>OY998105.1:6572510-12085530 GCA_963921955.1 Aleiodes alternator | reverse complement strand
GGAATGGAAAAAGCTGTGGAACATACATAATATGTGGATGCCGGAGAGATGAAGCCGTTGCGAATATAAAGACCACCATGTTGGGGTAGGCTTCCTCATCCCTCTGGTGACGCGGCCTTGCATCTCGCGCTCGATAAACTGGGAGAAAACGTGTTGGATGGGAGAGGCATATAGAGAATGAACTTTTGAATGGAATGAATGTTGTGGTGGGGAGGCGCAGTCTCATGGAGTGCTACGTAGGGCTGACTTTTGGTGGAGCAGTTCTACAGATGACAGAAGCGAGTCTTCCCACCCAGGGATATGATCACTAGCTGGAAGTGCTTTGCTTGGACTGTGAAACATAATCTTAACCTTTTTTTTTTCAATCTTTGGGTTTCACCCTCGTTTCTACATTCCTTTGTTTAACAGGAATTTATTTCACATTCAGCCATTTTAGTGTAAATAAATGCCACTCGACCACTGCCTGAAACTTCCATTTTTCTTCTTTTTCTCTCTGTATATATATATGGAATTAAGTTTAATGACGAGGGGAGATAAATGACGAGAAGAGGGAGGAACAGCATGAAAATTATATGAAGGATTGAGGAAATAGAAGAAGAGTGCAGAACAGAAAGGAGACCGAACATTTTCGTGAAAAATTTCTGTCCCAATATTTTGGCGACCGCCTACTCCAGGTCTCCATGAGGTATTTTGAGAGAAGTGTAAAGTGTTCGACAGACCAGTTGTCTGGTGCAGTGGACTGGACTGTAGATTCACATGCAACAAACCAGGGTTCGAGTTTCGACTAGATAGAAAGTTTGCATAGCTCATAAGAACAGAAAAAGTCTCTGAGCACAGTTTGCCACATAAAAATTAGTAACATTGGCTATATAACATAATTTGTTGAAGGCCAGCTGCGCAAGCAACACAAATAACAAACAAAGTGTTCGACACTTGCACCATATTTAAAAGATAAAATGGAGTCTCCCATGGTTTCATATGAGAAATCTTCTGAAATTCTTCCAATGATTCCTTGTGAATTATTCAAGTCTTCAGATCACTACATTCAACTTCTGGTGAGAATGGAATTACTCACGAGTAAGGAATGAGAATGAAAAAAAATACTGTAAATATTTGATTCTTTGGAAAATTTTGAAATAACCCGGATTCACGTTTCTCAAATTTTGATTGATTATACGATTATACAGAATGAATAGAGGTTCTTTCACGTTCAACCACTATTTCTCTGGTTGTATAATTGTCAAGTGCTGAGGGAGTCAGGGCTTTCCGGGGAAGTAGACTAGGAGGTACCTGCCTCAAATAGAAAAACTCTTGAGTCTTGATAGTACTTCCACCCGGTACCTTTCAACCGGGTAGAATGTAGCGATTCTAGTGCATCTAACAATGAGACTGTATCCGGTGACGCACAATCTTGAATAACAACTAGAAGTGAGAGAGAAAATGAAGCAAAAACGCTCACTACAATTTACCAGCTGAGAGTATATTGATAGACTTTATCATATATTATAGATATGCATGCGTGAATAAAATTGGAGAAGCGTCTATGGTTCAAAACCTAGCGGTAAAATGGCTGACACTTGATATCTGTAACCGTTAGGTTCTCTTTGATCGAATGGATCGAATACAGATATTTATATCGTGGGAGTTTTCAATATCATTTCTGCTTCTTTTCATTTCCAGCATCTTGCACGGATGTAGCGCCTCCAGTGTTATGCAGTATATGAATACGAGAAGGTTAAAACAGGCATTATCTATTCACTGTCAAAACAGATGTTTTTGATGAAAAAGGGGTTTTATGAATGAAATATTTCCTGAGATTTTCCATTGATTTTTATCATAAAAGAGAATTTTACACTCTGAAATATTTCATCCAGACAGTTCAAAAAAAAAAATGAAACCTCAATATCATTGAGTATATAGGATTTTTGTATCCAGAAAAGTGAATGGTATAGAATTTTGAAGTGTTTATTCATCGAGAAGCCAAATCAACGGCCCCTCCAATTTTTATAAATGATTGAAAATTCCATCCATTCAAGGAATAATTTATTACATCTTTAGAACCTTGAATTTGATCTGTAATCATTCTATTTTTGCCAATAACTTGGAAAGAAAAATTTAATTTTCATTCGATTATTCTCGCATCAAATGTATGTTGGAAAAATCAATGCCATTGAATTTCGAGATAATTCGATGTAGCTGAATATTATTATTCTTTACTGAATATTTCTTCATCATTTTCTCACGAGACAAATAAGAAAAAAAAAATCTCACAAAGTAAGAGCCATTTCATTTTCGATTATTCTCATTTTGCTATTGTCCTAATCAATTTTCGTGACAATGTATTTTCTAACACGAGAAGGAGACGTGACTTGTTTCATTAGCTTGTTCCTGTTCTTAGAACAATCACCTAAACGGTATTCCTCATTCCTAAATAAGTGTATTTCTTTTTTGGTAGATTACAGTTATCTAAGGCTGGGGCCCGGTCTCGCTGTCAATGACCTACCTTTCGCTTGGGAACTATACCTAACCGAACACATCACATCACTCGTGCATAAATTGTAGAATAGAAACGGAGGAATTGAAAAAAAAACTAACAATGGATAGAAACGAGACAAAAATATTAAAGGGATATCAATGTTTCTTTATCATCAATATTTCTAGGTGCGGTACTTCTCAGAGTGTCAATGACTCAATCTAAGGTCTTCAAACCGTTCGCTAAAATATGGCATCAAGCAATTCACGAAATTGAAAAAACGAGTTCCCCTAGCGAATTCGTTTCGACCTAGAAAATGCCCAAATTATCCTCCGAATTTGGGTTATTGTCAGTGATTTTCCTGTATAATACTGAGAATATGCACAAATTATACCCAAAAAATACCGTTATTTTGAGTATATTTGTGAATTTTTCTACCCAATTGATACTGTCTTTTTTTCAAATCAAATGTCAGTTTAATTGGTACTTCTGTATTACATGGAACATTAAACGATTATAAAGTAGCAGTTATAGAGGAGAATAACAAAAAAAAATCGAGCAATCTGTGGGGATCAAACCAGTCGTCTGCTACTTTGCAACTGAGCTGCGAAGTACTTGGAAATTCTACGAACAAATATGAATAGTCACAATTTTGTCGCCACTTAGAAGCTCAGATATCAGGAAAATGGATCGTGGAGTATATCGTCGCTTTTGGAACAAAGAGGCGTAAATCCTATGTATAAGTATAGCACTTGCGCCTCTTTGTTTCTAGGGCGGCGATATCCATACAGATTAACTGAGCGGATCAATTCATATTTTTTTCAATCACACATTGTTCTCAATCAAAGAATTGCACAATTCTCGAAAATTAACGATTTCTTTATTTTAGTAGTCAAGAAACGAAAAGAATGGTGTTTCGTCGGGATAATTTGGATGTGAAAATTTCACGAATATACTGGAAGTATTAGTATTATTTGAGAATTTCTTGGGTATATTCTGGAAATTGTACCAGAATCCTACCCAATATCTGATATACCGAAAGTATACCCAAAAAATGCTCAAAAAGTCGGTATAAATGAATTTGCTAGGTCCATAGCTAACAATCAAGCAACCCCAAAGTCCTAATCACGATGAACACCTGAGGAATCTAATCTGTAGACATTTTATATTTTGTTTTTTCCCCTCATTTTATTATTTTTGTACTATAGATTATGCAGGAATCGATTTTTTTGGTAATGAACTCAGTATTATTCAGTTAACGTCGAAACAAACTATTAAATTAGTAATCGCAGTCAGAATTCTACTGTTATAGTTACTATTCAAGATGATTGCATTGAATCAAGACGTGTAACATACGGGTTACTACATTTTAGTTCATCTAGAAATTTCTGTAGCATAACCTACATTTTACGAAGGATTATTAGGCTCAGATAATGATGAATCCATAAATTTATAATTGAACTACTAATGATTGATTTAAAGAAGGAGAATGAAAATTCATCGAAGCCAGTGAAGATTAAATCTATATGGATTCTTCCTCAATGTTGAATTTATCTGGAGAGCACCTCGGAAGAATAAAGAAAAACTATAAAAGACTTCGGGAGAGTTACAAAAAAATGGAAAAGTATGAATTGTCCTCTTTTAGTTAGCATAACTAATTCTGTATTACAACGATGAAAATCAAATTTATATCTAGCTAGAACCAAAAATTCCTACTCGTGTTTAGTATCTAATAGTTATACTTGAAGTCCATAAAATGGATTTTCAGAGTAGAAATTCTTGCTTTTCATCAAAATGATTATTAACAATACATTTGTAGTCAAAGGCATTTTCTCCCATATTTTTCAGTTTCACAGTTCGAAAAATATTAATGACTCTGAGTGTGAATAAATAGATACAAAAATGTTTTCTTCTCAAATTGTAGTCTCACTCTTTAATATTGATATTGTAGATAAATTCTACTTTCGAAAGATTTTCTTTCTTTAAATTTTCGTTTCGAAGGAAGAAATATAACTCATTTGAAATAGTGAAAACCATATAGAACCTTCTCATCGATGAATATTTTGTAAGTAAATTTTCATCAGATACTGAATCATTCATCAATCAATTCTAACAATACAGTTCTCGATTTGAGTGACCGAAAATGAGGAGGAATGACTTCCGCATTAAAAATACCACATTTTGTATGAAATAATAAAAAATAGTGAAAGTTATTTGGAGGGAATTAGTCGATAAAGAGTCATCGACCAGTCATTATAAATAAAGAAACAGCTCATTCTATTGTAGGCTCTTACTATCTGATCTAGGGCATTAAACTTACATGTTACGAAAAACATGACGAGGTAACTATCCCTTCCTCCAAATGGAAATAAAATATTACATTTTGGCTGTTCACACAGAAGATCGATAAGCCATTGACAGAGCTCGAATTTTTTTTTCTCGTTAGTTGAAGCGTTCGTCGTGTATGCGTACTCCTCGACAATTTTCGGAAGTCCCGGGGTCATTAACCGTGCGCTCTTGGTGGACTTGTACAGTTATATCGCTTATCATGCATAATATTGTGATTATCCCGACTACGTTACTACCGAATTGAGAAGAGAAGTTGCACGGAATAGAGTTTGGTTCCTGACCTGCGGTTCAATAACCATCGAATTACTCCAAACACCTGGTATGACTGACTACAAGATTATTTATATGCGAATAGATATTTCAAGATGGCTCCTTTGAATCGAGCAAACTATAATTTCTCTAATTCTTCCAAACTGATTTTCAATGAGGTAATTCCGTAATGAAATGATGAAAGAGGATATTATTATTTATTAATGCAACTATTTTTTATAAAATTCATCAGCAACTATATACAGGGTGTTCGCTAAAAAGCGTATTTCTTCTCTGTGATAGAAAAAGTCTGAAGGAGCATAGAGCAAATTCGAAAAATAAAATTAATCATTTAAACAAATTAGTATTATCAAAGATTAACATCAGTCTATGAATGCATATTATTTTACCGTCAAAATCCGAATGGGGGTAAGAAAGAAGCATGTGGCAACGTCATAATTCAAAGAACGCGAGTAGGCTTTCCAAAAATACTAATATTCGCATACCATTTGACAATACGGTAAGTATACTGCACGCGCTCATTCATTAGCAGAAATTGAAAGAAGTAGTCAGCGACTTAGAGGATAACGTAGATGAAATAGCGACAACGCAATGCCGAACGCCTGCTTGTTTGGTAGAGAATTTCAGGAGCTACAAGGAAGAAACTTTATTGTCACTACAAACGAGAATATGCATTTTTCGAACAAATCGACTTCATTCCATCCCCAGTTTTTTGAGAACATCTCAGAAACTAAGCGAGATAGAGCGATTTAGTTCCCCTCCTTTTCATTAGGGGTTTGCAAGAGCTGCAGAGAAGGATGAGCAACAAGAAAGATATCAGCCAATAGATCTCTATTAATATTGACTGTGCACGAACTACATGGAAAAAGAGTAAAGATTAATCCAATAGTGAAGAGGTAAGAAAGGACAATCCACACATCTTTGTGATCATTCTGAATAGATAATTGCGAAGTTTATCATCAATTTTTCTACTGTAGTCAGTTGAAAACAATATCAAGAATTTCATAATTCATTCATTAGATTACGATACAATTGTATCATAATGCTCATTTGGAACCTCAACATTAATCAAAGTTTACGTAATGCTACGAGATTAGATTTCTCTAAGAGAGCAGTGGCCAAATAATATAATTGAAAATTAGATTTAATATGCACTGTATGAAGAATCACTGAAATAATTTTTTTTTTAAATCTATATTTTCATGCAGCAATGAAATTTTGCGTTCCGTGGAAGCAAGATACCTGACGAGCGCGCTATCGGTCTCGTCCAGATATATATTCTATCAAGGGGCTTTGAGGCGATGAAAATTTTCGTGCTGATTAATGGAACATTTCAAATAAATATTTATCACAATGATGGTCGTTCAACTCTCAATAGCAAACGAGGAAAGCGAACAGAAAAGAAAAAGAGGATGGATGACTGTGAACTGACCGGGTGGCTACTGGACGCGTAAACCGTCAGCTAAACAACGTGTGCGCGCTCTGGTAAAGGTCAATGTACTGATAAATCTTTGATTGTCGATTTCATCGTCATGGGTTTATAACAGGAGAGAAAACAATGACTAAAAAGCGTCATTCTTGTGATAATACGAAAATGCATTGCACTGAAGCTAGAGAGAAGATAAGTATTTATAATATATCAATACCGATATTTCACTTGTATATGTTTGAAAGAGAAATAGAGAGACCCGGTGATCCATTAATACCCATTTGGAAGATAAAATCAAAATTATAAATAAATGATCCATTGGCTAGACAATGAAATTAAATTATATAACGTGGAAGCGAAATTCAAGTTGATTTGATTTCTTTACTGTCTGAGAGTAGGATTAGGTTGTGAATTTAACATGAATTTCTGGTTATTAAAGTCATTATGATATTATGAATAATTGTCGGAGGGAAATGACACTCGTGCTTCTGAAATTATGTAGATTGTATCCCCCCACAGTTCTACTTCATTTTTTCGAATCTCTCTTGTTGTTCGTTCCTCTCGCACATTCCTTCTATGGGCTAAACGGGAAAGATCAGATGTGTGAAGTAGAAAAATAGATAAATAAAGAGACGGCATTTCATGAAGCACTGGGGTTTGAACAGTGTGGCTCTGTTTATATACATCGGAGAAGGGTTGCGTTCTCTTCCCCTTCCTGCTTGACTTATTGCTTCAAAATCATGTCACCAAAAACTAAGAGGAGCATGCTCTCACGTCACTCGTGCCAGTTGCGCAATGAACAGTTCGTGAAAGCTGAGACTCCGGCTCTTTTCAACAAAAAATACACGTACGTAAAAATTGTCTTTACATTCACAAATTTTCTTCTCTCCCACTCTGAAGGAATATATGACAGGTTGAAAATCTACATACATAAATGATAATGAAAAGAGAAAAATAAATCAATTGATCGATTAATTTACAAGACTTGAGTTTTATGATTAACATGAATTCACATGTTTAACTATTCATCGTATCCGTATTTTTTTCTCGGTTTTTACAGGAGTTCTGTGCATCTCAGCAGTTGGCCGTTGACGTTAACCATACATCCATTGGTTGGTATCTGCTTCATAGGAGAAATAAAACTTCCTCTACTATTTTGCGGTCGAAGTTCACGGAGATAAAGGTAGAGGGCATTGCTGATGATTCACTCAGCGCGTAATTACATGGATATATGGGATAGGAAGAAAATCTCATCAGTGAAATTTGCATGCTGCTCGATGAAAATATCAATATCAGTTCATAATATGTAAACACTTCCTAATATTTCTATAGTTCGCTTATTATAAGACTGTTCCCATTTCTCTGAGTGAATCATTGGAGCATAGTACAATCAAGAGAATGTAAAAATCCAATTTGGCCATAAGTCTATGCAGTTCCATGTCATGAACGTGACAAATATGTGTTTAGTATTAGAGACAAGGAGCAACGTCCCTTCTGATGTACATTTTACTGCGATAAATGAAATTATACGCGTTCTCCCACTACGAGTATATACGTAATCCATTACGTCTGTTGCGAGACATGGAAGCGCAATTATTCCACAAAGCATAGAATGAACGTGTTCTGAATATTCGTCTATCAGAGATTAAACTGGAAAAGCTGTCACATTCTGATGAATAGAAGAAGTTCTGGAAAATAATTCCCTCGACATTTATGTCAGCGCTCAAGGTTTATTACCCCTGGATTAGCAAATGAAGTTGTATCTCTTGAAACTTTTTTCAAGATTTTGTGACTACTTCAGTTCAATTCAATTTTCTCAATGAAATTAAGAAAAGGTTTGTGTACCTGTGAACCAGCAATACTGTTCTTACTGCGAAACTATACCTGGTGTGCTATACCGAATACAGAGAACCTACTCATTCAATCCTCAGGATTTTGACGAACGACGTCCCACGGGTCATCAATCGAATTCCATTATCGTTCTCTCAAAATGAAGCCGTTGTATTGGAAATTTTTCATGCAATTTACGCAGATGAGTTTAGCACATACTCATCCAATACTTTTCACTGGAATCCGATCTTCATGAAGAAGAAGGCGATTAAAATAATGAACAATAGAATTCCAAGATACCACTGTTCGAAAGAAAGATGTTTGAAAAAATAGGGTGCGTGGAAGCCGCGCGTAAGGAGTGAAACTTCTCCTCCACAATGCTGAAGTTCATGTACTCCGTGTAAAGAATCGAAGCTCATTGATTCATCCGCCCCAAATATTTCGAAGATGATGCACAGGACTAAATTGTTGTTTCATCACAACCCTAGTATATTATTTTCAAAATACCGTTCAGTAGCTGAAAATTACATACCCGGAGAATTTTTGTTTATATAATTGTTTCTAATTAGATATGTTTAGATCTCGACAAGTGCCAAAAAAGGTGAATTGAATGGGATCGATTTTTTTCTTCTGTGAATATTCGATATTTCATGAATTTATTCAATTTTTTTTTCATCCCGCAAATGATGAAAATTATTATCGAATTACTCATTACTTTCGAAAAATTCATTCAGTAAACAATAGATGAACTACAGTGTATACAGTGAATGACTATTATCCTCTCAATAATGGGGAGTGCTATCTCATTTATCAGTAAATTGATAAAACTCAATCTCGCACCTCTTTCGATTAGTTTAGATTATCGGCTCACAGTAAATGATATGAATTCTTCAGTATATATACATGAATTCCTGAATGAGTGTAATAGAACATTATGAATGCTACTAAAGATACATATTACTTAACAAGAGGAAATATGCTGTATAAATTTTTATAAGATAAGATAGAGGACCTAATACGACCTGATATAGAATCAATAATAATATACGGTAGTCGCTCACACAAGATGCGAAAAATGAAATAGATAACAATGTGTCGAAACAAGATATTAGACAGTGGTTGTGATTTTACATAATGCAATTGAGGATGATGTCTATTATTGCAAGAAAAATATTTCTCATAAAATGTAACTATTGAGGTAATGATGGAGAGTATGGGTTCAGTCCATGAATATTCGACCATAACTTTCATATAGGCAAGCGCCGCGTTCTTCTGAGTGATATGATAAAGATTACCAACGAACTTTTGTTGTCCAGATGAGAGAATAGAAGGAAGAAAGAAAATGTATATTTAGTTCGGCTGGATCGCTGCCAAACTCATCAGCGAAAATGAAATCTAGGTCTCAGTGTACACTGGCCTGCCCCACACAATCTGTGTGATTCCTCCCTATAACGACGAGCGACGTGTACTCCAGTATCATAATAAATGACATTTAAGAATGTTTTACGAATATCTTATGCGTGGATTCTTACAAAATCCGAGGGTTTGTCAAAATCTCAAAAAACATAATGTGTTTTTGTCATCGAAGGAGTGTGAGTACTGCACATGAATGTGCATGGCACAATGCTGTACATCTCTCCGAACGTATCTTTTGCAAAAATAAGTGTTGGAACCTAAATCCCTTTCTCTTTGTTTCCACCGAGAAATACAGAACAGACTGACTCAGGATAATCTTCGAAATAGTTTTCTTCATATGAAGCTTCCGACAATAATTTACTTCATATAGCCTAGAATTGAACTGTTTTCTGCGAGTAAAACGTGCAGTAACTACCCGACAACTCATTGTTTGTTAGGAATTATTCTTTCGTGAAACTTTTGCTCGAGGAAAGGAAGGATGACCATTAATATTTGATCACCTTCAGAAAGAAAAATGTACAATAAAAGCATGGAAATGAAAAAAAAAATTCATTAAAAAGAATGGAACACAAAACAGATTTAAAAACGCGAAATAATAAATGCAAGTTTATTTGCAGATGAATAGTGAAGTGCAAGATATCTAGAGCACAGTTATGGGAACATCTGGATATCCCCCGCTTCACTATTTTTCATAAATATAATTTTCAGTTATTATTTTGAACTTTCATTTCAATTTTTCATTTCATCCTTTTCATTTTTAGTTTTTTTCAGTCTCATATTTTCATCTCAATCTTTTTTTTGGAGTTGCTCAATGCTGATTTCTACTTTTCCTTCCTTTCTTCAATTTGTGAAGAAAATCTTTCTCTCTGTAAAATACATGTCACTAATGTTAACAGAGAGTGAAACCCATCTCCACTGTCTCATCAAAAGAATTGGATGTTTCTTAGTACTAACTCATTATTTTTTCTATTTTCGTCTAAGTTACCGTTTCCGCAGAAATTAGTTTTTTCATTTGTGATTTCTGAATAAATATAAATCATGGTCATTATCGAAACATATCTGCAAGCATGTCTGCACAAATTCCTATCCATTTTGCGTCGAGACGTCCATATTTTTGCAAACATATTGTAATAGCAAATGAAGGAATGGTTTTAAAGAAGCCTTCCATTTTGGATACAATATCCTAATAAAAAAATAAAATAAACAGATTTGAAAAAAATGATAATATTTTAATGGCATATACACCCAACTCCAATCTTCCGCAATTGCAGTAACGAAGCATACCTAATACTGACTTTTTTCCGCAAAATACCAGCTCCAACAAATAATTATTCAAATGCTTATTGTTGTAACTCAAATCGAGTTGAAATTGTTATGTATATGGCTTCTGAGAATAAACACTTAGAAAAAAAGACATTGTAATAGTGATAAATCCCCATTAAAAGGGTTGACTCCATAAGATTGTCCATAATGTAATTGATAATTCAGTCTTTCTATACATGTTCCCCGATGGAAATCTAATTTTTCAGGAAGGGAATATGCTGTTAAATTTTCAGTTCGCCAAGTATTACCGTTCCAGAGCAATGAGCCCATATCTGTCCCACACACACACATACACACAGACATTTTTTCAAAAAAATGGTACATTCTGAGTCATATTCCGATGAAATCTCGAAATCGAAAAAAATCGCGTTCACAATCCTCCCTTTCGAAAGCAAAATGAAGATGGAACCAAATTTTGGAACCTGAAAACCCTCTCCTTCCCTCAGGTACCCCAGTTTGCCTTAGTCTCCCTTATATGGGCCTCTGGAAATGACTAGGTCACTATACAATATCCATTTTACATTCCGTGTTCAACCATGGAAGGAACAGAATGAAATTCGGTTTTCTATCTTTCACTTGAACAAAACTCATTAATTATTTTTCATGTAGATAATGTCACCTGCTGTTTTTGAATGATCAATTAATATGATTGACAGTTATTCCGATACATTGTGAGGATTCTTGGTGGACGAGTTGATATATATATTGTATCTGATTGGATTTCCGGTGATTTAGCATCTGTGCATATCATTTTCACTGCGGTGCCTGTAATCGAACTTCACGAATCTCGCTGTCGAGATCAATTTAAATTTGATTATTCAATTTCTATCATTATAAGAATCAATCGAAACGTCATTCACGTACTAGTTTATTTCATAATTTTTCCTTATCAAAAGAAAAAGAGTTTCGACAAAATCTGAAAATCCTCCCTGTTCAATTTTGTTCTAAATATTCACAAAAATTACAGGAGTAATCTATAAATCTGATAGGAGAGAAAAATACTAACAATGAGTCTTGAGCGAAACTCAGTCCTCGACGCCCAATAAGGCGATTTGACGTCGAGACTGAATAAGGGCTGATCGTCCAATGGGAACTTAAGGCGAGATTTCCAACTGAGAAAAAAAATAGTGTAATCAAAATCGTTATATGCCGATAAAAATGCCTCATTCTTAACCAAAAACGGCAACCTGCTGATATTACTTTTATAGGAGAATAATGAAAACATCTCATTGACTGCTCATACTTTTTTCGGCGATTCCCAATCAGAGTATCTTTGGAATAGTGAAAGTAGAAATATTAATCACATCATTTCAAATATTGAAGAGAAAATTATTATAAGCCCCTGAAAACTGGTAATAATCCCGAGAGGAACATGTCCAGAATTTTATATTACTATTTCCAATGTAGTTTTTTCATTCAATAATTCTTGTTTTATCTGTAATAGGAGGAGCATCAGCTTCAATTGAAAATGAAATGGTTGATCACAATATGATATTAATATTTTTTCGCAGGTGAAAATTTCTCATCGCCCTTAACCCAGATTAATGAGAATCATATCAATCTGATATTCAGTGAACACAATAATTGTTTTCATATATGTACTTAAAGGAACGAAAATTTATTGAATTTTTCGTAGTACAATATGATGTGCTCAAATTTTTCACTTACCGTGTATAGTATAAATACTTCCACCCCCGATCTGTTTACTATTTGAAGTAGGCGATCTGACTTTATTTTCATTAAGTTTCTAGGAGTAGAATGTGAGACTGAAACTTACCTGAAAGAAAGACAAAAAAATCTTTTAGAATGATCATAGAATAATCGAAGAAATTCAGTGGTTCAGTCTTTACAATGGAAACTTTATTGAAGGAAGGTTGATCAGATCATGGTAATTTGTCAAATTTTCGTAATTAATTTCATTTATTTAATAAAAAAAAAAAAACTTATCCATTGAGTTCCGCTCTTTTCTCGTTTGGGGAGTAAGAGATTTTCGAATTTCCAATTTGAATAGCAGATGTTTGAAATGAAGTATTGCAATTTCAGAATTTCTCTCTATAACATCCTTTTTAGAATAAAACGTCTATTGTAGAGAATTTCGTAATACGTATTTAGGTCTGACACATCTCGAAATGTTTTGATGTAATTTACAACAAGTTTATCTATTGCTTCTGCTCCAGGTAAGAACGTCAGTTTTAAACATCGAGTGAAAATCTTTCTCAAATAAGATGTGACACTCTCTCTTCTATTCAGAAGAATTAAAAAGATCCTAGTCCTCATAAGAACGTAAACAGTCAATATCTAACAAGATCCTTATGTTGAGATTTCATGTAGCTGAAGTGACTGTCGGAATAGAGAAAAATAAATACCAAGAGAGAGAAAAAAAATTTTCGAAAGAAAAAAACGCGATTTAAAGTGATAACAATAATAATTCATCGTCCTTACTTCCAAATACGGATAACCTGACGTAGTAATACTTTCCATCCTGACCCACATTCTCACCGAGTCTGCATCTACCCTCCCCTCGTCTCTTTCTACCTTGTGACTTCTCTTGGTAACGATCGTACTCTTTACAACCACTGTTACTTCCACCGAAAAATAACTTTTTCTTTTCATTTAATAAGATCAGAAAATACAGACAAGGAAGTCATTCACTTTTTCCCTTCATGATCTTCTGATAATTTTTCGTTCTACACACTTATCAGAGGATTGTGTCGAAGTGAGTGAAGCATGAAAGTTCGATTTCCCTTTCGTATGATTTGGCGAGGCTATCATTTAACAATCCGAGGAAAGAGCGGAGGGGGCGGCATCTTAATGCAGATATTGGTTACAGATCAGTGACAGAAAGAATTATCATTCCCCAAAGTTTCAATTTTTGTCCGGAAACCGGATCAGAAAATATTCTGATTGGTGTTTATCATATTTTTTCTCGAGTATAATTGGTCCATGATGATAAAATCGCGTTAGTCGACGAGTGGCCCTACACTGAGAGAACGATTCTTTAACAGTTTACTCGCGGATTGAGTTGAACTAGAAAACTTCACCTGTTTGCACCAAAATCGTATTTTATTATATTCAGCGAATATTATGTGTCCTCAAAAATATGAGCCGGTTGACCCAACAGCGCATTAGTTAACTATTAACTAATACCCAGTAGAGACGTCATGCGCCACTTGAAGATGATATAACCTGTCATGATTTGATATTATATACTCTAATTCTATCACTTTCCATAACATTTCTATTTTTTCCAACGAACCTCAGAGGATTCATGTTTGTCCGAATATAAGATTATATGATATATTACGATACAAAATATTTGACAAAATTTGAAATACACTGATATTATTCTTAATATTTTCTCCTTCATCAATTGATTCTGATATGTTATAGAACCCCATGAAAAGTTAAAAAATGACAGAGAAATAGAGGTGATATTATGATAAAAATTGTCATTTCTCGATATATTTTAACATTATATGACACAGTAAAAAAAGTGATAAAGCGACAGCGAAAATTCCTATTTTCATGTGAATAAATGACATTTTCGGCTATGATGATGATTCAAAAGGTCAAATGATGACAATATTTGTCATTTGATCAATTTCTTATGGTACCGTATTTCCATCAAAATCCCTCTTAAAAATTATGGTAAAACTGTAAAAATTATGTCGAATGGCTTACCATTATTTCATTATCTGTTATATTTCTCATTTTATGATGTTTTTCGTCATTGTATGACATAATTTGTGAAAATTTAACAAGCCGGTTTTACAATCGAAAAATCACTAATTTTGTTTCATTGAATGCACAGAATGGGCAATGGAATCTACTTTATCAACTGGTATAGGTAATTGTAGATCCCCTTGGAATGTCGGTAATGCAGTTTCATTGCGCATAAAATTTTCCGATTGTTGACACCACCTTGCGGTGTAGTAGGAAGATGACCGGCCTTGCAAGGCTGTGGGCCATTGAACTCTTGGCCTACTGTCATGTCATACAATACTAATGATGTGCATACACAGCAAGCCAGGGGAATGTTCGGAAGGAGAGAGGACGAATACATCAGCGAGGGGTTGGAAACGATTTATGATAAAACACCATAGAATTGACGCAGGTTCTCGAAGAGTTTTGAGAATTCATATAGGATGAATATAGAGCATAATTCATGAATTAAACTTTCACTGTTTTCTGCAATGACATTATCTTTGAAATCAATTCTCCAATATTCTTTAATCAGTAGAGCACCCGACGCGACATCGGAAGATCGTGGGCTCGATTCCCGGTGCAGGACTATGAGATTTTTTCTCGAAAATATCTTGGATAGGTCTATAATTATCAGATAGAATTATATCTAAAAAAAATCCTGGGTTAGTTATGGGGTAAAAAATTATTTATAGAAAAATTCCCATAACAAATAAATATTCAAAAAATTTGAAAGCGTCGTTTCTATGCCCCACCTTCCTCTAGATGTAAAAATGTGAATGTAATCTACCTAATTCAATGTTGACTGAATAAATTCAATGTTGACTGTTTTTACAAGAAGCTGCATATACATACAAAATCGATTCTGGGCCAGATCATTTCCACGGTTTTTGAGATATTGTGAGAAAACGATTTTCACAAAACTCTACATCTCGAAAACAATTTTGCCGATCTTCCTGAAATTCCTGTGAGAAATTCACTACAATATATCTCATATCGTGTCGAAATTTCCGATCTCCAAGCCATTCCGTTCTGGACTAATCGAGGAACATACAGACAGGCCCACATACATACATAGGAACATTTTTACTGGCTATCGTTTCTCGACCTTTTGAATCATTTTAAGACATTTCCAATGAAAAATGGAATATCGAAGGAAATCACGGAAACAAATCTTCCATTTGAAAGCTCAAACGGTTTGAGTACACTGAAACTAAAGGAGGGACCGACTGAAACTTTACAATGCCTCTCTTCTTATTGTCCAGCTGCAATAAAGAGAAAATCTGCAGCCACTCGACAGCAATGAAGATTCAAATTGCAATTGACTTTTGTTCCACGCAATATTTAACGCTTTATTTGGTCTGAATTCGGTGTGATTTTTTCTGCAGTTATTATTACGGTGTTGATTCAGATATTTTATTTTTTGATACTGAAATTTTTTCCATTCATCGGTATAATGATTGCCGTGAACCTCTTATACGTTAGATCATCTTAAATCATTTGATGATTGAATACTTTTATCTGAGAGACGACAGTCTCTAAAGCCGAGTGAATCTAATCATTTAATCCTCAAATTGCCGGGACCATTGAATATAACAATATTCTTTTTTTCCATCAAATATTTTAATGCTATCGTTGTAGTCATATCACAAGAATATTCGAAAATCAAGACTTCAATACAGGTGACTCTTCTGGGGGTACCGTTACTTGAGGATTTATTTTACCAATTTCCTCTCCCATTCGAAACTGCATATGTTACGTCCTCACAGCAACCATGCATAAGGTAATCAATGTGAAAAGTCACGAAAGGCCTTCTGGCCTCTCTCATAGTCGCAGTGGCCTTTGTCGATAAACACTCAGATTTCGCGAAATGCAACGAGACAAATTAAATGGAATAGAAATTGGACGCATAGCTCATAACAATAGCTATTCGAAAAGGAATATCAAAGTTATTCTTTGAACCAGCAATTTTGTAATAAGCTCGAAGAATTTGACATCAGCCTCGTCGTTCACCGTTTTCCCAATTAAAACGGTGCATCGTCGGCGCCTCGAGGCGTCATAAAAAATACTTCACCGGAATAATTATACGCACATCATAAGCCATTATGTGTTAAAGAGAAATGTATGGATGGAGAGAAGGCATTATAAAAGGCGTAAAAGCATTAACAGTGGGAAGCGCGATGTACATACACCAATATAAAATCAAACGAAGGAGAGAAAGAGGGATAGCCAAGCGTATGAGACTTTGTTGGAGGAAGCCAAGACCAGGCGGCAGAACAACCGCCAATAGTGTGTAAGTGTATGTGTGTGTGTGTGTCTGTGAGTGAAGGCGTCGTGGATGGTGAGACACCACGTGGGTATCCCCGGCGTGAGATCGCGGTGTCCGGTAACCGCGTCAGAGCTCGCTGCTAGCGGTACTCGACCACCGTTCCGTTACTTGACCGACAGATCCGCTAATGCGCGCCGCATGTTTTCTGCACAACTATCTCTGTTCCTTCTTTCTCCAATACTTTTTACCTCATTCGAGTATCTACTCTCTCCCACTTGCACATGTTTATTCTGTGGGTAACAGTGCATCGTGCGCATCGTGATGTTTAGCTGTGTACGACGGTATTCGAAATGGAGAATTGACCAGAGGATAATATTAATCAAATTCATTCCGAAATTGAGGGAAATAGCTGTGAAAATACGATGAGAATATAAATTGTTTTGAGAAGAGGTGAATTCTAATTTTTCGGGTGATTCTATCAATTCATTCTAGGGTCATCGAAACAATTTGGAAGAGGAAACATTGGGAGCAACTCTGCAGGGCTCATGAAGAAAATTTGAGTGGAGATGACTTCAATGAAGGTTCTAAGCTTTTACTTTAGTATGGCTATGATCTCGTTCCAAAAATGCTTAATTTCATTTGAATCTCCGAATTATTGACTGAGTTAAAATCTTGAAATTCACAATTAATTTCATATTAATTTTGAGTTCGGATAGGATTAGGGGAAACATGCGAAGAAGTAAGGAATGAAGACCGAAAAAGAGTCTGGAACAATTACTTCGAAAAATTAAAAATTTGCAGCGATAATTTTATGCCTCATAATGAGTTTCTTGAGCCAAACTTGATGGTAATGACATGGATGGAATCAATAATGTAATGAATGGATATTTCAAAATCTATTTTGGGTGTGGTTCATTCCTTATTTCTAATCTATCATAAAATTGTCAGTGATTGTCATCTTTTCTCAAAGACCAGGATTCGAAATTATAATTCAACTACCACTACAAAATATTTTCATGATAAAAACTGACATCCCGGGTAGGAAAAATTCATTGGGCCAATATTGGCTCAATGCCGGAAGCCAATATGCCAATGCTGGCGCCCAATCCTCAGCCAAGGCTGGCCCAATATTGGTTGAGCATTGGATGATAACATTGTACCAATGCTGATTGCCGAAGCATGGCCAAGCCTCGATAACGAGCATTGGGTACTATACTGGTCCCAATGTTCAGCCAATGTTCATTTTATTGTAGATTTTATGTTAAATACGTAAATTAAAAGTAATTAAATCGTCTGAAGTGCGTAAGAATGATCAAGATCCAATGTTATTTGGATAAATAAAAAAAAAAAATAAGCCACCACTTGGGATCGATCCCTGGACCTTCTGATTGCCAGTCTGTTATCTTACCGTACTAGCCATTAGGACATTTCATACGTTAGTAACTAAATTTGATCCTCATAAATTTATCGCCGTCTACCTTGTTCGGAGAAATGAAATTCGATCGTGATTGTTCAGAAAGTTATCTGATAATGTGAGATAATCTAATTATGTCAAAAGATAAAAAACAATTGAAGCCTTGGCAGCACATTATTGGCCCGACGAGTGGCCAATGATCAGAAGCCAAGCCTTGGGAGTTCAAGTTTCAAACAACGCCTGGCCAATTCTGGCAGGCCAAACTACGGCGCATCGTTGCTCAGCCGATTCTGGAGGCCCGAACAACGGTGTACCGATACTTGGCGAAGGTTTGGCCGAGCCATGGCTACCAGGCTTTGGTATGCGAATTCTTGGCCGATGTTCGGCCAAGGGTTGAGCATTGGGCGATTCCTACCCGGGATATGAACTGTAACTAACCATTTATTTTTTAATGCTATGAAATTACAGTGAAAAGATCGATGAAATGAACAAATTCGATCATCAATAAGCTTACTGCGGTCTTAATGAAGTTCAAAAACGTGTAAATGAAATAACATGTCCGCTAATTGTAACAATAAGACATGAAGAAATTGAAGATAAAAAGTTCATTTTATTCAGAATATACCTGTTCCAGTAATGGGAGGTGATGCGAGTTGCGAGCTGCTAATGTCAGATGGTTGAGTAGTCGCATTCTGTGACTGACTCTGTTGTGTCGATTGTTGTTGTGATTGCACCATTGATTGCTGCTGCCGGGGACTGTTGGAGCCACCCTCAGCACTGGGACTCTCCGCTGTCTCAGCCATTATAGCTTCAGTATTTCTTCCAAGATTTTTTCTTCTTTCCCTCCAGAAAATACAGTTTCACCAGGCACAAAACAATCGCTTTTTCATCAGTACTAAGTCAATATTTTTCAAATATCTCAGTACGTTGTTTGAATTTAAAAACAGCTCTTAGTTTTTAGCCTACTGTTCTATTAGCTTAATATTCAGAGTATTCAAGAGACCGATTGTTCACTGCTAAGGACAAGTTTTTATTTGATGAAATTTGTATTCATTATTATTTTGATCATTTTTTTACAAATTAACTACATAACCCCGCGAACTTGATATCGTAAACGGCAACTAATTGATTTAATTTTCTTTTCGAAATTTTATTTCAACATTTACGTTTCTCACTTCATTGGAATCATTTCAGAAGATTCTGGCTAGGGTTTAAAAGTGGTTTTGAGCTGTTATTATTATTGTTGTTATTATTGTTATTATTATTATTATTATTTTATGATTATCTCGATTATTATTGTTTTGGATAAATATGGGATTGATTTTTTACAACTATGGTTCAGATGTTAGTCAGCGTGTGGTTAATTTTCATCGATTCTACTCGCGTTAGAAGCTTGATATTTACAGGTGCTAAATGACTCGTACGATCTTGTTGAAAGACCACCGGTCACCAATTTCAATCCTGATGCCATGTCACTGAGAATATTTATTGATAAAAAAAACGTTACCCAACCAAATGTTTATATGAATCTAAAAAAGAAAGTAGAAGAAAATCATTGATATCGAGTTAATAGGAATTTTTTGAATGAATTCATAATTGTTATTTCCTCCGAGTCATTCTATCTAGTTCTTTACATTATTAATTTTCTTCCGTTAATATTTCATTGTATTCTGATCTCGAGTGTCCAACGATTCTGTCAATGGAAACAGACGTGTGGTTATGGATTGTCAAATGCTTGTGTTTAACGTCAGTTTTCTGCGCGCCTTCAAACGGCAGTATATGGAAACAGAAAAATCGAGGCATAGGGAGACCAGGCTAGAGAGTCAATAGGTCAGTGGGTCTTGTCTATCGTCGAGTAAGCTTTGTTTCCCCACACAAAAGACGATACTCACACATAAGAAAAAATAATTACACACTTCTCTTCATCTTTTTATTTTTTGTCTTGTCTCCACTTTTTAATCGAATTGCATCTGTAACGATGACTGGATAGTGGGTAAAGCTTGGGAAATCCAGTAATCTCAAGTAACCACGGTCAATGCGTCACAGCGGTCGATGCATTAGTGCACGCATCCCCGTTAGATTTTCCCGTAATATGTTATAATTTTTTCTCCATAGCTCAAGTGACTTTTTAACCTATAGCTATCTTTGATTGTTAGTAGAAGAAATAATTGAATAAAAGAGAAACAATTTGAAGGGAGCCGGATGACTTTTGCAGATAAAAATAATGATTTGATGCGAATGTATTGGCTGAGAAACACCGTTTTATCACTTGAACCATTTCAATTTTTCGGAAAAAGGGCGCGTCGGTCGGCGAAATCCTGTATCAGCGCCACCCTTATCACCAAAGACGTGCACAGCGCTCGCGGGCTCACCTAATTTGTCTGCCCAATGAACGAAGGTGTTCTAGAGAACATATCTCATCCATTTGGAAAAAAAGAGAATGCGCAAAGAACCAGTAATTTATCACAGGAAGAACACAAAATATCCAATGTCAATAAAGATAATATATGGGAACGAGGATGGCAATAATAAGAATTAGTGAAGATAAGGAATGAAACAAAGGAGTAAAGGGGTAGGAAGAAGAACAGGAACGACTAGTCGGACACTCGGAGCCAGATCGTTGAACATCGATTTGCAGTATACTTATGGGAGCCGAGGTCAACTCCGCTCGATTTCGCCTGACCGAATGACTCGGGGAAACGAAGCACGTGTGGATGCTTTAAAGTGCCTACCCGTGAACTTTTAAAATCACATTAATCACTCAATGTCAATTAATAAATCCCAATCCATTAAATAACACATTTGATTATTGGTTGTTGGTCACAAGTTAACATATATCTCCGTGTCTCGCCACTAATAATTTCTTTTCACCTTACCACTTTTCCCCAAGGTTGATCGACGTTCTGTCACTGTAGACTAAGTTTGTTTCACAACACACCAGAAAAAAATAATGAATGGAAAAGAATGAAAATACATCGAATCCACTGCACTAATTCGGATATCACAATGGTTTTCCAAGTTCTTTCTTGATCCTGATCCAGGACGGATGAAAAAAAAAACACCAGCAATGGTCTCAGAAACCCGTCAGCAATGGCTTCCGAGGTCGATATTATATATATCCAAATAATTCCCGTATTATACTTTTCTTTTCCTATTCTTTTTTTATCCTATTGCCAGTCACTGCAGTTAATCAGCAATGTTTCCCGAAACAGCAAAGACGACGCTCCTCGCGTCGTTCACACACGGGAAAACGCACGGCAGGCGGTACTGACGTTTCGTCACAGAAGGGGTTGCACTGGCGGGGTAGTACGTATTGAGCTAGCTTACAGACAAATCCGCTAGATGGCAGATTGAAACGTTGAGACGAGAACTTGGGGTGCATTTCATTTTTCGACGTATGATTATTTCGAGTGAGAAACTATATTAAATAAAATATACCTACATTTGAGAATCAGACATTTCTGAGGAATATTCTGTTAATGATCCCATAGATTCGAAATTCATTCAGCAAGGACTAAAAAAAACTTCAGATTATAAATTATAGTAAAGATGTTGATTAATTTTACTTCCATTGTTCCATGAGAATGTTTTCAGCTTTACTCTGTAGCTTTGTTTTAAACTCCTGAAGAGTCAGTCGAACCATATAGCTCTGTAGCTTTGGGTAGGTACCTCGACTTCCCCATCAGCGTAATGAGTCGATCGTGACAATATGTGTATTTTTATGCACATAGTACAGTATATCTAGGAATAATGAAAGAACATTAGCAGACTCAGTTTTCCTATGGATTTGGAATCTGTAAGTAGGGCGTGATGAGTCGACATAGGAGTACGTAGATTCGGAGAGTCAACGACGTGGAAAGTGAGAGTACTTGTGCAGATGTCGCAATGTACCGCTACAGGCATATATGCTCTAAAGAGGGGAAGTTCCTCGTTAGAACTGACCTTCATAGAGCACAAACAAATTACTCCTTCGAACTCGATATGCACGATAATTAAATGATAATAGGTACATGAAGAAATTTTAACTATTGATTCTCTAGAAGTTTGGAATTTCCAAATGATAGGTGCAATGATTTTATTTCACTGATAGAAGAAACAAATAAAGATAAGAACGTGAGCTGTCTCTAATGGAATTAATTCGATTTATTTCTATAACTAATTGACAATCCATTGATTTTTTGGATAAGCGGAAAGATTGGAGCAAGCGCAGTGCAAGCTTTCGAATGAACCCTATGACGTAGTGAAATTGCATAGAGGAAGCAAGCGTAAACTGTGCTTCCAATAGCTGAGAGAGTCGTACATGCGCATTGTGAGCTTTGGTGAACTCGCACTCCTTCGATCCATCGAGAGAGAGAGAAAGGGAGAAAGAGAGAGAGAGGGAGCATGAGTGCTCTATATAACCTGCCGGAGCTAGGGAACCCCCTACCTCACGTCTGAGAAAGCTCTACGACTGCATGAGGCGCCATAACAAGACGGCATCGGAAAATACGAGCTTTCATCCATTTTGGACTGATACGCAGGCGCTAGAACGTGGAAATGGTTTCCATTGATCTACTTCTAATGGTGGGAACATTTGAATTCCTCTCACATCACCCTAATATGGAAAAGCCACGAAGGCAAGATGCTTGCCATGAACATCATTAACATTTTCTGTTCTTTAACTATCCAATATTGAATATGAAGAGGAACAAGGGGTGCGTTATTGCTCGCTCGCTATGCTCACTCGCGAATTGGGATTCGTTCTGGCTTGCTCACTACGCTAGTTCGTGAATGGAGAAGTGTCGTCGTGTTGGTTTTAGAATGTGTTTGACGTTTTAGGAGTCACAAAAAAACTTCCCGACTTATTCATAGACTGGCTGGAGATTTTCGTTATTATATGAAAGGGTCGTTCGTTTTACCACAAGGCCCATCCCCCCCCCCTCCTCTCTCCCGCGTTCATTTCACTGCACGATGGTCTCTTTTACCCCATCATCCACTACTAGTGACATATTTTTGATTGACATTTGCGAATGTTTCACTCATTTAGTAATTTTTTGATCACTTTCCCGAAAAACAACTCGGAAAATGATAAGGTGACATGACTCATAATCTAATCAGGGCTAAGTTACCTAAAGATAATTCAATTCCATTAAAAAAAAATTTTGATCGAATAAGTAATGGCAGTGCAATCGTTTTTCAAAATTTTCTCACATACGTACATACATACATACATACATACACGCACACACGGACACTTTCGTAAAAATCTCAGAAATTCATGTCAACATCTTGAAACATCGAGATCTGATGAACAATTGATGATCAATTTTCGGGCCAAATACAATAACTTCTTTATCGGGAAGTTAACAAGCAGAAGCCCCACTACTTGTGCGTAATTTGAACATCTTACATTTAATATTCTGTCAATGCAATTGGCAGAAAGCTCCCGAATAGTTTTTTAATTTTAGATCTTCCGTCACTGATCTGTACATAGAGTGGGTAAATCAAAATAGGCCTCAAAGGATTGAGCTCATCCCAAATATACTCAATTGAATAGTTTTGAAGATATAGCTTGCTTTCTCGAATGTTTCTATGCTAATATCTAAGAAACTACTGGACGGATTCCGCTCAGTTTCAATACCAAACTTTGTACTCATCAGATGTACATAACCTCACAAAATTTGATGTCTCTAGCTCAATCATTTATTAAGTTAGAGAGGAATCAAGATTTTTACAGAGAATTCCTCAAAAGTTTCATACTGGATAAATTAAGAATCACAGCTCCCCCTACTCCAAGGGTCAAACATATAGTAAAATTTTCAGATCGCTAGCCAGCCCCATTTCGATGAAAACGGAAAATGCGCCATGGGATCAGTAAAAATGACAATGTCTGCTCTAAAAGCCTTTACATTAATCGCTCTATGAAAATTACCATTTTTGCTCTATCGAATTCTCAGAACCATTTCCGATACTGTTATGAAATTTTGCAGGCTCTTTCATGACGACATAGGCAGTGTCACTGTAAAATTTCATCAGAAAATACGCCACAGAAAAAAAATTATGAAGATTTGAAAATCGGCATTTTCATGATGGCTGATTTCCTTCGAATATTCCTTTATCCTCATTTTTCACCCATTTCCCGAGGGAATACGGGGTTTTTCTTGAAATTTCGCAAAGAGTTGAGTGAAAACAAGATGATGGGGATCCTAAAGGGGCAAAAGCCGCAACGATTCGGGATATCCACAGTTTTTTACAGTTTTTCGCGATTCTCTCGGTGAATAAGCGAGATAGAGCAAAATGGACGTTAGTATGGAATCAGGGAGGAGTTTGTACAGTTTTTCGCGATTATCAAGGTAAATAAGCGAGATAGAGCGAAATAGACATTAATATGGAGTCAGGAAAATTTTTTTTCGCGTTTTTCGTGATTATCTCGGTAAATAAGCGAGATAGAGCGAAATAGACAATAATATGGAATCAGGAAATTTTATCTTCAGTTTACCGGGATTATCTCGGTAAATAAACGATATAGAGCGAAATAGACATTAATATGCAATCAGGAAAAAAAAATTTCAGTTTCTCGCGATTATCCTTCATAAAAAGGAACAAGAACGCAAACAATCGATGTATCGAAAGTTGTCACGATTAAAGTGAAGTCCTCTTCCTCATTGGTCAGTTAAATTGTGAGTAGTATAGTACGCGTAATATTATACTATACTGAAGATACCTAACGGGCGCGCTGTAGCACGCCATCGGTCTCGTGACAATATAAAGACGAAGATGAACTGAAGCCATCATGAACTTGACAAGTTTTGTAGAACCAAGTCTCGGTAGTTGCCCTAACGGATAAGTTTTATTCTTTCTATCTTTTCGAAAGCTTGCTCGAATTTCTGCCAGGAACGGTGTTCTGTATTCACGGTTACTTCTACTTCTACCAGCATGTATAGGATGTTTACAGATACCAGCTATGGAGTGATAAAAAGCTCAGAAAAATAGGGAGAAGAAAAGCGGTAGGGCAAAATGCAAGAGAATAAAGAAACTTATCAGTTTGAGGGGAAAAAGGTATTATTCATTACAAGAATCCGTTACATCATTTCGAGTATTTGTACTTTCCCGCCTCACTCGCAACACCAGAAAAATTTTCCTCTTCTTCTATTCTGCTACCGTACGTAACCAATGAATTCCGAAAAATATTATCGTTCTATAGGATACATGCAAGCCAGAGCTCTGACTCCGTCGTCTTAGTCTCCGTTTCCGTGCACTTCAGTGGAACGGTACTCCTAACTGTAAAGCGTGATTCGTACATTGGAAAACAAGAAGACTACGCCGTGTTTACGTATATTATACTCTTTGAAATTCCGAACGCGTAACGAGAAGATGGGCTTATTGGAGTTACAATACATTTGATCATGATGAGAAATAAAGAACTGTGTTGGGTCACACGACCAAAAGATGGACAGTTTCTATTATCAAGGATTTTCATGAATAAATGAATGATTCTTATACTTTTCACGTCAATTCCCGATTATTACATTCATATAGATTTATAAACTATTTATTATATACTGACTGATGAAATAAATAGAGATTTTTCGAGGGGAGGCTATCATAAAAGTATTGAAATTTTTTTAGAAATTTCGATTCTTCTTCATTTTTTTGTCTAGGAACACTAGTATTTTTTATTTCATCATTAGAAAGTAGACAATTTTCTCTATAAAGTGAGGCCATTTTCATTTTAATAAGACCATGAGAAGAAATAGCAGTACTGTTGAAGACCTGAACTTTAATTTTCCGATTTTTAAGCTTGATCGTAAGATCTTAATTCGCACCACAGATTGAATCCTGAACAGATTGATAAAGTTCAAAACAATATTCGTCCGAATGTATAAGTGCGTAATGTCGTGAGGCTTACCAGTAACGCGCAGAGAATGGAGCTTCTGCTTGTATCAATTAATGAATTATGAGGAACAGAAATCGATTCATAAAGATCAATTTAGTGTCAAGTAGAGAAATACTGCAAGTTTATTTCTAATAGCTCGATGTGCGTCTCGGCGATCACGTAATATAGACTCGTCGCAAAATGTACCGCAAGAAGGTATTACGTCAAAAGTGTTCTTGTTCCCTGTGAACAGTTATACGAGTAGAAGAGCGAGAGAGATTCGAACAAGAATGAGAGACAGAAAGCTATTGCAGTTGTGGATGAAGAAACGAAGACGATGGTGGAGGAGCAGAAAAAGAAGGAATTGGAGAAGAAGCGGAAGAACACCAAAGGAAGGAGAGACAGGATACGATGCGCTCATTGGCATTGACTATGTATAACATACACTGTTCAGTAGTAAGAGCTCTGAGTCACCTGGTCGAAGCCGGGTTCGATTACCTCTTAGTGTCAACAAACGCTACTCATCCATTTATTCTTAGAAATGAAAGGATGAATTCAAGCTATTACTGGCGAAAAGAAGAAAATAAGATCCTGCATCCATTTGAATGTGAAAAAGATAACATAAGCATCACCATCATATGGAAAAAAAAATTAAAGTTTATTCTATCGGCTTTATATCTTTCAACCAGACTTTATATAAAGAGCTATCATAGTTAACGTCCAAAGTAACTTGCATATAACTCTCTCGTCGCTGCGATCGTACGTAGCGGTAAATTGTTCCATATGGGCCATACGTACCTACAGGTAGAGGAGAATCCACACATGTACACATTCAGATATGTATAGGAGGAGTATGAAGAAAACTACAGGAGAGATATGTATAATATCAGTGTGTGCTCGTTTATAACACACAATGATGTATATCATGCTTTCAAGCTGGCGATGTTTGCCCACATTGGATATATGTCCGGGTTCAGGGGCAGTTAAGTAAACAGTCGTTTATGTATAATTCACTTACGTTCAGTTAATGCACAAATAAGGTTTTTGTGGTGAATTTAAATATCCCAGTTGCACAAAATTGTGTTTCCATTTCACAAAAATCATATTTCTCGTCCAATTTATTTTCATATTCATATTGAATGATTTGCATTTTCTTCTAATTATTACGTAGCAAATTAGTGATATTTTCTGCCTCTGATAACATCAGAATTCGTGGCACTGAGAGAAAAATTCATTTAAAAAAGTTCCGGAAAATTCATTGGGCAAAAGTAAATTTCTTTTGATTTTTGGTAAATCTGCAAATTAATATTACTAATATGACTTGCTACCAATAAACCTCATTCCAAGCAAGATTTTTGTTTCCAGTGTAAATTGGATATAATCGAAAAGAAATTTCAAATAGTACTTTTTGGCTGCAAGAGAATGCAGTGTCAGAAGGATAGAATAAAACCAACGGTACATCTCATCCTACATACAGTTGTCCGATTCTTCGTCCAAGTGTGTGGGCTGAAGATGGCCTCATGTTTCTTTATATCGGAAAAAGGCAATGCCATATTATGCATGGCTTTTCCTTTGAGTGGAGTATTTTTCCATACTAGAGTATCTCCATAATTTTCTAATAGTTTTTTGGTACAAGTTTTTACTCCGAAGAAAATCATAATCATATTTCATTTCATCCTAGAGTCAATTTCGCCCCATTTTCGACTGTATATCACAGAGAGGAGAGACCTAAATTCTCAAGTCTTATTTTTTGGGTTTAAGAGGCTCTGATTTAGAAAATAATTCATTCACTTGGAATGTCTGAGTTCGAAAGAAAAACTGCTCAAATACAGGGATTTGGTCCTAATAATTTGTTTTGAATGTAAGAAGATTAGAATTTTTTATATAGATTTTCTGTAGATCAGAAATGATTTGATTTTTACATAAGCTAGGAAGATGGGGGTAACATAGATCTACAATGAAAATGAACTATCATATTGTTTTGTAGATATGGCCTTCACGACAGAATTTTAGAAGATTAGCCAACAATTCAGAAAATTATCAATGATATAATTATGCTATAAGCGTCACCGACAACGATTCAGCTTTTTTGATAGCAAGGAAAATTCACAACTATCCATTTTCACCTCACGGATCGACTTTTCAAGATCAGAGAATACTTTGCAAACAGTCATCGCTCTATGAACTCTAGCACGATCAGTATTTTTTACAATATAGAAGATACTGATCATGCTGAGCTGGGCTCTAGTTTCGGAACAACTATCAGCAGAGCGCCCCGTCTCTATCGTCCCTCTACATAGGAGGAGGGGCGTGATAAGAATTAAGGAAGGTGAACAGTCCAGTTCGAATTCGAAATTCAAACCGGACCACCAGTGAGAAACTTTCATTCTTCAGTGACATTAGCATAAGATCTCTGGTGCTGATATATATGACCCGAGAACATATTTTTAACAGATTCCTCCTCATAAACTGTAGTTCATTACTGAATGTATTTGAATAAACATACGTGAAATGAGGGACGCTCAATAGGGGAATGAAGTGAAATTGATTTTAATAAGGAGAATCCAAATCTATAATTTATTTTTTTGTAGGGTGTCTGAGTCATTTGTTATTAATATTTTAAATGTTTATAACGTGATAACTCGGGAATTAATTTTTTTTTTATTTTTTCATTTTTACTTCCGGATTCGCCATGAAAAACTGAATAAAAAATATCCCAATCGTTCTTTTAATAAGTAAGAAGGGAAATTATCGGGAAGTTCATAGTGCGGCTCGAAGAGTCACACTCGTTATCATACTAGTCTTACTAACTGTTCCTGATCAGCAATAACGCACCCCTCTGTTCGCGAGTGAGCGAGCAGCATCGTACCTCTAGCTTTTTTTTAAACTTCTTTGAAGTAAATTTTTAGTTTATATTCAGTGAGAAAGGACATGTATTGTTTTGATGATTTCATAACCTAATAATAGTAATGTCTACCCCATTTGTCCTTCTACGAAGATTTGATTCATAATCTTATCTTTCATTTTACCAATGCATAAATTATAGTTCAACGATCCCTCCGTTAGTTAGGTTTTTACCGGAAGACTCTCATGCTGATGTTAACCTTTCAAGGCATCGGCCATACTATTTTTTGTACTATATCTTAGTATAATTTAACTCCTTTCGAGTCGTTCAACCCTTATTCCCTCGTTAAAAGGAGCTGGGGAAGTTGTACTCTACTTGGTCCCCCAACATTGACTCTGATTCGAAAATGTATATAAAAATAGCTTTGCTATACTTCATTGCTAGAGGTCAATGACCTTCTCCCTCCTCGAATAGAAATAGTGATTTGTATTTTCTTCGGCACGTTGAAGACGTGTTCATCCGATATATCAAACTTTTCGTAAAAATTCATGGATGAATACTTATACTTTCGTGATGGAGTAATTTCACAATTTCAACATAGGAAAAACAGTTCGAAAAATGCTATATGAAACATAGTAGGACAGAAACCGAACGAAAATTTGGGAAAGGAAGGTGCGTGAGGCTTCCGCACGTTGGAAATGGAACTTGGTAGATTCTAGGAAATGGTCATTTTAAATATTGCTTTTTTACTCCGAAATGAAAGCTTCGTTTTTATCATTTGGTGGAAATTTTTTTGAATGATGTATGACATCGCAAAATGACAGCCAGACAAAAAATATTGTCATATATATTCGTGGGACCATGTATGTGACCCTATGACCCCCGATTACTTCAAACACATTTAATGAAATAAATGATCTATAGAAATTTTAGAAGGGCCTACTAGTTTTTGAAATATAGTAATTTCATGAAAACTGTTTTTTCGAAATTTCTCAACATGCGTGAGACCGATGTTGTCCACATTTAAATCGAAATTTGGATCTATAATATCTAACTTTTGGCGAATTTTGATGAATTCATTCCCAATATTTCATGGTCATCACATGGTCAAAATATCACAAGGGAAATCATCACCTAAACAGAATATCACGAGGTAAATCAATATCAGTAATCAGTATGAATCATGCAGAAATTGGCAAATTTATTAATTGCTCTAAGAATGAACAAAACCTCACTGAATTATTTATTGGGCAACAGGCTGCCGGACGAATTTCGGGGCATGCTATATGTAAGAAATATGATAATTATCATATTCATCTGAAAAATATTGCTGCTAATTATGATCCGTCACAAATGCTTGATTTTCTGCGTAGGTGTAGACATAATGTTCTATTGTAATTTATGATTTCTCTAATTTTGATATTTTAATCATGTTAGATATTGATTTTGGATCATCATAATAAAATTTTGTGATATTTTGAGGTGTGATATTTTCGCTGTAATATTTAGTGGTGTAACCATATGCAAATCTAACATGGTTAAAATCAAACAGGCCTATGTGAGGGAGATACACCCCTTTTATATCAATAATTGTACATGCGCCTATTTGTTATTTTAAAAAATGCTCTAAGTGATTAAAAACGCTGAAAATAATCGATTGAGCGATAAAAAAATCACACCCTTCTGTCAATTAAAAATCCAAAAGAGGGCACTTGCGCCCTTCTGTCTCTTGGTCAATGATATCCATTGTTGCTATTCAATTGAGTTTATTATTAGATCCAGTTCTACATCCAAATGGAAAATGTTGATATGGATAGAAGGATTATATTTCTAAATTTAAATGCTAGAGACATGTTACCAAATATTAATTAAAAGATCAGGAGAGCAATCAAAAGCCTCAAATCATCCAATTAATGATAATAAAAATCTCCATCACCAGATATCTGCGAGGAATCTATTCAAATTCAGGTAGATTCATGGCTAGTCTCCAGATAAGTTCATTGTCTCAGCGACCCACTCCAACCAGATTTTTTAAGTTGAGGTCACTCCTCCGAAAAAGGGGGTAATATCATAAGTGTATGTTTTAAAGTAAATATAGAATTTCTTGATAAAAGAATTTACTACAGTGTCAATTAATTGCGTTCCAACGGCGAACTATATGGTCAGCGGAATGATTCTTCAACCAAGCAAAAAGTATACTGAACTGACGTCAACTAATACTTAATAAAGAAAGTGATTCACTCGTAATTGAAACAAGGAAAGATTGAAATCCAGGATCAACGACCTTTTTTATTAATGAGTATCAGATAGCAATGCATAATATTGTGGGCAACTAAGCCTACCTTAAAACATCACGTGCCTTTGCTTCATATGAAACGTTGGTCACGTCTCAAGACCCGTGACTCTGAATTCAGTCATATTACGTGGCGTTATACAAAGGTAGTGCAGATTACCTTGCTCATATGTACTCGTTCTGTTTTTATATTGTCGAAAAGATCAAAAAAATTCATCTGAAAGAATAGAGCCTGAATCTATTGCTTTATTATTTTTATATGGAATCATTCATGTTTCGTACGTTACTACTCTTTTTTTTTTTAAATCACCAATCAGATTTTCTGGTATATTAATACCAGATTGCTTGAATCCATGAATTTTATCACTGCACAGGCCTATCTAACAACCTAAAATTTAGTATATCATTACTGGAAATTATAATGATATCGATTTGGAATCATTCTACACGTTGATTCGATGCACATTCTATTATATAAATTTCACTGAATTGAGTGAATCACTCGTTGAGGAATTAAAAATTCTGTCCAGAAATGATAGTATATTCTACCTAAAATACATTCCTTTTTTGTCCCTGATGCATGCCATATTGTTTCTAGCTCATGCAACGGAAAATTCAGTGTTTGAACAATCACTGAAAGAGAAACTGAATGGAAAATCAGACATGAAATTTTGAAAAAGTGTTCATGTCGTCGGATTGTTTGAGGAGGCCCAACCGAGTGAATTCAGATCCATAGGAGGCACATGCGGTCAATGAACCGCGGTCCCTGGGCCATCAAATACCATTCTTTACCTTACTGCTATGGCCAACAAGGTGGAAATACGACTGGCGACAATGACGAACCAGCAAGAATGTTAACCACCTCGAGTATATGACTGGAATTGTCGGAAATTATTCATAGAAATTCCTTCGTGAATGCTCGAAATAAATATCATGTACGTATTGTGTATGAAAAATTAAATCACAATAAGAAAAAATCTTCGAAGAATGATTGTTACTGTTATGATCGCTTAGCCAGTCAATCAAGTGTTCTTTGATTTTGAATATTTCGAATGAATTTATCTAGTTGCGGTGATATGAATGAAAACAAAAAGACTGACCTGATAATCGGTAATGAATTTGAAACGGGAAGAGGAATGAAATCATGAATGACAGAGTTAAACGGCCAGTGAGAAAATAGTTCCACGTTTGTAAACAGCTCAGCGCCTGAACAGCTGAGACTAGACGCGCGCGCAGCTATGTGTTTTCACAGAATGAATGATATCTTGTACAGTGCAAGCCCACTATTTGCATCTCATCTCGACTTCCCACCCGGGGATGAAGAAAATGAAGTAATACATTGGAAGAAAAATTTGAAGGTAATTATCGGAACTCGCACTAGCTTAATTGGTAGAACAATAGACTGGTAATTCGTAGGATGTGTGCACATTTTTTCCGAAGAATTGTTTATAGTAATTATTAAATTTTAGGATGTGTGCTTTTCTGCATAATTACCGAAGTGAGATTGATCAAAGAATACCCAGAACCAGAGTTAAGTAGAGAATCTTTTGGCGCTTCGAATTACGTGAGTTCGTGAAAGAGCGAGAAGGGGACAACGACTCAACTCTTAACGGTATAACGCTTTCGCTGAGTAATTTGGGTATATTTTTTGATGTACTTCCGGGCAACGTGGATTTGTTCCAGCTTGAATGTTATATCTTCGTCCCGCAGCCCGAAATTCAACCCACTGATTATTTTTCCTGTGATTACTTGTTTCTTGATGTTCCCTCACAAGTTATAATCTTCAATATTGATGGTGGATCATTTTTCAAAATTCTTTGGCGCAAATGATCCCATTTGGTAAAATGATTTGCAGAAAAATACCATTCCAGAAAAATTGAAATAACAATATCTCTCTATAAATTAAAGCATTGAAGAATTTGTTTCTCACTGATTGGAGAAAATGATTATATTCTTGAAAAAAGAGAAATAACGGAATAAATACAGAGAAGTTCCAAGTACCGTTGAATAATCGGTTCTGGTTGAATTGCTCGAGGCAATATAGACTCGTCGTGTGGTATCTTCCAAAATATCATAGCAGAAACTCACAAGATGAGCCAAAGGAGAAAAAGATGTTTAAGGATGAATTGAAACAATGTACTATGTATCTGAAAGATAGTAGATCTTCATCTGTTGGATATGCTCTTCATGGGGTTTTTATCGGCATTGAAGATAGGACGCCAGCAAGCCCTCAGGGGGCTGACTGGTTGATCCAGGAAGAGGAGTTGGAACGGAATACTGCTGACTGCAGCGGAAGAAGAACAATTGACGCAAGATAAACAGAATGGAAATATTGACAAATCAATGTTAACCTAGTATCCTCATTTACTCAGATCATTGAGCCTTGATTCACTCCAGAATAGAATGAAATACTTGAAAATTCTAGTGAAAATGGCAAGGTATTATTCCGAATTAGTCGGCATTTTATAATTCTTCGAGGTGAAAAACCCCGATTTCTGCGTCTGGTCAAGTCACTTTGGGATCCGGATTGTGCTCGGGAAGGATATATGCTTACACAACGGCCATGGGGAATGCTTTAAGGGTGCACAGGTAGTCAGCTCTCTTTGTACGTGAATACACATGCATGCTACTTCTGCACCGTGAGATACCAGCGTTAGCCGTGTGTGTGTGTGTGTACACGTTGGAAGTAATGGGGAAGTTCATTGACCCACCCGGGGGCTTTTGTTCGTGTCCGAACCGGGAAGCCAGGCCCCAAACTCCGTGCGGGCCGACGAAAATCAAGTGTTACCTTCACGTTTTCTCTGCTCCCCCCATCCCCTCTCTCACCACACTTTTTTCTTTCTACCTCTTATCGTTTTTTCTCTGTCTCACTCCTCTTCTCTTTTCATGAACTCGAAGAGTCTTGGGTTGGGTAATCGATCGTAATACCAAGGTCTCTACCACCTGCTGTATCTTAACAGCGCCACTGAGACTTGTTGCATTGTGTTTTTCATTTTATTATTATTGAATTATCATGAAAGGAAAAACTATCCTCTGATTTGAGCTGCAAGGAATCTTCACAACAAATATTTCAGTTATTTCTGCCAAAGTCTTTGAGACTTTTGAAGCAAAGGATGGAACACAAGTCATTACTAATTCTGTTTTCATGATTGTTCTCCATTTTGTTTAAATGTTCCATGTTTTTTTTTTTTTTTGTGAATTTTCAATATTTATATGATGATTATCTTTGATCAGCGTATTTCTTTGTGGGATGATTGCATGAAAGGGTGAAGAAAAAAACTTAATACCGAGAAAATGTGTGGGCGATTTACGATCACGTAACTGAATAAAAATACAGAGAGTACATGAAGATAAAAAGATGAAAAACCGTAGGCTTGCTCTCTGGCGCGCATGGATCAGATGAGCAGGAAGACATAAAGTTGTATGGAGGAGTCATCGACCTGCGGTCATTGAATGACAATATCACTGAGTCTATTGGCAGGATTGGAAAAATGCCATTTTTCTCCGATAAATTAATTAGAAATCAAATTCAGTGGTCAAAATATATCGATTTATGCATACATAAATTTTTTTTCTTTGAATTTTTGCACTCACTCAATGAGTCCGTCTGGAGGACTGATTTTAATTGTAAGGATTTCACCATTGGCATTAACGATCGTAGAGCAAGGAGACAGGGGGTCACTAGTATATGATATATTTTATTCGTCCAGCCCCTTCTACCACCTGTCCTTTCACGCACGAAAAGCCTTCCTGAGTTTTTTATGTGACTAACATGTAAACATATTTCGACTGTGTATGATACCCTATCGGTGGATATACCTAGGGGATTTTATAACCATTTGGCTTCACTACCTTTTACTGTGTTACTGACCCCGAGTGACCCTAGCATCGTCGAGTACTGTTAGCTCACCTTCCAGTAAATTTATTTTGTTCGTTTGTTCATTTAACGCATGACCTTCAACGATAAAATTCATTCGCTCTTATCTGCAGCGAATCTAAACAGGTGCATTCCATTTGAATTAATTATCCTATTGATCTTATTTCAATGACTTGGATTGATATTTTCAAATAGAATTTTGTTTACTGGTAATTGAAGAAATTTATTCCGGAATTTTGCAATTAAAAAAAGAAGAGATTACAAAAAATATACAAGCGCGTGTTTACTAACGGCAGATTTCCAACCCCGTTTGTTTGAGACGCTCGACTGCCTCTCGAAAACGGTAAAAATATAGCAGAAGAAAAAAGGGAAGAAGCATGTACAGAGAGAGAAGATCAACCGATTATTGGTCACGGTTTAGGATGCCATGGCCGCACCTTTTACATATAATGAGTTTTTATGCATACAATTTCGTTGATAAGAGACGAAAATAAATATTAAAAATTAAAAATTATCTTATTGATTATTTCAAATCTTACCTCTTATGGTGCTAGGCATTTTGTCCACAATAGCATATCCTGGTATCCAAAATTAATAACACCGAAATCTTCCTCTAATCAAAATTCAAACCGATTTCCACTTCACTTTATTCCAAATTAACACTAATATTGGTTTTTGCAAAAGTTCTTCTTTCAAATTTATTTGCACTTAGTTCACTCTTCTTCTCCTTCAATTTAGTTTAATCATTTTATTGTTAGGCACACTTCCACCGCATTTTGAATGTTTCCCGCAACTTCAGCTTACTGTCACGCGTCAAGAGAAATGCCAGTATGCTGTGCCGCACATAGATCCTCGACCTCAAAGTTAAGTGTCAGGTACAGGTCGACGACATCCGCATGAAATCGATGCTCACCACGCTGTTTCGACTCAGTCGCAATGTTATTTATGAGAGAATGAAGGATAGCAACTATAACACTATAAAGTAAATAAAACTCGTTAAAATGAATAAATATAAATAATGTAAACTTTTTGTGATAATGAACAAATAATTTCTGGAACATTAACAAAAGAACCGAATAAAAACACTATTCACTTTTTTTCGGCCTATGTAAGACCGTTACACGTTCTTGGCTTCACTCAATGACCATTTTCTTTATACAAGAATTTACACAGAAATAGAAACAAAGAATTTATTAAATAAATTTTTAAAATTGAATTTGATTATTTTGATTGATTGATTGATTGGCGGTAATGCTGAACGAGCTATCCCGAAGTCTGGAGGTCTGGTAGTGGTGGTCGGCGAGTGACTCCACCGGCAACGTGGTACACGGGAAGATCCACAGGTGCTCATGGCCACAGTGGCCCTTACCCCTCCCCTTCTACCCGCGCGCACATCCCACCTCTTTCATTTATGGTGTCGCCGTGGTGGCTCTTCTCATCTACCCCCTCTTTCATCGTCCTTTTTCTCCTTTATTTCAAATCTATACAAACATTAGGCTCAACTTCAAACCACCGAACGACTGCGTTATTCACTCGTACTCATGTATGTGCCAGTCTTATGAGTATAAGTCTTTCGTATTTTTTTATTTTTTGTCTTTTCTCAAAATTCCTCTGTTTTTTAATGTTTTCGCGCCATTTACCTCATCATCACAATCAGGTTTCGGATTGTTCTCCTACAGTATGCTACCACCAGAACTTTTAACGTTTCGAGGTTTCTTTTTATATACTTTCTTTCATCTCCCTTGGATTGCCCATGTGAATACCGGTTTCTTGCTGGCCGAGTTTACCGTTTCTCGACTTTAATTTTTTTTCATAATAACTTATTTTTCTATGAATGATCGAATTTTCCAGTAGTGAATAAGAATAGAATTCCTTCGTGATATAATGAGAGCGAAATGAATCAGAAATAAATAAATGGCGTGATTCGATTGTACTGAATGGAGTTATATGTAATAAAACTCACAGAATCTAGTAATCGAATTCATTAGTGAGGTAAAACCCCTCATTATTGACAGAGTATCAACTAAAGACACACTGCTTCATTTGATTGTTTAGTCCATTAATTTTCTGACCGATAACAGAAATGAATAATTTCATAATCATCTTTATGATTCATAGGAGGTGAAAAAGTTTAATGATAACTCAAATTATCAAATATTCAGAAAAAAAGTTGAAATTCATTCGACTTTACCAAAACAGTTAATAAGTTGGAAATTACGCAAAACAATTTTGTTGAGTGTGGTTGTATTCTCGCGAGTTAATTTCATCCTGTTTATTTACGTATTATGATATTATTTCTTAGTATCAGCATCTCACAAGATTCTCCAAAATTACAGCTTATCATATGTTATTAATATGTGCATTTGAATAAACTTCTCCATCCCATATTTTTTTTATTAAACCTCATCTCATATTTATTATCAAATTCCAAAAATTAGGATAATACACGTGAATTTCACGAGCAACAATATCAACAGAGTAATGATACAGACAGAAAATCAGGTGTATCAATATCAAATATGACAAAAGAATTCGGATGCTAGCCACATTCATTCTAGGATTAATAATAACCTGAAACATGAGTTGAAAGTAGAAAAAATCAGAAGAATGTCTTAAGCGAGAGATTTTCAGGCTGAAGGAACCCTCCAATAATAGAAAATATTCAATCCATTCTTCGTTTTGTTTTGCACCTTCCACATAGTTTCACTATTTAAATCAATTCAATGAACTGAATCTGGAGGACGGAGATTTGCATGAGGGATCATCTGTCTGGAAATTTTAGTAGGGCTCAAATATTGACTGAATCTGAAAGCCGGGTCCCTGATCAGGTACTGCTAGTGATGCCTGATCCACTCTAGAAAAATATGATATAGCGTCCGGCATCCTGCTCCAGATATTCTCGGCAGTGAGGGATTGAATAATCAATCTGGGAATTAAAAAAAATAGAAAAATTCATAATATTGATGTCAATAATTATGTCTTCAATTCTATGCAGAGGAAAAAGGAATCAGGACACAGTACCGAAATTCTGGCTCTATATTAGGGATCAATCAACGGGGATCAACGAAATATTAATTGATCGGATTCTTTTTTTTTTTAGGGTAGTTAAAATTCAATGAGGCTGCTAATGGAGCCCCTATATGTATAGTTGCAAATCTTAATGAGAAAGATATGGTCTATGTCGTATTATCGACCTGTGAAAATGATCAGAGAGAATAACTTGACTCCCAACTAAGGACTTAAATCCAATTCAATTTTCTTATAATTATCATATCACAATGAGGACCGCCATATTCGTTTAGTTCAAATGAAGTCTAATCGATTCATTCAATAATTGAAAAGAGAAAAATAATTTTATTCTTGCAACAACAGGAATGATGATCCATACCTTGCTGATGTATCTCGAAAGCAGTCATCATGCGTTTTGTTAGGGTTCAAGTTGCTTTTTGGTGAGAGGATGAAATGAGAGGGGCAGAGAAGATTCGACTGGGGTCCGTGTGGCAACACACGGCCCACCGTAAATATTCTACTGGTCATTGACCCTTGAGTCAGTCTTCGGAGTTAAACGACAGAGACATGGGGTGCATACTATCTGGCTTGTGGGAGTCTTGTAATTTAGCAGACCAACTAATTGTCTACAATTTTCAATAAGATGCGCTAAGATCCCACAAAGAATATTCGTACTATTCATCAAAATATTATGCATCTATTCCATTGATCTTAACTTATGTTGATTCACATCATCAGAGAATGGATCTCCTATAGACTCAACAATGACTTTACCATTTTGAGGACGTGATCTATTTTATCCAATGAAATGGTATTGACAAAACTCAAAATATGATACTGTAGTCAAAGGATAAGAAGTACGTCAATGGTACGAATTCCTTATTTTTCCGCGCCATCGAGTTCATATGAATCAATGTTCTTCACATTTCTCATAATGATGAATAACGAACAATGCTTATTAACCATTTTCCATTTATGCATGACAGTTTCATAATTTCACTAGCATTTTCGTCAGAAATTCTCAAACTTACTCGAAGGGAAGACTCTGGTAACGACAGTTATAATAATACCGGAAAGTTCCAAGTAAAAGAAACATCTAATCGATTCCCAACGTTATATACTAGTCTAGGTGACGTGGCGATGGGCTATTTGATAAAATGAGCCACGGAACTAGGCTGACTTGCAGTGCTTATAATACCTCTATTCTCCCTTTTTCCACTTCCGTCTTTATGGTGACCAGTTTTCCCTTGTTCATTAAACTATGAGTATTTGTCGGATAATTTTCTTCATTCCAGCTACAATCATTAAAATGGTAGCATTGATCACACCCAGGTACAATCAACAAGAGCTAGACAAATCAGCGAAATTATCTATATGGCCTCAATATACCATTCGATATTATTTCTTATAGAATGTTTTATATTAGCGTTATATGTTCTCAAATATTTGTATTTATATAGAGTTTTTCCATTGGGGGGAAACGTATGTTATGATATATTCGGCTGAAATCGCATCATTTCCGGTTCTCGAGTGCGAAGCATCAGTTGAAATATGCATTAGTTTCGTTCTGAGACGCAACTATTAATGTCAATAGACAAAAAGAGCCTCGTTGCAAGGCCACTATGGGAGTAAACAGGTCAAATACACGAAGATACCGAAATTTAGGAAAATTGAGAAATTATAAGAGTGACCTGATTCAATTACTATTCCGGTCATCAATGAGGCTGGAGGAAGCGTGAGTCTACAGTAAAGGAAACAAACGCTGCAGGATGAATTTACATACAAGCATGATGCTGGCTTGGTGTTCGCTCTGGCAGGGGAGAAGTCAAGAACCTCTTCCAGAGGCGCGTTTCAGTGTCATCTCTGGTTGAACGAACTATGGACCGTGTGGCTCTTTGGTTCGATGTAAAACGTGCGGCTAGTCCGAGCAACGGTAAAATTTGAACGGTGGTAAGCTAATGGAGAGGGGAGGAAGCGATGTACCACTGCCACCTAGCGGTAAAGAGCCCCCTCCTGAGACCAGTTACTCTGGAGGTCTTTCCTCAAGGTTTTATTTTAGTAATCCACATACCAGTATGAATTTCTTGATGCATATGCATTCGAAGGATATTCACATTATATATAATGTACAGAATCATTGTATGATTTGTAGATTCATGCATTTCTTCCTTTGTTCTTCTTATTGAAGATATATATTAATATATATGGATTAGATACTTACTTCCAATAATATCATTAAGAATAAAAAAAGCTGGGCCATGTGCACGTTTAAAACGTGTTGTTTGTCAGACAAAAAACTGAACCAGGGTTGGCTGTGCAAATAATAGATGAGTGGTCAGAAAAGTTGAGGGGCAAGTGAAAGATTCAAAGAATCTTACCCAAAAAAATAGAAATGAAATTCAATGACAGGGTAAAATATGAAGGAGGCAGGAAAACTTGTTAATTCAAGTCATCTATCTCTAATTGAACCAGTAAAGACGAAAAGATAGGCCTTTCTACGTAAGATAACAACTTTATGCTTCCACTATTGGTAAAAATGCACATGACATGCCCGGTTTTTCTTAAACAGATTTCTGTATAATTGTAAACGATTCAAGTTATTGACGGCTGAATTAGTCGCAATAACTAGTTGCAAAAATTAGTTGCAAGTCAATTTTAAGGGGTAACGGAAGACCTAGTAAATTTCAAATTTTCAAATTCATTTTTTAGTGATAATTATGATTTTTTGCATTAAATATCAGAAGCATCGACTTGCTAATGTCCTTCCCCAGTCGTTGCTACTCTTCTATCATAAAAATATTGATAAATATCGTCAAACAATTAGTTCAAAAATTCAACATATGCAAGGGGTCCCGTTACCCCTTAATGTTGATAATCTCATTGGCGTCTACTTCTTTTAGAGAGAATAAATGCAATCAGATTTATTCAGAGCTTATCCCATAAATAGAAATAATTCGATTATTGGTAGAACAGCAAAAAACTGATTTTCGGATGCCGCATTTTCGACTGTATCTCGACTTATATATTTTTTCATGTAAAAAGGGACCGATAATTAATATGTTATGAAATCAATTGTATATATTCTGTGAAAATGTTAGCAAGATCGGCCGAATAATATCTGAGATATAGCAATTTTTCTAAAATCCTATCTTTCAAAAATTCCTCTATTTGCGTGAGACAAATTCCGTTTGAAATTTCAATCAAAATTTGCAACCATAATATCTAACTTTTAGCGAATTTTCATAAATTTAATCTCATTATTCTATAATTTATTAATTTTTTTGTGTTTTTTTCAAAAACTCGGGGTTACTACCATTGCTCAATGAATAATGGAATTAAAGACTTCGAATTTTTTCTGTATATGTAGTTTTTGATGAATATGGTTGGGATTGGATTTGAGGCAGACTGGCTGAACGGTTCTAGAGATATTTCCAATCAAAGTTTTTCCGAAAATAGGCTGTATCTTCCAAACTACTCATCTGATTTCATCGGGACAGAGCTCAAAATATTTGTCTTCATGAGCTGAACAAACCTTCAATTTTTTGAATTCGAGATGAAGTTCTCCGCTTATTACATTGAAGAATGTTTTTTTCCAATATTTCGAGTCATATCCAAGAAATGCATTTTTTTCGATTTTTTTGAATGGACACCACTATTTTTTATTTGGTTTTCTGAAAGCACACACTTTCCTCTTTTCAACAAGGCCCTACTTACCTAGTAAGACAATGTGAAAAAGTGATTTTTTATGTAAGATATAGTGTATATAATTTTTTTCGAGAGATGATAGGAAAAATTCAGGAAGAAACATTCGGAAGCCTCCTGCTGATTCATTAGCAGAGATTGGAAGAAAAAAGGAGCGATAGCAAGGATAACGTAGATGAAATAGTAACTAATGCAGTGACAAACGCCTGCGTGTTTTATTCTTATCTCCCGAGCAGTAGACTACAGAAAATTGACTACTGGCAGTTGACAACATGCAGCTGACCACACACTTCCTTACCATTTGAAATCCTTCACAGACGGTGGTGCAGCTATCGGAAGATGGCACTACTATATTTGAAAGGATTATCGCGAGAAACTGAAAATTTTTTTTCCTGATTCCTTATTAATGTCTATTTCGCTCGATCTCGCTTATTTACCGATATAATCGCAAAAAACTGAAAAAACTTTTTTCCTGATTCCATATTAATGTCCATTTCACTTATTTACCGTGAAGAGACCGATGGCGCGCTACAGCGCGCCCGTTAGGTATCTTTAGTATAGTATATTACGCGTACTATACTACTCACAATTTAACTGAGCAATGAGGAAGAGGACTTCACTTTAATCGTGACAACTTCCGATATATCGATTGCTTGCGTTCTTGTTCCTTTTTATAAAGGAAAAAAAAGCATAAAATCGAAAAAAAAAAGTTTTCTTGAGAATCTCGAAAATGGTTTGAGATAGAGAGCTGAAAATTTAGCTGAATTATTTTCATTCGATGTCAAATCGATCCCCCGAGTGCGAATCAAAAAGGCCGTGGGGGCAGATTACCCATGTAAACCCGGCTATACCCTTTCGATCAATCGATACATGATAAATAGTTTATAAATCTACATGAATATGATAATCAGGCATTGGCGTGAAAAGTATAAGAATTTTTTATTTATTCATGAAAATCCTTGATGATAGAAACCGTCCAGCTTTCGGACAATGTCCATCTATTGGTCGTGTGACTCTATTCACCAAGAATTGATTTTAAAAAATCTAGTTGCCTGAACACTTCATAACGGTGGGCAAAATGATAATTTGTTAGTGAAAAGATAACAAAAATGCTATAGGCAGGTACTCAAATTCTCGAAGTGTTGTGTTCATTACACAGCTGAATGTTCCGAGCTGTCCTTTTTGCCGTTTTTCTTTGAGATTCACCACGTATCCTCACTTCTCTCAATTAATATCACTTGCTCATTTGAAAAAAAATCCGGATCATTCATTGCTATCTGTAGATCATGAGCAAGAAGTTTCACTTCTGTCGAGTGCGTTCCACGCATCCCCTCTTCTTTATGGAGCACATTGAACGACTACTGTCGGGAGAAAGCGAAAAATGGAGCTTTTCATAATTTCAATCCTGTATAACCCTAAATTCGAGGAGAGAAACATATTTTGTTCAAACAATTTTTCTTTGGGTGTCATAATTAAAGCGTTACAATGATTTAAACAATTAAATTGTCAATAACAACATGAAGGCCCATTCAGAGGGAAAGATAACCAAGAGATTCGTAATCTACGACCCCAAATTAGTCCAAAACAGTCAAGTTTACCTGGAGACCTTATTTGCGGGATGGAACCATTGTGGGTGTCTGCACTATATTGAACTCAGTGCCGGCATCCAAGAATGACAAGCTCATTTGGTTCGATGCTATTGATTCTAACATGTTTAAGATTCAGCTCATTGCATTTTTATGAAGAACATGGCTCTGCTGATTGAGTAGGGAAAGAATGTTGAATAAAAGCTTTATACAATTACGAAGTAGGTCTCAAGAAAGTGCCAAGTTCTGCTTTACTGAATGAAGCAGTGTGGTATCTGAGCGTTTAATCGTCCGATGGAGCGAAGACATCCTCAGTGGTTTTGTTTTTTGTCCCCAAGTCGAACGAAAATGGTATAAAATGTACGGTAAACGCTTGCGCTAACCCCAATGTTCACCAGCATTGCTGCAGCAAACATTATTGATCTTCTTGTTAGACTGGCTTTCGAGGCCTTGCTAAACGAAAATCACCAATTTCAGAACTGCGCAATCGCAGAATGTCTCTTCTAAGGTTTCACGAGTTTATAACACAGTGGCACCGTTTTTTTTGATAACGACTGTAGTCAGTTCTTTATTCGCAAGTGCAACGCGTATACTTGATTCTAATCTATTATCGTCTCGTCATAGTTTTTTGTGGGTGTAAAATATCAGATAAAAGCACCGCAATCATTCTTTCCTACACTTCAAAGAAATTCAGCAATTACAAGGGAATTAGAAAATACGAACTCTCTATTCCAACTCTGTCTGGTACACTCTTACTTTTTCCAACGCTTTGATACCAGTTCCAGCTGTGATATTGCATTATTTATTAATTTTCGAATCCATGTATTAATCTAATTTCATTTCACCTTTTCATTTTTTTCATGAGTTATTCTTCTGACTTCAGCAACGAGAATCTAATAGTTTTCAATGATGAATGAGGTTTTGACCCGAATAAGTTATTCAATATTCATTGACAGATCATTGGCATGATGCAAAATTCAAGTGTTGAATTCATACAATAAGAAATATTAATCATTGTGTCATCACGTTCGTACTAAATTATGGAATGCACATTTTCTCATCCATCATGACCAAATTCATAGTGCGTTCGTCTATCCGAGCACACCTGAAAATTTGACTAGAAGATTTGTTCAATAAGAATTTTTGATGATGAATATATTCGAAATAAATTGCATATTCTAATAATTACAGAAGTGTTAAAAATGAATGAGCTGAGGAAATTCCGAAAGATGCTATTAATACGAGACGATGAAGACGGAAGAAAATTACACGATAAAAGGAATTACCACACGTAAATTATTGGCAAAGTATGTTCCTCAATGAGAGGATTCAAATTTGAAAATTCCTAAGATCTTGGAGATGTGCCACGGCTGGCAACATTTTATATGCGTGTGTATGTGTGTGTATTAATGTTCGCAGTGCGCTTAATAGACCGACATATCACGTATCATTCTCTGCACTGAGAATAAACTCTTCCCACAGACAGCATTGTTATGATACTGAAAATAAGGTAATTATACATGATTGTATATATATGTATTACGCACTAGTAGAGCCAGACAGATATGCGGATATTTTGTATGAGTCCAAAGACGTGGTATGGGTCAGTTGACATTGTCGATCGCTATGCCAGAACTTTTCACGCTAGAATTCATTTATTCAATATTATTAATTTTTCCTCTTTATTAATTTGTTCATAGTATTGATCTGCATCCAAGCAATGAGAAATGTTAGGATGAGGGTATAAATGTATTACAAATCTAATCATCTGATCAAATTAATTCGGATCATTAATAGATTCTGAAGGATCAAAGATTATTTCATTGACACAATTACAGCTATGTACATATTTAAACTTTTTCAGTTGGCGAGTTTGGTAGTTGCAGCCCATAGGTTTTTGCATACATTTGAATGGTTTTTATCGAAAGGCTGAGAGACGTTGTGGAAGTTGATAACCTGGGATGAAAAATAGGGAGCAGGTGTATGAAAATAAAAAACCCTATATCAAATTAATAGATTTGCATTTGTAAATCATATCAATTTAGTATTATGGAAAGCGAAATGAATACATTTCCGTAGAATGTCAAAGTTTCAATTCTCCCTACAAGAATTTCCAGCGAAAAATTGTTTTGTGAAACGGAAATTCCTAAACATAATTCATCCTATCCCAAATTTCAGCAAAAATAATTTCCTATTCTCGAAATTCCTTGTGGGGCGAGTCGACCGATGGTCCAATTCATCCAATGATTGAAATAATTTAATTTTTTAATTTTTATTTATTTCCTTTGGTATTACCATATCGGTTTTATACCCTCCCCTTTCATCTGCCTTTTTGCCTTTTTGCCGCCTTCTTTCCCTATTTGCGAGAGCCATGGATCGACTTTCTATCACTGCCCGCATTTGCCGTGGACCAGGGGAAACCATGGAAAACCCTGATCAGTGCAGTCGGATTCGTACAGAGCCTTAATGTGCCTTTCTGTCACACTGACGAGAAAGGCACACTAATTCTCTATAGTCACACCTTACCGTATGGTTCAGTTTGTTGTTCGAATCTGTGTACGGCAAGCGGTCACCCATCCAAGTAGTAACCAGACGCAATGCTGCTTAACCCGGTAGATCCGCCGAGCCGTACACAGACCGAACAGCCAAACTGCCGGTTAATGATTGAAATATTTAACGTAGTTATCCTAAAAAAATGGGTAATTCAGCGGAATATTAGTTTTCAACCTTCGAAACACAATGTCATGTTTATCAACTCGAATGAAAGCCTGTAAAACTGTTAAATATATCAGTCATTATCAAATTTATTATGTTCAATCACTGATGTCTGATGGGTCTTATTCATTCGACTACTGGTCCACTCACCCTATTATGATTTCCTTTGAAAGAATTTCTCGAAATCTGGGTTCGTTTTTCCGCAGAGTACAGGAACTCAACGGAATGCTAATGTTTCATGAACCTATGTTATAGGTGACGTTGCTGAATTTCCTCTACACTGTCAATGGAATTCGGCAATGTCACAGCCAAAATCACAGGGCGACGAATCCTGCTTGACGAGACCGAAGCCGTAGTGGCGTGCTAGGTAACCAGTCTATGGTTAAAATTACAGCAGCATACATTGGACTAGAACAAAGCAAATTTTGATACAGAGAATTTTCGCCGGAAAAATTCTGCATGACAGAAGTTCTTCACAAAAGAAATTTTAGTCGTAGCAATTTTCATGGGGATTTTCTTCCTAGAAACTCCTAAAGGGGGAATTCGACCCGTAGATTTACACTTATTACAGTTTTTAACAGTTTTGAATTTCCGAACAAATGTCAATCCTTATGAAGATCTATTGAATAACTCGTTCCATAAAGTGTTAGAAAGCCCTTCGTCTCGTCAGCTTAGCGTACCAGTTCTTACGGACATAATTCTTCAGGGGAATCGTCAGTGAGAGTTGAAATCAGGAATCATTCATGAAACAATTCTGAAATATTGTCGGATCAAGTTTAGGGTTATATGCGAAATTCCAATGAAATTCATTCTACCAATTCTGAGTACTGAATTAACAGGATTTGCCACTCAAGGTGAGCTTTCATGTATTATAATTGTTGCATTTACTCCTGACAACTTCAAAATGACAAGCTCATATCAATTTTCTGATATCTATATCATTTAAAGGGTTACACCACTGTAAAAGCTGAAGGAGTAACACCCCTCTAGGATTTCCAAGATATTTTGTTTTTTTGTCTTAAAAAATAGTTTAGGGTTTCAAGAACAATATCCAATTAGTTCATCAATTGGAGATGGAAATAGGACCGAAATGCTATACCTATGCTATATAACTTGTGCGCAGAAACTGACAAACACCGCATCAAATTTTCTGAGCGATCCCTTCACCCATGTCCTCAAAAAAAATTCCTGAAGTTTGGTCTTTTTTGCAGAGTATAGAGTAGTGTTAACCCTTAAAGGGAGCGTTTTTTCATATATTTCTGTAGAAAGAGGAGCAATAGAATAATAATGTTTAAAGGCGTGATTCATCATATACTTGAGTCTTTGAAAAAAAAATTTCATCAAAAAATATGGAAAAATGACGATGCTAGAACCATCCTTGCAAGACTCCTCGAATTTAAAACTGGTGCAAATGTCAATTGAAAAAGAATGGCTCAATCTAAATGCATATCACTACAGAAATCCTCAGTAGATTTTGAAAATATTGTGGTTCATGTGATTGGTGAGCATTCGAATGACACCCTTCAATTTCCGAAAAACAACCACTAATCTTTTATCGATAAAAAATGTGTAGATCGATTTTCTGCAAATTCCTACTTGTTCCTATTTAAAATGCTGTTTCCAAGATACTGTGGGAAACCCAAATGAGAATAACAATTAACTTAAGAAACATGCGAACATTATCCCAAGATAATGTCATCGCTAGAAACACATCTCATCCTTTTCTTGAAGAAGAGAAGCAAACGAAAGCACTTAGTATTTCGCACATTCGAAACTGTTGACCATTGACTCACGACTAAGGCAACAACACTCACTCCTGAAATTCCCGTTTTACTAAGACAGAAATCGTGCTTACCGACTGCATTTTCAACCAATATTCCTAATGATTGCTAGGAGAATATTCTGCACAAATTCACGATTTATTCACTGACAAAGTATTGGATACAAATATGATTTTTCTCGTGACTTATTCAATGAATCACCGTCAATTGCCCATATTCAAACCGTGACGGCAAAACCGTCAGGGTAGTGCTTGTCTAACACAGACAATTCTAGACGTTAGTGCTCTCATACCTGTTCCCCACTTCACTGTTCCCCCCTCTCCCCATGAACCTGTGAATTCTCCTTGAAGGAATTGGGAGGGAAAATAGACTCTCAGCTCTCGGGTCTCCAATGATATACTTGGCCCAATATACTATCGCGTATCGAGATTTTCAATATCAAAAAACATTTACAACATTTACAATTTATCATCTTGGGCATTGTTCTAATATCGGTAAAATGTTGAAAAATCGAAATAGTTATAGTAATTATAACTGAACGGAAAAAAAATAAATGTCAATCATTTGAACCTGCCACTAGGATTCCCTTAAATGGATCATTTATCATTCATTTACATTCATTGACCATTAGATTCATTGACCATTAGCATTGTGACGTTTTCGGCAATGCAGGAGCAAAAATAATTTATTAAATGTTATCAGACGGTAAATCATTCCCATTTTCAATCGTAACATTTTCCATGTTTTACGAAATGGTCAAACGACTCGAAATTTTACGAAATTGTTCAGATTCATATGAACTGCCATTAGAAGCTGATTCTATATTTTGATTTTCAAATTCAATCCATGACCATAGTACTTGAAATGTTATAGCTGAACGTTTTTCCCAACATTTCCCACGAATCAGAAGTAATGAGAATCATCTAGAAAAATAATAGTTCAATACTTCTCAAAACACTGTTTCAGCATTTTTTGCGGCGACCCATTTTTCCTCTGATCGAGGTAACGTGACGAAGCATGGTGCTGTTGATAACTCCTGAGTGGCACACGATAATGGACGTGGTGCAGAATCACTATTAATTAACTCAACGATAACTAAGCTGCAGTCATGGCTATAGACTACATGATAGCAGGTAGACCTTTCAAATCAATTTCAATGTAGAATTACAATCAAATGAATAAATTATTATTTAATGTGAACACCTGTAATAAACAATATATAGTAGATATGAAAAATATAGTACATGATAATTACGAGCAAATGTAGTGAGTAGTCGAGAAAAAATATTTGCACATGTCAATAACAGGCTGGAGAAATAGCAAGCTTTCAATTATGCAGGCTTCCATCGACCGGTGGTGAGTCGTTAGTGAAAATTGAATAAAAGAGTCGCCATTTAGCATCTTTTTTCATCTGAAGAATTATGATGAAATAATGCCAAAGAATATTTGTAGTTGGATTAGAATTTCAGATCAGTTCAAAGAAGGCGTAGGAGTAATTACATTCTCTCTGGGTTAATCATGGGAAGAAACATGATAAAATTCAGAGTCAGAGCAAAAGTGTCTTTTAAAGTGAAGATTAAATTTTTTCAGTGGCAATTTTACTAGCGACTGCAAGCTTCTGTCATGCAGAGTGCCAGAGTGAGTGGTTGATGATTATATATTTGTTCATGTTGTACCAGTTTAATTACATGAGAGCATTCTATGAATGCATAGCTTAAATAACATTTTCTGAACACTTTGATCATGATTATTTTGATTAATTACGTGCACTAATGAGACTGATTCGTATTGTTCCGGTTAATAGCACGATCTGTCTATTGCTATGAGTGCGACTCTTGGACAGATTTGAGGTGCAAGGATCCATTCAATTATACTGCATTACCCAGAGATCAGCCACCGCTAATGACTTGTAATGGTTGCTGCGTGAAAATGGTCAGGAATGCAAAATCACGTAAGTTTCGATGTAATCAAGAAAAACTAATACGAAATCGAGCTACATGTTTCTTGCTACTTCTCCAAGAAAACCTATCCCAAGATAATCGAGAACTCTTATGTGACTGATTCCATTCATAAATTGAGCATTGATCATTTCAACGTCAAAAACATGGCGGTACAATATATACAGAGTAGACCGGGGCAAAACTGGTCAGTGGCCACTTTAAAGCACATGCCCCAGTACTCCATTTTGCCCCGGTCTCCCCTATGTATATGAAATAATCCGTCGCAGCGATGGAATTTTGAATTTTTCCTAAGGCTTTTCCTTATATTCATAGCCTTAGATTTTCATAGCATGATTTTTCAAATTGCCACGCAGCATAACTCCAATAATTTTTATTATTTTCATTTGAATTTCCTACAGCATCTTGAGAACAATATGTTGAACAGAAATACGTAGAGGATTTTCAAAAAATTGATTTGCCCACTTTTTATTGATAAAAAATTGCCGGTTTGTTGGCTGAAATTTGAATTTTCTCATTCAAATGATCACCCATTACACAAAAAACAATATTTTTGGGATTCCCTACGTCTTTCTGTAGCTATGTGTATCTAGACTGAGCCATTTTTATTTTTTTTCCAATTGGAATTCACACCAGTTGCACTGCGTGCCGCAGAGTGTTTCAAATTCAAGGGGTTTCGCAAAAATGGCTCTTGTTTCGTCATTTTTTGATATTTTTTGATGAATTTTTATTCGAGAGAGTCAAATACATGCTCATTAATTCCCTCAAATATCGTTATTTTATTGCCATTTTTTCTAGAGAGAAAAATAGCCAAAAAACATCTTCTTTTAGACTTTTTCAGTGGTTTGACCCCTTAGGAACGTCCTTAATGAATTTCACAGCAATGTCATATAAACAAGATGAGTTCCGAAACTCCTTAAGATCTCTATTCTGCACATTTACCATGTGTAGAAAATGAAGTATTCCCATGGGTACGGCTTAACGTATGATTGTCTTCCCTCTTATAGAATTGAATTTCATGCGAATTTCATTGAAAAATTCCTACTCTACTTACATGAATCAATAAACACGAATAATGTTTTTAATAAATATGATTTTTGTTTTCAGCCTACGAAAGTGTACGGAGAACTTGCACATCGCAACTTCAAATAAACTTATTCATGGTGGATCACGTGTGCATGATGGAAAGTACCGGCACTGGTCACATGTGCTTCTGTGAGGAAGATATGTGCAATCGTGTATCGCAATCCACATGTTCCAATACCACCCTCCTCATCATCTTAACTACAATCCTAATATTAAATTCAATCCTGAAGAGTCCAGGCTTGCTTAGTAGGTTGCTGTGATGATCACCATTGTAAATCACACTTATCCGTTCTGTATTAATTTTCCGATCCTAGTTATCATTCTGCTAGACTGTAGAATACCACAACGCTGGCTGCAACTTTACGTTAATTAATTGAGAAGGGATTGCTCAGTAGGAAAACATCCTCCTAAGGATGGTATGGATGATTCTTTCGATATTCTCTCACAATTCTCTTCTCAGTCGTGAAAATGATACATTAATAACTAACGTACGAAATTTTTGAATTATCTGACAAAATCATTGCGATTAGCTAAAAAATTACCACCGTCTCATATATTACCGGGATTAATTTTAATTGCATACAAGGCTTCACACTAGTTTCTTTTTCCAATTAATTATGAAGGGACTGTCATTTTCGAAAATCAAATGACTGAAATAATAATTAATTAATTATCATATATGGTACTGACTCGCCTATCCCAGATTACCAACCAGCATCGTTCAATAATAATTAAAATATATTCTATAATATTGAAAGAATAATAATTATAAGATATCGTGATTTTGAAGAAGGCCATAAAATTTTTGAGATTTAATTACTGTCAAAAAAGTTTAGCTATGAAAGTAGATCCTTTTCTCATTAGGACATTCACGGTTTATGTAATTAGATGATAATATGTCTGCATAATTCAGATGATACCTACCTGTGAGTCACTGCTGATTCCCATAGAATTTTTATCCACAAATGATCTAATAATCCTGATATTCCTTCTCATAGAAAATAACGCAACATCACATCAAATGCTTTGAAGAGAATCATACACGCCATGTTTTGTTGCATGCTCACTATTTCTATTCAGTTTTTCCGTTTTTTATTCTGAAAATGGACAACTGAAGGCAATCTGATTGGCTGGAGAATCTTTTTAATGGAATTTTAAAAAAGTGAATCCATAACTTTCAGTATAGTTTCATGTCTTTGATTGGAAATTTTCAGGATTCGATTCGAATAAATCGATACATGAATTTCAAGATAATGGATGTGTATAAAATGATTTTACTAGGACTGGAAATTGTTTTATTATTAAAGGACTGTATCTGCATTCTTTTGCTACATTATTATTTATATGTTACTTTTTTTTCTCAAATTATGCATCTTCTTTCTCACTTTTTTTGTCTCAGCCTAAACATTTTACCTGTTGGTTTTATCTCAATCTTCAATAAACTATCTTTGATTCTTCTTCTTTTCGTTATTACAATTGTTTGATGATTTTCAGTTTTTTTATGCATCGCTTTACAGTATTTCATTACATTTGTCAATTCTATATTATATTTAATGAGACAGAGAATTTGAACGTATACACAGATAGTTTTTTTGATGCTCCAGGGAGGGAAAAGGCGGAAGAAACGGCCTCTCATTGACTAACATTCACAATTCTATTTCCAGGTGAATTCGTGTCGTTCTCAGTTCAAGTCTCATTAGAACTGACAGTCGCATGACCTGCATGTTTTTTTTTACTACAAGCGATTGTTATTGTTATTTTCTTTTATATTCGTTCCATGCTACTTCCAGAGTTATAGTTCACTCGTTTGAAATCGAAGTTTGAAGAATTCTGTTCTGCTATGATCTTACATGTGTGGAAAATTTACTGAATTGGTATCCAATAAATTACAGATATTCAGTAAATTTCGAGAAAATATATTGAAGCTTATTTCGAACGAGTAACTACACACCTACCTTCCATCCTAATGGAACATGATTCAATAAAAGAAAAAAAATGAATTCAAAAAAGCGAAGAGAATGCACTTTTGTGGGCCTTCAGCTCGTGACCTCTGACAAATTTTCAAACCGTTTTTTTGTAAATGTGATACTTTTGAAAAATATTTGGATGAAGAAAGGGAGGAGTGAAGGGAGATGAAAAAAATTAGAGGCTCGAGTTGAACGCGCATGTCCTCACAGAAAGGCTTTTTTCGAATTTTCGAGAGAGCCTTTTGCCAAACAAACTTCGCGTATCCCGAGGAAAATAAATTCGCGAGGTTCTTTTGGCAAGCCATGCGGCTCATGTCGTGTCATTTATTCATTTTCGCACGCGCGTCTGCGAGGCCATTTGCCAATGGATTATTTTCCATAAATTTTGAATTAAATATGTACCTAATGTGATGAAAATAATTATCAAGATTTCATTCTATTAAATCTTAATTCGTTCCACTTTGAGGCAAAATAGAGTATACATTTGTACAAAGCTACAGAGTTATAATGATTCCTGTCGAGGAGTCCATTGCAATGATAAATGTTTCTAAAAACATTATTCATTTGATCATGCGTGCTGTAAGTGCCTTAGTCTCAATCATTGAATTTGTGTGGATAAATACTACTTCGCATTAATAATAAATTGAATCGAAAACATGGTTCTCAGAATTCGAACTAATTACGTAAAATAATTTGGTCATTTGGTCTCGTAGTCGAATGTAATCCACGTGCCACGTGAAGGTAAAACGGAAGAATAAAAAAAAATGTTTTCATCCGATATTTCTTTGACTGTTGGCAGCCAAGCAAGAAAGCTTTTTATATTGAACATTATACATATTTGATTTATTTATATATGTGTACATATAAATATATATAAATATTGCGCAATGTATATTTCTGAAGACTCTTCCGTAGTCCCATAATTCTTAAAGTCCCCGAACTGTACAACGTACCAAAGATATTTTGCACAGAAAAAAATGTTTTCTTAATTCAAGAATGTGCAGGTCACTTAAATTAAGAAAGATAAGTCACTTAATTTAAGTGACCTGCCATTCTTAAATTAAGAAAACATTTTTCTCTGTGTGAAGACTATTCTAAAACAGCCACAAGTCTTCAAAGTGTACACTGCGTAGGAAATATGGTACTCAAACCATCCTCTCATGATATTTATATATACATATAATACATATATATAAATGTATATTAACGATTATGTGAAAAATATTATAATTATGAGTCGCATTACGTGAACATATAATGTTTTTTTATCATTGGATCTCTCAATGTATATCATTGTATATGATCTATGTTGCACCTACATTGAGTGTCGAGTCAGCGGACGCAGCACTTCAAGCCCTCGGAATAACGGAAGTGAAAAGGTTTCTTCAATTCTCAAACCAATGATTTGTTCATAATCTTCAATTTTTCTCGAGATAGGAGATTCTAGCTACTCCAATATGTCATTATAAATGTAACTCTAATTCTGTTCGTTATCGATAATTACATGTATACAATTATTGTGAAAATTGAAGAATTGCCCGGATCTTCGTTATTCCTTAGCGCTATATAATTTGGTCAGAGGATTAGTGGGGATAGAATGAAATATTATTCTTCATTTGTTAATAGAGAATTATCAAAATTTATTGTAATTCTTCGAAGAATCTTAGAAAACCATTTCGAATGATTCCTAGGAGTTATCTTTCTAATTTCTCGATTGCGTTGAACGTTGAAGATTAAGAATGTCACATTTTATTCTTTCTATCCTCGAAAGCGGTGAATGTTCATGTTGCAGCATCTGACCGATAATCCCCGCTCATCTCAATAATTGGAGGAAAAAAATTTATCTCTCTATTACTATTGAAATTTCGTCAGGGAATTAATGAATTTGAATTAGTCTCAATTGCATTGAAATTATGTGCTTCAGATCTGAGTACACATTTACATCGTACTGATATCGCATTCTAGAATAATGCCACATAGAAAGCTTCACTGATGAATGATACGTGCAGTTAAAAAATAAAAAATAATTTGAAATAAAAAAATTTAGATTAACGAAATTCAATTATGAAATTGTACGAGCATTCCACAGTGACGCTGACTCAAGCTCATAGTTAATGTTTCCTATAATTGTCATGCCAACAATTTTCAATTGTTGTCAATTTTAATGAAGTTGAAGTTTGAAGAAATGATTATATTTAATATAAAATGATGGCCCAGGGAGACATAATATTGTGATGAATATCAAGAAATTTGTAATTTCAACGTAGAACTCATGTGAAGTGAAAGAAGTTCATGACTGAATGGGAAAAAGTTGTTTGAAAATGTGAAAAAAGAAAAAACGCGACAATTGGTTGTATTCCAACGAAATATCATAATTATACGAAAAAATATGCTCATATGAACGCGATGGGTCAAAAAATTGGAATAATGTGAAATAACTTGATTTTTAGGGGAATTTATATCATTAGAATAAGAAGTGATCGCATTGTGCTGTTTGTAGAGTATAAGAGAAGATGGATTTTAAAAAAATAGGAAGAAAGGTATGAAAAAAGTCATGAAAGTGTAAGGATGAAAATGTAGGCACTAAATTGACGAATTGTAGAAATCTATCCTGTCATATCATCAATTACATTAAATTTTAAATCCCAGAGTGATGTTTGTATTTGAAATGATGAAATCTAAGCATGGGCTGGAAAAGAAAATGTTATCGAAGAATTTTTATTTAATTTTTGACAACAATGACTTTCAATTACATTTCCGTGCTTAACAATTATAATCCTTTAGTCATTCTTCTTTCCTTCCAAAATTTAGAATAATTTCTTTGCCTTCATCAATTCCATTTCTCAAAATAACATTTCTATTATCCCTTGATGTGACCCCACTTAGTGCGCTAAGTCTCCTTAATCTCTCGTATCTCGTTGTCAGAATTTGAGAAATTCGTTAATGGTGTTGTTAAAATAATAAACTGCGCCGATTGTCCCACATCTTGATGATCCTTCATCCATGAAAACTTAATAATTAACCCTTGGAGTACACTAGGGGTCATTTTGACCCCAAAAACATTTTTGCCCTAAAATATGATGAAATGAATGAAAATATTTAAAATAGTCGACTCTGACGCTCAGAAGCTTTTTCAGTTAAATTGGTCGACTTCAGAAAAGAGGTTGAATTTCGATTAATTCTTTTACCATCAAAAAATAGTTGAATCAAACCAATGATGATTGCATTCGAAAGTACATTGTTTTATCATCAAAAAACCTCGTAACATAGATTCCGAAAGAAGGCATAGTTTTTAAGATTTAGCACTCAGAAAATGGAGTGGGGTCAATTTGATCCCGTGTGTGCTCCGAAGCTCTGTTCACCGGTATGTACTCCGAGGGTTAATAGCAGTTTCATTGATTCCTCATCTTTAATTGTAATAAAATAAAGATCTAGGATCTACTAAGGCGTCTGAGGCTGATTCTGAACATGATTTATCGTAACGGCTATCTGAATTTTTCAAATGTATTTCCACTTTCCTTGACAAATATGTTTTTTTTGCTATAATCACTCTATATTTTTCTTTATTTCTTTGAAGCTACAAAATGTTTTGACTATCAGATATTCATCAATCAATCTCTTTAGACCAATAAGAACGATCTTCGACTCTGCGTTCATTACAGCATTGATTGAACCTTGAGGCATGAACAGCAAGTCTAGAAAGATTGACGTTACATAGTCATTACTCCTTACTTTCACCATCCAATGCCGTATTGGGCTTATCGATGCTAAGTGTTGACTCACACTTCCCATCGCCATCTTCATCTTCAACCAAGGGGAAATCACTTACTGGCTCTGATAAGTGACGTTCACTTGACACATATCCCTGGAAAAATATATTCTTTAAGAAAAATAGCACGCCAAATATTTGTCAAAAATGTAATTATGATGTTCCGGGAAGAAATGGTCAGGGGGTCAAGTGACTTTCGTGAACGAATGATTCTCGTCGAAAAAAATCTTCGTCAAGGAAAGAAGATTCACGGGGAACATTTGTTTCCCACACGAAAAAAATCACGATTCACCACGAAATGACGGAACGAATTGTTGGTCGAATCAATGCTCAATTTCCGTCTCTATTTTATGTATCATTAATGCTTGGGGTAAAATAAAATGAATCTATTCTGTTTTTCTATTAGTTTCTATGGAATATCGGAAGAAAATGGAGGGAGATGAAGAAGATTCCATAAGATTTATGTTTGCAAAATAGTACATACCTGAACTAGGTCCATTCGTGAATCCAATGAAAACTGTTTCCCGGACATTAAGATTCCTCGGATACGTCGTCTCATTGCTGCAAAAGGTTATTTTTCCATTACTATCATCATGAGTCATAATTATGCAATAATCATTCAAGAATGAGTAGCCAGGAATAACTGATCCATTTAATGAATGAGAAATCCCAAGAATCTCATTTACTTCATGTATGTACCTGGACTATCACGAGGTTCTAAACGCAGTTTACCAAACGTTTTCATACAATCATTGAATACATCAGCTGCGTCGCAAATTGCTGCGAAGCTGCCGTCGACAATCTTTGGAGACATTGGTGAATTTGCGAGTAACAAACTTGATCCGAAGTCTTCATTTTTCTGACGTGTTTCTGCAATAATGTTAGTATTACTGATCAAATATCTCTTTTCATAGAATTCAATAACGAGAGGGAAAACGGACTGTATTAAGACCATTGCAGATAATTTTGCGGATATCTGCACTTGTTATCAATCAAAAATATTCCCACTGGAATTCTTTTGAATAGACTTGTATGAAAATTCGAAAACTCTTTCACGGAAAAAGTTCCCAACTATTTAATCATAATCATGGATTTAGTCATTCTAAATTCCATTTTTCATATTCATTGTCTGAAGAGTGCATTCGTTGAAATGAATGAAAATGTCGTATACACTCTTCAGACGATGAATATAGAATATTGAATGCAGGATAACTAAATCCATTATTGTAATGAAATATCTAATAAGCCTTGTGATGTAGGGTTTCTACAGGAAATCAAAATCTAATTGTTGATTCCATTATAAGGATGGAAAGTCAACAACTGAATCAGAACTATTCAACACAAATTATGGATAGATTATTTTTATATGGTATTATACAAGTATTCCACGGATTCGGGAGAACATGACCAGCGTGACTGATCAGGACAGTTTGGCTGCTGAAAATCCGTTTGGATTACTTCCACGCCCGAAAGAAGTGCGAGTACTTGAATGAATTAATCTAGAAAGTTCACAATTTTCAATCTAGCTGATTAATGGATGAGAACTTTCACAGCAATTTTTTCACATTCATTGGAAATAGTCTCGATGTTTTACAATTTTTAAGGGCTGCTGCATAGGATATTTCGACTCGATGTTTCGTAATATTCAAAATTGAATGTACTGAAGCTTCATTACAAAGTTAATCTAAAAATCTCCGTCTAAAAATCTTCACTTCGAGCCAATTCATGCAATGAAATTACTAATAAGTGAATAACATATTTTTCCTACCTGCCAAAGATACTTTGATCTTCATAGGCTGACCAGTAGCTACAGCGAAAATTTCATTTGCTATGGTTTTGATCTCAGACCAGTCTCGAAGGATATCTTCATTGGTGGTACTGCAAAAAAAAGATTCAGTATAAAAATCATTGACTGATAAGATCCCACATAACATAACAGCTTACTTTGTAGATGTGATGGTGAATCTGATAACATATTTTCCATGGAGAGCTGCTGGAACACAATGGACTCTCCCCCGGGTGTTCATTTTTTTCAATAATCTCTCGGTTAGTGAATTTTCTCCACGAAGTCGAAAAACAACCATGCCTAAGTGTCTCGTTGCTGGAATTTCAAATCGAGGATCACCAAGAACGAGAGCCTCAAATTTTTGAGCTAACCGAACTCCCTAAAATGCAATTCAATTAGTCAATGATTTTCAGTGTATTGCAGTCAAAGAAGTAATGGAGTTTTGAAGATTATAGCAATTTCATTTTGCCATCGTTCTTGCAAAACGGAATATTCTTCAATAAAACATTAACGTCTAGGATTCTATTCTGAGAACAGTTCCATTTTTGATGAACGTTCCAACTGAAATTTGAGGATTTTGTCAGTTCTTCCTATTTTTTCTTGTCTGCCAAATTATTTTGAGCCCGTTCGAAAATTTCCCCAGGAGAATTTCAAAGTAAAATGGAAGATCTGATGATTCATAAGATATTGAAGGATGATATTCTTGATATAACAAATTTATCCAGAAACAATTGAGTTTGAATCATGATAGGGGGAATTATTCAGAACTGTTGGAATTAACGTCAATATTCATCGAAAAAATACCGGAAGAAATTATATTCCGTACGACTATAGGATTGAGAATATCGAATCGTAGAACTAGAGAATTAGAAGTAGAGTAATTTATATTTCACCTCTCGTATATGTTTTTGAAGTCCTGTTATTCCATAGTTTCTGATAACGAACCACAGCTTCAGAGCTCTGAAACGTTTCGAGAGAGGAATTTGCCAGTGCTAAAATCAAGAGTAAATGAATTCATATCTGAAAAAATTGTTTGTCATAATATGATTGAATGTGAAGTTCACATTGCAAAAATTAATATTTCAATTTCAACAAAAATTTATACTTCTTCATCGAGCGTCATAACGTCTGTATAAAAAGGAACTTGACCCGGTTAGACGATTTTTGTGTTCGACAATATCTAAATAGTATTGCTGTCTAGTAATTTCACCAGATTTTTTCAGATGTGGAACCTCTCGACCCTATCCATGAGTACTGAAGACAACCGTGGATTGGAAGCTTTCTCGCTGATCAAGATTCAATCCATGGCCAGTATAAGGAGCTTAGTCGGGCTAAACGTTGAGATGTCAATGGGAATATGGAACGATAATATTTTTGTATGCCAATCGAGATATGTTATAGAACACTATGATATTTCGTACTGTCTACACTTCAAGGATCCCAGTACGGAAGTAGCACGGTGTCAAAGAAAATTAAAATGCAAATCATGAAAAATGAGCTGGACAGAATAGTTCTAACATTATAATATGAAAAACTCTCACGTCAATGTATAAATTTTATGAGTCTAATACTTGTTGGCGTTTTTTTGCCAATTGAAGCCGTTCATAAAGATTACTTTTTGCAATGCGAAACTTCCCGTAGGTAATTGTGTCAACATTCCCATAACATAGATTATTAGCGAATCTTATCGAGAAATGATTTTTAATAGATCATTCTCTATACTTTTTCATTTTAGCGCAGAATCGCAGAATTTTACTTCATTAAGAGGAGAACTAGAAAACTTACCATGTAGTCAATAGCAAGACCTGCAATGATTATCATTGTTACTGAATGTATAATTCCTTCAACCATATTTATTAACTCTACCTGAATTTTCATGTTTCAAATAGAGAGGATCCACATTGAAAGTCTTATGTAGTGCTTGGCTACTCTTCACCCTGGAAACGATAATATTTCTAATTCAAAGAGCAGTGAAAAACCTGTTCAAGAACCCCAGTAGTTATCGGGATAGAACAAGAAATAACACTAAATTCGTTCCTGCTTGAGTCGAAGTTTTTTCTTTCGATCAAAAAGAAATCATAGGATATCAAAATCATAGGGTAACCTATGGTTATCAGTCCAGAGTTGAATGTGAAGAGAAACAAGAAAATTTACCACATTGCTGTACAATCGAAGTGAACCATCAACCATTTGCTTGGATTGAAAGCAAGAGAATCTGCATACTCGATACCACGGAGCCAACTACGGAATTCTGGACAGACAAAAGCACTGCCCGCATAAGCTGCATCAATGTGTAGCCATAAGCAGTGTCGTTCACCTAGTAAACATAAAAATATGCTGAAAATTCAAGATACTTTGCATTTTAAGGAACGGAAACAAAAAAATGTAATAATGGAAATGAAAATAAAAAATTATTGTCTTAAATGAAATGAGATTGAATATCTGCCGATCCTGCAAAAATATCAATATTATATCATTTTGCACTCCATTCTCTCTCGGCCCCGAATCATGCTTGGGCCTACCTGTTAATATGTTCTGGAATATCTTTACCAGCATTCGAGTATAATTGTAGTGCTTTTTCTAATTTGACTGGACTTATAAGAGGTCTGTACCACCGGAGGTCACTTAGGATGAAAAGATTCTTGTGTGGCATGAACCAACTAATGTACTTCAGGAGGGAAAGCAGAGGTAATGTCTATAACACAAATATGGATACTCTTCAAGAAAATCACGATGGAATAGCCATTTGGAAGCACGAGCCGGTTTTTTCACAAGTCCATTTTGCCTCAGTCATCGCTACTAATAGTTGAATCAAACTAGGCATGTTTTTGAATGAAATTCAAAAAAAGAGGAGTAATGGAAACGATATATTTTTTTGTGTAACTTTCAGTCGAATGGAAATAAATGAAATAGAAAATCAATATTAACCAACTAGATTATTCAATGTTCTATAGTGGGATAAGAATAAGAATGATTCTTCAGTCAATCTTATAGCAGCCCAAATGAGAAATTAATATTCATAATAATTTCAATTATCCTGTCATAATATCTAGCTAGTGACACTACGTATCATATCTGAGTGTCAATATAAGCACATTTGGGGAATATTGATCATTCATTTGAATATGATCTTGCCTCAACCAAAACATGCATCTCTGAAGAGGGAATCTTTTAGAATCTGATTTCATATGATAATGTCTTGATGATTTCCAATTTGCTCGTCTGATAGTGATTCTGTGAATGCTTCCCATGATTCTCTCACTATCCATTATATCAAGACAAATGTAATGACATTGTTCAAATAAAAAAATGAAATACATTTTCAAGTTTCCGTCGAATAATTTTGTTGTTTACTTACAAATTGGTCCAATTTCTTCAAGATTATCAAAGGAACAAGCCCCGGTAGTTCCCAGTGTGGCGCACACCTAGAAAAAATCATCAATTATGCCCATATATTTTCCATATATATATAGGCAGATATACTTATACATAAAAATTTTTCCCCGAGTTCAGGCAATTGACAATCTCCCAGAGAATATTTTTCCTATCATAAAGTTGAATACAGGATCAGCATCCACCCTATAAAAGGGTCTTCATTTTTGGGATGAAGAAAATAACAAATGATAATGGAATTGTCCAATGGTGCAAAAATTATTCAAATTAGAGGATAACCATCTGAATTTCAGAATTTCCTGCATGTGCCGAAAGTGTTACATTTAATGACAACTGGTAAAAAGCCCTTCATTCCATATCACCAGAATTGTTGCAATTGGTATCGTTTCAAGTATCGCATTCGGTGACAGAACAACAAAGAAACTTGAACAGCTCATGGTCGTCATTAGAATTTTCACGATATTGGCATTCTGATTGTGGATTTCCAAACCCCTGAAGTTTGTAATATGGACGCTGACATTATCTTGTATAGTCATAGTGAGCTTCTTAGATGTCCCTCTGAGACCAATTAAATGAGCTGTCTGCCTTCTCATTTAAGTAACTATTAGGAATCACCGAATACTACAAAACTGCGCAAAAGAGACATTGTCATCTCACGTAAGTCTTATCCTCAATTACTTTGGTTTTACGTTCATTGTACCTGTCTTACTTGGCTCTGCTAACCTACTTTGTAGGAGTAGGGGAAAAACAATTTCGGAAACGAATTCAAATTTCAAAAACGAAACTCTTCCATGTGCGAATATTTTCCACGAATAAAATAGTCATGAACGAAGATACTAAATTCGTTGACGAATCCGGTTTTCATGATCCGAGAATCCGATTTTCATGCTCCTGATGGGTGTAGAAGTGTATCAAATTTGTCGAATTTCTACTGTGAGAAGATATAATTTTTATTTTGCCAAACTCTGTCCATTTATAATCACGTTTTTCTATCTTGATAATGGCCAGCATTCAACAATTGGACTCATTTCAATAGTGTCATCGAGTAAGAGGATTTGTTGTTACTCACGAAAAAAGGCACAAGTCCAGCCCTTTGATCCCTCTCCAGTACTTCCAGTAGCATTTCACCTCTCATACTCAGATCATCATCTGATTCAATATATCTCATTTGTACTAATCCAATGAGTCCAGCTTTCTCGACGCTTGAATGTGCCTGAAATTATATAAATTATTAGTTTTCATCATCATACCGGTCAAGTATAATCAATGGCTCATTGACGTTCGATCTCATATTCGCGAGGAATTAATTACCTGATCAGAACAATAGGCAACCAAACGTGAATTTATTTCCGCTGGTGATAGTTCCGACTCATTTTCTTGGATTGCTCGGATTGCTCTTGTTCTAGCGGCTAACAGGCAAACAAGCGTTGCCTCACTTGAAGTCGTTTGTATTACACCACCACCAGAGCCGCCAGGCTGATGTAGGAAATCCACAGGCAAACCAATCATTTCACCAAGCCAATTCATAACTATTGTCTCCAATTCTGTACAGACTGGACTCGATGCCTATCAAGAGGATAGAGAACGATCATTACACTAATGAGACCTTTTGAAGAGTGAATTTTGCAGGTATGTAGAAAAGAAGGGAAAATTATAATATCAGTGTTCGATACTGCGTAGAATGAAAAGAGAGGTTGTCGCCAGATTTTCAGATCTAAACAGATCCAGTCAGACTTAGATCTTAGATGTAATCAGATCGGATCAATCTAGATCTAATTAGATCTATGCAGATTGGCTGAGATTTGATCAGACGTGAATATTTCTCCTCGGTTATTCATTCTTCGCTTGTCGTAGATTCAAGAAAATCAAAAGACTTGAGGAAAATTCTCTTAATAATATTCATAATTACCCATGTAAACCCGAGGCAATTGATTGCATCGGCGAGCATATCAGCAAGGAGACTGGCTGGTGAATTGAGTGCAGGAAAGTATGCATGCATGTGCGGACTCTGCCAATGGGTGACACCTGGCATAATGCATCTTTCAATGTCTTCAAAGATATTTTCCCATGATTCTCCATCCACAGGTGCTGACATTGGCAGAATATTCCTTAAATATCCAGGAGATACAGCTGGATATACACGTCGCGATCTTATCGTCTGGAGATAGTCCGCTATGTAATCTACCATTTCCTTACCTATTTCAGCATTTTTAAACAGAAAACGAGTCGTATTTGCCGTCACCGTAGGAGCAAAGTGGAATAAGTGTTATGTTAACCCAGGAAAAACATGAAATCTTACGTTTCTGGAGATTGGATTCGGAAGTATATTTTACGAATCCATTGCAAAAAAGATCGAAGAGTCAATAGAATTTTTTAATGCCAGTGTCGATATTTTTCCGCGTTAATTTGTGAATTTTTAGATCATTTTGACACATTTTCGTGGGATTAGTCGATCATGAGTGACTGCTTCAATGAATTTTATCAAAAAATTTTCAAATCATACGCATTCGAAATGATACTCAATTCCAAATTACTATAAAATTTGGAAGAATTAGTCTTATCGAACTTCTGTTCGTGTTCAAGGATTCTCCAAATGGAAATCATTTCTTTAAGCTTTTTAGAAATCAATTCTGGTCAAAATTTCGATATCGATGTACCTCCCATAAATTCACCAGAGACCATCGAATGAAACAAATAAAGTGACTTCTAAACTTCTTTTCAATCTTCGAATGAACGAAAGAGATTGCTATTATTCAATGACAACTAGCTTTTTTCTCCACGCAAATTGAATTGAAAGGGGAAATTGTTGTTCACGATCCAAACAAAATGGAACGAGGAACAATATCCAGCACTATAAAATTCCTTGAAAGCTACTATCGTCTTTGAATCTCACTTTATCACCGTTTTATTGACACACCCTGCTTCCCTTCCATCTAGAGTTGATATACATGTTTCAGACAGCAATCATTGAGTCTCCAGAAAGAATCTCAAATGCATTTGTTCGTGATCCAATATTTATTTTAAGTTTCAGTCTTTTTTTTTTTTTTAGGGCATTCTATGTCAAATCACCAGATTTAAAAATTTGAATTTTTAGATATCGCAAAAAAATAACAATATGGTAATTTTCAAATATTCATATCTCCTGATTGAATTATCGTAACCACATTTTACGGATGGCTATTTTCTCTGTTTTGAGATGTGATTTTGGAAAAAAAAATGAAAGACAAAATTTTTTTAATCACTGATTTTCCTTAATTTTCAACTTAAATTTTGACTTTTTCCGAGAAGCAACATTTCTTATTTTCTTGAAAAAAATATGTTATACTAAGCTATAAAACGAATTCTTTGAGCTCTCAATGAAAGTGGGATTCAGATATCTTCGATTTTTCAAGCCACTTTTTCGCATTTTTTAAACATAAATTCGCATTTTTTTGAGAATTTTCCAATTTTTCATGAGAATTTTATTGCAACTATGGAAAACTAACACTTTCCTCCTGTTCTAAATGAGTAAATTGAAAATTTTGTGTAATATAATGTGGAAGAATCTGTTTTTTGCTTATTCTATTCTTTCCAAGTCGTTTCTATGCGTTTTATGGTAGTTTCTTATGGAAATATCAGAAATTGACGTTTAATATCAGAAAAAAAACATTTTGAGACGCTTAATAAAAAATGCCACGCTTTCTCCAAATTTTATAGTAATTTTACTATTAGAATTTCTTTCCGGCTCTTTGATGAACATTTCTGTAATAATTTTAGTTAGCATATTTTTTTTAACTTCCCCTTATTTTCTCAATTATTTACATTTCTAAGAAACATAATCATTGGAAACATCGTTGTACAATCATTTAGGAGAGATCACAATGACCGATTACCAACAAAATAATATTAATATTGATTATCGGAGAAAAAACAAAAATAGAAAAGAATATTTGAAAATTATCATTATTTTATTTTTTTGCGATATTCAAAAATTCATATGTACGAAGCTTTTGAAAATTAAGGGCTAAAAATTTGGGCTTAGGCATTTTTTGATAGTTATCAAAACATATGAAGAATGCAGCTGAATTGAAAAAATACAATTTTTGAAATCTGGTGATTTGACAGGGAATGACCCTCATGCATTTTCCATTGCATCAATTGCCAGAGTTCTCATCTCGACTTGATAATTCTTGTCAAATGAATAACTCGTTATCTTCTTAAAGTACTATGAGAGAAGATGATTAACTGATTCAGTAGTGAACAGGTAAAACAAGACGAGTCAATTTTTTTTGAAAATTGATTCTTCCGCAATATTTTGGGAACGGCGCGGAATGCTAGAATTTTCGTGCTGACCTTGTTTGTCAAGTTTAGAATTGCTTAGAAAAAAAAGGAATTGTGAAATGCTGCACGGAAATTGTGATGTCTCAATTAGTATCCGATATATATTTCAGAAATGAATGCTAAAAAAATGACTAACACAGTACCCTTCACTATTGAATTGGATAATTTCTCATTTAACTGATTCTACTTAAAAAAAAAGAATGATACTGACCATGTTTGCGATACTCCTCCAGGTTCATCGTATCTGTAACAATTATTTAACTCAAGTTAGATGTTTTCCCTATACGGCATAAAGCATGTATCGTTATTCACCTAAATTCAAATATGATGGAATTTTGCAATATCGTGAACCGTCAAGGCAGGCTGAAAATTAAAAGCCTTTGACGGGTCTTTTCTGATTATATTCACAACAGCCAAATTTCAAAATTTCGATCACATCGTTTCACGCGCATGTGTCTTAATTTTTCACGGTAGTAACCGCGTATTCACAATGAAAGTGGAAAGTAATTGAGAATGGAAAACATATTCGTAAGAACCGTGATATTCGCGGGATAGATGCTACTGATCAGCGTGGAGGCGTACGTGCTAATGAATTAAACTGAATCCTTCACCGTTAGTGGCGAGGGAGAGAAGCATCGACGTTGACGATTCGCAAGCTGAAGATTTTCTATGGTTTCATGCATTGATCCGGTGCTGTCATTTTCCTGCAGAGCTCATTAGAGTAACGTCACAAGACTCACAATGGCCTAGAACTTATTTTTCTCTAACTGTGTTGATAGTCAATGCTCACAAGAATAGCCAGAGGAATATGAAAAATCCTTTCATTTTCCGTCTTTTATGATATTTAATTCGAACAAATTTTCATCTTTCCAATAAAACTACTGATGTTTTAAAAATGAGAAAACTGGAGATGTGGAAGTAATGAACATTCTCATTACATCATGATAATTCAGTTCAGAAATTTCATCGTACTATTGAAGCCTATGTTTAATTGAAAGTTTTATTGTTGCAGTGTTTCTACACAGAGAAAAATGTTTTCTTAATTTAAGAATGTGCAGTCACTTAATTTATGAATGTGCCGGTCACTTAAATTAAGAAAGAAAAGTCACTGGATTTAAGTGAGAAAACTCACTTGATTTAAGTGACAAAAGTCACTTGATTTAAGTGACAAAAATCACTTAATTTAAGTGAGTTTTACTTTCTTAAATTAAGAGAGAAAACGTCACTTGATTTAAGTGAGAAAACTCACTTGATTTAAGTGACAAAAGTCACTTGATTTAAGTGACAAAAGTCACTTAATTTAAGTGAGTTTTACTTTCTTAAATTAAGAGAGAAAACGTCACTTGATTTAAGTGAGAAAAGTCACTTGATTTAAGTAAGAAAAGTCACTTAATTTAAGTGAGTTTTACTTTTTTAAATTAAGAAAGAAAAAGTCACTTGATTTAAGTGACAAAAGTCACTTAATTTAAGTGAATTTTACTTTCTCAAATTAAGAGAGAAAACGTCACTTGATTTAAGTAAGAAAAGTCACTTAATTTAAGTGAGTTTTACTTTTTTAAATTAAGAAAGAAAAAGTCACTTGATTTAAGTGACAAAAGTCACTTAATTTAAGTGAATTTTACTTTCTCAAATTAAGAGAGAAAACGTCACTTGATTTAAGTAAGAAAAGTCACTTAATTTAAGTGACTTTTACTTTCTTAAATTAAGAAAGAAAAAGTCACTTGATTTAAGTGACAAAAGTCACTGAATTTAAGTGACGTGCCATTCTTAAATTAAGAAAACATTTTTCTCTGTGTAGGATCTTACAATGATGAAACTCGGCTAAAACAATGACTAGAGTGAGAAGTTCAATTTCCATTACCATTTTATATTGGACTAATTGCTGATCAAATAGATCTAGAAATCATATACAATCTGAATAATTTGAAAGGATATGGATGTGAAGATATCTAGTGAGTAATGCAATATATTGGAGAACATATTGGCTGTTAAACATATTATCGATAGAAGAGGCTATTTTCTCCGTGAGAATGACCATCAAACTCATTATTCTATAGTCATTTCTACGAAATGAAATAACGAAAATGCATTGAGTATATGCATCACTGTAGTGAAAGCTCCGTGAATTTCATCATGTACAATGGATTGTCTAAAAATAGTTGGATGTCTTTTCCCAAATTTTGTTCTCTCTTATTTCCGTATGAAGAAGATAAAAAATTGTATTAGACTCTATGGCATAGCACTCTCTCTCCAGATTATTCTCTTTCGTTTATGGTAGTCTGCCCTCATCACTTCGCGCATAGCTGCAACCGTTGGAAACGAAACGCAAAGAAACGAAGATAGATATAGAAAAAAAAGAGGATATGGATAGGAGGAAGCTGAATAGGAGTAGATCGAATGGAGCTTCCGCATAATTTTTCTGTTTTTTGTAGAACATTTTTTTTCTTCATTTCTAATTGCCAAATTTTTTTATCGGAGACTGTATCCAGGACTTTCCTTCATTTTGTCTTGTCTTTTTAGAATTTTTTAAGGATTTTTTTATTGCAAATTCGGTCAGCTCCGCCGTCTGTATCAGATACAACAAAGGAATATGAGATAATTCAGAGGAATTTCAAGTGACTACCTATCTCCTTCATACAAGGTGTAACAAAACTGAGGGTCGTCCGTACACAGAGATGAATGTTTTCTTAATTTAAGAATGTGCAGTCACTTAATTTAAGCCATTCTTAAATTAAGTGACTTTTCTCAGTTAAATCGAGTGACTTTTCTTTTTTAATTTAAGTGACCTGGACATTCTTAAATTAAGAAAACATTTTTCCCTGTGTAATATTTCAGGTTTAGAGATAAATTCTGAATTGACAAGTCCTGGGACACTTTTCGATCTGATGCACCCTCTGTCGAATTAATGAGTGTGTAAACTCAGTCAATTTCGAGGGTCTGGCGAGAAATATTATACCGGCGAGGTGGAAAAAAATGAAAAAAATTATAATTCATTCTCAAATTTTGCGATTCTCAAGAAACATTGATTTTTTCTGTGCAATGTGTCGTATTAGTTACATCTCCATTGCACGAATAATTCAACAGTAATACGTCTGATCAAAAAGTACCAGAGGTCTTTTCGATTCGGAATGGATCCCTAAACCTAACGTATCACGGATGACCTGTAGTTTTGTTACACCCTGTATAATTATTATTCAACACATTCCATGAATGATCGAATAATTGAATATTTTGATGGAAAAAAATTCAGTTTTTTCGACTCAAGTATCAATAAGCGGAATTTTGTATTTAATTTGTCTTCTAGCTTTTCCATTTTAAATCATTTTTCATATTACGTAATTTAATTCGTTGTCCGTCTTGACTAAGCTCCGAACAAGACTTGTAAAAACATCAAAAATAGTAACAAAAGTATAGTGAAGAGCAAGACGAATTCAGGAGAGTGCAACAAGTTTGTTGATGGCTTTCCAATAAAAGTAAAATTTACTAAGTTAACTCACTATCAGCTCATACAAATACAAGTAAAGATCAAACATTGATTAGGAGCTTAGAAAGATCAATGTCATGAAACGAAAAAAATGTCAAATTTGCTTATGCATCTGATATGCAAGCACCTACGTATCTTGTCTGTGCGGTTGTTCATTTTGTCCCCACATTTATGACGATTATCCTTCGGCAAAGACAGTCGATATTATTAAAACCTCAGCCGTCAGCATTTCCCACTTCCGACTTTTCTCATTTCCCCGAGTAGCTTCCCGCGATTCAAATGACCAACAACGGAATTTTACCACTGTCGTTGAGAATATTTCATAAAAAAACGTTGATATTACTTTTCACTATTCAATTTTTTTTTGTTTCGCCGTCTGTTTATACATATAAATATATTCGAAAAGAGAAATAGTCTTTCTGATAGTATTTCAATGTATTATATTATTTGAGAGTTGAAGAAAATTATTGGACTCACCTTTTTGTGTAGATGTATGTCTTGAATGTTGAACGATGCGTGAATTGAAAGAATGATACCTACGGTGTGATGGAGATATGAACATTGCTCAACAAGTGGCGGCATTTATATAGAATCTAGGGAGAGTACAGTGAATCGCGCAAGCGTATTTTTGAAGGGGTATTACTGAAGAAGGCTCCACGATCCTCCGGGAATTCAAAGTGATTTGTTCTATTTTGTACATACCTCTTTTAACAGAACGAATGGTCACAGTCATTTACTTTACAAGCTTCAACCTCTGCTCACTGTACGACAATAGAAATGTCGATTGGGTCAAATCGGTTTGTCTTTCCTCTATATTGTATTCACTTGAATCTTGTGACTGTGTACTCATCGTATTCTCTATTCCCTGATACTTAAATTTCTTTTATTTCCGTTTCCGAGTGGGAATTCGACAATTTCCGATAGTGGAATTCCGAGGAAACGAGTGGAAACTTGTTTCGATTATACATATTCTCATAGCTTTATCTGCTGTATGATTAGCAAATCGCTTCACAATGGTTCCACAATTTCTTTTTAGTAAAAGTTTCATGCATCCACATTCTTGCAATGGTATTAAAATTTGAAAAAAGGCGAGCATTCAATCATTAATTTCCGATTTAATTCTCATCCTTATGTTTTGATTGTATTGATTCATTTATTCCTTTATTAATGTATCCTTGATAGCAAATTTTTAATATCCTCAATTGAATCTGATTCAACGTTATGTCTAAGGATTAATTGTTTTTCCAATTTATAAACATAAATAATATTATCTTAAATCACATATTTCATTTCTATTGATTGATAAAGGCAGTTAGATATTAAATTCGATCTAATGCAGTTAAATAAAATAGAATCAAATGTTACGGCTCAATTTGGACTAGTTCAATTGAGAACTCATTTCGATTTAAGCCCGGTATCAAATGCAGTGTGTAGAGTTAAAACAATCATGCAAAATAGAGACAATTATTGAATAGACAATTAAATCATAGAGACAATTATCACAAAGAGGAAATGTCTAGAATCAGTGCGGTCAAAGTATCAAAGAGTGTATTCCAGTCGAATCATTAAAGAGTTTATATGTTTTTATATAATTCACGTGTTCCGTATCATTGTGAAAATCCACTTAAATCCATCCACTGAGAAATATCCTTCATCCTACAAAAGAGTAACGCATCAAAAAATACAGTCCTTACAACGACATTTCCTCCGTAAAAGTCAGGGCAAGCAAATTGCCATGATTTTTAACAAAAGCTGATGATAAAACTTTTCCCCAAAAGTACCCATAATTATTTGAAAAATAGATATTTTTGCGTTCAAAATGTCATAAATCGATAGGAAATGATGATTCTTGAGTATATAATTCAGTCAATTATCCATGTGAAGTCCAATAGAACTTTTTTTTCACCCAATTTCCCATTCTGACTTTTTCCCTCCGGATAGTCTGACCTCAACCCCTAAATTTCTGAAAATCGATAGCTACTCACCAGCGAATGGTAATTTTCTTTACCGACTTTCAGATTGTACTCCGGTCTTATCGATAGACTAGCTGTCAACGAGAGAGACAGTGGTGCCAACCTTCTAAGAGAAATGTAGCTTCGAGATAATGTACTTGGCGGAAAATGTTCCGCAGCTGTTGCTATGGGGCGTTATTAATTGAATATTCATTAAAAAATAAAAAAATCACCATTCGAATGCTCGATATCGAATTAGGTGATGTAACTAAGGCTACTCTTTGCGTAGCTTGTCCCGTTTTTGAGCAACTAAATAATAAAGAAAAAAAAGTAGTGGAGGGGGAAAGGTTCTGCCGAGAAATATACGCTCAGCCCTTCAACATGTACAGTCGTACTAGCGAATGAATCGACATTGGCTTTCTTCGGCTCCCATGCCTCAACATGTGAATTTACACTTCGGCACACTTCGGATGTAGATTCTTTCATTAGCACGACAATATTTGGCCGATAGGTTCAGTGCTCGACCTTTCAACATGTACTTGGCCGATACGTTATCGCTTATCTAGATTCGGTTATGTTTGAGAGCATTGAGCATTCATCTGCAAAGAGCTATGACATTTATGACCAGAAAAAATACTAGAAAATAATATTTCTTCACACAATGTTATTTTCAAAATGTGAGGAAAAATTTATGTAATTTCATTATTCTATTTTTTGTATTATCCATTGATTACTAGTAGAATCTCCATACACACTAAAGGAAAATATCACAATTGAATTTGTTGAAATTTTCTGTTAATTGTCTTTATTCGACAATTACCGTAAATTACTAATCACACAAATGCACGATGAGAAAAATAGAATGAGAAAAAAAATAATGAAATTATTTTTTAACTGAATTTATTACAAGAGTATGAAAATTTATTGGAGTTCGTTCATTATTATCTTCAACTGCTCCCAACTCGAGTTGAAAATGAATTTCATTGACATAAAACTGATTCCAAACTTCACCAGAAACTTATTTGTAATTGTCAAATATGTTAAAGTAGTATTACGGAACAACAAATTTATGAATTGATTGGCCTTTAAAAAAGGAAAATTACTTTTTCTTCATGCAGCATCTTGCATGACAAAGATATCCGAATGATCATCAGCAGACATTAGCTTCAGGTTCTTCTCATTAGCCAAATGTAGAAGAGACACAAAAGCAATGGGAAAACTCAACTCCCTGGCATCATTTTTGCTGAGTTTCTCAGGAAGATGAGTGTAAACATCAGCAAATGGTTTAGGCCCTTGATCAACCTGCTTTTCCCCTGCATCTTCCACGTTGTTGACATTCTCCTTATCTTCTGTCATACTTATGCTGTTCCAAATACATTTCTTCAAGTGCCTCATGTCCAGCTTCTTCGCTCTTTGCGAGAAGGGAAGGTAAATTTTTTCCGTGAGCTTGGGAGCCTCAACTAAATTCATTCCAGTGAATCCACCCTGAGTAAATGCTTCTTCCTGAACCGGTCCATCATTTTGTGTGAATAAATTATCCTCTTGCCGTTCCATGGAATGATCATTGTCAACCGGATCATCGAAGTGTCTCGAATCATCCAAACCCCCATAATCCCCAAGATTGAGATCCTCCCCATTTTTTTCCGCTTCATTAGCCGCCCTTCGTGGCTGCAAGTCTGTATCCTCCGGCCGAAGACTGAACTTAAAAATCTCCTGTAAATCTTTTACGCTCTCCTCAGGCTTCGTAACTTTCTCTTCATGAGACTTGAACTGCCGCCTAACTTTCTTCATCTGCACGAATTTAGCCTCGAAGGCCTCATCAGGCTCTTTACGAAAGTCAGTGGAATAATCTTTCTTCTTTCTGGCCGTTTCCTGACGCTGTGCAATTAGGTGACTCGTCTGTCCGAAATTCTTGGGCGCCATTTTCACTGTCCACTGTCTCCCACTCCTCCAGTAGATATTAAGTGCTTTTTCATCAAAGTACGAGTAATCATTGGTCATCGTAATGTGGGCGACTATGTCATTTACATCGGCAAGATTCTCTCTCCTTTGTGCATTCCCACCGAGTGCTGCTCCTGCCTCGACCTCCACTTCCATTGGAACTTCCTGATTGTCTTCCATGTAATCAGGATTGTGAAAAGCATCGTCATCATCCGCGTGGAAACTCGCATCAAGATCAAACCTCATGGGATTATTAATAACAGAATCATTAGCTTGACTCTCAGCGTCATATTCAGAATCCCAATTAAGAAATTCAAACTCCGTGAAAATCTTCCCAATTTCCGCCGTCTCAGGAATTTCGATTGGAGTCCAGGGGATTTTTTCAACCTCTAGAGGCTTCGGCTCGTGGTGATCCAGGATGTAGTCATTGTACAGATGAATTCCAAGACCTAGACCTACGTGTTTTGGAGCTGTTATCTGAAGTAACATGTCGGAGGTCTGATAGTCACCTTCACCAAGCAGTGGAGGCTCCACTTTAATGATTTCTGGCTCACAGCAGAGAGCCTCTAGGGTTGTGAAGATCTTCGTTGACTTCTTTTTCTTTCTCACCTTACGCTGCTCTTTCAGTGTAAGTGTATCTGTATTCTCTGGATTTTCGTTTTCTTTGTCATCAGGGTTGTCCTGTGTGTCGTGGTCCAGGTTACCCATCATGTCCATTGTCTCCTGATGGAGAACATCAACTCTTAAACCGTATATTTTTGCGCTCACGTCCAACGTTGTGCTCGCAACTTGTAGGTTCGACATGTTTTCGTCACTGCTCTTTACCATGTACGTCATGAAGTCGATCAGCTTCAAGCTATATACGTTCTTCTTGGTGATTTTGTTCTGGGTGTTGAGCTTGATACATTCGGCGATTCCTGCGACTATTTGAGGGTTTGTAAATTGAGCCACAGATGCGAGATTCAAAGAACGACGACTGTGACTGTTCACAGAGGGGGAAGTTGCGGTCTCATGACGCGTGCGGCCTCGTTCCACTGAGTCGTCGTTGACTTCTAGGGGGTCTGAGTTTGTCCTTGGAAGGATGCTGGAGCGACGCCGCTGAATTGGGCGTATTGTGTCTTCTGGAGAATCTCGAGCTCCCTCCATTACGATGCTCTTTCTTTTGTCCATCTTCAATTTTTTCGTATTGTCAGAAGCAAAACTGAGTCTTTATTCATTCTGAAAAAAAAAAATTAATATGCAGCTATTATTTGAAGGAAAACTGGTAACTTGATGGGGACTTTAGTAAAATGACTTGAAATCGATTTTTGAAAATTCGTCAACATAAAAAAATTGTCAACATTTTTCAATTATCAATTCAAAAAATTTCACAATAACTGAAATGATGAGATGAAACTTGAATAATTTATTCAGGATTCTCCCGAAAATATCTTTGAAATAAATAATTTTAGAGAAATATATCAAGAGAGTTTTGTCGAGAATTTTAAAAGATGCAAAAAGTTTTCTTGGCAAATTTTCCTAAAGTGAGTTGTTTACGTACAAAATATATTCTAAAAATAATGCCGCCAAAAAAATTAACCTCAAATTTATCTGATCAAAAAAAAAAAAAAATCAGGGAAAATACTCACCGTTCAGAGCAGAGAAATTTTCCATTATTTTCTCGATATCCACTCGCAATAAACGCAGAAGATTATAGAAACTTTCGAGCTCGACGTATGTTTTTTTGAGAGCCTCTAGTTGACGAATATCTTGAGTAGTTTCTTCAGAAGTTCCTGTTTCACTGCTGCGTTCCTGAAAGCGGTAAAAACATACAAAAATATCCTGAGGAGAACGTAACCTGTCGCATGTCATTTATACACAAACAAAAATGTAACAATGATCTAAAATCAATGTTCAAGGTACAATCAATGTTTATATTATGACTTACTTCGTCCGTCATCAATGATGTTATGAGTGCACTTAATAAATTGAATATTTTTCCGGAAAATTAGAAAAAAGCAGTGAACCCCAGTTGATTTCGGTGAGTGTCCTAATATAGTCTGATTACTGAAAGGTTTACTTTTTTTTAGAAAGGTTAGATACGGTTTCGGGCTCTCGGAAAAGTAATTCCTCTCAAAAATTGGACTATAAAACTGATGGATACCGTTACAAATTCAAAATGCAACGCGTTCTTCAAGTCCAAAGCAAGGTTACTAGATGAAGATTGTCGCTGGGCTCACAGCTAGGGGAAAACGCTCAGAGCCAATCACAGTGTAGGACTGAAGCATGCCGCATTCTTATGAATGCGCCTCACAGAAATTCTCACGCGGCAAAATTCAACATTCTAAAGAGATGGATCAATTGAATGAACTGAGGAAAAATTGAAGATAAAGCGATTTTGCCCTAACACTTTTCCATAGCTCTAGAAACTCTATAAAAAAAGAGAATTAAGATTAAAAAAAAGGCGTATTCTCCATTCATTTCCGAGATATTCTCGAAAAACTGATAAGAAAATTTAATATTCAAGAAGTTGAAAGGATCAATCTCTTTTCATTAGCTTTCTACCATATTTTCAAGAAACAAATGACAAAAAATTAACTAATCGCCAGTATTTTACAAATTTTCATTCGTGCTCCAAGCTTTTTGAGAATATTTTGGAAATTGAGTGCGATAGAGTGAGATTATCCGAATTCTTTTTTCAGACTAGAACATATTTTTGTGTGTATAATGTGTTTCAGCTTACCCAGAAAGGAATAAAACTATTCAAAAGTCTCAAAGGCTGAAATCAACTCATTTTATGTCTTCAAATATTTCGTGCAGGATCTCTGAATCCTTCGGGCTGCATCGAACTGTCGCTAACTTGGGCCCAGCGACTAACTAACTCAACCTAGTAACTTTGCTCGGGTTGACATAACCTTGAACATCGAGTATTTATTCTCACCTCCCAAAACATTTTCTGATGAAACAATAATAAGATAATAATAATGAATCACTCGTAGGATTCTTTTTTATTAAGTTCGTAGGATTACTCAGCTCAGGCACTTTCAACTTTCAATCATCTTCAATATGTAATTATTAATTTGAAATCGATAACACACAGCACTCCACAAGGTAAGCGACATAAGAATCATGCCATAACGAATACATTTTCACCTATTGCTCAATTTTCCGTGAAACAGGTGGAACATGGCAGGCGTAGCAGTGAATTCGAGTAGTTCTCCATCAGATACAAATTATGAGAGACGAACAAGAACAAGCAGCTTGGGGACAGTATCAACACCATCATCATCATCTGATAATGTTACTGGTGATGCTGATGACAGCTCTGACAATCGAGTTGTCATTCCTTACAGTTTGAAGTCCGTTGAGGTCCTCCTGTCTCTGTCGAAGGTTATTGAAAAAATGAATTCATAACTCTTCTTCAAAATTCGAGTTTAAAAAACAAATAATTCTGTTTCACTTGGAAAAATCAATTTTTACTGAAATTTTTATTCATGAAAATTCATTTGCATTAATCAACTTCGTTAAAATAAGCACTTTTTATTGTTTTGTAGACTACTAGTCTGGGAGAGTTGAATGAAATGGTGGAGAAATGTAAACAAATGGTGTTAGAGAGTGAGGAATGTACCGAGGAGAGAAAATGGCTGGTGAGGAGACTGATTGAGTTGAGATTGAGAGCACAAGAATTGAGAGAGGCATCTAATACGGAGTTAATGGAGACGCAGGTGGTATTTGGACATCATTTAGTGCCACAGAAATATCAAATACCAAGTAGTGGTCCAATATATTGCGATCATTGCAGCGGAGCTATCTGGATGATGCTTCAGTCCTGGTACATGTGCAGTGGTAATTTCTTGTTTTCTAAGAATACGTAATTTTTGGAAAGTCTATTCTTTTTCATTAGTAAAAATGGATCGGGGATTTTTTTATGCCCCACAGTTTAAATTCAATATTCTTATTGACTTCCTGAAATGACAAATGCTTTAATGCAGTTTCTCCTGCTTCTAGATTGTGATTTTTGTTGTCACTGGAAGTGCATAACGGACATTCGTCGAGTCTGCGCTCACGTGGTAGCAAGTGAAGCTGGGGGATATATTTTTACCAAAGAAATTTGTCCAGAGAAAGGACTCTCAGCTCAGTTATACAGATGTGCTGAATGTCATACCAAAATCACCTTTAGTAAGTATAATTTTTGTTAGAAAAAAGTTGGGTAAACCCGATATACTGAATTTCAATATTCTGTCTAATAAAAATCCTCTCAAGTCTTGAAGATTCATAATTTTTTGAGAATATTCCTGGTTGTGATGTTCTTAGCGCAAAAAATGCGACAACTTGGATTGAAGATTTTTGAAAAAAAAAACTCAAAATTTCCGAAAATGAAAAAATTATGTGTTAATTTTTTCATCGTATAATTTTTTTACTAAAATTTCGATTGAAATTTCCATTTTATTCCTCATTTTTCCTTTTCTTCGAGACAAATTTCTTTTTTACTGCTTAATGAATCATTTCATTACAAGCTAACACAAAAGGACTGTCATTGCCATGTTTCGGTAGTCCTTTCAGGCAAACAGGTACAAACATACGCAATTTACATTTCAAAAAACGATTAGAACTAATGAATAGATGAAAGGAAGGAGAAAAATCTAAAGGATGGTTTATTAATTGAAATTTATTAATACTTTATATAGAATCTGCCTGGGTAGAACCAAGACTCTGTGACTATACAGGATTATATCTATGTCAACGTTGTCATTGGAATACAATGGCAGTGATACCAGCGAGAGTCATAAGGAATTGGGACATGGAACCAAGAAAAGTCTGTCGCTCTGCTGCTCAGCTACTGGGACTGTTAAATGAACGAGCAGTCTTACCACTGGAGGAACTCAACCCGAAATTATTCACCTTAGTACCTGACTTATCACTCTTGAAGGTAATTTTTCAATAGCATTTTCTCGCTGGATGACTAAACGAAGTGTCTAAGAAGAACGCAATCATGATTTCCCTTGAAAATGTCTTGAAAAATAAAATATGCTCCTTATTACGGATTTAGGAGAGTTCATTTTTACGATTTCTCCAGTAGGAAGTGGAAGTGAAGAAAAATGACAGTCGATAGTAGTTATCTGGGTCCTTAGTCTTTAGCTTTTTCCAATATCTCAGAGAGTAAAGAAGTAAAAAGGATTAGCTAGATTTTTTGCGATCATTTTTTTAGAATATAGCTGAAACTAATCGAGATAACATGATTCACGAACTTTTTTTGTAATTCTTTGAATTTTCTACAAAAAGGATTCGATAAAAATCACAGCATCTTGCTTAATTTCCGAGATATTCTTTATAGAGGACCAGCAAAATACAATTCATTCTGTTTTAACTCTTCACTACTAATATTTACGTCTCTGTTTTTTTTTCTAAATCTTCTTTCAATTCTCATACTAATTGTTCCTAATGAAGACAGTTATTTCTCTTTTATTTGCAGCGATTGAGAGAAGAACTACAAATGATGAAGAAGTACCTAGTTTTCTGTCCAGATGCCGATTTTCAAGGTTTACCATGGCGTGTTGGATTACGTACACACATGATAGAAAATTCTGGAAATTACTCGATCAAAGATCTCGTAGATCTTCAGAGTGGTGTTTTAATGGATGAAATACATGTTGCATATGATGCTATGAGAAAACACATTGCAGAAACGTGTGAATTGTGTCGTGCTAGAGGACACTTGTGTGAAATATGTGGTAATGATGAGATCATATTTCCGTGGGATGCCTCGGCGATCTCCTGTCACAATTGTAATGCCGTTCATCATCGTGTCTGTTGGTCGAAGAGGAATCATTGTTGTCCGAAATGTACGAGAATTAAGAACCGAATTTCCGAGAAATTCGAGGAGCTTGGAGAGTCTGACAAAGAAGAATCGAATTAATTCGCTTAATTTTACTTGGAATTACAATTTATAATGAATAGAGGTATATTATTGAATGTATGAAACTAATTTTTGACACTTCGAGTATGACATTTATCGATTGAAATTTTTTTTTCATTCAAGTTACATTCAGCATTGAAATTTATCGAATTATATTCAATGAATGGTATTTGTATGAAATATTGTAATCTTTAAAGTTTATTTTTTCTTCGTTTTAACCTTTTCCAATTCTGTTTGACAAACGGTTCTGAGAATTCGATAGGGCAAAAATGGTCATTTCCATAGAGCAAAGGCCATTGCCTCTGGGTTTGGCCTGAAAATTCCGCGAACACTGGATATCCCGAATCGTTGCGGCTTTTGGCCCTTCAGGATCCCCCATCATCGTGTTTTCAATCAACTCTTTGCGAAATTTCAAGGAAAACCCCGTATTCCCTCGGGAAATGGGTGAAAAATGAGGATGAAGGAATATTCGAAGGAAATTAGTCATCATGAAAATCCCGATTTTCAAATCTCCATAACTTTTTTTCTGTGGCGTATGTTCTGATGAAATTTGACAGTGATACTGTCCATGTCGTCAGGAAGTAGCCTGCAAAATTCCACAACAGTATCGCGAAGGGTTCTGAGGGTTCGATGGAGCAGACATTGTCATTTATATTGATCCCATATTGACGTCCATTTCGCTCTATCTCGCTTATTTACCGAGATCATCGCGTAAAACTGGAAAAAAATCTTCCTGATTCCATATTCCAGCGCGCCCGTTGGGTATTTTTAGTATAGTATATTACGCGTACTATACTACTCACAATTTAACTGACCAATGAGGAATGCGGACTTCACTTTAATCGTGACAACTTTCGATATATCGATTGTTTGTGTTCTTGTTCCTTTTTATAAAGGATTTCTTTCTCGCATTTCAATGTAATTCTTCTTCTTTGCGGCATTTATTTTTCTTTTCCTACCTATTCATTATTTGCTTTCACTATTTTTTTCATTACTTATTGATAAATTTGGGATGAGGCTCTTACAAGAAATACTTCTGTGAAATAACTATCTCACAGAAGTGCATCTAAAAGAAAGGTCTTTGAAAAAAAAATTTATGAAGATTTTTTCTGTGAAATATATATATATACACTCAGCAACAAAGCTGAGGTAATAAAATTTTGTCAGTTTTAAGGCCAAAAATGTTCTTCCTCCGTCATTTCTTGTGTGATATCTGTTGAATTTTATCGGGAAAAAACGATAAATTTTTTGTCGAAAATTGATAAAAAAATTTTTGTTGTTTAAAAAAATTTCTGAGTCACTATTACTCCACGTCAAATACGATTCTAGTGGATTTTTTATTCGATTTTTCAAGGTTTTCCTTCATTCCTCTACCCAGATAGCAAAACTTGCGGATACACTGCTATTTACCAGCAAGTTTAAATTTTCTTCTGCACCAAAATTGTCGATGATTTGCCGCTAGTTTGTCGACATAAAGACGACATATGTAGGCGATAACCTGTCAAGTTATCACCAAATTTAGCCCCAAGTTTGCCGCAAAAATTTGATGCTGATATGCGGATGTTAAGGTCTATCAAAATGCTGTTTCGAACAGCGGTCAATTTGGAGCAAAGTAACAAATATTATTGCCACTCTTGAAAAAAAACGAAATTTCGTTAACATTGACTCTGCTGAAAGCAATTGCCGATGATTACTCTGCAGCTAAAATGGGCAAAATGAGCTGATTATATCAGCAGCAAATTTGTGGATAAAATCTGAGTAAAATTAGCCGATAAAATCAACAGCAAATTTGCGGATAAAATCTGAGTAAAATTAGCCGATAAAATCAGCAGCAAATTTGTCGATAAAATTGACGAAAAAAGGCCATTGAAAGAGTATAGATAAGACCACGGAAGAAACGGGCTCATTTTTAAAAAATTCAGGCATCGACCTTTGACATTACGTTTCCAGTCCAATCTCAGTACCTAATACCCCAAAAGCCATAGGAATCTAATCTATTGCTTCCTATTATGTTTGAGGTATCTTCTACGAGAATGGATTGTTATTGTACTTTGTTCAAAAATATTCAGTTTCTGTAGAGGGAATTATTGATCCGAGACTTCACAAAGAACTCTCGGTAGTTTTAGAAACTCATTGGGTTTTTGGTTTTGCTCAAGTTCATATCTGATGAAATCAGTACGTAAATTCAAGGGCAATACAAAAAATTTCTCCTATTATTTCTCTTGGATCCAACTATTCTTAGAATATCTGGAGGATTAGAAAGTCAAAATTCACTTCATTAATTCAGAATTCAGAAAAATGGTCATCACACAGGTGATATTTCCTCAAGAATGGTTGAGTTTGAGAGAGAATGTGTAGAAATTTTTTTTTCATCACTTTTATGAGGTACAAAAGAGGTATCTTGACATTTTCTCCTGAAAGCTCCCATTTTCGAGATAATTCGGTAATTAATAGAGATCATACATATTCACTGAATGTACCCCAACAATCGAAGATAAAAGATTCAATTACATTAAATTTTATTTTGGACAGCTTAACAATAAATGACCAGACTTTGCCACGTGATATTTGACAATCTAGTACACAGTTTATGAAGAAGAAACAGGTCTTATCAGGTACTTCAATAGAGGAAACAAGGAATGGAGTGAAAGATGAATAAAGAAAGGCAATAATTGGAGACTGCTTTGAATAAAAGCCACAGCAACATTGAGATAAAAGCCTTTTATCTCAATGTTACTGTTGCTGTCTCTGGGCTCTTTGCTTCTTGCGAAACTGACGAAGACTCTCCTTGACAGTTTTCAACGCAATTGTCATTGCAGCATTAAATTCTTTGTCAGTAATCCCTCTGAAAGTTGCGTGAGATCGTATGGCAGTAAGACATCCTCGCAGGTATCTTGGGGCTTGTTCTTTTAACATTAACTTGTTTCGTTCTCGACGACTAACTGTGACGTTCCTGACATAATCATTTGTTGTCTCCAAAGTAGCTCGTACCAGTTCAGTTGTTGCCTGTCTGATGTCTTTTCCACCTATCTGTGACAAATATGTGACGAAATGTCGATAATCTTCCTCCGTTGCATGTTCGAATCCTTGGAGTGTTTCATCTGAGCTGAACTTCAAAAAGTCGGGTGGGAGTACGTGACGAGCTTGCCGGTTGGCAACATTTTGAAGACCTCTCTCGAGACGACGAAAGCCCTCAGTCATTTGCTCTTTCATCTCATTTATGCCATTATTTATAGAATGATTATTATTGATTGGAAAGGGGGGTCGATTTTCGCCATCTCTTAGTTGCTGTTGTGGGGGATAGAATTGTCCCTGCCAGTTGAATAATTGCTGCTGACCAGGAGGCACCATTTGGTTATTCCAATATCCAAACTGTGCTGGGAGATAGCCATTCTGTTGCAGCACGTCGTTCCCAAATGGAGGTCTTTGGACAGGATTGTTTAATATATTTATAGCTGGATTATTGGCTGGATGATGTTGTGGCGTCGGTACACGATTTAATTGTGCTGGATTCATTGGTTGCAATGGCTGATTCACATTCAAGTGCGGTGCAGCAAACCAATGCATGTTCCGGATGTCGTTTTGCTGATCCACTTGGGCATTCTGTTGAGCTATTGGATTGACAAACTCTCCACCAATATGTGGTCCATTCATTGACTGTTGTCTCTGGAGCTGAGGGTTCAGTGGCTCCATTGGATCAATGTTCCCGACCCCAGCGGCTCCTGGGCCACCACCAATATGTGCCCCATCCACTCGCTGCTCCTGGATGTGTTGAGGTTCATCATTCAGCTGAACTATTGGAGGTGGATTATCCACATCTACAATGGGTTCCGGATTTTCATCGACGGTTATACCTTCTCCAGCTATTGCAGATGGCTCCTGGACGAGTGGGAGTATTTCAGTGTTTTGTGGAGTAGTTGAATGTAGATCTTTGGTACTCATTTGCTCTCCGGGATTGAGTATTGCAGGTTCTACAGTTCTCTGAACTGACTGGTCATGCAGCTGGGAAGATTGATGGGTTGAAGAGGTGGAGATTGTTGAACCAGGGAGAACTGTATCCATTCCTTTCGATTGATCCTGCAACTGTGCGGGTTGAGATAACTGACCACTTGCATGTGTAGGTAGTTGTATTTGAGACGTTGAAGCAGACATCCTGGTTATTTCGACTGTTTCACGAATTTCGTGATCAGCTGGAATGAGCGCAATCTCACGTACTGCATTTGGTGGCAGATCCAATAGAACTCGAGTAGCCTCAGGAGTTCTCACATTATGAACCTCATCTGATTGGCCCTGCTCTGAAGTTCCAACGATTGTATTAGTGCAAGTGTTCAAAGTTTCAGTGAATGAATTATGCTGCTTCGCGAGAAATGCTGATGTTGCTGTGGTTGGTTGGCTCATCTCAGGTGAATTTTGTGAATGCTGATTAACGAAACCTTGCTGCTGCGATTGTCCGCATTGAGGCGTTTCCTCAAGGGTAACTGCTGAGGAGCTTGGACTTGCTCCATTTCTCTCGGTTGAGTCCTGTGAAAAAACGAAACGAATTATAATACAATGACGATCTATTGAAGGAGTATTCCGGTTCATAATTCATATAATATCCGGGAATAGTTAACTGCAAAGTATCAATTACATAGTGTCAATATATGTTTAAACATTAGCAAGCCCTATTGAGACAAGAGTCTGCCATTCCACTATAAATAATTATTTCTCATTTTCCATCATCATTCCTGAAGATTAGGAATCTTGAGTGGAATTACTAGGAGTGAATTGAACCGTGCTGATGCACGAGTTGACTAACGGGTGCAGATAACTCAGGGATGGAACAAAACTTTAGTCCTGAAAGTATTGTGGGCGCACTCTCAATAATATTAAATTAATAATCCTAATAATAATAATAATTAGGATTATTGATTATTCTTCATTTCACTTTTTTTCTATTCTAATCGCCGAATCTATTCCCCTTCCACAAACCAATCCTGATTCAATAAGTATGATTATTATTATGATTACATTATTAGTCTTTTTTTGGACTGTGATCTGTTTCTTTCTCCCTCTATTGCATTTCGCAATTATAAAAGATAAATGAGAGATTTCGTTTGTTCACTCATTTCGTGAATTTAAAAATTAATACAAAGTTCCGGTAGCTTAGTGCTGATGATGTTCGTTCCATGTTTATTGAAAAATATACAAATCGATTTTTTGAAAATCCTTTACGTATTTCTATTCGAAGAGTTGTTTTTAGAGTATTGTACGTAATTCAAATGAAATTAATGCAAATTATTGGATGCGAATTTGAAAAATCAAGTTTCAAGAAAAACAGGATTGATGTTTTGATTTATGCTATGAATCTGAAAAAATACCTGGGGAGAAGTTGAAAATGTCATCAGAAAGAATAGGTTTCAAGTGATAACTCTTCTTGCCTCTATTCTGGGAGGTTCAAAGTAGTTTGTGAATTAAAAAAGAGAAATCAATTTTTCAAAAATTGTACAGTAGTATAATTCCTCAAGTCACTCTGTGAGATCTTTGATTCTTCATTATGGGCATTTTGTTTGTTGATTTTCCTCATATTAATAATATCGACTTGTCTTCATGATTCCTGATGTAAGAAGAAAGAAAATGTTAGAAGATATTTGTTATAGACAGTTTCTTTATCTACGGAAGAGATTCCTTGATATTTTTCTTTACAATCAATCTATTCCGAGATAAATTAGGAATTGATGGGAATGAATTGATGAATCGATTTGGAAGGGACTAGATTAGTCACATCTGAATCAAAATCGATCTATCTCAATAGGTAATTCTTCTCAAGAGAAACTACTGGGAGAAATTTTTGTGGAGGAAGCAATTTCAAATAAAAACCGTCTCCTGGAATTTTTTCCTAAAATAAATCTACAGAGATAAATGAATGATTCAGAAGAACTAGTGAATTAATTTATTTTCTGCGAGTAGATTGTTTTCATCCCAGTATATCAATTTTCTTCGATAACAAGTAGATTTCTGCTTCAAAACTCCCGTTTTTACACAAATTTGGCTTGGTCACCTGTTTTGCCTCCACTTCTCCGTCAATCACATGAATAATAGAAGTCATTGCAAATTTATCGTTTACCAAAGTAGGATTACTTATCCCGTGGTAATTAATATCGAGCTTTCATTCTACAAAATAATGTTTAAAAGTTCACGTTCAAGTGATTCAGAACATAAAAGAACTGAAATTTATCATCTTACTACGTTTTTCTCTATCAAATGCATCTAGGAAATAAAATATCCGTGAAAAGTGGATGCAAAGACAGTGACGGAAAGGTTCACGTACTTGTGATTGTAGATTCGTGGATATTATTTTATGAGGTAAGTGCAGATATATAGCGAACAAGGAATAGAAAAAGAGGTAAGTACTGATATGGGATTATTGTTATGACTATGCGAGAATGATCAAAAAGCGTGCTATAATGAGGGGGCTTAATGTTTGGAGATTTATTTTGTGTGCTTGAAATGACGCGGTGTCATGTCAGTTATTTTTTAAATACAATTCGAGTAAAAGTGGAGATCTCAAACACTCAATTTATTCGTTTTCGGAGAGATCACTTGATCAACAAATGAAAAATGATAGTAATTCATTTTTGAATAATTTATCTTTTTCTTTTTGGGAAATGATTTGGCTCGCAGCAGGAAAATCGACGGATCGAGTGCCGACTGAATGGCCAAGAGAAAGAAAAAGAACGGAGGCATAAATGATTGATAATAATGATAATGATCGATATACAAATGATCAATTCGAGGAATTATGTATCCGTTAAATTTTATTGCGAGCGCGCGCTGACCAGAAGACTATTGTCTTATCTAGCCCTGAGCAATCAGCTGCAGTTAGCAAATCGGGATCATCGTAAAACAAAAAAAATTGCACATAAAAAAACGCAAATGAAAAATTGAAGATGACACTCACTGCATGTTTCTTCTTCGGTATACTTATTGGAGATTTTCATTTCTCGGGTTCTTATCGAATTCTATGCAGTCGAACGTAAAAAATTAAATGAAATCCCAAAAAATCTGAATTTTTCATTTCTCCACAAATTTCGTAGTGGTCTCCCTTCAAGGAGGAACTGCAGTAACTGACCCAAAACAAAGGAAATGTGACAGAGTCCTGAAAATTTCTAAATGAACTTATTTAGAAATCATTACAAAAAAAAATTATTTAGAAATTTTCAGGACTCTGTCACATTTCCTTTGTTTTGGGTCAGTTACTGCAGTTCCTCCTCAAAAAATATTTGTCTCTCTGTGTAAGAATTATTTGCCGGTATGTTATTGATTTGTTGATATTTCTTGCACTGCACGTGCCGTGCACAAAAGATCAAATAGTACTAAGATCTTCAGTCACACCTACCATTTATCCTTATTTATAACTTATCCAATAAAAGAAAAATGTGAATTACCTCATAAGCTGCTGTTTTTTGTCGTTTGTTGTGATCCATCCGATCGTTCACTGTAGCCCACATAGCACCACTCACGTTCTTCTGCAATTCCGTCAGTTCTGCCGCCTGGATCATTTTACGTTTCACTCGATTTAGACACTGATTGGTCGACACTGTCGTGACACTTTGTACACCAATATCCGTCGTATCCTCTGAAGAACTCGTATCATAAGCGATGTATTCACTGTGCTTTGCCGGTTTTTTGGGTATGCGAGTTGACGGTACTCTGAGCTGATTCATCCTGTCAGTATGAAATCGCTGTTGCAACTAACTCTTCACAGCACAGACCACCGACACTTAAGTCGTGTATATCACACAGGACCAAAGAATAATGCAAATAGTTGACGATAATTTGGCGATGAATTGACGATGTGTAATTTTAGATTTATTTTCAATTTGAAGAATTCTTCTCGCGTTTTATTTATCAATATTTATTTATCAAACTTGGTAGTTTACTTGAATCTGCTTACTGACTAAATATTCCTAATATTTATATCTACGACTTCAGGGCACTCAAAAGGGATGAAAGAGTGGAGAGGGAGTTATTCCTGAAAGGTGATTGGTCAGTAGAGTTAAGGAAAATTTGGTGAGGGCTCGGTTGAGAAGAGGGTTCAGGTACTTGGGGAAATTCCACAAGAAACAATTATTGCTTGTACTCGGGAATTTGGGACCAGGGGGGCAATAAAGTAATTACTAGAGTTTGCTGTATTCGGGATTATAGTGGTAAAAGTTATAAAAAAGGGAAAGAAAGTATTGGGACTGCACATCTGGTGTGCACGTAGGTCAATTAGGAAAAACCAGGGGAAAAGACCAGGGAAAAACCCAGATTATTGGAGTGGGTATACAACATCTGAAAATATCTTGAAAATGAAGGTAGATGGAGCAATTTTGCCCGAATCATTTTTTGCAGAGAATGTCAAGAGTTATAACAAAAGTCCAGCGTAGAAAGGACACATGTGCATTAATTGCTGAGGTATTTCAGGAAAAATTCTAGGAAAAATCTTGCTGTTACGAGCAGGAGAGGGCCAGAGGGTTAAGTGAGGAAACAGTTTGCCAAGCTTGCTCCAAAATAATGCTGTTAAATTGCCGTAAAATTGTTTTCAGAGACAAAAAAACACGCACGTGTGGATGCTAAATCCCGAGAACGTCAATGCTAGTCAGTAGGTTTCACTCAGTCGTTCTCTAACACTGAAAAAAGTGAGATATCGTCCTTGCAGAATTGTACTGAATACAAGAGAGTCGCTCTCGAAGTAATTCCGATAATTCATTGCAAACTTCATAAATTACTGCTGTGTATCGGTGAGTGATAATTAAAAATCAAGAATCATGAGTATTGTAAAAGTGAGCCGGAATTGACCCCTAAATTTCCAAAAATAAGTCGATAATTGATTAAAAAACGATATTATCATGAAAAAACGAAGTTAGGCAGTTTAATTTTCCCATTGTTTCATAATGTTCGTTCTTCATTCGGCCTTCAAGTTCCGAAATTTCAGCTTTCACTTTCTCATTTCCATCATAATCGAAGGAATCAGATGAATTAAATATATTAATAATTATCGTAATCAATTTCACTAGAAAATAAACATGAATTATTATTAGCCTTATCATTTTACGGAAAAGCAAAATGGGACATTTTTTTAGCACCTGGAATTCTCAGGAAAGAAAGACTAGGAGAAAATGACGCTATCTCATTCAGTTTCTGTTCTGAGATATCTCAAGAGAATACAGTGTGATCCTTCGATAAGCATACTTGGAATAAGCCGATTTCCTCAGTTTCTTGTTCGAACGCTGCCCCCCCCTCCATCTCAAACTCCGAGCTCTAGGATCATATGCCGATTGCAGAAAAAGAGACAGAGAAAGTCGAAGAGCGTGGCAAGCGTACCTGGTGCACGGAGAGAAAAAAGCGATAGAAATTATAGAAAATCTTCTTTGAGAAGTATATTTTGACTTGATCAATAATTCTTGAAATTCAAAAATTAAATTTGAGGTTGAAGTTACAAATTTTGAAAGTCGGTTAGTACAAATTAGCTTCACCGTCCTCAAAAATTATCAACCAAAATGGTAAAATTTACTTAACTCAAAAATTTACCATTCAGCATAAAAAATCAACAATTGAAATTTAAAATTTAATTATCATATCTTGATTTTTCAATTTTATTATCTATAAAATGAGCCGTATAAACAGTATGCTACTGAATTATCGTTCTTGAAACATTATTTTCATGAGATTTTTCTCTCCGTGTGGGAGTACTCGAGTTTTCGAAAAAACTCTTCCCCTTGAGAGCTTTTGCTGACTGATTGAAAAGTCGCGCTGTACTCACAAAAGAAAACTCGACAAATAGAAAATTCATATTTCAATTGCAATTTTACATGGAGAAAATTCATTGAAAGAATTCAGAAAATAATTGAATTTCATTATTCATCTGCAGTATATATATATATATCCGTTATTGGTGGGAAGTTATAAGGATCAGTCGAATTCTGGCATTTTCCAAGGGGAGGAATGGAAAATATCAGAAATGATAACTCCCAAATTTTTAGTTTGAGGGTATTACTATTATTTTCGCTGATTGAATATCATTTGCATTGGAATCATCTAAAATGATGCCACATCCATCAGATGCTAGAAGTATAGATGCACGATTTTTTTATTACTTTTACGAAATTAGGAAGCTTTAGTCGTTAAATTCAAGTCACACGATTTTTTTACAGAGCTTCTGCGAAATTTATTCAAAAAATTCACCAACAGCGGAGACCTGTTTGAACATCTTTACAATTTTTCCGAGGTTTTTTGATAGAGGCTCTCACTCTGAAAAAAAATCCTGACTCATTTTGCTACCAGTCTTTGCTATCCCTGGTGGTTTCGAAAATGCGGTAAAATTTCCGAAGACATTCCGTGTGAATCTGGTGTTTACACTGTGTTTACATAGTTTATTTGTGCAATTTTCAAAACAGTTTTTCCACCGTTTTTGCACAGTGTTCAAACGACATTTAAACAGCATTCACATAGTTTTTAAACGGAATTCACACAGCCTTTGAACAGAATTTATTCAGCATCTAGACGGAATTTACACAGCATGAATCTTGAGTTGAAACTGCACAAAAAACAGTATATATTCCGCATGAATGCGGTTTTCACATTCAAATCGTGTTTACACGGCATTTATTCCGCATTGCCAAAACCGTAGAGGTACAAAAATCATTTGACAATGAAATTGTTTTCACAGATCAGCAAATAATTTTTTTTATTTCCTCCATTTTTCCATGTATTTGCGAAGTTTGAAGAATTTGCATTAATTTTTATCATACAGAATTAATAAAATTCTATTTCTGAATTTGGAAGATGAAAATTGATTTCTAATTTGTGTCGATTCAACTCTCTCGCATGAATTCCTTTGTTATCAATTAGTTGATATATAATCGAATATATGTAACAGAAGGTGGGAGAAGAAGAACATAACTCTAGCTTCGGATAATTATTTTATAAGGGATATCAGAAACTAATTTCATAAATTATGTCTCGGGATGATCCTTCATAATAAACCTAACGGCTTTAGGCACATTAGACTCAAAAATGATTGATTTTCGTAGAATGAGAATTAAAATGAAGAAACGATTAATTCAGTAATATGTGCGAGAAAAGTGTTCTGGTTTGATGAAAAATAACGGAGTGAGCCGAGACCGAGAAAAAAGGTATTTATAACCTGAATTTTGACTTTTTCATAATTGGGAAGATACTTCAAGGAGGAGAAAAAAAAGACATAAGTGAGATTTCATGAAAATCTCTTTTATGTCTTTTTTCCTTGGACCCAAAGAGTGTTCTTTGAGCCTTCTAGAGATGTCTCCCAAGTATTTTTTATATACCCCTTATGGCTTATTTTATTCACCCAGATTTGTACCAGATCGGGGGTAGATTAGGGTTCCTCTAACAAATCTGGAAAGGGGAAATTCCGAAAAAGACTTGAAGACAATTCCACTAAGACTTGGAGGAAATTTTAAAAATACTTAGAGACAAATAAAATAAGACTTTTGACTTCGGGACAAATAAAATAAGATTAAAGTAAGACATGGGGAAGATATAAAAAATACTTGCGAGATCTGAAGAAGGCTCAAAGAACACCTTTGGTCTAATGAAAAAAACCATAATGAAGAGATTTCCTTAAAATCTCAATTGTGTCTTTTTTGAGAGATTTTCTTAAAATCTTAATTATGTTTTTTTTCATTGGACCAAAGGTGTTTTTCGAGCCTTCTCCAGATCTCCCCCAAGTATTTTTTATATCGTCCTCATGTCTTACTTCAATCTCCCACAAGTATTTTATATATCCCTCTCGCGTCTTATTTTATTCTTCTCTGAGTATTTCTCAAATTTTCTCCAAGGCTTAGTGGAATTTTCTTCAAGTCTTCTTCGGAATTTCCCTCTTTCAGATGTGTTAGAGGAACCTTAATCCACCCCCGAACTAGTGCAAATCTGGAAGAATAAAATAAGCCATAAGGGGGATATAAAAAAAACTTGGGAGACATTTGGAGAAGGCTCAAAGAACACTGTTTGGGTCCAATGAAAAAAGACATAAAAGAGATTTTCATGAAATCTCAATTATGTCTTTTTTTTCTCTCCTCCTTCAAGTATCTTCCCAATTAAGAAAGAGTCAAAATTCAGATTATAAATATCTTTCTTCTCGGTCTTGGCTCACCCCATTATTATTCATCAAACTAGAACACTTTTTTTCGCGCACATTACTGAATTAATCGTTTCTAAATAAAATTTTAATCAATACAATTGTAAATGACGAACTTGTATGGAATTTAACATTTTCTAGGGCGATTCCACCAATTCTCGAATAGAATTTCGGCTCCAAATTTTGTGGGGGGGGGGGGGCTTTTCAGTTTTCATCGATTAAAACCATTAAAATGAAGAAAATCCTAAATCCTAAACCATTTTGCCCCACTATCGAAGCAGAAATCAATGAATTTTGATTTTTGCATCAAAATTTTCTCCTAAGAATGACGTGAGTAGCTAAATGAAAAAAAAAATACAAAATATAGTTTTTCATCGCAAATTTTCTGAATTTTCTGAAAAAAATATCCTTTTCTGTCTTTGTCCTTGTTTTCGAGGGGAAAATGCTCTTTGAAAACTTCAAATGCTTGTTTCAAATCGTTCCCCAATTTTTTTTTCAACTTTTTTATTTTTTCCTGAAAATTTGAAAAATTTGCTAGGAACTATATGATTTTTGGCCCCTGCTCTTGGAAACACCGGCGACTGTAATTAAAAATTTGAAATTCAATACTCATTAAGAACTAAGAATAAATGCAAGTTGAAAAGATGAATGTTGCAAAAGACATATGTATATTGATCATATTTTATAATCCTAAATGGAAAACATTTAGACAACTGATTTTTTCCATTTAGAATTATAAAATGTGATCAATACACATATGTCTTTTGCAACATTCATCTTTTCAGCTTGCATTTATTGGTACTTAATAAGTATTAAATTTCAAATTTTTAATTACAGTTGCCGGGGTTTTCAAGAGCAGGGGCCAGTAATCATATAGTTCCTAGCAAATTTTGCAAATGTTCAGAAAAAAATAAAAAAATTGAAAAAAAATTTGGGGAACGATTCGAAACAAGCATTCGAAGTTTTCAAAGAGCATTATCACCTCGAAAACAAGGACAAGGACAAAAAAGGATATTTTTTTCAGAAAATTCAGAAAATTGGCGATGAAAATCTATATTTTGTATTTTTTTTTTCATTTAGCTACTCACGTCATTCTTAAGAGAAAATTTCGATGCAAAAATCAAAATTCATTGATTTCTGCTTCGATAGTGGGGCAAAATGGTTTAGAATTTAGGATTTTCTTCATTTTAATGGTTTTAATCGATGAGGACCGAAAAGTCGCCCCCCAAAATTTGGAGCCGAAACTCTATTCGAGAATTGGTGGAATCGACCTCTATTATTTGTTTAGTCCCATAACCAAGGTATTAGCTAGTCCGATAATACTTTTAGTTATACCAAGTTCCTGGCCCTGATAATGATTATTTTCATCAATTAATTAAACTTTCAAACTTTTCATTAACTTACGTAAACATACACATAAAATTTTTCCCTGATCGTCATATCAGGATGGAAATGATCTTATTTCGTGTGAAAAAGCGAATATTTTATTATGACGAAATAAAAATTATATATGCTCTCAATCAATTTTTTTGAGAACAAGGAGATAAACTTGATTAATAAATTGAGAAACTAGAGAGTTCATTCCCTCCATCATAACGAATTTTCCCAGCACAAGCTTGTGTAAGTCAGCCTAGTAGTTTTTGGGAAATAAGCCTTCAAAAATAAATCATTTTTTGCGAATATCTCAAGAACTAATGAACCGATTTTCTCCAGGTTCAATATCAAACTGTACATTCATAAGATATACAAACTGACGAAGCTTGAAATCTCTAGCTCAAATATTTGTCGAGTTATCGTGCCGTTGACCTCTAAACTGAAAATCATCAAAATTGATGTAATTTTCAAAACGAAAAATCAGCGAAAAATTTGCCTCGAGAGAAAAATGTGAGTTCTAATAAAATGAATCACGTAGCCCAAACTGGGGGCTACAAATTAATTTCTATAGAGAAAATCCAAAAAAAAACCTTTCCGCAAATTATATTTTTCTCTGAAACTATTCAACCGATTCCGCTGAAATTTCACTTACAGCATTTTGCATACAGACGAAAAATACTGCGGAATTTTTAGAGCACTTGGTATAGCCGTTTCAGAGAAAATGACGATACTTGTCAATACGCTTAGACTCAATTACACACACACACAGACATGTTTTTAAACTATGATTTTTCGACGTTTTGGATCATTAAGTCATATTCCGATGAAAACTCGATCGAAAAATCTGATGTTTATAATGCTTACATGCGGAAGCAAAAATGTAAGAGTCACATCAAAACTATCGGATTTACGCCTTTTGCTTCCGCATGGAAGCACTGTTAACGCCATATTTTTTGAATTTGAGATTTCATCAGAATATGATCCAGAAAGTTCCAAAACGTCGAGAAATGAGGTTTTTGAAAAATGTCTGTACGTATTGTGTGTGTGTGTGTGCGTGTGTGTGTGTGTGTGTGTGTGTGACACATATCATCTCATTGCTTCAAAAAGTTATACTGGGTGATCTGCAAATTTAGCAGTATAACTTCTCTCTATGCAAAATGCCGTCAGTAAAATGTGAGCCAAATCGATTGAGTTCTTTTTGAGAAAAATCGAATTTTCAAATGATCGTTTCCTCTGCAAAAAAATGATTCACAGCTGACACTTTCAGCGATGCGCTTCATCTCATTTCAGCTCACAAGCTCAGGGATAAATTTTGCTCCAATTTTCCGTTTGCAGATCATCTCAATACCAGGGATTCTTACGTTAGATATTGTTGTGACAATGATTCGAAGAATATTTGAATCAAAGACTTCAAACTCCGTCAGTTTATATGTCTAATCAACGAACAATTCTGTATCGAATTCGAGCGACATTACACTTTAGTAGTTTTACTAGATAGTTTTACTTTAGTAGATATTACGAAAAACGATTATCTCTCCGAAACTATCCGATCACCTAGATTCAATGTTAGCTTGAACAATTCATCTCAATGAGCTCAACGGATGGTAAGATTTCAGATCTTTCAAAAGTTGTCTTTTATGAAAGTGTTCAAAAAATTAGTTTTTTCAGAAATTTCTATTTTTCTTCATTTTTCCCCTGGGAACAAAACTATTTCTTTTTCATCATTCGAAAGTAGAGAATTTTCATTACAAAATGAGCCTTTTTTCATTACGGTATGGCAGTGAAAAGAAATATAAATAGAAGAGGGCGGGGCAAAATGAACCCCGGGCTGAAATGGACCTCGGTGCAAAATCTTTTTTTGCAATTTTTTTGATTGAGTGAACTTTAAGTCAAGCAAAATACATTCATATTTTTGTATCTGGAGGGAGGGGGTCAAACGGACATCGAAATGAATTTTTCAAATGGTTTGCTATTTTTGATTAAGTTATGAGCACGTTTCTGTAAATAAGTTTTCGCCCCAAAATGAAGACACAGATAGGGGTTCCTGATCGATAAAGTACCTGACCAAATCGCTATGTTTTTCCTTGAGAAAGCAAGAGAGTTTGATTTAATTAATTATTTATATCGCGTGTGTAGAAACAAAAGGTCGTATGTGCACTCATAATCGTTGCAATCAGGTCCAAAAATGGAATAAATGATGAAAACACCATGGTAACACGTACCCCTGGCTTTTCATCATAGAATGGATATACTACCGTCTGATTTTACATAATATCTCCTAAGAAGAAAATTTTGTTTAAATCAAAAGGTCGCTATATAAAAAATCTGTCAATTTTTTTTTCTTGGTACTTTTTAGGAGTAAAGTAGCCTTTTGATTTTTGTGAAAATTCAGTTTTTTTTTTAAATAATTCCGATTCCATTATTTGTAGCGATCTGGGATCGATTTCAAATGAAAGGTCACATTATTTCCCATCGATTTATGAGATTGTGAATTCCAAAATATCGATTTTTCAAATAGTTATGGATACTTTTGTAAAAAAAATTCATCATCGGCTTTTGCTCTATAACTATCTGAATAATCGAAATTTTCAAATGCAAAACTTCATAAATCCATGGGTTTGTGAATAACAGACAGAGAATGGAGTCCCTGCTTGTTTTCACTCTACAATGAACTGTGCATCAGAGAATATTCTAAGTCCTCTGTCTTTGCAGAAGAGATACAGAGTATTGCAAGTATCTCCATTCTGCAAATTATTCTGTTAGATACTCTTGAATACTCGTATCTTTGGTCACAAAAATATATCGAATCTTGCGAAGACTTATCAAGTCTCCAAGAAATGCTAGAGGGTCTCGTGGAGACGCAATCGTTTTTGCGAGACTTACCATTTTCATCTCGAGGGAGTATCGCGGAGAGACACTCAGCGAGAGGTGGAGACGTAACATCTCTAGAGACTCCAGACATGCGCGATTTTTCATCTCGGGATGTCTCAAACTGTTACCCGTTATTATATGTAGGGTGAACAGTCCATTTACGGAACATTTAAGGTCGTTCAAAAGTTTGCGCTTTCGTGAAAAATTAGATATCCTTTTGAAAAAAGTAACAAAAATACTGCTGGAGTCCAAATTGAGTATATTTTGAAAAAAAAAAATTAAGACTACATCTTATTTCATGAGAAAATATCAATAAAAATGGATAAATACGTGCAAGTCTAAAAGACCAAAAACGGAACACTTTTGCCATAAGGAGAACATCATCTGTCCATTTACGGAACATCAGATCTCAGAGATTTGCCTATTGTATTTGGCACAATGACGGAAACAATTCTATTAGCAAAGAAATAGGAGGAGTGAATAAAAGTAACAAAAACACATTTTTTAATCGAATGAACACATAAATCCAGTTCTTTTATTCATGTATTTTCACAAATATGCAAAAAACAATAGAATTGTTTTGACTTGAAAATATAATAAAGTTGAATCATATTTTTTCGACATTTCTTTGATTTTCTGCTTTCAAAATTTTCGGGAAAGGTTCAGTGGATTTGTCTGATGCGATGGCTGCTCGTTTTCGAGGAGTCACAAAAGGTCATTGGTTGCTTGAATTGGACTGTTTTGTGAAGACTGGTAGAGGAAAGAGTTCAGGTACTTGGGGGAATTCCACGGGTAATAATTATTGCTCGGACTCGACATTTGGGACCAAGGGCCGCAAGAAAATTATCGTAAAATGAATTTTCTTTTAGGGATTATAGCAATAAAAAGTGGAAAAAAGGTATTGGGACTGCACATTTGGTATGCAAATGGGTTTGTTGGGAAAAACCCAGGGGAAAATTCAGGAGAAAACTCGGGTCAGGAAAGTCTAAATACCATAACTGACGAATGTTCCGTAAATGGAAATTGGATGAAAAGCCGAGCCAAATAGCGGAACGCCATATATAATGAAGAATTTCAATTTTTTCATGGGAATAAATTATGAAAACTGACGAATTCTAGTTTTTAGATCAATATTAACTTCAACTCACCACATTTGATGATTACAATTATTAAAAACTTTGCTCAGCAAGTTAGCGGTACCACACTCACAGCTAACTGTTATTGGCCGCAAAGTGATACATAGTACAGTTTTTTGAGAATATTTAATTCAAATTAATCACTGGGATATGAAACGCTTTATGACATCATAGGTAGGGATACTAAATCAATTTAGAAAAAATAATTAGTACGATAGGTTAGCAGACATTCGAAATATCGAATAAAACGTTAAAAGTGTTCCGTTTATGGAAGGTGTTCCGCAAATGGACTGTTCACCCTATATAATATGGGGTGAAATGAAAAATATTCGGGAGAGATTGTTCTTTCTCGATCTGCTGAAAAATAGAGACAATTTTACCGCGAGAACCGATGTCACAAGTGATCTTTAAGAATTTTGTGAAAATTGTAATATTTAAAATGGAATCATAAATTTCTCTTCTTTGTAAAAAAATTTTTTTTTGGACCATCTTAGGATTTAAAAATCTCAGCTCAGCTGATTCCGAAGCGATTTATATGATCATGAATGAGTTTTTATTAATTTTTAAGGAGAGACCACGGTGAAATTATAATATTTTTGGTCAATGAAGTGATCCATCGAGTAACATTCAGCACATGATGAGATGTGTCAAGAAACCTAAAGAACGTTGAACACAATCCATATCTTGATAATGCTTCACAGACCACAATTTAGATCCGATCCAGATAATCTTTCAAATATTCGTTAGGCTTTTGAGAATGAAATTGGGTATCCATTTTATGTTACAGATTATAGATCACTAGAAAATGAATTTTCTCAATGAAGAGAATTGAAAAATTTGCCATCAAAGAGTCATTAAATGGAAAAAATTCATTTTTCCGTGATCTATAATCTGTGATATAGAACGGATATTCAATTTCATCCTCAAAAGCCAAACTAATATTTGGAAAAAAAAAAATCTGTCTAGGATCGAAATTATGGTCCATAGAGCATTATTGAGATAAAACCGAATAATAACGTTTTATCTGGGAATACGAAGCGAAATGGATTGTGTCTAGCATTTTTTAGGTTTCTTGACATATCCCATCATGTGCCAAATGTCATTCAATGGATCCCTTCATCAAGCGAAGACTTTTAAATTTCACCGTGGTCTCTCCTTAAGAGATTTAGAATTTTCAGTACTTCCTTTCTAACTCCCTCAAAAATCGATATAAATTAATTTTCAAACATAGGAATGAATCAATAATCAGCTCAAATCTCATATGAAATCAACCTCGAATCTCTAAAACTAACAGATTCGTAGATATTCCCAAAAAGTGAAAACTCAAAAGAAAGGAAAAGATTTTGTCCTTAATCGTGAATAGAGAAATTGAAATTAGAAAAAAAAATGTATTCACATAGTTTTTCACATACAGAAAAAGTTGTGCTTGGGTCATGGATTTCTAGTTCATAATTAATGTACTAGCATTTCATGCAATATGATCTGGCTTTATACACGAATTATGCGTTGCTCAAGGATGATGCATGCATATAATTTTTTGCATGGGATATGTTCTGATAGGGACCATTCTCTGCTAAAATAAGTGCATAATTTATGCACTTTGGGAAGCATAATCTATGTCCTATTGTTTTTTTGTATAATAAGAGTACAAGGGTCGAAAAAATTATGTCGTGGCCTTAGATTCAAAGTAGCGTAAGTGCTAAAAACAATCAATTCTCGTGGGGAAAGGGTGTGCCTCCGATTATCGCTCCGAAATATTGGTTATGACGTCCTAGATGTTATTTGAGTAATTGGAAATTGAAATAACAAAGTGGCATAATTGCCAATGTTAAAATAAAAAGGATGCATCTCCGCATTCACGTCCCTTTGTTTTTTTCCAACGCTATATAATTGCTAATGTTCAAGTGAGAGAGAGGTATCTCTGCACTCATGCCAGTTTTTATAAATTTTTCATGTCATGTAAGGATATTTAATGGTACGACTTGTTGTTTTTTTCGGAATTCATTATCTCAATTATGGCACTTACACCTTCTTGTTTCTATAATTCTTTTACCTCATATGAGAATATTTGGAGTTACTTCTTTTTGTTTTTGGGATTTTTTATCTAAATTATGGCACTTATGCCTCTTTGTTTTCATATTGTTTTCATTAACCCTAGACCGGTCACCATATGAGCGTAGCGTCGCGCTGAATCGTATTTTTTTTATTATAACTGAAGTAATCACTGAAGAAATTCGAAAAAATACCGTCGATCTAGAAACAAAAGAGCGTGAGTGCCCTTTTCTTTCCGTTTTCGTTTCCGAATGGAAGCTATGTAATCATGATTTTTTTCGAATTTGAGATTTCATTTGCATATGATTCTAAATGATCGCAAAAGTCGAGAAATAATTTTTCTTTCAATTTCTGTATGTATGCAAGTGTGTGTATGTAAGTAGGTGAGGACACATTTCATCGCTTTATTCCAAAACGGCTGCATGTATCAATGTGAACTTTTGAGGATATATTGACTACGCAAGCACTATATCCTCAGCAAATTTCAGCTCAATCGGCTCTATAGTTCCCGAAAAAAGCAAAGTGTCGAAGAATCGTTTTTTCCAATTTTCTCAGCAGAAAATTAATTCACAGCATCCATCCTCAGCGAGGAGATGGGCGCTGATAAGACGTACATTAAACCCTTGGGGTGGCGCGTGCTCCAAATTTGGGTTCATTTATTATGTTAACTTTCATGTGTTTTTTGAAAAGAATTTGTTACCCCGATGACTCGAAAAATATTTGAGTTAGAGCCTTTAAATTTGGTGGGTTTGTACATCTTATGAGTGCAAACTTTGATAGTGAATCTTGGTCAAATCAGTTCATCAGTGGTTCCTTAGATATCTTTCAAAACCCAATGGATAAAGACAGGTTATATCTGTGGAATTACTCAACCGATTACATCCAAGTTGAGCTTGAAAGATTCATTCCAATGAGCCTTACCAATTAGAAATATTTCAAATCTGTCCGACGGATTTTTCTGTATGAGTGCTCAAAAAATTTTTTGATTTTCTCGAAAATTCCGATTTTTCTCCAAGAGTGCGAGTATTTTTTATTTCATCATCAAAAAATAATTTTTCCTAATAAATGAGCCCATTTGCATCCTGATATGACAACGAAAAGAAATGGGAATAATTTTTAAAACGTAAACTATAATTTTCAAATATTACAGTAGAGAGAGATTTTCAAATATTAAAATCTTTCAATGATAAATTTTCTATTAGTGAAGACATTTTAAAGCAAATATCAAGGGTTGAAAATTATAAAAAATGCCTATGGGCACCTGCTTGTTTTTTTAAATAACAAATGGGTGTAATTTTTTTTGTACTCAGGGAGCGAAAAACGATGTTTCTCATCTCGCTTTACTCGGTTAAAATCGTCGTTTTTCAGCCCCTTCGTCAGTACGAAAATTTTTATACACACCATAGAAATGAAGAAGTCAACTGCGACAAAAAATTGGCACTCTCGCTTCGCTCGGGTGGCCACTTTTGTAGCAATTAACTTCCTTACTTCCTAGGTACATAATATACTATTTTTCTTGCTTAGTCGATTATTCTCAGCTTTTCCAATCATATGAAACATTTTTTATCGAATAACAAATAGGCGTATGTCCGATTATTAATACAAAAAGGGGTACCTCTCTCACTTACGCCCTTTTATTTCTAGGCCAGCGATGTGTTCGTTAGAGTTAAATTAGAATGAAGGTATTATAATGCTGAGGAATCGTATTCACTCCTTATTAATATTGCGCTACCCTTCCTGTGTCATCAATGTGAAGTTCATCTATATTTCCTGTAATTGCAGATTTCCTAACATGGATTGGGATCCATGCAGCACAGATGAGGTGTCTTCAATATTTGGTCGAAATTCTCTAGACTCAAATGATTCTATTGCTGATGTCCCAGGCTTATTCGACGACAGCAACAGTTCGAGTGGCGAGAGTACATGGGATTCAGAATCTGAAGAAGAGCAACTCAGCTTTCGGGATAAACTCCGCAACCTTTTCATCGATTTAGGCTTAGAGCAATCTAAAGGTACCGCTATCCTGAAACTTTTACGAGAACATCCATGTTTTTCATCTTTACCTGCTGATCATCGAACACTAGTCGGTACTCCACAAGAAAAGATTCAGCTGAAGGAAGTGGAACCTGGAGAGTATCTGCATTTGGGAGTAGAGAAAATGATTATAAATTACCTGGAAGAATCTAACATTTCGCCCATTCCCGAGGACTTACAAATGGATTTCAACACCGATGGCGCGAATTTGGATACGCACGGATTTATAGTGCTGTGGCCAATCCAAATTAGAATTGCCAACATTCCGAAGAGTCCTCCTATTATTGTTGGTATTTATAAAGGTAAAAAGAAACCAATGGATGTGAATTTATTCATGGAAGATTTCGTCAATGAAACGAATGAAATTTTGACAAATGATGGGATTCTTTACAAAAATAAGAGGATTCGAGTTGTATTACGGTGTTTCATAGCCGATGCCCCAGCCCGAGCAATGATCTTGAATTGTTTGTACCCCTCAGGTCATAACAGTTGTTCCAAATGTAATTTGGCAGGAGTACCGAGAACAGATGAAGATTATCGTAATCAAATTGATGACGAACATCACCATGGGCCCAGTGCTATTGCGAAATTGCCAATCGATTTGGTTAACCAGACTGTTTTTGATTATCTTCATCTTACATTAATAGGCGCAGTAAAGAGACAAATTTGGGCAACAGTAAAAGGTGCACCAAATATTTCAAAAAATGTCAAACTTTCAGCTCTAGACATACACACTATCAATGCAAGACTTCTGATGATCCGCAACTTTTGTCCCCGTGAATTTTCACGACTCCCAAGCAACATCACTGATTATGACCGTATGAAGGGTACAGAATTTCGACAGATAATTTTATACACAGGTCCTGTGATCTTTTACGGGATCTATAAAGAAGACGTGTATGATCATTTCCTACTACATCACACTGCTCTGAGATGCTTGGTAGCACCACACCCCTCACCCATCCATATACAGTATGCAAGAGTTGCTCTAGAAGAATGGAAGAATAGTTCCGGAGAGATTTACGGGGCGAGATTTAGGTCGTATAATATCAATTGCCAGCCGCATCTTGTAGATGATGTTGTAAATTTCGGTCATTTGGATTCATATTCTGCTTTTCCGTATGAGAGTAATAATAGAGTTTTTCGCCAGATGTGCCGAAAACCTCATGCCCCTCTCCAACAAATTTATCGTCGAGTGGTTGAAAAATCCAACAGGAAACGCCACCTATTGTCCAAGAATCCTTCAAATGATGCAATCAAAGCATCCCAAATTCATCATAATGGACCCCTGCTAATGGAGCTCCGGAATACGGTCCAATACCAGTTGCTTCAAACTGCTGACTTCACGCTGGGTATCAACACGCACGATAATTGTTGCATTCTCAAAGACTCTTCTATTTGTATCGTGCGTAATATATTAATGGAAAGCAACGGTAATGTGAAACATCATTATTTGTTGATCAATAAATTTGATGCTGTTCAATCCTGGTTCAATACAGGAATTGATTCGACTGAGATAGGGAGTTTCAAATGTTTCAATTTGAATCCAGAATTGATACGCGTCGAACACACGGACGTCGAAGCCAAATGTTATCGTATGCCCTACTGGTCCTCACCCACCAGCTCTGGAATGCCTCCCATACAGCCATTAGATGACACTTACATAGTAACAGTCATGATGCATCGGAATGACTAGTGCCATTATCTATCATCAGAATGTGAGTGTCTTTCTCCTTGGTTCTAGCATAGAGAAGGGAATTTCCAATGAACATTAGGAATTTCTTGGTTCGAATCTGACCATTGGATTTTATATCTGTAATGTAGAATGTTGAATGGAATCAGAGTTTTAGAAACGCCAGAGTGAAGTGAGTGCGATAGCTGTGTGGTCACCCAACAGAATGTAGCAACAATAAAAAAAACTTGAAAAGCGCACGGGAGAGTTAAGCGAATAAGAGAGAAGACATAGATGTTTTTGGAAAAGTTGAACTCAGGAAGATATATAGCGAAAATGATAATAATACGGAAACTCGCGGATTCAGGAATCAGCTATGGAACACCAGCATAGATCCACTTACTAATCAAGGCATTTAATTGATGTTGCGTTGTATTTAAATGAAGTTCTTTGTGAATAAAAAGTGCATAAGATAGATAAAAAAAATTTTCAAATTTACTTTGAGAGTGTCTTTATTAAGGGGTAACGGAACGACTCGAATATATTGGATTTCCAAATCAAATGTTTGATGCTCTTTATTAATATCTTTATCATAGAAAAGTGACAATGACTCGGGAAGAAAATTGGCAAGTCAATGCTCCTGTCAATTTACTGGATCTTTCGTTACCCCTTAAGCCTCAAAATCCCTTTATCAATATTCCTCATTAATAATCCAACTGAAAATTCACAAGAATAATTTTTTTTTTGAGTGTTCAAAGTAGAATATATTCTCAATTCCAGAGATGTTCGTCCAAAATAAGTCATAAAAATCAGAAATCAAAAAGTAGAATCATAGTAGTTGATATTTTATCACTTTTTTCAAATGTTCTCAAACCTAAGTGAGATGGAACAAAATTTCTCTTGTCCCTTGTCGTACAGAATTTTAAAAACTACAAACAAGAATTAAGGCAGAGAGGGTGTATTTCCATTCATTTCTGAAATATTCACCGCAACTTAAATCATCGCTATTTGGATTACTTTTTTGAAAATCAGGATAACTCAAATGTACAATACACGTGCTCAACTTAACTGGCAAAATGAGATATATAGGGAAGGGTAGAGCAAAATGAACCTCTCCTTTTTTTGCCTAATTTTTTTTATTGAGTTAAAATTGAGCCAGATACAATGCATTCACATTCTTGTATTCAGAGGGAGGTGGGGCAAAACGGAAATCGGAATGAAGCTCTCAAACTTTTGACTATTTTCAATTGAGTTATGGGTATTCTTCTGAAAATCATTCCTTATCCCATAAGTAAAGTACAGAGTGGGTTCCTGATGGATAATCTGAACCGAATCGCTATATTGCTTCAATTAACAATTAATATTTGCCGATTATAAAATGGAATTCTCTTGCTTTAGAACGTTCTACTTTATCCACTTGTGAGTCCCGGGAATGTTTGAAATGGAACGATTTCCATGAACTAATTTGCGATTCTACCGTCATATTCTACCATTGGTCATTAGGTTACGAAGTATTCAGTTTTGTATATAGAAATTCATCGGAATGTGTGTACCTAATTGATTAAAAATGACTGAGATATTTGAAAGAATAACTAGTAGTAGAGATTGTCAAGTTTCTAATAATTCCAGGATTCAGAACTGAATTAAATGAAATGTTTGTGACAAAGCAAGGGTATTTTATGTTATCATTTCAACAATTAAGAGCTAATTAAAAAGAACTGTCCTTTTTCAAGAAAACAAAACAATTTTGTGAGGTACTATATGCCGATCAGAAATTTCTATATTTACTTCAGTTATGAGCCAAAAACTGATTAACGGAAAAGGGCCCATAACTTCATTAGAAATAGGAAAAAATCAATTGGCAACCGAATCCAATTTATGGGGAATGATGCCAGCTTCTATCTGAGCATAATCTCAACTCGATATGATGAATGCAAATACAGATAAAATTCTATGGCTGAAAGCTTCATTCCAAATCGTTGGCCAAAATTTCGTCACATACGCACACACACACACACACACACACACACACACACACACACACATTTTTAGAAAATGTCGTTTCTCGGTGTTTTGCAATATTCTGAGTCATATTCCGATGAAATTTTGGAATAAAAAAAAAATCGCGTTTACAATGCTTCCATGCGGAAGCAAAACTGATGGAAATTTCAGTACCAGAAAGACAAAACAGTACACATTTTTTTCTTTTTCCTTCTTTCAAATATGTGGGGGACAAATGGAGTTAGGGGAGGTGGTGCATGTACCGCTCACTTAACATACGGAGCTGGATTATTATGAGCTAGTAATTTATCTATTTTTAAAAATGTGTTAATACTGTTTTATTATCATTCAATTTTGTAAATTTGATCATTTGGAGGAATATTTCAACGTATAAAAATAGAAAATTGAGATTTTCTCAGTTGCGGTCATTGAGCGGTGTTTCCCTCCGCGGTGGTTAATACCGCTCAGCTATTTTCTTGGATCGCTCGGGTGAAGGTTCCATCGCTCAATTCCTATGGTGCAGTTCTCACTGCTACACAATCTGAAAGAAGGAGACGACTCAATTGAAATGAACTCATTTGAATTCTAATCACCACAAACCTGTCACATGCAATGTTTCTCTACACTGACAGAAATAATGTGAGTGATTCTAAATCAATCCAGATTATCATCACAAGAATACTTAACACAATTTTCAGTGAACAATTTAATAAATTCTTAAATATTATTTTTCACCAAATGAAAATTGGGTTATAATTTTCTTGTGCTGACTAAAATTAATTCACTACAATTACTTCCCCAGTGTGAGAACTCTAACCACGACTTCCAAAGAAAAAAAAAACTCTTCTCTAAATGTATTCCACCAATAATGTAATTAAAAATAGCATTAATTACTTACTTTGATGGAACTACCGGCTGGCACTGTTGCTTGTCACTGTACTGAGCGGTCTTAGCAGCAGTGAGCGGTACTAACTCCCTTTATAACATTGGGCGATACAAACAGCACTCTCCGAGCGGTATTGGCCGCAAATGCCCAAATAAAGAAAATGTTTAAAAAAATATAACCAGTGCACTCAGATAAATATAAAAAAAATTTCACCTATCGAGAGGAGTTCAAGAAATCTCGAGACCCTCATTTTATTAAAATTCATTGGTGAAAAACCAGTGAAATTCCTTAAGTAGCAGTGACAAAATATTATTAGAAAATGGAGTCATTTTCTCTTCTCCATTTATCTCCACAAAATCGTTCTAGATTTGGGGACTTATACTTAAAATTAGTTATTCCATCATAGATTATCAAGAAAAAATCAACAGAACTTCTATTTATTGACAAGTTTAAAGAATAAATGGGTGAGCGGAATGCCCTGCTGAGCGGTACAGCCACCGCTTCCCCTACGCCCGTTTTGTCCCAATCTTCCCTTGAAGTTCTCTAATAAGGAGCAAAAAATTTCCTCAGAAAATAAGATATGATAAATGAACTTCATACGTCAGTGATATTTTCAGAATACCTCGAAAGAATTCGACAAGAGCCACAAAAACGGCCTAGAGTGAGAGGAGCGTATGTCTCTTTAGTTTCCGTGATATTCCTAAAAACTAAGGATTGAAGGTAAAAGCGATTACTTATATTGTTTAAAACGATACACAGAGAAAAAGGGATTCTGAAATTAAGATAGTGCAGTGGGTTAATTCAACTTATTTTTGCTGACTTAACTTAACTCAGTAGAAGTGACTTAACTCAACTCAGTGAAAGTGAGTTAATTTAACTCAATAAAAGTGAATTAAGGAGGAACATCAGGGCTTCGCGGGGTATGGTGCGAGGGGGGAAACATCAAAGGTGTCGACGCCATTCACCAATCCCAAATAAATGAAATTCTTAGTGGTGAAACTTTAGATTTATCTCGGAAAATAAGGAGAAATCCCTCTCATTGTTTCTAAAATTGCGAAATAATATCATTGTTATATGTTTTTAATTTTTTTTCTCTGAAAATTATAATTTTTAATAACTGCAGACATTCGTGAAAACTGCGGCAACGCCATGTCGAATTTATCAGAGTAGCAACAAGCTGATAACGTTGAAAATTATAGTAACGCGAGAAAATAAGCATTGTGAACTATAACTTCTTAGATTTGAATGAATAAAAAATTTGATTCTTCCAATGCCCCATACTTTGCGCTTCAATATGCAGATTGATTTTTTTTATCGTCATGAGTGTTGGATTTATTCTTCTCTGCAAATTGTTAAAAGAAACTTAATACTTAGAAATCATTTGAAATAGCGCGCGCTTCTGATCCCACTCCTACCAAGCACTTTCTTGCAAGCAAAAATCCAGAAAAAGGAAAAACCCAAGTCCAAGATGTTGCCTGAAAAATGAAAAAAAAATAACGCCGGGTGAATACCGAGATAGGTCCCTCTTATGTTAATTACGCTACTTTGTTATTCAAAGAACGTCAAAGCCATAAAGAATATTTTGGCATGAGTTCTAGAGATATGCCTCTTTGACTCCAGAATCAAGCGTTTTTAATACTTGCGGCACTGTGTTTCGAAGGTGAATACTGCATTCTACAGTGTTCCACTATTCTACTTTGTCCAATTCTCCCCCTGTTAAATGAAATCTCTTTCTATAATAATTGTTGAAAACCGTTCACTTGCCAGTTCGCTTTAGCATGTGCGCAACGCCAATTTTCCGACAAATTTCGTCGGAAATTTTGCCGATGAGTTTGGTGTTAACTTTTCGGAAAGTCCTGTCTGCAATTCTGCGGATAACTCCAACGGCAAATTGCCGGAGGTTTCATCTACAAATTTTAATCAAAAAAGTAACCGAAATTTTTCCGGTATATTTAAGGTGGAATCTTGGAGATAGTTTTGATGATAAATTGCTGATGAATTTGGTCAGGAGTCTTGGCGATAGATGTTGCCATTAAATAACCTCAAGATTCGGGATAATTTTGCTGATAACTCTGATGTTTGATATTTTTATGATAAATCAGCTGCGGTAATATCGTCCGCAATTTTGTCGACAATGCTGCACCAAAATTTCGGATCTCATGTCAACAATTTTCCGACAATATGCCGGCAGTTTGTTTTGTGGGTATCGGTTAAAAAAAAATCGATTTTTCAATTGATTTTTGAACGGAAAATTTCTACTTTCTCACTAATTAAATAAAAAATCGAATTTTATAATGATTTAAAAAAAAATGTCGATTTAAATTTTGTTTTTTTTTATTGGTTTTTTCTCGTGAAATTCAACAAATTTTGCACAAACAATTACGAAGAAATAACGGAGAAAAACCAATTACCAACTCTTGCCACACGGTTCATTATCGTAAGCAATGTTTCTAAGTCGAATTAGAAATAAATTCTCACCTTTCGATGCAGAAATAAACTTATGATCCGATGGGAAAATATTCTCATCATTTTTCATTATCATTGAACCAAAGAATTAATTTCAATCCCTTAAAAATATTCAGTTTTCTGATTTCAGATAATTCAATCCTTTTTCAAGTCTAATTTTTCAAAATCAATTATTCTTTCGTCCAGTATACTTATATTATAATTTATTGAAAACTGGCTGCATGAAAGTTCATCAAATTTCATACATTGATTGTCTTGGAATCAAGTACTATGAATATCGAATATTTGATAGGAATTTTGCATTTTGAAGTTGTGAGGCCCGTATGGAAAAAATATGTATGCGAACATATATGTGACATATATAAAAATCATACGACAATAATTCGATAGCATATTGGCAAGAAGAGTTATCTGCGGACGTCAGTGGAAATCGATGTGTGGAATTTATCATAAAAAAATTTGCAGATATCCTTAGATCACATATATGCGCTATATAAATGACATATATACATCGCGAAATATATTCCTGAACATATATATTCAATATATGTCGATTATTATATTTTTTGCCGTACATATATGTATCTAAGGATATCTGTAAATTTTTTTATGATAAATTCCACACATCGATTTCCGCTGACGTCCGCAGATAACTCTTCTTGCCAATATGCTATCGAATTATTTGAATTATTATTGTTGATTCCATTCTTTCGGTTATCTACCTTTTAGAGAGAATTTCTAATGAAAGTTTCAACTCTTCACTTCCATACATTTATCTCAAATCGAAAAAATTCCCTCGCATCCTCTGATTCATCTCCATGCAAAATTTTAAACCCTTTTAATCCATCCACCTTCTTAAACTATGAATAATTGATTCTAAAAAAATGACTCTTCCATATTCCTATTGTCACTGAAGATTGAAATTCACGCTGGTCCTCAATTTCATGCCTTCTCCAACTTGTCCCAATGCAAATTTCAAGTCATTTTCATCATTTTCCCATACTCTCCTCCTGCCCTAATTAGCTTAACAATTTTTTTCAGAGAATAATTTTTTTTTTTTTTTTAATTAAAAAAAAAATTATTTTTTTGTAGCGCTTCGACCATCTGAAAAAAGTATATTCCATGACTCACTGACGTGTCAGGAAACTCCTTCCAATATTTATTACTTGGTTAATGTTTCTAGAAATCATGTTTTTTCACCAATAAAAGCCAGACGGATTCCGAGCATTGGCATACTCTTCTTTGTTATAACATAGCAGTCAACATGGTGTACATCACTAAAGCTCTCCTTGTTTTATCATTCGTGTTATTTGTTAATAGTGCTGAAAATGGTTGTCAGACTATCAAGACAATCATAGACAATTGTGGTGGTTCCAGTAAGTTCATCAAAAATTTATTCATGCTCAGCCTTCTTTGGAAGATATTTCGGAAACTAAGCGAGATAGCGTGTTTTGGCTCCCATCAAATTTTTGTAAAAAATTTCAAGAACTGTAAAGAAGAATCCGGGCAAAATCGCGCAATTCTGTTTAGTTTTTAAGATATTTTTCAGAAAAGATCGGAGAAAAAATTGATTTATTCTGTCTGACCTTTTTCTCACTGATTCATCATGAGTTACTGAAATTCATTTTTTTTTTTCACACAGATAATTTGATGTGCATTGCGAAGGGCCTTAAATTGGTAAGAATTGATCAAAGGAATTTAGCACTTTTTTTTCTCTGATTCTCCAAATAATATAACGACTATTTGAACAACAGATAGGAGACGATGGTAAAGTTCATGAAGACAAAGCCTACGCATTCTTTCAGCCTCATGTAGTTAATCAGACATTCTTCGATGACGCTGTGAAAGAAGCAAAGGAATGTGCGGAAAACAACGATGGTTCTCAATATTATTTCTATTATTTCCCAAGCTCCCGTAGAATAACCGAATTACTTATATAGTCAATGATTGTTTCAGTAAATTATGACAACCCAAGCGAGGATGACGTTAGAAATGGCTTGGCCTGTCTGTTCGAGGCAGACGAAGATTTCGAGGAAGCCTTCGGCTGCAAGCCACTTGCAGAGGGACTTGATGACATATGGGGATAATAGTAGTGAAAAGGTGAAATAAGACAAATGGACTTATAATTAAGATTATTCACTATAGAATATCTCGGAGACTAAGTGAGATATGGCAATTTAGTCCTGATTCTTTTTGGTAGAGAATTTCAAGACCGACAAAATAAAAATGAGGGCAGAATCCGAAAGAACAGGAGTGGTCCACTTATCTTGTTTTACATTTTCACTATCGATTTTTTTTTTTGCTACCGAATTAATGATGTAAATGTGATTAAATGTATCATTCTTTCAGTTTTTTTTCGAAAATATAATTCTGATTTTGTTTGTTACTGGTAATGGTTCAATTATTCAAACGACCTGAAATACATGAACATATGGAGCCCAATTATTCTGATTGGCTGCACAAGGGCGTAATCCCCTTGTTATCTTTTATAATAACAATAATTTAATTGATGAACTGGAGCGTCGATAAAATAGAGGCGCTACTTTTGAATTTTGTACTATAATTAATTCTTGTAGAGTTGAATGACAATAAACTCTCATCACAAAACCCATTTTTTACAACAATTCGGAATTCCCCTTTACTGATTGAAATAAAGAAAAATTTTGCGGTGCTCTCCGTATTTGGTGTGCTGTAATTTTGCGTCTCGTTTACCGAAAAGCACCGTAATTTTTCCCGGATTTTCACTGCAAAAATTCTTTGATTCTTCTCTCCGTGTAGTCAACGTCTTTTACTACCATATTTTTTTAAATTCAGAACTTCAAAAAATTTCCTCAGTGTAACTTCTGAAATTCTCTATGAAAAGCAATTATGGCGAAATCGAGCTAGCTCGCCTAGCTTCAGTGATATTCTGTCAAGAATTATCACAATGAAAAGTCGATTTGTGCTGTTCCACATCTTCACTACTGAATTAGCCTGTACAATTCCAAGATTCTACTTTTTCATCATCTCACGACTAGAAATTGATGCTTCCAAGTGCGAAGGCGTTATAACCGCGAATCCTAACATTTCAATGTAATATCTCTAAATATTCCAATACGTTCTTCAATAATTTTACGCATTTGAAAACGGAGAATCAACATTTTGCCTCAAGAAATGAGTCACATTCCAGATCATTGTAATTCGCATTGAGTGTCTGAAGATAAGCAAATTGATTCCGCCATAAATTTCATTTTCACCGATAATTATTGAGTTCAGTCATTACCATCTCGTTGAAGCTATTGTTCTGCTTATTGATGAAGAATAAATTTTCATTCCATAGAAAAAAATTGCTTCTAAGAATTACGTCATTCAATACACCCCTCAGAGACAGTATTACAAACATCAGTGCATGACGAGAAGAGTATTATTCAATTTATATGGTTTCTGTATCCACCTTATTGTTGAAGCTGTTGAATCGAGAGAATAAACATGGCGAAATTACGGAGACATCCAGTCGAAACAGCGAACATCATCAGTCGATCATTTTTTTGGTTCGTAATATGGATATCTATATTCTGTCTTCGGTGAAAGAACAAATTTCATTCATTCCCTAACATAGTTCTCATCCATTTTACTTGTAAATACTGAATATGAAGACATAAAATCAGCAGAGAAATAAGACAGAATGAGTTAATTTTGCTGCTGATCATTTTTTGAAAATATTTCCAAAGCTAAGCGATTAAGGGGGGAAACCGGTTTAGAACGCCGGAATTTTGGTGTTCTTCGGGAATTTTTGAAACAGGGAAGGAATAAGTAGTCATTGTTTAAACTTGAAGGGTATTTTATTTATGTTTTGGAGTATAGGGGAGAGTGGGGCAAAATGGACACTCTTATGAAACGGTTAGAGATGGATTTTTTTTGATGATTCTATTGAAAAGCTGAGAAAATTTTAGCAGGAAGATAAGTCTCAGATGTATTTTTTTCGATTTTTTTGAAAATTTGATATTTTTTGGCATTTTTGAAGGGTAGCCTTTCCGTTTTCGAATCTCTTCAGTTTTTTGCAGATATCTCTGGTTCTATTGGTCGTAGCAATTCGGGGTTAATCTTGAATGGAAGATGAGCTGATTTTCCATCGATTTATGGGGTTTTTAATTGAAAAATATCAATTTTTGGGATAGTTATAGGCCAAAAACGGTTTCACGAAACTGTTTCACAAAAATCCCCATAAATACCTTAAAAATCGATATTTTCGAATTGAAAACCCTATGAATCGATGACAAATGATCTCACCTTTCACCTTCCGCTGGAATTTTCACGCTACGACAGACAGAACCGAAAATATTCTCAAAAAACTGAAAATTTTCAAAAAAAGAAGGGTCTTATCCCTCTAAAGTGCTCCAAAAAGTCAACATCTCCAAAAATTCACAAAAATCAATGCCAGCACTCGTTTCCCGCCCAAAATTTCCTCAGCTTTCCAATGGGGTCATCGAAAACCATCTACAGTCAATATTTCTATTGATTTCAAAAGTTTTTCATAATATTTGCCTAAAAATTCAGATGTGTCCATTTTACCTCTGATGTCCATTTTGCCCCACCTTCCCCTACATAAGAATTTTTTCAAGTCATTTCCGCCGGAAATAGAGGCGCTAGGACGTGCTGTCCGCGGACGATTGCCATCTGAATTTTTCGCAGGTGGGCATTGCAGAAATCGCAATTTCGATTCGTCATCGTCACAATTTTTTTTTTTTTTTGTTAACAAATTTTCCAAGAATATGAACCTTATTGTGATAAAAAAAAATTAAAAATTGCATGTTATAGAGTTATAAAATTTTTCAACAAAGAGGGAACAGGAGGAAGTCACGCTATCTCGCTCAATTTCTGAAATTTTTTCAACAAAATATTGATACCAAAAATTGAATCGTCCTGTTTCGCTAAATCTCATTTCACTCGATTTTCACTTAATTCTCGTAGGTGGACACTGCCTTTATTCCGAAAAGGTTCCAAACGGGATTTATCAATGGACGACCTGTCTGCACCACTGATGGCTGATGAATCTCAGGTCCTGGGGGATCGTTTGGAAGCGGAATGGAAAGTAGAACTCGAGAAACTCAACAAGGTAGAATACAAGATGGACAACTCTGGCAATAAAGTGAAGAAATGTACAGAACCAAGCTTAACGAGAGCGATAATTCGAGCATTTTGGTTGAATTATATTAGCAGTACTGTATTTTCATTTCTCCAATTTGTGGTTCTACGGACGATGCAGCCACTGCTGCAGAGTTCCGTTGTTAGTTATTTCAGTGTTGGACACGATGCCTCTAGTCAGACAGAGGCACTCTGTTATGCAGCAGCATTAGTCATCACGATTGCTGGTTCTACATTTATTGTGCATCATGTCAATCTCGATACACAGAGGATCGGAATGCAAGTTAGGATAGCCTGCTCGACTTTGCTCTATAGAAAAGTTGGTAACTTAATTTTTCGGATGAAAATATGAATTAAACAAGATAAGTCGATTATTTCATCCAATAATTGTTTCAGAATATCTCGGAGGCTAAGCGAGATAGAGCGGTATTGTTGAAATTCTTTCTTGTGAAAAATTTCAAGAGTTATCAATGGGGATTAGGGTAAATCCGCACTATCTCACTTAGTTTCTGAGATATTACCAACAATTTGACAGAAAAAAAAATCGACTTCGTGTTTTACTGCTGCGCTATTCAATTCATAAGTCAAGGAAAATAGACTAATGAGGCAAAACGGGATGGGGTAGAATGAGCCATATCTCATCTTGCTTCATTAATCTATTCTGTTTTATCTTCTCTCAAGTTTGAACCCTCCAACGCTCTCGTGATTTTACTCGACTTCGTCGGTCACACGGTGAGCGCTCCACCACTGTCTTAAATTCTGAGCGATGTTGCCAAATAATCAATCAGTAATTCGTGTCTACATTCTTTCAAAAAAATTATTTTGCACTCAATTTTATATTAGATATTAGACGAAGAATTGACGGACACGGAAAAAAATTATCAGTAAAAAGTACCGAAAGATCTTGTTAAAAATTTGCGAACGTTCCGGAATCGTGGGACATTTCGTGATGTATACAAGAAATTAAAAAATTCCAGGGCAATTTTTCACAGGAGTACATCGAAAAGTTGCATCTGTGCATCAGAAATGGAGCTGTTAGCGCGTCAAAAATTAACGAACGTTGTTTGGTATTTTTTGACGCGCTAATAGGGCAATTGTTAACAAAATGCTACACTCCGTTTATATATTCAGAATTCAGGCTGAATAATTGAATAATTTTTTACGATTTTATTCTCAGAGTTTGAAGCTGAGTAGAGCTTCATTGAACAGAACGACACCTGGACAGGTCATAAATCTCCTCAGTAATGACGTCAGTCGTTTCGATCTTCTGCCCATGTTCCTGTATTTCATCTGGATAATGCCAATTCAAGTAATTTCGACATCATGAATAAGAGAAGACTGGAACAGAATGTACCAGGATTCTTGAGGAGTGAAGATCTTCACAGAGAGATCTGAAAAAATAAGCAACAGCGTAGACATGCTGGGAAACTTTTTCAATTTTTTCGTAGAGGCCTTCATTCCGAAAAAATTAGTTCATTATTTTCTCGGATCTCCTCAAAGTTCTTTCTCGGGATTTTTCATTCATGAAAATTATTCCTTTTTTTCGTGTAGTTGATCGTAGTGGGCTGCTTCATGTGGCGTAGCATCGGAATATCTACATTGACTGGAATTGCAACGCTTCTTCTAATGGCGATACCCGTTCAGGCGTATATTTCCAAACGTGGTGGACAATTGAGAGGACTCATCGCAAGATTGACTGACAGACGTGTTCAGCTGATGAATGAACTGGTCACTGGAATTCAAGTGAGTAATTTATTTGTATACTCAGCGAAACAATTAGAGGAGCAGAATTTTTTTCATTTTTCAGCGATTTTCAAAGGACTGTAACTTTGTGGAGAATGATCGGATCGAGATTTAAAAAAAACGAAAAATGAAGCTTGGAATGTGTATTTTCGAAAACTTGGGAATAAATTTCTTTTTGAACCTTATTTATGGTGCGAAAAAAGCAATAAAGGCGAAGGAATTTTTTTTTGTTTTTTTTTAATTCTCAAAATGATCCATGGGTTCCAAAAAAAATGTACTTTGAAAATCACTGAAAAAATGGAAAAAAAATTTGCTCCTTTAATTGTTTTGCTGAGTCTATAATCCAATTCTCTAAGTTCTTTTATGAATGCAGTAGCAAAGACACAATATAACTTTATCTCTCTTGCTACTCATTTCTGTGAATATTCCAAAAAATAGATGAGATAGTGGGATTCTTTTTTATAGCTTTTAAAATTCTGTACACTGAAGGATTAGAGCATAACCACTCTATCTCGCTTATTTCCTGAGATATTCTCCAGAAATTAATAACAAAAAAATCGACTTATCCTTTTTTATAAATCCTCCAGTTTTACCTTTTCCTCACTAAATTATTCCTCCGATTTTTAAAGGTGATAAAGACTTACGCCTGGGAGAAGCCATTCAACAAAGTTGTCTCCTTAATTAGACGCGATGAGATTCATAAAATAAGGCAGTCATCTTATTTCAGAGGATTGTATCTCGCTTTGATGATATTCACAGAGCGAACTACATTATTCTTCGCCCTTGTCTCATTTGTCTTGATGAAGAACACTGTTACTGCCGAAATAACGTTCGAATTGGCGAGTTACTTCAATGTCTTTCAACTCGTATGCACAATCATGTTTCCGCAAGCACTCATACTCTGCGGCGAGGCACTCATATCTATAGAGCGTTTGGAGGTCTGAAAAATGAGAATTTTTTAACTTTTATCAGCTTCTATCTGACCTTAAGCCACCTTTTTTTTCCTTAGAGCTTCCTGCTACTGGAAGAAATAGACTATCCTAGTTCCAACATAACGGAAATCCCAAAGAACTCCTATTTCGAACGCATTAACGTGGCAAAGACATCCGTCTTCGTAGAACTTCGTCAAGTTTCAGCGAATTGGATGACTGGACAGTTACCCCCAACCGTCTGCAACGTCAGTCTGCAAATCAAAGGTGGACAGCTCTGTACACTAGTGGGATCAGTCGGTTCAGGAAAGTCGTCCATATTGAATCTCCTGCTGAATGAATTGCCACTTGGTGCTGGAAGCGTTAGTCTCCTTCAGTATACAGATGGAAAGTTCCCAGAATCACAGATGATACGCGGGTTCGTCAAAGACAACCCGGACATGATGATTTCTTTTGCCAGTCAAGATGCTTGGCTATTCTCTGGAACTGTGCGCGATAATATTCTCTTCGGTCAGCCATATGAGAGATTGAGGTATCAAGAGGTATGTGTTCCAATACGCAATCCAACGAGATTTATTCTTAAGATCACGTAATGGTCCTACTGGTAATTCATTAGTAAAGAGATGAAATAGGACAAATGGATTTACCTTGACCATCATTCTCAATGAAATATCTCGGAAATTGAGCAAGACAGAGTCATTTTTCTTTCATCTTTTTGATAGAGAATTTCAAGGGCTATAAAATAAAATTACAACAAAATCGTGCTACCTTACTTAGTTTCCAAAATGTTTCACAGAAAGTTACATAGAAAGAAGACTTATTGAAGGGACGTCACTGTTGTTATTTCGCGCCACTTGGATGCGACATCTCTTCAATAAATTTACTCGTCGGATAGCGATGAAAAATAATTGTTATTATTATGGAAAAAGGTTGCCACGGCTCGGGATCGAACCGTGGACATTTTGGCTTCCAGTTAGGCACTTTGCCACTGAGCTATCCGACCAGCTGTGCTGATAATTTCGGTTTCTTGATGTTCTTTATTGTAGTGTTCGCTACATTATCCTGCTCTATTTCCTTACTCATAAGTTGTTCATACATTCAATGCTAGGTAACGAAAGTTTGCTCATTGTTGAGAGACTTCAAGCAGTTGCCGAATGGTGACATGACGACCGTGGGCGAACGCGGGAGTTCTCTATCCGGAGGCCAGAGAGCTCGAGTCAATCTGGCGCGAGCAATCTATCGTCAAGCCGATCTATATCTTCTTGATGATCCTCTCAGTGCAGTCGATGCCCGGGTTGCTCGTCGCCTCTTCAAAGACTGCATCGTCGAATTCTTGAAAGGGAAAACTCGGATCCTCGTCACACATCAACTGCACTTTCTGAAGGATGCGGATATTATCGTTGCACTAGAAAACGCAAGTTCCTATTGATATCATAAAAAATAAACATCAGCTCACTTACTTTTCGTCATCATAACTTTGATAGTACTTACGATCTGAAAATCACTGTCAGTGGTTCACTGTCAAGCTCATTGAACCAAGGGACAATCAGAAATGATACAAGATTAGTAATAATCTTTCATACCTATTGTTTAGGGCTCAGTGAAGTATCAAGGAACATTCGATGACCTGTCCCACTCTCAAAAAGACTTCAACAAAATGTTAAGTCAATTGGAAGAGAATCAGACTGAGGATTCAGAACTCCAAGATCCGGAATCGAGTGATATTATTGAGAGTTTGAATGCAGTTGCTGGTGTGGATTTTTTTCCGAAGAATACTCTCGGTCATAGATTGAAGGATAGGAACATGAAATTGCGGAGATCATCAAAGATAACTTCAGGAAGACCCTCCGTCAGATCTATCGAGAGTTACTCCTTCGTTGGTTAAATTAATGCTTTTAATTTCTTCATTATTCTGCCAAACAGTTGATGATGATGATCTATTTTTCAGGAGTCGGATGCCGAATATGCAGAGGCCAATTCAAGAGGCGAGGGTGAAGCAATGTCATCTGGTCGACTGTCAATCAAAATTTACCTCCGCTACTTTCATGCTGGCAGTAGACTATTCACATTACTGTTTCTAACATTCATCTTCCTCCTGGCGCAAGTAGCAACAAGCGGCTTAGACTATTGGCTCAGCTATTGGACGAATATAGAAGTCATCCGGACTTCTATGAGAAATTCCCAGGGGAATTCCACTTTTAGTGACGAAGAGTACTTGGCTGTTGTGAATGATACAATGTTGAGCTATTTCTCTGTTCTGGATGAAGATGGCCTTATAACGACGACAAATGCAATTTACATTTACACTTTCTGCTTACTGATCTGCATTATTTTTGTTCTGATGAGGAGTCTCATGTTTATGAGAGTCTGCATGAATGCTAGCAAAAAATTGCATACTGTTATGTTCTCAAACGTTCTTCAAGCACCCATGTACTTTTTCAATACAAATTCAGCTGGTGAGGATCGTGTCCCTTGGCGGATTCAAATTGCTGTTTTACGGTTTTTAGTCTGAAATAGCCTATTATAACAGTAAATTATTGTACGCTATAGAAGTTTCCGCAACACAATATTTTCAGTCGAGTCTCTTTGTCTGCACACCTTTTTACGAAAGAAGCTTTCTAGACTTCACGAGGTTGAGAATATTCTAAATATATTTTTTTCAATATTGTAGGCTGTATTCTCAATAGATTCTCCAAAGATACTGGAGCCATGGACGAATTACTGCCCAAAACAATGCTGGAATCCCTTCAAATATTTCTCGTGCTATTCAGTATTTTAGTGATGATCATGAGCGTCAATTACTGGATGTTCATTCCAACTATCGTCTTCGGTATTGCATTCTATTTCGTAAGGAATTTCTTCCTGAGTACAGCGCAGGATATCAAGAGACTCGAAGGCATCGGTGAGTAGTAGTCGAACTTTTGGAGTCTCAGGAACTGAAAAAAATGCAACAATATTTTATTTTGCAGCTAAAAGTCCAGTATTTTCTCATGTAGCCGCGACGATGAATGGATTAACAACGATCAGAAGTCGTGGTGCAGATGTTCAGGTGATGTTGAAGAAGGAATTTGATAGATATCAAAATGATCATACTAGTGCTTGGTACATGATACTGGCGACAACGTCAGCTTTTGGATTAATGCTGGATCTTATCTCTTGTGTATTCATCGCGTGTGTCTGCTTTTCTCTCATCCTCATGGACGATGGTAATAATCCAGAGCAATAGATATTGAATCAGACGTATTTAATTTTCTCCTATTTTTATGCAATTCTTTTAGTCCATTTTTTTACAGTTTTTAAAAATATCTTGGAAACTAAGTGAGATAGCGCGATTTCGTTCCACTCCTTCTTTGTAACTTTTGAACGTTTCTACGGAAAAAGTATTGAGGCGAAATAGCACTATCTCGCTTAGTTTCTGAGGCATTCTCAGAACAATTATTGAAAGAATCGATCGAATTTTCTCCTTTTATTTCTTCGCTATTGAATTGATTGATGATCTCATTGAGGAATGATCTTCGCAGGTAAAACGCTGAGCGGATCCGTTGGTCTTGCAATTTCTCAATCTCTGATACTAACCGGAATGCTACAGTATGGCGTCAGGCAAAGTACAGAGGTGCAGTCCCAGATGACTGCAGTGGAGCGAATTCTTCAGTACACTGATTTGACTCAAGAAGGAACTTTGTCAACTAAACCACCGCCTCCAAATTGGCCTTCACTGGGACGCATTCAATTCAAGAACGTTTTCATGAGCTACAAAGAGGGTGAATCAGCGGTTTTGAAGGTAATAAGCAATATATGAGACATTCCACTATTTCACTCGCTTTTGGGGTGATCATTATTGCTTTTATTTATTTTTGGATATGGTGTTGAAATGGCTGAGAAAAATGAATCCTTATGGGAATAAAATTTAAGAAATTATTTCCAAAATTTATGATCTTTTTGAATTTGGAATACTCATCCGTGGGGAAAGAGCATACAATTGCATTAAAATTGGAAAATCTCGAATATTTTCAATAAGACAACTTCACTGGAAGGAACTGAGTGATGGAGAGGTGGAGCAAGCTAAGACGATTCTTATGCCGATCATTTTTCGTAAATATTTTGGAAACTAACCAGAATAACGTGATTTTGCTCAACAACTACCAAAAAAATCACGATAAATTCGCCGTATCTCATTCATTCGTCTAGATATTTACAAAATAAGATTGACTTATCCTAATTTATCTCCTTACTGCTGAATTCGTTTGATTATCAGGACCTGAACTTTACCATTGAACCAGGCTGGAAAGTGGGAGTTGTTGGGCGAACGGGCGCGGGAAAATCGTCTCTCATTCAGGCATTATTTCTGCTAACCGGTGATGGACTTCAAGGCGAAATTCTGATTGATGGAAGAAACATAAAAACAGTCAATCTTCAAGATCTGCGTTCGAGTATCTCGATAATTCCTCAAGAGCCCGTTCTATTCTCACAGAGTCTGCGGTATAATCTAGATCCCTTCGGAAAGTATACTGATGACGTTCTCTGGAATGTTCTGAAGGAGGTAGAACTCACTGGAGTCACGTTGGATCAAATGGTGACTGAGGGCGGAACAAATTTCAGCGTTGGACAGAGACAGCTCATTTGTTTAGCAAGGGCCATCCTGAGAAATAATCACATATTAGTTTTGGATGAAGCTACTGCCAACATTGATTCCAGGTCAGTACAATGTCATGACGAATATTTTATATGGAATTTTCTTATGTGAATGTGAGTAACGCTGAAAGGTTTCAGGACTGATGAACTGATTCAACGGACGATGAAAACCAAGTTCTCCAAATGTACTGTGATAACAATTGCACATCGATTGAACACGATCATCGACAGTGATCGGGTTCTGGTTATGGATGGTGGACGTATGGTGGTATAGTTGCAATTATTATTCTTATTATCAATTTTTGAATTATTATTCGAAGCTGAATTCAGCAGTGAGAGGGATGAAACAGGATGAATCAATTTTTCTGCCATCTTCTTAACAGAATATCTTGGAAAATATGCGATTAGTGGAATGTTTGTTAGGACCTTCTCAGGAGGAGAACGTCAGTATTACAAAAAAGGTTCAAATGCAGCTATCTCGCTTAGTTTCCAAACTATTACTACACAATGAATCAGGGAAAAAATTGACTTATCCTGTTTCACCTCTGTACTACTGAATTATCAACAGAAAAAATCAACTCTCTCTCTACTCCCATTATATTTTACAAATTTCCAGTGAATTATGATTTTCTCATTGCAGGAGTACGATAGTCCGTTTGAGTTATTATCTCGAAAGCCGATGACTCAATTTGCAATGATGATTGAAGAAACTGGCAGCGAAATGGCCAATAAGTTATGGGGAATGGCTTCATCTTGTCACCACACGAATACACATTCTTCTTCACTTGCGAGTCTCCATCTGAGTGACCATGAATCAGATACAGTTACTATTTAATTCAGAAGTTTATAAAATACGTTGAGTCATTCATTTTATAATTATCATGGTAAAAATATTATATTCTTCATATGTACTGTCTCAATGCAATAATACAATTGAATTCTCGAAGAGATGAATTTTTTAATTACTTATACTTAATCCTCACGATGCTTGCGCCAATTGTCTATGTAATTGTATGTTTCTTCATCTTTATTTTAAATCGTCTGTACTACATGAATGTATGATCGTCCACTGGACTCAGCGATCTCTCAGTGCTTTGTTGTGTGACGAAAACATTCTGTGGCTTGTTTATTGTCGTGATCTAGAATTCAAAAAATTAATTAAAATAAGGGAAGAAATCCTTGAGCTCGTGGCAATTTGCAAGAAAATAATCTCGAGAGTTAAGCTAGATAAAGCGATTTCGCTCGAAATTTTTTGTAGCGAATATCAAGAAGTTTAGGGTGAAGTTACCCTCTCTCCTTTGAATTTCGAAATATTCGTCGGAAAATAATAATAATTATATTCATAATAATGATAAATTTCACTGATGACCATTAGTGAAATATTAAAAATTACCACACCAACTACCGAGAAAATGTCAAAGAATCAAATTTTAGGAAAAAATAGGGAATGTGCAAGCTAGTTTTCAACTCCAAACCTTCAGAAGATAAACACTTTCCGAAAATATGATTCTTTGACGATTTCTCAGTACTAAGTGTGGTAATTGTTAATATTTCACTAATGGTATTTTGTAGCACAATTGGCGAAGAATTTGTTTCTTTATTTTTAAATGGGAACATTGTTTCTTACCTGAGACACTGTAGTGGTTGTAGTATGGCTAGTATTCGGCATACATACAACTACCAGCTTTGGTGCAGCTGTCTGAAGCGGTTTCTGCTGAATATTAGCCCCCGCAACTTTGATAGGCTGTTGAATAGCCGGCTGCGACTGTTGGCCAGCTTGCTGTTGTTGAATTCCAGTTGGTGTCTGTGATCTTGACTGGAGAATAACGAATTTCTGTCCACCACCAGGAGCCCCGACACCAGTATTCCTCGCTGCATTGACGACAATTGTACGCTGTTGATTCGGTTGCGTGGGTTGATTAGTGCCCACTGAAATGTTATCTAATCAGGATAATTTTATACAAATGTAATGAATGTTTTGGTATTTATTTCACAGTAACGCAGCGAGAGGTAAAGAGAGAGTACCATTTGCAGGGAGACTCTTGGGGGTTGAGGGCGGCTGCTGATTGCCCGGCAGAGTGGTCCCAGTCGTCGACGGAGACTGTGTCACTGCTGCTGGTTGGGTTCTCGCTTTAGCAACGGCTGCGCATAATGCTGGACCTAAATATCCATAATCCTGTTTGTAATCTTCAACAAAGTCCGGGGCTGATCGAATCGTCTTGAGCACAGGTGCCACGGCTTTGACTAATTGAGATTTAATGTGACCCGCTGCATTTTTATCCACGTTCGACAGAGCAGTGCCTTCTACGCAGCCCTCAATCCTCTCAGAGATCAATTTTATCTTTGGTATCACCAGAGCTTTTATGACTTCCGACCCGAGCTCGCATAATCCACTAATTGCACCGTAGAGGGAAGCTAATGGAGTCTGAAAAAATTTAGAGGTTCAGTAGAATTGACTTGAAGGCATGCTCCTTCTTTTCTATCTATACCTGACTGTTTTTTGTTAATGCTTGACTGAACATTCTTGTGATACGGGTCTGGACATTATTCGTTGAGGTGTTGAAGTTCCTGCAGATTTGACCCATTAGCCGGGATGCGAAATCTCGAAGGGCCCAGTGATTGTCCATTTCCGGTCGCATACAGAGTTGCCGGGAGACTATGCATGTCGCTACTGATGGAATTAATTCGTGAAGCTGCAAGAAATTGATAAATTCAGCAGTGGAGAAAAATAGGATCAGTTGGTTTTTAAATTCATTCTTTTTTGAAGACTATCTTGGAAACTTTATGTAGACAATTTCAAGAGCTACTGAAATCTCATTATCTCGCTCAGTTTCCAATATATTCTTGAAAAATGTTTTTTTTTTCAGCAATTCACAACAAAGGATTAACTTATGTCTATAGAAGTTCTTCAGCATAAATTTTTAGCCTGCTAAACTCAACTCACATATTTTTCCAGATAAAGACTCGGATTATCTAGGAGAGCTTTAACCATCCTCATTAAATAAATTAACAATGCGAGATTATTTTGAACAACATTAACTCTCACACCCTCTGCAATAAATGTACACATGCGGGCCAGCATCTCATGTAAACCAGGATCAGCGGACAACGACTGTAGGGCTTCAGCTCTACGTGCTTCGTCTGAACCTACACAGGCCTCTGTTATTTCCTTGTAATATAATTGTTGCTCAACACTCAACTCATGAGTTGCTAATTGTTTAACGTGTACAGTCTCCACATTTCGTAATTTCTGACTCTTTCCACCGCCGCCTGGTTTTCCAACGTTCATATTCGTCGATTTGTTGGCAAGTTTAGTTGTTGGATCGACGCTCTCCAATTTTTGAACATCTGAAAATTATTATATCAGAAAATGTCCTCTGATCGGCAGAAATTCGTCGTTTTTGGTGCAATTAACATTCTTGAGTTCACATAAAACTGAATAAGGAAGAAAACAAAATCATCGAGCAGAACGAGATACAGTACTGAGCATACCTCATTTTGCCCCATGTTTTTTTTTTGTTATGAATCAAATATTTGCGCCTAATATTGAGGATTTGAATGTCTAAATTAACGGTGAAGCTTTTTCTGCAAATATTTCTGAATTGAATGGGTTAAAAAAAAGAGTGGGGCAAAATGGACTTAGAAGATGAGATGACTCGAGATTTTTTAAAAAAGCAGCGATTGCTTAGGAAAATCTAAAAAAATTTACAAACAATATAGATATGTTGGAGGATTTTCTCAAATTTTTTCAGATTTTTTCGTCTAGTTCTTCATTCCAAAAAAAATTCCTCAATTATGTTGCTATAAAGGGCCATTTTGCCCCACTCTCTCCTACGTCTCTGCAATGAATGTAGTGAAATTCACCTTTAGACACTGGAGGTGGATTCTCAGGTATAGTAGGCTGGACACCATCGATACACAGCCAATGAGCTCTCAAAGTGATCTCCAATGGCAGTTTTGGCCACATTGCCCCACCAGCCATTGATATCATGTCGTTCAAATCAATTTCTTTCTCCTCCACAAAGTGCAATTCTCTACCTCCACCAGATGCAAATCTGAAGGGTATGTGATCCTTTGCGAAAAAACCATAGGTCGGTTCGATATTTTTAATCTTCAAGGCATGATCAATGTCTTGAGTTGTCAACCGCTGACGTTTTCCGTGTCTCATAAATTTGGCGGCATCCTGGAAACATTTAATAATCAATAAAAAAGTAAAAAAATTAAAGTTATTTCATTTATTTGAAATTTGAGACTCAAAATAGTATTGGATACCTGAACAATCTCTTTCAAGCGGTAGCTAACATCTTCAGCAAGATCTTTCGCTGCTTCATCAGGTAAATTTCCAACTCCAATGCTTTCAGCGATAACTTTCATAGACTCTTGAGACAGGGTCGTCCCATAAATTGAGTCGTTGTCACTCATTATTCCCCAAGAAACTCACAATACTTCTTCCTAATTACATAAATAGCTATTTTGTTTACAGGATAACGTCAAACAGAAGTGAATTTAACCTCAAATTGGATTGGGTCACGCGAAATATCAATAGTTCCTCCCTTCCCCGCTCGGATTTTCTCCAAAGTTACTAGAATACTAGTGATATTCAGCCAAGTGGAATCGCACCTAGCGGTCAGCGTGGAACTAAATCGAGTTATGGCGTTTTCCATTTTCTCCATCACTCGCGTCTGGATTCGCTGGGCTCTTGGACTATTACCCCAACTCCTTCTGATAAATCAATCAATATCGATGAAAATATTGAAGGAAGGTTCTTTCTGAATTTTTTGAATTTTTCGAATTTCTCTAATATTTCATTTGTTCAAGATTTGAAGATAAAAGACTTATTTTTGAAGAATTTCCGTTTTTTCGGGAATATTTTTTGTACTATTGGATGTAAGGATTTACGATTATTCTTCAATGGAAGATGAGCTCATTTCCTATCAATTTATGTAGTGTAAAAGAAGAAATTATCCATTTCTCGAAGGCCCTGTTTCACGGCGAGATAATGGCCATTAGCTAATTTTCAAGCAAAGTTAAAGTCGGATTAAGTTAATGGCGATTATCTTAATTCGACGGAGGGGAAGGAGAATGGCGACTTAACCTCTTGAAAAATTAAGTCCTCAGTGGGAAGAAAAGTAATGGAAACATTTTCTTTCGATATTTTCTTTTGATTTAATCCATCAGATTGAACTCTGTTGGACAATATAATTTTTATAGGGTACGAATCCTGTCACTGCAGTTATTTCCCCTACCTATATCACCGCCATATTTTCCCCCACCACCGACTTAAGATAATCGGCATTAAGTTAATTTCCGACTTTAACTTAATTTTTCCTTAATCGCCATTATAGTAATGGCCATTATCTCGCGGTGAAACAGGGCCTAAGTATTAGAAAAATCGATAAAGAAAAATATGAACAACATAAATCGATGGAAAATGAGCTCACCTTTCATTCGAGATCAACCCCAGGTCGCTACGATGAATAGAATCGAAGATACTGTCGAAATAGTAATTTTGTTTGATTTTCGAAAGGGGGACTCCTTCCAAATTTAGCCCAAGAAATGAAACTTTAGAAAAATTGGAACAGATCGATACTGACATACGTTCTCTACCTAAATTTTTCTCAGCTTTACAATGGTATTCTTAAAAAATCAAATTTCAAGTCGAGAACATATGTAGAAAGGTAAAATTGAAGTATGATGGATAGTCTTGTGAAGTAAACATGAAATGTAAGACTTCTATGAATTTTCCAAACCTCTTTTCTAATGAGTGCTTATACATCAACAAAAAAAAATAAGAACTCCTCGTCAAAGGCTATACTTCGTCTATTCAGAACATATTGACCATTCAAAAGCAAATTTCTAATCAATTAGCACACAAAGCTATAAACATACCATTAAAATGCGGTTATCACTTGTTCATCTTTAATAAATCTTTATTTATTATTCAATATATTTTCATACCTATAGACTTATTTACAATTTCCATTTTTTACTTTTAAAATTCGTGCAAAATATTTATATAATTCCAGTAATAAACTCTATTGAAAAAAACGAATAATATAACAAATTATGGACATTTCATTTTTCTTTACTGAAGATTGTTGATGTCATTAATGCAAACTTTAGAAATAATTTCACTTTTTCCTGGCAAGAGTTGTTCAACAATTGATTATTATTATTTTCTCATTTTCTTCAAAAAGAAAATGATTTTCCATATATTTTAAATACCGGAATCAATTCATTTATCAACAGCTGTGAGAATTTTTTCAATTATTTCTTATTAATGGCACTTGGCACACTGGCAGCTTTGGAAAAAGCACAGATACTAATGTTAAAATTTTTTCCTTTGCAAAAACAAGTCATTTTGAATTTTTCTCATTCTGCTCAATATTTATTTTGTTACTCTATGAATTTGTTTGAGTTTTCGTTGCTTATGTATTCATAATTTCAAATGAAAATTCGTTATTTTATGCACAGGCATTCGTCCCCATTGGCCTTAATTATCGCTATCACAGGCCTTTTCTCTAATTAAAATAATAAACAATTTTGTGATTGAAGAATTGAGTGAGATGAGTTTATTTCAGAATGGATTTTTCAAAATATCTCCTAAATAAAGCGAGATACAAGAATGTTCACAGAGCCTTTTGTTGAATGTCTTCGTCCACTTACAAAGAAGGTCTTTCGAAAAATCTCGTATCTCCATTATTTCATGAGTTATCGTCAAAAAACGAGAGGAAAACTACTTCAATTTGTACCCCTCGATGATTTTTACAAAAAATCCAGTAAATATTTCGAAAAAGAACGATACCGAAAAATTTCGAAGCAGTTTTTTTTAGTAGAAAATGAAATTAAAAAAAAACAACGTATCCTGATGAATTTTCTTAAGACTCGTCGTTTCCAAGATATTTTCGAAATAAATTTCACGAATTGAAAAAAAAAAACCGAAATTCACTCATCTCGTCTTATCTCCCCATCACTCAATTGTAACAATTGAAAAGAAACTTCATTCAAAAGTATATTTCAATGATTATTAATCACTTGGTAACCACAGTTATTCATTTATTCCTCTAATTATCAACTTTTTCCCTTTCAATTATCGAAAAAAAGAAAAATCCTCGATGTCCGGCACGAGGAAACGTCGAAATTGTTTATAAATTTTTGTTTCTCCTTTCCCCCTTTTTCTAATTCAAAATTGAGATTAATTCATTTAGAGTTCGACTGAGAATCTTCCATTTCTTTAAATTATTTATTCAATTAAATTAAAAATCAGCATCCCAGCCTGAAATATCATCAGGCGGTGGTGGATCAGCATCTGGTGGATATTCATCGAAATTAGTTGTGTCTGTTGGATTTTGAACACTTGGCATTATTGGTGGCTCGAGGGTGCGTGCTCTCAACCCTTCCCAATTGAATCCATCGAACCATCTGCAAGAAAATATTGATTATCCATTTTGTTAAATCAATTGAAAATTCTATTCCACAAAAATCTGCAGGAAACATCACATATGCTTTTGGTTTCCTCGAAATATCTTGGAAATGAGTAGAGATAGAAAATTTTCCATAAACCTTTTTTGTAGAGCGGAACAAAAGCTACAAAAAAAAGTATAGGGGAGAGTGGGGCAAAATGGACACTATAATGAAATGGTTAGAGATTGATTTTTTTTGATCATTCTATTGAAAAGCTGAGGAAATTTTAGCCGGAAAACCAGTGTCATTTGTATTTTTTTTCGATTTTTTTGAAAATCTATATTTTTTTGCATTTTTGAGGGGTAGAACCTTTCATTTTTTTTAAATGTTCAGTTTTTTCCAAATATCTGTGGTTCTATTGGTCGTAGTGATTCGGGGTTGGTCTCAAATGAAGGGTGAGCTCATTTCCCATCGAATTATGGGGTTTTGAATTCAAAAATGTCAATTTTTGGAATAGTTATAGGCCAAAAACTGTTTCACAAAATTATTTCACAGAAATGTCCATAAATACCTTAAAAATCGATATTTTTTAATTTAAAACCCTATAAATCAATGGCAAATGATCTCACCTTTCACCTCCCATCGGAATTTTTGCACTACGACAAATAGAACCAAAGAAATTCTCAAAAAACTGAAAATTTTCAAAAAAACAAGGCTTTTACCCCTCTAAAAAGCTCAAAAAAGTCAAAATCACCAAAAACTCCAAAAAATTAATTACGCCACTTGTTTCCCATCTAAAATTTCCTCAGCTTTCCAATGAAATCATCAAAAACAATGTACCGCCAATATTCCCCTTAATTTCAAGAGTTTTCCATAATATTTGCCAAAAAATTTAGATGTGGCCATTTTACCCCTGATGTCCATTTTGCCCCACCTTCCCCTAACTTTTTTCTATCTCGCTCAGTTTCCGAAATATTCAAAGAAAAAAGAGAGAAGAACTCACTTGTGCTTCTGAATTTCGCTGATTCCTCCTTTCTGATATCCCAGTCTCTCAGCTGGATTGTCTCTGCACAATTTTTTAATCAGCGCCGTTGCATTTCTCGTGATTGTCCTCGGGAATTCAATAGCATCGATACCTTTCAGAATAATATTATACGTCTTCATCGGATCGGCTCCAGTAAATGGCGGTGTCCCAGTCAATAATTCGAACATTAAAACACCGAGAGACCAGTAATCAGCACTTATGTCGTGGCCCTTGTTCAAAATCACTTCTGGTGCTACGTATTCTGGTGTACCACAGAATGTCCAGGTCTTTCTGCCGTTATCCAGGCGTTTGGCAAAGCCAAAATCAACTAATTTCACGTAACTGAAAATTAGTTTGAAAAAATATTTAGAATTGCTACGTTCTTCTGCAGATATACCTATCATCAAAACTATGAGTGTTATCGGAATTAATCAAGAAGCCTTCTTTGTGGAGAATTAAATTTTCTGTAAAAAAGATCTCTTGCAAAATTCTCCTATTTCCAATATTTCCCAAAATATCATGGTGGCCTCGATTTTCAACATTTTAGAACTGATTTGTGACAGCAAAAAATCAAAAGCAACAACTATTTGCTCATTGAATGTAATTCGATCACATTAATACATATTTGTTGCGCTTACCAAGTTCGGCAATCGAATATTCAACGATATATTTGCTTTGAAATATAACTGAAAAACTTATCAAAATTATCAATTATTGGGGCACTCTCGAAGAATATTAAAAAAAAAAAAAAAAACAGTTTTATTCTAATATATTTGAGATTTTTCAGAATTTTGCGCAAATTTTCATGAAATTTTTCTGAAATTTTTTCTGATAATTTCTCAAATTAACATATAGGAGAGAGTGGAGCAAAATGGACACTGTAATGAAACGGTTAGAGATGGATTTTTTTTGATGATTCTATTGGAAAGCTGAGGAAATTTTAGCTGGAAAACAAGTGTCAAATGTATTCCTTCAGATTTTTTGGAAAATTCGATATTTTTCAGCATTTTTGAAGGGTGGCGCCTTTCTTTTTTCTAAATTTTTCAGTTTTCTGCGAATATCTCTGGTTCTATTGGTCATAGCAGCTCGGGGTTGATCTCAAATGAATGGTGAGCTCATTTCTCATCAATTTATGGGGTTTTGAATTCAAAAATATCAATTTTTGGGATTGTTATAGGCCAAAAACTGTTTCACAAAACTGTTTCACAAAACTGTTTCACAAAACTGTTTCACAAAAATGCCCATAAATACCTCAAAAATCGATATTTTTAAATTGAAAACCCTATGAATCGATGGCAAATGATCTCACCTTCCACCTCCGCTTGGAATTTTTACGCTACGACCAATAGAACCGGAGATATTCTCAAAAAACTGAAAATTTTCAAAAAAAGAAAGGCTTTCACCCCTCAAAAATGCTAAAAAAAGTCAAAATCGTCAAAAGTTCAAAAAATTAATTCCAGCACTTATTTCCCCTCTAAAATTTCCTCAGCTTTCCAATAAAATCATCGAGAAAAATCTACCGCCAATATTTCTATTAATTTCGAGAGTTTTCCATAATAATTGCCTAAAAATTCAGATGTGTCCATTTTACCCCTGATGTCCATTTTGCCCCACCTTCCCCTATATATGTGGATCGTGGGGCCACCACGATACATGCAAAATAAAAAATGGTAATTTCTCAGATTCATGAAAAAAAATTGAATTGAGTCGAAAAAAAAATTGATTTCAATTTCCTTCATACCCTTGACTGTCGAGCAGCAAATTTTCAGGCTTAAGGTCCCTGTAGATAATATTTCTCGAGTGCAGATAATCGAATGCCTCAACAACACAGGCAGTGTAAAATCTCGTTGTGCTGTCATCAAAATGTCCTTTATCCCTCAGCACCGTCCACAATTCACCGCCAAGACATGCCTCCATCAGCATGTAGAGATACTTTCTGTCCTTGAATGTCTTGAATAATTTAACGACAAAATCACAATCAGCCTCGCCCATTATTCTCTTTTCCGACATTATGTGCTGCTGTTGTCTCGTCTCAACGATTTGTGCTTTTTTCATCTGCTTCAATGCGAATGAGCGACTGTTGTCACCGGCAATTTGCACGAGTTCAACTCTACCGAAGCCACCGACACCGAGAGTGGCCAAAGGTCGAAGATCTTGAAGGCGAAGTTCTCTGAATTCTTCGTTGAGTCTAGAAAAAAAAAATTGGAATTATGTCGAGTTCTTGGAAAAATGTTTCAGTGGAAAATAGCTTGGAATCTAGCGGAGATGTGAAATTTCTGTAGAGGACGAGAGCTACAGAAAAGAATTCAAGCAAAATTGCTCTATCTCGCTTAGTTTCCGAGATAGAAAGAAAAACTGAATCACAAAAGTGCATTTTATTTTGTTAAAAATTAAAAAAATCTAAATTTTTTTTGATAAATTTAACAGTAAATCATTTATAATGCGTTATTAATTATTCCAATTGATGAAACACTGAGAAATTTTCTGTTCAACTTCAGCATCAATTGAGAAATTAATAAATTCCATAAATAACTCATGTTGATGAAAGCTCTCCAATTTGGGTCAAACAATTATCAACAAAGTTTTGTAAATCTTTCCAATTCATTTGGCATGACTCAATTGACAAGAAGAATAATTCTCTCAATTAATCAGAAAAATGGAATTTATCTTGACCTATTTTTTAAATTAATTTGAGTGGAAAAATTCTTTCTTTTTTTTTGCAATCATATAAAAAAAATTACGAATACATTCTCTTGACATTTTACCATTGACATTACATCGAATCCGTGACTTACTCAGTGTGTTACATTACGATCCAGTCCTCAATCTTTTATTAAGCATGAAAACAATAGATTTTTTACCATTTATTTTTCATTGACTTTTGATATTTTTTTTTCATTAAAACGTAAAGATCAGAATGAATTGTATTACCTTCTACGTTCGACTAGTTCATCCTTGTATCTCGTTCTTATTTCATCAAGCGATGATATTAGTTGATTGAATGTTTCTCTATCTATAACGAGAGCGCTGACACCTTCTGGATCGTCTGCTATAATGTTTGCAGTTCTCAGATCGTCTCTAAATGAAAAAAAAATGGAGATTAATGTTTATTTTCTCTGTTGCGAATATCTCAGAAGTGAGTGGGTTTAAAAGAATTTTTTTTTTTTTACTAAATGAAAATTTCAAGAGACCTTCTTGATAGAAAATTTCATGAGCATACAAAAAAATTTATGCAATTTATTATGAGCAACAAAAAACGTCTGCAGATAAATTCGGCTAAACCTAAGTCTCCAAAGTATTCAAGGAGTAATCCAATAGTGGAATTGTTGAAAGTGCAACTTATAGAAAAAGAAGCATATCTCCATCAATTTATGGAATATTCAAGGAAAGATCGGCGAAAGGATCGATTTATCCTGTTTTACCTTTTCGCTACTAATTTTTAAATGAATCATTTACCCTTGCAATGCTTTCTCGCCAAAGAAATCTCCTTTACTCAATGTTCTGATGTACTTCTCATCTGTACTATCGGGCTGCTTCATTGTCACTCGCACTTGACCTCGACTGATGATGAAGAAAGTGTCGCCTCTTGCACCTTGACGAATTATATAATCGCCATTATTGTAAAACGTCTGAAAAAAAAAATTCCCAATTAAACAAATAATTTCATAAGCAATATTATTCAATCTATTGAACTTGTTCAATTACCTCTTCTAAAACGTCGGAGATTTTTATCAATGTTTCTTCAGGAAGACATTTGAATATTGGCACACTAAAACAATTTTTAAGAAAATTAACGTTTCATTTCTCCAGATGAATTCAATCGGATTAATCTTTTTTCATGAATTATCCCAGAAACCAAGGGAGAGACGACAATTTTCGTGGATACTTGTTTGGTAGAGTGGAGAGTAATTTTTGAAAAAAAAGGTATCCATGAAAATTTCTCTATCTCCACTAGATTTCGAGATATTTATAGAAAATGGAATGTTCGAAATGACTCATCTCAGAGCCGTATCATTATTCCCACGGATAATTACATTGATTAATTCATAATTTACCTCTTAAGGAAATCAGTGTATTCAGCTTGTCTCGATAGTCCAGTTCTCATCATAATCGTTTGAAAACTCGATCTATCAATTCCCCATAATCTGCAGTCAGTAGCAGCTGTAATTGTTGCTGTTCTCTTGCAATTATAAAGTATTGCCAATTCACCAAGAACCTTGCCAGGTGCCAATGTGCTGAGGTATTTTCCATCTCTGGAAACTTCCACTTTTCCCTCTGAAACAATTTTTTAATAGAAAATATTATTTTTTGTGTTGATAAAAAATTATTGATTGAAGAAAAATCAATTTAGTTTTTGATTTCACGAATTCTTGAACGGGGCAGAGTAGGGGTACCAGTTAATGGACAGCCAAGAAAATTGGAGGCGGGGAATGGTATAATGCAATCCATTTCGCCTCAGTATTTATTGAGATAGAGTGAGTGGTCCAGTGGTCGAACGGATAAGACTCGTCAGACACCAGTGATCGAACACAAGAAATTCGATAATTACTGATACATTTAATAGTTTCATAGGCTTTTATTTGAGTTGACGCATATTACATTGTCTTTTGAAGATTAGAAAAATCATATTTCGTTGAATTACTCATTATTTCTAGGATATATACGTCAAATAGTTCGATCACTGGACGAGTTCGAACACTGGTCAACTTACAATGAAGTTTTCCGTGGAGAATCGAGGTTTTTATCGTTTTTATTGCGAATATCTCGGAAACTATGATGTTTAGAGGAATTTATTAGGGAACCCTGTTCACTGGGGGGAAAAAATTTTTACTTTTGAAGTACTGCAGCAAAATGAATCGTAGGGGAAGGTGGGGCAAAATGGACATCAGGGGTAAAATGGACACATCTAAATTTTTTGGCAAATATTATGGAAAACTCATGAAATTAAGGGAAATATTGGCGGTACATTGTTTTTGATGATTTCATTGGAAAGCTGAGGAAATTTTAGATGGGAAACAAGTGCCAAAATAAATTTTTTGGAGTTTTTGGAGATTTTGACTTTTTTGAGCTTTTTAGAGGGGTAAAAGCCTTGTTTTTTTGAAAATTTTCAGTTTTTTGAGAATATCTTTGGTTCTATTTGTCGTAGCGCAAAAATTCCGACGGGAGGTGAAAGGTGAGATCATTTGCAATCGATTTATAGGGTTTTAAATTCAAAAATATCGATTTTTGAGGTATTTATGGACATTTCTGTGAAACAATTTTGTGAAACAGTTTTTGGCCTATAACTATTCCAAAAATTGACATTTTTTAATTCAAAACCCCATAATTCGATGGGAAATGAGCTCACCTTTCATTTGAGACCAACCCCGAATCGCTACGACCAATAGAACCACAGATATTTGGAAAAAACTGAACATTTGAAAAAAAATGAAAGGCTTCTACCCCTCAAAAATGCCAAAAAATATAGATTTTCAAAAAAATCGAAAAAAAATGACACTCGTTTTCCGGCTAAAATTTCCTCAGCTTTTCAATAGAATGATAAAAAAAAATCAATCTCTAATCATTTCATTATAGTGTCCATTTTGCCCCACTCTCCCCTATATAATATTCCGCCCAAATTTCCCTGCATTTCGAATGAACCTATTTCCAGCAACGTATCATTAATATTTTTCGTAATAAAAAAGAACAAGAAATTATTTCATTCGAAATATTTCCTAAACTTTAATCACAATTGCAAGAATCTTTGTTACTGTAACCGGATGTTTCATAACAAGCAACGAGACATCTCGAGTGCCTGAAACACAAGGAAAATTACGTGCGTAGGCTCCACATGTAATGTCTCCGGTTGTTAGATCCTCTTTATTATCAATTCCGTTTATTAAAACGGAGAGTTGTGTCTTAAAAATATTTTCTTTTCACTCTGACCTGACGTGAATTGAATGAAAAATAAAGAGGATTGCTTCATCATAAAACAGGATTCAGACATATGCTTTCACTTCTCTCGTACGTTCGTATTATTCACGTATCGAGAAGAAAAATTGAAATATCCGCATTGCTTTGTGAAAAAATTATTTGGAAAGTTCCATTCCGAATTTTCCATTATTTGAATTCTTTTATTTCTATACTGAGTGAAAAAAATATTTTTTACGAATAAAAATAATTTTGAGACAAAACTTCTTTTTTTATTAGGTTTGAATTTAATTGGGAAAAATTAATATCTATTTCTCTCAATATTAATGTCTTTCAATTCGCAATTATACAAGATCATTACTCGTTTTTCGTCATTAAATTTTACAAACTGATGATGATAAATAAACAATTATTTGCCCAAATCACCCTCCTGCATTGATTCAATCTTGATTATATTTGCCATCAATATTTTCACATGAAATTTGTATCAAGTAATAATGTATTTGCACGAAATATGGAATCTTAGTCCAAACATCGCCCAGTTTGGCTCAAACTGCAATGTATTTTTCGCCAACTACTTACTAAAAAGTTTACCTCATTGATTGTTGTAAAAGTATTCAAACTCATCCTAAATAGGTACAAGGATTCGTCCAAAACTTAAATCGTTAAAGCGAAGAGAATCCACTGGTAAATAAATTCTTGATTGACCTAAACTATATAATATTCCTAGTAAATATTTTTTTTCCTCAGTTTACTCATTTCGTTTTTGCAGGACATCTTGTTTCGTTAAATAAGCCAGATACGAGAAATTCCATTGATACATTTCTTGGAGCTCTCATTTTGGTATAGGGGAAGGTGGGGCAAAATGGACATCAGGGGTAAAATGGACACATCTGAATTTTTAGGCAAATATTATGAAAAACTTTTGAAATCAATAGAAATATTGACTGTAGATGGTTTTCGATGACCCCATTGGAAAGCTGAGGAAATTTTGAACGAGAAACGAGTGCTGGCATTGATTTTTTTGAATTTTTGGAGATTTTGACTTTTTGGAGCACTTTAGAGGGATAAGACCCTTCTTTTTTTGAAAATTTTCAGTTTTATGGGAATATTTTCGGTTCTGTCTGTCGTAGCGTAAAAATCCCAACGGGAGGTGAAAGGTGAGATCATTTGCCATCGATTCATAGGGTTTTCAATTCGAAAATATCGATTTTTAAGGTATTTATGGGGATTTTTGTGAAACAGTTTCGTGAAACAGTTTTTGGCCTATAACTATCCCAAAAATTGATATTTTTTAATTAAAAACCCTATAAATCGATGGAAAATGAGCTCATCTTCCATTCAAGATTAACCCCGAGTTGCTACGACCAATAGAACCAGAGATATTTGCAAAAAACTGAAGAGATTCGAAAAATATCGAATTTTCAAAAAAATCGAAAAAAATACACCTGAGACTTATCTTCCTGCTAAAATTTTCTCAGCTTTTCAATAGAATCATCAAAAAAAATCCATCTCTAACCGTTTCATAAGAGTGTCCATTTTGCCCCACTCTCCCCTATAAAAAATGTTTCTTCAAAATTTTTCCTCTATCGCTTAACCCTTTGACTATCAAGAAAATTCCCCACTCCGCTCTCTTCCCAATGCAAATTCCTGCAGATTCCTGAAGAGTTTGATGGTCAAATGGTTAATCTCCAAGGGATGTTCATAAAAAAAAAAAAACGAGGTATCCCAGCGTACAGTCGATGGAACAGAAAAAAATGAGGATTCGTAGGTGACTTCCCAATTAATTGCTGATAATTCGGGGAAACGTGCAACATTAAATCTAAATACTTTTAATTTGTCCATAAGAGCGATTGAACTATTCGGAAATGACATATCATTTCGGATTGTGAATATCATTTTTTTTGACTTCTCGAATTTATTTCTCATTGCTAATCGCCTATTACATGTACGAGATAGAGAGAAATAGGCAAATGGTTACAACTACCTTCAAAATAAAATTTCTCAATAACTGTACAAAAAATTGAATAGTACTTTTTTCTATTATTTGGTTGAAATGCTGTTCTATTCGCCAATAGTTTTCAAATAATGGGTCAACTTTGTGGTCTTCTAGTAATTTCGTTATTTCTGTCTGATTAAGGGCATTTCATCCCCACTACTGGACTCTTCAGTGACTTTAGATAATTCATAACTCATAAACTACGCGGACAAAAATTATGTAAAAACTCAGAAAAATGTTTTAAAAAATAATCTTTCATACAGCATCAAAAGAATGAAGAGTTCAACTGTTCTCGAGTTCGCTGGGACATTACCTTGAACTCATTTTTCTCTTCACTCAAATCCGTATTCCGTCATCAATTGGTTCTAATAGAACACATGAAGTCTATTTAAAAAAGAAAAATTGTCTGCAACGGTGGGACGACAGAGTTCGTTACCCATCCACAACTATCAATCAGTCTACATCAGGGTGTAGTCAGTCATTATAACTGTTCCCTCTCTACATTTTATTATTCAGTCGTTAACATCGAAATAGTCCACGCGAGCCTCCCTTTTTTTTATTAAAAAACCTTGAGCCGTTGGGCAATGATTGTTTTTTTTTTTTATGGGTCTATGGGGTATCAGAGACCCTATAGTTCTGTGCAGAATTTGATTTCATGTAGACAATGCTGAAAATTTCAGAGAATTTTCAAGTTTTTTTTCTAAAGTAAAAAAAAAAATCAAAAAAAAAAAAGAAATAGAAAAAAAATTAAAAAAAAAAAACCTTTAAAGGGAGCTTGCATTGCAGATATTCCTTGGGCATTATGGAGTCTAGGAGAAACTGTCGCTATACTTTTTTTGTGGAGAATTTAATCCCCTCAAAAAAGGTATCCTGCTAAATTTTCTTGAACCCAACAGTTTCCGAGATATTCACGAGAATAAGTTTCAGAATTCTCTAGTGATGCTTTTAACTCAATCTTCGATAATTTCATTCTCTTTTAAATATTTCCGAAACTATTGGATTTAAGAAAATTTCCTACGAGACTTTTTTTTTTCGGAGAAAATGAATTTTTTCACAAAAAAAGGTCTCCTAAAATTTTTCTCTAAACCCACTCGTCTCCGCGATATTTTTGAGGAATTCAGTGAAACCTTGAAATCTCTCGAACTTTGAAATTTTCCATGAAAAATGGAAAATACTCGGTAATTTTTGGAGTACTTGGATGAGAGTGTTTTCAGAACGTGGCATCGATTATTTTTCGTAATGAAGAAAAGAAAAGAATGATTCAATTAGAGAAGTTCTACATTATTCTGTCAATACAATCAGAAACCATTGGGTTTAGGAAAATCTAGCAAGAAACATTTCTTGAAAAAAATTTAATTTTCTCCAAAAAAGATGTCCTGATAGTTGTCCTTAAACCCAATAGTTCCCGAGATATCTGCAAAAAAATGCACGATTTTCTGCCTCATCTTTCATTTCGCTGATTCACTTTCTAAATAAACGCGCGACCAATCAGAAAAAGCGCAGAAATAATAGAGACAATCCATTGTTCAGACTGATTCAGAGAACCACAAATAAAAGTGTAATGCAACACAATTCAATTTTGTAAAAAAAAAAAAAAATTCATAATTAAAAAAAAAAAAAATCATAATTAAAAAAAAAATTCATAATTTAATCTCTATTTTATAAATATATGACAAAGAGTTTGTGTTCTCCACTGGCGATCTTGTAGTTCACAATCGTCCCAGTTCTACAGACCAAACAGAAAGTTTGCAATTGAATACAGAGAACGGATGTTACCGTTAGTACACATTGCTGGAAACATCTCAGAATTTTCTCAACTTTTTTTCTTCATTAACTCTTTTTTTTTCTAATTTTTATCTAATGATTTTGTTTTTTTTTCTGCTGTTGCATAATATCGAGGCTATTTATATTCATAATTGCAAGAAGGGGAAGGGGAATCGAAAGGCTTGGAGCAATTATTTTTATTCAAATTGTTGAAATGGAAACGTGAAGTGGAAAGTAGAGTTTAATTGTAATAATATGAATTTCTTTAATTTTTTTAAATCTTTTTTTTTTTTTTTTCATGGAATTTTTAATTACTATTTCAGGGAGAATGGAGGTTATTAGTGAATGTAAAATTAGGACAATGGAATTCATGATTGCAAGTCATGAAAGTATTATTTTATGGAGAAACTCAATTTTTTTTCAATTTCGAGGAGAAAAAATTGAAATTACATTCAATTTTTGCAATTTTTAAATTCTGGCAGCAAAAAAAATGGGAAATTCGATGATCAATTTGTGGAAAAAATTGAATTTTAATGAAGAATTTCATTTTTTTTTTAAATTCTCTTTTGCAATAGCTATCGTAAAATAATAATAATTATTTTGCAAATCCGGAAATAAATATTTTGCATTATTCTTCCGTCTTGTCCCAACGTATTGACACTCTGTACGTTTTTTTATTCACGTTAAAATAAATATTTGCATTGAGTTTCTTAATTCACAGAGATTACACATGATTTCACATTTAAATTTTTTCGAAAAATATTTTCGATATTTCTCGATTTTTTACCATGTTTTTATTGATTTTTCATGACTTGTGTTTGATTAATAATTAGTTTTTCGCTGAAAATTTCTGGTGAGAATCGCATGAAATCATTCGGAACTGAGATTGTCTTGGAAAAAATTTTAAAAATTCAAAAGAGATTGTCAAGGTACTTAGCTTGAGTTAAAGATTCAGTTACACTATTGCATACATGTGGTGTCGTATGCCAAGCATGAACGCTTTGTCCTGTTATGTCGTCATGCTAAGCAGAATACCGAATCCTTCATTTTTTTTTCTCAATAAAAATATTAGTCTTTAATTTTTTGTTAGGTTCTATATGATCTCATCGATCAGTGGGCGGTCGGATTTTTTTTTTGAGAACTTTTGTGGCCCCCCTGACAATTTTATGAAACTAGAAGCCATCTTCCAGTACTTCATTCTCACTTATATTAGGGGAGAGTGGGGCAAAATGGACACTATAATGAAATGGTTAAAGATTGTTTTTTTTTTGATCATTCTATTGAAAAGCTGAGGAAATTTTAGCCGGAAAACGAGTGTCATTTGTATTTTTTTTCGATTTTTTTGAAAATCGATATTTTTTGGCATTTTTGAGGGTAGAAGCCTTTCATTTTTTTCAAATGTTCATTTTTTTCCAAATATCTGTGGTTCTATTGGTCGTAGCGATTCGGGGTTGGTCTCAAATGAAAGATGAGCTGATTTCCCATCGAATTATGGGGTTTTGAATTCTAAAATGTCAATTTTTGGAATAGTTATAGGCCAAAAACTGTTTCACAAAATTGTTTCACAGAAATGTCCATAAATACCTCAAAAATCGATATTTTTGAATTTAAAACCCTATAAATCGATGGCAAATGATCTCACCTTTCACCTCCCATCGGAATTTTTGCGCTACGACAAATAGAACCAAAGATATTCTCAAAAAACTGAAAATTTTCAAAAAAACAAGGCTTTTACCCCTCTAAAAAGCTCAAAAAAGTCAAAATCACCAAAAACTCCAAAAAATTAATTCCGGCACTTGTTTCCCATCTAAAATTTTCTCAGCTTTCCAATGAAATCATCAAAAACAATCTACCGCCAATATTTCTCTTAATTTCAAGAGTTTTCCATAATATTTGCCAAAAAATTTAGATATGTCCATTTTACCCCACCTTCCCCTATAATTATGATTGATATAATTGAAATATTTCGAGAGAAATCATTTCTCTTCACCGATTATATTGAGTATATCTCGGTAATGAATAGGTTCATTCATTTTTTCCCCTGAACCCATCGATTTTCGAGATTTTCATGAAATAATCGCAAAAGAGTCTTATATTCATTGTTTCATTAATATCTTCGAAACTATTGATTTTGGCGAAATTTGTCAAGAGACATAGTTCGAAGAAAATGAAATGATCTACAAGAAAGGTCTCTTGATAAAAATTTCCATTTCCCATGAATTTCGAGATATTCCATGAAAACTGATTTTTCTGTGATGTCCTCATTCGCATTATTTAATAAAGACTTCCCATATTTAAAAATTACTTATAAAATTCAAGAAGAACATTTGTTTTTATCCATTAAGAAATAAAAGATGCCTCATTACGACACAATGTAGATGATAATTCCACCCAGAGAATCGTGTGAAAGCAGCCTCAATAGTTGAGTTGTAAGAGCTCTCAAAATCACGACAACATTGCATTGAATTATAAACGTAAATGTGTATTTTTTTTTTCTTCATTTATTTGATTTTTTTTTTTTTTTTCATTTATTTGATTTTTTTTTTTTTTTTTTTCTCAGAGCTTCCTCCATCGTAACGTCACCAAGTAAAGAAGCAATTGTGAATATTTATTTTTATTACAGAATCCTCGACAGTATGAATTTTCTCCTAATCTTGGTATATTATACTTTGCGTGTATTTGTGCAAATAGCGTGAACTTTTTTTTAATTCATAATGATAATAAAAAATGGACAAATCGAGGGAAGACTATTTTGGAAATATCTCGGAAACTACTGAGTTTCCGAAAATTTATCAAGAGACCTTTTTTGTAGCAAATTCAATTCTCTATGAAAAAGGCCTCCGGACATTTTTCTCTTAGCCAACTCGTTTTCAAGATATTCTCAACATAAGTTGGTAAAATCTTCAAAAATTGTGGAATTTCAAAATTTTCTAGGAAAAATTTAAAATTTCCCATGACTGTTGAACTACTGGAGCAAAATGTACATTATTTTCCGAATATCTCAGAAACCATTGGGTTAACGTGAATTTATCAAAAGACCTAATTTCTCTAAAATGAAATTCTCTACAGAAAAGATCTCTTGACATTTTCGTCTAAATCTACTGGTTACCGAGATAACTGTTACAGAAAGATCGCCATTATCAATTCGTGTCTCAAAACGCGAATAAATTGAGTTTTATCGACTCCAATCACTACTTCTATATGTTGCAGTGCTCTAAGAGTCTGAACTAAAGGTCAGAGAAAGTGCAGCGAGAGTCTATCAATAGTTTTCTTTATCTACATTCTCACAATTCATTCGAACTCAAGGATTTCACAGACAAAAAAAAAATTGAATCCCATTACTCAAAATCTCACAATTATTCAGAAAAAAAAGGTGAATCGTCGGAGGAGAAAATTGCTCCCTGAATTTACCTACAATTTAAATGGCAATTCCTCAAAAATTACAACTTGCTCTAGACCCTGAATAATTCTCCATAAAAAGAAAGTTTTAAATAAAAATAAAATAAGTCTTCACCGCAAATTATTTCAACCCTCAGTCATTATTATCCTTGATAAAAAAAGAACTTTCACCATCGGATTAGATCATCGGGTATTAAATAAAATCATTTGGTCTATACTGCTGATTATTAAGTGGTAAAATGTTGAAAGCGTAGGTTGAATACTTGAAATCAGTATGAATCACAAAATAAAAGGAGCAGAAAAAATAAAAGTTTCCATTTTGTCGTTTAAATATAGCTTCAAAGCCTATGGTTTTACGAGAGGAAGAGAGAAAGGGAGAGAGAGAGAGAGAGCGTAATGAAAAAAGTTTTATTTGAATTCGAGTGAAAGGATACCTTGAGGATACACGAGCGTTGTCTACATTTGCCTTTGCACGCTGCCTCAAATTTTCACATTTAAATACAAAGAAATTGGAGTCAAGCGAGTTGAAAATAAAATTATTTCTATTGTTTCGAGAATATCTTTGAGTAGTGGGTTCAGGAGAATTTGTCGAGAAGCTTTTTCTGTAGATCATTTGATTATCTACAAAAAAGGTCTCGTGACAAATTCCACTAAACTCGGGAATTATCGACATATCTATCATGAAAGAATGATTGAAAAAATGAATTTCTGGAAAGTTCGATGAATCCAAAATATCTGCACGAATGTTTAGAAATATTTCGAAAACCGCGGGGTTAGAACAATCTATCAGGTCTATCAGACCTCTGTTTCAGCTCATGGAAAACCCCACAAAAGAATGTCTCATCAGAAATTCTGCTAACTCTACCTTCTACCAAGTGATTCTCATTCAAGATATCACAAATAATTGAATGGTTTTTACGGTACCAGGGTCAAGATACGAGCTTTTCCATTCCTTAATCTTTAACAAAGACAATAAAATAATTCCCACAGCCACGTCAAAACTCATAGGGGAAGGTGGGGCAAAATGGATATCAGGGGTAAAATGGACACATCTAAATTTTTTGGCAAATATTATGGAAAACTCTTGAAATTAAGGGAAATATTGGCGGTAAATTGTTTTTGATGATTTCATTGGAAAGCTGAGGAAATTTTAGATGGGAAACAGGTGCCGAAATAAATTTTTTGGAGTTTTTGGCGATTTTGACTTTTTTGAGCTTTTTAGAGGAGTAAAAGCCTTGTTTTTTTGAAAATTTTCAGTTTTTTGAGAATATCTTTGGTTCTATTTGTCGTAGCGCAAAAATTCCGACGGAAGGTGAAAGGTGAGATCATTTGCCATCGACTTATAGGGTTTTAAATTCAAAAATATCGATTTTTGAGGTATTTATGGACATTTCTGTGAAACAATTTTGTGAAACAGTTTTTGCCCTATAACTATATCAAAAATTGACATTTTTGAATTCAAAACCCCATAATTCGATGGGAAATGAGCTCACCTTTCATTTGAGACCAACCCTGAATCGCTACGACCAATAGAACCACAGATATTTGGAAAAAACTGAACATTTGAAAAAAAATGAAAGGCTTCTACTCCTCAAAAATGCAAAAAAATATAGATTTTCAAAAAAATTGAAAAAAAATACAAATAACACTCGTTTTTCGACTAAAATTTCCTCAGCTTTCCAATAGAATGATCAAAAAAAATCAATCTCTAACCATTTCATTGTAGTGTCCATTTTGCCCCACTCTCCCCTATAAATTATTACACTTCTATAATTGCTGTTAACTTTTTGTTTCTGATTCTCAATTTACTATGCCTTTTAGTTGTATCTCATCAAAAATAGAATATAGAAATGTTTCTTATGTTCATCGGAGTGCTAAATGAAAAAAAAAATTCGATTTGAAGTTTGTCCGGAGACATTTCCATTTCTTTAGAAAACATAATGAATTATGGAAACTGAATGTTGTTTTAAACTTGGGGGGTCATTAAAAAACTATATTAGCCTTTGATTGAGATATTGAGTATGAGTTTCAAGTTGAGAATGTTCAATACAAGTTGAGAAAAATATCATGTTTTATGTTATGTTGTATCAGTTCGGACGTGTGAATAGAAAATGTTGAGATTTTCTTCTGTTGCATTACGTGTAGAGGAATTGCATAGGGGAGAGTGGGGCAAAATGGACCTAAAAGATGAGATGACTTGAGATTTTTTAAAAAAGCAGCGGTTGCTCCAAAAAATTTGAAAAAATTTACAAACAATAAAGATATATTGGAGGATTCTCTCAAATTTTTTCAGATTTTTTCGACGAGTCCTTCATTCTGAAAAAAAATCCTTAATCATATTACTATGAGGGTCCATTTTGCCCCACTCTCCCCTATATCAAATTTTATAAAAATTTCAAAAATTCTGAAAAAATCTCAAATATTATAGTGAAACTAGTTCTTTTCTAAATTAGTTCAAGAAATAATGAGAAAAACTTGCACCAATTTTGTTGTATTTGGTGAGAAAGATTGTAGTACTTCAGAAGAAGTAAATTCAATTTGATCTTCTTGATCGCTCTCATTCTGTTGGCCATTTTCAATATCAACCATATTAGATGAAGCTGGGGATATTGAATCGAGAGGGATTTCAGAATTATCAGCCATTTCAGTACACACTATCAGTCAGAATATTGAATAAAAATGACATTTCTATCTGCTTACTTCGCAGTATAGAATTTAAAAAAAAGGAAGTCAAATTTCGACTTTCTATAAATTGAGATACAGAAGGTATAACCGTATGAGATCGATCGTGTGTTGTAGTGCCCAGTAATCGCAACTAAGAAAAAGTTACAATTTTAGTAACTCTCAATGGCGGGCGCATAGTGCCCGCAAGATGCTTGTACATATTATAATTTTTTTGTTTCAAACATGTTTATTTCAAATAAGAACCCTGTATATACTTGTAAATATCGTAACCTATGATAAAAAATAGACTTTGTTAAAAAAATTTCCATTCAAGATCTCCCCATAGTCCAAACTACCTTCTTTCTGCCGTCTCTTGATGGTCGGCGCTCCGGTTCTCCTGCGTCTTGCATAGGTGTGAACTGGAACAATGAGCCGAGGCCTCGGTATGACAAAACTGCTTCTGTTCCCCTCAACCCCTTGATAATCGTTTTGTCCATCAGAACAATCGGAACTCGCAGTTGTCCCAGAACTTGACCTCTGCGATCTGTCGTCCCTTGGGCTTGTGGAACCGTCCAATACGTTCTCTAATTGGCTGATAACGTCGGCATAAGGCCTCCGATACTCCTCTTCTTCTTCATCATCATCCTCTTCGTCCTTCGGAAGCTCTAATTTTTTCTCGTGCCTTTCGGAGGTCCAAGTGATTCCGCATTCACGCCAACTCGCCTCATACAGCAACTCCATAGCTCTTCCTCGTGTTGCATCTGGATCGATGAGCAGCTCTGGATCCTCCAGAACTGCTCTGCCCGGATAACTTCTCACCTTCATTGTCACAATGACCTTTGCCCGTTTCCCTCAAATTTCTAAGGTTTTATAGAGGCAAAAAAACATTTTTCTTATCGATGAAAAAAAAAATTTGAAAAATATCACAAAATGTTTTCTTCCATTAACACTTGATCCCACAAAATTTCAAAATCTTCAGTCAATAATAGATAAGTTTATCAAACACTTTATCAAACACATTCTGAGTGCCTTGTCTATGTAATTAAAGAAGTTTTATTCATAAGTAACGAAGGTTGAGTCTGTAATATCGAACGATTTTTTTTTATTTTATTAGTATCTATGAAAGTACGGGATTTTTGAAAATTTACGAGGTAACATTTTTTGTGGAGAATTTAATTCACTACAAAAAAGGTATCTTGAGATTTTTCTCTAAATCCTCACGCTCCAAAAATATTTGCAATATAATCCACAAAGAATTTTTTTATAATTTTTTTCGAATTTTTTTTAAAGGGATTTATCAAGAGAACTTTATTTGTAGGAAATTTAATTCTCCACAAAGAAAATAGGTCTCATTATAAATTTCGAATAAACACTTTACCACTAAATTACTCATTTTTCAGTACTTCGAAATAATGTTATTACACCTGATTTTATTATCACAGTTATGTCTTTTTTTTTCCACTCACGTCAAGTAAAATCTGTACAACAAAATTCCACACGTTTTTTTGGGGGAAACATTTGAGAATATTTTTCTCGCCGTCTAAAGAAGAAAAATCATGAAATTGAGGGAATTGAGAGAATAAAAGAGACAAATTAAAGGTCCACGTGAAGAAATAGAGAAACAATTAAAGGGAAAGAGAATTAAAAGTACAACACTGTCACTTGACGACTGCAAGGAAACTACAAAACCGTTTGCCGAGAGAATTGTGTGCACCTCTCCTCCTCTCTCTCTCTCTCTATCCTTCTCCCCTCCACTTAAAAGCCGCGTGTGTGTGTGTGTGTGTACACCCCTGTTGTGATTTTCTCTTTGTCTCACTCGGGCAAACGCCTCGACAGTGCACGCAAATCCCCTCTCTCGAGGGAACGTGAGAGAAAGGGGCAGGGGTTCTCAATTCGCTCGTTCATTTTTATTTTCATGATTTTCATTTAGAGGTAAATAAAAATAATGGAAAATTGTGTTGCGAATTATTCCCACGGACACGTGACCTCAGACAACCTTGATTTATTGAAGATGATTCAGGTGATTATTTACTGCTGCATCTTTAATGGGAAAAGAACGGGATTCCCGGGATTTTTTTTTCAGATTTCGTTGGGGCTTCAGGGGCAGAGGGGAAGGGCGTGGGTAGTGGCGGGGGACGGAGGGGGAATTCGGCATGAAAAATGGGGAAATGAATGCGTTTTTGGAGGAATTGATGGAGATTTTTCATGATTATGAAATTATTACACATCTTACAATTTTTTGAGCAAATAAATTATTTTTAAAAAATATTCAAGGAATTTGTACCTTGTAGTTCTTCAAATTTTCTACATGTACATATTTTTTTTATTTTGTTAAAGATAATTTATTTGTTGAAAAAATAAAAATTATAAGTCAGTTATTTTTATTGCCATGATTTTGAAGGGATTTTCTGAGTTTTGTGGGTCTTATGGGGTTTTATTGTTGGGACAGGTTGAGAACAGCTTTTGGATCGAGACTGGTGTCCCCCTCTCCCCCCCCCCCTCCCCCTCGTATTTTCTGACAGAAAAGTCACCGGAATTTCCTGCACGACCTTCGGTAAAGGAAGGGAAATCATTGGTCAAGTATTTCTCTTTCTTTCGTTCTTTGTAGAGTGAATTTTTTTTTTTGAAGGACAAAATTGGCCTCTAGCTAAGTCATTCCGGTTAGTAACATAAGAATGAGATTATTCTTGTTTTTGATTGAATTATTGACATTAAATAAATCGGTAGAGCAAGAAATTGAGTGCTTCAGTAGAAATGACTGGGTGAAAAGTTCCTCGTGTGTATTCTGCCGAATATCTATCCAGAGGAGTGGGTTCAGGGGAAAATGTCAGGAGACCATTCTTAGGGAGAATATTATTCTCTACAAAAAAAGTGTTTTGATATTTCACCTTAAATCCACTTTTTTCGGAAATATTTGCAGAATAATGCAACGGAATCATCTCTTTCTTTTTCATTACGGGAAAAATATTAATAACACGTTGATGAAAATAGTTTCATTCGAAATCCAGGGAAATTTGAGGTGGAAAATGATATAATGAAGCCCATTTTGCCCCAGTAGCTCAAAAGTTATGAAAAATTTTAATTTTCCATCGGATATTTTTCGGAAATCTCGGTAAACCTTTAAATATCGAAAAAAAAAAAAAAAAAATAGGGGTTTTTCCAGCACTTTTCCCTACTCCACACATGATCACTCATCACAATCTCACTTAATATTTACCATACTCAATAAGCTAATATATATCAAAGCCCAAGGGCTGATACTATGTAAAAAAATTATAATTACTCATTGCATAAATTGTTATAGGGGAAGGTGGGGCAAAATGGACATCAGGGATAAAATGGACACATCTAAATTTTTTGGCAAATATTATGGAAAACTCTTGAAATTAAGAGAAATATTGGCGGTAGATTGTTTTTGATGATTTCATTGGATTGCTGAGGAAATTTTAGATGGGAAACAAGTGCCGAAATTAATTTTTTGGAGTTTTTGGCGATTTTGACTTTTTTGAGCTTTTTAGAGGGGTAAAAGCCTTGTTTTTTTGAAAATTTTCAGTTTTTTGAGAATATCTTTGGTTCTATTTGTCGTAGCGCAAAAATTCCGATGGGAGATGAAAGGTGAGATCATTTGCCATCGATTTATAGGGTTTTAAATTCAAAAATATCGATTTTTAAGGTATTTATGGACATTTCTGTGAAACAATTTTGTGAAACAGTTTTTGGCCTATAACTATTCCAAAAATTGACATTTTTGAATTCAAAACCCCATAATTCGATGGGAAATGAGCTCACCTTTCATTTGAGACCAACCACGAATCGCTACGACCAATAGAACCAAAGATATTTGGAAAAAACTGAACATTTGAAAAAAATGAAAGGCTTCTACCTCTCAAAAATGCCCAAAAATATAGATTTTCAAAAAAATCGAAAAAAATACAAATGACACTGGTTTTCCGGCTAAAATCTCCTCAGCTTTTCAATAGAATGATCAAAAAAAATCAATCTCTAACCATTTCAGTAGTGAAGAGGTAAAACAGGATAAATCGACTTATCTTTGAGGTCATTTCGAAGGAAATAACTCGGAAACTAAGCGAGATAAGGTGATATCACTCATCTGTTCTTGTAGAGAATTTCAAGAGTTACAGAAGAGTTTCAGGGCAAAATTGCTCTTTCTCGGTTAATTTCTAAGATATTTTCAAAAAACTTACTGAGAAAAAAAGAGACTTATCTTGTTTTACCTCTTCACTACTGATTTCATTATAGTGTCCATTTTGCCCCACTCTCCCCTAACTATGTAATGTTGATTAATGTTAATAAAACCTTCAAATATCGTAATATCGAAAATCTCGAATGACATTGAAAATATCTCTGAAACGAGTGCATTTAGAGGAAAACGTCAGGTGACCTCTTTTGTAGATAATTTTAAAGGCTACAAAAAAGAATTCATGGCATTTTTTCCTAATCACGATGGTTTCCGAGAAATTCAATGAGAGACATCAGTCAAACGGTGAAATTGAATTAAAAGAGTGGGGATGTCCTTACCTTCCATAACGTAGACCGTTGAACCAACATCTCCCTCTGTTATTATGAGAGAACCGGCTGGATAGGTCACGGGATACATGCAGTCAACGATTTCACGTATTTGCGTTAATTCCAAATTCTTCATGAAGTCATTGTCCAGTATAGCAGCTTTAATGAGTTCCCGAGATCTGTAAATTGAGAGAATAATATCTCGTTTAGTTACTGACTGTTTCTGTTTCTAGTCTGTCGATAATATGAATTACAAGAGATTCCGTGGCCGATGTCTTCGAGACTGTGACGTCAACTACGTCCTTAGTATCAGGTAAACATTGTGAACAAAATTTCAAAACTGCTTTTATTTTATTTTTTTTCTGAATTTTATGAACAACAAATTTAACCTAGAAACAATACATTTTCAGGTATTTTGTAAATATCTCTGGAAATAATGGAGATAAAAATGTTGGATGGAGACGTTTTTCGTCAAAAATTTTCCGTTCTACAAAAAAGGTATCTATGAAAATTGCTTTAACTGTCTTCGTTTTCGAGAAATTTCAAAAAAATTAAATCTTATTGTTTTGTTTCAGGTAGAGATTCGGATAGAATGGACTTCTAGATGAAAACTTAAAAATTTTGAGGCGGAAATCATGTTTTAAAAGAGATTTTTCTGATTTTTCTTCAATTTTAATGAAAATTTGACGTCAATTTTCTTCAAAATTCTGTTTTTTTGAAGATTTTTCCGGTTCTAATGGTCTTATGAAAATTCAAATTGGAGGAAAAAGGTGAGATTTATTCATAATTTTTTGATATTTTTTGATGATAATTTTCAATAACTGATTTTGTTATCAGGTTATTTATAAATTGATGGAAAAATAGTGGAAATAGTTCACCTTTTACTTTGTTTTTCATCTCTCAATCAATTTCAGAAAAAATCCCCTCAAAAATTAAAATTTTCACAAAAATTCGTGGATTTTTATTTGAAAAAGAAAATGAATTTCAAAATTTCGTGAATTTTCGGTTTAAAAAAAACGAATTTTTGGCGAAAATCAAATCTGACATATCGTCGACTTGCTCTTTTTGCTCTAGGACGACGACATGTTTTTGTCGTTATTTCATATTTCAAATATTTTTCCACATTTCAATCGATTTTCGATATTTTAATCAGTCCCACTCATTTTTTTTATCATTCTCCAATCCATCATTCGGATTATGCGTTATCTTGAAATGAATGGGTTGTGTAATGTGTAGGTGAAACAATCGTGGGCCTTGGACGAGTAGGTCAACATTGAACAGGGAAAGTGTGAGCCCTCATACACGTGCCGTTTCACTTTTAAAAATCAATCAACGAAAAATTTAGAAAATGAGGTACAAAATGGGTGAGTCAAGAATTTTGAATTTTATCTAAATTTCAAGATGGAAAAAAATGTCTATTTTCCCCGATCGTTCAAAAAATTAATTTTTTTTTCTTTCTTATCTTTAAGAACACATTTTTTCATTCATCCAACATAAGAATATTTCTTCTATTTTTTTCTACTCATTGAGAATGAAAAAATTTCATAAAAACCGGATTCAGCTAGTTTTTTTTTTGATACTCGTTAAATTCTATTTCCTTTTAATTTACTTTTAAAAAGGTTATACCTCTGTGGTTTATTGTATTTAACAATCGGCTTAGAATCATATCTCAATGGTTCAGCTGATATGGCGAGTCTCTTCAATCTCTGTCCACCTCCAAGTTTCCCTTTACCCATTGATAAATCCACAATTTGCCGAAATTTATCAATTTCATTTTGTAAATATCTGATAGTAGAATCTCTTTCATCAATAACTTTTTCTAAAAGCTCAACCATCTCATCTTTTCTTCTCAGTGCCTCAGTGCGTTCATATAGTAAACGCTTCAAGTCTCTGACCGAATCCATTTCATTGAATTTAAATAAATGAGTGGAAGTACAACATGTGCAGGATTGCACTTTCACTCTGTTCCACGTGTTACCAATTTTGGTAGTTAAAAAAAAAAGGTTTTCGTGAATAATCAAAAAATCACTGACACCATTGCTTCATTGTCTTATCACTAGATATAATTTATTTTCATTGAAAAAAAAAAATTCTATGTTTTTTTTCTCTCTGTAGAAACTTAGCACATATTCCAACTGTAAAAAACTATTTCATCACTGATATTTTTAGAATTAATGGTTTTTTTTGTGAGATTATTTTTACACTAATTCTGTTATTTTTGTGATTATTTACTGAAGACACTTATCGTTTAGCTTTTCGGGTGAGGAATGAGATCGTCACGATTGCTATACATTGAGTTCTATCACTGGAATGAGCGGACGATCGCTATCTTCCCTCACTCCAAAGTAATTTCAATGGTGCGAGGGAATGAGCGGCAATAATTTGGAAATATTCGTTGGAAAATTTCAGTTTTTTGAGAATATCTAGGAAACTAGTGGAGACAGAAAAAAACGATAGAACCTTTTTTATAGGTCTTTTTCTGTTCTAGAAAAAAGCTTCTCGTTGATTTTTGTCCATCTCCAGTAGATTTTGAGGTATTCAGGAAAAACTGCTGAAAATCACGTAAACGTTCTCCAAATTTTCGGAAATATCTGGGAAATTACTGGAGACAGAGGAAAAATCATCGGGATCTTTTTTGTAATCATTTTTCTACTCCCAAAGAAAGGTATCCATGATAATTCATCTATCTCCCTCGAATTTCGAAATATTTTCAAAAAAGAAACAATTTATCCACGTTTCATCATTTTCTCACGAAATTATTATTCATTCAATACTCAATTTATCTTCTCTAACAACCAATTAACTTTAACACATTCAATTTCATTTGTAGCACGTGTTTAAGCTACGAGAGATAATTTAGAACTGAGAAAACACAAAACTGTTCATTGAGTTTTGACGCAGTATCTTAAATTTCTAAAATAAATAAACGTTTTCTTTGGAGACAAAAATCATTCTCTCCAAACTGTCGATATTTTAATATATTTTCAGGAAAAACACTTTTTCTAAGGAGAAACCTTTTTTTTTTCTTTTGAAAAGAAACCTTTTTTTTTTTCTTTAATTCGCAAAATTTAGAGATACTTTCACTATTTTCGTTACGATAGTGACACCTGAGGGTCTCAACGCTGAATGAGTAAATAAAAAAAAGTTATTCAACTCATTTTATTGGCAAATTACATGTGTATGCGTACATCGTTACCTAGATATCATGTGCACGTGTATGTTTTCCCCTAAAGGCACATCACTCACTTATTCCAAACCAATGCTCAACTCCCTGACAAAATACTATCAAGGACTTGAAATACAAAAATTGTCCTACATACGAATCGAGACTGAAGCTGTAACATGTTTTTAGTTTCAAATGCCTTAAGGCTGAGAACAATGTAGTCAGAGATGATCTCATTGGTTTTTTTTGAAATGTGTGAAAGTATTTTGTAATGTTTCGAGATTTTTTTTTTTCTTTTTAACATATCTGCGAAGGGAGTGGATCCAGGGGAATTTGTTGAGAGACCTTTTTCGTAGAGAACTGAGGTAGTATCCCAGCAAACACGAGTACAATAACCCCGTATTTTTCTAATGCCGTATCAAAGACAGAGATCGGCGGTATCGGTTTTTTTCGTAACGATTTTGATTATAGGGGAAGGTGGGGCAAAATGGACATCAGGGGTAAAATGGACACATCTAAATTTTTAGGCAAATATCATGAAAAACTCTTGAAATTAATAGAAATATTGGCAGTAGATTGTTTTTGATGATTTCATTGGAAAGCTGAGGAAATTTTAGTTGAGAAACAAGTGGCGGAATTAATTTTTTTGAATTTTTAGTGATTTCGAATTTTTTGAGCATTTTAGAGGGAAATATATATGCCCTTCCTTTTTTTGAAAATTTTCAGTTTTTTGAGGATATCTTCGGTTCTGTTTGTCGTAGCGTAAAAATTTCGACAGGAGGTGAAAGGTGGGATCATTTGCCATCGATTCATAGGGTTTTCAACTCAAAAATATTGATTTTTGAGGTATTTATTGGCATTTTTGTGAAACAGTTTTGTGAAACACTTTTTGGTCTATAACTATCCCAAAAATTGATATTTTCGAATTGAAAACCCCATGAATCGATGGGAAACGAGCTTAACTTTCATTTGAGACCAACCCCCTATTGCTACGACTAATAGAACCGGAGATATCCGCAAAAAACCGAAAATTTTAAAAGAAGGAAAGGCTTTTGTCCCTCAAAAGTGCCGAAAAATATCGAATTTTCAAAAAAAATAAAAAAAATCATCTGACATTCATTTTTCGGCTAAAATTTCCTCAGCTTTTCAATAGATTCATTAAAAAAAAATCCATCTCTAACCGTTTCATTATAGTGTCCATTTTGCCCCACTCTCCCCTATTACTAATTTTTTCTAAAAAATATCACTAGTTATTTTCGAAAAATTAGTAATTAGGAAAAAAGTATTACTTGATACAAGTTTATATTAATAATAAATTGAGTACAGAAATAATGTCAATAAATATTTTAAATTAAACATGATGGAGAAGTTTGATTAAACGTGGTAAATTTTATATACTTCATTACTGGGTAAATACAATTTTCAACGTCAAATTTTAATTAAAAGATACTAGTAACTACTTGCCTCTCTTTCTATCTCATGCATGTGATAGGAGATTGTTTATGTAGAAAAAATTCAAGGAACAAAAACAACTTTATATTTACAATCGAAAAAATATAACTTTTGAATAGTTTAATCACTTTTTCGAGTAAATCGAAGTACGTTTTCACCAATCATCAGCAATTAATTGAAAACTAATCTACAATATCCCTTTTTTTTCGTTTTATGAACTGTTTTCTGGAATGGTACCTTAAATTCTCTATAAAAAAGGTTTCACGAAGAATTGTCCTAAATCTAACGATTTCCGAAATATTTCCAAGAGAAGTATTATTTTTAATTTTTTTTTTCAAATAGTTGCAAATTTTAATTTTAATGTTTTTTGAAGTATCTTCTAAATGAGTATATCTACGAGAAAATGTTAGACGACCTTTTTTCTGGAGAATTCAATTGTCTACAAATAAGATCTCTTGATAAATTCATCTGAACCCAATAGTTGCGGAGATATCTGCAAAATTATCTGAACGTTTGCTTAATTATCTTCCGAAAACTTCATAAATCAATCGTTGATCACTCTTTTCTAGTTCAATGTTTTATTAATAAATAGACACGTATTGAGCAAGTCCTTGCCTCACTTTTCAATAATAGTTAAACCAGAGACAGCACATGTTGAGAATGTTCCACTCGTACAATTTTACTATTTCATACGCATTGTGTGTTATCCTTCGACAATCTCTTTATGGAATCGTCACGTTTTAAATTATTTAACTCTCGCTGAAGAAATTAGAACGATTCGTCTTCAGTAGCATCGTCAATGTCCACGGGTTACGAAACAATTGGTCAGAATATCTTCCTTTTTCCGTCACAATTTCGCCTGTTTTTTCTTGAAATTTGTTAAAAAAGCAGCTAAAATTACCGACTGATCTGAATTACCGCGGGATCAGGAGGTCAATCAAAATGAGATACTTATCAATATCGACACCAGGGGTAATTTGGGGGATCACACCGGAGTGGTCCCACAAATCCTTCTACTCGTCGCGTGGAAATCATCGACTCAAGTTCTACTCGTCGCGTGGAACTCAACGAGTCAAGTTCTACCAACGGTAGCCGCCAACGGGCGAGCCTTGGCGTGTGAAACTCATCAAATGAAGATCATCATGATCTTCATAACTATCAAGCCACTATCGCGGAATTGACGCCTAGTCGATAGATAATAGGAAAGGTTCGATAGAACCGGTCAAATCCGCTGAGTTGAGGATCGAGTAAGTGATCGGCATAACGGTTTAATAGCGATTTACGCCCGGTATTAAATGCAGTGTGCAGAGTGAAATTAATCATGAGAAAATAGAGACAATTATCGAACAGACAATAAATCATAGAGACAATTATCACCAAGAGACAATATCTAGAATCAGTGCGGTCAAAGTATCAAAGAGTGTATTCTAGTCAAATCATTAAAGAGTTTATATATTTTTATATAATTCACGTGTTCCGTATCATTGTGAAAATCCACTAAAATCCCTCCACTGAGAAATATCCTAATCCTACAAAAGAGTAAGTCATCCCAAAATATACAGTCCACTACAAGGAGAAAATCATCGAGGAAGCCACGGCGAGTTGCATCGGGTTTCCTCCCGTAAAGGTCAGGGCAGTAAAATTGCCATGATTTTTAACAAAATTATTTCCAAAATAGGCGGGTTTACAGAAAAATGTCAAGAGAATTTTTTTTAAAGGAATTTTAAAAGCTATAAAAGAAGTTTCTCGACAACTTTCTGTAAACTTCATAGCTTCTGAGATATTCGTCAAATAATAGAAGCGAGACCGATCGCACGCTGAATTTATATCTGATGGTTCGAATATATGAGAGAAAATGTGAAGATCAGCGATATGCGTTTGTCGGAATTCTGCCGATGGGGTAATGATTTTTTTTGTCCTTTAATTCACCAGTGAGGAATTGGTGTTACGGATTTCGATAATTTTTGACTCACGACTTCGTTCATTTTTGTGTATGCAGTATTATAAACAGGAGGATTCAATTGTTAACCTAATAGTTAGTTTCTTAACTAATCAAAACTCGAATAATGAATGAATAATAATAATCCATAACTAATGGTTCATGATTGTAAATGATTTTCATTGAGAAGGAAGGGAAAGTTATGTTTCAAAAATCGTTAATGGTAATTCTGAAGAATTTCCTCGATCCATTCGAAATAATTGAATGCGTGAGAGAATGTGGTTGGAGAATCTGGATGGAGAAAACTGAAGAGTCACACCAATGATGATGTTTTTGTAAACCAATGGAGCTCCACTGTCGTCCTGATAGAAAATTGAGATAAAATAATCAAGAATTTCTGCACTCAAATATCTTAGAAGATCTGAGAATCTGAAAGAGATAGAGGAATTTTGCTTCAAACCATCCGGTAGAGGAGAATGAGAGCTAGGAAAAAAGATGATAACGAAAATTTTTCAGTCTCGCATAGTTTCTGAGATACATTGAATGAACAAAATAATACTTGTAAAACACAAGAATTATCTTTCGGATCCATAGTGCAGAACTGAAGACGACTGTCTAACCTAGTGCGTTTCTGACACTCAATATCATCAATAATCTGGAAATACGTCCATCTCAAATGGACGTTATCACCGTGTGGCTCTATATTATGTTATCACCGCACGCTTCAGCGTGGGTAATGGGCTTTATCCACGTCAAAAGTCTCATTCGTCGAACGCGGTGGGTAAGATGTTTCAGTGGATAAAACAGCGCTCGTCAACCTCTTAAGAGCGAGGTAAAGTGCCATTTTACCCGCGTGAGTGATATAAATGATTCTGATAATGATACTGATGTTTCAGATTATTTATCAAAAAAAAAATGAATAAATAAACATTTGTGATAATTTAATTTAGCGATATTTTGAGGGTGTGATATATGATAGGTAACCACTCGTTGGTGCCGCTCATTCAAATGTTCTTGATAAGATCTTGATGTATTTGCTGAGCTTCCAACGAATTAATGCCGTCTGTAAGATACTCTTTACTATCGTGCATAAACTCGCCAAAAAGTTTTTTTTTTAATTACTAATTAAACCGACAAGTTCATGTAATCGGAATAATCGCACACCAATGGTTGATAAACTTCACGTTTTAAGGAATTTAATTGCTCAACGTTTTCTCGCCTGAATCATATTCCTCCAGTTGATCACTGAGGCAATTTTCATCAGGGAAGCTCAGGAAAATCATCGCGTTCCGAACAAATAAATCGATGGTCAATGATCTCAGCTTTCATTGGAGACGAAACGCAAGTCACTACCCGAGTCGAAGTTTTAACACTCGTTTGATTCTCGTTTACTTCTCCAACCGAAAAATAACGCTCGTTTACTACTCCTTGTCCTCGCATGAATCTCCTTCGATACTCCAACGTCTCAGGATCCGTTTGTCATCCTCAATTGATTCTCCACGTTCTCTCATTACTAATTTATAGTTACATTCGGGAACAGTGATGTATTAATACTTGTGATGGAATATCCATAATTGTCGATGAAAACAATAGATTCCATGTTTGTTATATTTTTGTTTTCTTCTTTTGACTAATTGGACTTATTAATTGAAATGGTAAACCGAGGAAGTCCGCCGGATATTTGACGTTAATTCTTGAGAGATTGTTTCAAACTTGTAGAAGATGGCAATTTCTAACATTGATTATATTCAATGAGGAATTTCCACTTCTTTTGGATCTGAAATTAACTCTTAAAAATTTATAGAAAATTTACCATTTTAATATTGAAATTCCCCCACCCATCCCAGAATCTGAAAAATGGAGAGCTCAACGAGGATTCAATGAGCTCTCCTTAACATTCTCATTTCATTCTCCTCGATGTATTTTAGGAAATAACTACATCGAGGAGAATGAAACGAGCACTCAAAATACATTAATATGATAGGAGGTATGCTCCTCCTATGATTCTTCAAATTCTCCCGACTTGGAGAATTTGGAGAAGCAAAGGAGCATTAAAATTTCGACTCGGGTATGATCAACAGAACTGGAAATATCCGCGTAAAAGTGGATAAAATAAAAAATGAGAAGAGTTTCATGTCCTATTCACACCCTAAAAAGTAGAAATGAATCAAAAAATTAATTCTGACTTAATGTAAATTTCTGCAAATTTACTCATCTTATCAGTGTGATGTGGGTATCATCGAGACATTTAGCAATGTTTTATTAAGATATTCATAGTTTCAATAAGGAAAAGATATATTCTGAGTTAGTAGAGTGATATCAATCCTGTAGATTACATGTGACTTGCTTCCAGAACATTCGAAATATTTTTCATACATTTCTGCAATGTTTTCTTCACTGATTTTTGCACAGCTGATACTCCTCGGAATTTTCCACAGTAAGTCCTGTAGGTATACACAATTTATCCGCTGAAGGTAGTTCACTCGCAAACCGACTTTTTTTTTGGAATTTAATGAAATTGGAATACGAAATAAGGAAAAGTGTCTGATATTTTATTCGAAAAAGAACGAAATTCTTCTCTACGTCCTCGTCGTGATCTCGGGTGATGCGAAACATGGTGATAACCTCAATTTTATTGAAAGATTTTATTTTGTTTAATCCGTTAGAGACTTCCCGCTCAGTGCGGGAGAGCGAGTGAAGATGAAATTTAGGTGTGATAGGGTTAAGATGTTTTGAGCACAGTCTTGTATGAAAAAGAAATTGAATCTTCTGACAGTGAGTATTTCTAGCTTTTTGTACTTACTATTGTGCTAAAGCTTTGTCTCACGAATGTCGCGAATGAACTACCTTGAATGACCAAACTCTCTGTAGAAATAATTTGCAGGCATGAAGTAGTTTCATACAAAATTGTCTCCATTGATTTTTTCAGCTACCGATGCCATATTTTGCAGTAAAGTTGCATGTCAAGGCCAATTCAAGTATTTGGTAGAAATAATTTTCAATGATTGTGGAAATCCAGGAATTTGTGGAGGTGCTGTACTTGATGAAACTCATGTACTCACTGCTGCTCATTGTGTTTCCAAATTCGATGCGAAGTATTTGTCCATCATTGCTGGCACCAACGATTTACGATCGGAGTATGCAATAAAGCGAAAGATTAAAAAGATTCATTTTCCTGAAGATTACCCGGAGAGAATATTGTATGGGACCTTTGAATACTACAGGCAGAAATTTGTAGACTGGTTGTTAATGGAGCCTATGAGACCCCTACTCGAGAATGACATTGCTGTTCTAACGGTAACACAGAAATTGTTATCAAATAGAATTTATTTGAAAGTAATGAACTGTTGTGGGATGAAATAATGGGATTTCAAGTGATATTGATTCTGATTCTATAATCTCGATTATATTGCATCCTCTCCAGATAACTTTTGGTGAAATCCGATCTCAATGATGGTCTCTTCCATGCTATTTTCAGCTAGACGAGGCCCTATCTCTTGGAGACAACGTCTCGAGCGTAAAGTTACCAATGTCATCTGTTCTACCTTATGATGAACCGATTCCATTTGCTTCCTGGGGGGATATAGCAAAGGGCACTTCCACCAAAATTTTAAAATGGGCCAATTTCATGATACTGGATCAGCTTGATTGCTATGTGCGCACAGGACTAAACAGTCGTCATCAGTTTTGCGTTGTGCATCCAAAGGATTGTTCTTTCCTTTTACCTGTATGATTTTGTTCATTCGATGTATTTCAGAAACTACCCGAGATGGAAAATTAGAGTCTCTCAGCCACATCTCCGAACTGGAGATGGATCTCTATCCACTCCACCATGGAGACATCGCAAGACTTCTCCACAAGAACCTCAGCGTCTCTAGTTGAGAGACACTCAGTGAATCTTCTCAACCAATACATATTTAATTGCATATTTCGCTTATTAATGCGATTAATCTATGCTTGGAGTGCGAATTATACGGAAATAAGACAAAAAAAGAATCGGTTTCGCGGATAGACATAATTATATTTATCTCAAGAACCACGTAACCGATTCTTTTTTCTTTTTTGTTTCCGAATGGAAGCTTGCTAATCGTAATTTTCTAGCAAGTTTGAGATTTTATGATAATATGACCCAGAACCTCAAGAACCACCGTTAAAAAAAATGATTGTGCATGTGTATGTGAGTGTGTATTTGTATTCGATGACGCATTTTCCGCTTCGCTCTGAAACGGGGCTAGCTAGCTTGCGTGCTTCAGATTCTCACCAAAATATCAGCTGAATCGGCCGGATAGTTCCTGAGAAGAATGGAAATGTCTAAATATCGTTCTTTTGACTTTCCTCGATGAAAAATGGAATTCCAGCATCTGCGTCTTTGACCCCTTGGGTAGCGGGAGCTCAGATTATAGTTTATCCACTAAAAAACTTTTGAGAAATTTTCATAAAAACCCTAATACCTCTATAACTTAATGAATAATTGAGCTAGAGACATCAAAATTTGTGGAGTCATACATCTGATGGGTGCAAAGTTTTGTATTGAAACTAAGCGGAATTGGTTCAGTAGTTTCTTCGATATCAGCATAGGAACATCTGGAAAAGAAAGCTATATCTTCAACTATTCTGTTAGTCATTTTTGGGATGAACTTAACCCTATGAGGTCAATTTTGGTTTCCCCATTTCACGCACAGATTGATGATGGTAGATTGAAAATTAAAAAAATCCATTCGGAAGCTTTTTGCCAATTGCATTCACATTCTGTTAAATGAACGATAAGATTCAGATTACGCACAAGTAGTGGGGCTCCTGCTTGTTTCCGTTTCATCTGCGTAAAAAAATTACAAATAATGAATATAATTTTCACTCCAAGCTTATATAAATTTCACTAATAAGCGAGATGTGCAATTAAATATGAATTGGCTGTGATGATTCACTGATCGTTTCTCTACTAAAGACGCTGAGGTTCTTGCGGAGGAGTCTCGTAAAAGTCTCCATGGTGACACGGAGACAGATCCGTCTCCAGTTCGGAGATGCGTCTCTTCTACGTCTGAGGGTCTCCACTTTCCCGTCTTGGGAGATAAGAAAATCTTCATTACCACTTTTTTTCTTGTTTTCCTCTAAAAAAAATAGCTTGAATCGAAATTTCTGTATCTCCTCCAGATTCTGAGATATTCGAGATAATGCGGTTGCCTCAACTCAAACATTTTATCATTTTAAGTGCAGCAATTTTTCATTCCTCCATTTCAATTTTTTGTTAGGGAGACAGTGGAGCCCCATTGGTCTATAACAACACTGTCCTCGGTGTGACTTCTCACGGTTCTTTATCTGCGAAGGAGCCAGCCATGTTCACTAAAGTATTTGATTTTTTGGAATTCATCAAAAAATCGCAGGAGGACTGAAATCGAATACTTTCTCAAAATAAATTTTTCTTTTTTTCAATAGAAATCATTTATAATCAAGGATTGGTGATGTATTGTTATTATTCAATCCTTATTCGTTCTCGGATTACTTCAGGAACATGATTGCGGTGATCAAATGGTAGGACATTGGGTGAAAAATTGAATTTTTACTATTATACAAATATTTTGGAAACTATTAGGGTTGCAGGAATTTATCAGGGGACTTTTTTCATACCCCTCGGAATCCTGAACAAAAAAGGTCTATCGATATCTTTCCCTCAAGTCACTCGCTTTGGGAACAATCAGAAGAGGGTCTGAAAATCGGATTTTTACCATTTACAATGAATTTCGCAAAAGCGAGAAATTCAAATTTTATAATTCCGCAAACGATTAAAATCCTTAATTTAGTTGAAAAGGTGAAATTTTGTAGCCATGGCTATATCTGCAGGATTCGAGATGCTTCCAATCCCCCCCTCTAAAATTCAATAAACTTCACTCTTTGAAACATCATGAAACTGAACTGAGTTATAGTATTGAAAAAAAAAAAAAAACAGTGATCCACGTGTTATTTAAATGGAGAAAAATCAACGATTGAGAGGAAGTACTTAGAAGTAAAATTAAGCATCCAAACTTTGAGGGGATTTGTGTTTCCATATAAGCAACCAAATTCTCATGTGTCAGCGAAAAAAAATATTCGTTTCAAATGAAGCACCCTACCCTACACTGAGAAAAAAATAATAGTAAAAACAATCAAATATTGATGTCATTGGTCCTTAGAAAATATTTTGTTGAATTAATTGAAAACAGTCGTTGAATTTACTGATTTTAGTCAATTCAACTAGTTAATCTGTTTTAATTAACTAAATTCAAGAAATTCAACTAGTTCATTTATTTGAATTAACTAAATTCAGTGAATTCAACAATTTCGTGAATTATTTCAAAAAAATATTTGCTAAGGACCTTTTACCACAATATTTGATTGTTTTTACCCCTATTTTTTTTCTCAGTGTATGCATGCAACTGTTTTACTGACAGAATTTCCATCATTTCCCCAAAAAGTTCATGAGAGCTCCGCACTGTGGCGTCACTCGTCGACTGTTCGGATTGTCAGTATTGGCCCGCCGCAAGATGGTGCCACCACTTCAAGAAATTCACAACTATTCCCCTTCCGTTTGCCGTATACACACGAGGTTTTTTTTAATAAAATGTCGCCGGTGGCCGTGACAGCAGCTATTTTTAGAACCACAGTGAGATAAGCACCGCGCACCAACGGCCAGAAGAGAAACAGGCTGATGGAGGGGGGCAAAAGACGTAGAAGGGCAAGAGGGGAGGGAAGAAGCAGTGGGACAAGAAGTAATGGAGGAAAGAAAGAGAGCGAAAAAGAGAAAACATCGGAGGAGACACAGAACGAGAAGAGCGAAATAGATATAAAATGTGTACAGTCAACAGTTGCGGTTTGAAGAATGGCCGCAATGAGGTGGGGAAATGAACGAACTAATTATCTGTGACGTCATTGCCGACTGGTTTCAATTCTCGCCAGATTATGCACATAATGTCTTTGATGCATTGGAAGAGTGAATTAATCGAATGATAATGCGAAAATTAAAAATAGTACAACAATTGAGCATTGTGAGAAAAAAAAACATGAAAGTTATTTTATATTTTCTTATTCAATAATGAATGAGATGGGTTTTGAGATTTTTCAACCGAGATCATGCGACTAGGATTGCCTTTATGGTAATGGGAAACGTATGTTATTGTAACAGAGGATGGGATCAAGGTTGTTACACTAGTAAGGCCCCCAGAAACTTGGTAATTTTCTTTTTTTCCCCCTCATTTCTTCTTCTGCCAGGTATTTAAATATTAAATATACTGGCTGCAACAGTCGGGTTGGATATTCTAAAAATAGAGCTGATTTTTTTTTACCTTTTCTTCTTTTAATGACACAAGCGAGGTCGGAATTCCCATCGATGAACCCTGTATTTGACCTTGGGAAGATTTTTTCTTTCTTGGGCATAAACGTGTATCATATTCTACCTATTTTGACTCCTCAAGGGAATTGCTACGTAATAGATTGTACTTAGGCCCTTTTAATCGTCGAGAGACCGTGAAAAATATTGGGTTTAGGAGTCATTCAATGTGACCGTGACAAGTGGTTATTTTGAGGCACTTCGCACTCCTCTCTCTTTCTTCTCCTCCCCTCCCCTCACCTCTCTTGGATTAGCGGCGGAACGTGTCGAGCCAAGTATGGGTGAGAAACAAGGCCCACCATACTTATAAAAACGCATTGGTTATTCTCCCTCAAGGCCCAAACAATTCAAGACGTCCATATGGATTGACTCAATGAGATATTGATATTTCTCCAAGGACTCTAGTACCAAACTAGCTTCTACTTCGGCATATCAACTTCCGTAAAATTCAACGTGCCAGAGCCAACGGGCCCAGCATAATGGGCCTCGCGATGCCTCATAAATTGTGAACGTCAGTTCGTACCTATCTTCTGTGAATCAGGCATCGAGTTACGTGCAACCATTCAAAATATCTGAAAATAGAAAGGGTCTTACGTAAGGCCCGAAAATGCATTGCCTCTGTTACACCGAAAATTTTCCATCCGCGCTCGACAGTAGTCATCCGGACTTCCATTGAGAAGTTTCTCTTTCAAATCTCTAGGTAAAATGATAATTGGGCCTCATGGTGAGGTGGATCATAAACTCCAACCCAAAAAATTCGGATGTCGTTGACAATGAAACGTAAAAAAATGAGGCTTAGGCATTTCGTCCACTCCCGATTCTTTTACCGAGGAAAAATGGGCCCCAGGGGCCTGCGGTGAACTGGAAAAAGGGTCACCCTGCCCCAGGCCGTCCAGAGAACGTAATGGGTGAGAGGAAAGCGTCAAGCGATACACCGAGTCCTTTCGTGACTCCCTCCAACTGGGATAAGGCCCAGAGTTGTGGTGGGGAGGGAGCAATAGAGGGAGGGGGGGGGGCTGCACGAGCTCAGCTGGAGGTGGAATTTTGTGATGATGCGTATGTATACGTTTGTGTACTGTTACTTGGATTTATTTTCGCTTCCAATCTTCTCCTCCTCATTCTTTTTTTAAATTCTGTATTTTTTTTCTCTGTAAATACCTTTTTACTCTTATTTTCACGCAAATTTATCGTCGTACGGTGAAGTTATCGCGCCCTGTGCGCCAACGTCGAGTGTTTTATTATCTTTTTAGAAAGCGTACAAGGCCGCAAAATCGCGGTAGTACGGGACAACAGTGGAATTCGAGGAGTGCCAACTTTTATTTTTTCAGCTTCTTTTTTTTTCTCTTCTTCCATTCTCATTATTTTCGTTTTCTTCGCGTGATAGAGGAATCCTCTAATCATCTGTTATTTATCTATTTTTATTCAACGAGCTGAGTAATCACAGCCACAGATCATGTGACGCCGCAGGTTACTGCGAAAATATTTGCGTTGTCTCTGAGTTTTAAATAAATTAGAAAAAAAATCATCAAAATACTTTTTTTTAATTAAAATTTCCATTTCACCTATTATGGTTAAGGCAAAAATGTATTTTTTTGTTTTTAATACAATGAAAATGTTCAAGATCGAAAATTCAAATTTCCCGCCTTTATCACCTGTTAAAATGATTTATTTATTTATTTCTCACGTTGGCATGTGAACTGGCGCACCGCCAAACACTTGCTCACGATACAACGTAACTAATTTGCATGTCTAGGTGACATGTTTTGGATTTAAAAGTTGAGTAACTAATCGCAACGACTTGTCGCATCATAAAAAAGCGATTCAACATCAATCCATATCCGAGAATTTTCGGATAAATTGCGGGTGTAAAAAAAAATTATTTAATAAATAACTCATATTTTTTTTTGGTTTTATTTCCCAATAAATTCCATTTACATTCCAATTACTCCCAGTAATTCCAAATGAATTGGCCGCATTTATATACATGAAACACTGGAGGGATGAGGGAAGAGGAGGTGGAGGAAGGAGGAAAAAAATTATTCGAAGCATTTAATGAAAGTGCATATTAAAGGCGGGAATTTTTTGAATTGGACAGCAATGAATATATCGCAAAGGGGTTGAGGGGGAATTCGAGTTATGTACATGGATGTAAAACGAGTTCGAGAGATGGGCACAGATCTACCGGTTAGTGGCCGATGATACTTGGAAGAATGAATAAAGACACGTTAACTTCTGTGTGCGTGTGTATTTGTAGCTACCGCCCATTTATAGCAGGTGTTTTATGTATCGTGCAATTCTTTTGGAATTTAAGCTTGGTTGAAAAATCATCATTGAGATTTTCGCGATTTTTTTTTCATGCTAATTAATGGAAGAATTATGCAATTAAATATTAAAAAATTATTGTTGTAATTTTTTGGAGGTACAAACAAGGGCTTATGATGGATTTTAAAAGAATGGAAAGTTTTTGATATATTGAGGAAGGTACCTAGTATCCCAGTAAGCTCGAGTGCAGTGAACCCAGCATTTTTTCAATGCCACATCAAAAATGATATTCTTCTCCATTCTTTTGAATTTTCGCATAATTTTTGTCTGCATCGTTTATGAGATATGAATTATCGAAGTTGCTGAAAATAGCGGTAATGGGAATGAAACTCCCTAAACAGTTGATCCATTATTTGGAAACTATTAGCGAAGAGAACAGAATTTTAGCTAATTAATAGAAGGAAAAATACTCAATTTTTCGTAAAGTTATTGAGGAATTTTGGTTCGAACGGAGTCGTTTCTATTCGCCTCCCTCTCTATCTTATGCGTGTGATAGGAGATCAGCAATGTGAAATAAGTCGGACAAATCGAAGGAAATTATATTTACAAGCTGAAGATATGTCTGTCGAATAATTTAATCACTTTTTCGGGTAAATTAAAGCACGTGTCCCTGAATCATCAGCAAATAATCAGAAACTCATCTACAAATCCTCATTTTTTCCTGTTTCATCGATCGTATTCTGGAATTCGACCTCGAGGGTATCCAAGTACTCCCGATAATTTATTCTTCCATTCCAATTTTGGTTCCTTTCAATACCGCAGCATGAGGAGATTTTTCAAAAATTCCCTCCACACCATGTTACTGGACAAATTAAACCAAAAATGAGTTTCAGTTTCTCTGTAACAATTCATGCTTAAAGACCTTTTTTTCCTTATATAACCCTATATTTTCGTGTTCGGCAGAATGTCTATTAAAAACGCCTGTTTCTGACAAATAGCGACGATTAATCCAATTAATATTAAAATATCAATGGCAACCATATTGGTTTTTAATATCCGAGCATCTTCAAATCCTAGTTCTAGATGCTAAGACAGCGTGACTCAAATTCGGAGCATTATTAAATACTTAAACTATTATTTAACAAAAATTTATCATCGTGAACATGGTTTCTATGTGCGTGAAATTTTAAAGAATCGAAATAATTAGAATATTTATGATAACTTAGAAAAGAAAAAGGAAAAAGATCATTTGTACTTGCTACTTGGTTCTCCTTAGGTTCTCTCTACAAAAAAGATCTCCTGAAATTTTTTTCTTGAATTCATTCGTTTCCAAGATATTCACAAAATAACCAGAACAATCCCAATATCTCATTGTCCATCTACATGACAAAGATTTAATCGGATGAACCCTTAATTCAATAAAATTACATCAAATAAACTCTCCACCGGAAGTCAAAACAGGAAGGGAGATTTTAATTCATGCGTGGGCAAGTAGACGTTTGAATTGAATGAGACAAAATTAATAATAGTTGGGCTGTAATTTAGAATTAGAATCGCAGAATGACTCGTGTGGGGGAAAAATTTTAACAACCATTCTAAATCAAAAATAACTCAACTAAATTAAACGCCACTTCTTCCGCAGTCTCATCTTCCAGACGTGTGTAAATAAATATATGCGGTTAGTTACCGAGCCAAGCCACTAGAGTGCGTTTCATCAAAGTCCAACATAACCTAAGAAAAAAAAAAAAGACAAAAAAGAGTAATAATAATTGATGGATTTTAAACGACAAAAATGAAACTTCATGAAGTGAAAAATATTATCACAACATCCTTTCCACTTCACTTCGAGTTTCGTGTCCAAGTGGCATTCTTCTTGGCTCTAAGTAGGCGTGATTTAACGACTGAACATAAATAAAACTCCAAGAGGGATATATTACACGCACGAGTGGTAGAGCCGGTCGATGGCGCCTGGCAAAGAACTCATCGTCTTTTTATGTTTTCAATGGTAATTTTTTTTTTTTCATCTCTTCCTTCGATTCCTTTTTGTTCCAGAAGAACTGGTGTTCTCGCACTTTGTCTGAAGCCATTAACTCCGTGTATCTTTGGAGAGAGATTTTAATGCCACTTTCAATTATGTGGAATTAAATGAGAATTTTTTTTCATTCTCAAAAGTACAATTTAATGATTTTTCGGGATGTCCACTTGTTCTTCATTGATTAGAGCGGGAATATCTAGGGAACAACTGAGTTTACGTGATTTGTCAAAAAAAACTTTTTCATAGAAAATTCAATTCTCTACGAGAAAGGTCTGACGTTTTCCTCTATACTCACGCGTTTTCGAAAAATGGGTTTTCGAAATATTCGCAAGATAATCTCTCCAAAGTTTTGGGCACTTTAGGTTTCGAAAAATGTCGTTTCGTAGAAATCCTTTTTGCAGTTGTAAGTCTACTCTACAAAAGAGGTCACAACAAAAATCCCATATCTCCACTAATTGCCGAAATATCTCATCAGAAACACTAAATCCCTTGCAAATTGAAAGAAATAGCCCACAAGACTGTACTTTGTAATTTCATTATTGGATTAATGATTCCTCAGTGAAATTTCACCTCCATAACAACGAGAATAAATAATTTAAAAAATGAGAAACTGTCACAATTTCGTATCGATTCTCAAAAATCCAGCAAAAATTGCTTCAGTGCACCTCGAAATTGTTGCTATTCTTTCCTCAAATATAAAAAGACCGAGGAGATAATCACTCCCAGAATCATTGTGCACGAAACTCCAAATTGTCAAAAGTCAAATATTCTTGAATTATCAACAAACTTCATGAAAATTCATAAAATTCCTTGAAATCCATGAAAATTGAACGAATTTCTGAAGATTCCGTGAATTTTCATGGGAATTCAAGAGACCTCAAGATTTCTTAGTAGATTGACAAAATGCTTTGGGTTTTTTTTTAAATGAAGGTCTTCATGGAAGAAACTAACTAATAAGGTTCACACAATGGAGCATTTTCTCAATTTTTTCGTATTTTTTCATGAAGTCCTTTTTTCTGACAAAAATCCTGAATCATGCTGTTCTAGTGGGTCATTTTGCCTCAGTCTCTGCTATCAAAGATTAGATAGTGAAAACATGGTCAGAATAGTGTTCAACATATTTCTTTTTATGCCCACTAATATCTCCGAGATGTGCTCTACCTTTCGCCATGTAAATACCTCAAAATCTTCTGACTTTTCTCAAATTCTCGAATCGATTTTTCATACATTGTTACGACTTATTTTTGACGTAATTTCAAAGACTCTACAGATTTCAAAGATTTTCTCTAAAAAATACATTGCGAGATTCTATCGAACTTCGAGATATTCACTAGAAATCTTGTAACGCCTAAATTTCATTGGTTGTTCGAAATCAAGAGTTGCGCGGGATATTTAAAATAATCTGTTAGAATGATAGAAAGATAATTAGAGCTACCGTTCCGCGGCTCATTTGAGGTTCAACCTCACCTATCCGCAGATGAAGGAAAAATAAATGATTCGCATCAAAATATGGTGCATAATATGTTGCATTTCTCCCCATCAATAGAAACAATCGTCCATGATTTACGAAAAATCTGCCTCTTTAATTTTGAAAATTGATGATGCATGACAACATACATAAATAGTTGTTAGGTTTAAGTCACAATTTATAAGGTGCACGTGAAGCGCATGATCTACACAGAAAGAAATTATCAGTAGAAAGTCCCGAAAGGTCTTGCTAAAAATTACCGAACTCTCCGGAATCGTGGGACATTCCGTGATGTGTACAAAATATTGCAAACATTCCATGGCAATTTTTCACAGGAGTACATCAAAAAGGCACATGTCAACATTACAAATGGCGCTGTTAGTGCGTCAAACATTAACGAACATGGTTCAGTAATTTTTGAGGCGCTAAAAGTGCCATTTTTGACGTTTAGATGTGTTTTTTTGATGTACTCCTGTGAAATTTGCCATGGAATTTTTACAATATTTTGTACACATCACGAAATGTCCCGCGATTCCGGAATGGTTCGGTACTTTTCACCCAGATTTTTCATTATATTTTCGTTAGAATTTCTCTTCTCGTGTAGTTGGATGAAATTTCCATTGGATTGCTATAGCTTGCGAGTAATTTCGAGATTTCTTTCCGAATTTTTTAATATTTCAAAAATTCCGAAATGTAAAAAAACTGAGAGGATTCTAAAAAATTTCATAAGGTTTCTGATTTGAATGCACACTAGAATTTTCCAATGACCTCTTCATCAAAATACTAAAACTCAAAAATTGCATAAGCAAGTCTTGAGCAATCTTTCAACACCTGATCTCCAATATGGCGTCTGTGGAATTTAAAGGGCCCGAAAGAGAATACCAACGTAAGTGGTATGCCTGAACCGGTCGATGGCGCCTGTAACGACGCCTCGACTGGTCCTATAAAGTCTTTGCTGAATACGAGACGATTTTTTTTTTTGGCGGGCGCTTCATTCCCACATCGAGGTGACGCGAATTCAACGATAATCCCTGGTACAAAGTGCTACTGTAACGTGTAGAATAGCACAAATTTATGGAGAAAAGAGAATAAAATAAGTGAGAAATCATCATTTGCAGAAAATGATTCTACTGGATTGCCAATTGACTCCTGATCCTCATGTGACTCATAAAGAACAATATTTATAGACATTCCTCTCCTTTTTTTTTTCCTTTTAGGTTCATCTTTTCTTTTTGGATGGAGACTATTACATTGAATACAGTGAAATGAACCTAACCTCGGTTGGTTAGAAGAGAGCCACGTGATGGTAGCTGACATGCGTGATTTAATGAAAGGCAATCGTTTAGAACTGAGAGACTATGCATGACGTCAATTGGACGACGCCTGTTGACAAGATGAAGGCACCGAGCGGTCATTGTGAGTCTATATGGTTTGTTTTTTAGCATTGTTAGATTCAAGTGAATTCCAGAATTTTCTGGGACTAGACGGTTCTGGTTATTTTAGAAGTGTCTTCTGATAAATTTTCCTAAACTCAATAGTTTTTGAGATACGCACAAAATAATCTTAGATAAATAAAAACAAAAATAACACAGTTCAATTAAAAGTTGCGATTCTTCAAAATAGATTTAAAAAAATTCTCCAATCCCCAAATAACCTTGAGCTCCGTGGATTCCGCTAGAATCACGTTAAGAGCCCTAGTCCATTCGAAAAATCCAAATATTTATCTTGGAATCATTTACAATGAAAATGCCAAATAATTTCATCACGAAAGTATCTTCATTCCAAGGAAATTTCCATCGCATTTATCAAAACTTTTCCATGTGATTAACCCCGGGAATTTACTGCCGAATAAAAATTCCATTGGATTCCCAATATTTCACAACTTCTGGAAAAAAAACAATCCGATACACCAAAGTGCATAAATACGCACGAAATACAACAATGAATTGAAAATATCATCTCGTTTCAGATAACATGACTATCTATTTGATATCATTGGTTTAAAAAAAAGGGGTTTAAGTGCTAGGTCTAAACACTGCATTCACGCCACTTTTTTCTCATACTAATAATAATGGTAATAATAATACCAATAATAATAATAATAATAATAATAATAATAATAATAATAATAGAGGGGGTCGAAGCCCTCGAAGATTCCTCAGCAATTAATATAGTCAATATATATAAATAATAATAATAATAATCATACTGGTATATTTAGGAACAAAGTGCCGCAAATACTACACAGAGAAAAATGTTTTCTTAATTTAAGAATGTGCAGTCACTTAATTTAAGTGAGTTTTACTTTCTTAAATTAAGAAAGAAAAAGTCACTTAATTTAAGTGAGAAAATTCACTTAATTTAAGTGATTTTTACTGTCTTAAATTAAGAAAGAAAAAGTTACTTGATTTAAGTGAGAAAAGTCACTTAATTTAAGTGAGTTTCACTTTCTTAAATTAAGAATGACAAAGTCACTTGATTTAAGTGAGAAATGTCACTTGATTTAAGTGAGAAAACTCACTTGATTTAAGTGAGTTTTACTTTCTTAAATTAAGAAAGAAAAAGTCACTTAATTTAAGTGAGAAAAGTCACTTAATTTAAGTAACCTGCCATTCTTAAATTAAGTGACTGCACATTCTTAAATCAAGAAAACATTTTTTTCTGTGTATGTGCAAACATAGCACTTACGACACTTTATTTCTAAGTCGGGAATATAATTTAAATGCCCCATGGCCATAATGCTAGAATTGAATAAACGAAATTCCGCTATTGACAAAAAAAATTCAACCAAAAAAATGGTGAAATTCTTGAAAAAAAAAAAAAAAAGTGTTGAATAATTGACGTAAACATGTGAATTACTTGCTTACACGTGAATGATAAGAAATAAGAATCTAACCCTTGTGTCAATAATATACAGCCGGGGTTAAGGTGTCTTATCTTTCACAGATGTAGAGCTTTTATCACATTGCCAACAAAAAATTGATTCATTGAATCAAAAGAAAAGAATGAAATTGAAAATAATTTTATTGAATGATTTTTGAATGAGATTTCATTTATTTACGGTAAAAATAATGATTTTTGAGATTTCCTTTTTGAGAATTGTTTGAAGTATTTATTTATTTTAAATAATGATAATGAAAAAAAAGTATTTATTTATTCACTTTTATCGCTGCGCGAGCATTGATCCGAGCCCATTTATTAGAGGTACATTCCTCCGACAAGTCACGATTCTGTATCGTGACCTGTGCATGGAAAATCACTGATCATCTGTCATCACATGCATTGTTGGTATATATAAATGTTAAGAGTGAGAGGAAAAAATATGTGGAACATTTAGAGATAATGAGGGAATTGAATTAGCAGGAAGTTTCAGTAATATTAGGAGAATCGTTGGTTTCATGCAGGATTCGAAGGTTTCCAAGGGAAAAGAGGGGTTGTGACGAAAGGGTTCGAGATTGATTTTTTTGTCATGATTTCGTTGGAAAGCTGAAAGAATTTCAGATGAAAACCATGTGTTGAAAGTAATTTTTTTGGAATTTTTCAAAAATTCACGTTTTTTGAACGAAAATAGAAATGGTAAATCTCCCAATTTTCAAAAATTTTGAATTTCTGGGGCTATTTCTCGGTTATAACTATCGTAATGCGAGACGGTAAAAGGGAGCTGAAAATGAGTTTTCCATTATTTTCGACAGAGATCTGGGGAAAAAGTTGATTTTTTCGGAATTAGGACCAAATCCATGAGAAATTATTAAAAATCGATTCGAAACCGCATGAGTTGATGAAAAATAAGCTTATCTTGACTCTCGCATTTGAATTTTTGCATTTGGACTGCTGTTCAGCGGAGCCTGCGTAAAGATTTTATTTCAAATAGTTCCTCTGATTCCAACCGATTCTCATTTTATAGAATATATAGAATAATGAAAAAAAAACTACAAAAAGGATTTATTCCCCAAATAACCTCTAGTGGCATAGGTCTCCGCCACTAGAGGGCATTCAGGGAAAAATCTTCTCACGTGTAACCACTTAAAATCAATCGCATATAACCCATCAACGACAGATTATTATTGTCATTGACTCAATCCTTTAATGCCGTTTATCAATAAGACGTCTCTTCAAGAGTGAATTATAGCAAGAATGACTAGAAAAAGTCGTGTCAAGAGTAGAAATTTTTTTTTTTGCGATAACGAATGCACTATTTATAGACTGTTTCAGTGATTAGAACTGCGTTCTGTGTTTGAGTATCTAAATTTAAATAAAATCCACTAACTTGTCGCTCTTGTCGTAAAAAACAAGTGGTGCTAGTTGCTGGAGTGGTGGTTCAGCTGATATTCCCTGAGCTCTCTGCTTCCTAGGTCTCGGTTTTGTTGGTGTCAGCGGTGATTTAAATGGCAAAACACTCAGAAATTTATCCAAATGACTCCGTAAATCCTGAATTTCCGAATCTCGTCTGCAGAGTAACGTCTCGAGCTCGGCAATTCTCTCGTCCTTGACTCTCAGTAATTCCTGAAGATCCCTGAGTGTATCCATGGCTGGTGCCCTCGTTGGTACCTGATTGGTACCAATTTGGACACCAATACCCTCAGCAATTGTTGCCGTCGTTGTGCCTGCGTTTGAACCACTTGTTAACGATACGTTTGTCTGCAACTGCGATGCGTCCTCCTCGTCGGCGAGCCTCTGCTGCGTCGACGAGAAGCACAGACTATCGAAACACACGCGCATAGACACGCAGGCGTCACTTATCAAACCGCACTCGTTTCTGTTCATTCACTCGACGTTTTAGCTACCCGAATGACCAAATAATTCGTAACTTCAAGTCATCAAGAACATCCAGTATTTATTCAACAGTCATTTAAAAAAAAACCGGTGTCATTCAATTTCAAAATACGAAAACTCACGTGCAGAACACTGTATTACCAACAACAAAAAAATGCACCATCAAACAATTCCCCCCACTTCAACCCCCCTCCCCATCCCGTGCTGTGTTTTATTTATTTTTTGCCTCAGATAATTTTGGTTTATCAAAAATATCAAAGTGCTCTTCTTCTATCTATTTACCAGCAAACAGCTGAGTGTTCAACTACTAACAGCGGCCACGGGCGCCACTTCCAAGTGTCTGGCTTTCATACTCACAACGAGTTGACGGTAGCCCCCTGAATTTTCAGTGTGCACACGAGGTGGGGCTCTTTTACCCTCACTCTTTCAATAACTCGTATGATCTCTTCTCCCTCTCTTCTCAATCGTAAATGTTACGGTTATTGTCGGCTCTTCTCTTATTGGGGATTGCCGGCAGAGGCGCTGTGACCCAAGTGCTCTAGCGCATGCGTAATTGATCAGGAGAGGATCATTCAAGGTTTTTTGAGAAGAAATTCATGGTGAAAAGTCTGTTGATAAGGTCACTGCCTAACCATGGGTGAAGAAAATGGGCTTATCGACGGTTGAACAGGTCCATAACTCGATAGTCGATGAGTCTATTCGTTGGAGATAACTTTTCTGCGGTCGGTATTATTATGAGCATTTGTTAATTCTCCAAGAAATAAAAATGGCTAAATCTCAGAACGCCAGAATTTTTTCACTTTCACGCTTTTGTTATAAAAAAAATACTCCCACCAATGAAACGAATAAAATTAATTAATAAATTTTGAATGCTTGAGCAGAGAGAATGGCCCCGAGACATTTGAATATTGTCTCGAGCTTTGGCGGCAGGTAGTTACCTAGTTAGCTGATTGGATGCTTGGAGTTTCTCCTCCCTCTCGTGTCCGGAAAGGTGACCGGGGGGAAGGTTGGAAGGAGAGGGAGAGAACAGAGGAATAATAGGTATGGGTGAGTGTGTGAGCGAGGGCGTAATTTCATAATAGAATAGCGATGTTAGTAATACCATAGTGGGCTCGGGTAACGCTGCTGAAGCGATTGACTGGCCCACAGTGAGGTAAAGAGAGGGATAAGAGAGGAGAGAGTGAGAAAGATGGGAATGGTGGAGGAATAGCAATTTGCATTGCAATTGTGTACTCGTTATGCCTCCATCTGTCCTGGCGTTAACTCAGTCTCCCTCTATAACTCACTCTCAACTGTTTCCCCAAATGCTCGGCTTGGTATCCGATAGAGTACGGGCAATCAGGGAGTCACCTACCCACACGAACATATACACACCAACCCCCTCCGGCATTTTCACTGGAGTTGTATAGTCTCCCTATTTCACTTTGTCTCGTTACGTTCGGCTCTCACTCATTCCTTTCTCTCTGTGTTCTACGAAGCCCAGGAAACCGTGGAAATCCACTATTCGATTACACGTTTCTGGCATCGTTATCGCTTATTAACTGCTCCATCGCCCTCTACACTGTTCAAATACTTTTTCCACCCCCCCACCCCTCTTTTATCCCTCATTGCAATTGGTATGAAATTCACTTTACCACGATCTTTCAATACAACCACAATTCAATCAGCTACCAGCAATTTCTGATTTCTTATTGTTCTGTTTTTGTACGTTAGGCCAAAGCACTTGTGCGTGACTTGAACGAAGACTGATCAGGTCCAAAATATTCATAATGACGATCCGATCTATGGCGAATGGCTCGCCCCTAAGAATATGAAAATCTGGGAGGAGCGAAAGCTTATTTCGCGTGAACAATGCTTCAGCAGACTCAGGTATACCTGATCAGGTCGAGTGAAAACAGGTTATTTTGAGAAGTCTAGCAGAGTTTTGGGAGCTTCTTAAAGATTCAATCTTTAGATTTCCAGAAATTTTCTGAAGTAGATTCATTCCTTGTACCTGAATCAGGCTGAAATGAAACTAATCTCGACCTGATTCAATGATAACTCAGATGCTTATTTGCAATTGTCTTCTGCTCGGAGTTCCATTTGAATGCTTCTTACAATAATAGCCTGTGAGAATTCGATCTGGATCAGGTAGACCTGATTAGGTCTTATGGAGAAACATTCTTAGGAATTCGTCATAAAAATAGACAGTTTTTTCCACACAAGTATATCTTGCACTACACAAGGGATACATCAGATGTACCCGATCAGGTCAAATTATGTGATTGAGAGAACACGCAATCTGAAATTGTGAATTTCCTCAAAGGTGCGCATTGAATCCAGGTGACTCTGAATAATTTAGGTCTCCTACCCGATTATCCTCAACCGTCATCGTCGACAATCAGAATACATCACAAATGCAAACCGTGTAGGGTGTAAAGCAACGTATCTCGCTATAGCGACGAAGAATCGAAAATGGATAGTTACCCCTCCCCTCCACCCCTTGCAAGAAGTATGAGGAATATACTTCAAAAAAAGGTAAACGGGAGGGGATCCACGCCTGGGATGGCTTTGATCTCTTCCTCTCCTCCTTCACAACCTCTTTTCAACCACTCCCGTATCTAGTACACCCTCTGCCCTTATCTCCCCTCGCCCGCTCCTTCAAAATATCAACTAAACGATAACTTTATTTATTATTCATTCTTGTGCTCTCTACCCCCCCCCCTTCTCCTCATTCTTTCGCTACTATGTTCAATTTGCAGGAGTTATTTTTTTATGGAATTTTTTTTACGAGTCAGAAACAATATTCTGGAGATATTTGATGCATTTGCGGGATGAATATGAAGTCAATGAAAGATAACGCGGAGAATTGAATTGCAGGATTTTTTGGGGGATTCTAGAGGCATCAGGAGGAGCTAATGGACTCGAAGAAATCAGTCATATCAATTACCCTTAGATTGGGGGTCGATGGAGCGGATTAACTTGGACTGAATACTCATTGAAATTTCGCAGGAACTGCGTCTTCCAAGAATTGATATCGATGATGGTGATCTCCGGATTGAGATCAGAAAATCATGATCATTGATCTATGAGGCATTCCACGCGATTTCACTCAGTTTTCGGGGCGTATTTTTTGATTTTGTTCATTTTTGGATATGGTGTTGAAATAGCTAACAGAAGTCATTTCCCATGGAAATAAAAAAATGCAAAATTTACGACCATTTTGAGTTTTGGAAAAACTCAGAGAAATGAGTAGATGCTCATTTCTCTTCAACTTCAAATGCTCATATCTCATTAAATATTAATTATATTAAAAAAGTGAAGGTATACGTTTTTGGGGAGAAAGATCACGAAATTGCATATACATTTTTTCCAATGATCGAATCGTAATTTTTCTAGTTTTTATCAACTATTTCAATAAACAAATTGATGGCAATTATCGAATACATGCTCGTAAAAATCTGAAAAAAATATGTGCGAAAGATTGATTTATTTCTCATTTTCCTGTGAATTTTCGCGATACTCTCTTCGAACGTTCGCGAGAAATCGCTTTCTTTATGTTATTGCGCGAGTGAAATAAAGCTTCGATCATTAGCGAAACACTCATGAAGCTTGTTCGTTGCTTTGACGAAAAAAAATCGCTCCAAATCCCTTTAAACGTGACACTGTTGAAACGAGATGCATGATACCGAATAGTATAATATATATATTTCATCAATATAATCTATATTTGGAAATGATAGATCAGAATTTGATGATCAATCAATATCTGACCATCAACAATCGCAAAGAGATGTGATTTTTCTTTTTTTATGCCATTAAATTATGTTGAAAATGAAAATAAGATTGCGTCTTTGAATAAATAATGCAGGCGCGCTTTTGAATGCTTCTGAATAATTCAGGAAATAACAGAAGCTGTAAAAATATTTTTCGATTAACGTTTGGATCTTCTAAACGAATAATGAAAGAAAAATAAAGAAAAATCGAAACTTTTCTTCATAAAATTCCCCGGATTCTCTATTTTTTTTTGTTTTTTTTTCTGAGAATTGCTGTTTGAGAGATGATTTTCTGGAGTTTTCAAAAATTTCGGATTTCCGAATCATTAGAAATATTTTCGGATTTCATCGGGATTCTTCGCTCATGAATGTTGGGATCATTTTTCAAGCTTGGAAAATTCGAAAATAGAGGGAAATACGAGGGACTTCGTTAGTTCCATATTTTCCTTTTGATTCAAGATGAAAATTGAAAAATCCTCCTCGAGCTCTCTGAATTCCTCTTTTTTCCTGGAAATTCCCCGGGGACCGGATATCAGCCACAAAGACATGAGATTGACATCCAGATAACCGATAGCCTATCCCCCTCGAAATCCTCGAGATTCAATGAACCTTCACAATCGCTTTTTTTTATACCCATCAAAGTCACCCAGTTGTTTCAACAAATTCAATTTAAAAAAGCTTCCCAGTCTTTTCTTTCCCCGTGGAAAACTCCCAGAAGATATCGAGTCAATGTTCTTACGTAACTTTTGAATTTCACCTATAATGGCAAAAGTTTTAGTAGGTGAATAAATTCGTTTTATTATCATATTTTTTCGGAAGAAGAATATAATTTTCAATTGTAAGTGGATGAAATGAAGAGTCTAACGCAGATTATTCTGTCGATATCTCAGAAACTCTTTACTTTATGGAGATTTATCGGGAAGCTTTTTATAAAAAAAAGATCTCATGACAAATTTCCATAAAACCGTTAATTTTGGGCATATCCATAAAACAATGCACATAAGATTTTTTTGGATTATTTTTTCAACAATTTCACTGCTGGACTATTCCATGAATATCTTTGAAACTATGAGGTTTAGCTGAATTCATCACGTAACCCTTTTTTTAGCTGCTGAAATTGCCTACAAAAAAGGTCTTCTGACATTTTCCTCTAAATTCACTCGTATCCGAGATAATCCGTAAATCCGTAAACCCACCTTCAAACTTCTCAAACGGCAAAATTTTCGATGAAAAATAAAAAATTTTCATAACTCTTGAACTACTGGGGCAGAATGGGTTGTACTCTATGATTCTTCGACTCAAATTTCCCTGGCTCTCAAATGAAATTGTTTTCATTAACGTGTCATTGATATTTTTGATAATAAAATACAAAAAAAAGTCATTAGAGATTTTTTTAAATATCTCTAAAATAATTCAATCTATGAGAATTCACCAGGAGACTTTTCTAGCCCCTGAAATTCTCCCCCAAAGTGTCTCTCCCCATTCGCTCCTAAACACGCTCATTCCAGAGTCATTCCCGAAATTCTTACATAGAAAACGTAAAATTGAAAAAACAGATAATAGAAGTACAAAATGATCGAGGAATTTTTTTAAGAGTGAAGGACTTCATGAAAAATTCTGAAAAAATTCAAGAAGGTGCTTGAAAATGACTAGATTATTGGTGAATTTCCTCAAATTATTCTGCAGAAGCTTTCATCCTTAAAAAAATCGTGGATAATTTCGCCTTATAAGTCCATTTTGCCCCACTTTCCTCTATAATTTCTCTGACAATCATTTCTGTCAAGATTATATGGCCATGACCCATTGTCCCCTCTCCACCGAAAAAGTCGAAATTAAGTCCAATAACAAGTCCCGAAATTTCTAAACAGAACACTTCCCTCCAAAAATTTATTGGAATGGTAAAATAAAAAAGGAATAAAATCGAGAAACATGAGAAACATTTGTATCGAATTGTGCGCCAAGAAAAACGCCGAGAAGGGGTAATACAACGGCTGACAGGGTGCACAGAATTCGTCTACCCTCGCGCAGCCTCCTTCACTCTCACCCACTTCCCCCTTCCTGCCCGTCCCTCGGCGTCTCTCCTCGGTAATGCCCCTCGTTGCATTTTAAATCAAAGCCCGGAGGTAACGCAATCACCAGACATCACGACGCTTCCACAATTTTCTACTTTAAGCTACTTTATGTATTAGCATCCCCCTTCTCTCTCTCTCGTTCCCTCTTCAGGACTCCACTAGCGCCCCACCACTCAGTTTGTCCTTCTTCATCACCGTTCGCTTCACCCCCTCTTGTGCGCCTTTCTCCCTCTCGCTGTTCTGCTTCGCCATCTTTTTTCCTCAAGCACATTCTCTGCATTTTCACTGGAGCATTGAAAAAACGTTGGGACAAGTGCGTGTCCTTTTCTTTTCCAGCAGCCGAGACTTGTGCATCAGCAGGGCGCACTAATTCCTTTTGCGGATTTTTAGGTTAGTTTTGAGGAAACAAAAGACGTGAAAGGGTATATTTTTCATTTGTCCCTTTGAATTTAATTTGATTGAATTTGTCTTTGATTTCAGGGGTTGAGGAATGAGAAAAATTTAGGAAAATTCATTGGAAGGATTTTTCTCATGGTATCTGCGAACAATTTGTGTAAATTTTGACATAAATAGTCTCAGATAAATTACATGATTATCGAAACTTGAAAATCGAGCATGGATAGAGCTTGGTTTGAACTAGGCATTCCCATAGCTTGACATTCAGTCTTGGTTCGAACTTAATGAGAACTCGAAATTCCAAAATTTGGATACGAACTTTGAGTGAAGCTCGGACCAAGTCTAGCAGATAGAGCTCAGACCTTGAACATATACCAGACAACGAGAGGCCTCCAGTCGGTCACCAAAGCTAAGCAGCATTGGATCTGGTCAGTCCTTGGATGGGTGACGACTTGGGCTATCTCGAGACTAGACCAATTTTTTTTTTTTTTCGTGATTTCTCAGTAAGTTAAAAACACTTGCTGGCCTTATGCCGTTCAACTTCTTTCGGCTTTCGTTCAATCTACAATTTTTGTAGATTGAAACAGAAGTCAAAATCACCTCAAAATTCCGACTCGGGATGTGACTATATACTGTATGGTCATGTTTACTATAAAGTATAGAACACAATGCCCAATGGTAAGTGACCATCAATATAATGCTTTGATTGCAATAATATTCGTCAATAACACTATATATATTGCCCACTGAAACTAGCTATATCTGGAATGGTTGCTACTACTTAATTTATAGTCAAGGTCTTTTTCTACTAAATTTTTATAGCTCTAGTGATCATATTTTCTTCTCAGTGAATTCCTCTTTCTCTAATCTTAAAAAAAAAAAATCTGCGAAAGATTAATTACGATGTTAGTTATTTTATTTGCACACGGATTATCACAAGAATTTCTTTTTTGAATAAATAAATGAATAAAACAAAGGAAACTCATATACTCAAGTCTTACTCACTAACACAAGCTGCAGAAACGTGGCGCGCGGGTAATCCACTCAACACCTAACGCGATTATCCTCACCGGTAGAATTCACCGTATCGTGCTAATATCAGAGAGACGTAAATGCCATTTCCCCTTTTATTTTTGGACATTCTCATCTTACGCACTACAAAAAAATCATTTTCCTATAATTTAAGTATCAAAGGGGCGTACTTCCATAAACGGAAAATTGTTGAGATAATAATGTGTATTGCCAGTGCACACGGTTTTCTGTCATTAGACTTTTCTGAAATGAAGATTCTAAATTGAAAAAAAAAATTGATAAAAAAAAATAAGAAATGTCGATTTATGTGTATCATGTTTCCCAGCGAATGTTTCAGAAACTAAGCGAGATGGAGCGATTTTACTCGAATCCTTCTTTGTAACTCGAGAAATTGTCTGAAAGAAAGTCTCTACAAAAATTTTACAATTTCCCTTATGTTATAAATAATACAAAAAAATTGCCTCATTTTATTTCACGAGTGAGTGCAAAAGCAGATATATCTTCTATTTATTCTATTTCTGCAACGAGTGGGTGTGAAACAAAATGATGAGAGATCGTTCATGTAGAGGAGTTCAAAAACCACAAAAAAGGTCTCTTGACAAATTCTCCTAAACTCACTCGTTTTGAAGATATTTGAAAGAAAAACTCTACTTTCAACTTCCAGGCTTACCAAAAGAAGACCAAAAATCCCCAGAATCTCTTTCTAACCTCAAAAATTTCCTTCATGAACTCCCATCAAATTCAACAATTTCGCTCCATTATCCCCGAAAAATCCTGAAAAAATCCCCCAACTCCATTTCTGAGTGAAACAACATTGAGAAAAGGAAAAAAACGATATAGAAATAAAATTCCGTCGGAATACCAATACACAGACGAATCACTTGGCCGAAGAGAAAGGGAACGAGGGTAAACACGATTTACACCAGAGCTTTACTATCATTCTCGAGTATCCATAATGTTACCAAGTACAGGAGGAAAAAAAAGGAGAAAAACCCCTATACAACCCATCCATCCACTGTCTCACTTTAATCAACGACATTTTCCTCCACCTCCCTCTTTTTCTAGTGGTATAACCGGTGCCTTGTATGTTTGTCGTTCGTGTTATTTGCCCAATAAAACCACGTGGGGGAAACACCCCCCTCGTTTCCGTCCAAAGATGGTGGGATTCCCTCCGATCCTTTCTCTCTCTCTCTCTCTCCCTCAATCCGTCTCTCCTTCCCCTCGTTTCATTTTTGGCATTCACCGGTAGAACAAGGAAGGGGGGGGGGGTGGAATGTATCAAACACGCCCATTGCATTGAAACGCGCATGCGCAAGTAACGCCTACAATAATGCCACGCTTTCAAGTAGAAAACAGTTTGTGAATATCTTGTTCTGATGTCACAAGCTTTTTCTCGGATCATCTGATTCAACAATTCAGCATCATTAGCACACAAAAAGCCTTAACTGAATACAATTTTATTCCTCAATTAAACAGAGATTTATTTCGTTTTATTTTCATATTAACGTGATTTTGTGTTTAGTGTTGAATATTTTGAATAAACAATCGGTTAGTGATGATGATAAACGAATTAATTGTAATTTCAATATTAAATGTCACATGACTGAGTGATTTTTTTGAGGCAAGTGAAGATATTGAGGATTTGTGAATTTAAAGAAAAGTACGTGCTAACGTAAATCATTAATAACGGAGCTCATAATAATAAAGGTATTGTTGTGTGGAGATCGTGGGAGATCCGCAGTTTTGCGGAAAATATTGAAAAAGTGTTGTTCAGCCACGAGTCCAGGATTCTCACCCCCGGCGGTGGTTCAGTCTCGCCTGGGGGCGCTGGGCCTCCTGCGAGCCCTCCGACCGGACTCTATCATTCGTCCACCCACAGTCCACCGCTTGTCAAGGTAAGGGCAATCGTTAATTCATGGGTATTGAGAGTGAGAAAGCTTTGACAGTGTCCGACGGACCCTGACCAACGATCTGATCACGTTCATCCCGTTTTTCTTCGGATCTAGAGCGAAATGAGCGGGCTCGAGCGATCGTGAGCGAAACTTGAGCCAATAACGCTCAAGACGCTTGCACGTGCTTCCAGGTTGACCGATTAGAACGGGAATTCCTGGAAATTTTTGATACAAATGTCCTCTTTAATTCTTGACCTCGTGAACAGCGTTGCGCCTTTCTTGCCACTTCGAATCATCCCACTATGACTAATTTTTCCGAATGATCGAATTCCGGGAGATTTCATGAGCATTAGCGGGAGAAAAATAGTAGTGAACGTCCAAACGATGATGGGTAAGGGTGTCTGTCAGAGATGATTCTCGTCACTCTACCCTTCGTAGATGGGTTTCTAGAATTCCCTAGAGGATAACTCCAACGGCAGCTGTCTGCGGCTTTAGCTTATTTTTTTTTGCAGCAGCAGTAGCAGCAGAGAAAAGTTTTATGTAACAGGCGAGTATTTCACAGCATGAAATTACACTGAAGTGTTTTATTGAATAAAAAACAAAAGCAAAAGAGTCAAATTTAATGATAGAAAGAAGCGCGGGCTGTCTGACGTCCAATCCTTCCAACTTAACCTCATTAATAAATTAATTAGATATTATTGTGTTGGCAGCCAACGGCAGCTGCGGGCCAATGTATCTTTCTCTCTTGCATGAACACTTAACTACTACTAATAATTTCATCTTTTAATATACAATACCAATGAAATTTGCCTGTACGTGTGAGGATGACAACGAGCCCGCAGATGATACTTACAAATATACAAGGAATAAAACAGGGTCGGGACCTACTGACGTCACTTCTCCACGAGTTTCATTCCAATAAATGCTGGCTTCAATTCTTGTTGGGGTTTTTATGAAATTAATTCGTGAATTCTTTTTATTACTTTATTTTTATTTGAGTTTAGAAATGTCAATTGATTTATTCAGAGACGAATCAGATGTAATGAATTTATATCCAAAATATCTTGAAATTGTGCTTGAATAAAGGGGTATTAATAACCATTTCGGTTACTAATTTCATTCGGGTTTCATGAAATAATCAGAAATAATCTATTCTTGCTTTTGGCTATTTCATGGAAATCAATGAATTTATTGAAATAATTGGAAATTCTTCTCTCAAAACATACCACCAAAAATTTTAATCTTTTCATGAATATCTTGGAAACTATTAGGTTGAGAGGAAAATCTCGAGAGACCTTTTTTGTAGAGAATTGAAAATCCTCTTCCTGCCTTTTTCTATAGCCTCAAAAAATATGCTGAAATTATCATTGATTCCAATCATTAAAACTTTTTCCTCAAAGAAAATCACAAATGTTCTTCACTCTTTTGTAAATTTCTCAGAAACTATAAGGTTTGGCGGAAAATTTTAAGACATCTTTTTTGTAGACTTTGAAATTTTTTCTAAAAAGCCATTCCCGCCCTTTTTTTTAATTTCAAAAGCCACTTGAACATTTAACTCAAACTTTTTTTCCCCTCCAAAAATTGATGTTTCACTCACTTTGGCACAATTCTCTGCATTAAAAGATCGTCAAAATGAATTCATTGAGCTCGAGATATATCTTTCATTACTCCAAACTATCAAGCGCATTACATTAACGTTTCAAGCATTACTGATAATGATAAAAAAGGCACATGCAGGCATTATCATTTTGTCCAGTCAGAGTACTATGGCATTAAGCTGTAGGGGGCCAGGATTAGGATGTCGGCCATTACCGCGCGTCACTGACCGTTTATTCTCCGCCGCTGGTAGCCCGACGGTGTGGCCCGACTTCCTCTAGACATTTCATCAGAATTTTATCTATAAAATAATGCAAAAAATGAGAAGAAAAAAAAAGTTCTGGCAAATACGCCTATTAGTTTTGACCTTTTCCGAAAAAGGCCGAGGGACACCGAAATCGGACACAAATATTTGCAGCATCCCTGGCAATGGAGATAATGATACTGCATATGATTTTGTTGAGTTGATACCTAAATAAAATGGCTGCTTCATACATTGTTACTTTAACTATTCCCATCTCACTCGTACAACTGATGGAGTGCCACGAGCCATTTCCTTGCCCTCTTCTCTATCGTTTTATGCTCATATATTCAATAAGTAACAGTAACTAGATTGAAGCATGCTTCATCATAAGTAACACTGTATTCTCATTCGTCTCTCTTTATTCTACTGAATTAATTTGAACTTTATCGAATGATATTTAATCAAACTGTCTATTTTCATCAATTTGTTTTTGTTCAGATGTACATGTACTTTAATGCATGGAAATTCAGTGGTTAATTTATGATTGATAAGTTATTCATTTATCGTTTATAATCGTTTACGGTACAGTTGACCCCTTATTCTTTTAATAAAGTATCAAAGATGATAATTTTTTTACATTTTTCTGAATTTTTGTCTTAATAGTTTATGAACCACGGGGCAATTGAACCAGTCGATTAAAAAATAGGAAAAAATTGAAAGAAAAACGTGCCCTTTCAGAGTGAGCTCTTAATATATCAACCCTTGATGTGCCCAAAATTTGGAATCATTATGACTGTTCAATTTTGAAAAATTCCAATTTTTATGGTTTCCGCATGCAAATTTTTTTTTCAACTTTCGACGAAATTTTTAATAATATTTTCATTTTCAAATATTATCATGGATTGCAAAAGTAGGACAGATCGTGCACCAGGCAGACTGTCACTCATACCGATACTCGAGAAAAGTTTAGGAATGCACTGAGAGAAAAATCCGATCAGTGGAGCTATAAAAATTTAGTAGAAAAAGACCTTGACTATAAATTGAGTAACAGCAACTATTTCAGATATAGCTAGTGTCAGTAGACAATACATAGTGTTATTGACGAATATTATTGCAACCAGAGCATGTTCTATACTTTATAGTAAACATGACAATACTGTATACAGTCACATTCCGAGTCTAAATTTTTAGGTGGCTTTAATTTTTGTTTCAATCTACGAAAATTGTAAATTGAACGAAAGCCAATAGAAGTTGAACGGCATAGGGCCAGTGTGTTTTTTCAACTTTTAGAACTCACGAAAAAGAAAAAAAAATTCGATTTAGTCTCGAGATAGTCCAAGCGGTCACCCATCCAAGTACTGATCATATGCAATGCTGCTTAGCTTTGCTGACCGCTTGGAGATTTCTCGTTGTCTGCTGCTAATCTAAAACACATGACTGTAACGATCCTGATTGCGCCTTTTAGGCTTTTTGAAAAAAAAAATAAAAATGATAATGAATATAATCCACAATAAATGCAAAATTATAATAAATTATGATTTGAGGTTATGTGGAATATTTGGACCAAAGAAAATAAATTGTAAATGTCAATCTTTACATTTACAATTTATTTTATTTGGTTCAAATATCTCACATAACCTCAAATTAAAATTTAGAAGAATGTGGACGCAAAAATACACAGATAATAAATTAGTTATAGAAGATGAGATCATTTGTGATAAATTTGCGGAATTTTCAATTGAAAAATATCGTTTTTTTTCGTATTTATAGGCACTCGAATGGAAATCAGGGTAAAATCATTCTATCTTGATTCGAAATATTAGCCAAAAATAATTAAAAAAATAAGGAAAAGAAATAGACAATTCAAAACGGCCTATAAAATTGTATGTATTATATACTAAATGGAGTAAGTTATCTGAGCCATATGAAGTAAAAATATTAATATCGTCACGATTACACGACATGTAGTCACTTTTAAGATAACTATATTTTATAGCATTCTGTACACTTATTGTTATGTTGTGCGAGCTAATGGGATATAGTTATTTAGGAAAGTGTAGCTTAAAAACTATTGCTGTGATCACTATACACATATAGTTGATTTTGACCTTCACTAATATGGTTTTAGTCATAGCAGTATATAGGATTTCTCTCAGTGTGGAGACAAAAGTAGAAAATAGAAAAAAGACCTAAGAAAATGGATTCCTCAGAAAAATTTGAAAAAATGTAGAGTATTGCAAAAGAATACAACGAAAACTACTGAAAAACAGTGATATAATAACATATTTTTAGCAAAGGCTGCAATAACTGCTGTACGAGTTGATATCTTAGAAGTTATTTATTAAAAAGAATTTATTTCGGCTTCCAATACTTTCGATTTAATTGACCCCAACTAGTGGTTCAATTGTCCCTGAGCTAGGAACAGTTGAACCACTTGACGTGGCGATACAATTATATATTTTGTTCAAATTAAAATCATTCGCTGATTAATTTAGCAATCACAAATGATGAGGTGAATAACAAACTACTATTCCATGGGAAAAAAATTATTTATTTCTAAAAATTGTATTCTAAAAAAATTGTGAAAGAATTTTTGGTTGAGAAAAAAAATAGGGGTAAAAACAATCAAATATTGTGGCAAATGGTCCTTAGCAAATATTTTTTTGAAATAATTCAAGAAATTGTTGAATTTACAGAATTTAGTTAATTCAAATAAATGAACTAGTTGAATTTATTAAATTTAGTTAATTCAAACAAAATAACTAGTTGAATTGACTAAATTCAGTAAATTCAACGACTGTTTTCAATTAATTGAACAAAAAATTTTCTAAGGACCAATGACATCAATATTTGATTGTTTTCACTAATATTTTTTTCTCAGTGTACTGACGATGAGGATAGACCTCCCTAAATGGGACAGAAATAACTAAGTTTGATTAGAAGGTACTCGTAACTATTTGCCTCTCTTTATCCCATGCACGTGATGAGACTTCAGTAATGTAAAGAAAATTCGAAAGAAAATTATTTTCACAAACTGAAGATATGACTCTCAGATAGTTTAATCACTTTTTCGGGTGAATTAAAGCACATTTTCCCGAATTATAAGCAATTAATTGGAAACTAGCCAACAAATCCTAATTTTTTTGTTTTATCGAGTCTGAATTTATTATTTTATTATTTGTGAATTTATCAAAATCAACAAATTTTCTAATTTTCGAATGAAATTTGGAATTAATGCAAGAAACAATCAATCAAGACAATTCCGTCAGGATAAAAAAAATTAATTGTTTCAAGGAACTATTTGTTGAGAACTGTTGAGTAAAATTCATTTAATCACTTCTACCACTTTTTTTCAACGTAATAAAATGATTTTTTTCAACCGATTTATCGGTCCGACTGAGTATCTTGAAAACTCATCAAGATCGAGTTATTTTGCCAGAATCCTACTTAGTAGTTTTCAAAATTCTCTACAAAAAAGTTTACATGAAAATGACGCCATGTTTTTTTAGTCTCCAAGACAATCTCCAATAACCCCAAAAAATCGTTATTTTCTGTTTAACCAGTCGAGCACTAGAATTACCGCAATCCTTCCTTCCCCCACTGGTTTTTAACACCTTTGCACTCGGTGTCACGCACGTCAATCCTTTGGAAAAAAAACAGGTGAAAAACTTTGTTTGAGCGGAAAGCGTTTCAATGAAAAAAACGTCGCGTGGACATGAATAATTGGCCGCGTCACAAATGAATTTGACGATCTCCCATCCCCCTCTTGAATATTGACTGCATTCAACAGAGGGCGCCTCATCGTCCCTTCGCTCGTATGCGAATGCTGTATTCAATCTGTTTATATAAAAAAAAATCAAGTTTCGAACATTCGCATCGTTTTCATTTATTCAGGTGCTCTTTCTGTCCTCGCATCTCTTCTCCCTCTCCCTCTGCCTCGATAGGCCAGTAAATTCGCCGGATTTGCAAACCACATTAACCCCTTCTCCCCTTCACATTTGTATCCAATGGCCAACGGGTTGACGGTTTTACAAAAAAAGAGAAAGAATTCACCGATTATCGGATTGAACATTCTGGCCAATATCCGGTGGTTGGAAAAAAAAAGGAAATGATTTTTTCATTCGTTAAGTGTCCCAAACGGCTATTCATTAATTTATTCCTGTTTATTTATGCTTTGGAGCCAATTTTTTCCGAGATTATCTTGATATCCGGAAATTTTTTTTTCTGAATTTTCAATGTTTTTTCTTCAGTAGCAGTTAGAATGGTTTATTCTGTAAAAGATATCTTGAAATATGTTAAATTCACAGAAAATATTGATAGACTTTATTTTGTAGGGAACTTCAAGAGCTGAAAAAAAGATCTCTTTACAAATTTAGCTAAAATTCACAGTTTCAGAGATCGTCTCAAAATAATACCAATAAAACTATGATATTAATTTTCTAATTTTTTCTGCCATAATTTCGCTCTTGTGTAGATTTGTAAATATCTCTCACTATAAGTTTCATCAAAATTTGTGAAGAGACCTTTTTCCTAGCCCTTAAAATTCTCTACAGAAAGCCCGTCTCCACCTTTTCCTTACTCTGACTTAAATCAAACATTTTTTGAACTATTTGTAAAATCTGAATTTTATTTTCTCTCTTTCATGACATCTGTCACACTGCAATCGTACTTTTCAATACAACCTCATTTTGATTCACTTGACATCGCTATTATTATTATGAAGCATTCGCTTAAACAATTACAGATACAAATGAAGTATTAAATTTTCTCCAAAATTAATTTTCTGAGAATTCGACGTCAAATCTGAGTCAGACCAAACGACACACTGAATAATAAAATAGTTAAACTTTCAAAACTATCTAACATTGGACGAGTTATTTCAGATTCATCACATGGACATAACCACTCGATAAGTAATACATCGTATCTCTACATTTGGCTGTATTAAATTGTTTATGAGCATGCAAATGCATTAGTGGAAATAGAAATGATTATTTGGTTATGTTGGAATCTCTGGAAATTTCTCGTCGAGGTCGAGACATCTGTGTAACAAATTGACGAGGTCTTCCTTTTTTTTTTCTTCCTGAGGGAAGAAAGAGCGGAGGGGTGAAATGTGGTTGAGGGGTAGTTTTGCTGGATTCTCGTGGTCTAACCCTCGGGCTACCTATTTCCAACCGAATCGCTTGAGTGACTTACCGGCATATATTCCAATTTACCGTCCTGTTTGATATGCACCAATTTGGTTCAATATGTCGCGCCCTCTAGTGGAAGCGTCTGCGCACTAACATGCTTTCATATCAATTTTCCTCTTTTTACGCTCTCCGATTATAGTTTTTTTTCTACATTTACCACGAGTCCTTTGCATGAGACAAGAAAAACTAAAATCAATGACTTTATTGAAGAAAAGGACTCTGGAAATGATTTTTTCCAGGAAAGTCCTTCACGAAAAACTCTAACAAAAAGGAGATGATGGTCTGCAGTGTCGTTATTGTTCTCTAATTTAACAAGAAAAACAAAAATGTAAAGGCTCCCACTCCGAAAACAATTTAACCTAAAAATCCTCTTTTTCTTCCTTTTATCGACGGAAATTTGACCTGTAAATGCCACTGCTCTATAATTCCTTCGCATTTCCGTGATTTTCAGGGATAAACGAGAGAAGTGAGACGTGCGAGTGGAGGAGGGGTTTTGCAAACCATCCTGGTGGATATACACTAATTAGGTTCGATATCTCGCGCCCTCTAGTGAAAGCGTCAGCGCACTAAATTGCTTCCATATCAATTTGTCTCATTTTACTCTCTCAGATTAGCCTTTGTTATATTTCGCTGTGGTTCTCCGCATGGAACAGTAGGAAAAATAAAATAAATAACTTTGGTGGGAAAAAGACGATTTTGGGAACGATTTTTTCTAAGGTGAGGACTTTACAAAACAATTTGAGAAGATGGCCTGAAGTATTGTTATCGTTGTTTAATTTTTTCAAATTTTCTCATAGAAACCCTTATTTCGAAGAAAATTATTCATCGGACACATGGATATTAACCTAAAAATCCTCGTTTTTCCTGTTTTATCGACAGGGAATCATCAGAAAGATGTCACTGCGCAACAATTGCTCCGCGATTTTATAATTTCCAAGGATAAACGAGAGAAATGAGACGTGCGAGTGAAGAAGAGAGACTGGAAACGGGGGGAATTTAATAAAAACGGACGTTTGAAGTGAAAATGTAAGAGAACTGGGCACTTGAGGTCGAGTGAGATCAGTTGAGTTCATCCGAGTGTTAGAAGCCCGAGTGAACGTGCTGTGAATGATCGCTTGGGTGGTCAATAGCGGCTATTTACCAAGTGTGTTGGGTGTATTAGAAGATGGCAGTTATGGATCCGGTTCTTGAAAAATTTTCCATCCACACACACACACACATGTCTTTTTTCTCTTTTCTTATCATGATAGAAATAGAATTGAGGCGCTCAATATACCCAAGAAAACATAACCCCCATGGTTTTGCAAAGAGGGCGCTGGGTATTATTTCTCCGGTCGTAAATTTTAACCGGAAAAAGCGATTTAACGTGCTGCCCGGCCCCCAGGATAAATCTTGGGAATGTCGAAAGGCGTAAAACAGGAGTGGTTTTAAGACTAGCATGAGAAAAAGAAGAAAAGTGAATGAAATGAGGGGAAGAATTGAGAATTCAGGAGTTATGGATATTTTTCATTGTCAGACGATAATTTTATGGTTAGAAAAAATCCATTCACTGAGAAACGGAGAAGACAATTATTGCATTTCCCGTAAAATTTCCATGATTATTTTTAAAAATTTAAAGCAATTTAAGAATATCTCCGAAACAATTGGTTTTATCGAAGTTTATCAAGAGACCTTTTCTGCAGAGAATTAAATTTTCCATGGTAAAGCTAGCGGATAAATTCTCCTAAGCCCAATAGCTTCCGAAATATTTCTATAGTATTATCTAATTTGCAAAAAAAATCAACAATTTCCCCATAAAATCAAAAGTAATCGTTCGAGAATTCATGGGATAGTCCATATGTCCTATGTAATCATAGAATCAATATGATTATCTTCATCTCTCTCATCTCGTTTTCGTAGTGCAACCAATTGAGCTTGTTTAATCTGTGCCCCGAGCCACGCAGTTACGTATATTCAACTACACATACATTTTCACCAATGCAAAAGGGAAACCATGTAATTCGTGCATTGGGATCTACATCAATTCGAAATGAACACATACAGAGATACGATACAACGATAGAGAGAGAGAGAGAGAGCTTGCATTTGGGAAGGACGGTTTACAAGTGATGTTATACGTGCCTCACGCGCCGTGTCTGATCCACTCGTGATCGATGAAACGCCACGTTAGAGGACGTTACTGTCTCACCAAACAAACTCATCCAATTTAATTGATAAATTGACAGATTAATTCAATCAATGCAATGGTTGAGATGATTAAATGATTACAAAATGGGGCTGTTGCATGGATTTCCGTATCAGAAGAGGGAGAAAGGAAGAGTTGGGATTGAACGGGTGCAGATAGAATTTTTTTGATGGTCGCAATGATAAGCCGGGGTAATTTTACCTGGAAAGCATCTATCAGAAGTTATTTTTTTGATTATTTCCAGATATTTAAAGCTTAACTTGTGCCATTTTTTGAAGTTTCCGAGTTTTCCGGAAAATCTCTGGCTATCATTGTCGCAGTGTTAGAACAGGGGAACATCTATTGTTTTTTTTAGTTACTATAAATTATAAATATTGTATAAAAAATATTGAAACGATTCTTATGTGCATTTTTCAATTGCAATTGCAAATTGAAAAGTGTATTTTTTCCGTGTGTCAAAAGGACAGTGACGTCATTACACGGTATTGGGCTTTAAGCCCTCGCCTCTATCTATGTTTTAATTTTAATTTTCTTTCGTTTTAATTAATGAATTCATAATTTCAAGAAATTTTTTCCGATAATGCATTCAGTATTCAAAATTACGTGCCAAAGGATCCCGAAAAAATGTGTTTTACGGAAAGTTTAAAAAATTGACCCTTGAACATTTCGCTTAAATCTTCGATTTTTCAAAAAATCTACAAAAAAAAGTGCTATCCATGTTTTCCAACTGAAATTTCCTCAGCTTTTCAATGGAACCATAAAGAGTCCTATATCTCGCGTTCTTTCATCAATTTCCGCATAAAAAACCGCCAAATTCAAATGCAAATGGTGCGAATAATATCTTAAAGACTTCAGTTATCGCCAATAAATTCTTGATTGAGTGTTACGTGAAAAAAAAAGAGCAAGAGTTTTATTTGCTTTCTCCTGGCTAAACATAAACTCGAATTCATCCAGCCGAATGCACATCGACGGGTCGAAAGAGAACAAAATAGAAGTGGGAACCGAAGGGAAACCGGAAAACAACGACGAATCGACAGAGACAGACACAAAGGAGCTGAGCGCCGAGACATAAGCGTAATGCGGCGGAATCGAGTGGATGGGCTTTTTTTAGGGAGACGACAGAGGAGGGAGGGGGGAGGTGAATAGTAGGGGAGAGACTCGAGTGGGTGCTTCTGTACTATTGGGTTTCTGTTGGCCATACAGTCATTCCCCTCTGGAGACCGGAATCCGGAAGCGAATCGGAACTTGAATAGCCCTTGGAATATCTACAGTTGGGTGACTCTATTACGGGCCAATCGACTCAAATCACGCGTCAATGTATCACTCTGAAATGTAAACAATTGTTATGAGATTGCACAGAGAAAAATGTTTTCTTAATTTAAGAATGTGCAGTCACTTAATTTAAGAATGTGCAGGTCACTTAAATTAAGAAAGAAAAGTCACTTGATTTAAGTGAGAAAACTCACTTGATTTAAGTGAGTTTTACTTTCTTAAATTAAGAAAGAAATAGTCACTTGATTTAAGTGAGAAAAGTCACATAATTTAAGTGAGAAACATCACTTAGTTTAAGTGAGTTATACTTTCTGAAAATAAGAAAGGAAAAGTCACTTGATTTAAGTGAGAAAAGTCACTTAATTTAAGTGACCTTTACTTTCTTAAATTAAGAAAGAAAAAGTCACTTGATTTAAGTGAGAAAAGTCACTTAATTTAAGTGAGAAATATCACTTAATTCAAGTGAGTTTTACTTTCTTAAATTAAGAAAGGAAAAGTCACTTGATTTGAGTGAGGAAAGTCACTTAATTCAAGTGACCTTTACTTTCTTAAATTAAGAAAGGAAAAGTCACTTGATTTGAGTGAGGCAAGTCACTTAATTTAAGTGACCTTTACTTTCTTAAATTAAGAAAGAAAAAGTCACTTGATTTAAGTGAGAAAAGTCACTTAATTTAAGTGGGAAATATCACTTAATTCAAGTGAGTTTTACTTTCTTAAATTAAGAAAGGAAAAGTCACTTGATTTAAGTGAGAAATATCACTTAATTTAAGTGACCTTTACTTTCTTAAATTAAGAAAGAAAAAGTCACTTGATATAAGTGAGAAGAGTCACTTAATTTAAGAATGGCAGGTCACTTAAATTAAGTGACCGCACATTCTTAAATTAAGAAAACATCTTTCTCTTTGTATGAGAATTGTGAATCTTTAGGGTTTCTTCAGGAAAAGACTTTTACATAGTTTTTTTATTGAGAGTATCAACATTGAGAAAGTTCAGGATTTGAGCATTCTAAAAGAAATGTATTTAGAGGAAAAGATCAGAAAAGCTTTTTTGTAGAGAATTCAATTCTCTATAAAAAAAAAGGATTTTCATCATTTTTAGATTTTTTCAACATACCGTCAATGGCCCAATTAATTCCATCGGCCCAATTAATCCCAGTTTTCATACATTTTCGTGATTATTGAACTCATTTGAATTCTCAACTCTAAGTAATTGATAACAGTGGCTAGAAAAAAATTCTGAGGACACCGGACTATCAAAATATCCGATATTTCTCTACTAGATATATTTCTAAAATTAATTCGTTAAATGCGACCAGCGTGCTCAGCAAGATAAAGCCCTAAAGCTCTTCATGTGGGGTTAGAGTGCCTCATCAGTTGAATGTGTGATATTGAAAAAATTTAAGTATTTAATAAATCGAAAATTGTATTGATTGTTAGCAAAATCATTGGACTTTCATATAAATTGACGAATAATTCAAAAATAACGATCAATGATGGAAATTAATTGATGGCAATTATTGGGACCCTCTATGGCAGAAATCGGGCCATGGTGGCGTGAATCGGGCCATGGGCAAAATATTTTCAAAAATATAAATTAAATAATTTTTATCATTAATTCAGGAAAATAATTGATGTAAATGATAGTCCAGACCCTAAATTCTTTCGAGGAAAACTCAAAGTTGAATTTATGATAAGATATAATTTTTCGATGAAAGATATGTGGCAGAATAGGTCTCTTGGTGGCATTAATTGGGACATTGACGGTAATGCATAAGTGATTTTTTCAATTTTTTTCTGTGTATTCCAAGATTAACTTGGTTTTCCAAAGATTCCTCCGAAAATAATGAGTTTAGGGACCAATGTCAAGGGACATTTTTTGTAGTTCTTGAAATTCTGGACGAAAAGGTCTCCTGATGAATCTTCATGCACCCAATAGTTCCTGAGATATCTCTGATTGAACCCGCAATAAATTTTTAAGCTAATTAAAAATCATTGAAGAAAAATAAAATTGCGGTGTTAAAAAAAAACATTTAAAACATGTTCGATGAACAAACTGGCGAGCTGTATGATTGCTGCTTATAAAGACAAATTAAGCAACAGCGATGAAGCCACGAAGATTATTTCTTCGTAAAAAAAAAAGGCGCAAAGATTCAGGACACGCGTGATCACAGCCAATGCAACACACGACCCGTACAAACAAAGCCAATTATGAAATTATCTTTTTTAATTGCAATTCGTGTCACATACACTGTTTAAATAAAGTTTAATTTATCGTAGTTGTAATAATATTATATTGTACGTCGCGTGCCAAATTATTCTACGATGACGTAATTTTTTGCGCTTGTTAATTAGTGAATGGAAAAAGAAGCGGCAATCGGTTCTTTTGTCGAGTTTATGGCAATTATGTAATTACTGAGATAATTATTGGACTTTTGTGTTAAATATTTTTAATTATTTCGATTATTCCCATTTTCTGCATTTTAGCGAGAACATCTCTGAAACTATTGGCCTTAGAAAAAAATGTCACGAGACCTTTCTTGTAGAGAATTTTAAACGCTATAAAAAAGGTCTCTTAGCATATTTCTTTAACTCGAATAGTTTTTGAAATATTCACAAAATAATCAAGAGAAATGGAACGAAAATTTATTCATCACTTCCGGATGGTAAAAGAAAATTATTTTCCCCCCGAAATACTCAAGTGGAATCAACACAATAAAAGTCACGATGACGTTGAGAATGATAGTATGAATAATTTGAAGGCTCTCATATGTCAGTGAGGGTTTGTATTCGGGAATTCGTTGCGAATGAATTTGGATCATTCGTCTCCCTACAAAAGCCGGAAGCAATGTTCCTACAGAATGTGTTGCGTAATAGCTCCAAATAACCATTAGAAATCACGCCAATAAAATATGTACCACTGCGAGAACAATTTCATCTGCGAATCATAAGCTAATTTTCTGTGTTTTAATGTGGAAAAAAATTGATTATCTTTCACTATTTGAGATTTTTTTTAGAATTTGCTAAATTATTCTGAATCGGATATTTAAGTCGAAAATTTAGTGCAGATTTCCGTTCCTGGGGATATTTTTGCTTCTAAAACGAAAATGAGAAGAAATATAAGCTCATTTCCCATCAATTTACGTTATTTCGAATCAATTTCTATTAAAAGATAAAATTTTCCGAAAATGAGGGTTAAATTCTCGCCGAAAAGCGAAAGATTGCTGTGAAAAATTGAAAAAATGCCTTACGTCACAAGTTTTTCAGCAAGAATTTTCTCAGCTTTCCATCGGAATCATCAAATAAAATCTGTCCCAACCCGTTCTACACCTATTCCCATTTTTCCCTAATTCTCATTCAAAAAAACATAAGAAATTATCCTTTAGATCCAATTATTCCCGAGATATTCACGTTTAAACTCTCGAAATTCCACATAAAATTAAATTTCCCGCGTTTTCAATCCAACCAAAAAATTCCCAGAACTCCATGGATAAAAGGCACATAGATCCCGCATGACCCTAAATAAAAATAAGGAATAATTTCACACGATATTTCCACTGAGAAATGGAATTAAGAGGAAGAATAATGAAAGAAAAACATTAAGAAATTTACACAGTAAGTGTACACATGCTTGGATAAATTTTTATTAAATTGTGGCATCGTACGAATGAGGGCCTCAACACGATGCATCCAATTTGTGCCGCTTAATTAATTCTAATTTACTCCCTTTTCGTCCCTGGGACATCAGGAGACTGGCTCACTGGTGGCCAAAACCTCTGTCTATGTATTTTACATATGTACATATATACATGCACGATTGTATGACGGTCCTATATAGTAATCCAACCACTTGGGAGCACACGAGAGAGCGCCGACGCAAACGCCACATATTGGCCCTAATGAAATCTTCGTTAATCTGAACTGACCGAATTGATTTATATTAATTCATTGTTATTTTCATTCGCCCGTTTAAATTCATCTATATAACTCATTTCAATTACTTCTGATGGAAGATAATTTTATTGCCTCAATTGTCAACTAATTATTTGTTCAATTAAGAAATATTTATTCGATGATTTTCAATGAACTATTGAGTTGTTACAATTGCGAAATTGATTGAAAAAATGCGTTTTTTTTTGCTATTTTAGGGATAAGTTTGGAGCCATTGGGTTCAGGGAACATTTGTCAGATCTTTTTCCTTGTGAGGAATTTAATTCTGAGAACTCAATGATTGTCGAGATATTTGTAAAGTAATGAACGTTTTTTTTTCTGGATTAAACTGAAATGCCCTCGGAAACTGGGAGAGTCGGGGGGAGCACTTGGAAAAAAAATGACTATTTAATCTCAATAAATTCAGGATAAAAGTGGAATTATTTCGGAAAAAATAGGTTTTAGGGTAAAATATTGAGAAACATTCTTTGTACACGGAAAAAAAATTCTAGTTAAATTTACAATGCTAACATCGTAATTTGTCCTATTGATTATTGTAGTAGTGGACTAGACTTTTAACATCGTAATTTTTACGATGTAGTGTTGGAAATTTCATTTAAGAAATAATACTTTAGACAAATAATACCAAGTCTTGAGCTCTTTAATATAAATTACGATGTGAACATCGTAAAATTTGAAGAGAAATCCTAAATAAAATAAAATAATAATCGACCGGTGGTTGGATTCGAACCCGAGTCCTTTCGAGTGCGAAATGACCGACGCCTTGGACCACTCGGCCACCGAAGGGCTTACACTTTAAGTTGTTTTTAAGATCTATATTAACGATTTCAATAAAAGGTCATAAGACACGAGAGCGCCTCTTGCGGAGGACGCAGTTACTATTTAAAAATTACGATGTAACATCGTACTTTTTATGGCTTCCATCGTATTATAACAGAGGCAGCATTAAAATATTTATTTTATTAAAAAGTAAATAGAATTATTAAATATACGAATAAATATAGTTTTTAAAGTGTAATTATCATTTATTTTTTTTTACCATGTTAAATTGTAATTTTTGAAGTAATTTTTAATCCTAAAAGTCTTTGTTAAAATTACGATGTTAAATGGTAAAAAATATAACCCACATAGTAAATTTTGAAATAAGATATTTCAAAATTAACGTTAATAAAAGTCTAGTCCAGGATTACGATGTTAACATCGTAAATTTTGGTAGAATTTTCTTTCCGTGTAGCTCTTGAAATTTTCTACAAAAAAAGTTGCTTACTAATTTCCCCCAACCCCTCTAGTTTCGGAAATATTCCCCCTCAAAACCAAAAGTCGGAGTTTTTCTCTAAAAACAAATTTTCTTAATTATTGTAAAAAAATTCACAAAAAAAAAATATTCATCAATTCCCAAATTCCCTCGTCAAAAATCCCCACGCGGGAGAAGTAAAAGATTACAAGACCGCACAATGTGAAAGTAAAATACTCATCTGGGGCTCCACAGTTTTTCCTCCCTCCTAACCAAAGACGGGAGGGAGGGGGGGTCCATTGATCGCGAAGGGGGTGAGAGTACACAGTTACTGTTTGAGTGCACTTACACAATATAAATATGAAGGTGGCGCCACTCTTTGAGTAGCTTGCGGTGGTTTAACACATGAGGAACATACGCGTCGACAGAAGGGATGAAATGTAGCGAGGCTAATCCGTACACTCTTTTTATAGTGAAAAAAAAAATGTGTACGTGGAGAGAAGAAGGGCGAATGGTATATGATGATCTTGAGGGGCTCGATACATCGGCTTCGGGGCACCCCGTTGTTACTAGGCGTGTGTGGCATGTGGTCTGCGGTATCCAACCGTTCGATCCTACAATTCGGTTTACTTATTGACACTAGATTTGGGGATTTAAATCGTTTTTCATTGTTTGACCAAGAACATTTATGGTTTATGAGAAATAACTTGGAAACTAAGAGAGATAGAAGAATTTTTGCGGTGACTTTATTTGTAGCTCTTAATTTTCTCTAGTAAAAAGGTTTCTATGAAAATTGCTCTATCTCGCTTAGTTTCCGAGATATTCTCCGAAAATCATAGTAAAAACAGAGAATCCAATTTTTCCCGCAATTTTAATAAAAAGCAAATTCCCTCCCCTCCTTGAAAAAAAAGCTCAATCATTCATTGACTTGATCCTCACCGTCTCCTTGCCATCAATCCCCCCAGAAACTTCAAAAAAATTATCAATTCTCCTCTAAAAACCCCAGTTGAATAATTTAAAACTAGCACAAGCCCCAGGAAATTCACTGGCAAAGACCCGAAGCGCCTCCCTCTACCAAGGGAACACCGAAAAAGCCCCCAGCATGGTAGCAGTAAAGAGGGGCGAGAGAGGGGGTCTCTGCAAAATTGACAAAATTTCGTTAAGTTACGCCAGCAATTACTTTTGATATCCGACACGTGGCCCAACTGGATAATTACTTTTTCTCTGGCGTTGAAGTGAGACAGAGATAACCTAAAAATGACATCTGTATATATGAATGATACAGAGTAAGGGGGGGGGGGGAAGGGGGTGGCTTAAACGAGTGGGAGAAAGATTCAAACTGATCCGTCCAAACTGCGCCAACGAGAGAGAGAAACCGAGGAAGGATAGAAAGGGAGGGGATAGATAATAATCCGCTAATATCAATTTCAAATTTCAATTAGTATCATCTCGGCTAGGCTCCGGGCAACGTCCCCGGACGCCTAGCCGAAGCACGCCATGATCTAAAATTCAATTTGTCCCTCTTCGTATATACAACGAGCCTCCCCTCCTCTCTTCTCTTCATCCCCTCTTTCGCATGCCACAGGAGTGAGAGAGATAGAGGACTATTCGCTTCTGTAGGAGCCATCTAAAAATAATGTTTGTAAGAGAGAGACAGTATAAATTTTCTGCATTAAACTCGTGTCCCTATAAACATCCGCCTGTATTCAACTAAAATTTAGTAATGTGTTTCAGGTTGGGCTAGAACGCACATGAGGGTCTTTATTTGAGTGTTGGTTTTGAGTACTAAACATTAGCGAAAAGTGACACACGAAGTCCTATTACACATTGATAATGCGTATGGTGCCTGTTTATTAAATTTTGCCTCTCTGAAGCTTAAGTTTAGATGGACTCTCTTCGTATGTGTGGATAATTAATTATTCATGCTAGCTTTACAATCTCTTTGTCGATAATGTTTTTTTTTTTCGGGGGAGGAGACTCTTCTTTTAGGCATTGTGAAGACATTAATGCGTAATATTTTCATGATTTTCATAATGATATTCTGTTTGGTAAGAGTTTTTTGTAGTTTATTCATTGATCTTTCGATTCGTTTGATTTCATGGAACAGATTGGATCTGTTCATACGCATCAGACGTCGAATCATCATCAGCATCATCAGAGCCAGCCGACGTCACCGCAGTCACAGACCCAGGTGGCGGGAACGGGATCGCCATCTGGGGGGCCAGGGAGTAATCAGAGTGTTGCAGCACGAGCTAGCAGCATGTTCTGTTATAACTGTCCACCAGGTTTCTCGGCCCCCCGATTACCGCCAACGCTGGAGTATACCTTTGCACCGACTCATCCGTGTGAGTAGAATTTCAGAGTTATTTAATGCTATGCGTATTTCCATTTGAAAATAGTACATTACCTAACAAGTGCGGTAAAGTACTTTTCTGAAGCCTTCGGCTCGTTTTGTAATCACACGAGTCTGAAAATCTTTACCGCACGCGTAAGGTACAATTTTTTTACGTACAACGTGTGGAAAGTGCCACTGACCGCACGTGTAGCGTGCGTAAAGTGGCTACTTTCCGCACGGCGTGCGGAAAAGCAGATTTTAGAAGCATTCTTGGACTGTTCGAAAAATCGAACTTGGAGTTTTCTTTAGAAATACTCCGAAAATGGTAAGGTTTAGGGGAAATTACCAAGAGAGCTTTTTTGTAGCTCTTGAAATTTCGTACACAATCGCTACTTTGAAAATTTTCCTAGACCTCTCTATATTGAAGTTATTTGCTTTTGAAAGTATAAAAATCACTTTTCGACTCAACATCCTCCGCAGCTTTGACCCAAAATCAAATGTGGACTTTTTTTCTGGAAATATCATGAGGTTTAGGAGAAATTTTCAAGCGAAGTCTTCAGAAGCCCATGAAATTCGGCACAAAATCGTTCATGCTTCAAACTGTGCTAAACTCTTCCAGGGCTGAATGCTTCCCAAAATTCCATAATTCCAAAATAATCACTCATCTGTCCGATGAAATCACGATATTTCACAACTTCCTAACAACCCCGCTCGAAGTAACGAAATGATGAAACGTGTAAAACTTTCACGAACTATGAAAGTTCAGAATTTTGCCGACGATGTGGAAAAGCGAGTTTACCTGTTGTCCAGTTTGCCAAAGGTACTTTATGAGATTTGGCACTTTCGGCCACTTTACTTAACTCACTCAAAAGTGAATACCCGCCACATGTTTATCAGTGCATTACGTCCGATCTACGATCACCGATCAAGCAAAAAGAAACAATTGAATTGTCCTTATATATTCTCCATGTGACAACTATCCAAAGAGATACTGTTAAACCAATTTGACTAACCGTGTCATATTTTGTGATACATAATCGCATAATTTATCACAAGTGCCATTTCCTGGCGTGATGATTAATAATTCAGGATATTACAGTAGGGTTACTCCCCTCTATTCATCGATCACAATTCTTTAAAATTCGTGTTTTAAAAAAAAATATATTTGAATTATTAAAATCACACATTTTACTGATTATTTTATCTGAAAATCAAATGAATGCAATTTTTCGAATTATTCGAGTTTTATCAATTGATTTTGAATTGTTAACAAATAACTCAATGAAAATTCAGCAAAAACATTAATTCTCAATTACGTAATCCTTCAGTACGTTATTTTCCATCGGGAATTGTTGTTTTTTTTTTTTTTTTCCTTTCACTCAACATTGGTTACAGCCAATTTTACCAAACGGATTTGACGAGCATACAGCTGAATAAAATATTGATAAAGGGGATTGAATAGTGTTTCCCAACGGTTGGGTTAGAAATTTAAAGTGACGCACGTTGTGTGTATGTCGGACTAAGCCCGGAGTAACAGAGAGAGAGATAACGTCCGGGGAAAATTGAAATACGTAAAACGAGTTATAAATTTGATGGGTGCGGGTTCATGATATATACATTACACAGAAAGGAGGCCTTTGAATTTTTCTCGTTTATTTTCATTTTTTTTTTCGTTCACCTCCTCGATGCTATATTGAACACGGAATGTATTTATTTACGTATGAAATTTATCGATGGAGATTGTGAAAAATTCATGGAAAATATAAAACGTAATGCTTGAAAAAAATTGACAGTGGAAAAAATTCATTTTTTTTATTGAAAAATTCTTTGGCTGGTTGACGAAGAGAGGATGGGCATTGTTGCTGGAATCAATGGAGTATCGGAGAGTTGATGGTGAGGAGAAGTTCCTGATCCTCATGATGACGGGATGGATGAGTCCATTTTTTGCGGTAATTTGCTTTTTTTTCTGGGGATTATTCGAGGCGTGATGATAATTCATTCGGAATTAGATCAATTGATGACGACAAACCCGCTTGGAGGGAGTATGTAGATTTTTTTGTCATGTATACTGGGTATCTGTTGGGTTCGAACCCGGAACCGCCAGATGACAAGTCAAGGACCTTACCAACTCAACCACCCGTGTTGTTATAAACTACCCACAATGAAGTGCTATACAAGCCTCTTCAGTCTCCGCCAGCCTTCCTTTGACAATCAAATTAAGTACAATTAGTACATATTTCATGTACTGATTTTTATCCGACTTGGTGATACTGACAATCAATCGAATAGGATGAAAATGTTTGAGGTAGAATTTTCCTAATAATTTCATGGATAGGCTGAGAATCTTTCAGCCGGAAAGCACTCGTTAAACTTGGTTTCTGCAGAATTTTCCAAAATTTGACTATTTTAGCTGAAAATTTAAGCCTCCACCCATTCCATTTTTCAGACGTTTTATTTGTTTTTGGAAATATCTCCGGTTCTAACAGTCGCAGTGTAATCATTCCGAAAAAGAGGCTAGAGGTGAGCTCATTCCCTATCTGTATAAACATCTCTGAACAAAATTTTCTCATTTTCCAATATGAATCCGTTTTTTTAACAAACACAACCCCTTTTAGAATCCTCAAAGATCATTGATAACTTCATGTCAGGGATTTTAAGAATAAAATAACACATCAGAAAGCTGATGATGATGAGAATCTTCTGATCCTAGTGATGATCAAATAAACCAATTTCCTCCCCCCCCCCTCTTTTTTTTTGCTGGATAACAGAATTTTCTCTATCACCCCAGTATCCATTATTGTCAAATGAACTAGGCAACCAGTTGTCATAGTGGGGTGTTGATGGTGAATAAAGCCCCCTGTGGTGATCCTACCCCACCTACCAAGAACTCCCCCTCTCTTTCTGCCTCAAACTCGTCGTCTGATTCTACCGCCCCATCGGGATAAACAGATTAGGTAACTACGTGATAAGTCGGTAAGTGGGTTCACTTGGCCCACAGTCCAGAGCACGACTGGACCCTCTCCACACTCACAACAGACAATACATATACATATACATACAGAGACTGTAGGACCTTTGGGTGGATGGTACAAAGTAGCCAACACCAGTGCTCGTCTACAACATCTAACTACCTCGTTAGTGTCATTAGTGACGGTCGGTGTGTCATTAGATTTGGCTCTTGGTACGTGTAGTTTTTCCACCGGGAACTCAACCTACACTTTGATCAAAATGCTGGCTCAGTTCCTCACACGAATCCAATCGATTTTGCACCAATTCTTTTAGGGTTTCAAGGGGGTATTTATTGATTGTGTGAAAAGGAAAAGTTGATTTGCACATATTTTTTCAATTATTTCTTCATGAAATTATGTGTTAGAGAACTTTTTTGGTGGAACAAAAGTGAAAGGATTCGGGAAGAGGAATGCGAGTATTTGCGATAAGATTCTTTTGATGATTTCATTGAAAAGCTGAGGAAATTTGGAATTGACAACGTGTGTCGGAAGTGATTTTTAGAATTATTTTTTAAAATTCCAGCGATTTAGCTCATCAAGCACGGGATCCACACTGAGGGAAAAAAATATTTACTAGGTATATTATATAGTTTAGGTCAATCAAGAATTTATTTGCCAGTGGATTTTCTCCGCTTTAACAATTTAAGTTTTGGACGAATCTTTGTACCTATTTAGGATGAGTTTGAATACTTTTACAACAATCAATGAGGTAAACTTTTTAGTGAGTTGTTGGCGAAAAATACATTGCAGTTTGAGCCAAACTGGGCGATGTTTGGACTAAGATTCCATATTTCGTGCAAATATATTATTACTTGATACAAATTTCATGTGAAAATATTGATGGCAAATATAATCAAGATTGAATCAATGCAGGAGGGTGATTTGGGCAAATAATTGTTTATTTATCATCATCAGTTTGTAAAATTTAATAACAAAAAACGAGTAATGATCTTGTATAATTGCAAATTGAAAGACATTAATATTGAGAGAAATCGGTATTCATTTCTCCCAATTAAATTCAAACCTAATAAAAAAGAAGTTTTGTCGCAAAATTATTTTTATTCCTAGAAAATATTTTTTTCCCTCAATGCATGCGCTGTGGCCTGTCCTCATCGGCCGGTAGCTTTCTGACGATCAGGCTACTCTGCTCAATGGGCAATGAGCGGTCATGTCTCGTGATCGATTCATCCAAAAATGATGGAAAAACTTCCATTGTTCCAAGTTTTCCACCTTAAATTCCCTCACTTTTCCAATGGAATCATCAAAGACATTCGATCTGATAAATCCCTCTTAATTATCCTTAAAATCCTTGTTTTGATTGGAAAAAAAAATTAACTTGAAATAATCTCTCCAATAGTCTAATCAAAAATAACCAATAAGAACAAGCCTGATGAAGCAAAAGTCAGCCAGTAACAATTACCGTTAATTGGAGTCTTCCACATTTTTGTTTTTCAACGTCAACATTTCCATCAACTGACGAAGACAGAAACGTCAAAACAGCGAGTGATGCAGTTACTCGAAGGGTGAAATATGCCATCGAGAGCACGTACTCGAGTTTATCCCTCAAGTACACCCTTTTAATGGAGAAAGACAAAATAAAATGGAGAGAGAATGAATCCAACAACAATTACGTTGATTGAGATGACTTGGTGTCCATCGAAAAAAAACTTACATGTCAAATTTATTTTCTATTTACTTGGAATGATCGAGTAATAAAATCCAGTACTATCGGTACTTCATGGGAATCAAATGAAGATCACAAACTCATCGGCTCCTTTTTTTGCTTTTTTTCCCCTCAGACGAAATTCTCAGGTTTCCCTTCCACCTTTTTCCTAATAAATTGGATCAACTTCTCATTCCAATGTTTCATCTCTTCGCCTTATCTCTCTATTCCATTGACTTCTCTTACCAGAATAAGAAGGTATAGAGTTTTGTGACTGGGTCCTTGGCTCTACTGTACCAAACTCTAATCTAAGATCTTGAGTGGATTTTGTCAGAGAGAGAAATGGGAAATTTATTTATAGATACAAACTATTCGAACAGGGAAAAGTGAGGATTTTTTCCAATTTTTCTGGGAAAATGTGGAAGGGTTCTTATAAAGAGCTTTTCTTTATCTTTAGGGAGTCGCTTGATTCTCTGCAAATTATAATTAATGATCTGTGGCACTGGGACCTGAGTTCAGAATGAGATTAGAGATAAAAAGAGCAGAAATGATAAAAATTGTTTGGAATTGATTGAAATTCATGAGACTGATTTTTTTATGGTTCCATTGAAAAGTGCTTTAGCTCGAAATTCAATATTTTTGGGAAGAATGAGTTTTTCGGTGATATCTCCGATTCTGTTTGCCTTAGCGTTATCATTCAAAAACGAGCCTAGAGGTGAGCACATTTGCTATCGATTGATGAGATTTAGCATCAATTTTATAGGAAATTCTGCATCATTCTATCTCAATTGGTATTCCCTCAATTTCACTCTCAAAAATCGGTGAAAAGTAGCTCAAAACCACCTGAAATTCGAAAAATCCTCAAAAACACTTGCGATCTATATTTTCTGGCCAAGATTTCTTTACTCTACCTTCAGCCGTTTTTTCAAAATTCCCTTTTTTTCCCTCCCTCCCTGCATGGAAGAGAAATATATTGCTATGAATATATTTAATAATATCGGATTAATAGCGGGTGATATAATCCGGCAAAAATATGTGTGGTGTTCAATATATTATGTAAATATATACATAATTATACTATTCCAATTATATAGATTTTGATATTTTATCATGTAATTTTCTATATCTGAGCCATTTGATATTGGGATATATATTTTTTCATTTTCAATTCATCATATAATAATGACAGTATACTTTATACTGTTTTCCTGTTTTGTATGGGAATCATTATAATTTTTATTTTATATTTGCTCATAGGGGAGAGTGGGGCAAAATGGACACTGTAATGAAACGGTTAGAGATGGATTTTTTTAAAATGATTCTATTGAAAAGTTGAGAAAATTTTAGCCGGAAAATCAGTGTCAGATATAATTTTTTCAATTTTTTTGAAAATTCAATTTTTTCGGCATTTTTGAGGGGGTGAGCCTTTGCTTTTTTGAAAATTTTCAGTTTTTTGCCAATATCTCTGGTTCTATTGGTCGTAGCAATTCGCGGTTGGTCTCAAATGAAAGGTGAGCTCATTATCCATCGATTTATAGGGTTTTTAATTCAAAAATATAAATTTTTCGGATAGTTATAGGCCAAAAACTGTTTCACTAAACTGTTTCACAAAAATGACTATAAATACCTCGAAAATCGATATTTTCAAATTGAAAACCCCATGAATCGATGGCAAATGATCTCACCTTTCACCTCCATTTGGAATTTTTACGCTACGACAAATAGAACCAAAGATATTCTTGAAAAACTGAAAATTTCCAAAAAAGGAAGGCTTTTTACCCCTCTAAAATGCTCAAAAATGTCAAAAATGCCAAAAATTCAAAAAAATTAATTCCGGCACTTGTTTCCCGCCTAAAATTTCCTCAGCTTTCCAATAAAATCATCGAAAACAATCTACCGCCAATATTTCTATTAATTTCGAGAGTTTTCCATAATATTTGCCTAAAAATTTAGATGTGTCCATTTTACCTCTGATGTCCATTTTGCCCCACCTTCCCCTATATTTTATTGAAAATAAAATATATTATATTTTATTTTATATAGCTGCACTTTATGATAACTAGATAGTTTGTATCGTTACCCTAATGCGAATTCCGTGTGATGTACATCTTCAATAATTTCAAATGTTCTCATGATCCATTTAGATATTGTGGAGAGTACGTTACTCAGAGAGCCTCCTCTATAGAATAAATTAAATATTTTTTTTGCCTCAAAATTTTGAAATTACATTCTTTCTTGGAATTTTATGATTCTCACAAACTATTTTCAACTGATATTTTTTATTATATCTTTGAAGTATTAATTCCATTATATGCCAATATTATATATTTTATTATATTCTGATTAAATATTAATATTATAAATAGTATAATAAATGCTGGAACATATTCCAAATTTATAGTTGCTATAATTATATGGTCCAATAGAAGAGAATTATAATGAATAATTATATCTTTCTCATTATCGAATTATATAATATTCCGGCAAAAATATGCCAATGGATTCTTATATTGAATTTACAATATTATATAATTCATCAGTTACTCAAAATTACATTTTTAACAATATATATCTTTTCCATGCGAGTCTCCAGCCTCTAATAAATCAAAAAACAATTTCTCTAAAAAATTGTCCAAAATCACTTTCACAAACGACTGACTCAGTACTATTATCTATAAATAAATCCAGCATAAATAAATTGATTGAAATTAATTCGTATATTTCGATAGAATTAATTTAGTACGTTAATTTGTAAAATTCAATCAGTCTGAAACAAGTGCATTAATTAAACATCATTGAATGATTAAACAAAGTAGAGAGTTGGATAAAGCATTTGGGGAATTAGCACTAGTCAGATGGATTGTGATGTTTGATTTTCAACGTTTCTGATTCAGTAACGGGATACTAATTGGTCAAGATCACTTCTACAACGATAAATCGAGTCTATTTGTATCCTCTAACACGTAGATCTGCAGTACCGTGTTCAACGGAAAATTGGTAGAACCAGAGAGAGAGAGAAGAGAAAGAGGGAAAGGGAGAGAAAGAGAGAGATGGTTGGCTTTGGCTTTGAAAGCTGTTCCTGGTACAAAGCAAACTAGAGAAGCGAAAGCAAGAGGCCAAATTAATGGAATGAGGGAGAGAGAGAGAGAGAGAGAGGAATTTACGAGAATGGATGGGAAGCTTGAACATGGTTGCCTATAAAGCGCACCAAGCGTTCATCAATGATTCAGAGCAATCAGCGCAATTAATTACCACGGCACTAAGCCCGCAGGATCAGGCAGAATTAAAATAGTGCAGGAAAAAATAATTACAGATGAAAAAGAGGAAAGACAATATTAATTTCCGTTAATTTGTGAATATTTTATGAGGTTTTTTTTTTCTAACGAGGTTTTTGTATGGTTTCGGGAGGATTGGGATTTGATTTAGTAGAGATTTTAAGGGACAAATATTTTATTCATTTTTCGTGGGGGGGGGGGGGCAGTATCGTGGATTGTTCTGAAGGGAATTTGCAAACCGTGGGACTTAGGACAATTTTCCAGTAGACTTTTTTTCAGGGAATTTAATTCTCTAGAAAAAATGGTTTCTTAGAAATTCTTGGTAAACCGAAATGTTTTAGAGATATTTATGAAACAATGAATAATAATTTGTTTTCAGTATTTTTGGTGGCCTTTTAGGTCTCTGCAGAGGTTACTTTTAATTAAAAATGATAAAAGTTATGATATTATGTATCAACGTTTCGGTTTCAATGTGAAACCCTCTTCAGGATACAATCATTAATTTATCTTTAAAAATTAGTTAATTTTATTGCTCATTATGTGATTTTTGCTGTCTTTTAATTTCTAGTTCAGTCTTCAATAATGATGATAATTTTTTTGTTATCATTATTGATTGTATAGTTGTCATTATCAATAAATTAATTATACTATCACATCAATTCAACATTTTACTGTGTATATTGGTTCGGACTTATTTTTGTTGTATGAGAAATTGACAATTATTTGTTTTATTTCATTGTTTTACTTCTTGATTATTGTGAAGATAGCTCAGAAGCTGTTGAGTTTATGAGGATTTATTAAGATATCTTTTTCGTAGAAAATTGAATTTTTTTACGGAAAAAGTTTATTGATATTTTTTCTTAATCTAACAATTCCGGAGACAATTCATCATGTAATAAATACACAGAGAAAAATGTTTTCTTAATTTAAGAATGTGCAGTCACTTAATTTTAGAATGGCAGGTCACTTAAATTAAGTGACTTGTTCACTTAAATCAAGTGCCTTTTCTCACTTAGATCAAGTAACTTTTTCTTTCTTATTTTAAGAAATTAAAGGTCACTTAAATCAAGTGACTTTTCCCTTCTTAATTTAAGAAAGTAAAACTCACTTAAATTAAGTGACTTTTCTCACATAAATCAAGTAATTTTTCCTTTCTTATATTAAGAAAGTAAAGGTCACTTAAATTAAGTGACTTTTCTCACTTAAATCAAGTGACTTTTCCCTTCTTAATTTAAGAAAGTAAAACTCACTTAAATTAAGTGACTTTTCTCACATAAATCAAGTAATTTTTTCTTTCTTATATTAAGAAAGTAAAGGTCACTTAAATCAAGTGACTTTTCTCACTCAAATCAAGTGACCTTTCTCACTCAAATCAAGTGACCTTTCTCACTCAAATCAAGTGACTTTCCCCTTCTTAATTTAAGAAAGTAAAACTCACTTAAATTAAGTGACTTTTCTCACTTAAATCAAGCGACTTTTCTCACTCAAATCAAGCGACTTTCCCCTTCTTAATTTAAGAAAGTAAAACTCGCTTAAATTAAGTGACTTTTCTCACTTAAATCAAGTGACTTTTCCCTTCTTAATTTAAGAAAGCAAAACTCACTTAAATTAAGTGACTTTTCTCACATAAATCAAGTAATTTTTTCTTTCTTATATTAAGAAAGTAAAGGTCACTTAAATTAAGTGACTTTTCTCACTTAAATCAAGTGACTTTTCTCACTCAAATCAAGCGACTTTCCCCTTCTTAATTTAAGAAAGTAAAACTCACTTAAATTAAGTGACTTTTCTCACTTAGATCAAGTGACTTTTTCTCTCTTAATTTAAGAAAGTTAAACTCACTTAAATTAAGTGACTTTTCTCACTTAAATCAAGTGACTTTTCTCACTTAAATCAAGTGACATTTTCTTCCTTAATTTAAGAAAGTAGAACTCATTTGAATCAAGTGAGTTTTCTCACTTGAATCAAGTGACTTTACTTTCTTAATTTAAGTGACTGCACATTCTTAAATTAAGAAAACATTTTTCTCTGTGTATATATTCGAATTTTTTCTGAAGTATTTTTCTTGTTTCAGACACTAGTTACTCAGCCTATCATCCAGCACTTCATGGAGTTGGTGAAGACTCATTTGTCCGTAGAAAACAGAGGAGAAATCGCACGACATTCACATTACAACAGCTTGAAGAACTCGAATCAGCATTTGCACAGACACATTATCCGGATGTATTTACGCGCGAGGATTTGGCGATGAAGATAAACCTAACTGAGGCGCGAGTGCAGGTGAGAATAATTAATTATTTAGGTATAATTACACTGGACGTAGGTTAATTAGAAATGAGGAAGTGTGAGTAAACTAGTATCAGCCTCAGAATCAAAATGGCACAAATGCTGTGTTTATAAGAAGGACTTACGCCATTTTGCTTCTAAGGTGACGATCTTGTGATTCTGTAATTCAGCGTTCGCTGGATCCTTTCCATATTGCGCTAAATGCAAGCCTTTCTACCGTGAGCCGGTAATCTCTGGGATTATTCACCTGCTCCAAATTATAAATCATTCAATCACGAAATCTTCGCAGATAGAATCATCATGCAATGTTAGTCATCATATGTGAATTGAAGGAATGAGTTGATTTTTGTAAAAAAAAGGGAATTCGCATAAGTTTAAGAATTACGTGTCACGTATTGCAAAGGGATATTCTAAACGATGAGATTTGGAGGATTCATCAGTGAACCTTTTTTGTGGGAAATTCAATTCTTTATAAAAAAGGTTTCCTGTGAATTTTTCGCAAGCTTACTCGCTTCACATATATCTTCACAAGAATGTAAGAATAATTTTTTCCGCTGATTTATCTCATTCCTTTTTTTTTTTTTTTTTTTGATAATTTTGCAAATACCTCCGAAAAAAATGAGTTCACGAGATTTTGTAAAGAGATATTTTTAGGTAAAAATCTCCAGATAATGTCTGTTCTTTTGCTTTATTCAATAAATTCTGGATAAAAGTGTCATCATCCCAGAAACAATGAGATTGGGTGGAAAACTTCAAAAAACGTTTTAGTAGCTTCCGAAATTCTCTACGAAAAAGGTTCAATGACATTTCCTCCTGAACTCACGTCTTTCAGATATGTCCTTAAAAATTTTGAAGATCTAAAAAAACTTTCCTCTAGAAAATTAATTTCCTTTTCTCCCTGAGATTTTTCCATTCCAACTGTGATTAGAGAAAATAGCTCGAGTTAAAAACGGATAATAGCGATAGAATATAGAAGAGCAATGTAAACGAGTGAAAGAAAAGAGGAAAATAAAATAAAAGAATACACAAGCGGCTACGGTAGTGGGACTTTGTCGAGTATGACGCAATTACGGCGCAGACTCATTGTTTCATTAGTAAGGAACAAAGAGAATCTGAAATAATGGACAAATAGGCGCGTTTATGTAGTACCTTCTCCACTTTACCGTCATTTCATCTCTTTTATTCCTGTTCTCACTTGTATATGTTATATATACTTCAATTACAAGTGGAGGGAGTGAAAGAATCCTGAAGAGGGCACGTACACTGTTATGCAATGGTAAATAAACATAGTGATTTTTTGTTTTTTTTTTTCAATGAAAAAAAGGAGAATTTTATCGAATTTTCTGGTGTAATTTTGGAGAATTGATAAAAATGTTGGGCTCAAATTTTGCTGGATAAGTAATACGTTATTGACATATTTAAGATTAAATTCGTATTGAGAAAAATGGGATAGCGTTAGTTTTGAAGTGAAGGGGAAGGGGTAGTACTTCGGGGCATTCCCGTGGGGAAATGCGGCTTTGTTCCTGGCTATTACTCGCTCCCTGTTACCCTCAGGATATTATTATATCTACCCCTGATGCCACCCAGTCGTTTCTATCCTTATTCTTCTGCTCTTACCTCTTCACAGAACAACGGCCTCTGACTGTTTTATCAAAACTGAGCAGAATTATTTGAAATTTCAGATTTTTCGATGAATTTTATTTCGAAAGCTCCAGGATTTTCGAGCAGAAATCGATATTTCTTCCTTTTTAGAGAAACAGCAACTTCCGATTGATCTGTTTTGATTGAACAGGATTTTTCCTTGGTTTTTACCCAAAAAATCATGTAAACCTAATTTTTAAAAAATTGAAAAAAGGCAAAATAAAAAATTTGGACTTTAGCTTCCGACCAGAACCATGAAATTTTCAAAGAAATATCTCAAAAATTTTGGATAGAATTAATAGAAACAAAAATTCTATTTGAAATTCTTCAACTGCAATCGCCTTTTGCCCTCTTTTCCCCGAATTTCTCTTATTTTTCCATAATCTTCGATGAAACATCTAAAAAAACTGCAATTACATTCCAGCCCCCATCTTTCTGAAATTCCTCAAAAGATCAGGATAACCCAATTTTATTATTGCCCTCATAATTCTACGTAAAAAAAGGGATTTACTTTGATCAAATTTATCTTGGAGATGCTTCTTGAAAAAAAAATGAATTCATTAATTTCATATTTGTCTCTCGAGAATCCTACCAAAGACGATTAAATCACATCTCAGTCTGGCATTATGTCAAGTTAGTCTCATTAGTACGACTCGAGACACACTCTTGCCGAACGAAAAAAAAAAAAAAACCTAAATAAAACACAAAAATGAAACACTTGGAGCGTGGTCGACTGTGTTGGCTCGTTGAACATTCGCCACACCCGGACGTGTGTGTGCTTTTTTCTCACTTGACACTCCCTCATCCAACCCTGAGCCCAGTGTATCCAATTATCGCATCAGAAGCTTTCTCCCTCCTAAATTCCCCTCACTTGTCACTCTACCGGTGAGCATTTTTTCATAATAAAAATTGTGTTATTTTGCAGGTATGGTTTCAAAATCGCCGGGCGAAGTGGCGGAAGAGTGAACGTCTTAAAGAGGAGCAGCGAAAGCGAGAGGGTAGTAGCATTCCGTCAGCCGGAAATCCATCCGTGGAGAGTGGCATCCCTCCATCTTCATCGAGCGGTCCGTCTCCAACGAGTCATCATGATCCAACAGAAGCCGGCAGTGCCGAAGGTGAAGACAATGGCCAAGAGGCAACGGGTTCACGAAGCCCAAGTACAACGTCGGCATCAGTCAGTCCAAGACCGCAGCAGTCGCAGAGCCAGCCTTCGCTCAGTGGTACTGTGACGCCACCGCCTGCGTCAGCGAGGGCGCTACTACCTGTCAGCACAGCTGGTGGCAGCCTCGGACCGCCTACTGAAAGGTTGGCATCATTCATGAATCATTTGGCTGGGTCTGAGTAATGAGATAGGAGCATTTAGGAGGAGAGGAGCGAGGAGAATTTTATTATCTTAGGTAGATCTCGATAATTACTCTGAAGTCACAATAATTCTCGAGAACTCATCGAATTTTTGGAGGAATTAATGAAATCAATTTTTTCTGATTTTTTTGATAATTCTGTTGAGGGAAAATTTTAGAGGGAAATCATGAGCATTGTATGCTAGGAGCTTTTTGTCATGAATAATAACTGAAAGTGGAAAGGGCAAGACGTCAAAAATTGAATCTGACACATAGTATCAATCTGAAGTTGCTTTGATTTTCCAAGACAATCATCAAAATAATTAATTTTCGAATCTTCTCATCACAACTCCGATTTTCCCGTTTTCCCCGAGTCTTCACTATTTTCTCATGAGTCTTTGTGAGATCCAGAAAGGAAAATTGACGCGCTCAAATTTTTATTGGAATTGTGGAAAAAAAAACTAGTGGTTCACTGACGCCCCCGCTCCCGGCCCCGAGGGCGCCACCGCCCATCATCCCAGCAGGTGGTAGTCTCGAACCGCCCAAAGAAAGGTTGGAATCATGTTATCCATTATTTTCCCGTCTCATGAAAAACCAGGATTTATGAAGAAAAGAACCAAGCAAAATTTTCATTTAAATCGTCAGTTGGGAGTGCCCACTAGCAGTTTCCTCGTAAACGCTAGATATCACCCAGTCGGGGGTCCCACGGATTCATCCAAAGTCCCCAACTCCGTGTGGCTTTCAAGTCTTGCACTGTGTATTTACGTCTTTAGGAAATATCACAGGCGTTTATAAACCAACCCCAGAAATGCTCTCGCCTGTGTCCAACGAGTGAAACGAGCACTGCCGGATGCTGGCTCACGCGCCATTAAACATGACCGAGCTTCTTCATTCCATTTCACTCTATTCTCATCTAGTTTCTGGTTTCACCCTTTTTTTTCATACTGGATCAACGGACATTGATGTCTGCTTCGGGATCAGGTCATAATTCGATTTTTTTTTTCAAAATATCTTGGAGGCTAAGCGAGACAGCGCGATTTTTCTAAAAATCTTTGCAGCTCTTGGAATCCGCAATCAAAGAGGATTTGAATAAAATTGCACTATCTCGTTTAGTTTCCGCAATATTTTAGACGAAAATTAGCAGAACTAAATGGACATTCGATTCGGAACTGAAATCCTCTTCCATGATGAAAATCCTTGGAAAATCCGCTAGGATTCACGTGAATCTTCACTCATAATTCAACGTGTGTATCTTTCGTCTCAAAATGGAAGTCAACGAAGGGGGGGCACAATGGTCGAGGAGTTTGTAGGAGTGAAGAGGACAAGAGGAACTGAAATTTGCAGAAATGAAAGAAAGCTTCTTGAAAAGAAAGAGGAGAACGATACGGAAGGGAATACCGGTCGTCAGGACGCGTATTCCTTCCGTCTCTACAGTTTGTAATTTATTTAAAACCGCTCACCGTAAATATATCCTTATAACTTATTCAGCCATGGCTCCTGGAAGTCTTGCCTCGAGGCAACAGGGTAGAAACACGAGGTGTGGGAGATGGGGGACAGGTTAGGAGTGAACTTTACATTTCTCCTTACGGCCTAGCTTGAGGGGTGGGGAGGTGGCTCATCGGGTGCTACACATGGCAAGTCTTCCTTCACTCCCATTGAAAAGAGGGATAGGGAGATTCTCCACCCTTTTCCTGGGGAACAACCTCCTGAAGTGGCTTCTTTCCGTTATTGAAATTTCGATTGGATTCTCGACAATTTGAGAATCATCTAGGATTTTCGCGGGGGACGAATTTTATTTCAGAGAACTCCTTTATGGGTTCATTTCAACAATTTTCTAATGGAAATTTGATTTAGAATCAATTTTTTATGATTTTTTGGGTGGACTTCTCTTAGTTTCGATGCTTACTATTATGAAGATTGCTGGAAACAAGTAAAAATATTCAAGATAAATATTATCCGATAATTCCATTGAAAAGCTGAGGAACTTTCTGTTGAAAAGTTATATGTCAAAATTTATTTTGGACCATTTTCAGAAAAATTGACTTTTTCTGCTGAAAATCAGATCTCTAATACATGACAAAATTGAAGAATTCCACTTTTTTGTTAGATTTCTCTCGATTCTATTGGTCGTGGTGATATGGGAGCTGTCTTAAATGAATCAGTGACATCATTCCTCATCGATTTATGATGCTCCGAAAAAAAATGAATATCACAAAAAAACATAACAATTAAAGAAATTTGAAACCCTCTCCTCTTCACTCAATGAAGCAAAAACATTAAGCTATTAAATCGAGCGCAAGTGAGCGTGTACGAGCGTTTCGAATTCGTAGCAATACCAGGCGTGAGCTAAGCAGTATCGTAATCGGATCCTAGTGCTTCCCTTGGGGCAAAGTTACACACTCCAACACCCCTTCGCACGTATGTTTATACATATATTTCTATCGTGTGCAAATACAGCAGGATGCTGCCTTTAACATGGGAACACGTGGTAAACAACCAGGATAGTTTCATGAATCTAATTGGCGTTAATTATCACGCTTACTGCTGTGCTCTACCAAACTTTCGCATTCCCTCTAGCGCTATTTCTCTCATCACCAAAATTTCATCCTCTACTTATCTCCACCGCCGATTGCCAAATCTCTGCTTTGTGGTATATTCATCTCGTCTCTCTTGCTCAATGTCCATTACCACTGGCCAACAGCATTGATCAAACAATATTTGCTATTAATATTTGAGCTAATCAGGAAACTTCAAAGGTACGGGATTTGTTGGTCATTCAAAATCACTGGGTCTGTAGGACTGAATTGGATTATAGTTGATGCATTATAATTATCCCGTATTGCTGGTTCAGAAAGTTTGGAAGGAAATATTCACGATTGTCAAATCAACTGGAATTTTTTTCGTCCTCGACTCTAAAACAATCTTGATCCATGCCCTCCGATCTATTGCATCTGATCTCAAAGATTCAAGGAATTCCTGAGGCTAATAGAAACTCTAGATTAATGGCCAAAAGCGATAGGACCAGATCCTCCAAACCGTACCATTCAAATAATCCTCTTCAAGCCCTCCAAATTGTTAATACCTACTGTTTTTCTGTTCCAGCATCACCGGTTTCAGACCAGTCGAGCCGCCAACGTCTCTTTTCTTCTCCCCGCACCTAGCAGCGCAGTTTTCCCCGCCACTTTTCGGCAACAAGATCGTCGGTTCGACCTCGACGTCTTTGACCTCAGCAACGCCGAGTCTCTGGACCACTAGTGATCACCGACCCAGTAGCCTCCAGGACATGTTGGCCTGGGCTCCAGCAGGCTGGCCAGGTTCCTTGTGCGGCTGCTGCAAGCCAGGAAGCGGAGACCTCCACAGGAGCAGCAGCTTGGCTGAGCTGAGGCGAAAAGCACAGGAGCATTCAACGGCAACTGCTTTATTAGGAGGCCTAGCTGGTTTTCCTGGGGGACTGCCATTGCCCCTGCACCTGCCACTGTTGCCGCCACTCCTCGGACTATCCAGAAGACCAGAGCATCACCACCACCTGCCCAGTATCGTCCATCAGATACAGCCAAGTACCAAAGAGGACCCATAAGCCTAGGATCCTTAGGACTTATGGACTCCTAACAGTATTCTACGTTCGAGGAGCCAGAAGAATTTTCCAATGCAATAATACCAAAATCCCGAATGACATCAGGACCAAGCTAATCCAGTGTGCCTGATCACTGAGGAGAATCAATGCGTTAGGACCATCCTGTGTTTATCTTTTTGAATTTTGTAGAGAAAAATTTGAAAATGTGATTGAAAGTATGAGTATGATGATCAACATCGTTTAGATATTATTATAGATGAGATGAATCTTAACCAAAGACTCTAGGAGATTGGAGAATAGTTAATACTTTTTAGCAGAAAAAAAAATGGGATAAATGAATATATGAAAAAAAAAAATCGAAAACTTGTATGATAATCGACAATGTAAACAACTGAATGATAAATTTGAAGATTAAAAATTATACAATTATAATTAATGCAATTTAGATGATACTGTAGCTTACGTATAACGTAGTTGTATGAAATAAACTTGTTCTCGTGATAATGCCTGTTTTGTTACTTCGCCCATCCAGCAAACACAGGGATTCCATGATAACCAATCAAACTGTCTATCAGAATCAGTTAACAGAAAAGCACCAGATTGAAGATCGAGAGAAAAAAAAATATTACTCGAAATGAAAAAAAAAAAGTTTAAAGTCGGTCGCGTGCCATCGAAACGTAAAGTAAGAGAATCACTCTGGAAAACGATAGACTTTTTTGTGAAAGGGGAAAGGATGGATTTAAAATGAAAGGAAAAAGAAAATGCTGTAAAAAGAAGAGGGAGGAGAAAGCCGGAAGAAGGTCGGACGAGAGGTTTTGTTGGCAATCAATGCTTCTCGGAAGAAAAAACTTCTTTCCCCTCTCTTTCAACAGTAAAAATAATAAAAATGAAGGAGGACGAAGGAGAGGTAGAGGGGACCTCTTGCGAGGGAGTTTGGGATGAAAAGCGAGAAGGGGTTGGTCCGTTTTCTCGTCCAATCAGAGTGCAGACGCCATTGATCGGCACGTGGCTTTCACTTTGCTTTTGAGTGGGGGAATTTCCTCTCTTTCCATCCCTCCGAGTACTACTCCCTCTTGGAAGGTGGGGAAGAGGGGATGGAGAGGTAGAGGGTGAGGAGGAAGAGAACGAGGAGCGTTCTGCACACTCCGTTACACTTACTGGTAAACCGTATTAATCAACGACATCATGGTTTATCCCACCCCCTTCCTCTTGTCCCACCTCACCAGCTTCTCTATCCCACTCCATATCTCTTATCAGCCCACTCTCGTACCCCTCCACGTCTGCCTCTCGCAATCTACGATTTCTACTTTCCTACGAGCGTTGAGAAAAAGCACGAGTAACTATTCCTTGTCTCTTACTTTACCTCCAAACGTTTCGTTGTGGTAAAGTAGAGAGACTCTGGATGGGACGTTAACAGGCGCCAGGCCACTTTCGGGGAGACTATCGAGTTTTGAGAATTTATTGAGATACATTTGAATCATTTTATGGGAGTTTTTGCGGTAGGTAAGGCTGGTATTTAGGAGGGATACTGGGATAGAATGTTTTTGATGATTTCATTGAGAAGCTGAGAAAATTTGAGATGGAAAGCATATGTTGGAAGGAATCTTTTGAGATTTAACTTTTTTAGTTATTTTTTTTTTCTTTTGGCAGTGTCCCGCTCTGATGATCATAGCGCTAAAGTCGATGGCAAATGAGCTTGCCCTCCACCTCCTCCCAAATTTCTCCACTACGATCATCAAAACCAGTGATAATCCCAAAAAACCAAAACCTCCGGAAATTGAAAGAGATCCATTCTAGGCTAAAATCCTCAAATGTTGAAAAAACTGCTAACAATTGTGTTCTCCACTCAAAATTTCCTCAGCTTTCCAATGAAACCATCGAAAAATCTTCATCTCAAACAGTTTCCAAGAAATCCCTATTTTCTCTCCTCTCAATGGCCAGTATGCCCTCTCCCATCCGTAGTCCTGATTTCCTTTACTTACAGAATCCAGAGGCAAAACTCTTGAACCATCCCCGAAAAATAACAGGACGAAAACTCACCCTTCCCCCAAATCTATTACATCAACGTTGACGATTCAGTTAATGAATTCAGACGTGCGGCTTCTTGATACACTCCGGAGGGGAATGAATCGCAGTGCATGAGTGCGAGAGAGATAGGTCAAATTGTGAGGGAAGAGAAGGAGGATAAAACCAGGATTCGATAGCAGTAGACAGTGATTAATACCAGTACGTCGTCTCTGTTCATTTGTTCACCATCCTCCTACATCTTTCACGCTCTTCCTCCTTTTAACTTGACTCAATCTTTCTTGACTCCCTTTTCTGCATTAGACTCCACCTCCCGTTATTTTCCTTTAGATAAGCCACAATCGGCCTCTCTTATTCTCTCCTTTTTCCACTAACCGTAAAAGGTTTTACGAAATTCATTGTCAGACAATTTGCATGTCAAAGAATTTAAGCGTGGGGGGCAAAAGGAGAAGATGGCGCGTTGTAACGTGTGGAAATTCCTTATTCTTCTATTCAGTCATGTCTGACGCGTTCGCCCTCTTCCGGTCGTCGGTTCTGATTGAATTAGCAACAAAGTAACGAGCACTTTGCGGCAAACGAGAGGAGGAAAGAATACTTTATATATTTAGCAATTTTCCGTTTCTTTTCAACATTTTCTGGCGGATAATACTGTGTGAATTATTGTTAATAACAATAGAGAGGGCAATAATGAGGAAGAAATGGAGTACAGACAATTTTCATTCTTTTGCACTTCTTTCTTTTTTTCTACAATTTTTTTTGAGGTTATGAGGTAATATTCTTTGGAAGTCCCGGAGGTATCTTGTTGGAGAGAGAAGTTAAGAAAAATGGAAGTGAATTTATCGCTACTGTCTGCTACATCTAAGGGGATCAAGGACCGCAATGATTTTTCAATTTTGAAATTCACTTTAAAAATGTGAATCTCTTCAATTTCTCTCAAGGTTAGAATTTTAACGATAAAAAAGTATTAATTACTTCTCATTGCATATAGGAATAATGTTAATCAATTGAGTCATCGAGTATTTCCCGGTATTAATTCGAGTTTTTAAATGATCACGCTCGTAAAAAAAAATTTCAATATGAGAAAAACCCTTTCCCCAATTATTATAGTTTTTTTATTCCAATTTTCCTAGATAATATATACGAATGAAATACAGTTGGGAGCACTGGCGAGCAGTGGCCAATTATTCAGCAAATGTTATAATTGGTGCATTCCATTACGGCTAATGGATCGCACTTAGCGGCTACCGGTGTGATTGGGTGGGCACTGGGAGAACTCGCATGGAAATAGTAGGAGTTAGGAGAGCAGATGGGATAGAAGAGAGGGGGGGGGGGTGGCGGGAGTGGTTCAGGTGGAGAGCCTCTGGCGGAGCGCTGAACCAATCTCGATAATACTCCATCCATGAAGGAAGGATTCAGTGGGTTATATACCATTGGGAATAATTGTAATTCATAGTGTTCAATATCTCCAATTGTTTATTTCTCTTCTTTAGTCAGTACAATATTGAATTTTCCCTATTCTTTCCATCTTCGTAATTTCTCTCTCGAGTTTTTGGTGTTTAGTATTTCGACAATATCTCGGAAATTAATGGGTTTAGGAGTAATGTCAAGAGACCTCTTTTGAAGGGAATTTCATCAACTGCAAAAATGGTCTTTTTGAATATTACAAGGTATACAGTCATCCTCGGTAGATATGACGTCATATCTGGGGAAATATAGGCAGATATGCTACCGCATCTGACTGAATCTGAGAACCCAACAACGGAATGGTCCGGATCTCGAGCAGAAATTTGGTCCGGCATGCCGAAGTTCCCCTGTGCCAAATCCGGGCCGAACTACGGCATGCCAAGTCCGGCATTGATTCGAGCTGGCTGTGTCTGCCGTAGATGAGCCATATTTCAGCTCATCTTCGGCAAGAATGAAGGGTCCGAATCATGACCGGACTTGGTATGCCACATACGGCATGTCCAATCCCGTCCTGATTTGGACCAATTAATATTTGCCATGGCTGAGCCACAATTGCGGTTCGTCTACGGCAAAAGGCCTAAGGTCCAGATCATGACTAGACTTCAATTAGTAGGAGAAGAAAATCAATATTAGGATGGATATAATGGCCAAGAATTTTTAAGTCCAAATTAGAAATTTTGAAAAGAAAACGTTACAAAAATACAGTCAACATCAAGACAATTTTAGCCAATCGGAAAAATGAGAGATGCCAACATATGCTTTTCAACATGACAGTATGTGTAGCTCCAATGTTACTCCAATTGTCTACTCTTTTTCTGCCTGTCGCAGTGACAAATAGAGTTAATTTGCTTTTAGTTTCCGAGATATTTCCGAAATAATCTGTCTTCATTCCTGTCCCTAAATCAATAAGCACACAGACGCAATATTTCAACCACTTTATTCATGATTTTTCATACAAAAACAATTCAACAGTGTCTCAGGTGCGTTCTGTTTGATGCCTCTTGAATTTATAATTCCATTAGTTCGAAATAGGGAGGATGAACCCAATGGGAGTTTTGGTGAACGCGTGCCACCCGGACACTGTGTATTCCCATTCTCACTCGGGTTAAAATTTAGGGTTTGCATGTGAGAGGCGCGTGTGTAGCAATACTGTCAAACGCCACGCGTCTCCCATATTGCTGGGGCCCACCCATGACTCCTCATCACCACACATACGTGCATTGTTCCCATTGGCACACGCTTGCATCACACACTGCACTGAATCGTTCATTCTCCCCCTTCTCTTTTCTCCTCATCACTTGGAAGTAACAGGGCGAGACAATGTGAAAAGCGCCTGCCTCGTTTAATTCCAAACAATCAAAAACGATTGACGTATTTACAAACTCATTTGTCTGCTTTTACTGGAAATCACTGAATTTCATGAAATTCATGAATTATTACTGGTTAATTTAACAATTAAACATTCTCGAAATCACTTGAACTCATCGAGCCACAAATTATCAGAGTGATTAACAAACAGTTTCATCGAAACGCAATAATTACTAATGATACATTGAAATTCCACAAGAGTCAACATTGAGTTAATGATTTCCGTAGTTTAGACATCTCAATTCCAAGTAATTTAGCACTTTTCATATATTCACTATTCTCTTTTCTCTTGTTTATCTTCTTAATGGTAGTATACTGATTTATAGTAGTGAATTAGGACCGGAAATACTTCCCTAGAACGAGTCAAACAGCAACGCCCAACTAGGGTGAGTATTAACGTCTTTGTTAAATTATCTCAAGTGAAAATCAGAGGATTGCACGTGTCAAGATGGCTTCCGTTCGTCCGGTAGTTGCAAATCAACTCGAAACATCTTGCAGCAAAATAATATTAATATCATATTCATATGCGAATTGAGAGGGTGAATCAGTGTCTGAAGTCAATAGTGTCAGAATACACTGTTAATCTGTCACGAAACATTCCAAGTGCATTAGGCTATATCAGGAAGATGATACGTTCCTGATGGGGCTATCGCGAGTGAAAGAGCATTATCATCACAATGGTGGTTGTATGTGAGTCCTTCCGGTTTCCGAGAGAATGGGGGCGGTCCAAGTTACAGATTGCTGTGTCCATCCAATTCGGAATTCAAGCAAACCCTCACCTCTTTTACCCCTCTCTCATTTACCACTCGATTCAGCCATTAAGACGAGGGGGAATGGTTCCACCTCTTCGATTAAACAGAGCTAGTTACAACTAGTGTTTGAATTGTTCAGTCAATCTGTTGAGGGCATCTGCATCATGTGCATCCGATTGGAAGGATATACATTAATTTTCGCAGTAATGTCAAAGAGATAATGTTCTTCTCAATTTTTTGATCTGAAGAATAAGTCGATTTCTACCAATAATTTTTCATCATTTCTCAAAATGTAAGCGAGTTAGCGTAATTATGTTAGAATCTTCTTCTGGAACTCTTGAAATTCTCTACAAAGGATCATTCAAGGTCTTATCACAAAGTACGGTCCTCTTATACTAAAACTGGTGTAACAGAAGTTGCGATATCTCGAATGTAAATGCGATTGATCGAATATGTGAAAAAAATGATGATCGGAGGCTGTTTTTCCAAGAAAAAGGTCCCACAGGCGCGCGCAGCACGCTTTTAGGGCCATGCTACTAAGACGCAGGCACATCGTAAGCGCTGCATTGTGCGTTACCACGAGAATTCATACAATTTGGATATAACTCAAATGACAGCTGTCAAAATTTCAAAATCTCACTTTATTCTAAGTTGATTGAAGATGCAAGAAAGAGGATGGCTTCCAATAGATTATCACTGTTTATATATGGATGAACTTCACTCAATTTATTATTTCTTGAATTTTATATCTATATTATGAATAAAATACGTCAGCGTTAGTGGGTTAGACCTATTAACCACAAAGTAGATTTCCATGGCTTTTACACAAATATTTTCGTGGAGATGAGACACAATGACCCATAAGGAATCTTTCGAATTGACGATAAGATTATGACTCTATTGGCGAGTCCTCTAGGATATTTTAAAACAATATTTAAAAAATCGATGTATCCTATTTTACCTCTTTATTACTGAATTAAAAATATCCTGGGAACTAAAGGAGATAGCGTAAATTTCATAGAAACCTTGTCTGTAAAAGAGAATGAGCGCGACAAAAAAGCATGAAAGCAGAATTGCATAGAAGCAAAAAAGGAAAATAATGAAAAGCCAAAATCAAAATATTCTTTAAAAATTTCCATCAAAAAACAAATGCCTCCTCCAGAATGGTGATATAATCATGGCACTTTCCATGTTCTCACGAATTGAATATGAACCATCTAATTCTCGGATTCCTGCAAGAAATAAAAAAAATTAATATCACCATTAATCTTGAATGAGAGCACATCATGGAAAAATATGATTTGCATAGTGTAATAAAAAAAATACACGAATACGATGATGAAGAGAAGGTTGGTTTAGTAGGAAAGACCGTGAGTCGCTACATCCGCAAGGCTATTATAACCGCTCGAGCGAATCTCTATTAAAACGTGTTTACACTGGCTTAGGGGTTGACTCAAGCGAGCCCCCTTCTCCTTGAGCGTCAACCACCCTAGTTGGGTAAGCGTTTTACTAGTGGTAGTAACAAGTATGTAACAGACCTGAGGTATAGTTGAAGGTCTCCACCCCTGCTCCTCGCCTCCCCCCCTCCCCCTCCCAATGTGATAGCGACCCAGAAGGCCTCACCCTGACGTGCATACACATACACTTACCCCTCTCAACCCCCACCCCTCGCTCTTCATCTATGTATAGCAGAGTAATGCCTATCTAATTGTCGCTTGTATGAATAGTAAATCCCGAAGCACTCGAGGCTATGAGCCAGATCCAGAGCTAGCACAGGGGACGAGAGCCATATGAGCTAATCTATATTATGATAGGCCGAGCTACTGCCACTGTATTCAACGATGTAAAAAAAAATTACATCCTTCCGTTCAAAGACAAATGGTGCATTTTACAGGTAAATAGGATGGTAAATCGGGTATTGCAATTTGTTTAGGTAGGAGGTTAAGTTTAGAGAGCGGAATTCGTTTAGCTTGCTTCGATCGGTTCATCTGGAACGAAATTAAGGAAGATTCTTTTGAAGATATTCCAAAAACTGTTGGAGTTAAGAGAATTTATGTGAAGACCTTTCTTGTAGCTCCTGAAATTTTCTGCAAGAAAGCTATTTTGGCGTTTTTTTTGAGTTGGATTTTTTTCGGTCGAGATTGATATTTCGAAGCGTTGAGGCAAAGGTAGAGGTGAAGTTCCTTGACAATGTCTCCATTTTCCTCGAATTTCCGAATATTCATCACTTAACTACTGGATTGAATCATCCCCCTTGAAGGCTTCTTCGCTAATTAAAATTTGAATTAATAATACTCCCGAAAATGACAATTATACATTTAATTTTTCCTAATTTCCATATTATCTCTCTGATGATAATTACGATTTCACGTAATTCTAATACGGAGATACAGGTGGTACTTGGAAATTTTGATTAAACCTCGTCGTGTAATGAGATATGCATCATCATCTGACTCATGATTGAAACCCAATAACGGACATGCTTAAAAATTCACTCGAAGATCCAATATCTCTTGCCTCGATACTCCAGAAAATTGATGAAATCCATAATTTATTGATGATTTCCTGTAAATAATGAAAAACCCTTGGAATAAATTCTCTTCAAAGATTAATGAAACGATCCAAACGATTTCTCACATCTCAAACGTTATCATACTTTAATTATCTCTTGAGAAAAAAAAATATTTTGCTCAAGCTACCCGAGGGACTTATTCTCGCCCTCTGCAGTGTACAAAAATGGGGAAATCCCGAAAAAGAAGAACTCCAAAGACGAAATACCGTGAAACTAGAAATTGCATGGAGCGCCATCTCAGTGTTCAATCACCGGCATTTTCATCATAACCTCACAAAAAAAAAGTTCCACATCACATAAACTCTTTTCATAACTTGAATAGAGAAAAAAAGTATTTTTTTTTCCTCTTGAAAACCTCTCAATTCAACTCTTCAACTTCCAACAGGGAATAATCATCAAGTATAAAGATTACCTTCTCTGGAATTAAAAAGGAACTGAGGGCAAAAGTGAGTGAGGCCACAAGCGATTTTTTTTGACCGAACGAAGAGAGTCAAATGAGTGGGGATGAAGATAAAAAAAAGGAGGGGGCTGGTACATTTGGGTTGAATAATTAAAGCTCTCATTAGGGTGACAAAAGCACCCTGATGGATAGCTACTTGGCTTGAGACTTGGGATGTAACCATCACTCACCTCCTCTCACTCATGAAAACCCAAACACAGTCTTCAGCATCTCGTCTCGTTAAGACCATTTCTTTTTTTCATTATTATTTCTTTTTTTTCTATTTCGAGTGTAGACGGAAGAATATGTCCAGATCCGTATGTGCTCATGGTCCTCAAACAGCCGTCACTCCCCCATTCGTGAGTTCCATTCACCGTCCTACGGACTATCTAGTCAGAAAAAGAAGAAAAAAAAAAGTGTAAAAAAGTAAATTTTATGCTTTTGTTTTATTTCAAAATGTTCTTTCATTTCTTAAAAGGTTTTTCCCTCCAATGATAATTAGTACAATGCACGATGGCATTAATTATTGCTAGTTGTAATTACCGGAGGATAAATCGTCCAACTGGGTTGGACACGGAGAGGTGGGGGATATTGTGCGACGGTGAATTTTGTCGAGGAGTTAGCCAAGTGCTTGGGCCATTACTGTTATTGCTGCAACAAACCTACCAAACAACAGCGATAAATACATTTCAGGGTTTGTATATACGTATGGATAGGCTGAGAGGAAGACAGACGAGTTTTCCGGGTTTGGAGGGGAAAGGAAGGTAGAGTAATTATTCCGGGAAAAGTGCGGTTGATGGATAAACAAAGGATTTTTAAGTAATTACCTTATTCTGGTCGTTCTGATGGAAAAACTTTCGGGTTAGGTTTTGTGGACCTTCGACAGGAGTAAAATGGGAGGTTAGACTATCTAACGGAGAATTGGCACCTTTCTCGGGGAGATACGAAGATTTTCTTGAAAATGGGACAAAACTTGAATAGGTAGTATTCACCTTAAGGTTTCTTTGTTATTTTAAGATCTTTTAATAAGGCCTTTTCTCTTTTTTGATCATTTGTACACAAAAATTTTTCCCGCTCAAAAGACGTATCCCCAATGGCAGCGCGAAACTGCAAGGGTACCAACTCATTATTTTTTTTATTTGCGTGGGGAATTTTAATCTAAGTTACTATTTTCTGAAAAATCTTTTCTTTTTCAGGAGGAGTCTCTTGCATAGAGATGGGCGACCGTCACATGACGCGTTACAAAACGGTCATATGACGGTCATGTCATGTCACGTCACGGAGTAGTTGTGACCGTGACAGAATTCGGTCACAAAATTTCACTGAATGACAGTCATAAAAGGAAAATAAATTATGACCGTCACAAATTGAAGAAATTAGATGACGGTCATTTTACATCTATATAGATGTTTTACCATCAATCATTTTTCATTCCTTGACAAAAGTAAATAAATTTAGAAATGAAAGACTCAATTGAAACCCGTTTGAATTAAAGGATAAAAAATTCATATTGCAATCAAATGTATTGAATAGTTACTGATTTTCAAAATTGACTGAAAAAAATGACCGTCACAAATTGAAGAAATTTAATGACGGTCATTTTACATCTATATAGATGTATTCTACCATCTCATTCATTTTTCATTCCTTGACAAGCATAAATTTAATTGTGACCGTCATTTTCCATTAAAAATTTTGTGACGTCATGTGACCGTCACAAGACGGTCATTTTTTGGTCATATGACGTCGGTGAAAAAATGACCGTCATTGCCCATCTCTACTCCTGCACATTCCTTATTTTTTGCAAAAATTTCATTCTTGACAATTTTTCAGTCGTAAAGCTGAGGATTATTAATATTTCACTGATGGTGGAGAGAGTCTAAATGAAGTCTCAATGGTCTAGTCATAAAACAAAGGAAAATTCTTGCTAAATAACAACTGAAGCTTTAGTATCCTTTTACCGCGTTTCCCGGGACTTCCCGTGGAGAGATGGGGATTCCACGAAAATCGCGCACTTCACCCACTAATTGTATTATCATTATCATAATGTAATTAATTTCCCAAACAATTCTGAGAGGAATTACATCCGGGATAATGGACAGCATTAATTCATGAAAATTCGAAATAAAAAGAAATTAATTCGAACAAATTGAAATTGCAAATGACTAATTTTGCGACAAGTGACAGTTTTCCAACGGAGAACGTGTTGTATATTGCACAGTGTCACTCAGTAAAGCGGCAATTGCTTCCGTCCGCCCGTATGACAAGAAGATCGTTTGATTCAATTCGAACAGTCCCGAAACCATCCGGTGCACCATGATAATGAAACTGATATACCAATTCTTTTAATTTCACTAAAATTATTGAAAAATTATTTCCAATCTCATGAATTTGATTAATCAAAAATAATTGAGAAGAATTATTATTATGCACACGCAAATTGAAGACTTAAAAAAATATTTTTCGAAGGAAATCGTATTTTCTTCATTACTCTGCTGCTGTTGGCGAAATTTTCTTGAGAAATCAAATGTTTTTCAATTGCTGGTGACAAGTGCGCGCTTTTTTTGAATCTGCTGCAATCGGAAATAGCGCTTGCTGCACAGTGAGCATCGAAGACGAAAGTTACTGTTCAACGCCTAATGAAACCTTTGTTGAATTATCACCTGGTGTTGGATCTCATTTTTGCATTAAGTAAAACAATGAAGATGGTCATATGTCTATAGTTATTGTAACGATTCTAAATTTCCATTTTCCTCCTTAACTCGTGATGCACCTAATAATATTATCTATGTGTGTAAATGTCTATGAGTGTACATGACTTTTTACAAATATAAAATTTTCATTTCTTCTCTAGATTTAAATTTTACCGTCAAAGTAACAACTTTGTCCCGTCAGGCAAGATTGAAGACTTAAAATTGATAGAAATCAACAGATTTTGAGTATTTAATCTTCTCCCCATTCATCGTAAGTCAGATAATGAGATCTGGTTTTGTATAATTTCAGAGACCAAGCGGTATAATATAGGTTGCCTCTACTGGTAGCCCTGTTGAGGATTTCGAAGGTCAACAATTGTCCAGGGGGCAAGGACTGACGATAAGAATGTGAGCTTTTTGCTGTCCCCTCCACACAATCGAATAGATAAACTCAATCAACTGTGACCTAGAATCTTCAGTTATTCATTCGTTCTTGATTAACATTACTTCGGAGTTACTTAACTCAATACTCGAGAAAGACTAATTGTTTAAGAGATTCTCCGAAAGTCCTAAGTGAATTTCGGGTCTTGAGGGAGTTCAAGGACCTCCGGTATCTTCTGTCGGTAAGTGATTTTTTTTTATAAAAAAAACCAATTTAAAAAAAATGACATAATGATCTTGCCAATAATCTGAGATTATTCAAATTATGAATGATTTTCTGCGTGCTGAATTATCTTAAGTAGATTTATGAATCGTATACAGTCGATAGTGTCAATTTCTCCAGTTTTTACATTCGATAATTACAGTTCCTCCAATTTCACGGTCAATAGTCCAGGAAAAATGGTTTTGATAACCGCAAACCGGTAAGAAAGTTTCCAATCGATAAAGCAACCACTGAAGCATAGAAATCTTTTATTAACAGATTCTCAGACCATAAAACAAAAACTGTGGAATGAGATTCACTATCTCTCAGGGTCACTTCTTCATTACTAATACCGCAGAGTGAAAAACAGGTCCTCCCCACTGCTCATTTTTTTTTTATTTTCATTCTTCACCATTTATTTTTCATAGTTCAATGATCCTCTTAGTTATTTCGATCTGAATACCGCACTGAAATAATTCGATACTTCCTGTGCTGAATTAGTCTCAGAAAATTTGGAAAAATTCAGAAGTCAGGAAAAAAATGAAATTAAAATTCAACAATGTCTTTCGTCAAATTTTTCTTATTTTCCTCCTTTCCTTTCCGTTAAACAGAATTCTTAAAGAAAAATAATACTACTCAATAACAATGATAACAATAATGCACTAGAATGAATGTGAAAAGTGGGGAATAATGATAAGACCGTAGCATCGACAAGTTCGTCTAATTATTCGTGTTTATAGTTCAGTACAGAGAAGTATAGTTGTGATATAAGTTGAGGTTTGGAGAAGAGAAGTTGGCGCAGTCCTCAAAGTACTTCAACGTGGAAGGATGCCAGATCAGACAATCATCATTCTTATCGTCTGTTTATTAGTTTTATTTGGTATGTTTCTCAGATAAATTCATTTAATTATAAGCGTTTTTTTCATAATTAAAAGGGCAAAGAATCATCAAATTGATCCTTTAATTTGCTTTTCGATACAAGTGTTGACATTTCCATATTTTTAAATTGCCAATTTGAAATTCCCGCCAATTTTCAAAATTTTGAATTCAAAGACAAAGACAAATTCATTCAGAATTATTGGGAAAAGAAGAAATAATTAAAAAATAAAAATAGTAAATTTTTCATATTCGCAATTTCTTTTTTTTTTATTATTTTTCTTTTTTTTTGTTTAGTTTTATGAACATGTTATGGCACCGGACGTGAATCGTTACGTGTTTCTTAATGTAATAGAATAAGTGATTCTAATTTGCGATAAAAATTCATTTTTATATAACATTAAAAATCCTTGAATTTCAAAGAATTCGAATTATTTGTAACCAATAATAAATTCATTCATTCCAGGTCCCTGTCAAGCGGCACCAGGTAAATAATCACTATAATAATAAAAAAAATTCCATTAATTAATAGTATTGATGAAATAAAAATAATTTAATGAAAAAAAAAAAAATCTAAAATTACCGAAATTGATTTCTGGATATAGTATCAATAAATTCCACATTTTGACCATTGAACTCAAATACAGAAGAATAACAAAGCTGTAACGGACGTAGTCCAAGCGATTAACGGTTAAGCTCACGCACGAGATCCCTCCCTTTTTCTCTCTTCCATCCGTAGACACTAACACAATGATAAATATTACTCATCAACTGTCTTCATCTACACGAGGCAACGGTTTGAGCCTGTGTCAGTTGTTGTCCGGCACTCGGCCATTCCTGTCTTCATCTGAATTATTTTGATTTTCCTTTTTTTTTTTTCTTTTCGAAGCTCCATTTTTTGCTCCTCAATATTTTTAAGTGTTTTGTGGAATTCAATAATGTTGTATTCAAAGTGGACATGGATTGTGGTGATTGCAGCCATCGTGGGAGTATCAAGGGGATGGACTGTTGGTAATGGAGTTAAATATCATCAAACGACAATTGTATTGTCACGAGAATCTGGACAATTCAAGTCAGGCGGTGATGTTGGCTTTCAAATTACTGGGGATTTAATTGTATCAGCTGTTTGGCAAGATCCTAGTAGTATTGAGACAATTCTTCTTGAAATTAAGGTAATTTATGATTTAATCAGCTGGGCGCCTTGTGACATGTGAAATCAGAAGTTTAAAAAATAAAAAAAAAAAACAAATTCCTCAAAAATTAATTAGTTAAAGTTGAATTAATTGTTTTTGAAAGGTTGCATATCAAACTTGAATTATCCATCTTCACGAATCATTTTGCAAAATCTAAAAATCTTGAAAATTGTAAGAGATATTGAAATTTTTATGCAACTTTGTGAGGATTTCTGTGACATAGAGACCCCGGCCGGTGGGACAGGCACCATATACAGAGAAAAATGTTTTCTTAATTTAAGAATGTGCAGTCACTTAATTTAAGCCATTCTTAAATTAAGTGACTTTTCTCACTTAAATCAAATAACTATTTCTTTCTTAATTTAAGAAAGTAAAAGTCACTTAAATTAAGTGACTTTTCACACTTAAATCAAGTGACTTTTTCTTTCTTACTTTAAGAAAGTAAAAGTCACTTAAATTAAGTGACTTTTCTCACTTAAATCAAGTAACTATTTCTTTCTTAATTTAAGAAAGTAAAGATCACTTAAATTAAGTGACTTCGCACACTTAAATCAAGTGAGTTTTCTCACTTAAATCAAGTACCTTTTCTTTCTTAATTTAAGTGACCTGCACATTCTTAAATTAAGTGACTGCACATTCTTAATTTAAAAAAAACATTTTTCTCTGTGTATACGTATATAGATCCCGTACTTGAGGGGTTAAAAATTTACTCAATTTGAAGTTTTCAGAAAAACGTCATTCCATCTGCTTTTCTCAAATATCTCGGAAACTAAGCGAGATAGGGCGATTTTATCGTGGATACTTCTTCTAACTCTTGAAATTTCCTGCAAAGTCATCTTAAGATAAAGATCCTATCTCCATTATTTATCGAGATATGTCTCTTTTTAATGGTGGCAAAATGAAATTAATTCGTCTGAAAATTTTATATTCTCTGCATTTATTGATTGAGGAAAAAAATTTTAAGCAAATTTCAGTGAACATTATCTGCTTTATCTCTAAGGGTAAAGAAGATAAGAGTTACTTCGTTAATTTTAGCGGGCAAATGCAATATTAGGAATATTCTTATCTTTTTTTTTTACGATAAACGTCGAGTTTCTTCAATGATTTGTTGAGGAAAGTTACTTTGACATTGATTTTTCCCGGAAGTCATTCACGTGGAAGCATTAGTTTGGAAAGTATTTTTCGTCCTGTTATAATGTTGACGTGGTGATGAGGATTGGAGGGGTCAGACCCCCAACTGCACCCGAAGTGATAACCTTCTGAGTATATGATAACGTTCTGAGTAAAGAACAAATAATTCGTTCACGCATTGAAAGGAATATGAATGAGTAAACGTTTTGAATATTAAAAAAATCGAGAGATACTTTTAGCACATTCAGCACATTATTTTATCGGTATTCATAGGGGGTTTTCTTCAATGATTTGATTGATTGTTGCAATCGAAATATTTAGTCAGAAATATTTTATTAGTGAATGAATAGATTTTGATGTTCCTTACGGGAGAAAATAATTTTTTTTCAATGCTGACCTTTGATTTTTGGCCAAAAGAGTCGAATTTCGAAAATTTTCCAAAAATAAATTCTACTATATGTTTTTTACTCAAAATTTTGTCAGTTTTCTTAAGCAATTTATGAAAAAATTCTACTGTAGAAGTCCTCTACATTCCACCACCCTTTATATTTGACTGAATCCTCGCTCTATCTTTGACAATACTGTCTCCCATTACTATTTTTAGTAACTATCAGGACGACTGATCGAAAAAAAAGCATTCGGACAGACTTTTATTTTCAATTTTCAAAGTAAGAGAGACCGGGGCAAAATGAACCTGCGAGTGAAAATGATTTGAAATTTTTTTTAACAATGAAGGTGTTAATGTAAAAATTTAAAAAAATTCTCCGACAATTACCACATATTGGAGCATCTTCTCACATCTTTTCAGATTTTCTCATGAACTTCTTCACTCCGGAAAAATTCCTGACTCATGTTGCCTTCGCTGTTCATGTTGCCCCAGTCTCCCCCGTAGCTATGTATAGAGATGGGAACAAAAAGATGTGTCAAATATAGAGAATGGTCCTGGACGAATGAGTTAAATACAGAAGAATGCCACTGAATTCTCAGCAGTTTGAGGGATTTTAAGCAATTTTGATTGTGTTATTCCTAAAATCCCAGATCTTCATTCATTTGAATTATAACGAAAATTATTCTGATTTTATTGAATTGCAGCTGGTATCTCCACAACTCTACATAAAATCTCGGAAGACCCCAGAGCCAGAAGACTTCGTCGAGCACTCATCTAAACTCGACGAATCTTCATCCCATCCGATCTACATTCTCTGGAAGAATGGAGAGATCCTGAAGTTATTCCTAGGTCCAGATGAGACGATTTCGTCAGCCAATCTCAAACGTGGACTCGCTAGTCTCTTCCAGTACAGAACATTGGACGGTGAGTACAGAGAACACGATGCATCTGGTATCTGCAATGTTACGTACAGCTCTCAGGGTCCAATGAGAATCGTCAAGACGAAGAATTTCTGTGACGAGATTAACTTGACGAAAGACGAGCACCCGAATCCAATTCTGGGAGTCGTTATCGATCACACAAGATTTGCCCAGTACATCCTGAATCCCTCGCATATTCCTCAGAAAATAGACGAAACGGAACTCCATGAAGTAACACTGAAAGCGAAACCAGAAGTAGGAACCAGCGTGGCCACTCACAGAATCATTCGGGAGGTGGAGACTGTAATGGCTTTGAGGATTGACGGAAAGAACGTGAACGAGGTCATCTCTCACCTGCAGCCGAGGTACAGAGAAGTGGCCATTGATCTCCAGATTGAGCCCATCTCCTGCCCGGACTCTGGATGTCGAACTGTAAGTAGCACTCCTCATGATAATTCTAGAAGCCCACAGACTTCACCTCACTTGAATGAACACCTTTCCGTTTCAGCTGGAGGAGACGATCGAAGACAACCGCGATGCTCTGGAAAATACCGCTTTGGGAACAGCAAAGTCTGCAGCAGCCTTCCTGAAGCTAATTCCCCTGGTGCGCGACGCTTCTGTGGAGGAGCTGATGAGAATCCTGAAGAGTCCTCGCTATTTAACTCTCAAGACTCAACTCCTCGATGTCCTGGGATCAGCGGCAACGCCAACAACCCATCAGGCAGCTATGAAAATCCTCCGGCAAGACGAGACCGGGGACGAAACAGAGCGGTACCTGTGGGCCTTGTCTGTTTCCCCGGTTCCACATCCAGACATTATCAAGGACATTCTCAAGCGCTCTGAAGAAACTCTACAGAACGAGCGAGTGTCTGAAACACTGGCGCTAACCGCTGCAGCAATGGCAAAGCAAATAGGCACTCCGGCAATCAAGGAGAGGACCCGCGTGAGCCTGGAACTAGGACTGGACACGTGCACCGGCGACAATTGCCGTCTGAAGTTTCTCAGGGCTCTCAGGAACCTGAAAAGTAAAGCGTCCATTCCCGCCCTAATGGCCTACGCCATCAATGGCACCAAGACCACCAGCGTGGCTGCCTGGCGAGCACTGGCAGCTTTCGAGTCCAAGCACGTTACAGAGAACCTGAAGAACGCAGCCAAGAGAACGTTCTTCCAAATCGGAGGACCCAGGAGAGACAGCAGCGCTCGGACACTGGCTGTAGATGTTATCTTAGAGAATGATCCTTCAGTCGAAGATCTCAGAGACTTCCTCAAGTACTTGAGCGGCACGGACTCCATGTACGAAGTTCGGAGATACTTAAGCCAGAGATTAGAGCAACTAGCTGAGAAGGATCTCGTCTTTGGTGCGAAGCTCAATGACGCTATCCAAAAAGAAGCTGAAAGGGTGAGGAATTACAATGTCTTGGCGTTGAGAGGACTCAGCACTGCTTTTACGAGACCCTTCCTAAGATCACCGGCCAGCAATGGATCCCTCGTAACAGTTCAGGAAGTCAATTCCGGGCTTTTGAAACGGGGAGTAGTGGATGTCGTCATGCAGACTGGGTCACACGAGGAAGTGCTTTTCTCGTTGGGGCTATTTGCCGGTGGCCTTGGGAGCTTCATGTCCTCAAATTCACAGGAGGAATCGGACGAGGGAGAAGTCGCTACTGCTGGAATGGAAATTGGTTTTCTGGGTGTCGGAATCAGGCCGTTTATCTTCTTCTCAGGTCAAGGGGAATTAATGGGACACGTGTGGTCAGGAACTGCTTCCGAAAGGACTCCTGCCTTCCAGGCTATCGCGAATCTTCACAGGCACAGGGAATTGGTGCCTTTGGCAATTGGATTCATTGCGGAAGTCGACATCGAGGGAGCTGTCAGCTTCGATCTCGCTGGACAAATTCAGCTGTCTCTCTGGTCCAGAAACGCGCAATCCCTTGTGGAGATGGGGGCGGGTGTTGCGGTTAGGGGTAGTTTCAAGGTCAAATCTGAGTTTGTTCAAAGTAACGCAGAGTTCGCTCTGACACTTGAGCCAAAATTAGAACTCTCCACAGATGTTGACTTCTCTGGACCCGTCAGCTTGTGCATGAGACTCATGCAGCCAGGGACAAATGTCAAACATCAGATCTACAAAATCGAGAGGATACCAGGAAGTAGACATAAGCTCAGAAAGACAAGAAGAATCGTCGTCCCAGCTCCTGCTAGGTCCTATCTTCTCAATAAAAAGAATAATGAAATGTGCTCGAAAGTGTTTAGTTAGTGACAAAGTGAAGCTTTCACACTTGTAATTAGAACTCAAAAAATTTGATAATATTATTTGAACGTTTTTCATTCCCGAAGAGCAATCAATTTCCGTTAGAATATTTCGTGAAATTGGAGTGAGAACATAAGTGTTGGAGTGATTCTTGAAGAACAATTTGGTGTATTTTTGATTGAGGGAGAAAAGTCATCATCCTTCGTGCCTTAGTCAAATTTTCTATGTAAGTAGAGACTCAGTAGCTTTCCTCAAGTACTTAGCGCTTATTCGTCTCAATGTAAGACTCTAACATAAGTACTTAGGAATGTTACTAGTATGAGATTTTCTAACTACGTATAGTTTCATGCAATTTTTTATACCCGCTTATCTGTCAACTCCTCTCAACTCAGGATTAAAGTATGCTCAAAACATTTCGTTGTAATATTTTTTTGTGTAATATACGGAATATTGGAATTATGACTGATGATCTGAATGAAATTATCATGTTCATTGTCGATAGATGCCATAGTTTTATTAATAAAATAGAAACATAATACATTAATAGCGCATTATTATTTTTCTTCCATTTCTCTCTACCACGAGATCAAAGAAATTCTAATCTCATCGACAGCCACACTCCATGACCACCATATCTTCATATTCGTACTGATAAGTGAGTGTATTACTGGCGTCCAAATAAAGAAGACTAGTCGGCGCCAGCCTGGTAGGAACACAGCACACTCTCCCAATACCTTTACCACCGTCTACTCCCTGAAGTGCACCATGCACGAGGGCCTGAACAATTGCATGCTTGGTTGGATTCAAGTGATCAGCGAAAGGAAAGAAACACTTGCCCATGCACTGATACGCATCATAACCGGCCGGTGCCACTATCCACTCGTCGTAATTAATTGTAGAAAAATCGACATACAACGGTCGTCTCTTGCAGGGATTTTTTCGTCGTCTACGTCCATCGACCGGCCACGAAGGTCCCGGCAAATCCTCTCCCTCCTCTTCAACTGACCTAGCCTTCCTCTTCTTCGGTTTCGTGTAGCTGAGCAGCAAGATCGGACTCTCTCCCTCGGGATGTCCTCTAACCCTTCCCCTAACCAAGAACTTCAACGAGTCATCCCTTCGCATCCTCACTGCTGACGTCACGTCGAATGCCCGCCAACTCTCGTCTCTTCTCGTAGCCTTCATCTCCTCCGCTGATACATAATTATCCATAGATCTCACCCTGAGGATCGTTCCTGCAGTGCTGAGAAGCTCTGCTGCTTCCAGATATTCTTCTGGATTGGCTGGAGGCAGCTGGAACTCTAGAATCCTTCCACCTCCATTGTGTTCAACAGGACCGGATATGTGTAGAGGCAACAGTGCACGGACTATATCCGCTGATGGACGTCGGTGGTAGAGTTGAAGCATGTATCTTGAGGCAGTTCCCTTGTGCTGCCTCTTTAGGAGCTTTGGAAATTTCCTGGAGATGTTGAAAACATGCTGACTGAGAATGGCTGGGGAGGGAAGAGACAGGTCCAATTGGATTGAGGTACTCGTTAAGACGTTTGGAGACGTCCACACGGTTGCTCTCCACAGACAGAAGATCCCAAAGAGACACGTGAGAATGACCAACCAGTGTTGACGATAGTAGAGCATTCTATATAATGGAAAAATATGAAACTGAGGAATAAAACAATATGGTAAGACTCACCTGTTGCTTGTAGACGAATGTGTTGCTGAGGCTTTACTCCAGCACCGTTGGATTTGCTTCATAGCAGAGCATTGACTGTGGACTCTCTAAAGGCTATCATTCGAGAGTATCTGTTTGCTACCCAAATAGCAACCAATCGAACCATTAAAATTTCACTTCTCCAAGAGGCATTCCACTTGAGTAGATTCAAAATACACCACAAATAGAGTCTCTTGCCGCTATAAGTGTTTTGTTGGTAGTATAGGTCTCGTTCTTAAGGATTAATAGTCGAGGGGAGACCGTCGCTGTCATCCGTCGATAAATCAATACCTGTAGCAGATAATCTGGCTTCCTCCCTCTACTCTGACAACTGGCATTTCCTACCCCTAGAGCAACGAGACCTCAGGGGTTGAGAATACCGCAGAGGGCAACCCATTGATTTCTCATTCCAGAGCGTGACGTCATTCCAGTAAAACCAGAAGGGTGGCGAGGAGAATCACGATCAGTGCAGCTATCCGCATAGCGGACGCTGACAAAAAAAAAGACAAGGGTTGAGAAAGTGGGGAAAAAGCTAGACGGCTTGGTGACATGTACTCCTTCCTCTAACTACTGTCTTCCTTATTCATTCTTCCTCTCCATGATTACTTCCTTGAAATCCTTCAAGAAATAATAGTTTTGCTAAGGGTGAAAGTCATTCCATAAGTGAATTCGTCCAAATCTATTGTTCTAACGTTGGAACTGAAGATTCATCGTTAACGTCCGGAAATCCATATCAAGGCCAACAGTAAGTAGAGGCATTAATACCTGTTTTTAATTCTTTGCATTCGTTCAATATCATCGCAGAGTAGTTTTGGTGTTAATAATTTTTTTGGTGGAATTTTCTGGAGAAAATGTGCTTCGCAATATAAGCCTCTTGGCTTTGCAAGCCAATTTACGCAGTCTGAGCTTAAAATCGATTACTCTTTCTACTGGAATATTACTGTGAAGGGGAGCAAACTAGACTAGCAGTCTTCTCTAAATAAACCCCATGTCATTCCTTATATGCCGCATGAGCTCTGTTTTTTTCTCAAAAATCAATTAAGACTCATTATTAATGGAATCTGTTTCAATTATCAAGTGTTACAGAGTAATTTTGAAGACCTTCTGCCGTACATTGGGGGTGCTGGTGCACTGGTGCTAACAGGTGTCGCTGCTTATTATGCGACAAAGCCAACACCGGAAACACCATTGATGCCACTCGACGCTCAGTCGAGGCTACTTCCGGTGAGCGAGTTGTAGCCTTCGAAGAAAGACACGCGTGATTCAATAGATGAGAAATGGGATATCTCTAATTAATAAACATTTTATGGTAAATTCCACAATACGTCTCTTAAGTGTACCTAAATACAAGAAGATCATGAAATTTGATGGAAAAATAATCCAGAAAGCATAGATGACCAAAGAAAGTTCGAATTCTATGATGTAATAACAACGTCATGAAACTATCGTAAAATTAAAAAAGAAACACATATAAAAAAAGAAAACATTGTTAGCATCGGGTGTTTATCGTAAGCTACAAGTCAATTGGCAAGAATCCAAAGAGACAGACCATCAGCCGGGCTCTCTCAGATGCTCCTTCAACTCATCAACTATATTTAAAACTCACTGGTATTATATATAGGAATAGAAAAAAATTTTCAGTCAAACCAAGGTATCTAACTAGTATGCGCGTGTTAAGTTCTTTCGTCTCTCTATGTCCTCTTGTGTTTTGGCAAGAATTTTCATCATCCACATACACGTTGATGCATAATAAAACGTGATGTAAAGAGAAGAGAGAGACTAAAGAGAAAATAAGAAACATTTTGAAGTAGCCAGATAGGAAAAAACCTACCGGTCACTTCAGTTTTCGCCCGGGCGTGTATAAAGACGTTACTACCCGTCAAATTTTTTATTCACACGTTCTATAATACATGTGAATGTGAAAAATCATTATGTTTTGACATAAACTTCATTTTCAAATTAACTTGGTGACAATTAGACTGATAGAAGCCGAGATTTTACATATTCATTAATTTTTTTTTTTTGGTTAAAATTGGAATTGAGGTGCAAAAATTAAGTTTTTAGGTGTTTTATTGATATCTGTGGATTTACACGCGGTGATTCGTTTGATTGGGGAACGAGATGCCGGGCTGTGGTGTGGCACAGCCCAATATGCGCCCACCCATCGAGTTGAAAGAGCAGTCAGACACAATTCAGGTGTTGAATCATGAATATTAATTCAATTTGTCATTGTTTGATTTTATTCAGGCATTATCGAAGAATGGAAATGATTCTGCACGAGACTGACAACGATTCAATTAATCAGAAAAATTAAGAATATTCAATTTTCCTGCTATTCGTAGGAATTCTTGCATTTCAAGAATAAAAGGGTTCAGTCTGTTTTCAAGTGGAATCGATACAATCAGAATCAGTCCTCCGATAGTTATAATTGGGTATTGACGAGTGATTACGTAACTGTTTTATTCAAGGAAAAAAAAAAAAGTATATATTATATTTGTGGAATGATGCTGAATGAATAGTGGTTGCTTTCAATAGAATGCAAGAGAACAAGTGAAATATTATTTTTAAAAATTTTAAAAGAGGTTGATGCCAGAAAGTAGTTGTATTAACTTGAAAAAAACTCTAGGAAATAACAAATAGGATTTATTTTCTCTCAGCTCCGTAATTTGTCTGCTGATTATGAAGAAAGAAAAATCATGAATTGAGGGATTTTCTATTTTTCTTTTGTGTTTAGGGAGCTGAGTACATAAGAGTATCAAAATTCTACAAGGACAGTAGGCAGGGACAATTTGTGAGCTTCATTCACGAGGATGTGAGAACTCTCTACGATGCTTTCCGTAAAGGGGCCAAAGAATCAAGTGAGTTTAACTGATTATTTGATGATTAAGTCTTTTTGAATTAAATTCACAAGCTCAGTGACCCATCAATTGAGTTGCTCATACGTGAATCACATAAAAAATCAGAAAATTTATAGTCACATTTAAGGAGTCATAACAGTAAAATAATGAGACATTAAAATTTTGATTCATAACCAAGAGACTTTAGGAATTTATGCATCGACAGGTGCATTCATAAGCAGCTGTTGAAATTTCTGAAATCATTAAAGAAAAAAATGCAAAATAATTCCTTTTCTGCAGTGAAATCTGATGATTATTATTTGAAAACAGAGAAGCTGTGAAGAATGGTTCTGTAATGAGGGAAATGTGACTAATTAATTCATCTTTGGGCCTCATAATTGTCTCATGTTGAAGTTTAAACATACATCACTCGAGGAGGGATTTAATGATGCTTGAACAAAAGTTGGCATGTGATTCCTCAATGGCCCTGACAGTTTCGTGTTTTATTTTTTTATTTTTTCAAACTTCCGCATTTTTTGTGACACAATAACAAACATCATTAGCCTCAATCAATGAATACCAATTGTTATTTTATTCACATATTTTGTTTTTATATTTTAATCCTTAAACTTCATTCTTTAGCGCTTTAAATAGAATATACTAGAGCGACACATGGTCAGCGGTACACCCACGCATCTAAGTATTTTTCAATGTTTTTTGAATGCATATGAATAGAATGCCGACCAAGGTTACATTTATGAGTTTAAAAAAATATACGATAAAAATTGAGTTACAGAAAAAAAAAGCGTATGAAATAATCCTATTGGATATTCGATAGCTGAAAGACAAAATTTTCTATTTTTTATCAAAATTTTGTCATTGAATAGAAGTAAGAAGTGAACCAAGACAAGCTTTCTCCATTAAAAATTCCAGAAACTAAGCAAGATGACGTGATGTTTGTGAGAGTCTTTTCTTTCTTGTGAAAATGGTATTATCTCGCTTAGTTTTTAAGATATTGTCTAAAAAAACAAGAGGCAACCACAATCGGATTCACTTATCATCAATATTCTATTCGCTAGAAGTCCAAAAAACACATAACTCCTCAACTCAACACATAACTTCTCCAATAATTTTTATCAACAGATAATGGACAGTGTCTTGGTTGGAGGGACAGCCTGAGTAAGCCTTACCAATGGCTCAACTACAACGAGGCCCTCCTCCGAGCGAAAAATCTCGGCTCAGGACTCATAACCTGTGGTCTAACCCCAGGACAACAGACCCTAGTTGGTCTGTACAGCCAGAACTGTCCAGAATGGGTCCTAACAGAACAGGCATGCTACACTTATTCACTCGTAGTGGTGCCGCTGTACGATACCCTTGGACCTGACGCCTGTGCCTACATAATCAACCAGGCTGAGATAAGTCTCGTGATATGTGAGGACGACAAAAAATGCAATCTGCTCCTGGACAAAGCGCCAAGGTAAGGAGATTTTTTTCGGAGTTTCCAATGATTATTGATCAAATCATTTCTAATGATTCAGATGCTTGAGGAAGCTGATCGTGATAAAGGAAACGCGACCGGCGACGAACCAGAGGGCGAAGAATCGAGGAGTCGAGCTGCTGAGGTTCGAAGACGTCGAGCGACTTGGGGCCCAAAAGAATCAGCCCGAGGTGCCACCACGACCCAGTGATCTATGCACGGTCTGCTACACATCCGGAACAACTGGAAACCCGAAGGGTGTTATGCTGACGCATCAGAACGTGATGGCCGGTGTTTGTGCTGTTATTCTGCAGCTAGGTGATCACAGACCCTGTGCTAATGACACGATGATCAGTTTCCTGCCATTGGCTCACATGCTGGAGAGATGCTGTGAGAATGGTATGTACATTGTTGGTGGTTCAGTTGGCTTCTACAGCGGTGACATCAAAACACTACCAGAAGACATGAAGGCCCTGAAACCTACTGTCATGCCAGCTGTCCCCAGGCTTCTCAATCGAATTTACGATAAGGTGAGTGATGTTTCGTCGCTTCGAGGTACCTCGAAGCGTGAGTTTCTTAGGAAATACCGAGAGAGTTTCTTTCGGTACAAAACTTCTGCCAATTCTCTTGAAAGTATTACGATGTCAATACTACGCAGCAGAACTGCTCTGCCAAATCCATATTAAATCATGAAAGTATCAGAATTATTAATTCATTTTTATGCCAATCAGGTACAAGCAGAACTTCAGTCTTCATTCCTGAAGAGAATGCTCTTCAACATGGCAATGAGAGCCAAAGAATCAGAGATTAAGAAGTGCATAATTCGTAACAACAGTATATGGGACAAATTAGTATTCAAGAAGATTCAGGAGTCAATGGGCGGAAGACTCAGGCTCATGGTTGTAGGCTCTGCACCACTTGCTGGTAATGTTCTTACATTTGCACGATGTGCACTTGGATGCCTCATTGTTGAGGGCTATGGACAGACTGAATGTTGTGCACCAATTACACTGACAATTCAAGTGAGTACATACCTCTCCATCCGCATACTCATCACCTCGCGACATTGTCCCTTGATAATTAATCATTGTCATCGTTTTTCGAGATAAATGAAAGGCTCAGAGGCAATCCAGTGAATGAACTTACCTCAAACATCCGTCAGATTCAATCTAGCTGTCGTCTAAATTCATACATGACGTAATCCTCTTTAGACTAACATCTCACGCACCGCCATATTGTTACCCCCTCTTTCACTTTCTCCGAGAAGTTAAACCCCAATTGTCAGTAGAACAAAATCATTTTATTCTTCAGCAACGTGAATGCATAAAGCTTCTGAAAGCTTCGGTTGTGCGGTCAATAAACGCTTCTATTATAAATACACCGAGCATCTCTCTCACTTCTTCATTCTCTTCTTTCTCACGTGTTTACATTTATAAACACCTCTACTGCAGTTGACTCATGTGATGATAATTATCTGCAGATGTTTTTTAGAAAATATTTGTATTAAACCGTGTACATCACTCGTGTTCTTCAATATTTGCGGAACTGTGGTCTATTATGAGAGGATTTATGATGTCGAATATGGACTTGAAAATTAAGTCATCATGCAGAGTAACTGAATCGAAATTTATGAATTGTTTGAACCTTCCAGAAAGTATTTAAGAAATCTTGTTCAAGAGTCAAAAATTTCGTGCCACCAGTGATCGGCATAAAAAAAATTGTAGATTTTTAATTATCCATTGTATAGAAAATTAATACTTCTATTTATGACAGTGTTAAGTATGCCAATAATCAGTAATTCAAATATGAAAATTATTTATTAATCTTATACTGATTAGTTTTATTGTTTGAGTTTTTGATTATCCGGATAGTAAGCAATTCTAATTTTTAAATAACTTATTTCAAAATAATTAGGAAATTAATTATCCAAATTACTAATTACTAGAACAATTAGTACATTAACAATTTTAATTACTGAATGCTCGGATAATAACAACAAAAGGAACAAGATATAAAAGTAAAAAAAAACCTGCGTATTTTTCATTTTTTCTTGTTTTTTTTGCAATGCTTGCATTACATTTCTCAATAACCCTCGATTCAAAATTTTTATCAGTAAGTTTATTATATTTGGGTAGATAAAACATGGTTGCGTAACTGGAAAGCTTCTCGACAGATTCGAAAGATGGTAAAATGGTATTTGTCTTCAAGAAAATTTAATTTTCTAATCATCTAATTATTCAGAAGAAATGATTACATAATCATTTAGACCAAATAATCATCTAAGTATTTAGAACAAGTAATTATCTAATTATTAGAAAAGTCATCAATTATGAAAATGAATAATGAAAATTTCTGAGGAATTAACAATTTTGAACAGTATTCTCCCCATTACTGCGTCATTTAGGAATGAATCGAACTGAATCATAAATTTTTCCCTTATTGAACAATTTTTCATTTCGAATTATGAAATTAATGAATATCATTAAGACTTTGCAATGTAGTTACTGAATATCACGATACTTAACAATATGTTCATAAAAATTCCTAAATTTTCCAATACAGACTAATTAGTGGCACTTTAATGGATGAAAATATAATTTTTGCCGATCACTGCTTGCCACAAACACACGAGTCTTATGTTCCGAATATCTTGGAGACTAATCGAGATATAAGAATTTTTGTGGAGACCTTTTCGTTGGTCTTTTTCCGCTCTTCAAGAAAGGTCTCCACGAAAATTCTGTTATCTCACTTCAAAAATCATTGCGCCTCTGTCCTTGTATTCCCGAGCATCTTTCGTGGATAAAAATACATCCGTGATGAGGCAAATTTCATGAGCAAACCCTTGGTCGATCACTCCAAATAATCCATTAATTTTCGAACGAAATAAATAATGAATCAAGTGTCAAATGATTCCCAGAACATGTGACGACGATAGAAAACTCGTGACATCAAATGAATTTCATCACGCCTATTTTATCTCGTCACAGTTACTTACGAAATTTGTATCTTAAACTAAATTTAGGTATAAAAATAAAGATTATCTATTTTATTTCAAGGGTGATCATGTGCCAGAACACGTGGGGCCACCCGTTGCCTGTTGTTGTGTAAAACTAGTTGATGTACCTGAAATGGAGTACTACGCTTCTAATAATCAGGGAGAAGTTTGTGTGAAGGGTACTAATGTTTTCTTTGGATACTACAGAAATCCGGAAAAAACGGCCGAAGTCGTTGATAATCAAGGATGGCATCATACTGGAGATATTGGAATGTGGTTACCAGTAAGTTCTGAACATAGCTTCCATGGACAAACAAAAATCTTAATAATATAATCGAAATAGGGGGCAGAATGGATCACCAAACAACATGATTCAGGAATTTTTTTCTGAGTGAAAGATTCTCTACTTGAAAAAATCTTTAAAAAATTTGAGGAGATGCTCCAATATGTGAACACTGTTGATGCAATTTTTTCATAGAGTTTCTCACTCTCAAAAAAAATACTGAATCATTTTCAACATGGCCATTTTGCCCTCATCTCTATTTAATGGGATATAATATTTTTGCATACAATACATATGGCAAATGTATAATAAATTTGAAATAATGCAGTAATGTCCACCTTACAAACTTAAGGGATTTAAAGAATCGAGAACTACAGTTCTAATACCGCCAGAATCAGATAGAAAAAAAATCAATGACAACCACAAGCCGTTTGAATTTTTTCATTGTTGCCACATCGGATGTAAGGTTTGTGGTGATATTGAATGAAAAAATGGAGCACACATCTAATGCAGTGCTTTAGCAATGCTGGATGCAGGATTCTCAAAAATCACAGAAAAAATCTCTTAATCACTATTCAGATGGTGATTCTTCAATTTGATTGATTTTTGCACCATTGAATGCATTATTTCTCATTCTTTCGATCCCGATAATTTATAAGGTGGATGCTGACGTAACTCGGTATATCGTCGTTATGAAATTTACAAGTGAAGACAGAAAATTCATATACGGCAAATATATAATTAGGGGAGAGTGGGGCAAAATGGACACTATAATGAAATGGTTAGAGATTGATTTTTTTTGATCATTCTATTGAAGAGCTGAGGAAATTTTAGCCGGAAAACCAGTGTCATTTGTATTTTTTTCGATTTTTTTGAAAATCTATATTTTTTGGCATTTTTGAGGGGTAGAAGCCTTTCATTTTTTTCAAATGTTCAGTTTTTTCCAAATATCTTTGATTCTATTGGTCGTAGCGATTCGGGGTTGGTCTCAAATGAAAGGTGAGCTCATTTTCCATCGAATCATGGGGTTTTGAATTCAAAAATGTCAATTTTTGGAATAGTTATAGGCCAAAAACTGTTTCACAAAATTGTTTCACAGAAATGTCCATAAATACCTTAAAAATCGATATTTTTGAATTTAAAACCCTATAAATCGATGGCAAATGATCTCACCTTTCATCTCCCGTCGGAATTTTTGCGCTACGACAAATAGAACCAAAGATATTCTCAAAAAACTGAAAATTTTCAAAAAAACAAGGCTTTTACCCCTCTAAAAAGCTCAAAAAAGTCAAAATCACCAAAAACTCCAAAAAATTAATTTCAGCACTTGTTTCCCATCTAAAATTTCCTCAGCTTTCCAATGAAATCATCAAAAACAATCTACCGCCAATATTTCCCTTAATTTCAAGAGTTTTCCATAATATTTGCCAAAAAATTTAGATGTGTCCATTTTACCCCTGATGTCCATTTTGCCCCACCTTCCCCTATAATCACTTGATGAAATTCAATATAAACACAATACATAATATCATTTTATCTGAATTCGCAACTATTCAAAACAATTATTCATTTTATTGATATTATTCAATTATAATTACATGTTTGCTCCCTATGGAGATCTCTATCTTCATTAATTTTATTTATGCAACAAGTATGAATTTTTGCTGAGCAATCTATAATCGAGTGATATTTTCTTTGCAAATAAAATACATTTTATACAAAAATTTCACATTTTACGACCTATTTTTTTTCTTATGAGAGAGAACAACAGAGCAGTATGGTTTTTGTAAAAAATCTCGGAAAATAATGAAAATAGGAAATTTTTGTAGAAATATGTTTTGTAGAGGAGATCAAGGCTACAAAAAAATGATCATCAAAATTTCATTATCTCGCTAAATTTCCGAGATATTAAAAAAAATAAAAACTTCTTTCTCAAACTCCATTTTTGATCATTTCTTCTTTCAGAATGGCTGTTTGAAAATAATTGACAGGAAAAAACATATCTTCAAATTGTCACAAGGTGAATACATTGTTCCGGAAAAAATTGAAAATATATACATAAGAAGTCAATATATTCATCAAGTATTTGTTCATGGTGAATCATTGAAATCATGTGTCGTTGGAATTGTTGTACCTGACGTTGATGTTATCAAGTGTTGGGCAGTTGAGAATAGAATACCAGGTACACTCAGTGTTTTGTGCGCTAATCCGGAAGTTAAGAGGCTGATTCATGATGATATGTTGGCTTGGGGAAAAGAAGCTGGCCTCAAATCATTCGAACAGGTAATTTTTTTCTTAATTGTACTATATCATAAATCTCGTGAACCAAAAGTTATTTTATTCCTTTTTTTTTATCACGAAAAATATTAATGGCAATTTTTTTACAATGATTTCATTCAAAAGCCAGGATAATTTGATTCAAAAAATGATATAATACAACCCATTTTGCCCCAAAAAAAAGGTCTCCTGACATTTTCCTGTTAACTCATTCATTTCACAGATACTTTTAAACTGAGCGAGAAGTTTCAATAAAAATTGTCAATTTTTTTTTTCACTTTCTTTTTTTTTCCAGGTAAAAGACATTTATCTTCATCCGGATCCTTTCTCCGTTCAGAATGGCCTATTGACACCAACTTTAAAGACTAAACGGCCGCAATTGAAAGCCTATTTCAAACCACAATTGGAGGATCTCTATCAGAATTTGGACTGATGCAATAGAAGACGATGAATTTTTAACAAAAAAAAAGAGAAGAGAGAAAAAAAATAAATAAATTATCTGTGTTTATCAGAAGCAATAAGCACATTTTTGCAATTGAAGAATCTTTTTTTTTTTCAAAATGAAAATATTGGAGAATCTTCCTTAGCCATGTTTTTTCCACGAGTTCTGCCACGCAAAGCCTATGCTCTTATTCTCGCTCTATTTTATTATTATTATTATTATTATAATCTGATTTTCACTTTACACAATAATGAGGAGAAGAGAAAAGTCACTTATTCAAAAGAAAAGTCACTTATTTCAGGAGAAAAAAAAGAGGAGAAAAATCACAGAAGGAACAAAAACTGAACTGCGAATCAAGAAGAAAATTGAATTAATAATCAAAATTCGGAAGGAAAAATCAAAAAGTTGAGAAATTCAATTGTGAAGCAAAAGAATGATCACTTATTTTAAAATGATCTCAAAAACGATGAGATTTTGGAGATTTTTTCATAAGATCTTTTTTTGTAGAGAATTTAATTGTCTCAAAAAAATGTAATCTGTGCAATTTCTCTGAATCTAATCGTTACGAAGATAACTCCAAAATACTGTAAATTAATGTCTAAATTATCATTTGAAATTTAAAAATTATCTGTAGATTCTGATAAAGATATCTCGGAAACTATTGGGTTTAGGAAATATTATCAGACCTTTTTTTTTGTAGAAAATTGAATTCTCTACAAAAAAAAAAAAGGTCTCTTGACATTTTCCTCTGAACTCACTGCTTTCGGAGAAATTAAAAAAAAAGAATGGAAAAAAAAACTTTTAAACCTTCACTACTGAATTTACTCCTCTTTAATTCATTATTAAAATCACAAAAGAAAATTGAAAAAAAAAAAAACTAGAAATTACGAAATAAAAATGAGTTATTGTTAGACCGACCAGTGTTTCATTATCTCACCTATCTAATATTTATTTGAATAATTTATTTACAATTTTTCCATTGCTAAATCACAATTGCAACGATTTGTCGCAATGAAGAAGAGAAAAAAAATGGGGCAAAATGGAAATATTAAAGCTCCACTTATTCTCCCATTTTACCCCTTTTCCTTCAGTGGAAATGCACTTTTTTTTTTCTTATGACCAAAAAAAAAAAAAAACAATTATTCACATACAACGAACATCAACAGCGAATAAATAAATACTGACTTTTTTTTTTAAATTAACAATTATGAATTAAATCGATGAATTTTCATTGTAATTCACTTCTTAATTATTTATCACTGGCACTCCGGAACAGGCGCTTATGGCAAATTAATTAAAGGCACCTTTCCAAAGTATTATTAATTAATTTAATTATATTACCTTAACTTCTTGACGTGAAACTGTAGTATATTACGATACAACCAACGATAACAAGTACAATAACAACAATTATGAGAATGAATCTCTGTTGAAATGAACGAAATATCATGTTTGTTAATAACCGTGAGCCTCTGCCTAATTCTGCGTCTGTTTCTCTCAGCTGAAAGTGTAAATTTCATTAATTATTTCGTAACAATGTGGATAGTATCGAAAGAATCTCCAAAAATATTGGATTCAGGGGAAAATAGCAAGAAACCTTCCTCGTAGAGAATTTCAAGAGCTAAAAAATAAGGTCTCTTGATATTTTTCGCTGAATTCGACGATTTCTGAGATATTTATGAAAGAAGATTAAGCTCACTCTGCCACGACTTCGTTGAATCGTTTCTCTTTGGTCATGGAGATCCTTCAGCACTTGGGAACCAATCTCCTCAGTCTCTAGCACCATCCTGTAGCCATTCTGCAATGTTCTCCCGGTTCTATCTATCCTCTCCGAAGTGTCGAGCAGTCGTTTCCTCTGATCCTCGGTTACGCTATTGTCCCAATTGTCGTCAATTCCGATATCAATAGTCTCGTCTTTTGGTTTTTTTGCTGATTGGAATTCCTGCGATAGCCTCTTCAATTCGGCCCGATGACTCTCGACTCTGCTTTTCAATCGTTCTCGCTGATTTCCAGATGTACCACGTACCTCCAGCTCCATTTGCTCCAACTGAGTCATAGAAAGAGAGAAGAACATGAAGGAAAAATATGATTTTTTCATTAATTTCAGTTTGTCACAAACGAAAAAAGAGAAAGAATGAAAATTTGTAGATTTGTTTCCAATAAATTGCTAATAATTCGGGAAAACGTGCATTAATTTGCCCTTGAAAGTGATTAAACTATCAGAAAGTCATAGGGGAAGGTGGGGCAAAATGGACATCAGGGGTAAAATGGACAAATCTAATTTTTTTGGCAAATATTATGGAAAACTCTTGAAATTAGGGGAAATATTGGCGGTAGATTGTTTTTGATGATTTCATTGGAATGCTGAGGAAATTTTAGATGGGAAACAAGTGCCGAAATTAATTTTTTGGAGTTTTTGGTGATTTTGACTGTTTTGAGCTTTTTAGAGGGGTAAAAGCCTTGTTTTTTTGAAAAATTTCAGTTTTTTGAGAATATCTTTGGTTCTATTTGTCGTAGCGCAAAAATTCCGATGGGAGATGAAAGGTGAGATCATTTGCCATCGATTTATAGGGTTTTAAATTCAAAAATATCGATTTTTAAGGTATTTATGGACATTTCTGAGAAACAATTTTGTGAAACAGTTATTGGCCTATAACTATTCCAAAAATTGACATTTTTGAATTCAAAACCCCATGATTCGATGGGAAATGAGCTCACCTTTCATTTGAGACCAACCGCGAATCGCTACGACCTATAGAACCAAAGATATTTGGAAAAAACTAAACATTTGAAAAAAATGAAAGGCTTCTACCCCTCAAAAATGCCAAAAAATATAGATTTTCAAAAAAATCGAAAAAAATACAAGTGACACTGGTTTTCCGGCTAAAATTTCCTCAGCTTTTCAATAGAATGCTCAAAAAAAATCAAACTCCAACCATTTCATTATAGTGTCCATTTTGCCCCACTCCTCCCTAATTATATATTTGGCGTATATGAATTTTCTATCTTCACTTGTAAATTTCATGTATAAAATATGTATTAATTTCGGGTGAAAGTTCTATAATCGAATCTATAATTCATACATGTTGTATATATAAAATTAATGAAGATAGAGATCTCCATAGGGAGCAAACATGTAATTATAATTGAATAATATCAATAAAATGAATAATCGTGTTGAATAGTTGCGAATTGAGATAAAATGATATTATGTATTGTGTTTATATTGAATTTCATCAAGTGATTATAGGGGAAGGTGGGGTAAAATGGACACATCTAAATTTTTTGGCAAATATTATGGAAAACTCTTGAAATTAGGGGAAATATTGGCGGTAGATTGTTTTTGATGATTTCATTGGAATGCTGAGGAAATTTTAGATGGGAAACAAGTGCCGAAATAAATTTTTTGGAGTTTTTGGCGATTTTGACTTTTTTGAGCTTTTTAGAGGGGTAAAAGCCTTGTTTTTTTGAAAATTTTCAGTTTTTTGAGAATATCTTTGGTTCTATTTGTCGTAGCGCAAAAATTCCGACGGGAGATGAAAGGTGAGATCATTTGCCATCGATTTATAGGGTTTTAAATTCAAAAATATCGATTTTTAAGGTATTTATGGACATTTCTGTGAAACAATTTTGTGAAACAGCTTTTGGCCTATAACTATTCCAAAAATTGACATTTCTGAATTCAAAACCCCATGATTCGATGGGAAATGAGCTCACCTTTCATTTGAGACCAACCCCGAATCGCTACGACCAATAGAACCAAAGATATTTGGAAAAAACTGAACATTTGAAAAAAATGAAAGGCTTCTACCCCTCAAAAATGCCAAAAAATATAGATTTTCAAAAAAATCGAAAAAAATACAAGTGACACTGGTTTTCCGGCTAAAATTTCCTCAGCTTTTCAATAGAATCATCAAAAAATATCAATCTCCAACCATTTCATAATAGTGTCCATTTTGCCCCACTCTCCCCTATCTTCAGCTTGTGAATACAATAATTTTTTTTTTCTTAATAAAAAAAAAAGAATACAATTTTTTTTTATTTCTCGAATTTCTTTTACATTACTAATCTTCTATCACATTCATGAGATGGAGAGAGAGGCAAATAGTTACGACCACTTTCTAATTAAAATTTCTCAATAACTGTACAGAGAATTGAGTATTTTTTTCTTCCATTATTTAGTTAAAATTCTGTTCTTTTCACCAATAATTTTCAAATAATAAGGCAACTGCATGACTTTTTTTTAGTAATTTCGTTATTTCTGTGCGATTTAGGGCATTTTATCCCCATCGCTATTTTCAGTAACTTTGATAATTCAGATGTAAAGATCATGGGATGTTGAAATGGTTGAATTTGACAATACTAAATAATTGTCAATTGGACAAGTAAAATAGCATTCGAGCGACATAAGAACACTGCGATTTTAATTAAAAAAATGTACTCGAATTCGCTAAGATACTACCCTTAATATCTCGGAAATTAAACGAGATAGGATGATTCTGCAAGAATCTTAATTTTTAGAGAATTTCAAGAGCTACAGAAAAGAATTCCAGTGAAATTGCGCTATCTCGCTTAGTTTCCGAGATACTCTAAAAAAAAACTGATAATTGAATAAAAGCGATTTTTCTTAAAATTTCATACTCGTTGATTTATATTGCAAATATCTTCGAAAGTAACGGATTTAAAAAAAAATGTCAAGACACCTTTTTTGTAACTCTTGAATTTCTCTACAAAAAAGGTCTCTTGCAATTTCCCTGTAAACCTACGCAATCCAGAGATATCTATGAAAACATCCGCAAAAAGCTTTCAATCAATTCAAATCATGCTTTTTTGAGGTTGATAAAGCAGAAATCCATAGAAAAAAAAATGCAATAAAAAATCTCACCAACTCCTGCGCTTCCTCCAGCTGTCTGTCAACATCCTGAGCAAATGCACGTTTCTCCCCTGCAGAATGACGTCACAATTATCGATTATTGGTATGGAGTCGTACCACCACATAGCGAATGATCAAAAAAAACTCGAAAAAAACTCGATTTTTTTCTAATAACTGATAATTTTTAAAGGTAAAAAATTAATTCAAGGTTTAATAGTACTTACCACCAATTAGAATTGACAATCCACTTATTTTTGCAGTTATGTCAGCCGTCAAAACTGCGTATTGTTGCTCGTAATTGTCAATAAGTGTCGCCATGATGACAACTTGACTCTTAAAAAAATAATTATCAGTTTATCCACTAGAGGCGACACTCTCCAGACTGTTCCAGGAATTTCCTACTTTATTGACTGAGTGGGAGGGGTGGGGGGGGTGAAGGAATGAAGGGGAAAGGCTGTGAAAAATTGAATTTTCTGCATTTTTTTATCCAAAAGAATAAAAAATCATGAAAAAAAAATGAATTTTTCCTGACAAATTGATTCTATTCTTTTCTTTGTAATGAATCGCTCTATCTCACTTAATTTCCGAAATATTAACAATAAAGTAGTGATGAAATGAAATTAATTTGTCTTGAAACTTCAAATTCTTGAAAAATGAGGAATTTTTCACGTGGAATTCGTATTTTTAAGGTATCTCGGAATTTATGCGAGATAGAGCGATTTTTGTGGAGACCTTTTTTGAAGCTCTTGATTTACTCTACAAATGATGTCTCCACCAAAATTTCGCTACCTCTTTTATTTTCCGAGATATTCTCTGACAAACCAGCAGAAAAGGGAGGGGATTTTGCAGAACATGAACTTTTCAAATAAATTCTATTTTGTCATCAGCTTTGACTGAAAAATCTTGGAATTCAAGCGAGATACGACGATTTCACATCAATCCTTTTTTGTAGAAAATTTCAAGAGCTACAAAAAAGATGTCTACAAAAATCCCTCTATCTCCATTATTTCCGGAAATATTAAAAAAAAAAACAAAAAAAAACCTTCAATTTCTCTCCCGCCCCTCCAAAATCCCCTCAATTCCCCTCTTTTCTACATTATCAACCGAACAAAGAGGGGGAAATCATAGCTGACGTCGACAATGACACGTGTCCCGAAACTCCCCGAATTTTCCAAAACGAACATAAACAAACGCTCAAATAAATCATAAAAAAAATTAAAAATTTCACCAAAAAAAAATCGAAAAAAAAATCAGGAAAAAATCCGTTAAAAATGTCAATAATTCTTTCAATTAAAAAAACAACGGTTTTTTCAAAAAAAATAAATATTTTCGAAAATTAGTGACGTTTTCAAGATGGCGGCAAGTTAGTGCCTACACGTCAGATGTAACTCGTGTAGAATTAATTCAAAAAATCAACATTGTTGAAAAAATAATTTTTTTTTTCTCAACTTCATACATTTTATTTCAATCGTGTTTAATGCGAGATAGACTGCACATGCGCTGTTGCTGCGTTTCCATAAAATAGCCAACAAGTTTTTTTTTTTTTTTTTTTCAATTACCATTGGAAATAATGAAAATGGCTGCTGAAGTGAGGTGGCTCGTGTTTTATTTTTTTTTATTTTTAAATTTATTGGCATTAAATGCTGCTGAATTGTTCGAAAGATTTGAGTATAAATATTCGTTCAAACCGCCTTATTTGGCGCAAAAAGATGGAAGTGTACCATTTTGGGAGTACGGAGGAAGTGAGTATTGTTCAACGTTTATTGTTCGAACCATAACCAATTTTTAAAAAAAAAGTCCACGTTTTACATTTTTTTTGAAGATTTTAATCATGAATATTTGAGATTCTAGGTATTTGGATGATTGGCGGGCTTTTCAAACGATTTTCGAGGTTTTTATTGGAGGAAAATCCTGGAATTTTGTGGGGAAAATGGGGCAAATGCGGCACCGTATGTTTCCGGCTTTTTTCTTGAACGTGGAAACGTGAATTTTATGTTTTTTGAAGGAACTCTTTGATATTATTGAAGGGATCTCCGGAACTATTGGATTTAGAGGCAAATGTGACGAGAACTTTTTTGTAGAGAATTTTTAGAGCTATGAAAAAGGTTTCCTGATGTTTTTCCCTAAATTTGATAGTTTTTGAGATAATGAGGGTTTTATGCGGAAATTTGTGAAAATTTTGGGATTTCTGGAGAATTCAGGGACGTTATTATATAGGGATCTCTGAAAGCAGTAGGTTTGAGGAGAAATGTTAAGAGAGCTTTTTTGTAGAGAATTTCAAGAGCTACAAAAAAGGACTCTTGATAAATTCTTGTAAATCTAATTGTTTTGGAGATATTCCGGAAAGAATGAAGATGATCATTGAACGTGGCTCTGCCACGAGTTTATTTTTTTGGGAGTACAGAGGAATGGGATTGTTTAAGGTTTACTGCTCGATCATGGCCAATCGAAAAGTTCACATTTCAGAGTTTTTATGATTTAAATTCGATCTTTGGAGTCATTCTTAGGGTTTTGGACGATTTGCTGATTTTTTGGTAGTGTTGGAGCTTTTTTATGGGGGGAAATTTTGGAATTTTTGGAGAGCAAATCGGAAAATTGCGGCACCGTATGTTTCCGGGCTTCTCGGGAATATGAATGAAAATAACAGGGTTAATTGTGAATTGGGGGGGGGGGGGGATTTTTTGATGATAATGAAATTAACACAGATCTAAAAATTTTTTTTTTTCAATAGATGAATCATTATGAAAACAAAAAAAAAAATTGGCACTTATAGTTTCTTGAATTTTCTACATATGCATTTTATTTTTTTTTTTATAGGGGAAGGTGGAGCAAAATGGACATCTGGGGTAAAATGGACACATCTAAATTTTTTGGAAAATATTATGGAAAACTCTTGACATTAGGGGAAATATTGGCGGTAGATTGTTTTTGATGATTTCATTGGAATTCTGAGGAAATTTTAGATGGGAAACAAGTGCCGAAATAAATTTTTTAGAGTTTTTGGCGATTTTGACTTTTTTGAGCTTTTTAGAGGGGTAAAAGCCTTGTTTTTTTGAAAAATTTCAGTTTTTTGAGAATATCTTTGGTTCTATTTGTCGTAGCGCAAAAATTCCGACGGGAGATGAAAGGTGAGATCATTTGCCATCGATTTATAGGGTTTTAAATTCAAAAATATCGATTTTTAAGGTATTTATGGACATTTCTGTGAAACAATTTTGTGAAACAGTTTTTGGCCTATAACTATTCCAAAAATTGACATTTTTGAACTCAAAACCACATGATTCGATGGGAAATGAGCTCACCTTTCATTTGAGACCAACCCCGAATCGCTACGACCAATAGAACCAAAGATATTTGGAAAAAACTAAACATTTGAAAAAAATGAAAAAATGCCCCTCAAAAATGCCAAAAAATATAGATTTTCAAAAAAATCGAAAAAAATACAAGTGACACTGGTTTTCCGGCTAAAATTTCCTCAGCTTTTCAATAGAATGATCAAAAAAAATCAATCTCTAACCATTTCATTATAGTGTCCATTTTGCCCCACTCTCCCCTATAATTTTTTCGTTAAAAATATGAATAAACTGAAAATTGTCGGATTTCTGCTGTATTCAGGATCATTTTTTAAAATTGATTCTGGAGTTTTATTTTGAGAGTTTCGGACTCTTGTTTCATCTTGACTTTTCTTATTTTCAGATGCCATTGCAAGCTCGGAGAACGTGAGAGTCGCACCATCACTGAGAAGTCAGAAGGGTAATGAGAAAATTTTGTTGAAATGAGCGTTTTTTAAGTCACGACAAATCCATTTAGGTCCATCTTCAGATTTTCTAGAATAACTCGAAAACTGAACGAGCTGGACCGATTCTGCCCTAATTCTTTTAGGTAGCTCTTGGAATTCTCCACAAAAAAAATCACGAGTAGACTCACCCTATCTCGCTTAGATTCCGAGATATTTCAAGGAAACCAGTGACGGCATGAAATCAACTTATCAAGAGGTCTTTTTTGTGGCTCGTGAAATTCTCTCCAAAAAATGTCTTCAAGGAATTCTCGTAGAATCAACGATTCTGGAGATATTCACAGAATAATGCGCTTTTTTTTTATTTGTATCGAACAATTCATTTTTGACGAAATTGAACAAAATAAGTCTATTTTTCTATCATTTCGTTTTTTTAGGAGTATCTGGGAAACTAAACGAGATAGAGTGATATTGTCCTGATTCTTCTTTGTAGCCCTTGAAGTTCTCTACAAAAAACGATCATTATAATTTTGCTCTATCTCGCTTAGTTTCCGACATTCAATTTCGAAATGATCACGAAAATAAGTCGCTTTGTCCTGTTTCATTTTTTCACTAATAAATCAGTAGTTGAATATGAACATCTAAAAAACACTTGACTTTACGAGAAATTATCAAGAGACTGCTTCGTTATCTCTCAAAATTTACTAAAAAGAAGGTCTCGAAAAATTCCACTAAGCCCAAGAGCCTCAAAGATATCTGCAGAATTAGATACCTAATTTTTTAAAAAAATTTTTCAATCATTTTTTTTTCGCTCCAATGAATTCCGCATTCAAAGGCGATTATCTAAAAATCCATTAGCTCTTCGAGAATTCACCAAGAGACCTTCTTTTCATCCCCACAATTCTCTAGAGGAGAGAACAGTAATTCTTGTTGCAGTAAAATTACGGTAAAAATACCGTAATGTTACCGTATTGTGACGTAATTAGAAAAAACTACTTGTTTTGATGTGAAATTACCGTCAAAATTTTTTGATGTAACGATACCGTAATTTACTGTAATTTCCATCTATATAGATGATTCAAAAAAACATTTCCATACTCAAAGAATTACTTTTCAAGTAGTCAATTATATGAGAGTTAGTATTGAAATTGTTTTTTTTTTAATTAAATTTTTTAAAAGGACAACTATTTAATTTTGTTAATCATTCAATGAGAACAGTTACCCGATTTGTTCATTTTCGCCTCCTCAGGATAATCATATTTTCATACATCAATATTTAGAATAATATGTTAGGAACATTAATGATAATAACAACAATTTTATAATTTTTCATTGGCTGTCACTGACTATAAAAAAAGTAACACAAATGATGATGAGAAAGGCTGCGAATTGATTTAAAAAATTAATTCCGTAATTCATCTATATAGATGTAAATTTACCGTTGTGTCTCTAAAAATGATAATTACGGTAATTTACTTTGAAAATCAGTGTTTTTACCATTTTTGTTATTTACTGAAGTTCGGTAAATTACGGTATTGAAACCGTAAAATTACTGGTATCGTTACCTTTTTACATCTCTACCAATAACACAATAATAAACCTCTCGAAATTTTCCACAGGTGCGATATGGGTGAAAGATCCAATCAACTTCGACTGGTGGAAAGTCGACCTTGTCTTCCGCATAACAGGAAGAGGCAAGATAGGTGCAGACGGTCTTGCTTTTTGGTACACTTCCCAAAAGGGTCAATACAATGGTACGGTTTTCGGTAGCTCCGATATGTGGAATGGCCTCGGAATTTTCTTCGATTCCTTCGACAACGACAACAAGCACAATAATCCTTACATAATGGCGGTACTAAACGATGGAACGAAGCAGTTTGATCATGGAAATGATGGAACGACGCAACTTCTTGCCGGTTGCCTCAGAGATTTCCGTAATAAGCCATTTCCAACGCGCGCTAGAATCGAATATTATCAGAATACATTGACTCTGCTATTTCACAATGGAATGACAGAGAATGTCAATGATTACGAGATGTGTTTCCGTGCTGAGAACATTCATTTACCCAAGAACGGATACTTCGGGGTATCAGCTGCTACTGGTGGCTTGGCTGATGATCATGATGTTCACCACTTTCTCACGACATCATTGCATGCGTCCAATACATTTGGAGGCGGAGAACAGCCCAGCTTCTCGGCTGACGATGAAGCAAGGATAAATCAGGAGTATCAGGAATATCAGCGAAAAGTGCAACAGCAGAAAGAGGACTACAAGAGGTATTATCTTCTTTTATTATTACTATTATGATTATTCCGTCCAGAGCTTTGTGTTTTGAAAATTTTTCTGCTGTTTTTGTTTTGTGCTATTCGTGTCATTTTAACGTCTGTTTTTTCTTTTTACAAAAACATTTGTCTGCAAATTATTTGATATCTTTTTTACTTTCCGAAATATTGTCGGTTTTACCGAAATGATTTTTTGGCTGTCGGTAAGTTACTGGCTGGTAATTGATGATGATATTTCTCCACTCGAGTGATAATGCAGATACTTTGTCTACGAATGTCTTATGGTCAACAGTGGTTAAAGAAGAAATTCTCAATTTTTATTTTTCAGGTTTCTTTTGTGGAAATCATTCATTACACTGATATCTTTGAAACTGTTTAGGGGAGAATGTCAAGTAATTTTTTTTAGAGAGTTTAAGGGGAGAGAAGCATTTAGAGCCTCGAAATTGAGCTTTTTTTTGGGAATTTTTTTCAAGGGAAAGAAATGGATGGATCTTTCTGAAATTTTCACAGTTTATTATATCTATTTTAACGAGTATTTTTCATTTTTAGCTATTGAAAAATATTGAAAATGATCTGAAACAGAAATCCAAAAAGATGCGGTCAATATATGCCTGTAGTCAGTCCCTAAACCTCTCTTTTCGATAATAAGTTAATAATTGTAGGAATGGCAGACATAAAATCAAAATATTGCAAAAAAAATTTCTTCTTCGCTGATCAACAAAATAGTTAATTTTGAGAAATTTTTAATTTTCGAAGAGTAAAAAGTAATTCTTTGAGTATGGAAATGTTTTTTTGAATCATCTATATAGAATTACCAGTAATTTTCTATCTCTAAAGACAAAATGTTACCAACAATTACCAAAACCTTCTTTAAACTTCCAGAGAGCATCCAGAATTCCAAGAAGAAAACACAGAGGATTGGTTTGAGACGGACAATCAACGTGAATTGCGTCAGATATTCGCCGGCCAAAGCCAGATGTTCGATGTACTTCGCGAATTGAATAGAAAGCTCGATGAAGTCGTTGGAAGACAAGAGCGAACATTAAGTTTGATGTCGCAGATTCAGGTGGGAGGTGTCCAAGTCACTGGGGGTCAGCCAGGTCAACCTGGTCAATTGATCGATACAATAAGGCGCCAGGAGGTGGACACAGTCCTCAGAAATCAGGATGTCATAATAAACACGGCTCGAGACATCAAAACATTTGTCAGTGAGGTGAATTTGAGGGCCGAATCAATTCTGAATAATCAGGCAAGACAACCAACTGCTCAAGTTCAACCAATTGGCTACGATTATCAGGCGCTCGTCAACGAAATGAGAGACGGATTGAATCAAGTTAAACGCGATGTGTCTCTGACTTATGCTAAATTGGATGGACCTGGAGCCGGTGCCTGTCCAAACAGCAATTGCTTGTCGACGACAATGTTTCTTATTATTTTGGGAATTCAACTCGTTATTCTCCTTGGATACAGTATCTGGAAAGACAACAGGGAAGCGCAGGCCAAGAAATTCTATTAATTCAAGGACATTCTCTTCTTTTTTTACGTTTTTTTTTGTTGGGTACTTTGTTGTTGATAGAGAGATTTAATTTGGATCGAATTTTCGAGGAGATTTTGAGTGGAAAATGTTTTTTTTTAATTTTTTGGGGCGGATTTTTTTTTTTAAGTTGAATTTTTTTTCGTCTTTGAGGATAACTCGGAAATTAAGGGAGATAGAGGGGTTTTCGTGGAGACCTTTCGTGGGAAAATTACGTATCTCTATTATTTTCCGAGATATCTCGAGTTTAAGGAGGGATCATCTTTAGTTTCATCTGTCACTTAATTCTTCTCCCGTGTAAATAAAATTTGTGAAATTTTTTGGAACAAATTTTTGGGGATAATGCCAATCGCACAAGTTTCTGAAAAGGTTTTCAGAGGCTGCAATACTTTTTTTTTTCCTTTTCTATCATTTAATTGATTGGGAGTGAAGTAGTAGAAGAGGGGAAAAAGTCTGTTATTTTGGAAACACCTACGAAATTATGAACTTCAGGAAAATTTATGAAGAAGCTGTTTTTTCTTTGAGAGAATTTGATTCTTTTTAGAAAAGATCACCTGTTAAATTTTCGTAATCTCACTTGTTTCAGAAATATTAGACGAAATAACTGCTATTTTTTTCACTCGTCCTCTTTCATCATTCCATTCCTGAAAAAATTGAAAATTTCCTTTTTCTATTTTCTTTTTCATAATTTCTTTGATAATAAGACAACACAATTTTTTTATTCGTGGTGTATGTGGATGTTCAAGTCGTTGTGAATGTGTGAAATTAAATTTTTGGAAGAAAAAAATTCTTCTGTGAGAGAATTTTTTTCACAATTTTTCCGAAATAAAAAACAAAAGGAATAATTCGAAGTTATGAAAGGAATTATGTAGAATTTCATCATGTTAAATTAAATTATGATTCTGTGGTAATTATTAGCGATAATTGTGTACCACAGTGTCATTGCATTTGTAAAAGTTTATTAAAGATTGTAAATGTATAAGTTACTTGCTGTAATAAAATCAATGAAAAACAAGTGGAAAATTGCCTCGTATATGATATGATATAGTCTTATCTGCTCGTAAATTAGCAATTTGCTTCTGAGTGGATATTTCGAAAATATATTACAGTCGAATCGCGTTATGAGACCGCTCGTTATGAGTCCAGCAGCCTGGATTTTCTCGGAAGACCTTCCCCCTCCATGCGGTGCAAAAAAAATTGATTTCAGAATCTCGTTATGAGACCGCATCTTTATTGGAATAAATTCAGCCTTCATTCAACATAAAATGCTATTTATTTTTTAACTTAGCTACAAAAATAACATTACCGATTAATTTTTTATGTTTTAAAATGTGTAATTACCTAGAAGAAGTATGTAAATAATTTTTAGCCTATTTATTTCCAAACACTACGCTGTATCTGGCTGTTTACTGCCATAAATAACCACTATAATCGAACGGACTCATAAAGCGAGACTGGAAAAATTCACTTACACACTCACACGCTTAAAAAGTAGGGGAAGTTCAACTTACGAACGTTGCCTGTGCTGAAAGGGTGGGGGTACACGAATTCTTAGAATTATATTCCCCTACACCCCCGTAGGCGGGTTCATAACGCGACTCGACTGAATCTTTTCGAATATTCAATTCGAAATTCGAGTATTCGAAAATTCGATTCAAAATTCGATTGAAAATTTGAAGAATCGATTCTAAATTTGAATATTTGATCGGGAATTTGAATAATCGATTCGAAATGAATCGCGGAACATTAGATACGATCTCCCAATCGAATTCGAATCACTTAAGGGGTGTGGGGGTAGGGTTTTGGCGGTCGAGAAAAACGCATATTTTCAAGAATTTTTTTAGACGATACAGATAATGTTGGTTTCTCTAATGAACTCCTACATAATAATACAACATATGAACTATATTTTTGAAAATTTTCATTGCAAAATATTGATAAATGAGCCGTTGCCAGAAAATATCCGCAGGCATCCCAAAAAAGCGGTGTACACTAGAACTCTTCACTGGATCAATAGAAACGGAAAAATCCAAGTGCGTTGATTACGTAAGATGTTGCTTGAGGTAAAGTCATCGAGTTTTTCCTTTTTTTATAATTATTTGTTATTTTACAATAACAAATTAGTTAATTTTTTCAAACAAAAATCGCATTTTTGACTTTCAAATGCTATCGAAAATTGAAAAATCGATTTAAAAAAAAACTTGATGACAAAATGGTACTCTTGCAAAATTCCCCTAAGCCCACTCGTCTCAGAGATCTCTGTAGAAGAAAAACTTTATGAAAAATTGATGCATCTTCCAACCGAAACGAAGATTTACTCTATCGTATAAATTAACGATGTCTACGGTTGGGCAGAACCGAACCGAGTATTTCTGCGTGATAGGAAAGCGGAGAGGAACTCGGGGGAGAGTTAAAATTGAGATTTATGAGGAGGCATGGATGCGTAACGCTGCTAACAGCAGTGAATTCGAGTTTCCCTGTAACAAAACTCGACTCTCCATCCCCAATCAACGATGAATTGAGTAGAATCACTTTTGGGCTAATGGGCCAATGCTAATTCGAGTGCTCTTTCCCTTCTCAGTATGAGCATGAATCTTCATTCAGAGATGTATCATTTGGGAGAAGCAAAAATGAATAAAAAATCTATTAAGGTAGTATTCCAGACTACGGTTGATAAAACAGAAAAAAAATTGGAGATTTTTAGATTAACTAGACTTTGGATGGTGCTCTTGAAAATTTATATACATTTTTACACATATTTCTGAATTGACCGTCATTGAAATGAAGAAAAATGGATGTAAAGCGTGTTTTTACGTACAAAAAGCAGCAATTTGCCCGTTTGAGGAAGAAATACGTTTTTTTTTAAATTAATGCATTTTAGAGGCAAAACGGCGCAAGTCCTTTGCATTCATGCCGCTTTATTACTGAAGTCCTTAATAATATGATGAAAAGACAATAATAATGATAATTTGAGGGTTTTTTTACCATTTTTTTTGCAATAAAAGGTAAAAAGAATCGTTGCATTTTAAAGTCGAAAAAGAAGGAAGTCTCTGGACTTAAGCCCCTTCATTTCTGAGGTCCTAACATAGACTTTTTAGAGACAAAAATATATTATATACTATACTATATATATAGTATATATATAATATATTATATAATAATATACTATAATATATAATAATATAATATATTATAATATAATATATATAATATATTATATTATAGGGGAAGGTGGGGTAAAATGGACACATCTAAATTTTTTGGCAAATATTATGGAAAACTCTCGAAATTAAGAGAAATATTGGCGGTAGATTGTTTTTGATGATTTCATTGGAAAGCTGAGGAAATTTTAGATGGGAAACAAGTGCCGGAATTAATTTTTTGAAGTTTTTGGTGGTTTTGACTTTTTTGAGCTTTTTAGAGGGGTAAAAGCCTTGTTTTTTTGAAAATTTTCAGTTTTTTGAGAATATCTTTGGTTCTATTTGTCGTAGCTCAAAAATTCCGATGGGAGATGGAAGGTGAGATCATTTGCCATCGATTTATAGGGTTTTAAATTCAAAAATATCGATTTTTAAGGTATTTATGGACATTTTTGTGAAACAATTTTGTGAAACAGTTTTTGGCCTATAACTATTCCAAAAATTGACATTTTTGAATTCAAAACCCCATAATTCGATGGGAAATGAGCTCATCTTTCATTTGAGACCAACCCCGAATCGCTACGACCAATAGAACCAAAGATATTTGGAAAAAACTGAACATTTAAAAAAAATTAAAGGCTTCTACCCCTCAAAAATTCCAAAAAATATAGATTTTCAAAAAAATCTAAAAAAATTCAAATGACACTGGTTTTCCGGCTAAAATTTCCTCAGCTTTTCAATAGAATGATCAAAAAAAATCAATCTCTAACCATTTCATTACAGTGTCCATTTTGCCCCACTCTCCCCTATATATACTATCTGAAACTATAAGAAACGGAAAATCAACGAAATTCATCCGTTTTTCTTTAATATTCGGACAGAATCCTAATTTTTAAAGAATATCTCGGAAACTGAACGTTTCAATAGGATCTTTTTTGTAGAATGAAATGAAAGCTATGAAAAAAGTCTCGATAAAAAATACTGTACCTCGCTTAATTACCGAGATATTCTGCAAAAAAACATATTTTATTGCATTTTTTTTTCTTTGGGTGGCAATATCTCGAGAAATACGGGAGATAGAGCAATTCTTGTGGAGACACTTTTCGTAGGTAAAATCAACAACTTTAAAAAAAGTAATCTGTAAAATTTCTGTATCTCGCTTATTTTCCGACATATTCTCAGAAAACCACATCAACAGCAGATTTCGCTCATTTCTTCCCAATTTCTTTATCTTCTTCAATAAAAAAGAACTGTAGGAAAATATCCTTTTACTTTTTCCACAATTTTCATCGAATTAACAAATTCCTTTGATCAAAAAAAAAATTCAGTCTAATACCTCGTTTTCTAAAAACTATTTTCTTTTTTTTTCAGAATTTTTTTTCCGCAGAGATAAAAAGCATTTTCTCCGACATTTACAATAGCAATAAATTCGCAAAACTTCCACGCAATTTCCCATTCCCCCCGTGTCTATAACAATGAAATAAATTCACTGCAATTTTTTATCCCCACAATTTTTTTCCTTTTTTTTTATAATTTTCCTAACTTTTCTTTTTCAAGTATTTTTTTATGCGATATTCGGGCGAATGTCGGCCATCGTGGTTTTCCAACCCCCATCGAGTGATGGAGAGTTGCAACCCTCTGGTAAACACATTGGCCAATGAAATGCCTTTATTCACATGCGCAGAATCAAAATAATAATAATACGCGTTATCAATGATAGGAATGAGGAGAAACTCGCCCATTGGCCAACTCTCTTATCCAATGGTTTTTCGCAATTTCGCTTATTGATCAGGACAATTTTTCTGCAGATAAAAAATTGTTTTTTTTTTTTTTATGCGTCAGTTGTAAATAAAATGGATTTTTTCTTTGGAAATTTTTCCAATTTTATTCAATCAATTTTTTTTTTTTAATTGGAGAAATTGCTGATTGAAATTCGAATAGTTCGAAAACTATTGGGCCTGAAAGAATCTATCAAGGAAGCTTTTCTGTAGCCCGTGAAATTCTCTACAAGGGAGATTCCCGCATGACGAGAAATATATTGCTATAAATATATTTAATAATATCGGATTAATAATGGGTGATATAATTCGGCAAAAATATGTGTGGTGTTCAATATATTATGCAAATATATACATAATTATACTATTCTAGTTATATAGATTTTGATATTTTATCATGTAATTTTCTATATTTGAGACATTTGATATTGGGATATATATTTTTTTATTTTCAATTCATCATAGGGGAAGGTGGGGCAAAATGGACATCAGGGGTAAAATGGACGCATCTAAATTTTTCGGCAAATATTATGGAAAACTCTTGAAATTAAGGGAAATATTGGCGGTAGATTGTTTTTGATGATTTTATTGGAAAGCTGAGGAAATTTTAGATGGGAAACAAGTGCCGAAATTAATTTTTTGGAGTTTTTGATGATTTTGACTTTTTTGAGCTTTTTAGAGGGGTAAAAAGCCGTGTTTTTTTGAAAAATTTCAGTTTTTTGAGAATATCTTTGGTTCTATTTGTTGTAGCGCAAAAATTCCGACGAGAGATAAAAGGTCAGATCATTTGCCATCGATTTATAGGGTTTTAAATTCAAAAATATCGATTTTTAAGGTATTTATGGACATTTCTGTGAAACAATTTTGTAAAACAGTTTTTGGCCTATAACTATTCCAAAAATTGACATTTTTGAATTCAAAACCCCATGATTCGATGGGAAATGAGCTCACCTTTCATTTGAGACCAGCCCCCAATCGCTACGACCAATAGGACCAAAGATATTCTGAAAAAACTGAACATTTGAAAAAAATGAAAGGCTCTACCACTCAAAAATGCCAAAAAATATAGATTTTCAAAAAAATCGAAAAAAATACAAATGACACTGGTTTTCCGGCTAAAATTTCCTCAGCTGTTCAATAGAATGATCAAAAAAAATCAATCTTTAACCATTTCATTATAGTGTCCATTTTGCCCCACTCTCCCCTATAATAATGACAGTATACTTTATACTGTTTTCCTGTTTTGTATGGGAATCATTATAATTTTTATTTTATATTTGATCATATATTTTATTGAAAATAAAATATATTATATTCCATTTTATATAGCTGCACTTTATGCTAACTAGATAGTTTGTATCGTTACCCTAATGCGAATTCCGTGTGATGTACATCTTCAATAATTTCAAATGTTCTCATGATCCATTTAGATATTGTGGAGAGTACGTTACTCAGAGAGCCTCCTCTATAGAATAAATTAAATATTTTTTTTGCCTCAAAATTTTGAAATTACATTCTTTCTTGGAATTTTATGATTCTCACAAACTATTTTCAACTGATATTTTTTATTATATCTTTGGAGTATTAATTCCATTATATGCCAATATTATATATTTTATTATATTCTGATTAAATATCAATATTATAAATAGTATAATATATGCTGGAACATATTCCAAATTTATAGTTGCTATAATTATATGGTCCAATAGAAGAGAATTATAATGAACCATTATATCTTTCTCATTATCGAATTATATAATATTCCGGCAAAAATAGGCCTATGGATTCTTATATTGAACTTACAATATTATATAATTCATCAGTTACTCAAAATTATATTTTTAATTAAATTTTTCACAAAAAAAATGTTCTTCACTATTTTCCCTGAGCCCACTCCTTTCATACATATCAAACGAATAAAGCTCCACAAAAAAATCGACGTTCTCCAATTCACAAAGAACCCTAAAAATAATATTTTCTATTTTGATGAAAGAATCGAGCCGTGGCAGATGAAAATAACATTTAGCGACAAATTAATGGCACTCACTTATCCAAACAGAAAGTGATAAAAAAAAAAGGGTCCTTTTCAATTGCAGCTTCAAGTGGAAAAAAATTAGAAAAACATGGACGCAAAAAGCACTCAAGCTAGTATCTCAGCCAACTCGAGTGCAGTTAACCCCTTATTTTTAAGGGCATGCACTCTGATTAGAGATGTGAAAAGGTAACGATACCAGTAATTTTACGGTAATTTTACGGTTTCAATACCGTAATTTACCGAACGTCAGTAAATAACAAAAATGGTAAAAACACTGATTTTCAAAGTAAATTACCGTAATTATCATTTTTAGAGACATAACGGTAAATTTACATCTATATAGATGAATTACGGAATTAATTTTGTTAAATCAATTCGCAGCCTTTCTCATCATCATTTGTGTTACTTTTTTTATAGTCAGTGACAGCCAATGAAAAATTATAAAATTGTTGTTATTATCATTAATGTTCCTAACATATTATTCTAAATATTGATGTATGGAAATATGATTATCCTGAGGAGGCAAAAATGAATAAATCGGGTAACTGTTCTCATTGAATGATTAACAAAATTAAATAATTGTCCTTTTAAAAAATTTAATTAAAAAAAAAACAATTCCAATACTAACTCTCATATAATTGACTACTTGAAAAGTAATTCTTTGAGTATGGAAATGTTTTTTTGAATCATCTATATAGATGGAAATTACAGTAAATTACGGTATCGTTACATCAAAAAATTTTGATGGTAATTTTACATCAAAACAAGTAGTTTTTTCCAATTACGTCACAATACGGTAACATTACGGTATTTTTACCGTAATTTTACTGCAACAAGAATTACTGGTAATTTTACATCTCTAACTCTGATACTGCCTCTGAAAACTCACAAAAATTCTTTCCATAGAAAGTAATGATGAATTGCGGTAACAAGAAGCAATTCGAAGAAATGAATATTTATGTGAAAAATCGAAAAATCTAAGAAGTTTCATTGCAATTCATCATTTCTCACATTCATCATGTTCCATTTCTTTTTTTCTTTCCATCAAGAAATGAAAATTTATTCAGGGCAAATTTAAAATTCACTCGAATGAGGGGTGAGAATACACTCAAGTGAAACCAAACGCCAATACGAATCTCATATCGTAGATATATGAAGATATATTCGAATTTGTGATGCTCGGGCGTGTCCAATTGGCGATAGTGTAAGGAATTCTGTGGGACAGGAATTATTTCATTCTCCCTCGTATTCTCTGAATAAAAATGTCAGATGTTAACACTGAAGCCTTTCTGGGCGAGAGTTAATGGACTGAAAATAAATTAAAAATTGTTTTTTTTTTTCTATTTAATTTGTTAATATTAACCATTTTTTCGGAGATATTCCCGAAAATAATGGAGATAGAGGCATTTTCATAGAAATTAGGAGTGTGCGAATATTCGAAGTTTTGAATTATTCAGTGTGAATGGAATTTGAATAATTCAATTTGAAAATGAATCAAATTCTCGAATATTTGAATTATTCGAATATTCGAATAATTCGAATAATTTAAATATTAAAATTATTCGAATTTTCGAATTATTTGAATTTTTCGAATTTTTCAAATTATTTGAATTATTTGAATTTTTCGAATTATTTGGATTTTTCGAATTATTTGAATTTTTCGAATTATTTGAATTTCTCGAATTATTTGAATTTTTCGAATTATTTGAAATTTTTGAATTACTTGAATTTTTTGAATTATTTGAATTATTTGAATTTTTCGAATTTTTTGAATTATTTGAATTATTTGAATTTTTCGAATTATTTGAATTTTCCAAATTATTTGAATTTTTCGAATTATTTGAATTTTTCAAATTATTTGAATTTTTCAAATTATTTGAATTTTTCGAATTATTTGAATTTTTCGAATTATTTAAATTATTCGAATTTTTCAATAATTCGAATTTTTCAAATTATTCGAATATTTCGAATGATTTGAATTCTCCTAGTATTTCAAATTCTACGAATATTTCGAATTGATCGAATAATTCATCTTTCGAATATTCAAATCGAATTCCGAATTGAATGATATTATTCAATTCAATTCGATTCATTTACAATTTGCACACCCCTAATAGAAATCTTTCTTGTAGAGGAAAACAAGAGCTAGAAATTTTTTTCCAATTAAATTTTTCTATCTTTATTATTTTCAAAGATATTTTCAAAGAAGTGAGAAAATTAATTAAAATTCATTCAATAAGATTTTTAATTTTTACGGCATTTATTTTTGCGATTATCACCCAAAAAAATAGACAAAAAATGAGAAAAAATTTTCATGAAAACTTTTTTTTGTAGAGGAGAGAGAAAGCTACAAAAAAAAATTTTTTAAACATTTTTCATCTCCCTCATTTTTTGAGATATTCGCAAAAAATTGGGAGAACCCAAAAAAATCACTGAATTGATAGTAAAAATACGATAAATAATAAATTAATAGAGAAAAATGTTCTGTCATTGTCCTATACATTAAATTTATGTATCACTGATATATTTGGAGGGTACAGGAGAGGGGGCGGAAATGGATTTTGATTTAGGAGCGTGAGGGGACAGTAATAGCACGAACGATTTCCTCAATCCGATCGAGCGGGTGACTCGATCTGATTGATTAAAATGAATTTCCCCTCCTCTTGCCCCTTACAAATATTTCCAAGTGTTGTACTTGGTCAATGGGCTTGGGTATATATTTCAACAACTGTAACATTGTGTTGTAGTCACGTGCCACAGATACAAAGTAATTTTAGTCTCTACATTTTTTTTTCCATCACTTGTCTGATTTCATCGAATTTATTATTCTCCTGGAAATGGAACGAATTTTTTTAATTTTTCTGGGAAAGTCAAATGAATTTTCGAAGAGAACTTATTCATTTTTCTTCCATTTTTTTTAAATGAAAAAATGTAACAGATAAATGAATATCTCTATTTATTGAATATCTCGGAAACTAAACGAGAATTTTCGTAGAGATATTTTTTTTTAAGAGAATTTCAAGAGCTACAAAGAAAAATTCCGATGAAAATTGCTCTATCTCGCTTAGTTCTCGAGATATTCTTCAGAAATTCGGGTTCATGAAGAATTTTTCTTTTTTCGAGTAGAAAAATTGCGGAAACTAAGCGAGATAGAGCGAGCTGCTAGAATGTTGCGAGTATATTCGTACCCTGAGATAAAAATAGGGGTAAAAACAATCAAATACACAGAGAAAAATGTTTTCTTAATTTAAGAATGTGCAGTCACTTAATTAAGAATGTGCAGGTCACTTAAATTAAAAAAGAAAAGTCACTTGATTTAAGTGAGTTTTACTTTCTTAAATTAAGAAAGAAAAAGTCACTTTATTTAAGTGAGAGAAGTCACTTAATTTAAGTGACTTTTACTTCCTTAAATTAAGAAAGAAATAGTTACTTGATTTAACTGAGACAACTCACTTAATTTAAGTTAGAAAAGTCACTTAATTTAAGCAAGTTTTACTTTCTTAAATTAAGAAAGAAAAAGTCACTTTATTTAAGTGAGAAAAGTCACTTAATTTAAGTGAGACAACTCACTTGATTTAAGTTAGAAAAGTCACTTAATTTAAGCAAGTTTTACTTTCTTAAATTAAGAAAGAAAAAGTCACTTGATTTAAGTGAGAAAAGTCACTTAATTTAAGCCACTTTTACTTTCTTAAATTAAGAATGAAATAGTTACTTGATTTAAGTGAGACAAGTCACTTGATTTGAGTGAGAAAAGTCACTTAATTTAAAAATGGCAGGTCACTTAAATTAAGTGACTGCACATTCTTAAATTAAGAAAACATTTTTCTCTGCGTATTGTGGCAAATGGTCCTTAGCAAATATTTTTTTGAAATAATTCAAGAAATTGTTGAATTTACTGAATTTAGTCAATTTAAATAAATGAACTAGTTGAATTTATTGAATTTTGTAAATTCAAACAGATTAACTAGTTGAACTAACTGAATTCAGTAAATTCAACGGCTGTTTTCAATTAATTCAACAAAATATTTTTTTAAGACCAATGACATCAATTTTTGATTTTTTTTAGTATTATTTTTTTCTCAATGTAACATTTTTCGTGGCGCTTCGAATTTTTTTACAAAAAAGGGCTTAAATTCTGTTATCTCGCTTTGTTTAAGAGATATTTCTGAAAAACCAAAAATAAAAAAGTAATTGGAACGAATATCCTCTTATTTGGTTTTTCATGAATCATCGTGTCTTAGGATATGAAAAATTAATCGAGACACCTCTGACACAGCAAGAAAGACTAAATAAATAAGAATTGAAGACTGTGTCACGTCAAGGTCGGCTAACCACCGAACAAAAGGCTGCGTCGCCCTCCGAAAGACTCACGCAGTTAAAAAAAAAAAAAAAGGAACAAAAAATTTACTCTCTAGCAGAGGGCATAGATCAACGATGTTTTCAGTGCAAAACGAGTGGGGAGTTGCCAGCGCAAGTTTAATCCAAAGTAGAATTTAATTATAATTAATAGTTGCTGGCTCGGCTCTCGAGTTTAGGCGCTTTTTTTTTCGTTTAATAAAAATGGTTTATGAGCGACAGTTTTAATTCAAGAGCGTCATCATCATTCGTCAGGATCACGTGATGTTGAGAGACGCATTTTCATTTGGATTGTTAATCCGATTTGATTGGATTTAATGACATTGGCAAAAAAAAACTCTAGACTATTTTTTTGTGATCAAGCGGCTGAACGGAAAATTATGAAAAAAATAGACTTTATTCATAGAAGTGTGCATAGAAGTGTGTCATTAAACAAATGAATTTATTAATAAATTAATTTTTATCAATAAATTTTTAAGAGAATCAAATTCCGGAAAAAATATGTAATGCGCAAGCAGGATTTGAACCCACGACCCTCTGAGTACATGTCAGGTGCTCTACTGCTGAGCTATTGCGAGTTACTATATTTATTTATAGAATATTCAATATTAGAGTATATATCCAATTCTTTAAGAATTGGACTCACATGCATATTCATCACATTATAAATCATGATATTTTTTAAAATAACATATCCTGTAAATTTCATTAAGAAACAGAATGAATTCTAAGAGTTAGTGATTCTCGAAATCGGAAATCGTTCCGTTCACGGAAAAGATTCGTTGACGGAAATCTTTCACGCATAAAATGGGTTCCGTAAACGGAAAGATTCCGTCCATGAGTAGTGCGGTAAAGATAATATTGTGTATCTGTCAAATCACTAACCTCAATTTAGCATTTTTTATTCACTGTATTCGTTTTTTTTTTAATTATGGATTTTTTCCGCCGATATATTTATCCCGACCTTTTTAATTACCTTCAGATACATGAAGTTCATTATTCCCGAATGTTTTACGTGCCACTAGACCTTTCTCAAAGATCATTTTTTCTTTGCTTCCATCGTTATTTTTCTGTGGTTTATTCACGTATTCATTTTTATTCACTTATTTTTATATGTATGTTTTATTTATTGCTTTCAAGATCTTACAAAGATAATCTCATTACAATATGTTTGGAGGGCGTAGAAACATAGGGAGTAATTCTTGTTTCGTTTAAGTTATTATAATTATTTTTATTTGATCACTTATTTGTTTGCTTGGTTAATCGCTTCAATAGTACAGAGGGTGCACTTATTTTTATATTGAAAATGATGATCTTTAATGATTTAGTATTAATTGCACGGGAAAATTACCTGCCAGACTATAAGAAATGAGTGACAATGCAACGACAAATGGACGTAATCTTTCCGTTTACGAAATCCATTTTACGCGTGGAAGATTTCCATCAACGGATCTTTTCCGTGAACGGAACGATTTCAAACGTATTTCGAACGGAACGATATGTGCATTCAAACTGAGCCATTTTTTTGCTTTCAAATGGAAGCATTGTAATCGGGATTTTCTTTCGAATTTGAAATTTCATCGGAATATGACTCCAAATGATCGAAAATATCGAAAAACTGTCTTTTCCAAGGAACATCCGTATATGTGTATGCCGCTTGTAAATATATTTTTAAAAATATATTTTTCCAATGAAAAAAAAAAAAGTAATAATGAATAAACCTCTCTTAAAATTCTTCCATTTTCGCCTTTTCAAATTTTTTTTTTTATTGAATTACCCAAAAAAAGCACAAAACTGAATTTTTCTTTCACCATTTGTTAAATGTTTGTACAACCTAATGGCAAATATTTCGATAGGGGAAGAAAAGAGATTGTGCGTGGAAAAGTGGCCACGGGATTTATTTACTGACCAGAGTGGAAATACCAAGTAGAAAAGAAGGGGGAAAGAGCGAAAGAAAAGCCAAAAACTACCCTAATGTCATTGTTGAAAGAGAATAAATCGCCTGGTGAGAGTGGTCATTTAATTTTTTTTTGGTCAACAGTCATTCGGATACTTTTATCTTGTCATTATCAACGCTATGAAAAATTTCATCCACATGTCTATTTAATTCAGATTAATTCATCAAAGCGAAAAGAGAAAATGATCATCAAAAACGATTGATCAAATTCCAAATGGATAAAAGAGACAATATCTCGGAAACTAAGCGAGATAGAGCAATTATTCTTTTTGTAGCTCTTTGCATCCTACAAACAAATCATTTGCGAAATTTTCTGTATCTCGCTTAGTTGCCAAAATATCAAAAAAAACTGAAAAAAAGATTTTTTTTGTTTTTTCTATGTTTTTTTCTTTAATTAAAAAAAATAATATGATGGAACATGTAGAGACATCAAATGTTGAAGCACTGGGGTGCTAACAGCTCGTGAATATATAACCGGGCTTATTTTTAACAGCCATGGCATTCAAATCCAGTTGAACATTTGGTCGTGCGGTGCATTAGTCCTGGTAGACTGATCATTGTACCGTGGAGTCACAAATCCCACTGCATACAATCCGTAAATAACACTACCAACTGTTAACACGGTGTAATGAATACATTGGAAGGGGAGAAGATGTAACATTAATACTGGGGAATGAAAACGATGGATAATGAATTGCAGGAAGGTTTCTCCCATAAAATAGTAAGTTGAAGAATCGGAAAAATTGGAATTTTGATGATTTCATGGGGAAGATTGGAAGATTCTACCCCGAAAAGTAGTATAATACAACCCATTTTGCCCCAGTTGTTTAGGCGTTATTGAAAGGAAGAGACTTTTTTCAAAATCTAAATTTTGCTGTAACAGGTTATAGGGTTTTTTCAAAGTTATAGGGTTTTTTAAACCACTTTTCCCTATGTGCATTTCCTCATACGACCACAAATCCTCAAGAATTATAAAACTCATTACACCCTTCATTTATATGCACGTAAAAGCCCTAGGGCTGAGGCTACACAGAGAAGAATGTTTTCTTAATTTAAGAATGTGCAGTCACTTAATTCAAGGAAGCACAGGTCACTTAAATTAAGAAAGAAAAGTCACTTGATTTAAGTGAGAAAACTCATTTGATTTAAGTGAGAAAAGTCACTTGATTTAAGTGAGTTTTTCTTTCTTAAATTAAGAAAGAAAAAGTCACTTGATTTAAGTGAGAAAAGTCACTTTATTTAAGTGACTTTTACTTTCTTAAATCAAGTAAGAAAAAGTTACTTGATTTAAGTGAGAAAAGTCACTTGATTAAAGTGAGAAAAGTCACTTAATTTAAGTGAGTTTTACTTTCTTAAATTAAGAAAGAAAAAGTCACTTGATTTAAGTGAGAAAAGTCACTTGATTTAAGTGAGAAAACTCACTTGATTTAAGTGAATTTTTCTTTCTTAAATTAAGATGAAAAAGTCACTTGATTTAAGTGAGAAAAGTCACCTAATTTAAGTGACTTTTACTTTCTTAAATCAAGTAAGAAAAAGTTACTTGATTTAAGTGAGAAAAGTCACCTAATTTAAGTGACTTTTACTTTCTTAAATCAAGTAAGAAAAAGTTACTTGATTTAAGTGAGAAAAGTCACTTAATTTAAGTGAGTTTTACTTTCTTAAATTAAGAAAGAAAAAATCACTTGATTTAAGTGAGAAAAGTCACTTAATTTAAGTGAGTTTTACTCTCTTAAATGAAGTGACTGCACATTCTTAAATTGAGAAAACATTCTTCTCTGTGTACAATAACTCGTTTAGTGTCTCTATTTTTGTATACAATTTTTCTATCATGTCTAGAGATGTAAAATTACCAGTAATTCTTGTTGCAGTAAAATTACGGTAAAAATTCCGTAATGTTACCGTATTGTGACGTAATTGGAAAAAACTGCTTGTTTTGATGTAAAATTACCGTCAAAATTTTTTGATGTAACGATACCGTAATTTGCTGTAATTTCCATCTATATAGATGATTCAAAAAAACATTTCCATTCTCAAAGAATTACTTTTCAAGTAGTCAATTATATGAGAGTTAGTATTGAAATTGTTTTTTTTTAATTAAATTTTTTAAAAGGACAATTATTTAATTTTGTTAATCATTCAATGAGAACAGTTACCCGATTTATTCATTTTCGCCTCCTCAGGATAATCATATTTTCATACATCAATATTTAAAATAATATATTAGGAACATTAATGATAATAACAACAATTTTATAATTTTTCATTGGCTGTCACTGACTATAAAAAAAGTAACACAAATAATGATTAGAAAGGCTGCGAATTGATTTAAAAAATTAATTCCGTAATTCATCTATATAGATGTAAATTTACCGTTATGTCTCTAAAAATGATAATTACGGTAATTTACTTTGAAAATCAGTGTTTTCACCATTTTTGTTATTTACTGACGTTCGGTAAATTACGGTATTGAAACCGTAAAATTACTGGTATCGTTACCTTTTCACATCTCTAATCATGTCAATAAACAACTCTCTAAATTAATAAATTAATTTTGCTGTAACTCGAAAATTAATGGGTTGCATTGTACTATGTTTCCGGGTAGAATTTGTCGATCTTTCTGATTGGCACAACCAAATTATGAAAATCCCAGGGAGATCTATGAAAAATCTGCATTAATTCATTGGAAAATTAAAATCGCCTGACTTAACATCGGAATGACTTTATTATGATTATTTTCACGATGTTTTCTCATTGGGGAGCAGAAGGGGAAGGCATTGATGACCGGTGTAATCATTCCCGAGGGATGAGTAAACATTTCGTCACCCTGGAATCAACCCCTTTTGTACTTATTCTGTTTTTAAAGGCTCTTTTGCTTCGGATGCATGCATTATAATTATGGTAGTGTCTCACTTGACGCGTGTACGCAATTGGGATTGTAATTTTAATGTCAGAAGAGGGGGAGAAAGAAGAAGAGACTGGGTGTAGTGATTTAATTAACCCCAGGGGCTCTATTGTTCTGATTGTTCGAATGCCTTCATGAAACTGTTACGTTGTATTTTATTTCTTGATTTTTTTTTTTAAGGTTTTTACTCTAAAAATGGGTATTTTGCGGAACCGATTGGAGATGGATTTTTTTTTCATGATTCCATCCCGTGTGAAGCGAATTTTCAAATAAACTTTCCAATAGAATTTTTTCTCCGAATCTAAAACTACACAAATCGATGTCAAATGTGTTGACCCTCCACTTTCTTTATGATTTCCTTCACTACGACAATTAAAATCGTAAATATCCCCAAAAAACGAAAATTCCAAAAATTGAAAAGCTTTGTATTGAATTTCGGGTGAAAACAGCCGAGTAATGAAAAAAAATCACTTCTGACACATGTTTTTCAGATGGAATTTTCTCAGCTTCTCAATGAAAATATTGAAAAAAATTCGTCTCCAACGGTGTTTATACATTTAATGTATTGAGTATAAGAAAATATTATTTTAACGATTTAAGCCAAAATGAAGGTTTTTTTTTTTTTTTTTTTTTTTTTATTTAATGCATGTGAACTGTACAGTTCATTTTGCTAATTATGTACATTTATACATGTTATGTACATTTTATGTTTATAATATAATATAGTATAATAAAGTGTTACAGAAAAAATATTTGGCAATATAATACAAGGTTATCTGCACGTGACTATTGACATTTTTTTTTTTTTTGTTTTTTTTTCCTTTTCATATTTTTATTCTGCATTTTTTCAAGAACTCCGTTATTCTATCGAGAATTTGAGGCTTTAATGTATATAGAATCTCTTCAACGTTATATGGGGGATACATTTGGCTGTCTATAAGATCTAAGATCATAGAGTTTCTCTCTAAATCATATCGGGGACACTGCCAGAGAACGTGATTCATGTCATATTCATGTCACCTGACATGTAATCAGAGGGTCGTGGGTTCAAATCCTGCTTGCGCATTACATATTTTTTCCGAAATTTGATTTTCTAAATAAAATTTATTAATAAAAATTAATTTATTAATAAATTTAATTGTTTAATGGCCATTAAACAATTAAATTTATTAATAAATTAATTTTTATTAATAAATTTTATTTAGAAAATCAAATTTCGGAAAAAATATGTAATGCGCAAGCAGGATTTGAACCCACGACCCTCTGATTACATGTCAGGTGCTCTACCGCTGAGCTATTGCGAGTTACTATATTATATTATATTTTATATGCTACATTGTCATAGCCGCACCTACACACAGGGGAGTTCACTATTTTAACCCGGGCCAATGAGCTAGCCAGGTTGTAGTGATTAGCCCTGGCTCTATTCACCCACGAGATAGTTTCCAGGGAGAGCTTAGATCCATAATACCAGGGTTTTTTACTGTCCAAAATGAAGGTTTGGTGGCGAAATTTACATGATATTCATTATGTAAATATACATTTAATGTATTAAGTATAAGAATCTTTTTTTTTTTTTTTTTTTGACGAGAGAGATTTAACAGAATCCCCATTTTCCCACGACAAGTGAGAAAGCAAAATTTCAAATACAATTTCCAACAGAATTTTTTCATTCGCGATACCTTCTTTTTTTTCCCTCCACTGCAATATCCATAGGCCATCCCCCGGTTATCCCCCAGTATCTAAAATTCTTCTTCTTCGTGACTTCCTGCATCCGTTTCCGCAAGTGATTTTTATTCTCTGTCGTTACAGTTTGCCCCCCCCCCCTCTGTCTCTCTACGCCCCTTTTCTTTTCTTACACACAATATTCAATGCTGTTTTTCGTGGAACAGAAGAAAAGAAGAATGATACAACGAAAAATTCGGAAAAATTCAGTGATGCGAAAAGCTGTGAGCAAACGGCAAAGGGTCCGTAGGGAAAATAACACGAGTGGACAACTCTCTTGCATTATCTAGAAACCAAAGAAATCACTGTTAGTCATTTGTCAGAAACGGGGAATTCCCCTATTCAATTTTTTTTTTCCCTCCTTTTCTTCCTCATTTGTTTTCTCATTCCGTCATTGTTTGTGTACACTAGATATTTTTCTTCTTCCGGAAACACGTCATTTGTATCGGCCACGTGGCCAATACAAAAGTTTTGTTTTTATTCGACTTTGGAGAGACAAAAAGTTTATGCTTCGATGATCCTAGGATTTTATTGCCAAACGGAAGTCACGATGGGAATAAACAAATTATTAAGGCGTGATGTAAGCAGAAATTCTTCATGCAAGAAGCGATGATTCTCTTATTTTTTTGTGGAGGGGAATTTTGGGAATTTTTATGTTAGCATTGGACCCAACGAAAAAAGAAAAATACCCCGAAAAGTACTATGATGTGATCCATTTTGCCCCAGAGGTTCCCGAAATAACCTGAAAATTCAAATTCAAACGATTTTGATTAACATTATACACAGAGAAAAATGTTTTATTAATTTGAGAATGTGCAGTTACTTAATTTAAGAATGGCAGGTCACTCAAATGAAGGGACTTTTTTCACTCAAATTAAATGACTTTTGTCACTTAAATTAAGTGACTCTCTCTTTCTTAATTTAAGAAAGTAAAACTCACTTAAATTAAGTGACTTTTCTCCCTTAAGTGAAGTGACTTTTCTCACTTAAATCAAGTGAGTTTTACTTTCTTAAATTAAGAAAGAAAAAGTCACTTGATTTAAGTGAGAAAAGTCACTTAATTTAAGTGACTTTTACTTTCTTAAGTTAAGAAAGAAAAAGTTACTTGATTTAAGTGAGAAAAGTTACTTGATTTAAGTGAGAAAAATCTCTTAATTTAAGTGAGTTTTACTTTCTTCAAATAAGAAAGGAAAAATCACTTGATTTAAGTGAGAAAAATCACTTAATTTAAGTCACCTGGCATTCTTAAATTAAGTGACTGTACATTCTTAAATTAGGAAAACATTCTTCTCTGTATATTAACCACCCACCCACTGTCCATTCACCCAATTTTTTCCAGGGCTATTTTTTCCATGGGCTATTTTTTCCGTTGGCTATTTTTTCCGGTCTATTTTTTCCAATGGCTATTTTTTCCGCAACTCCCTAGTTACAGCCCTCAGGCTTTTACTTATATTTAAGCGATAACAGTGGATTTTTATGGGACTTGAGAGTATGGTTGAAAGTGGAAATTCGGGGATGAGGAAAAATTTATAAGAAAAAAACCCTACGACATAACCTGAAAAATCGGTTTTTCAGCCATTCTCATTTTTCGTGACATCTCGGAAAACATTGGACCAAAATGAATTGCATTACAGTAGTTTTCAGGGGAACACCTCCCGTTCTATTCACTAGAATCATCAAAATCTCCGAAATCCATTGATTTTTTTTTCTTCAATTTTTTTAACGGTTTTTTTTTCATTCTCCCGAGGGGGAGAATTAATCGCCAATGTATATATGTCTCGTGCCATTGGTAACTTTTTTTTTCTCCAGTGCTTCCTGAAGGGTACGAGACATAATCGTAAACTATATGAGGTAGAAACATCTGAATATGAATAATGCAGGCGTTAGTATCGTGAAATGGCTAAAGGGAGGGTGCTAATATCGGTTGCCATGATGGCTTCATGTTTGTCTCTTTCTCCAGTCAATTTCTAGTAGAAAAAAAAACAAATTGCACCTACATGTACTTTCTACGTTTAATTTCTCAGAAAAATCATACGATTTTATTTGAATAAAATCAAAACCTCACTCATGAAGTATGATTTACTCTCTCTAATTCAATTTGCTCGATGGACCAAGTGGATCTCCCACTCCTCCCCCTTGATTCCCCCTTTTTTTCCCTAAGAACTTCATGCAGAAAGGCCATAAGACCAGTTACTTGAACCGAAACGATAGAAACCTCTCAGAGAAATGAATTTATTTCCACATATATTTGATGACGTTACTCCACAATCCATAAATCATCTGCAAAAGAAAAGAAATAGGGGAAAAAGAAAAAAAAATATTAAAAAAATATGAATTGTTTCAAAGAAAAAAAGAGTAATAATCCACCAAATGAATTCAAAATAACGAATATCTCTTTTTATTTCAAAAGAATAATCACATAAATTCTCAGGTCAATTTTCCTCATTGTGTTTATGTCAAGATGGATGTAACGAAAAATAGCCGTCACGCTTTATGACTCTAACCTCAATCCTTTTTTTTTTCTTGAACGTCCTGAAATAGACACGCTTTCACGACGTATCAAGAGGAGAGGGTAGAGGGAAAAAAATATTGAACCCCGGGAAATGTCGCAGTGTGGAGCGTTTGGGAAACTTCGCCCGCTATCAGCTGCGAGAGAGGCGAGAAGTGGACTGATGGAGCGAGAGAGAGAGAGAGGTTAGGTTTGGCTCCAGACCTCCTGGCGCCGTCGAGACGCATCCTTTTTGGCAAAACATCCAGAGCTCCCGGGCCACAGTCTGCCACTTCTTTTTGTTCTCTTTCCTCTTTCCTTTGATTATACTCCCACTGTTGCAACATTACGATGCAGATAGACGGAAAGATAGGGATTTTTGGTGCCTCCATAAAGTTTGAGTGGGAAGGGGACTTCCGCTCTTTTTTACTTCATTTCTAACCTCGAAAGTGCGCACTTCTGAGGTAACATGCATTCTGAGATGGAAATAATAAATTCTGAAATTACGGAGAAGAGACTTGGATTTATTGGTGATGCGACGAGATCTGAGGTAAAGGTTAGAAGGGAAGGTACTTGCTGCTCACGGTCTCTATGAGTCGAGGGTGAAAGTTCAATTACATTTTTTCTGTGGGGAAATTATTCGAGGGAGGACGTCGAGACGGAGGTTACTGTTTTCCCTCAGAGGTGGCACCAAAGGTAAAGTCCCTGGATTGATAGTTGGGATCACAAAATGGCGGATCATTTGAGACAAGATGGTGTCTCATCGCCGAAAAGTCTTTTTGTATATTACCTAGTATATTACCTCACGAGTGCGGTAGAGTACTTTTTAGGTTGCGAAACAAGTTGAAGATGAGTTGTGTAATCACACGAGTCTGAAAATCTTTACCGCACGTCTAAGGTACTGTTTTTTTTTCAACGAAAGTGGCTACTTTCCGCATGACTTGCGGAAAATGAATTCTCTCCGCCACTGAGTCAGAGCGTATATTGCACATTTAGGGCGGGAAGTTGGCAAGTTGAACGGAAATTCGCCTCCCGAGTAAAGCGAGTGTGCTAAATTTTTATCGAGGTTGACTTCTATCCGCCCCTGGTGTGTATGCTGTTTTTTGCATCGCCGAAGCAAAAAGAAGACGTCTTTAACCCAGCAAAGTGAGGTTAGAAATGTTGTTTTCCACCTGGCGATGCAAAAAATTTTTTCTGCATATTGTCATTGGTTCCTCCCTCTTCCCCTTCATCATACTGTTGCAACATCACGATGCAGATAGACCGCAACATAGAGATTTTCAATGCCTCTCTAAAGTTTGAGTGGTAACGATACTCCCGCTCCTTTATACTCAATTTCTAACCTAGAGAATGCGTACTTCCAAGGTAACATGCGTTTTGACTCGAAGAAAAATCAATTCTGCGGTTACGGACGAGAGCCTTGAATTTATTTGTGATGCGGCAAAATTTGAGGTGAAAGTTAGGGGGAAAGGCATTTAGTTGCTCACGCCCTCTATTAGTCGAAGATAAAAGTTCAATCACATTTTTTCTGTAGGGATGTCATTCGGGAGAGGACATCAAGGCAGAGGATACTATTTTCCCGCAGAGGTAGTGCATCGGATAAAGTCCCTGGATTAGTGATTGTAACAACAAAATGGCGGATGAGGTGGAACGAAATGGCGGCTCATAACCGAAATTCCGCTTCATCGTGGAACTTCGAGACCTTCGTTTCGAATTAAGATTATCTCGGGGCAATAAATGAATTATCTCCGCCATTGAGTCAAAGCGTAAAATTTTTCTGTACTTTGTCATTGGCTATCTCAAGATAAGAATCATCCAATTTCGGAGAGAAGGGAGAAGAATTGGTAGCTCTATTTTCTCAATTGTAGAAACTAACCCCATATCTGGCAATAAATACGTAACTCTACGAGACTGTTGTCTGTTCATTTCCCTCCTTTCACCAAATACATTTTCTCCCTCTTTTCATCTTCCATTTTTCGTAACACAATCCACGGCAATCTCTCTTTTGTCCAATTCCATGTGCACTTCTTATTTTATCTGTATTTTCTTTAACAGACTACCGTCTCCACTCCCAGAAAATCGCGAGAAAACTTTGGCCATTAATTTCATCCAGAGAAATTTTATCACTACTGCCTTCTCATATCGCTTGTGTTAGTATTATCGTTTCTCTCTTTCTCTTCACATCCCTTCTTTTGGATGAGACGACGTCGACGACGCCTATCGTAAAACCGAATCGTCCGTCGAATGTTTCATGGGTTACTGTCTATCTCACCCTCGTTCTCCACCCCCACCCGCTGTTTCCGTTCTATTGTGATGAATTTCTGTCATTCAAGACGTAAAGCAGAATCGCTGGAGCAAACTTATATTTTAGATGGTCGCGGGTAATGGAGACTTTCGGACTAGAGAACAGTCGGTAGTGAAGTGGTAAGTGCAGAAGACGTCATTTTCACTTTGAATCAATTTTTTTTCGAGATATCTCGAAATTTTGAGGAAATACGAGATTCTTTGTTAAGACCTTTCTCATCGAGCCGAATGTACTCTAAAGAAGAGGTTTTCACAAAGATTTTCGTATCTCGTTTTAACTTGTCGATATTCCGTAAAAATTGAGAGGGAAATGCGCAGTGAACGAGGGAAAGAAAAATTCGGAAAGTTAAATTTTTTCGTGGAGGGGAACTTCGAAAGTTTTTATGGTTGCATAGGACTGAGCAGAAAAAATTACCCTAAAATGTGCTATGATGTAATCCATTTTGCACCAGCAGTTCTCGAGATGATCTAAAATTCAGATTTCAAATTTCAATGATTTTTATTAACATAATATATAACAATAAGTATAGCAGATATATACAGCCTCACAATCATCAATGATATTCGTAGATTCAGTCCTCAGCCTTTTACAAACGTATTTGTTCTGCAAAAACCCCAGATCAAAATGATCTATAGAATAGATTTTTCAGCCATCCTCATTTTTCAGGATATCTTGAAGAGTATTGGACCAAATTAGACTGCATCGTACTTGGTTCCAGTGTAAAATCTTCCATTCCATTCAGTCAAATCGTCAAAATCTTATAAATCCATCGATCTCAAGCTAATCACATTTGAATACGATTCATTCGAGCATTGAAAATAATTCTCCCATAAATATCGCTGAAACCATTCGTTCTACTGGAAGAAAATCCAAAAAGAAGTCTCTGGACATTGTTCGATGAGCCCACTCGTTCCAAAGGTATTTCCAAAAGAAGCTACCGATTTCCATCCTCCCCTGTTTTTTTTTTCATCAAACCGCCTCTTCCACCGCCCTTAAAAATTCCCACGGTCATTGTGGCGCCATCTGGCGTTTCCCCACAACGCAACTCGCTCCATCGATAATCGAGGTCTCTGACGTCAACGCGCGAGCGCTAAAAAAAAGCAATTGCAAAGTTCCCAACTTCATAAACTCCGTCAACTCCCAAAAGAGTCAGAAACTGCCGCACAACAAACTGCAGATTGGCTAAATTCCAAGAAATTTCAATATTAAACATAATTTGTATAATTTTGGCACTGGGTCAGAGTCCCAGGGGTCTTAATGCTGACTGGAGGGTTACATTTATAAATCCTCATATTATTAGTTATTTTTAAATTAAAAAAAAAAGCACAACGTAGGCTCGATAACTCGCTTTCGCAAGAAATACACTCACCCACGCTCTTTGTGCTCTCATTATCGCGTGGAACGGATTATATTATTGATTGACGGCATTTTTGTGTCTTTCACAATACAGAATAACAAGTGCAATAATCGGGAGACATTCAACCTCGACCAAGGCGCCTACACTTGAAAATAAATGACACAATAAATTTTTTTTTCAAATTTCCTCTCCTTTTGTCTGAAAACGTTTTGTTTTCATTTGGCAAGTTCCCCCACCACTCCGCCCGCTTACTACAGATCTTGCGCGTATCTCTATATTGGTTCTATTCCGTTTTATTCCTCTTTCTGTCTAAAGTGTCACAATGAAACACGGGGAATGATGGAAATTATCGGGGTTTTTAGAAGAGCGGATTTTTTCATCGTCTATTCTGGCGACTCGCTAACGTTACAGTTCATTTCCGCCTTTTTCCCCCTTTTAATAATCAAAAATATGAATTTATTGGTAAAAATTGAAATTCAGAGATTTTTCTACATTTTCAAAGATATCTCGGAATTAAAGCGAGATATGGAAAAATGTGTTGTGACCTTTTTTGTAGATCTCGTTTCGCTCTACAAAAAAGGTTTCCACATTTTTCTACGTATCTTTCTTAGTTTCTGAGATATCTAATGAAGAGTGATTTTTTAATGAATTCATCTTTTTGTTACATTTTGATTTCTTCTTTAACGGAATTTCGAGGTGAGAGCTCTGTTGACATTCACGATTTTTTTTTAGTTTTCACATTCATTATCTGTTTACCTGAGATTTTTGTCACAACTGTCCAGCCCCCGCGATAAGATACGGGTCTCTACTGCTGGATATCATTGCATCATTGAAATCTCGATGGCAAAGGCCTCCACTATGTGTCCGTTCGTACATAAAAACTCAACGATCGAGCTCAAACACATACACACGCACTTTAACGGAGGTGGCTGGTCATGACCAAATTTGGCGCGTTTTACTCAGCTCTCACCAACGCATACGGTTATACCTATCTTCCGAAAAATTTTCATTCCTCTCGTGATTGCAACAATGAGAAATGATTATTCTGGTGATAATTCATTGGATTCCATTGATAAAATGGAAATATTGGAAAAATTCACTCTTTTTTATTTATCGCATGAAATTTGATTGATTGAAAAATGAGAAATTTTTTAAAAAATTATAATTTCCTACAAAAGAAGGATTCAGGCATTAACCGTTTATTCGAGAAGAAATTTTTTTTTTTTCAAGAGACTCAAAATTCGTTCAAAAAAATACGCAAATTCATAAAAACCTTCAAAAATCAAGAATGAGAAGAATCGATACCTGACACTTGATCTCGTGAGAATAAAAAAACATTGAAAAAAATTGAAATCAGAAATTTTTCGGAAAAATTACAATTTTTGTAAGAAAGAAGAAATTTGTAAAAAAAAAAAAAAATTGTTTACAGACTGTTTTTTTTCGAATGGTATTTTTCGAAGAGAAAATAATTGTTTTTCCACACGTTGTACGTAAAAAAATTGCCTTCGGCTCGTTTTGCAACCTCACACTCGTCAGAAAAGTACTTTACCGCACTTGTTAGGTAATGTACTATTCCTTGAAACTCGAAATTTGTTAAACAAAATAGGCAGCTCCATAAAAATCGTAAAAAATGAAGAATAAAAAAAAAAGAAATCCATATTTCAAATTTATTCCCGTAAAAATGAAAAATCGTAATGAGAAATTTCTCGAAAAGATGACTTTCCATTTTTTTCAAAAAAAAAAATTGTATTTCTTCAAGTGAAATTCTTTTTTTTTTCAAAGACATTCGAAATTTCTGCAGAAAACAATTTTTTTTTTAATGTTTATTTATTTGTGAGGCCATGAGTACAGTGTAGAGAATTTCATCTCGTCAATAAACAAAGGATAGAATATTAAAATTGCAGATTTACAAAAAAGTCGGTACACGACATGCTTTGTTAAGACAGTTTCGGTATTAATGTATTTATTATTATTATCTATTGCTGGCTTTTTGGCGTTTATTAGTATAATTACGTGCTACACATATTTTTTTAAATGCTTTTCGAAATGGAAAGGCTTCTTAAAACCATTTCTAAAGTCTGCAGAAAACAATCAACTCCATAAAAATGACAAAAAATGAAGAATATAAAAAAAAACATTTTTTTTAAATAAAACATTTATTACCGTAAAAATCGAGGTCATTTCAAAAACCCCTAAATACCCCATTGAGACGAGATTTCCGCTGAATATTTTTAGAGAAAACTGTTTGTTTGGATTAGCTATATGTGCCTGCGGCAGTGCCGCGTCAATTTCCACTGTGCCCCTTCCCCTCCGCCTCTTCACCCCCTCCACAATCACCCCACCCCCCTTTTTTTCCAGCAGAAAGAAGAGTCCAAGCGCCCGATTGACAATTCGCCCCGAAAAATCCGAAAAAAATCATGAAAAAAAAGGCGCAGCAAAAGGAACGATAATCAACACCTCTCGTTACGTTCCTGATCGTCGAGAACCTGAGGAATGACGGAACTGGACCGTGTCAGAGAGTCGTAAGTGTTGTGTGAAGACGGTGAGGTTGGTGAGAATTCAGAAAGTGATATTATTTGTGAAAAATCGAGTTTTTAAAGAGTTTTTGATAATTAATTAAGGATGCATTAAACAGTAAGTACAATAATAATCATAATAATCATTAAAAAATGATTATTAATAATAAAAAATCATTTATTTTATTGATTTTTACCGAGTTCCCGGACAGATGGGCGTGCGCCGCTCTCTTTCTCTCTCGCTCTTTCTCACTTGAACTTCCATTTCTGTCGATTGTGAAATTAAACTGAATTCAATTAAATTTTGATAATTGATCAATTTGCAAAAACTTGGAAAATTACGGGGAAAATAGGGGGTTTTGCAGTTTATGGGGGTTAACTAACCTCAAAAAATTTTGGAGTGGGGGGAGAGAATCAGGCAGCGGGTTTCTCCGAAAATAGACGTGATTCATAACACGCGTAATAATTGACAGGTCAGGCGTCTACGTAATTTTAATGAAATTCTGGGAAATTATGATTAATTTTTTTTTTTATTTAAATTCCTGAGGGAAATTATTTTTGAGGGATAAAATGGCTGCGGATTTTTTTTCACATGGGCAAAACAATGGTCCAGAAAATCAATAGGGGTTGGATAGATGCAATGCTAATTTATCCATTATTATTAATTTATTTGATTGATTTTTTGAAAAGTATTTTTCGGAGGAATTCAGGGGAAAAGAGGGGGGAGTATGTGACGTTTGTTAAAGGTATCTCAAGAGATAATGGATTGAGGGGATTTTCTGTGGAGACCTTTTTTGTAGAACTTTTTTCGCTCTAAATGAAAAGTCTCCACGATTTTCGCCGTATCTCGGTTCAATTCCGAGTTATTCAATCAAGATTGAATTAAAAATCGAATTTATTGCTCTACAAAAAAAGCTCTCGACAAAATTTTCGTTGTCCTTTATAATTTTCGAGAGCCCTTTAAAAACCTGCAAAAAAACACAACCCCCTTATTTTTTTTTTCTAAAAATTCAATCCCATCCTCTCAATAATCCCCCCCCCCCTCCCAAAAAAAGCGCAAGCTTATTATCCTCAGATTTTAAAAATATTCCTTTTAATTTATTATTTTTTCTCGAAATTCAAGAATTTAATGCGAAAAAAAGCTGCAATGAGATTGAAAAAAATAATTTCTCCTGCGGTAGTTTGTCTGGTGTCCACAAAATGGGAAGTGAAGTTCCGGTTGGTAGAATATATAAATAGAAATAATACAGGCACAGAAAAGTCTCGTATTCTGCTCCACCATCTCTCTCTCTCTTTTTTCATTCTCTGTATATATTTTTTTTTTTCATCATAAAACACAGACTCTGTCTATCCAAAATAGTGGTCGTACTGTTTTCTCGGGGATAGGGACGTGTTTCATGGTGTTTTAGTGCGCATGCGCTTAGGCAAAATGTTATACACAGACGCACACATGTGCTGCATGACCAAGAAGGATGACAACACCATCGACATTGAAAATAAATCAGCAAATTGAAGAAGAAAAAGACTTTAGTTGGACTTTTTTTCCCATTTCGAGGTCGATGATGCATGAAATTGAGTGAGGTAATGCGGTTTAGTCATTTGGCATGAGTTAATGAGTAAAGGCTTTTTTTTTATCCTTTGGTTGTGTATAATCAGCGACACATGGAAATGAGGTTTCCAGATAAGACACAACTGTTTCCCCTTTCAAATGAAGTAATTATTTCAATTTTTCGCGACGATTTTTTTTGCATTTTTTTTATACTTAGGGGAGAGTAGGGCAAAATGGACCCTCATAGCAACATAATTAAGGAATTTTTTTTGGAATGATGGACTCGACGAAAAAATCTGAAAAAATTTGAGAAAATCCTCCAAAAAATCTATATTGTTTGTAAATTTTTTCAGATCTTTTTAAGCAACCGCTGCTTTTTAAAAAAATCTCGAGTCATCTTATCTTCTAGGTCCATTTTGCCCCACTCTCTCCTATTTAACGTCGCCATCTTTTCGCTAAGATTATGCCAATCAACGACGGAGGTTCATGGTGTGTCTGTGGACAAAGCACTTGTAAATAATTTGACAGTGGTGCTTGTATCATTTGGCAGAGACTAGGGTTCGAACCCGGACCTTCGAGTTGGCAATCCGACACTCTACCGAACGAGCCACTTTTTTTTTTTCGTTATTTCTACGATAAAAATGCCTGAAAAATAGTTAAATTGATTTTCAAAGTTGTGTGACCTTGAAAGTACTGAGAGGACTTCTGTCCTGAATTTTCTTCCACTCGAAATAATAAATTGCACGCAATTCCTTATGCGAAAAACTTTTAATACAAATATTGTGGTTTATAGTCTCCTGCTTGAAGCAGCCCTGCGGTGATTGGTGGCTAGAACTTTGGGGAAGGGGAAAGAGCAGTTCATTTCCTAACGGACCCTTTGCCTTCACTGTCACATGCCTCTTTCTCTTTCTCTACCTTTCCAGGGGAGTGGAAGAGCCGCGGTCCGAAAACCCCCGCGTGCCATTTCAAAGGGGGATGAAATTCAAAGCAATTTCGTGCAATCATCCAATTCCGTCCGGTCACACTCACGTAGAGAGGCCACATGGACTTAGGTAACGAAGACGATAGTGCTTCCATCTCTGTCTGACGCTCTATTTCACTTATACCAGTGCTGCAGAGTGTTCAGAAATGTTGAGATGTACAGGTTTAACTTGCCAACCTCCTTCGGTTCACGAAATTGAGAGATAGAGGGAGGGAGTAGACAAATGGCTTCGTTACAGTGTCATTAGACTCGTGACGTTATCTAAAAGGCATAGAATGTAATTGTGCACTTGAATCAATGATCTTGGGGATGATGACTTTTTTTTGTAAATTAAAGTAGTCTTGCAGGGAAGTTTTTTACAGTTAACCCCTTAATTTTTTCGTTGCCATATTCAATTCAATTCAATTTATTCAATTCCGAATTACATTCTATAGAGGTGTAGTTAACACCTGTACATAGATCGGAATAACAAAGTTTTTTTTTTTTTTAAATTACAAAGTTAATTCATAGTAGAAAATTTGCATTGACATAGAAAATACAATGATAAGCTTACAATATTCTTTTGGTTTTTATTTTTTATTATTTTTTTTTATTTTTCCTAGTTTAAACCAATATTATCACTTATCCAGTGCTTGAGCTTATTTTTGATTGTTTTTTTATTTAAGTTTAATATTTTAAGATGATTAGGCAATTGATTGAAGTGTTTAATTGCAACATAATATGCATTTTTGTAGCTGATCGATTTTTTTATTTTAGGTAGTGTTAATTGTCTTGCTCTAGTATGAAGTATTCTATTATTGAAGAGTTTTTGACACTCAGAATAATAGAACGTCATAGACTCCAATATGAATGCATTCATATTGGAGTCTGGAGAATGTATATCAAAGATTATATTTTTTTTTACATTTTTCTAAAATTTTTCATGAATTAGAAGGCAGTCGTAACTATTTGCCTCTCTATCTCATGCTCGTGATAACAGATTAATAATGTAGAAAAAATGCAAGGAACAAAAATCAATTATATTCTTGAGCTTAAGATATATCTTTCATTTTCCCGAATTATCATCAATTAAATAAAAATCTACAAATCCTCATTTTTTTCTGTTTTATCAACCATACTTGGGATACTACCTTAAAATTACGGCTTTTTTTGCGTGTATTCGAGATTAATTTTCAGTTTTTTCTGAATATCTACGAAATTAGTAGATTTTTTCTTTCTAAAAATTTTGTAGATGTAGAAAACAATTTCAAGAAACCTGTTTTGTAGAGAAGTTTTATTTCTCTTAATCATGATCAATTATGATCTTCTTTTTATCCAAGCGCGATTATTTCAGAAACTATTAGATTTATCGCAATTCACCAAGAAACCTCTATTGTAGCCCTTGAAATTTTCTACAAAATAAGTATTCTCCTAAATTTCTCTATCTCCACTAGTTTCGGAGATATTCACCTTTTTTTATCGACTGACACAAAAAAATTGTGAAAAAACCTCAAAACAATTCACTTAAATTCACTGGAGAAACGTAGAAAGGATAGAAAAACATGGAAATTGATCCCCAACCGCTGGAAAAAATCGGCTTTTATCAGCAGAAAGCCTCAATCTAATGCAGGCACGAATTTTCCCTTTCTTTATTTCCCTTTTTTTTTATTTATTTATTTTTTTTTCTTCGATTCTCAATACGCACTCACGTACCTCTTCCCCTCTTCTGTACACTCGCCCCTATAGGAAATTCACTGCAGATTATTTTTTACTTTTTTTTTTTACTTCTCATCTTCTCCTTTTTTCTACGCATCGATTTCACTTGATTTTCGATGAAATGATGGAGATAAGACGTTTCTGAGTAAATAGAAACATTATACGAGGTGCATTAACTGATATTTATTTTTTCTCTTTTTTTTCTTTTATGAAAGAGAAGCCTAAGGGTCATTGATTGAATCGTGCCATGGTCTCAGTTCTTTGATTGATAGAAAAATAACTCATGGAACACTGTCAGCTGCCTGAGCGGTCCATTCTCACAAAAAAACATATTTTTTTTATTAGGAAGAAAATTTTTTTTTTTCGTTGCAGAAAAAAGCTCTTAATTATACTTCATTTATCCTTTAATTATCTCCGAAAGGAGTAGGTTTAGGAGAAAACATCACGAGACATTTTTTGTAGAGAATTTTAAGGGCTACATATAAGATTTCCTGATAAATTTTCGTCAACCTGATAGTTTCTAAGATATTCTTTAATAATGAAGAAGAATCAGTGTCTGTTGATTTTCATGAAAATTGAAAATTTTCGGGGAAAAAGCATGTGTCTTCGTTAATAACGTGGATAAACAGTACATCGGCGTTATTTATCCACGTAACGTTGGTAACACCGGTTCATATCCGTGAAAACTTAGAATACAACGAAAGAAGGGGAGAAAAATAGGAAAATGTGCCAAAGCGATGATAGAATATAAGGATAATCCATTAGAGTAGTTGTAACCTAAAACTAGACAAACAAGGGTGATTTTTCGGCGAGGGATGGATTAAACGCGTGAGCCAAATCAATGGACCACAATGGGGTGAATGATCATCATCACTAAAAGCCTTTTTGCTTGAGGGCATCGGTGATATTAATCCATTGGATTACACAGGTGTGATGATTTTTTTTCTCATCAATATTGAAGAAAAACATTGTTTCAATTATTTTAATTATTTTAATTGAAAGAAAGTATCCCATAGTACGGTCGATGAAGCAGAAAAAAATGAAGATTTGTAGGTCTGTTCTCAATTAATTGCGGTTAATTCGTGGAAAAGGGCTTTAATTTACACGGAAACGTGATTAAAATATTCGAAAGTCATATCTTGAGGTTGTGTATAGGGGAAGCTGGGGCAAAACGGACACCTGGGGTAAAATGGACACATTTAAATTTTCAGGCAAATATTATGAGAAACTTTTGAAATCAATAGAAATATTGGCTGTAGATTGTTTTTGATGATTCCATTGGGAAGCTGAGGAAATTTTGGGTGGAAAACAAGTGCCGGAATTATTTTTTTTGAATTTTTGGCGATTTCGTCTTTTTTGAGCATTTTAGAGGCGTAAAACCCTTCCTTTTTTTGAAAAGTTTCAGTTTTTTGAGAATATCTTTGGTTCTGTTCGTCGTAGCGTAAAAATTCCAAATGGAGGTAAAAGGTGAGATCATTTGCCATCGATTCATAGGGTTTTCAATTCAAAAATATCGATTTTTAAGGTATTTATGGACATTTTTGTGAAACAGTTTTGTGAAACATATTTGGTCTATAACTATCCCAAAAATTGATATTTTTCAATTAAAAACCACATAAATCGATGGGAAATGAGCTCACCTTTCATTTGAGACCAATCCCGAATTGCTAAGACCGTTAGAACCAGAGATATTTGCAAAAAACTAAAGATTTCCGAAAAAGGAAAAGTTTACCTCTCAAAAATGCCGAAAAATATCAAATTTTCAAAAAAATCTAAAAAAATACATATGAGACTTGTTTTCCGGCTAAAATTTTCTCAGCTTTTCAATAGAATCATCAAAAAAAATCAATCTCTAACCGTTTCATAACAGTGTCCATTTTGCCCCACTCTCCCCTATCGTTTTTTTTGGTTTCTCAAATTTTGTTCACATTACTAACGTCCTATGACTTGCTTGAGTGCGTAAATTGACGGAGAAATATCCATTTCAAAAGTTTCTTGAATTAAAAAAATAATTTTTCTATATTTCTCTCGAAAAAAAAAATTAAGAAGCAAGATGGGGCGAAATGAGATGTGGCCTGAGAAATTCTCCACTTTATCCTCTATAATCTCATTTTGTCCCAACTTCCTACAACTTTACGAATGATTGAAAAAAAAAAATTTACGATGAAAATAATAAAACTTCGATTGAATTAAAATATGCCGAATATTATAGTCAAGTGCTATATATTTCACAATAGCAATTGAAAGGGGAACGAGAGAGGTGGAGGGATGGGCTAAAAGTCATTTGATTGAACTAGATTCAGCGGGATTTACGAGATGATATAAACGATCGTCGAAACCGAAGTACGTGTCTAACGAGCCCATTACAAGATTACGCATCACTGTCTGGCTCTGTCACTTATTAAATTATATTGATAATACTTTTTTATAGTTTTGAAATTATTCTGTCAGATATTGTCGTCATTAGATGCGCAATATTGATGAGAGGAAAAAATTTAATTCAGATTTTACGACCAAATTTGTTTCCTCAATTTTTACGAAGTTATAGTTTTATTCAATTCAATTGCGCAGAGAGTGAATTTAGAGAAAAATGTCAAGATATCTTTTTTGCAGAGAATTCACATTTCCATAAAAAAGGTCTCGTGATAAATTCTCGTGAACCCAACGGTTTTCGAGATATTATCGAAAGAATTGAATGCTGATTTTGAGATTTTTTTTGTTGTAAGAATTTCCCTCCGACATTTCAATACGCGGAGATAAAAAGATGAGGGCAGAAAAGGGGGGGGGGGTGGAATTACAGGTACATGGGCATCCAGCATCGTTGAAACGTCTAGTTCAAGAGGGGATGATGCCTCTGAGGGGGATAGAGTAAGAGAGAGAGAGGGGTTTTGAGTGAAAGAGGGCGAGAGGATCAGAGGCGCCAAAGCGTCGCGGCGCCTACCCCGGCGTCCGCCACACTGCCGCCATACTCATCCCTTAACATTTCAAAAAGTCCTCTCCCTCCTCAACGTCATCTCTCTCTCTCGATCTTCCTCTCACGTTCAGCCCTGGACTCCGTTCTCATTTTCCCTCACTTTCATCCAAATTTTAGTATTCTAACCATTGTTAAATTTCATCTGAGAAAATACTTTTAAATTTCTTGCAGACACGACGGATTGAACGATCGACAACGAGACGAACAGAGCTGACGAAATAGTTCATTAATTATTGCACAAGGTGAGTTAAACAATTTTATAAAGTATCTACGTACAGGGGACTGGGGTAAAATGGATCTCCGTGGCAATATGATCTAGGAATTTTTTTTTTAAAATGAAGGCATCTATGAAAAAATCTGAAAAAAATTGAGAGAATACTTCAATGAGTGGAAATTGTTGGTGAATTTTTTCAATTCATTTCGTACACAGAGAAGAATGTTTTCTTAATTTAAGCATGTGCAGTCACTTAATTTAAGAATGCACAGGTCACTTAAATTAAGAAAGAAAAGTCACTTGATTTAAGTGAGAAAACTCAATTTAAGTAACTTTTACTTTCTTACACAGAGAAAAATGTTTTCTTAACTCAAGAATGTGCAGTCACTTAATTTAAGAATGTGCAGGTCACTTAAATTAAGAAAGAAAAGTCACTTGATTTAAGTGAGAAAAGTCACTTGCTTTAAGTGAGAAAACTCACTTAATTTAAGTGACTTTTACTTTCTTATACAGAGAAAAATGTTTTCTTAATTTAAGAATGTGCAGTCACTTAATTTAAGAATGGCAGGTCACTTAAATTAAGTGACTGCACATTCTTAAATTAAGAAAACATTTTTCTCTGTGTAAATCAAGTAAGAAAAAATTACTTGATTTAAGTGAGAAAAGTCACTTGATTAAAGTGAGGAAGGTCACTTAATTTAAGTGAGTTTTACTTTCTTAAATTAAGCAAGAAAAAGTCACTTTTTTAAAGTGAGTTTTACTTTCTTAAATTAAGCAAGAAAACGTCACTTGTTTTAAGTGAGAAAACTCACTTAATTTAAGTGACTTTTATTTTCTTAAATCAAGTGAGAAAAGTCACTTGATTAAAGTGAGGAAGGTCACTTAATTTAAGTGAGTTTTATTTTCTTAAATTAAGCAAGAAAAAGTCACTTGTTTTAAGTGAGTTTTACTTTCATAAATTAAGCAAGAAAAAGTCACTTGTTTTAAGTGAGAAAGGTCACTTAATTTAAGTGAGTTTTACTTTCTTAAATTAAGTGACTTCACATTCTTAAATTAAGAAAACATTTTTCTCTGTGTAGACTCCTTCACTCCAAAAAAAATCTCATTTTGATCGGCAGGTCCATTTTGCCCTGGTTTCTCCTATTTGTAAATAAATAAAGATAAAATGGAAATAATAAAAACAAGTGTGACTCATAGCCGTGAAAATCCCAACCCTCAATGGTCTCGTAAGCACGAGCCAGTCGTAAAATTTACCGTCATTCTGTTCCTTTTACACTCCCTTCTCATCGCATTTACCTTCTCTGAAGTGCGGCATCTTCAAACTGCAGGAGAAAAGGCCTCGAGGTACTCTGTTTTCTACCCAATATGGGCATACTTTCTCGTCCAGTATGCCACTAAGCATTACCCTTAATTGCGACAAATGTGGACCGTTAAATTTGAATAGGCATGTGATGATGAAGTCGAGAACAGACCTTTGGGGAGCATGTTTTGTAGATGAGTTGAGAAACAGACATTATTTCGTGAATATCTCGAAAACTGTGGGGACTAGAAGAATTTTGTAGGAGCACTTTTCCGTAGAGTTTTAAATTCTACACAAAAAAGGTTTCTTGAATAATACCGCTAAGTTCATTTCCTGAGGAAGAATTTGCTTTTCAAACAATTTATTTTGGTCCACAAATGCAAGAAAGGTAGCGAAACTGACGAATTCCATATGAAAAGGAGCTTCTTTCTTTCCTTAGACAGGTGACGCTCGTAAATTCGTAACGTTCGATAAATCCGATAAGATCTCGTTCAATTTCACAAATGGTCAGCCAAAACCCAGAAGAAACCACTGGCGTTAGAATGGTTTTTCTCATTCCCCTCACCGCAAATTGTTATCTCATTGACGAAAATCTTAATACCAGTTCTTCCCTATTACATTTCTAATCTTCAATCACAATCTTACTTGGTGCATCTGTTAGTTTTTGGTGACTCCAGTCGTTCTCGTTTATGGCATCAAACTCGATGAACTTCAATGGCAGAACAATTTTGAAGATCAATCTCAATTTATTTGAGAAAATAATTAAAATTTTTGATCAAGAGTTACGATGCCTTGTGGAGTTATAGAGTAACAAAACTCTTCAACTATCAGAAAATGTCGATCTTTGATTAGTTTGGAGTCCAATGTCTTAAGTAATGTGTTTTTTGATCAGAATTTCCTGAAATTCCCAAAAACTTGGAGATATTGGGTTTCATTGGAATTGTAATAGTTAAGTAATCAGCAGAGTTGTCTTTTGTGAATAGGAGGCTTTGGGGAGGTGGAATTGTACGACCAATCAGAATACTCTAGACAGTTTGGCGCCAATTCTGTTTTAGGGCAGAATGTAACAAACAGCTCAGCTTACATCCAAAAATTCTGATATTTTCTCGCTGCCTTTTCCTGTGTCCATAGAAGATCAATAGGGAATGAATATCTCCGAAACGAGGGAATCTACACGGAGAAAATTTTTTTCTTAATTTAAGAATGTGCAGTCACTTAATTTAAGAATGGCAGGTCACTTAAATTAAGTGACTTTTCTCACTTAAGTCAAGTGACTTATCTCACTTAAATCAAGTAACTTTTCCTTTCTTAATTTAAGAAAGTAAGAGTCACTTAAATTAAGTGACTTTTCTCACTTAAATCAAGTGACTTTCTTTCTTAATTTAAGAAAGTAAAACTCACTTAAATTAAGTGACTTATCTCACTTAAATCAAGTAACTTTTTCTTTCTTAATTTAAGAAAGTAAGAGTCACTTAAATTAAGTGACTTTTCTCACTTAAATCAAGTGACTTTCTTTCTTAATTTAAGAAAGTAAAACTCACTTAAATCAAGTGACTTTTTTCACTTGAATCAAGTGCCTTTTCTCACTTAAATTAAGTGGCTGTTCTCACTTAAATCAAGTGACTTTTTCTTTCTTAATTTAAGAAAGTAAAACTCACTTAAATCAAGTGAGTTTTCTCACTTAAATCAAGTGACTTTTCTTTCTTAATTTAAGTGACCTGCACATTCTTAAATTAAGTGACTGCACATTCTTAAATTAAGAAAACATTTTTCTCTGTGTAGGGAAAAAGGTCAGAAGACCTTTTTTGTGGAGAATTAAATTCCTCACAAAACACATCTCTTGACAAATTCCCGTAAACCCAACAGTTTCCACATGATCCTCTAAATGAAAAAAAAAAAAAAACCTAGAAAATCTCCAAAAAATCGAAACGCACCCCTCTATCATCTGCATCACAAAAATGTATTATTTCCATCGACTTGCCTCGTTTCACTCCACTACGTCCCGCAATTCTCAGCCTCTCATCGAAAGAGGCAGAGGAAAAAAATTTACATCAGCGAGAATAAGGAAAAAAAAAAACCTCTTAATCTAACTCTCCCCTCATAGCACGGCAGCTCTCCCTTAACTTCCGGGGTAAAAGTACCAGTGCATAAATTTCCTGTACATCTCAATTCACCCCCAACAGTGACCATTCTCTTACACGTCGTGCCTTTGAGTGACATCCTGCATCGATAGAATCTCCTTTCTACCTAAATTTCTTTTTTCGGATAAATTTGGGAACACCATCACCTCCTGTGACTTGCATTATCATGACCCTCTTTTCCTCTCTGTCGATGACAATTTTCTTGTTCACGTGGTGACGACACGCTGAATTCGATTTTTCTTCTTTAATTTTTCCTTCTGAGAATGATTGAAAAAAAAAGCGCTTATTTTTTCAATGCTTCGTACGTGTCCATGAGCTAAAAGTAGTGATGCATCGGTCCACCGGACCCTCACCCTCCACACAAGAGGGGGTGGGGGGGGGAGCACATCCTCGGGGGGATGAATATCTTCCTCTCATCCTCCCCCTCTCCACAAAGGAGCGAATAGGGGTGGTCTTCACTGCTAACTGCTGGTGGTGGTGGTACTTAGAGTTGCGCGCGCCTACCCTGGAGCACTCAGTTGACTTGGGGTGTCTCGTGCTAGGCCACAGAGGCATCACTTCTTTGGCGACAGCCTTCGGGGTAACATCCTCGTTCTCTCTACCCTATTATTCTATTAATCCACAACACAAACTTATTTTTTTCAATTTATTTTTTTCAATTTTTTTTTTCTCAAGTTTTTCTTCAAGTGCCTATCCTAATTTACTTGTCCAAATAATTTTGTCGGTTAAATATTTCATTTTTCTTTTTATTTTTCTATTCTGTTCTGGTTTTTTTTCTAATTAATTTTGTGCCTCGATCTCAACGTTATTTGGTTGTCGCAATACTTGTGCCTTATAACTTCCGTCCAGACTCAGGTTGGTGCCGATAATTGATTTACAACAAAATTGCGGGAATATTTAAATTTAATTGAGAGTTTTTCATCAAATTTTCCGGGTTTTATTAGCGCGGGAAAAGTTCAAATGTGATATATTTCAATTGATTAATTTTTTTGAAAAATATTTTTTTATGTTCGAATTATTGTGTCACCTCAGTAGCCTTTTAATGTTAATTAATTACCCCCTCCATACACCTCTGTGCCTTTTTCCCCCCGATTTAATGAGAATATTTGATTATTATAAAAAAAAAAAAAAATCACGGAGTTTAAACTTTAGAAGTTATTTTTTGATAGACTTGTTTAGTTCGAATGATAAAGTCATTTCCGTCCTAAAGTTTTTTAAATAAAATAATAGAGAAAAGAATAATTAATCGTCGTGACGTCATCATGGAGAAAATTTGGTAAGTTGGAAAAATTGTGGAAAAATTACTATTTTTTTGCATGAGGGTTTTATTTTTTCTTAGTAGAAATAATTTTCTGAGGGGATAATTGATGTAATTTTTGGATGAAAAAGAAAAGGGATGAAAGAAACAGGGATACGATTAGAGGGTATGATGATCGTGTGTCAAATAAATTAGACTCAATTGTCCCTGACAAGGGGTCTTGTTTGCGCGGCTCAATTTAGGGCTTTGAATTTGCGATTTGGGGAGATCTCGCTACGAAAGATAAAAATCAAGGGTATTTTGGGTATAATTAAGAGCCAATGAGAACTAAAATTATTCACAAGTGGTGATTTATCGAAATTGTATATCTTGATATTACGGTGTAAATTTCAGTAATTTCATGGATGGAGGGAGAAGGATTCAATGAAGGGAATTAGAGTAGATGATTTGAGCACAAATTCATCAAAATTTTATAAATTAATTGACATTATACAATTGAAAATTTGATTTTCAGTTTAATTTGAATGAAATAGTAAAAAAATGAAATACATGTCGATTGAGTTGGTAATTCTTTTTCAATGATTACACAGAGAAAAATGTTTTCTTAATTTAAGAAATGTGCAGTCACTTGATTTAAGAGAGAAAAGTCACTTGAATTAAGTGAGAAAAGTCACTTGATTTCAGTGAGAGAAGGCACCTAATTTAAGTGAGAAAAGTCACTTAATTTAAGTGAGTTTTACTTTCTTAAATTAAAAAAGAAAAAGTCACTTAATTTAAGTGAGAAAAGTCACTTGAATTAAGTGAGAAAACTCACTTAATTTAAGTGAGTTTTACTTTGTTAAATTAAGCAACAAAAAGGCACTTGATTTAAGTGAGAACAGTCACTTAATTTGAGTGAGTTTTACTTTCTTAAATTAAGCAACAAAAAGGCACTTGATTTAAGTGAGAAAAGTTACTTGATTTAAGTCAGAAAAGTCACTTAATTTAAGTGAGTTTTACTTTCTCAAATTAAGCAACAAAAAGGCACTTGATTTAAGTGAGAAAAGTCACTCAATTTAAGTGATTTTCATTTCCTCAAATTAAGAAAGAAATAGTTACTTGATTTAAGTGAGAAAAGTCACTTAATTTAAGTGAGTTTTACTTTCTTAAATTAAGCCACAAAAAATCACTTGATTTAAGTGAAAAAAGTCACTTAATTTAAGTGAGTTTTACTTTCTCAAATTAAGCAACAAAAAGTCACTTGATTTAAGCGAGAAAAGTCACTTAATTCAAGAATGTCAGGTCACTTAAATTAAGTGACTGCACATTCTTAAATTAAGAAAACATTTTTCTCTGTGTACCCCGGAAACTAAGCGCGATAAGGTGATTTCACTCGAATCCTTTTGCGCTAAATTTCAAGAGCTACAAAAATTTTTTTCCCTAAAGTGGCTCTATCTCGCTTAATGTCCGAGATCTTCCGTTCAACAAAGAACTGTAGGAAGAAAAAATCGTGTTTTTTTCCAACTTCGCGACAAAAATTTCGCATTTCTTTCAAATTTCGACGAATTTCCGTCTCTGTCACATTTACTCAATGCGCAGAAGCCGAGGTCCGATTCCAGTAGATTTGCCATCTCTTCCATCCCCCCTTGCCCCTACTTTACAACCCCTTGGGTCGTCTAGCCCCGAAAATAAGGGCTCGTAGCCGCAACGTTTCACTCAGTTACGGTTTGGGCTTCGGCAGTGCTCCATTGAGAGATATTTTGCGTTCTCAGAGGAATTCCTCGACAATAAAACAATTTAATTTAATCAATTCAAATCAGTGATGAATTTCCATTTTATTACAAAAATTATTTATTCAAATTATAATTTAAGAAATATTTTTTTTTTCATTACTTGAAAATTCAATTGTTTAATTAATGCTTCCAAGTGAAAAGTGAACACCTCAGATCAACATGAGAAAGTTCAAATAATTTATTTTTTTATAGATTTTATTAATTGTTGAATATTCAGAGTTTAATTCAATAATAAATTAAAATTCACGAGTTATTAATTGATCATTAATTTATGGTGATTAAATTAACACCGGAGAATGGAGATAAATCCATGCTGTGGTTTTGCGGGTATTGTAAATTATCTTTACACAAGAAGCCTGCACAGAAAGAGGCGACGTGCTGCAGAAATTGAGGAAAAAAATATTACACGTTCTTGGGTATTTATTTCACAATTTAATTGAATTATTGAACAATTTTCATTTTTATTAATAATTTTTATCATTAAAATAATCAAAAAATTATTTCAAAAACTGAAAAAATAATCTAAATTTAAGTTATTAAAAAAACTTTCTCCATAAATTTAAATTCAACGTTAATATAACTTTAAAAAAAAAACTTTTTTTTTTCTATTTATTTTCAAATCAATAAAAATATAAAAATATCCGATGAAATTCTGAATGTTTAAATAATTTTTTTTCTTCAAAAAATTGTTTATTGGTTTAATGTGGGGTAGTTGGACGAGCTCTGCTCCCTCGTGTCATCAAAAATGATGGGTGGGAGGTGGGGGACATAGTGGCCCGCCTGTGAAGTTAAATGAGAATTTTGAAAAGTAGTTTAGGAAATTTTATTAGTTGTGAATTGAAAAAGTTAATTGTGATGAAAAGTTTTTGATTCACCAGTTTAGAAATCATTATTATTATTATTATTATTCTTTCGATAATTTGATTTTATGAGTGAAATGTTGTCTATGCGACATTAGACATGTGATTAGTTGCATGTGAATCAATAATTTTTTTTTTTAAAGAAAATAATGGGGTTTTGGGATCTATACACAATGCACAAACAATCACCCCTCTTCCGAGCTGTTCATTGAAGCGTGGATAATCTCGTCTTCCATGGTTTACAGGGTGGAATCGACGAGAATTTTAGGGGAAGGGCAAGCGTGAGAGCAATCAATGCTCTCGATTAATCGTTCTGGCGTCATTGGCTAGAGTCAACGCCTCGAAAATTCTCGAATTTATGGTATGAGAAAAGTTTTGCGGAAAGTTGCGAGAGATAATGGAAAGTTATTCTTACATTAGTTGATTCAATTGTCGCGTTTTCCTTTGTTCTACTCTAGTGTCACGTCACGCTTCTCTCCCATTGGGTGAGAAGTGACTGCGTGCGCCATCTGGTCCGTCTTCCCGGGTCTTTTTGAAATGGATCGAGTTTTGGTCCATAAAAGCGGTTGTATCGTGTAAAATCCGGCAGATAGAGAAATTTTAGTGATTACGCTGCTGAAGAGGACAATTAAAGCTGCAAAAAATATCTCTATCAAAATTTGCGTATTTTAGTAACTTTCGATGTATTTTAGAAAACTAATTGAATATTGAGAATTTAAATTTTTTTTTCGGATTTTTTTGTTTTATTTTCTATAGAAATACTTTTTGCAGTCAGTGCCTGTTAATTGATGGTCAGCGCCAATTTTGGCGGGATTTTCAAACGTCGATGAAAAATTTTCATGACCTTCTTTGGAGAGGACAATCAAATCTACAAAAAAAGTCTTCATAAAATTTTTTTATCTTCTGCAGATTCAGAGATATTTCCAAAAAACCGATTTTTCTCCACATTCTTCTTTTTTTTCCAACCGAATGATAAAATGTAGGAAAAACGCGAGAGAGTGAAAAAGATAGTGACAACTGAAGTGAGAAAAAGCGAAGATTGGTGAGGGTGGTTTGGGACCCAGAGACAACGGAACTTGACCAGTGATTTAATTTCCCACCAGAGTACAGCATTACCCGTGTTATCGTCCTCTCGCCTCAGCCATTCTTTGTCTTCTTCTTTCCCTCCCCTTTTTTTCGTCTCTCCCATCTGTCACCCCGGGGACTACCTGTACCATAAATTACCCCTTTTCAAAATTTCTTGCCCATCCTCGAGAATTCCACTCCTTATTTCATCATCACTAAAAGAATTTTCAAAAAATTTGCCATTAAACAAATAAATTTATTAATAAATTAATTTTTATTAATAAATTTTTAAGAGAATCAAATTCCGGAAAAAATATGTAATGCGGAAGCAGGATTTGAACCCACGACCCTCTGATTACATGTCAGGTGCTCTATCGCTGAGCTATTGCGAGTTACTATATTTACCTTCGAATTTTTGATTCTCATATATTCAAATGAAAACAATGAAAAAATTGATAATTGCTCATTAAAAATGAATTGATTCATTTCAATTTAACTGGGCTCAAATCATAGACAATATAAGAATATGCATGCCAAATCGTCATTTTTTGCGTGGTACAGCTCTCGTTAGTAAAATCTTATATCTAGAATCCACACAGACGCATTTTGTCTCTAAATAAAATTCCCGAGCATTTGAGATATTATTTGCAATGAAAAAAAGCAACTTGAAAATTTTCACAATCACAAAGTTTCCATTGTGAGCCAAAAAAAATTTTTTTGAATCACTAAATTCCATATTTTTTATCTCTCTCACGCGCTATTTCATCAGCTACAAAATTAGGTGAGAAGATAAATCGATTGGCAAGGTGTGAACTGGAATACTGCGTGAAAAAAAAGAGAGAAAGAGAGAAGGGGCGATGAGAATACAGATCGGTTGTGCTTGAGTTTGACACAGTCAGAGGCGAGGGTTGCCTGGCAACCCTCTCAGTAAGGGTGGCAGAGTAGTTTCCCATTGGCGTGGATACTTGCACCGAATTTATGCCCCTCTCTCTTTCTCTCTCATGATAGCCTGTGTCAGAGCCAACCTAGTCGTTCTCTCTCCTCTTTGTCTCCCCCCCTGTCCTGTTTTGAGAGTCAATGACCGAAAGAATTCGACTGTAATTGGCCATTTCTCCTCTTCCTTTTCTTCTTCTTCACTGTCCCATGCTGTAAACTCAGTATCGGTTGGCAATTATTATCACTCTTTTTTTTGAGAAACCCCGGGAAGTTCATGAGGGAAGACGAAAGTTGAAGATAATTGCACTCGAGACTTCATTTTTTCGAAAAAATGTGGGGGGAGGGGGTAATTTTGGTCTTTGAGGGTAAAGAGATAGTTTATGGGGGTGAAATCTTTCGTTGCAATGTAGGAGAGATGTAACGGATCAGTAATTCGAATGTCTGAGGTTCGAATCCCCCGAACTACCGGAATATCTTTAGGAAATATTTCAGAAAATGAACAAGATAGAGAAATATTTATTTGTATGTTCTCGTAGTAAATTTCATGGGCTTCAGAATAATTATAACAAGAAAATTCGCCATCACGTTTAGTAGTTGCTGTTCATTTCTGCTTTACCGCGAGAAAATTGAGGCGGGTAGCTTCAGTTTTTGAAGGTAATATGATAGTTTGTTGGTCATAAAAAAGTAGTAGAGTGGTCTTTGCTAACAGAACGGACGAATAATGTTCACGCCCCTAGTTCGAATCCTTAGAGTTTCCGTTTCTTTCACGCAAATTGACAATTTAAAATGAAAAATAAAGGAGAAGTAAAGGGAAATGCTAGAGGGACGATAAACTTGGATGCGAGGCAGTAAACGACTTGATTGGCAGTCGACGAGAGGACAATTTATGTTTATTAGTCCACTGACTCCATCTGCTTGTCGTGAAAAGGAAAAACAGTACGCCCAAAGCCCATTGATGGTTTTATTTCCCTCAAACTGAGAGGAAAAATTGAGGAAAATCTAATGAAAGTGAGGGGGGAAGAAATGAATTCAAGTTGAGAATGTGTTGCTGGAGGAACAGACTAACAAAGCCAATATGACAGAACTGTTAATGCACTGGTGGGACAGAGTTACACACTCTGGGATCAATATATAGGTAGTGAAGTCCCACTGGTGCATTCACACTGGCTCCTATTCTTCGAAGACATTCTTCTGTTTTCATTACGTTAGAAAATTATTGAAAATTCAATTCTTTGTAATGAAAATTCGTGTCAGGAGAGAATGAGCAGTTTAGGACCATTGATATGTGATTAATCGGGGAGGAACACTTGTTGATTGAGAACTAAATTTGAATTTTTTTGAATTTTTTCGATTTTCTTAAAGACAATTCTCTGCTCCAAAGAAAAGTCACGTGACATTTGTCAGTAACTCTCGTAATTTGCCCGGAAAAGTCTGGGAAACCTGATTCAAAGCCGCTTATTATTATTCCGAGAAATTATTAAAATGATCTTATCCCAAATTTTTCCACTGATTTCGGTCAATTTTCATAAAATCAAAGATCAAAACTGAAATTTCATATAAAATTCCGAATTAAAAAGACAAAAATTAATTATGATTCCAGTCCAGTGATTCCGGTGGTTTCCGTACACGCAGAAGATCACCATCGGCAATTGCAATGGCAACCCTCTCCCTCCGCATCTCCATACCGGAGAAGAATGCGACCAAAATGATGCAGTTTGACCCGAGCACTTCAGTCTACGATGCCTGCAAGATAATCCGTGAGAAATTAGCGGAAGCCAGTACTATGGCTCAGCCCCAGAACTATGGCCTCTTCCTCTCCGACGAGGACGCAAAGAAAGGCGTATGGCTAGAACCCGGTCGGAATCTAGACTACTACATTCTCCGAAACGGAGACCTCCTCGAGTATCGACGGAAGCTCCGAACCCTCCGCGTTCGAATGTTGGACGGAACTCTAAAGACGCTATTGGTAGATGACAGCCAACCGGTTGCGAACTTGATGGTGGTGATTTGCACGAAGATCGGCATAACGAATCACGACGAGTACTCCCTAGTCCGGGAATACGTCGACGAAGAGACGGAGAACCAGAAGCCAGGAAACTATGGAACCCTAACGTTGAAGCGACGAAAAGAGGAGAAAGGCGAAAGAGATGCTAAAATGGATCAACTAAGGAAGAAGCTTAAAACCGACGACGAGGTCAACTGGATCGATCCTAGCAAGACCCTGAGAGAACAGGGCATCGATGAAACTGAGACAGTCCTTCTCAGAAGGAAGTACTTCTTTTCAGACCAGAATATTGATTCCAGAGATCCGGTCCAGCTGTCGCTGCTCTATGTTCAGGCGAGAGACGCCATTTTGGATGGGACCCATCCGGTGACGCAGGAGAAGGCCTGCACGTTTGCTGGGATCCAGTGTCAGATACAATTTGGGGATCACAAAGAGGATAAACACAAGACTGGATTCCTGGATCTCAAAGAATTCCTGCCGCAGGGATACGTCAAGGTCAAAGGCATTGAGAAGAAAGTCTTTGCGGAGCACAAGAAACACGTTGGACTTTCTGAACTTGATGCTAAAGTTTTGTACACGAAAACAGCAAGATCTCTGAGTACTTATGGAGTCACGTTCTTTCTAGTTAAGGAGAAGATGATCGGGAAGAACAAGCTGGTCCCGAGACTTTTGGGGGTTACGAAGGATTCCGTTCTTCGGTTGGATGAGAGAACCAAGGAGATCCTGAAGACCTGGCCTTTGACCACTGTTAGGAGGTGGGGTGCTTCGCCCAATACTTTTACGCTGGATTTTGGGGATTATTCGGATCAGTATTACAGCGTGCAGACAACTGAGGCCGAACAGATCCTACAGCTTATTGCTGGGTACATTGATATCATCCTGAAGAAACAAAAGGCGAAGGATCATTTTGGAATCGAAGGTGACGAGGGATCTACTATGGTCGAGGACAGTGTCTCACCGCTCAAGTAAGTGATGGGAGTAACTTTTTAGTATTGATTAATCTTAGACGGGTCATCTTAAGTGACCTAACGATTCGAGTGAGGTGATGATGGAAGATTCTTGGCAGTGTCTACAAAAAAGAACTTTGGAAGATCGTTTTTGTTGAGAATCATAAAAGCTAAAAAATAGGTTTCTTGGTGAATTCTTCTAAATCTAATGATTCCAGTGAATAAAATCAAATTTTTCTAAACTTTCGGCTGCATTGATTTGTTATAGAAAAATTAAAAAAGCAGAACGCGAAGAATCTTTCATTAGTTTTGGAGGATTATCTCAGAAACTGAGCGAGATAGGAACATTTTCTTCGAATCTTTGTTTCTAGAAAATTTCAATGGCTACAAAGAAGGTCCTTACAGAAATTTTCCTATCCCGCTCAGCTTCCGAGGTATTCTGAAGAAGCGAATAGAAAAAATAGAGTCACGGTTTTACATAAATTTTGCACTCTAAATATTTAAATATTCGTTGTTTCTAACGAATTTTAGACTCTCTCAAGGATAAATATTTGTAATGGATAGATTTATGAAAAAAGAGGGGGTCATTAGTGCTGTTAGAACTGTTAGGTTGACTCTCCGGTTAGAGACAGTTGCTCCTACGATCTGCGATTGGTAAAGACGTGTTTAATGATTCGGACGAGTTTTTTGGACGATGGAGGAGTTTCTGAGGGCTCAGAGAAAGAAATTTCTCGAGCATGCTGGGTCAGAAGCCTTTCTTAGATTAGAAATGAGTGAAATTATATTCTAATTTTTTATTTATTTCTCATTAGGGCGACGATTATGCAGCATGAGACGAACAACGTGGGCAAAGGGAACGTCGAAGCCGTCTCCGTAGCGATACCAGCTGTCATGAGAGCTGGTGGCGAGGGTGAGCATCTTTTTCACTGTCGAATCATTAAGATTAATCAAGAGAAAATTCTCACATTTATGCATTTTTTTTATTATGGACGTGATTCACTCGTTTGTGTATATGTATAATACACGTGTAAATTTCTTTAATACCTGAGAACCGCTGTTCTCAGATAAAATAGCGGGATAAAATGGGAGTTCTATGGAAACGATTGGAAATCGAATTTTTCTTGACTTTTCCGTTGAAAGACGTTTTTTTAAATTGATTTTTTGTGAATTGGAACATTTTTGGAGGTTTTTGAGGGGAAAATAGCATTATTTGGTATTAATTTAGGGGAGAGTGGGGCAAAATGGACACTATAATGAAATGGTTAGAGATCGATTCTTTTTGATCATTCTATTGAAAAGCTGAGGAAATTTTAGCCGGAAAACCAGTGTCATTTGTATTTTTTTCGATTTTTTTGAAAATCTATATTTTTTGGCATTTTTGAGGGGTAGAAGCCTTTCATTTTTTTTAAATGTTCAGTTTTTTCCAAATATCTTTGGTTCTATTGGTCGTAGCGATTCGGGGTTGGTCTCAAATGAAAGGTGAGCTCATTTTTCATCGAATCATGGGGTTTTGAATTCAAAAATGTCAATTTTTGGAATAGTTATAGGCCAAAAACTGTTTCACAAAATTATTTCACAGAAATGTCCATAAATACCTTAAAAATCGATATTTTTGAATTTAAAACCCTATAAATCGATGGCAAATGATCTCACCTTTCACCTCCCGTCGGAATTTTTGCGCTACGACAAATAGAACCAAAGATATTCTCAACAAACTGAAAATTTTTAAAAAAACAAGGCTTTTACCCTTCTAAGAAGCTCAAAGAAGTCAAAATCGCCAAAAACTCCAAAAAATTTATTTCGACACTTGTTTCCCATCTAAAATTTCCTCAGCATTCCAATGAAATCATCAAAAACACTCTACCGCCAATCTTTCCCCTAATTTCAAGAGTTTTCCATAATATTTGCCAAAAAATTTAGATGTGTCCATTTTACCCCTGATGTCCATTTTGCCCCACCTTCCCCTATTATTATTTTTGGATATAAATTTCGAAATCATCCAAAACTTCTTAAAAAATAAATTGAATTTTCACCAAAAATGACAGGAAAAAAAAATTCAAGGCAGAAAATTCGTGAAATGCAATAATTCCATTTTACCCCATCTTCCCCTATTCTTCTTGTCATTTCTCTTCATCTCTGTAAATACAAAATTCTCAGCTTTTCTCTTTCGTCGGCAAATAATAAAAAAAATCCACAAAATTCCAAAATTTTTCTGTAAATAAAGTAAACTCTCTAGAATGCATGTGCATAAAAACTTTTTAGGAGCAAGACCGTACATACATGGACACATGGCAAGCGCCCAATACACAACAGTCAGTGGTCAAGTCAACATCGCCCATGCACCACCAATGGTAAGAATGAAATTCTCAAATCATCCACAAAGAAATGATTATAAAGGTTTGAATTTAGTGTACAAAACATTGGTGTGTTGCCTGATTGTAAAGAATGCAGAAAAAAAACAACAATCAAAATTTACATGCAGTCGTTGAAATCGACTAATTTTCAAATTCAATTTATTTTCATGCTAGGCGCCTTCTATTGCGGACACAAAGTAGGTACAATTAAATCGAAAGAAGGAAATTATGATTTTATTAAAATTTATTTCTGCACTTTATATTCTCCTGGGTATATCCCAATGCACGGCTTATTATCACAAAATAATGATAAATCGTGTGAAAAAGATAAAAAAAAACAAATAGATCTAGGTTTTGGGGGTATCTCGAAAATCGACTGAGATCGTGTAATTTTCCGCGGATGCCCTTTTTTAAAGGACTTAAAGTTTTACAAAAAAGGCCTCCGCATAAAATTCCTCTTCATCTCCCTTAGTTTCTGAGATATTCACAAAAATTCGTCAAAGTAAAATTTTAAAATACAAAAAAAAAATCAGGACGTTATATTCGTTATGAATGTGCTTGAGAGCATCATCGTCATCAAGATTTTCATGACACAAAAGAATTTCCAAGTAAACGAGAATCGATTGATATTGTTATTGATGCAGGTTCAGCAGACGCGAGTCACGTCGGTCCTGAGTGAGCCCCAAAGAGCTCTATTGTCAACAATATCAGCAGGTCATGAAGTGATTCACATCGCTGAAAGTGAATTGACATCTAAAGCCCAATTACCAGAGCTCGGTAACGATCCTGCGTCTTTGAAATGGATTGCCCAAACGATCGTCACCCACAAGCAGAACGTTGGCACCCAAATAGCAGAAATGAATGCAGCAACAGCCCAAGTTGTGACATTGACATCAGGATCAATCGAGGAAGTGGATCATACAGCTGTCGGAGAAGCCATCTCCACAATCGCCACGAACTTACCGGAAATGACGAAAGGCGTGCGAATGATTGCGGCGTTGATGGAGGATGACACATCAGGCGAGCGTCTGTTGGATGCTGCAAGAAAACTGTGCACTGCATTTTCTGATCTTCTGAAGGCGACGGAACCGGAAACTAAAGAGGTGAGTTGTCTCTTGATTTAATACTGATGGATTGTTTCAAAGTGAATCTAAGGAACTTCTGTCTTAACGCAGCCATTCGCTGAAGCTGTCTATGAGAAATACGTAAGAAGATGATCATTCCATGGAGATAATCATCGTAGTTTCGATGCTAATAGTACTTTTTTGCTTTCAGCCACGTCAGAATCTCCTGAATGCAGCGTCCCGCGTCGGTGAGGCATCTCACCAGGTCCTAACGACAATCGGCGAGGAGAACGAGTCCAATCGAGAGCTACAGGACATGCTTCTCGCTCTAGCAAAAGCGGTTGCCAACACAACAGCAGCTCTAGTCCTCAAGGCCCGTAACATCGCAGCCACCTGCGAGGACTCCCAAACCCAGAATCGCGTGATCTCAGCAGCAACTCAGTGCGCCCTAGCAACATCGCAACTAGTAGCTTGTGCCAAGGTAGTCGCCCCAACTCTCCAATCACCTGCCTGTCAAACTCAGCTGATGAACGCAGTTCGTGAGGTGACGAAAGCCGTTGAGAATCTCGTTGACGTCTGCAATGAGACGTGCGGCGATGAGAATCTCTTGCGAGAACTCAGTGGTGCAGCAACTGAGGTAAGTCGAACGCTTAACGATCTGTTGAATCACATAAGAACAGCGACGAGGACTGGCGAGCGGGCAAAAGAGTCGACGCAAGATGGCGCGGTAGAGACGATCATAAGTGCGACGGATCGGCTGTTTGCGTCTTCGGGAGATGCGACGGAGATGGTTCGTCAGGCGAGAATCGTCGGGCAAGCCACTGCCCATTTGATTCAGTCAATCAAGGACGAAGCAGAGCGTCAGCCGGATCCGGATTTGAACAGACGTCTCTTGGCGGCCGCGAAGGCACTCGCCGACGCGACGTCCAAGATGGTGGAAGCCGCCAGACAATGCGCGACTAGTCCGAACGATTCTCGCATGCAGGAACAACTGAAGACCGCAGCTGTGGAGCTCCGTGTGGTCACGACAGCAGTAACGACCCCGACCCTCCGGCGAAAAGTCGTGACGGAGGAGGTGATAGTCGACAAGAACCAGTTCATGAGAGCCGCGCAGGCGATTCACGCCGGTTGTGAGAGCCTGACGAACCCAAAGAGCAGCAAACAGCAGATTCTCGAAGCGGCGACGACAATTGCTAAGCACACTAGCGCCCTGTGCAACGCCTGCCGTCACGCATCAAGTAAAACAAATGATCCAGTAGCCAAGAGGCACTATGTTCAATCAGCGAAAGATGTAGCGAATTCAACTGCCAATCTTGTCAAGGAAATCAAAGCCCTAGACAGGGACTATTCCGAGCTCAATCGGGAGAGATGCACAGACGCTACACGACCGCTCCTCGATGCCGTTGACAATCTCTGCGAATTCGCCGGCTGTACTGAATACGTCAGAGCTGTCACTCATACTGAGACGATTTCTGGTCCCGAAAGAGCGATTATCGACGGTGCCTGTGCTATTGTCGAGACATCGAAGAGCCTCCAAGCGAGCCCAAAGGACGAACCCGCTTGGCAGAGACTCGCGCAGCACAGCAAAACAGTCTCTGATTCCATAAAAACTCTTGTTTCATCAATCCGCGAGAAGACCCCTGGACAAGCAGAGTGTGACGCTTCAATCGAGAAGCTAACGGCTAGAATTAGGGAATTGGACTCTGCCACAATGAGTGCAGTTTCCCAGAGCCTTATGCCTAGAAAAGAGAACTCTCAAGAAGGATTCATTGAACAGATGGAGAATAGTACAAGAGAACTGCGCGAGCAGTTGGAGCCTCTGAGGCTCGCTGCCAAGTACGAAGCGGAGTCCGTTGGTTCCTCCGTCCAGCAACTGGCACGGTGTTGTGAGCCTCTAGTTTCCGGGGCAATTGGAGCTGCCTCGAACATGGTGAACTCCAAGCAGCAAACAGTTCTCCTAGACCAGACGAAAACGGTCGCCGAATCTGCACTCCAGTTGGTCTATATCGCGAAAGAAGCAGGTGGCAATCCCGAAGCGGCTGCACTTCACGCGGAGATTGACGAGACGGTCGAGGGTACCAAGGACGCTCTTCGAGAATTGGAGAGCACTTTGGAAATGATATCAACGTCTCACGGCGTCGTGACGGGTCTCATCGAGACAATCAGCAGAGCAATGATCAGATTGAATGACACGAGAATCTCAACGGATTCAGTTGATTCTTATGTTGATTATCAAACGCGGATGGTCGAGGCTGCCAAGGAGATTGCGAGATTGGCGCAGGAGATGTCGACAAAGTCGAGCACTGATGCTGCACGATTGGGGCCATTGGCTGTTGATATCTCCCACAAGTACACGCAGCTTGCGAGAGACTGTGCTGGTGCTTCAGCAGCTGCTTCTAATGCGGAAGTGTCGTCAAGGTTGAGGAATGGTGTTCAGGACTTGGGAAGGGCTTGTGCAGATATTGTCAGAGCCGCTGGAGTCTGTCAGATGTCTCCTGGAGATGCTTATGTCCAGAGGGAGGTGTCTGAGAACGGGAAGATCGTGACGGAGAGGGTCTCCGAGGTTCTCTCCGCCCTTCAGGCCGGCTCCAGGGGTACGCAGGCCTGCATCAACGCTGCTAGCACTGTCTCAGGCATAATTGGAGATCTTGATACCACAATTATGTTCGCAACCGCTGGAACTCTTCACGCGGAGAATGAAGGCGATACGTTCGCTGACCATCGGGAGAATATTCTGAAAACTGCGAAGGCACTTGTGGAGGACACAAAGACACTTGTTGCTGGTGCTGCCTCTTCTCAGGAGCAACTTGCCGTTGCTGCACAAAATGCAGTTTCTACCATCGTGCAATTGGCTGAAGTTGTCAAGTACGGAGCTGCTAGTCTCGGGACTCAAAACGCTGAGGCTCAAGTTATGCTGATCAATGCAGTTAAGGACGTGGCATCGGCACTCGGGGATCTTATTCACGCCACCAAAGCCGCCAGCGGAAAACCCATCAATGATCCGAGCATGGCGCATCTCAAGGACTCAGCCAAGGTTGGTCAATCAATTTTTTTGATGAATTATTAATTTATGGATCTTTTTAATGCTTTGATGACAATGTGCTTTTTTTGCTTGTAATTATTTCGTTGTTTTTTATTTACTGGGTGGACTTTAATCTACATTTTTACCTAACAATTTACTAAATTGGGTGAAAATGATGGAAATTACTTTATTCATCTAAGGTTTTATCTCAATGAACTCGAGTACAGTTAATCCTCATTTTTTCCTATTTTATCGACTGTACTCTGGGATACTACCTTAATTTGATTTTAATTGCGATGAAGTTGTGAAGAACCAAAAAATTCAACGAAATATTAAAGTCCACCAAAATTTTTGATTATTTGTTTATTATTATTTGATTATTTTGTTATTCTATTGTGTGCTGCTCTTAATATTCATTTATTATTGTTTCTTATGATGAATGTGGTAGATATTTTATTTTTTATTTTTTATATGAATCATTTTTCGCTTTGATGTTTTTGGTGGACTCTACGTTAATTTTTTTGGTTATTCTAATTGGGATGGGTAATGCAACACAATTAGGTGATTGAGGAACAGCTGTATCAACAAATCATGCCAATTGGTAATGAAACAACTGGATCAGAGAGTGAATGGATTGTATCAGATCAAGAGGAGGAACTTATGAAACTACTTTCATCAACTGACAACAATCAACATTGTGAAAGAACTTCTGATCTTCTGCTCCTAATGTAGCATTGATTTACGCTTGAATTAAGGGCACAATACGATTTCATTTGATTCATTTATTTTTTAAAGTATTTTTTTTTGGATTGGGGAGATGAATTGAGGGGATTTTCAAGATTTTTTGAGAGTGAGGCTGATTTCTTTTATGGTATCTTGGAAATTACTGAGTTTAGTGGAAAATGTCGAAATACCTTTTTTTGTAGAGATTATAATTATTTTCAAGAAAAGGTTTTTCCATTAATTCTCATAAATCTCTTTTTATTTTCAAGATATTTCAAAAATAATATAGGGGAAGGTGGGGCAAAATGGACATCAGGGGTAAAATGGACACATCTAAATTTTTAGGCAAATATTATGGAAAACTCTCGAAATTAATAGAAATATTGGCGGTAGATTGTTTTCGATGATTTTATTGGAAAGCTGAGGAAATTTTAGGCGGGAAACAAGTGCCGGAATTAATTTTTTTGAATTTTTGGCATTTTTCACTTTTTTGAGCATTTTAGAGGGGTAAAAGCCTTCCTTTTTTTGTCAATTTTCAGTTTTTCGAGGATATCTTCGATTCTATTTGTCGTAGCTTGAAAATTCCAAATGGAGGTGAAAGGTGAGATCATTTGCCATCAATTCATGGGGTTTTCAATTTAAAAATATCGATTTTCGAGGTATTTATAGTCATTTTTGTGAAACAGTTTAGTGAAACAGTTTTTGGCCTATAACTATCCGAAAAATTAATATTTTTGAATTAAAAACCCCATAAATCGATGGGAAATGAGCTCACCTTTCATTTGAGACCAACCGCGTATTGCTACGACCAATAGAACCAGAGATATTTGCAAAAAACTGAAAATTTTCAAAAAAGCAAAGGATTACTCCCTCAAAAATGCCGAAAAAATTGAATTTTCAAAAAAATCGAAAAAAATATATCTCTAACCGTTTCATTACAGTGTCCATTTTGCCCCAATCTCCCCTAAATATGATTTTTTAAGCTTCTTCACTTCGCTACGCATTTTTCTTCATTCATCTCCACGTATTCCATTGATTCAAAGACTCTTATTCACATCCGTTTGTAATCTTATAATAAACAGAAGAAAATCATGAATATTCTTTATCTCTAAAAAAAAAAACTGAATAAAACAAATTCCATCAATTTTCATTTAGGTACGTACTCTTCCAAGAGAAAAATAATCGTGTTGTGATAACTCTAATAATGAATTATCTGCTTAACAAAATATCCAAAAAACCCAGAAATTCCTGTTACCCTATAATTACATCACTAACTCAATTCTGTAGTGAATTACTTGTTTTGCAAATATCTTGGGGGGGAGGGGGTTGATCAAATAATCCCAAGAGTTCTTTTTCATAGAAAATTCGAGGATTTAAAGATTTGAATTTCCAATTAATTGCTGATAATTCGGGATAACGTGCTTTCATTTGCCCGGAAAAGTGATTAAATTATTCGTAAATCATATTTTCAGCTTGTGAATATAATTGTTTTTTGTTCCTTGAATATTCCCAAATTACTCATCTCCTATTACATGCATGAGATATGCAAAAATGCAAATGGTTTTGACTACCTTCTAATTAGAATTTCTCAACTATACAGTGAAATGAACATTTTTCTCTTCTATTATCCAGTTGAAATGCTGTTCTCTCCGTCAACAGTTCTTAGATAATGGGTCAACTGAATTTTCAAATTCAGAAAAAAATTTAAAAAAATATTATCTTCGATACAGCATCAAAAAAGGAAGAGATCAACAGTCGATTTCTCCTAAACCCCATAGTTTCCAAGATATTCCCAAAAAAACCATAATTTCACTACTGAATCATTAAAACTGCCTTTCACAGCTTTCTACCAATTTTTCAGGATTTTTCTTGCAGTAACGAAAAACTAACCGCATCCACTCACACACCCCTCAAAATCAATAATTAATCAGATTTCATTGACTTGTCCGCAGGTGATGGTGACAAACGTGACGTCACTACTGAAAACAGTGAAAGCCGTTGAAGACGAGCACACACGAGGAACGAGAGCGCTTGAATCGACGATAGAGGCGATAGGTCAGGAAATACGTGCACTGAATACGCAAGATGGTCAGAGGTCTAGTGTAACGCCTGAGGACCTGGTCAGGTGCACCAAGAGCATAACAACTGCGACAGCTAAGGCAGTGGCTGCTGGTAACAGCTGCAAACAAGACGACATCATTGCTGCTGCCAACATGGGCAGAAAAGCCATAAGTGACATGCTGACGATCTGCAAATCCGCTGCTTATCAATGCGCAGAAACAACAGAATTGAGGGACAGAACGTTGCAAGCGGGTCATGATGTCGCTCTTAACTACAGAGAATTGCTGCAGGCAATTCTGCAGATCGCTTCGAGATCAGGAGATGCTAAACACACACTGCCACAGATATCCAGGAAAATAGCAACTAGTGTCACTAATTTGGTTTCTGTTGCTGAGAGGCTCAAGGGCACCGATTGGGTTGATCCTGATGATCCAACTGTCATTGCTGAGAATGAACTGCTTGGTGCAGCTGCAAGTATCGATGCTGCTGCTAAAAAACTCGCAAGTTTGAGACCGCGAAAGAGCATACAGGTGAGTTTATCTCAGCTTTTTGGTTGAATATGTTGATATATCTCAGAAGCTATTGAGTTTAGAAGAATTTCATAAGACACAATTTTTGTGGAGAATTGAGTTCTCTACAAAAACCTCTCCTGAGAGAATTAAGTCCGTGAATTCTTCTGGACTTTCTGAATAATGATTTCCTTCATTTTTCTAAGTCATAGATTATCTAGAAACGATTGCTTCTATCGAAAATGACCAAGAGACCTTTTTCGCAGAAAATTGAATTTTCTTTAGAAAAGGTATCTTTCCTGAACCCAATTGTTCCAACGTAACTCCCCTTTGTTTTCAGAACAAAACATGATCTCCTGTGCCCCTGTGAGATATGTTTGATATTCTTGGTTGTTAATTAAAAAATCGACCAGGAATCAAACATATTATTACAGTGGACAGTAAAACACCTCCATCAGCGTCCTTTCGCCCCGCAAAAAACCCCCCTACCTCCTTCAAAATCATCTCTAACCCATTCTTTTCCACAGGAAACCTCCGAGGACATGAACTTCGATGAGATGATCCTCGAGGCGGCCAAATCTATAGCAGCCGCAACATCTGCGCTGATAAAAGCAGCCTCCGCAGCGCAGAGGGAGCTGATAGCCACGGGCAAAGTCTCCAGAACGCCACTAACATCCTCCGACGATGGGCAATGGTCGGAGGGTCTAATTTCTGCAGCTCGCCTCGTCGCCGCAGCAACGCACAGTCTAGTAGAATCCGCAAACGCATTTGTGCAAGGCGTCTCCTCCGAGGAGAAGCTCATTTCCAGCGCCAAACAGGTCGCCTCGAGCACCGCACAACTCCTTGTTGCCTGCAAGGTCAAGGCTGATCCCGACTCCGACAGCACAAAGCGCTTGCAGCACGCTGGCAACGCTGTAAAACGCGCAACCGACAATCTCGTTCGAGCGGCGCAACAGGCAATTCAGCAAGAGGAGGAGCGTTCGCTCGTTCTGAACAAGCGAATGGTTGGAGGAATAGCGCAGGAGATAAACGCGCGTTCTGAGGTTCTGAGGATCGAGCGGGAGCTCGAAGAGGCAAGGGGAAGACTGACGGCGATACGTCAGGCCAAATACAAGAACCGCGACTACTCGGACGGAGATGAGGCAGAGCCGAGTGGTGGCTACGACGGATTCTCGACGTATCCGAATCGAAAGAGTCCGGACAGCTTCGCGCAAGTTTCTGATAAGAGCATCATCAATGATAGGGGCAATCTCGTCAGCCCAGAGAAGGTCAATTCCACACAGAGCACGCTCGAGCGAAGGATGAAGACAACAGAGGGGCAGTACGGAACACTAGGAAGTGAGAAGATCTGCGGGTTTGGAGATGGTTATGGGGAGAATGGAATGACCCAGTACAGCTCGATCGAGCGGAAGATCAATCAGGAGTTTGAGGGACCCTTCCCTCCGCCACCGTCACTTGTGGCACCTGCTAGAGGATTCGAGAGGTTCAGTCAGCAGCCCATGAGCACGTTCAAGGGGGAGAGTGATAAAGGGAATGTAGTTGAAGATAAGTTCGGGGATGGCGACAGGTTCCCAGGGTTCAGGGACGAGAGGTTCGTTGATAATCAGGTCTACAAAAACATCGAGAGCAAGACTCTGCCAGGTGGAAGGGTCGAAACCATCACCACGAAGGTTTATTCCTCTGCGCCTGGGCAGACGTCATCTTCTAGTAATTTTGAGAGCACCGAGCAGCAAGAGTTTGTCACGAGCGGCAGTGATCTCGTGACTTTTAAGGGCGGCGAGAGCGGGAGGATGGAGCAAAAGACCAAGAAGGAACACGTGACGCAGAGGGTCACGGAAAAGAAAACTGTTACGATGACAATGTCAAAACATCATGAAAGTAAGAGCAAAACCTTCAGTTTTGAGCAGAAGTAAGAAGGGAATTTTGCATTTCTTACTAGGAATCTAGGGCCTTTTTTTTCCCTGGGATTCCCCGGTTTTTGTAGGTTTTTTTTTTATTTTTCTGATTCCGTAGAGGAATTTTTAACGGAATTTATACGATCTTTAGAGTGGTAGATAAGTGTCCTTAGTGAAAAATCTCAAGTGCTTTCGATATTAGCCTTTCTAGGATTTTAATGGAGAACACAAATGCCTTCGATGTGAATATTCAGTCGGTTAGTGGTTATATAAGAAATTCTTGGGAGAACAATTATTATAAAGAGATCTCGAAAATTATGAGGTTTAGAGGAAATTCGCAGGAGACCATTTTCGTGAGAAATTGAATTCTCTACAAAAGAAGAAGGTCTCTTGATGATTATTTTAAAATTCACTTGTTTCCAAGATATCCAAAAAAAAAAGAAAATGAAAAATAAAGTTCATTTTTCAACACTCGACCGCTGAATAATTCATAATTAATTTAAGAAATTGAAATTATTTGCTAAAAATCCTTTGATAAATGCAGAGAATCCAAAAATTATAATCAATGAAAAAAACGTCCATCGAAAAGAAAAATTTGAAAATTTTTAAATTTAAATTTTTAGTTATTTCATTTTCTTTAGTCATCGCTTTGCCCAATAGTCTCGAAAAAAATAAACAGTGGAACAATAGTATTAAAGAAAAACCCCAGCCCTCAATTTTATCACAATTTCTCGTTCTTCTTTAGTTTAGAAATTAATTACGATCTTTTTTTTTTCCTTTAATTTTCTTAATTAAAAAATATTAATTACGTTGACAAATCGCAAGACGATTAACAAGAGAAGCAACATATCATTTAATTTTATTAATTTTTCATGGGAATTATTGTGTTAATGAATACCAACACAACTCCCTATTCTTCTTCCTCTTTTATTTTACTTCTTTTTTTTTTTCTTATTATTTGATACTTCTCTGATTAATTATCTGTTGCTGCTCCTCCCCTTCTCTTTTTAACTTGAAAACTGAATCTCAATTTTTTAGTTTATAATTCTTAAATTTAATTTCGATTTTTTTTTTTCTATTGAAATGAGAGGAAAAGGAAAAATTCTTTCAAATTAATCTGAATTAAAAAATATTGAAGTGCAATTATGGAATTTGATTTTTTAAAAATGATGAAATTTCGAGAATTTTTAATGAAAATAATAGAAGAAAAATAATCGATGACTCGAGAATAAACTTTTTTGACGATTACATAAAGATAATATATCTATAAATATATGTATATGTATACGAGATGAAATAATAATTAATTATAATGATTTTAATAATTTAGAGGAATTTATTTTTATTTACAAGCATTTTAATGAGCCATGAGAATAAAAGAAAATTTTTTAATTTTCTTTTTTATGGAAATAATTCAATTAACGAATTATCATTATTATTTCATGAAATTCTCATTTTTAATGGATTTTAAATGAATTATAACTTGTAACTAGTGACAAGCCAAACAAAGCCTTATTAGTATAAAAAAAAAATTGAATTGAAAGATTGAAAAAAGAAAAATAGATTTTATTATTTTCAATTGCGGAATGTTATTTAAAAATTATAATTTCTATTTGTCATTCATTATATCATCAATTTTACGGTGATTTACAGTGAATTATTAATTGATAAATTGTATACTGTCAAAATAAAATGAAGATAATAAAAATAATTTTAAAATAAATTGAAAATTACGAAATATTTGAGATTTTTGTTCTTTCGAGGATATCTCGAAGATCGTTGGATTTACAAGAATTTGGCATGACACCTTTTTTGTGGCAAATTCAATTTTCTACAAAACAGGTGTCGTGACATTTTTCTCTAAATCCACTCGTATTGGAGATATCCGCGAAAGAATTCCTAAGGAATTTTTTCCTAATTATTTAATCATCTCCATTCATTCGGAGGCTCCTGCATGATCTCTCAGTGCTTTCTCCACGAATCTTGGGAGAGAAAAGGCACTTCGATGAATTGTATCACTGTAATATCTGAATTCCATCTCATCAAGTTGTTTCTCATCAAAAATTCTGATTGGCTCCTTGAAATTCGTTTTCTGCAGCAAAAAAATCATCGAATGAGACTCATATGACAGCTCGGAATATTATTTGATTATAATTTTGCAGTGAATAAAATTTACAAAAAATATTATAGCATTATAATGTCGCACTGATAAAATATTGACAGCAAAAAAAAAATTATCGTTTTCCATTTTCTGAAAAAATTAGTAATTAGGAAAAAAATATTACTAATTATTCTCGAAAAATCAGTAATTAGGAAAGAATTAATACTAATTATTCTCGAAAAATTAGTAATTAGGGAAGAATTATTACTGATTATTTTCAAAAAATTAGTAATTAGGAAAAAATCGATTATCGGATCTTAATTTTGAGCGTAGGGTGGTTGTGAAGAGCAACTCGAGTGTTACAAAAAACAATACTCAGCTAATGGATTAAAATTTTAAATAAAAAAGATTTTACTTGACGTTAAAAATTGTATTTACCCAGTAATGAAGTATATAAAATTTGCCACGATCAATCAAACTTCTCTATCATGTTTAATTTAAAATATTCATTGAGATTATTTCTGTACTCAATTTATTATCAATATAAACTTGTATCAAGTAATACTTTTTTCCTAATTACCAATTTTTCCGAATAATTAGAAATATTTTTTTCCTAATAACTAATTGAGCTCGTAATTTTTCAGCAATCAATAGCGGAAGGTGGGGCAAAATGGACAGCAGGGGTAAAATGGACACATCTAAATTTTTAGGCAAATATTATGGAAAACTCTTGAAATTGATAGAAATATTGGTGGTAGATTGTTTTTGATGATTTCATTGGAAAGCTGAGGAAATTTTGGGCTGGAAACGAGTGCCGGACTTAATTTTTTTTAATTTTTGTCGATTTTGACTTTTTTGAGCATTTTTGAGGGGTAAAACACTTCCTTTTTTTGACAATTTTCAGTTTTTTGAGGATATCTTCGGTTCTATTTGTCGTAGCGTAGAAATTCCGATGGGAGGTGAAAGGTGAGATCATTTGCCATCGATTCATGGGGTTTTCAATTTGAAAATATCGATTTTTAAGGGATTTATGGGCATTTTTGTGAAACAGTTCTGTGAAACAGTTTTTAGCCCATAACTATCCCAAAAATTGATATTTTTGAACTCAAAACCCCATAAATCGATGGGAAATGAGCTCACCTTTCATTTGAGACCAACCCCGAATTGCTACGACCAATAGAACCAGAGATATTTGCAAAAAACTGGAAATTTTCAAAAAAAGAAAGGATTTTGCCCCTCGAAAATGCTAAAAAATATTGAATTTTCAAAAAAATCGAAAAAAAAAAACATCTGACACTCGTTTTCCAGCTAAAATTTCCTCAGCTTTTCAATAGAATCATCAAAAAAAATCCATCTCTAACCGCTTCATTACAGTGTCCATTTTGCCCCACTCTCCCCTATATTGATTCGTGATATCTTCAAATGTATTGGGAGGGGGCGGAGGAAAATTGACAAATTATGAAAAAATTGAATACGCACTGCATTCAGACTGCCAAGAACAAATCCAATTTGTCCAGTTGGATAAGTTGGTACTGCTGCAATTCCATAAGCAGTGACTGGAAAAATGCTACGACAGTGATCCAATGTTTTTTTAACATGATCCAAATTAGCCCAAGCTGTACCAGCTTGACTGCATATTATTCCATCTGGTTTCAGTGCACTTTTCATCAATGCGAAGTATGATTCTTGGAATAAGCATTCAGCAGGTCCTGGAATTGATTCAATTTCAACAGATCGAAATTTTTTATTTCCTCATTATCTCTGAAACTATTAGATTCAAGAAAAATTATCAGGAACCTTTTTTTCTGCAGAGAATTGAATTTTCTAGAAAAAAAGTCTCTTGACATTTTTTTATGAACCCACTCGCTTCAAAGATATTTTCAAAAGAATGTACAGAGATTAGCAAATAATTGAAAAATTATTCAAATTCACTGATTAATTATCAATTAAGAACAGAAAATTTAGAGGATAATTGTCTAACCAACTGGATCACTGCTGTCAGTTATTATAACATCAAACTCTCCACTGTGTTTCTTCATAAATTCAAAGCCATCGCCAACATTAACAGTTACTTTATGATTACTCAAGCCCTCAGCCATAAATGGAAGATGAACTTTAGATACATTAAGTACAGCTGCATCAATTTCAACTTGTACAACTCTTTCAACATCAGGATGTTTGACAACTTCTCTTGCAACACCACCATCACCACCGCCAACAATCAAAACCTTTATTTGAAGAAAAATTAAGAAATTAATTATTTGATTGAATTAAAAAATCACATTAAAAAACGAATTTAAAAAATTGTAGATTTTTAATTATTCATTGTATAGAAAATTAATACTTCTATTTATGACAGTGTTAAGTATGCCAATAATCAGTAATTAAAATATGAAAATTATTTATTAATCTTATACTGATTAGTTTTATTGTTTGAGTTTTTGATCATCCGGATAGTAAGCAATTCTAATTTTTAAATAACTTATTTCAAAATAATTAGGAAATTAATTATCCAAATTACTAATTACTAGAACAATTAGTACATTAACAATTTTAATTACTGAATGTTCGGATAATAACAACAAAAGGAACAAGATATAAAAGTAAAAAAAAACCTGCGTATTTTTCATTTTTTCTTGTTTTTTTTGCAATGCTTGCATTACATTTCTCAATAACCCTCGATTCAAAATTTTTATCAGTAAGTTTATTATATTTAGGTAGATAAAACATGGTTGCGTAACTGGAAAGCCTCTCGACAGATGCGAAAGATGGTAAAATGGTATTTGTCTTCAAGAAAATTTAATTTTCTAATCATCTAATTATTCAGAAGAAATGATTACATAATCATTTAGACCAAATAATTATCTAAGTATTTAGAACAAGTAATTATCTAATTATTAGAAAAGCCATCAATTATGAAAATGAATAATGAAAATTTCTGAGGAATTAACAATTTTGAACAGTTTTCTCCCCATTACTGAGTCATTTAGGAATGAATCGAACTGAATCATAAATTTTTCCTTTATTGAACAATTTTTCATTTCGAATTATGAAATTAATGAATATCATTGAGACTTTGCAATGTAGTTACTGAATATCACGATACTTAACAATATGCTCATAAAAATTCCTAAATTTTCCAATACAGACTAATTAGTGGCACTTTAATGGATGAAAATATAATTTTTGCCGATCACTGCTCAATCAACAGATATCTCAAGTTTCTTCTGTTCATGTATTAGCTTTAATAATAATATTCTCTGAGAAGTTCTTGCGATATTTGGTGATATTGGATATTATAGTTGCTAAATTAGTATTAAAGCCTCATGAGTTTATTCACAACATGATTAATGTTAAAAGTTAATATAAATTACTTATTCCAATGCATTTTTTAGTAATATAAGAATCATATTTGCTCAACTACTGATAACATAATCATGTACTATTTTATATACTCTTCTTTGGCTTTAATTGGCATTTGCCTGGAGTCTTATTGCAATAAATGACAATTACAATAGTTATCTTCCTGAACTTTTTAAGCTAATTTGTGAACTCAACAAACAAAACTCACGTTTTTGGGATTCGGATGACTGCAGAGGGGAAGAAACGATATCATCTCTTGATAAGAGAATTCATCGTGTTCTGTGCACTGGATAATTCCATCGAGCACCAATGTTTTTCCATGTGCTTTCCTGCAATTCAAATGAATAATTACCATCAATCCACAATTCCTTGAATATCTCGAAAACGATGAAGTTCACGGAAATTTACCAGGAGACTTTCTTTCAAGATAATTAAATTTTCTACAAAAAAGGTCTCTTCATATTTTCTTCTGAATCCAATCGCTTAAAAGATATTCACGATTGAACCAACAATGTTCCAAAACTTACGTTTCAAGTACAAGAATATCTTGATACTTTGATTTTTCATGATGAAGTACTTCAGTAACTTCGAGTGAAACAGCAATGCCAGGCCACAGGTCATTGATCTCACTGAACCATCCCTCCTTGAATGCATCCATTTTTTCACCAAAAAATAATGTATTTAAAGACGTAAACGACTTATTTTTACATTTATCTTATCTCTCGAATTCTTTGATAATGTACTGAACTGAAAAAGAAAGACAAAATTATTAAAATTATCCAATAATTAAAAAAAAAAAAACTGCAATCAATCCATAAATTATTAAAAAAATGAAATCACAATTTTCGTGGAAATTTCAAATTTATCCAACACTAAAATCGCAGATGAAAGCAGTAATAAATGAACGTACATTTGTAATTCACTTTACAATGCTGTCAAACATGTTGTCATACTACTTTATACCCCCACTCTTGCGCTTCGAGTAATTTAAAACCCACGTGCAGAAGATAAATCGACGAGTGAGCAATTACAATGGAAAAATAAGGAAATTATTGAAAGCAAAGGAAAATTGATTTTCAGAGAGGAGAAAAAATATAATTAACTTACGATGAATTTGAATTGTTTCCTTCTTCGATGGGCGAACAACTGAACTGAGTGCCTTGAAGATTTTTTCCACGAAGAGGCCCATCGTCAGTCATACCAGCCGTTTAACGCGATAATATTAATGAAGATAGTGGAGTCCAAATAGTGAAACATTTGTAGCCTATCTAACGTACACTTGACCTTCGAACTACATTTGTTTGTACTTCTGAATAATGTGAGAAGAAGTGCGGACAAAAGAATTCAGAGTACAGTAGATCCTTTATTACACTGTTAAAAATTTCTGTCTGAATTTTCCGTGCAAAATCACTGAAATTTTAAACGAGTTATATCTCTACTGGAATTCCAGATAATTACGTCATTGAAAAATGAACAAATCATCGATTTTCAAATAATTTCACGCCTGAATATGGATGAAATTTGTAAATTTCAGTTCAATTGTTTCTTGAAAATTTGGAAAAAATAGGAAAAATTCAAGGAAAAATGAAAAATTCAAGTCATTTTAATTATGTATATTCATGTTCAGTTGAAAATTCAAGTGAATTGTAGAATTTTCGTCTCAATTCAACTTAAAACTCATAGATTCCTCCGAATTTCTTCGGAAACTCACAGATTTCATAAGCGTTTTCCCATTGAAGAACATTCGGTATCACGTTTATTAAAATTTTCATCGAATTTCCTATGAAATTTCAATTTTTTTTTAACAATAAGGTAAGAGCACTAATACCTGCTCAGGCACTAGTACCTACTCGCTTTCGGTATTTTTCGTATTTATATAATTATATTGTGGAGAAAAGCAAATTGGAAAATTTCAACAATATTAGTGAATTATCCATGAATTAGAATTCATTACACTACCAGATGCTATACTTTTCCATAAAAGAGCAATTTCCAAATCCCGATTTTCAAATCTTCATAACTTTTTTTCTGTGGCGTATTTCCTGATGAAATTTTGCAGTGACACTGCCTATGTCGTCAGGAAGTAGCCTGCAAAATTCCACAACAGTATCGCGAATGGTTCTGAGAATTCGATAGAGCAGAAATGATCATTTTCATAGAGCAAAGGCCATTGCCTCTGGGTTTGGCCTGAAAATTCCGCAAACACTGGATATCCCGAATTGTTGCGGCTTTTGGCCCTTCAGGATCCCCCATCGTAGTGTGTTTCACTCAATTCTTTGCGAAATTTCAAGGAAAACCCCGTATTCCCTCGGGAAATGGGTGAAAAATGAGGATGAAGGAATATTCGAAGGAAATCAGCCATCATGAAAATCCCGATTTTCAAATCTTCATAACTTTTTTTCTGTGGCGTATTTCCTGATGCAATTTTACAGTGACACTGCCTAGGTCGTCAGGAAGTAGCCTGCAAAATTCCACAACAGTATCGCGAATGGTTCTGCGAATTCGATAGAGCAGACAACGACATTTTCACTGATCCCATATTAACGTCCATTTCGCTCTATCTCGCTTATTTACCGAGATAATCGCGAAAAACTGTAAATACTTCTTTCCTGAACCCAAATTAGTGCCTATTTCGCTCTATCTCGCTTATCTACCGAGATAATCGCGAAAAACTGAAAAAAACTTTTTTTCGACTCCATATTAATGTCTATTTCGCTCTATCTCGCTTATTTACCGAGATCATCGCGGAAAACTGGAAAAAATTTTCTGATTCCATATCCCAGCGCGCCCGATAGGTATTTTTCGTATAGTATATCACGCGTACTATACTACTCACAATTTAACTGACCAATGAGGAATGAGGACTTCACTTTAATCGTGACAACTCTCGATACATCGATTGTTTGCGTTCTTGTTCCTTTTTATAAAGGACTAGCGCCGTCGGCGGCCGCAAGCGGCCGCCTCCGTTGATTAGTGTGAATTTCTATTTTTCATTTGAAGTTTCAATGATTCTTAAAAACAATATTAATAACATAAATATTTAATGATTCCGTTTTGGTTATATCCCCTAAATTTTAATGATAAGTGACCTTGAATGATCATGCATTTCTAGCACCGCCGTCGCCTTCGGCGACGTCGTTGATCCCCTTTTCGTTTCTTAATTAACAATTTTATTTTTCGATGTCTGTAATTATTTTCTTGTAATTAACTTTAAATATTTAAAATGATTCCATCCTTTAATTATTGAATTGATGATAACATAGAATTCCAAGGTTATTTACTTTTTTTAATGGAAAACTAATTCAAAAAAATTAGTTTCCATAATGTCCACCAGAATTCGCTTTTGTCAATTCGAGTTCGACTTTTTCCATTTCGAGTTCGATTATCCTTCAATTCGAGATGAAATCCGCCATGTTCGATTTTAATGCCCTGTCCTTTTTATATAGGATAAATAAATTACCATAGCCACTAGTGAATGTTTTCCATTCAATATATTTTCATCAGAATTTCTCTCCATGTAGTGGGTTTTAGAGGAAAATGCCAACAAATCTTCTTTGCAGTCGTTGAAATTTTCTTCAACAAATGTCTCTTGGTAAATCCCCTCAAATCGCATTGCTCTCGAGATATTCTGAAATTAATGCTATCTACAGTGGCGACGTCAATCTCCAATTTTCCGAATACAGAATTCTGTACTTGTACTGTATCATCTGTCGCAAATGTTTTCATTATCATCTTCACATTGTCGCCGCAAAGTACGTAAGTAAATGGAGAGAGCTCGCCACTGTCTGAACGAGTATAGTATTCTCACTACTATTAATTATTATTTGGGGCGTTACTTGAAATAAAAAGCCGAATATTTAGTAATTGGGCCCAATATTTATTACAAAAGATAAATAATTTATTCGTAATTATAAAAGATATTTTAAATGTGAATTTGAATTAGATTGAGTAAATAGAATGCTACAGCTGTAGTGGTCAAGGAGGCACTGATCGTGCAATCAAAATTTGTTTTCGCGGCTTGCGAATTGGAGCAGCACCAGCAGCGGAACTGTCCTGCTGACTGGTGGCCGATGGTGGAACACTTGACGGTGTCGCCACATCCACTCCCCCTCCAGAGACTTTGCTAAAAGTGACCTTCTTCCTCTGGTACGTTTGCAAAGGCCTATCCATGATACCACCTTGCAAGTTGGGTAGAGGCTCGTCTTCAGGTACATCAATGTTGGAATCGTCATCTTTGGCAACGTAGGCCGGCTTTAGCCGCTCTATCGCGATGTTTTTCTCCTCCCCATTGACTTTGACCTTGAACAAACGATCATTAATACGTTCAACTACTTCATACGGACCTTGATATGGTGGTTCCAATGGTGCACGTGGATGATCGACTCTGATGAACACATGGCTGCATGAATACAGGTTTTTCAGACAGAACATCCGAGTTTTCGAGTGATGAGCAGTTGGAGTGGCCCGAATTTGCTTCATGTACTCGCGGTGTTTATCCACAAAAATCTGCGGATCCGCGGGTAGATCCTGTGAAACGAAAAATTCACCTGGTATTCTGAGACAAGTACCGTAAAGCAACTCTGCAGGTGATGCTTTAAGGTCCTCTTTGTAACTCGTCCGGAGCCCTAGCATTACCATAGGTAACAGATTCATCCAGGGTGTTTGTGGATTGCACATCAGAGCTGATTTTAATGTGCGGTGCCAACGTTCGACAATTCCATTCGAAGCTGGATGGAAGGCAGATGTTCGTGCTCGTTTCGCTCCAATTAGTCTGACAATTGCTTCGAATAGTTGAGATTCGAATTGTGAACCTTGGTCCGTTGTTATTACCAGAGGAGTTCCGTAATGGCTGATCCAGTGTGTCATGGTTGCATCGACTACTGTGCTAGCTAGCATGTCTCTCATGGGTACAGCAACTGGCCATCTAGAAAAACGATCGATAATGGTTAAACAATACTTAAAACCATTTACCTCTGGCAGATAGATAATGTCCATATGAATGTGGTTGAACCGTTGGTCAGGAACATCAATATGGATCGGTGGTAATCGGTTGTGTCGCTGGACTTTAGCGCGCTGGCATGCCAGACATTCCCGAGACCATTTCATTGCGTCACCTTTGATTCCTGGCCACACAAATTTTTCTCGAAGTAACTTTGATGTTACTCTTCCACTTGGATGAGATAATTGATGAATGATGTTAAAAACTTCCATCCTCATTTCTGCTGGAATATACGGCCGAACAATCCCCGATGATACGTCACAGTAGATTTCCACATCAGGTTTGATGCGAAGCTTTTGGAGATCAAGTGAAGATTGGCCTTCTAGTATCTCTTCAAGTTCCTCATCAAGCTCCTGTGCTTGTTGAATTCTTTCTGGATTCAATGATGTAGGCATCTCAATTGCGTTAATCCTCGATAGAGCATCTGGCACAACGTTGTCATTGCCTTTGATGTGGACAATTCGTGTTGAGTGCTGTGAGATGTAGTCCAGCTGCCTCAATTGACGTTGTGATGCTTTATCGAGCTTCTGTGAAAAAGCGTATACTAACGGTTTGTGGTCCGTATGTATTTCGAAGTTCCTGCACTCGAGCATGTGGCGGAAATGCTTGATAGCGGCGAAAATTGCCAACAATTCCCTGTCGTAGGTGCTGTAGTTGGTTTCAGCCTTGCTGAGCTTCCTCGAGAAGAATCCCAATGGGTACCATTCAGCGTCAATCTGTTGCTCCAAAACAGCTCCAATTGCAAAATCTGATGCATCTGTTGAGAGCTTCAGTGGTGCATCAGGTGCAGGAAATGCAGTGATAGCTACTGACGAAAGAGCATCCTTACATTTCTGCAGTGCTTGCAGTGCTGCTGGTGTCCATTCAATTTTCCGCTTATCATTTTTCTTCGAGTCCTTCAGATATTCCGTGAGAGGTGCTTGTAAACTGGCTGCTTTCGGAATGCATCGGCGATAATAATTTATCATTCCCAGAAAACGTCTCAAATCCTTGATTGTTGTCGGCTGAGGGTAGTTGATGATAGCCTCCACTCGTGATTGAGGTGGTTTGAACCCATTTTCGTTGATAACATAGCCCAAATACGTCACTTCAGGCTGGCCAAGTACGCATTTGTCAACGTTGATCAAGAGTCCGTGTTCTTTCAATCTCTCGAGGACGATGTGTAGATGTTTATAATGTTCATCATGATTCGTCGACATAATTATGATGTCATCTATAAAACAAAAAACAAAATCTAAATCTCGGAGTATTGAGTCAACATACCTCTGGAATGTTTGCATCGCGTTTCTGAGTCCGAAGGGCATCACCAAAAACTCGTACAAACCAAATGGAGTAATGATTGCTGTTTTTGGAATGTCTTCAGGAGCCATTGGTATTTGGTGATATGCTCTAAAGAGGTCCAGGGTGGAGAATACTTTCTTTCCATATACCTGTTGTAGAAAGTCCTCAAACAGTGGTGGCGGATACCTGTCAGGTACTGTTTGATCGTTTAATTTGCGATAATCGCCGCAAAGTCTCCATGAACCCGATTTCTTTGGTTGTAAATGTATTGGTGTAGACCAGGGACTGGATGATGGTCGAATAATCCCCTGCTCTAACATTGTATTAATTTCAGTGCGAGCGGCCTTCAACTTTTCACCAGCGAGCTTCCTTGATCTCTGAGCTACTGGTTGACCTGTGGTTGTTATGACATGGTGTACGCTCGACTTTCCCGTGGATGCAGATTCGTCGACAGACTTTGATTGTTCAATGAATTTTGTGAGTAGTTTGAAGTACTTATCAGATGTATTTACCGTTGCAATACTCGTTACAGACGTCCGGAGTACTTCACCATGAGTTGTGCGTGAAGTATTGGAGTCGATGAGTCTACTGTTATGCAAGTCGATGAGCAGTGCAAAATGTTTAAGAAAATCCGCTCCAATAATCGCTGCAGTTGCTTCAGCGATAACGAACGGCCAGTAAAACCTTTTGTTTAAACCAAGATCCACTTCCAAGATTTTACATCCAAATGATTTAATTGGACTGCCATTTGCTGCATACAGGCGTGTAAGTTCCGGACTGGGTTTTTCCTTAAAAAGCGATGAAGGAATTACACAGACGATAGAACCTGAATCAATAAGATATTTCAAATTAGTTTGTTTATCCGATAATTGTAATCTGCATTCTACGGGTTGACGATGTTGGAGGCTGTCGTCGACCGCACAGGTGGACGACAGCCCTGTTAGTTTTCCTGTTTGGATTGGAAATTACATGGTTGTAAACAACATCGCGCGTTTTCAGCGTATTTGCGATGGTATTTGCAAATACCTGCCTTACCATCTGAAATTGTCGGTAACTTCGCTTTCGACTGTGATCGACCTCTCTTACCATCTCTCGATAACTTCTTAACCACGGTCGATAATTCAGAGATCAACTTTTCAATCGTGCTCAGCCTGTCTTCAATCTCGTGTTGTTGTTTTGGTGCCGGGCCGGTAGCCATGACTGTGGCATTCATTGTTGTTGTGTCCATCAAACGATCGCCCAATTCTGCCAAGTCATCAAGGCTCGATGTACTCGCTGAGAGAATGTATTGGAAACTCGTTGGCATGGCCTTCAACCACATTGTGCGAAGTGCGTCGTCTGTAAAGCACTGGTTCGCCAAACTCCTCATCTCCCTGAGCAATTGACTTGGTTTGTTGGCTCCCAATTCCATCCCTGATAATAAAGTCCTAATGCGTTTTTCTTTAGATAATGAAAATCTTTTTATAAGAGCATTTTTTAGCGTTAGGTACTTATCAGTGTCTGGTGGATTCCTGAGAACGTCGGAGACTTCGTGAAGCACCTGGCTGTTCAAGCTCGATATCAACTTGAAGTATTTTGTCCTGTCACTGGTGATGTTTCTCGCATCGAATTGTGCCTCTGCTGTGATGAACCATATTTCAGGGTCTTCCATCCAAAATGGTGGGAGATTTACAGGTGATATTACTGCGATATTTTCCTGCTGCTGTGCTGCATTGGCCTGTAGTGCTGCGAGGAGGTTCCCCATCTGGCTTGGATCTGTTGCACTAGCTGCAGGAATCTGAGTATTCGGAGTGCCGTCCGAATTAAAAGCTGAGTCTCCCGGCATTTCGGTAGTTCAATAATGGCGTCGAAATTAGCACGTTTTTTGCAAATTTATTACTCGAAATCTAATCCGCCCCAATCACGTCGGGGTCACCAGATATAGTATTCTCACTACTATTAATTATTATTTGGGGCGTTACTTGAAATAAAAAGCCGAATATTTAGTAATTGGGCCCAATATTTATTACAAAAGATAAATAATTTATTCGTAATTATAAAAGATATTTTAAATGTGAATTTGAATTAGATTGAGTAAATAGAATGCTACAGCTGTAGTGGTCAAGGAGGCACTGATCGTGCAATCAAAATTTGTTTTCGCGGCTTGCGAATTGGAGCAGCACCAGCAGCGGAACTGTCCTGCTGACTGGTGGCCGATGGTGGAACACTTGACGGTGTCGCCACACGAGAAACGAGACCAGTTTTCAAATAAAACCGTGGAAGATGAAAAAAAATGGTCTGACACGTTGTTATCAGTGATTTATATCAGTAAAATGAATTGATATCCGGGTCCCCCAAACTTGAAACTCTTTGCATATGAGAATCAGCTGCGTACATAGGAAAATTCATGTGTCTAAGCGTAATGCTCGAGCCGAAAAAAAAACTAGTGCGTTTTACAAAAAACGTCGACAAGTACGCGCCCTAATTATATTGGAAAGGAAATATGAAATGCGAATGGTACAAGGCCGGCGATTTACCTATGCATGAATCTTTCAAATTAATTCATCATCTTATTATTCGGATACTAGATGAAATTGACATTTTACTATGAATTTGGAGAATCGAATAGTGAAGAAGGTGAACAAAGGAAACGTACTTGGTGTACCAAGTGAAAACATTTCTATTTCAAAATCGATGTGGAATGCCTATTTTTTGGTGGGGATACATAGATTAGGGTCCAAAGAACTTCAATTAGAGGACTTTGGCTCAAAAAATCAAAAGTGACAACTCAGACAGCTTCCTGTACTTGAATATATAATTAATTCCCGGGAAACTGGGGGTGCCGCATATGTTTTGCACTTCCCAAGCCATTTCTACTTCAAAATCGATGTGGAATGCTTATTTTTTGGAGGGGATCTATAGATTAGGGTCCAAAGAACGTGAATTTTAGGACTTTGGCTCAAAAAATCAAAAGTGACAACTCAGACAGCTTCCTGTACTTGAATATATAATTAATTCCCGGGAAACGGGGGTGCCCCTTATGTTTTGCACTTCCCAAGCCATTTCTATTTCCAAATCGATGTGGAATGCCTATTTTTTGGGGGATATCTATAGATTAGGGTCCAAAGAACGTGAATTATAGGACTTTGGCTCAAAAAATGTTTTTTTCGCTCTTCATCAGATCATGATACCTTTAATATACGGAATGATTTTCAGGCCAATCCGCAAAACCCGAGGCATAACGGATCACCCTTAAGAATTTGAGAATTTGAAAAAGAGAGCATTAGAAGGAATTAGACGAATGGTTTTTTTTTGATAAAATTGAAAAATAAAAAAATTCTATTATCTAGAAAATTGAAGAGACATGTTGAAAAACTGTTCTGTTTTGTCCAGAAAAATTTGAAGCAATAATTGCTGATGCATATTACCAAATTTAAAAAACTGTGTCATGCTCAGTTTTGGAACATTTCAGAGTAAAAGGGTGATTGCTATTTCTTCATTGAAAATTGATGAATAAGCAGTACAGCTCCTAATAAAAACGATCAATTCCGCATTTTTCTTCAGTCGTTCACCTGATTCTGAGATAGAGTCTCGGAGATCGAAGTCTTTATTAACCATGAAGGGGGACTTATCAGCTAATTACTAGGTAAGCCGCAATATCGAACACAAAGTAGCGTCTCGTTCTTCAAGTTAAAGCGCTAGAAATTTCCAGCTATGAACGAACTCATTTAACGAAGAAATTCTTTTGATGTGAGTTAATTAGTTACGATGATTGAAGACAACTCACCTGGCATTAGGAATCCTTTACGGAAGGAAGTGGAAGGAGTCACCTTTCAGATCAAGTGTAGATTTCTAAAATCGAAGTAATCAAAGGAGGAGTGAGTGCCCTCAACTTTAAAACATACAACCAAATTTTCAACGTCAAGTAAAATTGTGAAGCCTCATTCTGTTAAGCAATCTTCTCCTAAAAATATTACAAAATTCAATCAGTTCATCTTTATGTCTCATTCATTAGCCATTTGAAGTCTCCTTTTTCATGAATTCATGAAGAACATATTCCCTCGCCACGACACAAAAAGGTACAGAACATAGTTGCGTACTTTATAAATGAAATTATGATTGAAGCTTTCTGTTAAAAGATAGATTTACCCTTTGCTTCATGGGAGGCATGAGTCGTCACGTAATAGCACGTATTCCTTTTTAAAAAAGAAGCATGACGTGATTTGTTATTTGTGCTACTTATGCACCTAGTCTTCAATGGTTCAGTTATACAGCCAATTTGTATTGATTTTCATGTCACAAACTGTATTCAGAAACTCTTCCTTTTTTTTATGAGCTACATGACTTTTTCTATCTGGCTGAAACTCGAATCCTCGATCTTCCGCACGTCAGTTTACAATCCGTAAGATTGGCTCTCAAGTGAATCAATTTCGCTTGTGAAAACTGCAGGTCATGGGGGAATCTCCTTCATTTCTAATTTGAAAAAATTCAGAATTTCATGAGGAAGACACGAGCGAGGAATTCCTTCATTCATTTGAAATAAAGTCTACATTATGACACATAATGATCTCGGAGAATTAGAATTTGATATTTCAGTTTTATTATGAAAATTAGTCATTCAAAATTTACACTTCAACATTCATGAACTTTCTTCATCACTTTTTTGATACATGGAAGAATAAAATCTCTCAGCCTATAGATCGTGTTTCACCAGTCGCATTATTGACCATTTAAATTTGGAAAGTTTGAAAAAATGAAAAAAAATAGAAAAATTGTTTTTCTGCTTCCAACCCTCTTATCTCATTGTAACGGATGATCATAGAAAATCTTCATCTCAAGATTTCAAGAGTAGAAACTTCAAGCTTTCCAACCGTTTTTTTTATCCTGATACAATGATTTTTGACAATGTTACAGCCATTTGCAAATCACCCAAGAAACTGACAAAATTTACTGTTCCCTTAATTTTTTTGATGAGTATATTTTGTATCAGGTCTCTCAACAATCTGTTACAGGATAAGAATCAAACCACACTGATAAACATTGTAAGAAAAGGACGTATGGGAGAAATATTAATCATATAGGGAGCTTGTGTATTTGGTCTACAGTGCATCTAATCTGAAGCGAGTGAGAATGACTTTAAAACTAATTAAGTAACTTCATGAAAATATGTTGTATGATAATATCAAGATCTTCATCCACGCCAATGAGTGAATAGTGCTACGCGCAGAGTACTAGTGGGAGCTAGGAACTTTTCTACATATGTGCCAACATTCTCTTAAAACTGTTCTCACTCCTCTGAAATCTTACGAACATGACTCAAGTTATTTTTGTATGAATTTACACAGCACACATGTAACGAAAGGTAGAGATTGAGCAGTAGAAACTCGGAGCATGTTAATCAAGGGACGATTAATGCACAGACTCTTGCATATATTCTTTTTTATATAGTTTCACATAGCATATAACAAATATTCTGAAGAACACATAGAAGATCAGGATGAGACGAACGTCTGGTAACTTCCCCGTAAAAAACATAGTGGATGCTTCCGAGTTTCTGACTACTCAGACAAACCTCGCCTGATAATATTCACAGGGACATATCAGGGTCAAAATTAAATTATAGATTTTTCGAGAATAGTTATTCGACTGATGAATCACTCTAGCTTCTGTCATCTGACTTGAACAAATGACTCTCATGATATCCATTGAACTAATTCTCGTTTGCCAATAGTTCCATTGCCGCTGTACACTCTTAACATTTTCGATAACTGGTTACCTCTTGACACTTAGTTCACATACTCTCGTTATGTAAGTAAGTATCTCGTTAGTATATCTTGACGTCATGCCAATGTCACCCAGATTCTATGAATGCATTCCTCATAGAATCTAGGACATCACAATTTTTTATCGCAGTGAAATGATTATCTTCTCTGCAAAAGATTTGCAGATGTGAAAGTAGTCTTTTTTTGTTTGGATGGTTTTAGTAAAGATTGATATCGATGAAATGGTGAAGCATAGCTTTTGAGTTCAAGAACAGGATGAGTTGTGATATCATGTAGAAGCCAAAGAGTTTCCGTAATTCGTTTGGTTTCGTCTCTCCACTAATTCTGCTCATTGATGTGACATCAGTAATCCCATATGTTCCATACACAAGAGAAAAGATCATACCTCCCTCCATCATTAACTTAGAACTCTGAAGTATTACAATTGCGAAAGGTTTACAAAAATAACCTTTGGAATCAAACTCCATATCTAAGACCCTTGCTTCATTATTATCTCCATATAATAGTTCAATCCCACTCAGAGTACTCATTAAATTGGGGTCGAAGTCAGTAGAATTCAATAGCGCTCTTATTGATGCAGCATGTAGACTTCGATAGTATTCGATATATCGTCCATGTAATGAATCTTCCTCGCATTCTGCAGTGACTGCGCCAACCAAGACCAAGTCTAGATGTTCTAGGCACTGGCTGTGAACATCAATTCGATGAGAATGCATAGAAATCGAAGATACTACAGTAGAACTCCCCTTATGTCAACTTTTTTGTTTCCCGTGAGTCAATTTCTCTTCATTTTCTTCATCCCTTCTGCCAGCTCGGAGGACTAGTGTGCAACTTATTGCACATCGATACCTCAGTGCTCATAATCGCATTTTGCAAACTGCGCATGCATCAAGACTCTCAGGTAGGAGATTGAGAAGAAGTTGATAATGAGGGAGTGGCCTGATCCCGACGAGTTGGTACAAGGGGAGTTCTACTGTACTTATATTTTCAATATTACTATCATACTTCAAGGTCAATGATGAAGTTACATTTCGACCTTCTCCGTGAATACTTTTAGTACGGTATTCAAATGGATTAACTCTTATTTGAGTATCCAATGTCCCATCATTTGCCATTCTGCGACCTTCAGGATCCAATAGCATTTTTCTTATACCTATGAGCACAGTGTCGCGATGTTCACTCGACTGCATCGCTGGTACATTTCTGGAAAAAGAAGAGCATTCCGTCATTTTGATAGACCAATCAATGAATAAATAGAGAAAACTCAGTTAGGATAGGTTTCTGAGCCTGATTCAATGCTTTGGCAAACTTATACATGTGTATGCCTTGAAACCAAGGAGTAATTTTTATAACTATGGATTAATTGACTTACTTGTTCTGCCCCATGTTACTTGAAAATGATCCTCGACTGAATTTGTCGACTGATCGAAGGTGATAGGCGGTGCAATAGCCGGAAAAGTTTATGATGCCTTTCAATTTGCAAAGATCTCGAACTCTGCCCCGAGAATTATCGTCAGTCCAGTGGTATCGCTCAGGTACCTTTTTCTATTAATATCAATTTTCGTTCTTTATTAGAATATTCTATGAATGATCACATGAAAGTTGCAACTTAATATTTCGATTACGTTACTCTTATCGTCTGGGAACGTAATTAAGTTTGGGATTTTCAATAGTTTCGGCATCACCAACCGAGAATCGATATAAACGATTCACGAAAGTTTAATTTCAGTGAAAATTGAGTAAAACTAATGCCGATTGGTTGATTTCTTTCTTTGGCACTCATTGAATTATCGTCAATTGAGTTGATGTCTCACGACTGGAAGAGGGAGACACTAGATGGACGATGATAAGAGAATACGATATTACTTAAGGAGTTGGTTAATGGGAGAAAAGTTTTGGTGCCAATGACGGAATTCATCGGAAAGTTTAATTGAGACGTTTCGATGAACTTTTGTTGCATCCTTGGACTATGAATTTCATTCATCATTTTAGTTCACAAAGTTAGGACGTACGGGATGAGAGGAATGCTCGATTCCACAATCAAAATACGATCATCATGAATATTTTAAACGACTGCAATACTTACGAGTATACATTCGTCCAGATATTCCACTCTATCGATATCTCTATCACAACTCATGGAATGACAATGGCACCTTCTTCGCATCCTGTCATAACAAGTCCCAAAAATATTGAGCTGTTTACTTTCTTGAAGTTTTCCGATTGAGACATAACTTTCCACCATGTTATGGCCAATAATCATTTCATCGTAGAAAATTGTGGGCTGATGGAAAGATTCCAACTCGATATACAATATATCTGGAATAGTAATGAAGCTAGCCATTCGATGTTAGATGATTTTTCTAAATGTAGCAAATTACCTTCAGTCCAGCTCCATGCGGTAAACTCTGATTGACGTTCACATAATGATACATAGATCTTCATTATTCTTTGTAATGTTGACTTCGGTTGACCCATGTAACTCGTGAATACTATCCATACTTCTTGCACTATCTGAATACCAACAGAAAGTTCCAATTTCCAATTCTGAATAATGGTGGTTGTATCTAAATGCAGGAACATATTTTCAATTCCTTCAAATTCACCTGATATAGATGACTCCATATGATTTAATACGTTCTTGATAGTCCTCAAATCTTCAAGAATAATTACTGATGAGTCAGAATCATCGCCAGCTATCAGATAGAAAATTTCGTTTATACCAGTAGCTATATTGATGACTGCTTGAAATTTCTCTGCATACGATATTAATACTCCGAACCACAGAAAAATACGGCGTTCTCCAAATTTGAATTTCCCGATAGACACAAACATATGTAGTATCAAGAATTCCATGATGGCGAGCGTGTATCACAAATTCAGAGTTTGAGATAACTGAAGTTCAATGGAAGAGTATTCATGCTTCTTTATACTGAGATTATTCAATCTGTAACATGTGCCCGTTGCATGCTCATCCGCTATGATTATTATGACAAGCAAACAAGGATGACGTCATAATCATAGTTCACAAATCTCTTCACCAAATAAGAGAATTTAGCCAGGCGCCGTGTCATTGGATGATTTTACGGATAAGTGTTCATTTACAACATTGAATATGAAACTCACAATCTGTTTTGACGTCTGACGTGGAGTTTGCACAGGATTTTATTCGTAATTTATGATCAGAGAAGTGATATTTTGATTAAGAGACAAGATAAATGGAGCAGAGAACGATTTGACATGAAACAGAACATTCAAACCATGTGAATTACGTGACGAATATTCATTCTGAGACTGTTTATAATGATTCTGACCATAGAATTTCACTCTAGAATCCGGCACTCAAATTGCTATGAGGGGTACTTAATTTATTTTCGAACACTAAACTTAAATTATAATTATATTTTTAAAGAATTTGACTATGTTTCTTACCTCTTTGTTTCATGATAAGGGAATATGTTTTTCTAGAAATTCAGGGAAAAGGTGATTTCGAATGTCTGATGGAAGAGAGACAAAGATTAACTGATTGAATTTCATAATATTTGAACTATTATGATCTAGCAGGATTGTCAGTAAGGTTTGAACTGATGATGGAATCAAATCGATAATATTGATAGTATTTTGATGGTTCGTTACCAACGTGGTGGTAAAGGGAAAATTTTACTAAATTACCTCGGTGTCCATATCGTCCTATACAGAAGTTCCAACTTTGATAATTATTTTCGTTTATTATTCGGTGGTGGAAAAATCCGAAAAAATTATGGTATATTCTGGATTACTTAATGAACTTGTCCTTAGGTCGAAAGCTGATGTTCCTCCTTAAACTCTGACACTACATTTCTCACGTATTCATACAAATGCAGTCAGATCAACCTCTTTTCCTGAAAATCTTTCCGCATTTATGAATAAGTACCGGAAATTTACGTGAAGAAAAATTTGGTAATGAAACTCATTACAGAGATGGTAAAGGGAAAATCGTAATTTACATTGGAACCAAAAGACGAGTCCATGAATGCGAATATTGGAACTTCAGCATAGTGTATTCATTCATTTTCCAATTTTCTCTAAGAGATATCTAACAAAAATAATTCTTTAGCATTTAAATTCTCAATCAGTCAGATTTAGCTTCCTCAATCCAATCCAAGTAGTTATAAACTCTAGTGTACATATCAGGATATCCAATTCCGCATGCAATTGAGAAGGATACAATACCAACAACCTGATTGTTGTAAGCCAATGGACTACCGCTGTCTCCCTAGAATGAAAATTGGAAAGAATTGCATGATTCGTTCATTAGTTTAATGTGTCAGATAAAACTCAGCTTCTAGAGCGAATCCCCCTACTCTTCATATATTTTGTCATAGGAAAAATTCTCTTCATGGAATTATTGAAGAACATATGGAAAGACTAAGGTTGAGTGGATCTACTGGGTAGAAAGATCCAGAATTTTTGTCAGCAGTAAGGCTCCTACGAAACAATTCGAAAGTATCGTACATCAAAGTAGATATGTTGGAGGGTTTCCTCATTCTTTCTAGTATTTTTCGGGAATCATTTCACTACAAAAAATATTCCTGGAACATTTTACGCGGACATACATTTGCCTCAGTCTGCCCTATCAGAATCCGCTCAGTCCCTGATTTCCTCCTGTCCCATGGTTTCGATACGATAGTGACAAAAGAACAAAAAAATAGTAGCGAGTTAATTTGAAAAATACGTAATCCAGAATTTAAGACAAATATTGAATGGTGTATTGAGGGTTCTCCTCTCATGAAAGATGAAATTAACTTGTACAGAGAGGATTTGTCGTGGGAATTTCCAAATGTCTTCAATAATCTGGCAACAATTTGATGGTGAACAGAAAACTCTGGAATCACATCTCAAATTTGAAACACAGAGTTAGTATTCCTCTACTTGATCCCCCGAAGATTTCTAATAATTCATCTTACCATTCAACATCTCGCACACTTATTATTTACTATGTAATGATTCTTCCACCATGAAGATTTCCTGTCACTAATTTTAGAAAATCAAAGGTTAAAAATTTCGTTCCATTCTACGAAAAAAATGTTTCATTATATCATCTGAGCCCACGCGTGTTCGAGATATTCACTTGAAAAATTGTCTTACGTGACAGAATCCGTGTCCTTTTCCGTCAAGAGTACACAACTGATCATCGAAGATATTTGCATCATGTTTATTACAGTCTTCATTAGTCAGCACAGATACATCATTCTTCTGCAGAATCGTCGCAGTTTCACCCTTCCATGCCATCGACCCCCATCCAGCAAGTGTTGCAGTGAAAGCATACGTAGTTGGTTTCGATGGTAAATCAATTTTATTCTGATAACGATTGAATATCAGATCTTCTGCCAGCTGAAATTTCGTTCAAAATTATTCAAGACAATCCGCATTCTGATTTTCTACAATTTGATCTTAAAAATTTTCATCCAAATAATTCGGTCCTAAGTAAAATGGGATCCCCTGCTTTAAAGTTCCCCATTTTGCCCCGGTCTACACCAATTGAATGAATTTTCTTCTTGATACATTAATTGTAGGGGAAGTTGGGGCAAAATGGACATCAGGGGTAAAATGGACACATCTAAATTTTTATGCAAATATTATGGAAAAGTCTCGAAATTAATAGAAATATTGGCGGTAGATTGTTTTCGATGATTTTATTGGAAAGCTGAGGAAATTTCAGGCGCGAAACAAGTGCCGGAATTAATTTTTTTGAATTTTTGGCATTTTTGACTTTTTTGAGCATTTTAGAGGCGTAAAAGCCTTCCTTTTTTTGTCAATTTTCAGTTTTTCGAGGATATCTTCGATTCTGTTTGTTGTAGCTCAAAAATTCCAAATGGAGGTGAAAGGTGAGATCATTTGCCATCAATTCATGGGGGTTTCAATTTAAAAATATAGATTTTCGAGGTATTTATAGTCATTTTTGTGAAACAGTTTAGTGCAACAGTTTTTGGCCTATAACTATCCGAAAAATCAATATTTTTGAATTAAAAACCACATAAATCGATGGGAAATGAGCTCACCTTTCATTTGAGACCAACCGCGAATTGCTACGACCAATAGAACCAGAGATATTTGCAAAAAACTGAAAATTTTCAAAAAAGCAAAGGATTACCCCCTCAAAAATGCCGAAAAAATTGAATTTTCAAAAAAATCCAAAAAAATTTATCTGACACTGGTTTTCCGGCTAAAATTTTCTCAGCTTTTCAATAGAATCATTAAAAAAAATCCATCTTTAACCGTTTCATTACAGTGTCCATTTTGCCCCAATCTCCCCTATCATTATACAATGAAATATCATATTGTCAACGGAGAGTTGAAAGAGCTCAAGTGCCACCAATCCTAGGATACTCCAACTACATGAACAACTTAATTGAAAGAGACCTCCCTTCTTTTTTAGTTAAACAAACAGAAAAAGTTTTACTCAAGCTTCCTTTGGCATAAGGTGACAATGTACTCGAATTAATCCACTTTTTGTTATGAAATAAATCTAAGGAAAAGTGACTAATTGTTATGATTTTCTCGAAATTGGCATTGAAATTCCCTTGAAAGTGTGATTCATTCCTAGAACAAATTATGATTCCATTTTTTATAATAAATTATTTTTCTTGCAAAAGAAATATTACATTTTCACGTGAATGAAATTCCATGAGAATCAAATTTGGTAAGATTAAATTTTCGAGAATCGAATTTCATTATTCTGGATTCATTGATCAGAAACGTCGATTTCTAGGTAAAATTGCTATGGACCAATTTCCTAGAATCGACTGTGACCTCATGAAACACCAGCCAAAACATCGAAAATAACAAATTTCAATTACTTACAGTAATTATGGCAATATCATTAAGCCATCTGTTTTCCACTCCCCGTTGGAAGTTCACGTGGGGTATGAGTTTCTTGACATTATGAGTTTGTCCACCGACGTACTTATTAATTGTTCCAGTTACAACAGTCATGTTCTCGGCATAAATTGGCTTATCTTTACCAACAATGCAGTGAGCAGCTGTCAGAATATGTCGTGAATCTATAATAGCACCACCGCAGTGATGAAGTTCGTTCAATTGAATTGACGCTAAATATGGAAATTCACCAGGTCTAGCCTCTGAAGCATCTAAGATTTTTTGCGGACGTTTTGTTTCACCTGAGTACAGAAAAAATAAGAAAATAGTTATGCTATGTTTACTTTGTTTTGATTATCATCAGATTCTTCTCATCTATCGATTCTATCTATCATACTAACCTCCAGTGATCATCAGCGCGATCACAAGAACCAAAATATGTTGATACATTTTCAATAATATGGACTAAATGATGAAATCTGTAATCGGCTACTTTTATACAGATCAACAATTGTTTGACTTCTGCATAATAAGGTCATTTTTTATTCACCTTGCAGGAAAATCTTGTTTACTTGACACCAATATTTCTTCCACGATCGATAAGAGCCTTGAAGATCAGGTAATATTATCAAATACATGTCATGATTCGGTTGATTGAACTATAAACGTTACGGTAATTCAGTTTAATCTTCAAGACATTCACTGATTGTGATCTCGTGATGTCGAAAAAAATGAGCTGATCCTCCTAATTCCAATTAGGAGGATCATGCAGGATGGAAAACTTCATTCATTGAATTCAATTACATTGCAATGTCACTAGCATTTAAACGTACAGTATTATGGAATACTTAATGAATCTGTTCTCTTGTTGATGAAGCTTGAATACTCGTGAACTTCAGTGTATCTATCGAGATATCCAATGCCACAGGAAATAGGAAATGGAACGATACCCACAACTTCATTGTTGTAGACGAGTGGGCTTCCATTATCATCCTGAAATAGATTATAAATGATAGTTGAGAATATATATGAGGCATTCCGCACTATTTCACTCGATTTCTGGGTCGTATTTTTTGATTTTGTTCATTTTTGAATATGTTGCTGAGATGGTTATCAGAAGTCATTTCCCGAAAAAAAAACGAAAAAAAAAATTTTTTTGACGAAATTATGACCATTTTTGATTTTGGAAAAATGGCATATGTGCTCATTTCTGTGTAGCTTCGAATACTCATATCTTCTTCAATATTAGTTTTATGAAAAAAAAGAAGGGAGACTTTTCTCTCGAAAAATAGTGATACTTTGCAATAAAATTTAGTCCGGAAGTTGAAACTTAATATTTCTATTTTTTAACAACAAACTTAATAAACAAATAGCCGAAATACAACTTTGCCAAATCTTTAAAAATCTGAAAAAAATATATGTTACGGATTGAATTATTTTTGATTTTTCTGTAAATTATCTTTTTCCGTCTCGGAATGGTTGACGAGATATTGTTTTTTTAATGTTTTCGCGTGGTCCGTGGCCGATGCTCCAGAGCCTTGCGCATGCGCAGAGCGCACTAGCAGCAGGTCACGTGAGAACCTCTGCGATGGAGAGTGCTCAACCTACGCGCCAATTCCCACGTGACCTGCTGCTAGTGCGCTCTGCGCATGCGCAAGGCTCTGGAGCATCGGCCACGGACCACGCGAAAACATTAAAAAAACAATATCTCGTCAACCATTCCGAGACGGAAAAAGATAATTTACAGAAAAATCAAAAATAATTCAATCCGTAACATATATTTTTTTCAGATTTTTAAAGATTTGGCAAAGTTGTGTTTCGGCTATTTGTTTATTAAGTTTGTTGTTAAAAAATAGAAATATTAAGTTTCAACTTCCGGACTAAATTTTATTGCAAAGTATCACTATTTTTCGAGAGAAAAGTCTCCCTTCTTTTTTTTCATAAAACTAATATTGAAGAAGATATGAGTATTCGAAGCTACACAGAAATGAGCACATATGCCATTTTTCCAAAATCAAAAATGGTCATAATTTCGTCAAAAAAAATTTTTTTTTCGTTTTTTTTTCGGGAAATGACTTCTGATAACCATCTCAGCAACATATTCAAAAATGAACAAAATCAAAAAATACGACCCAGAAATCGAGTGAAATAGTGCGGAATGCCTCATATACAAATGATAGTTGAAATAGATTGATATATGATAGTCGGAAAAATAGATGCAAAAAAGGGCACATTTACCACTCATATTCGGTACCTGCTTTTTTTTTATATGAAAAATTTTAATTGAAAAAAAAAAATCGACGTTTTTGTCTGATGTCAAATTTTTTTTAATTAAAATTTTCGGATCTCAATGAATGCATCTTTTTTTCAAAATCTTGGTTATTCTCAATTAATTGAGGATTTTTTATTTCTGAATTTTTAAATTTTTTTCACTACGATGAAATTTCGATTTTTAATATGAGTCGTATACATCCTCTACTTTTTTCAATTTTTCCAAATTGTCAATAATAAATTTTTAATAATTATCAAACTTATTTTTCAATTTCAATAATTCTTCAGAATTTTCACGTAATTTGGCATTTATCATTCTCAAATTTTCCGATTTTTCCCGCAATATTTCCAGCTCTTTTTCAAATTCTATTGAAATCTTCCCTGCGTTTACTTGAAATTTCCTCGCATTTAATAATTCACTCATTTTTAAAAAATATCGTCAACAACTATCCTCAGCCTCCATACCTCATCTGGCGGCATTCTGTCCTAGTCATTCTGACGCTTATCGTCGATAAGACAGGTAAGTTTCCGATGGTAAGTAGATAATCGATAAGGGAGATTGAAAGGATTATGATTTATCGACGATACCCTTCAGTTTGGGGACAATTACTGTCCGCAATTGTCCACAAAGTCAGATGACAAGGGAACGCTGACGATTGAAATGTCCCATCGGAACATAAGAAGACGTTAGATATTGAATGTTCCAATGATCGTACACAGTTTCTCGTTGCATAACTAACTTCTCCATGTTTGAATGTCCCCGCGGTACATTTGGATGCCGCGAATGTCCTGGCGGGACAATTGCAATGCAGATGTCATTCTTGAACGACGCTAAGCTTGATGATATTGTTCCGCTGGGAGAAATGCCTCGGCGTCGCAATAAATGACCACGTGAATGTTCACAAACCGTCATCAACATTTGACTACATTGCTGACAAATATGTACACAATGGGGACATTATATTGCCATCATGGAGCAAACTTTATTCGTTGTTTGTGAATGTTCACAAGACATAGTGGGCCATCTATTGTCCAAATGTTGCATGCGAGGACATTAATGTACACAAATGGGAACATTTGTCTAACAAATGTTCTCATCGGGACAATCTCACCCTGAACATACGATGAATGATCAGTTTTCCGCCAGTTTCTGATCACATAAAAATCTATAAAAAGAAGCAAAAACAGTCTACAGACAACAAACAAACAAAACACAATTATTGAATAATTCAAAAAACAAATACAGAAAATGTATAAAAACTGATCCACTACGAAGCTCAATGAGTATGTATGTGCCTTAAAAAATGTTAGGTTAAGAAAAAATACTGTTTTCCATGTTTCCCAGTATCTAAGTAATCAAAAATAAAAAATGTATCCATATGTACAAATGCTGGCTTAAATAAACATGTTAAAAAAAAAAAAAAAAAAAAAAACCCTGAACATACGCGGCCTGGCCAGTTGAGGCATGGCCAGTTTTTTTGGGAACGAGGGCAAGTATCCCGTTTGGGGACAATAAATGTTCCCAAAATACTAATTGCGGAGCTATTATCTACAAAGTCGGATGACGAAAGGTATCTCTGACGATTGAAATGTCCCATCGGAACATAAGAAGACGTTAGATACTGAATGTTCCAATGATCGTACACAATTTCTCGTTAAATATCTAACTTTTCTATGTTTGAATGTCCCCGCGTTACATTTGGATGCCGCGAATGTCACGGCGGGACAGTTATAATGTAGATGCCATTCTTCATTGAAGTTGAAATTGATAATATTGTTCCGCTGGGAGAAATGCCTTCGCATTCAAACGGATAACCAAGTGAATGTTCACAGACCGTCATCAACATTTGACAACATTGCTGACAAATATGTACATAATCAGGACATTATATTGCCATCCTGGAGCAAGCTTTATTCGTTGTTTGTGGATGTTCACAAGACATAGTGGGCCATCGATTGTCTAAATGTTGCACGCTAGGACATCAATGTACACAAATTACTAACAAATGTTCCCATGGGACAATCTCACCGTGAACATACCCGGGCAAAAATTGTCATACATGTCCATACATGATCATATGTAATCATATATGGACTTTCCATGCACGGACCTATATGCGAATTGGCCATACACATACATATTTGAACATATATGAGCATATATGGACATATATGTCGATTTTTTCCCGGGTATGGCAGTCCCATATATGATCATATATGGGTATGTATGTCGATATTTTCCCGGAATATATCATCAAAATGTTCTGATATATGAACATAATACATCAGTATTAATTCCCTTGATCACTGAACTCCTCATTAATAACGATTGAGTGAGCATTTTTTCATATGTTTCATATATGCACATATATGTTCATATACGTTCCATATATGCCCATATATGCTCATATATGTCCATATGTGTTTCATATAGGCCCATACCTGCTCATATATGTTTCATGTATGTCCATATATGCCCATATATGTCCATATACGTACATATATGTACATATATGTGACATATATGTTCATATATGTCCCATATACGTACATATATGTTCATATATGACGATTCCTTCCCGGGTACGTGGTCTGGCCAGTTTTTTTGGGAACGAGAGCAAGTATCTCCAATTTTTTCCTGTGTAGAATGAATTTTTTACAAAAAACAAATTCTTACATGCTGTATCACATTTGTAAAGGAGCATGTAAAAATTTGTTTTTCCCAGAATATTCATTCTACACAGAAGAAATTGGATTGCAAATTTTGAAAAATAATGCTTCACCAGTTTATTGAATTTACTGCTTGCTGATATGTATTGCTTGTTGAATATCCGAACCTGTTTGGTTCTCGTGCCGTTCACAGATCGCGTGCAACATCATTTCTGCACCATTCGAATGTCTAACCGACTTTACCGTCTCTACTATTTGACAATGCTTCTCATTCGACACAATACACTGAAAAATCAGCTGACTCCACCTACAGAGCGTCAAATACATTCATTTATAAAAAAAAAATAAAAAAAAAAATTGAAAATAAGAAAAATAGAACAGACTTGTCAGGCGAGAGTGACGCCTGCTATTGTCATTGCTATTGTAATAATAGTCATTTAAAAAAATGGTAGATATAAAGAGTAACGTTAGTTTTTCCTGTCAAAGATGCCTCCAACCACTCAGATTAGATTCAAGCTTTGATCATCTTGGTGAACATACCCTAGCTGAATTATCACGTAGGTAATTTCTCATCTTTATACATTTTATCAGTGATTTGCTTAACTACGATTGCTTATTCATCATTGCTCTTCCGTTGCCCTTTCAATTTCATGGTTGTCAGTTTCAATGACATCGTTCCATTATCTGAAGAATTCAGTTTATCGAAAATAATTGTAACATAATTGACCAAAATTTTCCAACTTCGAACTTAGAAGAAAAAATTGAATCAAAGTGTTTTTCTCTTAATTCATGGAAAATTCAAATTTTTAGAATGTCAATTAGCAATGAGTCATTATTTTCATTGTTGATTTCTAACTATTTGTCTTGCAATTGGCTAATGATTTCGCTTGCAATAGCATCAATCGTAATAACTCAATGAAGCCACCTTCATGCGATTAATAGGGGAGAGTGGGGCAAAATGGACACTATAATGAAATGGTTAGAGATTGTTTTTTTTTGATCATTCTATTGAAAAGCTGAGGAAATTTTAGCCGGAAAACCAGTGTCATTTGTATTTTTTTCGATTTTTTTGAAAATCTATATTTTTTTGCATTTTTATGGGGTTGAAGCCTTTCATTTTTTTCAAAGTTTCAGTTTTTTCCAAATATCTTTGGTTCTATTGGTCGTAGCGATTCGGGGTTGGTCTCAAATGAAAGATGAGCTCATTTCCCATCGAATTATGGGGTTTTGAATTCGAAAATGGCAATTTTTGAAATAGTTATAAGCCAAAAACTGTTTCACAAAATTGTTTCACAGAAATGTCCATAAATACCTTAAAAATCGATATTTTTGAATTTAAAACCCTATAAATCGATGGCAAATGATCTCACCTTTCATCTCTCGTCGGAATTTTTGCGCTACGACGAATAGAACCAAAGATATTCTCAAAAAACTGAAAATTTTCAAAAAAACAAGGCTTTTTACCCCTCTAAAAAGCTCGAAAAAGTCAAAATCACCAAAACCTCCAAAAAATTAATTCCGGCACTTGTTTCCCATTTAAAATTTCCTCAGCTTTCCAATGAAATCATCAAAAACAATCTACCGCCAATATTTCCCTCAATTTCGAGAGTTTTCCATAATATTTGCCAAAAAATTTAGATGTGTCCATTTTGCCCCACCTTCCCCTATATCAAATTTCTGTCGTGAAGATGCCAAAAAGAAAATTAGTTTGTAAATTGGATGATTATTCTGTGAATATCCTGGGAATTATTATGTTGAGACTAATTTATTGAGATATTTTTTTTTCAGTCCGTGGAAATCTCTGTGATCTAGATCTTCTAAAAAATTTCGATCAACTGTACGCAGAGTTATTCGTGGAAAAACGATAAACGATGAATATTCGAGATATTAGCTATCATTTCAGTCAATTGTTGATTTGGAAATGTGTCGAAAGCAATAAGATTAATGGCAATTGGTCAAGGAGCCTTTTTCACATGAAATTGCACGAGTTACGCAAAAGATTTCGTGACTAATTCCTCTAAACTCAGCCCTGTTGTGTACCAAAATGAAGAACTCACTTTGTAGTACTAAATTATTTATTAACACAACTTAAACAATTGAAATTACACGTGAACTGTGATTTCCTCAAATTACAATAACGTTGTAGTATCGTGACGTTTCAGAGATTCGTTACTAACTAACTGAATTTTTGGTGGTTGAGGGGTATTTATGTTAGGGTTGGAAGGTAGTGGGAAGAACGCTTGTTCTAGAAGTTTCTTGGGTTTTTCCCTTAATGTTATTTATTTAGAATGTTCGGGAATGAATTTTATGATAGGGAAATTTCGGGAAGGATTAAGATGTTTTGGAGGCCTTGGGTCAGTTTATTTGAGGACCCAAGTAATGGAGGGATGGATTAAGACCTTGGGCGGACGGACAGGTGGGCAAGGGATTAATAATCGTAAATGGCGCCAAAGGTATGCGCTATACATCTCAATATAAACATAGGTAATGGACTACATATCAGGAAAAATAATATAATGTGGTAGATTACACAACACCTTTATGGAATAATTGTGGAAGAATCCACGGAATTTCACGTAATTATCAATTTGAAAATATCTCGTCAACAATAGAGTCTGCAATATTAATTGAGGGAATTTTTTCTAGCACAATGATTTATTAAAAAAAGTTCCTTTGCATTTTCTCTAAGTCACTCACTCCCAAGATATTCACAATAGAAGTTACATGGCATTTTTCAAAGAATTTATTCTCAGCATTTCATCAAATTTCTTTTAAATTTCCCAAAAAGAAAAAACATTTTACTCTATCTAAATATTTCATACCCAAACATTCAATTTCTATCAACAGTACCAATTCAGCAACAGGTTGTGGGTGATATCGAACCACAGAGTGGAAGCTTAGAACACTTAGTACCACCATTCAGACTAACCGAATCAGCGAATGGCACCAACGGCTTCATGCTCGTTGGTGATTCCGGCGAAACAGAGAGTCTAAGTCATCATTTAAAGGTAAATGATTTTTTTTTAGATCTCAAATTTCTCTACAGAAATGGTTTCTTGGTATTTTCCTCTGAACTCATTATCTACAGAGATAATCGCAAGAGAATCAAAATCATATGATGCAATTTAGAGATGTTTAGAATTGTAATGAGCGCTCTGGAAAAAATCAAAACGTTTTAATTTTAAAAAAAGCATGTGACTAACAAGATATAAGATTATAGAGAAAGTTAAAGGCTTGATTCATTTCACAATGGCATTTTCCTTTGAAATCAAGCTTCCTCAACAACCCATAGTTTCTATCAAGAAACGTCGGGGTGAAATTGAATGCATCCTTACCCCGTCCATTCTATTTTGGCTCCTTCCATTCTCTCTCATCCTAGACTATCTCAAAAATCAAAAAATATCACGAATCCTTGAAATAATAATTTTTTAATTGAATTTTTTAATTGACAGGTTCGTGCAACACTATTCGATATATTGAGTAGCAGTAGTGCAGCTGATCATCCACTCTGTGATGAATGCACTGATAGTTTATTGATGTTAATGGATCAACAGTTGAGAATGACAGAGGGTGAATGGTCTGATTACAACGATTATATTAAAAAATTGGAATTAGAACAACAACGCCAGATCAATGAGTCAATGGAGATGGAGAATTTGATGAAAGAATTGACTGATGTTAAGGCTGAAGAGGAGAGAATGATACAAGAATTGGAGGCACTAAAGAAAGAAGAGGCTGCTACAAGGAATGCCATTGCTGAGCAGGAGCTAGAACGTGAGAGACTGCAAAATGAAGAAGAGAGATATTGGCGAGAATATTCGAGGCACAGGAGGGATCTCATGTTAGCAGAGGATGAGTGTAGAAGGTAAATTTATTCGTATAATTCAGAGATGGAAGGTGATGAGTTTCTTTGATTTTTATATTGTTTTTGGAACATTTCGGTATTCAGGCTGGAGACAAAAAATTTCATACAGGCTTTTTTGTGAAGAAGAATCAGAGATTCGAGGAAAAATCCTTACAAAAAGAGTCATGTTTCGATGATTCTCCTGATATTGCCAGAAATTATTTTTTCTACCCGAAATGTATTTGCATCTCTTGGAGAATCACACAAAATTCCTGTTCAATTATTTCAAAATCTGAAAGAGATAGAATAATTTCCGTAACTTTTGGAGGAGAGAAACTTGACAGGAGAGACATTTCCAACAAATATGAAACAAATCTTCCAAAACTCAAAATATTCTAGAAATTCTCAGCTAATTTTTTTTTTATTGTTTCAGTTTGGATTGCCAATTAGCCTACGCATCGTCACAACTTGAAAGACTGAAAAAAACAAATGTATTCAATGCAACATTTCACATATGGCACTCTGGCCATTTTGGTACAATAAATTCATTCAGACTTGGACGATTACCAAACGCCCCAGTTGATTGGAGTGAAATTAATGCGGCATGGGGACAAACAACATTATTACTAACATCACTAGCTAGAAAAATGAATTTGACATTTCAAAGATTTCGTTTAGTGCCATTTGGCAATCATAGTTATGTTGAAGTCTTGGATCAGCAAAAAGAATTACCACTTTATGGCTCTGGTGGTTTTAAATTTCTTTGGGACACAAAATTTGATGCTGCTATGGTTGCATTCCTTGACTGCCTTCAGCAATTCAAAGAGCAAGTTGAGAAAGGCGACAGTGGGTTTTGTTTGCCTTACAAAATGGATAGAGGAAAAATCGAAGATTCAGCGACAGGAAACTCGTATTCAATCAAGTAAAGTATTATTTTTTTCATTAATTTGAGGATCGAACGATTATTTCGTGAAGAGCTCGGAAACTGCGTTTTTGCAGAGATTTATCAAGAGTCTTCTTCTTGAATGTCAAAATCTTTACAACTAAGATTCCTTGATTGAGTTTTATCAGCTGAATTCTTATGGAGATATCTGCAAAAAGATGTACGATGTTTATTTATGAGCTGGGAAAATTTCAGGAACAGTGAAGTCTCGAAATATTCATCAGCAGACCTTTTCTGTAGTCCCTGCAATCTCCTACAAAAGAGCTCTTTTGACAAATACCTCTAAACCAACGCGTTCCCGAGATATTTACAGAATAATCTAGGGGAAAGTGGGGCAAAATGGACATTCAAATGAAACAGTCGAAGTTACATTTTTTTTAATGATTCCATTGGAAAGCTGAGGGAATTTTAGGGGGAAAACATGTGTCGGAATCAATTTTTTCGAATTTTTGAAAATTTTCTTTTTTTTGGGCCAAAATTGAAGAGAATCCCATTTGAGTTTTTTCGAAAAATTGTTTTTTGATGATATCTCCGGTTCTATTCGTCATAGCGATTCGCGGGTGGTCTCAAATTGAAGGGGAGCTCATTCCTCATATTTTCGTTAAAGTCCCATTGATTTTTATCGAAAATTGACGAAATTAGAGGGCAATTTGTGGAAATGAGTTTTTGGGCTGTAACTTCCGTAATTTTTGATAAAAATTGATGAGACTTTAACGAAAATGTGAGGAATGAGCTCCCCTTCAATTTGAGACTACCCGCGAATCGCTACGATGAATAGAACCGGAGATATTATTGAAAAACCATTTTTCGAAAAAATCGAAAGGGGGGCCCTTCAAGATTGAGTGAAAAAAAAATTTTTTTCCAAAATGCGAAAAAAGAATTTTCACCCATATTTTCCGTCTAAAATTTCCTCAGCTTTTCAATGAAATCATTGAAAAAATTCTACCTCCATTATTTTTATCAATTTGGAGCGTTTTTCAGGATAAAACCATGAAAATTTAGATGTGTCCATTTTACCCCTTATGTCCATTTTGCCCCGCCTCCCCCTACGCATAATTTTTTGATTACCAGTAATATAATTTAAGATTATTTCTTAATTGCTTCACTTAATTTATTACAGAATACAATTCAACTCTGAAGAACAATGGACCAAGGCACTCAAATTTTTACTCACAAATCTTAAATGGGGCCTTGCCTGGGTCAGTTCACAATTCACTAAGGACGAAGCTGAACAATAAACTCACAATATATTTTATTTTTCAATTTTTTCGTTAACCACGTAAAAGAGAAAATTCTCACGACACGTTGTAAATAATATAGTTTTGTCATTTTTTCTCCTTTATTTTTTTTTTTTTTGTAAATAAAATATTCGGAATGGATGTTTCTTTTATTCTTAAGAATAACGATCACTTTTTTTTGATAAAAACCACATTACACCGAACAAAAAACCCGGAGGGCTCTGGACATTATCAGATGATATGTAATCAATTACTTCCGGAATACTCATTTCTACTACTTCAATCAATTCGCCTTCAGACTCGTCCCCACCACCTGGAAAGTCGAGACAAAATTTCATTATTAATTTTTTTTTTTCAACAATCAAGCCAATATTTTCAAGATTAAAATTTAGATTCATGAGGAAGTTCTTCATGGGGGCGGAGCTATGGGAAATGGCCCTATAGAAAGTTAGTTTCGGAATAAATTGTTTGCAGAAATATCGGGGAATTTATAGAAGAGCAATTTCGATGGGTTTTTTTTCTGTAGATGGTGTTTTAAAAATGACAAAAGAGATCCCAACAAAATTTCTCGATTTCCTCTACATTTTGGAATGTTTTACAGCAATCAATCATGAAATTGAGGGATTTTCACGTAGAAATAACGAGCGTACACTGAAAAATGGAACTTCAGTTGCAAGAAAATTTACTTAGTTGAAGAAAATTTGCTTCACTTCAGGAAATTTCAATATATATAGATAGGGGAAGGTGGGGCAAAATGTACATCTAGATTTTTAGGTAAATATTATGAAAAACCCTTGAAATTAATAGAAATATTGACGGTAGATCGTTTTTGATGATTCCATTGGAAAGCTGAGGAAATTTTAGGCGGGAAACCAGTGCTGGAATTGAATTTTTGGCGATTTTGACTTTTTTGAGCATTTTTGAGGGGTGAAACCCTTCCTTTTTTTGAAAATTTTCAGTTTTTTGAGAATAACTTCGGTTCTATTTGTCGTAGCGTAAAAATTTTGATGAGAGATGAAAGGTGAGATCATTTGCCATAGATTCATGGAGTTTTCAATTTAAAAATATCGATTTTTACGGTATTTATGGGCCTTTTTGTGAAACAGTTTTGAGAAACAGGTTTTGGCTTATAACTATCCCAAAAATTGATATTTTTGAATTCGGAACCCCATAAATCGATGGGAAATGAGCTCACCTTTCATTTGAGACCAACCCCGAATTGCTACGACCAATAGAACTAAAGATATTTGCAAAAAACTGAAAAGTTTAAAAAAAGTAGAGGCTTTCACCCCTCAAAAGTGCCGAATATCGAATTTTAAGAAAAAATCGAAAAAAATACATCTAACAGTCGTTTCTCGGCTGAAATTTCCTCAGCTTTTCAATGGAATCATCAAAAAAAATCTATCTCTAACCGTTCCATTACAGTGTCCATTTTGCCCCACTCTCCCCTATAAAAATTGCGAAGGAAAATTTTGTTGAAAGGTAATTTTCTTGCTACAATTCTTGCTTCTCAGCGTAGTAATATAGATTCTGCTTGAATATTCTGAAATCTATAAGAGATAGTGCAATCTTCTGCAGAACTTTTAGTAGTCTAAAAGTAGAGCAACAGACAATTTTTGAACTTCCTCATATCTTCTGACGTATTTTTTGAAAAACTCATCACAAAGTTGCATTGACGCATCTCGTTTTACCACTTCAATGCCGAATTCAAGCATTGAATTTTGGAAAAAAATTCGATTCAATGTTTCTATTCAGTTTTTGACAGTAAACGAAGATTCTTGCATCCATAATTATATGTATTTATTATCACTTTTTACGCAATAAATTTTATCTCTCGGGTATAATTCTTTCCTCCATGAGATAGAATCACAGAAATAACTTACCAGGATGAGTGTGCATCTCGTCTGTGACCTCTACATAAAAATGGGTATGCCTTCCAGTTGTTGCTGCAATATCGCTGGAAGCATTTGAGAATTACTAAATTGTGAAACGAAATCATTTAAAATATTACATTTCAAAAAATTCATTCTGGAGGAGGGTGTCTGAACAAGTCGATTCCAAAGTCAGATACGTTCTTACTTATGATGTATCTCAAAAACTACTGGAGATGAAGACATTCTTAAGATCTATCTCCAGTAGGTCCTGAGTAGAGATGTAAAATTACCAGTAATTCTTGTTGAAGTAAAATTACGGTAAAAATACCGTAATGTTACCGTATTGTGACGTAATTGGAAAAAACTACTTGTTTTGATGTAAAATTACCGTCAAAATTTTTTGATGTAACGATACCGTAATTTACTGTAATTTCCATCTATATAGATGATTCAAAAAAACATTTCCATACTCAAAGAATTACTTTTCAAGTAGTCAATTATATGAGAGTTAGTATTGAAATTGTTTTTTTTTTAATTAAATTTTTTAAAAGGACAATTATTTAATTTTGTTAATCATTCAATGAGAACAGTTACCCGATTTGTTCATTTTTGCCTCCTCAGGATAATCATATTTTCATACATCAATATTTAGAATAATATGTTAGGAACATTAATGATAATAACAACAATTTTATAATTTTTCATTGGCTGTCACTGACTATAAAAAAAGTAACACAAATGATGATGAGAAAGGCTGCGAATTGATTTAAAAAATTAATTCCGTAATTCATCTATATAGATGTAAATTTATCGTTATGTCTCTAAAAATGATAATTACGGTAATTTACTTTGAAAATCAGTGTTTTTACCATTTTTGTTATTTACTGAAGTTCGGTAAATTACGGTATTGAAACCGTAAAATTACTGGTATCGTTACCTTTTCACATTTCTAGTCCTGAGATATGATCAACGAAATAATTCAGTACTAAAAGTGACTTATCTCGTTGTTCTTCGTGGATTTTTTTTCACTCCAGATGAAAATAAAGAGAATAAAATATATATAACTGCACTCACGTATAAGTGAGGATTTTTTCGAAAGCTGAAGCAGGCGCCTCATAACCAACTTCTTCTTTTAACTCATCTCTGGCAATTTCAACGATTGGCAGATTCTTATCAACAATACCAGCACACAATTCTAATGTTAGTCCAGCCTCTGGAGGATACTTATCAGTATCAACATCCTGATGTTTTTCCGGTAATATACCATAATAAGCAGCAGGACGAAATTGTCTGACAAAAACAAGTTTCTTGCGTGTTGTATTGAAAACAATAATTGCAACACTGTCATGTATTCTCGAGACATCCCAACACTTTTCTTTACCATCCTGAAGAAAAGATATTCTCGCCGGTCTCAACCATGGTGAATTTTGTGGCAATGGTCCTACCTTAACATCCTTAAGATCCATCATTTTTTTGCGAATTATGGCATTTCTTTCCTCCTGGGTTTTTTCACTCATTTTATTATTCTCTTTGAATTAACGTTAATTCGACTGATAATTCGAATAATAATTTATGATCTGTCACGAATCTTCCCACTTGGTTAAGGATGTATGATCGAGGCAATGGGAGAAACGGTGGTGGGGATGGGCTCGGGAAGTTGCGGGGTTCTTCCCTGTTTCTCTTCTTGGCCGACTGTGGCGCCCCTGAGAGCAGCAAAACGTTGTTTTTTTTTTTTTTTTTTTTTTGATAACAACAGGTTTGATAACAACAAAGAAAAAAAATGGCAAAAAAACCTAAGAAAATGGATTCCTCAGAAAAATTTGAAAAAATGTAGAGTATTGCAAAAGAATAAAATGAAAACTACTGAAAAACAGTGATATAATAATATATTTCTAGCAAAGTATGCAATAACTGTTATACGAGTTGATATCTTAAAAGTTATTTATTAAAAAGAATTTATTTTGGCTTTCAATAATTTCCATTCAATTGTCCCTGAGCTAGGGCCAGTTGAACCACTTGACGCGGCGATACAATTATATATTTTGTTCAAATTACAATGATTCGCTGATTAATTTACCAATCAGAAATGATAAGGTGAATAACAAACTGCTATTCCATGGAAAAAAAAATTATTTATTTTTAAAAATTATCCTAAAAAAATTGTGAAAGAATTTTTGGTTCAATTGACCCTTTCCTTCCCTATCTCACGATTCATTCACATAATAGAAAGACTTGTGATACTGTACACCTCATCTGAGAGAGCCTTATCCGTGAACCGGAGACGGGAAGTAGAGACAGGAACTTAGGATGATTTTTAATCCATCACTTCGTTGTAGATTTTATAGAAATATTCATGAAGAGTCTTTTTTAGAGTGGAGATCCGCAAAATTGGTTCGAAGAAATCAAAAAATATAGCAAAAATCCTAGTGCATTCACTGAAAACTTCCATCAAAAATCATACTCATCACTGATTCTATTCAAATTGCTACACCATTTCGACGCATTCTTTTAAATGGAAATATTGGATGGAGAAAGGAATAATAGGCTTCGATTTTTCTCTATAACTTATTCTGCTCCAAGTTTCCTACAGAAGTTCTTTGGAATTGAATCTTCGATTTTTTCCTCAAATTCTTCAATGAGAAGTGCGACAATACAGTGGGAAAAACTGTGAAATTTATGCCGAAAACCCATTTCTGACGAAAAGACGCAGCTGAAGGTTGTCGAAGAAAATTAAAATCCATTGTTCCTCCTTCTACCGAATATTTTTTATTATCAATTTCTATTTGAGAAAACTCGTGAGGAAACTGTAGCCTTACCAATGAAATCAGCGGAAAAAAAACAAATAGAATTCCCAACTGAACATTCCAGCGAAAGCCTTAAAATTTTCTCTTTGATATGTTTATGGATTCTGCCAAATTTTTTACATCTGTCATAAATAGATATCCTCTAAAAAATGATTACTTCATTTTTTTCCTTTCTTCCCCTTTTTTTCCTTCTTCTCAACTGCAGGCTTGAAAGCATCTAAAATTTCCTGCTGCTTAACTTGAGTGTCAACATGCACAACATCCGGCTTCTTCCTGTATCTATTAACAGCAGCCGGTGGTGAGAATTCGATTTCAATGTCCGAGGCAGTTGAACTGGAGATCTCAGAACTATTATCCTTGTCTTTAACGATTTTGAACTGCAACGGCTTCATAGGTTCCAAAAGTTTAGGCACATCCATATTCTCCTGTTTGACTGGATACATAGTGACATAGTAAGTACCATCTCTCCTCAAAATATGCAGCGTTGGTGGTGGCTCAGTATCATCATCGTCGTCCAATTTTTTCGACTGAGTCTTCTTCAACGATGTCTGACTCCTACTCTTCACTGATCTTGTTCCCCTAGAATGTGCAGATCTCGATCTACTGTCCTCAAGTGCACCAGCTCTGATCTCCTTGATAATTTCCTTGAGAGTTCGTGATAATTTACCAGGACGCCATCCAATTCGCGGCTTCAATCTACCAATTGTTTTGCCCTCATTCCACAACCAGCCCATATTAGCTGGAACTCTTCTACGTGGATCATTGCAATTTTTGTGGCCAAATGATACACCAGGATATGAATCACCAGCCATATAAATCCAACGGATTTTTCGTCGTAATGGTTTTCCATTTCCTCCTGCTGATGCAATCTTATTGCGAGTTTTATGTTTCCTCAATTGTTTATTCTTACGAATTTTCCGCGATCCTTCTCTACCCTTCGATAATTTCGGTTTTTCATTCAAACTGTCAGGAGCCACTGGGATTCTTCTACGAGACCTGCAGCATGTTTGTCCACATGGTCCAAAGCTTTCACTCAATGACACTTCCGACTTCTTCTCACCATGAAGAAATGAATAGTCAGATGAGAACATGTGTCTTCTCATGGATTCTCGTCGACTCGATGATGGCAATGTAAATGGTTTAGTTTCAATAACTCTAGATGGAAATTTTTCATGGACCTGCTGAGGATGATGATGTTTGAGTTTCGTAGGTTTCGAAACAACAACTTCTTCGAAATCCTCCGAACGTTCTTTCATCTTGAAATAAGGACTCTCCATGGAATCTGCCAAGCCAAGTCCCGCAAGACCAGGTACTTTTCCCAGTGAATCAACAAATTCCTTTGTCTTTTCAAATGCACGAATCAAACAATCCGCTCCAGTACAATATTTCATCGTACAAACTTCTTGACGTTCATTTTCCTGATAATTCTCCTTTTTATCTGATTGTCTAGTAGAATAATAATAATTCGGCGATTTAAAATCATTGATCGATCGATAAGCACATTCATTTTCCATTTGATTTTCGTTTCTTGAATCATTCTGTTTTTCTCGCCTACGATAAATATCCTCACAACCACCGCCCCTCATTCTCTTTCCGCAACATCTACTGCCATTGTAAATTTTATTTATACCTTTTTCACCATTGCCTCCTACCTTGTCATCATTCGCATTGTCTTCGTTTCTCGTTACGCTACGTTGAATTCTGCTATTGCAACATTCATTCATACAACGTCTCTGACAAACTAGGAAGTTACCAGGTATATCTGTTGCATCGATCTTCGATACATTCGTATATTTTTTGCATTCACATATCGGCTCATTTGGAAATGTACAATAAATTTCACTACGATAATCACTGTCATTCAATTTTTCAGCTGATGTTAGCTCATGAAAATTTGGATCATTCATATTTATCCTTGGAGATATTTCTGGGGCTTTCAAATTAGTCATTAACGATCTATATTCACTCATAATTTTATTATTAATGAAAATAACTCAGTACTAAAATTTATTCCATCAATTTTCTATTCAAATTTTTCCATTTTTTTTATTTCTTTCAATTATTTATTTTGAATTATAATCGTCATGGAGACAGTTACGATGAATTTCTCTGTTACCGACAAATTCCTTCAGATGAATTCGGAGTTACAACGAATGATGGCGCTAATAGGCCTAATGAGACGTCTTCTCTTCCAGTTTACCATTATTTCTTCTTCTTTTCTTTTTTCCCCTTTTTTTCTTCAGATGGAGCACTCAACAATTCATTTTTCATATCTTCCGAACTACTTTCAGGAGCTTTAGGCTCCTCTTCGTCATTCGCTAGTACACGTTTAACAAAATATTGTCCATCATTTCTATCATTTTTGAAAACAAATGTATTCTTTCTCATCTGATAATGCGTAGTTACGTATTTTCCAAGACACGTTAATTTAAATTCGATATCAATCCAGCCCGACATATTTTCACCAGGATCAATCAGATTATATTTACCCTGAACTAAAAATGGCTTTGGCAAATGTTCTTTGTCATTTGCCACCATCGCAATTTGATCGCACATACATCCAGACAATTTCAATGTCGTTTCAGCAATTGCATATGTTTCGTCATCACAAAAAATTCCAATTCTCGCTGGTGTTTTCTGCATTTCCTCAACGAGCAATTTCGGCCTTTTACCAAATAAACACGATCGTCCAGATCCAAATGCAATGTCATTTCTTTTCTCGTTATCACTCAGATTTTTCACGCACTCAAAGTCAAATTGTGATAAAATGAGTATTGGTAATTCTAGAAATTTTATTTTAACGTGTAAGGGTCTTTTATCACATTCGTATAATTTTTCATCCGTTAAATTTAAACAATTAACTGTCACCTCAAGGAGGTAGAGCTGCTCGTCAGGAACGTCGAAGCAAGCCATTCTTCCTCGTTCTACGAATTAACCAGAGATATAGAATAATTACAGGAATTCAGAGGTGAAATAATGCAGCAATGCGAGTCAATTTCCATCAAAACCGATGCCACATGCATGAATTCTCTTGGAGACCTAAAAAAAGGATTCATTAAAAAAATTCACATCAGATTGAAGTCGATTTGTCTAGATCCACCGCTCGATTTGTTAATTGATGAACACTGTTGTTTTCCGAATGATAAAAAAATAATTAATGTAAGACTTACATATTTCAATGAATATTCAAAATCACTCCCGTGGATTTAGACATTTTTCCGAATTACTCGAAAGTTAAATATATATTAGAGGCTAGTTTTTTCTTCTAGATGAGTAATTGCTCTTGACAGGTTAGAAAAGACGATCGTCTCAATTAGAGATACTTAGGCTTAAAGGAATTACTCAGAAGAAAGGATGAACAAATGTGTATAAATCTTTTAGAAAGTGGGCTTGCGAAATTGAGCCTCTTAATTAGTACATAAGTATTATTTCAATTCAGCCTTTTCATTTACATTGAGATTACGATGGATCGTCTATCCATTTACGTTACGCCATCGAATGAGGATGCAGTGTTTATGCCTTTTTTGAACAAAAGATAAAGAGGAAAACATCAAGTAGATCAATCTCATACGAAATATCTCGAGCCTAACTGATTTTAGAGATATATCAACGTATGAGACTCAAGATTCATTTTTTTCCTTGTGTTGACAAGTTTTGAGAGAACTGGGGAAGAAATCACGCCACTCAATTGTCTCAGCAAAAGAGGGATCATTCTTTGAAACAGGTTTTGGAAAATATAACTTTCTTCGGTTATGCCGCATTATATGATAGAGGATAATGAAACGGACTATGGCATTCGCTTTGAATTTGCTCATTCAGATTCGAGTTAAAATTAAGATGGAACCCAATTTGCAAGATCAGTTCTTCCGAATGCTTATTTTGTTCTTGTGTTTTTCCAGCATTGTACTGAATTGTTTCCGATTCTTCTTACGTTACTTGCTGACGATACTTGGAAGTAACAGAGTGAAAACGAGGGGCTGCTCACTTGGGGATTCGGTGGCACAGTGATTTCCAAAAGGAATCGATTCCTTGTGATTTCCACTGCGATTTCCCGTGATTCCCACTGATTCCAATGATTTCCAGTGATTCCTAAATTTCAGAAATCAGTGATTTCCAAACTGTCAATTGGAAAACCTTAGTATTTAATCATTGTAGATTAACAATAATTCATTCATGGTTATGGGTATGCCTGATCAATAAAAGCAATTATTAAAGAAATTAGAACAATTTTTTGATACTCTTATGAATATTTTCATGAATACTTAAATTTTTTTCACTTGTAATAGGAGATGACATAGTTGAGTTATATTGCTTAATATTAATATAACCATGTACATCTATCCAATGTATATATATATATTGAATGAATTCGTTGGATGAATGCTTGCTCGGTGGAGAGGGGATGACTGATTTCCAGTGATTCCCGAAATCACGCGATTTCTTTGTAATTCGCAATGATTTCCTATACATTAGGAGGAATAACGAGGAAATCAGGAATCGTTCGATTTCCAGCAATTTCTAGCGATTTCCAGTGATTTCTAGTGATTCCTAGTCTGATTTCGGATGAAATGGTTCACTGATTCCCCAAGTGAGCAGCTCCTCGAGTGAAAATCTCAAATTTAATGTAAGGAGCTTACTTTTTCCTGCTACAGAAGAAAGAAAGAATAACCATTAAATTTTCCGGTTGGCCTCATTATCGGAGTGAAATTTCAGCCGATGCCTGTGCCAAATACTCCGAAAACTAGACGATGTAATTTGTAATTTCATTTATATCCTCAAAACTATTGCATCAAAACAGATCACATGGGTGTATTCTTGAGCTCAAATGTCCCGTTCTTTTTGATATAACTTCCCAATTCCATCCAAGCCTCCTTTCTTTCTGAATTTAGTGAACGAAATTTGTTTAATTCAGAAACTATATAATATTGGAGAGGCAAAGGTCACCTTGAGATCGTAAACTTCAGGGATTTCTCGCTTCTCCAAAAACCTGCACCGTTGGATTTCTTATTCCTTCCTTTTCGTTCCACCGTTCTCCCATCAATTCTCTTTCTTTCTCTCTCACCCCCCTCTCTCTCTCTCTCTCGCTATCTCGGTTCTAAGGTAGTTTCTCCAACACCGTACCGAAGTATGCACTAATTGGTCCGACCACTCTACACACACGCACCCATGGCAAGAATGAACAACTCGAGGTCTATTCAAAATCTATAGTGAATCACAAGCATTCATCACTTTGCTACAAGACACTTTATACTGAAAATTGGAGAAATTATATTTGTGTGAGTATCATTCATGTTAATGCATACAGAATCTATTGTTGCTTGTTTTTTTATACACGTGACTTGTCGAAGGAAAATAAATAGATAACAAATTTTTACTTTTGTCTACATTGCTTAATTAAATCACTCTGATTGATGAATAATCTTCATTTTGGAATAAGTATTGGTGTTATTTATTTGTTTGGGATTGACAATATGAATAATTGGAGATCTAGAGAAAAGGTTGAGCTACCAAAATAAAAGAAGTGTAGAGGGTAGTCTGGGGGAGGGGAAGAGGTAAGTATCATGGACAGCCAAAGTTAAATTCCAACTGTGGTGAGGCGACAAGGCGGCTCGTTAAAATGCTTCTGGGAGTTTCGGACGCTGGGATACTCTTGTTTAATTGGTGATTAGCGATTAAAACTAACCGATCCCTCCTCATTCTTGTATCGACCTCGTACAGTGTGGCCAAATGGGACAAAGCTCAGTGGATAAGACATAACGCATTCATTGCGAGTCTAACTGGACAATCAGATCTTGGATATCATTCCAGAAGAATTTATTGAAATCCGCTTCCTAATGATCCTCATTGACGTGCTTAAGAAGATGATTGAGGATTTTAGACTGATTTTTTTTTTCTATTATGAAACGAAGTTATTTTCGCGCACGTCATCAATGAATTCACATAGTGATTCATTCAAACATTAAATTAAAAATGATCGACTTCTATTTATCAGATAAGGAAACGATGAATTAAAGGTAGAGTTGAACACTGCGATTTTGAGGACAATGATTTGAATGTAAATTCTGCTTGTCATTCATGTTAAGTTTTATATTCTTTCATGGAGTATTAATCGGTGTTTCAGTACTGAAGAGTGATCTCTTCGTAATATTTCAAACTCTGGAGGAGGTTTTGCATATTTGACGGATTCCGAGTCGAGAAATAAGTCTTTATAAGATGTAGTTTGGACATTGAAATTCTCCTCGTTTCTGGGGGTATTCTGAAGATTTCCAACATCAACGTGAAGTTGAACGACGCCCATCTCGATAGAAGCGTTGTTACTCAAAAAGGACGTCAATAAAAAATGTACTTTTTTCTCAATATTTCAAAAAAAAATGTCATTTTCCTCAATTTTTTCAAATAGACACCCCCATTTCTCATTTAATTTTCTGAAAGAACACATTTTTCTGTATTTTTGGTGGCCTTTCAGGTCTCTGCAGAGCAAAACACTCAACTCCACTTGTATTTCGACCCAAATGATTCGACTCGCACGAAGTTATTTTCTCTTGTCGTCAGTAGAAGACGAGAGGCCTCATAATATTGCAGGAGGAAAAAACCTTGATCGTGCACTCAGTACGATCCCACGACATTATTTTCTAGGTGAGTTTTACCATCAGAGATAGTTTATATACAGACACATACAAGTACATCGAAGTTATACACTTTTACTAAACTTGTATGAGTCAATGTAGAATGCAGAAGAGAATGAAAATTGTTAGTCGGCCGATTCGAATAAACTATTGCATGCAAAACGAATTGAATAAGTCGATAAATTTAATGAATGTGATAATTAAAGGGATCTTTCTCTCATGTATACGATTTCATGTGAACACTTTACTTTTTTTTAACTGCTTTCTGATTTTCACGTCTCCTTTCCTTACTTCAACAATCCTCCTTGTAAAAAATAAATTAGCTGAAGAGACTCAGTCATGGAGTGGGAGAATGTAATGGGTGAATCCAAATTTCAGGTAAGTTCTTTAAAAATATCTTCTGGGATTCGAGAAAAATAGTGCAATTTTTGCAACGATCCTTTGTATAGTTTTAGTTGTGCCCAACGAGGAAAATTATGATGAAAATACGTAAATAATTATTCAGTTCTTTGCTTCGTTGAGAATGTGGGAGGTCAAACGACGATGTTTCAGAAATTTTTTTCTTTCTGATATGGAACTAGAGGATATATTCTGAATAAGGAAAGGGTCCATCTGAAACAAATGGAATGTCCATGATAGTACACGGAAAAAAAATTCTAGTTAAATTTACAATGCTAACATCGTAATTTTTCCTATTGATTATTGTAGTGGTGGACTAGACTTTTAACATCGTAATTTTTACGATGTAGCGTTGGAAATTTCATTTAAGAAATAATACTTTAGACAAATAATACCAAGTCTTAAGCTCTTTAATATAAATTACGATGTGAACATCGTAAAATTTGAAGAGAAATCTTAAATAAAATAAAATAATAATCGACCGGTGGTTGGATTCGAACCCGAGTCCTTTCGAGTGCGAAATGACCCACGCCTTGGACCACTCGACCACCGAAGGGCTTACACTTTAAGTTGTTTTTAAGATCTATATTAACAATTTCAATAAAAGGTCATAAGACACGAGAGCGCCTCTTGCGGAGGACGCAGTTACTATTTAAAAATTACGATGTAACATCGTACTTTTTATAGCTTCCATCGTATTATAACAGAGGCAGCACTAGAATATTCATTTTATTAAAAAGTAAATAGAATTATTAAATATACGAATGAATATAGTTTTTAAAGTGTAATTTTCATTTATTTTTTTTACGATGTTAAATTGTAATTTTTGAAGTAATTTTTAATCCTAAAAGTCTTTGTTAAAATTACGATGTTAAATAGTAAAAATTATAACCCACATAGTAAATTTTGAAATAAGATATTTCAAAATTAACGTTAATAAAAGTCTAGTCCAGGATTACGATGTTAACATCGTAAATTTTGGTAGAATTTTCTTTCCGTGTACCTAAATTTCTGCTCCTCTCATTCAATTCAGCACCTCTCTTTGTATTAATTCCCATTTTTTAAAATATATTTTAAGAAGCCACATAATGAAACAAATGGAGATTTCTGAAAACGATAAGAAGAGAGATATCTCTAATGAATCGAACCAGAAGGGAGAATAATCGTATGAATTATATCCTTTGTCATCTTGTATGTGACGATCCAGATCCGGTGGCAAGACACTAGGGAGCCACGCAAAGAGATGCAGAATTACTGGTATATTCATTGGCGTTTCATCCTGAAAGGTATACTCGAGATGATGAAGAAGAAAGGAGGTACTCTTGTGTGCTCATCTCACTGACTTTCTCGCTCTCTATCGAACCTGAGTTAGGTCAGAGGGCAATAGCGGTACTGTACTTCCAATAAAGAGGAGGGAGAAAGAGAAGAAACTGAGGTAAAAGAGAAAGAGACATGAACCAACCTCCTCTCATCACATGCTCTTGTGTCCTCTACACGTGCAACTCTTTATGCCTCATAGTCTCTCTTTTTCTACTCACATACGGCTTTAAATGTCGATAATATGATACATAGGCGAGAGAATATCGAGACTTGAAGTTGTCTGAATTAGAAATGTCAAAACATCGACCGCTAAAAACATTGTCTGCGACCCAACTGTTGCTTCAATTTCTCGGAAAATCACAACGAAAAATTCAGGTCTGTATTTGTCACCAAAACGGAAAGTGAGGGAAGATGCCGGCGTGCGTCGAAATTAGACTACAGGTGGCTCTTCCCAAATTAATCATCCAATGACGTTAGAGCTTTCTTTTATCGCCGGATTATATTGAGAATATATCTTTTATATACATTTGATACATAATTATATACTTTTTCTATATTTTCAGTATAAATTTTTCATATCCCAATATATATTTTAATTAGGGGAAGGTGGGGCAAAATGGACATCAGGGGTAAAATGGACACATCTAAACTTTTTGGCAAATATTATGGAAAACTCTTGAAATTAAGGGAAATATTGGCGGTAGATTGTTTCTGATGATTTCATTGGAAAGCTGAGGAAATTTTAGATGGGAAACAAGTGCCGAAATTAATTTTTTGGAGTTTTTGGTGATTTCGACTTTTTTGAGCTTTTTAGAGGGGTAAAAGCCTTGTTTTTTTGAAAATTTTCAGTTTTTTGAGAATATCTTTGGTTCTATTTGTCGTAGCGCAAAAATTTCGACGGGAGGTGAAAGGTGAGATCATTTGCCATCGATTTATAGGGTTTTGAATTCAAAAATATCGATTTTTAAGGTATTTATAGACATTTCTGTGAAACAATTTTGTGAAACAGTTTCTGGACTATAACTATTCCAAAAATTGACATTTTTGAATTCAAAACCCCATAATTCGATGGGAAATGAGCTCACCTTTCATTTGAGATCAACCCCAAATCGCTACGACCAATAGAACCACAGATATTTGGAAAAAACTGAACATTTGAAAAAAATGAAAGGCTTCTACCCCTCAAAAATGCCAAAAAATATAGATTTTCAAAAAAATCGAAAAAAATACAAATGACACTGGTTTTCCGGCTAAAATTTCCTCAGCTTTTCAATAGAATGATCAAAATAAATCAATCTCTAACCATTTCATTGTAGTGTCCATTTTGCCCCACTCTCCCCTATATTTTATTTCCATGGGGGATATCTTAATCAATCTGACTCCGATAGTTCACGAAGTAGAGCAAAATATTGAAGTTGGATTTTTCATCATAAAAATTTATAGTTCCACCATTCAACTATTTCTCGATATCTTTTTTCCTTCAATTCCTCAATTCATTTGTATTTGAATTCAAACAGAAAACGAAAGAAATTCTGGAAATTTCAATTACCATCGTCAATTCCAATTTTTTTTTTTTTCAAATTTATGACATATTATCTAATAATTCAATAAAGAACGAGGAAACATAATCTCATGTGAATGCTCTTAAAATAGTGATGGGGGATGATAATTCTATAATTGACTCGCGATATTGCCCTGAATAATTAAATAGTAATAACTCTGAAACTACGATTTTTCATTCAATTTGATTACTTTTAATAATAACAAAAAAAAGGACAGATACACAGAGAAAAATGTTTTCTTAATTTAAGAATGTGCAGTCACTTAATTTAAGAATGTGCAGTTCACTTAAATTAAGAAAGAAAAGTCACTTGATTCAAGTGAAAAAACTCACTTGATTTGAGTGAGTTTTACTTTCTTAAATTAAGAAAGATAAAGTCACTTGATTTAAGTGAGAAAAGTCACTTAATTTAAGTGAGAAAAGTCACTTAATTCAAGTGAGTTTCACTTTCTTAAATTAAGAAAGAAAAAGTCACTTGATTTAAGTGAGAAAAGTCACTTAATTTAAGTGACTAAAAAGTCACTTAAATTAAGTGACTTTTACTTTCTTAAATTAAGAAAAAAATAGTTACTTGATTTAAGTGAGAAAAGTCACTTGATTTAAGTTAGAAAAGTCACTTAATTTAAGAATGGCATGTCACTTAAATTAAGTGACTGCACATTCTTAAATTGAGATAAAATTTTTCTCTGCGTAAGGGGTGAATAAAACTGACCATATACTTGACATAATAATGACAATGCGTATTTCGATCGTTTCCAAGAAAAACTCATCTACTTATCACATGTCATTACGAGGAACGTTTTTTTCACGAATAATTTCAAGCTCACCTTTAATGCGATTTTTTGGTATGCATTTGATGGGGGAAAAGGAGGGGGGAGAGAGAGGGCATCTGTATAACCAAGAGAGTGGAATTTGAAAGAAGGGAAGCGAGAATGATGATGGGGTCGATTCCAAGGTGTACGTACAGCAATCCAACCGTTGCTTGTGTACTTATTAATGAGGTAGTCCTCCCCCTTCCCCACCTCCTCTCCGCAACCACGAATGAAGCGATGCGATGCAAGACGAAACGACGAAAGACAAGAAAAAAACAAAAAAAGCAAGATTTCTCTCTGGTTTCCTTTGGATTTCGTATATAGATGTATATCATATATATATACACATACAAAGTGCATCACTGTTTTTTTTCTATCCTTGAATAAGAGCCCAACAATTTCGACAAGACACATCCACAAGAAATGTGAATTATCTGGAAAAAGAGAGAAACATCCTTCATTCTTCCTCTCTTTTTCTTTCTACGTTGTGGGGTTATTCCTTCTGCAAGTGTACATACAGTGAGTGCTCCTGAAGCACGAAAAATATGGCTTCTCCACGTGTCTTTGCTCGAATTATTTTTCAATTTTCTGAGACCGGTATGTCCGGTCGCACGATCGCCTCTGATGTATTTTTTACCACTTTTTTCAAATGATCATTACATATCCATACCACAATTTTTATGTACAATTCGCATGTAATACTGCTTTGATTGTTTTTAATGTTGTGGCGAACTTAGAAAGAGCGGAATACACGATTAACTGGGGCTTAAAATTTTCAGAATTGATGGAAGTTTGAGGTAAAAAAATTTGAAAAATTAAAAAAAAAATAAAGTCAAAATGAAGGTTTGGTGGCGAAATTCACATGATATTCATTATGTAAATATATATTTAATGTATTGAGTATAAGAAAATATTTTTTTTTTCTATTTAGGTATGCTACCCATCGTGTCATATAAGGATATTACTATTACCCCTAAAAAAAAAATATATTTTCTTTATGACATATAATATATATATATATATTCGAAGCACTTTGAAAGAGTAACTGATTACCTACTAATTTCACCTCGGTTCATTGCAGTGGCGTTAAATGCCGTTTAGTTATAGGAAATTGAAAGAAAGTGCCAAATTTCCTATGTATTTCAAATAGAAAAAGTTCAAGATAAAAAAAAGTACTCAGAAGTAAAATTAAGGGCTCAAATTTTAAGAAATTTTGTTTTTGGTACGTAGAACAATATTCCGCTATGGGAGCAAGAAAAATGTTCGTACACCAAACTTTCATATATTCATTAGTTCGTTGGGCTGTCGCACGTGATAAGGGGACGATACATTAATGACGGTAAGTCACGATATTAAATCGAGAGCGTAAACTATAGTTGGAACGGAGAGAATGTGGAGTAACGCCGCAAGGCAATACTACATGCTGAGAGATAGATCTTAGCCATCGTGGCTTGTTATTATCCTGTAAACGAGGTATCTCTTGTGAGTAACTTCGTGTACGAAAAACTAGGCTCCTCAATGTAGGTAAACTGCAACTATAATATCTCTAACATTCACCATCATCACCCTCTTCCTCTCTCTTCTTCACTCACCTCTCTCAATCGAACAAGTTTTGATTCTGCGCATAATTCTTCCCGTTATTTGCTAGATTAGTCACTCCGAGATACACATAAGACTCTGAATTTTTCAAAAATAGATATTTCATGAAAATCACGATAATGATCGCAATTCGCGGTACCCGGTGAGGATAGGACTCACTGAAAGTCAAAACAGCACATGTCCAGAGTGAGCTCAACACATTTTTGTGACCTCACTAATTATTATTGTTTTTTTTGTGTAAATTAACTCCGAAAAATGGAGGAAAGTTCGAGAGTTAGGACCGGGAAAGAATTTCCTCAGTCCTAAAGATAAGATTATCAACATCAAGGACAATCAGAAGGAGCCTGGACAGGAGCAGCATCCAAGTGGTTGGTCCAACATCAGCCAACACTGGTGGACGTTGGTCAAGAACGTTGTAAAAAAATTGTTGAGGGAGGTAATAATAACCATAATTGCGGCAGAGAAACATATATCCACGTAATTAACAAAACAAATCTTTGATGAGATATTTTTACCCTGAGATATTATTGTCGAGATTTTTCGGCCGAGATGTAATTGCCCGAGAGATAAAGAGGCATCACCAGTAGAAATTTCAATCATGTAAAAATTCTATGGATTAGAATAGAGATAATTGGACAGATCTATCGATTTGTGTAACTACTATGGCTGAAGAGTTATTAATTGAAATGGAAGTGGATTTATGATTGGTAGAACAACTCTCTCATTGCTGCAATTGCCTCTCCGCTCGGAGATTGTAAATCAAATCTCTGAGCCATTTCAATCGTCTGTTCTTCGATCAATGGATTTCTCGAAAATGAGACGAATCAATTATAAGTAATTCACGCATGATTTTTGGATTGAAGATGAAGAAGTAAAAAAAATGTCCACTTTGAAAAATATTAACTTGAAAGTGTATAATTTCCGAGAAATGTAGACACGTTGTTACGGATCAACACGGGAGAATTGAGAGTTACGATGCAACTTTTTAATATTAATAGCTCTATCACAATTTATTTTGCATGATAACGCATAAGTCACAGAGTTCATAGCAGTGTGAGAAGAAATAATTTGTGAATATTTGTTATCGCAGTTGAAGACGGCGGAAAAAAGAAGCAAAAAAACTCGAACCCGATCGCGTGTACATGATCTCAAATTGCATTATGGGAGCATTAAAACGATGAAAATATTACTGATATCAGTGTTTCATTAAAAGCTATTGGAATATGATCATTCCATTGGTACAGTGATACGCGATTACATATCCAGAATGGCTGTGCAAATTTTAACTCTCGAATTGATCGTTACAATTGCCATGGGTGCTTTCTGTGCAGGTGAATCTTCTGGAACATTTCATTAAAAAGAAACTTTTGCAGCATCAAAGAGGTTTACGTGAATCACTTAGTGAGAATTATCATCCAGCTTCGAGATTTGAAATTTGATAATAGTCACAGAAAATATTCTATTAAACTATTCTGAAAATAAAAAAAAACATCAATCTAGAAGTGGTGGTTGAATAACTTAGTTTGGACTTCTGGACTTAATGGATTCGAATTGGGATTACAACGGCTCGATCAGATTGGTTTTAGCTTGGATGGACTTGAAATTCAATTTCAACTTATTTGTAACTTAATCATGGAGATTGCTCTAGCAGATGAGCAATCTGCATCACTCCGAATTACCTCCGAGAAATTCTTAGATTCAGAGTATTTTTCCCATGGATGATTTAAATTGACTTGCTCCAGATGTCGTCAAGGACTTCCGTACGGAGAATAAAATGTCAATACGGGATTGCGCGAGAGCTGTGATATTTCTGACTGGTTTTGAGGGAATTTTCCTCGGAAGCCACGACATTTCTGAATGGTGTAGAACTATTTTCTCCGCATTTCTCCTACTATGAGTTTTTTTTCCTTGAACTATTGTAATGTCACGATGTTGGGGGTTAAAGAGAAATTATTATTATTTTTATTCAATTAAAATCTGATTTTTAAAGCCCCAAACAATTTTGGAGTGAGTGAGATAGTCCATCTGCAGGGAAAATTCCCTCAGAACCAGTCAGAAATGTCACAGCTCTTACGAAATCGCGTATCGACATTTCATTTTCCGTTCAAAACTCCTTGATGACACCCAGAGCAAGTCCAGTTAGATCATCTACAGAAAAAATACTCTGAATCTGGGAATTTCTCGGAGGTTATCCGGAGCGATGCAAACTGCTCATCTGCTGGAGCAATCTCCATGATTGAGCTACAAGTAAGTCGAAATTGAATTTCAAGTCCATCCAAGCTAAAACCAAGCTGATTAAGTCGTTAGTAAAAATATATTCATGAATAAGAAAAATGTCCATTTTGTGGCCTTAGCAGCAGAATAGCATGATCTATGTATAGGCATAACACTTACGCTACTCTGACTCTCAGCTTACAAATTATTCTCATAAAAGGCTCCGCCTTATCATGAAGAAATGATCGGCTGTAATTGTGCTGAATTTTTTACTTTGTATGTTTGAAAAAATGAGAATTCCCTCGTCAAAATTACTAGAACTTCAAGAAAACGAAAATACAGAAATTTCTCAATGATGCTATAGCTTTAATCCATTGGCTTTTATCCAGGCTCACCAGAATCATCAAAAACAGCCAGTGTTTCGAGAGTCAACGCTACTCTTGGAGAATTCCCATATGTAGTTTCTCTCCGTCGACACGGCGTCCATTTCTGTGGAGGTGCAATCATCAGTTCTCGACACATTTTAACAGCTGCACATTGTTTCATTGGAAGGGTTGACCCACCGTATACAGATGGCTTGACTATCGCTAGTGGTACTCTCAAAAGACAAGACGATGGTGATTTTTATTTGGCTAAAAAGGTTGTTCCACACAGTGGATTCTCCAGGGGACCTGAAACACGATGGCGTCATGATATTGCTGTAATTACGGTAATTAGCAAACTTTCTACTCAAATAAGAGAGGGTGGTACAAAACTGAGTATATTGAATCGTGGACATCCCTAAACGTATCCAAAAAAATCTAATAAAGATTTTTAATGATGTTATTAACGCAACTAATGATGTTATTATACGGTTCAAGTGTGCTCCACGAGGGTTTAGTTGACTCACTTACATTTGGGTACATTTCGGAGGAAATTTTCTCGCAATGGCATGATCATGTAGAAAGTTCCTGTGCTAGCTTCGCATTGAGCAATTATCAGATCAAATAAAGAGCTAATTCGATGCCCTGAAATTTATTTTGACGACCAAGCAAAATGAAGATGCCATGGGCAAATGAAATAAAGATAACAACGTATTCCAAGCATGTCGCGAACTGCTCAGAAAGAACCATCTACATACAAGGATTTAATGAAATAAAATGCTACCGAGAGGTCATAAAAAAACGAGTCAATATGATTGATTGCAACTCATCCCACCCATCTGAATTAGATACTTATTGATAATAATAATGAATCCTTCTAAAATAAGAAATTTAAGCCATAAATATGCTGAAAATCCTAAATATTATCGGTTCATGAAAAAATTTTCCCAACATTGCAGTTGATGACTTCAATCCGAACTAATGAAAATGTGAAGACAATTAAGCTTCCAAGTGCATCGACTGCTGGTGGTGTAGTCGCAGTTCTCAGTGGATGGGGTTCTGCTACAAAAAATGGACCAGAATCAGATTATCTTCAGAAAAGAAATGTAACTATTTTGACAAACAGCCAGTGTAACGATAAGGATGCAAGTATTTTAGATACTCAAATGTGTGGATTTGATGGAAAAGGAACTGGATTCTGTAATGTATGTATATCATTCGATATGATAAATTCATAGTTAAATCGATCTTGATCATTTATAATGTATTTCAGGGTGATAGTGGAAGCCCACTTGTCTACAACAATGAAGTTGTGGGTATCGTTTCATTCGCCATTTCCTGTGGCATTGGATATCCCGATACATACACTAGAGTTCACAAGTATTTAAGCTTCATAAATGAGAAAACTAATTCATTAACTATTTCATAATACTGTACATTTAAATGGTAGTGACAGTGTAGCTGAATTGAATGATTAAAGGTTTCCATTGAAATTAGAAGAATCAGCTCATTTTTCCCCGACATCACGAGATTACAATCAGTAATCGCCTTGAAGATTGACCCTAACGTTTATAGTTTAGTCAACCGAATCATGACGTATATTTGATAATATTATCTGGTCTCCACAACTCTTATCGATCATGTAAGGAATATTGGTGTCAAGTAAACAAGAACTGACTGCGAGGTAAATAAAAAATGGCCTCATTCTGCAGAAGTCAAACAATTGTTGACCTATATAACAGAAGTCGATCATGGATTCCATCAGTTAGTCCATATTATTAAAAATGTATCAACATATTTTGATTCTTGTGATCGCTTTGATAATCACTGGAAGTGAGTATAAAGGGATTTTTATTCGGATGATTAATGAGAAGAATCTAGAGATAATCAAAGTTACTATGATATAACTATCTTTTTGTTTTTTCTATACTCAGGTGAAACTAAACCTCCACAAAAAATCTTAGATGCTTCGGAGGCGAGACCTGGTGAATTTCCATACCTAGTATCAATTCAATTGAACGAACTTCATCACTGTGGCGGTGCTATTATAGATTCAAGACATATTTTGACAGCTGCTCACTGCGTTTTGGGTAAAGATAAGCCAATTTCAGCCGAAAACCTAACTGTTGTAACTGGAACAATTAATAAATATGTTGGTGGACAAACTCATCACGTCAAAAAAGTCACGCCCCACGCGAACTTTAAACGGAGTGTGAAGGACAGATGGCGTAATGATATTGCAATCATCACTGTAAGTAATGAAAATTTGTTGTTTTCGATGCTCCGAGTGGTTTTTCATAAATTCAGAGTCGATTCTGGAAAATTAGTCTATGGCAATTTGACCTAGACATTCACGTCTCTAAATCAATTAATTACAAAAATGAAGTTCAGTTCTCGAAAATTCAATCTTACCAAATTTGATCCTCAAGGAATTCATTTACGATAGAATGAAATATGATTTCTGCATGAAAAATTATTTGTAAAAGATGGAATCATAATTCATTCTAGAAGTGCATCATACTTTCAAGAGAATTTCAATGCCATTTTGAAGGTTATCATAATTATGATTAACAGTCAACATAGTTGACTCCCTACCGTCCAGTCCAAAAGTTTCGGCTCTGAGACGCCACCCTATGTGTTGATAATGTACTACTATGAACCTATATATTTTCGACTTGACTGTACACTCACACAGTAGTATCCTCTATATGAATACACACAACTGTGGAATGTTCTCCCACAACACGCTTGCACGGTCATCTTGATACCCCTTCCACTGAGAGTTTCGTCAAAATTTCGGTTTTATTTTTAATTATTCACCGAAACCATGTGGTCAATGATCTCCATATTTTCAAAAATAATTCTAGATGTATAGTTCTGATAGGTGTTAGTTTTTCATAATGATGGCGTTTTTTTTTCAACGTGAAAAAAAAATAAAATTAGTAGTTTTTCCACGCTTCTATCATATAGCCTGTATAAATACGGTGATTTTAATTGGAATTATCTCATATATGCTGTGGACCATCGTTCTCAAATTTCATTATTAGATGCATTATGCATCTAATTATTTATAGCCCGATTTTTAAGCAAGTCTTGAACTTTGTCATTAGGGAGTCAACTACCTTAACTCACTTTTTCTCAGATTCATTTCGGTAAATATGCAGAATAGGGACCTGGGAAATAAAATTAATTCAAAATTAATTTAAATTACCTCAGGAAGGGAGGTGGCGAAAATGATGTACTATATCTTGGTCAAAAATTTGAAGGAAAGTATAGGAACTCGCAATAGCTCAGCGGTAGAGCACCTGACATGTAATCAGAGGGTCGTGGGTTCAAATCCTGCTTGCGCATTCCATATTTTTTTCCGAAGATTTGACTTTGATAATTATAAATTTTATGGAAGGCCCCTCTTCTGCATAATTACCTTCATTTCATCCTTGAATTGAATTGAAAGAAAATAATCTATCACAATTATCACTGACCTCGAAATTCTGTCATGAGAAAAATTGGATCAATACGAGTGTCTTATCACATTATGTCGAAGGGAGCTTGAGTGAAACGTTTCCTTTTTGTACATATATAAAGATGAAGGGAGATCTCTTTCAATTAAATTGTTCATGCAGTTGGAGTATCCTAGGATTGGTGGCACTTGAGCTCCTCCAACTTTCTGTTGACAATATAATATTCCATTATGTAAGAACACAATTAATTCATCAAGAAGGAAATTAATTCAATTACGTAGAACTGAATTTATGGATAAAAATTTTCAAGATCAAATGTAGAGAATCGAAATGAGAATTATCTTGAATAATTTCAAATACAATTTCAGCTCGCGGAAGATCTGATATTTGATCGTTATCAGAATAAAATTGATTTACCATCGAAACCAACTACGCATGCTTTCACTGCAACTATCGCTGGATTTGGATCGATGGCATGGAGTGGTGTAACCTCGACGATGCTTCAGAAAAGTGACGTATCTGTGCTGATTAATGAAGACTGTAATAAAAATCATGCAAATATCTTCGATGATCAGTTGTGTACTCTCGACGGAGAAGGACACGGAGTTTGTCACGTAAGGCAATTTTTCAAGCAAATATTTCGAACTCGGGTGGGCTCAGATTGTATAATCAAACATTTTTCCCAAAACATGGAGAGAAATTTCTAGCCTTTGATTTTTCAAAATGAGTGAACTAGCGACAGGAAATCTTGATATGACAGAATAAATCACTGAATTACATAATAAATAATTAGTGTGCGAGATGTTGAATGTAAAGATAGATTTTTAGAAATCTTAGGGGGATCAAGTAGAGAATTACTAACGCGGTCTTCCAAATTGTGAGATATGATTCTGAAGTCTCTCGCTAACCATTAACATGGGATAGAGGGAAATCGGAGATTAAGCAGATTCTAATAGAGGAGCACCGGGGCAAATGCATGTCGGGGTGGAATGATCCAGGTATGTTTTTCGGAGTAAAATATCTCGCGAAATATACTGAAAAAAATCAGGGAATGCTCCAGTATATCTGCATTGTTGTGCAATATTTTCAAATTGTTTCGTAGGAACCTTACTGCTGATAAAAATCCTGGATCATTTTACCCGCTAAGTCCATTTGACCCTTGTCTTCTTATATATTTTTTGATAATTGTCTGAAGGCAATTTTTTCGATGACAAAAAATACATAAAGAGTAGGGGGATTGGCTTTAAACGCTAAGTCTCGAATAATACACTGAACTAATGAACGAATTATGTAATTCTTTCTAATTTTTATTCTAGGGGGACAGCGGTAGTCCATTGGCTTACAACAATCAAGTTGTTGGTATTGTATCCTTCGCAATTGCATGCGGAATCGGATATCCTGATATGTACACTAGAGTTTATAACTACTTGGATTGGATCGAGGAAGCTACATCTGACTGATTGAGAATTTATATCCTAAAGAATTATTTTTGTTAGATATCTCTTGGAGGAAATTGAAAAATGAATAAATACACCATGCTAGAAATTTCAATACTTGTATCCAGAGACTCGTTTTCTGATTCTGATTTTTTCTTTACCTTCGTTTTTCTTCAGCCTTAACTATTAGGAGAATTGACATTTGTTATTCATATTCTAAGATATAATCAATGAGAGGCTATTCGTCAATCTAGACTGACACGTTCCATTTTTATTCTCCAAATAAAGACCCTCTTCAAATACTAAAATCCTCCAAGTTCCTGCAGTGCATAACAAGAAGCAAAAAAAAATGATTGTAAAATATAAACCTTCCATCGTCAATAATATCCTAACCACAAGTGTTCAATGTACATTGTAACATAAAACTAAAGAATCGACTATAGTCATTGAATCGCTGCACTTATCCATTGGAATTTCCGCTGAATTCTCTTCTGTGGATACAAGATGAGCCTCTTTATTTTAATGCCCACCACTTGATTCGTTTCAATTTCGATGAGCATCGAATGCTCAAAGTGGAAGATTGGCTGTGCTGCTCTTTGAAAACATAACGGAATCAGAGCCACTACAAATGCAGAGTAAACGTACGAAGGGGCAAAGAGACGAGGAAGAGGAGAAGAAAAAATGAGATGATAAAAAAAAATAATATATAAATATACACTAATACATTGGTTGGAAAAAGAAAAAAAAAGTGGGGTTATGTTACGGCACGTTGAGGATGGTGCCTTGCGGCCACAAATACACTGACGTAAGTACAGCAGCATACTGGATAATTGGTATCGTAAAACTTTAAAAAGTTTATCTTCGAGTAAAAGCATTCTGTGAAACGGGACACTACACAGGCGTCGGTGGCACTGTATAAACGCATTTCATATTATTTAGTTCGACTTGTGCTACCAACAGGAGTGAAATGATTTCGTACGACTATCGCTCTACTGCTTCAGGCATTACTAGCTCTTTCCATCGTGAGCGCGCTCTTTTTCTTTTTGATTTTTGCTTCTTTGCCGCCAGGCAAAATCATCCACAATTCTGAAGATTTTCTGGTTGAATTAATCGATGGTATGAAATTGTTTCAAACACACTGTGTGAACCTAATTTAATATTCACATGCTGTGGAAAAAGGAACGGTAGAAAGATGCATTTTTTTAAAGAGAAACTTGAGGGGCGTGAAAAATGTTATCTAACAAGAACATAATTTATTAATAGTATTCACTGCCAGGAATTCACTCGTTTTGTATCATCGAGTAGGCATTTTCGTATAATATGTTTCAGTGGTATAATATCGGTTCTTTTATGATAATTTGAAAATTTTTGAGTGGTGGAAAATCTCTTTCTCCTGTCAATTCCGATAGACTGCCTAATAATCTTACACCTCCATTCAGGACATTTTTTAGGAGTTACTGTTTCATCCTTATCTCTCCTCCTCACGTAGAGCGTCTCCTCTGTGCAGTTCATTGCGCCGTGGAGTATTCTCCTCTACGCAGAATGTTCAAATGTGAAAAAGTACATTGAAATGCCTCGCTCTTATATTCAATTCCAAATGATCTATTGGAAAATCGGAGTACAGCCAGAAATCCGCAACCTTTTTTTCGGTTTTATCATTGTTAATAATTGAATCAAATGGCTATTCTCGGTCTGATGCGATGATGAAATGAAGAAATGAAAGAACTCTATGGATATTTTGTCCCGACGTTTCGATTCTCGTCTGGAATCCTCTTCAAGGGATATCAATATATTTTATCTAGAAATTATTACAATTTACAATATGATTATTTATATGTACGAGACCGATGGCACGCTACAGCGCGCCTGTTAGGTATCTTTAGTATAGTATATTACGCGTACTATACTACTTACAATTAACCTGACCAATGAGGAATGAGGGCTTCACTTTAATCGTGACAACTTTCGACATATCGATTGTTCGCGTTCTTGTTCCTTTTTATAAAGGACTATTGCAACATATGAAAACAATGTAAAATTCATTTTTTTCATTAATAAATTATTTAAAATATTCTATTACCACATTTTCTAAACATTCATTGTCCAACATTCGTTGGAGATGTTGGAGATGTCGATGGTTATCATTATGGTATATAACCTAAGATCACTCGGTATTTATCATTGTAAAAGGCACGAGGTGTGAACTTGAAAGCTGGGGTATACTCGAGTTTTGGAGAAGAATCATATATCGACTCGTTGAATGTATTTGTACAATTGTTTAATTCATTTCAATTTTTTTTGTAATCTCCAAGATACAATGTTGAGAAACCGCATCAGACCCACAATGGCTGAGTTTTATTATTACAATTTTTTTTTCCTCTTCATTTTATTTTTATAATTAAGGAGCTAATTAAAGCATGGAGATTGTTTTAGCCTCGACATTTTCGGCATCCCGTGGGGTTATCATAACGAGAAGGGAGACTCGGAAACGAGAATAAAGTTTGTTAAGATGGGTAAAAAGAGCCTTGGCCTCTACGTTCTTAACCAAGGCTTCTCCACTTCTCTCTTATTTTCTTCTTCTTCTTGCACTCTTCGTTCATGCAGTTACAATTTATCTTCAACTGTCTCGCTCACACACAGCTCCGGCAGTAATTCCACCAATGTATTCTGCTCATGCTAACACACACGGTGGAGATATACTTGGAGTTTCTTTTCACGAGTCCGAAGCAAAGGCGCGGTGTACCTGTCTACTTGTGAGTATAGGCCTGATGTTTAAAATCCTACTGCATATCCCACTGGTAGAAAATCTCTCTCTCTCTGTCTTGCTCCTTCTTCTCTCCACACTTCTCCTCTCGCTCACGCACTCATCTCTTGTATCTACACTAGAATCGTAAAGCTTCGCTTTACGAGCCGTCCCAGAAATTAATACACGTGTCTTGGAAGTGAACAGCAACGAGAATTCGGTTAACGATGAGTATCGCACGATATGCCTCCAGCTTTCTTCGTGGGATCGATCTTCACATTTTAATTATTTTTCATTCCAAAATTTATATGATTCTTTTCCTTCAGTTTTCCTCTCATTCCTCTTTGTACTATGACCGGAGCAAAGTGACGCTGATTAACGTTTGAAGATAATGGTTCATTTTCATGGAAAATCGATTCTTCGATCGATCTCCATGTTTTGAGACCTCCCCAACATTTTTTGATAGTTTTTACCATTTTGTCTGTTGTTATTCATCATTCATCATTTTTTCTAATAGTAAGTGAGAGAAATTATCAGGAAGTTCTTAGTGCGGCTTGAAGTCATACTCATCACAATACATTCTCACTAATTCCTTCTAATCAGCAGTAACGCACTCCTCCATTCGCGAGCGAGTGAGCAACTACGCACCTCTAGTCTTCAAATTTATTCATTCAATAAGTTTACTTGAATTTAATTGAATGTTTCTAGTCGAATAACATGCTGTATATATTGTCATTTATTTATTGGTTCCGGACTTTTTATCCATTTTAATTTCCGTGAGATTATGCGATTCTTCAACGGAAGGAATAACTTATGGATTATGGGAATGTTCATGGGTAATTATATAAGAACAGGGTAGCACGAGACTCGCTTTCGAACTTAAATTTTCCTTCATTATTGAACAGACTTCTATTTCCTTTTGAATTGAAGTTTAAAAACGGAACATCTGAATTTTGGCGCGGTGACCAAGAGGTTTGGGCTGCTGCGTGCACATTATATATCATATCATTCTTGGCCATTAATTATAAAAAAAATAATTTGATAAATACCGAATCATGTCTCGTATGAATTTTTAGCACTTTTTAATAGAGACCGTTACAATTTTAGAAATCCATCAGTCGATTCCTTTCTACACGGAGAGAAAAATCCATGAAAATTTATGGTGAAAGTTCCAGAAAAATTACCGGACTGAGCAGTAACCGTGGGACATAGTGGCTTTACTATGAAAAAATGCGAAGCCAGTCCGGTAAAATTTGACACTGATGGGTTCCAGTAAAAATTTCAGTCTCAGTGAATAAGAATTCAGTTCTTAGGAATGAAACGATGAAATTCGCGTATACTACACCATTTTTATTATATTGATCATCCTAATTATTATTAGTTCTTCATTATTCTTATTCATTTTTTATCCTGACAATAAATTTATTTTACATCCATTTTTAGCAATAAAGACTCTAGCAGAGATTATTGTCTTATGAGTTACAATGGTCGACAGAAATTCGGAGTCCTCCAAAAAATTCCCACGAATAGTTATTCAAATCATAAATTTCATAATATCCTGTATGCTGATCTAGTATAAGAGAATTAAATTTTTTGCAATAACAATTAATTCGCTGTTTGATACATTTAAAAACTTGATTTCATAGAACTGTGGTCCATGGCTATCACGATGACAGATCCCATATGGCGATTCTTCCAAATTTCCCATAAGTCCTTGCGATACGCGATCGAATCCGAAAAGACCCGAACTGAATCGATTGACGGACGAGTGCGATAGAAATTACTACTCAGTCCGGTAAAAAGTGTTCCGAGGACGAGAAAATTAACGTCCTAGTCCGCAATTTATACGTTTTTCACAACAAATTTTCTGGGATACAAGAAGAAATTTCATGAATGTAGGCACAGTTAGGGAAAAATTACCGACCAGTCCAGTAAAATGCACTCACTCATTTGGTACATATTATGAGACGTTTCTCACTTTTTCATTCCTGTAGGAGGACATTTTCACTTACGAACCTCTATGTCCCACGATTACCGGACTGGTCCAGGAATTTTTCATGAATTTTTCTCTCCGTGTAGTTAATTCGGACGTAGTTATCTATAATAATTAATTCTTAAAATTCAATCCACTAAACGATTGGTATGAAACATGTAATATTTCAACTCATCGCACTGTGCACAATGGAAATTGTTTTAACGGTTATTTTTATCGACTACCTGTTCTCTTCCACCTTCCTTTTCCCCAAGTTTTATATCTCGTTGAGAGTGAGGCCACCCGAGTGTATACCTCCATCGAGCTAATTGATCGCCTGCAATCCGAAATGCAAAAGCCACTCTCGTATCCCCTCCTCATCCCTCTTACTCGCTCGTTACTCTTATAACGAACAATAAAACTTCGAGTAGATCGCGTAATGACCCACGTCTCACTGGTACGTCAGACGATGGAAGAGTAACGAGTGATGTTAGGTAGGAGTATGTAGTTTAGTTGAGAACGGTAGGGGCTTTTTGCATACTAAACTTCTACGATGGGCTGTCCATCGTCATGCTTGTGATTATTATTGCATGAATGACCGCTCGTTCTGTAAAATATGCGAATAATTTTTTTCATTCGCATTAATCGTTTCATCATTTTTTTAATTCACATTTTTTTGTCGAGATGAAATTTCTCGGTCTCTCAGAGTCTTCAGAGACGCTCAATGATCTCGCAGTTTTTATTGCGTCTCAGGCGTTTTGTGGAATCTCCAGAAGATCTTCCAAAACCTCTCATGGTTCGTGACATTAGAGAGTTGCGTCTCCTGAATAATCATACTTTCAAGAGATGGCGAGAGATACTGGAGAGTTGAAAACGTAGATTTTTTTTTTGTTTTTCGATTTAAGTTCTTTTCTAAGTCTCTAAGCTCGGAATCTTTGCGAAAATTTCTATACAAGCAAAAGTGGATCGAAGAATGACCCTGGCAATTTCTTTGGTATCCTCCCGGGATCAAATTTTTGAGTCTTTGGGGAGTTTTACGGTCTTCAAAGACGCCCAGAAGGACTTTTCGGTCTCTAGAGTGTCCCGCAAGTCCCGCAACTGTCTCTACAGTGTCTTATCTTCGCTGGTCTCTCTCGTAAGGACTTCTATCTTCGCGTGTCTTTCCCGCAAGGACTTCTATCTTTACTGGGCTCTCAGTAGATTTATAAAGATTTGCAAAGACATAAATTATTTATTAAGCAAATAAATTTATTAATAAATTAATTTTTTATTAATAAATTTTTTAAGAGAATCAAATTCAAGAAAAAAAAGACAAATACGACCAAAAGATTAAAAGATATTTTGTAAAGCATTGCCAGATCGACACCTCCTTTGTACAAGATCTTGTATCTAAACGAAGTAATAAATAAATAAAAAAATAATAAAAGTTGAATACGTTATTCCAAGCTTCATGAAGCTGGAATCAACCAAATTTTCCGCTCAAAAATAATTAATAATCACAATGAAAACAAACAGTCGCATAAAAAATCTCAATGAAAGGAAGACCATTTTACCTGTTTCTGCCGTATGTATTAAATGAGAAAAAGAATGTATATGTGAGTATAATGAAGGCGGCGTTGGAGAGAGAAGAGAGAGGGAGGGAGCGTGGGGCAAAGATTGGCATCGAAGTTGAGGGCCCCTGTGGTGCACTCATGATGTATCGATCCCCATATGCTCCTGGGGAAGAGTCCGCCAGAACTTTTCGCTTGGTCCTCATCGCTGAAACTCCTCTCCTCGCCCCTCTCCCCTCCCCCATTATTTCTATTTCTCCTTCGCACGAGCTGACGACCATCATGATTGAATCCCATGAGATCCAGCCCAACTTCTTTTTTCAGAAAATACATATAGACAGCTCATCTCTGTTCGTTCTTAATTTGTGAACAGTATTCAGATAGTTTTCAGAAAGATAGTTTCCGGATAGGTTTCAATGAGAATGTGAGAGTACAATGGTATCCGGAAAAAGTAAAATTCTAAAATTTTATCCAAAGATTTTGACATGTTGATATGAAAAATTTGATCAGTTGATTTATTATTTCTCCTGAGTTTGCGAGAAATTTATGAAATTCCTTTTGAAAAATCATCTTTATTGAAAAAATCAACTCAATTAATATTCTTAACGAGGAGGATTTGCAACTCACTGCATCTTACTTCAGTGTTAATTAGAACAAATTATCAAGACTTCCTGTGGAGTAAACAAGGGTCGTTGTCCTCTCACGAGTTATGAAGACTCCATATCAATATACAAAACTAAAAGCGTGAGTACTAGAGATCGGTACATGGTGTACCAGATTCCCTCTAATCTTCCACTCTTTCTCTCTTCCTCCCAGCATGTTGCACATTTCAAAATGTAATGCCTGCAACAGTGAATACGTTACGCATGGTCGATTGTACTGATGTTTGGCTAATAAGGATCCACTTCTTCATCGAATTTGATTTATGACCGAGTTGGCAATGGCAATGATTTCCAAGTAAAGTTTCATGCATCATGATTGTAGTAGAAGAGTAGCTGTGTGTGGCACAGTGTGACAAATCAAATGAAGCAAATCATTCTGAAAAGTGTAGAAAAAAAGAGTGGAACATTGAGAGCACGTGAATATCGATGACTCGATAAATTTGTCAGGGGTTAGTGTTGCAGGCTTCAGAGCAATGGCTTTATAAGTAATAAATCGTAGAAAAATAGAGAATCTATGAGAGCAACCAGGAGTGGGCGTTGAACCGCACGAAGAATTGGAGATTCGATTCTGATTAATAGGAGACCCCCTTCTCTCCTCCATTGGCATGATTTTTCATCAACCACGACGCTTCCGGCGTGACCCCATGGTATGAGGTACTTATAGCCGTTCTTTTCTGGTGTTGCAAACAGACATCACACTGCGGAGAAACTGAAAAACAGTGGTATATCCAACTGAATCACGAATAAAAGGATAGAGAATAAGAGAAAATAGTAAGGAAAAGAGATAAAGAGAAATTGTAAACTCGCGCCATGCCGCGCTCGCCTGCAGGAGCAAGGGCATGCGCGCGAAGCCGCCGGTTAATCGCCGGTTTTACGCTTTTTACCACTGCGCCTAGCCTTCTTTCGTTCCAAGATCATTTTCCCACAGTGCCCTGCGGGTCTCTCATCGGCGATTGGTTTCGTTCAAGTATCTCCTCAGGCGTTTCTCCTCATCTCTCCTCCCCCCTCTCTCTCTCTCCCTCTATACCTATCTTCCTTTATTCTCTCCATTTCTCTTTCCTTTTCCACCACTATTCCACACTGCCACCCGTTCTGGGCATAGCCGGGATCTCGTTCCGCTTTTCGCGATTGCACACAAAACCAACTCTGGCCTAAGATCCATGCAGCAGTGCCCTCTCACTGTAAACTCGCTTGTCTTTCTTTGGACCTCTATTTTTCCTCTCTTTCTCCTCCCGAATTTGTTGCTTCCTCTTCGTTTGTTCTCCACCCTGAAACTATATGTCTGTGAATGTGTGCGTGCACGTATGCGCGCGCGTTCATCGTGATAATTACCAATTACCTAGCCTTCAGTAATAATGACAAAGTGGTTCGACGATCGTTAACGACGGATCCCGAGATCCCGGACGTTCTTTCTACCCAAGTATCGATCAATTATTTTTCATCAAAGAAAAACAGTATACAAGATTTAACAAAAACATCACGAATTGACTGAGAATCATATTGTATTATATATGTATGAAGATTGAAAGTGGACATGAATATCAGAAGCTGATGAGTATTCCATAGTTAGACTATACAATAAAAAATTTGACAAAAAATCGATCGATGAGGAATAATTTTTTATTGGTGTACAACGATGATAGTGATGTATATTTACCGTGATGTAATACAACATTAGACAAGAATATACATGTATAAACGTGATGGCTATCGTGATTTTGATGAAAATAAAGGAAAAGAGAGGAGAAAAGAAAAAGGGTTCTTGGTAATCTATCCAATTATCGTTTTGATCAGAGCCGTAGTATGTAGCGCCAGGGCCCTCTAACGCCACTATTCATATTGCAATATAGCCTGCAGTCATACACTCTGCGGGAGAGTGTATTCATACATATACGAAGGGGGATGCAGTGGCAGAGAGTGAGAGAGATAGAGTGAGAAAGAAGTGATTGCAGCAGCTCCAGACCTGAGGCCAGACGCCGCGAGGTAAAACGTGATAGTGAAACTCACAAGCTGAGTGAGCCCCGCGTGCTCACAGATCAGAAACAAAAGTGCGGAGTTTGCCCATTGGGCATGCTCTGAGGCACAACGAAGAGAGCCCAGGGAGGGCACTAGGGTGGGCCCCATCATCGGGCCCTTGCGCAATAGATACCCACTCTTCCCTATTGGTTATGCGCATGCTTCCATGCTATTGCCACTTTGTGAGTGCTCTATAATGGCACTCGAGGGTTATTCTTTTTTGCTCCCCCCTTCTTCTCGTCTCTTCTTCCTGCACTGAGAGAAACTGTGCGCGGGTGTGCCTGATTCGATCCCTGGAGCTGAGCGATGGTGAGGGGCCAGTGTACCTCCTCCCACCCCTTACACAGGAATCGCCGCTGGGTCTTTCACTGTGTTTGAGCCTCCAGGCTACGGGTCACGACCCCACCGTGGTCCACTACCTCGCTCGACTTCTTTTTGCTTCTCTTCTTATTCCTCAACTTCTTTCCACATCCTTTCTTCTCCTTCAATTTTTTTTACCCTTACCACCTCGTTCACTCCCTCTTACATGCATTCTTTTATGATTTTTCTCCTTTCAGATTTCATGAAGCGTCGCGCCTCACTCATAGAATGGTACACCATACTTGGATGGATACTTGCGGATGGACAAACAGGCGATCACGATTCTCGTTACACTCCGAGTGTACACCAACGCCTGCGTGTACACGTGTGTCTATGGATTGAACTTCTCATCCAACAATAATCTTCATGTGCATGTGTAGATAACTTATGTAAAAATTCCTTGTTCCTTGGGCAATTTTTGTTATCGTGACATCACTGTCTACGGAAATTTCGGTCATAGATGAGCGTTTGTTCATAAGAATTTCATCTAAGCTTCAATGGAGAAAGGGCCCAAAGTGCTTGAGTATTTAAACTTCTAACATTTCTTCGAAAAAACATTTCTTCGACTTTTCTCGATGAAAAATGAAATCCCAGCGTCCACTTCCAGTAAGGAGATGTGCACTCATGAGCTTCATCTTCGACCCATCGGGTGGCAGGAGCTCAGATTTTTAGTTCATTCAGTATACAACTTTTGAGAAATTTTCCGTAAAAATCTTGATACCTCTGTAACTTAATTAATAATTGAGCTCGAGACCTCACAGTTGGTAGGGTCATACATCTGATGAGCACAAAGTTTGGTATTGAAACTAAGCAAAATCGGTACAATAGTTTCTCAGATCTCAGCTCAGAAACATTCAAAAAAGCAAGCTATATCTTCAAGACTATCCATTTGATTATTTTTGGAAAGGGGTTGATCCTCTGAGGTCTATTTTGGTTTCCCCACTCAACTCTGGAGTGGAGACTGCGCAGATCAGTGATGGTAGGCTAGAGATGGGCAATGAGGGTCATTTTTTTACCGACGTCATATGACCAAAAAATGACCATCTTGTGACGGTCACATGACGTCACAAAATTTTTAATGGAAAATGACGGTCCCAATTAAATTTATGCTTATCAAGAAATGGAAAATGAATGAGATGATAAAATATATCTATATAGATGTAAAATGACCGTCATTAAATTTCTTCAATTTGTGACGGTCATTTTTTCCAGTCAATTTTGAAAATCAGTAACTATTCAATACATTTGATTGCAATATGAATTTTTTATCCTTTAATTCAAACGGATTTCAATTGAGTCTTTCATTTCTAAATTTATTTACTTTTGTCAAAGAATGAAAAATGATTGATGGTAAAACATCTATATAGATGTAAAATGACCGTCATCAAATTTCTTCAATTTGTGACGGTCATAATTTATTTTCCTTTTATGACCGTCATTCAGTGAAATTTTGTGACCGAATTCTGTCACGGTCACAACTACTCCGTGACGTGACATGACATGACCGTCATATGACCGTTTTGTGTCGCGTCATGTGACGGCCGCCCATCTCTATGGTAGGCTGAGAATTATACAATCCATTGGGAAGCTTTCTGCCAATTGCATTGGTGGAATACTGAATGTAAGATGTTCAAATTAGTAGTTCCATTCATACTCTGTGAATAAGAAAATTGACTGATTTTTCTAGTCAATGCTTTAGTGCGCGCTTTAAAGGAAGTATTGTTAGCAACAATCTTAGTGGAAACTCAGAAGATCTATCCATATTTGGATACTTCGTTACTGAGTCCCATTCAGCTGGTAATGATTTGATTCGGAATAGTTCAATAAGAGCCCCAACCTAAAGCATTGAGTGTCAGGTTGCTTCGCTATCCCGAATGTGAGACGGAAAAGCTGCCGGAGTTCCTTTAACTGTGTGGGTGCCCCTATATTGGTATCGAGACAAAATCGGGGTCATGGAAGTAAAACTGTTGTAGCACTGCTCAATTAAAGTTGTTGACATTTTCGAATGAGCCCTTCGGGAAATCAACGTCGAATATATAATCCTCAACCTTAGGGTTCTCGGTCAGACTTGGACTCTCAAGTGTAGATTCCAAATCATTCGACGAATTGCAACAGACAATCAATAGCCTGTTTCGGCGAATGCAATGGATCCCATATCTTGATTGAATTGGCCTTCATTCCTGATACTTGAGTACTGTCGAACGTCACAGCATCGTCAAAAAATTCTGAATTCAACTCCCAATCAACGTGATTTCCTCCTGTTTACAATAAATCTTATTCAGGCTCAAAATCGAACGATGTTTCTCTTCATTCATTTCTCGTTGTTCAAATGGAAAAAGAAGCTTTTCTGGAGAATATTAAGGAGAGAATATGAATCGCTGAACATGAGAAAGGGATTTTCGCCTTCACTTGGAAGACGTAGTGTGTGAGCTTATTTTGGAGGACAGTGGAGCTGGTTGGAACATTGAATCAGAGACCATTCTAGAATTAATGAGATGAACAGAAAGGATTTAGGATATACTCAAGCTCTGAAAATGAGTTTTTGAATAAAACAGCTTCTTCCGAATTATTTCATCCACTTTGGGGATATCAACAGATTCATACGCTACATTCTGCTCCGCCTCCCCTCGTTTCTCAGAAGTATTGTCGGGACAGCTTCGGTATCCGTCAGAAAAACACAACTCGAGACAAATAGATCCGGAAAAATGACCTCACGGAATAGGCATACTGTTATAATTATTTCCAACGTTTTCATTTAAATTCGAAATCACATGTTCCTGCTCGATCACTCAATTAGTTCATGTATTTGGCACATGCACTGCAAATTTTTGTAGGTCACGAATCAATTCATATTTATCTCTGTACATACATTTGTGCATGCACAGCAATGAAATCGATGCTTATCTGCTCTAGAGATATTGGGAACTCTATATAAGCTTGAGAATTCCGATAATAATCAGATGGGACAAGTGTTAGTGCATTCTAAAATATCAGACAAATACTTCTCTGTTTCTATTACTAATTTTCATTCCATTGATCGTGTTCTATTCAAGGTCGACAATTATTTTGACACATGATCTCTGTCCAATTCTAAAATGTCTACGAAACATTTGATGATTTTTTTTTTCCTCATCCAATTGTGCGCAGTCAAAACAAATGGAAAGTACTCTACTCGCTGTGGACCGAATGCTGTATTCATATGTAATAAGGGGACAATTTTTCCACATTGCAAGTGGCAAACAACATGTCATATACGAGTAAGACTTTAGAGTTTATCCCAATTATGGAATAATGATATCTTCAGCCTGTGAATTTGATTTTGTTAGGTGTGTGGTGGATTGTGTCTTTGCAAAGAGGGATATGTCAAAAATTCAGATGGGAAATGTATTCCTAGAGAGTGTCCTCGACGTTCATCATTCAGATTATGTACGGTACCAGGTGGACATCGATTTATAGGAGCGTTACAAATGGACGTCAATAGCGTATGTATTATTATACTAATTAATATTTCAGCAAATGGATGAAGAATGAAACCATCTAGAATCTGATGGTTAGACAGTGGATAGAGCCTTCATTTCATGTGAGACGCAGTCTTGTTGGACGTAAGATCAACAAGCATCTTTCAGAAAACTGGAAAATGAATCGATTCATCATTGATTTGAGAAAGAATCAATTGTCTATCGACCGACAACGGTATTTCACTCATGTTTCACTATTTATTGACTTCCTCTCTGGCTGTGCACCTGTATCAATTTTGTATTTTTCAATATTTGAACGACTTTTCGAGTGGATGTTAGATGAGAGAATCGCTTAATTTCTTGGTCGACTGATTTCCCAGTGAAGAAAGCAAATTGCATACATATTTGTAATTTCTTTTCCGCATGAGAAGCACCGAATTTCCGCAATTTTGAGCTCCCATTGGAAAGTTGTATCCCTGCTGCGTTCTTCATTCATCATAATGCTGGCAGTATCTTTATTCACACTAATAAACAATTTTTTCTTATAGCCCTGCGAGTCTGGCTGTGAGTGTGATCCTGGGTACTACTGGTTTGGGGAGAGTTACGGCTGCTTATCATTTGAAGAGTGTCTGCAAACTTACTACCGTTTATCAATGCCTCGATTCGGATAAAATCTCGATTGATTTTCAACTTAGTTAATATCTATTCGATTTTCTAGGGAATTTGAATCGATTTCTAGCCATTTCCAGTGATTTCTAGTGATTCCTAGTCTGATTTCGGATGAAATGGTTCACTGATTCCCCGAGCGAGCAGCCCCTCGATTTTTTTCTCTCACTAATATTCTAGATATTCTTCTCCCGTAGCCATTGAAACATGAGTGTAGTAAAAAGACGTGGCTGAAAAAGCGCTTCAAATCACGTAATGGATAGTGATATCGTGTTGCAGACTTGGTCGATGGATGTTGAAGACACACGTGTCTAATATCCTACCCTTTTTCTTTTTCATTAAACACCATTGAAGCACCCCCAATCATTGACAATGCTCAAATGATTCTGACAGATGCGCTGTGTAATGCTTCGAAAGGAGAAAGAAAAAATACTCTGCACCCCATCGAACGTTGTAGAGAAGCGTCGCGGCACCTGTCAACCCCCTGGCACTCCATTCATGATATTTGAAGCACATAGGTAAAATCTCTAGTGCTATCGAGATGCGTACACGATTTCAGCATGTTTTTACTCTTCAATGAACAAAACGTGCATGAGTTTCACGCACCCTCTTCTCTCCATCTCTTCTCGTTCGCAGTAAGGAAAAACGATGAAAGAAGAGAATAGAGGGAGAGAAATTGTAGCAGCTCATTCCAGAGTGTGACCACTACTTTTTGAGAAGGAATATTCCATTCTTCAGGCCAACGGGAGGGAGTAACGTTCCGGAAATATTTTTGACACCTACAGAATTTTTAAATATCACTGAAATTACTGTTTTATCCCATTTTTTTACTTCACTTCTGTGTGGGCTGACCCCTCTGACGATAAATTCTGGGGATGTGGCAATTAGAGAACGTGACCGGCCTTCATTTCTTCTTTTTTTTTTTCACTTTCACCTTAATATTTTTCGTGCTTCCCCGAGTGATATCTATAGACACCTTCCTTGGACGTATTTTCCATGAGAACGGCTATCAGGTTACTCAGATCAGCATCTCAGAAATCTCAGTGTCCATGTGTTTAATTTTTTTTTTTTCATTTTTTTTCTTTGGTCTTACCGGTCAAAGGATACATTATACTCTTTATTCATTTTGACGCAAATCGTTTTTGATCTGAATTAACTAGTAATTTATTTAACTTTATTGCCAATAAATTTTGAATGGTCTGCGATTTTTGTAAGTTTTTCTTGTTTTTCAACTGTTAATTCTCTTATCGAACATCTGAATACAGAATTTGGATTTCTTTGGGTCATTGAACTCATTATATTTTTAATTAAGCTCCTTGGTATGTAATTTCATTCATGATAATTCAGAGAATTTGTATAATTATTCTTGTTTGTCATTTTTTCAATTTGAATCTTTTCCTTCGAAGATTTCATCAGAATTACACTCGCTTTCAAGTTTAATTGAAAATTTCGCAGTAATCATAATTTTTGGACATTTTGTTGATGCCTTGTCAAAAATTTCAGTTAATGGATGGAGTTTATAGTTCGTATGAAAACGATAACGATAGGAGTTTCCTATACCTATTGTGGATGACTTTCCATTCATTGGATTTTTTCAATTTTTTGAAATTTCTCGAGAGACATTGGAGCCAAAATTGAATTTTCCATGAAGCTAGGGGAGAATTTCTGTATTCTTCCAACGAAACGATAATTTATGGAAACCATTATTTAAAAAAATTATCTTTCCCCAGTTGTAAATTTTTTCCTCGTTGACAGAAGTCAGAATGTATGTCACACGACACTTTCTACATTATAATAAATGATAATGAATGATCCAATCGACAGCAGGAACAAAAAGGTAATTTCAGCCTCCTAGTTTGTCATCGATGAAAAGGTTAAGCTGATCAAACATAGTCGTTTTTATACCATGTCCATTCCATTTTTCTTCTCTTATTCATTTTCGAAACGTAAATTTTGTCGGCTCATTAGTTCCAAATTATATACAACTTACCAACATCCTTTTATCTTCGCATTATTGGTAATATACTCTTTGAGAAAGATTATTCTTTTCTCGCAAGAGTAGCATTATGGTTATAAGTCAAGCACGGGTTATAATCAATGATACCCATCTTTGTATTTTATACAATAATTTTGAGCATAATAAAACGTGTGTCGAATTTTTTGACCACTCAATTTTTACAATATTTGATCGAATTGTCGAGTTATTTTCTCAGTTGATAATCTACTGGTCCAGATAATTTGATGATTAATTAGATATTGCAATAGATTATTAATGATAAAAAAAAATCTTAGTACATCACGAAGTCAGCCAGTGTTGTATAAAGTGGATAAGTAGAATGCTAGAGGAATGAGAGGAGTGGATGGTGAAGAACGATAGATGTAAGAACGAGCGATACAAAGAGAGATCAGATCAGAGAGAAACGGTAGGTGGTCCATCGCTACAGTGGTTTACCCATGGCATCTTCCACTCTCTGAAACATCTCGTCTCCTCTTTTCATTCTATCTATTCACTTCTCATCCATTCTCACTCACGTCCCTTCTCTCTTCGCTTCTTTTCTCATTTCATTGGCAACCTTCCTAACACACACATTGTAATGCACGGAACTCGTCTTTACTTGGGAGCCTCTTAAATTCAACCCTAGATTGCAGCGCGTGCTCACACAGTTCTGATTTTTGATATGGAAGAGAGAGCGAGAAAGAGTGATAACGTCAAAAAAGTTGAACCGGGAGCTAGATGCTGAGCAACAGTCTTCGGTATCGCAACAATCGAAAAAGTATAGAGAAAGGTAAAGAAGCATGTATTCTCCATTCAATGAGGAAAAGGGCGCTAAATTAATCACCATTAAAATTATATCAAAAAATATATGCCTTCAGGCATCATGTGAGACTTTCCTTCTAAAGTTAATTTTGCATTCCTTGAACTGTTGTTTCATTATATTGATAGCAGTCTTCTAAATCTGCCGAAAAAATTTTAAGCTCACATGAAATATGTTTTAGTATTAGAGTTTGGTAAAAATCATGGCATTTTTGCATGCCCTGACGTTTACGGGAGGAAACCCGAAGCAACTCGCCATGGCTTCCTCGTTAATTTTCTCCTTGTAGTGGACTGTATATTTTGGGATGATTTACTCTTTTGTAGGGTTATATATAAAAATATAAACTCTTTAATAATTTGACTAGAATACACTCTTTGATACTTTGACCGCACTGATTCTAGATATTGTCTCTTTGTGATAATTGTCTCTATTTTTCATGATTAATTTAACTCTGCACACTGTATTTAATATCGGGCGTAAATCGTTATTAAACCGTTATGTCGATCACTCACTCGATCCTCAACTCAGCGGATCTGACCGGTTCTATCGAACCTTTCCTATTATCTATCGACTAGGCGTCAATTCCGCGATGGTTTCGCGGGGGTGAAGCCCCTGCCTGTTTCGATCGGAATCTTCCTCTCCTTCCCAACTGAATCATTAGAAGATAATTGATTACTGTTCATTCGCATTATTGAAGCGAGAAGATCCGTGAAAAGTTAGTTTGGAATTGAAAATCCGTCACCATGCATGAGAACACTGAAAAATTCAATTACTTAAGAAGTTTGGGGAGTTGTCTCCAAAATATGGGATCATTCTGAAAATCATACAGGACATTCCTAATGTCATCATTATTATATAGTATATTTTTCAAAATTTTCCTGTATTTTGTTTGAGACTAATTAACAGTAAAAATTGCATTTTATACATGGGCTCTTATGAATCAAACCTGGGTTAGCATCGATCTGCGCTATCAACTTAGGTGGTAACAAAGGTCTCAGGCTATGACAGATTTTATGCATAAGAGCCCATGTATAAAATGCAATTTCGACTGTTAATTAGTCTGAAACAAAATGCATGAAAATTTTGAAAAAAATACTACATAATAATGATGACATTAGGAACGTTCCGTATGATTCTTGAAATGATTCCATATTTTGGTGATAACTCCCCAAACTCCTTAAGACTTGAATGATGCAAAAACATTGTACTTCCACAGAATAGATCCAAATAATCTAGGTTATACATATAGCTGATCGTCTCCGATCGTTTCTTGAATTCGCGTGAAACGGAGAAGTCGGAAAGTAGAATAATAAACTGAACTAGAAAAAGAGTCACGTATCACATGGTTATCATTCATTGGGGGGCGGAAAATGCCGTTTGTAAATGAATGTGGAACTCGAGCCAACAAAGTGAATATGGACTATCAAATTTTGTAGATAAGTGTGCAATTCTGATTAATGATTGATTGTTGCTTGTGTCAGTCGTATATGAGAGAAATTTCGTTATTTTTAAGACCCTTAAGAGACACCAATATCGAGTGGAGCTATGGAAGCAAAGGCGAGACGATGAAAAAAAAAAATATATGTTCAGGAGAAAGAGAAATATGCACGAAAAATAGAGAAAGGGAGGAAGGGAAAAAGAGAGAAAGTGAGAGACACTGGTTTGGCACCATGCAGGGATCGTTAAATGAAGATCAGATTAGAAATAAAACGATCCGAATTCCGAGAGGGGTTTAGTCTGGTTGTCGCTCGAGTTGTTGAAAACCGAGGAGAACCTGTTCCACCTAAATATCATTCCCACATCCTGAGAATGTCGCATTACGGTCCTGTTGCTTTTTCCTTTGAGAAATTGATAGTCTTTCAATTTGTGTTTGATCCTTTCAACAGCTTGTTAAACATCACTCGGCGGCAATTTTGAGTAGCGTGAGAGTCTTAACGATTTTTGAAATAACCTAGAACGTGCTTCCGCAGGCTGTTATTGGTAAAATGTTTTGAAATGATGAATCATACGAGACCATCTTGGGTAATGTCCTGAAAATTGTTCAGGATGAATAAGAACAACCACTCTCCTCAGAAGTCCATTGGACAGCTAAAGAAATTCACCGTTGTAAATAATATGACAATGGTGATTTTCTTGATTTTTTCATTAAATTTGTTATCTTTCCTCATTTTTTCCTGATCTTCTTTGAATATCCCTGGTTCGGTTGCCATAATGCAAACATCTGAAATCAGAAAAATAGAAAAATTCTGATGGCGGCCACCATGGCGCGGGCCATGGTGGTGGCCATGGCGCTAGTCATGACGGTTGCCATGGCCATCGCCATGACGGCCGCCATCACAAATTTGCCGCTTTCCATGGAGTTTTTTCCCATGGCGATTCTTTTCGTGGCGTTTTTTTGCAAGTGGCGATTCTTTTCATGAATTTTTCATAAATTCTTCATGACTTTCATGAATTGATGGTTACAGCAAATTTCTCCATCGCAAATTTCGCATTGACAAATTCCGTCATGGAGAAAATGCAATGGAAAGAATCGCCATGGAAAAAAACACCATAGAAAAAAATCCCATAGACAGGAAAGCTATGGAAAAAAAGTTATGGGAAAAAATTGGAAAGAATCACTATGGGAAGAAATGCTTGCAAGAAAACGACATGGATAGAATCGTCATGAAAAAATTGCCATGGGAAAGAACTTCATGGAAAGCGGCAAATTTGTGATGGTGGCCGTCATGATCAGCGCCATGACCCGCGCCATCTGAATTTTTCTACGTGTATTCAAAGAAATTCTGAAGAAGATATAGAATCCAATTGAATAATATAGAAAACAATCTGCAGCTTCTAATTTTTGATTCTCCCAGCGATTAGAAACGGAGCCATTTGCAAAAAGTAAGGAACTTCGGAAAAATACTTAAAAAAAATGACTGATGGCTCCCTCTCGTTAATTCTTTCAGATGCTGTCCCAAATTCATATGATCATAGATCAGCAATTATCCATTTATTACTATTCTATAGTTAATTTTGACTAAGAAATCTGGAATTACAATTAAAATGTCTATTTCACTTAGTACCTTTGAGGAGGTCGATCAGTAGACCTCTTCAAAGTGCATGAGATTCTCTATGGGAAAAGGTGGCTTCCTTAATTCCATTTGGCCTCTTTATTTGAGAAATATTTCACAAATAATCCAAACGAAATCAACCGAACTCAATCTGCATCAGTTCCAATTAAGATAAAATTCTCAATAAATCATTACCAATTAAAATTGATGATAATCTATTTATTCATCATTCAACAGTATGAAAACATTAATGATTAATGGAACGGATCATTAATTCGTTCATGTTGATTACTCCATCAATGATTGAAGCATGATTAGCGAGAATATGAATCATTTGTGCGATATTTTTTCATGAAGAAAATATTTCAGTGGTTGAGAACATAGAAAATTAGTTTCGAAAATGGAATTATTTCCTCATTTTTCTACGTCACAGCATCGTACAGTATTGATAATTTCTTTTCCAATTCTAACGAATAGGTAAAATTCAAGACTGAATTGGTCATTGGAATGGAATTCAAAGGATTTCTGATGATTTTTTCTCTCTCGCAGGTCTCTCGTTTCCTCTCACACGGTTCCTAGATCCTCACACTCTGTGGTCTGGCTTGGCGATGCCAATCGTTTAACAGAGATCAAATTACAACCAAAAAGATCTGTGGAATTCGCAAACGAAAGGACAACTTCTGCCTCGTTCTTACCAATGAAGGATTTCGTATTATCTTGTTTTTCAAGAAAAAAGAAGTCATTCCATTCATTAATTGCAGTGGGGTCATTATTGTGTCTCAGAAATCTTTCGAAGAATCAAAGCATTTCAATAACGATCTCCAATGTAGATTCTCCATTAATCAATAATGAAAAATATAATCGCCGCAAAATCATAAGAATAAATTGGAAAATTTCCTTTGAATTACTTTGCTAATCCTCCTGTTCTAATCCGCCAGTTCTAGAAAGAAGATGCGTACAGTGCTCCCTCCCTACGATATCAAGTTTGGGGCTCTGGTTCCGAGAAAAATATCTTACGGAGGTATCCCTTCCACCTCAAGGAGGCGGAGCCATGAAATATGTACGCGCACGCGCAATGTCATTAATTAAGTATACAAAGAGAAAGAGCACGGAATATTCGAATTCAATTTAAAAGGAGCAATGTATTTTTTCATTTGCAAATATAAATTCCTATTTTTTTTCTTTAGCATTCGAACTCTAGGTTCAATATAAATTTGATGATAATCTTTTTTGACTGTATAAAATTTTATGAATTTTCTTGGTAAAATTATTAACAAACATTAATGACATTATACATGAATTTGAAGCAATTATTTACGAAGTTGGAGTTTCAAATATTTTTTCGTTGTTTTGTCACTTTTTCACCGTTTGCGTAGTAACATTGAGGTTATTCGCAATGACATGCACCGGTATTCCATCTTTTCATTCTCTCAATGCATTAATTTTGTAAACAACTGGCACTGCCATTGGTTGTTTATGTTTATTTGGAATATTTTTATAACTTGAAATGAATAAACCTTATTATTTAGGTATGAATTTAATTAATACAACTCTTCTCAATACTATTGCGCTGCGTACGACACTCTCCATGTATACATGTGCACAGAATGCCCTAGCTACCAAAGTGAGCGCATGCGCGTCGAAATCAGTGAAAGTGGGGGAATGAATTGAGAACGAATTGAGGAGAATTGAGGAGAGGTGATATCTTACAGAGGGATATCTTAGGGAGGGACCACTGTACTGCTGAAGAACGTGAAACTCATTCATTATTGGTCAGAGCTGGTCTTTGCACGCGCCATTCAGACTTGCTACAAATAATTCTCCTCTACCAAAGAAGATAAAATTATGATACTAATTAGATGAAGTGGAGAATTGTGTGCAGCTCCTTTCACGAATGTTTTCACGATAAGTAGGTTTTAAAGAGAATGCTGAAAAACTTTTTTGCAGTTAATTTTTTGAACTGCAAAGAAGGTCTCTTCAAGAAATCTTGTGAACCTGATCGTTCACCAGATATTTTCGAAGTACGCTACTAGTGATGTGAGATTAAAAGCTGGCCGGTAAGTTTACCGTCATTTTACCGGTAACTTACACGTAACTGACCGAAGCTGATTTACTGACGGTTTTCGTCAGGAATAAACTAACCAAATCTTGCGTCAGGAAAATGACCCATTGTTTAAATTACAGTCAGTTTACATCTATACAGCTGAATTTAATTTTCTTCTTTGTTACCTCATTTTGGAGAGCAAAATTCACACGAAATATTGGCGTTCACTCCATTGTATTGCATAATACAAATTTCCTTGAAATGCCATGCTCGATATTTTTCTTTCCTTTTTCAGCTTCATGCGTCTCAAAAAAAAAAAGTTAGACAAAAATGACTGAAATAAAAAATTACCGTCAGTTTCCATCTATATAGATAATCTTCCATCGTAAAACATAATTACTGACGATGAAAAAAAAACTACCGTCAGTTTCCAACAGGAATTACAGGTCAGGTCAGAAATCGTCAGGAAACTGTCATTTTACGGTTGACCTGACACATTCAAAAAATGACGGTAATTTTACATCTCTATACGCTACACGTGACACCTACATTTATTCTACTTTATAACTTCACCACTAAATTATCTTCAATTTTTCACTGAAGAATCATGTTTTGAAAAATCGATTAATCCAACTCGAAATGCCAATCGTTGTTGGATCTTTGGAACGAGTAGCTTCAAACGAAATTTCGATGCAATATTTTTTGTTGAGAGTCTTATGAGCTACAAAAAATCTGATGATGTCTCTGAGTTCTCATTGTTTCCGAGATATTTCGAAAAAAAATTTACATGTATTTCTTGAAGGAATAGGAAAGGAATGCAAAATTTGTTGATTAGTATGAAAGATATCGCACTAATCGTATTCGTCACTGGGAATAGTGGTTTCGACGGAAACCGAGGAGAACGATGAATCCATTTGGATCAGTGACCTCCGGAATGGAGAGGGAAAGGGGTTGTAATTAATTGCATTTATCGGGTGCCAGTAGTCGAGTGGGAAGCTGAGGCGTGGCTCTTTACCTGAGTGAACGAAAATTTCTTAGCTTCCCTTTTTTTTTTAAATTCATTAATCAAATGATTTTCTCCTTCCCGTCATATGCCATCAACAGTAATTAATCAATCATTGTCATTCACAATTCATTCATTTCATTGAAGATAAACAATTATATTTTCTCCACAATTAATCAGATTTTTCCAATTTGGTAATCTCATTTACATAAAATGCATCGTTCATTTGATTTGAATGAAGATAATTTGAGTGGAATGAAAGAATTTTTTTTTTTTACTGATGTTTCTCATTTTTTTAGTTTCGACTTGACCCAAACGAATCCGAGAGTCCTGCACAACGAATGAAACTCTTACGAGTCCGATCGTGCTTAATTATTGGGCCGCTCTAACGTTTGCTCGGTGTTGCACGAAAATACCGGTTCTCCTCTCTAAGGTTCAACTCTTTGGTATTCTTGAAACGGAGCCTCAGTGCAGACGCGATCGTGTTTTGATTCCCCCTTCTTCCTAATTCGTTCTTTTTTCTTCTTTTTCTGATTCATTTTCGCTGGTGCGCCTCTCGGTTCATACAGTTTTATTTATTTAATTTCGTTCAAAAGTAACTGAAAAATTGTGGTATAATTGCCAGAGCGCCCATTGCAAGATTAATAATGGCAGTGTTTCGTAATTCTCTTGTTTGAAGAGAACGTTAAATTTTTATGGATCCTTTCCATTCGCTTCGTGAATGATATCGTTCGATCAAAATTGCATAGTTCGGATTGATCTGTGATCCAATTCATTATACGTTGAACATTTCGGAATTCATGAGACTGAGAAACTTCTGAAAAGAACAGTTCCATGGCTCTGGTTTAGTTCTACAGGGAGAGAAAAATCCATGAAAATTTATGGTGAAAGTTCCAGAAAAATTACCGGACTGAGCAGTAACCGTGGGACATAGTGGCTTTACTATGAAAAAATGCGAACCCAGTCCGGTAAAATTTGACACTGATGGGTTCCAGTAAAAATTTCAGTCTCAGTGAATAAGAATTCAGTTCTTCCGAATGAAACGATGAAATTCGCGTATACTACACCATTTTTATTATATTGATCATCCTAATTATTATTAGTCCTTCATTATTCTTATTCATTTTTTATCCTGAAAATAAATTTATTTTACATCCATTTTTAGCAATAAAGACTCTAGCAGAGATTATTGTCTTATGAGTTACAATGGTCGACAGAAATTCGGAGTCCTCCAAAAAATTCCCAAGAATAGTTATTCAAATCATAAATTTCATAATATCCTGTGTGCTGATCTAGTATAAGAGAATTAATTTTTTTGCAATAACAATTATTTCGCTGTTTGATACATTTAAAAACTTGATTTCATAGAACTGTGGTCTATGGCTATCACGATGACAGATCCAATATGGCGATCCTTCCAAATTTCCCATAAGTCCTTGCGATACGCGATCGAATCCGAAAAGACCCGAACTGAATCGATTGACAGACGAGTGCGATAGAAATTACTACTCAGTCCGGTAAAAAGTGTTCCGAGGACGAGAAAATTAACGTCCTAGTCCGCAATTTATACGTTTTTCACAACAAATTTTGTGGGATACAAGAAGAAATTTCATGAATGTAGGCACAGTTAGGGAAAAATTACCGACCAGTCCAGTAAAAAGCACTCACTCATTTGGTACATATTATGAGACGTTTCTCACTTTTTCATTCCTGTAGGAGGACGTTTTCACTTACGAACCTCTATGTCCCACGATTACCGGACTGGTCCAGTAATTTTTCATGAATTTTTCTCTCCGTGTACAAACGAGATTCCGATGAAAAACTGCCAATCTGTCATGGTTCTCAAGATGATACAAAAAAACTATATCAGTTCATGTCAATATTTCACGATTCAACTGATTTCCCATGAATTTCTCAATCATTTTCAGAACTAAGTGAGATAGAGTTTTTTCCCCGGGAAATTTTTCATATCTCTCAGCTCTCACTACGAAAACTAGTAACATTGAAATTCCCCAATCGCAAATATCTATCGAGATATTCCACGGCATGTCAGAATTATCCTTCCAGATTTCCATGCTGAATCATTCAAAAATCTCTCCTCATTTTTTCATCACTAAAGTATTAAAATGTAATGTACAAATGGAAAAAATGATTGCTCCATAATAAAAATACAAACACTCGCTTGCTATTATTGTGATAAATTGTAATTATGAACCAATCACATCGCGAATGAAAAACTAACGATTAATTGCAGGAAATCACGGGGAATTTCATAACAAAGGCTAGGAGCTTTTTTTATCGAGGAAGAAAAGGAGAGCTACAAAAAAGATCTGAACAAAGAAAACGAATCAGAGAATGGAATGGACGTATTTTATTTTATCTCCTCATTTGTGATTTTCCTTTCTCAAAATCTGTTAGCTCCCCTTGTAAATTGTTGATGAAATCGGGATGAGGAGAAGAAGAGGGTACGTGGAACCCACGCGACAGAAGTGAAAATTCTTGCTCATTAACTATAGATAGCAATCAATTATTTGAATTGTTTTAAATGAACAAATGATAATAATTTAGAAAAATTATTAGATTAAATAAGTTAAAAAAATTCTGCTCATTTTCACAAACATTTTTAATGAAGCAGGATTCATGGAAAATATTTAGTGAAATGTACAGGAAAATAGTGCATTATAGAAACAGCATATTTGTATAAGTACTGCACATAAAATTAGTCAATTCACGAATATTTGGTCACTCAAACTGATGAGAAATTTGTAAAATTACAGCACAAATCGTTCGTGAATTTACTAAAACGAGACCGATGGCGCGCTACAGCGCGCCCGTTAGATATCTTTAGTACAGTATATTACGCGTACTATACTACTCATAATTTAACTGACCAATGAGGAAGAGGACTTCACTTTATTCGTGACAACTTTTGATACATCGATTGTTTGCGGTCTTGTTCCTTTATATGAAGAATAATCGCGAAAAACTGAGAAAACTTTTTCCTGACTCCATATTAATGTCTATTTCGCTCTATCTCGCTTATTTACCGAGATAATCGAGAAAAACCGGAAAAATTCCGCGGATACTGGATATCCCGAATCGTTGCGGCTTTTGGCCCTTCAGGATCCCCCCATCATCGTGTGTTTCACTCAATTCTTTGCGAAATTTCAAGGAAAACCCCGTATTTCCTCGGGAAATGGGTGAAAAATGAGGATGAAGGAATATTGAAAGGAAATCAGCCATGATGAAAATCCCGATTTTCAAATCTTCATAACTTTTTTTCTGTGGCGTATTTCCTGATGAAATTTCACAGTGACACTGCCTATGTCGTCAGGAAGTAGCCTGCAAAATTCCACAACAGTATCGCAAATGGTTCTGCGAATTCGATAGAGCAGACATTGACATTTTTACTGATCCCATATTAACGTCCATTTCGCTCTATCTCGCTTACCGAGATAATCGCGAAAAACTGAAAAAACTTTTTTTTGTCTCCATATTAATGTCTATTTCGCTCTATCTCGCTTATTTACCGAGATCATCGCGGAAAACTGGAAAAAAATTTTCCTGATTCCATATCCCAGCGCGCCCGTTAGGTATTTTTAGTATAGTATATCACGCGTACTATACTATTCACAATTTAATTGACCAATGAGGAATGAGGACTTCACTTTAATCGTGATAACTTTCGATATATCGATTGTTTGCGTTCTTCGTCCTTTTTATAGAGGATTTTATGCCTTGATTAAACAAGATGTTTGCATTTTTCCGTAACCGTCATTAAAATTACGATTTTCATATCATGCAGGGATTTATGAGTCAAAAATGAATAGTTGACTCAATTATTTCTATAGACTTTTCATTATCTATTTTTAAGTTAGATAATGAGCACTTTTAACTGGCCGTCAAACTGGGATAACTCCTGCATTGACTTTCGATAGAGGCGATTCGTTTTTCTCGCCATCTTTTGATACGTACAATTTCATTCATTCATTTACTTTAATCCAGTCATTTCATCATAAAATCGCGAGTTTTTGCTCGGAAAATAGGTAAATAGAAAAAAAATTACCTCTTCATGGAATCAGGTGGAACGTTTTATAATAAGTTCGATAAATGCGAGAATCACTCTGTTGGTCGATTCGTTAACGATTAGTATACTTAATGTTGCCGCGATGGAATGACCATTGGCATGTTTATTTACGCTAGTTGGAACGTTACCCAGAGCGGTATTACAGTAGTTTCATACCACCAAGATAGATACATTAGAAAACTCAACTGTGCTGAAGAATTTCAGTGTAAAAAAATTAGTGGAGAAAAATAATTCTTTTCAGTTGATGATGCCATATTTGATTGGATGGGAGTAGTATTCAAAGGAACTGGATATTCGTTATATTCCAAGGGGTTCAAGCAATACTTGCGAAATATCATTTCGTACCCTCACTAATTGTGGGTAATGAATGCGATTAATATTTAAGTTATACTGTGAAGGGAAGAAGAAATATAAGTGGTCTTAATTTGATCCTGAAGAGCATAATTGACTCCACTGAACGCATTAATACATAATAGAGAAACTTAAAGAATTCCTGGGAGCTGAATAGTGAATGGGAAAAATCTCCAAAATTGTTTTGTATTTTCTCTGAGCTTGCAAACCACTAACTTTGAGAAAAAAAAATCATCTACATCGTGCGTATCATTTTGAGATAATCCTGAACTAGAGAGAAAGACAATTGAGGTTATATATCAGTCCTGAAGATTGCTGCAACATCATTATCAATTCCACAGCAATATTAGAACCCCTCTGTTGATATTCCCCTCCGAATATTCCTTCCATCAAATCAGAAGCGATGAATAGAGTATGATGATTCTATGCGTAAGACTCAGGAAGTAGAAGAACGGGTCAACCTGACGCCGCTGGGTGTACACAACACTTGTCCACCCACGTCTTTTCGAATATATGAAAGATCAGACCAAAAAGGAAAAGAAATAGAAGCAAAAGGAATGAATAAAAGCAAAACATTCGAAATGAGAAGAAAACAACATTCAATTAAAAAAGAGATCTTATACATAACATAACACAGCCGATGGCTCAATGTGTTAGTGTACGGTGAGACGAAGTAGTCAGCGTGTATCGTAGTAGCTAAGGAGAGGTATCAAGGGAGTACAGAGAAGGGCCCTCGGGGCTTACTCATACGACCACCACTTCTCTTCTTTTTGATTGCATGTAACTTTTTCTATCCGTTTATTTTTTTTTGCTGTATCGTTGTTTCTTCAATCGCACGGGACCTCTCAAACGAGGTCGCCAATAAGGCCTATACACTAGGCTATACTCTAGGCTTAGGTAGGAAACGAGACTTCAATTCAATTGCATTGGCAATTGAGTGATTCTCTGCGTTTTTAATACCAAGGAACTCAGTTTTATGAATGCAATCTTCAACGCATTTTTGTCCAAGCTCACTCTGCCCTAGGGTGATTATAAATAATAGCCATTGCATAGGTGTTCGAATATGTATGTGTGTGGATTCAACTATTCACCTGTTACAATGCATTTAGAGTTTATCTATGAGAGAAACTCGTAGTTTTCTATTTCACTTCATTGAGAATCTGAAAGCTATCTCATATGTTCATGCGCAGTGGTTTATGATTTTGCACAGATGAGTTCCCGAGTTTCATATCAGATGGAAAACTATTAAAAATCTTATGTGGCTGTTTTTGCTTTCGAATGGAAGCTTAACAAACGTGAAAATTTTCGATTTTGAGTTTTTTGTTGTGAATCACTTTAAATGATGTGGAGAGTCTGGAATGATTTTTAAAAAAAAGTCAGTGTGTGCGTGTGTGTGTGTGTGTGGGCGTGTGTTTCTATGTATGTATGTGTGTCTGTGTAGACTTTTTTTACTTAAAAACTATGATGGTTTTTACCGTCACAGAATTGATAAAAAAGAGAATCATGAATAAATTTCAGAAAAATGACGATAATGATCGCAATTCGCGGTGCCCGGCGAGTCCGGCAAATGTCATAAAAAAACAACCACTGATGTGTTGACGATTCATTAATTTCGAATTATTACTATGATTTGCAATGAGTGAATGTTCATAATGACTGTTTTTATTGGCATGATAACAGCCACAAAGGCAGTGCCAAAAGCTTACCTCGGCTTTGCGGAGTTCTAGGTTGTGTGAATGAGTGACCAAAAGTGAGACGAAGAACAGCACGAAAGGACGGTAAACCACGAAATATGAAGAAAAAGTGATTGGATTCAGGAGAAATAAAATTGCAGATACATCTTCTTCGGTAATAAAACGCCGGTAGAAATTATTTTGTTTTACTTTTTAACGGCCCCTTTTTCCATGACCACCCGCATGCGTTCTTTCTTGGGTAGAGCAGGAAGAAAGTCTCTCCTCACTGAACGATTCATGTCTATATTGACTTTACTATACATAATATTCTCTTAGATATTTCTTTTACTGCTTCGTCGAAAAAACCTCTGGAGATCTCTGCAAACTTGGTGAGTAATCAAGAATTACCCTAGAAATTCACATTTGTCTTTTGAAAGTTTGATTATTGATTTTATTGTCGAATAATTGCATCTTTCTTCCACGTTACCCTCAAAAAGGAATGCTGAAGGAATTCTAGTGAATGGAGGAAAATTTTCTGAAAAATAATACTAAAGGCTTTCTGAGATTATGACAGTGCCGTCAGAAAGTGCTAAGGAGTGATATAATGCATTCGGTTTTGATTCATTATTTTGTGACGGAGGGTTCTCACAAAATTCCCAAACTCTTCGGAAATAATTGATCGTATTATATACACCTTGCAGCTCATATAATAATGTCAGATGTTGTACATCCAATTCTCCTGGTTTTTCAGAAAGTTTGACCAATTTTTCAAAGTCGAGAATTTTCTAATTTGTATTTCACTTGGGAAAAACTATGACTCCTGAAAAAATATGTCATTCAGAAAAAAAAAATAAATTCAATTGAATTCGAAAACCTTGAAATTCCAAGAATTCCTTGCAAACCCCAAAATACTCTGAAAAAGAGATAACAGACGAGTTTTTAATTATCAACCAGTAAAAACAATGTTACAAGAATTACAATAATTAAAAGAAAGGAGGGACAGAGGAGGCAGGATTGTGAGCGAGATGAGAAACAAAGAGAGTAAAGAAAAGGCAACGAATGAGAAGACAGATTGAAACGAGTCACAAACTCTCGCTGTCTTTGTTTGAGTTGGGGTATATGGAAAGACGAGAGAAGAAGGAGAATTGAAGGACAGTGATAAAGTAAGAAAGAATCGAAGAAGGATGGACTACCGGAGAGTCTCGGAGGATGAAACTATATGGAAGCAAAAACAGAAAACCAGTCTCTCTGGCTCAAGGCTGCTTGGCCCATCTCATGTTTTATGCTTGTATGTGTGAGGTACCTGCCTTGTTTCTCCTCCCTAACGTCTCTAATCCCCTCTACAAAACGAATGCTCCATACCGAAGACTCATGCAGTCACCCTAAGAGTAGACTTTTGTACTCCACTGGGCTTCTTTCATTCTCCTCGTTTCTCCTTCATCTCCTTCTCTCATAACATCGCACCCACGGTATGTATCTGTTGCAGAGTCGTTTCACGCAAATTCACGAGCTATCCTGCGGAGCCCCTCCCCCTTCTTTCAAGGTGGCTACAGACTCTCTCTCTCCACTGTTCGAAATACGGAACTGAGTCGTCAGTGCATCTGAATTTTTTCCGTTGAATGATCTTTTGTTTTTTCTCGTTTTTGAGAACAAGTGTATCGAGTGCGACCGCATTGTCGTAGTATAAATAAGTCATCATCAGGAATTAGGAGATATTTCTGCTTAATGATACCGTGGGACGCAATGCCAGTCCAGTATAGTGACAATAACCAATCTCACCGCCAGTGGTGGATAAAATTAATTAAACATCAGCTGTAGAGTACATCTTTCCGAAGCCATAAGCAGGACTCAATGGAGGTGCTTTTTTCCGTTTAGCAGATGCAATGTAGTCACAGAAGAGAGTATTTTCCACCATATATATTTCATGCTAATCATTCAGGTACTGTATGTGGTCATAGCATTATCTCTAGTTCATGCACGCTTCCTATTCATTCTCATAATACTGACGCGAAAAAGAGCATTTTTGGTGGTCAGTTGTGAGAATGGATTAGCGTGATAAAGAGAAGTATGCTGCAGCTTCACGTTTTGACTACCCACATCCAGTTACATGAGAAAGTTAACACTAGGTGAACAAATGAGTCATTCGGGGAAACCCTTCAGCTGAGCAGTAGGTACAGAAGAGAGGATTCAGCAATTGGAATTGTTGCTTTATTGGGTGAACTACCAAATCCTCCGGTCATTCTTCACGCTTGATCAGAAATCTTCGGTACTGGTTCAAAATATCCAAGATCGTTATCACGTATTTTTTCTGTGTGCTTGTTATGGGTTTCTCTCGTGTAAATTTGGAGGTTTTTCGAAATGTAGTAATAATTATCTCCATTTTGTGCAATATTTACAAATAGTGCAGTGTTTTTTGTTTTGTTTTGACAAATTAAAATGATGAAAAATATGTATTTTCAAAAAAAAACAATGTTAAATTGTAAGGAGACGTTTGTATTACCATTTCTTTTTCCGTTTTTGTTAAAATAATGTAAATTAACAAATGTTTTCATTGATAACTTTAAGAATATATAATAATGCACCCTGAAGAGGTCCATGCAGAGTGGACGAAAGGTTGGTGCTTAAAATTAATAAAATTAAATTCAAAAATTAATTAAAAATTTTTTTTTGGGAGTGACCATGACGGCCGATAAGATATCCAATAATAATAATCGAGAATTCGTTGAGATAATCCACAGCAGCGCCGTCTGGAGCCTCCAGTTGAGTTCATCCAGGAAAAATCAAAAAAATGTAAAAAATTTTAAAATCATTCCAAGGGTTCGTGCAGCAGCGCCGTCTTGAACCTTGAGATTTCGATACTACAAAAATATGAATTTGAATTTAATTTGAATTCAAATTTCCTGGGCAAACATGTTTGTGGATCCCCAGGCTGAGCGTCACTGTACGAATTTGAATTTTAAGTCCACTGATAAATGTTTCAAATGAGAAGCACTGCCAAAACCGTCGTTCACCACGCTCCCCCGGAAAAAAAAGGGAAATCCGATGAAAAAATCCAAAAAATCAAAAAACATATCGCGAATCTGGTTCGATGAACCAAAATGCTCTGTGAAATGCCTGGATACGGATGGATTTTTATTAGATTGACGAGATAATTATGGATTTTCTGTTGGAGCGTGGAGCGTAGGAATAATGAGCGCAAACACGAGATTCGTTAACTAACACTTTTATTTTAATACTGTAATAAATCTTCATATTATTTTATCAATTATAATTAAAATTGATCGAATTATTTCATACTGACTTATAATATTATTTTTGAGAAGTGCAAAAGGTCAATATTATAATGAGCAATCGAAGGAATTTTGCGAAAACACTTGTCACGAGGTGCACGTATAGAGTTCTTAGAACAGAGTGAGAGGGAGGAAACAAATCAAGATGGCAGGTGTCTAATTTGGCGCGTGCGAAGACACCTGTTCATCAAGTGGCGCCTCAGGTGCCCAATTGAGTAGGTTAGTGTTGATGGCCGATAATGTAGAGCAGTCTAAGTGTGTGTGGATGAGTGGGTGTGAGCCATCGTTTGTTATGGACATCGTCCAGAACCAAACAATATCAATGAGTTATTAAAGGTTATGGTTACATCAAGATATTGGCAAATTAGCCAAAATCATGATCGATAGTGAATCATAACAATCGCCAATTGGAAACCGAATGACCTAAGAATATCCAAAATGCATTCAGGAAAAATAGTAGAATGGTGGACAAATTATCCTACCATTTGGCTATCAATTCTATATGTCCCATGTGATTTACCTGTTGGTGTATGAAGTGCCTCACTACTATAGAAAATTTGACTCGCCCTTGATAAATATTTTTGCTTGATGTCATAAAATTACTCTCTAAGTCTCTCTTTGGCTACATGATTCCCCGGAAGGAAGAAGGATTTTTCGACTTTTTTCCTCTTCGTGTGGAATGCACGTTGAACATTCCAGAAAATTCGGCTCTTCAGGTTCACTATTAATTGCAGAGATACGCAGCAAGGACTCCGCAGTTCTATTAATGAGGGATAGCAAGCTTTCGCATGAATAGAGATCGAGCTTGCACCCGCGCTATTCACTTCTAATTTTGGAAGAATTCCATTTCTTCCAGAATGTCTATAATTCCATCATCTTAAACCGATTTTCAATGCAATTCGAATGGGACAGGTTCTTATAATAGAAGGTGGTCTGAAATCAGATATGTTCTATTGTGCTCGCGAATGAAAGCATTATAGATGCGAGATTTTCTGATTTGGAGATTTCATCAAAATATGACTTAGAGTATGGTAATTCTGGGAATATCGCTCTGCCAACTGAAAGTTAGTGTTTTTAACGTTTTCTTTGCAACTTTTTCCGTTCACTTCACCCAGTGCGCTTATCTTACACGGAGAGAAAATTCGTTGAATTTCTGCCTAAAGAGTGGATGAAAAAGTGCCCTGCCAGAGACCAAACGTGGGCCCAAGTGGCAGCACCGTAAAAAATTACCCAACTTTGCCTCAATAAGTCGGGTATTGTCGGTTGTCATCGGCTTTGACGAAAGCCGATGCTACGAAGGGCCTTTTAAAAATTGCCCCGTTGCAAGGTAAAAATTCACCCAGGCACGGAACTTTTCATACACTTCCCTGTGGGTTTTTACCAATGCCAGCGGGACAATTGTTGAGTTGCATAAAAATTATCCTGCCAACGGTTTAAAAGTTATCCAGCGTTTGTAACTTTTTTATCGACCGTCGGGTAATTTCTGATTAACTGACAATTCGGCCCACGCATCACCTTCTAGCGGGGTAATTTTTCATCAATATTTCTCTCCGTGTAGGGTCGCATTGAGTTCAGTTTTGAAAATTTTAATTTGAAAATTTTTCTTGCGAAATAAGTTGAGTTGTTCCCTTCGAGTCAAAACACTTGAAGTAATACATTGTGTTCAACAACTCAATGAATATAACATTCGAGCTTCATTGGAATTTTATTTCACAATCATATAGAAAAACAATAAATTCAATTAATAATCAATTAGGTCTGTCTGCATCGAAATCTTGTCACCAACCTCTAGTACTTCAATAAATATCGAGTTGATTCAAAAAGAGTTAGATATGGATAATAAATTCTTCATTTTATTCGGCAGAGTGAAAGTATCAAATTATCGATTATTCCCTTACCGACTCAGTTTCAGTTTACGGCTTAATTTCAATTTGAGAATTTATAATAGGAATCCTAGTGAAGAATTATGATTTTAGCCGCAGAATCCAGATTAGAAAACCAAATTATATCCTCAAAATATGAGGAAATGGCGAAATATCGCATATCTTGGAGTTATTCCTCCTTATAATCTAACATCTATCGTTACTCATATTCAAGGACATTTTTCCAGCTCCATTTCGGGATAGAATTTTCCTCGTGGGGGAATCGTTCGATATGTAGAAATCATTTCGGAGATCTGAGGAATTACTACTTAGATGGATAACAATTTGAGGGTTGAAAAAATTTCAGCACCTTTAGGATTTTGAGAGGTTTTCTCCAAAACAGCAAGAAATCTTTGTTGGAGAAGGATCTATGGTATGTATTATGCTGGCCTAATGATTTACCAGATATGATAAAGATTGAAGATTATTATTTAATTTAGCCTCCCATCAGCTCGTGCATGACTGACTCGAAAAGGATCGCATCAGATTATTTTTCAGCATGTATATACGTATTGTTTTATTGGAATTCCCGAAGAATCATTATCTGGAATGTGTAAGTTTTATGATTGTTCGTTGAGGTTAAGCAAAGATTCCTGTCTTCTCATTGAACTTTTAATAACTATGTAATTAATCAAATATAATTCAGAAAAATCAAGTCAAATTTCATTTGCGATTCAATACTCATCAACGAACAAATTATTTGTGATATTACCGTGATGATATGAAGAGGAGCACACAGGATGGGCGAGGTCGAAGCCCGAGGTAACGTTATAACTTGACCTCCAACAGTGGTACACGAATGAACGATTTCCCTTCGGATCTCTTTCACCATTACATTCTTTCCTCTCACACTCCTCCTTTTATCTCATTCTTTCACTCAACCCCACGACGAAAAAAATAATTTTTTTTTACCTCTCTTTTTTTTTCATCTCCTTCTTATCTGAAATTCGTTTGGTATCCGCTGGGGCATACGTTTCAACAGGTTGAGAGTAGCAATATACTCGGGACACATTGCAGTGCGTGGCATTCCACGTTTCTTTAAGACATCCCTCTTGGGAATTGGAAGAATATTTCAAGGCATAATTGGTAGAACATCGTGTGGGATCGACCTGTAGATTCGCACCAATTGTAAAAATTTCACGTTCCTCTCTGTGACGTTTTCTTTCATTGAGTTTATTGAAATATTTAACTTATATTATGTTCATTATCTCTTTTTTCTGGTATTCAATGAGGCTCTGACTTAAATTTAGAAAAAAGTTTGTGTCAGTAGACTTGGAAGAAGAAATTATGGACTGAAGTAGATGTAATATGCGTCCATTACTGAATGGATTCCTGCGCTGGAGGTTATTCGGCAGATATAACTTCCCCAAATACCTCGAAAATGAGTCGATTTAGAGTGATTTATCAATAGACCATTTCGTAGAAAATTTAATCGGCTACAAATAAACTTTTTTCATAAATTTTACGAAATTTCCTCCAGTTGCTGACTGCAAAACATTCGTTTCAATACTTTCCACACCATTAAATTCTGAGATGAGATTTCATGATTTAAATCAATGAATTCTAATTCGGAAAAATATGCATTGAAACTATCTGGAATTCAATTTCCTTGCAACTATCTAACGTTTCTTATCGCACGATGCACTTGTGGTACAGTGGATAATGTACGGCTCTTATCGTGAGCAGTCACATAACACGGATGGTGGTTGAAGGTTAGTGTCATCTGGAAATCGTAGTGAATAGCATTTTGAATTACCAATAGGTTATTCATAATTCGATTTCAAAAATTCAATGAAATACATTGTTGATGTTAAGACAACAATATACTGAAAGAATTGGTAATCAAAATTATTTTTATCTTAATTGAATGAATTAATTAGCTGAATCGAATCATCCACTTCATGTAGCATGATAGTTTTTGTACGTGTCATTGATGTCTGTAATACCAACTGATATCAATGATGCTGTGGTATTTAGAAAGAGCTGAGAACAGTACACTGACTGAAATACTAATTGCCAGATCAATGCCCCACCCAAATAGGTAATCTCATTCACCTGTTCGTTCAACGTAATGGCATGTCATTCCGAATCAACAAGATTCAATGATCCTTAGAGATTAATATTCAAGATAAAAAGAAACTCGAAAAACGCGAAGAAAAGAAGAAAGAATGAAGGAAAGAGACGGAGAGAGAGAAAAAGAACATTTATTGAGCATTTAGTATTATTCAATGAACAGTCGTCGCAGTTTCTTTGTTGTTTCTCGTTTGGCGCTTCGCTGGAACCTCCACAACTCCGTTGATTTTCTGACGATTTTTCCTCTCGCCGGTTGAGTCCGATGAAGATCGAATTGACGACAGCTTCCGGTCCATTGTCCGGGAATTCAAGGAGCCCTGTGACTGGAGGGCTTTATAGATGGTAGTTAAATTATCAATAATGCTCGATCAATTGAAAGATTCCTTCACTTTAATTCTTCATTACAATTAATGATCCTTCTCAGCATCCTCCTGTTCCTCATCTGGCCATTCAGAAATATCCAAATCCTGCATCTTCAGTGAATAGTAGATGGAGACTAATTTCATAGACTTTTGTACAGTCAATCGATTATGCAAATCTGAATGAAGAAAAGACCAATTTGAGAATAATCTTTCAAGTTGTGCTAAAGATCTGTTAAGTTATGCCTTCAGCCATACACCAGAAGGTACTAGACATCAGCGATTCAGCAAAAAGTAGTTGAAATACTCCTTCTTTTTTCAAATATTCGTTGAGACCTTGCAGCTCGCTTGGCTGATTTACTAATTCGTTTTCTACAAAATTCATGCCTGTGAATTAAGACTTTTCAGAAGAACAAATCGTTTGCCTTGATGTTGAGGATGCAGCAACTTTGCAGCGAAGCCTACAGGCTGCAGAAATTTTTCAAGCCGATATATTATATTACGTTTTTCTTCATTCACGAATATTCATTCAGGTTCACTCGATTCATTATTTTTTTAATACTTATTTGTATTTATTTATTGCATACCGAGAATAACAATTGGAATTATTGAATTCTCACAATAAATTGAGGTTAAAACCCCTTTCTCGAGTTTTTTTTTACATTATTTACGTTCTTTAGGTAAATTACTGGTTTCTTACAACATAAAGTGATAAACTCCAATTTTCATGGAGCGACCCAACCCTGATTGCAACGAGACATATGCGTGAAGGACTGGAACTTATCGATAGCTGGACGCGTCAGCGTTCACAAAAATTACACCAATTAATTCTCATATGCACTAAAAATGATAAATCCATCACAAAATGAACTCACAAATACTCTCAGAATTATGATGCGACTATGATCCTTTTCAGTGTCACCCTTCTCCCTCTCTCAATTCCTCTCTGTCCTCATCCCTCGTGCGAAAGGCTGCTATCATGCTCGAGAATTTTTTTTCGCAACCACTCGCAACGAGACAACGCAGAAACGCGTACAAATTCCATTCGTTCAACGAATGATGCGAGAAAAACCCTTGATGACTTCCGCTCAATGGGAAAGACATATGAACCTGTAGTTTAGAAGTCCAGTGAAAAGAAGTGCCCATGGAATGAGCACAAATGAATAAATAGCTCTGACTTCGATGTATCCCGCATATCAAATATCTCAAGGATGTCTGTCAATGAGTCGTCTTGATTTACTCAAATAAATTCAAAGGGAATAATGTTAATAATGAATGACTTGAATTATCCATATTTCAACCATTTTTTTGAGTTATCTATCGGATCGTTCACGAATTTGTAGTTACTATGAAAGAATTGAAAGAATTCTAGATCTATTCTTTATTATTCGCGTAGAGAATTTTCATTGTTCGGTTATTATATTCTGAAGATGAATGAATCATCGAGAATGATTTTGATGACTGGAAAATATAACGGAAATGATAGATCAATTCCATATCGAGTCGATGTTTTCGAGTATGGGAATTCAGCGATTCATGCATTCAATGATTTTCTGATTTTCGGAATGAAAATTCTTCGTATCTATGAAGTTTTACAGAGACGGATGTCTGCAAAATTGTACGTTCAATAGCAGAATTGGATTCACAATTGGCTCTGTCATGGGTATTGATATCGAGAGTTAATAAAATATCAAATAAAATATCATCGGTGAATAATGAACACTTTCCATATCCATCACTGACATATGCACTTGCAAACAAGTGGCCACCGTGTATTTTCGACTTATTTTGAACCTACAAAACGGCCGGAATGTGCGTTTCTTCCACTTTGTAAGTTCAAAGGAGGTTGAAATTACCTTCAAATTCTCCTTCAAAATATTTGTTGAAAGTATATTCCAACATATATGTCATCGACTTGCAATGATATATTTCTAGTATATTTTTCATATATTATTAAGAGATGGAAGAGGAATATAAATCGTATTTTATATGAGTCATATATGACATATATATTTGGGGACTGACATATATCGACATATATTCTGACACATATAAAGAAATATATATTTTTCCATGGGGGAGTGTTTCGTTACTCTTCGAACGGAGTGCTTCCTAAGCCACTCACTCTAGGCTCTGCCATAAATAAATTAGAAAAGGATGGATGTATCGATCTAAGGTCATACAAAATGACAGTCTCTGGTGTAAAAATTGTCGTACACCAATTAAGAATCGTAAAATTGAGGACATTTTGAGTCTTCACTCACTGTCATATTCCACTAGGTACAACTCTATCACAGATTGAAGACAGCTTAAGGAAAACGAAATATAATTACCCCTATTCAAAATATTTGTCAGCTTCAGAACAGAACTGACTACAGAACAGATCAAAGACTCTAAGCAACGGAGAAATTTCATCTTCGGATTCACCCAAAGGTTTTTTTTGCAATCAATTTAGAGAAGTTCAGTGACTCATGAAATCAGTAATGTTGGGAATTCAAGTTTCTCATCTCCCCGGAAAAACCCACTGAGTTTCTCCTCTTATATCAACCAACACTATGTACCTACTGTATGTATACTCAACGGAGCGTGACTGTCGGACAACGTAGTTTCGGCTTATCCTAGTATTAATCTACTCGTACCAGGGAGATGTGCCTTAGCTTGCTGTCGAAACCGCGAGCTCCTCTTCGTTCGACCGCATTACGCATCTCTTCCTTTTTATTTTGTAGCAAAAAAAAAGGAAGCCTTCGTTTCTTGCTACTTCACTTTATTTTTCTTTTTATTTCTTCCATTTCTTCAGGGCAATTAACGTGACCTCTCTTAGTGATCCATGAAAGTACGTCCTCTCGGGGAGGAAATGTCAAATTTGTAGACAGATATTAATTATACGTTCATAGGTTGATATAGGGAAAAAAATCATAAATCTGTTGACGAGAAAGGATGAAGAGTAATTCGAGGATTATCATTCTGGAGTGCCATTTACTGCTCAAGCGCTATCTATACACGATTCTCACGCTACGTGAGACATTACCTTAATTGGAATTACTGAAAGAAAGATCGGGAATTTTTTCCCCTTGATTGGTTTGATTCGGGAATATCTCTGAAATAAGTGCGTTGAAGGATTATGATCTCCACAATGATTCTCTGATGAAATTTCCCCTGATACTGATAGTTTTAGAGAAGATTAGTAACAAAACAATGAGAATAGAAACCTCAATCCTATTTGTAACCTTGATTTCAGGAATTTCATGCCGATAATTTATAATATATCTCCAAAATGGGCTGCTTTCCAAAAAATTTCAGGGAAGGCATTTTCTGTAGAAAACTTTCTGTGCTGCAAAAAAGCCTCTGAACCATTTCTCTAAAAATGGCTCAGAGGATTTTGGAAACTTCGACAAATAAAGATTATCCTTCCATCAATTTCACAATTCTAACATTTAATATACTACAATAAAAAAAAAGTAACTCTATTCTCAACGTCTTAAGGAAAATACTCTGAATAAAATATTTATCAAAGAAAAGCTAAGTCTACTAAAACTTTATGGTTCCAAATTCTTCTCAAATTTTCATATCACATAGTAAAACAGAAAATAAAAAGAACCAAAGGTCCCAATGATCCATCTCCGACGTTGCCAACTTGTACGGTAGGTAAGCGCATGTATATAAGCTGGTAACTCGCCTGTATAGGCCCGGCAGTAATAAGAGAAAATAAGTAGAAACTCCTCGAAGGTACATAAGAGCCTCAGGAGGAAAAAGAGAGAGAGAGAGGGAATGGATGAGGAGAGCGGGGAGATACCAGGGCGATCTTGAGATGTGAAAGAGAAAGATACTTAATGGTATGAGAAAGGTGGAAGACAAACGGGGAAGAGGTGAACCTGTTCCCGAGGGAGTTCCTTGACCCTCAGGGGGAAGCCTCTCTTGTAGTCTCCTCTCTGCCTCCGGGTAAACCTCTTCGGGGCAATCTTCCCTCCTCCTGGCTCCTGGCAGCCGGAGCGAAATCTCTCTCTCTCTCTCTCCCTCCTCTTGTATTTGCTGCTGCTGCTGCTGCGCTGTGTTGCTGCTGATACTCGTTTGAGTTCCGAGTGGAGACTCTCTGTAGCCGAGGGACACAAGAGAGTAGTTTAACATTCGTCCATGCCCTGCGGGGCCACTGCCAGCCGAACGTCTTTTCCTTTACCCTTTCTTCTCTCTCTTTTTCTTACGTTGAGTCTCATTCTCTATGTTGTATGATAGAGATACCATGATTTATTTCTGTCGCAGTAGGAGAGAAATCAGAGGAGTGGGAAAGGGAGGGTGGCAGTGATACGAAACTGTAGGTTGTCTGTCAGTTTACGGATGTATGAACACGGTGAAATAGAATCGTGGAATTAAATTGATTTTTCCATTATTTTTTTTCGATCAATTTATCTCAAGAAATTAGTTTGTGAGAATTCTCTTTCAATATTTTTCTAAAGACGAATAAGATATCAAAACAATTTTTTGCCTCTCAATTGAAAATTTCACTTTTCATAATTTCTTTATTGGGAATTCTTTTCAATTTTTTCATTCAATTAAATGAAATCAACGGGAGAAATTCCTGGAAATTGAAATGGATTAATTTTATTACTATTTCAGATTAAAATTATTTTTTTTCCTCTTCTATGTAGAGATCGATGTAGAAACGTTGGGGTTGCGTGTTCAATTTTAATTGGTCCAACTATAATTTTTTTTTTTTCATGCTATAAGATGGAATAATTAAGAAAAATTCTGATTGAGTGGAGCTCAATCGGGCAGTCTGACGAAAACGAAAAAGGACACGCGACAGGATGCACATAAATTATTCATAAGAGACCTACTCCTCCTCATGTTTATTCTGAGATTCATATAATACAACTTCCAATCCAAATTGTTCTTCACCTGTTACCAAAAAGGAAGAAAAGAAATCCGAAGAAAACTCAGGTATTCAATTTTTCTACGGGGTTTTTCTCCATTTCTCTCCTCGCAAATGAGTTGATGGTTATTTCCTGGATTGATAGAGAGCACTTCACAGTTTCATCAATCTCGTATGCAGATGAATCTAATTAGTTATGACTTGTGACCCATAACGCTAAATGGATGACCGATTTCTTATGAATCAATGAGAGCCGTGAATGATATTGCGTTATGATTGACCTAAATGACGTTAAGGTAGTTGACTCCCTAATGACAAAGTTCAAGACTTGCTTAAAAATCGAGCTATAAATAATTAGATGCATAATGCATCTAATAATGAAATTTGAGAACGATGGTCCACAGTATATATGAGATAATTGCAATTAAAATCACCGTTTTTGTACAGGCAATATGAAAGGAACGTGGGAAAACTACCAATTTTATTTTTTTTCACGTTGAAAAAAAAACGCCCTCATTATGAAGAACTAACACCTATCAGAACTATACATCTAGAATTATTTTTGAAAATATGGAGATCATTGACCACATGGTTTCGGTGAATAATTAAAAACAAAACCGAAATTTTGACGAAATTCTCAGTGGAAGGGGTATCAAGATGGCCGCGCGAGCGTGTTGTGGGAGAACATTTCACAGTTGTGTGTATTCATATAGAGGATACTACTGTGTGAGTGTACAGTCAAGTCGAAAATATATAGGTTCAATGTAGTACATTATCAACACATAGGGTGGCGTCTCAGAGCCAAAACTTTTTAACTGGACGGTAGGGAGTCAACTACGTTAAGATCACTTTGTGATAGACAAAAATATTCAAGTTGCCCCGAGTCGAAGATTTCAGCCTCAAAATAGACTTCATTACTCTTGTTCAACCTCTAACTGCCCTCATAGATCGCTGAGAACATAGATGTGAGGCTCAGGTGAGACTCAAGAGCACTTGTAACCATATTTGAGCCTCTGCAGTCTCTTTTCTGCAGCCATCCATACTTTTTTGGATATCCGAAATCTCGTTAATCTCAGATGAGCCTCAATACACTATTTTCCTCAATTTTTACCATCGCAGTCCTCGTTCGACTGTTTCCAAGAACCCATTGACCGTGGCTGTAAAATTCCCTCATCCTTTTTCCCAATTTTTTTTAACAGCATTCCGTTGCCGTAAACACATGTGTGCCTGAAAGCCGCACAATACAACATTGTTCTTTCTCAATAAAACTTGTCAACCATTTTCAGAGAAAAGTATATTCATTTTTGGTTACCCTTCAGTAATCAGGTAACTCCAGCTCGGAACATTGTTCGCTCGACAGGCTTCATCGAGTTAATTTTCCATTCCGTTCTAAATCAAAATTATAAATATCATTTAACTATGATTGCAAATTACGAGTGCGTTGTGTAATAGATGAATGTTGATTAGACACAATAATGGCCCGGCGAAATCAAAAAATATCCAATAAAGTCCCGAGAACCAACGTAAGTACTCATTTTTTGGGTGAATATTCCTTGAAAGGACGTTAGTTCAGTGAAATTACTGGGGAAGAATAACTTGAGTGTGGGTGATATGAGAACACTTCCATGGAAGGACAAAGCTAGTAAACAAACGATAAAGAATGACGCAAAAGTGCTCGCATTTGGTGGTAAGTTTACTCTTGCAAATTTTAATTCTTCGATTTCATAGATTACTCTTTCATAGATTCCACAGATTCCATAGTTACAAAAACGAATTGAGGCAAAACTACTCTCTTATCAGTTTCCAAGATATTCTCCAAAAACAAATGATAAAAAATCGATATTCCGTTCTATCTCTTCACTATTGAGTAGTTTTTCTTTCGAGCTTTCTTGTGGAGCATTTGGAGAGCTACAGAGAAGGATTGAGGCTCAATCGCAGTCTCTCACTCAGTTTGCAAGATGTTCTCCAAAATCTAAAAATAAAAAATAAACATCCATTTTCAATTTATATTTCAGCTCCTCATCACGATCAAGCGGACAAGGTAACCCGAGATGGAAAATTAGAATCTCCCAGAGACTATAGGTTCTCTCAGAGACGCCTAAGTGTCTCTCATGGTATACATGGGCCAGAGACTTGAGTATATGGTCTCATTGAATTATCAATTCATTTAGTAGGGAGACTCGGAGATACTCTAGGTCTCTACTGAAGAGACAGACACTTAAAATAATTTTTCTGAGTAAATTTTCCATAAGTTCGTCATGATGTTGATAATGCATATGCCCTCTGGATGAGTCGAAATTCGCTTATGACTCAATTCAAGATAGTGGTTGCACGCTCTCTTCAATAAAGATGTGGTGAGATCACCTTCAATATATCAATGTACGTTAAGAGGGCAGTAGGGTCGAGAAGAATGGAGAAAAGCGAGGAAAACTTTGCTCCATGAATTCTCGCGGGACAATGAATACAAAAAAAATGAAAAATACCTAAGAAAATAGTTATTTTGGTGAAAATAAGATCAAATGAACTGGGTTTAATTAGAATATTACAGACTTTTTAATAAATGAACAAAAAAATGAGTCGATTGACAGCTCCCGGCGGCCATGTTTTTTATCTGACTCCTTTCATCTGATTTTTACAAAAATAACCATTTTTCTAAGGTATTTTTCATATTTTTTTAATTTATTATCCCGCGAAAGTTCATGAAGCAGAGTTGTCCTTGCTTTTCTCCATTCTTTTCAACCCATTCCTGCACTCTTAAATCCATGGTCAATATTACGATATCATTAATGGATAATCGTTTTTTACCAAAGCTGAAATAATTATTGCAGCTTCCCCTACATGAATAACATAGTCAGAATCGAACCCATGACAACATGAATAAGAGCTGAATGATGTGATATGGATATTCGGCGTAATCTTTGGACTAAGGAAGAGATATAAAGGGCGGAATTTTCATTGGGATACCCTACAATTTTGTTAATTTTCATCCAGAAAAAAATAACAATCCAGGAACTATTTTCCATATCAATGACTTCCTCGACAGATCATTGAAGAAACTCGATAACAATGATTGAGACGAATTTTCAAGTGCAAAAAATTTTATATTCACCACCAGAATGCAAAAACTTTCGCCACAAACGAAGCGCTCCCTATCTAGTTTTCCTGATCACCTCCGAAAATCATGAGGAATGAAAAAATCCAAGTCGCAATTCACCAATACCGATGGCCAGCATCACACACGCGAGGTCGGTTGGCTTAGTTGCAGAGAGCTCCCAGCATACAAGAGGTGCTTCGATCGAAGGAGAAGGGGACGATAGGGCATCATTGCAAAAGTCCCCCGTGGGGGCAAGCCCAGGCGAAAAAAAGAACAGAATGAGACGGAGAATGGATTACGGTGCTCATGAGAGAAGAAAGAAAAAGCAAATGGAACTTTAAGGCGGCAAACCCCTGGGGCCACTGGGGTCTTTCTCTCTCTTCCCCCTCTACTCGATGCTGTAACTCCATCTCTACTGAACCTGGCTAAAGGCAAAACACACGTTGAAGCCGAGGCATTTGAAAAAAGGAGAGATAAAAGAATGAGAAAGAGGGGGTCGCCCCATGAGTGCTTGCGAAGAACGGGGAACAGTAGAAATTGTACGCTCGCTAAAGGGAAAAAGAGAGAGGGGGAAAGCCTGGAGGCCGGCCTGCGGCTGCGACTCAGTATCCCCGGAGCAACCGACTCACGTGTATCCTTTCAGGAGGTACTGCCTCTCGGTGAATTAAAAAAAAAGTCTCATTGTTTCTACGTAATGAAGAATTAACGTTATTAAATTAAATTGAAATAAAATAACCACCTGGATTTATCTATAAAAAAAAAACATTTAATTTTTTGTGTTGATAAATAAACGTGTTGATTTTTCTTATCAGTGAAGTGAATTTCATTAGTTCAGTGATTGTCATAGTTTATGATTAAGAATATTGTGAGTAGAATTAAGATAAAAACGAGTGCATTACTCAAAAATAAATCAGGGAAAAGAGGGAGTTGATCTTCTGCCACAGTCCCTGCGGCAAGGACGCTGTACGGAATGAGAAGCATGAGAAGAAGGGAATAAAACAGACGCAGAAATAACCAGGTGTTTCACTAAAAGCCCTGAATAGTTTTCTTTTTTTCATTTACATGTTCCTTCTGTTTATGCTTGAATTCCGTAAACTCTTTGAGGTGAAGTGATCGATTAAATTGTCAATGTCTGTGTTGTGTGTGGAATCGAGATTTTTAGAAAAAAAAAACGACGGAAAAACTGCCCTCCAGGTTATACGTGGGTTTCGAGTTTGTGCAAGAGATAGTGAAGAAGTTTTTTTTTTTCTAAGCATTTAAGTGGAGCGCGCCGGGGTCGTGGGAGCCGGCAATTTTCAATGCACATGCTTGCGTTGCGTCGCATGAATCGCCCTGCCGGTACCTCGGCCGCGCCTCAACCGGCTATTTTTTTTAAATTTGAATTTATTGAAATTATTAATAGAAAACAGTTGAAATGTCCTAAAGCATCTCCTTGAAGAAGCAAGAAAAAAAGAAGATATTTAGGAGGAGAAACATTGGAAGGGTGAACTGAGTGATACATTACAATGGAGATAAATTGAATTGAAAAAAGTGAAGGATAAATAAACGTTTTTTTCTGGGTCCTTTGACGAAAGTGAAGTAACGTGAAAATTGGGCAATGTACATCAGCAATTTCGTGGTTAATTGCTAGACTTTTGTATGGAGAGAGACTGTCACTTGTCTGTTACACAAAGAGACTCCGTGTATTAACGGAGAGGAGTGAAGAGTGGTTTATTTTTCTGGTATCATTATTTGATTAAGATTTTATTTCTTTTGGTTGTGCATGTGAGAGAGAAGTGCAGTTAATTTCTTGGATAACGTTGGAGCTCATTTTGGATGTGGATTTCGGTGGGGAGTGATTATTGAGTGCAGGTGAATTGTGAAGGAATTTGTTTAAGTACGAAGAAAGAATACTTGTGGAAGGCTCTCCTTTTGTGGTGGATTACGCTGGCTTTCGGAGATAGTGAAGGGAGAAAATAGAGAGGTAGTGCGTAGAGTGTGGTGATGCGGTAGTCGAAGGATTTTATAGGAAGCCATGAGGGCGCCCGCCGCCTACGTCCTGTTCTTAGCCCACCTCATACAGGTAAGTTCAAGCAATGATCATTCTTTCTTGAATTTTAGATATCTGTCGATTCATCCAGTTTTGCTGCTCTGTTTATATCAACGAAAAGGACACTAAGCTTGAATCAAATTTTGGGGGGAGGGATATTTTTTGAAGCGAATTTCGGGAGTTACAAGAATTTTTTGTAATGCTTTCTTTCTCTCTTTACCCATCTCCTTAATCCACAGAATCAGTTAAATAGTTTTGTAATTCAGCTAATACTAACACAATGACGTTTAGAAGTTCATTTATTTTTCAGAACTCTGAAGAGAACGTGCTTTCAATTAAATTATGCACTTCAGTTGCCAATCTGATATGTATAGCAGATATGTAATCATTCATATATAACGATAAATATAAAAGAATATATGATACTCAATGTATGACTCAATATATTATCGAAACATACAATTATATTATATGTTGAAAATATATTTATACTTACACATAAGTTCGGCATTCTATATGGCCACATATTTTCATATAGGGGAGAGTGGGGCAAAATGGACACTATAATGAAATGGTTAGAGATTGATTTTTTTTGATCATTCTATTGGAAAGCTGAGGAAATTTTAGCCGGAAAACCAGTGTCATTTGTATTTTTTTCGATTTTTTTGAAAATCTATATTTTTTGGCATTTTTGAGGGGTAGAAAAGTGAAAATTTTCATTCATTATTTATATTCATTATTGGTGACGAAGCCTTTCATTTTTTTCAAATGTTCAGTTTTTTCAGAATATCTTTGGTTCTATTGGTCGTAGCGATTCGGGGTTGGTCTTAAATGAAAGGTGAGCTCATTTCCCATCGAATCATGGAGTTTTGAATTCAAAAATGTCAATTTTTGGAATAGTTATAGGCCAAAAACTGTTTCACAAAATTGTTTCACAGAAATGTCCATAAATACCTTAAAAATCGATATTTTTGAATTTAAAACCCTATAAATCGATGGCAAATGATCTCACCTTTCATCTCCGGTCGGAATTTTTGCGCTACGACAAATAGAACCAAAGATATTCTCAAAAAACTGAAAATTTTCAAAAAAACAAGGCTTTTACCCCTCTAAAAAGCTGAAAAAGTCAAAATCACCAAAAATTCCAAAAAATTAATTTCGGCACTTGTTTCCCATCTAAAATTTCCTCAGCTTTCCAATGAAATCATCAAAAACAATCTACCGCCAATATTTCCCTTAATTTCAAGAGTTTTCCATAATATTTGCCAAACAATTTAGATGTGTCCATTTTACCCCTGATGTCCATTTTGCCCCACCTTCCCCTATGCTCAGATATATTTTCCCAATATATCATTTTTCTGTACGGAAAGTTGCGGGATCTCAGAAAAAAAAGGATAAGTTTCTATTTATTCTATTGTAAAAACATGTTTTTCATATTATTAAGCATCTATCGAACTCGATATTGGGCCCATGTATGCCCTAATATCGAACTCGGATGACGTGGTATGCCCCACTTCTATCGTGACTATATCAACGTTGAATTTGAGACGATATCAATTGTTAATTCAGGACGATATCTCACTGCAAATTCGGCCCGCTGTGTCATCCCATTATTGGGCTTGGTGTTGAGCATGTATCGTGGCACTGAATCGAGATTCATCACATCGAATTCAATCCGACATGAGGCCTAATTAGGTAACTCAAAATCCTCCATGGGGGAGAAAATAAACTGAAAAGAAACTCATGATATCTTGACGATTTCTTCTGAAAAATTAATTCGTAACAAATGAAGTTTTCGAAGAAAGGCCTTGATTTCAATTCATGATGGACTGTAAGTTGTTGCAGTTGTTGCGATAATAATTGGAAATGTGCACAAAAAAACGATTTTTCCGAACTGAAAAAGAATCAGCCTCCGAATTAGAAGAATTAGAAATATTCCTTTCCCGATATATCTTCATCGGAAATTTCCAGAATCACAGTCGACGCTTACGGCTTGTCCACCCACAATATGCCCATATTCGTAATTCGAGGGCTGATCCATTCCTCTACCATTAGCCAGGAAAGAATTTCTCGCAAACTTTCAGAATTGCCCGCACTGAAGTTTTAATCACCTTCTCTTCAAGCATCTACAAATCAAGATAGCTATGCATTAAATAGACGGATGAATAATGTAAATAAGCAAGGCTTCAAATAATTAATCCGCATAATCATTGCTGAGAATTTGGCAGTGGAGCGAGCAGTAGATACTCTTAGATAGAGATGAAAGGTAAGCACAGTGATAAGATTCAGTGAAAATTGAAAAGTAGACAAGAACGGTGAAGAATCCTGAAAACCTTAAAGAAAGACTTCAATAGATCGAACATTATTGGAAGTCTACTAGACTTTTTCTGTTGGCAAACTTTGGAATCGTGAGAAAAAATCCTAGGTTCTCGGATATTTTCTATAAAACCTGTTTGCGAAACGTTCATCAAATTATTCAATTTAATTCCCCATTTTTCAATTTTGAAACATCTGAAGAAAAATGATGGCGAATGTCACTTGCTTGAATCGTATTCTCCATTAATGAATCTCGGGTCGTAAAATATTGAATGGTGAAAACCAAAGCCAGTTTCTCCATCAAACTAAACATTCCTCTGAGGAAATCAAAAACTCTTCATTTCATTTTTCTCAAACTTCTCAGAATCTCATCGAGATTCAGAAATTTTCGCAGCAATGCCCTTGATCAGTCTGAGAGGAACAGCAGGAAAGATCCTCAAAAAGGATCCACCGTTTTTATGGCATTTCGAGATATAGTCAAAAAGTCGCTTAATCGAAGTTCACATCTTTTGTTTCATTTCGCCGCTGGATCATCATTCAATGAACCAAAAAATTGTGGGAAAATTCTCTAAGAACTGTATGTTATATTTTCTAAATATTGATGGAACAATCAGCAGGCAGCATTGATTGATATGGAGAAGTTTCTTTTCTATTTTTCACATACACGAGTAGCTTCTTCCTCGTTAAGAGTACTTGGAGTTGAAAACTTTCACTTTCCTCCTTTTTTTTTCATGACGTAGAGTCAACTGCACTCTGAATGCATTGCCAAAGCCAATAAAATTAACGAGCTGTTGACGTCGGGCCCTACCGTGTCAAAAGCACGGTGAAAACAAAATGAAACGACACGAAAGGAGGAAAAAGATGAATAAGAACTCTTCAGGAGATATTATTGAAAGCTATTGAGAAAATAACGACGTTTCATTAGATTTGTTCATTTTGTGTATTATTTTCTTATTTTTATGGGACTTGAAAGTTTTCTCCTGTCGTTTTCACCTTCAAAATCTCAACATCATGATGGCTCGAACAATGAAAGGTCCTTTCATTCTTCTTCACTTCTTTCATTCTCTCTGTCTCTCTTGTTCTCTTTGTTCTTACTTCTTCTCGAAGTTATGAGACAATGTGAACGACTTCCATGGAACTCAGCGGACTCAGCTGCTGTTACACTTTTAAGACGGTGCGTTATTAAGCCTCCTTTCAATTACTAACGAAACTAAATGGCTGTTGCTAATGCCGAAAATGGCTGCCCAAATCCAAATGACATGTTGTAGTTTTTTCGATAATGTTTCAGTTTTTTTTGTATTTTTGATGGCTTTTTCTAAAGGTCTACAATAGTCTATGATTGCTCGGCCATTAAAGTGGCTGGTTCTCAAGCTGCGCAGTAGAGTGCGCGCGACACGCGTTTGCTGTACACAAGCATTGAGGTTTTTCCTAGCCTCGAGATGATCAGCAGCAAATCGGAAGGCTTTCTGTTACTGATATATCTGAAACTTGTGAGTTCAGAAGAAATTATGAGACGTTTGCAGAAATGTTAGTAGCCAATAAAAAAGGTACCTTTGGCTGTATTCATTGTTGAACTTTATCCTCCTTTCTCTTTGTTTTCGTCAAAAAATATTTTTCGTGAAGATGATCAATTATGATTGTGATTGTCGCAGCACATTTCAGTTAATTCGAATAAATAGCCCTCACTCCTTCAAAAGTATCAAGATAGCTCTTCTATAGATAATTTTATAGAGTACAAAGCCATTTTTAAAATAAATGTATCTTCTCTAAAATCACCCTTCATCCGTTTTCTTCTCTCAATTCGAGTAAATGAATTTCCTGAAATTAATCCAACGGGAATTCTCCGATTTTCTGTAATGAAACAGGCAAATCATTGAATTAACGTAGCATGAAGAATTATCCACAACTTCCATTTAATTGACAAGAAATATTTTCCATAGAATGTAATGAAGAAAAGTGGAAAGAGAGAATAAAAATTGTTAGGATCAATTTGAGTTATCCCGGGCACGTTTTAACAGGTATATTGGAAGCGTATCTTGCAATTTCAAGCTCAATAATCGCCCGTTCATTTAGCCGTGACGCTGGATATCTTATGCACAGAGGGAATCGGTGAGAATAGTCATCCCATATCGAGTGGGCTTTGAGCGCAGAGAATTGCAGTGCATTCGCTTTGCAGCAAAAAAGAGAAAGAAGGAGAAGGAGAATGTAGTATCCTATTGAATTCATTCGACCACCGCAGTCTCTTCCTTCGATCCACCGTTAAATCCCTCTTAATTAAAGCCCTACGCCACGAGCCAGAGGCTAAGAAACGGCTGCAGTGATGTGTAGGTGGCATTGAAATGAGAATATCCATGATTACTTTCGTGTTTCATTGTTTTGTGGATTTATATTTTTTCTTCAAGTTGTTTATGTAATGTCGGTCGTGAAACGGTAAAAAAAATGCGGAGGTAAAAATATGTCTGCAGTTTTAAGTCTCTGCAGTAATGCTCGATGCGATTTGATCATCTACGAATTTCTTCACTCTCCTTGGAATGTTTATTCGTTTTGCATAACGCTAAAGGCGGCTTTCATTAGTTAATGAGATTTTTTCGTCCAATGCAAATTTGCTATGAGGCGAGAATCAATTAAAGCAATTCCGCAAGATAATGAAGAATCTCAATTTAGAAGCTATATTTACCCATGTAGGGTTGTCCTAACCTTGGGTAACCTATCTTTGAAATTGGGAAAAAGGAATGACTGATATTAGTGCTGATGTTGGGATGTCTCTTGGGTGAGATGCTGGTGCCGATGCTCTGCCCAATGTGGGGTATCTATGTAGTGCCAATATATTGGCATTGTATATCAGTCTAATTATGATTTCCAATTGATTTCAAACTTGAATTTGAATATTATTTTTCACGAAAAAAACAATAAATTCCCTTCATTCTGCAATATTTCATCAAAAACTGGTCTGAGATGAAATCGGTACATTTACTCTTTCCACTTCATTATCGAAGCAACGATGGCATCCCAATTCTTTACTGAAAAAACCTTCCACCTTCCTTTCCCCCTCCTTCAATGTCCAATTCGCAAATAATCATAAATTCCCAATTCTTTGATAACAAGAACGTTCAATATAATCGAAAAAAGAACCTCCACTGACTTTAATCACAATTCAATCTCCGAAATGTTTTAACGTTAATGAATACCTCCGTCCAAAAAACCCATATACGAAACACAGTTTCAAAAATATCATCATCTTCATTTTGGCCAATTTTACAAAGTCGTGCTATAATTCATGGTGCACCATGTCGGGTTAGTTATGAAAAGACAACTTGTGCGATAATGATACCGGTCTCCTATAAATTCGGTAAGTCATTTGCTTCACGCGGAGTGGATGAAGCGAGGAAGAGAGAGAGAGGAGAATGAAGTGGCTCATGAAATTGGATCACCTTTGACAGGGAGCTAAGCTTACATCCCAGGTAAGAATTGACGATTGGGACAAGCTTTGGCTGGCCTTTGCCCAAGGCTGAGACTGACTAGTCTGAGGCTCAGATAGCAAGGCTGCGACAAGTTTGTATGAGCCCGAATGACATGATCACCCCAAGCCTGGGAACTGAGGCTTCCCCCAACACTCAGATCTAAGGGCAAACTCAGAGTGAACCATTCCTTATAATGGGGCTGTAAAATGTTGAAACAATTGTCAAACATTAGTTATCATTCGATTATAAGGCTTTTACGAGATGAATTAGTTCAGATAATAATGAAAAAAAAATTAATATGCAAGCCCGCAGCCATTGATGCTGAATAATTTTCATGGAAAAGAGTTATTTCATTGTTATTAATTATTCTCGACCGGGATGGTATGGATATATCTATTCAGCGGTCGCGTGCAGATATTGCTCCTTGCAGAAGATCGTCCTGGTGTTGCCGCTGTTGTCCAAGATATCCACCAAATGGATAGCGCACTAGGCTATTTCACTTACATTACTTGTATTCATCGTAAACAAACCCGAATTATAAGGTGACTCGACCTTTTCTCTAATTGACGCTCTAAAACTCTACATTCAAACATTTCATTCTTCATCCTTTCAATGTAATAATAATAATTTTATTCAATTATCTATTAACTTGAATAATTAATAACAATATTTTGTCGATTTGAATCAGAATCAGGCTTAGCGCAGGACTGAGACAAGCCTCAAATAAGTCTATGTGAAACATTCCAAACATCACACAAAAAAAAAGGAATTGACATACTAACAATAACATTGTTATTGTTATTGCAATAATAATAGGAAGTTCCTATTTAATGAATGAAGACTGGCCCAAGACTCGTCCAGTCTTCAGAATAAAGCCTTTGTGGAGCAAGCCTCAATTGAGGCTGATTCAAGCCTAAGTTAAATTTTGAAAATGAAGAAATAAAAACTTAGAATCTCAGCATAAATTTGACGGCAAGAATAAGCTTGGCAAAGGCTTGGCTCCCCAAGCCTCAGTGCGCCAAGGTTAGTGAGGGGGCTGTACTCGTCCTCAGTCTCGGCGCTTCCTACCTGGGATGCATTGTCATTAAAATGAAGGAATGAAGCTGTTTAGTTACGGATTTTTTTATTCCAAAATATTTCTCCATCGATGAAGTGGTTACCCTGTCGCAGAAACTATGAATTTCTCCACTTCATGATCTCTTCATTCTCCCTCCTACGAATGAAATTACAACCGTACCCTTCAGTCATTAGAATATTTTTCTCTCGGCATTTTGCAATTTTTTACACACGCTCGGTTGCGTGTGCGTCACACCTCAATCGTCATTCACTCCCTATCCACTGTACGAGAAGTCCAATACAGTATTACAGGCGTTGAATGTGCACTGCCGAATGCGTCACGCGCCAGCTTTACAATGGGACGATTTCCCACCGTCTTCAGTTTCATTTTGTTCAATAAGAATTGCCATACTTCTATCCTTTCAATCATAATCGGAGGAATTACTATTACTTTTTATTTTTTTATTTTACGTTTAGATATTTGCAGACCAATAATTCGTCAATTTCTCGTAAACTGCCCCCATCGCAATCGAAATCAAAATTAATTCTCTATTCTCCATTATGCTCCGAAACTTACAAAATTCTTCCACTTCTGATGGAAGAAGCTGCAAAAATGAGTTGGTCATTCCGAATACTTGAAGAAATCTGAGGCTATAAGTAAAAAATGTTTGTATTTGTTTTTTTTTCTTTTTTCACTTTCTGCGTAGTTCGTCTTCACGTCGAAGGTAAAAAGTAGCCAATTGGAAGCACACCAGGGACAGGAATGAGATGGTAAGAGAGTAGCAAAGCGTTTACTCTTGGTGGTCACGCAAAGTCCATTGTTAAAGAATCCCAAGAGCCTTGCTCTCGTGTTTTGCCCATGCCGACTCTCTCTCTCTCTTTTTCTTCCTTTCTTTCTCGAAAATTCCTTAACTCTAGGATTCATCAGAGTGCTCCGTGTGCATTCAGCTTTCCATGAATAAATAGATTATATGAATAGCCACAGGTATGAATTTTTTTTCGAGCCCTCATCCATTAATTTCGCGGTAATCGAGCACACGGAATTTCTCAGAGTTTTCGATTTTTGTACGTCGTATTTCTTCGTAAAAATGAAGCAACAAAAAAAAATTTCGTACTTAGATTCTTGCTCGTATATAAGAAATCATCACCGAATCATGAGGAATAACCATTGTATCATTCGTAACATTGAACGTTTATAAATTTTTACGAGAAAGCAACTGGAGAAATCCCTCTGCCCGCATTGTGAGCAGGTGCAGACGCACAACTTGGTCGTGGTTGATTTGCGGTAAATTTCAATGAAAAGAAGAAAGAAACGACATAATTTAAGTATGTCAAGCCATTTTTTTTGCTGTGACGCAGAACAATATGTAACTCCCGTTAATTTTGAAGAAGGGCACGTGATCTGATTTGATCTCTTAAATTGAGGAGTATCTTTAGGAAAAATTTCCACAATTTTGTTTGCATTAAAAACCTCTTAAAAGATTCATTAAGTGAAGGTCCTCTTCATTTTCTGTTATAAATTATTAGCATGATCATGTCTTAAGACAATAGAAAAAGGAAGCAATCATTTTCGGAGTAAATTTCATGCTCTTCAAAAAAGATTCCTTACAAAATTCCCCTAAACCTGCTAGTTTCTGAGATATTCATGAAACAATGTACTCTACCTTTTAAAATCATCTAATTTTCATCTGAAGTTAATTATAACCATTTAATCAATTATATCCTGAAAATCCCTTGATAATTTTCTCACCCATGTCTTCAAGGCAACTTTACCTCCTGAATCTCTTCTACACAAGAACCTGTCATCACCCAGATTGAATCTTTTTTTTCCCAACGAATCCCTGAGTCACATTACCACCTCCCCTTAGGGGGTCTTTTATATGTTCGTCATCATTGGGGCGTGTAGATGCCACCCAATCGCGATTAAACGACCATCTCATTATCCATCGCAACATACACACGCTCATGCGATACAATATATTTTATCAGTAAAATCATCCATCCTCCATCATTATTCCACCTTTTTTTTCTCTCTCATCGATTTTTTTTTCATTGTTTTTATCCAATTTATTTTATAGGACACTTTACGCCCTACTTGATACACATTACACATACCAATTACGAGTACACGCAGTATTATATTTCAATCAAATCCATCTGCTCTGAATAATTCTTATTATCATTTCATCAAAGCATGATTTAATGATCATGATTTTCGATAAAATTTTTATTGATGAAAGCTGATCAATTGATTGAACTTTATTTTCTTATACACGGAGAGAAAAATTCATGAAAAATTACTGGACCAGTCCGGTAATCGTGGGACATAGAGGTTCGTAAGTGAAAACGTCCTCCTACAGGAATGAAAAAGTGAGAAACGTCTAATAATATGTACCAAATGAGTGAGTGCATTTTACTGGACTGGTCGGTAATTTTTCCCTAACTGTGCCTACATCCATGAAATTTCTTCTTGTATCCCACAAAATTTGTTGTGAAAAACGTATAAATTGCGGACTAGGACGTTAATTTTCTCGTCCTCGGAACACTTTTTACCGGACTGAGTAGTAATTTCTATCGCACTCGTCCATCAATCGATTCAGTTCGGGTCTTTTCGGATTCGATCGCGTATCGCAAGGACTTATGGGAAATTTGGAAGAATCGCCATATTGGATCTGTCATCGTGATAGCCATGGACCACAGTTCTATGAAATCAAGTTTTTAAATGCATCAAACAGCGAAATAATTGTTATTGCAAAAAATTTAATTCTCTTATACTAGATCAGCACACAGGATATTATGAAATTTATGATTTGAATAACTATTCTTGGGAATTTTTTGGAGGACTCCGAATTTCTGTCGACCATTGTAACTCATAAGACAATAATCTCTGCTAGAGTCTTTATTGCTAAAAATGGATGTAAAATAAATTTATTTTCAGGATAAAAAATGAATAAGAATAATGAAGAACTAATAATAATTAGGATGATCAATATAATAAAAATGGTGTAGTATACGCGAATTTCATCGTTTCATTCGGAACAACTGAATTTTTATTCACTGAGACTGAAATTTTTACTGGAACCCATCAGTGTCAAATTTTACCGGACTGGCTTCGCATTTTTTCATAGTAAAGCCACTATGTCCCACGGTTACTGCGCAGTCCGGTAATTTTTCTGGAACTTTCACCATAAATTTGGCAAGGTTTCTATATTGCACGGTTTGTTTGCCCCAAATCCCAATTTTACATCGTCCGTCTGGCCCGAAATTTTTTACACTAGAAAATTGTAAACAATTCCATTTTTTTACGGCACCTTTCACTCAAAGTGAGATTTGTTTTTCGAAGTTCTCAACTCTGCACCAGTAAATTGTCAAGTGTCTCACTCGTGCCGAGCCCATTCCATTCCCATTTGGATCGAAAGAATGGCATGGCCCAATAGTACACGGAAATTTGGTTCTCAGTTTCAACTACATTTGGCGAGTCCCATTTCTACCCGGGTCCTTCTGGTTAATACTCAATTCTATACTGAAAACCAACCGTTCATCCCATTTCTACTCCAGTATTTTCAAACCATATTCAATATCACACGAAGAAAAATATTGTGGATTTCTTGCCTTCACGGCTGTTTAGGATCCATAATTAACGTGTTTGACTGTCTGTACAGTCGTGCCAAAAAGTGAAGAAATTTGGAAAAATCGCAATATATGACATGCACAGTTTCGAAAAAAAAAACACAAAATAAAAACCCAATTGCTATATATAGACAGCGAAATGTGGGAATGACAATTTTCCTGCTAAATAATCTTAATCATTAGTTATTCATTAATTAAACTCAATCATTGAATTATTATTTATTATTCAACATAATAAAATGAATAATAATCGATCAACTTAATTATTATTTAGTGGCACCCATACATCGCAGCTCTCGGTCTTTTCTTGCTGGTTTTTTATTTATTAATCATTGAGTACACTACTCGTACATTACTCGAATAAGGTGAAGATGCATAACAAAGCCTAGAAGTAAAATGAATTGGAAATTAATTTAAATTTCATATCGTCATCATTAATAAAAAAAAAAAAAAATATCGTCATCATTTCATTTTCATCGGGAAGTATGCAAAATGTAGTTGATTTTTTTACGGTTTTCCGAATTTCCAAACGCGGAGGAAAACCAAAAATAAGGAAGCTTGTATGTTTCGAACGCAATAACTCAAAAAAAATTGATGTGAGAAAGAACAGTTTTTAATGAAAATGTTATGGAATTTGGTTTAGGAGAAGAAATTTCTCTAGTGTTCTTTGTAAAATGGACCATTCTTGTGATATCGCTTATCAACTCACTCTGCCTAAACCATGAATTCGTTACAACACTTTTTTTCGCTGCACATCAGTCGCCGTGGTATTATCGAACATGATCGGAACTATACACATCACGTGATGTCGAATCTCTCACTTTTTGAAATTCGGAAAATTCCATTCGGAAGTTCCCTGCTAATTGCCTTGGGAGGTCATTGAATTCGGAAATTCAAATAACGCACATGAAGTGAACGCTTGTTTGTTATTTTTTTAATGACGAGACCGATGGTGTGCTAAAGCGCGCCCGTTAGGTATCTTTAGTATAGTATATTACGCGTACTATACTACTCACAATTCAACTGAACAATGAGGAATGAGGACTTCACTTTAATCGTGACAACTTTCGATATATCGATTGTTTGCGTTTTTGTTTCTTTTCATAAAGGATAATCGCGAGAAACTGAAATTTTTTTTTCCTAATTCCATATTAATGTCTATTTCACTCTATCTCGCTTAATTACCGAGATAATCGCGAAAAACTGAGGAATTTTTTTTCCTGATTCCATATAAATGTCTATTTTGCTCTATCTCGCTTATTTACCGAGATAATCGCGAAAAACTGTAAAAATTCCGCCGATACTGGATATCCTGAATCGTTGTGGCTTTTGGCCCTTCAGGATCCCCTATCATCTTGTTTTCAATCAACTCTTTGCGAAATTTCAAGGGAAACCTCGTATTCTCTCGGGAAATGGGTGAAAAATGAGGATGAAGGAATATTCGAAGGAAATTAGCCATCATGAAAATCCCGATTTTCAAATCTTCATAACTTTTTTTCTGTGGCGTATTTCCCGATGAAATTTTACAGTGACACTGCCTATGTCGTCATGAAAGAGCCTGCAAAATTTCATAACAGTATCGCAAACGGTTCTGACAATTCGATAGAGCAGAAATGGTCATTTTCATAGAGCAAAGGCCTTTGCCTCTGGGTTTGGCCTGAAAATTCCGCGGATACTGGATATCCCGAATAGTTGCAGCTATTGGCCCTTTAGGATTCCCCATCATCTTGGTTTCTGTCATCTCTTTGCGAAATTTCAAGGAAAACCTCGTATTCCCTCCAGAAATGGGTGAAAAATGAGGATAAAGGAATATTCGAAGGAAATGAGCCATCATGAAAATCCCGATTTTCAAATCTTCATAACTTTTTTTCTGTAACGTATTTTCTGATGAAATTTTACAGTGACACTGCCTGTGTCGTCAGGAAGTAGCCTGCAAAATTCCACAACAGTATCGCGAATGGTTCTGAGAATTTGATAGAGCAGACATTGTCATTATTACTGATCCCATATTGACGTCCATTTCGCTCTATCTCGCTTATTTACCGAGATAATCGCGAAAAACCGTGCAAACTCCTCCCTGATTCCATATTAACGTCCATTTCGCGCTATCTCGCTTATTTACCGAGATAATCGGGAAAAACTAAAAAAATTCCGCCGATACTGGATATCCCGAATCGTTGCGGCTTCTGGCCCTCCAGGATCCCCCATCATCTTGTTTTCTGTCATCTCTTCGCGAAATTTCAAGGAAAACCTCGTATTGCCTCGGGAAATGGGTGAAAAATGAGGATAAAGGAATATTCGAAGGAAATCAGCCATCATGAAAATCCCGATTTTCAAATCTTCATAATTTTTTTTCTGTGGCGTATTTTTTGATTAAATTTTACAGTGACACTGCCTATGTCGTCATGAAAGAGCCTGCAAAATTTCATAACAGTATCGCAAACGGTTCTGACAATTCGATAGAGCAGAAATGGTCATTTTCATAGAGCAAAGGCCTTTGCCTCTGGGTTTGGCCTGAAAATTCCGCGAACACTGTTTATCCCGAATCGTTGCGGCTTTTGGCCCTTCAGGATCCCCCATAATCGTGTTTTCAATCAACTCTTTGCGAAATTTCAAGGAAAACCCCGTATTCCCTCAGGAAATGGGTGAAAAATGAGGATGAAGGAATATTCGAAGGAAATCAGCCATCATGAAAATCCCGAATTTTTAAATCTTCATAACTTTTTTTCTGTGGCGTATGTTCTGATGAAATAAGACAGTGATACTGCCCATGTCGTCAGGAAGTAGCCTGCAAAATTCCACAACAGTATCGCGAATGGTTCTGAGAATTCGATAGAGCAGACATTGTCATTTATACTGATCCCTTATTGACGTCCATTTTGCTCTATCTCGCTTATTTACCGAGATCATCGCGGAAAACTGGAAAAATTTTTTCCTGATTCCATATTCCAGCGCGCCCGTTAGGTATTTTTAGTCATATAGTATATTACGCGTACTATATTACTCACAATTTAACTGACCAATGAGGAATGAGGACTTCACTTTAATCGTGACAACTTTCGAGGATCGATTGTTTGCGTTCTTGTTCCTCTTTATAAAGGATCAGTCAGTTGAGCCGAAAATTCTGAAAAAATCAACTTCCATTCTTGAAGTGTTTGAGAAACTATTATATATTTTCAATTACGTATTCTGCAATTTCGAAGGAGGAATAGAATGAATCCTAAGAACTGGCAAAAACTATCCGATGCTAAATGAAATCATCCGTTGAGTGACGTTGCCGATAACACGCTAAACGCGCTCGGATAGTGTAGAGAGATTCAACACCTTCGCAGCCAAAATAATATGGTGGTGAATCTCTCATCACTCGACCAGAGTCGTGAGGTCGCTCATGGTGACTGGTCTAGGGTTAATGAGTGATTGATGAATGAAAAAACCAGCAAGAAAAAACCGAGAGCATCGCAGCTCTCGTATGCGTGCCAATAAATAATAATTGAGTTGATCGATTATTATTCATTTTATTATGTTGAATAATAAATAATAATTCAATGATTGAGTTTAATTAACGAATAACTAATGATTAAGATTATTTAGCAGGAAAATTGTCATTCCCACATTTCGCTGTCTATATATAGCAATTGGGTTTTTACTTTGTTTTTTTTTCGAAACTGTGCATGTCATATATTGCGATTTTTCCAAATTTCTTCACTTTTTGGCACGACTGTACAGACAGTCAAACACGTTAATTATGGATCCCAAACAGCCGTGAAGGCAAGAAATCCACAATATTTTTCTTCGTGTGATATTGAATATGGTTTGAAAATACTGGAGTAGAAATGGGATGAACGGTTGGTTTTCAGTATAGAATTGGGTACTAACCAGAAGGACCCGGGTAGAAATGGGACTCGCCAAATGTAGTTGAAACTGAGAACCAGATTTTCGTGTACTATTGGGCCATGCCATTCTTTCGGTCCAAATGGGAATGGAATGGGCTCGTCACGAGTGAGACACTTGACAATTTACTGGTGCAGAGTTGAGAACTTCGAAAAACAAATCTCACTTTGAGTGAAAGGTGCCGTAAAAAAATGGAATTGTTTACAATTTTCTAGTGTAAAAAATTTCGGGCCAGACGGTTGATGTAAAATTGGGATTTGGGGCAAACAAACCGTGCAATATAGAAACCTTGCCATAAATTTTCATGGATTTTTCTCTCCGTGTATTCATTTGGTTTACTTTCGAAATATTTCGGTGTCTTTGCCAATTAAAGAATTAGCAATCTCACTTCTCTTGAGGGAGAAGCTCGAGAACTAGTTCAAATCTTGAAGATTACTTACGGATCAAATATCGTGCAAGCTATGGGAAATTGACGGATTTTCGTAGGAATCATTCTCGCAGGTTTGAATTTTTTTCACATGGTAGATAGTTTTGATATGATGTACGAAAAAATTCATAAAAACCTTCTTTGTAGACGAGAAAAAGAGCTATATAGAACGTCATAAAGACAATTTCTCTATTTCCGATAAATTTCAAGAAATTCTATAAAAATTAAAAAAATCCACAGTCTCATTAACTCAACGAATTATTATAATCAACTGCAGGTGGGAAAGGCTCAAAGCACACCGTGCTTTCTCGCATAACCCGAAGTAAAATGGATGAGAAACGTCTCATTTACATGAAAAAGTCAATTTGCCTGATTATAAATATCTCAAATTAATGCTTTCCTCTTAATGATTATTCTATCATTTAACGTTTTTATGATTCTGTACACTGCAGTGACTATGAAATTATCAACTCTATTTCTCTCAAAGTATATCGGCAATCTGATTGACGCGCCTGTGGTGTTAAACTTCACCGAAGCGGGACGTTCACTCGAGCGGAACTAATCCTATGAGATAGCGGACAACTCGAAGAGACACCTGTTTCTTTTATATTACGAAATATATTATTTTTACTTTTTGTACCTCTCGCATCCTACTTGTCTCGTTTCTTTCGTTCTTGATCCTCTTTTTTTCTCTACTTTTTTTCACTCTTTGCCAACCTCAATGGTACAGCAAATCAAGTGGGCGTTCTCCCTTGCTTCACGGGAATATGACCCTGACAATACAAATTTATTAACATTTTAGGGATCTGAAAGAGCAATGAATTTGTATCTGCCATTCTTCTCTTTGTATACCTTGGGAAAAAGAGAAAATCAAATAAAATCTTGGAACATTAATTAATTAAAGTTCATTATTCAATCATTCTCCTTTGGGAATCGGTTTACAATCAACTACGATTCAATGTCAATTTGATTTTTGGAGATGTAAAGTGGCAGATTGTTTTTGATGGATTTCATACTTCTAGAGTTTCCCACTGATCTTATCAATAAAAAACTCAGGATGACATGAGGGAGATTGGACAAAAATCCAATGCCAAAAGGAACGGATTAGTCTTGGTCCAAGACTAGCAGCATGACTTATATCTCATAATTATGAAGGACCCAGCTTTAGTTATACTTTGCCTACACAGAGAAAAATGTTTTTTTAATTTGAGAATGTGCAGGTCACTTAAATTAAGAAAGAAAAGTCACTTGATTTAAGTGAGAAAACTCACTTGATTTGGGTGAGTTTTATTTTCTTAAATTAAGAAAGAAAAAGTCACTTGATTTAAGTGAGAAAAGTCACTTGATTTAAGCAAGAAAAGTCACTTAATTTAAGTGAGTGTTACTTTCTTAAATTAAGAAAGCAAAAGTCACTTGATTTAAGTGAGAAAACTCACTTGATTTAAGTGAGAAAAATCACTTAATTTAAGAATATGTAGGTGGCTTAAATTAAGAAATAAACAGTTACTTGATTTAAGTGAGAAAAGTCACTTGATTTAAGGAAGAAAACTCACTTGATTTAAGTGAGTTTTACTTTCTTAAACTAAGAAAAAAAAGTCACTTGATTTAAGTGAGAAAAGTCACTTAATTTAAATGACTTTTACTCTCTTAAATTAAGAACTAAACAGTTACTTGATTTAAGTGAGAAAAGTCACTTGATTTAAGTAAGAAAAGTCACTTAATTTAAGTGAGTTTCACTTTCTTAAATTAAGAAAGAAAAAGTCACTTGATTTAAGTGAGGAAAGTCACTTAATTTAAGTGACCTGCCATTCTTAAATTAAGTGACTGCACATTCTTAAATTAAGAAAACATTTTTCTCTGTGTAACCATCGTTAACCAAACATTCGCCCATTATCAATTGGTATACAATTTATAATTGATTTGAGAAATGAAAAAAATCGTTTTTTCATCCTCCCCTTGCATGTTAGGCCTATTTAATTACACTTTTATTGAACTCATCTTCCTGCAAAATTGGTTTTGATTCTTACAGCCTGGGCCTAAACTTGCAATCCTCAAATCCGATCGACATTACCATTTTGTAATTCTTAAAAATTGATAATCAGTAGGTATGTGTAATATAAATATCATTACAGCTATTCGCCCATACTTTTTCCATCGTATCATAATGATAATGAATACATAAAAGAAATTGGATCAAATATTGAAAAAAAGTATTTTTCAGATGAATGATTAGCCCTTGACTTCAATGTAATAACATTCAAGTCATGAGTTGATCGAAAGTTTCCAAAGTTACTATACTGCAACAAAGAGAATCAGTCTGTTGTTATGGATAAAAAATTATTTTCCAACTGTAATCACTCCGGAGAATATTGGAAGACTCTTGGATGGCAAGTTCAGCCAAAAGAAATAGGGAAAATAGTTAATAATGTTCAAGAATTCATAGAATTCGGTATAAAATGTGAAAAAACAATAATTCTCCATTTTTTTCGAGTTTTTTTTTAATGAGATAGGTTGTTTAGTTTCATGCGGAGCCGACAGGTATATTTTGCTGATAATCTTGAGGATCAATCTCGGTTAAATAATTTTTTTTCTCTCTTTTACATTGCGATGACAGCTTCCCACGCAGAGTGAAATATTCATTTTAATTGTTTTTTTCCTCTTGTAGTTAATCTTATTTTGTTTTCTCACTCCTTTTCTCTCTATCCTATTTTATTTTTTAACTTATAACGATACCTCGAGGGCGGTGGTTGTCTGCGGTTTTCTGGGGCTCTCCATTGACCAGCGAATAATATTAAGTATAGACTGGCATTTTTTTTTTTGGAGAATGGAAAGGAGGCAAGTTAGGAGTTTCGATTCTTTATTAAAGATTTTTTTAATCATTCAATTAAAAAATAAGGGGGAAATCCGAATGAGTTCTTTTTGCGAAATTTACAAAGATAATTTTTTTTTCTCGTAAATTTCCAATACAAAAAATTATTTTCCTCATATCTTCAAAATAAAAATATTATATTAGACAATGAGTGCGGGAAGCGCCGTATTACGAGCACAATTTGAGGGCACGAGCAAAGCGAGTGCGTTTAAACGTGCGAGTGGGTATCGCACCCCGCACGAGTTGTCTATACAATTTCATATTACTCACATGCGGTGTGAAATGGCGCTTGACCTCAATATTTAGGGGTTACGAAATGCTGCTTTGATCCATTGAAACGTCTTATTCATCGTGTTCGATGAATGAGATTTTTGGCGTTTATAAAGACTGTTACCCATGCTGGAGGCGTGGGTAATGTCATTACCGCACACTTCAGCGTGCACGCCGAGTCGAAATTTTCGTGACAAACGGAGTTTTGATGTAAAAAAATATCTGTAAATACATCAGAACTACGCTGACTTTGTATTGAAGCACTCATATGAATTCAGGTACTTTGGCGTAGTTTTGATGTATTGAGCTGGAGTTAGTGCCGTTTTACGTCATTTTACAATTAAATGACGTGATTTACGTTGACCACTTTGACGTATTTACCTGACGTATTTACTCGCATCGCGTTTTTACCACAATTTTACGTTTTTAATTCAGTAGTGAAGAGGTAAAACAGGATAAATCGACTTATCTTTGAGGTCATTTCGAACGAAATATCTCGGAAACTAAGCGAGATAAGGTGATATTATTGATCTGTTTTTGTAGAGAATTTCAAAAGTTACAGAAGAGTTTTAGGGCAAAATTGCTCTTTCTCGGTTATTTTTTAAGGTATTTCCGAAAAACTTAATGAGAAAAAGAAGAGACTTATCTTGTTTTACCTCTTCACTACTGAATTGATTTCTCTCTTAATTATATGCTTAAAAATAACCCATCATGACTGTTATCCTAATTTCCTAAAAAATTTCCTTTTTTTCGCTCCATTTCTTTTGGGAAAATGATAATTTTTCCTCAAACTCCCAAATTTCCTTTCAAATTCTAATTTCTTCCATTTTTTTATCATTTCATCTCAATTCCAAATTTCAATTAAGGATAAGTGGGGTAAAATGGACATGAAAATAAAACCGTTGGAGATAGATTTTTCTGATAATAGCATTGAAAACCTAAGGGGACATTAGGCTAACAATAAGTCTCAGAATTTTTTCTTTATCTTTTGGAAATTCGAATTTTTCGGCGCATTATTTGAAAATATGCCACTTTCTATTTTTAGAAAAATTCACATTTTTCCGAATATCTCCGATTCTATTGGCCATAGCTTGGAAATTCCGAATGGAGGCCTAAGGTGAGATTATTTGGTATGGTTTCATGGGATTCACCAGTGAAAAATATCTATACTTGAAGTATTTATGAGCATTTTTATGAAAATATTTTTTTTTCTTCATAAATACTTTGAAAATCGACATTTTCAAATTGACAACTTCATGAATCTTTCACAAATTATCTCACTTTTCACCTCCATCCAGAATTCCCACGCTATGATCAATAAAACTGGTGCTATTACCAAAAAAATTTTTTTTTCGAATTTTGTCTTTAAATCTTGACCAAAAAGTCAAATTTTTTAACAATGACAGAAAATAATTTCTGACACATGAATTCCCCTGCAAATTTCTTCGACTTTCCAATGGTATTACGAAAAATAATAAATTCTTAATACTTTTAGTAATTTCAATTTTTTTTTTTAATGTTGACATAAAAACTCAAACGTGTCTGTTTCACCCGACCTTCCCTCCTCTCCTTTCTCCCTCTCCTTTTTTTCTCCTCCATTAATTTCGTCAATTTCTAAAATACAAAAAAATGTACATTAAATCTACGTCAAAATCAACCGCATTCAACTGGAGGTTCAAATACGTTGAATGGACGTCTAGGTTTTCGGGCCTCCTCGACATTCTGACGTTAAAATAGATTTTACGTTACAATATGGTAAAGGACTCGGGCTATTATCCACGTCAGGAGCCTCATTCGTCGATCGCGGTGGGTAAGACGTTTCAGTAGATGAAACCGCGCTTGCCAACCTCTAAAGAGCTAGATAAAACGCCATTTTACCCGCGTGAATGATATGAACAATCGTTTTCATGTTTCCACGAAATCATGATCCACGACAAGGAATCTATTAGGAACGGGGCAGAATGGCATGATGGTACGGAATGAAAAATTGTATATAACAGAATTCGTGACGGAATCCGATGTTGTTTTTTTTCCAAATAACACCGAAATTGGAATTTTTTAAAAAATAATAGTTTGCAATGAACTTTAGAAGAATTTAATATTTGCTAACCTCCAAAGTAATAAGAAAGAGGGGGATAGAGAATGAAGAGCATTCCGCAATTCAGGGAGTTGCCAGTACAGTATTAAATTAAATGGCATTCATGGCCTTCCTGGCCTATTTCCCTTTGTGGCAGGTAGTGGCCACTGGTAATTACTACCTCTGACTTTGGGGAACCGTGAAAAAAAAATAAAACTTGCAGGCCACACTGCTCTATCTTTCTCCTTCTTTCTAAGCCTTCACGGCAGTTACCTTTGTTCTTTTCTCTCCCGAAAAAGAAGAAAAAAACCGAAAAAATCAGACAGGATCTTAAATTTATTGTGGATCAGTGATGAACCATAAAACTAATTAAAACCATTTTTTTTTTTCAACTTTTTCTCACTTAATTTGAAATGTCTGTTTCCTCTCCTTGGAATTTACCATTTTTTCATGCAAATTTCAAGAATTTATCTCGAATATTTTTTCTTCATCTCTTTCCGTTGATAGAATATGAGTTATGGTATAACAAAAATTCTTTCATTTCTCCGAAATTGGTGAATGAAATTTAGATGGCGAAGAAAGATTGCGTGATGGAAATACTGAATGAAAATAATGAGTGGAATTTGTATACGTTTTTTTTCTTTTGAGAATAAAATTTTTTATTTTTTTTTCAACAAAATAGCTAGTCGCAAAACAATTACAATAATTTGATCTATCTGTTATTCTTCAGCAGCTGTGTTCATCTTCCCTCCTGTGATCACGCGAATTTTGTTACAGGAAAGTTTGATGCTTCCATGGCTCAGTGTTTATCCTACGCAAGACAACAATACACAGTTATTTCCTTCTCTCTCTGTCTCCATCTCTCCTCCTTTTTCTGCTGACTCGAATCGCGTGATAAGATAAAATGGTAGTTCCACGAGTAATTATTAATTATCCGGAGGAATTTGACTTTCACGAGATTCGTAAATTTGTTTTTTTTTAATAACAAATTACAATGTATTCTTTTCTAATTTGCTTCTAATTATGAATTTCGAGAGCGTAGACAGTATTCTGCTATTTTCCATGTTTTTCATTGAGTGGAGAATTGAAAATAGAAAAGAATGGCACAGGGATTTGGACTATTGAGTCTGGTATGAGGGTCAAGGAGTAATAACCATAAAAATATTCTATTGCTGCATTACAATTCTTCCGGATACATCAAAAAATGTTCTCGCGCCGTTACGAGATGTTCCCAGTTTGGAACTTAGAAAAGTTTCCAATGTGTGGGACTTAGAAGAAAGTCTCCACAAAATTCAACAGGAATTTTCGAGTTCCTCCCTTTTTTATTGAGGTGGCAAAAGGAGGGATTGTAGGGTGGAAGGTTAGGAACTTTTAACTGTGCTGTCCAGATGCAAAGAGGAGAACCTAGGTACAGCCCCTTACTAACCTTGGTGCTGAGGCTTAGAGAGCCAAGCCTGTGCCAGGCTTGTTCTTGTCGTCAAATTTATGCTGAGATTATAATGTTTCATTCCTTCATTTTCAAAATTCAACTTAGGCTTGGATCAACCTAGATTAAGGCTTTATTCTGAAAGCTGGACGAGTCTTGGGCCAGTCTTCATTCATCAGGTAGAAATTTCCCATTCTTATTGCAATAACAATAACAATGTTATTGTTATTATGTAAACTCCTTTTTTTTTATATTAATTTAAATTAAATTATTAAATACTCTTCTCCTTTTAAATTTAAGCAAAAATGAAAATTCATGTGAACCAATTTTGTAAAGTAAAAGAAAAGGCATCGATTTGGAAGTCACTCACTAATAAATCAGTAGATAAAGCTATAATGATATAGATAATGATGCAAGTTTTCACTTGTTTGGATAAGTCAATACACTGACGGGATGATAACGCGAATTTTTGCATATTCATCTACACACGGACGTACTTGAGAAGTAGACGAAGAGCAGACTCGTGCGTTTTAGCAGTGCCATTCTATTTCTCCCATCTTCTTTATCGGGTTCATAACGCGCTTCGCCTGTACACATGATTGAAAATGACTGTAACAAAAGTAAAAAATGTTTCGCCGAGCGCACTCAAATGAAAAGAGACAAACAATTCGTATATATTAAAAAAAATGACTTCGTGCACTTACTTCATCATTTTCCATCTCAAGAGCCTCTTTCAAGTTATTCGCATTAACCAGTAGCCTTCCAGCACAGAAACAAAGAATGCTGGAAAAAGAACTATACAGAATGAGCTAGTAAGCACAGTGGTGTATGCCTGGCTGCACTGCGGCAATGCGGAAAGAAAAGCCCTCTTTTTCTTCTCCATTTCCATTGTGCATAGAAGGCATTTACAAACACTAGAGAAAACTTTGGCAACCCAACACACATTTGTATATGGTTTCCTATCGCATGTATTATATTTTCAAAGAGTTATACTTTTCGCGTGCATCATACTGGAAAGAAAAAAGGTACGGTCCACTGTAGAAAATACCTATCGTAACTGTACAATAAAGGAACAGCTCAAACCAATCATTGTGGATCGTCTAACGATCAAATAAAACCTCGTTGCATCCGGATAAATACATTAGAAAAAACGTTGGAGTCCCACTGGTTATTTCAGAGTTGTGTTAACCTCCCGTATATCAATCTTTCAAGTGCCCGGAACGAATTGCCAGGTTCTAGAACTATCCAGCTATTCTTGAGAACCGTGAGAATATTATTAAACTATGCATATATATGAATTGTTGAGATTTTCGAGACTTTAAAAAATGAACTTTAGCAATCAAAAAGGACAGGTAGGGAGAAATCAGCACTAATTGTGAAGCAAATATATGAAATTTCATTTTAAGGATCTTCTTGATGGTTCCATTAAGAATATGAGACAATTTGGAAGCAATATTCAATATCAAGGTCAATATTCTTCATATCCGTAGTTATCTAGTATGCTACCAAGAAATTCGACGAGGAACCAGCAATCAATACTTAAGAACCAAAGGACAGCATGTTTTTTTGAAATGTATTGTGCGAATAGCCAAATCCTTATTGTATATACCCCCCCCCCCCCTCCCAATTTCTAAGAACCTTAGATATAAGTTCCCAATAGCAAAGACTACTGATTACTGTACCATATTATTCATAAGGTTTAACTTTCTCTTTTGTTTTTCTATTACTATTCTTCTTCTCTATAAAGCCAAGAGCTGAAAGCAATTGCATTATTCACTACTAGTAAAAATGAATGAAGATGACGTTTAAAAATGAATTTTTGCTAGAAAAACTGCAATTTTTCAGTTATACAAGGTGTAACAAAACTGAGGGTCGTCCGTGATATGTCAGGTTTAGGGATAAAGTCTGAATTGAAAAGTCCTAGAACACTTTTCGATCTGACGCATCCCTGTCGAATTAATAAGGGCGTAAACTCAGCCAATTTCGACGATCTGGCGAGAAATATAGCATTGGCGAGATGAGAAAAAAATGAAAAAAATTACAATTCAACTTCAAATTTTGCAATTCTCAAAAAGTACGAGAGGACCTTTTCATTCAGAATTCATCCCTGAAACATAACCTATCACGGATGACCTGTAGTTTCATTACACCCCTTATTTATCATAAATTCTCCAGGCATGTAAAACTATTTCAAAAACTCCATCTTGTTAAATGTCCCCAGGAACTCTCCTTTAATCCGCCTGACTCAACGTAGAAGTTGAGGCAAAAACAAAAAGCAGAATTCATGCAAATTAATTCTGTTCTTGCAACTGTTCTTTACGCAAAACTTTTCAATATTCGTATTCCATAAAATCGTAGAAATTCGTCTCATGATTTTTGTGATTCGACCGCACATGCATGAATTTGAAATTTTACGAAACGATTGTGTTTTATGTTCTCTCTCTCTCCTTTCTTATCTCTCCGTAAATCCATGAAACAACGAAATAATAGGTGAATGGCACGTGAGATGACTACATGAATTGGGGGGAAACAAATACACGATTTTTTCCTCTTCTCTACATTTTATTTCTTTTTTTTTTTAGGTATTTCATGCGTGTCCCAATTGATCTGTTTGCTGTTCATTGACCACTAGGTTTTTTCTCTATACTGCCTATTATGAATTCGAAAAAAAATTGACGTACTCACAAGAACACATACATGAATAGCTTTACAATTCTGATTTTTTTTCGAGAACGTTGACCCGATGAGTTCTCGTTTTTTTCAACTTTCATCGTGAAGATTGCTCAAGTCCATCATCTTCAAACACAATTCTTCACGAAAAAAGTGTGATAAACATTAGAGAATCAAGTGGAAATGTTACTGTTATTGAGATTACACGGAGAGAAAAATCCATGAAAATTTATGGTGAAAGTTCCAGAAAAATTACCGGACTGAGCAGTAACCGTGGGACATAGTGGCTTTACTATGAAAAAATGCGAAGCCAGTCCGGTAAAATTTGACACTGATGGGTTCCAGTAAAAATTTCAGTCTCAGTGAATAAGAATTCAGTTGTTCCGAATGAAACGATGAAATTCGCGTATACTACACCATTTTTATTATATTGATCATCCTAATTATTATTAGTTCTTCATTATTCTTATTCATTTTTTATCCTGAAAATAAATTTATTTTACATCCATTTTTAGCAATAAAGACTCTAGCAGAGATTATTGTCTTATGAGTTACAATGGTCGACAGAAATTAGGAGTCCTCCAAAAAAATTCCCAAGAATAGTTATTCAAATCATAAATTTCATAATATCCTGTGTGCTGATCTAGTATAAGAGAATTAAATTTTTTGCAATAACAATTATTTCGCTGTTTGATACATTTAAAAACTTGATTTCATAGAACTGTGGTCCATGGCTATCACGATGACAGATCCAATATGGCGATTCTTCCAAATTTCCCATAAGTCCTTGCGATACGCGATCAAATCCGAAAAGACCCGAATTGAATCGATTGATGGACGAGTGCGATAGAAATTACTACTCAGTCCGGTAAAAAGTATCCCGAGGACGAGAAAATTAACGTCCTAATCCGCAATTTATACGTTTTTCACAACAAATTTTGTGGGATACAAGAAGAAATTTTATGAAGGTAGGCACAGTTAGGGAAAAATTACCGACCAGTCCAGTAAAATGCACTCACTCATTTGGTACATATTATGAGACGTTTCTCACTTTTTCATTCCTGTAGGAGGACGTTTTCACTTACGAACCTCTATGTCCCACGATTACCGGACTGGTCCAGTAATTTTTCATGAATTTTTCTCTCCGTGTAGGGTAATCATGCAGAATAGCGTCCATGGTAAATATGCAGAGAAGGGTCCTACGGATGAAGATTTAATTCAATTTCAAGTTTAATTTCATCCGTAGGCCCCTTTTCTGCATATTCACCCTCGCATCCTTCAAATTACCAGTCTGATGCTCTACTAATTAAACTATTGCGAGTTCCATATGACATGAAATGTAACCAATCATTGAACGTTGAGTACATAACCCATTCGCCTTATCTAACCATAAGCCATGGTAAAAGTATTGAACTCAGTGAATAAGGAAATGAAAAAACAGGAGGGAAAACATGAGAAGACGAGAAATAAGCATATGTATGTGTGTTGATGTGTCACAAATGTGCACAAGTGTACTGAGCGTAGAAAGCAAAGGCCAGCAGATGATTCTTCCTGCGCTTTCTACCTTCGATCTTATACACGTCTAATGCCGCAATTATGTAGGTTATACCATCATGCATATTATATTCACGAAGGGGAAAAAATGAAAGAAGAAAAATCTGCAGCGCCACGCAAATAAATACAAACACACACACACACACACACACACACACACACACACGCGCAGAGCTAACAAGAAAAGGGAAGAATATATCGAATTGAAAACATTCACCTTTTAGAGTATATTCAAGTCCTCATTTCACGATGGAGTTAAATACTACCATGGAGACTTATATATGTACGAAGATACCTACATTATTACGCATTCATCGGAATTCATCTAACGGTAGATGTACGCCTGCAGAGATGAATAGAACATCTCTAAATTTCTTAGATGAAAAAATGATTCATTTTTTTTACTCTCCTCTTAAAATTGTAGTTGAAACAATATGTTTTTCATAAACAATATGTCCATCTGCCTCGTGGATGGGAGGTGGAGAAAAGATGTGAGAATCAAATATTCGATGGTAAATATAGTAACTCGCAATAGCTCAGCGGTAGAGCACCTGACACGTAATCAGAGGGTCGTGGGTTCAAATCCTGCTTGCGCATAACATATTTTTTCCGGAATTTGATTCTCTTAAAAAAATATTAATAAAAATTAATTTATTAATAAATTTATTTGTTTACTGGCTCCAGTACTTCGCACATTTCAAAGAGAATCGACTATGGCAAACTTTATTTTCAATAATTACAAAATGAAAATAATCAAATTAGAAAATTTAAGACATAACAAAGTAAATCAATTAGTTTACTTTTTCATGTATTAGAATTTCTTTAACTGATTTTTAGAAAACTGAGTAATCATAAGCAACACGATTGGAAAATTGCAATTGAATAAAAATTGATAAAAAGACTTATTAGAAATCGCAAAAAAATAAACATAATAATAAAAACATAAAAATAAAAACGTTTCAAAAATCATTGCAAACGTTTAGAAGCAACAAATGAATAATTATTGAGCATAAATAAATTTCATGTCTATTAATTTTTTAATTGAAAAGTAACTGACATAATTACACTGATTTAGAATATGTGCACCTTCACAGAGGAATAATAAAAATTTACACAAAATAAAAGACAACGTTAATTGCAATGCTCATAACTTTTTCTTCCTTACAAAATGTATTAAGCTCTCTATTTCTCTTCAGAATAAATATATCGTCAAATGGCTCATTGTCATCATCATTAGACATAAAACCACAGGCCGTTATGTGAGTCGTTAATCAACATTTTTTATTTTACTAAACTCTGTAATTGTTTAACTGGTCGGGTGTTGATTCAACCGGTGATTAGAAAACGTGGGATTACGAATAAAAGAAAGAAATGAAAATGAAGAAAGCAGTGTTGATTCATCGACATTTCTGTTTTCTTCTTTCTATAAATCTATGAAAACTTCTTTCATTTATATTATTCCGTGCTCATAGAAGTAATATTGAAAAATTTTAAGAGATGAGTCACAAAAACTTCCTGTATATGGAATGCAATTTTGGATTAACGTAATTGGCTCTAGTATTATCTATTATATATTAACGTAATTGGAAGTAGTATCCTCTATATGAATACACACAACTGTGAAATGTTCTCCCACAACACGCGCACGCGGCCATCTTGATACCCCTTCCACTGAGAATTTCGTCAAAATTTCGGTTTTATTTTTAATTATTCACCGAAACCATGTGGTCAATGATCTCCATATTTTCAAAAATAATTCTAGATGTATAGTTCCGATAGGTGTTAGTTTTTCATAATGATAGCGTTTTTTTTCAACGTGAAAAAAAATAAAATTAGTAGTTTTCCCACGCTTCTTTCATACTGCCTGTACAAAGACGGTGATTTTAATTGCAATTATCTCATATATACTGTGGACCATCGTTCTCAAATTTCATTATTAGATGCATTATGCATCTAATTATTTATAGCCTGATTTTCAAGCAAGCCTTGAACTTTGTCATTAGGTAGTCAACTACCTTAAGAATGATTTTAATGTTGATCTCTATAGATTTTTTTTTGTTTAACGATTTAATAATACTTGAATTACATTGATTACAGGCGACAACAGGTAGCGGATACTTCGAAGTGCAGATACTCTCGTTGACAAACAACAGAGGTACACTGGTTGATGGACGCTGTTGCGGCGGGGGAAGCGGTTCGGGTGGAAAAAATAGCTTCCCACCATGCTCACAATCATGCACAACGGCATTCTGGCTGTGTCTAAAAGAATATCAGTCAAACGTAACTGCCATTGGCTCATGCAGCTTTGGCAATGTATCTAGTCATGCGCTCGGACAGAATACGTTTACTCTCACCGAGCCAGTAACATTACAGCTTCATTTCACATTCAGATGGACGGTAAGTTGTAGAAACAGAGAATTATTCAAGTGTGAACGAAAGGAGGAGCTGCTTCAATAATATTACAATAAGAATGCACATAAAGTTTGAATAAAATTTCGAAGAGCGGGTTCTTTTTATGTTTTTCTGATAGTTTAAATCACTTCTTACCGGACAATTTCCGAGATATGTATTATTAGAATCGTAAATGATGATTTTGCGAGAATTCAAATATATAACTTCTGCGATTCTAATTGAGCTCAAATATGCATCGCATATTTATACTAGGATCTTCCAAAGAAATGATTAACAGTTGCTGTCAATTTTTTAAAAATGACTATCCGGCATCAATTTCGATAAAAATCAATGGAAAAATACGTTGACAATTGTTTTTTGCTCCATTTTTCTTGGAAAAATGATAATTTTTCCGCAAACTCTCAAATTTCTTTCTAAATTCTTATTTTTTCCGTTTTTAATTATTTCATCTCAATTCCGAATTTCAGTTAACGATAAGTAGGGTAATGGACATGAGAATAAAACCTTTGGAGATAGTTTTTTCTGATAATAGCATTGAAAACCTGAGGAAACACTAGGTTCACAATAAGTCCCAGAATTTTTTTTTGTTTTTTGAAAATTCGAATTTTTCGGCTCGTTATTTGAAAATATGCCTCTTCCTATTTTAAAAAAAAATTCACTTCTTCCCGAATATCTCCGATTCTATTGGCCATAGTTTGGAAATTCCGAATGGAGATCATTTGGTATGGTTTTATCGGATTCATCACTGAAAAATATCTATACTTGAAGTATTTATGAGCAGTTTCATGAAAATCTTTTTTTTGCCCATAAATACTTTGCAAATCAATATTTTCAGATTGACAACTCCATAAATCATTCGCAAATGATGCAGCTTTCCATCTCCATTCAGAATTTTCACGCTACGCTCAATAAAACTGATGATACTTCCAAAAATCTGTCATCTGTTGTTGAATCTGTACGCTCAATAAAACTGATGATACTTCCAAAAATCTTTTTTTCGAATTTTGTCTTCAAATTTTGACCAAAAAGTAAATTTTTTTACCAATGACAAAAAATAATTTCTGACACATGAATTCCACCGTAAATTTCTCCGACTTTCCAATGATATTACGAAAAATTGTAAATTCTCAATATATTTACTAATTTCAAATGTTTTTCATAATGTTAACATAAAAACACAAACGCGTTCGTTTTACCTCACTTTTCCCTCTAATTATCTTTTTCCCTCTTCTTTTTTTTCTCCTCCATCAATTTCGTCAATGTTCAGAATACAAAAAAAAGTATATTAAATCCACGTCAAAACCACCCACATTCAACCGTACGTTCAAATACGTTGACTCGACGTCCAGGGAATCGTTTGTGTACAATGGTAGAAAGCAGACGCATGAAATATTGAAGTATGCACAGTAGATTTTTTCAAGTGGCACCTTGACCGTTGTTTATATATTTCACATCTCGAAACAGGCTTTCATCTCATGGGCCATCAAAGGCGAGAGATGAATACGAAGAAGAGCGGAAAATGAATCTGAAGACTCCTCTCTCCTTCACCGCACATCAAGCCGTTTAGCTCATCCACTTTTCATAATTTTTTCTTCATCTCTGCGTTCTTCTTTAGGACATGAACAACCGGTCCTTAAATTGCTTCTTGAAATGTTTTCTCTACCGGCTCAGCCATTCTCACTTTGTCGTCATTTAGCGTTGTCCAACAGCTAATTCAATTATTTTATTCAAACCCGAACAGACATGGAGTGAATGAGAGAACCAAAAAAATCGGTTATATTGAAGAGCAAACATAACAGTTTCTCTCATAATTTTTTTTTTATTTGTTTATTCTCGCTGTTGAGATGAAACCGGATGTTGAATTATCACTTTCTGATATGCGGAGCATCGTTCTTTCACTCGCGGAACTGCTTCAATTTTTTTTAGGCTTCTGTAATGGAATTTATCTTCTTACAATACTTTTTTTTATAATATCTTGAAGATGGAGAGGGTTTCATTGAGAACTTTTCATAACTCTGAACTTTTTCAACAGAGAGAATATCTACCTGAGTCGAAAAATTTGGTCTCAGACTAGCTTCGTGAGTTCATTGGTTTTTAGTCTGGATTTCAAGTCGGTTGTAGACCTGGGAGTGCAACTTTAAGGAGACAAACCGTCGCTATTTTCGACGAGTTTTCAAAAGTTTCGTCGGTATTTAGCTACCACTCCAATCGGATTCATCAGTTTTTGGTTCAAATTTTTTCAATTAAATTTTTAAAAGACGGATGGAAAGGATAAAAATAATTGTTTCTTTTCATTTATTTTTGTTGTATATTATTCAAATTATCCTTTTTCCAGAAAATCTGTTTTTTCTCCATAAATAGTTTGAAAATCGACATTTTCAAATTGACAACTCCATAAATCCTTTGCACATGATCTAACTTTCCATCTCCATTCAGAATTTCCACGCTACACTCAATGAAACTCATGAGAATTCACAAAAAAATTTTTTCGAGTTTTGTCTTTAAATTTTGACCAAAAAGTCAATTTTTTTATCTATGACAAAAAAACATTTCTGACAGATGAATTCCACTGCGACTTTCTTCCACTTTCCACTGGTCTTACGAGAATAAATAAATTCTCAATATTTGACTAATTTCAAATTTTTTTCATAACGTTGACATAAAAACTCAAGCATGTCCTATCTTTCTCCCTCTCCTCCATTAATCTCGTCATTTTTTAAAATACAAAAAAAAATGTACATTAAATCCACGACAGAATCAATCGCATCCAGCTATACGTTCAAATACGTTGCATAGACGTCCAGGTTTTCGGGCCTTCTCGATGTATTCTGATGTTAAAATAGATTTTACGTTATCATATGGGAAAGGTACATTCGGCATCCGCAAAGATCAAAGGAATTCGTTGAAAGTTCGTCAAATCGACTGATGATCGATTTTGTGAAATACGGCTGACTATTTCACAAAATCGATCATCAGTCGATCACAACTGGATTACAAATGGAATTGTACAATCGAGTTGTAGATTCATAAGGTTGACTCGATCATTTGTCGACCGCACCTCGATTATACTGCTCTACTTTTAATCGAGTTACGGCTGACTGATGATCGAGTTCGTGATCAGGTCGATGAGGTAGATCGACCAATCGGCCAGGGTTGGATTTACATGCGCAGACATGAAAAACCGAAAACAAAATCGCGCAACGACTGAGTTTGTGCTGGCCAACAAAAAAAAATGCCTTCGGCAACTCATTAAATCCCCACACGACTTCGAGCCCCCACGAGATAGTGATTATATCCAACCAGATGCTGAGAAACGAAAAGCGTGTTGAATCACGAGGTTACGCTCGTACACTATTATTATTATATTTATCTTGAACGCGAATGTACATTAACAGATGCCAAATTCCCGTTTGTTTTGAAGCTTCAAAACGAGCAAGGATTCTCCTAGCAAATGCGTCTTCCGTATAATAATGCGAATGAAGGAACTAAATTCTTCTTTATTCTATTCCTTGCTGATTTTTTCTTGAGGTTATGTTCTTACCGTGGTGCTTTCTGTAAGACGGCGAAGCTAGTATGCTTCTCATTGGTTGAGGCGAGAGTCTGAGAATGCAATGGATGAAGATGAGTGGATATACGACCTTTGCACACACACACAGACAGAGAGAATTCCATCTTCTCAACGAGGAGAACACAGATATGCCTTCGATACAATCCGTGGGGGCCCCATTGTTCGTATTCTCATTTCATCCTTGTCCCTTCCTATTTCGTTCTTTCACCTTTCTCTTTTTATGATTCTCCCTCTCTCTGAAGCTCACCGGGAAAACGAGAGTTCCCTTTCATCACCTTGTGAACTCTTCTTCAGTTGCATTTATTATTATAATCTAGGGAAAGAGAATTGAATTGATTATAACTTCAAGTTTCAATTGCATAATTTATCAAATACTGTGAATCAATCCAGAAGTTCAGGGAATATTGTGATCTTTCGCGAAGAATTGAGTTTTCTTCATTTTGTTTAAGAAAGATGAATTCGAAAGTATAAAGGTAATTTGGTGAGGAGTATTCGATGGATTCTAGCTGATCGCTTACCCATGTAGGGTTTGGTCATGTTCGACAATACGGCTGATCATCGGGCTTATATTATTTTTTTGATGTCTGCAAAAAAGGAATGGCCGATATTGGGATGTCACTCGGGCACGATATTGGACCCGATGTTTGCCTAATGTTGGCCCGAACCTTGGGCTTAAGTTCATAAGCCGATATATAATATGTCGAAACTGGACTGAACCTTGGCTCAAACTTCAGTTACTGACATTGGTTTTGAGATTGAATACAATTTTCGGCCCAACATAGATGACCCATTTATTGGCAAATGACTTGTCGGCCTTTGCTTGGCTGTATATTGGCAAGTATATCCATTGTTGACGTTCCGTTAATAGATAAACCGTGGAGATAATTTTTCTATTCTGAGTAATTAGATTATCTCTGAATAATTTTTAATAACTTTAATGAATATTTCCCGTGAACGAAGCGCCTTTCGTTTACGGAAAAAGTTACGGTCATTTCGAAAATGAAGGCCCTGGTTAACCCAACATGGGAAAGCGGTCCAGTATCTGGACATTGCTGCTCTTCAGAAAGAAAAAATCTAAAAAAAAAACTCCTGCATTCTTCTCTGCTGGTCCTTTCTGCCCCAGTTCTCCTCACTCGAAAAAATGATTCTTATTATTATCAAAATAAGAATAGGAATCCAGAATATCCACTATCTCTAACAGTCACCTACACACATTAGAAACGTATTACTGAGCGTGTGCACAATGTGGGCGCCACTATCAATGCTACGTCATGAGTGAGCCCACGGGTCTGGCTTTGCACTACATTGCGTATTTGCGTGTGGCACACCGCCAGGAATTACCACTTGTCACCTGTTCATCTGCGTTAATATTCACGTGATTATATAGTTCGCGATTAATCGAATCTCTTACAATTTTCATTGATTAGTCCTTTGAGCTTTTGAATAGAAAAGAAATGAGATGAGCCAATTAGAACTTAATCATTTCCTACTGAATATTTTGAAATTGAAAGAAGATCGAGAATGTTTCATGATACTTTTTTTTTGTAGAAAAAATCGACCTCTATGAATAGAAACCAATGCATAAATGTTCATACCCTCCATACCCGTATGAAAAAGTCATATGATGGCAAAATATATGAGAATATGTGATAATATACGGCGATGGCATTATATATGTTTCAATAGATTGTAATCCATATAAATACATTTATATTAATTCTAGGTATTAGTTCATATAATTATTGCGACGAGTACTGTTATATCGTCATCTCAAAAACAAAGTAGGTGCTATGTCTATACACAGCACTCATCACATTTTGTTTCTGAATTGACACGGTTTCTGATACAGAATGAAATATAATTTTGAAACTACCCAATAAAAAATTGATAGGAAGGATGTATAGAACTGGACCTCCATAGCAAAATGTTTCAGAAATTCTCTTTGGGATCAAAGAACGTTGGAAAAAATTAATTTAACAATACTGGATAATTGTCAAATGAACGAAGTTTCGTCTACTCTATTGAGGCTTCCTTAGGTTCTGGAAACCATAATACAAAAATTAAAATTTAATTCGAGAATACGAACAAAAAATTAACTTAAATCAATACATTCATAATACTGGCTATTTTTTCGCGTAGTTCAATAGAAAAACATTCACAATCATATTATCTTTCCTTTGAGTTTTCCCTTATTATTGACATTCTTGTCTGGTAACCTCAAAATTAATATTATTAGTGGAGTCATTTGAGCAAATGAAATGCAAAAAAAGGGGAATATTGAAAAATATACCAATTGATAGCTTGAAAGGGCCTCATTAACATATCAAAAGATCCTACGGATATTGTTATCCGTTTAGTTGTAATTGATTCAAAACACATGAGAATTCAGACAAAATTTACTTTGAACATTCGTATCTTTTATTAAGATGCAATTAATCAGTAAGTGAAGGCGCCATTTTGTAGCTGATTAAATTTGCTACAAAAAGTAAGCGAGATCCACTAGTCAATAATGCTTTGCTAATTTAATATTAATTTTACCCAATATTTACCAAGCCATCAGCTGAGTTTTTAGCTCCGCCCCTTCGCCACGACGATCGGGTCTCGTGAAGCGCGCCAAACACCCGAAGTTCAAACATCTTTCGCTGGAATCCTTTCCTTTTTTCTTCTCAATTATTATTTATTTCAAATCACTTATTAATTAAATAATAATAAAAAAATAAATTATCTCGGGAGTTACTGAACCGAATTGTTTTTTTTCACTCACTTTGTTTCAATGGAATTGGAATAAATTATATGCTGTATAATTTTTAATTACATAATCAAGAGAGACATCAATGAAGAAAATAGAAATTTGGGGTAAAAAAAGAGACGTGAAGGGAAGAGAAGGAGGAGAATCAGAGAATATTTCAACGAATTTTGAACGTAAAACACAGCAGAAATGGTAAAAACTGCCCTTTTTCACGCTGAACGTTCGTTTAAAATACATTGGTCCTGCCATAGTGATGACAGGACCAACATTGGTCCTGCCATAGTCATCAGCGTACCTTTAACGGATTCCTACGAATATTTATCCATAAAAATGGGTTCAATGTTCGATGAGAAATATCGACTCGGGCCCGGTCACCTCTTCTCTTCCTTATACATTTAGAATAAAATTTTGATTAATTGAAAATGAGAAAAATTACTCGCGTGCTACGGTGTTTCTAACGCAACAAAGTATACTATTTCTTCAGACCAGTTAATGAAGGAGAAAGGGAAAGAGTATATATTGTTCAGTATGCAGAATTTTTATATAGCTAAATTCCAAACTATTTCCCGAAAACTTTTTTCGGAAAAAAATTGTCACGTCACTCGTGTACTCATTATTTTTTTGCAATTGCACTTCTAGAACTCTTAATTTTCCAGTACAGAAGAGAACACGACGAGAATCTCCAGTAGATTCCGAAATATTCCATCAAGTATCACGATCTACAAAAAAAACAACTCAATACATACTTTCTTCCTACAAGAAAGATATGAAATTAGAAAAAAATAATTCCCAAACGCCCACAAACCGCACGTGTATTTGCATCCACGTAACGCGATTCGTATATACATTTTACCTTTCCCAAGATGAAAAAGCAACCGGAGAAGAAATGAAATGAAGGGAAGAATTACGAATGAAAGAAGAAAAAATCAAAAAAGAAAGGAGCATCTTTCATCTCTGGATAAATGCATGTGTGCATCAGAGAGATGACCACAGGTGTATAATAGCCGTATGTAAATGAAGCAAAAGAGGAATATGTCGTGGCAGTTTGAGTCAGTGATTTCTGTTCCTCTCATTTATTTCCTCTTTTATATTTTTATTACTTATTATTCATTCTTTTTTCTTCATTTCTTGTTCCTTTACTTTTCTTTTTTTTTTTTCAACTGTTTCGGAACGTGTGTGAACTCGCTCTGCGAGCCGCATACCAAACTTCTTTTCGGTTTTTCGCTGTTCTTACTCACTTCTCCTCCTCTTCCATCCAGTGGCTCTCCAAACCGGGCTCTGAATCTCCAACACAGAAAGTATAGATTCATCGGCCTTTGGAATTTAATGAACATTTTTTTAATTTTGGTTTTTGATAAATATCTCGTTATCGATTAAAGATTAAATTTTTTCTGTGAAAGCTTTTTTCATAGAATAAAATAATATCTATAGAGGAAGCCTTCTTTAAGCCTTTGATTAAGCCACTCGTTTCGGAAATATTTATAAAAACAATTTACAGGACGAGAATCAAAATTACTTTGAAATTCAACGTCACATATCTCGTTATCTGATAAAGTCACGTGTTTCAAAAATATTGATCCGAATAAGGTCAATAAAAATTTCACATTCCTTTTTTCACTTCGGACAAAAAATTCAAGTCTCCTTCAATCTTTCAATAGGAATGAAAAATTCGGCTTTTTTTTCACGCGTAGAATATGATTTTAACTTTTTCTATCGAATTTTTCCTACTTTTTTCTATCTGCTATGATTGATTCTTGTATTCAAATAGGCTGAAGTGATTTGTGAGGATTGGATGTGTGGGAAAAGAATAATAGTACACCAGAGGATGCACGCGGCATTTAATACTGTGGAATGCCACGAGGACGACGAGAGCCCCCCCCCCCCTCCCTCATACACATACTCGAGCCTCTGTATTTATAATACACAAGTGTAGTAAATGTGAAGGCTTTCGGATTCTCTTGGTTATTTCTATCGTTCATCTCACTCATAGAATTTCATGCATTTCTTCGATTTTGTGTTTCATCACATGATACAGAGTATTTTCTGCTTTCGATGATAACATAAATCGTTTTTCTCTAATTCTCCCGAAGAAAATCGAAAGGGATTGTATCAATAATTTAATTTCAATTGAGGACTCAATTTATGAATTCCTTCCTGTCCTTAATAAATTTACAATCAGTTTTTCGGTACTATCTAACCGGAATAGAAAAATTTGTGTGATGACCTCTGTTGCAGCGCTCATCCAGAACTCTGAAAAAGTTCTCAAGAACAATTTCTCCATTGCTTCAATAACACGAGATATATAACAAAGAAAGAAGTTGTCACAAGAGTACTATTTCGAAATTTATGAAAAATAGAAAAACTACTGTAGTAACTTGGTGCTAACTTTTTTCACGCTCCATTTTTGATGTGCAAAGGCTTCACAAATATTTTTCTATCCTCCGTAGGTTTCGAGATGTCTTAGAATAATTAATATCAAAATTGAAAAATCTCATCTAATTTCTCGATTCCCATAGTTAATTTCTAACACCAATAGATGATGTCCTCTTCGCTATAAAAAAATGATCTATGGAATGATCGAGGCACATTTCATCTTATTCAATAACACCCTCATTTTTTTCCATTAGATGAAAGTTCAATTTTTCCACTACCCAGGTAGGAAGCGCCGAGGCTGACGACGAGTACAGTCCCTTACTAACCTTGGCGCACTGAGGCTTGGGGAGCCAAGCCTGTGCCAGGCTTGCTTTCGTCGTCAAAATTATGCTGACATTATAAGTTTTTATTCCTTCATTTTCAAATTTCAACCTAGGCTTAAATCAGCCTCGATCGAGGTTTCCTCGACAAAGGCTTCATTCTGAAGGCTGGATGAGTCTTGGGGCAGCCTTCACCCATTAGATAAGAATTTTCCATTATTATTGCAATAACAATAACAATGTTATTATTAAAATGTAAATTCCATTTTTTTTGTGTGATTTTTTAAATGTTTCATAGAGTCTCATTCGAGGCTTGTCTCAGTCTTGGGCTAAGCCGGATTTCGATTCGAGTCAACAAAATATTGTTATTAATTATTCAAGCTGATAGATAATTGAATAAAATTATTATAACATTGAAAGAATAGAAAAGTAAATATATGAATACAGAGTTCTAGAGTGTCCATGAGAGAAAAGGTTGAGTCACAAGTAAGTGAAATAGCCCAGTGGGCTAGATGCATGTCTCAGGAACAGTCCTTCGCTGGATATCTTGGATAACAGCAGCACCAGGACCATGTTCTGTGCGGAACAACATCTGGACGTGGCACCCGAATGAATATATCCATACCATTCAGGTCGAAGATACTAAATAATAATAAAATAGCTTTTTTTCATTAAAATTTTTTAGAATCAATGGTTGCGGGTTCAAATCCAAGCCGGAGCAACTTGTTTTTTCATACTAATTTCATTTTCATTACTATTTGAGCTGATTTATCTTGTAAGAGCCTTATAATTTAATAATTATTAATGTTTAACCATTGTTTAAACAGTTCAGACTTAGATCTGAGTGTTGGGGAAAGCCTCAGTTCCCAACCTTGGAATGATCTTATCATTCTAGGGCTCATCAAAGCTTATCTCAACCATGTCATCTGAGCCTTAGACTAGTCAGCCTCAGCCTTGGGCAAAGGCTGAGCAAGACTTGTCCCGATCGTCAATTCCTACCTGGGTAACAATAATACAAAAAAAATCTAGAAATTAACTGCGTTCACTGCATTCTCGGACCTCCACAGTACCACAACGTGCCGCGAGAGTGCCCCCACGTCCTTGGACCCTTTGCCGTCTCTCGAGGTTCTAGCCTCGTAGCTTTTTATGATTATTGATTGGCTAATCCGATTTTCTCATTTGAGGAATTATTTTAGAAAATTGTTAATAATAATAACAATAATTGTTATTATCATTATGCCCCAATACGTGAGAAATTCAAAGATCTAGTTTCCTCCGACACATACCATGATGACGTTCCTGGGCTAAGTGTAGGTGGAAAGGGAATTACAGGAATATATAAATGGAACTAGAATAGAAACGGAAAAAAATAAGGCACTCTGAAAAGTCATCATGCCTTCACGTCTCTTCAAGCTGTCAGTTTGTTGTACCGTGGAAGCATTTGAGAACTTTGTTCGTATCCTCACGTATCCCGTGTGTGTCTCTTCTTCGATCCTTTCCGCGAAATACTATAGTTGTATTCGTTAGCTGTATTCGCTCACTGGCATAAAGAGAAAATGAAGTGAAAAAAAGCAAAAAAAAATGAAGAGATGCTGGAAGAAAGATATAAACGTTTGGATTCTATTCGATGCGCGTGCTAGCCAGTTCCAATGTATATATGTACCGCTTGTTTTCTATGGATAACCGCTGATTCATTGGGTATTAGGTAGAATGTGGCTTGACGCCCGTTTTCTTGGCGCGTCAATTTTTTTTTTCTTTCTCTTTTCGTCGAGACTGAACACGATCTGCAGTGCGCGGAAACGATGTGATATTTATTCTTGACTATTTCGATGCAACGAAGAAATTGTTTTTGTGGGAAAATATATTCTGAACTGGAGAACAATATCTACGTTTTTATTTTGAATTAATAAGGAATAATCATCATGATATTAAATCCGTTTTTGTTCTTTCTTATTATTGGTTAGACTCAAAATTTGGAAGGAAATCGACATTATCAACATAGCTTCGTCTATTCCAATCAACGATATCTGAAAAATAGCAAAGCTTATTGAACATGTTTCATGACACTTCTTTGCAGTCAGTAGAATTTTCTACAGATAAAAACTCTCGATCATTTTTTCTAAGCCTCCTCATTCGAATGAACACGAGCTCTTTCGACTTATTATGATTTGCAACTTTACTACTCAATTATCATTCATTTAAATCTACGATAAATTTTTTTTTTTGAAACAATTGATCGAAACATATGAGAGGAGAAGGACAAATAATGAACACAAACGTTGAAATTTATAGCCGCTTTCATCCTGTACTTCCTTTTTAGTGCAATGACAATTTTTTTCACTCTGCCGATTTTCGTTTGCGAGATTCTTCTTCGCATGATTATCTTCCCGTTTAAATCTATAAGCATATCATTAAGTAGAGCTGAGAAGATTTATCTTGAATAAAATCTACCTTTTGTTTTCCATTGAGCGAAAAAAATGACGAAATACTTTCGCCAGAACTCTCCCAACTGTGAGAGAAAACTGCCGGAGTCTAAATTTCGTGATGATTTTCAAATCGAACGTTGGGATACGTCGGAATAGCCTCAACTCTACGTTCATGCGACAATGTAAAATTAACATAAGTCATGGGCCTTCCAAGGTAGGAAATGGGAGTTTTTGCTTCTGAATGGAAGCATTTTCATCGTCATTTTTTTCGTGTTTGAGTTTCCATCGGATTATGACTTCAAATGATCTGAAATTTGTCGAAATTTTTTTTTTTTCAATTCCCGTGTGTTAGTATGTGTTGAAGAACTGTTGAACTAAATTGAACATTCATAGCAGCACGACATATTTCCACTCACTCCGCCGATTTTCGAGATCCTTCAATGTATGTGAACTTAGCCAAACTTACTTTTACACGGAAAGGAAAGGAGAAATTTATTCTATTCTCCTCGTCAAAAATCGTACTTTTTAAAATTTCACTAAATGGGGAATCAATATATATAATAAAAAAGAGTGTGTAATTAGATAAATTTGGTTGCTATGACCAATAGAACCGGAGATATCAAAAAAAAAGTAATTTTTGCAGATTTCCAAAGGGGTAATCCCTTCAAAACTTGGCAAAACAATAAAATTTCCTTAATTTTCCAAGTTTCAGAAAATCTCTGTCTCGATCTGGTCAATTGGAACGTCTGTTCAACCTCACCTTCCCTCAATGAATTATATATAATGATGAGACAGGCTTCTTTTTTAATAACCAAAAATTTAAATAAATGATCAAATTAAATATTGATCAAATTTTATTCAATGAATTCTAATAAATTTATTCTGTAAAAATGGCGTTAAATGAAGCCTTCACCGAGCGCGGCCTGGGTCAATGGCTGCTCGGGCTCTTTGACTAAAAATTGATTAGTTAAATAACAAACCTGTAAAGTTGGGCGCCAATTGATTTTATGGAGAAATCAATAAACCGAAATAATTTGTCCAAAGTACGTTGATTGAAGCAGAGAGAAAAGAGGAAATTGGGTTCGATTTGGGAGACCCAGAAAAGCGAAAATTGCAGAGTTAAGGAGATGAATTAATTCCAGTTTTACTTACAAATTTTCCAGTTTAATAATGTCAAATCGGTTCCAAATTAATACAATTGATTGCTTCTTCGCAATGTATCAGAACAGACTTGATCAATTCCACAACTCCAAATTTAATTAATAAATGTAATTAGATCACAATAGATCGAAATAATAATGAGTTTAATATTTTGTGTGCACACTATAACGCAGCCGAACAACGAGTAGCTCGGCGTCACTTGTTGCCTCGTTTTCTGGTCCCCAAAATATCGACTTTGCACATGCGCCTAATTTTCTTACCTTGACCACCGCAAGATGTCGAGGGTGACAACAATTTAACATTTTCTAGACCTCTGTCTCAATGATAAATCAGTATAGGAGCTGCAAAAAATCTGGCCCGAGCGAAGCGAGGAGAGGAAGCTAGTATAGTAAATAATTTTCGACTATTATTTCAGTTTTCGCAATGTCCAATGTTTTCAATCTCTCGGTGGCAATATCACCAATTTTTTGGTTCTCTCATCTCCTATCCTCTTGTTCATTCTCCGAACCTTGGATGATGTGACGATTGTATATATGAATATTTCCAATGACTGGTATAATAATCTTCCATTCCCTGTTACTGAGGATGAGATGATGAATAAAATGGCCTAGTATCCTGATCGCTAGCACTGATTTCCATTTCTGTCTTTACATACTCTATATAACTGCTCCTCAGCTGAGGCATTTCCTCTGATCCTGTCTTCAGTTTCCTCAACGATTCATTTGTGCACCAAATGTTGAAATTGAACTTTCCTTTTCTTTCGTCTCTTCCAAACGTTGTTAACGCAATCCTCAAAATTTAACAATAAAACTGATGGGCGACCCAACAAAATCGACTGTCCAGTGAGAATTCCCGTTATTCCGTCAAAGAATGATCGAGACATGTCGTCCCTCAACGTAACTCAATATATATACTGACATTACGTTAAGATACGATGGAAGAGAATCGAAAGGCCGGCGTTGAACCGTAAGATCAAAGGGAAGCATTGGGACACCTTGAATCTCCGTTGAAAAATTTCGACTCGGGTGTCTATATCTATTGGCATGATTATTGCGGTTTCTGTTTTAGAACCCGAGGTGACCGGATGAGCCTCGGGCAATGAGAATCCCATTCCATTAGTATTCGACTTGACGTTTCAATGACGGAAGCGGAACGGCGCACATTTCTTTCTCCATTCACTTTGCGATTTCTCCTTCAATTAATTATTCGTTAGAAAAATAGAAATGGTAATAATGATAATAACCGTAATAATCGATTATTAAATGACTAACACTTAACTGATTAGCAGGGCTACGAACTTGGTATAACTAAAAGTATTATCGGCCTAGTTGATGCCTTGGTTATGGGAGTAAACGAATGATAGAAAATGTCAAAGTTCATGCAAGTTCGGCATTTACAATTGTATTAATTGAAATTTAATTTAGAAACGTTTAATTCAGTAATATATGCGAAAAAATGTGTTCTGGTTTGATGAAATATAATGGAAGATACTTCAAGGAGGACAAAAAAAAAGACATAATTGAGATTTCATGAAAATAAAATAAGACATGAGGGGGATATATAAAATACTTGTGGGAGATTGAAGTAAGAGATGGGGAAAATATGAAAAAATACTTGAGGGAGATCTAGAGAAGGCTCGAAGAACACCTTGAGTCCAATGAAAAAAGACATAAATGAGATTTTATCGGTCCCACCCGGTAAATATTCACCTAGCAGCTTTCGCGCGAATTCGATCATTTTCCGCGTGGATTTTAGGGTTCAAACACCACCTTAATTTCACAAGCTCAACGAGAAAATTCTGAAAAATTGAAAAATACGATCTCACAGAGAAGGTTTCTTGAACTTTCATTATATCCGTTTCAACATGATAAATAATGCAAATTAAGCTTAAGAAAGTAATGACTAAATAGGGAATAATGTTCAAAAATGAAACGAAACAAAAAAAAAGGAATAAAAGAATGCGAGCGTAAAAGTCGCGGGCGTGGGAAAGTAGAGCTCTTGAGCGATCCTCCAATTAACACCAATTAGTCCTCATCTAACTCTAGGTACTTCGGTGAGTCGACGTTGAAACTGGACTTTACGATATCTGTCTGGCTATTCTATATATTACCCTGTATACATTACCAAACTAACACAGTGTTTCCTTTGTTACTCTTTCTTCTCACCCACACATTATTCAACGGAAATTTCTAGGTGATTCTCTTCATTTGCCCAAAAATCCATATTGATGCATGCGTTTTTACTGCATCAAAAATTCACATCTTGAATCATTTCAAAATATTCTTATACCTTTTGGAACATTCCAAAATATTCTCACACTTTTTGTGACGTTCTAGAAAATTCTCGAACGTTTTGAAACATTTTGGAATGTTCTGGAACTTTCTAAAGTATTTTCCCATATTTTGGAACATTCCAGAAAATTCTCGAACCTCATGAAACATTCGAGAATGTTCTCAAACTTTCGGGAACATTCCATAGTATTCTCACACCTGGAACATTCTAGAATGTTTTCGAACTTTTTACAACATCCCAAAATATTCGCAAACCTTTCGGATCATTTTAGACAATTTTTAAACCTTCCAGAACATTTTAACATGTTCTGAAACTTTCTGGAACATTTCAAAATATCCTTGAATCTTTTTCATCATTTTAGAAAATTCTTGATTTTTCTGGAACACTCTAGGAGGTTCTTGAATTTTCTGCGAAATCCTAGGATGTTCCAAAACGTTTTGGAACAATCTAGAAAATTCCCGAACCTTCTGGAACATTATAGAAAATTCCCGAACCTTCTGGAACATTCTAGAACATTCTAAAGCAATCTCAACTATTCTAGATCATTTCAGTGTTTTGTAAAACGATCTAGAACATTATTTAACTCCCATAAGGAGCAATATTTACTCCCATATCTCGAAAATCAACCCCCGTATCTGAAAAACGGAAAACTTCTTCATGGATGGGGGGTGGAAGGCTAACACCTCATATAACACTCATGGGGCTATGAGGGTTGGTTTCTGAGTTTGAGCGGCATGCACATAGGACACTTTCTTTCATTACAGTAGACTCTCAAATAAGTTCCCCTGTCCGTTCCAGACCGCTCGTTAAAGTTCCGTTCCCCACTTTCACGTAGATTAGTCTCCTCTGCGCAGTTGATTGCGCCGTGGCACACTCTCCAATGCGCAGCTAGATGCGCGGAATGTATAATTCTAGACTACATTTTGTGCACGTAACCTCATTCAAAATGCCGCGCATTTAACCTCAATTTGATTGGTCCGCCAAAGAAGCAGAGTGGGGAGCCAACGAGGAACTTTAATGGAAAAATCTGGGGATCTTTAACGAGAGCGGAACTTTATTGGACGGAACTTATTTGAGAGTCTACTGTATATATATTAGATAATGATAATAGATAAATAATAAGATATAGCATAGCAACTTCATGAATGCCAGATTCGGTTCTTTCGAAGAAAATCCTATCAGTCCCTGCTGGGATGAGAACGTGACAATTTCCATAGGATAGTCTGATCTGGACCTGAACTCCGTAATCAGACTGCCCTGTGTCGCTCTAATGGGACACTGGGTTCAATTTCTAGTCAGGCCGGGAATCTTCATATCCCGCTGAGAATATGAGCTATCGCCATGGAATCGAATCGTGGAAAACAAGTCAATGGAATCGGAGAAAATTTTCACTGAATCAGAGTAAACCGTTTTTTGTTCATTTCCAAGTTGAAAGGGAATAACAAAAATACCTTTCTGTTTAAACTTCCCCTCGTTATACACTAGAGATTTCATTTGGCGATTTCGTTTCCCGTCCACTTGACAGGGACACATACAAGACAGAGCATTGATCATTCCATGAGGATTGTGGAAGGGCGCGTCAGAAAGAGAGGGTTGAAGACTTTTGTGAGAGAGTATCGAAACACGTATGTGGTCAAATCCGAAGAAAATGCCTGACTCTTGACGCGATTGGTATTTATGTATTGCATCAGATGGACGTCACTCAGCTTGATCATTTTTTCTTCTTGTTCCCTCGTTAGAGTTTTCTAATAAAATTCTGCTTTTTCAATCGAGATTATTCATACCTCCGGAGTTACTTGAAAAATTCATTTGATGTCCTACTAAAAAAAGAAAGTCATTCAATTATTCAATTGTATTATTGTGTTTTTTCAATATTTTCAATTGATGAGAATTGAGGTTTTACTTTTTTGAGGATTCGAGTTTTTTCGTCAATGTCGTCCCGAAATTTTCAATGATTCCCTGACATGCCTTGTACTGATCGTCCCAAAACGTGAGCATTGCTAAGAAATAAAAAATCAGATCATTAGTTCATTGCAAATTGATTGCAACAAAGTGTGGAGAGTGATGCCATTAACCCTAGACTGGTCGAACAATCAGCGTGGCGCTGCATTCCGTTATTTTTATCCAGTGATCGGCAAAAAAAAATCTATCTATTTTCATTACCTAATTTTTCGGAAAAATTAGTAATTAACTGGAAAAAATTCCTAATTTTTTTGGAAAAATTAGTAATAAGTCGAGAAAAATTCCTAATTTTTCTGAAAAATTAGTAATTAGTCGACAAAAATTCCTAATTTTTCGGAAAAATTAGTAATTAGCCGGAAGAAGTCCTTAATTTTTTCGGAAAATCAGTAATGCTTCTGAAAAATGAGTAGTTATCCGACAAAAACTACTGATTTTTCGGAAAAATGAATGATGCTTATCGGCAAATTACTAATTTTTCGAAATAATTAATAATTAGCCGCCAAAAATTACGAGTTCCTTTCAAAATATATTCCAAATATTATTATTCCAAATATCATTTATTATTCCATTTATTAATTCATTTCATCACAACTCCTCGTTCAAAATTTGTGTCTGTTAATCTATTAAATTACTAATTTTGAGGAATTTTTGAAAACAACAAGTAATTTTTCTCACTAATTGCTAATTGTCGAAAGTAATTGGTAAAATTTTCTCACTAATTACTCATTTTTAAGAGTAATCAGTAATATTTCCTCGCTAATTACTAATTCTTTAGGAAAATTAATATTTTTACCGACTAATTATTAATTTTCTATGAAAATCAATATTTTTTCTTGGCTAATTACTAATTTTTATGAAAAATCAGTAATATAATTGAAATCGTTGACGAAAAAAATCGATGATGCCGATCACTGTTTTTATCTTTGTAGGATCAATCAGTTGAGTAGAAAATTCTACAAATATTTGACTATTATTGTTGAAGTGTTTAAGGAACTCTAACATTTTCAAATCACTGATTCTGCAAATCTGGAACAGAAATAAAATAAATTCTAGGAACAGGTAGAATTTGGCTTATCATCCGACCAGAGTCGTTAGGTCACTGAGGTCGACTACTCTAGGGTTAGGGAACGCATATTTTGATTTACGATAAGTCCCAACTGGTTGTAGCATTCAGAATTGGAAGTATCTAAGACCCCTCCCCCTGTTCCAAAAATGAGAGAATGAAATTCAGCTGCTGCAATGATTTGCTCTCAAATATCCCAAAATATAGGAGACATGGCGAATTTTTCATCTACGCCTCTCTTGGAGTTTGGTTCCTCGCGAACAAAACAGAAATTCATAAAAGATTCTTTATCTCTCTAAATTATCGAGATATTTTAAAGAAAATGTCATAAATTTCACCTGATTTCACCAAACTTACTAGCAAATTAAAATCTGACTTCATCTTCTTATCAAGATCCCATCAAACACCAATCCTCCGTAAAATTTGTATGTCACCTTGTGGCCGACCTCTCGACCAATACAACTGTACCTATGTCTTTAAAAAATGAAGAAAAAAAAACAACAAATTATGGAAAGAACTGAGGAGAATAAATTTCACGAAATTAACGAGACGCATGACAATGTGATTCTCTTGAATTTATTTTTCTACTCTCTCCTTTAATGACATTCGTCGGGTAATTAAATTGTACGTCCAGACATAAAAAAAAAACGCGCTACAAGCGACTAGAGCAGCAATTTAACTCGTTGACATGTGCACCATTTTTGGAAGGCTGGAACGATATCCCGCAGCTTTTCATGTTCATTACCTGTTCCAACAAAAGTAAAAAAAATCGTAAAAAATGAGTGAAACATGATTTTAATTTAATGTCGATAATGTATTCTACCGGGACGAGTTTCAGCCCAAGCAAGTGATTAAATTAAATTATGGCAAATTGTTCATTTCCATTTACAGAGGCAATTCACACTGATACTACAGGCAAGAGATGAATCAACAAACGGTGTTATTGAGGAGGCAAGCTACAGTGGTATTGTATTACCTGGACCAACATGGCATACGTTAAATCATCAGGGCAGAAATGCGCATCTTGCTTATCGGGTTAGAGTACAGTGTGCTGATCATTATTATAATGCTACCTGTACAAAATTTTGCCGTCCACGTGATGATATTTTTGGACACTACACCTGCGATGAGAATGGTGACAAAGTATGCATACAAGGATGGAAAGGATCTGACTGTGAAACTGGTGAGTTGCTAAATTTTTATTCATTTCTAAACGCAATTGAGGATGAATGGAATCGGATGAATCGGAATTTTTTGCTTTATTCTTGCATGCATATCTTGGAAATGGTGGGCTTGGGTAAACATAATCAGGACACCTTGCAGTGTATGAGGGAGATGTCTTGATGAATTCTCCTGGTATTTAATAAGGAAAGAGATAGAGACCATTTGAAAAATTATATATTTGCATCTTTCGAAATACCGTAGAAACCATAAGACTTGGAGGAATTTAACAGGGGACCTTGTTCTGTGTAGAACGACGTTGCCGCAAGAGTCGAGAGAAAATCAGTGAAAGACGAGACGATAATTCAAATCTTAGCTATCGATAAATACAGTGGTCCCTCCCTAAGATATCCCTCTGTAAGATATCACCTCTCCTCAATTCTCCTCAATTCGTTCTCAATTCATTCCCCCACTTTCACTGATTTCGACGCGCATGCGCTCACGTTGGTAGCTAGGGCATTCTGTGCACATGTATACATGGAGAGTGTCGTACGCAGCGCAATAGTATTGAGAAGAGTTGTATTAATTAAATTCATATCTAAATAATAAGGTTTATTCATTTCAAGTTATAAAAATATTCCAAATAAACATAAACAACCAATGGCAGTACCAGTTGTTTACAAAATTAATGCATTGAGAGAATGAAAAGATGGAATACCGGTGCATGTCATTGCGAATAACCTCAATGTTACTACGCAAACGGTGAAAAAGTGACAAAACAACGAAAAAATATTTGAAACTCCAACTTCGTAAATAATTGCTTCAAATTCATGTGTAATGTCATTATTGTTTGTTAATAATTTTACCAAGAAAATTCATAAAATTTTATACAGTCAAAAAAGATTATCATCAAATTTATATTGAACCTAGAGTTCGAATGCTAAAGAAAAAAAAAATAGGAATTTATATTTGCAAATGAAAAAATACATTGCTCTTTTTAAATTGAATTCGAATATTCCGTGCTCTTTCTCTTTGTATTCTTAATTAATGACACTGCGCGTGCGCGAACCCATTTCATGGCTCCGCCTCCCTGAGGTGGAAGGGATACCTCCGTAAGATATTTTTCTCGCAACCAGAGCCCCAAACTTGATATCTTAGGGGGGGAGCACTGTAGTCGCGAGATAGACGATAATGTTCTTTCAGAATGTCGCTACATTTTTTAATTGGAAATTTTCCTCCCAATATTGCCTCAAAATATAAAAAATCGAAGGATATTTCGGTGAATATTTGGGGAATTATTGTGAGGTAGTGCAATTTCCGTAGACATCTTTTTAGTAGCTCTTCGAATTTTCTACAAAAAGGATCGGGTCAGAATTATCCTGTCTCGCTTATTTTTTATATTTCCTAGCCTAGCCGCTGATGACTGCTATTCTGAATTCTTCGTGAATTTGAAGATGATGCGGATGCACTAGGTATATCTCGTCGGTAGGTTAGAAATGCCGCGGAAAAATCATGGCTGCCTACTTATTCTGGAAGACACTTGAAATGACTGAGAAAACGATGCATTAAGTGTCTTGGAAAAATACATATGAAGCGTCTCAAAAATTACTACCGAAACGTCTTATATGTGACTACCAAAGTGTCTTAAATTCAGACATTTATTTTAGCAGTGATGCTCCGTATTTTGTTCTCCACTCAATTTCGCGTAATCGTTTTTATTAATTTCCCAATCTATATTTCATCAAACTATGAAGAAACTAGTTTGAAAACCATCACCTCCATTAAATTTTCAAGAATGCGTAAATTAAGGAAAGAGCATCAGTAAAATCAATACTTTGCATTTCTTTTGTTATCTATGGAACTGATGATTCTGCATTCATTGCGTTGTGTGATTTTTCAGTTGCAAAGTTTCCGCTTTGTTCGATTAGTAAAGAATCCTTCAATTTCATCACACAAATAATTTTATGAGATTTATATCAAAGTAATATCCATTATTTCATCTGACCTACTAAATCTTTCAACTCTCTTGCTGTCTATATGAATCAATATTTAACTGTACTCAAAACCAATCTATCACGTGATGTCACTCTCGTTATCCTCCGAGTCTATCTCAGATGGCAGAGAATGTCCTGTTGTCCTTCACCCGAATGAGCGTTTAATAATTCACTGTAGAGAACGCCAAATGAGCTCAATCAAGTGACGTCTCTATGCCTCTTATATTTAAATATAATATTGCTCTCTCTCTCTCTTTCTCCCTCCCTCCCTCTCTCATCTGTAAATGCGGCGTGAGAAAAAATTAAAATCCCTCGCATGACCTTTTTGCAAAATACATCAAAAGAAGTTACGAATAAAAGGAATGCCTCGAAGAAATGGAGAAAGAGATGAAAAAATTTCACATAAAAATTAAACAGGAAATTATAATGACGAAAAAAAAAAAAAAATGAAACATTTCGATTCATGAACCAATGGTCGAGTCACAGCGGAGGTCAATCGTAAAACACACGAATTATCTTGGTGTTGCGTACGCCTTTAATAGACGTGAGTATACGTTATGTTATGAGAGGATGGTACATGTCGTATGATTTTCCACACAAAAGGTATAGCCTCATGCCAGTTATCCCTCTCTTTTTATCTTTGATAATGTCTCTTTGTAGCCTTACAATAATAATAAAACGACCGAGAATCTCTTTCTTTGGGCCTTCGACTAATCGTTTCTTCCGTCTACAATCAAACTAAAATGATAATCATCGAGAATGATCATTTAAACTGTGCACTTTATGAGTCTATTTAATTTTGCAAGTGGTTGCGCAGTGGTGATTCAATAATTTCAGAACGCTTCGAACGCGTGTGAGAGTCAAGATTAATGGTAGAGTAATTATTATAGTTAATGAATTTATCGGCTACTTTTTTTTATCGATTGGGGAGTCATATCATTCTGAATTGCAATTTTCTGCTGATAGGGGCTGCGATCAATGAGCCGCTGGTTCAAGGGATTTTGGCCAATGATGTGGAATAATTAAATATTCATTGAATTTCGCATTTTATTGAATACATCAAGAGTAAAGGAACAAGAGAAGATGAGTTTGGAAGATGTAAATTAGTTTACGTATGAGTAATTTTGGAGATATGATCTAAGCAATGAGGTAAAACTATTGCCAAGATGTTTTTTTTGTAGGCCATTAAATTCTTCACAGAGTCTCAGAAAGATCTCTCTCGTTAATTTTTCCTAAAAATCTATGTTTTTAAGATATCTGCTGAAGAATCTACAATATATTCGGCGCCTCGTTTCCGACTATTCTCCACTACTGAAATGTTCTTCTCGTTATGTGAGATGTCGTGAAATTGGCAGAAGGAGATCCACCGTTTTTCGGATACGTGTGCACATTGTATGTGCCTCATTCATTATTTTTCAGTGAAGTGAAAATTCATCTACGAAGTCCTTGCGCTTAACGCTGTTGCGTTACCTTTTCACGCTCTGGTGGTGGGGGAAAAGAAAGAGAGAGAGAGAAAGATAAAATGAGTGAAAGAACGAATGTGCGCATGCGCATCCCTGCAGCATTGCTCGTAATGGTGGGATTAGCGAAAGGATCGACATCGGCTTTCTTCGGCGTCCATGCCCTACCAAATAATTTTTGGCTTCGGCACGCCGCGTGTGTCGATTCTTTCATTAGTACGACAATGCGGTAAATGTGCAGAATAGCGCCCACAATTTGAAAATAATTATCAAAGTCAAATCTTCGGAAAAAATATGGAATGCGCCAGCAGGATTTGAACTCACGACCCTCTGATTACATGTCAGGTGCTCTATCGCTGAGCTATTGCGAGTTCCTATACTTTCCTTCAAATTTTTGACCAATATATATTACATCAATTTCGCCACCTCCCTTCCTGAGGTAAATTCTAAATGAATTATTAATTATTCTGGGCGTTCTTATACACATTTACCTCAATTTCGCTGAGATTCAATACCAAAGCTTGCACTCATAAGATGTACAAACCCACTGAATTTAATGTCTCTAACTCAAATATTCCACGAATTATCGCCAGAACCGCGGTTTTTCAAAAATCATAGTAAAACTAATATAAATAAACCAAAAATCGGAGCGCTGGCCACCTTGAGGGTTTGATGTGCACCTCATCAGTGCATATCTCCTTCCGGCGGATGGATACTGTGCATTTGAAAAAACAAAAAATCCCACATTTTAGATCATTTGGAGTCATAATCCGATAAAATGTCAAATTGAAAAAAAAACCATTACAATGCTTCTATTCGGAATCTAAAACAGACAAAGTAGATTTTTTGTTAATAATTGATAAGAATATCTTGCAAACTACGTGAGACAGAGCAATTTTGAGCAATTATAATTTGTTAGCGAACAGATAACCAATGAATTACAAGCAGATACTCAAATTCTCACAGTGTATGCTTCGAGAATTTGGGAGCTATGCATTTGGTTATTTTTCGCTGAGGTTATTTCCGTATCCTTACTATTCTCAATTATTATCACTTGTTCACTCAAAGATATCTTTCTGCCGCAGATGAACGGCAATTGTAGCTCATCCATGGCAAATATTAATTGGTCCAAATCAGGACGGGATTGGACATGCCGTATGTGGCATAACGAGTCCGATCATGATTCGGACCCTTCATTCTTGCCGAAGATGAGCCGAAATGTGGTTCATCTACGGCAGACACAACCGGCCCAAATCCGGTCTACCGTAGCTCGGACTGGATTCGGCACAGGGAAACATAACATTGTGACATGGTCTTTTTCTGAAATTTCCAATAGAGATGACAAAAAAAGTTATATTCCAGATTAATTTTTGAATAATTTCGAATAATTGGAATTGCTAATTCGTTCTGTTTCATATACAAATAGAAAACAGTGAAAAACTCATATCTAGAGCAACGAGACCTTTTTAATCGCCTCGAGGATACTTTTCAGCTTGTCCTTTCAAACATGTACAGAGAAATAATCCCAAGTTAATACCACATAAAGAGGACTGGAGATCTTCACGCGAAAAGAGAACGTGGTGTATCGGGTGCACGTACTATCTCTAACTCATACAAATATATATGCAGGCCAACTCCACTTACATGTTGTGAAAACTGGCTTTTAGAATAATGTTTACTCATTTTTTTCTACTTTGTCATGGTAGCTAAAGGTCGACAGTGAAATTCACTCTGTACACGACTACACTTTACACTTCTTCAAAGTTTAGTTGCACACATAGGCGTATACATATGATATTTTTTTTTAACTGCAATGAGTATATAACTGATTGAAAATGTTTTTTTGCTGCTAAATTGTCGGTGATGAGGAGTAAGAATCGTAAAAGAAATGATGTCTTCTATAAGTCAAAATCATCTGCAAATGACTTTAAAATATATGGATGTATTTGTAAGGTATGAATCACATTTACAGACAACAACAAATTAACGAAATATGTGAAATAGAAAGAAAAGTTATTCCTATCGAAACTTCAAAATATTTTTCAATTGTCACCAATTTCCTCCGTTTACTTTAATATATCAGTAAAGAAGAAATCACACAACACAATGATAAATTACCCATCACAAATACAATCACAAGCAAACCCTGATTGGCTTGATTCAAGTACAACTACTCAAGTATAACCATAAGAATGAACAGAGAATGATTCTCATGATGATGAAAAAAAATTGAAAATCATCCTAGGTGAGGGTTATTAGCGTCACTTGGCTTGCTTCGAAGTTTCATGGTGCAGTAGTATAAATATGCGTAAATGTCCATTGTCCATGGATAAATACGACGTAGATGGCATTAGCTATTAATCAAAAAAGATGCCATAGTTCGCAGTGATATAACGGTTAAAATTTTTATTCTTACACATCTTTCACGTTTTGTAAATAATTCGTTTTCTTCATACTTCTAATGATAGTTTATACTTTTTTGTTTCTTCACTATGAATAACGTTTCGCGGCCACCAACTTATCGTTAGAATGTATGTGAAACCGGATTCAGCATATAATCTCATGACTTTTGTGAAATTCCTGAGTGATGAGACATTAAATGCCTTCACTAGCGTATTTTTTTTAGATAAAATCTAAATTTATGAAGCATTTCAAGTGTGATTTTCATTGTATTTTTTCCAGAAGTAATATAAAAAGTTTTTAATGTATTGAATATAGGTATTCATAATGTTTTGAGATGATCTGCGTGATGAAATGCTACTTATGGATTTAGATTTTCATTCAGGTTACGTAATTTCAATGCATTTTTAGTATGAGATTGATTTGTTATTGTCATCTACCATGGTGATTTTAATGGGCAAAGAATATAGTTGGAGATCTTTCTACGAATATTTCATTGCGTTGGAGATAAACGGGCGCAAGAGCTGCTCTCATGCATAGCAATCACACTACTCTGAATCTAAGATAGATAGATAGATAGATAGATAGATGAATGTTTATTATGACTAGAGCCTTAAAAGGCCATATAGCCAACCAAAAAAAATACATTGTTTCAACAATTGAGTGGTTTTTTTGAACAACACATAAAATAAAATAATAATGAATTAATATATGAATAGGAAAATTATAAAAATTAGTAAATATAAGATGCCTTATCATGAAAAATAATGTGAACAGACAACTTTTATAATCTTTATGTATTAAGATGAGGATTTTTGTCTTCGTTAGGTTCTGAATAAACAGCGAGAATATTCACAAAAAAAAAATTTAGTTTGAAGAACATTATCAGATTTAAATTTGTTCCATGTGCAACAATTCCTCATTGACATTTGCCTAACCCGTTAACTGTTGTTGTCCACTATGGAGGACATTGAGATTCACGCCCTAGAATTGGAATCAGTCTTCAAATTCTAAGGTGTAAAACTAGCCTCTATTGTGGAGGAAAATAGTCAACGGGTTAACAAAATGCGTGGAAATTCTCGTTAAGGAGGTATATATATTTCGCAAATTTTTTTCATTCTGAAAACCTTTTCAGGATATATTGTAGAGTACTTAAGTTTCTATTAGCAGTCGGTTTTACCCCAGGTTACCGGGCAGAATCTTGAGGAATTGATTTTTGAAAAAAGTAGAATTTACACAATAACCCCATGAGAGCTATCTGACTTTACATTTCGGTTGAAAATTCACCAGTATAGACCGTTTTGTTACATATAAAAGCGTATATGAAATTAATCGTTAGAGTTTCAACCATTTTCTCCAGATGAATATAATCCTATGTTACCGAACATATAAGACTGAAAATTGCGTTCAATTGAGCTTCGGTCAATTGAATTGCCATATTGGATATTCAAAATTCCCTGAATTCGAAGCATTCTGTGTTTTAGCCTATCTGCATCATCGACTGAATCTCCACATAACAATTCTAATCATACATAAAAAAATCTTTTTCATGTTCCAGCTGTCTGCAAAGAAGGATGCCATCCAATTCACGGTCACTGTAACGTAAGCGGCGAGTGTAAATGCCGTCATGGGTGGAGAGGCGAATACTGTGATCAGTGCACACCATATCCAGGATGTAAACATGGCTACTGCAATGGCTCATCCTGGCAATGTATATGTGATACAAATTGGGGTGGTATACTGTGTGATCAGGATTTAAATTATTGTGGTACACATGAGCCATGTCAGAATGGCGGTACCTGTGAAAATACAGCGCCAGATCAGTACAGGTGCACATGTCCGGATGGATTTTCCGGTCCAACTTGTGAGAAAGTTGATAATCCATGTGCATCGAATCCATGCTTGAATGGTGCAACATGTCGAGAAATTGGAGAAACTGCTGAATGCGAATGTTCACCTGGTTTTTCAGGAACATATTGCGCTACTGATGTTGATGAATGTGCATCACAACCGTGTCAAAATGGCGGCACTTGTGTTGATGGCAAAAATGAATTCTCGTGCAACTGTCCATCAGCATGGCAGGGTACACTTTGTCAATTTGACGTTGATGAGTGTGGACTCAAAGAAGCACCATGTAAAAATTCGATAACGTGCGTCAATCTTGCTGGTGATTACAGGTACTTTAACTAATTTTTTGTTCTAGTGTTTTAGTTGGAATAATTTCATTCTCACAATACATTACTATATTACTATGTCACACAATAACTATGTTCTTCATTATCTGAAATTCCATCTGTCATCAATAATTAAAAATCGAAGATAAACACTGCAACTTTGACATTTAATTACTAGTTCCCATAGTTCAGGGAAATTTCTCGGAATGTCGCATCAAACTAGATAGTCAAAAGTATAGGTATTTTTGTGAAATAATAGGTCTTTTTCTTCTTCTTTACGGCTCTGCCTCTATTGAGAAAATCTGGCCGTGAGGAAGTAGGTCATCTGTGGAAGAAAAAATGATTAACCCTTCAGCTAAACGACTGGCATAAAGTCGAACTAGCCAAAGAGGGATGTTCCAAAGTTGACCCGAAGCTAAAATTCGTATGTTATAGCATAGCAGCCGAATATTTCCGAAAATCCATCTTTGGCTAGTTCGACAATACATTACTCTTGTAATGAAGAAAATTCGCAGAGAGCTAAGAAAAAATTAATAAAAAAATTTTTTGAAGCTAATAAAATTTTTATCATCATAATTTGAAAGAGCATTAAATTTTGAATAGCTCCAAAAAAACAGCTAGCCACTCCATTCAAATCCCAGTTGAAATTATTTGTGATTGCTTCGAGCATTGAGTTATTCTCACTCTTGAATTCCGAGAAAGCCAAAATTCTGGGTTTCATATGTCTACTTTCTTCTGTGATTTCGTTTAGTGCCTTTTCATTTGTATATCTATATTTGTTCGCTTGAGGTGCGTTAAATACATTTCTTCTATTCTCATTTTAGATGTCGCTGCAGGAGTGGCTTCACCGGGAAGAACTGTACAAAGAATATAAATGATTGCACTGGCCAGTGCCAGCACGGTGCATTGTGCATAGACCTAGTGAACGATTATCATTGCTCATGCACACCAGGTTATTCCGGCAAAGATTGTGACATTGACATAGATGAATGTGCATCGAAACCATGTCAAAATGGCGGCGAATGCAGAGATCTTGTTAACACTTACGAGTGTGTTTGTCCAGTCGGTTACACTGGTTATCAGTGCGAAATTGACAGAGATCACTGCAGTCCGAATCCATGTAGAAATTCAGCTCCATGTTTCAAAACACAGACTGATTATTACTGTCACTGTCCCGAACAGTGGCAAGGTAAGAATTGCTCAGAAACGGCACTTCATAATCCCCAGTACCGTGCGGAAGATGGCACCCTTGGATGCGGCAGTGAGGGTACGCCATGTGGTGGACGCGGTACTTGCTCCGGCGGAAAATGTATCTGTGATGCTGGTTATACCGGAGAACATTGCCATGAGAACATTAATGATTGTCGGGGTAATCCATGCTTGAATGGAGGAACTTGTGTAGACCTTGTTAATTCATTCCAATGTATCTGTCGAGAGGGATGGGCCGGAGATCTTTGCGATGAAGGTTTGTACAATTTTTTTTGAATATGTTATTAACTCATGTGATCGATAGCTCACAAATTACGGAGGATTTCGACAGACTTTTGATATCCCGTCCACAATTATAGCAATTATTGTATAATAGCTAATCACTATATCATCATGTGACTAACTATGGGAAGATTATATCAATTAATCCTTTCCTCTTCTTAGAAAGTACAAATTTCGGATCATGCAACACGAATCAAGTTAAGCATTTACCGTGGATTCAAGTCATAAGCAGGATAGATACTGACAACTGTTCAAATTTCAATCATAATAATAATGTTATACAATACACATGACCCTACTCATCGATGACATTAGTTGAATCAAGTTGCAAAGCACATTTTGCGTGATTCCATGTTAGCAGTAGCTTATACCTTAAGATTCTCTACCCCACTGATTGCTCTATTAAACAATCAATAAACATCATTCTTTTACACAAATTTACAAATTCTCCTCTCCCTCTTCTTCTCGATCTTCTGATTACTCACTTACCCCTATCAATAAGTAATCAACATTCATTCCTTTTTTCTGTTTCTCACCAACAGATGTCGATGAATGCACCAATGCCCCCTGCCGCAACAACGGTACTTGCATAGACGGCGTGGCAGACTTTACATGCACCTGTCGCGGTGGCTGGAAAGGCAAAACTTGTACCCTCCGCGGTGGCCATTGTGAGCCAGGAACCTGTCGTCATGGTGGCACCTGCGAAGACCGTGGCGATGGCTTTACCTGCCACTGCCCCCCAGGCTGGGAAGGCGCTGCATGTCACATAGCCTCACCCGCATGCGCAAGCACACCCTGCGAGAATGGTGCGACCTGCGTCAATACAGCAGACGGTGGCTACCGCTGCATTTGTAGGGAAGGCTTTGAAGGACCAAATTGCCGTCGTGACGTTGACGACTGCAAGCCGCTCCCTTGTTTAAACGGTGGTAGATGTGTTGACGGCGTGAATTGGTTCAGATGCGAATGTGCACCGGGATTCACAGGTCCTGATTGCCGAATAAACGTTAACGAATGTGCAAGCGATCCTTGCATGGGTGGCGCCACCTGTGTGGATGGTATTGCAAGCTATTCATGTGTCTGTCCACCAGACCGAACGGGCTCTCATTGTGAAATTCGCACTGCTAGTGGCGCTGGCTGTCTCTCAACGAATTGGGACGACGACTGCAACATCTGCGAGTGCAGAAATAGCAAGAATTCTTGCAGTAATGTTTGGTGTGGTCAAGGCAATTGCCTAAACGGCACATCATGTTTGGCGCACGAAGTTTGCGTACCGTCCGCTGGCGAGAGCTGTTTAGCGCCGCCATGCACAGCCTGGGGTGAATGCCGCCCAATAGAAACTGGTCGGAGAGTTGGACCGCCTGCACTACCAGCACCACCAACCTGCTGGCCTGGCCAGGCGATGACAGGACCAACCTGTTCTCGATTAACGATACTACTTAGGCGAGACACACTTCTGCCTGGTACTTCGGTTGAATTCCTTTGCAGAAGACTGCGAAAATTACTCGCCGATCCGAGGAGACCGCAATCAATAGTCCTGCTCTGTGATTTGAAACCCGGTGATAACGATACAATAGAAGTAACAATATTCTCCGAGGCTGCTGTTGATGCAGCACGAGATTTAGGTGAAGCTCTAAGCAGACCTCTCACACGGCCATTAGCACTTGCCTCTGTGCTAGAGGTCAAAGTTGAAACTGCGCTTTTAACAGATCCGAATATTAGTAATAACGGAAATAGCAGTGGTGGTTATATAGCTGCTTTGGGTGCTGTTCTAGCAGTTGTACTACTTCTAGCGCTGATCGGTGGTCTTTGGTATTTGAGATCACGACGAAGATCGGGCCTCAGCGCGACGACGAGCAGCGAAACATCGCTCCATCGGCATCGCAGTGATCTCGATGAGAAGTCGAATAATCTCCAAAACGAAGAAAATCTCAGGAGATATGCTAATCCGTTGAAAGATCAAGACTCCAGTGAGCCGAGGGTTAGTGTAGTCAGGCCCTTATCTGGCATGTCGCTTGGTGCGCTTGGTCCAGCTGAGGAGAGCCTTGAGATGGTCTCCGAGGAAGGGAGACATCGTTTGCCACCATTGTACAAACCAACTAGCGCTGAAGCTAGAAATAACACAGCTAGTTTCAGTTACGAAGAGAGTCTACACAAACCTTATACAAAGCCGCGGCTCCAGGAGCCTGCTTACTCACATCAACAGCCTGGTACTAGTGCGCAAATTGGCCCGAGACAGGTGCTCACTGTACATGTTTAAATATTCCAATATTCATTCATTGTGAATTTGTAATTGAATGGAATCCTGAGATATCGGTGATGATGCCGATTTTTTAGGCATATTTCGAAAAATGTAGACGACAGGAAAGTTTTTGTTGGGACTTTTTTTAGTGAAAAAAATTAGAACCACAAGAAAGTCATTACAGAAATTGCTCTATCTCTCTTGAGGAAGTTCATCTAGTAGCGATTGAATAGTCAGAAAAAAATTTTACCACCAGCGTAGTCGGCTCAATGACAAGCGTAGCCGTAACCTGTATAGCTGTTATATACTAGAAATGCTTCTTCGTCGATCATAATTTTTCGTTTGGAAAAAATCGAATTTATATAAATAATTTTTTTAAAAATCAAAAAGAAAAATGTAACCTGATCATATTTCCAACTCATTCTATATGATTTGCCGACAAGCGTAGTATACATTGCGTCGTCCAGAAAGCATTTTTGGTTTCAAGAAGCGCGCGGTACCGTCATACTAGTAAGACAAAGGTTACTCCCCCGAAAATCAGTATTTTTCGAGACAAATTAATTTATTTTGAAGTCAACAAGTATCTAATTGATTTGAAGAAGCTTTTTGAACGTTCTTCACACATTTATTCATCCATTATAGAAGTTTTCTCCGAAACAATTTGTTATTGGCCGCAAATTTTATATTTATAGATGAAAACTCATAAGAGACCGGGTTAGTTGAAAAAATCTATATTCATTAATTTCTCCCAACTTCCTAACAAGATATCCGGAGAGTTTGAAATAGGAAAAATAGGGCTTTAAAATTTGAAATTGACGTTATCAAATAGTCTTCCTAGCTATTTCCGCTTGCAAATATTAATAATGCAAATTCCCGAGTTAGCACATCAATTTTGAAGAAAAGGCATTCTGTTATAACTGAGAAATTAATGGACCAAATTGTATTATTTATCGATTGAAATCACAATTTTTTCAATAAATTCAATGGAAGTATTTTCAACTTTCGATTCATGTGTCATATTCCAGGATTAAAATTTTTCAAAGAGATTCCATTCAATTACAACTGGGAATCAGCAGTGAAGTGATAAAGACAGGTCAAAGAATCCATCGTAACTTATTTGACGAACAAAATTTTAGCCCACAAAATCGTTTAAAATGAATTACTCTTCATCACTTCACTGCTCGAATAATTCTATCACAGTTTTCAAAAAGAAAAACGAAAATCAGTGTTCTTTTGAAGCTCAAAAGACTTATAAAGCGAGTGTGGGTAAAAGTTGAGGGTTGAACGTGGAAGTTTATGACTCTGCAATAGCCATGAGAAAATAGATACTAAAAACTGTTATAATTAAAAGAGATATAAAGAAATTAATTATATTATATTAACAATAGAGAATTTAAAGAAATGTGTGAAAGCGAGATGCAAAATAGGCTATTGCTGCAGTGAAGAGGATGGAGAGATGATAATAAGGCGGGTTTTGATGCTTAATGCTAGTGTCTTTGCATAGTCATTTCTGATTCACGTGACTCGTGGATAAATGTTAAATTCTATTTCATATTTTTTTGTAACATTTTTCAACAGGTTTATTTTGCCATACAATCAAGCACTTCTATCACTTTATGAAGAAACGCAGAAATGAATAGTAATGATGCTCGATGATTATTACGAAAAAAGAAAGATACGTGCGTTCATCTCTCTCTCTCTTCCTCTCTCGTGTAATACAAGAGAAATGAAGAGAAAAATAATCCTCAAATGCGACATTGAATTTCACTCAACAATTATGATTAATGATAATGACAAGTTGTTATCCTTTGTACATATGTACATAATTTGTACTTATTTTTTTCTTTTATCGTCTCTCTCGTTTTTTGCCTTTCTACTGAAAAAATAATTGATCGATATTTTTCATTGGAAAAGCTATATTATGAGAGAAAAAACAGAATTATGTTGGTGATTTTTGAGATTACGAAATATTTAATTTTTTCAACGAAATATCTCAATTTTTTTTTTTAATATTTGGTAAATATTTTTGTATGAAAAATCAATTTTTAACGATTTTGATTTACAAGATTCGAATCATTCCGTTTTGGTCGAAAGCCTTCTTCTCGTTTGGATTTTCTTCTATAGAAGGGTTTCCATGAAAATTTTTGCATCTTTCTTAGATTTTAAGATAATTCAGAAAAACTAATTACGAAAAGAAGTGACGACTCCGATTAAATTCCCGTTGAATGCTTTTTTTTGTGAAAATATTCCTAAATCTATCAGAGATACAAAAAAATCATAGGGGAAGGTGGGGCAAAATGGACATCAGGGGTAAAATGGACACATCTAAATTTTTTGGCAAATATTATGGAAAACTCTTGAAATTAAGGGAAATATTGGCGGTAGATTGTTTTTGATGATTTCATTGGAAAGCTGAGGAAATTTTAGATGGGAAACAAGTGCCGAAATTAATTTTTTGGAGTTTTTGGTGATTTCGACTTTTTTGAGCTTTTTAGAGGGGTAAAAGCCTTGTTTTTTTGAAAATTTTCAGTTTTTTGAGAATATCTTTGGTTTTATTTGTCGTAGCGCAAAAATTTTGACGGGAGGTGAAAGGTGAGATCATTTGCCATCGATTTATAGGGTTTTGAATTCAAAAATATCGATTTTTAAGGTATTTATAGACATTTCTGTGAAACAATTTTGTGAAACAGTTTTTGGACTATAACTATTCCAAAAATTGACATTTTTGAATTCAAAACCCCATAATTCTATGGAAAATGAGCTCACCTTTCATTTGAGATCAACCCCGAATCGCTACGACCAATAGAACCACAGATATTTGGAAAAAACTGAACATTTGAAAAAATACCCCTCAAAAATGCAAAAAAATATAAATTTTCAAAAAAATCGAAAAAAATACAAATGACACTGGTTTTCCGGCTAAAATTTCCTCAGCTTTTCAATAGAATGATCAAAAAAAATCAATCTCTAACCATTTCATTATAGTGTCCATTTTGCCCCACTCTCCCCTACATATCTTTTCTGCAGAGAAAAGTGTTAACAACAGAATACTCTTAAAAACCGTTTTTTATCATGCCATCAATTGATAAATACAGAACTGAAACATTATCCAAAACTTCGACAGTCAAATTGTCTCTAATAGAAAAAAACCGTAAAATTATCGCGAATATTTTCATTTTTTTACTTTCTCCTCTTTAGTAATTCATCACAATTACTTATTCCCTCCAAGGGACATTTTATAGCTAGAAATAATTTTGTAACAGAAGAATGAAAGAATTACCACTTAAATACGTAATGCAAGCGATTTGATGCGTTTCTCCGCAACAAATATTGTGATAATCATGTACGAATCATAACGTTTTCATTATTGTCCCCAACGTCTTTTTCATTCAATTCTGACTTTTTTTTTTTTTTTGTAATTGTGCTGTTTAAAATGTATTTCAATAATATTAATTGTATTTTACTCAATGAAAGAAATTAATCACATGGACCTTGAGTCTGCTGCCTGAGCAACAAGTAATCGGGAATAATGACAATAAAAAATATTTCTAAGAACAAAATAACTATAGTGAATGCATATGAAGGAGTAAAATAGAATGAGTCAATTGGACTTTATCCCATTTTCCAAAATATCTTCGGACAGAAGCAGGATAAGAGCAATATTGTAAAGGCATTTGTTGTAGAACGCCTACAAGAAAAGTCCAGATGAAATTTTTTCGTATCTGTAATCAATTCCGAGCTATTTCCATAACAATTTAAGGAGAAATCAACTTAGTTCATTTCGACTTTTTACAGAAATACAATTACGATATTCCTACAAATGATTCATAATCGTAAATGTGTCCAGGATAATCTAAGAATTCCTGTTGAGAGATCGAAGGTATTTAAATTAAGGTGAAACCTTTTAATTGTACATAAAAGAGTGAATAAAATTCTCTCGTTTATTATTTTTTTAATGATTTATAAAGAAAATAGAATGTGCAATGAAAGAAAAAAAAAAAATGTTGTGAATATTTTTCAGTGAAATTATTCACCTATTTCCTCTTTTTTTTTTCTAATAATTTTTATATGCCAGAATAGTTTGTAATGAGTTTGTGACACAAACATAAAGAAATAATTAATGAAAGAATTATGATTATTTTCTTATTTTGAATTTTATAAAAAGAAAATTATATTATTGTAATAGATAGAAATTATATTATTGTATTATTATTAATTTTGATTATTTACATTTTAATGAAATTTTTTTTTCGAGGGCAATGGTTCTTAAACGTTGAGCATGTAGAAAGAATTTCAATGCAATATTATTATTTTTCAATAGATAATTTTTTTTTAGTGCTGTAATTCTCCATTTTATGGATTTGTGAATTCTCCTTCAGTAAGAAAGATATCCAATCAACGTTTTTCGAACCAAACTTCTTGGATTGATCGAACAAGTACATGAGAGCGGACGAGTAGTTTGTCATTGGTTTTTTTTTTAATTTCTGGAATGGAATGTTTCATGAGTGTGAAAGTGCGTGTAAATAAGTTCCTGATTATATTTTCTCAATTCCCTTCCCTTCTCCCTTCATTTGTGATTGCTGATGAAAAGTTTTTTTTTCAATAAAAAGTACAATCGTCATCAAACGAGTAATCTCTTCTTTCACTTGTTCCCCACATTTCTCACTGAGACATTTAACTGATGGTGAAATTATAGTACAGTCCCGCTATGGGGGTGTTGGATTCCGGATTGAATTTATTAAAAATATCTATTTTTCGAAATCTAACTTTACACAGAGAAAAATGTTTTCTTAATTTAAGAATGTGCAGTCACTTAATTTAAGAATGTGCAGGTCACTTAAATTAAGAAAGAAAAGTCACTTGATTTAAGTGAGAAAACTCACTTGATTCAAGTGAGTTTTACTTTCTTAAATTAAGAATGAAAAAGTCACTTGATTTAAGTGAGAAAAGTCACTTAATTTAAGTGAGAAAAGTCACTTGATTTAAGTGAGAAAAGTCACTTAATTTAAGTGACTTTTACTTTCTTTAATTAAGAAAGAAATAGTTACTTGATTTAAGTGAGAAAAGTCACTTAATTTAAGAATGGCAAGTCACTTGAATTAAGTGACTGCACATTCTTAAATTAAGAAAATATTTTTCTCTGTGTATTATTACAAACTTTAAAAACTCAAGTTGAACTTTCAGATACAGTAGACTCTCAAATAAGTTCTGCCCAATAAAGTTCCTGGTTGGCTCCCCCACTCTGCTTCTTTGGAGGACCAATCAAATTGAGGTTGAATGCGCGGTATTTTGAATGAGGTTACGTGCACAAGATGTAATCTAGAATTATACGTTTTGCGTATCTAGCTGCGCATAGGAGAGTGTGCCACGGCGCAATCGACTGCGCAGAGGAGACTAATCTATGTAAAAGTGGGGAACGGAACTTTAACGAGCGGTCTGGAACGGACAGGGGAACTTATTTGAGAGTCTACTGTACTTCTTACAAAGTCAGTTAAAGAATAGATGTTCCTTAAATTTCAACATGGATAGTAGCAGTATCTCTGCTAAAGTCTGACTGAGGTGTTTAAGGTATTTCGGGGTTTATATATCTTAATAAGAGGGTGGAAAAGGCTAGGTGTAAGGTAAAGAGGGGGTAGGACCCGCTATGTAGTTGGGGAGCTGATGGTAATTACTGGGAAAAACCCGGGGAAATAGCAATTGGTTGTGCCAGGAATTTGGGACCAACAGTGCAATAAAACGATTAGTGAAGAAATTCGTGTTCTAGGGATTATAGTAATAAAACGATATAAAGAAGGAAAAAGGAACTACGATACTGAGCATTTGGTGTTCAAGTGACGTGGCTTGAGGAAAAGTAAAGGTAATCGAATGAAATAAGGAACAAAATGAGCAAACCCCCGTTATTCTATGACTCTTAGTTTCTGAAATATGATTTTTTTAATGGAAAATTTGAAAATGACGCGCGAGCCTCTGATTATTTTTCTAGCTCTCGCATATCATTGTTAAACTTCGCAGTAAAAATTAATATCTTGTAAACTACAAGTCGCAGAGAAACGGGGTTTCGCTTATTGCATTCGTTAATTCATCCCCTAAATTTTAGTCGCATCATGTCTCGATGAATTTCCAATAGTCTTCGAGACGTTTAAAGCCAAGTGCGTCTGATGTTCACTGTGCGCCTTTGTCTAACGCATACTCCTTACGTAGTGTCAGTAGTTCACTAACACAATTACAATGTCCGAAAACTTTCGGTTCAGAGAAGAATTCTGGAATCCGAAGATGGAAAAGTGGATGAAATCCGGAAATGTGCTGGAAGAATAATTCCGTACAGAAAGGGTCTCGCCCTCAACAATCTGTCGACCTCAGTTTGTGCTTTGTTGAATTCAAATCACAAAGAGATTGCGGAATCTTGGAAAACGTGATTTCCGGGTGAGACGAAGACGAAAACGAAGAATAAGGAATATGATAAAATGACAAAACCAAGCTGAAAGGCCAGGAATAAAGGTGAGTTGAAGCGGTGCATAGATAAAGAGGATATACATGGCTAAAGGGGTATATAAGTGCAGGCACGTAGTTGATGCGGTACTTGTGTGTGATCCTACGTGAATGAGTCTTAGACGAGACAGCGAAATATTACATGGTACAAATGTTTCAGGTTGAAAGAAACTAATTCGTGTACAAGACCAAAAAGATTCAAGATCATGAAGCCGTCACAGAAAGATGACATAGACTTATTTAATACCCAATTACATTAATTGTTCAATGCAGAAAAGTTGCATCAGAAGGAAATATCATTCATACTTGTAATAGAAAGTTATCTCTTCATTATTTTGGAAATTTCTCGAAAATTATGAATTTTATTGCCGAAAAAATGTATTAGGACCGGTTAACTTATTCTCCTTTACACTTTACAGCACTGCAGAGGGCTATTAGCTGTTGGCCAATTGATATTTAACGTAGTTGACTCCCTACCGTCCAGTTAAAAAGTTTTGGCTCTGAGACGCCAGCCTATGTGTTGATAATGTACTACTATGAACCTATATATTTTCGACTTGACTGTACACTCACACAGTAGTATCCTCTATATGAATACACACAACTGTGAAATGTTCTCCCACAACACGCTCGCGCGGCCATCTTGATACCCCTTCCACTGAGAATTTCGTCAAAATTTCGGTTTTATTTTTAATTATTCACCGAAACCATGTGGTCAATGATCTCGATATTTTCAAAAATAATCCTAGATTTATAGTTCTGATAGGTGTTAGTTTTTCATAATGATGGTGTTTTTTTTCAACATGGAAAAAAATAAAATCAGTAGTTTTCTCATGCTTCTCTTATACTGCCTGTACAAAAGCGGTGATTTCAATTGCAATTATCTCATATATACTGTGGACCATCGTTCTCAAATTTCATTATTAGATGCATTATGCATCTAATTATTTATGGCCCGATTTTTAAGCAAGTCTTGAACTTTGTCATTAGGGAGTCAACTACCTTAAGGGGAGATCACGGTGAAATTCAAAAGTCTTTAGTCAGTAAAGGAATCCATCGAATGATATTTACACAGAGAAAAATGTTTTCTTAATTTAAGAATGTGCAGTCACTTAATTTAAGAATGTGCAGGTCACTTAAATTAAGAAAGAAAAGTCACTTGATTTAAGTGAGAAAACTCACTTGATTTAAGTGAGTTTTACTTTCTTAAATTAAGAAAGAAAAAGTCACTTGATTTAAGTCAGAAAAGTCACTTAAGTTAAGTGACTTTTACATTCTTAAATTAAGAAAGAAAAAGTTGCTTGATTTAAGTGGGAAAAGTTACTTGATTTAAGTGAGAAAAGTCACTAGATTTAAGTGAGAGAAGTCACTTAATTTAAGTGAGTTTTACTTTCTTAAATTAAGAAAGGAAAAGTTACTTGATATAAGTGAGAAAAGTCACTTAATTTAAGTGACTTTTACATTCTTAAATTAAGAAAGAAAAAGTTACTTGATTTAAGTGAGAAAAGTCACTTGATTTAAGTGAGAAAATTCACTTGATTTAAGTGAGTTTTACTTTCTTAAATTAAGAAAGAAAAAGTCACTTGATTTAAGCTGGAAAAGTCACTTAATTTAAGTGACTTACATTCTTAAATTAAGAAAGAAAAAGTTACTTGATTCAAGTGGGAAAAGTTACTTGATTCAAGTGAGAAAAGTCACTAGATTTAAGTGAGAGAAGTCACTTAATTTAAGTGAGTTTTACTTTCTTAAATTAAGAAAGGAAAAGTTACTTGATATAAGTGAGAAAAGTCACTTAATTTAAGTGACTTTTACTTTCTTAAATTAAGAAAGAAAAAGTTACTTGATTTAAGTGAGAAAAGTCACTTGATTTAAGTGACCTGCCATTCTTAAATTAAGTGACTGCACATTCTTAAATTAAGAAAACATTTTTCTCTGTGTAACATGATAAGCCGTGTCAAAAGAAAGGAAAATGTTGAACACAATTTATTCTGCGCGGTATTCCAAAATAAAACGTAATTATTCGGGTTTCTATTTTTAAATTTCCCTCAGAATACAATTTCTATTCGATTCAAATTCTTTCTTTTTCTACTATTGTTGTCTATATTTAGTAGTTTTCGAGTAAAATCAATCTAGATAATTCTGTCATTATTAATTATAACATACGAGTAACGACAAATTTTCAAGACAATGAAAGACATATTGTCCTAATATTTTTGTTAATTTGTTTTCTTTATCTGAAAAGTTCCTGAGACAATGCTGACCGCACATTAGACGTACCCGTATAATTGATAATTGAACATCTCACGCAGAATCACAATACAATAGCGTAAGTAGTACGATCACTCGAATAATAACTTCAACCGTTACCAAATGAGTCATCCAACAGAGAGCATTATGATCTATGTGTGAGCGGTTATTCTATTCTATTTAATGAAATAGGACATAATTCCTTTAATCAACAAATAGAAGAAACGGAGAAAAAGATAAAGAGGCGGAAAGGAAAAAATGAGTTTTGAAGTGGCTTGATGTGATTAATACGCGGGTGATTAAAACAGAGAGATCACGCGATGTACCTTTCAAATGTAGCGTGATTTGTGTATTCTATCAAAAGCCATGTAATCCGAAGATCGTAATAAAGAACTCGACACATTACAGAATAACGTTTAATGAGAGTTTTTTGGCATTTTTCTTCTTTTTTTTTGGAATAACAGAGAATAGGAGAGAATCCTTGACAAATGGGAGATTTTTCACCGAAAGATAAATTCAGGACTTGGAGATGAATATTCCGAAGCGGTGGCGGAAAAATCCGAAAAAAATTATGGTATATTCTGGATCACTTAATGAACTTGTCCTGGAAGTTTCATAAAAACGTAAGCGTTTTTTCTTTTAGGTCGAAAGCTGATGTTCCTTCTTAAGAGAAGACTTTGAATAATCCTGACGCGGAAAGATCCTCATTAGATTACTCACCGGATCTGGAAGTAAGCGAACTCAATACTTCCTGATTTCACAAATGCATATCTGTGACATAGGTTGATTCATCAAAATTGGTTGAGATCTTGTTTGTACTAAATTATCTGCTCGTCAAAAGAGTTCTTCTAAACTCAATTATCATACTGGCAATATTCTAAAAATAGCGTGAAAATTTTGAGCCCTCAATGAAGAAGGAAAATTCAATGAAGAAAACCTCCGAAACGTGCCGAAAATGTTAGAAACAATTGAAAAAATCGTTTAACCTTCAAGCACAAAGAAAAATTTCCAAAACTGGGAAAAAATTCTCTGCAAAATTTTTTTCCGAGTGAATTTCTGCAATTTCTCACTCGATTAGCTTTTCATAATAAACTTCGTGAATCTACGCTGTGAAAAAACCACAAGAACAAATCTATGATGGACCAGCGCGTAAGTACAGATGAGACTCATAAATGCTTCCGCATTGGAGGACGTCCGCTCGTTTAATGACAAGTGTTAAATAATAGAGCCATGATTCAACCTCTCTAATAAAAAAATTTCAAAGAATTTTTTGAAAAAAGTCTTCTTTCGTTCTGATAGGAATTTTAAATTTCTTCGTGATGACACACGATGCCCTTTCTTTTTGAGGTCAAGAAAGCATCGTGCACACTTGACCACAACTAATTAATTGGTCAAATGACGATGTCATTTTATTTTATTTAGGAGTTGAACACATTGAAGGAGTACGATTGGGATTATTACTCAGAGGGATCTGAGGAATCACGAGATGTTTTGACGATTCCTAGTACCCGGCAGATTTCGAGGCACTCATCAGTCATCGATGATGCAGGCGATGTTCCGGAATTCGTGTCGCAGTATCAGGATGAAAGAGCTAAACGTGCAGCTGCTGTTGAAGAAGAGAAGAAAGAACGATTGAGGAAACTTCTTGGTGTAAATTTTTCATGTTAGATTATCAAAAATAATTTTGATTACAAAGACCTCTCTCTCTCTCAAAAAATTATGCATCCGCAATCATTTCCATAATCAACACAGGAAAAAAAAGAATAAAAATTATAATTATAACGAGAAAGAAAGAGTTATCGTGAGCTTTCGTCCTTGTGACCTCAATATTTTACACAGCTGGACAAAATTAAGGCCCGTGATTCAGCTGCAACAATAATCACACCCGAGGAATCACTTTCATCATTGAATACAAGCAGCGAGAGTAGTTGTAATTATTGCCTCAAGGATATAGGAGTCAGTGATTCACAATTGAAATTACTGAATATATACAATACTTATCCTGTTTCCGATGATCCTGGTTTACTATTGGCATTTTGGACATTGTATCCGAGGGATGCAGTTTATAAAAACGATGGAATACAGAAGTTCATCGACAGTGTTGAGAGAATGCAGATGCGATCAATTAAAAAAATTTGCAGCATGTTAGAAAGTGATGGGATTGATTTGGGATTTTATGGCATTGATCCAAGAATTGTGAAAGCACTGTGCGATGCTGTGAGAAATAATTCCTCAATTCAAGCACTGAATTTACAAGTTAGTTTGATTTATTTATCGTTTCTTTCGTTGATGAATTAAGTAATTTGGCCACAAAGAACAGTGTGGCAATGCACAGAAAAAAAATTCTAGTTAAATTTACTATGCTAACATCGTAATTCGTCCTATTGATTATTGTAGTGGTGGACTAGACTTTTAACATCGTAATTTTTACAATGTAGTGTTGGAAATTTCATTTAAGAAATAATATTTTAGACAAATAATACCAAGTCTTGAGCTCTTTAATATAAATTACGATGTGAACATCGTAAAATTTGAAGAGAAATCTTAAATAGAATAAAATAATAATCGACCGGTGGTTGGATTCGAACCCGAGTTCTTTCGAGTGCCAAATGACCGACGCCTTGGACCAGTCGGCCACCGAAGGGCTTACACTTTAAGTTGTTTTTAAGATCTATATTAACGATTTCAATAAAAGGTCATAAGACACGAGAGCGTCTCTTGCGGAGGACGCAGTTACTATTTAAAAATTACGATGTAACATCGTACTTATTATAGCTTCCATCGTATTATAACAGAGGCAGCACTGAAATATTTATTTTATTAAAAAGTAAATAGAATTTTTAAATATACGAATAAATATAGTTTTTAAAGTGTAATTTTCATTTATTTTTTTGTACGATGTTAAATTGTAATTTTTGAAGTAATTTTTAATCCTAAAAGTCTTTGTTAAAATTACGATGTTAAATAGTAAAAAATATAACCCACATAGTAAATTTTGAAATAAGATATTTCAAAATTAACGTTAATAAAAGTCTAGTCCAGGATTACGATGTTAACATCGTAAATTTTGGTAGAATTTTCTTTCCGTGTAGATTTTACCTCAAATGATTAGACCACTGGAACGACCTCAAAAAAAGAGTTTTTCCAACGAAATTTTCGATGAAAGGAAAAGGTTCCTATCATTTTCCCTTCATCTTCTCCTAATTCACATAGTTAAAAATTAGTCCTTCAAACTCAGATTGATCTTTTCTGAAATTTCATTTTACCATCTTGCAGAACAATCCATTGAGCATCAGTGCCTGCTATCACCTCAGTAATTTATTGATCAACAATCAATTACTAGAATCGGTCAATCTATCCGGCTGCCAAATCGGTCCCTGTGCAGCTGAGAAACTGATCGATGGTCTCAGTGGATCGACATCTTTGGAGCACTTGAATCTCAGTAAATGTGAATTAATGGACGAAGGCGCTGCTTACGTGTGTGATGGACTTCGCGACAGCACAACAATTCTAACTCTCAATCTATCTGATAATAATCTATCTAGAGACTTTGTCGAATCACTTTATGATCTGTTCGTTCAGAATGAAACGTTAGAAGAAGTAGATTTTTCGTGGAATTCACTTTGTACTGAAGCATTTTGGGAGACTTTTGTTCAAGGATTACTCAAGAATGTTTCTATCAGAAAGATCATATTGTCATGGAACTCATTGGGGAAGGAGTGTCTTCCATTTTTGACCAACTTGTTGAACGAATCAATGAATCTGATGGATTTGGATCTCTCGAGTAAATTTCAATTTTAAATGATGTAGAATGAAAATTTACTACTCAGTCCCTCTCGCGAATATCTCAGATACTTACGGGTCTATAAGAATAAACCTGTCGGCTTTCTCAGTGGAAAATGAAATTGTCTAGATAACATTTCAATACCAATAACATTTTTATCTCCCTAACTCTGATAGTTCCAGAGATATTTGTAAAATATAGGGGTGTGCGAATTATTCGAATTGTCGAATATTAGTCTCTTCAAGGCTATGAGCTCCGATTTTGAGCTCCATGGTCGAAGAGTTGTCCTTATATACCTACTTCCTATGGAGGGTGGGGGTAGGTAGAGGGGGTGGGGGTAGAGCCAATCAGGAGTTTTTAATTGATCAGGAGTTACTACTTTTGTTACTGTGACTAACCTTAGTCAACGATTGGCTGTATAATTGAAAGATTAGAGGCCAACTGCGCAAGCGCAGCACAAAAAAGAAGAAAAGGAAGACTAGCCTTAGTCGAGTTTTGTTACTGCGACTAACGTTAGTCGAGTTTTGTTACCACTTTTGTTACTGCGACTAACGTTACTCCTTTCGTTTAGTTATCCGCCCGGAAACTAAACTAAAGTAACGTTACCAGTCCCTGTTAGAAATTTTCGGAAAAAGTTTTTTTTGATGATTCCATTGAAAAGCTGAGGGAATTTGCGGTAGGAATCATATGACAGGAATGATTTTTTTGTATGTAGGAGAAATTTTACTTACCTGGTCAAGATTTGAAGGGGTACCCCTTTCCGTTTTCGGAGAAATTCACTTTTTCTGACATGTCTCCGGTTCCCTGAGTTGCAGTGCAAAAATTCCGAATGAAGGTGGAAGGTAAGATCATTTGCCATAAAAATATCTATTTTTAAAGTATTTATCGACAGAATTGTGAAAATCAGTTTTCGCCTCATGATGAACTTGAAAATCGATATTCTTCGATTCAATACCCTATAAATCCATGGCAAATGATCTCATCTTTCATTTCGGTTCCAAATTTTCTCGCTACGACGAATAGATCCGGAGATATGGACAAAACAGTGAATTTTTCCAAAAATTCCATAAAATCTTGACCGGAAAAGTTGAATTCCTGAAAAATACGAAAAAATCGTTCCTGACAGATGATTTCCATCGCAAATGTCCTCAGCTTTCCAATCGAATGACGAAAGAGGGTCTATCTACTATATTTCTATTAATTTGAAGAGTTTATCATAATATTGTCAATATCTGTATTATGATAAACTCCTCAAATAGAAATATTGGAGATTGATTCCTTCTGATGATTCCATTGATCTTCCAGGTTTTGCGGATGTTCCGACTTTTCCAGGTCTTCCGGCTCTTCTAGGCTTTCCGCTATTATCTCGGTAAATAAGCGAGATAGAGCGAAATGGACGTTGATATTGAATCAGGAGGGACTTATTCCAGTTTTTCACGATTATCTTGGTAAATAAGCGAGATAGAGCGAAATGGACGTTCATGTGGGATCATCAGAGAGTTTTCGCAGTTTTTCACGATTATCTCGGTAAATAAGCGAGATAGAGCGAAATGGACGTTAATATGGGATCGTCAGAGAGTTTTTTCAGTTTTTCGCAGGGACTGGTAACGTTACTCGAAACTTACTAATTTCATATCTTTCACAAAATCCTACATTTTCAGTGTCTCTTATACTAAAAAATGTCCATCTCCACCAAAATTTCAGACAATTTTTTCGATAATTCGGCTGCAAATAAACTCTCAACAGCACTTGCAAATAATGCGAGCCTCCAATATTTATCATTGAGCAATAATCCGATCGGAGCAGAAGGCGTATTCACCCTCATAAATTCATTGATTCCCGAAAACTCACCATTATCGCAACTCCACCACCTCGATCTCAATAATATATGGGCTAATAAAGACGTCATTCCATTACTCGACGGACTACAAAAGCAGCGCGAATTGACTGTTACATTAGGCGGAATTCTGAGTAATTATAAACTAATTGGTCCTGATCAACGCCAGATATTCTTGAAGAGAGCAAATTTTGAAGCGATGATGCCGAAGAAAAAAAAATTACGCAAAGATTTTGGGCAATTTGTATTGTCGCTTGATGACACAATCGTCACAAAAACGGATTTTCAGCAATTAATCAAACGAAATAAATTAAAACTAAGTGACTCATTGGTTACGGAAATTATGAATTCATTTGAGATTGATAAAAATAATCTTGATCAAATGTTATTGAAGAAGTTTTACAGTCAAGAGTATCCTGATGCAAAACCAGCACCACCCAAGCCACAGAAGAGTAAAAAGGATAAGAAAAAGAAGGGAAATAAGGGTGGAGGAGGAGATGAAAATGAAGGAGAGAAATCAAAGGAGAAAAAGGTAAATGAAAAAGATTTGAATGCTTTCTTGAATCATTACTCGATTAATATCTCAAAACTCATTGGAAATGGAGGTATTTTGATGAGAACTCTTTTGTCGAGACGAATCAAGGCTCCGGAGAAGTTAATTGCGAGAATCTCTCTGGTTGCTTAGATCTATAGATATACACAAGAAATCGGACTCGAAATACAATGATAAAATAAATCAAATTAGAAGAGAAATACAAATATGGCGGAATCTAAAAAAGATTGGGGAATTTTTATAAGGACCTTTTCTATGTGGGCAAATGAAAGCTACGAGAATGGTCATGAGAAATCCTCTTCCTTTCTTAGATTCTAAGATATTTCGTTAAAATCATCAAAGTGAGATCAATTCTATCAGAATGCAATTTTTTCGAAATTCCGTAGGATATAATAACTTTTTGCAGCCCTCGATGTTTTTGACAAAAAAATTTATCATAAAGATTTCTTTATTTCCACCAGACTTTGAGATATTCTACAAAAACTAAAAACAAGAGATAGAAAAGATTTCATCTTGAAAATTCACTAATTGATCAACTAATTAATCATTTATAAGGTTCAATTGGTGGATCCACCTCAGGAATGAGTTCTACATTCACGGAGATTCCAACTGCATCAACACCCATAAGAAACCTCTCGATTTTTTCAAATTAATTGATCTTCAATGCATAAAAAAATTACACAAAGTGCTTATCCTTAAAAAAAATATTAAACATTTTTATTGATTCTCACGGATATCAGAAACTAATCACCAATTCTCCACCTCCATCGATTTCCTTCGACTTGATTCACAAAAATTCTGATCCACAGAAGCGAAATTAATGCTTCAATTTTCGATAAAACATTATAATCCAATAAGTTAAAATGATTCAATCCAGATAAAATATTCTGGCGGCAATATCATCGAGTATCCAATCAATTCCTTCGACAAGATTTTCAGCAGTGACTGCAGAACACTTGAATATTTGCCAATGATGTGTTTTAATCGTTGGTAATTCTAGAATTTCAGCTATTTCAGATGACGATAGCGCACCAGGTAAGTCTTGCTTATTAGCAAGAATAAGCAGACTGGCGCCCTGTAATCTCTCTTCCTGCAGTAACTTGTAAAGTTCAGTTTTACAATCCTCCAAACGCCTTTTATCAGCACTATCAACGACCCATATTAATCCATCAGTGCTTTCAAAATAATTTCTCCAGTACGAACGAAGTGATTTTTGACCACCAACGTCCCATATATTCAGCTTGTATCCTCTGTGCTCCAACGTTTTAATGTTGAATCCTAACGTCGGTGATATCGTGTCAATTGGCTCACCATTAATGCGCTTCAGTATCGTCGTTTTCCCGGCATTATCCAGTCCTCTGTGAATAAAAAATTAAGGTTTGTGAGGATCAATGAATACGCTCTTAAAATACATTGAAAAAAATCGATTTTTGAATGTTTGAAAATTGAAAAAAATACAATCAATTTCATCTAAATTTCAAATTTCTGTCTCTTCTTCTCTGAGAATATTAATTCGTTTGTGAATCTATCAAAGCGCAAATTGACAGTTCGATAACCTTAAAAAAATGTTGATTAATTTCACTACTTACAACATAAGAATTCTCATTTCTTTTTCCTTCTGTTTCAACTTCTTTAATACGGTTAGAAGTCCCATGTTCCTTAACGATAATTAATTAATAATCCAAAAAATTATTTTTCCTGTTGTCTCTCGAAATTGTAATTATAAATATTTCATGAAATGTAGAACTTTGTTGTTTTATTTGTTGATTCTCATCCATTCAAAAACTAACCCAACTTGAACTCTGAAGGCTACTCTTCATCAAGGTTCTTGAATACCGTAGGTTGGGTTAGTTTATCACTGGGCTACAGAAGCCGGATTGGCTCACCGTCCACTTGTGAAAAAGTGGCGCAGCGCACGTCAAGGTGCGGCCTCATGCGTCAAATCAGGTCACGTGACACTATTTTGAATTTCCCGCCGTTGAAAAAAATGTAGCTGCAAGCCGCTGCGGCAAAAAACAGCTTGAACATGTTAACCTCATTGGAATGAAGCTTTATAATATAGAAAAAAGTATTGTTGGGACCTATATTTTTATCGTTAACTAGTTAATCAAATCATCGGAGACATTTATCTGGTCTAAAGCCATTATTCGCACCAATCTATTGCATAAATTGCACAATTCGTATTGAGTATTAATGAATACTTTGACGCTGCGCTTCCAGCGGAAAAGCTCAAATTGTTCAGCTTTGTCGCTACATTTATTCAGCAGCGGGAAATTCAAAATAGTGTCACGTGACCTGATTTGACGTTAGACGCTAGCTTCATGCGTCTGCAAGCAGTTAAAATCCCGAACACTTTGAATTTTTTTCTCAATCTAATAATTTCAAGAATACTTTTTCAAAACCTCAATAAAACGATTTAGCAAACATTTCTTCGAACCTCAACCCAAGTGCGATGAGTAAAGACAATTAAACATCTGGTCACCAAATTTCAAGCAAGCTGCAAATTGTAAAAACCATAAAAATAATCCTTTGCATTTCTTCAATTGCAAAAGGTTTTCCTTTTGAAAAAACCCAAGAAATGTCCCTCTGTCTTTTCTTTACCTTTTTTATTGTTCACCTCAACATTTATACATTAATCTTCTTTGTCAAAGTTCACGAAATTCTTCACAAACAATGTCAATTATGAAATTTCTCGAACCAATTAGTTTTCAAAATATTTATAAAATAATCAGCTCTGGATATTTCCAATTAATTCGATTTCTTTCGAAGATATTTACATAGATAATTAGATCTACATACCATTTTTCTCGACTCTTTCATTTAATTGTTGTGACATTAAATTGATGACCACAACGGAAAAATTCAGTTTTTTAGAATAGAAAATAAATATTCAATTTTTCCCAATACTTCAGAGATAAATGGCCTAATGAATAGGGCTTGATGTGAATGAAAATTTTATGAAAAATTATTTTTCATTCAACAATAATTCAGCAACTTTGTCCATAATATCAGAGTGAGTAAAGGATTCAACAATTCGTTTCAGCACATCTCCATTTGCATCATCACTCTGCATTGTTGTAAATGTGTCACTCGCCGTAACTTCTCGAAATCTCAGTCGTTGTTCAGTCAAAAATAATCTGAATTCTTCTTCACTCAAGTAGTCCAACTTTTTGATAAAATTTGGATAATTTTTGAATAAATCATCAACAGTGCTGAATAATTTCTGCGATTTTTCATATGTTGATGCTGCAGAAACATCGGTTTTCAATTCCGTACAGTCCTGCATACATTTTGCAATCTGAAAATTAAGCAATACGGATGAAACAGTTATTCTTATATATCTTGAAGTCTTTGGAAAATGAAGGATTTTCTGCGGAGACTATCTTTGAAGGAAAACATATGAGAGCTACAAACGAATTTATCATGGAAATTATTCCATCTCTCATAAATTCTGAGATGTTTGCAATAAAACATTTTTGATCAGAAGTAATGAACCAAATAAGCTGCATTTTGAGATTCGTTGTTTTTTTGAAATATCTCATAATCTAAAAAATCAATAAAATTTGATGCATTGAGACTTTTTTGTGAAATATAATCGCGTCTATAAAAAAAAAGAATTTTGACATAGGGGAAGGTGGGGCAAAATGGACATAAGGGGTAAAATAGACACATCTAAATTTTCATGGTTTTATCCTGAAAAACGCTCCAAATTGATAAAAATAATGGAGGTAGAATTTTTTCAATGATTTGAAGAGTATCCCATTTGAGTTTTTTCGAAAAATGTTTTTTTGATGATATCTCCGGTTCTATTCGTCATAGCGATTCACGGGTAGTCTCAAATTGAAGGGGAGCTCATTCCTCACATTTTCGTTAAAGTCTCATTAATTTTTATCGAAAATTACGGAAGTTACAGCCCAAAAACTGATTTCCATAAATTGCCCTGTAATTTCGTCAATTTTGGATAAAAATCAATGGGACTCTAACGAAAATATGAGGAATGAGCTCCGCTTCAATTTGAGACCACCCGCGAATCGCTATGACGAATAGAACCGGAGATATCATCAAAAAAACATTTTTCGAAAAAACTCAAATGGGATACTCTTCAATTTTGGCGCAAAAAATCAAAATTTTCAAAAATTCGAAAAAATTGATTCCGACACATGTTTTCCCCCTAAAATTCCCTTAGCTTTCCAATGGAATCATTAAAAAAAATATAACTTCGACTGTTTCATTTGAATGTCCATTTTGCCCCACTTTCCCCTAAATTACAATATTTTCCATATATTATGAGCTATTCGAAAAGAGTTGATTTTAATGGCAAATCTTAAAACTAGTGACGTTTATTAGGCAATTGATAGAGCAAACTCCGTAAGAATTTGTTTCATAAAGGAAAATCAAAACTTGAAAATCTAATAATTCTCTTACCAATTTCAAGAGAGCCTCCTTACTCCACGGTGCTTCCTCAGCAGCTGGTAATTCACCTCCAATCGTAGTGACAATTAATTTAACAAGTGCTTCCTTCAATCTTGCTCGACAATCTGTAGCAAGTGGTAGCCAAACATTAACGCTAATACTAAAATCCAATGATTCAACAAAGTGCCACCAGCCTTTTGGTACGAATAAAACATCACCAGGCTCCAAAACAGTGAGAATTGAATTTTTATAATTTTTTTTAAAATTGCTTTCATCAAATTTGGATGGACTGAAGAAGTTCAATTTACTGTAGATTGTCGATTCCTCGTAGGGAATTCTTGTTTCATTAAGATTTTCACCTGAGTCTGGTGGAAAAAGCAGCCACTGTTTCCTAAAATGAATAAAAACTTCATTCTCATTTCTCTCTTCCCAAAATTTCTTGAATTCCTCAATTTAAGAATAAGTTTCTAAAACAAAATTCTAAAAAATTCCATCAATTTACAAATTATTCGGAAACTATGAAGTTCCTGAATTTTTTAAGAATCTTGTTTTATTACTTTTGAAATTCTCAAGTAAAATTTCGATGCTCGCTTAGAAATATCCCAGAATCGAACATTAGAAGACGTCCTTGATGGATTTTGATGAACCCACTCGTTTCGCAAAACAATTTTTGTGAAAATTAATTTTCTAGTATTTTCCAAAATATATACACACCTTCCATGTATTTGTGCAACTAAATTACAACCATACGAGTCTTGATGGCAATTGGTATGAGCTCCTTTACTGCCAATCCATAAAGTTGAATCCTTACCGGACTTATCAATACCAAATGCATTCCAATCAACAGCTGAGAGAATTTCTGGTTGGTCTTTAAACCACTCGTGCATGTATTTGTAATCGAAATAATACCAATTATCGTCGTTTATTTTAATTTTCTCAATGAATTCAGTCAATGTCATAATCTCTTTGGCACAATTAATGTCCCATTGGGGTTCCTGAAATGAGAGAATGATCGAGAATGAATTGGAACAATAAATTAAAAAAAAAACAGAAAATATTGCAATAGCAAAGTAATTATTATTTTTTCAGATGTATCGAGATCTAATGAAGATGAAGCAATTTTGTAATAAAGTCTTTAGCAGCTTTAGTCCTCTCATTTACTCCCGATAAATGCCGTTTATTCGTGCAGTTTTTCGTTGCAATTTATTTCATTGATATACAGTAGGAGAGAGTGGGGCAAAATGGACCTAGAAGATGACATGATTCGAGATTTTTTTAAAAAGCAGCGGTTGCTCCAAAAAATCTGAAAAAATTTACAAACAATATAGATATGTTAGAGAATTTTCTCAAATTTTTTCAGATTTTTTTCATCGAGTCCTTCATTCCGAAAAAAATTCCTTAATCATGTTGCTATGAGGGTCCATTTTTCCCCACTCTCCCCTATATGTACCGACTATAATCTAATTAAATACCAGATAAAAGCTGATTAAATAGCATAGGTATATCGTGAATATTTCTTATATATAAAGTCTATATTCCGAATATGGGTTGTGTATATTTTCACCACATATGGCTTATATCTCCGCCAAGACTGAACTCTGACCGTATTAAGGAGTTTGGGGAGTTATCTCCAAAATATGGAATCATTCTGAAAATCATACAGGACGTTCCTGATGTCATCATTATTATATAGTATTTTTTTCAAAATTTTCATGTATTTTGTTTCAGACTAATTAACAGTCAAAATTGCATTTTATACATGGGCTCTAATGCATCAAACCTGGTTTAGCATCGATTTGCGCTATCAAATCAGGTGGTAACAAAGGTCTCAGGCTATGACAGATTTTATGCATAAGAGCCCACGTATAAAATGCAATTTTGACTATTAATTAGTCTGAAACAAAATAGGGGAGAGTGGGGCAAAATGGACACTTTAATGAAACGGTTGGAGATGAATTTTTTTTGATGATTCTATTGAAAATCTGAGGAAATTTTAGCTGGAAAACTAGTGTCAGATGTATTTTTTTTTATTTTTTTTAAATTTTGATATTTTTTGGCATTTTTGAGGGATAAAAACCTTTCCTTTTTTGAAAATTTTTAGTTTTTTGCAAATATCTCAGGTTCTATTGGTCGTAGCAATTCGGGGTTGGTCTCAAATGAAAGGTGAGCTCATTTCCCATCGATTTATGGAGTTTTGAATCTAAAAATATCAATTTTTGAGATAGTTATAGGACAAAAACTGTTTCACAAGAGTGTTTCACAAAAATGCCCATAGATACCTTAAAAATCGATATTTTTAAATTGAAAACCCTATGAATCGATGGCAAATGATCTCACCTTTCACCTCCCATCGGAATTTTTACGCTACGACAAATAGAACCGAAGATATTCTCAAAAAACTAAAAATTTTCAAAAATGAAAGGGTTTTTACCGCTCTGAAATGCTCAAAAAAGTCAAAATCGCCGGAAAATTCAAAAAAATTAATTTTGGCACTGGTTTCTTGCCTGAAATTTCCTCAGCTTTCCAATGAAATCATCAAAAACAATCTACTACCAATATTTCTATTAATTTCAAGAGTTTTCCATAATATTCGCCTGAAAATTTAGATGTGTCCATTTTACCCCTGATGTCCATTTTGCCCCACCTTTCCCTACATGAAAATTAAAAAAAAAATACTACCTAATAATGATGACATTGGGAACGTCCTGTATGATTCTTAAAGTGATTCCATATTTTGGAGATAACTCCCCAAACTCCTTAATTTCGAATTTATACAGTTTTTCCAAAACCGCGAGGGTTTTCAATTCACTCGTTCTTATCATTTTCGTTTGAGATGAGTTCCTTGGAAATATCTCGGGATCCAAAGAAACTAAAGTTAATTTTTATAACGCCTTTTGTTGTAGATCTCACTCCTGTATGAAAGACATCTCTATATGGAAAAAACTCTGCTTTTCTTAGATTCCCCTATATTTCTAGGAATTCTCAAGTAAAATTGATCGTGAATTTTGATTTTTATGAATAATATTATTGAAATTCCAATTACATCAGTTCTCCCATTTCTACCAACTCGAAAAGGCAACGAGACGTCTCTCAGAAATCTATTCAAATCTTTGAAAGTCAAAAATTTGATACTTTCTCCACCAATTCCATCATTTATGATATTTCTAAATATCACAGGTTCCTCAAGATTATAAATTGCTTCTCTCAACACGTTTGCTGACGGTTTTACGTCCTCCATTCTTTAATTAGTAATTTCCATTCTTTCCAAACAATCATCTGATACTTTTGATATCCAAAATTTCTGAATAAACACTCGAAATATCAGATTTGAGGTTAAAATGATGCCCTAAAAAGAAATCAAATTTTAGTTATTTTTACAACTTTTTGTCCAACCATAAGAATTTAATAATGATAACAATTAATAATAATAACAAAAAAATTATCATTATTGAAGGTTAAACTAGAAATTGCAAGACACCAAAAATCACATAATGAACAATAATATTAATTAATTTTTGAAGGTAATAAATCTTTATCATTTTTTAATAATTAATGACCACGTATAAAAATAGAAATTACAATAGAAATTACTATTCATTGTTTTTGTAATTTAATTTTTTGTATTTTATAGATAAATGAATAATTGTATCCTGAAGAGGATTTTCTCATTGAAACCGAAACGTTGATACATAATATCATAATTTTTATGATTTTTAATTAAAAGTAACCTCTGCAGAGACCTAAAAGGCCACCAAAAATACAGATTATCACTAAAACTGAATTTAAAGTGAAATAAAAATCAAAACTAGAATAAGACAGAAAGAAAGGCTGTAGTATGGAGGATGTAAAACAAATGAATTTGTAACTCAGAAATAAATTCTATTCTATTCTATTATACAGATTATCAATTAAAAGTTGTATATCCACATATAAGAATTTAATATTGTTGAAGAAAAAAAATGGTCTCTCTCAATTTTGAGATTGACCATTAAAACCGTTATTTTCCAACAATATCAAATTCATTATTAATGAAATAAAAATTAAAAAAACGACCGAAATTATTCGAAATTGTCAACAAGATGAGATTCGAATTTTTCTCATTTTTTTTGATAACGTCTAATAATTGCAAAAACTGAGAACGAAAAAAAAAAACAATTAATTTTATTTTCAAAACCGAAATAATATTTTTGAAATTGAAACATTTCTTATCATTTTTTTATTTTTCAAAATCACCGGCAAAATTCAGAGGACTCCATTGGAAATCAGCCTTGAGGGTGACGTGTAAGCAGTAAACACGTGGATAAGGACACGACACGTTGCACCAATATCTCAATACAATCCCATACGCGTCGAGAAACACGTAGCTTCGCATCTCGTGGACTCGAAGTTGAGGAATACACTGCTCCAAATCAAGAAACCGAAAAATCCACGTAGTCTGTTCATTCAGTCATTAACGGAGCACCGAAGTGTCAACTTTATACTTCTAATAATTGTTAAGAAAGGTTTATTAATCAATTAGTTGAATACAAATCATTGAAATGGTAAGAACAAGCAGATATTTTTAATTTATTTTTAGTCAGAATTTTGTTGAACTCTTGGTTATGAAGTGATTATTTTCCTATTCGATTTAAGGAATTTGGGAAGTTATCTCCAAAATATGGAATCATTTTAAGAATCATACAGGACTTTCCTAATGTCATCATTATTATGTAGTATTTTTTTCAAAATTTTCATGTATTTTGTTTCAGACTAATTAACAGTCAAAATTGCATCTTTCACAATTCGTTGAGGAGTTCGGGGAGTTATCTCCAAAATATGGAATCATTTTGAGAATCATACAGGACGTTCCTAATGTCATCATTATTAGGTAGTATTTTTTTCAAAATTTTCATGTATTTTGTTTGAGACTAATTAATAGTCAAAATTGCATTTTATACGTGGGCTCTTATGCATAAAATCTGTCATAGCCTGAGACCTTTGTTACCACCTGAGTTGACAGCGCAGATCGATGCTAAACCAGGTTTGATGCATAAGAGCCCATGTATAAAATGCAATTTTGACTGTTAATTAGTCTGAAACAAAATACATGAAAATTTTGAAAAAAATGCTGTAGGGGAGAGTGGGGCAAAATGGACACTGTAATGGAACGGTTAGAGATTGATTTTTTTTGATGATTCTATTGAAAAGGTGAGGAAATTTCAGCCTAAAAACGGGTGTCACATGTTTCTTCTAGATTTTTTTGAAAATTCGATATTTTTCGGCATTTTCGAGGGGTAAAACCTCTTCTTCTTTGAGAATTTTCAGTTTTTTGCCAATATCTCTGGTTCTATCGGTCGTAGCGATTCGGGGTTGGGTTCAAATGAAAGGTGAGCTCATTTCCCATCGATTTATGTGGTTTTGAATTGAAAAATATCAATTTTTGGGATAGTTACAGGCCAAAAACTGTTTCACAAAATTGTTTCACAGAAATGTCCATAAATACCTTAAAAATCGATATTTTTGAATTTAAAACCCTATGAATCGATGGCAAATAATCCCACCTTTCACCTCCCGTTGGAATTTCTACTTTACGACAAATAGAACCGAGGATATTCTCAAAAAACTGAAAATTTTCAAGAAAATGAAGGGTTCACCCCTCTGAAATGCTCAAAAAAGTCAAAATTGCCAAAAATTCCGAATAGTTAATTCTGGCACTTGTTTTTCGCCTCAAATTTCCTCAGCTTTTCAATGAAACCATCAAAAACAATCTACCGCCAATATTTCTATCAATTTTAGGAAATTCCCATAATATTTGCCTAAAAATTTACATGTGTCCATTTTGCCCCACCTTCCCCTATAATAATGATGATATTAGGAACGTCCTGTATGATTTTCAGAATGATTCCATATTTTGGAGATAACTCCCCAAACTCCTCAAGTCAATTTTGGAGTTTTATGAAAATGTTATGGGAAATGGAGGAAAAATTATTTCATCTCATATTATTTGCGCAACATATTCTACAATGACATATTGACTCCCATCATTCAATTCCATTGCTTTGCCTATATACAATTCATTCATTATTCTTTCATTATTTTTGGAAATGAAAAAACAGCCGGCAGCACCAAGTTCAACGTCAGTTGGTTCCGGTGGACGTTCACCGAGCCGTGCTGTTGCACCAAGAACAAGCGGTTCTGGCACGGTTAGGCAAAGAAAAACCACTGTAGCAACATCAGCTAGAAACCGTAATACAGGGACTAGCTCAGGAGGAATGTGGAGATTCTACACTGATGATTCACCTGGAATTAAAGTGTAAGTGTTCTTTTATTTCTACTCTCTTTCCAATTTTTTACATCAAAACTGTCTTTGGAAAAATGTTTACCTCTACTTTCCTTTCGAAAAATATGATTGGACATTTTTTTTATATTTATTTTGCAAATATCTATGGAACAAGCAATTTTAACGAAAAATACTCGATAAATTCTAGAAAACCTCACAATTTCCGAAATCTCTTTCAAAATCAATAACCATGTTCAATGTGTGGATATACGACCTTATAAGAAACCTAAAAGGCCATCTTAAATACTGTTTTTTAAAAGTTTATTACTTTTCACCAATTCATAAATTCTATCTTTATATTTCTGGAGACAGGTCTATGGAATAAGTAGGTTTAGAGAAAAATGTCAGGGGGCCTATTTTATAAAGCTTTTTAGGATTAAAAAAAGCCTCTTGCCTCTGCGTCTTTTGACAAATTTACCGCAATTTGCTTAAAGACGCAATTTTTAAATATAATGTCTATGATTACAAACATTTCTAAATTCAATAATCTATAGAAAAATGTCAAGAGAGCATTCTTCAAAAGTTTTCATGGACTACAGAAAAGGTCTATTGATTGGAATTTCCTTAAGGAGGAACCTGTGATATTTAGAAATATTATAAATGATGGAATTGGTGGAGAAAGTATCAAATTTTTGACTTTCGAAGATTTAAATAGATTTCTGAGAGACTTCTCGTTGCCTTTTCGAGTTGGTAGAAATGGGAGAACTGATGTAATTGGAATTTCAATAATATTATTCATAAAAATCCAAATTCACGATCAATTTTACTTGAGAATTCCTAGAAATATAGGGGAATCTAAGAAAAACAGAGTTTGTTCCATATAGAGATGTTTTTCATACAGGAGTGAGATCTACAACAAAAGGCGTTATAAAAATTAACTTTAGTTTCTTTGGATCCCGAGATATTTCCAAGGAACTCATCTCAAACGAAAATGATAAGAACGAGTGAATTGAAAACCCTCGCGGTTTTGGAAAAACTGTATAAATTCGAAATTAAGGAGTTTGGGGAGTTATCTCCAAAATATGGAATCATTTTAAGAATCATACAGGACGTTCCTAATGTCATCATTATTATGTTGTATTTTTTTCGAAATTTTAATGTATTTTGTTTCAGACTAATTAACAGTTAGAATTGCGTCTTTCAAAATTCGTTAAGGAGTTCGGGGAGTTATCCCCAAAATATGGAATCATTTTGAGAATCATACAGGACGTTCCCAATGTCATCATTATTAGGTAGTATTTTTTTCAAAATTTTCATGTATTTTGTTTCAGACTAATTAATAGTCAAAATTGCATTTTATACGTGGGCTCTTATGCATAAAATCTGTCATAGCCTGAGACCTTTGTTACCACCTGATTTGATAGCGCAAATCGATGCTAAACCAGGTTTGATGCATAAGAGCCCATGTATAAAATGAAATTTTGACTGTTAATTAGTCTGAAACAAAATACATGAAAATTTTGAAAAAAATACTAGGGGAGAGTGGGGCAAAATGGACACTATGATGAAATGGTTAGAGATTGATTTTTTTTGATCATTCTATTGAAAAGTTGAGGAAATTTTAGCCGGAAAACCAGTGTCATTTGTATTTTTTTCGATTTTTTTGAAAATCTTTATTTTTTGCATTTTTGAGGGGTAGAAAGCCTTTCATTTTTTTCAAATGTTCAGTTTTTTCCAAATATCTGTGGTTCTATTGGTCGTAGCGATTCGGGGCTGGTCTCAAATGAAAGGTGAGCTCATTTCCCATCTAATTATAGGGTTTTTAATTCAAAAATGTCAATTTTTGGAATAGTTATAGGCCAAAAACTGTTTCACAAAATTGTTTCACAGAAATGTCCATAAATACCTTGAAAATCGATATTTTTGAATTTAAAACCCTATAAATCGATGGCAAATAATCTCACCTTTCATCTCTCGTCGAAATTTTTGCGCTACGACAAATAGAACCAAAGATATTCTCAAAAAACTGAAAATTTTCAAAAAAACAAGGCTTTTATCCCTCTAAAAAGCTCAAAAAAGTCAAAATCATCAAAAACTGCAAGAAATTAATTTCGGCACTTGTTTCCCATCTAAAATTTCCTCAGCTTTCCAATGAAATCATCAAAAACAATCTACCGCCAATATTTCCCTTAATTTCAAGAGTTTCCCATAATATTTGCCAAAATATTTAGATGTGTCCATTTTACCCCTGATGTCCATTTTGCCCCACCCTCCCCTATATAATAATGATGACATCAGGAACGTCCTGTATGATTTTCAGAATGATTCCATATTTTGGAGATAACTCCCCAAACTCCTTAAACCTGATAGTTTTTCAACCAAAAGTTCTTGGACTTATTCTTGTTCCCAACTTTATTGCTTGATTACTCATGAATTTTATTTCTTTGCAGTGGCCCAGTTCCTGTATTGGTAATGTCACTCTTGTTCATAGCATCTGTGTTCATGCTTCACATCTGGGGAAAATACACAAGGTCCTAAATCATCAAGAAAAATCACAAATCAACAAATATTGAAATTTGTGCGATGCTCACGAGATAAAACTCTGCACTGTGTGCAATGATTCGAAAAAAACTGAATTATCCATAATTACTTAATTTTAGTGGAACAAAATATCTCTGCATTTTTACTTCTTTTTTCGACTGTGGATATTTGATGCAAATGTTTATCTTCCATCAATGTCAATTCATGGTAATTTAAATGATCTTTTTTTTATTACAGAGGAATTAGTTAATACTTGCATTATTCAGAGCTATGTCTCCAAGTTTAATACAAAGATTTTGATAAATCACTTGGAATCCTGTGTAATGTAATAATCATATAATAAAATAATTATGTTGTATATATTTCAAACAAGTTTCTCTCATTCTTTATTGATTTTAATTGAAATTTAGGGTCGTCGCATACGACTCTCTTCTCGAAAATATTACAACGCATCAAAACCGCAACGAAATAATGGTGATAAAACGGAATAAATTAGGATAGGGGAGTGTGGGGCAAAATGGACACTGTAATGGAACGGTTGGAAATGGATTTTTTTTGATGATTCTATTGGAAAGCTGAGGAAATTTGAGCCGGAAAACAAGTGTCAGATGTATTTTTTTCGATTTTTTGGAAAATTCGATTTTTTTCGGTATTTTTGAGGGGTTTTTGCCTTTGCTTTTTTGAAAATTTTCAGTTTTTCGCAGATATCTCTGGTTCTATTGGTCGTAGCAATTCGGTGTTGGTCTCAAATGAAAGGTGAGCTCATTTCCCATCGATTTATGGGGTTTTGAATCCAAAAATATCAATTTTTGGGATAGTTATGGGCCAAAAACTGTTTCTCAAAACTGTTTCACAAAAATGTCCATAAATATCTTAAAAATCGATATTTTCAAATTGAAAATCATATGAATCGATGGGAAATGATCTCACCTTTCACCTCCCGTCGGAATTTCTACGCTACGACGAATAGCACCGAAGATATTCTCAAAAAACTGAAAATTTTCAAGAAAGTGAAGGGTTTTACCCCTCTGAAATGCTCAAAAAAGTCAAAAATGCCAAAAATTCAAAAAAATTAATGCCGGCACTCGTTTTCCGCCTAAAATTTCCTCAATTTTCCAATGAAATCATCAAAAACACTCTACCACTAATATTTCTATTAATTTCAAGAGTTTTCTATAACATTTGCCTAAAAATTTAGATGTGTCCATTTTACCCCATCTTCCCCTATAATACTTTACAACCTACATATAATGTGGATCATTATAACATCATCTCCGAAATGAGTGTATGATTTGACAGACAAATTTTCGAAACGATTAAATGAGTCTCGAAACGGGATATTTTTGATCAATTGAAACGATTTATTTTGTTGAGAAAATCTTTATTCATTATGGGAATTTACACATCCATATGTGAAATGTTGAAAAGGGGAGCAATGAGTTATCACTCTTGAAATTGTCAAGTATTATCATTCAGCATCTGGTAATGATAAAGAATAGATTATTTAGTGACAATGAAAGGAAAAATGATAATTACAATCAAGTAAAAATTGTCTTGGAGTTTTTTCTCATATTTGAAGGCCAAAAAAGAATATCATTTTACACATTGCAAAAACGTTTTCTTTTTCTGGTGATACTCTCATTTTCTGGTAGATATAGAATATATTAAGATAAATGATATTTTTTGTTGACTTTCGTAGATATTTCCACTTGCTAGAAAATTTGTCAGCAATTCCGTAGTGAGTTGATGAATAATGAACGATCCAATAATTGATTGAACTTGATTGGATGATAATCAAGAGACCACGAGCTTTATAGGCACACGAATTATCCGAAAGATAAGTCTTTTGAAGATTTATCCAAAAACAATTCGTTCGAATGATTTTGCTGATAAATTATGGATGAAAGATTGCAGAAAAATTAAGTTTATTTTGTAAATATCTCTGAAAAAACGAGGTGCAAGAGGAATTTATCAAGAGAGCTATTTTGTAGTCTATAAAATTCTCTACAAATGAACTTTCTTGGCATTTGCTTCTCTAGATCCAATCGTACTTTTGAGATACTACGTACAACAAAGACAAGACATCAGGATTCTTCCTCCTATTATTCATCACTTCATTACGGAATTGTGAAAAAGAGGAAAAAATCCGCTAAATTAGCGAAAATTGTCTCATCGTCCCTCATTGTATCCACCGAATCCTCTCCCCTGCTGAAAGCTTCCGGAAAATCCGGGTCCCCCATCGCCTGGCCTCCAACTCTGATTGGCTTGTCCGCCCTGCCAGCGCCTATCTTGCAACCCACCCTGACCCCACGGTCCCTCACCCATCCAATTTCCCTGGCTCGATCTCCTCTCTTTATTACCCCCCTCTTCCCAAGGATCACGTGCATCTTCTGGGAGATCATTCCAGTCCTCTCTCCCATCCTTTGACGCCTGTCGCCAGCCCTGATTGTCATTACTCCACCTCTTCTCCCCATCCCAGCCTACATTACTTTGACCCGCAACAAACGTCTCCTTTGACCTGATGCTCCAACAATCATTACCGTTCCAACGGTTCTCCCCCAAATCCAGGCCCTTCTTCCACTCATCGTTCCTATCAGTATTCCAGCTCTTCAAATTATTCTCCTGACCTTGGAAGTTCCACTCGTTTCTTCGCTCATTCCTCTGCCAATTACCTTGTTCAATAGCACCCCTACTCGGTATGTCCCAATCATCCATACCAAGCAGTGGAGTAACATTCGGCAACTGCCGTATCGGCGACTGTCTCCTTTGTGGCGATAGCCTCCGAACGTCATTCTGCATGAGCTCCAGCCTCCTCCTCTGATCATCGTAACCCCTCCTCGGTAAGACTGTCTGATGCCTAGGCGGGCTCACCGGACGTCTTGGCGGTGACAATGGCCTCCGCTGCGAAGAGTTTAACAATGGTGACAGCTGCCTTTCATTCACTGGCAATCGGCCCTGTCGACGGAAATCCGGGATTTTCTGGGGATATTGATGTCGCAGTGGCGACTGTGGTCCCCCCGGTGGTGACAAAAGCGGACGTTTCGGTGATAATCTCTCTGAATGTCTTCGCGGGGATGAACGCCTGCTGAACAACGACGGAATCGAACGCTCCGATTTATTCCTATGATTCTGTTTTCTGCCATTGTGCAGATGATCATACGGGATCAACTGATTCGGTGATACCGGAGGCACATTAACGTACTTGCTGGGAAAATTATCAATGGGACACTCGCGGTTCAGCGTGGTTATGATGATATCAGAATTGTCCTTTTCTTGAACGTAACTGCCTCTCAACGCCACATCACTTATAAAATCACGAGTCGGCAAATTGTCAACCGGTGCTATTCTATCCCAGACAGATCGCGGCAACTGATTCTTTATCTGATTTGATTGCTCCAATGCTAGGTTCAATATCTCATTCAGCTGCCGTGATGTCATTGGATCGACACTCGGTGACATGAGTTTCTGCTTGGCAACTTCCAAGATCCTCTGCTGCTCTTTGACTTTCTGCACTAAATCAATCTCATTCCTATTGTTGCACAAGCGGAGACGCAGATCGTTTGGATCATTTAGGAGCCTCGGAAGTTTACTTGGCACAGGAATAGCAAATGTTTCCACATGATCGTACGAGCGCTTTTGCGGCTTAGTGGAAGTTGACTTGGGTGGACGTTTTTTCGTTGATTTCGATTGCCTCCACTGACTCTTTTTGTCGTGAAATGGATTTTTCACGATACTCTTATCGTTAGACTTTTGGCTGCTTCTTGGTGGTCCAGATTTCTTAACTTTCGCAACACTTTTTGTGCTTGCCAGTTTGGTCGCTTTAATCTTCTTTGATTTTTCAGATTTAATCGATTTTTCGGATTTTGAGGCTGTACTTGCGGTGGATTTGGTTGGACTCGACTGGTTATTTGGATTCATCAGTTTCTGGACGTTTCTACGCTCCATCAGAATGACTACCTCAAAATGCTGTCCAGCTGGGAGTGTATCAACGACAACTGCTTTTATTGGGATGAATGGATTACCGAGATTTTCAATTGTCGGATTTGCCAGTTCGAGGATCGAACGGATTGACTGCTTGGTCAAGGTCGTTACCATCACGAGGCGGGTCAGGGACGGAATCTTGCGGAGACCCCAGATGACATCAATCTTCCGGGCCACACCAGTGTTTGCATTTATTATTGCTGAGGTTCTACAGTTGGCAACCGATTTTGAGATTGTCGTCATTACGTCTGTCGTATCGCCCATTACAAAGGAGGCGTTTTTTATGCTGTTGAGCTCACAAGTCATCTCTGCTTCTTCAACTTCTGATTGGGAGTCAAGACCGATAACTCTTGAACATTTCTGGAAAAGATTAAAGAATTTGAGTCAGAGATGAGTAGGTTAATGTTTATGATTTCGTTCTTAAGATGGGTTAAAATTTTTAATGAAACTTGATATAAAAGTCGAAAACTCAATGTGTCAAATCAAGTTGTGTACAACTTTGAATACATCCTCATTCAGTATATACTGGCTATCTTTTGATCCAATAAGGAGGAAAATAAGAGAGATGGAAGAATTCTCATAGACAGCTTCTTCAAAAGCTCTCTCTTGTAGAATTTGAGATATTTCGAATAAACGTAGGGGAGAGTGGGGCATGATGGACCCTCATAGTAATATGATTAAGGATTTTTTTTCAGGATGAAGGACTCGACGAAAAAATCTGAAAAAATTTGAGAAAATCCTCCAATATATCTTTATTGTTTGTAAATTTTTTCAGATTTTTTGGAGCAGCCGCTGCTTTTTTAAAAAATCTCGAGTCATCTCATCTTTTAGGTCCATTTTGCCCCACTCTCCCCTAATAAAGTCGACTTCCTGATTTTATTTATCAATTATTTCGGAAATTAGGGAAAATGGACAAATTTTTTCTGAAACTTTTTTCCCAGTTCCCATATTGTTATACACGAAAATTATCAAAAAAAGTTCCTCAATCTCCTCTAATTTTCGAGATATTTCATAAAAATCTAAGTGAGGATTGAAATACAAATATATCGTTCAAATTTTACTACTGAATTAGATGAAATAATTTTCAGAAAATATTTCGGAATTCGAAGGAGATGAGAAAATTTTGATGATGACCTCTTTATCATGACAAAATAGCTACAAAAGTGGCGATAACTAAAACTACGAAGTCACTCTTTGATTTGGAGCCATTGAAGGACATTTGATTGATAAGGGAAGTGGAAAAATAGGGAGACTACATTTCACCATCAGTTTCTTTGAAATATCTCGGAAACTGTTTGTCATCAGGGACTTACAGATACTCAAAAAAGGTCTCTCCATAAGCGGTCTTGATTTTTAGAGATATTCAACTCTGAAATGAGTATCAAAAAATACCTGAATGTGATCGAGATGAGGAATTTTTTGGGGGAAATCTTTTGTTCAGAGAAGCAAAAGCCACAAATAAGTAATTACGATAATTGCGCTGTCTCCTTGGGAATTTCAAGATATTGAAAGACATCAAGGTTCGAAATATCAAAATTGAGAATTAAGGGGGGGGGGGGGGATAAGGGCTCATGCGTGAAAAAAAAACGCTTTTTGTATGAATTTTTTTTAGACGCATGGATTGAGCAAATTTATTGAAACCTTTTGAACATTATTAAGTATAGATTCAGCTTTTTCAAGAACGTCTTCTGAAATAGACGATTTGCGGTGATCACTGTATCTTAGCTGGAAATTATCAGAAATAAAAAACCATTGAAATTTAGTCAAAGTATCATTAAATCCTACCCCTAACGATCTTCGAGTTTTTTTTTCAATTTTTGGTGGTCATTGGAAGTAAAAACTGCTATTTTTTACGGAAAATTGCGCCATTTTGAAGGTGGAAAACCCCCTTAATGTAATAAAAATTCATATCAGAGATTAATATCAGAGAACGTTGGAGGGAGGATTTAATGATACTCTGACTAAATTTCAATGGTTTTTTTATTTCTGATAATTCCCAGCTGAGATACAGTGATCACCGCAAATCGTCTATTTCATTCTTGGAAAAGCTCCGTCCAAAAAATTACTAAATGTTGTTGAATCCACCCTTAATAATGTCCGAAAGGTTTCAATAAATTTGCTCAATCCATACGTCAAAAAAAAAATTCGTAAAAAAAGTTTTTTCACGCGTAAACCCTTATCCCCCCCCCCTTTAGATAATATTGTCAACTTACAGAGGCTAACATGAGACAAATGAGACCAAGTCCACATCCCACTTCAATCACCGTAGTTTTTTGTGTTGGATTCAGCAGATCCTGTACTGTTTTACCAAGCTGTTCAGCACCAATAGTATTGGACCAAAAATTAGTTTTCGGTGCCAATTGAATTTTCAGACCAGCAACAGTCTCATCTAGTGCTTCGGCCCCGAATAAAAAAATTGTTTGCACATTTGGCACGTTATTAATCCTGTGAAAATGGAGAAACAAAAAATATTATTGACTACTGTAAAATATTTAATTTTGAGATTCGATAAAATTTATGGATTTCGAAAAGTTTGATTTCATTGATGTAACACAATCAAACAATTAACTATAGGGGAAGGTGGGGCAAAATGGACAGCAGAGGTGAAATGGACACATCTAAATTTTTAGGCAAATATTATGGAAAACTCTTGAAATTGATAGAAATATTAGTGGTAGATTGTTTTTGATGATTTCATTGGAAAGCTGAGGAAATTTTGGGCTGGAAACGAGTGCCAGAATTAATTTTTTTTAATTTTTGGCGATTTTGACTTTTTTGAGGATTTTTGAGGGGTAAAACACTTCCTTTTTTTGAAAATTTTCAGTTTTTTGAGGATATCTTCGGTTCTATTTGTTGTAGCGTAAAAATTCCGATGGGAGGTGAAAGGTGAGATCATTTGCCATCGATTCATGGGGTTTTCAATTTAAAAATATCGATTTTTAAGGGATTTATGGACATTTTTGTGAAACAGTTTTGAGAAACAGTTTTTGGCCTATAACTATCTCAAAACTTGATATTTTTTGATTCAAAACCCCATAAATCGATGGGAAATGAGCTCACCTTTCATTTGAGACCAACCCCGAATTGCTACGACCAATAGAACCAGAGATATTTGCAAAAAACTGAAAATTTTCAAAAAAAGAAAGGATTTTGCCCCTCAAAAATGCCAAAAAATATTGAATTTTCAAAAAAATCGAAAAAAATACATCTGACACTCATTTTCCAGCTAAAATTTCCTCAGCTTTTCAATAGAATCATCAAAAAAAATCCATCTCTAACCGCTTCATTACAGTGTCCATTTTGCCCCACTCTCCCCTATCGAAAATTCAATGAATTATTGGCGGCAATTTTTTATGATTCAACTCACAAGCAAGTAATGTCATTACAAACAGGACTAATGCTATGGACTTCATTTAATTGCAAATTAATTTCATTGAAATACGTGAGTTTAGGAGAATATATAAAGAGACTTCTGTTTGAATTTAGGAAAGAAATCAAGAGAAAATGAGTCTGAAATTGATATGTAATCGATTTTCGTTTCTGGAAAACAGAAGGTTGAAGAAATTTTATAAGAAGACTTGATATTTTCTCCTGAACTAAATTATTTCGCGAATACTTATTAAACCACGAAATCCACAACAAACTTTTCGACTTTACCCATAATTTTATGACTGAACCAATACTAATCAATCAATTAATCAATTTAATTTAATTCATAATTAAACTCACTTTGAGGTATTTTTGCAGTAAAGCGACTTGACTTTACAATCTTTTCCATCACCGCTCTCATATAATTGTTTCAATCCCTCCATTCTAGCGTCTGTTATATTTTTTCCAGTTGCAAATAACATCAATTCATCAGAACTATTGCTTCGTACTAACAACCAAAGCCAATGTTCTCTAGCATCATCTTTATTATTATCATTATTTTTACTATCATCCATCGTTGATTTCTTATCATTATCCGATGTATCATCTTCATCCATTAGTTTCGTATTGATGTATTTTTCGAATATCTGCATTGATAATTTCTCATTATATCTAACGACTGCAATCAATTAATTGCACCTCATTCAATTCAATTAACATAATTAAATGAACGAATGAAATTAATTTATGGATAATATTATTTACTGCTTCATTTACTCCAACGAGGAATAAATAAAACGAATAAATTCATTCAATTTTTTTTTCTTTCAATTAAGAATTTGAATTAATATCCATTTTACAAAATTTCTGTCTGAAATTTTGAAAAGAAAAATGAAAAATTTCAATTTTTTCATTTTTTTTTCGTTAACCACATGCTGAATATTTTTTTTTAATTCTTGTTCAGTTGGGAGAATAAAATATTCAAACAAATGGTTTTTGTTTCTTTTGAAAAGGAGAATTTTCCATGAAAATTCCTTCAAATTCACCATTCACTTCTTTTAAAAATCACAAAATCAATTTCAAAAGATTGTTTTGCATTGCTGAAAATTGGGTTTTCCATTTATATATTCCATGAAAAATAATTAAATGAAAAATTATACCTTAACAGCATGCACAACAAATGTTGGAGTCGGTTGTAATGCATTATCAGCATTTACAAGCGAATCACCATTTTGTGACAAACGCCATTCTGTTTTAACATCAACTTTATTATCCTCATTGGCATCCTTAATATCTCCTGATTCCATCGTACGTTTTCTCGTGCCTAAACATTTTCACATTAATAAATTATTTTATGCTTTTAATAATTCAAATTACATTCTTTCTTTCTCTGCTAATTTATGATGTTTTGTTGAAAAATTTGACGCAAATATTTTGTCAAATTTGAAGAAGAAATTCAAATTTGTATTTGGGCATTTCAAAATATTTTATTCAGTCCGAATTATTTGGTGCACATTCCCTCAATTATTGGATTCAAAATTTTCTTTAATCAATCGAATTCATGAAATAATTATAAATCTGGGGAATTATTTGATTTTTTACTGACAAACGCATTTTTTCATCAGCAAGTTGTCGTTCTTTCGGAATTTTGGGAAAAATGATGCAATGCACAGAATTTTCTTGACTTTTGAGATGATTTAAGGATTGAGAAATCAGAGATCGGCAGTATCGTTTTTTTTTCGTAACAATTTTGATTATATTACTAATTTTTCCAAAAAATTAGTAATTTGGAGAAAAATATTTCTAATTATTCGGAAAAATTGGTAATTAGGAGAAAAGTATTACTTGATACAAGTTTATATTGATAATAAATTGAGTACAGAAATAATCTCAATAAATATTTTTAATTAAACATGATAGAGAAGTTTGATTGGTCGTGGTAAATTTTATATACTTCATTACTGGGTAAATACAATTTTTAATGTCAAGTAAAATCTTTTTTATTGAAAATTTTAATCCATTAGCTGAGTATTGTTTTTTGTAACACTCGTGTTGCACTTCATAACCACCCTACGCTCAAAATTAAGATCCGATAATCGATTTTTTCCTAATTACTAATTTTTTGAAAATAATTAGTAATAATTCCTTCCTAATTACTAATTTTTCGAGAATAATTAGTATTAATTTTTTCCTAATTACTGATTTTTCGAGAATAATTAGTAATATTTTTTTCCTAATTACTAATTTTCTCAGAAAATCAGAAAATGGAAAACGATATTTTTTTTTTTTGCCGATCTCTGGGAGAAATGAATTGGTTTTGTGAGGTATCTTAGGAACTAAAGGAACTGCGTTATTTTTGATAGAAAAATTTCTCATAGGTCTTGTGCCTCTTTAAAAAATGTCTGCATGCAAATATATCTAATTTTAATTCAGAAATATAGATCAATCCTGTAACAGAATTAATTAATTCTCGCTTGTTTTGTAATAATTCCAAAAATAATTCCACTGGTTTTTCAATGGCACGATGATGATTTCGAAAATCCCATGATTAAAAGAAAATATTTCTTGTAGTTTTTCATCTTTACAAACGCGAAAACTTCATTGATTACATTAATTTTCATTCCCAGTATTTCCACGAGAATATTGAAGTAGAACTCACGTAATTAATGAAGAATTAAATATATAATTTTAACTCACATAAAAATTTCCAGCGATTTGTATATGGCCTGTCTAGTGGACATCTTCGTGGTGGATCGAGTTTGCAAACGGCTGTTGAATTTATCGATGCCTGATGATCCAGCCAATTTTTATAACACGGATAAGAGTATTCGAGGACACGTGCGAGCTTCGATAATCTCTCTTTGACAGTTGTCACTTTCTCATTGAGCTAGAATGTGAATTTAAAATTCATTAATTTTTTTAATTATACGTGATTCGTATTACGACACAGTCATTTCTTCTCCTATATTCTTCAAAAGATTCGATTTTTTTTCTCACTATGAGCAATGGATTTCAATGTACAGATAGGGGAAAGTGGGGCAAAATGGAAATCAGGGGTAAAATGGACACATCTAAATTTTTTGGCAAATATTATGGAAAACTCTTGAAATCAAGGGAAATATTGGTGGTAGATTGTTTTTGATGATTTCATTGGAAAGCTGAGGAAATTTTAGATGAGAAACAAGTGCCGAAATTAATTTTTTGGAGTTTTTGGTGATTTTGACTTTTTTGAGCTTTTTAGAGGGGTAAAAGCCTTGTTTTTTTGAAAATTTTCAGTTTTTTGAGAATATCTTTGGTTCTATTTGTCGTAGCGCAAAAATTCTGACGGGAGATAAAAGGTGAGATCATTTGCCATCGATTTATAGGGTTTTAAATTCAAAAATATCGTTTTTTAAGGTATTTATGGACATTTCTGTGAAACAATTTTGTGAAACAGTTTTTGGCCTATAACTATTCCAAAAATTGACATTTTTGAATTCAAAACCCCATAATTCGATGAGAAATGAGCTCACCTTTCATTTGAGACCAACCCCGAATCGCTACGATCAATAGAACCAAAGATATTTGGAAAAAACTGAACATTTGAAAAAAATGGAAGGCTTCCACCCCTCAAAAATTCCAAAAATATAGATTTTCAAAAAAATCGAAAAAAATACAAATGACACTGGTTTTCCGGCTAAAATTTCCTCAGCTTTTCAATAGAATCATCAAAAAAAATTAATCTCTAACCATTTCATTATAGTGTCCATTTTGCCCCACTCTCCCCTAGTTCAATAATGTTATCCAGCATTTTGTCTATAAAAATTGTTGCAATGAATTTAGGAGTGCAGTTGTGGAAAAACTTACTTTGGCCTCATACCACTTATTCTCATCACTCTCAACAATTTCCTCTTTCTCTGCATCCATATTGTCAGCTCCGTGAACTTCAGGATCATCTGATTTATCTGGCTCAAGTAAAATAACATCAGGAGAATCTTCATGATTATCCTCAGTTTTTTTATCCTTAATATTCACATCATCATCAATTATATTTTCTAATCCAAAGCTTTCAGCATCGAGAACAATATTTTCAATCTCATTGAGATGTTCCATAACATCCTGATCATTTAATTGATCAAATGATATATCAGCAGTGAAATCGATTTCTTCGTTCATTTTTTTCGTATTTTCAGCTTTCAAATCTTTACGATACTCTACATCTGATTCTGGATCATTTGTTGGATGATTGGTAGTTGTTATCATTGGTTCATCATCTTCTAGGCACTCGTCGATAACGTGAAAATCTTCAACTTCAAACAATATTGACTCTTGATCGTCTGTAACCATTACTCAAATTTATTTAAATTCGCAGAGGAAATATCTGAATAAAATTCCATTAATTTAGGTTTTGGACCTTTATTCAAATATCTCGAGAGTGAAGGAGATAGAGAAATTTTCCCGTAAAAACATTTTTTACAGCTCTGACTTTTTACTAAAAAAAGAGCGAAATTTAAATCAACTTTGAACGCAATTTTTCATGAAATATCTCAGAAGTTAACGAAAATGGAGGAATCTTTGCGAGGGCTATTTTTTATAGTTTAGTTTCAATTAAGAAATACTTATTTAAAAAATTTCTCTATCCCTAGTATTCGTTAAGATATTCTGTGAAATTTGAATATTTGACAGATTGGTAAAGAGTGCAAAGTTCAAAAGACTTGTGCGATTTAGGGGAGAGTGGAGCAAAATGGCCCTAAAAGAAGAGATGACTCAAGATTTTTTAAAAAAGCAGCGGTTGCTCCAAAAAATCTGAAAAAATTTACAAACAATAAAGATATATTGGAGAATTCTCTCAAATTTTTTCAGATTTTTTCGACGAGTCCTTCATCCTGAAAAAAAATCCTTAATCATATTACTATGAGGGTCCATTTTGCCCCACTCTCCCCTATTTCAAAAGCATCCTTAAAATTATATGGTTCAGAAAAAATTATTAAAAGACCACTGATTTCTTGAAAAATCACTCTGAGCCCACTCATTTCGAGAATATCAGAGGAGGAATCTACAGTTAAGGAGTTAGACCACTGTAACCGTCCCAAAAAAGGGTTTTTTCGGTATTTTTTTTAATGGGGAAGAAGCGTTAGAAAATCATAACATTCCGGGGACTCATTGGGCGAATTTCAGGCTAAAATATAGAAAATTAACGACATGATAGCCATTTCTCCGAAGCTCGTCAAAATTATTGGCGCTCCACTGCAAGCAGTGCTGGTGAAAATTTGGATTGAAAAAAAAAGAAAAAATTGGCTCAATCTACATGCCTATAGCTAGCGAAGTACCGATTGTACTTTCAAAGTGGCTGATTTTGAAAATATTGCTCTTTCAGTAATTGGCGGGTATTTGAATAAAAACGTTCAATTTTTTACGAAAAAAACGGTCTTTTTATCTTAAAAAAGGGGCAACTCATAATTTTGAAAAAAGTGTCACGTACCGTCACTGGCCCGATTAATGCCATTTTTTATACATTTTCGTAATTATTGAACTTATTCGAATTCTCAACTCTAAGTAATGAATAACAGTCGCTAGAAAAAAATTCTAAGGACACCGGACAATCAAAATATCCGATATTTCTCTACTAGATATATTTCTAAAATTAATCCGTTGAATGCGACCAACGTACTCAACAAGATAAAGCCCGAAAGCTCTTCATGTGGTGTTAGAGTGCCTCATCAGTTCAATGTGTGATATTGAGAAAATTTAAGTATTTAATAAATCGAAAATTGTATTGATTGTTAGCGAAATCATTGGACTTTCATATAAATTGACGAATAATTTAAAAATAACGACCAGTGATGGAAATTAATTGATGGCAATTATTGGGACCCTCTATGGCAGAAGTCGGGCCATGGTGGCATGAATCGAGCCATGGGCAATATAAATTAAATAATTTTTATCATTAATTCAGGAAAATAATTAATGTAAATGATAGTCCAGATCCTAAATTGTTTCGAGGAAAAATCAAATTTGAATTTATAATAAGACATAATTTTTCTATGAAAGATATGGGGCAGAATAGGTCTCTTGGTGGCATTAATTGGGTCATTGACGGTATTTCGCTTCAGAATATCATCTCAAAGATCCTGTCAGAAATTCACCCAAAAAAAACGAAAATTGGTGGAGTTATGCTGCGTGCAATTTTGAAAAATCGTGTTTCGAGATAAATGTGTCCAAAGTTTCGACATGTGCTTCAACTATGAAGAAATCCTTCTGGAAAATTTCAAAATTTCATTAGAAAAAATGGATATCGAGTGATAAACTTTGTCTCTACACCTTCTTACAGGCACAGACTATTTTTTCAGCTAAAAAAAAAGAAATCGATTTTTTGAAAATTCTATAGTGGTCTAACCCCTTAATTTCTCATATAATTCCCTACCTCTCCACTATTGAATTCTTCAATGAGAAAAATTGTACGACTTTTAGAAAATATTCGTCTTTAAGGTCATGAAAAAATTTCATTAATAATAACAAAATTAATTAAGATCAGTATCATTGTAAGTTTCGATGAAATTTCGGAAAAAAATTAATTAATCTTTTTAATTGAAACTTAATGAAAAAAAAAAATTTTTTAAATTGTTCAATTTGCATTGAAAAAATAATCAAAAATTTGTTTGTTAATAATTCAATAAACAAAGAGCGGAATGGATTTCAATAAAACTGGAAAAAAAAAACTTTTTTCTGAATCGCATGAAGATTGTTTGCATATTTTGAAGGTTAGTTTCTTGTTCAACATGATTTCTAGATATTTTTCAAATAATATGAGTACTTTAACAACAGAATATATCATTTAATATACCGACCATTACTCGACATCTTTATTTTTGTCACAAAAATGAAATAATAACGGATGTAATTTTACATGTTACTGAAAACAGAAAAAAAAAGTGAAACGTTACAAGAGATACACAGAGACACTGCAATGTCGTGGTTCATGTGACGCGCAATGATACGAACCTTTATTGATGTTTCAAACGCCATTGGGCTTCATGTCTATCCATCTATAGATTGAAATAATTAGAGAATTTGATATAATTTACGTTCTTTTGTTTCTTGATTTTGCTGAAAATTATCTTATAATTTTCTCAAAAAATACATTTATTAATAAACCAGCGTGTCAAATTTGAAAGGATGAATGACAACACTGAAAAACCATGTTGAGATCCTCTTTGTATTTTCCAGGGGTTAAATTCTACGGACGCCATGGGTTTGATGTGAATTTTTTTTCTACTATTAGGGGAGAGTGGGGCAAAATGGACACTCTTATGGAACGGCTAGAGATGGATTTTTTTTGATGATTCTATTGAGAAGCTGAGGAAATTTTAGCCAGAACGAGTGTCCGATGTATTTTTTTCGATTTTGTTTTTTTAATTCGATATTTTTCGGAATTTTTAAGGGGAAAAGCCTTTCCTTTTCTAAAAATTTTCAGTTTTTTGCGAATATCTCTGGTTCTATTGGTCGTAGCAATTCGTGATTGGTCTCAAATAAAAGGTGAGCTCATTTTCCATCGATTTATGGGGTTTTTAATCCAAAAATATTAATTTTTCGAATAGTTATAGGCCAAAAACTGTTTTATAAAACTGTTTCACGAAAATGCCCGTAACCATCTTAAAAATCAATATTTTTAATTTGAAAACCCTATGAATCGATGGCAAATGATCTCACCTTTCACCTCCCATCGGAATTTTTATGCTACGACAAATAGAAACGGAGATATTCTCAAAAAACTGAAAATTATCAGAAAAACAAACGCCTCTAAAATGCTCAAAAAAATCAAAATCGCCAAAAATTCAAAAAAATTAATTCCGGCACTTGTTTCCCGCCTAAAATTCCCTCATTTTTCCAATGAAATCATCAAAAACAATCTACCGCTAATGTCTTCATTAATTTCAAGAGTTTTCCATAATATTTACCTAAAAATTTAGATGTGTCCATTTTACCCCTGATGTCCATTTTGCCCCACCTTCCCCTATATTTTTTTTCATGGAAATTAATTAGTCTACCTAAAATTTGTTTCTTTCAGATTATCTCAGACACTGAGGCCCAGTAAACGGAGGCAAAATTAGCGCTAATTCCGTGTTAGCTTAATTTAATTTTGCGCCTCAATTGCCCCTATTTGATATTTCTTCACGTTGCTGTCGGGATTGGACATATTCAAAAATTTCTTCCAGAGTTAGTGTCAACATCGTTTTCGTGAAAGAAATCAGATTCGAATGTTGACCCCTGACCTACTCAAAAAATCGCGCGGCCTTTGAATTGCTACCGGAAAGGCATAGGACGGCCATGTTTTTCATTGAGGTTAACGCCACCAACGGTAAAAATAGTGAGTCCAATTTATCAACATCAACAAATTCCGCAAAGTTCAATCAAACAATCATGATTGACCTTGTTTTTTCAAAAGGCGACGTTTATGTATGGAACGCAGAAGGTAACAATTTTGCATATAAAATAAATTTCTTCATCAAATCAATGAAATTCAATTATAGAACTCGGTGGTAGAATATTATGCATTACGTACAACGTAGAATTATATGAAGAAAGAATGTCTTCCTGAATAGGGAAAGCACACTTTGAAAAAAAAAAACACTGGATTTCAATAGAGTAGTCAGGTGAAAAAAAAAACATATTAAAAAGCACTTTTTAAGAAATTTTGCAGTCATCGAGAAGGGTCGCCTCTTGAATTCCTTTGAATCTCATTGCTCTCGCAATAAATGAGCTTCCTTGTAAATATTTTGCAGAATGAGGTATTCTTTCGTTCACAAAAAAAAAATCATTGCAGAAGAATTCCCTCCATGTCTCGTAGATTCCAATCTCGTCTGGTTACTACTTGGATGGGTGACCGCTTGCCGTACACAGATTCGAACAACGAATTGAGCGGTGAGGTGCAACTACAGAGAATTAATGTGCCTTTCTCGTCAGCGTGACAGAAAGGCACATTAAGGCTCTGCATGAATCTGACTGCGCTGATCACGGTTTTCCATGGTTTCCCCTGGTTCACGGCAAATGCGGTGTAGTAATAGAAAAGTCGATCCATGGCGCTCGCAAATAGGGCAGGAAGGGGACAGTCGAGATGGTTTTAAAAGCCTTTCCATTTCAAATGCATATCGTTAAAAAAAAAAAAAGCGAAACCTCTGCAAACGAGAAGTAACATCAACTCAGAAAAACATCATAACAAAAGAACACATAAACAAACAGCAATTGTCTTAGCATAGCACGTCGCTAATGCGACTTTTTTTGCAAAACAGCAACAATAAGTTCACTTTCGTTTATTAAGGTAAATTGTAATATGGAAAATGTACTCTGGCTTCTCTTTAAATAAACATTTTTTATATAAAAAAAAGGGCAGGAAGGGGGTGAGAAATAGGAGAAGGCAGGCAGTCAGACTGGAAGAAAACTGGAATTGGGTAGTGGGGGAGATGTACAAAAAGAGAAATCTATGTACAGTACTGGAAATAATATAAAAAAATAATATATCAAATTTTTGAATTAGGAAATTTATAGTTTATTAATGAATTTTTCTAGACTGGTTAATGTTGCGTCAACATCACAGAATAATTGGATCACTCGTTGGATGCCTACCAAAAGTACCAAGACAAGATGTACTCCATGGACTACCACTTCTTCTAATGCCAGAAGAAGTGACATTACTTGTGAACAAAAAAATTGCTAGACTAGTTACTTATCCATTTCTTCGCAATGAACCAAGGGGAGAGTTGGTTGAAAAATTGAAGGAGTACAGAGAGAAACTATTTCACGAACAGAATCAGTGTCTCTCTGAAGAACGAATGAAGATGGTAATCGCAATTATATTCCTTATAAATTCGGTCTACTCACATTTTGTTCATTAGTCCTGTAGCAATAGAAGAAAATAAATTGCTACTTTTTTGCAGATCTTTTTGCGAAGAAATTTTTCATGTAGAAAATTTTATTGACTACAGGAAAAATTACTTGATAATATTCAAGTACTTAAATATTAATTTTAAACGATCAAAAAAACAATTACTTGATGCTTCCTCTTAACTACTTGAATATTGAACGAATTATTCTCATTTAATTTGAACGCATTTTCAATCAATTAATTTTGAAAATTTTTAACAGATTGAACTACAAATGGACAAGATCATTGAAGGAAAACGGCGAAAATTGTATGGATTAGATACGTCAAAGAAGAAAATGAAGAAACCATTGGACAAAAATACATCTGATGCCATTAAACAAATTGAGATTGATCGTGATGCACTATTTGCTGAAGAAATTTCTAAAATAACTGATTTGGAATCATCTGAATTAATCATACAAACTCATACGGGTAATAATAAACAATTATTCATCAATTGAAATTTAAGCATCGAGTAGAAAAGAACATTTCGTAAGGTATGATAAGAAGGAATACTTAAAAAAAAATGGTATCTCCATTTTTTTTTTATTTTTCTTGTATCTTTATTGAAATCCGAAATATTCTTCAATCAATACTGATAAAATTTTCTGATCTTCAAATGAATAATTTCGAATGGAAAAAAGTTTTTAGGTTTTTAAAAAAAAAACACTTTATTCTAATTCATTCAATATCTTCCCAGCTTATCCTTGGGCGAATGATGATGAGATTAAACTGACAGAGTGGCAATATCCTTTATTGGAAGAAGATAAATTCAGATGTAAAGTTTATGCGGATTTATGGAACAGAGGCTTCTGCATAACTTCGGGAGACAAATATGGTGGTGATTTTCTCGCTTATCCAGGTAAATATCGAGTTTTTGATCGAATTATTCAGATAATTTCATTATTTATCAAGTTCATTCTTATTAATCAATGAAATCAATTCCAAACTTATGAAATTGAAATCTGTCATTATCTCGGAATCTACAAGAGAGAGAATAAACGATTTTTATAATAACTCTTTTTAGTTCAGACTTTTCTCTACAAAAAATATTATTACAAGATTCATCCAATCACTCTCAGATTCTAAAATATTTCATGAAAACTGATAACCAATTCATTTCATCATTTCGCTCCATCCAGCTAAGTTTCTCGAAATGTTCCGGAAATTAAGCAAGACGGAGCGATTTTTTGTAATGATCTTTTTTGCAGCGAAAAAAAGTTACCATGAAAAATTGCCCGTCTCCCTTAATTTCTTAGGTATTTCACACAAGTAGCAAAATTTCTTCATTTACTGTACTCTAATTTATTTTCTCAAACCCAAGAACTAATTAGTTCTCAGCGATTATTTGTTTCACAAATATTTGAATGATCTAAGATCCTTTTATAATTTATAGGTGATCCAATAATGTTCCATGCACAGTTCATAGTTCACTGTAAAAAAAAAGACGAAGAGATGACACCATTAGATTTAATTGGTCACTGTCGTATCGCTACACACGTGAGGAAGACAGCTGTTTTTGCATATTCATCAGAAGGTGCCGAGGATGAAATAAATTATCAATCATTCTCGTGGGAGGATTCCAACGTTGCTGTATTACCACTCTTGAAATAAAGGGATTTCAAAAGTATTTCACAGACAATAATTTTTATTCTGACAAATTAGTGTTAATTCTTTATTCCAACTATGAAGATTCGATTAGATAGCGTCGATTCTTTTGAAACGATGGTGCTGTTTCTCTGGTATAACGTTAAAATGTTTTTTAAAAATAGTCTGACCCTCACGGTCACTATAACATCTTTGTATCCAAGTGTGGTCCCAATTGAGATCAGTTTTCTCACAGGTTACTACAACTTTTCCAGCTTCAATTGCCCACAGTGTACCGTTTTTACCAAAACCAACCTGTAGAGATTAAGTATATTTCTTTTTAATAAAAAATTTAGAAGCAGGGGTCAATTTAGCATACCATGCAATAGTTTCATGACACCAGTTTGAGTTTAAAGCTAAATTAGCAATTGAGGAATCATTCCAGTGTGAAATTGAATAAGAATTCATTTTTTTTGCTCCTTTTGATACTCTGGATAGTAGAATATGCTACTCGGCAGGGTTGCCAGACGTACCATACTCATGGTATTCATACCATAAATTTGCCCATCATACCATGTACCATTCAAATGACTTATGGTACACCAAAAATACCATAATTTGAAAATTCTACTTTTTTCCACGTTACTTTCACAACATTATGCATCATCACCATATATATTGATCTACATCTAGTCGAAATGGGAAGGAAGTGTCACATTTGACAGATTTAAACTAAAAAAAATTTGTGTTGATGCGAAGAAATACGTTTTTCACCCTTTTACTATTAGAAAATTCATAGAAAAACTGAAATTTTTTCATTATCGCAGTTTCTACTATTTTTATTTGATTTCCCCCAACATAAAATTTTTAGGCATCTCTATAAAAATTGCAGTCACACGCAGCATATAAAGATATACACAAACGAGAGCTTGTAACATTGCAATTATAAATTTTTGATATTTTCCTTCCATACGATTTTACAAAGGGAATTTCTTCATTATCCATTGATACCATAGTTTTTTCGCGGATACCATATTTTCCTTGAGTTTATACCAGAATTGGCTCCCTAGAGTCTGGCAACCCTGCTACTCGGTCACTATAGCCTTTTTTGAAAGGCTTCCCCCATGATTTGATATATTTATGAAGATACTATTGTTGACGTGATCAGTTTGATTAAAAATTTTTATCGAAAATTCTGAGAAATAATTAAAGTAGAAAGCTTGTTTTTTTTCTTTATAGAGACTCTTTTGAGGATCTCTCCCTAGAAAAAACAACGAGGCTACTAAAAAGGTCCCTTTAAAAGAGTCCTTCAAAAAGGACATTTTTTTTCCTAAATTTCGAGATGGTCCATAAAAATTGGTGATAAAATGAATATTTTGCCAGAGAAATTCGATTGATTTCAACTTGAATTGCTTACGTTGAGACCTGGATGAAATCTCGTGTGCAGTTGAGTCGCCAAAATATTCCCAGCTTGGACCTGATGGCCATCCTGTACTTTCCAGCCTCTATGCTTTGGTCTCCTGCAATTACCACCTCTATTACGTGTACTAGTACCAGTTTTTTTGGCTTTGCCTCTTACAGAAACTGCAAATTGAATCAATTCATGAATTATATTTTTATCCTTTCTCCATAGTTCAAATATAAAAAGGAATAGGGAGAATGAATTTAGCATGAACGTAAGATTGTTGAATTTGAAAAATCTCGAAATTCATCATCTCCCAAAAGCATTTCAGAAAGGAATTTATAAATGAAGAGATGCAACATAAACTATGTTAATTTTATTATGTAGCATCTTTTCGGATGATATTTCAAAATTAAATTGAGCTACTAATTTTCAGAAACTTTCCCTGTGAAACATATGGGCCTCACCAAAAAAAATCTTGAAAATTCCCATTTCCTTTTTAATTTAAGGATATTCTGCTAAAATCAAGTACTGATATAGAGAGTGAGGCACAATGGACCCTCATAGCAACATAATTAAGGAATTTTTTTTTGGAATGAAGGACTCGACGAGAAAATCTGAAAAAATTTGAGAAAACCCTCCAACATATCTATATTGTTTGTAAATTTTTTCAGATTTTTTTAAGCAACCACTGCTTTTTGAAAAAAATCTCGAGTGATCTTATCATCTAGGTCCATTTTGCCCCACTCTCCCCTACTAGAGATGAAGTACCCGGAAGAATCATGTTTTGTTTGGAACATAATTAAGAAATAATGGAGCTTCGACTAATTAACCAAGAGACCTTATTGATAGTCTACATAATTTTGAACGAAAAATAGCTCGCGATTTCTCTCCAGTTTTACAAACAAATTTAAAAGATATCAGTAGGAAGATATCAAATGTATTTTTTAACTCATCGTTTTTCACAAATTTAATAAATTTTTACCAAATAAGTAGAGGTAAAATAACCTAAAATAAATACCAATTTGATCATTTGCAGCAACCAGAAAATGCGGTTTGACATTTTTCAAGCTTGCCACTAGCAGCTGCGAAACAATGGACATTTTTCATGTACAAGTTTGAGACGAAAACTTTCAATAATTGTTCAACAAAATTTATTTTTGAAACCTCTCAATCTGAGCTCATCTTCAATCAAACCAGGCTGATTCTGGCGGAGAACAAGGTTACTAGCTTGAATCACGTGACACTTGCGCCAGAATTTATTAGAAATGGAGCCAAAGTGTCGCTCAAATGAAATGTACCATTCAGTTTGAATATTTAAAATTTTTTCTAACTGTCATGAAATGCTCAATCTCAAGCTGTAAATAAATATAATGGAAACCAAAACAAGAGGTGTTATGAAATTATCTTTCAATTCAAGGAACGCGATCTCACGGTTTACAAATTACCGTCAATAACCCAATTAATGTCACCAAGAGACCTATTCTGCCACATATCTTTCATAGAAAAATTATATCTTATCATAAATTCAAATTTGTTGTTCCTCGGAAGAATTCAGGGTCTGGACTATCATTTACATCAATTATTTTCCTGAATTAATGATAAAAATTATTTAATTTATATTTTTGAAAATATTTTACCCATGGCCTGATTCATGCCACCGTGGCCCGATTTCTGCCATGGAGGGTCCCAATAATTGCTATCAATTAATTTCCATCACTGGTCGTTATTTTTAAATTATTCGTCAATTTATATGAAAGTCCAATGATTCTGCTAACAATCAATACAATTTTCGATTTCTTGAATGCTTAAATTTTCTCAATATCACACATTCAACTGATGAGGCACTTTAAACCCACATGAAGAGCTTTAGGGTTTTATCTTGCTGAGCACGTTGGTCGCATTTAACGAATTAATCTTAGAAATATATCTAGTAGAAAAATATCCGATATTTTGATTGTCCGGTGTCGTCAGAATTTTTTTCTAGCCACTGTTATCAATTACTTAGAGTTGAGAATTCAAATAAGTTCAATAATCACGAAAATGTATGAAAAGTGCCACTGCCTCTGGGTTTGGCCTGAAAATTCCGCGAACACTGGATATCCCGAATCGTTGCGGCTTTTGGCCCTTCAGGATCCCCCATCATCGTGCGTTTCACTCAATTCTTTGCGAAATTTCAAGGAAAACGCCGTATTCCCTCGGGAAATGGGTGAAAAATGAGAATGAAGGAATATTCGAAGGAAATCAGCCATCATGAAAATCCCGATTTTCAAATCTTCATAACTTTTTTTCTGTGGCGTATTTCCTGATGAAATTTTACAGTGACACTGCCTATGTCGTCATGAAATAGCCTGCAAAATTCCACAACAGTATCGCGAATGGTTCTGCGAATTCGATAGAGCAGACAATGACATTTTCACTGATCCCATATTAACGTCCATTTCGCTCTATCTCGCTTATTTACCGAGATAATCGCGAAAAACTGAAAATACTTTTTTCCTGATCCCAAATTAGTGCCGATTCCGCTCTATCTCGCTTAATTACCGAGATAATCGCGAAAAACTGGAATTATTCTTTCCTGACTCCATATTAATGTCTATTTCGCTGCATCTCGCTTATTTACCGAGATAATCGAGAAAAACTGAAAAAATTCCGCGGATACTGAATATACTGAATCGTTGCGGCTTTTGGCCCTTCAGGATCCCCCATCATCGTGCGTTTCACTCAATTCTTTGCGAAATTTCAAGGAAAACGCCGTATTCCCACGGGAAATGGGTGAAAAATGAAAATGAAGGAATATTCGAAGGAAATCAGCCATCATGAAAATCCCGATTTTCAAATCTTCATAACTTTTTTCCTGTGGCGTATTTCCTGATGAAATTTTACAGTGACACTGCCTATGTCGTCAGGAAGTAGCCTGCAAAATTTCATAACAGTACCGCGAATGGTTCTGCGAATTCGATAGAGCGGAAATGGTCATTTTCATAGAGCAAAGGCCATTACTCCTGGGTTTGACCTGAAAATTCCGCGAACACTGGATATCGCGAATTGTTGCGGCTTTTGGCCCTTCAGGATCCCCCAACATCGTGCGTTTCACTCAATTCTTTGCGAAATTTCAAGGAAAACGCCGTATTCCCTCGGGAAATGGGTGAAAAATGAGAATGAAGGAATATTCGAAGGAAATCAGCCGTCATGAAAATCCCGATTTTCAAATCTTCATAACTTTTTTCCTGTGGCGTATTTCCTGATGAAATTTTACAGTGACACTGCCTATGTCGTCAAGAAGTAGCCTGCATAATTCCACAACAGTATCGCGAATGGTTCTGCGAATTCGATAGAGCAGACAATGACATTTTCACTGATCCCATATTAACGTCCATTTCGCTCTATCTCGCTTATTTACCGAGATAATCGCGAAAAACTGAAAATACTTTATTCCTGATCCCAAATTAGTGCCTGTTTCGCTCTATCTCGCTTATTTACCGAGATAATCGCGAAAAACTGGAATTATTCTTTCCTGACTCCATATTAATGTCTATTTCGCTGTATCTCGCTTATTTACCGAGATAATCGAGAAAAACTGAAAAAATTCCGCGGATACTAGATATCCTGAATCGTTGCGGCTTTTGGCCCTTCAGGATCCCCCAACATCGTGCGTTTCACTCAATTCTTTGCGAAATTTCAAGGAAAACGCCGTATTCCCTCGGGAAATGGGTGAAAAATGAGAATGAAGGAATATTCGAAGGAAATCAGCCATCATGAAAATCCCGATTCTCAAATCTTCATAACTTTTTTCCTGTGGCGTATTTCCTGATGAAATTTTACAGTGACACTGCCTATGTCGTCAGGAAGTAGCCTGCAAAATTCCACAACAGTATCGCGGATGGTTCTGCGAATTCGATAGAGCGGAAATGGTCATTTTCATAGAGCAAAGGCCATTACTCCTGGGTTTGGCCTGAAAATTCCGCGAACACTGGATATCGCGAATTGTTGCGGCTTTTGGCCCTTCAGGATCCCCCAACATCGTGCGTTTCACTCAATTCTTTGCGAAATTTCAAGGAAAACGCCGTATTCCCTCGGGGAATGGGTGAAAAATGAGAATGAAGGAATATTCGAAGGAAATCAGCCATCATGAAAATCCCGATTTTCAAATCTCCATAACTTTTTTCCTGTAGCGTATTTCCTGATGAAATTTTACAGTGACACTGCCTATGTCGTCAGGAAGTAGCCTGTAAAATTCCACAACAGTATCGCGAATGGTTCTGCGAATTCGATAGAGCGGAAATGGTCATTTTCATAGAGCAAAGGCTATTGCCTCTGGGTTTGGCCTGAAAATTCCGCGAACACTGGATATCCCGAATTGTTGCGGCTTTTGGCCCTTCAGGATCCCCCAACATCGTGCGTTTCACTCAATTCTTTGCGAAATTTCAAGGAAAACGCCGTATTTCCTCGGGAAATGGGTGAAAAATGAGAATGAAGGAATATTCGAAGGAAATCAGCCATCATGAAAATCCCGATTTTCAAATCTTCATAACTTTTTTTTTGTGGCGTATTTCCTGATGAAATTTTACAGTGACACTGCCTATGTCGTCCGGAAGTAGCCTGCATAATTCCACAACAGTATCGCGAATGGTTCTGCGAATTCGATAGAGCAGACAATGACATATTCACTGATCCCATATTAACGTCCATTTCGCTCTATCTCGCTTATTTACCGAGATAATCGCGAAAAACTGAAAATACTTTTTTCCTGATCCCAAATTGGTGCCTATTTCGCTCTATCTCGCTTATTTACCGAGATAATCGCGAAAAAATGGAATTATTCTTTCCTGACTCCATATTAATGTCTATTTCGCTGTATCTCGCTCATTTACCGAGATAATCGAGAAAAACTGAAAAAATTCCGCGGGTACTGGATATCCTGAATCGTTGCGGCTTTTGGCCCTTCAGGATCCCCCAACATCGTGCGTTTCACTCAATTCTTTGCGAAATTTCAAGGAAAACGCCGTATTCCCTCGGGAAATGGGTGAAAAATGAGAATGAAGGAATATTCGAAGGAAATCAGCCATCATGAAAATCCCGATTCTCAAATCTTCATAACTTTTTTCCTGTGGCGTATTTCCTGATGAAATTTTACAGTGACACTGCCTATGTCGTCAGGAAGTAGCCTGCAAAATTCCACAACAGTATCGCGGATGGTTCTGCGAATTCGATAGAGCGGAAATGGTCATTTTCATAGAGCAAAGGCCATTACTCCTGGGTTTGGCCTGAAAATTCCGCGAACACTGGATATCGCGAATTGTTGCGGCTTTTGGCCCTTCAGGATCCCCCAACATCGTGCGTTTCACTCAATTCTTTGCGAAATTTCAAGGAAAACGCCGTATTCCCTCGGGAAATGGGTGAAAAATGAGAATGAAGGAATATTCGAAGGAAATCAGCCATCATGAAAATCCCGATTTTCAAATCTTCATAACTTTTTTCCTGTGGCGTATTTCCTGATGAAATTTTACAGTGACACTGCCTATGTCGTCCGGAAGTAGCCTGCATAATTCCACAACAGTATCGCGAATGGTTCTGCGAATTCGATAGAGCAGACAATGACATTTTCACTGATCCTATATTAACGTCCATTTTGCTCTATCTCGCTTATTTACCGAGATAATCGCGAAAAACTGGAATTATTCTTTCCTGACTCCATATTAGTGTCTATTTCGCTGTATCTCGCTTATTTACCGAGATAATCGAGAAAAACTGGAATTATTCTTTCCTGACTCCATATTAATGTCTATTTCGCTGTATCTCGCTTATTTACCGAGATAATCGAGAAAAACTGAAAAAATTCCGCGGATACTAGATATCCTGAATCGTTGCGGCTTTTGGCCCTTCAGGATCCCCCAACATCGTGCGTTTCACTCAATTCTTTGCGAAATTTCAAGGAAAACGCCGTATTCCCTCGGGAAATGGGTGAAAAATGAGAATGAAGGAATATTCGAAGGAAATCAGCCATCATGAAAATCCCGATTTTCAAATCTTCATAACTTTTTTTCTGTGGCGTATTTCCTGATGAAATTTTACAGTGACACTGCCTATGTCGTCATGAAATAGCCTGCAAAATTCCACAACAGTATCGCGAATGGTTCTGCGAATTCGATAGAGCAGACAATGACATTTTCACTGATCCCATATTAACGTCCATTTCGCTCTATCTCGCTTATTTACCGAGATAATCGCGAAAAACTGAAAATACTTTTTTCCTGATCCCAAATTAGTGCCGATTCCGCTCTATCTCGCTTAATTACCGAGATAATCGCGAAAAACTGGAATTATTCTTTCCTGACTCCATATTAATGTCTATTTCGCTGCATCTCGCTTATTTACCGAGATAATCGAGAAAAACTGAAAAAATTCCGCGGATACTGAATATACTGAATCGTTGCGGCTTTTGGCCCTTCAGGATCCCCCATCATCGTGCGTTTCAATCAATTCTTTGCGAAATTTCAAGGAAAACGCCGTATTCCCTCGGGAAATGGGTGAAAAATGAGAATGAAGGAATATTCGAAGGAAATCAGCCATCATGAAAATCCCGATTTTCAAATCTTCATAACTTTTTTTCTGTGGCGTATTTCCTGATCAAATTTTACAGTGACACTGCCTATGTCGTCAGGAAGTAGCCTGCAAAATTTCATAACAGTACCGCGAATGGTTCTGCGAATTCGATAGAGCGGAAATGGTCATTTTCATAGAGCAAAGGCCATTGCCTCTGGGTTTGGCCTGAAAATTCCGCGAACACTGGATATCCCGAATTGTTGCGGCTCTTGGCCCTTCAGGATCCCCAAACATCGTGCGTTTCACTCAATTCTTTGCGAAATTTCAAGGAAAACGCCGTATTCCCTCGGGAAATGGGTGAAAAATGAGAATGAAGGAATATTCGAAGGAAATCAGCCATCATGAAAATCCCGATTTTCAAATCTCCATAACTTTTTTCCTGTAGCGTATTTCCTGATGAAATTTTACAGTGACACTGCCTATGTCGTCAGGAAGTAGCCTGTAAAATTCCACAACAGTATCGCGAATGGTTCTGCGAATTCGATAGAGCGGAAATGGTCATTTTCATAGAGCAAAGGCCATTGCCTCTAGGTTTGGCCTGAAAATTCCGCGAACACTGGATATCCCGAATTGTTGCGGCTTTTGGCCCTTCAGGATCCCCCAACATCGTGCGTTTCACTCAATTCTTTGCGAAATGTCAAGGAAAACGCCGTATTTCCTCGGGAAATGGGTGAAAAATGAGAATGAAGGAATATTCGAAGGAAATCAGCCATCATGAAAATCCCGATTTTCAAATCTTCATAACTTTTTTTCTGTGGCGTATTTCCTGATCAAATTTTACAGTGACACTGCCTATGTCGTCAGGAAGTAGCCTGCAAAATTTCATAACAGTACCGCGAATGGTTCTGCGAATTCGATAGAGCGGAAATGGTCATTTTCATAGAGCAAAGGCCATTACTCCTGGGTTTGACCTGAAAATTCCGCGAACACTGGATATCGCGAATTGTTGCGGCTTTTGGCCCTTCAGGATCCCCCAACATCGTGCGTTTCACTCAATTCTTTGCGAAATTTCAAGGAAAACGCCGTATTCCCTCGGGAAATGGGTGAAAAATGAGAATGAAGGAATATTCGAAGGAAATCAGCCATCATGAAAATCCCGATTCTCAAATCTTCATAACTTTTTTCCTGTGGCGTATTTCCTGATGAAATTTTACAGTGACACTGCCTATGTCGTCAGGAAGTAGCCTGCAAAATTCCACAACAGTATCGCGGATGGTTCTGCGAATTCGATAGAGCGGAAATGGTCATTTTCATAGAGCAAAGGCCATTACTCCTGGGTTTGGCCTGAAAATTCCGCGAACACTGGATATCCCGAATTGTTGCGGCTTTTGGCCCTTCAGGATCCCCCAACATCGTGCGTTTCACTCAATTCTTTGCGAAATTTCAAGGAAAACGCCGTATTCCCTCGGGGAATGGGTGAAAAATGAGAATGAAGGAATATTCGAAGGAAATCAGCCATCATGAAAATCCCGATTTTCAAATCTCCATAACTTTTTTCCTGTAGCGTATTTCCTGATGAAATTTTACAGTGACACTGCCTATGTCGTCAGGAAGTAGCCTGTAAAATTCCACAACAGTATCGCGAATGGTTCTGCGAATTCGATAGAGCGGAAATGGTCATTTTCATAGAGCAAAGGCTATTGCCTCTGGGTTTGGCCTGAAAATTCCGCGAACACTGGATATCCCGAATTGTTGCGGCTTTTGGCCCTTCAGGATCCCCCAACATCGTGCGTTTCACTCAATTCTTTGCGAAATTTCAAGGAAAACGCCGTATTTCCTCGGGAAATGGGTGAAAAATGAGAATGAAGGAATATTCGAAGGAAATCAGCCATCATGAAAATCCCGATTTTCAAATCTTCATAACTTTTTTTTTGTGGCGTATTTCCTGATGAAATTTTACAGTGACACTGCCTATGTCGTCCGGAAGTAGCCTGCATAATTCCACAACAGTATCGCGAATGGTTCTGCGAATTCGATAGAGCAGACAATGACATATTCACTGATCCCATATTAACGTCCATTTCGCTCTATCTCGCTTATTTACCGAGATAATCGCGAAAAACTGAAAATACTTTTTTCCTGATCCCAAATTGGTGCCTATTTCGCTCTATCTCGCTTATTTACCGAGATAATCGCGAAAAAATGGAATTATTCTTTCCTGACTCCATATTAATGTCTATTTCGCTGTATCTCGCTCATTTACCGAGATAATCGAGAAAAACTGAAAAAATTCCGCGGGTACTGGATATCCTGAATCGTTGCGGCTTTTGGCCCTTCAGGATCCCCCAACATCGTGCGTTTCACTCAATTCTTTGCGAAATTTCAAGGAAAACGCCGTATTCCCTCGGGAAATGGGTGAAAAATGAGAATGAAGGAATATTCGAAGGAAATCAGCCATCATGAAAATCCCGATTCTCAAATCTTCATAACTTTTTTCCTGTGGCGTATTTCCTGATGAAATTTTACAGTGACACTGCCTATGTCGTCAGGAAGTAGCCTGCAAAATTCCACAACAGTATCGCGGATGGTTCTGCGAATTCGATAGAGCGGAAATGGTCATTTTCATAGAGCAAAGGCCATTACTCCTGGGTTTGGCCTGAAAATTCCGCGAACACTGGATATCGCGAATTGTTGCGGCTTTTGGCCCTTCAGGATCCCCCAACATCGTGCGTTTCACTCAATTCTTTGCGAAATTTCAAGGAAAACGCCGTATTCCCTCGGGAAATGGGTGAAAAATGAGAATGAAGGAATATTCGAAGGAAATCAGCCATCATGAAAATCCCGATTTTCAAATCTTCATAACTTTTTTCCTGTGGCGTATTTCCTGATGAAATTTTACAGTGACACTGCCTATGTCGTCCGGAAGTAGCCTGCATAATTCCACAACAGTATCGCGAATGGTTCTGCGAATTCGATAGAGCAGACAATGACATTTTCACTGATCCTATATTAACGTCCATTTTGCTCTATCTCGCTTATTTACCGAGATAATCGCGAAAAACTGGAATTATTCTTTCCTGACTCCATATTAGTGTCTATTTCGCTGTATCTCGCTTATTTACCGAGATAATCGAGAAAAACTGGAATTATTCTTTCCTGACTCCATATTAATGTCTATTTCGCTGTATCTCGCTTATTTACCGAGATAATCGAGAAAAACTGAAAAAATTCCGCGGATACTAGATATCCTGAATCGTTGCGGCTTTTGGCCCTTCAGGATCCCCCAACATCGTGCGTTTCACTCAATTCTTTGCGAAATTTCAAGGAAAACGCCGTATTCCCTCGGGAAATGGGTGAAAAATGAGAATGAAGGAATATTCGAAGGAAATCAGCCATCATGAAAATCCCGATTTTCAAATCTTCATAACTTTTTTTCTGTGGCGTATTTCCTGATGAAATTTTACAGTGACACTGCCTATGTCGTCATGAAATAGCCTGCAAAATTCCACAACAGTATCGCGAATGGTTCTGCGAATTCGATAGAGCAGACAATGACATTTTCACTGATCCCATATTAACGTCCATTTCGCTCTATCTCGCTTATTTACCGAGATAATCGCGAAAAACTGAAAATACTTTTTTCCTGATCCCAAATTAGTGCCGATTCCGCTCTATCTCGCTTAATTACCGAGATAATCGCGAAAAACTGGAATTATTCTTTCCTGACTCCATATTAATGTCTATTTCGCTGCATCTCGCTTATTTACCGAGATAATCGAGAAAAACTGAAAAAATTCCGCGGATACTGAATATACTGAATCGTTGCGGCTTTTGGCCCTTCAGGATCCCCCATCATCGTGCGTTTCAATCAATTCTTTGCGAAATTTCAAGGAAAACGCCGTATTCCCTCGGGAAATGGGTGAAAAATGAGAATGAAGGAATATTCGAAGGAAATCAGCCATCATGAAAATCCCGATTTTCAAATCTTCATAACTTTTTTTCTGTGGCGTATTTCCTGATCAAATTTTACAGTGACACTGCCTATGTCGTCAGGAAGTAGCCTGCAAAATTTCATAACAGTACCGCGAATGGTTCTGCGAATTCGATAGAGCGGAAATGGTCATTTTCATAGAGCAAAGGCCATTGCCTCTGGGTTTGGCCTGAAAATTCCGCGAACACTGGATATCCCGAATTGTTGCGGCTCTTGGCCCTTCAGGATCCCCAAACATCGTGCGTTTCACTCAATTCTTTGCGAAATTTCAAGGAAAACGCCGTATTCCCTCGGGAAATGGGTGAAAAATGAGAATGAAGGAATATTCGAAGGAAATCAGCCATCATGAAAATCCCGATTTTCAAATCTCCATAACTTTTTTCCTGTAGCGTATTTCCTGATGAAATTTTACAGTGACACTGCCTATGTCGTCAGGAAGTAGCCTGTAAAATTCCACAACAGTATCGCGAATGGTTCTGCGAATTCGATAGAGCGGAAATGGTCATTTTCATAGAGCAAAGGCCATTGCCTCTAGGTTTGGCCTGAAAATTCCGCGAACACTGGATATCCCGAATTGTTGCGGCTTTTGGCCCTTCAGGATCCCCCAACATCGTGCGTTTCACTCAATTCTTTGCGAAATGTCAAGGAAAACGCCGTATTTCCTCGGGAAATGGGTGAAAAATGAGAATGAAGGAATATTCGAAGGAAATCAGCCATCATGAAAATCCCGATTTTCAAATCTTCATAACTTTTTTTCTGTGGCGTATTTCCTGATCAAATTTTACAGTGACACTGCCTATGTCGTCAGGAAGTAGCCTGCAAAATTTCATAACAGTACCGCGAATGGTTCTGCGAATTCGATAGAGCGGAAATGGTCATTTTCATAGAGCAAAGGCCATTACTCCTGGGTTTGACCTGAAAATTCCGCGAACACTGGATATCGCGAATTGTTGCGGCTTTTGGCCCTTCAGGATCCCCCAACATCGTGCGTTTCACTCAATTCTTTGCGAAATTTCAAGGAAAACGCCGTATTCCCTCGGGAAATGGGTGAAAAATGAGAATGAAGGAATATTCGAAGGAAATCAGCCATCATGAAAATCCCGATTCTCAAATCTTCATAACTTTTTTCCTGTGGCGTATTTCCTGATGAAATTTTACAGTGACACTGCCTATGTCGTCAGGAAGTAGCCTGCAAAATTCCACAACAGTATCGCGGATGGTTCTGCGAATTCGATAGAGCGGAAATGGTCATTTTCATAGAGCAAAGGCCATTACTCCTGGGTTTGGCCTGAAAATTCCGCGAACACTGGATATCCCGAATTGTTGCGGCTTTTGGCCCTTCAGGATCCCCCAACATCGTGCGTTTCACTCAATTCTTTGCGAAATTTCAAGGAAAACGCCGTATTCCCTCGGGGAATGGGTGAAAAATGAGAATGAAGGAATATTCGAAGGAAATCAGCCATCATGAAAATCCCGATTTTCAAATCTCCATAACTTTTTTCCTGTAGCGTATTTCCTGATGAAATTTTACAGTGACACTGCCTATGTCGTCAGGAAGTAGCCTGTAAAATTCCACAACAGTATCGCGAATGGTTCTGCGAATTCGATAGAGCGGAAATGGTCATTTTCATAGAGCAAAGGCTATTGCCTCTGGGTTTGGCCTGAAAATTCCGCGAACACTGGATATCCCGAATTGTTGCGGCTTTTGGCCCTTCAGGATCCCCCAACATCGTGCGTTTCACTCAATTCTTTGCGAAATTTCAAGGAAAACGCCGTATTTCCTCGGGAAATGGGTGAAAAATGAGAATGAAGGAATATTCGAAGGAAATCAGCCATCATGAAAATCCCGATTTTCAAATCTTCATAACTTTTTTTTTGTGGCGTATTTCCTGATGAAATTTTACAGTGACACTGCCTATGTCGTCCGGAAGTAGCCTGCATAATTCCACAACAGTATCGCGAATGGTTCTGCGAATTCGATAGAGCAGACAATGACATATTCACTGATCCCATATTAACGTCCATTTCGCTCTATCTCGCTTATTTACCGAGATAATCGCGAAAAACTGAAAATACTTTTTTCCTGATCCCAAATTGGTGCCTATTTCGCTCTATCTCGCTTATTTACCGAGATAATCGCGAAAAAATGGAATTATTCTTTCCTGACTCCATATTAATGTCTATTTCGCTGTATCTCGCTCATTTACCGAGATAATCGAGAAAAACTGAAAAAATTCCGCGGGTACTGGATATCCTGAATCGTTGCGGCTTTTGGCCCTTCAGGATCCCCCAACATCGTGCGTTTCACTCAATTCTTTGCGAAATTTCAAGGAAAACGCCGTATTCCCTCGGGAAATGGGTGAAAAATGAGAATGAAGGAATATTCGAAGGAAATCAGCCATCATGAAAATCCCGATTCTCAAATCTTCATAACTTTTTTCCTGTGGCGTATTTCCTGATGAAATTTTACAGTGACACTGCCTATGTCGTCAGGAAGTAGCCTGCAAAATTCCACAACAGTATCGCGGATGGTTCTGCGAATTCGATAGAGCGGAAATGGTCATTTTCATAGAGCAAAGGCCATTACTCCTGGGTTTGGCCTGAAAATTCCGCGAACACTGGATATCGCGAATTGTTGCGGCTTTTGGCCCTTCAGGATCCCCCAACATCGTGCGTTTCACTCAATTCTTTGCGAAATTTCAAGGAAAACGCCGTATTCCCTCGGGAAATGGGTGAAAAATGAGAATGAAGGAATATTCGAAGGAAATCAGCCATCATGAAAATCCCGATTTTCAAATCTTCATAACTTTTTTCCTGTGGCGTATTTCCTGATGAAATTTTACAGTGACACTGCCTATGTCGTCCGGAAGTAGCCTGCATAATTCCACAACAGTATCGCGAATGGTTCTGCGAATTCGATAGAGCAGACAATGACATTTTCACTGATCCTATATTAACGTCCATTTTGCTCTATCTCGCTTATTTACCGAGATAATCGCGAAAAACTGGAATTATTCTTTCCTGACTCCATATTAGTGTCTATTTCGCTGTATCTCGCTTATTTACCGAGATAATCGAGAAAAACTGGAATTATTCTTTCCTGACTCCATATTAATGTCTATTTCGCTGTATCTCGCTTATTTACCGAGATAATCGAGAAAAACTGAAAAAATTCCGCGGATACTAGATATCCTGAATCGTTGCGGCTTTTGGCCCTTCAGGATCCCCCAACATCGTGCGTTTCACTCAATTCTTTGCGAAATTTCAAGGAAAACGCCGTATTCCCTCGGGAAATGGGTGAAAAATGAGAATGAAGGAATATTCGAAGGAAATCAGCCATCATGAAAATCCCGATTTTCAAATCTTCATAACTTTTTTTCTGTGGCGTATTTCCTGATGAAATTTTACAGTGACACTGCCTATGTCGTCATGAAATAGCCTGCAAAATTCCACAACAGTATCGCGAATGGTTCTGCGAATTCGATAGAGCAGACAATGACATTTTCACTGATCCCATATTAACGTCCATTTCGCTCTATCTCGCTTATTTACCGAGATAATCGCGAAAAACTGAAAATACTTTTTTCCTGATCCCAAATTAGTGCCGATTCCGCTCTATCTCGCTTAATTACCGAGATAATCGCGAAAAACTGGAATTATTCTTTCCTGACTCCATATTAATGTCTATTTCGCTGCATCTCGCTTATTTACCGAGATAATCGAGAAAAACTGAAAAAATTCCGCGGATACTGAATATACTGAATCGTTGCGGCTTTTGGCCCTTCAGGATCCCCCATCATCGTGCGTTTCAATCAATTCTTTGCGAAATTTCAAGGAAAACGCCGTATTCCCTCGGGAAATGGGTGAAAAATGAGAATGAAGGAATATTCGAAGGAAATCAGCCATCATGAAAATCCCGATTTTCAAATCTTCATAACTTTTTTTCTGTGGCGTATTTCCTGATCAAATTTTACAGTGACACTGCCTATGTCGTCAGGAAGTAGCCTGCAAAATTTCATAACAGTACCGCGAATGGTTCTGCGAATTCGATAGAGCGGAAATGGTCATTTTCATAGAGCAAAGGCCATTGCCTCTGGGTTTGGCCTGAAAATTCCGCGAACACTGGATATCCCGAATTGTTGCGGCTCTTGGCCCTTCAGGATCCCCAAACATCGTGCGTTTCACTCAATTCTTTGCGAAATTTCAAGGAAAACGCCGTATTCCCTCGGGAAATGGGTGAAAAATGAGAATGAAGGAATATTCGAAGGAAATCAGCCATCATGAAAATCCCGATTTTCAAATCTCCATAACTTTTTTCCTGTAGCGTATTTCCTGATGAAATTTTACAGTGACACTGCCTATGTCGTCAGGAAGTAGCCTGTAAAATTCCACAACAGTATCGCGAATGGTTCTGCGAATTCGATAGAGCGGAAATGGTCATTTTCATAGAGCAAAGGCCATTGCCTCTAGGTTTGGCCTGAAAATTCCGCGAACACTGGATATCCCGAATTGTTGCGGCTTTTGGCCCTTCAGGATCCCCCAACATCGTGCGTTTCACTCAATTCTTTGCGAAATGTCAAGGAAAACGCCGTATTTCCTCGGGAAATGGGTGAAAAATGAGAATGAAGGAATATTCGAAGGAAATCAGCCATCATGAAAATCCCGATTTTCAAATCTTCATAACTTTTTTTCTGTGGCGTATTTCCTGATCAAATTTTACAGTGACACTGCCTATGTCGTCAGGAAGTAGCCTGCAAAATTTCATAACAGTACCGCGAATGGTTCTGCGAATTCGATAGAGCGGAAATGGTCATTTTCATAGAGCAAAGGCCATTACTCCTGGGTTCGACCTGAAAATTCCGCGAACACTGGATATCGCGAATTGTTGCGGCTTTTGGCCCTTCAGGATCCCCCAACATCGTGCGTTTCACTCAATTCTTTGCGAAATTTCAAGGAAAACGCCGTATTCCCTCGGGAAATGGGTGAAAAATGAGACTGAAGGAATATTGGAAGGAAATCAGCCATCATGAAAATCCCGATTTTCAAATCTTCATAACTTTATTTTTGTGGCGTATTTCCTGATGAAATTTTACAGTGACACTGCCAAATGTCGTCAGGAAGTAGCCTGCATAATTCCACAACAGTATCGCGAATGGTTCTGCGAATTCGATAGAGCAGACAATGACATTTTCACTGATCCCATATTAACGTCCATTTCGCACTATCTCGCTTAATTACCGAGATAATCGCGAAGAACTGGAATTATTCTTTCCTGACTCCATATTAATGTCTATTTCGCTGCATCTCGCTTATTTACCGAGATAATCGAGAAAAACTGAAAAAATTCCGCGGATACTGAATATACTGAATCGTTGCGGCTTTTGGCCCTTCAGGATCCCCCATCATCGTGCGTTTCACTCAATTCTTTGCGAAATTTCAAGGAAAACGCCGTATTTCCTCGGGAAATGGGTGAAAAATGAGAATGAAGGAATATTCGAAGGAAATCAGCCATCATGAAAATCCCGATTCTCAAATCTTCATAACTTTTTTTTTGTGGCGTATTTCCTGATGAAATTTTACAGTGACACTGCCTATGTCGTCAGGAAGTAGCCTGCAAAATTTCATAACAGTACCGCGAATGGTTCTGCGAATTCGATAGAGCGGAAATGGTCATTTCCATAGAGCAAAGGCCATTGCCTCTGGGTTTGGCCTGAAAATTCCGCGAACACTGGATATCCCGAATTGTTGCGGCTTTTGGCCCTTCAGGATCCCCCAACATCGTGCGTTTCACTCAATTCTTTGCGAAATTTCAAGGAAAACGCCGTATTTCCTCGGGAAATGGGTGAAAAATGAGAATGAAGGAATATTCGAAGGAAATCAGCCATCATGAAAATCCCGATTTTCAAATCTTCATAACTTTTTTTTTGTGGCGTATTTCCTGATGAAATTTTACAGTGACACTGCCTATGTCGTCCGGAAGTAGCCTGCATAATTCCACAACAGTATCGCGAATGGTTCTGCGAATTCGATAGAGCAGACAATGACATATTCACTGATCCCATATTAACGTCCATTTCGCTCTATCTCGCTTATTTACCGAGATAATCGCGAAAAACTGAAAATACTTTTTTCCTGATCCCAAATTGGTGCCTATTTCGCTCTATCTCGCTTATTTACCGAGATAATCGCGAAAAAATGGAATTATTCTTTCCTGACTCCATATTAATGTCTATTTCGCTGTATCTCGCTCATTTACCGAGATAATCGAGAAAAACTGAAAAAATTCCGCGGGTACTGGATATCCTGAATCGTTGCGGCTTTTGGCCCTTCAGGATCCCCCAGCATCGTGCGTTTCACTCAATTCTTTGCGAAATTTCAAGGAAAACGCCGTATTCCCTCGGGAAATGGGTGAAAAATGAGAATGAAGGAATATTCGAAGGAAATCAGCCATCATGAAAATCCCGATTCTCAAATCTTCATAACTTTTTTCCTGTGGCGTATTTCCTGATGAAATTTTACAGTGACACTGCCTATGTCGTCAGGAAGTAGCCTGCAAAATTCCACAACAGTATCGCGGATGGTTCTGCGAATTCGATAGAGCGGAAATGGTCATTTTCATAGAGCAAAGGCCATTGCCTCTGGGTTTGGCCTGAAAATTCCGCGAACACTGGATATCCCGAATTGTTGCGGCTTTTGGCCCTTCAGGATCCCCCAACATCGTGCGTTTCACTCAATTCTTTGCGAAATTTCAAGGAAAACGCCGTATTCCCTCGGGAAATTGGTGAAAAATGAGAATGAAGGAATATTCGAAGGAAATCAGCCATCATGAAAATCCCGATTTTCAAATCTCCATAACTTTTTTCCTATAGCGTATTTCCTGATGAAATTTTACAGTGACACTGCCTATGTCGTCAGGAAGTAGCCTGTAAAATTCCACAACAGTATCGCGAATGGTTCTGCGAATTCGATAGAGCGGAAATGGTCATTTTCATAGAGCAAAGGCCATTGCCTCTGGGTTTGGCCTGAAAATTCCGCGAACACTGGATATCCCGAATTGTTGCGGCTTTTGGCCCTTCAGGATCCCCCAACATCGTGCGTTTCACTCAATTCTTTGCGAAATTTCAAGGAAAACGCCGTATTTCCTCGGGAAATGGGTGAAAAATGAGAATGAAGGAATATTCGAAGGAAATCAGCCATCATGAAAATCCCGATTTTCAAATCTTCATAACTTTTTTTTTGTGGCGTATTTCCTGATGAAATTTTACAGTGACACTGCCTATGTCGTCCGGAAGTAGCCTGCATAATTCCACAACAGTATCGCGAATGGTTCTGCGAATTCGATAGAGCAGACAATGACATTTTCACTGATCCCATATTAACGTCCATTTCGCTCTATCTCGCTTATTTACCGAGATAATCGCGAAAAACTGAATATACTTTTTTCCTGATCCCAAATTAGTGCCTGTTTCGCTCTATCTCGCTTATTTACCGAGATAATCGCGAAAAACTGGAATTATTCTTTCCTGACTCCATATTAATGTCTATTTCGCTGTATCTCGCTTATTTACCGAGATAATCGAGAAAAACTGAAAAAATTCCGCGGGTACTGGATATCCTGAATCGTTGCGGCTTTTGGCCCTCCAGGATCCCCCAACATCGTGCGTTTCAATCAATTCTTTGCGAAATTTCAAGGAAAACGCCGTATTCCCTCGGGAAATGGGTGAAAAATGAGAATGAAGGAATATTCGAAGGAAATCAGCCATCATGAAAATCCCGATTCTCAAATCTTCATAACTTTTTTCCTGTGGCGTATTTCCTGATGAAATTTTACAGTGACACTGCCAAATGTCGTCAGGAAGTAGCCTGCAAAATTTCATAACAGTATCGCGAATGGTTCTGCGAATTCGATAGAGCAGACAATGACATTTTCACTGATCCTATATTAACGTCCATTTTGCTCTATCTCGCTTATTTACCGAGATAATCGCGAAAAACTGGAATTATTCTTTCCTGACTCCATATTAGTGTCTATTTCGCTGTATCTCGCTTATTTACCGAGATAATCGAGAAAAACTGAAAAAATTCCGCGGAAACTGGATATCCTGAATCGTTGCGGCTTTTGGCCCTTCAGGATCCCCCATCATCGTGCGTTTCACTCAATTCTTTGCGAAATTTCAAGGAAAACGCCGTATTCCCTCGGGAAATGGGTGAAAAATGAGAATGAAGGAATATTCGAAGGAAATCAGCCATCATGAAAATCCCGATTTTCAAATCTTCATAACTTTTTTTCTGTGGCGTATTTCCTGATCAAATTTTACAGTGACACTGCCTATGTCGTCAGGAAGTAGCCTGCAAAATTTCATAACAGTACCGCGAATGGTTCTGCGAATTCGATAGAGCGGAAATGGTCATTTTCATAGAGCAAAGGCCATTGCCTCTGGGTTTGGCCTGAAAATTCCGCGAACACTGGATATCGCGAATTGTTGCGGCTTTTGGCCCTTCAGGATCCCCCAACATCGTGCGTTTCACTCAATTCTTTGCGAAATTTCAAGGAAAACGCCGTATTCCCTCGGGAAATGGGTGAAAAATGAGAATGAAGGAATATTCGAAGGAAATCAGCCATCATGAAAATCCCGATTTTCAAATCTCCATAACTTTTTTCCTGTAGCGTATTTCCTGATGAAATTTTACAGTGACACTGCCTATGTCGTCAGGAAGTAGCCTGTAAAATTCCACAACAGTATCGCGAATGGTTCTGCGAATTCGATAGAGCGGAAATGGTCATTTTCATAGAGCAAAGGCCATTGCCTCTGGGTTTGGCCTGAAAATTCCGCGAACACTGGATATCCCGAATTGTTGCGGCTTTTGGCCCTTCAGGATCCCCCAACATCGTGCGTTTCACTCAATTCTTTGCGAAATTTCAAGGAAAACGCCGTATTTCCTCGGGAAATGGGTGAAAAATGAGGATGAAGAAATATTCGAAGGAAATCAGCCATCATGAAAATCCCGATTCTCAAATCTTCATAACTTTTTTCCTGTGGCGTATTTCCTGATGAAATTTTACAGTGACACTGCCAAATGTCGTCAGGAAGTAGCCTGCAAAATTTCATAACAGTATCGCGAATGGTTCTGCGAATTCGATAGAGCAGACAATGACATTTTCACTGATCCTATATTAACGTCCATTTTGCTCTATCTCGCTTATTTACCGAGATAATCGCGAAAAACTGGAATTATTCTTTCCTGACTCCATATTAGTGTCTATTTCGCTGTATCTCGCTTATTTACCGAGATAATCGAGAAAAACTGAAAAAATTCCGCGGAAACTGGATATCCTGAATCGTTGCGGCTTTTGGCCCTTCAGGATCCCCCATCATCGTGCGTTTCACTCAATTCTTTGCGAAATTTCAAGGAAAACGCCGTATTCCCTCGGGAAATGGGTGAAAAATGAGAATGAAGGAATATTCGAAGGAAATCAGCCATCATGAAAATCCCGATTTTCAAATCTTCATAACTTTTTTTCTGTGGCGTATTTCCTGATGAAATTTTACAGTGACACTGCCTATGTCGTCATGAAATAGCCTGCAAAATTCCACAACAGTATCGCGAATGGTTCTGCGAATTCGATAGAGCAGACAATGACATTTTCACTGATCCCATATTAACGTCCATTTCGCACTATCTCGCTTATTTACCGAGATAATCGCGAAAAACTGAAAATACTTTTTTCCTGATCCCAAATTAGTGCCTATTTCGCTCTATCTCGCTTATTTACCGAGATAATCGAGAAAAACTGAAAAAATTCCGCGGATACTAGATATCCTGAATTGTTGCGGCTTTTGGCCCTTCAGGATCCCCCAACATCGTGCGTTTCACTCAATTCTTTGCGAAATTTCAAGGAAAACGCCGTATTCCCTCGGGAAATGGGTGAAAAATGAGAATGATGGAATATTCGAAGGAAATCAGCCATCATGAAAATCCCGATTCTCAAATCTTCATAACTTTTTTCCTGTGGCGTATTTCCTGATGAAATTTTACAGTGACACTGCCTATGTCGTCAGGAAGTAGCCTGCAAAATTCCACATCAGTATCGCGAGTGGTTCTGCGAATTCGATAGAGCGTAAATGGTCATTTTCATAGAGCAAAGGCCATTGCCTCTGGGTTTGGCCTGAAAATTCCGCGAACACTGGATATCCCGAATTGTTGCGGCTTTTGGCCCTTCAGGATTCCCCAACATCGTGCGTTTCACTCAATTCTTTGCGAAATTTCAAGGAAAACGCCGTATTTCCTCGGGAAATGGGTGAAAAATGAGAATGAAGGAATATTCGAAGGAAATCAGCCATCATGAAAATCCCGATTTTCAAATCTTCATAACTTTTTTTTTGTGGCGTATTTCCTGATGAAATTTTACAGTGACACTGCCTATGTCGTCCGGAAGTAGCCTGCATAATTCCACAACAGTATCGCGAATGGTTCTGCGAATTCGATAGAGCAGACAATGACATATTCACTGATCCCATATTAACGTCCATTTCGCTCTATCTCGCTTATTTACCGAGATAATCGCGAAAAACTGAAAATACTTTTTTCCTGATCCCAAATTGGTGCCTATTTCGCTCTATCTCGCTTATTTACCGAGATAATCGCGAAAAAATGGAATTATTCTTTCCTGACTCCATATTAATGTCTATTTCGCTGTATCTCGCTCATTTACCGAGATAATCGAGAAAAACTGAAAAAATTCCGCGGGTACTGGATATCCTGAATCGTTGCGGCTTTTGGCCCTCCAGGATCCCCCAACATCGTGCGTTTCAATCAATTCTTTGCGAAATTTCAAGGAAAACGCCGTATTCCCTCGGGAAATGGGTGAAAAATGAGAATGAAGGAATATTCGAAGGAAATCAGCCATCATGAAAATCCCGATTTTCAAATCTCCATAACTTTTTTCCTATAGCGTATTTCCTGATGAAATTTTACAGTGACACTGCCTATGTCGTCAGGAAGTAGCCTGTAAAATTCCACAACAGTATCGCGAATGGTTCTGCGAATTCGATAGAGCGGAAATGGTCATTTTCATAGAGCAAAGGCCATTGCCTCTGGGTTTGGCCTGAAAATTCCGCGAACACTGGATATCCCGAATTGTTGCGGCTTTTGGCCCTTCAGGATCCCCCAACATCGTGCGTTTCACTCAATTCTTTGCGAAATTTCAAGGAAAACGCCGTATTTCCTCGGGAAATGGGTGAAAAATGAGAATGAAGGAATATTCGAAGGAAATCAGCCATCATGAAAATCCCGATTTTCAAATCTTCATAACTTTTTTTTTGTGGCGTATTTCCTGATGAAATTTTACAGTGACACTGCCTATGTCGTCCGGAAGTAGCCTGCATAATTCCACAACAGTATCGCGAATGGTTCTGCGAATTCGATAGAGCAGACAATGACATTTTCACTGATCCCATATTAACGTCCATTTCGCTCTATCTCGCTTATTTACCGAGATAATCGCGAAAAACTGAATATACTTTTTTCCTGATCCCAAATTAGTGCCTGTTTCGCTCTATCTCGCTTATTTACCGAGATAATCGCGAAAAACTGGAATTATTCTTTCCTGACTCCATATTAATGTCTATTTCGCTGTATCTCGCTTATTTACCGAGATAATCGAGAAAAACTGAAAAAATTCCGCGGGTACTGGATATCCTGAATCGTTGCGGCTTTTGGCCCTCCAGGATCCCCCAACATCGTGCGTTTCAATCAATTCTTTGCGAAATTTCAAGGAAAACGCCGTATTCCCTCGGGAAATGGGTGAAAAATGAGAATGAAGGAATATTCGAAGGAAATCAGCCATCATGAAAATCCCGATTTTCAAATCTTCATAACTTTTTTTCTGTGGCGTATTTCCTGATCAAATTTTACAGTGACACTGCCTATGTCGTCAGGAAGTAGCCTGCAAAATTTCATAACAGTACCGCGAATGGTTCTGCGAATTCGATAGAGCGGAAATGGTCATTTTCATAGAGCAAAGGCCATTGCCTCTGGGTTTGGCCTGAAAATTCCGCGAACACTGGATATCGCGAATTGTTGCGGCTTTTGGCCCTTCGGGATCCCCCAACATCGTGCGTTTCACTCAATTCTTTGCGAAATTTCAAGGAAAACGCCGTATTCCCTCGGGAAATGGGTGAAAAATGAGAATGAAGGAATATTCGAAGGAAATCAGCCATCATGAAAATCCCGATTTTCAAATCTCCATAACTTTTTTCCTGTAGCGTATTTCCTGATGAAATTTTACAGTGACACTGCCTATGTCGTCAGGAAGTAGCCTGTAAAATTCCACAACAGTATCGCGAATGGTTCTGCGAATTCGATAGAGCGGAAATGGTCATTTTCATAGAGCAAAGGCCATTGCCTCTGGGTTTGGCCTGAAAATTCCGCGAACACTGGATATCCCGAATTGTTGCGGCTTTTGGCCCTTCAGGATCCCCCAACATCGTGCGTTTCACTCAATTCTTTGCGAAATTTCAAGGAAAACGCCGTATTTCCTCGGGAAATGGGTGAAAAATGAGAATGAAGGAATATTCGAAGGAAATCAGCCATCATGAAAATCCCGATTTTCAAATCTTCATAACTTTTTTTTTGTGGCGTATTTCCTGATGAAATTTTACAGTGACACTGCCTATGTCGTCCGGAAGTAGCCTGCATAATTCCACAACAGTATCGCGAATGGTTCTGCGAATTCGATAGAGCAGACAATGACATATTCACTGATCCCATATTAACGTCCATTTCGCTCTATCTCGCTTATTTACCGAGATAATCGCGAAAAACTGAAAATACTTTTTTCCTGATCCCAAATTGGTGCCTATTTCGCTCTATCTCGCTTATTTACCGAGATAATCGCGAAAAAATGGAATTATTCTTTCCTGACTCCATATTAATGTCTATTTCGCTGTATCTCGCTCATTTACCGAGATAATCGAGAAAAACTGAAAAAATTCCGCGGGTACTGGATATCCTGAATCGTTGCGGCTTTTGGCCCTTCAGGATCCCCCAGCATCGTGCGTTTCACTCAATTCTTTGCGAAATTTCAAGGAAAACGCCGTATTCCCTCGGGAAATGGGTGAAAAATGAGAATGAAGGAATATTCGAAGGAAATCAGCCATCATGAAAATCCCGATTTTCAAATCTCCATAACTTTTTTCCTGTAGCGTATTTCCTGATGAAATTTTACAGTGACACTGCCTATGTCGTCAGGAAGTAGCCTGTAAAATTCCACAACAGTATCGCGAATGGTTCTGCGAATTCGATAGAGCGGAAATGGTCATTTTCATAGAGCAAAGGCCATTGCCTCTGGGTTTGGCCTGAAAATTCCGCGAACACTGGATATCCCGAATTGTTGCGGCTTTTGGCCCTTCAGGATCCCCCAACATCGTGCGTTTCACTCAATTCTTTGCGAAATTTCAAGGAAAACGCCGTATTTCCTCGGGAAATGGGTGAAAAATGAGAATGAAGGAATATTCGAAGGAAATCAGCCATCATGAAAATCCCGATTTTCAAATCTTCATAACTTTTTTTTTGTGGCGTATTTCCTGATGAAATTTTACAGTGACACTGCCTATGTCGTCCGGAAGTAGCCTGCATAATTCCACAACAGTATCGCGAATGGTTCTGCGAATTCGATAGAGCAGACAATGACATATTCACTGATCCCATATTAACGTCCATTTCGCTCTATCTCGCTTATTTACCGAGATAATCGCGAAAAACTGAAAATACTTTTTTCCTGATCCCAAATTGGTGCCTATTTCGCTCTATCTCGCTTATTTACCGAGATAATCGCGAAAAAATGGAATTATTCTTTCCTGACTCCATATTAATGTCTATTTCGCTGTATCTCGCTCATTTACCGAGATAATCGAGAAAAACTGAAAAAATTCCGCGGGTACTGGATATCCTGAATCGTTGCGGCTTTTGGCCCTTCAGGATCCCCCAGCATCGTGCGTTTCACTCAATTCTTTGCGAAATTTCAAGGAAAACGCCGTATTCCCTCGGGAAATGGGTGAAAAATGAGAATGAAGGAATATTCGAAGGAAATCAGCCATCATGAAAATCCCGATTTTCAAATCTCCATAACTTTTTTCCTGTAGCGTATTTCCTGATGAAATTTTACAGTGACACTGCCTATGTCGTCAGGAAGTAGCCTGTAAAATTCCACAACAGTATCGCGAATGGTTCTGCGAATTCGATAGAGCGGAAATGGTCATTTTCATAGAGCAAAGGCCATTGCCTCTGGGTTTGGCCTGAAAATTCCGCGAACACTGGATATCCCGAATTGTTGCGGCTTTTGGCCCTTCAGGATCCCCCAACATCGTGCGTTTCACTCAATTCTTTGCGAAATTTCAAGGAAAACGCCGTATTTCCTCGGGAAATGGGTGAAAAATGAGAATGAAGGAATATTCGAAGGAAATCACCCATCATGAAAATCCCGATTCTCAAATCTTCATAACTTTTTTCCTGTGGCGTATTTCCTGATGAAATTTTACAGTGACACTGCCTATGTCGTCCGGAAGTAGCCTGCATAATTCCACAACAGTATCGCGAATGGTTCTGCGAATTCGATAGAGCAGACAATGACATATTCACTGATCCCATATTAACGTCCATTTCGCTCTATCTCGCTTATTTACCGAGATAATCGCGAAAAACTGAAAATACTTTTTTCCTGATCCCAAATTGGTGCCTATTTCGCTCTATCTCGCTTATTTACCGAGATAATCGCGAAAAAATGGAATTATTCTTTCCTGACTCCATATTAATGTCTATTTCGCTGTATCTCGCTCATTTACCGAGATAATCGAGAAAAACTGAAAAAATTCCGCGGGTACTGGATATCCTGAATCGTTGCGGCTTTTGGCCCTTCAGGATCCCCCAGCATCGTGCGTTTCACTCAATTCTTTGCGAAATTTCAAGGAAAACGCCGTATTTCCTCGGGAAATGGGTGAAAAATGAGGATGAAGAAATATTCGAAGGAAATCAGCCATCATGAAAATCCCGATTCTCAAATCTTCATAACTTTTTTCCTGTGGCGTATTTCCTGATGAAATTTTACAGTGACACTGCCAAATGTCGTCAGGAAGTAGCCTGCAAAATTTCATAACAGTATCGCGAATGGTTCTGCGAATTCGATAGAGCAGACAATGACATTTTCACTGATCCTATATTAACGTCCATTTTGCTCTATCTCGCTTATTTACCGAGATAATCGCGAAAAACTGGAATTATTCTTTCCTGACTCCATATTAGTGTCTATTTCGCTGTATCTCGCTTATTTACCGAGATAATCGAGAAAAACTGAAAAAATTCCGCGGAAACTGGATATCCTGAATCGTTGCGGCTTTTGGCCCTTCAGGATCCCCCATCATCGTGCGTTTCACTCAATTCTTTGCGAAATTTCAAGGAAAACGCCGTATTCCCTCGGGAAATGGGTGAAAAATGAGAATGAAGGAATATTCGAAGGAAATCAGCCATCATGAAAATCCCGATTTTCAAATCTTCATAACTTTTTTTCTGTGGCGTATTTCCTGATCAAATTTTACAGTGACACTGCCTATGTCGTCAGGAAGTAGCCTGCAAAATTTCATAACAGTACCGCGAATGGTTCTGCGAATTCGATAGAGCGGAAATGGTCATTTTCATAGAGCAAAGGCCATTGCCTCTGGGTTTGGCCTGAAAATTCCGCGAACACTGGATATCGCGAATTGTTGCGGCTTTTGGCCCTTCAGGATCCCCCAACATCGTGCGTTTCACTCAATTCTTTGCGAAATTTCAAGGAAAACGCCGTATTCCCTCGGGAAATGGGTGAAAAATGAGAATGAAGGAATATTCGAAGGAAATCAGCCATCATGAAAATCCCGATTTTCAAATCTCCATAACTTTTTTCCTGTAGCGTATTTCCTGATGAAATTTTACAGTGACACTGCCTATGTCGTCAGGAAGTAGCCTGTAAAATTTCATAACAGTACCGCGAATGGTTCTGCGAATTCGATAGAGCGGAAATGGTCATTTTCATAGAGCAAAGGCCATTGCCTCTGGGTTTGGCCTGAAAATTCCGCGAACACTGGATATCCCGAATTGTTGCGGCTCTTGGCCCTTCAGGATCCCCAAACATCGTGCGTTTCACTCAATTCTTTGCGAAATTTCAAGGAAAACGCCGTATTCCCTCGGGAAATGGGTGAAAAATGAGAATGAAGGAATATTCGAAGGAAATCAGCCATCATGAAAATCCCGATTTTCAAATCTTCATAACTTTTTTTCTGTGGCGTATTTCCTGATGAAATTTTACAGTGACACTGCCTATGTCGTCATGAAATAGCCTGCAAAATTCCACAACAGTATCGCGAATGGTTCTGCGAATTCGATAGAGCAGACAATGACATTTTCACTGATCCCATATTAACGTCCATTTCGCTCTATCTCGCTTATTTACCGAGATAATCGCGAAAAACTGAAAATACTTTTTTCCTGATCCCAAATTAGTGCCGATTCCGCTCTATCTCGCTTAATTACCGAGATAATCGCGAAAAACTGGAATTATTCTTTCCTGACTCCATATTAATGTCTATTTCGCTGCATCTCGCTTATTTACCGAGATAATCGAGAAAAACTGAAAAAATTCCGCGGATACTGAATATACTGAATCGTTGCGGCTTTTGGCCCTTCAGGATCCCCCATCATCGTGCGTTTCAATCAATTCTTTGCGAAATTTCAAGGAAAACGCCGTATTCCCTCGGGAAATGGGTGAAAAATGAGAATGAAGGAATATTCGAAGGAAATCAGCCATCATGAAAATCCCGATTTTCAAATCTTCATAACTTTTTTTCTGTGGCGTATTTCCTGATCAAATTTTACAGTGACACTGCCTATGTCGTCAGGAAGTAGCCTGCAAAATTTCATAACAGTACCGCGAATGGTTCTGCGAATTCGATAGAGCGGAAATGGTCATTTTCATAGAGCAAAGGCCATTGCCTCTGGGTTTGGCCTGAAAATTCCGCGAACACTGGATATCCCGAATTGTTGCGGCTCTTGGCCCTTCAGGATCCCCAAACATCGTGCGTTTCACTCAATTCTTTGCGAAATTTCAAGGAAAACGCCGTATTCCCTCGGGAAATGGGTGAAAAATGAGAATGAAGGAATATTCGAAGGAAATCAGCCATCATGAAAATCCCGATTTTCAAATCTCCATAACTTTTTTCCTGTAGCGTATTTCCTGATGAAATTTTACAGTGACACTGCCTATGTCGTCAGGAAGTAGCCTGTAAAATTCCACAACAGTATCGCGAATGGTTCTGCGAATTCGATAGAGCGGAAATGGTCATTTTCATAGAGCAAAGGCCATTGCCTCTAGGTTTGGCCTGAAAATTCCGCGAACACTGGATATCCCGAATTGTTGCGGCTTTTGGCCCTTCAGGATCCCCCAACATCGTGCGTTTCACTCAATTCTTTGCGAAATGTCAAGGAAAACGCCGTATTTCCTCGGGAAATGGGTGAAAAATGAGAATGAAGGAATATTCGAAGGAAATCAGCCATCATGAAAATCCCGATTTTCAAATCTTCATAACTTTTTTTCTGTGGCGTATTTCCTGATCAAATTTTACAGTGACACTGCCTATGTCGTCAGGAAGTAGCCTGCAAAATTTCATAACAGTACCGCGAATGGTTCTGCGAATTCGATAGAGCGGAAATGGTCATTTTCATAGAGCAAAGGCCATTACTCCTGGGTTTGACCTGAAAATTCCGCGAACACTGGATATCGCGAATTGTTGCGGCTTTTGGCCCTTCAGGATCCCCCAACATCGTGCGTTTCACTCAATTCTTTGCGAAATTTCAAGGAAAACGCCGTATTCCCTCGGGAAATGGGTGAAAAATGAGAATGAAGGAATATTCGAAGGAAATCAGCCATCATGAAAATCCCGATTCTCAAATCTTCATAACTTTTTTCCTGTGGCGTATTTCCTGATGAAATTTTACAGTGACACTGCCTATGTCGTCAGGAAGTAGCCTGCAAAATTCCACAACAGTATCGCGGATGGTTCTGCGAATTCGATAGAGCGGAAATGGTCATTTTCATAGAGCAAAGGCCATTACTCCTGGGTTTGGCCTGAAAATTCCGCGAACACTGGATATCCCGAATTGTTGCGGCTTTTGGCCCTTCAGGATCCCCCAACATCGTGCGTTTCACTCAATTCTTTGCGAAATTTCAAGGAAAACGCCGTATTCCCTCGGGGAATGGGTGAAAAATGAGAATGAAGGAATATTCGAAGGAAATCAGCCATCATGAAAATCCCGATTTTCAAATCTCCATAACTTTTTTCCTGTAGCGTATTTCCTGATGAAATTTTACAGTGACACTGCCTATGTCGTCAGGAAGTAGCCTGTAAAATTCCACAACAGTATCGCGAATGGTTCTGCGAATTCGATAGAGCGGAAATGGTCATTTTCATAGAGCAAAGGCTATTGCCTCTGGGTTTGGCCTGAAAATTCCGCGAACACTGGATATCCCGAATTGTTGCGGCTTTTGGCCCTTCAGGATCCCCCAACATCGTGCGTTTCACTCAATTCTTTGCGAAATTTCAAGGAAAACGCCGTATTTCCTCGGGAAATGGGTGAAAAATGAGAATGAAGGAATATTCGAAGGAAATCAGCCATCATGAAAATCCCGATTTTCAAATCTTCATAACTTTTTTTTTGTGGCGTATTTCCTGATGAAATTTTACAGTGACACTGCCTATGTCGTCCGGAAGTAGCCTGCATAATTCCACAACAGTATCGCGAATGGTTCTGCGAATTCGATAGAGCAGACAATGACATATTCACTGATCCCATATTAACGTCCATTTCGCTCTATCTCGCTTATTTACCGAGATAATCGCGAAAAACTGAAAATACTTTTTTCCTGATCCCAAATTGGTGCCTATTTCGCTCTATCTCGCTTATTTACCGAGATAATCGCGAAAAAATGGAATTATTCTTTCCTGACTCCATATTAATGTCTATTTCGCTGTATCTCGCTCATTTACCGAGATAATCGAGAAAAACTGAAAAAATTCCGCGGGTACTGGATATCCTGAATCGTTGCGGCTTTTGGCCCTTCAGGATCCCCCAACATCGTGCGTTTCACTCAATTCTTTGCGAAATTTCAAGGAAAACGCCGTATTCCCTCGGGAAATGGGTGAAAAATGAGAATGAAGGAATATTCGAAGGAAATCAGCCATCATGAAAATCCCGATTCTCAAATCTTCATAACTTTTTTCCTGTGGCGTATTTCCTGATGAAATTTTACAGTGACACTGCCTATGTCGTCAGGAAGTAGCCTGCAAAATTCCACAACAGTATCGCGGATGGTTCTGCGAATTCGATAGAGCGGAAATGGTCATTTTCATAGAGCAAAGGCCATTACTCCTGGGTTTGGCCTGAAAATTCCGCGAACACTGGATATCGCGAATTGTTGCGGCTTTTGGCCCTTCAGGATCCCCCAACATCGTGCGTTTCACTCAATTCTTTGCGAAATTTCAAGGAAAACGCCGTATTCCCTCGGGAAATGGGTGAAAAATGAGAATGAAGGAATATTCGAAGGAAATCAGCCATCATGAAAATCCCGATTTTCAAATCTTCATAACTTTTTTCCTGTGGCGTATTTCCTGATGAAATTTTACAGTGACACTGCCTATGTCGTCCGGAAGTAGCCTGCATAATTCCACAACAGTATCGCGAATGGTTCTGCGAATTCGATAGAGCAGACAATGACATTTTCACTGATCCTATATTAACGTCCATTTTGCTCTATCTCGCTTATTTACCGAGATAATCGCGAAAAACTGGAATTATTCTTTCCTGACTCCATATTAGTGTCTATTTCGCTGTATCTCGCTTATTTACCGAGATAATCGAGAAAAACTGGAATTATTCTTTCCTGACTCCATATTAATGTCTATTTCGCTGTATCTCGCTTATTTACCGAGATAATCGAGAAAAACTGAAAAAATTCCGCGGATACTAGATATCCTGAATCGTTGCGGCTTTTGGCCCTTCAGGATCCCCCAACATCGTGCGTTTCACTCAATTCTTTGCGAAATTTCAAGGAAAACGCCGTATTCCCTCGGGAAATGGGTGAAAAATGAGAATGAAGGAATATTCGAAGGAAATCAGCCATCATGAAAATCCCGATTTTCAAATCTTCATAACTTTTTTTCTGTGGCGTATTTCCTGATGAAATTTTACAGTGACACTGCCTATGTCGTCATGAAATAGCCTGCAAAATTCCACAACAGTATCGCGAATGGTTCTGCGAATTCGATAGAGCAGACAATGACATTTTCACTGATCCCATATTAACGTCCATTTCGCTCTATCTCGCTTATTTACCGAGATAATCGCGAAAAACTGAAAATACTTTTTTCCTGATCCCAAATTAGTGCCGATTCCGCTCTATCTCGCTTAATTACCGAGATAATCGCGAAAAACTGGAATTATTCTTTCCTGACTCCATATTAATGTCTATTTCGCTGCATCTCGCTTATTTACCGAGATAATCGAGAAAAACTGAAAAAATTCCGCGGATACTGAATATACTGAATCGTTGCGGCTTTTGGCCCTTCAGGATCCCCCATCATCGTGCGTTTCAATCAATTCTTTGCGAAATTTCAAGGAAAACGCCGTATTCCCTCGGGAAATGGGTGAAAAATGAGAATGAAGGAATATTCGAAGGAAATCAGCCATCATGAAAATCCCGATTTTCAAATCTTCATAACTTTTTTTCTGTGGCGTATTTCCTGATCAAATTTTACAGTGACACTGCCTATGTCGTCAGGAAGTAGCCTGCAAAATTTCATAACAGTACCGCGAATGGTTCTGCGAATTCGATAGAGCGGAAATGGTCATTTTCATAGAGCAAAGGCCATTGCCTCTGGGTTTGGCCTGAAAATTCCGCGAACACTGGATATCCCGAATTGTTGCGGCTTTTGGCCCTTCAGGATCCCCCAACATCGTGCGTTTCACTCAATTCTTTGCGAAATGTCAAGGAAAACGCCGTATTTCCTCGGGAAATGGGTGAAAAATGAGAATGAAGGAATATTCGAAGGAAATCAGCCATCATGAAAATCCCGATTTTCAAATCTTCATAACTTTTTTTCTGTGGCGTATTTCCTGATCAAATTTTACAGTGACACTGCCTATGTCGTCAGGAAGTAGCCTGCAAAATTTCATAACAGTACCGCGAATGGTTCTGCGAATTCGATAGAGCGGAAATGGTCATTTTCATAGAGCAAAGGCCATTACTCCTGGGTTCGACCTGAAAATTCCGCGAACACTGGATATCGCGAATTGTTGCGGCTTTTGGCCCTTCAGGATCCCCCAACATCGTGCGTTTCACTCAATTCTTTGCGAAATTTCAAGGAAAACGCCGTATTCCCTCGGGAAATGGGTGAAAAATGAGAATGAAGGAATATTCGAAGGAAATCAGCCATCATGAAAATCCCGATTCTCAAATCTTCATAACTTTTTTCCTGTGGCGTATTTCCTGATGAAATTTTACAGTGACACTGCCTATGTCGTCAGGAAGTAGCCTGCAAAATTCCACAACAGTATCGCGGATGGTTCTGCGAATTCGATAGAGCGGAAATGGTCATTTTCATAGAGCAAAGGCCATTACTCCTGGGTTTGGCCTGAAAATTCCGCGAACACTGGATATCCCGAATTGTTGCGGCTTTTGGCCCTTCAGGATCCCCCAACATCGTGCGTTTCACTCAATTCTTTGCGAAATTTCAAGGAAAACGCCGTATTCCCTCGGGAAATGGGTGAAAAATGAGACTGAAGGAATATTGGAAGGAAATCAGCCATCATGAAAATCCCGATTTTCAAATCTTCATAACTTTATTTTTGTGGCGTATTTCCTGATGAAATTTTACAGTGACACTGCCAAATGTCGTCAGGAAGTAGCCTGCATAATTCCACAACAGTATCGCGAATGGTTCTGCGAATTCGATAGAGCAGACAATGACATTTTCACTGATCCCATATTAACGTCCATTTCGCACTATCTCGCTTAATTACCGAGATAATCGCGAAGAACTGGAATTATTCTTTCCTGACTCCATATTAATGTCTATTTCGCTGCATCTCGCTTATTTACCGAGATAATCGAGAAAAACTGAAAAAATTCCGCGGATACTGAATATACTGAATCGTTGCGGCTTTTGGCCCTTCAGGATCCCCCATCATCGTGCGTTTCACTCAATTCTTTGCGAAATTTCAAGGAAAACGCCGTATTTCCTCGGGAAATGGGTGAAAAATGAGAATGAAGGAATATTCGAAGGAAATCAGCCATCATGAAAATCCCGATTCTCAAATCTTCATAACTTTTTTTTTGTGGCGTATTTCCTGATGAAATTTTACAGTGACACTGCCTATGTCGTCAGGAAGTAGCCTGCAAAATTTCATAACAGTACCGCGAATGGTTCTGCGAATTCGATAGAGCGGAAATGGTCATTTCCATAGAGCAAAGGCCATTGCCTCTGGGTTTGGCCTGAAAATTCCGCGAACACTGGATATCCCGAATTGTTGCGGCTTTTGGCCCTTCAGGATCCCCCAACATCGTGCGTTTCACTCAATTCTTTGCGAAATTTCAAGGAAAACGCCGTATTTCCTCGGGAAATGGGTGAAAAATGAGAATGAAGGAATATTCGAAGGAAATCAGCCATCATGAAAATCCCGATTTTCAAATCTTCATAACTTTTTTTTTGTGGCGTATTTCCTGATGAAATTTTACAGTGACACTGCCTATGTCGTCCGGAAGTAGCCTGCATAATTCCACAACAGTATCGCGAATGGTTCTGCGAATTCGATAGAGCAGACAATGACATATTCACTGATCCCATATTAACGTCCATTTCGCTCTATCTCGCTTATTTACCGAGATAATCGCGAAAAACTGAAAATACTTTTTTCCTGATCCCAAATTGGTGCCTATTTCGCTCTATCTCGCTTATTTACCGAGATAATCGCGAAAAAATGGAATTATTCTTTCCTGACTCCATATTAATGTCTATTTCGCTGTATCTCGCTCATTTACCGAGATAATCGAGAAAAACTGAAAAAATTCCGCGGGTACTGGATATCCTGAATCGTTGCGGCTTTTGGCCCTTCAGGATCCCCCAACATCGTGCGTTTCACTCAATTCTTTGCGAAATTTCAAGGAAAACGCCGTATTCCCTCGGGAAATGGGTGAAAAATGAGAATGAAGGAATATTCGAAGGAAATCAGCCATCATGAAAATCCCGATTCTCAAATCTTCATAACTTTTTTCCTGTGGCGTATTTCCTGATGAAATTTTACAGTGACACTGCCTATGTCGTCAGGAAGTAGCCTGCAAAATTCCACAACAGTATCGCGGATGGTTCTGCGAATTCGATAGAGCGGAAATGGTCATTTTCATAGAGCAAAGGCCATTACTCCTGGGTTTGGCCTGAAAATTCCGCGAACACTGGATATCGCGAATTGTTGCGGCTTTTGGCCCTTCAGGATCCCCCAACATCGTGCGTTTCACTCAATTCTTTGCGAAATTTCAAGGAAAACGCCGTATTCCCTCGGGAAATGGGTGAAAAATGAGAATGAAGGAATATTCGAAGGAAATCAGCCATCATGAAAATCCCGATTTTCAAATCTTCATAACTTTTTTCCTGTGGCGTATTTCCTGATGAAATTTTACAGTGACACTGCCTATGTCGTCCGGAAGTAGCCTGCATAATTCCACAACAGTATCGCGAATGGTTCTGCGAATTCGATAGAGCAGACAATGACATTTTCACTGATCCTATATTAACGTCCATTTTGCTCTATCTCGCTTATTTACCGAGATAATCGCGAAAAACTGGAATTATTCTTTCCTGACTCCATATTAGTGTCTATTTCGCTGTATCTCGCTTATTTACCGAGATAATCGAGAAAAACTGGAATTATTCTTTCCTGACTCCATATTAATGTCTATTTCGCTGTATCTCGCTTATTTACCGAGATAATCGAGAAAAACTGAAAAAATTCCGCGGATACTAGATATCCTGAATCGTTGCGGCTTTTGGCCCTTCAGGATCCCCCAACATCGTGCGTTTCACTCAATTCTTTGCGAAATTTCAAGGAAAACGCCGTATTCCCTCGGGAAATGGGTGAAAAATGAGAATGAAGGAATATTCGAAGGAAATCAGCCATCATGAAAATCCTCATTTTCAAATCTTCATAACTTTTTTTCTGTGGCGTATTTCCTGATGAAATTTTACAGTGACACTGCCTATGTCGTCATGAAATAGCCTGCAAAATTCCACAACAGTATCGCGAATGGTTCTGCGAATTCGATAGAGCAGACAATGACATTTTCACTGATCCCATATTAACGTCCATTTCGCTCTATCTCGCTTATTTACCGAGATAATCGCGAAAAACTGAAAATACTTTTTTCCTGATCCCAAATTAGTGCCGATTCCGCTCTATCTCGCTTAATTACCGAGATAATCGCGAAAAACTGGAATTATTCTTTCCTGACTCCATATTAATGTCTATTTCGCTGCATCTCGCTTATTTACCGAGATAATCGAGAAAAACTGAAAAAATTCCGCGGATACTGAATATACTGAATCGTTGCGGCTTTTGGCCCTTCAGGATCCCCCATCATCGTGCGTTTCAATCAATTCTTTGCGAAATTTCAAGGAAAACGCCGTATTCCCTCGGGAAATGGGTGAAAAATGAGAATGAAGGAATATTCGAAGGAAATCAGCCATCATGAAAATCCCGATTTTCAAATCTTCATAACTTTTTTTCTGTGGCGTATTTCCTGATCAAATTTTACAGTGACACTGCCTATGTCGTCAGGAAGTAGCCTGCAAAATTTCATAACAGTACCGCGAATGGTTCTGCGAATTCGATAGAGCGGAAATGGTCATTTTCATAGAGCAAAGGCCATTGCCTCTGGGTTTGGCCTGAAAATTCCGCGAACACTGGATATCCCGAATTGTTGCGGCTCTTGGCCCTTCAGGATCCCCAAACATCGTGCGTTTCACTCAATTCTTTGCGAAATTTCAAGGAAAACGCCGTATTCCCTCGGGAAATGGGTGAAAAATGAGAATGAAGGAATATTCGAAGGAAATCAGCCATCATGAAAATCCCGATTTTCAAATCTCCATAACTTTTTTCCTGTAGCGTATTTCCTGATGAAATTTTACAGTGACACTGCCTATGTCGTCAGGAAGTAGCCTGTAAAATTCCACAACAGTATCGCGAATGGTTCTGCGAATTCGATAGAGCGGAAATGGTCATTTTCATAGAGCAAAGGCCATTGCCTCTAGGTTTGGCCTGAAAATTCCGCGAACACTGGATATCCCGAATTGTTGCGGCTTTTGGCCCTTCAGGATCCCCCAACATCGTGCGTTTCACTCAATTCTTTGCGAAATTTCAAGGAAAACGCCGTATTCCCTCGGGAAATGGGTGAAAAATGAGACTGAAGGAATATTGGAAGGAAATCAGCCATCATGAAAATCCCGATTTTCAAATCTTCATAACTTTATTTTTGTGGCGTATTTCCTGATGAAATTTTACAGTGACACTGCCAAATGTCGTCAGGAAGTAGCCTGCATAATTCCACAACAGTATCGCGAATGGTTCTGCGAATTCGATAGAGCAGACAATGACATTTTCACTGATCCCATATTAACGTCCATTTCGCACTATCTCGCTTAATTACCGAGATAATCGCGAAGAACTGGAATTATTCTTTCCTGACTCCATATTAATGTCTATTTCGCTGCATCTCGCTTATTTACCGAGATAATCGAGAAAAACTGAAAAAATTCCGCGGATACTGAATATACTGAATCGTTGCGGCTTTTGGCCCTTCAGGATCCCCCATCATCGTGCGTTTCACTCAATTCTTTGCGAAATTTCAAGGAAAACGCCGTATTTCCTCGGGAAATGGGTGAAAAATGAGAATGAAGGAATATTCGAAGGAAATCAGCCATCATGAAAATCCCGATTCTCAAATCTTCATAACTTTTTTTTTGTGGCGTATTTCCTGATGAAATTTTACAGTGACACTGCCTATGTCGTCAGGAAGTAGCCTGCAAAATTTCATAACAGTACCGCGAATGGTTCTGCGAATTCGATAGAGCGGAAATGGTCATTTCCATAGAGCAAAGGCCATTGCCTCTGGGTTTGGCCTGAAAATTCCGCGAACACTGGATATCCCGAATTGTTGCGGCTTTTGGCCCTTCAGGATCCCCCAACATCGTGCGTTTCACTCAATTCTTTGCGAAATTTCAAGGAAAACGCCGTATTTCCTCGGGAAATGGGTGAAAAATGAGAATGAAGGAATATTCGAAGGAAATCAGCCATCATGAAAATCCCGATTTTCAAATCTTCATAACTTTTTTTTTGTGGCGTATTTCCTGATGAAATTTTACAGTGACACTGCCTATGTCGTCCGGAAGTAGCCTGCATAATTCCACAACAGTATCGCGAATGGTTCTGCGAATTCGATAGAGCAGACAATGACATATTCACTGATCCCATATTAACGTCCATTTCGCTCTATCTCGCTTATTTACCGAGATAATCGCGAAAAACTGAAAATACTTTTTTCCTGATCCCAAATTGGTGCCTATTTCGCTCTATCTCGCTTATTTACCGAGATAATCGCGAAAAAATGGAATTATTCTTTCCTGACTCCATATTAATGTCTATTTCGCTGTATCTCGCTCATTTACCGAGATAATCGAGAAAAACTGAAAAAATTCCGCGGGTACTGGATATCCTGAATCGTTGCGGCTTTTGGCCCTTCAGGATCCCCCAGCATCGTGCGTTTCACTCAATTCTTTGCGAAATTTCAAGGAAAACGCCGTATTCCCTCGGGAAATGGGTGAAAAATGAGAATGAAGGAATATTCGAAGGAAATCAGCCATCATGAAAATCCCGATTCTCAAATCTTCATAACTTTTTTCCTGTGGCGTATTTCCTGATGAAATTTTACAGTGACACTGCCTATGTCGTCAGGAAGTAGCCTGCAAAATTCCACAACAGTATCGCGGATGGTTCTGCGAATTCGATAGAGCGGAAATGGTCATTTTCATAGAGCAAAGGCCATTGCCTCTGGGTTTGGCCTGAAAATTCCGCGAACACTGGATATCCCGAATTGTTGCGGCTTTTGGCCCTTCAGGATCCCCCAACATCGTGCGTTTCACTCAATTCTTTGCGAAATTTCAAGGAAAACGCCGTATTCCCTCGGGAAATTGGTGAAAAATGAGAATGAAGGAATATTCGAAGGAAATCAGCCATCATGAAAATCCCGATTTTCAAATCTCCATAACTTTTTTCCTATAGCGTATTTCCTGATGAAATTTTACAGTGACACTGCCTATGTCGTCAGGAAGTAGCCTGTAAAATTCCACAACAGTATCGCGAATGGTTCTGCGAATTCGATAGAGCGGAAATGGTCATTTTCATAGAGCAAAGGCCATTGCCTCTGGGTTTGGCCTGAAAATTCCGCGAACACTGGATATCCCGAATTGTTGCGGCTTTTGGCCCTTCAGGATCCCCCAACATCGTGCGTTTCACTCAATTCTTTGCGAAATTTCAAGGAAAACGCCGTATTTCCTCGGGAAATGGGTGAAAAATGAGAATGAAGGAATATTCGAAGGAAATCAGCCATCATGAAAATCCCGATTTTCAAATCTTCATAACTTTTTTTTTGTGGCGTATTTCCTGATGAAATTTTACAGTGACACTGCCTATGTCGTCCGGAAGTAGCCTGCATAATTCCACAACAGTATCGCGAATGGTTCTGCGAATTCGATAGAGCAGACAATGACATTTTCACTGATCCCATATTAACGTCCATTTCGCTCTATCTCGCTTATTTACCGAGATAATCGCGAAAAACTGAATATACTTTTTTCCTGATCCCAAATTAGTGCCTGTTTCGCTCTATCTCGCTTATTTACCGAGATAATCGCGAAAAACTGGAATTATTCTTTCCTGACTCCATATTAATGTCTATTTCGCTGTATCTCGCTTATTTACCGAGATAATCGAGAAAAACTGAAAAAATTCCGCGGGTACTGGATATCCTGAATCGTTGCGGCTTTTGGCCCTCCAGGATCCCCCAACATCGTGCGTTTCAATCAATTCTTTGCGAAATTTCAAGGAAAACGCCGTATTCCCTCGGGAAATGGGTGAAAAATGAGAATGAAGGAATATTCGAAGGAAATCAGCCATCATGAAAATCCCGATTCTCAAATCTTCATAACTTTTTTCCTGTGGCGTATTTCCTGATGAAATTTTACAGTGACACTGCCTATGTCGTCAGGAAGTAGCCTGCAAAATTCCACAACAGTATCGCGGATGGTTCTGCGAATTCGATAGAGCGGAAATGGTCATTTTCATAGAGCAAAGGCCATTACTCCTGGGTTTGGCCTGAAAATTCCGCGAACACTGGATATCCCGAATTGTTGCGGCTTTTGGCCCTTCAGGATCCCCCAACATCGTGCGTTTCACTCAATTCTTTGCGAAATTTCAAGGAAAACGCCGTATTTCCTCGGGAAATGGGTGAAAAATGAGAATGAAGGAATATTCGAAGGAAATCACCCATCATGAAAATCCCGATTCTCAAATCTTCATAACTTTTTTCCTGTGGCGTATTTCCTGATGAAATTTTACAGTGACACTGCCTATGTCGTCCGGAAGTAGCCTGCATAATTCCACAACAGTATCGCGAATGGTTCTGCGAATTCGATAGAGCAGACAATGACATATTCACTGATCCCATATTAACGTCCATTTCGCTCTATCTCGCTTATTTACCGAGATAATCGCGAAAAACTGAAAATACTTTTTTCCTGATCCCAAATTGGTGCCTATTTCGCTCTATCTCGCTTATTTACCGAGATAATCGCGAAAAAATGGAATTATTCTTTCCTGACTCCATATTAATGTCTATTTCGCTGTATCTCGCTCATTTACCGAGATAATCGAGAAAAACTGAAAAAATTCCGCGGGTACTGGATATCCTGAATCGTTGCGGCTTTTGGCCCTTCAGGATCCCCCAGCATCGTGCGTTTCACTCAATTCTTTGCGAAATTTCAAGGAAAACGCCGTATTTCCTCGGGAAATGGGTGAAAAATGAGGATGAAGAAATATTCGAAGGAAATCAGCCATCATGAAAATCCCGATTCTCAAATCTTCATAACTTTTTTCCTGTGGCGTATTTCCTGATGAAATTTTACAGTGACACTGCCAAATGTCGTCAGGAAGTAGCCTGCAAAATTTCATAACAGTATCGCGAATGGTTCTGCGAATTCGATAGAGCAGACAATGACATTTTCACTGATCCTATATTAACGTCCATTTTGCTCTATCTCGCTTATTTACCGAGATAATCGCGAAAAACTGGAATTATTCTTTCCTGACTCCATATTAGTGTCTATTTCGCTGTATCTCGCTTATTTACCGAGATAATCGAGAAAAACTGAAAAAATTCCGCGGAAACTGGATATCCTGAATCGTTGCGGCTTTTGGCCCTTCAGGATCCCCCATCATCGTGCGTTTCACTCAATTCTTTGCGAAATTTCAAGGAAAACGCCGTATTCCCTCGGGAAATGGGTGAAAAATGAGAATGAAGGAATATTCGAAGGAAATCAGCCATCATGAAAATCCCGATTTTCAAATCTTCATAACTTTTTTTCTGTGGCGTATTTCCTGATCAAATTTTACAGTGACACTGCCTATGTCGTCAGGAAGTAGCCTGCAAAATTTCATAACAGTACCGCGAATGGTTCTGCGAATTCGATAGAGCGGAAATGGTCATTTTCATAGAGCAAAGGCCATTGCCTCTGGGTTTGGCCTGAAAATTCCGCGAACACTGGATATCGCGAATTGTTGCGGCTTTTGGCCCTTCAGGATCCCCCAACATCGTGCGTTTCACTCAATTCTTTGCGAAATTTCAAGGAAAACGCCGTATTCCCTCGGGAAATGGGTGAAAAATGAGAATGAAGGAATATTCGAAGGAAATCAGCCATCATGAAAATCCCGATTTTCAAATCTCCATAACTTTTTTCCTGTAGCGTATTTCCTGATGAAATTTTACAGTGACACTGCCTATGTCGTCAGGAAGTAGCCTGTAAAATTCCACAACAGTATCGCGAATGGTTCTGCGAATTCGATAGAGCGGAAATGGTCATTTTCATAGAGCAAAGGCCATTGCCTCTGGGTTTGGCCTGAAAATTCCGCGAACACTGGATATCCCGAATTGTTGCGGCTTTTGGCCCTTCAGGATCCCCCAACATCGTGCGTTTCACTCAATTCTTTGCGAAATTTCAAGGAAAACGCCGTATTTCCTCGGGAAATGGGTGAAAAATGAGGATGAAGAAATATTCGAAGGAAATCAGCCATCATGAAAATCCCGATTCTCAAATCTTCATAACTTTTTTCCTGTGGCGTATTTCCTGATGAAATTTTACAGTGACACTGCCAAATGTCGTCAGGAAGTAGCCTGCAAAATTTCATAACAGTATCGCGAATGGTTCTGCGAATTCGATAGAGCAGACAATGACATTTTCACTGATCCTATATTAACGTCCATTTTGCTCTATCTCGCTTATTTACCGAGATAATCGCGAAAAACTGGAATTATTCTTTCCTGACTCCATATTAGTGTCTATTTCGCTGTATCTCGCTTATTTACCGAGATAATCGAGAAAAACTGAAAAAATTCCGCGGAAACTGGATATCCTGAATCGTTGCGGCTTTTGGCCCTTCAGGATCCCCCATCATCGTGCGTTTCACTCAATTCTTTGCGAAATTTCAAGGAAAACGCCGTATTCCCTCGGGAAATGGGTGAAAAATGAGAATGAAGGAATATTCGAAGGAAATCAGCCATCATGAAAATCCCGATTTTCAAATCTTCATAACTTTTTTTTTGTGGCGTATTTCCTGATGAAATTTTACAGTGACACTGCCTATGTCGTCCGGAAGTAGCCTGCATAATTCCACAACAGTATCGCGAATGGTTCTGCGAATTCGATAGAGCAGACAATGACATATTCACTGATCCCATATTAACGTCCATTTCGCTCTATCTCGCTTATTTACCGAGATAATCGCGAAAAACTGAAAATACTTTTTTCCTGATCCCAAATTGGTGCCTATTTCGCTCTATCTCGCTTATTTACCGAGATAATCGCGAAAAAATGGAATTATTCTTTCCTGACTCCATATTAATGTCTATTTCGCTGTATCTCGCTCATTTACCGAGATAATCGAGAAAAACTGAAAAAATTCCGCGGGTACTGGATATCCTGAATCGTTGCGGCTTTTGGCCCTCCAGGATCCCCCAACATCGTGCGTTTCAATCAATTCTTTGCGAAATTTCAAGGAAAACGCCGTATTCCCTCGGGAAATGGGTGAAAAATGAGAATGAAGGAATATTCGAAGGAAATCAGCCATCATGAAAATCCCGATTTTCAAATCTCCATAACTTTTTTCCTATAGCGTATTTCCTGATGAAATTTTACAGTGACACTGCCTATGTCGTCAGGAAGTAGCCTGTAAAATTCCACAACAGTATCGCGAATGGTTCTGCGAATTCGATAGAGCGGAAATGGTCATTTTCATAGAGCAAAGGCCATTGCCTCTGGGTTTGGCCTGAAAATTCCGCGAACACTGGATATCCCGAATTGTTGCGGCTTTTGGCCCTTCAGGATCCCCCAACATCGTGCGTTTCACTCAATTCTTTGCGAAATTTCAAGGAAAACGCCGTATTTCCTCGGGAAATGGGTGAAAAATGAGAATGAAGGAATATTCGAAGGAAATCAGCCATCATGAAAATCCCGATTTTCAAATCTTCATAACTTTTTTTTTGTGGCGTATTTCCTGATGAAATTTTACAGTGACACTGCCTATGTCGTCCGGAAGTAGCCTGCATAATTCCACAACAGTATCGCGAATGGTTCTGCGAATTCGATAGAGCAGACAATGACATTTTCACTGATCCCATATTAACGTCCATTTCGCTCTATCTCGCTTATTTACCGAGATAATCGCGAAAAACTGAATATACTTTTTTCCTGATCCCAAATTAGTGCCTGTTTCGCTCTATCTCGCTTATTTACCGAGATAATCGCGAAAAACTGGAATTATTCTTTCCTGACTCCATATTAATGTCTATTTCGCTGTATCTCGCTTATTTACCGAGATAATCGAGAAAAACTGAAAAAATTCCGCGGGTACTGGATATCCTGAATCGTTGCGGCTTTTGGCCCTCCAGGATCCCCCAACATCGTGCGTTTCAATCAATTCTTTGCGAAATTTCAAGGAAAACGCCGTATTCCCTCGGGAAATGGGTGAAAAATGAGAATGAAGGAATATTCGAAGGAAATCAGCCATCATGAAAATCCCGATTTTCAAATCTTCATAACTTTTTTTCTGTGGCGTATTTCCTGATCAAATTTTACAGTGACACTGCCTATGTCGTCAGGAAGTAGCCTGCAAAATTTCATAACAGTACCGCGAATGGTTCTGCGAATTCGATAGAGCGGAAATGGTCATTTTCATAGAGCAAAGGCCATTGCCTCTGGGTTTGGCCTGAAAATTCCGCGAACACTGGATATCGCGAATTGTTGCGGCTTTTGGCCCTTCGGGATCCCCCAACATCGTGCGTTTCACTCAATTCTTTGCGAAATTTCAAGGAAAACGCCGTATTCCCTCGGGAAATGGGTGAAAAATGAGAATGAAGGAATATTCGAAGGAAATCAGCCATCATGAAAATCCCGATTTTCAAATCTCCATAACTTTTTTCCTGTAGCGTATTTCCTGATGAAATTTTACAGTGACACTGCCTATGTCGTCAGGAAGTAGCCTGTAAAATTCCACAACAGTATCGCGAATGGTTCTGCGAATTCGATAGAGCGGAAATGGTCATTTTCATAGAGCAAAGGCCATTGCCTCTGGGTTTGGCCTGAAAATTCCGCGAACACTGGATATCCCGAATTGTTGCGGCTTTTGGCCCTTCAGGATCCCCCAACATCGTGCGTTTCACTCAATTCTTTGCGAAATTTCAAGGAAAACGCCGTATTTCCTCGGGAAATGGGTGAAAAATGAGAATGAAGGAATATTCGAAGGAAATCAGCCATCATGAAAATCCCGATTTTCAAATCTTCATAACTTTTTTTTTGTGGCGTATTTCCTGATGAAATTTTACAGTGACACTGCCTATGTCGTCCGGAAGTAGCCTGCATAATTCCACAACAGTATCGCGAATGGTTCTGCGAATTCGATAGAGCAGACAATGACATATTCACTGATCCCATATTAACGTCCATTTCGCTCTATCTCGCTTATTTACCGAGATAATCGCGAAAAACTGAAAATACTTTTTTCCTGATCCCAAATTGGTGCCTATTTCGCTCTATCTCGCTTATTTACCGAGATAATCGCGAAAAAATGGAATTATTCTTTCCTGACTCCATATTAATGTCTATTTCGCTGTATCTCGCTCATTTACCGAGATAATCGAGAAAAACTGAAAAAATTCCGCGGGTACTGGATATCCTGAATCGTTGCGGCTTTTGGCCCTTCAGGATCCCCCAGCATCGTGCGTTTCACTCAATTCTTTGCGAAATTTCAAGGAAAACGCCGTATTCCCTCGGGAAATGGGTGAAAAATGAGAATGAAGGAATATTCGAAGGAAATCAGCCATCATGAAAATCCCGATTTTCAAATCTCCATAACTTTTTTCCTGTAGCGTATTTCCTGATGAAATTTTACAGTGACACTGCCTATGTCGTCAGGAAGTAGCCTGTAAAATTCCACAACAGTATCGCGAATGGTTCTGCGAATTCGATAGAGCGGAAATGGTCATTTTCATAGAGCAAAGGCCATTGCCTCTGGGTTTGGCCTGAAAATTCCGCGAACACTGGATATCCCGAATTGTTGCGGCTTTTGGCCCTTCAGGATCCCCCAACATCGTGCGTTTCACTCAATTCTTTGCGAAATTTCAAGGAAAACGCCGTATTTCCTCGGGAAATGGGTGAAAAATGAGAATGAAGGAATATTCGAAGGAAATCAGCCATCATGAAAATCCCGATTTTCAAATCTTCATAACTTTTTTTTTGTGGCGTATTTCCTGATGAAATTTTACAGTGACACTGCCTATGTCGTCCGGAAGTAGCCTGCATAATTCCACAACAGTATCGCGAATGGTTCTGCGAATTCGATAGAGCAGACAATGACATATTCACTGATCCCATATTAACGTCCATTTCGCTCTATCTCGCTTATTTACCGAGATAATCGCGAAAAACTGAAAATACTTTTTTCCTGATCCCAAATTGGTGCCTATTTCGCTCTATCTCGCTTATTTACCGAGATAATCGCGAAAAAATGGAATTATTCTTTCCTGACTCCATATTAATGTCTATTTCGCTGTATCTCGCTCATTTACCGAGATAATCGAGAAAAACTGAAAAAATTCCGCGGGTACTGGATATCCTGAATCGTTGCGGCTTTTGGCCCTTCAGGATCCCCCAGCATCGTGCGTTTCACTCAATTCTTTGCGAAATTTCAAGGAAAACGCCGTATTCCCTCGGGAAATGGGTGAAAAATGAGAATGAAGGAATATTCGAAGGAAATCAGCCATCATGAAAATCCCGATTTCCAAATCTCCATAACTTTTTTCCTGTAGCGTATTTCCTGATGAAATTTTACAGTGACACTGCCTATGTCGTCAGGAAGTAGCCTGTAAAATTCCACAACAGTATCGCGAATGGTTCTGCGAATTCGATAGAGCGGAAATGGTCATTTTCATAGAGCAAAGGCCATTGCCTCTGGGTTTGGCCTGAAAATTCCGCGAACACTGGATATCGCGAATTGTTGCGGCTTTTGGCCCTTCAGGATCCCCCAACATCGTGCGTTTCACTCAATTCTTTGCGAAATTTCAAGGAAAACGCCGTATTTCCTCGGGAAATGGGTGAAAAATGAGGATGAAGAAATATTCGAAGGAAATCAGCCATCATGAAAATCCCGATTCTCAAATCTTCATAACTTTTTTCCTGTGGCGTATTTCCTGATGAAATTTTACAGTGACACTGCCAAATGTCGTCAGGAAGTAGCCTGCAAAATTTCATAACAGTATCGCGAATGGTTCTGCGAATTCGATAGAGCAGACAATGACATTTTCACTGATCCTATATTAACGTCCATTTTGCTCTATCTCGCTTATTTACCGAGATAATCGCGAAAAACTGGAATTATTCTTTCCTGACTCCATATTAGTGTCTATTTCGCTGTATCTCGCTTATTTACCGAGATAATCGAGAAAAACTGAAAAAATTCCGCGGAAACTGGATATCCTGAATCGTTGCGGCTTTTGGCCCTTCAGGATCCCCCATCATCGTGCGTTTCACTCAATTCTTTGCGAAATTTCAAGGAAAACGCCGTATTCCCTCGGGAAATGGGTGAAAAATGAGAATGAAGGAATATTCGAAGGAAATCAGCCATCATGAAAATCCCGATTTTCAAATCTTCATAACTTTTTTTCTGTGGCGTATTTCCTGATCAAATTTTACAGTGACACTGCCTATGTCGTCAGGAAGTAGCCTGCAAAATTTCATAACAGTACCGCGAATGGTTCTGCGAATTCGATAGAGCGGAAATGGTCATTTTCATAGAGCAAAGGCCATTGCCTCTGGGTTTGGCCTGAAAATTCCGCGAACACTGGATATCGCGAATTGTTGCGGCTTTTGGCCCTTCAGGATCCCCCAACATCGTGCGTTTCACTCAATTCTTTGCGAAATTTCAAGGAAAACGCCGTATTCCCTCGGGAAATGGGTGAAAAATGAGAATGAAGGAATATTCGAAGGAAATCAGCCATCATGAAAATCCCGATTTTCAAATCTCCATAACTTTTTTCCTGTAGCGTATTTCCTGATGAAATTTTACAGTGACACTGCCTATGTCGTCAGGAAGTAGCCTGTAAAATTCCACAACAGTATCGCGAATGGTTCTGCGAATTCGATAGAGCGGAAATGGTCATTTTCATAGAGCAAAGGCCATTGCCTCTGGGTTTGGCCTGAAAATTCCGCGAACACTGGATATCCCGAATTGTTGCGGCTTTTGGCCCTTCAGGATCCCCCAACATCGTGCGTTTCACTCAATTCTTTGCGAAATTTCAAGGAAAACGCCGTATTTCCTCGGGAAATGGGTGAAAAATGAGAATGAAGGAATATTCGAAGGAAATCAGCCATCATGAAAATCCCGATTTTCAAATCTTCATAACTTTTTTTTTGTGGCGTATTTCCTGATGAAATTTTACAGTGACACTGCCTATGTCGTCCGGAAGTAGCCTGCATAATTCCACAACAGTATCGCGAATGGTTCTGCGAATTCGATAGAGCAGACAATGACATATTCACTGATCCCATATTAACGTCCATTTCGCTCTATCTCGCTTATTTACCGAGATAATCGCGAAAAACTGAAAATACTTTTTTCCTGATCCCAAATTGGTGCCTATTTCGCTCTATCTCGCTTATTTACCGAGATAATCGCGAAAAAATGGAATTATTCTTTCCTGACTCCATATTAATGTCTATTTCGCTGTATCTCGCTCATTTACCGAGATAATCGAGAAAAACTGAAAAAATTCCGCGGAAACTGGATATCCTGAATCGTTGCGGCTTTTGGCCCTTCAGGATCCCCCATCATCGTGCGTTTCACTCAATTCTTTGCGAAATTTCAAGGAAAACGCCGTATTCCCTCGGGAAATGGGTGAAAAATGAGAATGAAGGAATATTCGAAGGAAATCAGCCATCATGAAAATCCCGATTTTCAAATCTTCATAACTTTTTTTCTGTGGCGTATTTCCTGATGAAATTTTACAGTGACACTGCCTATGTCGTCATGAAATAGCCTGCAAAATTCCACAACAGTATCGCGAATGGTTCTGCGAATTCGATAGAGCAGACAATGACATTTTCACTGATCCCATATTAACGTCCATTTCGCACTATCTCGCTTATTTACCGAGATAATCGCGAAAAACTGAAAATACTTTTTTCCTGATCCCAAATTAGTGCCTATTTCGCTCTATCTCGCTTATTTACCGAGATAATCGAGAAAAACTGAAAAAATTCCGCGGATACTAGATATCCTGAATTGTTGCGGCTTTTGGCCCTTCAGGATCCCCCAACATCGTGCGTTTCACTCAATTCTTTGCGAAATTTCAAGGAAAACGCCGTATTCCCTCGGGAAATGGGTGAAAAATGAGAATGATGGAATATTCGAAGGAAATCAGCCATCATGAAAATCCCGATTCTCAAATCTTCATAACTTTTTTCCTGTGGCGTATTTCCTGATGAAATTTTACAGTGACACTGCCTATGTCGTCAGGAAGTAGCCTGCAAAATTCCACATCAGTATCGCGAGTGGTTCTGCGAATTCGATAGAGCGTAAATGGTCATTTTCATAGAGCAAAGGCCATTGCCTCTGGGTTTGGCCTGAAAATTCCGCGAACACTGGATATCCCGAATTGTTGCGGCTTTTGGCCCTTCAGGATTCCCCAACATCGTGCGTTTCACTCAATTCTTTGCGAAATTTCAAGGAAAACGCCGTATTCCCTCGGGAAATGGGTGAAAAATGAGAATGAAGGAATATTCGAAGGAAATCAGCCATCATGAAAATCCCGATTTTCAAATCTTCATAACTTTTTCTCTCTGGCTTATTTCCTGATGAAATTTTACAGTGACACTGCCTATGTCGTCAGGAAGTAGCCTGCAAAATTCCACAACAGTATCGCGAATGGTTCTGCGAATTCGATAGAGCAGACAATGACATTTTCACTGATCCCATATTAACGTCCATTTCGCTCTATCTCGCTTATTTATCGAGATAATCGCGAAAAACTGAAAATGCTTCTTTCCTGATCCCAAATTAGTGCCTGTTTCTCTCTATCTCGCTCATTTACCGAGATAATCGCGGAAAACTGGAATTGTTCTTTCCTGACTCCATATTAATGTCTATTCCGCTCTATCTCGCTTATTTACCGAGATAATCGCGAAAAATTGAAAATACTCCTTTCCTGATCTCAAATTAGTGCCTATTTCGCTCTATCTCGCTTATTTATCGAGATAATCGCGAAAAACTTAAAAAACTTCTTTCTGACTCCATGTTACTGTCCATTCCGCTCTATCTCGCTTATTTACCGAGATCATCGCGGAAAACTACCTCCATTAAGTTAGCCCCTCTTAATATAAAATTAATATTTTCTATTATCCATATCGTTTGAAGGGTATTTGCAGGTCAATGATAGATGAGCAAATTTGTTTGATAGATGATAATTATTGAGAAATAAATTTTTTTAAAAAATTAAGAAATAAAATTAAAGTTAGCCCCTCATTTTTAAAAAATTGAATGATAGAAGATTCTGCTAAGCGATCATCGCAGCCGAATCGTTTGTAGGTCAATGATAGATGATAATTTTCGTGATTCGATAAGCGGTTTTTGAGTAATTGCATAAATGTGAGAATTGCATTTGTATATGGCGCGGTTAATATGCCGTTGGAGTGGGGGTAAGGTGCTAACATGGTAGTCGTACAGTCACGTCCAACAGCTGATCAACGACATTTTGGAGCGTTCGGAAAAAGTGAAAGTTTATTGTGAATTCCAATAATAAATGAGTCTGAATGAGAATAAATCATAAGACCGTCAAAAAATTCAATGTGCGAATTTTTCTAATATATTATTTTAATCATAATTTATTTGTTGGAAAAAATATGAAAAATCGTTATTTGTTTGCTAATTTCATCATCACTCTATTTATGTGAATACTTCACGTCATTTTATTTTGATGATATCGCCAAAGTCTAAAATTTTTAAAGATCATTCTCTACAAAAAAAAATCAACATTTCCTCCAAACCTAACAGCTTAACAGACAATTCAATAGTTTTCTGCAAAAATATCCTAACATTATTGACAAGCGAAGATCTCTTGGAAAAAGCTTAACATGGCACTCAAGAAAAAATTACAGCTGGGTGGAATAGACATGAACATCGTGCACTCACTCCAGACAAGCACATGGACATTGTTGAGATGTTCAACCCAAAACTTTGTCTCGCACTGTGCGATGGTTGTACTTATGAGTCGAGTGATGACAAGAGGATGTCAGAAACTACAGAGAGGAGTCCACTGCAGTTTGGAAGGTGTTATGCAAAGCACGTGGCATCGACCGTTTTGAAGAATAATTGTTTGTTAGGAGCTGTAGGTACGATATGGAAACACGTGAAAATTTGATCGGGTTGCTGGTGCATATGGAAAGATATGTGATCGATGTGGATCATTCCTATATAGTTATATAGGAATGGTCCTGATATTTAACATCTTTCATTAGACAAAATTAAAACAGTCCTGCAGCATATATTGGTGAGGTTCATTGAACAATTATGTAGCGAAGAGATAAAACAGGATGAATCGAGTTTTTCCTCCAACAACTATTCTAAAATAACTTGGAAGCTAATGAAGACACAAGCTTTTTGCCTTGAGAAACGTTTGTAGAAAATTTCAAGAGCTACCAAGAAGGATTCAAGCAAGAAGAGCATATTTCCAGTAATTTCGGAGAAATTTGAGAAAAACTGTTGGAAAAAACTAAATTCTCCTGTTTTATTTCTTTACTACTGAATTCTTGGGAAATTCTTCGTAGATTCAGACCCTTTTATTCTTTTCAGAACTTATTATCTACGGAATAACTTAATATCTAAAAATATAATAAATGGTCTGCTGGATTTCTCTCGTTATTTCGGAATTACTTAATCCTTGAGCAGATATATTTGGATATTCTTATCTCTTTGTCAATTATCCTGAAGAGTCTACAGCAATCACTTTCATGTGTGGTGATGATGATTACGACGAGAATGACTATTCTAATGGTAGGTACACGGTGAGAGTCAATCATTTAGGTTTAATTTTCTTAACATATAAATTAATACACAAAATTGCTTCTTTCGCAGTTATGCCAATGAGTTTTTACTTATTTGTGACAGATGCATGTTGCTAACGTGCAAGAATCAATCTAGAGCATACTTGAGTCATCACCACCATACCATAGAATTATTTTGCTCTGTTCTTCTCATGATTCTTCGAGACAATCCCGGAGTGATCGGAGAATGGTACATTTGAGGAATCTAGAACGAATTTGTCACAAAAATTTTCATGATACAATAAATTTCATATAAAAATTAATTGAATTCTCTTAATCAGTAGAAAATGTGACTCGTACATTTAATCAACCAGGCAGATAATTTGAATCCAAATAAATGTATGAAGATGAATTATCAAACTTCTGGGGTAAGTGATCGGTATCGAAAGTCTTAGAGTACTCAGGCGAATGAATGTCCTTGAGCTTGTGCACCAAGTGGATTCGAGGAATCCATCTGCGCCACGACACAGTCTCCACAGAGGTCAACACTCAGACAGACAGTGAACTGCCATATGATACCTTTCAGAGATTCTTTTCTGCATACAAAACACTTGCAACCGAAATGTTAATAGATTGATCTCTGAACTCCGCTCTTTTCTGCCTTTATGTGTTTCAATAATTCAATTGGTCTCAATTCTGGAGTTTTTCCGGTACCTTGGCCTCAGTGCCATCCTTCTGCAAGGATGAGACCCAAGATTACTTTCTACAAAATATTTTTTTTTAAATTATTCCTCTAGTGAAATGACTTCTGAAAATATCTCGAAACAGAACTTCACACTTCTGAAAATATCTCGAAAACGATGGAGTTCAGGGTAATTTACTAAAAGACCTTTTTTTATATAGAAAATCAAATTTTTCACATAAAATGTCTCGACACTTTTTCTCAAATCTTATATTTTCTCAAAAATCATAAAGTTTTCGGGCAAAACCCTCTTTCTTTATCACTAGTTTCCTCAGGATATCTCGAAAACTTACCGAGATAGAGCGATTTCACATTCATCCTCTTTCGTAGCTCTCTCAATTTTCTACAAAAAAATATTGAGATAGAATCGCTTTATCTCGATTAATTTCCGAAATATTCTCGAAAAACTGATGACAACACGAAATACATTTGTCTAAAAACTTCATTTTATCGTCTTTGGGTGGATTCAGTGAGGTCAACAGAATATTTCCAAATAACAGATAAGAATCTTCTTTTTTTATGTTTATCATCTCTTTTTAATTGCAAATAATTACTTACAAACACTGATGTAACTAATTCCACTTATATTAATGTGATAATCAATAATTATTTTATAAAATACATGTTTTTTCATTAAACTTTTTTTTTACCACAGTTTTATATTATGGACTTTATCCATCGAAGAATAATAGCTTTTTACAACATAAAATAATCCGGACACATCAACAGATTCTAATCCTTGTGTCATCTTAATGGTTGGATGATGAGGATCATAGAGCCACCACTCATCCTCCACTGGACAATAAGCTTTGATCCTGTTGTCTGCCATGACGATGACACCAGTTAATCTATGAAGAGAAAGTAGTAATGAAATTTACAGAATTATGAGAAATCGAAATTTCATTATTCTTTTATCAATACATACCTAAAATCCTCTCCCATGTGGATACTCATCGGCAATTTCCGTAGAAGACACCTACGTGGATTTTTTATATTTATATAGCAGTGGAAATTTGTCTTTATATCGACATTACAAGAACCAGGACAAGATTCTCTACGACACTTCACCTTCTTCAGTTGTTGGTGAAACTCCAGTGCTTCTTGTAGGCGTACACAATTTGCTGACAGCTTTCTCTCATTGGGCTCAAGTATTGGAATGCTCTGTATATAATCTCCACAGTGATTACAGTCATATTTTCTCCATTGACTAGGCTCATTAACAAGACAGTTTCGCCAGAAATCAGCAGATGTACCGGAGACTGTTAACTCACCTATCAGACCATCTTTTCCAGTTTTTTCCTGGTATTCGCATATCCCACTACTGCATAATGACAGCAATATCCGAGCTCGATTTTGATATTGTATCTGAGAATCTCCGTCATCGAGGAGACTGGCGATGAACTGAAACATATCATTGGTACAGTGGTTCACTATGGCAGCATAATACTCATCATGAAGAGCAGTACGCCATAATATATGTACAAGAGCATCGAAACTAGCTGTGTTGAGCACGTAAAGAATGATTTCATTATTCATAATTCCAGGTAAAAATTCCCCGACTTGAAATACTTCAAAAATGTCGCAGTCCAAGCTATCAGTATTATCTGCATGGGTATCACCTTCAGTCCCTTCAAAAATGACATCGACTTTTTCTTTGGCTCTCCAATTATCTCGCGAATACGTATCTGGATCATCTTGTGAGTTTGAATGTCGAAAATATTCTTCATCAGATTCATCTGTTACAATTGGTTTTGTACGAGCACGTTTTCCATTTTTTTTAGATTCCGTCTTCGCTGTGGCTTGAGCGTTCCTCTCTTGTTCATCTTCTGTAAAATCTACATTCGATATTTTCCGTTTTCTAGGACTCGAATGAATGTAAATAGCAGCATGAGGTTCGACTTTGAGAGTAGCCTTACACTTAATGATTTTGGATTTCAAATCATCACAGTTTTCCCAAAAGGCCATTCGTCGGTAGCAATATGCTGCGTAATGTCCTGGTGAATAGGCAATGATACCAGCGAGCCGATACTCTTTATTGTCCAAGTTAATCATTGTCGGAAGATCACTCAGGCGACATTGTAATCCTCTCGTATCATTTGGATCAGGTCTGACATCTAATTCTACAAAAATTTGAGGATTATAGCTCATGACAACGTCGCATTCAGCTTGGCAGGAATCTTTGATGCAGCGAAGAGACTTCGGTTTGTTGAATGCTTCACACTGCTTCAAAGCCTCGAAGCCTTCGGAACCTATAGTAATATGATTCACTGTTAATGTCTGCATCTGTGAGGGGTATGTTCCACATTTTGGGCAGTGCATAGTGATAATAGCTGAAGGCACAGAATTGAAAGTTTTTTCCCATATGTTCCGTAAATTATCATAAATGTTAATCGAATATGACATTAACGGAGATACTTCATTGAAATGCCTTACAATGCGCTCAGGGAATGACTCTTTTAAAATTCTAACCCGTTTATCATAAATAGATTTATTGGGTCCCGTTTGGATGAAATCCAGAATTAATTGCAGAGTTTTACTTTTAGAATTTTTCAAAAATTGAAAATATTTCTCGTCATCTACAGCTGCTCCACTCAATACCTGAATAATTGAATCGAAACCGCAGGTATTCGATACAAAGTAAGGCTCTTTGTCAATTACAGTTGGAGTCTTAACGTTATTCCCATTGCACATCAGCAGGAGCTTATGACATCCACCAGTCATGTCATTTTGCTGAGCGATATCCGCTTGTGGCTGAGAAAAATGTCCAGTAACGTTTGATGTCAACTTCTTGACCCATGCACTGCTGTCTTTCATAACATTGTTGACATTGACAGCTTCTGCAGCAGCATTTTCTTCCTCAAGTGTAGATGTCTTGGAATCAATTGAACCATTTTGTGAAAACTCTTCTGAGATCACTTTCTGAAATTTCTTTTGTGGTGGACTTGGGCAGGGCCCTTCAGTCTGATGGCAGACTTTAAGTTGTGAATTGAGCATGGTTGCATTACCTAATTCATTATCATAAATTATTTTCAGAAATTTATCAGCGCGAATTGGTCCAGAAAAATTGGTGAAAACTCTGTTTTTCACTTCATTGAAATAACCTTCTACGTAACAGGTGCTAGCATGACCTCGTACATATGGTAGAGCTACTGAAGTCCATAAACAAAATTCGTACGCCAACAGCATGAAGTTCCTGAAGAAGTCTTTGAAAAAAAAAGGATTCGGATCGCTGCCTTCTCGTCGAATTTGCAAAGCGTTATTGTAAACTCTGTCGATGAATGCTCTGACGCGACTGGTTTCGGTACTTTGAACGTCGATGTCATTTTCTCCATATGGTGCTTCTTCTGTTTCTGATTGCTCTTCCTTCGTGTCAATTTCATAGTTACGATCAGCAATTTTTTTTTCTAATTCTCTCTGTGCATCTAATACTGAAGAGCCGTCCCTCAGAATTGTGTCTCGATGTTCGTGGAGACCAACCGTGCAAAGTAGGGACCAAAGTTTCTCAAACTCATCTACTGTTTCACAGTCTATCATGAGAGAAACAGTGTACTGAAACAGATGTCGAACTTTAGAAAATTTCATTTTTTTCATGCAGTCCCATCGTTTAATCGCAGCTTGTAAATGAGCAACATCTAATCGCAAATATGTATGGATTGGGGAACGACGAGCAGCTTCATCGTTTCCTGTTGCAAATAGGAAACAAGTTTCATTATATGCTTTCACTGTTTGATAATTCAATGCTAAACATATAGCATTCATTAAAGCTCTGGATAAATCGCACACTGCTTGAGTCGGTTTTGGGCCTCCTGAATCTCTCCACCTCTTCAAACCCCATGCAAGAGTATCAGTGTCTTGTGATTCTGTTAGGAAATTGAAGACTGATGCTGTTGTTCCATCGAAATTAATTGTTATAGCGTACATGAAAATGTGGCCAGAGATGGATCCATCCTGACGAACGATGGGCTTCACGAGACTCCCTGTTCCATCGATGGACACAGTTGAATATTTTCTCGTGAATCTGCAATATTGTTTATATGCATGAAGTTGAGCTGGTGTATAAAAAGATACAAAAAATTTATTCCCTTTAACTTCGTCAATATACGTCTTATATTCAGGAGTATACCGCATCGCTTCAATATTGGCCACCACGTCCTTCGAGTCAGTTGGTTTGATGCCATATTTTTTATTGGCATATTCATTCTTCGCTTGTCGAATGACACTTAGCGTGGGAATGTGTGCTGGTACTCGACCAGCAAACCTGGTTTCCGCATTAACTTGACGTTTTTGCCAATTTCCAGATCCTTCGTGGAATGCTTCCTCTCCAACGCGCTCACGCCATTCTCCTCTGCACGGACGTTTAACATTCTCATGTTTCTCATTGAGAGTGTCACGCGTTCTCACAGTGATGTAAAAATCTTGACCTGCTTCAGGTTCTTTGGCCAAGTAGCAAAAGAGTGAGTTATTACACTCTTTACTTTTACAATGGCCTTTAACTCTCAAGAAATGTGTGCTGCCCTTAGTTTCGTAGATCTTATGATTATCAAATATATAACAGCATTCAAGCTCGATTTGTCTTTGAATGGCGAGATTCAAGATATCACACCACACATTTTTTTTCAGAGTGGGATATGATCGGCCATCTCCATAAGTAACTCGAGAGCCTAGCATTCGGCTCCACTCACTGGCTGTAATGAGCACAGGGAAATCATCCAATCCTTTAGCTTCATCCTCTAACTCAAACGACTCGTCATTTCTTAGCAGCTCGGACTCATTCAAAGTTGAGTCATTCAAGATTATTTCGTCTTTTTTGCGAAATTCGATTCCACAATTTTTGAAAGCAATGGAACGCGCGTCTCTGCGATCTTGTATGAAATTGACATAAACGCTATGAGCTGTCCATTTTCCATCCAAATCTCGGCTCATTTGTTTCCAAACTTCCGCAGACCATCTCGGAAGTGGTTCTTGTTTCAAGTCGTCGATATATTTCTCGAATATTGCTATGGCATCTTCTTTACTAACCAGTGCAGCACGTGGCATGATTCATTATTTATAAAAGCCTAGACAAAAGAAGACAGAACAGTATGTTAACAACAAGTATTAGGATTTTTTATGTGGAATATGATTCTACGATCTCTACAAGTCTCTTTTGTTCTGTTCACTATTTCTTAAGAATAGCTGACTCTACCAGAACAATTCTCATTCAATTTTTTTTCCCTTAGACAAAGGTTAAAAATGATCTCTGAAATCGTTCAATACTTCATCAATTTACTGCTTTTGTTCTAAGGACTATTGATGATATAAGCTGAAACTACATTATCGACCTTCTTAGGTAACAGAAAAAAATCAGGTTAGTTGAGCTCATATCATCTGCAGATAATTCCAATTAGGAAAAAAAATGCTATTTCATTGGATAATGCTACAATTTATCGGAAATAATTGACGGAGCACAGCTGCATAAATAATAAGGAATCCTCTTTAACTCTAAGGTATTCATTAATTTATGAACAGAACGTAGAGAGAAGAAGCATTAGCTCTTTAAACTTTCACCTGAAAATGTTGTTGCCTTTTTTTTCTTTGTGAATGTCGCAGTTTGCGACACCGCACCAATGACATCCTCGTGCCCATCGTCATTTTCGTTTCGCTTCCTATCCTCCAATTCATCTGGAAACTGGATCTCATGATTGAAATTATCTTCCAGCCTTTCTCCTTGTCCAGTTCACATCTTGCCATGTGAAGAATTTCTTGATGTAGCATGTTTGTATACCTATCGTTATACACGAAATTATGTAACTATTCGATTTTTATACAAAAATATTATTATTGATTTATCTTACGAGCTACACCCCTCCATTTTCTTATCTGAATCTCATCAAATTTTGTATGCTCAAGTGAAATTAACTCATTCTACCTATTAATAATAATTTTCTATGAAGACATCAATGGAAGATTGACTCTGTTACCTATTCTCATCCAAACTCACTTATTATTCGATTTCACAATCAATTTTTACTTATTTTCGGAGCGCTCCGAAATGGCGTGAATCAGCTGAATTGTTGAACGTGACTATAACGACTAACATGGTGGCACACAACCCCCACTCCTACAACATATTAAGCGCTCCAATCCCACAAGGATTAGAATCTGTTGATGTGTCCGGATTATTTTATGTTGTAAAAAGCTATTATTCTTCGATGGATAAAGTCCATAATATAAAACTGTGGTAAAAAAAAAGTTTAATGAAAAAACATGTATTTTATAAAATAATTATTGATTATCACATTAATATAAGTGGAATTAGTTACATCAGTGTTTGTAAGTAATTATTTGCAATTAAAAAGAGATGATAAACATAAAAAAAGAAGATTCTTATCTGTTATTTGGAAATATTCTGTTGACCTCACTGAATCCACCCAAAGACGATAAAATGAAGTTTTTAGACAAATGTATTTCGTGTTGTCATCAGTTTTTCGAGAATATTTCGGAAATTAATCGAGATAAAGCGATTCTATCTCAATATTTTTTTGTAGAAAATTGAGAGAGCTACGAAAGAGGATGAATGTGAAATCGCTCTATCTCGGTAAGTTTTCGAGATATCCTGAGGAAACTAGTGATAAAGAAAGAGGGTTTTGCCCGAAAACTTTATGATTTTTGAGAAAATATAAGATTTGAGAAAAAGTGTCGAGACATTTTATGTGAAAAATTTGATTTTCTATATAAAAAAAGGTCTTTTAGTAAATTACCCTGAACTCCATCGTTTTCGAGATATTTTCAGAAGTGTGAAGTTCTGTTTCGAGATATTTTCAGAAGTCATTTCACTAGAGGAATAATTTAAAAAAAAATATTTTGTAGAAAGTAATCTTGGGTCTCATCCTTGCAGAAGGATGGCACTGAGGCCAAGGTACCGGAAAAACTCCAGAATTGAGACCAATTGAATTATTGAAACACATAAAGGCAGAAAAGAGCGGAGTTCAGAGATCAATCTATTAACATTTCGGTTGCAAGTGTTTTGTATGCAGAAAAGAATCTCTGAAAGGTATCATATGGCAGTTCACTGTCTGTCTGAGTGTTGACCTCTGTGGAGACTGTGTCGTGGCGCAGATGGATTCCTCGAATCCACTTGGTGCACAAGCTCAAGGACATTCATTCGCCTGAGTACTCTAAGACTTTCGATACCGATCACTTACCCCAGAAGTTTGATAATTCATCTTCATACATTTATTTGGATTCAAATTATCTGCCTGGTTGATTAAATGTACGAGTCACATTTTCTACTGATTAAGAGAATTCAATTAATTTTTATATGAAATTTATTGTATCATGAAAATTTTTGTGACAAATTCGTTCTAGATTCCTCAAATGTACCATTCTCCGATCACTCCGGGATTGTCTCGAAGAATCATGAGAAGAACAGAGCAAAATAATTCTATGGTATGGTGGTGATGACTCAAGTATGCTCTAGATTGATTCTTGCACGTTAGCAACATGCATCTGTCACAAATAAGTAAAAACTCATTGGCATAACTGCGAAAGAAGCAATTTTGTGTATTAATTTATATGTTAAGAAAATTAAACCTAAATGATTGACTCTCACCGTGTACCTACCATTAGAATAGTCATTCTCGTCGTAATCATCATCACCACACATGAAAGTGATTGCTGTAGACTCTTCAGGATAATTGACAAAGAGATAAGAATATCCAAATATATCTGCCCAAGGATTAAGTAATTCCGAAATAACGAGAGAAATCCAGCAGACCATTTATTATATTTTTAGATATTAAGTTATTCCGTAGATAATAAGTTCTGAAAAGAATAAAAGGGTCTGAATCTACGAAGAATTTCCCAAGAATTCAGTAGTAAAGAAATAAAACAGGAGAATTTAGTTTTTTCCAACAGTTTTTCTCAAATTTCTCCGAAATTACTGGAAATATGCTCTTCTTGCTTGAATCCTTCTTGGTAGCTCTTGAAATTTTCTACAAACGTTTCTCAAGGCAAAAAGCTTGTGTCTTCATTAGCTTCCAAGTTATTTTAGAATAGTTGTTGGAGGAAAAACTCGATTCATCCTGTTTTATCTCTTCGCTACATAATTGTTCAATGAACCTCACCAATATATGCTGCAGGACTGTTTTAATTTTGTCTAATGAAAGATGTTAAATATCAGGACCATTCCTATATAACTATATAGGAATGATCCACATCGATCACATATCTTTCCATATGCACCAGCAACCCGATCAAATTTTCACGTGTTTCCATATCGTACCTACAGCTCCTAACAAACAATTATTCTTCAAAACGGTCGATGCCACGTGCTTTGCATAACACCTTCCAAACTGCAGTGGACTCCTCTCTGTAGTTTCTGACATCCTCTTGTCATCACTCGACTCATAAGTACAACCATCGCACAGTGCGAGACAAAGTTTTGGGTTGAACATCTCAACAATGTCCATGTGCTTGTCTGGAGTGAGTGCACGATGTTCATGTCTATTCCACCCAGCTGTAATTTTTTCTTGAGTGCCATGTTAAGCTTTTTCCAAGAGATCTTCGCTTGTCAATAATGTTAGGATATTTTTGCAGAAAACTATTGAATTGTCTGTTAAGCTGTTAGGTTTGGAGGAAATGTTGATTTTTTTTTGTAGAGAATGATCTTTAAAAATTTTAGACTTTGGCGATATCATCAAAATAAAATGACGTGAAGTATTCACATAAATAGAGTGATGATGAAATTAGCAAACAAATAACGATTTTTCATATTTTTTCCAACAAATAAATTATGATTAAAATAATATATTAGAAAAATTCGCACATTGAATTTTTTGACGGTCTTATGATTTATTCTCATTCAGACTCATTTATTATTGGAATTCACAATAAACTTTCACTTTTTCCGAACGCTCCAAAATGTCGTTGATCAGCTGTTGGACGTGACTGTACGACTACCATGTTAGCACCTTACCCCCACTCCAACGGCATATTAACCGCGCCATATACAAATGCAATTCTCACATTTATGCAATTACTCAAAAACCGCTTATCGAATCACGAAAATTATCATCTATCATTGACCTACAAACGATTCGGCTGCGATGATCGCTTAGCAGAATCTTCTATCATTCAATTTTTTAAAAATGAGGGGCTAACTTTAATTTTATTTCTTAATTTTTTAAAAAAATTTATTTCTCAATAATTATCATCTATCAAACAAATTTGCTCATCTATCATTGACCTGCAAATACCCTTCAAACGATATGGATAATAGAAAATATTAATTTTATATTAAGAGGGGCTAACTTAATGGAGGTCGGAAAACTGGAAAAAAGTTTTCCTGATTCCATATCCCAGCGCGCCCGTTAGGTATTTTTAGTATAGTATATCACGCGTAATATACTACTCACAATTTAATTGACCAATGAGGAATGAGGACTTCACTTTAGGCTGAGTTTTTCATTCGATGGTTAACTTAACTCAGGGTTAACTTACCCCAGGAATAGTTTTTTTCGCGGATTTTGATGACCTGTCCCACCTTCGCAGATAAGATCTCAATTGTTTTGTAGTAATCATAGTTGTATTCTTCTTCTGTTTTCAAGATTGATGTGTATTTTCACCCCCGACCAGCAGGCAGCGCAGGCAGTGAAAATCCGCAAAAAAAAACTATTCCTGGGGTAAGTTAACCCTGGGTTAAGTTAACCATCGAATGAAAAACTCAGCCTTAATCGTGACAACTTTCGATATATCGATTGTTTTCGTTCTCGTTTCTTTTTATGCTTTTTATAGAGGATTAATTGTTTTTTCATTTTGTTGTCCATAATTCGATTCGAAAAAAAATCGAAAAATCAATTATCGTACATTTTAAGAATCGACAAAAAAAGATCGATTATCGAAGAAAGAAAAAATCGATCTCCAAAGAATCGATTCAGAATCGGCCATCACTACTTGAACCTACTCAATTCACTTGCTCCCGGCGAGGGAAAAGTGTGTAAAACATTTACACTCTTCTGTATATTTTAATGGATTAGAAAAAATATCAGAGTTCAATAATCAACAAAATAAATAAAAATGGATTCAATTCAAGCTGCCCAATTGTCAGGTCCGGATAGGGAGGAATTTATGCAACAAATTAAACAAGAGATTGCTGTTGCTAATGCTCAGGAATTACTAACGGTAAGATTGCATAATTCTCCAGTTTTTTTCTCCAATTTTTTGAATTTATTTGTTTGAAATTTGGGATGAATTAATAGACAAATTTTTCGTCGGTTTATACAGAAAATAACGGAAAAATGTTTCAAAAAGTGTGTTACCAAACCAGGAACATCTCTAGACAGTTCGGAACAGGTGAGTGGAGTAGTTAACCTTAAATTGGAAAATTCAATGAAGAAATGGGAAAGATTCATTTCACTTCATTAGTGATTTTGATTGAATGTCTGGAAATCTAAGGAAGATGAATAAAATGCAGGGTTGCCAGACTCTAGGGAGCCAATTCTGGTATAAACTCAAGGAAAATATGGTATCCGCGAAAAAACTGTGGTATCAATGGATAATGAAGAAATTCCCTTTGTAAAATCGTATGGAAGGAAAATAGGGGAGAGTGGGGCAAAATGGACACTGTAATGAAACGGTTAGAGGTGGATTTTTTCTCATAATCCTATTGAAAAGCTGAGGAAATTTTTGCCGGAAAACGAGTGTCATTTGGTATTTTTTTCGATTTTTTTGAAAATCTATATTTTTTGGCATTTTTGAGGGGTAGAAGCCTTTCATTTTTTTCAAATGTTCTGTTTTTTCCAAATATCTGTGGTTCTATTGGTCGTAGCGATTCGGGGTTGGTCTCAAATGAAAGGTGAGCTCATTTCCCATCGAATTATGGGGTTTTGAATTCAAAAATGTCAATTTTTGGAATAGTTATAGGCCAAAAACTGTTTCACAAAATTGTTTCACAAAAATGTCCATAAATATCTTAAAAATCGATATTTTTGAATTTTAAACCCTATAAATCCATGGCAAATGATCTCACTTTTCACCTACCGTCGGAATTTTTGCGCTACGACAAATAGAACCACAGATATTCTGAAAAAACTGAAAATTTTCAAAAAAACAAGGCTTTTACCCCTCTAAAAAGCTCAAAAAAGTCAAAATCGCCAAAAACTCCAAAAAATTAATTTCGGCACTTGTTCCCCATCTAAAATCTCCTCAGCTCTCCAATGAAATCATCAAAAACAATCTACCGCCAATATTTCCCTTAATTTCAAGAGTTTTCCATAATATTTGCCAAAAAATTTAGATGTTTCCATTTTACCCCTGATGTCCATTTTGCCCCACCTTCCCCTATCAGAAATTTATAATTGCAATGTTACAAGCCCTCGTTTGTGTATATCTTTATATGCTGCGATTTTTATAGAGATGCCTAAAAATTTTATATTGGAGGAAATCAAATAAAAATAGTAGAAACTGGGAAAATGAAAAAATTTCAGTTTTTCCATGAATTTTCTAATAGTAAAAGGGTGGAAAACGTATTTCTTCGCATCAACACAAATTTTTTTTAGTTTAACTCTCTCAAATGTGACACTTTCTTCCCATTTCGACTAGATGTAAATCAATATATATGGTGATGATGCATAATGTTGTGAAAGTAACGTGGAAAAAAGTAGAATTTTCAAGTTATGGTATTTTTGGTGTACCATAAGTCATTTGAATGGTACATGGTATGATGGGCAAATTTATGGTATGAATACCATGAGTATGGTACGTCTGGCAACCCTGATGAAATGTCTATGAGCACACGTTCATAGCTCTAATTTTTCTCTACAAAAATAATTTTGTCGAAAATTTCAGCATCTCAATTAGTTCTTGAGATATTGAAAGATGAGTAGCCTAATCAATAATGAAGTGAATTCACTAGTCTCCTTTATCACCTGTTTTCGGGAAATATTTGATAAGTCAAAGAAGATGAGGCTCCTTTTGTTTCGATCTTGGAGTGACCGCTATGGGTTACCATACGTTGAATTCGAATGCGTGCCTGTCCTGGGTAACAAAAAGTAAATCCTTCGTTAATTTCTCTATATGGGCGATTCCACCAATTCTCGAATAGAATTTCGGCTCCAAATTTTGGGGAGCGACTTTTCGGTCCTCTTCGATTAAAACCATTAAAATGAAGAAAATCCTAAATTCTAAACCATTTTGCCCCACTATCGAAGCTGAAATCAATGAAATTTGATTTTTGCATCAAAATTTTCTCTTAAGAATGACATGAGTAGCTAATTGAAAAAAAAAATACAAAATATAGATTTTCATCGCAAATTTTCTGAAAAAAAATCTTTTTTTTTTTTATCATCGATGATTGAATATCTGTAAAACAAAGCTAGATAGCAGGTTTGTAAATATCTATCTTGTGTGAAAAAAACTATGATTATTCAAGTATTAGCATTTTTTAATTACTATCAATGTCCTTTAGATTTCATTTTATAAGTATAGAAATGATATGAATGAATACGAAGCGTCTCAATTTCACAGAAATTAATAATATTGTCGTCTTTTTCATTGATGGTATCAATTAATACCATCAATTCTTTCATGATTTGGTTCTTCAAACAGAAAAAAAAATTAATGGAAATTTCATGAATTATTGTGCTTTTTTCATCGAAACAAAGTCATCAGAATTGAAGTTTTCGATATGAAAGATCATAGAAAAAAAATTATAGGGGAAGGTGGGGCAAAATGGACATCAGGGGTAAAATGGACACATCTAAATTTTTTGGCAAATATTATGGAAAACTCTTGAAATTAAGGGAAATATTGGCGGTAGATTGTTTTTGATGATTTTATTGGAAAGCTGAGGAAATTTTAGATGGGAAACAAGTGGCGAAATTAATTTTTTGGAGTTTTTGGTGATTTTGACTTTTTTGAGCTTTTTAGAGGGATAAAAGCCTTGTTTTTTTGAAAATTTTCAGTTTTTTGAGCATATATTTGGTTCTATTTGTCGTAGCGCAAAAATTCCGATGGGAGGTGAAAGGTGAGATCATTTGCCATCGATTTATAGGGGTTTAAATTCAAAAATATCGATTTTTAAGGTATTTATGGACATTTCTGTGAAACAATTTTGTGAAACAGTTTTTGGCCTATAACTATTCCAAAAATTGACATTTTTGAATTCAAAACCCCATAATTCGATGGGAAATGAGCTCATCTTTCATTTGAGACCAACTACGAATCGCTACGAACAATAGAACCACAGATATTTGGAAAAAACTGAACATTTGAAAAAAATGAAAGGCTTCTACCCCTCAAAAATGCCAAAAAATATAGATTTTCAAAAAAATAAAAAAAAAATACAAATGACACTGGTTTTCCGGCTAAAATTTCCTCAGCTTTTCAATAGAGTGATCAAAAAAAATCAATCTCTAACCATTTCATTATAGTGTCCATTTTGCCCCACTCTCCCCTATCAAAAGTTTATACCAAAACTAAATGAACTCACTATCATCATGAGTGTATAAATCGCAAACGAAATGGACTAATACTCGATTTTTCTTAAATTCTCATTACAGAAATGTGTTGCTATGTGCATGGATCGTTATATGGATGCATTTAATGTTGTATCTAAGGCATACAGTCTCAGGATACAGCGGGAACGTAATAGAATGTAAATAGTTTATTGAAATTTCATTAAATAATGAATTTAAAAAAAAAAAATGTTCGATTCTGAAAATAAATGAAATGTTAATTTATTCTGTGTTCAATGATTTTTCACCAAAAAAGTATTCGATAGTTTTACTCTAAAAGGATATTATTCGAAATTAAAAAAGAGGTGTTCTTTTGCCTTTTACGATCAAATAATCTTGATAAACTTCTGAATACACTATTGTTTTTATTTCGACTGCTGGAATTACAATCATTACAGTAATTTTTATAGAGTACATTCGTAGGAACAGCATTATTGAATCCAAAATAAAATGTTGACATGAAAATTTTCTAAAAATGAATTAAATTTTCAATTCTTATTCATCACAGGTTTTCATATTTTTTTTTCTTCCAATTAACTACCAAATGAAAAAAAAATTGCTTCACTTTAACAGAATTCTGTAAATCTCAATTCACAGTTCTCTCTCAATATTTGCAACATTTCATTGAAATATTCACATTATTATTAATAATATGATTAAAAACTACATTTACAACAATCAAAAGAAAAATGACAAATTTTTTGAAAATACTTCATTGATTCACTTAATTATTTAGAGATGGAATTATGAATATATGTTAACATTTTGATCATTAACTCATTAATTAATGACAAGACCACATTTTTTGTAAATCATTTATGCAATTAAATTGTAAAATAAAGAGAATATATACCAGTAAGAATAAAACAATTCGATTTATTTATTTGGATGAGTTTTCAATTTTTATTATTTTTCATCATTTATGATTAAATATTTCAGTTGTTACAATACTTGCTAAAAGGCACAATGTAGCTACCAATAATTCAGCGTGGTGTACAAATTTATTATCTTCATTGTCTTCTTTTTCCTTACAGAAATATGTATAATGAACTATTTAATGCTCAAAATTGCTGGAATTTGATTTCGACTGTTTTTAATGTATTGATTAATTAAAGTAAATGAAGCGATAAATTGTATCTGTAACGAGTGTAAATGGTTTTGATTACTGGAACAAATTCAGTTTGCCACATAGATTTATTGAAAAAAAAATATTTAAGTGTTTTGTCTCTTAAAAACTGTTGTGAAGAATACAATTAATCTTCCGACGTTTTTTCTTATCTCAATTAAGACTTAAAGATTCTTATTGGAATGTGGAAATCGGCTTAAGTTCTAAGAAAAATATACACACATGTTAATTATGTGGGAATGTTAGAAGTCCAGTTCAGGAATATTTGTATCGATATCTTTTTCTCATACAGTAATGAAGGGTTGAACACTATAGTTTCAGTAATTTTTTCATCGGTTCTCATGGAATATCTTTAAATGTGTAGCAAAAACGGCTTTTGGGCGAAAATCTCAATCTCCCTTAAATTCCAGAATATTTGAAATGAACTAATTGTAATAGAACAGTGAAATTCATTTTCACTGTGTGAATTGTTTCTTCGGAATATTTCGATATTAATTGGAGAGACAAATTCTTGTGAAGAACTTTCATGCAGAGAAAAAAAAATAGACAAATTAAGGAAATTATTGAGATGGGCACTTTTTTTAAGGACCTTTTCCATGAATGTAATGTCTCGATTCCATTCCAAGATATTTGATAAACAGACACTATAAATTGGAATGGAGGCAAAATCAAATGAAAATTTTTCGTCATTCTTCATTGAATATATAGAAAATAATAGAATTTTTTTAAGGCTTTACTTCGTAGCTAAATTTCTTCTCTACAGAGAAGAATTTTTTCTTGCTGAAATTTCTCCATCTCAATTATTTGTCGGAATATTACTCAGAAATTGATAACAAAATAGAATAGACACATTTCGTTTCACCACTACCGATTTACATTTTTTCTTTCTTCAGTAAAATATAAATGATTAGGAATCTGATAAAAGAATGTAACCACGCTGATTGGTCAGGAACACACCTGTTCTGTTACTCATTTTTTTTTACTCTATTATTCTCTTTCTGTAATTTTATCAAATATACAATTGGTGAAGTGTTGATTCAAGCTCGGTAATTCTTCTCAAATTTTCTTTTTTTTTTTTTAAGAGAGAAAGAAAAACGTGCAGCTTTATAGTTGAACTCACGTGAATTTTATTTTCGTCTGAAAGTTTTCAAAAACTATATTTTGAGAAATGAAGGAATTGATAAATTATCAAAATTTCATCATTTTCGTTGAAACAGAGACGTTTGGGTAGAATATCCTATAATACAATCAAATTTTATTCAATAAATAGTTTTGGAGTTATTTGTAGGGGTCTGCAAATTGTAAATGAATCGAATTGAATTAAATAATATCATTCAATTCGAAATTCGATTTGAATATTCGAAAGATGAATTATTCGATCAATTTGAAATATTCGTAGAATTTGAAATACTAGTAGAATTCGAATCATTCGAAATATTCGAATAATTTGAAAAATTCGAATAATTCAAATAATTCAAATAACTCGAATAATTCGAATAATTCAAATAATTCCAAAAATTCAAATAATTCGAATAATTCAAATAATTCAAAAAATTCAAATAATTCAAATAATTCAAACAATTCAAATAATTCAAAAAATTCAAATAATTCGAAAAATTTAAATAATTCGAAAAATTCCAATAATTCGAAAAATTCAAGTAATTCGAAAAATTCAAATAATTCGAAAAAGTCAAATAATTCGAAAAATTCAAATAATTCGAAAAATTCAAATAATTCAAAAAATTCAAATAATTCAAATAATTCGAACAATTCAAATAATTCAAAAAATTCAAATAATTTGAAAAATTCAAAAAATTCAAATAATTCGAAAAAGTCAAATAATTCGAAAAATTCAAAAAATTCAAATAATTCGAAAAAGTCAAATAATTCGAAAAATTCAAAAAATTCAAATAATTCGAAAAATTCAAATAATTCAAAAAATTCAAATAACTCGAAAAATTCAAATAATTCAAATAATTTGAAAAATTCGAATAATTCAAATATTCGAGAATTTGATTCATTTTCAAATTGAATTATTCAAATTCAATTCACACTGAATAAGTCAAAACTTCGAATATTCGCACACCCCTAGTTATTTGACAAAATAGTACATTATGCAGCCAGGGCCGAAAAAAGGTAATTGCGAAATTTTTACGGTTGAAATCGCCTTCTTTTCCCCCATTCTGCAGATAGTATTCTATGTTACAAAAGTGCAGGGAACCTGCGTTTCTAAACGATCGGAGCGAGGTGACAATTTTTTTTATTGAAATTTTATTTATCAAATCTGCTATGATCTTATGGACTGGTATTCATTGTATTATATTCTTTCCCACCAGAATTTCAATTTTATTGTTGAGAATGATGAAATTTTGAAAATTCATTAACTTCATTACTGTGTAGGAAGAATTATCAGTGAAGCTTGAATATATCATGCATTTCTTATAAATTCTTTCAAATATTACAATGTTCTGCGAAGAAAAGCTTTATTTAAATTTATTTAAGGAAATTCGGGAAATAGATGGAATAGATAAATATCATTTATTCTTATTGTTAATATCCTATTATTTCAAAAAATAATTATTTTTAGAAAAATTATCTAAAATTAAAACCAGAAATTTTCACTCGAAAAACAATTTTTAGAGAAAAAAAACTATTTTCATGAATGAAAAAAATTAATTCATCTATTTCCTCATTTCACTTGATAATTGAATATTTCTTCACTTATTTCGATTGTACTAGTCTCATTAATTTATTAATTTTTTTATTCGAATTATTGGATTGCCCAAAAATTTGTCTTAATTCACAGAAATTTCTGTATCAAGAAAAATTTATAAACTGTTTTTATTTCAATTATTTCCGTTTCTTCTTTATTCAAAAAATATCTTTACTGAAATCTCTTAGAGTATTTTTTCATCAAGGAATATATACATTCAACTCAATTCTTATATAAAATTTCATGAATTTCAAAATATTTAGCACCATTTTTTTATTCTACCTGGAAAAAATCTAGATTTATTTCTCTCATTTAATTTTTAGGCAATCCATTTTATAAAGACGGATAATTTACAGGTGCCTCTTGCGAGATACCTTACCAGTTAACTTTTTTTTTCAATTAAATAATGAGGTAATACACATAACAGTCATAATGAATTGTGGAAATGGTAATAAACTACAGATAGCGCGATTTTTTTTTTGGAAATTGAAAAATTGGAAATTGAAAAATTGAAAATGCAATCTCGTTGCAAACTCTGTTTTTTTTTCTGAATCTAGCAGTTTGTTCAATTTCTTCACTGTCATCAATGAGAATTACTTAATAAACAGAATGGATGTAATAATGTACAGTAATACTCAACGCATTTACAGAACAATAGAAGAACAAAATTGTCCAATAGTTATAATCAACTATTTTTATAAGATATAAAAAAATGATGAAACATGGCTAAAAATCGAATGATCGATCTTATTTGGATCTTCTTTTTGAAATATTCCAAGAAATAATGGAGATGGAGCTTCATAAGGAGCTTATTTTTAGTCCTGATTTTCGTTTGCAGGAAAGGTCCTCATGAAAACTTCTCCATCTCGCTCAAGTTCTCAGCTATTTCAGAACAATTGTTTTTCTCGTAATCATTAGGGGTGTGCAAATTGTAAATGAATCGAATTGAATTGAATAATATCATTCAATTCGAAATTCGATTTGAATATTCGAAAGATGAATTATTCGATCAATTTGAAATATTCGTAGAATTTGAAATACAAGTAGAATTCAAATCATTCGAAACATTTGAATAATTTGAAAAATTCAAATAAGTCGAAAAATTCAAATAATTCGAAAAATTCAAATAATTCAAAAAATTCAAATAATTCGAAAAATTCAAATAATTCGAAAAATTCAAATAATTCGAAAAATTCAAATAATTCGAAAAATTCAAATAATTCGAACAATTCGAATAATTCGAAAAATTCAAATAATTCGAAAAATTCAAATGATTCGGAAAATTCAAATAATTCGAAAAATTCAAATAATTCGAAAAATTCGAATAATTCGAAAAATTCGAATAATTCGAACAATTCGAATAATTCAAAAAATTCAAATGATTCGGAAAATTCAAATAATTCGAAAAATTCAAATAATTCGAAAAATTCAAATAATTCGAACAATTCGAATAATTCGAAAAATTCAAATAATTCGAAAAATTCAAATGATTCGGAAAATTCAAATAATTCGAAAAATTCAAATAATTCGAAAAATTCGAATAATTCGAAAAATTCGAATAATTCGAACAATTCGAATAATTCAAAAAATTCAAATAATTCGAAAAATTTAAACAATTCGAACAATTCGAATAATTCGAAAAATTCAAATAATTCGAAAAATTCAAAAAATTCAAATAATTCGAAAAATTCAAATAATTCGAAAAATTCAAAAAATTCCAATAATTCGACAAATTCAAATAATTCGAAAAATTCAAATAATTCAAAAAATTAAAATAATTCGAAAAATTCAAATAATTCGAAAAATTCAAATGATTCGAAAAATTCAAATGATTCGAAAAATTCAAATAATTCGAAAAATTCAAATAATTCAAATAATTCAAATAATTCGAAATATTCAAATAATTCGAAAATTCGAATAATTTTAATACTTAAATTATTCGAATATTCGAATAATTCAAATATTCGAGAATTTGATTGATTTTCGAATTGAATTATTCAAATTCAATTCACACTGAATAATTCAAAACTTCGAGTATTCGCACACCCCTAGTAATCATATTTTTGCCCAAGAATATGTTAATAATCAGCTACGGGGTTGCGTGTTGAGTCTGTGGACAAAGCACATGAAGGAATCTTACAGGTGGTTGGTGTTTGTGTCAGCCGACAGAGAAGAGGTTTTGAACCTGGACCCTTTGGGTTACAAATCCGTCAACCTGCCGATCGAGTCAGTGCAGACTAGAGATGGGCAATGACGGTCATTTTTTGACTCAACATCGTATGACCAAAAAATGACCGTCTCGTGAGTTCATATGACGTCATTAAATTTTCTCAATTTTCCCAGAGATCGGATAATTTCGGGAAGAAAAAAAATTTATCAATATAGTTAGAAAATGACGGTCATAATTTATTTTCCTTTAATGACCATCATTTCGTAAAATTTTGTGATCGAATTCTGTTACGGTCAGAACTACTCCGTGACGTGACATGACAAACCGTCACATGACCGTTTTGTGACGTGTCATGTAACGGGCGCCCATCTCTAGCTCAGACGTCTTTTCAAAAGACGGATCTCAAGATAAAATGGGGATAGACCTCAACTAAACATAGTCATTAGTCTTTCCGAAATATTTCAAAATCAATGGGAGCTAAAGAAATTTTCGTGAAGATCTTTTCTGTAGCTTCCATTCTTCTCTGTGAAAAGATCATGACAAATTCTTCTCTATTTCCCTTGGATTTAATTTTTTTTTTTTTTTTTTTTTTTTTTTTTTTCTTCGAAAATGCAATCCAGAATCAATTTAATCGATTTTACAACTTTGGTTTACAATCAGTTGTTTTGGAATATTTCGGAAAATAGAACAGATAGAGAAATCATGACAGGGACCTATTTTGCAAAATGAATCTTTTTTTTTATCTCTGTTAAACTCCGAAATATTACAGAACAACTGAATTTGCAAATGAAATAGACATATCACTTTCCACTCAATTACAGAATTTGTATCTCTCTATGATCGTGTTGATCATTATTTTTACATTATTTATTATTTTAATCCTTACGAACTACAACCAGTGTAGAAAAATACTTTGCTGTTTTTTTTACATATGATTTTTTCTCTTTCTCTTTTTCCTACTGTATGAAGAATTTCATCAAGAAATTACTAAACAAACTTCATTATCGCGGACTAAATGGAAAATATTCTTCTGGACTTAAATTTCCTTCTACATTTTTCTGCTGCGCTTGATTTTAACTTATCACCGATTTCTTGAGCCACATCTGGCAGTGTATATTCCTAGATCATTTTAATTAGATTCATTTGTTCTTTGTATTTTTCCGTAATTTTATAATTTGATGAAAAACAAATCTTGCAAACTTAATCCCTTGAATATCAATCAAAGTTCACGAATGAAAAATGATATTTTTGTTAGTAAAAATAGCGAATTTACATTTTTTAATTAATTTTTTTTTTCAATGATTGAAATAAATATTCGTAGATATTCTATTAAATTATGGAATTTTCCATCGTCATGGTCTAGATTCTTATTCCAGAGATAATTCTAAAATAATAATTTTTTTTAAACAAAGTTAAGTATTCTCCGATAAAATCCAATTCAGTTACACTCTTATCCCGCTGTTATCTTCGAGCTGTAATGCAAAATAATATTTGAGATATAACTCAATCACGTTGAAAAAAATAGGACAAATGAACAAATAATGCATTATTTATTTTGGAAATATGTCATGAAGAAATCTGTTTTGTAGTCCATAAACTTCACTACATAAATGATCCCCTAGAAGAGTGAATTTACGTTAAACTTATCCATTTCGAAGATATTTCTGAGAGAGTATGCAACGAATCAGTATTAGTTTTAGCAATTAATTAAAAAATTATGAGTCAAAAATTCAGAGGGATCTTTTCTGCAGAAACTTTTATAGACTACTAAAAATATTTCTTGATCAAATCCAATGATCCCGCCAGTTCGAAAGATATTCCCCAAATAAACATGATTTCCGGACGTTTTTTTTCCTCAACGCTAAATTTTCCATTACAAAAAAAAACACAGTTAACTAGACAATTCCGTCGTCCTGTGACTTGCCCCATAGAATAAAAAGGATATTAAATTACAATTGAATCACTCACGCATGAGACATTTGCACTGAGCACTTCTTCGATTTCATCAATTTCTTCACTGATTCCTTCACTCCTCAAACTGTTACTTTTTTTATCTTCTTTATTATTTAGTTCTGCTGGTAATGATCCATCAGGATATTTATCTGTGTCTTTTATGGGACTTCCTTCATTAGCACTACCTGATGCTGATGATACAAAATCTTCTTCATAATTATCAACACTATCACCAGCTGCAAACAATAAATAGTAATTAAATTATAATTTTTCAACAGTTGATCGATTTTTCTTAAGTACAATTTCTTCAATTAAAAAGATTTTTCCATCTCCTTTCGATTGGGAGATGTTAACAAACAATTGATATTCAAGTGAAGTTTATTTATTCCAGTATTTTGGTTAATTAAGCGTTTTTTTTTCCAATATCTCAAAATCTATGGGAGTTGGAGAAATTTTCGTAGAGATTTTTTTCGTAGCTCGCCCTTTTTTCGAGAAAAATCAATGCGAAAATAAAACCCTCCAATTCCTCCAAATGAAAACCTGAGATAAATCGAATACTCACTTAGTCCAATGTCCATAAGTGCCTTCAAATCATTCAGATTTGTTTTTTTACCATTTAACGGTGGTAAATCGCTGAATATCGATGCATTCTTAGTCGTAATTGGTGGTAAATCACCCAAAAGTGATTCACTGTTTCTTGTTGTAACATTACCAGCTTTTTCTCTCCTACCATCGACAATAATATCATCGAAATAAACAGTTCTACCAAAATTATTTTCAACATCAATCTTTCTTCTACTTTGAGCATTTTGAGTATTTTGTAATTCAATATTATCAATTAATAGTACTTTTGTTATATCTCCATTATGATTAGGCATAGTATCAACTATTGTATCATCAAATTTAATCAAATGCTCACTTTTATTCATTAAATTTGTTGTATTATCAACGTTGGTCTCATTTGATTGGCAGGTATCATTATTTTGATTATTCTCAGTTGTTAGAATATCATCACAATTTTTTTTTTCATCTGAACTGATTAATTCACATGCAATGTCATTTATTAATTGATTTGTTTCATCATCATGAAATTCATTTAATGATGTTTTTCCAGTAATTTTTTTGCCCTTTATCGTCACATTTATTGGTATTTCATGGATCAACTCTGATAAATTTTCACATTTATCTGATGAATCATTGTCGTTTGAATATGATACAGAGTCTTTGTGAATTAATTTTGATGATGATACTTCAAATGTGGCATTATTCAATGCTGATGTCTCATTCGTTTTGTTCAGTCTGCTTTCGTTCAAGTTTCTCTAGAAGCAAAGTTAATTTTTTGAAATTAGTTTATTCCAGTTCAACAGCTTTTGGAGAATGTCTCTGGATCTATGGGAGATAGAGTAACATGACCAATAGATAGACACCGACCAGAAAGACGGTTTCTTTTATTGAGAGTTATGTAAATAATTGAATGGTTTTTAAACTTCTCTTTTTGATTTCTAATTATAATACTCATATAGACTCATGCACAAAATTTATAATTATGGCACTGCGAATATGCTACTTAATACCAAGTCGCTGGACCTGACTGTGACGATTTGTGATCCATTTTCACAGAACATCTGGGAATACTTGGAGAAAAGGGACTCGTGTAAGGATATTCTTTGTATTTCTTCCTAGAAAAGATTCTCACAAAAATTTTCGAATTTATGATATTCTATAGAAACTAAAAGCAATGTTGAATGTTTTTCTGATGGGAAGGAACAGATAAATATCTTGTAAATGATGAAACCCGAGTTTTTTTCAAATATTTTTCGTAGCTCCTATTTTCATCTTCAAATATGAATCGTAAAATTTCCAAATTTCCTTTTACGGAAAAATCTAAAAAAAATCTGAAGACAGAAGAATTTTCGTGAAAATCCTTTTTATGAAGAGACAACTGACCTGCAAAGACGGTCATTTCGAAAGAACTCAAACCTCTGAAAACATGAAATTGTTTATCTTTTTTAATGAACATTACCTTCTCAGAGTTATTGAAGACATTAATGTTGTTTTTCAGCAATTCACCAAGCAATGGCTCTGTAGTAGTATTGAGACCCAATATTTCACACAATTTATTTCTTCCAAGATAATTATACTCTTTTCCAAGATAAGTCTCTGGATCATAAACTGATATTGTATAATCCAGTCCAAAGTATTCTAAAAATTCTCTGACTAATGAAAATAGTAATTTTCCTTCTGAATTTGACAGGTACTGTTTTATCGTTTTGTTGAGTAGTGGTTCTGAATTCTGAAATTATCAAAGTTTAGATTAATAAAGAGTTTTTATGAGAAATTTGAAGAAGTTTCTAGTTAGATAATTCATCAAGAAATTATTTCTTTATGGAGGAAAAAAAATTGCACAAAAAATCCTAAAAAAACATCCCTTTGAATATATTAATAGGGGAAAGTGGGGCAAAATGGACATTCAAATGAAACGGTCGAAGTTACATTTTTTTTAATGATTCCATCGGAAAGCTGAGGGAATTTTAGGAGGAAAACATGTGTCGGAATCAATTTTTTCGAATTTTTGAAAATTTTCATTTTTTTGCGCCAAAATTGAAGAGTTTCCCATTTGAGTTTTTTCGAAAAATGTTTTTTTGATGATATCTCCGGTTCTATTCGTCGGAGCGATTCGCGGATGGTCTCAAATTGAAGGGGAGCTCATTCCCCATATTTTCGTTAAAGTCCCATTGATTTTTATCAAAAATTGACGAAATTACAGGGCAATTTGTGGAAATCAGTTTTTGGGCTGTAACTTCCGTAATTTTCGATAAAAATCAATGAGACTTTAACGAAAATGTGAGGAATGAGCTCCCCTTCAATTTGAGACTACCCGCGAATAGCTACGACGAATAGAACCGGAGATATCATTAAAAAAACCATTTTTTCGAAAAAATCGAAAAGGGTACCCTTCAAGATTGAGTGAAAAAAATTTTTTATTCCAAAATGCGAAAAAATAATTTTCACCCATTTTTTCCGCCTAAAATTTCCTCAGCTTTTCAATGAAATCATTGAAAAAATTCTACCTCCATTATTTTGATCAATTTCGAGCGTTTTTCAGGATAAAACCATGAAAATTCAGATGTGTTCATTTTACCCCTTATGTCCATTTTGCCCCACCTTCCCCTACATAATATCCCTCGTTTCAGGGATATTCGCGAATTTTCAAAATCTGAGTTTTCGAGTAATTTGGTTTTCTTATTCTACTATTAAATTGAATAGAAAATAATTAATTCTGTTGTTTCTACTTACTGCTACGGACTCCTGTTCTTCAAGAGCCAGGAAAACACTGGCTCTCAATTCTGCCTAAAAAATCAAAATAATGTGTTAATCAAATTTTGTCAGTTCGAGTTACTTATTCGAATGATGAAAAAGGTTTTCTATGAAATCTTACAAAATTAACAATGATGAATTCTGAACGAAAAGTGTGTCAGGACTCTCAATTCAGAAGTTATCGCTAAACCTATCACGGACGACCCTCAGTTTTCTTACACCTTGTATGTATATGTAGGAGAGAGTGGGGCAAAATGGATCCTCATAGCAACATGATTAAGGATTTTTTTTTGGAATGAAGGACTCGACAAAAAAATCTGAAAAAATTTGAGAAAATCCTCCAACATATCTATATTGTTTGTGAATTTTTTCAGATTTTTTTAAGCAACCGCTGCTTTTAAAAAAAAATCTCAAGTCATCTCATCTTCTGGGTCCATTTTGCCCCACTCTCCCCTATATATATGGGCGATTCCACCAATTTTCCAATAGAATTTCGGCTCCAAATTTGGGCGGAAGGGCGATTTTTCGATCCTCATCGATTACAACCATTAAAAGGAAGAAAATCCTAAATTCTAAACCATTTTGCCCCTCTATTGCCACAAAAATCAATGAATTTTCGATTCTTGCATCGAAATTTCCGCTTTGGAATGACATGAGTAGCTAAATGAAAACAAAAATACAAAATATAGATTTTAATTGCAAATTTTCTGATTTTTCTGAGAAAAATATCCTCTTTTGTCTTTGAACTTGTTTTCGAGGTGAAAAGCTCTCTGAAAACTTCAACTGTTACTTTCGAATCGTTCTCCAAATTTTTAATTTTTTTCTGACAATTTGAAAAATTTTCCAGGAACTACATAATTTTGGGCCCTGCTCTTGAAAACCCATCATGGTGCAATTTCTATCTTTTCAACTTGCATTCATTGTTGGTACTTAACAAGTACTAAATTTCAAATTTTTAATTACACTCGCCTGTGTTTTCAAGCGCAGGGGCCAAAAACTATATAGTTCCAAGCAAATTTTCCAAAAAAATTCAGAAAAAAATAGAAAAATTGAGAAAAAGTTTGGGGAACGATTCGAAACAAGCATTTTTAAGAGCATTTTCACCTCAAAAATAAGGAAAAAGACGGAAAAAAAATATTTTTTTCTGAAAATTCGCGATGAAAATCTATCTTTTGAATTTCAATTTTTGGATATACGACCTTAGATAATTCAATTAATTTTATGGTAAGGTGGCCTTTTTGGTCTCTGCTGCATTGAAATAAATCAAATTACGAAACATCTAGATTTTTTGTATCGACGTTTCAGCTTCTATGCGAAGCCCTCTTCAGGATACACATTTTTTATTCTATGGAATGAACACAAAATACAAATTAGACGTAAAATTCAAATGAATTAATTTCATCGGTGTCATAGTAGACTTTTTTGACAATTTTCTTATTATAAATCTATTACCTTAATTAATGTATTAATTGATAAAACTCCATTATATACAGTTGGTTTTAAGATGTCTATCTTTTGATTTTTTCCCTCCATTCAGCTCAGGGTTGCCAGACTCTAGGGAGCCAATTCTGGTATAAACTCAAGGAAAATATGGTATCCGCGAAAAAATTATGGTATCAATGGATAATGAAGAAATTCCCTTTGTAAAATCGTATGGAAGGAAAATAGGGGAGAGTGGGGCAAAATGGACACTGTAATGAAACGGTTAGAGCTGGATTTTTTCTGATAATCCTATTGAAAAGCTGAGGAAATTTTAGCCGGAAAACGAGTGTCATTTTGTATTTTTTTTCGATTTTTTTGAAAATCTATATTTTTTGGCATTTTTGAGGGGTAGAAGCCTTTCATTTTTTTCAAATGTTCTGTTTTTTCCAAATATCTGTGGTTCTATTGGTCGTAGCGATTCGGGGTTGGTCTCAAATGAAAGGTGAGCTCATTTCCCATCGAATTGTGGGGTTTTGAATTCAAAAATGTCAATTTTTGGAATAGTTATAGGCCAAAAACTGTTTCACAAAATTGTTTCACAGAAATGTCCATAAATACCTTAAAAATCGATATTTTGGAATTTAAAACTCTATAAATCGATGGCAAATGATCTCACCTTTCATCTCCCGTCGGAATTTTTGCGCTACGACAAATAGAACCAAAGATATTCTCAAAAAACTGAAAATTTTCAATAAAACAAGGCTTTCACTCCTCTAAAAAGCTCAAAAAAGTCAAAATCACCAAAAACTCCAAAAAATTAATTTCTGCACTTGTTTCCCATCTAAAATTTCCTCAGCTTTCCAATGAGATCATCAAAAACAATCCACCGCCAATATTTCCCTTAATTTCAAGAGTTTTCCATAATATTTGCCAAAAAATTTATATGTGTCCATTTTACCCCTGATGTCCATTTCGCCCCACCTTCTCCTAAGTCATTTGAATGGTACATGGTATGATGGGCAAATTTATGGTATGAATACCATGAGTATGGTACGTCTGGCAACCCTGATTCAGCTACTCACGTCGTTCCAGAGAGAATATTTTGATGCAAAAATTAAAATTCATCGATTTTTGCTTCAATACTGGGGCAAAATGGTTTAGAATTGAGGATTTTCTTCATTTCAATGGTTGTAATCGATTCGGAGCAGAAAGTCCCCCCCCCCCCCCCCCCTACAAAATTTGGAGGCGAAATTATATTCGAGAATGGGTGGAATCGCTAATATATATATATATACATATATATATAGAGAGAGAGAGAGAGCAATTTTATTATACATCTAAGGAAAACCGTTCAATTTCTTTCAATATTTGATTTTTAAAAAGCCATATTTTTTCCAATTTTCTTTGTATATTTTTCATAAAATTAATGACTCTTTCAGATGCTTGATTATAAAAAATATATGTATAACCTAGATATTGTAACTAGAAATTCGTATAAAATTTTTCTTCATAAATAAATTAAAACTCACTCGAACTTTAGCAAGTACACCATTATTCTCAAGTGTTTGTACAACTAAATCTCTCAATTCTGTGTCTTCTTCCATTGATATGTTACCGTCTATCATTTTATTTTTTATTTTATTTTTATTTTGGTTTTATAAGAAATAAAAAAAAATTCACAAACGACAAACGATGCAAACGGATGTAAATATTTTCGGCAACCTTAAGCTGCATTTTCAATTAAAATTTTGCTGAAAATTGCTTTCACGTCAAAAAAAGTTACTAGCAAGCCAACCAATCGCGAGGCTCATGAGGGACTTAACTTTAACTTCTAGTAACTTCTAGTAACTTTTAGTCTTGATGAATTTTATTTCAACCATGTTCACCAACATGAAACAACGTAACTTTGAAATTTTCAATTCAAAAGTTTCAATCTAACAAGTTTTTTTTTTCTATTGGTCTTCATTAATTGATAAATGAAAAGATTGTTATTTGATTATTAATGAGTAGAGTGTGCTGAGAACAAAAATAATCAACCGTTATAATATATTGTTAATTTTCCAGTGAATCACCCAGATTGGACCAGAGGAATTGTGATATTAAAAAATGAGGAAACCAGAGAATTACAGAGTTGATGTATATCAAGAGCTATTGAAGAAAATCGAAAAAATATGTGTTGAGGAGAAGGACGATACCACAGACAGAGATTCAATGAGTGAGCTTTCATCTTAGCTGTATTCCAATTGTATTCTTTTGAAGAATACCATCAATGACCCAATTAATGCCACCAAGAGACCTATTCTGCCACATATTTTTCATAGAAAAATTATAGGCGAAGGTGGGGCAAAATGGACATTAGGGGTAAAATGGACACATCTAAATTTTTAGGCAAATACTATGGGAAAATCTTGAAATCAATAGAAATATTGGCGGTAAATTGTTTTTGATGATTTCATTGGAAAGTGGAGAGAATTTTGGACGGAAAACAGATGCTGGAATTAATTTTTTTCAATTTTCAGTGATTTTGATTTTTTTGAGCTTTTTAGGGCGGTAAAAGCCTTGTTTTTTTGAAAATTTTCAGTTTTTTGAGAATATCGTCGGTTCTCTTTGTCGTAGCGTAAAAATTCTGATGGGAGGTGAAAGATGAGATCATTTGCCATCGATTCATAGGGTTTTCAATTAAAAAACATCGATTTTTGAGGTATTTATTGGTATTTCTGTGAAACAATTATGTGAAACAGTTTTTGGCCTATAACTATCCCAAAAATTGATATTTCTGAATTGAAAACCCCATAAATCGATGGGAAATGAGCTCATCTTTCATTTGAGACCAGCCCCGAATTGTTACGACCAATAGAACCAGAAATATTTGTAAAAAATTGAACATTTCCTAAAGAGAAAAGGCTTCCCCTCAAAAATGACGAAAAATGTAGAATTTTCGAAAAAATCTAAAAAAAATACATCTGACACTTGTTTTCGGGCTAAAATTTTCTCAGCTTTCCAATAAAATCATCAAAAAAAATCTATCTCTAATCATTTCATTACTGTGTCCATTTTGCCCCACTCTCCCCTACATTAGAAAAACAAAAATTTCAAAAAACCATCAAAAATCCAATTGGTTTGTACTCAATTGCTTTCACGTCCTGAATCTCATCAGTCAATGACAATTCCATCATTCTCTTGCTCTTGACTTCCCAAGGTTGCGTTTGTTCTGTCTCAGTTACTGCGATATTTTCATTTGAAATTTTTCGAATAGCTTCCAATTGTTTATACTTTGACGTTGCAATGTCGTATCCTTTTTCAACCTTAATTAATTGAATTCATTATCTCTGATAGAAAACAATGAAAATTTAATTCTAACTGATACACTGAGGGAAGAAAATATTTACTAGGAATATTATATAGTTCAGGTCAATCGAGAATTTATTTGCCAGTGAGTTATAGGCCAAAAACTGTTTCACAAAAATGCCCATAAATACCTTAAAAATCAATATTTTTGAATTGAAAACCCTATGATTCAATGGAAAACGATCTCACCTTCCACCTCCCATTGGAATTATTACGCTACGACGAATAAAATCCAAGATATTCTCAAAAACTGAAAATTTTCAAAAAAAGAAAGGGTCCCCCTAAAATGCTCCAAAAAGTCTAAATCGTCAAAACTTCAAAAAAATCAATTTCGTTACTTGTTTCCCACCCAAAGTTTCCTCAGCTTTCCAATGAAATCTTCAAAAACAATCTACAGCCAATATTTCTAGTGATTTCAAGAATTTTCCATAATATTTCCTTAAAAATTTAGATGTGTCCATTTTACCCCTGATGTCCATTTTGCCCCACCTTCCCCTATCTTAAAATCTAGAAAAGATAAAGAAAATTTCGAAGAAATTTGTTTTTGTAGAGAAAACCAAGAGCTGTGGAAATTTCTTTATCTTTCTCCTGTCACGGAATATATAGCAAAATGTCCACCACCAATAAAGACCCTAACAAAGATACTAACACTCCAAATTTGCAGGAAGATGCACTTCTCCAACAATACCAGACCTGTGGAAAGGCTTTGTTCCATCATCATCACGTTCAAGCTTTCAGTGTCCACACTGTCCACATTGCAAGTCCCAGCTTAGCCCTTGCTACCCTTCCAGCGCTCCATCCACATTATTAACATCGCTCAAATCATGTGAAACCGAATTAAAGTTTATAAACTCGATAGTTTGGATGAAATCGATGATAACAGCTGTTAAGACTGTACCAGTAACTGAAGTCAAAAATATCCTGAAGGCTCTCTCGATAATTGATGCCTTAGCAAATGTTGATAAAGATGAAGATAAATCAGTCTTTGAAACGAGCTCACAATTGATGAAAATGAATTACGTCAAATCAGAGATGGAAGTCGAGAAAAATTCAAAAATCAATCAAGATTTAGTTCCAAGAAATCGTGGAACTAAGCGAAAATTGAATGAAAGCACAATTAAAGGTAAAAAGAGTATGATACCAGATACTGACGAAGAAGCAAGCCAAAGAACACCAGAAATCAGCTTTAGTGACAATTCGCAGAGTCCATTTATGAAGTTCGTGGGTGACAGTGGTATTGATCATATGGGATCATTGATCACCAAAGATATTGATGACAATGATGATGAAAGAGTTGATAAAAATATTGAAATTTCATCGTTCAAACTATCCATTATCTTGTACGAATTTCCGGTAAATTCAGTTGCACTCAGCATCGTTAGAATGACGTTCAGAGCACTTGAATGCAGTGACACTGTTCAATACTGTTGGAGAGATGGTGATGTGGTGATTAATGCAGTTAATATTATTCTCAAGTTTATTGACACTATTGCCATTGAAGAGCACAAGTTTCCTGGTTATTTGGATTTTTTTGTGAAGTCAGCGCTGGAGACGATCAAGAAAGTTTATGAAGGACTGGAGGATGGAGGACATACGGTGAGAATCATGAACTTTGATTATTTGTTTTTTGCTGAGCAATCTTGTTCAGTGAATAAAGTTTTTTTCTGGTTATAGAGAAGAATTTCTTGAATAATACACGAGATGATGCAGTTTTTGTGAGGACTTCTTTTGTACTTCCATATCGTTATTGTCTTCTATGAAAAAAATCTATCTGAAAAGATGAATGATAAAGTAAATTTGAGTCATTCTGATATTTCAATTCGTAATCAGCTTTTCCGGAATATTCCGGAACGTGAGGGTGGTCGAGAGATTATTGTTACAATCTAGTTTGTAGCTCTGATTATTCTCTACAAAGAAGATCTCTGCACGAATTTCTTAATGTCTCTGAAATTTTGGGATCAAATCGTAGAGTAATTGACTCATGAATGCACTTCTGAAGTCACGCGAATTTTTTTTAGCTACCTTTTTTGTAGCTCTGGTTCTCCTCTACATGCGAGGTCCTCACAAAAAGTTTGATATCCTCCTGTTGATGACAAAACACGCGCAAAGAAGTGATATCTAGGGGTGTGCAAATTGTAAATGAATCGAATTGAATTGAATAATATCATTCAATTCGAAATTCGATTTGAATATTCGAAAAATGAATTATTCGATCAATTCGAAATATTCGTAGAATTTGAAATACTGGTAGAATTCAAATCATTCGAAATATTCGACTAATTTGAAAAATTCGAATTATTGAAAAATTCGAATAATTTAAATAATTCGAAAAATTCATAAATAATTCGAATAATTCGAATAATTCAAATAATTCGAAAAATTCAAATAATTCAGTAGTGAAGAGGTAAAACAGGATAAATCGACTTATCTTTGAGGTCATTTCGAAGGAAATATCTCGGAAACTAAGCGAGATAAGGTGATATTAATCATCTGTTTTTGTAGAGAATTTCAAGGATTACAAAGGAATTTTAGGGCAAAATGGCTCTTTCTCGGTAATTTTCTAAGGTATTTCCAAAAAACTTAATGAGAAAAAAATAGACTTATCTTGTTTTACCTCTTCACTACTGAATTCAAAAAATTCAAATAATTCGAAAAATTCAAATAATTCAAAAAATTAAAATAATTCAAATAATTCAAAAAATTCAAATAATTCGAAAAATTCAAATAATTCGAAAAATTCAAATAATTCAAATAATTCGAAAAATTCAAATAATTCGAATAATTTGAATAATTCAAATAATTCAAAAAATTCAAATAATTCGAAAAATTCAAATAATTCAAATAATTCGAAAAATTCAAATAATTCAAATAATTCGAAAAATTCGAATAATTCGAAAAATTCAAATAATTCGAAAAATTCAAGTAATTCAAAAAATTCAAATAATTCGAAAAATTCGAAAAATTCAAATAATTCGAATAATTCAAATATTCGAGAATTTGATTCATTTTCAAATTGAATTATTCAAATTCAATTCACACTGAATAATTCAAAACTTCGAATATTCGCACACCCCTAGTGATATCAAATAAAATAGACTGATTTTATTATTTTTAAACCATGTGAAATTATGAAACGCAATTTATAAAATTTCAGATCCTAGAAAAATCACATCACTTAACTGTCGTTCTGGAGCTCTGCAATTGCAAAATTATTTGTGAAGAAATAATATCATATTTATGTGAGGAATTAACAACATTGAAGGATCATGAAAAGGACTCAAATTCAGAATCAACAAGAATAAATTGTCTTTTTTATTCACTCCACTTAACAATGGAAAAATATCGTAACATATTATCTTCAAGTGTTGATGAAAAATCACGCAATTCTCTACACAATTCTCCGAGGAGTCTATTTGATGAATGGTCGAAAAAGATCGACAGTTCTTTCGATGACAATTATCATTTATTCCCGACAAAAATGTCGTTCTTGAGAATAATTTTTCTTGATTTAAAAAAATTAATTTAGAAATTTGTTATATTAAGATGAAAATCTTGGGTGAATTTTAATTATGTATTTTCATCAATTCAAAATTTGTTTGACTTAAATAGTGAAGAAAATATAGAAAATTTCATAGATCTATGAAATTTTCTATATCTCGTTTTAATTTAGTATCTATGCTTTTTTTGCACAGGAAGATGCGGTGCACATGAAAAGTCTCTGTGAAAAAATTCGGATCTGCATTGAGTGGCTATGTTACTTATCATCAAAGTATAGTAGGGGAAGGTGGGGCAAAATGGACATCAGGGGCAAAATGGACACATCTAAATTTTTAGGCAAATATTATGGAAACTCTTGAAATTAATAGAAATATTGACGGTAGATTCTTTTTGATGATTTCATTGGAAAGCTGAGGAAATTTTGGGCGGGAAACAAGTGCCGGAATTAATTTTTTTGAATTTTTGGCGATTTTGACTTTTTTGAGCATTTTAAAGGGGTAAAATCTTCCTTTTTTTGAAAATTTTCAGTTTTTTGAGGATATCTTTGGTTCTATTTGTCGTAGCGTAAAAATTCCGATGGGAGGTGAAACGTGAGATCATTTGCCATCGATTCATAGGGTTTTCAATTTCAAAATATCGATTTTTAAGGTATTTATGGGCGTTTTTGTGAAACAGTTTTTGGAAACAGTTTCTGGCCTGTAACTATCCCAAAAATTGATATTTTTGAATTCAAAACCCCATAAATCGATGGGAAATGAGCTCACCTTTCATTTGAGACCAGCACCGAATTGCTACGACCAATAGAACCAGAGATATTCGCAGAAAACTGAAAAATTTAGAAAAAAGAAAGGCGCCACCCTTCAAAAATGCCGAAAAATATCGAATTTTCCAAAAAATCTGAAAGAATACATTTGACACTTGTTTTCCAGCTAAAATTTCCTCAGCTTTCCAATAGAATAATCGAAAGAATTCCATCTGCAACCGTTTTATTACAGTGTCCATTTTGCCCCACTCTCCCCTATATTACATACCTAGGGCAGTAATGTAAGAAATGTCTTAGAGCGAATGTAAATGTTGGCCGAGGTGAAGCCGAGGCTATCTTACTTACTGCCCAAGGTATGTATATATAGGTATGTAATACACTAATAATCCAATTGTTTTCTGTGCAGGATGAATATTTTTGGAAAAGGAAATTTTCACATGCTGGAAGGGAGAGTGGGGCAAAATGGACACTGTAATGAAACGGTTAGAGATGGATTTTTTTTGATGATTTTATCGAAAAGCTGAAGAAATTTTAGCCGGAAAACGAGTGTCAGCTATATTTTTTTCGATTTTTTTAAAAATTCGATTTTTTTCGACATTTTTGAGGGGTGGAGCCTTTGTTCTTTTGAAAATTTTCAGTTTTTTGCAAGTATCTCTGGTTCTATTGGGCGTAGCAATTCGGGATTGGTCTCAAATAAAAGGTGAGCTCATTTCCCATCGATTTATGAAATTTCGAATTCGAAAATATCAATATTCGGAATAGTTATAGGCCAAAAACTATTTCACAAAACAGTTACACAAAAATGCTCATAAATACCGTGGAAATCGTCATTTTTCAGTTGAAAATCCTATGAATCGATGGCAAATGATCTCACCTTTTACCTCCATTTGGAATTTTTACGCTACGACAAATAGAACCGAAGATATTCTCAAAAAACTGAAAATTTCCAAAAAATGAAGGCTTTTACCCCTCTAAAGTGCTCAGAGAAGTCAAAATCGTCAAAAAATCAAAAAAATTAATTCCGGCACTTGTTTCTCGCCTCAAATTTCCTCAGCTTTCCAATAAAATCATTGAAAATAATCTGCCGCCAATATTTCTAGTAATTTTGAAAGTTTTCTATAATATTTGCCTAAAAATTTTGATGTGTCCATTTTACCCCTGATGTCCATTTTGCCCCACCTTCCCCTATAATATTGCTATACAGCATGTAAGAATTCATTGATTTTAAATCTTGATGCTACACAAAAATAATCGGACTAAAATTTTTACTCGGATGATAAGTTACACAGCTCCTTAAAAAGTAACAGAAGGCTTTGTGTATGTTGGATTTTCGAAGCGATTCGACGATATTTTTTGATAATATCATAATAAAAGAGTGTAATGGACTAAGAAAATTAAGTGGAAAGTCGATGTTTCTGTTACTTCATGAAAACAATTGTAATGATTATTGAACAATGAGTTTGAGAATTTGAAACGATCAAACTTGAATTGTCTTTCACTAACTCTTGATGAAAAATTGACAGTTTTCACTTCTTCCCTACAGAATTGTTCAGAACTTCGTTGCATAAAATAAAATAAATAATTCCTGTTTGATCTTTTCATGTCGACAAAAATTTATCATAACAATTATCTGGATATTTATCCACACGATTTTAGTATCACGCTAATGAAATGGAAATAAAAACCATTGGACGATAAGAATGTACATTGAATATCAAATTTTTCATAATTAGCTGATTCCAATCAGAATGAGACTCATTAGTATTTCAGGAATAAGAATTATACTTGTTAATCTCACTGCTGTATTTCCTTTGTCCAATGATATGCGTTTTTCATAACACAAAGATACTTCATCAACTGGAAGTACATGATCCAGTAAATGAGCGAATTTCATTAATGGACAATAATCATCGCATTCATTGAGTGTTAGAGGGATTACGTTGTAATAATTCACTCCAGTGAAGTAGAGAATCTGTAAATAATAAAATTATGCAGTTAGTATATGAACTTTTTATTTTCTTTATCGGATAACGAAAACAATTAAATTAGTGTTTATGGAATATTTCTGAATGTAAGGGAGAGAAGGATACTTTTATGTGGTACTTTTTTGTAAAAGGTAGCAACAATGAGGATGGCTTTTTCTAACGATTTTTTAATTGCTCATTTCTCCAGGAGTTGTGTTCTTCCAGGGTTTTTCCTCGGGAATATTGGTTCTAAGAATATTTTTTTGGGGAAATTGATTCCAGGAGAATCGATATCGGAGTAATTTAAGAAATATTCAATTCTAGGCATCCATGGTCGTCTTTTAAAATTATATCCTTTATAAGAAGGAACAAGAACGCAAACAATCGATACATCGAAAATTGTCACGATTAAAGTGAAGTCCTCATTCCTCATTGGTCAGTTAAATTGTGAGTAGTATAGTACGCGTAATATATACTATACTGAAAATACCAAACGGGCGTGCTGGAATATGGAATCAGGAAAATTTTTTTCCAGTTTTCCGAGATGATCTCGGTAAATAAGCGAGATAGAGCAAAATGGACGTTAATATGGAATCAGGGAGGAGTTTGCACGGTTTTTCGCGATTATCTCGGTGAATAAGCGAGATAGAGCGAAATGGACGTCAATATGGGATCAGTAAAAATGACAATGTCTGCTCTATCGAATTCTCAGAACCATTCGCGATACTGTTGTGGAATTTTGCAGGCTACTTCCTGACGGCATAGGCAGCGTCACTGTAAAATTTCATCAGAGAATACACCACAGAAAAAAAGTTATGAAGATTTGAAAATCGGGATTTTCATTATGCCTGATTTCCTTCGAATATTCCTTCATCCTCATTTTTCACCCATTTCCCGTGGGAATACGGGGTTTTCCTTGAAATTTCGCAAAGAGTCGATTGAAAACAAGATGATGGGGGATCTGAAAGGGCCAAAAGCCACAATCATTTGAGATATCCAGTATCCGCGGAATTTTCAGGCCAAACCCAGGGGCAATGGCCTTTGCTCTATGAAAATGACCATTTCTGCTCCATCGAATTCTCAGAACCGTTTGCGATACTGTTATGAAATTTTGCAGGCTCTTTCATGACGACATAGGCAGTGTCACTGTGAAATTTCATCAGGAAATACGCCACAGAAAAAAAAGTTATGTAGATTTGAAAATCGGGATTTTCATGATGGCTGATTTCCTTCGAATATTCCTTTATCCTCATTTTTCACCCATTTCCCGTGGGAATACGGGGTTTTCCTTGAAATTTCGCAAAGAGTCGATTGAAAACAAGATGATGGGGGATCCTAAAGGGCCAAAAGCCACAACCATTCGGGATATCTAGTATCCGCGGAATTTTTACAGTTTTCCGCTATTATCTCGGTAAATAAGCGAGATAGAGCGAAATAGACATCAATATGGAATCAGAAAAAAAAAATTTCAGTTTCTCGCCATTATCCTTTATAAAAAGGAACAAGAACGCAAACAATCGATATATCGAAAGTTGTCACGATTAAAGTGAAGTCCTCATTGCTCATTGTTCAGTTAAATTGTGAGTAGTATAGTCCGCGTAATATACTATACTAAAGATACCTAACGGGCGCGTTGTAGCGCGCCATCGGTCTCGTATCATTATATCTGATGCAAATGTAGGCCGTTCCGTTATGGGATTCTCTGATCTCATCAGATCCACTAGCATATCTGCCTATATCTCCACAGATATGACTGCAGATTGTAATTATATCTAATTACATCTAATTAGATAGAATTAGATATCTATAAAAAAAAATTTACCCGGAAAATTGACGAAATTTTCAAGAATTTGAGAATCAACAAAAGTTCAAGGGAATCAATTTAAATATCAGAGAAAAAAAAATTGAGATTACAGTTTCATTACAAATTTCAAATTATGTGTACATGAATTTGCAGATATCTCTAAAATGAGTAAGTTCAGAGAAAAATATCGAGAAACGTTCTTTGTAGAAAATTTGCTCCTCTACAAACAGGTTTCCTCATGCATCCTCGTGGGCCCATTAATCGATGTTCAAGAAGTCTGTACACAATAGAATTTTGTGCCTCAATATCTTGACAATTGAAAAAAAAATCATACCTTGATTGTGTATTCCCGTGTTATGGAATCACTGTAAACTTCAAAAAATATCGAAGCACCCGGAGACAAAATGTGTGGTAACCAGACGTCCATACTCTGCAACACACCCACTACATTTCTATCCTCACCACTATACATGGAAATTCTTAATTTCCTCGTTGCATTAGAAATTTCATGGTCAACTGAATCGAGAATAATTTTTTTCAAAATTGAACCACCGTTTAATTTTTTTTGTAGACGAGTCTTCGATAGTAGTTCATAATTGAGAAGAGTTGCATTCTTCATTTCACCATCAGGATAAATTCCCTTTGACCAATCAGGTAGTGTTAGATTTAGATCACCCTGGAAAAAGGTTTTGAAAAATGTTTTTATTAATCTTAAATTGATAAATTCATAATAATTATTCATTCGAAACTAATCTATTGAATGATTCGTTAGTTCAGTAGTGAAGCGTTGAAAGTAGTAAAGTTTCTTTTCGAACTGCTCCTTTTTCCGTACCTCAAAACTCAAAGTATTTCATGAAAAAACAACAAGAAAAGTCAACAAAATAAAATAAACTGATATATCCTCCAATTTTCATGCAACATTTTGGGCAGATCGAATACGGTGTAGTTCTTAAAGTCCAATAAAGATGTTATATATTCAATAACGAAAACCGTCTGAATAGATCTGATCAGATCTATTAGATCTGATTAGATACAATCAGATCTAAGTCTGATCAGATCTGTTCAGATCTCACTAGATCTGATTAGATCCAACTAGATCTGATCAGATCTGATGACCCAATATATATATCGCGTCATCATTTTTATTAATAGTTTTTCGAGAATATTTCGGAAACTAAGCGAGATGGGGCGTTTTTTTTCGTAAATCTTGGAGTTCTCTGCAAAGGAGTAACACGGCAAAATCACTCTATCTCACTCAGTTTTCCAGATATTTGAAGAAAAAATCACTAGGGACTGAGAGACATCTTTAACAGAATTGTGAAATAAAGATGTTTCTTGATGAATATGAGTTAATGTGCATATAATACGATATATCGCATAGAAAAAATCAAGATTTCTGAAGAATTTCAAAATTTGAGATGAAATAGTCATTTTTTTTTTTTTCCAAAGTTTTTAGAAAAATCCAAAGTCCAAATATGGCAGTTAGATATGTGACTTTTTGATGTACTCCTGTGAAAAATTGCCATGGAATTTTTGCAATATTTCGTACACATCACGAAATGTCCCGGTACTTTTTACTCAGATCTTTCATTATATTTTCGTTAGAATTTCTCTCCGTGTGGGACGAGAGTGAGAACTTCGGCCGTCGCTGCGCTCGGGCGTAAGCTCACTTCCGTCCTAGTGTACAGAAAAATAGCATAAACACCTCGGGCAGTAAGTAAGAAAGCCTCAGAGCTCATGTTTGTTGACCTCAGCTTCACCTCAGCCAACAATTACATGTGCTCCGGGACATTTCTTACATTACTGCCCTAGGCATGTAATATACTATTAATGAGGAATTTAAGAACTCATTTTTTCATGGTCAAGAATTAGTACACTGACGAAATCACTGCACCACTCATACCGTATAACCCCCGCCTAAAATACCTATAGAACATACTTAAGGAATAGCATGGAGTCTGAGAGTAATGGATTTTTTTCAATTTCGAAAAATGTTATTGTGCCTGTCCATTAAGAAAGTTCTAAATTTTGTTCCTTTTTCGAGACAAATCCAATATCAAATCTACAATTCGGCAAAAATGACAAGAATACCAATTTCCTGGAGCAAGAGAAAGGTTGACTCACAATCGTCTGCAGACACGAGTATAACGCAGCAGTGTCGGACAATGTTTGGATTTTCTGGCCATAATGTCTCGTTAAGTAATCGAACAAATCAATATGTGAGGCAATTGTTGACGAAAAATTACTGGATGCCTCCAATTCATCTTCAACAAAGTTTGGACATAAATATCCCAGCATCACAGTATCTCTCTCAATAGGATCATATTCTGGAATTGATGGAGAATAAATTAAATGAAAGAGAAAACGATTAAATACAAGTCGATTCTCTATGTACTTCATTTTGGAAAAATATCTCGAGAATTAAGCGGGATAGGAAAGTTTTTGAAGAAACTTTTTCTGTTAAGCAGACGAATTCATAAGAAATATCATATCTTTCTAAGCTTGCGATTGCGTATAATTTTCCTCTTCTGTATTATGATTTTTTCTCAACATATTTTCAATGATTATAAAAAAAATTCAAACCTGTTGGTATCGGCTGCCAATCAAGTTCTTCGTTCCATCTTTGTTCTCCCGTTGGTGGCCACAGTCCGGCATCAACGAGTAAGCCAGATATCATTGATAGAACATATTCACTCGTTCGCATTTTTACAAAATCTGGATGATAAATATCACCAAGCAATTTGTCATATCGTTGGCGTAAAAAAACTCCCAAGTTGAACAAATCCATTTTTGCTCTCTGAAATTTCAATTTTTATTGAATTGAATTTTGAAATGAAACAATAGATCTGTGATGGAATTCTATATCATCCTACTAATGCTATTTTGCCAATATCTTTTAAAATTAGAGTTACAGCGGAATGTCGATCGTGATCTAATTTGTGGGAAAAAATTACAGCATGTAACGACTGTTATATACTGTGACCGTTATACTATACAAATTAATAGTGTAACGGTTAGAAAGTGCAGAATTGACGATCCCTACTGATTATCGAAGGGAAATAGAACGGGCTCAGCTAACAGAATTACCGTCAAACATTGTCGGCATTGTTGGTCAGCCTATTTTACGTACGCAATTTTTTTTAGCTCAACCATTGTATTGGTCGGATAGCTTGTCTATCCTGCTTCAATCCGCTTTTTTTGGAATCACGACACGACCATTTTTCGCTGAGTTCCGATATAGTTCTTTCAATAGAATTGTCAAATCAAGATATTTCTTGATGAATATGAGTCCATATGCATACAATACGATATATCGCATAGAAAAAATCAAGATTTCTCAAGAATTTCAAAATTTGAGATTAAATAGTCATTTTTAGTTTTTTTGTTTTCTTAGGGGAACTACAGTAGACTCTCGATAGTTGCGCGCGTACGGGGCTGTGACGTCACCAGGTTCCGAGAAATACGCAACTTACGAGCGTCTCCACTCTGCAGCAGCCTCGACCCTCGTTCCAGGAAATTTAAAGGGCCAGGTATGATAAAATAACCGAAGACAAAAGGCGGTCGCCAGCACGAGAGGAGAAAAGGGATACGGCGCGCGTTGGTGGGGGAAGCATTCGGACGACGGAAAAAGAATTAGGGGAAATACGTGTAGCTTTCGAACGTGCAACTATCGAAAGTCTACTGTAGATGGGTGAATTGACTAACGAGAATCATGATATCCAATGTGAATTTGACTTTTCCAGAGAATTTTCCAATTTCGGAGTTTTGTCATAGGACCATCAATTTTTTCAGCCAATGCGCTGAAATGCAGTAACCGGAATAATATTTGGCAAGGTGCAAGAGCTAACGAAATTCGAATTTTCTCTCTCAGTTATTCGTTGAGTTATCGGTTGAATGAAATTGAAAATGAGAATCACCATAATCGAAGTAAAAATTGTCACGAAATTGACTAGAAGAGCATGCTTTTTATCGTTTTGGAACGTTTTGAGTCATATCTCTGATCAAATAAAAAATTAGATAAATATGACTTCCATCTCAAGATTTTTTTCTTTTCCATTCCGTTAAATATTGAATTTTAATTATAGATACATACATTATTCATGTCATCCACTGCTTCGAGAAAGTAACGATAATCCAATTTGTCTGGGAATACAGTGCCATTGTTACTCGTTATTTTGACAGGTGCGTAGAATTTATGGGAGAAGACCTTTAGACATTTGAACAATAGAAAATTAAACATAAAAATTGATGTTAAATAAACTCTATTTTTTCTGTCTGACGCCCATAGACGCCCACGTGTAGAGATCTATGTGTGTTGTAACCGAAAAAAACATCATTTCGCTTTCTCAAAGAAAAAAGTGATAAGAAAAAAAAAATCACTCACCACATGAACTAATTCCAATTGAGGTACTGATGAAACCGGTGTATTGAGAAAGATGGCGAGTAATAAAATGCCCCACATTTTTGGTGCAGTATGAATGAATTCTTAATGTTCAAGTTTCCATGGATAATGACGAACTGAAAAATTACCAAGATAATTGATTAAACGTAGTTATATGTATATATATGAAACATGACACTGGTACACTTATGCATTTATCGTCCAATCAATGATTTAACTCTATCTTTTATTTATTCTTGAATTAAGATGAAAAGGAAAAGAACAGAATTCGAGATTAAAGCATCTCGTTTTATGTAGCCGTGATTCTCATTTCAATGGCGGGAAAAAAATTAGTGGGAGAAGTTAATTCTATAGAATCAAATGACTCAATGTCAATATGGAATTATTATTTATTTTTTTTTTTTTTTATTTAATGCATTTGAACTGTGCAGTTCATTTTGCTAATTATGTATATTTATACATGTTATGTACATTTTATGTTTATAATATAATACAGTATGATAAAGTGTTACAGAAAAAATATTTGACAATATAATACAAGGTTATCTGCACGTGATTATTGACATTTTTTTTTTTTCCTTTTCATATTTTTATTTTACATTTTTTCAAGAACTCCGTTATTCTATTGAGAATTTGAGGCTTTAATGTATATAGAATCTCTTCAACGTTATATGGGGGATACATTTGGCTGTCTACAAGATCTAAGATCATAGAGTTTCTCTCTAAATCATATCGGGGACACTGCCAGAGGACGAATATGGAATTATTCTCTTTGATATAACTTAGACACCAATGGAATCATGCTATTCGGTATATGAATATTTTTCAGAGATTTATTGCTCTCTAGAAGAGTTATTCCTATAAGAAAAGTGGCATCTTACTCAAATTTGACAATATTCTCATGAAACTAATTTCAAATGATGGAGACTCGGCAATTTTCCATAAACATTTTCTTTATAGCGCTTATTTTACTCTATACAAAAGATTTCGAAGGGAGATTTCGCTTCTAGTTCCGATCCTGAGATATTTCCAAAAAAAAAAAAAACAATTCTACGTTTTACTTCTTCATCGATTGATTAACTATCTATGCTTATATTGAATTTGTTAAATTCTTCTCTCATGATGGATCATTCCATCATCTGATTTCAAAAATGCACAGCGAGCGATAATACTGTCGTATTCAATAATAATTCTGAAAAAAAAGAGGGCCATTGTTTCTTATCAAAATGTAATAAATCTTCAATTTCTTTATTTTTGTCTCATCATTTTTTTTTAAATTTTATTTGCACTCGAGATAACAGGTAAACTGTTATCGTCATTTTTTTGAGTTATTAATGATAATTTTAACACACATGTATTCTTCAAGTTTTATCTTCATATGTTTAAACCATTCATTCATGTGACACGATTAACACTGGATTAGTATAGCATTTTTTTATGATCGACTTTTATTATTTTATTTGATATCCGAATGATGTATTTTATAATGAGATAATTTTAAGGAGACATTTAGATTAAATTATGAAGTTGTTCAGGTATTTGAACAAATAAGAGAATATTGAACGAAGATTTTAGTAATCGAATGATAATACAGAATAAGTCCGAAAATTACGCGTAGATTATTTTGCCACTATCTCAACTCCTCTTTACGAGCGTAGCGAGCGCGGCGCTGCCTTTTTTGAGTTTTGACATTGTACTCTTATTCTCACCAGTAGAAATATTGAAAATTTCTTCATGACTCTCATTGAACCTTTCAAAAGAGATGAAAACTCTTGGTAAGTATAAAATCATCTTAATGTAGTTCTGTGAGAATATTAAAACAAATAAATTTATTAATAAATTAATTTTTATTAATAAATTTTTTAAGAGAATCAAATTCCGGAAAAAATATGTAATGCGCAAGCAGGATTTGAACCCACGACCCTCTGATTACATGTCAGGTGCTCTACCGCTGAGCTATTGCGAGTTACTATATTTACCACCGAATTTTTGATTCTCACATCTTTTCGCCACCTCCCATCCACGAGGCAATGTCGCCATTAAAACAAATAAATTAATTTTTATTAATAAATTTTTTTTTTTTCGCTACAAATGCTGTAGGATAATAATTCATATTATCTCTAATTTTTGTGGAAAATTTGAAAAATTTCGACCACGTTTTTTATGAGATATTAAATCTTGAAGTTAGGACTTTTAACACGGACTGAATGAAGAGATCTCAAAAATCAATAGCATTCGGCAGGATTTGTTTTTTTTTTCTCGAAACTTTGTACGGAGATACTGAAAAAAAAACTATTCAGAGATTCCCTAAATATTCTAAAATCATTCAAAATTATTGAAATATTTTTCAAATCAATCAATTTATGATTTACTATAATGAACATTCATATATAATACATCCGTATGTAAATACATTTTGTATGACTTGATGTGCGAGCGTAGTATACATTGCGTTGTTCAGAAAGGTTTCTTCTTAATTTAAAAAAGCGCGTGGTTTTGAGATTACTGTCATGCGAGTAAGACAGAGATTAATTGATTTATTCTAAAATCACGAAGTCTTTAATGGATTTGAGGAAGCTCTTGAACGGTTGTTTAGACTTTCATTTATCCATTATGGAAATTTCCCCCTGAAAACCTGCTAATTGCCATAAATTACATGTTTTCAGACGAAAATCCAAAAGGGATCTTGTTAATTGAAAAAATCTGCCGTATCTGGTGCGCAGACGCTGCCCCACTCCTCCGCTACATTTGGTTTTCTCTACCCCGCGCGCTCCCGTGCCTACATGCGCGCTGCCACAGAACTGCTTACCCGCACCACTTCCGTTCGGTTTTTCAACCTAACGCAAGTTTAGGCAAATTTTACATTTACTCCCAACGCAGAAGCGCGCCTAAAGAAGTTTTACTTCAAAAAGCTTCGGAAAATGTTCTTTGCTGCCTCATGAATTTTTCATGGATGAAGTTCTTTGATATTTTTTACTGGAACTCAATACTTCACAAAATAGCATTAGGAAAGAGAGGGGAAAAAATATTTTCTGGAAAATTATGAAAGAACTATTGCGAAATTCAAGCGGAGGGGAAAAGAGGAGATTCTCCCACATGTGAGGATTAATTAAGAAGATTTATATGCACATTCATCAAATCTTCTCATCATGAATTGATTCTGAACAAAATTATTTTTTTCTACGTGAAAATAAAAATAACGTTGAGCTAATGAAAATTGCCAATTATCTCCATGTAGAATCTAATAAAACTGACATTGGGAATGAATTTTAAATGTCATAAATTCTTCAACACTCCTGTTCATCGATGAAATTCATTGATGTTCCGTCATAGATGATAAAAGTTTCATTTGGTTGAGTTTTTATTTTTGATTTATTACATTCTTACTGGGAGAGTCTTGGCCGAAAATTGTTACAGAAAATTCGCATCCCAATCTTGTCATTGTTTATAAACGGATCAAAAGTTTCTACACTGACACCTATTTATGTGAATCAGGATTTTCACACGTGAAGCATATCAGATCAACAGAACGATCATCTTTAACGGACGATAATCTTTTACAGTGTATAGTGATATCTCTAAGTAATGACAAGCTAGATTTAGAAACTTCAACAGCAAACGCGCATTCTCATGTGACGAGATAAAGGTTTTGCAATGTTCTTTTGAATTATTTTGAAAAGAACGTTTTCACATTCCAGATTTCATTCCTTAAGCCTTTTCCTCCTTCTTCCTGATGGAAGACGCCTACCACCTTCCCGTGGTTTCCATTGAATAGCATCGACAAATTGCTAGCCAACAATAAGCAAAATTCTAATTACACAATTTGATCTGCCGTGAGCTCGGTTACATGAGACTGGTCCTCCCAAAAAAATGAAATCATTCATGTAATCGCACAAAGTTTCTTTCTGAAAATGGCGATATGCCCGAATATTCATAATTGAATAATTGAGGGGGAGGGTTTATGGCCGGAGTTGATCTCTTAAAATGAGATCCAGTTTATGAAAATGAATCTTATGACATCGAGATGATACCAGTAAGGGTTTCTACAGCCAGAGACTTATGAGGAATAAAGTCTTATGTGAACACGTTTTTTGTAAGGAGCAACACAAAATCTTATAGGTGAAGATTCTTTAGAAAAATTTACTGTCATAAACGCTTGAGAAGTGGATCTGGATAGATATATCTATATATATATATCTATATATAATATATAATATATTGAAGTCCTATGAGACAAGCACACCATGCGAAGAAAACCCTTATAATGTCACGTACGCATGAGAAGATACGAAAATGAAAAGTCGTTTGAAGTTCACACAATGCTATAAAAAGAGAAATAAAGAAGGAAAAAAACATAGAATCCAAGAGAATTAGCATACTCAGTAAACTAGAATTCGTGAATGATTTCAAATACTTTATCTCAGGATGATTCGCAATTATAAATTCATTCTTTATCCTTACGAAAGTGAAGCGAGCATCTAATTAATTTGCATGAATTAATTCTAATCAAATACTTCATAATTCATATCATGTGTGAATGATTACCGCTGAGTTTTTGAATTTTTAGCTAATAGTAGCTCAAGAGACGCAACTCACCTGCTGTATATAAGACGATATCAGTTGGGATTCAATGACAGACAGTAACGGATCGTTTATCCACAACGAGTTTTTCTCTGAACCATCAACGTAATAAAACTCACAGATACTTACATTACCGGAGGTGTCATAATTTTTCTCATTCAGAAAATTTCCGGATTCTAATTGTTTATAGATAATTACTTGCGCATTCGTTCCTCCAGCCACAACTAAGGTATACTTCTTGTTGCATACTAAGCGTTCTTTCGCTTAAGAAATTTTACTTTCGTGATTACGTTACAAGTTTAATCTTCCAAAAGCATGTAGACATTATCCAAATATTTTGTTATTTGTTCAATATTGAATAAGAAGAAATTAATCATTATCCATCAGTACACTGAGAAAAAAAATTATTTCTCTGGAATAAATTCATTTGACAAAAGTAAATTATCTTGATTTTGCTACATAAGCATACGAATATGATTATTACCCACTTACCATCAGTAAACTTGATTTGAGACGAGAATTTCTTTTCTCTCACTCCAAAAATTTCATCATGATGAGTTAGGGAACGATAGAACGCGGAAATTATTGTAGATCCTTCCGCGAATATTTTCAAAACTAGTAGGCTTAGAGTAAATTAAAAGAAAGCTTTCTTGAAGAGAGTTTGAAGGCCTCTAGAGAAGATGTCTTAATAAACTTCCATTAGCCACATTATTCACCAGATAGTTCTGAAATCAACTCTATATTTTTCAATGTGTTCTTCATCACTTGGGTATTGAGTTCTGGGTCATTTATTTCAATATTTTTTCAGAATGAAAAACCAGGAAAAATTATTTTGAAAATGTTTAAATTATGGATTCAAGTTATGGAATGCTTTTTGAATGCAGATAATCAAAACTCATGATATGAAGAAAAGTTATATATTTGACAAATTCAGTTGGATCTTCATCAAGAATACATTTAGTTAGTGAATATCCAGATAGGCGAAAGTGTTTCGGACTAAGTATATGTTCGAAGGCCCGAGAGTTGTGTCTGCAGGCCATTCGACACTATTTCGAATCTACTGTAGTTAAGAGAATTTCTTAAAACATTCCAAAATATTGACAGATCTTTTTCAGTACCAAAAGATTTGGGAAGATTCTGAAATAATCCAGAAGGTTCGAGAACTTTCTGGAGTGTTCTTGAAGATTCGAAAATGTTGCAAAAGGCTGGGAAATATTCCCCACTGTTTCAAGGAGTTCGAAAACATTCTAGAATTGCTTAGAAGGTTCAAGAATATTCTAGAAAGCTCAAGAACATTGGGAATTGGAAAAAATCGATACTGACATATGTTTTATAGAAAATGAGCTCACCGGTCATTCGAGATCAACCCCAGGTCGCTACGATGAATAGAATCGGATATACTGACGAAATAGTAATTTTGTCTGATTTTCGAAAGGGAGACTCCTTCCAAATTTGACCCAAGAAATGAAACTTTAGGAAAACTGGAGTAGATTGATACTAACATACGTTCTCTACCTGAATTTTTCTCAGTTTTACAATGGTATTCTTGAAAAATCTCGAACTCGAACCGTTTAATTGGGATATCTATTTTACACTAGCTTCTCCCAATAAATCAATCGATATTGATGGAAATAATCAAAGATAGATTCTTTCTGATGATGCTATTAGAAAGCTGAGAAAACTTTCTATAGAATCATAAATCAGAACTGTTTTTGAAAAATTTTAGTTTTTCGAGAATATCTGTGGTTCTACTGGTTGTAGCAATCTGGGATTGATCTCGGATGAAAGGTGAGTCCATGTTCCATCGATTTCGTAGTTTGAAACAAGAATTGTGAAATTCTTCGCTTGAAAACAATGTGTGATTTCAAAAAATATGAATTGGTCCACTCAATCAATCTGTACAAATATCGTAGCCGTAGAAACAAAGAGGCGCAAATGCTATACTTATGCATAGAATTTACGCCCCTTCGTTCCAAAAGCGATGATATACTCCATGGTACATTTTTCTAATATCTAAGGCTCTGAGTAGCGATAAAATTGTCAGGATTGAAATTTGAGTAGAAAATATCTAAATACCCGGTAGCTCAGTAGCAGAGTAGCAGACTATCAATCAGAAGATCCTGCGTTCAATCCCCGCAGAATACTCGTTTTTTTTGTTATTCCTCTCTAGGAATGTTACGTTATAATGGTTTAACGTTCCATATAGTACAGAAAGACCAATTAAACTCAAATTCATTTGAAAAAAAGACTGTACGAATTGAGTAGGGAAAATTGACAAATATACACAAAATAATGGTATTTTTTGGGCATAATTTCTGCATATTTCCAGCATTATAGAGGAAAATCACTGTAAGAATACCCAAATTCGGAAGATAATTTCGGTATTTTTTTGGTCGAAACGAATTCGCTAGGGCACTGGGTCCCGTCATTAATTGTGGAACAATTTTTTCAGAGAATTATATTGCCAATAATCAGTAATATCAAGGAATAGAAAAATGGAACTTATGCTCCAGTTATTGCTGCTTCTAGTCATTGATTTATTAGGCGTAACGACGTTGGATGATCTCAAGCTCAAATATGTTACAGTTGTGAGTATTATTTCAAAATTTTCAATTTATCTGATTGCATGATGATTAACCTTAGACTGGTCTCTTTGGGAGAGATTCACCGGCCTCCAGGATTTTTTTTTTTTCATAATCATTGAGCGTTGTTACGGGGTACGGAATTCCTTGGGAGTATCCGCCCTCGTAGTATAAAGTGTGTGCAGATCTGTTTGTTTGTGTGTGGATCCGGTTGTGTGTGCGTGTGGATCTGTATATGTGGAATGGTGGATCTGTATGTGAGCAACTCCCCAGCTGAGATCGAGCAATTCGGTGGAAATCAAGAAGGAGAACGAGAGGAATCCAACAAAGAAGGTGAATATGCAGATTATGGGGCTTTTTTTATGAAATTTGGAAACACAGAATCCAATTTCGGAAAAAATAGGGAATGCGCAAGCGAGAATTGAACTCACGACCCTCTGATTACATGTCAGGTGCTCTACCGCTGAGCTATTGCGAGTTCCACTATTTAGCTTCAAATTTTTAAGCTCAGTCCAAACCTGGTTAACGCTCGGAATGATGATCCGGAACCAAGCCTGGAAAGCAAACTCGCACCGAGCCTTGGAACCAAAGTCGCACCAAACATAGACGAAGCTGGACGGTTAGCGATGCTTCTTCTCAGAAAGAATGTTTAAATAACGTTTGAACATTAACAATCATTGAATGGCAAGTTTTTCAGGAGATGAGTTATCCTGAATACTATCAAAAAACAAATGGCTATGACGAACAAGCAGGGGTCCCACTATTTGTGCGTAATTTGAACATCTTACATTCAATATTCTGCCAATGCAATTGGCAGAAAGCTTCCGAATGGATTTTTGAATTTTAGATCTACCATCATTGATCTGTGCATAGAGTGGGCAAACCAAAATGGGCCTTAAAGGGTTAAGCTCATCCCAAATATAATCAATTGAATGGTCTTGAAGGTATAGCTTGCTTTTTCGGATGTTTCTATGCTAATATCTAAGAAACTCCTGGACCGATTCTACTCAGTTTCAATACCGAACTTTGGGCTCATTAGATATATAACCTCACGAAATTCGGCGGCTGTAGCTCAATTATTTATTAAGTTTGTCACGGATTTTTCGATACACGGAAATCGAAAAGCCCGAGAAACTCAATGGCCCAACAAATGAAACACCGAAATTCAAATGAAAATAAATAAACAAAATAGTTGGGCGCCAGGGCGAGACTTCGTCCAATCAACGAAAAATTCAAATTATTAATCAAAAAGAAAATGAAATCCCCAGGTGAACCCAGACTTGTGACTTTTCACTTCATTCTCATTCACTCTTGATTCATTATGGAAACTGGATTTATAGATTATGAAAATTGTATTTCAAAGATTTTATGAATTCATTTCAGGTTTTTCGACATGGCGATAGAGCTCCAGATATTCATGGTGCTGAAGCATTTCCGAATGATCCAAACGTTGAACATAACTTCTTCCCAGTGGACATTGGAGGACTGACAAATGTAATTATGGAAAAATTTCTTTTCTCCATTCCTGTAATGTAAATGAACAATGAGCGATTGTTTTTGATGTTGATTTTTAATTCATCCTCTGATTGAATGAACATTTGACTTTCATATACATTGACGAATAATTTAAAAATAACGACCAGTGCACTGGCGAAACACTCGATTGGGGGTGGTCGTCTTGTGCGCTCACCTGATCACTAGTTGATGGTAATATGAATAACGAGATGACCAGCGATCAGCTGAACATTGGGTCGACTGTCGGTCGATCCCAAGTGGAAACCTCGACTCGACTAACGATCGACCATGAACATTTCTTTGAGCACTTTTCGATCATGTATGATGAAGAGCTTCATCGATCCGCGGCTGACTATGTATGGAGGCGATTGTTAGTCGATTCATATACCCAATCGACGACTGATCGAATGATGAAATTCCTGGAGTGCGTGTCTATTGTATGTGATGAAGTGGCCTATCGACCAGCAATCGACTATGTGTTGAGTCGATCGCTGATTGATGATATCGATGAAAGCATCGAATCGACTCTTGACTGACCACTGAAATTTCTTAAGTGCAGACCGATTGTGGGTCATGAAATGCTTCATCGACTCGCGATCAATTGAGTATAGAGTTTATTGTTTGTCAATTCCGATTCATCGGATATTATTATTCATCGGCCTTACATATGGATTATAAGCAATAGAGTGGACTATCAAATCTACATTAATAGAGTTTCGAGTTGACTGCCAGTCAATTTGCGTTGATGCGAATCTTCAAACAACTCAAGGTGGCGATTGACCTGGAAACCTAGGAAGTCAGGGAATTTTAATCTTGCTCAGGGAAATTTGTAGTTTATTTATGCTCATCCCGATGTCCTTTGAAATTATAGATATTTAATCGGAAAAAATTAAACTTTCCGATTAGTCGATAATAACGAAGGCTCCACGCGCCTTCTTTTGCTCGATATCCTGATGAGTATGATCAGTGTAAGATCAAGTGCTGAATAACTTTCAATTGAAACTCACTAATGTATTGCTTCCTAGGGAGCCATGGACAGTAATAAGCTGGTGGAGCCTACTCATCTGCAATTATACTAGATGTTGCAATTCCATCTGGAGTTACTAGCTCAGGAGGTTAACGTACCAGTTTTCCTACATTAGCGGTTGCTTTTTATGTTATAATTTTTTACGTACTTCACGGGTCAAAATTGGTGCACGCTATCACTCTTACCACTGCCGGAATCCTCTTCACGTTCACGAACAATGACAGGCAATTAGATGTTGCTGTACAATTGATGAAATGCTTGCCCTTCATGAATTTTTCCCGACAATCCACAAAGTAGAATTTAAATAGATTGCCTTACTACTTGGTAGCTAATTCAAATCTTGAAATGATTTCAGACTGGAAAACGGCGAGAATATGCACTTGGTGAAACAATTCGCAATAATTATGGACATTTTTTGGGTGATATCTATTCATCTCATGAAATAATCGCACGCAGTACTGATTATGACAGAACAAAGATGTCATTGCAGCTCGTATTGGCTGCCATATATCCTCCGACTAAATTACAAAAGTGGAATCCTGGGTTAAATTGGCAACCGGTTGTTACCAATTACGTAGAAAGCAGTAAAGATGTTCTCATGATACCTGAAGAATGTCCGAAGTAAGTTTTGATATCACATATTTTTTAGCAGTGATATAAGAAACTAATTTTCTCTGAAAAATCTGCGAATCCAGAAGTTACGATGATTGTTCAAGATCGAATTTTCTGAATTTTACGTACTCTTTCCAATATCAAAACTTATGGCAAAGTATGAGGATTTCCAGACAATACAATGACCAAACACTCTCATTCTCATTCTATTTGTTATGCACTTCTACAATGATGATGTCACCATGGAATTTTTGATAGAGAAAGCCTTGAATTATTCCTCACGTATGGAAACTGCTCATGGGAATCCTGTATAGAATTGCTGGTAGATAGCAGTTTCACAATCAAAATCAATTTTTTGGCGTTTTTTGGATTTTTAGCTCTCGAATGGAAGTATTGTAATCGTGATTTTTTTCGAATTTAAGATTTCAACGGGATATGACTTCAAATGATTGGAAATGTCGGAAGATGATATTTTTAGAGAAATATCTGTATGTATGTATGTATGTATGTGTGTATATGAAAAATTAATTCACAGCAGTCATCCTCAGCGAGAAGATGTGCACTGATAAGGGGCACATAATTTCACCTCCCCCATCTGCCAACACTGACCTCGACAAAAGTTTACCTTCCGAGCGGAGTCAGGAGGATTATAATATTGAGAATTCCATTGGAAAGCTCTTCACCAATTGCATTGGCAGGATATGGAATTTGAGCAAAGTACTGAAATATCCAAGTAATGCACAAAGAATGGACTCCTGCGTGTTTTTTTCCTAACTTGATATGTTCTGATTCGTCAGACATGGGTCACGAGATTTCGAGGTACTTCAAGTACCTCATACATTCACTGATTTTGTTCGCTCACTCATTCCTATCTTGTGAGGAATCTTTGGGGAGAGGGGCTCAGAGGAAAATTACCTGCTCACACTTTGTTGTCACTCCAAACAACCTTCACAAAGAGCCTCTGTTAATCAATTGCGCTAAATGTCTCCGTTTCAAGGATATCTAAGAAAACAGATGTATTGGTGGAATTTCGAAGAAAAATAAGGAAAAAAAATTATTTTCCAATTATTATATTTATCCGATTTCAGGTATTTGGAGGAGTTTCGGAGAATCAAGAGATCTGCTGAAGTTGCTGAAAAAATCAATAACTACAGTGATTTTATGCGGAATTTGAGTAAATGGAGTGGGAAATCAATAAGATTACCAAACGACATGTTTAATCTCTATCATGCACTCATGGCAGAGTCCTCAATGGGTCTTGGAATCCCCAACTGGGCTGATGGAATATTCCCTCGAGGCTTATTGTGGAGTGGGACGGTGCTTGAATATGAAATCGTCAGTTACAATAAGAAGCTCAAAAAGCTCAATGGAGGTAAGGGTGTCCTCAATACTATTGTGATATGCAGTCATTTGAGGGAACAGTGAAATTCTCATGATTTTCCCTTCTCCTTGGTTTGTGCTACTGAACAGTCAATCAGGCTCTTTCTTTCTCTATGTATTGTGACGCCATATTTTGCCGTTACAAATATATTTTATTCTTAGTTCATCATCGGCGTAAAAGTTAATTATTTCAAAAACCTCATCTAGATGGGGAGTCCCGAGAAACGAAAAAATATGTTTTCCTTTATGCATGCACTAATTATTCGTTCTTTCTTTCCCCTTGAATTTTCGCGCGTTTGCCAGAGTTTCTTCATCCTGTTTTCAATTTTTTTTTCAACTCTGTATTCCTAGCTCCAGATATTACAGATGAAGGTAAGATCTCAGCCACCTTCATGGTCAATAGTATTTGATTACTATTTACCATTGTTGCACAATCAAGGAGGCGCTGTTGCGGGTGAAAATGTGCAACTTGCTATTCACATTATCCCATCCATTATGACTAAGAATCTGAGCGTAAGATATCGCGAGAATCGCAATAACTAAGTGTCATTTATCGTGTATTTATATTGATTGATCATGCAATGTTGTTGATACTCAACATGCAACTGTTCAAGATTAGTCTAACTAAAAACTCTGGTTGCGTGTAATGCTCGTTGTTCTCACTCTTTAAATGGTGGATGACACCTTCATCAAAACGTGGCATGTATCCAAATAGTTATTCGAATGGACTTCTCTTCATGGTGTGATTGAGACACGCATTGAGATTTCGTTGAACGTACTTGAGCTGTGAATCCCAATCTCTTTCGTTCTCTCGTTATAAACTCATTCTCATCGCTGGAAGTAACGTCGTGTTGACACGTTCAATCATTCCGTTTGCCTGCGGATGTCTGGCTGGACTTAATACGTGTCGATGACGAAGTTCCCTGAATTGTTTTGAAGAAAAACATGTTTCACGATCGGTAACCATTCGTTGTGGTGCTCCGTAATAATTATTATATAACAAAAATAATTAAAGCAGATAACAAAGAATTTCCCAAAGAAGGAATGTGTTATCATCTGAGATGATTAAGTGATGAGATATAAATGCCTGAGATATAATGAGCCGAGATGAGTCGGTCATGAGATACTAATGCCTGAGATATTATAACCGAGATATTCTTGATGAGATAATTTAGCCTCAGATCAAAATGCTGGGTATCCACTAACTGTACGTGCTCTGCGGGCCTCCTCGTGTGCCCTTTCCACACATACTCACATACCCATGCACACACGTACAGACATACGCACACACGGAGAGAAAATTCGTTGAATTTCTGCCTAAAGAGTGGATGAAAAAGTGCCCTGCCAGAGGCCAAACGTGGGCCCAAGTGGCAGCACCGTAAAAAATTACCCAACTTTGCCTCAATAAGTCGGGTATTGTCGGTTGTCATCGGCTATGACGAAAGCCGATGCTACGAAGGGCCCTTTGAAAATTGCCCCGTTGCAGGGTAAAAATTCACCCAAGCACGGAACTTTTCATACACTTCCCTGTGGGTTTTTACCAATGCCAGCGGGACAATTGTTGAGTTGCATAAAAATTACCCTGCCAACGGTTTAAAAATTATCCAGCGTTTGTAACTTTTTTATCGACCGTCGGGTAATTTCTGATTAACTGACAATTCGGCCCATGCATCACCTTCTAGCGGGGTAATTTTTCATCAATATTTCTCTCCGTGCACGCATACACCTTGTGCCTCTAACACCAGCTGAGCTGCAGACTTTTTTTAATGCTATGTTTATGATAGACATAATAATCTGAAGAAATCATTAATCTGAGAAATCATTGAAATACATGAATCAATTAGTCAATGAGAAAATTTCGACGTTATAACTTCGCTACAGCTAATCGAAATATAATCAGTTGATTCATCTGGAAAGTATGGCGGAGCGCATTACAGGCTTCAAATTCATACTCAACAAAGTATCGCTATTATGGCACTCGATCAGTAGAATTTGATTCTTCACACATATAATATATGAAATTCACCATTGCGACTAGCGAGTTCCACTTCTAATGTGTGGTATTTCACATACCACCTATTCTTCTATCACCAATTTATAGAAACTCATCCCCAAATTGTTCCAGGAGTGTTATTGAAAAACATCACTGACACTATGCTGAGCGTCCTCATCAGAGATGACAAGAAAAAAATGAGTTTACTGAGTGGTCATGAGACCAATGTCGCTGCTCTCCTGCAAACTCTTGGCGTATTTACACCTCATGTTCCAGAATATTCCAGTGGCATTTTCTTTGAATTACTAGAAGGTTCGACTGGTCATTATGTGAGAGTGAGTAGTAATTTTTCATTTTTCGAATTGTGGAGCGGAAATAGATTAACACTGGCACCATCAGCGAGATGGACGGCTTGACACTTACTGTCCACGATGATGGGTTCAAAAATGTGCGGTGGTAGAAATTAAATTCCGTTCAATATTCTATAGTTCAAAGTTATCAACTTGAATGTTTCAGATACTATATTATTTGGGGATTCCATCTGCAGTTGAGGAAAAAAGAATCCCTGGATGTCCATCACCTTGTCCACTGCTAGATTTCATCACTCTCCTCAGTGATGTCATACCATCAGATGATGATTTGCTATGTGAAAAACCATCATCGAAGGCGAATTCTCACAGCTGGAGGAATGTGGCCAGTATAGCAGAGCTCGTGAGACTAAGATCGAATAGTCTATGATTTCCGTGAAATTTCATTTCTTTTGATCATCAACTTGAAGCTTGCTCATTTCACAGTTTGAATTTTCCCTTTCCTTAGCCTTACATATGCCCTGCATTCTGAGATTCAGGCTACCTGAGTAGATGGTTCAACTTTCTTTTAAATTTATCATTTAATGAGGACAAAATACTTCAATCTTCAACATACGTTATATAGTAATATTTGAAATTACTATCCTAATAAGTTTATAAATTTTCTTCAGATATATAATAATGAAGTGAACACCCTGATGAGGGACATATAAAGCTGGCTGAAACGTTGATGTATTTGAAATTTTTCAGATTTTGTTTTGATTGTTCATTTGATCGTGCAATGACTGATACTATCGGAAATCGTTAATGGAATCAATATAACGGTCGGATAACAATCGAAAAGAAACTAAATGTCAAATTGGGGATGATTCTCGAGATTGCAATTGTAATAAAGCTATCGATTGAACTATGAATGAAGAGATCTCGTTGTTAGTCAATACCACGTCCTTCATTCCTGATCACTGCTGTTACGAGGTCAAAAATTTGGATGGGATCCCTACCTCGTTGTGTGTTGGTTCGTGCGTGTGTATGTGCGTGCGTATGTAGGTGCGTGCGTGTGGATATGATTATGTATGGTAGTGAATTCGATGTGTTAAGGTACCGATGTGTGTAAGGCACCAGTTGAAATCGAGTGATCAGATGAAAATCGAGAAAACCAAATCACTCAACGAACAGCGCTAGTTTCGTTTTTGCTGCAACGCCCTCTGCCTTAATCCTTCACTAATTAGCCTGGAAAGATGGTCGGTAGTCGAAGGAATAATAACAGCGATGACTGTCCTCAACAATAATGATTTAATTAGAAAACGAAAAGATGTTACCAATCGGATTTAACAATTCGAATGATTTGGCACGAAATCAATCTGAGTGGTCTTTGAGAACGCCACTGTACCCGTATAGAGTGGTACGGGCCCTTGATTCAAAATGACCGCACCACGTGGATATTTAGCCAATATATTGATTTTTTAACACCGGACGTGATTTTTCAAAAAAAAGTGGGAATAGTGCCGGATAACTATTGCTCAATTATTCCTGAATCTTATGTCATTTTACGTCCGGTTATTTTCTATTCTGACTTTGAATACTTAATTTAATACAATTCCCTTGATCGACGTTGCACGTGGTCGCGAATACTATTTTCTTTGGTGCCAATTACACGTAGCCATAATTGCCGGATTACAGGGAAATGCGAATTAGGAAAATCTTTTTTTTCAATGTCAAGTTTATTACGAAAATGAATAATCCAGAATTTACATTTGAACCCTAACAAAGTTTGCCGTAACAAACAGTGAAATTCTCCTTATCAACGATTCTGTAGTGATAATTTTTATACGTCGTGAAATTCAATTCACGCATTTCATTCGCATGATCATAAATTCTTTTGATCACTGGTGGAAATGACGGGATATTAGCTGCTGCAGCGATCTCATCATAATACGCCCATTGTCGTTCCTTCATCTTTCCTATGTGTCGTACCTAAAGAAAAAGGCAAAATATATTGATCCACTCACTTAAAAATAAATAAATTAGTAGCAAAAAAGTAAGCAATGGAGAAGAGCCCTTTTTCTGACCAATAATGATCGAATCTGTTAGATTTGGTCATCGATCAAAAATGACAGAAATTGTTAGGAATTGACATCTTTTGTTAAACATATGTCAAAGATGTCATTTGTTCTCGGAAAAATCCTGACTGTTTTTCGAAATTTCATGATATATTCAAATTTGTCATAAATTGACAAATTCTGATAATCAATGACATCTTCTCATGGAATATGTTATAATTTTTCAGACATTATTGGCTATATCTCTCATGGACATAAAGTGTAAGAATATGACGAAAAATGCATTTGTGTTTTAACATTAATTAATTAAATTCGAAAAATCAAAACGAGAATTCTATTTTCTCTGTCTTCGTTTTCTTACAAATATTCCGGAAATTAATGAAGATACGCTCTTTCTGCCCTCTAAATATTTTGGATAGCTTTTGAAATTCACAAGTAAAGTGTCTCAGGGTAAAAAAAGGCGTATTTCCATAATTTACTGAAACATTCTCAAAAAGTAAAAAGAAAATCGAAAATTCTCACAGGAATTCCTTGATCTAATAACATCTGTTTCTCCCGCATAGAGTCCATTCGCATTTCATCGCTCGATGGAAGCTTCAGTTGTCCTTCCAGAATCCTCAGGATGTACTGCGCCTGAATGTGAAACATTGGGAATGGAATGACGAGACCTGGTAGCCCCATGAAGAACAAATTCGGCATATCCGTGTGAACGAGCTGTTTGTAAATCGGCTCGACATGATTTTCCTCCGTCGAGAGCTCAATTTTTTTCGATAAGAACGGATACGTGAATTTGTATCCTGAAATTAAAAATAAAGTTGATAATTATTGTTGAGAAAGTGATTTTTATATGCTAACGTTGGCACAACTGTTTTGTAGTGAGAGAGTGTTCTAGAAGCGTTTTGTATTGTTGTTTGTAAGAGAGAACGTTATAACAGAGAAGTCTTGATTAAATACGGTTAATTATTAATTACGTGTGTTCATTAATTGATGTTTCACATAAGAATAAACCTTTTTTCCTAACAATTATTATTGTTATTATTCATTCCTTAAGTCAACAAAAATACCACGAGATTCATTTCGTCGGTTTGGTAACGAATGGGTGTAAGTACTATGCTCACGTATAGCACTTATGCCCCTTTGCTTCTGAGATAACGATGTTTTTTATTAAAATGAGAGACTTTTTTCATTACCAGTGCAATAAATGAAGTCATCAATATCAGCAGTGCGCCCATCCTTGAAGATAAATGTGTTCCCATCAATTGACTCAATCCCTCGTCTCTGAACAACGTTTTCTGGCATCACCGCATCCAGCTTCTCCAAGTCATGACTGAGATAAACCTGATTATCAAGAAAAATTTGTCTTTATCTGCCGTGAAACTACTGAGGAGATTTTTTCGGCATGGAAACCTCCGGGAAAAATTTTTCGGAATAATGTAGACCATTCGTAGCATTTTCTCAAATTTTCTCAGGATTTTTTGAAAAGGCATTCATACTCAAAAAAATTCGGAATCACTTAGAAATTTGTAGAATTTTGAATATTGTATTTTTTTTGGAGTGAGACATTCTTTGCGGCTCAGTCATTACAAACCTCTTTCCGGAAAAATTGAAAAATTTCAGCAATAATGGAAGCATTCTGGACTATATTTTTGTTTTTTTTCCGAAAATTTTCGGAAAGGCTTTCATTTGGAAAAAAAATCAGATAAATTCAGAATTCTGTGGAATTTTGAATGGTGAATTTTTCGGAGTGAATTACCACATGGAAAGATTCGATAAAATTGGGAATAGGGCGATACATTCTAGACCATGTTCTCAAATTTTTTCAGAATTTTTAGCGGAAGCCTTCACCTGAAAAATTTTCGGAATCATTGTGAATTAGTGGAATTTCTTCTTCGAACCTTGGAAGCATGTTTGGAGACTTCAATGGCGATGTCAATGCCAGACCACGAAGCTCCGAGGATGCAGACCTTCTTATTAGCATACTTCTCAGGCACTCTGTACTGATGACTGTGGATGCAATCCCCTGGGAACGTGTCTGCGCCTTTTATCCTCGGAACAGCTCCAACTGTGTAATGGCCATTGCATAGAACAACAACATCAAAATTTCTTGTACTTTGTTCTCTCTTCTCGAGATCCTCGTAGGTGATCATGTAGATTGCCTGAGAGCCGCGGGACGTCTCGGGCTCGACATGGGTAACAACAGTATTGAACTGTGGATAACAATATTTGAGTAGAATTGATTTGTTTTTTTCTCGTAATGAGAATTTTAAAGAGTTTTTTCCATTTTTTTTTTCGGTTTTCGGGAAATATCTTGGAAAATACTGGAGATGCGCCTTTTTTTGTCCAAAGATAATTTCATTATAAAATTTGAGAGCTACGAAAAACTGATGAGGATAAATTCCCTTTATCTCGCATAGTTTCCGAGATATTCACGAAAAAATAATGAAAAAATCGAATTATGAAGAGCTAAAACCGAAAAAATCGATTTTTCCAACAGTTTTCTTAAAATTCTTCGAAAACTACGTGAGATAGCTCATTTGTTGTACATACTTTTTCGGTAGCTCTTTAAATTTCCTATATAGAATCATTCTGACAAAATTGCTCCATCTCGCTTAATTTCCAAGAAATTCTTCAGAAACTAACAAAATTTGATCATGACGAAAAACTAAGAAAAATCGATTCTTTTAATGGTTTGTCTTAAATATCTCAGAAACTCAGCGGAATGGCGGAGATTTTGTAGAAATCCTTTCTGTGGCTTTCAAAAATTTCCTGCGAAACGATCTCAGAACAGAGTCGTTCTATCTCGCTGATTTTCCGAAATATTCTCGAAAAACAAAAGTAATAATTCAATTATAAATAAATAATTCATCGAAATAGTATATTTTCGGACAAGAGAGAGAGAGAGTTCTCATGCCGGGAACCAGAGAGAAGAATTCGTCTCTCTGCGGGAACATAGTTTTTCTTCAGTGATTATTACGTTCTCAATTTCTAGAAAGGGTTTTTTCCCGGGCAGTCTGGAAAGAATTTTTTCTCAAGCGTGCGAACGTAGCAATAGTAATGAAATAATTATTTTTCGCTTTTTCTTCACAGAAAATCACTATTCAGTTACCTTAATATGAGGATAGAGCATGAAATGCTGGCAGTAGTCCTGCAAATACTGACGAATCACACTGTGATGGACAAAAGACGGCCCCTCCTGATCCTGGAATGGAAAATCCGGGATTTGCATAATTTCCTTTGGTAAATTCGTCCTGAAAAAAGAAACAAATGGATCATAGTTTTCTCACCACGTGACATCTCCGATTTAGTTCCGATTACTAGTTAATTAACAAAAAAAAAGCATGAGATATGAATTTTCCACTTGAAAATAAATAAATCACCCGGGAAAGAATGTTCAGATCTGATCAGATCAAATTGGATCTGAGTTTCTTAGATCTGATCAGATCTGAAATTTGGCACGCTCTGATCCGATCTAATCAGATCTGATCAGATCCAATTGAATCTGCACAAAATCTGAAAATAAATTTTTTTAATTTTTAAAGAAAATGAAATATAAATAAAAATCTGAATTCTTTACTAAACAAATGAATGAAAATTGTGACCAATTTTTTCGTTCACGTTTTCTCGTTAATCAATAACGCGATCGAGATGATCGATGTTGCAATCGAAGCATCTCGATATAGATTCGATCTGATTAGTTTTTGATTGAAATCGATACAGTACTTTCTTAGTTTTTTAAGAAAAACATTATTAAATTTTCCTTAACTTCCCTGAAAGTGAAGTCTATGCACTGACCCCGGAAAGGAAAAATCGATTTTTTCATTGATCTCCATATTTTGAGATCTCCCCAACATTTTTTGATAGTTTCCCCGATTATGTCTGTTGTTATTTATCGTTTTTATCATTCATCATTTTTTCAAATAGTAAGTAAGAGAAATTATCGGGAAGTTCTTAGTGCGGCTTGAAGTCATTGTAGAATATTGCTACTGTGAAGGTGTAGCGGTGAGAGAGAAGGAGATTTGATTTGATTTGATCAGTTTATTCATGTACATTATGTTGTACAAATGACAAGAGAATATAAAACATAAGAAATTACATTAATTGCTAAGCTTACAGAAGCTCCCTGTATGAGATTTAATAATAACGCATTTACACTGCATTGCCACAAGCAACTACAAGCGATTCTACATCAATAAGTTGAGAAAATCATCATTTCGCAGCCCAATTGTCTGCAGCACAGTGCCAAAAACAGTTTTAAAGTTTTAAAGCTTTAAAGAGCTCCAATTTACTGCAGTTACTCAATAGAGAAGAGCGAGCGAGAGAGAGAGAGAGAGAGAGAGAAAAGCTTTTTATTTAGGTCCTGGGATATGAGAATCCCCTAAGGACACAAGATTAATTACACATAAAGTTTATCAATTACATAAAAACAAAAAGGAGAGGCATTGATTACCATTTACAGAAGAATTACAATAAAAATACAGTATTGCGTTAAATGTGTTATTACATAAAAACAAAAAGGAGAGGCATTGATTACCATTTACAGAAGAATTACAATAAAAATACAGTATTGCGTTAAATGTGTTATGTTACATAATTTTACAAAATCATCATTCCGTGCTTCCTTCATTTCCATTCATTCATAGTCATAATGATTTTTGACATCCTTACATATAAATTTGTTTATTAAGACATGAGAGAGAGAGAGACTAAGAGACATCTTTAACAGAATTGTGAAATAAAGATGTTTCTTGATGAATATAAGTTAATGTGCATATAATACGATATATCGCATAGAAAAAATCAAGATTTCTCAAGAATTTCAAAATTTGAGATGAAATAGTCATTTTCACATTGTGGAAATAGTCATAGTCACACTCATCACAATACATTCTCACTAATTCCTTCTAATCGGCAGTAACGCACTCCTCCATTCGCGAGCGAGCAACTACGCACTCCTCTATTCGCGAGCGAGCGAGCAATTACGCACCCCACTTCGCGAGCGAGCGAGCAACTGCTCACCCCTAATTTTTTCTGTTTTGAAATTGGGACGAGAATTCTAATCTTTTCACCATCAGTTTCTTGGGAATATTTAAAAAATACTGGAGAAACGCCCTTTTCGTACGACAAATGTCTTGTAGTTCTTAAAATTCGGTACAAAATGTAAGAATGTGCGAATAGCAGTTGAAGTGAATTAAATGTCAATAATCGATTCAAAATCCGAGAGATTGATATTTTAACATTAAACACATAACTTTAAAAATTAAAACGAAAGTTCTATTCATTTTTCATCAGCTTCCCTCAGAATATCTTAAAAAATGATTTTCTTTAGTAATTTTTTCTTTATTCCTATGATGAATTCGTCTTGAAGAAAAAAAAACACAAATCGTAATTCTTCCACCACGTGACTTCTTTTATTTTGTTATGATTAGTATTATAATTTTCAGTCTGCGGATGTGTCTCTTGATCACCGGTCACCAGTGTATCAGCTCGTGTCAACTGAGTTTATCAATTTCAACTATCATGGATATTCCGGAACATTTGTGATGAAAATATTCAAAGTCGTTTTAATCGTCAACTTTGTATTTTATCTCATTTTCTTTCAGGCCTAAGTATTTTTTTCGATTAAAATTTCTATGCCAAGGCATTTCTGTGACGTCAAAGAGACGTCAGAAATTTTTCTACTATCAATTTTAATTGGAGAAAAAAAATCGAAAACATTCAGGTTCAAAAACGAAAATATTGAGTTTCTCTTGGTATGAGTTTATTTGAAATATCTGAAGGCTCAAAAATGAGATGATTGTAATGACCTATTTCATTGAAGCCAATTAGAGCTGCGAGGAAGGTCATTACCGTAAAATGCAATTTTTTTCAAGTTTTAGAAAAAAAAAAGACAAAATAAAACACTTTTTTATGAATATTTCCGGAAATAATTGACTTACGTCCTTTTCGCTCCAAGACGGTTTCATAGAAAATTTCAAGAGCTACTAATGTTTTTCAGGGTAAAAAGGGCGTATTGTTACGTCCTAGGGGTACGTTAGTACACTATTTTTTCATCCCTAGGAGTTTAATTATTTTATCCGTTATTTAGTGTTCAACAGAACACTGGGAATTCGTCGTTATTTGGATTTTATGGTGAATTCAAATTATCTCGCGTTGGTTTGATCGCGAAGGAATTTCCGAAATGGTGCAAGACTACGCGCCGATTTCGGAGGATATTAGGAAGAGAACGGTGCAAGGGTTTCTGCGCCGTTTAGAATAGGGAGAAGTGACCACTGAGAATTACTTTAACAAAATGGCATATTTTATTTAGCTCTCTGGCCTTTTATCAACAAAAATTGCTGGAGTCAGCGTCTCCACACCTCGTGTCTTGCTCGTGGTTATTCTTTGTCTTGGTCTAAAGGTAGAGATTTGCTGATCTGTGAATTTCCGAGTGCGCGTATTTTCGTAGTAATGTCGTCAGCGGCTTGTCTTGTCTTTTCTTAATTAAAATCTTTGTATTATTGAAAGTTCGTCATTTTATGTTAGTTTCATAATTGAATGAATATTTATCTATAATTTTATAATTTTTCCGAATGATGCAGTCAACTCAGACGTAACAGTATCTCCATTATTTACTAAGATATCTTCAGAAAACAATTTGTAGAAAAAGATTTCTGCTTTTGCTACTGAATTTTTTTTTCAATCAATTTTTTGGAAATATCTCGATAAATAATGGAAATTCGCCCTTTTTGCCCTAAACTGGTTTTGTAGAAAATTCCAAGAGTTACGAAAATTCAGGGTGAAAAGGACGTATTTTCATTAATTTTTTGATATATTTGAGCGAAAAGATAAAAAAACTAACTATTTGTTTTTTTTTCGGAAAAAAATTAAATTAATCTTTTTCTTGAGTACCTGAGATTCTTGTACATACTGCTATGAACAGATAATCCATTTTTATCAAATTCCGTGTCATCCGTGTAGACCCATGTGCCACCAACTTCTCCAGTTTGCTCAAAAAGAGTTAAACTGTATTCTTCTGGCTTTGACGCTATGTGTCTCGCAACAATGAGACCAGCAACTCCACCTCCAATAATTGCAACTCTTGTTTTCGTACTCGGCATAATTACTCGATTTATTTAATTATTCAATTAATAGAATTAATTAATGAAAAGTAATATATTCGAAATTCGGGAAAATTTAATTTTTTATCCGAAATGTTTTTTTTAAATGATTAAAAAAAAAAATTATTGAATAACTTTATTATCTTCCTTTAAAATTCAGAAAAAAATCGAAATTTCTTGAGAACAGGTTTTTTGGAAAATCCAATGATTTTGCTCTCGATGTTACTTCGACGAAGATTGAATGGAGACTGAATGTATTCCACTCTCGTATAGCCTTTACAAATTCATTTTCACTTGCAGGAAAAAAGAATGGATTTGACATTTCCAAAGTGCCATTACAAAATTTTTATTTTCATGAATTTTGCAAATTAGAAAATGGAATTGATCAGAGAAAAAATTCCCAAATTTCAGGTAAAACCAATTTTTTTTATTTAAAAAAATGAATCAATGTCAATTCATTCACTCACTCAAAAAAATTATTTTTTCCAACTAATCAATTCAAAATTAAAAAAAAAATTATAATTATCGTTATTTTTTTTTTTTTTAATAATCCGTTTTTGAATTTTAAAAGTTAAAAGTGAATGGTGAATGAAATCGACTTGTCCCAAATACCATTGACTCAATTTCTACTTTTTTTTATTCCAGGAAATTTCAGATGAAAGGTGTAATTACTTGTCACGTGGTAAATTACTCGTAATTACAGGTGATTTAATGTTATTTAATGTTATTCAATGAATTTCGATTAATTCTAGAATTTTTTCTTGACACTATTTCTTGCCCTAATAAGATGTTATAGAAAACTTTCTGAGCTACACAAAACAATTCTAGCAAATTCGCTCTATCTCACTTAGTTTCCGAGATATTCTTAATAAACTAATGAGAAAAATATATATCCCATTTTTTTTTGAGAATATCTCGGAAAATAATGCAGATATGCACTTTTTGCATTCATCATTTTTTGTAGAGAATTTCAAGAGCTCTAAAATCATTCCAGAGCAAAAAAGGCGAATCTCCATTAATTCCCGGAATATTCTCAAAAAATTGCCGAAAAAATCGAATCATTACTGATTTAATCAAATAAATCAATTTAGATCATAAAAACTTGATATTCTGTCTGCACAAAGTTGCAAGTTCATTAAATTTTAATCATCAATGTGGAAAATTAAAGATAAATCCGCCACATTCATTCTCTTGTTTTTTTTTCTTTAAATTTTTTTAATAAAAAATAATTTCATTTTATCTCAGGAAAAATAATAACAAAGCTGATCGTGGCAAATAGTTTAGTTACATCAATATAATTCTCAAATAATAATTATTATGATGCAATCGAGAGGCATAATTGTATGGGATTGATGTAGTGACGAATAGTTGATTTAATCAAGTCGTAAAATCACGAACTTGTTGCATCAACCATCAGGGTCACCAGACATCTGTCCATTCAGTTTCCAGTGGGGCTGATTTTTTCTTTGGATTATCATCTCAATGGATTAATTGCTTTTTTTCCAAATGCCCAATCCTCAAATTTTTCGGCTTTTGAAAATGGGTCAGACAAAATTTCCCAATTTTTAATTGAAAAGAAAATTTATCGTTATGAAAGAATTAGGAAATCTTGATTATTCTGTAAACGTCAGTATCAGTGAATAATATATTTTCCTCGCTTAATCTCGATTACTCAATTATGTCAATTAGGGAAAATACAAAGGAGTTCATTATTTGAAAGAAATCTATGATGACGTATTTTTTTGTGTTTTTCATGAATATCTCGATAAATAATGGAGATATGTCTTTTTCGTTTCAAGACAATTTTGTAGCTCTTTAAGTTTTCTACAAGAAAGGATTACATATTTTTTCCGAAATTTGATTCTCTTAAAAATTTATTAATAAAAATTAATTTATTAATAAATTTATTTGTTTAATGTTAATGTATTAAGGTTGACTTGCAATGGTTCATGAAAACCAGGTATTAGTATTATTATGATTATTGAGTGGCCACTCCGAAATTACCCCTTCTTCTCTGTAAAGATGTCGATATGTAAATTACATAGTTTTAATATCATTAAAGATAATCGACAAACATCGTGTGTTTAATACCTTATTGATACCTAAAAATCCTCTCCACTCGCTCAAAACATTACAGTAAATATAGTAACTCGCAATAGCTCAGCGGTAGAGCACCTGACATGTAATCAGAGGGTCGTGGGTTCATATCCTGCTTGCGCATTACATATTTTTTCCGGAATTTGATTCTCTTACAAAATTTATTAATAAAAATTAATTTATTAATAAATTTATTTGTTTAATGACAATTTAATAGTTTGATACAATCAAAAAATAAAAACAAATAAATTAAACAAATAAATTTATTAATAAATTAATTTTTATTAATAAATTTTTAAGAGAATCAAATTCCCGAAAAAATATGTAATGCGCAAGCAGGATTTGAACCCACGCCCCACATGTCAGGTGCTCTACCGCTGAGCTATTGCGAGTTACTATATTTACCGTCGAATTTTTGATTCTCACATCTTTTCTCCACCTCCCATCCACGAGGCAATGTCGCTATTAAACAAATAAATTTATTAATAAATTAATATATGCCAAATCGCGCTATTTCGCTTAGTACCGAGATTTCCGGAAAAACCGAGGAAATAGAATATTTCGAATAAATCGATCATTTCAATAAAAGTCAAAAATAAGATTTTTTCTTGTGAAGAACTTTGCAAAAAAATATGGAAAAATTCCTGAAGATTTCCAAATGTGCCTTCATTGTTGTAGAATTTTTCTAAATTTTTCCCCGAAGTTCTTGACTCCAAAAAAAAAATTCTGGTCCATTCAATCCTCAGGGCTGTTCCCAATAAAATCAATAAATTTCTCAAATTCATCACTTCACCACTCAATTACGAACACGTCACAGGAAAAAAAAGCATTAATTTCTTTTTTTTTACGTATGATTCTACGTACTATGGTGAATGCAAATTTTTATCCTCGCATAAGTAATTAGCGATAACGATATAGTTCATGAGTATTCTGATAGTTGAAACCATTTTATTTCAATTTCAGCTCGAGTAATTTATTTTCTCGCTTTTTCAAAATTTCAAATTTACAAGGAAATTCGAGAAAACTGAGATCAGGTGGACTGTTTTTTTTATTCAGAAAAGGTGAAACTGCGGAAAATTTGTGATACAGAGTTTGTGGAAAATCCATTGAGGCAATGGAAAATTAAGACGTCTCTAAAGTTAAATGACACAAAAATCGCATGTCATAATTATTGCTGTCATTTCCTTTAACTTCATACATAATCAAAGTTGCACAAGTAAATAAATTTTTAAAAAATCTTCGTTAATAATAATCCACTGAATTATATAAATTACTCGATTCATCAAATTCATCATTTTTTATTCTAGTTAACGATAAAAGTTAGAGTCGAGTGTCTGCAGAAAAATGGAGGTCTTGAATTTTTACAGAAGTAAATCCGTATTAATTACTGGTGCCACTGGAGGAATTGGAAAATTATTAGTAGAAAAATTATTGAGAGTTTCTCCGAATATTGAAAAAATTTATCTACTCGTGCGTTCGAAACGTGGAAAAAGTACGAGTGAACGAACGATTGATTTATTCAATACGCAGGTAATTCATAATTGATTTTTAACATTAATTCTAATGGAAATTGATCATTTTTTCATTGAAAATTTTCTTTACAATTGAAGGAAAATCATCCTATTTCCCTTAGTTTTCCGAGATATTTGAAAAAAAAATGAGCGAGGAGGAAGATTTATTTTTCCACTTTTTAATGAAAAAAAAAATTCAATAATGTCTCGAAAATTAATGGAGATAAGTCTTTTTTATGGTTTTTTTTCGAAGAGAATTTTAAGAACTTCAAAACCATATGAAGGCAGAAAGGGCGTATCTCCATGGGTTTCCGAGATATTTTTAAAAAACGGCTAAAAAAATTGATTTATTCATTCAATTATTGCAGATTTTCAATTCGATACGCACCAATAATCCAGGAATTTTTTCAAAAGTCATAATTGTTGAAGGTGATCTCTGTATGCCTGACTTGGGCCTCTCTGACAATGACAGAGAGATATTAATGAAGAATATATCAATCGTATTTCATTGTGCTGCAAGTTTAAAATTCGATACGACACTTGAAGAATCGATAATGCCAAATGTTTTTGGTACTCGACGACTCCTCCAGCTTTGTCACAAGATGATTAAAATTGAAGTAAATAATCCATCAATACTCTCCTGAAAATGAAAACCTTTATTTTTTAATTAATTTTATAAAAAAAAAAATCCTGATTTTTCTCTCAATTAATTAGTTAATTAATTAATTCAATTGAGATTGATTTCCAGCTTCGGCACAAGATGATTAAAATTGAAGCAATCAATCCATCAATAATCTCCTAAAAATGAAAACAAGATTGTTTCTTCAATTTAATCGGAAGAAATGAAGATGGGTTCATTTTCTGTCATTAGTTTTACCTAAATATCTTCATGAATAATGGAGATATGCCAATTTTGAAATTCTCTACAAAACTATCCTTAAACAAAAAGAGCGCATCTCCAGTATTCACCGAAATATTCTTAAAAAATAGAAAAAAAAACACTTTTTTTCTGATTTTTATCTCAATTGATTAAAGCAATTTCAGTAATGTAATCAATTAATTAATTTAGGTATTTGTTCACGTTTCAACATTGTACTCAACCTGCAATAAAATCCGAATATCTGAAAGCATCCCAACAATACCAGCCCTAGATGGAAAAATTGATTTTTCCCAGAATGAGGATGAATTTATTAAAGCGATACCATTAGATGTAGCCAATGAATGGCCCAATACATACACATTTTCGAAAGCTCTAGCTGAAATGATGCTGCATGATCAAAAAGGCACACTGCCAGTTTGCATTGTTAGACCGTCTGTTGTATTAGCAACACTCAAAGAGCCAATGCCAGGATGGATTGATACATTTTATGGACCTACATTGTCAATAACAAATGGAGCACTTGGATTATTGAGGTAGGAAAAACTGGGGCAAAATGGAGCTGCCGATCCTAAATTATTGTGGATTTTTTTCTAAAGAGTCTCCTGTGGGATCCATCGATTACTATTCGATCGCCATTCGATTGGGGGGTTGACTTGTGCGCTCACCTGATCACTTGTCGAGCCTGAGTGGAGGGTTATATGAATAACGAGATGACCAGCGATCAACTGAACATTGGGTCGACTGTCGGTCGATCCCAAGTGGAAACCTCGACTCGACTAACGATCGACTAAGGGATAAGCAAAAATAAACTACAAATTTCCCTGACTAAGATTAAAACTCCCTGACTTTTCCAGGTTTTCCAGGTCAATTGCCACCTTGAGTCGTTTGAAGATTTTCATCAATGCAAATTGACTGGCAGACAACTCGAAACTCTATTAATGTAGATTCGATAGTCCACTACATTGTTTATAATCCATATGTAGGGCCGAGACGTTGGTGTACTGTTTGATCTAAGCTGAAGGTGACCATGAATCAAACACATTTGGAATGATTATGAATGTTAAATTGACATTTATAAATATCAAACTGATTTTATGAGCGTTCAAAACTCTTAGGGGAACTTCCAGAGGAACTTTCAGGGGAACTTCTAGAGGAACGTTTAGGGAAACTTTCAGAGGAACTTTTCAGGGAACCCGTAAAGTAACTCGTCACGATGAATAATAATATCCGAAGAATCGGAATCGACAAACAATAAACTCTATACGCAATTGATCGCGGGTCGATGAAGCAATTCAGGAGCCACAATCGATCTGCAGTTAAGAAATTTCAGTGGTCAGTCAAGAGTCGATTCGATGCTTTCATCGATATCATCAACCAGCGATCAACTCAACACATAGTCGATTGCTGGTCGACAGGCCACTTCATCACCTACAATCGACACGCACTCCAGAAATTTCATCATTCGATGAGTCGTCGATTGGGTATGTGGATCGACTAACAATCGACTCCATACATAGTCAGCCGCGGATCGATGAAGCTCTTCATCATACATGATCGAAAAGTGCTCAAAAAATGTTCATGGTCGATCTTTAGTCGAGTCGAGGTTTGCACTTGGGATCGACCGACAGTCGACCCAATATTCAGCTGATCGCTGGTCATCTCGTTATTCGTATTACCATCGACTAATGATCAAGTGAGTGCATAAGTCGACTGCCCCCAATCGAGTGATCCGCCAGGGTCAAGAAGTTTGCGAAAAAATTTGAAAAAATTCACCAACAAGCTCCACATATTGAAATATATTCTCTAATTTTTTCAGATTTATTCATGCAGTCCTTCATTCAAAAAAAAAATTCTTGCATGATGTTGCCATGGAGGTCCATTTTGCCCCACTTTCTTCTATTAATATTTTTTTTGTCATTCGATTGTTGAGGATATCTCGGTAAATAATGGAGACGGGTCCTCTCTGTCCTGTAAATGTATTTACGCTCTTAAAATCCCCTAGAAAGTCATTTTCGGGAAACAAAAGGGCATATCTCCATCATTTACTGAGGTAGTCATGGAGAAAACTAATTCATTCAATTTTCATTTTTACAGAATGAAAAATTCTTTTTTTAATCTCTTTAATCAATTTTTCATCAACAGAACCAGTATTTGTGATGGTGATAAAATTGGCGATATCATACCATCAGACATGGTAGTGAATCTTCTGATCTGCGTGGGCTGTAAAACGAAATTCGATGGAACTAATGAGACGAAAGTCTACAATTGCTGCACAGGAAGACAAAATCCAATGAAAATGAAACGATTAATTCACGATTGTCAAGAATATCTACGAAATTATCCACTAATTGCAGCAATTAGATATCCCCATTTAACACTACGTAAATCATACGTGATTCATTCGATTATATCTGCAGTACAACACACTTTATTATCACGAATCATCGATACAATTTCCTATTTTTATGGAAAAAAAACAAAATTATATCGAATTCATAAAACTCTTGCCCGTATTTTTGAATCATTCGATTTTTTTGCAACACGTGAATGGCAAGTTGATGATAAAAATGTTGAAATGCTCAATTATGAATTGAGTGATTGTGAAAAAGATATTTTTTACTTTGACGTTAAGAAAATCGATTGGAAATCGTATACTAATGATTATGCACAAGGAATTAGAAAATATTTATTTAAAGAAGGAATTGAAAATGTTGAAAGAGCAAGAATACGAATGAATAGGTAATCATTTTATGATGATTTATATTGAGATTTTGAGAGTATGCAAATAGAGAGGTATCATGCCATTGTGTTCCACAATTTGCAGATATTTTACCTTTCAATTTGCATTTCATCACCCTAGAAACAAAATGGCGTAAGTGCTGCGTATTTTATTGCCACTTTTTGCTATAGAAAAAAAAGAAACAAAAAACCCTTTTTCTAGACTTTTACAATGGTGTTACCCCTTAAGAGAAATGCACCATCGAGATAATGTAATTGACGAAAAATTTTCCGCGGCCGTTGCTGAGGGGCATTCTTGTTGAAATATTGCTTTATAAAAAAAAAATCGCCACTCGAATGCTCGATTTCAAATTAGGTGATGTAACTAAGGCTACTTTTTCCGTAGCTTGCCTCATCTTTGAGTAATTAAATAATAAATAAAAAAGAGTAGTGGAGGGGGAACTTCCGTCGGGAATATATACACTCTGCATTTGGGCCTCGGCCATATACTTGGCCCCATACGCTATCACGTATCTAGAACGCTTTACATTCAGGCCTCGAACATATCTTGGCCCGATACGCTATCGCGTATCTAGATAGAGAGGTCTCACTTAAATTAAGTGACTTTTTCTTTCTTAATTTAAGAAAGTAAAAGTCACTTAAATTAAGTGAGTTTTCTCACTTAAATCAAGTGATTTTATCTTTCTTAATTTAAGAAAATAAAACTCACTTAAATCAAGTAAGTTTTCTCACTGAAATCAAGTGACTTTTCTTTCTTAATTTAAGTGACCTGCACATTCTTAAATTAAGTGACTGCACATTCTTAAATTAAGCAATCATTTTTATCTGTGTATTCCGGCAAAATCACTCTATCTCACTTAGTTTCGAAGAGCTTCTCAAAAAACGAACAGCACAGATGGCAGAAATCAACTTTTTAATTAGTTTTTCACGAAATATCTCGAAAATTAATGGAGATACGCCCTTTTGACCTCAATCCTCTTCAGTAGCTCTTGAAATCCTGCACGGAAATAGCCAATGCAAAAAAGGTGTATCTCCATTAGTCCCGAGACATTCTATTGAAAATTGTAGCGAAAAGTCATTGACTCGTCCATTTTTTTTTTTTTTTAAGACAGACTTTTTGTTTTTTTTTTTTTTTTTTTTTTTTTTTTTTTTTAAGACAGATTTCATCTAAAAATACCTCTAAAACACTAATTTTTTGCATTTTTCACTTGCAGATTATACTGGTTCGAAAAATTCTTAAATTTTCTCTTCTCAATTCTCTCGATAACAGTGATTTATCGATGGATTCACCGACAATTTGGAAAGAAAATCAACGAACGAATGATGAATGCCATGAAATTATGATAAGTACTTCGTAAATTCGAATGATTTTCTAAAGAAAATGAAGAGAATTGAAAAAAAATGACAAAGTAGAACACATTTCGATTTTACTATTCATTCTTCCTCATCAAAAATTTGATATTTTCACGTAGAATGGCAGAATCGATTGCTTCGACGTTTAAAAAAAGAAAGGAAAAAAAAGCCGCTGAATAATTAAGCACCCTTGTGCTATAAGCAAATGAGAGCACTTTCACGTATTGTCTCGTGGGAACATAAAATCGCCCTCAAATTTCCTTGGAATCAAACAAAAGAAGAAAGAAAAAAAATTTGTAAAAATCAATTTATTTATGAAAAATATGTAAAAAAAATTTGGGAAATTTTTTTATCTGCAAATTAGTTGAATTCATTGATTTTTCGAGGCTAATGACATTTTTTTGTGCTTTTATTGATAATTCATTGATTTGAATTAATAATTTAAGGTAAAAAGGCTATTATCTCTTACCCTCTCCATTTGATGCCTCTGACACACTTATTTCTCCCTGAATGAATAATGATGATGATTAATAGGTCAACCCCTCGTTGTCGTTTCTGCAAGAAAAAAAAATATTTTATGATTTTTTGTGAAATTCACAGACATTAAATGATATTAAAATCCAATTTTTGATTATTATTTTTTTTTAATTTTCCTTCATTCTTTACAGTCTTTGTGACATTCTGTACAAAAAAGGATTAGTGTAATATCGCTCTATCTCACCTAGTTTCCCAGATATTCTCAAAAATCTAAAAAATAGAAAATTTCGAAAAAATCTATAATTTGAATAGATTTTTTTTTTTTTAGTGAAGAATTCATCAAAAAAATCTGAAAAAATTCCTGAAGATTCTTCAATGTGTCCTCATTGTTTCAGAATTTTTTCAAATTTTTCTTTTGAGCTCTTCACTGCGAAAAAAAAATTCTGGTTCATCCACAATTGAGCACTCTACGACTGAATTACAAACGCGTCACAGGAAAAAAAAAGCAGTAATTCCTGTTTCTTTAAGGAGAATTGTGCGTATATTGTTGACTAGAAATTTTTATCTTCGCATAAGTAATTATCGATAAGGATGTAATTCATATTTTTCCTGATGGTTGACACAATTTCACGCAGCTCAAGAAATTTTTTTTCCTCACTTCTTCAGAAGTTGAAATTTCCAAGAAAATTGTGGAAATTTAGAATAGTTCGACGATTTTTCATTCAGAAAAGGTAATGGACATCAAAAACTTTCTTCCAATTAAAAGAAAAATTAATTACAAAATTTTTCGCGGAATTCAGAGGCTTCAATTGATATTAATTGATTTTCTATTGAATTTGAATAAAATCAATGATTTCGTGTTTTTTTTCTGTTTTTCATGAATATCTCGGTAAATAGTGGAGATACGTCCTTCTCGCTCAGAATCGCTCTATCTCGCTTAGTTTCCGAGATATCCTCAAAAACCGATAAAATTGAATATTTCGGATAAATCGATATCAATAGAACTCAAAAGTAAAAATTTTTTTTTTTAGTGACGGACTTCTCAAAAAATCTGAAAAAATTCCTGAAAATTTTCTAATGTATCTTCATTGTTACAGAATTTTTTCGAAATTTTTCCCTCCTCAGAGCTGTTCCCAAAGAATTAATAAATTTCTTAAATTCATCACTTCACCACTTAATTACGAACACGTCACAGGAAAAAGAGGCATTTTTTTTATTAAAAAAAAAAAAGAGGCATTAATTTCTTTTTCTTTACGTAGGATTCCACGTACTTTGGTGATTGCAAATTTTTATCCTCGCATAATAATTAGCGGTAACGATGTAAGTCCACAGGTTTTCTGATAGTTGAAACCATTTCATTTCAGGTCAAGTTATTTATTTTTTCACTCATCCAGAACTTCAAATAAACAAGATAATTGGAAAAATTGAGATCATTTGAACTGTTTTATTTCATGCAGAACAGGTGAGTGCGTAAAAAAAATTAATTATCTATTTTTTTTCGAAATTGAAAAAAATATTTGCATAATTTTTTTAATATATTTTCTTATTTTATCGAATTATTTTGACATTCCACCAACACAGAATACAGTTTAGTAGGAAATTATTACTCTAGAGTATTGTAAAACTTTACGTTCAATAAAACATTGATGCTACTACCTAGTGCGTTAACATTCACATGGCAATCGCGTGTTACCCCAGTCAGTTCACCTTTTTCATTCCCTTCAAGTGTTTATCTTGAAGAATAATCGAATTTTCATGAATAATTGATTCTCTATGAAAATGGAAAAAAAACACGAAATATTCTGCGAATTTATTGTTGTCTAATTTTGTTGATTTCTTTTTTTTTTTTTGTGAAATTTTGTGATATTTCGGTGAAAAGAGGAAAAATGTGTGCTGAGGCTCTGTCAGTATCGAATTTTTACGAGGGCAAATCTATATTCATAACTGGTGCCACTGGTGGTATTGGAAAATTACTGATTGAGAAGCTATTAAGATCCTGCACGAAAATCAAAAACATTTATCTACTGCTAAGGAAGAAACGAGGGAAAACTACAGCACAACGTGCAACAACATTATTTAATACACCGGTAATTTTTGATTTTTTTATTTATTTTTATAAGTTGTAGAATATCTTGGTAAATACACAGGGAAAAATGTTTTCTTAATTTAAGAATGTGCAGTCACTTAATTTAAGTGACCTGCCATTCTTAAATTAAGTGACTTTTCTCACTTAAATCAAGTGACTCTTTCTTTTTTAATTTAAGAAAGTAAAGGTCACTTAAATTAACTGACTGTTCTCACTTAAATCAAGTGACTTTTCTCACTTAAATCAAGTGACTATTTCTTTCTTAATTTAAGAAAGTAAAAGTCACTTAAATTAAGTGACTATTCTCACTTAAATCAAGTGACTTTTCTCACTTAAATCAAGTGACTTTTTTTTCGTAGTTTAAGAAAGTAAAACTCACTTAAATTAAGTGAATTTTCTCACTTAAATCAAGTGACTTTTCTCACTTGATTTAAGTAACTGTTTCTTTTTTAATTTAAGAAAGTAAAAGTCACTTAAATTAAGTGACTTTTTCTTTCTTAATTTAAGAACGTAAAGGTCACTTAAATTAAGTGACTTTTCTCATTTAAATCAAGTAACTATTTCTTTCTTAATTTAAGAAAATGAAAGTCACTTAAATTAAGTGATTTTTCTCATTTAAATCAAGTGACTTTTTCATTCTTAATTTAAGAACGTAAAGATCACTTAAATTAAGTGACTTTTCTCACTTAGATCGAGTGTCTTTCTCACTTAAATCAAGTAACTTTTTCTTTCTTAATTTGAGAAAGTAAAACTCACTTAAATTAAGTAACTTTTCTCACTTAAATCAAGTGACGTTTCTCACTTAAATCAAGTAACTATTTCTTTTTTAATTTAAGAAAGTAAAGGTCACTTAAATTAAGTGACTGTTTTCACTTAAATCAAGTGACTTTTTCTTTCTTAATTTAAGAAAGTAAAACTCACTTAACACAAGTGACTTTTCTTTCTTAATTTAAGTGACCTGCACATTCTTAAATTAAGTGACTGCACATTCTTAAATTAAGAAAACATTTTTCTCTGTGTAATGAAGATATGGCCTTTTCGTCGAAAAGTGGTTTTGTAGAGAATTCTGACGACTGCAAAGGAAGAATTGGGGCAAAAAGGGCATATTTCCGTTATCTTCATAGATAATTCCATAAAAATGAATGAGATTTTTATTTTTTTCCATTTTTCAAAAGTTACAAAAAAAAAGATGAAAGCGAAAAAGGCGTATCTATAGCACAACGTGTGATATTGTGCTATAGGAAAGAATTTTAAGGGCTATAAGAAGAAATACGGGTGAAAAGGGCGTATCTCCATTATTTTCCGAGATAACTCGAAGAAACCAACGAAAAAAATGGTTTTTTCGTTATTTTTTTCGAATATTTTTCGAAAATTAACCGAGAAAATGAAAGCAAGAAAGGTGCATCGTGCAACGACTCTATTCAATACATCAATAATTGTCGATTTTTCAATTTTGTGTTACGAGATGTGGAATATTTCAGTAAATAATGAAGATAAGCCCTTTTCACCTCAGTTCTTTTTTTTGGAATTCTTGAAATTCTCTACGAATTCTCATAAAAAGCTCAGAAATAATCAAATTTCGCATTTACACCTCTTTATCCCTAGGTTTTCTGATTATTCTTTTAATATGTTGAATACTAATGGAGATACGCTCTTATTGTCTTAGACTGGCTTTTTTTTTTTTTTCATTTATCTGATGCATTTGGAACCTAGACTGGTTTTGTTGAGAATTTTGAGAGCAACACGCTAGTATTTGAACAAAAAGGGCGTATCTTCATTATTTCCAGAGATAATTCGAAAGAACGAATGAAAATTTATTTATTTTCTTAAATATTTTTTATGAGTTTTAGAATATCTCGGTGAATGATGGAGATATGCTTTTTTTGGTCCTAAAGCGGTTTTACAGGGAATTTCAAGAGCTACAAAATTTGGCTCCATCATTTTTTGTAAACAATTTCAAAAGAATCATTTTTTTTTTCATTTTCACCTCTTTACAAAAATTTAATCGTTTGTTTTTCAAAAATATCTCGGAAACTAACGGAGATACGCTTTTTTTACCTTGAGACACCTTTGAAAAAAAATACCGAACACTGTTAGAAAAAAAATTGAAATTTCATAGGAAATTCGATGAAAATTTTAATAAAGGTGATACTGAATGTTTTTTAATGGGAAAATGCTTATGAAATCTGTGATTTTCCGAAGGAATTCAGAGGAATCGATGAGTTTTAAGTAAAATTGAGACGAAAATTCTACAATTCATTTGAATTTTCAACTGAACATGAATATTCAGAATTAAAATGACTTGAATTTTCAATTTTTTCTTGAATTTTTCCTATTTTTTCTAAATTTCCAAAAAAAACAATTGATCTGAAATTTACAAATTTCATTGATATTCAGGCGTGAAATTATTTGAAAATCGATGATTTGTTCATTTTTCAATGACGCAATTATCTGGAATTTCAATAGAGATATAACTTGTTTAAAATTTCTGTGATTTTGCACGGAAAATTCAGAAATTCTTAACAGTGGAGGCTGCGAATGGATATTCAGAGGAAAAAGGGCGTATCACCATTACTTTTGAGAATATTCTTAAAAAAATAACAAAATTTCTAAAAAAAAAGGAAAATAATGTCTTTCAATTTAGGTTTTTAATAAACTCCGTGAAAGAGATCCAGAGATATTTAAAAAAATTATTATCATCGAAGGCGATCTTTGTTTGCCTAATTTGGGGGTGACCGATGCCGATGAAGAATTGTTGATCAAAAATATTTCAATTGTGTTCCACTGTGCGGCAAGTTTGAAATTTGATGCCAATCTAGAAGAGGCAATAGCACACAATGTTTTTGGCACCCAACGGCTTCTCCAGCTCTGCCAGAAAATGATAAAAATCGAGGTAAATAATTGAATTTAGCAGAGTGAACTTTAAAGTTCGAAATACCCCTTGTAAATATAGTAACTCGCAATAGCTCAGCGGTAGAGCACCTGACATGTAATCAGAGGGTCGTGGGTTCAAATCCTGCTTGCGCATTACATATTTTTTCCGGAATTTGATTCTCTTAAAAATTTATTAATAAAAATTAATTTATTAATAAATTTATTTGTTTAATGGTTACGACATTTTCATATTACTACAAGAGGAAAGTGAAGTAAAATAGATATTCCAATCAAACGGTTCCAGATGGAGATTTTCTGATGATCGCATTGGAAAGCTGAGAAAATTTTCGGAAAAAAACATGTGTCAAAATTTTTTTTTTTCGATTTTTTGAAAATTTCAGTTTTTTGACCAAGTTTTGAACGGATTTTCCTTTCCAGCATCGGAAAAATTCACTTTTCCTGCGATATCTCAAGTTCTATTGGTCGTAACGATCTGGGATTCATTTTAAATGAAAGATGAGCTCATTTCTCATCGATTTATGAGGTTCAAATTTTTTTTCATCAATTTTTGAAAGTCAGTTTTCGCCCTATAAATACTAAAAAAATTGAAAGTTATCTTTTAACCACATAAATCGATGAGAAATGAGCTCACCTTTCATTTAAGATGAACCCCAGATCGCTACGACCAATAAAATCCGAGATATTCCAAAAAAAAAATGACTTCTGACATGATTTTTATGGGAAAATTTCTCAGCTTTCCAATGGAATCATCGGAAATCATCTATCTTCAATATTTCCATCGACTACCAGTAATTTTCATAGTAGGGGAAGGTGGGGCAAAATGGACATCAGGGGTAAAATGGACACATTTAAATTTTTAGGCAAACATTATGGAAAAAACCCGGAGTCCATAGAAATATTGGCGGTAGATTGTTTTCAATGATTTTATTGGAAAGCTGAGGAAATTTCGGGCGGGAAACAAGTGCCGGAATTAATTTTTTTGAACTTTTGACGATTTTGACTTTTTTGAGCATTTTTGAGGGGTAAAGCCTTCCTTTTTTTTTTAATTTTCAGTTTTTTGAGAATATCTTCGGTTCTATTTGTCGTAGCGTAAAAATTCCAAATTGAGGTGAAAGGTGAGAACATTTGCCATCGATTCATAGGGTTTTCAATTGAAAAATATCGATTTCCAAGGTATTTATGAACATTTTAGTGTAACAGTTTTGTGAAACAGTATTTGGCCTATAACTATTCCAAATATTGATATTTTTGAATTCAAAACCCCATAAATCGATGGGGAATGAGCTCACCTTTCATTTGAGACCAGCCCCGAATCGCTACGACCAATAGAACCAGAGATATTTGCAAAAAACTGAAAATTTTTAAAAAAGCAAAGGCTTTACCCCTCAAAAATGCCGAAAAAATCGAATTTTCAAAAAAATCAAAAAAAATACATGTGACAATCGTTTTCCGGTTGAAATTTCCTCAGCTTTTCAATAGAATTATCAAAAAAAATTCATCTCTAACCGTTTCATTACAATGTCCGTTTTGCCCCACTCTCCCCTATAAAATACCAAAACTAACACGTGACCGTTTTACCCCACGTGTCCATTTTTCTCGAAATCAGTTCAATAAATTTTTTGATAATTTTGTCAATTCACGTTTCACAGGCACTTGTCCACGTCTCGACGTTATATTCCACATGCAACAATCCCAAAATTGAGGAACGTCTGCCTTCAATACCAGCAATGAATGAAAGAATGGATTTCACCAAAAATATCCAGGATTTTGTGGAATCAATACCACTCGATGTTGTTGATGAGTGGCCAAATACATACACGTTCTCAAAGGCTCTTGCTGAAATCATGTTGAACGATCAGAGGGGCACATTACCAGTCAGTATCGTGAGACCCTCGATTGTTCTATCAACATTAAAAGAACCAGTACCTGGATGGATCGATAATTTCTATGGTCCTACGTTGACCATTGCCAATGGGGCACTTGGAATATTGAGGTATATTATTATTATTATTGTTATTTATTCATTCCAAGACCCAACAGCCGAAGCCAATAATAGGGTCAAAAAATATAACCATTTTACAGTAAAACAAGCAGGAGCTTCACCCCATGGGCATTTTCGTAAATTTCAACCCTCGTTATTTACTTGATAATGTCTTTACTATTACAAAATTTATCACGAAGAACATTTAATATTATGCCAATACAATTGGCATGAAGCTTCCGAATGGAACTTTTCACTGTTCATTTCTCATAAATTTAAAGTGATATCACGATGAATACGGTCTTATTTATTTAGCAAAGATTATCTACTTTCTAATGATGAAATGATAAATACTATGGACCTTTAAAAAACAATTGAAAAAAATTTGAATTTCTGAAGAAAAAAAAAATTTCAGCATTCTTGTAGAAGAATCCTTTGAAAAATCTGAAATTTTTAAGATTGGTGATGGTCATCTAAATTGATCTTTCAAGCTCAACTTGGATATGGTCAGACAAGCAGTTCCGTGCATATACGCTCATTGCATGGAATAGTTTTTCAACAATATCTCAGGGGGCCTATTCTCGACTCACGGAAAACACTTTCCGTGAACGGAATACAATCCGTGAACGGATGCAAAGTTCCGTGCGCCACTTTCGTTAACGGTTTGAATGTTCTCTCAGCGGTTGGTTTCGTTTGGGAGAGCGTACTTTCGTTGACGAATCTTATTTTCTCACACGAACTGTCCTTTAACGATGGACATAACCTATTTTGGTGATGAATGAATTATACATGTCACGTTGTAAACTTGCATCTTTGATGAACAAATTGTGATCTTTAAAAAAGAATAACCTCTGTCGATTTTGGAATAACGAACTTCTGGAAAATTTAGATGAAATAATCGAAAAAGAACCTGATTATAATTTCTCAGAAAATCTTTTTGTTTTTTTGGTGACATTTTCAGCTCGTTTTGGACCATTTTCGGGCCCTTTCCCTCCTTTTCGCCCCTTCAATTTCTTCTCACTCATCTTCAGGTAGAATTAATTTTTTAATGTATGTAATTCTGCAGAATACTTATGCACAATGCAGTACACCAAGCACGAAAACGCGGATACTCATTCGTTTGTGAAAATTGCGGATACGGCGGTTGGTAGTTTCCCAAACGAATGTCGCCGATTCGTTGACGGAAGAGTTCCGTGTGGAAAACAATTCCGTGAACTCAACGCCCTCATGGGGAAAATTTTTTTCTGTTCACGGATACTATTCTCAAAGTTCGAGAATAGGCCCCCAGGAGCTGTTCGGTCGATTACGCTGAAATTTAATACCGAAATTCGCACTCATAAGATGTACAAACACACGAAATTTGAAGTCTCTAACTCAAATATTTTCTAAGTTATCGCGATAACCGTGATTTCTCAAGAATCACAGTAAAAAAAATATAATAAAAAAATTAAAAACAGCAGCACCGGTCACCCGTGGGGTTTAATGTGCGTCCTATCCGTGCGCATTTCCTCGCGGAGGATAAACGCTGTAAATTGATTTTTCGCTAAGAAAACTGGAAAAAACGATTTTTTGATGATTCACTTTTTCTCGAGAACCATTGAACCGATTTAGCTGAAATTCAATAGCAAAGTTGGCACTCATAAGATGTATAAACACACCAAATTTGAAGTCTCTAGTGGTCGGAGAAAAAATCTTAAAAATCCAAAAAAAAAAACTCTACAAAAATTTATATTTTAATGTTTTTTTTTTTTTAATTACTAATTTGTTAAAAATTTTCAGATCTGTCATTTGTGATGGTGAAAAAGTAGCTGATGTCGTACCATCTGACATTGTCGTTAATTTATTAATCTGCGTTGGCTGTAAAACGAAATACCAGAGAACAAACGAGATAAAAATATACAATTGCTGTTCAGGAAGGCAAAATCCAATGCAAATGAAGCAATTAATAAATGACTGTCAAAATTACGCAAGAATATATCCACTAATGGCAGCAATAAGATATCCAAATCTTAAATTTCGCACATCATATCCAATTCATAAAATTCATTCAGCAATACAGCATAATTTATTGTCCTATGTATTGGATTTAATATCAATATGTACGTCTGCAAAACCACGAATGGTTAAAGTTCACAGATCAATTGGTCGTGTACTGAGTTCATTGGATTTTTTTACAACACGCCAATGGCTTGTTGATGATTACAACGTTGAAATGCTCAATCGTGAATTGAGTGAAAAAGAAAGAAATACATTTTATTTTGATGTTAAAAATATTAATTGGAAATTATTTGCAAGGGATTATTCAATGGGAATAAGAAAATATTTGTTCAAAGAGGATATGGCGAATGTGGAAAATGCAATTGTGCGAATTAATAAGTAAGGAATGGTTTTAATAGAAGGGAGGGGGGGGGGGGGGGGGTTTAAGGGTGAAATGAGGAGTTTATTTCTTCTTCTTAAATTGTGAAAATGTAATTTTTGTTAGTTGCTTTTTAGGAATATCTCGGTGAATAATGGAGATACGCCCTTTTTGTTTTCAAATGGTTCTGTCAAGAATTTCGAGAAGTACATCATGAGATTAAGGCGAAATGTCGATATCTTGCTATAATTAATTATAATTAATTCATTTGTTTATTTGATAAAAATCGGGAGTTACCACAGTGGCCGTTTATCGAAAAAATGATATCTCGCTTAGTTTACGAAATATTTCGTGAGAACTGATGAGAAATAATGGAGTTTACACAGAGAAAAATGTTTTCTTAATTTAAGAATGTGCAGGTCACTTAAATTAAGAAAGAAAAGTCACTTGATTTAAGTGAGAACACTCACTTGATTTAAGTGAGTTTTACTTCCTTAAATTAAGAAAGAAAAAGTTACTTGATTCAAGTGAAAAAAGTCACTTAATTTAAGTGACTTTTACTTTCTTAAATTAAGAAAGAAATAGTTATTTAAATCAAGTGAGAAAAGTCACTTGATTTAAGTGAGAAAATTCACTTAATTTAAGTGAATTTGACTTTCTTAAATTAAGAAAGAAAAAGTCACTTGATTTAAGTGAGAAAAGTCACTTAATTTAAGAATGGCAGGTCACTTAAATTAAGTGATCGCACATTCTTAAAGTAAGAAAACATTTTTCTCTGTGTACAAAGTTATTTCAAAGTTCATTTTTTGGGCTTCATTTTTTTGAAAAATCGAGGAAAGTAAGGGAGAGAGTGATTATGCTCTGAGAATTTTTTGTAAAAAATTTAACGAGCTAGGAAAAAAGAATTGGGGTGAAAAGGAAATATCTCTATTGTTTTCCGAGCTATAGTTTTAATGTTCTACATTATGAAAATTGGGAAAAATCAGGTGAAATATTTGAAATAGGATTTTTTTGGTGATTCTATTAGAAAGATGAGGAAATTTGCGGAAGAAAGCATGTGTCAACATTCATTTTTGATATTTTTTTGAAAATTCGTCTTTTTTAGAGGGAAACTGGGGGGCTCTGACCCTTTACGAAATTAAAAATTTCAACTTATTAGATCTCCTTTCTAAATTTTTTATCTCAAATGGAAGGTGAGATCATTTACTATCGATTCATGTGGTATTGAAAAAAATTATCTATTTTTACAAATAATTTGATGGAAGAACTGATTTTCATAAAATGAGCTATAATTCATTTGAAAGTCGATTAAAAATTTTTAGAACCCCATAAATCGATGGAAAATGATCTCACTATCCATTCAGAATCGGCCCCAAGTAACTACGACAAATCGAACTGGGGATATCCCCAAAAAAGTGAATTTCCCTGATTTCAGAAACTCCCACCGCTTTAAATCTCCCCCAAAAAATTAGAATTTTCAAATAAATTCAAAAAAATCAATTTCACCACATGTTTTTCCCCCGAAAATTTCCCCTGAAATCCTCAAAAAAATCCATTTCCACCCATTCCATAAAAACCTCCATTTCACCCCCTTCATCCCTACTCGTTGAATCCCTCAATGTTTTTTCCTAATTCTCTTCTTTTTTTTCAGTTTGTACTGGATCGAAAAAAGTGTACAGGCATTGCTCTCCGTCTCATCGGTAGTTGCGATTTACTGCTGGATTAATCGGCGACGCAGAAAGCACTAACCACCCCCACCCCTCTTATTAACAAAAAAAAATAAAACTATCTTATTTTCCTGCAATAAAAAAATTCTTTCAATTTTAATTTCAAATTCCCACTCATTCTACCCCCCTCCTCATCATCATCATCATTGATTCCCCCCCCCCTTCTTTTTGATTGTGCTGCGACTGGTCGCAGCTGGTCTTCAGCCACTAGATTAGGGCTATGCCACATAAGACGCAAACGTATACGCAACGCAGGAAGCAATGTAAAGTCCCGTTTTTTGAATTTGAATCAAACAACTGACGATATAAATATTTTCAGCTAATGAACTCAAAAGATATTAAAAAATGAATAAAATCGTGATTACACAGAGAAAAATGTTTTCTTAATTTAAGAATGTGCAGTCACTTAATTTAAGAATGTGCAGGTCACTTAAATTAAGAAAGTAAAGTCACTTGATTTAAGTGAGAAAACTCACTTAATTTAAGTGAGTTTTCCTTTCTTAAATTAAGAAAGAAAACGTCACTTGATTCAAGTGAGAAAAGTCACTTAATTTCAGTGACCTGTCCTTCTTAAATTAAGTGACTGCACATTCTTAAATTAAGAAAACATTTTTCTCTGTGTAATGAAAGAGATAGAGTCATAATCTCATCGTCAATTCGAAAGATTCTTTATAGGTCATTGTCTCTCATCTCCACGAACATGTTTGTGTAAAAGCCATGGAAATCTACTTTTTGGTTAATAGGTCTAACCCACTAACGCTGACGTATTTTATTCATAATATAGATATACAATTCAAGAAATAATAAATTGAGTGAAGTTCATCCATATATAAATAGTAATAATATATTGGAATCCATCCTTTTTCTTGCATCTTCAATCAACATAGAATAAAATGAGATTTTGAAATTTTGACAGCTGTCATTTGAATTATATTCAAATTGTATGAATTCACGTGGTAAACGCACAACGCTGCGCTTACGCTGCGCCTGCGTCTTATGTAGCATGGCCCTTCTTCTTCTTCTTCTTATTTGTGCTGTGACCGTAGTCACAGCTGGCTTTTTTTTTTTTGCTTTGGTTTTGGGGTTTATTGACCATGTACCAGTGTCTTTCTATGTATTTCCTGAGCTATGCTTGAGTTGGTTGTTTTCTCTTTTCTTCTTGTGTCGGTGATCTCCTCCACTTCTTTCTGTTTCAGAGGAGGGTGGGGAGGGGGGAGGGTGGTCATTTCCATCTGGGTGCATCTCGATAGGTAGTGTTGTGAGCTCTGTCTTGCCACCTTGGTTTGAAATGACTCTTCTCTTTATTTTTTTGTTGTTAATTTTTAATTGAGTTCATTTTGATTATTTATTCTCTCTCCGTTTGCCTAACACGAAAGTGCTGTCTTTTAGCAATTTTATTTTCTTTTTGTTTATTGTTATATGCTTCAACACCATTTTTATTATTCTGTATTAATTTTTTTTTTCACCCTATTATTGTTATATCCTTTATTCTTTCATAGTAGTTTCCTTGTGTGACTTCTATTCTTTTTTCGAATTATAATATTTTGTATTATTATGTTAGATACCGTTTTTTCATATGTAGTTTTTTTAAGGGAGAATGACTTGATGAAAACAACCTTATAATTATTTATTTTTGTGCAGCGGATTGGTGATTTGCATCACTTTCTCGTCCCTGTGTCTTCTGTGTGTACCTGACACTTTGTATATATTCTTTTAATTTTTATGCTGTAAGGCTTTTTAGGCCCTTTTTTTTTCCTTAATCTTACTGTATAAAAATAATCACTGATTACCCTTTTTCAGAGTGAAAACAGTACAGTTTTATTATAAACACCGTTGGACTATATCGGATATGAGGCATTCCACGCTATTTCACTCGTTTTTTGGGTTTGATTTTTTGATTTTTTTCATTTTTTAATATGTTGTGGAAATGCTCAAGACAAGTCATTTCCCACAAAAAAAAGCCCAAAAAAAAATTTTTAGAAAATTTTACGACCCTTTTCATTTTTGGAAAAACGCTGTTTTTTTTGGGAAAAACTCATATTTTCTCTAGCTTCAAATGCTCATATCTCATTAAATATTAATTATATGAAAAAAGTGAAAGAGAACGTTTATGTGGGGAAAGATCATAGAATTGCATTCACATTTTTTCCAATGATCGAAACGTGATTTTTCTATTTTTTATTAACTATTTAAATAAACAAATTGACTGAAATTATCGAATACATGCTTTTAAAAATCTGAAAAAAATATATGTGCATGATTGATTTATTTCTGATTTTTCTATAAATTTTCGCGATACACTCTCCAACCGTTCGCGAGAAATTGATTTTTTTATGTTTTTCGGGGATCCGAGGCCACTGTCCAAGAACCGTGCGCATGCGCACAACGTTAGAGTGGTAGGGAGCACTCAACTTACGCGCCAGTCGATCAGGTGACTGGCCACTGAAACGTTTTGCGCATGCGCACAGTCCTTCGGCACCGGCCTCGGATCGCGCAAAAACATAAAAAAATCAATTTCCCGCGACCGGTTGGAGAGTGTATCGTGAAAATTTATAGAAAAATCAGAAATAAATCAATCATGCACATATATTTTTTTCAGATTTTTAAAAGCATGTATCCGATAATTTCAGTCAATTTGTTTATTTAAATAGTTAATAAAAAATAGAAAAATCGCGTTTCGATCATTGGAAAAAATGTGAATGCAATTCTATGATCTTTCCCCATATAAACGTTTTCTTTCACTTTTTTCATATAATTAATATTTAATGAGATATGAGCATTTGAAGCTAGAGAAAATATGAGTTTTTCCCAAAAAAACAGCGTTTTTTCAAAAATGAAAAGGGTCGTAAAATTTTCAAAAAAATTTTTTTCTTGTTTTTTTTTGTGAGAAATGACTTGTCTTGAGCATTTCCACAACATATCAAAAAATGAAAAAAATCAAAAAATCAAACCCAAAAAACGAGTGAAATAGCGTGGAATGCCTCATATATATAAGTATGGCCCTTATGTAGCCAAGTTCATTAGTTCCCGGCCTGAACATGCTTCGGCGCTGCTAATGCGCATGCGCAGTAGCCTTTTTTACTCTCACAGACACGTGTGCAAAACCATTTCTGTGTACGTGCATAGTGCGTATTTTTTTTCGGTTTTACGCTGATCAGTGCCGTGTGTATATACAATGTGCACAGGCAATGATTGAAGATTATGAGCACCCAGGACACATAACAAGTGTTTTTATCAAAAGAAATTTAGGTTTTTGTATTTAATTTTTATTGTTTTGAAGAATTTTATTGGATTGGAAAAAAATGAAGGTGGCACTGGCAATAGCATGCGTCTTCCTAGGGTGCTGTTCTAACGTAGTTTTCTTAGAATTACTAGTCAAGTAAGTTGGAAAATTAATGAAATCAATTCAAATAAGAGATTGAAGGTGATGTCATCAATTTTTTAATGATTTAATTGTTTTTGAAAGATATCTCCGTAAATAATGGAGATACGCTCTTTTTGTTCGAAGAGGGTCTCACGGAATTTTAAGATCTACAGAAAAGAATTCGTGTAAAATCGCTCTATCTCGCTTAGTTTCCGAGATATTTGAGATATAAGAGTTGAAAATTTGGAGTAAAAAATGAAATACTTGAAAAAATCCGGTTTTTCAGATTTATTTTTGAGAATATCTCGGAAACTAAGTGAGATAGAGCAAATCTCCTGGAATCCTTTTTTGACGAGAATCTCAAGGTGCAGGAAAAAGGATTGAGACTGTATCGCTCTATCTCGCTTAGTTTCCGAGATATTTGAGATATAAGAGTTGAAAATTTGGAGTAAAAAATGAAATACTTGAAAAAATCCGGTTTTTTAGATTTATTTTTGAGAATATCTCGGAAACTAAGTGAGATAGAGCAAATCTCCTGGAATCCTTTTTTGACGAGAATTTCAAGGTGTAGGAAAAAGGATTGAGAATGTATCGCTCTTTCTCGCTTAGTTTCCGAGATATTCTTACACAACAAAATTCACCTATTTCCTTCGTTCAGTTTTTATTATCGAGTCCCTTTTAATTTTATTAATTTGTTAAATTATTTATTTCTATTTTTTCTTTTAATCTTTCAGAGAAGATCCTGGAAGTGGAAATTTAATAACTTTTTCACAGTTCCTTTTTATCGCCTTCGAGGGATTTATATTCACCTCGAAATTTGGCACTGTTAAACCAAGAATTGGCATCAAAGATTACATGCTCATGGTTGCAATGTTTTTTATCGTGAATGTTTGTAATAATTATGCATTTGATTTCAACATTCCAATGCCACTCCACATGATCTTTCGAGCGGTAAAATATTTTCTTTAAAGTATCAATAATATTTTATTTATATTTTATTTAAAATTAAAATAATTGTATTTTAAATTCGATTTTTTTCGCAATCATTTTTGATGAATATCTCGGAGATAAAGCGAGATAGAGTGGTTTTTGACGTATTCTTTTTTGGAGAGGATTTCAAGAGCTACAAAAAAAGATTCATGTTAAGTCGCTCTATCTCGCTTAGATTCCGAGAAATTTGAGATGAATGAATAAGAAGAAAATTCATTTTTTTTCATTTTTTTGAATAGATCAAAAAAAATTTAGAACATTTTTTGAAAATATCTCGGAAACTAAGCGAGATAGCGCGATTTTTCATGTATCTTTTTTATAGAGAAGTAAAAAACAAGACTAGAACAAAATCGCCCTATCTCGCTTAATTTCCAAGCTATTCTGAAGAAACGATTTGAAAAAAAAAGAATTTATTTCAACTGCTAATTTCTCATTCGCTTTAATCTTCAGTTGACTTATCACGAAAAAAGTCATGAAAACTGATAATTCTTACGTCAGAAGTCTCATCTATCTAATCATGAATAAACAATTGACTAAATTAAATTTGAAAAAAAAATTGCACCGCAAAAAAATGAAAAAAAAAAAAAAAAAACATTTTATGACAAGAAATTGATCATTTTCTTCTTTTTTTTTCAGGGTTCTTTAATAGCCAATATGATAATGGGCATAATAATATTAGATAAGAAATATTCGTTGCATAAATATTTATCAGTATTAATGATAACAATAGGCATAATAATTTGTACAATAATCAGTGGTAAAGAGATTAAATCAACTCAAAAAGTAACTGAAAATTCAATACCAACAACTCCAATGGAAAATTTAATGTGGTGGTCAGTGGGAATTACCTTATTGACTATAGCACTTTTTATATCAGCAAGAATGGGTCTTTATCAAGAGGTTTTATACGTAAAATATGGAAAATATCCGAAAGAAGCTTTATATTATACAGTAAGTTCAATTAAAGAAAAACAAATTAATTTTTTTTTTTTTTTATTAACAAATTAATTCTTATTGATTTCATGAATTTTATGTCAATTTTAGTAACTTTTTTTTAATAATTAATTTTTCATTGTATTGGCTAATTTTACTTTCTGCTAATTATTTTTTTTTATTTTATTTTTTCAGCATCTACTACCTCTACCTTTTTTCCTACTTCTATCAAAAAATATATGGGACCATGCAATATTAGCCATCAATTCTTCGCCAATTACTGTAGTGGGAATGACGTTACCAAAGACTTTAATGTATCTCACTGGCAATGTTCTATCACAGTATCCTTTTGATAAAATCGATAATAATACGTAATTCTCATCAGATATGTAATTATCGTTGAATGACTCAGGGAATAAATTTCGCCGGTTAATATTACGTAATGATGCAGTTACTTCCTCGACTATAAAGTGAGGAGTAAAAAAGGGAAACAGGAAAAATGGAGTTGTTTTTGATTATTCTCGGGAAAATATCTTGGCAATTAGAAGAGATAGCGCAATTTCAGTGAAATCTTTTTCTTTCAATTTGAAGAACTGAGAAAACAAAATTAGGGCAAAATCGGCGTTCAAAAAAGTTATAAAATCGTCGAAAATCAATTTTTTGAAGATTTTTTTTTTTTAATTTCTCGGAAAGTAAACGAGATAGAGCGATTTTATGTGAATCTCTCTTTTCGAAGCTCTTGAAATTTTCTGTTGAAATTCTTTATAAAACTGTTAGGGGTGTGCAAATTGTAAATGAATCGAATTGAATTGAATAATATTCAATTCGAAATTCGATTTGAATATTCGAACGATGAATTATTCGATCAATTTGAAATATTCGAATAATTTGAAAAATTCGAATAATTTGAAAAATTGGAATAATTTAAATAATTCGAAAAATTCAAATAATTCGAAAAATTCGAATAATTCAAAAAATTCAAATAATTCAAATAATTCAAAAAATTCAAATAGTTCGAAGCATTCAAATAATTCGAAAAATTCAAATAATTCGAATAATTCGCAAAATTCAAATAATTCGAAAAATTCAAATAATTCGAATAATTCGCAAAATTCAAATAATTCGAAAAATTCAAATAATTCGAAAAATTCAAATAATTCGAAAAATTCAAATAATTCGAAAAATTCAAATAATTCAAAAAATTCAAATAATTCGAAAAATTCAAATAATTCGAATAATTCGAAAAATTCAAATAATTCAAAAAATTCAAATAATTCGAAAATTCGAATAATTTTAATATTTGAATAATTCGGAAAATTCAAATAATTCGAAAATTCGAAAAATTCAAATAATTCGAAAATTCGAATAATTTTAATATTTGGATTATTCGAATATTCGAATAATTCAAATATTCGAGAATTTGATTCATTTTCGAATTGAATTATTCAAATTCAATTCACACTGAATAATTCAAAACTTCGAATATTCACACACCCCTAAAAACTGTCTTTGATCAAAAAAACCCCATCTCCATTGTTTACCGATATATTTTCTTAAGAATCGCATCAATGAAAATAGTAATTTAAAAATGAAAGCGAATTGACTTTTACGAGAGTTTTTTAAGAATTTCACAGAAAGTATGCAAGAAAAGGGTCATTTCAAATTAATCCTTCTGTGTAGCTCTTGAAATTCTCTATGAAAAAGAATCGGTGCAAAATCACTCTATCTCACTTAGTTTCCGAGATATTCACGAAAAAAAAAATGAAAAAAATGAATTATTCTATTTTAACTCTTCACTAGTAGTTTTGTCATCCATTTTTCGAAAATATCTCGGAAATTAAACGAGATAAAACGATGCTGCTCGAAGTCTTTTTTCAGTTACAAAAAAGAATTTAAAAAAAATCGCTCTATCTCGCTAATCTTCCAAAATAATCTCATAAACGAATGATCCACTGGTTTGAAGATTAAAAAAAAAAGTTAAAAATAATAAAAAATTTTGAGAATAAAAATTTACATTAATTCAAGTAAATTAAAAAATAATTCGAATAAACAGTAAAATGAATCCTTAACAAATCTATTCAGATACATGTGCATAAGCTCAGTATTTGTTTTAACAACTGAATGCACATCACTCACCGTAACTCTCGTTGTAACACTACGAAAATTCGTATCATTATTATTCTCAATTGTTTATTTTCAAAATTCATTCAGTATTTATCACTGGATTGGTACAATATTGGTATTTGGTGGTACAATGATATTTACTGAAGTTTTCCAAAAATTATGTGATAGTGTGAGATCTCAGAGTGATAAAGAAAAAGTTAAATGAATTTAATTATTTTTCATTTGTTTTTTTTTTCTGTTAATAAATAAACAAAATAATTTGTGATTTGATACCTTGAATTTCATTCAAGAGAATAAATTTAATGAATTAAATTTCAATGGATTTTCAACTTTTTCCAGGATCCTGAGACTAGTAAATTGATAGAAAACTCAGATGGATAATGGATTTTTTGTTAATTATAACCGGAGATTTCGAGTGAATCTACAGAAGATGAAAACTGCCAAAAAAATCATTGAATCTTGATTTTTTTTATTTTTAGGCTTTTAATTTTAATTAATTTACGTAATTCAGGGTCTAATTCAGCTATTCTCTTTATTTGATTACAAAAATTAGGATTTTTTTTCACGACTATAAGATTTTCAGACAAATCGATTTTATTCTATCATCAGTTTTTAGAGATTGTCTCGGAAACTAAGTGAGATAGAACGATTTTGTTCAATTTGCAATTTAATTGCTCTATCTTGCTTAGATTCTGAGATATTTGAAGAAAATCATTTGAAAAATTGACTTCTTACCATTTTGTCATCAGTTTTTCAACAAAATCTCGGAAACTAAGCGAGATAAAGCGAGATAAAAATGAAAGACAAAGGTGAATTAATTTGTCTGAAAATTTCGTATTGTTACTTTTTTTTAATTATTTTGTTAATTAGATATTTTTAATAATTTACTTTGTTACAAAGCTTTCTGCACTCGAGGCCAAATGGATTTATCATTTTTAATACTCATTTGCCTTTGTGCTAGAAAACTCGTCCATTTCCTTCTACCTCTTGAAATATCGAATCTCCAAAGAATGTTAAATATTGAAATTGTTAAAAAAAAATCGAAGATTTTTTTTCTTTTTTCTTTTATTGATTTTATCATTAAGTATTATTCGCCAAACGGGTTATTTACATAAATCTATAGAATTATATATAAAATTAGATATAATACTCCAAATATATAAATTAGGGGTGTGCAAATTGTAAATGAATCGAATTGAATTGAATAATATCATTCAATTCGAAATTCCATTTGAATATTCGAAAGATGAATTATTCGATTAATTCGAAATATTTGTAGAATTTGAAATACTAGTAGAATTCAAATCATTCGAAAGATTCGAATAATTTGAAAAAATTCGAATAATTTGAAAAATTCCAATAATTTAAATAATTTGAAAAATTCCAATAATTTAAATAATTCGAAAAATTCAAATACTTTTAAAAATTCAAATAATTCGAAAAATTCAAATTCAAAAAATTCAAATAACTCGAAAAATTCAAATAATTCCAAAAATTCAAATAATTCGAAAAATTCAAATAATTCGAAAAATTCAAATAATTCGAAAAATTCAAATAATTCAAGAAATTCAAATAATTCAAGAAATTCAAATAATTTAAATAATTTGAAAAATTCGAATAATTCGAAAAAAATTTAATATTTAAATGATTCGAATTATTCGAATATTCCAATAATTCAAATATTCGAGAATTTCATTCATTTTCAAATTGAATTATTCAAATTCAATTCACACTGAATAATTCAAAACTTCGAATATTCGCACACCCCTAATATAAATAGTAAGATTATTCTTCTCAAAATAATAGATAATAAATAATTATTTGTTGGAATCGTTAATTTAGTTTAAAAAATCGAAAATTTTATTAATACATCTTAGAATGAGGAAATGAAAGATCTCTCAAGGTTTAAAAAAAAAAAAACGAGAGAAAAAAAATTAATCACCAGATGTTTACGATTCAATACCGAGGATTTTCAAGTAAAAAAAAAAAAATACTGAGGATCAATGGATTTGTCTCACTATAATAAGGTACTCATCGTGAATTGTTTTACTTTATTTATTCAACAGGCGATAGAGTCACGAAGAGAACTAACATCAACTACAAAAGAAGAGTTCAGTTGCAATCGTCATTCAGAGAGAAAGAAATATGCGGACTGTCAAACAAATTTATCTGGTAAACAATTGTCTTTACGCTTTTTTTTTCTATATCATTTTTTTTTTTATTTATTTTGATAAAAAGAGAACTTGTGAATTTCACCGAAATTTCAATTTTTTCCGCAATTTTTTTTTATCTAGACGTTCACGGATTTCATGACTGGACAAAAAACGAGAGAATGTGTACAAATTGATGAAAATAGTCGGTTATTGGGTAATCCAGTCTGCGTAGATTTTGGTAATGAAAAATACTTAAAAAACGGTGAGTTTTGTTTTTTTTTTAATTATTGAATTTTTTAAAATAAATTATTCTATTTTTTTAAATTTAGTTTTTTTTAAATATCTCGGAAACTAATGGAGATACGCCCTTTTTTGCCCTGAGGCACTTTTGTAGAGAATTTCAAGAGCTACAAATAAGGATTCAGGCGAAATCGCTTTATCTCGCTTAGTTTCCGAGATATTCCTTTAAAAAAAACGAATGAAAAAAATTGGAGTGAAGAATTAAAACAGAATAATTAAATTTTTTTCACTCATTTTCTGAGAATATTTTGGAAACTAAGCGAGATAGAGCAATTTTGCCTGAATCATGTTTTGTAGCTTTTAAAATTCTCTACAAAAAATCATTCAAGCAAAATTACCTCATCTCGTTTAGTTTCCGAGATATTCCACGAAGAATGATCACAAAAATCATTCGAATTTCATAATTTCATCTTTTTACTTAAAAAAAAAAATCCCTTTATCTGAAAAAAAAAATTGTGACACAGAATTGATTGTTATCCCATTTTCAAACTGTAATTTTCTGTTTTTCCGATAAAACCCAATGATTTTTGAAAAAAAAATAAATAAAACAAACGTTATAAGCCATTTATCTAATCTTTTCTTTCAAAAGTAAACAAATTTTCTCTCATTCCAACTCTAAATTCCTTCATTTTCAATTTATAAATATTTATTTACTCTCATTATTTTTTTTCTATTCATTTCCAGATACAACTGGTAATTACGAGTATTACGCAGCCGATCCACTCTGGATAAAAATACGCCTTCTACTATTTTGGATCTTCTGGGGTGCATTATTAGCAATTATAATTTTATCAATCTTGACTTATTCATGTCTGGTTCCTAGTCTCTGTTCAAATTATCCAGATAGCTCATTCTGATATTCCCAATATATCTTGAAAAACAAAAAAAAACAGAGTTTTCAACAGAAATTTTTTTTTAATTAATTAACAAAAAAAAACTCTGTTTTTTTTGTTAATTAATTTAAAAAAATTTTCTCTTGTTCATTATCATTATTCTAAGCTCATGAACTCTTTGAGGGGCAGTGCTTCACTTTCATAGGTGAGAGTGGGGCAAAATGGACCTAGACGATAAGATGACTCGAGATTTTTTTAAAAAGCAGCGGTTGCTTAAAAAAATCTGAAAAAATTTACAAACAATATAGATATGTTGGAGGATTTTCTCAAATTTTTTCACATTTTTTCGTCGAGTCCTTCATTCCCAAAAAAAATTCCTTAATTATGTTGCTATGAGGGTCCATTTTGCCCCACTCTCCCCTAGCACTTCTGCCCTTTAATTTTCATTATTTCTATTTTTTTTTATAATCGTTTCATTCTTATTTTAAAGAACGAATAAGTGAAGACGTAATTGTAAGAGTTCATCTCCATAAATATTGTCTCTATAAATAGCAGTACATTATTATTATTATCATTCATGTTAAAAAAAGAAAGAACATGAAGAACTTCAATACTTGATAATACGCTCATTTATTTTAATAACAACTTAGTCTTATGGAGAAAAAATGGTACAAAAGCTAATAAGATATTTTTAGTTAATCAATAATTTTATAAATATTCAATTGTTTATCAATATAGAATAATGAATTTTATTTTTGTAATTAAAAAAAAGAGACTGATTATTTTTAATCCCTGGAAATGAATCAGGAAAAATTGAACGATTTTTCGGAGTTATTAGAAATGGATTATCTTTGAAACTAAACGAGATAGAGCAATTTTGCACGAATTATCTTTTTCTAGAACATTTCGAGAGCTAAAAGGAAATATTGGGGTAAAAAGGGCGTATCTTCATTCGTTTTTGAGATATCCTGAAGAAAAGAACGATGAAAATAGATTTATTCAGTGTTATCGGTAAATTACATTTTTTTGAAATTTTTTTTTCTTTTCAGAATATCTCAGGAAGTGAATGAGATAGAACAATTTTATCTTAACTCTTTTTTGTAGAGAATTTTAAGGTCTAGGAAAATGTGTTCGAGTAAAAAAAGACGTATCTTCATTAGTTCCAGAGATATTTTCGAAACAAGAACTAGAAAAATAGGTTTTTTCAATTGAATCGCTAAATTACAATTTTCGTGGCTCTTTCTCTAAGAATATCTCGGCAACTAAGCGAGATGGAGTGATCTTACCTCAGTTTTTTTTTTGTAATCCTCGGAATTCTCTACAAAATCGGTTCAGGATAGAAAGGGCGTATATATATTAGGGGAGAGTGGGGCAAAATGGACACTATAATAAAATGGTTAGAGATTGATTCTTTTTGAGCATTCTATTGAAAAGCTGAGGAAATTTTAGCCGGAAAACCAGTGCCATTTGTATTTTTTTCGATTTTTTTTTTAATCTATATTTTTTTGGCATTTTTGAGGGGTAGAAGCCTTTTATTTTTTTCAAATGTTCAGTTTTTTCCAAATATCTGTGGTTCTATTGGTCGTAGCGATTCGGGGTTGATCTCAAATGAAAGGTGAGCTCATTTCCCATCGAATTATGGGGTTTTTAATTCAAAAATGTCAATTTTTGGAATAGTTATAGGCCAAAAACTGTTTCACAAAATTGTTTCACAGAAATGTCCATAAATACCTTAAAAATCGATATTTTTGAATTTAAAACCCTATAAATCGATGGCAAATGATCTCATCTTTCACCTCCCGTCGAAATTTTTGCGCTACGACAAATAGAACCAAAGATATTCTCAAAAAACTGAAAATTTTCAAAAAAACAAGGCTTTTACCCCTCTAAAAAGCTCAAAAAAGTCAAAATCACCAAAAACTCCGAAAAAATTAATTTCGGCACCTGTTTCCCATCTAAAATTTCCTCAGCTTTCCAATGAAATCATGAAAAACAATCTACCGCCAATATTTCCCTTAATTTCAAGAGTTTTCCATAATATTTGCGAAAAAATTTAGATGTGTCCATTTTGCCCCACCTTCCCCTATATATAATAAAGAAAAAATATTTTTTTTCCCGTAAAATAATTTGCCGAAGGAAGGTCGGTGTGGGATATTTATCTGATTTTCATCATATAAATATATATATATATTATATATAATAAAGAAGAAATTTTTGTTTTTGCTCTATTATTCACCGAAATAGTTTCAAAAAAAAAACTAGGGGTGAGCAATTGCTCACTCGCTACGCTCGCTCGCGAATAGAGGAGTGTGTAGTTGCTCACTCGCTACGCTCGCTCGCGAATAGAGGAGTGTGTAGTTGCTCACTCGCTACGCTCGCTCGCGAATAGAGGAGTGCGTATTTGCTCGCTCGCTACGCTCGCTCGCGAATGGAGGAGTGCGTTATTGCTGATTGGAAGGAATTAGTGAGAATGTATTGTGCGACTTCAAGCCACACCAAGAACTTCCCGATAATTTCTCTCACTACTTACTATTAGAAAAAATAATGAATGATAAAAACGATAAATAACAACAGACATGATCGTGGAAGCTATCACGATATGTTGAGGAAATCTCAAAACATGGAGATCAATAAAAAAATCAATTTTTCCTTTTCGGGGGTAGTGCATAGACTCCTCTTTTTGGGAAATTAAGAACAACTTGATAATGTTTTTCGTAAAAAACTAAGAAAGTACTGGATCGATTCCGATCAAAATCTAATGACCGCGAATTTGTGTCAAGATGCTTCGATTACGACATCGATCACATTATTGATTTATGAGAAAACGTGAACGAAAAAATTGATCACGGACATACACACACACACACACACAAACACACACACAGACATGATCGTGAAAACTATCAAAAAATGTTGGGGAGGTCTTAAAACATGAAGATCGATCGAAAAATCGATTTTTCATTTTCGGGGCCATTACATAAACTTCCCTTATCGGGAAGTTAAAAATTCATGAAATCCTGTGAATTGCAAGAAATTTCGATTTTTTTTTCAAATATCTCGTTAAATAGTGGAGATACGCCCTTTTTGCCCTAATCCTTTTTCATAGCTCTTGAAATTCTCTCCTAAAATTTTATAAAATCGTATTTTTCAAGTAAAAAGAACGTATCTCCATTATTTGACGAGATATTCTCAAGAAACGAACGTTTTTTCCTTTTCCCGCCTAAATTCATAATTTTGAATTGTAAAATCAGTTACCGGAAGCGCTTCACAGAGGGCCTCACACTCGCCAGCGACTTCTCCTCAAGGCAAAAAAAATAATTACTCTCTCCCATTTCCGAAGGTGCGCGTCTCTGTCTCTCGCACTAGCATCAAAGACCAATTACATAATCAAGTGATTCCTAATTGGCCTTGAAATAATACAAACATATCGACATACGTCTGCATAAAATAAAAATAAAAAAATCGAAGAGATGGAGAGTAGTGGGAGAGTGGATTTAGAGAATGGTGCAGAGGTGAATGGCACTAACAAGCCAACAGTTGCAACTTACAAGCCGCTCCCTGACGACGATACTAATTGGAAGTCAAATAAAGAGGATAAATCAAAGGACATGGGAAAACAGGACAATGAGGAAATCAAGGATGGGGCAGAGGAAAAAATGCTCAATGATGAAGCCAAAATCAGCCCCAAAAAAGACGTTTCTCAGGTGAGTTTTAATTTTTTTTTTTTGGGGGAATTTGTAGATTTTTTGGAAGCTATTCAACATGGCTGACGACAATTTTGGGCACCGATAAGAATAATGAGTAAATGATTTTTTTTTAAATATTGAACGAGAATGAGATTTTTAATTTTTTTAATTTTGAGACGAATTAATTTTTTTTTATCAATTTTTTCAGAATTTCTCGGAAACTAAGCGAGATAGTGCAATTTTTGTAGATACCTTTTTTGTAGCTCTTCCAATTGACTGCAAATAAGGTGAAATCGCACTATCTCGCTTAGTTTCCGAGATTCTTTCAGTTAAAAATGGTGAAAAAATGATAATCAATTTTATCTGAAATATTTCATTTTTTTGGAGAGAGAATTGTTTCTTTCGTTTTTCATTTTTTATTTTTTTTTTAAATTTGAGGTAAGAAGTGGGATTGTGATGGTGAAATTGTTTGTGCAGTTGCATCACCATTTTCCTTGTCTCATGAGAAACGATGATCTTATCAGTAATTCAAAGCGCAGCGAGATAAATAAGGAGAATTCTGAAAAATCTTCAGTTTATGAGTTTTTGTCAATATTGAATTTAAGATAGAGGGGAGGAATGATCAGTTTATATCCCTCATTTTGGGCCATTCACGACCATCAAAACAAAAAAATATTTTTTCTTTATTATATATAATATATATATATATATTTATGTGATGAAAATCAGATAAATATCCCACATCGACCTTCCTTCAATATACATTACGACGTAATATATATCATACATTAATATATATTTATAATAGTATAATATAGTATAAATATTAATATAGTATGTAAGTGATATAAAATATAAATATATTTTAAATATATTCTAAATATATAATTACGACTATCAAATATATTATATAAATATTAATAAAAATACATATTATATATGTATTAATATATATTATACAATATAATATTTATTATACCTATAGTGAGACTAAGGTAACTATAATAAATATGCTTTAACCCACTCATCCTTCTTTGTCTGAAATTCAATACAGGGGAAGGTGGGGCAAAATGGACACATCTAAATTTTTAGGCAAATATTATGGAAACTCTTGAAATTAATAGAAATATTGGCGGTAGATTGTTTTTGATGATTTCATTGGAAAGCTGAGGAAATTTTGGGCGGGAAACAAGTGCCGGAATTAATTTTTTTGAATTTTTGACGATTTTGACTTTTTTGAGCATTTTAGAGGGGTAAAATCTTCCTTTTTTTGAAAATTTTCAGTTTTTTGAGGATATCGTTGATTCTATTTGTCGTAGCGTAAAAATTCCGATGGGAGGTGAAACGTGAGATCATTTGCCATCGATTCATAGGGTTTTCAATTTCAAAATATCGATTTTTAAGGTATTTATGGGCATTTTTGTGAAACAGTTTTTAGAAACAGTTTCTGGCCTGTAACTATCTCAAAAATTGATATTTTTGAATTCAAAACCCCATAAATCGATGGGAAATGAGCTCACCTTTCATTTGAGACCAGCCCCGAATTGCTACGACCAATAGAACCAGAGATATTCGCAGAAAACTGAAAAATTTAGAAAAAAGAAAGGCGCCCTTCAAAAATGCCGAAAAATATCGAATTTTCCAAAAAATCTGAAAGAATACATTTGACACTTGTTTTCCAGCTAAAATTTCCTCAGCTTTCCAATAGAATTATCGAAAGAATTCCATCTGTAACCGTTTCATTACAGTGTCCATTTTGCCCCACTCTCCCCTACTAGAATTTTTCTATTTTTTGTAAATATTGAATATGAGATAAAGAGTGTAAAAAAAAATTTCCATTTCATTGCGTAGCCTTTAGACCAACATTGGCAAAATAATGCGGAATTTTTTTAGAGAGTGGCGGCTTGTATGAAAAAATTGGAAAAAATTCATCAAGAACGTAGACACGCTGGAGCATTTCCTCAATTTTTTTTTCACAAAGTCCTTCACTCCCGAAAAAAAATTCCTGATTGATTTTAATTCAGAGGTCTATTATGCGCGAGTCTCTCCTATGCAAATTCCAATTGTTTCGTTGCTCGTTTCTTCTTTAGAATATCTCGGAAACTAAGTGGCATAGAGCGACTTGTCTGAAAATTTTAAAAGCTACAAAAGAGGATAAAGGCAAGAAGTGCGTATCTCCATTAATTACCGAGATATTCTAAAAAAAATATTATCAAAAAATTCAGTAATAAAGAAATAAAAAAGAAAATTTTTTTAAAAAGGGCAAATTTTTAATTCATGTATAAATTAATATAAATTATTTCGAACACTGATAAAAATTGTTCAAGTGTTGAAATAGCATGAAAAATAAAAATGAAAGGAATTGCAAACGTTTTGGAGTAAATTATGAACGTTTTTAATTTTCATATTTTTTTTTTTCAAAGGGCGTTTAATTATTAATTTCCATTAAATGCCTCTCGAAAAAAATTAATTCATCTTTAAAAATACGAATTTTTCACCTTTAAATTTATTTAATAAAAAAAAACAATTCCGCAGGTGATCTTCGTCTCTGAAAACGGCGACGCAAAGATCGACGTGGCCGTGACAAAGCCCACTCTCTCAGGAATGGGCAAAGAGGAATTGATGAAATACGCAAATGATCCTTTCTGGGTGCGTCTCCGCTGGTTCCTCTTCATAAGCTTCTGGGTACTCTGGTTCGCGATGCTGGCTGGTGCAGTAACGATAATCGTTCTTGCTCCAAAATGCGCAGCCCCAGCACCCAAAAGCCAATTCGAGAAGAGTCCAATGGTGCAATTGGAGCCAAAAGACCTCGAGGGAAGGGACAAGACTTCACTTGAAAAATTATCAAGAAATCTGCAGGACCTCCACGTGTCCGTCATCTCCCTCTCCTCAATCCTGAAGTCATCGGCGCCAGGTCACGTGACGGATTTCCGTGACGTTGATGATCGAATCGGAATGCAGCTGATCAAGGATTTGATTGAGATAACGAAGAAAAATGAGCAGAAAGTTGTTTTAGAAATTGATCCGAATCATTCAGGAATCGATCACGTTTGGTTCAATAAATCGGTAAATCGCGAGGAGCCATACACGAATTATTACGTCTGGGCATCGGCAAAAATAGGCGCGGATGGCTCGAACAATGCCCCGAGCAATTGGCTCAGCGTCAATAATTATTCTGCTTGGGAATGGAACGAAAAAAGAGGACAATACTATCTCCATCAGTTCAACAGAACACAACCGGATCTGAACTTCAATAATCCTTTGGTTATCAACGAATTCAACAAAATATTCGATCACTGGCTGAGTTTAGGCATCAGCGGCTTCAGATTGGGCCTGACCCAGTATCTGACCGAGGATCCGAATTTCAACGATCAGAGCTATTCAATTCATCCAGCGGATATTGAGGAATACGAGTCCCAGATTCACGTGCACACGAAAGATCGCGTGGAAAATGGTGGAATATTGGAGATCTGGAAAAATCATACGACTAATGGAACTGGGGAGATCTTGTTCTCGCTGAGTGATGACACGCCACCTGATAATCTGGCTAAATTCAATCAGAAGAAGGAACTTATTGTCCTTCCTCAAAGCTCGAGATTTTTGTATGAGGCTGATGGGGAAATTTCTGCAGAGACACTGAAAGAGAAGATTGTAGATTGGTACAAGCATGTCGCTAACACGTCTAGTCTTACGGGCGTTGGCTGGGACGTAAGTTATTTTTCATAGGGGAAGGTGGGGCAAAATGGACGTCAGGGGTAAAATGGACACATCTAAATTTTTAGGCAAATATTATGGAAAACTCTCGAAATTAATAGAAATATTGGCGGTAGATTGTTTTCGATGATTTTATTGGAAAGCTGAAGAAATTTTAGGCGAGAAACAAGTGACGGAATTAATTTTTTTGAATTTTTGGCATTTTTGACTTTTTTGAGCATTTTAGAGAGGTAAAAAGCCTTTCTTTTTTGAAAATTTTCAGTTTTTCAAGAATATCTTTGGTTCTATTTGTGGTAATGTAAAAATTCCAAATGGAGGTGAAAGGTGAGATCATTTGCCATCGATTCATGGGCTTTTCAATTTGAAAATATCGATTTTCGAGGTATTTATAGTCATTTTTGTGAAACAGTTTAGTGAAACAGTTTTTGGCCTATAGCTATCCGAAAAATTGATATTTTTGAATTAAAAACCCCATAAATCGATGGGAAATGAGCTCACCTTTCATTTGAGACCAACCACGAATTGCTACGACCAATAGAACCAGAGATATTGGCAAAAAACTGAAAATTTTCAAAAAAGCAAAGGCTCACCCCCTCAAAAATGCCGAAAAAATTGAATTTTCAAAAAAATTGAAAAAAATATATCTGACACTGATTTTCCGGCTAAAATTTTCTCAACTTTTCAATAGAAGCATTAAAAAAAATCCATTTCTAACCATTTCATTACAGTGTCCATTTTGCCCCACTCTCCCCTATATATATTACATAATAATTCCAATTTTGGAATTTTATTTCAAAAAAATAGATTTTTTACTAATTTTTTTTTGTAGCGAATGTGAAGAGCTACAAAAAAAGGTTTGGAGTAAAATCGCTCTATCTCGTTGAGTTTCCGAGATATTTGAGAAGAACTGACGATAAAATGAAATCGATTTGTCTGAATAAAAATTCTATCATTTACTTTTTATGAAAAAAAAAAACGTTTTTTTTCTTTCGTTTTTACAGTTAAATGGAAAGGGTAAGCCTCTGCGTGAACGCATGCCTCCGGCTACGGCAGACAGCTTGACACTGATGACGTTGCTTCTTCCTGGTACTCCAATTCTCAAGTTGAATGATGTACTGACGACAAATGAGACACAAGCGGTGTTCGAGAAATTAGCGGACAAACGGAATGATCAAGTCTTTTTGTATGGAGATTTCAATGCGAAGGTCATCAATGGGACTGTTTTCGCTTACACCAGGTGGGTTGAACTTTTTTATTTATTTAGAGCTCTTTAATGATTTAGAACAAAATGAGATTTTTTTTTATGAATAAAAAAAAAAGATTTTTTTTTATAAAAAAAAAAAAGATTTTTTTGTTTATAAAAAAAAAAAGATTTTTTTTTCAATATCTCCATAAATAATGGAGATACGCTCTTTGTGCTCTAAGATGATTTTCTTGAGAATTTCAATAGTTACAAAACCAGCTTAAAATGAAAAAAGCGTATCTGCATTCGTTTCAGGGATATTTTCTGAAAATAGAATTGTAAAATTATCTTTTTTTTTTTTTCAAAGTTTATTCTATTAAAGAACATATATCTGTAAATTTTGAAAATACGATTTTTTTGGCCGAAAGATGGTTTTGCTGAGAATTTCAAGAGTTGCAAAACCATCTTGGCGTAAGAAGGGCATATCTCCATTAATTACAATGACATTTAAGAAAAACAGTTGGAAGAAAAAATGAGACTTTTCTGTTTTATCGCTTCAGCACTGAATTCTGTGATTCAGAGCTGTGGGAATGGATAATATCATTTAACTGACTTTTGTTCAGTCTAATTGGCTCCTCAATTGCCTGCATCCTGAGCTTATTCTCATTCAATCATGGAGCAGATTGAATTATCTAACACTTAACTCATAAATTCATTTAATTAATTACTAACACTGTGTTTTATTGATTCCATGCTTTTTATTGATTTCTCTGGAATACAGAGGAGGAGGGTGAGTTTATTATCGACGGAATTAGATTGTTTATTTACTTATCAATTTTTTTTGCAAAAAAAAAAAAAATGAGTAATCAGATTTTTTTGTAATATTTAAAATTGGCTACAGAAAAGATCTGAAATATTTTTATTTTTTTTTAAATTTTTTTATCTGAAATATTCATGAACTTTCCTGGAAATAATTTTTCATATTTCCAAAAGACATTTTTTTTGTTCGTCCATACATCAAATAAAGGTTTTCATTTTATTGTTGATTTTTCGATTCATTGATCTTTTTCCGCTGAATATCTCGGAAAATCGATGGAGATAGGCACTTTTCGCCCTAGAACATTTTTGTAGAGAATTCCACGATGCAAAGATGTCTTTGAATCAAAAAGGGCGTATCTCCATTAACTTCCAAGATAATCATAGGCTGATCTGGTAGTTTAGCTCTTCACGACTCAACGAAAATGACGAAAAAAAAATAATAAATTTTATTTACAGGTCGAAAAGCGGTTTACCTGGATATCTAGTTGCATATCAGAGCTCTGATCAGCCAGCTGTCATTGACGTGTCAGTTTTACCTCAAGTACCTGACAAAGTCACTGTCCTCACGTGGAGTCCAAATTACGTTCCAAATGGACTTGTCGCCGAGTATGTATTTTTAACGATCGAATTATTAATTTTAAGGTGATATCCCAGTGAACTTGAGTACAGTTAACTCATTTTTTTTTTGATGCCGTATCAAAGATTATATTTTTATACATTTTTCTGAATTTTTTCATATTTTTTGTCTGTGTAGTTTATGAGATATGAATTATCGAAGTTACTGTAAATAGTAGGGATGTGCGAATATTCGAAGTTTTGAATTATTCAGTGTGAATTGAATTTGAATAATTCAATTTGAAAATGAGTCAAATTCTCGAATATTTGAATTATTCGAATAATTCGAATAATTTAAATATTAAAATTATTCGAATTATCTGAATGTTTCAAATTATTTGAATTTCTCAAATTATTTGAATTTTTCGAAATTGGGAAAGAGCCTATCTCCATTAGTTTCCGAGATATCCGTAAAAGAAGACAAAAAACTCAGTTTGTTTTCTTATATTTTTAGGGGTGTGCGAATATTCGAAGTTTTGAATTATTCAGTGTGAATTGAATTTGAATAATTCAATTTGAAAGTGAATCAAATTCTCGAATATTTGAATTATTCGAATAATTTAAATATTAAAATGATTCGAATTTTCGAATTATTTGAATTCTTCGAATTTTTTCGAATTATTCGAATTTTTCAAATTATTTGAATTATTTGAATTTTTCGAATTATTTGAATTTTTCGAATTATTTGAATTTTTCGAATTATTTGAATTTTTTGAATTATTGGAATTATTCGAATTATTTGAATTATTTGAATTTTTCGAATTTTTCGAATTATTTGAAATTTTTGAATCACTTGAATTATTTGAATTTTTCGAATTATTTGAAATTTTCGAATTATTTGAATTTTTCGAATTATTTGAATTTTTCAAATTATTTGAATATTTCGAATTATTTGAATTTTTCGAATTATTTGAATTATTTGAATTATTTGAATTTTTCGAATTATTTAAATTATTCGAATTTTTCAATAATTCAAATTTTTCAAATTATTCGAATGATTTGAATTCTACTAGTATTTCAAATTCTACAAATATTTCGAATTGATCGAATAATTCATCTTTCGAATATTCAAATCGAATTTCGAATTGAATGATATTATTCAATTCAATTCGATTCATTTACAATTTCCACACCCCTAGTAAATAGTAGTGTGGATAAAATCCCCCAAATCCGACAGACATAACGAAATTCCTAAAAAAATCACAGGGTTGACCCATTATTTGGAAACGATTGGCGAAGAGAAATGCATTTTTACTAAATAATAGAAGAAAAAAATATTCAATTCATCGTATAGTTATTGGGAAATTTAAATTACAAGGTAGTCGTAACTATTTGCCTCTCTCTCTATCTCATGCATGTGATAAGAGATTAGTAATGTAAAAAAAATTTATATTCACAGGCTGAAAATATGTCTTGCGGATAGTTTAACCACTTTTACGGGTAAATTGAAGCACTTTTTCCCGAATTATCGGCAATTAATTAGAAATTAAACTAAAAATCTTACTTTTTTCTTTTTCATCGCCGGGACTCTGGGATACTCCCTTAAATACTAAAAAATATTAGGAATTAATCAATTTTTACCTTTTTTGCAGGACACCAATACCATCGGACAGCGTTCCAATGTCTCCAAAAAGTACATTAGTTTTAACATTTGTGCCATCAACAAAATAATATTGAGAAAACTCAAGAAATGATGATTATAAAAAAGATTTTAAGATGAATATTCTCGAATTGCATTTAAATGTGTTTTTTGCGGTATATATATATCCCCGCAATTTTATGAAATAATAATTGATGTGAGCATTAAAAAAAATCCGTGTTATTTCTGAATTCCCATGAAATTACGAAATTTTAAATGTTTATTAATTTTTTTTAAAGAAAAATTTCAGCTCAACTGTAATTAAATTTTCTATTTCATCTTCAAAAATATTATTTACAATAAATTAAGAATTATAAAAAAAAACAAAATGATAAAAAAAAAATTATTCTATATGAAGTTTATGTGGATCGGTGAATCTTGCTGTAAGTATGTAGAAAAGTGCAGGTAGTGGAACTAATATCAACATAGCAGGATGTATATTGACACCGCGTAATGTTGCAACAGCGATAATTCCATAGCCATGTAATAACCAGTGCCCAAGGATAACAACAATATTTTTAATATCCGAAACTGAACTGAGCAACAATGATTTCATCGTCTAAAATAGAATAAAATGAAAATAAAATTATTAAATAATGCGGATGAATAAATAGAAGAAATTTATTGATCATACTAATATTTACCTGATTTAGTTTGAAAGCGAAATGCGCCGCATTCGATAAAACGGAGAGAATTATTGTGATGTATGGGAATGAATAATCTGAAATTTTTAGAATTTGGTGAATAATTGATTTTTTTACGAATATTTAATGATAACAATAAGAATGATTGTTGTTATTATTATTTTTGATTTATTATTTATTATTATTATTATATTCATATATTGACTAGGGAAGAGTGGGGCAAAATGGACACTATAATAAAATGGTTAGAGATTGATTTTTTTTGATAATTCTATTGAAAAGCTGAGGAAATTTTAGCCGGAAAACGAGTGTCATTTGTATTTTTTTCGATTTTTTTGAAAATTTATATTTTTTGGTATTTCATTTTTTTCAAATGTTCAGTTTTTTCCAAATATCTGTGGTTCTATTGGTCATAGCGATTCGGGGTTGGTCTCAAATGAAAGGTGAGCTCATTTCCCATCGAATTATGGGGTTTTGAATTCAAAAATGTCAATTTTTGGAATAGTTATAGGCCAAAAACTGTTTCACAAAATTGCTTCACAGAAATGTCCATAAATACCTTAAAAATCGATATTTTTGAATTTAAAACCCTATAAATCGATGGCAAATGATCTCACCTTTCACCTCCCGTCGGAATTTTTGCGCTACGACGAATAGAACCAAAGATATTCTCAAAAAAGTGAAAATTTTCAAAGAAACAAGGCTTTTACCCCTCTAAAAAGCTCAAAAAAGTCAAAATCGCCAAAAACTCCAAAAAATTAATTCCGGCGCTTGTTTCCCATCTAAAATTTCCTCAGCTTTTCAATGAAATCATCAAAAAGAATCTACCGCCAATATTTCCCTTAATTTCAAGAGCTTTTCATAATATTTGCCAAAAAATTTAGATGTGTCCATTTTGCCCCACCTTCCCCTATATTAATTGCTGAGAAATCTTTGAGGGCTCCGACCCCCTTCGACGATTACTTAGCGAGCGAAAATACATTCGAACGCTCTACAACAGTGACTACTCCCACCAACTGGATATTATTACTATTATTATTATTATAATTTTGAGGTACTCACAGATTAAACCACCGCCTACTGCATGAAGAAGCGCTAAAATTGGGAAGAAATATAGAGCAGCGTATATTGAGAATTTTCCCTGCTTCGGAAGAAATTTTTGGGCTATCGGAGGTCGTAATAGGAGCATTATCACCACGCCCAAAGAATAAAAAACGAAAACCATTGTATACCTGTAAATCAATGAATTTATTTGACATGTTAATTATGGATTGAAGAGATGAAATAGAGGGAATAAATTTTTTTGTGAAATTTTTTCAGAATATCTTGGAAGTTTAGCGGGATAAGATGATTTGGTTTTGAAACATTTCTTTAGGGAGCTTTAAAATCTACGATAATGAATTAGAGTTAAATAGTTTTATCTCACTTATTTTCCGAGACATCTTATGGGAGAATTAGATTATTTTGTCATCAATTTCTACTGAATATTTCAGTAAATTATGGAAAAACAGCGTTTTTGTAGGGAATTTCGAGAAGTAGAAAGAAGGATTAGGCTTGAATCACTTTATCTCGCTTAGTTTCCGAAATATGTTCTATAAAAAAATGAAGAAAATTTACTCATTGTATGTTTTTCACAAAAATCTCGAAAACAAGCAAGATAGGACGATTGTACTCGATTATTTTTTTTGTAGCTCTTGAAATTTTCTACAAAATCACATAAGGGCAAAAAGGGCGTATCTCCATCAATTTCCAAGATATTCTGAAAAAATGACGGAAAGAAATAGGACCAATCCTGTTTTTTTCTCAAATATCTCAAAAATTAAACGACATGGAGCAATATTATCCTACCTATTCAGATTCAAAATTCTCTACGAAATCATCTTAAGTAGGGGTGTGCGAATATTCGAAGTTTTGAATTATTCAGTGTGAATTGAATTTGAATAATTCAATTTGAAAATGAATCAAATTCTCGAATATTTGAATTATTCGAATATTCGAATAATTCGAATAATTTAAATATTAAAATTATTCGAATTTTCGAATTATTTGAATTCTTCGAATTTTTCGAATTATTTGAATTATTTGAATTTTTCGAATTATTTGAATTTTTCAAATTATTTGAATTATTTGAATTTTTCGAATTATTTGAATTTTTCAAATTATTTGAATTATTTGAATTTTTCGCATTATTCGAATTTTTCAAATTATTTGAATTATTCGAATTTTTTGAATTTTTCGAATTATTTGAATTATTTGAATTTTTCGAATTCTTTGGATTTTTCAAATTATTTGAATTATTTGAATTTTTCGAATTATTTGAATTTTTTGAATTATTTGAATTTTTCGAATTATTTGAATTTTTAAAATTATTTGAATTTTTCGAATTATTTGAATTTTTCGAATTATTTGAATTATTCAAATTATTTGGATTATTTGAATTTTTCGAATCATTTAAATTATTCGAATATTTCGAATGATTTGAATTCTACTAGTATTTCAAATTCTACGAATATTTCGAATTGATCGAATAATTCATCTTTCGAATATTCAAATCGAATTTCGAATTGAATGATATTATTCAATTCAATTCGATTCATTTACAATTTGCACACCCCTAATCTTAAGGCAAGAAAGGCGTATCTCCATTAGTTTCCGAGATATTTTTAAAAAAATAATGATAAAAAATTAGACCCATTCTGTGTTTTTCTCGAAAATCTCAGAAACTAAATGAGATTGAGCAATTTTAGCCGAATCCTTTTTTTCAGTTCTTGAAATTCTCTGCAAAAACCATGTTTAGACAAAAGGGCGTAAGGTAAGAGCACTAGTACCTGCTCACTTTCGGTATTTTTAGTATTAATATAATTATATTGTGGAGAAAAGCAAATTGGAAATTTTTAACAATATTATTGAATTATCCATGAATTTGAATTCATTACACTACCAGATGCTATACTTTTCCATAAAAGAGCATTAAATAATTTTCAAACGGCCTTCGTTCATTTCGGCAGTATTCACCAGTTATCGTATCGAGCTACGTCGATTAACGAGGATGACACTCCGCGCGAATTTAATATTTGATCGTTATTTAGTGGTACTAATGTGGGTCATATTGTTTTTACTATTTTTTAATAGTTAATTCTCCAGGTACTGGGGTAAAGCGCAAAAGTATTTTCAAACTTCAATATTATCCATGAATTTCATTAAATAACTGAAAATTTCAATTATTCTATATTTAGAAATATATGATAATAATTTTGAAAACGATATGTCCATTTTTAATCAATAGGGGCGATTCCACCAATTCTCGAATGGAATTTTGGCTCCAAATTTTGGGAGGCGACTTTTCAGTCCTCATCGATTAAAACCATTAAAATGAAGAAAATCCTAAATTCTAAACCATTTTGCCCCACTATTGAAGCAAAAATCAATGAATTTTGATTTTTGCATCAAAATTCTCTCTTAAGAATGACGTGAGTAGCTAAATGAAAAAAAAAAAATACAAAATATAGATTTTCATCGCAAATTGTCGGAATTTTCTGAAAAAAACAATGAATTTTGATTTTTTCATCAAAATTCTCTCTTAAGAATGACGTGAGTAGCTAAATGAAAAAAAAAAATTACAAAATATAGATTTTCATCGCAAATTTTCTGAATTTTCTGAAAAAAACAATGAATTTTGATTTTTTCATCAAAATTCTCTCTTAAGAATGACGTGAGTAGCTAAATGAAAAAAAAAAAATACAAAATATAGATTTTCATCGCAAATTTTCGGAATTTTCTGAAAAAAACAATGAATTTTGATTTTTTCATCAAAATTCTCTCTTAGGAATGACGTGAGTAGCTAAATGAAAAAAAAAAAATACAAAATATAGATTTTCATCGCAAATTTTCTGAATTTTCTGAAAAAAACAATGAATTTTGATTTTTTCATCAAAATTCTCTCTTAAGAATGACGTGAGTAGCTAAATGAAAAAAAAAAAATACAAAATATAGATTTTCATCGCAAATTTTCGGAATTTTCTGAAAAAAACAATGAATTTTGATTTTTTCATCAAAATTCTCTCTTAAGAATGACGTGAGTAGCTAAATGAAAAAAAAAAAATACAAAATATAGATTTTCATCGCAAATTTTCGGAATTTTCTGAAAAAAACAATGAATTTTGATTTTTTCATCAAAATTCTCTCTTAAGAATGACGTGAGTAGCTAAATGAAAAAAAAAAAATACAAAATATAGATTTTCATTGCAAATTTTCTGAATTTTCTGAAAAAAATATTCTTTTTCGTCTTTGTCCTTGTTTTCGAGGTGAAAATACTCTTTGAAAACTTCAAATGCTTGTTTCGAATCTTTCCCCAAATTTTTTTTCAATTTTTTTATTTTTTTCTGAAAATTTGGAAAATTTGCTAGGAACTATATGATTTTTAGCCCCTGCTCTTGAAAACTCCGGTGACTGTAATTAAAAATTTGAAATTTAATACTTATTAAGAACTAACAATAAATGCAAGTTGAAAAGATGGATGTTGCAAAAGACATATGTATATTGATTACATTTCATAATTCTAAATGGAAAACATCAGTTGTTTAAATGTTTTCCATTTAGGATTATAAAATGTGATCAATATCCATATGTCTTTTGCAACATTCATCTTTTCGACTTGCATTTATTGTTAGTACTCAATAAGTATTAAATTTCAAATTTTTAATTACAGTTACCGGGGTTTTCAAGAGCAGGGGCCGAAAATCATATAGTTCCTAGCAAATTCTCCAAATTTTCAGAAAAAAATAAAAAAATTGAAAAAAAAAATTGGGGAACGATTCGAAACAAGCATTTGAAGTTTTCAAAGAGCATTTTCACCTCGAAAACAAGGACAAAGACAGAAAAGAATATTTTTTTCAGAAAATTCAGAAAATTTGCGACGAAAATCTATATTTTGTATTTTTTTTTTCATTTCGCTACTCACGTCATTCTTGAGAGAAAATTTTGATGCAAAAATCAAAATTCATCGATTTCTGCTTCGATAGTGGGGCAAAATGGTTTAGAATTTAGGATTTTCTTCATTTTAATGGTTTTAATCGATGAGGACCGAAAAGTCGCCTACCAAAATTTGGAGCCGAAATTCTATTCGAGAATTGGTGGAATCGACCATAGAAATATTTTTCCCATCGAATTTTAGGGAACCGAATCGAATAGTGAGCAGACACTATTGCCCTTACCTTATCTCCATTATCTATCGAGATATTCTCGAAAAAAAAACCGTTCTACTCTAAAATGCAACTCACAATGGATAAACGGCTTCTTGAGTGCAGTGAAGTGATGCTTCATAATTTGGACTTGGATTATGAAGCAGAGTGTACCAATCCGACAGTCTCTTGACTCTGCACGACCTGATACCAAAGTATCCAATGGGCTCAGTAACCTGAAGTGTAATTAGTGATGCTGCAGTTATTTCAATGAGCGCGGATGCGTGGAGGACAATGACCTCTTTCGGGATGTTCCTTCTCATTGCAACCATGTCGATGCAGAACCAGTGGAGAACAAGTGCCAATAGGACCATGAAACCGAGGTAAAGCCAGTCATAGAACATTGGCACGTCGTCACAAGAAACACAGACTGAGGATTCATTGGTTCTGAAGCCTCTGGGACAGGCACCGCAGTCTGTCCAATTGCCATCTTCCAGCAATTCACGACCACAATAAATTCCTGGACATCTCTCTAATAGACTCATTTTACTGATGATCATTGAGTTATTCTGGGAAAGAAAAACAGAAGAAAATTAGTTAAAATTTTAAATTTTGCGAAATTGAAGTTCTTCTAAAATTTACTGTTTGACATTTGTTTTTGGGATGTATCTCGGTGAATAATAGAGATACGCTATTTTGCCCTGCAGCAGTTTTGAGAGGATTTCGAGAGCAAAAAAATGAGATCAGGAGGAAATTACGCTATCTCGCTTACTTTCCGAGATATTTTAAGAAGACTAAATGAGTAAATGGTGCTTTTGCTCTGAGACTTTCTTATAGAGTCTTTCAAGAGCTACAGAAAAGGATTAGAATGAAAAGAAAATATTTATATTGGTTCATGAAAGATTTGAGAACAATGAGTGACGAAAATAGAGTTTACTTAATTGTTCATTTTTAGTTTTGGTGTTTTATTTTATGAAAATCGAGAGAAACTAGGGAAAATACTTGAGATAGGATCTTTCTGACTATAGGGGAGAGTGGGGCAAAATGGACACCTTAATGAAACGGTTGGAGATGGATTTTTTTCGATGATTCTATTGAAAAACTGAGGAAATTTTAGCCGGAAAACGAGTGTCAGATGTATTTTTTTCGATTTTTTTTGAAAATCCTATATTTTTTGGCAGTTTTGAGGGGTGAAAGCCTTTCTGTTTTCAAAAATTTTCAGTTTTTTTGCAAATATCTCTGGTTCTATTGGTCCTAGCAATTCGGGGTTGGTCTCAAATGAAAGGTGAGCTCATTTCCCATCGATTTATGGGGTTTTTAATTCAAAAATATCAATTTTTGGGATAGTTATAGGCCAAAAACAGTTTCACAAAACTGTTTCACAAGAATGCCCATAAATACCTTAAAAATCGATATTTTTTAATTGAAACCCCATGAATCGATGGGAAATGATCTCACCTTTCACCTCCCGTCGAAATTTTTGCGCTACGACAAATAGAACCAAAGATATTCTCAAAAAACTGAAATTTTTCAAAAAAACAAGGCTTTTACCCCTCTAAAAAGCTCAAAAAAGTCAAAATCGCCAAAAACTCCAAAAAATTAATTTCGGCACTTGTTTCCCATCTAAAATTTCCTCAGCTTTCCAATGAAATTATCAAAAACAATCTACCGCCAATATTTCCCTTATTTTCAAGAGTTTTCCATAATATTTGCCAAAAAATGTAGATGTGTCCATTTTACCCCTGATGTCCATTTTGCCCCACCTTCCCCTATATAATATATATATATTTATGTGATGAAAATCATATAAGATTCCACACCGACCTTCCTTCGGCAAATTATGGTGTTAATTATGCCAAAATGAAGGTTTGGTAGCGAAATTTACATTATATTCATTTTAGCCTTTCATTTTTTTCAAATGTTCAGTTTTTTCCAAATATCTGTGGTTCTATTGGTCGTAGCCATTCGGGGTTGGTCTCAAATGAAAGGTGAGCTCATTTCCCATCGAATTATGGGGTTTTGAATTCAAAAATGTCAATTTTTGAAATAGTTATAGGCCAAAAACTGTTTCACAAAATTGTTTCACAGAAATGTCCATAAATACCTTAAAAATCGATATTTTTGAATTTAAAACCCTATAAATCGATGGCAAATGATCTCACCTTTCACCTCCCGTCGAAATTTTTGCGCTACGACAAATAGAACCAAAGATATTCTCAAAAAACTGAAATTTTTCAAAAAAAACAAGGCTTTTACCCCTCTAAAAAGCTCAAAAAAGTCAAAATCGCCAAAAACTCCAAAAAATTAATTTCAGCACTTGTTTCCCATCTCAAATTTCCTCAGTATTCCAATGAAATCATCAAAAACAATCTACCGCCAATATTTCCCCTAATTTCAAGAGTTTTCCATAATATTTGCCAAAAAATTTAGATGCGTCCATTTTACCCCTGATGTCCATTTAGCCCCACCTTCTCCTACAAATAAAAAATATTTTTATTCAAAAAAAAAATCAAAAATCCAATAATTCTCAACTGAGCACTTACCAATTACCACTTCATCCCCTCCAAAAATCAAATAAACTACAAAAATTGACATAAACTCTCAATTTCCCACTATTTAAGGTTAATCCCGACTAATCCCAATTCAAATTCCTCTCAGAATCAAACCAAAACCCCTACTCCTCCCCCTATTATTCCCCCAATCCCTCGACTCACCTAAAGAAATCACCATAATCCCCCAATGTCCCCCTATCATCCCCAAAACTCTATAATTCAAATTTTTTAACTCATAAAATTCATTTATTATTGAAATGTCAAAAAGCTTCCGTTGTCCCAACACATTGGCCATTCAAAACCGCGCGTTCCTAAACTCAAATCTCCAATTTTCCCGCGCAAATTCAAAAATAAAAACCCAGATCCCCTGAAAACCCGCCAAAACCTCCAAATATCCCCTCCCCTCTATCCCCCCTTTTTCATTGAACATTTCCCCATAAATTCCCTTCAAAAAACCCCAAAAAAATCAAAAAATTAAAAAAAAAACAGAAAATATTCGTTCCTACACAAACGCCATCTTTTCAATTGCCTTCGGTAATTCTCGTATATTTTCGTGTAAAATCGTGTGGAAACACAATGATCACCTCAGCACACACATTACTATTTTCAGGCACACAAGGGGCACCTCAAAAACTCGACGGCTTTTTACACAACTGGTGGATTTTTTTTTTGTTTAACCAAGTCAAAGATTTTTACTCCAATTCCGGAAAAATCACGAAAATCATCACTTCAAAGTGAAGAAAAAAAAAACGCGCGAATATATGAAAACAAAAGGAAAAAGTGCAAGTGAAGGTGACTCGAGAATTCGATTAGTGACTAATCAAAAAAAAAAAATTTCAAGTATTGACAACTTTTCTCGGTTCGAGGAGAATAAACTTGTGTGTCCAAAGGTGTATGCCTGTGTGTGTGTATATATAACTGCTCTACATGTGTGTGTGTCTCCAAAAGTGCTTTAAATTATCCAAAACATAGTGCAATGTGTCAATAGTTGTAAATAGTCGATTAAAAAAAAAAAAAAAAAATTTTTAATTAACAACTTTTTTTAAAATAATAAAAATGATTTTTTTAGAATAGAAAAAAAAAAAAGGGAAAATAAAAGAGCAAGATGAGCAGCTGATGGCGGCCAGGAGGTGCACATAAAAAGAATCATAAATTTCACGCTCCTAAAAAAAAAGTGGAAAACTCCAAAAAAAAAAAACACCAATTTTTTTTTTAAATCCTAGGGAAATTAAGGCTTTACGCACCTTTTTAGTGACTTTTCGAAGAAAATTGCCATTCGACCCTCTCTCTCTCTCTTAAGGGAATTCACGGGAAGTGGGGTTTTGAGGCGTGATATAACGGTGCTTGAAATATTCCCCTCTCTCTCTCTCTCTCCTTAACTCCGGGACTCCGGCATCCGGACGGGCACGTAGCCGGTCCCGGCTATCGAATTCTCTCCTTCTGTGAATGCATTAAAAATTCACTAAAAAAGTCTATCCCACTCGTTTATACCTCAAAATACGTGGGAAACTTAAAAAAAAAAAAAAAAAAGACATTTAAAGGCAAAATGAAGTTTATGTAAAGTGAACGCGAGACTTTTGCAGTTGTGCAAAAATTTTAGGATTTCCTGGATTTTTCAGTGCTAGAGCCTGTGTGTGTGTGTGTGTATCTATATGTGTATATGCTTGTGAAACTCACGCAAGAGGGCCACACGCAAAAAGTCCGTGTGTGGAGGTAAAAAAGGAATAAGAACGATTTTTTTCTAATTTAACCATTATAAAACGCAAAATTGGATATTTTTAAAAAATTAAAATTTCGATATATTAAAGGGGAATAAGGGGCAAAAGTGGGGGGGTCAGTTTTTTTGGGTGCAAGAGGGGATCGAGGGGATTTTGGACACGAGTGTACGTGTGACAACGCCTAGAGTCGAAAAAAAACGGTGAATTTAATGGAAAAATAAATGAAATTTTGGATTTTTTTAAAAAATCAGTGATTTTACGTGAAATTTTCGAAAATAAAGAGGCATTTGTGCCTTTTTTTTTCATTGAAAAGTTGAGGAGATAATCTGCAGGAAAACAAAGGGGAATGATAATTCATCTGTTTACAAGAATTTAATTGTAATATTGAAAAAAAAAAAAAAAGGATTATAAATTTAGGAAAAAGATTGGATTGAACGAGTAATGCGTCCACCGGCAAGCTCAGGTGATCCTTCACGCACAATCTAGCCGCCACGACATCACCAAAAGAAGAGGAACAGAGGCACGAGCGTGACGCCGGAGTATCAAGCCAATCCAGCATCCGCAGTGCCTCAAATCCTACTAACAACATGTCATCTGGCACGTTTGTAGATCGAATAGATCCATTTGCTAAGCGTTCAGTTAAAAAGAAGTCGAAAAAATCACAGGGTTCATCGAGATACAGAAATTCACAGGACGTTGAACTGCAGCAGTTGCCACAGCTCAAAGGTAATGATGGTAAATGATTTTTTTTTTTACAGGGTTGAAGAGAGATTTCTAGGTGTTTGGAGAAAAGGGGAGGGGGGAGGCACGTGGAGAACCTGAAAATCGAGGTTTTCATGGTTTTTCGGAGGAAAAAGGGGAAAAAATCACCATGAAATCAGCAAATTTGTGAAAATTCTTTGGATTTTTTCAAACAAGTAAATTATTGTAAAAAAAATGTTTTGAAAAATTCGCATTTTTGGTTTTTCGAATTTACTAATGTAGGGAAAGGTGGGGCAAAATGGACACGTCTAAATTTTTCGGTGAATATCATGGGGAAACTCTTGAAATTAATAGAAATATTGGTGCTAGTTTTCTTTTGATGATTTCAGTGGAAAGCTGAGGAAATTTTAGCTGGAAAACTAATGCCGGAATTAATTTTTTTGAATTTTTGGGGGATTTTGACTTTTTTGAGCATTTTAGAGGAGTAAAAGCCTTGATTTTTTTGAAAATTTTCAGTTTTTTGAGGATATCTTTCATTCTATTTGTCGTAGCGTAAAAATTCTGATGGCAGGTGAAAGGTGAGATCATTTGCCATCGATTTATAGGGTTTTCAATTCAAAAATATTGATTTTCGAATTTACTAATATAGGGGAAGGTGGGGCAAAAAATGGACACATCTAAATTTTTCGGTGAATATCATGGAAAACTCTTGAAATTAATAGAAATATTGGTGCTATTTTTCTTTTGATGATTTCATTGGAAAGCTGAGGAAATTTTAACTGGAAAACTAATGCCGGAATTAATTTTTTTGAATTTTTGGGCGATTTTGACTTTTTTGAGCATTTTAGAGGAGTAAAAACCTTCATTTTTTTGAAAATTTTCAGTTTTTTGAGGATATCTTTCATTCTATTTGTCGTAGCGTAAAAATTCTGATGGCAGGTGAAAGATGAGATCATTTGCCATAGATTTATGGGGTTTTCAATTCAAAAATATTGATTTTTAAGGTTTTTATGGGCATTTTTGTAAAACACTTTTGGGAAACAGTTTTTGGCCAATAAATATCCCAAAAATTGATATTTTCAAATTCAAAACCCCATAAATCGATGGGAAATGAGCTCACCTTTCATTTGAGACCAGTCCCGAATTGCAACGACCAATAGAACCAGAGATATTTGCAAAAAACTGAAAATTTTTAAAAGAGCCAGTTTTACCCCTCAAAAATGCCAAAAAATATCCAATGTTCAAAAAAAATAAAAAAAAATACATCTGACACTCGTTTTCCGGCTAAAATTTCCTCAGCTTTTCAACAGAATCGTCAAAAAAAATCCACCTTCAACCGTTTCATTATGGTGTCCATTTTGCCCCACTCTCCCCTATGCACTTTCTTCATTTCTTAAAAAATAATTTATTTGTTATATGAAAAATATATCTAAAAATTTTCAGATGTCTGCTATTTTTAGTCATTGAAAAAATGGAATTTCTGGAGAGTTTTTTGATTTTTCGGGAAATGAGGGAGATACGACGTTTTAGGTCTGAAGGAATTTTGAGGAGAGTTTTGGGGGTTTTAGAAAAGGACTAGGGTGAGAGAAGGGTGCATCTGTATTTTTTGAGGAGATATTTAGAGATAAGAGTTTTTTTGAAATTTACTTGATTTTAGGGAAACTTAGGGTGGTTGTGGATAGGGGAGAGTGGGGCATAATGGACCTTCATAGTCACATGATTAAGGAATTTTTTTCAGAATGAAGGATTCAACGAAAAAATCTGAAAAAATTTGAGTAAATTCTCCAACATATGTATATTGTTTGTAAATTTTTTCAGATTTTTTGAAGCAACCGCTGCTTTTTAAAAAATCTCGAGGCATCTCATCTTTTGGGTCCATTTTGCCCCACTCTCCCCTATCTTAGAGAATGATGGAGATACGAGGTTTTTGCTGGAGGAGGATTTTTGGGGAGAATTTCAAAGGCTACAAATGAGGATTCGGAGTAAATTACGCTATCTCGCTTACTTTCTGAGATATTATTGAATAATTGATGGAAAAAATCATTTATGAATTTTTTACATTGGAATACTACTTTTGGAGATTGTTTTTTTAAAGATATCTCGGTAAATAATGAAGAAACGCTTTTTTTATTTTCATGTGGGTTTTTACAGGATTTCAAGAACTACAAAAAAAGGATTCGGGATGAGCTGTGCTATCTCGCTTAGTTTCCGAGTCATTTGAGAAAAAAAGACGAGAAAATTCGAGAATGAAGAAATAAAAAGAAGACAAGTAGATTTTTTTAAAATGTCTTTGAAAACAAACGAGATACGTATTTTTTTCATAGGGGAGAGTGGGGCAAAATGGACACTGTTATGAAACGGTTGGAGATGGATTATTTTTGATAATTCTATTGAGAAGCTGAGAAAATTTTAGCCAGAAAACAAGTCTCAGATATAATTTTTTTGATTTTTTTTGAAAATTCGATATTTTTCAGCATTTTTGAAGGGTAAAAGTCTTTTCTTTTTTGAAAATCTTCAGTTTTTTGTAAATATCTCTTGTTCTATTGGTCGTAGCGATTCGGAGTCAGTCTTAAATGAAAGGTGAGCTCATTTTCCATCGATTTATGGAGTTTTAAATTTAAAAATATCATTTTTCGGGATAGTTATAGGCCAAAAACTGTTTCACAAAAATGCCGATAAATACCTTAAAAATCGATATTTTCAAATTGAAAATCCTATTAATCGATGGCAAATGATCTCACCTTTCATCTCCAATCGGAATTTTTACTCTACGACAAATAGAACCGAAGATATTCCCAAAAAACTGGAAATTTTCAAATAGGAAAGGTTTTACCCCTGTAAAATGCTCAAAAAAGACAAAATCGCCAAAAATTCAAAAAAATTAATTTCGGCACTTGTTTCCCGCCTTAAATTTCCTCAACTTTTACCAACAATTTTTTTCAACAATCCACCGCCAATATTTTCATTAATTTCAAGAGTTTTCCATAATATTTGCCTAAAAATTTAGATGTGTCCATTTTACCCCTGATGTCCATTTTGCCCCACCTTCCCCTATATTCTTTTTTTGTGAAGAATTTCAGCTAAAAAAAATTCATTAATAAGACAAAAAAAGCGTATCTCTATTATTTTCCGAGATATTATCAAAAAGCGAATGGCTAAAAATTGACTTATTTTGTTTTACTTAAAAATTCGTCTATTCAATAATCATTTTTCGAAGATATCTTGGAAATAAAGCGAGATAGAGCGAGTTTAGCCTAATTCTTCTCTGTAACTCTCAAAAGTCTTCATCAAACCATCTTGGAGCAAAAAGAGCGTATCTCCATTATCTACAAAGATATTCTCGAAAAACAATAAGAATAGCATTAAAGTTGCAAAAACGAAGGAATCAATATTTTTCATCAGTTTTTTCGAGAATCTCTTGTAAAATAAGCGAGATAGAGCAATTTTACCCGAATCCTTTTCTGTAGCTCTTGAAATTCTCTGCAAAGTCATTGAGGGGCAAAAAGGGCGTATCTCCATTATTTACCGAGATATTCTATTGAAAATGATGAAAAAACGAGTCGATTTGTCCAATTTTGCCTTTTTTTTTTACAACTGATTGGTGATTGTTTTTCTATGGATGGTGAGTTACGGGCTAATTGTTGAGGTTTTTTCGGTGACTTCCGGCTGCCGGATGTGATCAAACAATCTCTGGGCGATCAGTCCCGGAAATGTAAATAGAATAATGTTTTTAGAGGGAGAATCAATGAATCTTTGATGTCTAAAGTTTTTTAAAAAGGAAATTGATGTTAAAATTGTAGGAAAGTTGAGGAAAGTAGAATTGACCTCCTGTTGCTGATTTTTACAGTATTTTTAATTTTTTTTATTTTTTTTTTAAATTTTTTTTAATTTTTTTTTTTTTAATTTTTTTTTTTTAAATTGATGATTGAAAAATAGAATTTTTTTGTTTCATCTCAAAATTATATTTTTTAATGATCTTCTTCTGAAAATATCTCGGAAACTAAGAGAGATAAAGTGATTTTAATGAAATCCTTTTTTGTAGAGAATTTCAAGAGCTACAAAACCATATTCGGGCAAAAAAAGCGTATCGCCATTATTTATCGAGATATTCTCAAAAAACAAATGATAAAAATAGAATTATCGTTTTTTCTGATTTTTTCTCTTTGAAAAATTATTATCTCGTAATATTCTCAATAGAAAATTGAGCCATTCATGCAATCTATATAGATTATTACAACGTCAATTTTTTTGGCATTGAAAATACATCACACCCAACCTATTCTAAATGTCTGCGTGCCAGGAAGTTGTATTAATGTTTTATCTATTAATAAATAATTTTTGAGAATTAGATGCAGACCAATAGCCCCTTAATTCACTGATTATTTCACAATTATATTAACACATTACTGCAATTAATTCATTTCCTCAATTTCTCATTAACGAGAGATGTTTCCCCTTCTTGCCCCTCATTTTATTGAAATTTTAATGAAATTAATTGTAAATTCATTTTAATTTTAGAAGAAAAAAAAATATGAAGGTCATCTTTTCATTATTAGTATTATTATTATTTCATTGTTATGCAATTTTTATTCGATCAATCAAAATTAATTATTTTTTATTTGCCATTTGTTTAAAATATTTAAAATAAAAGAGTAAAATCTCCAGATTCTCATTTCAAAGAAAAAAAATATGGTCACAATTTTTTATTCTTATTATTATGCATTTTTTTTTGTTAATTAATTGAAATTCATAATTGTTTATTTGCCATTTCGTTTGAAATAAAAGAAGAAAATCTCCAGATTTCCATTTATTATAATTATTATTTTATTATTATGAAAAAAAATTTTTTATTAATTAAAATATATGATCATTCATCTGCTATTTGTTTAAAATAAAAGTGGAAAATCTTCAGATTTTTATTGGGAAAAAAAAAAAAAAAAAAATTAGTGCATTACATCATGCAAAATAATAATAGAATAACAGAAAAAAAAACAAATTGATAAAAAAAAGAGAAACATTTTTTCCATTGGAATGTAACACTATTCATTTTTAACAAAATACGAAACTATCATTTTACAATAATGCCCTCGAGATATCATTTTCATATATTCATTGCCACCCTTAAAATTGGATACGAAAATTCTCCAGTAATAAAAATAAATTACACAGAGAAAAATGTTTTCTTAATTTAAGAATGTGCAGTCACTTAATTTAAGAAAGTAAAACTCACTTAAATTAAGTGACTTTTTCTTTCTTAATTTAAGGAACTAAAACTCACTTAAATTAAGTGACTTTTTCTTTCTTAATTTAAGAAAGTAAAAGTCACTTAAATTAAGTGACTTTTCTCACTTAAATTAAGTGACTTTTTCTTTCTTAATTTAAGAAAGTAAAAGTCACTTAAATTAAGTGACTTTTCTCACTTAAATCAAGTGACCTTTTCTTTCTTAATTCAAGAAAATAAAAGTCACGTAAATCAAGTGAGTTTTCTCACTTAAATCAAGTGACTTTCCTTCCTTAATTTAAGGAACTAAAACTCACTTAAGTTAAGTGACTTTCCTCACTTTAATCAAGTGACTTTTCTCACTTAAATCAAGCAACTTTTTCTTACTTGATTTAAGAAAGTAAAAGTCACTTAAATTAAGTGACTTTTTCTTTCTTAATTCAAGAAAATAAAAGTCACTTAAATCAAGTGAGTTTTCTCACTTAAATCAAGTGACTTTTCTTTCTTAATTTAAGGAACTAAAACTCACTTAAGTTAAGTGACTTTCCTCACTTTAATCAAGTGACTTTTCTCACTTAAATCAAGCAACTTTTTCTTACTTGATTTGGTAATGTAAAAGTCACTTAAATTAAGTGACTTTTCTCACTTAAATCAAGCAACTTTTTCTTACTTGATTTGGTAATGTAAAAGTCACTTAAATTAAGTGACTTTTCTCACTTAAATCAAGTGACTTTTTCTTTCTTAATTTAAGAAAATAAAGGTCACTTGAATCAAGTGAGTTTTCTCACTTAAATCAAGTGACTTTTCTTTCTTAATTTAAGTGACCTGTGCTTTCTTAAATTAAGTGACTGCACATTCTTAAATTAAGAAAACATTCTTCTCTGTGTAAAATAAAATAAAATAAAAGTGATTTTTTTTTGCTTCTTTTTTCTTCATATTCAATTGAGTTGAAGATATTTCTTTTTAAATATATACAGTAGCCCACGCATCTACAGGTATATAAACTCATCTATGACTAATATCCTTCGTTTATTCGTCTCGAGGTTTACTTTGCAGTTGACATTGAATTCTTTTTCTCTCATTTTTAATGGAAAAAAAAAACAACTGCGAATTATCTGAGATTATTTTGTCTTCACAGATGAGAATCTTCAATTGAAAAAGGAATGATTTCTGCTTTTGAATGGAATAATGGAAAAAAAAAATTTGGTTCGAAAAATCCAATTTTTAGGAAAAAAATATTAATCGAATAAATTAATATTTTTTTTGTCATTTCTCTGAGAATATTCCGGTAAATAATGGAGATACGACCTTTTTACCCAAAAAAATGGGTTTGTACGAAATTTCAAGAGCATCAAAAAAAAGATTGAGGCAAAACCGTCATATCTCGCTTATTTTCCAAGACATACTAAAAAAAAAAATTCACATCACTGAAGAGTTGGAACAAATATTCTTTCTTTGTTATTCACATTTTCTCAAATATTTCGGAAACTAAGCGAAATAGAGCGATTTTATCGGAATTTTTTGACTGTAGCTAGAGATGTGAAAAGGTAACGATACACAGAGAAAATTTTTTTCTTAATTTAAGAATGTGCAGTCACTTAATTTAAGAATGGCAGGTCACTTAAATTAAGTGACTTTTCTCACTTAAGTCAAGTGACTTTTCTCACTTAAATCAAGTGACTTTCTTTTTTAATTTAAGAAAGTAAAACTGACTTAAATTAAGTGAGTTTTCTCACTTGAATCAAGTGACTTTTCTTTCTTAATTCAAGTGACCTGCACATTCTTAAATTAAGAAAGCATTTTTCTCTGTGTACCAGTAATTTTACGGTAATTTTACGGTTTCAATACCGTAATTTACCGAAAGTCAGTAAATAACAAAAATGGTAAAAACACTGATTTTCAAAGTAAATTACCGTAATTATCATTTTTAGAGACATAACGGTAAATTTACATCTATATAGATGAATTACGGAATTAATTTTTTAAATCAATTCGCAGCCTTTCTGATCATCATTTGTGTTACTTTTTTTAGAGTCAGTAACAGCCAATGAAAAATTATAAAATTGTTGTTATTATCATTAATGTTCCTAACATATTATTCTAAATATTGATGTATTAAAATATGATTGTCCTGAGGAGGCAAAAATGAATAAATCGGGTAACTGTTTTCATTGAATGATTAACAGAATTAAATAATTGTCCTTTTAAAAAATTTAATTAAAAAAAAAACAATTTCAATACTAACTCTCATATAATTGACTACTTGAAAAGTAATTCTTTGAGTATGGAAATTTTTTTTTGAATCATCTTTATAGATGGAAATTGCAGTAAATTACGGTATCGTTACATCAAAAAATTTTGACGGTAATTTTACATGAAAACAAGTAGTTTTTTCCAATTACGTCACAATACGGTAACATTACGGTATTTTTACCGTAATTTTACTGCAACAAGATTTACAATTTTACTGGTAATTTTACATCAAAACAAGTAGTTTTTTCCAATTACGTCACAATACGGTAACATTACGGTATTTTTACTGCAACAAGAATTACTGGTAATTTTACATCAAAATAAATAGTTTTTTCCAATTACGTCACAATACGGTAACATTACGGTATTTTTTACCGTAATTTGACTGCAACAAGAATTACTGGTAATTTTACATCTCTAACTGTAGCTCTTAAAATTCTCTACGAAACGATTCCACGGCAAAAATAGCACTGCTCCATCATTTTCCGAGATATTCCACTGAGAATAATCCCAAACAATTGAATTACTTTATTTTCATCTAAAAACTTGAAGAAAAAGTACTTTTTTTCTGCTCCAAATAATTTAACTCCTCTTATGAATCAGAAATTATTGAGTATTGACGATAGAAACGTCTATTATAGTTTGTCTTCAATTACCATGTTTAATGGACGATGCTTGTGTCGCGCAATTTCCATTAAATTCTGTGGAATATCAAAGGGGCATCAGTTCTTGATGTTTCATTGTTAAATGTTTTGATCAAGGTAGCATGCCAGCGAACTTGAGTACAGTTAACTTTTTATTTTTTTTGATACTGTATCAAAAATGATATTTTTTTACATTTTCCTGAATTTTTTCATAATTTTTGTCCGTGTAGTTTATGAGATATGAATTATCAAAGTTACTGTTAATACCAGTGGTGAGGATGAAGGGTGCTAAATCAGAGAAAAATACCGAAATTACTAAGAAACCACAGGGTTGAGGCATTATTCAAAAACAAGTGACAAAGAGAACAGCATTGTAACTAAATAATAGAAGGGAAAAATATTCAATTCACCGTATAGTTTTTGAGATATTTCAATTAGAAGGTACACAGAGAAAAATGTTTTCTTAATTTAAGAATGTGCAGTCACTTAATTTAAGTGACCTGCCATTCTTAAATTAAGTGAATTTTCTCACTTAAATCAAGTGACTTTTTCTTTCTTAATTTAAGAAAGTAAAACTCACTTAAATTAAGTGACTTTTCTCACATAAATCAAGTGACTTTTCTCACTTAAATCAAGTAACTATTTCTTTCTTAATTTAAGCAAGTATAACTCACTTAAATTAAGTGACTTTTCTCACTTGAATCAAGTAACTATTTCTTTCTTAATTTAAGAAAGTAAAAGTCACTTAAATTAAGTGACTTTTCTCACTTAAATCAAGTGACTTTTCTCACTTAAATCAAGTAACTATTTCTTTCTTAATTTAAGAAAGTAAAAGTCACTTAAATCAAGTAATTATTCCTTTCTTAATTTGAAAAAGTAAAACTCACTTAAATTAAGTGACTTTTCTCACTTGAATCAAGTAACTATTTCTTTCTTAATTTAAGAAAGTAAAAGTCACTTAAATTAAGTGACTTTTCTCACTTAAATTAAGTGACTTTTTTCACTTAAATCAAGTAACTATTTCTTTCTTAATTTAAGAACGTAAAAGTCACTTAAATTAAGTGACTTTTCTCACTTAAATCAAGTGACATTTTCTTTCTTAATTTAAGAAAATAAAACTCACTTAAATCAAGTGACTTTTCTTTCTTAATTTAAGTGACCTGCACATTCTTAAATTAAGTGACTGCACATTCTTAAATTAAGAAACCATTTTTCTCTGTGTAGTCGTAACTATTTGCCTCTCTCTTTATCTCATGCAGGTGATAGGAGATTAATAATGTATAATAAAATTCGAGAAACAAAAAGAAATTAATTTTTTTTTTTTATTGCATTGGAAATCTACCATATAGATTTATTAGCATACATACAGAGTGTATCTGAAAAAGTGCACTTTCAGTGAATATGCGATCGAAGAAATTCCTCTGAATACTGGAAAAAATAATTAAAAAATTGCTCGACCATCTTGTAGAAGGTCTTGCAGAACATCGCGCTGATGATCTTGGTGGAAATCGTGCTGATGATCTTGCTGGACATTGCGCTGATGATCTTGCTGGACATCGTGCTGATTTTTTTATTATTTTTCCAGTATTCAGAGGAATTTCTTCTATCGCATAGTCACTAAAAGTACACTTTTTCAGATACACCCTGTATATATACAAAAAAAATGAATAATAATGTGCATAAAGGATAACTTCATTACTTAATTGTACTTTTAGGATTTTCCTAACTCACATTTAAATTCGAATTTGTAGCTCTTAAGATATTGAATAGTTTGAAAAGGCCATTAAACAAATAAATTTATTAATAAACTAATTTTTTATTAATAAATTTTTAAGAGAATCAAATTCCGGAAAAAATATGTAATGCGCAAGCAGGATTTGAACCCACGACCCTCTGATTACATGTCAAGTGCTCTACCGCTGAGCTATTGCGAGTTACTATATTTACCATTGAATTTTTGATTCTCACATCTTTTGAATAGGCTCTTTTGAATAGTTTAATCACTTTTTCGGGTAAATTGAAGCACATTTCCTCGAATTATCAGCGACGAATTGGACATTAACCTATGAATCTTCATTTTTTCTGTTTTATCGACCCTACTCTGGGAAACTACGTTAAAATTGATTTCCTCGAATTTTCTACGAAATCAATGACCTCTAAAGATGTTTCTGAAGAAGTGGTTAAATTACTTTTAAATAATTAGGGGTTAAAATGCATCCATTTCTTCCCCTTCCGGTTACCCGGAAATTCGTAGCATATAGGAGTTTAACTCAATTTAAATCCGCCCTAATTATTTATGAATACAAAATTAAAATAGGGTAATTAAAATTTCAATGGAGGAGTGAAATTGATGAAATTTCAGGGGATTTAATGAATAAATAATTTTTATTCCACATTAATATTAGTAATTCATGCTAAAATCATCAAAAATCCAATGATACTGAAACTAGCAGGAATCTGACGTTTTTTTTATTTTTCAACAAATTAATTATATCAAAAAAGAAATAATATGCATATGTACAAAATTAAAAAAAAATTATAAGTACCTGTTTTTTCATAGCTATTTATTGTATTTATCTATTCATTGTTTATCGTTCCTTTAGGATTTCCTCCATAACAAAGGGGTTTACAATTTTTTTTTATTTTATTTTTATTTATTCCATATGCATAGCCTCTCGGCCTTTTACATTTGTTTGCCCCCCGCTGTATCGCATTCGCCGAAGGACAAGGGAAAACCTCATTTTTGAGGAAAACCTGCCCAGATAAAGTCGTCTCTTGCGAGACTCCCGCTCGGTTATGTGAAACTGTGAAATTAGAGCTCTTTCAAAATTTTTGGCTTCCTCTCGCCGGGATTCGAACCCAGGACTTCTGCGTCCCAAACCCTCCGCTCTAACCACACAGGCACTGTCGTCGGTCAATTTTTTATATTTTTTAATGCCGATTTATGCTGTCAGAAACTAGCTTTGAAGTATTAGCAACTGGCACCATAACCGTATTTAGAGTTTTTTGGGGAACAATCCAATACGTCCACTTGTTATTTCGGGTCATGGATAGATGATCAAGTAGGGTAACACGACCAATAGATAGACAGCTTCATTTATTGAGAGATATGTGAAAAATTGAATGGTTTTAGACTCTCTGCACCTAGGTTACGAAAATCCACCTTCTAACCTAGCTTCGCTCGATTAGAAGCGTCGTGTTTTTTGCGTCCTCGGTAAAAAAAAATAGTTTACTTGATTATGTGCGGAAATGAGCCTTTACTGCACGCTTCGCACACGGTAAAAGCTCATTACCATTCAAAATCTTGTTAAACTATAAACTTTACACGTTGGGGAGGGCATTTTTGATGATTGCGATTACATAACTGGGCTTTGCCTCGTGATATAAACCTCACAATCGTCGAAATAGCCGTTCCACGGCTCGTAACGTAATATACTATTTCCGCCCATCATGCGGAAAGTAGCCACTTTTCACAGTCTACGCGTGCGGTCGGTAGCAATTTTCACACGGTGTACATAAAAAACTCCCTGGTAGACCCGTTGTTGAGCTTTTGATCGTTAGTCGTGTACCCATATCGATCTATTCATTCAGTCGATCTTTCATCGGTCAATAGTCGATATGAATTCTGAAATCTCTGAAAAACAGGAATGATTGACTGTCAATCGCCGCCTGTCTAAATCAATCAATTTCCATTATCCAAAAAATGTCAGGAATTCGTATCGACCAATGAGGAGGGTTCAGAGGTTTCCTCTGTTTTTTCATAATCCCATGAAGATAATAACTTTTGCCTCTATCCTCCAATACAGTGAAACCTCCATTATTTTCACCTCCAATATATTCCACCGCCCCTCAACGGAGGAGAAAGAGCGTCCCCCACTCTCAACCATTTTTCGTTGTCTTTCTTCCATCTATAGCTATCTCTATTCTTCTGCGCATGCGGAGACATGGATGGAATGACAAAGACACATATAGACTAAAGAGAGTCAACAATAATAATATTGCGGTTGAAGAGAAAGCGACGTATCGTCTTCTCTCACTCTCGCGCTGGCGGAGTGGGGGCCACAGAAACCGAGTCGGAACCTCTATTATTTTCCAAATTTGAGCCTCGCGCGTGGAAAATAATAGAGGTTTCACTGTATTTGTTTTTTCGTTAAGCATGATAAAAGATTCATTTAAAACAAAATTAGTCGTGAAAAATGAGTCAATATTTTGAGTTTGAAAATTAGCCATTGCGGTCACTTCCAAAAAGAGAAATTGATGAAAATCAAAAAATTTGTTTCATAAGAACCAACATTTCGTGTGCTTTGCGCAGACTTCATCAGGGTGCATATATTCATTCTCAAAATTTATCAATATAAACCATCAATATGTCATCATACAATTTTTTATAGAATCCGAGTAAATTAGTATTTTCTTTAATTATTATTATATTGCCTGCAGATATATTTTGGTCCATTCGGCATCAGTAAATCAGTGTCTGTAGTAATTATTCCCTTACATTTCAATCCCGATTCTTTAATAATCCGCTAAGGTCAATTTGTCTAATAAAACTTTTTTTTTTACAAATGGCTGATTTTTTAACTGAAAATATTCACAATAATGGTCAAACGGAAAAAATTCAATAATTAACAAAAATTCAAATTTTGTTTAAACTTCTTTCGCGAGTATCTTGGAAACTACTGGAGATACGCACTTTTTGGTTCGGACTGGTTCTGTAAAGAATTTCAAGAGTTCCAAAGAAGGATTCGGGTAAAATCGCTCTATCTCGTTTACTCTCCAAGATATTCTTGAAATACTGGCGAAAAACGTTGATTTTTTTGTTTTTTTGAAAATATCTAAGAAAATGAGCGAAATGGAGCGATTTTACTTGAATTCTTCTTCGTAGAAAATTTCAAGACCTACAAAAGATGATTTCCAAGATATTCACTAAAAATCATCAGAAAACCTTTTTTCATCCAGTTTTATCTTTTCTCTACTGAATTAAAAAATTCATAATTTTGCTTCTATTTCCCTAATAACCATAATTAACAATTCTCAATGTTACATCAAGACTTTCAGACTCATGAAATACCTAAAAAATATGAAAAATAATTAGGGGAAGGTGGTGCAAAATGGACATCAGGGGTAAAATGGACACATCTAAATTTTTTGGCAAATATTATGGAAAACTCTTGAAATTAAGGGAAATATTGGCGGTAGATGGTTTTTGATGATTTCATTGGAAAGCTGAGGAAATTTTGGATGGTAAACAAGTGCCGAAATTAATTTTTTTGAATTTTTTGCGATTTTGATTTTTTTTCAGCTTTTTAGAGGGGTAAAAGCCTTGTTTTTTTGAAAATTTTCAGTTTTTTGAGAATATCTTTGGTTCTATTTGTCGTAGCGCAAAAATTTCGACGGGAGGTGAAAGGTGAGATCATTTGCCATCGATTTATAGGGTTTTCAATTCAAAAATATCAATTTTTAAGGTATTTATGGACATTTCTGTGAAACAATTTTGTGAAACAGTTTTTGGCCTATAACTATTCCAAAAATTGACATTTTTGAATTCAAAACCCCATAAATCGATGGGAAATGAGCTCACCTTTCATTTGAGACCAACTCCGAATTGCTAGGACCAATAGAACCAGAGATATTTGCAAAAAACTGAAAATTTTTGAAAAAAGAAAGGCTTTCACCCCTCAAAGCTGCCAAAAAATATAGAATTTTCAAAAAAATCGTAAAAAATACATCTGACACTCGTTTTCCGGCTAAAATTTCCTCAGCTTTTCAATAGAATGATCAAAAAAATCAATCTCTAACCATTTCATTATAGTGTCCATTTTGCCCCACTTTCCCCTATAATTTACAGTAGCATTGAAAAGAGCGTTGCCAGAGTCGAGCACGTGTCGATCGATGTGACGTAATTCCTTCGGCGCAATGTCCTTGCGAACGATCGATGCTCGTGTAGTATGTGTGAAAGAATCGCTTTTACACGCTCATACGTTAATTAATATTAATTGAGGCCGAATCTCTATCCCCGAAAATCACGATAAGAAAAAAAATCAAAACTCAATAGGAAATTGAAAAAAAAAAAAAAAAGTTTATTAAATATTTTTCAAATTAACTTCTATATCCATGAAAAAGAAAAATTCTCCAAATATTTTTCAAATTACTTTTCAGATTAATGAAATTTTCTAATTTTTCTTTCATATTTCAAATCATTTTCGAGATATTTTCGAAAAATAAATAATAAAAAAGCTTATTTATCGAATTTTTTTTTTTTTTTTTTTTTTTTGTGAATATGTCGGCAACTAAGCGAGATAAGGCGCATCTTCATTTCAAACAATCACAAACGAAAAAAAAAAATTCAAAATAAAATTTAAATAAAAGAAACAAAATTTATTAAATCTTTTAAAATTTTGTAATCAATTATCCCAAAAAATTTCTGATAACACATGTTTTAATTTATCTTCAAATCATTAAAAAAGAATTTTCTAAAAATTTTCAAATTAATATTTAAATCAAGAGAGAAGAGAATTCTAAAAATATTTTCCATTTAATTTTTAAGTAAAAAAAAAAAATTTAACTTAACAAAAATTTTTCATTTTTCCTAGATATTCAATAAAAAAAATTAATTAAAAAAAAAAATCACTCCACATCGGTATTAAGAACCTGATGGTATCCTCCTGAATGACGAACCTCTGAGAAAGGTGATATTGGCTAACCCAGAGGGACTCGTAGCGTTAGGTGGGAGTATTGATCCAGAATGCCCTCGACTCCGCGCCTACAATACCCTCTCAACTCATTTCTCCCTCTCTTCCTCTCTCCCTCCCACCTTCCCCCTTCTCGCGACCTCTCACCCCTCATTTTCCCCTCTTTTTTTTCACTTGTGTGTCACCACCAGCATCTCTTACCAACCACCATCTCTGCCCATCTTCCTCTGATAATAATAATAATAATAATAATAATAGTGGTGTAATTCTTTCTTCTTTATAACCCCATCGTTTTCCCGGTAGCACAACTCCCATCTCGTTTAGATTTAATGCCTTATTTTTACCTGTGCTATAATTATTTAATAAACAGAGTCCTGGGGGTTTATTCAAAAGAACTTTAATCAATTTTTTGTGATATTCATTACAGTTTCTCTATTGATTTATTTATAATTTGAGGAATTTTTGAGAAATTCTCTTTTTTTTGGTTTTTAGAAAAATCTATTTTTTATATAGAATCAATGTTTTTTGAATTTTTCGGAATATCTCGAAAACTAATGGAGATACGACATTTTTCACTCGAGATGGTATTGTCGAGAATTTCAAGAGATACAAAAAAGAATGCTTTTTAAAAGTCGCTCTATCTCGCTTCATTTTCGAGATAATTGAGGAAAGTGAGTGAGAGAAAGATTAATTTTTTGCTTTTCTCAAATATCTCGGAAATCAAGCGAGATACACAGAGAAAAATGTTTTCTTAATTTAAGAATATGCAGTCACTTGAATTAAGAAAGAAAAGTCACTTGATTCAAGTGAGAAAACTCACTTGATTTAAGTGAGTTTTACTTTCTTAAATTAAGAAAGAAAAAGTCACTTGATTTAAGTGAGAAAACTCACTTGATTTAAGTAAGTTTTACTTTCTTAAATTAAGAAAGAAAAAGTCACTTGATTTAAGTGAGAAAATTCACTTGATTTAAGTGACTTTTACTTTCTTAAATTAAGAAAGAAATAGTTACTTGATTTAAGTGAGAAAATTCATTTAATTTAAGTGAGTTTTACTTTCTTAAATGAAGAAAGAAAAAGTGGCTTGATTTAAGTGAGAAAAGTCACTTAATTTAAGAATGTGCAGGTCACTTAAATTAAGAAAGAAAAGTCATTTGATTTAAGTGAATTTTACTTTCTTAAATTAAGAAAGAAAAAGTCACTTGATTTAAGTGAGAAAAGTCACTTAATTTAAGTGACTTTTACTGGCTTAAATTAAGAAAGAAAAATTACTTGATTTAAGTGAGAAAAGTCACTTAATTTAAGTGAGTTTTACTTTCTTAGATTAAGAAAGAAAAAGTGACTTGATTTAAGCGAGAAAAGTCACTTAATTTAAGAATGTACAGGTCACTTAAATTAAGAAAGAAAAGTCTCTTAAATGAAGAAAGAAAAAGTGACTTGTTTTAAGTGTGAAAAGTCACTTAATTTAAGTGACTTTTATTTTCTTAAAGTAAGAAAGAAATAGTTACTTGATTTAAGTGAGAAAAGTCACTTAATTTAAGTGACTTTTATTTTCTTAAATTAAGAAAGAAATAGTTACTTGATTTAAGTGAGAAAAGTCACTTAATTTAAGTGACTGTTACTTTCTTAAATTAAGAAAGAAATAGTTACTTGATTTAAGTGAGAAAAGTCACTTGATTTAAGAATGGCAGGTCACTTAAATTAAGTGACTTCACATTCTTAAATTAAGAAAACATTTTTCTCTGCGTAGAGTGATTTTATTGCTAACCATCTTATTATTATAGAATTTCAAGAGCTACAACAAAGAATTGGGGTAAAATCGTTCTATCTCGCTAAGTTTCCAAGATATTTGTAAAAAAAAAAAAAAAAAACATTTTTTATCGTTCATTTCTTGACAATATCACGAAAACCGAGCGAAATATAGCGATTTTACCTCAAAATCATTCTTTGTAGGGAATTTCGAGAGCCACAAAGATGAATCGAAACAAAAAGAACCTATTTTCCTTTAGTTTCCGAGATATTTGAGAAAATTGACAAAAAAAAGGACTCAATTAACAAATGGGTTTTGAAAGAATTCAAAAAATGAAAGGATAAACAATCGATTTCCGGTTGATTTTTTTGTTGAGCTTGTTGATGCCTCGATGACACTCGATTCGTACGTGAATTGGCAGTACCGAGGGTTATGCGAGGGGTCAGCAGGGCAGTGCAGGTTATTTTTGTAACCGTTCTACTGTGAGGGATCGTCGAATTTTCATTTTTCAGAACTGAATGAGCATTCTCTTTTTATCAATGCAGCAAATCATGGATTTCACATTTATAATCAAATAGAATTTATTGATAAGTTTTCAAAACAAATTGTTTTTTCTTTTTTTTTTTTTTTTTTTATTAAAATTGTTTTTTCTTCTTTGATTGAAAAATTCAGTGGTAAAGAGGTAAAACAGTGTGAGCCAATTTTTTCGAAAATATATCGGTAAATAATGGAGATACGTCTTTTTCGTCCTAAAATGGTTTTTTAGCTCTTGACATTCTTTACAAGACAGGATCGATGCGAATGGGCTTCATCTCGCTTAGTTTCCGGGATATTCTCAAGGAATTAATTATGAAAAAAAACATGAATTTATCAAATTTTATCTTTTGTACTATTAAACTTTTCACTTTTTTTTAAACTTTTTTTTGTGAATAGCTCGGAAACTAAGCGAGATAAGGCCATTTCACCCAAATCCTTTTTTATCCTTGACATTTCTTTGAAAATGAAAAATTAGCGAAATATTAACGAAATACTTGAAAAAACAAAGTAAAAAGTGGATTTTTTTCGATTTTATCTCTTCACTACTGAATTTTCCAATTTTTCTCATAAAAATATCTCGGAACATAATGGAAATACGCCTCTTTCATCTCAATTCTTTCTTGCAGTTCTCGAAATTGTTTACAAAACCATCTTCGAGCTAAAAGGGCATATCTCCATTCCATAATATAAAAAAGCATGGGACATTTTCTGTCATCACTTATCCTAATATATATTATAGATATATTATATATTATATTATATATATACTATATATATAGTGCAGTATATAATATATTTTTGTCTCTAAAAAGTCTATATTAGGACCTCAGAAATGAAGGGGCTTAAGTCCAGAGACTCGCTCCTTTTTGACTCTAAAATGCAAAGAAAACCCTCAAATTATCATTATTATTATCTTTTCATCATATTATAAAATGCATTAATTTTAATAAAAACGTACTTCTTCCTCAAACGGACAAATTGCTGCTTTTTATACGTGAAAACGCGCTTTACATTCATTTTTCTTCATTTCAATGACAGTCAATTCAGAAATATGTGTAAAAATATATAGGGGAAGGTGGGGCAAAATGGACATCAGGGGTAAAATGGACACATCTAAATATTTTGGCAAATATTATGGAAAACTCTTGAAATTAAGGGAAATATTGGCGGTAGATTGTTTTTGATGATTTCATTGGAAAGCTGAGGAAATTTTAGATGGGAAACAAGTGCCGGAATTAATTTTATGCAGTTTTTGATGATTTTGACTTTTTTGAGCTTTTTAGAGGGGTAAAAAGCCTTGTTTTTTTGAAAATTTTCAGCTTTTTGAGAATATCTTCGGTTCTATTTGTCGTAGCGCAAAAATTTCGACGAGAGATGAAAGGTGAGATCATTTGCCATCGATTTATAGGGTTTTAAATTCAAAAATATCGATTTTTAAGGTTTTTATGGACATTTCTGTGAAACAATTTTGTGAAACAGTTTTTGGCCTATAACTATTCCAAAAATTAACATTTTTGAATTCAAAACCCCATAATTCGATGGGAAATGAGCTCACCTTTCATTTGAGACCAACCCCGAATCGCTACGACCAATAGAACCACAGATATTTGGAAAAAACTGAACATTTGAAAAAAATGAAAGGCTTCTATCCCTCAAAAATGCCAAAAAATATAGATTTTCAAAAAAAATCGAAAAAAATACAAATGACACTGGTTTTCCGGCTAAAATTTTCTCAACTTTTCAATAGAATGATCAAAAAAAATCAATCTCTAACCATTTCATCATAGTGTCCATTTTGCCCCACTCTCCCCTATAAATTTTCAAGAGCACCATGCAAAGTCTAGTAATTTAAATAAATTCAACATATTCCCCGAAAAAGAATGAAAAATGGATTTATTCCATTTTACCCTTCGACTACCGAATTTCTCCCTTTTTTTCATCAAATATCTCATGAAATAATGGAGATAGGCCCTTTTTACCCGAATCTTCTTTTTCGTAGCTCTTGAAATCCTCTAAAAAAACCATCTTCGGGCAAAAAAAAGCGTATCTCCATTATTTAATGATTTAATTAACAAGATTTCCGCAAAAAAACGCGTCATCCTGCTTTATCTCTTAACTAATAAATTGATAACAATTTACCCGACAATAATCAAAACATTATCATTAACCGAATTTAATGATTATCACAGTTTCTCTTTCTCTTTGCGTCATGAAACTGCTGTTGAGCTATGAAAAAAAAAAATACCTCAGCACTGAAATAATTATTGCATCTGTATTGAAGATACAGATCCACATGCTGACACGTGTTGCAATAATATTCATCTCAATTTTATTCTCGTATATGATGTCTCAATTCTTTATCATAGACTGATATTAATTCTATAAAATTGTCATTTCTACGTTATTGTAGTGACGTAAATTGTAACAGAAATTTTCATTTATTGAAAAGACTCTTTACTCTTTTTTTTTTTTTTTTTTCTTATGTAACGAGGGATTTTTATTTAGCGCAACGAAAAGTCCAGGGAATTATTGAAGTTGAGGGGTTTTACACAATGTCTAGTACAAAGCATTTGCAAAAAAAATTAATTAAAATATTTGCTCCTTTTTTTTTTTTTTTTTTTTTGTAGAAATTATGAATTTTTCAGAACAATTTATATCATTTTATGAACTGTTTTTAAAGGGATCTCGGAAACTAAGCGAGATAGAGCGATTTAGCTCTTAGAAGATTTTGTAAAGAATTTCGAGAGCTATAAAAAAGGTTTCTTTGAAAATGGCTCTATCTCGCTTAACTTCCAAGATAATTTTGAGAAAACCCATTTCCCCCTTTTTTTTTTAGAGACAATGAATTTTCAGACAAATCAATTGCGTTCGGTCAGTCTTTTAGAAATATCTCGGAAATTAAGCGAGATAGAGCAATTTTCACAGGAACCTTTTCCGTAGAGAATTTCGATAGCTACAAAAAGGGTTTCCATGAAAATTGCTGTATTCGCGTAGATTCCAGGATATTAAACAAAACTGTTGACAAAATGAAAGAAATTAAAAAAGAAATTCAGATTTTTTTCGATCTAGGGGAAAGTGGGGCAAAATGGGCACTGTTATGAAACGGTTAGAGATGGATTTTTTTGAGAAGCTGAGGAAATTTTAGCCGGAGAACTAGTCACAGATGTTTTTTTTTTCGATTTTTCTGAAAATTCGAGATCTTTTCAGCATTTTTGAGGAGTGAAAGCCTTAGTTTTTTTGAAAATTTTCAGTTTTTAGCAAATATCTCTGGTTCTATTGGTCGTAGCAATTCGGAGTTGGTCTCAAATGAAAGGTGAGCTCATTTCCCATCGATTTATGGGGTTTTTAATTCAAAAATATCAATTTTTGGGATAGTTATAGGCCAAAAACAGTTTCACAAAACTGTTTCACAAAAGTGCCCATAAATACCTTAAAAATCGATATTTTTGAATTTAAAACCCTATAAATCGATGAAAAATGATCTCACCTTTCACCTCCCATTGGAGTTTTTACGTTACGACAAATAGAACCAAAGTTATTCTCAAAAAACTGAAAATGAAACCAGAAAACGAAAAAAAATATATATTTTTTCTTTATTAGGGGAGAGTGGGGCAAAATGGACACTGTAATGAAACGGTTAGAGATGGATTTTTTTCGATGATTCTATTGAAAAACTGAGGAAATTTTTGAAAGGTGAGCTCATTTCCCATGGATTTATGGGGTTTTTAATTCAAAAATATCAATTTTTGGGATAGTTATAGGCCAAAAATAGTTTCACAAAACTGTTTCACAAAAATGCCCATAAATACCTTAAAAATCGATATTTTTGAATTTAAAACCCTATAAATCGATGACAAATGATCTCACCTTTCACCTCCCGTCGAAATTTTTGCGCTACGACAAATAGAAGCAAAGATATTCTCAAAAAACTGAAAATTTTCAAAAAAAAGGAAGGCCCTTACCCCTCTAAAATGCTCAAAAACGTCAAAATCGCCAAAAATTCAAAAAAATTAATTCCGCCACTTGTTTTCGGCCCAAAATCTCCTCAGCTTTTCAATGAAAGCATCAAAAATAATCTGCCGTCAATATTTCTATTAATTTCAAGAGATTATATATATTTATGTAATGAAAATCATATAAAATCCCACACCGTTTTATCCCTCTAGAATGCAGAAAAAATTTAAAATCGCCAAAAATTCAAAAAAATTAATTTCGGCACTTGTTTCCCGCCTAAAATTTCCTCAGCTTTCCAACAAAATCATCAAAAACCATATAGCACCAATATTCCCCTTAATTTCAAGAGTTTTCCATAATATTTGCCTAAAAATTTAGATGTGTCCATTTTACCCCTGATGTCCATTTTGCCCCACCTTCCCCTATTTCTAATTGAAAAATTTAATCTAATTAATTAATTAATTTAATTGAATGATAATCTCAATTAATTTTCTTCTTTTTTTCTTTTTTTTTACAGATGTCACGCCATCAGAACAAGAGGATCTGTTCATCAGGAAGCTGCAGCAGTGCTGTGTTGCCTTTGATTTTATGGATCCAGTTGCTGATCTCAAGGGAAAAGAAATTAAACGTAGTACACTCAATGAACTTGTTGAATATATCACAGCTGGTAGAGGTGTACTCACTGAGCCAGTTTATCCTGAAATTATTAAGATGATATCAGCTAATTTATTTCGTACATTACCACCAAGTGAAAATCCTGATTTTGATCCTGAAGAGGATGATCCAACATTAGAGGCCAGCTGGCCACATCTACAATTGGTTTATGAATTCTTTTTACGTTTTTTGGAGTCGTCTGATTTTCAACCGACCATTGGAAAAAAAGTTATTGACCAAAAATTCGTTTTACAGGTGAGAAAACGAATAAATCTCGTTTTTTTTTGGTTTTTTTGGCTTTTTCAAAAGAATATCTCATTAAATAATGGAGATACTGGCTTTTTGTATGAAGACAGCATATCTTGAAATTGTTTGCGAAAAAAAAGAATTTAGGTAAAATCGCTCTATCTCGCTTGATTCGTTAGATAATCGAAGAAAATGAATGGAAAAGATAAAAATGAAAATTTCAAACAGAAAAATTCAATTTTTCTTCATTACATTTTTTAAAAACATCTTGGAAAATAAGCGAGATAGAGCGATTTCGTTGGAATTCTTTTTTGCAGCTCTTGAAATCCTCCACAAAAAAGGATTCGTATAAAATCGCTCTATCTCACTTACTTTCCGAGATATTCATAAAGTGAAGTTAAAAAAAAAAACGGTTCTCGAAGAAAATTAAAAAGAAAAAACACGAAGAAATTTAATTTCATTATTTTCCTTTCTTTTGCAGCTGTTAGATTTGTTTGATTCCGAAGACCCAAGGGAAAGAGATTTCTTGAAAACGGTCTTACATCGCATCTATGGAAAGTTCCTCGGCCTTCGGGCTTTTATACGCAAACAAATAAATAATATTTTTCTCAGGCAAGTAAAATTTTTTTTATTTTTATTTTCACTTTCAAATCGCAAGTAAAAATAATTTTTTGAAAATCATGAAAAATCAACAATTGTTTACACTTTTAATAATTCAAAAAACATTTTCAATTTATAGGGGCAGGTGGGGCAAAATGGACATCAGGGGTAAAATGGACACATCTAAATTTTTAGGCAAATATTATGGAAAACTCTTGAAATTAAGGGAAATATTGGCGGTAGATTGTTTTTGATGATTTCATCGGAAAGCTGAGGAAATTTTAGCTGGAAAACTAATGCCGGAATTAATTTTTTTGAATTTTTGGGCGATTTTGACTTTTTTGAGCATTTTAGAGGAGTACAACCCTTCCTTTTTTTGAAAATTTCAGTTTTTTGACGATATCTTCGGTTTTATTTGTCGTAGCGTAAAAATTCCAATGGGAGATGAAAGGTGAGATCATTTCCCATCGATTCATGGGGTTTTAAATTGAAAATATCAATTTTTGAGGTATTTATGAGCATTTCTGTGGAAGCATTTTGTGAAACAGTTTTTGGCCTGTAACGATCTAATAAATTGATTCTTTCGAATTCAAAACCCCATAAATTGATGGGAAATGAGCTCACCTTTCATTTGAGACAAGCCCCGAATGGCTACGACCAATAGAATCAAAGATATTTGCAAAAAACTGAAAATCTCCTTGGAACCCCTTAAAAATGCTAAAATATTGAATTTTCAAAAAAAAATCGAAAAACATAGGGGAGAGTGGGACAAAATGGACACTGTTATGAAACGCTTAGAGATGGATTTTTTTTGATGATTCTATTGAAAAGCTGAGAAAATTTTAGCCGGATAACAAGTCTCAGATGCATTATTTTCGATTTTTTTGAAAATTCGATATTTTTTAGCATTTTTGAAGAGTCAGCCTTTCCTTTTTCGAAAATCCTCAGTTTTTTGCAAATATCTCTGATTCTATTGGTCGTAGCAATTCGGGGTTGGCCTCAAATGAAAAGTGAGCTCATTTCCCATGGATTTATGGGGTTTTGAATTCAAAAATATCCTTTTTTGATTAGTTATAGGCCGAAAATAGTTTCACAAAACTGTTCCACAAAAACTCCCATAAATACCTTGAAAATCGATATTTTTTAATTCAAAAACCTATGAATCGATGGCAAATGATCTCACCTGTCACCTTCCGTTGTAATTTCCACGCTGCGACAAATAGAACCGAAGATATTCTCAAAAAACTGAAAATTTTCAAAAAAAAAAAAAGGGTTTCCCCCCTAAAATGCTAAAAAAAAGTCAAAATCGCCAAAAATTCAAAAAAATTAATTCCGGCACTTGTTTCCCGCCCGAAATTTCCTCAGCTTTTCAATGGAACCATTAAAAACAATCTACAGCCAATATTTCTATTAATTTCAAAAGTTTTTCATAATATTTGCCTGAAAATTTAGATGTGTCCATTTTACCCCTGATGTCCATTTTGCCCCACTCTCCCCTACATTATAAGATTATTATGAACAAAAAAATTGTAATCAATAAGTTGATCTGTTCTTTCTCATCAAATTTTCATGATTATTTAATTTCTACATTCTATTGTTTATCTTTTTTCTTTCATTAATGAGTTGAATTTTTTTTTTTTTTTTTTTTAATTGGGTTGAAATTAAAACGAAATTCTCCTTTGCAGGTTTGTGTACGAAACTGAACACTTCAATGGAGTCGGAGAATTGCTGGAAATTCTGGGTAGCATTATCAATGGTTTTGCTCTACCACTGAAGGTCGAACACAAGCAATTCTTAGTCAAGGTATTAATATAAAACAGCATTTTTATGGAATCCCCAGAGAATGACGTCGAATCTAGTCTTTGGTCTTGGAAAATTTGAAAGGGTTATTCTCTGGGAATTAGTCATTAATTTTTAAGAATCACTTTCAAGCTTTTATTTTGTTGAGTCTCGAGGTTTTTCCCCTCGAATATCAATTTTTAATTCAATTTTTCCAAAATTAAATCCATGAATTTTTCATAGATTAAATTAATTCAGTGACAAAAATGGAAAATGAGACGATTTTTCCCTTTCGTTTTTTAATCATCTCGGAAAATAATGGAGATACTTTTTTATTGTCCTGAAATCATTTTTTTAAATTCTTCATTTTTGAAAATATCTCGAAAAATAATGGCGATGCGTCTTTTTTCGGTTTCAATCTTTTTTTCTAGTTCTTGAAATTCTCTATCTAGAAAAGAATAAAAATGAAAAGTGGCGAATTTCGTTTAATTTCTGAGATAGGGGAAGGTGGGGCAAAATGGACATCAGGGGTAAAATGGACACATCTAAATTTTTTGGCAAATATTATGGAAAACTCTTGAAATTAAGGGAAATATTGGCGGTAGATTGTTTTTGATGATTTCATTGGAAAACTGAGGAAATTTTAAATGGGAAACAAGTGCCGAAATCAATTTTTTGGAGTTTTTGGTGATTTCGACTTTTTTGAGCTTTTTAGAGGGGTAAAAGCCTTGTTTTTTTGAAAATTTTCAGTTTTTTGAGAATATCTTTGGTTCTATTTGTCGTAGAGCAAAAATTCCGACGGGAGGTGAAAGGTGAGATCATTTGTCATCGATTTATAGGGTTTTAAATTCAAAAATATCGATTTTTAAGGTATTTATAGACATTTCTGTGAAACAATTTTGTGAAACAGTTTTTGGCCTATAACTATTCCGAAAATTGACATTTTTGAATTCAAAACCCCATAATTAGATGGGAAATGAGCTCACCTTCCATTTGAGACCAACCCTGAATCGCTACGACCAATAGAATCACAGATATTTGGAAAAAACTGAACATTTGAAAAAAATGAAAGGCTTCTACCCCTCAAAAATGCCAAAAAAATATAGATTTTCAAAAAAATCGAAAAAAATACAAATGACACTGGTTTTCCGGCTAAAATTTCCTCAGCTTTTCAATAGAATGATCAAAAAAAAATCAATCTCTAACAATTTCATTATAGTGTCCATTTTGCCCCACTCTCCCCTATAAAATAAAAAGTTGCTCAAAAAAATTCTTTTTTAAATTTTTTTTATTCCTTATTTTCTTCAGAATATCCCAGAAATTAATGGAGATACGCCCTTTTCATCTAAATCCTGTTTTGGGGCTCTTGAAATTCATGACATAAAAGGATTAGGATGAAAACGGCGTATCTCCATTAATTTCCGAGATATTCTTAAAAAATAAATTTGAAACAAATCCATTTTTTCCATTTTAATTTTTCGAGAATATCTCGGAAATTTATCGAGATACGCCCTTTATATCTTGAGGACGAGAACGGTGTGGCTCTATTAATTACAAAAATATTCTCAAAAAAGAATTAAAAATTCAGTCGTAAAGAAGAAAAAACAATGCAATTTTTTCGTCATTCTTCTCTTGAGAATATCTTAAAAAATAATGGAGATACGCCCTTTTCGCCCTAATCCATTCCTATAGCTATTGGAATCCTGTACAAAGAACGATTTATGTGAAAGACCGTATCTCCATTATTTTCCGAGATATTCTCTGTTTTACCTCTTTTCTACTGCATTATTTCAAAAAAAAATATAGAAAATTAAATTTTAAAAAACTAAAAAAAATATGACAAATTTCATTGAAACTGACGTAAAACGTGATTTTATTTTCAAAAGATATAACCAATTCACTGATAAAACATCCGTAATAATCTATTATTCCATTCAGCATTGATTATTCACACATGTTTCTTTTTGTTCTGTTTTTTTCTCTTCATTTATATTCAGGTGCTGCTACCACTGCATAAGGTGAAATGTTTGTCCCTCTATCATGCACAGTTAGCATACTGTGTGGTGCAATTTTTAGAAAAAGATGCAACATTAACGGAACCAGTTGTCAGGGGTCTCCTCAAATTTTGGCCTAAGACATGTAGCCAGAAAGAGGTCATGTTTCTTGGTGAAATTGAAGAGATATTGGATGTTATAGAACCTAGCCAATTTGTTAAAATACAAGAACCATTATTCAGGCAAATAGCACGTTGTGTCTCTTCACCACATTTTCAGGTAAATTATTATTATTTTTAACTAAATTGTTTTTTCTTGTGATTTTTCTTTTTTTTTTTTTTTTGAAAGAAATAAACCGTTTCTTTTTGTAGTCACTGCTTGATTTATTGAAATTATAGTTAGGGGAGAGTGGGGCAAAATGGACACTATAATGAAATGGTTAGAGATTGATTTTTTTTGAGCATTCTATTGAAAAGCTGAGGAAATTTTAGCCGAAAAACCAGTGTCATTTGTATTTTTTTCGATTTTTTTGAAAATCTATATTTTTTGGCATTTTTGAGGGGTAGCCTTTCATTTTTTTCAAATGTTCAGTTTTTTCCAAATATCTGTGGTTCTATTGGTCGTAGCGATTCGGGGTTGATCTCAAATGAAAGGTGAGCTCATTTCCCATCGAATTATGGGGTTTTTAATTCAAAAATGTCAATTTTTGGAATAGTTATAGTCCAAAAACTGTTTCACAAAATTGTTTCACAGGAATGTCTATAAATACCTTAAAAATCGATATTTTTGAATTTAAAACCCTATAAATCGATGACAAATGATCTCACCTTTCACCTCCCGTCGAAATTTTTGCGCTACGACAAATAGAACCAAAGATATTCTCAAAAAACTGAAAATTTTCAAAAAAACAAGGCTTTTACCCCTCTAAAAAGCTCAAAAAAGTCAAAAACTCCAAAAAATTAATTCCGGCACTTGTTTCCCATCTAAAATTTCCTCAGCTTTCCAATGAAATCATCAAAAACAATCTACCGCCAATATTTCCCTTAATTTCAAGAGTTTTCCATAATATTTGCCAAAAAATTTAGATGTGTCCATTTTACCCCTGATGTCCATTTTGCCCCACCTTCCCCTATATAATATACATATATTTATGTGATGAAAATCATATAAAATCCCACACCGACCTTCCTTCAGCAAATTATGGTGTTAATTATGCCAAAATGAAGGTTTGGTGGCGAAATTTACATTATATTCATTTTAGCCTTTCATTTTTTTCAAATGTTCAGTTTTTTCCAAATATCTGTGGTTCTATTGGTCGTAGCGATTCGGGGTTGATCTCAAATGAAAGGTGAGCTCATTTCCCATCGAATTATGGGGTTTTGAATTGAAAAATGTCAATTTTTGGAATAGTTATAGGCCAAAAACTGTTTCACAAAATTGTTTCACAGAAATGTCTATAAATACCTTAAAAATCGATATTTTTGAATTTAAAACCCTATAAATCGATGGCAAATGATCTCACCTTTCACCTCCCGTCGAAATTTTTGCTCTACGACAAATAGAACCAAAGATATTCTCAAAAAACTGAAAATTTTCAAAAAAACAAGGCTTTTACCCCTCAAAAAAGTCAAAATCACCAAAAACTCCAAAAAATTAATTTCGGCACTTGTTTCCCATCTAAAATTTCCTCAGCTTTCCAATGAAATCATCAAAAACAATCTACCGCCAATATTTCCCTTAATTTCAAGAGTGTTCCATAATATTTGCCAAAAAATTTAGATGTGTCCATTTTACCCCTGATGTCCATTTTGCCCCACCTTCCCCTACATTTAAAATCACATCTACGTTTCAATTATTTAGCGTAATCCTCATCAGGATGCATGATTATTGATTTAATATCTTCAGAGAAATAAAATTATAATCACTATTATTCATAATTGGAACAAAAAATTGGATTTATGAGTTAATTTGTAGAGGAGAATGGGGTAAAATGGACCTCTGCAACAACATAATTCAGGATTTTTTTTCGATATTAAGAACTCGAAGAAAAAATCTGAAAAAATTTGAGAAGATGCTCCAATATGTCTTGATTTTTGTATAATTTTTCCAAATTTTTTCATAAAGCTGCCTATTTTCTAAAAAAATCCCAAATAATTCTACTGAACAGGTCCATTTTGTCCCACTTTCCCCTATAAATTTTATTTCGATTTATCTTTAAAAAAATTTAAATTTTTCACAGATTACCAAATTTATTATTTTTAATTTATGATTTATTTTTTCTTCATTTTCAGGTGGCAGAAAGAGCACTGTATTTCTGGAACAATGAATATATTATGTCACTGATTGAAGAAAATAATCATGTTATAATGGGAATAATGTTTCCAGCATTGTACAGAATAAGTAAAGAGCACTGGAATCAGACAATTGTTGCTCTTGTTTATAATGTACTAAAAACTTTCATGGAAATGAACAGCAAGCTCTTCGACGAATTAACTGCCAGCTACAAGTCTGAGAGACAAAAGTAAGTTTATTTATTTTTTTTTTTTATATTTATGACAAAGTTGAAAAATAGATTGATAGATGATAGGATGATAATGAAATTAGAAGACATCTGGCAATATTTTAGATTTTTTTGAACAATAAATTATTATAAAAGATATATATTTAAGAAATTGGCACTTGAGGTGAAGGATCTGATAGCTGTTCAGGAACTAAGAGCTGCTCACTCACGTATTTGTATACTTGTATTTATGAATAATTTATGAATATGCATAGGGGAGAGTGGGGCAAAATGGACACTATAATGAAATGGTTAGAGATTGATTTTTTTGATCATTCTATTGAAAAGCTGAGGAAATTTTAGCCGGAAAACCAGTGTCATTTGTATTTTTTTCGATTTTTTTGAAAATCTATATTTTTTGGCATTTTTGAGGGGTAGAAGCCTTTCATTTTTTTCAAATGTTCAGTTTTTTCCAAATATCTGTGGATCTATTGGTCGTAGCGATTCGGGGTTAGTCTCAAATGAAAGGTGAGCTCATTTCCCATTGAATTATGGGGTTTTGAATTCAAAAATGTCAATTTTTGGAATAGTTATAAGCCAAAAACTGTTTCACAAAATTGTTTCACAGAAATGTCCATAAATACCTTAAAAATCGATATTTTTGAATTTGAAACCCTATAAATCGATGGCAAATGATCTCACCTTTCACCTCCCGTCGAAATTTTTGCGCTACGACAAATAGAACCAAAGATATTCTCAAAAAACTGAAAATTTTCAAAAAAACAAGGCTTTTACCCCTCTAAAAAGCTCAAAAAAGTCAAAATCGCCAAAAACTCCAAAAAATTAATTTCGGCACTTGTTTCCTATCTAAAATTTCCTCAGCTTTCCAATGAAATCATCAAAAACAATCTACTGCCAATATTTCCCTTAATTTCAAGAGTTTTCCATAATATTTGCCAAAAAATTTAGATGAAAAAATTTTTTGAAAAAATTGCAATTTCTAGAAAATTTGTAGATTTTTAGAATAAAGTTGTAGTAAAAGTGCAATCAACGATTAAAATGTAACAAAAACCATATTGATAGACTTTTGAAATCGATAACCATGAGGATTTTCTTCAAATGATAATAGAAAAAATGAGGAAATTGAAAAAATTGTTTATTTATCTATATTTTTAATATTTTAGAGAGAAGAAACGAGATAAAGAGAGAGAAGAATTGTGGAAAAAATTGAAGGAATTGGAGGTGGAGCGAAGTAGTGTGCTCATGGCAACCAATACTGCAGTTCCTGCCACTACTGCACCTGTGACACGTGCTCGGCCCTGAGCTGGTAAATAATCAAAGAGAAAAATTATCGTTTTTACTTGAATTTTGTAAAATCAGGATGTCATACGTTCTTTAAGAATATCTCCGAAATTAATGAAGATACGCTCATTTTGCCTAAAGATGGTTTTGTAGAAAATTTCAAGAGTTGCAAAACAATTTTTTTTTTTTTTTAAACAAGGTTTCTACTAAAATTCTCATATTTCGTTCAATTTCCGAAATATTCTCAAATCATGATGAATTAAACAAAAACATCGGTTTTTTTTCCTTGTTTTTTTTTTTTATTTCAGAAAATAAGAGAGATAGCAAAATTTCTGTAGAAATCCTTTTTGTAGCTCTTAAAATTCTCTACAGGAGAATCAGGCTAAAATCGCTCGATCTCGCTCATCTTCCGAGCTATTCTCGAAAGCAAATGGCAAAAAAATCTGCTTGATTTAATCTGATTTTAATTAACAAAAAAATTCATGAAAATATTTATTTTTCAGGTGGAAAATTACTACCACGTTGCCCAATTGTTAGCCCTTAGCAAAAAAAAAGAGAAAAAAAAAAGTAATTAAGAATTAAAAAAATAAAAACAAAAAAAATGCAAATTATCGTTGTTAGTGAAAAATCAAGAGAAAAAAAAACATTAAAAAATTTTAAAAACGCCCACCAATGGCATTATTGACGTAAAATAATCAACAAAGAAAAAATAAAGAGAAAAATCTCAGAAATAAAAGAAAAACCCAATGAAAATCCTCTTGTTAGTTGAATGCCTCAAAGGCAAAAGTGAAAAAAAAAAAGGAGGGGTAAAGTGACGATCAAAGATGCAGTAATATCACAATTTCATTGACAGGACTGTTTCACATTAAAGATTAAATTAAAAGAAAGAAAAAGTATAAATTAAAAAAATTAAATAATAATTATGGACATAAAAAAAAAAAGATGGAAAATAATATAAATCCAATGAGGGACAGAGGTGAAAACGAATTCGATAATTATGAATGATTTTACAGTGTATAATAATTTTTATGATTTGAGCAAAAAAGAAAAAAAAAACAATTTTCGTTTTTCTTTATAAAAAAAAAAAAAAGAAAAAAGAAAAATTTTTCATTTTTTTTTTCTTTTTGACAATTTAAGTTGTATGGTGTACTAAGTGTCTGTACGCTACAAATGAGAATATTAGCCCCTTCTTAATTAAGGCTTACCTGTCCAAATGATGGAGGTGATGATCCAAAAAAATAAAACATGAACTAATTAATAAATGAAATGTGTGCATGAATTTTATTAGAGAAAAAAAGTAATTAAAAAAAAATCCTAGTAAAAAATAAAAAAACAATTAATAAATAATTAATAGAAATTCACATTTGAATAATAACTTTTTGTTACCAAAATGAATGATAAAAAGCACTTTGTATTTAAATGTATTAACAAGTGTAAATCACCCCCTAATTTCCTCGATTTTTCATTTTTTTTTAATAGTAGGGAGAGGTGGGGTAAAACGGGCATGTGTTAGTTTTTGTGTTTTATACTATAAAAATTACTCGATATCGATGGAAATATTGGAGATAGGTTTTTTTCTGATGATTCGATTGTAAAGCTGAAAAAATTTCCCTCAGAAATCATATGGCAGAAGTTTTTTCTTTGAATTTTGCAAGAATCCTATGTTTTTTCTCAAAATTTGAACGAAAAATCTTTCTTTTTTTGAAAAATTTCAGTTTTTCGAAGGGAAAACGCCTTCAAAAGTTGGCCAAAAATGTAAAATTTTCATAAAATTGCAAAAAAATTAATTTTGAAACATGATTTTCCCCTAAAATTCCCTCAGCTTTCCAATGGAATCATCGAAAAATTCTTATCATGAACCATTTAATGGGAACCCATCCATTTTACCCCACCTTTCCCTGAAAAATCATCATTAATTTTCTCACATTTAATTATAGAGGTGGAAATTTTCACAGTTTCCCTCTTCTGTCCCCCTTTCCCTGAAAATGAAATAAGTAATTAAAAAAAAGTGATTAAAGATCCTCACCTCCAGCGTTTTTTGGCCACGGAGCGTTGTTTGAAATGTACCATATATTCGTATTAATAATAATGATAACAATTACAAGAACATTAAAAATTAGGTAAATATATAAATAAAACAGAATGAAATATAAATATATATATAAATACATATATAATACAATATATTATAAAAGAAAAATATAGTAATATTGATGATACATGAAATAAATACAAAAAAAAATTGAAAATTGAAAAAAAAAAAGAAAAGACGAAATTACAGTTCGTAAATCGAAAATTTGACACGTAACATTGAACATAAACACACACACACACTCACATGAACACGTACAAATACACAATTGCATTACACAATTAAATTTAATACAAAATCGTTATTTAAACATGAGTGAATGTTATTTAATAAGAAAAAATCATTTTTTTTTTTTTTTAATGAAATTTACGAGGAAAATTTTTTTTCCCTTTTCTCTGGAGACGAGGTGACGACTGCATATTCCCGAAGAGATGAAAAATCTGCTCCATTTCATGAAATTTTTTTTTTTAAATAAAAAAATTGACAGGGTAAGATAATATTCTCAAATTTGCAAGAAGAAAAGAAGAAATTTTTTCGATTTCTCTTTTTTATTTATTTTTTTATTTTCAATTATTTTATTTTTTTCCATTTAAAATTCGTTCCCCTCTAATTGCAGAAAAAATGAAAAAAAAAGGAATCACTTTTTTTTAACGTCAAAAAATGAAAAAATCAATGGAAAATAATGAAAATTATCTGTACCAAAATATCCATGAATTACTTATAAATAATTAAAATTAATAATTAAAAAAAAAAAAACTAATGATAATAATAATTAATAAATAGAAATTAAACAAGTGCATAATAAGGATTTATTCGGAGCTGTGCTCCCATCGGCCACCGCTAAAAGTGTGTACGGGGGATCGTTTTTAAGAAGAAAAAAAACAAAAAAAAAAAAATTAATTAAGAAAAAAAAGGAGAAAAAAAAATGAATTAATTGAAACAAAAATTTCTTACAATTGCATAACATTTAAAGTAAGGTGACATGAGAGATAAAAAAAAGTTTAAAAAAATATAGATAAATAGCTGAAATTTTAAAGAATGAGTGAAATTGCTTGCTCACATTCATGACGTCATTAGAAAAAAAAAATATTTATTAATGAAAAAAAAAAAAAAAAATTGAATTTGATGAAATACTTAATACATTATTTATTTATTTTTTATTTTTTTTTTTTAAATCGAAATCTCATTTTTTTTTGGTGAAAATCTGTTGATAATTTGTTGATATTAATTAATGAGAAATTTTATTGAAAATTTCTGGAAAATCATAGAATTCATGAATTACGCTTTCAATCGTTTCAAAAAATGAAAATTGAAGGTAAATTGTAATGAACCTTTTCTTAAATATCATTGATTAATTATTCTTTTATTAAATTTTATTCTCTGTGCGATAATTAACGTCGAAATTATCGTTCGTGATCGTCTGTGTGTCCGGTGCTTCAGTTGCCAGGGTTCTTTTCTCAGACAAACCACGAAATTTCGGTTCATTAACAAAAACAATTAATCTTTTATTTCCTTTAATTTCTCTCTTATTTATTCCCGTTTTTTATTCAAATTTTACTTTTACGTATTTCAATCAGTTTATTTCCTTCATATTTTCGTTTCCATTTTTATTTTTCGATCGTACGCAAATTGTTTCCAAATTTTACTTATGTCTTTAATCAAATTTTTAATTTCTCTATTGTTCAATTAATTCTTTTAATGAAAATAAGGATTATCTCTCAGTTGAATAGCTTATTGAATTCATTCAATAATTATTCTTCATCACCGAAATAATTATCCTTTTTAAAAAATGCATTTATTCTTATTTCCAAATATTCTTTTACAATAAATTTCAATCCAAAAAGTACAAATAATAAAATCAATTATTTTCAATCTTTATTCTATTTTCAAACTACTTTCTCGATTATTATTCAAATTCTCTTACGGATAACAATTTGCGTTCGATAATTACGTTTGTCCAATTACGCGGTCTTTTTACAAGGCGTTGGAGAGTGACACTACCTCTCCCCTAACCCTTCTACACTTCTTGTCCCTATATCTCAGGATTTTTCCCGAGATCGCGTGACTCTACCCTTTTCCCCCCTGACTCTAGAGCAATCCACTAGGGATCACTTGCTATTGACTCTAATGGCAGTCCACTAGGGTCTGCCTGCAACAGTTAAATGACTCTATTGACCTTCCACTAGGGATGGCCTACGACGCGATTTTTCAATTCGGCGCTGACTGGAGAACCCCAGACAGTGATACAAAAATCCAGACTTTAGCCGTTGGATCCGTTGCGCGGTTCCGACAGCAAGGAGGTCTGTCCCTCAGATAAGTGTACCATACGGCGCTGCGTTTTGGCTTATATGCCTTTTTCGAGATCCAGTGCGTATAGACGCGGAACCGACGATGCGCCGTCTAGCGGCAGCAGCGGTACTACGCTCCCTTTCACTTTTAATTCTCCCTCTCTCTCGCGCTCGGACCTTTAAATTTTATTTCTTTTCTCTCGCATTTTAATTTTCATCCTTTCTCTTTTCGCCTTTTACTCTATTTTCTCATTCATTCATTAATTTACCTTTAATATTTCTTTTGTTAATTATTCCTGATAATTTATCATTAATTATTTCTTTTATTTTTTTTTTCGAATTAATAATTAATAAATTTTCTTTGAGGTCCTTACATTCCCTCTTCACTTCACAAAAAAAAAATTTGATTGGGAAAATCCCATTTTTACAATCTGAATTTTTTTTTTCCCATTTCCGTCATCTTTTATCACCGGCTCGATTAGCCTTAATCTAGATTCTTTAGTCATTTTAAAGTTACAATTAACTGAATTCCTTAAACGTTATAATTAAACTCTTTTTTTTTCAAACTATATTAACCCTAAACAATATCAATTCCGACTGCTTATCTTTCTAGCTTTTCGATCCCATTTCTAACTTCTAGTCAATCGCTTTAATTCCTTTACGATTCTGTGATAAATTTTCTAGTCATTAACCCTTTCAGTTTCATTTTAATACCATTTATCTAGTCATTAATCTTTAAATTTCGTTTTTATCTGATTAATCTTATTCTCTAGTCATTTTAACCTTCCTAACTTATTTTCTAGTCATTTTCTTTAAATGAATGAAATAATTCGCGGTTTTTCGCGAAAGTTTACAAAAAAACATAAATCAAATAATAAAGTACTGTAAATAAACAAGTTATAAGTTCAACCAAGTGTCGCGTCCTCAGGAAGTTTGAAGTTCGCTGGTGTACGTGACTCTGGTTCCAGTTGGGTTGATCCTTACGACCTTCCATCCTGCAGGAGTTCTGATCTTCTTTTTCTTCAGTTTCTTCCGTTTCCTGTTCTTCTTCAGCAATTCAAGTTCCGGTTCTCTTCTTCCAAGATTATTTGGAATCTTGTCTTGAATTACTTGTGCATTTTTATTACCATGGGATGATTTTGTCCTGAATCTGACGAAGTCGTTCGATACTACTTCACTTGAATGAGAAGCGTATTTGCCCGAGTTTCCAGCAGATGGATGTTGTGTTGCTGTATGACTTTGGCATCTTTGACAACAATGGACATATTCCTTTACATCCCGTTGCACTTTTGGCCAATAGTAACCTTGGGCTACTCGATTAATCGTCTTCTTCATTTCAAAAGTATCCGTTCTTTCTCCATTATCATTTTCTCTTCTTAATCTGTTTCTTGTTTTCTTCTTTTTCTTCATTTTCCATGAACCAAGTTCACCTTGATCCATGCTCTTTTCTTCTTTCAAACGAGTCTTGTGTTTCTTCTTGTGTGATGTTCCTTCGACATCTTGAAGTTTCTTCACCTTTTCTTGGATTTCTCCAACTGTTCCTTCAAGTTTCCCTTGGTCCTTTGTTTCTGGATGTAACGTACATAAATGCTCTTTTATGTTGGATGAAGAAGCACTGTCTTCATCATCGTCATCAGTCTCTTCTATCAAAACTTTTGTTCGATTCTGTTCTGTTAGTTTTTCTTCTGATCCATTTCCTGTTTCATTTTCCTTTATCCAGGGTGCTATAGCTGATAGACTTGATGTTTCTGCTGTTTCAACCTGCATCATTGGAACACTTAGTACCGATAGATTGCTGTTGTTCACCATCATTTCTGTTGCTCGATTCTCATCTATTATGCTATTACCCACTGGGTGGCTAATTGCTGCTGTCCTATCTGGAGCTACTGTACTGGCATTTGGATTCTGTTGGTCTCTTCTTGTTTTACTCTGTTCCAGTTTCTTTTTCAACCAATCCGGCTTTTCACATTTACAATTTCTTGTGTACTTATTGGTGTTACCACACCAAGAACAAAATTTTATCGCTTTTCCTTGACAAACTTCTGCTCTATGGCCTCTTTTACTACATTTCCAACAACAAAGTCTTCTGTCATAATCTGATTGTACCAAAGCTAAATCCACTTGATTTTTCGTATGGCCCTTTTGTTCATTTTTATCACTTTTTATCACCTTTGTTGGCACTTTTTCCTGTTGTGATATCGATTTTTCCTTTTTCGAATCCAAAATATCCATTTCGTATTCCGTTCCTTTTCTAAGAATTTTCCTGAATGACAATTCATCTTTTTGGATGTACTCTTTATACTCTGGGAGTAAATTATCATATAATCTTCTCACTCGGTCTTTTTCTGTCATTTTTCCAAGTCTTCTCATCTTCGTTGTCATATCCGTCAAGTACATTCTGATCCTTTCTCCTTTTCTTTGTAATCGATTCCTGATTTCATTTTCTAAATGATCTTCGTAGGCCATTGGGAGAAAATATTCTTTCAAGTCTTCTACGAAGTCTTCCCAGTAATTCCAACCTTCTGGATTGTTTCTCCACCAATCCAATGCTTCACCTGTTAGCATCATTGGAGTACTCTTCAATAAATCTCGATCACTCAATCCTGAACCTTGTCTTAATTCTTCAATTCGTTCGATGAAGTTCAATACGTTTTCAACTCCACTGAATTTCACCTTCCATTTACCGATAGTATCAATTGGATTAATCATGTAGTAATAATGACCTTGATAGTAATCTCTTCTTCCTATTGGTGACTTATCTCTTCTCTGATTGTCGTACTCTTCATCACTCCTTTCTTCATCATCTGACTCTTCATCAGTATAGTAGTAATCTCTTTCATCCTTTTCTTTTGTCTTATATCTTGGTCTTCTAGAACGTCTGTCCCATGAAGTGTCCTCTGGATCCTCAAGTCTTCTTCGAGTTCGATTTGGTTCTTTTATCATTTGGTCTCTTTTTAATTGCTCTCTTTCCAATTTATTCTTTTCTGCTTCTCTTTTTAATCTTTCTTTTTCTTTCTCGAATCTTTCCCGTTCTCTTTTGACTTTTTCTTTTTCTTCTTCTAGCTTCGCTCGTTTCTCTTCAACGGCTTCAGCTGCTGCTTTTACTAATTTTCTTCGTCTAACCAGTTCTTCTATCATCTTCATGTTCCATTGTCTTTCTCCAGGGTTATCACCAGGTTTGTTTGGTGTCTCCCGATTACTTGGCATTTCACTCGTTGATGAACTTATTTCTTCTGATTCTACTGCTTTTATCAACCGATTACTCAGTTCTGTTACATTTCCTTTAGTGTTCAACTGTCTTGCTTCAAGAGCTTCAATCAGCTGATCCTTCATCATTTTGTATATCTCCGTTAATCCCTTGTTTGGCGGCGACATCTTGGATTTCTGTTCTTTTTTTTTTCTTTTCTTTTCAGTCAATTTACTGATCGGGTTCGATGTGGTTAATCGACCTCTTCAGCTTCTTCTTTTAATTCTTCTAGATCTAGGCTCCGTGTTCGTATTTTGTTTCCGAAATTTCTTGGCGTTTCTCCTGCAGTTAGTTCAGTCAAACGTACTTATCTTTTCTTTAAGATTTCTCGACGTTTCTTTTAATTTCAGTTAGTGGATCCACGCTCTTATTTCTTCCTCAAAAGTTCTGAACCCTTTACCTTACGACTTTTAATAACTTCACGCTCTTTATCTATTTCATTAGATTTCTTGAACGTTCCGTTTCATTTTTCCTTTTTCCAGTTTTTTTTTCAGTCTCCTGTATGGTCACAATTTTCTTTGTAATGATATTCTTCCTCTTTTCAATTTTCAAGTCCCTGTTCTTTTGCCATTTTTGTAATGACTCTGGTTACTCTCTCAATTTTTTTTTCTTCAAGTCCCTTTTATTTCTTCATTTTTCAAGTTCTCTTTATTCAATTTAAAGAAATTATTATTGTAGAGGGCGGATGCCGGAATTTAAACAATTTTTCTACAATAATTGATTTCTCCTTTTTTTTTTTCCTGTTTCTCTGTTAATTATTTTTTTTTCTTTTATCTTTTTTCAATCTACACAGTCCTTCCTCTTTCTTCATTTTTCGAGTCCCTCTTTTCAATTTTCAAGTCCCTGTTCGGGCGCCATTTTTGTAATGAACCTTTTCTTAAATATCATTGATTAATTATTCTTTTATTAAATTTTATTCTCTGTGCGATAATTAACGTCGAAATTATCGTTCGTGATCGTCTGTGTGTCCGGTGCTTCAGTTGCCAGGGTTCTTTTCTCAGACAAACCACGAAATTTCGGTTCATTAACAAAAACAATTAATCTTTTATTTCCTTTAATTTCTCTCTTATTTATTCCCGTTTTTTATTCAAATTTTACTTTTACGTATTTCAATCAGTTTATTTCCTTCATATTTTCGTTTCCATTTTTATTTTTCGATCGTACGCAAATTGTTTCCAAATTTTACTTATGTCTTTAATCAAATTTTTAATTTCTCTATTGTTCAATTAATTCTTTTAATGAAAATAAGGATTATCTCTCAGTTGAATAGCTTATTGAATTCATTCAATAATTATTCTTCATCACCGAAATAATTATCCTTTTTAAAAAATGCATTTATTCTTATTTCCAAATATTCTTTTACAATAAATTTCAATCCAAAAAGTACAAATAATAAAATCAATTATTTTCAATCTTTATTCTATTTTCAAACTACTTTCTCGATTATTATTCAAATTCTCTTACGGATAACAATTTGCGTTCGATAATTACGTTTGTCCAATTACGCGGTCTTTTTACAAGGCGTTGGAGAGTGACACTACCTCTCCCCTAACCCTTCTACACTTCTTGTCCCTATATCTCAGGATTTTTCCCGAGATCGCGTGACTCTACCCTTTTCCCCCCTGACTCTAGAGCAATCCACTAGGGATCACTTGCTATTGACTCTAATGGCAGTCCACTAGGGTCTGCCTGCAACAGTTAAATGACTCTATTGACCTTCCACTAGGGATGGCCTACGACGCGATTTTTCAATTCGGCGCTGACTGGAGAACCCCAGACAGTGATACAAAAATCCAGACTTTAGCCGTTGGATCCGTTGCGCGGTTCCGACAGCAAGGAGGTCTGTCCCTCAGATAAGTGTACCATACGGCGCTGCGTTTTGGCTTATATGCCTTTTTCGAGATCCAGTGCGTATAGACGCGGAACCGACGATGCGCCGTCTAGCGGCAGCAGCGGTACTACGCTCCCTTTCACTTTTAATTCTCCCTCTCTCTCGCGCTCGGACCTTTAAATTTTATTTCTTTTCTCTCGCATTTTAATTTTCATCCTTTCTCTTTTCGCCTTTTACTCTATTTTCTCATTCATTCATTAATTTACCTTTAATATTTCTTTTGTTAATTATTCCTGATAATTTATCATTAATTATTTCTTTTATTTTTTTTTTCGAATTAATAATTAATAAATTTTCTTTGAGGTCCTTACAAAATGAGTAATAGAGGCATTTTTCGATTGAACGTCTGTAAACCTGCTTAACGTTATCATCAACAAAAAAAAAGAAAATAATTAATTAAAAATTGAAAACAATTGCGATAAATCTGGACGATTGTTTGAAAACGTATTATAATATATTTTTAACATCTAACAGTTATTAGTTGTATAAAATAGAATTGAGAAAATGAAGGGATTTAAAAAAAATTTGTGAACAAAATTTAGATACATTCATTCCGCTGAGAATCGTTGTACAGAAGATTAATAAAAAGAGTGAAAAAAATACATTGTTAGGATTTTAAATGAGTATTTGAATGAAATGGAGTGAATTTAAAGAAATTGAAAAAGGGGTAAGTAAATTCTTTTGGATTTAATCTGGAATGAGAAAGGAAATCCCTAGGGGTGTGGAAATTGTAAATGAATCGAATTGAATTGAATAATATCATTCAATTCGAAATTCCATTTGAATATTCGAAAGATGAATTATTCGATCAATTCGAAATATTCGTAGAATTTGAAATACTAGTAGAATTTAAATCATTCGAAATATTCAAATAATTTGAAAAATTCGAATAATTTGAAAAATTCCAATAATTTAAATAATTCGAAAAATTCAAATAATTCAAATAATTCGAATAATTCAAATAATTCGAAAAATTCAAATAATTCGAAAAATTCAAATAATTCAAAAAATTCAGATAATTCAAAAAATTCAAATAATTCGAAAAATTCAAAAAATTCAAATAATTCAAAAAATTCAAATAATTCGAAAAATTCTAATAATTCAAATAATTCGAAAAATTCAAATAATTCAAATAATTTGAAAACTTCGAATAATTCGAAAAAATTTAATATTTAAATGATTGGAATTATTCGAATATTCGAATAATTCAAATATTCGAGAATTTGATTCATTTTCAAATTGAATTATTCAAATTCAATTCACACTGAATAATTCAAAACTTCGAATATTCGCACACCCCTAGAAATCCCTTCAATATCGAAGAATTTTCGATTTTCGCGATTTTTAAAAATTCATAAATTTTTTTATATTGAGAATTTTACTTCTAAAATTGGGGCAAATGGTCTCCATGGCATCGAGAAGCTCCTCGAAAATTTCAAAGACGATATCAAATGCTGCTGGAGTCCCAATCAATCTAAAATGTAGATTTTTAACGATTTTCAGGGAAATACCTCAAAATTGCGAAATTTACGAGTTTTGCGATTTTCAAAAATTCACAATTTTTTCTATTGAAAAGTTCATAACTTTGTTCCTATCGGAGATTTTATTCTCAAAATTCAGGGAAATACTGGCCATCGTATCGAAAAGTCCCAAAAAAAATTAGAAGGTGATATCTCGAAAAGCGTGAGATTGCCGGAAACTCGAAAATGTTAATTTCTTCAATTTTAGGAGAAATCCCTTCAAAAACACAAAATTCGTCATTTTTGCTATTTTTCAAAATTCATAACTTTTTTCTATTGAGTATTCAATTCTCAAAATTGAGGCAGATCATCTTCGAGGGATTCAAGAAGACCCAAAAAAAATTTGAAGGCGTTATCTCGAAGACTTCGGAATTGTCGATCAATCGAAAATATTAATTCTTGAGATTTTACAGAAAATTCCTTAAAAATCACGAAATTTACGATTTTCGTAGTTTTCAAAAAATTATAATTTTTTTTCAATTGGAGCTTTTATTCTTAGAATTCGAGTAGATACTCTCCATAGCATCGAGGAGACTTCAAAAAAAATGCAAGGCAATATCTCAAAAGACGTGAAAATGTCGAGAACTCGAAAATTTTCTTTTTCGATTCAAAGGGATTCCTTTCTTGAACCCCTGAAAATATCGCGAATTACGAATTTTCGAAATTCTCTCATTTGTACATAGAGAAAAATGTTTTCTTAATTTAAGAATGTGCAGTCACTTAATTTAAGAATGGCAGGTCACTTAAATTAAGTGACTTTTCTCACTCAAATCAAGTGACTTTTTTTTTCTTAATTTAAGAAAGTCAAACTCACTTAAATCAAATGACTTTTTCTTTCTTAATTTGAGAAAGTAAAACTCACTTAAATTAAGTGACTTTTCTCAGTTGACTCAAGTGACTTTTCCCGCTTAAATCAAGTAACTTTATCATTCTTAATTTAAGAAAGTAAAAATCACTTAAATCGAGTGACTTTTTCTTTCTTAATTTAAGAAAGTAAAAGTCACTTAAATTAAGTGACTTTTCTCACTTAAATCAAGTGACTTTTTCTATCTTAATTTGAGAAAGTAAAACTCACTTAAATTAAGTGACTTTTCTCACTTAAATCAAGTGACTTTTCCCGCTTAAATCAAGTAACTTTATCATTCTTAATTTAAAAAAGTAAAAATCACTTAAATCAAGTGACTTTTTCTATCTTAATTTGAGAAAGTAAAACTCACTTAGATTAAGTGACTTTTCTCAGTTGAATCAAGTGACTTTTCCCGCTTAAATCAAGTAACTTTATCATTCTTAATTTAAGAAAGTAAAAATCACTTAAATCGAGTGACTTTTTCTTTCTTAATTTAAGAAAGTAAAAGTCACTTAAATTAAGTGACTTTTCTCACTTAAATCAAGTGACTTTTTCTATCTTAATTTGAGAAAGTAAAACTCACTTAAATTAAGTGACTTTTCTCACTTAAATCAAGTGACTTTTCCCGCTTAAATCAAGTATCTTTATCATTCTTAATTTAAAAAAGTAAAAATCACTTAAATCAAGTGACTTTTTCTATCTTAATTTGAGAAAGTAAAACTCACTTAAATTAAGTGACTTTTCTCACTTGAATCAAGTGACTCTCACCGCTTAAATCAAGTAACTTTATCATTCTTAATGTAAGAAAGTAAAAATCACTTAAATTAAGTGACTCTTCTCACTTAAATCAAGTGACTTATCTTTCTTAATTTAAGTGACCTGCACATTCTTAAATCAAGAAAAACATTTTTTTCTGTGTAGCCTATTTGATGGGCCGTTTCCCCTAGAATCTCCCCGGAAAAATCTCCAAAAAAGGCAAAACAGGGGGAATCCCTCCAAATCTCCACAATTTTCCTTCCCAAAATTCCAGAAATGAAAAATCACTGGAACAGTGGAGTAGCGCCACTGCATCCGCGCAAGAGCGATCAATGAATGAAAACGCCCCCATAAGAATTCCAATCATCCTAAACAAATTATTAAAAATTAATGAGCACTCCCAAATAATTGAAAATAGTCCACCATAGACCACCATTGAATTACCAAACTCCAAAAAAAAAAATAGCACAAAAAAAACGATTTTTTTTGCTGTCCAAATGGAGTGAGTTCACAACATCGTGTCGACCTTCACCGATTTTTTCCATTTTTATTTATTCCCTGAATTGAATTTCGCACAAAGTGAGTGGAACCAAACACAAATTGCATTCAATAACTTGGAGCAGATACGAGAACAACCGTTGCTGCTCTATTGACTCATGAATTACCGATATTAATCAGTAATTAGTGACACAACAATTAGTTCTACGTGATTTTTGGAGTGTAATACAGATTTCTGCTATTATTAGAGGTAATATCAAAGTGCAAAAAGGAAAAAAAATCATATTTTCCCCGAAAAAATCAATTAATTCAAAAATTAGTGAATAGAAATAATTTATTGATTAATTTTTTTTAGAATATCTTGGAAACTAACGGAGATACGCCCCTTTCATTGGAGTCACTTTTTGCAGCTTTTGAAATTTTCTTGAAAAAAAGTTTGGGATAAGAAGGACGTATCTCGATTATTTACCGAGATATTTTTAAAAAATGAAAAAATTGTAGTAAAGAGAAAAAATTGAAAGTATTCATAATTTTTTTGATAATATGATGGAAATTAAGCGAGATAGAGCGATTTTGCTTGAATCCTCTTTTTTGAGTCTTCAAATTTCCTACAAAACCATTTCAAGACAAAAAAAAGACAAAAACTAGTGGATAATAGTATTGCTTTTCAATTGATGTAGGGGAGAGTGGGGCAAAATGGACACTGTTATGAAACGCTTAGAGATGGATTTTTTTTGATGATTCTATTGAAAAGCTGAGAAAATTTTAGTCAGAAAACAAGTTTCAGATGCATTTATTCAGATTTTTTTGAAATTTCGATGTTTTTCAGCATTTTTGAAGGATCAGACTTTCCTTTTTCGAAAATCTTCAGTTTTTTGCAAATATCTCTGGTTCTATCGGTCGTAGCAATTCGGAGTTGGTCTCAAATAAAAGATGAGCTCATTTCCCATCGATTTATGGGGTTTTAAATTCAAAAATATCAGTTTTTGGGATAGTTATAGGCCAAAAATAGTTTCACAAAACTGTTTCACGAAAATGCCCGTAAATACCTTAAAAATCGATATTTCTTAATTAAAAACCCTATGAATCGATAGCAAATGATCTCACCTTTCACCTCCCGTTGGAATTTTTATGATACGACAAATAAAACCGAAGATATTCTCAAAAAACTGAAAATTTTCAAAAAAAGGATGGGAAGACCCCTCTAAAATGCTCAAAGAAATAAAAATCTGCAAAAATTCAAAAAAATTAATTCCAGCGCTTGTTTCTCGCCCAAAAGTTCCTCAGTTTTCCAATGGAATCATTAAAAACAATCTACAGCCAATATTTCTATAAATTTCAAAAGTTTTTCATAATATTTGCCTGAAAAATTTGGATGTGTCCATTTTACCTCTGATGTCCATTTTGCCCCATCTTCCCCTATTGCTGAAATTGTTTCCATTCGGAGGCAAAAGCACTATTTTTCCTCTTCCCCTATTCATCATTGCAATTTTTTTCCACAGAAATGGAGCACCAACGGAGCACCACCTGAAAATCCCCAGCCATAAACCACCAAAATCTTCAAAAATCCATCGAATAATGTCATGATAATACCAACAATCAGAGATGTTCAGCCTCCGGGGAAAAGCCGTGCTGACGATTTTCCTGATGATGACGTTGACCCTCCTCGCCATAATCTACCACATTCTGAGCAACGACCCCGAAGAGCTGCCCTATCACCAGTCGAATCGTCTATCTAAACCCGAAAATTACCTGTTTCCAACTCTATCAGAGGATTCACTGAATTTCGACCGAAAAAGACCGGAAATTTCGCTGCAAAGAGGGCAAAAGAAGTATTCAACTATTTTTAAGGGTCACAAAATCGTGCACTTGGACCTTAAAGGTGCACCGCCTATTCCCGAATATTATCCGTATTTTTTAAAATTATTAAAATCATTAGGAGCCACGGGAATTCTCCTCGAGTATGAAGACATGTTTCCGTACACCGGAGAATTAGCGAATGTGACTGCTGGTAATGCGTACAAAAAGTCGGACATTAAGAACATCATGAAAATTGCCCTAGATAATGACCTGATGGTGATACCTTTGATCCAGACATTTGGACACATGGAATTTGTCCTAAAACTCGAGAATTTCAAGGATTTGAGAGAAGTTTATCGTTATCCACAGGTAATTTGTCCAACTCATCCCAAGACTCTTCAATTGCTCTTCGATATGATCGATCAGATTGTTAAATCACACGAGAATATGAATTATCTTCATATTGGAGCTGATGAAGTCTATCATTTGGGCGAGTGCAACAGGTGCATGGAGACAATGGCAAATAATCAGTGGACAAAACGACAATTATTTTTGTCGCACGTTAAAAAAATAAGTAATTATGTGATGAAAAATTATCCGAGTTTGAAGATACTGATGTGGGACGATGAGTTTAGGGAAATTACGGCGATGGACATTAGGGAAATGGAGCTGCAGAAGAATATTGTACCGGTTGTATGGAAGTACACGAAGAATCCGGAGGCAACATTGGATGAGCAATTGTGGGAGAGTTATAGCGGAATTTGGGGGGAGGTGTGGGTGGCCACTGCTTTCAAAGGGGCTACTGAACCAGACAGGTAATTTTATGGTGGTTCATGGAAATTTCATAGACACTAGACTTTTTTGCATGGTGCTCTTGAAAATTTATATATATTTTTACACATATTTCTGAATTGACCGTCATTGAAATGAAGAAAAAACAATGTAAAGCGCGTTTTCACGTACAAAAAGCAGCAATTTGCCCGTTTGAAGAAGAAATACGTTTTTTTTTAAATTAGTGCATTTTAGAGGCAAAAAGGCGCAAGTCCTTTGCATTCATGCCACTTTATTACTGAAGTCCTTAATAATATGATGAAAAGATAATAATAATGATAATTTGAGGGTTTTTTACCATTTTTTTTGCTATAAAAGACTGGACTTGAGCCCCTTCATTTCTGAGGTTCTAACATAGACTTTTTAGAGACAAGAATATATTATATACTATCATATATGATATATTATATACTATAGGGGAGAGTGGGGCAAAATGGACACTATAATGAAATGGTTAGAGATTGATTTTTTTTGATCATTCTATTGAAAAGCTGAGGAAATTTTAGCCGGAAAATCAGTGTCATTTGTATTTTTTTCGATTTTTCTGAAAATCTATATTTTTTGGCATTTTTGAGGGGTAGAAGCCTTTCATTTTTTTCAAATGTTCAGTTTTTTCCAAATATCTGTGGTTCTATTGGTCGTAGCGATTCGGGGTTGATCTCAAATGAAAGGTGAGCTCATTTCCCATCGAATTATGGGGTTTTGAATTCAAAAATGTCAATTTTTGGAATAGTTATAGGCCAAAAACTGTTTCACAAAATTGTTTCACAGAAATGTCCATAAATACCTTAAAAATCGATATTTTTGAATTTAAAACCCTATAAATCGATGGCAAATGATCTCACCTTTCACCTCCCGTCGAAATTTTTGCGCTACGACAAATAGAACCAAATATATTCTCAAAAAACTGAAAATTTTCAAAAAAACAAGGCTTTTATCACTCTAAAAAGCTCAAAAAAGTCAATATCACCAAAAACTCCAAAAAATTAATTTCGACACTTGTTTCCCATCTAAAATTTCCTCAGCTTTCCAATGAAATCATCAAAAACAATCTACCGCCAATATTTCCCTTAATTTCAAGAGTTTTCTATAATATTTGCCAAAAAATTTAGATGTGTCCATTTTACCCCTGATGTCCATTTTGCCCCAACTTCCCCTACTATATATATAGTATATATATAATATAATATATTATATTATATATATACTATATAGTATAGTATATCTATAATATATATTAGGATAAGTGATGACAGAAAATGTCCCATGCTTTTTCATATTATGGAATTTGATGAGAATTTTCATAAACGTGATATTGAATTTTTTTTAATGGGTAGATTGCAGTGATCTACAAGAAAAAAATCTATCTATTTTCATTATCTAATTTTTCTGAAAAATTAGTAATTAACCGGGAAAAATTCCTAATTTTTTTGCAAAAATTAGTAATGAGTCGAGAAAAATTCCTAATTTTTCTGAAAAATTAGTAATTAGTCGAGAAAAATTTCTAATTTTTCGCAAAAATTAGTAATTAGCCGGAAAAAGTCCGTAATTTTTTCGGAAAATCAGTAATACTTCTGAAAAATGAGTAGTTAACCGACAAAAACTACTGATTTTTCAGAAAAATGAATGATGCTTATCGGCTAATTACTAATTTTTCGAAATAATTAATAATTAGCCGCCAAAAATTACGAGTTTCTTTCAAAATATATTCCAAATATTATTATTCCAAATATCATTTATTATTCCATTTATTAATTGCTACTTTTTGCAACACTAGTATTACATTTCATCACAACTCCTCGTTCAAAATTTGTGTCTGTTAATCTATTAAATTACTAATTTCGAGGAATTTTTGAAAACAACAAGTAATTTTTCTCACTAATTACTGATTTTCGAAAGTAATTGGTAATATTTTCTCACTAATTACTCATTTTTAAGAGTAATTAGTAATATTTCCTCGTTAATCACTAATTCTTTAGGAAAATTAATATTTTTAACCGACTAATTATTAATTTTCTATGAAAATCAATATTTTTTCTTGGCTAATTACTAATTTTTATGAAAAATCAGTAATGTAAAGAGATTGCACAGAATAACTCTCTTTTTATCATTTTTCGCAAATATCTCGGAAACTAAACGAGATAGCTCGATTTTCTCGTATCCTTTTTTTAACTTTCGAAATTCTTCACAAAACCATTTCAAAGCAAGAAAGGCGCATCTCTCTTATTCACCGAGATATTCTCAGAATGATCCAACAAAAATTGATCCCCCAAATTTATCAAACTTTTCACATAAAATTTTTTTTTTTAATTTATTTTCACATAAAATTAATACGAAAATCATTTGAATTAATTGCAGATACTGGACAGACATATCTTATCACCTCGAAAATCATCAGAGATGGCTGGAAATAATCGATAAATACTCGAATCGAATAAATTTCAGAGGTGCCATTTTAACTGGTTGGCAGAGATACGATCACTTCAGTGTTTTATGCGAATTACTCGCATCTTCACTTCCATCACTCGCAGTGAATCTCGCAGTGCTACAATCAGCTGACTTAAATGAATTATTCAGTAATACTCCATCAACGGTTGCCGATGCACTTAAATGCGATGGGCTAGTATCACTAGGACTACCAGAACCCAATTACGGATGGCTAAAGTGCAAATTTTTCGGTATCAATGTTTATGCAGTGATCGTCAGATTATTCAATCTGAATCAGGAAATTATCAGGATGGAGCAGGACAACACATTCAAGGGGTGTGTAATGATTTATTTCGTCGAGCTTAGAAACAAAGGGGCGTAAGTGCTTATGTTTATACACAGCACTTACGCCCCGTTGTTTCTAAGGTGATGAATATAAATGACAGTCGCTTTTTTTATAGGGAAAAGTGAAGCAAAATGGAGCCTATTTGTAAAAATGATTTGGGATTTTCTAGAGAATAGGCAGCTTTATGGAAAAATTTGAAAAAATTATACAAAAAAGCAGATCTATTGGAGCATCTTGTCAAATTTTTTCAGATTTTTTCTTCGAGTCCTTAACATCGAAAAAAAATCCTGAATGGTATTGTTGCAGAGGTACATTTTAGCCCATTCTCCCCTACATATATAGGGGAGAGTGGGGCAAAATGGACACTATAATGAAATGGTTAGAGATTGATTTTTTTTGATCATTCTATTGAAAAGCTGAGGAAATTTTAGCCGGAAAACCAGTGTCATTTGTATTTTTTTCAATTTTTTTGAAAATTTATATTTTTTGGCTTTTTTGAGGGGTAGAAGCCTTTCATTTTTTTCAAATGTTCAGTTTTTTCCAAATATCTGTGGTTCTATCGGTCGTAGCGATTCGGGGTTGATCTCAAATGAAAGGTGAGCTCATTTCCCATCGAATTATGGGGTTTTTAATTCAAAAATATCAATTTTTGGAATAGTTATAGTCCAAAAACTGTTTCACAAAATTGTTTCACAGAAATGTCTATAAATACCTTAAAAATCGATATTTTTGAATTTAAAACCCTATAAATCGATGGCAAATGATCTCACCTTTCACCTCCCGTCGAAATTTTTGCGCTACGACAAATAGAACCAAATATATTCTCAAAAAACTGAAAATTTTCAAAAAAACAAGGCTTTTACCCCTCTAAAAAGCTCAAAAAAGTCAAAATTACCAAAAACTCCAAAAAATCAATTTCGGTACTTGTTTCCCATCTAAAATTTCCTCAGCTTTCCAATGAAATCATCAAAAACAATCTACCGCCAATATTTCCCTTAATTTCAAGAGTTTTCCATAATATTTGCCAAAAAATTTAGATGTGTCCATTTTACCCCTGATGTCCATTTTGCCCCACCTTCCCCTATTGATCACATTTTATAATTCTAAATGGAAAACATCAGTTGTCTAAATGTAGAGTGTGAAGAGTTTCAATATGAGTAATTTTTTTTTCATTTTCATAGATAATTTAAATTACTTCTGTCTTTTCAATTTTTCACAGTATTTTAAAATTTAAATTCTTACAGGTGGATGAAGGATTACAATATCAAGCATGCTTACTCCAATCCCAGTCACGTGGAGAGAGCCGTTGCTGATTTAGATAGCTTCAAAATGGAGTTGATTTATATTGAGAAAGAGATGAAAAGTGCAATGGAGGGAATCTATGACAATTGGACTTTTCAAGAGTGGATTGAGACTTTTGTTGTTCCTTTGAATGACAAAATCACGAGACTATGGGAGGCGAAGGAGAAGATTTTGGAGAAAAGCACGTGGCCAACAAGACCTTTGAAGACTGAACTTTGAAGGGAGAAGGACAATGACATTCTTGAGAATAGAATTTTTTTAGAAAAAAAAAAAAATCATGAATTTCGAAGAAAAAAGAAAGTAAAAATCAGTTTTTTGAGAATATCTTGGTAAATTATAGAGATCGGCCCTCTCTGCCTAATTTTGTATCTTTCGAAATTTCTCTACAAAAAAAGATCAGGGCAAAATCGCTCTATCTCGCTTAGATTCCGAGTTATTTAAAAAAACTGATAAAATAGAATTTTTTTTTCAAATTCAAAAAAAAGGGAAAAATCCTTGAATTTTCCTGATTTGCTTTTATTTTATTGCGATAGTCACGCGATAAAGCTGTCAGTAAAGTTATGATTATTGAAATTGCAGAAACCACAAGAATTTCAATGTCTTCCGCATGCGGTTCTTTTTTGAATATCATTTAAATAGTGAGAAGGTAAAAGAGGAAATAAATCAATTTTATGACACTTGTTCTTTTGGAATATCTCGGGAACTAATGGAGATACGTCCTTTTCGTTCTAACACGGTTTTAAAGAGAATTTCAAGAGCTACGAAAGAGAATTCAAGCAAAAAAAGCGTATCTTCATTATTTTCCGTATTCTTAAAAAAAAAAAAATGGCTAAAAATTGTCTTTTCCATTTTAAATTAAAATTCGTTTTTTTGCTGATCGTTTTTCAAAAAATTTCGAAAACTAAACGAGATAGAGCGATTTTGCCGGAATCCTTCTTGGTAGCTCTCGAAATTCTCTGCGAAACCATTTCAATGCAAAACGGCGTCACTGCATCATTTTTCAAAATTTTCTCAAAAAATTAACAAAAAAAAATTCATGAATTACGCACAGTGAAAGTACTTAAAAAACAAGTGTATAGGGGAAGGTGGGGCAAAATGGACATCAGGGGTAAAATGGACACATCTAAATTTTTAGGCAAATATTATGGAAAACTTTTGAAATTAATAAAAATATTGGCGGTAGATTGTTTTTAATGATTCCACTGAAAAGTTGAGGAAATTTAAGGCGGGAAACAAGTGCCGAAATTAATTTTTTTGAATTTTTGGTGATTTTGTCTTTTTTGAGCATTTTAGAGGGGTAAAACCTTTTCTATTTGAAAATTTCCAGTTTTTTGGGAATATCTTCGGTTCTATTTGTCGTAGCGTAAAAATTCCGATTGGAGATGAAAGGTGAGATCATTTGCCATCGTTTCATAGGATTTTCGATTTGAAAATATCGATTTTTAAGGTATTTATCGGCATTTTTGTGAAACAGTTTTGTAAAACAGTTTTTGGCCTATAACCATCCCGAAAAATGATATTTTTAAATTTAAAACCCCATAAATCGATGGAAAATGAGCTCATCTTTCATTTAAGACTAATCCCGAATTGCTACGACCAATAGAACCAGAGATATTTACAAAAAACTGAAGATTTTCGAAAAAAAAAAGGCTTTTACCCTTCAAAAATGCTGAAAAATATCGAGTTTTCAAAAAAAAATCAAAAAAATTATATCTGAAACTTGTTTTCCGGCTTAAATTTTCTCAGCTTTTCAATAGAATTATCAAAAATAATCCATCTCCAACTGTTTCATAACAGTGTCCATTTTGCCCCACTCTCCCCTATAATATATATTTGTTTTTTTTAAATATATTAACATTCATTGACATGCTACGAAATATTTTAGCGAAGCTGAGTAATTTCGTGCAAGCAAACTTCCATTTGTGATAGGAAAAGATGAATTTAATAGTTGAATTTTCATTTTCTTTGAAAAAAAAAAACAGATTTTTGCACAAAAAATTATTGGAAAATTCTCACGCTCTCTTGATTAACTATTGTTATTTTTGTCACAAATATTCGATCAATTAGGAGAAGGAGCTAGTAATAATTTGGATCAATTACGATTCATTGTAATTATGTACAAATAAAGTGCAATGAAAAATTATAATTATTAGAAATGAATGAGCGAAAACAAATTGTAATTAATGGGGGAAAAAAAGGAATTTTCCACTGAAAATAATGTTTTTTTTTTCCATCATGAAATAAGTATTATTTCTTATTTTCAATAGAAAATTCGTAAATGAAATTTTGTAAATGGACGTTCGGATAATTATCTTTATGATTTTATAGATAAACATGAAAAATCAATAGAAAGTTGAAAATTCAATTTTTGATGATAAATTAATTGATTATGAGGTTTAAATGGGGGAAATAAAAGAGTTATATTATTTAATTCTGTTTTTTTATTACAAAAGAGAATTTTTTTTTTTTAGAGAATTACAGAAATTTATTGTAATTTCGTTTTTGTAGGAAATTTAAGGCACAATTTTTGTTATTTTTACTGAATTTTTTGGTAAATATTAGGGGGAGGTGAGCCAAAATGGACACATGTGATAAAAACAGACACGTGTTAGTTTTAGTATTTTGAACTATGAAAATTACTCGGACTCAGTAAAAATATTGGTGATGAATCTTTTCCGATAATTTCATTGGAACGCTGAAAAAATTTCCTATAAAAATCATATGGCAGAAGTTTTTTTTCTTCGATTTTTCAAAAATTCAATTTTTTGCGCAAGTTTTGAAGGTAAAACTCTTCTGTTTTTGAAAAATTCCGAGTTCTATTGATCGTAGTGATCTGGGATTCATTTTGGATGGAAGGTGAGCCCATTCATATATTTAAAAAAAAAATATAGGAGAAGTTGGGGCAAAACGGACACATTTAAATTTTCAGGCAAATATTATGAGAAACTTTTGAAATCAATAGAAATATTGGCTGTAGATTGTTTTTGATGATTCCATTGGAAAGCTGAGGAAATTTTGGGTGGAAAACAAGTGCCGTAATTAATTTTTTGGAGTTTTTGGTGATTTTGACTTTTTTGAGCTTTTTAGAGGGGTAAAAGCCTTGTTTTTTTGAAAATTTTCAGTTTTTTGAGAATATCTTTGGTTCTATTCGTCGTAGCGTAAAAATTCCAAATGGAGGTAAAAGGTGAGATCATTTGCCATCGATTCATAGGGTTTTCAATTAAAAAATATCGATTTTTAAGGTATTTATGGACATTTTTGTGAAACAGTTTTGGGAAACATATTTGGTCTATAACTATCCCAAAAATTGATATTTTTCAATTAAAAACCCCATAAATCGATGGGAAATGAGCTCACCTTTCATTTGAGACCAATTCTGAATTGCTAAGACCGATAGAACCAGAGATATTTACAAAAAACTAACGATTTCCGAAAAAGGAAAGGCTTACCCTTCAAAAATGCCGAAAAATATCGAATTTTCAAAAAAATCGAAAAAAATACATATGAGACTTGTTTTCCTTCTAAAATTTTCTCAGCTTTTCAATAAAGTCATCCAAAAGAATCAATCTCTAACCGTTTCATAACAGTGTCCATTTTGCCCCACTCTCCCCTATCAATTCTTTGAGTACTCGTAGGGCAAAAATTGATTTTCAGAGAATGGTCTATAAGTATTTAAAAAATTGATTAAAAAAAATGATTTGAACCACATTAATCGATGAGAAATCAGCTCACCTTTCATTAGATATAAACACCAGAGTGAATTTTTCCGATTTTCAAAAGGAAACCCCTCCAAAACTTGGTCAAAAAAGGTAAATTTTCGAAAAAATTGAAAAAATTAATTATGAAACAAATTTTTTCCTAAAATTTCCTCAGCTTTCCAATGAAATCATCAGAAAAACTCTATCTCGAATGATTCAATTGGAATGCCCATTTTACCCCACCTCCCCTATCATATAATAATACAATATCAATTATATTATCGCTATTTTTATATTATTTTTATGTTTTAATTATTCTTGAATAGAAGAAAAATTTGATAATATTCATTGGACCAAACAAACTGTCGATTTTGACAGCGGAAGAGTTGGATAATTATTATTAAGGCACGTTTTTTTATTTGGTTGTCTCTTAATAACTCTCTGTATCGTTGAAACATCAACAGTATCACCGATTTCAGCAGTGACTATTGGTTTATGAAAATCTTGATCCATTCGTGTTAACTGGACACCCAGTACTTTGGCAGCGAGATTTGCTATTGATAATGAAACCTGCAGAAGAAAAATAATGATTTTTTGAAAGAAAGTGAAAAAATTGATTTTTTGGCTGGTTTACAAAACTGCACCAGAGATCGGCGAAAAAGAAAAATTATTCCATTTTCTAATTTTTTGAAAAAATTAGTAATTAGCGAGAAAATATTACTAAATTTTTTTCGAAAAAATTAGTAATTGGGAAAAAAATGTTACTAATTATTCTCGAAAAATTAGTAATTAGGAAAGAATTATTACTAATTATTTTCAAAAAATTAGTAATTAGGAAAAAATCGATTATCGGATTTTAATTTTGAGCGTAGGGTGGTTATGAAGTGCAACTCGAGTGTTACAAAAAACAATACTCAACTGATGGATTAAAATTTTCAATAAAAAAGATTTTACTTGACGTTAAAAATTGTATTTACCCAGTAATGAAGTATATAAAATTTACCACTATCAATCAAACTGCTCTATCATGTTTAATTTGAAATATTTATTGAGATTATTTCTGTACTCAATTTATTATCAATATAAACTTGTATCAAGTAATACTTTTTCCTAATTACTAATTTTTCGAAATAATTAGAAATATTTTCTCTTAATTACTAATTTTTCGAAAATAATTAGTGATATTTTTTAGAAAAAATTAGTAATTAGGGGTGTGGAAATTGTAAATGAATCGAATTGAATTGAATAATATCATTCAATTCGAAATTCCATTTGAATATTCGAAAAATTCAAATAATTCACAAAATTCGAATAATTTAAATAATTCGAAAAATTCAAATAATTCGAAAAATTCAAATAATTCGAATAATTCGAAAAATTCAAATAATTCGAATAATTCGAATAATTCGAAAAATTCAAATAATTGGAAAAATTCAAATAATTGGAATAATTCAAATAATTCGAAAAATTGAAATGATTCAAAAAATTCAAATAATTCGAAAAATTCAAATAATTCAAAAAATTCGAATAATTGGAAAAATTCTAATAATTGGAAAAATTCTAATAATTCGAAAAATTCAAATAATTGGAAAAATTCTAATAATTCGAAAAATCGAAATAATTCAAAAAATTCGAATAATTCGAAAAATTCGAAAAATTCAAATAATTGAAATGATTCAAAAAATTCAAATAATTCGAAAAATTCAAATAATTTAAATAATTCGAAGAATTCAAATAATTCAAAAAATTCAAATAATTCGCAAAATTGAAATAATTCAAAAAATTCGAATAATTGGAAAAATTCTAATAATTGGAAAAATTCTAATAATTCGAAAAATCGAAATAATTCAAAAAATTCGAATAATTCGAAAAATTCGAAAAATTGAAATAATTCAAAAAATTCGAATAATTCGAAAAATTCAAATAATTCGAAAAATTCAAATGATTCGAGAATTCGAATAATTTTAATATTTAAATCATTCGAATTATTCGAATATTCGAATAATTCAAATTCGAATAATTTTTTGGGAAAATTAGTAATATAATCAAAATCGTTACGAAAAAAAAAACGATACCGCCGATCTCTGAACTGCACAAATATCTCGGAAAATAATGGAGATACGCCCATTTCACTCGGATCCTTTTTTGTAGCTTTTGAAATTCACTGAAAGACTATCTCAGGGCATAAAGTGCCTATCTCCATTAATTACTGAAAAATTCTTTGAAAACTCGAAAAAAAATGAGAGAATTGTGAAATTTTTTCGATATCTCATTTTTCTTTCTTCCTTTACCGATTCTCCAGTTCTTGCAGACATGTCGTGGTACATGATTCCCTTCTCAGCAGCATAACGATGTGATCTCTCGCGTTTAACTGTTCTCTGATGCTCCATATCACATTTATTACCAACAATAACCATCAATGGCCTTTTGTTTGAGCTTTTTTCATTGATATCAGTGACTGTATTCATCCATTCCTCCATTACATCGAAACTCGAGGTGTTTGTTACGTCGTAAACTAACATTATGATCTGAAAATGAAAATTGAATCACCAAATTATTATTAATTATTATTTAACAGAATTATGAAATAAGGATGTTCCTTGATAAATATGAGTTGATATGCATAAGGGAAGGTGGGGCAAAATGGACATCAGGGGTAAAATGGACACATCTAATTTTTTTGGCAAATATTGTGGAAAACTCTTGAAATTAAGGGAAATATTGGCGGTAGATTGTTTTTGATGACTTCATTGGAAAGCTGAGGATATTTTAGATGGGAAACAAGTGCCGAAATTAATTTTTTGAAGTTTTTGGTGATTTTGACTATTTTGAGCTTTTTAGAGGGGTAAAAGCCTTGTTTTTTTGAAAATTTTCAGTTTTTTGAGAATATCTTTGGTTCTATTTGTGGTAGCGCAAAAATTTCGACGGGAGGTGAAAGGTGAGATCATTTGCCATCGATTTATAGGGTTTTAAATTCAAAAATATGGATTTTTAAGGTATTTATGGACATTTCTGTGAAACAATTTTGTGAAACAGTTTTTGGCCTATAACTATTCCAAAAATTGACATTTTTGAATTCAAAACCCCATAATTCGATGGGAAATGAGCTCACCTTTCATTTGAGATCAACCCCGAATCGCTACGACCAATAGAACCACAGATATTTGGAATAAACTGAACATTTGAAAAAAATAAAAGGCTTCTACCCCTCAAAAATGCCAAAAAAATATAGATTTTCAAAAAAATCGAAAAAAATACAAATGACACTGATTTTCCGGCTAAAATTTCCTCAGCTTTTCAATAGAATGATCGAAAAAAAATCAATCTCTAACCATTTCATTATAGTGTCCATTTTGCCCCACTCTCCCCTACAATACGATATATTGCATAGGAAAAAATCAAGATTTCTCAAGAATTTCAAAATTTGAGATTAAATAGTCATTTTTTTTTTTTGTTAATTATTATTTTTCTTTTCGAAAAATCAAGAAATTTAATTTGAAATTTTTTTTTTCATTAATTTTTGAAAGAATTGAATTTGAAAAAAATTTGATAATCCATATTATCATTACGTCAGCAGCGTATAAGTACTTGTCCAACATATTTCCACGTAATGCAAGTCCTCCAATATCCCAAATGTGTAGTGTAACATTTTTGTATGGTCCCAGGCTAACATTTTTCATGAAAAAATCAACACCAGCTGTTGGTGCATATTGTCTTGTAAATTCATCATTACAAAATTTTACTGCAATACTCGTCTGCAAAAGAAACATTAAAAAAAAATCATTATCTCATGTGCAAAATCGCACACGTAATTCTATTTGCAGACACTCTAGTTTCTGTTCGTGCAGAATACCATGCCATAATTTATAAGTCAATTCTCTCCCCTTTTTTTTTAGAATACCTTTTTTTATTGAGAATACCTCTTTTTTTTTGAGAATACCTCTTTTTTTTGAGAATACCTATGTTAATAATGGAGATACGCCCTTTGTGTTCTGGAATGGGTTTCTAGCTCTTGAGATTCTCTACGAAAAAAGACCAGAGTAAAAAAAGTGTATCTCCATTATTTACTGAAATATTCTTGAAAAACTCGAAAACGATTTTTTTTTAGTATGAATTGTTTATGAAAAAGAACGAAAACAAAACATTAAAAAGAAAAAAAATTGTTTATAAATTTCTTAGAAAATACTAAAAATATGCCTTTTTTGCCCTACAGAGAGAAAATTTTTTTCTTAATTCAAGAATGTGCAGTCACTTAATTTAAGAATGGCAGGTCACTTATATTAAGTGACTTTTCTCACTTAAATCAAGTGACTTTTTCTTTCTTAATTTAAGAAAGTAAAAGTCACTTAAATTAAGTGACTTTTCTCACTTAAATCGAGTAACTATTTCTTTCTTAATTTAAGAAAGTAAAAGTCACCTAAATTAAGTGACTTTTCTTTCTTAATTTAAGAAAGTAAAAGTCACTTAAATTAAGTGACTTTTCTCACTTAAATCAAGTGACTTTTTCTTTCTTATTTTAAGAAAGTAAAAGTCACTTAAATTAAGTGACTTTTCTCACTTAAATCAAGTGACTTTTTCTTTCTTATTTTAAGAAAGTAAAAGTCACTTAAATTAAGTGACTTTTCTCACTTAAATCAAGTGACTTTTCTCACTTAAATCAAGTGACTTTTTCTTTCTTATTTTAAGAAAGTAAAAGTCACTTAAATTAAGTGACTTTTCTCACTTAAATCGAGTAACTATTTCTTTCTTAATTTAAGAAAGTAAAAGTCACTTAAATTAAGTGACTTTTCTCACTTAAATCAAGTGACTTCTTCTTTCTTAATTTAAGAAAGTAAAACTCACTTAAATTAAGTGACTTTTCTTACTTAAATCAAGTGACTTTTCTTTCTTAATTTAAGTGACCTGCACATTCTCAAATTAAGTGACTACACATTCTCAAGTTAAGAAAGCATTTTTCTCTGTGTAAGATGATGTTTGAGTGCTTGAAATTAAAAAAAAAAAAAATTCGAGTAGAAAAGGCATATTTTTATTATTTGAAAAAAAAAAAAACAAAAAAACGAACGATAATTTTGTTTTTTTGTCGATTTTTGAGGAATATATCGGAAACTGAGCGAGATAGAGCCATTTTACGTCAACTCCTTTTTTTTATAGCAGTTTGAATTCTTTACAAAAAGATTGGAGATAAGAAGGGCGTATCTTCATTAGTTTCCGAAATATTGTGATAATGAGAATAATCAAAAAAAAATGAATCGATTATTTTGGTTTTATTATTAACTGAAGAATTAAAAAAAAAAAAATTCTCACCTTTCCAGCACCAGAATCACCAACTAGCACGACTTTAAGTCGTTTTTCTGTTAAATCGTCTTCCGTTTCCTTCATCTGAAGATTCGAAAATTGAAAAAATTACAATTCTCACTATAAATTTTACATTTAAATTCAAAAAGAATTTTTTTTTTTAATTTCAAAAAGACATTTAAATTAAAAATAATCGAAATTTTTTTAATTCAGTAGAATTTAATGAATTCAATGAAAAGAATTAAAACTAAAAACCCAAGAAAATTCAATATTTTATTGTAGAATCAAAAGGGCGTAAGTGCCATTAGCCTTAAGAACTTCGAAATCGAATAAATTCGATTTCAAAAAAGGACATTTCGATTTCATATAAAAAATTCAAATTAAGAAAGTGGCACTTAAGCCCTTTTACCTTTGAGTCAATCCATTTTATTACATCACCATGTAAATAAATCCGATTTCGAAATTTTCATTCGGTAAAAACTATTTTGTAATTCATTAATTGAGATTTTTCTTCAAAAATCGATTGGATTTTCTTCATTTTTGATGGAATATTTTCTTGGATTTTCTTTGGGATTGTCTATTCTCCTCCCTCACTCATGAAAATGGGGGAAAATAATAGGTAAATACATTGCCAATACACTGCATGCTGTAAAACTCAATAGAAACTTAAATTAATGAAGGTTTTTAATGAAATTAAAGAGGGAAAAAATGCAAAATTTCTATTGTACATACAAGGTAAAGTGTACGATGTATACTGTTGACAGTTTTTAACTCTTCTGACCAGCATAAAAAGCCCTAGCATATTTTTCCATGAATAAATTATTAAATAATCGATAAATGGCAGTGGCGATCTGTGTGAATTCCATGCTGTACAGGGCAAAACAGGTAGCCATCCACCCCTTCTTGTTGAAAAAACAATTTGCGCCTGCGTACTCTTCCCCAATTGGACATGAGATTTGTTTTTTTTTTTTTTTCCTAAATCGAAATTTTTCAAGATCTAAATTCGTAGATTTTTACGAAATTTTTCGAAAATCTTAATTATCAGGGAATTTATGCAAATCTCAATTTGTTGAGATAAAAATTATCCGAAATCAAAATTTTTCATTTTTTTCTTCGATTTTCAACGAAATCTTTCGAAATAGAAATTTTTCGAAATGGAAATTCTTCGAAATTCAAATTTTTTCGCGATTCAAATTTTTCGATTTTCACGAAGTTTTTGAAATATTGTTTCGAGAAAATTTTTCGTGGTATAATGGGAATTAATTCGACACAGAGAAAAATGTTTTCTTAATTTAAGAATGTGCAGTCACTTAATTTAAGTGACTTTTCTCACTTAAATCAAGTGACTTGTCTCACTTAAATCAAGTAACTATTTCTTTCTTAATTTAAGAAAGTAAAAGCCACTTAAATTAAGTGACTTTTTCTCACTTAAATCAAGTGACTTTTTCTTTCTTAATTTAAGAAAGTAAAACTCACTTAAATTAAGTGACTTTTCTCACTTAAATCAAGTGACTTGTCTCACTTAAATCAAGTAACTATTTCTTTTTTAATTTAAGAAAGTAAAAGTCACTTAAATTAAGTGACTTTTTCTTTCTTAATTTAAGAAAGTAAAACTCACTTAAATTAAGTGACTTTTCTCACTTAAATCAAGTGACTTTTTTTTTCTTAATTTAAGAAGGTAAAACTCACTTAAATCAAGTGAGTTTTCTCACTTAATTCAAGTGTCTTTTCTTTCTTAATTTAAGAAAGTAAAACTCACTTAAATTAAGTGACTTTTTCTCACTTAAATCAAGTGACTTTTTCTTTCTTAATTTAAGAAAGTAAAACTCTCTTAAATTAAGTGACTTTTCTCACTTAAATCAAGTGACTTTTTCGTTCTTAATTTAAGAAGGTAAAACTCACTTAAATCAAGTGAGTTTTCTCACTTAATTCAAGTGAGTTTTCTCACTTAATTCAAGTGTCTTTTCTTTCTTAATTTAAGAAAGTAAAACTCACTTAAATTAAGTGACTTTTCTCACTTAAATCAAGTAACTATTTCTTTTTTAATTTAAGAAAGTAAAAGTCACTTAAATTAAGTGACTTTTTCTTTCTTAATTTAAGAAAGTAAAACTCACTTAAATTAAGTGACTTTTCTCACTTAAATCAAGTGACTTTTCTCACTTAATTCAAGTGACTTTTCTTTCTTAATTTAAGTGACCTGCACATTCTTAAATTAAGTGACTGCACATTCTTAAGTTAAGAAAAAATTTTTCTCTGTGGACTTGAGTGAAAGATAAAAAGCCAGGAATATTTCAAAAATCACTCAAATTTATTACTTCCAGAAAATTTCAATATAAATTTCCTCAACAAAAAAAAGAACATTTTCACATAATTCATTTGTTCACATTCGTTTTTTTAGAATATCTCAGAAACTAATGGAGATACGCTTTTTTCATCCAAATCCTTTTTTGTAGCTCTTGAAATTCTCTACATAAGTGTCTTAAGATAAAAACAGGCATATCTCCATTATTTACCGAGATATTTGACTTTCACCTTTTCACTACAGAATTCCCTCAATTTACATTGATTTTACAATTTCTTAAAATATTAATTTTCTTCCAGTGAAAATTCCGATTTTTCATCCTATAAATAACAATTAAATTGCCCCATTTTTAAAATTACCTTAATCTTAAGAATTATATCTTCGCCTTAGAAACAAAGTGGCGTAAGTGTTCCGTATAAAGATAGCACTTACACCACTTTGACTCTAATGCAACGATACTCAGTAAAAACATTTTTTCTCCACAACTTATCAATTAAATTCTTCTTTCTAACTTTTCAATTCAGTTGAATACCAAGTCTTTGTAGTTCTGCAACAGGTAGTAATTTGTAACTCTGCAGCATGTTGTTGTACGTACAACTGTAAGCCTGTCTGCACGTTCGAAATTTGCTTTAACAACCTCGTAGTATCTTCCATCGCTTCAATGAAAAAAAATGCAAATTAACATTATTATCATAGTCTCTTTATGCTCTTAATAAAATGATTTTAATATTATAAAAAAAAAAAAAAAAAAAAAAAAAAAAAAAAAAAAATGATTTGACAAAAGTTATAGCAATATAGAAAAATTATAGCAAAATTCATGAAAAAATAGATATCTCATTGTAATTCAATCACTTTTTTTTCATATTGATTCAATATCGCTTTTCAACTAAGGCCATAAGCGAAATCGAATCAATTATTACATTTTATTCAATTTTTTCCATAAAATTAAAGTTGAACAAATTTGAATGATTAAGAAAAAAATTGAAATTATTATAAAATAACTAAAGAAAAAAATATTTTTATATTTTTCTTTTACTATTAATGTTATTAGTATTGATTAGAGGCTGCAGAATAATTCGATTATGAATATTGTGATATATTTACCTGAGTGCCAGACACCTGAGCTTGATGCACTTAACTCGAAGAATATCAATTGCCTTTTGGGATTTATCAGAGAATCTCAAATTTTCTGGATCCCATCTGAGCTCTAGTCTCTCTAGATTTGGACAGTTATTTGCTATTCCATCCATTAATTGATCAACATGAATATTCACACCGAGTCTCTCCTGTGTCCCCATCACAGCAATTCTATGAATATCAATGAATTATTCTATTTAATTATCAAATTTAAAGAATTTAGAGGTGATAGAAGAGAAATTCATCTTTCTTGGGGAATATATCTGTCAATAATGGAGATGCGCCCTTTTTGCTTGAAATTGGTGTTCGAAATTATATCTCCATCAGTTTCCGAGATATTTGAAAAAAATAATGGTGAAAATATAATTATGTCGGAAATATCTTGGGAAATGATCGAGATAGAGCGATTCTCATCAGCGTATTTTTTCAAAAATAATTTCGAAAGATACAAAAGTACCCCAAGCAAAGAGGGCGTATCTCCTTCCTCAACAGTGTTCGAACTATTTTCTAAAAAAAAAACCACCGAAAAAATATTTTCATCGAATTTTATTTTATTTTCCCGTGAATAAAAATTCTTAATCACTTGTTTTTTTAATTTTCCATAATATAAAAAAGCATGGGACATTTTCTGTCATCACTTATCCTAATATATTATAGATATACTATAGTATATATATAGTATATATATAATATAATATAATATAATGTAATATAATGTAATCTATTATACATATTATATTATTATATAGTATATCATATAGGGGAAGGTGGGGCAAAATGGACACATCTAAATTTTTTGGCAAATATTATGGAAAACTCTTGAAATTAAGTGAAATATTGGCGGTAGATTATTTTTGATGATTTCCTTGGAAAGCTGAAGAAATTTTAGATGGGAAACAAGTGCCGAAATTAATTTTTTTGGAGTTTTTGGTGATTTCGACTTTTTTGAGCTTTTTAGAGGGGTAAAAGCCTTGTTTTTTCGAAAATTTTCAGTTTTTTGAGAATATCTTTGGTTCTATTTGTCGTAGCGCAAAAATTTCGACGGGAGGTGAAAGGTGAGATCATTCGCCATCGATTTATAGGGTTTTAAATTCAAAAATATCGATTTTTAAGGTATTTATAGACATTTCTGTGAAACAATTTTGTGAAACAGTTTTTGGACTATAACTATTCCAAAAATTGACATTTTTGAATTCAAAACCCCATAATTCGATGGAAAATGAGCTCACCTTTCATTTGAGATCAACCCCGAATCGCTACGACCAATAGAACCACAGATATTTGGAAAAAACTGAACATTTGAAAAAAATGAAAGGCTTCTACCCCTCAAAAATGCAAAAAAATATAGATTTTCAAAAAACTTGAAAAAAATACAAATGACACTGGTTTTCCGGCTAAAATTTCCTCAGCTTTTCAATAGAATGATCAAAATAAATCAATCTCTAACCATTTCATTATAGTGTCCATTTTGCCCCACTCTCCCCTATGATAGTATATAATATATTTTTGTCTCTAAAAAGTCTATGTTACGACCTCAGAAATGAAGGGGCTTAAGTCCAGAGACTTGCTCCTTTTTGACTCTCAAATGCATTAATTTAAAAAAAAACGTATTTCTTCTTCAAACGGGCAAATTGCCGCTTTTTGTACATGAAAACGCGCTTTGCATTGATTTTTCTTCATTTCAATGACGGTCAATTCAGAAATATGTGTAAAAATATATATAAATTTTCAAGAGCACCATGCAAAAAAAGTGCACGCACCCAAAGTCTAGTATCTTTAAAAAACTATTACTCACTTGACATTGTTTAATATTGGCAGAACACTCTGCCAAAGTTGATCAGTGATATGAGGCATTCCAGATAGTGCAACTCCCCAGAGTTGATGACCATGTCGCGACAGGAATTTATGTAGTGCATCATCCGATAAATTATCAGATCTGTCTAAATCAAGTGCAACTAAATTTCTCGCGTTACCAGCCTCAGTCCAGGCCTTCAATACGCTGTCATTGAAGCCATTCAATTGACCAGCACTCAAAAATCTCAATCCAGGTATTCTCGTCAGCATGTCGATGAGACACTCAGTTGATAGATCAGTTGCTGTTATGTCAAGCTCGAGAATCGATGATTTTTCCCATTCCACTTGCATCACATATTCACTCTGAAGATCTTTTAAAAAAATTAAAAAATATTAATTCATTTTTTTTATCAAATCTTAATTCATTTTTCTGATTTTTTGCGATAGTATCTCGGAAATTAATGGAGATACGCTATTTTTCCTGAAATTGTCTTTTAAGGGATTCCAAGAGCTACATGCAAAGATTACAACAAAAAAGACGTATCTCGTTTAATTTCCGAGATATTTCCAAGTAACTGAGGGCAAAATCCAATTGTGAAAAGATAAAACAGGAAAAATGGATTTTCCCGATAGTTTTTTGAGAATTCCTCGGAAAGTAAGCGAGATAGAGCGATTTTAACTAGAATAGTTTTTTGTGGCTCTTTCAATTCTCTACAAAAAAAGTTTCCAGCAAAATCGTTGTATCTCGTTCCATTTCCGAGATATTCTTAAGAAACGACGAGAGAAAATCGATTTATTCTTTTCTTTACCTCAATTTTTAATTAAATAATTAATTAATCAATTATACTCACTTGTTCCTTGCATCAAGAGACATCTGAGCCTTCTGCTTCTCTGGAACAATGTTTTCATCGTCGAGCCAGTAACTTTTGAGCAAAAATTAACAGCAAGACACTCGAGTTGAATACAATTAGATGAAAATGCGTCGATGTGAGAATCATCAACGAAATTAATTCCGTATAAATTAATAACCCGGAGATTTGGAGTCGCCGATTTCAATTTATGGACATTTATGACTTCATAAATCTCCTCCTCCTCTTCTTCAACTTTTTCATAAGTTCCTGAAACAATTTCAAGATAATTTCATTTATTTATTAATGGGTTTTATGGTTTTATCCGTTTTTTTTTTTTTTTTTTGGAATTTCCCAGGATTTCTCAGAATTTCTCCATAATTGAAGTCTCGTAATTTGTCTTTGTCTACATGATTCCTGAAAAATGAGTTTCATCCAATTTGGCATTTTCCGCGATTTCCCAGACTTTGCCTGATTTTTTCAGGATTGTCCCAGAATTTTTTGGAATTTTTCAAAATTGAACTTTGGCGACCTTTCTTTGCCTACATGGTTTCTTAAAAATCACTCCTCCCCCCCCCCCCCCCCTCCAAACTCCTCCCCAAATCAGGATTTTTCAGAAGTTTCTTAAGCTTTTCAGAATTTTTCAGAATTCCCCCAAATTAAATCCCTGCAACCTTTTGGTTCTCACTTGATTTCTGAAAATCAGTTTTTTTTTACAATTTGAGACTTTCCCAAAATTTCCTTGAATTTTTCATAATTCTCAGGATTTTCTCGAATTAAATTTTGTCAACTTTCTTTTCCCCACTCGATTTCTGAAAAATCACGTCTTTTCCCAATTTGGAATTTACCTGAATTTTCTAGGATAAAAATGAAGATGAACTAGGGGTGAGCAGTTGCTGGCTCGCGAATAGAGGAGTGCGTTATTGCTAATTGGAAGGAGTTAGTAGGAATGTACACAGAGAAAAATGTTTTCTTAATTTAAGAATGTGCAGTCACTTAATTTAAGAATGTGCAGGTCACTTAACTTAAGAAAATAAAGTCACTTGATTCAAGTGAGAAAACTCACTTGATTTAATTGACCTTTACTTTCTTAAAATAAGAAAAAAAAAGTTACTTGATTTAAGTGAGAAAAGTCACTTAATTTAGGTGACCTTTACTTTCTTAAAATAAGAAAGAAAAAGTTATTTGATTTAAGTGAGAAAAGTCACTCGATCTAAGTGAGAAAAGTCACTTAATTTAAGTGAGTTTTACTTTCTTAAATTGAGAAGAGAAAAGTCACTTAATTTAAGTGACCTTTATTTTCTTAAAATAAGAAAGAAAAAGTTACATGATTTAAGTGAGAAAAATCACTCGATCTAAGTGAGAAAAGTCACTTTATTTAAGTGAGTTTTACTTTCTTAAATTAAGAAGAGAAAAGTCACTTAATTTAAGTGACCTTTACTTTATTAAAATAAGAAAGAAAAAGTTACTTGATTTAAGTGAGAAAAGTCACTCGATCTAAGTGAGAAAAGTCACTTAATTTAAGTGAGTTTTACTTTCTTAAATTGAGAAGAGAAAAGTCACTTAATTTAAGTGACCTTTATTTTCTTAAAATAAGAAAGAAAAAGTTACATGATTTAAGTGAGAAAAATCACTCGATCTAAGTGAGAAAAGTCACTTTATTTAAGTGAGAAAAGTCACTCGATCTAAGTGAGAAAAGTCACTTAATTTAAGTGAGTTTTACTTTCTTAAATTAAGAAAAGAAAAGTCACTTAATTTAAGTGACCTTTACTTTATTAAAATAAGAAAGAAAAAGTTACTTGATTTAAGTGAGAAAAGTCACTTAATTTAAGTGACCTGCCATTCTTAAATTAAGTGACTGCACATTCTTAAATTAAGAAAACATTTTTCTCTGAGTATTGTGATGTATGTGATTCTCCGAGCCGCACTAAGAGCTTCCCGATAATTTCTCTCACTTATAATCAGAAAAAATTATGAATGAAGAAAACGAATGCAAAAAACGTAGCTGAGAAGGAGTGAGCTTTTAAAAAATGTTGGGTAGGTCTCAAAATATCGAGATCAATGAAAAAATCGATTTTTCCTTTCCGGGATCAGTGCATAGACTCCACTTATTGGGAAATTGAGAAAAATTTAATAATGTTTTTCTTAAAAAACTAAAAAAGTACTGTATTGATTTCAATCAAAAACTAATCAGATCGAATCTATATCGAGATGCTTCGATTGCAACATCGATCATATCGATCGCGTTATTGATTAATGAGAAAACGTGAACGAAAAAATTGGTCACATACATATACACATCCACACACACACACATGATCGTAAAAACTATCAAGAAATGTTAGGAAGGTCTCAAAACATGAAAATCGATGGAAAAATCGATTTTCCAAATTCGGGGTCATTACATAAACTTCCCTTATCGGGAAGTTAAAAATACCGATTAAGTGGAGAATCTCGAGGCCATTGATGAAGTTGTAGATTTTCCTCATGAAGCCCTCCATGAAGATGACTTCAGACAGACAAATACACATGTACTTGAGTTTAGTTGGGAATGCCTGCATTTCTGAGAAGTCGTGCAACTGCATGGCAGTAGAAAAATCGAGGAGCATGTGAGTCAAGTTCGGGCATTTGTTGGCCAATTCATGGAGGACTGTGTGAGTTATCAATTCGATTGGCAGCTCTATGTATATCAGCGAGGGTCCAAAACGAACGCTGAAATCATGATTATGTTGATATTAATATTCGATTGTTCAGTGAAAATATATAGGGGTGTGCAAATTGTAAATGAATCGAATTGAATTGAATAATATCATTCAATTCGAAATTCGATTTGAATATTCGAAAGATGAATTATTCGATCAATTCGAAATATTCGTAGAATTTGAAATACTAGTAGAATTCAAATCATTCGAAAAATTCAAATAATTCAAAAAATTCAAATAATTCAAAAAATTCAAATAATTCAAATAATTCGAAAAATTCAAATAATTCAAATAATTTGAAAAATTCGAATAATTCGAAAAAATTCGAATAATTCAAATAATTCAAATAATTCGAATAATTCAAATAATTTTAAAAATTCAAATAATTCGAAAAATTCAAAAAATTCAAATAATTCGAAAAATTGAAATAATTCGAAAAATTCAAATAATTCAAATAATTTGAAAAATTCGAATAATTCGAAAAAATTCGAATAATTCAAATAATTCAAATAATTCGAATAATTCAAATCATTCGAAAAATTCAAATAATTCGGAAAGTTCAAATAATTCAAATAATTCGGAAAATTCAAATAATTCGAAAAATTCAAAAAATTCAAATAATTTGAAAAATTCGAGAAAATTCAAAGAATTCAAATAATTCGAAAAATTCAAATAATTCAAATAATTCGAATAATTCGAAAAATTCAAATAATTCAAATAATTCGAATAATTCAAATAATTCGAAAAATTCAAATAATTCAGAAAATTCAAAAAATACAAATAATTCAAAAAATTCAAATAATTCGAAAAATTCAAATAATTCGAAAAATTCAAATAATTCGAAAAATTCAAATAATTCGAAAAATTCAAATAATTCGAAAAATTCAAATAATACGAATAATTCAAATAATTCAAAAAATTCAAATAATTTGAAAAATTCGAATAATTCAAAAAATCCGAAGAATTCAAATAATTCGAAAATTCGAATATTTTTAATATTTAAATTATTCGAATTATTCGAATAATTCAAATATTCGAGAATTTGATTCATTTTCAATTCGAATTATTCAAATTCAATTCACACTGAATAATTCAAAACTTCGAATATTCGCACACCCCTAAAAATATAAGAAAACAAACTGAGTTTTTTGTCTTCTTTTACGGATATCTCGGAAACTAATGGAGATACGCTCTTTCCCACCAAAAATTGTTTTGTAGAACATTTCAAGAACTACAAAAAAGAATTCAAGTAAATTTGCTCTATCTCGCTTAGTTTCCGAAATATTCGAAAATCAGATTATTCGGTTTCACCTCTTCAATTGTTCGATTTTTGTTAAATCAATACGATTCTAATGGAATTGATACCTACCTGATGAGCTGAAGAAGCATTTCCAATGAATTGACATGCAGACCACTTATCTCCGGTCTCAGTGATACGTATTTCCACAGACGTGTGTCGTAAGCAATTTGACGCCATCTTTTGCAGACCCGAGCAAGACAACAAATTTCACGATGAGACAGATAACTGAAGATACTAAGGATAACTTTGTCCGGAAGTTTTTCTATTGTCTGAAAGCAGAAAAAATGAAGAAATTTCAAATTGAGTGGCTAATGGAAAATCTCCGAAAAAAATTTCTATAGAAACATTTCATAGAAATTAGGTGACTCTTCTTCTATAGAAGATTGAAATAGGGATATTGGAGAGATATTCTTGAAGCAGAGATGTTTCTATGGATATATTATATATAGATATATTATATAGATTCATTTTGTAGAGAATCCCATAGGCTTATTCTCTGATAGCCACATATTGTAAGATATTTTCTAAGGGTATTCGTATACAGGGTGTATCTGAAAAAGTGTACTTTTAGTGATTATGCGATAGAAGAAATTCCTCTGAATGCTGGAAAAATAATTAAAAAATTATGACGGCCGCCATCACAAATTTGCCGCTTTCCATGGAGCTCTTTCCCATGGCGATTCTTTCCATGGCGTTTTTTTTGAATGGCGATTCTTTTCATGACTTTCATGAATTTATGGTTATAGCAAATTTCTCCATCGCAAATTTCGCATTGACAAATTCTGTCATGGAGAAAATGCAATGGAAAGAAATACCATGGAAAGAATCAACATGGAGAATAAACACCATAGAAAGAACCCTATGGAAAGGAAAGCTATGGAAATTGCCATGGGGAAAAAATGGAAAAAATCACCATGGGAAGAAATACCTGTAAAAAAATGTCATGGATAAAATCACCATGAAAAAATTGCCATGGGAAAGAATTCCATGGAAAGTGGCAAATTTGTGATGGCGGTCGTCATCAGAATTTTTCTACGTGAATTATTGGAGGAAACTTAAAAAAAAAATTGTCAAAACGCTATTTCTCATTTAAGCAGCGAAAATTCTCAAAAATGTGATTAATTCCCCAAATTTCACCCAATCGATGATTACAATCTTCATTGCCCCCTTCATCCCATCCCGCGAAAAAATGTTCAAATTGATCAGATCGAATTGGATCTGATCTGATCTAATTTGATCTGATCAGATCTGAACATTTTTTCCTGAGATCTCTTTGCTCCAAAATATCGCAAAAAATGAAAAATTGAGTAATCTCTCATTAATTTCAATTCTCACAATATTTTCAATGGTTTTTCTTCTATATATCTCGGAAAATGAACGAGATGAACCGTATCCTTTCTGCAGCTCTTGAAATTTTCTACAAGAGCATCTCAGTTTTGGAATTCCTTACCACCATCAGTGACATCAGCAACAACGTATAATAGTTTCAGGGGTCTATTATTTCAATTTTTAATGAACAAAGAATACTTAGAGGCTCATCGTCGATCTGGTTCATTATTTGAGCAAGAATCATAGTGTTAAATAGTAGTTAATCATTAAAAAAATTTTGTTTTCTTTATCTGAAAAGTAATTCCTCTGTATCTGCTTTGATTATTGAAAATCGTTTGCTATTTTTCTTTCATTTATTTTCTTTTATTATTATTTTTCATTATTATTATTGAAATTTTTAATTCAAAAAATTTTTAAATGTACAGTTGTGACAAATTTACCGCAAATGTAACTTTAATGATCTGATGGACTCTTTAGTCCAAGGTCAAATAAACATTATCTATCTATCTATCTATATCAGGGCAAAAAGGGCCTATCCCCATTAGTTTACGAGATATTCAGCATGAAATGCGACTTTTTTGTCCCAAGACATTTTCGTAATTCTGGAGACTCTACAAAGAAGAATACAAGCAAACAGGGCGTATCTCCATTGATTCCTGAGTTATTGTGAAAAAAATAATCAAAATCGTTGATATTTTGTGAGAATTTATCTTCGTATAACAGTCTTCCTCAAATATCTTAGAAAATAGAGGAGATAGAGCTATTCCACTCTCTTCCATTTTTTTTGCAGCTGTTGAAATTCTCTACGGACCTACTTGAGGAAAAAAGGAGCATATCTTCGCGGAAAACTGACGACAAGTTTCCTTTTTTGGTCATTTTTCTATGATTATCTCGGAAACTAAGGGAGATACGCCCTTTTGATCTGAATGTTTTCCGAAGCTCTGGAAAATTCTCTCTAGAAGAATTTCAGGACAAAAAAGACGTATCTCAATTATTTACCCAGATGATCTCCGAAAAAGAATGACAACTATTAATTTTTCATTTTTTTTGCTATTGAATTATTAATCAAAATTTTCAATTAAACTCACAGTGCCAGCAAATCTGCTTTTAACAACACCACCTTCCTCAACATACATCTGCGATGTTTCCACCGCAAGTTGTCCCCAAATATCAACACCACCCAAATCCATTTTGCAATCTTACCCGCTCAAAAAAAAAAAATCAGCAAAAAAAGGGAAAAAATGAGTTTTTTTCTTTTCTGAATGATTAAATTTTATTGAAAACAGTGTAGTTCACAAATGCAATTTTCTCTGTAAATCCAACTAAGTTTCTTAGACATAATCCAATAGCGCAAGCGCGACAGTACCTAAATATACAAAACTGGGGAACGTTGAGGTAAATTTTAATTTTAAACGACGAATGCGACATTCAAGTACTATTACTTCAATATTCTTCCTATTTTCATTTATTCATGCTTTTGGTACATGATGAGGGGTGGGGGGGGGGGGGGGGGGCGAGATAAAGATATATGTCTTCTTGTATCAAAAGTCTGAATGGCCGTTTGATGAATTTGGGGAAAGTCCGTGAAGGCCAGTAAATTGGCAGGAATTAAGTTATTACTTTTATTTTACTTTTCTTTGAGTTACCATAAACGTTCTGATTGTTTGAAAATCAGTAAAAAATTGAGAGAAAAATGGACTGGGAAATTAGGAGTTGATGAAATCGTGAAAATAATTAAACACTGTACTGAATATTTAATATTGGTCAAAGTTGCGTTTTTATTCAGCAAAATTTATGACGATTTTTACACAGTAAAAGTCAATTGTTCTTTGGAAGCACTGCACCTTGACCGGTTGATTGTACCGTGGATTTAATACTGGATTAACCGTGAAATTCTAATTGTTGATTTAACAATCGTTGAATAGAATTGCGTTGAATTAATCGAATTAATAATAATTATGTAATCCGTGGAGGTAGCCGTAAAAGTAACGAGAAACGTTAATCGTTAAGAAACGCGCGATGTAGCCTTGTTAAATGTTTGTATCGAAGAGGTTGATAATACACCCGGTGAATTAACCCATTAGTCCTTTATGAAAAGGAACAAGAACGCAAACAATCGATATATCGAAAGTTGTCACGATTAAAGTGAAGTCCTCATTCCTCATTGGTCAATTAAATTGTGAGTAGTATAGTACGCGTGATATACTATGCTAAAAATACCTAACGGGCGCGCTGGGATATGGAATCAGGAAAATTTTTTGCCAGTTTCCCGCGATGATCTCGGTAAATAAGCGAGATAGAGCGAAATAGACATTAATATGGAGTCAAAAAAAAGTTTTTTCAGTTTTTCGCGATTATCTCGGTAAATAAGCGAGATAGAGCGAAATAGGCACTAATTTGGGATCAGGAAAGAAGTATTTTCAGTTTTTCGCGATAATCTCGATGAATAAGCGAGATAGAGCGAAATGGACGTTAATATGGGATCAGTAAAAATGTCAATGTCTGCTCTATCGAATTCGGAGAACCATTCGCGATATTGTTGTGGAATTTTGCAGGCTACTTCCTGACGACATAGGCAGTGTCACTGTAGAATTTCATCAGGAAATACGCCACAGAAAAAAAAGTTATGAAGATTCGAAAATCGGGATTTTCATGATGGCTGATTTCCTTCGAATATTCCTTTATCCTCATTTTTCACCCATTTCCCGAGGGAATACGGGGTTTTCCTTGAAATTTCGCAAAGAATTGAGTGAAACACACGATGATGGGGGATCCTGAAGGGCCAATAGCCGCAACGATTCGAGATATCCAGTGTTAGCGGAATTTCCAGGCCAAACCCAGAGGCAATGGCCTTTGCTCTATGAAAATGACCATTTCCGCTCTATCGAATCCTCAGAATCGTTTGCGATACTGTTATGAAATTTTGCAGGCTCTTTCAGGATGATATAGGCAGTGTCACTGTAGAATTTCATCAGAAAATACGCCACAGAAAAAAAGTTATGAAGATTTGAAAAACCGGATTTTCATGATGGCTGATTTCCTTCGAATATTCCTTTATCCTCATTTTTCACCCATTTCCCGAGGGAATACGGGGTTTTCCTGCTAACACAGCAACCAACGTCTGCTTGTTTTGGTAAAATTTCGAAATTTTCTTCATTACACATGCAACCAGTAATAACAAAAAAATCTTGTGTTCGCTTTGACGCTTCGACTATATCTCCATTATTTACGGAGATATACTCCGAGAAACAAATCATGAAAGTTGAGTTTTCTAACTAATTTCTACTTTTTCAAAGAAAAATATATTTTACCGGACAATCTTTTCGTCGGAAACTCGGTCGTCTGTCCTCCCTCGATATCGCATTGGCATGTTCAACCGTCAATTGCGTCCAGACACTCATATTAATGGTGAAATAATTGAAGAAATCATGAATTTCAGGGCTAAACCTAAATCTTCAACTCACTAAACACGACTGACTCTTTCCACTGACGAATTACATGCTATTCACTTGTGATTTGTCACGGAGTTCCCGGTTTAGTCTATATTTAACTCGTTTCGAATTCTGTCAATTCCCGATCATCAATTGAATGCTCTCAGAACATTTCAACTTCACAAAAATGTTTTTTTTTTCAATTTCTTGAAATTAAATGAAATTTATTGAAAAAATCCTCACAAAAAAATGAAGAAAGTATCAATTGTGCTTGTTTTTAATTTAAAAAAAAAAAAAAAATTTATAAAAAAAAAAAAAAGCGAGAGACATTTTTGATATGGATTGTGTCTCAAAATTAATGAACTCTTTTTCTAATGCATAATAGAACAGATAATATGGACAGTATTTATGCTTGATTTGTACGTTAAGATAGAACGCTTGCTACTGACTAGTCTCTAATTAGTAATAAATATAAATAAGTCACTGGCATTGAGCCAAAATATATTTTTGAAGCATTCGATGAATAATGTCATTGATTTTCTCCATTCAATTGTTCAATTCCTTTCGTTTTCATTTTTTTGTCCAATAGCTTTCTAAAAATGTTTCGGAAATGATTGAAGATTTTTTTTGTCTCCAGATTTTTTTGCAGAGGAAAAGGCGTATCTCCATTATTTTCAAGATACTTAAAAAAAAATTAATATTTTATAAAAAATCATTTTCTTCCAATATTCTTTTCATAGCTCTTGAAATTCAAGTTATTGTAAAGAAATCGTCGGAAGAAAATCGATTAATTAGTTGCATTTAGGAAAATTCATAAGTGAAGACAAAAAACGCGATAATGCAATTTTCTAAATCATTTTTGGTGCTTTTGAATTTCTGATATTCTTTTTTGTAGAAAATTTCAAAATACGAAAAAATCATTTTACATGACACTTGAAAGAAATTTTCGATGTTTTTCTCTACGTGACTCACAAATTAGTAATACATTCCCATCTTTCAATTTGGTAATAGAATTATAACGTCGTTAATGAAAAAAAAAATTAATAAAAAAAAAAAATTAATAAAAAAAAAATTAATAAAAAAAAAATTAATAAAAAAAAAAATTAATTAAAAAAAAATTAATAAAAAAAAAAATTAATAAAAAAAAAATTAATAAAAAAAAAATAAAACGCCACGAGAAGAATATCATCATGATTGGCAATTATCATTGTACAAATAAATTCATTTTTAAATATGCAAATATAATTGATGTAATTCCCCGGTTAATGACTATTTCCAATTTGGCACGTGTTGGAAATTCATTTTTTGAAAAATTGAATACGTTTTACTTTTAAAATTATAATTTTCTAAAATCATCAGTAATTGATAAATATTGATTATTTTTGAACATTATTTTAAAATTTTTTATTTTCGATTTTTTTTTCTTCAAAATTCTCCCAAATTGAACTCAGGCAAACTCTCTTTGCCCACATATGTATGTAAAAAGAAAAACAAATAATGGTAAACGAAAAATGAGGGCGGAGACCAAAAAAGGCTTAATTGAAATTATTGATTTTTTTCAATCTAATTATTGATAAATTGAGCATTTTTATCGAGCACACTTCTCAAATATTTGACATTTTTCAAAGATAAACAATATTCATTTCGGATTTGTGAATTACGCAACGTACATAAAGAAGAATCTGGTTCGTCACTAATAAATAGAACCATATGTGTAATCTGATGAATTTTCTGTATAAAAACGGATGAATTCACCAATTTAACATCAGTTGAAACGTATTTTCTGTTGAAATGACGAAGTTTTTGGTACTATTGCTCCTATTATCTTGCGAATTTCAGTTTGGAGAGTTCCAAGAAAGCTCAGAGTTGGAAACAAATGATAGGTTTTCTTCGGTAGAAGATGAAATTCAACAGCTAAAGTCGAAATTGTCAAATCATCCGGAGATGATCAATTCGACGGCGACGAAGATGATAAATTATCTGCACAAATTTTACCGTCAATATCTGGAGGCGATGGAGAATGAGGCGGATGCGACTGATGGGCAGGAGGAGGAGGAAGACTTGGCTGGAGTGTATGAGCCTTCGAGTCCGGTGAGTTGATGACTTGGAGACATCAAAAAAGACATGAAAGATGATGTTACGTCTGAGTTGACCGCATCATCCGGAAAAATTAGAATATTACATATATATGGGCGATTCCACCAATTCTCGAATAGAATTTCGGCTGTGTTATGTCCAGAAAAATTCAAAGTAATAATTGCTGATGCACACAACCCAGAATGAAGAAACTGGATTATGCTCAGTTTTGAAACATTTTTAAGTAAACGCTGATTGCTATTTCTTCATTCGAAGTTGATGAATAAGCAATACAGTTTCTGTTAAATACGATCGATTTCGCGTTTTTCTTCAGTCATTCACCTGCTCTTGAATAGGAGTTGCCAAAATAGAGAGAGGCTCGAAGCACTAGGCACGGGACGCCAAATCGGTCTTTAGCTACTAATCGAAGTCTTTATTAACCGTGAAGGGGGACTTATTAGCTAGTTAATGGGTCACAGGTATCTTTAATCGAAAGTAGTCTCTCGTGTTCAAGTTAAAGTGTGATAGATATCTCTATTTGTGAACGAACTCATTTTTCAATCAAACAAAATCTTAAAATAATAGTTAATAAATACGGTGATTGAAGACAACTTCCCTGGCATTAAAAACCCTTTACGGAAGACGGTCGAGGGAATCACCTTTTAGTTAAGGTCTAAACATAAAACTCAAATAATTAAAATAAAGAATCAATTAAGAGTGAGTACCGTCAGCCTAAAAAACCATCTTAAACGAGACGTTTAGACGCTGAGTGCAGCAATTTTAGTTGATAAAAGGCCAGAGAGCTAAATAAAATATACCATTTTGTTGAAGTAATTCTCAGCGGTCACTTCTCCCTATTCTAAACGGCGCAGAAACGCCTGCATCGTTTTCCTCCTAAAATCCTCCGAAATCGGCGCGTAATCTTGCACTCGTGATCAAACCAACGTGAAATAATTTAAATTCAGTCATAAAATGCAAATAACGACGAATTCCCAGTGTTCTGTTGAACGCTAAATAACGATGAAATAATTAAACTCCTAGGGAGGAAAAAATAGTGTACTAACGTACTCCTACACGGAAAGAAAATTCTACCAAAATTTACGATGTTAACATCGTAATCCTGAACTAGACTTTTATTAACGTTAATTTTGAAATATCTTATTTCAAAATTTACTATGTGGGTTATATTTTTTACTATTTAACATCGTAATTTTAACAAAGACTTTAAGGATTAAAAATTACTTCAAAAATTACAATTTAACATCGTAAAAAAAAAATAAATGAAAATTACACTTTAAAAACTATATTTATTCGTATATTTAATAATTCTATTTACTTTTTAATAAAATAAATATTTTAGTACTACCTCTGTTATAATACGATGGAAGCTATAAAACGTACGATGTTACATCGTAATTTTTAAATAGTAACTGCATCCTCCGCAAGAGGCGCTCTCGTATCTTATGACCTTTTATTGAAATCGTTAATATAGATCTTAAAAACAACTTAAAGTGTAAGCCCTTCGGTGGCCAAGTGGTCCAAGGCGTCGGTCATTTCGCACTCGAAAGGACTCGGGTTCGAATCCAACCACCGGTCGATTATTATTTTATTCTTTTATTTAAGATTTCTCTTCAAATTTTACGATGTTCACATCTCAATTTATATTAAAGAGCTTAAGAGTTGGTATTATTTGTCTAAAGTACTATTTCTTCAATGAAATTTCCAACGCTACATCGTAAAAATTACGATGTTAAAAGTCTAGTCCACCACTACAATAATCAATAGGATAAATTACGAGATAAGGCGATTTCAATTGGAGCCTTTTTGTCGAGGATTTTAAGAGCTATAGAAAAGAATACGGCGAAATCACCCTGTCTCGTTTAGTTTCCAATTTCCGAGATATTTGGAAAAAATGATTGATAAAAAATTAATATCTGATTTTTATAATACAGAAGGATATATTGCATGAATGTGGTGAGGGTCGGAGTCCACAACAAATCCTGCTGAATACTTATAAGGAAGTAAGGCAGGATGAGACTGAAGCCATGGAAGAAGCGATTTATTCTACTCTAATGGAGTCCCCTGAAGATGCTGATAGTAAGGAAAATTATTTCATGTTAAGTTAGTATCCCAACGAATTCGAATACAGTCAACTCCTCAATTTTTTGATATCGTATCAAAGATGATATTTTTCTACATTTTTCAGTAATATTGTTTCCAGTAATAATTTCTGAGATATGAATTATCAAATTTACTAAAAATAGCGGTGTTGGGAATGAAACGCTTTAGATCGGACAGAAATAACGAAATTACTAAAGAACCATACGGTTAACCCATTATTTTAAAACAATTGGCGAAGAGAGCAGCATTTTAACTAAAAAAATTGGAGAAAACAAATTCAATTCACTGTATAGTTATTGAGAAATTTTAATTAAAAGGTAGTCCTAATTATTTGCCTCTCTCTCTATCTCATGCATGTGATAGGAGCGTAGTAATGTGAAAAAATTGGAGAAAAAAAAATATTCACAACCTGAAGATATAACTTTCGAATAGTTTAATCATTTATCCGGGTGAATTAGAGCAAGTTCCCTTGAACTCTCAGCAACTACACAGAAAAAAATGTTTTCTTAAACTAAGAATGTGCAGTCACTTAAGTTAAGAAAGAAAAAGTCACTTGATTTAAGTGAGTTTTACTTTCTTAAATTAAGGAAGAAAAAGTCACTTAATTTAAGTGAGAAAACTCACTTGATTTAAGTGAGCTTTACTTTCTTAAATTAAGGAAGAAAAAGTCACTTAATTTAAGTGAGAAAACTTACTTGATTTAAGTGAGCTTTACTTTCTTAAATTAAAAAAGAAAAAATCACTTAAATTGAGAAAGAAAAAGTCACTTGATTCAAGTGAGAAAAGTCACTTGATTTAAGTGAGTTTTACTTTCTTAAATTAAGGAAGAAAAAGTCACTTAATTTAAGTGAGAAAACTCACTTGATTTAAGTGAGTTTTACTTTCTTAAATTAAGGAAGAAAAAGTCACTTAATTTAAGTGAGAAAACTCACTTGATTTAAGTGAGTTTTACTTTCTTAAATTAAGAAAGAAAAAATCACTTAAATTGAGAAAGAAAAAGTCACTTGATTCAAGTGAGAAAAGTCACTTGATTTAAGTGAGTTTTACTTTTTTAAATTAAGGAAGAAAAAGTCACTTAATTTAAGTGAGAAAACTCACTTGATTTAAGTGAGTTTTACTTTCTTAAATTAAGAAAGGAAAAATCACTTAAATTGAGAAAGAAAAAGTCACTTGATTCAAGTGAGAAAAGTCACTTGATTTAAGTGAGTTTTACTTTCTTAAATTGAGGAAGAAAAAATTACTTAAATTGAGAAAGAAAAAATCACTTGATTTAAGTGAGAAAACTCACTTGATTTAAGTAAGTTTTCTCACTTGAATCAAGTGATTTTTTCTTTCTTAATTTAAGAAAGTAAAGCTCACTTAAATCAAGTGAGTTTTCTCACGTAAATCAAGTGATTTTTCCTTTCTTAATTGAAGAATGTAAAACTCACTTAAATCAAGTGAATTTTCTCACTTAAATCAAGTGAGTTTTCTAACTTGAATCAAGTGACTTTTCATTCTTCATTTAAGAAAGTAAAACTCACTGAAATCAAGTGAGTTTTCTCACGTAAATCAAGTGATTTTTTCTTTCTTAATTTAAGAATGTAAAACTCACTTAAATCAAGTGAGTTTTCTCACGTAAATCAAGTGATTTTTTCTTTCTTAATGTAAGAAAGTGAAACTCACTTAAATCAAGTGAGTTTTCTTAATTGAATCAAGTGATTTTTCCTTTCTTAATTTAAGAAAATAAAACTCACTTAAATCAAGTGAGTTTTCTCACTTAAATCAAGTGAGTTTTCTAACTTGAATCAAGTGACTTTTCATTCTTCATTTAAGAAAGTAAAACTCACTGAAATCAAGTGAGTTTTCTCACGTAAATCAAGTGATTTTTTCTTTCTTAATTTAAGAATGTAAAACTCACTTAAATCAAGTGAGTTTTCTCACGTAAATCAAGTGATTTTTTCTTTCTTAATGTAAGAAAGTGAAACTCACTTAAATCAAGTGAGTTTTCTCACTTAAATCAAGTGAGTTTTCTTAATTGAATCAAGTGATTTTTCCTTTCTTAATTTAAGAAAATAAAACTCACTTAAATCAAGTGAGTTTTCTCACGTAAATCAAGTGATTTTTTCTTTCTTAATTTAAGAATGTAAAACTCACTTAAATCAAGTGAGTTTTCTTACTTGAATCAAGTGACTTTTCATTCTTAATTTAAGTAGCCTGCACGTTCTTAAATTAAGTGACTGCACATTCTTAAACTAAGAAGATATTTTTCTCTGTGTAATGAGAAACTAATCGACAAATCCTTATTTATTTCTGTTCTAACGACTGTACTCTGGGATACTACCTTAAGAAAGTTGATATATTTACTGGATTTAATCCATATTTTATTTTTCTGCGTAGTTTTGGTGGGACTTACGATGATATTTATCTCACGTTACAATGCCTACATCGATAAATTCAGCAGAGACCTCGATAAAGCAGCACGAGACCATCGTTCCTGTGATCCACACAAAGAAGTTGGTTGGAAAAGAGGTGAGTATTTTATGAAAAATATGGACATTTCGAATTACGCAGAAGGAGAATGGTTTAAACTCTAGAAAAATACTTGGGATCGGATTTTTCTCAATGATTGCAATGAAGAAAGATCCCTTTTAAAAAAAACCTTCAAATCCCCAACGAGGTGGAAGAAACCTAATTTTTATCATAAATCATTAATGACTCTGTCAAAAATCGATTAGAATCAATTCAAAGGCATATGAATGGATGGCAAATGCTTTAGACTTTTAATTTTTTTGTTGAATTCTCACAAGACGCTCGCGAGCACTGAAAATTATCCCCTGAAAACGGAAATTTTTAAAAAAGTCAAGTGGAATTGTTTCCAACCATCTGAAAAAATTCAATCTCCTGAAAAAAATGAACAGACTTGATTTGATTCAATTTGAGTAAAATATTCAGATCTAGTCAGATCTCAGAATTGGATTGGATCAAATTGGATTTGAGTCTCTCAGATTTGGTTGAACGTCTTGTCTGTTTCGATCACATATAATCAGATCTGATTCGATGCAATTGAATATTATTAGGTCAAAATTGAGATATCTATTCGAATCATACACAGAAAAAAATGTTTTCTTAATTTAAGAATGGCAGGTCACTTAAATTGAGTGACTTTCCTCACTTAAGTCAAGTGACTTTTCTCACTTAAATCAAGTGACTTTTTCGTTCTTAATTTAAGAAAGTAAAAGTCACTTAAATTAAGTGGCTTTTCTCACTTAAATTAAGTTACTTTTTCTTTCTTAATTTAAGACAATAAAAGTCACTTAAATTAAGTGACTTTTCTCACTTAAATTAAGTGACTTTTTCTTTCTTAATTTAAGAAAGTAAAACTCACTTAAATTAAGTAAGTTTTACGTTCTTAAATCAAGTGACTTTTCTTTCTTAATTTAAGTGACCTGCACATTCTTAAATTAAGTGACTTTTCTCATTCAAATTAAGTGACTTTTTCTTTCTTAATTTAAGAAAGTAAAACTCACTTAAATCAAGTAAGTTTTACTTTCTTAAATCAAGTGACTTTTCTTTCTTAATTTAAGTGACCTGCACATTCTTAAATTAAGTGACTTTTCTCACTTAAATTAAGTGACTTTTTCTTTCTTAATTTAAGAAAGTAAAACTCACTTAAATCAAATAAGTTTTACTTTCTTAAATCAAGTGACTTTTCTTTCTTAATTTAAGTGACCTGCACATTCTTAAATTAAGTGACTTTTCTCACTTAAATTAAGTGACTTTTTCTTTCTTAATTTAAGAAAGTAAAACTCACTTAAATCAAGTAAGTTTTACTTTCTTAAATCAAGTGACTTTTCTTTCTTAATTTAAGTGACCTGCACATTCTTAAATTAAGTGACTTTTCTCACTTAAATTAAGTGACTTTTTCTTTCTTTATTTAAGAAAGTAAAACTCACTTAAATCAAGTAAGTTTTACTTTCTTAAATCAAGTGACTTTTCTTTCTTAATTTAAGTGACCTGCACATTCTTAAATTAAGTGACTTTTCTCACTTAAATTAAGTGACTTTTTCTTTCTTAATTTAAGAAAGTAAAACTCACTTAAATCAAGTAAGTTTTACTTTCTTAAATCAAGTGACTTTTCTTTCTTAATTTAAGTGACCTGCACATTCTTAAATTAAGTAAACATTTTTCTCTGTGTATTTCATCAAATTAGACCAGATTCAATCTGTTCATTCTTTGCACAGTACCAGCCTTTCGACTAAAATCTTCATTTTCTTCTACTTTCCCCGATGAAATACTTCTATAAAAAAACAATTCAACTGTGTTCTAGGAACTTCATTCTTCGAATTAGAGAAATACATCCAAGCCACTACATTCCATCTCTCCGGATCTACACCTTTCGTGGTAAAGGAGTGCAATAAATGGATTGACAGAATATCGGCGAAAAAAGATGATCCCAATAGCTTATGTCGAGGGCCAAGATCGTCTGTATGTTGGATGGATCCAGTGGAGAAGTGCAACGGAATCCTCTATGGCTGCTACTATTCTATCGCAGCGAGATGTATAAATGAACAGGTGAGTACAAGAATTGTAGATTGATATCGTTATTCTAGAAGCTGAACGGCACAAGTGCCAAATAACCCACTTTTCAATGGCAAAGAGACCTATGTTTGAAATACATTTCAAAATTTTCCACATGACGTAATGAGCGAAAATAAAAAAACTAACAATACAAGTAACAAAAGGTCGTAATTGCCAATGTGTAAAATTAATAGGGTATACGCAGAGAAAAATGTTTTCTTAATTTAAGAATGTGCAGTCACTTAATTTAAGAATGTGCAGGTCACTTAAATCAAGAAAGAAAAGTCACTTAATTTAAGTGAGTTTTACTGTCTTAAATTAAGGAAGAAAAAGTCACTTGATTTAAGTGAGAAAAATCACTTAATTTAAGTGACTTTTACTTTCTTAAATTAAGAAAGAAATAGTTACTTGATTTAAATGAGAAAAGTCACTTGATTTAAGTGCAAAAGTCACTTAATTTAAGTGAGAAAAATCACTTAATTTAAGTGACTTTAACTTTCTTAAATTACGAAAGAAATAGTTACTTTATTTAAGTGAGAAAAATCACTTGATTTAAGTGCAAAAGTCACTTAATTTAAGAATGGCAGTTCACTTAAAGTAAGTGACTGCACATCCTTAAATTAAAAACACATTTTTCTTGGTGTATCTTTTGAAAATACGCTGTTCTGCTACGAATAACGTTAGAAAATTAGCGAAATATTATAAGACTTCATAATAACAAAAAGGCATCTCACCGGCACTTACGCATTTTTATTATCAATTTTTTGCTCTTCATATTTTCAATTCACACTGAAATTCTACAACAACGATAAGGCAAATCTCTAAAAATTCTCGTGTAATCAAGAAAGACACTTAAAAACAATAAAGACATATGTACGGGAGATACAACCCTTTATCATTAAACATTTCGTGCACGATGTTTCAAATTGAAAAAAAATTGAAGGGTGTATTCACTGGAAATAAGGCCTGTTTTCATTATGAATTCCCTATGAGATATCTTAAATTGAGGAAAATACTGAAAGCAGAAGAGCGTACATGCAGGAGATCGTCTTTTTGTTATGATCAACGTCATACAACGAATTGCAGATCTAAGGAATATTCAGAATCAAACAAGTGTATGTGATAGAAATACGTCCCTTTCATATTAATCATTTGGACATAAACCTATTTATTACTCGAGAACAACAAATGCTACAAATCATGAGAAAATGAGTAAAGCTGGATAAGTCCCTTTTCATTGATTTCTCTCGAATTCAGTGAAATCTCTATTATTTTCCACGCGCGGGGCCCAAGTTTGGAAAATAATAGAGGTTCCGACTCGGCTTCTGTAGCCCCCACTCCACCAGCGCGAGAGTGAGAGAAGACGATACGTCGCTCTCTCTTCAACCGCAATATTATTATTCTTGACTCTCTTTAATCTATATGTGTCTTTGTCATTCCGCACATGTCTCCGCATGCGCAGAAGAACAGAGATAGCTATAGATGGAAGAAAGACAACGAAAAATGGTTGAGAGTGGGGGACGCTCTTTCTCCTCCGTTGAGGGGCGGTGGAATATATTGGAGATGAAAATAATGGAGGTTTCACTGTATCTTGAAAACTAAGTGAAATAAAATAATTTTGTCCTAAAAGGAACCAGAACAGAATAGTTTTATCTTACTCAATTTCCGATATATTCTATAGAAACTCTTCTTCATTACTTAATTCATTTATTATTATTTGGACCGATTGATTGTGATGCAATAGGGAAATCCTCGACGTTACTCATGGCTATCACCTAAATGGAGTCCCAAATATCCTGTTATGCGTGATACCATGTGCAAAGGTGAAGGCAGACACTTACATGAAGGCTTTGATGACTCTTGCGTATGTCACTGTGTCGAAGGACATAATAAGATAAGCGTCGATCTATCCTTGAGTGATATTGGAAAGAACAGGTAAATATATCCTTAAAAAATTGAGATGAATTCAGATTCAGGACCTCAACAAATTCCTCTTTTACAGAGTTGTAACTGCTATGCGATTAGCACAAAAGGACGGCATTGTCTTCATACAAATAAAACAGGGAACGCTGCAGCCTAATGGTAGCATTGCAGATGAATCCAGTTCATGGGAGCCATCTTCCCCTTCTCGAGCCTCAGATAAACTCTTTGAACTGAATGTTCGAGATCAGGGCATCAACCTGGATGATCTCCAAGGTGCTGACAATGAGGTTCTCACAGGTAATGAGCGAAACCTTTCTTCTTTTTTCTCATTCGTACATGAAGAATACACGTTCTCTTTTGAATGACATCTAGGAATCGGATTTGCGAGAGTAGATGAGGCTTCTAATATTAGAGTGAAGCTTCAAATAAGAGTAACAGAATTCAGCTACATTGAGGGACAATTGGGTGGACAATCACGTGTTATATCTGCCTCAGACCAGAACAGGTATGTCATCACTAGGTACGTGAAGTTCTCCGTCTAAAGAAGTCTTGTAAAGCTACTAAGCAAAAAGAATATATAAATAGTGTGGAAGAAACGATTGATCATACCATCAAACTGGCATTCGATGTTTGGAATCAGTCCGATTAAATGTTCATTCAATTCAAAATAAAGTCGATGTTTAAGCGTTTCAATATGAATATTCTACTCTAAAAATGGTTCATCAGAGCAAGATATTATTTTACAAGAAGACAAGCGTGGGACAAGAAATTCTGATATAATCATACCTAGATATAATTATGTCATGATTATAGCTAGATGTACTGAGATCTTGAATCGTGCGGAAAATCTCATTTTCAGATCTGATCAGATTCAATTCTATTGAATTACAGATCGAAGAGGATCTAAATATTTATAATTATAGCTGGTGCGGATCGGGACCGTTCGGGGTTGTGGTTTTTCAGTCATATCTGTCTATATATTCACAGATATGACGTCATATCTCCACATACATGACGAGATATGACTGCAGATTTAATTCTGTCGAATTCGATAGGATTGGATATAATTGGATCAAATTATATAAAAGAAAAATTCCGGGAGTCTCAATTTTCGTATTAAATAAGAGAGATTTGGAGGCTGCACTATCAGGAACATCTTGAAATGTGGTTTCAAGGTCACCCCCAGAGATACCTCAAGCTGTCCCTGAAAGTGCATCTCAAGATTGTTCCAAACATTTACTCCAGATCTCATTCATTTAGTGAAAAACTTCAAATCTGCTTTTTTTCTAAATTATATCTTGCTCTGTCTCAATATTCTTGAAGCAGAATATCCAAATTGAAACACTTAATCACTGACCATATTTTCCATTGATTGGGGATCAATCAGAGCAATTTTATAGACTCAACCCTGTCGTTTCATAACATTTGTAATTGTTTAGCAATTTTACCAGACTTTTTTAGAGGTGGGAATTCATGTCCTTAGTCATTACCTAAGAAACCCTAGAAAGCATCTATAGTAGACTCTCGACAGTTGCGCGCGTACGGGGCTGTGACGTCACCGGGTTCCGAGAAATACGCAACTTACGAGCGTCCCCACTCTGCGGCCGCCTCGACCCTCGTTCCAGGAAATTTAAAGGGCCAGGTATGATAAAATTGCTGAAAGACAAAAGGCGATCGCCAGCACGAGAGGAGAAAAGGTATACGGCGCGCAGTGGTGGGGGAAGCACTCGGACCACGGGAAAAGGGATTAAGGGAAATACAGTAGACTCTCAAATAAGTTTCCCGGTCCGTTCCAGACCGCTCGTTAAAGCTCCGTTCCCCACTTTCACGTAGATTAGTCCCCTCTGCGCAGTTGATTGCGCCGCGGCACACTCTCTTATGCGCAACTAGATGCGCGGAATGTATAAGGGTGAAGCCACAATGGATGCAGACGTAATCCAACATAAATTGCGTGTGCAGTGCGCTTCACGCATCAGATTAAACGTACGCAATTGATGTCCTTTTTCCAGGTGATTTGATTATTTTAAACTGTCAATGATAATTGTAAATCATTAAGAGGATTTTTTCTTCTAAAAACAAAAAATGTATGAACCTGTAGAAACTAAATTTGAAGACATACATCTATAAGGTAATATCAACAATTCATTTGGTACCATTTCTGTTCATGTAAGCAAGGATAATGTGACAGATATCACTTTTGATGATGTGCAGATCTTCGAATCTTAATCAGTTTTTCGTGCTAGCTATGGAACTTCTGTTTATGACTTGAAATTCATGACGGACAGTTCAAAATAGCCAAATAACCTCATAATAGGACGCACCAATTGCATACATTCACTAAGGTGCACTGCGCACGCAATTTATATTGCATTACGTTTGCGTCCATTGTGGCTTCACCCTAATGCTAGACTACATCTTGTGCATGTAACCTCATTCAAAATGCCGTGCATTTAACCTCAATTTGATTGGTCCGCCAAAGAAGCAGAGTGGGGGAGCCAACGAGGAACTTTAATGGAAAAATCTGGGGATCTTTAACGAGAGCGGAACTTTATTGAGCGGAACTTATTTGAGAGTCTACTGTACGCATGAAGTTGGCTGTATAACCTAGCGGTTGAGGGCCAGCTGCGACCAATCGCAGCACAACTAAGAAGAAGAGGGGGAAATACGCGCAACTTTCGAACGTCCAACTATCGAGAGTCTACTGTATTGTATCCTTCACTCGCTGATCCTCTTTTCAGGACGATGGAGATGCTCGACAACAAGAATCCTCTGGACAGTGGACTGACGAATGTTCCAACTACATCGATGCAAGAAAGTAGTAAGAAATTCATTAATTTCATACGATCGGACATAGTTACTGACGCCGGACAAACAACGTTGCCATTGTTCGATGCAGTACCTATTTACGGGCGACCTGCAAGCCCGTTGAGTGGAGTTGGACTCTTCTATAAAAAAGCACCTAAATACGCGGGATTTCTGTCACTGAGAGCCATTGGTATCAATGCTGCAAAGTACTTCAAGGAGAGTGTGAAGCCCATAACACCTATCCAGTTTGCACTGGAATATTTCTTACCGATGGCATTACGTACCATACGGCAGACTGAGGGATTTGAGGAGAATCAGCAATGGAAAACGAATCAATTCATTGATTAATCTTGTTATGTCCGAAGATGTCCCTCGCGTCTGAGGACAGTTTAATTCATTTCCGAACACAAAACTTTGAATTATAATTTATTTAAAAAGAACGCGACTGTGTTTTGTGCCTTTTATTAATGTTGAGCAAAAGAATGATTTGACAAAGAGTTGACAATTTTGGTTTCACAAATTGAGTTTAATGATGCAAGTTTGGTTTTAAGATGGTTTTTTTAGGCTGACGGTACTCACTCTTAATTAATTCTTTATTTTAATTATTTGAGTTTTATATTTACACCTTAACTAAAAGGTGATTCCCTCGACCGTCTTCCGTAAAGGGTTTTTAATGCCAGGGAAGTTGTCTTCAATCACCGTATTTATTAACTATTATTTTAAGATTTTGTTTGATTGAAAAATGAGTTCGTTCACAAATAGAGATATCTATCACACTTTAACTTGAACACGAGAGACTACTTTAAGTCCCCCTTCACGGTTAATAAAGACTTCGATTAGTAGCTAAAGACCGATTTGGCGTCCCGTGCCTAGTGCTTCGAGCCTCTCTCTATTTTGGCAACTCTTATTCAAGAGCAGGTGAACGACTGAAGAAAAACGCGAAATCGATCGTATTTAACAGAAACTGTATTGCTTATTCATCAACTTTGAATGAAGAAATAGCAATCAGCGTTTACTTAAAAATCTTTCAAAACTAAGCATAACCCAGTTTCTTCATTCTGGGTTATGTGCATCAGCAATTATTACTTTGAATTTTTCTGGACATCACAATCCATTAATCTTATGTGTTCAAGGTCTTTGGATCTATCAGAAACAGCTGCAAATAAAACTACTATAATTCAAGTACTTTTGATTGTTGAATTACAAATCTTCTGAATTTTTCACACTTTCACAGTTTTTTAAGAATATATAAGATTCTAATTGTTATAGTGTAAAAATTTGGAGTGGAGCTAAGAGCTGAGGATATTTGACTCCTAACATAAGGGATTACTGATCAATTTTAATTGATTTTCGAACGAGTTATAAAGAGTTTTGTGAAGGTCACCAAAGCTCAAATGAACTGAAACTGGTGAAATGAAACTATCGAATGATAAGCTATCGCAATAATTAGTCAATGTTTGAAATTGATCGATCGGACGTTGTTGTTGTTGTTGCAAGGATTAAATATTGATACAAGAAATAGAGCACATATGTAATCGAAATATGCGAAAACTAGATTCATTCCATCCTATGAAAGACAAAAACTATTTGGATAATTTTCAAGAATATCACTATTATTTTTGGAGTTATAAGAAACTCAGTAAAAGAAAAAAACTGATTTATCGTTGATTCCATTAAAATTAATGATAAAAATCAATTACTCACTGTATTACAAACAGGTTTCATAATTACTCCTTCCGGATCATCCTCCTGTTGATTCAACTGCTGAAGAGCTGTTTCCACACTCAGAATATTCCAATTCGATAGTCTCCGCAAATCCATAATAGCAGGAACAACTTTTTTTGTACTTAAATAAGAAGATTTTTCAACAAAAAAAAAAAAAAAAATTTTTGTCTTTCATTCACTGATTTTCGACTTCAATTCACGAAATAAAAGAGAAGATGAGAAGGAAAAAAATCAGAATCATCCTCGGTCATGGTATCTGAAACTGCTCAATGCGTTGGAGGAGTCTTCAGTTTTCAAGGGGGAGTGAAAAAAATGTAAAAGAAAAACAAATGTTACTAAAATTAAGTCATCGTTTTGTTGATCCAGAAATAGAATCAGCTGGAGTGCTCGAACATCATCACTTCACGTGACTTCACGTTTGTGGGTGGAAGTGTTCGAGTTTTTCTCGATATTATTGTTAAAACCCTCATTTTTTGATCCACTCATTCAATTTCTGACATAAATGAAAAAAAAATAGGATATTTCTTATCGAATTTGAAAAAATCGACATTTTTCTATAATTCTCACTGGAATAACTCGAAAAATAATGGACATAAGCCCTTTTTGCCAGAAAATGACACAACATTAAGCCACCTGTGTGTGCATTTTCTTTTCTTACATTGACAACTTGTCACTGCATTACTTTTGTAAATCTTATGTATAATCACTTTCAACCCTCTTATTGGCCTCGGCTGTTGGGTTGTTTTTCACAATAAATAAATAAATAAATAAATAAAATGGTTTTGTAGGGAATTTTGAAAGCTATAAAGCCGCTTCAGAACAGAATCGCTCTATCTCGCTAATTTCCCTAGGTATTCTCAAAAAACTGATGGAAAAAAAATTCGGTGTTTATCTTTTGGGAATATGGGGTATTGACAAATGTTAATTTTTTTATGAGTTTCAAAGTTGGAGAGAAATGGGCACCAACAGCGTTTTTCCAAAAATGAAAATGGTCGTAAAATTTTCAAAAAAAAATTTTTTTTTCTTTTTCTTGTGGGAAATGACTTGTCTTGAGCATTTCTACAACATATCAAAAAATGAAAAAAATTAAAAATCATCGCCCGAGAAGTGATCGAAATAGTGTGGAATGTGGCATATATCTATCGTTTATTTTTCATGAGTAATGGAGATACGCCTTTATTTTAGAGAATTTCAAGAGTTACGAAAAAAGTTAAAGCCAAAAAAGAGCGTATCTCCATTATTTTCGGAGATATTCTCGAAAAAATGATAAAAAAACTTTTTTTTTTTTTTTTAATTTTAATGATTTAAAAATTTTTGGGCAAAAAATCCTTTTTTTCAGAAAAATCCGTGACTTTTTGGAGTTTTGAAGAGGCATGTTATCCATTGTTACTCTCCAGGACTGAAATAATTGTTAAACATTAATAATAAATGATTTGTCACGATGCCAAGTGGTACAGTTCTTGATTCTTGGCATTTGTACGTAATTCCATCAAATTAAATTGGTTCAATGGGCATTCTGGCCTTCAAAATCCTGAAAATCTTTAAAACTAGAAGACAAAATCCCATATTTTCTTCAGAAAGTGATTTTTTTCCGAAAAGTTCATGAAAAATCGAGCAAAAAGTTGGAAGTCTGAAAAACTAGAATTCCCTCGTCTGATAAATTATCAGCAGTCGATAACCCCTTCTTCCCCCTCCACCTCTTCCCCAAAAGAAAAAAAAAAAAACTTAAAAAAAAAAATCACCAGATTTTTCTCGATCAAAGATTACAATTATCTTTCCATCAGTCTCAGATAATCGGCAAAGATAAAAAAAACACGAGGAAAAAATGAAAAAAAATCTCTGATTTCCTGAGATTTGCTTCTCGCACTGAATATTCACCTGAAAAAAAAAAATTATTAATTAAAAAAAAAAAATACCGAAAAATTTTCAAAATGATTTTTTACCACAGAATAAATTATTGATATTTTTTTTTTTTATTTTTTCTCCAACCACTTGTAAATAATTTGGAAACGAGGGAAAAACGGCCATTCTGGTCACTCCAAAAAAATTCAAAAACTCGAATTTTCAAAATTTTTGCACCAACGTTTCGCAGACCTCTTCAAGTCGCCTTTATTAATACTGAAAACATTATGAATTTACAATTATCTATTCATTATTCGCAGAACATAATTTTTATTTTTTTACCTATGTTTTTTGTCATTAAAAAGTATTTCTAAATTTTTTAAATTTTTTTAAAATTAATTATTAAAATTAATTATTTTAAAATGAATTATTGATAATTCAAAAAATAATATTTCTTCAATAAAATCAAAATTTTGAAGAATTCAATTGTTTTCAAGGAAAATACTTCCTATTCCTCGAAAATCGAATTCTCAAAAGTTTCCTCACTATTTCTCCTTCTGCGCACATTCTACGCAGCTGTTCCGTGACAGTAGCCACTCTATAAATAGCCCCTCAACCGCCATAATGCGCATTGCAAGTTGTGAAGTGGTAGAGTGCACATCGTCCTTTAAAACTCCCCTCTGAAGCCTCTAAAAAAAACTATCAAAACAAAGAAACGATTGCCTTTTTTTGATGACAACAAAGAGACACAGTGAGACAATTCCGATGTTACAAACGGAAATATCCCAAGAATTAATTCAAAGATAAAAAAAAAAATTAATTCAAAGACAATTGAAGTGAAAAATTTCATCGACAATTGGGACATTTTCGGAGACGTTTGAACGTTTTTATTGGCACTTCAGAGCCGGGAGTATCGAAGCGAGAATCAAAAACAAAATTGACGTTATCTATTTGGATGTACGAAGGCGGGATGAAATAATAGGAGCTCTTGTACACCTCAATCAGTAACACCGACGCCCTAACATCGTGCGCCGTACTCAGTCCTCAGTGTAGGCTAGTCGGTCGCCCGAGTGGTCGTCGTCGGAATAATTCCCCCCGGATATTCGATTGAAAAAAAAAGGAAATTGAATGGGTTCAATTTGTTGAAAGAAGGTGAGAGTGATATTTTTGGAGAATTTATTTGAGTCTTTAAGATAATTGCGAGTTACAAATTGAGAATGGAAGTGGAAACGGCTCTATCTCGTTTAGTTTCCGAGATATTTAGGGGAGAGTGAGGCAAAATGGACCTAGAAGATGAGATGACTCGAGATTTTTTAAAAAAGCAGCGGTTGCTTTAAAAAATCTGAAAAAATTCACAAACAATATAGATATTTTGGGGGATTTTCTCAAATTTTTTCAGATTTTTTCGTCGAGTACTTCATTCCAAAAAAAAATCCTCAATTAAGTAGTTTTGGAAAATTGATGGGGAGAGTGATGCAAAATGGACCTAAAAGATGAAATGACTCGAGATTTTTTTAAAAAGCAGCGGTTGCTTTAAAAAATCTGAAAAAATTCACAAACAATATAGATATTTTGGAGGATTTTCTCAAATTTTTTCAGATTTTTTCGTCGAGTCCTTCATTCCAAAAAAAAATCCTCAATTAAGTAGTTTTGGAAAATTGATGGAGAGAGTGAGGCAAAATGGACCTAAAAGATGAAATGACTCGAGATTTTTTAAAAAAGCAGCGGTTGCTTTAAAAAATCTGAAAAAATTCACAAACAATATAGATATTTTGGGGGATTTTCTCAAATTTTTTCAGATTTTTTCGTCGAGTCCTTCATTCCAAAAAAAAATCCTCAACTAAGTAGTTTTGGAAAATTTATTTAAATCTTTAAGATAATTTCGAGTTACAAATTGAGAATTCGGTGGAAACGGCTCTATCCCGTTTAGTTTCCGAGATATTTAGGGGAGAGTGAGGCAAAATGGACCTAGAAGATGAGATGACTCAAGATTTTTTAAAAAAGCAGCGGTTGCTTTAAAAAATCTGAAAAAATTCACAAACAATGTAGATATTTTGGGGGATCTTCTCAATTTTTTTCAGATTTTTTCGTCGACTCCTTCATTCCAAAAAAAAATCCTCAATTATGTTGCTATGAGGGTCCATTTTGCCCCACTCTCTCCTATTATTTAAAAACGAAAGAGAAAAAAAATTTCTAATAATTTTTTTTTTTTTTCATTTATTTGAATTTCTAATAATGAATGAATTTATTTTTGTCCCTCGTTTTTCAAGGATAACTCGGGAAATAATGGAGATACGCCCTTTTTGCCCTAAGAAGGTTTTGTAGATCTCAAAATTCTGTGCAAAAAAGGATTCGGATGAAAAGAGCGTATCTCGCTTAGATTCTGAGATATTTACAAGAAAAAAGTAACAAAATTTGGTCGTGAAATGAGTCCTTTTTTTGTCATTTTTCGTGAATATCTCGTAAGCTAAGCGAGATAGAGCGATTTTGCTGGAATATTTATGTTGTAGAGAATTTTAAGAGTTACGAAACATTCTAATGGCAAAACCGCTCCATCTCGTTAATTGACCAAGATTATTTCTGAAAAAAAAAACGAACTACGAAAGTAAAAGTGTAGAAAATATCTCGGAAACTAAACGAGATACGCTTTTTCTTGCTCTAATCTTTTTTGTAGCTGTTGAAATTCTTGTCAACTTGGCCTAATTATTTCTTTTCAATTTCAAGGGAAAATCAAGTGCAATTGCTGATACAAACGTGCGATTTATGGATGAACTTAAAAATCAGTGGATTCCAATGATTTTTTGAAAAGTGAGAGATTTCCTCGTTTTTTCGCCTTTTTTCAAGGGGATACATCTTCCCTCTTCCCTTTTCGTGGGAATCCCCGGACCTGGGGCAACGTGGGAAACAAGAAAGACGAGAATTTATGGCTACCTGCAACAATAATTGCAGTAATATGGAAATATTGTATGAAATTGTCAGTGATGATATTTGGAAGCCCTGGGATTCATTCGTGAATTACTTTGAGTATCAGCCATGGCTATTCTCGATAATTGGGAGTACTATGGTTGGCTTATCTGGAGTACTTCCGTTACTAATCATACCTATTGATGATGGAATTAATCTGAAGAATGGAGGTAATTTTGTTTTTTAATTCAACTGATTTTTCGTTTCAATCAAAATTTATTCAAAAGGTTACACATTTTTTTTTAAATATTTTTCCAATATTTCGGTGGATAATGGAGATACAGCGTTTTTGCACAAAGACACTTTTGTAGCTCTTAAAATTCTCGGTAAAAGCTTATTAGGGTGAAAAGGGCGTATCTCCATTATTTACTGAGATATTTTCAAAAGAAGGAATTTCAAAGAAATCGCAATTAAATTATTCGATTTTTTTTCTATTCGTTTTTTTTTCGAAAAACAGGACACATTTTTTTTCTACTTGAAAAAAAAAAAAAAAATATATTTTTTTACTTATTCGCTTTTTCACTGATTTTACTGAAATAATTCGACAATTTAATTTTCTATGAAGAAATTTTGTTATTGTTCAATCGAAATTCCTTTTAAATTAATTCACATTCAAGAATTTCGATAATTTCACATTTTTCAATGAAACAATTGTACACAAAGACAGTGTCTACTCGAAGGAAACACTGACCCGTGAATTGAATTCATGTGAGACATGAATTCAAAGTATCGAATAAATTAAATTATCATTTTCCAATGAATTTTTTTTTGTTATTATTTTGAATAGATTTTTCAATTGTTCATTATTCAATCATTTTTCAATATTTATTATTTATTGTTTCATCCATGTGAATTTATCACGAATTTCGAACTGGATATCATAATTACGCAATTATTATTATTCTTTTCCCCTTATTTTTCTTCGTTTTTAGAAAATTCAAAATTTCGTCTCCTGATTTTTCACAAATATCTCAGAAAATAATGGAAATACGTTTTTTTTTTTTTTTTATATGGAAATACGTTGTTTTCCAAAAAATCTCTACTTTGCGCTTAGTTTCCGAGATTTTTTCAAAAAAAAGTACTAAATTTTCAGAAAAAGTTGTACAAAGTGAAAAACGGAAAAATTCAATTTTCTCAAATCTAATTATTTAAAATATCTCGGCAACTAAGCGAGATAGAGCGTTTTTGCACGAATTCTCCTTGTAGCTCTTGAAATTTCCTACAAAAACAATTTTAGTACAAAAACGGCGTATCTCCATTATTCTCCAAAATATTCACGAAAAAAACGCAAAGAAAAAAGATTAATTCTGTTTTACCTTTTCAATAATAAAATTCATTATTGATAATTAATATCAATATTATTTTCTTTATCTTAGTTATTGGTACTCGAGTGTAAAACAGCAAAATACGTGACTTTTATCATTCTCTTGCTGATGAAAACATAACTAATGTCATCGTAGAACAGTTCATCACTTTTTTTATTTATTTATTCTCAATTTACATTATTAATAAACTCTTTTCTTTGTTGCCTCAGGAAGTCTCATAATTGTTGGCACAAACACACTCCACGTGTATCATTTCACGTATATACCCAACAATGAACTGCGTAGAAAGTCTAATACTAGGAAATTTCGCGGAATTTCAGTTTAATTTCTATAATTGATCAGAACTATTTCTTGATGGAAAAAGGAAACAGCTATCGTGGTGGTCCTGGTTTCTGACAGTGTCCCAGTAACTGACAATTTCTTCAAATTTCTCAATTATATCTGAATTTACAATAGGGGAGAGTGGGGCAAAATGGACCTAGAAGATGAGATGATTCGTGTTTTTTTTAAAAAGCAGCGGTTGCTCCAAAAAATCTGAAAAAATTTACAAACAATATAGATATGTTGGAGGATTTTCTCAAATTTTTTCAGATTTTTTCATCGAGTCCTTCATTCCGAAAAAAATTCCTTAATCATGTTGCTATGAGGGTCCATTTTGCCCCACTCTCCCCTATATTGTCTAGTATTTAATTGCTGAGCTTGTTCAGCAATGAATATAGACCAATATAATCAAGTCGAATTCAATGAGCAAATAGTTATTCGATTGATGCTGTCAGAAACTAGCTCTGAAGTCTCACAAAATCATTACCACCATGGTATATTTCTCTATTTGAGATTTTTCTGAACTTTCGCAATATGGTAAAAATTATTTGACAATATTTTCGATTTTTTTCGCGAAATTTTTCCGAATTTACCTTCAAAAACGTCTTTTGTCCATATATTTTTCTCGAAATTAGGTATATTGCATCATTTGCCATCTCCCAGAATTTTTGGAGTGTGTATTTTTGAGCTTCCAGAAGCAATTTTCTTTTTTTCTTTTAAAATTTTCTCAAATTCAACTCCAGCAACTTTTTTTTGTCCATACTTTAAAAAAAAATATATAGGGGAGAATGGGGTAAAATGGACCTATGCAACAACGTAATTCAGGAATTTTTTTCGGAGTTAAGGACTCGATTGAAAAATCTGAAAAAATTTGAGAAGATGCTCCAATAGGTCTTCATTTTTGTATAATTTTTTCAAATTTTCTTATAAAGCTGCCTATTCTTTAAAAAATCCCAAATCATTCTAACAAACAGGTCCATTTTGGCCCATTTTACCCTAGAGGGGAGAATTGGGCAAAATGGACACTATAATGAAATGGTTAGAGATTGATTTTTTTTGATCATTCTATTGAAAAGCTGAGGAAATTTTAGCCGGAAAACCAGTGTCATTTGTATTTTTTTCGATTTTTTTGAAAATCTATATTTTTTGGCATTTTTGAGGGGTAGAAGCCTTTCATTTTTTTCAAATGTTCAGTTTTTTCCAAATATCTGTGGTTCTATTGGTCGTAGCGATTTGGGGTTGGTCTCAAATGAAAGGTGAGCTCATTTCCCATCGAATTATGGGGTTTTGAATTCAAAAATGTCAATTTTTGGAATAGTTATAGGCCAAAAACTGTTTCACAAAATTGTTTCACAGAAATATCCATAAATACCTTAAAAATCGATATTTTTGAATTTAAAACCCTATAAATCCATGGCAAATGATCTCACCTTTCACCTCCATTTGGAATTTTTACACTACGACAAATAGAACCAAAGATATTCTTGAAAAACTGAAAATTTTCAAAAAAGAAAGGCTTTTTACCCCTCTAAAATGCTCAAAAAAGTCAAAAATGCCAAAAATTCAAAAAAATTAATTCCGGCACTTGTTTCCCATCTAAAATTTCCTCAGCTTTCCAATGAAATCATCAAAAACAATCTACCGCCAATATTTCCCTTGATTTCAAGAGTTTTCCATAATATTTGACAAAAAATTTAGATGTGTCCATTTTACCCCTGATGTCCATTTTGCCCCACCTTCCCCTATAGTTCAATATTTGAAATTTCCCAAAAATTTTGAAAATTTTTTGAAATATTAACGTTCCTCTGCCTGCATATTTCCTTCAAATCAAGTATATTCAACTATTTGAGATTTTCTAGATTTTCCAAATTATTCTTGATATTTCGAAAAAAATTTTTCTTCTGAATTCAAAGATATTCTGTGATTTTCAATGATTTTGTTATTCTCTCCTTTCATCATAAATCCTTGGGTAAATAGGTCGCAATAATTATTAATTCAAGATGAAAACAGAAGCATTAAAGCATTTACATTTATCAGAGACATTGAATTATTGAATTAATGGGAATAAAATTGAAGCAATTTCAATATAAATTTTATTTTCATTCCATTTCTTCTTTTATTTTTTGATGATAATTTTTTTTTTTTCTTCTTATCATTACGCAGGGGAAAATGGAATGAATAATACGCAGTACGATCAATCTAAAAACATTCTGCACATTATAATTATCTAATCAAATATCCATTACTTTGATAGTGATAAAAAAAAATTAACGATAGATTTTCATTTGAATTTTGTAGTGAAGAAACGATAAAGAACAGGAATTTATTTCTGTGATCATTCTCAATGGAGTGTTTCAATGTAATAAATTTTGAGAGCTACAAAAAAGGATTGGGATAAAATTGCTCTATCTCGATAAGTTACCGAAATATTTGCGAAAAATGAATCAGACAATTGAATTTTTTTTTTTTTTAATTTTTCACCTCTTTTTTTTGTCTGTCCTTTTTTCCCAGAATATCTCGGAAACTAAGCGAGATGGAGCGATTTTACCCAATTTTTTTTTTCAGAAAACTCCAAAAACTGCAAAATCACTTTATCTCGCTTATTTTCCGAGATATCTTCAAAGAACGAATCACATAAAAATTCAATAATTTTCATTTAATTCTTCGCTTTTTTATCTGTAATTTGTTTTCTAGAAATATCTCGGAAATTAAGCGAGATAGCGCAGTTTCACTCGAATCTTTTTTTTATAGAAAATCTCGTTGAGAGTAACTAGAGCTCGTAAATCGCTACAAATACAAATGTAACGCGAGTCATACATTAACTCAAAGAGAATTCCAAGTGACGTCATTTCTGCTGTCTTGCCCCTCTTTTCACTTGAATTCTCCTCGATCAAACTCATTGTTTTGCCAATTTCTTTAATTCTTTCTTGCACAGAGAAAAGATTTCCACGAGTAATGATGAAATCCACAATGATAATATTACTACAGACAGAATAAAAGATGAGAAAAAAAATTCCTTGGTTATCGATTCTTCTTTTTTTATCGCGAAGAATCGTCGACGTGAAAAAAAAAGTGGACATTGACTCTCATTGTATTTTGTTTTTATCAAAGGTTTATCTAAAAATACCTCAACATTGTCGAATCTGAATTTCTCATTGGGAAAAATACGAGCATTTGTGTTACTTGAAACGAGAAAAAAATGTAAAATTTTCATTTTTTTTTTTTTTATTTTTATTTATTTATGAGGCCATGAGTACAGTGTAGAGAATTCCATCTCGTTAATAAATAAAGGATAGAATATGAAAATTGCAGATTTACAAAGAAGTCGGTATACGACATGCTTTGTTAAGACAGTTTCGGTATTAGTGTATTTTTTATTATTGGGGGAGAGTGGGGCAAAATGGACATCAGGGGTAAAATGGACACATCTAAATTTTTTGGCAAATATTATGGAAAACTCTTGAAATTAAGGGAAATATTGGCGGTAGATTGTTTTTGATGATTTCATTGGAAAGCTGAGGAAATTTTAGATGGGAAACAAGTGTCGGAATTAATTTTTTGGAGTTTTTGGTGATTTTGACTTTTTTGAGCTTTTTAGAGGGATAAAAGCCTTGTTTTTTTGAAAATTTTCAGTTTTTTGAGAATATCTTTGGTTCTATTTGTCGTAGTGCAAAAATTCCGACGGGAGGTGAAAGGTGAGATCATTTGCCATCGATTTATAGGGTTTTAAATTCAAAAATATCGATTTTTACGGTATTTATGGACATTTCTGTGAAACAATTTTGTGAAACAGTTTTTGGCCTATAACTATTCCAAAAATTGACATTTTTTAATTCAAAACCCCATAATTCGATGGGAAATGAGCTCACCTTTCATTTGAGACCAACCCCGAATCGCTACGACCAATAGAACCACAGATATTTTCAAAAAACTAAAAATTTTCAAAAAAGTCAAGGCTTTTACCCCTCAAAAATGCCGAAAAATATAGAATTTTCCAAAAAATCGAAAAAAATACAAATGACACTCGTTTTCCGGCTAAAATTTCCTCAGCTTTTCAATAGAATTATCAGAAAAAATCCAGCTCTAACCGTTTCATTACAGTGTCCATTTTGCCCCACTCTCCCCTATATGAAATTTTTCGAATAAAATTACAATAGAATAGTAAAATATTAAATTTATTCTATTACTAGAAAAACAAAATTTAAGTATTGAATTATTTCAATTACTTTTTAATGGCAATCATAAGTGAAAAAAATTTCTGCTTCAATGAACTCGAGAGTTTATCGGGCTAAACTAGTCCACATGAATTGCTACAGATAATTTTATCTACGATGCACACACATTTTTATTTTACAATATACAATTTAGCACGTGTTGGAGGGAATTTTTAAGAATTTTAACACTAAATTGAGTAGCAAAAAGGCAAAATAGGAAGATTATATTTTTTTCAAAATTTCTTTTTTTTTTCAAATCTCGGAGAATAATGGAGATAGGCCCTTTTTGTCCTGAGATACATTTGTAGAGAATTCGAGATTATTAAAAAAAAAAATTAATGAAAATTAATTACTTCTTCTGTTTCGTTGTTCGTTTTTTTGAAATATCTCGGAAATTAATGGAGATACACTCTTTTTGACCCTGAACAATTTTGTAGAGAATTTCAAGGCCTGGAAAAAAGGATTCGTGCAAAATCGCTCTATCTCGCTTAGTTTCCGAGATATTCTCAAAAAATGCTCAAAGAAAATTATTTTTTTAAAATTTCATCTCTTCACCCTTTTTATACTACAATTATTATAATTATCATTTCAGCAAGTGGTGCAACATTGCAAATGCTCCTGAGTTTTGCTGTCGGTGGTCTTCTCGGTGATGTCTTCCTTCATCTTCTGCCAGAGGCGTGGAGCAATAAATCGTTAAATATTCGTAAGTTAATTCATTAAATTATTAGTAAAAATCCTAAAAATGTAAAAATTAATGAGGAAAAAATTCAAATAAATGGGAAAATTTTGTTATTACGAGAAAAATCACTTTTTATCTATTATTAGAAATTATCGCGGAAATATGAGTCGTGTGCATTCACGAGTGATTAAAAAGTTAGTCACATTTGACCACCCACAAAGATCAAAGTATCAGAATATTTGCGAGAAAATGAGGAAATAATCAGTTTATTTATGAAAAAATTCCGAAAACATGCGTATTTTCAAATTTTTCTTTACAACTGATAAAATTAATCACTTTATCATTGAACTCGGATTGGATCAAGAACGCGAAAATTCTCGTTTTTTTTTATCTTTGCACGTTTTCTTTCACGTTTTGATGAAATCAAGACGAAGTTAGTGACTTTATCTGAATTTTGAGGAAAATTGAAACTTGAATTGAAAATTGAAAATTTAAGAACTGCAAAGAAGGATTAGGACAAAGTTGATCTATCCCGCTTATTTTCCGAAATATGTAAAAAAAATAAATGACAAAAAATTGAATTACTTTTGTTTTAATTCTTTACAATTTTCAAGGTCGTTAATTTTTTGAAAATGTCTCTATCTCGATTAATTTCCGAGATATTTTCAAAAAATGAGTGACAAAAAATTGAATTATTTTTTTGTACGAGGAAAAAAAAATGAGGAAATAATCAGTTTTTTTTGATAAAAAAAATTAGAAAACACGAGTATTCGCAAATTTTTCTTTTGAACTGATAAAATTAATTATTTTATCTTTGAACCCGGAATTGGATCATGGACGCGAAAATCTCTGTATTTTTATTTTCTGCCATTTTTTTCAATATGTTAATGAATTTATGAAGAAGTCAGTGACTTTTTCGATAATTCGATATTTTTATAATTAAGTAAAAATCATTTATGCAATTAATCCTTATGTAATTGATTTCAGTCAAATTTTCCTTTTGCGTAAATATTATTATTATTTTCTTTTCATTCAATAATTCATAAAAGAAAGAATTAAACTGGACGTTTTTGTTTTTTTGATGATTTTCAAAGGAATATCTCGGTAAATAACGGAGTTGCGCTCTCTTTCTTGAGAAATCAATTTTTTTTCAAAAATCAAAAATTTATGATATCTCAAGAAATGCTGAATGAATTCCAAGCAACAAGATCTCAAAAGAAAACATTCATCACGACTAGTGTACAGTAAAAATATGAGATTCTTACGTTGAAGTTTTACCGTTTTTAAGTGAGAAAAAATTCACACAGCATACATACATACATAGACTTTTTTTCTAAATATCATTTTCTGACTCTCCACATTATTTCGAGTGATTTGCAACAAAAAAATTCGGATCGAAAAATTTAATTTCTTGTTAAGCTTCCATTCGGAAGAAGAAAACCGACAAAGTCATTGAATTATTCAAAATATGAAAATGTAGGGGAGAGTGGGGCAAAATGGACACTATAATGAAATGGTTAGAGATTGATTTTTTTTTATCATTCTATTGGAAAGCTGAGGAAATTTTAGCCGGAAAACCAGTGTCATTTGTATTTTTTTCGATTTTTTTGAAAATCTATATTTTTTGGCGTTTTTGAGGGGTAGAAGCCTTTCATTTTTTTCAAATGTTCAGTTTTTTCCAAATATCTGTGGTTCTATTGGTCGTAGCGATTCGGGGTTGGTCTCAAATGAAAGATGAGCTCATTTCCCATCGAATTATGGGGTTTTGAATTCAAAAATGTCAATTTTTGGAATAGTTATAGGCCAAAAACTGTTTCACAAAATTGTTTCACAGAAATGTCCATAAATACCTTAAAAATCGATATTTTTGAATTTAAAACCCTATAAATCGATGGCAAATGATCTCACCTTTCACCTCCCGTTGGGATTTTTGCGCTACGACAAATAGAACCAAAGATATTCTCAAAAAACTGAAAATTTTCAAAAAAACAAGGCTTTTACCCCTCTAAAAAGCTCAATAAAGTCAAAATCACCAAAAACTCCAAAAAATTGATTCCGGCACTTGTTTCCCATCTAAAATTTCCTCAGCTTTCCAATGAAATCATCAAAAACAATCTACCGCCAATATTTTCCTTAATTTCAAGAGTTTTCCATAATATTTGCCAACAAATTTAGATGTGTCCATTTTACCCCTGATGTCCATTTTGCCCCACCTTCCCCTACATAATATATATATATTTATGTGATGAAAATCATATAGAATCCCACACCGACCTTCCTTCGGCAAATTATGGTGTTAATTATGCCAAAATGAAGGTTTGGTGGTGAAATTTACATTATATTCATTTTAGCTTTTCATTTTTTTCAAATGTTCAGTTTCTTCCAAATATCTGTGGTTCTATTGGTCGTAGCGATTCGGGGTTGGTCTCAAATGGAAGGTGAGCTCATTTCCCATCGAATTATGGGGTTTTGAAGTCAAAAATGTCAATTTTTGAAATAGTTATAGGCCAAAAACTGTTTCACAAAATTGTTTCACAGAAATGTCCATAAATACCTTAAAAATCGATATTTTTGAATTTAAAACCCTATAAATCGATGGCAAATGATCTCACCTTTCACCTCCCATCGGAATTTTTGCGCTACGACAAATAGAACCAAAGATATTCTCAAAAAACTGAAAATTTTCAAAAAAAACAAGGCTTTTACCCCTCTAAAAAGCTCAAAAAAGTCAAAATCGCCAAAAACTCCAAAAAATTAATTCCGGCACTTGTTTCCCATCTAAAATTTCCTCAGCTTTCCAATGAAATCATCAAAAACAATCTACCGCCAATATTTCCCTTAATTTCAAGAGTTTTCTATAATATTTGCCAAAAAATTTAGATGTGTCCATTTTGCCCCACCTTCCCATATCAATTAAATATTCATTATTCCTTTTTTTTTAATTTCAGAAACTGCAAAAGGCCATCCCTCAATCGTCTGTGGTCTCTGGGTATTAACCGGTTTTTTAGTATTCATTATAGCTGAAAAATTATTTATCGGTAGCAATGAGATTGAGGAAATTGACGATGAGACTGATAATGAACCCCAAGACTCTCAGAATAATGATAAATCCATTGATCATCACGATAATAATAATTCATTTAATGGATTGAATTACGTTAATTTGGCGAGGAAAAATGACGAAAAATTGGGATTTAAAAAAAATGGATTTATCAATGGCATAAAACCGATAAATGGAATCAGCAGGAAAAATGAAATGCAAAAAATCGAATTATCGAGTGTTGGAAAAAATGGATTTTTGAAGGATTTTCATGCTAAAAGTACATCGAAATCATTGAAAAACGATAAAATCAATGATAAAATCGCAAAAGTTAAAGCTAAACATATCACGGGTTATCTCAATTTAATGGCGAATTGCATCGATAATTTTACGCATGGTCTTGCTGTTGGTGGCTCTTTTCTGGTCTCATTCAGACTTGGAGCATTAACGACATTCGCTATATTGATACATGAAATTCCACATGAAGTTGGAGATTTCGCGATTTTATTGAAGAGCGGATTCAACAGGTGGGATGCTGCGCGGGCGCAAATGATAACTGCCTCTGGAGGAATTCTCGGGGCATTGTTTGCTGTTATGTTTTCTAGTAGTGGAGTTGGTAAGTTGATTTTTTTTTCTTTGGTGAAGAGGATTGAGAAGGATTTTTGGTTTTTCTGCTTGTTTTTGGGGAATATCTTAGCTTGTTTTTTAGAGGATTTCAAGAGCTACAAAAACGGATTGGGGTAAAAAGGGCCTATCTCACTTACTTTCCGAAATATTCGCAAAAAATGACGAAAAAGATGAGCTTATACTGATTTTTGTAATAAATTTTTTTCGTGAATATCTGGAAATGGAAAAATTCATTTATAAAATGAATAAATTTCAATTTGATAAAATACTTTTTTTTTGTTTTCTTACAAATATCTTGGAAAGTAATGGAGATGCGTCCTTTTCCCCTCAATGTGGTTTTGCAGAAAACTGCGAGAGCTTTAAAAAAGTGCTTGGGTAAAAAGAGCGTATTTTCATTAGTTTCCGAAATATTGTTTAGAAAAAAGACAAGAAAAACAAAATTTTAGGTCTGATGTATAAATATTGCTATTGTGAAGGTGTAGTGGTGAGAGAAAGAGAGAGAGAGAGAGACTAAGAGACATCTTTAACAGAATTGTAAAATGAAGATGTTTCTTGATGAATATGAGTTAATATGCATTAGGGGTGTGCGAATATTCGAAGTTTTGAATTAATTAGTGTGAATTGAATTTGAATAATTCAATTCGAAAATGAATCAAATTCTCGAATATTTGAATTATTCGAATAATTTAAATATTAAAATTATTCGAATTTTCGAATTATTTGACTTTTTTGAATTTTTCGAATTTTTTGAATTTTTTGAATTTTTCGAATTATTCGAATTTTTCAAATTATTCGAATATTTCGAATGATTTGAATTTCACTAGTATTTCAAATTCTATGAATGTTTCGAATTGATCGAATTATTTTAATTTTTTGAATTATTTGAATTTTTCGAATTTTTTGAATTTTTCGAATTATTCGATTTTTTCGAATTATTTGAATTTTTCGAATTATTTGAATTTTTTGAATTATTTGAATTTTTTGAATTATTTGAATTTTTAAATTATTTGAATTTTTCGAATTTTTCAAATTATTCGAATATTTCGAATGATTTGAATTTCACTAGTATTTCAAATTCTATGAATGTTTCGAATTGATCGAATTTTTCGAATTATTTGAATTATTTGAATTTTTCGAATATTTTGAATTTTTCGAATTATTCCGATTTTTTCGAATTATTTGAATTTTTCGAATTTTTCGAATTATTCGATTTTTTCGAATTATTTGAATTTTTCGAATTATTTGAATTATTCGAATTTTTCAAATTATTCGAATATTTCGAATGATTTGAATTCTACTAGTATTTCAAATTCTACGAATATTTCGGATTGATCGAATAATTCATCTTTCGAATATTCAAATCGAATTTCGAATTGAATGATATTATTCAATTCAATTCGATTCATTTACAATTCAGTAGTGAAGCGGTAAAACAAGATAAGTCTCCTTTTTTCTCATCAAGTTTCTTGAAAATACCTTAGAAAGAAACCGAGAAAGAGCAATTTTGCCCCAAAACTCTTGAAATTCTCTGCAAAAACAGATGAATAATCACCTTATCTCGTTTAGTTTCCGACGAAAAAGATGAGCTTACACTGATTTTTGTAATAAATTTTTTTCGTGAATATCTGGAAATCGAAAAATTCATTTATAAAATTAATAAATTTCAATTTGATAAAATACTTTTTTTCTTTTTTTTTTCAGAGTCACGAACCAGATGGATACTGCCATTTACTGCTGGCGGTTTTTTGCACATTGGCCTGGTAACAGTTCTACCAGAATTGCTCAAAGAATCAAATCCAAAGGAATCAATTAAACAATTGGGTGCATTATTAAGTGGTATAACGATAATGGCAGTATTGACGATACTTTGTGATTGAGATTATAAATTTTTTTTTTTTTATATAAATAATGCTCCTATCTCACACACAAATTGTTTAATAATTATAAGTCATTTGAAACTTGAATAGCCATGATATTCTGAGAGACTCGAGGGATCAAAGATGAAAGATAAATTGACTGAAGGAAAATCGTGTGATTAAGAAAAAAAATTTCTTTGATAAAAAAAAAAGGAATACCAAAAAAAAAAAAAAAAGAAGTTGTGAATGGAAAATTGTTGATGCATTATTTTTTCTGAAGGGGGGGGGGGGGGGGGGGGGGGGGGGGAATTATATTTGAGTAATTTTCTTCGCAGGACGATGAACTCATCACTAAATTTTGAGATTAAAAAGAACAATTATATAATTTTCAATTTAATTTTTTTCTGGTCAGAAAAAAGAAAAAAGGAGAATGAATGGAATTTATTACTCATTTAAAATGCGTTAATTATTAGTTTGTAATATTCTCTTCTTTTTTTTTTTGTAAAATGTAAATTTATACTGTAATTAGCCATTTTTTTTTGCATAGTTCAATTTTTTGAGTAATTAAAACAAAAAAAAAGTTATGAAAATGGAAATGAGACAATTTTGTGGCACTCCGCAAGTGTTAATCCGGTGATAAAAAAATATATCAATTTTCAGAGTATTGATAAATTTGTATATTAGTGATAGTAATTAATTAATTCATGAAAAACTAATTCAGTGAAAAACAAAAAATTCATGATTTTGTAATTGAATGAAAAAAGAACAAAAAAAAACGAAATTGGACGATTGAATGATACATTCCGTTTTGACTGAAAAAAAAAATTGTTGAAAATGATTGAATACTGCGTGAGTGCCTTTTTTCACGACTCTTTGTAAATACGCGAGAAGTACAGAATCAAATATCAGAATGCACGAAAAAAAAAAATTACCTTTTTTTTTTCATTAATCTTGAGTGCATTTTGAATTGATTTTCATACTGCATTGACTTTTGGAAGAAATTTGTATTTTGTCAACTTGATAAATAGAATTTTTGTAATTAATTAGTTAACAAAAGACTTGATTCTTTATAAAGAATGTATAAAAGGATTTAAAAAACGCGTTATATTGGTTTGTAAATAAAGTATGAGTCTGTGACTTGAGAAAACTGTTTAATTGTTGTTTCTTACGGTTTTTCTGTGAGAAAATGGGGCGTAAAAAAAAGAATTCTAGGAGAAAGTGGAGTAAAATGGGGAATTTTTTGAGGAATATTCCAGTTAATAATGAAAATACGCTCTATTGCTGCGCAGCGATTTTGACTAAAATTTAACTAAAAAATTCTACATTACAAACTGATGAGAAATGATTAGGGGTGTGCGAATATTCGAAGTTTTGAATTATTCAGTGTGAATTGAATTTGAATAATTCAATTTGAAAATGAATCAAATTCTCGAATATTTGAATTATTCGAATATTCGAATAATTTAAATATCAAAATTATTCGAATTTTCGAATTATTTCAATTTTTCGAATTATTCGAATTTTTCAAATTATTTGAATTATTTGAATTTTTCGAATTATTTGAATTTTTTGAATTATTTGAATTTTTTGAATTATTTGAATTATTTGAGTTTTTCGAATTATTTGAATTTTTCGAATTATTTGAATTTTTTGAATTTTTCGAATTATTTGAATTTTTCGAATTATTTGAATTATTCGAATTATTTGAAATTTTTGAATTACTTGAAATTTTTGAATTACTTGAATTTTTTGAATTTTTCGAATTATTTGAATTTTTCGAATTATTTGAATTTTTTGAATTATTTGAATTTTTTGAATTATTTGAATTATTCTAATTATTTGAAATTTTTGAATTACTTGAATTTTTTGAATTATTTGAATTATTTGAGTTTTTCGAATTATTTGAATTTTTCGAATTATTTGAATTATTTGAATTTTCAAAATTATTTGAATTTTTCGAATTATCTGAATTATTCGAATTATTTGGATTATTCGAATTATTTGAATTATTTGAATTTTTCGGATTATTTAAATTATTCGAATTTTTCAAATTATTCGAATATTTCGAATGATTTGAATTCTACTAGTATTTCAAATTCTACGAATATTTCGAATTGATCGAATAATTCATCTTTCGAATATTCAAATCGAATTTCGAATTGAATGATATTATTCAATTCAATTCGATTCATTTACAATTTGCACACCCCTAGAAATGATCTCAACTTTCATTTAAGATCGGCTCCACGTGGCTGCGTCAACTAGAACCGGACATATTCCCAAAAAAGTGACTTTTCCCGATTTTAGAAACTCCCACCCCTTTAAATCTCCCCAAAAAAAACTAGAATTTTCAAAAAAAAAAAAAAAATCAATTCCCACACATTCTTTCCCCTTGAAATTTCCTTCATTTTTCCCGATATCTTTGAGACTCCATCGCTCATTCATAAAAAAACACCATTTTATCCACTTTCCCCAACATTTTTAATAATAAATTAAGTAAAAATTTATTGAGCATAAAAACATGTGTTCTCCAAAAAATCAGAGCTCGTCGTGTGAATCACGTGCTGTAATTGACTTCAACTTGCGAATTTTCTTCAACAAATCCTCATAAATTCCTAAATCATCATCATCATTGGCGCCTTTCATTGATCGATAATAATTCATCAATTTATTGATGGACTCTCGAAACAATAATTCATCACTAAATTCATTTTTACACGTACGACTGAGAATAATCATATTTTCAAGTAGAGTCTCGATAAATTCGTTGTTCATTGATAATTCATCGGAATTTTTTGTTATTAAATTCGACAAGTACTTGCAGTAATTGTGCAGCAACAATTTATCATAAAAATTAGTTTTTCCATATTCACGAATTTTACGTGATTTCAAATTTTCCTCTTCGTTATCATTAATATTATCTCTTTCAATTGCTAAATCTGTTATTAATTTCATTATTCTCATTTGTATTTTTGTTTCACCATTCTCGAGGATTTTTCCAAATATCTCCAGTCCTCCATGATCAATCAGGACCTTTTGAGCTGCTGGAAACTGTCGGACTAATGCTCCAAGTGCAAACATACATCTCGATTGTAGTGTCACTTGATTACTAACTGTTAATGTGTGCAATAATTTTTGCACTAAATCAGAATTCATTGCTTTTAATTGAACCTTTGGATTCAATTGTACAGCAGTACCTAGGACTATTAGTGCCTCAATTTTGACGTCATCATTTGTTACATTTAAACAGGGTAAAATTATTTTTTCCATTCTGAAAAAAGAAAAAAATTATTTTTAAAAAATTTTTTCTTCAATTTTGAAAAAAAAAAAATGAGTAAATTGATGGATTGTTGTGATTCTCAATGGGGTATCTCGGAAAATAAGCGAGATAGAGCTATTTTGCCTGGAGGTATTTTTGTAGAGAGTCTCAAGAGCCATAAAGAATGATTCAGCCAAAATGAATCTATTTCGCTTAATTTCCTGTACCTTCCAGAAAAAATTAATGAAAAAATAGGAATTTTTCCTATTAAATATTAAAATTATTCGAATATTTCGAATGATTTGAATTCCACTAGTATTTCAAATTCTACGAATATTTCGAATTGCTGGAATTTTTCGAATTATTTGAATTTTTTGAATTATTTGAATTTTTCGAATTATTTGAATTTTTTGAATTATTTGAATTTTTCGAATTATTCGATTTTTTCGAATTATTTGAATTTTTCAAATTATTCGAATATTTCGAATGATTTGAATTCTACTAGTATTTCAAATTCTACGAATATTTCGAATTGATCGAATAATTGATCTTTCGAATATTCAAATCGAATTTCGAATTGAATATTATTCAATTCGATTGATTTACAATTTGCACGCCCCTAATATACATATAATACGATATATAGCATAGAAAAAATCAAGATTTCTCGAGAATTTCAAAATTTGAGATTAAAAAGTCTTTTTTTTTTAATTTTTTCTTTTTTTTTTTAATAAAAAAAATGAATTTTTTCTATTTTACCTTTTCATTACGGAATTCACGATTTTGAATGGTTCATTTATTGTTAAATTGGTGTTCAATGAATCTACTTACCCCCCTAAGTCGGCAAATATTTGCGCATTATCAATTTGATGGAGTAAAAATTCTAAATCTCCAAAAATCAGTAAAATTCCATCAACCTCAGATCTTGTGAGAGTTCCTGAACTCAAAGACTTCTCATAATTCTTGAATTTTTCAAAAATTCCGGTTAAAATTTCGGAATCTGTTGTTATATTCATGTTCATGGCTTTGAAGTCCTCTTTCAAGTCTTCATAACTTTTGAAGGCCTTTTTCACCTCTTCCTGATGGCCCTGGAGAGTGAAAAAAAAAATATTTTAATTTTTTGAATCGAATAAAAAAAAAAGAAATTTTTGAATCAAAAAATTGTTTTTTAAAAATTAAAAAAAAAAAAAAAAAATTGTTTTTCTTCTTTTTTCAAGAAAATTGTGATGAAGACAAATAATAGAGATACAACCTTCTTCCTGTTGCACTACTTTATGAAGAATTTTAAGAGCTACAAAACGAGATGAGAGCAAAAAGGGCGCATCTCCATTAGTATCCGAGAAATCCTCAAGAAATGATTAAAATAGTGGTAATGAGGTAAAACAGAAGAATTCCATTCTCTGTGGTTCCTTTTCTTGGAATGTCTCGGAAACTAAGCGAGATAGAGCGATTTCGTCTTAATACACTTTCGTGGAGAATTTAAAAATTCACAAGAAAAGATGAAATCGAAATTTTCAGAAAAAGAGTGAAAAAAAAATGGAATTTCCTGAAATTATTTTAAAATTTAATTTTATGTCGTTTTCATGAAATATCGCGGAAACTAAGCGAAATAAAGCGTCTTCACCTGATAACACTTCTAAAGAATTTCAAGAGCTATAAAGATATATTGCAGCAGGAAGGGCCTATCTCCATTAGTTTCTGAGATATTTCGAGAAAATCAGAGACGAAAATGGAATTTTCTTGATTTTTCATTTTAATTTTGATGTTTTAGGTAAACTTGAAAATTACCGGTGGATCATTTTCATTCTCAAATCGAAGTTTCTTCAGGTTCTTCTTCAATTCATCGATGGACACGACCAAATCATTAGCAGCATCATGTAAAACTGCGTTTGAGTGCAGTGACAATGATTTTCCTTTTTCTGCATTAATATTTTCGGAATTTTTCTCATCTTTGTCCATCAATTTTGCCTCTGTCACACCAGTTTGAAAATCATGTCTGACGTGAAGACCACTGGGTATCGGTTGTCCTAAAAAAATACAGATTATTTAATAAATAAAATTCAATGAAACAGAAAAAAACGAATTGTTTAGTAATAAAAAGGTGGAATGGGACAAATATTCGTAGTTTTGTGGCCATTCTCAGTAGAGTATCTAGGAAAATGAGGGAAATATAGGGGAAGGTGGGGCAAAATGGACATCAGGGGTAAAATGGACACATCTAAATTTTTTGGCAAATATTATGGAAAACTCTTGAAATTAAGGGAAATATTGGCTGTAGATTGTTTTTGACGATTTCATTGGAAAGCTGAGGAAATTTTAGATGGGAAACAAGTGTCGAAATTAATTTTTTGGAGTTTTTGGTGATTTCGACTTTTTTTGAGCTTTTTAGAGGGGTAAAAGCCTTGTTTTTTTGAAAATTTTCAGTTTTTTGAGAATATCTTTGGTTCTATTTGTCGTAGAGCAAAAATTCCGACAGGAGGTGAAAGGTGAGATCATTTGTCATCGATTTATAGGGTTTTAAATTCAAAAATATCGATTTTTAAGGTATTTATGGACATTTTTGTGAAACAATTTTGTGAAACAGTTTTTGGCCTATAACTGTTCCAAAAATTGACAATTTTGAATTCAAAACCCCATAATTCGATGGGAAATGAGCTCACCTTTCATTTGAGACCAACCCCGAATCGCTACGACCAATAGAACCACAGATATTTTGAAAAAACTGCCAAAAAATATAGATTTTCAAAAAAATCGAAAAAAATACAAATGACATTGGTTTTCCGGCTAAAATTTCCTCAGCTTTTCAATAGAATGATCAAAAAAAATCAATCTCTAACCATTTCATTATAGTGTCCATTTTGCCCCACTCTCCCCTACCCTTTTTGCCTCAAAACCGTTTTGTACAGAATTATCTGTATTTCCATTAATTCCCGAGATATTCTCCAAAAAGTAAATAACAAGGAAAAAATAGAAACATTTTTATTCATTAAATTAATCAAAAAAATACAAAAAAATATTTGATACTACTCACAAAAATTATTCTACAAACATTCAAGAGAATATGTCTATTTTTAAAGAACAATTTCATTGAAAATCATTTTTTTTTAATCCTTAAATAAAATAAATTCACCTTTATTAACAGTTTGCCACTCATTTGTGGGCACAAAAATGCTCTCGTTCTTCTCGCAATTAACTCGATAATTACAAACGGTAATTCCGAATAATGAGAAAATAAAGAGCCCAAAATTCTTCATTTTCATTCAGAATTTACGCATTAAAAAAAAAAAACAGTTAAAACCTTGCGCCGGATTTTTCAAAATTTCGTGACAATTCAAAAAATCACATTTACACTTTTCTCTTTCTTTTTGACAACAGTCAATTATTTTTTTTCTAACATAAAAATAAAAGAACAAACATTTCTGCGTTGACTTAGAGGTTTATTTATTTATTTTTGGTAATAAGAAACGTCAACAAACACTGGCAAATACACGTCAGTTCTTGGTAATTTGAAACGTGGAAATGAGTCGTCACATGTGCTTGAACTCAAGGTTAACTGTGTTAACTATATAGGTTAAGAGAAGTGTCGCTGTCGCTGAGATAATTGAGAACTAGACTGCAGTTTAAGCTCGTGAGGACGAAACTTTCACGGGAATCCCCAAATTTGAGAAGCAGGGTTGCCAGACGTACCATACTCATGGTATTCATACCATAAATTTGCCCATCATACCATATACCATTCAAATGACTTATGGTACACCAAAAATACCATAATTTGAAAATTCTACTTTTTTCCACGTTACTTTCACAACATTATGCATCATCACCATATCGTCGCCTTAGAGTAAAAGAGGCGTAAGTGCCAAAAACACGAAATTCTGGAATGAAAGGGGCGTATGTCCACTTATCACTCCAAAATGTTTTTTATGGCCTCTGGAACATTATTTGGATAAATGAAAATTAAAATAACAAAGTGGCGTAACTACCAATTTTAAAATGAAAGGGACGTATCTCCACACTTACGTCCCTTTGTTATTTCCTTTTTAATCGCTATATAATTGTTAAAGTTAAAGTGAAAAGAACGTATCTCCGCACTTACGCCTCTTTGTTTTTATAAATTTTTTTATCTCAGGAGAATTTTTGGAGTTACGCCCTTTTGTTCTTAGGATTTTTCTATTTCAATTTTGGCACTTACGCCTTTTTGTTTTTAGAATTTTTTTATTTTAATTTTGGCACTTACGCCTCTTTGTTATTAGTTTTTTTCGATGATTCGAAAAAATTTAATGAAAACACTAAAAACAAAGGGGCACTAAAATCTCGGGCACTTACGTCCCTTTGTTATTATTTTTTTTTTATTTCACTGATATTGCGTAAAAGACCTTGGAAAGCCTGTTGGAGCAATAATGGTGGAGATACGCCTTTTTGTTATTTTGAAAAAAAAAATCGGCTAAAATGGCACTTACGCCCCTTTCACTCTAAGGCGACGATATATATTGATCTACATCTAGTCAAAATGGGAAGGAAGTGTCACATTTGAGAGAGTTAAACTAAAAAAAAATTTGTGTTAATGCGAAGAAATACGTTTTCCACCATTTTACTATTAGAAAATTCATGGAAAAACTGAAATTTTTTCATTTTCCCAGTTTCTACTATTTTTATTTGATTTCCCCCAACATAAAATTTTTAGGCATCTCTATAAAAATTGCAGTCACACGCAGTATATAAAGATATACACAAACGAGAGCTTGTAACATTGCAATTATAAATTTTTGATATTTTCCTTCCATATGATTTTACAAAGGGAATTTCTTCATTATCCATTGATACCATAGTTTTTTTCGCGGATACCATATTTTCCTTGAGTTTATACCAGAATTGGCTCCCTAGAGTCTGGCAACCCTGCCCAAATTTGAGAAGTAGCGTTCGGGACGTCGACTTGAGTGGTTCATGGGCCAGTATTCTAATTACATATGATTAATAGGGGAGAGTGGGGCAAAATGGACCCTCACAGTAACATGATTGAGGAATTTTGAAGTGAAACTTCTTTGCTGAGGGGGCAACAATTTTCGAGTGTCACGAAAATTCGTCATCGTGTGAGGGGAATAGCTAGATACGTGGTGGGGGGAGCAGGAGAAGAGGAGAGTGCGTCAGCAGCGATGCCTGAATCTACACTCTATTATTTTTTCTTTTCAATACACGGAGAGAAAAATATGGGAATTTATCTAAATTAGGGGTGTGCGAATATTCGAAGTTTTGAATTATTCAGTGTGAATTGAATTTGAATAATTCAATTTGAAAATGAATCAAATTCTCGAATATTTGAATTATTCGAATATTCGAATAATTCGAATAATTTAAATATTAAAATTATTCGAATTTTTGAATTATCTGAATTTTTCGAATTATTCGACTTTTTCAAATTATTTGAATTATTTGAATTCTTCGAATTATTTGAATTTTTTGAATTATTTGAATTTTTCGAATTATTTGAAATTTTTGAATTACTTGAATTTTTTGAATTTTTCGACTTATTTGAATTATTTGAATTTTTCGAATTATTAAAATTTTTTGAATTATTTGAATTTTTTGAATTATTTGAATTTTTTGAATTATTTGAATTATTTGAATTATTCGAATTATTTGAATTTTTCGAATTATTTGAATTATTCGAATTTTTCAATAATTCGGATTTTTCAAATTATTCGAACATTTCGAATGATTTGAATTCTACTAGTATTTCAAATTCTACGAATATTTCGAATTGATCGAATAATTCATCTTTCGAATATTCAAATCGAATTTCGAATTGAATGATATTATTCAATTCAATTCGATTCATTTACAATTTGCACACCCCTAATCTAAATGATTTTTTAAAAAATTACTCAAAATTGTCATTTAAAGGAGGAGTTGTCATGAAACACGACCGAAAAATATCCATGCTCCGCCTCATAATTTTTGCTTTTTATTTCTTGAAAAATTGCCATTTCACACTTGGCTTTGGATTAAAATATCTCGAAAACTATGCTAAATTTATCGAGACATGCTGTGAATGAAATTTAGAGGGAAGATTAACGAATAAAATAAGCAAACTTCCGTTTCTTTACGACTCGTAGTTATTAAGATATCGATTTTTGAATGAAAAATTCAGAAAGGACGTCCAAGCGCTCATTTATTTGCTATCGGGCCTCATCCATTCTTTCTGAACTACTCATTCAAAAAATGATATCTCTGAAACTACTTGTCGTAGAAAAACAGCGTTCTGCTTATTGACATTCACAGCATGTCTCCATAAATTTTGCATATTTTTCGAGATATGTTAATCGAAAGCCAAGTGTAAAATGACCAATGGCTCATGTATAAGAAGTTTCACTTCTGTCACGTGGGTTCCACGCACCCTCTTTTTTTTTTGGAATGAAGGACTCGACAAAAAAATCTGAAAAAATTTGAGAAAATCATCCAACATATGTACATTGTTTGTGAATTTTTTCAAATTTTTTTAAGCAACCGCTGCTTTTTAAAAAAATCTCGAGTCATCTCGTCTTTTAGGTCCATTTTGCCCCACTCTCCCCTACATATAATCACTACATATGATTTGGCACAAAATGAAAAAAAAAAAAAAATTAAATATCATCAATTTTAACAATATTCCGGCGAACTTGATGCTCATTATATTTTATTTAATTACAATTAACCAATTAACTCTCAAACGATTTTAACAGCACTACAATCACCCACAAACGAAATACAAACGTTCTAATGAGGGCAATTATAAATAATTCATAATTAAAAAAAAAGGCTAATTAGATACTGCTCGTAACGACTTGTTAGGCCATAACACATCTGCCAACACTGCAACTGTGTCTATATAGTAACTTTCCCTTTCAATAATTTCTCAGCCTGTGAAACTTGTCGTGTTGTCGAATAATTTGGTGAAAAAAAAAATCATCTGTCAAGTAGGGAAGAATTTCTTGGAAGTACAATATGTTCTGCTGATAATTATCAAACAAATTACAAGTGTTAAATCAATCAATAAATATTCAAGAAAAAAGAGTTAAGTGTCTATAACGTAAAAGCATGCAATGCCCGCACGCAGAAGGCGCGTTACAGAGGTAGATATTGGTATAACCTCCAACTCATCAGAAACTACGAATTACGTGCAGTATTACAGTAATAATGAGAATAAAGCAATACAATTAGATAATACTGAAGTTAATGATATTTATCCAATTGTCATGACATCGAGAGATCGTACCAATGAATTTGCCAATGCAATTAGAACAATGCAGGGTAGAACAGCGGCCAGAGTTGCTGCTGTTCGTAGTCCAAGGCAAGCTAAAAATTTACAGAGTTATTCTCAATTTATGATGATTGCTAAAACAATTGGTAAAAATATTGCAAGCACCTATACCAAGCTGGAGAAGCTGACGATATGTAAGAATGAATTTTATTTTATTTCAATAAAAAAATTGACATATTTTTTATTTTTTTTATTATATTACCATAGGGGCCCCAGTTTCTGACACTTTAGAGCTAGTTTCAACAGCATGAATCGAAGGCAACAGCTATTTTCTCATTGTAGGGGAAGGTGGGGCAAAATGGACATCAGGGGTAAAATGGACACATCTAAATTTTTTGGCAAATATTATGGAAAACTCTTGAAATTAAGGGAAATATTGGCGGTAGATTGTTTTTGATGATTTCATTGGAAAGCTGAGAAAATTTTAGATGGGAAACAAGTGCCGAAATTAATTTTTTGGAGTTTTTGGTGATTTTGACTTTTTTGAGCTTTTTAGAGGGGTAAAAGCCTTGTTTTTTTGAAAATTTTCAGTTTTTTGAGAATATCTTTGGTTCTATTTGTCGTAGCGCAAAAATTTCGACGGGAGGTGAAAGGTGAGATCATTTGCCATCGATTTATAGGGTTTTAAATTCAAAAATATCGATTTTTAAGGTATTTATGGACATTTCTGTGAAACAATTTTGTGAAACAGTTTTTGGACTATAACTATTCCAAAAATTGACATTTTTGAATTCAAAACCCCATAATTCGATGGGAAATGAGCTCACCTTTCATTAGAGATCAACCCCGAATCGCTACGACCAATAGAACCACAGATATTTGGAAAAAACTGAACATTTGAATAAAATGAAAGGCTTCTACTCCTCAAAAATGCCAAAAAATATAAATTTTCAAAAAAATTGAAAAAAATATAAAGACACTGGTTTTCCGGCTAAAATTTCCTCAGCTTTTCAATAGAATGATCAAAAAAAATCAATCTCTAACCATTTCATTATAGTGTCCATTTTGCCCCACTCTCCCCTATGACTACATATTTGTTGTTCTAAACGAGCCCAACAAGTGAATCTTAAGGAGTTCGTTTAGGGATATCAAAAAAAGTCGCAAAACTTTGAAAATTTGAGGGCATAATAATCAACAGAATTCTAATTACCCTGATTTTTTTCAAAATTTTCCCACCATCCGTTTTCGAGAAAAAAAATATTTTATTTTGGAAAATCGTATAACCTCATTCAGCAAAAAAAAAAATTATACGAAAAATTCCAATAATTCAAACAATTCAAATAATTCGAAAAATTCAAATCATTCGAAAAATTCGAATAATTCAAAAAATTCAAATAATTCGAAAAATTCAAATAATTCAAAAATTTGAATAATTTTAATATTTAAATTATTCGAATTATTCGAATATTCGAATAATTCAAATATTCGAGAATTCGATTCATTTTCGAATTGAATTATTCAAATTCAATTCACACTGAACAATTCAAAACTTCGAATATTCGCACACCCCTAACTTTTTATGAAAATCTCCTCTGTTTTCCTTAGTCTTCGTGACATTCCACAAAAACAGTAATGCTTCCTTTTCATAAAATTTCTCTAGAAAATTATTAATGATTTTTTTAAATTGATTATTGACGAATTTTTCAGTGGCTAAAAAGAAATCAATATTTGATGACAGACAATTAGAAATTGAAGAGTTGACAAACATAATTAAAATGGATCTGAACAGTCTGAATAAGCAGATTGCTCAATTACAGGAATTGGGAAGAGAACAGAGAGAATCATCAAAACATGGACATCATATATCTTCTCATTCTTCATCTGTTGTTGTTGCACTTCAATCAAAACTCGCAAATATGTCGAATCATTTCAAAAGTGTACTTGAAGTTCGATCTGAGGTAAATTATTATTTTTTTTAATTTAATGAATTAAATTCTCTTTGAAAAATCAGCTTTCTCGATGAATTTTTTACTAATTTTCTATGAAAATTTTCGTATTCTACATAAATTTCGAGATATTCCTCTCGAATATTTCATCGCTTTACTGGATTGAATTGTGGAATTTAAATTAATTATCTCCACAGAATATGAGAGAAGAACAGAACAGAAGAGAACAGTTCACTCAAGGCCATGTTTCTACAAAATTACCACCGAGTGTTATGGGCGGTCAGCAAGGTTCTTTACTTCTCCAAGAACAAGACTCCAGTACAACAGTTAGCATAGATTTGGAACCTGGAGGACAGCTTATGATGCAGAAAACAATGCGGGATGATACAGTGAGTGATAATATCGAAAATATTGAGTCTGTGAGAATTTCCTGAGACCCCTTTTCGAACTTTTCTTTTCTAATTGGGTCAAATATGATAGGGGAGAGTGGGGCAAAATGGACACTATGATGAAATGGTTAGAGATTGATTTTTTTTGATCATTCTATTGAGAAGCTGAGGAAATTTTAGCCGGAAAACCAGTGTCATTTGTATTTTTTTCGATTTTTTTGAAAATCTATATTTTTTGGAATTTTTGAGGGGTAGAAGCCTTTCATTTTTTTTGAATGTTCAGTTTTTTCCAAATATCTGTGGTTCTATTGGTCGTAGCGATTCGGGGTTGGTCTCAAATGAAAGGTGAGCTCATTTCCCATCGAATTATGGGGTTTTGAATTCAAAAATGTCAATTTTTGGAATAGTTATAGGCCAAAAACTGTTTCACAAAATTGTTTCACAGAAATGTCCATAAATACCTTAAAAATCGATATTTTTGAATTTAAAACACTATAAATCGATGGCAAATGATCTCACCTTTCACCTACCGTCGAAATTTTTGCGCTACGACAAATAGAACCAAAGATATTCTCAAAAAACTGAAAATTTTCAAAAAAACAAGGCTTTTACCCCTCTAAAAAGCTCAAAAAAGTCAAAATCACCAAAAACTCCAAAAAATTAATTTCGGCACTTGTTTCCCATCTAAAATTTCTTCAGCTTTCGAATGAAATCATCAAAAACAATCTACCGCCAATATTTCCCTTAATTTCAAGAGTTTTCCATAATATTTGCCAAAAAATTTAGATGTGTCCATTTTACCCCTGATGTCCATTTTGCCCCACCTTCCCCTATTCTTAAGAGAATCTCACATTGGGAGAAAAAATATATTTTATCGAGAAATAAGAAGATTAAAAATTTCCAATATCACGTGAACTTTAAGTTAAATATAAATATCATTCCACTGAGGAAAAAAAGGTTTCTCCCAACTATTGAATTTTTTGAAACTCAGAAGAGACAATAATTGCTCATTTTTGAAAATTAGTAGATTGAAATTAATTCATTTTTATTAGTTATTTAGAATGAATTGAAGATTTTTCAAATTCATCATTTTATTGCTCGTTCCAACAATAAATATCCTCTATTCAAAGAAAATTTTTTACGTCAATCAATTAATTAATCAAAAAATTCCTTTTTTTTTCTTCAATTCGAAGACAAATTTTCTCAATAAAATCATTTTTTTCTCTCAGTGCAGAAATTATTGGCCACATATAAAATTATCAGAAAAGTTTTCTTTGCAGTTCATGGAATTCTCTACGAATGAATGTTCCTTGACATTTTTCTCTCTGAGTCCATAACGCTACGGAAATATTTGCAATATTTTCGCGTTAAGCATAATGTTTTTTTTGAAATTTGTTCTCTTCATAATCCCTCAATATTCTCATTATACTACTTAAAATAATCTGATTTTCTATGAACAGGATGCATACGTCACGTCCAGAGCAGAAACAATGCAAAATATTGAATCGACAATTGTTGAACTTGGTGGTATTTTCCAACAATTAGCACACATGGTTAAAGAGCAAGAGGAAATGGTCGAAAGGTAATTCAATTAATAAATTCTTTCTTATCGCGTTTCGTAGTATATTCTTGAAGCTATTACAAATAGAGAAATTTTAATAGATCTTTTTTTGTAGAAAGTGAAAAAAAAAATTGAAAAAAAAAAACATTTTCCAATAGAATTGCCTCAATTTATGCTGAGTTTTGACAAAATATCTTGAATTTCAATGGAAAATAGAGATCTTCTTGTTTTTTTTTTTTTATTTTTTTATTTTTTTATTTTTTTGGATCTTTTTGTTAAAACTTTTTTTTTTTGTATCTGCAACGCTTTTCTAGTGAAAATTTTTCATCAGAATCTCTCAATATTCTAATTATAGGGGTGAGTGGGGCAAAATGGACCCTCATAGCAGCATGATTAAGGAATTTATTTCGGAATGAAGGACTCGACGAAAAAATCTGAAAAAATTTGAAAAAATCCTCCAACATATCTATATTGTTTGTAAATATTTTCAGATTTTTTGAAGCAACCGCTGCTTTTTAAAAAAATCTCGAGTCATCTCATCATCTAGGTCCATTTTGCCCCACTCTCCCCTACTATTTAAAATAATCTGATTTGAAAAAAAAAGAAAAATCAATTTTATTCTATTATATTTGAGATTTTTCAGAATTTTGAGGATTTTTTTTTAATTTTCATGAAAATTTAAAAAACTTTTTCCAAAATTTTTTCTGATAATTTCTCAAATCAACCTTCGGCAACCTTCCTTTGCCTATATATATATTTCAAAAATCAGTTTTATTCTATTATATTTGAGATTTTTCCGAATTTTGCTGAAATTTTCATGAAATTTTTATAAAACTTTCCGAAATTTTTTCTGATAATTTCTTAAATTAACCTCCGGCACCCTTCCTTTACCTATATATATTTCGAAAATCCGTTTTATTTTATTATATTTGAGATTTTTCAGAATTTTGTGGATTTTTTTTGAAATTTTCATGAAATTTTTATAAAATTTTTCCGAAATTTTTTCTGATAATTTCTCAAATTAACTTGCGGAAACCTTCCTTTGCCTATATAGGGGAGAGTGGGGCAAAACGGACCCTCATATAACATGATTGAGGAATTTTTTTCAAAATGAAGGACTTAACGAAAAAATTCGAAAAAATTTGAGAAAATCCTCCAACATATCTACATTGTTTGTAAATTTTTTCCAGATTTTTTGAAGCAACCGTTGCTTTTTAATAAAATCTCGAGTCATCTCATCTTCTAGGTCCATTTTGCCCCACTCTCCCCTATATTTCAAAAATTAATTTTATTCTATTATATTTGAAATTTTTTAGAATTTTTCTGAAATTTTCATAAAATTTTTATAAAACTTTTTATATCCTTCTCTCATCTCGAAATAATCCATGAAATTTTCGCAAACTCCCTCATTAAATTTTCCCCTAGTATTAATCATTTTAATTGGCTCGAATTCAAATATTTAATCGATCAAATTCATTTTATCAGGATAGACACCAATATAGAAGACACCGAATTGAACGTCGAAGCTGCCCACACGGAAATCCTCAAATATTTCCAATCAGTAACAAATAATCGATGGTTGATGATTAAAATTTTTGCAGTTCTCATATTTTTCTTTGTATTTTTCGTTGTGTTTGTGGCATAATAATTAACTGCCACTTAGAACTAATTATATCATGAAAAAAAAAACTGTCAAAGTGAATTGTGTGGTTCTAAATTAGTTAATCGTCAGATCTTTTAGGTAATTCCCAGTTCATTAGCGAAAGAGTAAAATTGAGGAATTCGATTGTTATCTAGATCCAATTTTTTAGCGAATATCTTAAAATTTCGAGACAGAAATGTGGAACGTTTGCCTAAGGATATTTTCGGTGAGTCTGGTTGCACTCTGTAAAAATGTCCTTTTGAAAATTTCTACATCTCGCTTCAATTTTGAGATATTAACGAAATAAGAAAACTCATTCGGGATAAACTCCATTTTTTTTGTTTTATTCATTCCCTAATGAATTATAAATGATGTAAAAAAAAACAGGCATTTATAGTAATGGTGTGCGAATATTGGAAGTTTTGAATTATTTGAATTTTTCGAATTATTCGAATTTTTCGAATTATTTGAATTTTTCGAATTATTTGAATTTCTCGAATTATTTGAATTTTTCGAATTATTTGAATTTTTCGAATTATTTGAATTTTTCGAATTATTTGAATTTCTCGAATTATTCGAATTTTTCGAATGATTTGAATTTTTCGAATTATTTGAATTTTTCGAATTATTTGAATTTTTCAAATTATTTGAATTTTTCGAATTATTCGAATTATTTGAATTTTTCGAATTATTTGAATTTTTCGAATTATTTGAATTTTTCGAATTATTCGAATTATTTGAATTTTTCGAATTATTTGAATTATTCGAATTATTTGAATTTTTCGAATTATTTGAATTTTTCGAATTATTTGAATTTTTCGAATTTTTTGAATTATTTGAATTTTTCAAATTATTTGAATTTTTCTAATTATTCGAATTATTCGAATTTTCGAATTATTTAACTTTTTTGAATTTTTCGAATTATTTGAATTTTTTGAATTATTTGAATTTTTCGAATTATTTGAATTTTTGGAATTTTTCGAATTATTCGATTTTTTCGAATTATTTGAATTATTTGAATTTTTCGAATTATTCAAATTATTCGAATTTTTCAAATTATTCGAATATTTCGAATGATTTGAATTCTACTAGTATTTCAAATTCTACGAATATTTCGAATTGATCGAATAATTTATCTTTCGAATATTCAAATGGAATTTCGAATTGAATGATATTATTCAATTCAATTCGATTCATTTACAATTTGCACACCCCTAATTTATAGCATTCCCCTGAATTGAACTGTCTTTGCTACGGTTATTGTACATTATATATTGTCACCAAATTTTCATTTATAAACAGAAAAAAAAGTATATATAATATAGTTTTTAATAAGAATTATGGTGAAATTATATTTGCAATGTGCTCAGAATTTTATAAACTATTATCATTTAATAATAAATTACAATTTATTCATTGATACTGAATGTAAATAATATTCTTTCAACTTCAAATTTCTACGAATATTTCTTCTTTGAGCTGATAGAAGAAAAAGCAATGGCAGAAATTTCTCAAAAAAAAAATTCTCTGTCAAAAATTTCTTAGAAAATATTTTTCCCGACGAGAAATTCTCTCTCAATAATTTCTCTAAAATTATTATCGACCAAATTCTTATTAAAAGTTCATTAAAGATCAATTAAGAATTCATTAAAAATTCATTTCTCACAGACTTGTAATATTTGCAATAATCTTCAGGTTTTTTCTCAAATTATTTTTTATGCAGGGAGAAAATAACTTTTTTAGAGAAATTTTTTGGTGGAGAAATTTTTCTGGAAAAAATTTTTTTTTTGAGAAATTTTTGTTCGAGAAATTCTCTTTAGAGAAATTTTTTCCGATCCATTTTTTCCGAGAAATTTATTGTGGAGAAATATTTTCCTAGACCCTCATAAATGTCTCTAAATTCAATTATTTCTAAGACATTCTTTGTTGCAAAAGAAAAATTCTCAAAATACTTCCAGAAAAAATTAGGAAAAGATCCCTATCAACCATCATATTGATAATAAATTACAATTTATTCATTAAAACCGTATTTAACAATATTTACGTACAGTATGCATAACAAATAATTTTTATTTATATTTTTTTTCATCATTCATATTATTTTACAAAAAATTTATTCGATTGGAACTATTCACGCTTTATCATTATCTTTTTTTTTTTTTGTTTTTCTTAATTACAAATCATAGATTACCGACACAAATTACTTAAAGAACAAAAGACTCAAACAAATATTCGTTCATGTAGAAATGCACATAAATGACAAAAATCCCTCAATATTTTTTAAATATATCCCTATTTACTGTACAATGGAATTACACAGTTAATTTTCAGAATTCAATGAAAATAGTTTGATTATTTTATGAAATTTATATAAAATCTAAACTTTTCCACTATGATGTGACTTGTCGAGGGATTCCCCTGAAGAGTGTAACGAACCTGAAAGTGATAATGATTAATTAATATTTCATTTATTGAATTCATTAATTAAATAGGGAAATTACTGAATTACGTTGGATTTTTTGCAAGACATCTTCAATACTTTCGGGTTCAAAGGAAATCATCAAAAGACATTTTGATAGAAAATGCATTTTAAAATTCACTTTTCTACAGAAATTCTCTGAATAAATCACTTTGGAACCCTTTTTTGGCGAGTCATTTGCAGAAATGCGTTAGTGATAGGGGAAGGTGGGGCAAAATGAACATCAGGTGTAAAATGGACACATCTAAATTTTCAGGCAAATATTATGGAAAACTCTTGAAATTAATAGAAATATTGGCGGTAGATCGTTTCTGATGATTTCATTGGAAAGCTGAGGGAATTTTAGGCCAAAAACGTGTGCCGGAATTAGATTTTTTGAATTTTTGGCAATTTTGACTTTTTTGAGCATTTTAGAGGAGTAAAACCCTTTCTTTTTTTGAAAATTTTCAGTTTTTTAAGAATATCCTCGGTTCTATTTGTGATAGCATGAAAATTTCGACTGGAGGTAAAAGGTGAGATCATTCGCCATCGATTCATGGGGTTTTCAATTTAAAAATATCGATTTTAAAGGTATTTATGGGGTTTTTGTGAAACAGTTTTTGGCCTACAACTATTCCAAAAATTGATATTTTTGAATTCAAAACCCCATAAATCGATGGGAAATGAGCTCACCTTTCATTTGAGATCAACGACAAATTGCTACGACCAATAGAACCAGAGATATTTTCAAAAAACTAAAAGATTTCAAAAAAATAAAGGCTTTTTCCCCTTCAAGAATGTCGAAAAATATAGAATTTTCCAAAAAATCGAAAAAGATACATCCGACACTCGTTTTCCGGCTAAAATTTCCCCAGCTTTTCAATCGAATTATCAGAAAAAATCCAACTCTAACCGTTTCATTACAGTGTCCATTTTGCCCCACTCTCCCCTATCGTCATCTTAGAATCAAAGTGGAGTAAGTGCTATTCTTACACACATAAGTGCCCCTTTATTTCTCAGGCGACGATATATTTCAAATATTTCCAATTCATTTATCTCTACAAATTTGTATCTCTGGACCTAATAGGTTGAGGAAAAACTGTGAAGAGATCTTTTTCCTAGAGAATTGGATTCTCTCAAGGAAAATCTCTTCATAAATGCCTCTAAACTAGGGGTGTGCGAATATTCGAAGTTTTGAATTATTCAGTGTTAATTGAATTTGAATAATTCAATTCGAAAATCAATCAAATTCTCGAATATTTGAATTATTCGAATATTCGAATAATTTAAATATTAAAATTATTCGAATTTTCGAATTATTTGAATTTTTCGAATTATTTGAATTTTTCGAATTATTCGAATTATTGGAATTTTTTGAATTATTTGAATTTTTCGAATTATTTGAATTATTTGAATTTTTCGAATGATTAAAATTTTTCGAATTATTTGAATTTTTCGAATTATTTGAATTTTTTGAATTTTTCGAATTATTTGAATTTTTCGAATTTTTCAAATTATTCGAATTTTTCGAATGATTTGAATTATACTAGTATTTCAAATTTTACGAATATTTCGAATTGATCGAATAATTCATCTTCCAAATATTCAAATGGAATTTCGAATTGAATCATATCATTCAATTCAATTCGATTCATTTACAATTTCCACACCCCTACTCTAAATCTGATAGTTGAACTGATTTAATACTAAACTACAGCTTCAGAGCAGGGCTTCCTACACGAAGGAGTGAAGACCGGGGCAGAATAGACCCCCAGTTCAAAAAGATTCACAATTATTTTTCGGAATTAAGGCGTTCCCGAAAAAAATTGAAAAAAATTGACAAGATGCTCCAACATGTCTACATTCATAGTGAATTTTTTCAAATTTTTTCGCAAAGCCATTTACTCTTAAAAAAATCCTGAATCATCTTACCAAGCAGGTCAATTCTGCTCTGCTCTTCCCTAAAGAATTAATTTAAAAGCACAATGAATGAATCAATTATTTAAACACCAATACACTTTCCTCATTAGCATTACAAGGGAAATGCTTAGAGAATATCATTAACCTTTCATTAAAAAAAAACCATTAATCATCGTTATTATTGATTGAATTGATGGACGAGTTAGAAGTTTTATGATTATTAATTCCCTCCATGGTGCTCCAAAATTGTCGGACTTTGGAGAAGTGCTTGCGTCCTTCTTCATGCAGAACAATCATGCACAGAAACAAAGAGAAGATAGAAAAGTGAATGCAGAATTGACAATCAGATGTATGACAGCAAGAAATCAATCAACAGCGAAGTGGTAGAATGTTAATTTCATGAATTACACTCTTAATAATCAGTGTATATTTGGAGAATGAGTGGATTTATTAAAAGTTATCAATTCATAAAATTTCCTGAACTGAATAGTTTTTCGAGATTTTAAAAAAGTTTGGATTTTAAGATTTTTTGAAAAATCGCGCTTTTCGAAATTCCAAAGAAATTGGAAGAAGTCTACTCACGTCATTCTTGACAGAAAATTTTGATGCAAAAATCAAAATTCATTGATTTCTGCTTCGATAGCGGGGCAAAATAGTTTAGAATTTAGGATTTTCTTCATTTTAATGGTTTTAATTAGGGGTGTGCAAATTGTAAATGAATCAAATTGAATTGAATAATATCATTCAATTCGAAATTCGATTTGAATATTCGAAAGATGAATTATTCGATCAATTCGAAATATTCGTAGAATTTGAAATACTAGTAGAATTCAAATCATTCGAAATATTCGAATAATTTGAAAAATTCGAATAATTTGAAAAATTCGAATAATTTAAATAATTTGAAAAAGTCAAGTAATTCAAATAATTCAAAACATTCGAATAATTTAAAAAATTCAAATAATTCAAAAAATTCAAATAATTCGAAAAATTCAAATAATTCAAATAATTCGAAAAATTCAAGTAATTCAAAAAATTCAAATAATTCGAAAAATTCAAATAATTCGAAAAATTCAAAAAATTCAAATAATTCAAATAATTCGAAAGATTCAAATAATCCGAAAAATTCAAATAATTCAAAAAATTCAAATAATTCAAAAAATTCAAATAATTCAAATAATTCGAAAAATTCAAAAAATTCAAATAATTCAAATAATTCGAAAGATTCAAATAATCCGAAAAATTCAAATAATTCAAAAAATTCAAATAATTCAAAAAATTCAAATAATTCGAAAAATTCAAATAATTTGAAAAATTCGAATAATTCGAAAAATTCGAAGAATTCAAATAATTCGAATAATTTTAATATTTAAATTATTCGAATATTCTAATAATTCAACTATTCGAGAATTTGATTCATTTTCAAATTGAATTATTCAAATTCAATTCGCACTGAATAATTCAAAACTTCGAATATTCGCACACCCCTAGTTTTAATCGATGAGGACCGAAAAGTCGCCCCCCAAAAATTTGGAGCCGAAATTCTATTCGAGAATTGGTGGAATCGCCCCTATAATCATGAAATTAGCACGTATTTGCCATGTTTTTTGATATTTATTAAACAAATAAATTATCATTGAAATGTAAAAATCTAAAAAAACTAAAATATCTTGCATTCCAGTATCACCATATCTCCCGTATTCTTGAATTCACGATTCTATAAATTTTCTAAACTCCATAATTTCCCGAAATATTCAGGAAACCTGCGTAATTCATAACATTATACCACTTCACCCTGAAAATAAAAATGCATAAATCATTAGAATTATCGAAACAGCTTGGAACAATTATTATTCTGCACAGTCCAGTCACTGAAATAATCATTAAACCTTTTTTTTTTTAATATTATTGAACAAACCTTTGTGTTCGCGTGTTCGTTGTTGATCACGATGAAACGGATGAAAGCCAGCATTACGTGATGATGGTAGTAAATCATCATTTCCTGACCATGGTGGTAATGGTGGTGGGATTCTTTCATTACCATATGGATTGGGTGGATAATTTCTGTGACCATAAATTAATGGTGGTGATAATGGTGGTGGTGAGCCAGGATTATCGTATCTTCCTGAATTTGGAGGAATTGGTGGCATTGGTGGTGGTGATGCTAATCTACCACCAAGTGGTGGTGGACGTTGGCTAACATCATATGGTGGTAGACCAGGTGGTGGTAATGGTGGTGGCATGTATGGTGGTAATGGTGGACCATAAAGGTAGGATGGTGGAGGTGGTGGTGGACCAGAAGTGTTTGAAAACATTATTGGGGAACTTGATGCTTCAGCTCCTAAGAATAATGGCGATGTTACTGGTTCTCCGTTTGTCTCCATTCCTGTTTTAAAATTTTTAGATATTTTTTTTTAGCTTTTTCGGGAGAGTACAGGGGTCCCTTGAGTGTAGAGAATTTAATTTAATCTAGGGGAAGGTGGGGCAAAATGGACATCAGGGGTAAAATGGACACATCTTAATTTTTTGGCAAATATTATGGAAAACTCTTGAAATTAAGGAAAATATTGGCGGTAGATTGTTTTTGATGATTTCATTGGAAAGCTGAGGAAATTTTAGATGGGAAACAAGTGCCGGAATTAATTTTTTGGAGTTTTTGGTGATTTTGACTTTTTTGAGCTTTTTAGAGGGGTAAAAGCCTTGTTTTTTTGAAAATTTTCAGTTTTTTGAGAATATCTTTGGTTCTATTTATCGTAGCGCGAAAATTGCGACAGGAGGTGAAAGGTGAGATCATTTGCCATCGATTTATAGGTTTTTAAATTCAAAAATATCGATTTTTAAGGTATTTATGGACATTTCTGTGAAACAATTTTGTGAAACAGTTTTTGGCCTATAACTATTCCAAAAATTGACATTTTTGAATTCAAAATCCCATAATTCGATGGGAAATGAGCTCACCTTTCATTTGAGACCAACCCCGAATCGCTACGATCAATAGAACCACAGATATTTGGAAAAAACTGAACATTTGAAAAAAATGAAAGGCTTCTATCCCTCAAAAATGCCAAAAAAATATAGATTTTCAAAAAAATCGAAAAAAATACAAATGACACTGGTTTTCCGGCTAAAATTTCCTCAGCTTTTCAATAAAATGATCAAAAAAAATCAATCTCTAACCATTTTATTATAGTGTCCATTTTGCCCCACTCTCCCCTATGGATAGAGTAGGTAAGTGAGGATTTAACAAAAATATTTCTAATACATACATCTTTCGTGGAGAATTTTTGTAAACAACAGAAACAAAAAGCAGCTTGATAATGTCTTATAAAACGAATGGTTCCAAGATATTTCGTGATTTATCTGATCTCAGAATTTTTAATGGGAAGCTATTTTCGAAACAAGTTGATTTGAATGAAAATTGCAATGATTTTTTTTTTTCTAGCGATTTTATAGACTACAAAGAAAGTTTCCTGGTAAATTCCTCTGAATCTAATGGTTTTTTAGCCATTTTGAGAAACATTGTATTCATCAGAAACCATTCCGGAAGAAAAATCGATGGGAGAATACAATTTATTCTGTAGCATTGATACTGAGTGGGTTCAGAGGAATCTAGCCAAGAGGATCTGCTAATAAATTCCCTTAAATTTGTTTTTTTTCTGAGATATTTGAGGAATACTCAGTGCAGTTCTTGGATTCATCTCATTTTACCACTCTATGAAATTGTTAAAAAAAATAAGTGGTTTTTTTTATCAGTTTCTATCGGAAACCTTCATAATTCTTCGATAGAAATATGGAAAAAAATGATTCTCTATTCCCTCCTAAGATCAGAGATCGGCGAAAAAAAAATTATCGTTTTCCATTTTCTAATTTTTTGAAAAAATTAGTAATTAGCGAGAAAATATTACTAAATTTTTTTCGAAAAAATTAGTAATTAGGAAAAAAATATTACTAATTATTCTCGAAAAATTAGTAATTAGGAAAGAATTATTGCCAATTATTTTCAAAAAATTAGTAATTAGGAAAAAATCGATTATCGGATCTTAATTTTGAGCGTAGGGTGGTTATGAAGTGCAACTCGAGTGTTACAAAAAACAATACTCAACTGATGGATTAAAATTTTCAATAAAAAAGATTTTACTTGACGTTAAAAATTGTATTTACCCAGTAATGAAGTATATAAAATTTACCACGATCAATCAAACTTCTCTATCATGTTTAATTTAAAATCTTTATTGAGATTATTTCTGTACTCAATTTATTATCAATATAAACTTGTATCAAGTAATACTTTTTTCCTAATTACTAATTTTTCGGAATAATTAGAAATATTATTTTCCTAATTACTAATTTTTCGAAAATAATTAGTGATATTTTTTAGAAAAAATTAGTAATATTTTCTAGCTAAATACTAATTTTTTGGGAAAATTAGTAATAAAATCAAAATCGTTACGAAAAAAAAAAACGATACCGCCGATCTCTGCCTAAGATACATTATTATTACTGCATCAAATTTATGAAATTGTAAAGAAGTGATCATATACTTACGATGGATTTTAACATCTGATTCAGGGTCACTGAAATTTTTCTCTGTCATAGTCAAACGATTACGTAACTGTCCAGCTTCAGCCTTTGCTTCTTCTAAGCGACGTTCATTCTGACGGGCGAGAACCTGAAATGAAACCATTTAAATAGTGAATGATTGGATCAAGAAGTGAGACAAGTTAATTCAGTTTTCGTGAAATATCTCTGAGCAAAAAAATTTACAGAAAATTTTCAAAATCATCTTTTTGCTAAAGAAGAATGCGGTGAACGGTGAACTTGAGCTATGGATAATTCCCAAGATATTATTTTACAGAATAATTTGGAAACGAGGGAAAAACGGCCATTCTGGTCACTCCAAAAAGATTCAAAAACTCAAATTTTCAAAAAAATTTGTACCAACGTTTCGTCTGCTATATACAGACCTCTTCAGGGCGCGTTTATTAATACTGAAAACATTATGAATTTACAATTATCTATTCATTATAAGCAGAACATAATTCTTATTTTTTACCTGTGTTTTTGACATTAAAAAGTTTTTCTAAATTTTTTACATTTTTTTATAAAATCCCTCAATTTTCAAGTCTCTTTTTAATTGCATTTTTTCATTATATCACAGATGAATTTTAATAGTACATTACCTAACAAGTGCGGTAAAGTACTTTTCTGACGAGTGTGAGGTTGCAAGACGAGCCGAAGGCGAGTTTTGTAATCACACGAGTCTGAAAATCTTTACCGCACGCGTAAGGTACAATTTTTTTACGTACAACGTGTGGAAAGTGCCACTGACCGCACGCGTAGCGTGCGGAAAGTGGCTACTTTCCGCACGGCGTGCGGAAAATGAATTAGTCAGAAAATTAAAAATGGAACATATAGGGGAGGGTGGGGCAAAATGGACATCGGGGGTAAAATGGACACATCTAAATTTTTTGGCAAATATTATGGAAAACTCTTGAAATTAAGGGAAATATTGGCGGTAGATTGTTTTTGATGATTTCATTGGAAAGCTGAGGAAATTTTAGATGGGAAACAAGTGCCGGAATTAATTTTTTGGAGTTTTTGGCGATTTTCACTTTTTTGAGCTTTTTAGAGGGCTAAAAGCCTTGTTTTTTTGAAAATTTTCAGTTTTTTGAGAATATCTTTGGTTCTATCTGTCGTAGCGCAAAAATTCCGACGGGAGATGAAAGGTGAGATCATTTGCCATCGATTTATAGGGTTTTAAATCCAAAAATATCGATTTTTAAGGTATTTATGGACATTTCTGTGAAGCAATTTTGTGAAACAGTTTTTGGCCTATAACTATTCCAAAAATTGACATTTTTGAATTCAAAACCCTATAATTCGATGGAAAATGAGCTCACCTTTCATTTGAGACCAACCCCGAATCGCTACGACCAATAGAACCACAGATATTTGGAAAAAACTGAACATTTGAAAAAAATGAAAGGCAGATCTACCCTTCAAAAATGCCAAAAAATACAGATTTTCAAAAAAATCGAAAAAAATACAAATGACACTGATTTTCCAGCTAAAATTTCCTCAGCTTTTCAATAGAATGATCAAAAAAAATCAATCTCTAATCATTTCATTATAGTGTCCATTTTGCCCCACTCTCCCCTAGCAGACGAAACGTTGGTGCAAAAAATTTAGAAAATTTGAGTTTTTGAATCTTTTTGCAGTAACCAGAATGGCCGTTTTTTCCCTAGTTTCCAAATTATCTACAAGTGGTCGGAGAAAAAATCTTAAAAATATTTACAAAATAATTGGTATTCAATTGTTCATTTAGATTATAAAAAATGGAAAATTTACCCATTGCTCATGAGCCTTAGCTTCAAGACTAGTTATTTGAGTTTTGTACTCCTTCTCCTGATCAAGTATTTCTCTCTTGAGTGATTCAATTTGTTGTTTATAGCTCAATATTTCGTTATGCATAGTTTGCAATCTCTCAACAGTCGTTGATACTTCACCCTGCTGCTGCAACCATGCAGCCTCTTCTTTTTGTCTTTCAGCCTCTCTCTCCTTGAAGAAATTTGATAGCACCTCGAGACGTGTCTCCGCCTCTTTCTTCTCTTTCTCAGCTAATTTTGCCTGCTCACTTAATGAAACAATCTCTTCATTTATAACTTTCATGTGTTCTTCCAGCAGTTGATGGGCTCCTTCGACTTCACTCAATTTTATCTTCAATTCGTCTCTCTCTTCAGCTAATTGACTTGCCTGAGCTTTAACGTGCGATATATCAGCCAATTTATCATAATCAATGTTGTTTTTATTATCCTGCTTGACTATCTCCAATAAATCGTTCATCTCCATCTCTTTGCCTCGCAATTGCGTACGAAGATTTATTTTCTCGGCTGACATCTAAAAAAATAATTTTTTTCATTAATTTCTTTCTTTCGTGAATGTTTAAACAATTGATTCTGTGAAAAAAATGTGAAAACAAGTTTTTTCTGCAGCTTTTCAGTCTAGACAAAAAAGTACACTGAGAAAAAAACAATTTTGTTGTAAGAAAATCTACTTAGTTGAAGGAAATCTACTTCACTCAAGGAAATTTCAATATATATAGATAGGGGAAGGTGGGGCAAAATGGACATCAAGGGTAAAATGGACTCATCTAAATTTTCAGGCAAATATTATGAAAAACTTTTGAAATTAATAGAAATATTGGCTGTAGATTGTTTTTGATGATTCCATTGGAAAGTTGAGGAAATTTTGGGCGGGAAACAAGTGCCGGAATTAATTTTTTTGAATTTTTGGAGATTTTGGCTTTTTTGAGCATTTTATAGGGGTAAAAGCCTTGTTTTATTGAAAATTTTCAGTTTTTTGAGAATATCTTTGGTTCTATTTGTCATAGCGTAAAAATTCCAACGGGAGGTGAAAGGTGAGATCATTTGCCATCGATTCATAGAGTTTTCAGTTCAAAAATATTGATTTTCAAGGTATTTATATGCATTTTTGTGAAACAGTTTTGTAAAACCATTTTTGGCCTATAACTATCCCAAAAACTGATATTTTTGAATTTAAAACCCCATAAATCGATGGGAAATGAGCTCACCTTTCATTTGAGACCAACTCCGAATTGCTACGACCAATAGAACCAGAGATATTTACAAAAAACTGAGGATTTTTGAGAAATGAAAGGCTGACCCTTCAAAAATGCTGAAAAACATCGAAATTTCAAAAAAAATCGAAAAAAAATGCATCTGAGACTTGTTTTCCGGCTAAAATTTTCTCATCTTTTCAATAGAATCATTAAAAAAAATCCATCTCCAAGCGTTTCATAACAGTGTCCATTTTGCCCCACTCTCCCCTATAAAAATTGTGAAGGAAAATTTTGAATTTTCTTGCTACAAAAATTTTTTTCTCTCAGTGTACCGATCAATGACGATTTCAATAATTCCTGATATCATTAATTTTTTAAATAAAAATGATTGTAATAATTTCCAGAAAAAAAAACTTACATGTTTAATTTGTTTCTCCAATTCTTCAACTTTTTCTGATAAAGTTCGTTCGTTTTTTCTTCTCAATTCCCTTTCCTCCTTTAATTCCTCCGTGATTCTCGTCACTTCAACGTCAAATTGTTCGCATTTTTGTGTCATAATGGCCAGATCTCGTGACAGTGTTTCATTCTGAAATGGAATAATCATTAAAATTTTTGAAATGCGTGATTTTTCCAGCCACAACAATCACCACGAACCTCAACTCTATCAAACTCATGCTGCGACATTGACAAACGAAAATAATTTTGCAAAAAAATAATAGAATAAATTTTCTTGAAAAATCACATAAAAATGATTTCATGCTACGAATTATGAAAATAATTTCATACCTCCTGAATTCTCATTTGCAGAGCATTAGTTAGTGACTCGTTGGCTGTTTGCTGTACATTCAAACGAGTCTGCAAGTCTTCAACAGACTTAGCAAGTGGATTTTCTGCACTGTTAGAGGCCAAAATTTCACGCAGCATTCGTTCCAATTCTAATCCAGCTTCAGTTGCTCCCTCAAGATCTTTCTCCAGTGACGCTACTTGATCTTCCAACTCTGCTTTTGATTTCTGAAAAAATAGAGCGATTTTTTCATTTCATTTCTACAAATTATCATCATTTTTTAATTATCAAAAATTCTTACATTTGCCATTTCCAAATCTGCTTTCAACGATACAACCATTTCATTCGATCCAAATGACTCATCTTCAATCGAGGTCAACTTGAAAAAAAAATATTAATTGAATAGTGATGAGGTAAAATAAGATGATTTTTTTTAATATTCATTTTTTAAAAAAATATTTCGTAAAATAGGCAAGATAATAAAAAAGGTTCCAGCAAAATTTCGCTATTTCGCTTAGTTTCCGACATATTATTAGAAAATGGAAATTTCTATTAATTAGGGGTGTGCGACTATTCGAAGTTTTGAATTATTCAGTGTGAATTGAATTTGAATAATTCAATTCGAAAATGAATCAAATTCTCGAATATTTGAATTATTCGAATAATTTAAATATTAAAATTATTCGAATTTTCGAATTATTTGAATTTTTCGAATTATTCGGATTTTTGGAATTTTTCGAATTTTTTGAATTATTTGAATTTTTCGAATTATTTGAGTTTTTCGAATTAATGAATTTTTTGAATTATTTGAATTATTTGAACTTTTTGAATTATTTGAATTTTTCGAATTATTCGGATTTTTTGAATTTGTTGAATTATTTGAATTTTTCGAATTATTTGAATTTCTTGAATTATTTGAATTATTAGAATTTTTCGAATTATTTGAATTTTTTGACTTATTTGAATTTTTCGAATTATTTGAATTTTTGGAATTATTCAAATTTTTTGAATTATTTGAATTTTTCGAATTATTTGAATTTCTTGAATTATTTGAATTTTTCGAATTCTTTGAATTTTTTGAATTTGAATTTTTCGAATTATTTGAATTATTTGAATTTTTCGAATTTTTCGAATTATTTGAATTTTTGAATTATTTGAATTTTTCGAATTATTCGAATTATTTGAATTTTTCGAATTTTTTCGAATTATTTGAATTTTTCGAATTATTTGAATTTTTTGAATTATTTGAATTTCTCGAATTATTTGAATTTTTCGAATTATTTGAATTTTTGGAATTGTTTAAATTATTCGAATTTTTCAAATTATTCGAATATTTCGAATGATTTGAATTCTACTAGTATTTCAAATTCTACGAATATTTCGAATTGATCGAATAATTCATCTTTCGAATATTCATATCGAATTTCGAATTGAACGATATTATTCAATTCAATTCGATTCATTTACAATTTCCACACCCCTACTATTAATTAAATTAATTACCTTATTTTTTGTCGACTTTAATGTTTCATCCAGTGCAGTACACTCTTTAGTCGATACCAATAATTCCTTCTCAAGTTTATTTATCTTAGCGATAAACTGACTATCGCGTCTACTGTTTTCAATGTAATAATAACCAAGGGAAAAAAGCAGAGTTGTGAAAGCAGTTAATGCAGCATAAGACAGTGTTCCCCAGTAGTTTTTCCCGAAGTAGATGACGTCCATCATTGCTGTATCATAAAAAGGAGCTCCTCCTTCTTCTTTTTCCTCCTCTTCCTTTGGCATTTCTATTGTTGGCTTGGAATCAGGACAACTACTGTCTGCTTCACAAACTTGCGGAGGGGGGACTTCCACTTCAGTCTTCTCTCTAGCCTCTTCCACAGGTGCAGATGTTGGAAGCTTCTCAAGAATATTCACCTCTGGTGCATCGATTTGCTCGGGGACTTTGACATCTTCAATTTTTATTTCTTCCTCAGTTTGAGTCAGCGATTTTGTCTGTATTTCAGTTTCTACAGCCAATGGAGCCTGAGTTGACGGTTCAATTGGTAGCTCGGTAGATGAAACTTCTTTTACAGGTGGTGCAAGATGGACGGACTTTGGTGCTGATTCTACTGGAGTTGATGTTGATTCGACTGGAGTTGATGTTGATTCGACTGGAGTTGATGTTGATTCGACTGGAGTTAATGTTGATTCAACTGGAGATGGTGTTGATTCTACCAGAGTTGGTATTGATTCGACTGGAGTTGGTGTGGGCTCCTCCTTCATCACAATTACCTCTGAAAATGTTGAAAGATGACAGTAATCAAGTCTCGAATTGGACGTTTTTGAAAAAAAATAGAGAAATTTATCAAGAGATTTGTAGCCAATTAAATTTTGAACGAAAAATATATCTATGGCACGTCGTTTTGTTATTTAATAGCAGCAGTATTTACTTTTAAAAAAAATTAAATTAGTCGATTTAAAATGATGGTAGCATTTTTTCAACAGAATTAATTTGATTCTATGCTTCATAAGAATGTATTAAAATTATGTTGTAACATTATGTTGATTCAAATATTCGAGAATTTGAAATACTAGTAGAATTCAAATCATTCGAAATATTCGAATAATTTGAAAAATTCGAATAATTTGAAAAATTCGAATAATTCAAATAAATCGAAATATTCAAATAATTCAAAAAATTTAAATAATTCGAAAAATTCAAATAATTCAAATAATTCGAATAATTCGAAAAATTCAAATAATTCGAAAATTCGAATAATTTTAATATTTAAATTATTCGAATATTCGAATAATTCCAATATTCGAGAATTTGAAATACTAGTAGAATTCAAATCATTCGAAATATTCGAATAATTTGAAAAATTCGAATAATTTAAATAATTAGAAAAATTCAAATAATTCGAAAAATTCAAATAATTTGAAAAATTCAAATAATTTTAATATTTAAATTATTCGAATATTCGGATGATTCAAATATTCGAGAATTTGAAATACTAGTAGAATTCAAATCATTCGAAATATTCGAAAATTTGAAAAATTCGAATAATTTAAATCCAAAAATTCAAATAATTCGAAAAATTCAAATAATTCAAAAAATTCAAATAATTCGAAAAATTCAAATAATTCGAAAAATTCAAATAATTCGAAAATTCGAATAATTTTAATATTTAAATTATTCGAATATTCGAATAATTCCAATATTCGAGAATTTGAAATACTAGTAGAATTCAAATCATTCGAAATATTCGAATAATTTGAAAAATTCGAATAATTTAAATAATTAGAAAAATTCAAATAATTCGAAAAATTCAAATAATTTGAAAAATTCAAATAATTTTAATATTTAAATTATTCGAATATTCGGATGATTCAAATATTCGAGAATTTGAAATACTAGTAGAATTCAAATCATTCGAAATATTCGAATAATTTGAAAAATTCGAATAATTTAAATAATTCGAAAAATTCAAATAATTCAAAAAATTCGAAAAATTCAAATAATTCGAAAAATTCAAATAATTCGAATAATTTTAATTCGGGGGCGGTGTTCAATTTACCATGTCTTCTATCCAGTAGGATAAGAGATAAAGAAAGAAAGAAAGAGTCTCAACGACGAAAAGGGATAGAGAATTAAAATTATGTACATAATTCGAATTCGGGAATTGAAATTACGTGCATAATGTAAATTTTGGATTTATTTTTATGTCATAAGATAAATTGAATGAAGAATTTATTTTATGTCTAAAGATAATTCAAATTCCATTTGTTACTAATGCTCCAGCTTCATGATAATTCAATGAATTATAATTATCTCTAGAGATAATAGAAATGTATTGTCATGAAGATAATTTTTCTGATGTTCAATTTTTATGACTATATCGAATAGCAGAACGGCGTGCCATACAGTAAACTTACTTTCATTAATCTGACGACCACTTTCAACATTCAACAAATTTCTATTTCCTGGAAATCCATTGAAGTTTAAAACATCATTGATAATATTTTTGGCAGATCCTGATAATCCATCGTTTTCATAGATGCCAGGCTGTCCATTTTTTCCAATAATGAGAGTCGTTTCGTCATCAAGTTCTTTAGCACTTTCAATTTCATTAGACGGTTCGATTTTTTCTTCAATTTTCATCGATTTTTCTTCAACAATGATCGAAGAAGTTTCATTCGTCTCCTTTTTCTCACTGGTTATCGTTGATTCTTCTTCAACAATAACTGCAGCTGCTTCAGTGCTTCTAAGCCCTTCTTCCTCAACAAGTGCCTCTGTTGTATTCGGTGAAATCGTGGAACTAGCTCCCACAATAACTGGAGTTGCTTCAGTACTACCAGCCACTTTCATATCAACAGGTGCCTCTGTCACACTCTGTAAAACTATGGAACTCTCCCCAATTTCATCACTCGCAGTTTCCTCAGAAGCTTCTTCTTCATTTTTTACCTCAGCACTTGATTCTTCATCTTGATCTTCATCTTCATCATTCTCATCAACAGATTCAACACTGGCTGGAGATGGTGTTGTAGAACTCTCAAATATCGAAGAAACTGCATGAAAAGCACTGCTCAACACTCCACCTTCTTCTTTCGGTTCTTCAACAATTGAAGAAGTCTCAGAAGTTTCAAAGACTTCTTCATTCTTCTCATCAACAGCTTTAGATTCCTCGTCAATAATTTTTACCACCGAATCTTCAGTTATCGCTGATTTTATTGGCTCTGGTTCAATAAGAGTAGATCGTACTAATATTTCTTCAATCAATTTTTCATCAACTTTCTCATTTTTAGCTTCAATTTTATCATCTTCAGCTTTGACTATTTCATCTGGAACTCCAATTTTATCATCTTCAAATTTGATTTTTTCGTCTTTAACAACATCTTCAGGCTCATTAAATACATTCGCTTCAGCATCATCAACAGCATGACCTTGAATATCTAAACCAACAGTTTTTTCCAATTTATCATCAGTAATTGGTAATTCACTAGATGCTACAATTGGATGAACACTTAGGATTGGCTGTTCCGTTGACGGTGAATGACGTATCTGTGTAGCATAGCTCTCATCTTCTGGTGATCGATTATCACTCGAAAAATCGATTGTTGTACCATCGATTACCTCAAAAGACGGTGATACTGGTGGAATTGGTGTTACAATTCCTGATTTAGCATCGATTATCGTCGAAATTTGAGGCGACAATTTCTCGTCGTTTTCGTGATCCTTCGAGATGTTTTCAGAGGCGACATTTTCAGTAGGTACTTCATGTTTCAAGTCACTGTGAAAGACACGCTTCTCTCGAATCATTCTGCGTGGGACGTAACCACGAACGCCTCTTATCTCCACACCCCAGAGATCCTGGCGCTCTCCTGCCTCTTTACTGAAGACTTTAACGTTGACATTGCCGGGGAAAGACAAAATATCTTTGTCATTCGATCGGTAGGTCATCAATGTACTCGCCTCCGATATGGGAACTGGAATGATTAATTAATTGTTGAACAGGAGAGGTTGATTTTTTATTTTTTTATTATAGGGGAGAGTGGGGCAAAATGGACACTATGATGAAATGGTTAGAGATTGATTTTTTTTGATCATTCTATTGAAAAGCTGAGGAAATTTTAGCTGGAAAATCAGTGTCATTTGTATTTTTTTCGATTTTTTTTTGAAAATCTATATTTTTTGGCATTTTTGAGGGGTAGAAGCCTTTCATTTTTTTCAAATGTTCAGTTTTTTCAAAATATCTGTGGTTCTATTGGTCGTAGCGATTCGGGGTTGGTCTCAAATGAAAGGTGAGCTCATTTCCCATCGAATTATGGGGTTTTGAATTCAAAAATGTCAATTTTTGGAATAGTTATAGGCCAAAAACTGTTTCACAAAATTGTTTCACAAAAATGTCCATAAATACCTTAAAAATCGATATTTTTGAATTTAAAACCCTATAAATCGATGGCAAATGATCTCACCTTTCACCTCCCGTTGGAATTTTTGCACTACGACAAATAGAACCAAAGATATTCTCAAAAAACTGAAAGTTTTCAAAAAAATAAGGCTTTTACCCCTCTAAAAAGCTCAAAAAAGTCAAAATCGCCAAAAACTCCAAAAAGTTAATTTCGGCACTTGTTTCCCATCTAAAATTTCCTCAGCTTTCCAATGAAATCATCAAAAACAATCTACCGCCAATATTTCCCTTAATTTCAAGAGTTTTCCATAATATTTGCCAAAAAATTTAGATGTGTCCATTTTACCCCTGATGTCCATTTTGCCCCACCTTCCCCTATATAATATATATATATATTTATGTGATGAAAATCATATAAAATCGCACACCGATCTTCCTTCGGCAAATTATGGTGTTAATTATGCCAAAATGAAGGTTTGGTGGCGAAATTTACATTATATTCATTTTAGCCTTTCATTTTTTTCAAATGTTCAGTTTTTTCCAAATATCTGTGGTTCTATTGGTCGTAGCGATTCGGGGTTGATCTCAAATGAAAGGTGAGCTCATTTCCCATCGAATTATGGGGTTTTGAATTCAAAAATGTCAATTTTTGGAATAGTTATAGGCCAAAAACTGTTTCACAAAATTGTTTCACAGAAATGTCCATAAATACCTTAAAAATCGATATTTTTGAATTTAAAACCCTATAAATCGATGGCAAATGATCTCAGCTTTCTCCTCCCGTCGAAATTTTCGCACTACGACAAATAGAACCAAAGATATTCTCAAAAAACTGAAAATTTTCAAAAAAACAAGGCTTTTTGAAAAATTGAATTCCTTTAGAATTTCATAATTTCCTTAGAAAATTTGGAAATATTCCTCTGATAAATCCTGTAACATAATCAATCGTCAGTCATAAATTATCGAGATAATGAAAAAATTATTAAAATCGAAATAAATGATTTATACAAATAACTCGAAAACTATTGGAGCGGATGGATTGTATCATATAATCTTTCAGATTTCTGCTAAAAAATAATGCGAGTCCCCCATAAAATTGTGAAAATTTCCAAAATCCACCAACTTCATTAATTTTATTTACCAAAAAAAAAAATTAATGCAATAAGACTGAAAAAAAAATTGTGTTGATCTCTAATTAGAAAATGTATGGCTTCAATTACCTGAGCACTCAGGATCATAACACAAACGTTTGTCTGAAATTTTCGGCGAACATGGTATAACTTCACATAATGTTAATATAATTATTAATAATAAATTTTTTGTCATTAATTTAATTTCCATCATAATTTTTTTATTGAGTTCCACATCACTAGAGAGTTGAGAGTGACACGGGTATGATATCTACCACATATACCACGTACCAATGTCCAACAGCCAATGAGAGGCCATTAACTAGTGTGTTAAAGGCTGACTTGCATGAAAAAGTTGGCATGACCTTGAAGGTTTTCATGTAGACAATATGGCGGAGCTGAGACCTTTCAAATGCGCATTTTGAATGTCTATAAATTACACAGTTAAAAATTTATATAGTATATATCTATATACTATACTATATATATATAGTATAGTATATATATAATATAATATAACAAACATAATATTATATATATTATATTATAATAGGGGAAGGTGGGGCAAAACGGCCATCAGGGGTAAAATGGACACATCTAAATTTTTAAGCAAATATTATGGAAAATTCTTGAAATTAATAGAAATATTGGCGTTAGACTGTTTTTAATGATTTCATTGGAAAGCTGAGGAAATTTTAAGCGGGAAACAAGTGCGGGAATTAATTTTTTTGAATTTCTGGCAATTTTAAATTTTTTGAGCATTTCAGAGGTGTAAAATCCTTCCTTTTCTCGAAAATTTTCAGTTTTTTGAGAATATCTTCGGTTCTGTTTGTCGTAGTGTAAAAATTCCGATGGGAGGTGAAAGGTGAGATCATTTACCATCGATTCATAGGGTTTTTAATTGAAAAATATCGATTTTTAAGGTATTTATGGGCATTTTTGTGAAACAGTTTTGTGAAACAGCTTTTGGCCTATAACTATTCCAAATATTGATATTTTTGAATTCAAAACCCAATAAATCGATGGGAAATGAGCTCACCTTTAATTTCAGACCAACCCCGAATTGTTACGACGAATAGAACCAGAGATATTAGCAAAAAACTGAAAATTTTTAAAAAAGCAAGGGTTTTCACCCCTCAAAAATGCCGAAAAATATAGAATTTTCCAAAAAAATCGAAAAAAATAAATCCGACACTGGTTTTCCAGCTAAAATTTCCTTAGCTTTTCAATAGAATCATCAAAAAAAATCCATCTCTAACCGTTTCATTACAGTGTCCATTTTGCCCCACTCTCCCCTATATTATATTATTATAGGGGAGAACGGGGTAAAATGGACCTCTGCAACAACATAATTCATGATTTTTTTTCCATGTCAAGGACACGAAGGAAAAATCTGAAAAAATTTGAGAAGAAGCTCCAATATGTCTTCATTTTTGTGTAATTTTTTCAAATTTTTTCATAGAGCTGCCTATTCTCTAGAAAATCCCAAATCATTCTAACAAACAGGTCCATTTACCTCACTTTCCCTTATATTATATAATAATATAGTATATTATATATGATAGTATATAATATATTTTTGTCTATAAAAAGTCTATGTTAAGACCTCAGAAATGAAGGGGCTTAAGTCCAGAGACTTGCTCCTTTTTGACTCTAAAATGCAACGATTTTTTTTTGCCTTTTATTGCAAAAAAAATGGTAAAAAAACCCTCAAATTATCATTATTATTATCTTTTCATCATATTATTAAGGACTTCAGTAATAAAGTGGCATGAATGCAAAGGATTTGCGCCTTTTTGCCTCTAAAATGCATTCATTTAAAAAAAAACGTATTTCTTCTTCAAACGGGCAAATTGCTGCTTTTTGTACGTGAAAACACGCTTTACATTGATTTTTCTTCATTTCAAGGACGGTCAATTCAGAAATATGTGTAAAAATATATATAAATTTTCAAGAGCACCATGCAAAAAAGTCTGTCTAAATTTTCCGTGTAAAATCATAGAAATTTTAAACAAGTTATATCTCTACTGAAATTCCAGATAATTGCGTCATTGAAAAATGAACAAATCATCGATTTTCAAATAATTTCACGCCTGAATATCAATGAAATTTGTAAATTTCAGTTCAATTGTTTCTTGGAAATTCAAAAAAAATAGGAAAAATTCAAGAAAAAATTGAAAATTCAGGTCATTTTAATTCTGAATATTCATGTTCAGCTGGAAATTCAAGTGAGTTGTAGAATTTTCGTCTCAATTCTACTTAAAACTCATAGATTCCTCTGAATTTCTTCGGAAACTCACAGATTTCATAAGCATTTTCCCATTAAAAAACATTCAGTACCACGTTTATTAAAATTTTCATCGAATTTCCTATGAAATTTCAATTTTTTTCTAACAGTGTATGTAGGAAATAACGAGAATTTCGAAATAGTAGAGGAGACCGGGGGAGAATGGACATGCGCGATAAAATGATTCTTGATTTTTTAAAGAACGGCGGCTTTTTACAAAAATCTGAAAAAATTCACTGTCAATATCAACACTCTGGAGCATCTTCTCGAATTTTTTCAGATTTTACCAAAAAACTCCTTCAATCCAAAAAAAATCTCGAATCATTTTGCAGTAGTGGTCCATTTTGCCCCAGTCAAAATAAAATAAATATTTCTTCATAATTTTTCTTCATTATGTAAACTTTAAAAATCGATATTTAATATTTTTAAGATTAATGTCTTTACAATGAATTGAATGATTCACCAATAATTACTACAAATTAATTAACTCTTCTATTGTAGTATCTCCAGATTTTGATAGAGCATCCTCGAATAATTTGATCAATTGCTCAGCTATTCGCTTATTGCATGCAGCAACAACCCTCGGCTGTATCAGATCAAGTTCCCCACCTATAATTTATGCATTGTTATTATGATCCAGATAATGATGATTATCGTTATGATACTTGAACAAGGATAATTCACCTGAGACATCAAGTATAACGCCACCGGCTTCTTCCAGTATCACCTTTCCTGCAGCAACATCCCATGCACAAACACTGTCCACGTGATACGCTTCAATAGCACCCATTGCAACGTAACAAATCATTAATGCCGCTGTTCCAATTACTCTCAATCTAAAAATATATTTTAAAAATAATAAAAAAATTATCATTTTCCATTTTCTAATTTTTTGAAAAAATTAGTAATTAGCGAGAAAATATTGCTAATTTTTTTTCAAAAAAATTAGTAATTAGGAAAAAAATATTACTAATTATTCTCGAAAAATTAGTAATTAGGAAAGAATTATTACTAATTATTTTCAAAAAATTAGTAATTAGGAAAAAATCGATTATCAGATCTTAATTTTGAGCGTGGGCTGGTTATGAAGTGCAACTCGACTGTTACAAAAAACAATACTCAACTGATGGATTAAAATTTTCAATAAAAAAGATTTTACTTGACGTTAAAAATTGTATTTACCCAGTAATGAAGTATATAAAATTTACCACGATCAATCAAACTTCTCTATCATGTTTAATTTAAAATCTTTATTGAGATTATTTCTGTACTCAATTTATTATCAATATAAACTTGTATCAAGTAATACTTTTTTCCTAATTACTAATTTTTCGGAATAATTAGAAATATTATTTTCCTAATTACTAATTTTTCGAAAATAATTAGTGATATTTTTTAGAAAAAATTAGTAATATTTTCTAGCTAAATACTAATTTTTTGGGAAAATTAGTAATATAATCAAAATCGTTACGAAAAAAAACGATACCGCCGATCTCTGCTATGCGATCTACAGAGATTTACCACTGAATCTTGTCGATGAGCAATTCAATTTGTTGCGAAAAACGTTTTTCGATATTTTTTTTCTAAATTCATCGATTTTTGAGATTATCACGAAGAAATGGATGACAAAGTTACCATTTCACGATTTCGATGATCAAATTTGCTCATGATAATGAAATTATTACACATGTGAGAATTGTTTGGATTTTTTTAAACAAGTCAATTATGATGAAAAAAATCTTGAAGAAAAATGCACTTGGAATTTTTGGGATTGTTTATACGTGTGTAATTTCCATAATTTTCAATAATTTATTAATAAAAAAATAAAAAATGTCTGCAATTTTCAGTTCCATGTTCTTGAGGGTTTTTATGAATCGTTTTTATTGAGATTCTCATAAAATCTCCATATTTTATGAAAATTATCCCAAATGATCCATTATTTTTGGTAAGATCATAGCAAAAATCTCTGACTCATAGATTTTGAGATAATGCCGAGAGAACTGAACATAAAATGGAATGAAAAACGTACAAATTTTTCTTGGCGGTCAGATTTCATTAAATTCCCAGTTATTGTTAATAAGGACTTTTTAATTAATCTGATTTTCCCCATTAAAAAGGGTCTTTTTAAAAAAAAAATTCATATGCTCCCATTTTAGACACATTTCGTGAAAAAATAATAGCAACATAAAATCTAAAAATCCTACTAATTTAAATGATTCCATTATTCAATACCCTTGAGTGTTTTGAATGACAGCATCCATTTTCCTGTAAACGCTCGGCCTGTAATTTTTGTCTCGCGCAATCCAAGGCTCCATGCCGACGAGGCATTGCGATAGATCTGAAATTCATGAAATAAAAATCATTCATCAATCCATTAGTGAAATTTAAGTATTTTAGAAATGACATTCATCAACATCTCCAACAAATGTTGCCCAGGAAAAAATGTTCAGATGTGATCAGATCTGATTAGATCTGGTTAGATACAATCAGATCTAAGTCTGATTAGATGTGTTCAGATCTAACTAGATCTGATTAGATCCAACTAGATCTGGTCAGCTCTAACTAGAACTGATCAGATCCAACTAGATCTGATCAGATCTGATGACCTAATATATCTATTGGGTCATCAGATGTGATCAGATCTGGGTGGATCTGATCAGATCTAGTTAGATCTGATCAGATCTAGTCAGATCTGATTAGATATGGACACAGGGTTGCCAGACGTACCATACTCATGGTATTCATACCATAAATTTGCCCATCATACCATGTACCATTCAAATGACTTATGGTACACCAAAAATACCATTATTTGAAAATTCTACTTTTTTCCACGTTACTTTCACAACATTATGCATCATCACCATATATATTGATCTACATCTAGTCAAAATGGGAAGGTAGTGTCACATTTGAGAGAGTTAAACTAAAAAAAATTTGTGTTGATGCGAAGAAATACGTTTTCCACCCTTTTACTATTAGAAAATTCATGGAAAAACTGAAATTTTTTCATTTTCCCAGTTTCTACTATTTTTATTTGATTTCCCCCAACATAAAATTTGTAGGCATCTCTGTAAAAATTGCAGTCACACGCAGTATATAAAGATATACACAAACGAGAGCTTGTAACATTGCAATTAGAAATTTTTGATATTTTCCTTCCATACGATTTTACAACGGGAATTTCTTCATTATCCATTGATACCATAGTTTTTTCGCGGATACCATATTTTCCTTGAGTTTATACTAGAATCGGCTCTCTAGAGTCTGGCAACCCTGTATGGACATAAAAATCAGGTGAATAGACAAACATGACCAGGCAGAATTGGATTTTCATATTATTAAGAAGGGCAGTCATAGAACTATAAATATGGTTTCTTTTAAGATCTTTTTCAAATAAAAATTTATCTGTTAAAAAAAATTCGTAATGTGACAGATCTGTGCTCATTCCATTATCATAGAATGTTAAATTTATTTTCATGCATGATTCTGCATTCCATTTAGACAGTCTCAACTTTTCTCCGAAGTTATTTCCTCAAATTTTTCTAATCTTCTTCATTTATGACGGTTTGAATTTTAATTGGTATTAAGAAATCGTGTGATAGCTGAGTGGCTAGAGTGAAGACTGGTAATCCTATGATCCCGGGTTCGATCCCGCTGAAGCCTAATTTTTACTCCATTTTTTTTTCTTTAAAAATTTCAAATTTTATTCATTTGTTTAGTAAAGAATTCAGATTTTCATTTATTTTTCATTTTCTCTAAAAATTTGAAATTTTTAATTTTGGATTTTGTGCAGATCCAATTGGATCTGATCAGATCTGAACATTTTTTCCTGGGTAATGAAAGAAATAAATTTTATAACGTTTTCATATGTTTCAATATTTCATATAAATAATAATATTGTAAATTGTAATAATTTCTAGACAAAATATATTGACATCCCCTGAAGAGGATTCCAGAAAGGAATCGAAACGTCGAGACAAGATATTCATTGAGTTTTTTCATTCCATCATCGTATTAGACCGAGAATAGCCAATTTATTGAATTATTAACTAAGAAGACAGTCAGAAAATTAATTCTATAAAAAAAATGACATTCGAGATTGGAGCATGTCTGGTTCAAACAGTTTCCATATTGAGAATTGTAATCTCCTTTCAATGGAATTTATGTAAGACAAATGAGATTTTTATGTAAAAATCACATTTACATATTCACATATTTTCCTCGTCTCGAAGCGCTTTGTTGATTCATCAACACAAGATTACATATCTCTGATCATTATTTGAAGAGGGACTTCAGCAATCGATTCGCAACAAGAAAAGGTGGCAAATTCCTGAAAATTTCTATACAAGTTCAAAAAAAGTAAAAATTTTTTTTAAAAAATTAATAAAAAAATAAAAAAAATTAATAAAAAAAAAAAATTAATAAAAAAAAAAAAAAAATTATTTAATCTCAAATTTTGAAATTTTCGAGAAATCTTGATTTTTTCTATGCTATATATTTAAATTCAAGATGTTCGCAGCTTCAATTCACCTTCTTTCCCCGAAGTTTTCAACCGTTTACCATTCAACCAAGCTCCTCCTCCTCTTCTCCCTGTAAACATTTGATTTGTCATTGGATTAAAAATAATTCCAAACTCAATAACTTTATCAACCGAAAATGCCACACAAATTCCAATATTTGGAAAACAGTGAACGAAATTTGTTGTTCCATCGATGGGATCTATGATCCATGTTGGAGCATCTGACAACACTGGAAGGGCCAAGGATTTAGCTGATTCCTCTTCGCCGATGAATTTGTGGCCGGGAAATTTTTTACTCAAATTTTCAACCAGAGTTTCTTCAACTCGTCTGTCATACTCAGTCACTAAATCAACACCGTCCATATCTTTCTGTTCTACTAATTTTTCCGTATCGAATACTTCAACAATCAATTTACCCGCTTCCAACACTAAACGCTTTGCTTCTTCAAAGCATTCGTCCAATCGCGCACTACACATTTTCTTGATTTTTTTATTTTATTTTTTTTATTAATTTTTTTTATTTCTTTTTATTAATTTTTTTTTTATTAATTTTTTTTTTAATTAATTTTTATTTTTTTTAATTAATTTTTTGTTTTTTATTAATTTTTATTTTTTTTTTATTAATTTTTTTTTCATTAATTTTTATTTTTTTTATTAATTTTTTGTTTTTTTATTAATTTTTTGTTTTTTCATTAATTTTTTGTTTTTTTATTAATTTTTATTTTTTTTATTAATTTTTGTTTTTTTTATTAATTTTTTGTTTTTTTATTAATTTTTATTTTTTTTTTATTAATTTTTATTTTTTTTTATTAATTTTTTTTTTTATTAATTTTTATTTTTTTTAAATTAGTTTTTTGTTTTTCCATTAATTTTTATTTTTATCAATTTTTATTTTTTTTTCAATTAATTTTTTGTTTTTTCATTAATTTTTATTTTTTTTAATTAGTTTTCATTTTTTTTTATTAATTTTTTTTTTTTTTTCAAACAAAGAAACAAAATTCACTGCCTCAGCTGCAGAAAGCTCGCGGACTAATGAAAAATATAATCTCGTTCTCCGTTTTATATCAAAAAGCCTAAAATCACTACGAAAGTAAAAAAAAACACTAAAAAAAATATTATTACCCGAAAAAAAAACTGAACATCATTTCCTTTTTATTAAAAAAAAATTAATATTTTTTAATGAATTTTCAATGCATTTTTTTTTTCAAATTAATATTTTTAAATATTTGAATTTTTTTTTATTTTTTTTTTTAACATTTAACTGAAACTTTTTTTTGCTTCACGTAGTCTATTTCTATTCCATTTGAATTGTAGCGGGGTTTTTCTCCAAGGTTGTTATTTTGTTGCGGTCTGTGAACATCGGGGCTCTCTCTCACACACAAATCATATTCCGATTTATTCAATTATTATTGTTTTTATATGAATGATGGATGAAAAAATTTCAAGGATCAAGAAAAAATTAAAGGATAAATATTATCACACGAATGATTCGTGGCTTGATGATTGTCTTGATTATTACTTCAGTGAAAATCCAGAGGTTAGGTTTGATGAAAATGAAAAATTTGAATTTTAATGAATTTTTTTTTCAATGTATTCGTTCAATGTAAATTTGAATAAATGTGATTTTCATATTTTTAAATTTTTTACAGGCAAATGATGAACAGACGTTAACTTTTGTCACGAATCAGTGGCAATTGAGTGACTTGCGTGAGATTGCGAATGAAAAAGGATGTCTACCAAACAATATTGCACAACAAAAGTCCACATTGTTGCCTGGGAAATATATTCTTCAGGTTTTTATTTGATAGGGGAGAGTGGGGCAAAATGGACACTATAATGAAATGGTTGGAGATTGATTTTTTTTGATCATTCTATTGAAAAGCTGAGGAAATTTTAGCCGGAAAACCAGTGTCATTTGTATTTTTTTCGATTTTTTTGAAAATCTATATTTTTTGGCATTTTTGAGGGGTAGAAGCCTTTCATTTTTTTTAAATGTTCAGTTTTTTCCAAATATCTGTGGTTCTATTGGTCGTAGCGATTCGGGGCTGGTCTCAAATGAAAGGTGAGCTCATTTCCCATCGAATTATGGGGTTTTGAATTCAAAAATGTCAATTTTTGGAATAGTTATAGGCCAAAAACTGTTTCACAAAATTGTTTCACAGAAATGTCCATAAATACCTTAAAAATCGATATTTTTGAATTTAAAACCCTATAAATCGATGGCAAATGATCTCACCTTTCATCTCCCGTCAGAATTTTTGCGCTACGACAAATAGAACCAAAGATATTCTCAAAAAACCGAAAATTTTCGAAAAAAACAAGGCTTTTACCCGTCTAAAAAGCTCAAAAAAGTCAAAATCGCCAAAAACTCCAAAAAATTAATTTCGGCGCTCGTTTCCCATCTAAAATTTCCTCAGCTTTCCAATGAAATCATCAAAAACAATCTACCGCCAATATTTCCCTCAATTTCAAGAGTTTTCCATAATATTTGCCAAAAAATTTAGATGTGTCCATTTTACCCCTGATGTCCATTTTGCCCCACCTTCCTCTATAATATTCCTAGTAAATATTTTTTTCCTTCAGTGTAGCAGTTAGAATTAAATTTTCATTGTTTTCTATCAGAGATAATCAATTTAATTAATTAAGGTTGAAAAAGGATACGACATTGCAACGTCAAAGTATAAACAATTGGAAGCTATTCGAAAAATTTCAAATGAAAATATCGCAGTAACCGAGACAGAACAAACGCAACCTTGGGAAGTCAAGAGCAAGAGAATGATGGAATTGTCATTGACTGATGGGATTCAGGACGTGAAAGCAATTGAGTACAAACCAATTGGATTTTTGAAGGTTTTTTGAAATTTTTGTTTTTCCAATGTAGGAGAGAGTGGGGCAAAATGGACACAGTAATGAAATGGTTAGAGATAGATTCTTTTTGATGATTTTATTGGAAAGCTGAGAAAATTTTAGCCCGAAAACAAGTGTCAGATGTATTTTTTTTAGATTTTTTCGAAAATTCGACATTTTTCGGCATTTTTGAGGGGAAGCCTTTTCTCTTTAGGAAATTTTCAATTTTTTACAAATATCTCTGGTTCTATTGGTCGTAGCAATTCGGGGCTGGTCTCAAATGAAAGATGAGCTCATTTCCCATCGAATTATGGGGTTTTAAATTAAAAAATGTCAATTTTTGGAATAGTTATAGGCCAAAAACTGTTTCACATAATTGTTTCACAGAAATACCAATAAATACCTCAAAAATCGATATTTTTGAATTTAAAACCCTATGAATCGATGGCAAATGATCTCACCTTTCACCTCCAATCGGAATTTTTACGCTACGGCAAAGAGAACCGAAGATATTCTAAAAAAACTGAAAATTTTCAAAAAAAAGAAGGCTCTTACCGCCCTAAAATGCTCAAAAAAGTCAAAATCACCAAAAACTCCAAAAAGTTAATTCCGGCACTTGTTTCACATCTAAAATTTCCTCAACTTTCCAATGAAATCATCAAAAACAATCTACCGCCAATATTTCTCTTAATTTCAAGAGTTTTCCATAATATTTGCCAAAAAATTTAGATGTGTCCATTTTATCCCTGATGTCCATTTTGCCCCACCTTCCCCTAAATGAGCAATGATTAGGGGTGTGCAAATTGTAAATGAATCGAATTGAATTGAATAATATCATTCAATTCGAAATTCGATTTGAATATTCGAAAGATGAATTATTCGATCAATTCGAAATATTCGTAGAATTTGAAATACTAGTAGAATTCAAATCATTCGAAATATTCAAATAATTTGAAAAATTCGAATAATTTGAAAAATTTGAATAATTTGAAAAATTCGAATAATTTGAAAAATTTGAATAATTTGAAAAATTCGAATAATTTGAAAAATTCGAATAATTTGAAAAATTCGAATAATTTAAATAATTCGAAAAATTCAAATAGTTCAAATAATTCAAGAAATTCAAATAACACGAAAAATTCAAATAATTCGAAAAATTCAAATCATTCGAAAAATTCAAATAATTCTAAAAATTCAAATAATTCGAAAAATTCCAATAATTCAAAAAATTCAAATAATTCGAAAGATTCAAATAATTAAAAAATTCGAATTATTTTTAATATTTAAATTATTCGAATAATTCAAATATTCGAGAATTTGATTCATTTTCGAATTGAATTATTCAAATTCAGTTCACACTGAACAATTCAAAACTTCGAATATTCGCACACCCCTCAGCAATGAGCGATTGTTGTGATCGTCAATTTTGTGTTCGTTTTCTGATTAGTTAGAGTCTTTTCCCTCAATCATATTGATAAAACACACTGAATTTATCATCATATGATCAATATTCGGCATTGTTGTGGTGGAGTAAAGGGGAAGAATGAGTTTGAGAATGGAGATTATCTTGCAGATAACTTAGAAACAATTGGAGTGATAGCAATTTGATAAGATTTTTTTTAGTAGCCTTTGAAATTTTCGAAAAACAAGTCTTCTTGAAATTTTTATTCTAAACCTATGCGCCTTAGTATGTTCAAAATTATCCACATATAATTCTGTAGCTAAAGCGATGAAGAAAAATGGATAAGAAAAAAAAAACTTAGAAGAGATTGGATCAAAATTGATCTGAAAATTCACCAAAAATGTTTGCATATTGTAACATCTCAATTTTTTCCATCTTTTTTTCAACAAGTCTATTTTTCCTTCCTTTATAAAAATTCTAATGTTTCCGATAACAAGATCTTTGACGAAAAAACTACCAATATTTTTGAAAAAATTGATAGCTATTTGAATTATTTATAAAATTCGCCTACATGTACCCCCGCCCCCCCTTTCATTGTCTCCAAGGTATTTAAACGCTGACTACACAAATAAGAAATAAAAAATAAAATAAAAATAAATAAATAAATAAAATCCTGTATTTCAGGATGTCGTTCTTCCTGGCTTCAAGATAATGATAAAAGGTCCAGTTCAGTGCAGGCGAGGAGTTATCTTGATGACAACAGCAAACATTGAGGATGTTGGTGGTGAGGTTGAACCGCTTCTTATAAAAAATGCGAAGGAAAATGTCCTAGCACGAGCATTGTGAGTAAAATTTTTTAAATAATAGTTGAGCAAGTTTTTCTTCTATGGCTAAATGGTTATATCCCCTATTAGAGGGGCAAGTGCCAATATTTGAGCAAATTGGATGACTGTGAAGGACTCAATAACAGGGCACTTAACAAGTGGTATCAGTACCGAAACACTCATAATTAAATTATTGAAACAATAACTATTTGGAATGAAGTGGATAAAATAGGGGAGAGTGGGGCAAAATGGACACTGTAATTAAACGGTTAGAGATGGATTTTTTTTGATGATTCTATTGAAAAGCTGAGGAAATTTCAGCTGGAAAACGAGTGTCAGATGTATTTTTTTCGATTTTTTTGAAAATTCGATATTTTTTGTCATTTTTGAGGGGAAAGTCTTTCGTTTTTTGAAAATTTTCAGTTTTTTGCAAATATCTCTGGTTCTATTGGTCGTAGCAATTTAGGGCTGGTCTCAAATGAAAGGTGAGCTTGTTTCCCATCGATTTATGGGGTTTTGAATTCAAAAATATCCATTTTTTGGGATAGTTATGGGCCAAAAACTGTTTCACAAAACTGTTTCACAAAAATGCCCATAAATACCTTAAAAATCGATATTTTCAAATTGAAAACCCCATAAATCGATGGCAAATGATCTCACCTTTCACCTCCCATCGGAATTTTCACGCTAGGACGAATAGAACCGAAGATATCCTAAAAAAACTGAAAATTTTCAAAAAAAGTAAGAGTTTTACCCCTCTAAAATGCTCAAAAAAGTCAAAATCGCCAAAAATTCAAAAAAATTAATTCTGGCATTAATTTCCCGCCTAAAACTTCCTCAGATTTTCGATGAAATCATCAAAAGCAATCTACCACTAATATTCCTATTAATTTCAAGAGTTTTCCATAATATTTGCCTAAAAATTTAGATGTGTCCATTTTACCCCTGCTGTCCATTTTGCCCCACCTTCCCCTATTTTTATTATTGCCACATCAGCAATTAGCAGAAGCCAATGAAATTAATTTTAATTTTTCATCTCTTAATTTTCTTTCTCCATTAATTTCAGAGGTCTAGAGGAGAATCCCGATCCTTACAGTACTGAAAATGAATCAGCAGCGAACAACGAAGCAGCAGAAGACCCATCTGCATTGTTTGAAGATGATTTTGACATCAATCTTGAAGAAGTATCAGCACTGGAATCACAACCACAGAAAAAATCTCACATATCGACCAATAAGCATAATAATGATCAATCGAAAGGACGAATGACTCCAAAAACAGGTGGATTATCTGGTAATTGTGTTACTGCACCAAGGAACTTGATAACACCAATTGATAAACGGAGGAGTGTCGCTGACTTACCAGTTTGCTTTGAGAAAACAGAAGAGCATGATAGTATCGAGTTCCCTGATGACGATGAGGATTTCACGGACTTTAAAGTACCCGAAGTTCCTCACAGAGTTGGCGATAATGAAGATAAACCATCAACTTCCTCATTGAATCCATCAGCGGTTGTTGAGGATAATGAGGATTTAATTTTCCTTGAGGAAGAACAATTTTCGAGAGGATGTGTCCCTGCTGCCAACGAGAATCCTGCACAGGAAGGAATCGATGATGATTTTGGGAATGTTGATTGGGATGATTATGACCTCGAAGAGGTGACGGAAAAGGCGATCCAAGAATCGTTGAATACACCAAAGCCGCAGAATGAGAGAAAAATTCTGCAACCTGTTGCTTCTGATCAGAATAGAAAGAAGAAGGCTGGTCAGTCGAGTAATATGATGAGTTTTGTCAAGAAAGACTCAGCAAAAGCAGAATCGCCGGTGCAGACTTTGAAGAAGAGGCCTTCGGTAATTATTTCTTGGATTATTAGATCATACTCTTTTACAAAAAAAGTTTTTTTTTTTTTTTTTTTTTATTACAAAAAAAAGTTCCTTCGAAAATTATCCTTATCTGTTTCTGTTTCTAACATTAATTTCAATTCCACAGGAAATTCTAACTTCTCCATCATCATCATCATCATCGAAAATTCCATGCAATAGGGACACCCCCAAGAGCGTAAAGTCAGCAAGATCGATTACTGATTTTTTCAAAAAGACTGATACAGCAAAATCACCAACGAAGCCTCCGCCTCAACCTAAATTGTGTGATTTCATAATTGAAATGGAGGGCTTATCACTGACCGAAGGGAAAATCACTAAGAAAATTTGGGGAAGAGTGGAGAGTATGGGAAAATTGCAAACGGTTGATGGCGATTGGGCATTGGATTGTACTATTTCAGATAGAACTGGAAGCCTTAAAGTTCAAATGGCACCGATGGTAATTATGTCAACAAAAATTAAGACAATTCAGCAGGGAATTGGTAGAAAATAATAAGTTTTTTAATTTTTTATTTTTTTAATTTTTTTTTATTTTTAATTTTTTTATTTTTAATAATAAGTTTTAATATCATGTACTCCTCAATTCAAAAATATTTCTGAAAAGTTTTTTTTTTTGCAATTCATAGAATTATAAAAAATCACTGGTGAATTTTGAAATCTACTCGTTTTGAAAATATTCATGAGAAATTGGGAAACAAAATTTTATAAATGGCAAAAAAATGGAACTTCCGGTTACATTTTTAACGATCCAGTAATTTCTCAAACTATCTGGTTTCAGAGAATTTCTTAGAGAACTTTATTTGAATTTTGTAAAGTTTTCCAAATAAAAAGTCTTCTAGGAATTTTCTTCCAAATCTACCCGTTTCAAAGATTTTTCCAAAAAAGTGTTAAACCATTTTTCATCTCACTCCACTTTGCTATTAAATTGAATTACAGTTGCAATTTGTTAATTTATAATTCATTTTTTATTTTAGTTGCTGGAGAAGGCAATTGGATATTCGGCGACAAAGTTTATGGAGCTGAAAAAATTGCGGAAAAAGAATCCTGAAATTGATTCAGCGCTGAGAAAGGTACAAGTTTTATTTTTCATTGTAAATGAATCGAATTGAATTGAATAATATCATTCAATTCGAAATTCCATTTGAATATTCGAAAGATGAATTATTTGATCAATTCGAAATATTCGTAGAATTTGAAATATTAGGAGAATTCAAATCATTCGAAATATTCGAATAATTTAAATAATTCGAAAAATTCAAATAATTCGAAAAATTTAAATAATTCGAAAAATTCAAATAATTCGAAAAATTCAAATAATCCGAAAAATTCAAATAATTCGAAAAATTCAAATAATCCGAAAAATTCAAATAATTCGAAAAATTGGAATAATTCGAAAAATTGGAATAACTCGAAAAATTCGAATAATTCGAAAAATTCAAATAATCCGAAAAATTCAAATAATTCGAAAAATTCAAATAATCCGAAAAATTCAAATAATTCGAAAAATTGGAATAATTCGAAAAATTCAAATAATTCGAAAAATTGGAATAATTCGAAAAATTCAAATAATTCGAAAAATTCGAATAATTCGAAAAATTCAAATAATTCGAAAAATTCAAATAATTCGAAAAATTGGAATAATTCGAAAAATTCAAATAATTCGAAAAATTCGAATAATTCAAAAAATTCAAATAATCCGAAAAATTCAAATAATTCGAAAAATTCAAATAATCCGAAAAATTCAAATAATCCGAAAAATTCAAATAATTCGAAAAATTCAAATAATCCGAAAAATTCAAATAATTCGAAAAATTGGAATAATTCGAAAAATTGGAATAATTCGAAAAATTCGAATAATTCGAAAAATTCAAATAATCCGAAAAATTCAAATAATTCGAAAAATTCAAATAATCCGAAAAATTCAAATAATTCGAAAAATTGGAATAATTCGAAAAATTCAAATAATTCGAAAAATTGGAATAATTCGAAAAATTCAAATAATTCGAAAAATTCGAATAATTCGAAAAATTCAAATAATTCGAAAAATTCAAATAATTCGAAAAATTGGAATAATTCGAAAAATTCAAATAATTCGAAAAATTCGAATAATTCAAAAAATTCAAATAATCCGAAAAATTCAAATAATTCGAAAAATTCAAATAATCCGAAAAATTCAAATAATTCGAAAAATTCAAATAATCCGAAAAATTCAAATAATTCGAAAAATTGGAATAATTCGAAAAATTCAAATAATTCGAAAAATTGGAATAATTCGAAAAATTCAAATAATTCGAAAAATTCGAATAATTCGAAAAATTCAAATAATTCGAAAAATTCAAATAATTCGAAAAATTGGAATAATTCGAAAAATTCAAATAATTCGAAAAATTCGAATAATTCAAAAAATTCAAATAATCCGAAAAATTCAAATAATTCGAAAAATTCAAATAATCCGAAAAATTCAAATAATTCGAAAAATTCAAATAATCCGAAAAATTCAAATAATTCGAAAAATTGGAATAATTCGAAAAATTCAAATAATTCAAAAAATTGGAATAATTCGAAAAATTCAAATAATTCGAAAAATTCAAATAATCCGAAAAATTCAAATAATTCGAAAATTCGAATAATTTTATTATTTAAATTATTCGAATATTCGAATAATTCAAATATTCGAGAATTTGATTCATTTTCGAATTGAATTATTCAAATTCAATTCACACTGAATAATTCAAAACAATGAATTACTTCGAGTTTTTAGACTCAAAGTATAACTCAACTCGTTTTTTAAAAATATTTATAAAATAAAAATTTTAAAAAAATTGCCCACTGCAAATTTTTTAAAAAATTCGTCAATTTTCTTATCTTCAACCATTTCATTTTTCAATTCTTCCTTCCAGGCTCTCAGAAACGCTGATGAACAGATGAAAAACCTCGATGCTCTACTGGATGTTGAATTTTCATTTGATGCAATTCCAAAGATCGTAAAGATCACAGAATTAACACATGCTGAAAGGGAAACAATAAGGAGTTGTCGTAATAGACTCAGCTAATATTTAATATTCAATAGTAAACTGATAAAGATAACTCATGAAGTGATAAATAATATATAATTCGTATAGGGGAGAGTGGGGCAAAATGGACACTGTAATGAAACGGTTAGAGATGAATTTTTTTTGATGATTCTATTGAAAAGCTGAGAAAATTTTAGCCAGAAAACCAGTGATAGATATATTTTTTTCGATTTTCTTGAAAATTCTATTTTTTTATGGAATTTTTGAGGGATGAAGCCTTTGCTTTTTTGAAAATTTCCAGTTTTTTGCAAATATCTCGGGTTTTATTGGTCGTAGCGATCCGGGGTTGGTCTTAAATGAAAGGTGAGCTCATAACAATTTCTTTATATTCATTTTTGGGATATTCTCAGGAAACGACTATATTTTATTTAAAACCTCTGGTTTATTCTTTACCACTTGATTACCAAATCCGTTCTTTTTTTTTAGTTAAAAAAAGCTTATTACCATTTTGTTCATCAATCTGTACGTAATCAAATATCCTCGAATCGAAAAGGAAACTAAAAACATGATTGAAACAATAATTTCACCCAATTCGTTGTAATTTTAGTATTAATAGTATTTTTATAAATTTGTTAAAATAAAAAGTTATTATAGTACAAAAAGTCTTTGAAACTTAATTTTCAACCTTAATTATCAAATTAAGCCCAATGAATGCACTCAACTCATTGAGCTGTTTTGATAATTAAAAGACATTATTATCACAAAATTCGTTCATTCGTTGAACTAATCTGCATGTACATTTGTTTTGATTGGAACAGTATTATCATCTAATTAATTGCAGTAGTTTTTTTCTTATTGCAAACCTTACATAAAATCATTCATAAATTTCTACACGTAAACAATTGAAGATAGTGGACATCTATTTACACTTAAGAGTAAATTATTAATTAAATTTAACGGAAATAATAAGGCAGTCGTTTTAATTTACGTAAATTACAGCACCGATTTTCGGTTTTTACTTAAGAAAAAAAGGGAAAATGAATCTTTATACACAGAACCCAAAAGAGGTTTTACATCAACAATGGACTATCTTACGTGAAAATAAATAATTAAGAATTTTTTTATTGTTAATTACTGAAAACGTAAAATCGTAATGAGAGAATCGTAAATCAACATTTTCGGTTCTTTCGAAATATCTTGAAATTTAAGAGAGATAGAGAAATTTTCGTAGGATTCTCCTCTTTAGAGGTGAGTGTGCTTCAGAAAAAGATCTTTATCGAAGTTATGTTGCCTCCCATAGATTCTGAATTATTTTAGAGAAATTCCCGAAGCATCGATTAAAGAAACATAGGGGAAGGTGGGGCAAAATGGACATCAGGGGTAAAATGGACACATCTAAATTTTTTGGCAAGTATTATGGAAAATTCTTGAAATTAAGGGAAATATTGGCGGTAGATTGTTTTTGATGATTTCATTGGAAAGCTGAGGAAATTTTAGATGGGAAAAAAGTGCTGAAATTAATTTTTTTGAGTTTTTGGTAATTTTGACTTTTTTGAGCTTTTTAGAGGGGTAAAAGCCTTGTTTTTTTGAAAATTTTCAGTTTTTTGAGAATATCTTTGGTTCTATTTGTCGTAGCGCAAAAATTTCGACGGGAGGTGAAAGGTGAGATCATTTGCCATCGATTTATAGGGTTTTAAATTCAAAAATATCGATTTTTAAGGTATTTATGGACATTTCTGTGAAACAATTTTGTGAAACAGTTTTTGGCCTATAACTATTCCAAAAATTGACATTTTTGAATTCAAAACCCCGTAATTCGATGGGAAATGAGCTCACCTTTCATTTGAGACCAACCCCGAATCGCTAAGACCAATAGAACCAGAGATATTTGCAAAAAACTGAGGATTTTCGAAAAAGGAAAGGCTGACCCTTCAAAAATGCTGAAAAACATCGAAATTTCAAAAAAATCTGAAAAAATGCATCTGAAACTTGTTTTCCGGCTAAAATTTTCTCAGCTTTTCAATAGAATCATCAAAAAAAATCCATCTCTAAGCGTTTCATAACAGTGTCCATTTTGCCCCACTCTCCACTATGCTTCTGTGATAGAAATGATACAATTTTTTTGAAACCATCATCAAAATGTCAAATTTTGAGAAATTCATTGAAACGGCAATAACTCGAGAACTAATCATGCAAATAAGAAAATACAGAAATGATTTCCAGGAAGCCTTCCATTTCGGATACAATATGCCAAGAAAAAAAATCAAATAAACAGATAGAAAAAAAAATAGAAAAATGGCATAAATACCAAATTCCAAACTTTTGTAACTGCTTTAGCAAAGCATGTAAAGCACTGACTTCTTTTTCGCAAAACAATAATTCTACAGAATCAATTATAGGGGAAGGTGGGGTAAAATGGACACATCTAAATTTTTTGGCAAATATTGTGGAAAACTCTTGAAATTAAGGGAAATATTGGCGGTAGATTGTTTTTGATGATTTCATTGGAAAGTTGAGGAAATTTTAGATGGGAACAAAGTGCTGAAATTAATTTTTTGGAGTTTTTGGTGATTTTGACATTTTTGAGCTTCTTAGAGGGGTAAAAGCCTTGTTTTTTTGAAAATTTTCAGTTTTTTGAGAATATCTTCGGTTCTATTTGTCGTAGCGCGAAAATTCCGACGGGAGGTGAAAGGTGAGATCATTTGCCATCGATTTATAGGGTTTTAAATTCAAAAATATCGATTTTTAAGGTATTTATGGACATTTCTGTGAAACAATTTTGTGAAACAGTTTTTGGCCTATAACTATTCCAAAAATTGACATTTTTGAATTCAAAACCCCATAATTCGATGGGAAATGAGCTCACCTTTCATTTGAGACCAGCCCCGAATCGCTACGACCAATAGAACCACAGATATTTGGAAAAAACTGAACATTTGAAAAAAATAAAAGGCTTCTACCCCTCAAAAATGCCAAAAAATATAAATTTTCAAAAAAATTGAAAAAAATACAAATGACACTGGTTTTCCGGCTAAAATTTCCTCAGCTTTTCAATAGAATGATCAAAAAAAATCAATCTCTAACCATTTCATTATAGTGTCCATTCTGCCCCACCCTCCCCTATATTAATTTCCCAACGATTTTTATCGATTATCTCGGAATCTATGACAGAATGAAAAGAAGTTTGGAAAAAAATTTCGTAGCTTCGATTTTCGAAAAAAAAAAAAAAAATTCACAAAAGTTCCTCTATCTCCCATAAATTGCAAGATAATTGCAAGCAATCGAAACTATAAAATAGTTCATAAAAAAATAATTAACTCCTTTTTTTTTTACATTTAGTAATTAACGTTAATTAACATCGAATCATAATTAAGTCAGACCTGTGTTTCACTACCACTATGATATTTTCTGTGTTTTCTATATTTTTTATGACTCCTGTGTGGTATCTGTCCATTATTAATCGAATGCGGATGAATAAGATGATGCTGCGGTGGTGATAAATGACTCAAATGATGTATCTGATGTTGTCCAGTTGCTGTTGATGATGGATTGTAACAGTGCATAACTGGTACAGCATGTGGATGACACTTGTGTGGTGGTTGTTTCCATGGTGGCATTTTTCTCCACATGTTAATTAAATTTGGCCACCAAATCCAGGCAGCAGCTGTTGCACCACCCACAAATGTAACGACAAATTTTAGAATAAAAAATTGAAATTGCGGTCTAGATGGTATTCTTGGTGTTGTTGATGGCTCTGGTGCACGTAGCCACGTATCACGACCCCACCATTCATAAAAAATTACACTTGTTGATGACATTATAATGATTGCATAAAAACATGAAAATATACCAACACGCGTTAGCAATAGTTTCTGATTTTTATGAAGTTCTGCTGGTGATTTTGCCTCGCGTTGACGTACCAGAGGATTCGTGTGAACTGATGAGGGTGATGGTAATTGCTGGTGAGGTAGGAGAAGTGTTGCTATGCCTGAGAGAAGAAATGTAGAGCCAACTGTGAGGTAAATTAATTGCGGTGTTAATACGAGAAGAAGGAGTGAACGCGAGTTCTGTTGTCCTACAAAGCAGCTGCCTGTAACAGATAATTAAAATTGTGATGAGAATTTAGTATTTATAAATAATTTTACAAAAAAATGTCTTGAAAGCTGCGGTATATTCACGAAAAACTTATTAAAAATTGACTTATTAAAAAAAAAAAAAAAAAATTTCTTTATTATATATAATATATATTGTATAGGGGAGAGTGGGGCAAAATGGACACTATAATGAAATGGTTAGAGATTGATTTTTTTTGATCATTCTATTGAAAAGCTGAGGAAATTTTAGCCGGAAAACCAGTGTCATTTGTATTTTTTTCGATTTTTTTGGAAATCTATATTTTTTGGCATTTTTGAGGGGTAGAAGCCTTTCATTTTTCTCAAATGTTCAGTTTTTTCCAAATATCTGTGGTTCTATTGGTCGTAGCGATTCGGGGTTGGTCTCAAATGAAAGGTGAGCTCATTTCTCATCGAATTATGGGGTTTTGAATTCAAAAATGTCAATTTTTGGAATAGTTATAGGCCAAAAACTGTTTCACAAAATTGTTTCACAGAAATGTCCATAAATACCTTAAAAATCGATATTTTTGAATTTAAAACCCTATAAATCGATGGCAAATGATCTCACCTTTCACCTCCCATCGGAATTTCTGCGTTACGACAAATAGAACCAAAGATATTCTCAAAAAACTGAAAATTTTCAAAAAAACCAGGCTTTTACCCCTCTAAAAAGCTCAAAAAAGTCAAAATCACCAAAAACTCCAAAAAATTAATTTCGGCACTTGTTTCCCATCTAAAATTTCCTCAGCTTTCCAATGAAATCATCAAAAACAATCTACCGCCAATATTTCCCTTAATTCCAAGAGTTTTCCATAATATTTGCCAAAAAATTTAGATGTGTCCATTTTACCCCTGATGTCCATTTTGCCCCACCTTCCCCTATAATAAAGAAAAAATATATATATGTATTTAAAAAAAAAATAATATTTGATTCTTTTTAAAAGCGATAGATTCGCGCTTAAATAATATGCCCATAGTTTTCTCTTCTTTTTCCATTTGGCAGGATTGCATCTAGGAAAGTATTTGTTTTAACAGAATTTTAATGTTTTATTTTCCACTCAAAATATTTTTTTAATTGGCGGGAAAAGTGTTGATGCATCTTCTCTCTGAAATCATTATTTATTCAGTAAAAAATTGTTATTATTTATTTTATAGCAGATTATTGATGAAGATATGACTTCAAAGAACTGAAAACGATTGAAAAAAGAATTACAAAAGAATTAAATTTTTTGAACTGAAAACATATTATTGAACGAATAGATGTTCTTCTGTATGTGATTGGTCTCATATGGATCGCTATGTGATGATATACATTTGCCTTAGAAACAAAGTAGCGTACACGGAGAGAAAAACTACTCTCCACTTTCCCCTACTGATTATATTTTTTTGCAGCTCTGATTTTTTCTAAAAAAATGTCATTGAAAAAATTATCCTAACTTTATACATTTCGAGTGTTTAAAAAAAAAAATAGATAAAAAATGAGATAAAAAATGTACTTGGAACTTTAAATGACTTTCTTCCACTTCGTTGGTGGTCGTGGAGAGTAAATATGTTTTACATTCAGAGGCCAATTTATCATATGTTCCTCGCGACAAATGTATCCTGAGGATTAAAAAACTCTGGTACAGAGGAAATGTACACATTTCTATCCTTTTTGTCTCTATTCGGAGTGCAAACATGTGTTTCGAGCAAAAAAAATATGACGTTCAAGGAAAGAAGAGCAAAATACGATTCAAGGGAGATTATATTAAAATCTCTGAAATAATGTTTTTAATGTTCAATAATTCGATTTTCAATTTCGATTTTCATTGCAGGAGAAAAGTCGGTAAAAAATGACTAGACAACTCAATCCTAGAGAATTTTGTAGATTGCAGAAAGATGAGTGTTAATCTCCTGTAAATTTGACACTTTCTGAAATATTTCAAAATATTAATAAAGTAAAAGATCCCATTATAAGGGGAAGGTGGGGCAAAATGGACATCAGGGATAAAATGGACACATCTAAATTTTTTGGCAAATATTATGGAAAACTCTTGAAATTAAGGGAAATATTGGCGGTAGATTGTTTTTGATGATTTCATTGGAAAGCTGAGGAAATTTTAGATGGGAAACAAGTGCCGAAATTAATTTTTTGGAGTTTTTGGTGATTTTGACTTTTTTGAGCTTTTTAGAGGGGTAAAAGCCTTGTTTTTTTGAAAATTTTCAGTTTTTTGAGAATATCTTTGGTTCTATTTGTCGTAGCGCGAAAATTCCGACGGGAGGTGAAAGGTGAGATCATTTGCCATCGATTTATAGGATTTTAAATTCAAAAATATCGATTTTTAAGGTATTTATGGACATTTCTGTGAAACAATTTTGTGAAACAGTTTTTGGCCTATAACTATTCCAAAAATTGACATTTTTGAATTCAAAACCCCATAATTCGATGGGAAATGAGCTCACCTTTCATTTGAGACCAACCCCGAATCGCTACGACCAATAGAACCACAGATATTTGGAAAAAACGGAACATTCGAAAAAAATAAAAGGCTTCTACCCTTCAAAAATTCCAAAAAATATAGATTTCCAAAAAAATCGAAAAAAAATACAAATGACACTGGTTTTCCGGCTAAAATTTCCTCAGCTTTTCAATAGAATGATCAAAAAAAATCAATCTCTAACCATTTCATTATAGTGTCCATTTTGCCCCACCCTCCCCTAATATAGTATAAATAATACGATTAATACTTCATTTTTTAAATCATATTAAATGTTAATATAATTTATTATCTTCGTCTGTATCATCTCTATTGATATTTTTCTTCATTGAATTTACTTCTTTATTTGAATTTTCATAAATTTATTAATCAACATCAAGATGTAAAGTCTTTTATTCAGCTACACCTATTATCGAAATATGAGATAATTTGTGATTATTAAATGTGTCGTGAGATTACAATACAACAAAAGAATATGATAACACGTACAGAACATGATAAAATCAACTTTTGGAGATGCTGTTGCCCTTAACAAAATTCGTTATGCAATTTTACACTCAGCAACTGTTTCGGTAAAATTACATAAATTTCATTTTTTTTTTCTACTAGACTTTGTGCATGGTGCTCTTGAAAATTTATATATATTTTTACACATATTTCTGAATTGACCGTCATTGAAATGAAGAAAAATGAATGTAAAGCGCGTTTTCACGTACAAAGAGCAGCAATTTGCCCGTTTGAGGAAGAAATACGTTTTTTTTTAAATTAATGCATTTTAGAGGCAAAAAGGCGCAAGTCCTTTGCATTCATGCCACTTTATTACTGAAGTCCTTAATAATATGATGAAAAGATAATAATAATGATAATTTGAGGGTTTTTTACCATTTTTTTTTGCAATAAAAGGCAAAAAAAATCGTTGCATTTTAGAGCCAAAAAGGAGCAAGTCTCTGGACTTAAGCCCCTTCATTTCTGAGGTCCTAACATAGACTTTTTAGAGACAAAAATATATTATATACTATCATGTATAATATATTATATTATATATTATATTATATATTATATTATATATTATATTATATATTATATTATATATTATATTATATATTATATTATATATTATATTATATATTATATTATATATTATATTATATATTATATTATATATTATATTATATATTATATTATATATTATATTATATATTATATTATATATTATATTATATATTATATTATATATTATATTATACATTATATATACTATATATACTATATATATAGTATAGTATATCTATAATATATATTAGGATAAGTGATGACAGAAAATGTCCCATGCTTTTTTATAGTATGGAACCTAATAAAAAAGAAAATTTGTCTTAAAATTATTTTTATTCCTAGAAAATATTTTTTTTCCTCAGTGTACCACCTCCATAAAGGATATAATTCTAAAGAATATTAAAAACTATCAGGAGACCTGCTCCGTAGAGAATGTTATGTACCCCCGGGAAAAAATGTTAAGATCTGATCAGATCAAATTGAATCCAAGCAGATCTAATCAGATCTGAGTTCTTTGGATCTGATCAGATCTGAAATTTGGCACGCTCTGATGAGAAGTAATTAGCCATTATCTTAGCTTCTGCATCTAATTTTCAAACTCATCTCTTCCTCTGCCAATTCTTCACAGAAATATTAAATGTCAATCATATAAATATAGTTTCATCAAATTAAATAGATTGAAAAAAAATCTGTCCTCAGTCAGGAAAAAAAATAAAAAATGAAACAATAATAACAATTACTCGTTGTTCATGCAGATTACAAAAATTAAAGAAAATACATAAAAATAGCGTAAACGTGACACAAAATAAGTGAAAGGAATGTTTTGATGAACTCGTTAATTCCTCAGCTGACGAGGATCGAATTGCAACCAAATAAAAAGAAAAAAAAATTGAGAATGCTGAGATAAAAATATCAAAGGAAATAAGGAGAGAATGCGTGACGCGTGTCTGTCATGAGGGAGGCTGAGAGAGGTGGCTGATTAGAAGAACGAAAGAAGTGTTTCGTAGTGGAAAAGGAGTGCGAGAATTTTGCAATCCGGTTTCCGGGGGCGCGGTATGTCATGCTTTTTTCCATTTCTATCTCTTTTTATTAAATTGTCGCAGCATTCCATTCAAGAGTCGTGCAATCGTATAAAAATTTTTCAAACCTGACCTACGACAAAGTGTTACACGATCTCGTCAATCCCGAAAGATTTGAGGAGATTCTTTTATATTTCATTTAATTGTAGGAGAGAAGAGAAATCAGCGATTACTTTTGAATGGAAATATCTCGGAGTGTAAGGGAGCTGAAGGAATTTTTAGAGAGATTTTTCGGTAAATGGGTAGTTTAACTCAGCCAAACAGAATTAAATTTTTTTTTAGAATTTTTATGCTTTGATATGATGTATTTCGATTGATTAGAGATCGGTAAAAAGACTCAGGGCAAAGAGACAAAATCCTGATTGAATTTTTTACAAAAGCAACGAACTTTTGTTGGAAGTCACTAACCAATTGAACCAAAAAATACCGCAATTAAATGGAAATTGAGATTATCACCACGTAAAATTACCAGTAATTCTTGTTGCAGTAAAATTACGGTAAAAATACCGTAATGTTACCATATTGTGACGTAATTGGAAAAAATTACCTGTTTTGATGTAAAATTACCGTCAAAATTTTTTGATGTAACGATACCGCAATTTACTGTAATTTCCATCTATATAGATGATTCAAAAAAAAATTTCCATACTCAAAGAATTACTTTTCAAGTAGTCAATTATATGAGAGTTAGTATTGAAATTGTTTTTTTTTAATTAAATTTTTTAAAAGGACAATTATTTAATTTTGTTAATCATTCAATGAGAACAGTTACCCGATTTATTCATTTTTGCCTCCTCAGGATAATCATATTTTCATACATCAATATTTAGAATAATATGTTAGGAACATTAATGATAATAACAACAATTTTATAATTTTTCATTGGCTGTCACTGACTATAAAAAAAGTAACACAAATGATGATCAGAAAGGCTGCGAATTGATTTAAAAAATTAATTCCGTAATTCATCTATATAGATGTAAATTTATCGTTATGTCTCTAAAAATGATAATTACAGTAATTTACTTTGAAAATCAGTATTTTTACCAGTTATGAGTTAAAATTTGAAAAATATCGAAATTAATTCATTGATTTGTTGAAAACAATGAAATTACTTAAAGTTATCTAGCTCGAAGGAAAATATTCAACAATGATATTTTAAAATTTGTAAAATTAAATTTCTATATTATTATTGTCAATGCGACAGTTGAAACTAGAAATGGTTAAAAAATGATTAAAAAATACGGATTTTAAGTGTCAAAATTCAATACTTTTAGTTGGCAGAGCTCTACTCTCCCTTTACCGATTTTTCTCTATTTGTCTAGCAAAAAATGCGTTCATAAAAAAATTTCTATCTCTTTTAGATTTTATGAGGTTTAGAAAATCTGTTTTTTAATCTAAGCATATAACAAAACAACTCAAGTTTGACAGCGTTTTTTTGATCAAATCTCTAGATACCTCATGAAGATAGAATGATTTCTGTAATTACGAGAGCTGATTTAACACTGATATATTAGTTTGTCAACAAGTTTTCATTCAAAATCTGAGAATCTATCTTTGAGATAGCATGATTTTATCGATGACACCTTTCTTTTGTAGAGGCAACAAAGAGCTAAAAAAAAAAGGTTCCTAAAATTTTCTTTCTCAGTTTTTCATCAAGTATCTCGACAATTATCAGAGATAGTGAAATTTTGCTGAATACATTTTTTGTAGTTCTCATTCTCCTCTAATGAGAAAGTCTATCACCAAAATTATGAGTCTTCCATGAATTTCAAGGATTTTTACAAATTTTTAATTGTCATTTCGGAAAATCCATAATATAAAAAAGCATGGGACATTTTCTGTCATCACTTATCCTTAATATATATTATAGATATACTATACTATATAGTATACATCTATGTACTATACACAGAAAAAAACGTTTTCTTAATTTAAGAATGTGCAGTCACTTAATTTAAGCATGGCAGGTCACTTAAATTAAATGACTTTTCTCACTTAAATCAAGTGACTTTGTCTTTCTTAATTTAAGAAAGTAAAAGTCACTTAAATTAAGTGACTTTTCTCACTTAAATCAAGTGACTTTGTCTTTCTTAATTTAAGAAAGTAAAACTCACTTAAATTAAGTGACTTTTTCTTCCTTAATTTAAGAAAGTGAAACTGGCTTAAATCAAGTGAGTTTTCTCACTCAAATCAAGTGACTTTTCTTTCTTAATTTAAGTGACCTGCACATTCTTAAATTGAGAAAACATTTTTTTCTGTGTACTATATATATAGTGTATATAACATATATAATATAATATAATATATTATATTATATTGCATTATATTATATTATATTATATTATATATATACTATATATATAGTATAGTATATAATATATTATATATGATAGTATATAATATATTTTTGTCTCTAAAGAATCTATGTTAGGACCTCAGAAATGAAGGGGCTTAAGTCCAGAGACTTGCTCTTTTTTGACTCTAAAATGCAACGATTTTTTTTGCCTTTTATTGCAAAAAAAAATGGTAAAAAACCCTCAAATTATCATTATTATTATCTTTTCATCATATTATTAAGAACTTCAGTAATAAAGTGGCATGAATGCAAAGGACTTGCGCCTTTTTGCCTCTAAAATGCATTAATTTAAAAAAAAAACGTATTTCTTCTTCAAACGGGCAAATGGCTGCTTTTTGTACGTGAAAACGCGCTTTACATTCATTTTTCTTCATTTCAATGACGGTCAATTCAGAAATATGTGTAAAAATATATATAAATTTTCAAGAGCACCATGCAAAAAAAGTGCGCGCTGTGCGCGCACCCAAAGTCTAGTAATCCAAAAATTTGGGATGTGCATGTGCATGTACTCTTCTCGCATCTTTGTTGAGCTATCTAAATTTATTTTTTTCTCTTTTCTCTTCATTCTAGTACTTTTTTTCTTCCTCGAGTAACTCTTTTCCCAGTCTCTTGTTGGCTTTGTAAAGATTACCGAAGAGATTCACCGGTATTCTCATCTCTGAGAAGAATGGAAACAGGAATGAGGTCCAGAGGATAGGGTGAGGAAGAGAAGAGAGGGCAGGGTGGCCTCTTATGCACGAGCGTTTGCTACTTTAAACCCGAAGGACGCTATTATTCGAATTGTGTGGTGGTGCAGTAAGCGTTTAACAGCGACTGCCGCCAACCAGAAAACCTGCGTTTCTCCTCCAACCAACATTCAATGCAAATTGGATTCGAACAGAAGCCTACTCTGCAACTTGTCACCGTCCTGCCCCCTCTCCAGTCTCACCGCAGGATTACTTTTATTCATTTTCTCTTTTTTTTTTTTTTTTAATATAAACGAAATTTTTCATGTTAGAGTTAGATTCGAGGAGAAATAATTTTCAAGTGAAAGTTTCAATTGTTTTGAGAATATTAGGTTCAGAGGAGTTTTATATAAAAAGAAAAGACTTTTTTTGTAGATCATGGAATATTCTACGAAAAAAGGCTCTTGATAATTTTCCCTGCACTCGTAAACTTGCACTGAAAATTTACACTTAAAAATTTCCATCTGAATTTTCTGTGCCAAATTGAAAATTTGGTAAAAATAGGAAAATTAAAAAAAAAAAAAAAATTCAAGTCATTTTGATTCTGAATATTCATGTTCAATTGGAAATTCAAGTAAATTGTCGAATTTTCATCTCAATTCTACTTAAAACTCATAGATTCCTTTGACTTTCCTCTGAAACTCACAGATTTCATAACAATCTTCCCATTGAAAAAAAATTCAATATCACGTTTATGAAAATTCTCATGAAATTGTCTATGAAATTTCCATGTTTTTCTAACACTGTACGAATTTCTTCTAATTCTCATAACTGATTTTTCCACATTTATGAATGAAAATAATTATCTTGGGATCTATTAACTTTCAGAGATTTTTAAGTAGACTTTTTACAGATTAAAAAAAAAATAGTTAAATTCTTGAAAAAAAATCTCTGGATAGTTTCTTGAGTCTATTCGTTAAAAGAGGTAGAATTCGTTTCTTCAGCTTTTGAAATTTATCTCCATTTATCAATTGATTATCTCAGAAATCATTGAATATCAAGATGATTATCTTAGAAATCATTGAATTTTTGGCAAAATTTAAGAAAAGACCGTTTTTTTTTAAAGGTTTTGAAATTTTCTACAAAAACTGTTTCTCGACGATTCTTGCCATTTCCACTCGTCTCAAAGATACACAGAGAAAAATGTTTTCTTAATTTAAGAATGTGCAGTTCACTTAAATTAAGAAAGAAAAGTCACTTGATTTAAGTGAAAAAACTCGCTTGATTTATGTGAATTTTAATTTTTTTAATTAAGAAAGAAAGTCACTTAATTTAAGTGAGAAAAGTCACTTAATTCAAGTGAATTTCACTTTCTTAAATTAAGAAAGAAAAAGTCACTTGATTTAAGTTAGAAAAGTCACTTGATTTAAGTGAAAAAACTCACTTGACTCAAGTGAGTTTTACTTTATTAAATTAAGAAAGAAAAAGTTAGTTGATTTAAGTGAGAAAAGTCACTTAATTCAAGTGAGTTTCACTTTCTTAAATTAAGAAAGAAAAAGTCACTTGATTTAAGTGAGAAAAGTCACTTAATTTAGTTGACTTTTACTTTCTTAAATTAAGAAAAAAATAGTTACTTGATTTAAGTGAGAAAAGTCACTTGATTTAAGTTAGAAAAGTCACTATATTAAGAATGTGCAGTTCACTTAAATTAAGAAAGAAAAAGTCACTTGATTCAAGTGAGAAAAGCCACTTAATTTAAGTGAGTTTCAGTTTCTTAAATTAAGAAAAAAATAGTTACTTGATTTAAGTGAGTTTTACTTTCTCAAATTAAGAAAGAAAAAGTCACTTGATTTAAATGAGAAAAGTCACTTAATTCAAGTGAGTTTCACTTTCTTAAATTAAGAAAGAAAAAGTCACTCGATTTAAGTGAGAAAAGTCACTTAATTCAAATGAGTTTCACTTTCTTAAATTAAGAAAGAAAAAGTCACTTGATTTAAGTGAGAAAAGTCACTTAATTTAAGTGACTTTTACTTTCTTAAATTAAGAAAAAAATAGTTACTTGATTTAAGTGAGAAAAGTCACTATATTAAGAATGTGCAGTTCACTTAAATTAAGAAAGAAAAATCACTTGATTTAAGTGAGTTTTACTTTCTCAAATTAAGAAAGAAAAAGTCACTTGATTTAAGTGAGAAAAGTCACTTAATTCAAGTGAGTTTCACTTTCTTAAATTAAGAAAGAAAAAGTCACTTGATTCAAGTGAGAAAAGCCACTTAATTTAAGTGAGAAAAGTCATTTGATTTAAGTTAGAAAAGTCACTTAATTTAAGAATGGCATGTCACTTAAATTAAGTGACTGCAAATTCTTAAATTAAGATAAAATTTTTCTCTGTGTATATTCCATTCGTCATTAAATGAAAATCAGAAAAACTAGTCTTTCTGAAAATTCTACTATTTTCTCATGTTTTTCATTCTTATTTCCTTCTGTAAATAAAAATAGAAAAGAGTGTACTGAAGAATTTCTTGGTACATTGTATCAACAATTTTAGCTACAAATTTGAGATTGAACTCAAGTGGCCCCAGGGAGAATGCGGCTTGCGGCCACAGTAATCACGTCGATTCCATCTTTTCTGCTTGTTGCTATTGTTCAGAATCTGTCTAGCAAGCCGTGTATAACAAGATACATTCAACCAGGCCAAAATATTTATCTCCAAGCCCATTAATTTTCCATTAAAAAAAAGAAGTAGAAACGACGTGAAAAGAAGAAAAAGAATTTCAGTGAATTTTTTTTCTCTTACAGTTATAAATCTTCAATGTAAAGAAGGAGAAAAAAAGAAATGAACGGAAATAAATTCTGCGAGAAATAAACGTAAAATCCTCAATTCAAAGATGCAAATGTCGTTAGCCTCGAGGGGGCCCTATCTCGCGGTAACATAAACAAGATGAATTAACATAAAAAGCGCTTCGATCCTCAACTAATAAGTATAATTAAATCTTCCAGGAAAAGAATTAAAAGAGCTTCGATGAATTTCTGTGATCTTGATTTACATTGTTTTTTTTTTTTTTTTAATTAAATTACTCAAAATAGTGAGGATGAAGTTGATGGATTTGTCTGTTTCGAGATTTTCTGTGGGAAAAACGGAAAATCTGATGCGAAATGCGATATCTTCCACATAAATTGAGATAATTAATCAGACAAGTTCTGTATCCCAGCATCTAGATATCTTTATCTCAACGGCTAATTTCAGTGTTGCAGTTAACAGACGCATACAAGGGTCCAGAATCCGGACATGTTATTTGCCTATCTGGTTACTGGGACCAACACAATTATACAATTGACGCTAAATCAACAGTTTCCAAGATCAGCCTAATTGGTCCTTCATTCTTTCATTATGTTCGTAATTAATGTAAGTGTATTTCGGAAAATTTTTATAAAAAGTTTTATAAAAAAATTTATAAAAAGTTTTATAAAAAAATTTTATAAATAATTTTATAAAAAATTTTATAAAAAATTTTATAAAAAATTTTATAAAAAATTTTATAAAAAATTTTATAAAAAATTTTATAGAAATTTCATGAAAATTTCAGAAAAATTCCGCAAAATTCGGAAAAATCTCAAATATATTAGAATAAAACTGATTTTTGAAATATATATAGGCAAAGGAAGGTTGAGAGGTTAATTTGAGAAATTATCAGAGAAAATTTCGGAAAAATTTCATAAAAAGTTTTATAAAAATTTCATGAAAATTTCAGAAAAATTCTGCAAAATTCGGAAAAATCTCATATATATTAGAATAAAACTGATTTTTGAATATATATAGGCAAAGGAAGGTTGCCAGAGGTTAATTTCAGAAATTATCAGAGAAAATTTCGGAAAAATTTCATAAAAAGTTTTATAAAAATTTCATGAAAATTTCCACAAAATTCTGAAAAATCTCAAATATATTAGAATAAAACTGATTTTTGAAATATATATAGGCAAAGGAAGGTTGCCAGAGGTTAATTTCAGAAATTATCAGAGAAAATTTCGGAAAAATTTTATAAAAAGTTTTATAAAAATTTCATGAAAATTTCAGAAAAATTCTGCAAAATTCGGAAAAATCTCAAATATATCAGAATAAAACTGATTTTTGAAATATATATAGGGCAAAGGATGGCTGCCGGAGGTTAATTTGAGAAATTATCAGAAAAAATTTCGGAAAAGTTTTATAAAAATTTCATGAAAATTTCAGAAAAATTCGGAAAAATCTCAAATATATTAGAATAAAACTGATTTTTTAAAATTAATGTAAGTGTTTTCAGGGCAAATTCCACGAGCTCTCCATTGAAACCAATTGAATTTGGAAATTCATTAAAGATTTCTAAAATGAATTGATCAATTTCGTAAGAAACGTAGTAAATTTTACGAATTTTTTTCTCGTAAATTTGATGAATTCATTGGATAGTTTGGAAACCTTGCGAAAGAGCTTTGGAGTCATTCGAAAATTTATTCTCTTAATTTCTTTTATTTCATTGATTATCTCAAAAACTAAGGAATCGAAGCTGATTGTGTCTTTCACCGGGAATTCTTCCGTCTTTCCACTAGAATTAGAAACTTTTCAGAAACTCATAATTGAAAAAAATTACATTAATAAAGTTAACAAACTATCGAAATTTTTGGGAAATCTTAGGTAAATTTTATGAAAAATCATCTAATGAAATCACTGAATGATTAAATCATTTTAATGGAATCATGATGGATTAAACAATCTATCACTTTCAATTAAAGATTTTTGTGATAAAAAAAAAAAAAAATCTCCATCGACAAATAAATTCGTAGAACAGAAGCAACAGTAGCGAGTAAACACACGTGGATCAATTTTTTTTATCAATTTGATAGTAACTTGGTACACATTCAGTTGTAATCTTATCTCTAAAACTGCAACGTCCGGTGATTAATCGAAATGAATCTAAAAATATCGGATTCATTCGATACCGATGCGATGGACAATAAAGCAAAAAAAATTATCCAATCAATAATAAAATTATGATTAAAAAAAATTCTCACCGGTTAATTCATCTGCATCAACGTCTCTTGTTACAAGAACAGCTATAGTATGAGCAGCTGGAAATCCCCATGCAGCAACAGCTCCAACAGTTGAGAAGCCCTGTTGTAATCCAAACCCATCCTCTTTACTAACAACATTTGAGAATGAACGAATCCATCGTCGCGTTGCAATGCACCACCAGGTACATAACACCACCCACCTAGAACAAAAAACAATCATTATTGATTAGCATTAATCTTTTAATTAATATTGTTAATTTGCTTCTTGAGCGTTTTCCCGAGGTTGATATTATCAACGACAGCATCAATTCTATAGTTTCTAAATGTATTACACTGTTGAAAAATATTATGTAAATGTATTACATTGTTAGAGCTTTGTAGAAGACTCTATGATTGAAAGTTTAATTACTTTTAATTAATATGTTACTATCACTTTGCTTATACCATTATTCCAAATGACATTTGTCACTATCATGATTTGTGTAAGACTTTGTGTAAATCGCTTTCAACCCTGTTATTGGCCTCGGTTGTTGGGTTGTTGTTCAAAAAAAGAATAAATAAAAATAAAATTAATGGGTAATTATCGAGTGATTAATTTGATAATTAAGGAAATTTTTCTGACCGAAGTTCGATTTCTTTGTAGAAAATGAAGAAAATCAGTTACACAGAGAAAAATGTTTTCTTAATTTAAGAATGTGCAGTCACTTAATTTAAGAAGGGCAGGTCACTTAAATTAAGTGACTTTTCTCACTTAAATCAAGTGACTTTTTCTTTCTTAATTTAAGGAACTAAAACTCACTTAAATTAAGTGACTTTCCTCACTTTAATCAAGCGACTTTCCTCACTTAAATCAAGTGAGTTTTCTCACTTACACAGAGAAAAATGTTTTCTTAATTTAAGAATGTGCATTCACTTAATTTAAGAATGGCAGGTCACTTAAATCAAGTGACTTTTCTCACTTAAATCAAGTAATTTTTTCTTTCTTAATTTACGAAAGTAAACGTCACTCAAATTAAGTGACTTTTCTCACTTAAATCGAGTAACTTTTTCTTTCTTAATTTAAGCAAGTGAAAATCACTGAAATTAAGTGACTTTTCTCACTTAAATCAAGTGACTTTTTATTTCTTAATTTAAGAAAGTACAACTCACTCAAATCAAGTGAATTTTCTCACTTAAATCAAGGGACTTTTTCTTTCTTAATTTAAGAAAGTAAAACTCACTTAAATTAAGTGACTTTTCTCATTTAAATCAAGTGACTTTTCTTACTTAAATCAAGTAACTATTTCTTTCTTATTTTAAGAAAGTAAAACTCACTTAAATTAAGTGACTTTTCTCACTTAAGTCAAGTGATTTTTCTCACTTAAATCAAGTGACTTTTCTTACTTAAATCAAGTAACTATTTCTTTCTTATTTTAAGAAAATAAAACTCACTTAAATTAAGTGACTTTTCTCACTTAAGTCAAGTGACTTTTCTCACTTAAGTCAAGTGACTTTTCTCACTTAAATCAAGTGACTTTTCTCACTTAAATCAAGTAACTTTTTCTTTCTTAGTTTACGAAAGTAAAAGTCACTTAAATCAAGTGACTTTTTCTTCCTTAATTTAAGAAAGTGAAACTCACTTAAATCAAGTGACTTTTCTTTCTTAATTTAAGTGACCTGCACATTCTTAAATCAAGTGACTGCACATTCTTAAATTAAGTGACTGCACATTCTTAAATTAAGTGACTGCACATTCTTAAATTAAGAAAACATTATTCTCTGTGTAATCTTCGAAATATTGACGGATCAACCAATAATAATTGAAATTGATTTATCTAATTTCCCTAGATTTTCATGATAACAATTGAGAATCACTGATGAAGAATGAACGATGATGATGGCGTGATGTGCCATTTCACTGTATTCATATTCGTACGTAGTTCATGTTGGTTACGTGCACGCGCCTCTCCTTGGCCAACACCTCGTCCTGAACGAAACTACCTCCTCGTTTTCATTTCTCCTTTATCCTCATATATTTTCCATCTTTCTTTCTTCATTCTCATATTTCCTCTTGCTTCATTCTTTCAGGTGATTTTTTTTAACGGTGAGACAAGAAAGAGAGAGGATAAAGAACGAGACTGAACAAAGAGGAACAGCAAAGAATTGTGGCCCCCAGGTCATAATGGATGCCAACAGAAAACCTAACAGATCTAACCAGTTTCCATCTATCCTTGTCTTACAAATCGTTCTTATTCAGCGTGTCCTTTACCTTGTTTCATCATTCGTTCTTCTTTCAACTCTTTTCTCAACTAATTAATCACACACAGCTTCTCTCCGAGTGAACGAGGAGGAAACACGTCTTGCAGACGAAAATCTTTCCTCTAGTTTCATAGCTTTCTATCATTAAACTAGTCATCTTTAAACATTACGTTTCGATGAAATTAAAAAGATCCAGGAGGATTTAATAGATTTCTTTCGTACATTATAAAATTTCCAGAATATAAAAAAGCATGGGACATTTTCTGTCATCACTTATCCTAATATATATTATAGATATACTATACTATATAGTGTACATCTATGTACTATACACAGGAAAAAACGTTTTCTTAATTTAAGAATGTGCAGTCACTTAATTTAAGCATGGCAGGTCACTTAAATTAAGTGCCTTTTCTCACTTAAATCAAGTAACTTTTTCTTTCTTAATGTAAGAAAGTAAAAGTCACTTAAATTAAGTGACTTTTTCTTTCTTAATTTAAGAAAGTAAAACTCACTTAAATTAAGTGACTTTTCTTTCTTAATTTAAGTGACCTGCACATTCTTAAATTGAGAAAACATTTTTTTCTGTGTACTATATATATAGTGTATATAACATATATAATATAATATAATATAATATAATATATTATATTATATTATATTATATTATATATATACTATATATATAGTATAGTATATAATATATTATATATGATAGTATATAATATATTTTTGTCTCTAAAAAGTCTATGTTAGGACCTCAGAAATGAAGGGGCTTAAGTCCAGAGACTTGCTCATTTTTGATTCTAAAATGCAACGATTTTTTTTTGCCTTTTATTGCATAAAAATGGTAAAAAACCCTCAAATTATCATTATTATTATCTTTTCATCATATTATTAAGGACTTCAGTAATAAAGTGGCATGAATGCAAAGGACTTGCGCCTTTTTGCCTCTAAAATGCATTAATTTTAAAAAAAAAACGTATTTCTTCCTCAAACGTGCAAATTGCTGCTTTTTGTACGTGAAAACGCGCTTTACATTCATTTCTCTTCATTTCCATGACGGTCAATTCAGAAATATGTGTAAAAATATATATAAATTTTCAAGAGCACCATGCAAAAAAGGTTGAAGCAAATGGAAGTTTCCGAAAGATTGTTGAGAAATAAATAATACTTTTTTTTGCAAAATTTTACTATTTACGAGATATTCTAAAAATCCTCCTGAATGTCGAATATTGTAAAAACGTGCACTTCATCGAAATACATCAAGATCATTTTTTTTTTGTAGGAAATCTCACTCTCTAAGTAAAGCTCCCATCCTATATTCCCCCAACTCCAATATTTTCCAAGATATTAACAAAAAAAAAACATCGAATTATTTATGAATATCAATCTCACATGCAAGAATAAAGCTTTTCATTTACCAAAATGAATGAATACAATCTGCATTTTATTCATGCAATGTATTTTTTTTTGCCTCTCACTAACGAGTCTGCCATTCATCAGAATAACATTTGCGATTCGTTAACATGCAAAGAGGCCGACAGCTGTGATCATCAAATTTTTGTTTTTATTCACTTCTGGTATTTTGTTTTTTTTTTCTTTCTCGAAAATATTTGAATTTTAATATTTTAATTTGCCTTTTTTTTCTGTGAATTAGTCAATGTAGTCAGAAGCACCTGAAAATCAAACCAACTACCGATCGTCATCAGCAAACATGTCAAAGGCAAACTGACTGGAAATATGTTCATGTTTCTCTCCCTTTTCTTTTTTTTTTTTTTTTTTTTTTTTCAAAGACTCCAGTGAAGAAAGAGTAAATTCAGGAGTGCCTTGGGTACGTTGTGTGTATGGGCTCGTTCACGCCTTCTGGAATTTCATCTTGACAACCCCCCTCCTTTCTTCTTAATGCCTCTTCCTCATCGCCATCACTACAAATATAAAAAGCTTCGGTTTCCATTCCACTCAAACGCTCTTCTCTGAGTGGCAGGAAACGCAGAGAAAAAAAATCGAGGCATTCGTTGACAAAATGAGGGTGCGAATTTTTTTTTTTTTTTGGTCACTCATAATTCTTCATGAAGTAATTCATATGAATTGAGGGACACTAAGAACAAATCTCTGGTTAAATGATTTGAGGATAAAAATTTGTACTCGTTTGGAGTGGGTTGTTCCACAAATATTTCGATACTATGGGGTCTAAGAGAATTTTGAAGAAGATTGAGTTTCCTGCGAAACGTTCTTCTCGACCGAATAACTAATTTATAGGGAAAATAGTTGGTTTGCTAAATTTTGTAAAAGATTTCATAATATTATTTTTTGAAATTTTTTTTTTTTTTTCGAGATATTTCACTGCGATGTCGTTTGATCGAAATTTTTAATAATAAAGTGGAAACGAATTTTGGAACACTTAATCCAAAAAAATTGTCATATAGGTGCTATTTTATTATTATGAAGCAGCTTGGAGTTTCTAATGAAGATTGTATACAGAGAAAAATGTTTTCTTAATTTAAGAATGGCAGGTCACTTAAAATAAGTGACTTTTCTCACTCAAATTAAGTGACTTTTGTCACTTGAATCAAGTGACTTTCTCTTTCTTAATTTAAGAAACTAAAACTCACTTAAATTAAGTGACTTTTCTCACTTAAATCAAGTAACTTTTTCTTACTTGATTTAAGAAAGTAAAAGTCACTTAAATTAAGTGACTTTTCTCACTTAAATCAAATAACTTTTTCTTTCTTAATTTAAGAAAGTAAAAGTCACTTAAAATAAGTGAATTTTCTCACTTAAATCAAGTAACTTTTTCTTTCTTAAGTTAAGAAAGTAAAAATCACTTGAATTAAGTGATTTTTCTCACTTAAATCAAATAACTTTTTCTTTCTTAATTTAAGAAAGTAAAAGTCACTTAAATTAAGTGAATTTTCTCACTTAAATTAAGTGACTTTTCTCACTTAAATCAAGTAACTTTTTCTTTCTTAATCTAAGAAAGTAGAAGTCACTTAAATTAAGTGACTTTTCTCACTTAAATCAAGTAACTTTTTCTTTCTTAATTTCAAAAAATAAAAGTCACTTAAATTAAGTGACTTTTCTCACTTAAATCAAGTAACTTTTTCATTCTTAATTTAAGAAAGTAAAAGTCACTTAAATTAATTGAATTTTCTCACTTAAATCAAGTGAGTTTTCTCACTTAAATCAAGTGACTTTTCTTTCTTAATTTAAGAAAGTAAAAGTCACTTAAATTAAGTGACTTTTCTCACTTAAATGAAGTAACTTTTTCTTTCTTAATTTAAGAAAGTAAAAGTCACTTAAATCAAGTGACTTTTCTTTCTTAATTTAAGAAAGTAAAAGTCACTTAAATTAAGTGACTTTTCTCACTTAAATGAGGTAACTTTTGCTTTCTTAATTTAAGAAAGTGAAAATCACTTAAATTAAGTGACTTTTCTCACTGAAATCAAGTGACTTTTTTTTCTTAATTCAAGAAAGTAAAACTCACTTAAATCAAGTGAGTTGTCTCACTTAAATCAAGTGAGTTGTCTCACTTAAATCAAGTGAGTTGTCTCACTTAAATCAAGTGAGTTGTCTCACTTAAATCAAGTGAGTTTTCTCACTTAAATCAAGTGACTTTTCTTTCTTAATTTAAGTGACCTGCACATTCTTAAATTAAGTGACTGCACATTCTTAAATTAAGAAAGCATTTTTCTCTGTGTACTTCACTTCATGATTATGCCAAAATGTTCGGAATTTACTAGAATTCACCAACATGTTTCTTTTATAGATGATGGGATTATCTACAAAAAATGTTTCTCGATGAATTTCTTCCATGCCACTCCTCACAAAAATATCCTAATCAGTAAGTTGAAAAATCAAAATTTCTAATGAAATACTAAATGAGAGTTATGAAAATCAGACGTACAACAGTTTTCGCGACTATCTCAGAAACCATAGAATCTACAAGAATCCATCGAGAGATCGTTCTTGTACAGCACAAAATTATCCGTAAGAAGTGTCTCGTAATTTCTCCATAAACCTATCAATTTCCAAGATTTTTTTTTTTTTAATTTTCCAAGATTTTCTATCGGAAAAAAATCTTTTCCTTCCGCCATCACTTTAGTAATGTTATTAAAAATTTGAATCGATCTCCTTCTTCAATATTAACTCCAGACCATACATCTCATGTAAAAATCTTGGTGCTCGTCAACGAGCTCGTTGAAAGCCTGTAATTTATAATTACATCGAAAAAATAATTGGCACGTTACGAACATGATGGGTATGTGCGTGCTGCGATGATATTATAAACAGGAGGAAAAAAAATTAAAAAAAAAAAAAAAAATTAAGGAAAAAGAGAGAATTATTAAAGTATATAAAGTCGTGCATGTAATGTTAACGCACTCAAGCATCATCACCCAACAACGACGTACACATCTGATCTTTAATGCTTTGGGCAGAGGTATCGTGTTTATACATACATGAAAACCAGTCTATAGACTGATTGCAGATTACCAAGCCAATTGGTTTTTGTATGTATAAAGAAGAGGTAACTCTGAATTAACCATAACCTATGGGTGATTATTAACCGTTATCATTAGCTTGTTTGCTGAAGCGTACATATCACATCGCAAAATATGAATAATGCAATAATGCTTTTCGTGCTTCAATGTTCAACGAAAAGAATGAGGCATTTTTTTTTGAATTTTTCAATTATCCGGGATATTTGGGAGGAGAAGAGCATTGAGGTAGTTGGATTGGGAAGAGATATATAAAAAATGAGACACCAGCCTCTCCATGGAAAGGGTTCTCGGTGCATATATCACATATTCATTCTCATTCTGATGTACTCAAAGTTTACACAGAGAAAAATGTTTTCTTAATTTAAGAATGTGCAGTCACTTGATTTAAGAAAGTAAAACTCACTTAAATTAAGTGACTTTTCTCACTTAAGTCAGGTGACTTTTCTCACTTGAATTAAGTAACTTTTTCTTTCTTATTTTAAGAAAGTGAAAGTCGCTTAAATTAAGTGACTTTCCTCACTTAAATCAAGTGATCTTTTCTTTCTTAATTTAAGAAAGTAAAACTCTCTTAAATTAAGTGACTTTTCTCACTTGAATTAAGTAACTTTTTCTTTCTTAATTTAAGAAAATAAAAGTCGCTTAAATTAAGTAACTTTTCTCACTTAAATCAAGTGATCTTTTCTTTCTTAATTTAAGCAAGTAAAACTCACTTAAATTAAGTGACTTTTCTCACTTAAATCAAGTGACTTTTCTCACTTGAATTAAGTAACTTTTTCTTTCTTAATTTAAGAAAGTAAAAGTCGCTTAAATTAAGTGACTTTTCTCACTCAAATCAAGTGATCTTTTCTTTCTTAATTTAAGCAAGTAAAACTCACTTAAATTAAGTGACTTTTCTCACTTAAATCAAGTGACTTTTCTCACTTGAATTAAGTAACTTTTTCTTTCTTAATTTAAGAAAGTAAAAGTCGCTTAAATTAAGTGACTTTTCTCACTCAAATCAAGTGATCTTTTCTTTCTTAATTTAAGAAAGTGAAACTCACTTAAATTAAGTGACTTTTCTCACTTGAATTGAGTAACTTTTTCTTTCTTAATTTAAGAAAGTAAAAGTCGCTTAAATTAAGTGAATTTTCTCACTTAAATCAAGTGATCTTTTCTTTCTTAATTTAAGAAAGTAAAACTCACTTAAATCAAGTGACTTTTCTTTCTTAATTTAAGTGACCTGCACGTTCTTAAATTAAGTGACTGCACATTCTTAGATGAAGAAAACATTTTTCTCTGTGTATCTATTCGATATTCAAGTATGAATTTCATATTTAATTTTGAATTGAACGAAAATTTTAGAATTTCTTTAGAAAATTGTCGATATCCCCCAAATGATATCCTGCGCCTATACACATATTCAAATGAAGTTTTTTTTCTGTTTGAAAATTGCCCAGAATTTCGCGAATTTTGTGAAAATGCCAAATTTTTTAACCTTTTTCTTTAGTTTACTGTGTGCTGAAACACCGCCTAAATTTCCAAGCCAATCGGCTGGACGGTTTTTTTTCCCCGAATGAACAAAGTTTCAGCAAAAATTGAAAGAACACTTTTTTGTTCTTTAAACACCAATTAATGATGATTTGGCCGAAAATGTGTTTTTCGACATTTCTCATCATTTGGAGTCATATTCCGATGAAATCTCGAATTCAAAAAAAATCACGATTACAATGCTTCCATTCGGAAGCAATAATGGAACCTTTGCCATTGAATTTGTGTAGAAACGAGTTGAATTTTCTCTGAATAGATTCTTTTGCTAATATCTCTGAGAATCATGGGTTCATCGGAATTTATTGAGACCTTTCATTTTTCGTAAAGAATTGATTTCCCTATAAAAAACGCTTCTTGATGAATTTTTTTTAATTAAATAGTTTTCGAGATATTTGAATGAAATGGAAAGCTCGCTAATAATAACTTTAAGAAAAGAATTGAAAATAATTTTGGATATATTATTCTGCGAGTATCTTTCAAAAGAATAGATTGATTGAGATTTATAATTGAGTATTTTTTTGAGAATTTCGAAGCCGTAATAAAAAAAAAAAAAAATATTTTTTGAGAAGATGTAATCATCTTGAAAAAAGCTAGCTCGATAGATTTCCGTAAACCAAATGGTTGTCTCTCAGAACTCGTCTCTTTAATTTTAGAATTCAATCCTCTGTTTTCCAATCTGTTTATTGTACGAAGACACTTTAAATAATCAAATTCTCCCGAGAATACGCCCAGCTGAATTGATATACACAATTCTTAAACGGAAGCCAATAGCTCTTCCATTATTTCAAAATAGTTTTCTATTAAAAGAACAGTGTTCTGGATCGAGAATGAGAACTAATTTTTTTTTTGAGATAATAAAGTTTATGAATTTTCAAAAGTTCAACGTTGTTATCGAAGGTATTAAGGAATTTCTATTGAAAAATGCTATAGTAAATTTTGGTCCATTCAGTATCAAAATGATTGAATGAGCAGCACTGAGGGAAAAAAATATTTTCTAGGAATAAAAATAATTTTGAGCACAAAATTTCGTTTTTTATTAGGGTTGATTTTAATTGGGAGAAATAAATACGGGGCATTCCACACCACATTTACCTATCAAATGAGTTTGCATCTGCGATCTTGCTGAATTTAGGATATGTTTCTAAATGTATCCAAAGGTACTCCTCTGATTTTTTTCAATTTTTTCTGACTGCGAGCTTTTGAGATATTGATTTTTCAAAAATTTGACTATTTTTTTTTGATCGTCCATAACTTTTCAACGGATTAATCGATTTGGACATTTTGTTTTTCAAATCCTTTGTTTTTCAACGTAGTTTTCGAAAAAAAATGGAAAATGAATTTTTCTTGTAGTTATTGTAGTGTTTCAATGAATTTTCTATTAAAGTCCCGTTCTTTAAGATGTGTGGGTCCGTCGATTTTTTTGAAAAAAATTTCAAAAAATCTTAACTCAATTTGGAAGCTTTTGAGCTTGGTCTCATCGTGGGCCAACCATTTTTTCTATTTTTCACTGATTGATGAAATCTTTGTGAACTTGATATTTTGGTTGAAAAAAAGGAAGGAAGGAAGAATCCTTCCTCCTCATATTTTTAGCATCAAAATCACGCCTGTCTTAATTTTTGGATTTTTTCGTCAATGTAAGCGGTTGCTTTCACAGCATCATCGAGTAATTTCCGTTCTTTTGCTTCTAGTTCTTCCACAATTCCAGCCGATCTCTTTCGGGTTTTTCACGCTTTTTCTTTTTCTTCTCTTTCATTTTTATTTGTTTCACCAGATCTTCTTTGCACTGCGCGAGAAAATCACGAGCTGCATGGATTAAAGCTTCACGTACGAGAGTATTTTATAAAGAATATTTTTGTAAGGAATTGAAACTTTTTATTCCATAAAGAACTGTAACTTTTTTATAAAGACTTTATAAAGTATTTTCATATGTGTTTTGTCACAACCAAATTTTTAAGTCTTTCCTTCGATTGTATTGCATTATAAATTCTCCTTTGTACAATCAGAGAATTTTCATGTTCATTCTCCCTGAGAAAGAATTAAAATTCCAGATAAATTTTAGAATTCCCTGACTTTTCCCGGGTTTCCAGGTTTCCCTGACCTCTAGACACCCTGTTAATTATTAACTAAGAAGACGGTCAGAAAATTAATTTTATTAGAAAATTATCAAAAGAATTGATGGCAAAATCTTCAACCAATCAGTAGACAAATAGAAAAGTCACCAATAAAAAAAATCATTTATGATTCATCTCCAACTATATAATGACAATGACAAAAATGATTTAAATTTTGATTAAGCAGGTGAATATGAAACGACGTTGAAAATGGCATGTTTTAGTATACACACATGTTTGGTGAATCTTTCATCGGTTATATGCCAGCTTTATAATGGGCCTGGGGGATCACAGTGAGTGAATAAAAGAGAGATAAAGAGTTTAAAAAAAAAAAATGAAGATTGGAGGCGAGTCTGGGACCGAGGGCAGCATCAACGTTGTGCAAGCCTCGTAAGGCGCTTTCGTAAAACCTCCGGGGTATATAATCAACAAGATGAGATGAAGAAGGGTACTAGTCGACTTTGTGTGTGTGTTTGTGTTTGTTTTGTTAGTTAGCGAGTCGTCACGCCTTCAAACCTCCTCTCCTCTCGACATACACAATCATTTCTAGATGATCTAGTTGAAGTTTTTGTTTCAATTCTGAATGATTCATTGCAAGGAAAATTATTTCAAACGAAAAATATTGAAGGAAAAAAAACATAATTCCAATTAGTTTTTTCGTTGTAATAATCATACAAGAGGCTGCCTCGTGACATCTGGAAGAGACTGGCCTGCTTCGAAAGCTCATTAATTCATTTCCTCTCTTTTTTTTCGCCTGCCATTTGTTATTTATGGATCCTTTTTTTTCTCCTTGAGATGATGAAATTGATGGATTGTTGAAATTTTAATAATTCACTGGAAAATAATATATTTTTCGATATAATTGAGAAATAATTTGATTAATAATTTCTTATACTCGTGTTATTTCGGCAAATAATGCACCAAATATAACTTTATTTTTGCCTATTTTGAGTTGATCACAAATTCCTCATTCTTCTCAGTATAATTCCATTTTTTTGCAGAATACAACAATTGTATCAACTCAAAAAATATTTCTTCAAGATCATTCATTCATTTTCAAGATAATTGGATAGCCTGGTTGAAAGTTTGAAAAATTGATAAATCAGAAACTGAATTCTGAGATTGAGGATGTCTTGAGGAACCTTGTCCCCTCACGAGATGATGGATCGTTCATCCTCCCCTGGCTGTATTTCCTTTCATCCTTTATTTTTTTTTTTTATTATTATTATTTTTAAAAGTCTTCTTATTCCATGAGGCCTCCTCTACTCACGAGAAACCCGATGCTCCAAGGATTGCGAATAAGAGAGAAAGGAAAACGTAAAACTGGCTGACTACTTACCTACAGAAACGAGCCCAGGAGGCTCACCAGACTCTTATTCCACTGTTATTCCATTGGCGTAGCATTTTAAACTTGAATGATAAACAGTGTATAGAAGAAAAGATCGTGAGGAATTCATTTTTTTGCGATTCCATCAATTTCGTGGAATATTTAGAAATGTATGGGAAAAAGGAAAATTTTCGTCAAGAACTTTTTCATTGAAAAAAGTCGGAATTTCAAAAAAAATTCGGAAAATTTGAGTATCTCTCCGAGAAATAAAATAAAGTTCTGAAATGAGTCAATGAGTCAAAAAAAACGATTCATCTTCCCTGAATTACGACAGATTTTGGAAATTTTTGGCAACTTTTTCTGTTTTAGAGAGTGACTCTAAAGGATTCGAGCAAATCGAGAGCGAAATGATGGACGATAGAGCAAATTTCAGTACTGAATTTTTGGTAAAGATTTCGAGATATCTTATAAGAACGGGAGAACTGAAATTAGCTCATTTCATCACTCGAAAATCAAATTAATCAATTTGCAGTGGAATGATGATCATTATTGCAAAATTTTGCCTTCAGGCATAATCCAAAAATGGCAGCAAACAGCTCGTCAGAGTTGATGCTGTAACAAACCCATACTCACATTCCCCAAAAATAGAAGGATCCAAAAAGAGAACTGTCCTCAAAAGTACTGGATCCAAGCAATTGCGCAAGTCAATCAAATCAACGTTATTTCTCAAGATGTCTCGGAAATAGATGTTAATAGAAAAATCCTACAAATATCTGTTTTTGTGGAAAGAATGCTTACACAGAAAAAAATGTTTTCTTGATTTAAGAATGTGCAGTCACTTAATTTAAGAATGGCAGGTCACTTAAATTAAGTGACTTTTCTCACTTAAATCAAGTAACTTTTTCTTTCTTAATTTAAGAAAGTAAAAGTCACTTGAATTAAGTGACTTTTCTCACTTAAATCGAGTGGCTTTTCTCACTTAAATCAAGTAACTTTTTCTTTCTTAATTTGAGAAAGTAAAACTCACTTAAATTAAGTGACTTTTCTCACTTGAATCAAGTGACTTTGTCTTTCTTAATTTAAGAAAGTAAAACTCACTTAAATTAAGTGACTCTTCTCACTTAAATCAAGTGGCTTTTCTCACTTAAATCAAGTAACTTTTTCTTTCTTAATTTAAGAAAGTAAAAGTCACTTAAATTAAGTGACTTTTCTCACTTGAATCAAGTGACTTTTCTCACTTAAATCAAGTGACTTTTCCCTTCTTAATTTAAGAAAGTAAAACTCACTTAAATTAAGTGACTTTTCTCCCTTGAATCAAGTGACTTTGTTTTTCTTAATTTAAGAAAGTAAAACTTACTTAAATTAAGTGACTTTTCTCACTTGAATCAAGTGACTTTGTCTTTCTTAATTTAAGAAAGTAAAACTCACTTGAATTAAGTGACTTCTCTCACTTAAATCAAGTGGCTTTTCTCACTTAAATCAAGTAACTTTTTCATTCTTAATTTCAGAAAGTAAAAGTCGCTTAAATTAAGTGACTTTTCTCACTTAAATCAAGTGACTTTTCCCTTCTTAATTTAAGAAAGTAAAACTCACTTAAATTAAGTGACTTTTCTCATTTGAATCAAGTGACTTTGTTTTTCTTAATTTAAGAAAATAAAACTCACTTCAATTAAGTGACTTTTCTCACTTAAATCAAGTGGCTTTTCTCAATTAAATCAAGGAACTTTTTCTTTCTTAATTTGAGAAAGTAAAAGTCACTTAAATTAAGTGACTTTTCTCACTTGAATCAAGTGACTTTTCTCGCTTAAATCAAGTGACTTTTCCCTTCTTAATTCAAGAAAGTAAAACTCACTTAAATTAAGTGACTTTTCTCACTGAAATCAAGTGACTTTTTCTTTCTTAATTCAAGAAAGTAAAACTCACTTAAATCAAGTGAGTTTTCTCACTTAAATCAAGTGACTTTTCTTTCTTAATTTAAGTGACCTGCACATTCTTAAATTAAGTGACTGCACATTCTTAAATTAAGAAAACAGTTTTCTCTGTGTATATACAGAAAGGAATTTACAAAAAATGTGTTCACCTCCCACACATTTCGGGGAGTCCTCCAAAAAAAAAGCAGAAAAAGCAGGAAATTGAAATCGATTTCAGACAATTGGTGCGGAAATGATTTCTTTCATTCAAAAAATGAATATACGCCAATGGGCAAACCGACGCCGCCATATAGTTGGTCCTGAAAACCAGAGAATGAGGTAGGTGGAGTGAAAAAAAAATGATAAAAAAAAGGCAAACGAAAGGGAGAAGGATAAGAAATGCATATACACCGTATAGTGCACAGCCATAATTTACATCGAAAGAGCCGATAAACATCGCGCCCCGCGGACACAGAGCCACGAAGCCGGGGCTCCTCCACGAAGCCCTTTAGCACTCCCATTGCATTGTCCTGTCCCGTTCTCTTTGCATCATTCTCCCCCTTGTTTTCTCCTTTATATATATACATATATTTTTTATTCTTCCTTTCATCTTCTTCTCCCCTTGTATTCCTCTCTCAAAGAGACTCGTGATCTTGTTTCAGGTCTTTTTCATGCCTCCGAATTTTTGTTCCAAAGTTTTTCAATTTTTTTTTTTTTTTTTTTCATTTTCTCTTCCTGTTCTCTTTTTTTTAACGCCTCTTTCATGATGTACGAAACGAGTTTCAATCAAAATAATCATCACCGTCATCACTTCAACAGAGTGAAGATACTTCATTGCTTTTGGCTTTTTTCACGCTTTTGTGATAACGAGCTTGATGGATATTCAGGAACTTGAAATTAAATAATGACATTTTGGCATTTTGACTGGACCATTAGTAGACGTGATATTCAAGTTACAAAAAACCAGTGAAAGAATAGATTCCTTTCAAGTACTTGAGAACTATGGATTTAAGGTAATCCTCGTGGTTCGGGCAATCTATTTTCCCTTTTCGATTTTGCGGACTTTCGATAGAATAGCATGAGTAGATTTTTCTAAAATTTAGTTTACCCCATGTTACCGGACAAATAAGGCCAAAATTAGTTTTTGAAAATAATTGAATTAACTAGGGGTGTGCGAATATTCGAAGTTTTGAATTATTCAGTGTGAATCGAATTTGAATAATTCAATTTGAAAATGAATCAAATTCTCGAATATTTGAATTATTTGAATAATTCGAATAATTTAAATATTCAAATTATTCGAATTTTTGAATTATTTGAATTTTTAGAATTATTTGAATTTTTTGAATTATTCGAATTTTTCGAATGATTTGAATTTTTCGAATTATTTGAATTTTTCGAATAATTTGAATTTTTCGAATTATTTGAATTTTTCGAATTATTTGAATTTTTCGAATTATTTGAATTTTTCGAATTATTTGAATTTTTCAAATTATTCAAATTATTCGAATTTTTCAAATTATTCGAATTTTTCAAATTATTCGAATATTTCAAATTATTCGAATTTTTCAAATTATTCGAATGTTTCGAATGATTTGAATTCTACTAGTATTTCAAATTCTACGAATATTTCGAATTGATCGAATAATTCATCTTTCGAATATTCAAATCGAATTTCGAATTGAATGATATTATTCAATTCAATTCGATTTACAATTTCCACACCCCTAGAATTAACATTGAAACTCCATAAGCGAGGTTCAGTTTCAGTTTCACTGCGAAAATTCATGATCACAGACCTATTTTTTCCTTATATAACCTTATATGTTTTTTGTTCGTCAGAATGTCTATTAATTTTTGAAATCATGAAAAATGCATGTTGCCGGACATATAACGACGATTAATGCAATTAATTACATGAAAAAATCAATGGCGGCAATATTGATATTTAAAATCCGAGAATCCTTCAATCACAGTCCTAGATACTGGGACAGCGTGAGTCAAATGCAGAACAATATTGAATATTCATAATATTATCTAATAACAATTTATCATCTTGGACATCGTTCTAGTATCGGTAAAATGTTGAAAAATCGAAATAGTTAGGGGAGAGTGGGGCAAAATGGACACTATAATGAAATGGTTAGAGATTGATTTTTTTTGATCATTCAATTGAAAAGCTGAGGAAATTTTAGCCTGGAAACCAGTGTCATTTGTATTTTTTTCGATTTTTTTTGAAAATCTATATTTTTTGGCATTTTTGAGGGGTAGAACCTCTCATTTTTTTCAAATGTTCAGTTTTTTCCAAATATCTGTGGTTCTATTGGTCGTAGCGATTCGGGGTTGGTCTCAAATGAAAGATGAGCTCATTTCCCATCGAATTATGGGGTTTTGAATTAAAAAATGTCAATTTTTGGAACAGTTATAGGCCAAAAACTGTTTCACAAAATTGTTTCACAGAAATGTCCATAAATACCTTAAAAATCGATATTTTTGAATTTAAAACCCTATAAATCGATGGCAAATCATCTCACCTTTCACCTCCCGTCGGAATTTTTGCGCTACGACAAATAGAACCAAAGATATTCTCAAAAAACTGAAAATTTTCAAAAAAACAAGGCTTTTACCCCTCTAAAAAGCTCAAAAAAGTAAAAATCACCAAAAACTCCAAAAAATTAATTTCGGCACTTGTTTCCCATCTAAAATTTCCTCAGCTTTCCAATGAAATCATCAAAAACAATCTACCGCCAATATTTCCCTTAATCTCAAGAGTTTTCCATAATATTTGCCAAAAAATTTAGATGTGTCCATTTTACCCCTGATGTCCATTTTGCCCCACCTTCCCCTATAGTAATTATAATAACTAGAAGAAAAATAAAAATAAAAATCGATCATTTAAACCAGCCACTAGGATTACCTTAACATTGATTTTATAACAACATTTCTAAATGAAAAAATTTCTCAATGTTTTTCAATGAAATTTCGGAAAAATTCATAAATTTCCAAAATACAGCCTATGCAAGCATCGTTTTCTCACAAAAATTAAGATAATCATCGTCGTAAAACAAGCTTAACTCGATCATCATGAGAGAGGATGTACACACGTGCAAACCTCCACAAGGCCAGTAAACAAGGGGGGTAACGATTAAAGAGAGGTGTTCTTGGCGAAGGTGCAGAGTACGATGTGCACGTTTTGATATCCAATGGATGAGAGGGAGAAAAAGGACTTTCAGGTATGTCAAGATGATTTCACCAACAAGCCCACGTTTTATCTTCTTTCCCTTTTGCTGTGCCTTATATCTCCTCTAACCGTTTCCAACACGGAGCATATCAGGACACAATCTTTGGTATGCCAGTAAAAAATATACCAGCAAACACCTCGTGAATATCTCCTTAATTTTTGCATTCCAAGAGATATTTCGTTTTATCTATGTATATATATATATTTAGCATTCTATTGATTTTTCTAAATAGCTCAGGATCTAATCGAGCTAGAGAAATTTTGTTATGACCTTATTTGTTGAAGAAAATGTGAGCTAAAAAAAGTTTTAATGAAAATCTCTCTATCTTTCATAGATTCCGAGATATTCTGCGAAAGCCAATTCAAAGGCAATTTATTCATTTCGTTCCCAAGCCTCTACTCGATTCCTCGATATCGCGGATAAGAATTTTCTTGCAAGGTCTCCCTTTTTCTAAGAAAAAGACTCTATAAGAATTCACTTTTTCTCGTAGATTTCAGGGTGTGCCATAAAGAACAATATCGAACTAAAATTGTTTCATTGGATCAAAAAAAATTCTCTTCAATGTCGAAATCTCGCGGGATCTGCAACAGATATTGAATGTTTTTATGAGGACTTCTTTTTTTCTACGAAAAAAGGTCCCTACATATAAATTTCTTGATTTCCCATAGATCTTGAGATATTTCGTAAAATTTATATCTTCAGATTATTTCTAATGAATCATATTTTCTCGAACAATTGCAGTAAAAATGGTTTGGAAGCCTTCAGTGTCATCAATTGTGATCAATTCTCGAATTGACACATTGAAAAATGTGAAAGTAAGTCAAGAATTAAAAAAAACCTCAAGAATTCGATGGTTTGGAATGAAGCATGGTTTTTTTTATTCCTTCACATGTTTGTAAGGATACCAATCCAGTTAGATATTTCCTTTTTGATCACCCGTTATAAAGAAAGGAGGAGAGTAGGGGGCCCCCTGTGAGATGAGACTCCTTCGAACGTGAACGCGGGATGAGGATACGCGAGAGGATGGGAGTCAGAGGCTCGTTAGCGGCACGAGAGAGAAAGAGGCGAAGCTAACCAACACACACTGTTGCCAGATTGTTAGAGTTGATCTTTTTCTTCTCATGATTTCGTGGTCAATGCGACGTATCTCAAATACATCGAGTTTCAACCAATTTTAATAGGTATTCTTCTTCTAGGGGAAGCTGGGGCAATACGGACATAAGGGGTAAAATGGACACATTTGAGTTTTTATGCATATATTATGAAAAAATCTTTAAATGAATGAAAATATTGGAGATGGATTTTTTTAAATGATTCTATGGAAAAGGTGAGGAAATTTTAGTCGAGAAACAAGTGCCAGAATTTATTTTTTTCAATTTTTTGAGAATTTGTTTTTTTCTGGCATTTTTGAGGGGTAAAAAGCCTTTCGATTTTTGAGGAAATTCAGTTTTTTGAGAATATCTCCGGTTTCATGGGTCATGGCGACCAGGGACCGATTTTAAATGAAAGGTGAGAACATTTCCCATCGATTTATGGGGTTTTGGATTCAAAAATATCGATTTTTCGAATAGTTATAGGCCAAAAACTGATGATCCTAATTTTTCACAAAAGTTCTCATAACTATCTGAAAAATTGATATTTTTCAATTCAAAACCCCATAAATCGATGGGAAATGATCTCACCTTTCATTTAAGATCGGTCTCATGTCGCTACGACCAATAGAACCAAATATATTAAAAAAAAACTGAATTTTTTCAAAAATCAAAAGGATTTTAGCCTCGAAGATGCCCAAAAAAATCAAATTCTCAAAAAATAAAAAAAAATCAGTTCTGGCATTTGTTATTTACCTAAAATTTTCTCAGCTTTTCAATAGAATCATCAGAAAAAATCTATCTCCCACTGCTTCATCACAATGTCCATCTTGCCCCACCGTCCCCTATAGATTTTTGTGATTAAAATAAAATTCAAAGACGATTTAACACTGTATAATTAAATCTTTCCTGAATTACTATATCACAAGATATTGGAAAAAAGATAAATTTTCTGATTTTTCAAAAAAGAATTATTTAAATTTTTTATGATTTTATGATTATTAGCAATTAATAACTCACCAAACTGTTGCAGCATTTCCGAAATAATAGAGAAGCAGAAATACAACAGCACAATAAGGATTTGCCAGTCCATCCTGTGTTAGATACTGCTGCTGCTGTTGGGCAATCACCACCTGATCCTGGGGATGAAGTGAAATAGCTGGTGTACACGCAACTGCAAATCTACCTGCTGCCAAACGTATAACGTATCCAACACTAACTGCTGCATGGCAGAATGCTAAGCATGCTATTGCACTCTCTGTGTGAAATAAAAGAAATAATTAGTGGGTTCTTTCAGTTTGGGTTAATTCGTAGTATTATAGAGGAATGGCAGACAGGTGTTTCACGATTTGTATGAAGATATTTTGGGATTAAAGAGACTCTTCATGTAAATCTTGAAGCCCAGTATTTTTGTTTTGAATTATTAAAAGTATTTTTTTGATATTGTTTTGAAAATATCTTTGACGCAAAGAGGTTTGGGAAAAATCAACGAGACACCTTTTTCGCAGGCAATTTTCAGCTCTACAATGAAGATTTTCTCATCAATTCTCATATTTTCAATAGTTTCTGAGTTATTTTCAAAAGAATCAACAACTGATTTAAAGAGTTTCCCTATTCCCAATATTACGATGAATTCTCCCCAACTCTCATTCGTCTTACAAAATTCCGCCCAGCTAATTAAATCTAACTTCAGATTTTTAAAAGCATGTATTCGATAATTTCAGTCAATTTGTTTATTTAAATAGTTAATAAAAAATGGGAAAATCGCGTTTCGATCATTGGAAAAAATGTAAATGCAATTTTATGATCTTTCCCCACATAAACGTTTTCTTTCACTTTTTTCATATAAATTAATATTTAATGAGATATGAGCATTTGAAGCTAGAGAAAATGCTATGAGTATTTCCCAAAAAAAAACAGCGTTTTTCCAAAAATGAAAATGGTCGTAAAATTAAAAAAAAAAAAAATTTTGGGTTTTTTTTTGTGGCAAATGACTTGTCCTGAGCATTTCCACAACATATCAAAAAATGAAAAAAATTAAAAAATCAAACCCAAAAAACGAGTGAAATAGCGTGGAATGCCTCATAGATGTAAAAACCTACGGGCAGACGCTATCCACCTTGTATTTAGTCCTAAAACTTGTAAATATCGTAAAGTTTTTTCCATTTATGTTAGTAAACCTCTACCGTCAATGGCCCAATTAATGCCATCAGCCCAATTAATGCCAGTTTTCATACATTTTCGTGATTATTGAACTTATTTGAATTCTCAACTCTAAATAATTGATAACAGTGGCTAGAAAAAAATTCTGAGGACATGGGACAATCAAAATATCCGATATTTCTCTACTAGATATATTTCTAAAATTAATATATATATGGAAAATTGTATTGATTATTAGCAAAATCATTGGACTTCCATATAGATTGACGAATAATTTAAAAATAACGACCAGCGATGGAAATTAATTGATGGCAATTATTGGGACCCTCTATGGCAGAAATCGGGCCATGGTGGCATGAATCGGGCCATGGGCAAAATATTTTCAAAAATATAAATTAAATAATTTTTATCATCAATTCAGGAAAATAATTGATGTAAATGATAGTCCAGACCCTAAATTCTTTCGAGGAAAAGACAAATTGAAATTTATGATAAGATATAATTTTTCTATGAAAGATATGTGGCAGAATAGGTCTCTTGGTGGCATTAATTGGGGCATTAACGGTATAGTACAAAATCATAAACGATTCCTCTCCTATTTACTTGAATTTCACTCAAAGCATTATTCCATGAAGATACTAACCACCAGTACTCATAGTAACACGTTGTTTCTTCGGTTTCAATAGTGTAACAATTCCTGCTGTTACAGAAATAAGACAAATCGTTGTAAATGCAGCCATCCATACTTCAGTCAATCGTTTCTCACGTTGACTCCAAAGTATATCAGCGTCACAGGCTGCTGCACATCTTCCAGAACGATTTAAAAATATGTATTTACCAGAATTGGCATACCATGAGCATCCCCAGGGACCATTTCCAGCGCCGACAGCCTTAAATAAAATTTTATTATCAAACTATGAATTCATTTAAATGAAAAAAAAGAAGATTGATTGTCTAAAGTTCATTTCTCGGGACTCAAAGTTAGATTTTAGGGAGAAATGTGAAAAGATCTTTTTTATAAAGCACTTTGTGTTCAAAAAAAAAAGACATTAACTGAGGGAATTGATTACGTTAGTGATTAATGAAGGTAAATATACCTGAATGGGATTAACTGGTCCTGGCTCTCCGGGACCCTCCATACACATGTGCTGATGATTATTTTTCGGCGGGAATTTTGAACAATTCAAAGCGGCTGGCCAGGGAAATCCAAAACCCTGGAGTACTGGATAACAACGTGCACGTACTTGTTCACAGAGTCCACGACATGGTCCAATTGGGGATGATACTTTTTCCGTACACATCGGTGCATATACGGAGCACAGAAACAGGTGGAGTTGAGCGCTATTCAATCAAGAAAATTTAATTATTTAAAAAAAAGTTTGGGATAGTTTTGGTGGGATTAATGAGACAATAGGGAACTTGCATATTTTTTTTTTTTATTTTTTTTTTTTAATTTTTATGCATTCTGCAGTTTTGTCTGAGATTAGGGAAATTTTTTTATTTATTTTTAAATTGTTAATTATGGAGAAATTTTCAATTAAAAATCACCAAATTTCATACTGCTCTAATACGGATCTGACGTCATAATACCACATGTTTAGTTCAAGCTGTAGCCAGTGGTGGCGCACTGGAGGATATTTGAATTTTCGATGCACGATACTCATAAAGAGGTTGTGTGTATAAATTTCTTTGGAAGAAAACACGTTTTTAATTGAAATTCTCTAATCAATGTTTGAAGTAAAGACGAGGAAAATAAAGAAATACGCATTTTTCGACAATCAGCATAACCTTCATACGCCTGTCAATGAGTAACGACAGGTGACTACAGATGGCGCACACAAAGATTTTGGTATTTTGACGTCATGTCCGATTTGGAGACGTTCAAAAAAATGATTTTTTAATTAATGTTTATGAATTAATTAACGAGGAAAAAATTTTTTTCTTGCCTTTTCTGTTAATCACTATCAATGAATAGTGAGAAAAATAAATAAATAAAAAGAGGGTGCGTGCATTGGTCATTTTGCACTTGGCTCTGGATTAACATATCTCGAAAACTATGCAAAATTTATCGAGACATGCTGTGAATGAAATTTAGAGGGAAGATTGACGAACACAATAAGCAGAACGCTGTTTTTCTACGACCAGTAGTTTCAGAGATATCATTTTTTGAATGAGTAGTTCAGAAACAATGGATGAGGCCCGATAGCAAATAAATGAGCGCTTGGACGTCCTTTCTGAATTTTTCATTCAAACATCGATATCTTAATAACTACGAGTCGTAAAAAAACGGAGGTTTGCTTATTTTATTCGTTAATCTTCCCTCTGAATTTCATTCACAGCATGTCTCGATAAATTTTGCATAGTTTTCGAGATATTTTAATCCAGAGCCAAGTGTGAAATGGCAATTTTTCAAGAAATAAAAAGGAAAAATTATGAGGTGGAGCATGGATATTTTTCGGTCGTGTTTCATGACAACTCCTCCTTTAAATGACAATTTTGAGTAATTTTTTAAAAAATCATTTAGATAAATTCCTATATTTTTCTCTCCGTGTATTTGAAAGAAAAAATAATAGAGTGTAGAGTCAGGCATCGCTGCTGACGCACTCTCCTCTTCTCCTGCTCCCCCCACCACGTATCTAGCTATTCCCCTCACACGATGACGAATTTTCGTGACGCTCGAAAATTGTTGCCCCCTCAGCAAAGAAGTTTCACTTCAAAAATATGCAAGTTCCCTATTGGAGGAAAGTTGAAATATTTCATGATATCTCAGGGAGATAAAAAAAATTTCGAGGAGAGTCTTTTGTAGTACTTGATATCATGTACAGAAAATTGTTCCTTCAAAAATTGCAACAATGCTGAATTTTTCAGGAAAATCAATATTATTAAATAAATAAATCAATAATCAAGAAATAGAGCAATTGTGTCTTGAGTCTTTTGAGCTCTTGAAATCTTCTACGAAAAGGATGAGTGCAAGATCGTCGTACCTAACTCAATTTCCGAGATATTGAAAAAAAAAAATGTGTTGAAATAAAATGCATTTTTTTGAAAACTTCAGATTTTTCTACATCAATGATTCTCTTGAGTAATCCATAAAAACTGTTTACGAAGTGAGTTTTTTTTATCTCGGAATTTAGGGGAAATGGAAGAATTCCCATAACAATCTTTTTGTAAGTCTCATTGTTCTTTCCGAAAACGTTTCTCATAAAAATACCTCTGCATCTTTTCTTTTTCCTGATATTTACAAAAAAACTGATGTTCAACTGAACTGATTGAAAGATTAAGTCGAGGCTTGTACTCATTTTTTGTAAACAAGGATCTCTACAAAAAGTTTATTATCAAAATTCCACATTTTCCAACGAATACTAACAAAATCGAATTGTCATTCGTCAAAGAAACATAGGGAAATTACCGTAGTGGTCCCGGTTTCTGACTGTGCCCCAGTAACTGACAGTTTTTGCAAATTTCTCAGTTATATTAAAAAATACAATAGGAGAGATTGGGGCAAAATGGACCGTCATAGTAACATGATTAAGGATTTTTTTTCGAAATGAAGGACTTGACGAGAAAATTTGAAAAAATTTGAGAAAATCCTCCAAAATATTTATATTGTTTGTGAATTTTTTCAAATTTTTTAAAGCAACCGCTGCTTTTTAAAAAAATCTCGGGTCAACTCATCTTCTAGGTCTATTTTGCCCCACTCTCCCCTATATCGTTTGATATTCAATTGCTGACGTCGTTTAACGCAACAAATATGTATCAATATAATTGAATTACATTCAATAAGTAAATAGTTATTGCCTTTGATTCATACGGTCAGAAACTAGCTCCAAAGTGTCAGAAACCAGGGCCACCTAAGTATAATTTGAATATTTACCTGCAACAATTGAATGGTTTTTTAAGATACTAGGGTCAAAGTATCCTTTTTCCATTCCTCTATTGCCATAGAAAAATATACGAAAATCATAATTATGATAATCATAAAAAAAAGAAGAAAAAAAATCAATTAAAAAAAAATCAAATAGCACCCCGATCAGCAAAGTCATGAGAGCTCGATGAGCCATTTGACTCTAAATCTCATAGATGAATAGTTGAAAATTTTTTTTGTTTTCAACATGTTTATTTTAAATGTCATTGTAAATACTGTAAATAATGTAGCCTTTTTCAAAAACTAGACTTTGCATGGTGTTCTTGAAAATTTATATATATTTTTACACATATTTCTGAATTGACCGTCATTGAAATGAAGAAAAATGAATATAAAGCGCGTTTTCACGTACAAAAAGCAGCAATTTGCCCGTTTGAGGAAGAAATACGTTTTTTTTTTTAAATTAATGCATTTTAGAGGCAAAAAGGCGCAAGTCCTTTGCATTCATGCCACTTTATTACTGAAGTCCTTAATAATATGATGAAAAGATAATAATAATGATAATTTGAGGGTTTTTTACCATTTTTTTTGCAATAAAAGGCAAAAAAAATCGTTGCATTTTAGAGTCAAAAAGGAGCAAGGGTCTAGACTTAAGCCCCTTCATTTCTGAGGTCCTAACATAGACTTTTTAGAGGCAAAAATATATTATATACTATACTATATATATAGTATATATATAGGGGAGAGTGGGGCAAAATGGATACTGTAATACAACGGTTAGAGCTGGATTTTTTCTGATAATCCTATTGAAAAGCTGAGGAAATTTTAGCCGGAAAACGAGTGTCATTTGTATTTTTTTCGATTTTTTTGAAAATCTATATTTTTTGGCATTTTTGAGGGGTAGAAGCCTTTCATTTTTTTCAAATGTTCAGTTTTTTCCAAATATCTGTGGTTCTATTGGTCTTAGCGATTCGGGGTTGGTCTCAAATGAAAGGTGAGCTCATTTCCCATCTAATTATGGGGTTTTGAATTCAAAAATGTCAATTTTTGGAATAGCTATAGGCCAAAAACTGTTTCACAAAATCGTTTCACAGAAATGTCCATAAATACGTTAAAAATCGATATTTTTGAATTTAAACCCCTATAAATCGATGGCAAATGATCTCACCTTTCACCTCCCATCGGAATTTTTGCGCTACGACAAATAGAACCAAAGATATTCTCAAAAAACTGTAAATTTTCAAAAAAAACAAGGCTTTTACCCCTTTAAAAAGCTCAAAAAAGTCAAAATCGCCAAAAACTCCAAAAAATTAATTTCGGCACTTGTTTCCCATCTAAAATTTCCTCCGCTTTCCAATGAAATCATCAAAAACAATCTACTGCCAATATTTCCCTTAATTTCAAGAGTTTTCCATAATATTTGCCAAAAAATTTAGATGTGTCCATTTTGCCCCACCTTCCCCTAATATAATATAATATAATATAATATAATTTAATATAATATATTATATTATTATATAATACATAATAATATAATATATATAATATATTATATTATATATGATATATATACTATATATATAGTATAGTATACAGATATATAGTATAGTACATCTATAATATATATTAGGATATGTGATGACAGAAAATGTCCCATGCTTTTTTATATTATGTATAAACTTTGTTAAAAACAAAAGAAAAAAAATATTTACCTGCACCCATACTGAATAAGTGGACTAAAAGTTTGCAGTGTAAAATCAGCATCTCCCTGTATCTCATGACCAACAAGATTTGGCATTGTCGTAACATTGTATCCAAGTCCCCGGCACATTTCAATTCTAATTGGTTCGCATGCACCGTGTGCACCTAATATCGTACGCACGAGCATCAACAACAATAGCCACCACATGTTTCCTCCTCAACTACTCAGCAAAAAAAAAAAAAAAAAAAAAAAATACACTCTCACAGTAAATCCACTGAGTAATTGATCCGTAATAACACGTTGTCAACAATTTTCCGCATTTAAATGAAAAAATCTCACATTAATTGCCGTTCGAAAAATTTAACGACTGAAAATTTAAAAAAAAAAACAAAAAAACACAGCAAAACTAGTTGCATCGCCATTGTTTCTGCGTATTCATTACAAATGCAGTTTCTCTACCTTTTGTAAAAAATATTTGTTCTTTCAGTTTTTCCATTCAAGACTGCACGAACATTGAATACAAATGTATCAATTTCTGAGAAATTCTTCTTCTCTCATCTCCGACAAAGATTTTGTAATTTTTTTCTTCTACTTTTCAATGGAAAAATGCGTACATAACTTGATTAAATATAATGGAAATACTGTATGGAATATTTTCAATAAATGGTAATGTTAATGTCAATGTTAACACGAAAACGCGAATGTTTATTATGAATTTTGTTATCCGATCAACGAAGGAGCATCGACGAGCGACTGAGAGCGACTGACCTTCCTGTTGCACGAGCCCGCGTTTCTCGTTTCTTCGGGGAGGCGAGTGGTGGGAGGAAAAAGGGATCTCCCCCCCCTTCGTCTCCCTGCCGTGAAGCATGCAGGGCCCTTTCTAAATCTCGCCGCAGTCACGGTTGTATTTCGAATACAACGATCTACCTCCCCTCGTCGCGCTCGTTTTATGTCTACGGGCTGTTATATTGGGCCTCTCGACTTCTCTCTCGATATGCAAGAATAGTAGCCATCGGTAATATGAGGCAAGTTATGGGCCTGTGTTACCCTTGAGTCTAAGCCTTTTTCTTGTATTTTTTTTTAAATATTTGTCTAGAATTTCTAGTCATTTTTGCTTTGGAATGGAAGCTTTGTTTTCGAAATTTTTTTCGAAATTACAATTTTCATTGGAAACGACTCGAAATTATGCAAAACGTCGAGAAATCATAATGAGAAAAAAAGTAGACATGTATGTATGTGTGTCGGTATGTACGACTTTACGACTCTCTATTACTCGAGAACGGTGAGAGATAAAAATATGAAAATTTCGGCGAGATATCAGTTTTGATGAAGTGTATGTCCCATAAAAATTTCAGCAAGATCGGTTCAATGGTTTTTGAGATGTAGCAATTTTTTGAAAATCTTATGTTTCAAAATTTCTCAACTTGCGTGAGACGAATACCGTTCAAAATTTTACTCAAGATTCGCAACCATAATATCTAACTTTTAGCGAATTTTCATGAATTTAATCCCATTATTCTATTAGTTATTAATTTTTTTGTGCTTTTTTTCAAAGACTCGGTTTTACGACGATAGCTCAATGAATAATTGACTTAAAGACTTCAAATTTTTTCTGTATATGTAGTTTCTGATGAAGATGGTTGGGATTGAATCTGAGGCATATCGGCTGAACGGTTCTCGAGATATTTTGAATTGAAGTTTTTCCGAAAATCGGCTGTATCTTTCAAACTTCTCATCCGATTTCATCGGGCCGAAGCTCAAAAGATTCGTGTTTATGAGCTGAACAAACCCTCAATTTTTCGAATTTTTAGATGCAGTTGTCCGTTTATTACATTGAAAAATGTATTTTTTTCTCAAAATTTCCAAAAAAACATCCAAAAAATGCCATTTTTCTCGATTTTTTTGAATGGACACCCCTATTTCTTATTTTGCTTTCTGAAAGAGCACATTTTTCTCTTTCAAATAAGCCCCTACACATCTTCGTAGGGCAATCAGAAACTGTAGCCAAAAGGGAACATTCAAAGTGAAAAAGTGAAATTTTATGTAAAATTTTGTATAATTTGAAAATAATTGAATTTAATAAATCCCAATCATTTTATCTTGTAAGGGAGACCGGGGCGAAATGGGGTACTTTAAAGCACGTATTCCCGGACCCCATTTTGCCCCGGTCTCCACTATTTTATTGCGTTATAACACGAAAAGAAAACTTTTGAGACTGCAACAATCGCGATGATTGAAAAAATTCAGGAAGAACCATTCGGAAGCATCCTGCTAATTCATTAGCAGAAATTGAAAGGAAGAAATAGCAATCTAAAGGATAACGTAGAAGAAATAGCAACTAACGCAGCGACCAACGCTTGCTTGTTTATGTTTTGTATTGATAAAAGAGAAGGAATGAGATGGTAATTTTTCAAGTTTAATTAAGTTATTAATTAATCAATTTGTTGAATCAGTTGATGAATAATTGAAAAGATAATTTCATTAATAAGACGAATGAATTAGGAATTCATTTATTTTTTGTAAAGTAATGGTAGAGGTGACTAGGCCCGAAAATAACATGTGCGAAAACTACTGATTTCCGAATGATTCGTAAAGACTTCCTCGTCTTTTCTTTCGATAATTCATTATTGTACTAAAAAAATGAAAATTAGACGAAAATTTCAGAATTTTCAAAAGGCAACGGAAAAAATATAATTTGTTTCTTTCATTTTCGAGATTGGGGACATGTTGATTTTCTTTTATTGCGTAGTTGAAAAAGAGCGGCAGAGTAAAATACAAAGGAATTATTCGGATAGAGAACTAAAAATTAAGGGTATTGGATAGCAAAGTGATAATAAATTATTTGGGATTGAACGGATAGGAGGGGACGGAAGAGAGTAAACAGAAGTATCCTTGAGTTGGTGTTCTCTTTTTGTATTTTTCATTTTTTTTTCAATTTCGGTTCTCTTTATTCTCAACAAAGAAGAAATATATTGTTTTCGATGAAGTAAATCATTATTTCGTTGATAAGAAATGAAAAAATTCTCAAAAATTGAATATTTTTCAACGATTTTGATGGGATTGTGAAAGTCATCAATGAAGAAAATTAATAAATCAAATTACTTGTTTTTTTTTTTACCAATGCTTTGAAATTTGGAATATGATCTTCATGAAAGATGATGTGAAATTTCTCAAATTTATTGAACGTATGAAGTAATCCTATATACAATTATCGCCGGAAATTTAATGACGATTAATACGATTCTTGCTAGAGAATAAATATCTATCCTCATTTTTCAAGATCGTGATGCCATATTCATTCTCTTCTTCATGATATCTTCTAAATTTTTGGTTATATAACATTGCTGTGAGATTCATGCATGACGTTAATATCATGCTGATTACGTACTATTTTCTTGTCAAACTTCATCTACCGTTGATCAAATTGGGATTCATGAGCCAGAATCTTTCATGTAGCGAATCACTCCTCTCTTGGAATCAATTAGGTCAGTGTTCAGTTTTCATTGGATTCTCATTGGGTACGTACACAGAAAAAAATGTTTTCTTAATTTAAGAATGTGCAGTCACTTAATTTAAGAATGGCAGGTGACTTAAATTAAGTGACTTTTCTCACTTAAATCAAGTGAATTTTTCTTTCGTAATTTAAGAAAGTAAAACTCACTTAAATCAAGTGAGTTTTCTCACTTAAATCAAGTAACTGTTTCTTTCTTAATTTAAGAAAGTAAAAGTCACTTAAATTAAGTGACTTTTCTTACTTAAATCAAGTGAATTTTTCTTTCTTAATTTAAGAAAGTAAAACTCACTTAAATTAAGTGACTTTTCTCACTTAAATCAAGTGAATTTTTCTTTCTTAATTTAAGAAAGTAAAACTCACTTAAATTAAGTGACTTTTCTCACTTAAATCAAGTGACTTTTCTCACTTAAATCAAGTAACTGTTCCTTTCTTAATTTAAGAAAGTAAAAGTCACTTGAATTAAGTGACTTTTCTCACTTAAATCCAGTGAATTTTTTTTTCTTAATTTAAGAAAGTAAAGCTCACTTAAATTAAGTGACTTTTCTCACTTAAATCAAGTAACTGTTCCTTTCTTAATTTAAGAAAGTAAAACTCACTTAAATCAAGTGAGTTTTCTCACTTAAATCAAGTAACTGTTTCTTTCTTAATTTAAGAAAGTAAAAGTCACTTAAATTAAGTGACTTTTCTTACTTAAATCAAGTGAATTTTTCTTTCTTAATTTAAGAAAGTAAAACTCACTTAAATTAAGTGACTTTTCTCACTTAAATCAAGTGAATTTTTTTTTCTTAATTTAAGAAAGTAAAACTCACTTAAATTAAGTGACTTTTCTCACTTAAATCAAGTGACTTTTCTCACTTAAATCAAGTAACTGTTCCTTTCTTAATTTAAGAAAGTAAAACTCACTTAAATTAAGTGACTTTTCTCACTTAAATCAAGCAACTGTTCCTTTCTTAATTTAAGAAAGTAAAACTCACTTAAATCAAGTGAGTTTTCTCACTTAAATCAAGTAACTGTTTCTTTCTTAATTTAAGAAAGTAAAAGTCACTTAAATTAAGTGACTTTTCTTACTTAAATCAAGTGAATTTTTCTTTCTTAATTTAAGAAAGTAAAACTCACTTAAATTAAGTGACTTTTCTCACTTAAATGAAGTGAATTTTTCTTTCTTAATTTAAGAAAGTAAAACTCACTTAAATTAAGTGCCTTTTCTTACTTAAATCAAGTAACTGTTTCTTTCTTAATATAAGGAAGTAAAAGTGACTTGAATTAAGTGACTTTTCTCATTTGAATCAAGTGATTTTTTCTTTCTTAATTTAAGAACGTAAAACTCACTTAAATCAAGTGAGTTTTCTCACTTAAATCAAGTGACTTTTCTTTCTTAATTTAAGTGACCTGTACATTCTTGAATTAAGTGACTGCACATTCTTAAATTAAGAAAACATTTTTCTCTGTGTACTCTTTAAGGTTGTTTAGAAGAAGACCGTCTGCAATGAGAAATTCTCCAAAATTTGGCAGTTCATCATTTAAATAATAAGGAATGTCCTGTCGAAAATTTGAGATGATTCTCGGGCTTATTTCCCAAGGAAAAAACTTTAAAATTACGAGTTTTATACGTAGAGATACAAGAAGCCGATAAGGTTAGCATGAAATCTATTTTACCGCGCGAGCTTTAAGGTAGTTGACTCCCTAATGACAAAGTTCAAGACTTGCTTAAAAATCGGGCTATAAATAATTAGATGCATGATGCATCTAATGATGGAATTTGAGAACGATGGTCCACAGTATATATGAGATAATTGCAATTAAAATCACCGTTTTTGTACAGGCAGTATGAGAGAAGCGTGGGAAAACAACTAATTTTATTTTTTTTCACGTTGAAAAAAAATTCATCATTGTGAAAAATTAACACCTATCAGAACTATACATCTATAACGAGATAAGAGGGTTGAAAGGGCAATTTTTTTTTGTCATTTTTTCAAATTGTTCCATGGACTTCAAAAATATTTTTGGGTGTTTCTTGATTCAATCGACGATATCTCAGCACCAAATGGTCGTAGGGGAAAAGAAAATTGAAGCTGAAAGGCCAGGCTACACAATTCTGATGAGGGTTGAGTCGAAAAAATTTTTTTTGAAGTGTGTGGAACAATTTGAAAAAATGAAAAAAAAAGGAAATTTTTTTTCTGCTGGTAACTCTTATCTCGTTATAACAAAGGGTCATAAAAAATTCTCATCTCAAGATTTTAAGAGTAGGAACATTAAGCCTTCCAACCATTTTTTTCTTATCCTAATACGATGATTTTTGACGAAATTACAGTCATATGAAAATCAGGCAAAAAACTTACAAAATTTACTGTTCCCCTAATTTTTTTGCTGAGTTTATAATGGCATTTTATTTGAATTACAGTAGACTCTCAAATAAGTTCCGCCCAATAAAGTTCCCCTCTCCTTAAAGATCCCCAGATTTTTCCATTAAAGTTCCTCGTTGGCTCCCCCACTCTGCTTCTTTGGCGGACCAATCAAATTGTGGGTAAATGCGCGGCATTTTGAATGAGGTTACGTGCACAAGATATAGTCTAGAATTATACATTTCGCGCATCTAGCTGCGCATAGGAGAGTGTGCTATCGCGCAATCAACTGCGCAGAGGAGACTAATCTACGTGAAAGTGGGGAACGGAACTTTAACGAGCGGTCTGGAACGGACAGAGGAACTTATTTGAGAGTTTACTGTATTGACGGAATTATGAAAGATAAATTGAATTATACATACGTCTCAGGACGAACAGGAACAATCCACACTTTTCTATGCTCATGTTCCCATACTTTTGCAAAGAATGCATGAAAATTTTTTTTTTTTCCTTTATTTATGCATGAAAAGTTAATCCTGAATTTTTCGAATCACAAGATGTACATGCCACGACACCACACGTACGCACTGATCTTTAATCAAGTTTCTTTAATTTTTTGGAGCCAATTCTAATGAATACACTTGCACTGTTATAGAGGCAAGCATATTAGCTGTGCAGAATTATTGCCAAATTTGGCCGCATGGCGAAGGCACTCAAGCTACTCGAGAACCGTATAGGTAGATAGAATAATATGAATTGTTTTTATTCATGATTTTTTCCAAATAAGAATAGTGGACTCGACTGATTCATCGTGCCAATAATGTTATCTTATAATGAAGAGTTAAAATCGAATGAATCAATTTTGATTTCAATGTTCCTTTTGAGAATATCTTACAATCGAAGCAAAATAGGTGATTTTGATACGTGTGTAAAGTTGGCAGCCGACTTAAAAAAAAAATTTTTTGAGGCATGATCTCTGAAGGATTTTTGTAGGCCATTAAACAAATAAATTTATTAATAAATTAATTTTTATTAATGAATTTTTAAGAGAATCAAATTTTGGGAAAAATATGTAATGCGCAGGCGAGGTTTGAACTCACATCCTTCAAATTACCAGTCTGATGCTCTACCAATTGAAAATCTATTGATGTTTCGAGTTCAGCATTCAGTTTGACCGTAACTGTTATTTAAAAACTACTCACATTTTCACTTTTCAAATGAGCACGAAACTTCGTGTACTACAAAAAACTACGAACAAATTCCTTGAGAAATGTGACCTTGATTGAGGTCTCCTGATAAATTTACTCCTTCTCCTCAATCCAATGTACATCATCCCTTCAATTTTTAAACTATCGCAAAGCTGTGACCCAAAACAAAGGAAATGTGTCAGAGTCCTGAAAATTTCTAAATAAGTTCACTGGGTGTGATTAAAAATATTTACTAATTTTTTGGAATCGAGTGACCATAGAATAAGGGAGAAAATAAATATCAAAGTTGAACTTTTTACATGAGGTTATATGGGTGATGGGTAATTGTAGCACAATTACGTTATTACCGACTGATCGGATACGTAGAATTTTCATGAAATTGACCGACCGCCCATATAACCCTATGTAAAAAGTTCAACTTTGATATTTATTTTTTCCCTTATTCTACAGTCACTCAATTCCAAAAAATTAGTACATATTTTCAATCACCCAATGAATTTATTTAGAAATTGTCAGGACTCTGACACATTTCCTTTGTTTTGGGTCACTTTCTGCAGTTCCTTCTCAAACTACAAGAAACTACCAATAATTCTGAGGGAGAAGCCACTGAAGTTTTTAATCTACAATGTAATTCTATCCTAATTGTTATTCAAAAACTATCTACGTTCTTACGTTTCCACTACATACAAAAAAATTATAACTACAATCATCTACGCAAAAAATCCTTCTAAAATCATGCCTCAAAAAAATTTTTTTTTTACGTCGGGTGCCAACTTCACACCCGTATTCTGATCCGTTTATTCCGTGTTACAAAGGAAGATCTCAGTAGGAAATTTTCGTTTTGCCCCGAGATTCTGGAATAATTCATTTAAATTGGTAGCTGAATTCGTAAAAGGATACCATTTAGCAGTTAGTTTCTTATGAAATATTGTGGAATTTGACGGAGATACAAATTTTGCGCTGATGATCTTTTTCTGTAGAACTGAATTTTCTCTACACAAAAAAAGTAATCAAAAAATACCCCATCTCTTCCAGATTCTGAGATATTGCCTCAATAACTTATGACAACCGCGTTTATCCCAGGATGAAAAATATCTTCAACCAAAAAACACGGAAGAACGTTGAAAGAGCCGTAATTTTTCAAAATGCAAATAATTATTCCGGAGTCGTCTGTGTGATAATCATTCCGACACCTTGATATTATGTTTTTTGTCGGCACTTGAATGGATTTTACATAGAAATCATCGTTTCATATAGTGCGTCTCGTGCCGCAATAGAATAATCGTTTGTACTTTTATGTACATACGCTGTGTAAACCGACATAGAGGTTTAAATTAATTGGTGCCTACAGCCGTCACTGGCAGAGAACAAAAAAGAATCTCGAATAAAATAAAAAGGTAAAAAAACAGAAGTGAAGGAGGGGATTAAAGTATAAGCCTATTGTTTACATAGCCGAGTAATAATAAATTATTCGTTTCTTGGGAGGGGGGGGGGGAGCGAAGTGGAGGAAGGGGAGGAAACGAGACGGGAACGATGTGGATAATAAATGCCCGCAGCGCAACGAGTAGCAGCAGCCAAAGGGAGGATTCTTTCCCTCCTTGGTTGCCCATTCTTTGCTGTGTGTACACACGCATACGACTTTAGTAGCAACGTTTGAGACACGTGGGGGCAAACGAAGCGAGCGGGCCCAATTATACCAAGAAAATACAGCCCATAAAAGAACGGGCTAAACCGCCGCCAAACACCAGGATATGATAATGAGTACCCTTTTGCCGACGTCCCCTTCCTCATTTTCTACAACTGTGCCATCGGGCGAATCTTATATTATGCCGCTGTTTATCCATGGGGAAACTCGAATTTACCTTTTGTTTTCGAATGTTTGACTCAAATGTTCTAGATAATGTCGAGAAAATAGACGAGAAATCGTGAAAAATCGAAGGAACCAGAAGGATTATGCTTATAATCCCGGGATAAAATTTTTGAGTCTTTGGAGAGTCTTTTACGGTCTTCAAAGATTCCAGAAGGACTTTTCGGTCTCTAGAATGTCCCACAAGTCCCGCAACTGTCTCTACAGTGTCTCTCGTGTCTCTCCCGTAAAGACTTTTATCTTTGCTGGTCTCTCCCGTAAGGACTTCTGTCTTCGCGTGTCTCTCCCGCAAGTACTTCTATCTTTACTGGGCTCTCAGTAGATTCATAAAGATTTGCAAAGACATAAGTCCTCATGAGAGAGACCGAGGAATGAATCATTTTTTTTAATTTCAACTTAATAAATTTTAAGTTTTCGATTTTTATAATTTTTGCAAACCGTGGAATTCTTATTTTTTTCATATTTGACTTTAATTAAAATTCTCAATATTAGCGGAAAGTGGAGTGAAACGGACATAGGGGTAAAAAGGATATATTTGAGTTTTGATGTTCATATTATCAATTTTTTTTTTAATTAATCAGGATATTGGACATTTGGAGAAAAGACACACATATTTTATTATTCTTTTTCAATCAAATTGACAGGCTCTATAATGTACATACTTTCAATGAGAACTCTTAAAAGAAAGCCTTATTTGAGAGACTGATGGCTTTCGAAGAAAGACCGGAGGAGTCCTTATTTGAGAGACTGTGAGTCTCTCAAGTAAGGACTCTGGTTCGTTGAGCAGGGACTGAGTCCCTGTAGGAGAGACACGTGTCCCGTTCGGAGAGATAGCAAGGTGTCTCTAGAAAGTCCCTGCCATGGCGCGAATAGGGACTCTGTCAGAGACCGGGACAGGAGTCTTTCGACCACCGAAAGACTCAAATTTTTTCATCCCGGGATGGGTTTCGAAATATTCAAAAAGTGTTTGGAGGATCCTTCCTCAGCGTTCGATACCAACTGAACAGTAAGAGAGAAACCTGAACGAATTCCCATCAAGAAATCCATTCGCGAATATTATGAGAAATTATGATTTATTGATGAAGTTTTGTTATCACAACTTTACGTTTTTTTTTACAAATTCGAAGAATAAGTTTTCAAGAAACTTGACATTTTTTAATATATTTTTTATATTTCAAATAATCGGGATTTTATGTCTTGTGCATTGATTCTAAGGACATCATGCAGAATATGTTGTGAATATTTTCGGAATTTTTAAGCCTATACAGGAATATTGAGATACCCAGAGAAGTAGAGAACTCGATAAAACATGTATCGTGATTGATTCAAGTATACACTGTTAAATGCTTTCATCTGAATTTTCCGTGTCAAATCACGAAAATTTTTAACAAGTTACATTTCTACTGAAATTTCAGATAATCACGTTATTGAAAAATTAATACATCATTGATTTTCAAATAATTTCTTGCCTGGATATCAATGAAATTTGTAAATTTCAGTTCAATTGTTCCTTAAAAATTTAGTAAAAATAGGAAAGTTTAAAAAAAAAATGAAAATTCAAGCAAATTGTAGAATTTTCATCTCAATTCTACTTAAAGCTCATAGATTCCTTTGAATTTCCTCTGGAACTCACAGATTTCATAACAATCTTCCCATTAAAAAAAAAGAATTCAATATCACGTTTATGAAAATTCTCATCAATTGTCTATGAAATTTCCATGTTTTTCTAACAGTGTACCCAATGGTTCTCGAGATATTTTTGAGACGAAAGCAATAAAAAAAATTTTCTTGGCACTCTGATTCTTTTCTTCACTGTCGGTCAGCTGTGTACTCTCTGGAAATATGCATTGATTGAGCTTGATACCAAAAGTACAAGGCGTCACCCATTCGTTTATGCATAATCGTATTACAAAGTTATCATATTGCGTCTTATGTAGCATGAAAAACCTGTCACTAATTCATTATTAAAATGAGTGAAACTCATGCGCCGGTCTTAAGGAGGAACATCAGCTTTTGACCTAAAACAAAAAACGCTTAGGTTTTTATGAAACTTCGAGGACAAGTTCATTAAGTAATCCAGAATATACCATAATTTTTTCGGATTTTTCCACCACCGAATAATAATCGAAAATAATTATCAAAGTTAGAACTTATGTATAGCACGATATGGACAGCGAGGTAATTCAGCAAAATTCCCTCTTTACCAACGTAAGCGTCTGATGTTCCTCCTTAAGGAGTTTAGGGAGTTATCTCCAAAATATGAAGTTTCTAATGTCATCATTATTATGTAGTATTTTTTTCAAAATTTTCATGTATTTTGTTTGAGACTAATTAACAGTCAAAATTGCATTTCATCCATGGGCTCTTATGCATAAAATCTGTCATAGCCTGAGACCTTTGTTACCACCTGAGTTGATAGCGCAGATCGATGCTAAACCAGGTTTGATGCATAAGAGCCCATGTATAAAATGCAAATTTGACTGTTAATTAGTCTGAAATAAAATACATGAAAATTTTGAAAAAAATACTATATAATAATGATGGCATTAGGAACGTACTGTATGATTTTCAGAATGATTCCATATTTTGGAGATAACTCCCCAAACTCCTTAAGGTATTACTATCGCTGAGCGACTGGAATCGACGAAAATTTGATATATATAGTATAATTTTTACTGAAAATTACTGGTATCGTTACCTTTTCACATCTCTAGGCCAGACCCTAAATTCTTTCAAGGAAAAATCAAATTTGAATTCATGATAACATATAACTTTTCTATGAAAGATACGTGGCAGAATAGGTCTCTTGGTGGCATCAATTGGGTCATTGACGGTATTACTTTTTCGAGAAAATAGAGAGGATTTCGCAGTATGCAGGAAAATCACAACTTGAATTTCATTCATTTACCATTTATCAGTTCATTTCTCTTCTAGAATTTTTTTGATAGATGATACTAAATGCGTTCATAAAATATTTTGGTTCTAAAAAAGTGATTTTGAATCAGAAAAGGATGATAATAATAGAGGAATAGGACCCAACAATGAAGCAAAAAAAAGACAATGAAGGAAGATAATTAGCTTGAAAATGATAAAATTTAGATGGATTTATGAGAAGATCATTTGGGTAATACAAATTTTCTACAAAAAGGTTTTATCTCATTTCTCACCAAATCTTCAGCGAATATAAAATTTGAATCATTCTTTGATAATTTCACTGCTCATTAAATTTTCATTCTATCCAAAAATTATATTCAGTTTATATGATTTTTATAATATGTCAACGAGCCCTTTGGAATTTCTCAGCATACGTCATTTTCTTCTTAATTCGAAAATCATCATCCGATGTGACTCTGACCGCTTTCGCCATTCGGGTATTCACAGTATTGATGAATTTCTCAACTTCTGCATTACATTTCAATTGTTGATCTTTGTGTAATTTCAAACAGGCTGTTAGCTGAAATTTTTCATTCAAAATTATGAACGTGATGAAATGAAACATTCAGCGGCAATGTCAATTGTCACTTAATGATCAGTTTTTATAGAGTATCTAGAAATCTCAGAGAGATGGAAGAATTTCGCAATGAACCATAGAAAAAAAAATTTCATTCATGAAAATTTCTTTATCTGCTATAAATTTTGCAATTTTCTTAAATTTTAACTTTTCATCCCTTCATTTTTGTTTTTTTTTTTTTTTTTTTTTTTATTATCCTTCATTCTTGTAGTGATTGAGATGATCGGAGATGAATAACCGATATAATGAATATCTTAGCGAGGGTAAAAGTAGAGAGCCGTACACTGAGGAAAAAAAATATTTTCTAGGAATAAAAATAATTTTGAGACAAAACTTCTTTTTTATTAACTCCCCGATAAGGAAGTTATTGTATTTGCCCCGAAAATCGATTTTCGATTTTTTATCAGATCTCGATGTTTCAAGATGCTGACATGAATTTCTGAGATTTTTCCGGAAGTGTCCGTGTGTGTCCGTGTGTGTATGTATGTATGTATGTGCGTACACAGAGAAAAATTGTATCTTAATTTGAAGAATTTGCAGTCACTTCATTTAAGTGACATGCCATTCTTAAATTAAGTGACTTTTCTAACTTAAATCAAGTGACTTTTCTCACTTAAATCAAGTAACTATTTTTTTCTTAATTTAAGAAAGTAAAAGTCACTTAAATTAAGTGACTTTTCTCACTTAAATCAAGTGACTTTTCCTTTCTTAATTTAAAAAAGTAAAACTCACTTAAATCAAGTGACTTTTTCTTTCTTAATTTAAGAAAGTGAAACTCACTTGAATTAAGCGACTTTTCTCACTTAAATTAAGTGACTTTTCTCACTTAAATCAAGTGACTTTTTCTTTCTTAATTAAAAAAAGTAAAACTCACTTAAATCAAGTCCGTTTTTTCACTTAAATCAAGTGACTTTTTCTTTCTTAATTAAAAAAAGTAAAACTCACTTAAATCAAGTCCGTTTTTTCACTTAAATCAAGTGACTTTTTCTTTCTTAATTTAAGAAAGTGAAACTCACTTGAATTAAGTGACTTTTCTCACTTAAATCAAGTGACTTTTTCTTTCTTAATTCAAGAAAGTGAAACTCACTTGAATTAAGCGACTTTTCTCACTTAAATTAAGTGACTTTTCTCACTTAAATCAAGTGACTTTTCTTTCTTAATTTAAGTGCACTGCACATTCTTAAATTAAGAAAACATTTTTCTCTGTGTAGAGTGAAAAGGGCGTAAATAGTACATGTTTCCCATCTTTTTACGCGTTTTCCACTGTAGATAGATGACATGATCTTTCAACTTTCTCTACCATTAATAAATTATTCCATTGAATATTTACGGTAGAATAGTCGAGAGGCTCTGTCTTCCGGTCATTTGCCTTCAAATAATTCTCGATATTGTTCATAGTCAACTTGGCCTGATCCATAGTGAGTTTGTAACGATCCGTGTGGGCATTATCTAAGCAGGAGAGCTTTTCCGCCCAGTAATTATCATAATTCATGTTGCGTTCTTCATCGATTCTGCCTGAAGAAGGATTGAAAAGTCAATTACAGAGGTTAATAATTGCCAAAAATAAGATGAAAAAAAAATTGCCTGTTTGCAGTCGTTTCGTTAAATCTTCACCGATCACGAGACCATCGAATTCTGGTTTTTGCGGTGCTGTTCCTAATTTAATTGTACAAGCTTTTTCATCTTCGTCCACTGGTGTTCCTTTGCACGGCATTATTAATTTTGAAGTCATGAGAAAGTAAAGAAAATTATGGAAAAGTCCTTTTTTATTCAATTTTTCAACATTTTTTCATCTAAATAACATAAGAATAACGTAAAATAATTTTTTTTTGTTTTCTTTTTGTTTTCTTGTTCTAATGATTCAGGTCCCAATATTGTTCACCATAATTGCCATCTTTATCACCCCATCGAACCTGTTAAAATTCATTAAAATAATTTAAATTATTGGAGCATTATGACAAATTTATCTGAATAATTTGTAAATAATCAAGTGGTGAAAAAAACAATGATTCGGAAATTAAGTTGTGAAATTTTGAAAAGTCACTTGGAAATCAAAAGATCAAAGAAAAATTTCTCAAATGGCCTTTGAGTAATTCATTTCTACACAAAAAAAAACTCTTGATCATTTTTCGTAAACCCAACAGCTTGTCAGATATTACACAGAGAAAAATGTTTTCTTAATTTAAGAATGTGCAGTCACTTAAATTAAGAAAGAAAAGTCACTTGATTTAAGTGAGAAAAGTCACTTAAATTAAGTGACTTTTACTTTCTTAAATTAAGAAAGAAAAAGTCACTTGATTCAAGTGAGGAAAGTCACTTAATTTAAGTGACTTTTACTTTCTTAAATTAAGAAAGAAAAAGTCACTTGATTCAAGTGAGAAAAGTCACTTGATTCAAGTGAGAAAAGTCACTTAATTTAAGTGACTTTTACTTTCTTAAATTAAGAAAGAAATAGTTACTTGATTTAAGTGAGAAAAGTCACTTGATTTAAGTGAGAAAATTCACTTAATTTAAGTGAGTTTTACTTTCTCAAATTAAGAAAGAAAAAGTCACTTGATTTAAGTGAGAAAAGTCACTTAATTTAAGTGACTTTTACTTTCTTAAATTAAGAAAGAAAAAGTCACTTGATTCAAGTGAGAAAAGTCACTTAATTTAAGTGACTTTTACTTTCTTAAATTAAGAAAGAAAAAGTCACTTGATTCAAGTGAGAAAAGTCACTTAATTTAAGTGACTTTTACTTTCTTAAATTAAGAAAGAAATAGTTACTTGATTTAAGTGAGAAAAGTCACTTGATTTAAGTGAGAAAATTCACTTAATTTAAGTGAGTTTTACTTTCTCAAATTAAGAAAGAAAAAGTCACTTGATTTAAGTGAGAAAAGTCACTTAAATTAAGTGACTTTTACTTTCTTAAATTAAGAAAGAAAAAGTCACTTGATTCAAGTGAGGAAAGTCACTTAATTTACGTGACTTTTACTTTCTTAAATTAAGAAAGAAAAAGTCACTCGATTCAAGTGAGGAAAGTCACTTAATTTAAGTGACTTTTACTTTCTTAAATTAAGAAAGAAATAGTTACTTGATTTACGTGAGAAAAGTCACTTGATTTAAGTGAGAAAATTCACTTAATTTAAGTGAGTTTTACTTTCTCAAATTAAGAAAGGAAAAGTCACTTGATTTAAGTGAAAAAAGTCACTTAAATTAAGTGACTTTTACTTTCTTAAATTAAGAAAGAAATAATTACTTGATTTAAATGAGAAAAGTCACTTAATTTAATTGACTTTACTTTCTCAAATTAAGAAAGAAAAATCCAATAATCTCAGAAATTGTCGGATTTTCCATAACTGTTTAGGAGATACAAGAAGACTCTGGGAAATTTCTTTTATGACGACCAGTTTCCACAATATTTGTAGGAGAATTTGTACACAAAAAATGAATTTTCTTTCACCACTTCACTACTGATTCAAATACTTTCATTACTTTTCCTTGAAATTGTTTATTTTCAAAATCCTTTCGCTCGAATCTCTGTTCCCATTCCTCAGGATTCTCGCAGACATGACCAAATTGATATTCAAGAGGAGCAACGTGTTCCGAAATAATATCTCTGGAGAATAAAAATGAAATACATGGTCTTCTCAAATGGAGATGAAAAATAAAGAATTATATGCACATACTTCCTTGGATAGGGTGAGTTGACCAGTGTTCGAACTCGACCAGTGATCGAACTATTTGAAGCATTTATATTAGAAAAAATTGGTTATTCTGCGAAATATCATTTTTCTAATCCTCGAAACACTGTATAATGTCTATGAACTCAAATAAAAACGTATAAAACTGTTGAACATATGAGTAATTATCCAATTTCTTATGTTCGATCACTGGTGTCTGACGAGTCTTATCCGTTCGACCACTGGACCACTCACCCTATATCGAAAATCAATAGGCTCAGAAGATTATATTACACTATCTTTTTTGGAGATTAGGAAATTCCATATGGAAGAGGTCTCTTAAAGAAGAGGTATGAAGAATTCTCAATCTTCATCAATAAATAAACATAATCATCTCAGGAACTAGGTCTTGAGAAGAATGTATCAAGAGACCCTTTTTGAGAATAATTCAATCTCCTGAGTAGAGATGTGAAAAGGTAACGATACCAGTAATTTTACGGTAATTTTACGGTTTCAATACCGTAATTTACCGAACGTCAGTAAATAACAAAAATGGTAAAAACACTGATTTTCAAAGTAAATTACCGTAATTATCATTTTTAGAGACATAACGGTAAATTTACATCTATATAGATGAATTACGGAATTAATTTTTTAAATCAATTCGCAGCCTTTCTGATCATCATTTGCGTTACTTTTTTTATAGTCAGTAACAGCCAATGAAAAATTATAAAATTGTTGTTATTATCATTAATGTTCCTAACATATTATTTTAAATATTGATGTATGAAAATATGATTATCCTGAAGAGGCAAAAATGAATAAATCGGGTAACTGTTCTCATTGAATGATTAACAAAATTAAATAATTGTCCTTTTAAAAAATTTAATAAAAAAAAAACAATTTCAATACTAACTCTCATATAATTGACTACTTGAAAAGTAATTCTTTGAGTATAGAAATTTTTTTTTGAATCATCTATATAGATGGAAATTACAGTAAATTACGGTATCGTTACATCAAAAAAATTTGACGGTAATTTTACATCAAAACAAGTAGTTTTTTCCAATTACGATAACATTTCAGTATTTTTACCGTAATTTTACTGCAACAAGAATTACTGGTAATCTTTAGGGGTATGCAAATTGTAAATGAATCGAATTGAATTGAATAATATCATTCAGTTCGAAATTCGATTTGAATATGCGAAAGATGAATTATTCGATCAATTCGAAGTATTCGTAGAATTTGAAATACTAGTAGAATTCAAATCATTCGAAATATTCGAATAATTTGAAAAATCCGAATTATTGAAAAATTCGAATAATTCAAATAATTCGAAAAATTCAAATAATTCGAGTAATTCGAAAAATTCAAATAATTCGAAATATTCAAATAATTTGAAAAATTCAAATAATTCGGATAATTCAAAAAATTCAAGTAATTCAAAAATTTCAAATGATTCGAAAAATTCAAAAAATTCAAATAATTTGAATAATTCAAAAAATTCAAGTAATTCAAAAATTTCAAATAATTCAAAAAATTCGATAAATTCAAATAATTCGAAAAATTCAAATAATTCGAAAAATCCAAATAATTCAAATAATTCGAATAATTCGATAAATTCAAATAATTCGAAGTATTCAAATAATTTGAAAAATTCAAATAATTCGGATAATTCAAAAAATTCAAGTAATTCAAAAATTTCAAATGATTCGAAAAATTCAAAAAATTCAAATAATTTGAATAATTCAAAAAATTCAAGTAATTCAAAAATTTCAAATAATTCGAAAAATTCGATAAATTCAAATAATTCGAAAAATTCAAATAATTCGAAAAATCCAAATAATTCAAATAATTCGAATAATTCGATAAATTCAAATAATTCGAAAAATTCAAATAATTTGAAAAATTCGAATAATTCGAAAAATTCAAATAATTCGAAAATTCGAATAATTTTAATATTTAAATTATTCGAATTATTCGAATATTCGAATAATTCAAATATTCAAGAATTTGATTCATTTTCAAATTGAATTATTCAAATTCCATTCACACTGAATAATCCAAAACTTCGAATATTCGCACACCCCTAGTAATCTTACATCTCTACTCCTGAGAAAGAAATTTCTCCTAATTTTTCGCTAAATTTAATACTTTTAAAAATACAACAATAAAATAAAAAAAAAACTTACTGGAAAAATTGTCCATTGTGCAAAATTTCAACAAGTTCATCTCGTGATAATTCTCCTTCTGGTTCACTATGAAGAGCTTTCATATCTAAAAACATTATTATTACATTCGCCGGAACACTTTCCATGAACAAACGAGACTTACCTAAATCATGCTCATCTATTCGTATAATTCTTCCACAGGAAATTCCGTCGAAAATCGTAATTGCAATAATCAAAAATATTATTTCCATGATTTATTCACACAGATGATAGACAATATTTTTTCAGTGCAGTTTCAATATTCTGAGGAGTATTATCAACTATTACCTGCAACAGTCGTTCAACTACTGGACAACAATTTATATTGATGAAGTGGTGATTGAGTTTTTTTTTATCATCGTCATGCTCCATTTATCTGATGAACTGAGAGAAATTAGAATGTTTCTTAAAATAATGATATTCTTTATAGACCAGCGTTTTTACAGTGTATTGAAAATCTTTTAACATTTCTATAATTTTTTGATTACAGAAAATAGGATCAAAGAAGTTCTCCAAGAGGTCTTTGGCTTTATAAGGTAGGGGAGAGTGGGGCAAAACGGACACTGTAATGAAACGGTTAGAGATGAATTTTTTTTGATGATTCTATTGAAAAGCTGAGGAAATTTTAGCCGGAAAATGAGTGTCAGATTTATTTTTTTCGATTTTTCTGAAAATTCTATTTTTTCCGCATTTTTAAGGAGTAAGCCTTTGCTTTTTTGAAAATTTTCAGTTTTTTGCAAATATCTCTGATTCTATTGGTTGTAGCGATTTGGGGCTGGTCTCAAATGAAAGGTGAGCTCATTTCCCATCGATTTATGGGGATTTGAATTCAAAAATATCAATATTTGGAATAGTTATAGGCCAAAAACTGTTTTACAAAACTGTTACACTAAAATGCTCATAAATACCTTGGAAATCGATATTTTTCAATTGAAAACCCTATAAATCGATGGCAAATGATCTCACCTTTCACCTCCATTTGGAATTTTTATGCTACGACAAATAGAACCAAAGATATTCTCAAAAAACTGAAAATTTTCAAAAAAAGAAATTTTACCCCTCTAAAATGCTCAAAAAAGTCAAAATCGTCAAAAGTTCAAAAAAATTAATTCCGGCACTTGTTTCCCGCCCAAAGTTTTCTCAGCTTCCCAATAAAATCATCGAAAACAATCTACCGCCAATATTTGTATGAATTTCGAGAGTTTTGCATAATATTTGCCTAAGAATTGAGATGTGTCCATTTTACCCCTGATGTCCATTTTGCCCCACCTTCCCCTATAGAATTTACTACAAATTAGGGGTGTGCAAATTGGAAATGAATCGAATTGAATTGAATAATATCATTCAATTCGAAATTCGATTTGAATATTCGAAAGATGAATTATTCGATCAATTCGAAATATTCGCAGAATTTGAAATACTAGTAGAATTCAAATCATTCGGAATATTCGAATAATTTGAAAAATTCGAATATTTTGAAATATTCGAATAATTTGAAAAATTCGAATAATTTGAAAAATTCGAATAATTTAAATAATTCGAAAAATTCAAATAATTCGAAAAATTCAAATAATTCAAAAAATTCAAATAATTCGAAAAATTCCAATAATTCGAAAAATTCAAATAATTCGAAAAATTCTAATAATTAAAAAATTCGAATAATTTTAATATTTAAATTATTCGAATAATTCAAATATTCGAGAATTTGATTCATTTTCGAATTGAATTATTCAAATTCAATTCACACTGAACAATTCAAAACTTCGAATATTCGCACACCCCTACTACAAATAAATGTCTCTTGATTGATTTTTCTAAAGTGGAAAATTTCTGAGATAATCATATTTCTTTATCGAAAAAATCGTACGAAAATTAATTCTTCGCGAGAAAGGTTTCATACGAAACCCATTACAAAATAATCAACAGGTCATTTCTCGACTTCTTATTCATTATTTAATAACTAAAGGTTTTTATGATGATTCATTAAAAAAACAGTTTCCATTCATTACTTAATCATTCATTAATTTATTGATTATGTTACATTTTACCATAACAATTAATTAATATCACTGTGATAATGTCATCAATTGTAAATTCAACAAATTATCATCTGGTTTATGAAAAAAATGATGGAAATGGAATTTAAATATGTCATAATATTCCTAAAAAAGTAAAATAATGAAGAGAAATTAATTACAAATGACATCATCACATATTACATGTGCGATTTTTAATAGTTAAAATTTATTTTGTTAATTAATTCAAAATTAATTGAATCATTTGTCAAATGTGTAGCTATTTTTGGCACATTTTGCCATTGACTGAACGAGTTTAACGAAACCAGTGTCTTTGGGTTTTTCCAAGCCTCTCAGTACCCGATTCTTCATGACTGCGACAAATTCGCGATTGCTCAGTTGTCCATCCACTGCAGACATAAGAGAAAATGAATTATTTCTATCATGTCATCAAAAGTTAATTTGTGAGGGTCTATTACGATGATGAATTTTCACAAAATGGACAGCCAGCTGCTGCATTTCGTACTTGAAAGGCTTCAAACTACTACTACTCAAAAGTTCGTATGCCCTAAAATTCGTTATGAGCTCTTGCTCTATTATTATCTCCCGAACCAATAGGCCAAAATTGATTGTATAATGCTATTTAATGGTGACATTGCCTCGTGGATGGGAGGTGGAGAAAAGATATGAGAATCAAAAATTCGATGGTGTAAATATAGTGACTCGCAATAGCTCAGCGGTAGAGCACCTGACATGTAATCAGAGGGTCGTGGGTTCAAATCCTGCTTGCGCATAACATATTTTTTGCCGGAATTTGATTCTCTTAAAAATTTATTAATAAAAAAATTAATTTATTAATAAATTTATTTGTTTAACGGCACGTGTCCTTCACCTTCTATATCTCAATTTTTGCATCTGTACCGTCTCAATTTCAAAAATCCTCCATCGTCATAATCCGCAAGAGAAATAAGGTATTAGTAGTTTATTTTCACATCAACTTACTATTTTCGTCAAAAATTATGTAAACCACTTGAATAACATGATCACTAAGATCAACGTGTGCTACAGTTTTAGCCACGTGCTTCAATGTAGCCTGATCAATTGAAGCGCCAGCAATATGGTAAAACGTTAGAGCTGTATCAACATCATTGATGTTATTCAAAAAATGAAAGAACTTCAGATAATCCTCTTTGTTGATTCCTTTCGCATTGTCTTTGAAGCTCTTCTTTACTCTTTTTAACATTTTTGCTTTTTTCTTTTCCGGATAACCAGCATAAGCTAATAACAATTCCGTGAAATCTACCTCCGTTATATTGCCATTCGGATCCGGATTTCTTCGTTCAAACTAAAAAAAAAAAAAAACAATTAATCAGACAATTCATTAGAGTTTAGTTTTCAAAATATTACTTCTAGATTAAGTATTTCTTTCTGCAAATCTTCCTGAAAGTCCAAGAATTTTTCAATTGTCAATTTTTCATTATTAGCTGGACCAAAAAAATAGGTTGTCAATGCGGAATTAACGCCCTTGAAAGTATTCCCAGTATTTCCATGATCACGATGGCGATTGCCAATACTTGTTTGTTGTCGAATCAGTGTTGCAACTTTGCCAAATTCATCTGAATCGACATCACCATCGCCATTGAAATCAAACATTCGGAATGCAATTTCAAAGTGACGTCGTGACGCTGAAAAAATGAAAAGAAAAAAAGTTAATGTTCTATTCTTTATTTTTTCCTTGGAGGCAGATTGATGAGTTGATTTACTTGACAAAACAGTCAGGAGGAAGATGTAGTCGGAGAATGTTATCAATCCAGCACTACCAAGCTTGTAGAAGATACTGTCTTCGTTCAATTCCAATTCTAATTTATTTTGGATACTCTGGAAAAAAAAAATTGTGAATTTAGCGGTGGAAGTAAAAAAAATTCTCTAAGAAAATATCTTGCAATCCACTAAAAATGAGCTAATTTTAGAGGAAAGCGTTGTTGGAGCTACGAAAAAGGTAGATTTCATTTGAGCAAAGAAATTTCCTTAAGCAAAGGGTTTCCTGAGAAAGTCTGTATCTTCCACAGATTTGAACAATTTCAAAAATCTGATCTCAAAAATGAATATGATTAGTTTTAGCCAAATCTGGGAAAGATAGTGAATTTTTTTCGTAATAACCTTTCTTGAAGCTCTCATCTTCCTCGATATAAAAACTTGTCTATGCAAAAACTTTCTTAGGGGAGAGTGGGGCAAAATGGACATTATAACGAAACGGTTAGAGATGGATTTTTTCTGATGATTCTATTGAAAAGCTGAGGAAATTTTAGCTGAAAAACGAGTGTCGGATGATTTTTTTTCGATTTTTTTTGAAAATTCGATATTTTTTGGCATTTTTGAGGGGTAAAAGTCTTTCCTTTTTTCGAAAATTCTCATTTTTTTGCAAATATCTCTGGTTCTATTGGTCGTAGCAATTCGGAGTTGGTCTTAAATGAAAGGTGAGCTCATTTCCCATCGATTTATGGGGTATTGAATTCAAAAATATCAATTTTTGAGATAGTTATAAGCCAAAAACTGTTTCACGAAATTATTTCATAAAAATGCCCATAAATACCTAAAAATCGATATTTTTTGATTGAAAACCCTATGAATCGATGGGAAATGATCTCACCTTTCACCTCCCATCGGAATTTTTACGCTACGACAAATATAACCGGTATATTCTCGAAAAACTAGAAATTTTCAAAAAAATGAAGGGTTTTATATTACATTTTACCCCTCTAAAATGCTCAAAAAAGTCAAAAACTCAAAAAAAAAAATTCCGGCACTTGTTTCCCGTCTAAAATTTCCTCAGCTTCCCAATGAAATCATCAGAAACAATCTACCACGAATATTTCTATTAATTTTAACAGTTTTTCATAATATTCGCTTGAAAATTTAGATGTGTCCATTTTACCCCCGATGTCCATTTTGCCCCACCTTCCCCCATCCGAAAAACCATGAAGCACATAATTGATTGAAAAATTACCTTAGGATCGAATCGTTTGTATTTATCCAATCCAAGACCTATATAACAAAAAATCATTAATAACTCCTTCTTCTTTTTCTTCAATCTCGAATGATAATGAATTACTCGAATGAATCTAATGTTCAGCTACTAGGCGACTATTTCATGCACTAAAAAATCTACTGAATACTCCAGCCAAGCTCACTAATTCTAATAATTTACTTTACAGTGATTTATGGGAATGAATTTATCAAAGAAAAATTATGGATAACATATTAATAAAAATTAATAATTTTTTTTTTTATGTTGAAAAAAAAATGAATCATCGAATGAATTTAATGATTTCATAGATACTGACAATATTACCGTCGGGTTGTTTGACACCAGGCGTCAATGATCTCAGAAAATCATCCGGCGTCATAAAAACCTCATGGGCATCGTGTACCACAACTTGTAGGGTTGCAAAATATCGAAAGACTTTGTCCGGGGTTGAATAATGCCTTATGCGATTTTCATATTCAATTATCTTTTTTTTTTGTCACAGAAGCAATTTCCAGATTTTTTCAAAAAAATTTTTTTCGGTTTGTAGCATGCGAAAATAAATTTGTTAATTGCGAAGAATTTGTTAGTTATAGAGAAGCATTGAAGTATAATATTTTTTAATGATTTGTTTTGATGTGAAAAAAAATTTGTTTTGATTCGAAAATTGACACATTCGAGATTTTTTTTTATTTTTCAATTGAACGGTCAGGTGATTAATGTTGCCTTCAGTTCGTGCGTCAAGTCAATCGTTGATTTGCAATTTTCGTACTGCACGATAGGAATATTTTTTTTTTTCTAGAGAAATAATCCAGTAATGAAGTGGTTAAAGGTAGTTGGGAAATGGTTTGACGTTCTTTGACAAATGTATCCGAAAGTTTCTGAAATTAGTCACACTACACATTGAATTTCTTTTACTACTTGCGAAATATTAATTGATCGTTATTTACTAATGTTGCAGGAATACAGGAAAATTAGGAACAATTGGTAAAGGATCGTATTTGAAGAGTAGGGGTGTGCGAATATTCGAAGTTTTGAATTATTCAGTGTGAATTGAATTTGAATAATTCAATTCGAAAATGAATCAAATTCTCGAATATTTGAATTTTTCGAATTATTTGAATTATTTGAATTTTTCGAATTATTTGAATTTTTCGAATTTTTTGATTTATTTGAATTTTTCGAATTATTTGAATTATTTGAATTTTTCGAATTATTTGAATTTTTCGAATTATTTGAATTTTTGGATTTATTTGAATCTTTCGAATTATTTGAATTATTTGAATTTTTCGAATTATTTGAATTTTTCGAATTATTTGAATTTTTTGCGAATTATTTGAATTTTTCGAATTATTTGAATTTTTCGAATTATTTGAATTTTTCGAATTATTCGAATTATTTGAATTTTTCGAATTATTCGAATTTTTCGAATTAATTGAATTTTTCGAATTATTTGAATTTTTTGCGAATTATTTGAATTTTTCGAATTATTTGAATTTTTCGAATTATTTGAATTTTTCGAATTATTCGAATTATTTGAATTTTTCGAATTATGTGAATTTGTCGAATTATTTAAATTATTCGAATTTTTCAAATTATTCGAATTTTTCAAATTATTCGAATTTTTCAAATTATTCGAATTTTTCAAATTATTCGAATATTTCGAATGATTTGAATTCTACTAGTATTTCAAATTCTGCGAATATTTCGAATTGATCGAATAATTCATCTTTCGAATATTCAAATCGAATTTCGAATTGAATGATATTATTCAATTCAATTCGATTCATTTACAATTTGCACACCCCTATTGAAGAGTATGAAAAAAAAAACAGTTGGGCAATTCCACCAATTCTCGAAATTTTGGGGGGCGACTTTTCAGTCCTCATCGATTAAAACCATTAAAATGAAGAAAATCCTAAATTCTAAACCATTTTGCCCCACTATCGAAGCAGAAATTAATGAATTTTGATTTTTGCATCAAAATTTTCTCTTAAGAATGACGTGAATAGCTAAATGAAAAAAAAAAAATACAAAATATCGATTTTCATTGCAAGTTTTCTGAATTTTCTGAATAAAATATCCTTTTTCGTCTTTGTCCTTGTTTTCGAGGTGAAAATGCTCGTTGAAAACTTCAAATGCTTGTTTCAAATCGTTCCCCAAATTTTTTTTCCATTTTTTAATTTTTTTCTGTAAAATTTGGAAAATTTGCTAGGAACTATATGATTTTTGGCCCCTGCTCCTGAAAACCCCGGCGACTGTAATTAAAAACTTGAAATTTAATACTTATTAAGAACTAACAATAAATACAACTTGAAAAGATGAATGTTGCAAAAGACATATGTATATTGATCACATTTTATAATTCTAAATGGAAAACATCAGTTGTCTAAATGTTTTCCATTTAGGCAAAATGGTTTAGAATTTAGGATTTTCTTCATTTTAATGGTTTCAATCAATGAGGATCGAAAAGTTGCTCCCCAAAATTTGGAGCTGAAATTCTATTCGAGAATTGGTGGAATTGCCCAGTTATATTTCTCTATTTGAGATTGTCTTCTAGACAATCTCAATTTTCGATTTTTTTTGTTGGAAATAATTTTGTAAATAACATTTATTCTACGGATATCAGAGGGGTGTATTGGTGAATTCCTGCTTTTCTCATATTACCGAGATATTATTTGACTTAATCACGAATAATTTTCCGAAATATCCTTTTTTCCCATTTCACTACTGAATTTTCACGAATTTTATCAGTTTTTATGGAATACCTTGGAATCGATGGAGGACGAAGGTTTTTTTATTGAGATTTATGCGGAAAAAAAACAAGGCTATAAGAAAATAATTACGAAAATTGTGCCACTCGTTCTCCTTTTGCGTTTAAACGAGATAGAGTCATTTTTGTAATAATTTATTCTATAGCCCTATTTTTTCTACGAAAAAATCTTCTATCAGTCTGGATCTTCGCTCAATTCTAAGATATTTCCAGAAATCTGAATTTTTTTTTTCGGATCGTACAGAAAACGAATTAACTCAAAAAAAAAAAAGGGAGAAACTATTAAAAATTGGATAAACTATTTGTATATATATATACATTGAACAACTTCTATTTGACAAATTGACCTCACACATTGAACTTTGGTGATGGTTACGTAACAGCAAGCATCAACTCAATAAATCAGGGATAAATGCATCAATTGACAATCATTTATTTAAAAAAAAAATTTTGTAAACCAATTGTCAATTGATATTTATGATATTCATATCCAAGCATAACTCCACTCATAATCAAATCAATTTTCTCCTTTACAACAATTGACTCGATAGTTTCGTTAATTTTTTTTTTGATTTTTTTTCTCTTTTCTTCTCATTATTGAAAAACTTTACCATCTGGTTGTTTCATGCCAGGGGTAATAGCTCTTAGAAAATCATCAGGTGTCATGTAGACCTCTGTACCTTCCGCACTTGAAATCTTGACTGTCGCGAAATAACGAAAAATTTTGTCTGGCGTTGAATACGCTCTCATCCTATTTTCGTACTCTATTATCTGCAAGAATGCTTGAATACTTTATCATCAATTCTTTTCTCTTTTAAACTCAAATTGTGAAAAAAAAAATATTGTTAATTGAAATGCCTCTGAAAATAATATAGGGGAGAGTGGGGCAAAATGGACACTATAACGAAACGGTTAGAGATGGATTTTTTCTGATGATTCTATTGAAAAGCTGAGGAAGTTTTAGCTGGAAAACGAGTGTCAGATGAATTTTTTTCGATTTTTTTGAAAATTCTATATTTTTTGGCATTTTTAAGGGGTAAAAGTCTTTCCTTTTTTGAAAATTTCCATTTTTTTGCAAATATCTCTGGTTCTATTGGTCGTAGCAATTCGGAGTTGGTCTTAAATGAAAGGTGAGCTCATTTCCCATCGATTTATGGGGTATTGAATTCAAAAATATCAATTTTCGGGATAGTTATAAGCCGAAAACTGTTTCACGAAACTATTTCATAAAAATGCCCATAAATACCTTAAAAATCGATATTTTTGATTAAAAACCCTATGAATCGATGGGAAATGATCTCACCTTTCACCTCCCATCGGAATTTTTACGCTACGACAAATATAACCGGTGTATCCTCGGAAAACTAGAAATTTTCAAAAAAATGAAGGGTTTTATATTACATTTTACCCCTCTAAAATGCTCAAAAAAGTCAAAATCGTCAAGAACTCAAAAAAAAAAAAAATTCCGGCACTTGTTTCCCGTCTAAAATTTCCTCAGCTTTCCAATGAAATCATCAGAAACAATCTACTGCGAATATTTCTATTAATTTTAAGAGTTTTTCATAATATTCGCCTGAAAATTTAGATGTGTCCATTTTACCCCCGATGCCCATTTTGCCCCACCTTCCCCTAATACAATCCCTACTAGCGACGATTGTATTATGTAAATTTTCAACGGCACCTTTTTTTTTTAATTTTTTCTATGAATTTGTCGAAATTTTGAAAGTTTAATAATTGTGTTTGAGGCATTTCACGCTATTTCACTAACTTTTAAGGACATATTTTCTGATTTTGGCCATTCTTGAAGTTATTGTTGAGATGATTGAGTAAAATGATTTCCAACAGCAGAAGAGAAAGAAAAATTCACAAACATTCCCAGTTTTGAAAATACGCTGTGGCCACACATTTGTCCCCAACTTTGAAGCGGGGAAAGATGTCACTGATTCTGGACATATAGATCATGAAGATGGGAACATACACGAACGAGCCATTTCCGAATCTCTTAACAACACTCTGTCGCTGCTTGGGGAATTAACAATTCTTAAGAATTGGACCAAAAAAAACGACATCTCGCGAACAATCCATAATATAAAAAAACATGGGACATTTTCTGTCATCACTTATCCTGATATATATTATAGATATGCTATACGATATAGTATATATCTATATACTATACTCATATATATAGTATATATACAATATAATATATAATATAATATAATATATTTTATATATTATATTATAATATATTATATTATTATACATTATATAATAATATATTATATTATATTATATATATACTATATACATAGTATAGTATATAATATATTATATATGATAGTATATAATATATTTTTGTCTCTAAAAAGTCTATGTTAGGACCTCAGAAATGAAGGGGCTTAAGTCCAGAGACTTGCTCCTTTTTGACTCTAAAACGCAACGATTTTTTTCTGCCTTTTATTGCAAAAAAAAATGGTAAAAAACCCTCAAATTATCATTATTATTATCTTTTCATCATATTATTAAGGACTTCAGTAATAAAGTGGCATGAATGCAAAGGACTTGCGCCTTTTTGCCTCTAAAATGCATTAATTAAAAAAAAAGGTATTTCTTCTTCAAACGGGCAAATTGCTGCTTTTTGTACGTGAAAACGCGCTTTACATTCATTTTTCTTCATTTCAATGACGGTCAATTCAGAAATATGTGTAAAAATATATATAAATTTTCAAGGCACCATGCCAAAGTCTAGTACAATATAATTAGACAAAAATTTCCGGGATAATCGGCAATAAATCCATCTTCAAGACAGCGTGATTCATAATTTCCCTCTGTCCATTCATTCGAATAGTTGAAAAAAAAAAAATATTCCGCTTTAATAATTACGATTTTTTCAAATAGGATTTTATGCTCTTTTCCAGTAGAAAAGTGTTTTTTTTATAAATGATATTCAACAGCAATCAGTTACAGCATTTTTTCGACATTGAAAATGGTCGTTTTTCAATTTTTCTTCTCATTTTCTCCTGTGGAAATTGATTTTCCTCAGCTATTTCAGCAGAATATTAAAAAATTACCAGCTTAAAAAAAACATCACTTAAAAGTGAGTGAAATAGCGGGGAATGATGCCTTATTTAGTCAATATTTTTCTTCAAATTCAATTGTTTAATTGACAAGTAATTTTTAATGAAAAAAAAAAGATGAACTCTTGAAAGTGTATAGAGATCAATTTACTAGTGCCATATTAGTACAAATTATTCAACCTTTCTATCACGAAATCCAACTTTCTGTTTTTTCTTCTTCTTTTTTGGTTCTTCAGAAGTTTCAACTACTCCATCAGTCTCATTGTTACTCGTTTCCTCTGTCAACATCTCAGCAGCTTCAACTTTGGGAAAGAGTGACTTTTTCAACCTGCATAATCATATGTCATTTATAAATTTCAGTTATATATTTGTTTTGAAAATTTAAATGAAAAAAATACAGAAATCATTGATAATATATGTATGGATGTGTAAAATTTCATAAAAATCGATTCTCCGAGATATCTCAACGAGAAACCGAGTGACTCAGCCCATTCAAAACATTCATTAGAGTTTCGGTAGAGATGTGAAAAGGTAAAGATACCAGTAAAGAAAGAATTAAAATTCTGCCAGAGAAAGAATTAAAATTCCAGATAAATTTCAAAATTCCCTGACTTTTCAAGAAGGATGAAATTCCCTGACTTTTCCCGGTTTTCCAGGTTTCCCTGACCACTAGACACCCTGTGAAATTATCTCGGTAATCGATGTACCGTCAATGACCCAATTAAGGCCACCAAGAGACCTATTCTGCCACATATCTTTCATAGAAAAATTATATCTTATCATAAATTCAAATTTGATTTTTCCTCGAAAGAATTTAGGGTCTGGACTATCATTTACATCAATTATTTTCCTGAATTAATGATAAAAATTATTTAATTTATATTTTTGAAAATATTTTGCCCATGGCCCGATTCATGCCACCATGGCCCGATTTCTGCCATAGAGGGTCTCAATAATTGCCATCAATTAATTTCCATCACTGGTCGTTATTTTTAAATTATTCGTCAATTTATATGAAAGTCCAATGATTTTGCTAACAATCAATACAATTTTCGATTTATTAAATACTTAAATTTTCTCAATATCACACATTGAACTGATGAGGCACTCTAACTCCACATGAAGAGCTTTAGGCCTTTATTTTGCTGAGCAAGCTGGTCGCATTCAACGGATTAATTTTAGAAATATATCTAGTACAGAAATATACGATATTTTGATGGTCCGGTGTCCTCAGAATTTTTTTCTAGCCACTGTTATCAATTACTTAGAGTTGAGAATTCGAATAAGTTGAATAATCATGAAAATGTATGAAAAGTGGCATTAATTGGGCCGATGGCATTAATTGGGCCATTGACGGTAGATATTAAATTTTCTGTAGAAGCTTTTTGTAGATTGTTCTTCAAAAAATTATTCCATGAATATTTCCGTATCTTGTTCAGATTTTAGATACGTCTGAAACGAGATAATTAAAAGGCACAAACTTGCAGCATGAATTTATTTTTTATAAAATATCACTGAATCAATAGGAAATAGAAGAATTTTTAGGAATAATCTTCTGTACTCATTTGTATAGGGGAGAGTGGGGCAAAATGGACACTGTAATGAAACGGTTAGAGATAGACTTTTTTCGATGATTCTATTGAAAAGCTGAGAAAATTTTAGCCAGAAAACAAGTGTTAGATGCATGTTTTTCGATTTTTTTGAAAAATCGATAATTTTCGGCATTTTTGAGGGATAAAATGACTTTTTTTTTTGAAATTTCCAGTTTTTGGCAAATATCTCTGGTTCTATTGGTCGTAGCAATTCGGAGCTGGTCTCAAATGAAAGATGAGCTCATTTCCCATTGATTTATGGGGTTTTGAATTCAAAAATATCAATTTTTGAAATTGTAACAGGCCAAAAACTATTTCACAGAACGGTTTCATAGAAATGGCCATAAATACCTCGAAAATCGATATTTTTCAATTGAAAACACTATGAATCGATGGCAAATGATCTCACCTTTCACCTCCTGTCAGAGTTTCCACGCTACGACCAATAGAACCGAAGATATCGTCAAAAAACTGAAATGTTTCGAAAAAAGGAAGGGTCTTACTGCTCTAAAATGCTCAAAAACGTCGAAATCGCTAAAAATTCGAAAAAAATTAATTCTGGCACTTGTTTTCCGACCAAAATTTCCTCAGCTTTTCAATGGAATCATCAGAAAGAATCTATCGCCAATATTTTTATTAGTTTCAAGAGTTTTCCATAATATTTGCCTAAAAATTTAGATGTGTCCATTTTGCCCCACCTTCCCCTACATAAAAAAAATCCCTCCAGAAAATTGTTTATTTCTCATAGATTTCAAGATATTTTATAAAAATTGTCTCGAAATCAAAACTCAAATCTCAGTAAATTTCTTCGCTATTAAATTGAATCTAGGGGAGAGTGGGGCAAAATGGACACTATAATGAAATGGTTAGAGATTGATTTTTTTTGATCATTCTATTGAAAAGCTGAGGAAATTTTAGCCGGAAAACCAGTGTCATTTGTATTTTTTTCAATTTTTTTGAAAATTTATATTTTTTGGCATTTTTGAGGGGTAGCCTTTCATTTTTTTCAAATGTTCAGTTTTCTCCAAATATCTGTGGTTCTATTGGTCGTAGCGATTCGGAGTTGATCTCAAATGAAAGGTGAGCTCATTTCCCATCGAATTATGGGGTTTTTAATTCAAAAATGTCAATTTTTGGAATAGTTATAGGCCAAAAACTGTTTCACACAATTGTTTCACAGAAATGTCTATAAATACCTTAAAAATCGATATTTTTGAATTTAAAACCCTATAAATCGATGGCAAATGATCTCATCTTTCACCTCTCGTCGAAATTTTTGCGCTACGACAAATAGAACCAAAGATATTCTCAAAAAACTGAAAATTTTCAAAAAAACAAGGCTTTTACCCCTCTAAAAAGCTCGAAAAAGTCGAAATCACCAAAAACTCCAAAAAATTAATTTCGGCACTTGTTTCCCATCGAAAATTTCCTCAGCTTTCCAATGAAATCATCAAAAACAATCTACCGCCAATATTTCCCTTAATTTCAAGAGTTTTCCATAATATTTGCCAAAAAATTTAGATGTGTCCATTTTACCCCTGATGTCCATTTTGCCCCACCTTCCCCTAGATAATTTGAATTAATTTTAATTAAGGATTACGAACCCTCTCCAATTGAACCAGGGTAGTATTAGCCCAGCCATGACAAATCCTTTCCACCAGTACATTTTCTTTGAAAATTTCCTTGGACCATGACCAAAACCTCTGAATCCTCGGATTTGAAGTAGACTACTACCATCATATTTATGATAATAATTTTGTGACAGAGCTACGATTGGAGAAACTGTTTTCAATTCGGAGTATCCAAAACGAGTGAGTAGCAAGTGTCTGCTGTGTTGTAGAAGCATTGTCAGAGTATTACAATTCAATTTGTTTATTCGAAACTCCTTTATTATTGATCTAAAATGGAGATAGAACAATGAGCACAGATGGAAATTAAACACTCAGATTACAAGGTTTTCTGAATGATTTTCCCAAAATTCATGACATGAAGTTGTACTTTCACGGTTTATTCCAATTTATCAACTTTTTTCACTCATTATTATGTTGAGAATTATTGAAAAATTTGGTGTTCGATAAAGAAACGAAAATATTGTAAATACGTCACTGCTTGGAAGAATTTGCCAGATACTCGACTAACCTAATTCTCGACTCTCTTGGCCACAATGCACTCTGATTGGTTGGAGTATCGAACAGCTGGAGCTACCGGGAGGGTGGTATAGTCTCATCCCAGGCTTACCTCCGGTGAGATACTACCCCATATAAAAAAAAATAAAATTATGAACACACATACGGATTGATACGCGTTCGAGAGGATTTGATACAAAAAAATTGACGTTTGATCTATGATAGTTTTTTTTAAATTAATTGTTTGAAAATCCAAAATTTTTAATGGAAATTTTGGCCCCACAATTTTCAAAAATAGATGAAAAAATTGAAGAAAAACTAATTTCAATAGGAAAGCGTTTGAGAGTAATTGATAGATAACAATCACCCCGATTCAATCAGCCAATTAATTAATAAAAATACTAAAACTCGCATTCCCCATTTCTATACCAGCCCAACCATAGAGCGCTGTGTATAGTCAAGAGCTTTGGCGCTATATTGCTATATTCGAAATTAGCTCGACTCGAACTGGAGCAACGAACTCCAGACAGTGCTCAGTATTTTCATAAAAAAATTTGAATGGGAAATGGGGATAATATCTCACCGGAAGTTAGAAATGGCTTAGGAAATGTGAAACGAATGAGGCACCCCCTATTTTCCCGGTATTAATTCAATATTCAAGTACAGGGAGCAGTCTGAGTTGTCACTTTTGATTTTCAGAGGCAAAGTCCTATGATTCACCTTCCTTGGACCCTAATCTACAGATCCCGTCGAGAAACTGGACAGTTCACATCAATTTTAAAATAGAAATGGCTTGGGAAGTGCAAAACATATGGGGTATCCCCAGTTCTCCCGGTATCAATTCAATATTCAAGTACAGGGAGCAGTCTGAGCTGTCACTTTTGATTTTCAGAGGCAAAGTCCGATGATTCACCTTCCTTGGACCCTAATCTACAGATCCCGTCGAGGAAATGGACAGTTCACATCGATTTTAAAATAGGAATGGCTTGGGAAGTGCAAAACATATAAGGCACCCCCAGTTTTCCCGGTATTGATTCAAAATTCAAGTACAGGGAGCAGTCTGAGTTGTCAGTTTTGATTTTCAGAGGCAAAGTCCTATGATTCACCTTCCTTGGACCCTAATCTACAGATCCCGTCGAGAAAATGGACAGTTCACATCGATTTTAAAATAGGAATGGCTTGGGAAGTGCGAAACATATGGGGCACCGCCAGTTTTTCGGGAATTAATTCATTATTCAAGTACAGGGAGCAGTCTGAGTTGTCACTTTTGATTTTCAGAGGCAAAGTCCTATGATTCACCTTCCTTGGACCCTAATCTACAGATCCCGTCGAGAAACTGGACAGTTCACATCAATTTTAAAATAGAAATGGCTTGGGAAGTGCAAAACATATGGGGCACCCCCAGTTTTCCTGGTATTAATTCAACATTCAAGTATAGGGAGCGAGGACTCGCTTGGAAGATGGCGACACATTAGCATCTATCGAAGCAATTTCGCAGTGTTTTATTTTGTTCTTTTACACTTTTTCAGTTAATTTTCTATTACTCTATAATTTTTTCTATTAACTTTTAAGTGCTTAATTCATCCTGATATTATTTTCTCTTCTAATATCAGTGAATCTCAGTTTGTTATCTCTTTTATCTCTTCTAACCTCTCCAAAAATGGCGGGAAGCGCCGAGGAGTGGGCAGGCTGCCTTGAAAATGATGGAAATAAAGGCGATGACTCTGCTATGAGTGAGGAGGAAGAAGCTCTCACACAAGAATCTCGGAAGAGAGACACAGAGGAACAGACGATTCCAACAAATCATACAGGAAGAGAGGAAGGGAGCAAAAAAAGGCAGAATCCCCTAAATCTAATGATGACAGCTGTAAGGGCCCATACATTGTTTTCATTACTTTCCGGGAAAAGGATCCCATCATTGGGAAAAAGCCTAGAATGAGCCATAACATTGGAAATCTCCACCCCATGGCAGTGGATGTGAGATTGAGACAAAGGGATAAATTTATCAAAAGAATTAAAAGAATAGGGGCAAACCTCATTCAAGTATCATACACAAGCGCCAAAGAGGCCAATGATTTGGTGGAAAAACAAAATCTTTGGCTTGATCAGAACTGGGTGGCGTACATTCCTGATTTTAAAGTCACTCGCACCGGGACTGGCAGGGGAATTAAGGAAGATCTTTCAGAGGAAAAAATTCGAAATGGAATTGATTGGGAGGGTAAAGAGTTGGAAATCATCAAAATTGAGAGATTTACTAGAACTAAAATAGTTCAAGGGGAAAAAAAATACTTCCCTATGAGCACGGTGAAGTTCACTTTTAAGGGTCAGAGCCTCCCTAAGGAACTGTTGATTTTTAAAAACCCGATAAAAATCGAACCGTTTGTTCCACGAATCAGAAAATGCGTTAACTGTCAAAGGATTGGTCATCAGAGCTGGAATTGCCGTGGAAGAGCAAGGTGCAACTCGTGTGGTGGAGACCACCCAACTTCTGTATGTGATTCTAGCATTATTCGATGCGCGTCCTGTCAAGGCGCACACGAGTCATTTGATGAGAGATGCTCTTTCGTACAAAAGGCCAAGATTTCAAACACTGTGGCGGCATTTTTAAATGTTGGCGCTCATGAAGCGAATAAAGTTCTCAAAGATAATGAACTCAATTCCATGGAGAAAGCTAAAGAATTTCTTTACAGGAAGAAGAAAACAGAGGAGGGCTGGTCTGTTCCCACTACATCAACTCTGAATGATTGGATGCCCCGATTTTACATTAATAATCCCACGACAAGCAAAACAGATGAGTCCATGCAAGAAAAAACGGACTCCCCGTTGCAGAGCTCATCATCATCGAGACGCGATCTCAAAACAGCTAGACGTACTAAGAGAAAGATTCCAAGGAAAATTGAAGAAGTTGTTATCCATAAAGATGACCCAAAGTGGATTAATCTTAACACCTTATGCAAACAAGACAAAACTTTACAATCAGATCGTGAAAAACGCGAACCGTTAAGAGAAATCTCCAACAATCAATCCCCAGCAGAGAATACTCCAACCAGCTCTCAGAGTACTCCGTCTAAAGAGGATATCCTCAGAGTGATCATGGGCGAAAATCATCAATATTTCATGCAAAATGATTCTCCACAATCGAAAAATGGCAATTCAGTAAATGTCGACGATGACACAGAAAAGAACGATGGACAATTGAAGAAAAATGTTCCATCCACTCCAGAAGGAAACTCCTCTCATATTCTTCACAATAATTACTTTTACCCTTTATTCAAGGGCAGAAAGGATGAAGACCTTCATTAATTTTCTCTCACTCCTTAAGAGAACTACTTTTACTCGAATTTATTTTTTTTTCTATTTTTCACATCACTTCTGGTGTCTCTTTTTCTTATTCTCGATCTTCTTGGCTTTGAGAAAGAAGAGGTACATTAGAGAGATAAGAGGAGTTATTAAGCATTATTAAATTGATGTTAAATTTTCAATCTTTATCCATAGGTCAATGGAATTGCAGAGGCCTTCGAGGAAAATCCCATCTTACGCCGAAGCTATCTAAAGAATTTGATATCTTAATTTTATCAGAAACGTTGTTGAAAGAGACAAACGACTTTGGCATCGCTGGAATGAACCTCTATCGTAAGGAGCGAAACGCTAACACAATTGGAGGTGGAGTTGCCATAGCGATAAACAGAACAATCTCCTGTCATGTGGTTGACCTTAAACACGAAATATTTAACAACTAAGAGTTTGAAGTGGTAAGCATTGTCACACAACTACACACTGATAAGTTGTTGTATTTTTTCAGTTTGTACAGACCTCCTAACTGCACTACTGAGGAATCAAAATGGATTAAACTCTTAGAAGAAATCAAAATAATTGTAAAGGATAATCCAGTGTTTCTTGGTGGAGATTTAAATGCTAAAAATGAGTTCTGGGGGAGCAAACAAAGTAACTCCTCGGGTAAATATCTTTTAAGAGCGCTTTCAAAGTTCAGCTCTCATATTCTTAACAATGGTGACGTTACACGATACGATAAAAGATCAAATTCTTCATTCGTTTTAGATCTGACTCTAGTGTCCAATGATCTAGCTCCTAATTGCAATTGGGAAGTCACTGATTGGGATCTAAACAGTGACCATTCGATAATAAGCATTCGAATAAACGAAACCTTATTCAAAGAAAAATCAAAAAGGCCAATTTTAAACATTAGGAAGGTTGATTGGCAGAAATTCGAGACTATGATGAACGAGAAAACCGATCAAGATGATTTTCTGGTCAATAACCACTTGGAAATGTACACTCAACTACACTCAACAATTATTTCAAGCTTGAAATCGGGCGGGGCAAAAGATCCTCTTGAAAATAGAAGCAGAGACAACACAAGTAACAACGCTCTTTCATCGAGTAGAAATAATGGAAATAAGAAAAAGAACTCTAGAATTCCTAAGAGTTGGTGGAAGGACGAGGTCTGTAACGATATTTTAAAGAAACGTTCGGTGGCTCTCAAAAGAATGAAAGCTGATAACTCTTTTGAGAATCAAGATGAGTACAAAAGAATTATAAAAGAAACAAATTGCGAGCTAAGAAAGTTGAAAAATAAACATCTACACGACTTCATGACGTCAATTGATCCTAAATTGCCGATTAAAAAAGTGTGGGAGTTCATTCGCAGATTTAGTGGAGTAAATACGAATCCATCTCATTTGAGTCGTGAGAAATCAAAAGAAATTATCCAGGGTGCAATTAATAAATTAGCTGGCCCAATCCCACTCGATTACCAGCAACCAAAAGCATCAGAAGAAGCAGGACGCAATGCAATAAATAGTATTTGGTTCCCCATTTCACTAAAAGAAACCCAAACCGTAATAAGCAGACTAAAGAGCAACTCTGCTCCTGGCCCGGATTTGATCTCAAACATTACGATTAAGAAGTTACCTGTCAACACGGTCAAGATTCTCACACATATCTTCAACAGAATATTAGAATCTGGAGAAACTCCAAAAGAATGGAAGAAGTTCGACGTTTGCTTGATACCGAAACCAGGGAACAACGGACTAAGACCTATTTCACTCGCATCATGTTTGATGAAAGTTTTTGAGAAAACTTTCTTGAATCGCTTCGTTTACTTTCTGGAGACAGAATCCGTTATTCCTAATTCCCAATTCGGTTTCAGAAATGGTGAATCTTGTCTAGATAATTTGGCAATTTTTTCTACCGACATCAAGAACGCTTTTGCTAATCAACAACATATTTCTGCGGCTTTTGTTGACATCGAAGGCGCATACGACAACGTCCGTCCGGAAGTATTGTTGAAGAACTTGGAGGAATTAAGGCTGCCGAAAAGAATAATTAGCGTAATAGCCAATATCATAGGAAGAAGAGAAGTTAATTTCTACCACGCGGGTGAGTTGATTGAGTCTAGATCCATAATCAAGGGCCTACCCCAAGGTTGTGCTTCTAGTCCATGCCTTTTTAATACTTATCTGAGGAAAATTAATTTTAACGTAGATTTATGCTGGTCCAAGCAGTTTGTGGACGATGTTATAGTCTACTACAAAGGAGACTCAATTGAAAATAATACTGATAAACTCAATGATGGACTAAACTCTCTTAACCATTGGTTCGCAGACCTAGGATTAAAAATTTCACTGTAAAAAAACAAAATTCTTGGTTTTCAGCCGGAAGAACTGTATCCCTAACAATATTTCACTAAATATAGAAAACACGATTATCAATCGTTCACTACCCAATAAGCAAAGCAAGGTTCTGGGATTAATTCTCAATGCGTACTGGCCGATATATTCCATGAAACATTCTTAAAGTGTTCCTGACAGATACCATGGAAACCAGTTTTGAGGGAACGTTTTGGGAATGTGTTGGAAATATATCGAACAGTATGTATCCAACGGGTTTTGCGGAAACGTTGTGGGAATATTCACTTTGACCCCCTGGTAGACTGGTTAGCCACGAAATGTTCCTGGTACGTTCCCAGGATATATATTTCCACTGAAGACGTTCCTGGTACGCTCCAAGGATATGCATTTTCAGTGAAACGTTCGTGGGATGTTCAAAAATGAAGCGATCGGGTACATTTCGGATGAAAGATTCCTGATACGTTCTGAAGGATGCAACATGGAATCTTCCTACATCCTTGTACGGAAAGATTCCAGGTACTTTCGTGGAATGTTCTCCGTAGTTTATACCAAACTCACAACTTTTAATATTACTGAGTTTTTCGAGGAATTAATTTGATTTTATTACCATTTTTTTCAAAATATCTCGGGAATTAAGCGATCGAGCGATTTGACTTCGATCCTTTTCCGTAGAAAATGTCAAGAGTTACAGAAAAAAGGTCATGTGAAATCGCTCTAACTCACTTACTTTCCAAGATCTTTTCAGAAAACTTCAGAACCTTCTTAGGGCGAAAAGGGCGTATCTCAATTAATTACCGAGATTATTTGAGAAAAAGAAGAAGATTTTGTGGGAGAATTTTCAAAAAATGTTCGGATAGACCAACAATAGGGGCAAAGGAGTCCAGTCAATGGGAAAACCCGAACGCGTGGCGTCAACCCTGGCAACACTGTCTTATGTTTTATGACGCAACAAACGGGAGACAAGTCCCTGCAGGCCCAAGGGACTTCACTTAGCGTTCAACTGCTAAACTTGACGGGTCACCTCGTGTGCACTCGTTACCAAAGACGGTCATTTCAATATCAAGATATTTTGTGAACGTTATTCAAAGCCAAAGATTTAATTATTGGATTTATTAATTAGTAAAGATTTGCTATTTACGTGTGCCAAACAAACTATATTTTTGAGTTGTTAATTATCAAGTTGTATTATCTATGTGTTTGTGCAATTAAAGCAAGGATTTTATATTGAAAAGAATCTTTCACTAAAAATATTTCCTACAATTTGGAGAAAGAAATTACATTATTTTCACCTGAATTTTCATTTCATTGGAAACTGAAACTGATGATTTGTGAATACGCGAAAGGAATTAGCGAATGTGTATTGTGTCGAAATAATTTAGAACTCTCTGTGTTATCGACTAACATAAAATAGATAATCGAGCGAAAGAGAGGAAAGAAACGTCAACTTAACTGTAAAATGTTAGAATGTTTTTTTGAATATTTTTTAAATCCTGTTACTAAACCAAATGAAAGGTAGCGGGAATCTCTCAAAGATACGTATTGAGTATGTTCTCTCCGAACCTTATCAATCAACTTCGGAATGTTCCGAGACGTGGCCAGAACATTCCGGAACGTTCCCGGAGTACGTACCAGGAAGGTGCCTGGGATGGTCTATCGACCGGTTTAGACGTCCCTGGGACATTCTTGGGGACGTTCCTGGAACGTCCAACGATTCCTGAAAACGTACCAGGAACGTCCTGGGCATCAACTTTTGCTTACTGGGTAGAAGCTCGCATTTTAGGAGTCATAATGGATACGAAACTGACGTGGAACGCTTTCATAGAGTTTCAATATCAGAATGTAATGAAAGGGATATCAGTTTTAAAAACTCTTCCAAAAAAGGCTTATGGAATCCACCCTTCAACGGCGATTAACATTCTGAAATCTTTAATAAGAGCAAGAGCAGAATGGGCAGGGTTTTGTTCCCTATCTGCAAGTAAGACCGCACAGAGTGCAATTGAAAAAGCATTGAACTCTGCTCTTAGAATAATTCTGAGTTGTTATCCATCCACCCCCATCAATGTTCTTTACGACTTGGCTGGTCAAATCACACATAATCTAAGAGTTGAAAAACTCTCTCCTCGTTATTTGATGAGAGCTTATTGTGACAAACAAAACCCTCTTACACCCAAATTTGCTTTCTTAGAAAAGGTGAAAACAAGAAAGAGAACTCCACTATGCTCTGAATCTTTTTTATTTAAAATCTGGCAAAAATTGAAGGATAAATTGAAAAAACTTGACAGGAGACAACTATTACCCTGCTTTGAATATCCTTTGAAGGCACAGTTAGATCCCATCATAATTGAAACAGATCTGGGCAGGAGGACTAAAAAGAAGGAAATTCCAGCACGGGCCTTTGAAACAAAAATCAGCGATTCTAGACCAGAGTGGAGTGTTTTCTACACGGATGGTTCTAGAGATGAACCAGAAGCTTTCGCAGGATTAGCCGTTGTAAATCCACAATTGAGAATCATCAAGCACTATAAGATGAAAGCTTGGGCCTGCATATTCGAGGTGGAAGCAATGGCCATAATTCAAGCACTCATCATCATTAAAAACTCGTCAATCAGCAAAGCTATCATATGTTCGGATTCACTAAGCACAATTCTAGCTTTGGATTCTGTGTCACTGAACAGTAAAACTCACGAATTTATACTAGAAATAAAATCATTGCTGAGCAGAATCAAGGCTCTGGGAGATTGGTGGAGATTTGGTGGTGCCCAGGACACCTCGGAATTAGTGGCAACGAGTTGACTGACAGGGAAGCCAATCGTGCAAGATCCATTGGTAATCTCATCGAATTCAATTACAACTCAAGGATCCTCAATAAAGAGTTAGAAAAGGAGATTGAAATTAAACACAGAGAGGATATGGAAAAAGAATTCAAAGAAAAAGCAACATCGTATAGTCTATTATGGAAAGTACGACAAACCCAACCTTGGTTCATCAACTGTAATCTTCCAAGAAGATCCATCACCCTCATTAATAGAATCCGCGCTGGCCACATCTGCACAGGAAAATACCTTCATAAAATAAGAAGAAAAGATGATAGCAGATGCCCTTGTAGCGAAGAGGAACAGGACATCAATCATATTTTCTGGAGCTGCAGCTTAACGGAGGATGTTTCAAGAAAGCTGGGCAATTTCCTAAAGAACATAAAGAAATTGAATCCCCCCTGGGAGGCTAGAAGTCTAGCTTTTTCGAAGGATACAGAAATTCTGAAAAATATCACTGATTTCCTATTTGAGATAAGGGATCAAATCAATCTCACGCATTATGAAATTGATTCTGACGAAAATTGATTTAAATAAATTTGGTCTTCTAAAATATGTTTTAGAAGCAACCAAATAAAAGTATACTGCACTTCCTTCTCTTCCTCCTTCAAATGAAGGACAGAAGATGATTTGAATTTGCCGCCCAAACCAGTTACGCTTGGATATAATAGAATGAAGTTGGCTGTATAGTTTAACCCTCTGACCTGAAAGTCGGCCTAACTCGTACTTGGGCGGTCGGAGTGGGGATGGCCAATCGCGTGAGGCCACTCGCTCCCACCACTACCATTTCATGCTTGCAACGTGCTCGAGCAGGACCGTACACGTTTAGTGGGGTTTACGCAATCAAAACAGTAATTTTTTTTTTTTTATTAAAAACAGTAAATTAATATTCAAATTTTCATTAATAAAGTGCAGTGGAATGGAAGATCAAAATATAAATTATTCTAGTGATAGTTCCGAGTGTTCATTTAGTGATAGTGAAGATGATAGAAGTGATGATTATGACGAAGATTCTGTGGAAAATGCATGGTCTAAAACAATTAAAAAAACAAAAATAACACCATTCACAGGATTCGTAGGATCTCTACACATGCTACCCGATAAATAAAAAAAAAACAATTAATCTTTGTTGAACTACTTAAAAGGTTTATTAAATTTAAAGTTGAGAGAAATTACCCTTCATTAATAATTCTTTTTGTAAACAGAGTTTATTAATAAAAAAAATAGAAAAAGAATCGTTTTATTCTTAGCACCCCATATATACGTCCCTGCCGCGCGATGAACGTGACTGGACGGAGTCCCCCTTCTCTGCGCTTCTCTGCGGACGAGAAAAGAGTGGGGGAAACGCCTTTCAGGTAAGAGGGTTAACCACTGAAGGCCAGCTGTGACCATGGTCACAGCACAAATAAGAAGAAGAAGAAGAAGAAGCAGGAAGCGGAGTCGGGGAAACGCCCATAAGCTCTGAAGGGTTAAGCATTACAAAAAAATTGCCGACTCCTAGAATTTATTTTATTTCCTCATCGAATATACAGAATTGGTAATTTAAAAAATATAATATTTTGTCAAACATTTTCAATGAACAAATTTTCGAAGAAATCGTTCTTTTCAGAATCTTACTCTCAACCAAATGATCATGAAAAAATAAAAACGGTTGAGCCGGGCAAGAGTTTCTCATGGGGGGACTTCTTTTACGATTGTTCTTGTGCTAATTTGTTCAATTTCGCCATCAAAGTACTGCCGAATGACTCGCGATACTTCGGTGAAATCGTATCGAGTAAACTGTAGGGGGTTTCGTAAATTTCGTTGTCTGTATTGACGACAGTATCGTGCTGATTTCCAGTGACTGTGAAACCATCACCAGAGACTCGAATGGTGAAACACAAATCTTCGAGGGTCGTTAAATTCAGAAAAATCGAATTTTTCGAACTATGCAATTTTTCTGATATTCTTATGGCTTTCACGTGTCTTCTTACGTCGTTAATTATGGCCTCAGCTTCATGTTTCCATTGATCAGCATCCAGTACTCTCTCCGCACTCATTTCACGATGAATGCCTGGAAGAGAAGAATTTCAGAATAATTCAACTGATTAAAATAAGTTTGATGAAGAGTTATGTTTTCTGCTTTTAATTTCTTGAGAACATCCCGGAAAGTAAGGGAGATAGAGTGATTTCGCCTCAAAATGTATTTGAAGCTTAGTTGATTTTCCTGACTGGTTTGTGAGGCACATGGAAAACCCATTCTTTATTAATGATGAGGAAAAACCAGCTTGTTGATGGATATAAAATTACAGATCACAATATGCTTTCTATGGTTGATACTCACAATAGATATAGTTGGATTAATTGAACTAATCGTTCAATGTCTACTAGTTGACATAATCAAGAATAACAGCACTTAATCTACACTTTAAGGTAATCCCAGTGGCCGGTTCAAATGATCGATTTTGATTTTCTTTCCTTTTAGTTATTATAATTACTGTAACTATTTCTATTTTTCAACATTCAACCGATACTAGAACGATGTTCAAGATGATAAATTGTTATTAGATAATATTATGAATATTCAATATTGTTCCCCATTTGATTCACGCTGTCCCAGTATCTAGGACTGGGATTGGAGGATTCTCGGAATTTTGAATATCAATATGGCCACCATTGATTTTTTCATGTAGTTAATTGTTTTAATCTTCGTATTATGTCCGGTAACATGCATGTTTCATAATTTCCACAATTAATAGACATTCTGACGAACAAAAACATGGAAGGTTATATAAGGGAAAAATAAGTATGTGACAGTGTTGGCAGACGTACCATAATTACTGTACACGTCCAATAATTTTATCACTAGTGCAATCCGCAATCCTAAGCGTACAATAAGGGCGAAAAGTACAATAATTCCATGATTTGTAGTACAACCAGGGACTGGTAACAAAATTCGGTAACGAAACGAAACTCCGTTTCTTGCTGAATGTTTATGGGATATACGACCTTAGTTATAAATTTAGTTTCTTGCGTTTAGTTACTCGGAAACACATTAATACCGAAACTAAAGTGGAAACGAAACTCGACTTACGTTAGTCGCAGTAACAAAAGTAGTAACAAAACTCGACTAATGCTAGTCGCAGTAACAAAAGTAGTAACAAAGCTCGACTAACGTTTGTCGCAGTAACAAAAGTAGTAACAAAACTCGACTAACGTTAGTCGCAGGAACAAAAGTAGTAACAGAACTCGACTAACGTTAGTCGTAGTAACAAAAGTAGTAACAAAACTCGACTACAGTTAGGCACCCGAGTCGAAACTTTTGCGACGGATTTGACGAACTTTCAACATATTCATTTGATCTTATTTATTTTATGATAAATACCCCTCAACCTCATCTGAGGTGAAAAACATGTATCCCCTCTGATTTCCCAGATATTTACAAAAATAGAATAACAAAAATTGAGTATTTAAACAGTAAAACTCGAGAATCACTTTTTTTTCCTCTACTTTCAAAAATAACTCCGAAACTAAGCGAGATATAGTCATTTTTAACAGAATACGTTTATGTAGCTTTTGAAATTCTCTGGTAGACCGTCGTAAAGCAAAATCGCTTTATCTCGCTTACTTTCCGAGTTATTTCCAAAAAAACAATGTACCTGAAAGAAAATAAAAAAAAATTTTAACCTATAAAAATCAATCAAACGCCGAATTTGCGACTTTTTCATTCCCAAAAAAATTCACAATAATAATAATAATCATGGGAAATCATCGAGCAACTTACCAGAAGCAACTGCACAATTTTCCGCCTCTCAAAAATGCCGTTTTCATGAAAGAAATGACTTTTTTTTAATCAAGATAATTAATTTTAGTTGACATTTCTCTGCATTATCGACTGAATCTTCAGCTGACAGGCGACGTGGCCTCAGTGCTAATGCAGAAACATGGATGACGACTGGAATTATCAAATTTTCCGTGATTTTTCTACAATACAATAATTATTGATTAATAATTGAGTGGAAAAAGCAGGAATTTTTCCAATTTTGAGAGAAAATCAATTTTTGTAAAAAAAAAAAAACGAAAAAAATGGGTTTGTGCAAGTGTCCAAAACGCAAAGTAACGAATCAATTTTGTTTTGAACACAGGGTTAATGTTTGTGAGCACTGTATGGTGACGAATCATCCAAAGGTAATTTTTAAAAAAATTAATTATGATAATTAGATTAATTCAATAGAAATTGACGAAAAAATTCGATTTTTTTTTAACAAATTAATTTGATCCGAAGGTTTTATTATGAGAATATCTCAGAGAATAAGCGAGATAGAGCGGTTTTGCTCGGCGCCTTTTTTGTAGAGGATTTTGGGAGCTACGAAAAAGGTGTCTTTGGAAATTTTGCTATCTCGATTAGTTTCCGAAATATTTGATTAAAACTGTTCGAAAAAAATGGATTTTTCGGTTCTATCTTTTCACTTATCGTTTTTTCCATCAGTTTTCGGTGAATTTCTCGGAAACTAAGCGAAATAGCAAAAATTTAACTCACACCATTTTTGTACAGAATTTTAAGAGCTACAAAATATGTTTCTTCGAAAATAGCGCTATCTCACTTAGTTTCTGAGATATCTAAAGAAAACTGGCATTAAAGAGATTCAAAAATATTTTCTCTGTGATACCTCATATTTTTCAATTTTCATTATATCTAATGTAGAATAAACATTCCGAGAATTTTCTCTAATGACCTATTGTAATAACTATGTTTTGTATAAAAATTTCGATGCGATTCTACTTACTGATAATATATCTTGTATTATTGGCTCCAATGCCAATTAAACAATTAAACATTGAAGACAAATTACTTCGCCTTATTTCCTAAATCTAGGGGAGAGTGGGGCAAAATGGACACTGTAATGAAGCGGTTAGAGATGGATTTTTTTCGATGATTCTATTGAGAAGCTGAGGAAATTTTAGCTGGAAAACGAGTGTCAGACGTATTTTTTTCTGTTTTTTTTTCGAAAATTCGATAGCTTTTTGCATTTTTGAGGGGTAAAAATCCCAAAAAATCTTTTCCTTTTTTGAAAATTTTCAGTTTTTTGCAAATATCTCTGGTTCTATTGGTCGCAGCAATTCTTGGTTGGTCTCAAATGAAAGGTGAGCTCATTTCCCATCGATTTATGGGGTTTTGAATCCAAAAATATCAATTTTTGGGATAGTTATGGGCCGAAAACTGTTTCACAAAACTGTTTCACAAAAATGCCCATAAATAGGGGAGAGTGGGGCAAAATGGACACTATAATGAAATGGTTAGAGATTGATTTTTTTTGATGATTCTATTGAAAAGCTGAGGAAATTTTAGCCGGAAAACAAGTGTCGGATGTATTTTTTTCGATTTTTTTTAAAATTCGATATTTTTCGGCATTTTTGAGAGGTGAAAGCCTTTTTTTTTTGAAAATTTTCAGTTTTTTACGAATATCTCGGGTTCTATTGGTCGTAGCGATTCGGGGTTGGTCTCAAATGAAAGATGAGCTCATTTACCATCGATTCATGGGGTTTCGAATTCAAAAATATCAATTTTTGGGATAGTTATAGGCCAAAAACTGTTTCACAACACTGTTTCACAAAAATGCCCATAAATACCTTAAAAATCGATATTTTTAAATTGAAAATCCCATGAATCGATGGCAAATGATCTCACCTTTCACCTCCAATCGGAATTTTCACGCTACGACAAATAGAACCGAAGATATTCTCAAAAAACTGAAAATTTTCAAAAAAACAAGGCTTTTACCCCTCTAAAAAGCTCAAAAAAATCAAAATCGCCGAAAACTCCAAAAAATTAATTCCAGCACTTGTTTCCCATCTAAAATTTCCTCAGCTTTCCAATGAAATCATCAAAAACAATCTACCACCAATATTTCCCTTAATTTCAAGAGTTTTCCATAATATTTGCCAAAAAATTTAGATGTGTCCATTTTACCCCTGATGTCCATTTTGCCCCACCTTCCCCTACCTTAAAAATCGATATTTTTGGATTGAAAACCCCATGAATCGATGGCAAATGATCTCACCTTTCACCTCCCATCGGAATTTTTACGCTATGACAAATAAAACCGAAGATATTCTCAATAAACTGATAATTTCCAAAAAAAGAAAGGGTTTCCCCTCTAAAATGCTCAAAAAAGTCAAAATCGCCAAAAATTCAAAAAAATTAATTCCAGCACTCGTTTCCAGCCCAAAATTTCCACAGCTTTCCAATGAAATCATCAAAAACAATCTACCATCAATATTTCTATCAATTTCAAGAGTTTTCCATAATATTTGCCTAAAAATTTTGATGTGTCCATTTTGCCCCACCTTCCCCTATACGTTCATCCTTTCAAATTTATTCAATTGAAATAAAAAAAACATCTTCTTTTTCTTTTCAGTGCGTAGTTCAGTCCTATCTCCAGTGGCTCCAAGACAGTGACTGCAATCCAATCTGTACACTCTGCAATGGAACTTTGAAGAATCAAGACTGCGTGAGATTGACGTGTTATCACGTTTTTCATTGGTCATGCCTAGATAATTATTCACGTAATTTACCAGCAACAACAGCACCAGCTGGCTACACATGTCCAACATGTCAGTCGCCTATTTTTCCAGAGGCTAATCTTGTTTCGCCTGTTGCTGACGTATTGAAACAAAAATTAGCGAGTGTTAATTGGGCGAGAGCTGGTCTTGGTTTACCTCTCGTAAGTTAGAGACATGAATACATTGAAATATCTTGGTAAATAATGGAGATAAGCCTTTATCACCCTTAGATTTGTAGAGAATTTTACGATGTACAGAAAAGGATTGAGGTAAAAACGTTCTATCTCGCTTAATTTCCGAGATATTTGAAAGAAACTGATGAAATTCAGAGGTAAAGAGGTATAAAATGGAAAAAATTAATGGTTTTTGTCATTTCTCTTTACAGAATATCTCGGTTAATAATGGAGATAGAATATTTCTATCTTCAAGTGGTTTTATGAAAGATTTTAAAAACTACAAGAAAAAGCTTAGAATGAAATCGCTTTATCTCGCTTAGTCTGGGGGATATTTGAGACGGACAATCATTGGAAAATCTGCAATTTTGGCTAGAACAACAAAAAAAATTTTACATTAATTTTTTGAGAATATCTCAGTAAATAATGGAGATACGTATTTTTGGACCTAACATGGTTTAGATCACTGTTGGAAAAAAAAAAGTGACGCATCTCCATTATTTTCGAAGAAATTAATGAAAAAAACACTAAATGATTCATTTTTTCGAGTGACAGCGGGAATGAGAGCATTATACTTCCTTTCTTGCAAATATCTCCGAAAATAATGAGGATTCGCGTTTTTTGTCACAATTTTTTTGTGTGCTTCTTGAAATTCTTTACAACTCATCTTAGGGCGAAAACTTCGTATCTCCGTTATTTCCCGAGATATCCCCCGAAAAACAAGGAAAAAACCCCAATTTATTACGGGTGTGCGAATATTCGAAAAATTCAAATAATTCAAAAAATTCAAATAATTTGAAAAATTCGAATAATTTTAATATTTAAATTATTCGAATATTCGAATAATTCGAATAATTTAAATATTAAAATTATTCGAATTTTTCAAATTATTTGAATTTTTTGAATTATTTGAATTTTTCGAATTATTGGAATTTTTCGAACTATTTGAATTTTTCGAATTATTTGAAATTTTTGAATTACTTGAATTTTTCGAATTATTCGAATTATTTGAATTTTTCGAATTATTTGAATTTTTCGAATTATTTGAATTTTTCGAATTATTTGAATTTTTCGAATTATTTGAATTTTTTGAATTACTTGAATTTTTCGAATTATTCGAATTATTTGAATTTTTCGAATTATTTGAATTTTTCGAATTATTTGAATTTTTCGAATTATTTGAATTTTTCGAATTATTTGAATTTTTCGAATTATTTGAATTTTTTGAATTACTTGAATTTTTCGAATTATTCGAATTATTTGAATTTTTCGAATTATTTGAATTTTTCGAATTATTTGAATTTTTCGAATTATTTGAATTTTTCGAATTATTTGAATTTTTTGAATTACTTGAATTTTTCGAATTATTCGAATTATTTGAATTTTTCGAATTATTTGAATTTTTTGAATTATTTGAATTTTTTAAATTATTGGAATTGTTCGAATTATTTGAATTTTTGGAATTATTTGAATTATTCGAATTATTTGAATTATTCGAATTATTCGAGTTATTTGAATTATTTGAATTATTCAAATTTTTCAAATTATTCGAATATTTCGAATGATTTGAATTCTCCTAGTATTTCAAATTCTACAAATATTTCGAATTGATCGAATAATTCATCTTTCGAATATTCAAATCGAATTTCGAATTGAATGATACTATTCAATTCAATTCGATTCATTTACAATCTCCACACCCCTGCAATTAATCCCTAATTTTCTTTCAACAGTTGAGCAGCGACAGAGAGCAGAAGCCTATATCAGAGCCCAAGGTATCACCAATTGAGCCATCAGTTTACCAAAATCACACGTCACCGCCATCATCATCATCGCCATCCACAGCAACCGTGCGAACAAGTGCGAATGTTAATTCAATTAATTCACACACAAATAATGTTCATAATTCAACGCAAAAACAAGGACCACCATATTCAGTAGTTAATATTGAATCGACGAGTCAATTGGATAGAAAGGTATTTGAGGCTTATGATGAGCCAAAAGACATTTCCTATGATCACGATGAGAACAAGTATCAGCGTAAATCAGCGATTGAATGGTTCTTGAGATGGTGGAAATTGATAACACGTGCACCAGCAAGAAGGAGAAATACAAGTGGAAGTTTATACAAAAGATACGCAATTATTACATTTTTTGGAATTGTCATGTTTATAACGATTATAATATTGTTCTCGTGGCTTGGAAGAATGGCAACTGATGGAGATCCAGCGTACAATCCATTGTCGAATCCTAATATCAATATTGAGAAGAAAGCCATTTAACGATTCACAAAATTTTAGCGTTTATATCGAAAAAATACAGTGTTTCGATCAGTTTTTTGAGAATATCTTGGAAAGTAATGGAGATAGGTCGATTTTGGTGGAATACTTTTTTAGAGCTCCTAAAATTCTTTGTAATAATGTATTCGGGCAAAATTACTCTATCTCGCTTAGTTTTTGAGATAATCTAAAAAACAAACGACGAAAAAAGTCATGCAGAGGTAAAACCAGAAAAATTCATTTTTTTTCATTAGTTTTTTGAGAATATCTCGGAAAATAAACGGTATAAGACGAATTGACCCGAAGTCTTTTTTGTAGCTCTTGAAATTTTTTACAAAACTAGTCTCGGTCGAAAAGGGCGTATCTCTATTAGTTACCAAGATATTCTCAAAAGATGATTCGATTCTGCCTCTTTGCTACTGAATTCAGAATCTGATGATCGATGAATTATGCTTTTTTCTTTTAATAATAATTAATTATTGATTAATCGTCTTTTAATTAAGATTAGGATTAAGTTGTATATTTCATTTCCCAATGTTGATGTGTATGTGGTGAAAAAAAATTTGTACATGAGATACTGAGTCAATTGCTATTAATTTTCCGGTTGTTTGATTAAGAAAATTTTTGGAAATTCATTGAATAATTGAGAAGAAATTAAAGAAAAGAGTAGTTTGGAAAAATGAAATTTATTATTTATCTCTTTTTCAAAAAAGATGCGGAATGTTGGACGGAACATCTAGAAACTTTTTTAATGAAAATTCCCTAAACCTAGTGAGTTTGCATTGGAAAATTGAAAAAATTGAAGAAAAATTGTTTGAAAAAATCGAATTTCTTATTTATATTTTTTGAAAAGCGGTATGTAGTGTTGGGGGGGTAGGAGTCTACAGACTTTTTTAGTGCAAATTCCCTAGATCTAGTGACTTTGAGAAGTTCAACAGTTAATTCCCTAGATCTAGTGACTTTCAGAAGCTCAACAGTTAGTTCCCTAGATCTAGTGACTTTGAGAAGCTCAGCAGTTAATTCCCTAGATCTAGTGACTTTGAGAATCTCAACAGTTAATTCCCTAGATCTAGTGACTTTGAGCAGCTCAGCAGTTAATTCCCTAGATCTAGTGACTTTGAGCAGCTCAGCAGTTAATTCCCTAGATCTAGTGACTTTGGGAATCTCAACAGTTAATTCCCTAGATCTAGTGACTTTGAGCAACTCAGCAGTTAATTCCCTAGATCTAGTGACTTTGAGAAGCTCAGCAGTTAATTCCCTAGATCTAGTGACTTTGAGAATCTCGACAGTTAATTCCCTAGATCTAGTGACTTTGAGCAGCTCAGCAGTTAATTCCCTAGATCTAGTGACTTTGAGAAGCTCAACAGTTAATTCCCTAGATCTAGTGACTTTGAGAAGCTCAACAGCTGACGAAGAATTGATACAAGAATTTTCCAAGAGTTTTTATTTAATTATTAACGATCAATTATCCATAATTGTATGTAAATTGTTTGAATTAACTTCATTCATAATTTTTGATTTTTTCAAATTATTTGTGACTAATTCGGAGGAAATCTGAAATTGATCTGGAAAGGTAAAAACAACATGTTATACTCAAAAAAATAAGAGGTTATCAACAGAATTCGAGTTCCATACAGGTCCATAGAACTTCAAAGTGAAAATAATTCAGGAATAATTACGGAATTACAGTTGATGATTTCAATTTGTGGATTTTTGAAATGGAGAATGACGAAAGTTTGGAGTTCTTCGAAGACAAGGATCGAGTAAGTGAATTTCTGACTTTTCTCAGAAAACTCAGTAAATAATGGAGATACTATTTTTTTTTATCCTAATGTGTTTTTATAGCTCTTGAAATTGTTTACAAAAAAGATGCAATGAGAAACAGCGTAATCTCGCTTATTTTCGGAGATCTTTATTCATTTTATTCACTTATTCATGAAAAAATGAAAAATGAATGATAAAAATTGGATTTTTCTTTTTTTAGAGCTGCACCACTGTTTTTAACTTCCCGATAAGGAAGTTATTGTATTTGCCCCGGAAATCGATTTTCGATTTTTCATCAGATCTCGATATTTCAAGATGCTGACATGAATTTCTGAGATTTTTACGGAAGTGTCCGTGTGTGTGTGTGTGTGTGTGTGTGTGTGTGTGTGTGTGTGTGTGTATATGTGCGTATGTGAGGAAATTTTGAAAAACGATTGCACTGCCATTATTTATCCGATCAAAATTTTTTTTAATGGAATGGAATCATCTTCATGTAACTCAGCCCTGATTAGATTATGAACCATGTCATCTCATCAGTTTCTGAGTTTTTTACGGAAAAGTGATGAAAAAAATACGAAATTTGTGAAAAATTCCCAAATTTCAATCAAAAATACGTCACTAGTAGATGATGATGGGGCGAAAGGGACCACCTTGCGGTAAAATGAAACCGGGAGGGGAGGGGTAGGCCTTATGGTAAAACGAACAGCCCTTTCACATTATAAAGAAAATCTGTAGCCAGACAATGAATGAATCGGGAAGTTTTTTTTGTGACCTCTGAAAGATCAAACACATTCTAAAACCAACTTGACAATACTCCTCCATTCACGAACGAGCGTAGCGAGCGAGCAATAACGCACCCCTTGTAATTATTCGTTTTTTGCGAATATCTCGGAGAATATGCCCTTCTTTGGCCGAGAGTGTTTTTGTGGAAAATTCTAAGAGCTACAGCAGTGGATTCGAGCAGAATCACTCTATCTTGCTTAATTTCCGAGTTATTTTCAAAAGATTATTCTAAAAAAAAAATTTTTAAACAAAAAAAAATAGGGTTTTGTATTTTTCTTTCAAAATATTTCGTAAAATAATGAAGATATGCCCTTTTTTCCCTGATCCTTCTTTGTAGCTCTCGAAGTACTTCACAGATATGAATAGAGCCAAAAAAACGCATCTCTATTTTCTGAGATATTTTGGAAGAGCGAATTTAGAAAGAAAAAGATATTTCCAATACTGATTAGGGGCAAGTGGGGTAAAATGGACATTTCAACTGAACAGTTCAAGATAGAAATTTTCTGATGATTCCATTGAGAAGCTGAAAAAATTTAAGGTGGAAAACATGTGTCAAGATTTTAACTTCAAATGTTGACAGAAAGCGATTTTTTGAAAAAAAAAAAATTAAAAAAATCAATTCTGGCACACAATTTCCAGCCGAAATTTTCGAAGCATTCAAATGAAATCATCAGAAGAGATCTATCTTCAATATTTCCATTGATTTCAAGTGATTCCCATGAATATAAATCATCAAAAAAAAAACTTTTTTTTATTCTAATAAAATTAATTAACTCTCCTTTTTTTCAGTCACAAATCCGTGAAGAATTGTCACACATGAGCTTCCAGGATCTTCAAAAATTGAAGGAAAAACTCGGCTCAAAAGTCTACAATGAGGCAATATTCGGCAAAAAACACGTGAAAAAAACAGAATGTAAACGTGAGAATAAAAATAGACCACGTGAAGTTACAGCAAAAAAGCCAGTGCCAAGATACAAAGAAGTTGTTCATGTAAAAAAACAAGAAGCACGTGATCCACGATTTCATTCACTTTTCGGTAATTACGATGAGAAAGCATTTAAAAATGCATACAAATTTTTATTTAAATTGAAGGAGAATGATCTGCAGGCACTGAAGGATGAATTAAAAACTACAGAGGATCCAAAGACTATTACGAAAATTAAATATCTGATTCAGAGAATTGAAAATCAATTGAGAGAAGAGTCGAGAAAAAAACAGAGAGATGATTGGAAAAATGCGGAAAAAAAGGAGATGGTTGAGGCGATTAAACGTGGAGAAAAGCCACAGTTCAAGAAAAGATGTGAGAATGCAATTGAATTGATAAATTAAGAGAATAGGAATTTTTTTCAATTTTTTTGAAGTAAAAGCGAATTAATTTGGGAGCTATTTTTTTCTTCATGGGTTTGCAGGAGAATATTTCAGTAAATAATGGAGATACGTTTTTTTTCCCTGAGATGGTTTTGTAGCGAATTTAACGAGCTAAGAAAGAGAATTCTTCTTCTGTAATTCTTCAAATTTTCTGCGAAACTGCCTTGGAGCAAAATCGTCCTATCTCTCGTGATACTGAAAATAGCCGACATCTGACAATTTCCAGCCTTTCTTTTTTCAACAAATTAATTGCTCTAAAAAAAATGGAAAACATGCACATGGAGAAAATTCAAAGAACTATTAGAGCAATTTTTCTGGTCATTTTTTTGTAATAATTTACGTGTAAAAAAATTAGAAAAAATTGTCAGATTTCTGCTATTCTGACTAGGGGTCTGCGAATATTCGAAGTTTTGAATTATTCAGTGTGAATTGAATTTGAATAATTCAATCCGAAAGTGAATCAAATTTTCGAATATTTGAATTATTCGAATATTCGGATAATTCGAATAATTTGAATATTCAAATTATTCGAATTATTTGAATTTTTCGAATTATTTGAATTATTTGAATTTTTCGAATTATTTGAATTTTTCGAATTATTCGAATTATTTGAGTTTTCCGAATTATTCGAATTATTTGAATTTTCGAATTTTTCAAATTATTTGAATTATTTGAATTTTTCGAATTATTTGAATTTTTCAAATCATTTTGAATTCTTCTAATTTCTCGAATTTTTTGAATTATTTGAATTTTTCGAATTATTTGAATTATTTGAATTTTTCGAATTATTTGAATTATTTGAATTTTTCGAATTATTTGAATTATTTGAATTTTTCGAATTATTTGAATTTTTCGAATTATTTGAATTTTTCGAGTCATTTTGAATTCTTCTAATTTTTCGAATTATTTGAATTTTTTGAATTATTTGAATTTTTCGAATTATTTGAATTTTTCGAATTATTTGCATTTTTCGAATTGTTTGAATTTTTCAAATTATTTGAATTATTTGAATTTTTCGAATTATTTAAATTATTCGACTTTGTCAAATAATTCATCTCTCGAATATTCAAATCGAATTTCGTATTGAATGATATTGTTCAATTCAATTCGATTCATTTACAATTTTCACACCCCTAATTCTGACTATCATCTTCCTTTCTTACTTTCCAAAATATTCTCAATGAAAGAACGAAAAAATCAAATTCATCCCGTTTCCCCGTCAATTAAATAATTCGAATGTAATTAAATCCCCAATCTCCATCATAAAAAGTCTCTAATCTCCAAAATTCTCCAATTTTCAGCCGAGAAGAAGATAATAAACCTCGTTTCCCAATACGAGGAACTCAAAAGCACCGGAAAATTGAAGAAACACATCGAGAGACAGCGTAAGAAGCACCTGATAAAAGACAGAAAGCGATTTTCTCAACCCTCAGAATAAATTCCCTTAAAAATCTGTAAAAAAACATTTACACGAAAAAAAAAATCACTAATAAAATAATGAATGATTAAAACAGAAGAAACAATCTTTATTAATTATTTTATTTTTTATTTAACATCAAAAGTAATGACACTTGGGTTGGACAATGTCTCTCGTTTTTTTTTTTTTTTTTAATTTTATTTTTAATCATTTATTTAATGTTTTTTTTTTCCTCCTTAATATATTTTTATTCATTCGTGAAAACAAAAACTTATTCAATAATTAATTCATACCAAAGGAATTTCGTCAATCAGATAGGGGATTAATACAATTTTACTTTTTTTTGTTCAGAGTGAGCACGTGTATGTGTGTATATATGTGTGTAATTAATCATTTTTTTTTTTTAATCAATTAATCAATTAAATTAATTCGCAATGTGGCCTGTGTTTATATGCACGTGTTTTTTTTTTTACGTAATCATTTAAATAATTTTAATATTTGATTGTACCATATGGGCGAAGTGTTAAAATGGATTTAATAAATCCGGCAATAAGCACGCGAGTGAATTACAATTTTTTTGAGGGAGGGTTTTTTTTTTCTTTTATTTCTCTATTATTTAATTTCACTACAGGACAAGGGAATCCTCTCGAGAAAAATGCTTACAACTTTTTTTTTATTTGTTTAATTTTTATTTGGGCTTCCCCTGTGTGCCCCATTTTTGCTGTTAATGTCCGTTTATTAATTTTTTTTTTTCTTCATTAAATTCATTTTATTCCTTTTTCTTTCATTTCTATTATTTAAAATATGTACAATATTAATAAAACATTATTCAATTTTTTTTTTTTAATCATTCAATGATTCTGTCGCGTTTGGCGGAAAAAATGGGGAGAATTTATTTTTTTTTTTTCGTAAATTTAATTTTTTTTTTTTCCAATTAAAACTGAGGAAAAATAATAATAAAAATGAGAAATTAGGAGAGAAATTAATGTGAAATTGTTCCCAAAAATTCCGCCGATGTTGGTCTTAGACCGAATCTCCCATTATTCATTAATTAAACTTTTGTTTTCAATTATTTCTTTTTTTTTTTTTTTTTTTCATTCAATTAATTTTGCTTAATTTTACTTTGTTTTATCATTTTTTTCTCAACAACACGATCTAGACTAAACCATATATAATAATTACATCTAGTAATATCTTATTTTTAACATGTATTATATTATTATAATAATCATTAATATTATCGTTAATATTTAAATTATTAGCCTAAAATGAGGCGGCGCACGACGGCAAAGCATTTTTTTTTTTTATCATTTTCATTTTTAATTTTTTACGTTTTTTTCCACTTTATAGTTTTTTTTTATAATTTTTTTTTTTTATTTCCTTTTCTCTCGTTAATTTTTTTTTTATCATGGGCTCCTACTTTCCCCGGCACAGAACACCCTGTCGCCAAAACAGCATGTTTTTTTTTATTTATATTTAATAATTATTAATTATTAAATATAAATGTGAATTAATACCCATTTCAATTTTTTTTTTCTCTTTTACTTTTCATTTAATTACAAAAATTTTACATCCCACGCAAAACACTTTTACCCCAAATTAATTTTATCAAATAAAAGATTTTTAAAAATGAGGGAAACTATTCTTTAAAAAATGAATTATAATTTTCCAAGGATTGAAGTTATTGTGCAGTTTTGTGATTTTTTTTTTTCTTTTATTAAATTGTTTTGATGAGCGAAGTGTCGATGTTTTTTTCTCTTTTCAAGTGTTTTTAATTTAAGTCAATTTTTTTTTTATGAACACTTTGGGCATTTATTCGGGACCGAGCTGCCGGGGCGTCATTCTCGGATGTTTTTCTGCTTTTTTTTTGCAATTTTTATGTAGATTTTAAGTCACTTCGTGTATGTGTGTCTGTATGTGAAAAGCGATTTGAATGAAATCATTTTGAATTCACAAATTTTTGGCGCTTTCAATGAAATTAACGGGGAACATGAGAAACAGGGCATTCGCGCCGGGGTTTTAATTTCCCGCTCTTTTTTTTTTAAATTTTTCATTCGTTTAAAACTATGAAAAAAACCTAAGAGAATAATTTTTTTTTTCTTTACTCTTTATTTAATTATTATTTTCATGTTTTTTTTTTTTCACCTACGTGAGAATGCATTACTTCCATTCACCTGCTACAGCTCGTATATTTTTAATTCTCTTAATGTTTTCATTACATTTTTTTTTTTTTACTTGGTCGCCTACTTCTACTCATCGCGTGCACTATTTTCTTTATATGTATAATTTTTCTCTTTTTTCATTCCGATATATGATTAAAAAAAAAGATGTTTTTTCTGAAAATTCAAAAGATCAACGAGATGTTCCCATTTATTGAAAAATATTCCATGATTTTTATTTTTTCAAATTTTTTTCTTTTTTATTTGGGAAATTACCGCGATGTTTGTTGAGAAAAAAAGTGAAAACAAAATTTGAGATTCACTTTATCCTCAGAAAATTATTGAAGTAATTAGAAGTCCTCGGATTTTAATTAAAATGAAATTTCAGGGCGTGCGAAATACCTTTAGATTCTTCAAATAAATTACAAATTCTAAAAATCCCTTTTTTATTTAATAAAGACTAACGTTTTTTTCATCCTCTTCTAAATTTTAAAAATTTCATTTTTTTTTCTTCATTTATTCAATAATAATATATTCTCTCAATGTTATAATTTAAATTTTTCATTAATTTTCTTTTTTCATAATTTTCATCAAATTCAACAGGATTTTCATGGGAGATTAAAATTTATTCAATAATTATCTTTCGATTAAATACAACGATTAATCCCATTGATATTAAATTTTTCAATTTTCCTAAGAAAAGAAAAAAAAGAAAATTCATTAAATCAGTTTTCCACTACATTTTCCTTAGGCCCGTCCTCTTCCCTCGATTAAATTCGAAATTTCCCTCATTTCCACTGGATCGACGCCCCATCAGCCAAATCCCAGGCTTTTTTTTTTTTTTTTTTAATTATTTTTTCTCGGTTAAATTGGGCAGTGAATTATTTTTCACGAGGCTCATTTTATTTATTCTCATTATTTCCACTTGATTAATTAATTAATTAATTTGCGACGTGCACATGAATTTTTTTTCGTAAAAATTGTTTGGAGTTTAATTGGTCGATGTTAATAAGTAACCATTCCTGTGTACATTTAATTTCGTTTTTCTTTAATTGTACACGAGCCACATGATAAATTTAAGAGACAAAAAAAAATATCCAGAAAATTTTCCTCCAAACAAAATTGAATTTATATTGAATTTTTTTTTTTAATTTTTCATTTTCTATTTTATTTAATTGATGATACTGCTTAAGCACGCCCCGTTGTGATGCATTGGTATTTTTTAATTGATTCTTTTATTCCTTTATTTTTCCTTGGATTTCATGTGTTTTTTTTTCGTGTTTTCGCGTGGGTATGCTTTTTTTTCTTATTGATTTCTTTATTTTTCAATATTTCGCTGTTTTTTTAATTATTTTTTTTAATTTAATAGTAAGTTTCTTGTTCCAACCAGCCACCTGGATTTCTACGCAGGTAGAATCGTCTCGTTTCATCGTAGATGAAGATGGCGAACATGAATGGTAATGCTGGAAGCCACCAGACAAATCTGAAATTTTAATAATTTATGTTTAATTATTAATTATTCATGAGTTTTTCCGTGCTTCATTGAATATCTCGGTAAATTAATGGAGATAGATATTTTTTATAGTGCAGTGATTCTGTAGAAAATTTTAAGGGCTAAGAGAAAGGATATTCGGTAGGGGTGTGCGAATATTCGAAGTTTTGAATTATTCAGTGTGAATTGAATTTTAATAATTCAATTCGAAAATCAAGCAAATTCTCGAATATTTGAATTATTCGAATATTCGAATAATTTAAATATTAAAATTATTTGAATTTTCGAATTATTTGAATTTTTCGAATTATTTGAATTTTTTGAATTATTTGAATTTCTTGAATTATTCGAATTATTTGAATTTCTCGAATCGTTTGAATGATTTGAATTTTTCGAATTATTTGAATTTTTTGAATTATTTGAATTTTTTGAATTATTCGAATTTTTCGAATTATTTGAATTTCTCGAATCGTTTGAATGATTTGAATTTTTCGAATTATTTGAATTTTTTGAATTATTTGAATTTTTCGAATTATTTGAATTTTTCGAATTATTTGAATTTTTCGAATTATTTAAATTTTTCGAATTATTTGAATTTGTCGAATTATTTGAATTTCTTGAATTATTTAAATTTTTCGAATTATTTGAATTTTTCAAATTATTTGAATTTTTCGAATTATTTGAATTTTTTGAATTATTTGAATTTTTCGAATTATTTGAATTTTTCGAATTATTTGAATTTTTTGAATTTTTCGAATTATTCGAATTTGTCGAATTATTTGAATTTTTCGAATTATTTGAATTTTGTCGAATTATTTGAATTTTTCGAATTATTTAAATTTTTCGAATTATTTGAATTTTGTCGAATTATTTGAATTTTTTGAATTTTTCGAATTATTTGAATTTTTCGAATTATTTAAATTTTTCGAATTATTTGAATTTCTTGAATTATTTGAATTTTTCAAATTATTTGAATTTTTCAAATTATTTGAATTTTTCAAATTATTTGAATTTTTCAAATTATTTGAATTTTTCGAATTATTTGAATTTTTCAAATTATTCGAATATTTCGGATGATTTGAATTCTACTAGTATTTCAAATTCTACGAATATTTCGAATTGATCGAATAATTCATCTTTCGAATATTCAAATCGAATTTCGAATTGAATGATATTATTCAATTCAATTCGATTCATTTACAATTTGCACACCCCTAATATTCGGGTAAAATCGCTGCATCTCGTTTGGTTTCCTAAATATTTTCCAAAAAATGGACGAAAGAAATTGACTACTTTAAAAAAATATATTTTTCTAATATTTCTTTTCTTTCCATTTTTTGTTCACGTTTTATTGAATATTTCAGTAAATATTAGACATACGCCCTTTTCATCCAAAAATGACTTACTAGAGCATTTCAAGAGCTGAAAGAAATTCAGGTAGAATAGCTCTTTCTCGCTTAGTTTCCGAGACATTTTAAAAATAGTGAAAAAAAGAATAAAATTAATTCAATTTTTTTTCACTTTTTTTTTGTGAATATCTCGGAAATTAATCGAGATACGCCGTTTTCACTCTAGAGCATTTTTGTAGAGATTCTTAAGTGCTACAAAAAGTCTGCCTTAGTGACAAAAAAAATGGATCTCCATTAATTTTAAATGGAAATATTTGAGAGAAATTAAAAAATCGAAATTAGAGAATTTAATCGATAAATCAATATTAAATATAAATTAGTTAATTGAAAAATATTACTCACTTAAGTGGGAACATACGTAGACCCTTGTCCATACCAGGTGTGTAACTTAAGAATGCTGCAAGTGCAGTTTCAAATATAATACCAAAGTTGAGTGCCCAATTTCTCATACCTTGATGAATAATTGAATTTCTACGTGTCTTACAGACAATTAAATCAGCCCATTGTACAATAACAATTGACACGAAGAATGCTGTGTGACAGGTAAACTCTAGGGATTTACGATCCCTGTATGTCTGTAAAATAAAAAGCAATTATTGGAATTATTGATTAATTTTCACGTCAACGAGAAGAAAAGAATTAGAAAAAAATGAAAAAGCATTTTTTCAAAAATAATTTTATCAAATTTAGGGGTGTGGAAATTGTAAATGAATCGAATTGAATTGAATAATATCATTCAATTCGAAATTCGATTTGAATATTCGAAAGATGAATTATTCGATCAATTCGAAATATGCGTAGAATTTAAAATACTAGTAGAATTCAAATCATTCGAAATATTCGAATAATTTGAAAAACTCGAATTATTAAAAAATTCGAATTATTGAAAAATTCGAATAATTTAAATAATTCGAAAAATTCAAATAATTCGAAAAATTCAAATAATTTGAAAATCAAATAATTCGAAAAATTCAAATAATTCAAAAAATTCAAATAATTCGAAAAATTCAAATAATTTGAAAAATTCAAATAATTCGAAAAATTCAAATAATTTGAAAAATTCAAATAATTCGAAAAATTCAAATAATTCAAATAATTAAAAAAATTCAAATAATTCGAAAAATTCAAATAATTCGAAAAATTCAAATAATTCGAATAATTCAAAAAATTCAAGTAATTCAAAAATTTCAAATAATTCGAAAAATTCAAATAATTTGAAAAATTCAAATAATTTGAAAAATTCAAATAATTCAAAAAATTCAAATAATTCGAAAAATTCAAATAATTCGAAAAATTCAAAGAATTCGAAAAATTCAAATAATTCGAAAAATTCAAATAATTCGCATAATCCAAAAAATTCAAGTAATTCAAAAATTTCAAATAATTCGAAAAATTTAAAATAATTCAAAAAATTCGAAAAATTCAAATATTCGAGAATTTGATTCATTTTCAAATTGAATTATCCAAATTCCATTCACACTGAATAATTCAAAATTTCGAATATTCGCACACCCCTAATCAAATTCTCCTTTGACATTTGTTTTTTGAGAATAACTCCGTAAATAATGGAGATACGTCCTTTTTAGTCTGATCCTTATCTCTAGGAAATTTCAATTGCTACAAGAGATAACACGAGTTTGTTCGATTCCTTTATTGCAGCACTTGAAATTCTTCACGAAACCACGTTGGTACCGAAAAAGACGTATCTCCATTATTTAACGAGATTTTTTAAAATAAATTAATGACAACAATAAAATTTTCCTGTTTTTGTCATTCGTTTTTCTCAAATATAGGAAATTTTCTTGTTTTTGTCATTCCTTATTCCCAAATATCTCGGAAAATAAACGAGATAGAGCAATTTCATCTAAATTTTTTTTCCTAAAGAATTGCAAGAGCTAGAAAAAAGGATTCAGGCAAGAAGATGTATCTCTATTAGTTTCCAATATAATTAAAGTATTATTGAAATTTTCTTACCCATTCCTGTCCATAACTGTCAGGCAAATCATTGACAGCCTTTGAATCCCACTGTTTTCGGATACCGAAAAGATAAGTAGGTAAAAATCCATTCTCCGCCATAATAACAAAGTACACGAAGAACCCAGCAGCTGCCTGGATCATGCCGATCTGTCCATAAGCCATGGAGATGAGCCTGATTTAAAAAAAATGAAAAATATTTTAAAAAAAAGTCTTTTTTCAATAATTAATTCCATCTAAATAATTCACGTGAAATCGAAGGAAGCTTCCAGGATCATCATCGTCATCCCCCCTCTTCCCTTCAATTCCACTTGAATTTTCAAACTTCATCACTATTTTTCCTCATTATTAATTTAATTACGCGGTGTTTTAGTTGCAGGTATGACTATGCCTTTTTTTTTTTCATTAAATAGATTTTTTTTTTTATTTTTTTAAAAAGTTCAACCAAAGCCCAGGAAAGTTTAAGCACTTAATTTATTAATTACTTACCCAATCCCAAGTAAAATTGAGACCAGTCAACGTTTATTACATTAATTTCATGCAACATTAAAAGCAATTTATTCTCAAGAATTTCATGCAATTGAGTCAAGTTTGAGTGTCTTTTTTTTTTAGTGTTGTAGGAGGAAAAAAAAGAATTTTTATTTTTTTGGAAAATGAAAATGTGGAGAAAATGGTGAGGGTTTTTTTTTTCAATTTTTGATTTTCTTCTTTTTTTTTCACTTTTTTTTTTTTAATAATTCCGAGAGTAAAATTCAATTAAGTGATAAAAAAAAATTCGAGAAATAAAAAGAAATTGGTAAAAAAGGAAATCGATGTTTTTTTTTTCTTCTTTCTTTCCGTTCTTTTATCACTTTAATAATTGGATTTTTGTCGTTTTTGCCAATTAATTGCGATTGTAATTTTGTGGATTTGTTTTGTGAAAAAGTGATAATGCCACTAATTATTAACGTTTATTCAACTAATTTCTAAATTTTATTTTTTAATTAAAAAACACTTTGCATTCAAGGCATTCTCAGTTATTGTGATCCCAATATATTCGGATTGTGCCACCATACAAACTAATTTTGTGTAAATTATTGTTTTTTAATATGGCAAGGTGATTTTTGGTAATTTTGTGAAGAAATTTAATTTTTTTCAGCGGATAATTAAGTAATTTTTTTTGTCAGTTGTTTTTTAAGAATATAATGGTAAATAATGGAGATACGCCCTTTTTACCTGAATCTTGTTTAATACAGAATTTTAAAAGCTGGGGGAAGGTGGGGCAAAATGGACATCAGGGGTAAAATGGACACATCTAAATTTTTTGGCAAATATTATGGAAAACTCTTGAAATTAAGGGAAATATTGGCGGTAGATTGTTTTTGATGATTTCATTGGAAAGCTGAGGAAATTTTAGATGGGAAACAAGTGCCGGAATTAATTTTTTGGAGTTTTTGGCGATTTTGACTTTTTTGAGCTTTTTTGAGGGGTAAAAGTCTTGTTTTTTTGAAAATTTTCATTTTTTTGAGAATATCTTTGGTTCTATTTGTCATAGCGCAAAAATTCCGACGGGAGATGAAAGGTGAGATCATTTGCCATCGATTAATAGGGTTTTTAATTCGAAAATATCGATTTTTAAGGTATTTATGGACATTTCTGTGAAACAATTTTGTGAAACAGTTTTTGGCCTATAACTATTCCAAAAATTGACATTTTTGAATTCAAAACCCCATAATTCGATGGGAAATGAGCTCACCTTTCATTTGAGACCAACCCCGAATCGCTACGACCAATAGAACCACAGATATTTTGAAAAAACTGAACATTTGAAAAAAATAAAAGGCTTCTATCCCTCAAAAATGCCAAAAAAATATAGATTTCCAAAAAAATCGAAAAAAATACAAATGACACTGGTTTTCCGGCTAAAATTTCCTCAGCTTTTCAATAGAATGATCAGAAAAAATCAATCTCTAACTATTTCATTATAGTGTCCATTTTGCCCCACTCTCCCCTACAAGATTATCTCAGGGCTAAAAAGTAGGGGTGTGCAAATTGTAAATGAATCGAATTGAATTGAATAATATCATTCAATTCGAAATTCGATTTGAATATTCGAAAGATGAATTATTAATTTGAAAAATTCGAATAATTTGAAAAATTCGAATAATTTAAATAATTCGAAAAATTCAAATAATTCAAATAATTCGAATAATTCAAATAATTCGAAAAATTCAAATAATTCGAAAAATTCAAGTAATTCAAAAAATTCAAATAATTTGAAAAATTCAAATAATTCAAATAATTCGAAAAATTCAAATAATTCGAAACATTCAAATAATTCGAAAAATTCAAATAATTCGAAAAGTTCAAAAAATTCGAAAAATTCAAATAATTCAAAAAATTCAAATAATTCGAAAAATTCAAATAATTCGAAAAATTTAAATAATTCGAAAAATTCAAATAATTCGAAAAATTCAAATAATTCAAAAAATTTAAATAATTCAAATAATTCGAAAAATTCAAATCATTCAAATAATTTGAAAAATTCGAATAATTTTAACATTTAAATTATTCGAGTTATTCGAATATTCGAATAATTCAAATATTCGAGAATTTGATTCATTTTCAAATTGAATTATTCAAATTCAATTCACACTGAATAATTCAAAACTTCGAATATTCGCACACCCCTACTAAAAAGACGTATCTCCATTATTTACCGAGATATCCCGAAAAAACTCCCATTCTCACGTCTTTTCTTCTAAAAATTTCGTTTTTTTTTTATTAAAAAAAAAATACGTTTAATCAAATTTTTTTTACTTAATTGATCCGCTTTGATGAGCGTGAGCGTGTGAAATCGTGTTTATTATTGTATAATTCTGCTGCTTCGTTGAAAATGACCGAATGAAATGAGGTGCATCAGAACAATGAGCTGTTTTTTTTTTCGTTTTGAAAAAAAAAAAACAAAATCGTTCTTTTTTTTTGCGGTGGTAGAAAGACCCACCTTCGATTAACTAAATTGTCTCTGTAAGGATCGCGTGGCTGGCGTTTCATAATGTCCGACTCCGGTGCCTCGTAGGCTAGCGAGATGGCCGGCACCTGCCATCCACCCATGATTTAGAATTTTTTTACTTTTTTCAGCTCAAAAATTGTGTGAGATAATATTTTGATAGTAAAAAACAAGAGAAATTGAAAATTAAAGCTTATGACCTTTTTTTTCAATTATTCTGAAGAAATTAGAATTAGTTAGTAACGAAAAATGTTTTTGTGCTCTTAAGAAAGATTATTATAATTTTTTTATATTATTTTATTTCTTATAATTAATTATTTAAAATTGTCAACTGATTGATGAAGTTTTTTTCTTTTTGATTATGAATTTTTTTTTTTTTTGAGAATTACATAATTTATCATAGAAATTAGTTGACAACTTTATTTGCTGATGATCAGAGAATAATTTTTTGATTTTTTAGCATTTTTTTTTAAATAAAAAAAATAATTTCAGCTTTAATTTTTTACGAAAATTTATCAAAATCTTGGAGTAATTAATCTCTGAACATTTTATTGAAGCTTTCCACCAAACTCTGATCAATTGTACATTTTCAAGATATTTTTTAACAAATAATTAACAAAATTTACTACTTTTTTTTTAATTTATAGTTAATGATCTGAGTCAGGTGATTATAAGAAAAATAAAATAATTTTTTTTTCGATGCCATTCCTAAGCGTTTTAAAACAAAGAGCCTCAAAATTGCATAAAAAACATTGTTTTTCGAAAATTTCCATCAAAAATTTAAAAAAAAGTACAATTTAATTTTTTTTTCATTTTTTTTCTAATTAGGCTCTTTGTTTTTTTTTGTTTAAATTGGAAAAAATAGGAAAATTCGTAGAAGAAGAGATCTCTGCTGGATAATCCTCGCCAGTTGTTTCTACAATGAATTCACGCAGAAAAAGCGCGTGTGCAAAAGTGATGTGAAAAAAAAAGTACTTCTGTCAGCCTATCATTAATTTTTTTCGTAATTAAGAGAAAAAAAGATAATTTTATGGAAAAAAAAATATTTACAGAAGAATTAGCTTCCAAATGTATCCTCAATGTGGAAAAAGTTTTTTCAGCAGTGAATTATTAATTAATGATAAATAATTAAGTAGCAGCAGACATACAAGTATAATCGTAGTTTTTTTTTTTTTTATAGAAGACATGAAGAATAATTCTGTAGCTTCAGCTGCGAGAGAGAGTAATTAAATGTGACACTGTTGAATTTGTTGTTGTTGTGTTCTAATTATTTTTCTGTTTTTTTTTTTTTTAAATAGTAAATTTTTTTTTTAATCTTTAATAAAGAGAATATATTAAATATTTATGACTATAGTAGACAATATTAGACGCAAAATTTGAAGTAAAAATATATTTTCTAAATCTAAATCTCTAACTAATATGAAGAGATAGATCATCTACGAGATTCAGTTATTGAGTGGAAATTTTTTTTTTTTTTAATAAAAAAAAAATAATTTCATCAGTTTTTCATGAGATTTTTTGTTATTCTTCTTTTTCTGGAATAACTCGGAAAATAAAGGAGATACGCTTTTTTTGCTCGAGATCTGTTCTGTAGCTCTTGAAATTATCTACAAAAAAGGTCTTCACAAGAATTTCGCTATCTCGTTTAGTTTTTCGAGATATTTGAATTGCAAAAATCAATTCTGAAGAATTTAAAACAGAAAAATCAATTTTTCGTTGTAAATTTTAATGGATATCTCGTAAACTAAGCGAGATAGGGCGATTTTGCATCAATCTTGTCTTGTAGCTCTTGGAATTCTCTACAAAAAAGGTTTCCTCAAAAATTTCCCTATCGGACTTAGTTTCTGAAATATTCCACAAAAATGAGAAATAAAAGAAAGAAAGTCTCGTTTTCATCATTCGTTTCTTGTAGATATCTCGGAAACTAAGCGAGATGGGGCGATTTTGCAGGAATCCTTTTCTGTAGAGAATTTCAAGAGCTACTGAAAAGATGTCCATGAAAGTGTCGCTATCTCGCTTAGTTTCCGAGATATTTAAAAAAAACTAATAGAAAAAATTGAATCCTTAAAAAATTTCAATTTTTTGGAAATTTATGAAAATCCAAAAAAAATAAGAGTCAACAAAAATCTTCTAATCTCCGATAATTTCTGAATTATTTCCAAAAAAAAAACTGATGACAAGTCGTCATAACTCGAATTTTTCCACTAAATCACTGAATTATAAATTTTTTCATTAAAAATAACCGCAAAATTGTTGATTTTGAAGTAATTGTCAAAGAAATATCAACAATTTAGCGAAAATTCGAAAATTTAATTGATAAAAAGTTACAATAAATCACAGTTTTCATTTTTTTTATGTCACAAATTTAATTTTTTTCCGAATCACGGTAATTTGGCTCAGAGCAAGGCAAGTTGAGAATTTTTTTTTCTGGAGTATTAAATTTTTCTGATAAAAAAAAAATTCTCGTTTTTTTTAGCAATAACAGAGGGGAGTGGGGTAAAATGGGCCCAAAAGATGAAACGAACGCATTTTTATTGAGTTTAGTTGTTTAATATTATGCAAATCTGTAGAAATGAGGAGAAATATGTGGAATGGGATTTTTCTGATAATTTCATTGGAAAGCTGAGGGAATTTTCGTTGGAAAACATAGGGGAAGGTGGGGCAAAATGGACACATCTAAATTTTTTGGCAAATATTATGGAAAACTCTTGAAATTAAGGGAAATATTGGCGGTAGATTGTTTTTGATGATTTCATTGAAAAGCTGAGAAAATTTTAGATGGGAAACAAGTGCCGAAATTAATTTTTTGGAGTTTTTGGTGATTTCGACTTTTTTGAGCTTTTTAGAGAGGTAAAAGCCTTGTTTTTTTTGAAAATTTTCAGTTTTTTGAGAATATCTTTGGTTCTATTTGTCGTAGCGCAAAAATTTCGACGGGAGGTGAAAGGTGAGATCATTTGCCATCGATTTATAGGGTTTTAAATTCAAAAATATCGATTTTTAAGGTATTTATAGACATTTCTGTGAAACAATTTTGTGAAACAGTTTTTGGACTATAACTATTCCAAAAATTGACATTTTTGAATTAAAAACCCCATAATTCGATGGGAAATGAGCTCACCTTTCATTTGAGATCAACCCCGAATCGCTACGACCAATAGAACCACAGATATTTTGAAAAAACTGAACATTTGAAAAAAATGAAAGGTTCTACCCCTCAAAAATGCCAAAAAATATAAATTTTCAAAAAAATTGAAAAAAATACAAATGACACTGGTTTTCCGGCTAAAATTTCCTCAGCTTTTCAATAGAATGATCAAAAAAAATCAATCTCTAATCATTTCATTATAGTGTCCATTTTGCCCCACTCTCCCCTATGTAAAAATTTATTTTTGATAATTCGAGTTGTTTTAGGGGAAAATTTGGGCTGTAACTCTACGAAATTGAAAAAATTGCACTTTATCGAGGATATCTTCGGTTCTATTGGTTCTATCGATTTGGGACCGATCTGAAATGATAGGTGAGATCATTTGCCATTGATTTATGTGGTTTTGAAGAAAATCTTCGATTTTTGAAGATGATGGAAAAACATGATTTTCATCGAAAAAATTTTAGAATCCCATGAATCGATGAAAAATCTCACCTTTCATTCAAGATCGGTCACAATTCGCTACGACAAATAGAACCGAAGATATTCCCAAAAAAGTGTTTTTTTTTCGATTTTGGAAAATCCCATCCCTTTAAATCTCCTCTTAAAGAACTAGAATTTTTTAAAAAAAGTTAAACAAAATAAATTTCGACACATGTTTCCCACCTGAAATTTTCTCCTCTTTCCAATGGAATCTCCCAAAAAAAATCCATCCCTCACCGTTTCATCAGAATTCCCATTTCACCCCATTTTGCCCCTACAAGAGTCGCAATTTGGTGTTTTTCGGCTTAATAAAAGACAGGCAGGATCGAACAGTGGGATAAATAAATTTGAAAAAAGATTTAAAAGTTATCAGTGACTGAAGAGAATAGGTAATTTTTCATATTAAAATAATAATTTGGTGATATAAAATGATTTTTCATGAATTTTATTGAATTCAATCGTGGAATTAAGAAAAAAATGACGCGAACAGAGAGAGAGAGAGAGAGAGAGAACAAGGAGCAGACACAATGCTTTACGTTCACTTCTTTTTCCGCAGAATCAAGAAAATCGAGAGTGATGAACATGCCTGAATTACTGAAATTAAGGTAGTATCCCAGAGACCTCGAGTACAGTTGATACCTTATTTTTTTAATGCCATTATCAAAGATGATATTTTTTTACATTTTTTAAAAAAAATTTCCTTAATTTTTTTCTGTCCAGTTTATGAGATATGAATTATGAAAGTTACTGAAAATACAGGTGGTAGGGATGAAAGGACCTTAATCGGACAGAAATAACGAAATTGCTGAAAAACCACAGGGTTGAGCCATTATTTAAAAACAATTGGCGAAGAAAATAGCATTTTAACTAAATAATAGAGGAAAAAAATATTCAATTCACCGGATAGTTATTGAGAAATTTTGATTAGAAGGTAGTTGTAACTATTTGCCTCTTTTTCTATCTCATGCACATGATAGGAGATTAGTAATTAGGGGTGTGGAGATTGTAAATGAATCGAATTGAATTGAATAATATCATTCAATTCGAAATTCGATTTTAATATTCGAAAGATGAATTATTCGATCAATTCGAAATATTCGTAGAATTTGAAATACTAGTAGAGTTCAAATTTTTCGAAATATTCGAATAATTTTAAAAATTCGAATAATTTGAAAAATTCAAATAATTCGAAAAATTCAAATAATTTGAAAAATTCAAATAATTCGAAAAATTCAAATAATTCGAAAAATTCAAATAATTTGAAAAATTCAAATAATTCGAAAAATTCAAATAATTTGAAAAATTCAAATAATTCGAAAAATTCAAATAATTCGAAAAATTCAAATAATTCAAATAATTCGAAAAATTCAAATAATTCGAAGAATTGCAATAATTCGAAAAATTCAAAAAATTCGAAAAATTCAAATAATTCAAATCATTCGAAAAATTCAAATAATTTAAATCACTTGAAAAATTCGAATAATTCGAAAAATTCAAATAATTCAAATAATTTGAAAAATTCAAATAATTCGAAAAATTCAAATAATTCAAAAAATTCAAATAATTCGAAAAATTCCAATAATTTGAAAAATTCAAATAATTTCAAAAATTCGAAAAATTCGAAAAATTCAAATAATTCAAATAATTCAAATAATTTAAATCATTTGAAAAATTCGAATAATTCGAAAAATTGAAATAATTCAAATGATTTGAAAAATTCAAATAATTCGAAAAATTCAAATAATTCAAAAAATTCAAATAATTCGAAAAATTCCAATAATTTGAAAAATTCAAATAATTTGAAAAATTCAAAAAATTCGAAAAATTCTAATAATTCGAAAAATTCAAATAATTCGAAAAGTTCAAATAATTCAAAAAATTCAAATAATTCGAAAAATTCAAATAATTCAAATAATTTGAAAAATTCGAATAATTCCAAAAATTCAAATAATTCAAATAATTTGAAAAATTCGAATAATTCGAAAAATTCAAATAATTCGAATAATTTTAATATTTAAATTATTCGAATATTCGAATAATTCAAATATTCGAGAATTTGATTCATTTTCAAATTGAATTATTCAAATTCAATTCACACTGAATAATTCAAAACTTCGAATATTCACACACCCCTAGAGATTAGTAATGTAAAAAAAAATTAGAGAATTACAAAAAAAATTATATTCACAAGCTGAAGATATAACTTTCGAATAGTTTAATAACTTGTTTCAGGTGAATTCAAGCACATTTTCCCCCGAATTATCAGTAATTAATTGGAAAATAATCTGCAAATCCTCATGTTTTTCTGTTCTACTGAAAGTACTCTTGGATACTACCTTAAATTAAAAGAAAGGCAATTGTCGAGAAGAAAAAATATCAGTGAAATAAGTTGAGAAATTTTTGCTCTTAATTCAGCAGAGGTGATTGAAAAAAATCGGAGAAATAACGAAATTATCGGCAAAATTTCACTCGTTTTCATTGAAATTCCGCTTTTTTCGAGACAAAAAAAAAGTGGAAGACCCCGAGTTCCATTTAATAAAATGAGAAACTGCTTACCTTATTCATTTATTTAAACGAATGAACCAAAAGATATTTGATGCTTGATGACTCGTGATTTTTTAAGAGAGAAAATAAAGATGAAGCAAAAAAAAGAGAATGAACAACATTTAGCAACTCTCAATGTTCTTTTTTTTAAACAAAATTTCCAATTTTTTTCTTCAAATTACTATTTTTCCTTTTTTAATGAAAAATTAATTGAATTTATTGGAGAATTTAACAAATCTAAGGAATTTACAGAAAAATTATTGAAAATTTTGGTAAAAATTGAGAGTTTTTCGTTGAAAATAAATGAGTTTTTTTTCGATTTTTTTTTTTTTTAACAGTAGGCAAGTAATGAACGCAAAATAATAGTGAGAAAATATTCCTAAATACACAATAATTATCTCTGCAACCTTACACCTTATCCGTCAATTACTTCATGTAAATGTTCTGATAATGAGCGGAAAAAAAGTTTCTTTTTTGTAAAACATAAATTTTTTTTTTTTTTTTCGTTTAAATGAAGTAATTTCAGGATATTATAATGAACGACGAATCCCCCAATACTTAAGACATCTTAGTAGAATTAAAACTCGTTGGAAAATTCATCTGGTATCTTTTCCGGAAATGATATTGTCGAGTGAATTGTGAAAAATCGATGAATAATAATTTTTAGCTCAAGAATAAAATGCAAATTCGATTGAATCGAACAGATTTTTGGAGGCAAGAGAGAAGATTTTAATTGCCGAAATAATCAAATAAACAAATGAAATTGAGAAGTTGAAGAGAAAAAATTCGGCGAGAAGAAAAATAAGTGGAAATATTCAGTAGTTAAGTGATGGAAAAAAAGCTGATAAAATTTTAGATTTGAAAAAAGAAAATATTTTATAATTTTCGAGGAAATATCTCGGAAAATAATGGAGATACGCCCTTTCCGCCCGAATGCGGTAAAATGGCTCTATCTCGCTTAGTTTCCGAGATATTCTCAAAAAAGTGAATGAACCTTTTTTTTGTCCTTCATTTCTCAAAAAAGTAAAAAAGTTAATAGATCTTATTTTTCTCATCGTTTTATTGAAAAAATTTCGAAAACTAAGCGAGATAGAGCGATTTTACCCGAATCTTTTTTTATTGGTCTTGAAATTCTCAACAATTGCATCTTCGGGCAAGAACAGTCTATCTCCTTCATTTACCGTGATATCTTCATAAAATAATAAACAAAAAACAAAATTATCAATTTTTTTCTTTTTCTCCAATTTATCACCTCATTTACCTGCACTTCACTACTAAATTATAAAAAAAAGGGAAATAATTGGAGATCAGACAAAGTGAAAATCATACGAGAGCCAAGAGTAAGCAACCTCAAGCCCCAAAAGAATTACAATAAATTCCCAAAGTAGAATAAATTCGATGTTTTTTGTAAAAAAATTTCTTTTTCCCCCTTTGCTTTTTCTTTCCATTTGCTTTTAATTGTGTTTTACCTTTCATTAACTAGCTTGTCAGTGAAGGGGTTTCGTGGTTGTCGCTTCATAATATCACTCTCAGCCTCCTCGTATGCTAGCGAGATGGCGGGTACCTGACGTCACATTAACAAGCATTATGAGCAGATCCAATGGAGATCAAATGTGAACGAAAAAACTCAGAAATTAAGAAATTTCAACTTAAAAAAAAAATGGATTAAATAAAAAAAATTATGTGATCGACGTGAATGAGATGTTTGAAAAAAAGGTAATTTTCCCAATTTTCGCAAAAGAAGGGGGGGGGGGGGTTCTCTTCGGAGGGGAAAGGAGTGGATTTTTTTTCCTGCAATTTTTCAAAAAACAATTTTTTTCATTTCATTAATTAATCAATTAATTATTAAACTAATTCAGTAATTTTCTGCAGTTTGGAAATCTATCTGGAACTCTGAAAAATTGGCGAATTTCTTCAATTAACTAAAATACTGGCAATTATTCGAGCCTAATTGGGCGCTTTTTTGAGGTCCTAAATAATTAATTAAAAAAAAACATTTGAAATATGTTGAACCTGTCGTTAACGAGCTTATCGACTTCAGGATTACGTGGACGTCTCTTCATTATGTCGGACTCTGCTTCTTCGTAGGCTAGTGATATTGCTGGTACCTATTATTATTGATATTAATTAAAAAATAGGAAAAAAAATTGACATTTCGATTTTTTCCAAAATTTTCGAAATGTTTGAATTTTTTTAATTTTCCGATTTTCTTGGATTTTCACTTTTTTGAGAATTTTTTACATTTTTTAGATTTTACGATTTATCGAATTTTTTTTTTTTTTTTTTAATTTTTCGATTTCTTTGGATTTTTAGATTTTTTGAAAAATAGTCGAAATGTCGATTTTTATTCTCGTGATTTTTTTCGTGCAAATGTTCTAGAAAAATTGATTCATGAATTTCTTGATTATTCAAATTGTTTTTTCTGACGTTTTTTTTTTATTACTCACCATGTCAGTTCCCAAATCGATGCAGAGAATGGTGACTGTACCAAGTGGAAGTGGTATATCACACAGAATAAATGCCAAGAATGGTGAGATCTCAGGGATATTTGATGTGAGTGTGTAAGCAATGGATTTCTTCAAGTTATCGAAAATCAAACGTCCTTCCTCAACTCCAGTAACAATTGATGCAAAATTATCGTCGAGAAGAATCATGTCGGCAGCTTGTTTCGATACATCGGAACCGGCGATACCCATGGCAACACCAATGTCTGCTTTTTTCAGAGCTGGTGAATCATTTACACCATCACCTGAAAGAAGAAAAAGAAAACAAATGAATTTCACATTTGTGGGAAAAATAGAAAATTCATAGTTTTTCGAAGATATTTCGGAAGATAAGCGAGATGGAGCGATTTTTGCCTAATGTTTTTTTTTTAGCTCCCAAAATTGTGGGAGCCAACTTAGAGCAAAAGTGCCGTGTCTCTATCAGTGATAAGCGATTTTCAATAGGGGTGTGCGAATATTCGAAGTTTTGAATTATTCAGTGTGAATTGAATTTGAATAATTCAATTTGAAAATGAATCAAATTCTCGAATATTTGAATTAAAATTAAAAATTTAAAATTATTCGAATTTTTCAAATTATTTGAATTATCTGAATTTTTCGAATTATTTGAATTATTTGAATTTTTCGAATTATTTGAATTTTTTGAATTATTTGAATTTTTTGAATTATTTGAATTTTTCGAATTATTTGAATTTTTCGAATTATTTGAATTTTTTGAATTACTTGAATTTTCCGAATTATTCGAATTATTTGAATTTTTCGAATGCAACTCAACTATCGAATGTTATGCAATATCTCGAATCTGATGTGAGATATCCTATCAACTAATCGATATTGAAAATGATGAGAAGTAGATCTGATATGGTATTTTTTTTTTATTTTTGGAACATTCGATTTGTCGATTTTGACGTCTCGTTTTTATTTATCAAAGAAATCAATTCTTTGAAAATCGCATTTTTTAAAGATCGATTTTCCGAAAATCGACTTTTTTTCTGTCGATGATCGCCCAATCATACTTACTAATCTCCACTAGCGGTGTGCAAATTGGAAATGAATCGAATTGAATTGAATAATATCATTCAATTTCAAATTCGATTTGAATATTCGAAAGATGAATTATTCCATCAATTCGGAATATTCGTAGAATTTGAAATACTAGTAGAATTCAAATCATTCGAAATATTCGAATAATTTGAAAAATTCGAAAAATTTGAAAAATTCAAATAATTCGAAAAATTCAAATAATTCGAAAAATTCAAATAATTCGAAAAATCCAAATAATTCGAAAAATTCAAATAATTCAAAAATTCGAATAATTTCAATATTTAAATTATTCGAATAATTCAAATATTCGAGAATTTGATTCATTTTCGAAATGAATTATTCAAATTCAATTCACACTAAATAATTCAAAACTTCGAATATTCGCACACCCTTAATCTCCACTACTCATCGAGGTATATCTTACAACAATAAAAAATTCTCATTATAATCAAAAAATGATCGGAAACTCACCAGTAACAGCAACAATAGCACCCATTCTCTGACATCCCTCAACAATAATAAGTTTCTGTTGCGGTGAAGTACGAGCAAATACAATTTCCGTGTGATACCTCAGAATATCATCGAGCTGATCGCTATTCAATTCTCTTAGATCAGTACCATGAATAACAGCAGCTTTCGCCTCTCTTGGATTGACTTCAGAAACTGGAATATTTAATCTTTGTGCAATATCCTCAATTGTCTCATTACCCTCCGAAATAATACCAACAGATTTGGCAATAGCTTTGGCAGTGATTGGATGATCACCAGTGACCATGATGACTTTGATACCCGCGGAACGACACTTGGCAACGGCATCAGGTACAGCTGCTCTTGGAGGATCAATCATGGACATGAGTCCGACGAATCGTAGATTCTCCGTTGGGAAGTTGGGATCGTCGCTGTCGAATTTGAAGCCAACCGGGTACTTGTCACTTGGTAGAATGAAGTCGCAGAAGCCAAGGACACGTTCTCCAAGACCTCCAAGCTCTAGATAAGCATTGTTAAATGCCTCTTTCATCTCTTCATCAAGAACCTTTTCCTTTCCGCCTATGAAGATAGTGGTGCAACGGTCGAGAATTCTCTCGGGTGCTCCCTTCATCACAAGAAGATGTCGTGGGTCATTTGGATCGTCTGATTCGTGAACGGAGACCTGGTATTTGTTGGTGGAATTGAATGGCACTTCGCAGACCTTCTTGTTGCGTTTTCTGATGCCCATGACATCGCCGAGTGCTAGTTCCATGCACTTCAATAGAGCTGCCTCTGAAGCATCTCCATTGACCTGTAAAGCAGAGAAAACAGAAAAAAAAATTAAAATTAAAATTAAAATGTTCGTAATTCGAACCCACGACCTCCGTATTACTAGTCCGATACTCTACCAATTGAGCTATTGAATATTGATATGTTTGTGAATGTTAATTCAAGTAAATAAATTGCTGGAGAGAAGAAAGACGAAAGTACCCGAAGGAGATTTGAACCTTCGACCTCCGAATTTCCAGGATTTCCGCTACTTTACCACTTGAATTTTCTCAATTCCCATACTTTCCAATCAAATTTCTCCTTAGGTTAATATTGAAGTGAATCAAACTTACCTCTCGTTTAAGAATGGGTTCCCTCTCCTGTCCTGGTTTGAACTCGGCGCGATTACAGAGAGTTGCAATTTTGGCGAGTGCCTTGAATCCAGGAGATGTGCGATCATACTGGACACCTGATTGATCCTCAGTAGTATCTGCCTCAATGATCTGATTATCGAACCACATATGTGCTACTGTCATTCGGTTTTGCGTCAATGTTCCAGTCTTGTCGGAGCAGATGGTTGATGTTGAGCCGAGTGTTTCTACAGCTTCAAGATTCTTGACCAAGCAGTTCTTTGAGGCCATTCGCTTGGCGGTTAGAGTCAGGCAGACAGTGACAGTGGCCAAAAGACCCTCGGGTACATTAGCGACAATGATACCGATGAGGAAGATAACAGCGTCGAGCCAGTGATAGCCGAGGATAAAAGCGATCAAGAAGAAGGTAACGCCGAGGAAAACAGCCACACCAGTTATGAGATGAATGAAATGATGGATTTCTTTAGCGATTGGAGTCTCGCCTGTGTCGAGGCCTGAAGCTAGACCTGCGATACGGCCCATCACCGTGTTGTCACCGCAGCAGATGACGACGCCCTTCGCTGTACCTTCCACTGCATTCGTCGAGAAGAATGCCAAGTTCTTCGTTTCCAATGGATTTTCATTGGTGAACTCCGGGGATCTCGATTGGGGCTCAGATTCACCCGTCAGCGAGCTATTGTCGACCTTGAAGGCCCGGCACTCGATTATTCTGATATCCGCTGGAATTCGGTCACCAAATTTGACCTCAACCACGTCACCGAGGACCAGATCCTCTGCTCGGAGGGTCAATTTTTCACCCTCTCGTAAAACAGTGGCGAATTGTGGAACCATGTTCTTGAAGGACTCCATAATTTTACTCGATTTTGACTCTTGGTAGTAGGAGAAAATTCCAGTTACTATTACGACAGCTGCTAGGACAATGCCAAGATACAAGTTGTCGTCATTTGGATCCTCGCTCGTTGATGCTTGGATGGAGTAAGCAATGAAGCAGAGAATAGCACCAATCCACAGGAGCAGGGCAAAACCACCAAATAAATTTTTGCAGAATTTTACCCATTCTGGGGTTTGACGTGGTGGAGTTAGGGCATTTGGACCGTCACGCTCCAAATTTTCTTTTGCTTTTGCGTGGCTGAGGCCCTAGAACGAGAAATAAACAGTTTTTAGTGATGGAGAATCATTTAGAGGAGTCATTTCAGTGAAAAGAGGATACAGTAGTCGAACTCGTTTCTGGACAGTGCTCTAGTAACTGGCAATTTTTAAAAATTTCACACTCATATTTGAATGTACAATATCGTTGCCTTAGTATCAAAGAGCACTTACGCCTCTTTGACTCTACGGCAACGATATGTTGTTCAGTATTTAATTGCTGAGCTCGTTTGACGTAACAAACATGTATTAATATAATTGAATTATATTCAATAAGCAGATACATGTTGATTTCGATTTACACAGAGAAAAATGTTTTCTTAATTTAAGAATGTGCAGTCACTTAATTTAAGAATGTGCAGGTCACTTAAATTAAGAAAGAAAAGTCACTTAATTTAAGTGACTTTTGCTTTCTTAAATTAAGAAAGAAAAAGTTATTTGATTTAAGTGAGAAAAGTCACTTAATTTAAGTGACTTTTGCTTTCTTAAATTAAGAAAGAAAAAGTTACTTGATTTAAGTGAGAAAAATCACTTAATTTAAGTGAGAGAAGTCACTTAATTTAAGTGAGTTTTACTTTCTTAAATTAAAAAAGAAAAAGTCACTTAATTTAAGTGAGAAAAGTCACTTAATTTGAGTGAGAAAGATCACTTAATTTAAGTGAGTTTTACTTTCTTAAATTAAGAAAGAAAAACTCACTTGATTCAAGTGAGAGAAGTCACTTAATTTAAGTGAGTTTTACTTTCTTAAATTAAAAAAGAAAAAGTCACTTAATTTAAGTGAGGAAAGTCACTTAATTTGAGTGAGAGAGATCACTTAATTTAAGTGAGTTTTACTTTCTTAAATTAAGAAAGAAAAACTCACTTGATTCAAGTGAGAGAAGTCACTTAATTTAAGTGAGTTTTACTTTCTTAAATTAAGAAAGAAAAAGTCACTTAATTTAAGTGACTTTTGCTTTCTTAAATTAAGAAAGAAAAAGTTACTTGATTTAAGTGAGAAAAGTCACTTAATTTGAGTGAGAGAAGTCACTTAATTTAAGTGAGTTTTACTTTCTCAAATTAAAAAAGAAAAAGTCACTTAATTTAAGTGAGAAAAGTCACGTAATTTAAGTGACTTTTGCTTTCTTAAATTAAGAAAGAAAAAGTTACTTGATTTAAGTGAGAAAAGTCACTTGATTTAAGTGAGAAAAGTCACTTGACTTAAGTGAGGAAAGTCACTCAATTCAAGTGACCTGCCATTCTTAAATTAAGAAAACATTTTTTTCTGTTCTATTCAGAAATTTGATTTTTTAATTATTTTTTCTTTCGAAATATGCAATCTCTGTTTTTCTCAAAATATTTCGGAAACTAAACAAGATAAGGCGATTTCACCCGAATCCTTTTTTGTAGCTCTTAAAATTCTCTACAAAACCAGTCTCGGGCAAAAAAGACGTATCTCCATTATTTACTGAAATATTAAAATTAATCATCATAAAAATACAAAAATATTAACTCACGTTCTCTGGATGGGTCTGAAATCTCTGATACAGCTCCTCAGGCGAAACTTTATGAAAATCAATGTCCAACTCTTGTTTCAAGTCATCCAAATTGTCTCCTTTCCTCCTTCCCGCTGGGGTCTTTCGCCGTGACTGTTTCAGTCGACGAAAAAAAAAAAAATGAATTTGAAAAAAAAAAAGGAAAAAAAAAGAAAATATTTTTTTCGTTAGTAACAGAACTTGATGATTAAATTGAGGTAGTATTTCAAACGAATTGAATTGCTTTCACTCCGGGACTGAGTGGAACATATGCCTTGTTAAATTTCGACCAATACGCTCACTCGAATTGTCCATTTGGATTAATAAGTCATTCTGGCTTATTAACCCCGTTAATTAATACGAGTCTTTTCATAGTCTTCGTTCGTTTAACAAAGCATCGGTTTCTCTCAGTTAACATTCGGATGTCAAACTAGTTTATTCTACGACTCTCAATATCTCAAAAATACGTTTATTCTATAAAATTGTTAAGAAAAAAAAAAAAAAAATTTCTAAAAATTTTTTTTTTCGAATATAATTTGCAAAGAAAAATTTCTAATTTTTATTTTTTTTCTGATGAAAATTTGCAAAAAAAATCTAATTTTTCAAAAGAAATACCTGATTTTATTTCAAACGCAACTACCAAAAAAGCGCAAAGAAAAATACATTATTTTTTTTGAAGTATGATGATTATGAAAGTTTTTGGTGAAAATCAGGATTTTTTCTTTTTTTTTTTTTTAATATTTTTTTCTTTTTTTTTTAGTTGTTATTCGAGTGGATTTATTGATGTACTCTAGATAATTGTTTCTCTGTGAGTGAAAACAAGTGCAGTTGGAGATACGTTCAATTACATTATCGGATTAATAGTTTACAGTGCTTTTTTTCAAAAGATATATATAGAGATATATCGAAGTGTAATATTATAATCCAACACCAGTGTTTGAATAAAGCTGATTGTCAAACGGAAATAGCCTCATGTATCAATTAAACAACGATATAATAGTGAGTAGATGTTCTTATTTTGTTTGAAAGAGCGGAATTGGAAGAATTAGTGGAGAGAGAAGAAATTATTGGATTTTGTGAAATTTCAGGAATTTTGAAGAAATTAATTTTTTGAGATTTTTGAGGTTTTTGCAGAGTTTTTTCAGGATATCTTGGAAAATAATGGACATAGACGCTTTTTTCCCTTAGACTGATTTGGAGATCTTGATATTCTCCACAAAAATGTCTTTGGAACGAAAAAGGCGTATCTCCATTAGTTTCTGAACTATCCTCTAAGAACTACAAAAATAGGTGAAAAATGATAAATTCATCTTTTTCATTAGTTTTTTCTAGGGGTGTGCAAATTGTAAATGAATCGAATTGAATTGAATAATATCATTCAATTCGAAATTCGATTTGAATATTCGAAAGATGAATTATTTGATCAATTCGAAATATTCGTAGAATTTGAAATACTAGTAGAATTCAAATCATTCGAAACATTCGAATAATTTGAAACATTCGAATAATTTGAAAAATTCGAAAAATTCAAATAATTTAAAAAATTCTAATAATTCGAAAAATTCAAATAATTCAAAAAATTCAAATAATTCGAAAAATTTAAATAATTAAAATAATCCGAAAAATTCGAATAATTCGAAAAATTCAAATAATTCGAAAAATTCAAATAATACAAAAAATTCAAATAATTTTAAAAATTCAAATAATTCAAAAAATTCAAATAATTCGAATAATTCGAAAAATTCAAATAATTCGAATAATTCAAAAAATTCAAAAAATTCAAATAATTTTAAAAATTCAAATGATTCGAATAATTCGAAAAATTCAAGTAATTCAAAAAATTCAAATAATTCGAAAAATTCAAATAATTTTAAAAATTCAAATAATTCGAAAAATTGAAATAATTCAAAAAATTCAAATAATTCGAAAAATTCAAATAATTCGAAAAATTCAAATAATTCGAATAATTCGAAAAATTCAAATAATTCGAATAATTCAAAAAATTCAAAAAATTCAAATAATTCAAATAATTCGAAAAATTCAAAAAATTCAAATAATTCAAATAATTCGAAAAATTCAAATAATTCAAATAATTTGAAAAATTCGAATAATTCGAAAAATTCAAATAATTCGAATAATTCGAAAAATTCAAGTAATTCAAAAAATTCAAATAATTTGAAAAATTCAAATAATTCGAAAAATTCAAATAATTCGAATAATTCGAAAAATTCAAGTAATTCAAAAAATTCAAATAATTTGAAAAATTCAAATAATTCGAAAAATTCAAATAATTCAAAAAATTCACATAATTCAAAAAATTCAAATAATTCAAATAATTTGAAATATTCGAATAATTTTAATATTTAAATTATTCGAATTATTCGAATATTCGAATAATTCAAATATTCGAGAATTTGATTCATTTTCAAATTCAATTATTCAAATTCAATTTACACTGAATAATTCAAAACTTCGAATATTCGCACACCCCTAGTTTTTTCAGTTATTTTTTGATAATATCAATGAAATTTCCAAAATTCAAAAATTTCTCCGTCTCGGAGAAATAGAAAAAGTAACAGAAGAAATTTCTCAATCCCAATAACTAGAATATTTTTGAGAAAATCAAGAGGAAGACATGGAAATTGATGTGTTCATGAATTTTTCCCATAAAACCTGAAATCCCTGAATTTTTAGGGTTCTTTTTCCTTTCACCCATATTATTTCATTAAATTCTTCAGCTGGAAGGCCGAAGGTTCGATTAAAATACCGAAGAATAAAGCATTTATTATTGTTATTATTTGAAGAGAAAGAATAGAAGAGAGAGCCCATTGAAAGCGGAAGAAACGCAGAAGTCGATCATTTCAATTTTCGTCACCTCAGAAACAAATTGGCGCAAGTGTTATGTATGAGCATAGCACTTGAATGATATGACACTGAAAATTACATGCATCTGAAAATTTTTATAAATTTTTTTTTTTTTTCGATGAATAGATAAATTATTTCTAGAAAAATTAAAAATATGCACATCTTGAAAATTTAAAAAAACTATTGGTGCAGTTTGTTTTACGTATCTTTTATGCCATAATTTCGGATAGAAGTACAAGTTTTAAGCATCTTTGCATCTTCGAATTAAAGTTATTTTTAAAAAATTCTTAAATCGGAATAATATTTTTATAGAATTTTCGAATTTTCATAAATATACGAATCTAACTTATAATGTTATTGTACTTATATAGGGTGGTGGCTGAAAACTATTTTTCAAAATTCCCTGATTTATCCCTGACTAAAAAAAAAATTTCCAGGACTTACAAAAAAAATATTATTTAAATATAGGGGAAGGTGGGGCAAAATGGACATCAGGGGTAAAATGGACACATCTAAATTTCTAGGCAAATATTATGGAAAACTCACGAAATTAATGGAAATATTGGTGGTAGATTGTTTTCGATGATTTTATTGGAAAGTTGAGGAAATTTCAGGCGGAAAACAAGTACCAGAATTAAGTTTTTTGAATTTTTGACGATTTTGACTTTTTTGAGCATTTTAGATTTGAAAATTTTCAGTTTTTCGAGAATATCTTTGGTTCTATTTGTCGTACCACAAAAATTCAAAATGGAGGTGAAAGGTGAGATCATTTGCCATCGATTCATAGGGTTTTCAATTAGAAAATATCGATTTTTAAGGTATTTATGGGCATTTTTGTGAAACACTTTTGTGAAACAGTTTTTGGCTTATAACTATTCCAAATATTGATATTTTTGAATCCAAACCCCCATAAATCGATGGGAAATGAGCTCACCTTCCATTTGAGACCAACCCCGAATGGCTATGACCAATGAAACCAGAGATATTTGCAAAAAACTGAAAATTTTCAAAAAAGCAAAGGCTTTTCGCCCCTCAAAAATGCCGTAAAAAATCGAATTATCAAAAAAAATCTAAAAAAATATATCTGACACTGGTTTTCTGGCTAAAATTTCCTCAGCTTTTCAATAGAATCATCAAAAAAAATCCATCTCTAACTGTTCCATTACAGTGTCCATTTTGCCCCGCTCTCCCCTACATTAAGATTAGAATTCAACAATAATACCCGAAAGTCGTAAATTCTTCAGAACTGTAACTTTCTCTCCAACCTTTTTGCAAATTACCGACTAATCGACAAATTCAATTTTTTCGTTTGAATATCTATAACTTTGAAAAACATAGAGATGATAAAAAATAAACTATCAATTTCCTTAAATAAGATTAAAATTTTCTTTTTCCTGACTAGAGATGTGAAAAGGTAACGATACCAGTAATTTTACGGTAATTTTACGGTTTCAATACCGTAATTTACCGAACGTCAGTAAATAAAAAAAATGGTAAAAACACTGATTTTCAAAGTAAATTACCGTAATTATCATTTTTAGAGACATAACGATAAATTTACATCTATATAGATGAATTACGGAATTGATTTTTTAAATCAATTCGCAGCCTTTCTGATCATCATTTGTGTTACTTTTTTTATAGTCAGTGACAGCCAATGAAAAATTATAAAATTGTTGTTATTATCATTAATGTTCCTAACATATTATTCTAAATATTGATTTATGAAAATATGATTATCCTGAAGAGGCAAAAATGAATAAATCGAGTAACTGTTCTCATTGAATGATTAACAAAATTAAATAACTGTCCTTTTAAAAAATTTAATTAAAAAAAAACAATTTCAATACTAACTCTCATATAATTGACTACTTGAAAAGTAATTCTTTGAGTATGGAAATTTTTTTTTGAATCATCTATATAGATGGAAATTACAGTAAATTACGGTATCGTTACATCAAAAAATTTTGACGGTAATTTTACATGAAAACAAGTAGTTTTTTTCCAATTACGTCACAATACGGTAACATTACGGGATTTTTACCGTAATTTTACTGCAACAAGAATTATTGGTAATTTTTCATCTCTATTCCAGAAATTTCAAATTCCCTGACTTCTCTAGGTTTTCCAGGTCAATTTCCAACCCTGCTATAACATGATTTATATTCGAATTTGAATATAAAGTGGCCGAAAAAGAGGTTCAGTAGCCACAAACAGTACTTCTATCTTATTGGTTTAAATGAAAATTCGAAAAAATTTACAAATTTGTGACAATTTCACTCTCATTAAACAATAAAACATTCATTATACATGTGACAATATTTATGATGTTTTTGAACAAATAAATTACTATCTAAAAAAATATTCAAATTTTGCAATCGTAGTTTCATGAATTTACAACACTGAGAAAAAGAAAAGTGGTGAGAAGCTTTCAAATTTGTTTCGTTGATCCTCAACAAATACTTTTGTAGGGGAGAGTGGGGCAAAATGGACACTATAACGAAACGGTTAGAGATGGATTTTTTCCGATGATTCTATTGGAATGCTGAGGAAATTTTAGCTGAAAAACGAGTGTCGGATGAATTTTTTTCGATTTTTTTGAAAATTCGATATTTTTTGGCATTTTTGAGGGGTAAAAGTCTTTCCTTTTTTGAAAATTTTCATTTTTTTGCAAATATCTCTGGTTCTATTGGTCGTAGCAATTCGGAGTTGGTCTTAAATGAAAGGTGAGCTCATTTCCCATCGATTTATGGGGTATTCAATTCAAAAATATCAATTTTTGAGATAGTTATAAGCCGAAAACTGTTTCACGAAACTATTTCATAAAAATGCCCATAAATACCTTAAAAATCGATATTTTTTGATTAAAAACCCTATGAATCGATGGGAAATGATCTCACCTTTCACCTCCCATCGGAATTTTTACGCTACGACAAATATAACCGGTATATCCTCGAAAAATTAGAAATTTTCAAAAAAATGAAGGGTTTTATATTACATTTTACCCCTCTAAAATTCTCAAAAAAGTCAAAAACTCAAAAAAAAAAAATTCCGGCACTTGTTTCCCGTCTAAAATTTCCTCAGCTTTCCAATGAAATCATCAGAAACAATCTACCGCAAATATTTCTATTAATTTTACGAGTTTTTCATAATATTCGCCTGAAAATTTAGATATGTCCATTTTGCCCCACCTTTCCCTATAATAATTTTGAAAAATTGCTGAATTTCCTAAATTTTGTTTATTCAAACAGTTAATTTGGTTCAACGAACAAAATTCAGTAAATTCAACAAAATCTTTTTTACTATTAAAAAAACGAAATTAAAGGACCAATGGAACAAATATTTCATAATTTTTATCACTTTTTTTTTCTCAATGTACATGTGCACATTTCTCTTCCTTTTAAAAATCATTTATTCGTTAACGAAAAAAAAAAAAAAAAAAATTCTTAAAATTTCAAGTGTCTGTTATTTTCAGTATCAATGCACTTGAGTCACTTTGTCTCTTCGGCAATTTTATTTAAATTAAATTCCTGATTATGATTTTTGTGTCCCACGAGCTACCTTGTACATTCCATCAGCGGTTTTGTTGTCATCGCGGACATTCGGAAAAGTCGCGACTCTGTATGAATCTGTGCGGCCATGCTGTAAAAAAAAATTGACGAAAAAAATAATGAGGTGAAAAAATTTATGACAATAAAAAATTTCCAATTATTAGAAAAAAAAATTAAAAAATAATAAATTTTTTTTTTTTAATGCAGAGAGTTGTAGTCAATGTCGGATGGCGTATAATCGGCGAATTTGTTTTTGCGAATAATTAATTAAAAAATAAAATGAATTAATCGAAGAAATGAAATCCTTGTTTCTTTTTTTTTGCGAATATCTCGAAAAATAATGGAGATACGTCTTTTTCGCGAGAAACCTGTTATTTAGCTTTTTTAATTCACCACAAGAGTTTCTCAAGACGAAAAAGATGTATCTCTATTAGTTTCCGGGATATTCTTCGAAAAAGAACGAGAAAAATCGTATTTTTTCTTCGTTTTATTCAGAAAATCGATTTTTAAATGATCTCTTTTTGAAAATATGTCGGAAATTAAGCGAGATAGAGCGATCTTGCATCAATCATTTTTTTCGTGGCTCTTGAAATGCTCTGCAAAAACATTTCAGGGTAAAAAAAGCGTATCTCCATGATTTCCTGAGATATTTCCAAGAAATGAATGAAAAAAAACGAATTTTTCTGTTTTATTTGAAAATTAAATTTTTTAATCATTTCTCCCCGAAATATCTCGGAAATTAAGCGAGATAGAGCAATTTTACTTCAATTCACTCTTGTAGTTCTCCAAATTTTCTAAAGAAACAAATTTAGTGTAAAAAAGGCTTATTTCCATTATTTACCGAAATATTCTCAAAAAAAAATGAACAAAAAAAAATCGACATCCTATTTGACCTTTTTACTAGGGGTGTGCAAATTGTAAATGAATCGAATTGAATTGAATAATATCATTCAATTCGAAATTCGATTTGAATATTCGAAAGATGAATTATTCGATCAATTCGAAATATTTGTAGAATTTGAGATACTAGTAGAATTCAAATCATTCGAAATTTTCGAATAATTTGAAAAATTCGAATAATTTAAATAATTCAAATAATTCGAAAAATTCAAATAATTTGAATAATTCAAAAAATTCAAATAATTCGAATAATTTAAATAATTCGAAAAATTCAAATAATTCGAAAAATTTGAAAAATTCAAATAATTCGAAAAATTCAAATAATTCGAAAAATTCAAATAATTCAAAAAATTCAAATAATTCGAAAAATTCAAATAATTTGAATAATTCGAAGAATTCAAATAATTCGAAAAGTCGAATAATTTTAATATTTAAATTAATAGCACCTGACATGTAATCAGAGGGTCGTGGGTTCAAATCCTGCTTGCGCATTACGTATTTTTTCCGAAATTTGATTTTCTAAATAAAATTTATTAATAAAAATTAATTTATTAATAAATTTAATTGTTTAATGGTGGAATTTTTTTTAAATAATTCGAAAAATTCAAATAATTTTAAAAATTCAAATAATTCGAAAAATTCAAATAATTTGAATAATTCAAAAAATTCAAATAATTCGAATAATTTAAATAATTCGAAAAATTCAAATAATTCGAAAAATTTGAAAAATTCAAATAATTCGAAAAATTCAAATAATTCAAAAAATTCAAATAATTCAAAAAATTCAAATAATTCGAAAAATTCAAATAATTCAAATAATTTGAAAAATTCGAAGAATTCAAATAATTCGAAAATTCGAATAATTTTAATATTTAAATTATTCGAATTATTCGAATATTCGAATAATTCAAATATTCGAGAATTTGATTCATTTTCAAATTGAATTATTCAAATTCAATTCACACTGAATAATTCAAAACTTCGAATATTCGCACACCCCTACTTTTTACTACTGAATTAATGGTCGATTCTGGACCATCGGCGCTCCTAGGAGTTTCATAGTTCTTTTATTTTCTTTCAAGTACGACCTCGAGGTACCAGGCATTGAGTAACCGGTTACTTCCGTTCTGGCTGGTTTTGTTGAGGCATTATTCAATAGTTAAATAGTCCGGTCAGAAGTGATACTGTATAGAGACTGGCGACAATTCTAACTTTTCTATTATCTCGTTCGAGGCCGATTGATGATTTTCCAACGATTTTAAGGTATTATCCCAGAGTATGGTCAATGAAACAGAAAAAAATAAGAATTTCCAGGTTGTTTTCCAATTAATTGCTGATAATTCGGGGGAAAATGTGCTTGAATTTACCCGAAAAAAGTGATTAAACTATTCGAAAGTCATGTTTTCAGCTTGTGAATATAATTTTTGTTTTTTTTTTTTTACATTACTAATCTTCTATTACGTGAATTGTGATAGAGAGAGAGAGAGGCAAATAATTACGACTACCTTCTAATTAAAATTTCTCAATAACTGTACGGTGAATTCAACATTTTTTTATTTTATTATTTAGTTAAAATGCTAGTCTCTTCGCCATTTGTTCTTGCACAGAGAGAAATTTTATCTTAATTTAAGAATGTGCAGTCACTTAATTTAAGTGACATGCCATTCTTAAATTAAGTGACTTTTCTAACTTGAATCAAGTGACTTTTCTCACTTAAATCAAGTAACTATTTTTTTCTTAATTTAAGAAAGTAAAAGTCACTTGAATTAAGTGACTTTTTTCACTAAAATTAAGTGACTTTTCTCACTTAAATTAAGTGACTTTTTCTTTCTTAATTTAAGAAAGTGAAACTCACTTGAATTAAGTGACTTTTTTCACTTAAATTAAGTGACTTTTCACACTTAAATCAAGTGACTTTTTCTTTCTTAATTTAAGAAAGTAAAAGTCACTTAAATTGAGTGACTTTTCTCACTTAAATTACGTGACTTTTTCTTTCTTAATTTAAGAAAGTGAAACTCACTTGAATTAAGTGACTTTTTTCACTTAAATTAAGTGACTTTCACACTTAAATCAAGTGACTTTTTCTTTCTTAATTTAAGAAAGTAAAACTCACTCAAATCAAGTGAGTTTTTTTTCACTTAAATCAAGTGACTTTTTCTTCCTTAATTTAAGAAAGTGAAACTCACTCGAATTAAGTGACTTTTTTCACTTAAATTAAATGACTTTTCATACTTAAATCAAGCAACTTTTTCTTTCTTAATTTAAGAAAGTAAAAGTCACTTAAATTAAGTGACTTTTCTCACTTAAAGGAAGTGACTTTTTTTTTCTTAATTTAAGAAAGTGAAACTCACTTGAATTAAGTGACTTTCCTCACTTGAATTAAGTGACTTTCCTCACTTAAATTAAGTGACTTTTCACACTTAAATCAAGTGACTTTTTCGTTCTTAATTTAAGAAAGTAAAACTCACTTAAATCAAGTCAGTTTTTTTTACTTAAATCAAGTGACTTTTCTTTCTTAATTTAAGTGACTGCACATTCTTAAATTAAGAAAACATTTTTCTCTGTGTAAATAATGGCCCAATCCTGTGGTTTTTTTAGTAATTCCATTATTTCTGTCCGATTTAGGGCGTTTCATCCCCACAACCGGTATTTTCAGTAACTTTGATATTTCATATCGCATAAATTGGACGGCAAGAATTATGGAAAAATTCAGAAAAATGAAGAAAAAAATATCATCTTCAATATGGCATAAGAAAAATAAGGAGTTAACTGTACTTGAGTTCACTGGGATACTACCTTTAAAATAAATCTCTTTCTCAATTCTCTTTAAAAAGGAATTAAAGTATACAAGAATCACTTGCTTTTTTTAATGGAAAAGCCCATTTCTCATTCCCATCCCGTTGATTGAAGTTTAAGTGGTACAGGAATAAACTGGTCAGACACGGCAATTTCCTCGAGAAACTTTAGAGTTTTCGTGAGTCACACTGTTGTATAGTGAATTGGTAATGTAGGTAGGGTCTCATCACTCGTTATTAAAGTGAATTGTGTAATAAATTAACGCATGAGGACAGATCAATGCCTCTGTTTCACTTTACTCGGTTTCTCCACCTCAGCTTTAATTTTTTTTTTTTTTTAAATAAATTTTTGTTTGAAAATTATTTCAATGGAAACGAGAAGAAAAAATTGGATTTCATTAAGTTTTTTGGAGTTTTAGAGAAAATGATCTTCAAAATTTTGAGATTTTGGCAATTTTCGAGCATTTTCTTCGAGGATTTTTCCGAAAGTTAAGCGAGATAGAGCAATTTTGCCATAGCCCTTCCTTGAAGTTCTTAAAATTGTCTGCAAAATCATCTTATGATAAAAAATTTCCAGAATATTGTCAAAAAAACGAATAACGAAAATAGGCAAAAAAGAATAAATCTATTTTTTTCATCATTTTTTTTTCTTCGAAAAAATCTCTTTTCTAGCTTTCAAATTCTCCACAAAAATATTTTAGGTTAAAATCACCGTATCTCGCTTAATTTCCGAGGCCCTCTTGAATCGAATTTTTGAATAATTGAATGAATTTTTTCTCACAAATTTCTAAAGTAAAAAAAAGCCAATTTGATTTTCTATAATTTTCAAAACAAAATTCAATTTCCCTTTTTCTATCCAATTTTCATGAGAAATCAATGACTTTTTTTCAGATCGATTCTCAAAAACAAAAATAAGACCTAAAAGGCCACCAAAAATACAGATTACACAGAGAAACATGTTTTCTTAATTTAAAAATGTGCAGTCACTTAATTTAAGAATGTGCAGGTCACTTAAATTAAGAAAGAAAAGTCACTTCATTTAAGTGAGAAAACTCACTTGATTTAAGTGAGAAAAGTCACTGAATTTAAGTGACTTTTAGTTTCTTAAATTAAGAAAGAAATAGTTACTTGATTTAAGTGAGAAAAGTCACTTGATTTGAGTGGGAAAAGCCACTTAATTTAAGTGAGTTTTACTTTCTTAAATTAAGAAAGAAAAAGTCACTTGATTTGAGTGAGTAAAGTCACTTAATTTAAGAATGTGCAGAGCACTTAAATTAAGAAAGAAAAGTCACTTGATTTAAGTGAGAAAACTCACTTGATTTAAGTGAGAAAAGTCACTTAATTTAAGTGACTTTTAGTTTCTTAAATTAAGAAAGAAATAGTTCCTTGATTTAAGTGAGAAAAGTCACTTAATTTAAGTGACTTTTAGTTTCTTAAATTAAGAAAGAAATAATCACTTGATTTAAGTGAGAAAAGTCACTTGATTTGAGTCTGAAAAGCCACTTAATTTAACTGAGTTCTACTTTCTTAAATTAAGAACGAAAAAGTCACTTGATTTGAGTGAGAAAAGTCACTTAATTTAAGAATGACAGGTCACTTAAATTAAGTGACTGCACATCCTTAAATTAAGAAAACATTTTTCTCTGTGTATTATAAATTAAAGGTCGTATATCCACATATTTGAAATTCAATCCTTTTTTCCAAAATTAATGAACAAAAAAATTCAGATATCAGTAAACGACTGGTTATGGGTCGATGTTGAATTGACCAGATTCGTGCGCATGCGTTGGATGAGAATTCATCTACCCCTGGGCCATGGAGAGTTGCCCTCCTCCCTCCCCCACCCTCTCCCTCTCTCTCACTCTCTCGCGCCTAGAATTGCATGGATCAATACGCAACGAGGGCAGAGAAAGAGAAAGAGAGACTCGGGCGCCTCGGGTGCGCGCAGTTCCTGCACAAGAGCCCCCCCCCCCCCCTCGAGACTGAGCAGCAAGAAACCTCCCCCCCCCCCTCCTCGAAACTACATACTTATGCAGGAGAGTCTTTCTCTCTGAATCGTCATAATTTTTCCTTTTTTTTCCCGTCGATTCCATTCCCTTTGGAGTCTGTTCAATAGAGATCCCCCCCCCCTCCTCTTCTATCGTTACCCCCACCTCCACGGATGCATTACGTAATCGTGCTTTAACAAAGGAGGGTTGATCCTTTGTTGGTTATTGTGGGCTCAGAACCAATGAACTACATGTAAACCGAAAAAATAGTTTTTTATCGAATTTCTCGAGTAAAAAAAATGAAAATATTTTTCTCCCCCCCTTTTTTTTTTTGAAAAGATCTCTGAATGTAATGGAGATACGCCCTTGTTGCCCTGAGATGATTTTGTAGCACTTGAAATTTTCCACAAAATTATCTTAGGATGAAAAAGGCTTATCCTCATCGTTTTGGAAGATATTCTGAAAAAACTGAATGACTAGATTTTTTTGATTAAAAAAAAGGGAAAAATACATTTTTCCCTTTTTATTTGACAATATCTCCGGAAATAACGGAGACATCCCCTTTTGTCCCACTGTGCTTGCGTACCTTTGAAATTCTCTAAAGACCGTCATAGACCAAAAAAAGGCGTCCCTCTAAAATTTCAAAAGATATCTCAAAGAAAATTGAATGAATAATTTTTTTAATCGAAAAAACAGTAAAAATATTTTTCTCTTTTTGCAAATATCTTCGAAAATAATGGAGATACGCCCTTTTTGCACCAATCAAATTTGGTAGCTCATGAAATTCTCTGCAAAATCGTCTTCAAGCAAAAAAAAGGCGTATCTCCATTATTTCCTTTTTTGACTCTTTTTTTTCTTTCTCCATTCAATGATAACACTGAGATTTTCATTGAGATAAATTTCATAGAATTTAATGGGATTTTCCCATCAAAAAGAAATTTTTCCATCCATCAATTACTTACGGGAGATTTGTTTTTATTGTGGAACCCAAATACGTCACGCACTCGAGTGCGTCACGGGCTTTGTAACGCAGGGTGGGGAAGGGGACTATCACTCTCCATGCATTTAGTTGTTCTAGAAGAGGGGGGGGGGGGGGGAGGGGGAAAAAAAAGAAATACGCGCAAGAAGAATTGTGTACTGAATGTGATGATGTATGTCTGACACTAGAGAGCGTTTTACGAATTGGGTCAAGAGGGAGAGATTGATCATTTAATGTAAGGGGGAGGGGGGGGGGTACAATAAAAATTGAATCCCCGTGAATTCTACCTGTTAAAATTTATTTTTTCCTCATTATTTCAAAAATCGAAAATTGAATTTTTTTCGAATACGAAAAAAAATGTAGAAAAAGGAAAATTTTCCTACAATTTTGATATCACGGTGAATAATCGAGATACGTCCTTTGTGCACGATACTGATTTTCCAGAGAATTCAAAGGGTTACGAAACCGCCTTAGCATCAAAAAAAAGAAGAGAAAAAAATTAATTCTATTTTTTTTTTTTTTTTTAAATAATAATAGAAAAAAATGAAAAAAAAGGGGAATAGGTCAATGACCGGAGGTACAAAGTTGTGTGTTAAACACTAAGCGATGCCCAACAACTGCAGCAACAGAAGTCTTTGAAAAGTTTCCATTAATTAATACCACTGCGATAATCACTTGAATTTATCGTTATATTCTATTGAAAATCTCCCCTCATCCTTGCCCCCCTCTCTTTGATTTCAATTCATTGAAGAATAGAATTTTCTTTATAAGAATAGAATTAAAATCAATGAATATGCCCTCATCAGTTCTAAAATTAGAATTATTCCAGAATTATTGAAAAAAAAAAAAAAATTGAAAAAATAAAAAAATATTTTTTTTAAGTGAAAAAATAGAAATTCCTCTGATTTATTAATTTTCGTGTAAATTATTCAGCGCCGAAAACCACAATAGAATCATCCGAAATAAAAAAAAAAAAAGGGATATTCGTGACGAATCGAAATTGTAAGATGAATTATAAATAGGTTACGATCGATAGCTTCGCCCCAGAAGGCGTATACGCTTCAGGCGCCATCTGGTCTGCGACCCTTTGCCAATGATACGTCTGTGTTCCTGTTACCAACCCCTCAAATTTATGGGAAAAATATGAAATGTACTTATAAAAGAGAGATTTTTCCATTTAATTTTTCGAGAGAATTTTGTCAAAAAAAAACTCGACTTCAGCTCTTTTTTTTTCGAAATATCTCGGTAAATAATGGAGATACGCCCTTTTTGACCCAAGGTGGTTTTGTAACTGTTACAATTCTCTAAAGAAGCTTTTTCGGATGAAAAGTGCCATTATTTTAGAAAATGTGAACAAGTTTTTCTTCATCCTCAGGAAATAATCAATTTTGGGGTTTTTTTTTTTAAATTAATGAATGATGAAATATTCCAGAATTAATGCAGGAAGCAAATGGTTTCATTCCATGAGGCATCAGTGAGATTTCAATGAATGGAAAACGGTACGGTAAGGAACTTTAATTTAAAAGGAACGACCTTATCAATTTACGTGTCCGGCCTTGGTTCTTTCTTTTTTTTTTTTTTTTAAACGTCATACAAAACGCATGGCTGGGAGGGACGTAACACTCGACGATTTACGACTGTGTGTGATCATACGCGTGCAACAATTCATCTCGTTTTTTTTTTTTAATTAATTAAATTAGGTTTTTTTTGATTCAATGGAGAGAAAATTCGGTTGAAGGTTTTTTTTTGTTGGAGGGGGAAGAATGAGATGAGAATTTCGAGAATTTCGAGGGCGCAGAATCCGGGACTGCCAATAATCAGCTGACCGGAATTTTGACTGATTAGAAAAAAATTGAAAATTTTTGAAAAAATTGAAATTTTTTGAAAAAATTACAATTTTCGTTTTAATTGTAAGGTGACGAAAAAAAAAACTGAACATTTTTGGAAAAATTTGAAATTTTTGGAAAAGTGGATTTTTTTTCGGAATTTTTTTTTTTTTGAATAAATTGTAATTTTTGTAAAACTATTGAATTTTTGTGAAAAATTCATATGATTTGTCTTTAATAGCAAAATTTCATTTTTTTTTTAAGTTGAGAATAGTGAATTTATGATTTTATGACGTCATGGAGTCACAAAAATTACGTAATACACTTGCTTCACTCAATTTAATCCTGATTAAGTAAAAATTCACTGTCTCTAATCACGAGTATTCACAATATCCCCGAAAAATCCCTTATCATGCTTTTCGAAAATAGATGAAGATCAATTTTTTTTTTTTTCGAATTCAATAATTCTTATCGTGAGAAAGAAGAGATGCCCGGCACTTCTGCCGCACTGCGGCATAAATTGCATGATTTTCCAAAAAAAAAAAAAAAATTGCAGAAAATCTCAAAAGTTCACTGCGAAAAAAAATTCATCACTCCCATTTCACAGATGAAAATTTAATGAGAACTCAGTGATATGATATTTCATTAAAAAAAAAAGGAATGCGCGTGCAAAAAAAAGAGGCAGCCATTAAAAAACGAAAAAAAAACTCTAGTCTATCCTCCTATTCGCTAGAAAAAAATCTCATCTTCTAAAAAAAAAAAATGTTTTTTCCATAATTTTACCATATTTTTGCTGGAGTTCAGCTGGAGATCTTCTCAAATAATTTACTTATTGAATTTCTCAAAAAGTCGTCTGACCCGTGAAGAAGCCACGCACTCTTAAATAATTTTTTTTTTTTTTTTTTTTCGTACTTAAAAAAAAATCTGGAAAATTCTTCTCTCAAAATGATCTTCTTCTTCTTCTTCACGGACAACCGGAAGTATTGACACACTGACGTGTATACTTGACGATCACTGCGAAAATTCACTGAGATTCATAAAAAAAGCATTTTTTTATTACAAAAAAAAAAGAAAAAAAAATTACTTTTCTAAGGATTGAAAAAGATAAAAAATCCTCAATAAACTCCTATTTCCCCGTTTCTGCACTGCCCCTCCCCCCTCCTGCGCCCCCTTTTTTTCCACCCTCGATCGAAGTGACTGGCACAGACACCGTTCACTATATACCCGACCTTTACCATTTTCAACCCCCGCCCCTTTTCTCTATTTTTCGCTGACCCCTTTAATACCCCCGAAAAAAGAGAACACCCCCCTCCCTTTTCGCCTAAAATTGGAAGAGTCTCGAAAAAAAAAGAGGAGAAAAAAAGGGAACAGACACTCTGAAATCACTGGAGTAATAGAAAAACTATTGGAATAACGAGAATCGTAATAAAAAAAAAAAAGTGGAAAAACACCCCCTAGCAACAAAATCACTTCTTTTTTTTTACTTAAAAGTAAATTTTATTTGACAACAAAAAGAAAAAAAAAAAAGATTTTTTTTTCTAGTATTTAATTTGCTTTTGGTGCCCCATTCACAAACCTTGTCGTCACCCATGGCTGCGGCGGCGAATTAAAACAGTTTATTTCGATGTGAAAGAAGCGTTTAACGTCGCGGCTTCGGTGATACCAGAGACTGACTGAGAATCGTGAACGTGCCTCGGCTTCCCCTCGGTTCTTGCCGGCATCATCGACCCGTCTCTCCGTAAATTCTGCTCCGTCTTTCCCCCTCCCTGCGCGTCGACCCCCACCCGCGTGCCGCACGACCAATGAGCGACCACGTGCGCGCGCAGCCTTCCTCTCCTCTTTTTCTTTTCTTTTTTTTCGTTAAATTAGAGAGGAAAATTTTCGTTTTTTCTTTTGGATGTTAATTAAAAAAATGACTTGGGAGTTTTATTTAGAGGGGAAATATTGAGGAATTTTTTTTTGGATGACAGGGGTGAGTGGAGGTTATGTCGGGTTGAGGCACGACAGTGGCGCCGAGCTTTTTTGGAGGGGGAGGGACGCTCGGAAGTGGTGGATCGGATGAGATCTGTGCTACTGGGCTATTCAGCTGGCAACTCTCGTTGTCTCACTCTATCGACACAGATTAGAGGCACTTGCTACTCTCACAGCATCTGGTTATAGGGGAATTGTGCAAGGCCTTTGGATTTTTCCTTGAATTTTTGATGACTTCTTCGGGGATTTGATTTTTTTTTGGGTGGAAAGGGATTGAGGAAAATTTTGAAAAAATTTGGGGAGGGCGCTTTGGGAATCTCAGATGTTGGGGAATTTTTTCAGATTTTTCTGGGAGGGGCTCGGACCGCAAAAAATTGGTCCATTTGTCCCTGAGAATAATAACCCTTTGGGTGAGCTCTCAAAATCGATTGGAGAACCAGATTTTTTTCAGGGTGGAGGCTCTCAGTGGAAAAAATTTGCCAAAATATTTGAGTACGGAATTTTCCTGGAGTGAACGGTGGTTTTTTTTGGAAGAATTTGAAAAAGTTACAGGATATTAGGGGAACATTGGAGTTTTTTTTGGAATTTTTTCAGATTTCTTTCGCAAAACTCCTAACAAAATATGGTTTCTATTATATCGCTTGGAGACGAGTACTTTGGGGGTTTTGGGCGATCCCTTGAGGGAAAATAAATGAAATTATCTTCACCAAACCTTTGTGGACTCTCCCCCCCCCCCCCCTAATTTATTGCACATTTCTCCGTTTATTAAATTATCGAGTAATTTTCCTCTTTTCTTTCTATATTTAGCAAAAAATGAATTCTCTCATTTCTACAGAATTGCAATTAAAAAAGAGTTGATGAAAAAAAAGGCATTCGATTTTATTAAAATATGCAAAACATCAAAAAATACGAAAAACCACTTTTTTATTAATTTTAAAATTAAAATATTTCATTGTTATTAGAATATTTTCAGTTAAATAAAAAATTTTAATTTATTTTTTATTAATTATTCCATTCACTTGCAATTTCATTGTACTTATGTCACTGTATGATAACGCTTTATTCCAATTGACAATCAATTAATACAATTCTTCATAATAATTAACAGTTTAACGTGTTAATTACTAAGCCAGTTAATCAATAATTTCTTCGAAGGAGAAAAAAATAAAACCTTAGTAATTGTTTCTTTAGAATAACTCGGTAACTAATGGAGATAGGCCCTTTTTGTTCTAATGTGATTTTATAGAGAATTTCAAGAGCTACGCAATCATTTCCATGCAAAAAAGGCAGCATCTTTATTTTTATCTTTATAGATGTTTATTGGAAGAGAAACCAGCGTACATTTTCTTTTTTTTTATGATACAAATTACCTTAATAAACGAAAGTAAATCTATTGAGACAGTTATTCTTCATTTTTTATTATTTTTTTTTTTTTTTTATTTTTTTGTTTTTCTTCATTAAGATGGCAATTTTTTTCGGAGTGAAGACCACGTTAAAAAATTCCGCAAAAATTCAGCAATATACTGGACAAACTGGAGCATGTCCTCGAATTTTTTCAGAATTTTTCAACCAAATCTTCATTTTAAAAAAAAATTTTTTTAGAAAGTCAGAAAATTTTTGCCGATCGTTTTTGGTAAATATCTGGGAAACTAAGCGAGATAGAGTAATTTTACTTCAATTCTTATTTTTAGCTCTCGGTATTCTCTACAGAACCACCCTCGGATGAAAAGGGCGTATCTCCATTGGTTTTCGAGATAGAGCCAATGAAATGATAAAATATTTTTCTTCAAGTGGAAAATGGAAAAAACGACTTTTTTTTTTTTTTTTCATTTCATAAAAGTTTCTGGACTAATTTTTAACGGATAATGATCTGGGAAAATGGCTTTGGGATGTGGCGCTGGATGGCCACATAAGAGTTACGCAATGTTACCCGGCATAACGGCCTTGCGCCAGTCTCACGCGCATCGTATCGGCCCAGGGCTTCAGCGACATGGTTGTGTCCCACCCAAGCCGGTCTATTTCTCCTTCCCTCACGGCTCCTACTCCTCTCGTCCCTTCTGCTCCCCTCCCCTCTTTTTTATTCCCTTTTACGATGCACCGCGCGCGACCCCTGCACGCGCATCTGAACATGAATGCAATGTAATTTGCGGACTCCAAATGCTTCCATGTGTTTAATAAAAAAATATTTTAATGAATAATCTTTTTTTTTTCCCATGAAAATTTCTTTTTTATTGACAATTATTTTTTTTTAGGATGAAGATCTTCCCGAAAAAATCTAAAAAAATTCAGGAATGCGCTCTAGTATATATAGATTGTTGCTGAATTTTTTCAGTTTCTTTCGTTGAGAGGCTTATCCTTGAAAAAAGTTATGATTTCAGTAAAAAAAAGCAAAAATCAGGAAAATCCAATATTTTTGAAAATATTTTTTTTGTCCTAGACATTTGGAAAAAAATGAGTGAATGAAAAAAGTCTTTTCACTTTGAAAATATTTCGGAAAGTAAGTGAGATAGAGTGATTTTGCCTGAATTCACTCTTACAGCTCTCAAAATTCTCTACAGAACCATCTTAGGACAAAAAGGGCGTATCTCCATTATTTACTGAAAATACTTCAAAAAAGACATACCGCCCAAAATTCAACTCATTAGAAAATTTTTTTTTCTTAGATAAAGAAAAATGAAAAAAAATGAGAAAGCGATTTTGAAATGGCTGTCAGCGTGCCAGATACTGGAAATAAACATTCTTCAGCTCTTCAAGTATTGCCAGAACGTTCCAGGTGAAATATTAGCGCCAAAAGTAGCCAAATAACTAGAGACTAGAGTAAAAAGAAGTGTTCATTCAAGTGAACAAGCATCCGAAAGTCAACTCCACTATTGTAATCCTCATCTGATGACCCCTTTTGGCTCAATTCCCTCTTTAATGCGTGGAGAATAAAGAAGAAGGAAAAAAAAATTCATTGTTCCGATGAAACAATGAGTGATTCTTTTCTCTCACATTGTCTCAAATATTAACAACTTGGGATTTTGAAGAGAGCCATGAAATTACAAGAGGAGATAAGAACTGATAACAAATGGATTTAGACGGTCAATTACAGAGAAATGTAAATAAAGGAACGTGCGTGAATGAATTCTGATACAAAGTAGAATTTTTTGTTATTTTTTTAAGGTAGTATCCCAGAGTGTGGTCGATAAAACAGAAAAAAAATGAGGATTTGCAGGTTACGCAGAGAAAAACGCTTTTCTTAATTTAAGAATGTGCAGGTCACTTAAATTAAGAAAGAAAAGTCACTTGATTTAAGTGAGAAAAGTCACTTAATTTAAGTGAGTTCTACTTTCTCAAATTAAGAAAGAAAAAGTCACTTGATTTAAGTGAGAAAAAGTCACTTGATTTAAGTGCGAAAAGTCACTTAATTTAAGTGAGTTTTATTTTCTTGATTTAAGCGAGAAAAAGTCACTTGATTCAAGTGAGAAAAATCACTTGATTCAAGTGAAAAAAAGTCACTTGATTTAAGTGAGAAAAGTCACTTAATTTAAGTGAGTTTTACTTTCTTAAATTAAGAAAGAAAGAGTCACTTGATTCAAGTGAAAAAAATCACTTGATTTAAGTGAGAAAAGTCTCTTAATTTAAGTGAGTTTTACTTTCTCAAATTAAGAAAGAAAAAGTCACTTTATTTAAGTGAGAAAAAGTCACTTGATTCAAGTGCGAAAAGTCACTTAATTTAAGTGAGTTTTATTTTCTTGATTTAAGTGAGAAAAAGTCACTTGATTTAAGTGAGAAAAGTCTCTTAATTTAAGTGAGTTATACTTTCTTAAATTAAGAAAGAAAAAGTCACTTGATTCAAGTGAGAAAAATCACTTGATTGAAGTGAGAAAAGTCACTTAATTTAAATGAGTTTCACTTTCTTAAATTAAGAAAGAAAAAGTCACTTGATTCAAGTGAGAAAAAACACTTGGTTTAAGTGAGTTTTACTTTCTCAAATTAAGAAAGAAAAAGTCACTTGATTTAAGTGAGAAAAATCACTTGATTTAAGTGAGAAGAGTCACTTAATTTAAGTGAGTTTTACTTTCTCAAATTAAGAAAGAACAAGTCACTTGATTTAAGTGAGAAAAATCACTTAATTTAAGTGAGTTTTACTTTCTCAAATTAAGAAAGAAAAAGTCACTTGATTCAAGTGAGAAAAATCACTTGATTTAAGTGAAAAAGTCGCTTAATTTAAGAATGACAGGTCACTAAAATTAAGTGACTGCACATTCTTAAATTAAGAAAACATTTTTCTCTGTGTAGTTTCCAATTAATTGCTGATAATTCGGGGAAAATGTGCTTTAGTTTACCCGAAAAAAGTGATTAAACTATTCGGAAGTCATATCTTCAGCTTGTAAATATAATTTTTTTTTATTCCTCGAATTTTTTTTTACATTACTAACCTTCTATCCCATGCATGAGAGAGAGAGAGAAAGAGAGAGAGAGAGGAAAATAGCGACGACTACTTTCTAATTAAAATTTCTCAATAACTATACGGTTAATTGAATATTTTTTTCTTTTATTATATAGTTAAAATGCTATTCTCTTGGCCAATTGTTTTTAAATAATGATTCAGCCCTGTGGTTTTCGAATAATTTCGTTATTTCTGTCCGGTTTAGAGCGTTTCATTCCCACAACCGCAATTTTTAGTAACCTTGACAATTCATATCACATAAACTGGACGGACAAAAATTATGAAAAAATTCAGGAAAATGTAAAAAAATATCATCTTCGATATAGCAACAATAAACTTAAGGATTAACTGTACTCGAGTTTGCTGGGATACTACCTCAAGAGTCACGAAATCATAACATAAGATAAGGACTGATAAAAAAAACGATTTAATCAGTTAATTACAGAGAAAAGTAAACAAGGAAAAGACGAGTTACTAAATGCTGATGCGAAGTGGATACTCTTGCCGTTTTTTTAAAGCAGATTTATCCGGTTAGAAAAATTCATTCATATTTTCAAACCGCATTTTATTCTTTTTCAGCCGTTTTTTTTTGGAAATATCTCGGAAAATTAACCAAAAAAAAAAATCAGTTATATTCTAATATTTGAGATTTTTCAGAACTATTGAAAAAAAACATGAAATTAAAAACGAAAATTTAAATAAACGAGATAGATCGATTGTAATTGATTCTTCTTTCATAACTCGTGAAATTTCCGATAAAACCATCTCAGGGTGGGTAAAAGCAATGTATCGCTATTATTTACCGAGATATTCTCAGAAAACGACAAAAAAAAAGTATTAAAAGGGTAAAATAAAAAAAATCAATCTTTTTCATCAGTTTTTTAATATCTCGGAAAATAAGCGAGATAGAGCGCTTTCATTCAAATCGTTTTCTGCAGCTTTTGGAAATTTTCACAAAACAAGTTTAGGACAAAAAAAGGCGTATCTCCATTATTGACCGAAATTACTCAAAAAAAAAAAATAAACTCATCAAATTACTCAAAATCTGATGGAAACAAGAATAAAAACGTGCGTAAATCAATTCCCATACGAGGCAGATACTCCAGTTGTATTTTAACACCAGATTTATCCGGTTAACGAGATTCATTCATGTCTTCAGACCGGATTGAACCGGAAAAATCGGTGGCGTCTTGCCGTCTGGTCTGAATAGAATTTTTTTTCTTTATTTTTTCCTCATTATTTTTTTTTCTTTTTTTTTAAAGAGACACTCGCTACACGTGTATCAACGCCTTGTGTATGTGTCCGGAGGAATTTCAATGTAGGTGCAGACGGTGCCGGATTATACTGGACCGCTTCCACTTGCCGTTTAAAAGTGATAAAAAGAGACAATCTAGTATTGGATGAAACGAAATAAATTTTTCGTTGTTGGTAAATAATGCTTTACCAGATACGCTTTTTTAGCCTCTCAAGTGATTTTATAGAGAATTTCAAGTGCTCCAGAAAAGAATTTAGTTGAAATCGCTCTTTCTCGCTTAACTTCCAAGATTTAAGAAAAAAAAATATGAACGAAAATAATTTTTTTTGTTTTACAATGTCGAGATTATTGATGAATAAAGAAAAAAACTTCATTGAAGTCCTCACTTCGAAAGAAAAATTGCGATTTCAGGAAAAAAAATTAAATCAAAAAAATCCAATTTTTTTTAACAATTTCTTTTTTTAATATCAGTAAATAATGGAGATACGACGTTTTTGCCCTGAGGTAATTTTGTAGCTCTTGTGACTCACTATGGAGCAATTTTTGCACAAAAAGGCTTATCTCTATTATTTACCAACATATATTTTCAGAAAACGAACGAGGCATAAGTTCTGAAGTTTTCCATATCGTCGCCTTGGAAATAAAGTGGCGTAAGTACAATGCTTATACAGAGAAAAATGTTTTCTTAATTTAAGAATGTGCAGTCACTTAATTTAGGAACGTGCATGGAAAGAAAATTCTACCAAAATTTACGATGTTAACATCGTAATCCTGGACTAGACTTTTATTAACGTTAATTTTGAAATATCTTATTTCAAAATTTACTATGTGGGTTATATTTTTTACTATTTAACATCGTAATTTTAACAAAGACTTTTAAGATTAAAAATTACTTCGAAAATTACAATTTAACATCGTAAAGAAATAAATGAAAATTACACTTTAAAAACTATATTTATTCGTATATTTAATAATTCTATTTACTTTTTAATAAAATAAATATTTTAGTGCTGCCTCTGTTATAATACGATGGAAGCTATAAAAAGTACGATATTACATCGTAATTTTTGAATAGTAACTGCGTCCTCCGCAAGAGGCGCTCTCGTGTCTTATGACCTTTTATTGAAATCATTAATATAGATCTTAAAAACAATTTAAAGTGTAAGCCCTTCGGTGGCCGAGTGGTCCAAGGCGTCGGTCATTTCGCACTCGAAAGGACTCGGGTTCGAATCCAACCACCGGTCGATTATTATTTTATTTTATTTAAGATTTCTCTTCAAATTTTACGATGTTCACATCGTAATTTATATTAAAGAGCTTAAGACTTGGTATTATTTGTCTAAAGTATTATTTCTTAAATGAAATTTCCAACGCTACATCGTAAAAATTACGATGTTAAAAGTCTAGTCCACTACTACAATAAACAATAGGACAAATTACGATGTTAGCATTGTAAATTTAACTAGAATTTTTTTTCCGTGAATAACTCGCAATAGCTCAGCGGTCGTGGGTTCAAATCCTGCTTGCGCATTACATATTTTTTCCGGAATTTGATTCTCTTGAAAAATTTATTAATAAAAATTAATTTATTAATAAATTTATTTGTTTAATGGCGACAATAGAGATGTAAAATTACTAGTAATTCTTGTTGCAGTAAAATTACAGTATTATTGGTAATTAAAATCCGAGGATCCTCTAATCACAGTCCTAGATACTGGGACAGCGTGATTCAAATGCGGAACAATATTGAATATTCATAATATTATATAATAACGATTCATCATCTTGGACATCGTTCTAGTATCAGTAAAATGTTGAAAAATCGAAATAGTTAAAATAGCTATAATAACTAAAAGAAAAAAAAAGGAAAATCGATTATTTGAACCTGCCACTAGGATTACCTTAATCCATTAATTTTCCCCAAAATTCTCCATTACCTCCCCCTACCTCTTCCTTCTTCCCCACTCAATCGTGTTCACAAAGTTGAATTTTTATTTGAGGCATTTTGAGAGCACGGACGCATGGTGACCGTGACTGTATGTGCGTCGGAGGAAGAGACACATTACGGTCAATCTAATGTGAGCCACTATACACACACGTAGAGTGAGAAAGAAAGAGCGAGATGGATGTATATAATATATACATGTATATATATTCATATATATATATATATGTATATACATATATAGTTTTTGGGGGTAGCCGTTCCGGCGTTTATCTTCATATACAGAGATGTGCGCGTAACTCTTAAACGTGTAAGTAGGAATTGTACACGCAGAGAAAACGTGTGTATATAAATTGTTATTATCGGGGATTATAAAGGTTTGAGGAGGTACTGCGGGCAGTGAGTCATGCGGAAATGTCATTATATTTCCCTTTTACATGCACTTAATTACTGGGGAGACGAAAGTTATGAAAATTTCAATTTATTTGTGATGAATTTCAGTTGTGGAAGAGGAAATTTTTTAACCTTTTTTCTTTTAATATATCGGTGAATGAGGAACATATGCCCTTTTTGCCCTGTGGTGGTTTAGTGGAGAATTCCAAAAGCTACGAAAATGGATTGGTGTAGAAAGGGCGTATCTCTATTATTCACCGAGATATACTAAACTTAAGGTAATCCTAGTGGCAGGTTCAAATGATCGATTTTTATTTATTTTTTCTTTTTAGTTATTATGATTACTATAAATATTTCGATTTTTCAACATTTTACCGATACTAGAACGATGTCCAAAATGATAAATTGTTATTAGATAATATTATGAATATTCAATATTGTTCCGCATTTGACTCACGCTGTCCCAGTATCTAGGACTGTGATTGGTGGATCCTCGGATTTTAAATACCAATATTCCCGCCATTGATTTTTTTCATGTAATTAATTGCATTAATCGTCGTTATATGTCCGGTAACATGCATTTTTCATGATTTCAAAAATTAATAGACATTCTGACGAACAAAAAACATATAAGGTTATATAAGGAAAAAATAGGTCTTTGATCATGAATTTTCACAGTGAAACTGAAACTGAACCTCGCTTATGGAGTTTCAATGTTAATTCAATTATTTTCAAAAATTAATTTTGGCCTTATTTGTCCGGTAACATGGGGTAAACTGAATTTTAAAAAAATCTCCTCATGCTGTTCTATCAAAAGTGACCAAAATTGGAAAGGGAAAATAGATTGCCTGAACCACTAGGATTACCTTAAAGTGAAAAAAATGAAGCTTTGTCGGAATTTCGATCGATATCTTAGAAATTAAAGGAGATGGAGCGATTTTGGGGTGAAAATTTTTTTTTGTAGGTTTTAAAATTCTTTACAAAACTATTCTGGGGTAACAAGGGCATATTTTCATTATTTACCGAGATTTGGATGAAGAAATTATTTTTTTTCTCCTAGTTTTTGAAGTTCTCTATAGAAATATCTTGGAGCAAAGACGGCGTATTTCCATTATTTATCATGATATTCTCAAAATAAAACAAGAAAGTAGGATTTGGTTACTTTTGTCATTCATTTCTCTCGGATTTCTCGGAAGTCAAGCGGAATGGAGCAATTTCTGATTTTTTTGACTCTTGGACTCTTTTGTAGCTCTTAATAATTCTTCATAAGATCATCTGAGGATAAAAAAGGCGTATCTCTATTATTTACCATGATATTTTAGAATTAATGAATTCTCTTCATCGTTGATTTCAATATTTTTATAGGGAAAAGTGGAGTGAAATGGATGTTACAAATAAATGGTTCAAGATAGAGATTTTTCAATGATTTCATTGAAGAGCTGAGAAAATTTTAGGTGAAAAACCAGTGTCAAAATTATAATTTTTTTAATTTTCTGAAAAACTGATGTTTTGGCCAAGATTTGAAGAGATTTACCTTTCCAAAATCGAACAAGTTCATATATTTTTGGGATATCTCCGGTTCTATTAGTCGTAGCGACCTGGGGTTCATCTTAGATGGAGAGGGAGCTCATTTCTCATCGATTTATGTAGTTGAAAATTCTTTGGATCGAATTACTCTTTATCAATTCGAAAAATCGATATATTTCTTTTCACAACTATATCAATCGATAGGAAAAGAGCTCACTTTCCATCTGAGACTAGGCACAGGTGCCTACAACCAACAGAACCGGAAATATGCCTGAAAAAGTGAATTTTTTTTTAAATAAAAAAGATTTCACCTTCAAATTTTGAGCAAAACAATCGAATTTTTGAAACTAGCAGGAATCCCACTACATATGTGTAATTTGGATATCTTACATTTGATTTTCTGCCAATGCAACTGCTAGAAAGCTTTCGGATGAATTTTTCAATTTTTTATCTACCATCACTGATCTCTGCATGAAGTGGGAGAACCAAAATAGGTCTGAAACGGTTAAGGCCTCATCACAAAAATAATCAATTGAATAGTCTTGAAGATATAGCCTGCTTTTTTGGATGTTACTACACGAAGAGAAAAATATAAGAATTTTTCTCAATGATTTTTAAAAAAATTACCATGCCGCTTCACAAACGGGATCAATTTGCTTCTGAACGGAAAAATTGTCATGCTCCACATCATAATTTTTGCTTTCGATTTCTTAAAAAAAATAGCCATTTTACATTTAGCTTTGGATTGAAATATCTCGAAAAGTACTGAAAACTTATCGAGACATGCTGTGAATGAAATTTGGAGGGAAGATTAACGAATAAAATGAGCGAAATTCCGTTTTTCTACAACTCCTAATTATTAAGATATTAATTTTTTAATGAAAAATTCAGAAGGGACGCTCGAGCGGCCATTTATTTACTATCGGGCCTCGTCCATTGTTTCTGACCTATTCATCAAAAAATTGATATCTCGGAAATTACTGGTCGTAGAAAAACGGTGTCTTGCTCATTTTCTTCGTTAATTTTCCCTCCAAATTTCATTCACAGCATGTCTCGATAAATTTTGCATAGTTTCCGAGATATTTCAATCCAAAGCCAAGTGTGAAATGGCCAATGGCTCATGTACCGAAAACAGCCGAAGGTACCCGACTTACATCTTCGTCTACCACATTATGAGGCTGGCATGGGAAAAATTCTAAAAAAATTTCATAAAAATCCTTAGTAGCGTATGAAAATTTCTAAGGGCTCAATGATTCATCATTTGTCGGATAGACAATTTTTTCTCAACTTCCAAAGAAAAAATTATCAGCTAATATTTTTGTAATGCTACATAACAGTTATTGTGATATTTTATCTCAAAAATTTTATTGGCCCTATTACTAATTGCCGGCGCAAAGACATTTTTTCCATTGGTAGACTCATGAAATAGCCCCGGCCTGCATTTTCCATCCACATTGTGTCGCTGAGCATCACAATTTTTCATAGAAATTTCTCTCCGTGTATGCTGATATCAAAGAAACTGCTGGACCGATTTCGCTCAGTTTCAATACCAAACTTTGTGCTCATCAGATGTATGATTCCACAAAATCGGACGTCTCTAGATCGATTATTTATCAAGCTTCCATTCAGAAGCAAAATGCACAAAAAACTTCTAAAAAATTCTAGCACATGATTTCTATTGGAAATTCTCCCAGCCTTCCAATGAAATCATCAGAAAGAACGTATCTCCAATATTTCCATTGATTCCCAGTTATTTTCATAACATAAAGCATGAAAACTAAGATGTGCCTGTTCACCTCTCCACCCCCCCCCCTCGAGTTCCTCACGCGCCGCATATTTTCGTGTTTTTAATATCTCGTCGGGAATAATTCACACCAAAGAGGAGTGAGAAACATTCTCGTCCTCTTTTTCTTTCTTTTTTTTCCCCGTTGAGAAATGAGAATGAAAGAAAAAATAGGGAGAGAATGCAAGAAAATGAAAAACAAAGAAAAAGAAGTCGAAAGGAAAATGAAAAGAAAAATAGTAGAAAAAACCACTATTCTTCATTGCAGACACGGACTAGGTATTTTCCGTGTTCATTGAACTGCCGGAAGGTAAAAAAATAAAGTAACACGCGTATGACCTTGGACCTGGAAAAACATTATTTTTCCCCATGAAATCGTGTTTGAATCGTCCTGCATTTAATTGAGGATGGACTACGGTGAAATTGAAAAGGGTTTGGTTGGTGAAGTTCAATTAAGTTAAGATAATTCAATCACTGCATGGGTTCCCTTTTTAAGAAAACTAGCGCCATCGGCGGCCGCCTCCGTTGATTAGTGTAGAATTCTATTTTTCATTTCAAGTTTCAATGATTCTTAAAAATAATATTAACGAGGGGTGCGTTATTGCTCGCTCGCGAATTGGGGTGCGTTGTCACTCGCTCGCTACGCTCGCTCGCGAGTTGGGGTACGTTCTGGCTTGCTCGCTACGCTCGTTCGTGGATGGAGGAGTGTTGTCGTGTTGGTTTTAGAATGTGTTTGACGTTTCAGAGGTCACAAAAAAAACTTCCCGATTCATTCATTGTCTAGCTACAGAGCTTCTTTATGATGAGAAAGGGCTGTTCGTTTTACCATAAGGCCCACCCCTCCTCTCCCGGTTTCATTTTACCGCAGGGTGGTCCCTTTTGCCCCATCATCCTCTACTAGTGACGTATTTTTGATTAAAATTTGGGAATTTTTCACAAATTTCGACTTTTTATGAATTTAGCTCCATGTAGTTTGATAACTTACAATTTTTTTGCAATTCTTACCACAAACATTCATTTGTTCATATTGATATAATTGCAAAATTCTTGTCAATTCATTGCACTATAAATTTTTTCTACAACATAGTATGAATTCTTGAGTCGTTGGCGTTTAGAAATCAAAAATATACTGATTTTTGACAAAGTAATGAATGTTTGAATGCAAAAATGGTATCGATCTAAACCGCTGGGCCTCGAAAGGTTAAGTTATAAATGACAAATGATTAATATAATTCACCAATTCTTCTCCGAATTCGTTTTCAATACCAATTCACAGAGAAAAATGTTTTCTTAATTTAAGAATGTGCAGTCACTTAATTTGAGAATGTGCAGTCACTTAATTTAAGAATGTGCAGGTCACTTAAATTAAGAAAGAAAAGTCACTTAATTTAAGTGATAAAACTACTTAACTTAAGTGACTTTTACTTTCTTAAATTAAGAAAAAAAAAGTTACTTGATTTAAATGAGAAAAGCCACTTGATTTAAGTGAGAAAAGTCACTTAATTGAAGTGAGTTTTACTTTCTTAAATTAAGAAAGACAAAGTCACTTGATTTAAGTGAGAAAAGTCACTTAATTTAAGTGAGTTTTACTTTCTTAAATTAAGAAAGAAAAAGTCACTTAATTTAAGTGAGAAAAGTCACTTAACTTAAGTGACTTTTACTTTCTTAAATTAAGAAAGAAAAAGTTACTTGATTTAAGTGAGAAAAGTCACTTAATTTAAGTTAGTTTTACCTTCTTAAATTAAGAAAGACAAAGTCACTTGATTTAAGTGAGAAAACTCACTTGATTTAAGTGAGTTTTACTTTCTTAAATTAAGAGAGAAAAAGGTCACTTAATTTAAGTGAGAAAAGTCACTTAACTTAAGTGACTTTTGCTTTCTTAAATTAAGAAAGAAAAAGTTACTTGATTTAAGTGAGAAAAGCCACTTGATTTAAGTGAGAAAAGTCACTTAATTTAAGTGAGTTTTACTTTCTTAAATTAAGAAAGACAAAGTCACTTGATTTAAGTGAGAAAAGTCACTCAATTTAAGTGACCTGCCATTCTTAAATTACGTGACTGCACATTCTTAAATTAAGAAAACATTTTTTTCTGTGAAAGAATAGATTTTTAATCATAAATATTAATTTTCGGGCGTTTTTCCGTTCTATTCTTACTACACATTCAACGACTAGTCCCACATATGATCAAACTACTTTAAAAAAATTCAAAAATAAAAATAAAATCTTCAATAATCCGATTGACTTCATTGAAATTGTGAAAAAATTGAGATAATTATTATTATTATTTTACTGGTTTGAAGAAATTCAGTGGGATATCTCGCTGGAGTTTACATTTTCAAGTGAATAATTTTTAGTGAATTAACACCTACACACTGTCATAATAAAATGAATTAATTGAACAAGTCAGTGAGATGAACAAAAAAAACTGAATTATGTCAGTAAATAATGGAGATATGCCCTTTTCCACCTCAGACGGTTTTATAGCTCTTGACATTTTCTATGAAAGCTTCTTAGAGCATAAAAGGCTCCATTATTTTCCGAAATATTTGAGAAAAAGTCGAGAGACGACTTTTTGCTCATCTCGTTTTTGCGAATATTTCAAAAAAAAAAAAAAAAAAAAAAAAAAAACGATACACCCTTTTTGCCTCAAAATGATTTTGTAGTCAAATTCCAAGTTACAAAGAAGAATGAGGGTGAAAAATACGGATTTCCATTAATTTCTAAGATATTTAAGGAAGAAGTAAACAAAACAATCTTTTTGCCATTTATTTTTTTGCGAATATTGCAAAAAAATAAAGGAAATACACCCTTTTCGTTCAAAAATGCTTTTGTAGAGAATTTTACGAGCTCCAAAAAAAAAATACAGATAGAAAAGGAGCATCTCCATTATTTAGAGAGATATTTTCGAAAAAGTCACGAAACAATTTTTTCGTCATTCGTTTTTCATGAATATCGCAAAAAATAATGGAGATACGTCCTTTTTACCCCAATCGTTTTTCATAGCTCTTGAAATTCTCTAATAAACTATGTCAATGACAGAAAAGCACTTGCATCCACAAATTGCAATCACAAAAAAAAGAAAAAAAAAATGAATTTTTTTTTTTTTTTGAATTTATTCAAAACAAGATAAAAAAAACTGTCTAACCCCTGAATAAAACGTTTCACAGTACATCAACAGATAAATTGAAATAAAAATAAAACAATAACTCCAAGACAATTTATAACCGTCTGGTTAAGGAGATAAAGAAACTCTGCGAGGAGAAAAAAAATAATCAGTAAATTTTTCAGCTCCAGGGAAGAGAGAGTATTGTGTGTCACGGATCGATTCCAAGCCCTCCCCCACCACCCCGTCAATTTTCTCCACTTTTTTCCTCTTATCTTCACCCCCAAACCGGATATTCTGTGCATGAAAAAAAAGTGAATAGAAGAGAGGCGCAACGCCTCTCTCTGAGCCCTCGAGACAGTTCCGGGGGCACTGACAATTCCTCAAACCTCTCGATTTACCCCTTTAGAAGTGATAAAAAAAAAAGAGAAAAATCACTATTGAGTTTTACTCGATGGAACTTCACCGAGTGGAATCTCTGCTGACCCAGTGACCTTCTAAGTTCACTTCAAAATGGCGTCCAACTCATCTCCGCTAAATTTTCAGTGGAAAATCGATGAGATTCAGTCGTAAAGAGGTGAAACGCAGGTCAATTCTTTTTTTTTATTGTTTTTGCAATTAATGGAGATACGATGTTTAGGCGTATTAGGGTGAGATCGCTCTATCTCGCTTAATTTCCGAGATGTTGGCAGAAAAATGTTGAAAAATTCCAAAAGTAAAAAGATAAAATAGTAAAAATGTCTCTTTTTTTTGTCAATTTTATAGAGAGTATCTCGGTGTATATGCGAGATAGCGGGATTTTTGTGGTGATGTTCTTTGTAGCTCTTGAAACTCTCTACAAGAAAGTCTCGGGTAAAATCACTCTATTTTGGTTATTATTCGGGATTTTTTTTTTAAATAAATGACAAAAATGAAAATTTGTTTGTAAGCCATAACTTTTGTTCTTTTTTTGAGAATATTTCGGAAATTAATGGAGATAAAACCTTTTAGCCATGATATGGTTTTTCCTTCTAGAAAATTGCGGAAGCTACAAAACCGTGTTCAGGTGAAATCATTCTATTTCGTTTAGTTTCCAACATATTCGCAACAAAAGATTGCAAAAAATTGAGTAGTGGAAAGATAAAAAAAGGAGAGATATCTCTTTTTTGTCATTTTTTTAAGAGTATCTCGGTAAATAAGCGAAATAGCGAAATTTTTCTAGAAATCTTTTCTGTAGCTCTTGAAATTCTCTGCAAAAAAGGTCACCAGTAAAATTGCTCTATCTCGCATATTTTCCGAGAACCCTTCTAAAAAACACTTAACAAAAATGAAAATTCTCTGTTTCACTTCTTCACCACCATTTCAGTCACTCATTTTCTTGAAAATATCTCGGAAACTAAGCGAGATGGGGCAATTTCGCTCTCATCCTCTACTGTAGCTCTTAAAATTCTCTATAAAACCACTTTTGGGCAAAAATAGAGCGTACCTCCATTAGTTATCGAATTGACTATAAAAATTGTCTCAAGAAATTCCGAAAAAAAAATTTACGTTCGACAAAAAAATGTGAAAAAAAATCATCAAAAAGTCACGGCGACAGTAGGAAGTGACACACAGGAAGAGAAAAGGTGAATGGAGTGGGGAAAATACAGAGTAAGAGAGACACTGGGAGATCCTATCGATCGCGCCGCACTGCGGGGCTTTACCCCCTCTCCTCACCTCTCTCGCCCATCATCTAGCCTCTTCCACCCCTCCTCCTCTGATTCCCCTCAAGGCTTGAGGATTTACCTGGGAGAGGATTTCTAACCCCCAGTTTTTTAAATCCGATTTTATTAATTGATTCATTAATTTCAATGTTTTTTTTATGGGGAGGGGGGGGGGGGGGAATTTCGATTTAGGATCAAATTCAAAGGTTTTTCGAATTACCCGGGTTCTGCCGGTTGTTCGAATTATTATGTTCATTCATTTCCACTAAATTTTGGAGAATTCGTTGATTAGAGAGAATCTACACAGAGAAAAATGTTTTCTTAATTTAAGAATGTGCAGTCACTTAATTTAAGAATGTGCAGGTCACTTAAATTAAGAAAGTAAAATCACTTGATTCAAGTGAGAAAACTCACTTGATTTAAGTGAGTTTTACTTTCTTAAATTAAGAAAGAAAAAGTCACTTGATCTAAGTGAGAAAAGTCACTTAATTTGAGTGACTTTTTCTTTCTTAAATTAAGAAAGAAAAAGCTACTTGATTTAAGTGAGAAAAGTCACTTAATTTAAGTGAAAAAAGTCACTTAATTTAAGTGAGTCTTACTTTCTTAAATTAAGAAAGAAAGTCACTTGATTTAAGTGAGAAAAGTCACTTAATTTAGGTGAAAAAAGTCACTTAATTTAAGTGAAAAAGTCACTTAATTTAAGTGACTTTCACTTTCTTAAATTAGAAAAGAAAAAGTTACTTGATTTAAGTGAGAAAAGTCACTTAATTTAAGTGAAAAAGTCACTTAATTTAAGTCGAAGAAGTCACTTAATCTAAGTGAAAAAGTCACTTAATTTAAGTGAGTCTTACTTTCTTAAATTAAGAAAGAAAAAGTTACTTGATTCAAGTGAGGAAAGTCACTTAATTTGAGTGAAAAAAGTCACTTAATTTAAGTGAGAAAGTCACGTGATTCAAGTGAGAAAAGCCACTTAATTTAAGTGACCTGCCGTTCTTAAATTAAGTGACTGCACATTCTTTAATTAAGAAAACATTTTCCTCTGTGTAAGGATGATTGGGAGATGCAACCGGAAAAAAGTTGATTTTTTGTATGAAATTGTTAATAACAATTTATACAAGATGAAATTCCCAAATTTGATTCAGTAACTCTGTGCAGAATGAGGAATGGAAGATAACCGTAGAAACAGAGAAATTATTGAAAATTGAGAAATTTTCATTATTTTGCACATTTTTTCAAAACTTGCAAAAATTTGAGGAAATGTAAAAAAAAATTGAAATTTTTCAATTTTTCAATTAATTTTTAGTTTCTACGGCTTATTTCACTTCTCATTACATTCTTCACAGATTCACTGAATCAGATTCGAGAATTTTATCTAGTATGAATTGTTATTACCAATTTTATACGAAAATCAACTATTTTTTTTCGATTATATGTCCCAATCATCCTCAATAGTGAGAATTGATTTTTTTGGACGGAATATCTCGATAGATAATGGAGATACACCCTTTTTGGCATAAGACGGTTGCACATAGAATTTCAAGATCTATAAAAAGAGGTTTCGGGCAAAATCACTCTATCTTTCTTATTTTCCAAGATATTGAAACGAAAAAACGATTATTGAAAAAAAAAATTTTTTTTTGTTAATAAAAAAAAGAAAAATTAATTTCTGCATAAAATTAAATGAATTAATTTTTTCGTTCAATTGTAAAAAATATTTTCAGTAGAAAATGAAGATACGCTCTTTTAGCCCAGAGACGATTTTGTGGCGAATTTCAAGAGCTACAGAAAGGGATTCATGCAAAATGGCTCTATCTCGCTTCTTTCCCGAGATATTTTCAAAGAAAAGACTGAAAAAAAATTGACTCATTTTGTTTCATTTTTACACTATTTTTCTCTCGTTAGTTTTTTTGTAATATCTCGGAAACTAAGGGAGATAGGGCACTTTTACTTGAATCCTTTTTTCCAGCTCTCGAAATTCTCTACAAAACTTTTCCAATGCAAAAAGAGAGTATCTCCATTATTTACCGAGATATTTTGAAAAAACGAAAGGATAAAAAAAATATTCACTAAATTACACAAAATTTTAATGAAAAAATTGATTCAGGGGAAGAACAATATCCTTGAAGCCAAACCAAATCCAATTCCGGATCTGAATCTGATGACACACACGTGTCAGTGTATAATGTGTCAGTGACATCAATCTGTGTTGAGGAAAATCAAGATTCCCTGTCCTTCGAGCGGTTGGCACTGATGGCTTCTTTCGTATCTTGTTCTCAACATTTGTGGTTGAATATTCCATTAGATCGCCTGTGCACATATGGCATTAGAAGAAAGAAGCATGAATAGGGTAACATGACCAATAGATGGACGGTTAAGGAAATATTAGACTTTATTAATTCACATAAAATGGGCGAATCACGTTAAAAAGTTGCAGAAAAGAATGATGTACAGAATAATACACAGTGAATTGACTAAAAATCAATTAAACTTGAATAATGTAGAAATAATTAAAGAAAATCAAGGAAAAACTGGAAAATAACTTGAACCCCCAATAGATGGACAGTTGCATATTTGCAGTGGTATGATTTTACACAGAGAAAAATGTTTTCTTAATTTAAGTGAGAAAACTCACTTGATTTAAGTGAATTTTACTTTCTTAAATTAAGTGAGAAAAGTCACTTGATTTGAGTGAAAAGAGTCACTTAATTCAAGTGAGTTTTACTTTCTTAAATTAAGTGAGAAAAAGTCACTTGATTTAAGTGAGAAAACTCACTTGATTTAAGTGAGTTTTACTTTCTTAAATTAAGTGAGAAAAGTCACTTGATTTGAGTGAAAAGAGTCACTTAATTCAAGTGAGTTTTACTTTCTTAAATTAAGTGAGAAAAAGTCACTTGATTTAAGTGAGAAAACTCACTTGATTTAAGTGAGAAAACTCACTTGATTTAAGTGAGTTTTACTTTTTTAAATTAAGTGAGAAAAAAATCACTTGATTTAAGTGAGTTTCACTTTCTTAAATTAAGTGAGAAAAGTCACTTGATTTGAGTGAAAAGAGTCACTTAATTCAAGTGAGTTTTACTTTCTTAAATTAAGAAAGAAAAATTCACTTGATTCAAGTGAGAAAACTCACTTAAATCAAGTGAGTTTTTCTCACTTAATTTAAGAAAGTAAAACTCACTTAAATCAATTGACTTTTCTCACTTAATTTAAGAAAGTAAAACTCACTTAAATCAAGTGATTTTTCTCACTTAAATTAAGAAAGAATTTTTCTCTGTGTAAATTTCGATCAATCGGTATGTAATAAATAGTTTATAGATCTATATGGATGTAATCATCAGGAATTGACGTGAAAATTATAAGAATCATTCATTTATTCATGAAAATCCTCGATAAGAGAAACCGTCCATCTACTGGTCACTGTTCATTTACTGGTCGGGTGACCCTACTCATTAAAAACTCGAGTTTTCTTCAAATTGACGAATTTTTCAATTATCATTTTTTTTCCATCAATTATTTCCAACTGTCTCGGTAAATAATGAAGATACGTCCTTTTTTTCCGAGTGATTTGGTAGAGAATTTTGTCACCTACAGAAAAGATTCAAACGAAATCGCTTTATATCGCTTAGTTTCCGAGGTATTTGAGAAAAACACATAATACCATTTTTTGCACCCATTTTTTTGCTCAATATCTAGGAAATTAAACGAGATTGAGCGATTCTTCCCGAATTTCTAGTTGCAGCTTTTGAAATCTCCAAAGCTGATTCAGAGCGAAAAGGGCGTATCTCCATTATTTACCAAAATATTTTCGAAAAAAGAAACGAAAGAAATATCAAAACTTCCCATTATTCGTAAAATATCTCAAAGAATTTCTTGCAAGAGCACAGGCCACGTGTAATTGTAAGAAAAAAAAATTCAAGTGACGATAAAAAAGAACATCCTGCGCCCACGTAGTAGGTGCAAATTGGTGTAACTTTCGATAGCCAGTTCAAAGCGGTTTTTCTTCCGACTCATCTGGTGGAATATTCCTCCCCTATTCAAAAAAAAAAAAAAAAAGCGACTGTAAAAGAGAGGATAAGAGACAGAGGAATGAAATTTATTAAAATGTTAAAAAAAAGATTGGAAAAAAATTTCAATAGGAAGAATGTGGAGGCACAAAGCTCTGATATTAAGGTACACGGAGAGAAAAATATAAGAAATTTTCTGAATGATTTTTAAAAAAATTACCATGCCGCTTCACAAACGGGATCAATTTGCTTCTGAACGGAAAAACTGTCATGCTCCACATCATAATTTTTGCTTTCGATTTCTTAAAAAAAATAGCCATTTTACATTTAGCTTTGGATTGAAATATTTCGAAAAGTACTGAAAACTTATCGAGACATGCTGTGAATGAAATTTAGAGCGAAGATTAACGAATAAAATGAGCGAAATTCCGTTTTTCTACAACTCCTAATTATTAAGATATTAATTTTTTAATGAAAAATTCAAAAGGGACGCTCGAGCGGCCATTTATTTACTATCGGGCCTCGTCCATTGTTTCTGACCTATTCATCAAAAAATTGATATCTCGGAAATTACTGGTCGTAGAAAAACGGTGTCTTGCTTATTTTCTTCGTTAATTTTCCCTCCAAATTTCATTCGCAGCATGTCTCGATAAATTTTGCATAGTTTTCGAGATATTTCAATCCAAAGCCAAGTGTGAAATGGCCAATGGCTCATGTACCGAAAACAGCCGAAGGTACCCGACTTGCATCTTCGTCTACCACATTATGAGGCTGGCATGGGAAAAATTCTTAAAAAATTTTATAAAAATTCTTAGTAGCGTATGAAAATTTCTAAGGGCCCAATGATTCATCATTTGTCGGATAGACAATTTTTTCTCAACTTCCAAAGAAAAAATTATCAGCTAATATTTTTGTAATGCTACATAACAGTTATTGTGATATTTTATCTCAAAAATTTTATTGGCCCTATTACTAATTGCCGGCGCAAAGACATTTATTCCATTGGTAGACTCATGAAATAGCCCCGGCCTGCATTTTGCATCCACATTGTGTCGCTGAGCATCACAATTTTTCATAGAAATTTCTCTCCGTGCAGTATCCCAATGAACTCGAGTACAGTTAACTTCTTATTTTGTTGATGCTATATCAAAAATGATATTTTTCTACATTATTCTGAATTTTTTCATAATTTTTGTCCGTTCAGTCTATGAGATATGAATCATCAAAGTTCCTGAAAATACCGGTGGTGGGGATGAAACGTTCTAAATCAGACAGAAATAACGAAATTACTAAATAACCACAGGGCTGAACCATTATTTAAAAACCATTGGCCAAGAGAAGAGCATTCTAACTAAATAATAGAAGAAAAAAATATTCAATTCACCGTATAGTTATTGAGAAATTTCAATCAGAAGGTAGTCGTAACTACTTGCCTCTCTCTACCTCATGCACGTGATAGGAAATGAGTAATATAAAAAAAAAAATTATATTCACAAGCTGAAGATATGACTTTCGAAGAGTCTAATCACTTTTTACGGGTAAATTAAAGCACATTTTCCCCGAATTATCAGCAATTAATTGGAAACACCTGCAAATTCTCATTTTTTCTGTTTTATCGACTGTACTCTGAGATACTACCTTAAGAATTCAAAAAATAATAGTAATCTCCGGAATTTCATGGAAATAAAGCGATTTTACATGTTCACAGATGCATTGATGTACACGTGATTTAACATGAGAATTCACGGCCCCCTGACACACATTGGACTCGTTAAAGTAACGACATAATAGCTAATTTAGCGATAATAAGCGACAACTATATCGTTCAAATTAGTTTCGAAGGTGAGACGATGGAGTACAAGCTAAATTGGTTATGAAAATGTGTTGGAATTTATTCGTGAATCCTTTTTTGTTCTTTTAAATTCATTTTTGTCTATACTGGCTCCATCTTGCGGATGTATTCAGTAGTGCGAAACGGTTGTCTAGGGAATTCTGTGCCACGCCTGTGTGTCACAGATGCTCCATGACCTAGGGCAATTGTCTCGGTCGATAAAACAGAGACTTGCGGAACTGTCAATAATGTAGATGATTAATTTCTTGGAAGTGTGAAATTTGAAGATTTTTTTTGGGGATGAAGGACTTCATCGAAAAATCTGAAAAAATTACACAATAATGGGGAAATGCTGGAGGATCATCAGGAATTTTTTCAGATTTCTAGGAAAAAGTACGCGTTTTTTTTCGAATTTAATTCAGTTGTGAGGAAATGAAACAGTTCATTTCTTCGTGGAGTTGGTTGAGAATATCTCGGAAACTAAGCGAAATAGAGCGATTTCGTACTCATCTTCATTTGTAGCTCTTGAAATTCTCTATAATACTGTTCCATGGCAAAAGGCGTATCTCCATTAGTTCTCGAGAGATTCTTTGAAAAGACTGGCAAAAAAATTTTTGAGATGATTGGACAAATTGTTAGCATCAATCTTTTTATGAATCATGTCTCGTCGAAATAATTTGCTGACTCAGAATTTTCAAATGTGACTTCAGCGTTGAATACAACATTTAAAACAAATTAACACTGATGAATTAATTCTCTAAATATAATTAAGTTTTTTTTAATAAAAAAAAAATATTTTCATGTCGACTTTTCGGAAAAACTATTTTTTTTCTGTTTATTTTCTGGGTTTTATGATATCTCGAGGTCTGATAGGACGATATCGATTCTGTTATATCATTTCCCAGCGGAAATTTCTTGATGGAGTCATCAGAATCCTAATAATCCATTAATCTCATTAACTGAAAAATTATTTTCATTACTTTATAACGAAACTCAACAATTTTTGTCAATTTTTCCCATCAATTCTCACATTTTTTACGTTATTTCCATTTTTTACATTGAATAATTCTCTTAATTTCATTGCAGTGAATGGAATATTGTGTATTTACTAGTGCCAGTGTGACAAAATCATTTTCCGTATTTTCTTTGACTGCGAAAAAAAAAAGATTTCATTCAATTTAGTAACGAAAAGATGAAAAAATCATGAATCAATCATTTTCATAATTACTTAAAAACTATTTTGAAGTTTTAGAAAGTCTCTACAACAAAAGATTAGAGCGGAATCACTCTATCTCGCTCATTCTCCGAGATATTTGAAAGAAAAAAAAACTATTATCAAAAAATTGAATTGCAGAAAAAAAAAAAAATTTTATGTATTCGTTTATTGACAAGATTTCGAAAACTAATGGAGATACGTCCTTTTAGTTCGATAATGGTTTTTTAGTGTTTTTTTTCTCTCTTGAAATTCACTATGAATCTCGAGTTAATCTCAATTTTTAATTTTCCGATCGAATGAAAATTTTTCAATCACTTAGTATGAAATCTTCTGAAATTAACTTTTTTTTGTGCCGATTTTTTTTTGGATAATTTGAGAAAATGAATGTTTAAAAAACAAATATTTTTATTATAATCAAATATAATACTATAATGAAATGCAAATATCATTATAATCACGATAAATAACAAAGATAAGTATCAAATACTTATCTTCTTATATCTATACTTATCTTGTAGGGTCACACGACCAATAGATGGACACTGACCAAAAGATGGACGGTTTCTATAATCAAGGATTTTTCATGAATAAATGAATGATTCTTATACTTCTCACGTCAATACCTAATTATTACATACTAGGGGTGTGCAAATTGTAAATGAATCGAATTGAATTGAATAATATCATTCGAAATTCGATTTGAATATTCGAAAGATGAATTATTCGATCAATTCAAAATATTCGTAGAATTTGAAATACTAGTAGAATTCAAGTCATTCGAAATATTCGAATGATTTGAAAAATTCGAATAATTTCAATAATTCGAAAAATTCAAATAATTCGAAAAATTCAAATAATTCGAAAAATTCAAAGAATTCAAATAATTCTAATAATCCAAATAATTCGAATAATTCAAATAATTCGAAAAATTCAAATAATTCGAAAAATTGAAATAATTCGAAAAATTCCAATAATTCAAAAATTCAAATAATTCAAATAATTCGAAAAATTCGAAAAACTCAAATAATTCAAAAAATTCAAGTAATTCAAAAAATTCAATTAATTCGAAAAATTCAAAAAATTCAAATAATTCGAAAAATTCAAATAATTCGAAAAATTCAAAAAATTCAAATAATTCGAAAAATTCAAATAATTCAAAAAATTCAAATAATTCGAAAAATTCAAAAAATTCAAATAATTCGAAAAATTCAAATAATTCGAAGAATTCGAAAAATTCAAATAATTCGAAAAATTCAAATAATTCGAAGAATTCGAATAATTCGAAAAATTCAAATAATTCGAAAAATTCAAGTAATTCAAAAAATTCAAATAATTCGAAAAATTCAAGTAATTCAAAAAATTCAAATAATTTGAAAAATTCGAAGAATTCAAATAATTCGAAAATTCGAATAATTTTAATATTTAAATTATTCGAATATTAGAATAATTCAAATATTCGAGAATTTGATTCATTTTCAAATTGAATTATTCAAATTCAATTCACACTGAATAATTACTTCGAATATTCGAATATTAATAAAACTTCGAATATTCGCACACCCCTATTACATAAATATAGATTTATGAACTATTTATTACATATCGATTGATCGAAATTTAAAATCACACCACTGCAAATATACAACTGTCCATCTATTGGGTATTCAAGTTATTTTCCAGTTTTTCCTTGATTTTCTTCAATTATTTCTACATTATTCAAGTTTAATTGATTTTTAGACGAATCACTGCATATTTTTCTGTACATCATTCTTTTCTGCAACTTTTTAACTTGATTTGCCTATTTCTTATGAATTAATAAAGTCTAATATTTTTCTCAATAAAAAAAAAAAAAAAAAAAAAAAGTGTAATGTTTCCTTAACCGTCCATCTATTGGTCATGTTACCCTACAAGCTCTTTTTACCCCAATCCACTTTTGTAGCTCTTAGAATTCTACACTAAGAAGTATCGAAGCAAAAAAAGGGCGTATCTCCATTGATTTTCGAGATATTCAAAAAAAAAAAAAAAAAAAAAAAACCTCTCAGGAGAATTTTCAATTTCGTTCTTTTCGTGATTCTGGGAAAATATCTCAGAAAATAATAGAGATACGCCTTTTTTGTTCTGGAGTGTTTTTGTAGACAATTCCAAAAGATGCAAAAAAGGATTGGACTAAAGTCACCCTATCTCGCTCAATTTCCGAGATATTTGCTAAAAAAAAAACGCACAACAAAATTTCAAATGACAAGACGACTTCAGAACAAAAAGGACGTATCTTCATTATTTAACGAGAAAAAGATTCAAAATTCATTTTGTTCCATTTTTTCGTTACTAAATTCTTTCAATTTTATTTCCAAAAAAATGAAGTAAAAAAAATAAATCGTTGGAAATCTTATTTTATTACGTAATAATTCTAAAACTGAAAGAAATTGCTCAATTTTTCACATCTCCGAAGGTCTACACGATTTTCTCTTCGTCTCCCAACGATTTCCTCATAATTCAATAAAAATTGAACGTAAGATATATTTTCCCCTTCTACACGTGACAAATTGACACCTAAATTCCCCAGAATTGCTTCCAAATCCAGAAGAAATAAAGAAAATTCATGATACTGAAAATGAGTTGACTGTGTCTATTTTTTGTTTCTGTTAAAAAATAAATTTAAAAAAAACAGAAAAAAAAACAATTTTTAATAATCAATTCAACAATCGAACTATTTAGAAAAAATAAAAAAAAATGCATATATAGGAAATTCAATAAACTATAAGTGCAAACTTTTAACTATTCGTTTAATAATAATCCATTTGTTAAAAAAAAAAATGACAAAAAATTACAAATTCATTTCAATTTTTTTTTTTATAAAAAAAAAAAATTACAATTTTTTTTTTTTATAAAAAAAAAAATTTCAATTTTTTTTCAGATTCTTGAAAGAAATTGTTTTCTTTTTATGAGACACATTATCTGCATATTTTCTCATATATCAGACGTCTGCTGATTTCATTATCATGAAAAATTCAATGAAAAGAAGGTCATCATGAGATTCCCTCCCTTCCCCCACTCTTTTCTCGCATTTTATTCAGTAATTCCGAGAAAAAAAAGAGTCTGAAAATGTCAAATTTCTTCTGTAAACACTCTTCCCCTAAAAAAATGAAAAAAAATAAAAAAAAAAACACTCTTCCCCAAAATTCGTAAATAACCATTTCCTCGTTCTCTTTTTTCCATCAAAAAAATTTCCCAATCCCCCAAAAACTTTTCCAGGCCCCCAATAGAAAAATTCCCCCAAACCGCAAATAATCAATAAAAAAAAATAGTAAAAAGGAATATTTTGGGCGTGGTTAATGTATTACTCGCTTATTCATCAATTAAATAGCCTCCGCACCTTTTTCCCCCAGAAAATTCCCTAGACCCTAAGAAATCATCTCCGACCGGGAAAATTCCCCAGAAAGTCCCCACAAAGAATAATTTAAAAAAAAAATGGGTAAAAACAAATTCATCAATCAAATCACCTCCGCACTTTTTCTCCCCAGAAAATTCCCTAGATCCTAGGAAATCCGCAAAACCGGAAGCAACCCCCCCCCCCTCATTGAAGAAAAACAAAAAAACTCCACCTTTTCTCTGTAAAATTTTCCCCCAAAAATCGCCTCGAAAATTCGCCATTCCGACTGCAAAAATTCCCCAGAAGTCCCTAGACTATTTCCCCAAAAAAATAATTTAACAAAAAAAATAGGTAAGAACAAATGAAATTGAAATGAAAAAAAAGGAGTACTCACATCAGTAGCAAGTCCTTTCGTCGCCATATTGACAACAAAAATGGCCGTCAGCCGAGACTACCTGTATTTATATTTTTTCTCTCTAAATAGAAAAAAAAATGAGAAAAATTTGTCCAGCACTAAAAAAAACAGAAACAAAAAAATAAATCACAGTAAATACGGAAAACTGTGAAAGCGCAGATTTCAATGTATTATCAAACAAAGAACACAATTAATAAATTAACACAAATCGATTAGCACATGATTTTACAGCGGCAATTGTTCTCGAAAGAAGCCCTCGATAGCTCGATCGAATCGTTGAAACTGAGTATTGAAAACAAATTCCACTCTATAGACGCGCACGCTACTCTGCCCCTCCCTCTCCTGCTACTGACACGGGAATGAGGCACTACCGATAGAATTACGAAATGTCTCATACATACACACAATACACACACACGCATACACTTGTGTACGTATATATACGTACGTTAGCGTAAACTAGCGGACGATTTCTGAGTCATTAGTTCGCGCGCTTTCTCTGTTCAAAGGAGTGCTTTCTCACTCACATTTTTGTGCCCCCCTCCCTCTCCACCTGCTGACGGTTACATCGTTCATAGCGAGGAAATTGAAGTGCTCCCCCCTCCCCTACCCTCCCCCTTCTCCGGGAGTCGCGTAACGTTTTTTTCTCTGGATTCGAAAAAAAAAGTGGTTTGTTGATTTACGAAGGGTTTTTATGGTTTTTTTTCCTGGAGAGGGGGAGGGGGGGGGTTCGAAGGGTGGGAGATTTCTGTATATTGTTGGAGTTGGCAAAGACTTTTTTTTGGGGGGGGGGGGGGGTGATTATTTTGGGGAGCTAGAAAATAGAGGTTCTTGTTTTGTTCGCTTTTTTCGGGAATATCTCGGAAACTAAGCGAGTTAGAGCGATTTTGATGTAATGCTTTTTTGTGGAAAATTTTAAGAGCTACAAAAAAGGTTGAGTGCAAAATCAAGCTATCTCGCTTGGTTTCGAAGATATTTGAAGAAAATGAATGAAAATAATTGTGTAACAGATAATGACAAAAATTGAGTTATCAGGTTTTTTTCAATTCTTTACCGTGGTGGCCCCGGTTTCTGACAGTGCTCCAGTAACTGACAATTTTGGCAAATTTTTCAGTTATTTTTGAAATATACAATATATTGTTTAATATTCGATTGCTGAGGACGTTTAGCACAACAAAAATGTATTGAAAGCATTGAATTTCATTCAATGAGCAAATAGTTGTTCCCCTCGATCTATACCGTCAGAAATAGGCTCTAAAGTGTCAGAAACCGGGGCAACCACGGTACTATTTTATTTTTTTTCCATAAATATCTACGAAAGTAAGCGAGATGGAGCGATTTTGAAGTAATGCCCTTTTCCAGTGAATTTCAAGGGCTAGAAAAATATGTTAAGGCAAAAAGAGGCGTACCTCCATTAGTTTTCGGGATATTCTCAGAAATTAATTAAAGGAAATTATTTTTTTTTAAATTTATTTTAATAAAGATTGAAAAAAAAATAATAATTTCCTTCGATTGTATGAGAAATTGTTGTATAGACAATTTTGTATTTGTTGCACAAGATTTTTATATCATATAGATTCTATAGTATAGAAGTATCATGAAATGTAAAAATGATGTATATATACATTATAGTACTACCATAGTTTAACAAACAAAACCAAATTGTGTGAACCAGAGATCTCACATGATTTTCTTAGATACGCAGTTGATAAGCTATTAAAAATTTATCTACAGCAATAAGAGCCTTGCCATTCAGAGTTACAAAAAATTCTTTGATATGATATTGGATTTAAAAATCCTCGTTAATTTCAATCAGAAAAACACGATCAATAGATAGACATTGACCTGAAGATAAACAGTTCCATTCATTGAGAGTTATGCAAATAATCAAATGATTTTCATCCCTTTCAGGCTCATGAACTTTGTCGTTCCCGCATGGAAGAGAAATATATTGCTATGAATATATTTAATAATATCGGATTAATAACGGGTGATATAATTCGGCAAAAAAATGTGTGGTGTTCAATATATTATGTAAATATATACATAATTATACTATTCCAATTATATAGATTTTGATATTTTATCATGTAATTTCCTATATCTGAGACATTTGATATTGGGAATTATATTTTTTCATTTTCAATTCATCATATAATAATGACAGTATACTTTATACTGTTTCCTGTTTTGTATGGGAATCATTATAATTTTCATTTTATATTTGATCATATATTTTATTGAAAATGTAATATATTATATTCCATTTTATATAGCTGCACTTTATGATAACTACACGGAGAGAAATTTCTATGAAAAATTGTGATGCTCAGCGACACAATGTGGATGCAAAATGCAGGCCGGGGCTATTTCATGAGTCTACCAATGGAAAAAATGTCTTTGCGCTGGCAATTAGTAATAGGGCCAATAAAATTTTTGAGATAAAATATCACAATAACTGTTATGTAGCATTACAAAAATATTAGCTGATAATTTTTTCTTTGGAAGTTGAGAAAAAATTGTCTATCCGACAAATGATGAATCATTGGGCCCTTAGAAATTTTCATACGCTACTAAGAATTTTTTATAAACTTTTTTTAGAATTTTTCCCATGCCAGCCTCATAATGTGGTAGACGAAGATGCAAGTCGGGTACCTTCGGCTGTTTTCGGTACATGAGCCATTGGCCATTTCACACTTGGCTTTGGATTGAAATATCTCGGAAACTATGCAAAATTTATCGAGACATGCTGTGAATGAAATTTGGAGGGAAAATTAACGAAGAAAATAAGCAAGACACCGTTTTTCTACGACCAGTAATTTCCGAGATATCAATTTTTTGATGAATAGGTCAGAAACAATGGACGAGGCCCGATAGTAAATAAATGGCCGCTCGAGCGTCCCTTCTGAATTTTTCATTAAAAAATTAATATCTTAATAATTAGGAGTTGCCGAAAAACGGAATTTCGCTCATTTTATTCGTTAATTTCCCTCTAAATTTCATTCACAGCATGTCTCGATAAGTTTTCAGTACTTTTCGAGATATTTCAATTCAAAGCTAAATGTAAAATAGCTATTTTTTTTAAGAAATCGAAAGCAAAAATTATGATGTGGAGCATGACAATTTTTCCGTTCAGAAGCAAATTGATCCCGTTTGTGAAGCGGCATGGTAATTTTTTTAAGAATCATTCAGAAAAATGCTTATATTTTTCTCTCCGTGTAGATAGTTTGTATCGTTACCCTAATGTGAATTCCGTGTGATGTACATCTTCAATAATTTCAAATGTTCTCATGATCCATTTAGATATTGTGGAGAGTACGTAACTCAGAGAGCCTCCTCTATAGAATCAATTAAATACTTTTTTTTGCCTCAAAATTTTAAAATTACATTCTTTCTTGGAATTTTATGATTCTTACAAACTATTTTTAACTGATATTTTTTATTATATCTTTGGAGTATTAATTCCATTATATGCCAATATTACATATATTTTATTATATTCTGATTAAATATTGATATTATAAATAGTATAATATATGCTGGAACATATTCCAAATTTATAGTTGTTATAATTATATGGTCCAATAGACGAGAATTATAATGAACTATTATATCTTTCTCATTATCGAATTATATAACATTCCGGCAAAAATGTGCCTATGGATTCTTATATTGAATTTACAGTATTATATAATTCATCGGTTACTCAAAATTATGTTTTTAGCAATATATATCTTTTCCATGCGGGTTGTTAAACCGGAACACTACCGATTACCCTGGCTCTGCATATAAATAAACAAATAAATATAAGATACTTGAGCGTGTTCCATTTTTCTTATGTATTCTATTAAAGAAAACAAAGAAAATATTAGATAAGGGGCGAGTTATATTACTTGATGTGAAGAATCGGAAGATTATGCAAGGGAGAGCGATAGATAAATCCTGATAATGCCGAAAAAATGTAGAAAAAATTTGCACTTATAGTTTTTCGATTTTTTTTTTTAATGATTTATTTTTTAAGAAGAAAAAAAAACTAAAAATTTTCAGATGATTAATTATTTTCATTCGCATAATTTAATTATTACATTTAAAATTTTTTAATGAGAAATTCATAATTCTGGATGAAATTCACGCCTCGCCAAGAATTTTAATCAGGCAGTAGATTAATTTTAAAAAATTCCATAAAAACCATTGAAAAAATAGATAAAACTGAGAATTTCATGATTTTTTTAATGCTGACAAATGAACTTTCAGATAAAAACGAGAGCTGTTGGAATCATTTAACAATTCATGACAAATTGAACACTAAAATGAAGAAAGATTTGATAAATTAATAAATAGATAAAAGAAATAATGAAGAAACAAGGAATCAATGATAAAGAAAAGAGAGAGAAAACAAATGCAATAAAAAAAAATAAAAAATAAAATGAAACGAGAAGTGGACTAAAATTTCAAATATTATATTAATAATAACAATAATCTATTTATTTTCATCACAATTTTTTTTTAAATTTTGCAGGGAAAATCACGAGTATGAATTTATGAGCACGAGATATATAAACTCGTGTCCAGACGCCAATTTTATTAATAGAATTTTGAATTAACCGAAGTAACGTCGACTGCAGTTTTTCGTAGATAGTAAAATATTTGTAGACACTTTTTTTTGTAACTCTTTCAAATTCTGTGGAGAAAATATCACCCTGAAATAGTGCTATCTCGTTTAATTTCCTGGATAACTGAAAAATGAATTCAGTAATGAGAAGGTAAAAAAAAAACAATAATTAAAAAAGAAATAATTTTTTTTGTGATTTTTTTTTTTGAGAATCTTCCAGTGGATAATGGAGATACGCCCTTCATCCAAATGTGGGCTCGTAGAGAATTTCAAGAGGTACAAAAAGAAGATTAGAGTAAAAAAGATGTATGTCCATTGGTTTTCGAGATATTTGAAATAATAAAATTAATTAAAAAAATTGGATTTTTGCAATCTGCCTTTTTTTTCAAACACTTTTTTTTTTGAGATAAAGAACTTGACGAAAAAATCTGCGGAAAATTCAGCAATAATATTTACATACTAGAGCTACTCTTTATTTTCAGATTTTTCTGAAAAGTTCTTCATTCTTGAGAAGAAAAATGGTGAAAAAAAAGAAAAACTTTTTGTTTCTTTTTCAAAAGATCTTGGAAATGAGGAGTGATAGAGTGATTTTGCTTCAACTCTTTTTTGTAGCTCTTGAAATTTCCTACAGAAAAATATCCAAGTGAAATCGCCCTATCTCGCTTACACAGAGAAAAATGTTTTCTTAATTTAAGAAAGTGCAGTCACTCAATTTAAGAATGGCAGGTCACTTAAATTAAGTGACTTTTCTCACTTAAATCAAGTGACTTTTTCTTTCTTAATTTAAGAAAGTAAAAGTCACTTAAAGTAAGTGACTTTTCTCACTTAAATCAAGTGACTTGTTCTTTCTTAATTTGAGAAAGTAAAAGTCATTTAAATTAAGTGACTATTCTCACTTAAGTCAAGTGACTTTTCTCACTTGATTCAAGTGACTTTTTCTTTCTTAATTTAAGAAAGTAAAAGTCACTTAAATTAAGTGACTTTCCTCACTTAAATCAAGTGACTTTTTCTTTCTTAGTTTAAGAAAGTAAAAGTCACTTAAATTAAGTGACTTTTCTCACTTAAGTCAAGTGACTTTTCTCACTTAAATCAAGTGACTTTTTCTTTCTTAATTTAAGAAAGTAAAAGTCACTTAAATTAAGTGACTTTCCTCACTTAAATCAAGTGACTTTTTCTTTCTTAATTTAAGAAAGTAAAAATCACTTAAATTAAGTGATTTTTCTCACTTAAGTCAAGTGACTTTTCTCAGTTAAATCAAGTGACTTTTTCTTTCTTAATTTAAGAAAGTAAAAGTCACTTAAATTGAGTGACTATTCTCACTTAAATCGAGTGACTTTTTCTTTCTTAAATTAAGAAAGTAAAAGTCACTTAAATTAAGTGACTTTTCTCACTTAAGTCAAGTGACTTTTCTCAGTTAAATCAAGTGACTTTTTCTTCCTTAATTTAAGAAAGTAAAAGTCACTTAAATTGAGTGACTATTCTCACTTAAATCGAGTGACTTTTTCTTTCTTAATTTAAGAAAGTAAAAGTCACTTAAATTAAGTGACTTTTCTCACTTAAATCAAATGACTTTTTCTTCCTTAATTTAAGAAAGTAAAACTCACTTAAATTAAGTGACTCTTCTCACTTAAATCGAGTGACTTTTTCTTTCTTAATTTACGAAAATAAAACTCACTAAAATCAAGTGAGTTTTCTCACTTAAATCAAGTGCCTTTTCTTTCTTAATTTAAGTGACCTGCACATTCTTAAATTAAGTGACTGCACATTCTTAAATTAAGAAAACATTTTTCTCTGTGTAGTTTCCGAGATATTCAGTGAAAATTATGAAAATCTGATAATGAAGAGGTAAAACCAGAAAATTCGATTTATCCAATGGTTTATTGAAAAAAGCTCAGCAAATAATGCAGTTACGCCTCTTATATATTGAGCAAAGTTGAAAGGGCGTATCTCCATTATTTACCGAGATATTCACAGAAAATGGGGATAATAACGTTATGCCAATTTTATTAATAGAATTTCGAATTAACCGGAGTAACGTCGAGTGCAGTTTTTTTTTGTAAAAAAACTTTCCTCGTTAGTGTATCCAGAGAAGGAGGAGAGGGGAGGGAGAATCCTGTTAGTGGCTTTTGTAAAGGGCAAATGTATATGGGTAATTTCATAGACCTCTGAATGCCTCCAATTTAAATTGACATTGAAAAAACCTTTTGTAATTCCATAGATGGCATAGTTTCAGTCATGAAAATGTGAGTATAAAAAAGTTAATAATTTTATTTCATTTTTATACAAAAGAAAAAAAAGGAGATGTTTTTTTTTGTTATTTTTATTGCAGGAATTATCACAATAGAATTGTGGAAGGAAAAGTTTTCACATTTTTTGAAAAATCTATTGATCACACGAAATTACTCAATTATATTTTGACTAGTGTATCACGTATGAAAAAAGTGTATAGGAAGTTCCTGTAGGACATTCCTATAGGAAAATCGTATAGCGAAACTTATACATCTGCGTATATGGAAGACAGAAAAAAAACGCCAGTGCGTTTTTAAAAAAACGTCAACAAGTACGTGCCCCGATTTTATTGGAAAAAACAAAATATATGAAACGAGAATAGTACAAGTCCGGCGATCTACCTGTGCAGTACTTTTTCAAATTAAATCATCATCTTATTATTCCAATACTAAATGAAATTGGCATTTTAGAATGAATTTGAAAAATTGAATATCATGATAGACCCGATTATCGGACGAGTCCCAGTTTCCGGATGGACCAGCGAAATATACTTAAAATTAATATTCGAGTGAAAAAATCTAGTTTTTCAATACTTGCAAAATTTTAAAATGACAATCAAGGAAATTAGTTGATTCATATGATTGAAATTTTTTAATCATTTTGATCATTTAATCCCAATTTGTCCGGAAACTGGTACCATTGCCTTAACCATCCGGTAACTGGTGCCTTCACGGTAGTAAAGAAATTAAACAAAAGAAACGTACTTGGTGTACCTGTAATCTGTGTTTTCACTTGGTACACCAAGTACGTTTCTTTTGTTTAATTTTCGGGCCTTAAAAAATCACAATCGGAAATGCTGATAATTACATAGCTTCTATTCAGAAGCAAAAAGACAAAAGTAGATCATTTGAACCTGCTATTTGGATAATCCTTGATGATGTTTTGAGGTACAATAGGACAAACGTTCAATTTTTGTATCAAATTTTTAATAACAATTGATACAAGATGAAATTCTCAAATCTATGGAAAATGTAATGAGAAATAAAATAAGCCCTAGAGACAAAAAATTAATTTAAAATTGAAAAATTTTCATTATTTCTTACATTTTTTCGAATTTTTAAAGATTCAGAGGACTGTAAAAAGTGATTAAAATTTTTCAATTTCAATTAATTTTTTGTTTCAAAAGCTCATTCTATTTCTCGTTACATTCTCCACAGATTCACTCAATCACATTTGAAAATTTCATTTAGCATAAATTGTTATTAACGATTTTATATAAAAATTTAACGTATTTCCCAATTGCACATCTCAATTATTCTCAAATCAAATTTTTTCATTTTTTGTTCTCTACATGCAGCCCTTACCCCCACTCCATTTGGATCCAACGTGTACCCCAGTGAGGCAAGAGCGGATCGATTCACGGGGATGTGGGTCAGGCATACGCCCGTGCTTCTCCCCCCTCTCCGCTTCCTCCCTCAGCCCCCCGCTCGCCCTTTTTCTATATTCGAAGCGATTCTCGTGTTACGAGGAAAGTCGTTATTTGTGTTACGAGATTATATTAATAGGAATGAGAGTGTGAATGAAATTCTTGACTCGGAAGATGGATAAAAGATTGTGCAATTGTCATTGCCACGTGGGGGAGGGGGGGGGGGAGAGAATGTCTGTGTCTGATGGCGGGAGATAATAATTTTATTGAGGTAATTTATAGAATTATTGCAATTTTTTGATTGATTTTTTTGAGGATTTGAGCAATATTTCAGGAATTATTGGGCACATTCTTAGGAATATTTCGGTACACAGATAAAAATGTTTTCTTAAATTAAGAATGTGCAGTCACTTAATTTAAGAATGTGCAGGTCACTTAAATTAAGAAAGAAAAGTCACTCGATTTAAGTGAGAAAACTCACTTGATTCAAGTGAGTTTTACTTTCTTAAATTAAGAAAGAAAAAATCACTTGATTTAAGTGAGAAAAGTCACTTGACTTAAGTGAAGAAAGTCACTTAATTTAAGTGAGTTTACCTTTCTCAAATTAAGAAAGAAAGTCACTTGTCTTAAGTGAGAAAAGTCACTTAATTTAAGTGAAAAAAGTCACTTAATTCAAGTGAGTTTCACTTTCTCAAATTAAGAAAGAAAAAGTCACTTGATTTAAGTGAGAAAAGTCACTTAATTTAAGTGAGTTTACCTTTCTTAAATTAAGAAAGAAAAAGTCACTTGTTTTAAGTGAGAAAAGTCACTTAATTTAAGTGAAAAAAGTCACTTAATTCAAGTGAGTTTCACTTTCTTAAATTAAGAAAGAAAAAGTCACTTGATTTAAGTGAGAAAAGTCACTTAATTTAAGTGACTTTTACTTTCTTAAATTAAGAAAAAAATAGTTAATTGATTTAAGTGAGAAGAGTCACTTAATTTGAGTGAAAAAAGTCACTTAATTCAAGTGAGTTTCACTTTCTTAAATTAAGAAAAAAAAAGTCACTTGATTTAAGCGAGAAAAGTCACTTAATTTAAGTGAGTTTTACTTTCTTAAATTAAGAAAGAAAAAGTCACTTGATTTAAGTGAGAAAAGTCACTTAATTTAAGTGACGTTTAATTTTCTTAAATTAAGAAAGAAATAGTTACTTGATTTAAGGGAGAAAAGTCACTTAATTTAAGTGAGTTTTACTTTCTTAAATTAAGAAAACATTTTTCTCTGTGTAACATAGACTTTTTAGAGACAAAAATATATTATATACTATACTATATATATAGTATATATATATGTATGTATGATTTATGTATGATTTAGTGTTTGGTGGCCGAAAGGGCATATTGAGTATAACTATTATACGCCCGCCTAATGGCGACCACCCTGGTTCCAGGGTTCAAGAAGGTTGGTAAGCCTAGCAAGTTAAGTAACTGCCCAACCTGATCCCCTGTTACCGTTAGTTCCGAGATACCAGTGGATGAGAAGGCCTCCCATCTCTCTCCTTCTAATCCACTGCATCTCGTCAATAAGTGGTGGACGTTACCCGCCTCCATCCCACATTTGTCCATAGAACTTCTTAGGGCCGTCAGTGTACCAAACCGGGCCCTTAGGCTGAAGGAAGGGTCTATTTCCAGAACCCATTCCTCTCTCCTCGGTCTCACGACTTCAAAACTCCTGGTGAAAACCCTCGACCTCCCACACACATTGCCGCTCAGCCAGAGTAACTTTTCATTCCTCCGTCCGAGTCAGCGACGCATGCATGAAGGCCGAGTCCTCCCAGAATCTCATCGGAGAGCCCTTGGCTGCCTTCATTGCCACTAGATGTGGCGTCTTCAGGTCCAAGAAGGCCATCAAAGCAAGTATAGGTGTGGTTCTCAGAGCCCCATCACAGAAGTGTGGTTATGAGGTCCCATCACAGGAGTGTGGTTCTCAGAGTCCCACTCCCCCTACATTTGCCCATCCTGCCATCTTGCATCGTATGTCCGGGGCAAAAGGTCCACTCCCACAAGCCCGGTTTGTGAGAGTAAGGTCTGGAATACAATGGGGTGCGACCTGGTGCCCCAAGGACATCGTTCCGACACATTGACCCAGAGTTTCATCCACCCTGTGTCACCCCTGTGTCATTCAGCCTTCGGCACGATGGTTTACACCTTTAGCTTGGGGGAGCTGGTCCGCGGTGACGGCCTTCGTTCGACTGCCCGGGCTTTTACCTCCGTCGTCTCCCTTATTGTACCGTCACTTCGCCAGCATTTCCGGAGGTTCCTTGGCGGGGCCCTGCTGGTGACCGGGGCTGTTCCCAGCTGGTTCCCTCCCGGCTCCTCCTACTAGTGCTGGCTACTCTCCCCTATCCGCCACCTGGGGACGCGCCTCGGTCGATAGCTCAACCGCCAGAACTGGACCCCCTTTCGAGGGTCCAGACCGGTATACCGAGGAGTATATATATAATATAATATAATATATTATTTATATTATTATATAATATATAATAATATAATATATATAATATATTATATCATATATATACTGTATATATAGTATAGTATATAGATATATACTATATAGTATAGTATATCTATAATATATATAAGGATAAGTGATGCCAGAAAATGTCCCATGCTTTTTTATATTATGGATAGAAGAAAAAAAAATGCAATCCGGTGGTAAAAAGACTTTATTTTATTTCTGATGTTATTTACATAATTCAGATGAATTAAACGACCTTTGCATCAATCTGGAAACAAGTATGAACATACTCATTTGCGTCAACAATACTGAAAGTCAATTGTACTGTGACTTTTGGAAATATCTTGAGAACTGGAATTGAAAGAGCATAAGTCACTGATTCTCCTTGATCAAGTGGACATTCAGCATTCGTCAGTCCTTTACAGGCATCTTGCTCTGGCAGAGGATAGTTCGTTGTGAGTCCAAGGGCTTTGGCTTCGACTACCGGCTTGAGATTATCAGCATCAATGGCTGAAATCATAATAAAAAATTCAAAAATTACATTTTTCATGGAAATTTTTCATATTTTCTTAAATTTATGGAACTTTAATATTAGTTTCCTGAAAAGAACTTTGAAAGTAATGGAGACAGGGTCACACTACCAATAGATGGACACTGACCAAAAGATGGACGGTTTCTATTATTGAGGATTTTCATAAATAAATGAATAATTCTTATACATTTCACGTCAATTCCTGATTATTAAATTCCTATAGATTTATAAACTATTTATTCCATACCGATTGATCGAAATTACAATCATACCACTGCAAATATGCAACTGTCCATCTACTGGGGGTTCACGTTATTTTCCAGTTTTTCCTTGATTTTCTGTAATTATTTCGACATTATTCAAATTTAATTGATTTTTAGTCAAGTCATTGTATATTTTTCTGTACATCATTCTTTTCTGCAACTTTTCAACGTGATTTGCCCATTTCATATGAATTAATAAAGTCTAATATTTCCTTAATCGTCCATCTATTGGTCATGTTACCCTAGGCTTTTTCCGCCTGAGTCCTTTTTTTTTGTAGCTCTTGAAATTCTCTATAAACCATGATTCAAGCAAAATTCAAAAATAAGTTTAATAGTGAAAAGATACAAAAAAAAAAAGTGAATAAATTTTTTTGTCATCTGTTTTTCGAAAATATCTCAGTTGATAATGGAGACAAGTTCTTCTTGCCTTCAGACATTTTTTTACAGAATTTTAAGTGTTTCAAGAATGGATTCAGGCGAAATTGCTCTATCTCGCTTAATTTTCAATACATTCTTAACAAAACGGAATTCAGTAATGAAAAATTAAAACAGAATAATTCAATTGTTTTTTTTTTTTGGTATACCTAGGAAACCAAGGGAGATAACGAGATAGCTAGATAAATTTTAGTAGGAACATTTTTTGTAGAGAATTTCACGAGCTACAACCCCATTTTGCAGACAAAAAGGGCGTATCTCCATGATTTACCGAGATGCTCTCAGAAAACAAACGAAATGGAAAAAATTCATTCATTATTAATTTTCATGAAACAATTTTAATGAGAATTTAATTATCCAGCCATTTCTTATCATCTCGATAATCTTAATTAATTACCACAAATAATAATTGACTCACCAGCAGTAAAGTCCCACTCAGCCTCGACATTCTCCCCTCGCACGAATTTACAGGGCAATTCCTCGCATCCCTTGACCCTGAGATCAGATGGTTGGGGCAGATTTCCACAGGGTCTGAAGGATGTGGACTGAAGAGAGGCAGCCACGCATAACGTTGCGATGATGAATGCTGCATAGTAAATAAATATTTGTCGTAATTAGGGAAAGGTGAGGTACACAGAAAAAAATGTTTTCTTAATTTAAGAATGTGCAGTCACTTAATTTAAGAATGGCAGGTCACTTAAATTAAGTGACTTTTCTCACTTGAATCAAGTGATTTTTCGCTTCTTAATTTAAGAAGGTAAAACTCACTTAAATTAAGTGACTTTTCTCACTTGAATCAAGTGACTTTTCTCACTTAAATCAAGTGACTTTTCCCTTCTTAATTTAAGAAAGTAAAACTCACTTAAATTAAGTGACTTTTCTCACTTAGATCAAGTAACTTTTTCTTTCTTATTTTAAGAAAGTAATGGTCACTTAAATTAAGTGACTTTTCTCACTTGAATCAAGTGATTTTTGTCACTTAAATCAAGTGACTTTTCCCTTCTTAATTTAAGGAAGTAAAACGCGCTTAAATTAAGTGACTTTTCTCACTTAGATCAAGTAACTCTTTCTTTCTTATTTTAAGACATTAAAGGTCACTTAAATTAAGTGACTTTTCTCACTTAAATCAAGTAACTTTTTCTTTCTTATTTTAAGAAAGTAATGGTCACTTAAATTAAGTGACTTTTCTCACTTGAATCAAGTGACTTTTTCTTTCTTAATTTAAGAAAGTAAAACTGACTTAAATTAAGTGACTTTTCTCACTTAAATCAAGTGACTTTTTCTTTCTTAATTGAAGAAAGCAGAACTCACTTAAATCAAGTGAGTTTTCTCACTTAACTCAAGTGACTTTACTTTCTTAATTCAAGTGACCTGCACATTCTTAAATTAAGTGACTGCACAGTCTTAAATTAAGAAAACATTTTTCTCTGTGTAGAAGGGACACAAAGGGTAAAACGGACACATCTTAGTATCGATGTTTTATATCATGACAATCACTCGAAATCAATAGAAATATTGGAAATCGTTTTTTTTTTCTGATGATTCCATTGAAAAGCTGAGAAAATTCCCGATGAAAATCATGTACCAGAATTGATTTTTTTCAAAAATTCTATTTTTTTCGGTCAAAATTTGAAGGCAGAATCCTTATTGTTTTTGAAAAATTTGACTTTTCTGGGGGATATCTCCAGTTCTGTTGGTCGAAGCGACCTGGGACTAGTCTCAAATGGAAGATGAGCTCATTTCCTACCGATTTATATAGTTGTAAAAAAAAATTATGGATTTTTCAAATTGATGGAAAGCAAAAATTAATTTCCAGAAACTAATTGCCATTAAACAAATAAATTTATTAATAAATTAATTTTTATTAATAAATTTTTAAGAGAATCAAATTCCGGAAAAAATATGTAATGCGCAAGCAGGATTTGAACCCACGACCCTCTGATTCCATGTCAGGTGCTCTACCGCTGAGAAAATGAGATAATTCATTGAAAAATTGATTAAAAAAATTTTTAACTGCATAAATCGGTGGAAAATGAGTTCATCTTTCACTTACGATGAACTCCAAGTGGCTACGATCAATAGAACCGAAGATATTCCCGAAAAATGTGAATTTTTTCGATTTTAGAAAGGAAAAACTCTTCAAATCTTACCCAAATCATCAATTTTTCAAAAAATTCTCAAAAAAGACTTTTAACACATATTTTTAACTCAGGGGAGAGTGGGGCAAAATGGACCTAAAAGACGAGATGACTCGAGATTTTTTTAAAAAGCCGCGGTTTCTTCAAAAAATCTGAAAAAATTCACAAACAATATACATATGTTGGATGATTTTCTCAAATTTTTTCAGATTTTTTTGTCGAGTCCTTCATTCCAAAAAAAATTCCTCAATCATGTTACTATGAGGGTCCATTTTGCCCCACTCTCCCCTATAATTCCCTCAGCTATTCAATTGAATCATTGGAAAATTTCTATCTTGAACTGTTTAATTGAATTATTCAATGAAATTCCGTGAAACTTACCGTTGAGAGCGAACATTGTTGTGTTTTTTTAGATCGAAATTCTTTCGTTGATCGATAATTGACTGATTCAGCTGACGAATTCTTTCTATTATATACAGGGCTAATCTCATCGACTAATCGATCTACAGATAACTTACGACGAGGTTACACCTGCGAGAAGATTCAATCAATTGAAATTATCAAATTTCTTTAAAATCTTTATTACGTAATTTTTTTTTCTTTTTTACTTAAAAAATTGAAATTGGAAAAGTTAATTTTTCTGAGTTATTGGAGAATATCTCGTTTAATAATGGAGATACGACCTTCTTGCTCGGAAATGGTTTTATGCAGAATTTCAAGAGCTACAAAAAAGGTGTCCAGCAAAATTACTCTATCTCGCTTAGTTTCCGAAATATTTTGAGAAAAAAGTAACTGACAGAAAAATCTAATTTTTTTGTTTAATTCTTTAATTTTTAATTTTGTCGAAATTTTGTTGAAACTCTATCAAAAAAAATTGAAGCAATGGGGACCTATCTCCAATAGTTTCAGAGAGATCCCCAAAAAACAACGAAAAAATAAACTTATGTCATAAATTTCAATTTTTTGAAAATTGCCGAATTTCTATAATTCAAATTAAGAAAATTTTCTCTTAAAACATTTCAATAATCTTGGTCATATTGTGATAACAACAAAGTATCAATTCAGGTGTTTATCAATGATTCCACTTTTTTTTTTCAATATCATTTGTCGCAGGTGGACATTTCGCTGATAGGACACGTCAATTATTGAAGCCACTAGCTCTTCTTATCTCGAGTTATTTTTCTTGTTTCAATCAATAGTAGAAGAAATAAAAATTAACTGGAAAATAGTAGACACCTGACAATTCTTCTTTTTCTCTTAATTTTTTTAATAAAAAAAAATGATTTTTTTGAATAAAAAAAAAAAGATTTTTTTCAATTTAAAAAAAAATGATTTTTTTGAATAAATAAAAAAGATTTTTTTCAATAAAAAAAAAAAAAATGATTTTTTTTAATAAAAAAAAAAATGATTTTTTTTAATAAAAAAAAAAAGATTTTTTTAATAAAAAAAAAGATTTTTTTAATAAAAAAAAAGATTTTTTTAATAAAAAAAAAGATTTTTTTAATAAAAAAAAAAAGATTTTTTTATTAAAAAAAATCATTTTTTTTTAATAAAAAAAAAATTAAAAAAAAAAAAAGATTTTTTTTAATAAAAAAAAATGATTTTTTTTTAATAAAAAAAAAAGATTTTTTTTAATTGAAAAAAATGATTTTTTTTAAATAAAAAAAATGATTTTTTTAAATAAAAAAAAAAATGATATTTTTTAATAAAAAAAAATGATTTTTTTCAATAAAAAAAATGATTTTTTTTTAATAAAAAAAAAATGATTTTTTTAAATAAAAAAAAATGATTTTCTTGAGAAATGAATTATTAAAAAAAAGATGAATCTGCAGAAAATGCAAAAAACTGCTTGTGCAAATTTTTTTAATATTTTTTTACTAATAATTTATTTATTTAAAAAAATTCGAAAGGTTGTGAGATGTGTACTTATTTTATTATCATAAAAAAAGAGCTTCGACGATTTCTTCAGTGAGTTCAAACAGTTTTCATTGGATCGGGAATTTTCGGGAAAATATTTACTGACGTCGTCATCCCCTTGCTTCTTATGAATTCCTTTGGGGCTGGGCAAACATTATTCCAGGGGTTTACGTAACTTTTCTTGAAGGGGATAGAGTTTGTGTTATAAATGGATATTTTTGTGCAAAAAAAAGGTATTTTTATCGCAAATTAAACTCATGAAATTTTTCATACCTCTGTGTTTTCACTTTTTTCTTCCTTTTTTTTCAAGGAAAACGGAATTTTATTGAAGGACATAGACTTCGTGTTGTTAATTGATATTGCTGCGTTTGAAAAAAGATTTATTTTTATCGTTAATTAAATTTTTCTTTTCATTCTGTTTTCATTTTTTCGTAAATTTTCTTAAAAAAATTGAATTTTTTCCTCTGACTTCATAAATTCTACATTTTTTTGCATTGAATGAGAATGTTTTTCTGATTATGTAAAATAATTATTTTCTATTCACTTTTCATAAAAATAATTGTAACATAAAAAAATGTGAAGATTGAGGGGTAAAACAGAGACATTCTAGTTTTTATGTTTTATGTTATGAAAATCGAGAGGAACTACACAGAGAAAAATGTTTTCTTAATTTAAGAATGTGCAGTCACTTAAGTTAAGAAAGAAAAGTCACTTAATTTAAGTGAGAAAAGTCACTTGATTTAAGTGACTTTTACTTTCCTAAATTAAGAAAGAAATAGTTACTTGATTTGAGTGAGAAAAATCACTTGATTTAAGTGAGAAAAGTCACTTGATTTAAGTGAGAAAAGTCACTTAATTTAAGTTAGTTTTACTTTCTTAAATTAAGAAAGAAATAGTTACTTGATTCAAGTGAGAAAAATCACTTGATTTAAGTGAGAAAAGTCACTTAATTTAAGTGAGTTTTACCTTCTTAAATTGAGAAAGAAAAAGTCACTTGATTTAAGTGAGGAAAGTCACTTGATTTAAGTGACTTTTACTTTCTTAAATTAAGAAAGAAAAAGTCACTTAATTTAAGTGAGAAAAGTCACTTGATTTAAGTGACTTTTACTTTCTTAAATTAAGAAAGAAATAGTTACTTGATTTAAGTGAGAAAAGTCACTTGATTTAAGTGACTTTTACTTTCTTAAATTAAGAAAGAAATAGTTACTTGATTTAAGTGAGAAAAGTCACTTAATTTAAGTGAGTTTTACTTTCTTAAATTAAGAAAAAAAAAGTCACTTGATTTAAGTGACTTTTACTTTCTTAAATTAAGAAAGAAATAGTTACTTGATTCAAGTGAGAAAAATCACTTGATTTGAGTGACTTTTAAGTTCTTAAATTAAGAAAGAAAAAGTCACTTGATTTAAGTGAGAAAAGGCACTTAATTTAAGTGAGAAAAATCACTTAATTTAAGAAATGGCAGTTCACTTAAATTAAGTGACTGCATATTCTTAAATTAAGAAAACATTTTTCTCTGTGTAGGGGAAATATTTGAGATAGAATTTTTCTAATGATTCCATTGGAAAGTTGGGGAAATTCTCGCAGGAAAACCTATGTCAAAATTCATTTCCATTAATTTTTGGAAAATCCGACTTTTCCAGGGAAAAATTGACCAATTTTTCCAGGGAAAAATTGACCAATTTTTCCAGGGAAAAATTGAGGATATCTCGGGTTCTACTGGTCGCAGTGACTTGGAACCGAGCTTGAATGGAAAGTAACATCATTTCCCATCTATTTAAGTAATTAAACAAAAAATTATCGATTTTTGAACATGATATGCTGAAAAAAATGATTTTCATGAGATGAGCTATGAGTCACTAAAAAATTGATAAAAAAATTTGAGAGCCACATGAATCGTTGGGGAATGATCTCACCTTTCATTCAAGATCTACCCTAGGTAGCTACGACAAATAAAACCTGAAATATCCCCACAAACATGCATTTTTTCTACTTTGGACACTCCCACCCCTTCAAATGTCCCCTGAGAAAACTAGAATTTTCCAAAAAATACAAAAGAATCAATTTCGATGCATGTTTTCCATCCGAAAATTCCTCAAAAAATGTCTATCTCTCCTTACTCTATAAAAATCCCCATTTTACCCCACTTTCCCCTATCATCAAATTTAATTGCACTTATTCTCCTTATTCACTCAGATTTCTTAAATTTCTCCCACAGCGGCATACTAACAAATTTTTCAACAAGATAATCATGAATTTTCACTGGAGTTATCTTCAGAAGCGTATGGTAAAACGTGTACCTCCATGGTTCGCACCTTAAAACAAAACAAAAAACAAATAATTAATTATTTTTGAAAATGGAGAAAATGTGCTTTAATTTACCCGTAAAAGTGATTAAACTATTCAAAAGTCATATCTTCAGCTTGTTGATATGATTTTTCTTTGTTTCTCGAATTGTTCTTTTCATCGCTAGTTTCCGATCACATGCATGAGATAGAGAGAGAGAGGCAAAAAGTTACGTCTACCTTGTAATTGAAATTTTCCGCACGTTGTGTGGTAAGTAGCCACTTTCCGCACGCTACGCTTGTAGTCAGAGGCCCTTTCCACACGTTGTGCGTTACACAGAAAAAAATGTTTTCTTAATTTAAGAATGTGCAGTCACTTGATTTAAGTGAGAAAACTCACTTGATTTAAGTGAGTTTTACTTTCTTGAATTAAGAAAGAAAAAGTCAGTTAATTTAAGTGACTTTTACTTTCTTGAATTAAGAAAGAAAAAGTTACTTGATTTAAGTGAGAGAAGTCACTTGATTTAAGTGAGTTTTACTTTCTTAAATTAAGAAAGAAAAGTCACTTGATTTAAGTGAGTTTTATTTTCTTGAATCAGGAAAGAAAAAGTCACTTAATTTAAGTGACTTTTACTTTCTTAAATTAAGGAAGAAAAAGTTACTTGATTTAAGTGAGAAAAGTCACTTGATTTAAGTGAGAAAAGTCACTTGATTTAAGTGAGAAAACTTACTTGATTTAAGTGAATTTTACTTTCTTGAATTAAGAAAGAAAAAGTCACTTAATTTAAGTGACTTTTACTTTCTTAAATTAAGGAAGAAAAAGTTACTTGATTTAAGTGAGAAAAGTCACTTTATTTAAGTGAGAAAAGTCACTTGATTTAAGTGAGAAAACTTACTTGATTTAAGTGAATTTTACTTTCTTGAATTAAGAAAGAAAAAGTCACTTAATTTAAGTGACTTTTACTTTCTTAAATTAAGGAAGAAAAAGTTACTTGATTTAAGTGAGAAAAGTCACTTGATTTAAGTGAGAAAACTCACTTGATTTAAGTGAGTTTTACTTTTTTGAATTAAGAAAGAAAAAATCACTCAATTTAAGTGACTTTTACTTTCTTAAATTGAGAAATAAAAAGTTACTTGATTCAAGTGAGAAAAGTCACTTAATTTAAGTGACCTGCCATTCTTAAATTAAGTGACTGCACATTCTTAAATTAAGAAAACATTTTTTTCTGTGTAAAAAACAGTACCTTACACATGCCGTAAAAATTTTCAGACTCGTCAGAAAAGTACTTTACCGCACTTATTAGGTAATGTACTCTTCTCAATAACTATACGGCGAATTGAATATTTTTTTCTTCTATCATTTAGTTAAAATGCTGTTCTTTTCACCAATTGTTTTTGAATTATGGCTCAACCCTGTGGTCTTTTCAAGTAATTTCGTTACTTCTGTCCGATTTAGGGCGTTTCATCCCCACCACCGATTTTTTCAGTAACTTTGATAATTCAGTAGTGAAGAGGTAAAACAAGATAAGTCGTTTTTTCTCATTAAGTTCAATTAAAATACCTTAGGAGATAATCGGGAAAGAGCAATTTTGCTCTAGAACTCTTTTGTAACTCTTGAAATTCTGTACAAAAACAGATGAGCAATATCACCTTATCTCGCTTAGTTTCCGAAATATTTCCTTCGAAATGACCTCAAAGATAAGTCGATTTATCCTGTTTTACCTCTTCACTACTGAATTCATATCTCATCAACTGGACAGACAAAAATTATGAAAAATTTCAGAAAATGTAAAAAAAATATCATTTTTAAAATAATATCAGGCATCAAAAAAATACGGCGTTCAGCTGTACTGGACTTCTCAGAAATACTGCCTCAAAAAATCAAACGAATTCAAATTTCCCAAGGAAATAATAATCATTATTAGAGGATATGTTATCGGCTATAATGGTCACTTCCGGAGAACATTTTTTTAATTTTGAATTTAATTTTTATTATTATTCAACGCACCAAAGTTTTGTCCCCTCTGCGTGAACCACAGCAGGGTGCATAGTTATGTTCATTAACTTAACATTTGATTTTGGAAATAAATCCTTTCTCTCATTCTAATTCGTCGAAAACAAAGCAAACACTGCAGGGGGTAATTTACACCTATAGGGGAGAGTGGGGCAAAATGGACACTGTAATTAAGCGGTTAGAGATGGATTTTTTTTGATGATTCTATTGAAAAGCCGAGGAAATTTCAGCTGGAAAACGAGTGTCAGATGTATTTTTTTCGATTTTTTTGAAAATTCGATATTTTTTGTCATTTTTGAGGGGAAAGTCTTTCGTTTTTTGAAAATTTTCAGTTTTTTGCAAATATCTCTGGTTCTATTGGTCGTAGCAATTCAGGGCTGGTCTCAAATGAAAGGTGAGCTTATTTCCCATCGATTTATGGGGTTTTGAATTCAAAAATATCCATTTTTTGGGATAGTTATGGGCCAAAAACTGTTTCACAAAACTGTTTCACAAAAATGCCCTTTAATACCTTAAAAATCGATATTTTTAAATTGAAAACCCCATAAATCGATGGCAAATGATCTCACTTTTCACCTCCCATCGGAATTTTCACGCTAGGACGAATAGAAACGAAGATATCCTCAAAAAACTGAAAATTTTCAAAAAAAGTAATTATACCCCTCCAAAATGCTCAAAAAAGTCAAAATCGTCAAAAATTCAAAAAAATTGATTCTGGCACTTGTTTCCCGCCTAAAATTTCCTCAGCTTTTCGATGAAATCATCAAAAACAATCTACCACTAATATTCCTATTAATATCAAGAGTTTTCTATAATATTTGCCTAAAAATTTAGATGTGTCCATTTTACCCCTGTTGTCCATTTTGCCCCACCTTCCCCTATAGAATGATAGCTCGAAATTTCTCGGAAAATATTATTTCAACGGAAAAAGCCGAAGGAAGGTCGATGTAGAACAGAAAAGCTAGCTTTCCATTGGAAAACTTGGATTTTTCCAGAAAATATTTTTTTTTAGCATTCAGTCCATGTCACATGATGACAGAAAGTAAAGTGCAGTGTTTGTTTTGCTTTTGACGAATTGGAATGAGAGAAAGTATTTGGTTCCAAAATCAAATGTTAAATTAATAAAGATAATAAGCACCCTGATGAGGTCCACGCAGAGTGGACGAAACGTTGGTGCCTTGAATAATAACGAAAATTAAATTAAAAATTAAAAAAATTTTCCTTTGGGAGTGACCATGATAGCATATCCTCTAATAATAATAATAATGGTTGGAGAAAAAACTTCAATTAAAATAATAATCAATATTCATTGTGTAGCCTCACTTGTATGTTGCTCTCGGGGGCTCTTCCATAATAGACTTATCAAAAATTTCATAAAGTCTCGGATTACTGATGCGTTTTAACGAATTCTCTTGTGCCATTGGTGCCAAATAATTTCTATATTCATTGAAATAATTTCCATAAACTGCCTTAACTTCATCGCTCATTTCCTCTTCCATTTTCTGAAAATGCGTGACTTGTCTCATTAAAATATTACTCTCAGCAACGAATGATCCAGGAATAAAATTAACCACATCAACATCAAATTTTTTCAGTTCAATCCGTAGTGCTGTTGTCCAAGCAGCTAAGCCAGCTTTTGTTGAGCCATATGCAGCAACACCAGGCAATGGTTCTTTAGCACAGTGGCTGGTTACAATCATCAGACGACTTTTATCCTTCCTTATTAAAGGCATCATGGCTTTTGTTAATCTCATGGTTCCCAATAAATTCACTTCGATTTGTTGACGTAATTGAGATTCAGTTTGCCACTCGAATTCACCGAAGATCATGAGGCCAGCGTTATTTATCAGCGCACGAAGACCTGGAAAATAAGAAAATGAGGTGAAGAATTCACTATTAAGTAGGGGTTTGTGAATATTCGAAGTTTTGAATTATTTAGTGTGAATTGAATTTGAATAATTCAATTTGAAAATGAATCAAATTCTCGAATATTTGAATTATTCGAATATTTGAATAATTTAAATATTAAAATTATTCGAATTTTCGAATTATTTGAATTTTTCGAATTTTTTGAATTATTTGAATTTTTTGAATTACTTGAATTTTTCGAATTATTTGAATTTTTTGAATTATTTGAATTTTTCGAATTATTTGAATTTTTTGAATTACTTGAATTTTTCGAATTTTTCGAATTATTTGAATTTTTGGAATTATTTGAATTTTTCGAATTATTTGAATTTTTTGAATTATTTGAATTTTTTGAATTACTTGAATTTTTTGAATTACTTGAATTTTTCGAATTTTTCGAATTATTTGAATTTTTTGAATTATTTGAATTTTTCGAATTATTTGAATTTTTTGAATTATTTGAATTTTTCGAATTATTTGAATTTTTTGAATTTTTCGAATTTTTCGAATTTTTCGAATTATTTGAATTTTTTGAATTATTTGAATTTTTTGAATTATTTGAATTTTTCGAATTATTTGAATTTTTTGAATTATTTGAATTTTTTGAATTACTTGAATTTTTTGAATTACTTGAATTTTTCGAATTTTTCGAATTATTTGAATTTTTGAATTATTTGAATTTTTCGAATTACTTGAATTTTTCGAATTATTTGAATTTTTTGAATTATTTGAATTTTTCGAATTATTTGAATTTTTTGAACTATTTGAATTTTTTGAATTACTTGAATTTTTCGAATTTTTCGAATTATTTGAATTTTTCGAATCATTCGCCCATTTTGTACGTAGAAATTCTTTTAGAAAAGAATTCTGAGTGTTCCCAGAAAAAGATAAAAGCTAAAGCGCTCTATCTCGCTTATTTGCTGAGATATTTTCAAAAAAAAACTGATGAAAAAGATTGATCTAATTTATTTTTATCTCTTGAACCTTTGTTCTTTTCTATACCCTCTTCTTCATATCTCAGTAAATTTGCTCTAAAAATTTTTCTTCTTTGATTTCAAAAACTGCAAAACAGGATAAAATCATTAAGATAAATCATGCATTAAGATAAAATCATCCTATCTCGCTTCATTTCCAAGATATTCTCAGAGAAAAACAATCGATAAAGACGGACTATTCCTATTTTACGTCTTCACTCCCACTTTAGACAATCGTTTTATTTCAATATTGCGGAAACTAAACGAGATAGAAAAATTCTACTCGAATCTTTATTTTTACAGAGAATTTCAAGCCCTACAAAAGCATCTTCGCTCAAAAAAATGGCGTATCTCCATTAGTTTTCTGAAATATTCACGTAAATCAAGAAAAAAATCTAGGGGAGAGTGGGGCAAAATGGACCTAAAAGATGGAATGACTCGAGATTTTTTTAAAAAGCAGCGGTTGCTGCAAAAAATCTGAAAAAATTTACAAACAATGCACATATATTGGAAGATTTTCTCAAATTTTTTCAGATTTTTGGGCCGAGTCCTTCATTCCAAAAAAAAATTCCTCAATTATGTTACTTTGAGAGTCCATTTTGCCCCACTCTCCCCTAATTCTAAAAAAAAATTACCTTTTTTCTAGGGGTGTGCGAATATTCGAAGTTTTGAATTATTCAGTGTGAATTGAATTTGAATAATTCAATTTGGAAATGAACCAAATTCTCGAATATTTGAATTATTCGAATATTTTTCGAATTATTCGAATTTTTCAAATTACTTGAATTTTTCGAATTATTTGAATTATTTGAATTTTTCGAATTATTTGAATTTTTAACATTATTTGAATTTTTCGAATTATTTAAATTTTTCGAATTATTTGAATTATTCGAATTATTTGGATTATTTGAATTATTTGAATTTTTCGAATTATTTAAATTATTCGAATTTTTCAAATTATTTGAATTTTTCGAATTATTTGAATTTTTCGAATTATTTGAATTTTTAACATTATTTGAATTTTTCGAATTATTTAAATTTTTCGAATTATTTGAATTATTCGAATTATTTGGATTATTTGAATTATTTGAATTTTTCGAATTATTTAAATTATTCGAATTTTTCAAATTATTTGAATTTTTCGAATTATTTGAATTTTTCGAATTATTTGAATTTTTAACATTATTTGAATTTTTCGAATTATTTAAATTTTTCGAATTATTTGAATTATTCGAATTATTTGGATTATTTGAATTATTTGAATTTTTCGAATTATTTAAATTATTCGAATTTTTCAAATTATTTGAATTTTTCGAATTATTTGAATCTTTCGAATTTTTCGAATTATTTGAATTATTTGAATTTTCTAAATTATTTGAATTTTTCGAATTATTTGAATTTTTCAAATTTTTCGAATTATTTGAATTTTTTGAATTACTTGAATTTTTCGAATGATTCGAATTATTTGAATTTTTCGAATTATTCGAATTTTTCGAATTATTAGAATTATTTAAATTTTTCGAATTACTTGAATTTTTCGAATTACTCGAATAATTTGAATTTTTCGAATTATTCGAATTTTTCGAATCATTTGAATGATTAGAATTTTTCGAATTACTTGAATTTTTCGAATTATTCGAATAATTTGAATTTTTCGAATTATTCGAATTTTTCGAATTATTTGAATTTTTCGAATTATTTGAATTATTTAAATTTTTCGAATTATTTGAATTATTCGAATTATTTGGATTATTTGAATTATTTGAATTTTTCGAATTATTTAAATTATTCGAATTTTTCAAATTATTCGAATATTTCGAATGATTTGAATTCCACTAGTATTTCAAATTCTACGAATATTTCGAATTGATCGAATAATTCATCCTCCGAATATTCAAATCGAATTTCGAATTGAATGATATTATTCAATTCAATCCGATTCATTTACAATTTGCACACCCCTACTTTTTTCCTCTCGATTTTCCATTTTTCTTCCCGAAGCAATTAACAAAGGGAAAATAATCATTATCAATCCTCCTTATCTCTTTCCTCATTAACTGCCATCCGATAATATCACTTACACAAATTTTCTTTTTTCAGAAACTTCTGCACAGCTCCAACGAACTCCTCAACACTGTTCCTATCAGTTATGTCGATCTGTTGAGTGGTAATTCCATTTCTCACGAGTTCCTGTGCACCCTGGCTGTCTTTAACATGAACCCCAGCAATTATCTTTGCCGATAAATCTTTGTAGCAGTGAAGAGCTAGACTGTAGCCAAGACCAGAGTCACAGCCAGTCAATACAATTGCATCTCTCTTTGTTATTTTACGAATGGAACGACTGGTCATGTAGAACCATGCACTTCCTTCAAACATCAAAGAAAATCATGAATATTCAGTTTTTAAGGAGGATTGAAAGGTACAATCGATAAAAAAAAGTTAAATTTTTGTATAAAATCGTTAATAATAATTAGGGCCCGGACGTTCCTTTAAAATTCTGACCAACGTGAATATAACGCTGAGTCAAAATTCTTTAATTTATTCATTCACGTTAAACTATCAAACTGACAGCTTATAAATGAATAGAATTTGGGAGAAAATTAAATAATGATAATAATAATTATGCGGTGAAATATTTGTGAGGAAGCTTAAGGTAAGAAGAATACTTACTATATTCCACTGATGGAATTTGGGGGGAATTCGAGAAAATATTATGTTTCGCGTGAAGAATTTGAGAAAATACTATATTTTGCTGAGGGAATTCGAAAAAATATTATATTTTGCTGGGGGAATTTGGGGGAATTCGAAAAAATATTATATTTTGCTGGGGGAATTTGGGGGGAATTCGAGAAAATACTATATTTCGCTGGGGGGAATTTGGGGGGAATTCGAGAAAATACTATATTTCGTGGGGAGAATTGGGAGGAATTCGTCCAGAAGTGTTCAAGACGAATTCCCCCTGCAAAATATAGTATTTCCACGAATTCTCTCCAAATTCCCCCTGCGAAATATAGTATTTTTTGGAATTCCCCCCAAATTCCCCCAGGAAAATAGAGTATTTTCTCGCATTCCCCCCAGCAAAATATAATATTTTTTCGAATTCCCCCCAAATTCCCCCAGCGAAATATAGTATTTTTCTTACCTTAAGCTTTCTCATAAATATTTCACTGCATAATTATTATTATTATTTAATTTTCTCTCAAATTCTATTCATTTATGAGCTGTCAGTTTGATAGTTTAACGTAAATGAATAAATTGAAAAATTTTGATTCAGCGTTATATTCACGCTGGTCAGGATTTTAAAGGAACTTCCGGGCCCTAATAATAATTTATAAAAAATAAAATTATCAAATGTGATTCAATGAATCTGTAAATAATGTAATGAGAAATGAAAATAAGCCCTAGAAATGAAAAATTAAGTGAAAATTGGAAAAAATTTCATTATTTTTTACATTTCTCTAAATTTTGAAATTTTTTAAAAAATGTAAGAAATAATGAAAATTTTCCGATTTTCAATTAATTCTTTGTGCATCGGGCTTATTTTATTTCTCATTAAATTCTTTACAGATTGACTGAATTAGATTTGAGAATTCCATCTTGTATCAATTTTTGATAGGGGAGAGTGGGGCAAAATGGACACTGTAATTAAACGGTTAGAGATGGATTTTTATTGATGGTTCTATTGAAATGCTGAGGAAATTTCAGCTGGAAAACGAGTGTCAGATGTATTTTTTTCGATTTTTATTGAAAATTCTATATTTTTTGTTATTTTTGAGGGGAAAGTCTTTCGTTCTTTGAAAATTTTCAGTTTTTTGCAAATATCTCTGGTTCTATTGGTCGTAGCTATTCAGGGCTGGTCTCAAATGAGAGGTGAGCTTATTTTCCATCGATTTATGGGGTTTTGAATTCAAAAATATCCATTTTTTGGGATAGTTATGGGCCAAAAACTGTTTCACAAGACTGTTTCACAAAAATGCCCATAAATACCTTAAAAATCGATATTTTCAAATTGAAGACCCCATAACTCGATGGCAAATGATCTCACCTTTCACGTCCCATCGGAATTTTCACGCTAGGACGAATAGAACCGAAGATATCCTCAAAAAACTGAAAATATTCAAAAAAAGTAAGAGTTTTACTCCTCTAAAATGCTCAAAAAAGTCAAAATCGCCAAAAATTCAAAAAAATTAATTCCGGCACTTGTTTCCCGCCTAAAATTTCCTCAGCTTTTCGATGAAATCATCAAAAACAATCTACCACTAATATTCCTATTAGGGGTGTGCGAATTCGAAGTTTTGAATTATTCAATGTGAATTGAATTTGAATAATTCAATTTGAAAATTAATCAAATTCTCGAATATTTGAATTATTCGAATTTTTCGAATTATTCGAATTTTTCAAATTATTTGAATTATTCGAATTTTTTGAATTTTTCGAATTATTTGAATTATTTGAATTTTTCGAATTATTTGAATTTTTTCGAATTATTTGAATTATTTGATTTTTTCGAATTATTTGAATTTTTTGAATTTTTCGAATCATTTGAATTTTTCGAATTATTTGAATCATTTGAATTTTTCGAACTATTTGAATTTTTCGAATTATTTGAATTTTTTGAATTTTTCGAATCATTTGAATTTTTCGAATTATTTGAATCATTTGAATTTTTCGAACTATTTGAATTTTTCGAATTATTTGAATTTTTTGAATTTTTCGAATCATTTGAATTTTTCGAATTATTTGAATCATTTGAATTTTTCGAATTATTTGAATTTTTCGAATTATTTGAATTTTTTGAATTATTTGAGTTTTTCGAATTATTTGAATTTTTCGAATTTTTTGAATTTTTAGAATTATTTGAATTATTTGAATTTTTCGAATTATTTGAATTTTTCGAATCATTTAAATTATTCGAATTTTACAAATTATTCGAATATTTCGAATGATTTGAATTCCACTAGTATTTCAAATTCTACGAATATTTCGAATTGAACGAATAATTCATCTTTCGAATATTCAAATCGAATTTCGAATTGAATGATATTATTCAATTCAATTCGATTCATTTACAATTTGCACACCCCTAATTCCTATTAATTTCAAGAGTTTTCCATAATATTTGCCTAAAAATTTAGATGTGTCCATTTTACCCCTGCTCTCCATTTTGCCCCACCTTCTCCTAACAATTTTTTAGACAAATTAATTTTTTTTTCCGTCTGTTTTATGAAGCTATCTCGGAAATTAAGCAAGATGGAGTAATTTTATCTGTAGACAGTTTTACAGAGAATTTCAAAAGCTGGAAAGAGGGACTCTGGTTAAATCATTCCATCTCGCTTAGTTTCCGAGATACTCCCGAAAAAATAAATGGGGAAAATTCAAATTTGAGAATAAAATAAAAAAAATTCCATTCTGCTCATTCGTTTTTTTTCAATGTCTCGGAAACTAAGCGAGATAGAGCGATTTTAGCCAAATCATTTTTCTCAGCTCTTAAAATTCTTTACAAAACCACTCTCAGATAAAATCGCTTCATCTCTCTTAGCTCCCGAGGTATTTCAATGTAACGAATGAGAAAAATAGTAATTTCCAGGTAAAATTGGAAAATTCTGTTTTTGTCATTCGATTTTTCCAAATATCTCGGAGACTAAGCGAGATAAGAAAATTTTGGTAGAGACTGTTTTTATAGGAAATTTCAACAGCTACAAAAAAGGATAAGAGCGATATTCGTCTATCTCGCTTACTTTCCGAGATATCCTCAAAAATCTGATGGAAAATCGATTTTTCCCAAAAATTGAATATTAAAAAAAACGAAAATGAATAAATTTTTAAATAATCTGTAACTCACCGCAACTCATGAAAGAAGCCGTGATCTGCATGGAGATGCTTCCGTTTTTCCAGAGATAAAAAATTGACGATAATAAAAAAATTAACAAATTATATTTGTTAAAGAAACTTTTCATAATTCAATCGATAAAGTTTGCATTAAAAAAAACATCGATTGTGTGGAAAATATTATGAAAATTGAAATAACACGAGTATTGCAGTCGCTGACTGGCTGTTGAATGCTAGTATTTGAATTCCAGGCCTCGTTCCCAAGTGCTTCGGGAACCGGACAGAGACTTCTTCATCTCCTCCCCACCCCTCTGACTCTTTCCCCCCACAGATCTTCTTCCCTGTTTACAGATCTTCTTCATTTTTTATTCACTTTTATTTTCCTCTGCCTTAGAAATGCCCTTCAGACCAGCGTTAGACCAAAGAAAAATCCAAAAATGTCATAATCATTCAATTTTTTTGTGTTAATTCAAAAATGAGTGAGAATTTTTTTTTCCAAAATTCCTAAGAGAAATTTACAATTAAAACAAATTTTTTTTTTTTTTTTAATTAATGAAAATAACAAATTTTGAGAAGAAATTGATTTTTTTTTTTTCCAAAATTTATGGAATAACAAAATTTTAGAAATTTATAATTTTTTTAAAAATTGATATTTTATTCTTTTCCAAAATTTATAAACAAATAACAAAATTTTAGAAATTTATAATTTTTTTTAAAAATTGATATTTTATTTTTTTCCAAAATTTATGAACAAATAACAAAATTTTAGAAATTTATAATTTTTTTTTTAAATTGATATTTTTTTTTTCCAAAATTTATGAACAAATAACAAAATTTTAGAAATTTATAATTTTTTTAAAAAATTGATATTTTATTTTTTTTTCCAAAATTTATGAACAAATAACAAAATTTTAGAAATTTATAATTTTTTAAAAAATTGATATTTTATTTTTTTTCCAAAATTTATGAACAAATAACAAAATTTTAGAAATTTATAATTTTTTAAAAAATTGATATTTTATTTTTTTTCCAAAATTTATGAACAAATAACAAAATTTTAGAAATTTATAATTTTTTTTAAAAATTGATATTTTATTTTTTTTCCAAAATTTATGAACAAATAACAAAATTTTAGAAATTTATAATTTTTTTAAAAAATTGATATTTTATTTTTTTTCCAAAATTTATGAACAAATAACAAAATTTTAGAAATTTATAATTTTTTTAAAAAATTGATATTTTATTTTTTTTCCAAAATTTATGAACAAATAACAAAATTTTAGAAATTTATCATTTTTTTTTAAAATTTATATTTTATTTTTTTTCCAAACTTTATAAACAAATAACAAAATTTTAGAAATTTATAATTTTTTTAAAAATTGATATTTTATTTTTTTTCCAAAATTTATGAACAAATAACAAAATTTTAGAAATTTATAATTTTTTTAAAAATTGATATTTTATTTTTTTTCCAAAATTTATGAACAAATAACAAAATTTTAGAAATTTATAATTTTTTTAAAAATTGATATTTTATTTTTTTTCCAAAATTTATAAACAAATAACAAAATTTTAGAAATTTATAATTTTTTTAAAAATTGATATTTTATTTTTTTTTCCAAAATTTATGAAATAACAAAATTTTAGAAATTTATAATTTTTTTTCTCTTAAATTCCATCTTTTTTAGTTTTTCCGAATGGATTATTAAAAACCGGTGCTTCCACCCTCCCCCCTCTCCCTCTTCTCTTTCGCCCTTTTAATATTTTCTTATTCTTATTTCTTTCTCCATTCGGTATTTCTCTCCTTCACTACGTTGAAAAAGAGAGAAAAAGAAATGGAAAAAAAAAAAGGATACGTTAGAAAAAAATTAACATTTTTCGATGATTTTCACGACCTCCAGACGTCTTTTCTTCCACTTCTAAAACGAAAAGGGATAAATTATGTAAGATTAGTTTTGATTTTGTTTGAATTTTAAATTTATGTGAATTCAAGAGATTTAAAAGAATCTACATTACCCAAATATTTATATATTCATATATATATGCATCGTCATCTTAGAAATGAAGAGAAATGAAAAAAAAAAATATATATTTTTTCTTTATTATATATAATATATATATATTTATATGATACAAGAGCATAGCACTTATGCCCTTTTTTTATATATATAGCTATAGGAAAAACTGGGGGTAAAATGTACCTGTAACATAGAATGACTTGAGAATTTTGAAAGAGCGGTGGCTCCTAAGAAAAATCTGAAAAAATTCAACAACAATGTAGACAAACTCGAGCGAATTCTCAAATTTTTTCAGATTTTTTCGAAAAGTCCTTCACTCCGAAAAAAAATCCGCAATCAATTTGCAGCCAAGGTCCATTTTTCCCTGATCTCTTCTATATATATATATTGTACACATATATATATACATTTCATGATATGACTTTGACTTTGAAATTATTAAGATTGTGGTCAGCTCTGAAGTTGAGTCACATTTGAATATATTCCCATGTTTTTTTTCTCTACCTCTTTTGTAACTGATTTTTAACACATTTTTTATCTTTTTACTTTCGAGAGGACAGATCGAATTCGATATACGTTTTCAGCATTAGTACTCACATTACATACTTTATCCAGACGTATTAAACATACAAAAACTGGTATTTTTAGAATGTGATAGTCGAATAGCATGATGATGTCTTTAAATATATAAAAAAATTATATAAATTTTTTTTCTCTAGGATTTTTTAGTGAATAGATAAATTACTTCAAATTTTTTCAAATGTTTGCAAAAATGAACAATTCATTCAGTTTTCAGAGAATATCTCGGCAAATAATGGAGATACGTCTTTTTTATCGGAGATTGGTTTTGTAGAGAATTTCAAGAGCTACAAACAAGATGGGAGATAAAATTGCTCTATCTCGCTTAATGTGCAAGATATTTGAGAAAAAGTTATGAAGAAGATGGATTCATTCGATTTTACCTCTCAACTAAAATTTCCCTTTTTTGAAAATATCTTGGTAAATAATGGAGATACGTCCTCTTTATCTCAAGGTTTTGTAGAGAATTTTAAAAGGTTTAAGAAAGGATTCTAGTGAGAAGACTGTATCTCCATTGGTTTAAGAGGTATTTTTTTTTTTTTATACTTTTATTGTCTATTGTTTGTAATGTCACTACAATTGAATGTATTATGAGATAATCTATGTGATATTTTCCTATATAAAAAGGACAGGGCATTAAAATCGAACATGGCGGATTTCATCTCGAATTGGAGGATAATCGAACTCGAAATGACAAAAGTCGAACTCGAATTGACAAAATCGAATTCTGGTGGACATTATGGAAACTAATTTTTTTGAATCAGTTTTCCATTAAAAACAGTAAATAACCTTGGAATTTTATGTTATCATCAATTCAATAATCAAAGGATGAAATCATTTTGAATAATTAAAGTTGAATACAAGAAAATAATTACAGACATATGAAAAATAAAATTGTTAATTAAAAGACGAAAAGGGGATCAACGACGTCGCCGAAGGCGACGGCGGCGCTAGTGTTTTAAAATATTATTGTCTCATCAAGCTACAGTGAAACCTCCATTATTTTCACCTCCAATATATTCCACCGCCCCTCAACGGAGGAGAAAGAGCGTTCCCCACTCTCAACCATTTTTCGTTGTCTTTCTTCCATCTATAGCTATCTCTGTTCTTCTGCGCATGCGGAGACATGTGCGGAATGACAAAGACACATATAGACTAAAGAGAGTCAACAATAATAATATTGCGGTTGAAGAGAGAGCGACGTATCGTCTTCTCTCACTCTCGCGCTGGCGGAGTGGGGGCCACAGAAACCGAGTCGGAACCTCTATTATTTTCCAAATTTGAGCCTTGCGCGTGGAAAATAATAGAGGTTTCACTGTATTTTTTATTCTATTTTTGCAACAGTTATATTTTTGTATTTGTAACAGCGAATGTATGGATTAATGGGCTCCGATGGGTTTTTAAACCTGGAGTCCGGAATTTAATAAAGATAAAGATAAAGGTATTCGAAGGAAGTGAACGAGAAAAATGGAGGAATTCTGGTATAGCTCTTCACGATTATTTTTTGAGCATTCATTTCGAAAAATATCTCCGTGAATAATGGAGATACGTCTTTGTTCTACCAAATGGAGGCATTGTAAACGCTGCCATTTTCGATTTCGAGATTCCATCGGAATATGACTCAAAATGTTCTTAAATGTCGAGAAGTGATGTTTTGCTTCCGAATGGAAGATTTGTAAACGCAATATTTTCCGATTTCATCGGAATATGACTCAGAATTTTCCAAAACTTCAAGAAATGACTTTTTTGAAAAATGTCTGTTTGTATGTGTGTGTGCCACATATTATCCCATTGCTCTGAAGCGATTATACTTGGCAGCCTACAAATTCAACAGTATTTTTCATCCCTATGTAAAATCCTGTCAGTGAAATTTGAGCTAAATCGGTTGAGTATTTTTCGAGAAAAATGGAACTTTCGAAAATTCGTCTTTTCAAATTTATTCCATGAAAAGTTGATTCAAAGCCTCCACTTTAAGCAATGAGATTGATCTCATTTAAACTCATAATTTTGACTCGGGGTAAATTTTGCTCCGATTTTTCGTTTACAGATAATCCCAATTTCAGTGATTTTCATTTTGAGTTGTCACGATAACTCAAAAAATATTTAAGTTAAGGTAATCCTAGTGGTTCAGGCAATTTATTTTCCCTTTTCGATTTTGGTCACTTTCGATAGAACAGCATGAGGAGATTTTTTTTTAAATTCAGTTTACCCCATGTTACCGGACAAATAAGGCCAAAATTAATTTTTGAAAATAATTGAATTAACATTCAAACTCCATAAGCGAGGTTCAGTTTCAGTTTCACTGCGAAAATTCATGATCACAGACCTATTTTTTCCTTATATAACCTTATATGTTTTTTGTTCGACAGCCCGAGTGGAAATTTGTTAGGGCTTGCCTGATTCAGTATCAGTTTAGGATCAGTAGGAAATAAGGTCCACCCTATTCAGGGTACCCTGATACAAACCTTATCAGTTTCGCACCAGGATTTCCTCAACATGGGGAGGCTGATCAAACACGGATCCTATTCTTATCTGGAAAAATTGAATGTAATAGTGTTTCGACAAGTCAAGGTGAGGTTCTCCTTAGTCAGGAAACCCTGATGAGAAACTTATCAGTTCCGCACCAGGGCTCCCTTGATACGGAGATACTGATCGAATACGGATCCGGTTCTTATCCGGAAAACTGAATATCATAGTATTTTGGCAAGTCAAGGTGAGGTTCTCCTTAGTCAGGGTACCCTGATGAAAAAATGATCAGTCTCGCATGAGGGCTTCCTTGATACGGGGATACTGATCGAACACGGATCCTATTCTTATCCGGAAAAACTGAATATCATAGTATTTTGGCAAGTCGAGGTGAGGTTCTTCTTAGTCAAGGAACCCTGATGAGAAACTTGTCAGTTTCGCACCAGGGCTTCCCTGATACGGGGATACTGATCGAATACGGATCCTATTCTCATCCGGAAAAACTGAACATCATAGTATTTTGGCAAGTCAAGGTGCCCGAGTGGAAATTTGTTAGAGATAGCTTGATGTAGTATCAGTTTAGGGTTAGTACGAAATAAGTCCAACCCTATTCAGGTAGTACTGACTAAAACTTATCAGTTCCACATCAGGCTGTCCTTAATAGGGAAATACTGATCAAATACGGATCCTATTCTTATCCGGAAAAGTTGAGTATTATTTTTTTGGAGAAGCCAAAATACGATATTCGTCATTCAGGCCTTACTGATCAGAAACTTATCAGTTTTACATCAGGTTTTCATTAATAGAAAAATATGGATTGGATACGGATCCTATACTCATCCGGAAAAACGGAATATTATAGTACTTTAAGGAATCAAAATAAGAAATTTCTTAATCAGGTCTCACTGATCAGAAACTTATAAGTTTCATATCAGGTTCTCGTTAATAGCGGAATACGGATGCCATACTCATCCAGATAAACTGAATATTATAGTACTTGGAAGAGTCAAAATAAGCAATTTTTTAGTCAGGTCTTACTGATCATAAACTTATCAGTTTCATATTAGGTTCCCATCAATAAGGAAATGCGGATTGGATACGGATCCTATTCTTGTCCGACGAACCCGAATTCTATAGTACTGAGATGAATTAAAACAAGGTATTTCCTAGTCAAGCTTTACTGATCAGGAACTTATCAGTTTCATATTAGGTTCTCATTGAAAGAGGAATACGGATTAAAAACGGATGCTATTCTTATAAAAAAAACTGACTATTATAATGCTTGGAGAAATAAAAAAAAAGGTATTTCTTAGTCAGACCTTACTGATCAGAAACTTATCAGTTTCACATCAGGTTTTCATTAATAGGGAAATGCGGATTAGAACCAGATCCTATTCGTATCCAGAAAAACTTACTAGAAGAGTATTAAAGAAAATCGAAACGAGGTTATCGTTAGTTACGCTGTACTGATGAGAAACTTATCAGTTTCGCATTAGAGTTGCCTGATTATGATAACTCTCATTATGATGAAAAACTTCAAGTCCGATCAGTTCATCCTGATCTGGAAGTGATCAGAATATTATCCGGTTCCCCGAATGTTTATTTATTTTCATTAATTTTGTTATAAACTTTTAATATTCTATTCCAAATCAAGAATTAGGATTTTATATTCTAATGCCAAGTATTTATCAATACTTTTTCTATCGAAGAGGTTAATATAGATCATGAAACCACCCGTTACTATAGCCAAGCAGTGGTCCAGTGGTTAGCGTGACGACTTAGTATGCGGAAGGTTCCAGGATCGAGTCCACCCAAGTGCAAATTAATTTCATAATTTAAAATCTTCAATTTCAGTAAAAAAATGTCCCCTAATGTTCAAATATAGCATATAAATATCGTTAAAATAATTAATGAAATCATTTTTTGATTTTTCAGTTAATTAATTAATATTTACAGTTTCTTGAGCCGAATTAGTTAATAATAAGGTTACCTGATACTATTAGTATCAGGCAATCCTGATACTATTAGCACCAGAATACCTGATACTATTAGCATCAGGCAGCCTGGTACTATTAGTATCTAAAACAGCGTTACATCTGTGATCAGTAACTTATCCGGATATTGGATATTGGTAGTATCCGCATACCTGATGCTATGAGCATGCGGATGCCTGACACTATTAGGATGAGGATGCCTGATCCTGAAAATATCCAAAACAGCGTTACAGCCCTGATAAGTAACTGATCTGATAGCCTGATCAGTAACTGATTTCAAATCAGTTTTGCCGGATCAGTAACTGATCATAAGCTTACCAGAATTTCCACTCGGGAGAATGTCTATTAATTTTTGAAATCATGAAAAATGCATGTTACCGGACATATAACGACGATTAATGCAATTAATTACATGAAAAAATCAACGGCGGGAATATTGGTATTTAAAATCCGAGAATCCTCCAATCACAGTCCTAGATACTGGGACAGCGTGAGTCAAATGCGGAACAATATTGAATATTCATAATATTAACTAATAACAATTCATCATCTTGGACATCGTTCTAGTATCGGTAAAATGTTGAAAAATCGAAATAGTTATAGTGATTATAATAACTAAAAGGAAAAAAAAATAAAAATCGATCATTTGAACCTGCCACTGGGACAGGGTTGCCAGACGTACCATACTCATGGTATTCATACCATAAATTTGCCCATCATACCATGTACCATTCAAATGACTTATGGTACACCAAAAATACCATAATTTGAAAATTCGACTTTTTTCCACGTTACTTTCACAACATTATGCATCATCACCATATATATTGATCTACATCTAGTCGAAATAGGAAGGAAGTGTCACATTTGAGAGAGTTAAACTAAAAAAAATTTGTGTTGATGTGAAGAAATACGTTTTCCACCCTTTTACTATTAGAAAATTCATGGAAAAACTGAAATTTTTTCATTTTCCCAGTTTCTACTATTTTTATTTGATTTCCCTCAACATAAAATTTTTAGGCATCTCTATAAAAATTGCAGTCACACGCAGCATATAAAGATATACACAAACGAGAGCTTGTAACATTGCAATTAGAAATTTTTGATATTTTCCTTCCATACGATTTTACAAAGGGAATTTCTTCATTATCCATTGATACCATAGTTTTTTCGCGGATACCATATTTTCCTTGAGTTTATACCAGAATTGGCTCCCTAGAGTCTGGCAACCCTGCACTAGGATTACCTTAACCCTAGACTGGTCAGTCGATGACCGTGGCACTGCACCCCGCTGTTTTTATCTGTTTTATGATCAATCGGTTGAGTGGAAAATTCTGAAAAAATTTGACTTTTATCATTTAAGTGTTTAAGAAATTATAATATTCTTTAAATTAGGTATTCTGCAAATTTGGAAGGAAAATAAAATAAATTCTAGGAGCTGGTACTGCACCATCAAATGATTCTAGAGTTTTGAAAGAGCGGTGGCTCCTATTAAAAATCCGAAAAAATTCAACAACAATGCAGACATACAGTGATTTCTATTTTGAGTTGTCACGATAACTCAAAAAGTATTCAAGTTAACCCTAGAATGGTCAGTCGATGACCGTGGCACTGCACCCCGCTGTTTTTATCTGTTTTATGATCAATCGGTTGAGTGGAAAATTCTGAAAAAATTTGACTTACATCATTTAAGTGTTTAAGAAATTATAATATTCTTTAAATTAGGTATTCTGCAAATTTGGAAGGAAAATAGAATAAATTCTAGGAGCTGGGAAAATTTTTCCAAAGATAAATGACATTATCCGGTGAGCGACGTTGCCAAAAAGACGCTAGGCCGCTCGGGCAGTGCAGAGGGCATTCGGCATCGTCGCAGCCAAAATAATACAGCGTCGAATCCCTCAACGCTCTACCAGGGGGTCTATTCTCGAATTTCGGGAATATTTTATTCGTGTGGGAAATGTGTTTCGTTGACGAAAGATTTTTAGACGAAAATTTTTTTCCCGAGCGAAAATCAATTTCCCATGGGAATCAATTTCTGACACGGAACATAAATGAATTACCATACAAAAAAATTCCCGTGGAAAGTAGCCTGACGCAGATATCTTCTCCTACGGAGCCTTACTCTCCGCTTAACCTATAAGTTGTAAAATTCAGACGTTATTTTGTGGAAAATTGTGATTTTTCTTTCGTGTGAGGAATGGATATTCCCCGCGAATCTAGATTCCCCAACGAAAATTCAGTAGCCAAGTGGTCAATCGGTTTAAGTCGATTTTTTTCGAAAATTGTTTTTTCACTTAAATGGACTCTAGAGGGTCTGACACATCTGCTGCCAAAAACTTATGACAGAGAAATGAAATTTGATGTCATTTTTTCAACAAAATGAAACGGGTTAAGTCGCATTTTTGAAGCCCAAGAATTATCCGTGGAGCTATGTCGACTTTACTCGAATAATTTCAAGTAAGAAAAAAGGCTAAGTCGACTTAGCTTTTTGGTCACGGAATTAAAAAATTATTCCTCATATTTCTTCACATTTACATATCGTGATCACGCGAATTGACTTTCCGGTAATTTTCCATAAGCGATCTATCAGCTGATATTACGTCCAGTTTTGGAGAAATGACAATATCTCCGGGTACGTTTATAGGGTTACACGACCAATAGATGAACTCTGACCAGAAGATGGATGGTTTCTATTATCGACAATTTTCATAAATAAAGAAATGATTCTTATAGTTTTCATGTCAATTCCTAATTATGACATTCATATAGATTTATAAACTATTTACTACATATCGATTGATCGAATTTTAAAATTATACCACTGCAAATATGGGGGTTCTATTGGGGGTTCAAGTTAGTTTCCAGTTTTCCTTGATTTTCTTTAATTATTTCTACATTATTCCAGTTTAATTGATTTTTAGTAGATTCAATGTATATTTTTCTGCAACTTTTTTACGTGATTTGCCTATTTTGTATGAATCAATAAAGTCTAATATTTCCTTAGCCGTCCATCTACTGGTCATTTCACCCTCCCAGATAGCAAGAAGCCGTCAATTTGTCGACAAATTGTCTTCCAAGCGATGAATACAATTGACGTCCAATTGTCGTCATAGTGTTCACAAATATTTCCGATAACATATTTATTTGAGTTATCCCAGTATCCCTAAGTTATCGTCCACTCTTTGGACTAAGATTGCGTATAAATATTGCTGCATCTCAACGGAAAATTCTGGGAGCATATTTGCAGTCAAACTAACGGCAATTTTGTAGCAAAATTTGGTGAAATCTTGCTGCAACGCTTCCTGTAATTTGACGAGAGGAATTTTCACCCAAGTTTTTGAAGAATGAAGCCTGCTATCAACATATAAATATAGATGGTGTTGAGTTCATAATCTTCCTACACATTTGATTTTTCTACACAACATGAAATACGTATAGTCCAGTCAAATGAGGAAAGAACTTGCATCAACGTTCCAGTGCTAAAAAAAATGCAAAAAATATGAATGGGTAGGTTTTAAAGTGGAACGCAAGCGTTCAAACAGATTCTAGGACAAACTATTCTTTTCTATTCTTAAAAAATGTTAAAGCTCAGCGAATTGCGTTTTTCTGTTAATTAAATCAAAGGCGATTTTAATTAATCATTCGCATGACCGGCTTCTTTTTTTCTTCAACAAGCTGGTTTTGATCAGCATATTTTAACCATCTCTAGTTGAAAAGTCCCAAAAGTTTGGAAAAGGGGTAGGAAAAAAATCAAAACTTTTCCAAAAATGACTTTCTGGCTAATATCTCGAAAATAGCTATCAACATGAAAAAAGTTCAGAACAAAAGTTGAATATTTCAAAAGTATCTATAAAATTGTTCAGATATTTACCGTTGCGATATTTACCCCATTGATTCGAGAGGAAATTCGCAGACTTCACAATTCAAGCAGATTGCCACGTCTGATGGTGATTTCCGATGGGGGGAGGGGAGGAGGAACAGTTTGTATTTCGTCTATTTTGTGATGGAATTCTATAGAAAATCCACAATATTCCATTGAATATATGTATAAAATATCTTCAGTGATTCAACTAATGTAATACATTCATTGGAAAAAAAACATGAAAATCATCAAAATAACCTATTTCTAAACCTATGTCCCCCTCAAAGCTAAGATTTTTCCTTAGGGTGGGTACAAGAGTAGTTAGAGAGAAAGGGATAACAGTTAGCTCGGGTTGCAGTTATGAATGTGGGTATCAGGTAGCGAAGGTATAAGAATACAGCTGTTTAACATTAGAATATTCATTTTGATTATTCCATATGTTAACTGGAGAATGCTTGAAACCATTCTGTAAACAGCCAGACTGATCCGAAGCATCTAGAATTTTTTCTGACACGATGAAAAGATTACATTACGCACGTGTGTGCGGGTGAGAACATTGGCACTTCCACTCCCACTGACCTGCGTGATGCGCTCTTATCATCGTGTCTGGGAGAATGTCGAGCCCTTCAGAACAGTCTGAGAATTCAAAAAATAGTTCCGAACACTGTCCGAACTCTTATTCTGTCTTCTTAAAGAATTATTCCGACTTTTTGAAAAGAAAAATTTCCACCAGGGCAGCCTTTGACTTTATTTTTCAGAGTGGTTACTCATGACTCGGGTTCTGTGGAACGGCCTAAGAAAATACTGAATACATGAAAGAGATAATGATCTGATGGAAGAGGAAAAAAAAATTTGATATAATTTTCGAGGGTAGTCGTCGTGCTCTGGTCTCCCCTATACTCTATTCCAAATGCTATTTTACTTCATTATTTCAGATTGTGCATATTTTATTCCCCATTATTATATTTCCACGTCGAAAGCGGAAATTTATTTCTAAGTCGTGAGATACGTGTAATTTTTTATGATTTTTTGCTAGAGTTTGGATTTGAAAGGAATACCAGGAGTCCTTTCCACGTGGGTCACGAATTAGAAATGAAATGAAAAAGGAAATCATAATTTTTTATGAGTGTTGTAGAAAAAAAACTTTTTAACTGCGCAATCCGTGGATATATTTAAGAGCATTCCAATGATAAGATTGTTACCAATAAGTAATGAAATACGTGAAACTGAATTGATCCGTTTCTTCTTAATTTTTTTCAATTTTGGAAAATCAGAATGAAGATAGTGATGATAATTTTTACAAATTGACAAGACAATGACTATAATTATGCAAATTTAGTCGATTATCTCAATTCTTCTCAACCCATCCAATTGATAATCGAATAATCAAAAATAATCAAAAAGAGAATTTCGAATTTGCTCATATCTCAAATTATTTTGATTGTGCATACTTTGGACATATTTTATTTCACATCATTGTATTTCCACATTGAAGGTGTGCATCTATCTCTAACTCGTGAGAAACATGTATTTTTTCCTGTGATTATTTCTAGAGTTTTTAGATTGTCGATTCGAAAAGAAATATCAGGAGTCTTTTCCACGTGGATCACGAATTTGAAATAAAATAAAAAATAAAATTGTAAGTCTTTATTAGTGTTTTGGAAATTTTTTTGTTTTACTGCTCAACACATGGATACATTTGAGAGCATCCAATAAGGAAAACCGTTACAAATAAGAATAATAAAATAAAATAATGAAACAATTAGTTTTTTTTGAAATTAGGATAAGAATTAATGATGATTAGGGCCGAAAAGAAATATTCATTAAGTCTCAATATTCACTCATTGTTTGTAAGCTGAATTAAGTCGACATAGCTTGACCTTTTTCGTACGACTGAAAAGATAAGTCGACTTAGCTCGTTGAATGTGAAATACATTTCGAGCTAAGTCGACGAATTTAGAAAAATACTTACAGGTGGACGATGTAACTATGCAGACGAAAAAAGTACTGCACATGCAACTCAATCCATTGATTAGTGCACATAAATTTCAATTTAAGTAGTTACAATACTTTTTCGTCTCTCCTGAAAAATTTGATTTTTTCGACTTAAACCGATTGACCACTTGGCTACTGAATTCTTTCCCAACGAAATTCTTTCGTACACGAAAGTAATGTTTCCCACCAGAACGAATTCCCGCATTTCGAGAATAGACCCCAGGGGGTCTATTCTCGAAATGTCGGGATTCGTTCCCGTGAGAAACACTACTTTCGTGTGGGAAAGATTTTCGTCGAAGAATCAAGATTTGCTGGGAGCATTCATTTCCCACACGACAAAAAGTCTTTTAAATGACAATTCATTTTTGATTTCCATCGGAAATTGACTTACGCTCGGAAAAAAATTTTCATCCGAAAATCTTTCGTGTACAAAACACATTTTCCACACAAATAAATATTCCCGACATTCGAGAATAGATGCCCAGATTCGTTAGGTCGCTCAAGTTTACTAGTCCAGGGTTAACTCTCTCACCTGAATGGGCACTTCTACCATTCTCTTCCTATACGCAAGCAAGGGGACTGTGTACAATCACGTTTGTTGATGGCAGAGATGTATGTATGGAATATTCGCAGACTACCCTGAACCACACTGAACCAAAACAGATGCCCATAACAATATGGTTCTGCATGAGAGCGAAAACTCAGTGGTGGGAGCATACCAGCTTACGTGATTGGCCATCCCTACTCCGATGGTAAAAGTACGAGTTAGGCCGACTATCAGGTCAGAGGATTAAAGACGTCATGTTTCGTCAGCTGGTAGAGTGAACAGTCCATTTACGGAACATTTAAGGTCGTTCAAAAGTTTGCGCTTTCGGGAAAAATTAGATATCCTTTTGAAAAAAGTAACAAAAATACTGCTGGAGTCCAAATTGAGTATATTTTGAAAAAAAAATTGAAACTACATCTTATTTCATGAGAAAATATCGATAAAAATGGATAAATACGTGCAAGTCTAAAAGACCAAAAACGGAACACTTTTGCCATAAGGAGAACATCATCTGTCCATTTACGGAACATCAGATCTCAGAGATTTGCCTATTGCATTTGGCACAATGACGGAAACAATTCTATTAGCAAAGAAATAGGAGGAGTGAATAAAAGTAACAAAAACAAATTTTTTAATCGAATGAACACATAAATCCAGTTCTTTTATTCATGTATTTTCACAAATATGCAAAAAACAATAGAATTATTTTGACTTGAAAATATAATAAAGTTGAATCACATTTTTTCGACATTTCTTTGATTTTCTGCTTTCAAAATTTTCGGGAAAGGTTCAGTGGATTGCAAATGGGTTTGTTGGGAAAAACCCAGGGGAAAATTCAGGAGAAAACCAGGGTCAGGAAAGTCTAAATCCCATAACTGACGAATGTTCCGTAAATGGAAATTGGATAAAAAGCCGACCCAAATAGCGGAACGCCATATATAATGAAGAATTTCGCTTTTTTGATGGGAATAAATTATGAAAACTGACGAATTCAAGTTTTTAGATCAATATTAACTTCAACTCACCACATTTGATGATTACAATTATTAAAAACTTTGCTCAGCAAGTTAGCGGTCCCACACTCACAGCTAACTGTTATTGGCCGCAAAGTGATACATAGTACAGTTTTTTGAGAATATTTAATTCAAATTAACCACTGGGATATGAAACGCTTTATGACATCATAGGTAGGGATACTAAATCAATTTAGAAAAAATAATTAGTACGATAGGTTAGCAGACATTCGAAATATCGCATAAAACGTTAAAAGTGTTCCGTTTATGGAAGGTGTTCCGCAAATGGACTGTTCACCCTACGTCTAATGAATGAAGAGTTTCGTATTGAATTTGCACGAAATTATTCCAGTAATTTCTGGGGGCCTATTCTCGACGCATGGGAACAGGATTCGTCAACGAATATAGTATCTTCATTCATGAGCATTTCGTTCACGGGAGATATTCCCACACGAAAAAGTTTCGTTGACGAAACGACTTTCCGATTTATTTACGGATGTCACTTCCTTATCAGACGTGGTAGATAATCCTCTTCACCGAGGAGCTACACATTTTCCATAAGTTCGAGATTCATTAGATGACAAACCTCATTCATTTTTCACTCATGAATGTTCTAATAACACTCCGCCGCAATTGATATTTCTTCCTTTTAGGAAAGAGAAAATAGGTTATGTGAGCTTTTCGTATGAGAGCTTCCATTTCGTGAGGGAATCGTAAATCTGTGTACGAAATAGATGGACGAATTGTCTGATTCGTTCACGAATGTTATTTCGTCAACGGAAACAGTTCCCCATGCGTCGAGAATAGGCCCCCTGAGATATGCAGGTGTTTAGTATGTAGATAACATAAAGCGCTACGATCGAATCTCAGCTGTCAGGAGAGAACAAGGATGGCTTTCCATAGCTAATAGAATGCTTCACTTAATAGGTTGTTATTTGTATAAAGTTATTAATCTGGGAGAGACTGGTCTGATTGGTAACGATCTGAAATTTCGACCATCGAATACTCTGCGCAGACGAGGTGATCGAAATGATACATTATTTGTTCCTCACTCAAGATTAACAATATATCAAAAGTCGTTTATTGTTTCAGCTACACAGTTTTGGAATCAGCTTCCTGCAGATATTACATGTGCCTCATCACTAGGGCCGGAGACTGCATTTAAATTTGAGTCTCACTAAGTTGCTAAGCAACAAGATACTTAAATCAATAAATAAATTTGATGATTGAATAAAGTTTGGAATGTCAAAATGACATTTGCGAGTTTTCAGGCATTTGAAAGTTTGCCGCGAGTTCCGTTCAGAGGTCCCCTCAGAGGTCTCCTCAGAGTTCCGCTCAGAGGTCTCCTCAGAGTTCCGCTCAGAAATCCCCTCGAAGTTCCCCTCAGAATTCCGCTTAGAGGTCCCCTCAGAGCTCCTTTCAGAGGTCACCTCAAAATTCAAACGCTCAAAAACTCTCACAAATGTCACTTTGACATTTAGAATATGATTCAATCATCAAATTTACTTATTGATTCGAGTATTTTAGTTGCTTAGCAACTTAGTGAGACTCGAATTTAAATGAAGTTTCCGGCCCTACTCATCACTCACCATTTTTCGACGCCTTTGTTTTGCACATCTCATGGCACAGGAAATTCGAGAAAATATTACAACCGTTTAATTTCATTCTGACATTATTATTATTTTTCTAATTTTATTGTCAACTCAATGGTCAAATGTTTAATGAAATGTAAATAACACTTAATTTTATTGGAATGAAGGTTAATTGTATCAGCTATTGTAAAACTTTGAGATCTGTTGGGTTTTAAAAACCTGGAGTCTTTAAATAAATAAAAAAAAAAAGAAAGATATTCACGTAAAATGATTTTATGAAAAAAGGCTATATCTCCGGAACTATCCAATCAATGACATTCAAGTTTTGCGTCAAAGATTCATTCCAATGAGCCCAACAAATGGTAAGAATTTCAGAGTGTTCAAATGAAGTCCTCTGTAAATAGAAGTGTTCAAAAAAGTAGTTTCCTCAGAAATGCCAATTTTTTCCATTTATTTCCTACGAACTTTTCTTTTTTTCTTTCGTCATTTGAAAGTAGACAATTTTCCCTACAAAATGAACCCATTTCCATTGTAATGCAGAAATGAGAAAAAATAGATACTGTTTGAAAACGGAACTTTAGTGTTTCGATTTTTTAGTTCTGTTGCAGGATCTCAGTTTTATCTAATATTGAATTTTTATGTATTGGAGTACACTTTCCATATAGTGCCCTTTCCCTTGATGCGAGCTCAGATCATGTCTCCACCACGCTTTTCCGCAGGCATTTCTTCATATCCATAGCCTAAGTAAAAACTTTGATCGTGTTTTTCTCGAAACATGATTTTTCATATTGGCACGCAGCATAACTCTCATTATTTTCTGAAAACTGTTTTTAAAATAAAAAGCTACATGATGGGTAGCGGTGTTGTTGACAGATTTTGATGTCATTTTGCGTCATCAAAACCCGGAATTGATGTTCTGAAAACTGTTTTTTTTTATTTTTTGATAATAATTTTCATTATTTTCATTTGAATTTTCCACAGTATCTTGAAAACAACATTTCGGAAAGAAATATGTAGGGGTTCTTCAAAAAATTGATTTTCACACTTTTTATTAATAAAAGATTGCCGGTTTTTTGTTTTTTTTGTTGAAAATGGAATGTTTTCATTCAAAGGCTCACCAATAGCACAGAAATAATATTTTCGAAATCTCCTACGTATTTCTGAAGCTATGTGTATCTAGACTGAGCCAATTTTTATGTAGTTTTTTCGACTGAAATTTGCATAGGCCCACTGCGTGTCGCAGAATGTTCCAAATTTGCGGAGCCTTGCAAGAATGGCTCTGGTGTCGTCATTTTTTGATATTTTTCAATCAATTTTTTTGTTTGATGACTCGAGTATATGCTCAATTACTCCTCCAAATATTGATATTTTATTTCCTCATGTTTCACAAAAATAAAAAAAAAATTCATCAAAAAATTCAAATAAATGACGTCACCAGAGCCATTCTTGCAAAGCTCCTCGAATTTTAAACACTCTGCGGCACGCAGTGTAACTGGTGCCAATATCCTTTATAAAAAGGAACAAGAGCGCAAACAATCGATATATCGAAAGTTGTCACGATTAAAGTGAAGTCCTCATTTCTCATTGGTCAGTTAAATTGTGAGTAGTATAGTACGCGTGATATACTATACTAAAAATACCTAACGGGCACGCTAGACTATGGAATCAGGAAATTTTTTTTCTAGTTTTCCGCGATGATCTCGGTAAATAAGCGAGATAGAGCGAAATAGACATTAATATGGAGTCAGGAAAAAGTTTTTTCAGTTTTTCGCGATTATCTCGGTAAATAAGCGAGATAGAGCGAAATGGACGTCAATATGGGATCAGTAAAAGTGACAATGTCTGCTCTATCGAATTCTCAGAACCATTCGCGATACTGTTGTGGAATTTTGCTGGCTACTTTCTGACGACATACACAGTATCACTGTCAAATTTCATCAGAGAATACGCCACAGAAAAAAAGTTATCAAGATTTGAAAATCGGGATTTTCATTATGGCTGATTTCCTTCGAATATTCCTTTATCCTCATTTTTCACCCATTTCCCGAGGGAATACGAGGTTTTCCTTGAAATTCCGCAAAAAGTTAATTGAAAACAAGATGATGGGGGATCCTGAAGAGCCAAAAGCCACAACGATTCGGGATATCCAGTATTGGCGGAATTTTTTCAGTTTTTCACGATTATCTCGGTAAATAAGCGAGATAGAGCGAAATAGACATTAATACACAGAGAAAAATGTTTTCTTAATTTAAGAATGTGCAGTCACTTATTTAAGTAACCTGCCATTCTTAAATTAAGTGACTTTTCTCACTTAAATCAAGTAATTATTTCTTTCTTAATTTGAGTGACCTGCACATTCTTAAATTAAGTGACTGCACATTCTTAAATTAAGAAAATATTTTTCTCTGTATATGGAGTAAGGAAAAAGTTTTCTCAGTTTTTCGCGATTATCCTTTATAAAAAGGAACAATAACGCAAACAATCGATATATCAAAAGTTGTCACGATTAAAGTGAAGTCCTCTTCCTCATTGGTCAGTTAAATTGTGAGTAGTATAGTACGCGTAATATATTATACTAAAGAACCTCTGTAAAGTTAGCAGTACAAGGTCATCTGAGGGGGGGTTTGAAAAATGGATAATTATGTGCTAATTATGTGCTTATTTTGTGGAACCCAAAAATTCTTTACTAGAGATACCCAACGGGCGCGCTGTAGCGCGCCATCGGTCTCGTCAATAACGAAAAAATCTAACTTAATTGAGATGCACATAGCTACACAAATACATAGGGAACATGAAAAACGAAATTTTCTGCGTGTCTGATAAGCACTTGAATGCAAACGTTCAATTTTTAACAGAAAAACTGGAAATCTTTTATTGATTAAAAATTTGCAAAACAATTTTCGGAAAATTCCCTCCATATTTCTATTTGAAACGCTATTTTCGAGATACTGTGGGGGATTCGAAAGAAAATAATGAAAACTATTGGAGTTATGCTGCGTGCGAATTAAAAAAATCTTTTTTCGAGAAAAACACGATCAAAGTTTTGACTTATGCTATAAATATGAAGAAATGTCTGGGAATAAATTCAAAATTTTATTATAAAAAATGGGTTGTAGATGATCACTTTGACTACCGGAAAAAATAACCGCTGGAAAAAATAGACCGGAAAAAATAGCCCCATTCGGGTGGGTGGTTTCACCGCCAAATGTGCGTGCATGTATTGCGTGGTCTATTTTTTCCGGTCTATTTTTTTGGAGAACCGATCACTTTTGTTGCCAATATCTGAAAGGTTCATAATAGTTTTCGAAATGAGAAAAAAATTGATTTTCCGAAAATTCTACAGTGGTGTAACACCCCTTGAATCGATTTCTTCTATTTTCGTATTGTTTCAGAACAAAACAACGGTACGAAAGATACTAATTATTCCGAAAAAAACTATAATGACTTCGTTCCGGGTTTTTCCGTTTAACTCCCCCCCCCCCAAAAAGGAAAACAATAAATTGTTCATACAATTGGAAATATATAAAAAAGTACAAATTCTGACGAATACACAGAGAAAAATGTTTTCTTAATTTAAGAATGTGCAGTCACTTAATTTAAGAATGTGCAGGTCACTTAAATTAAGAAAGAAAAGTCACTTGATTTGAGTGAGAAAACTCACTTGACTTAAGTGAGTTTTACTTTCTTAAATTAAGAAAGAAAAAGTCACTTAATTTAAGTGAGAAAAGTCACTTAATTTAAGTGACTTTTACTTTCTTAAATTAAGAAAGACAAAGTCACTTGATTTAAGTGAAAAAAGCCACTTGATTTAAGTGAGAAAAGTCACTTGATTTAAGTGAGTTTTACTTTCTAAAATTAAGAAAGAAAAAGTCACTTAATTTAAGTGACTTTTACTTTCCTAAATTAAGAAAGAAAAAGTTACTTGATTTAAGTGAGTTCTACTTTCTTAAATTAAGAAAGAAAAAGTCACTTAATTTAAGTGAAAAAAGTCACTTAATTTAAGTGACCTGTCATTCTTAAATTAAGTGACTGCACATTCTTAAATCAAGAAAACATTTTTTTCTGTGTACTCATTGGGAGCAAAAAATTCGAAAAAAATTGGAAGAAAACAAATAAAGAAACAGAATTATAATACTTTTTTATGAAGCGTCTTTACAGTATCGATTTATCCAAAATAGGATTTTGTCAAATATTCTCGGAAAATATATGAGATAGAGTGAATTTACTCGAATCCTTTTTTGTTGCTCTTGAAATCTTTAACTAAAGTATGCTAGAACAAAGAAAGCGTATTTCTATCAGTTTTCGATATATTTCCAGGAAACGAATGACTCAAAAATCGATTTGTCTCCTTTTTCCTCTCGAAATCTGAAAAAAAAAACAAAAAAAAATAATATGACGAAATTTAAGACAAGTATAAAGAGCCTAAATGACCAAACTCGAAAATAATCACCAGTATCCTTTTTTTTATGTCATGAGATCATAAAATCAGCATTTAATCCTTGAAAATCATTATTAGGGGAGAGTGGGGCAAAATAGACCCTCATAGTGAAATGCTTAAGGAATTTTTTTCGGAATGAAAGACTCGACGAAAAAATCTGAAAAAATTTGAGAAAATCCTCCAGCATATCCACATTGTTTGGAAATTTTTTCAGATTTTTCAAAGCAATCGCTGCTTTTTAAAAAAATCTCGAGTCATCTCATATTCTAGGTCCATTTTGCCCCACTCTCCCCTATTATTTATTTCAAAATCAGGGGCTCACTTACCCTTGCCTGTATGTTCCTAAACTCCACCAAAATCTCCCGCTCCATACACTGCCCGCCCTCTGCTGGCAGGCAAGCCGCAAGACCCCCCCCCCCCCCCCCCAAGCTCACCACCAAATCGCCAATCGACTCAACAATCTCCAAAAATTCTCCAGTTAATGCCGAAAATACTCATGATCGAGTAGGCACGACATAACCTTACTATGTATTCCTAAAATTCACCGACAAAAAAATTAAACAATCAAGTCAACCTGTAATTACAGTTAATCAACTGAATTAGAGTACGTAAGTAATTTTTCAAAATTTTTGAAAAATCGAATTTCCAATTCTTTGGGACTGTCACTTGACAAAAATCCCCAAAAACCCCAACAAACACAGTGTCAGTCACTCTACGATTATATAAATAGAAAAAAAAATTAGAATTAAGATCAAAATATATATATATATATGATATATCATTATTCATAAATATTACCATTATTATTGTTATTATTAAGGGTTAAAGTGACGAAAATTTGTGGATTTTAAAGAATTTCAATTGATGAAAAATTATTTACAGTTGAAAAAAATAAAATGCTGAAGCTCGTGAGGCAATTGAAGAGTAACACAACATGTTTATCATCACGTACGAATCCCTGGTACGTCTCAAATCATCAATTACTGGCTTCCTGTTCAGGTGCAGTAACAGCACCACAATCAAAATCAAAAGTGAGTTTTAATTCAGTAATGAAGAGATAAAATACAGGAAAAATCGACTTGTCTTTATCGATATCTTGTAAATTAGTCGTTTTACGCTCTTTTTGTCCTGAGATGATTCTTGTAGAGAGTTTCAAGGACTACGAAAAAGGATTTATGTGAAAACGCTCTATCTCGTTTAGTTTCCAAGATATATGAGGGAAATTAACGAGGGAGGTAGACTCATTTAATTTTTTTGTCTTACCACTAATTTTTTTAGTTCTTTCTTGGAGAATATCTTATCTTGGTAAGTAATGGAGATACGTTCTTTCTGCCCTAAGGTGGTCCCGAGAGAATTTCAAGGGATACAAAAAAGGATTCGGGTAAAATTGCTCCATCTCGTTTATTTTCCAAGATATTTGAGAACAATGAACGAGGGAAATAGAATTAATTTACTCTATTTTTTCATATTTTTCTTGTTCTTCCTTTTGAGAATATCTCGGAAACTAGTGGAGATGCGCCTTTTTTGCCCTAGACTGGTTTCTTTAGAAAATTCTAATGGCTACAAAAAGTGATTCAGGTGAATTTGGGGGAATTGGCAGAATAGCGCCCCCAAAATTTAAATAATTATCAAAGTTAAATCTTTGGGAAAAAATATGAAATGTGCAAGCGAGGTTTGAACTTACAACCATCAGATGATATGTCTGCTCTACTTTTTTTTTTTTTTTTTGATAACAACAGTTTTTATTGGCACTATAAAAAGATATTATTTACATATGTACAGTAGAAAACAGTGTAGAAAAAACTATAATCATTAATATTATAAGTTATAACTAGTAAAGTTAATGGATACAAACATCTCTCGAACTTCGACTTTTTAACAATATGAAGTGTTGATGTAAGGAAAGAGAAGTAATTCATTTTTCTAATATCGTTCATAAAAAACAATATAGGGGAGAGTGGGGCAAAATGGACACTATAATGAAATGGTTAGAGATTGATTTTTTTTGATCATTCTATTGAAAAGCTGACGAAATTTTAGCCGGAAAACCAGTGTCATTTGTATTTTTTTCAATTTTTTTGAAAATTTATATTTTTTGGCATTTTTGAGGGGTAGAAGCTTTTCATTTTTTTCAAATGTTCAGTTTTTTCAAAATATCTGTGGTTCTATTGGTCGTAGCGATTCGGGGTTGATCTCAAATGAAAGGTGAGCTCATTTCCTATCGAATTATGGGGTTTTGAATTCAAAAATGTCAATTTTTGGAATAGTTAGAGGCCAAAAACTGTTTCACAAAATTGTTTCACAGAAATGTCCATAAATACCTTAAAAATCGATATTTTTGAATTTAAAACCCTATAAATCGATGGCAAATGATCTCACCTTTCACCTTCCGTCGAAATTTTTGCGCTACGACAAATAGAACCAAAGATATTCTCAAAAAACTGAAAATTTTCAAAAAAACAAGGCTTTTACCCCTCTAAAAAGCTCAAAAAAGTCGAAATCACCAAAAACTCCAAAAAATTAATTTCGGCACTTGTTTCCCATCTAAAATTTCCTCAGCTTTCCAATGGAATCATCGAAAACAATCTACCGCCAATATTTCCCTTAATTTCAAGAGTTTTCCATAATATTTGCCAAAAAATTTAGATGTGTCCATTTTACCCCTGATGTCCATTTTGCCCCACCTTCCCCTACATAACTTTTTAAGTGGTTTATGATTTATTTTTGTAATTTCGAATAATATCTATACTCAGCGAATGGAAAAAAATAGAAAAAAACTACGCTTTCATTAATAGAAAAAAAGGGAGAATGCACCATAGCAGTGCAGTGTATTTACTAAAGATAATGTAATAAAAATATTTTTTTTTTTTTTTTTTATTGAGACCAGTGAAGGAAAGAATAACAGTAATAGAATGGATATAATCCAACAGTTTTTCCCAAAGGATAAATGTCCTAAGGAGGACGATAATTTTGCCTATAATTGGCTACATTATGTCTAGTGCTCTACCAATTGAGCTATTGCGAGTTTTTATACTTTCCTTAAAATTACTGACCAAGATATATTACATCATTTTCGCCACGTCCCTTACTGAGGCAAATTTAAATTGAATTAAGTCAATTTTTATTCCTGGCACTTTTTTACACATTTACCCAAATTTGCTCTATCTCTCTTCATTTCCGAAATATTTGAGAAAGATGAGAAAAAAGGAATTAAGTGAATTCTATTTTGTAATTTCACCACTATTTTTCATGTTCTTTCATTTGGAAAGTTCTCGGAAACTAATAGAGATACGCATTTTCTTGCTCTAAAAGTAGCTTTGTAGATAATTCAAAAAACTACAAAACTATCTCAGGGTGAAAAAGGGCGTATCTCCATTATTTACTGAGATATTCCCAAAGAAAAGAGGAAAATGTTTTCAGCCCCTTTTTTTTACTCGAGACATAAATTATTTGTTTTTTTCTTGATATCCTTGATAATAATGGAGATACGCCTTTTTTGCTCCAAGAGATATAGTGATTTTCAAGAGCTACAAAGCCTCCTCGGCCAAAAAGCACATATCTCCATTATTTACCGAGAGATTCCTTAAAAAACAAACGAGAAAAACCTTAGTAAAGAAGTAAAATGGAAAAATTCAATTTCCCTCGTTCGTTTTCTCCAAATATTTGAGAAACTAAACGAAGATTGCGCAATTTTTCTTCTATCCTTCATCGTAAAAAATTTCAAGAGCTACAAAACCATCTCAGAACAAAAAGACCGTTTCAAAAGACTCGCCGACTGCCTTTTGGAGCGAGCTCTGATCGAGGCTTATATACTGTGAACAACGCAAATTCGAAGAGTGGAAGAAACGATCATCCTCATTTTATTCGAATTCAGTTATTGAATTGGAATTTCCCATGTTTATTATTATAACTATAGGGGAAGGTGGGGCAAAATGGACATCAGGGGTAAAATGGACACATCCAAATTTTTAGGCAAATATTATGGAAAACTCTCGAAATTAATAGAAATATTTGCGGTAGATTGTTTTCGATGATTTCATTGGAATGCTGAGTAAATTTTAGGTGGGAAACAAGAGCCGGAATTAATTTTTTCGAACTTCAGACGATTTTGACTTTTTTGAGCATTGTAGAGGGGTAAAAACCTTTCTTTTGTTGAAAATTTTCAGTTTTTTGAAAATATCTTCGGTTCTATTTGTCGTAGCGTAAAAATTCCAATGGCAGGTGAAAGGTGAGATCATTTGCCATCGATCCATAGGGTTTTCAATTTAAAAATATCGATTTTTAAGGTATTTATGGCCATTTATGTGAAAAAGTTTTGTGAAACAGTTTTTGGCCTATAACTATCCCAAAAATCGATATTTTTGAATTCAAAACCCCATAAATCGATGGAAAACAAGCTCACCTTTCATTTAAGACTAACCCTGAATTGTTGCGACCAATAGAACCAGAGATATTTGCAAAAAACTGAAGATTTTCGGAAAATGAAAGTTATCCCTCAAAAATACCAAAAAATATCGAATTTTCGAAAAAAATCGAAAAAAATACATCTGACACTCCTTTTCCGGCTAAAATTTCCTCAGCTTTTCAATAAAATCATCTCTAACCGTTTCATAATAGTGACCCATTTTGCCCCATTCTCCCCTAGGTGTTAGCAATGTAGTGAAACAGTTTAACCGATTTTCATGAATGAGATTACGAGAAAATAGAGTTTTTACCATTTGCATCTCCATTAGCTACCGAGATATTCTCTAAAAAAAAAAAAAAAAAAACGAGAAAGTAGTCCTTCTCCTGTTTTACCTCTTCATAACTGAATTTACCCCTTAAACTCCTTCATCTAATGACCTCTGAACCCTTTTCAGCAGGTAGAATCTCCACCAGTCGCTTCACCAGCCTCTCCGAAGACGCAACCAATGCCTCACAAGTCGAAGAACCCGATGGTGCGAGAGGCATTTTCTCGAATGGAGTCAAAATTCGAGTCTCTCCTCTCATCAGCAAATGATAAATTCATTTCTTATCAACATGCGCTGGATATAGTTCGTTCCTTGAGTCAAGAGGTCAGCAAAGGGAGCATTGAACTATCAGTCCTGGAAAAGGACGAGAGGTATCAAAAGTTCTGCTCGATAATTGCGAATAAATCTCTTGAGAGAAACGAGAAGAGGATTTCGAAATCCGAGGAAAATCAAGGGAGAAATTATCCGCTGGGACAGGCGATTACGATTCTCGCTGGACTAGCAGTAAAACAGAGGCGGACGAAGCCACTTCTTCGGGAATTGAGCGAGAGCATCATCAACACTAGAGAAGGATTAAGGTAGTGGAGGATGGTGGGGTAAAATAGACGCGAGGGGTAAAACGGACACACGTGCTAGTTTTGGTATTTTATGCTATGAAAATTAGGGGGGAGAGATGGAAATATTGGAGATGGGGTTTTTTTTTGATGATTTCATTGAAAAGCTGAGGAAATTTATAGGGGTGTGCGAATATTCGAAGTTTTGAATTATTCAGTGTGAATTGAAATTGAATAATTCAATTTTAAAATGAATCAAATTCTCGAATATTTGAATTATTCGAATATTCGAATAATTTAAATATTGAAATTATTCGAATTTTCGAATTATTTGAATTATTCGAATTTTTTGAATTATTTGAATTATTCGAATTATTTGAATTTTTCGAATTATTTGAATTTTTCGAATTATTTGAATTATTTGAATTTTTTGAATTATTTGAATTTTTCGAATTATTTGAATTTTTTGAATTACTTGAATTTTTCGAATTATTTGAATTTTTCGAATTATTTGAATTTTTCGAATTACTTGAATTTTTCGAATTATTTGAATTTTTCGAATTATTCGAATTCTTCGAACTATTTTAATTATTTGAATTTTTCGAATTATTTGAATTTTTCGAATTACTTGAATTTTTCGAATTATTTGAATTTTTCGAATTATTCGAATTCTTCGAATTATTTTAATTATTTGAATTTTTCGAATTATTTGAATTTTTCGAATTATTTGAATTTTTCGAATTATTTGAATTTTTTGAATTATTTAAATTTTTCGAATTATTTGAATTTTTTGAATTATTTGAAATTTTCGAATTATTTGAATTTTTTTAATTACTTGAATTTTTCGAATTATTTGAATTTTTCGAATTATTTGAATTATTTGAATTTTTCGAATTATTTGAATTATTTGAATTATTTGAATTTTTTGAATTATTTGAATTTTTTGAATTACTTGAATTTTTCGAATTATTCGAATTATTTGAATTTTTCGAATTATTTGAATTTTTTGAATTATTTGAATTTTTCGAATTATTTGAATTTTCCGAATTATTAGAATTTTTCGAATTATTTGAATTATTTGAATTTTTCGAATTATTTGAATTTTTTGAATTATTTGAATTTTTTGAATTACTTGAATTTTTCGAATTATTCGAATTATTTGAATTTTTCGAATTATTTGAATTTTCCAAATTATTTGAATTATCTTAATTTTTCGAATTATTTAAATTATTCGAATTTTTCAAATTATTCAAATTTTTCAAATTATTCGAATATTTCGAATCTTTTGAATTCTACTAGTATTTCAAATTCTACGAATATTTCGAATTGATCGAATAATTCATTTTTCGAATATTCAAATCGAATTTCGAATTGAATGATATTTTACAATTAAATTCGATTCATTTACAATTTGCACACCCCTAATTTTTACCGTAATTTTACTGCAACAAGAATTACTGGTAATTTACATCTCTAATTCCATGCATGTGATAGGAGAGTAGTAATGCAAAAAGAAATTCAAGAAACAAAAAAAAAATATCATCATAAGCTGCAGATATGACTTTCGAACAATTTCATCACTTTTTCGGCTAAATTAATGCACGTTGTCCCGAATTATCAGCAATTAATTGGAAATTCACCTAAAAATCCTCATTTTTTTTCTGTTTCATCCACCGAACTCTGGCATTCTACCTTAAGCATCAAGAATATCGCTGATATTCTCTACAGCATGGCGAAGCTGAGCTTCATCGATGAAGTCCTCCTGAAAAAGCTCAGCAACGAGCTCAAAAAAATCATCGACGACGTCCAGCAAAGCGCAGTTATCGGTTCCGTCCTGACGTCTTTGGGCATGATGAGGTACAGGGATGATGAACTGATGGACAAGTTCTGTGATTGGACAATCAAACATAAAGAGGTCTTGAGGACACAGGATCTTTGTGCTCTTTTGATAACTCTAGCTGTTACGGGATATACTCCAGCAAATTTTGCAGTGATTTATGACAATTTCATCCGGAATTTGAAGGAGACTGATATGATCAGGGTTTCTGAATGGATTGATGTTGTTTGGGCGCTTGTTGTGCTAAATCAGGTCACGCACGAGCTAGTGCAATCGAGTTTGTGCGACAAATTTATAGAACAAATTCTAGGTAATTCTGGACACCGATTTTTTTTTGTTGGAAAGAGGGGAGATGGGATCAGAACTGAAGAGAAATTGATTTGATCGGTTTTTTTTTGACAATATTTTTTTTTAATAATTTTAAAAATTCAAATAATTCAAAAAATTCAAATGATTTTAAAAATTCAAATAATTTTAAAAATTCAAATAATTTTAAAAATTCAAATAATTTTAAAAATTCAAATAATTCAAAAAATTCAAAAAATTCGAAAAATTCAAATAATTCGAAAAATTCAAATAATTCGAAAATTCGAATAATTCGAAAAATTTAAATAATTCGAATAATTCGAAAAATTCAAGTAATTCCAAAAATTCAAATAATTCGAAAAATTTAAATAATTCGAAAAATTCAAATGATTCAAAAAATTTAAATAATTCAAAAAATTCAAATAATTCAAATAATTCAAAAAATTCAAATGATTCAAAAAATTCAAATAATTCAAAAAATTCAAATAATTCAAATAATTCAAAAAATTCGAATAATTCGAATAATTCGAAGAATTTGATTCATTTTCAAATTGAATTATTCAAATTCAATTCACACTGAATAATTCAAACCTTCGAATATTGTGGAAATTAATGGAGATATAGGGATTTCGGTCTGAGACCTTTTATTTTGTTTTAACTTTCGAGAAAGATTGATAGGCAATCCGCAGAATTTTTTTTCGAAATCAAACGATATTTTATTCTTCATTGATAATAAATCCCTAGAGAATTTAGAAAATCGATATTGTCCCTACTTTGCCGAAATATCTTCGAAAATCATGGAGATATGCCTTTTTTATCATTGAAGTGATTTTGGAACTCTTGAAATTGTCTAAAAAAAAAGAATTAGATTGGAAAAGGCGTATCTCTATTAGCTTCCGAGATATTCTCAAAGGAAAAAAAACAATAAGTTCATCATTAAAAAATAGAAACAGAAAAAATGGATTCTTTTTTTTTCAAATTTTATTTTGTAAAGAATTTCATGGAAACTAAGGAGCAGTGATCGGCATCATCGATTTTTTCGTCAGCGATTTCGATTATATTGCTGATTTTTCATAAAAATTAGTAATTAGCCAAGAAAAAATATTGATTTTCATAGAAAATTAATAATTAGTCGGTAAAAAATATTAATTTTCTTAAAGAATTAGTAATTAGCGAGGAAATATTACTAATTACTCTTAAAAATGAGTAGTTAGTGAGAAAATATTACCAATTACATTCGAAAATTAGTAATTAGTGAGAAAAATTACTTCTTTTCAAAAATTCCTCAAAATTAGTGATTTAATAGATTAACAGACACAAATTTTGAACGAGGAGTTGTGATGAAATGTAATAATAGTGTTGCAAAAAGTAGCAATTAATAAATGGAATAATAAATTATATTTGGAATAATAATATTTGGAATATATTTTGAAAGGAACTCGTAATTTTTGGCGGCTAATTATTAATTATTTCGAAAAATTAGTAATTAGCTGATAAGCATCATTCATTTTTCTGAAAAATCAGTAGTTTTTGTCGATTAACTACTCATTTTTCAGAAACATTACTGATTTTCCGAAAAAATTAGGGACTTTTTCTGGCTAATTACTAATTTTTCAGGAAAATTAGGAATTTTTCTCGACTAATTACTAATTTTTCGGGAAAATTAGGAATTTTTCTCGGTTAATTACTAATTTTTCAGAAAAATTAGGTAATAAAAATGGATAGATTTTTTTTTGCCGATCACTGCTAAGCAGAATAAGGCGATTTTGCTCTAATGATCTTTTGTAACTGTTAGAATTCTCTACGAAAACAATTAATGGCAAAATTGCCTTATCTCGCTTATTTTCGGAAATATTTAAAGAAAACTGATGACGAATCAATTTGTCTGAAAACTGGAATTTTTTTTTGTTGAATTATTTCTGCTGTTAATTTTTTTGAATTTTGTTTCAGATCAGGATCCAGCTGCTGCGAAGATGCATAAACTGTTGAATATCAATGCGGCAGCCAAGTATTTATTGAATAATTACTCCGGTCCGTTATTGAAAGATGATTCACCTGTTATGCAGGCACCAATTGCTAGGCTAAAGGATAAAGAAACTTTTGTTAAAGCTATTACTGATGCACTGGCTAATTTATTCCCTTCGAGAGATCATTTTCGATCGAATGTCAATGTGCATACTGGTTTTTTAATAGGTAAAATTGATTTATTCATTCAGTTAAATTTATTCAATTATAAGGTAGTATCCCAGGAGTACGGTCGATAAAACAGAAATTAATGAAGATTTTCAGATTGATTTTACGATAAATTGCTGATGATTCGGGGAAAATTTGCTTTAATTTACCTGAAATAGTGATTAAGGTAATCCTAGTGGCAGGTTCAAATGATCGATTTTAATTTTTTTATTCTTTTATTTATTATAATTACTATAACTATTTCGATTTTTCAACATTTTACTAGAGGTGTGCGAATATTCGAAGTTTTGAATTATTCAGTGTGAATTTGAATAATTCAATTTGAAAATGAATCAAATTCTCGAATATTTGAATTATTGGAATAATTTAAATATTAAAATTATTCCAATTATTTGAATTTTTCGAATTCGAATTATTATAATTTTTCGAATTATTTAAATTATTCGAATTATTTGAATTTTTTGAATTACTTGAGATTTTTGAATTATTTGAATTTTTTTAATTACTTGAGTTTTTTGAATTATTCGAATTATTTGAATTTTTCGAATTATTTGAATTTTTTGAATTATTTGAATTTTTCGAATTATTTGAATTTTTCGAATTATTTTAATTTTTCGAATTATTTGAATTTTTTGAATTACTTGAATTTTTCGAATTATTCGAATTATTTGAATTTTTCGAATTATTTGAATTTTTTGAATTATTTGAATTTTTCGAATTATTTGAATTATCCGAATCATTTGAATTATTTTAATTTTTCGAATTATTTTAATTTTTCGAATTATTTTAATTTTTCGAATTATTTGAATTTTTCGAATTATTTGAATTTTTTGAATTACTTGAATTTTTCGAATTATTCGAATTATTCGAATTATTTTAATTATTTTAATTTTTCGAATTATTCGAATATTTCGAATTGATCGAATAATTCATCCTTCTAATATTCAAATTGAATTTCGAATTGAATGATATTATTCAATTCAATTCGATTCATTTACAATTTGCACACCCCTACATTTTACCGATACTAGAACGATGTCCAAGATGATGAATTGTTATTAGATAATATTATGAATATTCAATATTGTTCCGCATTTGACTCACGCTGTCCCAGTATCTAGGACTGTGATTGGAGGATCCTCGGATTTTAAATACCAATATTCCCGCCATTGATTATTTCATGCAATTAATTGCATTAATCGTCGTTATATGTCCGGTAACATGCATTTTTCATGATTTCAAAAATTAATAGACATTCTGACGAACAAAAAACATATAAGCTTGTATAAGGAAAAAATAGATCTGTGATCATGAATTTTCACAGTGAAACTGAAACTGAACATCGCTTATGGAGTTTCGAACGTTAATTCAATTATTTTCGAAAATTAATTTTGGCCTTATTTGTCCGGTAACATGGGGTAAACTGAATTTTGAAAAAATCTCCTCATACTATCCTATCGAAAGTGACCAAAATCAAAAATGGAAAATAGATTGCCCGAACCACTAGGATTACCTCAAACCATTCGAAAATCCTATCTTCAGCTTGTGAATATTTTTTTTGCTTGTTTCTCGATTTTGTTTTTACATTACTAATTTCCTATCACATGCATGAGATAGAGAGAGTGGCAAATAGTTACGAATACCTTCTAATTGAAATTTCTCAATAACTATACGATGAATTGAATATATTTTACTCCTATTATTTAGTTAAAATGCTGCTATCTTCGCCAATAATTTTTGAATAATGGTTCAACAGTTTTGTTTTTTTTAGTAATTTAATTTAATTATTTCTGTCCGATTTAGGGCGTTTCATCCCCACCACTGATATTTTCAGTAACTTTCAGAATTCATATCTCACAAATAGAACGGACACAAATTGTGAAAAAATTCAGGAAAATTTTAAAAAATATCATTTTTCATACGGTATCAAAAAAATAATCGTTCGACTGTACTCGAATTTGCTGGGATACAACCTTCAGAGAGTTTATTTTTTAAAAATCCTTTTTTTTTTAGAATATGTCGTTAAGTAATGGAGATACGCTTTTTTTTACTCTGGAGTGCTTTTTCTTTAAAAGGGCGTATCTCCATTCTTTACTCAGATATTTCCAAGAAATTATTTGAAAATCGAGTTATCCTCTACTGATGGATTATTTTTCACTTCCAGATGTTGAATTTTTTATGGATAAAAAATTAACCACTCTACCAGTTAATAAAGTGACAAATGATTCAAAGGCCTTCAGGTAATTCTCAAAAAATTCTTATTAATTCAATTGTATTTTAATGATTTATTCTTCTGCTCATTTGCAATAGAATATCTCGAATAATAATGGAGATACGCCTTTCATATAGAGAATTTCGAGAGCTACAAAGAAGGATCAGGGCCAAATTGCCCTATCTCGCTTATTTTCCCATTTATTTTCAAAAACCAAAAACAAAGATAGGGGAGAGTGGGGCAAAATGGACACTGTAATGAAACGGTTAGAGATGGATTTTTTTTGATGATTCTATTGAAAAGCTGAGGAAATTTTAGCCGGGAAACGAGTGTCAGATGTATTTTTTTTTATTTTTTGGAGAATTCGATATTTTTCGGCATTTTTGAGGGGTAAAAAGCCTTTTTTTTTTGGAAAATTCCTATTTTTTGCAAATATTTCTAGTTCTATTGGTCGTAGCCATTAAGGGTTGGTCTCAAATGAAAGGTGAACTCATTTCCCATCCATTTATGGGGTTTTGAATCCAAAAATGTCAATTTTTGGAATAGTTATGGCCAAAAACTGTTTCACAAAATTGTTTCACAGAAATGTCCATAAATACCTTAAAAATCGATATTTTTGAATTTAAAACCCTATAAATCGATGGCAAATGATCTCACCTTTCACCTCCCGTCGAAATTTTTGCGCTACGACAAATAGAACCAAAGATATTCTCAAAAAACTGAAAATTTTCAAAAAAACAAGGCTTTTACCCCTCTAAAAAGCTCAAAAAAGTCAAAATCGCCAAAAACTCCAAAAAATTAATTTCGGCACTTGTTTCCCATCTAAAATTTCCTCAGCTTTCCAATGAAATCATCAAAAACAATCTACCGCCAATATTTCTATTAATTTCAAGAGTTTTCCATCATATTTGCCTAAAAATTTAGATGTGTCCATTTTACCCCTGATGCCCATTTTGCCCCACCTTCCCCTATATAATATATATATATTTATGTGATGAAAATCATATAAAATCCCACACCGACCTTCCTTCGGCAAATTATGGTGTTAATTGTGCCAAAATGAAGGTTTGGTGGCGAAATTTACATTATATTCATTTTAGCCTTTCATTTTTTTCAAATGTTCAGTTTTTTCAAAATATCTGTGGTTCTATTGGTCGTAGCGATTCGGGATTGGTCTCAAATGAAAGGTGAGCTCATTTCCCATCGAATTATGGGGGTTTGAATTAAAAAATGTCAATTTTTGGAATAGTTATAGGCCAAAAACTATTTCACAAAATTGTTTCACAGAAATGTCCATAAATACCTTAAAAATCGATATTTTTTAATTTAAAACCCTATAAATCGATGGCAAATGATCTCATCTTTCACCTCTCGTCGGAATTTTTACGCTACGACATATAGAACCAAAGATATTCTCAAAAAACTGAAAATTTAAACAAAAATGAAGCGTTTTACCCCTCTAAAATGCTTAAAAAAGTCAAAATTGCCGAAAATTCAAAAAAATTAATTCCGGCACTTGTTTCCCGCCTAAAATTTCCTCAGCTTTCCAATGAAATCATCAAAAACAATCTACCGCCAATATTTCCCTTAATTTCAAGAGTTTTCCATCATATTTGCCTAAAAATTTAGATGTGTCCATTTTACTCCTGACGTCCATTCTGCCCCACCTTCCCCTATTATTTTTTCAAAATTTTTTGAGAGTATCTTCGGAAATAATGGAGATACGCATTTTTTATGCATTTTTTTTTGGCTTGTGAAATTCGCTATATGCAAGGAGTGAAGCGAAATAGGCGTATCTCCATTAATTCCGAAAAATATTCTTGAAACAGTGAAAAAACTTTTTTTTTGTTCGCTTTTTTTTTTGCAAAAATCTCACAAAATAATGGAGATACACCTTTTTTTATCCCAAATCCATTTGTGTAGCTCTCGAAATTTTTTTTACTAAAAAATGTTTTCTGACGAAAAAAGACATATCTCAATCATTCAAGAAAAACAAGTAAAAAATAGTATTTTACTGAAAAAAAAAAAAAAATATTTAATGAATCTTTTCTCTCTCAATTACAGGATAGCAATTGTTGGCAATTATTATCACGATTATTGCGTAGGACAGAAGACACTAATTGGCCCAATATTATTAAGAAACAGAATACTTGAGGCAATGGGCTACAAAATTCTCGAAATATCAAATTCGGATTTTCACACTGATGATAAATTATTAAAAAGAATTTCTTACATCAATGATCGTATTAAAGCTATTGTAAAATAGTTTAATTTAGTATAAATAATAATGATTTCAATATCATGTAAATTTATTAATATACAGTATAATGAATTCTTTTCAATCCCGTTAAAAAAAAAAAAATCCAAAAATTTATCAATTTGTTCAATTCAAAAAAGGAAATATGTGAAATAATATTTTTTGTGAATATTTTATTTAATCGCTTTTTTTTTCAATTATTCATAAGCATAATGAAATTATCGACGACTAAAAATTGAAAATTCTACATTATCGATGAGAATTTCCGTTAAAAATGAAGAAATAAAAATTTTTGAATTTTTAAAATTTTCAAATTTTCTTTCAATTTTTTTTAGTTCTTGCGAAATATTTTCACCCCAAAAGGAAGTACAAGTGAAGTATCGATTGAACATTTCGCAGACAGGGGGGAGGGGGTGGGAGACAAGATTGAGAAGGCGGTGGGTGGGATTTTATACAGTAAATCACTTAAACCCGATGTAAAAGCCGAAATGGGGGAAGAAAACGGCGCCGAAGTTCTTTACGACTGTCGTTTGCTACAGTGAAGAGCTTTTCGGCGTCGGGAAATGTCTGGAGCACATTCAGACTGACGTTAAATGGAGACAAAAAAGAAAGAAAAACCTTAGTTCATGAATTGAGTTAATAGTCTCTTTTTTATTAGGGGTGTGCAAATTGTAAATGAATCGGATTGAATAATATCATTCAATTCGAAATTCGATTTGAATATTCGAAAGATGAATTATTCGATCAATTCGAAATATTCGTAGAATTTGAAATACTAGTAGAATTCAAATCATTCGAAATATTCGAATAATTTGAAAAATTCGAATAATTTGAAAAATTCGAATAATTTGAAAAATTCGAATAATTTGAAAAATTCGAATAATTTAAATAATTCGGAAAAATTCAAATAATTCAAATAATCCAAATAATTCGAATAATTCAAATAATTCGAAAAATTCAAATAATTCAAATAATTCGAAAAATTCGAATAATTCGAATAATTCGAAAAATTCAAATAATTCGAAAAATTCAAATAATTCGAAAAATTCAAATAATTCGAAAAATTCGAATAATTCGAAAAATTCAAATAATTCGAAAAATTCAAATAATTCAAAAAATTCAAATAATTCAAAAAATTCAAATAATTCAAAAAATTCAAATAATTCGAAAAATTCAAAAAATTCAAAAAATTCAAATATTTCGAAAAATTCAAATAATTCGAAAAATTCGAAAAATTCAAACAATTCAAATAATTCGAAAAATTCAAATAATTCGAAAAATTCAAATAATTCAAAAAATTCAAACAATTCAAATAATTCGAAAAATTATAATTATAATTCAAACAATGGTCGGAGGAAAAACTTTCAAATTCGAAAAATTCAAATAATTTGAAAAATTCAAATAATTCAAATAATTCGAAAAATTCAAATAATTCGAAAAATTCAAATAATTCGAAAAATTCAAATAATGCAGCTCATAAGAGCGCATCTCCTCGCTGAGAGTGGATGCTGGAATTTCATCTTTCATCGAGAAAAGTCGAAAAACGGTTTTTCGACATCTTCATTTTTTTCAGGAGCTACCGGGCCGATTCAGCTAAAATTTTAGTGAGCGCTTGAGACACACATAGCGAATGTACGGTAAAACTTTTCAGATCGCTATACACACACACACACAAACACGCGGAGGAAAAAAATAGCTATTCATCCTATTGTCACATAGGAGAAATTCCTATGTTAAGATAGGGATGTTTACTATGTTACTATAATAACTAGTCCTATGGAAAAATAGCATAATTACCCATTTTTCATATCCAGGAAAAAATGTTCAGATCTGATCAGATCAAATTAGATCTGATCAGATCTAATTAGATCCAATCAGATCTGACAAAATGAAAATTTTTAACATGAATAGATCTGATCAGATCTAATTAGATCTAATTAGATCTGATTAGATCTGGTTAGATACAATCAGATCTAAGTCTGATTAGATCTGTTCAGATCTAACTAGATCTGATTAGATCCAACTAGATCTGGTCAGATCTAACTAGATCTGGTCAGATCTAACTAGATCTGATCAGATCTAACTAGATCTGATCAGATCCAACTAGATCTGATCAGATCTGATGACCTAATATGTATATTGGGTCATCAGATCTGATCAGATCTCGTCAGATCTGATTAGATATGGAAATCAAAATTAGATGAATAGACAAACATGATCAGGTAGAATTGGATTTTCATATTATTAAGAAAGGCAGTCATAGAACTATGAATATGGTTTCTTTTAAAATATTTTTCAAATAAAAATTTATCTGTTAAAAAAAATTCGCAATGTGTCAAATCTGTGCTCATTTCATTACCATAGAATGTTATATTTATTTTCATGCATGATTCTGTATTCCATTTAGACAGTCTCAACTTTTCTCCGAAGTTATTTCCTCAAATTTTTCACATCTTCTTCATTTATCACGATTCGAATTCTACTTGGTATCAAGAAATCGTGTAATAGCTTAGTGGCTAGAGTAGGAGACTGGTAATCCTATGGTCCCGGGTTCGATCTCGCTGAGGTCCACTTTTTTTTCGATTTTTTTTTCATTAAAAATTTTAATTTTCATTCATTTGTTTAGTACATAATTCAGATTTTGATTCATTTTTCATTTTCTCTAAAAATTTGAAATTTTCAATTTTGGATTTCGTGCAGATTCAATTGGATCTGATTAGATCTAAGGAACTCAGATCTAATTGGATCAAATTAAATCTGGTCAGAGCGTGCCAATTTTCAGATCTGATCAGATCTAAGGAACTCAGATCTAATTAGATCTGATCAGATCTTATTTGATCTGATCAGATCTGAACATTTTTTCCTGGGTAGGTATATTTCCTGTATATTATGAGAATTTTTCCTATGTTAACATTGGAATTTTTCCTATGTTAACATTGGAATAATTCCTATGATAACATAGGAATTATTTCCATGTGAACATAAGAATAATTCCTATAAAAAAAAATTGTGATTATACCTATGTCAAGCATAGGTATAATTTCTATATTAACATAGGAGAAATTCCTATAGAAACATGGGAATTATTGCTCAACGAGAACAAACCCTTATTCAAAAGTTCCAGAAATTAGTTACTGAATTCGAGAATGAATTCATTTTGTCTCTTGGAATCTCTTTCGATGAGTATGAGCCTAATAACTAGGGGTGTGCGAATATTCAAAACTTTGAATAATTCATAATGAATTGAATACAAATAATTCAATTCAATTATGAATTGAATATTCAATACAAATGAATTTTTTGAATAGCCTGAATAATTCGAATTATTCAAATCATTTGAATTTTTTGAATTTTCTTTTTTTATTAATTTTGTACTATTTATAATAGTGATCGTAGACTTATCTCAGTCGCAGTGATTCACTCAATTTAGGAATCAGTTCTATGAGTGAGAAACCTTTAATTGTTATACAAGTAACTTATATTGGCATAATTACTTAGGAAATATTATTATTCAGAAAAGTATGTGCCTTCCCATTCATCGATTAATATAGGGGAAGCTGGGACAGAACGGACATAAGAGGTAAAATGGACACTTTTGAATTTTGATTTGTATATTATGAGTTACTCTGGAAATTAATATAAATATGGGTGATACATTTCTTATAATGATTTCATTGAAAAGCTGAAGAAATTTCAATTTCAAACAAGTGCTAGAATTTTTTTTTTTTTAATCAATTTTTTTTGCATTTGTGAAAGGTAAAACCCTTGATATTTTTGAAAAATTTCATTTTTTTGTGAATATCTCTAATTTTATTGGTTATAACGACCTGAGGTTGATTTTAAAGGAAATCTGAGATCATATGCAATTGGTTTATGGCATTTTCAATTTAAAATCATCGATTTTTCAAGTATTCATTGACAACTTATGAGAAACAGTTCTATGGAACAGTTTTCGCACTATAGCTTTTTTAAAAATCGATATTCTAAAATTCAAAGCCCCATAAATCGATGGCAAATAATTTTAGCTATCATTTAAAATTGATCCCAGGTCGTTATGACCGATAGAATCGGAGATATTCTCGAAGAACTAAACGTTTTCCATTTTGGAAAGGTAAGCAATCTTCAATTTTCGACAAAACGAATCAGAAATTCATTTTTCTTAAATATCTCCGGTTCTGTTGATTGTAGCAGCCTGTAACCAATTCCAAATGAAAAGTGAAATCAATTTCCATCGATTCATGGGGTCTGCAATTTGAAAATATCAATTTTTCAAGTATTTAGGAGCACTTTTGTGGAACAGTTTTTGCCCTGTAACTATTTTACGATCCATATTCTCAAATTGAAAAGCCCTTTCATTTAAGAACAACTCCAGGTCGCTACGATAAATAGAAAGAGAGATATTTCCGAAAAACTGAATTTTTCCAAAAATAGAAACGGTTCTGTCTCCTGAAATTCCCACCAAAATCAAATTCTCAAAAAAATCTAAAAAATTGATTTACTTGTTTTCCGGAGAAAATTCCCTCAGCTTTTCAATGGCATCAACAGAAAAGAATCTACCTCCAACCGTTCCATTTTAATGTCCATTTCACTCCGAAATTTAAGAACTAGAGATTCCAAACTCTAGAATTCTTCCTTGAAAATCCCGACTCTATTATTTTTTGCAACGTTGCAACCTTCTGAAAATGACTAAAAAATGGAAAAAAAACGCTCGGTCAATATTTTCGGTGGTTGTATATGGTCAAAAAACTCTGCAACATCTTCACAACGCCTTCTATTTATAAAGTATTCGTAGAAGCTAATCATTCTTCAAAAATTCAAAAATATTCAAAACCGATTGAATATTTCGAATTATTCAAATTATTCATTATTATTCAAAGTATTCATTTTTTGAATATTCAATTCATTTTTCGAATTGAATATTACTATTCAATTCAATTCAATTCAAGTACTATTCGCACACCCCTACTAATAACCCATTAGGTACTCATCGAGGGATCTCAAAGATTGGAGCAGTATATGCTAGAATTTCTCGTTTGCCAGCATTCATGCACTCAAAACTAGAAAATACATTCATCTTGGCATTATTAAATTCGGAAGATATGAAAGCATTAGGATTTAAGATAATTTTAAACGATGTCATCGAATATTTGAAAATTTTAGAAAGTGATGGAATCACGATTAATAATAATGGCGAGGAGAAAAAAGTTTATTTCACTGTAGTCACAGTTTTGGGTGATAATTTAGAAGTCAATGGTAGATAAAATGGAAATAACGGAAACTGTTTTATCACTATAAAATAATAAGATTAAAAATTGCCAAGATTCAATAAGAATGCCATAATGTTCATTCATTTTTATTGATTTTGTCATTTGCAGTCACATTATGATGAAATCTCAAACTCGAAAAAAATTACGATTCCAAAGCTTCCATTTGGAAGCAAAAATTATTATTTTTCGTGAGAATTGCAAAAAAAATTGCAAATTATCAAATTACGTGGAGCTAAGCTCATTAAAATGATTACTCGGGAGGTTTCAGGGTCACTGATCACGATTCCAATATCAGATTTACAAAATTTCTAAATTCCTAAGTACAGAATGTGATATAAATTGCGTTACTTTGAAGAAGTCGGGCCCTTGAAGTGTTGAAGAATTTCCACGAAAAATTGAGATTTTTTCTTATAGGGGAGAGTGGGGCAAAATTGACACTATAATGAAATGGTTAGAGATTGATTTTTTTTGATCATTCTATTGAAAAGTTGAGGAAATTTTAGCCGGAAAACCAGTGTCATTTGTATATTTTTCGATTTTTTTGAAAATCTATATTTTTTTGGCATTTTTGAGGGGTAGAAGCCTTTAATTTTTTTCAAATGTTCAGTTTTTTCCAAATATCTGTGGTTCTATTGGTCGTAGCGATTCGGGGTTGGTCTCAAATGAAAGGTGAGCTCATTTCCCATCGAATTATGGGGTATTGAATTCAAAAATGTCAATTTTTTGAACAGTTATAGGCCAAAAACTGTTTCACAAAATTGTTTCACAGAAATGTCCATAAATACCCTAAAAATCGATATTTTTGAATTTAAAACCCTATAAATCGATGGCAAATGATCTCACCCTTCACCTCCCGTCGGAATTTTTGCGCTACGACAAATAGAACCAAAAATATTCTCAAAAAACTGAAAATTTTCAAAAAAACAAGGCTTTTACCCCTCTAAAAAGCTCAATAAAGTCCAACAAATTATAGCTCCAATTCCAAAAAATTAATTCCGGCACTTGTTTCCCATCTACACAGAAAAAAATGTTTTCTTGATTTAAGAATGTGCAGTTACTTAATTTAAGAATGGCAGGTCACTTAAATTAAGTGACTTTTCTCACTTAAATCAAGTGACTTTGTCTTTCTTAATTTAAGAACGTAAAACTCACTTAAATCAAGTGAGTGTTCTCACTTAAATCAAGTGATTTTTTCTTTCTTAATTTAAGAAAATACGAATTGTCGTATGAATGAATCTTCGTATGAATCTACTTGATTTAAGTGAGTTTTACGTTCTTAAATTAAGAAAGACAAAGTCACTTGATTTAAGTGAGAAAAGTCACTTAATTTAAGTGACTTTTATTTTCTTAAATTAAGAAAGAAAAAATCACTTGATTTAAGTGAGAACACTCACTTGATTTAAGTGAGTTTTACGTTCTTAAATTAAGAAAGACAAAGTCACTTGATTTAAGTGAGAAAAGTCACTTAATTTAAGTGACTTTTATTTTCTTAAATTAAGAAAGAAAAACTCACTTAAATCAAGTGAGTGTTCTCACTTAAATCAAGTGACTTTGTCTTTCTTAATTTAAGAACGTAAAACTCACTTAAATCAAGTGAGTGTTCTCACTTAAATCAAGTGATTTTTTCTTTCTTAATTTAAGAAAATAAAAGTCACTTAAATTAAGTGACTTTTCTCACTTAAATCAAGTGACTTTGTCTTTCTTAATTTAAGAAAGTAAAACTCACTTAAATTAAGTGAGTGTTCTCACTTAAATCAAGTGACTTTTTCTTTCTTAATTTAAGAAAATAAAAGTCACTTAAATCAAGTGACTTTGTCTTTCTTAACTTAAGAAAGTAAAACTCACTTAAATTAAGTGAGTGTTCTCACTTAAATCAAGTGAGTTTTCTCACTTAAATCAAGTGACTTTTCTTTCTTAATTTAAGTGACCTGCACATTCTTAAATTAAGTGACTGCACATTCTTAAATTAAGAAAACATTTTTCTCTGTGTAAAATTTCCTCAGCTCTCCAATGAAATCATCAAAAACAATCTACCGCCAATATTTCCCTTAATTTCAAGAATTTTCCATAATATTTGCCAAAAAATTTAGATGTGTCCATTTTACCCCTGATCTCCATTTTGCCCCATCTTCCCCTATTTGTTTTTTTTTCTCCGAGCGCATCTCGTGAATTAAGGAAGATACGGCCTTTTCATCCTAGAGAAACGTTAATTCATGAATTGACTTGATAGTTTCTTTATTCTTTTTTTTTGTAAATCAGATTTGCCTGAAATAAAAGGGCGTGTTGCGATCCCCTCCCTTTGCCTCTTCCTCCTTCAGAGAAGGAAAAGAGAGAGAGAGAAATAAAAATGTGGGTGCGACCGCCACAGTCTGATTATCCCGATAACGATTTTATTCATCAGTCGTATTACAGTTTAATCACAAACGTTTGTGGATAAAACCGACTGAATTCGTAGTAAATGTAATATTGTAATTTAATTCATTGGTTTGAGAAACTTGAACTGAATTCAAAATGAGTTTAAATGATAATTGTCTATTTTTTTTTTTGCAACTGTTTCTTTGAGAATATCTCTCCAAATTATGGAGATACGCTCTTCTTGTCCTAAAGTGCTCTTGCAAATGAATTTCAAAAGCTAAGAAAATGAATTGTGATAAAAAAAGGCGTATCTCCATTATTTTTCGCGATATTCTCGAAAAATTGATGAAAAAAATCGAATTTTCCTGTTTCAATTATTGAATCATGAATTTTTTTATTATTTCGAAAATATCCCGAAAACTGATGGAGGTACGCTTTTTACCTCAAAGTGATTTCGTAGCGAATTCCAAAAACTAGAAAAAAAGATTCGGGTGAAATTGTTCTATCTCGCTTAATTTCTAAGATATTCTCTAATAAAATGAGGAAAAACCCGAATTATCTTATTTTAACTTTTTACCATTCAATTTTATTGTTTTTGTGAATATTTCAGAAATTAGGCGAGATAGAGCGATTTTACTGGAATCAATTTTTGTCGCTCTTAAAATTTTCTGTAAAACTATACTTTTGAACGAAAAAAAAGCGTATCTTCATTATTTACCGAGATATTCCCCGAAAAAAAGATCGAGAAAAGTCGTCTGATCTTTATTTTTTCTCCTTTTTTTCACTAACCAAATTGAATTTATGATTTTTTTCATTTGTCATCTCTTTTTTGCAAAAAAAAAAATAAGAACTTTGCAAGAATCTTCAAATTAAGTTGTCCAAATTTGCATTGTAATAGGTTCAGAATGTCATGAAACGTGAAGATATGATAATATTCAAGTTTGTTATGTGTATGTCTGTGTGTAGGCAGGAGTTGGTATGTGATAAAACGTCGGGGGAATATCTGGAGAATGGTGCATGACAAAAATATTAAAGTTTTCGTACTGCCAATGTACTCCAACTAAAATTTCTTTTTTTTTCTTCTCTCCTTTCTCTTCAAATTTTTTTTTCCTGAATTCCGATGTTATCGGAGTAAATTTTTCTTGTCTCTCGTTTTTTTTTTCAAATTACTTGAAAAATATTGGACTTATGCCTTTTCTATTCCAATCCAATTTTGTTACTCATGAAGTTCTCTATGAAAGTGTCATCAAGCAAGAAGGGTGTATCTCCATTATTTAACGAGTTATTCTCGAGAAACGCAAAAAAAGTTAATTATTGAAGAATTAAGGTAATTCTAGTGGTTCGGGCAATCTATTTTTCCTTTTCGATTTTGGTCATTTTCGATAGAATAGCATGGGGAGATTTTTTAAAAATTTAGTTTACCCCATGTTACCGGACAAATAAGGCCAAAATTAATTTTTGAAAATAATTGAATTAACATTGAAACTCCATAAACGAGGTTCAGTTTCAGTTTCACTGCGAAAATTCATGATCACAGACCTATTTTTTCCTTCTACAACCTTATATGTTTTTTGTTCGTCAGAATGTCTATTAATTTTTGAAATCATGAAAAATGCATGTTACCGGACATACACAGAGAAAAATGTTTTCTTAATTTAAGAATGTGCAGTTACTTAATTGAAGAAAGTAAAACTCACTTAAATTAAGTGACTTTTTCTTCTTTAATTCAAGGAAGTAAAAGTCACTTAAATTAAGTGACTTTTTCTTTCTTAATTCAAGAAAGTAAAAGTCACTTGAATTAAGTGACTTTTCTCACTTAAATCAAGTGACTTTTTCTTTCTTAATTTAATAAAGTAAAAGTCACTTAAATTAAGTGAGTTTTCTCACTTAAATCAAGTGACTTTTTCTTTCTTAATTTAAGAAAGTAAAAGTCACTTAAATTAAGTGACTTTTCCCACTTAAATCAAGTGACTTTTTCTTTCTTAATTTAAGAAAGTAAAAAAGAAAGTAAAACTCACTTAAATTAAGTGAGTTTTCTCACTTAAATCAAGTGACTTTTCTCACTTAAATCAAGTAACTCTTTCTTCCTCAATTTAAGAAAGCAAAAGTCACTTAAATTAAGTGACTTTTTCTTTCTTAAATCAAGTGAGTTTTCTCACTTAAATCAAGTCACTTTTCTTTCTTAATTTAAGTGACCTGCACATTCTTAAATTAAGTGACTGCACATTCTTAAATTAAAAAAACATTTTTCTCTGTGTAATATATGAGCATAAATAATATCAGTTGAATAATTCCCAGAAATTTCATTGAAAACTGATTTTCGAAAAATTGTCATATCTCAAAAAGTACCGATCGGATTCTCTCCAAATAAAGCTCAAAGGAAAATTTTAAATTTTCCTTATAAAAACGTTTTGCTGTAATTGAAACGTTTATGAACAAACAGACATACCCACAGACATGCGCTACAAATATAATTTTCTCTTTTTAAGACGATTTCAAGCATCTTTTTATTTAAAAAAAATTACAATTAAAAATTCTGATGATTACATAGCTTCCATTTGGAAGCAAAAGCAATTTAATATTCGGATATGCAAATAATTTAATTCACCATAAATCATCAATAAATTCAAACATGTTCCATCGACAAATATCACTAATTCTCAAATAAATTCATCTTATTTACTAATATTTATTTCCATTACATGACAAAAAGTATGAGCTTGCGTTTGAACCCTTCACCTATTTTTTTTTGAAAATCTCCTCAAAATAACTGAAAAATAAAAAATAAAAAAAATTCAAATTTTCATTCAGTTTTCTCGCAAATATCTCAGAAACCATTGCAGATACGCCCTTTTTGTTCTAACTCGATGTTTAAGATAATTTCAATAGCTACAAAAAGTGAAGCAAAAAAGCCCTATTTTCATTATTTACCAAGATATAAAAAAAATAAAAAAAAAAAAGTTAATATTTAAATATGTGAATATTCTAATTCTGCATAAATCAGTAAATCAATGAATTTTAACATTTCCCATCGACAAAATATCACTAATTTTCAAAACAAATTCATCTTATTTTATTAATAATTGATCTTTATTACATGATAAAATGTATTGGCTTTGCGTTTGAATCCCTCGTATTTTCTTGCGTATCTCGGGCGCGCACACACCTTGACTCGGAGTTACCCAATATAGCAGACAGGACAAATTTCCTTTTAAGGCTCAATACCATTGGCGGAAGAAGCGTCTCGACTTGTCGGCTTCGAGACTTTTGCAGCAGAATAAGTGGATATAGTTTATGGGCGAAACATTTATTATAATTCATTATTAAATTATTTCAATTTTTAATCTGCCCCTTTTTTTTGCTGCTGCTTTTTTTTATGATTTTTTTTTTTTTTCATCATTCTGGACGATTTGGTAATGGGAACGTGAATATTGTGGCAAAGTGAATAAAGTAATGACTAGCGCTGAAACGGTAAGCCCTTGTATAGAACGAGTTGACTCTCATGTCGCGCTCCGTTTTTCTCACTGAATTCTCATCCCGAAGAAGTGACCATTGGCATGGACTGGGGCTGAACTGCTCTTTAATCCCATCACATGCACATTTATAAATTTTTAGAACTTTGATAGGTGCACTGAGGAAATTTTTTTTTTTTCTAATAGCATGACTGTTCCTTGATGGTCAAAACGAACTATTTTTTAATTAATAATCGCATCTACAGGTGATAAACAAAATTCTTGTGGCAAAAAATTTCTTTTGAAACGAAATTTTCCTTCACAATTCCTATAGGCATACATCGACATTTTCTTGAGTGAAATAAATTTTCTACAATCAAGTAAATTTTCTTTCACCGAATATTTTTTTTCTCGATAAAAGAAACTATTCTTTTTACTAGTTACTAATTCTATAGAATTATAACTAGAGAAATCAACAGCCATTATAGTCATCTTTACTATCTGATACACAGAGAAAAATGTTTTCTTAATTTAAGAATGTGCAGTCACTTAATTTAAGAATGTGCAGGTCTCTTAAATTAAAAAAGAAAAGTCACCTGATTTAAGTGAGAAAAATCACTTGATTTAAGTGAGTTTTATTTTTTTAAATTAAGAAAGAAAAAGTCACTTAATTTAAGTGAGAAAAGTCACTTAACTTGAGTGAGTTTTACTTTCTTAAATTAAGAAACACAATGCACTTAATTTAAGTGAGTTTTACTTTTTTAAATTAAGAAAGAAAAAGGCACTTAATTTAAGTGAGAAAAGTGACTTAATTTGAGTGAGTTTTACTTTCTTAAATTAAGAAAGAAAAAGTTACTTGATTTAAGTGAGAAAAGCCACTTGATTTAAGTGAGAAAAGTCACTCAATTTAAGTGAGTTTTACTTTTTTAAATTAAGAAAGAAAAAGTCACTTAATTTAAGTGAGAAAAGTGACTTAATTTGAGTGAGTTTTACTTTCTTAAATTAAGAAAGAAAAAGGCACTTAATTTAAGTGAGAAAAGTGACTTAATTTGAGTGAGTTTTACTTTCTTAAATTAAGAAAGAAAAAGGCACTTAATTTAAGTGAGAAAAGTGACTTAATTTGAGTGAGTTTTACTTTCTTAAATTAAGAATGAAAAAGGCACTTAATTTAAGTGAGAAAAGTTACTTAATTTGAGTGAGTTTTACTTTCTTAAATTAAGAAAGAAAAAGTTACTTGATTTAAGTGAGAAAAGCCACTTGATTTAAGTGAGAAAAGTCACTCAATTTAAGTGAGTTTTACTTTTTTAAATTAAGAAAGAAAAAGTCACTTAATTTAAGTGAGAAAAGTGACTTAATTTGAGTGAGTTTTACTTTCTTAAATTAAGAAAGAAAAAGGCACTTAATTTAAGTGAGAAAAGTGACTTAATTTGAGTGAGTTTTACTTTCTTAAATTAAGAAAGAAAAAGGCACTTAATTTAAGTGAGAAAAGTGACTTAATTTGAGTGAGTTTTACTTTCTTAAATTAAGAATGAAAAAGGCACTTAATTTAAGTGAGAAAAGTTACTTAATTTGAGTGAGTTTTACTTTCTTAAATTAAGAAAGAAAAAGTTACTTGATTTAAGTGAGAAAAGCCACTTGATTTAAGTGAGAAAAGTCACTCAATTTAAGTGAGTTTTACTTTTTTAAATTAAGAAAGAAAAAGTCACTTAATTTAAGTGAGAAAAGTGACTTAATTTGAGTGAGTTTTACTTTCTTAAATTAAGAAAGAAAAAGGCACTTAATTTAAGTGAGAAAAGTGACTTAATTTGAGTGAGTTTTACTTTCTTAAATTAAGAAAGAAAAAGGCACTTAATTTAAGTGAGAAAAGTGACTTAATTTGAGTGAGTTTTACTTTCTTAAATTAAGAATGAAAAAGGCACTTAATTTAAGTGAGAAAAGTTACTTAATTTGAGTGAGTTTTACTTTCTTAAATTAAGAAAGAAAAAGTTACTTGATTTAAGTGAGAAAAGTCACTTAATTTAAGTGAGAAAAGTCACTCAATTTAAGTGAATTTTACTTTCTTAAATCAAGAAAGACAATGTCACTTAATTTAAGTGAGAAAAGTCACTTAATTTAAGTGACCTGCCATTCTTAAATTAAGTGACTGTACATTCTTAAATTAAGAAAACTTTTTTTTCAGTGTAGTTATACTTGAAATTGATGATATTCATTTTATCTTATATTATAGTCAAGATCTGTCGTGCTGTATTATGAGTTCCAAAGTTTAAAAAATTCTCTCAGTGTGAAGAACTTCATTGAATTTTTCAGAAAAATTTTAGGGGGAGAATTCAATAAAAGAGACAAACCGGAATTTGCTCTACGAAATATGCTCTACGGTATTTCTGCAGTTAATTTTAAGAGCTACAGAAATGGATTTAAGTGAAAAGGGCGTATCTCCATCAATTGTCGAGATATTTACAAAAAAAAAATGAATTGTTTTTTTAAGGAAACTTCAAAAAATAATGCACATACGTCCTTTTTATCATAAGATGGTTCTGCAGAGAATTTCAAGAATGAAAAAATGAACTGAGGGCAAAAAGGGCGTATCTTCATTATTCATCGGGACATTTGATTTAAAAAAATAATAGAAAAAAAAATATTTTTTTTTTCTATCAATTTTCTTATTTTTTTTGGAGAAATATCGTCAAAAAATGAATATATATACCCTTTTTTATTTTAATTCGGGAGAGTTGCTCTTCAATCCTGTGATGCGGATTAATGTATAAATTTATACATTTGTAGCACTTTTGATGAGTGAATAAACATTTATTCGGCAGTTAAATTTCATGGGTTTTAATAGAGGAAAGATTTTATTGCGTGATAACAATATTTTGTGGAGAGTGAGAATTTTGCTGGTTGAAAGGAGCAAGGGTGGGAAAATTGAGTGTTGAGGATGTCTCTTTTTCCTGCCCGTGAAGGACATATTTCAGTTTCTTTTTTGGTTGAAAAATTCTCCCATAGAAATGACAAAAATTGAATCAATAAAATGAGTAGAACTCTCTTTCATCCGTTTTTTGTAAAATATCTCGATAAATAATGGAGATACGCCGCTTTTGGGCAAAAATTGTTCTATAGAGAGTTTCAAGAGCTACGAATGTAGACAATACGTAATAATCACTTATCTCGTTTAGTTTCCGAGATATTTTTTTTTTAAAGTAACGAATCTTTCATTTCCGGTATAGTCGAGTGGTCATAATATTCTTTTTTTTTTTTTTTTTTTATTATTAATTATGATATTCTCTGATTTAAAATTTACATCAGAACATATATGTTCTTTCTCATTACTATAGTAATTAATTTAATGGAGTATTACACGATACACGATTTTTACTCTGAAACCCTTTTGTAGATCATTTCAAGAGCTATAAAAATGTATTCGAACAAAAAGAACGTATCTCACTTAATTTCCAAGACTTTTCGAGAAATGAGCGAAAAAAATTTGAATTATTCCATTTAAACTCTTCATCACAGTAAATAATCGAGATACGCGTTTTTTGTTCTAAGATGGGTTTGTAGAGAATTTCTAGAGCTACAAAAACATCTCAGAAACAAAATTGCTCTATCTCGTTAAATTCCAAAATATTCTCAAAAGATCAATAAGATATTAATTTTAAAAAAACTCAATTAGATCATTTCAACTCTTCACTACTATTTTCCTCGTTTATTTTCCTTAAATATCTCAAAAAAAAGGAGTTACACCCTTTTTACCCCAATCATCTAATGCTGAAAATTTCAAGAGCTATAAGAAGTGCAAAAAGGGGGCAACTCCATTATTTTTCGAGATATTCTATAAGAAATGATCGCAGAGACGCATATTTCCCCTGAAATTTCTCAATCCTCCCCTCTCTTAATCCGCACCTAGAGATGTGAAAAGGTAACGATACCAGTAATTTTACGATATTTGTACGGTTTCAATACCGTAATTTACCGAACGTCAGTAAATAACAAAAATGGTAAAAACACTGATTTTCAAAGTAAATTACCGTAATTATCATTTTTAGAAACATAACGGTAAATTTACATCTATATAGATGAATTACGGAATTAATTTTTTAAATCAATTCGCAGCCTTTCTGATCATCATTTGTGTTACTTTTTTTATAGTCAGTGACAGCCAATGAAAAATTATAAAATTGTTGTTATTATCATTAATGTTCCTAACATATTATTCTAAATATTGATGTATGAAAATATGATTATCCTGAAGAGGCAAAAATGAATAAATCGGGTAACTGTTCTCATTGAATGATTAACAAAATTAAATGATTGTCCTTTTAAAAAATTTAATAAAAAAAAAAAACAATTTCAATACTAACTCACATATAATTGACTGCTTGAAAAGTAATTCTTTGAGTATGGAAATTTTTTTTTGAATCATCTACACAGAGAAAAATGTTTTCTTAATTTAAGAATGTGCAGTCACTTAATTTAAGAATGTGCAGGTCACTTAAATTAAGAAAGAAAAGTCACTTGATTTAAGTGAGAAAAGTCACTTAATTTAAGCGACTTTTACTTTCTTAAATTAAGAAAGAAAAAGTTACTTGATTTAAGTGAGAAAAGTCACTTGACTCAAGTGAGAAAAGTCACTTAATTTAAGTGACTTTTACTTTCTTAAATTAAGAAAGAAATAGTTACTTGATTTAAGTGAGAAAAGTCACTTGATTTAAGTGAGAACACTCACTTGATTTAAGTGAGTTTTACTTTCTTAAATTAAGGAAGAAAGTCACTTGATTTAAGTGAGAAAAGTCACTTAATTTAAGCGACTTTTACTTTCTTAAATTAAGAAAGAAAAAGTTACTTGATTTAAGTGAGAAAAGTCACTTGACTCAAGTGAGAAAAGTCACTTAATTTAAGTGACTTTTACTTTCTTAAATTACGAAAGAAAAAGTCACTTAATTTAAGTGACTTTTACTTTCTTAAATTAAGAAAGAAATAGTTACTTGATTTAAGTGAGAAAAGTCACTTGACTCAAGTGAGAAAAGTCACTTAATTTGAGTGAGTTTTACTTTCTTAAATTAAGAAAGAACAAGTCACTTGATTTAAGTGAGAAGAGTCACTTATATTAAGTGAGAAAAGTCACTTAATTTAAGTGACTGCACATTCTTAAATTAAGAAAAAAACTTTCTCTGTATATATCGATGGAAATTACAGTAAATTACGGTATCGTTACATCAAAAAATTTTGACGGTAATTTTACATGAAAACAAGTAGTTTTTTTCAATTTACGTCACAACACGGTAACATTACGGTATTTTTACCGTAATTTTACTGCAACAAGAATTACTGGTAATTTTACATCTCTGCCCGCACCCCAAACTCTCCGTGCTATCCAAAAAATTCTAAAAATTCCCCGAAAATCCCTCAGAGACTGCATAAAACAAAAAAAAACCTCTTCCCCCTCAAAAACCATTGGAATTGCAAAACTTTATATGGTGTTCGTCACAGTGGCTCCTTTTCTCTATCTCTCAGCTCTCCCTGCTTTTCTTTAAACACAAAACAAGGTAGTGGCCTATAACGCTACTCTTGTTGGCCATTGTGTTTCACGTTTGTGGGTATATAGTAGAAGAAGAGACCCCGCCAAAAGCCCCCGAATGGAACAAACAGTAAATGCCGAGTGAAGAGCGCGCACGCACAAACCGCAAAGGCAAAAGAATACAAGCCGAGTGGGGCTGAAGGGGTAAGGGGAAGGGAGTGGGGCTAGTGGCAGTGTGGTCATCGTCAGTGTGGCAGTTTTGCGAACAAGAAGTGAATAAAAGAGAAAGAGAGAGAGAGAGTCGGTGACTGCATTAGCAATTCAAATTGGCGGCAATTTTTTGAGTGCATTTTTGACCTCCTATATCGGCATGGATCCTCCCTCTACTTCAGTGCCCTTCTACTTCAGCCATTCCCCCTCCCTCCCTCCTCACCACCATGCCCCTTCCCCTTATGCGCTTTTGCTATGGTCTGTGTCGTATACACCGAAAACTCAGCCTTATTAAGAGCACCCGCGCCATATTAAGAATAATTGCTGGAGTACTGAAACTGAAAATGTTTTTGTCCGAATTATTTTATTGTCCTTTTTGTTCGAGGTGAATTTTATTGAATTTTCAGGAGAATTTCTGGGAAAATTCAGTAGAAGGGATGAATAGGATAATATGGTACACAGAGAAGAATGTTTTCTTGATTTAAGAATGTGCAGTCACTTAATTTAAGAAAGAAAAGTCACTTGATTTAAGTGAGAAAACTCACTTGATTTAAGTGAGTTTTCCTTTCTTAAATTAAGAAAGAAGAAGTCACTTGATTTAAGTGAGAAAAGTCACTTAATCTAAGTGACTTTTACTTTCTTAAATCAAGTAAGAAAAAGTTACTTGATTTAAGTGAGAAAAGTCACTTAATTTAAGTCAAAGAAGTCACTTAATTTAAGTGTAAAAGTCACTTAATTTAAGTCAAAGAAGTCACTTAATTTAAGTGAAAGAATTCACTTGATTTAAGTGAGTTTTACTTTCTTAAATTAAGGAAGAAAGTCACTTGATTTAAGTGAGACAAGTCACTTAATTTAAGTGACTTGTACTTTCTTAAATCAAGTAAGAAAAAGTTACTTGATTTAAGTGAGAAAAGTCACTTTATTAAAGTGAGGAAGGTCACTTAAATCAAGTAACTTTTTCTTACTTGATTTAAGAAAGTAAAAGTCACTTGTTTTAAGTGAGAAAAGTCACTTAATTTAAGTGAGTTTTACTTTCTTAAATTAAGTAACTGCACATTCTTAAATTAAGAAAACATTCTTCTCTGTGTAAGTAATGGAGATACACTCTTTTTGTCGTAATTTTTTTTTGTAGCTCTTAGAATTTTCAACAGAAGTGTTTTGGAGTAAAAAGAGCGTGTATCCATTATCTACCAATATATTCATAAAAGATGAATGAGAAAAAAATCGACTCATTTTCTTCGTTATTCATTCTTGAAGAGGATATCCTGGAAGATAAACGAGATATAGCAATTTTGCTCCAAGAAGCCTTTTTGGAGAATTTCAAGACTTGCTAAAGTGTATTTGGGTTAAAAAGGCGTATCTCCATTATTTTCCGAGATATTCGGAAGAAATATGGCAAAAAAGAATTTAAAAAAAATTATTTCCGATATAGTCAAGTGGTTATGATATCTGGTTTTCACCAAGAATTTCGTTTTTTTTTTCGACACGGCTAGAGGTACAGAAGGTGCCTCTAATAAATGCATTGAATTCTGTATATAATGTTAGTGTCTTTAAGTGTCATTTGAGTGTACGTAAAGTGTAGGTAATTTAACATATAAAAGGCATGTTAAATGCACGTAAAAAAGCACTTCTGTACCTCTAGCCTTATCGTTTTTTTCCTATCCTTTGTTTTTTTTTTTTACAAAATCTCGATAAAGAATGGAGATACGCCCTTTTACTCTAATACTTTCCCGCAGGAAAATTCAAGAGTTACAGAAAATTTCTCAAAGGAGAAAGGGCGTATCGCCATCATTTACTGAGAGATACGAAAAAATACTTTAGAAAAAAAGAACAGTAAATTTGTTGTCTCCGATATAATGAAGTGGTTACGATATCTGATTCTCATTTACGATTCATTATTTTTTTTGTCAATCTTTGGGAATGTTTTATTGAAAAATAGAGACACCCTTTTTGTCCTAAGAAACTTTTTGTAGATAGTTTTACATAGGAAAAAATGTTTTCTTAATTTAAGAATAGCAGGTCACTTAAATTGAGTGACTTTCCTCACTTAAGTCAAGTGACTTTTCTCACTTAAATCAAGTGACTTTTTTCACTTAAATCAAGTGACTTTTTATTGCTTAATTTAAGAAAGTAAAACTCACTTAAATTAAGTGACTTCTCTCACTTAAATTAAGTGACTTTTCTCACTTAAATCAAGTAACTTTTCCTTTCTTAATTTAAGAAAGCAAAAGTCACTTGAATTAAGTGACTTTTATCACTTGAATTAAGTGACTTTTATCACTTAAATTAAGTGACTTTTATCACTTAAATCAAGTAACTTTTTCTTTCTTAATCTAAGAAAGCAAAAGTCACTTAAATTGAGTGACTTTTCTCACTTAAATTAAGTGACTCTTTTCACTTAAATTAAGTGACTTTTTCTTTCTTAATTTAAGAAAGCAAAAGTCACTTAAATTAAGTGACTTTTCTCACTTAAATCAAGTAACTTTTTCTTTCTTAATTTAAGAAAGCAAAAGTCACTTAAATTAAGTGACTTTTCTCACTTAAATTAAGTGACTTTTTCTTTCTTAATTTAAGAAAGTAAAACTCACTTAAATCTAGTAAGTTTTACTCTCTTAAATCAAGTGACTTTTCTTTCTTAATTTGAGTGACTGCACATTCTTAAATTAAGAAAACATTTTTCTCTGTGTAAGAACTACGAAAGTGTCTTGTGGCGCGAAAAGGCGTATGTCCATTATTTACTGAGATATTCCCTAAAAACGACTGCCAAAAAATGTAGATATTCACCTCTCTTACTGAATCAATAATTAAATAAATAATTAATCACTGAAAAAAAAAAAAGAATTCCAAAATTTCTTCAACATTTCTTTTATCCCGCGCGTCAGAAAAGAAACGCACGAGATAGAGCCCGTGAAAAAAAAAAACATTTGGAATAAAGACTCATCGATAAATTATAATAAATGATTGCTCTCGCCCGAATGAATAATGGAAGTGACGATCGGCGATTCTCGAAGTCTTGTCGATATCTCTTTCTCTCTTATCTTTTCTCGCCAATCTCATTCTCTTTTCCCTCTCTCTCTCACTCTCTCTCTCTCTTTCTAAAGCCCCAGACTTATGCGCTACGCCTGTGTGCACCTTCTATTTTTAAATGCATTCGCAAGTGGCACGCGGGTGGCCGACATGTTTTCCTAAGCTGGCGCAAAATTACACACTGCCTCCACCACCTCCCCCCCCCCCCCCGCCCCGATCCCGGCGCATTCACACGAAAATAATTTTTCCCCATCAAAACACAAGAACATAACCTCGAAATCTCGTGGAAAAAAAATACGGAAAAAGTCATTTACGTTTTAATCACCCGTTTACTTTCATTTCTGCCTCATTTCCCCTCTTCCCCCTCCAGCCCCTTAAATAAGAAAAAAAAAAACACTAGAATCACCGTCTCGATTCGCGGTGGGTCCTTTAACTCATCTTTCTCTCGTAAAACTCGTTCTCCATCTCTTTTCCTCAGTCCCTCTATTGTTTCTCTCCGTTTCTCAGTTTTAGAGACACGTTAACGAGCAGGTAAATATGTTGACTGGTTTGATCGACCGAGGAATAAGGTATTTTGTTGGATTGGTGTATCTTATAAACGAGGCGTGTGGTGGCAGGAGAGAGAGAGAGAGAGCGAGGCAGAAAAAACAAGCATGAGAGATTAAAGTAAAGAGAAGGAGAAAGAGAGAGAGAGAGAGAAGGATTTTGCTGCCGGGGCTTTAACTGTGTGTATGTAATCCTTTCCGTGTGTATATACTGCCGGCCCCCAAAGAAATGATTATAATAGTTGGTAACCGGAGAGAGCTGCCCATTTTAGAGCCTATGGAAGCCGCCGTATAATTTTCCACCCACTAAAATAGCCATCGGCTGCCTGTCTCCTGTCCCTTCCTCCCACTTCCAGGGCTCTTCCCCTCCGACCCCTCTCATTCGTTTCCTCTCCCCCCCCCCCCATCGCTCTGCTCTATTCTCCAGGCGAAAATCCTCTCCGCTTACCTTTCGCCCATGAGACTGATTCGCTCATCATGATTATTGGCAAATGAGGTACAGTTACGGTAAAAAATTTAATTTATTTTTAGGGTCTTGTTATTTATTTTTTTCTCTTCTAAGGGGAGAGGGATCCCTCTAATGCTCGAGCCTCTATTATTCGCGATGCGCAGTGGCATGCGCAGAAATCTAAAGGCAGTCGGCAGGAATTCGAGGTGATTACGAGTGAGTAATTTTGCATATATTTTTTTCTTTCTGTTGTGAGTTTGAATTGATTGAATTAATTGGGTAATTTAATGATTTTGACTCTTTTGTTGGGCCATTGTGTTTTAGGGTATATGAGAGTAGGTAACATGATTCTACGTGGTATAGGTCAGATTTAAGCCGCCTTTGATATTTAAATCGGGGTACCCCCGGAGTCCGTAGTATGCGACCACACGCAAGAATTTACACGTTCTGTATTGGCGTACCCTTCCTCCTTACACCCGGGTATTTCCTTCCACTTGTGGTGAGATGCCGCCTAGTCTGGGAAAAATAAATGTAATAAAAAACGGATTATTTATATGAGAAATTAAACAGAGTTCTATTGAACTGTTTTTTTTCAGGATTGAATACATAGGAGGGGGAGGGAACCTCTAAATGTCTGGAGGGGAATTTGGAGCCCTGCGTGGGTAGAATTAGAGAGTCGACAGTTGAAATTCGCTTTTTGTTTCTCCAACAATGAGACATTCATTTTTTTATTTCAAAAAAATTACGAAAAATTGAGAAATTTGAAAGAGACGAAGATGGAATTCCTTTTTCTCTTTACAAGATTTCTCTAAAACATTCTGCAACATGAATATCTGAAAACATGCAGGTGAACTCCTCAATTCCAAATTTTTTTTTAATTTTGAAAATTACGGAAAAAATTAATAAATAAAAAAAAGAAAAGGGGTTGAAGAGGGAGAAGGTTAAACTCACGTATGCCCTCATTCCTCTCCCCTCCCTTCACGTCTTTCTTCGTCTGGTTGAGACGGAGCGAACCTCTAAGCGATTGAGGTGAGTTTGGAGCCCCGCGTGGGTTAAATTAGAGATTCCCCCACTCTTTGAAATGTGTTTTCCCCTCGACGATATTATTTCAAAAAATTGTAATATGAATATGACAAGAAAAGCAGTCAAGTCCCTCTATTCTTCCAGTCTCTTGAAATTCAAAAATCATGAAAAAATTGACTTCAAATAAATAAATAGAAAAGGAGCTTGAGAGGGAAGTTTGAGAAAACGAATGCCCTCATTCCTCCCCCTTCCCCCCATTTCTTTCCTCATCTCGTTAGGATGGGGGGAACCTCTAAGCGATTGAGGGGAGTTTGGAGTCCCGCGTAAGCTGATCAAGAGGACCCCCCCCCCCTCTCCAAGTTCTCCTTCCCCTTCCCAATATTTCTTTGAAAACCTTTTTCATATGGACACCCCCCAAAAAAATCCCCCAACTCCTTTATTTTTTAATTTCTCCTCAACTCAAAAAATCCTGAAGCAATTGACTGAAGAAAGAGGAGGAAAAGGGGCCAGAGAGGGGGAAGGTTAAACACACGTATGCCTTTATTCCTCTCCCCTCCTTCCTCCTCTCATCTCTTTCTCTCGTGCCGTTTGCCAGCCTCCTTTCTCCATGAAGATTGGCCGATTAACTCATCACACCGATTGACTCGTATAAACTTTTAACATTGACTGTATCGCTAATAAGACACAGTGAAGGCAGTTAGTGCCGAACGCGCCTGCAGGGACCCAAACAGCTCTATATACCACCTATACCATAAAACTCATGGAAAACGAGTGGAGCAAAAAAAAAGGCGAGACAGCTGTGTGTGCTGGAAAAAAAAACCGTAACTAGAGTACTGGAAATCCCCGAAAAACGTCAGTTCTACCAATTGCCTCTAAAAAAAAATCCCCAAAAATAGATTAGAAAAATATTTTAGCGATAATAATAATAATAATAGAAAAAGACAAATATATTTAAATAAATTATTTGCCTTCTCCCAGTGCCAAAAAAATTCACACACTTGTCCCCTGCATTTTTTTATAACACAGGCCGAAAAGAAAGAAAAAAAAGCAGTTGGTGGCGCTGATTCTCGATGCCGGTAGACGAGTCCCCGGTTGGTCCGTATTGGACCACCCGAGTTTCGAGGTGAGTGCCGGCTACCCTGTAATCACGTGTGGCCGTGCCGCGAGCCGACAAGACCCCGAAAAAAATGAAAATAAAATGAGAGAGATAGAGAAGGCTGGAAGAAAGAAGAGGAGTGAAAAAAATGATTGGAGTTGAGGTAAAAAAAGGAAAAAAAAAGGAGATAAAGATAAACAAAGATTTGGCTTCCACCTTTTTTTTCGCAAAAAAAAAAAAAACATTCTCGTTGCCTGAATGGAGATGGGGATCGATGATTGGATTGACACTCCTTTTCCCTTCTCTTTTATGTATCTATTCCGATTAATTCAGTGACGTAGTTTGCGTGGATAAACGTGGAAAAACAGCACGTGTTATGTGTACTAAAAAGATATACGATACAATGTGTATATAATAAGACCACGGTGGCGCGTGCCGTTTGAGCAGGTGCGAGAGTTAATATATCTTCGTTTCATGCGAAAACTATGCTTTTATCTTCTTTCAAGTTCTTTTTTTTTTTTGTTCAGTTTGTTAAGGTTCGATTTTTCTGTTTTTTATTCAATTCAATTGCGAAAAGATGGGAATTAATGAGACAATTTTTTTCCCAGGATTTTACGCTAATATCTTTGAAACTAATGGAGATAGAGTGATTCTGCACTAAGAAGATTTTGCAGCTTTTGAAATTATGTACGAAAGTGTATTGGGGCAAATAAGGAAAGAAAGAGCAATTTTGGTCAGTTTCAATAAAGTATAGCATGAGAATGTTTTTTGTTACATTTCGTTTACACCATGTGACCGGACAAATAAGGCCAAAATTAATTTTCGAAAAAAATTAAATTAACATTGAAACTCTGCAAGCGAGGTTTTGTTTCAGTTTCATTGTGGAAATTCATGGTCACAGACCTATTTTTTCCTTATATCACTATATACACGGAGAGAATTTTCTCTGAAAAATTATGATGCTCAGCGACATAATGTGAATGCAAAATACAGGCCGGGGGCCTATTTCATGAGTCTACTAATGGAAAAAATGTCTTGGCCATGGCAATCAGTAATAGGGCCAATAAAATTTTCAAGATAAAATATTACAATAACTGTTACGTAGCATTACAAAAATATTAGCTGATAGTTTTTTCTCTCAAAGCTAAGGAAAAATCATGTGTCCGACAAATAATGAATAATTGGGCTCTTAAAAATTTTCATATGCTACTAAGAATTTTTATAATTTTTTTCGAATTTTTCACATGCCAGCCTCATAATGTGGTAGACGAAGGAGCATAGTCAAGTACCTTCGGCTGTTGTCGGTACATGAGCCATTGGCCATTTCACACTTGGCTTTGGATAGAAATATCTCGAAAACTATGCAAAATTTATCGAGACAGGCTGTGAATGAAATTTAGAGGAGAAATTAACGAAAAAAATAAATAAAACGTCATTTTTCTACGACCAGTAATTTCCGAGATATCAATTTTTTTATGACTAGGTCAGAAACAATGGACGAGGCCCGATAGCAAGCAAATGGTCGCTCTAGCGTCCCTTCTGAATTTTCCATTAAAAAATTAATATCTTAATAATTACGAGTTGTAGAGAAACGGAATTTTGCTCATTTTACACAGAGATAAATGTTTTCTTAATTTAAGAATGTGCAGTCACTTAATTTAAGAATGTGCAGGTCACTTGAATTAAGAAAGAGGAGTCACTTGATTTAAGTGAGAAAAGTCACTTAATTTAAGTGAGTTTTACTTTCTTAAATTAAGAAAGAAAAAGTCACTTGATTTAAGTGGGAAAAGTCACTTAATTTAAGTGACTTTTATTTTCTTAAATTAAGAAAGAAAAAGTTGCTTGATTTAAGTGAGAAAAGTCACTTGATTTAAGTGAGAAAAGTCACTTAATTTAAGTGAGTTTTACTTTCTTAAATTAAGAAAGAAAAAGTCACTTGATTTAAGTGGGAAAAGTCACTTAATTTAAGTGACTTTTACTTTCTTAAATTAAGAAAGAAAAAGTTGCTTGATTTAAGTGAGAAAAGTCACTTGATTTAAGTGAGAAAAGTCACTTAATTTAAGTGAGTTTTACTTTCTTAAATTAAGAAAGAAAAAGTCACTTGATTTAAGTGGGAAAAGTCACTTAATTTAAGTGACTTTTACTTTCTTAAATTAAGAAAGAAAAAGTTGCTTGATTTAAGTGAGAAAAGTCACTTGATTTAAGTGAGAAAAGTCACTTAATTTAAGTGAGTTTTACTTTCTTAAATTAAGAAAGAAAAAGTCACTTGATTTAAGTGAGTAAAGTCACTTAATTTAAGTGAACTGCCATTCTTAAATTAAGTGACTGCGCATTCTTAAATTAAGAAAACATTTTTTTCTGTGTATTCGTTAATTTTCCCTCTAAATTTCATTCACAGCATGTCTCGATAACTTTTCAGTACTTTTCGAGATATTTCAATCCAAAGCCAAGTGTAAAATGGCTATTTTTCTTTAAGAAATAAAAAGCAAAAATTTTGATGTGGAGCATGAGAATTTTTCAGTTCAGAAGCAAATTGTATCCCGTTTGTAGAGTGGCATGGTAATTTTTTTAAAAATCATTCAGAAAAATTCTTATATTTATCTCTTCGTGTATATTCTCGTTCGTTAGACTGTTTATTAATCTTTGAAATCATGAAAAATGCATGTTGTTGAACATATAGCAACGATTAATTCAATTAATTACATGAAAACATTGATAGCGGCAATATTGGTATTCAAAATCCAAGGATCCTCGAATCCCAGTCCTAGATGCTTGGACAGCGTTTGTCAAATTCGCAACAATATCGGATATTTATAATATTATTTAATAAAAAAATTATTATCGTAGATATCGTTTTTCCATATCGGTGAAATATTAGCAAATCGAAATAATTACAATATTTATGGCAACTTGAAGAAAAATAAAATGAAAGTAGGTAATGCAGATCTGCCATAAGGATTATCTGAAAAAAATTTGAAATAAGGAAAAATGGGATAATTCAATTCTTTTTTCAATCACTTTTTCGTAGAACATCTTGGAAACTGATGGAGATAGAGTGATTTTGAACGGAGACGGTTTTGTAACTCTTGAAATTCTCCACAAAAGTATTTTAGGGCAAAAAAGGCCAGTCTCCGTTATTTACTGAGATATTTGCGAAAAAAAAGAAGAATGATTTAAATTGTGATGAAGAGGTGGATTTTAATGTGTCAAATTTTTCTCGTCACTTTCTCGAGAATATCTCGGAAATTAATGGAGATACGCCCATTCCATCCGAGTCTTTTTTTTTTGTAGCTCTGAAAAATCTCGATGCAATCATTTTCGGATGAAAATGTCGTATCTCCATTATTTACCAAGATATCTGCAAAGAATGAACAATTTAAATTGTGATGAAAATTAAAAATAAAAAAATGTGTTTTTCTTTCATCACTTTGTGAGGAATATCTCCGGGAGTAAGCGAGATAAAGCAATTTTGCCTCAATCTTTATTTGGATCTCTTGAAATTCTTTAGAACAATGTCTCAGCACAAAAAGGCGTATCTCCATCATTTACTGGAATATTTTCAAAAAACAAACTACAAAGATAATAATATAGAAATGAAAAGAAAAGAATCATTTTTTTTTTAATATCTCGGTAATTAAGCGAAATGGGTCGAATTCCGCCTCAATTCCGTTTTGTAGCTCTTTGAAATTTTCTACAAAAAGAATTCCAGTAAAATCGCTCTATCTCCTTTAGTTTCCAAGATATTCTCAAAAATAGAGAAATTACTCTATTTTTTTCGTCAATTTTTTGCAAATATCTCGGAAAGTAAGCGAGATGCGTCCATTTGCTCCGAACTCGAATCTAAAGTAGGGGTGTGGGAATATTCGAAGTTTTGAATTATTCAGTGTGAATTGAATTTGAATAATTCAATTTGAAAATGAATCAAATTCTCGAATATTTGAATTATTCGAATATTCGAATAATTCGAATAATTTAAATATTAAAATTATTCGAATTTTCGAATTATTTCAATTCTTCGAATTTTTCAAATTATTTGAATTTTTTGAATTATTTGAATTTTTCGAATTATTGGAATTTTTCGAATTATTTGAATTTTTTGAATTATTTGAATTTTTTGAATTACTTGAATTATTTAAATCTTTCGAATTTTTTAAATTACTTGAATTATTCGAATTTTTCGAATTATTTGAATTTTTCGAATAATTTGAATTTTTTGAAGTATTTGAATTTTTCGAATTATTTGAATTTTTTGAATTACTTGAATTATTTGAATTTTTCGAATTATTTGAATTATTTGAATTTTTCGAATCATTTGAATTTTTTTAATTACTTGAATTATTTGAATTTTTCGAATTATTTGAATTTTTTGAATTATTTGAATTTTTTGAATTACTTGAATTATTTAAATCTTTCGAATTTTTTAAATTACTTGAATTATTCGAATTTTTCGAATTATTTGAATTTTTCGAATAATTTGAATTTTTTGAAGTATTTGAATTTTTCGAATTATTTGAATTTTTTGAATTACTTGAATTATTTGAATTTTTCGAATTATTTGAATTATTTGAATTTTTCGAATCATTTGAATTTTTTTAATTACTTGAATTATTTGAATTTTTCGAATTATTTGAATTTTTCGAATCATTTGAATTTTTTGAATTATTTGAATTTTTCGAATTATTTGAATTTTTCGAATTATTTGAATTTTTCGAATTATTTAAATTATTCGAATTTTTCAAATTATTCGAATATTTCGAATGATTTGAATTCTACTAGTATTTCAAATTCTACAAATATTTCGAATGGATCGAATAATTCATCTTTCGAATATTCAAATCGAATTTCGAATTGAATGACATTATTCAATTCAATTCGATTCATTTACAATTTGCACACCCCTAATCTAAAGCTTTTCAAATTCTCTACAAAACCACTTCCGGGCAAAACCGCCTCATCTCCCTTAAAAACCGAAATATCCTCAAAAACCCATCACTCCCAAAAAAATTCCCTGCTTTTTCAAACTCAATTTAAAAAAAATCATAATTTCCCTTAAAAAAAAAATTCTCAATTCATTTTCGTTACGTTCCCCAAAGGAAATAAAGGTGTAGATATCTAGATGAGATAAGACGACAGTCTCACGACACATTGGACGTGCAGTGGCAGTATCAGAAGTGAATAAGAAAAACAGTACTCAGTTTATATATATACATATATAGTGAAATGTGTGCGCGCGCGCACATTTACGCACATTTGAACAGAGAGAAAGCGATGAATTAAACAAGAATGAAGAATAAAATTGCTACCTAAGAAGCAAAAAGGCGCAAGTCCTATGCATAAATATCTATCTTTATGCCCTTTTGACTCTGAGGTAATAAAGTGTATTTTGCGTGTGTAAAAGGGAGAGAATAGCCTCTACCGGCTCCCACTAGGAGTCACTGGCTTCTGTCACCGGCCTTTCAACACTAAGCCCATTGCCACCCCACTTCAGTCTTATTTCGAACGTCGCGTGTGCGGGAGTCTCCCGCAGCTGCTCAAACGCGCACGATAATTTCACCCTTTTGAAAAAAAAAGGGGGAAAAAAATTGCAGAACAATCATTGAACCTGCCCCCCTTTTTTGAAGCCTCAAAAAGCCAATAAAAACGTATTTCCTTTTTTTTCAGTGAAAAAAAAACAGTGAAAAACTTAAAAGAATTGAACACAAAAAATGGAGTAAACACGTGTGCGGGTAAAAAAAATTAAAAAAAAAAAATTAAGGATGAATGCTGCATAATTGAAGAAATTCATCGTTTCCCTGCATTTTATATAATTCATTTGTTTTTGTAAAATAGAAAAAAATTAACTAAAAAGAAAAATAAAAATAAAAAATTACATCGAAATTCAAAAAATCAAGTGTAAAAAAAAAATGAACATAAAAAAGTTACATGAATTGACGGTGATTTTCCCCCTTAAAAAATAAACGGTAGAACAATAATTGCACCTCCCCCCTTTTTTTTGCACCCTCGAAAACCCCATAAAGAGTCTTGCCTTTTTTTTCAGTGGAAAAATCAGTGAAAAACCCCCCCGAGAAAAGGCAGAAAAAATGAAATAAACACGTGCGCCTCTGAGAAAAAAAAACCCCTAAAAAAGATTAATGTAAAAATTAAAGCTCAATGTCAAACAACTGGAAAAATCCATCGTTTTCCTGGATTTTGCGTCATTTATTTGGTTTCGTAAAATGAAAAAACTAAACTAAAAAAAAAAAAAAAAAAAAAAATAACAAACACAAAAAAAATGACAAAATTAAAAAAATCCAGTTTAAAAAAAATGAACAAAAAAAAAGTTAAATGTATGAATATACAGTGATGATATTAATGTGTAAAAAGTATAAAAAACTTGATGATAAAATTAAAAAATTAATAAATAAATTAATTAAATTACCGCGTCATCCTACTATCCTCTTTAATAATGAGGATAGAGGAGGATGCAGAACACATATTATTATTATTATTATTAATAATAATAAAAAAATTGAATTAATTGATGTTGTCCAGATAATGCGGTCAAATTTATTGATAACTGGATTTTTAAGCGGTTGGTGGTGTGTATTAGCTCTAGTACAGCCCCTACCACCGCTAAAAACAAATAAATTAATGATAAATAATAATTACAATGAGCTAATTAATGAATTAAATATAAATAATTTAAATTATGAAAATTCAATAAATTCAAGTGATGATGATGATAGATTAATGATGAGATTAAAAAGATCAAGCATTAAAAAAAAAAGTGAGAGTTTACGTGAAAAACGTAAAAATTGTAGAAAATTAAATAATAATAATTGTAGGGGTAAAAATTGGTGTCCTGATATGGATTTATCAAATCGTGCATTTTTATCACCAACTGTATTTGAAGGTAAAGCACGTAGTATGTCATCATCTAGAAAACCAGGTTCAAATTATGCTGTGACCTTCGAAGTTAAACAAGTATATAAAAGCCAATCGGGTTTTCAGCCATTAAAAAAAAATGACAGTGTTAGATTACATTTTCGTGATAAATTATTTAATAATAATAATAATAAAAATAATAATAATAATTTTAATATTAGTAGTAAAGGTACATTGTGTAGAAGCTATGATATTGGTGTTATTAATGATTTACGTGATTATAACAGTGGAATTATTAATGATTATGAAATTAATAGAATTATTAATTATTATAAAATGAAAATTGTGAGGGCTGATATTAAAAGGGGTAAGGTTTATATTGTTTTTGTTAATCGGGTTGGACCGAGAAATTTTACGATACTTGGTGAACCAGTGATACGGAGCAAGAAAAATGAAGCAGCTGTTCAGGCTGTTGTACGACCTGATTACGGTATGATTAAGTTTTTTTTTTATTTTTATAGTAATTAATTGAATTCCATGGGAAATTGGAAGATTATGAATACAATAATGAAGTATTGTCAACTCACGAAGTATGGGTTATCATTTAAACTTCTTCAGGCTCTCGAAATTCTTAGTATTTTGTCAATTTGAACTTGAATAAATCCATGCTGAGTTCTAGGAACATTTCAAATTATTCCAAATAATTTATTTGTTTATTTATTTATTTATTTATTTATTTACGCAATTCTGCATTTTTCATCATTTGTACATTCGTATATAAATTTTACACACAGAGAAAAATGTTTTCTTAATTTAAGAATGTGCAGTCACTTAATTTAAGTGACTTTTCTCACTTAAATCAAGTGACTTTTCTCACTTAAATTGAGTAACTTTTTTTTTCTTAATTTAAGAAAGTAAAAGTCACTTAAATTAAGTGACTTTTCCCACTTAAATCAAGTGACTCTTTCATTCTTAATTTAAGAAAGTAAAACTCACTTAAATCAAGTGAGTTTTCTCACTTAAATCAAGTGACTATTTCTTTCTTAATTTAAGAAAGTGAAAGTCACTTAAATCAAGTGACTTTTTCTTTCTTAATTTGAGAAAGTAAAACTCACTTAAATTAAGTGACTTTTCTCACTTAAATCAAGTAACTATTTCTTTCTTAATTCAAGAAAGTAAAAGTCATTTAAATTAAGTGACTTTTCTCACTTAAATCAAGAGACTTTTCTTTCTTAATTCAAGAAAGTAAAAGTCACTTGAATTAAGTGACTTTTCTCACTTAAATAAAGAGACTTTTCTTTCTTAGTTTAAGAAAATAAAACTCACTTAAATTAAGTGACTTTTCTCACTTAAATCAAGTAACTATTTCTTTCTTAATTTAAGAAAGTAAAAGTCACTTAAATTAAGTGACTTTTCCCACTTAAATCAAGTGACTCTTTCATTCTTAATTTAAGAAAGTAAAACTCACTTAAATCAAGTGACTTTTCTTTCTTAATTTAAGTGACCTGCACATTCTTAAATTAAGTGACTGCACATTCCTAAATTAAGAAAATATTTTTCTCTGTGTATAATTTCCTCACTTTTTCTTCAAATCATTAACAAAAAAATCGAAAAATTTGAGTTATTAACATTAAGTAAAGAGTTTACCGACTTAGCCCACTCATATCACAGTTATTTTACCTCTAATATTTAACCGCAGTCTTCAGTGATTGTGTTATTCTCTAAATATTTCAAAACTTCTCTTTTAAACTTCGAATAGTTACTATCATAAATGTCTACGACAGATGACACTTCGTTCACTAGATTAAATAATAAATAAATACACAATTAGTTTTTCACTATTGCACTTTTCTCGATCCCCACCTCTCTGTTCAATTTTTTAATATTTTTTTTCAAGGAAATTTTCTTGAGGGTTTTCCATAATGTTGAAGTAAATAATGGAGATGGCACGCACAAAAAAAATATATATGCGAACATATATGTTACATATATAATAAACATACGAAATATATGTGCGGTAAAAAATGTAATAATTGACATATATTTCTTCATATATATATATTTATATGCAGGAATATATTTCACTATATATGCCTGATATATGTTAAATATTTTATACTTATATTCACTACATATTTCAAATGCTGTAGGGAAAAATGCCACATATATTCAGAATATGTGTGACATATATGTCAAAAGTATGTCCAATATTGTATTTTCAACTATATAATCGATTAAATACGTTTACCGAATTTTTAAATATTATTTTCCATTTTCAATATTTTATTTCAATTTAACTGGGGCATTTCCGGTTTTTTTCCGAGTTTCTCTCCTCTAGAAATTGTAATTCACTATAATTAGCGGCAGAAAGATAGGCGGCGATAAAGTTATGAGGATCGAATTTCGCTTCACAAATATAGAATCTCTTAGTAGCTTGGCTAATAGAGTACCCGACTCGTAATCCGAAGGAATCGGGTTCAAGTCCTACTCAGTCCCTTTCGTTTTTCCGAGATTCTTCTCTGTACAAATTCCGATTTTAATTTCTCTTATTATTATTATTATTTACGATCACATGCTGATTTTTTTCTCTCAAGTTTAACTGACTTATACATGACATATAATTCAAATTAACAAAAAAATAAGCATCATATAAAATGAAATACCGTGAATGCCCCAATTAATGCCACCAAGAGACCTATTTTGCCACATATTTTTCATCGAAAAATTGTATCTTATCATAAATTCAACTATGATTTTTCCTCAAAAGAATTTAGGGTCTGGACTATCATTTACATTAATTATTCTCCTGAATTAATTATAAAAATTATTTAATTTATATTTTTGAAAACATTTTGCCCATGGCCCGATTCATGTCACCATGGCCCGATTTCTGCCATAGAGGGTCCCAATAATTGCCATCAATTAATTTCCATCACTGGTCGTTATTTTTAAATTATTCCTCAATTTATATGAAAGTCCAATGATTTTGCTAACAATCACTGCAATTTTCGATTTATTAAATACTTAAATTTTCTCAATATCACACATTTAACTGATGAGGCACTCTAACTCCACATGAAGAGCTTTAGGGCTTTATCTTGCTGAGCACGCTGGTCGCATTTAACGAATTAATTTTAGAAATATATCTAGTAGAGAAATATCGGATATTTTGATTGTCTGGTGTCCTCAGAATTTTTTTCTAGCCACTGTTATCGATTACTTAGAGTTGAGAATTCGAATAAGTTCAATAATCACGAAAATGTATGAAAAGTGGCATTAATCGGGCCAATGGCTTTAATTGGGCCATTGACGGTATTTCAGAAACCATTCAGTCGATCTTGCTGAAATTTTCATAGAAAAAAAAAATAATATTTTCCGAGTAAATCCAACTTTTTCATCGAAAAGCTAGCTTTTTTTCTCCTTCACCGACCTTCCTTCGGTTTTAGCGTTAAAAATAATATTTTCCGAGTAAATTTTTTAGCGAAAAAAATATTTTTTCTTTATTATATATAATATATATATATTTATATGATGAAAATCAGATAAATATCCCACACCGACCTTCCTTCGGCAAATTATTTTATTGGAAAAATATATAAATGAATATTAAATTATTTAATAATATTATAAGTAATATAATTACTTATAATATAATTAATAATATATTACAAATTATATCTAATATATATATAATATATTAAGCAGTAATTATTATATTAATATTTAAATAAAAAATATATATATTAATTATATATATATTAATTAAATTAATTAATATATATTTAAATAATTATATTAAAAATACTTAAATACACTTCATCAAAACTGATATCTTGTCGAAATTCAAGATCTTCATCTCTCACCGTTCTCGAGTAATAGAGAGTCGTAGGGCCGTACAGGGAGTCACACACACATACACGTCTACTTTTTTTCTCATTATGATTTCTCGACGTTCTGGATCATTTTGAGTCGTTTCCCATGAAAATTGGCATTTAAAAAAAAAAAAACAAAAAATGCGAAAACAAAGCTTCCATTCGGAAGCAAAAAGATTGAATTATTCGTTCTTAATTTTTTAATACTATTTTTGGCATTACATTTTTGGAAACATACCAGCAAATAATGAATATGGCGTTATTATCCCATAAAGGGATATGGCGTTTTTGCCATGAAGTGGTTTTGGCGATGATTTTGAGGGCTATAAAAAAGGATGGGGGAGGGGGGGGGGGAAGTGAGCTATCTCGACTAGTTTCCAGGATAATTGAGGTTTTTTTTTGTAATTTTTCTTAAAAAATTTGTTTTTTGAAAATATCTTAGTTATTGGTTGAGACAGGACATTTTTGGCTTATGGTGGTTTTGTTCATGGGATTTTGGGGGCTACAAATGAGGACTGAGGGAATAAGCGCTTTATTGCTTAATCCCCGAGAAAAATGGAGCCATTCTGTTTTATTTTCTGCAATATTTTAAAGAAATTGTTTTTCTGAAAATATGTCAGTAAATAATGGAGATAGGGCGTTCTTGCTCTGTAGTGGTTCTCGGAAGGATCTTAAGGGCTACAAAAAAGGATTGAGGGAAAAATGCACTATCTCGTTTAGTTTCCGTGATATTTGAGCAGTTGACCATCTCCATTATTTTCTAAGATATTCACGAAAAACTGATGAAATTCAATCGTGAAAAGATGAAAATAAGAGAAATCAATTTTAAGTTATTAGTTTCTTTCTGACAATATCTCGGAAAGTAATCGAAATAGAGCGATTGTGCCCGAATTCTTTTTTGTCGATCATTTTAAGAATTACAAAATTACTGCAGTGCAAAAAGGCGTGTCTCCATTATTTTCCGAGATGAAAACGGATAACATTCAGTCGTGAAGAGAAAAAATAATTAAAAATTCATTTTTTTGCCATTTGTTTTTTATTAATATCTCAGAAACTAATGGAGATACGCTTCTTTTGCCTTACTGTCGTTTCGTAGGACTTGAAATTCTCTATAAAACAACTTTTAGGCAAAAGGAGCCTACACAGAGAAAAATGTTTTCTTAATTTAAGAATGTGCAGGTCACTTAAATTGAGAAAGTAAAGTCACTTGATTTAAGTGAGAAAACTCACTTGATTTAAGTGAGTTTTACTTTCTTCAATTAAGAGAGGGAAAGTCACTTGATTTAAGTGAGAAAAATCACTTAATTTAAGTGACTTTTACTTTCTTAAATTAAGAAGGAAAAAAATACTTGATTTAAGTGAGAAAAGTCACTTAATTTAAGTGACTTTTACTTTCTTAAATTAAGAGAGGGAAAGTCACTTGATTTAAGTGAGAAAAATCACTTAATTTAAGTGACTTTTACTTTCTTAAATTAAGAGAGGGAAAGTCACTTGATTTAAGTGAGAAAAATCACTTAATTTAAGTGACTTTTACTTTCTTAAATTAAGAGAGGGAAAGTCACTTGATTTAAGTGAGAAAAATCACTTAATTTAAGTGACTTTTACTTTCTTAAATTGAGAAAGAAAAACATACTTGATTTAAGTGAGAAAAGTCACTTAATTTAAGTGACTTTTACTTTCTTAAATTAAGAGAGGGAAAGTCACTTGATTTAAGTGAGAAAAATCACTTAATTTAAGTGACTTTTAGTTTCTTAAATTGAGAAAGAAAAAAATACTTGATTTAAGTGAGAAAAGTCACTTAATTTAAGTGACTTTTACTTTCTTAAATTAAAAAAGAAAAAAATACTTGATTTAAGTGAGAAAAGTCACTTAATTTAAGTGACCTGCCATTCTTAAATTAAGTGACTGCACATTCGTAAATTAAGAAAACATTTTCCTCTGTGTATCTCGCTCAGTAGTCAACACTCAAAAACGAATGAATCTCTGTTCTCCCAATTTTCTTCAAATATCTCGGAAACTAAGCGAGATAGCGTAATTTCTCCTGGAACCATTTTCGTAGCTTCCCAAATTCTCTACAAAAGTGCCTTCGGACAAAAACAGCGTATCTCCATTCTTCACTGAGATATTCCTCAAAAACCCAAAGACTGATGAAAATTCCGTTCCATCCCTTCTTAACAACTAATTAAAAATTCAATTAAAAATTCTATATTAAACATCTCTTCTAACTAAACCACAGACCACTAATAAAAAAAAACAGGCATTCACAACTGTCACAGTTGAACTCTCGCGATTTCGATCGCATTAGCAGTTTTATTAAAGCTGATGTCATAATTTAACGTTGAAGTAACTAGTTCATGCACACAGAGCCCAAAGACTCTCATTAATTATCACAATTAAACCAAAGAGAAAAAAAAAACAAAGTCCACAAATTCTCGCGAGAAGGAAACTACACGAGAAGAAATTGACAAAAGAAATAAATAAAAAAAGACTGAAATAAGCTGAATTGATTGTAATTGCATTTTTTTTGGATTTTCACAAAAAAAAAAAAAATTTCCTCTTTCTTTTTTGAGAATATCTCGGTAAATAGTGGAGATACGCCGTTTTTGTTAGGAATTTGTTGTGTAAAGGATTTTAAAGGCTACAAAAAAGGATTCGAGCAAAATCACCCTATTCTCTTAATTTCCGAGTTATCTGAGAAAAATTAACAAGAAAAATAGACTGATTTTTATCAAAATTTTTCACTTTTTCTCATTTTTTTTGGTCATCTTTTTTAAGGTTGAGACGAGAAGAAATTAACGGAAAAAATTAGAAAAAGAGACTGAAATAAACTAAATTGATTCCACTCTAATTTTTTTTAATCTTTTCATAAAAAAAAAATTTTCTTCTTTTTTTAAGAATATCTCGTTAAAAAATGGAGATACGCCATTTTTTCTTGGAACTCTTTTCGTTCTAAATTTCAAGGGCTACAAAAAAGTATTCTTGTAAAATCGCTTCATCTCGCTTACTTTCCAAGATATTCTAAGAAAAAATTAACGTGAAAAATGGTCTGATTTTCTTTAGTTTTTCACTAGTTCGAATTTTTGTCAGTCTTTTTTTTTGTGTCTTAGGGAAACGAGGAGAAATTGACGAGAAAAAAAATAAAAAAAAAAAAAAAAAGACTGAAATGAACTGAATTGATCCCACTCGCGTTTTATTTATCGAAATCATTGGACATTGACTCATATGAGAACTTAGGTGGCTTTTATGTACGGTTCATAGCTGTTTGATGTTGTTATATGGTAGTAACGTGGTATCCCCATTGGGGGAGGCAATTGGGGGAGACGGTGTGTGTGGTGAAGAAGAGAAAAGAGAAAGAGAAAGAGAGAGAGAAAAGAGTTGTTGTATCTCTTGGGTTTCTGTATTATACATATACGTATCCAAGGCACGTACGGCCCCGTGTGACCATACTCGGATTGCCCGCAGTAGTTTTCTGTGTTCTGTATGGGGAACCTCTCCGCTCGACTAACGCTTTCTGTACGCACTCACCCGTCTAAATAGATAACTAAACCTCTCCTCATGAGTCTGATACTCTGCACTTTGTTGCGTTTTTTTATTTAAATAAAATAATCGATTTTACGAATTCGTCGATTTTTATTTGTTTGTTTTTTTTTTTAATATTTTGGTTAATAATGGAGATACACCCTTTTCTATTCTACACAGATAAAAATGTTTTTTTAATTTAAGAATGTGCAGTCACTTAATTTAAGAATATGCAGGTCACTTAAATTAAGAAAGAAAAGTCACTTGATTTAAGTGAGAAAAGTCACTTAATTTAAGTGAGTTTTACTTTCTTAAATGAAGAAAGAAAAAGTCACTTGATTTAAGCGAGAAAACTCACTTGATTTAAGTGAGAAAAATCACTTGATTTAAGTGAGTTTCAGATTCTTAAATTAAGAAAGAAAAAGTCACTTGATTCAAGTGAGAAAAATCACTTGATTTAAGTGAGAAAAGTCACTTAATTTAAGTGAGTTTCACTTTCTTAAATTAAGAAAGAAAAAGTCACTTGATTTAAGTGAGAAAAGTCACTTAATTTAAGTGACTTTTACTTTCTTAAATTAAGAAAGAAAAAGTCACTTGACTTAAGCGAGAAAACTCACTTGATTTAAGTGAGTTTCACTTTCTTAATTTAAGAAAAAAAAGTCACTTGATTCAAGTGAGAAAAATCACTTGATTTAAGTGAGAAAAGTCACTTGATTCAAGTGAGAAAAGTCACTTAATTTGAGTGACTTTTACTTTCTTAAATTAAGAAAGAAAAAGTCACTTGATTTAAGCGAGAAAAATCACTTGATTTAAGTGAGTTTCAGATTCTTAAATTAAGAAAGAAAAAGTCACTTGATTCAAGTGAGAAAAATCACTTGATTTAAGTGATAAAAGTCACTTAATTTAAGTGAGTTTTACTTTCTTAAATTAAGAAAGAAAAGTCACTTGATTCAAGTGAGAAAAGTCACTTAATTTAAGTGACTTTTACTTTCTTAAATTAAGAAAGAAAAAGTCACTTGATTCAAGTGAGAATAGTCACTTAATTTAAGTGACCTGCCGTTCTTAAATTAAGTGACTGCACATTCTTAAATTAAGAAAACATTTTTCTCTGTGTAAGCTCGTATTGTAGAGCTTTTCAACAGCTACGATATCAACTTTTGGATGAAAAAAAAGGGCGTATCTCCATTATCTTCAGAGATATTCGGGAAAAAACTGATGAAATTTAGGAGTGAAAAATTTAAGTAGAAAAAGTTCAATTTTTTTAGGCATTTGTTCTTCAAGAACAATCTTGGTAAATAATGGAGATACAATGGTTTTGCCCCAGGTCTGTTTTGTAGAGAATTTTGATAGCTACAAGTCCACTCAAGGACAAAATTAGTGTATTTCCATTATTTACAGAGATATTTGCGGCAGAACAATAAATTGTAGTCGTGAGAACTTCAAGTAGAAAAAGACATTATTTTTGTTATTTGTTTTTTTCGAGAATATCTCGGTAAATAATGGAGATACAGCGTTTTCATCCTGAGACAGCTCTGTAGCTATTGAAATTCCCTACGAAAGTATATTGATGAAGAAAATAGCGTAACTCCATTATTTTCAAAGATATTCTCAAGAAACTGATGAAATTCGTTCGTGAAAAAAATGCAAGTAGAAAAAGTTCATTTTTATTTTCCAATTATTTTTTGGGAATATCTCGATTAATAATGGAGATACGCCCTTTTTCATCCTAAGCTCGTATTATAGAGCATTTCAAGAGCTACAAACTCACTTTTGGTTAAAAAAAAGGGCGTATCTCCATTATTTGCTATAATATCGGGAAAAAGTGGGGGAAAAATGCATATCAATGCTGTTTTCGGGGATTTATATTATCGATTAAAAAAATGAAATAATGTCATTTGATTTTTTCGAAAAAATTGTGCGAATTGCGCCTGACGGCGCTACCATCGGAGCAATCTTCCTCGAAACTTTCTTCCGCGAAATACAACCGCACGAGACATCAAGTGCCTTGGGTATATAGAGATGCCGGTCACGATCCACGCATGGACGTTTCTCTCCCCCCCCCCCCCTTCCATTTTTTTGCTTATTTACTTTTTTTTTAAACGTCTTTGGACAGAAAACACACCGGCTTATATGTATATCTATATATATAGATATATACATATATATAGATATGTATATAATAGTATGTAATATATATGTACATATATGTATAATGTGCGTATGGGTTGTACACAGTTTCTCCCCAGACGCCTGTGTTACGAGCGAAATTCCTTGAGTGTGTGTGTGTGTGTGTGGAAGGGGATAGGCGGGGGGGGGGGGGGGGGGGGATATTGTGAATTGGATGGTTTATGTCTGTAGAGAAATGAGAATGATTCATCATGGAATAACTCGGTAAATAATGGAGATACGCCATTTCTGTCTCAAATTTGTTTTGTAGAGGATTTGAAGTGATACAAAAAAGGATTCAGGTGAAATCGTGCTATCTCACTTATTTTCCGGGATATTTGGGAAAAATGAATGAGCGAAATAAAGTCATTAACTTTTGGTTTTTGACTAAAAAAAAAAAATTCTTTTATTTTTGAGAATATGTCGGGTACATTACGGAGATACGACGATTTTTGGTTGAAAGCTGTTTTGTGGAGAATTTCAAAGGCTACATTAGGACAACAAGGGCGTATCTCCATTACTTTCCGAGACATTTACGAAAAAATGCAAAAATAAAAAATGAAGAGTTGAAACAGATAAAAATCTTTTTTTTTGTAGTTTCTTGAGAATATCTCGGAACGTACACAGAGAAAAATGTTTTCTTAATTTAAGAATGTGCAGTCACTTAATTTAAGTGGCCTGCCATTCTTAAATTAAATGACTTTTCTCACTTAAATCAAGTGACTTTTTCTTTCTTAATTTAAGAAAGTAAAACTCACTTAAATTAAGTGACTTTTCTCACTTAAATCAAGTAACTATTTCTTTCTTGATTTAAGAAAGTAAAAGTCACTTAAATTAAGTGACTTTCCTCACTTAAATCAAGTAACTATTTCTTTCTTAATTTAGGAAAGTAAAAGTCACTTACACAGAGAAAAATGTTTTCTTAATTCAAGTGAGAAAACTCACTTGATTTAAGTGAGTTTTACTTTCTTAAATTAAGTGAGAAAAAGTCACTTGATTTAAGTGAGAAACCCTACTTGATTTAAGTGAGTTTTACTTTCTTAAATTAAGTGAGAAAAAATCACTTGATTGAAGTGAGAAAACTCACTTGATTGAAGTGAGAAAACTCACTTGATTCAAGTGAGAAAACTCACTTAAATCAAGTGAGTTTTCTCACTTGAATCAAGTGACTTTTTCTCACTTAATTTAAGGAAGTAAAACTCACTTAAATCAAGTGACTTTTCTCACTTAAATTAAGAAAGCATTTTTATCTGTGTAAATTAAGTGACTTTTCTCACTAAAATCAAGTAACTATTTCTTTCTTAATTTGAGAAAGTAAAAGTCACTTAAATTAAGTGACTTTTCTCACTTAAATCAAGTGACTTTTTCTTTCTTAATTTAAGAAAGTAAAACTCACTTAAATCAAGTGAGTTTTCCACTTAAATCAAGTGACTTTTCTTTCTTAATTTAAGTGACCTGCACATTCTTAAATTAAGTGACTGTACATTCTTAAATTGAGAAAACATTTTTCTCTGTGTAAGCGAGAAAAGCGATTTCGTCTGAAACCTTTTTGTAGATCTTGAAATTCTCTACAAAACCACTCCGGAGAAAAAAGCGTATTTAGTTCATTAAAACTGCGCCAAACCATAAGTTGATATTTGTCGTAATACTAAGTCATAACTCTGTTTCATCACCTCTCCATAACACCTCTCAACAATGTCTTTGAAGCTATTCATCACAACGTTTGGCTCCTCGTGACACTACGTCAATTAGAGCGAGAAACCTACAAATAAAAAATCTTAAATCTTTCAAAAAATCAACAAATTCTTTTTTTTTTCGAACCCCTCCTTTTTTTTTATTGGATCCTCGTAATTTCTTCTCTCCATTCCTCATAGAAATTGTTGAAGAAAAGAATTAAAAAATGCAAAAAATGTTTTTTCACTTATACAGATAAGAATGTTTTCTTAATTTAAGAATGTACAGTCACTTAATTTAAGAATGTGCAGGTCACTTAAATTAAGAAAGAAAAAATCACTTGATTTAAGTGAGAAAAGTCACTTAATTTAAGTGACCTGCTGTTCTTAAATTAAGTGACTGCACATTCTTGAGTTAAGAAAACATTTTTCTCTGTGTAATGTCCCAAAAAATCGAGACACTGCAGTCAATAGAGTGAGATCGTAAAAATCCGAATAATTTTGCAGAATCTCCAAATTCCAATTTTCTCAAATCCCAAGTTTTTAATTATATTCTCGTAATTTTTTTCATTCTTCTTCATAAGAATAGTTAAAAGAAAAATTTAATGTAAAATTCTTTTTTTTTATATGATTTTCTGAAAATTGATGACACCACAGCAATTAGAGCGAGAAACATGAAAAAAAACAGAATAATTTTCAAAAAATCCTCGAATTCCAATTTTTGAAGCCCCAATAACTCCAAATTAATAGATTTTCAGAGTTTAATCAATACACTTTCCTAATATTTCTTTTTCATTTCAAAACAAAACGATTGGAATTATTTTTAAAAATCCCCAAATCCCAATTTTTCAAACTCCTCCAAAACTCTCAATTATTAATGGATAAATTCCGATAATGATCTTCTTTTAATTACCCATAAGAAAATCTTCAAAAAAAAAAAAAGAATTTTTTTTTCTGGAAGATTTTCTGGAAATTGAGGAAAAAAAATTCCTACTGATCTCAATCTATTTTAAAGATTTTCATCTGACTCCCTTTTTTTTTCCTCTTCTCCCAGATGAATATGTCGTATGTGAATGATGAAATAGACATGCGTTATGCTCGTTAAATAGTTGGAAAATAAATGAGGAATTAATGACCCAGTTAATATCTTAAGCAAAAGAGATTTTTTGCTCTTCCATTTGGGGTCAATTTGTCATAATTATAATGCGCCTCTTTGCCCCTCTTCCACTATTCTATTTGTATCAATTTCACTGGATCAAGGGATCGTGTATTCGAAAGCTACAAAACTATCTTCGGGCAAAAAAGACGTGTCTCCTTTATTTTCGAAGATATTTATAAAGAACTGATAAAATAATTCCATTTTTTTCAACTTTCCTGAAAATATCCCGATAAATAATGGAGATAGGCCTTTTTCGTCCAAATATTGTTTTGTGGAAAATTCGGAGAGCTACAAACTCATCCTAGGACAAGAAGGTCGTATCTCCATTATTCTGCTGTTGAAGATATTTGGGAAAAAGTAGGGAAAATAAATGAATTTTTTAGATTTTCCGAGGATTTGTGATCAATGAAGAACAAAAAATGATGAATCAATGACCCAATTGTAATATTTTGTTAAGGTTAAAACCGGAAAAAACGAAGATTTGTAGGCCAGTTTCCAATTAATTGCTGATAATTTGGAAAAATGTGCTTTAATTTACCCGAAGAAGTAATTAAAGTATTCGAAAAACATATCTTAAGCTTGTGAATATAATGTTTTTTTGTTTCTCGAATTTTTTTTTTGCATTACTAATCACCTATCATGTGCATGAGATAGAGTAAGAGGCAAATAGTTACGACTACCTTCTAATTAAAGTTTCTCAATAACTATACGGTGAATTGAATATCTTTTTCTTCTATTATTTAGTTAATTTTTTTTATTATATTATTATTTAGTTAAGATGCTGTTTTCTTCGACAATTGTTTTCAAATAATAGCTCGAGCTTATGGCTTTTTTTAGTACACAGAAAAAAATGTTTTGTTAATTTAAGAATGTGCAGTCACTTAAATTAAGTGACTTTTCTCACTTAAATTAAGTAACTTTTTCTTTCTTAATTCAAGAAAGTAAAACTGACTTAAATCAAGTGAGTTTTCTCACTTAAATCAAGTAACTTTTTCTTTCTTAATTTAAGAAAGTAAAAATCACTTAAATTAAGTGACTTTTTCTTTCTTAATTCAAGAAAGTAAAACTCACTTAAATCAAGTGAGTTTTCTCACTTAAAGCAAGTGACTTTTCTTTCTTAATTTAAGTGACTGCACATTCTTAAATTAAGAAAACATTTTTCTCTGGGTAATTTCGTTACTTCTGTCCGATTTAGGGAGTTTTATCCTTACCACTGGTATTTCCAGTCACTTAGATAATTCATATCTCATAAACTGGGCGGACGAAAAATTTGAAAAAAAATTCAGAAAAATATAAAAAAATGTAAGCTTTGATAAGGCATCAAAAAAATATGGGTTTAACTGTACTCGACTCCCTTGGGATACTACCTCAAGCAAAAGCGATTTATTGCTCTTCCATTTGGAGTCAATTTGTCATAATTATAATTTGCCTCTTTCCCCCCCATCTACCCCATACATCTTATTTGGATCAATTTCACTGGATCAAGGGATCATATTACTCTCTTTCTCTTCGAGTTTAAAAGCAGTTGTACTCTGTCTCCCTTTTGTTTTGACTCTGACTCTCTTTCATCCGGTGTTTGATTACCCAAGAGTGTTTATAAGCATTCAACTCATCGCAATACAAAGTTTTATTTTTATTTTACTTGGTATTATTATTTTAATAACAAAACGCGAATGCCCCCTCGGCCGTGACGAATTGCCTTTTGGATCTTCTGTATATTTTTTTTTTCTGTTATTTTGGCTTTTTCGGTGGGAGTTGATTCAGTTTCTGTGAAATATCTCGATGAATAATGAAGATACACCCTATTTATCCTGAAGTGGCTTTTGTAGAGAATTTTGAAGGCTACATAAGAAAAAGCGAGCAAAATTGCTCTATCTCACCTAGTTTCCGACATATTTTCAAAAAATCAACGAGGCAAACATTTCTGTCGTTTGTTTTTGAAGAATGTCTTAGTAAATAATGGAAATGCGCTTTTTCTTCATTCTCAGATGATTTTCTAGAGGATTTTGAGAGCTTCGAAACAGGATTAATGCATAAATTGCACTATCTCGCTCAGTTTCCGAGATATTTCAAAAAAATTAAAGACGGCAATAGACTCATTCTGATTTGTACACAGAGAAAAATGTTTTCTTAATTTAAGAATGTGCAGCCACTTAATTTAAGAACGGCAGGTCACTTAAATTAAGTGACTTTTCTCATTTAAATCAAGGGACTTTTTCTTTCTTAATTTAAGAAAGTAAAAATCACTTGAATTAAGTGACTTTTCTCACTTAAATCAAGTGAATTTTTGTTTTCTTAATTTAAGAAAGTAAAAATTACTTAAATTAAGTGACTTTTCTCACTTAAATCAAGTGACTTCTTGTTTCTTAATTTAAGAAAGTAAAAATCACTTAAATTAAGTGAGTTTTTTCACTTAAATCGAGTGACTTTTTCATTCTTAATTTAAGAAAGTAAAACTGACTTAAATTAAGTGACTTTTCTCACTTGAATCAAGTGACTTTTTCTTTCTTAATTTAAGAAAGTAAAACTGACTTAAATTAAGTGACTTTTCTCACTTAAGTCAAGTGACTTTTCTCAATTAAATCAAGTGACTTTTTGTTTCTTAATTTAAGAAAGTAAAAATCACTTAAATTAATTGAGTTTTCTCACATAAATCAAGTGATTTTTTCTTTCTTAATTTAAGAAAATAAAACTCACTTAAATTAAGTGACTTTTCTCACTTAAGTCAAGTGACTTTTCTCAATTAAATCAAGTGACTTTTTGTTTCTTAATTTAAGAAAGTGAAAATCACTTAAATTAATTGAGTTTTCTCACATAAATCAAGTGATTTTTTCTTTCTTAATTTAAGAAAGTAAAACTGACTTAAATTAAGTGACTTTTCTCACTTAAGTCAAGTGACTTTTCTCAATTAAATCAAGTGACTTTTTGTTTCTTAATTTAAGAAAGAAAAAATCACTTAAATTAAGTGAGTTTTCTCACTTAAATCAAGTGATTTTTTCTTTCTTAATTTAAGAAAATAAAACTCACTTAAATTAAGTGACTTTTCTCACTTAAATCAAGTGACTTTTTCTTTCTTAATTTAAGAAAGTAAAACTGACTTAAATTGATTGACTTTTCCCACTTAAGTCGAGTGACTTTTCTCACTTAAATCAAGTGACTTTTCTTTCTCATTTATCATTTAAGTGACCTGCACATTCTTAAATTAAGTGACTGCACATTCTTAAATTAAGAAAACATTTTTATCTGTGTAGAGAATTTTCAGAGCTATAAACAAGAATAGATTGACAAAAACGGCGTATCTCCATTATTTTCCAAGATATTTGGAAAAAAAAGAAAGAAAGGCAACGGACGTTCCCGTTTTATCTTTTGACGATTGAATTTTCAACTATTCTTCTTGCGAATATCTCGGTAAATGGAAATATGCCCTTTTTACTCCAGGAACGTTTTATAGAGAATTTTGAAAATTACAAACAATGATTGTGGCAAAATTCCTCTATCCAGTTTATTTCCCAAAATATTCCCAAAAAATAGAATGAAAAAAAAACTCATTGAAATTCCACTTTTCACTACTATTTCTATCGCTTGTTTTTTCAAAATTATCTCTTCAAATAATGGAGATACGCCTTTTCTGCCCTCAATTCACCTCGTATCTCTTGGAATTCTATATAAAACTATCTCAAAGCAAAAAGGGTGTATCTCTATTATTTACCGAGAAATTCTCAGAAAACTGTTGGAAAAAATTACTTAAATATTATTTCACCTTTTTACTACTGAATTGGGGTTGCGTGGCAAGTGGTTACGGGCAATGTGTAGTCAGACATGCGTACTCAGACGCTTGGCGCCAATTTTTGAAGCTCCACATTATTTTTCAATGCGTCATAACGTTGAAAAAAGAAGAGAATAATTACACACGTGTATTTCCTAGGTAATAAACAAATTTTCAACAGAATTTTTGGAAAAATATTTATTCACATTTTCTTGTTACTTGTTACTATTATTATTATTTGCCTTCAAATAAGCCGCTTCTAATGTTATCTGGGAGTCCAGAATTCCAGGAATATCACGCATTGAACAGCTCTGAGTTCAATTGATTATTTTATATTTTTGGGAATTGAATTGGAGCAAAATGGACCAGCAAAGTAAAATGAATTGGATTTTTTTTTGAGGTGAAGGAATCAACGGAGAATTCTGAAAAAAATTGAAAACATGCTCTAGATTACTCACATTGTTGTGCAATTTTTTTAAAATTTTTTATAAAGTCCTTCACTACTAAAAAAATTCTGGCATTCTGCCGTTTTTTTCGAGAAATTGGAAAATTTAATTTAACATTTTTTCTCATTTATATATATATAAATGAGAAAAAATGTTAATGTTTATATATATATAAAAAAAAAAACGAATGGAATTTGTTGGAAATAAGGTAGAAAACGTGAATGATCAATGACAGTGAGAATTTCGTAAAATTCCACGAAGTTATTGGCTGGATTTTTCCATTGACTTCTGAGAAAGTGAATAAATAAGATTTTCCAGGCATAAAACTGAATTTTTCGATTTATTGCTGATATTAATTCGAGTCAGTGGAATAGGTCAGAGCAATCGTAAATTATGTTGCCTTCAGACTAATTATTTATTACGAGAAAGATAATTCTCCAGAGATTTGGGTGAAGGTAGGATAAAATGGACACATAGGGTAAAACGGACACGTGTTAGTGAAATAACTTTAACGGCAATTTCGGTCATATATAGGCCTTCGTTTATGAGAATTTTGATCTGAACTTGAATGGAAAGAACATGTTGACACATGTTTTCCATCGAAAATTTTCTCAGCTTTTCAATTAAATCATCAGAAAAAATTTATTTCGAACCGTTTAATTGGAATGTTCAAAAAACCTCACCCTATTTCGCTTTTTCTCAACAAAAATCAATTCCTCCAATCAACCATTGTTAATTGAGCGCTGAATGAGTCGCTCCAAAAGAAGAAAAAAAAAACCAAAGTCCAAAGCTCATCATCAACGAAATACGTGAAGAAAAAAGCAAATAATAAAACAACAAAAGAAATTAAGGAATCTCAGTCGGTACTAATTATAGCAGCTCCAACACTAGCATTGTTGTCGGTCGTTCTTTGAAAATATCTCGGAAACTAAGTGAGATAGAGCCCTCTTATCCAATTCCTTTTTTGTAGCTTTGGGAATTTCTATGAAACCACCTTGAGGCAAAAAAGCCGTATCTCCATCATTTCCTGCGAAATAAAAAAAAGAGACGAACCGCTAATATGACGGGATAAAATTTTTGAGTCTTTGGAGAGGCTTTCACGGTTTTCAAAGACTCCCAGAAGGACTTTTCGGTCTCTAGAGTGTCCCGCAAGTCCCGCAACTGTCTCTACAGTGTCTCTCGTGTCTCTCCCGTAAAGACTTTTATCTTTCCTGGTCTCTCCCGCAAGGACTTCTATCTTTACTAGGCTCTCAGTAGATTTATAAAGATTTGCAAAAACATAAGTCCTCATGAGAGAGATCGAGGAATGAATCATTTTTTTTATTTCAACTTAATAAATTTTAAGTTTTCAATTTTTATGATTTTCGCAGACCGTGGAATTATTATTTTTTTCATATTTGACTTTAATTAAAATTCTCAATATTAGCGGAAAGTGGAGTGAAACGGACATAGGGGTAAAATGAATATACAGTGTAACCTTAATATAACGAACCTCAATATAACGAATTTTTCAAAATCCTCTAGAACTGCCCATAAGAGTCTATGTAAAATATACCTTTTCATTACGAATATATTTTTCAAACAACCTCGCTATAACGAAAAATCAATCATTGCAGAATATATATATCTCTATATATAGAAACTATTATTGATCTTCATATAACGAATTTTCCAGCCTACAACCTCTACATAACGTATCCTACAAATTATCCCCACTCAATTCCACAATAACTAATGTCTCAATGAGTGCTGATACGTTTAAATCTTCATAAGATAGACATTACTGTTTGATCACTGTAAACATTGCTGTTTGTGATTGTTAGTAATTTTGAAGTTGTAATGGCTGAAAAACGGAAAATCTGTTGTTTGAGTGTTGCAGAAATTTTAACCTTTATTAAGCATTAACCTCTATCATGTTGTTAATTTTCTCTCTTACATTCTATGTTTATATTCTATTTGAATGTTTTCAAATAAATAATTCTGTTTTTTGATTCAAATGAGTTGTTATTCACATGAGTTGTTTTAATGGAAATTTTCTTACCTTGTTATAACGAATCGAGTTTAATCTAACCTCTATATAACAAACCTCACTGTTACGAATAACTCGATATAACGAATAATTCCTATTTCCCTTCAGTTTCGTTATATCAAGGTTACACTGTATTTGAGTTTCGATGTTTATATTATCAATTTTTTTTTAATTAATCAAAATACTGGACATTTGGAGAAAAGACACACATATTTTATTATTCTTTTTCAATCAAATTGACAGGCTCTTTGAAAAATAGAAAGACTGATGACTTTCGAAAAGAGACTGGAGGAGTCCTTATTTGAGAGACTGTGAGTCTCTCAAGTAAGGACTCTGGTATGTTGAGCAGGGACTGAGTCCCTGTAGGAGAGACACGTGTCCCGTTCGGAGAGACAGCAAGGTGTCTCTAGAAAGTCCCTGCCATGGCGCGAATAGGGACTCTGTCAGAGACCAGGACAGGAGTCTTCCGACCACCGAAAGACTCAAATTTTTTCATTCCGGGATACTAGTGGAAAAAGGGAAAAAGACCTGAACCTCGTAAAATGGCAATGCCCGATTCCACTGAGCCACCATGAGGCCGTCAAAAATCCGAATGGTCAGTCAGGATAAATAAATGTCAGAATTCATCAATATAGATGAAAATACACCGTCAATTTTATTTTCGGTCATTTTTTTGGTCATTTTTATGATTTTTCCAAATTCAATGCAAATACTCATAGATATCATTCATTTGCAATCGTGCAGTTTTTCTAATTTTTTGTAAAATATGGGCGATTGAAATACCCACTTCAAGACTAAAGAATCACAATCGATATTAAATTAATAATTTTTGGGGATTTTTCTGAAATTTTCATGAAAATTTATAAAACTTTTTATAAAATTTTTCTGACAAATTGCACTGACAAACTGCTTCAGTTATCGCAGAGCAAATTTTGGTAAACATTGGTTTCTTATATTCCAAACATTATATTCTTCAATATGGAAGCTAATATGATATTTTTACGGTGTTAGTTGTTCGATTTAATAAAAAAAACTGATACCGTCAATGGCCCAATTAATGCCATCGGCCCAATTAATGCCATTTTTCATACATTTTCGTGATTATTGAACTTATTCGAATTCTCAACTCTTAGTAATTGATAACAGTGGCTAGAAAAAAATTCTGAAGACACCGGACAATCAAAATATCCGATATTTCTCTACTAGATATATTTCTAAAATTAATCCGTTAAATGCGACCAGCGTGCTCAGCAAGATAAAGCCCTGAAGCTCTTCATGTGGGGTTAGAGTGCCTCATCAGGTCAATGTGTGATATTGAGAAAATTTAAGTATTTAATAAATCGAAAATTGTATTGATTGTTAGCAAAATCATTGGACTTTCATATGAATTGACGAATAATTTAAAAATAAAGACCAGTGATGGAAATTAATTGATGTCAATTATTGGGACCCTCTATGGCAGAAATCGGGCCATGGTGGCATGAATCGGGCCATGGGCAAAATATTTTCAAAAATATAAATTAAATAATTTTTATCATTAATTCAGGAAAATAATTAATGTAACTGATAGTCCAGACCCTAAATTCTTCCGAGTAAAAATCAAATTTGAATTTATGATAAGATTCAATTTTTCTATGAAAGATATGTGGCAGAATAGGTCTCTTGGTGGCATTAATTGGGTCATTGACGGTAGTTCGACATGCATGTGATGCGTGCACGCAACATTCCAAAATTCGTATCTTCCACGAAAAAAATTGAAATGTCACGATGGATTCATTAACTAGGAAGTATTTTGAGATGAAACCCTGAAGGAAATAATTTTCATTCACCATGAAATAGGTCTCGGTCTGAGAGGGTTACCTCGTGAAATTTCGAGTGTCAATATCTTCTGATTTGCTTTCTGCAGCCCTTCGAAAATTTAACTGGATCATTATCTTATCATAATCTACGAATGTGCCAAATTGTAGAATTCCTGAAACGTTCAATCGAGTACCAGCTTCAATCAAGTACGACCTTAATCCACATATTTAAATTCTAGGAAAAGTGTAAAAGGGTATGTATGCATATGTACTTGAAAATTGATACATATGGGGCATTCCACGCCAAATCAGACAGTTTTCCGACTTGCATTTTTGATTTCCTCTATTTTCTGACATTTTCTTGTATCTATCAAAGCACACTTTTCGGCCAAGTTCGAGATTTTTTTGATCATCGATTCAAAAGATATCGAATTTTGAAAAAAAACAGCTGTTCTTACGGTTTTTTGCTTGTAACTCCCATAAAAATGGTCCGAATTTAGCGTTTTTTTTCTCAAAAATCTCGTTTTTTTATGTACTTTTCGAGAAAAAAATACAAAAAAATTATGTCAAGTGTTTTTCTGTATGATTTTTGAAATTTAAGATTTGAAACGTGATTTTGAAACTGTTTGTGTCCTTTAATTTTTTTGAAATTTTTTTACCTCAAACTTCCATCAATTTTGAAAATTCTGAGTCTCAGTTAATCATGGGGTTCGGAAAATTACTATTTTTTCTCGATTTCTGAAAATTTGAAAAAAAAATTTCGGTCTCATTCATTATTAAAACTCTTTTTTGCTGTTGTCTACTCTTTGTTGAGTAATTTTGAATTGATTTCTATCATTAAACGGAGTTTTAAAGAAATTACCAGTTTTATTCTAAGAGTCTCAAAAAATATTATTTATTTATTTTATTTTATTAATAGGGAAGAGTAGGGCAAAGGGGAACGGCGTGGCAATGTGGAAGCATATTATGATTTATCAAGATATTATGATATATCAAGGGTTACATATAAAAAATATATCGAAGGCCGAAAAGCAGAAAATCGTATTCGCCAAAATGAACATTCCTATGGTAAAAAGTCGTATTTAATTTTCAAAAATGGAGAAAAAATGTAATTTTCTGATTTCCATGATCAACTGGGGCTTGAAATTGTCAGAATTGATGGAAGTTTGAGGTAAAAAAATTTCAAAAAATTAAAGGACACGAACAGTTTCAGAATCACGATTGAAAGATTTTCTTTTTTTTTTTTTATACTTATTTAACGTCGCCATATTTTTTTGAAAAGTACATGAAAAATCAAGAATTTTGACAAAAAAAACGCTGAATTCGGACAATTTTTATGGAAGTTATGAGCAAAAAACCGTATGAACAGCTGATAATCAAACCGATAATCAAAAAAATTTCAAACTTGGCCGAAAAGTGTGTTTCGATAGATACAAGAAATTGTAAAAAAAATAGAGGAAATCAAAAATGCAAAGTTGGAAAACTGTCTGATTTGGCGTGGGATGCCCCATATATATGCATATTTTTCACCCCTTGTGTACCAAAATAGGCTTCAAATGAAGAAAACCTTAGTGGTTAATAAAAAAAAATTCGAAATTGCTGGTGTGGAGACGGAAAAAAATACATCTTTTCATTAATTTATCAGGAATATCTCGGGAACTAAGTGAGATACGACCTTTTTGTCCTAATCCATTTTTGCAGCTCTTGGAATTCTCTAGAAAATCATCTGAAGACAAAAAAAAATATCTCCATGATTTTTCGAGATATTGTCAAAAAAAAACAGCGAACGACAATAAACTCACCCTATTCCACCTCTTGAAAAGATGAAATTGAGTGAGTTGAGAGGATTTCAACAAAATTAATTCCTCTAATTATCCATTGTTAATTAAACGCTGAATGATCCTCTCCTAAAAGTAGAAAAAAAAAAGTCGAAAGCTCAACATCAACGAAATACGTGAAAGAAAAAGAAATAATAAAAAAAAAACAAATCTCACTCTACTTCACGTAAAGTTGAACCGAAAATCTCATTCTGTGCTAATTATAGTAGCCTCAAGCTCAACACCATAGTGCTTCTTCGTTGTAATCTACGATGAGAACGAAAATAGAAAGACTGGGATGCGCTTCGTCGGCTGTGGACCGTCTTACTGTAGCTACTGAAAAACTCGGCGAGAATCGTGACACTCGTCTGTGTTTCAAATTTATAAGAAAGAAAAAAATGAAAATTGTCAATTTTTGTTTTTTTAATAATTTTTTTTTCTTTTTCAGTTCGTGAAGTTACGTTGTCAGAGCTCAGGGATTCTGTGGCGAGGACTCGGGATAGGGTTAAACTCGTGTGTAGAACGAGGGGCTCGCCACCACCACGTGTGCACTGGCTCAAGGACGGTGTGCCACTTAATCCACGTAGAGGACTGAAAATTCAACACAAACGGTGAGATTATTTATTGTTATTTATTTTTTCAGGGTAAATTAAAGTAGAGTGGACGTGGGGGTGTGATGAATTGTTTCAGTTCATTTTACTGCAAAAAAAATTGTTTTTTTTTTTTTTTTTTTTTTTTTTTTAAAGATAAAGTGATTATTTTTTTTGTTTTTCTTTTTTCGAGAATATCTCGGTAAATAATGGAGATACGCCCTTTTTTCTTCAAGGTTTGTTCAGTAGAGAATTCCAAGAGCTACAAAAATGGATACGGTGGAAAAAGGCGTATCTCCATTATTTATTGTTCTTTATTTTTAAGAGAAAATTGGAGCAGAACGAATGTGGAGGTGGAATGAATCGTTTCAGGTCTTTTTGTCAAAGAAAATTGTGGTCAATTTCACTCCTTTCTCTTTTTTTTTCATTAAATGGAATAATTATTTTTTTCCTATTATTCGATTTTTGAGAATATCTCGGTTAATAATGGATATACGTTCTCTTTGCTTCGAGATGACTTTGTAGAAAATTTCAAGCGCTACAGAAATGAATTGGAAAAAAGCGTATCTCTATTAGTTTCCGAGATATTCTCGAGAGAAGAATGACGAAAAAGTCAAAATTTTTGTTCTCTCTCTTTACAACTGCGTTTTCAACTTTTTTTTGAGAATATCTACACGGAGAGAAATTTCTATGAAAAATTGTGATGCTCAGTGACACAATGTGGATGCAAAATGCAGGCCGGGGGTATTTCATGAGTCTACTAATGGAAAAAATGTCTTTGCGCCGGCAATTAGTGATAGGGCCAATAAAATTTCTGAGATAAAATATCACAATAACTGTTATGTAGCATTACAAAAATATTAGCCGATAATTTTTTCTTTGTAAGTTGAGAAAAAATTGTCTATCCGACAAATGATGAATCATTGGGCCCTTAGAAATTTTCATACGCCACTAAGAATTTTTATGAAATTTTTTTTGAATTTTTCCCATGCCAGCCTCATAATGTGGTAGACGAAGATGCAAGTCGGGTACCTTCGGCTGTTTTCGGTACATGAGCCATTGGCCACTTCACACTTGGCTTTGCATTGAAATATCTCGGAAACTATGCAAAATTTATCGAGACATGCTGTGAATGAAACTTAGAGGGAAAATTAACGAAGAGAATAAGCAAGACGCCGTTTTTCTACGACCAGTAATTTCCGAGATATCAATTTTTTAATGAGTAGGTCAGAAACAATGGACGAGGCCCGATAGTAAATAAATGGCCGCTCGAGCGTCCCTTCTGAATTTTTCATTAAAAAATTAATATCTTAATAATTAGGAGTTGTAGAAAAACGGAATTTCGCTCATTTTATTCGTTAATCTTCCCTCTAAATTTCATTCACAGCATGTCTCGATAACTTTTCAGTACTTTTCGAGATATTTCAATCCAAAGCTAAGTGTAAAATGGTTATTTTTTTTAAGAAATAGAAAGCAAAAATTATGATGTGGAGCATGACAATTTTTCCGTTCAGAAGCAATTGCATCCCGTTTGTGAAGCGGCATGGTAATTTTCTTAAGAATCATTCAAAAAAATTCTTATATTTTTTTCTCCGTGTAGGAAACTACTGGTGATACGCTCTTTTTGTCCTTCAATGATTCTGTAGAAAATTTTAAAAGCTGTGAAATCACATGTTAATAACATCACCTTATCTCGCCTACTTTCCGAAATATTTGAAAGAATACGGAGAACAAAATCCAGTAACTCAGAGGTAAAACGAAAAAAGTCTATTTTTCAGTAGTTCCTTACGAATGACTCGGAAAATAAGTAAGATGGAGCAATTTTGCCCCCGGGATAAAATTTTTGAGTCTTTGAAGAGTCTTTTACGGTGTTCAAAGACTCCCAGAAGGACTTTTTGGTCTCTAGAGTGTCCCGCAAGTCCCGCAACTGTCTCTACAGTGTCTCTCTTGTCTCTCTCGTAAAGACTTTTATCTTTGCTGGTCTCTCCCGTAAGGACTTCTGTCTTTACTAGGCTCTCAGTAGATTTATAAAGATTTGCAAAGACATAAGTCCTCATGAGAGAGACCGAGGAATGAATCATTTTTTTAATTTCAACTTAATAAATTTTAAGTTTTCAATTTTTATAATTTTTGCAAACCGTGGAATTATTATTTTTTTTCATATTTGACTTTAATTAATATTCTCAATATTAGCGGAAAGTGGAGTGAAACGGACATAGGGGTAAAATGGATATATTTGAGTTTTAATGTTTATATTATCATTTTTTTTTTAATTAATCAAAATATTGGACATTTGGAGAATAGACACACATATTTTATTGTTCTTTTTCAATCAAATTGACAGGCTCTTTGAAAAATAGAAAGACTGATGGCTCTCGAAGAGAGACTGGAGGAGTCCTTATTTGAGAGACTGTGAGTCTCTCAAGTGAGGACTCTGGTTCGTTGAGCAGGGACTGAGTACCTATAGGAGAGACACGTGTCCCGTTCGGAGAGACAGCAAGGTGTCTCTAGAAAGTCTCTGCCATGGCGCGAATAGGGACTCTATCAGAGACCGGGACAGGAGTCTTTCGACCACCGAAAGAGTCAAATTTTTTCATCCCGGGCCCGTATCCTCTCTTGTAGCTCTCCAGATATTCTATGAAGTGACCTTGGAGAAAAGAAAAGCGTATCTGCATTATTTACTGAGCTATCCTCAAACAAAATAATAACCCGCATGGAAGAGAAATATATTGCTATGAATATATTTAATAATATCGGATTAAAAACGGGTGATATAATTCGGCAAAAATATGTGTGGTGTTCAATATATTATGTAAATATATACATAATTATACTATTTCAATTATATAGATTTTGATATTTTATCATGTAATTTTCTATATCTGAGACACTTGATATTGGGAAATATATTTTTTCATTTTCAATTCATTATATAATAATCACAGTATACTTTATACTGTTTCCTGTTTTGTATGGGAATCATTATAATTCCGATTTTATATTTGATCATATATTTTATTGAAAATAAAATATATTATATTCCATTTTATATAGCTGCACTTTATGATAACTAGATAGTTTGTATCGTTTCCCTAATGTGAATTCCGTGTGATGTACATCTTCAATAATTTCAAATGTTCTCATGATCCATTTAGATATTGTGGAGAGTACGTTACTCAGAGAGCCTCCTCTATAGAATAAATTAAATATTTTTTTTTGTCTCAAAATTTTAAAATTACATTCTTTCTTGGAATTTTATGATTCTTACAAACTATTTTTAACTGATATTTTTTATTATATCTTTGGAGTATTAATTTCATTATATGCCAATATTATATATTTTATTATATTCTGATTAAATATTAATATTAAAAATAGTATAATATATGCTGGAACATATTTCAAATTTGTAGTTGCTATAATTATATGGTCCAATAGAAGAGAATTATAATGAACGGTTATATCTTTCTCATTATCGAATTATATAACATTCCAGCAAAAATATGCCTATGGATTCTTATATTGAATTTACAATATTATATAATTCATCAGTTACTCAAAATTATATTTTTAACAATATGTATCTTTTCCATGCGGGTATTCATTGATTACCACTATGACAAGCTCTGTAGCTGCATTTTCAAAGGTCTAAAATGTTTTATACATAATTTTTGATCATCACACTCTTCCTTTTATTTAAATCGCAATGGTCATTTTGGTAAAATATGATAAGACCTGCGAATTCTCATAAGGCTGAATATTAAACTCGTGAAATTTCAAGTATCAATACCTTTTGACTCGTTTTGTGCAGCCTATTGAAGAATTAATTGGTTCAAAAAAAAAAAAAAAAAATTCAGTTACATCCCAATGTGGGACTCTTCTCCAGCACCAGAGCTGTGTCACTAGAACTCGATTGAGTCACAAACTTAATTGGTTCATCGTTTTGTCATAATCTATGAATGTGCCAAATTTCAGCGAAATCTGAACAGTCATTCGAGTATTGGCAGTACTTGAATGTGCATCTCATGAGCCCGCATCTCCTCGCTGAGATTGGAGCCTGAGATTTAATTTTCCATTTTCATTTTTCTCAACAACTATTTCGCTGATTCAGCTTCAAATTTGGATGACCATTTGGAGCACACATAGCAAACATTATGTCAAATCTTCAGATCGCTAGATAGCCTCGTTTCGAAGTAAAGCGAGAAATCCGTCATCACATACATAATTCTTCTAAGAGAGCAGTTCTCGACGTTCCAGGTCATTCACAGTCATATTATGATAGAATGTCAAAATCAAAAAACATAACTTTCATTCGAAAACAAAAAGGAAATTTTCTCATAATTTTTTTTCTTTCGTTTTTTTTTTAATATCTCGAAAACTAGTGAAGATACGCTCTTTTCATCCTGACCCTTTTTTGTAGTTCTCGAAATTTTCTGCGAAAAAGTGCTCTTATAAAAAAAGGCGTACTTTTTTTTTTTTTTATAAAATAGACGGTCATTAGTTCCCAAAATATTCTCAAAAAAGTTGAAGAAAAAAAAGCAGTTTTTCTTATTTTTCCAAAATTCTCTCAAATTCCCGTAAAATTAATTGGACTTCCCCTGAATGTTAATGCCCCCGCTAAGCGATATTATCACATAAATTCCCCTACTTTTTTTACGTAAAAATTCACATATATATATAATTTAATGTGAAAAAAGGCGACAAAGAGTCGGACCGACTCACGACATTGTTAGTTTCTAATTTAGTTCCTTAGGAAAAATCGACACTCCGTCTAGACTAGCACTCATTCTCTCTCATGTTTCCCCCTTCAGGCCTATTCTATTTATACATATATTCTACCTCGTTCATACAACTCGCGGCTGGCTTTTGCGCTTCCTTTCATCTACTTACGTCCCCTCTTGATGATGCTCCTTAAACCCCACTTGTGTCTTATCACGCCAATAAGAGGCAAAAACCGAAAGTGTGAAAGACACACAACCACTCGAAATATTTTCACAATTTATTCACTCCCTTCTTCAGATGAATGCACAAATTGTTGAGAGAGTTGCACTTGAGGAAATGAAGAATTAATCGGGGAGAAAAAGAGGGAAAAATGGACCTGTTAGTAATGATGGGCTATTTCAAATCGATTTTCAATTGGTTGATTAATCGCTGTTTCCATTGATCGATTTTTCGATCCTCTTTTTTAGAAGAATCGTATCGAGTTTTTTCTAAGAAAGAAATGAAGAATAGGATTCCCTTACACGGAGAAATTTTTTTTCTTAATTTAAGAATGGCAGGTCACTTAAATTAAGTGACTTTTCTCACTTAAATCAAGTAACTATTTCTTAATTTAAGAAAGTAAAAGTCACTTAAATTAAGTGACTTTCCTCACTTGAATCAAGTGACTTTTTCTTTCTTAACTTAAGAAAGTAAAAGTCGCTTAAATTGAGTGACTTTTCTCACTTAAATCAGGTAACTATTTCTTTCTTAATTTAAGAAAGTAGAAGTCACTTAAATTAAGTGACTTTTCTCACTTAAATCAAGTGACTTTCTTTCTTAATTTAAGAAAGTGAAACTCACTTAAATCAAGTGAGTATTCTCACTTAAATCAAGTGACTTTTCTCACTTAAATCAAGTGACTTTTTCTTTCTTAATTTAAGAAAGTAAAAGTCACTTACATTAAGTGACTCTTCTCACTTGAATCAAGTGACTTTTTCTTTCTTAATTTAAGAAAGTAAAAGTCACTTAAATTAAGTGACTTTTCTCACTTAAATCAGGTAACTATTTCTTTCTTAATTTAAGAAAGTAGAAGTCACTTAAATTTAGTGACTTTTCTCACTTAAATCAAGTGACTTTTCTTTCTTAATTTAAGTGACCTGCACATTCTTAAATTAAGAGAGCATTTTTCTCTGTGTATACTGAAACTGGTGTTACGGAAGTTGCGATATCTCCAATGTAAATGCGATTAATCGAATATGTGAAAATAATGACGATCGGAAGTTGTTCTTGCAAGAAAAAGCTACCACAATCGCGCGCAGCGCGCCTCCATTGCCATTTTCCCTTAAAATGATATTAATGGAACGGAACTATCGAATCATATGCGATATCTTACATCAAATTCGAGATATCGATTGATCGATTTTTAGAGAACGTTCCACCGAACATTCCTGTTTTTAGAAAAAAATATCTCTTTAAGCTCAAACTAGTGGAACGAAACTCTCGAATGATATGTGATTTCTCGAATTTAATGCGAGATATCGCATCGATTAATCGAATTTGCCAAAATCAATCGAAAAAAAGGTAAAGTAATTTTTTTTCTATTCTATTAGTCGATTCATCAATTTTCTCACTTCGATTTTTTTTTGTTAAAAAAATCAATTCTTACAAAATCTCATTTGTAAAGATCGATTGTTCGAGAATCGAGTTTTTCAGATTTCGCCATCAAGTCCTTCACTCCAAAAAAAATTCCCGAATCATGTTGCCCCAGAGATCCATTTTGTCCCATTTTTCCTCATTTAATTGTTCCTTTCATTGTTCCAGACGAAGATCGAAGATTGTCATCAATTCAGCAAAACCGGAGGACAGCGGTCGTTATGAGTGCATTGCACAGAGCAGTTCTGGTCATCGGGCCTCTTTGGCTGCTCAACTTCTAGTCGTGCATGATGTCAAAATTCCAGACACTAGTGAGTTTTTTAAAATTTTTTCTTCAAACCTCTTGAGTTTTTACTCGTTTTTTCGAGGAAATCCTGGTAAATAATGGAGATATGCCTTTTTCACCCGAGAATGAGTTTGCAGAAAATTTCAAAGGCTAAAAAAAAGAACTCAGACAAAGTCGTTCCATCTCGCTTAATTTTTGAAATATTTGAGAAAAATGAACCAACTTAATCTATTCACTACTTTTTTGTTGTTCTTTCAGAATATTTCGGGATATACACATAAAAAAATGTTTTCTTAATTTAAGAATGTGCAGTCACTTAATTCAAGAACGGCAGGTCACTTAAATTAAGTGACTTTTTTCTCTTAAATCAAGTGATTTTTTCTTTCTTAATTTAAGAAAGTAAAACTCACTTAAATTGAGTGACTTTTTTCACTTAAATCAAGTAACTTTCTCTTTCTTAATTTAAGAAAGCAAAAGTCACTTAAATTGAGTGACTTTTTTCACTTAAATCAAGTGATTTTTCTTACTTAAATCAAGTAATTTTTTTTTTCTTAATTTAAGAAAGTAAAATTCACTTAAATCAAGTGACTTTTCTTACTTAAATCAAGTGACTTTTCTTTCTTAATTCAAGTGACCTGCACATTCTTAAATTAAGAAAACATTTTTCTCTGTGTAAGCGAGATAGGGCCATTCTGCCTGAATCCTTTCTTGTAGGAAATTTGAAAAGCTACAGAAGAGAACTGGAGGAGAAGGATATATATCCATTAATTTTCGAGACATTCGCAAAAAGTTGACGAAGAAAATGAACTCATTTTGTTTTAACTTTCGAAGACGTTTTTTTTTGTAATTTTTTGAGAATATCTCGGAAAATAAGGGCAATACCGTCAATGACCCAATTAATGCCACCAAGAGACCTATTCTGCCACATATCTTTCATAGAAAAATGATATCTTATCATGAATTCAAATTTGATTTTTCCTCGAAAGAATTTAGAGTCTGGACTATCATTTACATCAATTATTTTCCTGAATTAATGATAAAAATTATTTAATTTATATTTTTGAAAATATTTTGCCCATGGCCCGATTCATGCCACCATGGCCCGATTTCTGCCATAGAGGGTCCCAATAATTGCCATCAATTAATTTCCATCACTGGTCGTTATTTTTAAATTATTCCTCAATTTATATGAAAGTCCAATGATTTTGCTAACAATCAATACAATTTTCGATTTATTAAATACTTAAATTTTCTCAATATCACACATTGAACTGATGAGGCACTCTAACCCCACATGAAGAGCTTTAGGGCTTTATCTTGCTGAGCACGCTGGTCGCATTTAACGAATTAATTTTAGAAATATCAGATATTTCGATTGTTCGGTGTCCTCAGAATTTTTTTCTAGTCACTGTTATCAATTACTTAGAGTTGAGAATTCAAATAAGTTCAATAATCACGAAAACGTATGAAAAGTGGCATTAATTGGGCCGATGGCATTAATTGGGCCATTGACGGTAGGGCGATTTTGCCCAAAACTTTTTTGGATCGTTTGAAATTCCCTACAGGACTATCTTCAGGCACAAATGGTGAATCTCCATTATTTACTGAGATATTAAAAAAGAAAAAATGACAGAAAACTTGATTTTTTGCATTTCTCCTCTTCACCTTTGAATCTTTTTCTGCAGTTTTTTCTAAACAAATACCTCAGAAAATAATGGAGATAGGCCTCTTTTCTTTCGATCCATTCTTCTAGCTCTTGAGATTCTCTACAAAGCCATTTTGGGACAGAAAAAGTTTATTTCCCCTCAAAACCACCTCATGGGGAAAAAGCGCGTCTCTCCATTATTTACCAAGATATTCCTAAAATAAACGTTTGAAAATTCACTAATTTCCAAAATTTTCTTCTAAATTCAACAGCAACTGTAGCATGGCCTCGCCAGGAGCAGCCGTGTCCAATAGCCGGTGATTTTTGTATGAACGGTGGTACCTGCCTCTTCTTCGAGACTGTCGGTGAACCAGCGTGCAGGTAAGCGTCCAAAAAAAAAAATGAAATAAACAAAAAGCTTCCAAAATTACATCTGGACGAGAAAAAAAAGAAGAGATTTTATCTGTCTAGTCAAAACAGTCGGAAAAAAGTAAATAATGATAAAAAAGAAGAGCAGCTTGAAAAAAAAAAAAAATCGTTTCGTGCAGAAAATAAAAAAAATAAAAATAAAAATGTGAAAAATTGTAAAAACAAGAGGGAAAAAAGAGGCACATGGACTCTCATCTGAAAGTAGGGATTTAACGCAAGTGTCGAGACGTCTAAATTTTCGCGACACATCTGCCAGAGTCGAAAACCGCCCAGTGGGGCGGCCGGTCTATATAGCACACACGGTTAAGTCAAATACACGTTTAAATTCTATACGAATAGAAGAGGACTTCTCTTTTCCTCTCTTTCTCTCTCATTTCGTATGTGTTTTATAAATAGAAACGACCAAATTATTTTCCAGAGAAACCGTCTCGAGTTCCGTAGCTGAGACTACTTGGTGGCTTTTGGGTGCTTTTTGTATATATATATCTATATGTATACATATAATATAATATATATGTATCCATATAGATATATATATATATTTCGAGGGGCTGCAAAAATTACGGGTTAAAGAACTCAATTTTTTTCTTTTTAATTCAAATTATGCGCGAGTCTTTGGGAATGATATTTAATTGCTGTGTTACTCACGTTTTTAGGTAATTCTGTAGCAAAGGATTTCGAGGGTGCGGAAATTGTTGTAGGAGAGGAGGAGGAGGAGAATCTTTGAATTCTCGATTTTTTGAAGATTAAGAAAAAATTCCATTCGAATGTATTTTTCATTTTGATTTCAAGAGCTGCAAAAGTGGATTGGGGTCAAAAATCGCGTATCTCCCTAATTTTCCAAGTTATTTGAAGGGAAAGAATTTGAAAAATTGAGTTATTCTCGTTCATTTTTGAATTATCATTTCTGTTTATCGTTTTTCGAGAATATCTCGATTAAAAATGGAGATATGCCTTTTTTGTCCTAGAATTCGTTTCGTAGCAAATTTTGAGAGCTACATAAAGAATTCGCGTAAAATTACTCTAGGGGAGAGTGGGGCAAAATGGACCCTCATAGTAACATGATTAAGGTATTTTTTTTGGAATGAAGAACTCGACGAAAAAATCTGCAAAAAATTCCAGAGAATCCTCCAACATATATATATTGTTTGTAAAATTTTTCAGATTTTTTGAAGCAACCGCTGCTTTTTAAAAAATATCGAGTCATCTCATCTTTTAGGTCCATTTTGCCCCACCTTCCCCTATCTAATTTAATATCCGAGATATTTTCAATAAAACACTGAAAAATTTTGATTTATTCTGTTTTACCTATGAATCACAATTTTTGTGTTTTTTGAGAATATCTTGGAAAAATTTAAGAGTTACAAAATTGTCTCAGGACAAAAAGGGCGTATCTCCATTAGTTTCCGAGATATTTGGAAAGAGCTGATGACGAAATTCGGTAATTTAGAGGTAAAACAGGAAAATTCCATTATTATTATTTGTTTTTTGACAAAATCTTTGGAAATGAGCAATTATTACCCAATCCTTTTTCCATAGCCCCTGTGAAATTCTCTATAAGAAAAAGGATTCATGAAAAAATCGCACTATCTCGCTTTTTTTTCGAAGATATCATCAAAAAGATAATGGAATTAATCGAATGTTGCTTTTTTTACTCATTACTACTGAATTTTTCCATTGGTTGCTTTTAATTGTTTCATTGTTCTTTCTGTCTCAAGGTACCGTCAATGACCCAATAAATGCCACCAAGAGACCTATTCTGCCACATATCTTTCATAGAAAAATTGTATCTTATCATAAATTCAAGTTTGATTTTTCCTCGAAAGAATTTAGGGTCTGGACTATCATTTACGTTAATTATTTTCCTGAATTAATGATAAAAATGATTTAATTTATCTTTTTGAAAATATTTTGCCCATGGCCCGATTCATGCCGCCATGGCCCGATTCATGCCATAGAGGGTCCCAATAATTGACATCAATTAATTTCCATCACTGCTCCTTATTTTTGAATTATTCGTCAATTTATATGAAAGCCCAATGATTTTGCTAGCAATCAATACAATTTTCGATTTATTAAATACTTAAATTTTCTCAATCATCACACATTGAACTGATGAGGCACTCTAACTCCACATGAAGAGCTTTAGGGCTTTATCTTGCTGAGCACGCTGGTCGCATTTAACGGATTAATTTTAGAAATATATCTAGTAGAGAAATATCGGATATTTTGATTGTCCGGTGTTCTCAGAATTTTTTTCTAGCCACTGTTATCAATTACTTAGAATTGAGAATTCGAATAAGTTTAATAATCACGAAAATGTATGAAAAGTGGCATTAATCGGGCCGATGGCATTAATTGGGCCATTGACGGTAATCCTAGTGGTTCGGGCAATCTATTTTCCATTTTTGATTTTGGTCACTTTCGATAGAATAGCATAATGAGATTTTTTAAAAATTTAGTTTACCCCATGTTACCGGACAAATAAGGCCAAGATTAATTTTTGAAAATAATTGAATTAACATTTCAAACTCCATAAGCGATGTTCAATTTCAGTTTCACTGCGAAAATTCATGATCACAGACCTATTTTTTCCTTATACAACCTTATATGTTTTTTGTTCGTCAGAATGTCTATTAATTTTTGAAATCATGAAAAATGCATGTTACCGGACATATGACGACGATTAATGCAATTAATTACATGAAAAAATCAATGGCGGGAATAATTGGTATTTAAAATCCGAGAATCCTCCAATCACAGTCCTAGATACTGGGACAGCGTGAGTCAAATGCGGAACAATATTGAATATTCATAATATTATCTAATAACAATTAATCATCTTGGACATCGTTCTACACAGAGAAAAGTGTTTTCTTAATTTAAGTGAGAAAACTCACTTGATTTAAGTGAGTTTTACTTTCTTAAATCAAGTGAGAAAAAGTCACTTGATTCATTTGAATGGAGTCACTTTTGTGTATTAAGTTAAGGAAGTTTAGTTTTGGAATTGAAAAAAAAACGAAAATTACTTGAATAAAGTGAGTTTTCACTTAAATCAAGTGATTTTTTCTTTCTTGATTTAAGAAAGTAAAACTCACTTAAGTCAAGTGAGTTTTCTCACTTAAATCAAGTGACTTTTTCTCACTCAATTTAAGAAAGTAAAACTCCCTTAAATCAAGTGACTTTTCTCACTTAATTTAAGAAAGTAAAACTCACTTAAATCAAGTGAGTTTTCTCACTTAAATTAAGAAAGCATTTTTCTCTGTGTAGTACCGGTAAAATGTTGAGAAATCGAAATAGTTATAGTAATTAGGAGAAGGTGGGGCAAAATGGACATCAAGGGTAAAATGGACACATCTAAATTTGTAGGCAAATATCATGAAAAACTCTTGAAATTAATAGAAATATTGGCAGTAGATTGTTTTTGATGATTTCATTGGAAAGCTGAGGAAATTTTAGTTGAGAAACAAGTGGCGGAATTAATTTTTTTGAATTTTTGGTGATTTCGAATTTTTTGAGCATTTTAGAGGGGTGAAATCCTTCTTTTTTTTGAAAATTTTCAGTTTTTTGAGGATATCTTCGGTTCTGTTTGTCGTAGCGTAAGAATTTCGACAGGAGGTGAAAGGTGAGATCATTTCCCATCGATTCATAGGGTTTTCAACTAAAAAATATCGATTTTTGAGGTATTTATTGGCATTTTTGTGAAACAGTTTTGTGAAACACTTTTTGGTCTGTAACTATCCCAAAAATTGATATTTTCGAATTGAAAACCCCATGAATCGATGGGAAACGAGCTCAACTTTCATTTGAGACCAACCCCGTATTGCTACGACTGATAGAACCGGAGATATCCGCAAAAAACCGAAAATTTTAAAAGAAGGAAAGGCTTGTCCCTCGAAAATGTCGAAAAATCTCGAATTTTCAAAAAAAATAAAAAAAATCATCTGGCACTCGTTTTTCGGCTAAAATTTCCTCAGCTTATCAATAGATTCATTGAAAAAAATCCATCTCTAACCGTTTCATTATAGTGTCCATTTTGCCCCACTCTCCCCTATAATAAATAAAAGGAAAAAAAATAAAAATCGATCATTTGAACCTGCCACTAGGATTACCTTAAGAAGACTTTATAGAGAATTTCAAGAGCTACAAAATAAATACTTTCCATGAAAAATCGCTCTATCTCGCTTATTTTCCGCTTATATTCTCAAAACAATACTTTAATTGACTAATTTCAGTTTTACCTCTTCCCTGCAATTTTTATCGGTCGTTTTTTTCTAGATATCTCGGAAACTAAGCGACATAGGGCGATTTTGCAAGAATCTACTTTTTTAGCTTTTGAAATTCTCTACAAAACCTTCGGAATGACCCAATTAATGCCACCAAGAGACCTATTCTGCCACATATCTTTCATAGAAAAATGATATCTTATCATGAATTCAAATTTGATTTTTCCTCGAAAGAATTTAGGGTCTGGACTATCATTTACATCAATTATTTTCCTGAATTAATGATAAAAATAATTTAATTTATATTTTTGAAAATATTTTGCCCATGGCCTGATTCATGCCACCATCGCCCGATTTCTGCCATAGAGGGTCCCAATAATTGCCATCAATTAATTTCCATCACTGGTCGTTATTTTTAAATTATTCGTCAATTTATATGAAAGTCCAATGATTTTGCTAACAATCAATACAATTTTCAATTAATTAAATACTTAAATTTTCTTAATATCACACATTGAACTGATGAGGTACTCCAACCCCACATGAAGAGCTTTAGGGCTTTATTTTGCTGAGCACGCTGGTCGCATTTAACGAATTAATTTTAGAAATATATCTAGTAGAGAAATATCGAATATTTTGATTGTCCGGTGTCCTCAGAATTTTTTCCTAGCCACTGTTATCAATTACTTAGAGTTGAGAATTCGAATAAGTTCAATAATCACGAAAATGTATGAAAAGTGGCATTAATTGGGCCGATGGCATTAATTGGGCCAATGACGGTATCTCTATTATTCGAGATATTCTCAAAGGGAGATCGTTAAAAGAAACTTCATAACTTCAGAGTCAAAAAAAAAAGAAAATCAATGCTAATAGCGAACATTCGATTATTTCAGATGTGCAGAGGGCTTCACGGGTCTGCGGTGCGAGACCAAGGACGTTATAAGTACCGGAAGTGTATACAATCGTCATAGAGCACCATTCTCATGCAAGTTGGGCCTGTCAACGTCATATTACTGCTAACAAATGTGTCGTGGAACCCAAATTTTTCTATAATTCATTCATTTTGGCGTTCCCAAGCTCTTTAATCTCTTTAATTTCTTCTCTCTCTCTCTCCCTCTTCTTCCTCTCTGTCTCTATTTCTTTTTTTCCAGTCGAATTTAATGAAGCGTATAATATTCTTACAATTCGAAAACGAAATAATATTTATAAAAATTAGATAATTTCACAAAATAACTTGTATAACATGAATTTATTATTATTATTATTTTTTATTAATATTGAAGTCATTTGTGTCGTCATTGTCGTCTTACCATCCGATCCATTAATTATTATTATTATTATTATTATTATTATTTTTCTTTTTATTTTGTTACGAATTTCAAATGTAATTTTTATTCGGAAAATAATTTTCTTTCTTTTGTCAATCGAAAAAAAATTATTTCCTGAGAAATTATTTCATTTAATTGATAGGGGAAGGTGGGGGTAAAATGGACATTCCAATTGAATGGTTCGAGATGGAGATTTCTTGACAATTTCATTGGAAAGCTGAGGAAATTTCGGGTGGAAAATTTGTGACAAAATTCATTTTCTTCATTTTTTTTTTGAATTTTACTTTTTTCTGGTCAAGTTTTGAAGGAGTTTATCTTTCGGAAATCGAAAAAAATTCTGTTCTTCGGCTATAACTCCGGTTCTATTGGTCGTAGAGATCTAAAGTTCATATCAAATGAAAGGTGAGCTCATTTCTCATCAATTTATGTGGTTTAAGTTTTTTTGTCATCAATTCTTCGAATACTTATATATAGGGGAAGGTGGGGCAAAATGGACACATCTAAATTTTTAGGCAAATATTATGGAAAACTCTTGAAATTAATAGGAATATTAGTGGTAGATTGTTTTTGATGATTTCATTGGAAAGCTGAGGAAATTTTAGCCCGGAAACAAGTGCCAGATTTAATTTTTTGGAATTTTTGGCGATTTTGACTTTTTTGAGCATTTTAGAGGGGTAAAACTTACTTTTTTTGAAAATTTTCGGTTTTTTGAGAATATCTTCGGTTCTATTCGTCCCAGCGTGAAAATTCCGATGGGAGGTGAAAGGTGAGATTATTTGCCATCGATTTATGGGGTTTTCAATTTGAAAATATCGATTTTTAAGGTATTTATGGGCATTTTTATGAAACAGTTTTGTGAAACAGTTTTTGGCCCATAACTATCCCAAAAAATGGATATTTTTGAATTCAAAACCCCATAAATCGATGGGAAATAAGCTCACCTTTTATTTGAGACCAGCCCTGAATTGCTACGACCAATAGAACCAGAGATATTTGCAAAAAACTGGAAATTTTCAAAAAACGAAAGACTTTCCCCTTAAAAATGAAAAAAAATATAGAATTTTCAAAAAAATCGAAAAAAATACATCTGCCACTCGTTTTCCAACTGAAATTTCCTCAGCTTTTCAATAGAATCATCAAAAAAAATCCATCTCTAACCGTTTAATTACAGTGTCCATTTTGCCCCACTCTCTCCTATGCTATTTTCTAAAAATCAGTTCTTGCCGTAAAAGTACTTAAAAAATTGATAATTTCATTTAAACGACATTAATCGATGGGAAATGAGCTCATCTTTCACGCAGGATAAACCTCAGATCGCTACAACCAATAGACCCCGAGATATTCCCAAAGAACTAAATTTTCGTCAAAATAAAAAGAATTTCACCTTCAAATCATGAGCGGAAAAATTGAATTTTCCAAAAAATTCTAAAAACTAACTTCTGACATATGACTTACATTGAAAATTTCCTCAGCTCTCCAATGGAATCATCAGAAGAAAACCTATCCTCAATATTTCCATCGATTTCGAGTAATTCTCATGGTGTAAAATACCAAAACCAACAAGTGTCTGTTTTACCCCCTATATCCATTTTATTCAATCTTCTCCTATATCTATATGCATCACGAGAAACTGCCTCATTTCTTGCCTCTGTTTCTTTCCATAACAAAGAATTTTACAAATATAAAAAAAAAAAGATCTTATTTCTGCCCTCAATTATTATTACTATTAATTACTACTATTATTATTATTATTTTATTCATTATAATTCATCCCAGCAAATTTATACCAAAGAAGTGTCTTCCAATGAAACACTGCCGACTGCAAATACGTATTTAAAGTGGATTGGACGAATCGGCAAAAATTAATAAATTTAAATGATTTTTTTTTTTTCGTGTTTTTTTCTATTTAAATGAAAAAATTTGAAGACAGTTATTTTTCACTATTGTAGAGATAATTAATCATGACGACAATTTTTTATTTTGATAGCTGGGAAATAAAGAGAATGAGAATATTAAAAATGAGGGGAAAAAAAAAGAAAAAAAGTTGTTTTTTTTTTCAAATTGATTCTGTCAGTTTTTGAGATTTCTATTTATGATTTAGATAAATAAAATTTAAGTTGTTATTACTTATTTTTATTATTATTATTAATTATTATTAAATATGAGTAATTATTGATATTATTAATTATGATTATTATTATTCTATGTTTAATTTAATTATTCACATGTAAATACATGTATACAGATTTAATGTTTTAATTACAAGTGAAAAAGAATTGACTAATTTTTATTTCAAGTGGAGAAATGAAAAATTATTGAAAAAAAAAAAAAAATGAACTGATGATTTGCCATTTTGTTCTTTAGTTCATTTTGAGAAGAAATAGTACAGCAATTATTTCATTTATCATTGATGAGAAAAAACAAAAAAAATTAATTTATTTATTAATTAAGAATTATAGATAATAAAAACCATGGAGCATTGATTTTTTCTTCATTTTTATTTGTGATTAAAAATCATTCTGGGAAAAAAAAAACAAAATATGTTGTGATTTCTTTATTTTTAATTGATATTTGGATGATTGAGTGGATATTTGGATAATACAGTGAATAATTGGATAATGGAAATAATCGATTTTGTTTTAAATTCGGAGAGAATTTTTTTTTCCTTTTTTTTTGGAAATATCTTGGTAAATAATGGAGATTCGTCTCTTCTTTGCCTCAAGATGATTTTTTTAAGTGAATTTCAAGGGCTATAAAACTGAATTTAAACGAAATCGCTCTATTTCGCTTGTTTTTCGGAATAAATAAATTTTTCAACATTCTTTCTTTTTTAAATATTTTTGTAAATAGTAGAGATACGCCCTTTTTAATCGACGAACATTTTGTAAAGAATTTCAAGAGCTACAAAAAAGATTTGAGTGAAAAAAACATATCTCCATTATTTTCCGAGATATTAAAAAAAAAAAAGTGTTTTCGTGGAAAATTCTCCGAAATCTTCATAAAAATTCTGTAAGAATGTGGCAAATGCGACTTTTTTTTTATTAAAAATGACTAATAAATATGTGAAATCTCAACGAATTCAAGATAATTCTGCAAATCTTCCAAAAAATGTCGAAATTTTGAAAAATAAAAATGAAAACAAGAAATAAAAGAAAAATTCCATTTTTTTTTCTGAAAATTGTATCAAAAAATACAGAAAAAACCTGGAAATAAAAGAAAATGAATTCTCTAATTTTTTGAATAATTCCTTATTTTTTCACGAAATTAAAGTGATATAAACCGTCGGGATTTTCTAACGAGCAAAAATCACGGGAAGATAGGTGAACTCGTGATGATTCACGAGATCCGAAAATAGAGCCTAGAGTCATTTGCCCTCACGAAACTCTTAACTGTGTGTTTCGTTTCATCTCGAGTCTCGAAAAAAAAAGTTGGAAAAAAAAGCTTGAAATAAAAAAAAGACAAATTTGAATCATGCTCCAGTGTCTCGATAGAGTTAAACCAAAAAGCGTAAAAAAAAATTACGAAAATTATTCGCAAGTGAGGAAATGGAAATGGAAATGTTCAAAGTAAAGATTTTTCCCTGAAAATTTTCATAAAAAGCTCTTCAAAATGAAGTGAACATGAAAAAGTACATATCTTCATTATTTTCCTAGATTTATTAAGGAAAATGAAAAAAAAAACAGTAAAAAATTTTTTTTTCACTGATTTTGTCTAACTAATCCTATTTCGTACCACTTGAAATTTTCTAAAAACCATCTCACGACAAGAAGGGCGTATCTCCATTATTTCCTGAGATATTCTCAAAAAATGAATGACAAAAAAGAAAAAGATTTCCTTTTTTTTCATCAAATTTTTGGTGAAATTGTCTGAAAAATAAAGGAAAAACACTATTAAAAATTTCTGAAGCCCAATTTCAGATTCTAATTTCATGAACAAGAGCACGATTATCATTAATTTCGCCTCTCTCCCTTCTCTCTAAAATGAAAGAAAAGAAAATAAAAATGTTGAAAGTGAAGATTTTTCCGAAAAAATTTTCACGAGAAATTTCTTAAAGTGAAATAAACGCACGTTTCTCCCCAACTGAAGCTAAGGTAAGTTGGTTACGTTATAATTATACATACGAGGGGACGATGCACCGTCAGCCCAGAGACGTCGACCTCGTTGCCACGAAGACGACGATGCCAAGGGAAAAATACGTATTTATTTTTATTTTTGTAAAAGTTAAGTGGAATAAGAGAATAAACAAGAAAATGAATTTTCTTGGGGAAATATATGTTTTTTTTTTTCTTGTGGATGAGGAGGAGAAGGAGGAGAAGAGGGAGGAAAATTTCAGCATCTTGGGATGTGTGGGAGATGAAGAAATTTTTTTGTAGTAATTTTCAGGAAATTGGGAATTTTCAAGAAATTGGGGAAAATGAGTTAATTTTTAGTTAAGATTTTTTGAAAATGTCTCAGTAAATAATGGAGATACGCCCTTTTTTTTCTCTTAAAATGGTTTTGTAGCTCTCGAAATTATCTAGAAAATCACTTCAGGGCAAAAAGGGCGTATCTCCATTATTTATCGAAATATTCTGAAAAAACAACAAAAGCCACCATTAATTTTTATTTTTTTGAAATTAAGTGGAATTAGAAAATAAGCAAAAAAAAAAGTTTTCTTTGGGAAATATTTGTTTTTTATTTGTGAATGAGGCGGAGTAGGGGGAATATTGGTATATAGGGATGTGTGGGAGGTGGAGAAATTTTTTTAAATTATATTTTACAAGGAAATTGGGCATTTTTTAAGAATGTAGGGAAAATGGGTCAATTTTTTGAGAATATTCTAGGAAAAAAAAGGAGATTTGCTTGTTTTTGCCGAAAAATGGTTCTGTAGAGAAATTTAAGAGCTAAGAAAAAGAGTTGAATCAAAAAGAGCGTAGCTCCATTATTTTCAAGAGATATTTTCAAAAAATAATTGAAAAAATACAAAATTTTGCTGTTTTACTTTCTTTTCACTATCTTCATTAATTTCTCGAAAATATCTCGATAAATGAATGGAGATGCGTCCTTTTTATCTTGAGAAGATTTTGGTAGCTCTTGAAATTATCTACAAAAAAAAATTAGAGCAAAATCGCTCTATCTCGTCGAGTTTCTGAGATTTTTTTGAGAAAACAACAAAAATATTTTTCGGAAGAGGTAAAAAAAAGAGTCAATTTCACTCAAATATCTCGGAAACTAAACGAGATAATTTTTGTAGTTCTACAACATCACTTCAGGGCAAAAAGGGCATTTCTCCATTATTTACCGAGAAATTCTGAAAAAAAAAACAATAAAATTCGTAAAATACGTATTTATTTTTTATTTTCGTCAAGTTAAGTGGGATGAAAGGATAAACAAGAAAATGAATTTTCCTCGGGAGCTATTTGTTTATTTTTCACAAGTGAGAAGCCATTCTGAGATCTGTGGGAGGTGGAGAAATTTTTGTGATGACGTTTTTGGAGAAAAATGTGGATTTTTGAGGAATTGAGGGAAAATAGGTCGGTTGATTTGGAGTTTTCTTGAGAAATATCTCGGAAACACACTCTTTTTTGCCCGAAAATGGTTTTGTAGAGAATTTCGAAAAGCTGGAAAAAAAGAATTCAGTCAAAAAGGACGTATCTCCAGTATTTAAAGAAATATTCTCAAAAACATAGAAAAATTCATTATACAAAAAAAAAAAAACTGGAAAATTCAATTTTTTTCTGTGATTTTTTTTTTTTTTACTATCACGGAAAATAAACGAGATACGCTCTTTCTGCCCGAATCCATATGCTTAGCACTTGAAAATTCTGTACAGAATCATCTTGCAGCAAAAAGGGCGTATCTCCATCATTTACGCGAGATATTCTCGAGAAACAAATCGAATTTTCTTGAAAAATCGATTTTATTTCCATGAAAATTCGATTTATTTTTTCTCTTAATTCACTAATCAATGTGTGAATAATTATTTTTATCGTTGCATAAATTACAAAATTTCCTGTTGAATAAGAAAAATGTTATTTGTGCCAGATATTAATATGTCAGCGACTGTATTACGTTAAAAAGTTTCAATGAAGATTTAAAATTGGAGCAAAAAAATATTTCAGAAACCAACAGATGATTTTCGATTAAATTGGATGCTCGAGAATAGATTGAAAGTTTTATGGCTTTTTATGAGTGTCTATGTTATTTCCTGGATTTAATTGAATCAAATCTCTGTAGAGTGATAAAATGAGTCAATTCCAATTAAAATTAAGTTTTTTATTCAGGAAATTTGAGATTTCAAATCATTTCTGAAAAGGTGAATTTGGAAAAATCTATTTTTCTCGCTCATTTTTCACAAATATCTCAATAAATAATGGATATGTGCTGTTCTTGCTCTGAAACACTTTTGTAGAGGATTTAAAGGGCTTTAAAAAAGGATGCCAACAAAAATGCATATCTCCATTATTTTCCGAGATATTTGAAAAAAAATTGACGAAAAGAATTTAAACAATTAATTTTTTTCTTTTATTTTTTTCCGAATATTTCAGTATATAATGGAGATAAGCTCCTTTTTACTTCAAAACCCTCTTGTAGAAAATTTGAGGAGTTACAAAAACACTTTGGTGTGAAAAAGGGCCTTTTTCCCCTATTTGTCAAGATTTGTTAGAAAAATTAACAAAAAAAATCTAATCAATTTGTCTTTTTCATTTATTTGTTGAAAATGTCTTGGAAAATAATGGAGATACGCCCTTTTTATCCTGGCCCTATGTTGTAGCTCATGAAATCCTTTACAAACTCATCTCAGGATTGAAAGGGCTTATCTCTATTATTTCCGAAGATATATTTTCCAAAAATTAATGACGAAAAAGATAATTTCCTCTACGTCAATTGAATTTTTCGAGAAATTGTTTGAAAAATGAGGGAAACACTCCAAAAATTATCCAACATCTCTGAAGCCTAATTTTGGATTCTAATTTTATGAACGAGAGCACGATTCTCATCAATTTTGCCCCAAATAGAAAGGAGAAGAAAAAAAAATCGCCAACATAAATCCTGACAACAAATGAGAAAAAGGCAATGAATTAATGAAAAAAAAAAAGATATATAAAAACATTAATTACGTGATAGATAAAAATGAAAATAAACGAATGAAAGAGACATTTAATATAAAATGTTACGACTAAAGTTTAAGTTCTACAAAACTTGGCAGAGATCATTGGACTGTAGAGATTTTTGAGGACTTAACGCTTGAATTTCTCATCTGCGCCAAGATAAACTTAATGGTTCACGGTAATTCGAGACTTCCGACAGTTACGACAGGGTTGTGCCTTCAGTATGCTTCGTGGGTGTAAAGAGAGAGAGAGAGGGAGCGAGAGAGAAAGAGGGGCTATTAAGGTAGTATCCCATCGAGCTCGAGTACAGTTGACCTCTTATTTTTTGATGCCATATCAAAGATGATATTTTTCTTGCATTTTTCTAGATTGTTTCATAGTTTTTGTCCATGCAGTTTGTGAGATGTGAATTATCAAAGTTACTGAAAATACCGGTGATGGGGATGAAACGCCCTAAATCAGACAGAAATAACGGATTTAGTAAAAAACCGCAGGATTGACCGATTATTTAAAAACAATTGGCGGAGAGAACTGCATTTTAACTAAATGATAGATGGAAAAAATATTCGATTCACCATAGGGGTAAAATGGACACATCTGAATTTTTCGGCAAATATTATGGAAAACTCTTGAAATTAAGGGAAATATCGGCGGTAGATTGTTTCTGATGATTTCATTGGAAAGCTGAGGAAATTTCAGATGGGAAACAAGTGCTAAAATTAATTTTTTGGAGTTTTTGGTGATTTTGACTTTTTTGAGCTTTTTAGAGAGGTAAAAGCCTTGTTTTTTTGAAAATTTTCAGTTTTTTGAGAATATCTTTGGTTCTATTTGTCGTAGCGCAAAAATTTCGACGGGAGATGAAAAGTGAGATCATTTGCCATCGATTTATAGGGTTTTAAATTCCAAAATATCGATTTTTAAGGTATTTATGGACATTTTTGTAAAACAATTTTGTGAAACAGTTTTTGGCCTATAACTATTCCAAAAATTGACATTTTTGAATTCAAAACCCCATGATTCGATGGGAAATGAGCTCACCTTTCATTTGAGACCCACCCCGAATCGTTACGACCAATGGAACCAAAGATATTTGAAAAAAATGCCAAAAAATATAGATTTTCAAAAAAATCGAAAAAAATACAAATGACACTGGTTTTCTGGCTAAAATTTCCTCAGCTTTTCAATAGAATAATCAAAAAAAATCAATCTCTAACCATTTCATTATAGTATCCATTTTGCCCCACTCTCCCCTATAGTTATTGAGGAATTTTAATTAGAAAGTAGTCGTCACTATTTGCCTCACTCGCTATCTCATGCATGTGATAGGAGATCAGTAATATCAAACAAATTTTGAAAAAAAAAAAAATCGTATTCACAAGCTGAAGATATGATTTTCGAATGGTTCAATCACTTTTCCAGGTGAATTAAAGCTCATTTTTTCAAATTATGAGCAATTGGAAACTGACCTATAAATCTTCATTTTTTCTTGTTTATCAACTGTGCTCTCGGATACTACCTCAAAATTATTTGGACGTCAGTAAAAATTCACCAGTGTACCTCCAATTTTTTCCACTTTTCGTTCAATTTTAGAAAGAAATTCCTCAATTGAAGAATTTTGAAATTTTCCTAATTTACAAAAAATATGAAATTCCTTAAAATTAATTGAATATTTGATTTTCCTCGAGAAAAAAGAAAAGTCATTAATGGAAAATTGAATTTTAATAGAAAAAAAAACTTACAAAAATATGATTTTTGGGGGGAATATTTAAGTATGCATTATCACGTGTTTCTGTAACTGACAACTGTATCCATTTTGTGTATTGACGTTGAGAACGAACGCAATTGCACTTCCTGACTGTTGGCGATGAAGACTGGTTGAGTTTCGTCCCATTCTTTTGGAATTCCAACGTTTGGCACTGTGTAAGTGAGGATATCGAAGGAGCAGAGGCAGTCCAGCAGTGGAAGAAAGCTCACAGTACCTGAAAAAGCAAAGAAATTCAATTTATAACCGTTTGAATTTGGTGATGAGCTCTATTTTACATTGAATTGATGGCGGTGAGGTGAAACAGGAAAAATGTTTTTTTTTTTTTTCGTTTTTTTTGAAATCTTGGTAACTAATAGAGATATGCCTGTTTTGCCCTAAGATGTTTTTTTTTACGAAATTTCAAGAGCTAGACAAATGGATTTGGTCAGAAGAGTCGCATCTCCATTATTTACCGAGATATTCGGAAAAAACTAATGAGTAAAAAATTCATTTTCCCCCTCCACGTTTTTACCATTGAATTTCATCAGTTTTTGGTGAATATCTCACTAGAGAATGGAGATATGCTCGTTTTACCTGAATGCTTTTTTTTGTAGCTTTTGAAATTCTCTGCAAAACATTATTAGAACAGAAAGGTCGTATCTCCATCGCTTAACGAGGTATTTCCAAAAAATTGAATGAAAAAAAAATACTAACTCGGAGGTAAAACCGAACAAGTCAATTATTTTTTAGTCTTTTTTCTTAAATATTATTAAATATCTTGGAGAATAAACGAGATAGCGAAATTTCCTTTCAATCCTTTTTTTGTAACTCTTGAAATTGTTTGTGAAATCACCAGAGGACAAAAACATCGCACCGTCAATGGCCCAATTAATGCCATCGGCCCAATTAATGCCACTTGTCATACATTTTCGTGATTATTGAACTTATTTGAATTCTCAACTCTAAGTAATTGATAACAGTGGCTAGAAAAAAATTCTGAGGACACCGGACCATCAAAATATCCGATATTTCTCTACTAGATATATTTCTAAAATTAATTCGTTAAATGCGACCAGCGTGCTCAGCAAGATAAAGCCCTAAAGCTCTTCATGTGGAGTTAGAGTGCCTCATCAGTTCAATGTGTGATATTGAGAAAATTGAAGCATTTAATTAATCGAAAATTGCATTGATTGTTAGCAAAATCATTGGACTTTCATACAAATTGACGAATAATTTAAAAATAACGACCAGTGATGGAAATTAATTGATGGCAATTATTGGGACCCTCTATGGCAGAAATCGGGCCATGGTGGCATGAATCGAGCCATGGGCAAAATATTTTAAAAATATAAATTAAATAATTTTTATCATTAATTCAAGAAAATAATTGATGTAAATGATAATCCAGACCCTAAATTCTTTCGAGGAAAAATCGAATTTGACTTTATGATAAGATATAATTTTTCTACGAAAGATATGTGGCAGAATAGGTTTCTTGGTGGCATTAATTGGGTCATTGACGGTATCTCTATTATTCTCCGAGGTATTCTTGAAAAACCAACAACACAAATAGTAACTCAGAAATAAACCAAAATGAGCCAATTTTGTTTAGTTTTCATTTTTCAAATATCTCGAAAAATAGAAGAGATAGAGCAATTTTTCTCCAATCCTTTTTGTTAGCTCTCAAAATTCTCTAAAAAATATTCCTCGCTGAAAAAAAGGCGTATCTTCACTAGTTTCCGAGCTATTTGATTGACCAGGATCACGAATCACTCGATTTTCTCTTCACCTGATTCTTCCAAAACTGAAATAAAATCGTAAAACAACATATTTTACCCGTAATTTGTCTGATGACCTCTCTGATCTCCTTCTGAATTGTCTGCGAGTCTTTAGTACCAATTTCCGGCAAAGGCCCTCTCTCATCACCATCATTTTTATCTTCATAATCAACCTTAAAATCCCATTTTTCAAGGACTTCCTTTGTGTTTACATTAGTGATGACTAGTGTAATCTGCTGTACTTTTCTTTGAATCAGCCATTCCTCAACTTGTCCAAGGACAGTCTCAAGAAATGTCCTAATTTTTTCATCAGTCGACATCAGAATGAATAGGCCAAAATGTTCAGTTGGCTCGAATGTCTCTGGCGGATAAATTCCACGTTGATAGAGAATACTGTTAATTCCATAAACTGAAAAAATTAATAATTAATAAATAATACACCAAAAATAATAATAAAAAATATGAACATTGGTAATTGGAAAATAAATAAATAGGACAGAGTGGGGCAAAATAAACTTCTTTAGGCCACATGATGGAGAAATTTTTTTTCGGAGTGAAGAACTTGATGAAAAAATTTGGAAAAATTCGACGAGATACTACAATAGGTGGACATTGTTGGTGAATTTTTTCAAAATATTTTGAAGACTCCTTCACAAAAAAAAAAATCCCAAATCATTTCGAAACCATAGGTCCATTTTGCCCCGATTTCTTCTAATAATAATAATAATAATATTTAATTGTTTGAAAATTGATGATGATTAATTGATTTATCAGATTGATGTGATTGAGATGTTTATTGATGAGTTGTTATCATTATTATTATTATACTTACGAAGATATTTTTTAACCAGCTCTGCAGAGCCCTTCAAAGTTATGCACTTCTGCTTCTGCTGGGTTTCCATGGTTTATTTTAATTTTCAGATTTTCAGTTCAATTTGATGGAATTTAGTTCAACTTTAATTGATAAATAGAGAGAAAATTTGAGGGAAAGTCAATTGAAACATTAATTTTGGAGGTTATGCGACTTTGACTTTCCGGCGTTTGGAGGATTTTTTGAATTTTTCGAGGCGGTTGGAGATTTGTTGAAGAGAGGCATTAGGTAGGGGGATAAAGAGAGGATAGCCGGGGAGTTTGGGATTGGGGTGATGGTTGCGGGGAATTTGTACAGGTAGCGCCAGTGAGGTTTTCTTTTTTGAATGTTGTCTTAAGGAGTTTGGGGAGTTATCTCCAAAATATGGAATCATTTTGAGAATCATACAGGACGTTCCTAATGTCATCATTATTAAGTAGTATTTTTTTCAAAATTTTCATTTATTTTGTTTCAGACTAATTAACAGTCAAAATTGCATTTTATACATGGGCTCTTATGCATCAAACCTGGTTTAGCATCGATCTGCGCTATCAACTCAGGTGGTAACAAATCAATATGAATGATGTTTATAATGATGTTCATCATATTATATTGGAGAAGAATAATAATTGAGTGTTTAATGATAATTTTTGCAACTAGGGAGTAAAGAACCCACTTTACTCCCTCGCTTCGCTCGGTCGTAAACGTGGTTCTTTACTCCCTCGGTACAAAAAATAGCATACACACCGCGGAAGGAAAAAAGTCAACCTCGACAAAAATTTGGCACCCTCGCTTCGCTCGGGAGGCAAATTTTTGTCGAAGTTAACTTCTTTACTCCCTAGGTGTGTAATATACTATTTCATTTCTGAAGAGTTTGTTTCTTAGCATCGCCATTTATCTTATTATTGTGATTCTTGACAAAACAGAATTCGTTTTCCGTGTAATTTCCAAAATTGACGTTTAAAAGAAAAATATTAAAATTCAATACTAATAAACGTTGAATGATTAACTCAAATACGGTGAATTTATAAGTTTTGCAATAGTAAAAATCTGATATCTTACGGTTCGTGTATTGTGTTTCGGACGTGGATATATGGCGCGATAATCATTTATTTATCGTGTTTTGACGGAATCACTTGCCTCAGAGCTAATGTGCTCAAACGAGCACATTAGTTTTTCACTAAGAAAATCTTATCGAGAATCAAGTGGTATTGGCAATTTTCTCACAAATTATCGTCGATACACCATTGTTGTACCGTAATCGTGGAACCGTAAGAGATTCTTATTCAATGTTGATAATGAAATGTTTCAATATTAATTTGTATTTATACAATAGAAGAATTTCCAAACGTTGCTGGTGCTTTTGTTCATTAATTATTTCTACATTATTCATGCTCTATTACATCAGTGTTGCCATCTTTTATTCATCTCAAGGACAAATTAGTGGACGGCCAAAGAGAGTGCATGAGTCAAATACTCTAGAAGAATATGAGGTAATGAAAATTATATCTTTTCTTGACATTTTCTTGAGAATATCTTGGGAACTGATAGAGATACGTCTTTTTCGACCGCATTCTTTTTCATAGCTCTTCAAATTTTCGACAACAATACATTAGCCGTTAAAAGACGCATTATCATCACTTTCCGAAATATTCAAGAAAAACTACCGTCTACGGCTCATTTCATGATTCTTTAGTCCTGGTAACTGACAGCATAAATTCAAGGCAACTACACGTTCATTGAATGTAATTGATAGTATATTACGCTTCAAGTCGTGGGAGGACCATTTTGACGATTGTGAGTTTTACTCACAGTTTGGATGAAGCCGAGTGATGGAATCACAATTGTCAAAATCCCCTTTCTGACGTGTAATGTATAGTACAACCCCGCTATTTGCAACTTTTTCACCCCGCAATTTGCAGCTCAGTCCCGCCTACTTGCCCGCACTACTTTCTACCAGAGACTGAGAGCGCATTCGTCACTTCCATGTATTAAAGAGGTTATTTTCAAATATTTTTTTTTCAGTTGACCATTTAAACTATATTCAAGCCCAGTTTCTGGGAGGGAAATTAGGGCTGCGAGTCAGCTTAGCTCTGGTTTAACGTGAACCACAGTTAGCGTAATTCTCGTTTGGAAAAGAAAGATGCCGGAATCAGTAGTACCACAACGAAAACATTTTTTTTTTAGGTGTTTATTTATTTAAGCCTGTGTGCATCATTTTTTTTTTTTTTTTGATCACCCAATGAACAAGGTAGTATACATTTTCTTATCAACAAGTTCGAGTCATGCAAAAAAAGTCTTGATTTAAGACGTGCTTTGCTAAAATACATTTTTAATCTAGAGGTACACTTTTTTTCTTTATCACAATTTTTTCGAGCTGATTGAGTTCGTTTTATTCACAATAAATGATAGGATTGATTTTGTAACCATGTTCCCTCTTTGAGGTGCTATCGAAGGGGAAGGCTTCGAAGCCCCTTTATTGCGGTTCATTTTTTAGCTTATGACTTAAAGAGAAAAAGAATGAGATAGAAAAATAGAAGAAAAGAGAAAGTTATCTTTAAACTAAATTGGTATCGTACTCAATAGTCTTTGGTTCTACAATTTTATATCCACTTTCATAGAATATAGAGGGGTGTGAACAGTGTAAGGGATGGGGGCTTCAATGATGCTGGAGTTATATCATTATACTTTTTTTTTTTTTCATTCATTTACATATTTATATTGCACTTATATACTAGAAATATCATTGATGTTTTATTTCTACTATTTCAATTAAGCCTTATTTAACCTTTGTCTGGAATCCACCAATATTTTTGCATATTATTTCGACTTTTATTGTATTCTTCCAGATTAAATATATATTTATTGTATCTGCTTATATTATTGAAATTTACAGAGTCAATGTTATTTGAGTACTCAATGCTTTTATTTCTGGACAACGAAAACATTCAAACCTCACTGTGAACAGTGAGCTTTCAGCGATGAGATTATGAGAAATACCATTGACAGCTGCAATCAGTGGTGGTATCACTGTTGTTCCTCCATTTTTCTTGTTAATCCAGAGTTACGCTAACCGTGGTTTAAGCTGAACCAATGTTAAGCTAAACCCAACTCAACTCTAATTTTACTCCCGGAAACTGGCCCTAAATAGTGAGGTTGTACTGTACATTCTACGCTAAACGAGCTCAGTAATTCAATATTAAATATTTACATTTAAATTATTTTACATTTAAATATAACTGCAGCGAGGCTGCAAAAATGGTTAGTTACTGGGACAGTGTCAGAAACCGGAGCCTCCATGGTAATAATTAGTAAAGAAGTTGAACAGAAGTCTATTTTTCCTTCACTATCTTTTGAGAGAATCTCGATCACTAAGAGAGTGAGGCTATTATTGACGTAATCCTCTTCTGCTGCTTTTGAAATTTTCTAGGAAATAAATAATGATAAGAAACTTTTTGGCAGTGACCATAATGGCCGATAATTTACCTAATAATGATTTGAGAAATGGTCGGAAAAAAACAAGAAAAAACCTTGAATAATGATAAGAAAGATCTATCTCCATTAGTCTTCAAAATATTCACAAAAACAAGTTAATTCATTCGCTTCAATCTCTTTACCAATGAATTTTCGCAATAGTATGTACATGACCGATGGATGTCTTCCGATGGAGACACTAAGAACGTGAAAACTATTCTATATTGGAATGGGATGCATACTTCGAGGGACGGGTCTTTTTGGTTCGGCACTGGAGATGTCTTTCAAGGATGTCCTGTGCCTCACTGCTATGCAACTCCAGATAGAAGTCTGTTCAAAGATTTAGGATCTTATGATGCAGTCCTATTCAATGGAGTCAATATGGGATATTATGACTTACCATCACGCAGATCGAATCATCAACGATACATTTATTTTAACTTGGAATCTCCTGCATCTTGGTAATTTCACCCTTTTTGTGATCATTTTTAACGGAATATCTAGGCAATTGATGAAGAACCCCTTTCTTTCTCGTCCTTTTTTTATAGAAAATTTCGAAAGCAACAACGAAAGATCTGGAATAAGCAGCCTTATCTCGCTCAGTTTAGGAGAGATTCTCAAAAAACTGATGGCAAGAAATATCGAAGACGTAAAACAGGATGAATCGAGTTTTTATAAAATTAGTTTTTTGAAGATAACTCGGGAACTAAGCGAGACACGTCCTTTTTGTTCTGATCCTTCTTTGTCCACAGAGAAAAATGTTTTCTTAATCTAAGAATGTGCAGTCACTTAATTTAAGAATGTGCAGGTCACTTAAATTAAGAAAGAAAAGTCACTTGATTTAAGTGAGTTTTACTTTCTTAAATTAAGAAAGGAGAGATTACTTGATTTAAGTGAGAAAAGTCACTTAATTTAAGTGACTTTTACTTCCTTAAATGAGGAAAGAAAAAGTTACTTAATTCAAGTGAAAAAAGTCACTTGACTTAAGTGAGAAAAGTCACTTAATTTAAGTGAGTTTTACTTTCTTAAATTAAGTGACTGCACATTCTTAAATTAAGAAAACATTTTTCTCTGTGTAACCATCAAGATTCTCTATGAAAATACCTCAGAACAGAAGTACGTATCTTCATTAGTTACCAAAATATGCTCAAGAAAAAGTTTAAGTGAAAGTATCGTTTTCTCCTTTCCAGCCCCATCAATTGTGCTTCCAAGAGATTCTTCTTAACACCCCACTATTTCAATTGGACAATGGCATATCGTTTGGATTCTGATTTCATTCATCCTTATAGAAGAATTAGAGACATCGTAACTCAAGAGCTCGTGTCTCCACCGAATAATCCATATGATGCAGTTACTTGGAGGAATTGCAGTGACATTTCTTACAATGTGAGCAACGAAGTGCTAGAAATTATCAATGGAAAGAAACGACTAGCAGCTTGGTTTGTCTCACACTGTATCACTGATTCAAAACGTGAAGTTCTGGTGGAAGAATTCAACAAATACTTCGACATCGACATTTATGGAGATTGTGGAGAATTCCAATGCGATAGGAAAAATTCAGGCAAATGTTATAACATGTTGGAGAGAGACTATTTTTTTTATTTTTCCTTTGAAAATAGTTTGTGTAAAGACTATATAACTGAAAAGGCCTTTTCACCAATGCAAAAATACGTAATTCCAGTGGTTTATGGTGGTGCAGATTATTCGAAATTTCTACCACCTCATTCTTACATAAATGTCATGAATTTTCATTCAATACGTGAGATGGGTAATTTTTTGCTGAAATTATCACAGAATCAAACAGAGTATTCTTCATATTTTTGGTGGAAAAAGTATTATGCTGATGAAAGTTCGCAGAAATCAACTCTCTGTGATTTGTGCGCAAAGCTTCACAATGAAACATTACCAAACAAGTCTATAGGGAATTTCAAAAATTATTATGTTGATGATCAGTGTTATGTCCCCGATCATTTGATGTGGTATCAGCATCAATTTGATGGAAAATAATTCTTATGTTCAGAGAGTTATGTTATTGATGAATTGATACATTTCAAGTAAGATGACAATCTAATTACATTTTTCAAATTTTACAATGATTCAACAACTAAGATACTGTGGTGTATGACTAACAACACATTGTACAAGTCTGAATGGGGCAATCCACGCCGAATCGATTACGTTTGAGCTCGACCTCGTTCGATTCACCAGAAAATTTTATGTTATACTACCCCACTAGAAACGTGTCTGGGGATTGTCAAAAATTTTTCAGTCAATTAATAAAAAGTTATGATTTTTTCAAATGGTGCTCTGTTTCTTCAAACGCTTATACAATAATACAACCAATAGATATCCACCGACCAAAAGGTGAACGGTTTCTGTTATTGAGAGCGATGTGAATAATTGAATGATCCTTACACGTATGGAAAAACTTTATAAAGTCTTTATAAAGAATTCTTTATAAAACGTGTTTTATAAGAAATTGGAACTTTTCTTATAAAGATTTTCTTGTGGAGTTCTCATCGTAGTTTTCATCCTTTATAAAATCTGTTTTATAAAGGCGATTCTTATAAAAAAAAATTTTATAGAGGGAAGCAAAAGATATAAAATACCATTAATATTTTTTGTATGAATCCTATTCTATAAATTAATTCTTTATAGAAAATGTCTTTATAAAATAGAATTTTATAGAGATATTTCTTATAAAATGACTTTTTACAAAGATTTTATCTCTCAGTTGAATGCTTTATTTATTCTATTTATTTGAATAGTTATCCTTTGAAAAATAGCTGGATGGGGAACTCCAAACAGTGTTAATAAAAATGCAGACTTTAGCCGTGGGAGCCATTGTCCGGTTTCGACAGCAAGGAAATCTGTTTCTCAGATAAGTGTGTCGAACTGCGCCGCGATCTCGCTTATATGCACTTTTCGTCAAACTCCGCTTACGGACGGGATTCCGACGGTGCGCGACCTATCGGCGGCGGCGGTACTACAGTTCCCCTTCACTTTGACGTTCGGCGCTGTCCCTTCGAATTTTATTTCTTCTTCGCGTTTCAATTTAATGCTTCTTCTTTGCGCCTTTTATTTTTCTTTCCTCTTTTATTCATTACTTGCCTTATTATTTTTCTTCCATTAATTATTAATAAATTAGGAATGAGGTTCTTACAGGAAATACTTCTGCGAGATAATTATCTCACAGAAGTGCTTCTAAAGAAAACGTCTTTACAAAATAAAATTTTATGAAGATGTTTTCTATGAAATTTATATATATCACTCAGCAAAAAATTGAGGAAACAGTAAATTTTGTCGTTTTTCTTCGTGATTTTCAAATGGCTGTAATTTTCCGAAAAATCATTGGATCGGAATAAAAAAAAATAGTTCCAAAGCTCGAAGTCTCCACCTCTGAAATCTTGAGATGAAATTTTTTTTGACTGTTCGTTATAACGAGATAAGAAGGTTAAAAGCGGATTTTTTTTCCATTATTTTTCATTTTTCCAAATTGGTCTACGGACTTCAAATAATTTTTCTCGACTCAACCCTTATCAAGATCGCGCAGTGTGGCCTTCCAGTTTCAATTTTTTTTATTTCTTATGATCATTTTTTGCTGAGAAAGTGTCAATTGAATCGAAAAATACCTTTTTGCCTTTAAACGCCGATATCTCAGGAACAACTGATCGCACATCGAGCGGATGATGGGATTCGTAAACTTAAATAAATTTACTATGAGGTTCTTGTACTATTTCATTGAAAAAAATTTTCTTCCATTTTCTAAATTGGTTCGACAAAGTATCGAGAAATGAAGTTTTTTTTCTTTTTTTAAAATTGCCGTGAATTCCGTGAATGTGGGAAAAACTGCAAATGCTTTAACATTTTTCTTTAGTTTACTGTGTGACACAAAGTTTCAGCGAAAATTAAAGGAACACTTTTCTGTTCCTTAGACCCCAGTTAATGATGATTAAGGCCGAAAATGTTCTTTCTCCCTCATTTCTTCGTGATTTTTTCTGCGAAGTTCGTTTAATTTCATCGAGAAAGAAACAATGAAAAAAAATTAATAAAAAAATCAAATTTCTTTTTTAAATCAATAGAAAATTCGAATTTTTTTTAAATCCGTAAAAAATTAGAATTTTTTTTCTTCAAAAATCAATAGAAGAATCTTTTTTAAGAACCAACAGAAAAATCGAAAAAAAAAATTCAAATTGGATAAAAAACTGCCAAAATCGTATTTGACTTGGAGATAGTGACTCAGCAAGTTTTTTCAAAGAATAAAATTTTTTTAATTGATTTTTGAAAACAATTTTATAGATTATTTTCTCCTTTTTTCACGATGAAATTCAACAGATTTGAGCACAGCAAAAAAAATTAAGGGAACAGTAAATTTTGTCAGTTTAAGGCCGAAAACGTTTTTTCTCCGTCATTTCTTCGTGATTTTTTGTGCAAAATCTGTTGAATTTCATCGAAAAAAAGGAAAAAATAATCAATAATTTTTTTTTTCAAAAATCGATAAAAGAATTTTTATTGTTAAAAAAAAATTGCTGAGTCAATATCTTTCCAAGTCAAATACCAATTTGGCAGTTTTTTTTATCCATTTTCAAGAATTTTTCTTCCGATTTTTCTACTGGTTTTGAAAAAAGATTCGTTTATTGATTTTGGAAGAAAAAAAATTCTAATTTTTTACGGATTTAAAAAAAAACGAATTTTCTATTCATTTGAAAAAAAAAAAAAAAATTTATTGATTTTTTTCATTGTTCCTTTCTCGATGAAATTAAACGAATTTCGCACAAAAAATCACGAAGAAATAAGGAAGAAAAAACATCTTCGGCCTTAATCATCATTAATTGGGGTTTAAGGAACAAAAAAGTGGTCCTTTAATTTGAGCTGAAACTTTGTTCATTCGAGAAAAAAAACGGTCCAGTCGAATGGCTTGAAAATTTAGGGGGTGTTTCAGCACACAGTAAACTACAGAAAAATGTTAAAACATCGGCAGCTTCCCTCGAATTCGCAAGATCCACGGCAATTTTCAAAAAAGAAAAAAAAACTTCATTTTTCGATACTTTTTCGAACCAATTTTGAAAATTGAAGAAAATTCATTTCAATGAAATAGGGCAAGAACCTCATAGCAAATTTATTCAAGCTTACGCATCCCATCATCCGCTCGATGTGCGATCAGTAGTTCCTGAGATATCGGCGTTTAAAGGCAAAAGGGTATTTTTTGATTCAATTGACGCTTTCTCAGCAAAAAATGATCATAAGAAATAAAAAAAATTGAAACTGAAAGGCCACACTGCGCGATCTTGATAAGGGCTGAGTCGAGAAAAATTATTTGAAGTCCGTAGACCAATTTGGAAAAATGAAAAATAATGGAAAAAAAATCCGCTTTTAACCTCCTTATCTCGTTATAACGAATAGTCAAAAAAAATTTCATCTCAAGATTTCAGAGGTGGAGACTTCAAGCTTTGGAACCATTTTTTTTTATTCCGATCCAATGATTTTTCGGAAAATTACAGCCATTTGAAAATCACGAAGAAAAACGACAAAATTTACTGTTTCCTCAATTTTTTGCTGAGTGATATATATAAATTTCATAGAAAACATCTTCATAAAATTTTATTTTGTAAAGAACTTTTCTTTAGAAGCACTTCTGTGAGATAACTATCTCGCAGAAGTATTTCCTGTAAGAACCTCATTCCTAATTTATTAATAATTAATGAAAGAAAAATAATAAGGCAAATAATGAATAAAAGAGGAAAGAAAAATAAAAGGCGCAAAGAAGAAGCATTAAATTGAAACGCGAAGAAGAAATAAAATTCGAAGGGACAGCGCCGAACGTCAAAGTGAAGGGGAACTGTAGTACCGCCGCCGCCGATAGGTCGCGCACCGTCGGAATCCCGTCCGTAAGCGGAGTTTGACGAAAAGTGCATATAAGCGAGATCGCGGCGCAGTTCGACACACTTATCTAAGAAACAGATTTCCTTGCTGTCGAAACCGGACAATGGCTCCCACGGCTAAAGTCTGCATTTTTGTTAACACTGTTTGGAGTTCCCCATCCAGCTATTCTTCAAAGGATAACGGTTCAAATAAATAGAATAAATAAAGCATTCAAGTGAGAGATAAAATCTTTGTAAAAAGTCATTTTATAAGAAATATCTTTATAAAATTCTATTTTATAAAGACATTTTCTATAAAGAATTAATTTATAGAATAGGATTCATACAAAAAATATCAATGGTATTTTGTATCTTTTGCTTCCCTCTATAAAATTTTTTTTTATGAGAATCGCCTTTATAAAACAAAATTTTATAAAGGATGAAAACTACGATGAAAACTCCACAAGGAAATCTTTATAAGAAAAGTTCCAATTTCTTATAAAACACGTTTTATAAAGAATTCTTTATAAAGACTTTATAAAGTCTTTTCATACGTGTATACTTTGTTCCTTTATTTCTGATTATTATACTCATATCGTTTGATCAAAATTCATAATCATGGCGCTGCGAATATGCTACTATGTATCTATTGCAGTTTTGCGTTATTTTTCCATTCTCTTCGTCTGAAAATGAATAATCATATTCCCAATTTGGACCCCGGAATTCGTGGGGGAAATAATTATTCAAAAAATTGAAGCGATTTTCAAATGGTTTTTTCAGTTCATCTCCGCAACAATCATTTTAAGCACAAAAGTACTCCTATACTTTGTTGTTCCTTGTAAAATTTCCTACAGCTTTGTCCTCAGCGGTTTTTTTATCAGAGTCCCGAGTCAGTTAAAATAGAGTCACAAACAGGGGAACCGCTCCTCCAGCCACCCATCCCTGTTTGTTTCAGGTGAACTAGTTTTGCTAGATATATGGAAGGAAATGTGATCTTTCCCAACAACGATGTACACTGAGAAAAAAATAATGGTAAAAACAATCAAATATTGATGTAATTGGTCCTTAGAAAATATTTTGTTGAATTAATTGAAAACAGTCGTTGAATTTACTGAATTTAGTCAATTCAACTAGTTAATCTGTTTGAATTAACTAAATTCAATAAATTCAACTAGTTCATTTATTTGAATTAACAAAATTCAGTAAATTCAACAATTTCTTGAATTATTTCAGAAAAATATTTGCTAAGGACCATTTGCCACAATATTTGATTGTTTTTACCCCTATTTTTTTTCTCAGTGTAAGGAACGGTCCCGTATATATGGAATTTTTACACCGATTCTTCGACGATATTCATTAATATTTTCATGATAAAATAGCGTTAACGCCTGGAGGAAGAAAGAAGACAATCAATGCTTCTATTATTTCATGGAGAAAATCATAATAACGGCTGAACAATGGATTTGAAAATTTTAAGTTAACTGGGTCCTTCATTACTCCTCAAGAGAGATCTGCCAGAGTTTCATGTTTGGTACTTTAAAAAAAGTTCCTCATCATTCGATTTAAATTTTGATGCTTTCACAAAAATGTTGAATTCCAAAGTACTCCACTTTGTGCCGGTCTCCCCTACATATATTATTCTCATCTAGGGTTTGGTGTTTAAGGAGTTTGGGGAGTTATCTCCAAAATATGGAATCATTCTGAAAATCATACAGGACGTTCCTGATGTCATCATTATTATATAGTATTTTTTTCAAAATTTTCATGTATTTTGTTTCAGACTAATTAATAGTCAAAATTGCATTTTATACATGGGCTTTTATGCATCAAACCTGGTTTAGCATCGATCTGCGCTATCAACTCAGGTGGTAACAAAGGTCTCAGGCTATGACAGATTTTATGCATAAGAGCCCTTGTAGAAAATGCAATTTTGACTGTTAATCAGTCTGAAATAAAATACATGAAAATTTTGAAAAAAATACAACCTAATAATGATGACCTTAGGAACGTCCTGTATGATTCTCAAAATGATTCCATATTTTCGAGATAACTCTCCGAACTCCTTAATGTTGAGATTAGTATATTCTTGCATCAACTTTGCCTTACATGATCCATTTGATTCATTCTTTATCTTTCTTTTTGTTACTGTTGATCGTTAATCTTCTGCTGACATTAATCGAGTTTCGTTTCTGCTGTTTTTATCAGGAATAACAGTAATTGAGATTTGTTTCGACTTTTGTTATCGGGAGCGACGTTAGTCACGTTTTGTTTCCATCTTTTTTATCAAAAGTATGTTTAATTTTTTCCTTCGTTAATTGCCTAGAAGCCAAACTGAATCAATGTATCGTTTCCAGTTTCTGCAAACAGAAGGTCAACATCAGCTATGCCAGTAGTAAGCGAATATTCAGTTTTCCAAACTTTTTCCCTTTCTAATTTAACAATAAATTCATTTATCCTACAAGATTTATTTTTTACTCAGTGGAAATGTTTCTGTCGATTAAAATGGACTTTCGCAACTTTATTATTGGGCGCAATAGGCACGTTTACTGTCATGAAGAACATGGAAGAAACTACTGCGGTTCATGACACTTATTATGATGACATACCAAGTGAAGTTTATGGTTATGGTAATGATTTATTTTTATAACTAGCTTTTTCCTCCTCACTTCGCTCGGGTTAGTTTTCATGAAATTTGAATTAGAACGATGGATCTCTATTCATAAAAATTGTGAAGTGAAAAACCATTATTCCAAACCAGAGAAATTCTCGAAAATTTCCAAAGAAAGAATGCTTTTACTTTTAAATCTTAACCAAGAAATGTAATTTTGCAAAAATTTCAATAAATACATTCCAACATATGATTTCCATGGAAAATTTCCTCAGCTTCCCAATAGAATCCATAGAATTTTTTTTTTTACTGATATTGATTGATTTGTTAGAAGGAAGATGATGTAAAATGGAGATTCTGATCTCTCTACTCCATTATGGCTATATAGTAGCACGAATGATCCCACCTTTCACCTCCATTTGTAATTTTTATCCACGCTAGACAATCTACTCTATTTCTTTCTTACCCTCTACTTGGATTTAATAATTCAAATTTGTTTAACTGATTTTTTCCACGGAAATACACTTTTTACCAAACACCTTGCATATTAGATTTTCATGTAACTAGTTTCTGAGTGGTATGGAAGGGAATTTTACATTCAGATGATTCATTAAAAAAATGTATGGTAATTACAGTTATGGAGAAGTGGTTCAATTATACTGGAGCTGAGCGCTGGTTCAATAGAAAAGATATTTCTATGTTCGATTATCGATTGCTGAAGCAATTACGTGAGCAATGGATAATTTCAATTAATAATACGAATACATATTATTCAAGCTGTAACTTTGAAGAGACACATGTAATGGATCCATCAATGGGACAAGCTCAAGTTATCAGAAGAATATTCAACGATAAAGTATTTTGAAAATTCATAGTGATTAGATATATTTAGTATTTATTGATAACTACGTTATTCCTGAATTTGAATATTTCTAGAAGAATGGATTTTTCATAGAGTGCGGTGCTTATGATGGTGAAACACGTAGTAATACTTTTGTTTTAGAGAGACTGCTTAATTGGACTGGAATCTTGATTGAAGCTGATCCGATTAATTTCACTAAAATGTTGACAAAAAATAGAAGGGCTTATCTTTCACCATCGTGTCTCAGTATTAAGTCGTATCCAATGAATGTGAGGATGACGTTGACGGCAATATTTTTTAAAATAATTGTGGGCTTATATGAGTTGATTAAGACATGCTCATTTTAGGTTTCATTTTTAATGGCAAAGAATATCGGTAGAATACACGTGCCACAGAATAGAAACAATTTAACTTTGGTAAATACAATGGATCGAGCTCATCACGGAGTACACGTGGGTGTTCAGTGCTTTCCTCTGGCTTCTTACATTGCTGCCCTTGATGTGAAAACAGTAGATTATTTCAGTCTTGATGTTGAGGGACATGAAATGGATATTCTCGAAACAATCCCTTTCGATTTGCTACATATTAAGGTAATTACAGATATTCTGTCGCAAAAATTTATTATAATGCGAGACGAGGATTTCCACGAGAATCAATGAGTGAATAAAATTCTGAGCCTGGGATCTGTCCACAGGTACTGTCAGTTGAATTCACTCACGTGGAAGGTGGTCGCCAAAAAATTATTAATTTTATGAACAAGTGGGGCTATTATGTTCACAGTCTTGTAACTAATAAAAACAATTTAGCGAATGATATAATCTTCGTTAAGCATGAGCAAAAGTGAAATATTAGTAACAGAGTAATAAATAAATCATCATCAAATGATGGGCTATGCAAGTGTTTTGTATTTCATAACAGCTACATAATTATTCCCATAAAATTAATGACAGTGGTTGTATCATCCCTGAATTATTTGCAGCAGTGAACAATTTAAACTTGGTAATGATCAAATGACGTACGCTTCTTCAAGTACATCGGAAATGCCAGGAAAATTAGGAAAAATGGATTGCATCTGCGGTCTCATACCAGTGTTACCAGCCCTTCCGAAACTTTCGCCCCAAAGCAACTTCAAAACCCCCTAAATATCGCTAAATCCGAAGAAAAATTCCCCAACTCTGGGACGAATGAAATTTCGAATAAACTACACTCAAGAATAAATATACTACTGTGTAGTATCTCCAAGTACTTGGCAGGAGTACACTCACCACAAGTATGAAGAAAACCAGAAATGAGTCTCACCTGGATACCCATGACTAGTATAACGCTCACACGTGAAGTATAAAAATTTTTTGTCACAAGTCTAGAAGATAATTGTGACGAGTATATTTTGTACTTGTGACAAGTATCTTTTATACTTGTGACAAGTATCTTTCATACTTGTTACAAGTATCTTGCATACTTGCACAAGTATCTTTTAAACTTGGCACAAGTACTTACTAGATAGATTTCTTACAAGTTCCGTATATACTTTCCATGAGTATTGTCTATTTATTTATATCATACGCTATAGAAAGGGATGTTGTAGCACTAATTGATACTCGGAGGGATTTTGGAGATGACTGTACGAGTCGTTCGTACAGAATACCATTTCCAGCTGACCTCAGTCATCTCCCCACTCTTCGGATATCAAAGTTTTACAGAGATCTGTATTACCGATAAAATCCAAGATCGGTAATATCGCGTCGATCTATGCCATAACAGTTAATCGCAATTCCCACGCAGGCTTAAATATCTTTATTTGTGATGTCAAATTACAACAAGAATTCCTTTAAATCAGTGAATTCCTTTTTTCTCAATTGTTTAATCACTTATAACAAGTTCTCCATCATTTCCTAGCTTCAACACATCATTTACAGAAAGAAATATCACTGACGAAGCCTCTGGAAATTTAACTCCAGATAAAATTGATGATTTTATTAGATCGCGAAGAGTGAGAGAGGAATTTATTCTGAAGTTCGAGGAATATAGAAAGTCAAGAGCAGATTTGAGTGACAGTTCCAGTTCAGTGAGTGATATTTTTCAGTTTGGCGAATTCTCAGTCTGGTTCTAATACTTTTTAAACCATTATTTGCAATTTATGTGAGTGATTGTTGAGCAAACTTTAGCACAAAAATCATTCCTGCACATAACCTCCTCTCAAATAAAAATTATATGCACATAGGTGACACATATAGACAATTCTGATGAAGTCGAAGATGAAGTTGAGGTTTTGACCCAAGGCCTCCAGACAGTGAGTGTTTTTCAGTATTAATTAGTGAATAATAAGAGAAACTAAGGGTATATATTAGGGTGTCCCAAAAAAAAACAAAATGTAGTTTTCCATCTGCATACCACCTGAATCAGTCAGATTACACGTCAATATGAAGTTCTCACAACCTGCATGTAATTGGACCAGTCTGAGTAGTGCCTCAACAATAATTAAGATTGTTCATTGGAAACGCATAAGAAAACAATTTCTCCTCAGCAAATACTTCGTTTTAATGCATATTATTTGACTTGCTTACGAATTGTTTACGAATTTATAGGAAAACATTGATTCATCGCACAAAACAATTGATTGTGCAGAGAGGTAATGAACGAAGGTACTTGAAGTTATTCTGCAATCAGTTCCTTGTGAATATCTGGGGAGCTGAATGGAATAGAGAGATTTGTACCTGAATATTTTTACCCTGAGATATTTTTGCCCTGAGATATTTTTACCGTGAGATATTATTGTCGAGATTTTCTTGCCGAGATGTAATTGCCCGAGAAACAGAAAGGCGTCACTGTACCTGAATATCTTCCATAAACCAGCTTCATATCCACAGGATCCTCTATGCTGTATAGATTTAGTAATATTTTATAGAGAATAATGATAGAAATGTCCTGATTAGTCATAGAAATATTGTAAAGAACATTAGCAGCTTTGAAATATTGCTTTGTCAATATATTAATGTTGTTAATGTTTTTCTTTCAATATCCCCATCCACGATCAGTACTTTAACTCAGGAAATGGAACTGAATCCAGTAGTTACATGATACAAATGATGGCAAAAAAACAGAAACTGATATTCCTGTAAAAATCGTAGCCAAGTACATGTTTCTGAGAATCTCTCTTCTTGAAAGAAATGAGATAATTTGGAAGAGCCAAGAATTCGAATGACTTCACGAAGGTTGATGAGGAAGACAAGGAATTAATAAGATTAGATGGGAGATTATTCGGTAGGAAAAATCAGAAACTTGATTTTTTCGATTGCCATTAATGATCTTAATTCAAATTCAGATGTGAAAGGGCCACTGATTTCTGATCTTTCCTACCGAATGATCTTCCATCTAATTGTATCAATTTCCTGTCTTTCTCATCAACCTTCGCGGAATAATCCAAATTCTTGACTCTTTTAAATTATCGCATTTTTTTTTTAAGACAAGGATTCTCTGAAACATGTACTTGGCCAGATTTCATGGGCGCTTCCAATCAAATGTTGCTTATGAAAAAAAATCAAAATCACCATTCGAACGCTCGATGTTGCTTTTTCCATAGCGCATTTTTAAGGTATTAAATGATGAAAAAAAATCAGTGGAGTGGGAAGCTCTGTCCGGAATATGAGTGCTCAGCGCTCGGCCTACCAACAATGTTGATAGGCCGAGCGCTGAGCGTTCATATTCCGGACAGAGCTTCCCACTAAAAATAAAAATCACCATTCGAACACTCGATAGCATAGAGGATCCTGTGAATATGAAGCTGGTTTATGGAAGATATTCAGGTACAGTGACGCCTTTTTATTTCTCGGGCAATTACATCTCGGCAAGAAAATCTCGACAGTAATATCTTACGGTAAAAATATCTCGACGATAATATCTCAGGGCAAAAATATCTAAGGGTGAAAATATCTCAGGGTAAAAATATTCTGGTACATATCCCTTTATTCCATTCAGCTCCCCAGATATTCACAAGAAACTGATTTCAGAATAACTTCAAGTACCTTCGTTCATTACCTCTCTGCACAATTAATTGTTTTGTGCGAAGAATCAATGTTTTCCTATAAATTTGTAAACAATTCGTAAGCAATTCAAATAATATGCATTAAAATGAAGTATTTGTTAAGAAGAAATTGTTTTCTTATGCGTTTTCTATGAAAAATCTTAATTATTGTTGAGGCACTACTCAGACTGGTCCAATTACATGCAGGTAGTGAGAACTTCATATTGACATGTAATCTGACTGATTCAGGTGGTATGCAGATGGAAAACTACTTTTCGTTTTTTTTTGGGACACCCTACACACAGAAAAATGGAACCTTGGATCACGTTTCGCTGAAGCGTAGATCATGAAAATTTTTTGGGCATGATCCACGTCCACTCGCGCCTTAATTCTCGTCCTACTGTCCGTGATCTATGACCAATGGGTGCATAGATTACGGCCTCAAGGCTTGAATTATGCCCCAACGGGGCCTGAATTATGCCTCAAGGGACGTGGATCACGTCCCAAAAGGGCTTGAATCATGTCCCCCCAGAGTACATGAATCATGCCCCCCAGAGTACATGAATCAAGCCCCCCAGAGTACATGAATCATGCCCCTCAAAGGACGTGAATCATGCCCCTCAGAGGACGTGAATCATGCCCCTCCAAGGACGTGAATCATGCCCCTCCAAGGACGTGGATTATGCCCCCAAAGGACGTGAAATATGCCCCCAAAGGACGTGGATGATGTACTGTAGTTTTCGCTATTATTTTGGTAGATAAGCAAGATAGAGTGAAGTAACCATTAATGTGGGAGTCGGAGGGAGACTCCTCAGTTTTTCGCAATTATTCCGGTGAATAAGTGAGATAGAGCGGAATGGACATTAATTTGGGATCAGAAGAACGTTTCTCCAGTTTTTCCTGATTATCTCAGCGAATAAGCAAGATAGAGCGAAATGGACGTTCATATGGAATCACCGGGGAGTTTTTCCAGTTTTCCGTGATTATCTCGGTGAATAAGTGAGATAGAGCGAAATGGACGTTAATTTAGGATCAGGAGGGAGTTTATCCAGTTCTTTGTGATTATCTCGGTGAATAAGCGAGATAGAGCGAAATGGACGTTAATTTGGGATCAGGAGGGAGTTTATTCAGTTTTTTGTGATTATCTCGGTAAATAAGCGAGATAGAGCAAAATGGACGTTAATTTGGGATCAGGAAGAAGTTTACCCAGTTCTTTGTGATTATCTCGGTGAATAAGCGAGATAGAGCGAAATGGACGTTAATTTGGGATCAGGAGGGTGTTTATCCAGTTCTTCGTGATTATGCCGGTGAATAAGCGAGATAGAGCGAAATGAACGTTGATTTAGGAGCAGGAGGGAGTTCATTCAGTTTGTCGTGATTATTTCGGTGAATAAGCGAGATAGAGCGAAATGGACATTAGTATGGGATCAGGAGGAAGTTTTATCAGATTTTCGGGATTATCTCGGTGAATAAGCGAGATAGAGTGAAATGGGCATTGGTATGGGATGAGAAGGGAGTTTCTCTAGTTCTTCGTGATTATCTCGGTGAATGAGCGAGATAGAGCGAAATGGACGTTAATTTGGGATCAGGAGGGAGTTTAATCAGCTCTCCGTGATTATCGTTATGAATAAGCGAGATAGAGCGAAATGAACATTAATTTTGGTTCAGAAGAGAGTTTCTCCAGTTTTTCATGATTATCTTGGTGAATAAGCGAGATAGAGCGACATGATCGTTAATTTGAGATCAGGAGGGCGTTTTTCGAGTTTTTCGCGACTATACCAGTGAATAGCGAAATAGACGTTAACATGGGAGCAGGAGAGAGTTTTTACACGAAATAATATTCTGCCGATCCCACATTATCGTTCATTTCGCTCTATCTCGCTTATTTACCGAGATAATTTTTTTCAGAGTACATGAATCACGCCCCCTGGAGTACATGAATCATGCCCTTCAAAGGACGTGGAATATGCCCCCAAAGGACGTGGATAATGTACTTTACAAGAAATGATTCGGGGCAGTTGTCCTATCTGGCTGAGTTTCCGAGACATTTTGAAAGGATGAATGAAAAGCGGTTTTCCTGTTTCACCTCTTTGTTAATTTTTGACAAATATCTCAGCAACAAAGCAAGATACAGAGATTTTTATAGACTTTTTTGTAACTCTCGAAATTTTTCACAAAAAAAGTTTCTACAAAATTTTTTATATCTTATTTATTGTTCAACATATTTTCAAAAAACAAATCTCAAAAAAAAATTCTCGTTTCATCTCCTTCTGGTGATCTTTGAAGAATATTTCCGAGAGTAATCGAGATAGCGAAATTTATGTAGGAACCTTTTTTATAGTTCCTGAAATTCTCTACAAAAAAGACTCAGGGCAAAATCGCCCCAATATCATTATTTTTCGTGATATTTTGAGAAGAAGAATAATAGAAACGAGATTCACTAGAATGTTCATTTTGAATACTCATTTTCTTAGTGTTTCGTAAATATCTCGAAAATTAGATGAGATGATGAAATGAGGTATGATTCCTTGAACTTTTCTTGCAGCGTTCATAATTCTCCACAAATAATTACCACGACAAAACTGCTCTATCTCGCTTATTCTCAGCGATATCCGCGAAAAACGGAAAGAAACTGAATTTTCTCATATCCTCTGCACAGTCTTGTGCACGCCGACCACGAGACAGCGCATGCGTCGGCCATTTACGACATTCGCCAATCATTTTTGTCAGTTTGACACGCCGAAATGTCGTTCCCGGGCAAAGAATTGTTCTTCCAAAAATATAATCATACATCCCTTTCTCACCTATTCAAGGGTAAGTATAATCTTGATATTTTCAAAAAGTATTACATTTGAGTAATCATAACAAAAAATAAGCAAAAAGTAACCACTGTAGTCGGTCAATAAAAATTATCTATTGCAGCTGAAAGAATTGATAACCTCTACAAATTATTGCCTTCATGGATCTGTCAATAGAATTTATACAGTCAATAGAATTAATAAGTGATGAATATTTCAATAGAATCATTCATTACTTATTATTATTCATTCACGCGTGAGGTTCAGTTAATTTCGGATAACAAAAAATGCATTAAAATTGTGAGTGAAAATCCTTAGGATTTGTGAAAGTGCTGTCAACAGAAATTCAAATAATCGGTTTGCCCGCCTGATGTAATCTCACGTTTCAAAATCTATAGACGAAAAATTTCCCAAATTTATCAGTATATGAGATTGAAGAAGTTATTCTTGGAGGGGTTTCTGGTGATAGAGTACGAATAAATGTTGAAATTGATTTTAGGGATTAGTCATTTGAATTGCATAATGATATTTCTCAATAATGGTAAAATCCGGATGATAATTAAGGGAATTCAACGAATGAACCCAGCAGTCGGTAAAAATATTCCCTATTTTATTGAAAAGAATAAATAATCTCTGAACTGTTATTGAACGTTTCTATTGACTCGGTGAGTTGACACGTGCGTCAATCAGATCAGTAATTAATTATTATCATTTATTTCTACGTTACATTCATCAAGTTCAGCTTTTAGGAAAAAATAATTACGTAAACGATGTGATTGGCAATACTTGGAATTTTTTTAGATTTTTGGCGCCAAAAAGTTAAATTGTCGGCATTGCTCATGTGATGTAATTGTACGTTTCAGATTATACAGACAAACAATTTCATGAATTATCAATAAGTGAATTGAATGAAATTATTCTCAAAGGAGATAATGGCAAAACAGTACAACCGAAGGTTGAAAGTGATTTTAGGGAATATGTAGCTGAACTGCATAAAAAATCAGTAAGTATTTAATGTCATCAGTTCATCAAAGGGTGTCAATTGTCCTATATCAACTTAACCTCAGTTTTTATGTATATTTTTCCTCTAACAGAAATCAAACAGTCGAAAAAGAAGATCAAAAGGTGACTGTGATTCCGATGATGAGTATCACCCAGAGAATGATCTAGAATCGTCAGAGGAGAGTGAGGACAGTGACCTTGAAGGCCGCAATATAAATCAAATTAGTAATTTACAGAAATCTTTCCAACAATCATTATCAATTGATGAGACGAGTTCAGATACTGCTCCGCGTAATACACCAAATCCTTCAACTGAAAATCCTCGAAGATCAGCGTTGATTGATTCAATTGCCAGGGCAGGACAGAAACGACTTGAATACAGCGAACTTCTGAAGGTTACAGATCGCCTCGTAAGTGTTATTTTTCAATTTTTTATTTATTAATGAGGAAACACGGTATAATTAATTTTACTTTTTGATGTTTAGAACTTGGAAGAATTTTTATCCAATTGTGATGTGGATGGTGTTATTATTTTAACCACCTATAAAGTACATGGTATCTTGGAAGATGAAGACAGATATTGCATGTGCAAATTAATTATCAAATGGCTGCTCGCCAGATGCCCTTAGTAAGTTGATGTAGTGGCATTACTATTGTTGACAAAACAGAATATTTTTAACATAAATTATTTTATAGTCCAGGTGCAGAAATTCTCCAGAAATTAGCGGATAAAATCAGCGTGCTCTTTCCTAGTGAAGACGTAAATATTTACACATATTCAAGGAAGACCTGAGCGAAATAGACCTATGGTTCAAAGTTATTTTGGATTTTTTTTGAGAGTCAAAGGCTCAATGGAAGAATCGGAAAAAATACACCGATAACTCCGTGTATTGGAGCAGCTTCTCAATTTTTTCAGATTGTTCCACCGAGTCCTTCATTCCGGAAAAAAATTCGTGAATCATGTCACTGTAGACGTTCATTTTGCCCAGTCTCCTCCAATTATCTTCTTTTCAATTTTTTATAAATAACTTTTTATCTTGCAATTCTTATTTTTCAGAAAATTTATTATATTCGCGCTCATAAAGATGGTCGTCGCAAGGTTCGTGCTTGTGGTATGCTCGTAAGTTCCTTACGTACCATTAGAGCCCGAATGATACGTAAAGGTATTTTATCAGGGAATGAAAAAAGGCAGCGAGAGTCAGACTCCAGTGACGAAGGTAAAATTTTATGAGTTATGTTACGCAGATGGTTGCGAATCTGGCGAGAACCAGAAAATTCTGTGAAAGAAAATTGGCAGATAACTTCGAAAATTCGCTTACAGCAGTTGATTGAAGGCAAAAAAATTACGCTAGAAAGTTATCTGAAACAATATCCAGTTCTCAAACTCACTATTGGTCAATCTCTGGTAATAATTGGTCCTCATGTCCTTCAGATATTTATGATTTTTTAAAGCGATTGATTTTTATCATCTATATTGTTTTCACAGGTCAAAATTGATTTTGCATCCTTACATCCCAATAAACAGGAGAATTTAGCAAAAAATTGGGAAAATTTCATCACAAAAGTATTGTCACTGATTAACAAGAGTAGAATTAGAAATGGAAAATTGAGCAATTACAAGAAATTATTAAAAGGAGCTATTTCAAATGGTAAATACACGTTTTATATTTTATATAGAAGAAAGCGGGGCGAATAGATCTGCTTGGCGAAATGATTTCGAATTTTTTTTGAGAGTAAGGAGACTCTATGAAAGAATTCTTAAAAATTCACCAAGAATTCCCACATCTTGGAGCATCTCCTCAATTTTTATCAGATTTTTTCATGAAATTTTTTACTCCGAAGAAGAATCCCAAATTACTCTGCTTCAGAGGTCCATTCTACCCCACTCTATTTTGTATTACGTATATAAATTGATATACTCATGAACTTGGAAAAAAAATTTATTGCAGATGGTGTTAATGCTATAGTGTTGCTTTCTTTGCCAATTATTCTCCCTGCTACACATCAAGCGAAAATTGGTGGTAAATTCAAGAAAATATCTTCAGACATTGCTGAAGCTGCGTTTATTCGTCACGTTACGGTATTGTTTTCACATTGTTAGATTATGTTTTACGAGTTACTCACGATGTAATGCATAAAATTGACATAATTGTTTTTCTCCAACTTAAAGACGAGCAGCCAAGCAGTAGAATTGCGTGATAAAGTGATTGCGGAAGCCGTCAAAGATAAGATAACTGTTCAACCATACATAATTTATGTTGGGCCAGACATCACTACAGTTCAAGAAGCTTACGTTTGCGTTAATGATTTTTGGTACTCGTTCGATAATCTGCTTTCTGCGCTAGATGTATGTTTCAAAATATTCTACGTATTTGACATTCATTATTCTCGACGAGCGCAACACATTTGGAGTCTTCTTCAAGAATTCGTCTATGAAATTGATCTTGGTCAATCAAATAACGAATCATTATTGAATGTTCGTCGTTTCATATCCACACTGAAGATTGAGACAACATCAGCCTCAAAAAAAAAATCAAACAAATAAATTCAACAAATAATAAAATCAGTCGAGATCCGACTGTTATATTAAAAACACCTTCAAAGAGAACGAGTGATAATTAGAAGAATAAGATCCGATGAGCAGTAAAATTCGGAGAATATATAAATAAAAATCAGTAATTTATTATTTTTTATATATAAAAAAAAATAACTTAAAAGTGATAAAAAAAAGTTAAAAAAATAAAAGAAATCAGTTGGGAACTGAGTATTATATTAAGATGAACGTTCGCTAATGATCAGCCGCTGAACTGATGAGAAAATAAAAAAAAGTAATAAATAAGTTATAATGAATAAGTAACATAAAAAATCCAACAAATAATAAAATTAATCAGGAACTGAGCGTTATATTGAAAAGGACCTTCGAAGAGAACGAGTGATAATTGAAAGAGAATGATTTAATAAGCAGTACAATTTAAGGAACATGTGAATAAAAAATCAATAATTTTTTTTTTGTATATAAAAAAAAACAACGTAAAAGTGATAAAAAAAGTAACCAAAAAAAGGAAATCAGTTGAGAACTGAGTGTAATATTAAGATGAACGTTCGCTAATGATCAGCCGTTGAACTGATGAGAAAATAACAAAAAAGTAGCAAATAAGTTATAATAAATAAGTAACATAAAAAATTCAACAAATAATAAAATTAATCAGGAACTGAGCGTTATATTGAAAAGGACCTTCGAAGAGAACGAGTGATAATTGAAAGAGAAAGATTTAATAAGCAGTACAATTTAAGGAACATGTAAATAAAAAAATCCATCATTTATTCTTTTTTGTATATAAAAAAAATAACGTGAAAGTGATAAAAAAGTAACAAAAAAATGAGTATAACAGATAAAATCAGTCGGAAACTGAGCGTTATTTTAAGAAGAACGTTCAAAGAGAACGAGTGATTAGAAGAAAAAAAATTAATAAGAAGTAAAAACGTAGAAATATTTGAATGAAAAATCAATATTTTATTCATTTTTGGATATATATATAAAAAAATAGTAATTGAAAAAATCGAAAAAAATAATTAAATCATTGGGGAACTGAGTGTCATATTAAAATGAAAATGAACATTTGAAAGCAACGGATGATTCAAAGGGAAAGAATTAATTAGGAATACGATTTCAAGAATATTTCAATAAAATAATCGATAATTTACTTCTTTTTCTCCAAAATGGAGATCGATTTAAAACATTTTGGAAAATTAGCGGCTTCATCAACCGTTGAACTGATAGCAAAACTCTATGACAATTACTCGTTCACTAGGAAAAATATTCAACAAATTATTGAGTGGCAGGAAGATATCGTAAAAAGTGACTGTGTGAATTATTTGAGAGATTTAACCATTTCACTTATACCAGACGAAAAAAGTAAAAATGATGTAAAATCACTTTTCATAATTTTCCAAAATATGTATGAAGCAATAAGTACGGAGTATAAACGTGTAAAGCTGTTAACTGAAATAGAAGCATACACTGAACCGAAAAATTATTTCACTGGACATTCATTCGATTTCACAAAGAGTGGACATGGCAAACCATCTAATCTGACTGGTTCCTATGTCCCACTTAAGGAGACTCTACGGAAAATTTTGGAGGCCCCCAACGTGCTCCAAATAATTCTCAATTATATGGACGAATTAGAAAATCGATCCACCACGATCGTAGAAAATTTAATGCAGTGCGATTTGTGGACACAAAAAATAAAACCATTATTTCAGGATAAAATTGTACTACCTCTTAATGTCTTCTGTGATGCATTTGAACCATGTGATCCTTTAGGATCTAAGGCTGGTATTCATACTTTGACCGGTATATATTTCGAACTACTATGTATACCACCTCAATTGAGAGGCACACTAGATAATATATTCACTGCAGCTATATTTTATGCCAATGATAAATATTATGGTACAGCTGAAGTATTTCGACCGATACTGAACGAGTTGAAAAAATTAGAACGAAAAGGCATTGAAATATGTGTGCAAGGAGAACGTCAGCGGATATACTTTGCGATGGTCACTTTGAGTGGAGATAATTTGGGGATCCATGAAGCATTAGGCTTAACTTGCGGTTTCTCTGGGGATTATGTATGTCGGATATGTAGAGTTCCACGGGAAATCATGAATACGCAGACAGTAGCTGATGAGACCTTACTAAGAACGAGAGACAATTACGAGACTGACTTGAAAGCACTTGAATCTGGTGAATCATCAGCCGGTGTTAAACAAACCTGCATATGGAATGCATTGAAATCTTTTCACATCGTGGAAAATACTTCAGCTGATTTACCGCATGATTTAGCAGAAGGGGTTTGTAAATATGTTATGATATCTATATTGACATATTTAGTACGAGAGAAAAAACGATTTACAATAGAAATTCTGAATTCTCGGATGAATGGGTTCAACTATGGAACATCCGAATTCAGTAATAAGCCTCCATCAATTACCATGAATCATCTAACAAAGAAAACTTTACACTTCTCAGCTAGTGAAATGTTATGTTTTGTCCGATATTTTGGATTGATGGTTGGTGATCTGGTTGATGCTGAAGAAGATAAGGAAGTATGGAGGGTATGGATACTATTACGAGAAATCATCGATTATTTATATGCTCCATACATAGACTTACAAACTAGATCAATTCTTAGAAATTTAATAAGTCAACATCATAAGCTTTTTCTCAAAGTATTCCCACATGAGTGGTTCCGGCTGAAATTCCATTTAATGCTGCATTACCCTGACATCATCCTGAATGTGGGTCCGCTTAGTATGCTTTCGGGCATAAGATTCGAAGGAAAGCATAATAAATTGAAGGATATTGCCGAAGATTCGAATAATTTTCGTAATTTGCCTTACACGTTGCTGAAGAGGGAACAATTAAAAATTGCAGCTCAGTTAATAAATCGGGGTTTTCTGAAAACGAAAATAACCACAGGCCTAACAAAGCAAACATTGGCCATAAGGCAGATGGCCAATGCAACTGAGTTTTCAGCTCTGATTCCACCACATTTAAATAAAATGGTATCGGTGAAAACCGCGACTGTTCATGGCACGACTTATGATTTGACCATGGCTGTTGTAATTGATCTGGACGATATTCTCGACTACCCGGTCTTTGGAGAAATTGAATTCATTTTACTGGATGAGGATGACCCTCAGAGGATATATTTCTTAGGAAAAAAATTGAAAACTATCGATTTCTCAGAACATTATTATGCTTTTGAAGTAAAAAGATCTACAGATTGGTTTTTCATTTCCAGTGACAAATTAATAGCTTTTTATGCTACTCATGTACGCGTTGGAATCACAGGAAATTGCTATGTACCATATCGCCATTATTTGTAATAAATTGATGACACGAAAAATTATTTTCATATTTGTACTGCTGGTTCTTAAATAAGCTCCGACCATTGAAGTTCTCCTCTCGCTGAAAATCTCAAGACTCTTCTATTAAAATTCCTCGTTGAATATTCCGAGTTAATCCGCAAAACTGGGGAAACTTCCTCCCGATTTCACATCGATGTCTATTTCGCTCTATCTCGCTTACTTTCCGAATTAATCGACAAAAACTGGAAAAACTCCCTCCGGATTTCATACTAATGTCTATTTCGCTCTATCTCGCTTATTCACCAAGACAATCCCAAAAATCTGATGAAACTCCCTCCTGATCCCTTACTAATGTCTATTTCGCCCTATCTCGCTTATTTTCCGAGTGAATCAACCATAACTGGGAAAACTTCCTGGTGATCCCATGTGAACGTCCATTTCGCTCTATTTCACTTATTTACCGAGATATTGAAAGAAAACTGAAAAAAGTCTCTCCTGATCCCGTATTAATGTGTCTTTCGCTCTATCTCGCTTATTCACTGAGATAATCCCGAAAATCTGATAAAACTCTCTCTCGATCCCATAATACTGTCTCTTTCGCTCTATCTCGCTTCTCCACCGAGATAATCCCGAAAATCTGATAAAACTCTCTCTCGATCCCATAATACTGTCTCTTTCGCTCTATCTCGCTTATTCACCGAGACAATAGCAAAAAAACTGAAAAAACTCCCACCTGATCCCATACTAATGTCTATTTCGCTCCATCTCGCTTATTCACCAAGGTACGGAGTCATGTACTGAGGTACTGGGATCACGTCCCAAAAGGGCTTGAATCACGTCCCCCAGAGTACATGAATCATGCCCCCCCAGAGTACATGAATCATGCCCCCTAGAGTACATGAATCATGCCCCCCAGAGTGCATGGATCATGCCCCTCAGAGGACGTGGATCATGCCCCTCAAAGGACGTGTATCATGCCCCCAAAGGACGTGAATCATGGACATTCGGGACGTTTATTATGCTGAACGGTTGGGCATAGTTCTCGGCCCAATTGGGCATGAAGTAGGTACTTTGGGGACGTATTTCACGCCCCATTGGAAGATCTTGATGCACGACCCGGATGGGCATAAATTACGCCCTATGGATCGTGATCCAAGACCAGAGTTTTCTGTGTGTAGTATATATACCTCAAGTTACTTGCGGTGTGCATTGTATTCATTAATGAACTAAAATTCGTATATTGTGTGCAGTCATCATTGAGAAATGTAGGGGGAGACCAAGATTCGCGACTATCGTCACATTCATCTCATGACAGAAAAGTAAACATTTCTCGTATTCATAGAGATCGAGCGGCAATTGAATGCGCAGATTCCGAAATTAAGGATTTGGTAAAATCAATATTATTGAAATGTTTATTCATTTATGTGATAACGTTCATGATATAATTATTATAACATTGATTTTTCACAGGATTTACGAGAACTACTTCTGAGAACACAAAAAGGTAGATGCATAATGAGTGTTTACAACGAGGAGGGACGAATTGACTCGCGGGAAGAACTCAATTGGTTAACAGAAATTGTTTGCGATTGGGTATCCTTCAAGACTTTATAATGAGTGTTGAAATTCAACAATGAAGTGGTATAGAAATAGAGATTGAGAAAATTTATCAAAAGTTTGTCTATGGATATTTTTATTCCGCATATGTTGGAAATAATTTGGATGTTATTGTTCATTCATTCTACATTGAGATTTTATTACTGAAATGAATTGACTGCTACCATGATTTGAAACAATATTGAAAAATTCAAAACTTCTTGTACAGCCCATCAAAGGACCACTTTATCACTCTTCGCAGGGAATCGCAGATTTATTCACCACTAACGAAGAAGCCAAGCAGCTCATGGTGATTATTGGATAAAATACTTGACAGTTATAACTATTGATAAATCAGTAATTCAACTTCAATGTCTTTCAGCAATATCTGTTCTACGTGGAAGCAGCGGAAGCCTTAATACGAAGAAATCTGCCAATGGAAAGCTGTTTAATTGAATGAGGAATTCAAGACGGCTTATGAGAAGAAAATATTTATTGAAATATTTCGATGACGATGAGAACTCTCATAGCAATGGTGATTCTTCTCTCACAGAGCAAGGCTTAGAAGTGACTGAATCAGAGAAAGAATCATTGGATTTCTTGAAGATAAAACAAGAGCCAGTGAACCTTGTGGAGAAACATTGGGAGAATACCAGTAGATTGAGACTGGATAAATTACGTAGGAACAAAGGATTAGTTTCTGATTATAATCATATATGTCCGAGTATAAAGTTCCATACTTTCAGAAAAAAATTCTGCAGAGAAGATACTCCGAAGTTTTCCTTTAAATGAACGTGTTATTTTTACTTTTGTTATTTATTCAAGATTGAATCCAATTCACCACCCTGCGAGGAAGACCTTGAATATAAGCATTTTCGATTTATGAAGCAAGTGCTTCATGTTCCTGTAAAGTCTGAAAAGTACTTGACATTTTTTAAAAACATTTTTAAGTTTTGATTAACATGCATCAGCAACAACTATATACATTTATTTATTTACAAAGTGATGACTGGACATCAGTCTATGGCAACAGCCCGGAGGCTTTAACGCATACATATAGTGAGAGTTGGCTGCTGGTGCTTACATAAGTGTTTTAGACGAGTAATTGCAATAGGGAACTAGGGGTGAGCAATTGCTCGCTCGCTACGCTCGCTCGCGGATAAAGGAGGGCGTAGTTGCTCGCTCGCGAATGCTGTTAGTGCTGATTAGAAGGAATTAGTGAGAATGTATTGTGATGAGTGCGACTTCAATCCGCACTAAGAACTTCCCGATAATTTTTCTCACTTACTATTAGAAAAAATGATGAATGATAAAGACGATAAATAATAACAGACATAATCGTGGAAACTATCAAAAAATGTTGGGGAAATCTCAAAATATGGAGATCAATAAAAAAATAAATTTTTCCTTTTCGGGGGTAGTGCATAGACTCCACTTTTTGGGCAATTAAGAAAAACTTGATAATGTTTTCTTTAAAAAACTAAGAAAGTATTGGATCAATTCAGTAGTTAAGAGGTAAAACAGGATAAGTCGAAAAAAGTAAATTTTACAGGAGAGCAAAAAAACTCTCTGAAGGCATAATTCCTAGATTCTTGTGCAACTAATGTCCGAATATCTTTGAATCATGCATTAATAAGTGAAACACTGTATTTCCACTATTCCCCAATAACTTTTACTGGGATTTCCGCGACTTATCTTAAAAAATGTTATTTGTATGAATGAAGATAAGTCGACTTATCTTTTTTCATGGATCCGCACGAAGCAGCTAAGTCGACTTACCTTGGGGAATGTGGAATGGAGTGGAATGACTGTACATGACTGAAAAAATTACCAAAAAAAGAGTTTTTCTTAGAACGGATCTTGAATAAAATGAAAAAATTGTTCAATCATCATCATCTGATGAGCTAGTGCAGAGTATCGTCACTCTTTTCATCCGTTACGGCTTTCAAACAAAAAAAATACATTTATAACAACTGTTTTGTGATACTGTGACGTACACACAGAAAACACGGCGCGTAGATCACGCACAGAAGTGCGTAAATCACGCACACGTGTGCGTAGATCACGTTCTCACAATCGAACGTAATTTACGCACACTCGGTGAGTGATCTACGCACACTTGTGAGTGATCTACGCACACTTGTGCGTGAACTACGCACACTTGTGAGTGATCTACGCACATTTGTGCGTAATCTACGCACACTTGTGCGTAATCTACGCACACTTGTGCGTAATCTACGCACACTTGTGCGTGATCTACGCACACTCGTGCGTGATCTACGCACACGTGTGCGTGATATCTACACACGATAAATAAGCAAAATAGACGTTAATATGGGATCAAGAAGGAGTTTTTCCAGTTTTTCGTGATTATCTCGGTGAATAAGTGAGATAGAGCGAAATAGGTATCAATGATGAGTCAGGGGAGAGTTTTCTCAGTTTTTCGCTAACATCTCGGTGAATACTTATTATCTTAGTGAGATAGAGCGAAATGCACATTAATATGGGATCACCGGGGAGTTTCTTCAGTTTTTCGCTATCATCTCGGTAAATAAGCGAGATAGAGCGAAATGGACGTTAATATGCGATAATCGGGGAGTTTCTCCAGGTTTTTGGAATTATCTCGATGAATAAACGAGATAGAGCGAAATGGACGTTAATACGGGAGCAGAAGGGAGTTTCTTCAGCTTATTACGATTATCTCGGTGAATAAGCGAGATAGAGCGAAATACATATCAATATTAAATCAGGAGAGAGTTTTTTCAGTTTTTCGCTAACATCTCGGTAAATAAGCGAGATAGGGCAAAATATATATCAATACTGAATCAGGAGAGAGGTTTTTCAGTTTTTCGCTAACATCTCGGTGAATAAGTGAAATAGAGCGAAGTGCACATTAATATGGGATTATCGAGGAGTTTTTTCAGTTTTTCGCTATCATCGTGGTGAATAAGTGAGATAGAGCGAAATGGACATTAATATGGGATCACCGGGGAGTTTTTTCAGTTCTTCGCGATCATCTTGGTGAATAAGCGAGATACAGCGAAATGAAGGTTAATATGAGATCACCAGGGAGTTACTCCAGTTCTTCGCGATCATCTTGGTGAATAAGCGAGATAGAGTGGAGTGGACGTTAATTTGGGATCAAGAGGATATTTTTTCATCTGAAAACTTCCTCATAATTCCATATGTGTACTTCGCTTTATCTCGTTTATTCACCGATATAGTGGCGAGAAACTGAAAAAACTCCCCCCTGATACTAAATTAACGTCCATTACATCTTCTCTCGCTTGATTACAGAGATGATTGTGAGAGTTGAGGAGACTATCTCCTGATCCCATTTTAACGTCTATTTCGCTACATCTCACTTATTCGCCGAGATAATCACGAAAAACTGGCAAAACTCCCCGGTGATCCCATATTAATATCCATTCCGCTCTTTCTCGCTTATTCGCCAGGATAATCACGAAAAACTGGAAAAACTCTCTGGTCATCTCATATTATTGTTCATTTCGCCGCATCTCGCTTATTCACCGAGATAATCACGAAAAATTGGAAAAACTCCCTCCTTCTCCAGAATTAACGTCCATTTCGCTCTATTTCGCTTATTCACCGAGATAATCGTGATAAGCTGAAGAAACTCCCTTCTGCTCCCGTATTAACGTCCATTTCGCTCTATCTCGTTTATTCATCGAGATAATCACGAAAAACTGGAGAAACTCCCCGATGATCCCATATTAACGTCCATTTCGCTCTATCTCGCTTAGCTACCGAGATGTTAGTGAAAAACTGAAAAACTCTCTCCTGATTCAATATTGATATATATTTCGCTCTATCTCGCTTATTCCCCGAGATAATCACGAAGAGCTGGAAAAACTCCCTCTTGATGCCATATTAACGTCCATCTCGTTCTATCTCGTTTATTCATCGAGATAATCACGAAAACCTGGAGAAACTCCCCGATTATCTCATATTAACGTCCATTTCGCTCTATCTCGCTTATTTACCGAGATGATAGCGAAAAACTGAAGAAACTCCCCGGTGATCCCATATTAATGTGCATTTCGCTCTATCTCACTAAGATGATAAGTATTCACCGAGATGTTAGCGAAAAACTGTGAAAACTCTCCCCTGACTCAACATTGATACCTATTTCGCTCTATCTCACTTATTCACCGAGATAATCACGAAAAACTGGAAAAACTCCTTCTTGATCCCATATTAACGTCTATTTCGCTTATTTATCGTGTGTAGATATCACGCACAAGTGTGCGTAGATCACGCACGAGTGTGCGTAGATCACGCACTCGTGTGCGTACATCACACACATAGAGTGCGTACATCACGCACCGAGTGTGCGGAAATCACGTTGGATTGTGAGAACGTGAAGTACGCACACATGTGCAGAGATTACGCACTTCTGTGCGTGTTCTACGCTCAGTATTTTCTGTGTGGACTAAAAAAAATTACTATAAAGAGCGTTTTTATGGGAACAGATCTTAAATCACGAAAAAGTTGTTCAATCATCATCATCTGATGAGCTTAATATTGCAAAATTCAAAACGAAAATCGCAGAGCTGTGTGGGAGCCGCTACACGCTCGTTGCCGGCACTCACGGTAGTGTATAGGCATCGAGCACATGTATGAGTGTAGGTTGTGCGTCGAGAACTGACCAATGATAAGCAAGCTTATTAGCCACAATCACATCGCTCTAAACGGAATGTTGTGTGAACAAACACTCTTCCCGCTTTTCCCGAGGTATTGTCATCTGTGCTTTGGCCGCAGAGACCAGAAAAATGATGTTAATAAAAATTTCAAGATAAGTCGATTTATCTTATTTTGTGAAATTCACCATTTTAAGATAAGTCGATATATCTTAAATGAGAATCTTTGTTCCACAAATTTCAGACTTATCCGTTTTGTTTTTTGTTAAAAAATATAACAAAAAAATTTTTCCGGTCCATATCCTTTCGTGTAAATATGTAACTTGACCTATAGAATCTATTTCTGCTAAAATCTCATTTTCGAAAAAAATCGACTTATCCTGTTTTACCTCTTAACTACTGAATTCCGATCAAAATCTAATGACCGCGAATTTATGTCAAGATGCTTTAATTACGACATTGATCACCTCGATCACATTATTGATTTATGAGAAAACGTGAACGAAAAAATTGATCACGGACATACACACACACACACACACACAAACACACACACAGACATGATCGTGAAAACTATCAAAAAATGTTGGGGAGGTCTTAAAACATGAAGATCGATCAAAAAATCGATTTTGCATTTTCGGGGCAATTACATAAACTTCCCTTATCGGGAAGTTAATAAAAATTTACAATAGAAAAAACCCTATAGATTAAGGGGTGAGACATATTAATATCGGCGACCCGTGGACCAATTTGAGATTCGATATGGGTCAATATTATTTATGAGTGATTTTTTGTGAGTTGCCGAATTTTCCGTGAAGTTAGTGGTTAATTTCTGAATATTTTCGACGATGGGTTCAATGTTTGCTAGTCTACGGAAAATTGGAATGGGGGTGTGTCGATAACGGCCGAGGATCACACGTAAAAATTTGTTTTGGGCAATCTGGAGTTTCGCGAGGTGAGAAGAGGCAGCGTTATGCCAAACTGGCGCACCGTAAGTGAGTACTGGTCTAACCAGGGCCTTGTATAATCGAAGTTTGAGACTGGTAGACAAAGCTTTGGTCTTGAAAAGGTGGAATAAGCGTCCCATTATTTTTTTTAATTTCAAAATTGCGGCGTTGATGTGGTTTCTCCAAATGAGGTGTTCATCAAGGATCAGTCCTAGATATTTTGCGTGGTGTATAATGTCGATGTATTCATTGTGTATACATATATTTTTAATGGAGCATCTCGATCTAGTGAATAACATAAATTCTGTTTTGCTGGCATTGACGTTGATTCTAATTGCATTGAGCTTATCAATAGTTTTCTCCGCGGCGACAATTAGGGATTTTGTAGCATAGGAAGGGGAGGTGCTGGAGGTATAAAGGGCAATATCATTGGCAAAGCCGGCGATGTGTACTTTGCGGAGGAGGTCAAGGAGGAGGTGTGCTATGTAAAGGTTGAAGAGAGTCGGAGAAAGGACTGATCCTTGTGACACACCCGCGAGAATGAGCTCTGGGGAGGACAACGAGGAGGCAATTCTACCTCGGATGTGGCGGCTCTTTAAATAGGATTTGATTATCCTGCAGAGGTAGAGAGAAATTTTGGATTTAATGAGTTGTTGAATGACTCCGTCATGCCACACCGAGTCGAAGGCCTTCTCGCTGTCCAACAAGAGGAGTGCTGTACAATCTTTGTTAGACGCGGCCTTCTTTATACGGTCCACAGTGCGCACTAGCTGGTGAAGAGTACATGAATGCGTACAGTGACTTCATTGAGAAGTCTGGCAAGAATTATTTTTTCCGGGATTTTGGTGCATACCGACAGGAGGCTGATGGGACGATAGCTGACGGGGAGAGAAGGGGGTTTGCAGGGTTTGAGGATGGGGATGACAGTGGCGGTTTTCCAAGTGTCAGGGAAGTATTGGAGTTTTAGGCAGGCATTGAAGATTTTATCTGATAGTACTATAGTTTTTTCGGGGATATTTTTTATTAAGAAGGTTGGAATGAGAGATTGATTGATTGATAGTTTTATTATTGTTCAATTATTTATTATTGGTCAAAGTTGAACAAAAAATACAGAAAATCATAACAATGGTTACAATAAGAGAAAGTAATTTCAAGAGTAATTTAAAGATCAGGCAAGAATTAAATTTTTGTAGAAAATTAAAGACGAATTCATGAGTATTTACACAGTCGCTTTAAGAAAAAATGAAAAAATAAAAATGAAACTGATGTCATTATAAGCTTTGAAATAATAGTAGCAAAGATCAAAAGTAAGTGCCTGTCTGATGCACAGAAAGATAGCAAGAAAAGTAGAAAATCAAGAAGATCAAGAAGATAGCTTATTCTGTTTGGTTCAAAAACCACCGATGGAGGCAGCGTTTAAACTCAACTGCGGTACTCACGCCACGAAGTTCAATAGGTAGTTGATTCCAGAGCAAAGGCCCAGTGACACCAAAAGCATCACGGTAGGTATCGGTACGATAGCGTGGGACCAGGAGAGCATCACCAGCTCGTTCACCACGCCGTGGGTAGCAGGAAATGTGCGTCATCAAGTGCTCCAAGAGATATTCAGGCCTTCCGGAACTGAGTACCCTGAAGAGAGTGTTGAGCAGGGCGCTCATCCGGAGCTCAGGCACAGGGAGCCATCCAAGATCATGACGAAGACTGGAGATAGGAGTATCCCGACGACACCCCGTGATATAACGTATACCACGGTTGCTCAGTCTTTGCAGACGGGTGTCCAGCACAACACCAATTCCAGTCAGTACACTCAGGCAGTAGCTGATGTGAGGGTGAACTAGAGCCATAACTAGCCTCTTGCGGAGATTGTAGTCAGTATATTGACGAAAAGAATAGAGCTGGTAGAAGGTGCAGTTTATGCGGGCAGTTATGGCGTCGACATGCTCAGTGAAAGTAAGTTTACTATCCATTTTGACTCCAAGGTTATCAATGACAGGAAGGAACGGAATTTTTATGGATTCCGTGCCCAGTTGCGGCAGACTCTCCAAATCGATGGCATTGATGAACCGACGTGCTCCAAAAATGAGAGCTTTTGTTTTATTTAGGTTTAGTGCCAAGCCATTAACCTTAGACCAGTTGCTGATGCGCCAGATGTCTTTATTGAGCTGCGCAATAGCTATGTCAATCTCCTCAGGGGGGCAACTCAGGTAAATCTGAAGATCATCAGCGTACAGCAGGCGACGAGAATTTTTAGTGGCATCTCCGATGTCATTGATGAAGATGGTGAATAGAAGAGGTCCAAGGATGGATCCCTGGGGGACCCCAGTGTTAGTTGGAAGCCAGTCCGTGTGTGACATAGTATTAGGGATTTTGACCGCTTGTTCTCTACCAATCAGATAGGAATGAAGCCACTTAATAGCAGAAGGTGAAATGTGGAGTTTTTCCAGGCTTTTGATGAGTAGCGGGTGCGACACAGTATCGAAAGCCTTGGAATAGTCAAAAAGAACCAGTAGGGTCAGCCTACGGCGGTCCATATTAAACCTGATGTCGTGCGTAAGCTTCAGAAGAGCTGTCAGAGTGCTATGTCCCTGTCGAAAGCCACATTGGTAGCGATCAAGGCAGCCTGCAGCCTCAAGATGGTCACGTAGTTGATCGAAAGCAATGCGTTCAAGGGCTTTGCTCAGGAAACTCAATAGCGCGATTGGCCTGTAGTCACCTGGAGATGTAGGGGACGAGCACTTGTTGACCGGAACGATAAGCGCTTTTTTCCAGATTGAGGGGAAAGAAGATGTTGCAAAAGAGCAGTTGAAGAGCACCGTAATTGAAGAGAGAGAGAGAGAGAGAGAGAGAGAGAGAGAGAGAGAGAGAGAGAAAAGCTGTTTATTAATTCCCTGAGATACATAGATCCCCTAAGGGAGAGACTATAGAAATTACATAATTTTACATGAGCATAAAGCTTGACAGTATTCCTTCAAACATTCCAAAACAGTATATGCAATTTTCAATCATTCGTTGATTTAGTCATTCAATCATGTCATTGCAACCACTCTGCGCACAAAATTAATACATATTCAATGGAAGAACTAATTTATCAATAAGATATTTTCAAACCATCAGTTATAGCGTATATTGTCGAAGATCAGGGCCCGGGGAGGAGCGTTTTTTAAGTTTGTTGATTATGCCAGCAACTTCCTTGGGGGAGGAGAGTTGCGGTTCAAATGAGGGGTGGTTGAGAGTGCGAGGGAAGAGAGTGGTTTTGATTTCTCTGGCGGTTTTTTTGTCAACTGAGGGATTTCCACGTTTGTGAGGTGCAGCATGGACGGTAGCGTAGTGCTTACAGAGCATATTGGTTTTGTTCATATCTGTGAGCGCCCCAGTGTTATTATTTTTTAACACGGGGATTTTGGAATTAGCGGATTGATTGAAGTTCTTAGCTATTTTCCAAATAGAATTGTTAAGGGGAATACTGCTCAATTTCTTATCCCAAGATCACATGAGAGGTAATCTCAGTATGAACACGTAGGAAAATTCCGATGGCGGCCGCCATGGCGCGGGCCATGGCGGTGGTCATGGGACTGGCCATGGTCGCCGCCATGGCGGCCGCCATCACAAATTTGCCGCTTTCCATGGAGTTCTTTCCCATGACGATTTGTCCATGGTGATTCTATCCAAGGCATATTTTTGTATGGCATTCCTTTCCATGATGATTCTTTTCATTTTTTCTCATGGCTTCTTTTCATAGCTTTCTTTTCCATAGGCTTTTTTTCTATGGCGTTTGCTTTCCATTGTGACTTTTTCCATAGTGCTTCTTTCCATGGTGATTCTTTCCATGGCGTTTCTCTCCATTGCATTTTCTCCATGGCAGAATTTGTCAATGCAAAATTTGCTATGGAGAAATTTGCTATAGCCATAAATTCATGAAAGTCATGAAAAATTTATGGAAAAGTCATGAAAAAAATCACCATGCAAAATATTGCCATGGAAAGAATCGTCATGAAAAAATCGCCATGGGAAAGAACTCCATGGAAAGCGGCAAATTTGTGATGGCGGCTGCCATGACCACCGCCATGGCGGCCGCCATCAGAATTTTTCTACGTGAATTCTCTTGGTCAAAGCGTTAATGAGGGGCTTAAGGAGATTGGAACGAGATTTCTGCCACAGATTGCGGGTATAATTTTGTAGTTTGATGAGTTGGAGGATGAATGGGGGGAGGGGATTGGCGTGAGGTTTGGATTTCATTTTGGGAATTGACCGATTCGCAGTATGATGGATGGTTTTGGATAAATTGGTTATTGCATTGTCGATGTCTGCGGAAGAGTTCAGAGAGGGGTTCGCTGTGGGGATATCATTGTTCACAATTTCTCCATATTGCTGCCAGTTGGCTTTCTTGAGGTTGAATCTTGGAGAGGGAAGATGTAGGGAAGGGTTGAAGAGGATGGAGAAGAACAGAGGAAGGTGATCAGAGGGGGACTCGTTATGTACTCCGAAGTCACCGATGAAGCGCGGCGCGTTAGTGATTAGGAGATCGATAGTACTAGGAGTAGTCCCAAAAAAAAGTACTTGATCCAAGTTCCTTTTATACTAGTGGCAAGTATCTTTTATACGGCTGGCAAGTATGAAAGATACTAGTAAAAAGTCTCTTTCATACTGTTGTCAAGTATAAAAGATACTTGTGATAAGCATCTTTTATACTTGACAGCAGTATAAAAGATACTTGGATCAAGCATTTCGCGGATCAAGTGGATATATTTCTGAGGAGACTATTCACTGCTACTGACAAGTATAATTGAAGACTTCTATCAAGTTTCTCGAAAATACTTATGAGAAGTATAATTCACACTATAGTGTGAATTAATAATTAATAGTGATTAACAATATCCATAACTAATTTTTATTATTATCTATATATTAATTCATTATTTCTGTTTGAATTTATTTACATATGTGCTGTAACGCCATATTTTTGACGTTACAATGTTTTGTTTTGTTAGACTGGTATCGCGGTGAATAATTTGTTAATTCAGTGAAATTGAACCACCAAGATGGAAGGTCCGAGAAAGAGAAAATATAGGGTTTTGTTTGACTGCAAATTATTTGATTTATTTTCTTCCGCCTCAAATTTTCCCACGTTTGCCGGAGTTTCTTCATCCTGCAATGAAGGCGCCACCGGACAGACAAGGATCATAGAGGATACTGCAGAGCCTTATCGACGCAGTTAGCGGATCTCTATGGGTGGACTTTGCCGTAGGACTCTCGCAGCGGATTGGAGGAGAATCAAGGACATCAATTAATTGCACAATTAATAACATATTAATTAATTGCCATAAAAGTTAATGTCAAAATGTTAACACACGTGATTTTCGGAATTTTTGACATTGGAGATAAATGATCATTCTTTAATAAAATCATTCAATTACCGGAATAAAAGGAAATCATACCGGTTATAAAAGAATGTCTCTAATGTCATTGGATAATTAGAATTTGGAAGAGCCACCTGTGGTCTAATTTTCGACGAACACCGGCGTCTTCCTCACTTTCCGTTTTGATGTGTTTTGGTCAACACGTGTTTTATCACTGCAAGAATTTGAGAATTATATCGTAGTAATTAACGTTGCAAATCAATTAGACTTCAATTAAAACAATTATTGAGAAAATTTACTAAAGAATTCGGAAGACTGTACTGGAGCTATTGGACAAATTAACGGGGATTAACAGTTGGAGGTTAATCAATAAAAAGTCCGGTAAGCGTGTGAATTTTCTCGGCGAAATTTTTTTTTTTTTGTTAGCGTCATTTAACGACGCCGGTGACCGCCATTTGCGGGTTTTTCATGGCGTGGTCTAGAATTTTCGGTTATATTAATTTATTGATGATTTGTTAATTTTCTCGTTTCTCATTTATTTGTGAAAATTTTTGAAATAATATTGTCGCGAGAATTGATTATTTTTTTTGGAATACATTTTTATTTAGTTTTTTTTTTCATTTTGGAAAAATGGCGTTCCGACAATAATATCAGTCGGAAATTTTATTTTATTGAGCGTTGTTTCACGATGAATCTAATTTCATTAAAAATTTAATTCATTGATCGTTTCATTTTTTCCTGGGTTCGACTGAATAAATTGTCGCGGACAACGCTCATGAAAATTCTGGAAGCTGAAGGTTCTTCCACACAAGATATTGGGATTGATTCAAATATTTAACTTTATTTTTTTTTGACTAATCATTCGACGTTAACGACATTTCAAATTTGTTCGTGATAATTGTGTTATATTGGGTTGTTCAAATAACGTCATGGACTTTTGAGTCAATCCTGAATATTCTCAAATAATTTTTTTTTATTGTATCGAATCTTTGATGATTTTCTTTTCTTTTGTGGATGATTTTTTTTTATAACGACAATATTTATTTTTTTGAAGAATTTTGGAATTCAGTAACAATTATTTCATTTATTATTGTACTTTTTTTATTGAGCAAAAACTTTAAAAGGAACATGATCGCTCTAATTATATCAATGAATTTTAAATTATTTTTTTTTTATTTTCGAAATCTGTATTCCTAGTTCCAAACATTACAGGTGAAGTTGAGAACCCAGCCGCCTCCGCAGTCATTAGAATTTTGGATTCTTTTGTTACTGGCTAGTTAGATATTCACCTGGGAATAATTTTGGTTTATTTGATTTTTTTTGTTGTTTTGGAATTATAGTTTCGGACGAAAGTCGTTCTGGCGCCCAACAATTGAGTTGTTTTGAATTTATTTGATTTTTGAATATTTTGATTTATTTGAGTTTCATGAAGTTATTTTAATTACCGTGGATTAAAAAATACGTGACAGTGCATAAGTTATAATTTTATAAATGACAAATCCCCAGGGAAAGGTGGGGCAAAATGGACATCAGAGGTGAAGTGAACACATCTAAATTTTTAGGCGAATATTATGGAAAAGTTCTGAAATTAATAGAAATATTGGCTGTAGGTGGTTTTTGATGATTTCATTGGAAAGCTGAGGAAATTTGAGACTTGAAACAGGCGCCGGAATTGATTTTTTTTAATTTTTGGCGATTTTGACTTTTTGGAGCATTTCAGAGGGGTAAAATTTAGGAACTTCAGGTGTTAAATGAACCACTACAATTTATGATTTAATTGATATAATTAATAATAATGAGCTCAACTATTTACAACTATTCACAAGATATTTGCCACACAAAATTCTGTCTAAGATAGAAAGAAACGAGACGTTCCGTTTGAGAGACTATAGTCGTCTGTCTAGATTCCTGAAAAACCACCGCGCTTTCGTAGTAATGGACGAAGGATTCTAGACTGGTCCAGGCTTGAATCAAGGCTGATGAGCCTTGCTCCAGCCTGGATTTTCAGGCCTGATGCAAGCTTGCTGGAAACCGGAAATGAGACACTGATCCAAGGCTCAAAACTGAATATTGATTCGAGTCTTGAGAGTCAAGTCTTGATCAAAGATGGACAATCTAGCTTCAATAAAGCTTAAATGTCAAGGTTTGACAAAGACTCAAACTGGAGCTTCTCTCAAGATTTGAGATGCAGCCTTCAATTCAAATATGTATCGTTATTCAATAGTTTAACTGCGCAAAAAAATGAACCATGATTACTCTCCTATTCTAGGTTGCAATTAACATTCAGGCAAAGCTTGATTGGCTTATTTTTTTTTTGTTTCATTCAATTTTTGTCAATTTACAATTCCCTGAAATCTGACTCGATCAGTTGATATTCCATTGATACTCCAAACCCGCTAGCTTGCTAGAACTTATGATTTCTAGGATAAAACTTTACTTGGAGACAAGAATCACTACATTGCGCTCCTAGCGCTGAGTAGCAGAACTAAGTCTCCTAGCTATTCGAAGACTGATCAAGGCAGAATCTAGACTGACCAGCAGCGATTCCCCAACCTCGGTTTATGCTGCCTATATCAATTGTGAGGAAATTGTGCAAGTAACACTGATCCTCAGGCTTGCATCAGTCTTAGCGGTGACTGTAGAATCGAGACTGAGTAAGCCTTGGAATACTCATGTTTGGAGACTCAGTCTTCTTCAAGCACGGGAAAGCACTTGAAGGAGCATTAATGACCAAGGTAGAATCCAATAATGATTCCATTTTGGAATCAGGATTGATCGAATATGGATTTCTCAACCTTGATCTATGCAGGCTCTACACGGAAAGAAAATTCTACCAAAATTTACGATGTTAACATCGTAATCCTGGACTAGACTTCTATTAACGTTAATTTTGAAACATCTTATTTCAAAATTTACTATGTGGGTTATATTTTTTACTATCTAACATCGTAATTTTAACAAAGACTTTTAGGATTAAAAATTACTGCAAAAACTACGATTTAACATCGTAAAAAAAAAATAAATGAAAATTACACTTTAAAAACTATATTTATTCGTACATTCAATAATTCTATTTACTTTTTAATAAAATAAATATTCTAGTGCTGCCTCTGTTATAATACGATGGAAGCTATAAAAAGTACGATGTTACATCGTAATTTTTAAATAGTAACTGCGTCCTCCGCAAGAGGCGCTCTCGTGTCTTATGACCTTTTATTGAAATTGTTAATATAGATCTTGAAAACAACTTAAAGTGTAAGCCCTTCGGTGGTCGAGTGGTCCAAGGCGTCGGTCATTTCGCACTCGGAAGGAACTCGGGTTCGAATCCAGCCACCGTCGATTATTATTTTATTTTATTTAAGATTTCTCTTCAAATTTTACGATGTTCACATCGTAATTTATATTAAAGAGGTTAAGACTTGGTATTATTTGTCTAAAGTATTATTTCTTAAATAAAATGTCCAACGCTACATCGTAAAAATTACGATGTTAAAAGTCTAGTCCACCACTACAATAACCAATAGGACAAATTACGATGTTAGCATTGTAAATTCAACTAGAATTTTTTTTCCGTGTACCAAGCTTGGAGAACTGCTCGAAGGAATATTGATCTTCAGGATTGTATCCTGAGTCATATAATGAGGTAACCTAGCTTGTTTCGAGCCTGGATATCCAGCGTTGATAGAGCAATGAACAAAAAGATCCCAAAATTTAGTAGAAAGGGTTTTATGATGTGTCTTAAAACCATCCGATTTGGCGTGGAACGCCTCAAACATATCTACATAATATTGATGGTTTTAATTTGAATTGGGAGGAAAGGATAGATTTCAATGAGTTGGCCGATCGTTTCAATGTAAAGAATGAATATATGTCGTAAATAAGGCAGCTTTTATGTCAAATCAAACTGCGAAATATTGAAGAGTGACATTCTTACTCTTCCGAAGAATTTCCTCTGAAATTTGAGCTGTTACCCATTTGTAAAAATTTTGATTGATTAATTGATGCTAAAATTGAAATCTGTCTTATCATTTGGAAAATGAGATGAAATTATTGGAGTGAATATTCGAATCTAGTTACAGTTCTCGGGAAAAAATTGTCATACATGTCCATTAGAGTGTCTCAAAAAAATCGAATATTTTTTTTTTCTCGAAGCACATTGAGAAATCGTCGAAGTATCTCTAAAAAAAGATCCTGTAAAAATTTGAGCTCTTAATATTAATATTTAGTGGTGGCGCTTTGTAATTTTCTATTTCCCATTTGAATAACATAGGAAAATGTTCTTTTGAATTTTTGAATTTTGTAACGTGATAACGAGCTACTTCACAGGTAAAACCGAATCAGTCTTTATAGGAAATTGAATGCTCTACAAAAAAGGTCTAATGGACATTTTGCGTAAGTCAAGCTGTTTTAAAGATATCGAGCTTCAAACTTCAAACTGTTTAAAATTACGCTTTGTTTTTTTCTTAAACACAAAAAAAATAATTTATATGTATTAAAAACCCATTATTAGTAACTTGAGATAAAAAATATGCATATATTTAATGGAATGCATATCCAAAATTCTCAATAATTTGACAAATGCTAATTTCTATTCATTTTTAGCGAAAAATACACCCAGCAAAAAAATTAAGGGAACGGTAAATTTTGTCAGTTTTTTGCTTGATTTTCAAATGGCTGTAACTTCGCCAAAAGTGATCGTATCAGAATGAAAAAAAAATCGTTGGAAAGCTTGAAGTCTCTACTCTTGAAATCTTGAGATGAAAATTTTTTATGACCATTTGTTATAACGAGATAGGAGAGTTGAAAGTGGAAAATTTTTTTTTCTTTTTTTTTCATTTTTTCAACTTGTTCCACGGACTTCAAACAAATTTTCTCGACTTAATCCTTATAAAGATCGTGTTGCCTGGTCTTCCAGCTTCAATTTCTTTTTTTTTTCCCTACGACCCTTTGTTGCTGAGATATTGTCGATTGAATCAAAAAACACCCTTTTGTCTTTAATCGTCGATATCTCAGGAACTACTGATCGCACAGCGAGCGGATGACGAGATTCGTAAACTTGAATAAATTTCCTGTGAGATTCTTGCACTGCTTGATTGAAAAAAAATTTTCTTCCAATTCTAAAATTGGTTCGGAAAACTACCAAAAAATTGCGTTTTTTTCCTTTTTTGAAAATTGCCCTGCATTTTGCGAATTTTGCGAAAATTGAAAATGTTTCGACGTTTTTCTTTAGTTTAATGTGTGCTGGAACATCCCCTAAATTTTCAAGCCAATCGGTTCGACCGTTTTTTTTTCCCGAACGAACAAAGTTTCAGCAAAAATTAAAGGAACACTTTTTTGTGCCCTAAACAGCAATTAATGATGATTAGGGCCGAAAATGTTTTTTCTCCGTTATTTTTCCGTGATTTTTCGTGCAAAATTTGTTGAATTCCATCGAAAAATGAGAACAATGAAAAATGAAGAAAAATCAATAAAAAAAATCGGAAAAACAATTTTTGTAAACGAAAAAAAATTGAAAAAAAAATTGTTTGAAAAAATCTGCTGAGTCACTATCTCTCCAAATCAAATGCGATTCCGGTGTTTTTTTTTCATTTTTCGAATTTTTTTTCCAAGTTTTCTACTGGTTTTTGGAGAACAAAAATTGATTTTTTCATTGATTTTCAAAAGAAGATAAAATATCTAATTTTCCATTGATTAAAAAAAAATTGAATTTTTTATTGATTAATGAAAAACAAAATTTAAATTTTTTTATTGATTTTTCTTCATTTTTCATTGTTCTCATTTTTCGATGGAATTCAACAAATTTTGCATGAAAAATCACGGAAGAATAACGGAGAAAAAACATTTTCAGCCCTAATCATCATTAATTGGTGTTTAGGGCACAAAAAAGTGTTCCTTTAATTTTTGCTGAAACTTTGTTCGTTCGGGAAAAAAAAACGGTCGAACCGATTGGCTTGAAAATTCAGGGGGTGTTCCAGCACAGATTAAACTAAAGAAAAATGTTGAAACATTTTCAATTTTTGCAAAATTCGCAAAATGCAGGGCAATTTTCAAAAAAGGAAAAAAACGCAATTTTTTGGTACTTTTTCGAACAAATTTTAAAATTGGAAGAAAATTTTTTTTCAATCAAGCAGTGCAAGAATCTCACAGGAAATTTATTCAAGTTTACGAATCTCGTTATCCGCTCGCTGTGCGATCAGTAGTTCCTGAGATATCGACGATTAAAGACAAAAGGGTGTTTTTTGATTCAATCGACAATATCTCAGCAACAAAGGGTCGTAGGGAAAAAAAAAAGAAATTGAAGCTGAAAGACCAGGCTACACGATCTTTATAAGGGTTAAGTCGAGAAAATTTTTTTGAAGTCCGTGGAACAAGTTGAAAAAATGAAAAAAAAAAGAAAAAAAAATTTTCCACTTTCAACTCTCCTATCTTGTTATAACGAATGGTCATAAAAAATTTTCATCTCAAGATCTCAAGAGTAGAGACTTCAAGCTTTCCAACGATTTTTTTTTTATTCTGATACGATTATTTTTGGCGAAGTTACAGCCATTTGAAAATCACGCAAAAAACTGACAAAATTTACCGTTCCCTTAATTTTTTTGCTGGGTGTATTTTTCGCTAAAAATGAATAGAAATTAGCATTTGTCAAATTATTGAGAATTTTAGATATGCATTCTATTAAATATATGCATATTTTTTATCTCAAGTTACTAATAATGGGTTTTTAATACATATAAATTATTTTTTTTGTGTTTAAGAAAAAAACAAAGCGTAATTTTTAACAGTTTGAAGTTTGAAGCTCGATATCTTTAAAACAGCTTGACTTACGCAAAGTGTCAATCAGACCTTTTTTGTAGAGCATTCAATTTCCTATAAAGACTGATTCGGTTTTACCTGTGAAGTAGCTCGTTGTCACGTTACAAAATTCAAAAATTCAAAAGAACATTTTCCTATGTTATTCAAATGGGAAATAGAAAATTACAAAGCGCCACCTCTAAATATTAATATTAAGAGCTCAAATTTTTACAGCATCTTTTTTTAGAGATACTTCGACGATTTCTCAATGTGCCCCGAGAAAAAAAAAATATTCGATTTTGTTGAGACACTCTAATGTCCATACATGATCATATATGAACGTTCCATGCATGGACATATATGCGAATTGACCGTACATGTACATATCTGAACATATATGGATATATATGGACATATATGTCGATTTTTTCCCGGGTATGGCAGTCCCATATATGATCATATATGATCATATATGGGTATGTATGTCGATATTTTCCCGCAATATATCATCAAAATGTTCTAATATATGAACATAATACATCAGTATTAATTCCCTTGATCACTCAATTCCTCATTAATAACGAATTTGAATTGAAAAAAAAAAAAAACAGCCAGCTGGGATCGAACCCGGGACCGTCACATGATGAGTCCATCATCCTACCACCTTCGCTATTCTCATTACGCATACTTGTTGGATGAATTTTAATCCTGACATAGTGATCAATGTTCTTCAGACTTAGAAAGAGTGAATCCAATTGAATTATTTCAATCATTGTAAATAATTTAGTGATACCGAAAAAACTGATTTTCGAATGCTGGCAGAATGTTAAATTCTTAAAGTAAGCGGTAAATAACTAAAAGAACGTGTATCTACCATTAATTATTCGAATTTATCATTTTCACGTTCTTATAGGGATTGAGTGAGCATTTTTTTATATGTTTCATATATGCACATCGTCGCCTTAGAGTGAAAGGGGCGTAAGTGCCAAAAACACGAAATTCTGGAGTGAAAGGGGCGTATGTCCACTTATCACTCCAAAATGTTTTTTATGGTCTCTGGAACATTATTTGGATAAATGAAAATTAAAATAACAAAGTGGCGTAACTACCAATTTTAAAATGAAAGGGACGTATCTCCACACTTACGCCCCTTTGTTATTTCCTTTTTAATCGCTATATAATTATTAAAGTTAAAGTGAAAAGGACGTATCTCCGCACTTACGCCTCTTTGTTTTTATAAATTTTTTTATCTCAGGAGAATTTGTGGAGTTACGCCCTTTTGTTTTTACACGGAGAGAAATAGAATAGTAACCATTACTATGTTGAGCATAGCAATGATTACTATGTTCACCATAGCAATCATTCCTATGTTAACATAGTAATCATTACTATGTGAACCGGATCAGGAGGGAGTTTCTCCAGTTTTTTGCCAATATTTCGGTAAATAAGCGAGATAGAGCGAAATGGGCGTTAATTTGGGATCAGCAGGGAATTTTCCTGGTTTTTACCGATTATAGAGGAAAATAAGCGGGATAGAGCGAAATGGACATTAATATGGGATCAGGAGCGAGTTTCTCCAGCTTATCACGATTATCTTGGCGAATAAGCGAGATAGAGCGGAATGGACGTTAATGTGGAATCATTGAGGAGTTTTTTCAGTTTTTCACTATCATTTCGGTAAATAAGCGAGATAGAGCGAAATGAACGTTAATATGGGATCATCGGGAAGTTTTTCTAGTTTTTCGTAAGTATCTTGGCGAATAATCGAGATAGAGCGGAGTGGACGTTAATTTGAGATCAGGGGGGAGTTGATTTGATTTTTTGCGACTATAGCGGCAAAGAAGTGAAATAGAGCGAAATGGACTTTCTATTTGGGGTCAAGGATATTATTTCATCTGAAAACTTCCTCATAATTCCATGTGTGCTTCGCTCTATCGCGTTTATTCCACCGATACTGGCGAAAAACTGAAAAAACTCTCTCCTGATACTAAATTAACGTCCATTTCACCTTCTCTCGCTTAATTACAGAGATGATTGTAAAAGTTGAGGAGACTACCTCCTGCTCCCATATTAATGTCCATTCCGCTCTATCTCGCTTATTCGCCAAGATAATCACGAAAATCTGGAAAAACCCCCTCCTTTTCCAGGATTAACGGCCATTTCGCTCTATCTCGCTTATTCACCAAGATAATCGTGATAAGCTGGAGAAACTCGCTCCTGATCCCATATTAATGTCCATTTCGCTCTATCCCGCTTATTTTCCTCTATAATCGGTAAAAACCAGGAAAATTCCCTGCTGATCCCAAATTAACGCCCATTTCGCTCTATCTCGCTTATTTACCGAGATATTGGCAAAAAACTGGAGAAACTCCCTCCTGATCCGGTTCACATAGTAATGATTACTATGTTTGCATAGTAATCATTAATATGTTAACATAGTAATGATTGCTATGTTAACACAGTAATTATTGCTATGTTGAACATAGTAATTATTGGAATGAGCAAAATTATTAATTTAATTATTTTTTTTTACGTATGACTCAAGGTATTGGGGTTGTGTGTGTGATCTTCTTTGTGACCGATGCATAGGCTCCAATATCTGTTTATGTTACGAATGACGTCATGTAAACCATAGGAGAAAAGAGAACCATGGAAATCAAATTTGTTCGTTAAAAGGAGTCAGTCTTTGACGACACTTCGTATCGAAAAGTATTTAAAATAAATGCTCAGTTTCCAACTCAATAGTTTTAAAGTTATTCTTTCTGCCTTGCCTTTCTTCCATATTCCAACAGTAATCATTGCTATGTTCAACATAGTAATGGTTACTATTCTATTTCTCTCCGTGTAAGATTTTTTTATTTCAATTTTGGCACTTACGCCCCTTTGTTATTAGTTTTTTCCGATGATTCGAAAAAATTCAATGAAAACACTAAAAACAAAGGGGCGTATCTCCGGCACTTACGCCCCTTTGTTATTAGTCAGTGGTACTTACGCCTTTATGTTATTATTTTTTTTTATTTCACTAATATTGCGTAAAAGGCCTTGGAAAGCCTATTGGAGCAATAATGGTGGAGATACGCCTTTTTGTTATTTTGAAAAAAAAAATCGGGAAAAATGGCACTTACGTCCCTTTCACTCTAAGGCGACGACATATATGTTCATATATGATCATATATGTCCATATGTGTTTCATATATGCCCATACCTGCTCAGTTTCGACAGGATCATACGACCATACATGACCACGTAAGCCCATATATGTCCATATGTGCCCATAGCTGTCTGATTCCTCGGAGAAACGTATGAGCATATATGTCCATATACGTACATATATGTTCATAGATGACGATTTTTCCCCGGGTTGTATCTGACAAGTGAGAAAGTGGTGGGGGATGAGCTCTTGGACTGTAAGGGCTCACTCACTTGTGTTTCACTGGTCGACCGAGGTACATGTAAATTTACTGAGCTCATAATTAAGTATCAATTGAAACATATATTATTGTATTATATTTATTAATGAATCTTTCATAATTGACAAATTCATTTCGTTTATGTCATATTATTACTCAATAAATTTTTTTATCTCTTTTCCATTGAATACATATCTTTACTCGCTTATACGTTTCTTTTGCATGGAATTACTTTTATAAATTTGATATATAAAAAAAATAATTCATGAATTTTGTGAAATACATGCAAATTATTAAAAAAGGAAGAATTTGATAAATTAGAAAATATTAGATTAAAGTTAGAATAAAACTAGTTTTATTATACATTAAATTACAGGTAATTTCATTTATCAAATTCTTCATAAAAATCTTCTGAAATCCAACGAAAATAAATAAACTTCTGTAGTGATATTACAAACATAGTACATTTTATGCAATGATATATGCATGGAATCGGTATATGTTTTCAAGTTTGATTCCGAAGAATCCGTTTTTACTGGAAAATATCGTATTATAACTCCAGATAAACGCTACAATAAAGTCAATGAAGAATTACATAGAACAGCGTACGTCAGCTACTTACGTTGGTAAAACAATTATCTAAATCTCAAACCGTGTGAGAGCCGAAATCCCCGCGATGGAGCACGGCAGGCGAACAAAGCCGATGTCGACTTTTTTGTTATTGCGATAATACCCTCCGTGCACTGCTACGCGACTCTACAGCTTCCAATACAGTTTTATTTACTAGACTATCGTCACCCTGTTCGCTATCATCAATTGTATGCTCATCATACTCATAGTAGTCAACTTGACTCTCTGGTGAATTGAGAGTCCATGTCATGTATTTTCCCATATTTAGGGAATACATTCTGAACGATAAAAATCCAGCATAGCCCTTAGCCGCTTTGTGGAAGAGACCAATCCCTGTGAGAGGACCTAACCCTGATTCTACCGGTACACCATCTAGAAATGGGACTGTCGATTGTCCTGCGTCTTTGAAGAAACTTGACCGACTAAAGCTGAGGGCTTTCCCCAGTGCTTTGGTTGGGGTATTCTTAGCCGTTGATTTCTCTGGACTATCGAACTCTTTCAGCTGCAACATCTTTCGACTGTAAACAAAGTATCCAGGATTAAAAACATTGTGCACTTTCATTTGGTAGTGAATATTCATGAATATTCTCAATTAAGTTCAATTTCAATTTCTCAGTAAATACATTGTAACTTCCCATTTGCGGGACAGCACGTAAAATTGAATACATCAAGGAGAGAGAGTAGGGAAATAGCACTAGATACGAATTTTTATCATGAATAGGGCACAAGATTTTCCCTCCAAGATCCATTACTCTCTTAATCAAATTTCCCAACCCAGGAAAAAATGTTCAGATCTGATCAGATCAAATGAGATCTGATCAGATCTTATTAGATCTAATTAGATCTAATTAGATCCAATCAGATCTGACAAAATGAAAATTTTTAACATGAATAGATCTGATCAGATCTAATTAGATCTGATTAGATCTGGTTAGATACAATCAGATCTAAGTCTGATTAGATTTTGGATTTTGGATTTTGTGCAGATCCAATTGGATCTGATCAGATCTAAGGAACTCAGATCTAATTGGATCAAATTAGATCTGGTCAGAGCGTGCCAATTTTCAGATCTGATCAGATCTAAGGAACTCAGATCTAATTAGATCTAATTTGATCTGATCAGATCTGAACATTTTTTCCTGGGAACATAATTATCAAAATAAGATGAATTAACAATCTTCGAAATCAACATTTGCTCAAAAACTTGACCTTTCTTTCTGAGGTGGAACTCTTCAGCCTTTATCAGGAATTGACTCAGTAATGGAGTCCCACTTTTTTCTCTCGTTGCGCAACATCTTAATATCTCTGTTCAACTCACTCATGTATCGTACGAGATGACATCCATTCTGATTCAGAAGAGTTTCCAAGAACCCCCGATGTGAAGTTGAAGGGCGTGTATCGAATTTGGATTTCCAACCGTTGCCATCCTGACTTCGACTCGTTTTTCTGGGCTAAGCTCCATTTTATTCCTATGTAAATTGGAAAAAAAATGATGAATAATAGTATTTAATAGTGGAGAGATGAAACGGGATAGTTCTTTTTTCTCTTATTCTTATGTTGAGAAGATTTTGGAAATTAAAGGAGATAGCAAAATTTCCATAATAATCCTCTCTGGAGAGGAGTATAAAAGCTATGAAAAGGGTATCTATAAAATAGAGATATTCTCAAAAAACAAAATCGGCAATGAATTCGACTTATCCCGTTCTACCACTTCGGGACTGAATCATTCTTCTTAATCTATATATTGTTTTATAAAAACACCTGTGATTAAACATCCTGAAGGAGCCATTACATCATCCAAATTGATGGCATCGTTGTGTTCATCAACAACAACGAAGTCTCGTCCTTCTTGATAAATGCTGGAGTTCTTACTCCTAGTTAGATAGACTTCGGTCTTCATATCAGGCACATCCTTCCACGTAGGATTACTCGTAACTTGACCCGCGGCTTCTAGCTGTCCTTCTTTTATCTGAATGTGCACAATTCCATCTCTTACCGTCAACCTTACACCAATGATCGTCCTAAAGAATGAGAATATCAAGCTAATTGATCGTGAAACTGATCGATTTCAGGAACAAGAAAGAATTATTGACGTACATATTATTTGAGATGTCACTAGAGACTGGAAGTAAGCTGATGATATGGGTGCTATTCGGATACTTCTCCGCAAGTTTGAGCGAATTGCCTTCGCATACGCAGATACAGGAGTCGCATATGCCAAACCTGTTTGTGGAGTCTTCATGAGTAAATGAACATATTGTCAATTTTTCACTTACTTGAATAACCAAGATACTCTATGTTCCTTGACTCCTGAGCACATTGATTCGACTCCATAAGTATGACCAGCATCTTTAATCCACTGATATTTTCTCAGCTGTCCTGTCTTTAGAAATTTTTATTCAATTATCTGGATAAGCGTTGGGCTTAGCTGAAATTAGGCGTAGAGTACGGAGAAGGTGGGAGAGAATGGATCAATTATCTGCCATTAATTTCTCAAGAATATCCCGTAAACTGAGTGAGATAGAGCGATTTTCACTGAAACCTTCTTTGTGAAGACGTTCAGAAGCAACAAAGAAGGTATTCACCGAAATTGCGCTATCTCGCTTAGTTTCCGAAATATTCTCAGAAAATGATTGGTGAAAGAATTAGACGCAACCCGTTCCAAGCAGAACTCAATGAGGCTGGTCAGTAAATGGGTCCAAATGAGAAAATTCGGTAATTCATGAGTTTTACTCTGCCAAATATTATAAAAATTTCAATGATTTTTCCAATTTTTTTTGAATTAACTTGATGTGTTTTGATGTAGCAGAAGTCGGTGGCAAGATTTTAAGGTGAACAGACAAAGTCCTAATGAAATTTTTTAGAAAAACAACGACCTTTTGTTGGAAGTCAATAACCAATTGGAATAAAAAAACATTTTTAAATGAAATTGAGATTATCACCACGTTTTGCATAACCCAAGGCCACGACGAGGACGTAGTGTTCCATAGCCCTAACGGAACGCTCGACCGCGAATCGACCGTCGAGTGGTGCACTGACTGGACCGTCATTAGACTGATACTTCCTAAGCGTGCTTGGATTAACAACACGTCAATCCCATTGAATGTTAAGAAGTTTCAGATATTTTACATAGAGAATCGATCAACTAATACTCATATTTCATATTATTTGACACTCAATTGTCTCATTCTGTGCTCGATTAAAAATCAATTCTTGAAAAAAAAATTCGATTCGAACAATCTTATTTAGAGTTGTCATATCGTTTGAAAGTTAGTTTCCGGATGGAAAAATATATCGATCGAAATGCGGTCAATTTTTTTTCGAAACTTGACTGAGACTCGACCGTCGACAAAAAATAGAAAAACTGCAAAGTTCTACAATTGATTTTACATAATATCATCTATCAGCTAATTTTAACGTGAAAATACATACAGTCGAAAGTCAGTTGATTTTATTTCACAGCTCGATTGAGACTCAACCGTAAAAAAAAAAACTACAAAAGGAAACTTTAGAGCTCTACAATTGATTCCACATGATATTATTCATGAGTCAATTTTCCCATTGAAAAATATATCAGTCGAAAGTCAGTCGATTTTCTTTCAAAACTCGACTGAGACGCGACCGTAAAAAAACATTGCAAAATCTTTTTTAAATTTCACAATTGATTACACATAACATCATTTATCAGTGAATTTTTACGCGAAAGAATATATCAGTCGAAAGTCAGCCGATTTTTGTTCACAACTCAACTGAGACTCCGCCCTCAAAAAAAACAATTGATTCTACATGATATTATTCAAAAAGTAATTTTCACATTGAAGAATGTATCAGTCGAAAGTCAATCGATTTTCGTTCAAAACTCGACTGAGACTCGACCGTCAACGAAAATAAAAAGAAAATTTCGAAGAAAACTGCAGTTTTACAATTGATTGCACTTGATCTCATTCATCAGTAAATTTTTATTTAATGAAATATACTAGTTGAAAATCAATCTATTTTATTTTAAACTCAACGAAGGCTCGACCGTGGGACAAATGACTGAAAAGTAAACTGCGGGGTTTTATAATTGATTTCACATCTCATTTTTTATCGGTCAATTTCCACGTGAAAAAATTTATCAGTCGAAAGTCAGTCTCGACAGACTTCGACTGTCAGACAAAATGCCTGAAAAAATAATATGAAATAATGAAATTGATTCCATAACATATTAATTATCGGTCTCTTTTTACTTGAAAAAATATGAAAGTCGAGATACAGTCGAAAATGCGGCATCCGAAAATCATAGTTTTTTGCTGTTCTACCAATAATTGAATTATTCCTATTTATGGAATAAGCTCTGAATAAATCTGATTGCATTTATTTTCTGTAAGGAAAGTAGATGCCAATGAGATTATGAACATTAAAATTGGATTACATTATATGAAACCGTCTGATAGCGCAGGTGATAGATTCTAAACTGGTAATCGTCAGGTCCCGGGTTCAATCCCGCGCTCGGGCATTTTTTTTACTTCAATGACACTTAATTTTATTAATTTCTGTATACGTGAGAATATTCAATTATTGCTAGTTCATGTATTCAACAACTAATTACATTTGAGCATTTTTTACCTGGTTATACATTTCTATCCATCGGTTGAATCTCAGTCGAGTGTCAGTCGAGTGAGTGCACCACTCATGGGAGGTGGAGAAAAGATGTGAGAATCAAAAATTCGATGGTAAATATAGTAACTCGCAATAGCTCAGCGGTAGAGCACCTGACATGTAATCAGAGGGTCGTGGGTTCAAATCCTGCTTGCGCATCACATATTTTTTCCGGAATTTGATTCTCTTAAAAATTTATTAATAAAAATTAATTTATTAATAAATTTATTTGTTTAATGGATTAAATGTAATTTATTAATAAATTTATTTGTTTAATGGCTTTAGATGAAGATTTTAGATGGAGATTTTATTGACTCAAACTCCGCCCACCACCATTGGGCATAAAAATTTAGTTTTTATATTAATACGAAAACAAGTACTTTATGTACATCGTGCTTTGAAAACGTACTTTTCTTTCATTTATCAATAACTTGTACACATTGCGTGGAACATTATCAATCTAAAAATACCTCATGCAAATTGCAACGAAAAGAAGCGAGAAAAAAAAGCGGAAAAAAAATCTTATTAAATTTAATACAGATTAAATGAAATTTTGAAATAATCATCTGGAGTTTTGATTTTCCAAGAAAAATCACACACAGTGATGGCAACTAAATTTTGATACAAAACACACAGTTTTGATGTTTCACTGCAGACAACCAAAATTATACAGGCCTAGAGAAGGCCAATGTGGTTGATTTACAAAATTTACCATTTCTCAAAGACCATTAGTCTCTGTTTATCATTGTGTTTTCACACCTACTTCTTTTGTCACGGAGATATCGATGATTTCATGACTGCCCTACCTCTCATCAAGCCCCCTCTCCTCTAGCTCAATCAAAACATTGAACTCTACTTTCTATTGAATTTATTATTCATCTATATTGCTCTGAAATAAAATTTTCATAAAGTTTGAATGGTATATTCATTGAGTTGTTGAACACAATGAATTACTTCAAGTTTTTTAACTCAAAGTGAACAACTCAACTAATTTTGCAGAAAATTTTTAATATCAAAATTTTCAAAAACCGAATTTAATGTGAACCTAAAATAGGTGGACTGAATAAGGTGAACGAAAAAATTATGAAGAAAACGCAAAAAACACTGATTTTCAGTTGACAGAGCTAAACTGCGAAATTACTGGAAATTCTTAAAAATTAATATGTTATTCTTGAACATCAAATACGTCTTGTGTTAAATTTTCAAGTCGTTCTTGAACCTAGTTTAGACGTAATTAATGAAGAAAAATAACTCATCATACACAGGCGCTTATGGGCTCGCGGAGCCGTACCGGCAAACCTAAAGCAAAAAATTGAAAATCTGATGAATGATAATCGAAATGTTACCCGATAGAAATTGAAAGCTCCAGCAAGTAACATGGCATCACCATGTGACGTTATGTTCGTGAGAGCTCTGTATGTATGTGTGGATACAGTGCGAAATGTATTTTAATTGCAGTGTTGTCAAAGTTTAGGAGCCCATATCGCAATAACGTTTCTTCTCCTTTTCTATGACATTGACAACTTTCGGAGTAATTATTTATTTTCAAGAATCGAAAAAGGGAGTGAAAAAATGATTACGATGATTTTCAACAAGTAATTAGCTGAGTAGCGATCATAAAAATGTTTTTGATTTTCGTGTCCAGAAATTGGTATTAGCTTGGGATCCTTATGCTGCAGCATAGGCATTCCCCCCAGCCTGTGCGCTTCACACAAGTGCTGAGCCATCTCCTTGAATAATAAACCACTCGGATTGTTTTAGGTTTCGCACACGGCCCCGGAATGAATATTTACCAATTTACACCATGTCGGATCTTTAATTGTCCAACATCGCGAGACCCTTCCACAAATGATTCCTTTGTCCTCAAAGTGCATCTTGTTGATAGTATCACAATCGCCAGAGCACGAGTCAGCATAATTTTTTCCATATTCTTCTATCAATATAGATTGATAAAGACCCTCCATTTCGAAGAACGTTTCATCTACAGAAGAAAAAATTTTTGAGTATGAAAGCATGATTGTGTGTCGTTTTGGTGAAAGAATAAATGGCTGACATCGTTTATGTTCTGAAGGATCACATGAACGATAATCTAGTGGCAAGAATTCAATTGCCCTCTTGAAGCTCGTGAAATAGTTTCTCAACCTCTCCTCTCTCTCTTTTTGCGCAGCTTCTAATATATTGTTGATAGTAGCTGAAATACGAAAAGATGAGATTTTTGTTATATATCTTTTTGTTCTCATCCATAACTGTCTTGAGATATGTATGAAAATGTGGAATCTACGAACAATTCTTATGGAGTTTGTACTGCAATTCGTAGCGAAAACTGACCACAACGAGTCCCATCATCTCCGCTGAAATTATGATAGTGTATAGATTGTACAAGTAAGTATTTGGTGATAGTCCAGTTCCACAAAGTTCGTCACCTTCCATCTAAAGAAGGCAAAAATACAATTATTTCTATAATATCATTGGGTGGAGTAATTGCTTTGATCGTCGACTATGATTCATTTACAGTTTAATAGTATATTACACACCTAGGGAGTAAAGAAGTTAACTTCGACAAAAATTTGCCTCCCGAGCGAAGCGAGGGTGCCAAATTTTTGTCGAGGTTGACTTTTTTCCTTCCGCGGTGTGTATGCTATTTTTTGTACCGAGGGAGTAAAGAACCACGTTTACGACCAAGCGAAGCGAGGGAGTAAAGTGGGTTCTTTACTCCCTAGTTGCAAAAAAATTATTTCTCCATTGGCTTTATGGAAATTCAATAAGAGATCCTTTGTAGTTCACGAGATTCTTGACATTTTCTCCCAAATGTTTATTTCTGTCAATCCTACGTTTTTCATCAGCTCGGAAAACAGATTTCTTATGTACGAACAAAAAGGATATTGAATCCGAATGAATGGAGTATACATCATTTCTATATTTCTCCAAATTAAAAATATGTGAATATGGGTATTGAAGTTATCTTCAATCTATTACGTTCTAGTTAATACTTTTTCACGGCGATTTTGAGTTACACTGCACTACACCGATGAAGTGTATCACTAGCTGGAACTGAGAGCTTTCCATTGTCGAGACAAATCTTCAATTCAGAACGCACTATTATTTGGTAATATCATTTCTGCTAAAATTATTTACGAAAAAATGAAAAAATATCAAGAAAATTGATCTGAATTCATTTTTATTTCTTCCTAAAATGAACTATTCTGAGTAAAGCTATTTATTGGCCAAGACCGGGCCAGTTATGAGCCCGAGTCAAACCACTGAATAACTCTACTCGGGATGATCTGCTCAGAATAGAATTTTCATCAGAAAAAGCTCAACGAATGTTGAATTAATATTTTAAATAGATAGTGTTTGGTTTCTTCACTGTTCGATGCATAAATTGAGAAAAATTGAACGAAAGAAAAACAATTGGCCCTGGGGATCTATTTCGCCCCACCCCGAGATCATGATGCAGACACAAAGGAGCATCTCACCGATTGCTTTTCGATTCTCTCGTGAAGGGTTTTACTCCGAAAAAAATTCTGGTTTATATCAGCGGAATTTCCGCTAATTCGTTTAGAAGAGAAACATTCCAAAATAGAATATTGGGAAGAACTTACTGCAACATGTTCTTCATACAGCTTCAGAAAAGTTGAGGTCAAATTGCCATTTTCTGGTCCTACAATTCTGTCATACAATGACGTCAGGCTTGATGGAACATCTTTCCCGCTTGTCCGATCAGTCAGTGTGTTTATTACACTTTTTAATTCATCACGATTATAAAATTCCGCTTCATTCGAATAACTAGCAGCCATCATGTAGTGTCGTCTTATGTTTGTTATGTGACTGGTGATTTCCCGTTTCACCAGATCAATCTCCAATTGCATTGGTAATCCTAGTATTTCTTTTTCAACTATACTCAATTTTTGACGCATGTGCGTAACGATATAATTAAGTTGTGATGAAATAACCATCAGCTCATTATCAATTTTTTCAGAATTTTGGTTGCAGCCACTGGATCCATTCATCGCACTGGTTATAATATCATTAATAATGCTACGATTATTATCTCCATTCTTAATTGCAATATCAATGGTTTTACACATTTCCTTTTCAAATCCAAATATAAGATTCAAATTGTGGAATATATGGGAAGCAGCGTTCACGTAGATGACACATAGTGCGACGATTAGAAGGAATTTCAGAGACATTATCAATCGATTTTTCAATGAATATTCCGTGCGATCGATCACCCAGTTATACGATGACTTGTCACAAAGCCTTGAAATGATTACTGATAGGGAACCTGCACTCCCGTGTCGGAATTAACAATAAGTCGACTCGTGGTGTTCTTTTATTGTCGGCTTAACGAAAAATGCGGTTTATGGAGAAACATAAATTTTAAAAATTATAGTTTGATTCGAAAAAACAATTATCAAGTGTCATAGTAATCTACATGATTATGAATTGTGATAACGGATTGAATAATGTAGGGTGTCAAATAAAATTTACAATTCATAAAAGAAAATTAATTCACTCCAATTCGGTTAACACTCCAGAGAACGAACAATTATTGATGTTCCCCATGTAGGAAACCGAAATAGGTCGCGATTCGGGGCAATGTCCAATTGCCGAGTTTTGATGTAGGGGAACTATATTGGTGCGAACTTCGAGTCAATAATGGCATCACACATCGGCACGAAATCGAAAATTAAATAGGGCGTACATCGCATCCGATTTCGACCCAATATGGGGTTTTGAGTTTGGCCCGAACATCGGCCTCAATTCGATGTGACGAATTTCAACTTAACACTATACGCCCAACATCGAGTCCGATACCGAACTCGACAGACGCTCAATAATATAAAAACAAATTTTAAACATAAAATAAAAAAAAAACAAAAATTTTTTCTAAGATTTCGTAAGTTCATATTTTTATTATTTATACTTCAATTTTAATCATTTCAAAGTCATTTTTATAATTACAAATTTCAGTTCCCACAGACGGTTTTGAACCCTCGATTGTTGGATGATGAAACTTGCGCGCTGCCGACTGGACCATCACTCTATTCGACTTTGACAGAATCGTACTGTCTATATGAATCTAAAAATCGTTTGATCTCAAATTCATATCGATATTTATATTGTTCATATGGATATCCTTATTGAGAGGAATATAACAACAAAAGTGAAGTAAGAACCGAAAAACAAAACTACATATTTCTCACAATGGAATATTTTTTTTTTGACACAAAATTCTTCTATTTTTGAAAATTAAACTTTTATTTGAGTATTATTCCTTCCTCTATTGATAATCGAATCATTTGATGATAGAACAGGAAGATTTTTTTCTTGATCACGAATTCATCATTAGTTAGAAGAATAATTGAAAAAAAATCAATTATGGCGTGATTTTTCAATCGTTATGTTGGAAAATAAAAAGATATGAAAATTAATCAAAATGAAAAATTGTTAGAAAATAAACGATTGTAGAAAAATATTGGGCAATTTCAAGGCTGATATCGATTGGAATTCGTACCGCGGAATTGGGGGGAGCGATGCTGGAAATATTTTTGTCAAAAGTAGAGCAGCCGAACTTCGATTACGCGAATTGCGTGCGATATCGTTTTGAATTTGTTGTGCGGATAAGGGTGTCAGGACTTCGGTACGGATTCCGGATAGATATAGGGTTCCCGATATTCAGCTACTCGATATAGAATCAAGTTACGATACTAACTCGCCATCCCAATATACAGGGCTTGAGGTTGGGAAGAATATCGGGCTAATTCGCAGAACCAATACCCACGCCCCGATATTGTTGCATACTTTGGCCTTTGATCGACTTGCTCAAAATCGTATAAAATAATTTGGCCCGAACATCGGCTACCCCGTGGATGTCGGGAAACCCTACATGGGTCGCCCCAAATTGCGGGCCTATTTCGGTTTCCTGTATGGGTAGCGATCAATTTGTAAGATTTCCAATTGAAAAATATCGAATTTCTTAGTATTTATGGCCACTTGCCTCAAAATCAAGGTGAAATCTTTCTATCTCACTTCGAGATATTTATTTTTTGAGATATTAGGAAAAAATAAAAAAATAAAAAAAAGGCAATTTAAGGAGGCCAATTTTTTCTATTAGTTTTTTCAATATTTCTCAGAAACTGACTAAGATAATGTGATTTCACGTCAATCATTTTTTGTAGCTCTTAAAATTCTCCCCAAAATGCGATCGGGATTGAATTTCTCTATCTCGCTCATTTTCCGAGATATTGGCAAATACTGAGACATAAAAGAATTAATCAAATAAATCGAGGGAAGGCACAAATATCTCTTTATCATGCGATTACAGATGCATCTCCGATCATGGTGCACCACAAAAATGCATCGAATCTTGAAAGAAGCATCAATCAAATGAAAAAAGAGTTATTTAAAAAAAATAATGGAAATTTTTCGTTTTCATTTTTTTTTCTGCCGATAAGTTCAAGACGTTGAGAGTAAGGTGAATCAGGTGAGTTGAACTCATTCACTTTACCTTTCACTTTACACTGGAGACGCTAAGTCGAAATACGGCAAAATGGAGGTGAGATTCTGGCGGTATTCTTTGGACATCAAAGAAATGTACATTGAACGGAGATTGAAAGTTGAAATGTACAACGAACGAGCCCAAAAATTTTGACTCGAGTAAGAACCCGATACACCTACTGTTATTGCACAGTATTTCGGCCGTAGGAATACGGCGAGATAAACATCTATGAAACGCGTTTTGACGGAATCACGTTCAAACTAACACACTAGTTTTCCACAAACAAAATTTTATCGAGAATTATGCTTCGTAAGGCAAATTATTGTCGATGCATTATTGAACTGCGATCGTGAAACCGCAGGGGATTCTTATTCAGTATTTATAGCACAGTCGGTCAACATTCATCCGAATTCATGCAACGAAGAAATTTCCAAATACTGGTAGTACTCTTGTTCATTAATTATTTTCACAATATCATTAATTTTCTATTATATGAAGGTTTTCAGAATGAATTCATTTGATATAAAAATTGGTCAATCAAATGAGATATCATATGAGTCGATGCTGGATACTCTAGATGAATTTCAGTGATCATATATGAGCATATGTGGACATATATGTCGATTTTTTCCCGGGTATGGCAGTCCCATACATGATCATATATGGGTATGTATGTCGATATTTTCCCGCAATATATCATCAAAATGTTCTAATATATGAACATAATACATCAGTATTAATTCCCTTGATCACTCAATTCCTCATTAGTAACGAATTTGAATTTAAAAAAAAACATCCAGCTGGGATCGAACCCGGGACCGTCACATGATCAGTCCATCATCCTACCAACTTCGCTATTCGCATTTCACATACTTGTTGGATGAATTTTAATCCTGATATAATGATCAATGTCTTTCGGACTTAGAAAAAATGAGTTCAATTGAATTATTTCAATCATTGTAAATAATTTAGTGATACCGAAAAAACTGATTTTCGAATGGTGGCAGAATTTTAAATTCTCAAAGTGAGCGGTAAACAACTAAGAGAACGTGTATTTACCATTAATTATTCAAATTTATCATGTATGTCCATATATGTCCCATATATGTACATATATGTTCATATATGACGATTTTTTCCCGGGTGGAAAGTTAAAATTACATTTTTCAAATTTTACAACGATTTAACAAATAAGATAATTTGGCGTATAAATAACTATATATTTCATAACTATAAATATATTTTATAAATATAAATATATCTCTATGATGATGATCGAAAAAAAACATCAAAAAAATACAAAAAATGACGACCCCAGGCCCATTGTTGCGAACCTTCAGCACTCAATATAATTCATAAATTTGGTGAAACGTGTAATATTTAAATATAATACCTTATAAGTATAATGCTCAGCGACATAATGTGGATGCAGAATACATTTTTTCTTCTTTTGAAAATCAATGAAAAAATCAATTTTTGTTCTCAAAAAACCAGTAGAAAACTTAGAAAAAAAAATTAAAAAATGAAAAAAATACACGGGAATCGCATTTGATTTGGAGAGATAGTGACTCAGCAGATTTTTTCAAACAATTTTTTTTTCGATCTTTTTTCGTTAAAAAAAATTGTTTTTTTGATTTTTTTATTAATTTTTCTTCTTTTTTCATTGTTCTCATTTTTCGATGGAATTCAACAAATTTTGCACAAAGAATGTGGGAAAAATAACGGAAAAAAAAACATTTTCGGCCCTAATCATCATTAATTGGTGTTTAGGGCACAAAAAAGTCTTCCTTTAATTTTTGCTGAAAGTTTGTTCATTCGGGAAAAAAAAACGATCGAACCGATTGGCTTGAAAATTTAGGGGGTGTTCCAGCACATATTGAACTAGAGACAAACGTTGAAACATTTTCAATTTTCGCAAAATTCGCAAAATGCAGGGCAATTTTCGAAAAAGGAAAAAAACTCAATTTTTTGGTACTTTTGCGAACCAATTTTAAAATTGGAAGAAAATTTTTTTTCAATCTAGCAGTGCAAGAATCTCACTGGAAATTTATTCAAGTTTACGAATCTCATCATCCGCTCGCTGTGCGATCAGTAGTTCCTGAGATATCGACGATTGAGGACAAAAGGGTGTCTTTTGATTCAATCGACAATATCTCAGCAACAAAGGGTCGTAGAGAAAAAAAAAGAAATTGAAGCTGAAAGACCAAGCTACACGATCCTCATAAGGGTTAAGTCGAGAAAATTTTTTTGAAGTCCGTGGAACAAGTTGAAAAAATGAAAAAAAAAGAAAAAAAAATTTTCCGCTTTCAACTCTCCTATCTCGTTATAACGAATGGTCATGAAAAATTTTTATCTCAAAATTTCAAGAGTAGAGACTTCAAGCTTTCCAACGATCTTTTTTTATTCTGATACGATCACTTTTGACGAAGTTACAGCCATTTGAAAATCAAGCAAAAACCTGACAAAATTTACCGTTCCCTTAATTTTTTTGCTGGGTGTACATAAAATAACCGAAGTTTTTAAAGACGGAACAATTAAAATTATTTTTTGCCGAAATTTAATTCAAATCCCCGATAAGAAAGATAGGCCGAAAATTATCTCAGAAGCCCACGCTTCAGTTATAGGGGGCCCTAAAGGTGTCACGAAAACTTGTAGCCGGGTGAAACAGGATTACTGTTGGGAAGGAATGAAAAAGGAAATCACAGAATTCGTGAAAACTTGTTCTAGTTGCCAAAAAAAGAAATTCTTGCGAATGAACACAAAGCAACCGATGATAATCACGGATACATCGATAGACGCTTTTGATAAAGTTGCCCTAGATATCGTGGGTCCGTTACCCAAAACGCGAGGTAATAACATTTATATTTTGACCATGCAGGACCATTTAACCAAATACTGCATGGCAGTTCCACTCCGGGAAGTGAGCGCTATGGTCGTTGCCGATGCAATCGCGAAAAATCTGATATCTTTGCATGAAGCACCACACACAATCTTAACTGATCAGGGCGTGAACTTCATGAGCAGTTCGATGAAGTCGTTAGCAAAGTGTTTTAAAATAAAACAGTTACACACAACCGCGTATCATCCCCAAACCAACGGATTCCTGGAACGTTCTCATCGGGTTCTCGACGACTACCTGAGAACTTTTACGACCGTCGAGAAAAATTGGGATGAATGACTGAATTATGCCATGTTCTCGTATAACACGAGTATACATGAAGCCACTAAATTCACGCCTCTCGAGTTACTCTATGGACGAACGGCACGGTTGCCGTCAGCTTTTTCACGTAGAAAACCCAAAACTTATCATGAGCATATAGATTCCCTCATAACTAGATTACAGGACATCCGGTATTTGGCCAGGGAACATTTGATAGAAGCCAAGGAAAAATCTAAGAAATATTATGATAAGTGAACCAATACGCAGGAATTTAAAATGGGGGATTGGACATATTTATTGAAAGAAGGTCGAAAAAATAAGTTGGATGATCATTACACAGGCCCCTATCAAATTAAACAAATTTTGAAGGACGAGAACGTTAAACTACAAATCCAACCAAAACAAATATATAGAAGATATATAGAAAAATATATAGAAATATATAGAAGATAATTCACCCAAATCGATTAAAAATCGCGCACGTTCCACAGGGCTACATAAGTATTTAAAAGGAAATTAAACCACTCCTCTCCCATTCACGCTTTTTTTTTTTTTATCAAATGACACCTTCAAAGAAAAATGAAAGAGGATATCCAACAATTCTAGTTCCAGCTTATTGATATTGCAGGAAAAAAGCAATGAACAACTCATGTCCGAACACATTGTTAATTATGGACATTCAGAGATTCGTGACAATCAAGGGTTCATGGTACCTAAAGAGGTGACATGGAGCACTTTAGATTCCACCGAAGAGATCCATGCCATTATAGCACCTCCCTACGATTGGGAATGTCTGAATCCCCAATCGCAATTGAACCAGTGGGATTGGTTGAACATGGGTTTTCTACACAGGAATCAATGATGAAGTGGGATGTTATAACTGTGGTATTAGCTTGGGTCTTTGGTTACCGGGAGATAGTGTTAGGAGAAGGCAGAATGAGTCCTCGCTGTAAACAAACTAGAATTTCAGGGAGATGTATTTTCAGATCCATATCCCAAGAAAAAGGGGGGAAATGAACCGTGCAAGGAACCAGCAGACCGAAACGCCCGACACAACATCACCTCATACTCTAACAATCCATACAGAATTAAAGGAGAAATTAGCCGGTTATGTAAGAACAAAAGCCATTACCACGGAATTGAAGAGAAACCCACAGAATGTATTCTTTATACCATACCCTGCAAGCCCAGCCTACTCTGCATGGGATATGAGAGATGAAGGAGAATTTGCCTGGTTGGAAAAGTTGGAAACCGAAAACGCAGCGAAAGTGCTGGCAGCTGCAGGGTTCTTCCCTGCCAGTGATGGAACACAGCATTGTTTCCATTGTGGGGATTAATCTTAAAGAAGCCGAACTCGGCGACAAACCATTCGAAAGACATGTTCTAGAACGACCAAATCGCCCTTATATTGTAGGAAATTCCGATCCAATAATATTAGCAACGATACACGATAGATGCGTGAGAAGGGCTTTGGAGGCCATGAGTAATTGGTTCTAATATAAAAAATAGCAATAATTCATAAGAACTAATTCTGTAACAACGTTTTAATAATAATGTAATCACTGGAAAATTACACACGCTTGAGTATATTATCCCATACACATAATAAGTCCAGCGTCCCTAGATACTAAAGGAAAATTCTGTGATCACTAAGAAACAAAGAAAAATTTGCAGTTGAAATGAGCTCACAAATGATTGGATTGAACCCTATCACCGGACAGGCTAAAATAGGGATGCCCGAAGCCATTGGATTCCAAATACCAGAATTAGATAATGCGATAAACGACCGCATCCGAGCTGTGGCCTCAGAAAGACCCTCTAACACCACGTTCGGACCAAAGCCTACCTGGAAATTTTGTGACATTTGCCGCAGCTACGTGAAGACAAATACCAAGAAGAAGGCGACCTTTCGAACCCATGTTATGGCCATTCTAATTACAATTATTGGATGTTGTTGTTTTCTTCCCCGTCTCTACTGTAATAAAGCGTGTCTGGGAACTCACCATTACTGTTCTGTCTGTAATAATTTCATGGGAGAACATAAAAACTAACCCAGAAAAACCAAACACTCACGTAATTCTCGGATAACTTTCACCAGGCAATGACTTCAGGAGTTTTCTTTATCGACATCCAATTCAGCGCAGAAAAGGTTATGAGGGAAGTAGCGATACTCTCCGTAGAGAACGGAAAAATTGATCACTGGCTCATCCAACCATTATCTCTCGAAACAATCTACATCACTATCAGACGCCTATTTGCACGAGATTCAAAAACACCAAAGATGAGAGACAGTCTTACCTATGAGGAAACTGGGCAGGTTATTCAGGAAACGACCAGGCACAGTGAATCATCTACACTTTCGGGATGGACGCTTTGATATGGCTATCCAACCATGTGCCAGGAACCATATCAGGGAAAATGCCACTGATACGAGCCGAAATTGGAAATGGCGGACGGTGCTTTCCACATCGACTTTCCAAACGGGTTCCTGAAAATTGTGCCTCAACAAAAAACTCATGGATCTTGACAGAAATCCCAAATCAACATCAATTCCAGATATAAATGAAAAACAAACCATATAATCTTCTTTCTCATTTTTTCTTCTTCCGATCAATAATAACTATTGAAAAAAAATATATAAAAACAACTGTTAATCATAATAATAATAATTCAAATTAGAATAAAATAATGATAATGTTACGTCAGAAGTATTATTTCTAATAATTCTTAGATAGCATGAATCAAAGAATTATTCTTGTTTTGAGCCTAGTTTAGAACCAATAGCTCGGGATAGGAGTAAGGAAGCCTTGCATTTGACTATATCTAATAGGGTAACAATAAAAGTAGTGAACCGGTTTAATCATTAATTAATTCTTTATTTCTAATAACAAATAATTTCGAAATGGATTTATAATCAGATGGAAAGCGAACTTGTATTTAATTGGATCATAATTTTTTAAAGATTTCCCAATTATTACTGATCTTGATGTTCCAATGATTTTTCCCTTATTGATTTAGTTAAAAATTTCTTGAATAATGTATGGATTCTATTATTATTACACTGAATTGTTGCACAACTTTTGTTAAGAAGTAAAAGATTAATTATTTTCATTTAGAAGTCTCTCAGATTGAATCGAATAATATTCAGATTTCTTTTCATCATTGAGACTTTGACTCTACTGACTCTAATGATTCTAGATTAATGGCTTCTATTTTCTTAATTGACATTGTTTATTAAAAATAAAATGATAAAGAGGTGAAAAATTATCATTCGGGTTTGTTTAAATAATCATAAAATGAATTTCGATTTCACTCGGCCAATTTTCACAAAAATAACAAAAAAAATGATTCCATTGATTTTTAAAACAAATTTTCGATGATCCGATCAAATACAAGTATTAGTCTTTTAAAAAGAATTGATCATCTTGATTAATAATAGAATTAACGGATAATAAAAGAATATCTCTACAGAATATTTCTATTGAAGATCTTCACCAATTTTTCACGAAGGCACCGGGTGTCTCTTACCCTTTTATTCAGACAAAAAATTATTTTGAATGGAATAAATTCTGTAAGGTATTGAATTGGTGTTTCTCGAGACACCCGTTATATTTTATTCGTTATTTTTCATTTTAAATTGACAAAAAGGAATTGAATAAAATAAATTTTTACATAAAATTTTTAAATTGGTGTTTCTCGAGAAACCCGTTATCTTTCATTCCTTTTTAATTTCTAGGGTTTTCTATTATTTTTCGTTCGAAAGTTGAAAGTAAAATAATGAAAAATTTGGAATGGATCCGATGGATTTGTTCTATTTTTATTTTTCAGGTTTTCAGATTCATTTTTCATTTAAAAATTTGAGAATAAAATAATGAAAATTCCCGGAGCGAACACGAAATTGATAGGAAACATAGGAATTTACCGGTTATTTTGAATAACGAGACATTGTTTGTGACTCCAAATACCCATATTTTACTCAAAAGAAGCCCGAAAGTGGACTGCAATTTCTATATTTCCCCAATGGATAATATTGAGGGAAACTGGATAAAACTTGATCCACGACCAAGCCGCACTCTCCCACCAGTGGAACTGGAGCCGATGACCAGACCCTGATGGAGATACGAGAGCATCAAAGATCTCGCTACTGCAGGGATCTATTCCGCTAAAGACTTGGCAAAACTGCAGGATCACTTCATGTTTCCAGAGGAACAGCCTGCTGTTTTTGGACACACTGGCGCGAGGCTCATTGGACGAAACCGTCAATAGCCCCGGATTCTCTTTCACCCATTTGATCGACGAACATGCGATGGGAAAATTTGCAAAAAGGGCTTCTGCAAAAGTATGGGGGTGGCTCACAGGATTCGGTACAGCGAGTGCAGGACTGATCGGACTTTTTACGATCCTAAAACTCGTGAAGTTTGCAGTAGACACCGTAATCCATGGAGTGGCACTACACCGGGCCTTTGGTTGGAGTTTATGGCTCCTGGGAGCACTGTGGGACTCCGTGTCAAATTTTCTATTGCACTTTAAACAGAGACGCGACAAAGAAACAGAAGAGAATGTTGAAAAAGGAGAAGAAACAGTCACAACATCCATTAGTGACGCTACACCACCAGAGAAAACGAACACGAAGGATCTCAATGACCTCATCTATCCCAATCTACCTGTAATCACGCCAATGGCAACCTTCCACGGGAGAAATTGACAATAAAGAAAAATTGGCGAGGATTGTGGACAATTCACGATGACATTTTATTATTTAAATATAATTAATTGCACGTGTGACTATTATGAGTGTGACCTGAACCAAAAAAAAAGGGGGAATTGAATAGGAAATAAAATTCATAATAATAATATTCAAAAGGAAAAGATATATATATGTATACTTATTATATTAAAATGAATAAACAGCATACTCGTTAAAGTAATATTAATCAATTTAATTCCATAATTAAGTAAAGGGAAGAGAAAATCTTCAAAGGTCCGATTATTAGTCTGATTTCAGCAGTAATCAAATTATGGAGAGTTACCCTAATAATTCTGCCAGTCAATACCTCAATCAATTGATCTACAATACACTAAACTTCGGAGAAATTCGTAAAATATGGGGAGACTTAACGCTCAGCTTCTGCGTCACGATGACGGGATTTATTGGTAACAACACACTCTACTGCGGTAAATGCGCTATAGAGGAATCGAAAATCGATCCATGGGATCTTCGACTACCTGTACGCCATGCATGTAAAAGACGATCCCTGGGAGAATTAAGATCCAGAGACGAATGTGCAGACTGTATCTTGCACACCTGGCAGCAACAATCAGCCCCACCACTTTTCACTCCATTCAGATGGCAGGGACAACCCACCCACCCCAATTCAGAGACGAATTCATCAGTCAACAATGCTTCGGAAGAGGTGAAGCCCCTAGCCTGCGAGGATCAGGCAAATGTAGGTCAACCCGCAGGTAATTGGGAGGAACCTCCTGCAGTGAACTTGACGTCAAACGTAACTGTCTCTCACCAAGGATAGCCAGTACCCTGCTTTGACACTGCTCATTCACCCGCCTCTACAAGCAACTCCAACGGATCTTCAATTACCCGCCGAAGGCTTATTCAAGATCTCGTGGAGGTACATACCTCACATCCATTAGAGTGGCTGTGGAGGACAATAGTGATCTCGTAGGACCACCGGCAGGAGACAGGACTGGGGACTCAGAGGCGACTGTCCACTCAACGACGCCAGGTACTGGGGGCAATAAAAATACCTTCGAAGTCGCACTAGACTACCTAGACCTTTCATTCACCTTGTCCCAATGTATCAGTTCTCTTCTTCTTTTCTTTTTAAAAAAGAAATATCCTTCGCTAGGAATGAACAAGCTAGTTATTTCCCTCTCTCCTTACCAAAATTCATCCCTAAAACACTTAAAGATTGTCTCGACTTCAGGGCAGCAGCCTCTCCTCCTGTCTCCATCCCCACTCAAACGTTTTCTATCTCCTCCCACTTTTCACACACAATTGGGCCCATTCGACCACCACCGACCAACAGTTGCATCACAGACTTCACCCCGTGTGGGCCATTGACAAGTTAAAAGTATCCGTGTCTATTAGTAACGTGAAAATGGTGTTCAACTTAATATTTATCGCGATACAGCAGCTCACGCGTAATGAAGTTTTCCTGAAGGCCGCTAAGAAGTGATATTGGTTCGAGAAACGGAGAAGCCAAGTGGACGAATCTGACCCACAATGGATCATGAAAGGACCAAAGGTGATAACTCCAGAAGACCTCGCTGTACACTTAATGCGTCTTGAGAACGACCTACATTATTACATGGCTCATCTCCGGGTACAGGACTGGATGGAAAGGCGAGCCGCGAGAAATATAGCGATGTGGTTGTGGGGGTTCAGTGGAGGAGCAGAAGACTCGAGAGACTTTTTTGCCTTCACCAGCTTTTTGAGGGGGAAAAAGCTTTTTGAGGGGTGCAGCTGCACCTGGGGACATTGTCAAAGCCGAGGATCGTTGGTGTGAGTACGAATTCGACTATCTTCTACCAACTGAATATCACTACGACAGCGCATTCCAAATACAATGTGGGATCAAACGAGAGGTTATATGGCAGTCAGAAGAGGAACCCCAAGTGAAAAACGCAAAACTGGAATGAAAATCCTTACAAAAAACTCATAGCTATAATCAAGTGCGTGGAAAGTTACCATTGAAATGAACATTAAAATAACAAGTGAAAAAAATAAGAATAATCAAAAGAAAAAAGGAAAAAAAATACATATATATTGTCACGTATTTTTCAATCCACGGTAATTAAACAATCTCGTGAAACTCAAAAATAACTCAGAATATCCAAAACCAAATAAATTCAAAACAACGTTAATTGTTGGGCGCCAGGATGACCTTTTCGTCCGAGGAAAACAAATAAAGAAATTATCAAAATTTAATCCCAGGTGAATATCCGACTAGTCAGTAACAAAAGGATTCCAAAATCCTAATGACCGCGGAGGCGGCTGGGTTCAATAACTTTCCTATAATGTATCGAAAAGGAATACAGATTTCTGAATAAAATAAAACCAAATTTTGTTTTGTAATTATAATTGAGAGCGATATCTCTTTTAACTTTGCTCTTTTCTAAAAATAATATTACAATAATAATGAAAAATAAATATTTCGTTACTGAATTTAAATTTCGTTAAACAATTTTATGGTTATTTTTACTGTCGGAAAATTAACACAATTTAATCGTTCATGATTCGATACAAATTCATTTATCCATACACAAAAAATAATAATAATCAGAGCCCATTCAAAAGTCCCGACAAATTTTCACGAACACGACACAACAGTAATTGACAACACAATTTAAATTGTCGTTAAAAAAAAAATAGTCCAGAAAATTTAAAACTCAAAATTTAAATTAATTCTGATTCCCGTGACAAGTACTTTGAGGCTTTACAGTCGCACGGATGATCGGCGTCCCTTAAAATGCACCTTTATTATTTCCAGCGATAAAATTTTGAAATGAATAAAAAAATAAAAGAAATTGAAATAAATAAATTAGACGACAATCAATCGTCGTTAATGAAATAAAACAAAAATTAATGATAATAAAAAAAAAATTATCGTCACTACAAAAAAAAATTATCACTGAAACTTCAAATGCCGATCGTTTTTTTTTTTTTTTTAAATTAATCAAATCGCCAAATTATCCAATAAATTTCCCGACAGTATTTTTCCGAAAAAACAAAATAAAAAAAATTAAGTTGACGAGAAACGAGAAACATTAAACTATTCACGTTTATTTAATTTCGTGAATAAAAAAAAACTATCACGCCACGGAAAATCCAACGATGGCAGCTACCGGCGTCGCAACGACGCTAACAAAAGACAAAAAAAAAATGTCAAATTAATTTGCCGAGAATAACACACGCTTACCGGAGTGTTGTTGATTTTAGCCTCAAAATTTCGTAGCTCTCAACTTCCTTCTAAGCTCCGGTAAATCTTCAAAAATCCTCGATAAATCAAACTCCTCAAAATTCCAATTGCAACGATAATTATTGCTAATTGCAACGGTATTTAACATAATTTTTCTTACGGCGAAAATCACGTCTGTACAATTTCACCAAAACGGAAAGTGAGGGAAGACGCCGACGTGCGTCGAAAATTAGACCACAGGTGGCTCTTCCCAAATGAATTAACCAATGACGTTAATTCTATTCTTTTATGGCCGGTATCATTTTGGTTTAAATCCGGTAATTAAATTTATGATAGAAGAATAAGTCTTAAAATCTAACGTCAAAAATTCCGAAATAATTTTCCATAATCGTAATTCAATTAATATTTGTGGCAATTAATTATTATCAATTAATTGTAGTCTCCAGACGTCCTTGACTTCCTCCAATTCCTCCCAAAAATTTCCACCAATAGGGTTGAAGAATCCAACGGCATTGATTTCCGGACTGATTGGTTAACTGCATCGGTAATTTAATTGAGCAGTCTCCTATTATTCCCCTCCGTCTGCTGGCGCCTCCTTCCGTCGTGAAGAGAAACTCCGACAAGAGCGGGAATATTCAAGGCGGAAAAGAAATCAAAAGAAATCAGTTTAAATAAATATAACAAAAAATCATTTCTCGTTTCTCGGACCCTCCGTTCTCGTCGATAAATGAAGAAAACAATACAAAATTTCAATGCCATACCAGTCTAAACAAATTACATATTATAGCGCAAATATGGCGTTACAATATATATATATTTCCGCGAATATTATACACTTCAATTGAATTATATTTGTGCTAAGCTTCCTTAGAATTAAGAATAAAATTTTGTACGCACTGGGAAAAGGAAATTTATACACAATCTGTTTTTTGGGAAAAAATTATAATAGAAAAAAAAAAAATTTAAGGGAAATGTTCAAGTGTTTTTTTTTATTTTTGAGGAATATTTCCTTTTATATATATTTATACCAAGTCCCCTCCCTCCTCCTCCAATCTATTCCCTTCATATCATTGGAACGCAGAAAGGAAAGTATCCATTCAGGTAAACTTCCTAAATGGCGAAAACAAAAGTAATGCCGATGCAAGGCAAAGGGGACGAGTGAGCATAAGAGGGATAATCGCCTTCGTCGCTATAACTCCGTCAGCTAGTTGAACCACAGGTCATCTCCGAACGATCTCGTTTCACTCCGACCCTTGTTCGTAGAGTTGTGCTCCATTATTTAAGGTCGAGAATCGATAGGTTAATTCAGGATATTTTTCTTTCAGGTTTTTTTTTCAAACAAAGGAAAATAAGGTATCCTCCCGAATCAAATAACAAAAACCAGACAGATTCAGGGAGGGGAAAGTAACCAAAAGGAAACTAACCAATGGTTCACGGTTCTCCTTGGATGAAAAGAGGGGGAAAAGCTTTTGTTTACTATTAATTAACCTATTAATCATAACATGTTTCAGTTTGTTCTCTCTCTATCTCTCGAGCATCCGAAAAAAGAAAAAAGAATTAAAATTGACATTTTTAGGTTGAAAACTATGTGGATAGTTATAAATCTGCTAGTGACAGGCACAGCCTTCGTGTTAGGAGAAGTCGGGCCTTACCCAGGGATATCAGAGATCTCATCATCCGGACTTCACTTCGAAGGGGTTGGGCCAGTAAGGTTTATTCAGGGTCATTGGACGGTCATTACGACTTTCGATCTGCAAGAAGTATTTTCTTACGTTGGTTCCCTGAAAACAATTACCCAAAAATATTCGGGACACTGTGAGAAATTGGGAGTTCTGTGCCAACTCTATTTCTATCGTCACAACCAATGGGAAATGGCTGATTTTAGGATCATCATGCTTTGGAAGAAACTCCTGGGGTACACCAGATCTTTTGAAGTATTCAGATATGCAGAATATTCCGCTTTCTCCTCCCATCTAACACCCACAGAACTCGCGGCACTGTTTTTAGTGGTACCAACAAAACTGAATGGAACGAAAAACGATACTTCCAGTAGAGTCTCGCATGTGGCCTCAGGGATGAATACCCTCATCGAAAAATTGAATCATTTACAAATCCAAATACAAGAAGTACTCAGAAAAATTACAAAATCAAAAAAAGCAAAAATTGATACAGCCAATAATTATGCTAACCTCACTCAGTTAATAGATTCCATCATCGATAGTCACCTGTTCTTGCTAAAAAGTATCGATGGAGTCATAGCTTATACACAACTAGGTATAATACACCCACTAACATTTCTGTCAGAGCAGCTGAGAGAAACTCTCAAAGAGGTCTCGGCACACTATTTTCCTATTTATGATTTTCTCCCGGCCCAGAATTTCGGGCTTGCTCAGTTGGAAGGTATCAGCACCATAAGAACCCAATTCCACAAAGGAAAAGTAATTATCTCGCTACAAATCCCTTTATTGCAACCCCAGACCTGCAAACTCTACCGCATGCATCCTCGTCCTGTGCTCCAACATTTAAAGAAAGAGACCCTAATATTTGCTTCTGTAATACCCACTTCAGATTCCCTTTCAGTAACTGAACGAGATGAACAGTATGTCAACCTGAACCAGGAATATATACAAGAATCTTGTATCCCTGTGGGCATTCATCACGCTTGCCATATGCAATTAACACTGCACAATATTAATTCTTCAAGAGCATGCGATGTTCCATTATATTCTAATCAAAATCAAGATCAGTACATCAACTGTGATATTTTGCTATCCGCCGCGACAGAAAATATCTGGACCCCACTGGTACGACCAGGGGGGTGGCTGCACAGCCTGAAAGAACCGGTCAAGGGGAATGTCACTTGCCCCAAAACAACTGAAGTTCCTCTAATTTCATTACAACACGGTAGAATACATACGAATGAAGGATGCTCTTTTCAATCTCCTGAAATTCATCTAATTAGTGGAAATATATCCTCGTGAATGCCCAGCGAAATAGATGTTTTTCGATCTGCGTCGCTTGACATTCATAAAATTCTGCCCAGCATTGACCAATACGAAGACGCACTAATTGTAAGATGCAACAGAACCCGCGGGAAACCTTATCCTATACCTTTGTCAATATTAATCCGTCAACAATTACCTGAACCCGCCAAAACTGTGACAATAACCGAAAGGGTTGAGCCGGTATGGTATTGAAAATTGATAGCAGTCATCGCCTTCGCAATAGCGATCCTACTCACTATATCCGACCTCATTGAAATGTGTAGAAAGAAGAATGCAACATGTAAAGGAATTGGGATTAACCTAATGGAACCACTCGAAAATAACTCATGCATGACAATGGTGGAAAATCCTAATGTCTTGGGCCCTAATAGTAGATTTAGTTTGATCGATTATCCAGACACTGTATCAACTCCAATACCTAACCCGATATATGACGTATTACTGCCGCCCCGATCATATAGTAACGAAGGTATTCCAAAACAAAATCACCAAACCTTATAAAATAATAATAATAATTTATCGTAGCCGTACTATGGGCCTCGAGGTCCCGGACACTGCATGCCGGGCCTGCAAGAGGGCACCAGAGACGCTCACGCATATTTTATCAGCGTGCCCGGTGAGAGCAGTCTCTGGATATATCCATCGACATAATGCGGTCTTAAGAGTGTTGTACTATTTCCTGCGGCATTCTAACGCGATAGACAAGATGCCAGTGCTGCCGTATGTACCAGGAGAAATTGAGTCCGTTGTGGTAAATGAGAGATGTAAAATATATTGGAATTTCTCGTTCGCCACCATCAGGCCAATTGGAGCAACCAAACCTGATGTCGTCCTCTATGATTTCGATGACTATGTCATTGAATTTTCTGCTCCTGCTGAAAATAATATGGAGCGGAAAGAAGAGGAGAAGCGGAAAAAAAATCAAGATCTTCTGTTCCAGCTACGTCAGATAAACCGTGGCTTCAGCGTGAAGCTGGTTTTCTTCATTATCGGTTCTCTTGGAGGCATGAAGCAGGCTTTTGTGTCTGAATTATCCATCATTCCAGCGTATAACTCCCGTGCTTACCAGTGAGCTGGGCAGATGCAGAAGGTTATTATTCTTGGGTCTCTCCATCTTCTACAGCAATTTGAGTCTGGGCTGCAGTGATTGCTTACCCACCAGTTGGTGGGAGTGATCATTATTGTAGAGCGTTTAGATATATTTATCGCTCGCTGGCTGAGTAATCGTCGAGGGGGTCGGAGCCCTCGAAGATTCCTCAGCAATCAATATACTCAATATATATAAATAATAATAATAATAATAAAGATAGTAATAATAATAATAATAATAATCATCTGTATGACAAAAAAACCATATGTAAACTACAAAGTTTGGGAAAAGGAAAGGACTCTGTTGGCAGAGGAAATTTAGCATATATAGATAATGATGATAATAAGTAACAATGATAATCAATAACAATAATCCTGATGAAAGAGAGATCTCGTAACAGTAGAAATGTAATTTAGCTCTAAGTAAACTCATCAATAATTCTGAAAAAAAAACACAAACACGATCAAAAGGGAAAAAGGGAAGAAAAATAAACATAATAATGAAAGAATGAGAAAGGTAATCAAAAGAAGGAAGAGAAAGAGGGTGCGTTGAACCCACGCGACAGAAGTGAAACTTCTTATACATGAGCCATTATTTTACACTTGGCTTTGGATTAAAATATCCTCGAAAACTATGCAAAATTCATCGAGACATGCTGTGAATGAAATTTAGAGGGAAGATTGACGATCAAAGTAAGCAAAACGCTGTTTTTCTACGACCAGTAGTTTCCGAGATATCATTTTTTGAATGAGTAGTTCAGAAACAATGGATGAGGCCCGATAGCAAATAACTACGAGTCGTAAAAAAACGGAGGTTTGCTTATTTTATTCGTTAATCTTCCCTCTAAATTCACAGCATGTCCCGATAACTTTTGAGTAGTTTTCGAGATATTTCAATCCAAAGCCGAGTGTAAAATGGCAATTTTTCAAGAAATAGAAAGCAAAAATTATGAGGTGAAGCATGGATATTTTCGGTCGTGTTTCATGAGAACTCCTCCTTTGAATGACAATTCTCCGTAATTTTTAAAAAAATCATTTAGATAAATTCCCACATTTTTCTCTCCGTGTATTGAAAAGAAAAAATAAAAACAAAAACACAGGCTTCCCCCACCACCCGGAGAGCAACCCGACGGCAGCAGCAAAAATTTCTCCTTCCCCCCACTACTCTACTACCACGTTCCCCTCAAAGCCTTACATTCGTTTCGTGATGCGAGAAAAAAGTTGGTACGCTCCCAAAAGAAGTTTCACGTCAAAAACCTATATTGTCATAAACTAGATGTACTAATAGAGAACAGCTTTAAAATGATTCTTGTGAACATCAATAACTGAATACAGATGTAACCAAGAAACCCCTTGTGGTGACTCGATTACCTATTTCCGCTCCTCGAATCCCAGATCCTAGACCAAGCTGCAAACGAGCAAAAGGAAAATCGACGAAGGCTAGACGGAATATCTTCACGACCAGCAAGGAGAACCTTGCCACCCCCCCCCCCCCCCCCCCGGAGGTGTTGCGTGCCTCGAGATGCCTCAAGAAATTATTTCAGAGATAAACTTGAGTGAAATTTGGAAATGCCAGATACCTTAGAGAATTTATGGCAGCCCGGTAAGTGAGGAGGCAGCTGACGAAAGCTGTGTAAAAAGCCGGATGGAAGATGGCACCTACAATCGGCAGAGCGATCCCCGTGAAGAGGAAATGGACTTAATTGTCCCGATAGCGAGTGAAGGAGCGAAGCGTCAGCTAGAGGCCTGTCTCACTAAAATTGAAGAAAATATGGCCTTTACTGACAAGTCATAAAACTGAGGAAGAAACAAGGACCATCAAGAGATTCTTTCATCCGAGATTAATTCCAGATCACTACAACCAGTAAGAACCAGAGATGTTCCCGAGAAACTGAAAATATCAAAAACAGAAGGGTTTCACCTTGAAATCTTGAGCAAAAAAATGGTGTTCTGGAGAAATTAAGAAACATGAAGACTGATTTATGATTTTCAGAGGAAATTTTCTCGACTTTCTAATAGTATCATCAGAAAGAATTTGTCTCCTATATTTGCTCAATTACTTATTTAATTAATCATTATTCAATTAATCATGTCAAATATTATGCCTCAATGTAGACGAAATCCTTTGAGAAGATTTTGAGAAATTCATTTAAAAAAAAATTGTGGAAATGAATTATATCTCGAAAGTTGTTGAAGCGATTTTATGGAAGAGGTCTCAAAAGAAAGGACTTATCATGAGGAATATATCATCAAAAAGTGCGCTTTCTAGGCTCATCCTTTACCATTTCAAATGTAAACATGTTTGAACTTGTAAATATTGTCACATACATACATACATCCATACACGTATAGATACATATACACACACCTATAGTTTTTCTAAATACGATTTGGGAAGTCGAAAATTTCAACGAATGTTAAGTTTTCATTCTGATGCAAAAACTGCAATTTAAACCGGATGGAGCACTCAACAATTCAATCACCTGTCTCAATTTCTTCTACCTGACTATCCCAGTTCACAACCTGAGAGAAATCAACCCAACAAAATCAATCACATAAATCGATGGCAAAGGATCTCACCTTTCATTTGAGATCGGTCCCAAGTCACTACGACTGATAAAACCAAAGAAATCCCAGAAGAGTGCAACTTTTCAATTTCATGAAGAGTTCGACCCCGAATTTTCACCTTAAAAAATTAGAATTTCCTAAAATTATAAAAAGAAATTCTGACATATGATTTGCATCGCAAATTGCTCCAGCTTTTCAATGGACTCACTATAAGAATCCCATCTCAAATATTTCCACTGATTTCTCCCAATTTTCGTAATGGAAAACATCAAAAGTCAAATAAAGAATTTAGTAAACTCTATTTTTATCACTCATTTTCATCAAATATTTCAGAAACCAATGGAGAGACGTCCTTTGCAACTGAATTCTCTTTTGCAGTTTTGGAAATTCTCTACAAGAAAGTCTTCAGACAGAATCCCTCAATCTCTCTCACTTTCCTCGATATCCCAAAAAAATGAAGTCCATGAAATGGCCTCTAAAAAGAATTAACTTAATTAACTCAATTAAGTAAACTCAATTGTTTTTTATTAGTTTCCTTGGAATATCTCAGAAATCAAACGAGATAGTGTAATTTCGCCTCGATTTCATTTCACAGCTTTTGAAATTCTCAACAAAACCATCTTAGAGAAAAAATGGCATATCTCCATTATTTACCGAGATATTCTTCAATAAAGAATATCTCGGTAAGAAAAATCAAATTATCCAAAACGAAATTAACAAAAAACGAATTTAACGTAAATTCATAAATTGAAAAAAATACATATCAATTCTTACCAATTTTCGATCAGCTCCAAGCTCAAGTTTCAATTGCACCTTCTCCCCAAATACGAAAATTTTCGCATCACAATAGAAACGAGTAACGCCACGTCTTCAAGAATGAAAACATAGAAGCCAGTAAGAAAATTACCCCTAATTTTCTCGCCACTCCGAATGTTTTACTACAAAGTCTCTCTCTATTTGACAGTCGCGTGTTCACTCATCACTGCAGGTTCCCCGAGTCTCCGTGAAAAAAAAGAAGAAAATAATGAATTTATCAGGGAAAATAAAATTATTTCTGGGAAAGAGCTATTACCGGTATTATATTGTCAAATGAAGTCGTTATATTTTCTGACACTAAATGATGCTATTCTTTTATTCATTCCTCCACATTCTGGGGAGGGGGAGGAAAATCGATTGAGAGCGCTTTTGGCACTTGTAGAGAAGGGATCAGTCGAAAAAAACACCTGGTGCGATGAAGATTGAGGGAGAAATTTGGGATTATCCCTATTATAAGCTAACGAGAAATGTATTACGTGCAATTGGGCATTGGCCTTATCAACCGATGTATGAGGCTGTTCTGCTTCGAATGACTATGTATTTGTTCTTCATTGTCCAATTTGGACCTCAGGTGATGAATAATGAAGAACATTTTTTTTCTGAGAATATCTCAGTAAATAATGGAGAAATGACCTTTTCCTCTTAAACAGTTTCGATAAGAATTTTGAAAACTACAAAAGAGGATTTGGGTAGAAGGGCTTATCTTCATTATTTACAGAGATACTCTTGAAAAATGGCAAACAAATTGACTATATGATTTCGTCTCTTCACTGCTCAATATTTTTTTTCTAAATATCTCGTTAAATAATAAAGTTACGAGTTTTCTGCTCCAATTTCTTTTGTGGGGAATTTCAAGTACTGTAAAGGAACAATAAGAACGTATTTCCATTATTCAACGAGATATTCTCAAGAAATTATTGGACAGAATAAATTACTTCGATCTTTCCTTCACTGCACTTTTTTTTCTGGGAATACCTCGGTGACTAAATAGAGATACGGCCTTTTCTCCTCATTTTTTTATTGCAGCTCTTGTAATTCTATACAAATGTGTTTTAGGGCAAAAAGAGCGTATCTCCATTAGCTTCCGAGATACTTAAAGAACAATAATGACAGAAGATGGAAATTCACCTCTTCACTACTGAATTCATTTTTCGAAATTTCCATCAAATTCATGATAAGATGAAATTCTTTATTTTTATACATACAGTTGTTGACAGGTTCTGGCAGTTATAAAACATTGTGATGATATGGATCTCATTATGGAATCGACAAGCAATTTTACAACCGATTTTTCTGCTCTAGTCGGTGTTACAACTTTTTATTTCAAAGCTGATTCTGTATGTATATGAATTATTTCTAATCCACTCATCTTTAAAATCATGAAAATCTCTTTTTCTAAGGTACAATTAACGCGTCAGCTGTCGTGCTAGTTTTTCATGTTCTTGAATCGAGTGATGAGATATTTTTTCACACGAAAATATCTCGAAAACTAGGCGAGATAGAGTGAATTTGCCCAAATCTTTTTTTTTTATAGATCTCGAAATTCTCTACAAAAAAAGAGCAACGCAGAATCACCGTATCTCGCTTCCTTCCCGAAGAATAAAAAAAAACGGTTGCCAAATTTAAATCCATTTATCTGAAAATTTCATATTTATTATGAAGAAAAAAAATTAATATTTTCTCATACTTAATGCATTAAATGTATATTCACATGATGAATATCATTTAAATTTCACCACCAAACCTCCATTTTGTCAGTTCCGTTTTCATGGAAATATCCCACAAAAGAGGATTAGAGTGAATAGTGCGTATCACTAACGCTATCGACAGGAGGCCTATTCTCGACCCATGGGAACAAGATCCGTGAACGAAATTTGTATTTTCGTCCGAGAAAATTCCATTCACAAAATTGATAGACCAGCTTTCCGGAAAGAGAAAAGAGTTTCGAATTTTTCCGATCATTATAATGAAGCATAATATTCGCTTGATAAATACCAACAAACAAAAATCGAGGTTTTCCGCCTATTTTTGAAGGTAGCTCCTGTAATGAGGTTGGACCTATACCTTGAAAAAAATTGTGAACGAAAGTCCTATAGCGTGACCGCTGACGGGTTAAGGAGTTTCCATACCATTTTCAGTTCAATGATATTGCTATGAAATTCATATAGGACGTTTTTAATGTTAGGCTCATTATGGGCCATTTTTTCTTAAATGTTCAACTGATCAGTATCAAAGGAATTAACGATCGAAATTACGCCTTATACATGAGCTCTTATGCATCAAACCTGTCTTAGCACGAGACATTTGTTACTACCTGAGCTGGTACAAAGGTCTGATGCAGAGGAGCCCATGTATAAGAGGCAATTTTGATGGCTAATTACTGTAGCCCGAATAGATGAAAATTCAGGGAAGGATAGTGCATAATGAGCACAACATCAAGAACATTCAGAATGAATGTCACAGCAATATCACTGAACCCGAAGTGGTATTGAAACTCTTTGAAAAAAATAATCACATAAATTGAAGAAATTGAAAAAATTCTATTATTCAACAGATGAAAGCTCTTCTCGATCACATGCAAGAGGATTGGAAAATATTCCCCGAAAATAATGGATTGCAGAAGCTTCATGAATGTGCACTGATGGGTAAAAAGTTCTGCGTTATTTATTCAGGTACAATCATTGTGCTCTCACATATTCCAGTTACTTTTTCTCTGATTTCTGACGTTCAAATATCAAACCCTGGCGGATCCGTCGATTACTTATATCGATATGTTCACTCAGTGGATTCTTCATCAGTCAATGGCCGATACGAATTCTGAAATTTTGTGGAAAAAGAAAGTTAATCGACTGGGACAGGCAGCGATTGTGAGTCAATTGTTTTTGTTTGTCAAAAGATTTCAGAATTCGTATCGAACATTGATCCATGAAAGATCGATTGAATGGCCATATCGATATGGATGTACGACTAAAAGTCGATAACTTAACAGCGGTCCGAATAAGGAAACAGGCAATTTCGATTTTTTCTATCGATCATTTTTTGCAAAATATCTCAGAAAATAATTGAAATTACCCTTCCACCCACTATTTTTGTAGCTCTCAGAATTTTCTCCAAAATCAACTTAGAGCGAAAAAAGCGTATTTCTATTATTTACAGAGATATTCCAAAACAAGCAGGAGCCCCACTACTTGTGCGTAATTTGAACATCTTACATTTTACATTCTGCCAATACAATTGGGCAAAAAGTGGATAAGAAAAATTGAATTCGCCTGTTTCGTCTGATTATCCGATTTTTGAACGATTTTGTTGAATGTTTCGGAAATCAAGTCAGTTACGCCCTTTTCCCTCTAATCCATTTTTGTAGTCTTGAACTTCTCTACAAAAACGTTTAAGGCTAGAAAGGATGGATCTCCATCATTATCCGTGATATTCTCAAAAATGTCAAAAAACTACTTTTTTGTCATTTGTTTTTTCAAATGTGTCAGAAATTAATGAAGACACCCTCTCGTTATACGAATCCTCTTTCATAGCTCTTCAAATTATTTATGAAAATAATTTAAAGGTGAAAAGGACGTATCTCCATCATACACTGAGATATTCAAAAAAAATTAACAAAAAATTCATTCACTACTGAAATAATTAATAATTTTTATTAAATTTTCAATTGAAGGAGTCCTCTACTACGCGACAGTATTCTTCATAAGCGAGCCATATCAATTGCGTCTTGTTCATCACTTCAGCAAATCAAATGATTCACCACCTTTTAAATTTTCGATACCAGTTGATTACGGACCAGTTGACGTAGAAAATCACTATTGGCTGTTACTAATGATTTCGTCGATATCAATTATTTATGCTGTTGTATCAACAAATGTTGCAGCTGATGTATTATTGTTTGTGTATGCCCAGCATGCTTGCGGATTATTTGAAGCCTTGGGGTGATAAATTTATGCGATAAATTAGGGGGAAGTAGGGTAAAATGAATACAAGGAGTAAAACGGACACGTGCTAGTTTTGGTATTTTATACTGTGAAAATTACTTGAAATCGATGGAATTATTGGAGGTTTTTTCTAATGATTCCATTGGGAAGCTGAGAAAATTTTCCATGGAAATCATATATCAGAATTTGTTTTCTTTATATTTTTTTTTCTAGCCATGTATAATCTTTCGGTTTTTTACCATTTTTCTTCTTCCTTTTCCCACCCGCATGCGACTCCATGGATCGACTCCTTGCCATACTGCCCGCATTTGCCGTGGACCAAGGGAAACCATGGAAAAGCCTGATCAGTGCAGTCGGATTCGTATAGAACCTTTAATGTGCCTTTCTGTCACGCTGACGAGGAAGGCACACTACTAATTCTCTATAGTCACACCTACCGTATCGTTCAGTTTGTCATTCGAATCTGTGTACGGCAAGTGGTCACCCATCCAAGTAGTAACCAGACGCAATGCTGCTTAACCCGGTAGATCCGCCCAGCCGTACACAGACCGAACAGCCAAATTGTCGGCTTATTATTTTCTTTATATTATTTAAAAATTGAATTTTTTCCTCGAGGTTGGAAGATAAAACCCTTTTGTTCTTCAAAAATTTCAGTTTTTTCGGAATATCTTTGATTCTATTGGTCGAATCGACGTAGGGTTGATCGCGAAAGAAAGTTAAGGTCATTCTCTATCGTTTCATGTGTTTAAAAAAAATAATCAATTTTCCAAGTACTTATAGGGCAAAAACTGATTTCCAGACAATGGTATATAAGTGCTGAAAATTATTGTGGGTATCATAGGAAAAAATTGATTTAACGATACTAATTGATTGTTAAATGAACGACGTTTCACCTGCTTTATTGAGGCTTCCTCAGATTTTTGACATCATTAACATAGAGTCAACATAAAGTAAATTATATCCAGTCGGAAATTCGATTCATACAATAGTATTAGTCAAGAGTAACCCACTGCAATGTCAAAGAAAAAATATTGCATGGATCGAATTTCTGAATGGATATAATGAATTTTATTTTCACTATATGCTAATGATGTTGAAAATCTGAGGAAGCTCAATAAAGCAGGCAAAATGTCGTTCATTTGTCAATTAATTAGTATCATTAGATTAATTCCTTCCAGCGCCCCATGATTCCCACATAACAATTTATATACATGGAAATGAAAGACAATTGAGTCCTAAAAATCATAGCAAATTGACCTGGTTCTCTTGGACGAGTGGCAATTTTTTGGAAGAAACGGAAGCAACTTTTTTTGTTTCTCGATAGCTAGTTTATCTTAGTAGGCTGTATTTGTTGACAGGATGGTCTATGGCAGCTGTAGAGACAAGGATGCAGAAAGCTGGTTCCAACAACAGAATGATGATAAAGTCAATCAAGGGAGGAGTGGGGGGGGGGGGGTGAGATCTTGTCGGTCGGGAAAAAAGGCATATTTTCGTGAATTTTTTTAGACCATACAGATAATACTGGGGGCCTATTTTCGATTGAGGAGGCTTTTTATTCCAAGGGGAATTTCAATCGTAAGCGGAAAGATTACCTGAGAAAACTATCCGTTCACGATTGAAATTTTGAATTTTTTTACATCCTTATATAAAATGAGCGAGCGTTTGTCTATATGCTCATTATCAACAATTGCACTTCAGGTAGTAGTATCAAGAACAAAATTCTTCATGAGCATTGAAAAAATGAAATTTGAAAACAGAAATAAATTTGCCACTGGCGATTCACCGACTATTCACTCCTACCTTACCGACAACTCACTCGCGTTTCACCAGCAAGTCACCATCAATCGTCAGTAAAATGCCTGTCAATGATCGACTCACCGTTATTGTATGGTGCCGAATTTGTACAAACGCACTACTTATGCACGGGACAACAACTGGCGTTCGACGGTGAATGTACGGTGATTTGTCGGTAAAATCAAATCACCGTTAATTCACGATTCTTTCACCAAATTTTCACCATTATCAAGAAACCGCCAAGGTCACAGAATTTCACCAAACGAACCTCAACGTGAACCCAGAAACTACCCAAGGATCAAGTCTAGTCAAAAAAAAAGGAGTAAAAACTCTAATTTCATAATTTTCCAGTTGGCAGAGCTATACTACTAAATTACCGTGTTTTCTTATATCAAGAATAATTTTCTTTCCGATTCATGAAATTTATATTTAGTAAGAGTTCATTTTGTTTCTTTAAGGATAAAAATCGTATTCTTTTATCGAGATTTGGTGTTTGGTGGCTGAAAGGGCATATTGAGTATAACTATTATACGCCCGCCTAATGGCAACCACCCTGGTTCCAGGGTTCAAGAAGGTTGGTAAGCCTAGCAAAGTTAAGTAACTGCCCAACCTGATCCCCTGTTATCGTTAGTTCCGAGATACCAGTGGATCCGAAGGCCTCCCATCTCTCTCCTTCTAATCCACTGCATCTCGTCAATAAGTGGTGGACATTACCCGCCTCCATCCCACATTTGTCTATAGAACTTCTTGGGGCCGTCAGTGTACAAAACTGGGCCCTTTGGCTGAAGGAAGGGTCTATTTCCAGAACCCATTCCTCGCTCCTCGGTCTCACGACTCCAAAACTCCTGGTGAAAACCCTCGACCCCCCACACACATTGCCGCTCAGCCAGAGTAACTTTTTCATTCCTCCGTCCGAGTCAGTGACGCATGCATGAAGGTCTAGTTCCCCCAGAATCTCATCGGAGAGCCCTTGGCTGCCTTCATTGCCACTACATGTGGCGTCTTCAGGTCCAAGAAGGCCATCAAAGCAAGTATAGGTGTGGTTCTCAGAGTTCCACTCACCCTACATTTGCCCATCCTGCCATCTTGCTTCGTATGTCCGGAGAAAAAGGTCCACTCCCACAAGCCCGGTTTGTGAGAGTAAGGTCTGGAATACAATGGGGTGCAACCTGGTGCCCCAAGGACATCGTTCCGACACATTGACCCAGAATTTCATCCACCCTGTGTCACCCCTGTGTCATTCAGCCTTCGGCACGATGGTTTACACCTTTAGCTTGGGGGAGCTGGTCCGCGGTGACGGCCTTCGTTCGACTGCCCGGGCTTGTACCTCCGTCGTCTCCCTTATTGGACCGTCACTTCGCCAGCATTTCCGGAGGTTCCTTGGCGGGGCCCTGCTGGTGACCGGAGCTGTTCCCAGCTGGTTCCCTCCCGGGTCCTCCTACTAGTGTTGGCTATTCTCCCCTATCCGCCACCTGGGGACGCGCCTCGATCGATAGCTCAACCGCCAGAACTGGACCCCCATTTCGAGGGTCCAGACCGGTGTTTCGAGGCCAATTCATGTAATCAAAATTCAATTTTTTTTGTTTTTGAAAACTCATTGCGTCAATAAAAAAGATAATAAATTGTGCAGTCGTGTTCATTCATCCATATTATATCCGAGGACTATTCATATTCGAGAATATTGAAAATTATCCAGATTGTGGATATAGTAAAATAGCTAAAGTAAATCCTTCGGCAATTTGGACTCAGAGCCCGTGGGGTCGCTTAAGCGTTAAGCCCCCAAAATTATTTTTCATGTTTGAGTCCGCTCAATTTTTTCCATTTATGAATTCTCAGATGATATTGGATTTGCCGAAAAAAATTAGACATGTGGTGGGAATTCCATTTACTATGAGGACATATATTCGAATAGCTCTTCTCTCCGTTCAAATTTCAGAAATTCTCAAGCGAAGTAACTGTATCATTTGAAGTTTTAGTAATACAGCTTCTCCGCTCGAGAATTACGGAAATATGAATTTGACAGCAAAACGTTAAATACTTCCTTCTGTCAGCAAGCGTCGAGCAGCCTATATAACCATACGCCTGAGTTCGCTCCATTGTAATGTTTTTTCTGCTATTGCGGAATCTAATATGGTTTTATAAATTCCCTCTGTGCCGATTCCAGCTTCTCAATTTGGTTATTGTAATTCGGGTCCCATATCACACTCCCATACTCCAATATTGGTCTCACTAAGGCATTGAATAATCTGACTAGAGTTCTGTCACCATCGAAGTCTCCACTTATCCTCAAAATACAACCAAGTATTCTACTAGCTTTGGCTACTATATTATTCGAATTACCTTCAAATGTGAGCTTCCAGCCATGTAGACACCAAGATCTCTCATCCCGTCCATCTGAGGTACTATATCGTTACCAATATAATACTGATGATGATTGGCCTCTGCACTACGACGATATTTAATTATCGCACACTTCTTAACATTCAAATTGAGCTTGTTGAGCTCACACCATCTTGATAGTCTATTAATGTCATCTTGTAAAGTATACATATCACTATTGTCCCTGATACGTCTGTAAATTTTAGGATCATCAGCGAATAGAGAATATTCTGATACCAGATCATGACCAATATCGTTGACGAATATGCAGGACAATAATGGCCCAAGATGTGAGCCCTGAGGAACACCAGATGTTACGCCAAATTCCCTGGGGATAGTGCTTTTGATCCTGACTCGAAGTCTTCTCCCTCCTAAATAAGATGCAAACCAATCATACAAATTTCCAGAGATTCCGTATTTGCTCAACTTAAGCAATAATACCTCATGATTAACCATATCAAAGGCTTTGCTAAAGTCGGCGTACAGAGCATGAACCTTGGATTTCTCCGATATATGACGTAGAATATATTCGTAATAAATCATAAGATCGGTGGTGGTCGATCTGCCTCTCACAACGTCATGATGCTGATTAATTAGCATGCTCTTGAACCAGAACTCAATATTTCCATACACCATCTTCTCGAATTCCTTAGGCAGTGCTGATTGGATGCAGACTTGTCTCTAATTCTTGACATCATTCTTCTCACCAGATTTGAAGATTGGAACCACGTACGCATCCTTCCAATAGGCCGGAAAAACGCCCCACTTCAGCGACTTGTCGAAAATAAACCACAATGGTTCACAGAGGCCAACTGCACACCCCCTGAGAAAAAAGTTTGTTATACCGTCGGGACCAGGTCCTTTGCTTTGATCCAACAACAACAGTCCCCTCAACAAGCCATCAAAAGTGATCCCTATACCACTCATATTAGTGTTCCCATCCTTCAATCCTTCCTGAAGACTGTCAATCTCATCCTGAGAAAGGGAGCCCGCATTGTCATACATGCTGCTGAAGAAATCAGCAAACAGATTACCAACATTCTCAACCCCTTCAGCCTCGTGGTCACCCCATTCCATGTTGGATGGTATACCCTGATCTGAGCTTTCTTTCATCCTCATGAAACTCCAGAAGTGAGCCAGGTTATCATTGATCCTCTTTTTTGCTCCGTTCACAAAATCCTTATAACACTGGACACATAGTTCCTTGCACTCCTTCCTCAACTTACTGAAGTTTTCATAGTCCGAGTGACACCCAGTTTTTTTATATCTACTGTGCGCCATTCTCTTTGCTTTAATTTTATTGATCAGGTGTCCATTGAACTAGCAGGGACAGTTACTGTTCTTCTTCCTCGAGCGAGGCACGTACGTGTTAATCCCCTCCTGAATGACCTTGTAGACATATGCAACAATACCATCGATATCCCCGAGTTCATACATGGGAATCCAGTTTACTCGAAGAAGGAAATTGTTCACAGCACCGTAGTCGCCTCTCCTGAAATCCAAATAATCTGTTAGCTTAGGTTCAATCATCTTATGTACCTTAATTTCATTTCCAATCGTAGGGTGATATTTGTCTTCAGGAGCCATTGGTGTTGCTCTATTAAAAGACAGGTCACAGTTAGAAAAGCAGAGATCTAAAAGTTTATCATCACAGTTGTGTATTCTATGGATTTGAGACAGCCCCAGCAAAGAAAATTCTTCGAGAACAATACCTGCCTGAACAGAGTCACCAAAAAATTCATCCACATCCGCATTAATGCTCCATCTGGTATCAGGAAGATTATAGTCCCCAATAAGCACGATCTTACATCCAGGATACCTATTAGATATGATGACCGAGTCTTGAGCATGTCTCTCACACAAGCTAACATTACTATTTGGTGGAATATACACGTTATCAATTATTAAATCCTCATGCTCCAATTTAACCTCAATGAAATCTTGCTCAATATCTTGCTGTTCAACCTTTATTGAATCCACCTGGAGCCTCTTCTTCACTGCAATGAAAACTCCGCCCCCACGTTGCTTCTGATTCAGCATGCTATCACGATCTCTCCTAAACATGCGATAAGTATTGTCTACGACCTCACCATCAGCGATACTATCATTCAACCAAGACTCCGTGGCACAGATAATATCCGCTCCACTATCCGCTGCTGATATATAAAACTGCTTCAATTTGGTACGTAAACCTCTGACATTCTGAGAAACAATGGTGACAGTTATTGATCTCCATATTTTGAGATCTCCCCAGCATTTTTTAATAGTTTCCACGATTATGTCTGTTGTTATTTATCGTTTTTATCATTCATTATTTTTTCTGATAGTAAGTGAGAGAAATTATCGGGAAGTTCTTAGTGCGGCTTGAAGTCACACTCATCACAATACATTCTCACTAATTCCTTCTAATCAGCAGTAACGTACTCCTCCATTCACGAGTGAGCGTTGTGAGCGAGCAACCACGCACTCTTCTATTCGCGAGCGAACGTAGCGAACGAGCAATTGCTTACCCCTAGTTAATTTTTTTCTCTCATCACGTTTCCGCTGTTTCATGATAGAATGGAATATATTCCTCAACAGAAATAATCTTTTGCATGCCACATTAAATTTCTTGTGAGGAGAAGATCGTTGCTCCCCACTAGTTTATATTTTTAATAATCAATCCTTTTATTCTTGAAAGTAATACATATTAAGTCTTCAACAAAATCATAAGGTTTACACCAATTCCGGAGAATCTTCGGTCAAATAATTCATCGCTCTATTGAAGAAGAAACAACCTTCCTTGAAATGAACTAGTGTTATGTTCTACATTCGTCAGTCCAGTACGGAGATCTGGTGCTTGGGAATATAGCGAAGCTCGACTCGATTCTCAACTCCGCGGATCTGAATTATTCTATTGAATTTACTTATCTGTCAATCGACCAGGCGTCAGTTCCACGATAGTTGTGAGAGACACTTTATGCGAAGATGATAATGATGCGACTCTCGCGATGAGAGGCCATGGTGACTCGCTCGGGTCCCCACGGAGAGTAGTTTCCTAGAGGAGCTGCATGCGCCAAGTGGGGTGATTAGTAGAATTACGCTGGTGCGATCCCCAATTTGGCTCTGGTATCGATATTGATGATTATTTCTCCGTGATGGATTGCTCAATCCCAGGGTCATTTACGATCAGTCAGTGACTTGCCCACATTTTTAATAATAAGTATCTGGAAGATTGATAAAAAACATCGAACCATATAAATCGGTGAAAAGTGAACTTACCTCCCATTTGAGATTAACTCCAGATCGCTACGACTAACAGAACCAGAGATATCACGAAGAACGTGAATTCTTTCAATTTTCGGAAGGGGAATCTCTTCAAAGAATTCTTCAAGAATTAAATTCTCAAAAAATTGAAAAAGATTAATTTTGACACCTGCTTTCCGTCTTAAAATTTGACTGCTTCCCAATGGAATCATTAAAAAATCTCGATCGTGACCCATTCAATTGGAGCGTTCATTCCACCCCACCTTCCCTCAATTCATTTTCAAATCAGAAAAAAACGTTAATTCAATCATGATTTTATGTAAAGATTCGCCATTGAGAATTTACCAGTTGACGAGGAGTTCAAGAATCGTAATGACTATGAGTATCAGTACCTGAGGAGATGCATCGAATTGCACAATCGTGCCATCGCGTACGTAATTGCCTATTTCTCCCATTTCTTTAATTTTTTTTAGAAATTTTTATCTCCTTTGTAGATTTGCCGATGTCGTTGAAGATATCTACACCTGGTGCTTCTTCGCAACAGTTGGTGTCAATATGCTAGCACTCAGTATAACTGCTGTCCAGGTGACTTTCCGATATGCAAATGTGGATTCATACACGCGGAATTTTTCAAAATATTTTGAGAAGAAATGTTCAATAAAAAAAATTATTGAATAAACTATAATTATTTTCTGGCAATATCTTGAGGAACAATGGAGATACACCTTTTTCTAGAGAATTTCAAGAGTTACAGAACCGTATTGTTTTGAGCGAGATGAATTTTAGCATGGATTTTCAGGGTGGATTGTAAGAGGCGGTTTTTTATGAGAAGAAAAACTGATGAAACACTAATCACCCTGAGCTGCGAAGGCAAAACCATTCAATTGCAAATGAGAATAAATAATTGGTTGAGCTTACGTTAATAGAAATGTTGTGTTGAGCTTCAAAATAACTTTAAATAGAAAAAATAACTAATTAGCATAATAATCAACACTTTGAGAATATAGATAATTTCGTGACAAAAAGATATGACGCTGCTTCCAGTTTGACCGTTCAAATTAGAGTGAGTGAATAATCTGGAGGGGTCATTCGCGTCTTCAACCCCCCTCGATCAGGTGTCTGTTGATTGGTCATCTTGACTGGCGGGAGTTTGACTACGTTTCCAACGCGTATTAGGGCAAAAAAGACGTATCTCCATGAGTTTCCGAGATATTCAAAAAAACGCTCGAAAAAATGAAATTTCCCTCTTTTATCTCATGAATTAATTTCAGGTCGTATTCAATCTTGACTCACCAGAGAGAATCATTAAGCTCGGCCTTTACGTAATATCATACATTGCCTATCTATTCATGAGATGCTTCATAGCGCAACGAATCGTAGACAGCAGTCTCAATATCAATCAGTGTCTGTATGTAGAAAAAAAAACATTTTTTCCCTAATAGATTCATTTATTTCTCAGAGTTACAAAAGTCTTTTTGTTTTACATCATTCTCCTGCCTTCTCGTCTTCTCCCTCTATTTCTTACATTAATTACATTGGTTATTTATTCTTAAGTTTTATTTTTACATTTATACATTAACTTTGGTAATACTGCACACTTTTTACATCTAGAAGTTTCTCTATTTTGCCTTATTTACACTCCCCCTACTCTAGTCCCTCTGTCTGGAGCTCATGTCTCCTAATACTATAGTTGCATTTCTTTAGTTCAGTTCTTTGGCACAGTAACTAATTTAATCCCGGTCTTAGACCCTTCGCTATAGTATATCTTTCCCCCCTCCTTATTACTAATTACTTATTTTTTCCGCTCTCCTCGGCCTTTCTCAGCGTTGCTTCTAAATTTCTCAGCCTTCTGCACATTCGCCTGCTTGGTTTTCCCTTCATTGTTTCCACGAGCCTTCTTCTCCACTCCTCATGATTTCCTTCTCCTCTCCAACTCTCCCAAAAATCAGCCTCTGCCTTTCCAATCTTCCTCATTATCTTTTCACAGCTTATTACATGCTCCAGTTTTTCTTGGCTCCTGTCACAAACTCTGCATTTGTCTTTGCCGAATCCTCTCTTCCCTTCACGCACTGCATTTCCACACCTCCACCTCGCCCACGTGAACTTGTCCGCCAGCCTCAGTCTTTTTTTGCTCCAGTACTCTTCCATGCCTTCCACCGTCTTCACCTTCTTGTAGTACTCACAGTATCTAGACTTTTCTATCTTCTCGCCGTCTTTCTCCTTTTCCCTCCTCTCACCAACCTGTATCAGCTCCTCCTTCACCGTGGCCGCTTGTTCCAATCTTTCTTCCCAAATTCTCTCTAGTAGCTGTTCCGTCCCCGTCTCCTCCAGCACCTTCTTCACCTCTTTTCCCCACCTCGACGGGTTCCGGTTCTTTATCCCTCTTATTTCCTCCCTCAGGTATTTTCTGGGCCATCTCTCCTCCTCCATGCTCCCAATCTTGATGAGGAAAGAGCTTGCCCTCCTGACCGCCTCAACCTCCACGCTGCTCTTTCCTGATTCCGCCCTCCATATGTAGTCTGGTGTGTTTCTTGCCAGACCCATACTTGCCTTCACGTATTTCTTTTGCACTCTCTCAATCTCTTCGTTCCTCTTCCAGCCCCACAGTTCCACCCCATACGGCGCCGCAGCCTTCACCGCTACCCCCATGAAGTAGAGCCGTCTTTCCAATTCTTCCAATTTCGCCCTCCTCATCCCACTCTGTGTCTTGTTTATCAGCAATTGAGCCTTCGCCGCCTGCTTCCTCGTATGTGTGCCATGTCTATTGCTCGTCGTGAAGTGGTACCCCAGGTATTTGAATTCACCCACCACTTCCAGTCTCTCGCCTTTGTACTCCCAGTTTTCTTCCTTCCTTAGCTTGCCTCCTCTCCTGAAGACCATTACCTTCAATTTTTCCACACTGACCTCCATCCTATTCTCATCAGACCATTTCTCTAGCGTCTTCAGCATCTTCGCCAGCTCCTCAGGTCTTTCCGCTACTAGTGCTGCGTCGTCTGCATAGAGCAGTGCAAATACCTTCACGCCCGCGCCTTGTCCAATCACTGTTCCTCCGTTCCCTTTCGTGCTCAGTTCCTTCTCCAAGTCATCTATGTAGATGTTGAAGCTCAATGGGCACCCTTGCCTCACTCCTTTGTTCGTCCTGAAAGCTTCCCTTAGTCCCTCTCCTGCTATTACTCTGTTCTCTGTGTTCTCATACATTTTCTTCGTTGTTCTTATAAATTTTTCACCTATTCCCATCTTTTCCATCTTCTTCCATAGCCTCTCTCTGTCCACCTTATCGAATGCTGCCTTGAAGTCCACAAAAGCCACCTGCAGCCTTCCCCCTTTCCTCTTGAGCCTGTTCCCTATCAGTGTGTTCAGCACGAATACCTGTTCTATCGTGCCTCGCTTGCTTCTGAACCCTGCCTGTGCCTCCGATAGCTTCTTCTCCCTCTCCAGCCACTGTCCCAGCCTCCTTGCCATCACTGTTGCCATTATCTTATAGCCTGTGTCCAGCAGTGACACTCCTCTATAATTGCTCGCCTTGTCCACATCCCCTCTTTTGTGTATTGGGTAGATGATCGCCGTTTTCCAGCTACTCACTATCTCTTCCTTCTTCCACGATTCCCTCATGATTCTTACCAGTTCCTTCATTGCGTCCGCTGGCAGTCCCTTCGAAAACTCTGCAGTTATACCGTCCTCGCCTGCCGCCTTTCCCGATTCCAAGCCCCTGATTGCGTCTTTCACTTCTCTCTCTCCGATTTCTTTTGCTAGCCAGCACTCATCCTCCTCGTCAATGCCGGTACTCGCCTCTTCGCCCCTCTCCGGGACCCCCAACCCTCCTGGAGCTCTCGCTCCATGTGCCAGGGTCATCCCAGAGTGGGGCGCCGCTCGGCTTTGACCCCCTGCATCTTCCTCCGTTTGACTATCCTCCGCTCCCACCAGCGCCTTGAAATGTCTCAGCCATTCTTCCGGGGTTACCGCGTTTTCCACCCTCCTTCTCCCCGCTCTGAACCAGTTCATCGCTTTCCACCACGATGCCATTGACTTGCTCCTTCCGACTTCCTCTTGTTTTCCTTTTATCCATTTGCTTATCAGTTCCTCCCTCACTTTTTTTGCCTTCTTTCTTGCCCGTACGTATCTTAGTTTGTTCCTCCAATTCCGTTTCCTCCTAAATCTGTTCAGCTGTTTAAAGAGCTCTCTTCTTGCCTGTCTGTATTCTCCTGTATCCCACGTCTCCCGCCTGTTCTTCCTGACTCCTCCTGTTATCATTTTTAACGCCTCAGCGGTGTCCCTGGTCACTTTCACCAACTGTTCCCATTTCTCCGCCGGGTGGTACTCCTGTTCTTTCTCCACCCCTTCGTCCTCCCACCTCGCCAGCCATTCCTGTTGGTACTGTTGAGTTTTTTCCGGTTTCCACTTCATTCTCTTTTTTTTCCCGCCCTCGTTCTCTTCTTCTTCCGGCCTCCGCTCCGCTCCCAATCTGAAAATAATTGGGAGGTGGTTGGAGCCCTCTTGCGCCGTTGTTCTCATGCTCTTGAACCATTCTGGCATGCTCTCTTCCCGTGTCCTGACCATGACATAATCCAGAACACTCCCCAGTCCTGAACTATCGTCTATGTAAGTGATTTTTCCCTCCTCGTCTCCCTCCGCACGGCCATTCATTAGTAGGAAGGCGTTCCCTTCACACCAGTCCACTAGTACTCTTCCTTCGTCCCTGATCATCTTGTCCTCGGACCTTCTGTGCGGGATCCCGCTCTCTTCTTCAGCTCCGCAACTCGTCCAGCCTTGCAGCTCGCCTATTCTCGCATTCATGTCCCCTACTATGACCAGCTTCTCACACATCCCATATTTCTCCTCCACCAGCTCTTCCAGCGCCTCCAGCACTTCCTTCAACTTGCTTTTGTGGTTGTTGTATGTGCTCACTATTACGTACCCTTCTTGCCCTCTTTCCGTTTTTTCCTGCAGTACCTGCCCGTATTTCCATTCACTCACTGTCCACTTTGCCTTCAGGCCTTTTTTAATTCCTACCAGGTGTCCTCCTGCCCTGCCTTTTTTATGCCTTTTTGTTCCTTCTTTCCCATGCCATTCAAATTCTTTGCTCAATCCCTTCATCGCCTTCTCCATCGCCGTCTTCTCCATGTGTGTTTCTTGGAATATTGTTATATCCGCCCCCATCCACAGCCGTTTATTCTTCCAAATATTCGCCTGCCCTCTTGTGTTCCAGTGCATTATGCATAATTCCTTCTTCTCCTCCTTTCCAGCTGGCTCCTTGAAAGGGCGAGCCCTCCCTACTTCCGTTATTCCACTGTCTCCTCTGGGTCATCTCTCCTTCCCCTTCATCCCATACTAGCGGCGTACCATCCACCACCAATCCTCCATACACCACCGCCGCCTCGTGTCCTGCATCTTCCCATCTCATCGCTTCTCTCCCCAGCCATTCCTGTATCAACCTCTCTCTTTCCGTATTATCGTCTTTGATTATCACGCCCCAGCTCAGATCCTCTAGCGAATCCGTCTGCCACATAATTCGTTTCTTCTGCTTCAGGTCGTCTAACGTGGCCCGCCAACTTGAAGACCCCAGTCTTGCTAACCTCTCGATCCTTACCTTGATCCCAAGTGTCTCCAATATCCATTCTTCTAGTTCTTCCTTCCGTTCCGGCTTTAGCAGCGTTAGCCCCATGATTATCACGTTCCTCCTTTTTTCTCTCCTTTCTGCCAATTCCTTCCTCCATTGTTCTTTTGTCATTCTGCTTGGTGGAGGGTCAGGCCACCTCACCGTGTGGTCCCTCCTCATTGTCCTTTTCATCTCGTCCCAGCCTCCCCCTCTCTTCAAAAAAAAAAAAAAAAAACAAAAAGGTTATGTACTGGAAATTGAATGACACTGATAGTTACTGACACATACGTTGATGAAAAAGGAACTGATTCACATATATGCAATTGTTTTTTTTTATAGTGATAATAATTATGTAATCTATTTTGTTTTTCCCTTAGGGGATTTTGTATCTCAGGGAATCAATAAATAGCTTTTCTCTCTCTCTCTCTTCACTGTATCTGCCTGCTCAGGTACCTCATCCCTGTTTTCGTCTCTCTGCCTGCCGTTGTCAACGTTCCCTGTCCTCTCGTCCATTTCCTTCCTTCCTTCTCCTCTAAATCCTTCACCGTTTGCCGCCATCTTCTCCCTCTGCTCGGGCCTCCACTCCTGACCCGAGCCTGGTGGAGGCGCGCCGTGCACCGGGACCCCCAACCCTCCTGAAGCTCTCGCTTCAAGTGCCAGGGTCATCCCAGCGGGCGGCGCGTCCCTCACCTGTTTTTCCTTCTCTCTCCCCTCCGTGGGTGCCGCTTTCAATTTTTGCCATTGCCACTCTAGCCCCTCTCTCAAAGCCCTCAGGTCCTCTTCCTCTTCTTCAGCTTTCTCTATCAGTCTTTTTTTCTCTTTCTCCAGCCTCACCACATTCTCCAGCAGTAGGTCGTTCTCCTTTCTCAGAATCCTCACCTCTTTTCTTAAACTTCCCGCCTCCTTCTCTATGCTTTCTCTCCCTGCACACTTCTCACATCTTGAACCCTTTGCTATCATCGTTGTGATCATCCTCTCGATATCTTGTAGGATCTCTAGCTGTCTCTCATTCTGCCTCTCCTCCCATTCCCTCATAAATTTTTTAACCTCCCTCAGTGTGACGTACCCCTCGGTGTCTGACCCCTCATCCTCACTCTCTTGATCCCCATTCCTTAAATCTTCTGCTACCTGAATCGAGTCTTTTATTACCTCTGCTTCCTTTTTCTTAGCAGCCTCCTTCTCTCTCTCCTTCTCCTGTTCGTCTGCCTCGTTCTCCCCCCCTCTCCGGGGGGCTGGGCTGTCGTTCCTTGGGTTATATCCGCCATCCCTGCCTCGTCACCCTCGTCTTTTTCCGACTCATCCCTCTGTTTTTTACTTCCTCCGTCAACCTTCACATTGTCTTTCTCGGGTGTCCTTGCGATCCTGCTTCTCGGTTTAAACACCTCGTCCTCGCCCACCCTCAAGCTTCCCTTCTTTTTTTCTGCTTCTGTCACTTCCTCACTCTTTTGCTCGTCTTTCTCCACCACATTGTCATCTGCCCCCTCCCCAGTGTCACTTGGCCCGTTCGTCTTTTCACCTGCCTCATCCACTGTATCATCTGTCACTTCACACCCTGAGCCAGCACCTTCCGTTTCTTCCACACTATCATCTGTCTCTTCCACAATAGCACTTGGCTCAATCCCCTTTTTACTCACACCATCCACTATTTCGTCTATCTCTTTGCCCCCTAAACCTTCTCCTTCCGATTCAGTGTCTTCCTTTTCATCAGCCACGTTTCCTGCCTTTCTTTCCCTCTTCGCCCACAGCCGGTCGAGGCTCCCTTCCAGCTTATCGACCTCGCTTTTTTCTGCCTCCTTCCTCGGTCTCCCTCTTCTTCTTTTCCCGTCCGAGGGCGCCACCTCCTTCTCCGAGACGCTTATTCTGTGTTCTCCCGCGCCTTTTCCCCCCCTTCCTCTTCCTCCCCTTCCTACCACCATCTCTCTTAACCTCAATCTCTCACGCCTTCTTAGGTTTCTTCACCTCGGTTTTATTTCTCCCGCTTTCTCTCAACTTTATATCTCAAAGTCTTCGACTTTTTTGGCTTTTTCTTCTTTCCAGTTTTTTACCTGTATTTCTTCAATTTTACCTCTTTATTTAGCGATGAATATGCAACGGTCAACGCAGACGTCCGAACACACTCGCGCCCCCAACCGAACTCCTCTTTTTCCCTAATAATTAAATTAAATGGGAGAAAAATTAAATTCAAGGAGAGTCATTGTTATCATTTTTCTTTTTTTTTCTTTTTTCCACAATTCCATATGTGTGATCTCTCGGTCTTTTACATTTACTTCCCTTTCCCACCCCCTTGCAATTCCTCTTGCGACTCCATTGATCGATTTTCATTACTGCTCCGCAATTGCCGTGAACCAGGGAAAACCATGGAAAACCCTGATCAGCACAGTCAGATTCAAACAGAGCCTTAATATGTCTTTCTGTCACACTGACGAGAAAGGCACACTAATTCTCTGTTGTCGCACCTCACCGATCAGTTTGTTATTTGGATCTGCGTACGGCAAACGGTTAACCCATCCAAGCAGTAACCAGACTAAATGCTGCTTAACCCGGTAGATCAATCGAGCCGTACGCAGATCGAACAGCCAAACTGTCGGTTCATTTTTATTAATAATAGTATAATGATAATCAATCCATTTGTGTATCGGAGTCTTGAAGTCAAAATGGCGCAGAAGCTATGGTCACATACAGCACTTACACCCCTTTGTTCCTGGGACAGGGATATCTATTTTGATTCAATTTTTTCCGTCAAGAAAAAAGAAATTGAATGGAATTGTCCGCAAATTTTTTTCATTCAGTAATCTCTGAATTTGCAATTTCTCAAATGGTTTCTTTTCCAGAATGAATACAAAATGGTATTATAGCACCTGGAAAACCCGACAATTGATACAATTCATGTCCATGAAGAGTCAAACTGCATGTCAGCTGACTGCTGGAGGATTAATGTTCATGAATCTTGATACATTCAGTGTTGTATGACATGTTGATCTTAGTTATTCAGTGATTCTCCTGAAATGTCATTGATATATTAAAAGAAATTATTATTTTCAGATCATGAGGACATCGGCGAGTTACTTCACTGTATTCCTGAACCTTCGATAAATGAGAAAATTCACTTGTCTGGTCTTATTTCACTGAAAAATTCGATTGTATCGTAGCACTGATGAATTTAGTAGTAGGAAATTAATAAATTCCGTTGAACTCATTTTTTCCGTTTGTTTGATTACACGGGAGAAAAATCCTGATATAATCATATCTAATTTTATATAAATAGACCTGAATATTGTTGCTACTTAATTCGATTTGGACGGATATAAGCAGATATATTTAGCTCTTGAGAAGTGCAAAAACATGAAGTTTAAATACTTCTAAACTCCAGATCTAATCACATCCAATTATATCAAATAACAGGTGATTTACATTTGTCAAGATCTCAATATGTATAAGCATATCTGATGTAGATCTGGGTTGTGTTACGTCCCAGATATTGACGTGGGACGTTACATTCATGAGCCCGATATTCGTAGCTCAAAAGAACCACAGGAACTCATCGTTTCAGTTGTTAATTGGGGGATTTTTGAAATTTCTTCAGTTATGCTATTTTCACGTATTGTTGGTTATTTCTATTGAAATTTGATTGTTGGAAAGAGATTTCCTGAGAGAGAATCGAGGCACACTTCTGCTCTTCCTTTCTCAGAATCGGGAAGCTGAAGTGAGCACCCTTCTGCTCTACTTCATTTTCCAGATGATTCAATAACGACTCTTCACAACGAAAGTAGCAACTTAACTAACTCTTTTATTTCGTAACTCTCTGGTTTTTATGTGTTCCAAGAAACATGTCAGCACTCCCACGAGTCAGAAAGTCGACAGTTTGCATCGTGTTCGTGGAAAATCGCTGATGATCGCTAAATTTGATCTTATTCGAATAGTTATCAATCATTTCTTATTGAAATTACTAAATTTTATTATTTTCTTGAATTTTTATTTGTCCTAATTGATCCGGACGCTGCATGTGGGGGGTTAGACAATGACTGTTCAACAGCTCCATGTCAGTAAGAAAAGAGAAGGTAGGATCAATTAGATAGAAATATTCCCCAGTTTCTGATATTGTCTCTTTTTCGCAACTAAACTTTTCCTAATTGGTAGAGTCATCAGGAATAAATGGATGAAGTGGTACTCGATCTTGGCTCCAAGCAGTCGAACTTTAATACTCATCGCCGTAAGAATCTAGGCTTTGAGTCCCATGGGAGCTCCTATTTGAAAGCATGAGTTCCATTGGTGATCCGAATTGAGGATCAATTTACAAAAACTAGTTCTTTCTAGTTCGAAGCTAGTTCGTAAGTGTAAACAGTGCAAGTGTTGGGACGGTTTTCATAGAGTTCCGGTTGTTGAATGATTCTAAGTACAGCTTCTTCTGCTAAAAGAGAGGTTCCTAGGCTGTCAGGGATCATTTCTGTAATTGCCCCGGAACTTACGTAACTTGCCTGTATAAGTTCAGTTTTTATGCCAGATTGAAGATAAATGACAATCATTTCTACTCCCTAATAAATGATCTATGTTCTTATTATTACTTTCTTATATATTTCCTGTGGTTTCATTTTTCATGCAACGATTTCAATACTGCAAAACTGAGCAGCTAATTTCCTCAATTGGAATTTTCGGCCTGCCCGACGGGTTTTCTTGGGTATTGGTGATAAGTTTTCCCTAGGAATTTATTTTGGGTAACCCAAGATGAGCGAACGCCTACTCAACCTTTGGTAGGAGGATAGAATAGATTAGAGCAAAAGTCTGCTCTAATTTTTCAGGGAAAAGGAATGAGACGAAGCGGCAGCGAAAACTGTTCAAGCAAGACTGAGCGTATTTTTATCATAGTTTTGGCTTTTCATAAACTCCGCACAGGATCTAATTTAGCAATTTCAGCTGTTGATAAGGCTCCTGTACAATTTGAAATAACAAATTTTGAAATTAAAAAGAAAGAAATGTGTTATTAAGAAATGTTTCCCGTTTTCAATTCAAGTGTTAATTGAATAGTAATTTTATGGTAATTATTTTGTGATGTATCCTGATGGCAATAATAAAGAAATATCGGCAATATAGTATTGCTTTGATATTTACATTTGAATAAGACTTGAATTCCTTTAAATTAATTGTGAATCGCCATTAAACAAATAAATTTATTAATAAATTAATTTTTTATTAATAAATTTTTAAGAGAATTAAATTCCGGAAAAAATATGTTTTGCGCAAGCAGGATTTGAACCCACGACCCTCTGATTACATGTCAGGTGCTCTACCGCTGAGCTATTGCGAGTGGATTGCAAAAGAAGGATGTGCTCTTCCTAATCAATATTCTTCATCTTTTTGATAGGAACAAGTTCTGCTTGTTGTATGTGACTGGAGTTTCTCCGTAACATTCAGCATCCTTCCTTTCCCTAAGAGTTACATTGACTGGTGTCCATTCCACCACGGGAATTGATTCACCAGCCACTATCGCGTGGTATGCAGAGGCTTTCATGATCTTGAAAGCAAAGTCGTCTGGATTGATAATTACCAAGCTGAGTGTATTCTTCAAGGTTAATCTTTCAGCCTTGCAACGGTGGAGTCTGGTGTTTCGATACAGGCTCTTTAGTTGCGTATCCAGTGAGCATTTTTTTAACAGATTCTGGGGCATGCACGACAGACCACGGATCGTCAAGCCCACTGCCATTCATTATGTAACCAATTGCTCCCAAATCAGACATCAATAAATGGAATCCACCGAGAAGAACCACAATATTTCTTAACTCTTCGCCTGATTGTGCGACAATAGATCGTGCTTTCCAATATAGAGGCTGATCGAAAGTAACAAAAACTATCTCCAAATTTATTTTACGGCCTTCCGATGCAGAATAATGCAGGGCAGTATGTAGTGTGGGTAGTTTCGACGGTGTTTCATTTATGAATGGTAAGCAATTGATCTCTGATGCAACAAATGACCCATACTCCGATGAAACTTCCATGAAGCCTTTCCATGAAGGAACGTCACTAATTCCTAGGCTCTTAGCCCATGAATGAATTACATACTCTAGGGGTAACGATGGCAATTCTCCGAGTTGAAGTGATTTTGTTGTGACGAATTCAATATCTTCCATACCATTCATGTCGAATGTTCGATGAGGTGCACGTTCAATTTGTTTCTGTGATGCTAATTGAGAAGCAGAAGGCATTTGAGTACATTTTCTGGACGTACCTATATATGAAACAGCGTCGTGTGGAGTGGATACCGCAATACCTCCTAAGTAATGGAAGGTTTCGTGACCGTCCAATGTACTGACGTTGTGATCAGTGTTGCCGGACACGAATTGAACAAAGGTCTTTGGATCCCGATGCATCTTCGGAGGATCCATAATTATTGAGGCTTCATGTAGTTGGATGTTGCGATACGAAGGACATGCACCCAATTCTGAAAGAAGATTGATAATCCATTTTGATCCTGTTTTTCTGCTGATATACGTGCCGACCGCCAAGTGGAGATTCGAAACGAAAGATTTTGGTCGTAGAAGGGAAACAATTGAATGAGTGATGTGATTTCTCTTTACGGAGTTCTTTTCTACACTTTCATTCCCTCCTTTTCCTTCTAGATCCTGAAGAAAACCCGCTAATGTTGGTGGAATATCTGAGACTACATTGTCAAGAAAGCGATGAGCAGCAGGGTATGATGCGTTATCATACGTGAACTTCTTTATGTCGTCCCGAAGAATTTCTGCTATAACATTTAAAACTGTAGTCCTTTGGAGATCATTAAGGGAGCCCTGATTACAAAACCAATCCTTACAATTTGTTCCAATGTCAAGTATTTTGTAAGAAATTTTTGGTTCTTTACCTCGATATCGTTCACTATGAATATCGTCACCATATCTCTCTTCCAATTTCTTTAGCAACACTTCCTTGCTGAGCTCATTTCCACCAATTATTTCCTGCAATTCAGATAAGCTGTATTGGAAAGATCCACTCTCTTCGATATAATTGGCAACCTGATTGAATAGAGCTTCTACTTGCGCCCGGTGTTGTGAAATTTTCGGTACCATCGATGGTATTTTTGAAAACTGTTCATAACATTTCTTATGATAAGAAGCCTTCATACTTACAAGGCAAGGTATTCCCTTCAATCGCTGGAGTACACTTTGTCCATAATCATCGTCCTTTCTTTGAGCAATATCAATAATCTTGTCTGTGGAATGTTTTTGTTGCACTGTAGACGCTACTTTACGCATTCTGTCAAGAGAATTGCCACAAATAAACCATAAATCCGTGAAATTGAAATGATTATTATTGTCTTCGATGACAATTAGTGATAATTCTGCTGATATTGTATCCTTCCTTTTCTTCTTGGCTGGAGGTTGATCTGGATGCCTTCCATAATTTTTCCTACATTCTTCATGAAAATCGAATTCAGTTTTTCCATTCCACAATTTCCAGTTTTCATCGCCTTTGTCCCTGTTGATTCGAATGAAAGTGGTCAAGCCTAGCTTACGAACAGTTGTGACATCATTAATACTGTTATGTAAATTTTCGTCACAAATGATACATAAAATGTGAGATTCCATTATCACTAGAATGCCTTGCGAAATGGCTGATGAAGAACAGGAATCATATATAAAACTCTAGAGTTAGATCTGAGAAATGACACTCCAAAATGAAAGGTATGAATTCGAATGTGTGTTGGTTTCTAATTTCTTGGAATACATTTGTCACAACAACTCATTCCTGAAAAAAGAACCCGGCTAAACTGAACTTTGTACGGTATATTGAATCTCTTAGAACTTCTACTTATTAGTTGGAATAACACTTCACTCTGATCATTCTGAGAAATTTCGAGGAACGAAGTAAACTAATGAGAGAGTGGTGAGGAAGGGGCTGAGAAGTAGGTGGGAATGGAGCCTAAGAGGTGATTGGTTATTAGGTGATAGGTGAGTTACACAGGTACTTGAGAAAAATGACAGAATTTAATTTATCAGTTTCACTTTCGTCCCAGTGTACAGAAAAAAAAATTACGTTGTTTGTAAACGAGAAATTGTTACAACTAATATTGTAATCCTGGTTATTTTTCAAAATAAAAAAAAAAATCTGTCTCTCTGAAAAAGAAGATGGAATTTTTCGGAGTAGATTAAAAAAAAAATGTTGAAAAAGGTTCACTTTCTGACTTTTCACGATTTTTTTTTAATTCAGAGGTTTAAATGGGGCTAGTAGCTAAATTATTAGAGATAGGGGTGAACAAACCTAATGATTTTTTATGTAAAATTAAATGTTCTACAATTTTTATATGAAACTCTTTTCCATATTTTTTTATCATTTTCAAGTTATCCTCGAAAAACTCATTTTTGAGGGGGTTTTTAATTTTTTTCTCCCCAACCGGAGAGAAAACCCCATTTCGGGGGGTTGGAATGGGGCAAATTCACACGAAGTTTCCTTAAGTCCCAATACACCTTCCCTCAAAAATGCCCCTTCTTACCTGATACAGTGTATTCCATACCTTGTGTTACTGGTCTATTATTTTTTCAACTTTTTTCCACATTGCTGTGCGACTCGTTCTGAAAAGTAGTAGTACGTCACATCATTGTCGGAAAGCATCGTTTGATGTGTGTGCGACGAGGTTTTGCAGCTCATATGAGTGGTGACCCAAATTCACCCTCGTGGAAAACGATGCAACTTTTTTCACCCTGAACTTTTTTTTCATAGTGGATTTTAGGAGCAACGAAAGATCAATTGGAACAAAAGGGATGCATCTCCACTTGTTTCCAAGAAATTCTTTTAAACAATAACAAAACAAATGTTTTCGTTATTCGATTTTGTTGAGAATATTTCGGAAATTAATGGAGAGGTTTTTTCTACCTAAAACCGTTTTTTTTTTAATTTTCAGATATATAAAGAGCATTTCGCTGAAAGGAAATATCTCCATCAATTTTCTCAAGACACTGAAGAGAGAATCAAATGATCTTCTATCAATATAAATTTGAAAAATTTATAACTTCTTATTAATTGGAAATTTTCACTGTTTATTTTTTTCTACTATTCAGGATCCCTCAGGACTAATACAAAGCATTCGCCTAAAGCTCAGAATTACTCAATTCCACTTCATCTAGCTCCATTTGGCTGATTATAACACGAAGAGTTGTAAAGAATGAAAATGATTTTGACAAAAACTGAAATGAGTAAAGAAATTACAATGATAATATAATTAATGAAAGATTTTGTGTGACCATAATTAGGGTTTTTCACCTTCCAGTTAAAGAAGTGTAAGTGCTATGCTTGTACATAACATTTACGCTACTTCGTTTTGGAGGCGATCAATCGATTATTTTAATTACCGTGGCATAGTATTTAAGTGATAACTGTGGCATAATTCCGGTTACTGAAATTTCTGGTGATTTATTTAATCTTTGAATGAAAATTATGGCTGTTCTCATCAGCTCTTTTGGGCTGTCCATCCAGTTACATTTGTAAAATGACCATTTTAGATCATCTGCCTGTAAAAATACTAAAATCATCATTTCGATCAAGTCTTGAATATACGCATGACAATGAAAACGCGGTAAGTCCTATTTTTCCATTCTTTTTGAATTTTATGGTCAATTTCCAAAAATTGTTGTGATTATTGTAGGAAAAAGTGAAAAATGGAGAGGTTGTGACACTACCAGTTACTAGAATAGGAGGAGCGTACTGCCAGGACTTACGCTGCTTTCTTCACAAGGACGACAAAAAATTTTTTTGTTAGAATTCTTTCACATTCACTGATTCATTGAAATCTTGAGTACTCACAGCTTGAATCAAATTTTCAGCAGCACTTGCACTGATGAAAAGCTGGAGAGCAAATGCTAGAAGAAATGTGACGAATTGCATTCGCAAATTGAATGGTTCATTCTATAACCAAAAAATGATTATAAAGGTTTCATTCTGTGAGATTTTGTTTTTTCTGTCAAATTTTTTATGGCAAAACTCACTCCAACAATGTGTATGCCACCGAAAATGACAGTGATTGTAGCCGCAATTATTGTTGTTACCACAACTGGGCGTGCCATCTTACATACGTCATCCAGATACCTTGAGAATGCGAATAAATTTTAGAAGTGAGTAGATGAAATTGGGCATATTAATTTTTGTAATGATCTTTTTTCGGGAATCTCTCTTCACAGGCCGATTCTTTCACGCTCAGTCGAGTTATCCCAACTTAAACCAGTGGTTGTGGTTTCAGTTAATTTCCCCCTCTACAGTAACCAGCGCTAGGTAGTTATAGAAGTACTGTGAAGGGTTAAATTAACTTAGGCCCACGCTTATGGAATCAATCTCTGATTCGCGATAACCATTCAAGGCATAGGTGGATAAAGCTCGATTAGCACTAATCGTTGATTAGCCGACGAAGCTGTAGGAATTACATGTATGGTTAGCTTTAGGCAGTTAACTGCACTCGGTGATAGTTAAAGGTGGCTCCCGAAGCTGCAACTGGTATCATATCCAATAACTGAATTTTCATTCAGCTGCAAATCAATGAAAACGAAATGATTCATCCAGTTTTGAGCGGTGCTCGACGGTTTTCTAGCACTCAATCTTGAATTCTTCGTAATCGCGCCAAGTTAACTGACTGCCGCTAATCGCTTAATATTAACTTCACATGCCACATAAGGGGAGCTGGTGATCTAGCGGTGGGAAATTTGAGGTATTGTTAGGAATTTTTTTTAGGGTTAAAATATTTTCTGGGGATATGCAAACTTCTCAAGTATATTATAACATTCATGCTACATCCAGAAAAATTTCATTTGGAATTCAAAACAAAATTTAAGAACGTGAAAAAGGGCGCTAATCGAAACCCCCTCCAGAAAAAGGAATCTGGGTGGTGGGTTAGATTTCGACACTTCTATTCATCTGAAGAATAAATAGCTAGGAAATGATTCATTACTATGAGTGCAGTTATAGCCCGGACTAGAATAATGTAAAGAAATTGAAGATTGATAGAATGAAGCACTTTTGAATCTTAAGTTCTACAAAAATTTCGAGAACTTTAAATTCAGAAGTGCGTCACTCTGTCAATTTTCAATTGTTTTCTTTTATTCTAGTACGACCATAACTGCACTCATACTGATCAACAATTTTCTTGCTATTTATTTCCCAGATGAATAGAAGCAGCACAATCTAATCACCAGTCAGGTTCATTTTTTTTTTGAGGGGCGTTGTTTATCGCTATTTTTCACGTTATTGAATTTTATTTTGAATTTCGAATCAATTTTTTTTTTGATGCAGCATGAGTGTTATAATATACCTGAGAAGTTTGCATATCCTTGGAAATTATTTCGACCTTTAAAAAAAATACTAATACCTCAAATTTCCAATCGCTAGACCAGCGGCCCCCCTTAACTATGGCAGTACAGTTGAGTGACTCCCGTTAATCGGTGATTAACTTCATACACCTGGGCCCAATAGAATAACATTCATCTAAAGGTATTCGAACTTTTTTATTGATATAAAAACCGAAAATTCATTAAAGGAATTTCGTCACCGGCTGTTCTTCATGTATGTTTTACTTTGATTGTATTTATAGAGCCGGAAGAAGCTTCTAATCAGAAATGAAACTTCGTGATTCCAGGAAATAAATGTGAATATTGAATTCTACTATTTATTGATCTGTCCAGCATCCCAATCAACCTCAAAATTCAATAGTCGTCATCACGGACGACAACAAAAATAGGAATTTTCTGAATATTTGAGAAAAATGAACGGGAAATTCAGTATTAACAAGATTAAACGATATTTCAGAAGTTAAATAACATAGAGTGAATTCATCCGCATCCTTTTTTGAAGCTCTTGCGATTCCTCACAACATCCTCCGAGAGCAAGGAGAGTGAATCTTCGTTAGTTTCACTAATGATCTATTCAGGGAATTTTCCTCTTCGAAATTTTTATTTTCAGAATTAATTGATCTTTTACCTCAATAAATACTGATGAACTTTAATGCAATTGTTGAATTCATCAGTACGTGTGATGCCCATGAGTTCCTTTCCCAACATCTTGAATCTCGCTGTAGTGAACCAAATGAACAGGCACATCTGTCCATCCAGGACTGAAACACTCGCGACTTGAAGGATCACAATTGATTGCTGAATGTACATAATTCTACGGACGTAATAATTATCAGTTGGAAATGGAAATTTAACCTCCTCTTGGGCCGAATCGTTCGTTATGAATGGTCCAATCGTCATAAATATTCCAGCAAATATTCCACTGAGATTTATGTATAAATGAATAGGAGAAGCTTGGTCAATACAACTGATTAAAATTTCTCTCTGGTCGAGTTTCGATTTTTTCAGAAAACTCTTCATCTCTTCAATCAAATTCTGCAATTGAGAAGAAATTTGTCATTAAACCTTAGCTGGGACCTCACTCTGCTATTAACATTGCTGGCAACTTGGGGTAAATGTGACGTTAATAGAAAATCATTAAGCCTGGACTAGTCAGCCTATGAGCGCGGCATCACGCTCTATGGTTTTTATTTTTTTATAATCAATCGGTTGAGTATAAAATTCTGAAAAAATTGAATTTTATCGTTGAAATGTTTAAAAAAACTAGGATATTTTTTGAAGTACGTATTCTACAAATTTGGAGGAAAAGTCGAATGAAGCCTAGGATCTGGTGAAAGTTTTCCAGTGCTAAATGAAATTATCTGGTGAGCGACGTCACCGAAAACTCGCTAGACATGCTCAGGCAGTGTAGAGGAGATTCGGCACCGTCGCACCTTGAATAACACGGTGGTGAGTCTCTCATCATCCGACTAGAGACGTTGGGTCGCATATACTGACCAGTTTAGGGTTAATTGCAGCTTCTTAATATTTTGCTTTGAAGTTTGGTTTCAGTATTCTTTTAGGTAGTTTGATCGTAGGTCGCACTAGTTGTTGAGCGTGTTGTAAGAAACGAACGAAAAAGATATCCGAAAATTAATATTCATAGTTATAAGCCTATTCCTAAGTATTGAAAGCGTCCTGAGGAAGAAATTGATGAATTGTATTAATTATTTGTCATTTATTCCTTAATTGCTAGTATGCCATTTGATTAGCGTATTCGCATCGTTCCCTATGCAGCAACAACAATGTTTCATTGCAAAGTTATCAGAGGGTCAATAATTTTCATATTGGATCGTAAATTTGTGTTTTTTCCGTTTTTTCAAAGATATTTTTCAGATTTCGATCGCTTGCCTAACCAAAAAACGCAAAATCTTGCATTGGCTCATGAGACGCCATGTTATTGCTATTTCTTGTTTATTTATTCTTGACACTACAGAGTAGTCAATTGACTTGCATTTTTGCGAGAAAATTCAGATTTCCATAAACTTTCATTTAAAATTCATTCCACATTTTGATATTTAAATTCACGTGCTGATTAACCTACTAAGTGTAAGTAGCCCAACCGATGTCAGAGTGGGAATAGCTAATAAACATGCGGTACGCTATTACCTAACACACGCTTCACTCCAGGTCATGAGTGGTCACTCAGTTTTATTTTACCACTCAAAAGTAGACAATCTTTTCTACAAAATGAGTACCTTTCCATTCTGACGACAATCACAAAGAATACAAATCCTTTCTGGAACCCGAACGTCAATTTTTGTGTTCCATCGTAGGATCTGAATTTTCATCTAATATTGAATTTTTATGTACCATATGATATTATCGCAACTTAATCGATTAGTCTGAGCTGAGATTTCGAGTTCCAAGTTGATTCCAAGTATCACAAATGGAATCCTGAACAGATCGATACAGTCTGGAGCAATATTTGCAGGAATATATGAGTGCGTATTTGTTGCGAGAATGATGTTATTTTTTGAGCAATGAGATACATGAATAGCGATTCGATTCACTATAGATGAATTCCATTCGGAAGCATTTTCCCAATCGAATTGGCAAAATATTAAATGTCGCACAAGGAGTGGGGTTTGCAAATAACGCTCAAAGAGTGGAACTCCTGCTGGTTTTTCATTAATCTCCTCGAGACCTTTATCCAGGTCTATTCAGCGTAGAAAATTTTTGTGGAGTCTGCCTTTGAATTATCAAATTTCAAAGGGGGAAATCTAGTAAGACCTTCCGAAGAAGAAGCCTTTTTCTCGATTTTTTGGTGCGAAAATGAAATCGTTCATAGCAACGGTTCCTCTACATGAAAGTAAACGATGTAATTTTTTAGAAGAAAAATATTGAAAAATACGCCGGTGGGGAGCAATGGCCAGAAGGCTTGCAAAAAAACCGGTGTTGCGGTGATCACTTTCGCGCTACTGTGGATCATCGAACATAATTGGGGGAATTAGCAGTTAATGATATAATGCTCTGGAAGGGTTTTGGAAAATTTAAAATTTTCTCAAAATAGCAGACGTTGAAAGTGAAAAAGATTTTTTTCACCAAGATTCCACTCATTTCCTTGACTATGAAAGACAAAATAATTGTCCAAAGAAAACCGTCAGTCCATCCAGAGGACAACTATGAATAGAATAAGTGAGATGAATTTGAAGCCGATCAGTAAAGCCATTCGCGAGTTACAGTGATTATCGATTCTGAAATATCTTGGAAAATAACCGAGATAGGGTGATTTTGCTTGAATTCTCTTTTGTAGGTCTTCAGATTTTTCGAAAAACCAATTTCGAACAAAAATGGCGCATTTCCGTTATTTACCTAGATATTCCCAAAAAAATGCAAAAATGACGATACTCACACAATTTTCATGAATTTAAAAAAAAACGATGGAGATACGAACTTTACGCTCTACTTAATTTTTGTAGATCTTGAAATTCTCCACGAAAACCGTTTATTCTCCGGGATATTCTCAAGAATACAAATAAGTTATTTTTCATGAATATTTCTCGGAATAATGGAGATACGCCTCCCCACCCCTGATTCCTTACTTGTAACTTTGAGAATTCTCTGTGAGATCCTATCGAGTTCCTTAAAACAAGGGAAATATTTGGACCAAAAACAAAGAATTTTGTTTTTATGAATATTTTAGGAAATAATGGAGACACGTCCTTTTCGCCCTGATTGATCATTCTAACTTCCAGAATTCTCCACAAGATCCTAACTGCACAAAAAAAGCATCTCCGTTATTTACTGGAATATTCTTGAAAGCAGAAAAAATTAAGAATCCTCAAAATTTTCAATTTGTCGCCTTAGAAGCCAAGTGACGTCAATGTTTTATATGAGCTTAGCACTCACGTTACTTTGTTCCTATGGCGATGAATTGAATTACCTGTAGTACATAATAATTCTTCTTGCAAATGAGCATTTTGATGAAGACCTGAGAGTCCGATACGATGTAACAGAGAAATTTTGTCACCTCCATAAAATCGTCACGTGAAAGATACATTGTGTAAAAATTACACGTCAGCGTAACCGACGTCATGAATGATAAAAACCACCACTTCATTTCCCAGAAAACTTTTTGTAGAAGTGACGCTTCTTTACTCAGAGGCCACGAACAGAGTAATGCAGTGGCAATTTCCGTGTAGGTCATTACAGCTTCTGGTGATGCTTTCATATTAATGTTTGAATAGACATGCGAGGCTCGACTGTTTCCGGGGATATGAATTTATGCTTTACAACTAGCGTTTCCCTTCAATGTAAATTGCAGAAAGGGTGAAATTTAATTTTATTTATAGAAAATTGAGAGGCGGAAATTTCCAGGCGTTAGGGTACTGGTTTGTTCAGAAAAAACAGTCTTTCTGACGAAACAAAACACAAATTGAAAAGGATAAATTGATGAAAAATAAACGAACTTTCCTTAATAATTGATTCTTCAAATTAATATTCTTCAATTTATTCATTCAAAAAAATAGAGAAGCTTGAAAAGATAAGGCATTTGTTTTAAGGGAAACAGTAGCCTACCTCTTTCGAATTTATAATAAATCAGCAGACAGTTGCTGATTCGCACAGAATGAAACGAGGGGGGAGGTGCGGGAAGGAACATTTGTTTTAATAATCAACTATAATTGCATCAATTCGAAGTGCTGGCTTGGAAATTCATCATTTAGTCATTGGGAAGTGGTGAGTGTATGAAGTGAATTGAATTTACGATAGTTTGGTGAATTTCTTAATTGGGAGAAATATTGGAGAATTATTTGGAAGATGAAGGAGTGTTCGAAAAAATTAAAAAATTATCATAATAATTGAGATACATGAGAGCACTCTCTTGTATTTCAATTGAGGTTTTTCGGAAGTCCTTCACCAGAAAAAATCCTGGATCAAAAATCGGAAAAGTTAAGTATTTCACTATTCAACCAATCAAATTCTTTTTGAGGCTTCTCGCTATTTTCGAAAATATTTACCTGGGTCTTCTTGATGAAATATTGCATAGAAAAAAATTTATGAAATTTTCAAAAATCGAGAGGACAGAAAATTGTAATTTTTTAAAGACAGATAACCATTTGCGAGGATTCCCTGGGGAAATACGGAAATTTCATTTGAAAAAGGGTGAAATTAGAATGAAAGTATGAGGAAAAATACATCTGATAGGCTAGGAATAAACATGCTGTCAAATATAATTCAAAAAATTTTAGATTGCTTAGAACTTCTCATTTTAACCTGATGTGTTTTGATTCATATGGGCTTGTCACGAGATTTCCGGACTGACAAAGAAAATCCTTATTGAATTTCCAAAAAAACAGTGAACTTTTTGTGGAAGTTTCTATCTAATTGAAAGAAAAAAAAACATTGAATGATGTGACAGGACGAATGGAAAAGTTGAAGTCGAGCGTCATTTGATAATTGTTGCGGCCACGACCCGAAAAGTTGAGATAAATTCAATGATTTTTTATCAATGAAAATTAGAAAAAAACGTCTCTAGTCACGGTCGGGATCGTGAATGCAAAATAAAGGAAGAATGTGGGTTCGTCTTACCGTGGCAGAACACAGAAGTATACCGATATCTCGAAATGGGGAAGGATTGATTGAATTAATGATAACTCACGCAAATTTACTGTTTCAAGACCCGAAAGTATATTTCTAATCATTCACCAGATATAATCGTTGAAAATAAGCGTTCGGAAAAATAGAAAAGCTCGAATTTCATTGATTCTCATTAAAAATAGAAAGAAAAAAAAATCAAATCGAAGAATATTTCTTATTTCGACTTACATAAGAGCCCTAACAGAAGATCCCCACATTCATTTGTTTATTAACAAATGTTAATTAATTTAAGAAAATAATTCAATGGGTGAGGGTTGGGCACGATGCCAGGAGACATTCCTCAAAATCCTAGAGTTTTCTCACCTTTGGATCTCTTACCAGAGCCTTAGCAGCGAATCCCCCCATCAATTTGTTTATTAACAATTATTAACTAATTTAAAAAAATAATGCAATTGGTGAGAACACTCAAGGAAGATGTAGAGAGACGTTTCTCAAAATCTCCGGGTTTTCTCACCTTTGTAGCCCTTGTGAGAGCCCTAATAGAAGATCCACACATTCATTTGTTTATTAACAAATGTTAATTAATTAAAAAAAATAATTCAATGAGTGAGGAAACTAGGAGGAGATGTCAGGGGACATTCCTCAAAATTTCAGAATTTTCCCAGCTCCAGAAAGACAGTTCCACGTTGCTCGATAATACATCTCTTCATTAAATTGTTATTAATCATTAAATGGAAAATATTTATAATTTTTCATAAATTTTTGTCAATTTTATCTTTTTCGAGTTTCCTCAAGTTTCCTCACCCATTTTTATATCCGTTTGATCCGCGATTGCCGACAAATCACGGTCATGCATGCGAGTCACTGCTTTTTCTATTTTCTGTTAACGAATAATCTGCTATCTTCCACTTCATGACCATACGACGGCGAGACATTCTTTTTCTGTTATGGTGTAGTGGAGTTCTGCACCACGGAGCGGCCGACTTAAAACTCCCATCCAGTTTTCTTTCCCTGTATTGGCATCTAACTGTACAAGGATCGCTCCGAGACCGAAATCGCTCGCATCCGTGTACAGGACAAACGGTTGTCCGGGCATCGGGACGTAGAGTCGTGGCACTTCTGCCATGGCTCTTTTTGTTTCATTAAAAGCACGCTGTTCTGTTTTGGTACAATTCCAGGGAACTTTGAAACTAGTGATTTTGTTGAGAGGTCCCTGCGTTTCGGGAAAATTTTCAAGGAGTCTGTGGTACCAATTAACGAGCCCGTTAAATTGTCTGAGCTGAGTTCTGTCTTTGGGGGCTGGGAGATCCAAGATTGGCTGTATCTTTTCTGGGTTAGGCCTCATCCCGAATTTGTCAATAATGTAACCGAGGAATTTTACTTCTTTACACGTGAAGCTACTTTTTCCACGATTTATAATTAGTTTTGCTTCTCTGAACCCTACAAATACTAATTTCAAAATAGCAATATGTTCGTCAAGATCTTTACTGACAATGATCCAATCATCTCAATACATGAATATTTTGTCTACCCATTTATTGAGTAACCCACGCTCGTGGATTAGGTCTTTTACGCGACGTTTCAACAAATCCATCAAACGCTGAAAAGTTAACGATGCGTCTGTGAGGCCGTATGGCATTCTAAGCCATTCTAATTGACGTAAACCCTCATGTTTAGTGCTGAAATAATTTTCGCCTGATGCAATTGGGATAAAATGGATCTCATGTTATGTAGAGGGTACCCGGGTCTTCCTGTTTGTCTGTTCAAGGGCTTAAATTTAATATAAAATGTAAGCCCTCCGTTGGCTTTTGGCACTACAACGGGTGAACGAGCCCATTCGCTGTCACTCCGGGTAACATAACCTTTTTCCAGTAATCTCTCGACTTCTTCATTGATGAATTTCCGTATGATTCCGCTACGATGGTAAGGTTTTTGACGATGGGAATTTGAATCATCCAGCTCAATAACGTGTTCTATAAGATTTGTCTTACCAGTGGATTCTTCGTCGAAATTCTCGAATTCTTCGTTCAAAAAGTCTTCCAATATTTTCGACTGATCAGTGGTTAGAGTTTGTAATCACGAAGAGCGGAAAACGGTGTTTGACGAGGGATATCGGTGTTGACTCTCCACTAATGTCTACGTTTGCGTAAATGGGTCGACTAGGACTTTAAAAGTCATCCAGAAATCCATGCCTAGGATGAGACAATCCTCGTTAGACAATCCTGGTAATATGCAAAACTATTGGGAACCGTGAATGTCGCCTACTGTAACGAGCCCCGAAGGATCTCGTTCTTCGCGGAACATCGGCAGAGCACAGGTAAGTGCAATAACCATCGCGCACAACCCCAGAGACAAAATTTAGAGCCACACATTAATCCCGTAACAAAACACCCCAAAAATCCCCGTAACGCAACGCCCCGAAAACCCGTAACAAACCCCGAAAACGCGACCGTTTAAAGCGGAAGCGAGGCTAGGGATGGGAAATCGCACGAAAAGCCCATAAAAAGGGTGCTCCCAATAAGGGGATTTTTTTGTATTGATAAGGAAAAATTAAGGTAGGATAATTGGTTTATTAGTTAAGGAAGGATTGGGAGGCATCGGCGGACAAGATCCGTGCCTCAAAGAGTTTCATTTTTTTTTGTTATTGTGTTGAATATTTTTTGGGGGGCATCGGTGGACAAGTTCCATGCCCCAATAATTTATTTAAAATAGTAGTTGTGAAATCCTGGAGAAGCGCGCCCAAAAGTAGCCCGGTCGCGAAAAAGAGTTAATAATAAGTGAAAAGTTAGCCAAGAGTCCCGTTTAAATTCAAAAGAAAAATGTGCGAAAAAGTCCCGTCGCGAAAAGATACGTCATGCGCTCTAGCGGTAAAAAGGGGCATGAACCGTTCGAGTCGAAGGACATGGAGAACGGAAGACAGTCGAGTGTACGCTAGCCGTGGGTGCAACACGTGGTTCACCCGGTAGATTCTCGCGTGTGATTCTGTAAGGAGAAAGAAAACGAAGAGAGAAAAAGGAAAAAAAAAGAGGCAAAGAAAAACGATGACACACGTTATTTAGTGGGGAGTGAGTTTAGTGGAGGAGGAAAGAACAGTTTTGGAAAAGGAAACGAGAGGACGAGGAGATGGCGGAGAAGGAGGGGAAAGCGCCAAAGGTTTTGGTGAGCCCCCAGTTTTTTTTCTAACTCCTTTTGGTAATCATTCCCACTAATTTGATGGAATATTTTCTCCTTCCCCGTTACGTGATTTATTAATCCCCGTATTGATTAATTAATTAGATAATCCCGTTACACGTCATTTTGCTATGTTACCGCGTTTTTTCCCGTAAAGAAAATGCCCCAAAACCCCTGCGTTGCATCAGCCGTTACACCACTATGCCTCTCTCACTTGCACTCATTGTGTGGGGGTAGGCAAAGAGGTTTTTGTCCCGTAACTCCCGTAATTTCCCCGGGAAAAATCCGAAACCGACCCCCTTCGATGGGGTTGATCCCCACGAACCCAACGAGCCCCAATTTGCCCCTCCCGTTACATTTTTCGAACTTTTAATTAAGGAAAACGAAAGTGAAAAATTGGAGCATTTATTGCCACCGTGCTGGGACGATACATTCCATTCCTCCCTTTCCCCCCCCCCCGTAGCACGTCACCCGTATACCTCGGACAAATTCCGAGAAATTGTGCCTTTGGATGGTTATTGTACTTCCCCGAATTGAAATAACGACAACTAAAATCATTGAATTTCGATAGCCGTAATAATAATAACTAAAATCAATTTATTTCAGCATCATTAATAATAATAACTATAATAAAATTAATTAAAGGACATTTTTTTAACATTCCCGAGAATTTATGATTTTTTTGGATTTCCTTTTGTGGACTAATAATTTTTTGGAGTCTCGCGCGTTTTGAGACGTTTAAGGAAAATTTTGGGAATAATAACAGGGGAGTTCGCCAAATGTAAATGTTTGAATTTTTCTGGCAATATACTCAAATTTACCCGATTTTCTTGTGTTTCGAGTACTTTTTTTTATTCTCCCTCTCCCAACTTTCTCAACTTTCCAGGTTTCTTTTTGGTTTTCAGGGAATCGTTTCGAAGGGTTTTTTTTTGGTTTTTCGGTTAGTTGAGGAGAAATGGGAGCGGATCGGGTTAATACCCCCGATTCCACCCCTGACTCATGTCATGGTTTTTCTCTCGGGCTAGACGGGAAAATAGTAACACCTCCCCCCTTCCGCCTATTTCATTTCGTTCTCGGCGGAACTCCCTGCTGCTACGAGCCGGTTAAGAGCCATAAACATGTAGAGCAGGACTCCGCCGAGGAACTTCCGGTTTGGTGGTTCCGTAAAAGCCACCTGGCGCCCAGCAACGGTTTTTTATGGTGGAACTTAACATGAGAGAGGCGGAGGGGGGGACGGCGCGGTGATTTTTTTTCCTTTAGGGGGAAAAATCACGTTACAAAATGAAGCACTCTTCTGTGGATGATCGTTGCAATCACTCGAAAGCTGGTTTTTTCGCAGAGTAAGAAGGACAATAACTACCACTGTAAAAACAGTGACTCGACCAGGATTGTCTTCTCAAATGAATCAAGGTGACCAGCTGGAGGCGCGTAGGCGTCTACATCCATCTATATGGTACAATTACAAATACCACTTCATCAAACAGACTGCAACAACAATATATCTGAAATGTGCAAAATGGCCAAGATGTAACGTGATGGCTAATATCAAAGCGGGAGTCTTTTCAATGTCACTAAATACGCCTCAACACAATCATCCAGCTATGAATCTCCTTGAAATCACAGCTGAATTTGAAAACAGATTGTTCATCAAGACTAGTCACCAATGGATTTCACTGCTGGTGATTTATAACAGTGTCGTAGCAGAATTCCCAGGCATTGTAGTCCCATTTTACATGGTGGCGGAGAGGTTGTCTCGTTGGCGTCGTAGCTTTGTCCTGTCGAGAGAGTAACGAGCCCCGAAGGATCTCGTTCTTCGCGGAACATCGGCAGAGCACAGGTAAGTGCAATAACCATCGCGCACAACCCCAGAGACAAAATTTAGAGCTACCCATTAATCCCGCAACAAAACACCCCAAAATCCCCCGTAACGCAACGCCCCAAAAACCCGTGACAAACCCCGAAAACGCGACCGTTTAAAGCGGAAGCAAGGCTAGGGATGGGAAATCGCGCGAAAAGCCCATAAAAAGGGTGCTTCCAATAAGGGGATTTGTTGAATTGATTAGGGAAAATTAAGGTAGGAAAATTGGTTTATTAATTAAGGAAGGATTGGGAAGCAACAGCGGACAAGATCCTTGCCTCAACGTACACCAATCACATTTTTTTTGGGTATAAACAGGCCTGGTAGTATTTAGGAGGCATCGGCGGACAAGATCCGTGCCTCAAAGAGTTTTATTTTTTTTTGTTATTGTGTTGAATATTTTTTGGGGGGGCATCGGTGGACAAGTTCCATGCCCCAATAATTTATTTAAAATAGTAGTTGTGAAATCCCGGAGAAGCGTGCCCAAAAGTAGTCCGGTCGCGAAAAAGAGTTAATAATGAGTGAAAAGTTAGCCAAGAGTCCCCTTTAAATTCAAAAGAAAAATGCGCGAAAAAGTGCCGTCGCGAAAAGATACGTCATGCGTCCCAGCGGTAAAAAGGGGCATGAACCGTTCGAGTCGAAGGACACGGAGAACGGAAGACAGTCGAGTGTACGCTAGCCGTGGGTGCAACACGTGGTTCACCCGGTAGATTCTCGCGTGTGGTTCTGTAAGGAGAAAGAAAACGAAGAGAGAAAGAGGAAAGAAAAAGAGGAAAAGAAAAACGATAAGACACTTTATTTAGTGGGGAGTGAGTTTAGTGGAGGAAGAAAGAACAGTGGTGGAAAAGGAAACGATGGGACGAGGAGGTGGCGGAGAAAGAGGGGAAAGCGCCAGAGGTTTTGGTGAGCCCAGTTTTTTTTCTAACTCCTTTTGGTAATCATTCCCACTAATTTGATGGAATATTTTCTCCTTCCCGGTTACGTGATTTATTAATTCCCGTATTGATTAATTAATTAGATAATCCCGTTACACGTCGTTTTGTTATGTTACCACGTTTTTTCCCGTGAAGAAAATGCCCCAAGACCCCCGCGTTGCATCAGCCGTTACACCACTATGCCTCTCTCACTCGCACTCATTGTGTGGGGGTAGGCAAAGAGGTTTTTGTCCCGTAACTCCCGTAATTTTCCCGGGAAAAATCCGAAACCGACCCCCTTCGATGGGGTTGATCCCAACGAGTCCCAATTTGCCCCTCCCGTTACATTTTTCGAACTTTTAATCAAGGAAAACGAAAGTGAAAAATTGGAGCATTTATTGCCACCGTGCTGGGGCGATACATTCCATTCCCCCCTTTTCCGCCCCGTTTCACGTCACCCGCATAGCTCGGTCAAATTCCGAGAAATTGTGCCTTTGGATGGTTATTGTACTTCCCTGAATTGAAATAATGACAACTAAAATCATTGAATTTCGATAGCCGTAATAATAATAACTAAAATCAATTTATTTCAGCATCATTAATAATAATAACTATAATAAAATTAATTAAAGGATATTTTTTTAACATTCCCGACAATTTATGATTTTTTTTGGATTTCTTTTTGTGGACTAATAATTTTTTGGAGTCTCGCGCGTTTTGAGACGTTTAAGAAAAATTTTGGGAATAATAACAGGGGAGTTCGCCAAATGTAAATGTTTGAATTTTTCTGGCGATATACTCAAATTTACCCGATTTTCTTGTGTTTCGAGTACTTTTTTTTATTCTCCCTCTCCCAACTTTCTCAACTTTCCAGGTTTCTTTTTGGTTTTCAGGGAATCGTTTCGAAGGGTTTTTTTTGGTTTTCCGGTTAGTTGAGGAGAAATGGCAGCGGATCGGGTTAACACCCCCGATTCCACCCCTGACTCATGTAATGGTTTTTCTCTCGGGCTAGACGGGAAAATAGTAACACCTCCCCCCTTCCGCCTATTTCGTTCCGTTCTCGGCGGAACTCCCTGCTGCTGCGGGCCGGTTAAGAGCCATAAACATGTAGAGCAGGACTCCGCCGAGGAACTTCCGGTTTGGTGGTTCCGTAAAAACCACCTGGCGCCCAGCAACGGTTTTTTTATGGTGGAACTTAACATGAGAGAGGCGGAGGGAGGGACGGCGCGGTGATTTCTTTTCCTTTAGGGGGAAAAATCACGTTACGAAATGAAGCACTCTTCTGTGGATGATCGTTGCAATCACTCGAAAGCAGGTTTTTTCTCAGAGTAAGAAGGACAATAACTACCACTGTCAAAACAGTGACTCGACCAAGATTGTCTTCTCAAATGAATCAAGGTGACCAGCTGGAGGCGCGTAGGGGTCTACATCCATCTATATGGTACAATTACAAATACCACTTCATCAAACAGACTGCAACATCAATATATCTGAGATGTGCAAAATGGCCAAGATGTAACGTGATGGCTAATATCAAAGCGGGAGTCTTTTCAATGTCACTAAATACGCCTCAAGACAATCATCCAGCTATGAATCTCCTTGAAATCACAGCTGAATTTGAAAACAGATTGTTCATCAAGACAAGTCACCAATGGACTTTACTGCTGGTGACTTATAACAGTGTCGTGGCAGAATTCCCAGGCATTGTAGTCCCATTTTACATGGTGGTGGAGAGAATGTCCCGTTGGCGTCGTAGCTTTGTCCCGTCGAGAGTGTAGCGAGCCCCGAAGGATCTCGTTGTTCGCGGAACATCGGCAGAGCACAGGTAAGTGCAATAACCATCGCGCACAACCCCAGAGACAAAATTTAGAGCCACCCATTAATCCCGTAACCAAACACCCCAAAAATCCCCGTAACGCAACGCCCCAAAAACCCGTGACAAATCCCGAAAACGCGAGCGTTTAAAGCGGAAGCAAGGCTAGGGATGGGAAATCGCACGAAAAGCCCATAAAAAGGGTGCTCCCAATAAGGAGATTTTTTTGTATTGATTAGGGAAAATTAAGGTAGGAAAATTGGTTTATTAATTAAGGAAGGATTGGGAAGCGACAGCGGACAAGATCCGTGCCTCAACGTACACCAATCACATTTTCTTTCAGGTATAAACAGGCCCGGTAGTATTTAGGAGGCATCGGCGGACAAGATCCGTGCCTCAAAGAGTTTTATTTTTTTTTGTTAATGCGTTGAATATTCTTTGGGGGGCATCGGTGGACAAGTTCCATGCCCCAATAATTTATTTAAAATAGTAGTTGTGAAATCCCGGAGAAGCGCGCCCAAAAGTAGCCCGGTCGCGAAAAAGAGTGAATAATAAGTGAAAAGTTAGCCAAGAGTCCCGTTTAAATTCAAAAGAAAAATGCGCGAAAAAGTCCCGTCGCGAAAAGATACGTCATGCACCCTAGCGGTAAAAAGGGGCATGAACCGTTCGAGTCGAAGGACACGGAGAACGGAATACAGTCGAGTGTACGCTAGCCGTGGGTGCAACACGTGGTTCACCCTGTAGATTCTCGCGTGTGGTTCTGTAAGGAGAAAGAAAACGGAGAGAGAAAGAGGAAAAAAAAGAGGAAAAGAAAAACGATAAGACACGTTATTTAGTGGGGAGTGAGTTTAGTGGAGGAGGAAAGAACAGTGGTGGAAAAGGAAACGATGGGACGAGGAGATGGCAGAGAAAGAGGGGAAAGCGCCAGAGGTTTTGGTGAGCCCACAGTTTTTTTTCTAACTCCTTTTGTTTATCATTCCCACTAATTTGATGGAATATTTTCTCCTTTCCCGTTACGTGATTTATTAATCCCCGTATTGATTAATTAATTAGATAATCCCGTTACACGTCGTTTTATTATGTTACCACGTTTTTTCATTGTGTGGGGGTAGGCAAAGAGGTTTTTGTCCCGTAACTCCCGTAATTTCCCCGGGAAAAATCCGAAACCGACCCCCTTCGATGGGGTTGATCCCCACGAACCCAACGAGCCCCAATTTGCCCCTCCCGTTACATTTTTCGAACTTTTAATTAAGGAAAACGAAAGTGAAAAATTGGAGCATTTATTGCCACCGTGCTAGGGCGATACGTTCCATTCCCCCTTTTTCCCCTCCGTATCACGTCACCCGTATACCTCGGACAAATTCCGAGAAATTGTGCCTTTGGATGGTTATTGTACTTCCCCGAATTGAAATAATGACAACTAAAGTCATTGAATTTCGATAGCCGTAATAATAATAACTAACATCAATTTATTTCAGCACCATTAATAATAATAACTATAATAAAATTAATTAAAGGACATTTTTTCAACATTCCCGAGAATTTATGATTTTCTTTGCATTTCTCTTTGTGAACTAATAATTTTTTGGAGTCTCGCGCGTTTTGAGACGTTTAAGGAAAATTTTGGGAATAATAACAGGAGAGTTCACCAAATGTAAATGTTTGAATTTGTCTGGCAATATACTCAAATTTACCCGATTTTCTTGTGTTTCGAGTACTTTTTTTATTCTCCCTCTCCCAACTTTCTCAACTTTCCAGGTTTCTTTTTGGTTTTCAGAGAATCGTTTCGGAGGGTTTTTTTTGGTTTTTCGGTTAGTTGAGGAGAAATGGGAGCGGATCGGGTTAACACCCCCGATTCCACCACTGACTCATGTCATGGTTTTTCTCTCGGGCTAGACGCGAAAATAGTAATACCTCCCCCCTTCCGCCTATTTCGTTCCGTTCTCGGCGCAGCTCCCTGCTGCTACGGGCCGGTTAAGAGCCATAAACATGTAGGGCAGGACTCCGCCGAGGAACTTCTGGTTTGGTGGTTCCATAAAAACCACCTGGCGCCCAGCAACGGTTTTTTATGGTGGAACTTAACATGAGAGAGGCGGAGGGAGGGACGGCGCAGTGATGTTTTTTCCTTTAGGTGGAAAAATCACGTTACAAAATGGCTCAGTTATCTCAGAGCTTGTGCCACCCTGAGTTTTAACGAGAGATTTATCACCGAGCCGTATGGCTGATTTCGACGACGTGTCTGGTTGTAGGCTCTGTGACTGATAAATTTTAACCCGCTCATACGCGGATGTACTTAAGAATGACCTGTCGCTACCACTATCTTTTATTCCTTGAATTTTTTCACCGAAAATCTGAATTTCAAAGGGAATCCTGATGGCTTTGGTCGGTTTTCTCGTGTTATCTTCCTCGCGATAGATTCTCCTTTGAGTCGAACGGTGAATTGCGTGTGGAGGCATTCAAGAGGATTGACGTTTTTGTAAGGGAACACTATTGACGTTCTCCTTGTAAATTTCATCATTCGCGTTTGATTCAGTCAACTTATCGTCTAACATAGTTGACAATTGTATCTCGAGCTTCGTGAATTTCTCGTCTGCTTCGTCTTGAGCTAAGTCCTCAAGTTCATCGTCCGTCATTTCGTCTTCACTCTCACTCAGCGCAATGATATTCAGTGCTATCCCTTCGATCGTCTGGGATTCGTTTGGAAAAATCGGTGAATCAGTTTTATCGAGATGTTTAACTTGTATTACTTTAATATTTTGATTATGACTAACGTCTACCGGTTGACAGTTCACCTCTGCGGTGCCCTTGCTTGCAGTAGCCGGAGGTCCAGTTACTGGGGGCTTTTGGAGTTTCCCGGATTCTCCGGACAGTTTTTCGTCTCGTGGCCCGTTTTTAGATAGTTAAAGCATACGATTTGTCGATCATTCGCGCAACAACATTGGCTATGGCCCATCTGACCGCAGTTTCCGCGAAACAATTTACTCGGATCGAAAGGTGGTTTGTTATTGTTTTGTTGAACCGAGCTCTTGTCGGTTATTGTATTACCCGATCGATTCTTTTTATTGAATTGTTCGGGATTTTGGTCAAGTCTCTGTCTCGTTAGTGATTCGGAACTCTGTTTGAATTTATTGAACTTTTTATTTTGTAATGCATTTAAATAAACCGTCTCGTCGGGTTCTGTTCCGCTTTTTTCTTCATCAAACTCACTACTATTCAGTGTTCTCTTGAATACAGTTTAATTCTACCGGTCTGTTGGACTTTCCTCTCGATTTTTGCGTCGCGGTGCATTGCTTATGAATGTAACTTCGCTCATTAACATAATTGGAGAACTCTGAATCATCGCAATGCCACAAATTTAAGATTTCATACGTTAGACGAGGGTTAAATTTGGTAAGAATTAATTTAAGCTGTTCTCTAACATCCGGAGGGTTTTGCATTCTTTCAAAAATAAGTCTCGCTCTACTCGCGAATTCAGCCAGAGTTTCTCGTTTGTCGATTTTTGTATGACGTATTTCGAATAAGAGATCTGAATCGTCGCGTTTGATTGACCAATCATTACGGAACGCTTTTACGAAATCTTTTCACGTTTTCCAGGAATTTTTATTGACGAGATACCAGGCTCTCTGTGGTCCTTCGAAAATTCTCGACGAACATGGTACAAAGAGCTCTTTCTTGATACCGCTCGCTGTCAATAGATCCTTTAAAATGAGCGGAAACTGTTCGGCGTCTCTCTCAGTTCGTGGGAATGAAATTATCCAAGAGTTGACTATTGGTCCAACCTTCAAAGCGGATGGCTGATGACTAAAATTATTTTCGTACGTATCTCTCCCTCTATGAGAACTTCTACCGCATAACTCTTGTGTCGTTGCACTTGATCGTAATTCATAATGATCTTCGTCATTGTGACTCGAATCACTTTGACGCCACGATAGCGCTCCCGGTGGTACTGAGCGTTCTGAACGACCGCGAGAAGAGTGATTGTTTAGGTAGCTTCGCTCTCGTTCAGTATTTCGTGAATACGTATTTTGTTGCCTTGGCTGGTTTGGTCTTTCTATTGTCTATAAATAGTCTCTGGTCTTTTCCCTCATATATCTGTACTCGTTTCTTGTCATGAGCATTTTCTGACTTTCCAGTCTGCCACTCGACGTAGATTGATCTACGATAACTGCAATAAGTCTACGCAGATCATCGCTATCTGCGGCACTATTACTCGTGTGGGAGGCATTCGCTGCGTGATCGTTGTTGATATCAGAATGACCACTTCTTTTCTGGAGATGAAGTTGACGCGGATCTTTCTCTGTTGGCGCCCGTTCATTTCGTGATCGGTTTTCTCGTTGTTTTTCGTCGTTACCCGAATTTGAATGAGGCGCTGATTGTTTTTGAGCTGGTTTACGATGTTTCTTAATTACTGCCTCCCCTTCGTCTGAATACATATCTTCCTCCAAGATCTCCTCGTCGCTCCCGTCGCTATCTACTGACCGCGAGTCCTCCCGGTTGTCGCTCGTCACAGACTGATCATTCAAGTGGTCTCTGGTATTTCCACTCATATCTTTTTGAATGCTCAAATATTCTTTGAGTCGCAAAAAACTACTCGCTAAATTTTTCATTCCTATAGCGAAAGCGCTTAATCTCTTTTCTACGGCTGTGAAATGACCATCAATAGCCAATTGTTCAGCATTTAGCTCAAGTTCCGACGGTGGAGGCATGCCTAGTGGTGTACTTTGACGTGTTAGAGGGATACTAGGCTGGGTTGGACTACGATTGAGTTGCTTGCCTCCTCTGAAGGCTGTGACGTACACAGGCTGCAGAATACCTTCTGAAGAATCGACCGACTCAAATCCGTCTGTTTCTTCCGATATCTGTACTGGTGATTTTTCCCCACTGGTTCCCTTCCCGTAAAGACTATACTCTTGGACTTGTGGAATTGCTAACGTTCAATTCAATTCCCAATATTGATGTTGGAAGCAACAAATTTTATGTGGGAGATAAAGTTATCACGATACCCACAGGGAGCTATGAAATAGAAGACATTGAAGCTTTTTCAATTGAGAAACTGGCTGCGTATGACATCTCCATTATTTTACGACCAAATGATAATACCCTGAAGAGTGAAATTAAATGTAATTTTGCGATAGCTTTTGAAAAGGAGGATTCTCTTGGAGGACAATTAGGATTTTCCCGCCGAATCCTCAAACCACATATTCTGCATGAATTCGATGTTCCAGTGACTATGCTCAAAATTAGCTCATTGAGAGTGGAATGCAATATAACTATGGGAGCCTATATCAACGGTCAACGAGTACACACTATACATGAATTTTTCTCCTTGTGTTCCACCAGGATATATAGTGGTGTTACACCCTACGTTCATGTGAAAGATGTCGTTCAGTGTATGATGAAGGATGTGTCTTCCATTTATGTGAAAGGTCAACAAAAGAAGAAGTGGCTCGCAGAAATAATTGAAAATTCCAAGCCAGTAATCAATCTCGAAGACTTGGATTGTCCGAAACTCAGTCAATTGACTACCTCCCAATTTCATCATCACGAAGAAGAACCAATGGCACTCGTGTGCTGCTAATAATGTGAAACGACTGACAAAGTGGTACTTTTGCAACTGTATCTCAAGTCTTGACGAACCTCTGGAACTCTTTTGCAAGCTGAAAAGTATCAAGAAAATGACCACTCAGGATATTTCATTTTTCCGGAAAGAGTTCCTCCTTATGTTTGCATCAAGTAGAATTGAGGATGTATGGGAAAAATTGCCTGAAGCCTATCGACAAGATAAAAATATCGCCAATTGTCGCAGATGCTATGATCACTACCAGCCCAATCCAGATCACACTAATGACCGTCAGGTTTACCCAATGATCGAAAATTGCTTTGTTTGTAGAGTGTTTACAAATTTGTAAAACGAGCAAGATTAAGAGGATTTCTTACCAGAAAATTGTGTAATAGGATTATTGAAGGAACTGAAAGAAATAATCATTATTTTTCCTAATTGATATGAATTTTTTCCCCCAAAAAAATCCCATCTATTTCTCTACTATTTTCTTAACACGCATTGAACTCAGATGAGAAAAATGCTTGAATGGAGGTATTATCTTTCATTAAGTTTTTCATATGAGCCTCAAAACTTATTTATTGAACATTGATCCTCCACGAAAAACAATTTTTGGAAAAAAATTGCCGCCTATCCCTCGTGGAACATTCTAGCCTCTCTCGAGTAACTGCCTGGCCTCCTTCCCCCCACTTATCCCTTATCCACCTCTACACGTTCCCATAAAAACATTCGAGAATGTTCCATCCCCCTCTTGCCCCTCCTCACCACCCAGCATGTCCCCATAGAACATGTTGGAATGTTCCATCCCCCTCTTGCTCCTCCTCACCCCCTCCCCCTCTCCTCTGTCCTCATACCCCCTCTCCTCCTCACACTCCCCATAGAACATTCTAGAATGTTCCCCCTTACCTCCTCTGCGGCCCCCTACTCGGCGGTTCTAGCCGACCGATGACCTCTACGGGTGATGACTCATTTTCAAGGTCACTGGTGGATTAGAATTGGCCTTGTTATACAACTTATATCTAAATACAATCTTCTACAACCGAATGATGTTATTTTATGTGGTCAAATTTAGTATTATATGGGAACTGGGATTCTACTATAAAATTTGGAAAGCTGGAGATAATAGTTTACGTTTCATGAAATATTGCCATTTTTTCTTGTTCTCATATCAGGATGGGAACGGTCTCATTTCCCAGGACCATTATCTTCTTCCTAATGATGGAATGAAAAATACTCGTATATTGAGGAAAAAATTTGGACTTTCTGAGAAAAAACTATGTTCTTAGCACTCGTACAGAATAATCTATTTGAAAACTTTGGAATATTCAGAATTAGGGAGGCTCATCTGCATCAATATTCACAGCTTAGCTTAGATGTAATTGGTCAAGTAGTTCCAGAGATATAACCTTTTTTCATCAAATAGTTTTTCATAGATATCTCAGGAACTGCTGGGTTAACTTTATTGAGATTTAATACTGGGATTCGCACTCATGAGATGTACAAACTCACCAAATTTGAAGCTGCTGACTCGAATATTCCTTGAAATATCGCAATGAACGCATTTTTTTAACGATTACATTAAAGCTAATATGATAAATGAACTGAAAATCAGAACACTTGCCACCTCGAGGGTTCAATAGGCGTATTATCAGTGTGCATCTCCTCACTGAGGATAGATGCTCTCAATTGATTTTTCGATGATAAAACTCGAGAGAGTGACTTTTCGACACTACGCTTTTTCTCGGGAACCATTGAGCCGATTGAGTTTGAATTGCGCTGAGAATACGGCGCTTGCATGGTTAATATCCTCTCGAAAGTTCACATCGATCCATGTAGTTGTTTCGGACTGAAGTAATAACATGTGTCATCACATGAAAGCACACAGACACATATACTGTAACGAGGTCAGAAATCTGGAAAGAATTCCTACCACGTTGTGTGTGGGTGCATGTGTATGCGTGTGTGTATGTGCGTGCGTGTGTTCAATGGCGGAAGAAGAGTGTATGATTCCAAAATAGGGTTTATTCAAGCAGAAACGAAAACTACCAACGTTGTTTGGCTCCCAGCAGCGCCCTCTTAAATGGTACTCACCTTCGGTCATCCTTCGTCAAGGTTCGGGAGTATTGTTCAAATAATTGACATGCGAAACGACTTTTTTTGATAACAATCATCTGTTTAATGAGAAAATAGACCAAAGTCCAATCATTTACATTTTTACAGAGTTTTGATTTTACCGACCTTGTATAGATTATTTCAAATTTTCGTGACATCACTTTTTGCAGCAATTTAGGTCATATATAGGCGTTCGTTCATGAGAACGATTGTTACATTACTGGGATTTATACGCAGCTGAAGTCAGGCAGAAGCCCATCTGAAAAACTGGTGCTCCACTAGAGATGTCACAGCTATCTCCGAGCCTGGTGGTGGTGTGAGAGGAAGAACTGCGCAGGCGCACCGGAGAGACTTCTAGACGAGGAGAAGAGGACTCAGACAATATAATCAGACCTGGCGCGGTGATCAGTGAGCTTACTTTAGGCGGTAGAGATGTCTCCATCCACGTGATAAATGCCACGTAGCCACGCTACGGGCAACCAACGACAACTGTCGCCAAATTGAGCGATAGTGAATCCAGGGACTACTCCCAATCCTCTCGAGTCCACCGCCGAACGCAGACTAACGGTCACCGGCTCTATTTATATCGGCTGAGCCTGCTTGTCCTCGTCTAGCCCCCCTCTCTGGTACACCTGCATGGTTCTTTTTCTCACACTACTGCCAGGCCTGGAGATAGCTCGAACATTCCTAGTGGAGTGCCAGCATTCCAGCTGGGCTTCTGCCTTAGCCTTGACCGCTCATCAATCCTAATGACGTAATCGTTAGTTTACGGTAACTTTAAGGTGTCATTTCAAGCAGATGGCACCATGGTATTATTTGTCCAGCTGTCAATGTGTGAGTCTTCTCGAGCTCAACACTTGAATGCCTTCACCTGAAGGTGGCATAAGCGGTTGCGATAGCCGTAACGAGAAGCCTCATTACAATACATACATACATTAAATCTCGAACTCCAAAAAAAAGACGATCACAGTGCTTCCATTCGAAAACAGAAAACTGAAAATGTAGTTATGATACAAAAAAACACGGAGTAATTAGATTCAGCTGACCACGTCGTGGAAGGACTCTACTGTGAGAAGCAATCTATCAAGATTCTAGATTATCATTTATTCATTGGAGAAATGTATTTTCATAATTAAATTTGGCTTAACACATAATGAACATTTGAGAAATTACTATGATATATTTATTGATCAATGTTTAGACCATTTCGGTCTTGTACAAGGGAGTGAAGTGTCGAGATCGCAGGTTGGCGTATGTACATGATTTAAGCATAATTAGTAATCATTAACATATAATTAACCTATGACAAAGATGTAGTAATTCCTGTTGCATTACAGTAAATTCTCTTTTTTTTGTCCTATTATTCTTTTAATTCGTTCATTTATTTATTTATTTTTATTTATTGGTGTATCCATTTCTTACTAATCTTTTGGAAAAAGTGGTGAAGGGCAGAGATGTCCTCTTTATTTCGTGCATTAAGAATATTCCGGGTTGCCTCACGAGTATCAGGGAATTGGGTGCAGTTGTTAATTAGAGTAGTCCTTTCGGGAATAAATTTTGGGCAATGATTCATAAGATGGAAGAGGTCATTTGGAGTTGAGTAGCGGCAATTTGGACAGTATTCATTGTTGGAGAAACGGATAATTTCTTTGCCAATTAGGACAGCTGGATGAATGGAGGGGAGGAGGCGGCACTGTGCTATAGTTTTAAGCAGGCATATGGTAAGTTTGAAGTTAAGGTATGGTTGTCTTCCTTCAATTAAATCTAATGTATTATATACATGTAGAGAGTAAAGTTTTAATCGGGTGTGATCTTTTGCAGTGAGGTCTTTTCTCATTCTTGCAAGTATGTTTTTAATGTTGTCTTTGATACGGCCCTCGGCGGTAAGACCTTTTAAGCCTGAATGGAAGTAAGGTGAAATGATTTCATTTACTTGGGTGCACCAATTATATTTCTCTGCAGAATTCGGGAGTCTTGAGATTTTTACCAGTTTTTTGAAGCAGATTTTCGGCAGCCTGTCGTCATCCATTTCCATGATTTTATTTACCCAGTTTAAAGCTCTCGTTATGACATCATACTTGAGAAATTACTATTCATCAGGAGAATAATGGATTGAATAAAAATTTTCAAGAAGTGCTCTTTATTAGTTATATGTATGATCAATCGAAAAATTGCACGGAACTATTTGTTTTAAATCTTATTGTCACAACAAAATATTCGAATATTAGACATTCTTTCCTCAAAATCTTTACATGGAATAATTATCACATCTCCAGATTCTTCTAATCTCACTTTGCTTGTCTAGAGACGTTCGTTTTCCGCTTCGTCTGTGCAAAAAAGAGTATACACGTCTCGGATGGCAACAAGTCAGCCTCGACAATAATTTGATACCCTCACTCCACTCGGGAGGCAAATGATTTTCGAGGTTAATTTTTTCCCGCCCTAAGTGTCTGAGATACTATTTTTACCCTTGAATGATTTGCGAAAAATTTTCCACGCACAAAACTACTTTATGAATGATCGAAAATGGAATTTCAAGATTGTCTCTGAAAAAATCTCCAACAAGTTAGCAGAATGATTCACTATCATTTGAATTGATCCCATAGAAATTAAAAATGGTCGATCTGTAGTAGATTTCTCGACTAACATTCAGATATTCTCTGGTGATTCCAGAAGTAATCCCAAGTGGTCCCAGAAACAAATTGTGTTCACCCGGGCAGATCTGGATCATTTTTCCTGGATCAACCTCTCAGGTATTTTCAGTAACGTGGTTCAATGAAGCTCCGAACGTCATTGACCTGTCAAGGAGAGTACTGCGTTCCTATATTCGCTCCTCAACAGGTTCTCTTCCTGCTGTTGAGTCGAGGAATTGAGGGAATTCAAGAATACTTACAAATCCTTTCCTACTCCGAGCACAAGTGCTAATGTTCTGTGAATTCTTGATGATGTAGGGCGAATCTGCACTGTGATTCTACTGTATAACAAAAAAAACTATTTCACGCTTTTTTCATAATCTTTATTTTCTATAAATCCAGCATAACAAGTCTTCGCATAGTGAAATGAAGAGGTTATCCACAAATTCTATTCGGTTACTCCAGGGGAATCTCTTTCTGCACCATCTAAAGCAGAAATTTTCCTGTTAATTTTGGAGTACACATATTGAAATGGATATTTATATTTAATAATATTGCATTGCCCATGCAATGGAATATTCAGAAATTCTTCTATAGAACAGAAGAAGTTGGATATACCAATTTCATTCTAGCGTAATTGATCAATTCATTTTTCTAGACTACATCTAGTATAATTTAGTAACGAAGTGATAAAATTGAGTCAATTCTACTGAACATCGTGCAATTGCTGTACTGTTGGGGGGATCGGATGATAATTATTTCCGTACTTCTAAATTTTTTGGAATGAGAGACCTATTACAACAATTTCTACATATTAGACAGATTCTCTAATATTTTATGATAACTGATATCCGAAAATTCATGTTTTCCACCAATCCACAACGGTAGTGATGTGCCATTCCTTCAGAAGGAATTCTCCGGTAGCTTCAGGTGTGCTGAACAAGGAAGTTTGTCATCAAAACCATTTTACTCCTCTCAGACTATGACACATTGAACATTGGACATTCGATGTTTGAATTTTTCTGTGCTGTGATATCATCCGAAGTAAGGTTTCTCGATCAAATTTTGATCAATCGCTGGATTGATTTTCATACTGAAATCGATCCACGAAGTCAATCTTTTTTCAGCAAAATTGATCGATGAAGAAACTTGGTAGATTTTTTCCATGATCTTCGAATTTGAGAAGTAAAACCTAATTTGGTCTAGAATTATAAGAGTGATAGAATGATTCTGCTCTTTTGTCTTGCATTTGTGATTTTCTGATATAATCAAAGAGATGAAATGGATGACATGATAACTACGGTCTTGACATCTATAATCCTATATTCTCAGTCATGATTGTTCATTGGATATTGCTTATGATAATCATTTTTGACATCTACATTATGTGCGGAGCGAATAGCAATACTAATTCTATTTGAGTCTCATAAAATTTCTTATTGGTGTTCAAACTATTGATTTTTTCCATTCTAAAATCCTCATCATTTAAATAAAAAGCGATGGGGATAGGATGAGTTAATATAGAATTACGCTCGGAATGTTAAACGAGACAGACGTGTTTTCATCACGGTCTATAAAGAAAACGGAAAATCGTGTGATTGAGCATATTAAAAGTAGTGTTCGTGGAGTGTTCCATCATTTCTTTTTCATCATGTGGCGAATAGTGCAGCAATTATAGAAAAAATTTCGGGAGCACTAGATGAAATTGAAGAAGAGGAGAGAAATGAAGAAAGGAAGAAGAGGAACCGCAGAGGAACTGAGCAAGATAAATAAAAAACTTGACTGATCTTCCCTGTTACCGAGCATTCTTGCTGGACTTCAATCGGACACTATTGGGAGGGACACATGCTCTCTCCTCTCATTATGTTCTATACATCTACACAATACACACTTGAGTTTGATAATTTGATGTACTGGATTGGTTCGTTGTCCCATATGAGAAATTTTTCGCTGGATAGAAGCTTCTGTTGTTTCTAGCAATTGTGGAGAAGCTATTGGATTTATTCATCACCATAAAAATACAGACTGGAACCAATTAACTGTATACTGTGATGATTCAACACCTACAATATTAGTAGAAACAGCTTAGCAGTAATACACGCATCAATGAGAAATGACAAGTAATTCTGCTCTCGTTGGATTGAGTGAAATTCATAGCTTTGAATTGATAATCAAGAAATAATTTGACCATCTGACGGTTCAGAAATGAGAATGAGTTCCATTTCGAGAACTTGCACTGTTTCTCATAACGACTGATTTCGAAGTAGAATTGATTACTCTCGCTTTATGACTTCGTCACTAATTTGAACCTCAATAAATTAAAAGTAAGGAATTCAGGAATCGATTCAGTTCACCTGAATGCATGCCTTGAGGTATTCCATATCAGACATTCTTTGTGATTTAGCAGGCGGAACTTTTCCCCGTCGGCGCAACTCTTGTTTAGCCTCGTTCAAATCAAATATCTCCACGGGATCCAGTTTAGACTTGAGTACTAGACTCGCCAGGTACTCAATGTAGTGCTGCCTGCGGGGAAAAGTACCGGTATTTTGATAAAATTATGTTCTTAGAAAAATCCATTTTTTTACCTGCACTAAGTCATTTTTATAGTCATCGATTGGTCTTCTATACCAATTTGGTGGTAAACTTAGACCGGCACGCTTAATACACGTTTCAAGATCATCAACTGACAGTAATGGTAGTGGTTCCAGTTTGGATAAACGGATTTTACGTACGAGGTATTCTACGTAGTGAATCCTGCATACGATTCAAGTAATTTACTATTTTTTAGGGCTTAGTCACAAAATGAAAAAATTATATTGTTTGCTTTCAGAAATTCATTCTGTGGTAGAATATCCATTCCATATTAATTCAAGAACATTGTTCGAATCTTCAAAAATAGTTTGTTGTCAGTATTTTCGACATGCTAAATTTGAATGATGAGATAGGATAGAAACTATCACAATATCTTCATTACTAGACATTTAAAATTTGGGAATTATGTGAAAAAAAATTGTTGCTGTTCAAATTTGTATGATGCTACATGGAAACTTCAATCGAAAATTAACAGAAAAGCATGCTAAATAATTAATTTTCCCAAACATGAATACTGGAGAACAGTTAACGCTGGATTATGCACGTTCACCTGCCTGTTGGAGAAAGAGAAAATGTATGGAACCTACCTGCAGAAACCAGCATGATTCTCCACTATCTCAGAATTGCATACAGCATCGATGATTCCAGTCGGCGTATCTTTCTGCAATTGAACTTTGCATTTACGTTCGACAGTTGGATTTTTAATGTTGAACTCAACACCATTTGCTTTCAAAAGTTCTTGAAGTTGTGCTGGCTCTTTATCACGCAAATAGAATAGGCAATTTCTCGGATGATGCGCATGAAGACCCAATTTAGCACAATAGGGACTTTCGGTACATTTGGCGCCCATGATGAAAGCCTTTCCACATCCACAACAAAATTCATATTTACACTGGCTGCAAGTAAAGTGCATACAGCCTGCAAATAAGAGAGATGAGTATTACTCAATGAATTGAATAGATTGAAGCAAAATGGATATCAGGGTTAGAAAGAACGCAGTAAGTTCCAGTCTGAATTTTAACGATCCATACAATACATAATATTCGAAATGTATGAGAGTACTTAAGACATGCTCCTTTGGATGATTCCATTGATAATATCAGGATATTTCTGATAGAAACACTAAGAAGAATGTCACTTGTGATACCCCGAGTGCTCGGAAATTAGTGAATATTTCCCAGAAGGTTTATTGCTCAGCAACACTTGCGTGAAGCTTAGCAGTAACAAAATTGGTGCCAAACTGAACGCACAGGTTGCTGAGCGGGTAAACTTGAGGGAAATACCCGATCAATCTTCGAGCACGAGGGTATTGAGGGTATTGGGAGGATACTTGTTTTAATTCTAATTTTGGCGAATGGATTCACGGATTTGACATTTTCGTGGGATGAAGTGGGTTGAAATTTGGTAATAAACTTTCGTTTTCTGCTCATCAACAGTCATGGTATTACTAAAAATTATAACAATAATACACACCACGTGATGTCAAATCCCTGACTCCTATTGGTCGAAATTGTGATTGAAAAAATAATCATTGTTTGATGAGAGATCTAGATCTCGATATATTTTAATTGAGATTAACAAGATAATTATGGATTTTTATTTGTGAGCGTGGAGCTTGAGATGAGCGCGAACACGAGAGTCTTTTTATTTAACACTTTATTTAAACAATATAATAAACTCTTTCTACTACTTTAACAATTCTCATTAACTTGGATTTTCACTGATTTTTTATATATTCAATTGAGAAGTTTGAGAATTTGAGAATTATAAATAATTGAGAGGATTCTGAGAAAACCCTTGTCACGAGGTGTACCTAGCAAGTTCTTAGAACAGAGTGAGAGGGAGAGAATCAATCGAGATGTGATTCATTCAATTCTGTGATTATTCCTGCAATCCCAGGATGTTGGCCCAGCGTTTTTGCTTCCGAATGGAAGCATTGTAAATGTGATTTTCTTCGATTTTGTGTGTGTGTGTATGTGTGACAGATATCAGCTCATTGCTCCGCAACGATATTAATTGGTGAGCTGACAATTTAACAGTACTTTCCCTCCCTATGCAAATTGCTGTCAGTCAAATTTGAGCGAAATCGGTTGAGTACTTTACGAGAAATCTCAAATTTTCGAAAAATCATTTTTTCGATTTTTCTCCGCGAAAAATTGATTCCCAGCCCCGACTCTCAGCCATGGAATACTTCTCATTTGAACTCACAATTTTCACTGGAGGTAAATTTTGCTGAGATTTTTCGTTTGCAGATAATTTCAATTACAGTGTTTTTTATCCTGAATTTACTACATACGATAGCTCAAGAACTATTTGAGTTGGAGACTTCAAATTTCGTCAGTTTGTGCATCTAATGAACGAAAAGTTTGGTATTGAAATTGGGCGAAATCGCTCCAGTAGTTTCTGAGATATTGGCCAAAAACCATTTTATGAGAAGATGTTATATCTCGAAAATTATCCGAGCAAATACATCCAAGTTCAGCTTAGAAGATTCATCTCAGTGAGCCCCACAAATGGTGAGAATTTTAGATTTTTCAGAAGAAGTCTCTTGTAAAGGTGTTCGATATATGAGTTTTTTCAAAAATCACGGTTTTTCTTAGCTTTCTCCCTAGGAACACTACTATTTTTTATTTCACCATTCGAGAGTCAACAATTTTTTCTACAAAATGACTACCTTTTCATTCTGACGGCAATCAAAAAGAATAGGAGTCCTATTTGAAACCCGAACGTCAATGTTTGTGTTCCATCGTAGGATCTGAATTTTCATCTAATATTGAATTTTTATGTACCATATGATATTATTGCAATTTAATCGATTATTCTGAGTTGAGATTTCGAGAGCCATGTAGATTCCAAGTATCGCAGATGGAATCCCGAACAGATCGATACAATCTAGAGCAATATTTGTAGGAATATATGAGTGCGTATTTGTTGCGAGAATAATGTTATTTCTTGAGCAATGAAATACATGAATAGCGATTCGATTCACCATAGATGAATTCCATTCGGAAGCATTTTGCCAATCGAATTGGCAAAATATCAAATGTCGCACAAAGAGTGGAGTTTGCGAATAACGCACCAAGAATCAGGCTTCTGCTTGTTTTTTTTTATCTATACAATTGAAAAAAAATCATATTCCAAATTTTTCATTTCTTCTTTCAACAGTTTCGTTCACACAGTAAAATAAATGCAATAGAACGATTTCACAAGGTTTCGGGCTAACTTGCTGAACCTTCGGTAGTAATTATTCGGGGAATTACTAACCCCAATGGACGGCATGAGCAATCCATTCCCGGTAACCCAGTGTGCTGGTTATGGTAGACGGGCGCGGATCTAGTCACAGTCCCTCTAGCGACAACAAGTCGGAATTGGGGTATTCCGCGATCTATCGTCACCCAGAGAATACCGGACGTCTCCATCCGCACGAGAAACGCCAGGTGGCTACGCTACGGGCAACTAACGATAACTCTCGCCGAAGCGAGTGGTAGAGGTTCCAGGGACGTCTCCCGATCCTCTCGAGTCTGCCGCTTAAGGCAGATTAACTGATCACCGTGTCGTTGAGTCTATTTATATCGGTTGAGGCTGCTTCTTCCTCTCACACCACTGCCAGGCCCGGATATAACTCCGACATCTCTGGTGGAGCACCAGCATTTCAGCTGGGCTTCTGCCTTATCCTCAGTCGGATATAAATCCCACTGACGTGTCAGTTAGTTCCCGGTAACTTTAAGGTGTCATCTTAAGCAGATGGCACCGCGGTAGAATTTTCTAGCTGTTCATGTATGAGTCTCCTCGAGCTCTACACTTGAATAGCTTCACCCGAAGGTGGCATAAGCCGATGCGATAGCCGTAACGAGAAACCTCGTTACATATGATTTGGAAGGACCTAAAACGATGTTGCGAAGAAATGTCTGTCTGTGTATGTGTCGGTATGCATGTCTGTATGATTCGTTACATTTCATTACTCCTCAATGATTGGGCCTAGGAATTTGAAATGTTGTCGGTATATTCGTATTACTAATTCGTTTATTTAACGCTCTATTTAATCAGAATTGGATAAGTAGTTTTTGAAAAATCGATTATTTCCGATTTTTCCATTTTTTTTTATTAAAAAAGTTCTCTTAATCGATTCCGTCCAAACTCAGAGAGGATGATTGTCATCTTATCATTCAGCTGTTTGAATCATTCCAGACTTTCCCTACCATTAGTTTTTCGTTTATTTTCGTTTTAAGGTTTTTTCATGTAATCCCATGGCAACACAATAGCCGTTGAACTATACGCAGTGTAAATTCTAAATTGAGAGACTTCCTAGTGACTCGAATCTAGTCCTACAGGAGATTAAGATTGGGCTTGATTTTGGATATGATCGAAGTTCTTGAGTTACTTCAAAAAAATCATTCCTTTGAATCGTATTTTCGGCCCTTTGAATTTTTGTCACATCTTTTCCAAAACTTACAAGTGAATGATTCACTTCTCGTTATATAGGGAACAGGATAAAAAGAATTTTCGTTCAATGACTGGGAGAAAAACCAATGAATCTTTCGAAGTATATCTGAGAAATGGTGAAAGGAACTGGAGGAAAGAAAAGGAATCCCAGGTAACGTTTGGAGTGCATTTGATAATACTTTCCTCCAGCATGGCATGATTGTATCATTGCCAGTCTTCGTGCTTCAAATTAAGATGTATGAGCACAGTCTGGTATAAAAATGATATTTTCTGACACTAGATATTCCTAACTTTCTGCACTCACTTATGGGCTATACTTGTGACTACGAATATTGCTATTGTGAAGGTGTAGCGGTGAGAGAGAAAGAGACTAAGAGACATCCGTAACAGAATTGTGAAATAAAAATGTTTCTTGATGAATACGAGTTAATATGCATATAATACGATGTATCGCATAGGAAAAATCGAGAGTTCTCCAGAATTCCAAAATTTGAGATTGCATAGCCATTTTTTTTTTTTAAAGTACAATTAGTATATATTCCATGTACTGCTACTGTGTAAACCACTCATACTTTAGCTTTCAGATTACGCTGTACGGACGATGAACCCGCTTGAAGGGAGTATGTGGATTTTTTTTTCATGTATACTGGGTATCTGTTAGTCTTGAACGCGGGACCGCCAGATGACAAGTCAGTGCCTTTACCAGCTTAACCACCCGTGTTGTTATAAACTACACACAATGAAGTGCTATATAAGCCTCTTCAGTCTCCGCCAACCTTCCTTTTGCAATTAAATTGAGCATAATTAGTACATATTTCATATTATATGAAGTTTATATATATATATAGGTGAGAGAACCAGCCCAAGGAGTCTCTTCTCTCATACCGATTGAATTCCGTATAATCATATCTTAATTCAAAAGCTACTCCTTTTAGACACTAAGAAGTTTCACTTCTAACGAATGAACGTCTCACATACCCTCTATCCCTTCATTATAGAGTCAGGGACAGGAATTGTCGGAGCTGCAAACAATGCCCTCAGTGATTTAAGAGAATAATTGAAAATATCCTATCTCGGAAAGATTCATCGGAAAATTTACTTTCACTCTGTCTGTTATTCGTTCATGTTCATGTGAGACGTTTATTTAAATACGCTTCACATAATCTAGAATGTTCCTTCGAAACGTACCTCCACGTGATAGTGAGTAACGGAATTTACATTTGGGACAATCAATTCCATTATCAGCCAAATGTTGTTCGAGACCGGCTGCCTGATTATCTGGATCATTTTCATCCTTCCATGTTAGGAACTGTTCACACGTGAGTCCTTCATGCTGCTTTTCCCACTAGAATTGATGAGAAACTTCATATTTTCAAAAGAAGAAACTGAAACTCCTGATGGATTGAAAATATAATTTTGATTTTAGCTCTCACTGGTCTTCGACAGAGTGCGCAAGTTATCGAGTGGCAGTCCGGACAGATCAAACGCTTTTGCTCTGGATTCGCATAAAATCCACTGCAACACTGAAAACAAAAATGAAATTTCAATTTTATCCTCAAATGGAAGCTATGTGATTGTAATTTTTTCCGAATTTGAAGTTCTACCGGAATCTAACTCCAAATAATCGAAAACAGCGAGAAACGATTTATTTTCACATGTACACATTAGGGTGGACCTTACTTGGAGTCTACTGGAAAATCCATACTGAATATCCCTAACCGGTTCAGAAGAATGGAGAAAAAATTCCCATTTTCTGCACTTTTTACTTCATTCCCCTAGGTCTCCCTTTTTTAAATAAAAGTTCCAGCTTATTTTGGAACAATGATGATTTGATCTTTCTTCATTCAAGTGTGTCAAATAAAACAGATTGTAGAGCGGTAGAGGAAACAGTATAAGCATTGCACTCACACCACTTTGCTTCCTAGGCAGCAACATTTTTTGAGAATATCTTGGAAACTAAGCGAGATCGAACAATTTCACTTGTATCTTCATTGTAGCTCTTAAAATTTTCTACTAATTACTCAATCTACTCGCTTAGTTTCCGAGATATTATTGAAGAAATGATGATGGAATAATATCGATTTATCTATAAACTCAACATTTTCATTTTTGACGAATATAAAGTTTTCAGAAAAATCAATTTTATTCCGTCATCAGTTTTTCGAGAATATCTTAGAAACTAATCAAGATAGGACGATTTTATCTGGATCATCTTTTGTAGCTTCTGAATTTTTTCTACTAAAAGAAAGGAGACAAACTTCCTATATTCCTCCAAGTTCTTGAGATATTCTCGAAAATCTGATGATAGAATAAAATCGATTTGCCTGGGAACTGTATATCCTCATTTTCGACAACTATGAAGCCTTCAAACAAATCCATTCTGTTTTAGCATCGATCTTCTGTAAATATCGCAGAAATGGAGTGAGATAGATCCTTTTTTTGTAGCTTTCAGAATCCTCTATAAAACCAGAAGATGACACAGGCACTTATTTTCTGAAGTATCCTGCAAGAAACTGATGGATTCATGGACTCATGGAATGAATTGACAGTTTCTGAGTCAATAGTTAATGCTTCTGCTAGTGCAGTTACGAGATGAACAGCATCTCTATTGCTTACTTTGTACTTGTCAAGAACAGCAACGACTTTTTAGTTTTCGACAATGTTCAATGAATGAAAATGTTCAATGGTCATTGACCATATACGGACGTATATGACCATATATGTTCGTATATGGTCATATATGCAAATTGACCGCACATGAACATATATGATCATATATGGACATATATAGGCATATATATCGATTTTTTCCCGGGAATGATGTTGTTCCGAGATCAATCGGGATTGATCGGATATTGAGAGACATCCTAGCACCTATTAGAGTTTTGAATTGATTGATTTCGTTCAGATCCAATATCTAGGATTTTCAGGCGGACTTAGTGCTTGAGCTCACCGTCAGACTCAAAGATCACGCCAAAGTCTATACGGATCGATCTCTGAATGAAACAGTTATGTGTATGTTTGTGTGTTTATTTATAATATGTATCCCTCGTCCGACAATTATTCACGTTACCTGAGCACACCATTTGAAATTGGGGTCCTGCATAAGTGTTCTATCCCTCAGTTTCCTCTGGAAGAGCTCGTGAACTGGTGCGTCCAGAAGAGTTTTCAATTGTATATCAAGTATACTGAAGTACTCAAGGATATCATCTTCGTTAGCATCTCTCAAATCAGGCTCTTTGCAGAAAGGACAAACAGCATCCATTATATTCCTATCACTTATTTGGATAGTGAAATAATTCTTTGCACAATCACTGCAGCATCGGTGAATACACTTCAGCATTGAAATCATCTGCAACATGAAAAAGTGAAACGAGCCATCAGAGAGAATGTTCTGTTACCATGTTCGGTTCATATACCGAATGCCTGTCGGAACATTCACACAATTACAGGACTCTGTATCGACAAGTGATCTCAATGATGGCTCTCCCCCCGATCTTCTCAGCCAATCACCTGGGACGCCACTTGACTGACAGGTGTCCTGGTACACGCTCATCAATCGATTCATTAGATTCATTCAACACAGCTGTTATCTTAAATTAATATGCTCATTGATATTGGCTTCTTGCAACTCAATTCGCGTATACTATTCAGGCTTTTCCCAGAGGAATATAATCCACGGAGCGATTTCTCCTGCGCATAGTGCTCAGTTAATCAATTCGAACTACTCAAGACATTGTACAAACAAGCAGGAGTTCCACTCTTTGTCCGTTATTTGCAAGCCCAACTTCTTGTGCAACATTTAATATTTGGACAATTCGATTGACAAAATGCTGCCGGATGGAATTTCATCTATAAAGAATTGAATCGCTAATCATATATCCCATTGCTCAAAAAATAATATTATTTTCACAACGAATACGCACTCATAGATGCCTACAAATGATGTTCCAGATTGTATCGATCTGTTCAGAATTCAGTCTCAGGACTAGCAATCTCAGTTCGAATATAGTCATTTCAATCGGAATAATTCCATGCATAGAACATTGAATATCAGGTGGGAACTGAGATTGTTTTCAAATAGGATTTCTATTTCTTCTGATTGTCATCAGAATGGAAATTTGCTCATTTTATAAGGGAAATTGTCAACTCCCGAATAGTAAGATGACAAATAGTAGTGTCCCTCAGGAAAAACTGGAGGAAAACTATCATTTTCTCAAGCAATGATCCATTGAACACTTTTATAGGAGACTTCTTTTTAAGAATCTGAAATTCTCACCATTTGTGGGGAAAAGCATTGGGATGAAGCCTCTGAGCTAAACTTGAATGTAATTGTTTAGATAGTTTTAGAGATATAACCTCTTTCCATAAAAAAATTTCCATCAATATCTCAAAAACTTCGGGAGCTTTTCCACCTCAATTTCAATTCGAAACTTTTCGTTCATGGAATGGATGAATTGACGAAGCTTGGAAGCTGTAGTTCAAATACTTTTCAATTTATCGCGACGGCAACACTTAAAATAAATACGCTGTAGTTGGTGTAATGCATGTGAATGAACAGACTTGAAATGATCAATTGACTATGCCGAATGTTCTTGATAAATGGCAATTCCTTTATTAACACGAATAATGTACGCTTACATTGGTCACCATATTTAATATCAAGAAGGGGGAAATACAATGTTAATTATCGAGGGTTTATCTAAACATCAGTATCGATGGTATTCTTGTGGGTTGAACCGCAAGACTATCATACATCTCAACTCCTCCCAATTTTATGCCAAGAATTATACATATTGTAACCGGGTGAGTCGAGAATCGCGGGAGAGATACTCGACGCGCCATCGGACGGAGTCTGAGAGAGTCTCCCTGAGGAGCAGCCATATTGGGGCTGGCTAGAAAACAGGACATGGCGTTGGGACTTGAGAAAAGAGAGAACGACCACGCGTTGACCGAGTGTTTATATCCCAGTTTTGAAGTTTATAGAGTAATAGAGTTGTGTAAAAGGGCGTGAGAAGTATAAGAGGATAGTGAAGAGTATTATTCCCGTGTTATTTCCCAACGAAGAGTGAAGGACAGAGCCCTGAGAGGAAAATAGAGGTAGAGTGATTATTATCCCCCCACTCCCGTGAACAAGTTGGGTTTCCCATAGACAACTCCTGAGTGTTGACAATTGTAGAAAGAGATTCCCCTGATTCCCCGCGAGTTTCCCATAATGAGTCGGTTGGACTAACAGAGTATTCCCCCTGAGGCCCCGTGATAATTAACCCCAAATCCATTGACGGCCACATGTTCAGGCACTGGCCATATTGCTGGTCGTTTTCACCGTGGCAACAGAACCGGTCATTTTACCCTGAGTAATTTTACCGTGACTGTCAACTGACGGTCACAGTGGTCATTATTACCGAAGCCAAGAAAGCCCCCTTTTTGATTGTTAGAACACCCCTGAGGCATTCCCCCCCAATTAAAGAATAGTGTTTACTGATGAGATACTGAATAAACGCACTAGTTTAACTTAATTACGGTGTTTTTTGAGTTATTTATCCCTACTCCCGAAATTCCCTAAAATTCCCCTTTTATTGTGAGACCAAAGCTCACAATATAATCAATATTACAATAGTGGACAAAAGTCATTCATCAATACGAATCGTCAATATCTAAATCGAGATAAAAGCTGATCGTCAGAAGAAATAATAATATGCTACAATGAATGAAATACAACTAAAAATTCGATCGTTGTACAAGTCTTCTAGCTCAAGTTAATCTCCGTAATTCAGGTGTCACCTCAGATGCTCGAGAGATAGGGTTAGAAGTCACCGGGAATTTCGTTGATGGTGTGGGTGAAGGAATTTCATTCCAACAAGACCCGGCTGTAAACGGTAACGTAACAGGTGAATTACTACCTGGTTCCCCCTTACCTGAATCAGTAAATCCTACTGTTGGCTCAACGCCTACATTAATAGTCGGACTGTCACTGCTCAACAACTTAGAAGCCTTAGTATAACCTCCGCAATTCCACGGAGGAACAAGAGTTCTACTTGTCGAACTTTCTTTTTCAGCCAATTCCCCAGACGATGGATTTTTGTCTCTCAAGTACCCATTCAAATGATCAACATGTTTCTTAATGACCTTACCATCAGCAGTTCTGATCGAATACGTAACTTAGGATAGTTTTTCAGTAACTTCAGCTTCCAACCATCTATGCTTCCCAATGTCCTTGGCCATAACTGGATCCCCAATGTGAAATGCTCTATGCTTAGACCCCTTCGCATGAAGCTGTTGATGCGCCTGTTATTGAATGACGTGATTTCTCACGTTAGGCCTCATCAAATCCAGTCTGGTTCTCAACGGTCTACCAATTTGGAGCTTCACAGGAGTACGACCCGTTGTACAGTGACGAGTAGATCTATACGACCGGAGGATTTCGGAAATAGCTCCTTCCTCTTCAACTCCTTGCTTAAGTAGTAGCTTGAATTGCCTCTTGACCGTCTTGACCAAATTTTCGGCCGCTCATTCGACGCTGGGTGATAAAGAGCAGGGGAGCTTTTCCCAGAGAATTTGGTTTGGGTTGAGATTATTTTCCCGGAAGGGGACAGCAGTGAGTAGCTGGAATGAAATTCAGCTGGTTTTAGAACGCTTCACTTCTGCCTCTGAATGTCAGGAGTTATCAATCATGAATTAGCTGTATAGATTGATGGCTGAAGGCCAGCTTTGTCTTCCTTCATTGGGCTATGGTTATTGCATAGCTGGCCTCCATCCACATGAGCTGTACAGCCAATTGATGATTGATAATTTCTGTCATTCAGAGGCAGAATGAAGCATCCTCAAACGGACTCAATTTTCTTACGGAAATGCACTGCTCACCCCTGCTGGGAAAATAATCTTAACCCAAACTAAATACAGGTGAAATTTGGGAGTAATTCGGGGCTGTTGGGCGCTTTTGAATTACCCCCCCCCCTCCTCTTGACTTCAATTAGTAGCACTCGTCAGTCCTTCAACGAAGCAACACCTCGTTTTTGGAGAAGTTCTCATTGGGGTCTCAATGAGTTCGTACAGGTTTTGGACCGGTCAACGGTAATCGGCAACATATCCAGGGTGACGCGAGATTACATTCCATTCAACGATGCTACTCTTTTATTAACTAATGGGTTAATTCACCGGGTGTATTATCAGCCTCTTTGATACAAACGTTTAACAAGGCTACAATCGCGCGTTACGTTAACTTTTGTCAACGGTTTTCGGTTAAGTTAACGGCTACCTCAGCGGTTTGAATAATTCTTATTAATTCGGATAATTCAACGTCATTTAATTCAACAGTTATCAATTCAACGCGTTTCCATTCTGAGGGTACCCCTGAGTGGAACTCTGAGAGAAACTCTGGGGGGACCTGTAAGTGGAACTCTGAGGTGAACTTTCAAACACCCGAAAACTCACAAATGTCACTGTGACATTTCAAACTTCATTCAATCATCAAATTCGTTTCTTGATTCGAGTATCCTAGTTGCTTAGTAACTTAATAACACTCAAAGTTGAATGAAGTCTCCGGCCCTAGTTATCAATCATGTATTCAATATCGATACAACTGCTTATCGAGCGACTAGCTCGAGTATCAAAGAATGAAGAATGGAATCATACTCCCACATTGATGTAAAGCCAATTGCTTACGAATAGCAATAAATAAAATCTTTTGTCCTGTGACAAGTCAATCGATTTTGTCGTTGAACCATCGAGCGAACTTATAGATATTTGGAAGTCACGAAAAAATTGACAAAATTGACTGTTCCCGTCATTTTCTGCTAAGTATATACACAGAAAGCTCTTAACAGCTGTAGTCACGTCAAGCAGACAGTGCTGAAATGAGTCATTTCATTTCCTTTAATTATTTCTATTCACACGAATTAACGATTCTATTCTATTTTGTGAAGATATTTCCTGACGATTCTGTAAACCAAATCCATTTCACATTCCTAAATGTGTATGTTAATCGTTGGAGAAATGAATGGAATATGCTTTGGTTTTTTGTTGATAGGGTGAGCAGTTTAGGATCAGGTGAAATTAAATTTTATTCTAACACTCTTACTTGACTAACAGGAAATCTCCCAGTGCATAATTCACATTCTTGTTGAAGGAATGCAATTGCAGACTCAACACTCATGCACTCTTTGGCTGCGTGAATAGCTTCAACACTTCCAAAATTCAATGTAATCAAACTGGCAGCAATTTCCGCTTGTTCGTAAGTTGATACACTGCCTTCTGCCAATAAACGTCTTGTGATTCTCTGTGGACAGAGAAAAATTGATTTCCATATACGAATAATCTAAATCAAATCATCATCGCACCGTTTATATGCTTTCGTTTACTAATTCTTCCAATCTGAAACAGTATTGATCTAAATAATGACGTCAAAATTCCATGAGGAAATTGTAACATCCATGAATACTATGTATTGAATTATTCTCCTCAATTCCCATTTAAAAAATATTGGGCTCTCTAGAAACGAATTCTTGATCAGGAAAATAACTATCCGGGAGAATTTTTTCCGATATAGTTCTATCCAATTAGATCTCTTCCTATCTCACCAGACAGAATTAGATATATCAGCTCTGCCGTCATATCTGTAGAGATCTAAGCAGATATGCTAGCAGATCTAACCAGATATGAGAAATCTGAGAATCTCGCAACGAAACGCCCCTAATATGAACCGGATATAACTATATATATTTAGATCTTTGCAGATCTGAAATTTCATCGAATTGCATTTGATTAGTAGCCCCCTGAAAAGTAGGGGAATGTAGATTTTGATGCTCGCATTTTAATGCGAGTCATTCAATTGATCTAATTTTGCGATTCCCTTAGTTTACTTAATTTTTTCATCCCATCATCACGCGATAATACGAGTTTCAAGAAGAGAATTGCCGTTGAAGGTATGTTACAAAAAAGTACTTATTACTATAAGTACTATATGAGGCATTCCACACTATTTGGCTCACTTTTTGGGTCATATTTTTCGATTTTGTCTTTTTTTTCATATTTTATTAAAATTTTTAATAAAAACGATTGGCAAAATAAAAAAAAAATAATTCTTTTGACCAAATTAAACCATTTTTGATTTTGCAAAAATGGTGCGTGTGCTCATTTCTGTTTAACTGTAAACACTAATAAGAATTCCTCACAAGCTACGACGTTTCTGAGTAGTATAGAACACTTTCCTCCACAGGTGAACAGCCTAACTCACACCAGATGTCTCCTATAAGTTTTCCACGGGAAACGAAATCTAATGACGGGATTTTGCGGAGACTGCGACATGTCTAAGTGATTCTGAGGGGATTCTCTTTGCAGATCAGGACTTTCAATCACTTCAGGTGTCTTCCAGGCGTTTTCTACGGGAAATGAGGAGCGAATTAAGAATTCCTTGTAAGCTGCGACGTTTTCGAGCGGTGTGAAGCTATTTTCTACGCCGATGAGCTACTTGACTCACACTAGATGTCTCCTATGAGTTTTCCACGGGGAACAGAATGGAAAGACGGGATTTCCAGAAAACTGTGATATTTCTGAATCATTCTGAAGGGATTTTCTTTTGCAGATGAGGACTTTCAATCACTATAGGTGTTTTCCAGACATGTTCTACGGGAAACACAAAGCACATGAGGAATTCCTCGAATGCTGTGACATTTCCAAGTACTTTGGAAGCATCTTTTCTGCAGATGAACAAGCCCACTTCAGGTATTTCTCGGGCGTTTTGTACAGGGATGAAATGCAAATGAGGAATTTTTTGAATGCTGCGACTTTTCTAAGTGACTTAAAACTGTTTTCCTTGCAGATGAGTTCCCTCACTCATGCCAGGTATCTCTCAGGAGTTTTCCACGAGGAATGAAATGCAAATACAGAATTTCAAGCATGCTCCGACACTTTGAGAGGATTTTTTCTACTGATAAGCTATTTTACTCCCACCAAGTGTCTCCCAGGAACTTTATACGGAGAATCAAATGCATATAAGAAATCCCTCGAATGCTGGGACATTTGTAAACAGATTGAAGTTATTCTCCCTTCACATGAGCTTTCTTACTCGCACCAGGTATCTCTCAAGTATTGTCTTTTGGAATAAAACAAGTGCAAGTAATTCCTCGACAGCAGCATTATTTCTAATCGAGGAATTCCTTGCACCCTTTCTATCCCGAAAGAAGATGCTTGAGAGATACCTCGCGTAAGTGAGGAAGCTCATCTGCAGGAAGAGTAGCTTCAAGCCATTTGCAAATGTCCCAGCATTTAAGGCATCTCTAATTTGCATTTGATTCTCCGTGTAAAATTCCTGGGAGACACCTGGAGGAAGTAAGATAGCTCATAGGTGGGGAAAATCCTCTCAAAGTGTCGGATCATTCTTAAAATTCCGTATTTGCATTTCATTTCTCACGGAAGACTTCTAAGAGATACTTGGCATGAGTGAGGGAACTCATCTGCGGGTAAAATAGTCTCAAGCCACTTAGAAAAGTCGCAGCATTCGAGAAATTCCCCATTTGCATTTCATCCCTGTTGGAAACGCCCAAGGAATACCTGCCGTGAGTGAGATAGCCCATTTGCAGGGGAAATGTCTCCAAAATCATTTAGAAAAGTGGCCGAATAACGTATTTGTACGTTATTTACTGTAGGAAATTCTCTGTGAGATGCCTGAAGGAGTAGGCTCGTTCACCTGCAAAATAAATGTTTCCAAAGTACTTAGAAATTTCACAGCATTCAAGGAATTCATTATCTGCTTTGTATTTCTTGTAGAACATGTCTGAAAGACACCTGGAGTGACTAAAAGTCCTCATCTGCGTAGAAAAACCCCTCAGAATGATTTACAAATGTCACAATTTTTGCGAAATGGCGTCTTTCCATTTTGTTCCCCGTGGAAAACTTATAAGAGACACCTAGTGTGAGTCAGGCCCTGACGGATCTCATTTACGGTAGAATTACCGTAAACTCACCGTTTTAGGGTAAAACGGTGAATATACCGGATTTTACGGTAAAAACACCGTAGTTCTACCGTACTTCACAGTATGTTCACCGTATGTTTTTGATCGAATTCAGAATAAATTATACGATATGAATACAGTGGACTTTACGGATGAATTGCAGTAATGCTTCATCTAGCATGTGGTTGATTTTTTGTATCTTGATGATTCAGCTCACAGTAGAGTGAAAATTGTAAATTTGGAAAATCAAGGGTAAATACATGCTTGTTATTCATTTTCCGCTCAATTAGAGGGTTGCAAATTATGGCAAAATTAAAAATTCAGTTTTTCCATTATCATTAAATTATTTCCAATGATTGAATCAACTCTGAACCAATGTATCTGAATTTTTTTAAGTCAGAAAGATACTGATCAATATATAATGATTAGAATTCACTGCTAAAGTATGTGAAATGCGGATAGCAAAGGCGGTAAGGTAGCAGACCAACAATGCGATGGTCCCGGGTTTGAACCTGGCTGGGTGTTTTTTTCTCGTTGAAATTCATTATTAAAAGGGAATTTAGTAATTAAAGAAATTAAACTGAAGAATTGTGTTCATATATTAGTATTTTGATAAATTTAGTATTTAGTATTCTGGTACGGATATTGTACCGTAACAATACCGTAATTCTGCCGTAAATTTACCGTAATTTCACCGTTATCCGATTACCGTACAGGGTTTAGCTCTCCTGTGGCGAGAATAGCTCAACACCACCCAAAAATGTCACAGCTCCCAAGGGATTCATAACTTGATTTCTATTTCCCGCAGACAATGCCTGAAAGACACCTGGAGTGACTGAAAATGCCCTTAGAACCACTTAGAAATGTCGCAGTTCCCGCAAAATCCCGTCTTCACTTTCTATTGCTGATTGAGTGGTTGTATAAGTGCTGAGTATAGCCGTTCCAGAAAAAATGACGATACATGTCAATATACTCAGACACACACAACCACACGCAGAAACATACAGACATGCTTTAAAAATATTATTTCTCGACGTTTTGGATCATTTGGCGTCATACTCCGATGAAAATTCGAAATCGAAAAATCCACCGTTCACAGTGCTTCCATTCAGAAGCAAAAGTAGTCATAAACTGATCAGTTTTTTTTCCAATACTGGAAATTACTCTTGATATCCATCTTCACAACATATTGGAATATAAATGGAATTAGAAGATATGACGTAAAAAGTGAGTGAAATAACAGGGAAAGCCTTATATACGCGGTCGATGAAATTGAATTTTAGATGTATCTGATCAGATCGGAAATCTAGAATTTTTCTGCACTTTTTGAGATCTAAACATGTCTAATTAGATATAATTATATAAAAAAAAATGTTCCCCGGTGGTGCAGTTGAATCCTATGAATGTATGATTAAGCGAATGATTCTCAGTGAATATGCAAATACTAACCAAAATCGAAAATTAAACAATTTTATGAGCGAATAGTGAATCTTTTTCCGTTATTTTCCCTACTCGAGTACAGTTCGTAGATAACTGTAAAAAATCAATAGTAACACATATGTTATGGAGGAGCTGATCGATAACTACACATTCATAATTATAAACATGAACTATATATTTCAAATGACGTTTTGAAAATTTCTTTATGCCTGGCAGTTTTACTGACCTCCCTGTCATTGATTGGCGATTTTTCACGTTTCGACATATCTTCAGTAGCACCTCTTGAATTATTCTCTTCCAGTTCTGGCTTTCCACTCTCGAATTTTTGTACATAACTAGCAACAATTGAAAAACGTTCTTCTTCGCCATTCCCATTCCATAACGATGATGAATGTTCTTGAGATGTGTCTCCATCTTCGAATAACTTATCATGATCATACTCTGAATCTGATAAGTCAGCTTTGATTACTGCTAATGTATTTGTCAATATCAATTCAGCATTTGTAAGATCGTCTGTTGATGAACTTTTATAAAATTCTAAACTTTTCGTTTGAGAATCACAGTAATCAGAGTTACTTGTATAAGTTAGTTCTTCTTCTACTATTTCAAGAATTTCATCGTCAGAATCATCACCCCCTCCTTCCCCATCACTTCCATGATCATCATCATTATTACTACTATCGTCATCATCATTAACTTCAATTCTCACTTTTTTATCGTTTTCTTCTCCTTTTTCATCACTAAATTCTTCAGATTTTAGAATAATTTCTCCACATTCCACGATTTTTTCACTGCTCTTCTCTTCTGGTTCATCATCCTGAGGTTTTTTGTCATCTATCTCAGATTGTTGATTAACATTGCTAATTTCATTCATTCCTTCTTCAATTAAACATTCTGATTCCTGAGAATTCGAGTCATTTGGATGAGACAAATCATTTGTTTTACCAATTTTGGTGTTCTCTTTCTTCATATTCATGATTTGTGTAACAGTAGGTGAGAACATTGGGGCTAATACTGGGATCACACGTCGGGGAGGTATTAACTCTGATCTAGACGGCAAGTGAAGATCAACTTCAATGATTTTCTGACTGCTAACTGATATATTTTGTGTTTTTTTATGAAAAATTGGAATTTTTGATGGGATTTTCATTCGCAATTTTTCCATCGGATTTAATACTTTCCCGAAATTTTCCTCGGGAGATTTGATATTCTCGTACATTTTCGATGGGGTATTTTTATTATTGACTGTTTTATCAGCATCAATTAAGCCAATCTGATTTTTCGTTTTTACATTGGCAATCTTAACCCTACCTACTCGATGATTTTCATCATCATTTTTTTTATTTATTTTTTTTATTTCACCATCGTTTCTTTTACGATTCACCATTTCATGATCCGAAACTTTGTCAGCCAATTCTCTAGCTCGCGACAATGTCGAATATTTTGGAATAACATGGGCTGTTCTCTTTGGCGGAGGCAGTAATTTTTTTGTAGAACGCATAACTGGAAGTCTTTTCACGTTTATTCTTTTAACTGGTGATTTCGATCTCAATTTCATCATATTCTTCACTGTCGAATTGTTAGATTTTTTAGATTTACTATCAGATTCCTCAATTTTTTTTGATCCCTCTATAGATACTCGTTCATGAGACGATGATTTCTCTGAAATCTCTTTTTCGAGACTTGTGTTTTTATCATTGATCCGCGAAAAATCCATTCTGAGTGAACATTGAATAACTGGAGAGTCGATTAGTGCCGCATTATTTACAGTGACTGCGGGTGATTCTGTAACTATTACATGAAAATTTCCTGGTAAATTAGAGTTGATCAATGTTCCTATACAGTTATTAGCTAAATTATTTGGAGTTCCATCTATAGCTTCTGGCATTACGAATTCTCCCAGTGTATCGAAGAATTCATCGGATAATTCACTTTCCTCCGCATATCGTATTTCATTGCGTGGATTGATTGGTTCATCCATCCCTTCGTTAATTACTGAAATATTCTCCCCTCGACATGGACTCATTATTTCTTTTGGATCGTGCACACTCTCATTAATTTCAGAATTCCCGCTGGTCTCTCCGGAAAAATGATGACTTTCCTCCCTTTCCATTTCTGCATCGTCGATATCTTCATCAGCCTCGACAGAAGTTTTCTCAGCAATTTGATGAATATTTCCACCCTTTCTCATTTCACGGCCTTCTTGTCCATTCCTCGCAGTATTCAATTCGGATGCAGTACTGTGTTCAATAAAATCAATGTTTTCATTTTTATGAGGTATTTTTTGCTCAATCCTTTCCCCATTACTATTCGATAATAATTGGATCTGAGTAGTACTAGACTCAATAAAGTTATCACCATGTACAGAGTGGATACAGGGAACTGTCTGAAAAAAGGACGTTCCTGGATTGGCAGTCCGTTCGATTTTTAAAACTTCACTACCATTGATAGGATTACCATTACGACCACCTTCCTTGCAATCAGCGGAGCATGATGATGGATCAATGATAGTTACTGGAACTTCACTACTTGCGGGAGTAATAAATGCAGACAATTGGGAAATTGAAGCATTATTTGATGAAATTGCTCTCTCATATCCATCCATGTCAGGATCTTTACTCGAAACATCACTTTTATCAGCGGTAGAATTGTTAGTAAAAGTAGCATTCATTTGAATACCAATATTTGTAAGTGGTTCAATGTCATTATCTGATGTTTCAATTGATCTAACCAGTCTCATAGATTTCGATAATGGAAATTTCGACATCATATTTGTCAATCTACATTTTAATGATTTCAGTGTAGTCATAGGTAATGATGATGGCGATGATTCATGAGTTATTGTGATTACGTTTAATTGATTTTCTTTATCCAATGATGTACTCACCTCAGTTAATGGTGTAATTTCCTTTTCTCTCATAGCTATATTATGTAGTTCATGCACTGTGTCTTGGTTCATTTCAATCAATTTCGTTCGATTCTCATTCTTTCCCTTCAGTACCAACTCATTTTTCTCATCAATTGAATTATACGATTCTTCATCTACACCTTCAATTGGTCTTGCAAGTTTTTCATCATGTATCATATCATTTTCCATACATTTCAGGGAAGTTTCATTCAGAAATATTCCGTCTTTCCGCATCAGATCCTTGTCATTGTAATTAATTTCTTCGTTCATTTCCACTATAATATTCCCTTCGTTGTGATTATTTTGTTCCTTCGAAATCACAATGTCTGAAGATAAACTCATCTTGGATGTTAGCGATTCATTCTCTAATCTATTTACCAAAGAATCGAGCAAAAGGTTGTCTGATTCTTGTTGAGATGTATTGAGTTTCCCTAAGCGAAACTTTGAGAGTTCTATGTCTGTAGAATTTTCTTGTGATGTCGTAGTTGCTGAGCATTGTCCCAAGGATGAAGGAATATTTCCAGTACTACCACAAGGAATCCGGAAGTTCTCGTAAAGTGGAATTGAATCAAAAGGGAGTATTTTTGGATTTGGCAATCTGTCATCTGATTTACCAGATAATCTTTGCAGTGCAGCAGTGAGAGGTACTAAAACATCTTCTGGTAGCGTTTTCATTGCTAACAATAACTCTCCGAAAACTGCTTTCTGTGATTTCTCATCATGATAATTATCTGCAGAGGCAACGTTTCTCACTGATGAATTATTTTGTTCCTCTTTGATATTTATAATGGACGAATTCTGTATCTCATTTTTGGTTTCATCTTTTGTAGAACCCTCACAGCCACTGAATGAATTATTCAATTTATCAATTTCCTGGGGCAATTCTCGAGTGTTGAACATCATTTTTTGGGATGTATATTCCATTTTATCTTCCTGCAATTCTGGAAAATCAACATGTACATCTGACATTACCTGTTTCTTCAATTCCATGTCACCATTGGTCGCCATCGATTTATCATCGATTATTTCTACCGATGCGCTCAAATTGCCCGCTTCTAAATAAACAAAAAGGGATATACTAGTTTAAAAGATCAATTCAAATCCTAAAATCCAAGAGCGATGGAACTACTTTGCTAATGACTCTTCATTGCATCTCTAGTGTTTTTCATTCTCAACGAATACATGTAAGTTTTTTTGTTATCTATTCATTTGTTATATAATATGAATTGAAGGGTCTTCTCACTCTACAATTTTCAAAAAAAAAATTTCTTCCAAAATTCGCTATTTCAGATGCGAATAAACATTAGGAACAAGTAGAAGGCATAATCTATGGTGCAGATATCGCTGATTAAGCACAAATACGATTTCGTGCGATTTTTTATTCAAAGAACTCTTGAGCGCGTTTTTCTCGAAACAACTTTTTTTCACCGTTTTGGGTATCTATTATTCATTCGTGTGAATTAATTCAAATTATTCACCTTATTCTTGATATAATTTATGAAAAATTCTTGATTCAAGTGTCGTAATGTACTTCCCCGTGAAAAAATCGGCATGCCTGATCATGCATCATCATGCTCAACCCATGTAGAATCTTGCATGAGCGGTGCATGATCATGCATTGAGCATGTATGATCACGTATGTAGCAGGATGATCATGTATGAATTATGCATGCTCAGTCATGAAAAATACACTGTCATGCATGGTCATGTATGAGCAATGATAAGTATTTCCATCCAGAGCAAGGTCTTCAAGCATGATCAGGTTTGACCATGTACGCATCATGACTGAGTATCAATGAGCCATGCATAGTTCATACCTGATGATGCATAACCTAGTAGGATCATGCATGACCAAATAGGATCATCCATGGCTAATTTCGAGGAATTATATTCTTTAATGCAATTTATATGGGTGGCCATGTTCAATCATGCATGATTCATGGTCGACTGATTGTGTTCATACATGACCATACATGAGAATTTCCATTCATAAAAATTATTCAACTGTTGTTATTCTGATCATATCTGGTCATGTCTAGTCCTGGATCATCATGCATGACGATATATAATCCATGCCTGAATGTCGATGATTGATGCAAGTGCATTCGAATTATCGCTGCATGATCATGCATGACCATGTGTAGCAATGCATGGTCACTCGAGACTTCCAATGTTATGTATTTGTATTGAATAATTACTAACTCTGGCCATACATGGTCGCATCAAATCATGCTTGATCATGTACAGCTTTGCATGCGTGCATAAAGCGACTTCCAGAAATCAATTTTTGAAGTATATTCAACTAATCCCGGAGAAAATCAGCATGCTCGATCATGCGTGTTGATTTTCTGGTATGTCTATGTACATCGACATATATTAGTTGAATAATGATCATCCAATTATCGTCACAGAACGAACCATGCTGAAATTATTCAAATTTTAAGGATAAATATATAGGAGCCTTTCAATTCATACTAGATAGTTAGTATATCACTCAGCAGAGTAGAACAAGCTGCGCCTGATATGCAGAGGACCTGAATTCGAGCCCAAGTGATGTCAGATTTTAATTCATGAAAAAAACTCCTTATCACGAATAATTATACCCTAAAGTCTCCGAGAATTATCCTAAACAACTCAATAATAAAAATGGAAGAAGAATCGACTTTTTGTCCAAATTGTTTAGAGCCAAAGAACAACGACCTATTCCACGTTTTACACGATTGCCCAAATTTTCTTGAAGAGAGAGCCTCGCTGATGAGAAAAATAGGCTCTCAAACCAGTATATGAGGCATTCCACGCTATTTCACTCACTTTTCGGGTTTGATTTTTTAATTTTTTTCATTTTTTGATATGTTGTGGAAATGCTCAAGACAAGTCATTCCCCACAAAAAGAACTCAAAAAAATTTTTTTTTTTGAAAATTTTACGACCATTTTCATTTTTGGAAATACGCTGTTATTTTTGGAAAACTCATATTCTTTCTTACTCCCAATACTCATATCTTATTAAATATTGATTGTATGGAAAAAGTGAAAGAAAGCGTTTATGTGGTGAAAGATCATATAATTGCGTTTACCTTTTTTCCAATGATCGAAACGCCATTTCTCTATTTTTTATTAACTATTTAAATAAACCAATTGATGGTAATTATCGAATACATGTTCGAAAAAATCTGAAAAAAATATATATGTACGATTAATTTATTTCTGATTTTCATATAAATTTTCACGACACACTCTCCGACCGTTCGCGAGAGATCGATTTTCTTATGTTTTTGCGCGATCCGAGGCCGCTGCCGAGAACCGTGCACATGCGCACAACGTTTTAGTAGCCAGTCACGTGATCGACTGGCGCGTAAGTTGAGTTTTCCCTACCGCTCTAACGTTGTGCGCATGAGCATGGTTCTTGGACAGTGGCCTCAGATCGCCCAAAAACATTAAAAAATCGATTTCTCGCGAATGGTTAGAGAGTGTATTGCGAAAATTTATAGAAAAATCATAAATAAATCAATCTTGCACATATATTTTTTCAGATTTTTTTGAGCATGTATTCGATAATTGCCATCAATTTGTTTATTTAAATGATTAATAAAAAATAGAAAAATCGCGTTTCGATCATTGGGAAGAATGTAAATGCAATTCCATGATCTTTCCCCACCAATTCTGCAATTCTATGACCTTGGAAGGCTCCAGGGGATGATGGAATTCCAATGGAGGCCTACAAGTTATTCCCAAGTGCCAGGAAATACCTGGAGTCATTCGTCCTTGACACTTTGGATGGCAGGATGAATGTATTAGAGGTCGACGTCCGAGGGAGAGCGGTGCTGCTATATAAGGCTGGTGACAAAAAGAGCCCTCTAACTACGGGCAATAGCGTTGCTAAACAACGAGTTGTAACGAGGTTTCTCGTTACGGCTATCGTATCGGCTTATGCCACCTTCGGGTGAAGCTATTCAAGTGTAGAGCTCGAAGAGACACACATGAACAGCTAGAAAATACTACCGCGGTGCCATCTGCGTAAGATGACACCTTAAAGTTATCGGAAGCTAACTGACACGTCAGTGGGTTTTATATGCGGCTGAGAATAAGGCAGAAGCCCAGCTGAAATGCTGGTGCTCCACTAGAGATGTCGGAGTTATCTCCGGGCCTGGCAGTGGTGTGAGAGGGAGAATCATGCAGGCGCACGGAGAGACCCCTAGACGAGGAGAGGCAGCCTCAGCCGATATAAATAGACCCAACGACACGGTGCTCAGTTAGTCTGCCTTGGGCGGCAGACTCGAGAGGATCGGGAGACGTCCCTGGATCCTCTACGGCTCACTTCGGTGAGAGTTATCGTTGGTTGCCCGTAGCGTGGCTACGTGGCGTTTCTCGTGTGGATGGAGACGTCCGGTATTCTCTGGGTAACGATAGATCAGAGGAATACTGCGGACGGGCTCATCCAGAGGCTATAGCGGAATACCCCAACTCCAACTTGTTCTCGCTAGAGGGACTGTGACTAGACCCACGATCCTCTACCATAACCAGCACACTGGGTGACCGGGAATGGATTGCCCATGCCATCCATTGGGGTTAGTAATTCCCCGAGTAATTACTGCCGAAGGTTCAGCAGGTTAGCCCGAAACCGCCCTAAGAGGTTAAGCGTGGTGAGCCCAGGGAAAACCAGCACACAGTGAGTTTTGTTTATTTCTCCGGTAAAGAATAAACTGGCGCCCATGCTATCAAACCGTGTGTGTGGAAAGGGATGGCCGGAAGTGTAACGGGATGGGACGAATACCCGTTACAGAGTATAAAGTACTCACGGGTGTCATCACACAACTTATCCACGACAAACTGCCAGATTGGGCCATTCCAAAGGAACAGATGGCTCGGAGGAATGTGCGGGGTACGATGCATGGAATGATGCTCGATAAGGCATATTCCCAAACTGCTAGGCGTGCTGGAAGGACTCAAGATGTCCCATACAACTACTCAATGTGGTATGATTTCAGCAAGGCGTACGATAGCATTCATCATCGGCAGTTGCAGAGGCTAGTGAATGCGCTACACATTCCTGCGGGTGCACGCAACAGATTGGCAGCAGAGATTCAGGTAGGAAAATAGCAAGACTAAGCCAATCTACGTTAGAAGAGGCATATACCAAGGTGATTCTTCAAATCCTTTGTTATTTATTCTCGCATCTGCCAGCATGCTGAACGAGTTGAAGACGGATCGAGAAATAAACAGCATGACAAAGGGGAAACACACTGTCATAGCATTTATGGATGACATAAAATGCCATACAGTAACACGTGAAGCAGTGGACAAACTGACTGAGGTGTTGAAGAGTGGTGCTGAGGAGCTTGGCTTGCAGCTCAACAAGAAGAAGTGTGGAATGTACTTCAAAAGAATAGAGACACCTGAAGTAGAGCAGACTGAAAGAGGAGAAGAAGAAGAAGAAGTTGGAGACATCGGTGGAGATGATGAAGAGCAAAACCTGACGAGAGGTGGGAATGTGGATGTGGAGGAAAGGGTAATGGTGCGAGAAGAAGCTGATTTCTTACCGCAGGTTGGAGAGGGGTACAATTACCTGGGTATCAATCAGCTGGAAAGAGACACATCGCTGGATTCGATTCTGGTAAGAGAGAACGTCCCGGAGGAGGTGAAGAAGATACTGGAGTCGAACTTAGCGATGCCGCAGAAGATTCACCTGTACAATACATCAACAGTACCAGCAGCAACGTACGTCCTTGGGAATCTATATCCCGACGAGCACAGGTGCAAGACAGTGAATAGGGGCAAGCAGCTGGATAAGGAAGTGCGGGTTGTCCTGGTGGCGAGTAACATCAAACGTAAAACTTGCTCAATGGCAAGTGTATACCTACCTGGTCATCTTGGAGGTTATGGAGTGAAGTCGGTGCTAGAAGAGGGGGAGCTGCATCATCTGAAGAGCTTTACATCATGCTTCATCCAGAGATGGTGGAGACTCTGAGGAGATTTAGAATCTTGCAACGTCAAAATTACGGGAATCCACTGATGGATTGTGAGAAAATTCTTGAGAAGTATGGTGTGGAGAGGTTGACGGAAGAACAGCAGCAACGAGCACGTGATGGCATGCAAGTGACGGAGGCCATGGAAATAATACGTTTCAAAACCAAAGAGATGAGGGAGAAACAGATCGAATGCAGAATGTACGACTGGGCAAACACAATGCATTACGGTAAAGTGGTTAGGAAATATAGCCAACAGATTTCCTCCCCGTGGCTGAAGTCCATTCACTTGAAACCATGGCGTGCAAGGATTATTCATGCGGCAATGGAAGAGCAGATACAGGAGTACGGCTCCATCCCAGGAACGAGGAGAAGATGTCGCAAAGGCTGCGCGGGTGATGAGACGGCATATCATGTTTCATCCAGTTGTAACCCGCCTGACTACATTGAGAGGCACAACTCCAATGTTTATTGAATACTAAGAACGGTGTTGGAGGCAACGAGGGCTCCAGCCGAAGTCAGAGATAAGCCGAGATTCAACAGTGCCACGTTGAATGCAACATACAGCCTTGAATCGGGTGGAGAGCGGGAAATTAGAGCAGGAAGTTCGGTGGCCTTGGATGTTCCTGACATAGTCATCAGTATCATAAGGCCGAAGAGAGCTTATGTATTCGAGATGGCCGTTTCTCACATACAAAACTTAGAGCTGCAAGAACGTATTAAGAGAACAAGATACGCAGTGAATTCTGAGGTACAAGTGACGGATGTTAACATTGAATGCATAGAAAAAGGGGAGAACCTGATCACCCAGATGAGTAGGGAATATGGGTGTGAAGTGAGCCTAGCGGTCATAGTGTTGGGCTGCTATGAAGTCATGAGTACTGAGGAGAGGACTAATGCAACAGCCTTGATGGGCGAGCTGCGGGTTCCAAGGGAGCGGATGAGGAGATGCCTGGACAAGTGCTCATCGAGCAATGTGCTCAACATGGCCAAACTGTTGTTGAGGAAAATGACAGGTGCTGCAACGGGTGATGATCTTCGATAAAACTCTATAATGATAACAATAGTAAAATATCCGTGATACTAGCAACAAGTGGTACTATGAAATCAAAGACTCTTGTACAGTAATTAATATTAGCACTGTTGTGGAATATAATATGAGATGGAATAATGATGTGTGATAAAATAACTGCAATGTATACTTAAGTGACATTTTTCCAATATGTTTATGGCCGTAATTAGTATGTATCAATTTCTCGTTGGGATTTTCAAAAGAGCAGATGAAATCAAGGCGGAAGAATTGTATTTAGGGCGACTTGGGGAGGGTCCATTTTGACATGTCCAAGAAGAGCCTGACTTGTAAGACCATTTGAAGATTGTGACGTGACATTTTCCTCTTCGTCAGAAAAATGCCGACACCTTCATCCCTTCCCACCCTCTTTGAACCTAAAACTAAACCTCCCCCGCAGGGGCTAAAATTGGGCACCAGTTGGTCTGATTCGGCGGGACCAACACCGCTAATACTCCAGCCAACAAATTAAAATCTCTTAACCTAAACATCCCTTAAACGGAACCGGAAACCTAAAACGTCACGATAACCTAAGACCTAAACTAAAGAGGGTGGAAGGGTACAGAACAGCCTCTCGGCAGTTCAGTACTTGGTTGTGAAGAGAGGGGTAAATTCGGCGGGAGATGGGATTAAACGGAAAGAAATAACTCACGCAGAACACAAAATCAGCTTAAATAACTCCCCTATATTGTCTTAAAACATGTACAGGGTTGTGGATTTTTCACGGGTTATAATTAATCGAGAAAGGGGTAAAGAAGAGGGGTGGATGGTCCAAAAGTCCGACGTCCTAAGGCTTACAGCCTCCCAGCCTGAGGGTCCTCCACTCGATTTCTGGAAGTCCGCTTGTTCTGAGTCACGGTGACGAGGTCCGTAGGGGATGGTGCATCCTCGGAGGTGCGTCCACCGGTTCCCGTTGCAAGCCAGAACGGCTCGAGGAACGGCCCTGAGGACATGAACATGAGGATGGACTCACCCTCCCGCGTGGCGTCTCTGCCACGAGAAGGCAAGCCTGGTGGCTCGAGGAGTAACGAGCCTCCCTCCACTTTGCAAGGGCGCAAAACGGCCCTCGAAGCTGTGTGGAGGACGAAGACAAGCGGGATAACTCGAGGGGATGGAGGCACACCATTGCGGCCCCAAAGATGCCGAATAAATCCTCCACTCTAGGCGATGCAAGCGGAGGCGCTCGAGGGCGGAATTCGCCCGATCATCCCTTGGCGAGGGCACCAACAGTCCTCGAGGGTAGTTTTACCCTAGAGTTGCGAAGCGGAAGGGTGAACTCCGAGGGACGCCTCGATGGTGAGTGGCGTCTGAAAATCCCTCACGCGTCCAAGAACCGACTCACCCTCCTAATAATTAGATGACGGAGGGGAGAGTGTCGCCATTATCCCCTGAACCGGGTAGTCCAGATTGATGGGATGGCGAAGGCTGAGAAGCTCGATGAAAAAGGAAGCGAGAAGAAGCGAGAGAGAGAGAGAGAGAGAGAGAGAGAGAGAGCGAGAAGAATGGAAATTCGAGGACAAAGGGGTTGTTCTGGTGGTTCTTGGGGTTGTAAATGGTCACATAGTCGTATTAAACAAATGTAAACCTATGTAAACAGCGAACTCCACAGAATATGCTATTAGTAAAATTATAAAACATAACAGCGACTTGACTCTCCATTGTACAAGACTATATGTCAAAACAATGAATAAACAGAAAGCAATTTCGCTTGGATACGTTTGATAGTGGATTTTAAGAGCTAAAAAAAAGAATCAAGACAAAATCGTTCTATCATCGTGAGGAACAACACCTCATGCGACAATTGTTGCAGTAACTGATTTGTTGTTTCTAGCAGTAACGTATGCGATAGTCTGAGCAACACCATGTGCGACAATTGTTGAAGTGAGCAATTCCTTGCTTTTGGCAGTATTTTATGCGATAGTGGGAGCAACACCTCATGCGACTATTGTTACAGTAACTGACTTGTTGTTTCTAGTAGTAACGTATGCGATAGTCAGAGTAGCATGGTGTTGCTCCAACTATCGCATACGTTACTGCTAGAAGGAACGAATCGGTTACTGCAACAATAGTCGCACATGGTGAGCTCCAACTATCGCATACGCCATTAAACAAATAAATTTACTAATAAATTAATTTTTATTAATAAATTTTTTTAAGAGAATCAAATTCCGGAAAAAATATGTAATGCGCAAGCAGGATTTGAACCCACGACCCTCTGATTACATGTCAGATACTGCCGCAATTGGAGAATTTTTTTCTTATTATTTTAAATTGACGAATTAATCACTGTAAAAATTATCCCATGCAAGTTTGCTTGACCTATCGCATATGATACAGCTACAATCACGGAATTAGTTACCGGAAAAATTCAGATGCAACGCTGCTCAAAATATCAGACGCAATAATACTGCAATCATCACAATAGTTATTGCTGAAAATTTCATGCGATACATCACTTCAACCACCAATAACAAACGTATCGACCTGATTTTCATCATTTTCTGTCATCATTGACAAAGGAAAACTGTCAAGAACAGAAAATCAGTTTTATTTCGAATGATTAACGATTTCACCAGAAAAATAAGAAAATTATTGCATCATACATCCGTGTCATTCGAATTTTTTATCATTTTTATGGAACAATGAAATTATTCTCATCAAATTAATCCATCATATCAATCTGATGCTTCGAAAACCGTATGTCGGTAGTTTGTTCATCCGAACTTGGAACTATTAAGTCATAGGGGGTCGCTACCTCCCATTTCCTCATATGTCCTTCTGATGGTAAGTAACATACCTAGATACCACATCGGAAGTTTAGACATTAACCTCTTCATAACGATTTGCCTAAAGTCCCGGTGACAACAGTGTTGCCGTTTCTACATATGGCGGCAATGGCGGCAATTTTTCATGATGGTATTGGCTGAATAATTAAAAAATTCTTATGATCACCATTTGAATGTTAATTATTCAATCTAATTAAAATTTGCACCATTATAATTGTAATTTTTTATTCTTCATACCCTTCAAATTTGTAAGGGTGACGCTGACGTCACCCTGTAGATCAAAGTATGTAACAAGAATTTTTTATTGGATTTTCCAAACAATTTTCTCCATGGGCGAACTAGCGGAGTCGAAACTATAGGAGATGGAGCGAGAAAAAAATTCCCTGAAAATACATATAATTTACCAGTGAAACAGACAGATTTTTTTAATACCAATCTTTGAAAAATCAGCAAAGTTTTGAAAAAAAAAATTATTTTTAATGAACATTTCCGCAGAAAATCGTGTCTTTAAAAAAAAGTCAAACGTTCGTTGAGTTCAATCGAGAAAAGGTTATGTAGCTCACTAGATAATATGATTTTGTAGCTACAGTAAAAATTCCAGGGCAATCTACTGAATTGTGTTCGAGGAGTGATTCCGCCCGAATGGAAAAAAGTGACTTCGAGAAAAACGCATTTAAGGTTTAGGCGTTTAGGAGTAATTGAATCTGTGGAAATTGTGTTTTACCTCTCATCAGCTATGCCTGCACCATACATTAGGTCATCTAGGTTGATACTCTGTTCCTAGATAACTTTAACTCAAATCGTGTCTTTTTTGCGGCTTTGATGAGGGATCGCTCAGAAAATTTGATGCAGCGTCCGTCAGTTTCTACATAAAAGTTATAGCAGTTCGGTCTTACTGTTATCCCCAATTCATGCATAAGGTACATGATTTCGGGCATGGAACTAATTGGATATTGTTCTTGGAGCCCGAAACTATTGTCCGATTCGAAAAAAGAAGGATTTTTCGGATATTCTGGAGTGGTGTTACCCCTTAAAACAAAGTAATTATAAAAGCACTGATGTTTTGGGTGGTATCCGCAGATCTCATAGGGATGCATGTATTCATTCTGGAATTCATCACAGGATAACCTTGAATATTCTCTATCCCAGAATCATTAGCACACTCCTCAAATAAGCCGGACATCTTCTAAGTAAATATAAAATGACTATCACATTTCTTCTCTATCACAGCTCTGCCACTATATTTCTAGTATTTATCATATTGAGGGTCTAAAAGCAGAGGGTCGTATGAGCCAGAAATCGGTACCCGTGCTGAAAAACATAATAAGGTCGTATGTAGGATATACGACTTTTTGCTGGAGAAACATCCATTCTGGCCCATACGACCTTCTACTTTTAGACCCTCGATATGTATCCGTGTTCCCTCTGATCTAAATGAATTTGATCTCAATGAGAATTTCAAAAGAAACTCTCTGCAATTCCACGTATATCATGCGTCACTGATGTGTCAGCTTTTCTTCTCCATAGTCGTTCAGCCAACTCCATTCACACTTCATTCGGGATTTCAATAATAGATTACATCAATTCATGAAGAACATCCCGGCTACTTCCATTCTGTCATTTTTTTCGGAAATTGACTATTATGTGAATATTTATCATTTGGTTTCAATAGGTTTGAAAGTTACTACTTTTGCATTGTACTTAAAACTTGGGCTTCATCGGCGAATATAAGACAATTATTCTACTAGTGAGAGAGCTGACTTGGAATTTCATTCAGATCACAATGAAGGTCAACTAACGGATTCCTTCGTCTTGCGGATTTAGAGAAAGTAGACAAATGTAAAGCTATTTCTAAAATTATTTACCCAAGCGAGGAGCAGCCTCCTCATTGTCCACCCCGACGGATGGACCCCAAATCCGCATTAAAAATGGTTTCAACTGATTTTTTTGAAGCTCAAGCAGTGCAGCCTCTTCATTTCCTCCGGATGAATGCAGCGCTCTGGTCACTTCAGTGAGTGAAAAATCACCTTTACCCATAATTCTCGAACACTGTGGGATGATTAAAAAAAATGTTTATACTGCTCAAGTGTGCGAAATAATGCTTCATGCTCTTCGTCAGTCTCTTACTAATGTTGCATCTACTGGAGCGCTCTACCCACGATTTTTTGCATAAAATTTTTGACCTGGCTGAAGATTATCGCAGGGAGAGAAATTCTAACGAAAATATAATAAAAGATCTGAGTAAAAATTACCGAACCATTTCGGAATCAGGAGACATTTCGTAATGTATGAAATATATTGAAGAATTAAGTGACAATTTTTCACAAGAGTCCATCAGAAAGTCACAGGAGTACATCAAAAATGATGCTGTTAGCGCATCAGAAATTACCGACCAGCGTCCCATCATCCCCGCATCTAAGCTCATGAATATAGAAATGAACAACACAATTGATTCATGTTCGTTAATTTTTGACGCGCTAACAGCGCCATTTTTGATGTACAGATGTGACTTTTTGATGTACTCCTGTGGAAAATTGCCATGGAATTTTTCAATATTTTGTATACATCACAAAATGTTCCACAATTCCGGATTGTTCGGGGATTCTTAGCAAGACCTTTCGGTACTTTTTACTGATAATTTCTTTCCGTTCACCCAAATTTCAGTGAAGCTAATACTCTACTCAGGTAAGAAAGAGTCTTCACCTACCCTAACAGAATGTTCCACTGCGAATCAACTGTAACCAGACCATCGAGTGGTGCCATCACTCAACTACTATTCGACTGTAACTTCTAAACGTGCTTAGATTGATAATGAGACAATCCAGACAAGTATGTTCCAAAATTTAAGATATTTTCCATAGATCAATTCATAACTTATATTCTATATAATTCGGCATTCAGTTGTCTTGTTCCGCGTTCAACGGAGAGTCCTTTCTTGAAATATTCCTTCCATCTATGCAAAATCCCATTTGAAGTCATATCATTTCACAGTTATTTTCCGCATGAAAAAATATATAATTCGAAATGCGATTGTTTTCGTTCCAAATTTTCCAGGAAAAAATGTGCAGATCTGATCCAATTGGATCTGATCAGACACAGAATTTGGTACGCTCTAGCCTGTTCTAATTGGAACTCATTTAATTCAATCTAGTGAGATCTAATCAGAGTCAATAAGATTCAATCAAATGTAAACAAATCCAGTCTAATTCACATTTTGATACATCATGATGTATGGAAATGTGGATGGATTTGATTATATGTAGGGTTGGGAAGTTCGGTTGCGATGTCGACCAAGCTCAACTTAGCTACATAAGATCATATATTTTTCAATTCAAAAATGTCAGCAGGACATTTCTGAATGCGTGTGAGATTTCTGAAGTGAGAATTCGTATTCCGAAGTCGTGGAATGAGGAATTAGATATTCTGTTGGAGCCTGAGGAGAAAAAAAATACTTCCGGAGAGATTTTAGTGAGTTATTCTCGCTGATGCGCTGCGAGTGTTTCACTGATGCATCGCGAGTGTTTGGCTGATGCATTACGAGTGCACCGCTGATGCGCAGATTTTCCAGTTTATACATAAATATCAGTAGCTTACACATTTTAAAAATTCTTGTGGAAGTATCTGATAGTCCCTACATCACGCTCCGGAAAAATATCCAATTCCTCTTTCCTCATACATACACAAATTTAGAAATATCACTTTGACATTTCTAGATGGAAACATATGGGAGATCGGAGCAAAGTGGGGTACCTACTTTGTTGGAGCATTTTTATTTTTGATCAGAAATGACGTGACTTCATTGACTTCATTGATTGAAAAATCAAAAAGATAGGTAAAAATAGAGATGAGGCGATTCGGCGATTTCCATATACGTTAGAAGATTCAATTGTTACTAAGTTATAGATTCAACAACCAATTATAACACAGCATTTTACCCTGAGTCATATATTTCTGTCCGTCAGTCAAATCTGAGTCGGATTTCAGTCGAGTGAGTGCACTATTCGATTCTATCGGCCAAGTGCTCAACCAGGGTACGCTGAGAGAACGCTCCAATGAATAAAAGCGGTAGTCGTGTTCTCTGCACTCATCACTTGTGATGAGTGATGAGAACGCATGCGCATTGAACGGTAGTGGGCGTGATTCCAAATCCAAAAATGTAACCTTAAATGTCTATTCGTCATATCGTGTTCCTTAATTGAATGTTGCAATAAATCGTTCAATCTTATGTTACTATTTAAATTATTTAATGTTTATCTGGAAAACGTCCAATAATACATACATGGATAATGAAATATTTTCCAAAACTGCAGTTATGTTAAGGAAGTTCATCCAGTATGGGATTTGGTAGTACGAAAAATTATCACGACTAACGTAGTCATAACCTGTACAGCTATTATATACTAGAAATGCTTCTTCGTCGATCATAATTGTTCTCTTATAGAAAATCGAATTTATAGAAATAATTTCTTTGAAGATCAAATAGAAAACGGTAAATTCAGTACATTTTCAGCTAGTTTTGTATGATTTAATGTGCAAGCATAGCATACATTGCGTTGTTCGGAAAGCATTCTTATTGATTTCAGAGAGCGCGCTGTTCTGACGTCACTATCATGCGAGTAAGACAGAGGTTAACTTCCTGAAAATCAGCATTTTTCGAGACAAATTAATTTATTCTAAAATCACCAAGTATCTAATGCATTTGGGGAAGCTCTTAAACTGGTCTTTACATATTTATTTATCCATTATGAAATTTTTCCCCCCTGAAAACCTGTTAATTGCCATAATTTTTAAGTTTATAGACGAAAACCTATTAGGGACCATGTTAATTGGAGAATCTTTATTTATGAATTTCTCCCGCACAAGATATCCGAAGAGTTTGAAATTTCAACGGGTGACTTTTTAGATTTCCAGAAGTATATTCAAATTTTTTCATGATTATTAGTTCATTAATTCAGTTACCGGATGAACTCCCTTAAATGAATTACTAACAAGCCTCAATCATGTCTTCTACCAATTCTACAATTCTCTAATCCACTAATGTCCATGGTTAACTATTGTTGAAGGTTCCCCAGGTGAAAATTGAATAATTTAGATACCATGGAATTGAACAATTTATTAAAACATTCAATTAATAAACACGATATGATGAATAGACATTTGAGGTTACATTTTTGAATATCGAATCACGCCCCCTAATACTCAATGCGCAGCGTTCTCATTACCCATCATAAGTGATGAGTGCAAAGAACATGACGAGTAATTACTGACCATTGAAGGAGAAAGCTGAGTGCCATATTTATGTCGTACGCTTAATATAAAATAATGCAGAAAACTTATGCTGACACCTCAACCACTCACACGTTCCAACAAATACGCTCAAAGACGATTCTTTTCCACGGTTTGGGCATGACACTATATACTATGCTATCTCCACATGTACTATACTCAGCGAAATAATTGAAGTAGCTGGATTTTTCTTTTCCTCAGTGGTTTTTGTTGTATACCTCCTCCCTTCTAATGGGCCTCCCGAATAACGTGTACTTTTCCCCAAGCTACATCACGTAGTTACCAAATGCTCAGCCCCGTTAGTCACTTTTTCCCTTCTCCATATCGTTTTATTACTATAATCCCTAGAACATGAATTTTCTCACCAATCGTTTCATTGCACCGTTGGTCCCTAATTTCTGGCACAAGCAATTGCAATTTCCCCGGGTTTTTCCCACTAATTACCCTCAGCTTCCCAACTACATAGCGAGTCTTACTCCCTTTTTAGCTTCCACCTAGCCATTTCCACCCTCTTATTATAATATGAAGCATTTCACGCTATTCCACTCACTTTTCGTGTTCGACTTTTTAATTTTTTTCATTTTTTGGTATGTCGTGGAAATATTTAAGACAAGTCATTCCCCACAAGAAAAAATTAGAAAAAAAATTATTTTGAAAATTTTACGACGATTTTCATTTTCGGAATAACGCTGTTATTTTTGGAGAAACTCATATTCTCTCTAACTTCAAATGCTGATATCTCATGAAATATTAATTATATGGAAAAAGTGAAAGAAAACGTTTATGTGGGGAAAGATCATAGAATTGCATTTACATTTTTTCCAATGATTGAAACGCGATTTTTCTATTTTTTATTAACTATCTAAGAAACAAATTTATGGCAATTATCGAATACATGCTCGAAAAAATCTGAACGAAATATATGTGCAAGATTGATTTATTTCTGATTTTCCTATAAATTTTCATGCTACACTCTCCGAGCGTTTGCGGAAAAAAGATTTTTTTACGTTTTTGCGTGATCCGAGTCCGCTACCCAAGAACCGTGCGCATGCGCACAACGTTAGAGCGGTAGGGATTTGACTTACACGCCAGTCGATCACGTGACCCGCCACTAAAACGTTGTGTGCATGCGCATGGTTCTTCAGCAGCGGCCTCGGATCGCGCAAAAACATGAAAAAATCGATTTTCCGTGAACGGTCGGAGAGTGTACCGCGAAAATATATAGAAAAATCAGAAATAAATCAATCTTACACATATTTCTTTCCAGATTTTTTCGAGCATGTATTCGATGATTGTCATCAATTTGTTTATTTAAATAGTTAATAAAAAATAGAAAAATCGCGTTTCGATCATCGAAAAAAATGTAAATGCAATACTATGATCTTTCTCCACATAAACGTCTTCCTCCACTTTTTCCATTTAATTAATATTTAATGAGATATGAGCATTCGAAGTTAGAGAGAATATGAGTTTTTCCAAAGATGACAGCGTTTTTCCAAAAATGAAAATGGTCCTTACATTTTCAAAAAAAAAATTTTTTTTGTGGTGAATGACTTCTCTTGAGCATTTCCGCAACATACCAAAAAATGAAAAAAATTAAAAAATCAAACCTGAAAAGTAAGTGAAATAGTGTGGTATGCCTCAAATACAGAGTGTAACAAATTCCCCATGAGGTTTTTGATGGGTGATGGGACAGGGTCCAAGGGATTCGGGAAGAATAACAAAAAAATTATAAATGTAATAACTTTTGAATTATTGATGATTAACGTGGGCCGATTGGAGAGCGTTCCATGAATGTAAGAGTAGGAGTGGGAGAAGGAAAGGAATGGGAGGTGAAAATGTGACAACGTCGCATTTGAAGAAATGAAACGAAAGACGTTTGACGTGACGTAGGCTGGCTAGACTCACGTCCGTCATAAATGAGGATTGGAATGCAGCCGGAAAGTAGACATGCAGACCATTGCTGTTTCTTCTTGTGTATGGAAGATGGCGCGTTCATCAAAGATGCGGTTTTGGATAATTCAAATGTCTCAACTCTTTTTTATTTTTTCAATTAGCAGTTTCTCGGCGAAAAGTTGCTTCAATGGTTTCTGATAATTAGTCCATTCAATTTGAAACAAAAAACAAATAATTTCTTCGTCATTATTAAATTGAAGTTTGTTCAATGAAAATAAATAGGAAATTATCCTGTTGATTTTATGATTTCTTCAGAAATGCATCTAGAACATGGATCAACAAAATTATGGCGAAATTCAGAGTAAATGGATAGGCACACATTATGTCGGTGTATCGATCAGACATTTGACGTGCATGCTACATGTACTCAATGACAAATTGTCGTAAAGAGGGAAAAAAATGGACCTGAAGCTGAAGAATCAGGCTAAGCGAGCCTAACATTGGTTGAAACGAGAAAAATTTTTGGAGGCCCATAGACTATTTGTAAACTTGAAATAGAAATGTTTCCGTTCCTTCGCATTAATTTCTGTCTTTGCACCATAACTGATGCTCAAAAAAATTTTCAACGCAAGATTCCAAGAGTAGACATTCAAAGCTTCATGTTCTTTTTTTTTCTCAATACAATCATTCGTCACGAAGTTACAACCTTTTGGAAATCACTGGGACAATGGACGAAAGATTCTGCTCCTTCAATTATTTTGCTGAGTGTATACTACTTCTGCCGGAAGAAGAGTGCTTTGTCTCACTCTTCAGCACTCTGTAAGTGATATACTATTCACTGGAACGTTTCACCAATTGTGTTCTAGGAATGAGCTATTTGACATGATGAGAGATTCATATCCATGCTAGAATGCGGATGGAGACTCCAACTTCGCTTCCAATTCTAATGAATGGACCAGCACTTGCCAACCACTGGAGAGCGAACTCAAGCGCCATTTTTGTATCGCATGAATATGTTTTCAGAAAATAGTGATCTCCAGCGGATCTCCGGCCCATTCGGACGAGTGAGAACGTGAATGTGAATAATAGATCGCTCCCTACACTCGTTGCTCAATATGTTATTCTAACTATCATTACACTATTCGTATTTGGAATTTTTCTATAGAAAAAAGTCAAACCTTCTGCTGTCTACTTTGAATAGCTCTCGTAACCGAATTCCAAATATCTCCTCCGCAAATTCTCAGAGCTTCTTTAGCTTCGTGAACAGATAATATACCAATGTCATTTTCACTATCGGGAATTTCTTTTCCTCTTGTTGAAACCAATATCTGAACAGTTTCAATGAGATGAGGCCATTGATGAGTCAACCATTCAATTGGACTAGAAGAATCTTGAATAAGAGCAACTTGTAAATCATCCAGTGAAAAACCTTGTTTCTCAGCCTGACGCAGCATTCCAACAAGTTCGAGCCCCTGACGAGTAGATGCTGATACACCTGTCGATGATGTATGAATTAAAGTCTGCTGATCATATCTGGACTGGCTGGATTCCTTTCGGCAAACAGAGAGGAAAAAATTATGACACAAAATATTTTATTGTGGAATCCATCAATGGAAGCATTAAGATAATACACATTTCTACATCGGAACAATCAATTGGAACGTACAGTAGCTATTTTCATACTGAATGACAATGAAAATAAAAATATTTTGAGTTGGAGAATTATTGACTGTTTCCTAACAAAAATTCATCGGACTGAATCAAAGCATTTTTTTTTACAATAATAATCTGGAAACACATTCGAACAAATCCCTCGTCTCTTTGTCATTACAGTACTCCCGGGAAAAAATCAGCATGCATGGTCAGCCATTGATCTCATGTATGGATATTGGCCAGTAATGAGTATGCATGATCATACATGGGCAAGCATAATCATATCTAACTGGGCAAGAAAAAATAATCGTCCATGAATATATATGAAAAAATTGATTAAAATGAGGAAGCAGTATTGAATCATCAGTAATGTATCTTACAATATTTTCAACTGATAATTACTCGTGACAAGGAGTTTTTTTGATGAACTAAAATCTGACATCACTTGGGCTCAAATCCGGTCCTTTCCATGGTTTGTTCTGTGACAATAATTGGATGATAATCATTATTCAACTAGTATATGTCAGTGGATATAGTGTAACGAGGTTTCTCGTTATGGTTATCGCATCGGCTTATGCCACCTTCGGGTGGAGCTATTCAAGTGTAGAGCTCAAGGAGACTCACACATGAACAGCTAGAAAATTCTACCACGGTGGCATCTGCGTAAGATGACACCTTAAAGTTACCGGAAACTAACTGACACGTCAGTGGGATTTATATCCGGCTGAGGATAAGACAGAAGGCTAGCTGAAATGCTGGCGCTCCACTAGAGATTTCGGAGTTATCTCCGGTCCTAGCAGTGGTGTGAGAGGAAGAATCACGCTGGCGCGCAGAGAGACCTCTAGACGAGGAGAAGCAGCCTCAGCTGATATAAATAGACCCAACGACATGGTGATCAGTTAGTCTGCCTTGGGTGGCAGACTCGAGAGGATCGAGGGACGTCCCTGGATCCTTTACCGCTCGCTTCCGTGAGAGTTATCGTTGGTTGCCCGTAGCGTGGCTACGTGGCGTTTCTCGTGTGGATGGAGACGTCCGGTATTCTCTGGGTGACAACTGATCAGAGGGATCCTGCGGATGAGCTCATCCAGAGGCTATCGCAGAATACCCCAATTCCGACTTTCTCTCGCTAGAGGGACTATGACTAGATCCACACCCCTCTACCATAACCAGCACACTGGGTTACCGGGAGTGGATTGCCCATGTCATCCATTGGGGTTAGTAATTCCCCGAGGAATTAGTGCCGAAGGTTCAGCAGGCTAGCCCGAAACCGTCCTAAGAGGTTAAGTTTGGTGAGCCCAGGGAAAACCAGCACACAGTGAGCTTCGTTTATTCCTCCTGTAAAGAATAAACTGGCGCCCACGCCATCGAACCGTGTGTGTGGAAAAGGATGGCCGGAAGTGTGACGGGATTGGACGAATCCTCGTTAAAAAATGGCGTCCAGCGTGTGTAGTATGACTACAGCAAAACTAGCGAGAAAACCCAGTTTTCAAAAGTGAATTAATTACTGTGTGATGTAATTTATTCAAAAATACCGTGATTGTGTCCATCTTACCATGGCTCAATCAATAATACCGTGATTGTGTCCATCATACCACAGTTCAGTTAATAATACCGTGAGTCTGCCAGTGTTACCGTGATTAAGTCAATGATACCTCAATTGGGTCAGTAATATCCAAAATGGAAATTTTGGAAATTCAAATGATCCAAGTTATCGCGCGTGATTGAACTAATCCGCGAAGGGGCAGCCCGTCGCGGTTCCAGTACAGCTATCGCAATTACCGACTACCGGAAGATAATAGGTTCTCGAAAAACCCGAGAGATGGCTCCTGATGTACTGAAATTAATCAAAGTCATCAGAAAATCATTTTTATCGAATATTTAGAGCTATCGACTGCTGGAATTCTAGTACAGAGAGGGCGCTGTGCAGAAAAAGTGGGAGGATGAGCTCCCCACCCAAAATTATTCCCCCTCCACAGGGAAAATGGGTATATTAGGAGCAGCAATCGGCTCTCGAGGGAGAGTTGGTCTGATCAATCACTCTGGCTACCGAAACCTCTCCCTTGAGCAATCGAGAGAAAATGACTAACGACGGCACTATGCCATCTATCGCAGCAACGCCGGCTACTAGTGAAGCTATCTCATTAGAGGAGCTGACAGCTATCATAAAGGCAATGCAACAGCAAATTGCAGAGCTAGTGTTGGAAAAGCGACCGAAAGGTCGAAAGAGGGGCACTGACCGTCACCTCACCGACACCAGAGCAGCTGGGACAATTGCGAATGCAATTGGACGAGGCAACTAACGTTGGGTTACCGTCAACGCCACTTGTGGCCGAGGGGCACGCTGCCCCAACGGCGCACGCCAGACAGGATTTCCCAGTCATGGCGCACAAGGCGCACGAACACCTAAAAAGGTGGGGGATATCGTTTTCCAGGAAACGCGAAGAAGATGTCGAGGAATTCATTTCCTCAATTGAAGACGCACGCGTTTCGTTATCAAAACGTGAGGTAGACTTCATACACATCTCTAGAGGTCTGTTAAAGGGTTCAGCACTCACGTGGTACCGCGGCGTGAGCTTCGTTAATTGGTCAGACAGCAAAGGAGCGTTCCGAAAGCAATTCGGAGGCCTAGACTACCAAGTCCTTCTCAGAAATGAGATGTATGGGTGAACATAAGGCAAACACGAGCCTGTGGCCGAGTATATGCGCAGTATGTGTGGTGATTTCATAAGAATAACGCCACCTTTGGACGAAGAGACCAAAGAATACACAGCATATGCTAACATGCTATCGAAATATCGAGCTGGAATCAATATTGACCGAAGGTTAACGATGGAGGATCTCGAGCGGAAGGCACTACGTAATGAGTGGAATTACGAGTGTGCCCGAAACTACTGTCCCCCTCCACCAGCAGAAACTGCTGTATGTCCAAGTTTGGCATACAAGGAACCTAAGAATTTTGTCAGAGATTCTCAGGGGACCAAGGTAGAGCAGTAGATGCAGGAGGTACAGAGGAGGGTTATCGGAAGAGCCTGGACACTTTTGCGAAAAGTATCCAAGCACGCTCTCACAGAGGCTCACGACACTCAGTCTCAACCGTATAATTTACGGATACAAGACAGAGAGTATGTAGAAGGCGATCTAGTGTTATCTAGAAATCGCAAGCTATCGAACGCAGGCAAGAACAAAAAAGCCGCCTTAAACAAGCCATTCGTAGGGCCCCACACAGTCACGAAGAAGCTATCGAAGACTGTCTACGAATTGGTGGATTTCGCAGGGACCAGTAAAGGAAAGATATCCATACAGGACCTCAAACCTCACAAACCCGACTTATCGCTTGGCCCAATCGAAGAGTCTGATGACTAATCGGATTCGGGTCGAATCCTTTCTCCACGGAGGGAGGTATGGAGCGAGGTTTCTCGTTACGACCATCGCATCGGCTTATGCCACCTTCCGGTGAAGCTATTCAAGTGTAGAGCTCAAGGAGACTCACACATGAACAGCTAGAAAATTCTACCGCGGTGCCATCTGCGTAAGATGACACCTTAAACTTATCGGAAACTAACTGACACGTCAGTGAGATTTATATCCGGCTGAGGATAAAGCAGAAGCCCAGCTGAAATGCTGGTGCTCCACTAGAGACGTCGGAGTTATCTCCAGGTCTGGCAGCGGTGTGAGAGGAAGAATCACGCAGGCGCGCAGAGAGACCTCTAGACGAGGAGAAGCAGCCTCAGCCGATATAAATAGACCCAACCACACGGTGATCAGTTAGTCTGCCTTGGGCGGCAGACTTGAGAGGATCGGGAGACGTCCCTGGATCCTCTACCGCTCGCTTCGGTGAGTTATCGTTGGTTGCCCGTAGTGTGGCTATGTGGCGTTTCTCGTGTGGATGGAGACGTCCGGTATTCTCTGGGTGACGATAGATCAGAGGAATACTGCGGACAGGCTCATCCAGAGGTGATAGTGAAATACCCCAATTCCGACTTGTTCTCGCTAGAGGGACTGTGACTAGATCCACGCCCCTCTACCATAACCAGCACACTGGGTTACGGGGAATGGATCGCTTATGCCATCCATTGGGGTTAGTAATCCCTCGAGTAATTACTGCCGAAGGTTCAGCAGGTTAGCCCGAAACCAGCACACAGTGAGTTTTGTTTATTTCTCCGGTGAAGAATAAATTGGCGCCCACGCTATCGAACTGTGTGTATGGAAAGGGATGGCCGGAAGTGTGGCGGGATTGGACGAATCCTCGTTACAATAGACATGCCAAAAAATCAACATGCATGATCGAGCATGCTGATTTTCTCCGGGATTAATTGAATACACTCCAAAAACAAATTTCTGGGAGTCGTTGTATGCACGCATGCAAAACTGTACATGATCAAGCATGATTTGATGTGACCATGTATGACCAGAGCTAGGAATTATTCAACACAAATACATAACATTGCAAGTCTCGAATGACCATGCATTATACATGGTCATGCATGATCTTGCAGGAATAATTCGAATGCTCTCGCATCAATCATCGGCATTCAGGCATGGATTATATGTAGTCATGTATGATGATACAGGACTAGACATGACCAGATATGATAAGAATAATAATAGTTGGATAATTTTTATGAATGAAAATTCTCATATATGGTCACGTATGAACATAATCAGTCATTCATGGTCATGCATGATTGGACATGGCCACCCATATGAATCGCATCACTGAATATGATTCCTTCAAATTAGCCATGGATGATCCTATTTGGTCATGCACGACCCTACTTGGTTTCATATGATCAGGTATGAACTATGCATGTTCATGTATGGTTCATTGATACTCAGTCATGGTGCATACATGGTTAGCCCTCATCATGCTTGAGGACTTTCCTCCGGATGAAAATACTCATCATTGCTCATACATGACAGTGTATGTCTCATGACTGAGCAGGCATCATTCATACATAATCATCCATGCTTCATACATGACCATTAGGGCCAGGAAGTTTGGTCTCGGTTTTGACCAGGCTGAACTTAGCCGCATGATATCGTATTTTTTCCATTCAGAAACTTCAAAGAGATAATCTCAGAATGCGTGCGACGTTTTTGAACTGGGGATTTGTATATAAAGTACGTGAAATTGGATATTTTGTCAGAGTGGGAGGAAAGGAAAATACTTCCGGAGACATTTTTGCAAATGTGAGTTATTGTTACTGATGCGTCGCAAGTACGTTGCAAATGCGTCGTTGATACGTCGCTGATGCGTCACAAGTGCGTCGGTGATGCGTCGCCAGTGCCACGCTGATGCATCACAAGTGCGTCGCTAATGCGACCATTCTCCATTTTACGAGTGTAAATATCAATAACCCAGGAAAAAATGTTCAGATCTAACTAGATCTGATTAGATTCAACTAGATCTGGTCAGATCTGACTACATCTGATCAGATCTAGGTGGATCTGATCAAATCCACCTAGATCTAGCTGGATCTGATCAGATCTAGTCAGATCTGATTAGGTATAGGAATCAAAATTAGGTGAATAGACAAACAGAACCAGACAGAATTGGATTGTCATATTATTAGGACCGTCATAGTACTATGAATATAGTTTCTTTTAAGATCTTTTTCAAATAAAAATTCATCTGTTAAAAAAAATTCACAATGTGTCAGATCTGTGCTCATTTGATTATCATGGAATGTTATATTCATTTTGATGTATGATTCTGCATTCTATTTGGGCATTCCCAACTTTTCTCCGAAGTTATTTTCTCTATCTTTTCTAATCTTCATCCATCACGTTTTGAATTTCAATCAGTATCAAGAAATCGTGTGATAGCTGAGTGGCTAGAGTAGCAGACTGTTAATCCTATGGTTCTGGGTTCGATCCCACTGAAGCCTATCTTTTGTTTCGATTTTTTTTCCTTCAAAAATTTCAAGAATCATTCATTTGTCCAGTGAAGAATTCAGATTTTTATTGATTTTTCATTTTCTCTAAAAATTAAAAAATTTCCAGTTCGGATTATGTGCAGATTTAATTGCATCTGATCAGATCTGAGGACCTCAGATCTAATTAGATCTGATCAGAGCGTGCCAAATTTCAGATCTGATCAGATCTGAGGAACTCAGATCTAATTAAATCTGCTCAGATCCAACTTGATCTGATCAGATCTGAACATTTTTTCCCGGGAACTCACATTTTCTCAAATTCTTCTAGAAGTACCTGATAATCACTCCATCACGCTTTGACGAAATATCCAATCCTTTTTCCACGAACTTCAAATAGAAATTCTCACATCGAGAACGCCACGCGAATCTAGAAATGTTGCTTTGACATTTCTGAATGGAAGCATATATCATTTTATGAAGCTAAGTTCAGCCTGGTCAAAACTGAGACCGAACTTCCTGGCCCTCATGATCATCCATGCTCCATGCACGATCATTCACAGCTCATGGATGATCCTACATGGGTTGTGTATGATTATACATGATCATGCATGCCGATTTCTTCACGGGCTATTCCAATGTCAACACTAATCTATCACACCGAGACTATACAGTTGAGTGATTATTTTTTCATTAGTTCCAAGAAGTCTAGGGGAATATCAAATTATAGACTAGTGAAACGAGGACTAATTATTGTAGAACACTGGGAGTTTACCCTAGAACGATAATAATGATGTGAAGGCGAATCAATTGAACTTCTTCGTGAACGAAAACCTGGAGTCGCTTGCGTCATGTACTGATGCTGAAGATCTCGGGGATAATGCACTGGGCTGGTGCTATATTCCATAGGATCCTAAAACAAAATCTCGTTTTCCGTATTCAGTGTTCAGCTAGAGGTGAATATTTTTAATTATCTTTTGAAGTACTTTTTTCATACCTCTGGATAACTCTCATCTTCACAACCTAATTGTCTTGATTCGGAACCGACTTTCGATTTTTTGGGACCAGTTACATTCACTTCGAGGGGCACCTCGTACGTCTGAAAAATAATGAATCATATATCTGAAAATATTTCAAAAGAATGAGCTTTGCATAATTTATTGAGTAATCTTCCATGAAGTGAATTTCCTTCAATTTCATAAAAAATAAATTCAAAAAAAAAATTGGGATCTCGCCAGATTCATAGAACTTATTACCTGAGTAGAAATAGTCTGTGGTGGCGGTGAAGTGCCTCTTTCAATTAAGCTTATCTGGGGTTCCGGGGATGGAACAGCCGAGGTAACATCACTCTTTGGTATTGGTAATACTTGCACTGATAATAGTTTTTTTGGTTCACGTGGAATTGACTCTAAATCTTCAACTGGTGAAGGTGAAACGGAAGTTTCTCTAGTATCAGATTTTTTCAGAACTCCACCTCCTCTCTCAACTATGTTATTTTCCAAGATTTCATGTGAATCATCTGCTTCTACATATAAATGATTTTTTCAATTCAAATATTTTGCGCTTATAGTTTTTTTGGAGAATGGGTTGAATGAATAATAAGGAAATTTTCGTAGGCTCTATACATGCAGAAATTTTTTTTTATGAATATTCTTTATTATTCATTCAAGAGTACAAGTAGGAATAAGCGAGTATAAATGGACTTATAGTATATGAAAAGATCCTTGTATGAGAAACAAGTTATTAAATTGAATTTGTTTCAAAGGTGATTGAGTCCTTTCCGTGACGTTGGGAACAATTCCTATTCATACTTTATTTTTGATCATTAGCAATTGTTTGGGTCCGTAGAGATTCAATAGAAAAATGAATTGATCACCTTGTGTAGAATACTCTTCAAGATTTCAGTATCAATTATGAATAGAAAGTGTTACTTGACAACTTTAGTTCCGAACGAAAAACTTATTTTTCTTCTCATTCTACCTTTCATTTTCGCAGTAGAGCTATCGCCGCTCTCCTCACTGTTTGTTACTTTAATTTCCCGTGTTTCATTTATATCCGGGCTCGATAATTCACTTGTTGGACTTGGTGGTAACGCACTTCTTTTGGTTTTACAACAAACAACACAGATACGTTCTTTGAATTCATTGATAAAGGTGCAATGTTCACAAGTCCACTTTTTCTTTACTGTTTCTGATTCTTCTGACGAAATGAACATTGATTTCTGCTTATTGATTTTTTCATCTCCTAATGATCCAGTAGTCTGCCCTGTTCTACTATTTTGCATGGGTATTTCTTCCACATTTTTTTTTGGTAATTCTTCGATAAACCCTTGTGGCTTTTTCACTTCTAATTTGATCTCCGTTGCTTCTTTCTTCTTCTGAACGTTGTGAATTAATTTTTGGGATCTTCCTTCCTTCGATTTCTGATCTGAGTCATGATCCATACTTGATCTACGACTCCTCCATGAACCATTCTGATTTCTCCTAATTTCATCATCTTCATCGATTGATTCTGATCTTTCACACCTTTTTCTGTCTTCATCAGTCTCTGAGTTTCGCTGTGATACTGCATTCCTTAATTTTGGTGGATTTGGATTACTATGATGTCTTTGTGCTTCGCTTTCCAAATTTTTCTGTAATGGTACGTATCGTTCACTTTTCCTAACTTCTATATGATCGTGACGTAGTGAGGTACTTCTCCGTGATCTACGTTCATCTTCATTTTCTGAGTAGTGGCGTGATGAGTAAGAACGACTATCTAAATCATCGTAATCAGGTACTCGGGAATTTTGGAGTCCATCTATGCGATCTTCTGCTCGCCAGTGTCTGAAAAATAATTTGATATGATTGAGATTCCAACATGTTTTCCAAATCATGTTCAAAATTTCATGGAATAGCTTATCTTTCTATAATTAATGGAGTTATTAGTGGAAAATAGTATTTGCTATCTATTTGTCAAGCGCAAAAACCGAGTCAATTGATCAAATGACCGATATTCATGAATTTGGGAATATTCTTTGAATAATTGGATTATATTCATTTTTTGAAATAAATTCTCTAGAATAAACTTTAGTATATGTCCAAGTATTTGAAAGAAAGAATCTTATTGCAGAAATTCTCCAATTTCCTATCAGTTTTCAGATAATCCATAAATTGAACTCACTCCTTGCGATTCCAGGAAGCAGTTGATCCATTGTCTTTAAGATCATGATAGCTCCGTCCTTTGTATGAACCACGTCTCATAGTTCTTGAACTGCGTGAGAGTCTGTCATTGAAATCTGAATCATCAGAATTTTCTGAGCTAGCATCACTTGGTGAATTAGATGGTGGCCTTGATCGAGACCTCGATACCAGGGATTTTCTCGATTTAGTACTTGGTGATGGTGATATAGCTCTATTTCTCCGGGATTTGAAACTATTAACTGGACTCTGACAGCGTGACAAAGTACCTCGATAGTGCGGTGGGAGCATTCCTTGTGGATTGTAACCCATTGGATAGCCCCACATTGATGGATGATTTAGGCTCACTGTCGACCCAAATGCTGAATCCCAAGCTGTCCCCGGTGGATACCACATCATTGGTATTCCCTTTGTACCCAAATAAGCCATGGATTGGGCCTAAATCAATAAACATATGAATTTCAGAATTGATCCTTCAGCAGAGGGAGTGCAGCGAAGTGGACATTACAATGACACACGTCGAGATAGGATATTTTCCAGGATCCTGTATTTGTGTGATTCTGTTGTCAAAAAATAAAATTCCTGAACGAACTAATTTTTTCAATACTTGTTCAGACCAGTTATTCGGAAAAATCTAAAATTTTCACAACTAAATGTACTTATTATAGTCGTTTGAAACCTGAATGTTTTCGCTTGTATAGTTCCGGAATTTACCCCAGAAGGAAGTTCGAATTCAATTGAGATGAATCTGATCACTCGAACTGAAAGTGATAAATTGAATTCCTATGGAGATAGAACAAAATTTTCTCTCCCCAGTAGGTTTATTTCTCTCGAGAACTATTGAATAAAATTCTCCCAGATTTCAATGAAAAAAGTTTTGCGTACCAGACTAAAATACCGTTAAATTTTTAGATTATCAAGTCTAACCGTTCAGGAAGAATCCGATGATATTCATCTCACACACACAAAAAGACGTCTCTTTAAACCGTCCTCTGTCAATGTATCAGAACATTCTGAGTTATATGCACATGAAAACTAAGAATCAAAACTTTTAATGATGACATGGCTTCCGTTTAGAAACAAACAACTATTATGTTTGAGTTTAAACCTGGAAAGCGGGGAGTATAATCGTGTTCCTGAGGCATTTTTCCATTTATGAGAATTTTTTGATTCTTCGCGCATATTTTCGGTGCTAATCGTCATGATACGAAACGTTGAAATTTAGTCCGAGTGTGAGCCCATTCTCTATCAATGTGACTGATTGTGAATCAATTCTTGATCGTATCCAGTGAGGATATGGAGTAAAAACTAATGTTGATGGAATGATTTAATACTTCCTTGACGAGGACAGAAAAATAATTGAAACACTCAAATCAATGGTTAATTAATGAGCTTTTCAGTAAATTATTCTTAGATGTGACAACTAGAACCAGAAAGAGTTACAAGAATCTGAAAAGTTTAATAAACAAATATAACAAAACTTTCAATTTTTCAGAAAAAATCGAACTTTCAACATCTTCAAAAATGAATTCTGACATATGTTTTCTATCAGAAACTTCCTCATTGTCACCATGAAATTATTGGAGAGATCTCAATTTGAATATTCTCGCTTATTTTATTACATCGAACATTCTAGTTCCAACCAAAATTTAACCCACCCTACCCCTGATGTCCGTTTCATACCACTCTCCTTTAATGCTGTCGTAGAATTAATATGACTCTAAATTAGATCTTTCCGAGAACATTTCAATATCGGAACAAATTAACAGCTCTCTAACAGTTCTCGAGCCAGTTCCACAACCTTACTGTCCACTGGAGTCCTCTTTTCTGGATACGTAAAATCCTCGGTGTCCAAAGAGGATCATCAGGAAAGAGACGAAGAATTTGGACGGATAACTTACTTGCTGCATTCCAGAGTTCCAAAGCTGCTGAGTAGAAAGGTCAGTTACACTAGTCGACTGGATCATACTCCTCTGCGAGGGAGGTAGAGGTGGAGGACTACTCAAGTTCGGTCTCGAACTCCCCAAACTCAGGGGTCTAGAACTGTTGGTATCCCTGTTACAATCTGGAGTGGTCAGTTTCCTTCTACTGATATCCTGAGCTCTCATGGCCTCCTGATACCTCCTGTATCTTACCTGAAAAATGATAAAATTCTTCAAATTTACATTAAATTGATGGGGACGTGGAAAAGAAAGTCTATCCATTAAGAAATAACTGTATATAAGTCAAACACATTTAACATTCCACATTTAACCTAGGCTTGCATCAGCCTCAATTGAGGCTTCCTCTACAAAGGCTCAATTCTGAAGACTGGACGAGTTTTGGGCCAGCCTCCATTCATTAGATAGGAGTTTCTCATTATTCTTACAATAACAGTACCAATGTTATTGTTAATATGTAAATTCCATTTTTTGTGTGATTTTTTAAATGTTTCACATAGTCACATAGTCTTATTTGAGGCTTGTCTCAGGCCCTGTTTCATCCCGAGATAATGGCCATCAGCTAATTTTCAAGCAAAGTTAAGGTCGGATTAAGTTAATGGCGATTATCTTAATTCGACGGAGGGGAAGGAAAATGGCGACTTAACCTCTTGAAATATTAAGTCCTCAGTGGGAAGAAAAGTAATGGAAACATTTTCTTTCGATATTTTCTTTTGATTTAGTCCATCAGATTGAACTCTGTTGGACAATATAATTTTTATAGGGTACGAATCTTGTCACTGCAGTTACTTCCCCTACCTATATCACCGCCATATTTTCCCCCCCCTAGCGGTTCCGAAAATGCGGTGTAAACACCGTGTATACACCGTTGGAGTGTAAAAACCGTGTTTACACGGAATTTACACGGAATATATACCGTTTTTTTGTGCAAGATTTATGCGGTGTAAATTCCGTTTGAAAACTGTGTAAATTCCGTTTAAACACTATGTAACAACTGTGTAAAAACTGTGCGAAGTCCGTTTAAAAACTGTGTAAACACTGTGTGAACACCGTGTAAACACTGTGTAAACACCGTGTGAGCACCGTGTAAACACCGTGTGAGCACCGTGTAAACGCCGTGTGAGCACCGTGTAAACGCCGTGTAAACACTGTGTTTACACCGTTTATTCGGGCAGTTTTTCCACAGTTTTTCTATTTTTTTTAGATCAACATTATGAAAAACGTTTGAAATGAGTAAAAAATATTAGGAATTTATTATTTTTCGTAATACCATTGGAAAGTCGGAGAAATTCGCGGTGGAATCCATGAATCAGAATTGATTTTTTGTCATTGTTAAAAAAGTGTATTTTTTGGTCGAGATTTGAAGACAGAATTCAAAGAAAAAAAAATTTCGTGAGTATCATCAGTTTTGATGAGCGTAGCGTGAAAATTCCGAATGGAGGTGGAAAGTGAGATCATTCGCAGATGATTTATGGAGTTGTCAATTTGAAAATGTCCATTTTACCCAACTTATCCTTAATTGAAATTTGGAATTGAGATGAAATAGAAATAAAAAATGGAAAAAAATGAGAATTCGGCAGAAAGTTTGAGAGTTTGAAGGAAAATTATCATTTTTCCCAAAAGAAATGAAGTGAAAAAAAAATAAAAATCGTCAACGTCCTTTTTCATTATTTTTCTTAAAATTAATTTCCGATAGTCATTTTAAAAAAATTGACAGCAACTCTGAGTCATTTCTTTGGAAGATGATATGCGATGCATATTTGAGCTCAATTAGAATCGCAGAAGTTATATGTCTCAGGTTAGCATCAGACAACGAGGAATCTCCAGGTGGTTATCGAAGCTAAGCAGCATTAGATCTGGTCAGTACTTGGATGGGTGACCGCTTGGAGCATCTCGAGAACAACTGAACCGATTTCTTTTTTTTTCTTTTATTCATTTCGTTTCTAGGAAATTAGAATAACGGTCATGATGGTTCATTTTTAAGCACATAATTAAGGGAGAAATCAATTAAAAATGTAAATTTGTGGTGAAAACGCGATACGCGAGTAAATGCCATTTAAACACTGTGTAAATTCCGTTCAAAAACTGTGTAAACACTGTTTAAATTCCGTTTAAAAACTGTGTAACAACTGTGTAAAGCCCGTTTGAAAACTGTGTTAGCACTGTGTACATTCCGTTGAAAAACCGTGTATATCCCGTGTGAAAACGGTAGAAAAACTGTGAAAAGACTGCACAAATAAACGGTGTAAACACAGTGTTTACACAGTGTTCACACAGTTTTTAAACGGTGTTTACACGGTGTTCCTACTGTGTTTTCGGAACCGCTAGGGCCACTACCGAATTAAGATAATCGGCATTAAGTTAATTTCCGACTTTAACTCAATTTTTCCTTAATCGCCATTATAGTAATGGCCATTATCTCGCGGTGAAACAGGACCTCAGTCCTCGGCCAAGGCTGTATTCAATTCAAATCGACAAAATATTGTTATTACTCATTCAAGTTAATAGATAATTGAATGAAATTACTATTATAACATTGAAAGGATAAAAAATGAAATTTTTGAATGAAGAGTTTTGGAGAGTCATTTAGAGAAAAGGTTAAGTCAGCTGATAATTCGGGTTTATATACTATGAATACAAGTCATGTAACCCAGTGGGCTAGACGCATGTTTCAGGCACAGACACTCGGTGGATATCTTGGACAACAGTGGCCCCACCCTGGCAGATCCATCGATTACTATTCGATCGCCATTCGACTGGAGGGTCGACTCGTGCGCTCACCTGACCACCTGTCGAGCCTGAGTCGATGGTCATATGAATAACGAGATGACCAGCGATCAGCTGAACATTCGTTCGACTGTCGGTCGACCCCAAGTGGAAACCTCGACTCGACTAACGATCGACCATGAACATTTTTTGAGCACTTTCCGATCATGGATGATAAAGAGCTTCATCGATCGGCGTCTGACTATGTATACAGTCGATTGTTAGTCGATCCATATACCCAATCAACGACTGGTCTGAGCCTCAGACTAGTCAGCCTTAGCCTTGGGCAAAGGCTAACCAAAGCTTGTCCTCATCGTCAATTTCTACCTGGGATGATTCGTTTTTAACTATGTATATGATCTGGCAGCCCTACCCCCTGTCCTTTCTATCATATTGACAAGAACACTCAACTCATTACAATTAGAAAGTAGAGACAGTCCTTCAAACCATCTTGAGCGGATTGTTGATGCTAAATAATCCCGAACAGACTCACCTATGCTTTCTAAAATATTCTGTAGATCTATCAAGCATTCACGCAACAATAGCAATAGTACATTGTGCATCAAGGGAGTAAAGTAGGCGCTTTACCGAGCGAAGCGACGGTGCCACAGATATGTGGGTTGAGCGCCTACTTTACTCCCGAAGTGCACATACTATTTTTCATGGCACCGATGTGGAAAGTTCGCAAGAAATTTATTATTTTCATTATGATAAAGTTCACATTTGTAAATCACCACAAAAAAGATTAGGGCAGAAAAGTCATATCTCCATTAGTTTTAAAAATATTCTCAAGAAACAAATGATAATAAACCGATTCATTCCCTAGAAATTTTATCCAATTATTTGTCGAGAATATTTTGAAAACTTATAGAGATAAAACGATTTTGCCTGACTCCATTTAATGAAATTTATTAATTTATAACATTTTTAGAAAAAAAAATCTCAAATCTTTGGAATCACGAGAATGAATTGAATAATGACAGCAGAGATCACGTTGAATGTGATATTCATTGGGATCTGTCATTTTCTTTATTCCCAAAATAATTATTAATTGTGAGATGATGGATCGTGCAATTTTCCAAGTTCGTTGCTGGGTTAGAATTGATCATTTCTCCATTTTTACTAATTTTTCAAAAACTTTCAATAATACCGTGAGTTTCTAACTGAGATATTACGACGCACAATGAAAGAAAACGTGGGAATATAGTCGCAATAGCGGAACAGTCGACATAAGCCGGTTGACGCATTTGCACCACGTTCGAGTATATATATACACGTATGAAAAAAGTGTATAGGGAGTTCCTATAGGACATTCCTATAGGAAAATCGTATAGCGAAGCGTATACATCTGCGTATATGGAATTCGGATATTTCCTATACGATTGGAATTCGTTGTGTTTCTATACGCAAATTAGAGTTTATACAATTCATTTCTATACGAATGAAATCTAATTTGCGTATAGAAACACAACAAATTCCATTCGTATAGGAAATATCCGAATTCCATATACACAGATGTATACGCTTCGCTATACGATTTTCCTATAGGAACTTCCTATACACTTTTTTCATACGCGTACATACTCTAGAGAACGAAGCTGTAACTTTTCTGCCCCCGTAGAGGGAACTATTGCGAACTTTACACTCGGAGGTATAAGAACGATATTATTACGATATTATTACGATAGATTGATCAAAAAATACCTGAAGAGTTGACATCTTATCCATTCCTGAACCTACGTTGTCTAATGATGTTGCAGATTGTGCAGCTCGTTGATTCATCAAATTACCTTCAGGCATGGCTGGTAATGGCCTTACTTGATGATTGATGCTGTTCCTCCTCGAACTTCCAAGTCCATCAGTCAATGTTATGCTTCCAGGATCTTGTTTTACTGTAGCCCTTGCCTGGAGGGCCCGAAACTTCATATTTAATATTCCCAATAGAATTGGAATTTTTCCCTCACGTCGTCATTTTTCTCTCATTGCCCAATAGGAATTATTCCGAAATTTTTCAGTTCAATTCAGGAAATAGGATTTGGAATCAAGCAACTAATTGTGTCTAAAATTTCTTTCCTGTAATATTGCACTCACAACATATCATTTGTTACATTATATGTGTCGTTGAAATATTTACAATTTTCGAAAATTGTTCGAACAATATCAACTTCGACTTCCCACATTCGTAGTTGTCTGATAAGAAAATAATTTTATTCATGCCTCGGTTTGACGGTTCATCATTAAACTACAATTTTCAAGTGATGTTCTGCAGTAATTGTGATAAATTGATTAAATCAATATACATCTATCTCATGACTGGAAAATATTTCAAATTTTCTGTCTTCATCTCTCGATCATTTGTAAAGAAAACGGAATTAATGATTCAATTTTGATCGCAATTTGTTGTAAGTAACAACATTTCGTGAATTTTTTCAAACAATCGTCATTCATGAAGCTAGAAGATCATTTGAATTAATGAAAATACAAGGAGAAAATTCCTCATTTATCAACGAATCGATAAATATTAGTGCTAAAGGAAAGGGAATAGTACCAGAACAGCGAGAATGTTCGAAGAATAAGTGGTAGTGTCGAAAATATGAAACTGTTGTAATCTAACTGTAGAAATCTGTGTTGGCAGGGAAGGAAAAAAGATAATCGAGGTTTTCTTATATTCGTTAGACTAAATCTTGCTCTCAGGCCTGTATGCAGCCTACCTGAGTATTTTTACGATTTCTCCGTGGTGGTGGTACTGGTGGAGACCCCTGACATTCCCCTTTTGGTGGTAACGGTGGCCTTGTTCTGCATGAATTATCTTGGTTATATATTCTCCTTCTCGTATGACCACGTCTCTTTGGATGCTTGTGATTCATATCATCGCAAGGTTCACAAAAACTCTCTCTGCATATATCACATCTTGCAAATAAATTTTGTGCACCACATAATGCACACTTCGATAAATTTATTCCCATGGACTTATTTTGCAATTGGGAATTTTGCTTCTGCGATCGGTTCGGTGGAAATTCAATGACCTCATAGTCAGGATCACCGCAGTCACTGGTTAATGATGGGGGTGGTCCTTTCGGTGGTATTGGTGGATCCCGTGATGCTGACGAAGACTTTTGCTGCTCCTGTGCCTAAATTATACGTAGAAAATTAGTGAGTGATGATTTCGTATAGTTGCGGGAATAGTTTTTCCTCACAAACGTAATTAGTTTCATATTTGGATCGATTTTCACGGAATTTCACTAGATCTGAGGTAGTTGTGGGCAAATAGAACTCCGTGTGCCCCCCCCCCCTTTATTAATACAGACGATACTTGACAGTGATCTGTTACCTAGGTCCATCTGATTTCCGGCCGTTCATCCATTACATCACCTGAGTTTGTAAATTTCTAGACCTCCTTTCCCCCTATTCCAGATTCTGTTCTATTTTCATTGAAACCTCCTGCATTGTAACGCCGGTGTCCGACATTCTGATCACCGTAAAAATATCACTGTAAAAATATCTCGGTTTTTTCTTACACTAAGCATAAAATCACTTTAAAAAATATCACAGTAACAAAAATATCATAGTCATTGATATCATATGTTAAAAAATCACAATTACCGTTATAAATGATTTAATTATTTCTGCGAAAATTATATTCGAGAGAAATTATCCATTTACATCACACGTTTGTTATTGAATTATACTTTATTGATTTCCTTCTATTATTACGTAATTATTTTGATTAAATCCTGTTTTCATTTTTCGGGATTCTACTCATTTCTTCTGTGTATCTCGTGGTATTCATTACAATTATCGTTGTCGTATTTTTATTTCTCGTAGTATTGCTCATTTCCTCTGCAAGCGTAAATATGTTAATATTGATAATGCTCTCCAGATTTCGGTGCAACCGTATGATGCTGGTCAACGTTTCAATTTTTGCGTGGAGTGCTTTAAATATGAAACTGTAATCAATATTTTTTACTCTATATTTTCCTCTCTCTTTTTTATGCGATATTGCCATATGATACAACTGTATTTTTTTAAAATTCCAATAATAAATAATTATCTATTTTTTAATGTATATTTTCCTCTTCATTTTGTGATATTTTTTATATGATATTATTTTGTAGTGTGATATTTTTTCTGTGATATTTTTACGGTGATATAATGTCTATGATCTAAAGACCGGGAACCGTAACGCCACACTATTACTTCCATACATTATAATTCGAATATTGTAGTTATATTTCAATGTGTATTCAGATATTCACATAAGTAGAACCTGAAAGAGGCATAACAGATCAAATAGTAACTCCGGAGAGTCATATACAAGTTAATCCTTATCCTCAGATGCTAATCAAAATAGCTTTCGTTGGAAAAGTCATAATACTCGTAAGCGAATGAATAAACTTCAAGAAATGAATCTTTTGTGATAAAAAAAACCGATCCTCCTAAAAACAAGCAGAAGTTCCATTCTTTAAGCGTTATTCGCAAACCCCACTTCTTGTGCAACATTTAATATTTCACCAATTCGATTGGCAAAATGCTTCCGAATGGAATTCAACTATGGTGAATCGAATGCTATTCATGTCTCTCATTGGTGAAGAAATAACATTATTCTCGCAACAAATACGCAATCATATATTCCTACAAATATTGCTCGAGACTGCATCGATCTGTTTAGGATTCCATCTGCGATACTTAGAATCAACTTGGAACTCGAAATCTCAGCTCAGAATAATCGATTGAATTACGATAATATCATATGGTACATAAAAATTCAATATTAGATGAAAATTCAGATCCTACGATGGAACACAAAAATTGACGTTCGGGTTCCAAATAGGATTTCTATTATTTCTGATTGTCTTCAGAATGAAAAGGTACTCATTTTGTAGAAAAAATTGTTTACTTCCGAATGGTAAAATAAAAAATAGTAGTCTTCCTAGGGAGAAAACTAAGGAAAACCGTGATAGAGGGGCAACTAAGGAGAACATTGTGCGCATGCGCACGGTTCTTGGAAAGTGGCCTCGGATCCCCCAAAAACATAAAAAAATCAATTTCTCGTGAACGGTTGGAGAGTGTATCGCGAAAATTTATAAAAAATCAGAAATAAATCAATCTTGCACATATTTTTTTTTCAAATTTTTTCGAGCATGTATTCGATAATTGCCATCAATTTGTTTTTTCAAATAGTTAATAAAAAATAAGAGAATAGAGTTTCGATCATTGGGAAAAATGTAAATGCCTAGAATTCTACGATCTTACCCCACATAAACGTTTTCTTTCACTTTTTTCATATAATTAATATTTTATGAAATATGAGCATTCAAAGCTCGAGAAAATATGAGTTTTCCAAAAAAACTGCGTTTTCCCAAAAATGAAAATCGTCGTAAAATTTTCAAATTTTTTTTTTTGTTTTTTTTGTGGGAAATGACTTGCCTTGAGCATTATTTTAATAACATTATTTTCCATTCATCCTCTAGAATTTTTTTCATTCGAAAAAAGACTATTTGGCCAAGCGTGAATTGTTACACAGTTTTTGGCACACGTGTCAATTGTTACGATTACGCTTCCTATGGACTATCTCGCTTCGTATGGTAGATGAAGAAAGTTCCGAATATCGCCAGTAGCTCTAAATATGTAATGCGCAAGCACGACTCACTTCTCCCAAAGAAATAAATTCCATAATCAAGAACCTGAAAACGCGTTCGGCTTCTGGGCCTGACAACATCCCTTCTATCCTCATCAAATATTTATCGAACAAAGCACTTGTTCTATTGACTAAAATATGCAACGCTTGCCTAATCCTCCAATACTTCCCTGCACACTGGAAGACGGCCAGCGTCATCCCCATCCTTAAACCCAACAAATCCCCCGCCCTGCCAGTGAGCTATCGTCCAATCAGCCTCCTGCCAATTTTCGAGAAAATCCTGGAAAAAATCATACTGGCTCGCCTACTCAAAGTAGTCGACAACTTGGCCCTGATTCCCGACGAACAATTCGGATTCAGGCGCCAACACTCCACCGTCCATCAACTCATGCGCATCACAAATAACATTAAGGCTCCAGCCGCCAAAAAATTTTGCACAGCACTCCCACTACTAGATAGTGAGAAGGCATTCGATTCCGTATGGCATGACGGACTTATCCTTAAACTACTGAACATCAATGTTCCCACATACCTCTGCAAAATTCTTCAGTCTTACTTAAAAGACCGTCACATCCGGGCCAAAGTAGCCTCCTCACTATCTGAACCCGAACTAGTCCTAGCTGGAGTCCCTCAAGGCTCTCTCCTATCTCCCACCCTATTCAACCTCTACATCTCCTCTCTATTCCAAAATCTACCCCCAAGAACAAAAATAGCTGGCTTTGCCGACGACATTGCCCTCTTCACTTCCAGCTCCTCCCCAAAATATGCAACCAGCACCCTAATCACGGCGGCTAAAGAAATTATTGACAGGCTCGAATCCTGCAAAACCAAGGTCAACGAAGCCCAGACCGAATTCATCATTTTCACCAATTCTCGCACTTTCATCAAATCAATTTCCATCAAAAATAACTACATAGACATCGCGTCATGTGTCAAATACCTGGGAGTCAACATTGATAACAGACTAACCTGGAGCACACATACGTTACGTGCTGTTCAACGATGCAAAGCAATCATGGGTCGCTTGTACCATTTATTTAAATCAAAAGCTCTAGCTAAAAACACCAAATTACAATTACACAAGGCACTCGTTCGACCAGTCTTAACGTATGCTGCTCCAGTCTAGCACAGTGCGGCGCACTGCCACATAGCCAAACTACAAATAGCTCAAAATAAGTTCCTTCGAGTAATTAATAAGGCATATCGCTGGACTTCAATCCACGTCCTCCATGAAATCTCCAACATTGAATATATCCACGAATTCATACAAAAATTGACCAACAAATTCTCCAATAATCTCCCCCAGCATCCGAATCCACTCATTAACTCGCTCGCAACAAATTCGTGCTGATACTTAAGAGTCGCAAACAAACTGAAATATCCATAAGAAAGTAATTTAAGCTCAAATACATAACACCATATACTACAATGTACACTTCATTCATAGGAGAAAAAAAACAAATAAATAAATAAATAAAAAAAACACTCATATATTTATATATATATATACAAATAAACTGCAAGGCGGAATTCTTGACCAACTCCCCCCTGAGACTCCCCCTCCCCCCTCCCCCCCCCCCCCTCCCAGCAAGCATCAAGAGTTAGGGTTTTTTAAACCAATTTTCCCTATCTATATCTTCTCCTTCAATCTCAATCCTCATGTTTATATAATAATACCCCCAACCTCCACTTATATGTATGTAAAAGCCTTAGGGCTGAGGGTACGTTATATATACTAAGTCTGTATCTAATTCTGCATACAAGTAATTGTTTTCGTGTTAATAAAGAACTTTTATAAATTAAATTAAATTAAAACTCGAAGAGGAAAGAGCGAAAGTTACTACTTTTCAAACGCCCTTCGGACGATATTGTTTTAAAAGACTACCCAACGGTATTGAAACTGTGCCCGAAGTTTTCCACAGACAGTACTCGAAAATCTCTTCCAACATACAAAATATTGCGGTATACATTGATGACATTTTAATTTGGGCTGAAGACACTAAAGTCCATAATCACATCCTGAGGCAGGTTTTACAAAGAGCTGAAGAATATGATATAAAATTGAATAAGGATAAATATGTAGTAGAATCAAATCGAGTTAAATTTTTGGGTCACATAATCACAGATAAGGGTATTGAAATTGATGATGAGAAAGTGAAAGCAATCGTAGAAATGAAGCAGCCCAGAAACTCAAAAGACGTAGAAAGACTCTTGGGAATGATCAATTATGTTTCAAAATACATTCCAATGGCATCTGAATATACCGCGCCACTGAGAGAACTTATACAAAAAAATATCATATTCAATTGGAAACAAATTCATAAAAATGCAGTTAATAAAATTGAAACACTATTAACGTCTAGTCCTGTGCTCCAATTTTATAATACGAATACTCCATATGTAGTTAGTGTAGACACGAGCAGCACCGGTGTTGGGGCCACAGTTCAGTTCTAGACCCGGGAAAAAATCGTCATATATGAACATATATGTACTTATATGGACATATATGCTCATACGTTCCTCTGAGAAATCCGACAGCTATGGGCATATATGGACATACATGAAATATATATGAGCATGTATGGACATATATGGACATATATATGGGCATACATGAGCATATACGGTCGTATGATCCTGTGGAAACCGAGTAGGTATGGACATATATGAGACACATATGGACATATAGGAGCATATATGGGTATATATGGGCATATATGGAACATATATGAACATATATGGGCATATATGGGCTTATATGGTCATACATGGGCGTATGATCCTGTGGAAATTGAGCAGGTATGGGCATATATGAAACACATATGGACATATATAAACATATATGGGCATATATGAACATATATGTGCATATATGAAATATATGAAAAAATGCTCACTCAATCCATATAAGAACATGAATATGCTAAATGTGAATAATTAATGGTAGATGCACGTTCTTCTAGTTGTTTACCGCTTACTTTAAAATTTAAAATTCTGCCAGCATTCGAAAATCAGTTTTTTCGGTATCACTAAATTATTTACAATGATTGAAATAATTCAATTGAATTCACTTTTTCTAAGTCCGAAAGACATTGATCCGATATCAGGATTAAAATTCATCCAACAAGTATGTGAAATGCGAATAGCGAAGGTGGTAGGATGATGGACTCTTCATGTGACGGTCCCGGGTTCGATCCCAGCTGGATGTTTATTTTTTTTTTTAATTCAAATTCGTTATTAATGAGGAATTGAGTGATCAAGGGAATTAATACTGATGTATTATGTTCATATATTAGAACATTTTGATGATATATTCCGGGAAAATATCGACATACATACCCATATATGATCATATATGGGACTGCCATACCCGAGAAAAAATCGACATATATGTCCATATATGCTGATATATGATCATGTATGACAATTTTTTCCCGGGATAACCATACATGACCATATACGGACATATATGGCCATATATGTTCGTATAAGGTCATATATGCAAATTGACCGCACATGAACATATATGGACATATATGGGCATATATGTCTATTTTTTTCCCGGGGAGAATTTCTAGAATTCGCCAGAGAATGGGATTTTGAACACAAAATCATCCCCAGAATGCCCTCAAAGCAATGGTACGGCTGAGAGACATATTCAGGCCTTGAAAAAACTGATAAAAAAAAGCGGACGCAGCAGGGAGAGATCCTTATCTTGCTCTACTGGAATTTCGAAACACGCCTATCTCACAACAATTGGAATCACCGAATCAGCTACTGTTGGGTAGAAACGTAGCAGGACTACTACCAAATGTAAATGACAATTACAATCAAAAGGGTAACCACAATACGAAAGAAACTTTAGTGAAAAAGCAATTAATTAAGAAGAGTTATTATTATAAGAGCGCGCGAGCACTTTCAAAGGACAAGAAAATAAAATTTGATGAAGAATCCCAATTTTGTCCTAACTGCTTGGAACCAAAGAACAACAATTTATATCATTTCCTAACTGAGTGCACTAAATTCTATGAAGAAAGAACAATGTTCCAGGAAGAAATTGATTCACAACAAAACTTTGTCGAAATAATACGACACATACTTAAATCACCTACGATAAGAGAGGCCCAAATTTTTTATAAATATCTGAACAAAATCAGTGAATGATAATGAAAAGAAAAAAAAATATTTTAAAAAAATAAATGAATAATAGTAACAATAATAATGTTGTGATAATAACAAAATTGTAAAAGAATAATAACGCTACTGGAAGTTGTAACATTGGGAATACTGGTTGTAATGATCATAATAACTATAATAATAAGAAACCGATTAAGGAACTTCAATATTAAGTAAGCATGAACTTCAGGTCGAAACAAGAAACAGTAAATAAATGAATAGAAAAAAGAAAATAAATCAATAAATAAAATAAAACGGGAACTATTGTATAAGATCACAAAGTACACTCGACTTTCCGTTGTATATGATGTATATCAAAACAATGAATAAACTGTATACTGTATATTGTATACTGATCAATGAAAAGGAAATGAAAAGGAGCCGGCTTAGTCTACGATTTCATGCTGAACTTTTTTTTTTAGTGTTTCATGATCTCTGAGAACGAAAAATATTCTCAATTTGGTAAAATGCTGAAGGAATTTAGAGCTCAAATAAAAGTGATATCGATAATTATGTTGTCCCCAGGGTTCTAACGTATTCCATGAAAACCAATGACACAAAAATTAGCTCATTCAACGTCATCCCTAACGGAACGCTCGACCGCGAATCGACCGTCGAGTGGTGCACTCACTCGACCCTCATTCGACTGAGACTTCCTAAGCGTGCTTGGATTAACAACACGTCAATCCAAGTGAATGTTAAGAAGTTTCGGATATTTTACATAGGGAATTCATCAATTTACAACTCATATTTTATATCATTTGACACTCAATCGTCTCATTCTGTGCTCGATTAAAAATCAATTCTCGAAAAAAATATTTCGATTCGAACAATCTTATTTAGAGTTGTCATATCGTTTGAAAGTTAGTTTCCGGATGGAAAAATATATCGATCGAAATTCGGTCGATTTTTTTCGAAACTCGACTGAGGTTCGACCGTCAACAAAAAATAGAAAAACTGCAAAGTTCTACAATCGATTTCACATAATATCATCTATCAGCTAATTTTAACGTGAAAAAACATACAGTCGAACGTCAGTCAATTTCATTTCACAGCTCGACTGAGACTCGACCGTCAAAAAGAATCACAAAACGTTACTTTAGAACTCTACAAATGATTTCACATGATAATATTGATGAGTCAATTTTAACAATGAAAAATATATCAATCGAGTGTCGGTCGAGAAATAGAAATGAATCGACTGGCAATCGACCGTTACGCTTTTTTCCCGGGTAAATCAAGTTTCAGTCGAGTGTCGGTCGAGAGACAGAGATGAATCGACTGACAATCGACCGTTACGCTTTTTTCCGTGAAAATCAAGTTTCAGTCGAGTATCGGTCGAAAGAGACAGAGCTCAATCGACTGACAATCGACCATTACCTTTTTTTCCGTGAAAATCGCGTTTCAGTCGAGTAAGAGAGCTCAATCGACCGACCATTGACCGTTTTGCCTTTTTAGTAGAGAATTGATTATCATTCGAGGGTCGGTCGAGAGAGAGAGAGAGAGAGAGAGAGAGAGAGCTCAATCGACTGACAATCAACCGCTATTCCTAATCCATCCATCAGTCGAGTCTCAGTCGAGTGACAGTCGGGTGGGTGCATCACTCGACTCTATCGGCCGAGCGTTCCGCCAGGGATCACGTTATTACTAAATCAATTGAAAATTTTCATAAAGTAAGAAGGAAAGAATCACCACGACCCAATGAGGCATTGTCCGCGCCATTCTCAGTCGTGTTGATGGATTGGAAATGGCCATCGGTCTCCATTTTTCAGATCCGGGTTTCTGTAATCAAATCACAACAAAAAAGTATGAGTAAATCATAACAATTGAACACTACAAATTGAAATGATATGAATTGAATTGAATCCTCGCTTATACTAATTTATATGGATAGAATTTCCGTGAAACGAAATTCATAAAACAAATAAGAAAATACGTGATGAAGAACGTGTTCCGACTTTTCACAACTATGCGAAATTCAGGTAGGAAGAGAATAAAAGAGAGGAAGAAGAGAGCGTTGATCGGTGAATCTATTTGTGAAACTCGGGAAAAGCATCGACTGCTCTGTATCTAAATATAAATCGTAAGCGTGACGAGGTTTCTCACTACCGTTTATCTTCAAAATTAACATACTTCCTGATGAAAATAATCAATACAGATGATTTTTTTAGAATTGAAAACTGGAAAGTATTTTGAGGAGTAAAAAAACTCTATGGCAGAAAAAAATCAAAAGACCTGTTGCTTTTATTTTTCAATGAACGAAAAGTGCTACATTTGAAAAAATTCAACTATTCATCTTCACTCACATTCATTATTCCCCGAAGCTGATTCTCTTCCTTTCTTGTTGGATTCCCTTTTGGTGTTCGATAACAATTGATATCCTTCAAACGAAACGAAAACGTGACATGATCTGTGCTCACTTCGGTTCAACTACGCTTGCATCTTCATTTGAAAAACTCACCGAGTAGCTGAGAAGCCTCCAATCTATTTTAGTATCTGCTGAGACTCGCCTTTTTTCCCTCTCTTCCCTGCTTATATCTGTAATATCGTGACACATAGTTTCACGACAAGTAAAGTATTCACGGAAATATAAAATGTCTTACTTCGAAAAGATGCAGGAGAAAGGGTTTCTACTATATCCCCGGAAGTACCTAAGGCGCTATTCTTTACACTAACTCGTTACCATAACAAAAAGATTGAAATAAAAAATGTAAATAGAAATCTGAAATAATTAATAAAAGTTATATTTGGGAAGTCGGGGACATCCAGAGCATATTTTATGGAGAAATCTAGACGTCCCCAGACTTCCCTGTTCTCTCAAATATAACTTTTATTAATTATTTCAGATTTTTATTTAAATTTTTTATTAAAATTTATTGTCGGAGGGTATTAAATGTCAAATTTCACTTTTCCTTTCTTCTTTCTTTTCTTGTTTATTTCAAGATTTTTCAATAATGTACTTTCTCTTTTTTCATCATTTGTACACAAAAATTTTTCCCGCTTAAAAAACGTATCCCCAATGTTAGCACGAAACCGCAAGGGTACCGACTCATTATTGTCTTTATTTGCGTGGGGAATTTTAATCTAAGTTACTATTTTCTGAAAAATCTCTTTTTTCGCAATTTTCAGAAAAGTGCGAATCGTAATCTCCATTAATATATGCCCAAAAACATCTCTGGACAAATCCTTACATTTTGAGTCGAGAAGTCCATATTTTTAACTTCCCGATAAGGAAGTTATTGTATTTGCCCCGAAAATCGATTTCTGATTTTTCATCAGATCTCGATGCTTCAAGATGCTGACATGAATTTCTGGGATTTTTACGGAACTGTCCGTGTGTGTGTGTGTGTGTATTTAGGTATGTATGTATGTGCGTATGTGAGGAAATTTTGAAAAACGATTGCACTGCCATTACTCATCCGATCAAAATTTTTTTTAATGGAATGGAATCATCTTTATGTAACTTAGCCCTGATTAGATTATGAGCCATGTCAGCTCATTAGTTTCTGAGTTTTTTTCGGAAAAGTGATGAAAAAAATACGAAATTTGTGGAAAATTCCCAAATTTCAATCAAAAATACGTCACTGGTAGAGGATGATGGGGCAAAAGGGACCACCCTGCGGTAAAATGAAACCGGGAGGGAAGGGATGGGCCTTATGGTAAAACGAACAGCCCTGTCACATTATAAAGAAAATCTGTAGCCAGACAATGAATGAATCGGGAAGTTTTTTTTGTGACCTCTGAAAGGTCAAACACATTCTAAAACCAACTTGACAACACTCCTCCATTCACGAACGAGCGTAGCGAGCAAGCCAGAACGTACCCTAACTCGCGAGCGAGCGTAGCGAGCGAGCAATAACGCACCCCAATTCGCGAGCGAGCACAGCGAGCGAGCAATAACGCACCCCTCGTTTAATTCATTTTCAATAAGTAAGGCGTTACAAACGCGTTGTAATACCAATGCATTCCATTCCAAACGCATATACCCCTCTGCGTTGCTGTCGGGGGTAAAAACGAAGTGGTGATTCTTTCTGTCTGCATTGAGGAAGAATCGAATTGATTCTGTTCAATATTTAATTCGATTTTGCGGCTATCTGCAATGAGTATTGAGTGTCACGCGATAGACACGTGAAACACAATTTTCACGAATTTATTGGATGAAAATTGCAAAGCCTTCGTTTTTTCTTTCGAATGAAAGCATTGTGATCGTGATTTTTTTTAAAGTTGAGATTTCATTGCAATGTGACTACAAATAATTCGAAATGTCGAAAAATGAAATTTTCGAAGAAATTTCTGTATGTATTAGGGTGTGCCAAAAAAAAGCGAATTGTTTTTTTCGCTCTTCGCCCAAAATATCACACAATATGCCCAAACATGAATTCTGTTAGAAGTGGAGCTCTTAATTTCAATTTTAAGAGGTTCTCCATGGACCTTTGAGCTTTCCCGTTTGAATAACATGGAAAATAGGGTTTTTTAATATTATTTCGTCCGGAAAGCTGTCAAGAACCTGTTTCTCGCCTAAATAAATGAATAGTAAACAGCATTCCTCCGGTCCCAACTCTCGGGCCCACGTGTTTCCAAACAAAGAGACCTCACATGTGCAAAGAGAGAGATAGAAGAGACATTTCAAAAACCCTTGGAGGAACTTGATGAAGGACTTTCACGACTTTTATGATTCTACGACAGGTTTTGGATTACTCTCAAAAATGCATCGGAAAATTGAGAGGAAAATACAAATACATAAGGAGCTCTATTCTCGGGTGGTCCTATTACATTGGAATGTTGGGGTTTGAATTTTATGGCTCTTTTCTGTTTACTCAAAATCCATGGCTTTCTCTCCGAGTGTTGTGCACGTGTCTCTTCCTCTTTTTATTCCTTAGAATTAACAGATTTATTATTTGGTTTTATTTAATTTTCATTTTCAATTCTCGCGGTATGTTTCTAGTAAAAATGGAGGTATCTAGTGGCACTAAATAATAACTAGCGGGCTACGCTGTTGCGTGCTCAAACTGGTTTTAGTGGAATCCAGGTGATAGATCCGTTGCCCGTGGAGTGCTGAAGTACTCTGCTACTCGAGTGCGGGAATATTTGAATGGGATAAATAAATACACCAAAGACTCACAAAGTTGATTTTAAGATAACTACGTAATTATTATTAACACTTCTGTTTAAATTACAATGCAAGTACTTTTACACGACAATTTAGTTTCGAACTTAACTCGATGAACTCGGAAACGAATCTGAAGTCTTACAATTATTCTTAAATCTTACTTGCACTTTTCCATGCGATCCTCCACTGTTCGGAAAAAGGAGGGAACCCAATCACGAGTTGGATTTAACTGAAGGGGCTTGTTTTTCATCCCCACTGTTTCTAATATTGGGCCAGCTACGAGTCTGACCGCTGCGTCCTCCCAAACAAAAGAAACCCGCACGTGGCTAGAGAGAGAAAGAAGAGGTACCTCAAGACGTTGGGAAAGTCCTGAACTTTTATTGAGGGAAAGGATTTTATTGCTTTATGGTTCAGAGACACTCAAATCGTACCTTTACATTTTTATACAAAAAGAAGAGGGCGAAATAAATGTTTGTAGAAATAAATGTTGTCTTTTGAGGAAATTTCTATTTTTGGGAATTTCCCAACAGCTGTTTATTACGGTATTCAAATTGAGTTTAAACCTTCTTTCTCCCTCCGGGTTTCTCCCCTTTCCAAGTTTATTACTTTCTATTGAATTTTTGTCTTGGGTTTTTCCCTTACAGATTTTATTATTTTCTACCTATTTAGCCTTTCTTGGGTTTTTCCCCAGTTTACTTCAATTCATAATTTACCGCTCAATTTCTTCAATAATTTTCACGGGTTTAGTGCCCCTAGTCAAGAACTAGTGCCTCACGCGTAGAAATGGGCAATGACGGTCATTTTTTCACCGACGTCATATAACCAAAAAATGACCGTCTTGTGACGGTCACATGACGTCACAATATTTTTAATGGAAAATGATGGTCACAATTAGATTTATGCTTGTCAAGGAATGGAAAATGAATGAGATGGTAAAATACATCTATATAGATGTAAAATGGCCGTCATTAAATTTCTTCAATTTGTGACGGTCATTTTTTTCAGTCAATTTTGAAAATCAGTAACTATTCAATACATTTGATAGCAATATGAATTTTTTATCTTTTAATTCAAACGGGTTTCAATTGAGTCTTCCATTTCTAAATTTATTTACTTTTGTCAAGGAATGAAAAATGATTGATGGTAAAACATCTATATAGATGTAAAATGACCGTCATCAAATTTCTTCAATTTGTGACGGTCATAATTTATTTTCCTTTTATGACCGTCATTCAGTGAAATTTTGTGACCGAATTCTGTCACGGTCACAACTACTCCGTGACGTGACATGACATGACCGTCATATGACCGTTTTGTGACGCGTCATGTGACGGCCGCCCATCTCTACTCACGCGACACTAGCGGCTACGCGACAGTTTGCTATTGGCAAGGCTCTTCCACTTTTCCCCTAGATTGAGCCCAGCGACAGAATTTAACATTGCGACATTGCTTGTCCTAACCTGGGTATTCTAGTAATCTTGCCTGGGGGTTAATTTAACCTGCAGGTTAGCTTAACTCTCAAATGAAAAACTCGCCCTAAGGAATTCGTGTGCTAGGTCTTTTAACCTGTGAATCTAGTAACCATACTTAACACCAATATAACTAGTAACCTCGGATGAAAGTAACAATGGCAATTCCATAATCATGTTGATGCTGTACACTCCAACGTTTTTGGATCAAGAATAGTGTGCATCCGTGGAAGAATAATATCATCATCTATCTATCGATATTCACACACAAGAACGAACCCACATACAGACTCATTCAGTATAAAAAGCAAGAAAACCGAGAAAGGAAAGAAGAGATAACTGAGTTGATTAAATTGGAATTTTTTTCGATTAATTTGTTTAAATTGAGAAACTTCTAAAACTCGTGCAAGTAATGACCGATTTAATGAGCAATTACGAGACGAATAACTAATCAAATTACTGTGTGAAGTGTGTAAATAGAATTTGTGGCAATCAATTTATGTCAACAATCGATTCTCTAACCTTATCACAAAGTTTAATATTGGATGAAAAAAATTGAAATTTTTTTCAATGTTTCCATCAATTTAAAAAAAAAAACAGTGAATAAGAATTTTCAATGAGAAAGCTGCATAGAATTATCAGTTTTTTGTTCTTGATCCATGCTTTTTCTCTCATTTTTCTAATGATTTATGAAGCATATTAATAACGAACTTTAGAGAAAGCACTGATAATTCAATTATAATGGAAGAAACTGGAAATATTGTAGAATCGGAAGTTACAGAGAGTGGAATAGTAGAAAAAAAATTATCAACATGGATTGAAATCAAGGAAATTTTAGATAATAAAAATCTCAATGAATTAGATGAAAATAACGTTGAAAATAAAGAAAAGAATGAAAAACTTCAGAATGATCCAATAAATGAGAAAATGCAATTGGGAGCTACTGAAGTGCAGAAAAAAACTGAAAGAAATGAGGAACATGGAGAGATTACTTCGAAAAATTCGGATAAGCTGTCCGAAATCATGGAAAAATCTGATGGAACTATAAAGAATTCTCCAGAAACTGAGGGAAAAATTGGAAGTCGTGACTTGGATGATGATACAACTGAAATAATCAAAGAAACGGAAACCATTCAATTGATTGAAGAAACGATATTAATTCCAGAGATTGAAAATTTCAAAGGAATGGAAAAACCAGATGAAACAATTGAGTACAAAATTATTGAGTATGAGTCTGAACCATCTGTATCAATCGCCATTGTTGCAGAATCTCCAGTTCGGAGAACCTGTCCAGATTCTCCAAAAATTTTGCAAAAATCTGCAGAAATTTCGCAGCTTCAGGAATGTCCGAAAATTACAGGGATTATGGAATCATCAGCAATTGAAGCCAAGCAACGTTCGTTGATCGAAGATATATTTGATGATTGGACAGACGAAAATACGGAAGAAGAAGAGAGTTATTCTTCAAAAGTCGATGATTCCGTTGAAGATCAATTGAAGACACTGCTGGACGGAAGAAGTTCGATATCTCTAGAATCCCAGAAAACAGCAAAAACAGTAGAAACAAAAATTCCGGGAAATTGGAAGAATAGTGAAACCATCAGTAAAGAGAAGAAACCATTGAAATCCTTCGATGAACATCCAGCTGATAGCAAAGAACTTCTTGCTATTTTGGAAGACGATGCAGAACCAGATTGGTCTGATTTGAAATCACCGGCATTGACAGTCGCTCCAAATAAAGATGATATCAAATCAATCGAACACAACAGTTCGGAAAAATTAGATCCTCTTATTGAACGGCAATTGGCGCTAAAACAACTCCTGGAACTTCCCGTTACATCAAAAAAACCGCGAATATCACCGCGAAAATCACCAGTCATACCAAAGAAAATGGTTGAAGAAGATGAAGCAATTGAAGAAATTAAATTTGATGAAACTAGATCTGGAAGAAAGAGAAAGCCAACAGAAAAAGCACGAGAACATGAAATAAGTGCTAAGCGCACAAAAAATGTCAAACCTAAAATATCAGGTACAAAACCATTGAGAAAACGTGAAAATAATTCACCAGAAAATGAAGAATTATCGGGAGATGCAAATTCTAATGCATCTCAAGTTAAACAAAAAAAAATTGTAAAAAAAAATATTCGTAAAATCACGCCAAAAGGAACGAATTCAATTAAAAATCCATCTAAAAAATCACCAAAATTATCAACATCAATACAAGATACACCAAAGCCAAGAAAGAAAGCTGTCAATGAAATTGACCGATTATTACAGGATGAAGGCGTTGTTAATCTTCTCTACGACGTTGAACAGCCAGCAAAGAAACGTTTGATACCAATTACAAAATCTCAAACGAAAATTATGGACATACAGAAGGTACAAAGAGAATTACGAATTCGAACAAAACTCGTTAAAAATGCCGTACTACGATTGAGAACCTCAGCATCACCAGGACCAAATACACCACGAGCAAAGAGGAGCTCTGTTGGTAGTATATTCAATGACGATTCACCACAAGAAACGAGCTCAATATCCAAAGGAGCTTCATCAAATAGTGAATTTTTATATCCAGCTAAAATAAAAAATGCTGCTGATGCATCAATTATTGTTAGAAGGCATTCATCAAGCTCATTCTCGAGTGCATCTGGTAGTCCACGTGTTAGTATTGACAGTGCTGAGAAACAATCGATTGAGGATAGTAAATTGAATCAACATAATTATTTACATGAAGAGAGAAAAAAAACTGATGCTAAGAAATTGAAAAAAAATAATAAATTAATTAATAATATAACGAAATCAAGAGGTAGATTACTGCTCAATAAAGGAAAAATTGATAAAAAAAATCAATCATTATTGACTGATGCAATGGAGGAGATGAGAACAAATGCCAAATTCGGAAAAATTAAGAAGAATCAAAAGAACAAAGTTACTTTTTCTAAAGCCACTGACTTGAATGATGAAAGTGACAAAAATACCGATGTTATTGATGATCCAAATGTATCGCAAAATGATGATGAACAGGATGAATTGTCAGCATGCTTAGCTGAGGCTGTTTCTGCATTGGCTAATGAATCCACGAGTCGTAAAGGTACTCCACTCAACAGAAAAGGCAAACAGAGAGGAAATACCAAAATGCAATTTATTAATAAAGAAATTAATGTACAGAGACATGGTAATCTAGTTCAACTCATATTAACACCATCAATAACATCAAAAATAAGAAATGGTATAACACTACAGATGATGCAAGAGCTCAAAGATGTTTTAACAATTCTTAAGAAAGATGATGATTGTAGAGTTGTTTTGCTAACATCAACTGGTTCAAGCTTTTGTGAAGGATTAGAATTGTCAACTCTACTGCAAGATAATAAGGATATTAGAAGGACCAATGCACAATTACTCGCTAATGCAGTTAAGGATTTCATCAAGAGTTTAGCTACATTTAATAAACCGATTGTAGCTGGAGTTCAGGGGTCAGCTGTTGGACTTGGCGTCACGATGTTACCCCTTTTTGATCTTGTGATTGCAAGTGATAAAGCATCTTTCAGCACCCCCTATGGTAAATTGGGACAAATTGCTGAGGGTGCTGCTATTTTTACATTGTCACATGTATTGGGAAGTGCCGTGGTGAGTTTTTTCACTCGAAATTTTTAGGAATATAAGGGATTTTTTAGGAATGAAGTGAGTAAGGTTTGTATTGTTCGAGAGACTTTTTTGGACTATCTTGGTATTTTAAGCAGATAGTAAATTTTCTATATCGCTTTCTTGTACAGAAAAATCAAATATGCAGCAGTTTATTCCAAAAAATTTGAGTTTATCATGATTTTTAGAGTATATTCCAGAAGTTAAAACGGATGAGCATTTTTCTATAACTTTTTTCTGTAGCCCTATTCGATCTTCAAGAAGAGAGGCTTTTAGGAAAACTTCTCTTTGTTGCATTGATTTCGAAATACGCTAATAAAAGACTGCTGATCAAATAAACTGGATTTATTTTGCTTGTTTCAAATATCCACGAGTGATAAAAAAAAATTATCTTCTTCTCGAGGGGAGATCCCTTCTCATTGAGAATATAATGACAATAATTTTGTCATTCCTCATAGATTTCGAAATATTGGAAGAAAATGATTTGACAATTGACTTATTTCAGTATTTGACATCTATTTTTTCCTTATATCTTCAAGAAATTATTATTTAGGAGAATATTATTAATATAATTTACCAACAGCAAAAATAATTTGAATATACTTCATACTCGGTGCTTTTTCTTCATACTCATATGCCTTTTCGATGTCTCAGAACAACCAGAATCGCGATAGTTGTCATATTCAGGAATATCCCATTTATTTTGAGGGGATTTTCGACATGGAAATATTAATGCTACGATAATTACTGAAAATATAATAAATTATACTTGTTCCTATTGTGAATGTATCAGGAAAATTTCTGGAGCACTAACAACACACTATATGAGTGACAATCTCATTCCAATTTTTGGAATTTCATATGAACTCCCATGAGAAGATGAATGACTTGTAGTTGAAATGGTGCAAGCACTCCGGTAATGCTGTTATATTCACAGGATTTCGAAATGCAATTCTTTTTGAACAGATTTTTTTTAGATATTTTCTGAATGATCGTTAATGATCCCTTCGTCGTTTGTTACCATAAACGAAATTATTCAACTTCCTACTTCCGAAGCTTAAAATTTCATGAGCTTTGATTCTGATAAACTCGATATCTTGGAGCAGGAAGGAGGCAAATTTGATCAATCCATTTATCATTTGGTTTCTCTTATGAATAAAAAAAATTCTGATCGAAAATTCTCACTCGTTAGCCATATATATTTATATTTATATGGTTTGGTAACATTCAAACTACACAATTCATTCTCCCACGAGAGTTCGTGCTGAATTTCAAAAATTGTAATTAGATTATTTCTCATACGGAACTATTAATGATTTTAAGACTTTACAGACTGATTTGAAATAGAAATACATAGAATTCTTAATTTTAAGTTTTTGAAATTTCCGCATGATTCGCATCAGTCAACTAAAATTCCTAAACAATTGAAAACATGTTTAATCATTACCATTATAGACAGGAATTCTTATTTGATTCGTAATTCCAGACAAGTGAACTCTTACTGGGTGGTAGAACATTAACAGCAAATGAAGCACTAAGAGCTGGCCTTGTTACCAGAGTACTATGGCCAGATAGGTTTCACGTTGAATTGTTACCGTCACTTCGAGCAATGAGTGAACAATCTTCACAGGTATGGATAAATCAAGTTAAATAATGAGTCACCCCTTCTCCGCCCCTTCCTCCACTTATGTCATGCAATTGGTAACCGGGATTAATTCCCCCGGAAAAAATCCCTTTTTCTGCAAAAATCAGGTTTTTGACGAGAGGATTTTTCCCGGAAATTTTTTTCCGAGGGGATTTTGTCCAGGAAATTTATTCCTAGAACCTACAGCAAACCATATTTCACTTTGCAATTTTCCAAGAAGTTTTTGAGAATTTGAAAAAAGGGATATTTTATAAAAATCTTTCTTCTAGATACTGTACCAAGGAATTTTTTTTTGAGAATAATATTGATTCATTCCCTTGGTAATAACTTTTTTTGTATCGAAAGTAATTAATTTTGATGAATGATTTTGGATTCTATAGGAGATAGAGAAATTTCTAAGAGCACATCTGTTATAACTTTTGATTTCTTCAACAAGGAAGGTTATTATCAAATAAAAAATCTATTTCCATTATTTTACAAGAGGTCACCTAATATCTAATGCCGAAATGAACTTCAAAAGTTTTGGTCCGCTAATGATTTATTCATAATTATCATTGAAATGAGTAGGTTAAACAAGATTTACCAAGAAATTTTTGTGAGAAATTTCAGGAGATACAAAAATGATTCTATAATAAACTCTCTCTATTCCTTTGATTTGACGACTTTGCAAAGCAAAGAGTTAAGCCAATAGTTCTTGAGACATATTTGCGGTCTAAGGGTGTTCGTTTTATCCACTCATGTTCACCAATCAAGTGATAATGAAAGATACTACATTTCTGAAATTGGCAAACGAATTTTTTCATTATAATTGTTATGTTCTCAGAAATACAAGAGTTACAAGTGCTTCGTTATGATATTGCACAGCATATAAATTTTTTTATGAATTCATAATTATGATCAAAAAATTCCTTTGCAATCTCAATCAATACAGTACCTCACGTCACTCCTAGACCCTTCAATATATAAACTAGTAATTAGTAATATCTACTGCTAATATTCCATGGATCACAATATGCTCTCAATGCTGGACCCGAGTATGCAAATTCTTGTACATTTTCAAGTTTATCATCTCTAGTTATGCATAAATTCCCTGGTGGACATGAACAACGATAATAAACTGAATAAAAATCAGGTCTAACGAATCCACAGAACTGAAAGCTTCCGCATATTGTTTGCTGCAAAAAAAAAATTATTCGGAAAATATAATCGATCATTGGAATTTGAAACAATTGACTAGTTAATTTTCAAAGCAAAATCTTCCGCACTTCCTCTCGAGTTTTCATTCATTCCGAAATTTTGATAAGGGTCTTTCTCCCCCAGATTTTTCGACCTAACTTATATTCTGACATAATCAGTCAAACATCATAATCAAATTAAGTAGTGATGTGGTAAAGGAAAATACGTCTCATTAATCACATGTTGCTCAATCTAGGAATATCTTCAGTGCAATCAGATTTAAGAGAATTTACCAAGAAACTTTTCTACACTTCATATAATTTTCTACAGAAAATATTACTCAAAAATTTTCTCCAAACCTAAAATATATGCCGCTTTCACCGTCTTATTAATAATATATCCTCAAACCTTGTCAGAAGATTTAATCAGTTTCAGAAATTTGAAAAAGAACTGGAAAGAGATCCACTCGACGATGGTGGCCTTTTAGGTCTCTGTGGATTTTATAATTGATCAAGAAGATTTTTTATGATTCAAGATCGACATTTCGGCTTCTATGTGAAGCCCTTTTCAGGGAACTAATAATTTGTCCATCAATAAATTAAAAAATAAGTCTCCTGAAGAGGGCTTCACATAGAATCCGAAATGTCGATTTTGAATAATAAAAAATCTTCTGAATCAATTATAAAATCAGCAGAGACCTGGAAGGCCACCATCGTCAAGTGAATTAATTATTGAGGCTGTATATCCTAATAAACTGGAAAGAGATCATTCAAATTAATTGTAGCTGCAGTGATCGGCAAAAATTATATTTTCATCTATTAAAGTGCCACTAATTAGTCTGTATTGGAAAATTTAGGAATTTTTATGAGCATATTGTTAAGTATCGTGATATTCAGTAACTACATTACAAAGTCTTAATGATATTCATTAATTTCATAATTCGAAATAAAAAATTGTTCAATAAGGGAAAAATTTATGATTCAGTTCGATTCATTCCTAAATGACTCAGTAATGGGGAGAATACTGTTCAAAATTGTTAATTCCTCAGAAATTTTCATTATTCATTTTCATAATTGATGACTTTTCTAATAACTAGATAATTACTTGTTCTAGATATTTAGATAATTATTTGGTCTAAATGATTATGTAATTATTTCTTCTGAATAATTAGATGATTAGAAAATTAAATTTTCTTGAAGACAAATACCATTTTACCATCTCTCGCATCTGTCGAGAGGCTTTCCAGTTACGCAACCATGTTTTATCTACCTAAATGTAATAAACTTACTGATAAAAATTTTGAATCGAGGGTTATTGAGAAACGTAATGCAAGCATTGCAAAAAAAACAAGAAAAAATGAAAAATACGCAAGTTTTTTTTTACTTTTATATCTTGTTCTTTTTGTTGTTATTATCCGAGCATTCAGTAATTAAAATTGTTAATGTACTAATTGTTCTAGTAATCAGTAATTTGAATAATTAATTTCCTAATTATTTTGAAATAAGTTATTTGGAAATTAGAATTGGCGGATAATCAAAAACTCAAACAATAAAACTAAGTATAAGATTAATAAATTAATAATTTAAAAGATTAATAAATTAATAATTTAAAATATTTAAAGATTAATAATTTTCATATTTGAATTACTGATTATTGGCATACTTAACACTGTCATAAATAGAAGTATTAATTTTCTATACAATGGATAATTAAAAATCTACCATTTTTTTATGCCGATCACTGTGTAGCTGACTGCTACATTGATATAGATAGTTTTATCTTTCTTTCATCACTTCACTACGAAATTAGATTGTACTATCTCCTATGGAAAAACTTTCCCCAAATGATACAGGACATGTAATCAGAGGGTCGTGGGTTCAAATCCTGCTTGCGCATTACATATTTTTTCCGGAATTTGATTCTCTTAAAAATTTATTAATAAAAATTGATTTATTAATAAATTTATTTGTTTAATGGCATTATCAAATATTTTTTTTTTTTATTTTACCTTCGAACATCTAAAATTTTGATGAAGTTCATTATCAGCATAATCATATTTCTTTAATTGCCAGTAATGCGTTTTCGGACAGATGCAATTAACCATGACATTGTGAACTGTCATACTAGTAAAATTTTTGTTAATTTCTCCATTAATTACAGCTGATATTTTTCGTGGCTTACATATTCTCCTCCCATTTACTGGTTCGCAGAACTGCATAAATTTTTTATTATTATTTAAAAAAAATAGTTAGGATCTTTACGGAAATTGCATAAAGTAACTTTTTTCTTTACTTTTATCACAGATCTATTATTGATACTCATTGTGTAATTATCGAATTTGATTGTCCAAGGGCACTCATCCCCATCTGAACATCGGCATAGTCGTTCGACTAAACTTGCTAACCAGAATCTCCTATGTACAATGTTGCAAGCTTCATTTGGTTGACACTGAGGCAAAGATTTCTCTCCTGTTACCTGTCACAATTGAATTATTGAGTACTTTTAGAATTAATCTTTCGTTTGAAGGAAATTGAAGAATTTTCATTATCATCCTTTTTTTATTTCATATTTCTCCCGATGATTGAGGTCGTTATAAAAAATTTTCAATCTCCCATCAATTACGAAATATTTCATAAAAATTCATTTCTCATCGTAAAATCGACTGATATCATTCACATTGAGCTGTAAAGTATCTCAGAATCTATGCCAAAAAAGGAAACTATTGTAATTCTTTCTCAGTTGACTATATAAATAGGGGGGGGGGGGGGTGATGGCAAATCAGCTGATGGCAAAATTAAATGGATTTATTTGAAAATTTTTCGTATTTTTGATAGATTCAGTTCCGTTTACAAAGAAATTTCTGAGAAAAAAGGATTAGAATGAGAGGGGGTGTCACCAATGCTATCTACAGCGACTGAGCCATGCTTACCCACCGACCACGTTTCTTTTATTCTTGGAAAAATTTTCTTATTTTGCCAAGTTTTGGAGGGATTTCCCTTTTGTAAATCAAAAGAATTCACTTTTTCGTCAATATTTTCGCTTCGGTTGGTCGTAGTGACCTGGGATTGATCTCAAATGAAAGGTGAGCTCATTTTTCATCGATTTATGTGGTTCAAATTTTTTTTTAATCAAATTTTCAAATATTTATAGGTCAATTTCTGAAAATCAGTTTTTGCCCTATAAGTACGTGAAAAAATTGATATTTTTTTATTTGAACTTCATAAGTCGATGGGAAATGAGCTCACCTTTCATTTAATATTAACCCCAAGTCGCTACTATCAATAAAATTCAAGATATTCTGGAAAAGCTAAAATTTTTCGAAAAAAAGAAGAGTTTTGCCTTCAAGACTTGCGAAAAAATGAAATTTTCAAAAGTTTCCAGAAAACAACTTTTGGCATATGATTTCCATGGTAAATTTCCTCATCTTTTCAGTGGAATCATCAGACAAACCCTATCTCCAATTTGTTCATCTATTCCATAGAATAAGAATCAATTTCATATTACAAAATACCAGAAGAAACCCGTGTCCGTTTTACCACTTGTGTCCATTTCGGCGGCCCACCTTCCCCAATAATTTTTTTTCCAATGTAGAACATTTGTGTGATTTTAAATTATCACCTCCTAAATTGACCATTTTGCCCCACACTCAACCAATTTTTTGAAGGAGGTGCCATTTTGCCCCACCATCAATTTTTTTTGGGGGTCACTTTGCCCCAGCGGGCCATTTTGCCCCACTTTCCCCTACAGTACTTATAAAACTTTTCAATTTCTCATACATTTTGAGATATTTTACAAAATTCGATGAAATAAGAATACATGGTACCAGTTTTGTTTTGAACATTCCATTGAAAACATAGAAGAAAGAAAAATGAAAATTTTCCCAAGAACTTACAGAATATTGGAACGATTAATGTCAAAAGTTATATGATATTATCTTTGATAATTAAATATTAATCTTCCCTCCCAAAATATATATATGTATGATGTATGTATATATGTATATATATATTAGGATTATATATAGAAATATGAATAATTACCCCTTCTCTGTATTTAAAAACAATACTTCGAGGCTTACTATTGATTCTTGTTAACTCAGATCTGCTGCCAATTATCAGCAAAACTATGAATAACGCATTAATCCACATTGTAACGTATTTCTCGCGAGTTTTCCAACTGAAATAATACATTGGAACACACAATTTCGAATGGATTTTCAATGGCCATCCCACACGATACGCCCACGTGTGCTACTTGCATGAATTTCTACAAAATCATTGAGACATCATCATTATAATATTGATTATTATTCTTCATCGCCTCAAACATTTCGAAGGATCAGGATCTCATTTTTCAAAATTTCATCGAGAATTTAAGGACTGTTTTTTTGTTTTGTCTGTTAAGATAAATATGATGAATGCTCGAAGCAACGAAAATTCAAGAAATCAAAAAGTGATTCGGATTTTCTATTATTTTCGGAAAGATTCGTAGCAAAGCTGGATAGCAAAATCATTTTAATTTTTTTTATTTTTAATAGCTCAAAACTTGATAGAGTCATCGAAGTTCTTTTTTCCATTCTGGAAAAAAGTCTTTATAACAAATTTCTTCGCTCCCTTTCCTGTCCAGATATTCATCACGAAAAATACACCAAGAAACAACTCTTCTCGAACTCTTGAATTACTAAGCAATTGATTCTTTCATTTCATTCTCATCAGTCAATGGAAGCCACAAAAGCACTACTTCGTCACAGTTTGAGAACAAAATTGGATGCTGCACTGGAATCCGAGTGTTACTTACTTGTACAACACTGGTGTTCAACAGAATGTCAAAATGCCATAAGAGCTTATTTGGACGAGGAGGTATAATAACACAAAAAAATTGGGAAAAAACTATGAAAAGAAGAAACTATCAAAACATTTATGAATAAGTAAAGAAGAAATTTAAATTATTTTTAATATCTATTGGTAGAATTTACCCATAGTACGCAATATTAATTAAACAATTCAAAGTTTGAAGAAAGAAGTATTTTCACCAAATTTTTCTCTGTAAATTCATGCATTTAATAAAATGCTGTAATTAGTTGATGAAAATTGAAAATTTGATAATTAAATAACATGAAAATATTTTGTGAAAAAATCGTTTCCTGTTGTTTTTTTTAAATTGTTGACTCTTGTTTATAACTTTGAATTCATTATGAACCCCTAGTTTAATCTCTTAATGAAAGGATAAATCATTAATATCATTCAATTACTATCTAAGTTGTCAACTGCTTTGAATTTTAAACATTGATTTTCGAGAGTAATCGAAAATTTTCCTCTTCACATCAGTATGGAGTAATCCATTAATTAACTGTATTTCAAGTGATTTGAAAATAGTTTTACTTTAATCACAAAATATGAAATTGTTAATAACAAAATATCAAATTAATTTTTCAATTCCATGATTTATTCACATTGTTATTTATAATGATAATAATAAGTTTATGTGGAACTCACAAATACTTTTTCATTTATCACTCAATGGACCTCGAATGAGAATTAATAAATTGCAAGAATAAAAAGATGAAGTGGGATTTTGAAAAATAATCAAATTCACAATTCAGATGAACATTTTAAAAGCACGCATGTATTGATAAATATAAAATCCGTACAAATATAAGCAAGATACTTACAAGCAAATTTTTAGTTTTTTCTCAATATTGTTTTTTTTTCTGTTTCATTTTTAACTTGTATTAAAAATATATAAACTATACACAGTAAATTCATGATAATACCATAGTAAACTTATTTTAGTATTCGAAAGTTCAACTGGAATCCAATTCTCAGTGAGGTAATCAGAGAATTCATTGAATAATTGAGAGGGATATTAAAATTCTTTGTTTTCCTTTCTTTTTATACTAAATATTTAAGGAATAATAATTTTTTACACATAAGGTGAGTGGTCCAGTGGTCAAACGGATAAGACTCTTCATGCACCAGTGATCGAACATAAGAAATTCCATAACTACAGATATATATAGAAGTCCCATAGGCTTTTTTCTAAGTTGATGAACATTATATTGTGTTTCAAAGAATAAAAAATTATATTTTCCTAGAATTTCAATTTTTTCCAGAATAAATACGTTAAATAGTTCGATCACTGGACGAGTTCGAACACTGGTCAATTCACCCTATCCACAATCCAGGTGATAAATTGTCATCAGAATAGACCAATTTTCTTCTTTATGTCTATCTGCTTCCAAGATGGAAGATTTTGGAATTCTTCAATGTTCATGCCCAACAATTCCTGGAAATTATAAACAAAAGAATTATCAATTATTTATGGAAATTAGGAGCTCATTTTACTTATTGTTCATTTTATTCTATGAATATTTTAGAAACTATCGGATTTTCGTGAAATTATCAATAGGCCGTTATTGCGCTGAGAAAAATTGGAGATACAAAGGAGATGTTTGAATAATTTTTGGTAAACGGTGATTAGTAAAGTATTTTCATAAATACCTTAGTAATCACCGTATTTTATGATAGTTGATGAATGAAATAGTGAAATTAGATGAATTAAAAATAGCTTCGTTCTCATGTTTTACGCATATCTTGATAAACAGTAGGTTTATGAAAATTCATCAAGGTATCTTTTGTTTAGTATATTGAATAAAATTACCTGAAAATGTTGTGGAGATAAATATAATTCTAAGCTAGTAGGATCAACTCCTTCAGGTAGAGGTCGTTGTAGTAATTGAGCAGGTGGGTAAGTACTTTGAGTTAAGCGTGTCAATTCGTTCTCCAGTGACAGCATTTCTCCAGGAGCTCTTCCGTCCTTTGAGAAACAATAAAAGAAATTGGAATTAATGATACTCGTTTATGTTTTAGATTGAAAAAGAAATGAGCCACTTGCTTTCATATTCAATTCAGCGATATCATCTCGGTTGCACCAAGTAGGAAAGAGATTAATAAATTCTAATGGTTCCAGGCCCGCCCAGACCAAAAAAATTTGACATTTTTTATTATCGTTATGATTAAATTTCCAGTACTCCAGAGCTGTAGTCATCGCTGCTCTTCTCTCAGCCTGCCATCTAATAGCACCACTACCAGTCTGATCCTCTGAGCCAGTGTCTGGCCACCAGCCCTGCCATAGCCATAATTCGTCTTTGTTATCAAACAAGAACAGTGCTGAAAAATGTATTATAATGAGACTATCGGTATTCCTGCATTGAAATTTAAAAAAAAAATGAAAATTCAATGATAGAAAAAGCTAAATGGGAAAGATCAACATAGCTTTCTTTAAAATATCTATGTGAAATGAATAGATTCAGCGAAAACCCGTCAAGAGACATTTTCTGTTTAAGATTTGATGAGCTGAAGAAGTTCTTCAATAAGGATTTCTTAATTTTATTATTATACTTTTGAATTTCCTCTCATTATTGCCGGAATATTTCTTATTCTCTGGCACTTCGCTGCTGATTGCATCAAGTTTTTTTTTCAAATCTTAAAAAATGAGTGAAATTGGCGAATTTTGACAAAAAAAAAACAACTTAATGCCGATTAACTCGAAATACTTACTAGGTTGACTAGCTTGATACAATTCTTCTTGCAAAAATGGAAACGGTACGGTTTGCTCATCTCTCTGCGGACAAAGTACTTCAGAAACCTTGAATTCCCCAGAAATACTTGAGAAATGAAACAGCCTTGGTGTATGTTCAGAAATACTCCTTGTCATCATTCCATAGAGCTTCCGATTCATGCTTCCTTGCAGAAAACTCTCAGGTTCTCGACCCTCATCGATCTCTACAATTCTCATCTCCTCATTATCATCAAACCCAGCCTCAATTGGTCTTCTCTCTATCAGTCTTTCAGCGGCATGAAATGTATTACTCTTCACATGAGGAAGTGAGTTTTTGCCGTACCAAACATAAGTGATACCGATTTCATGATTAACAAATATCAACGATCCTCGGGTTCTCAATTGCCTTGAAGAATACGGAACTTCGAGCAGTGAAACTTCGGATTTTCGCGTTCCTCTGCAGAAAAAACTCCTGATTTTTCCTCGTTCGTTAGCTCTATAATTGTCCGATTGTTTACCAGAGTAAACGATCATTCCACCCCGAAACAAGTTGAGGAAGGCAGGTGGTTCAGAGCCCTCAACGACCCTAATTTGTGGACCTTGTTCTTTATCGAGTTCCACTGTTAACAAAGCGGCTGTTCCTTGTTTATTAATTGACGCATTCTTCCCCTGCCAAATGAAATAAGCACAACGATCTCTTCCCTCAACTGCATGCTTTGATGGCATTCCACTCAATTCTCTTCCCGAAACAGTGATCAAATACATCCATCGGATAATATAACTATCCCCTGAAAAAAATTGCCCAGAATTGTTCACCCTCGAGTAGGAATACTCATCGATATGCCAAACCGTAACGTCGGTAGTTGTCACCAGATACTGTCTGCTGAATTCTTCATCAAACCACTCAGTCCCTCTTCCCAAGTGACATCCCTCGAGAATTAAGTCAACGGGCGGTAACTCATAGTTAATCATGCGTTTAACATCTGGTGGTTCTAATATAATCTTTGCATCACTTTTGTCTATCACTTTGTCAATCGTTTTGCACTTGACGATTCCGTAAGCATTTGGCCAGTCCAAAAATTTTTCACGGAATAAAATTGTCTCCATATGTTGCGTTAATTTAGCTAAAAGACACCAAGCTGGTCTCTCCCGTTTTTTCATCGGAATCTCACATTTTTTTGGACTTCTTTTGCCAATCAATGATGCTGCACTTATCGGTGATATTGAACAGTCTGAATAGTCGTATCCCTGATTCCAAAGACTTCCTGCTAATTTTAATGATGTTTTTCTTACTTCTGGAGGTGCACACTTACCATTCCAGATGTACATCTCCGTACCGAAATCGAATATCAGGATTTTGCTGGGTTCAAGCATTTTAATTTTTGGCATTGCACCCCAGTACTTGTCCAATGGTACCAATTCGCCTTCGACCACTTCATAGACGATGTTCGTATCAATCATTGCAGTTTCATAGAGTTCATCTTCGTCTGGATGTCCTGCATCAATTATTTCGGGTAGTGATGAGTCAGAATGTCCCAGAAGCTTCCAAAATGCGTCACAATCACTCGATGAGTTAATCATTAATTCCTCATTGATTGTGACAATTTTTGATGCTTTGCAGCCAAAATCTTTTGTCTGAAAGATATTCATGGCGATTTCATTTGCTCGTGATTTTTCAATCACATTACTGTACTTCCCTATGTAATGATAGATCTCGTTTCTTGTTACGAGAATGTAATTATCACCGGAATTAATGCTTGCAACTGATGGCTCAATCAGTCGCACCTGAACGTGTCTCCTGCCTTTTATCAAAATCAGAAGAATGTCCGAATCTTTTGGATGGAGCTTCAAGAAGCCAGTTGAATTGTCTTCTATACTTTTCAAAGATATTGCGGAGAAATTCTCTGTCGATGCTAAACCTGCCAATGCTTCAACGGCCAACGATGAGTTTCTTTCTAATTTCTCAATGTTATTTAGTTTCAACATTCTTGCTGCTACTCCGGTTTTTATTTCCGTGTACTCGGACTTTAAATCTGTCCGAGCTGCCAAAATTTTTAAAGGATTGTGGGTTGTAGATACACGACGACGTTGCGTCTGAGTGCTTCGACGTGAACCAAGTAGCTCAGATTCTGTGGTAATTAAATCAAAATCATCTTCGGTTATGTCAATGCTCTCTTCTTGATGTTCTTCGGGAGTTGTTCTATCGTAGAAAGAGGTAAATGTCTCATCGTCCGCTCTAGGAACTTGCTGAATGGATACTTCGAAACTATTTGATTCTGCAACTAGATTAATAAATTTGTGTTAATGCTGAAGAAAATAAAACAAATAAAGTTAAAGAATTTTTTAAAATTTTCACAAATCTATTGAACTGAACACAAGGTTCCAATTGAAAAGTTCACTCTAATAGAAAAAGTTTTCTTACAAAATTAGTAGAATTTAAGAGAATCAATAAATTTCATTCTTTTTTTCCATAAATGAATCAATAAAAAATTATTAACCTCCATTATAACTGATAGACACGGATATTTTTTTATCTGATGGGTCACGTGTATCTCCACTGATAGTCATTTCTGAAAACATAGAACGAAAAACTATCTTAGTTTCCAATAAATTAACAGAAAATAACTATTGAATAATAGGAGAATTTATAACGTAATTTTTGAACATACCTCGTTTAATATCATCTTTTTTCGGTGTCTTTTTCTTTCTTTCAATACCAGCACAATTACCCATCGATTCGAATACTGGCTTAGAAATATCCTCGATTTTATCGATCTGATCGTATCTCATTTTGCCAGCGACTGAAAATTTAACAGCATCAGCCATTGTGACGCGTTTTCTCCATCCTTCAGCAGCAGATTCTAATTTTTCAAGACGATCGGCCAATCTTTTCTGAGTTATCACTAATTCTTCTTTCTCTTTCTGACAAATATCCCTGTTCTCCATATCCTGAAGGGGAAATATTGTTTTAATGGGTTATTACTATCTATCAATATTGGAGCGACCTTATCATTCGATGATAAAAATAATCGACATAGATTGAAAATATTCTCAATCGTTTTCTGAATAACTAACAAAATTAAAATAATAATTCATACTTTTAATTTTGCTTTTCTGATGAGCTTCCTTTGAAATATCTCGGAGTCATGGACTTTTCCGCAGGAACAAATAATAGTTACAAAAAAAATCACCCCAGAAATACGAGTGTTCCTCTTAGATTAAAAAAAAAAGCTTATCGCGAAATACGTCAATTTCTGTTTGAATTTTCGTAAAAAATATATGAAAATCTAGGAGAGATAGAGAAAGTCTCGTAATAGGGTTCTTTATCCCAAAGAATCAGACCTAGGAAGAAGTTAATCACCAAAAGTACTTTATCATCTTCAACTCTCGAACTATTGAAGAAAAATCTGAACTGTTATCTATGAAATCATCATCCTCCTATTTCTTCATCTTCATCAAATGTGTGGAATGAATCGTAAATAATTGGGAAACAATCTCAATACAATTATTGATGATGAGAATCTCAATATGATTTATTGAATAAACCTGTAATTAACCCTTGGAGTACACAGAGGTCATTTGGACCCCAAAAATTTTATTGCTTTGAAATATGATGAAGTGAATAAAAATATTTGAAATACTCGGCTGCAACGCTTATGAGCTTTTTTATTCAAATTAGCCGACTTTAGAAAAGAGGTCCGCGTTGGATTACTTTTTTCACCGAAAAATTGTTGAGTCAAACCAATGATGACTGTATTCGGAGTAACATTGTTTTATCTACAAAAACCTCATAACATAAATTGCGAAGAAATGCATAGTTCTTCAGATGTAGCACTCAGAAAATGGAGTGGAGTCAATTCGATCTCGTGTGTACTCCGAGACTTAATGAATCTGATGATTTGAAGAAATTACTTTTGCAGAATGATATCATAAAGCGATTTCAGTTCCCAGAATGTTGTTATGAATCATGAAAATATATTCATTATTAACACGCCTCAAGGAGATATATATACTCTCAGACAAAAAATCAAGGGAACAGTAAATTTTGGGAGTTTTTTGCGTGATTTTCAAATGGCTGTACCTCGTCAAAAATCGTCGTATCAGGATAGAAAAAATGGTTGGAAAGCTCGAAAGTTTTACTCTTGAAATCTTAAGATGAAAATTTTTTATCACCACTCGTTATAACGAGATAAGAGGGTTTTTTTAAAGTGGAATTTTTTTTGCATTTTTTCGAATTGTTTCACGGACTTCAAAAAATTTTGTTTCGACTCAACCCTTATCAGGATCGTGTAACCTGGCCTTTCAGCTTCAATTTTTCCTTTTCTACGACCATTGGTTACTGAGATATCGTCGATTGAATCAAAAACCATCCTTTTGTGTTTATATGAATAAATTTCCTGTGAGATTTTTGCACTGTTTGATTGAAGAAAAAAATTTCTTCTACTTTAAAAATTTGTTTGAAAAAGTACCAAAAAATGAAGTTTCTTTCTTTTTTGAAAATTGCCCTGAATTTCGCGAATTTTGTGAAAATTACAAAGGTTTCAACGTTTTTTTTTATTTTAATGTGTGCTGGAACAATTCCTCAATTTTCAAGCTGATCGGCTGAACTGTTTTTTTTCCCAAATGAACAAAGTTTCAACAATAATTAAAGGAACACTTTTGTTTCTTAAGGAGGGGGGGGGGGGGGGTAAGGTTTTGGCGGTCGAGGAAAAAGCATATTTTCAAGAGTTTTTTAAGACGATACAGATAATGTTGGTTTATTAAATTTTTGAATAATATAATATTTTTTTTTTTTTTGCAAAAATCAACAAAAAAATCGATTTTTTTTTAAACTCATAGAAATATCGAAAAAAAACATTCTGGAAAATCGAAAAAAAAAACGCCCGGATCGCATTTGACTTCGAAAGACACTGACTCAGAAATTTTTTTTTAACCAAATTTTTTTTTTTTTCGATTAAAAAATGAAAGAAAAATTTTCAATCTAGGAAAAATCGCGAAAAAAAATTGTTTTGGTTAATTATTTATTATTCATTATCATTATCGCTCCAAGTCGAATGCGATTCCGGCGTTTTTTTTTCGATATTTTTTTTTGATATAAAAAAAATGGATTTTTTGGTTGATTTTTGTAAAAAAAAAATGATTTTTTTATTGTTTCTCTTTGGATGACATTGAACCAGTTTTGCACAAGAAATCACGAAGGAATAACAGAGAAAACACAATTTTCGGCCTTAATCATCATTAATTGGTGTTTACGGAACAAAAAAGTGTTCCTTTAAATTTTGCTGAAAATTTGTTCATTCGGGAAAAAAAACGGTGCAGTCAATTGGCTGGAAAATTTAGGAGGTGCTTCAGCACACAGTAGACTGAAGAAAAACGTTAAAACATTTGTAATTTTCACAAAATTCGCAAAATTCAGGACAAGTTTCAAAAAATAAAAAAAAATCATTTTTCGGTACTTTTTCAAATAGATTTTTGAAGTGGAAGAAATTTTTCTTTCAATCAAACAGTGCAAACATCTCACTTGAAATTTATTCAAGTTTACGAATCTCATCATTCACTCGCTGTGCGATCAGTAGTTCCTGAGATATCGACGATTAAAGACAAAAGGATGTTTTTTGATTCAATCGACGATATCTCAGTAACCAATGGTCGTAAGGAAAAGGAACATGAAGCTGAAAGGCCAGGCTACACGATCCTGATAAGGGTTGAGTCGGAAAATTTTTTTTGAAGTCCGTGGGACAATTTAAAAAAATGAAAAAAAAAGAATAAAAAATTTTCCGCTTTCAAATCTCTTATCGCGTTATAACGAATGGTCATAAAAAATTTTCATCCCAAGATTTCTTTTCATCCTGATACGATGATTTTTGACGAAGTTACAACCATTTGAAAATCATGCAAAAAACTGACTAAATTTACTGTTCCCTTTATTTTTTTGCTGAGTGTAGATAGACAAAAATGAGTACAATTTTCCGCCATGCCGATGTTCTGAAGAAATCGAGGTATTTAAGGATGGAGCTCACATAATCCTTTTTTTAAAGGTAATTAACGAAAATTATTGTAGTTTAAAAATAACGAAGAGCTTTGTTAGTCAGCAGCTATAGTGCTTTGATATATTCGTACATTGTACTTAAGGGGTAACGGAAGACCTAGTAAATTTAAAATTTTCAAATCCATTGTTTAGTAATAATTATAATTTTTTGCAGTAAATATCGGAAGCATCGACTTTCTAATTTATTTTCTCAGTCATTGCCACTTTTCTATCATAAAAATATTGATAAATATCGTCAAAAAATTGATTTAAAAATTCAATAAATATGAGGCATTCCGTTACCCCTTAGCGTTTCAATCTAAATCCAGTAGTTAAACAATGGAATAAAATCATTCAATTTTCTCGGGATTCATTTTTGCGGAGTATTCCAGAAATTAGGCGCGATAGTGTGATTTCTACAGAGATTTTTCTTGCATAAAAACTCTCACAATCTAGCTAGACAATCATTCTACATATTCGATTGAGGATGAACAAACTTCGACCTGCTTTGTATAACTATATATATTTCCTGAAGCCATGTTAATTATAGTTATAAAAAAATCACAGAAATATCTTACCTTATCGGTGATTATTGATCTATCAACAATAATGGATACTGGTAATGATTCATTAATAACACGACGTTTCCAATTAGTTGAACCACTGCGTTTCAATGCTGCTAAACGTTCAGCAATACTTATACTAGGGAAATTCAAACTCTGCGTTGGCGGTTTCATTGATCTTAAATTCTTAACAGCCTCCAATGATTTACAGTGATTTTTATCACGTGACAAATTATCAGAATTATTAGAATCAGTTGTTCTATTTTTTTCAATAATAATATTATCAATAAATTTATTATCAGTGTTGTCATAAGAAGGCACTGTATTGCCACTGTAATTCTTCACTTCACTGGATATTTCATATGATTTTGTCACATGATTTGATGATAGATCCTGGGATAAATTTGAACATGAGTCCAATTCCATTGATGATAAACGATGACTTGCATTTGATACAGTGTGTGAATTGGTTGTTTTTAATATGCTTTTTCCTGGTTCATTTTTTTTAACTTTTGGAGAAAAAAAATAAAGGAAAAAATTAATAAAATGAGAAAAAAAATAGTTATGAAAAATTAAACTTAGAGAAGTTACTTTTTATGTAGATGGTTAATGAAAAGTCATTGAATGAATGTTCCTCCAGCATTAATCATAAAAAAATACGACATATCTCACGCATTTATATTCTTTCTTGGTGCTAATGAGATTGGTGGATTTCTAAGATTTTACGCGAGGAATTTCCGCTAGAAAATAATGCAATACAATTTCTTTTGATCCACTCAATTCCAAGATAATGCTACTAATGAATATGATTGGTTGAATAATTTCTGTCTGTATAGACGATTTAACCATTGCCTTTTCTTGTACCTTCATGCATTTGTCTTACAAATATTGTGACTTTTTTTTGGTACTTATCTTGAATAAAATTTTCCAATGTGTAAAGAATCTCTCTCAATATCTCGGTATCTTTTGGCTGGAAATGGATTGTATTTGAGTATTTTTTAGTGGATATTCCCTTTGTTCCCCAATGCAATATGTCGAATTTTTTAAATTAAGTAACTTCATCATCACTTCAACGAAATTTAGGAATGGAGTAAGGAAAAAAGTGAAATCATTTTCACTTGCGATGTGTCGTTTTCAAATATCTTGAAACTAAAATGAAATGGAAACATATTTTGTTCGAATCTTCTTGTTGGAAAATTTATAGTTATAAAAGAGTTTCAACAAAAATGAATTCATCTTATTTTTCAAGATAATTCACGACAACCAACCCTTATTTCGTATAATGAAGAAAGATGTATTTGGAGTTTGGTTCCCATAAAATATCTCAAAAACCAAGTGGAATGTTGGAATTTTCAAAATAGGCTTTTTTGTTGCAAAAAAATAATAGCTATGAAAAATGTAATGATCAAATTTCTCTCTCTTTCTCTCGTAGATTCAAAAAATTTTGAAAAATCTGATCGCACTTCCTCACTAAAGGTTCTTTCAATTTATAACTTTTTACTTTTGAAAATTAATAATCCACGTAACAATACTTGTATCGATCTACATCTTACCATTAGGATGTTTCATCGACGAATGCCTCTGAATATCATCAGAATTAGTGACTAGTGCATTTGGTACATTTCTTGCTGCGTCCTCGACCTCTTCAGACGTAACTGGTTGCGTTCTAAATCTACTATTCGTCCTTCTCTGACCAATTGTGATACCAGCTTTGGCAGCACTCTCAGTTGCAATTTTACGATTAAACAATTTAACACGTTCAGCTAAACTTAATTTCGATGGATCTGATGGATCATCTTTCTTAAAACTCCCATCAATTCCATTATTACCCATAGAGCTCAGACTTCTATCCTCATTGACTAAATTCCTTTCTTGTTTAATTAATCCAGTAGCTTCTTGAACCTCCTGATGAGTAACTGGTTGTGTACAAAATCTATCATAGCTCTCCTCATGTCTCACATCCCTGGGAACCTCCAAGTGATTATGAACTTCTTCAATCGCTCTGATGTCCGCAATTTCGACCTTATTCAATGCTTCATTCGCTATTGTTACTACTTTATTAACAATCTTCGTTCTATCTCTATTACGGCGTGAAAAACGTTTGTCCCTTCGTGCCTTTGCCGAATAATGGTCCAGCTTCCTTCTCGCTGCTTCATCACTATCAAAACCTAATTTTTCATCCAATTTAACATTCCCATCTTCATTGTCATCATCATCCGGAAATTTGAACGTAACGGTTTGTTCATCCTCACTACCTCTATCTTTCTTCTCCCAGTTAATTCTATTATCCGCAAAATCAGTACTATCATGGCCAAGTGACCTAGCACGCTTTCTCAAAACTAAATCAGTGGACAATGATTCGTTATGAATTGATCGGGATCGTGGATTTTTCAAAATTGGTTTGACCAAATTAGTATCACATTCCGGCAAACTATTTGTTCTTCTTTGCAATGAATTTTGCTTAATAACTGTTAATTTGTTTGGTGAATTCGGCACAGTTTCGCATTCATTACTCGACTCTTCAGAATTTTTACGTGATGAATATTTAAGAATCGTTTTACGTGGCTTATCATCGAGTTCATCAGATTCTGTGCTTGTTTTTTTCTTCAATATTGGACGTGGCTCGAGAGATGGTGGATCAGATGATGATGATTCTTCGTGTGACAATTTTTTTTTTAATATTGGCCGTACTTCTTTGGTCGATTCAACTGATTCTAACTCGGTCCATGTAACTCCAAATGTTTTAGCAACTGCATCAATCAAACTTTGGGAATTTTTTTTCAGTATTCCTTGTGGTTCTGTTTCTTCCTTATCATCATCACAGCCAAATTTTAACCATTTCCTTTTCAATATCGATGGTGGATTGTGTTGATCAATATTCCTTGAACGTTTAACTAGTTCATCGAGGGATGATCTTCGCTCGTACTTCAAGATTGATCGAAATTCTTCATTCGTTATTGATTCATTATTAATTAAAATGGAATCTGGTGAATTACAATTTCTTCGCAATATTTCATTCTCATCTAAACTGCTGCGTTTCTTCAATATTCCATGTTTCTTAATTATTCTCTCATCTAATTTGAACGCTACTGATGGCAGTGGATTCACTTCATTCTGTACTACATCACATGAATCAATCGTTTTATTTTTTAATATTGATACTGGAGCTGATTGATTCACTGTTTTTCCATCTGTATAATTTGGAAGCTTTTGAGGATTCAGCCTTGTTGATTTACTTTTTAGTTCACGGGTTATTGGTACTGTTACTGATGATTGTGATGATGATACCAATGATGATGATGCAAGCTTCTCTACACGCTCCATTGTTGCTTTTGTTAGAGCTGTCAAAGCATCGACACGTTCAAGGACATCCGTTGAGTTTTGGCATGCAGTTGATCTGCTAATGGCTGAGAGTTTTGGAATTGCGGAAGGACGGAGGCTTGAAGAATTACCACAATGCGATAAAGTTGTTTGGGATTGAGCAAAAACAGACGGTTGAGAAGGGGTTTTTGTGACTTTTCTTGAACGTCTTGAAGCATTATTTTCATCTGAAAATGAAGGAAATACGTTGATCAATTCTACGTATTTTCAAGAAACATTAATTTTTCGATAGAAGATTTCCTGTTAAGAGTCAGTAAAATCTGAGATAAATATAATATTACAACGTGATGTAATTCATGGGAGATGGAGAAATTTTTATAGAATTTTTTTTGGAAAGTACTTATAAATAAGATGTTTATGAAAATTTCTGTGTTCTCAGTAAATCCCAAGCTTTCACGAAAGAAGGAACTTTGAATTGAAATAAAGTTATTAAGTTTCGAATTTCGATCAAGATTAGATATGGGTTAATAGAGCTGAATTAGTGAAGTTCGTTGAAAAGTTCTCTAAAGTCATTCTAAGCTATTCACATATTGCCCCCAAATGAAAACATTATTTCAATGAAAACCTTCGGTTTCAAACTTTTAATAGGAATGATTCGCAATAGTCTAGGATGCATAAGAATTTTCCAGATACCATAGTATGTATGTTTAAATCTCAGGCCATTGCTTTAAAAAAAATTTGATTCAGGATCCTCTAACTGGGAACATGTTTTAAGGGATTATACCACTGTAACAGCCAACAAGAAATAGTTTTCTCACATTTTTTGGTGGAGGAATGAAAAGTAATAGAATTATAATATTCAAGGGAGTTATTCAGCCAGTGATCGGCAAAAAAAAATCTATCTATTTTCATTACCTAATTTTTCTGAAAAATTAGTAATTAACCGAGAAAAATTCCTAATTTTTTTGGAAAAATTAGTAATGAGTCGAGAAAAATTCCTAATTTTTCTGAAAAATTAGTAATTAGTCGAGAAAAATTCCTAATTTTCCTGAAAAATTAGTAATTAGCCGGAAAAAGTCCTTAATTTTTTCGAAAAATCAGTAATGCTTCTGAAAAATGAGTAGTTAACCGACAAAAATTACTGATTTTTCAGAAAAATGAATGATGCTTATCGGCTAATTACTAACTTTTCGAAATAAATAATAATTAGCCGCCAAGAATTACGAGTTCCTTTCAAAATATATTCCAAATATTATTATTCCAAATATCATTTATTATTCCATTTATTAATTGCTACTTTTTGCAACACTAGTATTACATTTCATTACAACTCCTCGTTCAAAATTTGTGTCTATTAATCTATTAAATTACTAATTTTGAGGAATTTTTGAAAACAACAAGTAATTTTTCTCACTAATTACTAATTTTCAAAAGTAATTGGTTATATTTTCTCACTAATTACTCATTTTTAAGAGTAATTAGTAATATTTCCTCGCTAATTACTAATTCTTTAGGAAAATTAATATTTTTTACCGACTAATTATTTAATTTTCTATGGAAATCAATATTTTTTCTTGGCTAATTACTAATTTTTATGGAAAATCAGTAATATAACCGAAATCGTTGACGAAAAAATCGATGATCCCGATCACTGTATTCAGCATATATTTGAGGATTGAAAAAAAAAAATATTAAAGAATGGCGATCGCGGAACATTTCTTATAAGATTCCTCGAATTCCAAACACCCTGTGGCACACAGTGTAGCAAGTGCAAATTGCAATCTCGAAAAAAATGACTTAATCTAAGTACTAACAGCTAAAGAAGCAAGTAGGGAGTTTTAAAAATATCCAGTTTTGTGTGATTGGCGAGCATTTGAATGAAAACGTTCAAATTATGATAAAAAAAATAAGTGGAAACTTGCTATCATTACACGTATGCTTATAACGTTATCTGCTAATTTATAGGCAAGTCGTTTTCGAATGATCCACCTTCTTTTAAGTTAGTCTTCCACGTCTGATATTTCTCCAATAATACTCAAATTTTGAAGCATGGTAACATTTAATGATAATTCTTTTGGATTTGAAAAAAAAACCTACGAGTACAATTGATGATCTTTTATTGAATACCGGTTCAATTTAATTTTTATCTTATGTTCTGATGGTTCTATTAATTTATTTATTCTTCAATTTGACGAGAGTTTCATAATATGCAACAAAGACAGTTCGATTCAGCACAGTTGAATAATATCGTCATCCTAGAATGAAAGAGGCGTAACAATATGTAAAACGTGCACCATTTATACCCTTTTTATTCAAGAACGACGATATAATGTCAACTATTATGACTTCATCTTTAGGAGATCAACTTAGAACTCATCTTGATATTCAAGAAAATTTGAAGGACATGAATTTTGATAATAATCCATATCTCGAAAAATTTTGCATCAATATTATCCATCAAAGATATAACTTTTGAGCTTCACTAAACCAAGATATGAACTAAACTACACGGAGAGAAATTTCTCTGAAAAATCATGATGCTCAGCGACATAATGTGAACGCATTGACGACAAATTGACGAAGGAAATAAGCAAAACGCCATTTTTCTACGACGATTTCCGACATATCAATTTTTTGATGAGTAGGTCAGAAACAATAGATGAAGCCCGATAGCAAATAAATGGCCGCTCGAGCGCCCCTTCTGAATTTTTCATTAAAAAATTACTATCTCAATAATTCAGTAGTGAAGAGGTAAAACAGGATAAATCGACTTATCTCTGAGGACATTTCGAAGGAAATATCTCGGAAACTAAGCGAGATGAGGTGATATTCTTCATCTGTTTTTGTAGAGAATTTCAAGAGTTACAAAAGAATTTCAGGGCAAAATTGCTCTTTCTCGGTTATTTTCTAAGGTATTTTCAAGAAACTTAATGAGAAAAAAAGAGACTTATCTTGTTTTACCTCATCACTACTGAATTACGAGTTTTAGAAAAACAGAATTTTGCTCATTTTATTCGTCAATCTTCCCTCTAAATTTCATTAACAGCATGTCTCGATAACTTTTGAGTACTTTTCGAGATATTTCAATCCAAAGTCAAGTGTAAAATGGCTATTTTTTTTTTTTAAATAAAAAGCAAAAATTTTGATGTGGAGCATGGGAATTTTTCAGTTCAGAAGCAAATTGCATCCTATTTGTAGAGCGGCATGGTAATTTTTTTAAAAATCATTCAGAAAAATTCTTATATTTTTCTCTCCGTACAGAAGTTGCTACCTCTATTATTTCGATCGTTATCATGGGTATGGCATTCTTCATGAAAAATAATTAAAATAAATAGTTTTCCGAGTACCGGATAAATCAGAAAGAATTCACACCGTTAGATAATATGACGTCGAATATTACGGCTCAATCTGAACTAAATCAATTCTTACATTTATTGTGAATAAAACGAGCTCAATCAGCTCGAAAAAAATGTGATAAAAAGAAACTGTACCTCTACACAAAAATGTATTTTAGCAAAGCACGTCTTAAATCAAGACTTTTTTGCATGACTCGAACTTGTTGTTAAGAAAATGTATTCAACCTTATTTATTGGGTGATCAAAAAAAAAAATATGTACACAGGCTTAAATAAATAAACACTTAGAAAAAAAAAAAAAAGGTAGGATGTTGGTTCTTCATTTATTCTGAAATCAGTGCGCATAGCGTAGCCATCCATTTATGAAAGGAAATGCTACAGTAGTGAAGGCGTGGAAGATTGAAGTAAAAAATTTGAATGAAAATAAAAAACCAATGAAGAAAAATTATATTTCAAAAAAGTCAAGTCTGGGAGCGTTCATAGCATATTTATGGAGAAATCTGGTCATCCCTTGACTTCATTTCTTTTTCAAATACAATCTCCATCAGTTTGAGTCAATTGATGCTGCTAACAGAGATAATTATATATCTTTTGTGTTTTCTACTAGTGTATCAGCAATATGGTAAGGATGCATTAGATCTTTTCGGATTTTTTCGAGGCACCTGCGGAGATTCACTGGCTACGGCTTATTCATCATTATTTGCAACAAAAATTTAGAAAAATATAGTTCATATGTTGTATTATTATATAGGAGTTTATTAAATATACTAGCATTATCTGGATCGCCTAAGAAAATCCTTAAAGATGATTTTTTACTTCACCGATTCAGTTTTACCCCCCCCCCCCCTTAAATTTCATGCTATTGATGATTTTTCATAAAGCCATTAATTTGATCCGCAAGAATCATGTAATTTTTTTCATGTATTCCAGCAAATGTAAAACGTTGTTATATTTTTCGTAACGATCTGAAGATACAGATAGAAATAGTTCTATCAAAAAAAGAGGTTCGCTTGGGAAATTTCAAAACACAGTATTTCTATTAACAAATGTGAAATCAATTTGACAATCAAACTACTTTAACTGTGTCCTTGAAAAATCAAATTTTGATGCATTTGCGAATTCTCCCAAATCTTATAATCCGTGATATTTGTTATACTCCACCAAATCAATCAGATTTTGACTTCTCTTGAATAGAATTAAAAATACTTACTCGCATTAGATTCCATAAATTTATCAACGCCAGGCACTTTGCTCGACATTTGCTGATGTTTCTCTCTGTCCCGTGACAATATCTGTGGTATACTACTGCTTCGTGTTACTACTGAATTCTTCTATTCAACAAAACGGAAATAGAAATGAAAATATCATTTTTTATCAATTTTCGTTATTGGAGAATTTTCATACTGATAACGTAGAAACGATAATAAACAGAGAAGATCGGTCAGCGAGTAGTTCAACATGTATATTGGAATTATTCTGCGCATACCTGAGTTGTTGATGAGTTCCCAGTTGATGGGTTTGATGAACTATGTGATGTCACAGCATTTTCAATGAATGCAGTTCTACGAGAAGCATGAGAGCCATCTGAAAAAATAAAAAGATAAATATTTTGAATAATTAGAGGAAATCGCAATCGATTCGATCGCGTAAAATACATTATCTCTTCATGATTGAAAATCAATGTTGCATTCAGAAGCCAATGAGTTCAGGGCGATTGTAGTTCAATAGAGAAAATATGAGAAAATGTGTGAAAGATAACACTAAACTTATAGACGTTTTCAATTATCACGAACTCTAAAGGAACAGAGTAATTTTTGTTATAACCTTTTTTGTTGAGTGAAATTGAGGCTACAAAAGGAGGCATCATAAAGATTACTCAATTCCTTATAGGGGAGAGTGGGGCAAAATGGACACCGTAATGAAACGGTTGGAGGTGGATTTTTTTTGACGATTCTATTGAAAAGTTGAGGAAATTTTAGCCGGAAAACGAGTGTCAGATGTATTTTTTTATATTTTTTTTGAACATTCGATATTTTTTGGCATTTTTGAGGGGTAAAAGCACTGGCTCTTTTGAAAATTTTCAGTTTTTTGCAAATACCTCTGGTTCTATTGGTCGTAGCAATTCGGGGCTGGTCTCAAATGAAAAGTGAGCTCATTTCTCATCGATTTATAGGGTTTTGAATTTGAAAATATCGATTTCTGGGATAGTTATAGGCCAAAAACTGTTTCCCAAAAGTGTTTCACAAAAATGCCCATAAATACCTTAAAAATCAATATTTTTGAATTGAAAATCCTATGAATCGATGGCAAATGATTTCACCTTCCACCTGCCATCGGAATTTTTATGCTACGACAAATAGAATGGAAGATATCCTCAAAAAACTGAAAATTTTCAAAAAAAGGAAGGATTTTTACCCCTCTAAAATGCTCAAAAAAGTCAGAATCACCAAAAATTCAAAAAAATTAATTCCGGCATTTGTTTCTCGCCTAAAATTTCCTCAGCTTTCCAATGAAATCATCAAAAAAAACTACCACCAATATTTCTATTAATTTCAAGAGTTTCCCATAATATTTGCTGAAAAACTTAGATGTGTCCATTTTGCCCCACTTTCCCCTATTCTGAAATGTTCCATTAGAAGTGAATTCCTAGAACAACCGACTTCACTTTTGAATAAGTTTTTTAGCGTTATATCAGAAACCATTAAAGATACAGCTATTTTTGTAAAATCCTTCTCTATAACTGATAGCTCTCAATAAAAGGAAATATGTGGCATAAATGACATCATCTTCCATAGATTTTAAGTAATACATAAAAAAAAACAGACGAAACGTTATTTAGACATTCGAAGTGATTCTACGATTTAACCATTAATGAAATTTATATACCAGTAGGTGAAATGATGGAAGCAGCTCTGAGTCTAGAAGCTTTGGTTTCACGAATGAACGCAGTCTTATTCGGTGTAGTTAAACTGTCTCTTCTCCCTGCAATTACATATAAAAAATAGTAATTAAATTCGAGAATTTCAGGGATAAATTATAAATTAAATTTTCCTGGAGTCATCATAAATTTTTTTCTTCCTCTCATTTTAAAAGAGAAGGAATTGATGAGCGAAGATAGACAATGAAATATTTATTTATCCTTCAAACTAATATATAGAAAATGTTCTCGGCCATTTGATGACTCATGGATGAGAATTATTTAACTGTTTTTGAAACAGTAATATCGTCACAATTAACCATTAACTGACTCGGAATTCCTTTCATAAATTTCTATTCTCCATAGAGAATTATAGAAATAAATAATTCCGAAACTACATTTCATTATTTTCTTTGTTATAGGGGAGAGTGGGGCAAAATGAACCTAGAAGATGAGATGACTCCAGATTTTTTTGAAAAGCAGCGGTTGCTTCAAAAAATCTGAAAAAATTTACAAAGAATAGAGATATGTTGGAGGATTTTATCGAATTTTTTCAGTTTTTTTCGTCAAATCCTTTATTCCGAAAAAAATTCCTTAATCATGTTACTATGAGGGTCCATTTTGCCCCACTCTCCCCTAGATATATACGGTTCAAGAAATTTTTAGTGAAAAATGTGCACGGCTTTTTCTTATCTTTGAAAAGCATGAGAAACTGTTCTTCTATCATTTGAGTCACGCTATCGTTCAAAGGAGAAAAGGAATTCCATTCACTTAGATTTCCGTTTCCAACCAAAAAGATTCTCGCAAAAATATTTCAATGTCCAATTGATTTAAAACCATTCCAGAAAAGAATTTTCGAAAAAAAAAATGATAAATTGAGCAAATTCCTTTCTAACGTTAGCTTTTTACAAGTATCTTTAGAATTGAGCAGGATAAAAAAATTTCCATAATTATCTTTCAAATTTTACAACAACGAAGAATACTGTCAATGACCCAATTAATGCCACCAAGAGATCTATTCTGCCACATATCTTTCATAGAAAAATTATATCTTATCGTAAATTCAAATTCGATTTTTCCTCGAAAGAATTTAGGGTCTGGACTATCCTTTACATCAATTATTTTCTTGAATTAATGAAAAAAATTATTTAATTTATATTTTTGAAAATATTTTGCCCATGGCCCGATTCATGCCACCATGGCCCGATTTCTGCCATAGAGGGTCCCAATAATTGCCATCAATTAATTTCCATCGCTGGTCGTTATTTGTAAATTATTCGTCAATTTGTATGAAAGTCCAATGATTTTGCTAACAATCAATACAATTTTCGATTTATTGAATACTTAAATTTTCTCAATATCACACATTGAACTGATGAGGCACTCTAACTCTACATGAAGAGCTTTAGGGCTTTATTTTGCTGAACACGCTGGTCGCATTCAACGGATTAATTTTAGAAATATATCTAGTAGAGAAATATCGGATATTTTGATTGTCCGGTGTCCTCAGAATTTTTTTTTAGCCACTGTTATCAATTACTTAGAGTTGAGAATTCGAATAAGTTCAATAATCACGAAAATGTATGAAAAGTGGCATTAATTGGGCCGATGGCATCAATTGGGCCATTGACGGTAAACACTATAAAGAATAATAACAAAATAATCTTTACTTGAACTGAATGCAGTAGTTCGCCTCCCACTATCACTATTCAACTGTTGTGTATTCTGAATAGCATTATCAGCTGTTTTTGATCTACCGCTGTCAGCAGCAGCCATCAATGTAGTCGTTCCAGCTGCTACCATATCTGCAAAGAGAATTCCGAATAAATGAATGTTTTCACTAAAAAAAATTCTCAATCAATGATCAATCATGAGTCATTGTATTGAGAAGGAAAAAAAATTAAATACCACAGCATCCGGTGATACCATCTACAGCGATTCTCAATTCAGAAAAAAAGTAAAGGAAAAATTTTATACTTGGTAGAGAGACCAACAGGCTGGTCAAGGCTTCTGACAATCTGTTTCGACAATTATCGTAAAAAAATTCATAGAAATTCACCGATAAAGATGCACAAATGTTTAATTTTTTTTGGTAAACATTTTTTGCTATTTCTTACTTACTCAATCAATTATTCTTCAATCATTACGAATAATGTGACACGAAACACGATGAATTTAATTGTTATTAGAATTTTTCGTTTTTATTAATATTGATGATTCGGTCGTTTTTTATCACAGGTCAATTTTTTTTTCAATTTATATTAATGCAGGATTTTTTCCATAAAATATACAATTTGTTCAATGAAAGTAATTTAATTTTCCTTGTTAGCTCCTCCTTATACTAGTAGTGGTCAGATGAGAGTAGTTTTGGCAGCGTAGTTTAGAAACAAATTGAATTAATTTTGTTGTATTGTTACTACTTTTTCAGTACTTTATAGATCGATGATACGCTGAATATCTATCTCAGATGAAAGATAAATTTTCTTTAAAATGGAATTAACGGTTATTGGATTGAATATTAAAAATATATACAGCAAGCAATTAGAAATTAGTGAATGAATCACAATGGGCTAGTTTTCTATCACAGTGATTTTTTTGGAGATATTTTACGTTGGCTAATAGTTGGAATTCAACAATATTTATTTCTTCGCTTGACGGAACTCGGAACTATTGTAGAAGCAGCCAGTCATGTTTATTTCACGGAAATGTGTTTAGTGGCTGTGAATTTTTTTTCTCCTATCTTCAACTTTTTTTTTTTTTCTTTTCCCGAGTAAAGTTACTAGATAGATAAATACACATGTTAAGTCATCTGATGCTGTCGCTGGTCGTATTGTCGCTGAAGGCCTTCACTAGAGATGGGCAATGACCGTCATTTTTTCACCGAAGTCATATGACCAAAAAGTGACCGTCTTGTGACGGTCACATGACGTCACAAAATTTTAAATGGAAAATGACGGTCACAATTAAATTTATGCTTGTCAAGGAATGGAAAATGAATGAGATGGTAAAATACATCTATATAGATGTAAAATGACCGTCATTAAATTTCTCCAATTTGTGACGGTCATTTTTTTCAGTCAATTTTGAAAATCAATAACTATTCAATACATTTGATTGCAATATGAATTTTTTATCCTTTAATTCAAACGGGTTTCAATTGAGTCTTTCATTTCTAAATTTATTTACTTTTGTCAAGGAATGAAAAATGATTGATGGTAAAACATCTATATAGATGTAAAATGACCGTCATCAAATTTCTTCAATTTGTGACGGTCATTTTGTTTAATTAATTTTATGAATCTGTAGAAATTTAATACACCTGATTTCAATAAAAAATTTTTTTAAATTCAAACAAATTTTTTTTGAGTCCTTGATACAACAGTCAGAGATCGAATTATTATGAAACAGTCTTTATTCAATACAAAATCTATGTATTCTAGTAAACGATTTCACACAATTTCGAAAAGGAAAAAAAAATCATCAATATAGTTGGAAAATAACGGTCATAATTTATTTTCCTTTTATGACCGTCATTCAGTGAAATTTTGTGACCGAATTCTGTCACGGTCACAACTGATCCGTGACGTGACATGACATGACCGTCGTATGACCGTTTGATGACGGCCGCCCATCTCTACGTAGGCATAAGACGTAACGTAAGTTTTCAGCCAATCATGAGCGGGACGTAATGTTTCAGCTAATGGAACGGAATCCATAAGCTGTTATGTCAGTTCTAAGCAAAAGAGCTACGCTGACCAATCGGAAGGCACTTTTAGGGCGAATTTTTCATTTGGGAGTTGAGCTAACCCAAGGTTACTAGATTACACAGGTTGAGACAAGTGCCTTGTTACTCCCTAGCCGTCAGCGCATGGTCGCCGGGATTGAAAAGTCGCCTGAAGTAGACATATATTTTGAATACACCAGTTTCAAATTAGTTTCGAAAGACGCGCAAAGGAAATCAAGCATTCGATGATTCTTTCGTATATTTTCATTTTCATAAATAAATAAAAAAAATAACTAGCTCCCAAACGAGTCCTTGCGTGTCCTAACTAACAAACTGACACGATTTTGATATTGATTTTTTGAATCATACCCTCGCGGGTTCGAGAAGACCGTATGAATACCCGATAAATACGGTATAAGCATAAATGCCGCATTTACTCCCAATAAAATCCGTTTATCCGTGCAGTTTTTAGTCGCAATTTATTCCGTTGATATACAGTATATATACCGACTGTAATCTATTTAAATATCACATAAAAGCTGAATAAATAGCATATGTATATCGTAACAATTTCTTATATATAAAGACTATATTCCGAATATGTGCTGTTTACCGTCAATGGCCCGATTAATGCCATCGGCCCAATTAATGCCACTTTTCATACACTTTCGTGATTATTGAACTCATTCGAATTCTCAACTCTAAGTAATTGATCCCGTATAAGCGCTGGATAAATCTCGTATAACCGCTGGATAAATCTCGTATAAACACTGAATAAATGCTAGATAAATACTACGCAGCTATATTTCAACGGTCGATAAGAAAAAAACCTGCATACCCGGGAAAAAATCGACATATATGTCCATATATGCTCATATATGTCCATATATGCTCATATATGTCCATATATGCTCATATATGTCCATATATGCTCATATATGATCATGTATGGACATGTATGACAATTTTTTCCCGGGATAACCATACATGACCATATACGGACATATATGGCCGTATATGTTCGTATATGGTCATATATGCAAATTGACCGCGCATGAACATATATGATCATATATGGACATATATGGGCATATATGTCGATTTTTTCCCGGGTATATCGAGTACAAAGAGCGTATTACAACAGTATAAATACCGTATAAAAACTGCACGGATAAACCGTATAAATACGGAATACAGACTGAACTCTGACCGTATTAATTCCGAACATAAACAGTTTTTCCGAAACCACGAGGGATAGGGCATTGTAGGGTTGTTGGTAAATAGCTCCAATAACTTGGAACGATCGTTTGAGAGCATTTGAATGGTGATTACTATTTTAATATACGCTCATTTGTGACAGGAGAGAGATGCATCCAACTGCAGCGGAAATGATTCCAATGAAAATGAAAGTTTGAAGCATCAGGAATTTCAAGTCAAGAAGTGGTGAAAGTTTCTACATTTTTTTACTAATCGGAATTTTCAAATGAATTAATTTTCATTTTTTCATCAGATGTTTTTTTTAATATCTCAGAATCTAATCGAGATGGAGCGATTTTTTTTCAAGACTTTTTTTTTAATTTCAAGAAATATGGAAAAAGTTTCTATGATTATTTTTCCGACCCAAATATCGACCAATAGAATTGCACCATTCGACGTCACGTGGTACAGCCTACATGGTATTATACTGATAATCTTCTGAAAATTTTCTCTGGTAGTTGCTATATATAAAAAACAAAACATGATCCAGTCAAATTAATTATTTGTTAACTGTACATTTCGTCTCATGGTGCAATTCTATTGGCCGACATTTGGGACGGAAAAATAATCCCCCGAATACCACACGAGCTTCAAAATTATCTGGCATTTCCCTCAAGGTTCCCTGCAATCAAATAAAGTCGTCAAGTTTTTCAGGAAAAATCACTCGCGCTTTGCGCTCGTGATTTTTTAACCTGAAAAACTTGACTCCTTCATTTGTTTGCAACGAACCTATCGGGAAATACCCGATAATTTTGAAGCTCTTGTGGTATTATAAGTGAGAATTCGTTTATCATGATACTGAAAACAGCACACATCTGACAATTTTTAGATGATTTCTCTTTCAGCAGCTAAATTATAATGAAACTGAAAAATATGCACAAGTTAAAACCTTAAAAGTCCATTGGTGCAAATTTTTTGCGTATTATTTTTGTAATCCCCTGGCGGTTTCTTGACCACGGTGACAATTTGATGGAAGAGTCGTGAATTAACGGTGATTTGATTTTACCAACAAATCACCGTACATTCACCGTCGAACGCCAGTCGTTGTGCCGTGCATAAGTAGTGCGTTTGTGCAAATTCGGTACCATACAATAACGGTGAGTTGACCATTTTTTTACTGTTATTTGACAGTGATTTCACTGACGATTGATGGTGACTTGCTGGTGAAACGTGAGTGAGTTGTTGGTAAGGTAGGAGTGAATAGTCGGTGAATCACCAGTGGCAAATTTATTTCTGTTTTCAAATTTCAGTTTTTCAATGTTCATGAAGAATTTTGTTCTTGATACTACCGCGTGGAGTACAATTGTTGATAATGAGCATATACACAAACGCTCGCTCATTTTCTATAAGAATGTAAAAATGCTAAATTTGAATAATTAATGGCGAATGCATGGTTTGTTAGTGAATTTCTCCAGAGGGTTGGGACCCTCTAAAATGGTCCATCTTGGAACACACTTATATTTCGAGCTATTCAGTAATAATTGGAGCAGAATTAAAATTGATTTCGTCATCCCGGGTAAAAAGTTCAACTTTGACATTTTTCATTTGAAATTTATTTCATGTTTTAATTTTTTAATTCGATCTCTCATACTAGTTTAAGATCCTCTAAGAGGTGGAGCTCATAAATAAGCAAGAGCTATCGTAGCGTTGACTGAAACGTATAAAATATAGCAGTCTGATAATGGAAATTCGAGGATCAAATAAACGGGAGCAATAGTAAGAGGACAAGAATTCCCAGAAATATTTTCCTTATTTCTCTGAGATCAGGCTCTTAATGGATAGTCAACTGTAATTATTAGTCTTGATGGTACTCCGATTGTTAGAAATCAGGAGCAAAGTGAGAAAATGTCAGGATTCGTTACGGCTTCATGAAATTTCCTGGCGTTTGCGAAAACAACAGCTGCTTTTGGCCCTTGGTTGGAAAAAACTTATTAAATATTAAACTGTGCAAGAGAAGTAAGTTATAGAGTGGCCGATCCACGCAATGCTTTAACCAGACAGACGTACGTATAGACAATTGTACTGAATAGGGCCTTCATAAGTATATATATGGTGACAGATGTTGGCAGAAGCGTCTATGGTAGTAATCCCACTTGAAAAAGGGGTAGGGGCTTTCGGAGAAGGGGTGGTCGGGTGGGTGGGTACTTGCGATCGCTTGACAACGCTTATCAGACAGCGTCGTGACGCAATCGATTTTAAATGGTGTTCTGCGTCCATTGTGCTTCAGGTATAGGTGATTATACTCACAATTACATGGAAAAAAAAGGAGAACAGATGAAAGGGGCGAACAAAAAGCGAAAGATAATAGATGAATGATTCCAATTTTCCATATAAATCAAGGGAGTATTTTGAGTGTTTAGCTTGGTTTTACGGATTGATTCGGACTGATGAGTATTGATGAGTCGTGAAGGATTTTCCATTTGTCAATCACTGTAGTTGATGTTTTTTTCCGTTTTAAGGATCATTAAATCGGTTATTTGAATTAATGGAAGTATGGTAATGAAAGCTATTTGCATTTCCGAAGATTTATGAAAACGAAAGTCAGAGAGCAATTACGATGGAGCGGGATGGAGAGAGCTTAATGGAAGAAAAAGGAGAATATTTTCAAGAAAATTTTCTGCTGAAAATTATGTGGAACAATCGAGTTTTCCGGGGGCTTCTTCCTTGCAAAAAAAAAGATTCTCATAATTTTTTTCCTCGGTATTAATTGGACAAAATTGGGTCATGAAAGAAGAAATTCCAAATGAATGATCTCAACTTCGATTTTGCAATCAGTCCCAATACATTCTACCGATAATTATTGGAAGTACTACCAATAAACTGAAAGTTTAAGCGGTTAGCATTATTTTTTTTCAATATATAAACCATTACTGCAAATTCATACAATTTTAAATACAACTATATTAGCTGTTCATGTCAGCCATTGAAATCGTACATAGTTTACTTTGGGTGAGAAAATTGAGCTGTTTTGTTTGGGTTGAAAATCCTGTTCGGTTTGCCGCATTCTCGCCCCGGGTGAACATACGGTCATCATTTTAATTTGTAATTAATTTTTATGAACTATCTTGAGAAGTAATGAGTATAGGAAAACTTTTGTAATAAACTTTCGCAAATGAAAACCAGAGTTGCAACGAAAAATTCTATAAAAAAATTATTTATTTCCGCTAATCTGTAAGATATGTTATAAAAACTACACCTATTCTGGAGAATCCCGGGATAAAATTTTTGAGTCTTTGGAGAGTTTTTTACCGTCTTCGAAGACTCCCAGAAGGACTTTTCGGTCTCTAGAGTGTCCCGCAAGTCCCGCAACTGTCTCTACAGTGTCTCTCGTGTCTCTCCCGTAAAGACTTTTATCTTTGCTGGTCTCTCCCGTAAAGACTTCTATCTTCGCGCGTCTCTCCCGTAAGGACTTCTGTCTTCGCGTGTCTCTTCCGCAAGGACTTCTATCTTTACTGCACGGAGAGAAATATTGATGAAAAATTACCACGCTAGAAGGTGATGCGTGGGCCGAATTGTCAGTTAATCAGAAATTACCCGACGGTCGATAAAAAAGTTACAAACGCTGGATAATTTTTAAACCGTTGGCAGGGTAATTTTTATGCTACTCAACAATTGTCCCGCTGGCATTGGTAAGAACCCACAGGGAAGTGTATGAAAAGTTCTGTGCTTGGGTGAATTTTTACCCGGCAACGGGGCAATTTTTAGAGGACCCTTCGTAGCATCGGCTTTCGTCATAGCCGATGACAACCGACAATACCCGACTTATTGAGGCGAAGTTGGGTAATTTTTTACGGTGCTGCCACTTGGGCCCACGTTTGGCCTCTGGCAGGGCACTTTTTCATCCACTCTTTAGGCAGGAATTCAACGAATTTTCTCTCCGTGTGGGCTCTCAGTAGTTTTATAAAGATTTGCAAAGACATAAGTCCTCATCAGAGAGACCGAGGAATGAATCATTTTTTTTATTTCAACTTGATAAATTTTCAGTTTTCAATTTTTAAAATTTTTGCAAACCGTGGAATTATTATTTTTTTTATATTTGACTTTAATTAAAATTCTCAATATTGGACATTTGGAGAAAAGACACACATTTTATTATTCTTTCTCAATCAAATTGACAGGCTCTATAATGTAAATACTTTCATTGAGAACTCTTAAAAGACTGATTGCTTTCAAAGAGATACTGGAGGAGTCCTTATTTGAGAGACTGATGGCTCTCGAAGAAAGACCGGAGGAGTCCTTATTTGAGAGACTGTGAGTCTCTCAAGTAAGGACTCTGGTTCGTTGAGCAGGGACTGAGTCCCTGTAGGAGAGACACGTGTCCTGTTCGGAGAGACAGCGAGATGTCTCTAGAAAGTCCCTGCCATGGCGCGAATACACGGAAAAAAAATTCTAGTTAAATTTACAATGCTAACATCGTAATTTGTCTTATTGATTATTGTAGTGGTGGACTAGACTTTTAACATCGTAATTTTTACGATGTAGCGTTGGAAATTTCAGTTAAGAAATAATACTTTAGACAAATAATACCAAGTCTTAAGCTCTTTAATATAAATTACGATGTGAACATCGTAAAATTTGAAGAGAAATCTTAAATAAAAGAATAAAATAAGAATCGACCGGAGGTTGGATTCCAACCCGAGTCCTTTCGAGTGCGAAATGACCGACACCTTGGACCACTCGGCCACCAAAGGGCTTACACTTTAAGTTGTTTTTAAGATCTATATTAACGATTTCAATAAAAGGTCATAAGACACGAGAGCGCATCTTGCATAGGACGCAGTTACTATTTAAAAATTACGATGTAACATCGTACTTTTTATAGCTTCCATCGTATTATAACAGAGGCAGCACTAAAATATTTATTTTATTAAAAAGTAAATAGAATTATTAAATATACGAATAAATATAGTTTTTAAAGTGTAATTTTCATTCATTTTTTTTTACGATGTTAAATTGTAATTTTTGAAGTAATTTTTAATCCTAAAAGTCTTCGTTAAAATTACGATGTTAAATAGTAAAAATATAACCCACATAGTAAATTTTGGTAGAATTTTCTTTCCGTGTAGGGACTCTGTCAGAGACCGGGACAGGAGTCTTTCGACCACCGAAAGACTCAAATTTTTTCATCCCGGGTTTTCACGCTACGCTCAATGAAACTCATGATACATCCAAAAAAAAAAATGTTTTTCCATTTTTCTCTTTGAATATTGATCAAGGAATAAATTTTTTTTACCAATGATAAAGAATCATTTCTGACACATGAATTCCACAGCAAATTTCTCCGACTTTCCAATGGTATTACGAAAAATAATAAATTTTTAATATTTTTACTAATTTCAAATGTTTTCCATAATGTTGACATAAAAACTGAAACTTGTCTGTTTTACCCCACCCTTCCCCCTCTCCCCTTTTTCTCCTCCATTAATTTCGTCAATTTTTAAAATACGAAAAAAATGTACATTAAATCCACGTCAGAATCGACCGCATACAACTGTACGTTGGAATACGTTGAATGGACGTCCAGGTTTTCGGACCTTCTCGATGTATTCTGGCGTTAAAATAAATTTTACGTTAGAATATGGTAAAGTTACGTTCAGCATTCGCACAGATCAAAGGAATATGTTGAAACTTCGTCAAATCCGTCGGGAAAATTTCGACTCGGGGAAACTGTTTTATTCCTCCACCTAAAAATAGTTGAAAGACAAATAAGAAATAGGGTGAACTATAATATTGAATATTCAAATAATGTACATTTTTCTCATTTTTCAAATAAGATTGTCGCTTTTTGCCATACACAATACTCAAAGAATAAGATCCTTGTATAGAAACGTAAGGCTTCTCTTTCCAATATTCCAACCAGAAATCGTAGACATATTTCTCCCGGCAAAAAAAAATTGTCAGAAAGGAATACAACATCTTTCACGCTGCGATAAGTCTTCACTCGAGGCATCGTATTCCTTATATTCTGATGGAACCCCACAGTCACCCAAAAAATATCGAGTTTTAATATTAGCATATGCTCTTAATTTAATTAATATATCAGTCTCTTCCCCTTTTTCCTTTTTTGCGGCGTTCCGACGAATTAATTTTTGAAGGTATTCCACTCTTCTTTTGAAAAAGAAAAAAAAATGTATGTGAATCACATACATATTTAGCACATAGTTTCGGAGTACATAAGGCATAGTTGTGCGTTTCTCGGGCGTTGCGCAGATGTAGTCAGTTGATGGATGCTCCTGTGACAAATTCTCGGTCGCGCCGCTTCGTAATTACGATTTATGACCAAACACTTTTCCTTTGCCCGACTTATATGTGTACTTAATGGCGTGTTGAATAACGAATATATGTGCATAAATATACACCCTGTACAAATAAAATGTAAAATTAAGTCTTTTTATTCATCTTTTTCAAAAAAAAAAAAATTATGTTATCCTTATTTTGAAGGTATCATTTCAATTTACTTACTCCACAGTAATTTGAATATGAAGTGAAGAGTTGATTCTTCATTTGAATTCCTACATTAATATTTAAGAATTCAAAGAAAATGTGAATTTTCATATTTTATAGTTCTATTTATGAATTATTCAACAGTTCCTGCACTTCTACTATCAATACAAATATTATTGTAATCGAATTTCATGAAAAATTTTGATATAAATTACGAAAATGAGAGTTTTTGCGGTTTCGAATTGTTGGAATAAAAAATTATTATAAAAAAATCCTTCTTGAATTATGGATTTTCAAAAAGTCACGGGATTTGGGGAGCTAACGCTAAACGACGGAAAAAAGTTCATTTTTGCTTCCGAATGGAAGCTTTGTTTTCGCAATTTTTTTTCGAAATATCAATTTTCATTGGAAACGACTCAAAATGATGCAAAACGTCGAGAAATCATAATGAGAAAAAAAGTAGACATGTATGTATGTGTGTCGGTATGTACGACTTTACGACTCTCTATTACTCGAGAACGGTGAGAGATAAAAATCTGAAATTTCGGCAAGATATTAGTTTTGATGAAGTGTATGTCCCATAAAAATTTCAGCAAGATCGGTTCAATAGTTTTTCAGATATAGCAATTTTTTAAAAATCGTATGTTTCAAAATTTCTCAATTTGCGTGAGACGAATTCCGTTCAAAATTTTACTCAAGGTTCGCAACCATAATATCTAACTTTTAGCGAATTTTTATGAATTTTATCCCATTATTCTATTAGTTATTAATTTTTTTGTACTTTTTCTTAAAAACTCGGTTTTACGACCATAGCTCAATGAATAATTGACTTAAAGACTTCAAATTTTCTCTGTATATGTAGTTTCTGATGAAGATAGTTGGGATTGAATCTGAGGCATATCGGCTGAACGGTTCTCGAGATATTTTGAATTGAAGTTTTTTCGAAAATAAGCTGTATCTTCTAAACTAGTCACCCGATTTCATTGGGACGGAGCCCAAAAGATTCGTCTTCATGAGCTGACCAAATCCTCAATTTTTGAAATTTTTAGATGAAGTTCTCCGCTTATTACATTGAAAAATGTATTCTTTTCTCAATATTCCCAAAAAAAATTCAAAAAATGCTATTTTTCTCGATTTTTTTGAATGGACACCCCTATTTTTCATTTGGTTTTCTAAAAGAACACATTTTTCTCTTTCAAATAAGCCCCTACTCACCGTCATAGGACAATCAAAAACTCTATCCAAAAGGGAACATTCAAAGTGAAAAAGTGATTTTTTTATGTAAGATTTAGTATAATTTAGAAATAAATAAATTTAATAAATCCCAATCAATTTATCTGATATTCTAATGCATTATAACACGAAAAGAAAGAAAGATAATAGAGAAAATTCAGAGAGCACCATTCGGAAGTATTCTGCTAATTCATTAGCAGAAATTGAAATGAAGAAATAGCGATTTGAAGGATAACGTTGAAGGAATAGCGACTAACGCAGCGATCAACACCCGCTTGTTTGAACAGGGATTAAACAGATTGCTCTGAATCACCTCAAATTTCTTCAAAATTTTCATCTAATCGATTTTTAAGCAATTAATTAGCAAAATTGTGTCTTATACATGGACTCTCATGCGAGTCACGGAAAAAATAGCCCCTGGAAAAAATAGACCGGAAAAAATAGCCCCATTCGGGTGGGTGGTTACACCGCCAAATGTGCGTGGGTGGTGTTTTGCGTGGTCTATTTTTTCCGGTCCATTTTTTCTAGGGGCTATTTTTTCCGCCAACCCTCTCATGCATCAAACCTGTCTCAGCACGTAATCTTTGCTACCGACTGGGTTGGTAACAAAGATCCGTGCTGAGACAGGTTTCATGCATAAGAGCCCATGTATAAGACGCAATTTTGCTAATTAATTATTTAAAAACCGATTAGATGAAATTTTTGAAAAAATTTGAGGTGATTCAAAACAATCTGTTCAATCCCTGTTTGAAAAATGAACTTTTTTCCGTCGTTTAGCGTTAGCTCCCCGAACCCCTTAAGAGGATTTCCCTCCACTAACAGGTAAATCTCTCTTAGCGAAAGCCACACTACGATTTTTCTGTATGAGTTTTCAAGATGTGCCACAAATAGAGTTTTTGTGATATATTTTAACTCTTTTCACTGACTCAACTATCAATCCATAATGGTTTGTTTTATTGAAAATTAGAAATTACTAATCGAATTGTTCTTCCTCGTTAATTTAAGGATGTAGTCTGGAGCTTCGGGTTAAAATTTTTTTTTTTTATATAATTTATTTTGAAAGGGAAATATATAGAGAGTATACTGTGAAAATTTCAGAGCGACATTTCAAATATTAAGGAAGTTATAACACATATACGAAAGCGTTTAACAATCCCAAACACGTATTACTAAAACTCTCGAGATATAATTCGAAACTCGAGGCTTATAAAATATATTTTTTTTATAATTTATTTTGAAAGTACAATATGTGGAAAATATCCTGTAAAAATTTCAGACCAAAATTCTAAATATTGAGGAAGTTATAAAACATATTCGAAAGCATTTTATAGTCTAAATATCTGTTACCAAAACTTCAAACGCGTTTTTCTCGAACCAACATTTTTTCAGTTGGCCCGGGCAGAGAATAAAATCTATCGAACCGATTGGGCTGGAATTCGGATATGTTACTCTACACTGGAATGGCTCTCGCTGGTATCAGAAGTGTTGATTTTCAATGATTATTTTTTCAATCCCAATTTCGGCCAATAGGAGCACGGGATTTGACATCACGTGGTGTGTATTATTTCGATAATTTTTGGTAATACCACGGCTGTTGCTAAGCAGCAAACAAGCGTTTTTAAACAAATTTCAACCCACTTTATCCCACGAAAATGTCAAATCCGTGCACCCTTTCGCCAAAATTGGAATCAAAAAAATAATCCCCCGAATACCCCTCGTGCTTGAAAATGAAGTGGGTATTTCCCTCAAGTTTACCCGCTCAGCAACGTGTGCGTTCAGTTTGTCACAAAATCCCTCGCACGCGAGTGCTCGGGATTTTGTTACTACCAAACTTCACGCACGTGTTGCTGAGCAACAAAACTTTCGTGAAATACCCGCTAATTTTCAAGCACTCGGGGTATTACAAGTGAAAATTTCATATTTTTTAACCGAATTTTCGAAGAAAAATATCGCGAATTTTGATTTTTTTTTCTTTAAAAGTCCACCATTTTCTTTTTTCTCGATGAAAATGTCTAAATCTGGTACCTGCGATAACGACAAGCCTACAGAACACTGATTCATTCGAATTTTCTATTTCAAATAACTTGCACCAACGCTAGCACCCGGGCCAGTCACATATCTTTTTTCTTTAAGTGGCTACTTTAGCCGTAACGAAGGCTATTTAAATATTGTGAGATAAACTAAAAAAAATATTTTTGTGAATTTAAAGATGTCAATAACAGCATCTGAAAAATTTAGAATGATCGCATTTCATTTAGTTGTAAAAAAAAATTGCTGAAATATGTTCGTGAAAAGTGCAAAAGCTCCAGACTACATCCTTAAGACTCATCCAGGGCCTGTTTCAAATTTATAAAATCGAGTAATAAATTTTTAGATAAAATTAAGTCCAGATTAATTTATGCCTAAAAGCATCTTGATTCGATGATAGGGAGAAATACGAAGGAGGCAGGGGGAAATGTACAGCTTCATCTCCTTGGAAGATAAGTTCTCAGTGTGGAGAATAAACACGAATACCAGGGATAATTTTATTGGAATATTGAGATAATTTTCTCTTGATTTTTAAAAATTGATTGAAATTAAGTTCTTTGAAACCAGCCCTAAATCAAATAAGACGTTATATCATCCATAATCTGAACTCTTCCATTTCCTTCAAGGCAATCAATGAAACTTTTATTTTTTCCCTTTTTTAACATGAACATAATTTTATTTCCATACTTTCTTTTTTCCCTCAAAAAAATCAATCCTCATCTTCATGATGCTATTAATATATTATTCATCAATTCCAAGTGTGTAAGTAATTGTCAGGAGAGTTTATATACAGTTTATTAATGTGGATAAAAAAAATCGAGTTCAAAACGTTACATCTGGCATTCTGGAGAGTCCTGAAGTACTTCAACGCAGACTTCTGGGATATGTATGTAGAGCTCCACTTCGAAAAACGTTATATTTTTACTCCAATAGTATGTAGTTCACCCGCTATCAGTCAGCGTGGGTTTGTGTGTATGCGTACCTTCTCCATACCGCCCGTTGGCTTCTTTCATATATAACAGCCAGGAGGCCGATAATTGTTTGGATGAGATGACAGATTTGTGTAGTCTACTTGTTATTAAGGTATCATATTTCATCTACAATTTTCAAATTTATTGCAACAGTTCTCTCACCCAAAAAGAAGGTATGTGAACGTGACATTTTTTGATTTTAAGTTTTCATTGGAAAATTATTGAGAATGTTTCGAAACTTTGAAAAAATATGTTTTTAAAAAGTGTTTGTGTGTGAGGTGACACATATTGTTGGCTTCCTCCAGAATTCCTATTTCCTATACAAAATGCTCTCACTGAATTCTGAATGGAATCAGCTAAATAGTCACACAAAATTGCATTGGAAAGTGTTTTTCTCACAATCTCATTTGGAAAAATTCCAAATCAAAAGTCTTCTACCCATCATATTGGCGGAATATTAAATATCATACAAGTAGTGGCCTTCTCAAATAACGTGCAGGGAGTGCGGCTTTAGCTCATCTATTTGTCTGTTATCAATTTGGAATTTTCTCGTCTCAGCGAGATTTTCGAACCAAACTTAGATGTAACTGGTCAAATCTTTCCTCTTTTATATTTCCGGAACTACTGAGCCAGCTGCTTCCAGATTCAATGTGGCTGATGAGAGTCTTAGTGCACTATGCACTGAGAGAAAAATATGATCGCAGGAGCTATGAAAATTTAGTGAAAAAAGATCTCGACTATAAATTAAGTAACAGCAACTATTTCCGATATAGCTAGTATCAGTGGGCAATATATAATGTTATCGACAAATATTATTGCAATCAGAACATTATATTGATGGTTCCTACCATTGGACATTGTGTTCAATATTTTATATAGGGGTGTGCGAATTATTCGAATTGTCGAATACTTCGACGCGAATCGAATACGAATATTCGATTCAAATTTCGAATCGAATATTCTATTTTCTATCGAATAATTCGATATTTGATGGTTCTTCTTGGATATTCGAATGATTTTCGTTCTTGCAATGAAAATTTGAACCTTGAAAGCCCCTCTCAGAGGGCCTGATGGCGTCAGTGTGAATCGGTTCCAAAGGGAATTTTTAGTTCATTTGGACAGAAGATAGTCCCCTGTGTATTTATATGCCGTACTTCATGGTTTCATTAGGATGCTTTCGATTTCTGACAATAATTTTCTTATAACAAAAAGTGAAAAATCAAATATCAATTCATTTGGTCACTAATTCCGAGGCTATAGGGTTTATGCCAATTCATTATCAAATTTTTGTTAGAAATAGCTGGATAGTATCTCCTGTAATAGAGTAATAGCCCCCGATCTGCAGAGTCGTAGAAAATATAATGTTCCTCAGAATAGCCACACTATGCACTGAGAAAAAAAAATTCTTGTAGCAAGAAAATTGCCTTTTAACAAAATGTTTCCTCACAATTTGTATATCTATATATATTGAAATTTTCTGCAGTGAAGTCAATTTTCTTCAACTAAGTAAATTATATATATAACAACTATGCAACTATGCAACGATATTTTGCGAGCAGTCAAACCTATCCGTAGAGTCTAATATCTCCCCAGAGACGATGAAAGCTCAGCCGCAAGTGCACTTGTACTCGTTTGCATAGATGATCTCTTGAGAGAACAGAAGAAAATAATATACCCGTGATTATGATATTTCCCAGAATGGCCTGTTCATCAGTGCAAAAAGGAAGTGAGGTAGTGACTCGTAAAGATTTCACAGCATTGATCAACAAAAGGACATCACACAAAAGGAAGGACTCCAACGAGCAGAAATGAGGATGTGAAAAATTCATGAGTTAATTAATGCTAAACTCATATTATTATTGTTAAGTTATTGTCACCTTTATAAAATAAAAAAACATCCATGTGTATTTATATGGAAAGCTATGAATAATCAGTCAAACGATTACAAAAAATAATTAAATGAAAGAATTTCATCTCATTGTAGGGGTAAGAAGTATTCCGGGAGGGGTGTGAGATCAGAGTTAGGTTTATTGAAGCTTTATGAGGTCTGCTTGGATCGCAGCCAAGCTGGGCTAAGCAGGTTTCCTCAGGTTTCGTGTTTATATTCGAAAAATCTGAACATCGCTGGACATGGTGAGAAGCAGCATTTTGTAGGATGGTTTAGGTTTCAATTCAAATAGAAAAAAAACCCTGATTAATCCGGCTTCATACGGTTCTTTTAAAAATCATGTAGACCTTTGCAAGTCTAAAAATAAAGAAAAAACGTCAGCCACAAGTACGAGTGTGAATTCACACTTGTATTTTTGGCTGACTTTTTAGCATCCGGTAACATGTTAGATCTTGCGAATCGGTCTGGCTGCTCTGCATATATTGTTAAATAGTTGATGGAATCACATGTGGAAAATTCCGGTATAATACTATAACGTTTTAGGTTGACAATTCCATGCAGCTTCCCTCATTTTTACTCTGTCAGACACACCGCGATTCAAAGTTCCCCATACCCAAGCGTCCTCATTTGCTACAGTGAGCCTACTCTGAGAGAAATAGAATTTTTACTATAACGTAATTCGGCGGGCTTTGGTCTCTTGGACTACAATAGGTTTTTCCATAGCTTCAATTTTTTGAAGTGAAACTTCTTTTGGAAGGTACCAACTTTTTTCTCACGTCACGAAACGAGTGTAAGGCTTTGAGGGGAACGTGGTAGTAGAGTAGTGGGGGGAAGGGGAAATTTTTGCTGCTGCCGTCTGGTCGCTCTCCGGGTGGTGGGGGGAGCCTGTGTTTTTGTTTTTATTTTTTCTTTTCAATACACGGAGTGAAAAATATGGGAATTTATCTAAATGATTTTTTTTTAAATTACGGAAAATTGTCATTCAAAGGAGGAGTTCTCATGAAACACGACCGAAAAATATTCATGCTTCATCTCATAATTTTTGCTTTCTATTTCTTGAAAAATTGCCATTTTACACTCGGCTTTGGATTGAAATATCTCGAAAACTACTCAAAAGTTATCGAGACATGCTGTGAATGAAATTTAGAGGGAAGATTAACGAATAAAATAAGCAAACCTCCGTTTTTTTACGACTCGTAGTTATTAAGATATCGATTTTTGAATGAAAAATTCAGAAAGGACGTCCAAGCGCTCATTTATTTGCTATCGGGCCTCATCCATTGTTTCTGAACTACTCATTCAAAAAATGATATCTCGGAAACTACTGGTCGTAGAAAAACCGCGTTCTGCTTATTTTGTTCGTCAATCGTCCCTCTAAATTTCATTCACAGCATGTCTCGATAAATTTTTTTTGTCAGAGAAGGCTGTTACAAAAGTTTTGGAATCTCTCATAGATTCTTAAATATTCCTTTGAAATTTATTTAAATATGTAAGTGAAATAATTCATTAAATTATACAAGATAAATCGAATTATCCTCCCCACAGAAATAGACTATCTCATGAACTATTCTTCTCGAAGCGTGAAATGTGCCTGTGCTAAAAAAAGCTCAAAAATTGTCTCAAAAAATAAGAAAAATAGTTAATTGCACAATTTAAAATGTCAAATTTCCCAGACCAGGAATTACTCAGCATGATTGACGGCTTCCGGCCCTTCTTCAAATAATTCAATTTCTAAGAATTAATTTTATCTATCAAAGTGTATCAGAGAAAAAAACATGAAAGAGCAATAAAAATGCAGGAGGAAGTGCGTATTTCCAGCTCCAAAAGACCTAAATAATTTCCCGTCATGAAAACTCCCTTATCACTGTGTGTGAAGTCTATTCGTCACAGAATGCATTGGCCCCTCAGGGTGTGTGTGCGCAGGAACAGGGGGCGGATGGCGTTAGATAGAACCGGAAGTGTTAAATGGGTATCCGTATTTCGTTACGGTGGATAATCAAAGCACTCGAAACCCACGAATCATTAACTGTGTACGGCAGAATGCACCGAGTCATCCCTGATCTTTTTCTGTATATATCAATTCTTTCTTTCTCCCCCTTTCTCTACTGACTTCTTTCAATCTATCCACCAAAGACCACCCATCTATGCCAGTTTCAGCTCATGATACTAATATCAAATGGCAGTGCTCTTTGTGCGTAGAAAAAAAAGTAAGAGGAAAATTGGGTGAGTTGGCTAGTTCCAGAAAACAGTTCACTTTCCCCATTTCCACTCTTGTCCTTATATAGCATCAGGAAGTCTGTATTTCGAAGGGGTCGGGTGGAGACAGGGAGAGTGAAAGAGAGAGAGAGAGGGAACAATAATGCTCAGAATCCTCCGCAAAGTACGAAAGGACAATCAGCCGGAATTTAGGGGACTTCACTCCTTCTCGTTCCTTCTTTTTTTTTTTTTTTTACGAGTCGAGTCATATACTTACCACCCTCTCCCATGAGTCACGGATCGTCTATATAATCTACGTTCTATGCAAGAGGGTTGATATCTTCCTCTTCTTCAGTAGAAGAGAAAAAAAACGATTTTTTTTTCAACTGAGTGGGGAAAGTTTCTTCCCTTCTGGTTAGAATAAAAAAAGGAGTAGAATATTAATCCTTTGTGTGGAGTGGAAAAAAATGTGGGCTATACGTGGAAAAGAAAAAAATTTCTTATCGTCTTTTGTTCCATTTAACAAAGAGTTGAGAAATATTAGTTTTTTGGTCTTTTCTCTTTCATTTTTGTTTTATTTGGGAATTTCGTTTGAGGCAGTCTATTCATTAATTTAGTAGTAAAGCGGTAAAAGAGAATTTTTCGTTCATTCAATTTCTCTTTCGTTCATTCTTTCATTTTTCTATTCAATATTTTAATCGATCATAACATTTTTAATGGATTTTTTCCAAATACCTTGAAGTTTTCTTCTTCTATGAACGGTTGAAACGTTGAATTCTCAACGGAAAAAAATTGTTCAATAATCTTTAAAAATTAACAGGTTTGTTCTGCAACAAATAGTAGTATTTGATGGTAATGACAATTACCGCTTCGCTGCAAATTTAATCGGACTATCATACACGGCAAACTTTGTAATGCCGATAAACAAAATTTTATCGTGACTGAGTTAATTATTGCGCTTTGATAGATGATTGTAAATCTAAATGGACCCCTTATTCGACGTTCAGTTTCTATTTATCATTGAAGGAACGAATCAATGAGTCGACTCTCGCTCAAGCACCAGCATAGTTGATTGGCTTCCGACTAGAGAGAATACTTCACGTATTTTTCGCTATTGTTTAACTTCCCACTCGACTCATGTGACGATCCCGCATTTTTCAGTGCTTTGAATGTTAGGCAATTGGTTGAATGTTGAGTAAATGGTCCATTCGAGCAGCCGAATGGACTCGTCGATACAGTGTAATAGCCTAATATATTGAAAAACTGAGAGCTACTGATGAAATTTTACCACAGAATTTTCTAGGGTCACCCGATCAATGAATGGACACCGACCAAAAGATGGACGGTTTTTATTGTCGAGGCTTTTTCATAAATAAATGAATGATTTTTATACTTTTCCTTTCAATTCCTGATAATTACATTCATATAGGTTCCTAAACTATTTGTTACATACCGATTGATCGAAATTTAAAATCATACCACTGCTAATATGCAACTGTCCATCTACTGGGGATCTCAGTTATTTTCCATTTTTTCCTTGATTTTCTCTAATTATTTCTGCATTATTCAAGTTTAATCGATTTTTAGCCGATTCACTGTATATTTTTCTGTACATCATTTTTTCTGCAACTTTTCAACGTGATTTGCCTATTTTATATGAATTAATAAAGTCTAATATTTCCTTAACCGTCCATCTATTGGTCATGTTACCCTATCTCTCCAAACTCTCGAGTCCTTCAATAAGAATGAATTTCGAAGTAAATGTATCGAATTCATTTTATAATTTACATTAAAAAAATGAAAATTCATGATACATAGGCAAATTTTCGTAATATTTGTCATGTGATGCCATAGAATATTACATAATCTCTAATATACAATGCATAGTATATAATAACACCTGAACGAGAAACACCTGATATATTGAACGAGAAGGTTTCAAAAGTGTGAAAATCGAACATCCTTGGTGTGTTCATCCATAGCGTTCTTGTTTGTTAGAAAGTTTTTCTTCCAAGTTGAGGTGAAACTATATACAAAAGGTGATAGAATACTAACAATTTTAAAAATAGAAATCCACACAGTAGCTTCACATATATTAAAATACTAAAAACGAGACGCAGGCTATGAACGCGTGTGTCAATCACGGTTTGAGGGTACACAGAGAAAAATGTTTTCTTAATTTAAGAATGTGCAATCACTTAATTTAAGAATATGCAGGTCACTTAAATTAAGAAAGTAAAGTCACTTGAAATAAGTGAGAAAACTCACTTGATTTGAGTGAGTTTTACTTTCTCAAATTAAGAAAGGAAAAGTCACTTGATTTAAGTGAGAAAAGTCACTTAATTCAAGTGACTTTTACTTTCTTAAATTAAGAAAGAAAAAGTTACTTGATTTAAGTGAGAAAAGTCACTTGATCTAAGTGAGAAAAGTCACTTAATTTAGGTGAGTTTTACTTTCTCAAATTAAGAAAGGAAAAGTCACTTGATTTAAGTGAGAAAAGTCACTTAATTTAAGTGACCTGCCATTCTTAAATTAAGTTACTACACATTCTTAAATTAAGAAAACATTTTTCTCTGTGTATCTTTACGATACATATTTGTTCTGAGTTTTGTTCTATTTAATTAATTTTTCTTCTGAACTCATTTCATACACATATTCACTTGCACGTATACATATCTGAAATGACAATTTCCGATGACGTTACCATGAAAAATCTATAGATGTGGCCATAAATTTTCTACATTAAGTTTATGGCTTTTTCAAAACTCTATTTATAGATATTGCCGTAGACTGGTGCATTTTTTCTTCTCTTTCTTATAAGGCTATATTATTTTTATATTCTATTCGTTTGTAGGGAATAGAAAATATGTCTACAGAGAAAGAAGCCTTTGATAACCTCTGAGTCACTAGGTCTATGAATAAAATTCTGAAAAAAATATGAACTTGCCGCAGGAAATGCTAGACACATCTAGGCATAAATGTATTCTCACATCTATGCTGAATGTGTAGAAAAAATAAAAAGGACAAATTTTTTCTGTATCTCTCGCAATTAAATATTACTTCTCTCTTAGATGTCTCTTGAATCAATTACTCTTCATTTATAGTCAAAAAATTAGTAAATCCTCTTTGTATATTATTTCTTTTTCTCGAATTTGTCATATCGCCAATCTTTTGGTTCCAATGCCATCAATTTTTGGTTTTCCTCATTTGCTATCATCCAGATTTCGGGTCAGGTAACGATTGTTGACGTGAATACTTCGAATGACCGGTATAGTAATCTTTTATACCCAGTTGCTCAGTATAAAATTATGCATAATATGGCCTACTATACTAATTCATTCGCTACAGATTGGAATCAGGATAGAAAAGGCGATGGACATTTGAAAGGGCTTTGGAGACAGTATTAACGTAGTTGACTCCCTACCGTCCAGTTAAAAAGTTTTGGCTCTGAGACGCCACCCTATGTGTTGATAATGTACTACTATGAACCTATATATTTTTGACTTGACTGTACACTCACACAGTAGTATCCTCTATACACAGTAGTATCCACTGCTCGTTTGGCGAAAAAAAAATAATAAAAACTTGAAAAATTAATTATGAGTGAACGGTGCAGTGTTTGGCATGCATTCCTAACTCCGTATGGAAGGAAATTATTAAATCTACATACAGATATTTCCCCCCCCCCCCCCCGAAAATTGCAACAATTTTAAATAATTATTAATTAAAATGAATTTTCGATTTTTCACCCTTGTTTTTAATTAATTATAATTTTTCCGATCCACCCCCAGCGGAAACATTTCGATATGATAATCAGGGGATTTTTCCCTACACGCTGATATATTTTTCATCCCCTGGAGCCCTATTTCCTATACCAGATCTAACTTTACTGCACTACTATACGAATACACACAACTGTGAAATGTTCTCCCACAACACGCTCGCGCAGCCATCTTGATACCCCTTCCACTGAGAATTTCTTCAAAATATCGGTTTTATTTTTAATTATTCACCGAAACCATGTGCTCAATGATCTCCATATTTTCAAAAATAATTCTAGATGTATAGTTCTGATAGGTGTTAGTTTTTCATAATGATGGTGTTTTTTTTTTAATGTGAAAAAAAATAAAATTAGTAGTTTTCCCACGCTTCTCTCATACTGCTTGTGCAAAAATGGTGATTTTAATTGGAATTATCTCATTTATACTGTGGACCATCGTTCTCAAATTTCATTATTATATGCATCATGCATCTAATTATTTATAGCCCGATTTTTAAGCAAGTCTTGAATTTTGTCATTAGGGAGTCAACTACCTTAAGCATTTCGGATCCCGTGCAAATCACCTGAGGATCTGGTTGTTGCTGATATTATTGTTGCCAGTCGCTTAACCGGTAAAGCAGTGGTTTCCATTGGTGAGCCTCCACATTCCTCATATACCTACTCCTCAGCTGATTTGTTTCCCCCTAACCTTTTTTTTTTCATTTTTTTCAATGACTCATCTGCTCACCAAATGTTCTGACCAAATTGTCATTTTTTTGCCCTTTCCGCAGTTTTTATTAGTTTCTTTCTCAAAATCGAACAATGAACTTGATGGACGACCCAACAAAATCTACTATCTCGTAAAAGTTCTTATTATTACATTAAACTACGTCGAAAGGAGGTTGAAAGTAGTAGTACTTACGTACTTACATTATTTTCAAATTCGTCCAGATACGTTGGAAGAGAGTCAAATGCCGGCGGTAAACTCTAAGATCAAAGGGAAACGCTGGAATATGTTGAATCTGTATTGAAAAATTTCAACTCCGATGGCTACATTTACGGATTTGTCATGGCAGTGTCTTTAAAAAAAATTACACTCATAGATAGTCCCAAATTTAGATTCATATCTGCATCTTATATTAGGTATTGAAAAAAACAACTATAAATATTGAATTGACTTGTTGAATCAATCTATCAGAAGATGTTTTCGAGTTCAATTGAGATGTCGAGCTTTCTTGCAACTATATCGTTGCCTTAGAGTGAAAAGGGCGTAAGGGCCATTTTTCCCGATTTTTTTTCTTCAAAATAACAAAAAGGCGTATCTCCACCATTATTGCTCCAATAGGCTTTCCAAGGCCTTTTACGCAATATTAGTGAAATAAAAAAAAAATAACATAAAGGCGTAAGTGCCACTGACTAATAACAGAAAGGCGTAAGTGCCAAAATTGAAATAAAACAAGTGGATAATAATATCGCTTTTTAACTGATATAGCTTTTTCTGCTAATACTTTAGCAGTATGCTTCCGAATGGAGGTTATTCACTTAATTTTTCCATTATCGTGTTCTTCTTAATTAATTTTATATCCCGTAATTGTATTTTTTCTATTTATCGATTTTTTACCAATCGATAATCAGATGTTATTTGAGTTGGTTGAAGTTATCTGTTCCTTTCTGACTCTAGCTTCAGTTATCATTTGTTTATCAATATTTTTTTATTACAACGGTAACCTTTTCATATAATAGTTCACGGATAATTCATCTATTCAAAGCTCAGAACTCAATAATGGCTGAAAACAGGAGTTTCTCAGATGGATGTATTTCATGCATTATTTTTTAATGCAGTGATCTGGCAGAATTATTAATGATTTCAATCAATGCAGCAATCTCTTCTCTATCCACTCAGAGCCTCAATACCTTCAAAAGTACTGATATAACTTTTTCGAAACCATCATAAAAATATCAAATTTTTTACAAATTCACTAAAACAGCAATAACTCGAGAACTACTTATGCAAATAAGCTCAAAATTGACAGGTATCTCACTGATACGACTCTTGAGTTAATATATGAGTATAAATAAAATCAGTTGGATAGTTTCCAGAAATTTCAGTAAAAACTGATTTTCGAAAAATGGACATATCTCAAAAAGTACTGATCCGATTCTCTTCAAATAAAGCTTAAAAAATAGAGTTCGTCGAGAGGAAGTTTTCCACAAAATATGAAATTTTTCTATCAAACCGTTTTACTGTAGTTGAGACTTTTATGCACATACAGACACACACACACACAGACATGCGCTAAAAATATCATTTTCTTTCTCTTTAGACCATTTTAAGTATCTTCTATTAAAAAAATTAGAATCGAAAATTCTTATGATTACATAGCTTCCATTCGGAAGCAAAAATCCTAAAAACAAAAGGGCGTAACTCCAAAAATTCTCCTGAGATAAAAAAAATTTATAAAAACAAAGAGGCGTAAGTGCGAAGATACGTCCTTTTCACTTCAACTTTAACAATTATATAGCGATTAAATAGGAAATAATAAAGGGGCGTAAGTATGGAGATACGTCGCTTTCATTTTAAAATTGGTAGTTACGCCACTTTTTTATTTTAATTTTCATTTATCCAAATAATGTTCCAGAGGCCATAAAAAACATTTTGGAGTGATAAGTGGATATACGCCCCTTTCTCTCCAGAATTTCGTGTTTTTGGCACTTACGCCCCTTTCACTCTAAGGCGACGATATTGATCACGAAAATTAGAGCTACCGAGAAAAATATTACAAACATTATTCGAACTCCCATGGATTCCGAGGTATTCCATCGAAACTCAAAGTTGATTTTATAAATCAAGTTTCCTTCATTATATGCTGATAATTAAATAGGAATCATGGCATATGATTGTCATGACCTTTTGTTCTTTATTCACAGAAAAACTAAGTTATTATTCTTTCAATCTTTGAAGTAGTCAAATGCCTTAATGATGAATTTCAAAAAATAAAAATAAAAAGAGAGGCATTTTTTCAACCTCAATTGCATTGATATTTAAATTAATAGTACTCAAGAGCGAAGAGACATATCTTTAAAATGGAAATAGTTTGTTATTCCAAAGTTATACATTTTTTATTCTCCTCTTTTTTAAAGCTCTGTTTCCCCCAGGAGAAAAAAAGTATGTTTTGAAATTTCTTTCTCCTTGCTAGCTTTGGGGAAGAATAAAAACAAACATCAAAATATTTACTCAGATAATAATCCCCATGCCCCAATTTTTTCTTTTTCATAGAGAGGAATAGACGTAGGAAGACGAATCCCTGGAGGTGTTTCTATTTAAAAAAAAAAGTTTTCAGATTTTTTGCTTCCAATTATTACATTTTTGATCGATTTATCTTCTCAAAAACAAACTTTCTTCGGCACCATGTTTTTTTTGTAAAGTACCAACAACCCTCATCTTCAGAAACGATAAACGTCGTTTCGTATCCAAATTTCTCACTATAGCGCAAAGAAAAAAGCTCTGAAAAGTCACGAATGCTTGATGTGAATAAGGAGGAATACGAGAGGTTACTCACTCGTGAAATCATGGCGCCACACCGCGATGAAGTCAATTTGAAGTCATTGAAATCAGTGAAGTCACTGAAGTCAGGTGATTTCAACTTTTGAAATCACTGAAGTCACTTGAAGTCAATGAAATTAATTGAAGTCACTCAAATAACGTATTTCAGGTTTTGAATTTACCGCGTTCGAATTAGGATTTATATTGAATTTCGTATACCGTCAATGACCCAATTAATGCCACCAAAAGATCTATTCTACCACATATCTTTCATAGAAAAATTATATCTTATCATGAATTCAAATTTGATTTTTCCTCGAAAGAATTCAGGGTCTGGACTATCATTTACATCAAATATTTTCCTGAATTAATGATAAAAATTATTTAATTTATATTTTTGAAAATATTTTGCCCATGGCCCGATTCATGCCACCGTGGCCCGATTTCTGCCATGGAGGGTCCCAATAATTGCCATCAATTAATTTCCATCACTGGTCATTATTTTTAAATTATTCGTCAATTTATATGAAAGTCCAATGATTTTGCTAACAATCAATACAATTTTCGATTTATTAAATACTTAAATTTTCTCAATATCACACATTCAACTGATGAGGCACTCTAAACCCACATGAAGAGCTTTATGCCTTTATTTTGCTGAGCAAGCTGGTCGCATTCAATGGATTAATTTTAGAAATATATCTAGTAGAGAAATATCGGATATTTTGATTGTCCGGTGTCCTCAGAATTTTTTTCTAGCCACTGTTATCAATTACTTAGAGTTGAGAATTCAAATAAGTTCAATAATCATGAAAATGTATGAAAACTGGCATTAATTGGGCCATTGACGGTATATAGAAGGAAGAAATTTGCGTAGCAAAGAATTTTCAAGTGAATATGCTCGCATTCATAAAAATAAAAAAAAGATCAGTGTTCTCTGCCACTGGTATATTCTAGATGAAAGTACAAATTGTTTGAAATTACAGTCAATCAGTGTGCATAGGTACAGCGATATTGAAGAGTATTAGAAAACTATTTCACCCCCTGTGATAACTGTGAGTGGGGATTTAAAACTATCTGATAATATTCTTAAAGCTTTTAAAGAATATTTCCAATATAAAACATCTAAATATTCTAATGCGTCATTTATATGGCAAGTTTTTGTTTCGATATGGTGAAAATCCATTTTCCCCCACTCTCTTTTATTTGTGAAATTTTATTTATTATGACTTCATTATATTCAAAATCACTGACTACACAGATAAAAATGTTTTCTTAATTTAAGAATGTGCAGTCACTTAATTTAAGAATATCCAGGTCACTTAAATTAAGAATGTCCAGGTCACTTAAATTAAGTGAGAAAACTCACTTGATTTAAGTGAGAAAACTCACTTGATTTAAGTGAGTTTTATTTTCTTAAATTAAGAAAGAAAAAGTCACTTGATTTAAGTGAGAAAAGTCACTTGATTTAAGTAAGAAAAGTCACTTAATTTAAGTGAGTTTTACTTTCTTAAATTAAGAAAGCAAAAGTCACTTGATTTAAATGAGAAAAGTCACTTAATTTAAGAATGTGCAGGTCGCTTAAATTAAGAAAAAAAAGTCACTTGATTTAAGTGAGTTTTACTTTCTTAAATTAAGAAAAAAAGTCACTTGATTTAAGTGAGAAAAGTCACTCAATTTAAGTGATTTTTACTTTCTTAAATTAAGAAAGAAACAGTTACTTGATTTAAGTGAGAAAAGTCACTTAATTTAAGTGAGTTTTACTTCCTTAAATTAAGAAAGAAAAAATCACTTGATTTAAGTGAGAAAAGTCACTTAATTTAAGTGACCTGCCACTCTTAAATTAAGTGACTGCACATTCTTAAATTAAGAAAACATTTTTCTCTGTGTACAAATTGATGAAGTCATTGGCAGTCAATTGAAGTCATGAAGTCACGTTGATCAGTGCTTGAAGTCATTGACTTCACATTTTATTGAAGTCAGAGACTGAATTTACGTGAAGTCGACTTCATTTTGTAGTCATGGTGTCACTCAATCCTCGAGTGAGTAATCCCTCGGAGGAATATGTGAATTTGAAAAACGGAAATCTTTCCTTCTGAGATCACGGAAAAAGAAGGAAATTCATTTTTTCATGATTAAAAGAAAAAGAGTCCTAGAACATTACTTCAAGAATGACACTCAATTACTTTTCAGGCTGAAAGTTCTTATCATGAAACGAATTAGAAGTGAATTCACAGAGCGAGGAGTATCAAATTGTTTTGAAGCGTTGACTCAGATATCTCATCAATTTGTTATCTCTCTCATTTGTCTCATTCAAAAAAGTCTCAAATTCCGGCATAAATAACGACATATTGGAGTGAAATCAATTAATCATGTTTCTTCCACATGTTGAAAACTACATACGATAAAGAAATTTGAATAGTCTTTTTTTGAAACAGAACGTAGGAATAAAAAACCTTTTCCATCTCTAATAGCTCTCAGAATATTCTGTAAAAGAAAAAAAAAATGCAAACAAAAATTGATTTTCCCCTCAAGTTCTAAATCCGTCATTCACTTATAGTAGTTGCAGCACCTTGGAAAAAAAAATTCCCATAAGTCTAAGCCTCAATCGAACGTTAACCCTTTCGCATTGCATAAAAATTCGATATGTAGAGGGAAAAAGAAATATCGAATAATTTTTTTTCAGGCCTTTCTTTTTACTTGTTTCTCAACGCATAAAGCTGACGTGTACGTAACTATACAATACGTGAAATAAAGAATAATTTGCGTAGCATGTAAAGACATGTGTATACTTTTCATATGTGCATCCAAGGGACACTCCTATATATAAAACACATCAGTGCAAGCTAGAATGAAAGAGAAAGCGTCAGACATCATCTCGAATGGCCCCTTTCTCATTCTTCTTGTGCAGGACTTGAGTCTCTACGAAGACGTCTCGTATTCTCTGCTCGTTGAAATGTAACTGTTTGTGAGTGGCTATTTTTACAGTGTTCGGGATCTTTTCAACATTCCCATCCTTCCTCTTCCCATATAGTTAGAGTTCCCCTCTATCTCACTCTTTCCCCTCATCCCCAATCATGAGAGGGGGTGAAAACGTTGAAATACTTAAACAACACTCAAGTGTATTCCATTATACACGCGTTTAACGAAGAATGTTTGGCACTTTGATGTCTATCCTCACAATAAAATTAGAAATAAATCTAGTTATTTTCCTTTTTTTTTTCTTCCTCTAAAATTTTTTAAATGGAATATTTTTATCATCCGATGTCATGAATTTAGAATCATCGAGGCAAATTAAAAAATATAAATTGAAATGATGTTTGGAATTATTCATCTTCAAGTTTAGTGATTATTTTGAAAAATAATGTTATTTTTTTCGCGTTTGTTCGGAATTCAAAGAGATTTTACAAAAGAAATTTGATACATTTTTCTAAAAAAAGCCATTGTTTTTGTGTAATTTTCACGAGAAAAAAAAAGCAGGCGCTACATTTTCTATGGGTTACCTGAATATCCAACTATTATCCTCAAAATTCGAATGAGCACTGAGGCCAACAATGAACAACAATGCAAAATAATACACACGCACACACATAGGGGGAGGTGGGGCAAAATGGACATAAGGGGTAAAATGGACACATCTGACTTTTCATTGTTTCATTCTAAAAAACGCTCTAAATTAATGAAAATAATGGAGGTAGAATTTTTTCAATGACTCCATTGAAAAGCTGAGGAAATTTTAGGCGGAAAATATGGGTGCAAATTTTTTTTTTCGCATTTTTGAAAAAAAAATTAGTTTCACTCGATCTTGAAGGGGACCCCCTTTCGATTTTTTTCGAAAAAATGGTTTTTTAAAGATATCTCCGGTTCTATTGGTCGTAGCGATTCGCGGGTAGTCTCAAATTGAAGAGGAGTTCATTTCTCACATTTCTGTTAAAGTCTCATAAATTTTTATCGAAAATTACGGAAGTTACAGCCCAAAAACTGATTTTCACAAATTGCCCTGTAATTTCGTCAATTTTTGATAAAAATCGATGGGATTTTAACGAAAATGTGGGGAATGAGCTCCCCTTCAATTTGAGACTACCCGCAAATCGCTACGACGAATAGAACCGGAGATATCTTCAAAAAACCATTTTTTCTGAAAAACCCAAAGGGATACTCTTCAATTTTGGGGCAAAAAAAATGAAAATTTTCAAAAATTCGAAAAAATTGATTCCAATACATGTTTTCCCCCTAAAATTCTCTTAACTTTTCAATGGAATCATTAAAAAAAAGAAACTTCGACCGTTTAATTTACATGTCCATTTTGCCCCACTTTCCCCTATCGAAAAAAATATCATGATTACATAGCTTTGATTCGGAAGCAAAAACGCTTTTTGTTGAATTTTGGTTTCGTCTGAAATCCATAGAAGTCCAGTTTTCATTCGAATGTTCTCCACCAATTTCCTTCGTTTTTTTCGAAAAAAATTTGCTCTACTCCATTTTTAAATGGATAATCGGAACTCAATAAAGCAACTCCTTCGTTTCTCATTTTGAATATACAAGAATATTTTATTCATCCAAAGTAACAAATATAGAATTATAGAAATAAATGCATTGGCTTGACAGTTTCATAATTGATAAAAATAAATCAAATAACAAAAAAAAAAAAAAAAATCCGGAAATTTGTGTGATACATTATTTCATCAATAACTAATAATAACATCATTAATAGGCACATAAAAATCTATAATTATTAGTGAGATGAGGGATGGAGTGTTTGTAGGAATTGCGCATGGGAATATAGATAGTCGGAGGAAGAAGTGGCGAGGGGAGGATGAAAAGGATCATAATGTGTCGTGATGCTCTAGCATAAATGGATGAATTATTGAAAACATGATTTTGGCACAATTCACATTGAAAATTAATGAGACACAGCATACATTCTGATAACTTATAAGGGAAACAGCGAGTGGAGGGGAGAAAGGAGGAGACTAGGAGGATGGGGATGGAGGGGTTTGCAATAAATGAGTCACTCTCGTGCTCTCATCTTCAGTCCTTTTGCTGATTAATCAATAAATTGAGATACTCTTAACTTCTTAAATATTTACATATCATTCTATTTTTTTTTTTTTTTCAAATATATACTGTACGTATATGTTAGACGTATATATGAGATTTCATTTCTTCTCTCATTCTCTAATAAAAGTTACATCTAAAATTATATAATTATTCTTTTTTACTTTGTTCTGAGTATTCTACTTCAAGTAGTAATATCATGTACGTAATTGGTATCGTTGCAATTCTCAAATTTTCTCAATTTCAATTACTAAGTAAATTCGTTTTGTTAATTTATTGACAGTGTGAAACAAAATACGAATGGAGTACGAGATTATTTCCTCGAGATAGAAAAGTTAAATCATTTTTAGTTTCATTGGAGTGATTGAAAAATTTTCACTGAGAAATAATATAGGGGAGAGTGGGGCAAAATGGACACTGTAATGAAACGGTTAGAGATGGATTTTTTTTAATGATTCTATTGAAAAGTTGAGAAAATTTTAGCCTGAAAATCAGTGTCAGATATATTTTTTCAATTTTTTTGAAAATTCAATTTTTTCGGCATTTTTGAGGGGGTGAGCCTTTGCTTTTTTGAAAATTTTCAGTTTTTTGTCAATATCTCTGGTTCTATTGGTCGCAGCAATTCGCGATTGATCTCAAATGAAAGGTGAGCTCATTTTCCATCGACTTATGAGGTTTTTAATTCAAAAATATCAATTTTTCGGATAGTTATAGGCCAAAAACTGTTTCACTAAACTGTTTCACAAAAAAGACTATAAATACCTCGAAAATCGATATTTTCAAATTGAAAACCCCATGAATCGATGGCAAATGATCTCACCTTTCACCTCCATTTGGAATTTTTACGCTACGACAAATAGAACCGAAGATATTCTTGAAAAACTGAAAATTTTCAAAAAAGGAAGGCTTTTTACCCCTCTAAAATGCTCAAAAAAGTCAAAAATGCCAAAAATTCAAAAAAATTAATTCCGGCACTTGTTTCCCACCTAAAATTTCCTCAGCTTTCCAATAAAATCATCGAAAACAATCTACCGCCAATATTTTTATCAATTTCGAGAGTTTTCCATAATATTTGCCTAAAAATTTAGATGTGTCCATTTTACCCCTGATGTCCATTTTACCCCACCTTCCCCTAATACAATGCGACTTGATTCAATAGTTGGCAGGATATTCTGAACAAGCTTTTTCATTTTTATTCCTCTACCCCATTTTTTGCATCAAATCAATAAATGGCGATTGTCATCCGAATTACAAGAAATGATTTATAATGTATACATATGAGAACTCCAGAACTGAGATTGTCTTATTAGTTTCTAAGAGAATATTGTAAATAAAGTGAATATTGATTTGTTTTCTGATTACGTTTGATAAGAATCTTCAAAACCCTCCAAAACTTTTTTCATCATACTACAAAATAAGTACTGACGATTGCATTGTACAATTTTCCAGCGGAAATTTAAAATTCTCTTCAATGGAATCCTGAAAACTGAAAAATCCAGATTCACTGATAATTTGTTTTTCTAACAATTATTGAAAGCAAATTTTTTCTGAGTCTTGACTGTTTTTTTCTTTTTTAAATAGCTTTATGATGTTTATCGAAAGCAAAGTAAAATAAAATGATTTGATATTCAATAGAATCACTGTAAACATATCATCCCCAATGATAATTATAAAGCAATTATGCTTTTCTAAATTCCGGAACAAAAGATTGTCGCAAATTTTCCAAGTGTCTATTTCGATTGCACTTTATACATTCATTTCCCTTCATAAATAATGAAACAGAAGTGAAAAAAATGAGAAAAGAAGGTAATTGCATCACATGAAATGGAAAATTTTTCATTCTATTTAATAGGACTATTTCCATCAACGTACTTCTTCTCCATTCTTAATTATACGCTATTCTTTGCCACAGAAAATTCTCATTTTATCGTCACACTCTACTCAAATATGAAATATTTGTTCGTAATAAAAATGAAGTTTAAAGATGACAATTAAGGCAGTGTTCAAATATCAGTAAATTAGTTATTTTTTTCAATTATAAAAAACATCGAATAGGCCTTTTGAGTTAGGAAAAGATTAATATCATAATTGGCACATTAAGATGCATGAAATGATGAATGGATGATTGTAATGAATTACAAAAACTTTTCGTTATAGAGCATCAAATGTAAAAAAAAAAATTCATTCATTTCAAGTAGTTCGAGTTAGCAGCGAAGTTCTTATGAAATATCTTAAAATCTAAGGGAAGTAAAAAACTGTTGTGAGGGCTCTTTTTGTTGAAAAAATTTAGGCTACGGTAAAAGTAAGTATAAAAATCCTCTTATCTCCATTAGATTTCGAGAGATTCCCGAGAAATCATTGTAATTTATTCAGTATTATGCAAAAGGAAATGCAAAAATTTAATGGTAAAATATCTTGTAAATATTTCTCAGAAACGAAAATTGGAATAAATAGTAAAAAAAAAAAATTCCTACTTGATTAAATTCCTTTAAAAAATGTCCTTTGATAAATTTTCCTGAATCATCCCTTACTATTTGCTTGACTAATTTTATTTCATCACTTCACTGCTAAAGCACCGCCCTCAAAGAATCCCGTATCAAATAAAAATAAAACTTACTCGACAGCTCCATCCACCATTTCACTCATTCCATAAAAAAAAAAAAAAGTGAAAATAAAATAAATCTCTTCCTTGAAGAAAAAAAAACACAATAATGAACGAAGATTATAGCCATGCGCCAAGTTGTGCTTCAAGAATAGTAGCAGCGTCAGTTCGTCCCATAACTCTCAAATGATTAACAAGATCGTTCACAGCACTCGGTTCTCTGTGTCTAGCCTCCCACAAATCGAGTATGTGCTCAGTTGGGCTTGCTTTAGTTGCAAAATAATTGATATATCTGTCAACTCTTAATCTTTGTGCAAGCATTCTCCAATCATTCCCAATTGTATTAGGTGGATCTAAGCACTGGCACAATTGTTTCCTCAATGATTTTGTAAAACGAAATGGCCCAACATAATTACCATCAGACGTAACAATATTACTATTGCTACTACTACTACTGCTATTATTACTCGTAACAATAGTAACTTCACGTATCGGACGTGTAACACTACCCGAATAAATACGTTGTTTTGGTACATCATAAATAATACGAAAAACTTGCTTTTGAAAATCCGTTTTACCTTGTGTAACTTGTAACTTATATGATTTGCTTGTTTCATCACAATCCTCATCAATGAAAAATTCAACGTAATTATTATTATAACTCCATAAATTATAAAAATCAATTTTTTGCCTCTCAGTTGGTGATTTATTTTGCCATTCATTACCAACTCGTTCAAGACTAATCCACAAATCTTCACCATTATCTTGAAATATAAGTGTTCTTGGTTTATCAAGTATATAACCCCATGAATTTGTCTCATTTAATTTTAATGATGCTCTCGTATCTTCAATTATGTAGACACGTATTTGCCTAGATTGATTGGCAAATAATAATATTTTCAATCTTTTTGCTGCCACTACATGATTATCAACACTACGACCAGCCAATACATAATACTGCAATTGTTCAGTTATAATAAATGCTTCGTTGTGATCAATTTGTGTGAATAATGGTGTATTTATTGTTTCATTACCTAATGTCAGAATTTTTGTCCATTTATTATTATCATCATTCTCGGTTATTTCATGAGTCCATACACTAAATTCCCATGTACCAGATGGATGAAGTACAGCACAATGTTCGAATTGTAAAATTATTGGCTTATTGAATGTTACATTTGATGGTCCACAACGAATAACTGCTGATAACTGGGTTGTATCATCTGGTAATTTTGGTTTTATATTCATGTCATCAACAACTGATACAAATAATTGTGTTTTACCATTTGATTTTTGGATTGCACCTTCTGGAACTGATAATGATACACCATAATCTGGTAGTACCAATAATGCACCACGTACATTGACTATTGCACGTGCTATTGATGTTGATTGTTCTACATTAGCTAATTTCACACGCTCAGATGCTACATTGTAAGTTGTTGTTGAATCTGATGAAGGATAGGATGAGCTTACTATACTTGTCATACTATTTTCACTTCCTGAATAATTTTGTTTTTCAGTATATGATTGATGGGATGATTGAGTTAAAGTTGAATGAGTGAAGCCGATCGAAACATGATGTGGTACATCGTAATGATGCTCTGATAGTGAACGTGATAGTGAGAGTTTCGGATCAAATGGATATTCATATGATGATGCGGCGGCTACTGTATCAGCAGTTAAATCTGGCTGGAGACATAATTTTTTGTCGTATTTTGTTGATTGAAGGTCTGGAACAGTTAATCATTGCAGAAATATTATTTTTCTTGATACTTTGATTGATTATTCGAGTTTCGGTCACTATTTTATCATTAACAGAAATACGGAAAATTTTAATACGATCGTTTTGGCTGAGCCAATAGTGCTTTACAGAAATAAATCTTAGAGAAAATTTTCCTAATTTTTCTGTTAATATGATATTACATAAACGCAAAAGTTCATAAACTTCAATTTGCTTTCTGAGGATGATGATGTTGGATTGTGGAACATTCCATCGTGCCATTGTGAAATTCAGAAAATTTTAGTCGGAAAATGATATAAAACAATCAACGCAGGTCCATTAGTTTCCAAGATAATGAGGGAAAGAAGCATGGTCAATTAAAAGGGTACGTTTCCCATGAACTTGATAAACTTTGGACCAGAATTGATTGCATCATAGAGTTTTCCCGCGGTAATTGCCTCATCGATATTATGGAAATTTTTTGAAAATACACTAATTGTATGATGATCAAAAACCATATTCTTCAATCAAATTTTCTCGCTTTTTTTTCATTCTCAGAATAATAAATCTTTCATTGGAGCTTTAGTTACCTTCGTTTTGTGTCATTGAATAGAGCCTGTGATCCTGATTTTTCCTTCTGACCAATCTAATCAAAAGTAATGCAAGACCAATGCCAAAAATACACGCAAGAACTAATCCAACATAAAAAGTCATGTCCATCTGTCTATCGACCGCAATTTTACCCTTTTCTGCTGCCGTCGCTGCATTATTATTCGTCGTAGAGCCAACCATTGCAGTATGGTTTGTTGTGAATTGGTTGCCGTCGATTGTTCCATTGTTACCTAGAATTTCAATCGAATATTGTTTTTCAATTTTATATGTATGTATCGGTCTGTAGAGTAACTTTTATCCTCTTTCGCAGGCTGTACTTTGTCATTGAAAGGAATGAAATGAAAAATATTTATATTCCATTACCATTCTCGCATAAGCCACCAGTGCAGTTTGCCGTGATAGTGTCTTTTCCAGGACAATGACGTCCTCCGTGACTTGGCCATGGTTCATTACAATTTCTCGTTTTCATATGTGTGCAATCTCTACCACAAATTGACCAGGAGGACCATTTTGACCATCCACCATCGATTGCTACTAAATTTTTTTACGTTTTATGTATTCTTAATATTATCCTCGATCACATTTCAGTTAGGTTTATATGATTTGACAAGATGTTAGGTTTATAGGGGAAAGTGGGGCAAAATGAACATTCAAATGAAACCGTCGAAGTTACATTTTTTTTAATGATTCCATTGGAAAGCTGAGGGAATTTTAGGGGGAAAACATGTGTCGGAATCAATTTTTTCGAATTTTTGAAAATTTTCATTTTTTTGCGCCAAAATTGAAGAGTATCCCATTTGAGTTTTTTCGAAAAATGGTTTTTTGAGGATATCTCCGGTTCTATTCGTCATAGCTCATATTTTCGTTAAAGTCTCATTGATTTTTATCAAAAATTGACGAAATTACAGGGCAATTTGTGGAAATCAGTTTTTGGGCTGTAACTTCCATAATTTTCGATGAAAATTAATGAGACTTTAACGAAAATGTGAGGAATGAGCTCCCCTTCAATTTGAGACTACCCGCGAATCGCTACAACGAATAGAACCGGAGATATTATTGAAAATCCATTTTTCGAAAAAATCGAAAGGGGGCACCCTTCAAGATTGAGTGAAAAAAATTTTTTTTTCCAACATGCGAAAAAAAAATTTTCACTCATATTTTCCGCCTAAAATTTCCTCAGCTTTTCAATGAAATCATTGAAAAAATTCTACCTCCATTATTTTTATCAATTTGGAGCGTTTATCAGGATAAAACCATGAAAATTTAGATGTGTCCATTTTGCCCCACCTTCCCCTATGATACAAGAAGTTAGGTTTTTATGAAATTTTGAACATGAAAGGGAATCATGAATGGTGAAACACTAAGTTTTCTCAAGTTTGTCATCTCATTACCTGGGCAAGAAGAATCACAATCCATTTTTTGAATAGCTGGACCCAAACACGGTTGGCCATCATTCATTGGCACTGGGTTAGTGCATGTTCTAGTACGTTTTTGACCCCCTTTTGCACATCGTGAATAACACTCTGTCCACGCCGACCACTGAGACCAGCCTCCATTAACTAAACATAACCGAAAAAAGAAATTCAGCTCAAATCTCACGAATATCCGAGAAGAATCAACACCTCTGTCTTTCTTCTATCGAAAAAAAAAAAACCTCAGACTATCTTTGAGTTGATAAATGCCTCGTAAATGATAAATTTAGGAACCCAACGACCAGGAAATTTCTTATTTTAAAGTGGTTCATTGGGATCCATTTGGTCCATTAGCTTCTTGAGATAAGGATATGAGAGATATTCTTAGGATCACAAATTGTAAAGTTCGAAAAAATATCACAGATAAATTATTCAGTGAGAAAGCTTAATTGCCCAGCTGTTTTTAATTCTTGGAAATTTCATTTACAATTAAGTAGTAAATTATACTGCTGACACTAGCAATTAAAATTTTAAATAGAATCATTCACTAATTTTTCTAACTATCTTTGAAATTCATAATTTTTCAGAATAATGCGCAAGTGAATTGTAGTGTAATTTTTTATGAAAATGAAATTTTGGGAATCTGAAATTTACTTTTTTTTTTGAAAATAACAAAATGAACATATCCTTACAATATTTTTCGATTTTTAAAAATTTCATCGGAAAGCTTAGAAAATTTTCACGAAAAGATGCTATAACACAATTTCGTTAGGATCGATTATTTTTACGATAGTGACTAAAAAAATTCGATTGGACCGTATTTTTCATTATAATCTCGTAAAATAATCAACTAGAATAGATTGTGTTAGGGGAGAGTGGGGCAAAATGGACACTGTAATGAAACGGTTAAAGATGGATTTTTTTTGATGATTCTAGTGAAAAGCTGAGAAAATTTCAGCCGGAAAATAGGTGCCAGATGTTTTTTTTCGATTTTTTTGGAAATTGGATATTTTTCGGCATTTTTGAGGGGTAAACGCCTCTCTTTTTTTGAAAATTTTCAGTCTTTTGCGAATATCTCTGGTTCTATTGGTCGTAGCAATTCGTGGTTGGTCTCAAATGAAAGATGAGCCCATTTCCCATCGATTCATAGCAATTTTGGTTCAAAAATATCAATTCTTGGGAGAGTTATAGGCCAGAAACTGTTTTATAAAACTGTTTCACAAAAAAGCCCAGAAATACCTTAAAAATCAATATTTTTTAATTGAAAACCCTATGAATCGATGGCAAATGATCTCACCTTTCACCTCCCATCGGAATTTTTACGTTGCGACAAATAGAACCAAAGATATCCTCAAAAAACTGAAAAATTTCAAAATAGAAAGGAATTTACCCCTGTAAAATGCTCTAAAAAGTCAAAATCGCCAAAAATTACAAAAAATTAATTTTGGCACTTGTTTCTCACCTAAAATTTCCTCAGCTTTCCAATGGAATCATCAAAATCAATCTACCACCAATATTGCCTAAAAATTCAGATGTGTCCATTTTACCCCTGATGTCCATTTTGCCCCACCTTCCCCTATATTATTTTTCAGCATGAATTTTCATGGATTTCAAATGTACTCATGGAAATTCAAAAATATTCATCATCTTCATTATGTATAAAATGTAAAAACTAATTTTTATTAAAGATTTGATGAATTCCATGTCAAATGAATTGAAAAATTTACAATGATTGAATTGTCTAAAATACTTCTACCGGAAATCAAGAATTGCGAATTTTCAAAGATCGACCCCCCCTCTCCATAAACAAAGATCTACAGCCCTCGTTGCAGAGCAAAAGTAAAGGACTTCAAACAATTTAAATATGTAATTCTCCTCTGCATTGTTCTTTTGCCCTCTCAATCAATTGTTAACGAAAAGAAAAAAGAAAAAAAAGAGAAGTGAAATGAATTAATTTGAACCAACCATAAACGGTAATAGCGGCAGGAGTACTGAGCCGTTTAGCGGCAATATTCTCTGCGACACAAGTATAATTTGCTTGATGAATAAGTTTAGCCTGTCCAATCATCAAGTGACCCTCGCTCGATATTAATATTGAATTTCCAATTTCCGCATTATCGTCAGTTCCTGTATTAATTGTAACACCATTTCTTAACCAGTAGACATGTGGTGTTGGTACACCAGGTGGTGGTAAACACCTGAGTTCTGTACTCTGTCCAGCCTCAACTGAGACTGAATAAGGCGGTGATTCAAATTGTTTCTTCAAATCTAAAAAAAAATTTTTTTCATAATGTTTTTTTTTTTCCATGAAAAATTCTCATCGCAATTGAAAAAAAATTTTTTTTTTGAAAGTTCTCAAGGGAAATTCTCAATCACAATTAAGAATTTGTCTCATAATATTGACAATGAACTTGATGGATTTTCAGAAAAAATTGATTGAAAATTTTGCAAATTTTTGGCTCAACAATGATATTATAACTGCTGGAAAAATGATTTCTCGAGCTATTAAACAAAATTTTTTTTATTTTCTTTATCATCTCGAGAAGTAATGCTCCACTGTTGTTTGTTATTATTTTCCAACAGAACTTTATGGAGCTTTTCATTGGAGTTCTAACAACTTTTTTGAAAATCCAACGATTTCATTATCTTCATTTTTGAAAAATCCAATTGTTTACTTTCTAAAATTATATTGAGCCCATTGAGAAGCCGAAGAAATTTCCGCCTGATAAATGCTTATAATACAATCTTTCTTACTTCATCAATTATTCCAATATTTAATGAAATAATGTTTTTAACTTCCAATTCTTTTTCATCTCCGAATGGACCAAAATAGATTGTATCATAATATTTTTCAGTTGAAATTATCTTGTCAGTCATGACTCTATAGAAAATTTTCGAAAATCGATTGATCAGTTTAACAAAAACATTCACAGAGAAGAATGTTTTCTTAATTTAAGAATGTGCAGTCACTTAATTTAGGAATGTGCAGGTCACTTAAATTAAGAAAGAAAAGTCACTTGATTTAAGTGAGAAAACTCACTTGATTTAAGTGAGTTTTACTTTCTTAAATTAAGAAAGAAAAAGTCACTTGATTCAAGTGAGAAAAGTCACTTAATTTAAGTGAGTTTTACTTTCTTAAATTAACAAATAAAAAGTTACTTGATTTAAGTGAGAAAAGTCCCTTGATTTAAGTGAAAAAAGTCACTTAATTTAAGTGAGTTTTACTTTCCTAAATTAAGAACGAAAAAGTCACTTGATTCAAGTGAGAAATGTCACTTAATTTAAGTGAGTTTTACTTTCTTAAATTAAGAAAGAAAATGTTACTTGATTTAAGTGAGTTTTACTTTCTTAAATTAAGAAAGAAAAAGTCACTTGATTCAAGTGAGAAAAGTCACTTAATTTAAGTGAGTTTTACTTTTTTAAATTAAGAAAGAAAAAGTTACTTGATTTAAGTGAGAAAAGTCCCTTGATTTAAGTGAGAAAAGTCACTTAATTTAAGTGAGTTTTACTTTCTTAAATTAAGAACGAAAAAGTCACTTGATTCAAGCGAGAAATGTCACTTAATTTAAGTGAGTTTTACTTTCTTAAATTAAGAAAGAAAATGTTACTTGATTTAAGTGAGAAAAGTCACTTAATTTAAGTGAGTTTTACATTCTTAAATTAAGAAAGAAAAAGTTACTTGATTTAGGTGAGAAAAGTCCCTTGATTTAAGTGAGAAAAGTCACTTGATTTAAGTGAGCTTTACTTTCTTAAATTAAGAAAGAAAAAGTCACTTGATTCAAGTGAGAAAAGTCACTTAATTTAAGTGAGTTTTACTTTCTTAAATTAAGAAAGAAAATGTTACTTGATTTAAGTGACAAAAGTCACTTAATTTAAGTGAGTTTTACTTTCTTAAATTAAGAAAGAAAAAGTCACTTGATTTAAGTGACAAAAGTCACTTAATTCAAGTGACCTGCCATTCTTAAATTAAGTGACTGCACATTCTTAAATTAAAAAAAAAACATTTTTCTCTGTGTTCCTTAAAAAATTTCTAATCGCAATTGCGTAGACATTAATGAATTACGTGTAATGTAGGATACACACAGGCTACATCGATAATTGCTGGTTGACTAGTGATGGAACCAGTTCCTGACCATGCTATACACTCGCATTTGTATTTATCCTTTCCAAAATATTCTTCAATACTGTCTCTTGTAATATTGACTTCACCATCAACAATTCTCGTACCAGAATGTGGATCAACAAAATCAGTTGTATAAGTATCATCAATTCTCATTCCATTACAACGAAAATATAACTGTAATGCATGTGCAGCTTTGCATCTCAGTGTTGCTGCTTTATTTTTAATCACAAATGCATTCAATGGTTCAATCAAAAATACTGGTAAATGTATACCACCACCAATTAATTCAGTATCACCACCTGAATTATTTTTAATTGATACATCTTCCTCTTCACCAAGAAGATATGCATCATCATCATTAACATCACTGTGCTCATCCAAATCATCATCATCATCCAATATTTTATCATTTGAACGTAACATATCACTTAATTTTAATTTACCAATGTCATTATCAAATGCTAATATTTTAATTATCAGTCCCAATAATAATATTATCATGAGATACTTTGAAAATTTTGATCTCATTTTTCGATGTTTCGAATAATTAATTAATCATGTTTACTCTGTATTTATCACTTTCTTATTTCACTTTTTACATTCGTTGTATTGCCATTTATTCCCGAATTGAACGAAATAATGAACAGTTAAAAAAAAGCGCACATTGTTGCCTAATTAAAAAAAAATTGCTATATACATTAGCCATTATTATCTATCCTTCGGCAATGATCAAAGGATTATAAAATTTTCATCAAAAAAAACTTTAAATTGTTTGGATTTAATAATTTTCACATTTCACATAAAATCACATTTTTTCTTAACAAAAATTTGTATTTAGAGTTCAATTTTGCAGAGGGAAAAAAATTAAATAGCAAAAAAAAGGTAAATTTTCAAGATGAGCGGAGATGAGAGCGAGACAACATAAACGAGCGACTGATGGCGGCTAACTGACTCGGGGGCTTTAGGCACTCTCTCAAGTACTGAGAGACCAGCATCGGCGCCCTGGTGCGCCTTCTCGTATTGTCAACGCACGCGCGCGTGTAACTCTGTATGTATGTTGTGAGAGAAAGAGAGAGAGAGATTTAAAAAGCGTGAGTTGCTATAGTTTTGATGGTGGAGCGGAGAAACGGGGGGAGGGGGGGAAGAGAAGAGCGAGCACCCTGTATATATCATAATAGTTGCTCCAAAATGAAAAGGTCAGAAGTGCATGTTACTTCATATAGCTGTCACGTCCTTTTTATTCTGCGGCTTATATACATGTATATTGTACTGGGAGGAAACATGCTTGTGGATGGAGTTTTGGGTTCCGCTCGTTCATTCTCGTCGGCTCTCGGATATGGCGCTACGAGAGCTGCATAAATGTGTGTAATATGTGTGTGTGTGTGTATAACGCCGCTTTTTCCACATGTGGGTAGAGAGAAGAAGAAAATTCATGCTGTGCTGGGTAGAATAGGCTGGTAAAGGTGGGTAAAATAGAAGGGAGGGAATTCCTTGCAAGGTATACACACGGAGAGTAGGGCCACAGAGGAGCTCCCCTCTATACCTTCTTGCCCCCCTTAGCGCGACCATGAACTGTGGGAGTCTTCGTGTGGGATGCACGGACACATTATGAAGCACATATTTTTGGTTGATAGGACGGAAAAAAGAAAAATGGGAAAGTTCGAAAAATTTGACATGCAGTATTTTCAGAGGATTGCACAACAATGCTTTTTTTATTTTTCGAGACAATTCGATCTATTCGGGAGAAAATGAATCAAATTACTTCAAGGGTCCTCCAAGTAATTTTCAATTTTATTGGAAAATCTGGGCAATTTCTCCTGCTCAATTGGATATAATACAGTCAATTGCTCTGTCATAGTTCTCGAGTTTTTAACAAAAAAATGATATATTCACGTTTTTTTCATCTGTTCCCAGGTAAAAAAGATCATGGCTGACGAAGGAGTCCAGCTTGCTTCTAGTTTGCTCTATCAACGCTGGACATCCAGGCTTGAAACAAGTTAGGTTACCTTGTCATATGAACTCAGGATACAATACTGAAGATCAATATTCCTTCGAGCAGTTCTTCAAGCTTGGTAGAGCCTGCATAGATCAAGGTTGAGAAATCCATATTCGATCAATCTTGATTACAAAATGGGGTAAATATGCAGAATAGGGACCTGGGAAATAAAATTAATTCAAAATTAATTTAAATTACCTCAGGAAGGGAGGTGGCGAAAATGATGTAATATATCTTGGTCAAAAATTTGAAGGAAAGTATAGGAACTCGCAATAGCTCAGCGGTAGACCACCTGACATGTAATCAGAGGGTCGTGGGTTCAAATCCTGCTTGCGCATTACATATTTTTTCCGAAGATTTGACTTTGATAATTATTTAAACTTTATGGAAGGCCCCTCTTCTGCATAATTACCCAAAATGGAATCATTATTGGATTCTACCTTGAACATCAATGCTCCTTTGAGTACTTTTCCGTACGTGAGTCTCCAAACATGAGTATTCCAAGATTATTGACTCAGTCTTGGTTCTACAGTCGTCGCGAAGACTGATCCAAGCCTGAGGATCAGTGTTACTTGCACAATTTCCTCAAAATTGATACAGGCTGCATAAACCGAGGTTGGGGAATCGTTGCTGGTCAGTGTAGATTCTACCTTGATGAGTCTTCGAATAGTTAGGAGACTTAGTTCTACTACTCAGCGCTAGGAGCGCAATGTAGTGATTCTCGTCCTCAAGTCAAATTTCATCCTCAAAATCATAAGTTCTAGCAAGCTACCGGGTTTGAAGTATAAATGGAATATCAACTGGTCGAGTTAGATTTCAGGGAATCGTAAATTGAAAAAAATTGAATGAAACGAAAAAATAATAAAAAATGAAATTGGAAACTCTATCACGTGAAAAATACGAAGTAACTAAATCTTGCAAATCTCAGTATTTGAGAAAAAAACTGAAGTACAGAGATAATATTAACCAAAATAAATTGGGAAAATACATTACAAATTCCCCCAAAAAAATAATAAGCTAATTAAGCTTTGCCTGAATGTTAATTGCAACCTAGAATACTAGACTAAGCAACTTTTCAGTCCTCATCGATAAAAACCATAAAAATGAAGAAAATCCTAAGTTCTGAACCATTTTGCCCCACTCTCGAAGCAGAAATCAATGAATTTTGATTTTTGCATCAAAATTGTCTCTTAAGAAGGAACATAAGCTTTTGACCTAAAACAAAAAACGCTTAGGTCTTTATGAAACTTCGAGGACAAGTTCATTAAGTAATCCAGAATATACCATAATTTTTTCGGATTTTTCCACCACCGAATAATAAACGAAAATAATTATCAAAGTCGGAACTTATGTATAGGACGATATGGACAGCGAGGTAATTTAGCAAAATTCCCCCTTTACCAACGTGGTGGTAAAGGGGGAATTTTAAATTACCTCGCGTATAAATATGTCGTGCCATCGTGTCAATATCTCTATTGTTATTCCATACAGCTCGGATGACTTACTCCATATAGTCTATAATACATACGAGTTCATAGGCCGTCTTGAATTGTCTGATCCTTTTCGTTATTTTTCATTATTTTTGGGTAATATCTCGACGTGAGATAGAATGATTTTCCCCTGATTCCCATTCGAGCGCCCATAAATACAAGAAAAAAAAATTTAATTGGAAATCCCGCACATGATATCATCTTTTATCTCTTCTGAAAAAATTTCACGGTATCACCACTAGCTGAACAACGTGAATTTAAAAGAAAAAATATAATTGCCAAAATTAACGAAAAAAATCAATTAAACTAATTTATTATCATTTTGCATTCATTGTTGATTGTATTCTTCATTATTTTTCAATTTTTTTCAAAAAGCCCAAACGGTGTAATCGGGAACGGAACAGTTATATGGTTCAGATTAGCAGCAGGCAACGAGAGTTCTCCAGGCTATCACCAAAGCTCAGCAGTATTGGATCTGGTCAGTACTTGGATGGGTGACCGCTTGGACTATCTCGAGACTAGACCGAATTTTTACCTTTTTTTTTGTGAGTTCTGAGTAATTTAAAAAAAACTCGCTGGCCTTATGCCGTTTAACTCGTTTTGGCTTTCGTTCAATCCACGATTTTTGTAGATTGAAACAGAAGTTAAAATCACCTAACAATTTCGACTCGGGATTTGACTATATACTGTATTGTCTTGTTTACTATAAAATATTGAACACAATGTCCAATGGTAGGAACCATCAATATAATGCTCTGATTGCAATAATATTTGTCGATAATACTGTATATTGCCCACTGAAACTAGCTATATCGGAAACAGTTGCTGTTACTTAATTTATAGTCGAGGTCTTTTTTCACTAAATTTTCATAACTCCAGCGATCATATTTTTCTCTCAGTGTGGAAATTGACCGATAAATAATGAGATGTGAAATCAATTATAAAACTTTGCAGTTTACTTTTCAGTCATTTTCTTAACGGTCGAGCCTTCGTTGAATTTAGAATAAAATCGAGTGATTTTCAATTAGTATATTTCATTAAATGAAAATTCACTGAGATCATGTGTAATCAATTGTAAAACTGCAGTTTTCTTCAAAATTTTTATGCAATTTTTTTTGCCGGTCGAGTCTCAGTCGAGTTTCGAAAAAAATCGAACGAATTTCGATCGATATATTTTTCCATCCGGAAACTAACTTTCAAACAATATGACAACTCTAAATAAGATCATTCGAATCGAAAATTCTTTCTCGAGAATTGATTTTCAATCGAGCACAGAATGAGACGATTGAGTGTCGGATGATATAAAATATGAGCTGTAAATTGATCGATTCTCTATGTAAAATATCTGAAACTTCTTAACATTCACTTGGATTGACGTGTTGTTAATCCAAGCACGCTTAGGAAGTCTGAGTCGAATGACGGTCGTGTGAGTGCACCACTCGACGGTCGATTCGCAGTTCAGCGTTCCGTTAGGGGTGACCAGATAATTTGGCTTATATAAGATGCCGCATTTTCGGAGAAAAGCACCTCCAGTAACATGGAGAAATAAAAAATGTTATTCATCCTATTTTCACGTAGGAAAAATTCCTATGTTAAGATAGGGATGTTTACTATGTCACTATAGTAACTAGTCTTATGGAAAAATAGGATAATTACCCATTTTTGCTTCCGAATGGAAGCTATGTAATCATAAGAATTTTCGATTCTAATTTTTTTAATAGAAGATACTTAAAATGGTCTAAAGAGAAAGAAAATGATATTTTTAGCGCATGTCTGTGTGTGTATGTGTATGTGTGCGTGTGTGTGTGTGTGTGTGTGTGTATGTGCATAAAAGTCTCAACTACAGTAAAATTTGATAGAAAAATTCCATATTTTGTGGAAAACTTCCTCTCGACGAACTCTATTTTTTAAGCTTTATTTGAAGAGAATCGGATCAGTACTTTCAGAGATATGTCCATTTTTCGAAAATCAGTTTTTACTGAAATTTCTGGAAACTATCCAACTGATTTTATTTATACTCATATATTATCTCAAGAGTCGTATCAGTGAGATACCTGTCAATTTTGAGCTTATTTGCATAAGTAGTTCTCGAGTTATTGCTGTTTTAGTGAATTTGTAAAAAATTTGATATTTTTATGATGGTTTCGAAAAAGTTATATCAGTGCTTTTGAAGGTATTGAGGCTCTGAGTGGATAGAGAAGAGATTTCTGCATTAATTGAAATCATTAATAATTCTGCCAGATCACTGCATTAAAAAATAATGCATGAAATACATCCATCTGAGAAACTCCTGTTTCCAGCCATTATTGAGTTCTGAGCTTTGAATAGATGAATTATCCGTGAACTATTATGTGAAAAGGTTACCGTTGTAATAAAAAAATATTGATAAACAAATGATAACTGAAGCTAGAGTCAGAAAGGAACGAATAACTTCAACCAACTCAAATAACATCTGATTATCGATTGGTAAAAAATCGATAAATAGAAAAAATACAATTACGGGATATAAAATTAATTAAGAAGAACACGATAATGGAGAAATTAAGTGAATAACCTCCATTCGGAAGCATATTGCTAAAGTATTAGCAGAAAAAGCTATATCAGTTAAAAAGCGATATTATTATCCACTTGTTTCTAGATATATTCCCTCTATTTCATGGGAATTTCTCCTATGTTAATACTGGAATAATTCCTATGATAACCATTCTCATGAAAACATAGGCATAATTCCTATGTTACATAGGAATTATTTCCATATTGAGCTAGTAAAGATCCCTATATTAACATAGGAATGTTTCCCATGTGAAAATAGGATGTATAACGGTTTTCTTTTTTCCGTGTAGTCAATTAGCAACGCGAGTCTACCCGAGTCTACATCTCTCAACGAACTAATATGAAATCAAGAACATTACTCCGTTCAAAATTCAATTGAAATACTTTCAAGTATCTTTGAGGTAAAATATATCGAGTCAACTAGCATCAAGCCAACTCCAAACGTCTCATTCATCCATCGAGGTCCAGCATCCAGCATCAGGTCAATTGCGCAACCAAAGATTCATCTACATCACCAGCAACATTCGCTAGAATTCCAACAGCTCAACTTCAATTATCAACCGTTGGTAGTTTCTTTCAATCCCAACTGTAAGTTTTATTTAAACGCTGGAGTAATTATTTTTTCCTTCTATCGTCTTCACTCAATTCAAAAGTATGATTCATTCTCAAATAAATTGAATGGTGTCGTATGGAAATATATGTTTTAAGCATTTACTTTTGGATAAATAGATTTATTCGAAGAAACTTCTATTCTTTAGCAATCGGTTCATTTCAATGCTTTGCCGTGGCAAGCCGATCCCCAAAATTTAATCTCGGGTACTGACAAGCAAAAGCAGCGCCACATAGTAACTGAATGATTGAATAATAAAAACTTCAGAGACTTTGAATGTTTTTGTTTATTTATGCAACACTTAGAGTATTCTACAAACTAAAACCAATAGAAAAAAAGGAATTCATCATTTTTAAAATTCGAAAAAAATTATATCCCATCATTATCCCATTACCGGACTAGGCTTAAAATTTGTGTTTTCACGAGTAGTATTCATGAGAATTAAGAAAAAATCGAAGGATACGAACTGTTTTAAAATTCATGTTTTTATTTTTATTTAAATGAAAACCGATCAGAATGATATGAATAATTTTTTGCATGAAATTTTCAGAAAATTCATCAAAAAACACAAATTTTCGAAAAAACAAGCAGGTGTTGGTCGCTGCGTTAGTTGCTATTTCTTCTATGTTATCCTTTAGATTGCTATTTCTTCCTTCCAATTTCTGCTAATGAATTAGCAGGATGCTTCCGAATGGTTCTTCCTGAATTTTTTCAACCATCGCGATTGTTGCAGTCTCAAAAATTTCCATTTCGTGTTATAACGCAATAGAATAGTGGAGACCGGGGCAAATGGAGTCCGGGAATACGTGCTTTGAAGTACCCCATTTCGCCCCGGTCTCAACTATAAGATAAAATGATTGGTATTTATTAAATTCAATTATTTTCAAATTATACAAAATTTTACATAAAAGTTCACTTTTTCACTTTGAATGTTCCCTTTTGGGTACAGTTTCTGATTGTCCTACGAAGATCAGTAGGGGCTCATTTGAGAGAGAAAAGTGTGTTCTTTCAGAAAACCAAGTAAATAGGGGTGTCCATTCAAAACAATCGAGAAAAATTGCATTTTTCGGAAGTATTGAGAAAAAAATACACTTTTCAATGTAATGAAAGGACAACTTCATCTAGAAATTTGAAAAATTGAGCTGCGTCTCGATGCAATCGGATGAGAAGTTTGGAAGATACAGCCGATTTTCGAAAAAACTTCAATTCAAAATATCTCGAGAACCGTTCAGCCGATATGCCTCAGATTTAATCCTAACCATCTTCATCAGAAACTACATATGGGGCATTCCATGCCAACTCATCCTACCAATTGCCTTTGCATCTCCGATTTGGCTGAAACTTGGGCATCTTTTTGTGTACTTCGAAAGAGGTTTCTGTGATTTTTTTCAATTTTTTTTATCCAGCCACTTCGCAGATATGAATTTTTTTAAATTTCGGGTTTTTTTTTTTCAAATAGCCGTAACTTTATGACAAATTGTCCAAAATGGGTCTTTTTTTTTTTGAAAATTCGTGTTTTTTGATGAATTTTCTGAAAATTTCATGCAAAAAATTATTCATGATCATTCTGATCAGTTTTTATTTATTTCAAAGTTAAAACATGAATTTTAAAACTGTTTGTATCCTTCGATTTTTTTAAAAAAATTCTCATAAATACTACTTCTAAAAACACAAATTTTAAGCCTAGTCCGGTAATGGGATAATGATGGGATATAATTTTTTTTTAATTTTAAAGTAATAAATTCCTTTTTTTTGTGTTTTTTCTACTGTTAATGTATTATCGACGTACTTTCCGATGAAAGGTGGGAAAAGCTCATACATGGAAATAATTGACAATTAAAGTAAAAATTCAAATTTTCGGGGTAAATTGTATCAATAACCTGAGAATTTTTTTTTTCACGGTTGAATATTTTACAAGAATATGTTGTGATTGAACATGAAATCAATTTCATTGTGAGAATTCCATCTGTTTTTGGTACAACGCAATGATACTTTTGTGTACCTGTGATCGTTTTAGCTCAAGAATAACGTACATTCAAACTTTCTGCTGTTCTTTCATATTTGGCAGTACTTGAATATCATATTTCAATTTTTGGCAAGTTATTTGGCTGCATGGCCCATTCATACAACTCTCGGGCGTTTGAAATTTGTTTATCAAATGGCAACTGAAGACTAGCTCTGGCTGTAGCTCTTTTTAATATACCTCCTACACCATCACAAGGTCCTTTTCCATGGTAGCTTGCGGAAAAATGCCATTCAGCGGATATTCCAAAATCTTCATGGTGATAATATAAATTAACAAAATTTTGGAAGTTCTTGAACCGTTGCGGAGCTCCATCAGAAAAGTAGTAGATCTTTACAGCAGTATCAGACAAAGATTTCATCAAATCAGTAACAGTTTTCAAAAAAACGTGAATTGCAGTAGAATGCGTGCAACACTCAGATATAATCGCTAAACTTTTGTGCAATAATTCGCCATTTTTTTTATAATAAATAACCACAGTAAATATGGTCGCCTGATCATTGTTCCAGTGGAATCCTAGTACTGCATTTTGGATAACGAACTTGTAGTTCTCAGCAAAATCATAAACAACAAGAAATTCATCGGGTCCAAGAGACTATTTAAGAGATTTCATGAATCTTGCTTGTGATTTTGCAATAAAAGCATGAGGCAAAAATTCTTCAATCTTATTGCAGGATTCGCTGATAAACTCTGATGAGATTGCCGTTAAAGTTTCAAGGGCTGTCCACGGTTTCGAAATCCAATATTGATATGTCAGTTCATCAATATCATTTGTTTCAAAAATCTCATTCAAAAAATTTTCAGGTTATTAATACAATTTACCTCAAAAATGTGAATTCTAACTTTAAGTGTCAATTATTTCCATGTATGAGGTTTTTCCACATTTCATCTGAAAATACGTCGATAATACATTAACAGTAAAAACAACACAAAAAAAAGGAATTTATTACTTTAAAATTCAAAAAAAATTATATCCCATCATTATCCCATTACCGGACAAGGCTTAAAATTTGTGTTTTTAGGAGTAGTATTCATGAGAATTTTTTAAAAAAAATCGAAGGATACAAACAGTTTTAAATTTCATGTTTTAACTTTGAAATGAATAAAAACCGATCAGAATGATCAAGAATAATTTTTTCCATGAAATTTTCAGAAAATTCATCAAAAAACACGAATTTTCAAAAAAAAAAAGACCCATTTTGGACAATTTGTCATAAAGTTACGGCTATTTGAAAAAAAAAAACCCGAAATTTTAAAAAATTCATATCTGCGAAGTGGCTTGATAAAAAAAATCAAAAAAAATCACAGAAACCTCTTTCGAAGGATACAAAAAGATGCCCAAGTTTCAGCCAAATCGGAGATGCAAAGGCAATTGGTAGGATGAGTTGGCATGGAATGCCCCATATACAGAAAAAATTTGAAGTCTCTAAGTTAATTATTCATTGAGCTATGGTCGTAAAACCGAGTTTTTGAGAAAAAGCACAAAAAAATTAATAACTAATAGAATAATGGGATTAAATTCATGAAAATTCGCTAAAAGTTAGATATTATGGTTGCGAATCTCGAGTAAAATTTTGAACGGTATTCGTCTCACGCAAGTTGAGAAATTTTGAAACATACGGTTTTCAAAAAATTGCTATATCTCAAAAACCATTGAACCGATCTTGCTGAAATTTTTATAGGACATACACTTCATCAAAACTGATATCTTGCCGAAATTTCAGATTTTTATCTTTTACCGTTCTCGAGTAATAGAGAGTCGTCAAGTCGTATATACCGACACACATACATACATGTCTACTTTTTTTCTCATTATGATTTCTTGACGTTTTGCATCATTTTGAGTCGTTTCCAATGAAAATTGGCATTTTGAAAAAAATTGCGAGAACAAAGCTTCCATTCGGAAGCAAAAGACCCATGTAGGACTATTCGTCATAAAGTTACGGCTATCTAAAAAAAAAAACTCGAAACTTAAAAAAATTCATATCTCCGAAGTGGCTGAATAAAAAAAATTCGAAAAAAATGACAGAAACCTCTTTCGAAGGATACAAAAAGATACCCAAGTTTCAGCCAAATCAGAGATGCAAATGCAATTGGTAGGATGAGTTAGTATGGAATGCCCCATATATATCATCAAATAGACATTAGCTAATAAAAGCGAAGTCCTTGCAAAAACAATACCAACAACTGCAAGATGCTGCTGTAAATACCCATAACGTGAACTTATACAATGATGTTATTTTGTAAAATGTCAAGTTAAATATATTAAAAATTTCTTTGTGAGAAATTTTGATCTAATTTTAAAAATTGTATTGAGAAAATGAATTTCCTCCAGTTCAACCCCTTTCGCATAATAAAAAATACTGAATAAAAAAAAATTAAAAAATTGAAATATGACTCATCATTTCATACATGCCACTGGTTTTCACAGTGTTACGTACCGAGCGGGTTATCCAGGGAATCCAGATGGCAGGTCCGTTGCCCATGGATAGAGATGGGCAATGACGGTCATTTTTTTACCGACGTCATATGACCAAAAAATGACCGTCTTGTGACGGTCACATGACGTCACAAAATTTTTAATGGAAAATGACGGTCCCAATTAAATTTATGCTTGTTAAGAAATGGAAAATGAATGAGATGGTAAAATACATCTATATAGATGTAAAATGATCGTCATTAAATTTCTTCAATTTGTGACGGTCATTTTTTTCAGTCAATTTTGAAAATCAGTAACTATTCAATACATTTGATTGCAATATGAATTTTTTATCCTTTAATTCAAACGGGTTTCAATTGAGTCTTTCATTTCTAAATTTATTTACTTTTGTCAAGGAATGAAAAATGATTGATGGTAAAACATCTATATAGATGTAAAATGACCGTCATCAAATTTCTTCAATTTGTGACGGTCATAATTTATTCTCCTTTTATGACCGTCATTCAGTGAAATTTTGTGACCGAATTCGGTCACGGTCACAACTACTCCGTGACGTGACATGACATGACCGTCATATGACAACGAATGATCAGTTTTCCGCCAGTTTCTGATCACATAAAAATCTATAAAAAGAAGCAAAAACAGTCTACAGACAACAAGCAAACAAAACACAACTATTGAATAATTCAAAAAACAAATACACAAAATGTATAAAAATTGATCCACTACGAAGCTCAATGAGTATGTATGTGCCTTAAAAAACGCTAGGTTAAGAAAAAATACTGTTTTCCATGTTTCCCAGTATCTAAGTAATCAAAAATAAAAAATGTATCCATATGTACAAATGCTGGCTCAAATAAACATGTTAAAAAAAAAAAAAAAAACCGTCATATGACCGTTTTGTGACGCGTCATGTGACGGCCGCCCATCTCTACCCATGGAGTGCTAAACCACTCTGCTTCACAAATGCGGGAATATTTGGATGGTTGTATTTAAATAAATATGTGGAACATAGCTTTTTAGGTGCACTAATATTGATTATATATTCTTCGAATAATTGTCGAATTACACAACAGTTTTTTACACTCTTAAAAATTAACTTCTTCAATTTTAGTCGACGACGTAAGATCAAGATTATCTTAATCTTCTTAGTTTTATTGTCGGGAAGAGTCTGCCTTTTCAAACTTAAAACGAATTTACGAAAACTGAGTTGAGAGTGTTGCGCGCATCTATTGCCAAGGGTAGGGGACTGACCCAGCCAATTGTAGAGATTATCTAAGTCGAAGGGGTTGCCTTTCCACCCCCACAAGGTCCAGCATTCCTCCGGCTCTAACTCTCGGGCCCACGTGTTTCCAAACAAAGAGACCTCACATGTGCAAAGAGAGAGGATAGAAGAGATACTTGAAAAACCCTTGGAGGAACTTGATGAAGGACTTTCACGACTTTTATGACTCTACGACAGGTTTTGGATTGCTCTCGAAAATGCATCGGAAAATTGAGAGGATAATACAAATACATAAGAAGCTCTATTCTCGGGTGGTCCTATTACATTGGAATGTTGGGGTTTGAATTTTATGGCTCTTTTCTGTTTACTCAAAATCCATGACTTTCTCTCCGAGTCTTGTGCACGTGTCTCTTCCTCTTTTTATTCCTTAGAATTAACAGATTTATTATTCGGTTTTATTCAATTTTCATTTTCAATTCTCGCGGTATGTTTCTAGTAAAAATGGAGGTATCTAATGGCACTAAATGATAACTAGCGGGCTACGCGACTAGAGATGGGCGGCCGTCACATGACGCGTCACAAAACGGTCATATGACGGTCATGTCATGTCACGTCACGGAGTAGTTGTGACCGTGACAGAATTCGGTCACAAAATTTCACTAAATGACGGTCATAAAAGGAAGATAAATTATGACCGTCATTTTCCAACTGTATTGATGATTTTTTTTCCTTTTCGAAATTATTAAATTTTGAGAAAATAGAATTCCGCACTCTGGTGAATTTTGGAAGAAAGTTTCCTATAATACACCTGATTATTGAAATCAGGTGTATTAAATTTCTACAAATTCATAAAATTAATTAAACAAATGACCATCACAAATTGAAGAAATTTGATAACGGTCATTTTACATCTATATAGATGTATTTTACCATCTCATTCATTTTCCATTCCTTGACAAGCATAAATTTAATTGTGACCGTCATTTTCCATTTAAAATTTTGTGACGTCATGTGACCGTCACAAGACGGTCATTTTTTGGTCATATGACGTCGGTGAAAAAATGACCGTTATTGCCCATCTCTATACGCGACACACAGAGAATTGCAGTATTTGTGGAAATGCGACCTATGCTGAGCTCCGTTCGCTATTGGTTGCGCTGTTTCTCCCGTAGAATGAGCTCAGCGACCATTCGGAACACAACAACAGAACAGCGCTTGCGCAGCAAGGAAACGAAGTTTTTCAATGGTCTCAAGTGTGAGCGTAAAAATAATTGAAAATAATGAGTGTATTTATGAAAAAACTTCAATTGATCAACCGAAAACAATGGAAGAGTTGACAAAAAATTTGGAAGAAATTCAGCGAAATGTGAATGAGTATTTAACGATTCTCATAGACAAAGAGTCAAAATCCGAGAAAGGTTAATGAACGGTCAAGTTACGAGAGTTAAAATAACCGAAACAACTTTAAATAATAAAAACAACACTGAATTACATTCACCAACGAATCGAATGAAACTTAATGGAATAATTTTTTATTTTTTTTTCAAAGGTTTCAAACATGATAAGAGCAATGAAGGCGATTCAGGGAGTGGAGAACAAGTTATTAAAAAATGTAGGTTGGAGAATTAGCGCTACGAGATAGTGTACTGCAAAAGCACTACGAGACTGGTTCAATGAATTTCCATAATTAAAGAACTCTGTATTAATTTATTCAAGGAAGAAGTGGAATTAATAAAATTAATTGGAATAAACCATGTCAATGATTGAATTTTAGAGATTTCTATCGATTAAAAAAAACGAGTTTTCTCTACATTTTTTTTCATGTCGTACGCACGCGGCTTCCAGCACATAGAGATTTACACAATTTATCACGATAGTATTTCATACACTGTCTGCACGAGTGTACAGTAAATAACATAAATAAATTGAATAAACGAGAAATAACGTCTTTACTTTTTATATTTCGTGAAGTTCAGTTGGAAGAACAGGTGGCAAGTGTTCTACGCATTTCATCCACGAATTTTATCATTTTGATGATAGACAGAAGAGTTTTATAACCTTCAAGCTGTTGTGATTCTACGAAGTTGTAAGATTGAGAATCATTATTGTTGTTTTTGTCGTCCATCATGATATATATATTAGGTTTGAAAGGTTAATTGGAATATTGGACTGATAAATAAATATTTGAAGTCAATCTTCACATTAAAAAAAAAAAAAAAAAAATCATTTATTTCCTAACATCGCGACGTTTTGCTCCTGATTAGGAACTTCTTCAGAAGTTTTGAAGTTTAAAAAAAAAAGAAAAAAAATATTTTTTCTTTATTATATATAATATATATATATATATATTTATGTGATGAAAATCATATAAAATCCCACACCGACCTTCCTTCGGCAAATTATTTTATTGGAAAAAAAAATAGTTTTTTCTTTATTATATATAATATATATATATATTTATGTGATGAAAATCATATAAAATCCCACAAATCAAAAATTACATTTAATAAAACAATTACATTATAGAAAATTCAAAACTTTGTGTTGATATTGAATAAGTTTTAAATACCTTTAGGGGAAAGTGGGGCAAAATGGAAGTAGAAGATGAGATGACTCGAGATTTTTTTAAAAAGCAGCAGTTGCTTAAAAAAATCTGAAAATTTTTACAAACAATATAGATATGTTGGAGGATTTTCTCAAATTTTGAGGAATTTTGAGGCCATTAACCAAATAAATTTATTAATAAATTAATTTTTATCAATAAATTTTTAAGAGAATCAAATTCCGGAAAAATATGTAATGCGCAAGCAGGATTTAATAATAATAATAAAAGAGATTTTTTTAAAAAGCTGCGGTTGCTTAAAAAAATCTGAAAAATTTTGCAAACAATGTAGATATGTTGGAGGATTTTCTCAAATTTTTTCAAATTTTTTCGTCGAGTCCTTCATTCCGAAAAAAAAAATCCTTAATTATGTTGCCATGAGGGTCCATTTTGCCCCACTCTTCCCTAGATTAATGTGAATTGTCATGATAATATTAAACTTGAAATAAGATACAATTCTTCAAGTTTCATATTATCATAACAATTTACATTAATCTAAAGGTATTTAAAACTTATTGAATATCAACACAAAAAGTTTTGAATTTTCTATAATGTAATTGTTTTATTAAATGTATATTTCTGTTTTATTCATTTATAGAGCCTGAAGAAGCTCCTAATCAGGAGCGAAACGTCGCGATTTTAGAAAATAAATGTGAAGATTGACTTCAAATATTTATTTATCAGTCCAATATCCCAATTAACCTTTAATCTTAATTGAGAATCCTTCTTTCAAAAAATTAATTAGATCACATTAAATTATGATTTTTAGTAGGGGTCTGCGAATATTCGAAGTTTTGAATTATTCAGTGGGAATTGAATTTGAATAATTCAATCCGAAAATGAATCAAATTTTTGAATATTTGAATTATTCGGATAATTCGAATAATTTAAATATTAAAATTATTCGAATTTTCGAATTATTTGAATTTTTCGAATTATTTGAATTTGTCGAATTATTTGAATTTTTAGAATTAGTTGAATTTTTCGAATTATTTAAATTATTCGAATTTGTCAAATTTTTTGAATTTTTCGAATTATTTGAATTTTTCGAATTGTTTGAATTTTTCGAATTAGTTGAATTTTTCGAATTATTTAAATTATTCGAATTTTTCAAATTATTCGAATATTTCGAATGATTTGAATTCTACTAGTATTTCAAATTCTACGAATATTTCGAATTGATCGAATAATTCATCTTTCGAATATTCAAATCGAATTTCGAATTGAATGATAATGTTCAATTCAATTCGATTCATTTACAATTTGCACACCCCTAATTTTTAGAGTAAATTCAAAGCAGTGATCGGCATCATCGATTTTTTCGTCAACGATTTCGATTCTATTGCTGATTTTTCATAAAAATTAGTAATTAGCCAAGAAAAAATATTGATTTTCATAGAAAATTAATAATTAGTCGGTAAAAAATATTAATTTTCTTAAAGAATTAGTAATTAGCGAGGAAATATTACTAATCACTCTTAAAAATGAGTAATTAGTGAGAAAATATTACCAATTACTTTCGAAAATTGGTAATTAGTGAGAAAAATTACTTGTTGTTTTCAAAAATTCCTCAAAATTAGTAATTTAATAGATTAACAGACACAAATTTTGAACGAGAAGTTGTGATGAAATGTAATACTAGTGTTGCAAAAAGTAGCAATTAATAAATGGAATAATAAATTATATTTGGATTAATAATATTTGGAATATATTTTGAAAGGAACTCGTAATTTTTGGCGGCTAATTATTAATTATTTCGAAAAATTAGTAATTAGCCGATAAGCATCATTCATTTTTCTGAAAAATCAGTAGTTTTTGTCGGTTAACTACTCATTTTTCAGAAACATTACTGATTTTCTGAAAAAATTAGGGACTTTTTCTGCCTAATTACTAATTTTTCAGAAAAATTAGGAATTTTTCTCGATTCATTACTAATTATTCCAAAAAAATTAGGAATTTTTCTCTGTTAATTACTAATTTTTCAGAAAAATTAGGTAATGAGAATAGATTTTTTTTGCCGATCACTGATTCAAAGTAATTCTTCGATCCGAAAATGATTAGAACACAAAACAGAAAAAAAAATTATTTTTCAAAAGTTTTCCCTTCCCGTTTAATAATTGCACATCAATCAAACTTCCACTGAGATGTACCATATGATTTAGTTCATGTACTGATCATTCAGGGAAACAAATCATTTCAACATTTTCTGTTTTTCACATTTATCTTGAAAAGTGATGAGACGATCTTGAAGTTAATTTGTTCATAGCAGATTCTAGGGTAACATGATCAATAGATGGACGGTTAAGAAAATATTAGACTTTATTAATTCATAAGAAATAGGCAAATCAAGTTAAAAAGTTGCAGAAAAGAATGATGTACAGAAAAATATGCAGTGATTCGCTTAAAAATCAATTAAACTTGAATAATGTAGAAATAATTGAAGAAAATCAAGGAAAAACTGGAAAATAACTCGAACCCCCAATAGATGGACAGTTGCATTTTTGCAGTGGTATGATTTTAAATTTCGATCAATCGATATGTAATAAATAGCTCATAAATCTATAGGGGAGAGTGGGGCAAAATGGACCCTCATAGCAACATGATTAAAGAATTTTTTTTGGTATGAAGGACTCGACGAAAAAATCTGAAAAAATTTGAGAAAATCCTCCAACATATCTATATTGCTTGTGAATTTTTTCAGATTTTTTAAAGCAACCGCTGCTTTTTAAAAAAATCTCAAGTCATCTCATCTTCTAGGTCCATTTTGCCCCACTCTCCCCTATGTATGTAATAATTAGGTATTGACGTGAGAAGTATAAGAATCATTAATTTATTTATGAAAATCCTTGATTATAGAAACCGTCCATCTTTTGGTCAGTGTCCATCTATTGGTCGTGTGACCCTAGTAGCATTTTCTTGTTCTTGAAATTTCGAATATCCATCAACTTCATTATTACCGTAGAAGAGAGTTGAATCATCAAATATACTCGCATTTTTGCAATACGTATAGAAAAAGCAATAATCAAAGTTCTTCTATTTTTCACTCATTTATTTGAAAATATTTGGCTGAAACTGGAATAGAAGAATCCAAATTTTTATACTTAGCAAATAGCTTTCTTTTTCTAAATATCTCGAGATCTATAATAATATAAGAGAAATTTCATAACTATTCTTTATTATTGCTTCAACTTATGCACTGAGAGAAAAAAAATTTTGTAGCAAGAAAATTCAAAATTTTCCTTCACAATTTCTATGTCTATATATATTGAAATTTTCTTGAGTGAAGTGAATTTTCTTACAACAAAAATGTTTTTTTCTCAGTGTGCTATAAAGAGATACTCAAGGAAATAGTATTGTTCGCTACAGTTACTGAGGTATTTTTTCAAGAACTCAAACCAAATTGTTCCATTATAATCATCGGATCTTTGAATTGAATTGTTTGTGAAGGCAGTACTAAATGAGCGAATTAAATTAAAAATTTAAATTTTGAATTTCAGAATAAAAAATGTCTACACTATCAACCCAAGCACAATTACGTTATATGATTGAATGGTTTCAAGAATGGTCAGAGATGCAGAGAAGTGATTTTTTGACAATTCTATTGGCATGCTGTGCACCACCGGATCTTGTTAATGGTTTATTATCAAGTATTGAAACACTAAGCTGTAATGATGAACAATCACGACCACCAAGTTTATTCCAGTGTCGTGTGAAATTATTTCAAGAATGGAGTCAAAATTGGTCACAACAGGACAAGGAATCTCTATTGACATCAATCAAAAATATAGATCCAAAATTTGGTGAAAAATATGATAAAAGATTAACAAAAGGCACGGATATTGATGATGATGAATATGCTTTTAATCATTCTGATTTTTCTGTTAAAGTTTCAAGCGATTGTCCTTAGTTATTTTCTCTTTTTTTCGGCTATGGCAGTGCCATACAGATTAGTAATCGATTGGGAAAAATAAGGGAAAATTATTTCCACCATCAATTTAAAAAAAAAAAATCTCAAAATATGAGGGAGATGCAGTAATTTTTGTGATAATCTTTTTTTGTAGTGCTAATTTTTCTGTCCTAATCTGGTTTTCTTACGTTTTTGCTGAATCCAGATATTCCTCAAATACTCGTAGTACATAGCAGAGATCGGCGAAAAAAAAATTATCGTTTTCCATTTTCTAATTTTTTGAACAAATTAGTAATTAGCGAGAAAATATTACTAAATTTTTTTCGAAAAAATTAGTAATTAGCGAAAAAAATATTACTAATTATTCTCGAAAAATTAGTAATTAGGAAAGAATTATTACTAATTATCTTCCAAAAATTAGTAATTAGGAAAAAATCGATTATCAGATCTTAATTTTGAGCGTAGGGTGATTATGAAGTGCAATTCGAGTGTTACAAAAAACAATACTCAACTGATGGGTTAAAATTTTCAATAAAAAAGATTTTACTTGACGTTAAAAATTGTATTTACCCAGTAATGAAGTATATAAAATTTACCACGATCAATCAAACTTCTCTATCATGTTTAATTTAAAATATTTATTCAGATTATTTCTGTACTCAATTTATTATCCATATAAACTTGTATCAAGTAATACTTTTTTCCCAATTACTAATTTCGCGGAATAATTAGAAATATTTTTTTCCTAATTACTAATTTTTCGAAAATAATTAGTGATATTTTTTAGAAAAAATTAGTCATATTTTCTAGCTAAATACTAATTTTTGGGGAAAATTAGTAATATTATCAAAATCGTTACGAAAAAAAACGATACCGCCGATCTCTGCTATATATAGAAGTGAATTTTCTTTCCGTTCCCTTCCCAATATTACGGAATACAAAAACGATGAATAAATTTTAGCAGCTACTTTTTTTTTCGATAAAAATGACACTCACAAAAAATTTATCACAAATACTGTGATTTCCTTCAATTTCTCTAATATTCTACAGAAAAATGGTCTCGATGAAAAAACAACTCACTTTTAAGTTTATTATTTCATTGTATTATTGTATGGCTTAGATGTTTTATTATCATTTTTTATCCCAAGGGCTGCTAGTCTGTTTTATTCATGGATTTAACATTCCATCTGTCACATTCCATGTGAATATCAAAGGATTATTCGAATGTCAAAATTGCTCAATATACTGTTCAGTTATTTTTATTAAAAATAATTTTTGATTCATCGAGAGGGATGAAAATATTTCAGGAGTACTAAATTTATGAATTTTATTTTTATTCTATTATCTACTTGTTTCCATTCAATAAATCATCAATCAAATTTTTCCCATCAATTTCTGCTCCATTTTCTTCGAATCCGTTTGATTAATATTCATAATTACCGCTGAAGATCAAGTACTCATTTTTTTATATTCATACAAGTATTCATGTACAATCCCTGTAGAATTTTTAAATAAACGAAGAAAAAGGATGCGTGCTTCAAGATTTTTACATCCTACATATTTTACAGAAATTTTCTCAAGCACATGAAGGAATAAAGAATTCATCGAAAACTAGAACAGGTTCAGGACTCATAAAACATGAAAAACTTCAAAAAATAATTTATTTTTTGTTAGAAATTCTTTATTTTTATTAAGATTCTTCTAGAGAATATGACAATACATTATTGAAACTACATTCATAAATATATAATATTTTTATACGTATATATCACGTTGTGTGTGGTTTAAATATCACAGTTTATGTTTCTATTTTTTTTTTTTCTAGTACGAATATCGGACAAAATAATCGACAATATAGTAGAAAAATGAGGTGAGTTAAATCTACTTCTAATCAGTGATCGGCATCATCGATTTTTTCGTCAACGATTTCGATTATATTACTGATTTTTCATAAAAATTAGTAATTAGCCAAGAAAAAATATTGATTTTCATAGAAAATTAATAATTAGTCGGTAAAAAATATTAATTTTCTTAAAGAATTAGTAATTAGCGAGGAAATATTACTAATTACTCTTAAAAATGAGTAATTAGTGAGAAAAATTCCTTGTTGTTTTCAAAAATTCCTCAAAATTAGTAATTTAATAGATTAACAAACACAAATTTTGAACGAGGAGTTGTGATGAAATGTAATACTAGTGTTGCAAAAAATAGCAATTAATAAATGGAATAATAAATTATATTTGGAATAATAATATTTGGAATATATTTTGAAAGGAACTCGTAATTTTTGGCGGCTAATTATTAATTATTTCGAAAAATTAGTAATTAGCTGATAAGCATCATTCATTTTTCTGAAAAATCAGTAGTTTTTGTCGGTTAACTACTCATTTTTCAGAAACATTACTGATTTTCCGAAAAAATTAGGGACTTTTTCTGGCTAATTCCTAATTTTTCAGGAAAATTAGGAATTTTTCTCGACTAATTACTAATTTTTCAGAAAAATTAGGAATTTTTCTCGACTCATTACTAATTATTCCAAAAAAATTAGGAGTTTTTCTCGGTTAATTACTAATTTTTCAGAAAAATTAGGTAATGAAAATAGATAGATTTTTTTTTGCCGATCACTGCTTCTAATTCCATTTGTTCGCAATATCTAAGAATTCAAAAGATAGAAAAAATTTAAGCTGTAATATTACTTGATATTTGAAATGAAAATTACAATAAAAAAGATCATTAAGATTAGAAAAACTACCAGCTACAAGAAAGTTTTTCATCACCCTTAGATTATCAGACAATAGAAATCAACTCCATCATTTCAATTATTTTCTATCTTTTTTTTCGAAATATCTTTGAAACTAAGGTAGATTGCAAAGAATATTTATAATGACCTTTTTTTCAGAAAATCAGATCTACAAGATGAACTTATCACAAAAATTTCTAATCCTCCATTCATTGGCAGAAAATGTAAAAGGAAACTCATTCACTATCGATAATTGATTTGTATATACAATCAATGAATTATATCATTCAGATACAAAATTGGCAGTAATCATTGAAACTTCTTTGTTATTCGTTCCCATCAGAACAATTGAAAAAAATTAATAAATCTTCATTGAAATAATTAAATTAACAAAAATTTCATGAAAATGAATACTTCATTTTTTTGCCTGTTGGAGCCATTTAGTGCATATTGATTTGATAGCACTCTGTCCAAGTCTATCGGCTTCCCTGAGGATTTTTCTTATATCTTGAGAGCGTGAATGTTTAACTGCTAATAGATAAGCAGCTTTCAATTGTTTACTCTCAATGTATGAATCAATTTTGAGCTCAACATCATTAATAATACGTATCAAACAATCAATTTGTTCCTTCGGATTCATTGATGATTCAGTTTTTGTTTTATCAATTAATAATTTAACACAGTGCGCTAAAATACGATCAGATATTACATTTGAATTTGGTGCACCAGAACTTCTGCAGCATTTAATTAATTGTTCAATTGATGAAATTCGTTTATCAAGTGCTAAAATATGTCCAACTAATGAGTAAACTTTTTGCGGTGATAAATGATAATCTTGCATTATTCGAAATGCAAAACCAAAGCCTTCTTCGACATCTCTACCACATAAAATTGCTAATACAGATAAATGCGTTCTTTCCTTCTGATTACCAAATAATGTTGGTACACTGCGTGGTTGTAAGCCTTCGGACTCCATAAATGATAATTTACTCAGATAATCACCCACATTTCTTCCCTCTTTTTCACAATTTCCAAGAAATTTAGCGATCTCCATTTGTCGTGATATTGTATTAATGTGTTTATCAATTTCTGATGGCTCCATTTCCATTGTTAATGTTGCAGATTGTGCATTTGAATTTGCAGATGAACTTCTGCTTCTCTGGTCTTTACAAAAATTCTCAAGTTGCAATTCCGATTCTAAATGCTTTTGTGCATCAATCAAATAATTCGTTCGTGCACAAAGATCAACGTAATTTGATGCATCAGTAACGTAAAATTTTATGCAAGTCATTGCTGCTCTTATGTAATCCTTCATAAATAATTGCACCTGATACAATATATTCATGAGTTGTCTACGTTCTAAATAAAGACAAGTTGCTATCAAATATTTCTTCCAAATTAATAATGATGAATCTTTCTGTCTCATTGCTTCACAGAGTCTCATTAATTTTCCAGTTTTCAAACAATTTATTATAGCAACATTGAAAAAAATCTCTTGATCAATATCATTTTCCAATGAATAAGATAAACACTTGTCAAATTCATTGTGACGTATGAAAAATTCTAAAATTGAATTGAAACTTCCGTACATAAGTAAATAATAGAGACTCTCTTGGTATCTTATATTTTTGGTGTTCAATGAAAGCTTAGCAATGGTGTACTGTCCATGAGTAATATTTTTTAAATTATTAAGAGTATTCATTATTTCTTGAGCGCTCGAATTTTTCTCTAATTGATTGCTCGAATACTGCTCATTTGAATTTGAACCTTCTAAAATCTGAAGAATCTCAGTAACTAATGGTGGATCTTTATTCGGTCGATTCTTAATGAATTTTGTTTCTTTTCGTAAAATATTTGGCGGAGATGATTGCACAAGCACCCAATCATCAAAATCATCCTGATTAACTTTTTCCAAACAATGAACGAATTTGTCTCTGGCTCTCTCGTAATAACCAACTTTCAAACATGCTTTTCCCCAAGCTGCCCAAACTCCCTGTGTATCCAATCCTGATTTCGTACTGACATCGAGTGCAAGAATCCACTGTTCTCGCTCTGTCAACAAATCTCTGAGTCTTCGGAACGTGTGCTCATCCAAATCGTCTCTCGGTATTAATGATAAACAATCGGATTTTACCAGGGTATCGATCAAATCAATCTGCGATAGAAAACCATCACAATGCGCCAATCCAGTATTCAGTCCCAATTTAGCACACTTCACTTTGGCCGCAATTAACAATGATTTCATCATTTTAATTATTAATCCGTGATCAATCTCACGATTAATTTGTCCTTTACTATCAGGACACAGGAGGCGCTTCATTTCGTCGCATCTATCATGCAAGAAATTAGCGTAAGCTTCATGATCAGAGTGAAGATTCAATATCGCTAGACACAGTGAGATATTCGGTGCATACTCGAAACAGAATTCTTCTCTCAATGTTTTGTTGTGAATTTCGTCAGTCGTTAATTTCCAACAATCGAAGGATTCACTGCTGACTGTTGACAGTTGCGTTTGTGATTGTGATGATTGTTTCTTGCAATCATTGCAGACTCTGACGAGAACAGAATCAGCATAACCAGGTACTTTTAGTCGTTGATTCGAACACGAGCCACAAACAATTCTGCCGCATCTTCTGCAATGATGTCTCCTGTTGAACATGGAGAAGGTAACATTTTTGCAGCAACTGCATTCTCTAGCTTTGTCGTTAGGTACCCATTCGTCACGCGTTGGTGGATTGATTGGCATTACGAAATCCTGTGATGTTGAACTGTCTTTGGAACGTGAGCTCTCAGTTAAATCTCGTTGAACAGCAACACGAAGATCTAGGGATTTCTCGGCGTAAAATCGTACAATTTTGTCGAATTCATCGATTGTAAATCCGTAGTGTGTCAGTTTTCCCTCTGAAATTTTCAGAATTCTTTGAAGATTTTCAAATTTACAATTCATTAATAGTTGCTCCAACAGGAGGAGAGGTTGAGTGATCAGATGAATGTAGTTCGATCTGTCTTTCAACTCTAATTTCTCAAGCAATTCAATTCCAAGTGAAGCTTTTCTATACTTTCCTCTCTCCGATGAGTTTTCCAGAAGATACGAAACGATGAATTTCAATGATTCAATTGATGTTAATTTCTGAATAACTCTATTGCACAGTTTTTCCGATTGCCCAGCTGGCAGAGCTCTCAGGAGCTTTCTCGCCTGTTTGAAATTATTACTATTATTCAACAGGCCCAAGAATAAATCTGTTGAGACGAAAGAATGGATATCCGATGATGCTGTCTGATATTCCAACCATTCTAAACACAATTCGTACTGTTGCGCATCGATCAATGATTTCACAATTTTTATTGGATTAGTTTTTTCAGTTCTGTAAACAATATTACACCAATTCAATTCAGTTTCCTCTACTTGATTCCTGAAATATGGCAACATTTTATCGTGAACCATAAGTCGGCAAAGAATTTCATTTAACTCCGATTTACAGTGTTCAGGTAATTTATCACTGTCTGAATAACTCAAAATATGAAGAAGCGCTTGTTCGCAAATTCTCACGGGCCACACTTTAGCCTTCAACAAAATCAAATGCGTCAAAATTTGTTCATCCTGAATTTGATAGAAATTTTCAATGATTCTCGAATCATTCTCATGAAGATTACTAATAATGTTACACAAATTTTTGTCCCTCAATCTTTGAATTTCCACATTTTTTTTCATGAAAGCATCAGAAAGATTGTTGATCAAGCTCAGTGATTCCACAAAGTTTTTATCAATAAGTAATTTCTCCAAAGTTTCCCAAAGTTTCGGAATTGATGAGTTATTTTGTAAACCAGCTAGAATTTTATTATTTTCATATAAAAATTTTTTCCTCTCAGTTGACTCAGAATTCAATAAATTTTCTAATACTGCAGTTCTTTGATTGTTGGATTTTACATGATTTTCAGAGGATTCTTCCTCGTGTATTCGTTGAACGAGATAACCAAGAAGCCAACAGTGTCCTTCGAGATACTGAAGAAGATTCAGTGATACTTTTCTCGTTTTCCAAATATCGTTAATAATTTGTACTGATCTTCCCAATTCCCTGCATTTTTCTACTTTCTGATATCGCAAATTAATTTCATAACGATAATTCAATGGTTCGAATACAATATCTTTGTGGATGAAAAAATTTTCATTCAAAAATTCATTAACATTTTTGAAAATATCAGGAAGTGTAATTCGCATTTCGTCATCAGAAACTCTATGGAAATCCAAATATTGATGAACAGTGGCATTCAAATTGTCATTCAATGAGTCTGGATGATAAATATTTATGATAGGTGAATCGTTGTACTCGTTTATCATGGCAAAAATACTTCGAGGATCCTGTTGAAGGTCCAAATCCTGCCACGCAGGTTCATTCAATTCGTTGCCTCTTGTATCGAACTGGAAACTATGATCCGATGGTATAAAACCCACTAATTTTGAGCGTAAAGAAGCAACAGAGACTAATCCAAGATCGCCGACTTCGTAACAAATCGTCTTCAAGTTGATAATATGTCGTAGATCACTCATTGGTGGATCCTGACTCCAGATATCGATTGCCGAATGGAGAAACAGAAGATTCCACAAGTTTAAGAAGAATGATAATGTGTGGTTGCCAAAAGACAAATGACTCAGATCAACGAATGATAAATTCGTCGTTTTCTTCAAAATATCACGAATTTTTTCATTTTTCGATAATCCATCTAATTCACAACGTTTCAATGAAAATTTATCACCACTGATCTCTCTTATTTCTGCCAAAAGCTCCGAAAGTATTTGAATTACACAATGATTCGGATCCAATGAAATTTCTGAATTATTCAATGATTCATCGAATTTATTTAGAATTATCATTCCCCATTTGTTCGGTATTTTCCGTGGTTCAATTGGATAGTGCAAGAATTGTGGACAACAGTTGATGATGATGCTATGAACAAGATCTATCTGAAGATCGTCAGCAATTTTTTCGAGAATTTGAAGATCAACGTTCAAATCGAAAATTTGATAACCAATATAAAAATCCAGAGAATTTTTTAAAATCGATGAATTGGCTTGGACTTGACTGGATTCTTTAGGTTTCGGCGAAATTGTCATCAAAATATTCAAACAAGACTCGATATTTCGCAAATATGGATCACTGCTGTTACAAATTGTTAAAAAATTTGTGAATTTACTTTTAAATTTGTTTTCATCTTCTGGTATTTTATCAATGAATTTTGTTATATTCTCCATTGGCATTAAGGCATCCTCGAGCTCTGTCCAGTACTGCAATTTTTTCCTATACTCTTTCAAGGATAATGGAAATCTAGCATCTCTGATTATTTTCATAACTGACGTTTCACCGTTCTTTTCGTGCAATAATTGATGGAGTGTTTGGAATAAATCGTAATATCGAGTATGTGTTAATTTTTCGGTGAACTCGATATGCTTATTAGTTACTTCAGTCAAATTCTCAGATATTGAATAGTCTTGGCTTGATGTTAGAGTAATATCCAAAGCCGTTAATGTCATCAGGTACTTAATATTGGTGGATTTATTGGAAAGAAGCTGAATATTTGGCTCTTGAGATGCTAAAAATGTTTCTAATTGACTGGTTGTTCGGGATGCTTGGAGGCCATCCTTGACTGCTCGTCTTATCATCTGAAAATTTAAGGAAAAATCGTGACTATGTCTGAATGTTGTGCTATTGCTCGGTTTATCAATTGGATGCTTGATTATTTTCGTCAGAATAAGTAACTAAAAATAATGATAAATCATCAATTTTATCCGAATTGTTGGATGTGTGTAAAAATTAAATATTAATGAATTAACCGATAATACGTGGCATAGGGGAAGGTGGGGCAAAATGGACATCAGGGGTAAAATGGACACATCTAAAGTTTCAGGCAAATATTACAAAAATTTTTTGAAATCAATAGAAATATTGGCTGTACATTGTTTCTAATGATTCCATTGGAAAGCTGAGGAAATTTTGGGCGGGAATCAAGTGCCGGCATTGATTTTTTTGAATTTTTGGCAACTTTGACTTTTTCGAGCATTTTAGAGGGGTAAAGCCTTCCTTTTTTTTTAAATTTTCAGTTTTTTGAGATTATCTTCGGTTCTATCTGTCGTAGCGTGAAAATTTCTATAGGAGGTGAAAGGTGAGATCATTTGCCATCGATTCATAGAGTTTTCAATTAAAAAATATCAATTTTTAATGTATTTATGGGCATTTTTGTGAAACAGTACTGTGAAACAGTTTTTGGCCTATGAAAATTCCAAAAATTGATATTTTCGAATTCAGAACCCCATAAATCGATGTGAAATGAGCTCACCTTTCAGTTGAGACCAACCCAGAATTGCTGCGACCAATAGAACCCAAAATATTTGCAAAAAACTGAAAATTTTCGAAGAAGCAAAGGCTACCCCTCAAAAATGCCGAAAAAAATTGAACTTTCAAAAAAATTGCAAAAAATACATCTGAGACTTGTCTTCCGGCTGAATTTTTCTCGGCTTTTCAATAGAATCATCAAAATAAAATCCATCTCTAACCGTTTCATAACAGTGTCCATTTTGCCCCACTCTCCCCTATATGCATCCAATGATATTGGATTATATTCGATTCATATCGAATTTAAATTCATACGGAATATATTCATGAAACATGAAACAAATCGTGAAAATGTGAATATCAATTAATTTCTATGATTGAGCGGAATCGTAATTGTTCGCCATTTCGCATAAATTAATTACCGTTCTAATCTTTGGGCTATTTTGCATATTTAGTTAGCTGAGGAAAATTTATTTTTTTCGCAATTATGAAATTCATAGTTTTGGGAGATGTTCACAAGACCATTGAGAAGTTGCAAAATTTTTAATTAAAGATTGCTATAGAACCAAAATTTTGATCATCGGTTTCTGGAATATAAAACAATACTTGGGGAGAATTCCATCGATCTCGTTTCAATTCCTTCACTGTGTTAGGAATTAACGAGCGAGCGTTGATGCAATCACGTCATTTCTGAGGACCAAATCTGTTCTTGAAATGATTAACAAATTTTTGAAAATTCGTCAACTCTATCATTATTTTTTGTTCTTTCCCCTCATTTCCTTCCCTTTTTTTTCAATACAAATGAGCAATACAATGAGTGTTATCGAGATATTGAACAAACTATCTACATATGGTTTTCAGAGGAATTTATGATGATATCCGTTCACGATTGTTATTTTTGATATAGTCCAGCAACCGTTGGACTGACAGGGGATTATCTTTCTTTGGAGCTTCTTAAGGTAGTAGTCTGGTAACTTGGGTTCAAAAAATCGAAAAATTTTTTTTTGCTTAATTTGAAAGTACAATGTCTTGAGAATATACTGTGAAAATTTCAGACAGAAATTCGAAATATTTCGGGAATTATAACGAGTTTCCTAGAGCGCCTCGGACGATTGACGTAAGTATAAGTTTACTTATGAAAATTTGTTGTTGAACTTTAAACGCGTTTTTCTCAAAACATTGTTTTTCTGGTCGGCCCAGGTCCTAACTTTTTTTCTACTGAACCGATTGCTTTCAAATTTTAACAGGCTGTTCTACACACTTATAGTTCTCGTCGGTACTAACGAGAATTTTTTTCACCCCTAACTTTTTATTTTACAACCCTTTCTTTGCTAAAATAAAAGGACTTTTTTTTCAAAGTCCGCCATTTTGTTATTTACCCTTGAAATTTAACTTCAGTAGTTCCGACCAGAATGACATGTCTATAGATTAAGAATAATCAAGAATATTTGATTTCAGATAACATCAAGAGCCAAAATCACCCGGGCCACCCACGTGCATTTTTTTTGAGGTTCCAACTTCGAGTGACAATAATAATAGTAATAAACTATTAAATTTTTTCAAATAAATTTTTTTTTTATATTTTCAATATGTAAATAAAAACACTCTAAATATTCAAGATAATTCATTTTTATTTTCCTATAAAAAACCATCCTCCAAAGAAGTCATGAAAATAGGCATAAGTTACCAGACTACTACCTTAAGAATTTAAATTCTCTATACGAAAGTTCCCTTCACATTCTTTCCCCAGCTCGCATGGTCCGAGCATATTCGCATCATAACCGAGTATAGAAATTTCAATAATATTTTTACACATTCAACTGGTTGTTTGTTGATTGAAGCGTCAGGAAATGATAGTTTTCGTAGCAACTACATACAGGGTGTTCAGTAGGCCGTGACAAAAAAATTCCCTGACTTTTCCCGGTTTTCCAGGTCGAAAAAATGATTTTTTCCTGACCAATTTTTAGTGTCTTGCTCACGGTCGTGTTCAGTATTTATTTTATTTGTTGCGAAAATTTAGCTCGAAATTTTTCATACATGATAATAGGAATGAAAATTTTCCACACTGACTTCTTCCGTAATGCAAATATGAACTTATTAAACTAGCCGCAAATAATCACATTCCTCTGCCCTATGTTAATAAATAGAATTCATGAAGAAAATTCAATATTCTTCTAATAATGTTATTAACATACTATTAATCACAGGATAATAACTCATTTTGAAAATGTTGATAGAATCGATATAGAAAAATAGTGAAAATATGAACCTCATATCGCTTCATAGCCGTATTAAAGTATTTTTTGGCATCAAAATCACGCCTGTCTTAATTTTTGGATTTTTTCGTCAATGTAAGCGGTCGCTTTCACAGCATCATCGAGTGCTTTCTGTTCTTTTGCTTCTAGTTCTTCCACGATTCCAGCCGATCTCTTTTGGGTTTTTCACGCTTTTTCTTTTTCTTCTCTTTCGTTTTTTTTGGTTTCGCCAGATCTTCTTTGCACTACGCGTGAAAATCACGATCTGCACGGATTAAAGATTCACGTACGAGAGTGTTTTATGAAGAATATTTTTGTAAGGAATTGGAACTTTTCATTTTATAAAGGACTGTAACTTTTTTATAAAGACTTTATAAAGTATTTTCATATTTGTTTTGTCACAACCAAATTTTTAAGTCGTTCCTTCGATTGAATTGCATCATAAATCCTCCTCTGTACAATCAGAGAATTTTCATGTTCATTCTCCCTGAGAAAGAATTGAAATTCCAGATAAATTTCAGAATTCTCTGACTTTTCCCGGTTTTCCTGATCGCTAGACACCCTAACTAGAGATGGGCAATGACGGTCATTTTTTTACCGACGTCATCTGACCAAAAAATGACCGTCTTGTGACGGTCACATGACGTCACAAAATTTTTAATGGAAAATGACGGTCACAATTAAATTTATGCTTATCATGGAATGGAAAATGAATGAGATGGTAAAATACATCTATATAGATGTAAAATGACCTTCATTAAATTTTTTCAATTTCTGACGGTCATTTTCTTCAGTCAATTTTGAAAGTCAGTAACTATTCAATACATTTGATTGCAATATGAATTTTTTATCCTTTAATTCAAACGGGTTTCAATTGAGTCTTTCATTTCTAAATTTATTTACTTTTGTCAAGGAATGAAAAATGATTGATGGTAAAACATCTACATATATGTAAAATGACCGTCATCAAATTTCTTCAATTTGTGACGGTCATAATTTATTTTCCTTTTATGATCGTCATTCAGTGAAATTTTGTGACCGAATTCTGTCACGGGCACAACTACTCCGTGACGTGACATGACATGACCGTCATATGACTGTATTGTGACGCGTCATATGACTGTATTGTGACGCGTCATGTGACGGCCGGCCATCTCTAACCCTGTCATATCAACTGGCAAATACATATCAAGCTGAATTACATAGCTTTTTCACATGATTATCGATATATGTACTAGTGAATTTCTAGTATAAACTGAATTGTTCGGGAATTTACTTACATCAATCGTTGAATTTTTCGAATTGGTTTTGTCGATGTCTTCAGGCTGCACATTCTTTTGTTTTATACCGTCTTGTCTGAATATCTTTATAGCCCGTGAAAATAATAATTCCCCAGCTAAATGGCTATTTCTCATTCCAAGTGTCTAGAAAAAAATTATGAACAAGATAAAATTATTTTACATGCTTTGTCTGATTGGTTTGAGTGACTCGTTTCGGCTTTCTGCATTTAAAGTTGCGAATCATGAATAGTTTTTTTATGATAATTAACAAAATATAAAGCACAATGAGGTAAATGTTTAAAATTATATTATCAGGTTGATTTGAAAGATCATGAGACATTTGTGGTGGCAGCCGATGATGAGAATTACAATGAAGACGGTGAAAATGAAATGATTGAACTTAAGGATTTCAATGGAATCGAATCATTGAAGGATGATCATAGAAAATTCAAAGCACTGCATTCGCATGTAGAATATGATAATCGCAAACCAGCGAAATTGAGTAAATCAATTCAAGATACGGATTTGATGGATCCAATTTTGCTAGAAAGAATTAAAGAAGTTAATATTTTTGATGAACCCGAACCTTATACTGCTGGATATCAACATGAGTTCGTGAAACTATTAAAAGTGAATGAATGAATCATTATTTCCTTAATGAATTCAATAGTTTAACGGGAAAAATACTTTCAAGGGACAACAAAGTTGATGCAATTAGAAATTCGAAGGAATTCTGCTGAGAAATACTGAAAAAATGACGGGAAACTTACATTAAAATGTTTCTAATTTTTTTTCTGTACCTATCAAAAAATTCTTGACTTCCCAAAAATATCATCAACAAAAGATGCAAAGCATTCCACGCTACTTCATTCATTTTTTGAACGAGGTATTTCCATTTGATTCATTTATGGATATGTTTTTCAAATAGTTAGGAAAATTCATCTCCCACCGGGAGAAAATAATTTTTCTTTCTTCGGGAAAGAAAATTTGACATGAGCACCTGACATGTAATCAGAGGGTCGTGGGTTCAAATCCTGCTTGCGCATTACATATTTTTTCCGGAATTTGAGTCTCTTAAAAATTTATTAATAAAAATTAATTTATTAATAAATTTATTTCTTTAATGGCGACAATCTGTTTATTTCTTCCACAATAAATAATGTTTATTAGGTGGACAATCTGTTTATTTCCACAATATGTTTTCTCCAATCTGTTTATTAACAAATAAATTTATTAATAAATTAATTTTCATTAATAAATTTTTAAGAGAATCAAATTCCGGAAAAAATATGTAATGCGCAAGCAGGATAAAAAAACACAAACATTGCATTGAAATTATGCTTATGCGCACGTTTCTCCAACTTTGCACGCTTATATCTCTTTAGATATCAGTTTCATGTAGAAAATAGCACTCTCATAACGAGAGCATGCATTCACAACTAAATTCATGTCATTTCTTTAGGGTAATCCTAGTAATTCGGGCAACCTATTTTCCCTCTTCGATTTTGGTCACTTTCGATGGAATAGCATGAGGAGATTTTTTTAAAATTTAGTTTACCCCATGTTACTGGACAAATAAGACCAAAATTAATTTTTGAGAATAATTAAATTAACATTAGAACTCCATAAGCGAGGTTCAGTTTCAGTTTCACTGCGAAAATTCATGATCGCAGACCTATTTTTCCTTATATAACCTTATATGTTTCTTGTTCGTCAGAATGTCTATTAATTTTTGAAATCATGAAAAATGCATGTTGCCGGACATATAGCGACGATTAATGCAATTAATTACATGAAAAAATCAATGGCGGGAATATTGGTATTTGAAATCCGAGGATCCTCCAATCATAGTCCTAGATTCTGGGACAGCGTGAGTCAAATGCGGAACAATATTGAATATTCATAATATTATTCATCAACAATTCATCCAAGATGGACATCGTACTAGTATCGGTGGAATGTGGAAAAATTGAAATCGAAAAAAAAAATGAAAATTGATCATTTAAGGAGGAACTGCAGCAAGTGACCCAAAACAAAGAAAATGTGTCAAAGTCCTGAAAATTCCTAAATAAGTTCATTGGGTGATTAAAAATATGTTCTAATTTTTTGGAATTGAGTGACCGTAGAATAAGGGAGAAAATAAATATCAAAGTTGAATTTTTTACATAGGGTTATATAGGTGGTCGGTCAATTTCATGAAAATTCTACATATCCGATCAGTCGGTAATAACGTAATTGTGCTAGAATTACCCATCACCTATATAACCTCATGTAAAAAATTCAACTTTGATATTTATTTTCTCCCTTATTCTATAGTCACTCGATTCCAAAAAATTAGTAAATATTTTTAATCACCCAGTGAACTTATTTAGAAATTTTCAGGACTCTGACACATTTCCTTTGTTTTGGGTCACTTGCTGCAGTTCCTCCTCAAACCTGCCACTAGGATTACCTTAAGGAGGTTGGTTACCACTTGTGCGGGGTGCGCGGGCAGAGGAGATTGCCTATGCTTTAGCATAAGCATCCCGAGCTAATACCAATTCCTGAACACGAAAATAGACAACATTTTTCTGACCTCAAATCAGTTAATTACTCATTGAAAATCATCATAATAATTTTTTTATTCCCTCTTATAATTTTTGAAAATAAATAATCACCTTAAATGTTGTCAATGTCATAAAAAATGAAAGAAAATTGATTGCGAGATGGGCTCGGGAACTTTGACAACGCTGCAGTTGAAATATATTTTAAACTGTATCCACACATACATACCGAGCTCTCACAGACATAACGCTACGTCACGCGGCGATGCCATGTTAGTTACTCGACACGTGAATTTTGATCGAGGAATTGTATAAAACCATAAATTGCAATTGTAAAAGGTCTGTAAAGCCCCGAAAAAATTGTCAATTATTTTTCCTAATTGTTCAAGGAAGATACTGATCAGTTTTCCAATCAAATCTCAATTGTCATTCACGAGATTTTCAATTTTTTGTCTCCGAATTATCGATATGGCTCAGTATGCCCATAAGAGGCTGTGTATAACCAGGGATTTTCATTAATTTATTACGTCCAAACTAGGTTCAAGAATGAATTAAAAATTTAACACGAGTCGTATGGGATATTCAACAATAACATCGAAAATTTTCAGAATTTTTTCATTTGAACGTATTTAGTGACCAACCTCCTTAAATGAGATACTTTTCGCGAACTTGCATGGTTTGCCATAAATATCACGGAAATATTGAAGAATTCACTCGACAGTATATTATTTCAGAAAACTTAGATATTGACTAATATGACGGGCACCTATTTTTTATGTGTTCTATCACTAAGAAAGAATATTGTGTTTTAACAATTGAAAGGAATTTCATTCCAAATATACACTTTTTCCCAAAGTTAGTGCGTTTTTTCAAAACTGACAATAGTCACAACTTTCTAGAAGAGAAAATTTCTTCTTTTTTTTTGTGGGAAATGACTTCTGCTAGCTATTTGAACAACACATGCAAGAAAGAATCTGATCGGAGAACCTCATCCATAAAGGGCATGAAATAGTGTAGAATATTTCATATGACAGTACTTGACAACCAAACGCTTTCACAGCTGGCATTTATATTTTTTGCTTCCGAATGGAAGCTATGTAATCATCAGAATTTCCGATTGCAATTTTTTTAATGGAAGATACTTAAAATGGTCTAAAAAGAGAGAAAATGATATTTTTAGCCCATGTCTGAGTATGTGTGTTCGTGTGTGTATGTGCATTAGGGTGCTTCATTGGAAACGAATATTTTTTTTTCGCTCACACATGAGAATTCCGCTGTTTATCTCAAAACACAAATCTTCTTAACGTTTGGATCCTTAATTTTAATTTCAAGTGCTCCTTCTCAATCGTTGAATTTTTCCCATTTCAATAACACGTGGATCACTGTTTTTTTTTATTGCTAAAACTCAGTTTAGTTTCATGATATTGCATGGATGACACTCTTGAAGAGTGGCCCAAAAAATAAAATAAAAAAAACAACGCTAGAATGGCATTTGACTTGGAAAGATAGTGACTCAGGAATTGTTTTGAACACAAAAATGTTTTTTCTGTACACTGGGACGAAAGTGAGACTTTCGGCCCTCGCTGCGCTCGGGCGTAAGCTCACTTCTGTCCCAGTGTGCAGAAAAATAGTATACACGCCTTGGGCAGGAAGTAAGAAAGCCTCAGAGCACATGTTTGTTGACCTCGGCTTCGCCTCGGCCAACAATTACATGTGCTCTGAGACATTTCTTACATTACTGCCCTAGGCATGTAATATACTATTGTTCGATTTCTTTTCGATTAAAAAATTTCTTTTTTTTTAATTTTTCAATCGAAGAAAGTCGAAAAAAAATATAATTTTAATCGAAAAAATTTGGAAAAAAATTTTTTTGATTAAAAAAAGTCGCTATCTCTCTAAGTCAAATGCGATTCTAGCGTTTTTTTTTTTCGATTTTTCCAGAGATTTTTTTAAAGAAAACCTTTCGATTTTTTTTATTGATCAAAGAAAAAAAATGTAATTTTTTGTTGATTTCTGCAAAAAAAAAATCGATTTTTTCATTGTTTTTCTTTCGATCAGATTGAACAAATTTTGCACAAAAAAATCACGAAGAAATAATGGAGAAAACACATTTTCGGCCTTAATCATCATTAATCGGTGTTTTTCGAGACGCAGAAGTGCTTTGATTGATATAAACAAGCAGGAGTTCCACTCTTTATGCGTTATTTGCAAACCCCACTCTTCGTGCGACATTTAATATTTTGCCAATTCGATGGGCAAAATGCTTCCGAATGGAATTTCGTTTATGGAGAATCGAATAGCTATCTAGTTATCCTATTGCTCAAAGAATAACATTATTTTCACAACAAAAATGCACTTATCCATTCCTACGAATATTGTTCAGAATTCAATCTTAGAACCTGCAGTCTTAGTTCGGATATAGTCATTTTAATAGCAATAATGTCATTTCATGCATAAAAATTCAATTTCAGATGAAAACTGAGATTGTTCGATGAACCTTGAAAATCAAAAAATTGAAGTTCTGAAGTTCAGTTTCAGATTCCATCTAGGATTTCTATTCCTTCTGATTGTCATCAGAATGAAAATGTGCTCATTTTGTAGAGGAAATTGTCTACTTTCGAACGGTGAAATGAAAAATAGTAGTGTCTCCAGGGAAAAAGCGGAGAAAAACCGTGATTTTTGAGAAAAGTAATTTATCGAACACTTTTATGAAAGACTTCTTCTGTAATAAAAAAAAAAAAACTTCTTCTGAAAGATCTGAAATTCTCACCAATTGTGGGGCTTATTGAGATGAATTTCATCGCTCAGGATGAGGACTGTAAATCAATTCTTCGGGGTGAAAAATTGAAAAAACGATTTTTTGAAAGTTGGATTTTTTTCGAAAAGTACTCAACCGATTTTGCTCAAATGTCACTCAGAGCATTTTGCATAAGAAGGAAAAATACTGCTAAATTCGCAGGTCACCACGTATGACCGTTCCGGAGCGATGGAATCATATGTGGCACACACACACACACATACAGACATTTCTTAAAAACGTCATTTGTCGGTGTTTTGGAACATTCTGAGTCATATTCCGATGAAATCTCGAAATCGAAAAAAATCGCGTTTACAATGCTTCCATGCTCAAGCAAAAAACGCAGTATATCCTGTCTTTCATTGCCAACAAGTGCCTATTAGAGTCGATATTTTTCAACATAGATTCAAGGTGTGACATTTCCCTTGAATCTCACAGTTTACCGCCAGCATTCGGATTCTCTTCCGACATATCTCGGCGCAATTTCAGTATTTCCATTGAGGGATAACAACTGTCGACTGTCCTTCGACATAATTCAACGTAATAATAGGAACTTTCACTGGATAGTCGATTTTGTTAGATCATTCATCGGTTTCATTGTTCAATTTTGAGCTCATAAAAGGGCAAGAACAGTACAATTTAGACAGAATATTTGGTGAGCACATGAATCATTAAGTCAAGAAGGGTTCTGGAGAAAGAGAATCAGGTGAAAAGTAGGTATATAAGGTATATACAAGTTCAATCATGGGAATCACTGCTTTATCAGTTAAACGACCAGCATTAATCATACCAGTAACAACCAGATTCTCCGGCCATTCTCCCTGCGGGCCAGAAGTGTTTGGTACTGCCTCTGCAGCCCTTTCGAATGTATATCATCTTCATCATGATCCCAATCAGTGAGGGTAAACTAATCAGTATAGTAGACCATATGATCCATCGTCTTATCGTTAGTAAAAGGAGATAGTAGATTATATACCGATCAGCCGAAGTATTTATATTCACAATCTTCACCTAATCCTAAGCTCGGAGATTAAACAAGACGATAAGAGATGCGGGAACCAAAAATTGGTGATATTAGAACCAAAGGATTGGAGACATTGGAAATTTCGGTAAATAATATTTAAAAATTATTTACTATTTCTTATTGAAAATTGAAGAAAGTACTATTTTTTTGCGAGAGGGAACTCCACGTCACTAGACCACTATTTATGGCACGCCGTTTTGCTATTTAATAGCAACAGTTTTTACTTTCAAAAAAAAATTAAATTAGTCTATTTAAAATGATGCTAGCATTTTTTCAACAAAATTAATTTGATGCTACGCTTCATAAGAATGTATTAAAATAATGTTATAAGATAATTTTAATTCAAAATGCATGTAGAAAGATACGAAAAAAGTCGAATTATTTTTATGTTATAAGATAATTTGAATTCATTTCTATTAAGTTATAAGATAAAATTAATGAATTCTGTTGAAGGTTAACAATCGAAATAAATGCAAGGATTAGAATGAAGCATCATAGCAATTCCTTGAATTAAAATGACCACAGTACATAAAATGAATTTACGAATCAAAGTTATGTGAAGAATCATTGAAATTTTCTGAATTAAAATGATGCTCAGACATAATGAAAATTCTGAATTTCCATAATAGACTATAGTCATTCTAATTCCAGAAGAATTATCAGCTTTGAAACGGGATGAATTTTAATTATGTCTAGAGATAATTTTAATTCCGAATTCAAATTATGTAGATAATTTTATTTCCGAATTCGAATTATGTACATAATGCGAATTCAGGAATTAAAATTATCTACATAATTTGAATTTAGGAATTAAAATTATGCACATAATTCGAATTCGGGAATTGAAATTATGTGCATAATGTAAATTTGGGATTCATTTTTATGTCATAAGATAAATCGAATGGAGAATTTATTTTATGTCTAGAGATAATTCAAATTCCATTTGTCACTAATGCTCCAGCTTCATGATAATTCAATGAATGATAATTATCTCTAGAGATAATAGAAATGTATTGTCATGAAGATGATTTTTCTGATGTTCAATTTTTATGACTATATTAAATAACAAAACGGCGTGCCATAACTATTAGTGATCAAACCTCACTCAATAGTCCTCCAAGACGAACGAAAATACTCAAGGGACGTAATTAGAATGGATATTCTCGTTCCCCATTTCAAAAATGAAGGATAAATTTCTCGCATAAAAATTTTGGTAATTCCGCAGTATACCGTCAATGGCCCAATTGATGCCATCGGCCCAATTAATGCCACTTTTCATACATTTTCGTGATTATTGAACTTATTCGAATTCTCAACTCTAAGTAATTGATAACAGTGGCTAAAAAAAAATTCTGAGGACACCGGACAATCAAAATATCCGATATTTCTCTACTAGATATATTTCTAAAATTAATCTGTTGAATGCGACCAGCGTGTTCAGCAAAATAAAGCCCTAAAGCTCTTCATGTAGAGTTAGAGTGCCTCATCAGTTCAATGTGTGATATTAAGAAAATTTAAGTATTTGAAAAATCGAAAATTGTATTGATTGTTAGCAAAATCATTGGACTTTCATACAAATTGACGAATAATTTACAAATAACGACCAGTGATGGAAATTAAATGATGGCAATTATTGGGACTCTCTATGGCAGAAATCGGGCCATGGTGGCATGAATCGGGCCATGGGCAAAATATTTTCAAAAATATAAATTAAATAATTTTTATCATTAATTCAAGAAAATAATCAATGTAAATGATAGTCCAGACCCTAAATTCTTTCGAGGAATAATCGAATTTGAATTTACGATAAGATATAATTTTTCTATGAAAGATACGTGGCAGAATAGGTCTCTTGGTGGCATTAATTGGGTCATTGACAGTAACTCTGCTAACCGAAAATTAGTGTATTTAGCTTTCGCTTCACACTTTTCTTCGTCCACGTGCTCAATGCGCCACTTCTAGGCTTGCACTGAGTTTGTTTTTTGGAAATTTTGATTTTATAATATTTTTTTGTTGCAAATTAAATTGAGTTGTTAATTTCGAGTCAAAAAACTTGAATTAATTCATTTTGTTTAACAACTCAGTGAATATAACATTCTAACTTCATCAAAATTTTATTTCCGAGTAATATAGAACAATAATAAATTCAAAAGAGAGTAGAGTCTAATGCTTAAATTGAGTGGGGGAGAGGGGGTTTGATGAGAAGAGAAGTAGTTATGAACTAATCGATTTCTTCGTGACAAAGACAGTTGTCACGCAGCGTTATGCGTTACCACGTGAATCCATACAATTTGAATATGATTCAAATGACAGTACGAATTCTAAAATATATTCCTATTCGTGCAAATAATGGCAATAAACCAAAAATATGACTTTGTGTCGACAAGGCTGGCCCCTCATTGGCAAAAAAAACGGGGTAAAATGAATACCCTCATTTTCTTTTTTTCTTTTTCATTTTTTCAAATATCTTCTATTAGGCCATTTTTGTGAAGAATTTAATTCTACATGAAAAAGAGCTTTTGACATTTTTCGATAAACCTACTCTCTAATAAATCGAAAAATAATTTTACTGATTTTGGATGTAGGGGGAAGTGAGGTAAAATGACCATTGTGATAGAACAGTGGGAGATATATTTTTTTCTAATGTTTGTATTGGGAAGCTGAAGAAATTTCAGGTGGTAAACAGCTGCCAGAAATATTTTTTTTTTTTTGAGAATTTGATTTGGGCATTTTTAAGAAATAATAGAGCCGTTCAATTTTCATGAAAATTCAGTTTTTTCGAAATATCTTCGATTCTATTCGTCGTAATGACTTGGAACCGATTTTTAAATGAAAGGTGAGATTTTTTCCATAGATTTATGAAGTTTTGCACTCAAAAATATCGATCTTTTACATAGTTATAGGGCAAAAGCCGATGATAAAGATTTTTCACAAAAATGCCCATAACTATCTGAAAAATCGATATTTTTGAATTCAAAATCTCATAAATCGATGGGGGATAATATCACCTTTCATTTGAAATCGGTCCCAGATCGCTACGAATTATGGAATCGGAGATATTGCAAAAAAAACTGAATTTCCGCAAAAATCGAAAGGCTATTCTGCTTCTGAAAAATACCCAGTAAAAATACAAAAAATTTACTGATTTTTTTACACCATTTTCATTAAAAGAAATTTCCTTTCTCAGGAGATATTATGTAAAAGCAAGTATACCCACTCTATGGTGAAAAGCCACGGGTACGTAGAGATGTGAAAAGGTAACGATACCAGTAATTTTACGGTAATTTTGCGGTTTCAATACCGTAATTTACCGAACGTCAGTAAATAACAAAAATGGTAAAAACACTGATTTTCAAAGTAAATTACCGTAATTATCATTTTTAGAGATATAACGGTAAATTTACATCTATATAGATGAATTACGGAATTAATTTTTTAAATCAATTCGCAACCTTTCTGATCATCATTTGTGTTACTTTTTTCATAGTCAGTGACAGCCAATGAAAAATTATAAAATTCTTGTTATTATCATTAATGTTCCTAACATATTATTCTAAATATTGATGTATGAAAATATGATTATCCTGAGGAGGCAAAAATGAATAAATCGGGTAACTGTTCTCATTGAATGATTAACAAAATTAAATAATTGTCCTTTTAAAAAATTTAATAAAAAAAAAACAATTTCAATACTAACTCTCATATAATTGACTACTCGAAAAGTAATTCTTTGAGTATGGAAATTTTTTTTTGAATCATCTATATAGATGGAAATTACAGTAAATTACGGTATCGTTACATCAAAAAATTTTGACGGTAATTTTACATGAAAACAAGTAGTTTTTTCCAATTACGTCACAATACGGTAACATTACGGTATTTTTACCGTAATTCTACTGCAACAAGAATTACTGGTAATTTTACATCTCTACGGGTACGAATTACCATGGTGTTTTCATCATTTATTCCATTTTTGCACCTGATTGGAACGATTATGAGTGCACATACGACCTTTTGCTTCTAGTCACGCGATATTCAGCAGCGTAATTTCCGGTGCTAAAATCCTATATACCTTACATACCTACGCCTCACTCGGACCTTTCATCGCCTACTTCAATGACTCATCTGCTCATTAGATGTCCTGACTAAATTGTCTTTTTTTTTGCCCTTTTTGCTATTTTCGCTACTTCGATTCTCAAAATTGAACGATGGAACCGATGGACAACCTGACGAAATAAACTAGTAAAAATAAAAGTTCCTGTTATTACACTGAACTTTGTTGAAGGATGGTTAAAAGTTGCTGTCCCACAACATAGTTCAACGTAATACTGAAATTATATTGGAATTTGGTCAAATACGTCGGGAGAGTCGAAATCCCGCCGGTAAATTCTAAGATCCATAAAAAATATTGAGACCACCTGAATTTACGTTGAATAAATTTTGAATCGGGATATCGCAAGCTGATCAGACTCGGAAAGAGTAGTAGGGGAAGGTGGGGCAAAATGGCCATTAGGGGTATAATGGACACATCTAAATTTTCAGGCAAACATTATGAAAAACTATTGAAATTAATAGAAATATTAGCTGTAGATTGTTTTTGATGATTCCATTGGAAAGGTGAGGAAATTTTGGGCGGGAAACAAGTGCCGGCATTGTTTTTTTTTTTAATTTTTGTCGATTTTGACTTTTTTGAGCATTTCAGAGGTAAAACCATTCCTTTTTTTTTGAAAATTTCCAGTTTTTTGAGAATATCTCCAGTTCTATCTGTCGTATCGTAAAAATTTCGATGGGAAGTGAAAGGTGATATCATTTGCCATCGATTCATATGCTTTTCAATTCAAAAATATCGATTTTGAAGGTATTTATGGGCATTTTTGTGAAACAGTTTTTGGCCTATAACTATCCCAAAAATTGATATTTTTGAATTCAAAACCTCCATAGATCGATGGGAAATGACATCACCTTACATTTAAGACTAGCCCCAAATTGCTACGACCAATAGAACCAGAGATATTTTCAAAAAACTGTAAATTTTCAAAAAAGAAAAGACTCTTTACCCCTGAAAAATTCCAAAAAATATCGATTTTTCAAAAAAATTAAAAAAAAATACACCTGACACTCGTTTTCCAGCTGAAATTTCCTCAGCTTTTCAATAGAATCATCAAAAAAAAATCCATCTCCAACCGCTTCATAACAGTGTCCATTCTGCCCCACTCTCCCCTATACAAAATACTTCCCTTGTAAATCATAGTCTGATAAAAACTCAAAATCGTAAAATGTCACAATTTTATATCTCCTATTCAAAAACAAAAAGAGAGAACCTATTGAATTTATCATTGTCTATTTGCCATGAAACATTAGAGACAGATGCGGAAAAAACGTCAAGATGAAGATGAATTAATCGTAACAGTTAAGCACGATGATTTACTAGAAACAATGAGGCCAAGAGAACATCCATCTGAAATAGCACAGATGACCTCATCAACTCCAGGCACACCAGACTATTTAGATGAAGAGATTACTCCAATAATTTCACCATTAACACAGTCAACAAATGAGAAAGATATCGATTCTCAGATGATCACTTCATCAAATGAAGAAGAGAATGAAGAAAATTATGATTATGAAAAATTCAAATCTGAATATTACGAACAGCTCAATAATTTAATGAGTAGAAACATGACTTATAATTTCACCGAAAATGAAGAAGTCGAGGAGACACCTAAGGAGGCATTAAAAAAAATCATTGAATTTAAAGTACCAAAAAATTGTACACCTGAGGAATCAATGCAAATTGGTGCCAAAGCATTTGAATGTATTATTTTTGATTATCAGAATGCAAAAAATAGTACTGATATGAAAAACATATTGAGAAAATCATGGCGAATAATTAGAGTATGGTTATTCATCTATCTATGCATTGCAGTACCCGCTTGGTTTCAGAAGGGCTGGTGTTGCTGTTGTTTCAGATGCAACCTATGTTTTCCATTGGAGATAATTGAATCTATTAAAAAATATTATGTAAGTAATTCACCGGGAATTTTTCAACAAATTTATGGTAATGATGAAGTCAATTATAAACCAACTGCATTTGAATTAGAGGCTTATGAAGAATTAGAAAGTGCTATTAGAAATCTTTAATGAATTACTTTTCGAAATATTGGAAATAAATTATGAAAAAATTCTGTAAAATTTTTCGATTATTTTTTATATCTTGGAAAGTAGGGGATAAAGAAATTCCAGCGACTGCTTTTTTTTTGCAATTCTCAGATTTCCCAACGAAGAAAGTTATTTGTTATGTCCAGAAAAATTCAAAGTAATAATTGCTGATGCACATAACCCAGAATGAAGAAACTGGGTTATGCTCAGTTTTGAAACATTTTTAAGGAAACGCTGATTGCTATTTCTTCATTCAAAGTTGATGAATAAGCAATACAGCTTCTGTTAAATACGATCGATTTCGCGTTTTTCTTCAGTCGTTCACCTGCTCTTGAATAGCAGTTGCCAAAATAGAGAGAGGCTCGAAGCACTAGGCACGGGACGCCAAATCGGTCTTTAGCTACTAATCGAAGTCTTTATTAACCGTGAAGGGGGACTTATTAGCTAGTTAATGGGTCACAGGTATCTTTAATCGAAAGTAGTCTCTCGTGTTCAAGTTAAAGTGTGATAGATATCTCTATTTGTGAACGAACTCATCTTTCAACCAAACAAAATCTTAAAATAATAGTTAATAAATACGGAGATTGAAGACAACTTCCCTGGCATTAAAAACCCTTTACGGAAGACGGTCGAGGGAATCACCTTTTAGTTAAGTTCTAAACATAAAACTCAAATAATTAAAATAAAGAATCAATTAAGAGTGAATACCGTCAGCCTAAAAAACCATCTTAAAACCAAACTTTCATCATTAAATGCAATTTGTGAAACCAAAATTGTCAACTCTTTGTCAAGTCATTCTATTACTTAAAATAATACAAAAATTCAATCAGTTAATATTTATCTCTCTTTTATAAGACAAATCCAAATCTCTTTTCCTCAAAATTCCACGAAAGATATTCTCTCGCCACAACATTAATAAAAGTTACAAAACATAGTCGCGTTCTTTTTAAATAATTTATAATTCAAAGTTTTGTGTTCGGAAATAAATTAAACTGTCCTCAGACGCGAGGGACATCTTCGGACATAACATATTGGAAAATCTAAAAAAAAAAAACGATCATGCACTTGATAGATTCCCCAAAAATATGAATATTGCAAAAAAAAGATTCGACAATTTTTTACTGAAAACAACTTTAGTGCAATTGCCATCTAATAAGCATCGAAGTAACAAAAAACAACTTTACCTCAATGACCTTCTCAGCTTCATCATAATCCCTTTTCCACAAACACCTTAGCACCAAAGTGTCCATACTCGCCAGCATATCATTCAAGGTACACTCTTTCCTTCCATGGTCCCCGCTCGAGCAAATATTGAAAAATCTTCTTCTCCTTTTCCGTCCATTGTTCGATGAATTCCCACCAGATCCATTCTCAGAGCTCAGATCAATATCACTTTTAATATCATTTTCATCAGATGAGCTTTCATGAGCACGATAGAAATTGCTCTGTTCCCTCGGCTGATTAAGTGCAGTATTGATCGACGACACTTGTACATCATGATCAGGTAATCCTTGTTTCTTTGTAAATCCCTTGCTTGTTAACAGCTCTAATCGCCACTTTGTTTCTGCCAAATATTTTCTCATAATCTCAACCCTCTTCTGAATGTCATCAAACACATCAGAATGATCATGCTCATTTTTCAATACAGATAAATCATTAGTAATCACAAAAAGTGATCTATTCAAATAATGAACTGTCTCTCTGATTGAATATTTGTTACAAACGAATTCACTTTTACTAAATTTATTATGAATTTTGTTTTCTTTGTTATTAATTCTTCCATTATCATCATCACCACAATCAGATGTATTATCAGTCTCAAAATAATCCCATCTCATGAACATCATTGAAAAAATATTTTCAATTAATTGAATTCTCACACACAATGGTTGCAAATTATTCAAATATTTTTCCATTTCACTGAAATAATCAGAAATTTTTTCAAACTCAATATTATAATTATCACACAATAATATACCTCGCAATGCATTCAACATAACAAAATAAGAACGAAATATTGTCATTGAATCTTTACAATCTTTCAATAAATTAAAAATTTCTAAGTTACTATTGTGAAGATTTATTGATGATTTCAAAACTGATAGTGTTGATGATTTTTGTAGTTGATTCAATGTTACTCTTAATGATTTACGCGGTGAATTTTTGGAAATCCAATCAAGAATATTCAATTGATTACTCAAAATTATTTCCATTCTATTTAATATACAATATTGATTTAATTGCGAATTCTTTAGCAATATTTTCAATTGATCTGTCCTTATTTCTGATGGATCTTTGAGATATTTCAAGAGAATTAATAACCATATTGTTTTAAATTCATTATCTAAAACTTTGGATACTAAATCTAATCTATTGTTCATTGTTAATGTGTAACAAATATTTACAATATCTAATAAAAAATTGCTTTTGTCCTTGATTGTTCTGATAAATATTTCATTTGCGATTGGACATAATACTCCTTCATTATTTTCAAAAATCGAATAAATTGTTTTTGATGAATTATCGATATTGTCTATTGTTTTTCTTCTCGAGTATACATCATCCAAAAATTTGTGCCATGTCTTATAATAATTGGGATCTCTTCTTGAATAGAATGTTAATTCAATATCTCCAGAACTGCATGATTTCAAGAGCATCGGATTCATCCATTGGCTCAGATGAGAATTTTTTTCATCAGTTAAATTCAATTTTGATAAAATACAAAGTAAAACTTTCAATTTTTTTTCACCAATAAAATTAACATTTTTAGCAAAGTGAGATAACGATTTTGCCTCCTCCACTGGTGATATTGATGTACTTTTCAGAATTTCTCTTATTGTATTTTGATAAATATCTTGTAGAAATGAATCAGTTTCACTGAAGGATTTTGACCAAATGCAGAGAAGTTGATCAATTGCCCAATGGACTATTGATGGATTCAGCCAGAGATTTCTCTCCAAGAATTGCAAACTGGTTGAGGATATCTGCGGGGGTTTCTGATCCGTATCAGTAGATGCTGAGATAATGGCGCCAAACAGATCCAGCAATTCCTGTTCATGGAATTGAAAATTTTAATGAATCAGGTGAATATATGAATTAATTTAATTAGAGAATAAGACAAAGAATGTAAAAAAATGTAATGGTAATGCAACCCCTCAAACCGGTGAAAGGGGCGAGTACAATAAATAATAATGTAGATTAATTTGCTTAAATGTTTAAAGATTGTTATATTCTAGCAGAATTAACGCATTTCCAAGCATCTTCAACTTTCGAGATATTGGAGCAGCAAACTCTAATCGATAATGACATCACGAATGGAAATATATAGGGGAGAGTGGGGCAAAATGGACACTGTTATGAAACGGTTAGAGATGGATTTTTTTTGATGATTCTATTGAAAAGCCGAGAAAAATTCAGCCGGAAGACAAGTCTCAGATGTATTTTTTGCAATTTTTTTGAAAGTTCAATTTTTTTCGGCATTCTTGAGGGGTAGCCTTTGCTTCTTCGAAAATTTTCAGTTTTTTGGAAATATCTTGGGTTCTATTGGTCGAAGCAATTCTGGGTTGGTCTCAAATGAAAGGTGAGCTCATTTCACATCGATTTATGGGGTTCTAAATTCGAAAATATCAATTTTGGGAATTTTCATAGGCCAAAAACTGTTTCACAGTACTGTTTCACAAAAATTTCCATAAATACATTAAAAATTGATATTTTTCTAATGAAAACCCTATGAATCGATGGCAAATGATCTCACCTTTCACCTCCTATAGGAATTTTCACGCTGCGACAGATAGAACCGAGGATATTCTAAAAAAACTGAAAATTTTCAAAAAAAGGAAGGCTTTTTTACCCCTCTAAAATGCTCGAAAAAGTCAAAGTTGCCAAAAATTCAAAAAAATCAATGCCGGCACTTGATTCCCGCCCAAAATTTCCTCAGCTTTCCAATGGAATCATTAGAAACAATGTACAGCCAATATTTCTATTGATTTCAAAAGTTTCTTGTAATATTTGCCTGAAAATTTAGATGTATCCATTTTACCCCTGATGTCCATTTTGCCCCACCTTCCCCTATTTCTTTGCCGTTTTTGCCTATTAATTTGCCGTAACGAAACCGATAAAGTGATGGAATCTATGAACATTGCCTCCAAAAATTCCTGACACACATTAATCAGCTCGAGGGGTATCAAAAGGTACTGTTTTTCTGGAATGAGCAAAACAATTCGTTACTTATAATTATTATTTTTTTTTCGAACTCGAGTTACAGATGCCTTGTTGTGATATTGTCTGCAAATTATAAACGAATTTTTTTTAAATTATTCTGTTACAAAGAAAATAACCTCAAAACGAATGCGAAATAATGAAATGAACATACCTGTTTGGCAGTATCCTCAATATTGTTATCGATGAGTCGTAGAATTTTTGTAAATAATTCAGTCCTTTTCGTTACTTCCATTCTCTTGTTATCGTTCACCAACGAATAGAGTTGCAGAATTATTGAAACGTTTGCTGCTGAATCTATGAAAAGAGAGCTGAATGATTCATTCACTCGTTTTATAAATAAATAAAAAAAATTAACCGTTCGGAGATTAGGGAAACAAAGATTGTCCTACTTATCACTCACCCAACTAATCTATGTAACTCAATTATTTCACAATAATTGAAATAATTGTTTTCAAATTTATTCGTCACACCAACTGTGAACTGTAATTGTTATCCGTTGTACAAGCCACCTCCAAGTTATGCGAAAAAAATAAATAAGCTCCATATTTTCATCACAATAATTCCTTTGTCATGACTTTTTGTCACGTTTTCCCTCTTTGCTCTTCGTTTTTTTTGCCTTTATCTCTGTTCTAGTCAGAAATCACACGTGTGTTTGCTGCAACTAATTAAAATATATTATCGTACGACTGTAAGAGTGGACTTCGGCTTTGTTCGGTTCCTATAGCCCGCCATGTATTAAATTTTAGCTTCGGCACAACTTCGGAAGCCTACACTGAGGGAAAAAAAATATTTACTAAACATATTATATAGTTTAGGTCAATCAAGAATTTATTTGCCAGTGGATTTTCTTCGCTTTAACGATTTAAGGAGGTTGGTTACCACTTGTGCGAGGTGCGCGGCCAGGGGAGAATGCCTATGCTTTAGCATAGGCATCCCGAGCTAATACCAATTCCTGAACACGAAAATAGACAACATTTTTCTGACCTTTAATCAGTTAATTACTCATTGAAAATCATCATAATAATTTTTTTATTCCCTCTTATAATTTTTGAAAATAAATAATCACCTCAAATGTTGTCAATGTCATAAAAAATGAAAGAAAATTGATTGCGAGATGGGCTCGGGAACTTTGACAACGCTGCAGTTGAAATATATTTCAAACTGTATCCACACATACATACAGAGCTCTCACAGATATAACGCTACGTCACGCGGCGATGCCATGTTAGTTACTCGACACGTGAATTTTGATCGAGGAATTGTATAAAACCATAAATTGCAATTGTAAAAGGTCTGTAAGGCCCCGAAAAAATGGTCAATTATTTTTCCTAATTGTTCAAGGAAGATACTGATCAGTTTTCCAATCAAATCTCAATTGTCATTCACGAGATTTTCAATTTTTTGTCTCCGAATTATCGATATGGCTCAGTATGCCCATAATAGGCTGTGTATAACCAGGGATTTTCATTAATTTATTACGTCTAAACTAGGTTCAAGAACGAATTAAAAATTTAACACGAGTCGTATGGGATATTCAACAATAACATTGAAAATTTTCAGAATTTTTTCATTTGAACGCATTTAGTGACCAACCTCCTTAAATTTTGGACGAATCCTTGTAGGGTAACATGACCAATAGATGGACGGTTAAGGAACTGTTAGACTTTATCAATTCATATGGGATAGGCAAATCACTTTGAAAAGTTGCAGAGAAGAATGATGTACAGAAAAAGATACAGTGAATCGACTAAAAATCGATTAAACTCGAATAATGTAGAAATAATGCAAGAAAATCGAGGAAAAACTGGAAAATAACTTGAACCCCCAGTAGATGAACAGCTGCATATTTGCAGTGCTATGATTGTAAATTTCGATCAAACGGTATGTAATGAATAGTTTATAAATCTATATGAATGTAACAATCAGGGATTGACGTGAAAAGTATAAGAATCATTTATTTATTTATGAAAATCCTCGATAATAGAAAATGTCCATCTTTTGGTCAGTGTCCATTTATTGGTCGTGTGACCCTACCTATTTAGGATGAGTTTGAATATTTGATGATAATGGATAATTGATGATTTTCAGGGACTTTGAGGAATTTTCAGGATAATTGGCGATGGATTCACACAATGATAACTCGCGAACTTTATCAAAAATATACTTTAATTTTCGACTAGATCGCACTCGATGGATTACATGAATTGTACACTGATAAGTTTCTCCAAGTGATTGATAATTGTCTTTGATAACTGTCTATTACTTTCACTTGTCTTGGATGATTTAAACAATGATATTAATTAATAATCTGAAGGATCATTGATGATGCACGTACGAATTATAAGAAGATAATTGGTCTAGCGTTAATTAAATGATAATTGTCCGAAAACTTCGATAGTTTAACACTGATTCTATTCGATACTTGATAACGTTCATTACTATTCGATGATCGCATTTCCCTGCCGGGTTGTAAGGCCGGTCTTACATCGAAATGCTAGATAATGTCTCTAGTTAATGTTGAATGTCTCTTTGATATGTAACAACCGTATGAAAAACCTTCACATTACACTAGCGTCGGTTTATTACACCCGAAAAGTCTCTAACGATTACGATAGATAATTTTCTTGATAATGCACGGATTCACGAAGCATCTAGCAATTGATGATGTTTGATACGCGAAACCATGTCTTCACTGTTTCGTGGATCGAAGATCATACTTGTTGCGTTGTGCTGTTCACACCGGTGTATTTACATTCAATTTATAGTATGGAGAATATCAGGTGTGAATTTCATCTTCTTATTCAATATTCTGTAAAAGATATGAAATGAGCGATGTGTGATGAATATTTAGAGCAACAATTTAGAACACTAAATGGTGTGAAAAGTGGAGAATGGCTGATGATTGTGAAAATAGCTATCCAAATTTTAGGTTAAAAGAAGGTACGTTTTATTATGTTTTCTTTCTATCATTCTTGATAATTTCAATCATTTATGAATAATGAAGATAATGACAAAACTTATAAATGAAAATTATCACTAAAAAATTTCACGTAAATTGGAAAAAAATTGCCTTTAAGATTATAAGCCTCGTTAGAGGTTAAATGAAATTATGAATGAAGAAAATTGTATTCAATTGAATCTTAATTGCAATTGTGTAGAAGTCAATCAGGTTTTCAATTAATTTCCAGCTTTATAGCTGAATTGTCAATACAAAATTACGTTTTTCATCAAAAAATGAACGAATTAAAATTATATTTCTTTCCAGAATCATCTGATATTGTCTCAATAGATGCCACTCAATGTGCAAGTGATTCAGCGAAAAAAACAAGAGCTGAATATTACCGCGAGTACAGAGCTAGGAAAAAAGCTGAAACTGATGATGCTTCTCGTGAGGTTCCTAAAAAGAGAAAGACCGCAGCGGAATACCAGCGAGAGTACAGAGCTCGAAAAAAAGTTAAAAAGTTGAAACAGTTTGAGCATGATACAAGATTGCTTGATTCAATTAAGATTGAACCATGTACGAGTCCCCATCCCTCTATGACTGCTAAATCATCTACGATTGCTAATTCATCGATAAATGCTGGCCCTTCAACAAGTAGCTTGAAAATTTCAAATAATGTGAAGAAAAGGAAATCACCTGCAGAAAGGCAACGAGAGTACAGAGCACGTAAAAAAGCTAAATTTTGTTATATTTTGAATATTTCGGAAACGACTACGTCTGCGACAATTATACCATCTTCTACTCTCCACCCACTTACCAGTGATGCTTTGCCATCTAGTGAAGTACCGATTCCAAATAACCCTCCCAGAAGGAAATCAGCGGCAGAATATCAGCGAGAATATCGAGAACGGATGAAATCTAGACGTATCAATAGCTTATTACATTCTGCGACTGACCGTTTAACTACGAGTACCAAATCATCTCCAGCGATCAATAAGAGCATGAATGATCAGACAAATCGGAACAACATTGAGGATGCCAGTGGAAATGATATACCGATAAATGTGAATATTGAGGATACTAGAACAGCAACGTATAATGGATTTCAATATCTAAAATTCCTAGAAAATTTTCCGTCATTGAATAATATTACAGAATGTTTAATTTCATCTAAAATTCCTTTTGTGGAAATACGACGACTCAGACACGTCAATAGACAATATGGAATATTCGGCCAGATTATCAATGTACCAGTAGATGTAGGTACAATGGTTAAATGCTTACTTCGAGGCATTAATGATGATTTTTGCATTAATGTTCCCATCAAAACGGGAAAAATACTCAAATCCAGCTACATTCAAGGTATGATCAACAAAAAAGCCGTTCGAACGTGGTTGAACATGTGCACCAAGACTTCATTGGATCAAGACGTAATCAATGATCCTACGTTTTCCATCGAGCCTGCAATTGATGATGCAATACCGAACAATGATGTCAGGAAACAGATTAAAATTGGAAAAAACCTCCGAGCTCAACAGCGAACACTGTTATGGGACAAGAATATATATCTGCAATTCGCACTAGGAAAAAATATTATTCCGAAAAGTTTGTTGTTCGATGATTATGTTGAAGATTCATCCTTTCCAAGTAAATATGTTGAACAAATGAGGATATTCAGAAAATGTACTTCTGTTACTACTTTTCAAATGGCAACAAGTGAAATAAGACAAACTGGTCGATGTGGTGCTACTCCCCGTCATTTGTTGTATATGGCAGGAAACAAATTGGGACCACGTTTTTTTTGTTTCAACAGTAGCCTTTAAATTCATTGGCATATACACTAAAATAATAAAAAAACAGATTCAATTAAAAGAGTGCACTCGCAAATACCTCGATACTAAGTTAGTTTTTTTGAAATCTATTCTGAATTCCGTATACTACTGGGCACAGAGAAAAAAAGACCTTCTGGCTATGATTCGCCAGCTCGGTAAACCCACTTTTCTTCACAATTACTGCTAGCAAAATTGTTTTGGAAAATGAGAGATGGAACAGCAATGAGGAAGCAAACAACAAGCTTCGGAGAAAATTCACTGAATTGGTTACAGAAAAACACATTAATGAATGAATATGCTGTCATGTGTGTTAATAACTTTGACAAATTGATTCTCGCGTTGATGATTCCATAATAATGGGAAAAATTCTGTCCATTTGGACAATACCAAAGGAAAAATTCCTTCAAACGAAGAACTTAGAACTTAGAACTTCACACCGTCGCTGATTGGCATAATCTTAGCGAAAAGATGGTGATGTTAAGGGGGGGGGAAGGGCTTACGCGTGGAAAAAAAATACTTTTCTTACGATTTTTTTTAGACGTATGGATTGAGCAGATTTATTGAAACCTTTTGGACATTATTAAGCACGTATTCAACAACATTGAGTAATTTTTTTATGCGAAAATATCCACAAGCAAGCCGGTGACGGAGCTTTTCCAAGAATGAAATTGACAATTTGCGGTGAGCACTGTATCTCAGCTGGGAATTATCAGAAATAAAAAAACCATCAAAATGTAGTCGAAGTATCATTAAATCCTCCCCCCAATGATCTCTGGTTAATTTTTTTACATTAAGGGGGTTTTTCACCCACAAAATGGTGCAATTTTTCGTGAAAAATAGCAGTTTTTACTTTAAATGACCACCAAAAATTGAAAAATAAAAAGAAAACGATCAGAGATCGTTGGGGGGAGGATTTAATGATACTTTGATTAAATTTCAATGGATTTTTATTTCTGATAATTTCCAGCTAAGATACAGTGATCACCGCAAATCGTCTATTTCGAAAAACATTCTTGGAAAAGCTCCGTCATCGGCTGGTTTGTGGATATTTTCGTATAAAAATATTACTTCATGTTGTTGAATCCATATTTAATAATATTTAACAGGTTTCAATAAATTCGCTCAATCCATACGCCTGAAAAAAATTCGTAAAAAAAGTTTTTTTTTTCACGCGCAAACCCTTACCCCCCCCCCCCTAAATAAGTATAAAAAAATTTGAACTTCACTATTATAGAAGTTTACACGCTCATATTGTCGCCTAAGAATAAAAAGGGGGTTAGTGTTCGTGTGAAAAGGGCATATCTCCACTTATTACTTCAAAATGTATCCCATGGTGTCCTGGACGTTAATTAGATAATTTGAAAATTAAAAATAACAAAGTGGCGTAACTACCAATCTTAAAATGAAAGAGACCTATCTCCGCACTCACGCCCCTTTGTTTTTCCGTTTTTCAACGCCGAGTACTCTCTGATGCTAATATGAAATGGACATATGAAATAGACAATTACCATCTTCAGTCGTTCACAATCTTTGATGATGAAAATATTAATAAATATGATCAAATAATTAGTTTGAAAATGCAAAGCCTTCTGTTACCCCTCAACGGTAGGAATGATCCTACTACAAAAGGAGAGACTACAGGAGAAATTTATTGCAGTTTTTGCAAGAAAGCTTGATAAAATTGATTCGAAACATTTTGTATCGTAGTTACCATAGTCCCATTGTAAATAAAGTAGACTCAAATTACACATGGGCGACTGATGATTAATATTATTGTAATATATGTATAATTTAATATTTGGAAATTATAAATAAAAACTCTATTTATTCATATATATTGAAGAATCTCTTGCGATTTCCCGCTTTTCCTATCATTGCATCTCTTTACCTTTCTTTCTCTATTTACATGTATTCCGCCCTCAGTATTACCCAGGTAGGAAAAATTCAGTGAGCCAATATTGGCCCAGCACTGGAAGCCAATGATCGAATGCTGGCTCCCAATCCTCAGCCATGGCTGCCCCGATATTGGTTGAGCATTGGATGATAACATTGTACCAATGCTGATTGCCGAAGCATGGCCAATGTTCAGCCCCAATGTTCAGCCAATGTTCGTTTTATTGTAGATTTTATGTTAGATCCATGGATTAAAAAAAATTTGAGTCTTCTGAAGCACGCAAGAATGATCAAGATGTAATGTTATTTGAATGAAAAAATAAAAAAATAAGCCCACACCTGGGATTAAACCCTGAACCTTCGAATTAAAAGTCTGTTATTTTACCGTCCCAGCTGTTAGGACACTTCATATTTTAGTAACTAAATGTGATCCTCATAACTTTATTGCCGTTTACCTTGTACGTGGAAATGGAATTCGATGGGAATTGTTCAGAAGTTATTCAATAATGGGACATAATTTGATCACGCCAGAAGATAAAAGAAAAATTGAAACCTTGGCAGTACATTATTGGCCCCACAAGCGGTCAATGCTCAGGAGCCAAGCCTTGGGAGTCCAAGTTTTGAACAACGCTTGGCCAATTCTGGCAGGCCAAACCACGGTGCATCGTTGCTCAGCCAATCCTGAAGGCCCGAACAATGGTGTACCGATGCTTTGCGTAGATTTGGCTGAGCTGTGGTTACCAGACTTTTGCATGCGAATTCGTGGCCGATGTTCAGCCAAAAGTCGAGGATTGAGCGATTCTTACTCGGGTAGAAGTTTCACTTCCTACGTGAGTGCGTACCACGCAACATCTTTATTTTGGATAGTGGATCGTTAAATTTGTTAATAAATAATTTATTCTTTTTTATTTTCATCTTCATTTCCCTCTTAGTTCATGGTGAGAAAATAGATTCTTCATTATCGAAGACTTATTAATTACAATATTGTACATTCAATTAGGAATTCGGAGTTCTCAATAATTTTAGGTTCAAGTTCATTCTCTTGTAATATCTCAAAAACTAAGCGAGATAGCGTAATTGCTGAAAAGATTTTTAGGTAAACGATGAGTTTCACTCTGCCAAAAATATTAAAAAATTTGAATTATTTCACCAATTATTTTGAATTAAATTGATGTGTTTTGATGTAGTAGAGATCAGTAGACGTCCAAGCGCTCATTTATTTGCTATCGGGCCTCATCCATTGTTTTTGAACTACTCATTCAAAAAATGAAATCTCGGAAACTACTGGTCGTAGAAAAACAGCGTTCTTCTTATTTTGTTCGTCAATCTTCCCTCTAAATTTCATTCACAGCATGTCTCGATATTTAATTATTTTTCCAGTATTCAGAGGAATTTCTTCTATCGCATACTCACTGGAAGTACACTTTTTCAGATACACCCTGTATTCTGATCACTGAACTCAATTCACGAAATGGTTCATGTCAATTTTATCTTGGCTAAATGATCTCAACCAAAATAACTCAGACAAAAAGATCTCATACAAAAATATCTCATGCTAAGAAATCTCAGTTTATTCCAAATTAAATAATCTGTTACAAAAAGTAATTAATAGTGATATATTAGACAACATTTTTACAGTGTAAAACATCGAATTACGATAAACTTAAAAAAAAAATTATCATTATTATCTATAATATATATAAATATATGCAATGACTGACATGTAATCAGAGGGTCGTGGGTTCAAATCCTGCTTGCGCATTACATATTTTTTCCGAAATTTGATTTTCTAAATAAAATTTATTAATAAAAATTAATTTATTAATAAATTTAATTGTTTAATTATAAATATATGATGAAAATCATATAAATATCCCACACCGATCTTCCTTCGGCAAGAATAATCGATATTATATAATTATTAAATTATTATTATAATTATTATCTAATAATTATTATATACAAAAAATAATTGAAACAGATAACACAGGATTTGCCAAAGAAGGAATATGTTATCATCTGAGATAATTAAGTCATGAGATATAAATGCCTGAGATATAATGAGCTGAGATGAGTTGGTCATGAGTAGAGATGGGCGGCCGTCACATGACGCGTCACAAAACGGTCATATGACGGTCATGTCATGTCACGTCACGGAGTAGTTGTGACCGTGACAGAATTCGGTCACAAAATTTCACTGAATGACGTTCATAAAAGGAAAATAAATTATGACCGTCATTTTCCAACTATATTGATGATTTTTTTTTCCTTTTCGAAATTATTAAATTTTGAGAAAATAGGATTCCGCACAAAATCTTATTCAAATCAGGTGTATTAAATTTCTACAGATTCATAAAATTAATTAAACAAAATGACCGTCACAAATTGAAAAAATTTGATGACGGTCATTTTACATCTATATAGATGTTTTACCATCAATCATTTTTCATTCCTCGACAAAAGTAAATAAATTTAGAAATGAAAGACTCAATTGAAACCCGTTTGAATTAAAGGATAAAAAATTCATATTGCAATCAAATGTATTGAATAGTTACTGATTTTTAAAATTGACTGAAAATAATGACCGTCACAAATTGAAGAAATTTAATGACAGTTATTTTACATCTATATAGATGTTTTTTACCATCTCATTCATTTTCCATTTCTTGAAAAGCATAAATTTAATTGTGACCGTCATTTTCCATTAAAAATTTTGTGACGTCATGTGACCGTCACAAGACGGTCATTTTTTGGTCATATGACGTCGGTGAAAAAATGACCGTCATTGCCCATCTCTAGTCATGAGACATTAATGCCTGAGATATCATAACTGAGATATTCTTGATGAGATAATTTAGCCTCAGATCAAAATGCTGGGTACCTCACGAAATCTGTCTTACCATCAACTACTCGATCCAGCCCATCCAGCCTTTGGTATATTCCAACGAACAGTTCTTCAACTATCCGCGAGATAGCTGCAGATATGAAATTCATGTATTCACCATTGAAAACTGAAGGGAATAAAATACGAACCAATACACCTCAAGGGAAAATGGCGTTATCTGTTGCAGTAATCCCGGATGTTTTATGTCGTCAAGACCGGGTATATTTACACTAGTGATTATTTTTTTAATTATTCATTCAAATTAATAAATCAGTGAAACTCAATAAAATGCTTAATTTTATGTGTTCGATTCATTTTTAATATGCAACTATCAGTGGCTTGAGGATTATACGAAAAATAAGAACGAAAAACTTTAAGAAACTCAATGAGAAAATCATATGAAGTCATTGAATAATTTTATAAAGTTAACACAAAAGTAAAGGTATCCCCTTCGATCCTTATATGGTGATTCATGTAAGTAGAAATTGTGAATCATTCGTTTTCTCTTTTTTTAAATGCATCTCTTATATTTCATGAAATAAATGAAATTCATTACTACTGACAAAATTGTTATTCTATTTCATCACTAATTAGAATAAATCCATGAATTTGTTTTAATATCTAACATCACGAACTGTTGAGATCATAAAGAAAAAAATAGACAATTTTTTCTAATGACCGATTTCGCATTAGTTGAGGACATACAGAAATTTTTCATGAATTTCAGAGAAAAACGAAATAATGCAAATTTGAAAATCTACACTGAGAGAAAAATAATAGTAAAAACAATTAAATATTGAGGCAAACAGTCCTTAGAATATATTTTTTTGGAATAATAAAGAAAAGCTGTTTAACTTACTGAATTTAGTCAATTCAACTAGGGTCACACGACCAATAGATGGACACTGACCAAAAGATGGACGGTTTCTACAATCAAGGATTTTCATAAATTAATGAATGATTCTTATACTTCTCACCTCAATACCTAATTATTACATACATAGGGGAGAGTGGGGCAAAATAGACCTAGAAGATGAGATGATCTGAGATTTTTTTAAAAAGCAGCGGTTGCTTAAAAAAATCTGAAAAAATTCACAAGCAATATAGATATGTTGGGGGATTTTCTCAAATTTTTTCAGATTTTTTCGTCGAGTCCTTCATTCAAAAAAAAATTCCTTAATCATGTTGCTATGAGGGTCCATTTTGCCCCACTCTCCCCTATAGATTTATGAGCTATTTATTACATATATCGATTGATCGAAATTTAAAATCATACCACTGCAAATATGCAACTGTCCATCTGCTGGGGGTTCGAGTTATTTTCCAGTTTTTCCTTGATTTTCTTCAATTATTTCTACATTATTCAAGTTTAATTGATTTTTAGGCGAATCACTGCATATTTTTCTGTACATCATTCTTTTCTGCGACTTTTTAACTTGATTTGCCTATTTCTTATGGATTAATAAAGTGCAATATTTCCTTAATCGTCCATCTATTGGTCATGTTACCCTAGTTGATCTGTTTGAATTAATTAAATTCAGTAAATTCAACAAGTTTTTATAATTATTTCTAAAAAATATTTGCTAAGGACCGTTTACTTCAATATTCGATTGTTTTTACCACTATTTCTTTCTCAGTGTATAATTTATGATTTTCTCTCTATCTTCGTTTCCCTGAATTTTGCCTAGACATGCAAGACGAAAACTTGTGACCGGATATACGTGTATTGAATACTTGAATTATTCCCAAGTTTCTGTTTTCTCATTCTTCCGTTTTTTTCTCTTCTTTTTTTTTGTTGATGAGGGTGAGTCCTCTGAATTCTACTGTACCTGTGAACTTGTGGGAACCAAAACTTATAATAATTCACAGAGAATAATCAATACGTTGTACTGAGAGATGGAAAGAGAATTTTTTTTTAATTAAATGGATTAGAAAATAATTGAAATTTGATGTTTGAAAAGAATTCAATTCTTAATAGTTGTTTTATGGAGTATTTTGGGAGTAATCAAATCGAGGAATTTACATAATAATTTTTTGTACAGCAAAATCAGAACTCTAAACGAATCATGAGGAAAATCCCCTTCAGCTTACAAATGACGATAGGTCGTGCATTAAAATGCTTTAAAGAATATTCCAAATAAATATGTTTGTATTTTTTGAATGAGAGTTATTATTTTTTCTTTTTGTTCGATAACTGGTGTTTTCGGTATTTTTGACTTTTAAAATTCATTTTGCATGCGCGATTAACTTTTCATTCCCCTGATATTTTTTTTTAGCTGCTGTAAGATGTAAAGAAATGATGAAAATTATTTCCACAAAATTTCATTCACATATTACAATTTGAAAACCTTGTTGAAGCTGACTTGAATCTTATCCGTTCGATCACTGGTCACGTCACCCTACATGTTCAGAAAAATTACTCCAGCATGAAATCAAATGATTCTTCACGATAGTCTCTTCTGTAAAAGAATTCTTCATCTCCCTTGAATTCAGAAATAATCGACGAAAACTGATGTGAAAATCTAATTATCGCAATTCACAATTTCGCTACTGAATTGAGTAGAAAAGAACGCATGTTTAAAAAATTATTTCATCATGTAGGGTCACACGACCAATAGATGGACACTGACCAAAAGATGGACGGTTTTTATTATCGAGGATTTTCATGAATAAATGAATGATTCTTGTATTTTTCACGTCAATTCTTGATTATTACATTCATATAGATTTATAAACTATTTATTACATATCGATTGATCGAAATTCAAAATCATACCACTGTGAACATGCAACTGTCCATTTATTGGGGGTTTCAGTTATTTTCCAGTTTTTCCTTGATTTTCTCTAATTATTTCTGCATTATTAAAGTTTCATTGATTTTCAATCGATTCACTGTATATTTTCCTGTACATCATTCTTTTCTGCAACTTTTTAACGTGATTTGCCTATTTCATATGAATTAATAAAGTCTAATATTTCCTTAACCGTCCATCTATTGGTCATGTTACCCTAGACAGAATTCGATTCTCATCATCGCATCGAGCTGAAACTGCTCTCAAATGAAAACTGAAATAATTAATGGTGACATTGCCTCGTGGATGGGAGGTGGAGAAAAGATGTGAGAATCAAATATTTGATGGTAAATATAGTAACTCGCAATAGCTCAGCGGTAGAGCACCTGACATGTAATCAGAGGGTCGTGGGTTCAAATCCTGCTTGCGCATTACATATTTTTTCCGAAATTTGATTTTCTAAATAAAATTTATTAATAAACTTTTTAATACTATATTTACCATCAAATATTTGATTCTCACATCTTTTCTCCACCTCCCATCCACGAGGCAATGTCACCATTAAACAATTAAATTTATTAATAAATTAATTTTTATTAATAAATTTTATTTAGAAAATCAAATTTCGGAAAAAATATGTAATGCGCAAGCAGGATTTGAACCCACGACCCTCTGATTACATGTCAGGTGCTCTACCGCTGAGCTATTGCGAGTTACTATATTTACCATCAAATATTTGATTCTCACATCTTTTCTCCACCTCCCATCCACGAGGCAATGTCACCATTAAACAATTAAATTTATTAATAAATTAATTTTTATTAATAAATTTTATTTAGAAAATGTATTGTCATTTCTCAGATAGGAAATCGATTTTCCATGAGAATGAAAGAACTTGTCGTCCAGAATCAATTTTCATAAATTTCCACATGAAAAATCAATGTACAATGAAAAATCGATAGCAAAAGCCTTAGCTTTCTTTTATAATTAACGACAAATCGTTAAAATGAGTAAAATTGAAAATATTTCCAAAAGATCGCTCCTTAGCGGGAATAGAAGAATATTTTTCCATTTTATAGCAAAAAAATGATTTTTCGTCATTCAAAAATTGCAATATCAAGTTGTCTCGATGATTTTTACCATAAATTCACTGGGTTTTCTGATGGAATCATCAGGAAAGGATTCGCATTTCTCACAATACACCGACATTTCTAAAAATAATTCAGCGGTGTTATCATGGAATGATCCAATTTCACTTTAGCATTGGTTCTCTTGAAATCTTTGGGAATCTAAATAAGATAGAGAATTATTATAATAAATTTTTTTGTAGCTTTACTACCAATGACAAATTCTCTCAACTCATATTCGTACTTTGTAAAGCTATTATGTATTTACTAGAGATGTAAAATTACCAGTAATTCTTGTTGCAGTAAAATTACGGTAAAAATACCGTAATGTTACCGTACTGTGACGTAATTGGAAGAAACTACTTGTTTTCATGTAAAATTACCGTCAAAATTTTTCGATGTAACGATACCGTAATTTACTGTAATTTCCATCTATATAGATGATCCAAAAAAACATTTCCATACTGAAAGAATTACTTTTCAAGTAGTCAATTATATGAGAGTTAGTATTGGAATTTTTTTTTTTTATTAAATTTTTTAAAAGGACAATTATTTAATTTTGTTAATCATTCAATGAGAACAGTTACCCGATTTATTTATTTTTGCCTCCTCAGGATAATCATATTTTCATACATCAATATTTAGAATAATAGGGGAGAGTGGGGCAAAATGGACCCTCATAGTAATATGATTAAGGATTTTTTTTCAGGATGAAGGACTCGACGAAAAAATCTTAAAAAATTTGAGAAAATCCTCCAATATATCTTTATTGTTTGTCAATTTTTTCAGATTTTTTGGAGCAACCGCTGCTTTTTTAAAAAATCTCGAGTCATCTCATGTTCTAGGTCCATTTTGCTCCATTCTCTCCTATGTTAGGAATATTAATGATGGTAACAACAATTTTATAATTCTTCATTGGCTGTCACTGACGTTTTTACAATTTTTGTTATTTACTGACGTTCGGTAAATTACGGTATTAAAACCGTAAAATTACCGTAAAATTACTGGTATCGTTACCTTTTCACATCTCTAGTATTTACCACATTCCTTTTATTAGTCACGATAATATTTAGAGTAAACACTCCCATGTTTCCACATTTAAAAAAAAATCTTGTCTAAAAAAATGATCACGGCTCGAAAATACTTCCATATATACAGTTATGAAAACTGAGAATAAAAAGTTTGTGACAAAAACATCTATTTAGGACAAGAAATATTTTCTTAGTCAACATAATGTTCATTATGTAAGTATTGTACTCGCTTCCATAAGCATCACCTCAATCCTTCTTCTCGTTTTTTCCTCTTTCGTTCCAGCACTCTCAAACAAAAAATTTAATGAAGATAATGGTTAAAAGGACTGAATTATGAAACTAATGGAAAAATTAATAATTCTTCACTTTTGGTGCAAAATGCTTCAATGAAACTCAGAAATTTTTCCAAATATATTTCATGAAAACCTGTGATACAGAAAAACACCCAAATTCCCTTCACAATAATTTTTCGTGAAATTGTAGTCATGAGGTCTTTCGTAGAAAAAAAAACAGAGCTGCAAAGAAATGATTAATTAATTTCCTTATCTCCCATACATTCCTGGATCTTCGATAAATCTCATGTTATAAAATTGCTCAATATTTCAAACAATTGAAGAGGGAAAGTCATTTTCTAAAGAATCGATGTTCCAATGCTATGGAAAGATCTATAAAATCTAATTCTTTGGGAGTTAAAACAAATCAAAGTTAATTTAATCAATTCACTCTTCAAAAAAATTTCCGAAACTAGGAGATAATGAAAAAAAGTACTCTCAATGTAATAATCCATGAAAAATTTGGAAGATTCTTGTAAATAAGAGAGATTTTATCGAACATAGTGGATTGCAAAAGTTTTTCACATGAAAATTATTTTGTGTAGTACTAACGAAAAAATTAAGAAATTCTCGAATACTCTATTGTTTCGAAGGAATATTCTGCAGAACTCTCGCTCCTTTAAATTAAACTCACTGAACAAAAATTTTCCTTCTAAACCATCTCTTTGACTCCCGGCCGTCCCTCTTCAACCTTTCTTGTAACTTCACTTTTCCATTATTTTGCTCTTTTTCATCATACCAAACAAAAAAATTTTGAGAAACTACACAGAGAAAAAGGTTTTCTTAATTTAAAAATGTGCAGTCACTTAATTTGAGTGACCTGCCATTCTTAAATTAAGTGACTTTTCTCACTTAAATCAAGTGACTTTTTCTTTCTTAATTTAAGAAAGTACAACTCAGCTAAATTAAGTGACTTTTCTCACTTAAATCAAGTGACTTTTTCTTTCTTAATTTAAGAAAGTAAAACTCACCTAAATTGAGTGACTTTTCCCACTTAAATCAGGAAACTATTTCTTTCTTAAATTAAGTGACTTTTCTCACTTAAATCAAGTGACTTTTCTCGGTTAAACCAAGTGACTGTTTCTTTCTTAATTTAAGAAAGTAAAACTCAGCTAAATTAAGTGACTTTTCTCACTTAAATCAAGCAACTATTTCTTTCTTAAATTAAGTGACTTTTCTCACTTAAATCAAGTGACTTTTTCTTTCTTAATTTAAGAAAGTAAAACTCACCTAAATTGAGTGACTTATCCCACTTAAATCAAGTAACTATTTCTTTCTTAAATTAAGTGACTTTTCTCACTTAAATCAAGTGACTTTTTCTTTCTTAATTTAATAAAGTAAAACTCACCTAAATTAAGTGACTTTTCTCACTTAAATCAAGTAACTATTTCTTTCTTAAATTAAGTGACTTTTCTCACTTAAATCAAGTGACTTTTCTTTCTTAATTTAAGTGACTGCACATTCTTAAATTAAGAAAACATTTTTCTCTGTGTAATTGTAAAGGATAAATCATTAGAAGAAATTAACAGCTAGCAGCCTCAAGAAATTGAGTTAGCCACCTGAGTTTCTATTTATCATTTCCATGTTCACCAATTAGTACATTCAACACTCTGGAATTTCGTTAGCTTCAATGCATTCGGATAAATAGTAACTGGTATCACGAATTTATTCTGAGACTACTCTTTGGGGTTAACGTCCAATTCTACCAACACTCGAAGCCTCGAACACACAGATGTGTGTCAATTTAATTACCCTTAGCTAATATTCGACGCTGAAATTCAATTTACAATCATTTTCATCGACACGTTTGTAGTAAAAAATAATCCTCAACTAAAATTAATCAATTTTCGTCAGAAAATAAATGAAGATTTGTAGAAATTTCATATTAAGTCAAAAATATCCATCAAAGTTTCCATTATTAGCTACTGCAGTAGAAGATGAATCAATGTTAAATTTTTCTGATAAATCATCATGATAAAATGATAAATTCATAGTTTTTATCACCAGTTTTTAACTCAATATAATTCCCACTGGGATGGTAAAGTCTTCGTTTATATACAAAACGTAACTTATTTCGTCGGCAGTGCCAGAAGTCCACGGAGTTATTTATAACAGAATTCGTAAGTGCGAGAGTTGATGTGCACTCTTCGCATGTTCAATATACTCCAGAGTTCATCAAATAGACGAAGTATTTTTAATATTTCGATGAAGATTTTTGAATGCAATTTTTGCAGTTTTATTTTTCGATTCAATCATTTTCGAGTATTTTTAATCATGGATCGAGAACGAAATCGAAAAACGAAGCAAAACTTTATCTTTATACTTTTATTATTTAGGACTTCTCGAGAACGAGAACTGAAGTGGAACGAATTTGAAAAAAAAATTTGTTGAAGAACGAAATGAAAATGTTCACGAAATGAAAACGCTTTCGCATAGGGTTTTCGTGGATTAACAAAATGAAAATTTTTCATGGAAATAACGGTGTAACGACAGTATGAAATGTTAACGTTCTTACAGAACGTTTCTGTGTGAGAATTGAACGAAATGGAAGGATGTCCAAAAGGAACGTTGTTGCAGCAGAACGAAATGTGAATGTTCTCGCAGAATGTTCTGGCAGAAGAACGAAAGGGAAGGATCCTTCATAAAAAGGAACAAGAACGCAAACAATCGATATATCGAAAGTTGTCACGATTAAAGTGAAGTCCTCATTCCTCATTGGTCAGTTAAATTAAGAGTAGTATAGTACGCGAAATCAGGAGATGCGGTAGCATCTCTCGACAAGTACGAGCCCAACACTCTCTGTCAGGCAAGGGCTACCGCACTCCTATACACAGAGAAAAATGCTTTCTTAATTTAAGTGAGAAAACTCACTTGATTTAAGTGAGTTTTACTTTCTTAAATTAAGTGAGAAAACTCACTTGAGTTAAGTGAGTTTTACTTCCTTAAATTAAGTGAGAAAAAGTCACTTGATTCAAGTGAGAAAACTCACTTGATTTAAGTGAGTTTTCTCACTTAAATCAAGTGATTTTTTCTCACTTAATTTAAGAAAGTAAAACTCACTTAAATCAAATGAGTTTTCTCACTTAAATCAAGTGAGTTTTCTCACTTAAATTAAGAAAACATTTTTCTCTGTGTACAGCTAAATAGGATTCGAAAAATTTCAATAATTTTTTCTATAGTCAAAATTTCATCTCATGAGACGATTTTTCGGTAATATATTGCTTTTACCATTATCTTCGAATTTATGCAAAAAAAAAAAATTGAAAAAACGATATTTTATTATTAATTAAAAAACTTGGCCAGAATTCTTCTCCAATCGAACTTTCGTTGGGACATTGTAACTGAGGTAGTGCCTCACCGACACTATGTAGAAAGTATGCGTCACACAAACACACGCAGTAAACATCAAACGCGCTTGGCTTTGAATGGAAATATCTCGAAAACTATTGAAAATTTCTCGAGACATGCTGCGAATAAAATTTAGGAGATAAATTAACGAATACAATAAGCGAAACCCCGTACTTGTACGACTTGTACTTTCCGAAATATTAATGCTTTACTGAAAAGTTTAACAATGACGTGCGTAACCTAAGAAAAAATTACGGAGTTTTGATTTTACCGACCGTGTATAGACTATTTTTATTTTTTGTGATACACTTTTTGCGGCAATTTGTTCCTAAGAAAAAATAATTAGAGCCTCGCGCGTTATTTTCGAATTTTTCATTGGAAAAATCATATTTCAGAAACTAAGAGTCGTAGGATAATGGAGTTTTGCTCATTCTGTTCCTTAATTTTGTCTCTAAATTTCATTCGCAGCATGTCTCAATAAATTTTCAATAGTTTTCGAGATATTTCAATTCAAAGTCAAGTTGATCAGCACGCGTCTAGATTTGATTTAATCCATCTCTATTACATTGCTCATTTATAAATAAAAAAAGAAGTGAAATGGCAGAAAAAAAAACGCCAGTGCGTTTTTAAAAAAACGTCGACAAGTACGCGCCCCGATTTTATTGAAATTAAAAAAAAATATAAAATGATAAAATTGGCATTATAGAATGAATTTGAAAAATTGAATAGTAAAGAAAGTAAACAAAAGAAACGTACTTGGTGTACCAAGTGAAAACACAGATTACAGGTACACCAAGTACGTTTCTTTTGTTTAATTTCGTTACTATTCAATTTTTCAAATTCATTCTACAATGCCAATTTCATCTAGTATTGGAATAATAAGATGATGAATTAATTTGAAAAAGTAATGCACAGGTAGATCGCCGGACTTGTACTATTCTCATTTCATAATTTTTTTTCATTTCAATAGAATCGGGGCGCGTACTTGTCGACGTTTTTTTTAAAAACGCACTGGCGTTTTTTTTTCTGCCTATACTATACTAAAGATACCTAACGGGCGCAGCATCGGTCTCGTAGGGGTAAAAACAATCAAATATTGTGGCAAATGGTCCTTAGCAAGTATTTTTTCGAAATAATTCAAGAAATTGTTGAATTTACTGAATTTAGTTACTCCAAATAAATAAACTCGTTGAATTTATTGAATATAATTAATTCAAACAGATTAACTAGTTGAATTGACTCAATTCAGTAAATTCAACGACTGTTTTCAATTAATTCATTCATTTTTTACTATTATTTTTTTTTCAGTGTAGTCTGCGGATGCAATTGCGCAAGATATTTTTTTTTATTTTTCAATAATATCTAACGGATAAATTGGTGAAGTATTGAGCATATTCCCAGAATATCCTTCTTCCATTTAGAATATTAAATTGAATACAATCATCAATCGTCCATTCAAAAATAATAAAAATATGCGAAAATTTTTGATAATCACTGGACAACTGACTCTATCTTTACACAGAAAAAAATGTTTTCTTAATTTAAGTGAGAAAAGTCACTTGATTTAAGTGAGTTTTACTTTCTTAAATTAAGTGAGGAAAAGTCACTTGATTTAAGTGAGAAAAGTCACTTGATTTGAGTGAAAAAAGTCACTTAATTCAAATGAGTTTTACTTTCTTAAATTAAGAAAGAAAAAGTCACTTGATTCAAGTGAGAAAACTCACTTAAATTAAGTGAGTTTTCTCACTTAAATTAAGTGAGTTTTCTCACTTAAATCAAGTGACTTTTTCTCACTTAATTTAAGAAAGTAAAACTCACTTAAATCAAGTGACTTTTCTCACTTAATTTAGGAAAGTAAAACTCACTTAAATCAAGTGAGTTTTCTCACTTAAATTAAGAAAGCATTTTTCTCTGTGTAATTTAAGAATGTGCAGCCACTTAATTAAAGAATGGCAGGTCACTTAAATTAAGTGACTTTTCTCACTTAAATCAAGTAACTTTTTCTTTCTTAATTTAAGAAAGTAAAAGTCACTTAAATTAAGTGACTTTTCTCACTTTAAAAAAGTGTCTTTTTCTTTCTTAATTCAAGAAAGTAAAACTCACTTAAATCAAGTGATTTTTCTTTCTTAATTTAAGTGACCTGCACATTCTTAAATTAAGAAAACATTTTTCTCTGTGTAGAAGAAGCAAGTTCAGAAAAATTCTCAAAAAGCCTTTTGATAGGTCATTCAAATCTCTGGTGACAGGCACCCGGGTCAAAAAAAACCCAGTGTAAATGTATACGTGGTAAAACTTTGGGTTTTTTTGGCTGGGTTTTTCTAGTTGGGTTCCTTTTGCTGGGGTGCTTATGTCACGCGACCAGAATAATCATGAAAATTTCGGCCTATTATGATGAATAACTCTTAAAAAATGGACTGAAAAGAGAAGTGGAAATTAAACCTTATCATGGATCATTTCCTCATCTGCAAAAAATATCCCCTCATGAATTTCGTTAAAACTACACAGAGAAAAATGTTTTCTTAATTTAAGAATGTGCAGTCACTTAATTTAAGAATGTGCAGTCACTTAATTTAAGAATGTGCAGGTCACTTAAATTAAGAAAGAAAAGTCACTTGATTTACGTGAGAAAACTCACTTGATTTAAGTGAGTTTTACTTTCTTAAATTAAGAAAGAAAAAGTTACTTGATTTAAGTGAGAAAAGTCACTTAATTTAAGTGAGTTTTACTTTCTTAAATTAAGAAAGACAAAGTCACTTGATTTAAGTGAGAAAAGTCACTTAATTCAAGTGACCTGCCATTCTTAAATTAAGTGACTGCACATTCTTAAATGAAGAAAACATTTTATTCTGTGTAATAGTGTTCAAGGAATAGTGTCGCGAAAAAAACTGGTATTAAAATTACTTAAAATCAACGGAAACTTTTTGTTTTACTATCAATTCACTTCATCGCTTTCTGAATATTTAATCTCAATTATTTATAAAAATAGGCTGATGAAGTCAGCATGTGACTAATTTTGTTCTAAGAATCTTTGTAATCAACCACTGCAAGTGACGAATTGTTTCGAGCGCGAATTGCATGGCCCAATAACGTTTTGGCCATTAACAGAAGTAGGTTGATGCTTATTCATTGTTTTCTCGTCTTCTTTTATTTCTTAATTCATCAATCAAATCTGCTAACATTGTATATGTTTAACGACGCGCGATGACGACTCTCTGTCTAACCACTTCCTTTTTGGACAATTAATCATAACAATACTGATAATTACTTTACCGCAATTAACTTTCTGTATTCTGTTTTGTGATTAACTCTTCAATAAATTATTCACAACTGCAAATCATTCATTGTATTTTTTTTTAATTGCTCATGATTCTGATGGAATAATCGATTGGAAATTATTCACACATCATTTATATTTAACCCACAATTGATTGTTGATAAATTTTGGATACAATTTCCGGTATGACGTAGGAAGTATGGTTTTCAAAGATTCCTATGAAATTCCTGTCAGGGGAAATTCCACAGATAATGCCATTCATGATTCAAAGCTCAACTACCGAATTGTTTGAGTTTAACGGAAATTCCCGTCGTAAATTCAACATTTTCAATTTTATAGATTTACATTTTTTTTCTCAATTTTATTGAAACTAGACTTAGGGTGCGCGCACAGCCTACCTTTTTTGCATGGTGCTCTTGAAAATTTATATATATTTTTACACATATTTCTGAATTGACCGTCATTGAAATGAAGAAAAATGAATGTAAAGCGCGTTTTCACGTACAAAAAGCAGCAATTTGCCCGTTTGAAGAAGAAATACGTTTTTTCTGAAATTAATGCATTTTAGAGGCAAAAAGGCGCAAGTCCTTTGCATTCATGCCACTTTATTACTGAAGTCCTTAATAATATGATGAAAAGATAATAATAATGATAATTTGAGGGTTTTTTTACCATTTTTTTTGCTATAAAAGGCAAAAAAAATCGTTGCATTCAATAATAATATTTAACATAGACTTTTTAGAGACAAAAATATATTATATACTATCATGTATAATATATTATATACTATTCTATATATATAGTATATATATAATATAATATAATATAATATAATATAATATAATATAATATAATATAATATAATATAATATATTATAATATAATATATATAATATATTATATTATATTATTTTATATCATATTATATATATATATACTATATACTATAGTATATCTATAATATATATTAGGATAAGTGATGACAGAAAATGTCCCATGCTTTTTTATATTATGGAAAAAAGGGGAGCTTCCACTGATAAATAATATAATACAATTATTCTTGAAGAAATAGTCCAGGAGATTATTGAGGAAAGTTTTCTTAGATTTCAAGATTAACTTAAAAATAAGAAAGTAATCAGAATTTTATCTCATAAATCTTTTTATTTAATATATAAATAGATAGATATTTCATTGAGAAGTTTGTTTTTATGTCAGAATTTAAACTTTAATGTTAAAATTTTAATCAGACACTTCGGGTACTCTTTCTGATATTTTGAAAAAATTTCATTAAACATTGAAATTACCTATTAAGGAAGCAATGAAGTATGTCGAAAATAACAAGAACAATGTCCATCATATTTGCAAGGCTGGAAACTAATATCGTGTATACCTATAACTATTATAGGCTTCCAGGCTTTCGTATAGTTCTGTAGTTTGTGCATCTTGTAAGACTTGCAAGTATAAGACAGGTCTAAGAGTGCAGTAGAAAAAATTGTTGAGAGAAATAGCCTTAAGTCATAAACCGAGACTGAGAACTTGAATAATGAACAAAACAAAATGAATTGTGTATAACATTTTCCAGCGTGAATTGTTCGATCTGCCTCAAAAAGTGAGTAAACCCGCAAGGAAGAGAAATATATTGCTATGAATATATTTAATAATATCGGATTGATAACGGGTGATATGATTCGGCAAAAATGTGTGTGGTGTTCAATATATTATGTAAATATATACATAATTATACTATTCCAATTATATCGATTTTGATATTTCATCATGTAATTTTCCATATCTAAGACATTTGATATTGGGAAATATATTTTTTCATTTTCAATTCATCATATAATAATGACAGTATACTTTATACTGTTTTCCTGTTTTGTATGAGAATCATTATAATTTTTATTTTATATTTGATCATATATTTTAATGAAAATAAAATATATTATATTCCATTTTATATAGCTGCACTTTATGATAACTAGATAGTTTGTATCGTTACTCTAATGCCAATTCCGTATGATGTACATCTTCAATAATTTCAAATGTTCTCATGATCCATTTAGATATTGTGGAGAGTACGTTACTCAGAGAGCCTCCTCTATAAAATAAATTAAATATTTTTTTTGTCTCAAAATTTGAAAATTACATTCTTTCCTGGAATTTTATGATTTTTACAAACTATTTTTAACTGATATTTTTTATTATATCTTTGGAGTATTAATTTCATTATATGCCAATGTTATATATTTTATTATATTCTGATTAAATATTAATATTATAAATAGTATAATATATGCTGGATCATATTCCAAATTTATAGTTGCTATAATTATAAGGTCCAATAGGAAAGAATTATAATAAACCATTATATCTTTCTCATTATCGAATTATATAATATTCCAGCAAAAATATGCCTATGGATTCTTATATGGAATTTACAATATTATAGAATTCATCAGTTACTCAAAATTATATTTTCAACAATATATATCTTTTCCATACGGGAATGAATTAGAATTTAAAAAATTAATTATCTCATTTTTTTTTCAATTTACATTCTAACGAATTCCCTAATTTTCTTTCAACTACAGCAAAACTACGGAATAACGATTCTCCTCAGTCTCTGCGGACCCTAAAGAAGTGTGGATGTTCTTGAACCCTAAAAATTAGAGTAAACAAATAGTTAGCCTGCATGACTAGAGGACTTTCAAAGGAGTAGAGGGGGGAGAAGCAAAATTGAGCCATCAGCCCGGAGCAGTTGACACAGACTTTTTTTGTTGAAGCTAAATGTTAATCTGTCTTATCATTTTTTTTTGAGGATGTGCAGTTACCATTACTAAATGACTTGGTAACTGTTACTAAGTGCAGTTTGGTCTGCTTATGAAGAAAATCGTTACGGCAAATTTGGTCGATAATATGTTGTGTAATTTCGTGACGGAGTTTTTCTTGTGAAGACAAATCAGAGTTACAAAAAATCTTGTTATGGAAATTGTTTTTTGAGAAGTTTAATTTTCGTTGAAAATGAAACATCTCAAAATCATAAAAGACAGATTTCGCGATTAGAATTATGGAGAAAAATGATCACAGAAATTTCTCCATCTTTTCTCAATCTCGGAATATTTCCTCAAAATGTGTCACGAGAATGATAATCGAATGACTCCGAAATTAGCCTGCATGAAGTATCTCATATTTATGGAAAATGGGTAAATTTACCAATCACATTTCGAATAATGAATAGAGATATCCAACGAAATGAGTGTAACGAAAATTCATTTTATTTTAACATTGGTTTTTAGAGAAATTTTAGTACAATTCTTTTTCTATAGCTTTGATCATTCCAGACGAAAGGTAATGCCTCTTTATTTCTCGGGCAATTACATCTCGGCAAAAAAATCTCGACAACAATATCTCAGGGCAAAAATATCTCAGGGTAAAAATTTCTCCTTCAGAAAAAATTTGAAAAATTCTCAAAAATCTCAAATATATTAGAATAAAACTGATTTTTTTTTCAATATTTTTTCTTTATTATATATAATATATATATATATATATATTTATACTTAATGGAAAAATCAGTTTTATTCTCATGTATTTGAGATTTTTGAGAATTTTTGGAATTTTCCTGAAATTTTCATGAAATTTTTATAAAACTTTTTATAAAATTTGGCAAATGTGTCTTATCCCCACTTCGCTGTTCCTTCATACAATAATTTTAAATTAAATTCAATTCATTCATTGAACAGACTGAATGAGATATAGAATGAGTGTGCTATACTGCACATTTACCTAAAATTTTTCTGAAATTTTTTCTGATAATTTCTCAAATTAAACATCTAGCTAAAAATATGAGATGTTTTGATCCCGAGATATTTTTGATTCAGATGTTTTGGGCACGAGACATTTTTGACTGAGATGTTTTGATCCCGAGATATTTTTGATTGAGATGTTTTGGGCACGAGATATTTTTGATTGAGATGTTTTGGTCGAGATGTTTCAGTCGAGATATAAAGAGACCGTACCCAGACGAAATAGGTCCCTACCAAAAAAAAATCGATCCACCATAGATTCCGAGATATCTTCAGAAAACTGATTACGAATTCCAATTCCCTGAATTGAAATTACCTACCATTTCAGTGTTAACGACGAGAAAAAAATCAATTTTCCATTATAACACATCAAATGGAAATGACTTTTCTCACGTATCATTGAACGTCCCTCCATTAATTTCGTGGTCCTCAATCATTTCCAAACAAAAAGAAAACAATGAGAGAAAACGGAAGAAGAAAGAAAATCGCTTTTAATTTTTTTTAACCATAATTTAAAAAAGCATGGGACATTTTCTGTCATCACTTATCCTAATATATATTATAGATATTCTATACTATATAGTATATATAGTATATATATAATATGATATAATATAATATATTATATATATTATATCATAATATATATTATTATTATATCATAATATATAATATTATTATATATTATATTGTCACCTTAGAGTGAAAGGGGCGTAAGTGTCATTTTTCCCGATTTTTTTTTCTCAAAATAACAAAAAGGCGTATCTCTACCATTATTGCTCCAATAGGCTTTCCAAGGCCTTTTACGCAATATTAGTGAAATAAAAAAAAATAATAACATAAAGGCGTAAGTACCACTGACTAATAACAAAGGGGCGTAAGTGCCAAAATTGAAATAAAAAAATCCTAAAAACAAAAGGGCGTAACTCCAAAAATTCTCCTGAGATAAAAAAAAATTTATAAAAACAAAGAGGCGTAAGTGCGGAGATAGGTCCTTTTCACTTTAACTTTAACAATTATATAGCGATTAAAAAGGAAATAACAAAGGGGCGTAAGTGTGGAGATACGTCGCTTTCATTTTAAAATTGGTAGTTATGCCACTATGTTATTTTAATTTTCATTTATCCAAATAATGTTCCAGAGGCCATAAAAAACATTTTGGAGTGATAAGTGGACATACGCCCCTTTCACTCCAGAATTTCGTGTTTTTGGCACTTACGCCCCTTTCACTCTGAGGCGACGATATAATAATATAATATATTATATATGATAGTATATAATATATTTTTGTCTCTAAAAAGTCTATGTTATCCTCAAACGGGCAAATTGCTGCTTTTTGTACGTGAAAACACGCTTTACATTCATTTTTCTTCATTTTAATGACGGTCAATTCAGAAATATGTGTAAAAATATATATAAATTTTGAAGAGCACCATGCAAAAAAAGGTGCGTGCTGCGCGCGCAACCAAAGTCTAGTAATTCCAAGCTTTTACACACATTGCCGGCTGCTGGTATGATGTTTTCCTTTTGATATTTGCCCTGGTTGCCGACATGGCGATATCATGCGTGGGCGAGAGAGATGGACAAAGAGAAAGAGAGCGTACAAGAGAGCCCTCAGTGTGTGACTTTTGTGGAGGGAATGGGTTTTGCTGCGCGGGTGAAATACGGAGAGTGGAATGCCAATGGGTGGGGCGAATGAAGAAAAAGAGAAAGAGAGAGCAAACAAAGAAGAGCAAACGGTGCAAGTTAGTGACACAAGCAGCACCAACCGGGAAACCTATCCCCAGGACGCCATACTTGTATTACTCCTCTTCACTGGTTTGTGTGTCTCTGTGTGTACCATTGAGGGGAAAATAATTTCCTGACGCCAGTACGCCGTCTCTATTCGGCATTGGCGGATTTCTCAATTTGTGAGGTTAAAAATTCAGCCGTCAGCGGCATCAAATAACACGCCCCGTGTCTATTTTCTTTTTTTCCCCATATATTTTATTTCGATATTTAAGAATTATTTTGTACGATAAATGTAAAAATTGTGAGGTGTTTCTTTTTTTTTTAAAGGGAAAATTAGGAAAAAACTATCATTGTGAAGATCAAATAAATACCAAAGGTCTACTGTGTAATCTAAGTCAAATTATTGATGGTGAGTGATACAATACTGCACTTGAAAGAAAATTAGAATAAAATTTTGGAGTCAATGGTTGATTGAGTTAACAAGGAGGAGAGGAGGTTTGAGAATACGGGCGCCTTAAAGCCTTTTTCGTAAAGAATGTTGTCATCTTTGTAAAAAAAAAAGCTCATTTAATGTGTTCCTTCAAACCGAATAGTTGCTGCGTTACTTATGGTTTTTCAGAGAAGAAATAAAATCTTTTATCGAGACAATTAGAGTCTGTTCTACTGTTTGAAGAATATCTTGGGGAATCAGCGGTATCGGCGAAAATTTCCAAGAGCTTTTTTCTGCAGAGAATTAAATTACCTTAAAAAAAAAGGATTTTCATAAATTTCTCAAAATTTAATAGCTCCCGAGATATTTACAAAAATAAAATCCAACTCACATTTTTTCTAATCTATATTTACGACTTTACGATTAAACGGAGTTGGGATAGGTCTTTAAAGTTCTTCGACACTTTCATCGGATCATTAAAAAAATGCTTCAGTTCATCTCATTTTTTCGCAAATACTCCGATTTATTTGAAACTTAATGTAATCAATCATTTCTACTTTCTTAATCATCTTGTAAATTAATGATTCAGCATTGGTGTTATTAGATTAGAAATTCCTAATGGCACCTGCTGTTATCGGGGAAATTCCGAAAAATCCACCACTTTTATTATCATAAAAAATAAAAAAATTTCTGTATTTTTCGTCTCCTCTATCTCTGCACAATTCGTGTAATTCTGGTTGTCAAGTGAAAGATACACGGAGACAAACACTTTGCAAAGATTTGAATTAAAACTGAAGTCTCCTCAAATCTTCCTTTCTTCCGACTTTTTTTTTCAACAAGTACTGCAGAAATGAAAATGTCATAAATTGTATGAAACTGTCTAGATAAGTTAAACCGTGATATTTACATCAGGTATATCTTTTTTCAGGGTAAATTTTTCATTTAAATTACCTTAAGAAAGAAGAGTAGATACTTGTGCTCATTTTACCAGCTTTCCCTTTACTCTTATTACAAAAAATATCAGGGACATTGAAAGAGAGAAAAAAAAATTGTAAGATGTTTTCTGTATTTCTTTATATCGTCATTCAGCATCTGAATTAAAAAATAAAGGATGGGTCCTCAACCAAGCAGAAAAATGCTGGGTTGGGCTTACATTTCCCTTCATCGCTAATTCCCTAAATGATGAATCAAACCAGTTATTATTCCGTGTTTTCATTTGTTTATGATTAGAAATGTAAAATTACCAGTAATTCTTGTTGCAGTAAAATTACGGTAAAAATACCGTAATGTTACCGTATTGTGACGTAATTGGAAAAAACTACTTGTTTTCATGTAAAATTACCGTCAAAATTTTTTGATGTAACGATACCGTAATTTACTGCAATTTCCATCTATATAGATGATTCAAAAAAACATTTCCATACTCAAAGAATTACTTTTCGAGTAGTCAATTATATGAGAGTTAGTATTGAAATTGTTTTTTTTTTATTAAATTTTTTAAAAGGACAATTATTTAATTTTGTTAATCATTCAATGAGAACAGTTACCCGATTTATTCATTTTTGCCTCCTCAGGATGATCATATTTTCATACATCAATATTTAGAATAATATGTTAGGAACATTAATGATAATAACAACAATTTTATAATTTTTCATTGGCTGTCACTGACTATAAAAAAAGTAACACAAATGATGATCAGAAAGGCTGCGAATCGATTTAAAAAATTAATTCCGTAATTCATCTATACACAGAGAAAAATGTTTTCTTAATTTAAGAATGTGCAGGTCACTTAAATTAAGAAAGAAAAGTCACTTAATTTAAAAGAGAAAAGTCACTTAATTTAAGTGATTTTTGCTTTCTTAAATTAAGAAAGAAAAAGTTACTTGATTTAAGTGAGTAAAGTCACTTAATTTAAGTGAGTTTTACTTTCTTAAATTAAGAAAGAAAAAGTCACTTGATTTAAGTGAGAAAAGTCAATTAATTTAAGTGAGAAAAGTCACTTAATTTAAGTGACTTTTGCTTTCTTAAATTAAGAAAGAAAAAGTCACTTGATTTAAGTGAGAAAAGTCAATTAATTTAAGTGAGAAAAGTCACTTAATTTAAGTGACTTTTGCTTTCTTAAATTAAAAAAGAAAAAGTTACTTGATTTAAGTGAGTAAAGTCACTTAATTTAAGTGAGTTTTACTTTCTTAAATTAAGAAAGAAAAAGTCACTTGATTTAAGTGAGAAAAGTCACTTGATTTAAGTGAAAAAAGTCACTTGACTTAAGTGAGGAAAGTCACTCAATTTAAGTGACCTGCCATTCTAAAATTAAGAAAACATTTTTTTCTGTGTATAGATGTAAATTTACCGTTATATCTCTAAAAATGATAATTACTGTAATTTATTTTGAAAATCAGTGTTTTTACCATTTTTGTTATTTACTGATGTTCGGTAAATTACGGTATTGAAACCGTAAAATTACCGTAAAATTACTGGTATCGTTACCTTTTCACATCTCTAGTCATGATAATGGATTTAGAAAAGTGAAAAGAAAAACGGTAAATGAACATCAATGGAAACGTGTTTGCCGGTGAGGAATTATGAATGAGCTTATAGCCTCCAGTCACAAGATGCAATAGATGTCTGCTTGGTCTGGCTTCAACCTAGCAACCGTCACTCATAACACCTTTGCAATAGTGATATTATTCACTTAATCATACTGATGAGAGTAATGATACTTTGAATGAAAGAGAAATGATGAATTCATCATTTTCTGTGGATTTCAATGAAATCTTAAAAGCTACTGTCAATGGCCCAATTAATGCCATCGGCCCAATTAATGCGATTCTTCATACATTTTCTTGATTATTGAACTTATTCGAATTTTCAACTCTAAGGAATTGATAACAGTGGCTAGAAAAAAATTCGAAATTCAAAATATCCGATATTTCTCTACTAGATATATTTCTAAAATTAATCCATTGAATGTGACCAGCGTGCTCAGCAAGATAAAGCCCTAAAGCTCTTTATGTGGAGTCAGAGTGCCTCATCAGTTCAATGTGTGATATTGAGAAAATTTAAGTATTTGAAAAATCAAAAATTGTATTGATTGTTAGCAAAATCATTGGACTTTCATACAAATTGACGAATAATTTACAAATAACGACCAGTGATGGAAACTAATTGATGGCAATTATTGGGACCCTCTATGGCAGAAATCGGGCCATAGTGGCATGAATCGGGCCATGGGCAAAATATTTTCAAAAATATAAATTAAATAATTTTTATCATTAATTCAAGAAAATAATTAATGTAAATGATAGTCCAGAGCCTAAATTCTTTCGAGGAAAAATCGAATTTGAATTTATGATAAGATATAATTTTTCTATGAAAGATATGTGGCAGAATAGGTCTCTTGGTGGCATTAATTGGATCATTGACGGTATTGGGTTTGAGGAAATTCATCATGAGACATTTTTTTTTTAAGTTTTCTACAAAATAATATCTTAATGATTTTCTCCGAAAATTCCTTATTTTTCAATTTTTTCAAGAATATCTTGGTAACTCTTGAGTTTGAGGGATTTTACAAGAAAACTTTTTAGAGAGTACAAAAGTTTCCGCAAGAAAAATCTTCCGGTGAAGGCTTCTCCATTAACTCGCTCCTATGAAATCATTAAAAACAACTGGAGATTGAAATGAAAGAACTAACAAGAGTTCATGCATTGAATTTACTCATTGTTTACTGAATGTCTCTGAAACTAGTGGGTTTAGGGTCTTTCATCAAGGAAATGAGATACTAAAAATAGCAAAAATTTAAAAATTTTCAGTTTTTTTTTCGTTAAAAAATGAATTGTCTTAAAAAATGAAAAATATTCATATGTAAAAGCTCAAAAAAAAAAACGGTAAAAGCTCATTTTTCCCAACAGTTTTTGTTCATGATTACTTGTTCAAAAAAATAAAGAAAAATTATCAGATGTGTGCTAATTTCATTAGAATAAGAAAACATCTTCTGGTAAAGAATTCAATCCTTTACAGAAAAAAGTCCCCTGATGAATCTCGTTAAATCTAATAGTTTTTAAGATACCCTCAGGAAAAGATTAATTATCGAAAATAAAGGAAATAATTTTCTTATATTTGATACAATTGATACAAATATAGGACTTCATATAGAGTTTTATTTAACTAGCAAAAACGTTTGGCTCTCCGTCATCGTTATTTATACGAGTGACGATGCCATGTGTCTGCGAGTTATGATCTTTTAGTGTATACATACCAGAGACGCCTAGTTACACATTCCAATTGCTGATAGTTAATGAACCTGTTTCAAATTTCGGAACGAAAATCTTCACTAAAAAATTATTCAAATAATCATTCTATTTATATCTACAATTTTTGAAGTAAAGATTTCATTGAAGAAATAATAATAATCAGCATCAAAGAGTTCACATATGAGAGAATCTGTTTCTTCTTTCGCCAAATGTTTGAATTAAAAACGCTGATGAAGGTTTTTCATCTGGAAAAATAATCATTTAAATTCAAGGTTCATGAAGAAAAAAGTTCAATGGATTTTGTTAGTTGTGAGGATTTTGTCAGCTTCGTTTAAAAAAATTGTAGACATTTCATAAATCCAAAAACCTTGATTTTTGAGAAAAAAAATCCTGAATCGGAGTGAAATAAATATTGAAAAGTTTTTCTTATCTCAAATATTTAGATTCATTTTTTTCCCCTGAACATGAGAAACATTAATCTGTTGCTACTTCCGGAAAAAAAACAGAATATGTTGTTTTTAGAGAATGTCTGATGCGGAAAAACCATTGTGATTATGTACATAGTAGTGTTGTTCTAAGATTCAGCTGGTTAAACACACTGGAATGTGGTTTAACGTTTAACTAAAACCCGGAATCTACCGTGTAGAGCTCAAAATTTTCTTCAAATTTAATATCTGCCGTTGAAGATTGTTTCGAAGATAGTTCAGATAATCCAGTTTTTTTTTAATACGAATTGGATGATAGTTGACCGTAAAATTTTCAAATTAATAGTTGGTTATTTGGCCTTTCGATCAGGTAAATTAAAGCAAAAAAAAAAGAACAATTAGTTCATGACGTCAACGTTTCGATCCTGATTAGGATCCTCATCAGGACGTTAAACAAATCTTTATTCTTATCTGTAAAAAATGACGAAACAAAAATTATTATAAATTCTATTGCAATGACAATAAATATATGAGATAAAACTTACACAGAGAAAAATGTTTTCTTAATTTAAGAATGTGCAGTCACTTAATTTAAGAATATGCAGGTCACTTAAATTAAGAAAGAAAAAGTCACTTGATTTAAGTGAGAAAAGTCACTTGATTCAAGTGAGAAAAGTCACTTAATTTAAGTGAGTTTTACTTTCTTAAATTAAGAAAAAAAATTCACTTGATTTAAGTGAGAAAAGTCACTTAATTTAAGTGAGAAAAGTCACTTAATTTAAGTGACTTTTACTTTCTTAAATTAAGAAAGAAAAAGTCACTTGAGTTAAGTGAGAAAAGTCACTTAATTTAAGTGACTTTCACTTTCTTAAATTACGAAAGAAAAAGTCACTTGATTTAAGTGAGAAAAGTCACTTAATTTAGGAATGGCAGGTCACTTAAATTAAGTGACTGCACATTCTCAAATTAAGAAAACATTTTTCTCTGTGTACATAATGATGAAAGTAATTTAATAGAAGTTTCTCAAATTTGAATAGTGAAACACCATGCACATAATGCTATTGAAGAGGTTATAGAGTAAGTCGATGGCATGAGATTATGAAAACATTCACAAACAAGTTATTGAAATTAGAAAATGAAAAAATCTCATTCCATAAGCCAATTCAGAACTTAAAATTGACAACAAGAGGTAAAAAAGAGAAATTGAAAGAAGAAACACAAGCAACGATATCGTTGTCGAAGTGCATCGTTGACAGTTTAGGGACTTTTTCTAGTGAATCTTTCCCTAGTGACTTCCTATTTTTTTAATATTTTTGAATCATGAAGGAAAGAAAAATTTTCATGGAAACCTTTATTGCAGAAAAGAAGATGGCCTACAAAAGCTTCTTTTAACTTTTGTATATCTCCATTAGATTCCAAGATATTTTCGAAGGTACAATCATAAGAGGAAGTGCATACATTTTACTTAATCTTATTATCAGTTTTTATCAAGGACCCAAAACTTGAACGAAGAACGGAATGAAAATGTGTTATTTTCGTTTTCGTTGACAAGAATGGGAAAAGGGGAGAACGGAAATGGAAACGAAATTCGCAATAATTTTATTCGGAAGAACGAAATTGAGAGCGAAATTCAGAATTACGTTATTCAGACGAATGAAATTGGGAACGAAATTCAAAGCATTATTCACCGGCAGCGAAATTCTGAAGAACGTTATTCCAAATTTCATTCTCAATTTAATTCTCTTAAATAACATTATCATTTCGCGTTTCATTTTTCGATAAAAGCACAAAAATGAAAAGAGAACGCAAAGTTTGTACCTAGTTTTTATGAAATATCTTGAAATACGTAGGAGAGGAAGTAATTGTACAAACATTTCATGTAGCCTTGAGCCTTTCTGATCTTTCACTGTTTCTGATCTATTCGATAGAAACTAATGAAAATAATAACAAATTAGAAAACGACAAAAACATCAACTTCATATTGAATTCGGTTGCTAACGAAATCATAAATTCTACAATAGATAGCAAAACTTTCTTTTGATTTTATTGTTCTTTGACGAGGAGAATTGAAGCTACAAAAAATACGAAAAAACTTCTATTTCTAATAGATGATGAGATACTCCATAGGAAGTATCTTTGAAATTCAGTGAATGAATGTGCAATACTGGTGATTTTTAACAAATTAATTGAAATGAGAACAGTGTTAAAGAGGAAAAAGAGAAAAATCTTTTTTATTAATCAAAGGTCATGTAAATTGTCATCTAACATGACCAAGAAGTTGTTTTTGAATATATATTAAACATCATAAACTTAATTAAGGTAACACCAAAAAAAATTAATCTTGAAAAAAAAACAATATCTGATAATATTTTGTAAAAGAATTTTGAGTGTCAAATTTTTGTAATTTTTGTTCAAGAATTAATTTAAAGAAGAATAAAATGAGTATCCTGAAGAGGGCCGCACAGAGAGGCCGAAACGTAGATACATCAAAATAAAATATTGTAAAATCAATTTTCCATAGAGCAGAGACCTACGAGGTCAACATCTAATTGGGCGATTCCACCAATTCTCGAATAGAATTTCGGCTCAAAATTTTGGGGGGCGACTTTTCAGTCTTCATCGATTAAAACCATTAAAATGAAGAAAATCCTAAATTCTAAACCATTTTGCCCCACTATCGAAGCGGAAATCAATGAATTTTGATTTTCGCATCAAAATTTTCTCTTAAGAATGATGTGAGTAGCTAAATGAAAAAAAAAATACAAAATATAGATTTTCATCGCAAATTTTCTGAATTTTCTGAAAAAAATATTCTTTTTCGTCTTTGTCCTTGTTTTCGAGGTGGGAATGCTCTTTGAAATCTTCAAATGCTTGTTTCGAATCGTTCCCCAAATTTTTTTTCAATGTTTTTATTGTTTTTTGAAAATTTAGAAAATTTGCTAGGAACTATATGATTTTTGGCCCCTGCTCTTGAAAACCCCGGCGACTGTAATTAAAAACTTGAAATTTAATACTTATGAAGTACTAACATTGAATGCAAGTTGAAAAGATGAATGTTGCAAAAGACATATGTATATTGATCACATTTTATAATTCTAAATAGAAAACATCAGTTGTCTAAATATTTTCCATTTAGGATTATAAAATGTGATCAATATACATATATCTTTTGCAACATTCATCTTTTCAACTTGCATTTATTGTTAGTATTTAATAAGTATCAAATTTCAAATTTTCAATTACAGTTGCCGTGGTTTTCAAGAGCAGGGGCCAAAAATCACATAGTTCCTAGCAAATTTTCCGAAAAAAATTAAGAAATTGAAAAAAAAATTGGGGAACGATTCGAAACAAGCATTTGAAGTTTTCAAAGACCATTTTCACCTCGAAAACAAGGACAAAGACGAAAAAGGATATTTTTTTCAGAAAATTCAGAAAATTTGCGATGAAAATCTATATTTTATATTTTTTTTTCATTTAGCTACTCACGTCATTCTTCAGAGAAAATTCCGATGCAAAAATCAAAATTCATTGATTTCTGCTTCCATAGTGGGGCAAAATGGTTTAGAATTTAGGATTTTTTTCATTTTAATGGCTTTAATCGATGAGGACTGAAAACGTGCCCCCCCCCCCCCAAAAAAAATTTGTATATTGAAATTCAGTGAAATTTTTTCGTCCTACTCGACTACTAAATCATCGTATCTGTATCAATTTCCAATAGTTGAAGAACCTAAGAAAACGATGTAAGAGACTCTCAACCAATGTGGAGCACACATTCGTTGATATTTCCCGCACTTGAGACTGACGCCCATCAATGAAGTGGACGGGATGTTTTAATCAATTTTTTCCCTTCTTCTATTCATTCGCAGTAAAATTCCGTTTATGTATTCTTTCTATTCAATGAAATCAAGTACTTGCGAGAAATTATCAGACCCCTGTTACAATATGAGATGGGAAAGCTGCACTTAAAAATTTGGAGATACGACTCAATCACAGATTCACACAGTGAAGCATTGTTAGCAGCTATCATTTCCGAGAAATTCTTAAGAAAGGAAGAAGCGACATTAAATGAATTTAAAAAAAAGATGAAGTTCAAGAATTGTTAATATTTTATCGATTCTATTTACGGAACGGGAGAATTTTCGCTGAAAAATTATAAGATAAAACCAATTCCGGTTTAGTTGTTTACTAGAGATTCAATAAACAATATTTTCAATAACTTTTTGTTTTTGCATTAATAACTACTGAATCAGTATCGAATGAATATTATTCCCCAAAAAATCTCACAATTTTTCCGATGAAACATACTCAATTCATCCATGAATTTTATTTTTTTTTATTTTCTGAAAAAAAAAAATTATTAAAAATCAGTAATTGCGATGAAATGAAGATGAATATGTGAACAATAATTCTTAGTGAATACAAAATAATACGTTACAGTTAATAATGTCAAAACATCAACCTCATTTCTTTTTCTTTCTTACTTCGAAACTATTCGTAATATCGCTAACAAGCTATTGTTCAATTTTCACAGATGTTCTTAATTTGGAACACTTAAAGTTAAGTGGATCGGCGGCAAATTCCACAAGTATTACTTTCATTATTATTTTTTTTCAACATTTGCACTCTTTACACTCTCGTGCTATATCTCCTTCGTAATGAGGATGCGAGGAAGTTTTTTTCATTCAAATTTCTAGATTCATTGAAATCGAAAATATTTACATAATTTCTTCATTGCATGCTTTTTTTATGAAAATGTGGGCGCCTCGCCCACGGCGACTTAATTGATGCTGAAAAAACATATTTTACCAAGAGTTGCGAAGATGTTATGTAAATCTGATGTAATAATAAGCGTAAAATTAAAAATTCTATCTTATTTTCTCGTCATGAAGGAGTTAATGAATTTTCAATATTTCATCGATTTCACTGGAATAATTCAAAAAATTTTATTCCTTAAATGACGTGCTGAGATTATCATCGAACTTTTAGTTCTTGAAATTGAAATTGCCTGCACTCTTTAAAAATTGAAGAAATTTTGACGATCCACCAACTTTATAACCGCACAAAAAAAATATATATGCGAACATATATGTTACATATATAAAAATCATACGAAATATATGTGCGGCAAAAAATGTAATGATTGACATATATTTCTGTATATATATATATTTATATGCAGGAATATATTTCACGATATATGCCTGATATATGTTAAATATTTTATGCTTATATTCACTCTATATTCCCAATGTTCAAGGGAAAAATGAAACTTATCTGATAAGTTCAGCTGCATATATGCCACATATATTCAAAATATATGCGACATATATGTCAAAAGGATGTTCAATATTGTTTTTTCAACTAGGGGAGAGTGGGGCAAAATGGATACTGTTATGAAACGCTTAGAGATGGATTTTTTTTGATGATTTTATTGAAAAGCTGAGAAAGTTTTAGCCGGAAAACAAGTCTCAGATGCATTTTTTTCGATTTTTTTGAAAATTCGATATTTTTTAGCATTTTTGAAGGGTCAGCCTTTCCTTTTTCGAAAATCTTCAGTTTTTTGCAAATATCTCTGGTTCTATTGATCGCAGCAATTCGGTTTTGAATTAAAAAATATCCTTTTTTGATTAGTTATAGGCCGAAAATGGTTTCACAAAACTGTTCCACAAAAATGCTCATAAATACCTTGAAAATCGATATTTTTTAATTCAAAATCCTATGAATCGATGGCAAATGATCTCACCTGTCACCTTCCGTTGAAATTTCCATGCTGCGACAAATAGAACCGAAGATATTCTCAAAAAACTGAAAATTTTCAAACAAAAAAAGGGTTTCACCCCTCTAAAATGCTCAAAAAAGTCAAAATCGCCAAAAATTCAAAAAAATCAATTCCGGCACTTGTTTCTCGTTCAAAATTTCCTCAGCTTTCCAATGGAATCATTAAAAACAATCTACAGCCAATATTTCTATTAATTTCAAAAGTTTTTCATAATATTTGCCGGAAAATTGAGATGTGTCCATTTTACCCCTGATGTCCATTTTGCCCCACCTTCCCCTATATAATCGATTAAATACGTTCACCGAATTTTTAAATATTATTTTACATTTCCAATATTTCATTCCAAAGCCATGCGTTTGAATCCAACTTGGGCATTTTCGATTTTTTTCCGAGTTTCTCTCCTCTAGAATTTGTAGTTTACTATAATTAGCGTCAGAAAGATAGGCGGCGATAAAGTTATGAGGATCGAATTTCGCTTCACGAATACAGAATCTCTCAATAGCTCGGTTGATAGAGTACCAGATTCGTAAGCCCTCTCTTCGCGGACGATACAGCCATCTATACCCATTCACACAACGCAATAATAGCAGCAAAACAAATACAAATACACATGTACCTACTAGAAAAATTTTACGAGAAATGGAAAATCTCACTGAACTCGACAAAAACAGAAGTAATAACATTTAGCAAAAAAGCACAAAGTAACAGTAAAATCCTTCAACCCATCACAGTATACGGACATAAAACCTCCTCAATCCCATCAGCAAGATACCTAGGCGTACATTTAGACTCAAGACTGACGTACAGAATTCACATAAACAAAATACTCCAGAAAGCATACTTGGTACTGAGAAAAATTTACCCTCTCATGGCCAAGAACTCAAAAGTGACGAAAAACAATAAGCTACTGATATACAAAATGATACTGAGACCAATACTGACATACGCGACAGGAGTCTGGTGTAGCACAGCACCAACAACTATTTCCAAACTCCAAAAGTTCCAAAATAAATGCTTACGACTAATACTTAATGCGAAAAGCTATACAAGAATAACAGAAATGCACGAACACACAAAACTGGAAATGATAAATGTATATATAAAACAACTAGCGGAACATTTCTATGGTCATCTTTTAGGAGATAATCCATACGCTAAGGACTTAGCAAAACTCAAAATCCATAATTTACCATTCGTATATAAACATAAACTACCTCAAGATAGTCTTGATATATTCTACAAGTAGATAAAAATATCCGTAAGACCTCCGATAGTCTTAAAACTCAGCATCCGAAAATTGGTTTTTTACTAAATATTTTCCAATAAGACAACACATCTGTAACAACCATACCGTAAACGTAAAGATGATATTTACCACAAATTGCAAACACATATGCACTCTATGTACAAAATAAAATAGAACAGTAGGTTAAATTTGTTAAAACAAATGGGAACTACGCCAAAATAGTATAAGATGTTAATTCTCTGTATTTGTAGATTTAAGACACATGTACAAAGATGCTATGAATAAATATATATTTTGTTAAAAAAAAAAAAAAAAAAAAAAAAGATTCGTAAGCCGAAGGAACCGGGTTCAAGCCCTACTCAGTTCCATTTTTTCCCCGAGATTCTTCTCTCTAGAAATTTCAATTTCAATTTTTCTTACTGCTATCATTATTTACGATCACATGCTGATTTTTTTTCTCTCAATTTCACCTGACTTATACATGACATATAATTCAAATTAACAAAAAAAATAAGCACCATATAAAATGACATATATATCGATTATATGTGTACATATATAAATGCGGCAAAAAATGACATTTTCAAAATATAAAATGCATATATGTCATTTATATAGGGGAAGGTGGGGCAAAATGGACATCAGGGGTAAAATGGACACATCTAAATTTTTAGGTAAATATTATGGAAAACTCTTGAAATTAGTGGAAATATTAGCGGTAGCTTGTTTTTGATGATTTCATTGGAAAAATGGAGAAATTTTAGGCGGGAAACAAGTGCCGGAATTAATTTTTTTGAATTTTCGGAGATTTTGAGCATTTTTGAGGACTTTTTTGAGTATTTTAGAGGCGTTCGTTTTTTGATAATTTTCAGTTTTTTGAGAATATCTCCGCTTCTATTTGTCGTAGCGTAAAAATTCCAATGGGAGGTGAAAGGTGAGATCATTTGCCATCGATTCATAGGGTTTTCAAATTAAAAATATTGATTTTTAAGATGGTTACGGGCATTTTCGTGAAACAGTTTTATAAAACACTTTTTGGCCTATAACTATTCGAAAAATTAATATTTTTGGATTAAAAACCCCATAAATCGATGGGAAATGAGCTCACCTTTCATTTGAGACCAACCACGAATTGCTACGACCAATAGAATCAGAGATATTCGCAAAAAACTGAAAATTTCCAGAAAAGGAAAGGCTTTTCCCCTTAAATATACCGAAGAATATCGAATTAAAAAAAAAAATCGAAAAAAATACATCGGACACACGTTTTCTGGCTAAAATTTCCTCAACTTTTCAATAGAATCATCAAAAAAAATCCATCTCTAGCCGTTCCATAAGAGTGTCCATTTTGCCCCACTCTTCCCTATCACATATATGCGAAATATATTTGGCATATTCATTCTTTATATTTTTACATATATGCGTGTACATATATAAATTTTCTAGGGCTCACTATAGCCACCAACATTTTTCTTGCTAACTACGAAACATGGAAAAATTAATTTTTTTAAAACTCTTTTTTCAAATTTCAGATCAGGCATTATGTCTTTATAAGCTGCAATCAATCAGTCTAAACATGAAGTTAATTTTTCTAACTGTGACCCTGTTAATACCACTGACGCTTGGTCTTACATTGCAAGATGATGATCTTGTATTTGATGACGTAAGCGAAGAAACATCATCGACACCTACTGTTGTAACTGAACATAAGGAACAAGAGGTGAAACCACGTAAAAGCAAAAAATGGAAGAGAATTGAAAAATTCTGGGGTGTGCCGAAGGCAATTGCTACAGTTGGACATATATTTAAATTGAAAATTCCAGAGCAAGCATTCAGTGGGAATATTGAACATTATGAGGTAATACTTGTGATTTGAAGAATTCTGTATGGCTATTCTTACAAAAATCTCTAGAAGGATCAACTCCAAGGGGATTGGTCAAGAAAGTTTATTTACTTTTCAAATAATTTTTTTTTTCATTTTAAGCCATCTTTTTTTATGAGTTTTGTTATTTCTAAAGACTCTCTGAATTTATTTTTATACCCCAATAATTTCTAAATTCTAGTCAAAATAAAATGCATTGGGAAATTTAATTTAATCTTAAACAATCATATCGTGCTGGACCCAGTTACCGAACGGGTCGCAGTTTCCGGATGCAGCAACAAAATATATTAATAATTAATATTCAAGTGGAAAAATGTAGTTTTTCAATACTTGCAAAATGTTAAAATAACAATCAAGGAATTGTTTGATTCATTTAATTGAATTTTTTTATTATTTTAATAATTTAATTGTAATTTGTCCGGGAACCGGTACCATTGCCTTAACCGTCCGATAACTGGTGCCTTCATGGTACTCAATTTTTTACAATCCAATTGAGATCTCGAAATCGGTGGGTTTTTTAATGGAAAATTTTTTTATCCCCAGGAAAAATTCTTCATAAATTTTTTCAACTTCTATAGATCCCAAAATATCTCAAAAATTGTTTGAATAACAAAATTTCAAGGATATCATTGTTCATAAAATTATTTTCACCGTTTTCTAAAAATATCTTTAGAGCAAAGAGGCTAAAAAAAAGTTAATTAAACAACTTGTTTGTAAATATTAAAAACTTCCACAAAAAGCTTTCTTGATAAATCCTCTTATACTCATGCCTAAATATTCAATTATAAATTAATTAATATCAAGCTGTTGTTCTTCAAAATAGATTCATGGAATCAATAACAAAGAATTACCACATTGGTTATTCTTCGACGAGGCGACTTCTACTATTCTGGGATTACCAACTAAGAAAGACGAAGGACAACATCGTATCAATGTTAGAGCATATGGAAAATATGGTGGTATTGCAGAAGATACATTTACTATTCGTGTAACGAAGGAAATTTACAGAGCAAATGGAAACAAAAATATTCAAGTAAGCTTTTTTCAACAAAAATTCTTAAATTATTTGATCACAATTGTTAGAATGTCTTTGCTATTCTCATATGCATCATCTGCTTTCGAATGAATCTCATGAATCATGAGCTGATGATGCACTGGTTGATAGCACAAGAACCACTCCATTTGCCATTTGAGTATTTATTTGTTTATTCATTTATTGATTTCCAACAGAGCTGTGATGAATCGGATGACCAGACAGTCATGACTATCTTTTTAGATGCGAAATTTGATAGCTTGAAGCCAACGATCCAGGTTGAAGCACTAGAAAATCTAGCTGGATTCCTAGGACTACAGAGTGTGAGCTTTTTCAGGGTTTAAAGACTACGAAAAAATTGAAACAATAGAATTAATGGAATTTTCATTATTTTTCATTTGCTCGGAATGATCGGAGAATTTGGAAAATGATATAGTGCAATTATCCAGGGTGTCTAGCGCTCAGGGAAACCTGGAAAACCGGGAAAAGTCAGGGAATTTCATCCTTCTGGAAAAGTCAGGGAATTCTAAAATTTATCTGGAATTTTAATTCTTTCTCAGGGAGAATGAACATGAAAATTGTTTGATTGTACTGAGGAGAATTTATGATGCAATTCAATCGAAGGAAAGACTTAAAAATTTGGTTGTGACAAAACACATATGAAAATACTTTACAAAGTCTTTATAGAAAAGTTACAGTTCTTCATAAAATAAAAAGTTTCAAGTCCTTACAAAAATATTCTTTATAAAACATTCTCAGCATTCTCGTACGTGAAGCTTTAATCCATGCAGCTCGTGATTTTCACGCGTAGTGCAAAGAAGATCTGGCGAAACCAAAAAAAACGAAAGAGAAGAAAAAGAAAAAGCGTGAAAAACCCAAAAGAGATCGGCTGGAATCGTGGAAGAACTAGAAGCAAAAGAACGGAAAACACTCGATGATGCTGTGAAAGCAGCCGCTTACATTGACGAAAAAATCAAAAAATTAAGACACGCGTGATTTCGATGCCAAAAAATACTATAATATAGCTATAAAGCGATTGAGGTTTATATTTTCACTATTTTCCTATATCGATTCTATCAACATTTTCAAAATGAGTTATTATGCTGTGATTAATAATGATTAATAGTATGTTAATAACATCATTGGAAGAATGTTGAATTTTCTTCATGAATTCTATTCATTAACAGAGGGCATAGGAATGGGATTATTTGTGGCTAGTTTAATAAGTTCATATTTGCATTACGGAAGAAGTCAGTGTGAAAAATTTTCATTCCTATTATCATGTATGAAAAATTTCGATTTAAATTTTCACAACAAATAAAATAAATACTGAACACGACCGTGAGCAAGACACTAAAAATTGGTCAGGGAAAAATCATTTTTTCGACCTGGAAAACCGGGAAAAGTCAGGGAATTTTTTTGTCACGGCCTACTGGACACCCTGTTATCGCTGCATCAATAGTTTTCGAAATCATCAAAGGATGGTGTAATTCAAAGATTTTCATTAATATGAAATACAATTGCGGAGTAACACAAATTATGTAGAAAGTTTGTACTAGGAGTCACAGTTTCAGGCATCCAACTTGTATTGCGGTATTGTAAAATAATCCTATAACTTTGAGAGGGGGAAAATTGCTCCTTACAATTAGCATTGTTTATCGGACAATTTGGAGATATCGTACAAATTGAGATCAAGTTGATTAGTACGTTAAGATTATTTAAATTGTTGTTCACAGAGCTACATGTTATGCTTTGGATGCAGTCAAAAATATATTCCATATTGGATAGATAGTGGAGGACATTTTCCATTTTCATCAGACCATAGTGTTTAATTTAATTCAGAAATACGACTGTATGAATTCTAGGAATCAATTAATAAACTGAAACACCCTGATGAGGGCCTCACAAAGCTGACCGAAACGGTGGTGTATTCACTAATCATAATGACCAATGGAGCCGAATTTGTTAATTAAAATAGGGGAGGTCCTCAATCGGTGGACTGCGATGAACATTGTTCATTACACCCAAGTATTCCCTTGTAGCTTGGTAATATGGTGGCTTAATTGTATTTCTAGTGGATTGAATTTTCATTTTTTCAACAAATTTTCATTTTTTTGATGAGCTTTTGTTAATGATTACTCCAAAACAATTTATTATCAAGAATGTATTCAGATATTTTAATTTTTCCTAGTATTTCCTACAGATGGATATGGAAATAATGAGCTGTTCGATAGGAATGAGTGTTTTCTGAGTGTCAGAATAGAGATTCTCGAATTGCAGGAGAAATGTTGGTAAATATGACAGGCGTCACGGATTCTTATAAGATGACGACTGATTATCCGGGAAGGTATTTGATCGTTATCGTATTGATGCAGTCAGGCCCAGAGATAGATCAAAGTTTGAGATTTTTCATGATGGCACTGATTTCTTTAGGATGAGTTAGATTGGAGTATATTCTTTATTCAGAAATACGGACTTTTTCTCGTTTTCAATGAGCATAATATGTGAGCTCTGTTTGCTTCCAAAAGCAGCATCTGACGATTATTTTTGAAGTCAAGATTCTATTGCTAGTATTTCTGTTAAAATACTTGACTATTTTCCATATAAAATTGTCGCTAATCTCCATGTTCTCCACTTGGTTTTCCAGTTCTTTTCGATAAATTTAATGGATTCAATTTGGATTTTGCGTGATAGCTCCCTGTGATTTTAGAATTTGCGACACAGCATTTTTCCCATTTGTTCTATACATAATTCTTTATTCGGAACAGTTTGTATGGGGGAAGGTGGGGCAAAATGGACATCAGGGGTAAAATGGACACATCTAAATTTTCCGGCAAATATTATGAAAAACTTTTGAAATTAATAGAAATATTTGCTGTAGATTGTTTTCAATGATTCCATTGGAAAGCTGAGGAAATTTTGGGCGGGAAACAAGTGCTGGCATTGATTTTTTTGAATTTTTGGAGATTTTAACTTTTTTGACCATTTTAGAGGGGTGAAACCCTTTTTTTTTTTGAAAATGTTCATTTTTTCGAGAATATCTTCGGTTCTATTTGTCGTAGCGTAAAAATTCCAACGGAAGGTGATAGGTGAGATCATTTGCCATCGATTCATAGGATTTTGAATTAAAAAATATCGATTTTCAAGGTATTTATGGGCATTTTTGTGGAACAGTTTTGTGAAACCATTTTCGGCCTATAACTAATCAAAAAAGGATATTTTTGAATTCAAAACCCCATTAATCGATGGGAAATGAGCTCACCTTTCATTTGAGACCGGCCCCGAATTGCTACGATTAATAGAACCAGAGATATTTGCAAAAAACTGAAAATTTTCGAAAAAAGAAAGGCTGACCCTTCAAAAATGCTGAAAAATATAGAATTTTCAAAAAAATCGAAAAAAATGCATCTGAGACTTGTTTTCCGGCTAAAATTCTCTCAGCTTTTCAATACAATCATCAAAAAAAAATCCATCTCTAAGCGTTTTATAACAGTGTCCATTTTGCCCCATTCTCTCCTATCTTAAAATCAAAGAAGGTCATTTGCGCAGATAAAACCTGTATCCGTGGGATGAACATTTGACGCCACATGTAGAGTTCCAATGGGGCTATTCACCTCCGCAATTCCTTGAATTATTTGTTTTAACTTTGTCATGATCGCGAGTAATCTCATTTTATTAAATTCCCCCACCACAGATTTTTCCAATTAAACATTTCCCAGGCGTTATTGTAATTGCTGCACGTTGCAACTGTATTATAGCATTTTTTCACTGGAAATTTTCCGATCATTCCAATAGAATTATGGAAAATTTTGAAAATCCATTAATTTTCTTGAGCAAAAACAAAATATTGTTTTCTTCTTTTAAATGCCAAATCATTGGAATATCTGAAATATTTTTATTTTTCAGAGTGATCTAACAATGTATCCTCACAATAGTAAGCAGGATAACTCTCCTGACGAGTCAACGGTGGTTATGACCGGCCCAGGAAGTGTTAAACGTCGGAAAGAAAAACATTCTACTTATATTCAGTGGCAGGTGAGTGAAAAAAAATTTTGAAAATTTTTTTTTAGATCTTTCTTGTAGACGAACTTTTTTTCGAGCAAATAGGCCTGACCAGAATTTCTTCTATCTCCCATATATTCTCCAATAACCAATCATGAATCACTACTAGGGGTGTGCGAATATTCGAAGTTTTGAATTATTCCGTGTGAATTGAATTTGAATCAAATTCTCGAATATTTGAATTATTCGAACATTCGAATAATTCGAATAATTTAAATATTAAAATTATTCGAATTTTCGAATTATTTGAATTCTTCGAATTTTTCGAATTTTTCAAATTATTTGAATTATTCGAATTTTTTGAATTTTTCGAATTATTTGAATTATTTGAATTTTTCGAATTATTTGAATTTTTCGAATTATTTGAATTTTTCGAATTATTTGAATTATTTGAATTTTTCGAATTATTTGAATTTTTCGAATTATTTGAATTTTTCGAATTATTTGAATTTTTTGAATTATTTGAATTTTTGGAATTATTTGAATTTTTAAAATTATTTGAATTTTTCGAATTATTTGAATTTTTCGAATTATTAGAATTATTCGAATTATTTGGATTATTTGAATTTTTCGAATTATTTGAATTATTTGAATTTTTCGAATTATTTGCATTTTTCGAATTATTTGAATTTTTTGAATTATTTGAATTTTTCCAATTATTTGAATTTTTAAAATTATTTGAATTTTTAAAATTATTTGAATTTTTCGAATTATTTGAATTATTCGAATTATTTGGATTATTTGAATTATTTGAATTTCTCGAATCATTTAAATTATTCGAATTTTTCAAATTATTCGAATATTTCGAATGATTTGAATTCTACTAGTATTTCAAATTCTACGAATATTTCGAATTGATCGAATAATTCATCTTTCGAATATTCAAATCGAATTTCGAATTGAATGATATTATTCAATTCGATTTTTTTTTTTTATTTAATTCAATTCGATTCATTTACAATTTGCACACCCCTAATCACTACGCTCCATTCCCGTCAAATATCTCAAAAAATAGGAAAGATGAAGAAACAATTTTAATTTAAAAAAAATAATGCAGTTACTATTCTCCTATAGAACGAAGCTTTTCGCAAGAATTTTTACATCCCATAATTAGCTGGATATTCCATAAAAAGCAACGTAGTTCCCAGAGACCCAATGTGCAACCCCATGAGAATAGTTTCGCATTTTTTTTCACATGTTGGAATTCAAGATGCGGTGCACCTGAAATGACCATCATTATTCATTTTCACCTGTTCACAGGCTTAACATAATAATTTTCAAAGTAATGATCTGTTTCGAAGCTTTTATTTTCCCAGTAAATTAGGTAACGAAACGGAAGTATTATCGGGAATTCTCGAATTGATCGTGAATGTCCTTAGAATACAACGAATTATTGTTTTCGAGTAGTTGCAGTGCCTCTTACTGGTTACCATGACATCCACTGCATCATGGGGATGAAAAATTAACAAAATGACCCACTGAAACTTAATCGAGGATCATAAACATTAACCGAGCTGATTCACGTATGAAGAAAACGTATAGAAAGTTTCTATAGATCATTCTATAGGGAATCTTATAGGGGAGAGTGGGGCAAAATGGACACTATAATGAAATGGTTGGAGATTGATTTTTTTTGATCATTCTATTGAAAAGCTGAGGAAATTTTAGCCGGAAAACGAGTGTCATTCGTATTTTTTTCGATTTTTTTGAAAATCTATATTTTTTGGCATTTTTGAGGGGTAAATTTTCCAATAAAATAATTTGCCGAAGGAAGGTCGGTGTGGGATATTTATCTGATTTTCATCATATAAATATATATATATATTATATATAATAAAGAAGAAATATATTTTTTTTTTCAACTCCCTTTTTTTTCACTGCCTTTCATTTTTTTCAAATGTTCAGTTTTTTCCAAATATCTGTGGTTCTATTGGTCGTAGCGATTCGGGGTTGGTCTCAAATGAAAGGTGAGCTCATTTCCCATCGAATTATGGGGTTTTGAATTCAAAAATGTCAATTTTTGGAATAGTCATAGGCCAAAAACTGTTTCACAAAATTATTTCACAGAAATATCCATAAATACCTTAAAAATCGATATTTTTGAATTTAAAACTCTATAAATCGATGGCAAATGATCTCACCTTTCACCTCCCATGGAAATTTTTGCGCTACGACAAATAGAACCAAAGATATTCTCAAAAAACTGAAAAATTAAAAAAAAACTAGGCTTTTACCTCTCTAAAAAGCTCAAAAAAGTCAAAATCGCCAAAAACTCCAAAAAATTAATTTCGGCACTTGTTTCCCATCTAAAATTCCCTCAGCTTTCCAATGAAATCATCAAAAACAATCTACCACCAATATTTCTCTTAATTTCAAGAGTTTTCCATAATATTTGCCAAAAAATTTAGATGTGTCCATTTTACCCCTGATGTCCATTTTGCCCCACCTTCTCCTATGTTTGTCCTATATATATGAGGACAGTTTCCTATAAGAAACGAATTTCATGTGTTTCTAGAAACAAATTTAGTGTCTATAGGAATTATTTCTTGTAGATACTAAATTTCTGTGTAGGAACACATGAAATTCTTGTCGTATAAAAAATATCCCAATATTATATACGAAAAATGCGTAAGATCCTCTATAGAATGATTCTATTAAAATCTTCTATAGAAACTGTCTATATTTTTTTTTTCATATGCGATATTCCGCAGACGAATATTAGGTAGTATATATTGATGAATACTACTTTGAGTCTTTCAATCAGAGAAATAGAACCATAACTCTTGACTCTTCATGATATCCATTATTATTGAATTTAAAATGTGCCTTGAATCTAATTTGATCTGATCAGACGTGAACATTTTTTCCTGGATCATTTGCTTGATTAAAATAATCCAAAAAATTGTCCGATTTAGGGGAGAGTGGGGCAAAATGGACACTATTATGAAACAGTTAGAGATGGATTTTTTTTGATGATTCTATTGAAAAGCTGAGAAATTTTAGCCGGATAACAAGTCTCAGATATATTTTTGTCGATTTTTTTGAAAATTTGATATTTTTCTGCATTTCTGAAGGGTGAAGCCTTTCCTTTTTCGAAAATCTTCAGTTTTTTGCAAATATCTCTCGTTCTATTAGTCGTAGCAATTCGGGGCTGGTCTTAAATAAAAGGTGAGCTCATTTCCCATCGATTTATGCGGTTTTAAATTCCAAAATATCAATTTTTCGGATAGTTATAGGCCAAAAACTGTTTCGCAGAACTGTTCCACAAAAATGCCCATAAATACCTTAAAAATCGATATTTTTAAATTGAAAATCCTATGAATCGATGGCAAATGATCTCACCTTTTGCCTCCCATCGGAATTTTTACGCTACGACAAATAAAACCGAAGATATTCGCAAAAAACTGAAAATTTGCAAAAAAAGGAAGGATGTGTCCATTTTTACTCCTCTAAAATGCTCAAAAAAATCAGAATCTCCAAAATTCAAAAAAATAAATTTCGGCACTTGTTTCTCGCCTAAAATTTCCTCAGCTTTCCAATGAAATCATTAAAAACAATCTACCGCCAATATTTAGATCAATTTCAACAGTTTTCCATAATATTTGCCTAAAAATTTAGATGTGTCCATTTTACCCCTGATGTCCATTTTGCCCCACCTTCCCCTATACTAATTTTATTATCATCAAATTCTCATGAGGTCATATGCTGGATCCACTTAAACCACACGAATAATACATATAGCCTCGTCCAATAGAACCCTCAACAAAATTTACGTTTTTTATTAATTTATTTTGAAATCAAATAATTTTTCAAAGGTTGGCTGTAATGGTAATTTATGGAAACAACAAGCTGAAATACTGAAACAAATTAAGGAACAAGCTAGGGATGGTACACTATCAGAAGTCTTACAAATTCCAGTTTTCTCGTGGAAAGTAAGAATAGAAACAAGTGATCTTTTAAGAAATCGACGTGAAGCTGGCTCTGGTGATTATGGAAATACTGATGACGAATATGATGAGGATTATGAGGATTATGATAATAATAATGGTTCATTTGATGATGGTGACAATGAACGTGATAATATTGATGATAATGAAGAAATAACTGAATTACCATCGAAATCATTTGTACCAAGTGCATCAGAACCAAAAGGCTTTGATGAACAAACTGAGACTGAACATCCACATAGACATCATCACGGACAGGGCACAGTTAATTGGAAGGTGAGAATTTAATTAAAAATTTTCATAATTAATTGAGTCATAAATTGATGGAGGGAAATGAATCATTTTCACTTTAACTAAGGTTTCGATAAAATATCTTGAAAAATAAGAGAAATCAGGAAAATTTTATGGGAAGAAATTCAATACGAAAATTCCTCTATCTCTGCTATTTCGAGATATTTCTTGTTGAAATCATGAAAAATACCTCCAACTTATCGTCTCTCACAATTTAACCACTTGAATTAATTGAACTTTTTCTTCCCTCAAGGCCGAAGAAAACATAGACGAGCAGGATATCATTCCAGTGGTCAATCGTCAATTGGAGGAAGGTGTTAACACAACTTCTGCTCCATCTGTAATGAAACCAGTGGTGGTAAGTCATCTTTTATAATAGATTCTTAGAAAAATAGGAAAAAAAATATAAAAATAGCTTCTGCCAAATTGTAATTAGCTTTACTGCAATCATATGTCCGATGCTTCCCATTTCGTTCTCCAAAATTCTTTTAAAATCAGCAACAAAGAAAGAAAAAAGAAAAAAAATATAAAAATTCTCTAAACTTTTTTTATTCTAACATTGAAAAAAAAAAATTATTTGCAAGAAAAACCATTCGCAACTAACAAATTTCACAGACAACAACAGAGCAAACAAGTGCAACACAAAACTCATCATCACCCACACCGTCTACCGTTATGATGGTAACAACTCCAAAAATACCAGCAACAACAATTGATGATTTCCATCATGATCATCATCAAAAAACATCAACAATACCAACAACAGCAGTAACAATAACAAATGTTACTGAATTATATGCAACAAGTGATGATAATATACTAACGGAATCAATTCAAGAAACATCAACTTCAATTAATACAATTAAAAATGAATTAGAAAGTGGTGTGCCAACTGTATCATTGGACAATGATACATTATCATCAACTGATTTTAACAACATTACTATTACTGAGGTAAAATTGCTTCAATTGCTTCATAAAAATGCGTCTTTTTTATCAAAATTTGTTCTCCATAAATTTCATCATCATCATTATTTCTATTTTTAGAAAAATGCAATTGTATAAAAATGCTTTTGGTGTATGTTTTATTTGTTGTTGTAAACAATGAAATTTAATGGAATTCAGTAGTGAAATTTGTCATCTCTCCTTATTTTTTTAGCTTAATTTGATGAATAATTGATAGGAAAATTTGGAATAGTGGTACAAGTCAGAGGCTTCTTTTAATCATCTCAGAATGCATGGGAAATTGGATATTTCTTCTATATCCTTTTTTATAACTCGAATCAGAACTGCAAAAAGATCATGACAGAAATCTCACCATTGCCTATAAGCTTCCAGATATTCTGAAAAAATCTGTTGCTAGAGAACTAATCAATTCCATGATCATGACTCTTTTTGTAGCTTGCATTCTCCTGTCAAAAGAAGCTTCCTGATGAATTTTTACCTTCTCCCTTGATTTTCAAGATATTTAACGATTAGGATTTTAAACTATAATCGAGTTATGTTTAACAGTTTTTGATATTTGTTCTCTCCGGATATCTCTGGATTTAACGCAGATACGGAGAAAATAATAGATACTTTTTTTTGTCGAGAATCATCAGAAATAAGGAAGAGAAATATTTCAAAATTCTCTCTATGGTCTTTAAACAGGGTGTCTAGCGCTCAGGGAAACCTGGAAAACCGGGAAAAGTCAGGGAATTTCAACCTTCTGGAAAAGTCAGGGAATTCTGAAATTTATCTGGAATTTTAATTCTTTCTCAGGGAGAATGAACATGAAAATTGTTTGATTGTACTGAGGAAAATTTATGATGCAATTCAATCGAAGGAAAGACTTCAGAATTTGGTTGTGACAAAACACATATGAAAATACTTTACAAAGTCTTTATAGAAAAGTTACAGTTCTTCATAAAATAAAAAGTTTCAAGTCCTTACAAAAATATTTTTTATAAAACATTCTCAGCATTCTTGTACGTGAAGCTTTAAGCCATGCAGCTCGTGATTTTCATGCGTAGTGCAAAGAAGATCTGGCGAAACCAAAAAAAACGAAAGAGAAGAAAAAGAAAAAGCGTGAAAAACCCAAAAGAGATCGGCTGGAATCGTGGAAGAACTAGAAGCAAAAGAACGGAAAACACTCGATGATGCTGTGAAAGCAACCGCTTACATTGACGAAAAAATCAAAAAATTAAGACACGCGTGATTTCGATGCCAAAAAATACTATAATATAGCTATGAAGCGATTGAGGTTTATATTTTCACTATTTTCCTATATCGATTCTATCAACATTTTCAAAATGAGTTATTATGCTGTGATTAATAATGATTAATAGTATGTTAATAACATCATTGGAAGAATGTTGAATTTTCTTCATGAATTCTATTCATTAACAGAGGGCATAGGAATGGGATTATTTGTGGCTAGTTTAATAAGTTCATATTTGCATTACGGAAGTAGTCAGTGTGAAAAATTTTCATTCCTATTATCATGTATGAAAAATTTCGATTTAAATTTTCGCAACAAATAAAATAAATACTGAACACGACCGTGAGCAAGACACTAAAAATTGGTCAGGGAAAAATCATTTTTTCGACCTGGAAAACCGGGAAAAGTCAGGGAATTTTTTTGTCACGGCCTACTGGACACCCTGTTAAATTGCGAGATATTTCACGAGATGTCAGCAAAAGAATTTCACTACTAAATTTCGAATTTATTTCATCGATACTAAAATTTTGTATTTTATTTAGATGCTTGAACCCATTGAAGAGCAGACAACTCACAAATCTTTGACAACGTCCTCAGTTACTAGTCCATCATCAGCAATAACTGAGAGTCCAACAACTGAAGCAATTTCATCAAGTATTTCATCAACCATACCATCAACAACATCGACGACAACGCTTAGATCAACAACTGAAGAACTGACAACAACAAGTACAACAACAACAACAAGTACTCCAACTACGGTTCAGTCAACTACTACATTGTTACCAGAAACACCAAAGACAACCACTGAGAAAATTGATTTCGGTGATAAAAATTTCCCTCCGAGACAAGACAGAAGACTGAAGAAAATAGCTGTGACTGCTGGAAAACCATTGCGTTACGTTATTCCAGCTAATACATTCAGTGATATTGAGGATGGTGATACGAGAAATTTGCAGTTGAATTTACTGCTGAGGGGACACCCAGTCAAGGATACTCATTGGCTGCAGTTTAATACGAAAACTCAGGAAGTTTACGGACTGTAAGTTTTATTTTACCTCATTTCTGCAGTGGAATTTCGCGAAAATTAACGGAAATGGAGAAATTTTTGATTGGAACGTTCTCGTAGAGCTCATTTTTCCTCTACAAAAATGTTCATTACAAAGTTTCTCTTATCTCTCATACATTCTGAGATATTTGAGTAGTACCCATTTTCTATTAACTTATTATTAGGGCCGGGAACTTTATCTTTGCCACTGGGGAGAAAAAAACTACGTTTCTGACCGAACGAAGCGAAGAAAATCCTCGCTCCAAAAAACATTGCATGCATCAAATAAGTGAAAAAGTCAACTTCGACAAAAAATTTTGTTCACCCTCACTTCGCTAGGGAAGAAACTTTCGTCGAAATTATCTTCTTCACTCCCTAGATGCATGATAGGGGAAGGTGGGGCAAAATGGACATCAGGGGTGAAATGGACACATCTAAATTTTTAGGCAAATATTATGGAAAACTCTCGAAATTAATAAAAATATTGGTGGTAGATTTTTCTTGATGATTTTATTGGAAAGCTGAGGAATTTTTAGGCGGGAAACAAGTGCCGAAATTAATTTTTTTGAACTCTTGATGATTTTGACTTTTTTGGCCATTTTAGAGGGGTAAAAGCCTTCCTTTTTTTGAAAATTTTCAGTTTTTTAAGAATATCTTCGGTTCTATTTGTCGTAGCATAAAAATTCCGAATGGAAGTGAAAGGTGAGATCATTTGCCATCGATTCATAAGGTTTTCAATTCAAAAATATTGATTTTTGAGGTATTTATGGGCATTTTTATGAAGCAGTTTTGTGAAACAGTTTTCGGCCTATAACTATTCCAAATATTGATATTTCTGAATTCAAAACCTTATAAATCGATGGAAAATGAGCTCACCTTTCATTTGAAACTAACCCCGAATTGCTACCACCAGTAGAACCAGAGGTATTTGCAAAAACTCAAAATTTGAAAAAAGCAAAGGCTTTCATCCTTCAGAAAAGCCGAAAAAAAATAGAATTTTCAAAAAAAAATTGAAAAAAATACATCTGACACTCGTTTTCCGGCTAAAATTTCCTCAGCTTTTCAGTAAAATCATCGAAAAGAATACATCTCTAACCGTTTCATTACAGTGTCCATTTTGCCCCACTCTCCCCTATACTATTTCTCTCGAGTCTCGAATTGTTGCTAGGTGACAAGGCCATTCGACAACAAACAATTTGGAACATTATGGGAAATTACTGGAAAATCCATGTGGAATGCATGCGGAATGGATGAGTAATGCATGCAGAAGGCATAGGAGAGGCATGAAGAAGACATTAGAATTAGATTTTCCATATATTTGACATGCATTTCCTGCGGATTTCCAATGCATTTTCCATGCACTTTCCATATATCGCGTGTCTAAAAGCAAAAGATCGTAGACGCCGGAGAGGGTCATGCCAGGCAAAAGGTCGTATATCCCAGGAGATACGATTTTCCGTAAATGACTGTTTACTTAAAACCTAAAGGTCGTATATCCAGTTTTGAGATTTTTTGGCATATACGACCTTTTTCCTTTCAGAAACTTACCTCAAACGATAGTTTCATTCAAAACGAAAAGGTCGTATGTCTACTATCAATTTTTTTTTAATTAAATTTTTCTTTCTTCCAACCGGGTGTCTTTTATACTGTTATCTTGACGTACGAATACTAAAATATATTTCTATTCGTGCAAATAATGGCGATAAACCAAGAATATGACTTTGTGTCGACAAGGCTGGCCCCTTATTGAGAAAAAACGGGGTAAAATGAATACCCTCATTTTCTTTTTTTTTTTCATTTTTTAAATATCTTCTATTATGCCATTTTTGTGAAGAATTCAATTCTACATGAAAAAGACCTCTTGATAATTTTCCGTAAACCTACTCTCTAATAAATCGAAAAATAATTTTACTGATTTTGGATTTAGGGGGAAGTGAGGCAAAATGGCCATTGTAATAGAACAGTGGGTGAAATATTTTTTTCTAATGATTGTATTGAGAAGCTGAAGAAATTTTAGGTGGGAAAGAACTGCCAGAAGTATTTTTTTTTTGAGAATTTGATTGGGGCATTCTTAAGAAATAATAGAGCCGTTCGATTTTCATGAAAATTCATGTTTTTGGAAATATCTTCGATTCTATTCGTCGTAATGACTTGGAACCGATTTTTAAATGAAAGGTGAGATCATTTCCCATGGACTTATGAAGTTTTGCACTCAAAAATATCGATTTTTTACATAGTTATAGGGCAAAAGCTGATGATAAATATTTTCCACAAAAGTGCCCATAACTATCTGAAAAATCGATATTTTTGAATTCAAAAACTCATAAAACGATGGAAAATAATGGCACCTTTCATTTGCAATCGGTCCCAGATCGCTACGAATAATGGAATCGGAGATATTCCAAAAAAAACTGAATTTTCGCAAAAATCGAAAGACTATTCTGCTCCTGAAAAATACCCAGGAAAAAACCAAAAAATTGACAAATTTGTTTACGACATTTCGATTTTATGAAATTTCCTTTCTCAGGAGATATTATGTAAAAGCAAGTATATCCATGGTGAAAAGCCATGGGTACGTATTACCATGGTGTTTTCATCATTAATTCCATTTTTGCACCTGATTGGAACGATTATGATTGCACATACGACCTTTTGTCATTAGAAACCGCGGAAAACGTATTTCCCATGTCTTTAGAATGATATTTAGCCAATATTACGCATACATGAAGAGTGTATGGAAAATTCATGGGAAATACACGGGGAACATATTTCTAATGTATTTACCATGTCACTTCCATGCATTCTTCTCACATTTCCCATGGATTTTCCGTTAATTTCCCATAATTTGAAATTGTTTATGTTGTTAAACAGCTTAGTTACCCAGTAACTATTCGAGACTCGAGAGGAAATGGAGTCTCCGCGCCTAATGACAAATAAATTTATTAATAAATTAATTTTTATTAATAAATTTTTAAGAGAATCAAATTCCGGAAAAAATATGTAATGCGCAAGCAGGATTTGAACCCACGACCCTCTGATTACATGTCAGGTGCTATAAAACTGTACTGTTTTGACTCTGAAAAAGGGTAATCAGAGATTATCGTTATACAGTAAGATTAAGGAAGAAAGGAAAAAAAGGGCATAGAAAGCCTTGCAGCATAAAAATTAAAAGAATATGCACAAAGTGCCAGGTACACACAGAAGACACAGGGACGAGAAAGTGATGCAAATCACCAATTCGCTGCACAAAAATAATAATTATAAGGTTGTTTTCACCAAGTCATTCTCCCTTTAAAAAAAAACTACATATGTACTCCCTTGGATTTGAATAAACTTTTTATTAAAAAAAAAAAAAAAACATGTCAGGTGCTCTACCGCTGAGCTATTGCGAGTTACTATATTTACCATCGAATTTTTGATTCTCACATCTTTTCTCCACCTCCCATCCACGAGGCAATGTCGCCATTAAAATGCATTACATTAGCCTGACATGTAATCAGAGGGTCGTGGGTTCAAATCCTGCTTGCGCATTACATATTTTTTCCGGAATTTGATTCTCTTAAAAATTTATTAATAAAAATTAATTTATTAATAAATTTATTTGTTTAATGATTACTTTTCTATCGATATATTGGCAGGAATTAACTGGGGCAATTTCCGAAATGATCCCCTTCATATTTCAACCCTTCCTGGACAATAAAGATACCTATCAAATTTTTCCGTAATCCTCAACCTTTCAAAAAAATCCGTAAAAACATTCATCATCTTATCCCCTACAATAATCTTTGTCATCACTCTAGAACTAAAATTCGGTTATCTATCTCGAAATATGACAGGGATAAAACCATTTACATTATCCCCTGTATTGACGAAAAGAGTCCAAGTTTTTACCGGAGCGCTCCTATTATCTAGGGGAAGGTGGGGCAAAATGGACATCAGGGGTAAAATGGACACATCTAAATTTTTAGGCAAATATTATGGAAAATTCACGAAATCAATAGAAATATTAGTGGTAGATTGTTTTCGATGATTTTACTGGAAAGCTGAGGAAATTTTAGGCGGTAAACAAGTGTCGGAATGAACTTTTTTTAATTTTTGTCGATTTTGACTTTTTTGAGCATTTTAGACAAAAAAAAAAATTTCCTTTTTTCGAAATTTTTTAGTTTTTTGAGAATATCTTCGGTTCTATTTGTCTTAGCGTAAAAATTTCAAATAGAGGTGAAAGGTGAGATCATTTGCCATCGATTCACAGGGTTTTCAATTGAAAAATATCGATTTTCAAGGTATTTATGAGCATTCTTGTGTAACAGTTTTGTGAAACTGTATTTGGCCTATAACTATTCCAAATATTGAAATTTTTGGATTCAAAACCCCATAAATCGATGGAAAATGAGCTCACCTTTCATTTAAGACCAACCCCGGATCGTTACGACCAATAAAACCAGAGATATTTGCAAAACAAGTGGAAAATCGCCTTTAAAGCTTATCATGTAGCCTTTTCTGCTAATTCATTAGCAATTTGCTTCCGAATGGTCGTCATATTTTCTTTCAAATGAAATTCACTTATGGATATTATATCCAATGCATTTTTTTTATTAAATAAAGAAGAACACGAACAACAGCATTTTAATACTTTAGAATATGTTTTCAGTGCACGATCTTTTTCGCAATAATGAATTATCCACTATACATTTATTCGGAAAGGAACATGGGACACAAAGGAACATTATTCCGTTAAAATAATATTAATAATAATTTTCCGGGAAAATCTATTTTTTCTACAGAAAAGCTAGCTTTTTTTTCTTCTACACCGATCTTCCTTCGGTTTTTTCCATTAGAATAACATTTAGAATAACATTCCATTAGAATAACGTATAAATGGTGGGAACCTGATCAGAAGAGGACAGATGCGTCCTTAGCAAAATCTTCTATTTTCCAAATTTATGATAAGTCTGATTATCTATTCATTATCCAATAATGGATCGCAGAGAGTAAATTTCTATAGTTTCTACTTGTTTTTATTTAGATTATTCACTATACCATGGATCATGGCAAAATCAGACCGTCATTCCTTCCTTCATCTTCATTCAAAGTTCGTAACGATGCTGAATTGGAAATGGGATTGAATTAGTTTTTTCAATAATCGTGATCAGTAATTATTCAATCTGGAGAAGGATCGTTCAAAGAATTGTTCAACGGAACATCATATCGCTCCATAAGACTGTCTCCAAATCATTGTAATATTGGTGTTTGTGTAGACATCCATATACGCATATACAAAGCTATAAGTATTTAGTTTTTCTCCCAGTCATTGAATGAAGATTCTATTTTTTCAGTTTCTTATATAACAAGATGTGAATCACCCAGTTGTAAATTTTGGAAAAGATTCGACGAAAATTGAAAGGTCCAAAAATACGATTTGGAGATATCATTCTTTATGGGTAACTCAAGAACTCTTTGTTCGATCAGATCCAAAATCAATCCCAGTCTTAATCTTCAGTAGGACTAGAAAGTCCCTCAATTTGGAGTCTCTCCTGTGTATAGTTCAATGGCTATCGTGTTGCCACGGAATTTCATCAAAAAAACCTTAAAACGAAAATAACCAAAAAACTAATGGTAGGAAAAATCTGAAAAAATTCACACAACTGAATAATGAGATGAGAATCATCCACTGTGAGTTTGGACGGAATCAATTAAGAAGTTTTTGAAATAAAAAAAAAAACAAAAAAATTGAAAATTATTGATTTTTCAAAAACTACCCATCCGATTTCGATCAAGTGGGGCTTAAAATAAAGAGTTCAGTGATAGTAATATACTGACAAAATTTCAAGTTCCTAGGCCAAATCATTTAGGAGCAATGTAATGTAGCAAATCACACAGACATACATACGGACACACACACAGACAGACATTTTTTCTAAATATCATTTTCGGTTTCTCCAAATCATATTAGGTAGTTCCCAACAAAAAACCAGCATTTAGAAATTTTCACGTTTGTAAAGCTTCCATTCGGAAGCAAAACTGAAACTTTTCAAAAAAGCAAAGGCTTCATCCCTCAAAAATTCCATAAAAAAATAGAATTTTCAAAAAAATCGAAAAAAATGTATCTATCACTGGTTTTCTGGCTAAAATTTTCTCAGCTTTTCAATAGAATCATCAAAAAAAATCTATCTCTAACCGTTTCATTACAGTGTCCATTTTGCCCCACTCTCCCCTATATATCCTGAGAAAAATTCCAACAATCGCAAAACCAATAATTTCCCTTAACGAAACAATTAATTTAAATTTTATTATTATTTTTCAGACCGCTCGAAAATGACGTATCTCAATGGGAATACGAGCTCGTCGCCTCTGACGGCGAAGGTCTTTCCGTCACCGACAGTCTCGACATCTACGTCCAACAGCCAAAATTCACCCGTTCCGTAAATCACGAGTTCACCATTTACCTCCGAATCGACAAACGTTCCGAATTTCCAACCAGTATCGACTGGCAACTGCGAGTGATTCAACGTTTATCTAACTTATACGGTGACTCGGCCGCCAATTACATAACGGTTCGGTCCATCGACATTATCCAGGACGACCAGGCAATTTTCACGTGGACGAACGACTCTGTACCACGAACAAGTGAGTGTCCAAAGGCCGAGATAACAAAATTACTCGACGTTCTGGTAGAAGGTAAGAGTGAGGAGCCTAGTCCGATGCTCCAGGAGGCACTAGGACCAGAGATACGAGTGAAGCGGGTTGTTGCCCAAGGTATTGGACAATGCGAGAACATGAAACAGCCGGAGCAGCCACCAAAGGCACCAGTTGAAGAGCCTAAAGCACTGAATCCACCACTTCCTCGCAACCAAGTTGATCACATAAATGCAACTATTGGACAACTCCTTATTTACCGTGTACCAGATGACACTTTCTATGACCCTGAAGACGGCTCATCACGCAACATGCGCATGTCACTTTTGACAGTTGACAGGAAGCCAATTCCTGCCGACGAATGGCTCCAATTCGACAGCAAGAATCAGGAATTTTATGGAGTACCCCTTGAAAGTGATTTGCGAAATCCAAGAAAGGAGTATCAATTAGTCGTTACTGATAGCGATGGAGCTAGTGCAACTGATGGTCTCGTTGTCGTCATCCATCCAGCTCCGAGAATCCATCACAGCATCGAATTCTCAATGACTCTAGTTGCAACATATGAGAGTTTCGTTCATTCAGCAATTAAAAAACGGAGTTTCATTGAGAAACTTCAGCAACTCTTCGGGGACAAGGATACCAGCGCTATTCAGCTTGCTAATATCACTAAAAGCAGCATGAACAAGGATACCATAGTTATTTGGCGAAATATTACTCTACCAACTGATCATTGTCCCAATGATGAAATCAAGAGACTCCAAAAAGTTTGGTCAACTCCTGATAAATCAGTGTCAGAGAAGGTCGATGAAATAATGGGTGGAGAATTCTTAGTTACATCGATTTCACTGATACCAAGCGGTGTTTGCCTCGGGGAATTGACCAATGTACAGACACCTCATAATGGTGTAGCTTCGGAGGATTCAACTTCACTTGGTGCAGCTCAGGATGATTATTTAATTACATTTATACTTCCTGCTATTATCATTGCTGCTATGGTACTATTAGCTGGAATTATTGCTTTTATACTATATCGGAGAAGGAGAAGTGGGAAAATGAGTGTCAGTGAACACGATGACGAAAGACAGAGCTTCAGGAGTAAAGGAATTCCTGTTATTTTTCAAGATGAATTGGAAGAAAAACCTGATCCAGGTGAGTTGAAAATGGTCTCTTTGGAATATATTTAGTATCTTGAAAACCTTTTTTTATTTTCATAAGTAATTAAATTCTTTATGATCAATTTTCTGTGAAAAATTCATAATTTCTCATTGATTCTGCGAGATTCTATAAGGAAGTATTGAATTAAAATAAACTAATGTAGAAAATTTTTTGAATTTGTTCTTTCCTGAGATATTTTCTAATTAAATTCTCCACAGAAAATGGATCAGAAACTCAATAACAGGGTGTCTAGCGCTCAGGGAAACCTGGAAAACCGGGAAAAGTCAGGGAATTCTAAAATTTATCTGGAATTTTAATTCTTTCTCAGGGAGAATGAACATGAAAATTGTTTGATTGTACTGAGGAGAAATTATGATGCAATTCAATCGAAGGAAAGACTTAAAAATTTGGTTGTGACAAAACACATATGAAAATACTTTACAAAGTCTTTATAGAAAAGTTACAGTTCTTCATAAAATAAAAAGTTTCAAGTCCTTACAAAAATATTTTTTATAAAACATTCTCAGCATTCTCGTACGTAAAGCTTTAATCCATGCAGCTCGTGATTTTCATGCGTAGTGCAAAGAAGATCTGGCGAAACCAAAAAAAAACGAAAGAGAAGAAAAAGAAAAAGCGTGAAAAACCCAAAAGAGATCGGCTGGAATCGTGGAAGAACTAGAAGCAAAAGAACGGAAAACACTCGATGATGCTGTGAAAGCAACCGCTTACATTGACGAAAAAATCAAAAAATTAAGACACGCTTGATTTCGATGCCAAAAAATACTATAATATAGCTATGAAGCCATTGAGGTTTATATTTTCACTATTTTCCTATATCGATTCTATCAACATTTTCAAAATGAGTTATTATGCTGTGATTAATAATGATTAATAGTATGTTAATAACATCATTGGAAGAATGTTGAATTTTCTTCATGAATTCTATTCATTAACAGAGGGCATAGGAATGGGATTATTTGTGGCTAGTTTAATAAGTTCATATTTGCATTACGGAAGAAGTCAGTGTGAAAAATTTTCATTCCTATTATCATGTATGAAAAATTTCGATTTAAATTTTCGCAACAAATAAAATAAATACTGAACACGACCGTGAGCAAGACACTAAAAATTGGTTAGGGAAAAATCATTTTTTCGACCTGGAAAACCGGGAAAAGTCAGGGAATTTTTTTGTCACGGCCTACTGGACACCCTGAATAAGATATGAAAAATGTTATAGGTACTTTTCTATAGAGATAGGTTCGAGATACAAAGAAGCATTCTATCAAAAAAATCTCTAGCTCCCATATTTTCCAAAATATTTCCCAAAACCATGTAATATAAAAAAAATTAAGAAATTCAATTTTTTTTCAAGGTAACAAATCACCTGTGATATTGAAAGAGGAAAAGCCACCATTACCACCACCAGAGTATCAAAAATCCGATGATGGCGCTGATCAGCCAATGTTATCAAATGAAAATTCAGAAGAGCCATATCAACCACCACCACCATTTGCACGTACATCCGATAATAATCGTCAAAATAGACCGAAACCAACTCCAACATATAGAAAACCACCGCCTTATGTGCCACCCTAACAAAATAATTCGAAGATTAATAATATAAATACTATTAAAACAACAATTTTACTCGGAGACAAAAATGTAATTAAGACTAAGAACCAAAAAAATCATCGAAAAAAGAAAACACCACAATGACAGTCAAAACGCTACGATGTTTCGTAGTCAATGATATATTTCTTTTTTTCTTTCATCAATTTAATTATGAAAAATAGAATTATTTTTTAATGCTTCTCTCTCGATTTTTTTTTTTAAAGTTAACGCAGATTTCATGAGTGATATTAGTGAACATGTCTTAGCCAGCAATCAGTGCCATTTTTTCTAAGCAATTAAGAGACATAAAATGCCTACGAAACACATAAACTGTTGATTGATTAAATGTGAAATAATTGATTGATTCATATACAATTGAAATGTCTCTTAACATTAATTACTTATCATGGCAATACTTAATTGGATAATACTTGATCAATTTAAGGGGGATGAAATATCAGAAAATCACACTGCCAGAACTGTTTTTGTGACTTAAGTTTCTGAAGAGGAGAATTTCAATTAATTTTAAACATTTGCTGATTTTTTTGTCAGAAAAAGGGGAAGTTTTAAGTGGAAAATGATGTAATAATAAAATTGTCGCAGATTCATTTGATTTATATAATGAAGGCAATGGAGATAGATTAATTCGTTTTTTTTTTCACTTTTCGGAAAGTATTGGTCTCATAATAATTGTATTACATCATTTTTGAGCAGAATGTTTTCAATCTGTTCTATTGATTTTTTTTTTAATCTCCAACTTTCTTAAACTTGAATGTTTTACGTCAAAATGGACGAGAATTACAGTTTGAAAGTTTTATGGAGATGAAATACAGTTTCTCATCTGATTGTATGAATAGAAATGCAAACTCGAATTTTTGCGGTTTATTCGACGAATGAAAAAAATGCACGGGGGTGAAAAATTATTAAATTTTGTGTGTTAATCGAAGTAAATTGAAAAAAATTTCAAATAATTTTTTCACCGCAAAAGTATTTTGTAGGGTCACACGACCAACAGATGGACACTGACCAAAAGATGGACGGTTTATATAATCAAGGATTTTCATAAATAAATGAATGATTCTTATACTTCTCACGTCAATACCTAATTATTACATACATAGGGGAGAGTGGGGCAAAATGGACCTAGAAGATGAGATGATTTGAGATTTTTTTAAAAAGCAGCGGTTGCTTAAAAAAATCTGAAAAAATTCACAAACAATATAGATATGTTGGAGGATTTTCTCAAATTTTTTCAGATTTTTTCGTCGAGTCCTTCATTCCAAAAAAAATTCCTTAATCATGTTGCTATGAGGGTCCATTTTGCCCTACTCTCCCCTATAGATTTATGAGCTATTTATTACATATCGATTGATCGAAATTTAAAATCATACCACTGAAAATATGCAACTGTCCATCTATTGGGGGTTCGAGTTATTTTCCAGTTTTTCCTTGATTTTCTTCAATTATTTCTACATTATTCAAGTTTAATTGATTTTTAGGCGAATCACTGCATATTTTTCTGTACATCATTCTTTTCTGCAACTTTTTAACTTAATTTGCCTATTTCTTATGAATTAATAAAGTCTAATATTTTCTTAACCGTCCATCTATTGGTCATGTTACCCTAGTTTCGATATGTTCTTCGTTGCTATTTTCGTTTGATGAATTTTCTTTTATAATAAACGTGACAACATGACAGCTCCGAGTCCTCAGCAATAAATTTAACGTTCATTCATTCTTATTGACAGGTTAACAAAGTAACATAATAACAAAATTCCAATTTGTAATAAATTACAAATGATTTTTTTTCATGGATATTGAATTATGATTTTCTTTTTTTCAAAAAATTTTTTAAATATCAATTCGACAAATGAAATTAATATTATAATTATTATACAAGGAGTTGAATCTTAAAATTGTTAGATTAATTCGGGAATTTCTCGAAAAGTAGTAGGCTTAGAGAAAAATATCAGAGAAGGTCTTTTTCGTAGAGAATTTAATTGTCTACAGAAAAAAAAGTCTCCTGGCGAATTCCCCACAAATTCGATACTTAATTCCCCATAAAGTCGATGAAGGAATTTTCAGGAATATTCAAACCCAAAAATTTGAGGGTGCTCTTGGAATTTTTATGTATACAATAAGATGTGAAAGTGCCTGAAGTAAAAAATGGAGGAGCGAATCCAAAAAAAAAAAAAAAAAAAAAAAAACGAAAAAATATAAAATATTTGAAAAAAAAAACATTTATCTTTATGAAATATAAACACAATTATATTGAATTGAAAATGATAAACACAGATAAGTTAACAGATAATTAAGAAATGCTTCCAAAGGCACAAATGGGCCGTTTTTAATACTTATCAAGAGTAAAATAGGAAAATTTGACTTTTTGTGATAATGAATTTGAGAAATTTCAGACAATGTCATTGGAAAGAGCGGGGGAAAATGCATTGGAGAATAATATAAAAGTAGTAGCATATCATTAATTCACGAATTATTAAAAGTACTAAAAATGACTGAAAAACTGAATCTTTGAATATCTCGAAAATTAATCACCTGCAAATAACTTAATTATATTATTTTCCTAGCACTTTTAATTTCTACATTTTCCAACGATAAACATAAAATTTCAAAAATCGATCAACATCATCATCACAAAATTCATTTTTTTCCAGAATTTAATGAGCTAAGCATAAAATATGCTATGAAAAATATAATGGCATCATTTGTACGTTCGATAGGGGAGAGTGGGGCAAAATGGACACCGTAATGAAACGGTTGGAGATGGATTTTTTTTGATGATTCTATTGAAAAGCTGAGGAAATTTTAGCCGGAAAACAAGTGTCAGATGTATTTTTTTCGATTTTTTTGAACATTTTATATTTTTTGGCATTTTTAAGGGATAAACGCATTTGCTCTTTCGAAAATCTTCAATTTTTTGCAAATATCTCTGGTTCTATTGGTCGTAGCAATTCGGGGCTAATCTCAAATTAAAGGTGAGCTCATTTTCCATCGATTCATGGGGTTTAGAATTCAAAAATATCATTTTTTGGGATAGTTATAGGCCAAAAACTGTTTCACAAAAGTGTTCCACAAAAATGCCCATAAATATCTTAAAAATCGATATTATTAAATTGAAAACCCCATGAATCGATGGCAAATGATCTCACCTTTCACCTCCTGTCAGAATTTTTATGCTACGACAAATAGAACCGAAGATATTCTCGAAAAACTCAAAATTTTCAGAAAAAGGAAGGCTTTTACCCCTCTAAAATGCTCAAAAAAGTCAAAATCGATAAAAATTCAAAAAAATTAATTCCGGCATTTGTTTTCCGCCTAAAATTTCCTCATCTTTCCAATGAAATCATTAAAAAAAATCTACCACTAATATTACTATTAATTTCAAGAGTTTTCCATAATATTTGCCGAAAAATTTAGACGTGTCCATTTTTTTATGTCCATTTTGCCCCACCTTCCCCTATATGATTTTTAGACTGGTGGCATTATTCTAATGATTTTGTTCTTAGTATTTTCTTTTCTCCATAGAATATTGTCACCGTATATCAATAAATATTAAAAGATGTCAATTAGACATTTTGTTTTTTGATTGCAGCTATTAATATATTTTATATTATTTTGACGCACAAAATTGCTTTTTTTTTTGTATTTTACCCACTATTGTTTCTATAACAGAAAGAATGTAATTTTTCTTTCACCAGTAATGCGATGAATAGTCAATCAAATTGACAGTTAAATGAGACAGTACTGGGGGGAAACCAAGCCCTGGAAACTGTGGAGCGATGTGAAATAATAAAAAAATATCTAGACAGCGAATAGTTACCAAACTACAAAATCGATGTTAATCAAATCTATGAAGAAAAAAAAATAGAAAAATAATACGATAATTAAATTTGAGAAAGTAAGAATACTGAAGAAGGATTATCTTTTTGTACTTGTTTTCGAAAATTTCTTCTCACTCAAGAAAGAATTGAAAAAAAAACTTATTTTTAATTTTTTCATAAATTTTGAAAAAAAAAAAACACAATCTCAATAATTGAATAATGAATTTATAATCAATGAGCCCAGAACTGTGGTACTTAATATATTACTATATGTCAATTGTTTTAGATTCTTCTTTACATTGGTATTTTTTTAATGAAATAATAATAATGATAATAATGATAATGATAACCAAACAACAATTGGGCAAACAAATTTTAAATCAATATTTGCAAATTTTTTGTATTTACTATTTTTTTTTTTGAATTGTAATCACGATTTTTGTAGGGAAAATATTGTGTTTTATGATTGCAATTTTTTTAGTGAAAGAAAATGGAATTTTTACAGATTCATTTTAAAATTATAGGAAATTTAAATTACTCAATGAACCGATGCCAAGTGTAAATCACCGGATGTATAATAAATATATTCTAATTATTACACAATTCATTAACTAAAAAGATAGTATCTATTGCATTTTAAAAATGTTATCATATCCATGAATGCAAGTGTACTGAAAGAGGAGTGAATTCAGTAGTGAAGAGGTAAAACAATATAAGTCTCCTCTTTTCTCATCAAGTTTTTTGGAAATAGGGTGTCCGAAAACAGTCCATTTACGGAACATTTAAGGTCGTTCAAAAGTTTGCGCTTTCGTGAAAAATTAGATATCCTTTTGAAAAAAGTAACAAAAATACTGCTGGAGTCCAAATTGAGTATATTTTGAAAAAAAAAATTAAAACTACATCTTATTTCATGAGAAAATATCGATAAAAATGGATAAATACGTGTAAGTCTAAAAGACCAAAAACGGAACACTTTTGCCATAAGGAGAACATCATCTGTCCATTTACGGAACATCAGATCTCAGAGATTTGCCTATTGCATTTGGCACAATGACGGAAACAATTCTATTAGCAAAGAAATAGGAGGAGTGAATAAAAGTAACAAAAACACATTTTTTAATCGAATGAATACATAAATCCAGTTCTTTTATTCATGTATTTTCACAAATATGCAAAAAACAATAGAATTATTTTGACTTGAAAATATAATAAAGTTGAATCACATTTTTTCGACATTTCTTTGATTTTCTGCTTTCAAAATTTTTGGGAAAGGCTCAGTGGATTGCAAATGGGTTTGTTGGGAAAAACCCAGGGGAAAATTCAGGAGAAAACCCGGGTCAGGAAAGTCTAAATACCATAACTGACGAATGTTCCGTAAATGGAAATTGGATGAAAAGCCGACCCAAATAGCGGAACACCATATATAATGAAGAATTTCAATTTTTTGATGGGAATAAATTATGAAAATTGACGAATTCAAGTTTTTAGATCAATATTAACTTCAACTCACCACATTTGATGATTACAATTATTAAAAACTTTGCTCAGCAAGTTAGCGGTCCCACACTCACAGCCAACTGTTATTGGCCGCAAAGTGATACATAGTACAGTTTTTTGAGAATATTTGATTCAAATCAACCACTGGGATATGAAACGCTTTATGACATCATAGGTAGGGATACTAAATCAATTTAGAAAAAATAATTAGTACGATAGGTTAGCAGACATTCGAAATATTGCATAAAACGTTAAAAGTGTTCCGTTTATGGAAGGTGTTCCGCAAATGGACTGTTCACCCTACCTTAGAAAATAACCGAGAAAGAGCAATTTTGCCCTGAAACTCCTTTGTAACTCTTGAAATTCTCTATAAAAACAGATGAGTAATATCACCTTATCTCGCTTAGTTTCCGAGATATTTCCTTCGAAATGGTCTGAAAGATAAGTCGATTTATCCTGTTTCACCTCTTCACTACTGAATTTGAAAAAAAAAAATGATTGTGGATTATTTCGCGAACATCTTAGGAGAAATTGAATTTCAATAATGATTGTTTCCATCACAATTTCAACCAATAAGAGCACAAGAGATTTGACATCACGTGATGGTAATAGGTAAATGGGAAAATGCCCTTTTCTATGAGAAAATGAAGAAAAAAAAAGACAAACAGAAGTCTCCTGAACTAGTATGGTCACGAATCAAATTCAAAGATTAGAGAATATAAGATGAATTTTAAATGAGAGCTTATATGAAGTTGTACGTTCGATACAATTTCGAATCAATCGGCCGTTTTGAATGGTCACTAATAGTTAGCAGTGATCGGCATCATCGATTTTTTTCGTCAACGATTTCAATTATATTACTGATTTTTCATAAAAATTAGTAATTAGCCAAGAAAAAATATTGATTTTTATAGAAAATTAATAATTAGTCTGTAAAAAATATTAATTTTCCTAAAGAATTAGTAATTAGCGAGGAAATATTACTAATTACTCTTAAAAATGAGTAATTAGTGAGAAAATATTACCAATTACTTTCGAAAATTAGTAATTAGTGAGAAAAATTACTTGTTGTTTTCAAAAATTCCTCAAAATTAGTAATTTAATAGATTAACAGACACAAATTTTGAACGAGGAGTTGTGATGAAATGAATTAATAAATGGAATAATAAATGATATTTGGAATAATAATATTTGGAATATATTTTGAAAGGAACTGGTAATTTTTGGCGGCTAATTATTAATTATTTCGAAAAATTAGTAATTAGCCGATAAGCATCATTCATTTTTCTGAAAAATCAGTAGTTTTTGTCGGTTAACTACTCATTTTTCAGAAGCATTACTGATTTTCCGAAAAAATTAAGGACTTTTTCCGGCTAATTACTAATTTTTCCGAAAAATTAGGAATTTTTCTCAACTAATTACTAATTTTTCAGAAAAATTAGGAATTTTTCTCGACTCATTACTAATTTTTCCAAAAAAATTAGGTATTTTTCCCGGTTAATTACTAATTTTTCCGAAAAATTAGGTAATGAAAATAGATAGATTTTTTTTTGCCGATCACTGATAGTTAGTAACGAAATAGTAAGAACACAGGGTCTTACGGGCCAAAGCCACAATTTAGGCTGAGTTCCGGAATCGCTAAATTCGGATTAGCTAACTGACTCTGAAGCAGAGATCGACGGTATCGTTTTTTTTCGTAACGATTTTGATTATATTACTAATTTTCCCAGAAAATTAGTATTTAGCTAGAAAATATTACTAATTTTTTCTAAAAGATATCACTAATTATTTTCGAAACATTAGTAATTAGGAAAAAAGTATTTCTAATTATTCCGAGAAATTAGTAATTAGGAAAAAAGTATTACTTGATACAAGTTTATATGGATAATAAATTGAGTACAGAAATAATCTTAATAAAGATTTTAAATTAAACATGATAGAGAAGTTTGATTGATCGTGGTAAATTTTATATACTTCATTACTGGGTAAATACAATTTTTAACGTCAAGTAAAATCTTTTTTATTGAAAATTTTAACCCATCAGTTGAGTATTTTTTTTTGTAACACTCGAGTTGCACTTCATAATCACCCTACGCTCAAAATTAAGATCCGATAATCGATTTTTTCCTAATTACTAATTTTTTGAAGATAATTAGTAATAATTCTTTCCTAATTACTAATTTTTCGAGAATAATTAGCAATATTTTTTTCGCTAATTACTAATTTTTTCGAAAAAAATTTAGTAATATTTTCTCGCTAATTGCTAATTATTTCAAAAAATTAGAAAATAGAAAACGATAATTTTTTTTCGCCGATCTCTACTCTGAAGTTGAAGTTAAACTTAACTACACCCTGTACTGAGGCAATTCTAGGCGAAAGTCATTTTTCCTCCATTTGACATTGTTGTGTGAGTTGTGTGATAGCGCTACTCTTTACTAGCGGCGAACAGGCTGCTATATTGAATCCCATTAGACTCTCAGGTTTCGGAAAAGATTGAAATTTTGAAATTGTCTGGAAGGAAAGAGAGAAAAAACTAAAATTTACAATCCAGTAGCGAAATTATTGAGCGTTCGATCACTTTGTAATAATTGAATGTTATTGTTGCATTGACTCATACGTGAGTGCGCTAGTCATCTGGCATATTATTATTCAAAGGATCATTACAATGTAATGAGTCGAAAAATAGCTGATTTCCGTGATTTTTTAAATGGTAGAAATACGTTAATCCGTCTGATTTTTTAATGTCAAATCAAAGCACTTGTGAAGAACGAAAGATGATTCCTTTATCTTTCATTTTTTGCAATTGAAAATGTAGAAGAAAAAAAGATGTTCTCATGGTGTACACGCTAGTGGCCAGAAAGATTATCTGAAACAAAATTTGTAAGAACATTGTCAATCGGTATGAAAGTCCCTATCTTGCTATTAAGGATTCTTTCTCCTTTGTCAAAATTCGAAAAATGGTGATGATTTTAATAAAAAAAAGTATCGAATTGAGCTTATTTTCTCGATAGTATTTCGATAAAAACAAGCAGGCGTTCGTCACTGCGTTAGCCACTATTCCTTCGACGTTATCCTTCAAATCGTTATTTCTTTCAATTTCTGCTAATGAATTAGCAGAATGCTTCCGAATGATTCTCTCTGAATTTTCTCTATTATCTGTCTTTCTTTTCATGTTATAAGGCATTGAAATATAGAATAAAATGATTGGGATTTATTAAATTCAATTATTTTCAAATTATACAAAATTTTACATAAAAGTTCATTTTTTCACTTTGAATGTTCTCTTTTGGGTACAGTTTCTGATTGTCCTACGAAGATGAGCAGGGGCTTATTTGAAAGAGAAAAATGTGTTCTTTCAGAAAACAAAATAAAAAATAGGGGTGTCCATTCAAAAAAATCGAGAAAAATTGCATTTTTTGGATTTTTTTTTGAAATATTGAGAAAAAAATACATTTTTCAATGTAATAAACGGACAACTTCATCTAAAAATTCGAAAAATTGAGGGTTTGTTCAGCTCATAAACACGAATCTTTTGAGCTTCATCCCGATGAAATCGGATCAGAAGTTTGGAAGATACAGCCGATTTTCGGAAAAACTTCAATTCAAAATATCTCGAGAACCGTTCAGCCGATATGCTTCAGATTCAATCCCAACCATCTTCATCAGAAACTACATATACAGGAAAAATTTGAAGTCTTTAAGGCAATTATTCATTGAGCTATCGTCGTAAAACCGACTTTTTGGAAAAAAGGACAGAAAAACTAATAAATAATAGAATAATGGGATTAAATTCATGAAAATTCGCTAAAAGTTAGATATTATAGTTGCGAATCTTGAGTAAAATTTTGAACGGTATTCGTCCCACGCAAATTGAGAAATTTTGAAACATACGATTTTAAAAAAATTGCTATATCTCATAAACCATTGAACCAATCTTGCTGAAATTTTTATGGGACATACACTTCATCAAAACTGATATCTTGCCGAAATTTCAGATTTTTATCTCTCACCGTTCTCGAGTAATAGAGAGTCGTAAAGTCGTATATACCGACACACATACATACATGTCTACTTTTTTTCTCATTATGATTTCTCGACGTTTTGCATCATTTTGAGTCGTTTCCAATGAAAATTGGCATTTCGAAAAAAATTGCGAAAACAAAGCTTTCGGGAGCAAAAAAGCTATGAAGATTTCAGAAGAAAAGAAAAGCTTCTATAGCAAAATGAAGAGTGGCATGACAATCGTTCTGTCAAAATTGTGAGACGGATTGTTTGAAAATTCTTCATTTGAGAATGTACACTGTTTTAAAAAATGACATTCCAAAAAAAATGCGTTTAAAAATTCGAATGTGGAGTTTTCATATAAATTTTCTACTTGCGATTAATCTGCAACGCCATCAGCATGTCTGTAGCTGTCTGGACTATTGGATGAGGCAAATAAAAACACAATTTTTACTCAGTTTCCGAAATAACTCAGTAATATCTCAAAATGACTCGCTGCAATTCTGTTTTGTAGCTCTTCAAATGCACTGCAAAAAAATATTCGAATGGAATTCCCCTACCTCGCTTAGTTTCCAAGTTATTCCGCTGATAATCATCATAGAGATAAGTCGATTTCTCCTTTTCTTTCTTATACACTACTGGATCCTTCTTCGAATTCGCTTTCGATACCAATAAGATTTTTAATCGTAGATAATAATTTTCGGGTATTTTTATTCCGTTCTTTTCTTCTCGGGAACTCAACGACTGAACTGTCTTTTGACTATACTATTTTGATGAATTTTCCTAGACCTAATCATTCTTGAGAAGGTTTTAAAATCGACCACTCAGCTGCTTCAAGTTATTAATGCATTTCGAAGATGTTTTGTTTTTTTTTAAATAAATCTCAATCTGAAAAAGATATACCGTCAATGACCCAATTAATGCCACCAAGGGACCTATTCGGCCACATATCTTTCATAGAAAAATTATATCTTATCATAAATTCAAATTCGATTTTTCCTCGAAAGAATTTAGGCTCTGGACTATCATTTACATTAATTATTCTCCTGAATTAATGGTAAAAATTATTTAATTTATATTTTTGAAAATATTTTGCCCATGGCCCGATTCATGCCACCATGGCCAGATTTCTGCCATAGAGGGTCCCAATAATTGCCATCAATTTAATTTCCAGCACTGGTTGTTATTTTTAAATTATTCGTTAATTTATACGAAAGTCCAATGATTTTGCTAACAATCGATACAATTTTCGATTTATTGAATGCTTAAATTTTAGGGGTGTGCAAATTGTAAATGAATCGAATTGAATTGAATAATATCATTCAATTCGAAATTCGATTTGAATATTCGAAAGATGAATTATTCGATCAATTCGAAATATTCGCAGGATTTGAAATACTAGTAGAATTCAAATCATTCGAAATATTCGAATAATTTGAAAAATTCGAATAATTTAAATAATTCGAAAAATTCAAATAATTCGAAAAATTCAAATAAGTCAAAAAATTCAAATAATTCGAAAAATTCAAATAATTCGAAAAATTCAAATAATTCGAAAAATTCGAATAATTCGAATAATTCGAAAAATTCAAATAATTCGAAAAATTCAAATAATTCGAAAAATTCGAATAATTCGAATAATTCGAAAAATTCAAATAATTCGAAAATTCGAATAATTTTAATATTTAAATTATTCGAATATTCGAATAATTCAAATATTCGAGAATTTGATTCATTTTCGAATTGAATTATTCAAATTCAATTCACACTGAATAATTCAAAACTTCGAATATTCGCACACCCCTATTGAATTTTCTTAATATCACACATTGAACTGATGAGGCACTCTAACTCCACATGAAGAGCTTTAGAGCTTTATTTTGCTGAGCACGCTGGTCGCATTTAACGGATTAATTTTAGAAATATATCTAGTAGAGAAATATCGGATATTTTGATTGTCCGGTGTCCTCAGAATTTTTTTCTAGCCACTTTTATCAATTACTTAGAGCTGAGAATTCGAATAAGTTCAATAATCACGAAAATGTATGAAAAGTGGCATTAATTGGGCCATTGACGGTAGAAATTTCCATTGGGACATTATTTGTACAGCAACAAACAGTCTGCAAACAAAATGATGAGAAAACATTTCCTAATCACAATAAATTCATTGATATTGAATAATAACTGACAAAATTAAATTCAGTTTCTTTACCTTGCTATTAGTTTTTATTCAATATCGTGGAATTTTTACAGTGTTATGAATGACGTCATCGGTCGTGCATAGTCGGTGCACGACTAATGAAGCCATTTATTACGCTGAACAAAATTATTACACCGTTTATATTGGAATTTTGAAAATTTCCCAGAATCTATGAACGATCGAGGAATATCCGTCAAAAACTCATCTGTAGTAAGGTAGATGTACCAGTTTCTGTCACCTTTGCACCATTTTTGGCCATTTCAAATTCAAATCAATAAAAAAAAAAATTCTCAAATCAGAATAATATTTTTATAGAATTTTGAAACTTTCATAATTATACGAATCTAAATCATAATGTTATCGTACTTATGAAATGATCGGTATTCGAATTTGAATATAAAGTGGCCAAAAAAGATACAGTCGCCAGAAATAGTACACTACCTAACAAGTGTGGTAAAGTACTTTTCTGACGAGTGTGAGGTTGCAAAACGAGCCGAAGGCGAGTTTTGTAATCACATGAGTCTGAAAATCTTTACCGCACGGGTAAGGTACTATTTTTTGGTGATGCCTCTTTATTTCTCGGGCAATTACATCTCGGCAAAAAAATCTCGACAATAATATCTCAGGGTAAAAAATTCTCCTTCAGAAAAAAATTCCGAAAAATTCTGAAAAATCTCAAATATATTAGAATAAATCTGATTTTTTTTTCGATATTTCTTCTTTATTATATATAATATATATATATTTATACTTAATTTAAAAAAATCAGTTTTATTCTAATGTATTTGAGATTTTTGAGAATTTTTCGATTTTTTTTTGAATTTTCCTGAAATTTTCATGAAATTTTCGTGAAATTTTTATAAAAGTTTTTATAAAATTTGGCAAATGTGTCTTATCCCCACTCCGCTGTTCCTTCATACAGTAATTTTTAATTAAATTCAATTCATTTATTGGACAAACTGAATGAGATATAGAATGGGTGTGCTATACTGCACATTTACCTAAAATTTTCCTGAAATTTTTCTGATAATTTCTCAAATTAAACTCCGGCAACCTTCTTTTGCCCATAGATATTTCAAAAATCAGTTTTATTCTAATACATTTCAGATTTTTCAGAATTTTTCAGAATTTCTTGGAATTTTCCTGAAATTTTCATGGAATCTTTATGAATCTTTTATAAAGTTTTTCTGAAATTTTTTCTGATAATTTTTCAAATTAAACATCTAGCTAAAAATATGAGATGTTTTGATCCCGAGATATTTTTGATTCAGATGTTTTGGTCACGAGACATGTTTGACTGAGATATTTTGGGCACGAGATGTTTTTGATTGAGATGTTTTGGTTGAGATGTTTCAGTCGAGATATAAAGAGCCCGTACCCTATTTTTTTACGCACAACCTGTGGAAAGTGCCATTGACCGCACGCGTAGCATGCGGAAAGTGGCTACTTTCCGCACGGTGTGCGGAAAAGGTACTTCTACCCTAGTTTCTTTTTCCATTGGAAAGAGATGCCCCAAAAATTTACCCATTTCCAATAGATTCCGTGGCATTGTTCGGAGACGGATAATGGAGAATTGATTCGTTTTTCTTAATGTTAAGGTTTTGCGACATGTGTCGAAATTGACGCGCAGTTGAGAAATCTTGTGAGGAGTATTTCTGGAGCACGGACAGAGAATGACAGAAATGACTTGTCTCAAGATTCTAGTATCTTTCTCAGATCTGAAGATATTTCAGAGAAACTGAGTTGAGCGACAAAATTTCGAGGCTTCATTATTAAATTGATTAAGTAATAGCTCCTCTCAGTGTAATTTATCAATTTCAAGTGATTTATTATGAACGGAACTCTGAGCAATCAGATTTTCCCTGTTATTAACCATTTATTTCACATATTTTTTTCAATACATTCACTGAAATCTGAAAAAAATTCGTTGAAAAATGTTTAAAACATTGAATTTTCCTTTCCTGTCAAAAACAATGTTTTTTTAATGAAAAATAAAACTTTATCGTTTCCTCCAAGTTTTTAGTTCTTTCAAGATATTTTTTGTTTTATGAATCGCAACATTTTTAAGTTATTTACATGGAAAATCCATGGATTCGTGTTGAATGAAATCCATCCCCGGTTGAATCCAGTAAGATAAAATCGATTATGAGAATATAACGTTTTGCTCGATATATCATCGATTTCCGTCAGAAAGAAGCCCTAGAGTCGATGGTTTTTTCCATTTTTGACTTGTGATAAATTGTGATCAAACGGAAAATATTCGTAAGAAACTGAAAGTATTCGAGAAATGCCTTACCCATCCGAAAACTTAATTTTCCCAGATAACTACCGCAATGAAAGTCCTGAGTCATTAATAAAAATGTATAACAAATTTAGCTTCCTTGATTTTCCGAAATGCCCTGAAATTTATCAAATTTTTTCAAAACAGAATATTTCATAAATCATAAAATAAAAAGTAATTCCTCCAATTTCGTTGTCAATTCCTCGTCGTCTCACAAAAGTAAAAAAAAGTGATAAATAACTAATGTTTGCGATACAATTAATGCTATCATATCAGGCTTCCATATCATATGACACGTTTCGTGCTGAAGATTGGAAAAACAGTTGTGTATATTTTATAGATTGCTTTATGAATTTATCATGATTGTTGATTTTTAAAATGTTGACTTCAACATTATTTTAGATTAATAACACAACATCACGTGAGACTGAATATCTACTGATAAAAGGCTAATTTTTCCATGAAGAATTAAAAAAAAATTGAGTCATCAAATGAAGTAATTAAATTGAAGAAAGGACACGACACGAATAGATTTCCTCTCTTCATTTTTGTATGATCTTAATATCTTGGGATCTAGGTAACATCCAAAATTATGCATAGTTACAATTTTTGTCTGCCACTTTCTACCGTATAGATTGAGTGGTCCAGTGGTCGAACGGATAAGATCCGTCAGACGCCAGTGATCGAACATGAGTAATTCGATGATTACTCATATATTTAACAGTTTCATAGATTTTTATTTGAGATGATGGACATTATATTGTGTTTCAAAGATTAAATAATTATATTTCGCTGGATCACCACTTTTTTCCAGGATAAATACGTTGAATAGTTCACTGAGTGAAAAAGTATCAGGTTACCAGAATCAGTTCTCTTGAGCCAAGAAAATATATTCTTGACTTCATTCTTGACGTGGGAATTGGCGCGTAGGCTGAGCACTTTCCATAGCAGAGGTTCCCACGTGACCTGCTGCTAGTGGCTGTGCGCATGCGCAAAGCTCTGGAGCGTCGGCCACAGACCACGCAAAAATATTGAAAAAACAATATCTCGTCAACCATTCCGAGACATAAAAAGATAATTTACAGAAAAATCAAAAATAATTCAATCCGTAACATATATTTTTTCCAGATTTTTTAAGAGTTGTCAAAGTTGTGTTTCGGCCATTTGTTTATTAATTTTGTTGTTAAAAAATAGAAATATTAACTTTCAACTTCCGGACTAAATTTTATTGCAAAGTATCACTATTTTTCGAGAGAAAAGTCCTCCTTCTTTTTGTCCATAAAACTAATATTGAAGAAGATATGAGTATTTAAAGTTACACAGAAATGAGCACATATGCCATTTTTCCAAAATCTAAAATGGTCATAATTTCGTTAAAAAAAAATTTTTTTTGTTTTTTTTTGAGAAATGACTTCTGATAACCATGTCAGCACATATTCAAAAATGAACAAAATCAAAAAATACGACCCGGAAATCGAGTGAAATAGCGCGGAATGCCTCATATTTATGAATGATTAAAGAAAATAAGACTGATTTGTCCGAGTAGAGAAGTTCTTGAAGGAAGAATCTGACTTTCTGTATTCCCGAGCACCAGATCTTCGTACTGAATCGACGAATGTTGAACATAAAGCTAGTTCATTTCAATAAAGGTTATTTCTTTTTTAATAGAGCGATGAATTATTTGACCAAAGATTCTCCGAAATTGGTGTAAAACTTATGATTTCGTTGAAGACGTAATATGTATTACTTTCACGAATATAAGGACTGATTATTAAAAAATATAAACTAGTGAGGAGCAACGATCTTCTCCTTACAAGAAATTTAATTTGGCCTGCAGAAGATTATTTCCATTGAGAAATATATTCCATTCTATCATGAAACAGCGGAAACGTTATGAATAAAAAAAATTAAAATCTGCCATTATATTGGATTGGTTTGAAAGCATTTTCATTCAATGGGATCGCGTTATGAAGAAGTTTGTCACAAGAATGTGTCACTTTGCGAAGCTCTATGAAATTTCACCCCATCATTATATTTTTAAGCAGACCAGATTTTTATATCCAATGAGCCTACTATTTGCTACTAAATGAACAATTGTAGTTAAAGATAGATAGCATGCAACTGTACGGAAAGGTGTATTATTTTTCCTCATGATAATATAAAATTCACATAATATTGACATCATTACCCTTCATCATTGATTATCTCTGTCGAAGAGATCGAAGAACGTTGGACAAGTTACAGTGTTTTCTATATGGAAATTATGATGTAAAAGGAAGAAGAACTTCAGAAAAACGTGAGTAGTAATTGAATCAAATTAGGAGTCACAATATCCATGACTAGTGATAATTTTCTTGCCTCAAGGAGATGAAAACTCACGAGTGATTTTTGATTTTTGGCAATCCATATGATTCTCTTTTAGGACATACCCATTCTTCTGTCAAGATTACAAAAAATTCTTCTGAAATTTTATCAACTGGAGGGTTTGTTCTCTGCGATTTCAGTTCATTCCACGTATATGTAGTACTAGAATTATGAGTGCTGGTATACAATGGATCCAGATATTAGATGGAGTGAAACTTTGATAAATCGTAACGAGTTCCGGAATCAATCGAGGAGTCGCCGGATTCATTACTAGCAGTCGAATTCTAGCCTCAAGAAGATGGGCGTTCATGAGTAATTCTTGGCTTCCGTCAACCACCATCGCTATATTCAAGGATATACACTGTATTCTTCCATCAAGAATTAGCTTTCTCCTTTTCTATTCATGTAATTGATATTTAGTGATAATTTTCTTCGCTTCATTTGAGAATATACAGTGTTTCCTCATATTAAGAATTTAATTTCTCTTCTAATCCATGAAATTTATATTAAGTATTAGTTGATTCTGTTTTCTTTAAGAATAAAAACTGTATTCTTCTATCAAAATTTTTTTTAAATCCCTGTAATCGAAATAATTTTTTTATTTGAAACTTATTGCGTGAAAAAAAAAAATTTTATCAATTGTCGAGGCCAAGAAGTGCGGTGTCCTGCGTTTCACTAGAGGAACACCAATGTTCGAGCCAGAGTACGTGATCGATGGTGCAAGGCTGAAGGAGCTTCGGGAGCTGAAGGATCTCTGAGTCTGGGTGGATAACAGGCTGAATTTCCACCACCACATTGATGACATGGTGATCAGGGCGAAGAGGGCTTTGGGATGTTTACTGAGAATGGGTGGAGTCTTCAAGCATGAGTACACGATGGTGAGGTTGTACATATCTCTGGTCAGACCGATACTTGAATATGGAGCGGTGATATGGTCCCCATATCACAAGTATCAAATAGAGAGAGTTGAGTCTGTTCAGAGGCGATTCCTGCGGTACTTGGTGCGATCACTGGATGCCAAGGGGAATACGTCCAGCTGTGATGAAGTGAAAAGAAAATTCGGGATTATGGACCTCAGTCTGAGGCGTGAGTATTTGGAGATGTGCTTTCTATACAAGGTCTTGAATGGTGGGATTGACTCTCCAGAGATCTTGCGTCAATTCGAACTTTGTGTCCCGAACAAAACCTTGAGAACACAACGGCTGTTCAGCAGAACGTACTCGAGTAAATCCTACATAGAAAATGGACCAAAGAACCGGATAATTACATTGGCGAATGAAGTTGCTAAGACTGTGGACTTTTTTGATTGCTCGTATGGGCGCGTCAAGAGGGAAGTTTTTAGTTGTTTGGAAATGACCTATGTTGGCAATTTATAAATTAAAATTGGGTGGTTATATCGACTGCTAAGTCAGTTTAAAGTTAAAGTTGGAGTGGTTAGATTCTATTATATCATTGTACTTTTTATAATCTCTATTTGATGTTAGCTTGATTGAGTCATGCACTGAGTAAAGAAAAATTGAACCTTTTATTGGAATAAAATTCTATTTATACTATGTAAAATGCTGAATGCGTAAATAAATAAATAAATAAATAAATAATAAATTGTGCAGTCGTGTTTATTCATCCATTCATAACCCGAGGGTTGTTCATACACGAAAGTATTAAAAATCATCCAGCATGTGGATATAATAAAATAGCTAAAGTGCATCCCAAGAACCTCTTTACTCGGACAAATCAGTTCTATTTTCTGGAGCTAATGATTCATCAATATCTACATAATACAGCAGTTATCATCGCAATTAACGATTTTATTATTACCATGATATTCCCAGCTTGGCTCACTTAGTTGATTATTCCTTGAAGTTGATTTCGAATATGTGTAAATTCAACACTTACCTCAATCAGTCAACTTCATCTTTCCCTTGTTAATAAAATTCATCAGACAAACTTTTTATGTTTTTGTCTATCTCTCAGGATACTCCCGTCAAATTCATTAGAGTATCTCACTCGGAATGCGAAATTCTTGGAACAAACAATCACTCATTTCATGAAGCCTTTCATAATATTTACTGACATTTGACTTTTCTTGAACCAAGAACTCATCAGGTTACAGACAATTTCTCGCTTCAATACTAAAACGGTCTGGGTTAATCGATTGTGTTCTTCTCCCAAGATATTCAGGTAGCGCCCGGGATGAAAAAATTTGAGTCTTTCGGTGGTCGAAAGACTCCTGTCCAGGTCTCTGACAGAGTCCCTATTCGCGCCATGGCAGGGACTTTCTAGAGCCACCTTGCTGTCTCTCCGAACGGGACACGTGTCTCTCCTACAGGGACTCAGTCCCTGCTCAACGAACCAGAGTCCTTACTTGAGAGACTCACAGTCTCTCAAATAAGGACTCCTACACTCTTTCTACGAGAGCCATCAGTCTTTCTATTTTTCAAAGAGCCTGTCAATTTGATTGAAAAAGAACAATAAAATATGTGTGTCTTTTCTCCAAATGTCCAATATTTTGATTAATCAAAAGAAAAATTGATAATATAAACATCAAAACTCAAATATATCCATTTTACCCCTATGTCCGTTTCACCCCACTTTCCGCTAATATTGAGAATTTTAATTAAAGTCAAATATGAAAAAAATAATGATTCCACGGTTTGCAAAAATTATAAAAATTGAAAACTTAAAATTTATTAAGTTGAAATAAAAAAAATGATTCATTCCTCGGTCTCTCTCATGAGGACTTATGTCTTTGCAAATCTTTATAAATCTACTGACAGCCTAGTAAAGATAGAAGTCCTTGCGGGAGAGACACGCGAAGACAGAAGTCCTTACGGGAGAGACGCGCGAAGATCAAAGTCCTTACGGGAAAGACCAGTAAAGATAAAAGTCTTTACGGGACAGACACGAGAGACACTGTAGAGACAGTTGCGGGACTTTCGGGACACTCTAGAGACCGAAAAGTCCTTCTGGGAGTCTTTGAAGACCGTAAAAGACTCTTAAGAGGCTCAAAAATTTTATCCCGGGTATTCAGGTAGGGGATATGACTTTCTTGATTCAAGAATTTCTTCTTTCGATATCTCGGTGACTTTTCTCTCAGTGTTCGATCACTGGACGAGTTCGAACACTCGTCTACTCATCCTAGAAAGGTACTCAAAGAAAATACCACTCCTCCTTTAAATTCAGCGGTATTGTTAAAAAATAAACACCAGGAAAAATAAAACGAGCTGAATAGATCTTTCCAGTAGTTCATTTCCTGGAAAGATGTAGAAATTTATGTATATTTACGCATCATTACATTCTTCAAGAATGTTCCATAGCGTCGCTTAAGAAACAAAGTGGCGTAAGTGCTATGTATATGCTTAGCACTTGCGACACTTTGTGCCTAAGAGGAAGGATATATTGTAGATTCCGAGATATCGAAGAAAAAATCTGAATGCACGATCCTTATTTCATCGCTTCTACAGAATTAGCATTATATTTCAATTCACCCCAGCCTACTCCGCCCCTTCCTCTTTCTCTCTCTCCCTCTCTTTTCAATGATCACAGGGAATAGAAAATTGATTGAGCTAGTGAGATAACATATTGCGCAGAGTTTTCATTATTTCTTCAATCAAATACACCGAGTTCAATTACTTCGGGAATTTTTTTTTCTGTACTTCATATATGGCCTAGTCGATGGATTCTAAGTGGATTCATATAATTTTAGTGTATTGATGGCAGTATACTTCATTGAATAACGTGATGAAGGGTGATAATGATAATACTCATAATTCATATCGTCGCCTTAGAGTGAAAGGGGCGTAAGTGCCATTTTTTCCGATTTTTTTTCTTCAAAATAACAAAAAGGCGCATCTCCACCATTATTACTCCAATAGGCTTTCCAAGGCCATTTACGCAATATTAGTGAAATAAAAAAAAATAATAACATGAAGGCGTAAGTACCGCTGACTAATAACAAAGGGGCGTAAGTGCCAAAATTGAAATAAAAAAATCCTAAAAACAAAGAGGCGTAAGTGCCAAAATTAAAATAAAAAAATCCTAAAAACAAAAAGGCGTAAGTGCCAAAATTGAAATAGAAAAATCCTAAAAACAAAAGGGCGTAACTCCAAAAATTCTCCTGAGATAAAAAAAATTTATAAAAACAAAGAGGCGTAAGTGCGGAGATACGTCCTTTTTACTTTAACTTTAACAATTATATAGCGATTAAAAAGGAAATAACAAAGGGGCGTAAGTGTGGAGATACGTCGCTTTCATTTTAAAATTTGTAGTTACGCCACTATGTTATTTTAATTTTCATTTATCCAAATAATGTTCCAGAGGCCATAAAGAACATTCTGGAGTGATAAGTGGACATACGCCCTTTTCACTCCAGAATTTCGTGTTTTTGGCACTTACGCCCCTTTCACTCTAAGGCGACGATATTCTTTAAGTGGAAGGAAGAAATTGATTGATGCAGTTGACAATGAATTCCTGCAGAATAACTCAGAGTTCGTGGCTCACAGAGGAATTCACGTAGGGATATTCCAAAAAAAAAAATTAATAAATAAATGGAAATTATATCATCTCTTCTAAATTTTGGAATACTCAGGAATCGGCGATGAACTGATGACAATTTGTTTCATCCGCATATTGAATTGAAGAGTTTTCTAAAGAAAATCTGGAGTAGATAGGAGATGGCGAATTTTTGATAAGGTACTTCAATGTAGCTCTCAATTTTATTTAAAAAAAGTCCCTATAAAAATTTCTCAGTTCTTATATTCTGAGATATCTGAGAGAATCTGAGGAAATAACGTTGACGAATTGTACGAAAATTTCATTTTGGAATTAGTTTTTTTTGGATCATCTCGAAATCCTCACGGGAATCAAAGAACTTTCATCCTAACTTTTTCGTAATTTTTTTTTTCTGTATAAGAAAGATTATAAGTGAAGTTTTTCTAACTTCCTTGCAATCCGGAATATTCCATAAAAACCGAAACTCATTGACCAATCCCCTTCTTTCTACTGGTAATGAATAATAAAAGAATTTAGAAGTTTCTTTTCCACGTACAGAAAAAAAGAGGAATTAGTTTAATAATGAAAGTTACAATCCTAGGGAACATCATCAAAGTAATATTGTTATTATATCTTTTAATTGTTAAACATGAAAAACGAAGAAAAAAATATTAAATTTTGGTTGTAACTTTTTGTCTGTTAAATAAAAGATTAATGGATAACATAGAAACATGATCAAAAACTAATTATAGCTGGATATTAATAAACAAAGTTGCCTCCAGTACATCCACGCAGTACGCAATAAACAAGCTGATAAATGTCGGCGAAAACATCATCAAACAGCTGAAAGCTTTGAAAATCAATGTAAACGTACCGAAGACTCAATGCATCCTATTTACCACCAGGAAAACACACATCAAAACCCTAAACCTCGACAATGAGGAAGTAAAAATTTGTCCCACTGCAGACTACCTAGGTGTCAAGCTAGACAACCGACTTATATGGCGTCCACACCTGCACAATATTACCCAAAAAACAAAATCCATCATGGGACGATTATTCTTTCTCCTTAAATCCAAATCCCTCTCACAAAAAACCAAACTCAAACTGTACAAATCTATTGTCAGACCTGTAATGACTTACGCAGCCCCAGTGTGGCACAATGCAGCTCCCACCCTTTTGGCCAAGCTGCAGGTCACGCAAAATAAATTCCTTAGAGTAATAAATAATGCCTATCGCAGCACCCCGATTTCCTTGCTTCATGAAATGTCAAATATTGAATACCTAAACACGCACTTGATGAAACTCACAAATAAATTCGCTGAAAACCTCAAACTTCATCCTAATCCTCTCATCAAAGATATCAACCCCTACACATTATCCAGGGGGTCCACCAACCGCCACTGAACACTCTACACACTCCTCCATAAATAGGGTTTTTCACCTGCTTTTCCCTATCTAAAATTTCATTCCAACCAAATACTCCTTAAGAAATCTGTATTAAACCGTCATTTATATATGTAAAAGCCTACGGGCTGGGACTATACCCCGCAAACTTTCTGTACTCATTACTCAATTGTTATAAGTATTATTGTTGTTGTAATGTAAATACTAGTCATGTTAATAAAATCTTGTTAAAGTAAAGTTAAACAAAGTTGGAAGAAATTTGAATGGATTTTCCACGTAATTCAAGTAAATTGTTTTATAAGAATTCTTTAATAAAGATTTCTTCAGATATATCTATCTCAGTATATATACTATTCCTTCAGTATATATACTAGTTAATATTCAAAATGCTCAGGAACAGTTGGATTCAAGGGAATTCTAGTCGATCTTTTCTGTATATAATTAAATTTTATGGTTATTTTAAATAAGAAGTTATTTACTTTTTCTCATGAGAAAATAATTCAAAAAAATTAGTTCCTATAGGGGAAAGTGGGGTAAAATGGTCCTGTTTGTTAGAATGATTTGGGATTTTTTCGAGAATAGGCAGCTCTATGAAAAAAATTGAAAAAATTATACAAAAATGAAGACATATTGGAGCATCTTCTCAAATTTTTTCAGATTTTTCCTTCGTGTCCTTAATGTCTAAAAAAAATCCTGAATTATGTTGTTGCAGAGGACCATTTTGCCCCGTTCTCCCCTAATGTCCACCAGAATTCACTTTTGTCGATTCGAGTTCGACTATTTCCATTTTGAGTTCGATTATCCTTCAATTCGAGATGAAATCCACCATGTTCGATTTTGATGCCCTGTCCTTTTACTGTAGGAAAATAGGACTAGCAAATTAAAAGCGCGCTGCGCGCGCCTTCATCAATTTTTCTTCTAAAAATAATAGCATTAAACAACTTCCGATCGAAATTTTTTTTCACATATTCGATTCATCGCATTTACATTCAAGATATCGCGACTTCCGTAACACCAGTTTTAGTATAAGAGGAAAAATGGAAAATGAAGATCTGAACGATGATTTACAAATCTTCGTTCTGCTCAAATATCTGAAAAACCTTCAGGCTTGGGAAAATTATTGAACTAAACTCTTCGACACTAACATAATGAGTGCCATGCCGTCTTGTTTACGTATTCGATGTTTTATTGTCATTCTGGCCAATGAAAACATTTCTTTAGGATCTAATACTCTTATTGGAACTTTTGAAAACAATGAAGATTTTTGATAAGTTCTGAATCGTTAAAGAAATTCAGTAAAAACATAGTTTTATGGATCGAGCATTGAATACGAGATCTCCTTCAAAATTACACTTCTGCTAAGTCGTGCTCCTGCTATTATTTTTCAGTCGTAACACTACTTTTTTATTCAGTTCAATTTTTTGGGAAATTCATTCTATTTCTATTTGCATATGAAATTAGCTGAAACATAGAATTTGTTTCTAAGAAAAGTAGGCATGAATTACTTGTTGATCATTTGGCAACACTGCATGTGATTTAATGCAGCGGTGGAGCACTCATCCATACGCTTGCTAAGTCCGTTAGAAACACGCTATTGATGAAGGGTTAAGACATCTCTCAAACCTATTGGTCTGCAAGAGAACTGCAAAAGAATCTACAGAAGAATCGTCCTATAAATCACCAGAGAATTCGTGGAAAAATCTTGGATGAAAGCCAAGTAGATCAATATTACAATTAAGCGATTACTAATGCTCCATATTCACGTAAGTACATTAATCCAATTTGACGGAGTTCCTGAAGACTTGAACTCATGAACGTAACTAGGGGTGAGCAATTGCTCGCTCGCGAATGCTGTTACTGCTAATTAAAAGGAATTAGTGAGAATGTATTGTGATGAGTGCGACTTCAAGCCACACTACCCATGTAGGGTTTCCCGACATCCACAGGGTGGCCAATGTTCGGGCCAAATTATTTTATACGATTTTGGGCAGTCGATCAAAGGCCAAAGTACGAAACAATATCGGGGCGTCGATATTGGTTCCGCTAATAAGCCCGATATTCTTCCCAACGTCGAGCCCTGTATATTGGGATGGTGAGTTAGATCGTAACTCGGTTTTATATCGAGTAGCCGAATATCGGGAAACCTATATCTATCCGAAATCGCACGTAATTCGAGTAACCGAAGTTCGGCTGGTCTACTTTTTACGAAAATATTTCCAATAATAAGTTGATAATTTTTCTTTTTGATTAATTGTCATATTTTTTTATTTTCCAACATAACGATTGAAAAATCACGCCATAATTGATTTTCCTTCAACTATCCTTCTTGCTAATGATTAATTCGTGAAGTAAATTTAAAAAAATATAAAAATAATAAATAAATGTAAAATAGAATATATATAAAAATTGATCAAGAAAAAAATCTTCTCTTTCTGCCATCAAGTGATTCAATAATCAATAGAGGAAAAAATAATACTGAAATAAAACTTTAATTTTCAAAAATAGGGGAATTTTCTGTAAAAAAAATGAATATTCCATTACGAGAAATATGTAGTTATGTTCCTCGGTTCTTACTTCATTTTTATTATATTCCTCTTGATAAAGATAGCCATATAAACAATATAAATATCGATATGAATTTAGACCAAATGATTTTTAGATTCATATAGACAGTATTGATAAAATTTGTAATGATAAAAATGACTTTGAAATGATTAACATTGAAATATAAATAATAAAAATATAAAATTACGAAATCTTAGAGAAAAAAATGATAATTTTCTTTTTATTTTATGTTTAAAATTTGTTTTTATATTATTCCGCGTCTGTCGAGTTCGATATCGGACTCGATGTTGGGCGTATATCGTAGCGCTAAGTTGAAATTCGTCACATCGAATTTAGCCCGAAGTAGGGCCGAACTCAAAACCCTATATCGGCTCGAAATCGGATGCGATGTACGCCCTATTTAGTTTTCGACTTCGGCCCGCTGTGACATGCCATTATTGGCTCGAAGTTCGCACCAATATAGTTCCCCTATATCGAAACTCGGCAATTCGACATCGCCCCGAATTGCGGCCAATTTCGGTTTCCTACATGGATAAGAACTTTCCGATCATTTTTCTCACTTACTATTAGAAAAATGATGAATGATAAAGACGATAAATAGCAACAGACATAATCGTGGAAAGTATCAAAAAATGTTGGGGAGATCTCAAAATATGGAGATCAATAAAAAAATCAATTTTTCCTTTTCGGGGGTAGTGCATAGACTCCACTTTTGGGGAAATTAAGAAAAACATGATAATGTTTTCCTTAAAAAACTAAGAAAGCATTGGATCGATTCCGATCAAAATCTAATGACCGCGAATTTATGTCAAGATGCTTTGATTACGACATCGATCACCTCGGTCACATTATTGATTTATGAGAAAACGTGAACGAAAAAATAGATCACGGAAATTCACACACACACACACACACACACACACACACACACACACACACACACACACACACACAAACACACACAGACACGATCGTGAAAACTATCAAAAAATGTTGGGGAGGTCTGAAAACATGAAGATCGATCGAAAAATCGATTTTTCATTTCCGGGGCCATTACATAAACTTCCCTTATCGGGAAGTTAAAAAAGAATTTAGCAGGCTAATGCAGAAACTTCAGAAGAAGAAGAAACACCTCGAATGCTTGAGGGTCGCGAGAATCTTCGCAATCCAGATGAAAGGAAAGAAAGGAATGGCATGCAATCAAGAAGCATCTCGCTACTGGACTTAGAATATGAAGTAATAGTATCGCTTATGGCAAACTGGCTGGGGCAGTGGCTAGAAACCGAAGCGAAACTATAGTTTCGCATCGGTACAGGCTGAATTTAGAAACCAAGAAGGAAGGATGGAACAGGTTTTCGTGCTAAATATATTGATTGGGAACAGACTAAGCAGAAAGGGAAGAAAACTCTACGTGGCTTTCGTAGATTTCAAAACAGCCTTTTAAGAAGGTTAACAGAGCGAAATTATGGGAAAAAATGACAAACATGAACATTAATGGAAATTTGTAGAAACTGCCAAGAAATGTGGAAAAAAAAAGAAATAGGAAACAAAGTCATGAAAATTTGTCTCTCCCGACTCTTTTTTATAAATTTCATCCAGTAGAGTATCTAGCAAACATCTAATTTAGGAATGAAATAGGTAAAGGACAACTTATATTTTTTTAGTAATGGACTGATCGGACTGACTCCTTGGAACTAACTGACTTTTTTACCCATGGGGCTGGAAAAATGGCTTTCTTACCGTCTCTTTGCTTGGTTTGAAACGCATTTTTCTAGTACCCTTAGACAAAAAAAAATACTATACGCACTATGGGTGAATAAAAGTGAATTTCGACAAAATTTTCTCACCCTCGCTTCGCTCGGGAGAAAATTTTTGCCGAACTTAACTTTTTTCCGCCCTAGGTGCGTAATGTACTATTCTCCCTTCTTCGGGGAACTCATCAGACCCCAGCTTGGCCATATTGTTTAGGCATTGCTGAGCCCTCGTGTCGCTAGGTTTATTAGTGTTTATATGACACTGAATCATTCCATTTAGATTTTTCTATTGTCGAACTACACGGAGAGAAATTTCTCTGAAAAATTATGATGCTCAGCGACAGAATGTGAATGCAAAATACAGGCCGGGGGTATTTCATGAGTCTACTAATGGAAAAAATGTCTTGGCCACGGCAATTAGTAATAGGGCCAATAAAATTTCCAAGATAAAATATTACAATAACTGTTACGTAGCATTACAAAAATATTAGCTGATAGTTTTATCGGTAATTGGATACTATAGCTCTGCCAACTGAAAATTGGTGTTTTCAACGTTTTATTTCAAATTTTTTTCTTCCGCCTTGCTTTTTGCGCCTATTCTAGGTTCGCATTGAGTTTGGTTTCGGAAAATTTTCATTTTTTAATTTTTTTTGCAAAATTATTGGGGTTGTCAATTTCGAGCTGAAAAACTTGAATTAATTCGTTGGGGTTAACAACTCAACGAATACAACATTCAAACGTTAATAAATTTTATTTCACAGTAATTTGGAAACAAAATAATAAATTCAATAGAGTAGAGTTTGATGTTTTGATTGAGCATGAGGTGGGGGGCGGGGTGAGAAGTGAGGCAGGTACGAAACAGTCGATTTCTTCCTGACAAAAACAGTTGGTGTGAAAACACAATGATAAACAGAGACCAATGGTCTTATGAAAATGGCAAATTTGGTAATTCAACCAAATGAGCCTTTTCTAGACCAGTATCATTTGAGTCTTCTGCAGTGAAACATCAAAACTGTGTGTTTTGTTTTAAGAGCTAGTTGCCACCACTGCATCTTGGTTTTTTTTGGAAAATCCAGTTTATCAGATGAGTATTTTGAAGTTTCATTCAATCCGTATTAAATTTATTGAGGTTTTTTTTCGTCTTTTTCCTTTTTTTTCGTTACTATTTTTAATTGATATTCCAAATTGAAATTGTTCCACGCGAAGTGTACAAATTATTGACAAATGAATGAAAAGGTACATTTAAAAAGCACATTGTGCAGGAAGTACTTGTTTCTGTGTAATATAAAAATTTTTATGCCCAATGAAGGTGGGCGGAGGTTTTTGTCAATATATTCTTCATCTAAAATCCCGAGTGTCGTTCATAGGATGGGTCGTGATAGGTTCCTTTTCGAGGCCTATGCACCACTACGTCCTCGTCGTGGCCTTGGGTTACGCCAAACGTGGTGATAATCTCAATTTTCATTTATTGTTTTTTTTTTGGTTTAATTGGTTAGTGACTTCCAAAAAAAGTTAGTTGTTTTAGGTAAAAATTTAATTAGGATTGTGTCTGTTCGCCTTGAAATCTCGCTACTGGTCTCTGCTACATCGAAACACATCAATTTAATTCAAAAAAATTGATAAAATAATTCAAATTTTTCAACAGTGTGGCAGAGTAAAAGTAGTCAATTACCGTTTTATCTCTCAAAGCTAAGGAAAAATCATCTGTTCGACAAATAATGAATAATTGGGCCCTTAAAAATTTTCATATGCTACTAAGAATTATTATAAATTTTTTTTAGAATTTTTCCCATGCCAGCCTCATAATGTGGTAGACGAAGGAGCATAGTCGAGTACCTTCGGCTGTTGTCGGTACATGAGCCATTGGCCATTTCACACTTGGCTTTGGATTGAAATATCCCGGAAACTATGCAAAATTTATCGAGACAGGCTGTGAATGAAATTTAGAGGAAAAATTAACGAAGAAAATAAATAAAACGTCGTTTTTCTACGACCAGTAATTTCCCAGATATCCATTTTTTTATGAGTAGGTCAGAAACAATGGACGAGGCCCGATAGCAAACGAATGGCCGCTCGAGCGTCCCTTCTGAATTTTACATTAAAAAATTAATATCTTAATAATGACGAGTTGTAGAGAAACGGAATTTTGCTCATTTTATTCGTTAATTTTCCCTTTAAATTTCATTCACAGCATGTCTCGATAACTTTCCAGTACTTTTCGAGATATTTCAATCCAAAGCCAAGTGTAAAATGGCTATTTTTTTAAAGAAATAAAAAGCAAAAATTTTGATGTGGAGCATTGGAATTTTTCAGTTCAGAAGCAAATTGCATCCCGTTTGTAGAGCGGCATGGTAATTTTTTTAAAAATCATTCAGAAAAATTCTTATATTTTTCTCTCCGTGTAGTTAAAGAGGAATCTTCCTATGCTATATATAACATGTAAATTTCAGCTTCGGGTTGACTTTGGGAATTCCCTCCTTGGTTAGTTCTTGTAGCTATTTTGAGGAAGCTACGTAAAGTTTCCTAGATGTTGTGGATTTGAGAACTCCAGGGGATTCAAGATTTAAGGTTATGTGAACCCCCTCCCTTCACCCACCCCCTTTCATGTTACTGAATTCCCACCCACATCATCGATGTAACCATGCACCCGACTAGGAGATACATTATGGAGTATTTATGGGTACAGTGCATATTCAATGTGCACTGAAAGAGAATCAATAATGTTACTTCCCAATGAGAAAAATCGAATGTATAATTCAATTTTTATTACGTAGGGTTTTCAGAAACACTCTAATTTACAGGTATATAACTCGAAAGCTTCTTGTATGATTAATAATATTTTTTCTACGAATGGATTTATTTTCACCGAATGGATACAATGGAGAAGTTACAGAACTAGCAATTCACGTATCTTCATGAATATTTCTAAAAAGAACAATTGGGGGAATTATGTGGGGGAGCTCTTTGTAGGGCATGTAATTGCCATGAAAACGTCTGTTTATGAACACTTCTGGACCCAATAGCTTTAGGAATATCGATGGTTAAATAATAGAGAGACATATTTTATATGCTTACACTTAGCTGCTGCGTTTTCCTGTTATAGAGTCATCGAAATTTAATTGAAGAGTGAAATGTTAAGGGCACGGAGAGAAAAGAAATAGTAATGATTGCTATCCCAGGAAAAAATGTTCAGATCTGATCAGATCTGATGACCTAATATATATATTGGGTCATCAGATCTGATCAGATCTGAGTGGATCTGATCAGATCTAGTTAGATCTGATTAGATATGGAAATCAAAATTAGGTGAATAGACAAACATGACCATGCAGAATTGGATTTTCATATTATTAAGAAGGGCAGTCATAGAACTATAAATATAGTTTCTTTCAAGATCTTTATCAAATAAAAATTTATCTGTTAAAAAAAATTCGCAATGTGTCAAATCTGTGCTCATTTCATTATCATAGAATGTTATCTTCATTTTCATGCATGATTCTGCATTCCATTTAGGCAGTCTCAACTTTTCTCCGAAGTTATTTCCTCAAATTTTTCTAATCTTCTTCAGTTATGACGATTCGAATTTTACTTGGTATCAAGAAATCGTGTGATAGCTGAGTGGCTAGAGTAGAAGACCGGTAATTCTATGGTCCCGGGTTTGATTTCCCTGAAGTACATTTTTTTTTTCGATTTTTTTTTCTTTAAAAATTTTAATTTCCATTCATTTTTTTAGTAAATAATTCAGATTTTGATTTATTTTCCATTTTCTCTAAAAATTTGAAATTTTTAATTTAGGATTTTGTGCAGATCCAATTGGATCTGATCAGATCTAAGGAACTCAGATCTAATTAGATCTAATTTGATCTGATCAGATCTGAACATTTTTTCCTGGGTATGCTATAGCAATGGTTACTATGTCACATAGTACTGAGTACTATGTCACTATAGTACACACTACATAGCAATGAGTCCTATGGACATAGTAATGATTGTTATATTCGACATGGTAATCATGGCTATGTTCGACATGGTAATCATTGCCATGTGGACCATAGCAATGATTACTATGTTGAATATAGCAATGATTACCATGTTAATATAGTACACTGTTAAAAATTTTTGTCTGAATTTTTCGTGCAAAATCACTGAAATTTTAAACAAGTTATATCTCTACTGAAATTCCAGATAATTACGTCATTGAAAAATGAACAAATCATCGATTTTCAAATAATTTTACGCCTGAATATCAATGAAATTTGTAAATTTAAGTTCAATTGTTACTTGGAAATTTCGAAAAAATAGGAAAAATTCAAGAAAAAATTGAAAATTCAAGTCATTTTAATTCTGAATATTCATGTTCAGTTGAAATTTCAAGTGAGTTGTAGAATTTTCGTCTCACTTCTACATAAAACTCATAGATTCCTCTGAATTTCTTCGGAAGCTCACAGATTTCATAAGCATTTTCCCATTGAAAAACATTGAGTATCACGTTTATTAAAATTTTCATCGAATTTCCTATGAAATTTCAATTTTTTTCTAACAGTGTAATCATCGCTATGTGGCCCGACGTGAAAAAACCATTACTAGGTTGAACATAGTAATGGTTACTATTCTATTTTTCTCCGTGTATCAGTGATCGGCAAAAAAAATCTATCTATTTTCATTACCTAATTTTTCGGAAAAATTAGTAATTAACCGGGAAAAATTCGTAATTTTTTTGGAAGAATTAGTAATGAGTCGAGAAAAATTCCTAATTTTTCGGAAAAATTAGTAATTAGCCGGAAAAAGTCCTTAATTTTTTCGGAAAATCAGTAATGCTTCTGAAAAATGAGTAGTTAACCGACAAAAACTACTGATTTTTCAGAAAAATGAATGATGCTTATCGCCAAATTACTAATTTTTCGAAATAATTAATAATTAGCCGCCAAAAATTACGAGTTCCTTTCAAAATATATTCCAAATATTATTATTCCAAATATCATTTATTATTCCATTTATTAATTAATTTCATCACAACTCCTCGTTGAAAATTTGTGTCTGTTAATCTATTAAATTACTAATTTTGAGGAATTTTTGAAAACAACAAGTAATTTTTCTCACTAATTGCTAATTGTCGAAAGTAATTGGTAATATTTTCTCACTAATTACTCATTTTTAAGAGTAATTAGTAATATTTCCTCGCTAATTACTAATTCTTTAGGAAAATTAATATTTTTTACCGACTAATTATTAATTTTCTATGAAAATCAATATTTTTTCTTGGCTAATTACTAATTTTTATGAAAAATCAGTAATATAATTGAAATCGTTGACGAAAAAAATCGATGATGCCGATCACTGCCGTGTATACGATACCAAAACTTTTTCACGTTTCTCCTGCAGCTGTTATTTGCAACTATTTTAAAAGCACCTTTGTTGACAAAAATTTATCAGATGATTTTCATCGGAAAGACTTTCGCGACTACTCAAATTTATATTTTCTTGGAAGAATAAACTTCTTCCATGATTGTTAATGATTTTCTCTTTTCAAACAATCTCCATTCATATAAATTCCAACTGTTTCACTCATATTTTAAATTTTCCATTTAGCTGATGGAATGCATTTTTTATGTTCAAATGCATTATACTCCATTTACGAAATGCGCAAAAAAAAATAGAACAGTTACGTTTCGTGTACAACAATTCTGCGAATATATGAATAATTCAAATATTACATAAAGACTCCACGGATATTTTTCTATAAATCACATCATTAAGGAAAAAAAATACATTTTTTTACTATAATTCTTCAAATTAGTCTACGTACTTAGTGAATATCTTATAAAAGAGATGATTCGAAAAAATGTAGGTGAATGGCTTTTTTTAGAGAACTAGACTTTGGGTGCGCGCACCTTTTTTGCATGGTGCTCTTGAAAATTTATATATATTTTTACATATATTTCTGAATTGACCGTCATTGAAATGAAGAAAAATGAATGTAAAACGCGTTTTCACGTACAAAAAGCAGCAATTTGGCCGTTTAAAGAAGAAATACGTTTTTTTTTAAATTAATGCATTTTAGAGGCAAAAAGGCGCAAGCCCTTTGCATTCATGCCTAGAGCTGTGAAAAGGTAACAATACCAGTAATTTTACGGTAATTTTACGGTTTCAATACCGTAATTTACCGAACATCAGTAAATAACAAAAATGGTAAAAACACTGATTTTCAAAGTAAATTACCGTAATTATCATTTTTAGAGACATAACGGTAAATTTACATCTATATAGATGAATTACGAAATTAATTTTTTAAATCAATTCGCAGCCTTTCTGATCATCATTTGTGTTACTTTTTTTATAGTCAGTGACAGCCAATGAAAAATTATAAAATTGTTGTTATTATCATTAATGTTCCTAACATATTATTCTAAATATTGATGTATGAAAGTATGATTATCCTGAGGAGGCAAAAATGAATAAATCGGGTAACTGTTCTCATTGAATGATTAACAAAATTAAATAATTGTCCTTTTAAAAAATTTAATTAAAAAAAAAAACAATTTCAATACTAACTCTCATATAATTGACTACTTGAAAAGTAATTCTTTGAGTATGGAAATTATTTTTTGAATCATCTATATAGATGGAAATTACAGTAAATTACGGTATGGTTACATCAGAAAATTTTGACGGTAATTTTACATCAAAACAAGTAGTTTTTTTCCAATTACGTCATAATACGGTAACATTACGGTATTTTTACTGTAATTTTACTGCAACAAGAATTACTGGTAATTTTACATCTCTATTCATGCCACTTTATTACTGAAGTCCTTAATAATATGATGAAAAGATAATAATAATGATAATTTGAGGGTTTTTTACTATTTTTTTTTGCAATGAAAGGCAAAAAAATCGTTGCATTTTGGAGTCAAAAAGGAGCAAGTCTCTGGACTTAATCCCCTTCATTTCTGAGGTCCTAACATAAACTTTTTAGAGACAAAAATATATTATATACTATATTATATGAGGCATTCCACGTTATTTCACTCGTTTTTTGGGTTTGATTTTTTGATTTTTTTCATTTTTCGATATGTTGTGGAAATGCTGAAGACAAGTCATTTCCCACAAAAAAAACCCAAAAAAAATTTTTTTTGCAAATTTTACGACCCTTTTCATTTTTAGAAAAACGCTGTTTTTTTTGGGAAAAACTCATATTTTCTCTAGCTTCAAATGCTCATATCTCATTAAATATTAATTATATGAAAAAAGTGAAAGAGAACGTTTATGTGGGGAAAGATCATAGAATTGCATTCACATTTTTCCAATGCGCGAAACGCGATTTTTCTATTTTTTATTAACTATTTAACTAAACAAATTGACTGAAATTATCAAATATATGCTTTTGAAAATCAAATGAAAAAAATCGAAAAATCAAACCCAAAAAACGAGTGAAATAGCGTGGAATGCCTCATATATATAGTATAGTATATAGATATATACTATATAGTATAGTATATCTATAATATATATTAGGATAAGTGATGACAGAAAATGTCCCATGCTTTTTCATATTATGGATTTTATTGCCTCTTGTTTCTAAATCCAATCGTTCAAGGGATATCGATAAAACGAAAAGACATAACATGGAATGATTGAAAAAGTAAGATTTCTAGTAATTTTGACGAAAAATTTCAAAAGAACAGGTTCTAAAGAATTTTTCAAGAGAATTTCTTTTGCAGAAAATTCAATTTCTTTCATCAAAGATCTCGTGTTTCAAAAATATTTTTGAAATACTCCACAAATAGGATGAATCATGTCAAATAATCCAATAAATGTGAAGAAAATAAGGCGTCAGCTCAATTGCCAAGGCGACAGATTTGTAATCTTGAGGTTCTGGGCTCAAGCTCTGGCCTCTGTCGATTGACACAAGCAGCACTGTAATATTCGTACATGTGCCTTGTCCAAAGACACACCATAAACTCCCAAATTACAAGATTCAGACATGAGAAGTTGTGGTGTTCACCCCTCTAAGAGGATAAAACCAATCAGGAAAAGAAGGTAAAAGCAAATCTTATTGAAAAAATATCTTATAAATCCGCAAGCTTCTCGAAATTTCAAGGAAAAATTGACATAAAAAATTCAAATTGCCATTAAATCATTAAAGTACAAATAAAATATACAATGTTGCACATTTCTATTATTTTTCAGCACTACTGCTAACATCTTCAGAACAAACAGCTTGATAATTATTTGTGAAACTGATCTCATAGAATCCTCTCAATCTATTTCTTTTAAAGATATCCTTGAATTAATCTCCAAATGGATTGACTCACGCCAAATATTTAAATAAAAATTGGCAAAAAATCATTTTTCGAAAAAAGTTTTTGTAAATGCTCAAAATTTAATAACTCAGAGATAAAAAAATCTCGTGTCGATTTTCTCATGTCTACCGGAAAAAAGAATACCGGAACAATGGGAAAAAATATCCACCATTTCATTGACTCACCCCGTAAAACTTTTATTGTAAAGCAATTAGTGATTAATCTTTGATGGCCTTGCTTGATTATTATAGGGATTCCGATTATGGTTTGTTGCTCAATCGTATTTTCCACGTGATCAATACTTTATCAACTAAGACTGAGAATGCAATCATATTACACTTTGTTTTGTCTCTTACACAGAGAAAAATGTTTTCTTAATTTAAGAATGTGCAGTCACTTAATTTAAGAATGTGCAGATCACTTAAATTAAGAAAGAAAAGTCACTTGATTTAAATGAGAAAACTTACTTGATTTAAGTGAGTTTTAGTTTCTTGAATTAAGAAAGAAAAAGTCACTCAATTTAAGTGAGAAAAGTCACATATTTAAGTGACCTTTACTTTCTTAAATTAAGAAAGAAAAAGTTACTTGATTTAAGTGAGAAAAGTCACTTAATTTAAGTTAGTTTTACCTTCTTAAGTTGAGAAAGAAAAAGTCACTTGATTTCAGTGAGAAAAGTCACTTAATTTAAGTGACTTTTACTTTCTTAAATTAAGAAAGAAAAAGTTACTTGATTTAAGTGAGAAAAGTCACTTGATTTAAGTGAGTTTTACTTTCTTAAATTAAGAAAGAAAAAGTCACTTGATTCAAGTGAGAAAAGTCACTTAATTTAAGTGACTTTTACTTTCTTAAATTAAGAAAGAAAAAGTTACTTGATTTAAGTGAGAAAAGTCATTTGACTTAAGCGAGAAAAGTCACTTAATTTAAGTGAGAAAAGTCACTTAACTTAAGTGACCTGCCATTCTTAAATTAAGTGACTGCACATTCTTAAATCAAGAAAACATTTTTTTCTGTGTAAGGAAGACACAGTACAACCTGCTCAAACGATTACTTTAATTTCCAAAAAAAAAATTTCAATTGAATCAACTGTATCATGATTGTTAGTTGCATTTATGATACCAGAAAAGGGAATGATTAATTATTTACATTATTTATTTAAGAATTAAAAAAAAATTCATTACGCATTTGACTTCCGTTGTTTTGAGCCCCGCGAGCATGTGACAATTGACCAAAGCTCAATTGGACGCAATTTTGAGTCTTATATGTTCGGTAACATAGGATTATTTTTATCTGAAAAAATTCTTGAAACTCTAAAGATTAATTTCATATACACTTTTATATGTAACAAAACGGTCTATACGGGTGAATTTTCAACGGGAACGTAAAGTTAGATACCGTCAATGACCCAATTAATGCCACCAAGAGACCTATTCTGCCACATATCTTTCATAGAAAAATTATATCTTGTCATAAATTCAAATTCGATTTTTCCTCGAAGGAATTTAGGCTCTGGACTATCATTTACATTAATTATTTTCTTGAATTAATGATAAAAATTATTTAATTTATATTTTTGAAAATATTTTGCCCATGGCCTGATTCATGCCACCATGGCCCGATTTCTGCCACAGAGGGTCCCAATAATTGCCATCAATTAATTTCCATCACTGGTCGTTATTTGTAAATTATTCGTCAATTTGTATGAAAGTCCAATGATTTTGCTAACAATCAATACACTTTTCGATTTTTCAAATACTTAAATTTTCTTAATATCACACATTGAACTGATGAGGCACTCTAACTCCACATGAAGAGCTTTAGAGCTTTATTTTGCTGAGCACGCTGGTCGCATTCAACGGATCAATTTTAGAAATATATCTAGTAGAGAAATATCGGATATTTTGATTGTCCGGTGTCCTCCGAATTTTTTTCTGGCCACTGTTATCAATTACTTAGAGTTGAGAATTCGAATAAGTTCAATAATCATGAAAATGTATGAAAAGTGGCATTAATTGGGCCGATGGCATTAATTGGGCCGATGGCATTAATTGGGCCATTGACGGTAGCTCTTATGGGGTTACTGTGTAAATTTTACTTTTTTCCAAAATCAATTTCTCAATATTTTGCCCGGTAACCTGGGGTAAAATCGATTGCTAATAAAAACTCAAGTACTCTACAACAAATCCTGAAAATGTTTTCAGGAAGAAAAAAATTTACGAAATATATATACCTGCTTAAAAGTAATAATTAGGGCTGGAGACTTGATTTTCGAAAACGGCCCATTGATCTGAAGTTTGATCTAGTATCGACTAATTCGTATGTTTATGACAGATACGTCAAGACATTGAATTTATTGGAAGGTTAATCTGCGGGGATTGTGACGAACTTTATTCGTTCTTCCTTATTTAAGGTAAATCTCTCCTGCTATTCGGTTTCTCACAATTCCCGCAGATGAACCTTCAAATAAATTCAATGTTTTGACGTATCTGTCATAAAAATTGAAATTATTCAATTCCTATTCATTCCCATCTTCAACTCTTTACACCCAGAAAAAAAAATATATTCTATTGAGAAATCAAAAGATTGGAAATTCCCAATATCACGTGAACTTTAAATTGAATATAAACATCATTACACTGAGGAAAAAATACTTTTCCCCAACAATTGAATTTCTTGAAACTGAGAAGAGTCAATAATTATTAATTTTTAGAAATTAGTAGATTGGAATTAATTCATTTTTATTAGTTATTTAGAACGAATTGAAGATTTTTCATATTGATCATTTTATTGCTTGTTCCAACAATAAATATGCTCTTTTCAAAGGAAAATTTTTACGTCAATCAATTAATCGATCAAGAAATTCGTTTTTTTTTTCTTCAATTCAAAGACAAATTTTCTCAATAAAATCATTTTTTTCTCTCAGTGTACTAGATCTAACTTTAGATGAATGGACCGTTTCCGAAAATAAAGTCTCCGGCCTTAGTGATAATACTCAAATTGAATTTACTGAATTAGCCGAGTTTTATTCTTTCAATGAAGACATGAGGATTAGTATGACGCGTATGCTGCTTTGTCCACAATTGATAAAAATACCATAGGCGCAGTAGAGAAAGAATCAATGTTCCGTGATGAACAGAGTTTTACATTGAATCGTGAATATTCCAAAAAACAAATCAATTTAGAAAAAGCTGTGAAGAAACATCTTGTATGAGTCACCAAATGTTCTTTAAGAAATGTCTCGTAAAAATTGTTACTACACAGAGAAAAATGGTTTCTTAATTTAAGAATGTATAGTCACTTAATTTCAGAATGTGCAGTCACTTAATTTAAGAATGGCAGGTCACTTAAATTAAGTGATTTTTCTCACTTAAATCAAATGACTTTTTCTTTCTTAATTTAAGAAAGTAAAACTCACTTAAATCAAGTGAGTTTTTTCACTTAAATCAAGTGACTTTTCTCACTTCAATCAAGTAACTTTTTCTTTCTTAATTTAAGAAAGTAAAAATCACTTAAATTAAGTGACTTTTCTCACTTAAATCAAGTGACTTTTTCTTTCTTAATTTAAGAGAGTAAAAGTCACTTAAACTAAGTGACTTGTCTCACTTAAATCAAGTAACTTTTTCTTTCTTAATTTAAGAGAGTAAAAGTCACTTAAATTAAGTGACTTGTCTCACTTAAATCAAGTAACTTTTTCTTTATTAGTTTAAGAAAGTAAAAGTCACTTGAATTAAGTGACTTTTCTCACTTAAATCAAGTGACTTTTCCTTTCTTAATTTAAGAAAGTAAAAATCACTTAAATTAAGTGACTTTTCTCACTTAAATCAAGTGACTTTTTCTTCCTTAATTTAAGAGAAAAGTCACTTAAATTAAGTGGCTTTTCTCACTTAAATCAAGTGACTTTTTCTTTCTTAATTTAAGAAAGTAAAACTCACTTAAATCAAGTGAGTTTTCTCACTTAAATCAAGTGACTTTTCTTTCTTAATTTAAGTGACCTGCACATTCTTAAATTAAGTGACTGCACATTCTTGAATTAAGAAAACATTTTTCTCTGTGTAAACGTACTCATTGCGAATATATTTGCAGATAAATCTGAAATGAAATCGAATAAATTTGTGTTTTGCATTTAAATTACGTCGTAAAAGGAAAATTATGACATTGATCGATATATGAATAACTATTCATGGCTGATAATCAAACTAAAAGTATCAATATCTAACGATTCCATCAAATTAAAAAAAACAGAAGAGAAGGGAAAAAATGACCTCGGGCTTATCATTCGAACTTCATCGGATGATCCAATATTTATTCTATTCATATACATCATTCTTTCATCTTTCCAATTTTTGAAATTGAAAGAAGATTAAGACATTCATTTCAGTTCCAGGATGTTATTCCAATTGATATAAATAACTGAAAGTGACTTTGATCAATTCCGAGTATGCATAAATTATTTCAATACTCCATTACGTTTGTTTAGATAGCTTGGCAGTAAAATTGATGCATATTTATTTGATATTTAAATAAAATTTGAGGATTTTACAATTTCTTCTAATGCAAGTGAAAAAACGGAAGAGTTGCATTGGAATCGTTATTTTCGTTACAAGTAGAGATGTGAAAAGGTAACGATACCAGTAATTTTTACGGTAATTTTACGGTTTCAATACCGTAATTTACTGAACGTCAGTAAATAACAAAAATGGTAAAAACACTGATATTCAAAGTAAATTCCCATAATTATCATTTTTAGAGACATAACGATAAATTTACATCTATATAGATGAATTACGGAATTAATTTTTTAAATCAATTCGCAGCCTTTCTGATCATCATTTGTGTTACTTTTTTTATAGTCAATGACAGCCAATGAAAAATTATAAAATTGTTGTTATTATCATTAATGTTCCTAACATATTATTCTAAATATTGATGTATGAAAATATGATTATCCTGAGGAGACAAAAATGAATAAATCGGGTAACTGTTCTCATCTATATAGATGGAAATTACAGTAAATTACGGTATCGTTACATCAAAAAATTTTGACGCTAATTTTACATCAAAACAAGTAGTTTTTTCCAATTACGTCACAATACGGTAACATTACGGTATTTTTACCCTAATTTTACTGCAACAAGAATTACTGGTAATTTTATATCTCTAGGGTAGAGTGAAGAAAAATGATGATAGTCGACGTTTTTGAAGTGTCTGTTTCGGAAATTCGAACGTTGGTTCACTCTCCCGGTAATGACAAAGAAATAACTTCGCTCACACATTCTGAAATTAACTCTCTTGAAGTCAGATTTTCTTTAAATATCTACGAATCAAGATAACTATTGGTACATAGTTATCTTCATTTGTAGATGTTTTTTCACAGATTTTTTTAAAAGTTAATTACGGTGACCTCCTTCTGTCCCATGTTTTCTTGGAAATCAGTTAATTTTCTTATTTGAGATTTTGCAGAAATTTCTGGATTGTTTTGAATATTATTTTCAAGTTTTTTTTTCAAAATCTTTTCATATTTTTTACATATTTTTAAATAGATACATTAGTTATATGAATAAACAGGGCTGCTAATCATTAATCAAAATATAGTTATTATTTTCTGATCGAACTTCTATCATATGATATTTATTGAATATCAGATAAGGTATTCATAAGAGGACGGTTAACGAAAAAAATAGCCCACTTAACAATTTGCATTCCTAACATTAATCAGAAGTCCAAATACTTTGGTACTCTTTTCGAGCACCCTTCTGTATTTGTTTTAATCTCAAAAACAATTGAATGGTTTTTACGGTACCAGGGTCAAGGTACCAGCTTTTCCATTCCTTAATCTTCAGCAAAGACAATAAAATAATTCCCACAACCTATGTCAAAACCAATATAAATACAACTATTAACTGCACAATATTATATAGTCTTGAGAGCTTCAAAAGCCATGCGACTAAAAATCACAGCGATACATATTATAATTTTTTTGTTCCAAATATGTTTATTTCAAATAAGAACCCTGTATATACTTGTAAATATTGTAACCTATAAAAAAAATAAACTTTGTTAAAAAAAAAAAAAAGTTTTAATCTCAAAGATGAAGCAAGAATTGGTTGTAGAGACTACAGCGTAGACAACACGAAATTGAATCTGCAAGATTTGGGCCAAGTATAAATGCAGCAAAAGAAGAACTGAAACTGACGAAAGAAATAGAAAACTATTCAATCTTTGTGAACAATACACTGAGGGGAAAAAATATTTACTAGGAATATTATATATATATATAATATTCAGTTTAGGTCAATCAAGAATTTATTTGCCAGTGGATTTTCTTCGCTTTAACAATTTAAGGTTCGGACGAATCCTTGTAAATATTTAGGATGAGTTTGAATACTTTTACAGCAATCAATGAGGTAAACTTTTTAGCGAGTAGTTGGCGAAAAATACATTCCAGTTTGAGCCAAACTGGGCGATGCTTGGACTAATATTCCATATTTCGTGCAAATACATTATTACTTGATACAAATTTCATGTAAAAATATTGATGGAAAATATAATCAAGATTGAATCAATGCAGGAGGGTGATTTGGGCAAATAATTGTTCATTTATCATCATCAGTTTGTAAAATTTAATGACAAAAAACGAGTAATGATCTTGTATAATTGCGAATTGAAAGACATTAATATTGAGAGAAGTAGGCATTCATTTCTTCCAATTAAATTTAAACCTCATAAAAAAGAAGTTTTGTCTCAAAATTATTTTTATTTCTAGAAAATATTTTGTTCCCTCATTGCAGAAAGGCTGCGAATTGATTTAAAAAATTAATTCCGTAATACATCTCTATAGATGTAAATTTATCGTTATGTCTCTAAAATTGATAATTACGGTAATTTACTTTGAAAGTCGGTGTTTTTACCATTTTTGTTATTTACTGACGTTCGGTAAATTACGGTATTGAAACCGTAAAATTACCATAAAATTACTGGTATCGTTACCTTTTCACATCTCCAGTCACGAGATTTGAGAGTCAATAGCAAGAAGACTAATTTAATTTGTTTCAATTCACAGCAAACTTTTTTCGGAAGCTATTAACCAAATAAGCAAGAACAAGACAATAATTGATTGAGATTATCACCACATTTCGCATAACCCAAGGCTACGACGAGGACGTCGTGGCACATATGTCTCGTCGAGGAGCCTATCACGATCCATCTTATTAACAACATTCGGGAATTTGTTGAAGATATGTATTGACACACTACTCCACCTACTTTATTTAAGCTTGAAGAAATTCCATTTTGATCACGAAATGAACTACTTATCAGAGATCGGTGGTATCGTTTTTTTTTGTAACGATTTTGATAATATTACTAATTTTCCCAAAAAATTAGTATTTAGCTAGAAATTATTACTAATTTTTTCTAAAAAATATCACTAATTATTTTCGAAAAATTAGTAATTAGGAAAAAAATATTTCCAATTATTCCGAGAAATTAGTAATTAGGAAAAAAGTATTACTTGATACAAGTTTATATGGATAATAAATTGAGTACAGAAATAATCTCAATAAAGATTTTAAATTAAACATGATAGAGAAGTTTGATTGATCGTGGTAAATTTTATATACTTCATTACTGGGTAAATACAATTTTTAACGTCAAGTAAAATCTTTTTTATTGAAAATTTTAACCCATCAATTGAGTATTTTTTTTTGTAACACTCGAGTTGCACTTCATAATCACCCTACGCTCAAAATTAAGATCTGATAATCGATTTTTTCCTAATTACTAATTTTTGGAAGATAATTAGTGATAATTCTTTCCTAATTACTAATTTTTCGAGAATAATTAGTAATATTTTTTTCGCTAATTACTAATTTTTTCGAAAAAAATTTAGTAATATTTTCTCGCTAATTACTAATTTTTTCAAAAAATTAGAAAATGGAAAACGATAATTTTTTTTTTCGCCGATCTCTGCTACTTATGCACATTGTACTTCATTCTAATTTGTCAATAACTTGTATAGATTTCGTGGAACAATATCAATCGAAATTCGTATCATGTCAATTAAAAGAAAAGTAGAAGAAGCAGGAACGCCTGAATAAATTTAATGCAGATTCAATGAAAACATCAAGAATACTCATTCTGAATTGGACTATTTAAAAAAAATACATTTAGTGGTGACAATAAACTTTTTACACAAAACACATGATCTTGATGTAGACAACCAGGATTATACTGGCAAACAAAAGGTTCATATACTTGATTTATCAAATTTACCATTGCTCCATTGATCATTGGTCTGAATTTTTCATTTGTGTTTCTCATCAACTGTCTTTGTAGGAAGAATATCGATTACTTTCATGTCTATCTCACACTGAGAAAAAAAAATTTTTGTTGTAAGAAAAACTACTTAGTTGAAAAAAATCTACTTCACTCACGAAAATTTCAATATATATAGGTATAGAAATTGTGAGGAAAAATTTTGAATTTTCTTGCTACGAGACAATTTTTTTGCTACAAAAATTATTTTCTCTCAGTGTGATCATCATTTGTGTTACTTTTTTTATAGTCAGTGAGAGCCAATGAAAAATTACAAAATTGTTGTTATTATCATTAATGTTCCTAACATATTATTCTAAATATTGATGTATGAAAATATGATTATCCTGAGGAGGCAAAGATGATGAAATCGGGTAACTGTTCTCATTGAATGATTAACAAAATTAAATAATTGTCCTTTTAAAAAATAGAAAAAAAACAATTTCAAACTAATTTTCATATAATTGACTACTTGAAAAGTAATTCTTTGAGTATGGAATTTTTTTTTTGAATCATATATATAGATGGAAATGACAGGAAATTACGGTATCCCCGGGATAAAATTTTTGAGTCTTTGGAGAGTCTTTTACGGTCTTCAAAGACTCCCAGAGGGCTTTTCGGTCTCGAGAGTGGCCCGCAAGTCCTGCAACTGTCTCTCGTGTCTCTCCCGTAAAGACTTTTATCTTTGCTGGTCTCTCCCGTAAGGACTTCTATCTTTACTAGGCTGTCAGTAGATTTATAAAGATTTGCAAAGACATAAGTCCTCATGAGAGAGACCGAGGAATGAATCATTTTTTTTATTTCAACTTAATAAATTTTAAGTTTTCAATTTTTATAATTTTTGCAAACCGTAGCATTATTATTTTTTTCATATTTGACTTTAATTAAAATTCTCAATATTAGCGGAAAGTGGAGTGAAACGGACATAGGGGTAAAATGGATATATTTGAGTTTTGATGTTTGTATTATCAATTTTTTTTTTAATTAATCAAAATATTCGACATTTGGAGAAAAGACACACATATTTTATTATTCTTTTTCAATGAAATTGACAGGCTCTTTGAGAAATAGAAAGACTGATGGCTCTCGAAGAGAGACCGGAGGAGTCCTTATTTGAGAGACTGTGAGTCTCTCAAGTAAGGACTCTGGTTGGTTGAGCAGGGACTGAGTCCCTGTAGGAGAGACACGTGTCCCGTTCGGAGAGACAGCAAGGTGTCTCTAGAAAGTCCCTGCCATGGCGCGAATAGGGACTCTGTCAGAGACCGGGACAGGAGTCTTTCGACCACCGAAAGACTCAAATTTTTTCATCCCGGGTCGTTACATCAAAAAATATTGACGGTAATTTTACATGAAAACAAGTAGTTTTTTCCAATTACGTCACAATACGGTAACATTACGGTATTTTTACCCTAATTTTACTGCAACAAGAATTAGTGGTAATTTTACATCTCTACTCGTGACCAACCCCTGACCAATCAAAACACATCAAGCTAGAAGTAAAAATCCCTAAAAATACCGGAATAAAATTGTTATAATTGACGGAACTCGGTGTTTACCAGTATTTTTAAGATAACGTAATATTTTTACACGAAATATATTCTTTCATACCCCTCATAAATGAAAATCTTGAAAAGCTTGAAATTTAATAATATAGAATAGTTTGTTTATCACACGCGCTTGCAATCAAATCTCAGTTAATCATAAAATCAAGTAACTCAACATCCTAGCTCAGACAAAGTCCATAAAATGATTAAGACAGTACTTATTCAATAATTTCAAAGTCATTGGTTGAGATTGCAGTCGAGATGATTCGTTAAATTAGGTACTTGAAGATTAAAATTTTATTATTTTCAAGTTAGACTCAATCATCAATATTAACATAACTTTGCAATTTGAGAATTACGCAATTTCGTCTATCTATTGAATAAGTTTAATTTTTCAATGTTACTTGACGTTTGCGATCCCTAATTCAATGATTATGGATAAATATTCTTACCTTCCTATCTTATCTCTCTCTTCAAAATTCATACCGCCATAATGGATTATTCTAATTCTTCCCCTTCTCTTACGTGTCTCATTCACTAAACAGCTCTCCAAGCAGTGCCCACGCGAAAAACATAGTCTCTAAATGCTCCCATAAAAGCTCGGTCCCCCTCATTGAAGGCCATCTGAAATCCCCTGGGCTTACAGGAACGTGTATCCTTTCTCCTACGTCGTAGGAGGGAAAAACAGTGCTGCACAGAATTGACACCACGTGCTGAGTTTTCTCCCTGAATCGACCCTTTTGCCCCCATTCGTCATGCCTAGATAAAATTTCTCAAGACTCCCTCGCATTTGGGCTTTTGTAGGCTATTGTTTCATGTCTATTTTCTCCTGGGCTCTTTTTCCGTAGACACTTGAACACTTTGAGAATGTCAACTGTATGGATGATTCCACCAATTCTCCAATAGAATTTCGGCTTCAAATTTTTGGGGGCGACTTTTCGGTCCTCATCGATTAAAACCATTAAAATGAAGAAAATTCTAAACCATTTTGCCCCACTATCGCAGCAAAAATCAATGAATTTTGATTTTGGCATCAAAATTTTCTCATAGGAATGACGTGAGTAGCTAAATGAAAAAAAAAGTACAAAATATAGATTTTCATCGCAAATTTCCTGAATTTTCTGAATAAAATATCCTTTTTCGTCTTCGTCCTTGTTTTCGAGGTGAAAATGCTATTTGAAAACTTCAAATGCTCGTTTCGAATCGTTCTCCAATTTTTTTTTCAATTTTTTTATTTTTTTCTGAAAATTTGGAAAATTTGCTATCACATTTTATAATTCTAAATGGAAAACATCAGTTGTCTAAATGTTTTCCATTTAGGATTATAAAATGTGATCAATATACATATGGCTTTTGCAACATTCATCTTTTCAACTAGTACTTAATAAGTATTAAATTTAAAATTTTTAATTACAGTTGCCGTCGTTTTCAAGAGCAGGGGCCAAAAATTATGTAGTTCCTAGCAAAGTTTTCCAAATTTTCAGAAAAAAATAAAAAAATTGAAAAAAAAATTGGGGAACGATTCGAAACAACCATTTGAAGTTTTCAAAGAGCATTTCCACCTCGAAAACAAGGACAAAGACAGAAAAGGATATTTTTTTTCCGAAAATTCCGAAAATTTGCGATGAAAATCTATATTTTGTATTTTTTTTTCAACTAGCTACTCACGTCATTCTTAAGAGAAAATTTTCATCAAAAAGTACCGAACTTTCCCATCAAACGCGGAACATTTCACAGGTGCACAAAAAAATGATGAGAATCGACGAAAAACTAATCAGCACAGATGAAAAATTCATGAATTCACGCGAAATTTTGACGAACATGGTTCGATAATTTTTGACGCGCTAACAACGCCATTTTTAATTTACAGATGTGACTTTTCGATGTACTCCTGTGACTTTTTGATGAACTCCTGTGAAAAATTACCACCTAATACTTCAATATTTTGTATACATTACGGAATGTCCCACGATTACAGAACGTTCATTAATTTTTAGCACGACCTTTCGGTACTTTTTACTGAAAATTTCTTTCCGTGTGGTGTCCCTTATATCATTGTGCAGTGGAAATTCTTCAGGGTCAATAAACGGAGGAGAAATTAACGATAACTTCGTGTTAACTGAATTCAGATTTTCGGGTGCATTTTATTAACCGTGGAATAATGTAATTGATGTAATACAGGATAAATAATAATAATGCAGAAAACAGTTTTGCCGAATGGCATGACAGTAAATCCTTTGCTTGTGGTTGGGAATCATAAGGGAATGCATGATGCCACTGTTATTTTCACCTCTGTTAACTTTAATCTCGAATTTAATTAACACTCAATTAGTCATCTGAGGCGAGAAATCGAATTCAGCCAACACAGAATTAGCACTAATTTCGCCTCCGTTTACTGGCCTTCAATCGTCTCGAAGCAATTGAGGAAATTCTGGAAATCCATAATCCATACTCAGAGAAAAATGTTTTCTTAATTTAAGAATGTGCAGTCACTTAATTTAAGAATGTGCAGGTCACTTAAATTAAGAAAGAAAAAGTCACTTGATTTAAGTGAGAAAAGTCACTTGATTTAAGTAAGAAAAGTCACTTAATTCAAGTGAGTTTTACTTTCTTAAATTAAGAAAGCAAAAGTCACTTGATTTAAGTGGGAAAACTCACTTGATTTAAGTGAGAAAAGTCACTTAATTTAAGTGAGAAAAGTCACTTAATTTAAGAATGTGCAGGTCGCTTAAATTAAGAAAAAAGAGTCACTTGATTTAAGTGAGAAAAGTCACTTAATTTAAGTGAGTTTCACTTTCTTGAATGAAGAAAGAAAAAGTCACGTGATTTAAGTGAGAAAAGTCACTTAATTTAAGTGACCTGCCATTCTTAAGTTAAGTGACTGCACATTCTTAAATTAAGAAAACATTTTTCTCTGTGTATTAGAGATTCCGATTGAATGATCATTCAGTAATGAAGTGAAAAGAAACAGGTGAGCTACCGAAAATATCTCCTGATAAATCCTCATAGAACTTGATGTTTCCAAGATGAATATCACTTCATTACACTGAGGAAAAAAAATATTTTCTAGGAATAAAAATAATTTTGAGACAAAACTTCTTTTTTATTAGGTTTGAATTTAATTGGGAGAAACTAATACCTATTTCTCTCAATATCAATGTCTTTCAATTCGCAATTATACAAGATCATTACTCGTTTTTTGTCATTAAATTTTACAAACTGATGATGATAAATAAACAATTATTTGCCCAAATTACCCTTCTGCATTGATTCAATCTTGATTATATTTGCCATCAATATTTTCACATGAAATTTGTATCAAGTAATAATGTATTTGCACGAAATATGGAATATTAGTCCAAACATCGCCCAGTTTGGCTCAAAATGGAATGTATTTTTCGCCAACTACTCACTAAAAAGTTTACCTCATTGATTGTTGTAAAAGTATTCAAACTCATCCTAAATAGGTACAAAGATTCGTCCAAAACTTAAATTGTTAAAGCAAAGAAAATCCACTGGCAAATAAATTCTTGATTGACCTAAACTATATAATATGCCTAGTAAATATTTTTTTCCCTCAGTGTAATTGACTAATTCTGAAGATATTTCATTTGGCGCTCCAAAGTGATGTAATATGATCTCCGATGGATCAATATAATAATCCTTTCATTTTTCAAAATCTCGAAAACTATTGGTTTAACGAAAATTTTATTATATCATTTTCTAGCTAGAAGTGTTGCCTATGCAATATTCCCCGATATTCCCTGTAGAATTACAATTTTCCTCAGGAAATTCACAGACGTCACGCGTAAGTGTTTCTGATTGACAAAAATCAACGTCATCTAACTATGATAACTTGCGTTTTAAGGTAGTAGTCTGGTAACTTGGGTTCAAAAAATCGAAAATTTTTTTTTGCTTAATTTGAAAGTACAATGTCTTGAGAATATACTGTGAAAATTTCAGACAGAAATTCGAAATATTTCGGGAGTTATAACGAGTTTCCTAGAGCGCCTCGGACGATTGACGTAAGTATAAGTTTACTTATGAAAATTTGTTGTTGAACTTTAAACGCATTTTTCTCAAAACATTGTTTTTCTGGTCGGCCCGGGTCCTAACTTTTTTTCTACTGAACCGATTGCTTTCAAATTTCAACAGACTGTTTTACACACTTATAGTTCTCGTCGGTACTAACGAGAATTTTTTTCACCCCTAACTTTTTATTTTACAACCCTTTCTTTGCTAAAATAAAAGGACTTTTTTTTCAAAGTCCGCCATTTTGTTATTTACCCTTGAAATTTAACTTTAGTAGTTCCGACCAAAATGACATGTCTATAGATTAAGAATAATCAAGAATATTTGATTTCAGATAACATCAAGAGCCAAAATCACCCGGGCCACCCACGTGCATTTTTTTTGAGGTTCCAACTTCGAGTGACAATAATAATAGTAATAAACTATTAAATTTTTTTAAATAAATTTTTTTTTTATATTTTCAATATGTAAATAAAAACACTCCAAATATTCAAGATAATTCATTTTTATTTACCTATAAAAAACCACCCTTCAAAGAAGTCATGAAAATAGGCATAAGTTACCAGACTACTACCTTAACCGACAAATTGATCGCGGCTGGATCCATCGGGAATATATAATGCCATTAGTATTTTGAAACATTAAAAAATGTCTCTATTAATTTATTTTCACAAATTTTCATTAGTAATGAAACGGGTGTTCTACACAGAAAAAAATGTTTTCTTAATTTAAGAATGTGCAGTGACTTAATTTAAGAATGGCAGCTCACTTAAATTAAGTGACTTTGTCTTTCTTAATTTAAGAAAGTAGAACTCACTTAAATTAAGTGACTTTTATCACTTAAATTAAGTGACTTTTCTCACTTAAATCAAGTAACTTTTTCTTTCTTAATTTAAGAAAGTAAAAGTCACTTAAGTTAAGTGACTTTTATCACTTAAATTAAGTGACTTTTCTCACTTAAATTAAGTGACTTTTCTCACTTAAATCAAGTGGCTTTTCTCACTTAAATCAAGTAACTTTTTCTTTTTTAATTTAAGAAAGTAAAAGTCACTTAAGTTAAGTGACTTTTCTCACTTAAATCAAGTAACTTTTTTTCTTTTAATTTAAGAAAGTAAAAGTCACTTAAGTTAAGTGACTTTTCTCACTTAAATCAAGTGGCTTTTCTCACTTAAATCAAGTAACTTTTTCTTTCTTAATTTAAGAAAGTAAAAGTCACTTAAATTAAGTGACTTTTTCTTTCTTAATTTAAGAAAGTAAAACTCACTTAAATCAAGTGACTTTTCTTCCTTAATTTAAGTGACCTGCACATTCTTAAATTAAGAAAACATTTTTCTCTGTGTATCCGAATGAATTCCTCCATCATTCTCATGCCTCACATCTTCACTATTGTGAAGTAGTCACTATTGACATTTTTTCCTGACAATTCCATGATAATTCTGATGCTGATAAAGGTCAATTATTGGAACTGATATGCGAAGAATTAATCATAATATTCAAGAGCCTTTATTCTTGCAGGTAACAGGAGCGCAAATGATTACAGTAGCCACTCTATAATACCGTGATAAGTCAATAATGATTTTATATGAATGACCATCGTTACTATTGTACTGCAATCTCGGGAAATAGAGGAGATAAGAGCATCCTCGTAATGACCTCCTTTGTATCTCTTATTTTATTTCGCGAAAAAAATGATTGCGGAAATTTCACTATCTCACTCAGATTTCAAAGATATTCCATAAAAGAAAATTCAAAACTTTTTCAAAATTTTTCAATGTTTGTATATTTCTCGGAATCTAAGGTCGTTGAAGTATTTTTCGTAGTTGCCTTTTTTTGTACGTGAGGAAAAAAAAACTGCAGAAATGAAGCGAATGAAATCAATGCGAAACAATTTTTTTTTTAGCTCCAATGAGTGAATTAACAAAAAAACACAAATTATTTCAACAAAAATGTGCAAAAAATGTCCTTATAAGGGGTGATGCCTCTTTATTTCTCGGGCAATTACATCTCGGCAAAAAAATCTCGACAATAGTATCTCAGGCTAAAAATTTCTTCTTCAGAAAAAATTTCAGAAAAATTCCGAAAAATTCTGAAAAATCTCAAATATATTAGAATAAAACTGATTTTTTTTTTCAATATTTTTTCTTTATTATATAATATATATATATATTTATACTTAGTAAAAAAAATCAGTTTTATTCTTATGTATTTGAGAATTTTTCGATTTTTCTTGGAATTTTCCTGAAATTTTCATGAAATTTTTATAAAATTTGGCAAATGTGTCTTATCTCCACTCCGCTGTTCCTTCATACAATAATTTCAAATTAAATTCAATTCATTTATTGGACAGACTGAATGAGATATAGAATGGATGTGCTATACTGCACATTTACCTAAAATTTTTCTGAAATTTTTGCTGATAATTTCTCAGATTAAACTCCGGCAATCTTCCTTTGCCCATAGATATTTAAAAAATCAGTTTTATTCTAATATATTTCAGATTTTTCAGAATTTTTCGGAATTTCTTGGAATTTTCCTGAAATTTTCATGGAATCTTTATGAATCTTTTTATAAAATTTTTCTGAAATTTTTTCTACATTCTATATTTTTTATATTCTTCAAAATTCGTTTCTTTTGGCAAAAAAAAATGAAGAGAAAAGAAATTAAAACGACAGGACCTCTCTGCCGTCCAGAATGTTGCTCCAAAAAACGAGGAAATTCTTTAAAAAAACCAAATCTTTCTTTTAAATTCCTCGGCCTACGCCAAGTGTCATAAAACATTATATCTTTCCCTTTCCTTCATTCTCAGTCACGTGAGTGCATTCGACATACATCCATACTCATGGCATCCACAAATGTGTGCGTACGAATGTGTACACACATACATTGATAAAAATGTGACGAGACTTAAAGGATGTTTGAACTATAGTGAAAAGAGAGACAAGTGGAAGGGAGGGGACACCGAATTGCCAGGGTTAGTGTGTTTGTGTGTGCACGTGTAAATATTTACACGCGCATGCGCACTAAATTGTACACGATAGTCACGTGATTACACGAGTTTTATAAATCGTCCACGATAACCGGCCGGTCTTTACATTCTTCGTAACAGCGTACGAACACGTATCGTTCTACACTCCGGAGTCATTATCAGTATTTCAACGAAAGAAAAATACCTTTCTGCAGTGACAGAGTAACGTAACCCCCCATTTTTTACATACGCAAACGAGCGCTGTACCGCGTTACTTTAACGAACCACAACAGCCGATTTTTTGAAGGCAAAAAAAAACTCCAATTCAGTGTTTACATTCGAGTTTTTTTAAACTTTAAAAGGCAAAACGGACGCATTGCTATTCAACGATTCACAAGCTAGTGCAGCGAGTACGAAAACAAAGTATAAACGCACACGTTCGACTTTCACAGTTAGTGAGTTTTATCAAGTGGTCAAAACGAGCGGGAGCGGACTGTACTCGGATCTCAATTTTTCGGATCTTAATTTCCGATAATTTACCCCGTGATGGCTGACAGAACAAACTGGGACTATACATCTAACGGTAAAATTATTATACTTTATTTATTTATTAATAATTTTTTTTTTTTTAACTATTTTCGAGAAACTACTTCACAAAAAAAAAAAAAAAAAAAAAAATCGAAAATTTTTAAAAATTTCTATTCTAAAAAAATTGAAAAACTCACTTGTTTTAAATAGTTTTTTTTTCTCCATCGATTCCGAAAATTTGAATTTTTTTGAAGTTTTGGAAATTCCGTTGCTTTTATAATTTCGAGAAATTTATTTTTCAAAATAATTTTGAAACAGATTTTTTTACAAAAAAAAAAAAATTTCCATCATTGGAAATCATAAATCCTTGACTGTATCTAATTTGCAATAATTTTGCAATAACTAGCAGAAATGAAAAAAACAATTTATAAATAAAAAGGAAGTGCAAATAAATTTTCCTCTGTTGTTTGGTGAAGCACGATATTAATTATTCGATTTCCTCATAACTCACTGGTGATTTGTCACAATGGTTGAGCAGTCGTAAAGGTGACCAAGGTTATTAAGACCTCATAAAGATAATTGAACATTAAATGTTGTAAAACATTGTCACCTACATTTTAAAATTTCAAAATTCCCCAGGAGCCTCTCTTTCCGCATTTTTAATTTCTTCTTACACGATAATAAAGTAATTTACCATTAACATAAATTTTTCATCGCATAAATACATTTAAATGTCTTCAACATCAATACTTTTCCATTTTTTAATGTTTCATCTTCTATAAACTTTCCAAACGTAAACTTTTCCAATTAATGCGTTTTTTTCATCGTAAAATTTAACCATTCATCAAAATTGCAACAATGACGCGAGTTTCTACTTTAATCATTCATTAGAAAGAGTAAAAAACACTATAGTAAATTCTATAGAAAGCTATTTTTTTGTTATAATTTAATTATCATGATTTTTTTCAATTAATTCTGCCCCATTGCTGTAAAATTGTTTACTTTCTTAGAAACATAAAAAAAAAACGTTCTTTGGAAAACGATATTTTTGTAGACAAAAAAACTAGGGGTGTGCGAATATTCGAAGTTTTGAATTATTCAGTGTGAATTGAATTTGAATAATTCAATTTGAAAATGAATCAAATTCTCGAATATTTGAATTATTCGAATATTCGAATAATTCGAATAATTTAAATATTAAAATTATTCGAATTTTCGAATTATTTGAATTCTTCGAATTTTTCGAATTATTCGAATTTTTCAAATTATTTGAATTATTCGAATTTTTTGAATTTTTCGAATTATTTGAATTATTTGAATTTTTCGAATTATTTGAATTATTTGAATTTGTCGAATTATTTGAATTTTTCGAATTATTTAAATTTTTTGAATTTTTGAATTATTTGAATTTTTCGAATTATTTGAATTATTTCAATTATTTGAATTTTTCGAATTATTTGAATTTTTCGAATTATTTGAATTTTTTGAGGTATTTGAATTTTTCGAATTATTTGAATTTTTTGAATTATTTGAATTTTTCGAATTATTTGAATTTTTTGAAGTATTTGAATTTTTCGAATTATTTGAATTTTTTGAATTATTTGAATTTTTAGAATTATTTGAATTTTTTGAAGTATTTGAATTTTTCGAATTATTTGAATTACTTGAATTTTTCGAATTATTTGAATTTTTCGAATTTTGTGAATTATTTGAATTAGTTGAATTTTTCGAATTATTTGAATTTTTCGAATTATTTGAATTTTTCGAATTATTTGAATTTTTTGAATTTTTCGAATTATTTGAATTACTTGAATTTTTCGAATTATTTGAATTTTTCGAATTTTGTGAATTATTTGAATTAGTTGAACTTTTCGAATTATTTGAATTTTTCGAATTATTTGAATTTTTCGAATTATTCGAATTTTTTGAATTATTTGAATTTTTCGAATTATTTGAATTTTTCGAATTATTTGAATTTTTCGAATTATTTGAATTTTTCGAATTATTCGAATTTTTTGAATTTTTCGAATTATTTGAATTTTTTGAATTATTTGAATTTTTCGAATCATTTAAATTATTCGAATTTTTCAAATTATTCGAATATTTCGAATGATTTGAATTCTACTAGTATTTCAAATTCTACGAATATTTCGAATTGATCGAATAATTCATCTTTCGAATATTCAAATCGAATTTCGAATTGAATGATATTATTCAATTCAATTCGATTCATTTACAATTTGCACACCCCTAAAAAAAACTTAAAAAATAAAGTGATTCTCCTCAATCAATAGGAATTAAAGATATTTTTTCACACATATTTTTCATTTTGCAAAGACAAACAAATTGAAGTGAAAAATTCCCACTTTTTGCAGAATTGTTCTTCACTGATTTATAGTTTTCACTCGTTCGTTCCTTTTTCTTCCAATCTATCAATAGATTCGTAACATTTTTACTATCACGTGTCGCATGTTTTCATGTTTGAAAAAAAAAAGTATTTCACAGTCAATGATAGAAATAGCATGAATAATGTATACAAAAGTTATTCCTGTGGAGAAAATTGAAATACAATTCATGGGAAATGAATTATGATTATTGTGTTATAAAGGCCAGGAAATGAATATTTGATGGATGAATTAATGTTTGATTTATAATGGAAATAGAAAAAGGCATTTAAACGTTATCGTAAATTCCCACTTTTTTTCTTGTTGTTTAATGATTCAGTGATGTAGTGAAACTAGATGGTTGACTAAAATTGCTATGAAAACGATCCTATGATAAATTTATCGATATGCTATGTATGCCGTGATGATAATCTAGAGTGATATGAAAAAATTCAATTTCATACGAAATTAGTCTTCATGGCATATCTCCGGAATTTATTGAAAAAATAGGAGCTTTTGACACCTTGCCACAGCTCTGACTCTCCTCTTTAAGAGAAAATTTCTGCAAAATTTTCTTAGACACCAAGATATCCGGTTCAGTGAAGGCTGATGCTGAAAATAGCAAACATCTGACAATTTTTCTCTTTTTTTTTCTTTTTAGCAAATGAATTATCTAAAAAATAAAAAATATACATATATAGAAACTCTAAAAACTGCAAGTATAAATTTTTTGAATATTTTTTTTTATAATAATTCATTTGCTTGAAAAATTAGAAAATTGTCACATGTGTGCTAATTTTATTATCATAAAGATTAATCAGTTTTTTTCGAGATATCTCAAAATCTATCTATTGTAATGAAATTTTTGTCTTAATTCTCTCTATAGCACGGATCTTCTTCTTCAATAGAGACCACTAGAACACATTATTTATCATATCTAGATTGCTAGATGATGATTGATGAAGTGGTGACCGGAAGGGAAATTGATTTCACATGACTCTTTTTTTTCCAATATCTCGCAATACATGACCGGGGGGGAATATAAAAGAAAGATCTAAAAAATTCACTACCTGCCTTCAATTCCGAGATACACAAAGAACAATGTTTTCTTAATTTAAGAATGTGCAGTCACTTAATTTAAGAATGGCAGGTCACTTAAATTAAGTGACTTTTCTCACTTAAATCAAGTAACTTTTTCTTTCTTAATTTAAGAATGTAAAACTCACTTAAATTAAGGGACTTTTATCACCTAGATCAAGTGACTTTTCTCACTTAAATCAAGTAACTTTTTCTTTCTTAATTTAAGAAAGTAAAAGTCACCTAAATTAAGTGAATTTTCTCACTTAAATTAAGTGACCGTATCTTTCTTAATTCAAGAAAGTAAAACTCACTTAAATCAAGTGAGTTTTCTCACTTAAATCAAGTGACTTTTTCTTTCTCAATTTAAGAAAGTGAAACTCGCTTAAATTAAGTGACTTTCCTCACTTAGATCTAGTGGCTTTTCTCACTTAAATCAAGTGACTTATTCTTTCTTAATTTAAGAACGTAAAACTCACTTAAATTAAGGGACTTTTTTCACCTAGATCAAGTGACTTTTCTCACTTAAATCAAGTAACTTTTTCTTTCTTAATTTAAGAAAGTAAAAGTCACCTAAATTAAGTGAATTTTCTCACTTAAATCAAGTGACTGTATCTTTCTTAATTTAAGAAAGTAAAACTCACTTAAATCAAGTGAGTTTTCTCACTTAAATCAAGTGACTTTTTCTTTCTCAATTTAAGAAAGTGAAACTCGCTTAAATTAAGTGACTTTCCTCACTTAGATCAAGTGGCTTTTCTCACTTAAATCAAGTAATTTTTTCATCCTTAGTTTAAGAAAGTAAAAGTCACTTGAATCAAGTGACTTTTCTCACTTAAATCAAGTGACTTTTTCTTTCTTAACTTAAGAAAGTAAAACTCACTTAAATCAAGTAACTTTTTCTTTCTTAATTTAAGAAAGTAAAAGTCACTTAAATTAAGTGACTTTTCTCACTTAAATCGAGCGACTTTACTTTCTCAATTCAAGTGACCTGCACATTCTTAAATTAAGAAAACATTTTTCTCTGTGTATTCCCCATAGTCTCGACTTATAGCTTCAATTCAATATTCAGGACAAAAAATTGGATGGACGAAAAATGTTTTCATCTATTAACATATATGTGTTAAAAACGGATGTCCTTCTTACGCGATACTCCTGAAAACAAATGAATGGAAAAAAAAGCCTCAAGGCTATTATCAACATCACAAGGTTGAGCCGAAGGTAAACCTGTAACTATGTCTCTAACCAGATTTTCGTGCTATTTAAGAATGTAACTCCTTGATTCAAATACGTTTAAAGCACTGAAGAATGCACCGGAACAATATCGAAATAACCTAGAGAATTTATTCAATGAATTTCCTCCTTTTTCGAAACTGCATGCATTCAAGAATATCAATCTTGTTATTCCACTTCGATTCATGGATTATTTATTCAGTTAATGCACGAGCCAATGACAGATTACCTCTATGGCTACATTATTCGATAAGAGAAGGATGAATTTAATGGCTTTGAACTCAATGACTTCGTACATTTCATTCGAATTTTATTAACAATCAAGTTTTTTTTTATTTTTATTATTTTGCTAATTTTTCTTTGCAAACTGTGGAAGTTAACGTTGAAAAGCAATATGATACAATCCTCGTTGATTCATCAGTTCTCGAAATAATATGAAAAAAGAATGATAATGGAATTAGCACACATCTGCTAATTCATTCGATTTTTTAAACAAATAACTTATCATAAAAAAATATTCGTAAAATTCGTCCTTATAGGTTTTTGAATTTTTTAGATGTCAATATTTTTCATTATATTTACAATTAATTTGTTGAAAAAATAAAAATGATCAGAATTTTTTATTCAACAAATGAATTATCAAAAAAATAGAATGGAAAAATTGTACATGTAGAAAATTTAAAGACTGTAAGTGCAAAATTTTTTAATTCTTTTTTGAACACTTGTTTAGAAGAATGAAAAAAAAAATTGGCAGATGTGCGCTAATTGCATTATCATTATCTTCAATATAATGAAAGAGAGTAAAATCCCTCATAAAATTGTGTCTACAATGTGACGCATCACTTATTGTGATGTGGTGTTTTTTTGGTTTCAATTGAATATTTTCACTTCCATTCATCATTCTAATTACACACTCATAGGTCTCACAAACAGCATGAACCTCACTTGAATAGGGGAAGGTGGGGCAAAATGGACATCAGGGGTAAAATGGACACATCTAAATTTTTAGGCAAATATAATGAAAAACTCTTGAAATTAATAGAAATATTGGCTGTAGATTGTTTTTGATGATTTCATTGGAAAACTGAGGAAATTTTAGTTGAGAAACAAGTGGCGGAATTAATTTTTTTTTAATTTTTGGTGATTTCGGATTTTTTGAGCATTTTACACAGAGAAAAATGTTTTCTTAATTTAAGAATAGGCAGTCACTTAATTTCAGAATGTGCAAGTCACTTAAATTAAGAAAGAAAAGTCACTTGATTTAAGTGAGAAAAGTCACTTAATTTAAGTGAGTTTTACTTTCTTAAATTAAGAAAGAAAAAGTCACTTGATTTAAGTGAGAAAAGTCACTCAATTTAAGTGAGCTGCCATTCTTAAATTAAGTCACTGCACATTCTTGAATTAAGAAAACATTTTTCTCTGTGTAGAGGGGTGAAACTCTTCCTTTTTTTGAAAATTTTCAGTTCTTTGAGGATATCTTCGGTTCTGTTTGTCGTAACGTAAAAATTTCGACAGGAGGTGAAAGGTGGGATCATTTGCCATCGATTCATAGAGTTTTCAACTCAAAAATATCGATTTTTGAGGAATTTATTGGCATTTTTGTGAAACAGTTTTGTGAAACACTTTTTGGTCTATAACTATCCCAAAAATTGATATTTTCGAATTGAAAACCCCACGAATCGATGGGAAACGAGCTCAACTTTCATTTGAGACTAACCCCGTATTGCTACGACTAATAGAACCGGAGATATCCGCAAAAAACCGAAAATTTTACAAGAAGGAAAGGCTTGTCCTTCAAAAATGCCGAAAAATATCGAATTTTCAAAAAAAATAAAAAAAAATCATCTGACACTCGTTTTTCGGCTAAAATTTCCTCAGCTTTTCAATAGATTCATTAAAAAAAATCCATCTCTAACCGTTTCATTATAGTGTCCATTTTGCCCCACTCTCCTCTATATGTAAACGCCGCTGGTCTAAAACGATCAACAGAAACTGTTCATTTTAAGCATTACACATTAAATTTACCATCAAACAAATAAATTTATTAATAAATTAATTTTTTATTATTAATAAATTTTTAAGAGAAACAAATTCCGGAAAAAATATGTAATGCGCATTGTTATTGTCATTCATATTGATGAAAATTTACAAATTAACAAAGAAACTTTTGGCATTATCTCAAAAATCATACGAGTGACAATAATATTCCTTTGTTTCAATAATGCTAATTTTCCTTGTAAAAGGATCAATAGAGATCCTTTTACAAGGAAAATTACCAGTAAAGCGGATTTCACATACACATCTTTTTCTTAAATTTTCAAATTTCAATTTTCTAAAAAAATTATCCATAGCTTTGATGACAGCTGGATTGATTTCACAAATCATTCATGCAGTATTCAACGAAAACTGATAAAATTTTCAATAATATTATTAAACTATTCTTCAACATAATGTTACCAACCGTTTAAATGGAATTGAAAAAAAAATCGTTGAACTTGATAATTTCACAGTTTTTACTATCAAAATTCTTTGTTTTGAAAAAAAAAAAAAATTCAGTTTTATTCTATTATATTTGCGATTTTTCAGAATTTTGCGGAATTTTCTGAAATTTTTATAAAATTTTTCCGAAATTTTTTCTGATAATTTCTCAAATTAATCTCCGGCAACCTTCTTTTGCCCATATATATATATATATATTTCGAAAATCAGTTTTATTCAATTATATTTGAAATTTTTCCGAATTTTGCGGAATTTTTCTGAAATTTTTAATTAATAGAGTATTCTTTGTTTTATTCTTGCGCTATATAATTGTATGCGAACAAAAAAAAAATTGCGCAGTTCAGTTTAGATCACAAAAATTATCTCCTACATTATTCAATCAACCGAAAAACGTAGCAATTACAGCTGACAATGATGCAGCAAGAATATTAAGAGAATTGAAAGTAGTTGAGTCGTATTTTACATTCAGACGGATAATTTCTTGAGTGAAGAGAGGACAAATCTATGATTAATTCATTGAGAAAAATCAAATATTCCAGGATGATTGTTTTTTTTTTAATAAAAATTGATTTTAATGTAAGCATCTATAAATATAATTTATTTTGCGTTGAATTTCATCTACATCATTGTCAAGTCGTAATTGTGTATCGGCTGAATGACAATTACTGACGGATCTTCCTACTTTTTGCTGACGTCAGCCTGAATAAATTATTAAGTGTAACCAGGTTTTGTATCCACTTGACAATTCTTTTTTTTGTTACATTATCAAAAGAATTTGATGAAATTCGCTGCTCGATAACTATGGATTTCTCAAAGTTTACTATTGATTAGTTTTTTCAATAACAGATTTTTTTTTTATTTTTTCGTAGAAAAGTGAGTAATCGATCGTTATAAGGGCACTAACACTTACAATGCAGGTAGACTATCTCTGTCTGAGCATTGATTTCAATGTTTACTTTGCAAATACATTGATAATGATCGATTATGATAATAGGTGAACTTCCATTGCGTGCAATAAAATCTCTTCATAATTAATAAATGCTGCGGTATTATTCTTAATTGCTTGAGGGCGTTGGTCGACATTGGGGAGCGGCTATTCGCCTAATTGAATTTTGCGCGAGTATGAAAAACTGTAAATTATTTCATTCAGCTGACTAATTAATTTTCAGTGAGATATTAGTATTCTCAGAATATAGCGGAGCATATTGGGAATAGGAAAATTTTTTTCGCGTTAAAATCGGACTACACATGCATGAAAACATGGATATTTCGGGAATATTCGAGGCATTTGGACAGGAATTCGAATTTTTTTAATTAAAAAGCTTTCAAAGAAAATACTGATTTTTCTCATGAATTGGGAAATATTAATGGAAATTCAGTTTTCAGAACCGATCACTACTTTTTTCGAGAACGTTTCACAAATTCCATCATGAAGTCATCATTAATCATCTTAGATTCTAGGGATACTACGGAAAGTTTGCTAGAATTTCTTTAAAAAAAAATTCGGGGTTACACTGCAAAAACAAATGTCTGAAATTGAGATACTTTTGTCGACACTTTTACAAAGAGAAAAATGTTTTCTTAATTTAAGAATGGCAGGTCACTCAAATTGAGTAACTTTTCTCACTTAAATCAAGTGACTTTTTCTTTCTCAATTTAAGAAAGTGAAACTCACTTGAATCAAGTGACTTTCCTCACTTTGATCAAGTGGCTTTTCTCACTTAAATCAAGTAACTTTTTCTTTCTTAGTTTAAGAAAGTAAAAGTCACTTGAATTAAGTGACTTTTCTCACTTAAATCAAGTGACTTTTTCTTTCTTAATTCAAGAAAGTAAAAGTCACTTAAATTAAGTGACTTTTCTCACTTAAATCAAGTGACTTTTTCTTTCTTAATTTAAGAAAGTAAAAATCACTTAAATTAAGTGAGTTTTCTCACTTAGATCAAGTGACTTTTTTCACTCAAATCAAGTAACTTTTTCTTTCTTAATTTAAGAAATTAAAAGTCACTTAAATTAAGTGACTTTTTCTTTCTTAACTTAAGAAAATAAAACTCACTTGAATCAAGTGAGTTTTCTCACTTAGATCAAGTGACTTTTTTCACTTAAATCAAGTAACTTTTTGTTTCTTAATTTAAGAAAGTAAAAGTCACTAAAATTAAGTGACTTTTCTCACTTAAATCAAGTGACTTTTTCTTTCTTAATTTAAGAAAGTAAAAGTCACTTAAATTAAGTGACTTTTCTCACTTAAATCAAGTGACTTTTTTTTCCTTAATTTAAGAAAGTAAAAGTCATTTGAATTAAGTGACTTTTCTCACTTAAATCAAGTGACTTTACTTTCTCAATTTAAGTGACCTGCACATTCTTAAATTAAGTGACTGCACATTCTCAAATTAAGAAAACATTTTTCTCTGTATAAGAGACGTTATTATGACTCTACTATGAATGGCAGTTTTAAGATATTTTTGATTTTGAGATATCTTTCTCTAACTAATATGTTGAGTTAAGACAGTCATTCTCTAGAGGTCTATCAAAATTGCTTTTTCTCACTTAAATTCCAAGATATTCAAGAAAAAATCCAGAATATTTCCAGCAAAATTTTCCTCAATCATCCCAAAATCCAAGATGAATAGAGAAATTTCACCAATAAACTTTTTTATACAGAAAAAGTCTGTTAAAAAATTTTTATCTTTCAATTTTTATGGGAATTTCTGGGAAAGCCAGTGCCTTAATAAATTTGACGTATTTAATTTTATCTCGGTTATTAATTTTTATTAACCAATTTTGTTTAAAAAAAATTAGGTCCCAGTACATGGGTGGAGAGATTCCCAATGGCAGCTGGCTCACGACAGAGTCCAGTTAACATTGAAACTGATAGAGCTGAATCAGATCACGAGGCTCTCAGTAGTAAACCACTGAGATGGAAATATCCTGCTTCTGCATCAAAGAAACTTGTTAATCCAGGTTATTGTTGGCGCATTGACTGTGATGGCGATGGAACACGTGAGTTAAATTTGTCTCAAATAATTCAAAGTCAATCATTTCAATAAAAAAAAAAAAAAATCATTTCAATTATATAATTAAATATTAGAAAAAAAAAAATTAGAAAAAGAAAAATTATCCATAAAATCATCGAGTATGTGCAATTTATTTGTGCAAATATTTCCACATAATTACAAACAATTTATATTTCAAAATATGATCTCTTTATCAATAGATTTATCCGCATAACCGTTCCCCTCATCTCATCAACGGGAAAAAGTACCCACCATTATATTTTAAATCACTTGTATCCGCTATTATTCATTCCTTTCATCATTCCATTTCGAATACAAATAAGTCAATGAATTCTCTCAAGCCCAATAGTTTCAGAGATATTTCGAATTAAACAAGCCAGAATTGTTGACATTAAATTTTTATTGGCTGCATCTTGGAAAATATTATGCTATGAATAATTTTTTGAGATTTTTTGTTCATTCTGCTGAAAAATTCTCACAAAAAGATAATATAACACTTTTTGTTAAACCCAATTTTTTTTCGAAGATATCATCAGAATTATGAATTCTCATAAGCTCAATACTTCTCCAGATATGAACACGATAAAAAAAGACAAATGTAGTAGATCTATTTGATAGTGATTTTCATTTTGTAGTTGACTCTCGTTGTAAATATTTAATTGAACTTCGTTAACGGTAATTTGTGGAGTAATGACTTTCACGTGCTAATTCGTCATCACATCTAGTTTTATCCAGTACATAAAAGATTAAATCGTCTAAACTGTTTGCGTTCGTGGAATATGAACTGTAAATAATGAGAAAATTTCGCTTTTGCTTCGAATAAAACTATCGGATTTTCTAAAAAAAAAAAATCAATTGCATTGAATTTTCAAGTTTTCTCAATTATCTCGAAAACTCATGAGCTAATAGCGATTTTTTTGTAGCATTTCCGTTCATAAATTTTCCCATCTATCCAATAACGATGTCAATTTTTTCAGAATCCTTCAATTTCATTATTGAAAAAGAAATATTTAATGTTAAAAAATAGCGAAAATTTGTTTAATTTTTTTTTTTTTCAATTTAATCAGTTTTAACTGGGGGACCACTTATGGATGACCTTTACAAGCTGGAACAGTATCATTGTCACTGGGGTTGCAGTGATTCGCGAGGATCTGAGCATACTGTTGATGGACAGGCATTCGCTGGCGAGGTAACTCAATTTCATCAATTTACAACAAAACTATTCACTCAACAATTCATTCAATCAAAGTGAAAGTTTTTTTTTTCACATTCATTGGGGAATTATCTCGCTAAACGTGTTGCATAATAGCATTGACCCGTCACAAATGTGATTCAAGGAATTTTTCATCAAGGAAAGTCAATGAACGATTTTTTTTAATCACAATTAGTTGATTGATATAATGATTGATTCATCTTCACTATTAAGTTTTTATCTCGATAATATCCCCGGAATTTTCAGACTCAGAGAAATTGATCAAGATCCATTCGCATGAATCCGCATGAAAATTTATATATGTACACGCATATATGTAAAAATATAAAGAATAAATATGTCAAATATATTTCACATATATGCGCATATATGTGATGTATAAATGACATATATGTGTTTCATATTTTAGAAATGTCATTTTTTGCCGCATTTATATATGTACACATATAATCGATATATATGTCATTTTATATGCTGCTTATTTTTTTTATTAATTTGAATTATATGTCATGTATAAGTCAGTTAAAATTGAGTGCAAAAAATCAGCATGTGATCGTAAATAATAATAACAATAAGAGAAATTAAAATTGAAATTTCCACAGAGAAGAATCTCGGGAAAAAAATGGGACTGAGTACACGGAGAGAAAAATATAAGAATTTTTCTGAATGATTCTTAAAAAAATAACCATGCCGCTTCACAAACGGGATCAATTTGCATCTGAACGGAAAAATTGTCATGCTCCACATCATAATTTTTGCTTTCGATTTCTTAAAAAAAATAGCCATTCTATATTGAGCTTTGGATTGAAATATCTCGAAAAGTACTGAAAAGTTATCGAGACATGCTGTGAATGAAATTTAGAGGGAAGATTAACGAGTAAAATGAGCGAAATTCCGTTTTTCTACAACTCCTAATTATCAAGATATTAATTTTTCAATGAAAAATTCAGAAGGGACGCTCGAGCGGCCATTTATTTACTATCAGGCCTCGTCCATTGTTTCTGACCTATTCATCAAAAAATTGATTCGCTCGGAAATTACTGGTCGTAGAAAAACGGTGTCTTGCTTATTTTCTTCGTTAATTTTCCCTCCAAATTTCATTCACAGCATGTCTCGATAAATTTTGCATAGTTTCCGAGATATTTCAATCCAAAGCCAAGTGTGAAATGGCCAATGGCTCATGTACCGAAAACAGCCGAAGGTACCCGACTTGCATCTTCGTCTACCACATTATGAGGCTGGCATGGGATAAATTCTAAAAAAATTTTATAAAAATTCTTAGTAGCGTATGAAAATTTCTAAGGGCTCAATGATTCATCATTTGTCGGATAGACAATTTTTTCTCAACTTCCAAAAGGAAAAATCATCAGCTAATATTTTTGTAATGCTACATAACGGTTATTGTGATATTTTATCTCAAAAATTTTATTGGCCCTATTACTAATTGCTGGCGCAAAGACATTTTTTCCATTGGTAGACTCATGAAATAGCCCCGGCCTGCATTTTGCATCCACATTGTGTCGCTGAGCATCGCAATTTTTCATAGAAATTTCTCTCCGTGTAGGACTTGAACCCGGTTCCTTCGGATTACGAATCTGGTACTCTATGAGCCAAGCTACTAAGAGATTCTATATTGTTGTGTAACCTACCACATTATATTATTTTTCCTAATATGTAGTCCATTACCTATGTTTATATTGAGATGTATAGCGCATACCTTTGGCACCATTTACGATTATTAATCCCTTGCCCGTCTGTCCATCCGCCCAAGGTCTTAATCCATCCCTCCATTACTTGGGTCCTCAAATAAACTGACCCAAGGCCTCCAAAACATCTTAATCCATCCCGAAATTTCCCTATCATAAAATTCATTCCCGAACATTCTAAATAAATAACATTAAGGGAAAAACCCAAGAAACTTCTAGAACAAGCGTTCCTCCCACTACCTTCCAACCCTAACATAAATACCCCTCAACCACCAAAAATTTAGTTAGTTAGTAACGAATCTCCGAAACATCACGATACTACAACGTTATTGTAATTAGAGGAAATCACAGTTCACGTGTAATTTCAATTGTTTAAGTTGTATTAATAAATAATTTAGTACTACAAAGTGAGTTCTTCATTTTGGTACACAACAATATTTATGAAGCGAAATTCCATCCTCATAATTTTATCGCCGCCTATCTTTCTGACGCTAATTATAGTGAATTACAATTTCTAGAGGAGAGAAGCTCGGAAAAAAATCGGAAATGCCCGAGTTGGATTCAAACGCATGGCTTTGGAATAAAATATTGAAAATATAAAATAATATTCAAAAATTCGGTGAACGTATTTAATCGATTATATAGTTGAAAATACAATATTGAACATTCTTTTGACATATATGTGGCATATATGCAGCTGAACTTAGATAATTTTCATTTTTCCCTAGAGCATTGGAAATATATAGTGAATATAAGTATAAAATATTTAGCATATATCAGGCATATATAGTGAAATATATTCGTGCATATAAAAATATATATATGCAGGAATATATGTCAATTATTACATTTTTTTTGCCGCACATATATTTCGTATGATTTTTATATATGCAACATATATGTTCGCATATATATTTTTTTTTGCGCGGGAAAAATTTTGTAATCTACAACAATTGGGTCTCAATCTATCTCCAAAAATTCAGTGAAAATCACATTATTTAAATAATAAATTTATTTTGGAAAAAGATGCGCGTAAAGAGGAACAATACCAACATCGTCGACAATTTCAAATTTTCATCTATAAAATCTAGAGGATCCTATATGATATTGGAATTAGCAGACGTCTGACAATTTTTTTTCCTTTTTTTTGAACAAATGAATTATTATAAGAAAATATTTACAAAATTTTTTTATCTTTTGCTGTTTTCCGAATTTTCTAAATTTGCATATTTTTTTAAAAATTCTTTATTTGTTAAAGAGAAAGAAAAACTAAATATTGTCAGTTTTCTGTTATTTCCAGTATCATGAAACCTAAAGCATTTTTAAAAAAGGTATTTTGAGGGATTGCCTAGGAATAATTACTCCTTTCCGATCCAGCCAAAGATGTTGTGAAGCAAATACCATTCCCACATTCTCGTCACTTCCTCTGGCGTGCGCTCATTACTGGTAGACTGATATCTTCACCAGCACATGTGTTATATATATATAATATACATATCGACTGATTTGTTTGAGATTGATAATACATTGGATCATTAAAATATTCGTCATTGAAAAAATATGCTCTTTTCTCAATTGAGTATTAATATCAAGAAACTCAAAGTCGTTGAAATATTGAATTGTCTGCAAGAGAAACCAAGGTTTTGAACTAAAAAAATTGGGAAGTTCGATTATGGAAAATAACGGTGGTAATGATACTGAAAATAGGAGACCTTTGGAAATTTTAATTTTTTTTTTAGCAAAAAAAAATTATTGAAAAAAATGAAAAATATCCATGAGTGGGAAATTAAAAAAAAAAGTTGAAGGCCAATTTTTCAAATATTTTCCTAATAATTATTGGAACAATTATTGAAATTACTTTGTTTTTCATCTATATAAACAGTATTAGACATGAGAAAATTTATTAAAGGATTTAGTGTATTCCGGGATTCATGACAAAAAGACTCTCGACAAATACTCCTAAGCTCACTATTTTTAGAGGCACAAAAGGAAATAATGCTTGTTTTTTTTTTAGTTGCATCTCGTTCATTGGAATACAACGAAATACAGAACATTCGCTGAAGCAGCAAAAGCACCAGATGGTCTCGCAGTTCTCGGTGTTTTCCTCAAGGTTAGTTAATTCAATTAATTTTATCATCTTCATTTCTGATAAATGTTTACTCGCACTTTTTTTTTCCATGACGTCGAGAAGACCTCAACAAACGCATTAGTTTACCTCTTTATTTATGTTTAAAAAAAGAGAAAAAACTCGACCGTGACCCTAAGTTTATGCCAACAGAAACCCGTCATATAACTTGTACGGATACACATTATCCATTGTCTAGGGCATTGCATCAAAACATGACTTCTTACAAACAGGATTTGATTTTCCTGCGTCGAGAATAGAGATGTAAAATTACCAGTAATTCTTGCTGTAATAAAATTACGGTAAAAATACCGTAATGTTACCGTATTGTGACGTAATTGGAAAAAACTACTTGTTTTGATGTAAAATTACCGTCAAAATTTTTTGATGTAACGATACCATAATTTACTGTACTTTTTATCTATATAGATGATTCAAAAAAACATTTCCATACTCAAAGAACTACTTTTCAAGTAGTCACTTATATGAGAGTTAGTATTGAATTTGTTTTTTTTTTATTAAATTTTCTAAAAGGACAATTATTTAATTTTGTTAATCATTCAATGAGAACAGTTACCCGATTTATTCGTTTTTGCCTCCTCAGGATAATCATATTTTCATACATCAATATTTAGAATAATATGTTAGGAACATTAATGATAATAACAACAATTTTATAATTTTTCATTGGCTGTCACTGACTATAAAAAAAGTAACACAAATGATGATCAGAAAGTCTGCGAATTGATTTAAAAAATTAATTCCGTAATTCATCTATATAGATGATTTTTTTTTAATAGTGTTTATTCTTGGAAGCCAGTTACATAGTTATTACAATTTGAATTACAACAATAAACATTTGTATAATTGTTCTGGGGAGCTATTTTTTTGCGAAAAAGAAGTCAGTGCTTGACATGCTTCGCTAAGGCAGTTACGGAAATTTTGGAGTTGGGAATTTATGCCATTTTACTATTGTGGTTTTATATCTGTTTATTTTATTTTTTTTCTTTGGATGTTGTATCCGAAATGGAAGGCTTCTTGGAAACCATTTCTGTATTTCTATATAGATGTAAATTTACCGTTATATCTCTAAAAATGATAATTACAGTAATTTACTTTGAAAATCAGTGTTTTTCCCATTTTTGTTATTTACTAACGTTCGGTAAATTACGGTATTGAAACCATAAAATCAGCATAAAATTCCCGGTATCGTTACCTTTTCACATCTCTAGTCGAGAATGAAGACCAGCAGTGACATTATAAAAATAACAAATTGGAAAAAAAATATGGAAATTTTTCCTCAAAAAACAATAAAGACAGGGTGACATGGGAGACAGTAATTTTTTTTTTTATTTTGAGTTTCAATCAAATCTTTTTGTTTCAATCTCTGTGCTCCATTTGTATTATTTTCATTTTTTCAAAAATGAAATAAAAAATTTCAAATAATAATGACACGAAAATGGTTTAATTGGTTTTTTTTTTTAATTTTAATTATTCAAAAACGCCTAAAAGCAGAAGCTAAAGACAAGTCGATAATAATAATGATCATTACATTGTACAAGTACAAAAAGAACACAAATAGAATAAAAATATTTAAAAAATTAAAAAAATCCATCATCATCAATTCTCATTTCTTTATTTCTATTTTGAATCATTCATGATCAAAGTACCTTTTATTGCGCAATATTGAAAGAAGATTATTAGGTAACTTGGCAAATTTTTTCATCAACGTCATTCAACCACTTTTCGGTTCATTCACGTGATGCAAAAGTCACATTACAAAAAAAAAAAGATATGAAGGAAAAGGAACTTGTTGCATAATACGTTAATGCATACATAGTCCAGATAAGAAAAATTTACAACTGTAAATTATGACTCACATCAATTGTAGTTTGTTCATCTACCTTTTTTTTTTTTTTCAAGCAGTTCTTTACTTATGCACGAGGGGTAGAAAACAATGTTCATGTTCACTGTTTATTTGGTTCATCGATTCTTTTATTAAATCGAACGGGAATGAATTAGTTAGTATTGTTGAACCTCGTTCAATGAACTGGAGGTAGACAAATGTCCGAGTTACTTATTCATTTGTTCGAGAGAATAACATTTCAAGATTTATGTTATGGTAACGTACTGGACGAATGTGAAATAATTCGTTTTGAATTGTTTTATTGAAATTCTCGAAAGGAGAGGTCTCTTGATTAGAGATGTGAAAAGGTAACGATACCAGTAATTTTACGGTTTCAATACCGTAATTTGAGGAACGTCAGTAAATAACAAAAATGGTAAAAACACTGATTTTCAAAGTAAATTACTGTAATTATTAGGGGTGTGCGAATATTCGAAGTTTTGAATTATTCAGTGTGAATTGAATTTGAATAATTCAATTTGAAAATAAATCAAATTCTCGAATATTTGAATTATTCGAATATTCGAATAATTCGAATAATTGAAATATTAAAATTATTCGAATTTTCGAATTATTTGAATTCTTCGAATTTTTCGAATTATTTGAATTTTTCGAATTATTTGAATTTTTTGAATTTTTCGAATTATTTGAATTATTCGAATTTTGGAATTTTTCGAATTATTTGAATTTTTCGAATTATTCGAATTTTTCGAATTATTTGAATTTTTCGAATTATTTGAATTATTTGAATTTTTTTAATTATTTGAATTTTTCGAATTATTTGAATTTTTAAAATTATTTTAATTTTTCGAATTATTTGATTTATTCGAATTTTTTGAATTTTTAAAATTATTTGAATTTTTTGAATTATTTGATTTATTCGAATTTTTTGAATTTTTCGAATTATTTGAATTTTTCGAATTATTTGAATTTTTTGAATTATTTGAATTTTTCGAATTATTTGAATTTTTCGAATTATTTGAATTTTTCGAATTATTTGATTTATTCGAATTTTTTGAATTTTTCGAATTATTTGAATTATTTGAATTTTTCGAATTATTTGAATTTTTCGAATTATTTGAATTTTTCGAATTATTTGAATTTTTCGAATTATTTGAATTTTTCAAATTTTTCGAATTATTTGACTTTTTAAAATTATTTGAATTTTTCAAATTTTTCGAATTATTTGAATTTTTAAAATTATTTGAATTTTTCGAATTATTTGATTTATTCGAATTTTTTGAATTTTTAAAATTATTTGAATTTTTCGAATTATTTGAATTTTTCGAATTATTTGAATTTTTCGAATCATTTAAATTATTCGAATTTTTCAAATTATTCGGATATTTCAAATGATTTGAATTCTACTAGTATTTCAAATTCTACGAATATTTCGAATTGATCGAATAATTCATCTTTCGAATATTCAAATCGAATTTCGAATTGAATGATATTATTCAATTCAATTCGATTCATTTACAATTTGCACAACCCTAGTAATTATCATTTTTAGAGACATAACGGTAAATTTGATCATCATTTGTGTTACTTTTTTTATAGTCAGTGATAGCCAATGAAAAATTATAAAATTGTTGTTATTATCATTAATGTTCCTAACATATTATTCTAAATATTGATGTATGAAAATATGATTATCCTGAGGAGGCAAAAATGAATAAATCGGGTAACTGTTCTCATTGAATCATTAACAAAATTAAATAATTGTCCTTTTAAAAAATTCAATAAAAAAAAAACAATTTCAATACTAACTCTCATATAATTGACTACTTGAAAAGTAATTCTTTGAGTATGGAAATGTTTTTTTGAATCATCTATATAGATGGAAATTACAGTAAATTACGGTATCGTTACATCAAAAAATTTTGACGGTAATTTTACATCAAAACAAGTAGTTTTTTCCAATTACGTCACAATACGGTAACATTACGGTATTTTTACCCTAATTTTACTGCAACAAGAATTACTGGTAATTTTACATATCTACTCTTGATAAATGCCCTTAAATAATTTTGAAAGATTTGATTGAAAAAAAGATAGATGAAGCGTCAGGCCTATGAAAAATTCCTGTAGATAATTTCTATAGATTCATTCTATAGGTTTATTGTACATGATTTTGGGATATTTTCAATAGATATTTTTACTATGAGAAAAATTTCTATACAAGTAGAGTTTCATGTAATTCTATACCGAAATTTTGTGTCTGTAAGAAAAAAATATCTGTAAACTTTTTGCGCGTCCTATAAACTCCATCAATCTCTATGAAAATATCTCAATATCATGTAGATTGGACTTATATGATTCTCTATAGAATAAATATATGAAAAGTTCTATAGAATACTTACCGTCGATGGCCCAATTAATGCCATCGGCCCAATTAATGCCACTTTTCATACATTTTCGTGATTATTGAACTTATTCGAATTCTCAACTCTAAGTAATTGATAACAGTGGCTAGAAAAAAATTTTGAGGACACCGGGCAATCAAAATATCCGATATTTCTCTACTAGATATATTTCTAAAATTAATCCATTGAATGCGACCAGCGTGCTCAGCGAAATAAAGCCCTAAAGCTCTTCATGTGGAGTTAGAGTGCCTCATCAGTTCAATGTGTGATATTGAGAAAATTTAAGTATTTGAAAAATCGAAAATTGTATTGATTGTTAGCAAAATCATTGGACTTTCATATAAATTGACGAATAATTCAAAAATAACGACCAGTGATGGAAATTAATTGATGGCAATTATTGGGACCCTCTATGGCAGAAATCGGGCCATGGTGGCATGAATCGGGCCATTGGCAAAATATTTTCAAAAATATAAATTAAATATTTTTTATCATTAATTCAAGAAGATAATTAATGTAAATGATAGTCCAGACCCTAAATTCTTTCGAGGAAAAATCGAATTTGAATTTATGATAAGATATAATTTTTCTATGAAAGATATGTGGCAGAATAGGTCTCTTGGTGGCATTAATTGGGTCATTGACGGTATTTATATTTCAAATTCAATAATTTTTCTCATTTTTTAAAGGTGGGAAAAACGCACGAAGAAATGGATAAGATTGCTCGCATGTTGCCATATGTATCGCACAAGGATGATGATATTGATATCATCGATCCAATCGATCCGAGCAAACTTCTTCCCGGTAAGTTTGAACTTGACACGATAATTTTACATTAAATATTCAAAATCGTATTCGACTTCAACTGTTCTAATCGATTTTTAACTTAATTAAGTTGAACAATTATCAAATACTAATTACTACGATTAATTGCAGTTCATACAATTTAATGACTTAATTATAATTCAACGATTGTTTAATCATAATTGAGTGCAAAGTGGAAAATTAATCTAAGAATTAACTATAGCAACAATTCGTTGTGAATAATGAGGAAAAAATGCGGTTTAGAAGAAAATAACAAGAGACTTTTTTTAAGTCAATTTAATTATTCATTAAAAAACAATTTATATGAATTACGCGGAACTTAGTAGATTCCGAGATAATTAAAATTATTCATGAAACAATTCAATATTCTCGACAATAATATCTCAGAGTAAAAATTTCTCCTTCAGAAAAAAATTCAGAAAAATTCCGAAAAATTCTGAAAAATCTCAAATATATTAGAATAAAACTGATTTTTTTTTCAATATTTCTTCTTTATTATATATAATATATATATATTTATACTTAATAAAAAAAATCAGTTTTATTCTAATGTATTTGAGATTTTTTTGAATTTTTCGATTTTTTTTTGAATTTTCCTGAAATTTTTATAAAACTTTTTATAAAATTTGGCAAATGTATTTTATCCCCACTCCGCTGTTCCTTCATACAGTAATTTTAAATTAAATTCAATTCATTTATTGGACAGACTGAATGAGATATAGAATGGGTGTGCTATACTGCACAATTACCTAAAATTTTTCTGAAATTTTTTCTGATAATTTCTCAAATTAATATAAACTCCGGCAATCTTCTTTTGCCCATAGATATTTCAAAAATCAGTTTTATTCTAATATATTTCAGATTTTTCAGAATTTTTCAGAATTTTTTGGAATTTTCCTGAAATTTTCATGGAATCTTTATGAATCTTTTATAAAGTTTTTCTGAAATTTTTTCTCATAATTTCTTAAATTAAACATCTAGCTAAAAATATGAGATGTTTTGATCCCGAGATATTTTTGATTCAGATGTTTTGGTCACGAGACATTTTTGACTGAGATGTTTTTGATTGAGATGTTTTAGTCGAGATATAAAGAGCCCGTACCCCTTGTCAGAATCCTCTGACCCCAACAATTCCCGAAATAATTTTAATAATTTATGCAAAAAATGAATTTCAATTTTTTTGTAATTGAAAATAAATGAATAATAACAATTAAAAATAGTACGTGGTGGACGGGCTGGTAGATGCATTAACCCATGCATGAGATGGGCTGACAGAATAATACGACAAGATAACAAGTGTGGTTTTCAAGGTTGGTAATAAAATATACCACGTTGCCTCAACTCCTGGAACACACTGAATGAAACACAAAAAAAAAAAAAAAACAATTGCAACAAAACGCATTGAATGTTTTTCATGTAATTAGCTGTGCACATTGTGCTTGGATAGTTTATTCATAATTTATCACCTTCTTTATTTCATGTTTGGAAGCACGTCGTGCTGATACACGTAACATTGTTATATAAATAACGAAAAGTGCAGATGATTATATTGTTGAAAAGCGCTGATTAACATGAAACTGAAACTTTTCATTTTTTTTTTTATCAAGACGATCGCATTTTTCTAACTATAATTCGCTTTATTTTTGTTCTCATTATTGCATTTCCCGTTTCAGATGACAATGGATACTGGACTTATCTTGGATCATTGACTACGCCTCCGTGCAATGAGAGCGTTACATGGGTACTTTTCAAAAAGTACATTGAAGTGTCTCATCATCAGTTGAATATTTTCCGCAATTTGAGGAAGTTCCCGAGGGGCGAAGAGTGTCCATGTCATGAGAATCATGGAGTGGTATGTTTTTATTGATCTAATTAATTACATTTTTCATTTTTTCATAATATTGTAGGGGAAGGTGGGGTAAAATGGACATGAGGAGTAAAATGGACACATCTAAATTTTAAGGCAAACGTTATGAAAAACTCTTAAAATTAATAGAAATATTGGCAGTAGATTATTTTTGATGATTCCATTGGGAAGCTGAGGAATTTTAGGCAAGAAACAAGTGCCGGAATTAATTTTTCTGAATTTTTTGCGATTTTGACGTTTTTGAGCATTTTAGAAGGGCAAAATCCTTTTTTTTGAAAATTTTCAGTTTTTTGAGAATATCTTCGGTTCTATTCGTCGTAGCGTAAGAATTCCGATGAGAGGAGAAAGGTGAGACCATTGTCCATCGATTCATGGGGTTTTCAATTAAAAAATATCGATTTTTGAGGTATTTATGGCCATTTCTGTAAAACCGTTTTGTGAAACAGTTTTTGGCCTGTAACGATCTCAAAAATTGATATTTTTGAATTCAAAACCCCATAAATCGATGGAAAATGAGCTCACCTTTTATTTGAGACCAGTCCCGAATTCCTACGACCAATAGAACCAGAGATATTTTGCAAAAAACTGAAAATTTTCTTGGGAGAAAAGGCTTTCTCCCAAAAAGGCCTCAAAAATGCCGAAAAATATTGAATTTTCAATAAAATCGAAAAATATACATCTGACACTCGTTTTCCAGCTAAAATTTTCTCAGCGCCCAATAGAATCATCAGAAAAAATCCATCTCTAACCGTTTCATCACAGTGTCCATTTTGCCCCACTCTCCCCTATGAGATATTTTGCTTATGTTTCTACTTTTTACTGCTGAATATTTCAAAAACTCGCGAAATTCAACGATTTTCATGAAATTATCACTGACTTTCTCCTACAAATAAAAATATTCCAAAAATTCTCCATTTACCATCGATTTCGAGATATTTGAATGCAGTGATAGGCATCATCGATTTTTTTCGTCAACGATTTCAATTATATTACTGATTTTTCATGAAAATTAGTAATTAGCCAAGAAAAAATATTGATTTTCATAGAAAATTAATAATTAGTCGGTAAAAAATATTAATTTTCCTAAAGAATTAGTAATTAGCGAGGAAATATTACTAATTACTCTTAAAAATGAGTAATTAGTGAGAAAAATTACTTGTCGTTTTCAAAAATTCCTCAAAATTAGTAATTTAATAGATTAACAGACACAAATTTTGAACGAGGAGTTGTGATGAAATGAATTAATAAATGGAATAATAAATGATATTTGGAATAATAATATTTGGAATATATTTTGAAAGGAACTCGTAATTTTTGGCGGCTAATTATTAATTATTTCGAAAAATTAGTAATTAGCCGATAAGCATCATTCATTTTTCTGAAAAATCAGTAGTTTTTATCGGTTAACAACTCATTTTTCAGAAGCATTACTGATTTTCCGAAAAAATTAAGGACTTTTTCCGGTTAATTACTAATTTTTCCGAAAAATTAGGAATTTTTCTCGACTCATTACTAATTTTTCCAAAAAAATTAGGAATTTTTCCCGGTTAATTACTAATTTTTCCGAAAAATTAGGTAATGAAAATAGATAGATTTTTTTTTGCCGATCACTGTTTGAATGAAACTAATTTCTGAGGGACTAATCACTTGTCAAATCTTGTGTACATTTGAATTAGAAATGTAATGAAAATTTCAGAATACCTTTGAAGATTTCTGAAATTGTTGAATTTTCTAAATCTTATAAAATCTGGAAAGAAATTACAAACTAGAGGAATTCGATGAGAATGAAAATTCGATGAAATCCATGGAGTCTTTGGAATTTCATCTGAAATAAATAGCGGCAATGTGGGAAAAATTGATTTTAATTTGATTGATTTTCGGCTAATTTGAGTATGAAATCACATCTCTTCGTTCCGGTACTTCATTATAAAATATCTCGGAATTAACGTGTGAGAACCTAATTTTTCTTCTGAATCTTTTTGTAGAAAAATGTCCGCTTCATAAGAAGGATCATTACTCTTTTTCCCTTATCTCCCATAAATCCCTAGGGTCAATTCCACCAATTCTCGAATAGAATTTCGGCTCCAATTTTTAGGAGGCGACTTTTCGGTCCTCATCGATTAAAACCATTAAAATGAAGAAAATCCTAAATTCTAAACCATTTTGCCCCACTATCGAAGCAGAAATCGATGAATTTTGAGTTTTGCATCAAAATTTTCTCTTAAGAATGACGTGAGTAGCTAAATGAAAAAAAAAATACAAAATATAGATTTTCGTCGCAAATTTTCTGAATTTTCTGATAAAAATATCCTTTTCTGTCTTTGTCCTTGTTTTCGAGGTGAAAATGCTCTTTGAAAACTTCAAATGCTTGTTTCGAATCGTTCCCCAATTTTTTTTTCCAATTTTTTTATTTTTTTCTGAAAATTTGGAAAACTTTGCTAGGAACTATATGATTTTTAGCCCCTGCTCTTGAAAATCCCGGCAACTGTAATTAAAAAATTGAAATTTAATACTTATTGAGTACTAACAATAAATGCAAATTGAAAAGATGAATGTTGCAAAAGACATATGGATATTGATCACATTTTATAATCCTAAATGGAAAATATTTAAACAACTGTTTTCCATTTAGAATTATGAAATGTGATCAATATACATATGTCTTTTGCAACATCCATCTCTTCAACTTGCATTCATTGTTAGTTCTTAATAAGTATTAAATTTCAAATTTTTAATTACAGTCACCGGAGTTTTCAAGAGCAGTGGCTAAAAATCACATAGTTCCTAGCAAATTTTCCAAATTTTCAGAAAAAAATAAAAAAATTGAAAAAAAATTTGAGGAACGATTCGAAACAAGCATTTGAAGTTTTTAAAGAGCATTTTCACCTCGAAAACAAGGACAAAGACGAAAAAGAATATTTTTTTCAGAAAATTCAGAAAATTTGCAATGAAAATCTATATTTTGTATTTTTTTTTCCATTTAGCTACTCACGTCATTCTTAAGAGAGAATTTTGATGCAAAAATCAAAATTCATTGATTTCTGCTTCAATAGTGGGGCAAAATGGTTTAGAATTTAGGATTTTCTTCATTTTAATGGTTTTAATCGATGAGGACTGAAAAGTCGCCCCCCAAAATTTGGAGCCGAAATTTTATTCGAGAATTGGTGGAATCGCCCCTAGATATTCTCTGAAAAAACATGCACATAATACACTTGACTTTGTCTCTACTCAATTCTTATTAATTATTCAATCTAATTATATTTCTATTCGTCAACAGGTAATCAACAACTTCCGTCCGCCGTTACCTCTCGGAAATCGTGTTCTTCGCGAGTGTGGAAGCCTCTAAATCTTTTGAATTTTTCAATTGGTTCAATTGAAAAAACATAAAGGGGTATGAAAAAGGGAATCGTCTGCTTGGATTTTGTCAGCTATCACGGGGGGCTAGAGGGAAAGGGTGGAGAAAAAGATTAACGAAAAAATTGTCATTAATTTTGTGTGTGAAAAATTCTCAGAATAATAATAATTAGAGAATGGATATTATTGAGAAAAAGTAAAAAGAAATGAATTAGTACATATTGAATGTATAAAAAAAGAAAACAAGAGAAATTATGCGCTTCAAATGTTTGCCTCGTTAAAAATTGCTTTAAATGTTTAATTAAATGATAATATAATTGAAAGATTGATAAAGTATTCATTCGTGATAAAAAAAGAAACGCCTTTCAAAAAAGTACAATTTATGCAAAATAGGAGAGAAATTGAAAAAAAAAAAAAAACAATTTTTTAAAATAAATTATATAATTTTATATTACAGTATTTATATCGCCTATTTTTTATGATAAAATACCATGGCAATAATTAACAGTAATAGAGGAATAATCTCACTGATTTTTGGATCGAACATTTTTTCACAAACCAGTTGAATTAACAGTAATTATTAAATTATTAAGCTCGGGACTTTTTCTCAGTTAATAATTTAATTTTAAATAATTAACATAAATTGCAGGAATTGATAATTATTATTGTATTTATTGAAAAAAAAAATGATTAAGCTTGAGTAGTTATTCCATTGAATAATCAATATCACTTCACTATTATAATTATCGATTACATATGAGTTTAAATTATATTTATCAATTAGAAGAGAAATAAACTGAGAAAATTCAATTTTTCGAGACAATGAAATTCAAAAATATTCGCAAGTTTCATTATTTCAATGGAGTGATTGGAAAATGATAGGGGAAAGTGGGGCAAAATGGACATTCAAATGAAACAGTCGAAGTTACATTTTTTTTAATGATTCCATTGGAAAGCTAAGGGAATTTTAGGGGGAAAACATGTGTCGGAATCAATTTTTTCGAATTTTTGAAAATTTTCATTTTTTTGCGCCAAAATTGAAGAGTATCCCATTTGAGTTTTTTCGAAAAATGGTTTTTTGATGATATCTCCGGTTCTGTTCGTCATAGCGATTCGCGGGTGGTCTCAAATTAAAGGGGAGCTCATTCCTCATATTTTCGTTAAAGTCCCATTGATTTTTATCAAAAATTGACGAAATTACAGGGCAATTTGTGGAAATCAGTTTTTGGGCTGTAACTTCCGTAATTTTCAATAAAAATTAATGAGACTTTAACGAAAATGTGAGGAATGAGCTCCCCTTCAATTCGAGACTACCCGCCAATCGCTACGACGAATAGAACCGGAGATATTATTGAAAAACCATTTTTCGAAAAAATCGAAAGGGGGGGGGGGTACCCTTCAAGATTGAGTGAAAATTTTTTTTTTTCCAAAATGCGAAAAAAAAATGTTCACCCATATTTTCCGCCTAAAATTTCCTCAGCTTTTCAATGAAATCATTGAAAAAATTCTACCTCCATTATTTTTATCAATTTGGAGCGTTTTTCAGGATAAAACCATGAAAATTTAGATGTGTCCATTTTACCCCTTATGTCCATTTTGCCCCACCTTCCCCTATAGTTGATCATCTTGCATAGTATTTGTCTGGCGATAATTGTATCATAATTAATGGAATTTTTTAAAAATTCAACTCCATTATTTGTTGCATCAGTTAACAGTTAACAATCATGCTCTATAACTCCATATCTAAAACTTATTCTTCAAAGTTCGTGGGATTAATTGTGGTTGAGTAGTAGAACAGAGTATGCAATATAATAAACAAGATGAATGTTAAAAAATCACGTATAAGTGAAATATTTCAGTGGAAGTTGGTAAAATGAGATGTATTTGAGAATTGCCTCTTGCGAATTTTGTGAATATATCGAAAAATATTGAGTTTTGGACAATTTTTTAAGAGAATTATCTTTTACAGAAAAAATACTCTTCATGAATCTTCCAGAACTTATTGGTTCAAAGCATATTTATAAACTATCGCAGATTTGATCACTCGACCTTCCTCGTTTTTCCATCTGATAGCACATTTGAATATTGCCTTGTGAATTATAATTATAAATGATAATGTGTAGTTTGTAGAATGGCAGATATAGTCAGTTTCTGATGCCTCACTGTGATAGCAAGAATAATAAAAATAAATGAAATATAAAAATGTACATCCAAGACTTTTTGTTTGCCCTAAAATATGATTAAATGGATAGAAATATTCGAAAAACTCGGTCTCGACGTTTATACGGTTTTCACTTCAAAACACTCCGTTTCAAGAGATAGGTTTAATTTTGATCAATTTTTTCAATACTAAAACCTAGTTTATGATTGTATATGAAAGTGGAATTATTTTTCCTACAAAAAAAACTTATAATTTGAATTCCGACAAAAAAATACATTTATGAGGCATTCCACGCTATTTCACTCGTTTTTTGGATTTTTGGATTTTTTTCAGTTTTTGATATGTTGTGGAAATGCTCAAGACAAGTCATTTCCCACAAAAAAAACCCAAAAAAAATTTTTTTGAAAATTTTAGGACCCTTTTCATTTTTGGAAAAACGCTGTTTTTTTGGGAAAAACTCATATTTTCTCTAGCTTTAAATGCTCATATCTCATTAAATATTAATTATATGAAAAAAGTGAAAGAGAACGTTTATGTGGAGGAAGATCATAGAATTGCATTCACATTTTTTCCAATGATCGAAACGCGATTTTTTTATTCTTTATTAACTATTTAAATAAACAAATTGACTGAAATTATCGAATACATGCTTTCAAAAATCTGAAAAAAATATATGTGCATGATTGATTTATTTCTGATTTTTCTATGAATTTTCGCGATACACTCTCCAACCGTTCGCGAGAAATTGATTTTAAAATATGAGTTTTTCCCAAAAAAAACAGCGTTTTTCCAAAAATGAAAAGGGTCGTAAAATTTTCAAAAAAATTTTTTTTGGGTTTTTTTTTGTTGGAAATGACTTGTCTTGAGCATTTCCACAACATATCAAAAAATGAAAAAAATCAAAAAATCAAACCCAAAAAACGAGTGAAATAGCGTGGAATGCCTCTTATAGTTTTTGAGATAGGGAATAGCTCTAGTCAAAATGGACCCACAAGGCGAAATTACCCTGACGAAGCTTTTGATAAATTGAGATAAGGTCCTCCGAACAATCAGAGAAGAATTTCAGAGAAGTAATGACGAAGAGAAAACCCCTTAATTTTTATCTGATGAAGACATTCATGAACGGCTCAGTCAAACTTTACGTACTCTGTCGATAGAAAGGTGAGATAAAGTAGGGCGATTCCACCAATTCTCGAATAGAATTTCGGCTTCAAATTTTGGGGGGCGACTTTTCAGGCCTCATCGATTAAAACCATTAAAATGAAGGAAATCCTAAATTCTAAACCATTTTGCCCCACTATCGAAACAGAAATCAATGAATTTTGATTTTTGCTTAAAAATTCTCTCTTAAAAATGACGTGAGTTGCTAAATGAAAAAAAAAATACAAAATATAGATTTTCATCGCAAATTTTCTGAATTTCCTGAAAAAAATATCCTTTTTCGTCTTTGTCCTTGTTTTCAAGGTAAAAATGCTCTTTGAAAACTTCAAATGCTTGTTTCGAATCGTTCTCCAAATTTTTTTTAAATTGTTTTATTTTTTTCTGAAAATTTGGAAAATTTGCTAGGAACTATATGATTTTTAGCCCCTGCTCGTGAAAACCCCGGCGACTGTAATTAAAAATTTGAACTTTAATACTTATTGAAAAGTAACAATAAATGCAAGTTGAAAAGATGAATGTTGCAAAAGATATATGTAGGGGTAAGTGGGGCAAAATGGACACTGTTATGAAACGGTTAGAGATGGATTTTTTTTGATGATTCTATTGGAAAGCTGAGGAAATTTTAGCCGGAAAACGAGTGTCAGAGGCTTTTTTTTCGATTTTTTGGGAAATTCTGTATTTTTCGGCATTTTTGAAGGGTAGCCTTTCTTTTTTTTTTTATTTTCACTTTTTTGAGAATATCTCTGGTTCTATTGGTCGTAGCAATTCGTGGTTGGTCTCAAACGAAAGGTGAGCTCATTTCCCATCGATTCATGGAGTTTCAAATTCAAAAATATCAATTTTTAGGATAGTTATAAGCCACAAATTGTTTCACAAAATTGCCCATAAAGACCTTAAAAATTGATATTTTTCAATTGAAAACCCTATGAATCGATGGCAAATGATCTCACCTTTCATCTACCATCGGAATTTTTGCGCTACGACAAATAGAACCAGAGATATTCTCAAAAAACTGAAAATTTTCAAAAAAACCAAGGGATTTACCTTCTAAAATGCTCAAAAAAGTCAAAATCGCCAAAAATTCAAAAAAAATAATTCCGGCACTTGTTTCCCGCCTAAAATTTCCTTAGCTTTCCAATGAAATCATCAAAAACAATCTACCACCAATATTTCTATTAATTTCAAGAATTTTCCATAATATTTGCCTAAAAATCTAGATGTGGTCTTTTTACCCCTGATGTCCATTTTGCCCCACCTTCCCCTATATTGATCACATTTTATAATTCTAAATGGAAAACATCAGTTGTCTAAATTTTTTCCATTTAGGATTATAAAATGTGATCAATATACATACGTCTTTTGCAACATTCATCTTTTTAACTTGCATGTATTGTTAATACTTAATAAGTTTTAAATTTCAAATTTTTAATTACAGTTGCCTGGATTTTCAAGAGCAGGGGCCGAAAATCATATAGTTCCTAGCAAATTTTCCAAATTTTCAGGAAAAAATAAAAAAATTGAAAAAAAAATTGGGGAACAATTCGAAACAAGCATTTGAAGTTTTCAAAGAGCATTTCCACCTCGAAAACAAGGACAAAGACAGAAAAGGATATTTTTTTCAGAAAATTCAGAAAATTTGCGATAAAAATCTATATATAGAAAAATCGCGTTTCGATCATTGGAAAAAATGTGAATGCAATTCTATGATCTTTCCCCACATAAACGTTCTCTTTCACTTTTTTCATATAATTAATACTTAATGAGATATGAGCATTTGAAGCTAGAGAAAATATGAGTTTTTCCCAGAAAAACAGCGTTTTTTCAAAAATGAAAAGGGTCGTAAAATTAAAAAAAAAAAAATTTTGGGTTTTTTTTTGTGGGAAATGACTTGTCTTGAGCATTTCCACAACATATCAAAAAATGAAAAAAATCAAAAAATCAAACCCAAAAAACGAGTGAAATAGCGTGGAATGCCTCATATTTTGTATTTTTTCTTTCATTTAGCTACTCACGTCATTCTTAAGAGAAAATTTCGATGCAAAAATCAAAATTCATTGATTTCTGCTTCGATAGCGGGGCAAAATGGTTTAGAATTTAGGATTTTCTTAATTTTAATGGTTTTAATCGATGAGGACTGAAAAGTCGCCCCCCAAAATTTGGAGCCGAAATTTTATTCGAAAATTGGTGGAATCGACCAGTAGGAAACGAAATGACTTCAATTTCCGCAGAAGATTCCTTGGGAGAGAAACCTGTAGAACATGGAATCGCGTCACTAGTGAGAAATGTGCGAATGGTAGAAAATAATGATGTGATATCAAATTCCACGTTTGACATGGCTCCTAAGGAAATTTGGCCGCTTCATATATCTGACACTTGTACCCGCAGAAGAAGCAGAAGGTCCGGCCAAGCACGGAAGCAGCTAGCTGAGGAACAGGAAAAAAAATCACACTATGCAAAACTGCCGAAGCACTGAGAAGCGTGGTACCCAAGGGAGAAGAGGACCTAGGGTGGACTGACCAGTGTTCGAACTATTCAACGTATTTTCCCTCCAAAAAATTTGTAATCCAGCGAAATATCGTTTTTTTTAAATGCATCAGTAAATGTCGAATTTCTTCTTTTCGATCACTGGTGTTTGACGAGTCTCATTCGTTTGATAACTAGACCATTCACCTTATGCAGGAAAGAGGACGTATGTAAAAAATAAGTACAACGAAATTATACAACGATACCGTCAATGACCCAATTAATGCCACCAAGAGACCTATTCTGCCACATATCTTTCATAGAAAAATTATATCTTATCATAAATTCAAATTTGATTTTTCCTCGAAAGAATTCAGAGTCTAGACTATCATTTACATTAATTATTTTCCTGAATTAATTATAAAAATTATTTAATTTATATTTTTGAAAATATTTTGCTCTTGGCCCGATTCATGCCACCATGGCCCGATTTCTGCCATAAAGGGTCCCAATAATTGCCATCAATTAATTTCCATCACTGGCCTTTATTTTTAAAATATATGTCAATTTATATGAAAGTCCAATGATTTTGCCAACAATCAATACAATTTTCGATTTATTAAATACACAAATTTTCTCAATATCAAACATTGAACTGATGAGGCACTATAATCCCACTTGAAGAGCTTTAGGGCTTTATTTTGCTGAGCACGCTGGTCACATTTAACGAATTAATTTTAGAAATATATCTAGTAGAGAAATATCGAATATTTTCATTGTCCGGTATCCTCCGAATTTTTTTCTAGCCACTGTTATCAATTACTTAGAGTTAAGAATTTGAATAAGTTCTAAAATCACGAAAATGTATGAAAAGTGGCATTAATTGGGCCATTGACGGTAATGTTCCCCTTTCATGATAGTCCAGTTGAACTGAAAGAATGGATTCACCGCCAGATTTGGGAAGAGTGGGTTCATTGTGTTTTTGCTGAAATTGAAAGGACTTTGATGGATTTGTAATACTCTTGTTCGTTTCATGGAGAGGAGAGTCTACAAAAATAGTGGAATTATCCGGAGATATTCTATAGTCATAATGATACATCTTTGTGAACTTTTTCTTAATTAATTTTATCATTGGATTCCAATAGAAAGCTTCATTACAGGTGTAGGGTCATTATTTTTACTCAACTTCACTCAATAAAAGGAAAATAATTTCAGAATGAACCCCTTAAGCCTCAATGAAGCGTTTTTCGGACATTTTTGTTGGATAGGGAAAAAGGCAATAAAATAATCATATTTTTGAGGGAGACATTGAACATAATCAAGTCTTGAAGAAGACAAATTTCATCAAAAAATATGAAAAAAATGGTAACATCGGAGTTATTTTCGCCAGACTCCTCAAATTTGAGCCACTCTTCGACACGCAGGGTAATTGGTGCAGATTTCAATGTCGAAAAAAAAGGCTTGACCTATATGCTGATAGCTAGAAAAGTACGTAAGGGATCTAAATGATATTTTTTTTAATTGACGAGCATTTCAATGAATACGTTCAGTGTTCGACAATAATCGGTAAGCTTTTGTTAATAAAAAATTAATACAAATTAACATTTTGAAAAACTCTACGTACTTCTCTCCAAAAGGTGTTTTCCAGAATACTGTCCAAAATTCAAATGAAAATAATAAAAAATATTGAAGTTATGCTGCGTGCCAGTTTGAAACAATCGTGCTTCCAGAAAACCACGTTTTCAGTTTTGACAAGTGCTATAAATGTGAAAAAATACTTGTGGAAATTTTCATTAGAAAAAATGGGTTTCAGGTGATAAATTTTCTTCCCTGTATACTACACAGAGAAAAATGTTTTCTTAATTTAAGAATGTGCAGTCACTTAATTCAAGGATGGCAGGTCACTTAAGTTAAGTGACTTTTCTCACTTAAATCAAGTGACTTTTACTTTCTTCAATTAAGAAAATAAAACTCACTTAAATTAAGTGACTTTTTCACTTAAATTAAGTGACTTTTCTCACTTAAATCAAGTGACTTTTTCTTTCTTAATTTAAGAAAGTAAAACTCACTTAAATTAAGTGACTTTTTTCACTTAAATCAAGTGACTTTTTCTTTCTTAATTTAAGAAAATAAAACTCACTTAAATTGAGTGACTTTTTCATTTAAATCAAGTGACTTTTCTCACTTAAATCAAGTAACTTTCTCTTTCTTAATTTAAGAAAGTAAAAGTCACTTAATTTAAGTGACTTTTCTCACTAAAATCAAATGAATTTTTCTTTCTTAATTTAAGAAAGTAAAAGTCACTTAAATTAAGTGACATTCTTACGTAAATCAAGTGACTTTTTCTTTCTTAAGTTGAGTAACCTGCACATTCTTAAATTAAGTGACTGCACATTCTTAAATTAAGAAAACATTTTTCTCTGTGTAGAAGATGGGTCATATTTTGTAAAAGAAAAATGACTGAATTTTCCGGAAATTTGACAGTGATGTAACTCCTTAAAAATGGAGTGCAATCAATTCGACCAGGTGTGTGCTTTGGAGTTCTGTTTCAGAGTGTTAATAATTCTTTAAACCTGCATTCTTTTACAGCTATTTTCAAAATAATCTCCATGTAATTTTCCAACTTATCCCCCCTTTTCACTTCGCTTTTGAATTCTGTTGAAAAAAATCTGATGAGGTACACGTTTTAGGAAATTCCTTACTGAAATAAGGAATAAAATAATTAGCAGATGCTGAATTTGAAATGGATTGAAATTCCTTCGTAAGATTGCTATTAAGGTAATCCTAGTGGTTCGGACAATCTATTTTCCCTTTTTGATTTTGGTCACTTTCGATGGAATAGCATGAGGAGATTTTTTTAAAATTCAGTGTACCGCATGTTACCGGACAAATAAGGCCAAAATTAATTTTTGAAAATAATTGAATTAACATTGAAACACCATAAGCGAGGTTCAGTTTCAGTTTCACTGCGAAAATTCATGATCACAGACCTATTTTTTCCTTCTACAACCTTATATGTTTTTTGTTCGTCAGAATGTCTATTAATTTTTGAAATCATGAAAAATGCATGTTACCGGACATATGACGACGATTAATGCATTTAATTACATGAAAAAATCAATGGCGGGAATATTGGTATTTAAAATCCGAGAATCCTCCAATCACAGTCCTAGATACTGGGACAGCATGATTCAAATGCGGAACAATATTAAATATACATAATATTATCTAATAACAATTCATCATCTTGGACATCGTTCTAGTATCGGTAAAATGTTGAAAAATCGAAATAGTTATAGTAATTATGATAATTGAAAGGAGAAAAAAATTAAAAATCGATCATTTGAATCTGCCACTAGGATTACCTTAAGGAAAAGAAAAAAGAATGTAACTCGATAGAGGATGATTTAACAAATCAATTATCATCTATCGACGCGCATTTTTCTTCCTTTTTCCTATCGACAGCCCTCGCAAAGAAAATTTAAGCCCGCGCAAACTTGGTATTTTCGAATTACCTCAATTTTTTCAAACGACAGATTTCTGCAAATTTCCATTTGCCCACTTTTTTCAACAGAAACTCCAGTTTCGGTTTTTTTCTACCGGATATTGTATGTTTTTCAAATTTTCGGCATCTTCACTTGACATTTACCCTCGAAAGACGATAATCATTATCGAATGATGGTAATATTCTCTATCAGCCTCCGGATGAAAAGCATCATTTACGATGAAGATGAAGAAATTGTCAGGAAAGTGTAATCGTGGCTATTTTTATTGGTGGATTTTTCGAAATATCGACAAAATATCAAAACTGATGATGCCATTCAAAAGATCAAGGCTAAACAATGTAATCTAATTAATTCCTGATTTGATTATCCCATTCTTTTTCTTTCAATATCTCATTACCGTCAATGACCCAATTAATGCCACCAAGAGACCTATTCTGCCATATATCTTTCATCGAAAAATTATATCTTATCATAAATTCAAATTCGATTTTTCCTCGAAAGAATTTAGGCTCTGGACTATTATTTACATTAATTATTTTCTTGAATTAATGATAAAAATTATTTAATTTATATTTTTGAAAATATTTTGCCCATGGCCCGATTCATGCCACCATGGCCCGATTTCTGCCATAGAGGGTCCCAATAATTGCCATCAATTAATTTTCATCACTGGTCGTTATTTGTAAATTATTCGTCAATTTGTATGAAAGTCCAATGATTTTGCTAACAATCAATACAATTTTCGATTTTTCAAATACTTAAATTTTCTCAATATCACACATTGAACTGATGAGGCATTCTAACTCCACATGAAGAGCTTCAGGGCTTTATTTTGCTGAGCACGCTGGTCGCATTTAGCGGATTAATTTTAGAAATATATCTAGTAGAGAAATATCGGATATTTTGATTGTCCAGTGTCCTCAGAATTTTTTTCTAGCCACTGTTATCAATTACTTAGAGTTGAGAATTCGAATAAGTTCAATAATCATGAAAATGTATGAAAAGTGGCACTAATTGGGCCATTGATGGTATAACGATAGATACACTGTTAGAAAAAAAACAAAAATTTTTATAGAGAATTCAATGAAAATTTTGATAAACGTGATACTGAATGTTTTTTAATGGGAAAATGCTTATGAAATCTGAGTTTCCGGAGATATTTAGAGAAATCTATGAGTTTTAAGTAGAATTGAGACGAAAATTCTACAACTCACTTGAATTTTCAACTGAACATGAATATTCAGAACTAAAATAACTTGAATTTTCAATTTTTTTTTTTAATTTTTCCTATTTTTTCGAACTTTTCAAGAAATAATTCAACTGAAATTTACAAATTTCATTGATATTTAGTAGGGGTGTGCGAATATTCGAAGTTTTGAATTATTCAGTGTGAATTGAATTTGAATAATTCAATTTGAAAATGAATCAAATTCTCGAATATTTGAATTATTCGAATAATTTAAATATTCAAATTATTCGAAATTTCGAATTATTTGAATTTTTCGAATTATTTGAATTATTTGAATTTTTCGCATTCTTCGAATTATTTGAATTTTTCGAATTATTTGAATTTTTCAAATTATTCAAATTTTTCAAATTATTCGAATATTTCGAATGATTTGAATTCTATTAGTATTCCAAATTCTACGAATATTTCGAATTGATCGAATAATTCATCTTTCGAGTATTCAAATCGAATTTCGAATTGAATGATATCATTCAATTCAATTCGATTCATTTACAATTTGCACACCCCTAATATTTAGGCCTGAAATTATTTGAAAATCAATGATTTGTTCATTTTTTAATGACGTGATTATCTGAAATTTCAGTAGAGATATAACTTGTTTGAAATTTCTATGATTTTGCATGGAAAATTCAAACAGAAATTTTTAACAGTGTACGAAACAGTGAAGAGGAAGTTGCCTACAGGAAATTTACGTTTACCTCTGGGCCGTCGAATGCGTTCTTGCCTGATGCCACTGAGGGGATAGTATTAGCCCCTTCTTGCCGATATGATATCGCGTATCTTGATATTAGCTGTTCAAAGATATCTTATCCAGTTACTGTTAAAACGATTGAAGGAAACAGCTCAAATCAATCACAGGATGAATGAAGAGTCAAAAATAAGGGCAGTCAATTGTGATTTATCTACATTATGTACACAGAGAAAAATGTTTTCTTAATTTGAGAATGTGCAGTCACTTAATTTAAGCATGTGCAGGTCACTTAAATTAAGAAAGAAAAGTCACTTGATTTAAGTGAGAAAACTCACTTGATTTAAGTGAATTTTACTTTCTTAAATTAAGAAAGAAAAAGTCACTTAATTTAAGTGACTTTTACTTTCTTAAATTAAGAAAGAAAAAGTCACTTGATTTAAGTGAGAAAAGTCACTTAATTTAAGAATGGCAGGTCACTTAAATTAAGTGACTGCACATTCTTAAATTAAGAAACCATTTTTCTCTGTGTAAGAACGAGACTAATTGTGGGCTCATAACAGACGGAAAATCATTTCATAATTTTTGTGTTCACTAAACTTTGGGTGCGCGCACAGCGCGCACCTTTTTTGCATGGTGCTTTTGAAAATTTATATATATTTTTACACATATTTCTGAATTGACCGTCATTGAAATGAAGAAAAATGAATGTAAAGCGCGTTTTCACGTACAAAAAGCAGCAATTTCCCCGTTTAAAGAAGAAATACGTTTTTTTTTAAATTAATGCATTTTCTAGGGAAAAAGGCGCAAGTCCTTTGCATTCATGCCACTTTATTACTGAAGTCCTCAATGATATGATGAAAAGATAATAATGATGATAATTTGAGGGTTTTTTTACCATTTTTTTGCAATAAAAGGCAAAAAAAAATCGTTGCATTTTAGAGTCAAAAAGGAGCAAGTCTCTGGACTTAAGCCCCTTCATTTCTGAGGTCTTAACATAGACTTTTCAGGGACAAAAATATATTATATACTATACTATATATATACAGTATATATATAATATAAAATAATATATTATAATATAATATATGTAATATATCATATTATATTATACATTATATTATATATATACTATATATATAGTATTGTATATAGATATATACTATATCGTATGGTATATCTATAATATATATTAGGATAAGTGATGACAGAAAATGTCCTATGCTTTTTTTTTCGTAGAAATTAATTTTTTCAATTTTTTCGATGATGATTCTTCCATTCAAATTGAATTACTTTGAAAAATTGTTCTATCCTTTATCTTAATTTTTTTTTTTTTTTTGAATCGAGCGCGCAATTTTGGTCAACCAATGGGAAATGCGGAATATACGTGAGAATTTTAGAATAACATTCGACATGTATAAACTTTTTTGAATAGAATAGAGAATGATTTAAAAATAAAGTGTTTTTTCCAATTTCAATTTTTCAAAAAAAAAACAATGAGAAATCTATTTAATTCCAACCAATCACCGTTGTCTCCGCCATTTTGTACGACTCCAGTGCCACACCGTCATAAAAAGATACGGTTTACTCCGGAACTCAAATTAATCATTTTCCGATGAAACTAAAATTGTCAATAATGAATTAAAAGTGAGAATTCTTGTTTTTTTAGAGGAGTTTCAGGTGATTAAAGTGCTTCGTGATGAACGTTTGAGTTTCTTGATGTAATGTTTCTTCTTGTAGCGACAAGATATTGAATATTTAATATTTAATACAATCATGGCAACCGAGGAACAAGATCAAGTAAGTAAAGTACTAGGGGGAGAGTGGGGCAAAATGGACCCTCATAGTGACATGATAAAGGAATTTTTTTTGGAATGAAAGACTCGACGAAAAAATCTGAAAAAATTTGAAAAAATCCTCTAACATATGTATATTGTTTGTAAATTTTTTCGGATTTTTTGGTGCAACCGCTGCTTTTTAAAAAAATCTGATGTCATCTCAACTTTTAGGTCCATTTTGCCCCACTCTCCCCTATTACATGGAAAAAAATGAGTAGTAGAATGGCTCAACAAGATCAATGTTGGAAAAATTCAGTTTTTTTATGAATATCTCTGGAACTATCGGACTCAGAATGATTTTTCAAGAGACTTTGTGCAAAAATTTATTAATTTTAAAATCACCTCAAATCCGATGGTGTTGGAGATATCCATAAAACACTTTATGAATGGAGAGACATCAAGCCCGATAATTCTAAGCTTCGGAACATTTGATTCGATACCTCTGATACCGTGAAAGCACCAGTTACCGGACGGTTAAGGTAACGGTACGGGTTTCCGGACAAGTTAGAATTACATTGTTAAAATGATAAAAAATTTCAATTAGATGAATCAAAAAATTCACTTGATTGTTATTTTAAAATTTTGCAAGTATTGAAAAACTAATTTTTTTCTCTTCAATATTAATTATTAGGATATTTTGTTGCTGCATCCGGAAACTGGGATTCGTCCGGTAACCGGGTCTACCATGGTACTCTGAAATTGAAAGAAATTCCAATAAAGTCAACTATTGTGAAACAATGTCTCTCAACAAATTCAAAAAATCAATGAAAATACGCGGATTCATATTCTTCTGGAAAATTTAATTTAATTATCTTTTATCGGTGAATATTTCTGACACAGTGACTTTTAGAAAATTTTCTTGACAGTCCTTTTTCATAGAATTTCAAGTTTTTCTAGAAAAAACAAGTATCGAACGGTCATCTCTGGAAATTTCCAAATTACTACAATATTGACAGAAAAAAAAAAAAAAAAAAAAATTAACTGTAATTGAAGTGTTTCAAATTATTAAAAAGAGAAATATATTAACATAGGTCGTTGTAATAGTTATTCATCGGTGCTCAATATTTTAATATTAAATTTATATTCGACTTATGTGTAAAACGCGAGATTTTGGTAACTATAATTCAATCGTTTATTGTTTATCCATGAATTTATATTGAAATAATGAATTTTTTTTAATTTTGTAATTTTTTTCATTCATTGTAGAGCCCTGAAGAACTCAGCAACCACTGACGAAACGTTGGCAAAAAAATAAAAAGTTCTACACATTAATTGTTGTCCATAATTCCCATTAAATGTTATGAATATTCACAGAATCACTCAAAAGAAAATTGGTCGAATTTGTTGAAGATTTTTTTGTGGATATCTCTGAAGTAGGGGTGTGCAAATTGTAAATGAATCGAATTGAATTGAATAATATCATTCAATTCGAAATTCGATTTGAATATTCGAAAGATGAATTATTCGATCAATTCGAAATATTCGTAGAATTTGAAATACTATGGCGTTTTCGATTTGCTGCACTGCACCGGTGTAGTGTAAGAAACTAACCTAATGTGAGCGCCCTCACGCGCGGCTCTTTCAAAATTGTTCGGTTGGAGTCTACATTTTTTTTGTTAAAAAATTAGAATAAATTGCCGTCGATTGAATGAAGCAATGATTGACGGATTACTGGATTTTTCAGAATCGAGTCGTGATGGCAACAAGCAAAAGGCAGCATTAATGGGAAATGATTCAACGACATGAGGTCAAGGCACTCTGAACACCAAAGATTTCATTGAAAATATTGTTAGCAATTGCTCAGATGCAAAGATACGTATGGTGATAATTAATACCCGCACCTGTGCAGCTGCACAATTGCTCACAATATTTTCAGTAAAATATTTTATGTTCAGAGTGCCTTAACCTCATGTCATTAAATCATTTTCCATTAATATGACCATTTTTTCTTCGCCATTACGACTTGATCCTGAAAAATCCTGTAATTCTTGAATCATTACTTCATTCCATTGATGACAATTTATTCTAATTTTTAACTTAAAAAAAATGTAGATTACTTTACTCGAACCGAACAATTTTAAAAGAGCCGCGCGTGACGGCGCTCACATTAGGTTAGTTTCCTACACTACACCGGTGCAGTGCAGCAAATCGAAAACGCCATAGTAGAATTCAAATCATTCGAAATATTCGAATAATTTGAAAAATTCGAATAATTTAAATAATTCGAAAAATTAAAATAATTCTAAAAATTCGAATAATTCAAATAATTCGAAAAATTCGAATAATTCGAAAAATTCAAATAATTCGAAAAATTCAAATGATTTGAAAAATTCAAATAATTCGAAAAATTCAAATAATTTGAAAAATTCAAATAATTCGAAAAATTTTAAAAATTCAAATAATTCGAAAAATTCGAATAATGCGAATAATTCGAAAAATTCGAATAATTCGAAAAATTCAAATAATTCGAAAAATTCAAATAATTTGCAAAATTCAAATAATTCGAAAAATTCGAATAATTCGAAAAATTCAAATAATTCGAAAAATTGAAATAATTCGAAAAATTCAAATAATTCGAAAAATTCAAATAATTCGAAAAATTCAAATAATTCGAAAAATTCAAATGATTCGAAAAATTCAAATAATTTGAAAAATTCAAATAATTCGAAAATTCGAATAATTTCAATATTTAACTTATTCGAATTATTCGAATAATTCAAATATTCGAGAATTTGATTCATTTTCGAATTGAATTATTCAAATTCAATTCACACTGAATAATTCAAAACTTCGAATATTCGCACACCCCTACTCTGAAGCTAACAGGTTTACAGAAGAATAACAAAACACCTTTTTTCGTAGAAAACCTTGTCGAATTTAAACGAGGTATCTGGACAAAAAATATAAAGTTTTTAGACAAAATCATTGCATTTTCTTCCCGGTTTCTCGCAATATCTCGTCATTAAAACGAGATAGGGCGATACACTTGACATGTAATCAGAGGGTCGTGGGTTCAAATCCTGCTTGCGCATTACATATTTTTTCCGGAATTTGATTCTCTTAAAAATTTATTAATAAAAATTAATTTATTAATAAATTTATTTATTTAATGGCCTTTTGGTAGCAATTTTCAAGAGCTACAAAGAAGAAATAGGGCAAAATCGCTCTATCTCGCTTAGTTTTAGAGATATTTTCAGAAAAATGATGGAATAAAATGGATTGGAAAACTTGATCATCTGTCGGGACAAATGTTTTCAAATTTTCTTTTATTGCTTTCAAGATATTCGAATATAATGCTTCTTCTCGACTGATCCTACTCAAGAACAAGAGTAGAGAATCGAGATAAGTATCTCATTAAAAATAAGAGTCCCACTCCACTACTGAAGTCTTGAAGCACTTATTCTATTCACCATTTGAATGATTCACACGATATCAAAATAATATTTAGTTTTTCTTTTTGTAACATGTAAAATTTATGGTTCCAGGTTCAAAAACTCAAGGAACAGGGTAACGATTGTGTAAAACAGCAGAAATATGCAGAGGCAATGTTTCATTACACTCATGGAATCAAATTGGATCCAAAAAATTATTCATTGTACAGCAATAGATCCTACGTCTTTTTGAAAATGCAGCAGTATCATTTTGCAATGGAGGATGCCATGATGACGATTAGCTTGAAACCAGACTGGACTAAAGTATGACTTAACTAAATTATTAGGGGAAGGTGGGGCAAAATGGACATCAGGGGTAAAATGGACACATCTAAATTTCCAGGCAAATATTGCAAAAAACTTTTGAAATCAATAGAAATATTGGCTGTACATTGTTTCTAATGATTCCATTGGAAAGCTGAGGAAATTTTGGGCGGGAATCAAGTGCTGGCATTGATTTTTTTGAATTTTTGGCAACTTTGACTTTTTCGAGCATTTTAGAGGGGTAAAAGCCTTCCTTTTTTTGAAAATTTTCAGTTTTTTTAGAATATCTTCGGTTCTATCTGTCGTAGCGTGAAAATTCCTATGGGAGGTGAAAGGTGAGATCATTTGCCATCGATTCATAGCGTTTTCAATTAAAAAATATCAATTTTTAATGTATTTATGGGCATTTTTGTGGAACAGTACTGTGAAACAGTTTTTGGCCTATGAAAATTCCAAAAATTGATATTTTCGAATTCAGAACCCCATAAATCGATGTGAAATGAGCTCACCTTTCATTTGAGACCAACCCAGAATTGCTACGACCAATAGAACCCAAGATATTTGCAAAAAACTGAAAATTTTCGAAGAAGCAAAGGCTACCCCTCAAAAATGCCGAAAAAAATTGAACTTTCAAAAAAATTGCAAAAAATACATCTGAGACTTGTCTTCCGGCTGAATTTTTCTCGGCTTTTCAATAGAATCATCAAAAAAAATCCATCTCTAACCGTTTCAGAACAGTGTCCATTTTGCCCCACTCTCCCCTATAATAACAACTTTCCTTCATTTTTTCAGATAGTAATCCATTGAAACCATTTTCATGTGATTTATATTCAACATTTTTGTAATTATATGATTTAAAATTATGTTGAAAGCATTCCAAATATTTTTGATTTCCGAAAAATTTTTTTAGAAAATCGTTGTCCGGAAATATTTGCAGAAGAATCTGCAAGGAACATTTCGATTTTTCTTCCTCTACTTCTCAATTTTCCAAATCATTTTTTATATACCATTATTCACAAATATATTCTCAAGTATTGGAGAATTTTCAAGAGACCCACTTTGTATCCTATGGAATTCGGTATCCTATGGAATTGTCTCTTGACATTCTTCCATAAACCCACATGTTCCAAGAATGCAATATAAACTGCATGGTATTCTTTGAACTAATGGTCTCCATAATTTCACTACCCATTGATAAGTCATAATGTAACAAATTCAAAATTTTTTTTCTTTCATGCATTGCTGCATCTCGCCACCGAGTCCGATCCCTTAGGCACTTGTGCATTGTTTGGTGTTCTTTCAATTTAACAAAAAAAAAATGATTTTAGGGATATTATCGTAAAGCAGAGGTTGAATTCCACACGTTTCGATTCAGTGACGCATTGAACTCTTATGGGCAAGCATTAAATCTTCAACCCAACGACCCTGACATTCTTGAAGCAATCAACAAGGCGTCAAGATCATTAATCAAGGACCAAAGAGGTACATTACTCAATCAACCGTAAAAGTTCTAAGTTCGATGTAAACTATCACGTTCAGAGAAATTTATCGAAAGACCGTTTCTGGACTCTTGATAAATTTTCTTTTTCCAATCAATCGCAAGAGAGGAATCATTAAGGTAGTCCTAGTGGCAGGTTCAAATGATCGATTTTTCTTTTTTTTTTCTTTTAGTTATTATAATTACTTTAACTATATCGATTTTTCAACATTTTACCGATATTAGAACGATGTCCAAGATGATAAATTGTTATTAGAAATATTATGAATATTCAATATTGTTCCGCATTTGACTCACACTGTCCCAGTATCTAGGACTGTGATTGGAGGATCCTCGGATTTTAAATACCAATATTCCCGCCATTGATTATTTCATGTAATTAATTGCATTAATCGTCGTTATATGTCCGGTAACATGTGGTAAACTGAATTTCTAAAAAATCTCCTCATGCTATTCCTTCGAAAGTGACCAAAATCGAAAAGGGAAAAAAGATTGCCCGAACCTCTAGGATTACCTTAAAAAAGGTTATTATGATAATTTTGCTATGCATTTTGAATCCTGAGATTGTTTTTCATAAAAAAAACCGTTCCCAATTTTTGAGGAATCATTTAATTCTCCGTAATCATCATTTTCATGAAATATCCCGGAATCATAACGTATAAATCAGTCATTTTTAATTCGAATTTTCAGCTGATCAACAAATACCGTGGCTTGGTGCTGGTATTGGAATAATTCTCGGAGTTATTGTTGTCATTGCTGACTATGTATTTACGAATAAACCAACATTAACGGTAATTATAGTAAACATTCACATTAATTCCAATAAAGATGATTCAACTTCATGCTACTCCCACTAAATCTCAAGTGCGCTCTCCCCCACACTGTGGTTTGCCCTTATCGGTTGGGGAACTCCTGGCGATTTAATTTTTTTATGAAACAAAAATATTGTAAATACCGTCAATGACCCAATTAATGCCACCGAGAGACCTATTCTGCCACATATCTTTCATAGAAAAATTGTATCTTATCATAAATTCAAATTCGATTTTTCCTCGAAAGAATTTAGGCTCTGGACTATCATTTACATTAATTATTTTCTTGAATTAATGATCGAAATTATTTAATTTATATTTTTGAAAATATTTTGCTCATGGCCTGATTCATGCCACCATGGCCCGATTTCTGCCATAGAGGGTCCCAATAATTGCCATCAATTAATTTTCATCACTGGTCGTTATTTGGAAATTATTCGTCAATTTGTATGAAAGTCCAATGATTTTGCTAACAATCAATACAATTTTCGATTTTTCAAATACTTAAATTTTCTCAATATCACACATTGAACTGATGAGGCACTCTAATTCCACATGAAGAGCTTTAGGCCTTTATTTTGCTGAGCAAGCTGGTCGCATTCAATGGATTAATTTTAGTAATATATCTAGTAGAGAAATATCGGATATTTTGATTGTCCGGTGTCCTCAGAATTTTTTTCTAGCCACTGTTATCAATTACTTAGAGTTGAGAATTCGGAAAAGTTCAATAATCACGGAAATGTATGAAAAGTGGCATTAATTGGGCCATTGACAGTATACCGAAAAAGAAACAAAACTTTCTACTGCAAAGATTGTTTCATCGTCTATTCAAATCAATGTGTTTTGTGTCGATATCGCTGATAGTATTTGAAAAAATGATTTCTTAATGTTAATAGAAAGGACCGATATGCTATCTGGACCCCGTACTTGAGGGGTCAAATATCTCGAGCTCTAAGGGTAGTATAAATTTTAATGGAGCACTTTCTTGTAAAGAAAAAATTGCCTCTATCTCCCGTAGATTCTGATACATCAAAAAAAAAAAACGATACCAAAATGAACTTACGGAATTAATCAACTTCATTTCGACTCAGGTCTTACGCTATTATTTAAAAATCTATGGAAGATAGAGAAATTTATAGATGCAAATTTGTTCTCCATGAAGCGCTCAAATAAAATTCCTTGACATTGATATCGTCGCCTTAGAGTGAAAGGGGCATGAGTGCCATTTTTCCCGATTTTTTTTTTCAAAATAACAAAAAGGCGTATCTCCACCATTATTGCTCCAATAGGCTTCCCAAAGCCTTTTACGCAATATTAGTGAAATAAAAAAAAATAATAACATAAAGGCGTAAGTACCACTGACTAATAACAAAGGGGCGTAAGTGCCAAAATTGAAATAAAAGAATCCTAAAAACAAAGAGGCGTAAGTGCCAAAATTGAAATAGAAAAATCCTAAAAACAAAAGGGTGTAACTCCAAAAATTCTCCTGAGATAAAAAAAATTTATAAAAACAAAAAGGCGAAAGTGCGGAGATACGTCCTTTTCACTTTAACTTTAACAATTATATAGCGATTAAAAAGGAAACAACAAAGGGGCGTAAGTGTGGAGATACGTCGGTTTCATTTCAAAATTGGTAATTACGCCACTTTGTTATTTTAATTTCCATTCATCCAAATAATGTTCCAGAGGCCATAAAAAACATTTTGGAGTGATAAGTGGACATACGCCCCTTTCACTCCAGAATTTCGTGTTTTTGGCACTTACGCCCCTTTCACTCTAAGGCGACGATATATAGATGTTCAATGCCTTTCTGAGACAAGCTTTGACTATTTTCCTGCGCGAAATACATCTTTTTGGGACCAGGATTTCCTTTCCTCAGTGTAGATTGTTCCTTCCAATTGATTTTCTTCTGAATATCTTGACATTCGAGCGAGATGAATTAATTTTAGTAAGGACCATTCTAATGCAGAAAAATGAGCCTCACCAATGAAGTCGTTACTAAACTTTCTATATCCTCGATAAATTCCAACATAGGATGAGTGGTCCAGTGATCGGATAGATAAGACTCGTCAGACACCAGTGATCGAGCAATAATAAATTCGAAATTTGATTACCAATTTTTTTTTTCCAGGATAGGGTAACATGACCAGTAGATGGACGATTAAGGAAACATTAGACTTTATTAATTGACATGAAATAGGCAAATCACGTTGAAAAGTTACAGAACAGAATGATGTACAGTCAAACTACAGTGAATCGACTAAAAATCAATTGAACTCGAATAATGTAGACATAATTAAAGAAAATCAAGGAAAGACTGGAAAATAACTCAAACCCCCAGTAGATGGACAGTTGCATATTTGCAGTGATATGATTATAGATTTCGATCAATCGGTATGTAATAGAGGAAGGTGGGACAAAATGGCCATCAGGGGTAAAATGGACACATCTAAATTTTTAAGCAAATATTATGGAAAATTCTTGAAATTAATACAAATATTGGCGTTAGACTGTTTTCAATGATTTCATTGGAAAGCTGAGGAAATTTTAAGCGGAAAACAAGTGCGGGAATTAATTTTTTTGAATTTTTGGCAATTTTGACTTTTTTGAGCATTTCAGAGGTGTGAAACCCTTCCTTTTCTCGAAAATTTTCAGTTTTTTGAGAATATCTTCGGTTCTATTTGTCGTAGCGCGAAAATTCCGATGGGAGGCGAAAGGTGAGATCATTTGTCATCGACTCATAGGGTTTTTAATCAAAAAATATCGATTTTTAAGGTATTTATGGGCATTTTTGTGAAACAGTTTTGTGAAACAGTTTTTGGCCTATAACTATTCCAAATATTGATATTTTTCAATTTAAAACCCAATAAATCGATGGGAAATGAGCTCACCTTTAATTTGAGACCAACCCCGAATTGTTACGACCAATAGATCCAGAGATATTATCAAAAAACTGAAAATTTTCAAAAAAGCAAGGGTTTTCGTCCCTCAAAAATGCCGAAAAATATCGAATTTTCCAAAAAAATCGAAAAAAATAAATCCGACACTGGTTTTCCAGCTAAAATTTCCTCAGCTTTTCAATAGAATCATCAAAAAAAATCCATCTCTAACCGTTTCATTACAGTGTCCATTTTGCCCCACTCTCCCCTAAATAGTTCATAAATCTATATGAATGTAATAATCAGCAATTGACGTAAAAAGTATGAGAATCATTCATTTATTTATGAAAATCCTCGATGATAGAAACCGTCCATCTACTGGTCGTGTGACCCTAAATACTATCAAATTATTCGATCACTGAACGAGTTCGAACACTGGTCAATTCACCTTATTTCATTAATAAAAAAACTAAAAAAATTCAATTTTCTCTTCCACAGCATCCAGTGTTGATGGCACTTTTAACAATTTCAATTGCAATGATGGGTTTTGGAATTGCAAAAGGCTTTCGTTACTTTGTTAAATGTCAAAGAAAATCCTTATTAGAGCCACCAATCGATTTATTAGAAGGAGAAACCAAAGATGAACAAAATGAAACTGATAATGATAAGAATCATGATAAACATCCAAAGTATAGTAAAGCACAAGCACGGCAACGTTTTAAAAAAGGAAAAACATAGCAAAGGAATTTAACACGTTTAAAAAAAAGTACTTTACCATCCCTCGACATTTCATGAAACATGTTTTGGCTACATGAAGCAATAAAACATTTAAAATAAAAAAAATTAATGTATCGTTTGATAATCGTATTGGTCTACATATGGAATTGTTTGACGAAATTTTAGGCAGCTTGTAGTGTTATGAGTCACGCAATCCCCGAGTCTTTTTCTATTCATACGAAAGATGAAGTAAGAAGTAAAAAGAGATGATAAAATTGAGTCAATAACGATTCAAGCTATTTACTTAAAACAAAAGAAGTTAAACTAGCTGTGTAATTGTGCAATGACATAGTTTTTGTGGAATTTCTCGAATTCTATGGAAGGTTGATATATTTTTGAAGCGTAGCTTCTTCTCTGCAAGAAAAGGTGTGAGCAAAAAAATTTCACTTTCTCCCATATATTCCGAGATGATACGACAAACACTGCATTTTCAATGGAGTTATCAATTCAACGAATCGATCTTGAAATATGTTTTTCAGAATTATCTGGGAATCAATGAGAGATGGAGGAATGGTTGTAAGAAGCTCCTATATAAAGGGGACTTTTTCCTGCAAAAACAGTGCCGATAAACTGTTTCTATCTCTCATATACAGGGTGTATCTGAAAAAGTGTACTTTTAGTGACTATGCGATAGAAGAAATTCCTCTGAATATTGGAAAAATAATTGAAAAAATTGCTTGACCATCTTGTAGAAGGTCTTGCAGAATGACGCACTGATGATCTTGGTGGAGATCGTGCTGATGATCTTGCTGGACATCGCGCTGGTGATCTTGCTGGGTATCGTGCTGATTTTTTAATTATTTTTCCAGTATTCAGAGGAATTTCTTCTATCGCATAGTCACTAAAAGTAGACTTTTTCAGATACACCCTGTATTTCAAGATAATTCAATGGAAAATTTTAAAATACGTTAGAAGTACTTAGTACTTCATCCTCATTCCTAAAATTTCCAAGTAATTAATTCATGATAATCAGTGTATTTACACTTTGTATACTCGCAATGAAATTGTTCTACCGTAGAGAAAATAAAAATTGTAATTATCATTAAAAAAAAATAGTCGACTACATTTTTTTTTTGTGTATTTCGAATATGTATTTATTTTTTTTGTAAACGCCCATTTTACCTGAAACAGTGCAATTGATTTTTTTTACCTGCTTTTATTTACTTTTATGATAGAACATAACTGCCATGGCTATGTGTGTGTGCTTTTGTCGCGTCGTCTTCACAGGATGAATAGAGGCTAATGAAGATGGCGCTACAGTGTATGAAAATTATGAATATTCTTGGAATTTACAAAAGCACATTTGTTCTTCCAATTTATCATGAATTCCAACATTCCTAAACGAATAATCCAATAAAATTAATTACGAAAAAAAAAATAGTCCTTTTGAATTTTTCGAATTATTTCTTGTCGATTATCCAGAAGGAACTTGATGAGAAAAATGTAAAAAGAAAATCCACATTTTTTTTTTACTACAGTTAAAAAAAAAAAATGTTATCAGTAGCCTAGAAGCTCAAATGCCCATTATGCATACTATACGATTATCCATAATATGATAATTATTGTTATATTCTTTCAATTAGTTTTCAATGGAATTTCACAAACACAATTTGTGATGATCAAATGTACAGAGTTAGAGCATTTTTTAAAATAAAAAAAAGTTGAGTAATTTCATGGGAAATAAATGAAACCCTGAAAATCGACAGATGAACAATAGTGCGTGGCTATCGATTTGTGTTGACTTTTCTTTTTTTTTTCAAATTTTTTAAAATTAATTTCAATGGAAATTTGAGATTCTTAGATTACAAGAGAATTATTAGGATTTTATTAATTATAGATTCGCTAAAATAGTCGAATTGGAGTTGGAGACGTAACCTCGATCACGAATAGCCTGCTCGTCTCACTCAGAAATTCCCTAGAAATTGAGTCAATTATTTGGCAGTAAAAAAAAAACATAATTTTTCGTGATTGTTTAAACAAAATTCAGCGAAAAAGTGTAACAAATTAGATTTTCGTTGATTTATTTCTTCGCGATGCTCCAAAATTTAACCGAGACACGATTTTTTGAGGGAAGACATTTTTTTACAGCTCTTCTTCCATCCTACAAGAAAGCGTTTCATCAAATTTTTCGCATCTCGTTTAGATTCCGTCATATCGCCGAGAAATTAATTTCTAAAACTAAATTGACTTATCACTCGTTCCACCTATTCGGCAAATAATCTCCAACATTTTCTCCTCCAAAAACCTCGAAAATCTCATTTTCTTCAGAATAGAGAGGTTATGGTTCCTCCCTTGTAGTAACAAAATATGATGAAAAAATTCCCCAGAAAAAAAAAAAAAAACCCCAAGAGCCGCCCACTCCCCCGAGAATTTCTCATCACAATTAAACTATTTAAATGACAATGTTTATCATAAAAATTCCGAAAAAAAACAATTATTCTTGAAGTATTCTTCTTTCATGTGCAATTCTCTCTCGATATTTTCCTCCAATCCCGTTAAACTTCCGCTCATGCGCAGTTTACCGAATGAATTTCCTACTCCTTCTACACCCCCCACTTTCCACATCAACTTCCCTCCCCTCTCTGCTGCCTGACGATTTCAAAGACGAAAAGTTCAGCTTATATACGGTGAGGAAACGTCTCCAATTGGCAATCGTGCTTGAAGAGTGGGAGGCGAACGAACTCCTAACCTGTACAGTTTTCTGAATGAGCGAGTGTGTGGGGGTCCGAATACCCGCGATATACTCTATGCATACAACAGTCGATTTTGCACATGCGCAGAAGCTTGTTCGTGGCAATAAAAGTGGGGATAGCGCGCTTCGTGAGTTGGGAGAGAGGTGAAATTTTCGGTGGAGCACACGAGGCTCACACAAACGAGCATAAACAGAAGAGATTGAGACAGAGTGGAAAGACGGTTGGATCTTCACGCCGGTTGAGAAGTTAGAAAAAAAAAAAGGCACTGAGTTTCGTATCTGTTTTCGTGCACCTGTATATGTGTGTGTGTCTGTTTATGCTGTGAGTGTGTGAAACAGAGTGGGAGAGGGGGAAAAGGAGAAAAATACGAGAGACGAGCGCGGTTTTCATAACTTGGTGGGGCTGAAAACCAGAGAGTGGAAAAGACTGAGGCAACACATGATGCACGGGTGGACTCTGTGGCGAGACAGACGATCAGCCAGGGGCTTACAGGGCTGAGGGCTTATACAAAAAAAAAGGGCCTAGGAAAATAACCCGGCTTTTAATTTGAAAAACGAAAAAAAAAGAGGAAAAATAGAGCCGCGAATTTTTCACAAATAAATTGTAGATATATATGTATATATAAATATATACATTTTTTTTTATCAACGGGAGCAGAAAAATTATGTGTATATGTATATATATACATGTATATATCTATAGATGAGAAGAATAATTTTTTTTTTTTTTTTTTTTTTTTTTATCATTTTTCTTTCGTCGAAAACATAATATTCTTCCTGAATATTAAATTTTTTTTCACGCATTAACAAATTGTTGGGGGGGTGGGGGGGCAAACAAAAAAATTGTTGTCATTTTGGGTGCTACGATGGAACAGACCAAAGTAACTACATCGAGGCTATTTAATACATCGTGCATCGAGAACAAGGACGACTTAGAAGAGGTAAACACACAATTTAATAGCTTCTTTTTTTTTTTGTCAAACTTTTTTTTTTTATGACGGAATAATGCGATTGTGAATATGAGATATTGTTATTTGCGCGAGTTTTGCCATGTTTTCCACCATTGTTGGAGCAGTCGGTGGGTCTCTAAAGTTATCACGCGTGAGAATTTCGCGTTCTGGGGCGCCACGTTTCTTTATGGCTATTCATATACATGTGAAGCGGGAAATTTAATTTTTTTTTCCTGCTAGATGATTATTCAGGAATATTAGTGTTTTTTTTGGGACTTTGAGAATGCCATTGAAAATAACAGGAAGAAAAATGAAAAAACTGATGAAGAAATATTTGTTTCTGAAATATCATCAAAAGATGAAAAAAATTAATTGAAATAATTTTCTGGTGCAAAATTCCTGGCCTTTTCGATGGCATAGAATAAACTAAAAACCCTATCCTCATTATCTTTTAATATTGAAACTTTGTGGACCTTTTTTAAATCTATTTTTTTTTTCAATTTTTCGAGCAGTATCTACATGCTCTTATGATAAATCCAATAAAATTTTTACTGAGAAACACTATCATAAAGTATGTCTCACTTCAATTTCCCCCGAGATATTTAAAAAAACAAATTAATCACTCACTTCTATTATCTTAATTATCTTTCAAGCGAATGGTCTAACGATGAATGTATTAAATTCCATTCACCGCTTAACTTTTCGACTCTTTTCAATGCAACAATTGTTTTTTTGTTTAAAACTTCGTAATTAAAAGAAACTATGTAAAACTCAAATTTTACCTGAAAATTTCTTGTTTCCAGAAATTCGAGCGTTGTCACACAATTCTTCAAACTCTAACAACCGGACTAAGTGAAAAAGAAGCTCACGACACATTGAACAACGCAGTCTGCAAAGAAAAGAGCCATGAAGAAGTCTCAATTGGTCTGCTTGTTGTTATTCTCACTGAGCCCCAAGAAGCAGCAAAAAGTTACCGTGATTTAACTCTGATAACACGAGATGGCTTGGCAATTGTACTTGGGCACTTGAATCAATTGGTACTCGAGCGTTACCTACGTCTGCATGAAATCGGCAGAGCACAATTGTTATGGTTGCTACGTGAAATGATAAGGACAAGTGTAGCGGGTGTTGATAATTTATGCCTTAGCCTATTGAGACATGCAGCAGGCGGTGATACATCGCCCCGTAATATTTATCTGATTGATGCACTACTCGATATATTCCAGGACAATCGTGCGTGGTTGGACAAGTTTCCATTTTTAGTTGCATCAATTGTCTACACTTACTTGCGGCTGATTGAGGATCACAGTTCGCCACATTTAGCATTACTCAGACAGAAAGAAATTGTCTTCACTGTAACACTGTTGCGCGAACGAATGATCGATTGTCTAGTAATTGGTCGTGATCTCGTGCGTCTTCTACAGAATGTTGCACGTATCAATGAATTCGATGTGCTGTGGAAGGATTTACTGACAAATCCAAAGTCAATTTGTCCAAGTTTCACGGGAATTCTACAACTACTTGAAACAAGAACGTCTAGACGATTTTTGCAATCACGATTGACACCTGATATGGAGAGAAAATTGGTTTTTCTAACGAGCCAAGTTAGGTTTGGCAATCACAAACGCTATCAGGACTGGTTCCAACGGCAGTACCTGGCGACACCGGAGTCACAGTCGCTCAGGTGTGATTTAATACGTTTTATTGTTGGTGTCATTCATCCAACAAATGAATTGTTGTGCTCTGATATTATACCGAGATGGGCTGTTATCGGCTGGTTGTTGACTACTTGTACTTCAACTGTTGCCACTAGTAATGCTAAGCTGGCGCTTTTTTACGACTGGCTGTTTTTTGATCCAGAAAAAGACAATATTATGAACATTGAACCAGCAATTCTTGTCATGCACAACTCGATGCGGTCGCATCCTGCTGTCACTGCCACGCTGCTTGATTTTCTTTGTAGGGTGAGTGTTTCTTGAGGATCCTTTAGCAATGATGAGGTGGGAATAGAGGAGTTTTGGAGAGGAGAGATAGAGAGAGAACACAAGCTTCTGGGAAAAAGGGTTGAGGAAGAAGTTGGGTAGGAGAATATATTGGCAGGGAAAGGAGATAGAGAGAATTTTCGAAAAGCTGGCTTGTCTCTACAGAAAAAGGTTTTTCTGGAAATTTCTCCATCTGTTACAGATTCTCAAATAACTCCTGACGAAAAATCAATTTATTTTTCGTTATTGAGTTCGGTTATTGAGAACGATTTTCGTGAGATATACGGGAATAGAATACGCACATGGGATTTTCAAGAAATTTCTGTGTAAAGTAAAATTGAAGATGCAGAAAAGATCATAAAGGAAATTTCTGCATCACCGTTAGGTTTTGAGATATTTCATAAAAACTAGTAATATCAGATTGAATTTTTTTTTCACTCTGAAATTTCTTTAATTACATTTTACGAAATATTTCAAAATCTATGGAAGCTAGAGCAATTTCCAGTATAGAGATACAAAAAAAGTCCTAGTAAAAATTTCTCTCTGAAATCTCGAGATATTTCAGCGATTTTCATCTAATAATTTTCATTTCATTTTATAATTTTTAACAGTGAAATTTTCTCCAACTAATTTTTCTTTTCCATTACAGATAATTCCGAATTTCTATCCAGCGCTAACAGAGAAGGTTAGAAATGGAATATTTTCATCACTCAAACAGATACTTGAGAAACGTGTTTTGCCAAGTTTATATCCACTTTTTGATAGTCCAAAATTGGATCGTGAACTGAGAGCAAAAATTCGTGAAACATTTAAGGAATTTTGCTTACCACCAAATGCTGATCCTGGTGAATTTATTTACATTTATTATCACAATAGTGCATGCTCCATCTCACATTATCATATCACATTAATTCCCAATTAATTTGATCGATTAACCATTTTTTCTTTACTTTTACATTATTGACGTTTTCATGCACAATTCACAAACTCACTTTACTAACTTTGAAACTTTTTTTTTATCACACCATATTTACCTCAGTAGCAGGTAATAAGGTTCCACTCTATTCAGGTAAAATGGAGGAGCTAAATAAGGATTTTGGTCCAGGACTCATGCTGGATAATACTGGCAACATGACGAATGACAATAATCATGTGGATCAAGATCATGAGGCTGCATTCAGTGACGATGAAGAGGAAGTCATGCCAAGGTAATGTGAATGATGATCGAGAGTTATTCGAAATTTTTTTGTTCCCGAATGTTCCACCCATGGACATTAAATAAGGCTAAGTTTCCGTTACCTAATATAGGTTTTAGTTACTGGTAACTAGAACCTGGCACCGAACGTTAAATCCGTGGAAATGTAAATTCGTGGAAATTTGATCCACGGACGATAGAGCAGCCAATTAAAAAATCGTCCATGAATGAATGGAAGCAAAAATTCAATAAATCTAATCTCTACGGAATTCATTACATTCGTGTAACCAAATCATTTGAAATATTGGAAAAAGCTTATCACCGAAATTCTTCCTCAAAATCTATCTTCCATAGTTGCAAAAATTTCCGATAAAAACGAGACAAGTAAAGTTCATTGTACGACGAGTTTTTGGAAATATTTCAACAAATAATTAACATGTGATAATTTTAGTAGAAATATTCTTCGTAGAGAGTAATCCGAGCTTTAAAATGATTTATTATCAAAATTTATTTAGGGGAAAGTGGGGCAAAATGGACAATGTAATGCAAGGCTTAGAGATAGATTTTTTTGATGATTCTATTGAAAAGCTGAGGAAATTTTAGCCAGAAAACGAGTGTCAGATGTATTTCTTTAGATTTTTTTTGAAAATTCTCAGTTTTTTGCAAATATCTCTGGTTCTATTGGTCGTAACAATTCGGGGTTAGTCTCAAATGAAAGGTGAGCTCATTTTCCATCGATTTGTGGAGTTCTGAATTCAAAAATATCAATTTTTGGGATAGTTATAGACCAAAAACTGTTCCACAGAACTGTTTCACAAAAATACCTATAAATACCTTAAAAATCGATAATTTCAAATTGAAAACCCTATGAATCAATGGAAAATGATCTCACCTTTCACCTGCCGTCAGAACTTTCACGCTACGACAAATAAAACCGAAGATATTCGCAAAAAACTGAAAATTTTCAAAAAAAGGAAGGGTTTTACCTCTCTAAAATGCTCAAAAAAGTCAAAATTGCCAACAATTCAAAAAAATTAATTCGGGCACTTGTTTCTCGCCTAAAATTTCCTCAGCTTTTCAATGAAATCATCAAAAACAGTCTACCACCAATATCTCTATTAATTTCAAGAGTTTTCCATATTATTTGCCTAAAATTTTAGATGTGTCCATTTACCCCTGTTTTCCATTTTGCCCCACCTTCCCCTATCCGCCGTTGATCCCGATATATTTCGAAAAGTCTAAAGTAATGACACTCGTCAACTCCATTTTATAATTAGTTTTTTAAAAATATGTCGGACAATCTGGAAGGTAGGGAAATATTTTGATAATAAACTTTTTCGTAGTTCTCATTTCCTCTGCAAAATTTGTCCCAAAAAAATGTATACATGTATAGATAATTGCAGAAAAAATTGTCCACTAATTTTTCTTATTTTCTTTCAAACAGAATCGTTCCAAAAGTGGAGTCGGAGGAAGACGACGAGGATATGCCTCTATCGAAAGTTAAACTGAAGAAAGAACAGAAAAATTCAAATTGTGTAGATAAAAAAGATGAGTTAACAACACGATTGAACATAATAATTGAGCCAGAAACTTTGAAAAGAGCTGTAGAAAATCTATACAGTGAAACAGATAATGAATCAAAATGCCAAATTATGGAAACAATTGTACAAATGATAATTGAGGATGATGTTGGTGCTGATATGATTTTACCATTAACAACTTGTTTATCAACAATTTTAGAAGCTCAAATTAATCCATCAATATTTCCAAATGATAATTTAAATGATGAAACACTTACGGACAGTATAAGTACACCATTATTCGTTATGTTCCGAATTTTTTTTCAATTGTGTCAAGAGGAGGATAATAGAAAAAAATTCATTGGACATGTTCTGGCTGAATTGCAGAATATCCAACCAAAAATTGGTTATTTATTGCTTTATTTCTTGAAAGTTTGGGGAAGAGAGGAAGAAAAGAGAGAAGGACTTGCTAGTAATGTTACTAGTGAAGTTAAAGCTTCTGTTTACAAGGATTTTTGTGCGCAACGTGATAAAAAATTAGAGACTTGTTTATTAGCTGATTTGAAGGTATGAAAATCATTTTAATTGATTTTTGTCATTGGTTTTTCGGAAATATCTCTGTAAACAATTGAGTTAGACGATATTTTGCTGGAACTTTTTTTTTCGTAGAGGAGAACGCAAGACTACAAAGAAGATGCCTTTGAATATGACCTTATCTTGCTTAAATTTCGAGGGATTCTTCAAAATTGAATCTGAGAATCAAATTGTGAAATGAAGTCACAACTATTTTCTTTGTCAGTTTTTATGAATTTTATCTTGAAAAATAACTAAGATAGGTAAATTTTCATGATAACCTCCTTTGTTGGACAATGCCAAGCTATCGGAAGGGTTATCATTATAATTTCTGCATCATCGTTTTATTCTAAAGTACCGTCAATGGCCCAATTAATGCCACTTTTCATACATTTCCGTGATTATTGAACTTTTCCGAATTCTCAACTTTAAGTAATTGATACCAGTGGCTAGAAAAAAATTCTGAGGACACCGGACAATCAAAATATCCGATATTTCTCTACTAGATATATTTCTAAAATTAATCCATTGAATGCGACCAGCTTGCTCAGCAAAATAAAGGCCTAAAGCTCTTCATGTGGAATTAGAGTGCCTCATCAGTTCAATGAGTGATATTGAGAAAATTTAAGTATTTGAAAAATCGAAAATTGTATTGATTGTTAGCAAAATCATTGGACTTTCATACAAATTGACGAATAATTTACAAATAACGACCAGTGATGAAAATTAATTGATGGCAATTATTGGGACCCTCTGTGGCAGAAATCGGGCCATGGTGGCATGAATCAGGCCATGGGCAAAATATTTTCAAAAATATAAATTAAATAATTTCTATCATTAATTCAAGAAAATAATTAATGTAAATGATAGTCCAGAGCCTAAATTCTTTCGAGGTAAAATTGAATTTGAATTTATGATAAGATACAATTTTTCTATGAAAGATATGTGGCAGAATAGGTCTCTCGGTGGCATTAATTGGGTCATTGACGGTATTTCATAAAATTTTATCTCAATTTCAGACAGTCCGGGGAATTAATTCCATTTCGCTATTAGTTTTTAATGAATATTTTGAAATATTTCCGTATGAAAGATACGGAAGTATTCATGCCAACCTTTTTTGTGGATCTTCATTCTCTCTACGAAAAAAGCTATCACATATATTTCTCAATATCTCATTATTTACGAGCTAATCCATAAAAACTGAACTCAAATGGGATAATTTATATGGTCACCCTAGAAACAAAGTGGCGTAAATACTATACTTATACATAATACTTGCGCCACTTTCTTCCTAAGGCGTCGATATTAGTTTTATTGTGTTATAAGTTTTCATGAAATAGCTCGGAAAAAATATAAATGGGAATATTAATGTAATAAAATTTTTTATAGCCCTTGTTTATCTCTCTAAAAAAGGTCATTACCATATTTTCTACACATTCCGATATATTCACAAAAGACCGATGGGAAAATTGAATTGATTCATGGAAAATTTACTTTACCACTCATTTTATATCAATTTCGAGTGGCTAGAAGAAAAAGTCCATTAATTTTTTTTTTTTCTTGATTGCAGCTCTGTCACGAGGATAGTGTTTTTCTTCTCTGTTACCTACTTCCAGACGTATTCACTGGTTTCCAAAGTATTGCACTTGGTAATGCCCAACTGTTACATTTAGTTGTATCAACAATTGATTCATCGCAATTACAAGAATTGGTTTGCCAGATAATGCAGGGACAATTAAAGATGTTGGAAAAAGATTCATTCATGAATTTATTAACTGCTAGTTTAGATTGGGAAACATTTGAGCAATATTGTTTTTGGCAATTGATATTTGCCCATGATTTTCCAATTAAATATGTACTGCCTGTATTACCAAAATTACAATTTCGTGATCATGCTGAAGCACTTACGTCTATACTATTTATGCTCAAACAAGAGAGGTAAATATCACATTTTTTTCAATCAATAATTTTATAGTTCTATTTATCTGAAGGATTAATGATTTTTTTTTCTCTAATTTTTACAGACCAACATTAGAATTATTGAGACAATTATTTACACGTCAAAGTAGTGATGGTGATATGTTTGTAGTAGCAGCATTACGTTACTGGTGTCGTGATTATGAAGATAAGCTTGGTGAATTATTAGCTAATTTATTGAGTACGAGATATCCAGCAACTAGTCCAAATAAACGAAAACGTGCTGGCGCTAAACAAAATCAACAGGCAACTGGTCCACCAACTGGTGAACAAGTATTAGGACATCTAGATCAATTGAGACAGCATTGTCGTGCATCAGCTGATTTACAATTATATCAAACTGAGAATATGCAAAAGGCATTGCAACAAGCACAAGCAGCAAGCAGTGATTCATTGAGGAAAAGTTATGGTGATTTATTTGCGCTTGCTGAAGTTAATGAAGAAAATGAATCACCGCCCATTACGAGCTCGAGGAAACACACAGGTTCATCAGCGGCAAGTGCTGCTAAAGGACACAGGAAGGTTGGGGCTAGTACGAGAGAACGATCGGCGAGTAAGAGACCGCCACCGAGAGATCGAGGAACTGAGAGTAGTGAGCAAAGTAGTGAGGTATGGAAATTTAATGATTTAAGAGGCATTGGCAGAGATTTTATTCGAAATATCTCGGAATCGAAGGGCAATACGGAAACTTTTGAAGCGGAAAATGAGAACTACAAAAAAAAGTTAGCAGAACTGTATTATTTTGTTCAGATTCCGAGATATTCAGCAATGAAATCGTAGTATGAGAAAGAATAAATTCTATTTTGAATCCAATAGTATTTTGGAGATATGTATCGATGTCTATAGGAGACATTGGAATTTTAGTCATTTAATTATTTTCTTTCTCGTATGAAATAATCGTTTCCGCTTTGGCTTCGAGGTATTCAATATATTTCAGTTTAAGTCCAGTTTGTGGAAAATATTTCAAACTTCTCAGAAATTTAAAAATTTTGGTGATAATCTAACTTACACGGGGGTGAAAAAGATAGGCAAGCAAGGATATCGCAGTATTTCGAAAAAAGAGAATCGTGAAACGAGTTATTTGTTCTATCATCAGTTTTTAGACAACTTCTTGGGATCTTGGAGGAAAAAGCGCAATTTGCGGTATAAACTTTTGGGTAGTTGTCATTTTTCGTTACCAAAAGGGTCTCACCAGAAGCTTACCATTTACCATAGTCTTCGAAATACCTGAAAAGAACTGGATTTACACCAAAATTGACTTAGCTTTTCTTACTCCATTTTATCATTGAATAAATCAGAATCTAAGCAAAGTAGAGTCATTTTTGTAATTATCTTTTTCAGAAAGAAAATTGTTATTTAGAAAAAATGGTTATTACCAAAAATTTTCTAGTAACTATAGAATTCAGAATATTCTCCAAAAACTACAAATTCCAGTGAATCACAAATAACTAAAAAAATCAATTTTTTTTTTTTTTCAGGATGAATTAATTGCAAAACCAAAGCAAGCAAAGAAGAGAAAAAAGATGAATCCTGTTGGCTCAGACAGTGACTGACCAATCACTCATTTTGTTAAAATGAAATACCATGTGGTGATGTTTGTAAATTATCAACGACTTAAAATCACACTTGTACCTAGAAAAGACTTCGTATTATTAACGATTACATTAGGTGCAACGTAGTATTAAACAATGTGACCAGTGAAATGAGTGGGAAATTTATTTAATTCATTGATTAGAGTCGGTGTGATGAGAGTGAATTCTGGTTTGAAGATATATGCTCCTTTTTTTGCAGGCAATTTTCCTTCTTTTGTTTCATTAAAAAAAAAAGAATCTGCATAATTAGTTATATTCATTGAAATTCATTGAAATAGAATTGTGTAATTATTGAAAATTACAATCACTTTTTTTGTAAAAAAAAAAAGATAATCCATCGATTTCTTTCAGTTGATTCATGGGGAAAAACGATAAGTTTTGAAATTGAAAATTAAATTTATGAGAGATAAAAATTTAAAGGGATTCGATAAATTAATTGACTTATTTTGCCTGTAATATGTACATTACTGTAAAATCGGTTATTTTAGATAAACTAAATAGCTGTGTTATGTATTTTGTAGGCTGTACATATTTACTGATAAAATCATGAAAAGGAGATAAATTTGTAACAAAGAAAAACAAATTAATTAAATTAGTAATAACAAGAATTTTTGTGTTATCGACGCGCCTTACAGTCTTTCTCTTATCGAAACCCAAATATGAATTAAAATTTTCTACGAATAACCAACATGTAAATGAGAATTGAAATGTGAGAAAATTCAAAAAACAAGATGGGCTTCATTGTGTTCAGTTTTTTGGAAATATCTAAATAGCCAGATTTCCAGGATATTTTTTTTGCAGAAAAAAATTATCTGTAGAAAGAAAATCGTTACAAAAATTTATCCATCTCGCTTAGATTTTGAAATATGTCGATTAATGGAGAAAAATTCGGAAATGGAATATGTCAATTCCATTTACATATCTCGAATATTATGGGAGACATGGAAAGAAATATGAGAACCTTTTTCGTCGCTTTCACTTTTTTCTGGCCCTGGCTATTCATACAACTTTTATCATGTAGAGTAAGTCTACTTATTGGGTGTTTAATGTGGTACATTAGATCCATGCTTTTTTGTAATTGTACAAATAGCCAGGGCCTTTTCTTTATACGAAATGCATCGAGAATAGTTATCTATCTCGTTTAAATTTCGAGGTTTTTAGATTGATATTTTTTATGTTTCGATTAATAAGAGAGTTGAAAATCAAAAGTTATAAAAGGTAAATGAAAATATAAAGAAATTTTTCTAGTAAAACGGATTTTTGTCTACAAAAATTTTATTACGATTTTTTTTTATCCTCCGCTGATCTCGAGATATTCCACTTAATTTAGAATCTCAATTTGACCTTAAAATCGGCTTTTACTAAATATCTCCACATCTATAGTGGATCAATTCTCATGTTTTTTTTGAGATATTTGCGAAAAATTGAGCACGAGTAAAGTGATTTTGTCAATGATTTTAAATGAATGGAAAAGAAATCAAAGAATCTTGTTAAACTGAATTGATTGGAATTATTGTCACTTGGATCGAGCGTCGATTAGAATTTTTATACTTGTAAATAGATATCGACACAATAAAATTAGTGAAAGAAACAATGTAAATGTGTATTCAAGGTGAAAGAATGTGGATTGACGATTGTAGAACAAAAAAAAAAAAGAAAAGTATGAAAATTATTTTACAAAAAATATTTAATTATTCTTTTTTTTTCTATCATTTTGTACACACCAATTGTGTAAATACATGAATTTTCGCATTATTCTTGGAATTATTTGGGAAATTTGTGAAACATACAATGTTTTTAACGAATCTCGTATACACCAATTACACGCACTATCATTGTAAATAATTAGTGGTTACCAAAAAAAATAAGAAGAAAAAATAATTCAAATATTTTTTTTTTACCTTATTTTTCTTCAAAGAAGAGAAATTTTCATCATTCATCCATTTCATCATTTTTATATTTTAGATAAGTGATGACTAATTCTCTTTATTGTTCACGTTCACTCGTACTGTGATTTGTTGAAAAGATTTCCTGCAATCTTTTCAATATCAACGTGATAAAATCATCTTCGTGCGATTTGACAATTATATGGTAGAGTAGTAGAAAAAGAGTTTAAGGATCTAATGCAGATGATTTCGCAAATATCAGAAACTTTTGAGTAACAGGAATTTGTTGAGGATCATTCTTGTAGCTCATGCTGTCCGATACAAAAAAATTATCTTGATATCTGCTTCTAAGCTTACGTTTTTTGAAGAAAGAAAAAAAATTAAGAATTTCTAGAGGAAAGGAAGTCGAAAAAAAAATTCGGCAATGCCCAAGTGGAATTGGAATCCACGACCTTCAGATTACCGGTTCATTACTCTTTCAACTGAAAGACGCGTGCTCACGAATTTCAGAGAGATTTGCTTAATCTATATATCGTCAGCTTGGAGACAAAGTGGCGTAAGTGCTGTGCATGAGCATAGAACTTGAATCACTTTGTTTCCTAAGTGAGGAATATACTGAATTAGAGGAGAGTGGGGCAAAATGGACCCTCATAGCAACATAATTGAGGAATTTTTTTTGGAATGAAGGACTCGACGGAAAAATGTGAAAAAAATTGAGAAAATCCTCCAACATATCTATATTGTTTGTGAATTTTTTCAGATTTTTTAAAGCAACCGCTGCTTTTTGAAAAAAATCTCGAGTCATCTTATCTTCTAGGTCCATTTTGCCCCACTCTCCCCTATATAAGTAAAGTGATGAAAAAGGATAGGTCAAAAAATTACGCAAATACTATTTTGAAAAATTTCTGAATCAATAATATTCAGGAGAATTTATCAGAATACGTTTGTTCTACTTCAAATATTAAACAAAAAAAGTCAATTGATTCTTTTTTCGAGCCACCGCTGCTTAAAGAATTATCAAAAAAAAATCAGAAAATTTTGACGACTCATTCTTCCTTTACCACTTCATTGTTAAATCCCTTATATTGTCTCTTTCTATGACTTTGCTAATATTTCAGTGAAACATTGAGTTCACGAAAATCTAACATTTCGATGATATCCCCACGATCTTTTTTTATCAATTTTTTACACATTCCTGGATTAAAATACAAAAAATATAAGTTTTTTCAGTAGGAATCAATGGTTTGAGGCGTTACAGCATTCTGGGAAGGTTGTGGTGTGCCCTAGTAGTAGCAATAAATTCAAGGAATATGATTCATTTTTTTTCTTTATTCATTACTTTTCTTTTACTTTAATATCACACTGATAGTTGAAAATTGAGAATTGGCATGTGTTTTACGAAGGAACTAAGTTAATCATAAAAATGTCACAGTTCAAAAATTTTTGTATTCAAAGAAGTTGAATATTACATTGAAATCGAAAAATTCACATCGCAAGATTTTTTCTTATGTTTCATCCGAAAAATTGGAAAATTATCACGGATAAATGACATGATACACTCAAAATTGGGTCAATCCTATTCGAGTTATCACAATAAGCAAAGATAATAAAAAGATCCTTTTTCAAATAATTCGAACATTATTGGTTCAGTGGAGATTGTATCAGAGATAGACGAACAAAAAATGATCGTTTTCCATTTTCTAATTTTTTGAAAAAATTGGTAATTAGCTGCGTAATATTACTAATTTTTTGAAAAAATTAGTAATTAGCGAGAAAATATTACTCAATTTTTTTCGAAAAAATTAGTAATTAGGAAAAAAATATTACTAATTATTCTCGAAAAATTAGTAATTAGGAAAGAATTATTACTAATTATTAAAAAAAAATTAGTAATTAGGAGAAAATCGATTATCGGATCTTAATTCTGAGCGTAGGGTGGTTATGAAGTGCAACTCGAGTGTTACAAAAAACAATACTCAACTGATGGGTTGAAATGTTCAATAAAAAAGATTTTACTTGACGTTAAAAATTGTATTTACCCAGTAATGAAGTATATAAAATTTACCACGATCAATCAAACTTCTCTATCATGTTTAATTCAAAATATCTATTCAGATTATTTCTGTACTCAATTTATTATCAATATAAACTTGTATCGAGTAATACTTTTTTCCTAATTACTAATTTTTTGAAAATAATTAGTGATATTTTTTAGAAAAAATTAGTAATATTTTTTAGAAAAAATTAGTAATATTTTCTAGCTAAATACTAATTTTTTGGGAAAATTAGTAATATAATCAAAATCGTTACGAAAAAAAACGATACCGCCGATCTCTGGATTGTATTAGATAATTGTTCGTCTCGAGTTTCCCAATTTTTTAGATAAAATAAAAGAGAAAATCTCTTACTTCAAAATCTCAGAAAATTTAAATTTACAAATGAATTACTGTCAACTCCATTATGATTAAACATAAATTAATTAAAATAGAGTTTTATGAATCAATGTGTTTTTTTTTACAAGGAAAATTAAAGAATTTTCAAAGCTAAATTACACAGTTTAAGCATTGATTTCTCAACAAAAGTTTACATCTATTTTTTAAGATTATTGTGCACGACTTTTTTACACTTTTTTTCACATTAAAAATTGTCTTTTCTTTTTTTTTTTTTTTTTTATCAGTTAAGATTGGAGAATTCATCCCATTCGAATGTCTTGCAATTCATCTATCAGTTTCATTAAAAAGTTTTTTTTTCCGTCGAGGCTATCATACAAATTAGGCTTCTAAGGAGAATCATAATCACACTTTCGTTGTTCACCGGATTATTAATTCATACCGGTTAATTGTTTCTTCTTTACTCCTATATAATAGTGATTTCATAAATTGCATCAATTTTTAAAATACAGTTACTAATTCCTATTTCACTTATTTACATGTGAAAAAAATTGTACAAATTCTCACACTCCACAACTTTAGTTTTTCCTCTTGTCTTTAGTTTATCAAATTTTTTAATATATCACTTCGTAAACTGTTGCTTTTTTATCACCAGAACCAGTGACAATGTATTTGTCATCGGCTGATATATCACAACTTAGCACCGACGATGATTCCTTTGACTGAAATCATAAAATAAGAAATTTATGAGAATTTTTCTTTCGATAATTTTCATCTAAACTTGGTTTTCGACGAAAATTTCGGATATTAAAAGGGATAGACTTATCCTTTCTAAAGATCTGCTCTATACCCGGGATAAAATTTTTGAGTCTCTGGAGAGTCTTTTACGGTCTTCAAAAACTCCTAAAAGGACTTTTCGGTCTCTAGAATGTCCCGCAACTGTCTCTACAGTGTCTCTCGTGTCTCTCCCGTAAAGACTTTCATCTTTGCTGGTCTCTGCCGTAAGGACTTCTATCTTCGCGCGTCTCTCCCGTAAGGACTTCTGTCTTCGCGTGTCTCTCCTGCAAGGACTTCTATCTTTACTGGGCTCTCAGTAGATTTATAAAGATTTGCAAAGACATAAGTCCTCATGAGAGAGACCGAGGAATGAATCATTTTTTTTATTTCAACTTAATAAATTTTAAGTTTTCAATTTTTATAATTTTTGCAAACCGTGGAATTATTATTTTTTTCATATTTGACTTTAATTAAAATTCTCAATATTAGCAGAAAGTGGAGTGAAACGGACATAGGGGTAAAATGGATATATTTAAGTTTTGATATTTATATTATCAATTTTTTTTTTAATTCATCAAAATATTGGACATTTGGAGAAAAGACACACATATTTTATTATTCTTTTTCAATCAAATTGATAGGCTCTTTGAAAAATAGAAAGACTGATGGCTCTCGAAGAGAGACCGGAGGAGTCCTTATTTGAGAGACTGTGAGTCTCTCAAGTAAGGACTCTGGTTGGTTGAGCAGGGACTGAGTCCCTGTAGGAGAGACATGTGTCCCGTTCGGAGAGACAGTGAGGTGTCTCTAGAAAGTCCCTGCCATGGCGCGAATAGGGACTCTGTCAGAGACCGGGACAGGAGTCTTTCGACCACCGAAAGACTCAAATTTTTTCATCCCGGGTAGAGCGTTCGATTAAAAGATATCAACGAACAAAATTTCATAGAAACTTTTTCAGAGCGAAAAATAAGATCCAAAAAGCTTCAAATGACACAAAAATTATCAAAGATATGACAAGTATGTTGAAACGAAAAAAAATGTCTCTCTTGAAATTCTAAAAATTCGTCTCATGTTGTTTTCATTCTATCTCAATGATTTATCGACTTATCTTCGGGATATAACTTATCAGTAAAGAGTAGAATAACACGAAAAATCATGTCTAATTTATTTTTGAAATATTCCCACGGCAATTACAGTTACGATGGTTTACCCCGGATGAAAAAATTTGAGTCTTTCGGTGGTCGAAAGACTCCTGTCCCGGTCTCTGACAGAGTCCCTATTCGCGCCATGGCAGGGAATTTCTAGAGACACCTTGCTGTCTCTCCGAACGGGACACGTGTCTCTCCTACAGGGACTCAGTCCCTGCTCAACCAACCAGAGTCCTTACTTGAGAGACTCACAGTCTCTCAAATAAGGACTCCTCCATTATCTCTTCGAGAGCTATCAGTCTTTCTATTTTTCAAAGAGCCTGTCAATTCGATTGAAAAAGAATAATAAAATATGTGTGTCTTTTCTCCAAATGTCCAATATTTTGATTAATTAAAAAAAAATTGATAATATAAACATCAAAACTCAAATATATCCATTTTACCCCTATGTCCGTTTCACTCCACTTTCTGCTAATATTGAGAATTTTAATTAAAGTCAAATATGAAAAAAATAATGATTCCACGGTTTGCAAAAATTATAAAAATTGAAAACTCAAAATTTATTAAGTTGAAATAAAAAAAATGATTCATTCCTCGGTCTCTCTCATGAGGACTTATGTCTTTGCAAATCTTTATAAATCTACTGAGAGCCCAGTAAAGATAGAAGTCCTTGCGGTAGAGACACGCGAAGACAGAAGTCCTTACGGGAGAGACACGCGAAGATAGAAGTCCTTACTGGAGAGACTAGCAAAGATAAAAGTCTTTACGGGAGAGACACGAGAGTCACTGTAGAGACAGTTGCGGGACACTCTAGAGACCGAAAACTCCTTCTGGGAGTCTTTGAAGACCGTAAAAGACTCTCCAAAGACTCAAAAATTTTATCCCGGGTATTGAGGTGGTAGTCTGGAAAATTCAGTTGAAAACTCAGGAAAAAATTTTCTATCTGACCGATTGCTCTGGAATTTTTACACGTTATTCTATATATCAGTAGTTCTTGTCGGGACTAAGATCCTTTTTTTCAAAACCTAGCTTCTCATTTTACAATTGGATTTATGCCGGGAGAAAATCAATTATATTTCTCAAAGGCCACGATTTTGTTATTTTCTGATAAAATTTGATAATTCTAGTTCCAGTGAATTCTGCAAAACTCTATAGATTGATAATCAATTCGATTTTTTATTCCAGAATGTCCTCAAGAACCGGAATCGGCACCAGTAACGTAATGTGATGTCAATACTAACATATTTAAAAAAAAAAACAGAAATATTGAATTATATTTTCCCATAAAAAAATTCCGATAAAGACGAAAAAAAATATGCAAGTTACCATTTATTATTCCGTGACATCACTTTCACGGCAATTTCGGTCATAGGAGCGTTCGTTCATGAGAATTTCAACTGAACTTAAATAGGGAGAAGTCACAAATTGGCTCGAGTTAAAAAAAAATATATTTTCCGTGTAAATTGCACTTTTTTCGGGCGAGTTACCAGCATACTACCTTAAGATGTCTTTTATGAAAGATTATTTAAAGACAATTATCCGGCCTACGAAATTACCCCCGAAAATAAAGATGTTTCTTCATGAATATGAGATAATATGCATATAATACGGCATATAGCATAGAAAAAATTAAGATTTCTTGAGAATTTCAAAATTTGAGATGAAATAGTCATTTTTTTTTTTTTATATATAGGGGAAGGTGGGGCAAAATGGACACATCTAAATTTTTAGGCGAATATTATGGAAAACTCTTGAGAATTAATGGAAATATTGGTAGTAAATTGTTTCTGATGATTTCATTGGAAAGCTGAGGAAATTTCAGGCAAGAAACCAGTGCCGAAATTATTTTTTTTTAATTTTCGGCGATTTTGACTTTTTTGAGCATTTCAGAGCGGTAAAACCCTTTCATTTTTGAAAATTTTTAGTTTTTTGAGAATATCTTCGGTTCTATTCGTCGTAGCATAGAAATTCCGATGGGAGGTGAAAGGTGAGATCATTTGCCATCGATCTATAGGGCTTTCAATTAAAAAATCGATTTTTAAGGTATTTATGGGCATTTTTGTGAAACACTCTTGTGAAACAGTTTTTGTCCTATAACTATCCCAAAAATTGATATTTTTGAATTGAAAACTCCATAAATCGATGGGAATTGAGCTCACCTTTCATTTGAGACCAACCCTAAATTGCTACGACCAATAGAACCCGAGATATTTTCAAAAAACTAAAAATTTTCAAAACAGGAAAGGTTTTAACATTAAACATTAAAAAAATAAATTTATTAATAAATTAATTTTTATTAATAAATTTTTTAAAAAAATCAAATTCCGGAAAAAATATGTAATGCGCAAGCAGGATTTAAACCCACAATCCTCTGATTACATGTCTGGTATTATATACCGTACCGTATCCCTCAAGAATGCCAAAAAATATCGAAATTTCAAAAAAATCGAAAAAAATACATCTGACACGAGTTTTCCAGCTAAAATTTCCTCAGATTTTCAATAGAATCATAAAAAAAAATTCATCTCTAAACGTTTCATTACAGTGTCCATTTTGCCCCACTCTCCCCTATACTGTGAGGCTTACAGACTCCCCCTGAACTCCATCCTCCCCTTAATATTCCCAGAACAATAAAGAAAAATTACCTGAAATATTGATGCACCATATGGTGTACGCCAGGCATTGAGTAAATTATCTTTACCAGTTGAAACAAACCATTTACCACAAGATGCAAACCTTAAAGACAGCACACACGATTCATGTAAATGTAATTGATATTTATCCGGTTTAGTTGCATGTAATACTTCAACATTTGAATTTTCCATTCCAACAGCAAGCCATTCACCAGTTGGACAATAACCAAGTGAAAATATTTGCGAACTAAAATCGTGCTGTTGTAATTGTCTACCTTCCCTCAAATCCCATGATCTAACTGTATTATCAAGACCACCAGTCCACAATTTACCCCCATCAGCTGAGATATCAATGCACGATGCTCCATCCGTGTGTCCTTGAAATTGCCTAACTAATGATTGATTCTGTAGATCCCAAACAGCAATATTACCATCACTGCAACAGCTGAAACAAACTTTTGAATCCGGTGATATTGCCAGTGCATAGCAAGCTGGCGCTGATGAAGTTAATTCAGCTTTGATGCGCGGTGTTGGACTCGCCAAGTCCCAGATACTCAATTGACTTGCTTCACCACCAACAATCAGTGTTCTACCATCTGGCAATAATTTAACTGATCTTATATAATTGTCTGGTTGCAAACAATCAAGCTGTGATACGGGTTTTGTACTGCCACCAATACTCTGGCCAATGTCCCAAACTTTAACACAACCTTTGCCACCAGTGTACACGTATTTTGTTGGATTTGATATTGTAACTGCACATACAACTTCACCGTGGCTCAACGTGTTCATTTGGCGGGCATGACGTGGTATTCCTGGGGCTATCAGGGCATCGGTGGGGAAGGGCACTGGCTGCAGTTGACCCTCGCCATTCATGTGAAAAGAGTAGGCGCTGTAATTAATTTTATACACTATTATTTTAGTTATAGTTTCGTTGGAGATTTCGTGCTAGGGAGAAGAAATACACTCACGGTTTACCACCAGGCATGTTGCTCAGGCCGTTTGCTGATGGTACTCGTACATGAGCGTCAAAACCAAGCTGTTGGAAGTAAAAAAAGAAATTAGTATATTCAAATTTTGCACTGGAAATTATAAACGGAGATATCGAGTTTAGGGCAATTAATCTGAAGGGCTTTCTTTTGTAGAGAATTGAATTGTTTACAAAAAAACGGCTCGTTTGCGAAAACTGCTATGAACCTGCTTGTTGTAAAAATATTCGCAAGAAAATAAATATAATATTTTGCAATTTTTTTGTGTGTATATCTAAAAAATTATTGAGTTGAGGCAAGTTTATTCATGCGATTTCGTTATGGAGGATTAAAATCTCTACGAGAGCTATTAGTTTAAAGAAATTGATCAAGAAACTTGTTTCGTAGCTTATAAAATTGTATAAAAAAAATTTCATGATTGGATTCGATCAATTTTTTTTACTGATTTCAATTTTGAAATGTGATGATTTTTTTTTTGAATATCTTAAATACTATTGAGTTGTGGAGAATTTCGGAGAGTCCTTTCTTAGAATTAGTGATGGGCAATTTCCAGTGGATCATTCAAGAAGGATTCTTTTTTTTTTCGAAAAATCATTTTTGGACGATTTTGAAAAGCTCGATTGATCAATATTTCGATTCGTTTTTAGGAAATTTGTATCGTCTTTTCTTCACAAAAGAAAAAAATTAGGAATCAGAGGATTTATTGCCCCTTGAACTAAAACAAGTGACACGGAACTATTAGATGAGATGTGAGATTTCGAATTTGAAGCAAGATTTTATATGGATTAATTGAATGTCTGCAATCGATCGATTAGAAGTTGCTGCTCCTCCCCTCAGATTGCGATATCTCAAATCTAATGCGAGATATTGTATCCATCAATCGATATTGAAAATTATCGATCGAAAGGAGATGCAATATTCTTATTTACTTTTTTTAATTGAAAAATATTGATTCGTCGATTTTCATGTTTTTATTTTTTTTTGAAATCGATTCTCAAAAAATTTTATTCTTGAAAGATTGATTCTCCAAGAAGCCTTTTTTTCGAAGATCGCCAATTACTACATGGAAATCGCGAAATTTGCTCCGAATAGAATGCCTTAAAAAATTACCCTCAACCCAATAGTTTAGCATAATTCAATTAATTTCTTTCAACCAGAGATCGGCAAAAAAAATGATCGTTTTCCATTTTCCAATTTTTTGAAACAATTAGTAATTAGCTGCGTAATATTACTAATTTTTTGAAAACATTAGTAATCAGCGAAAAAAATATTACTAATTTTTTTTCGAAAAAATTAGTAATTTGGAAAGAAATATTACTAATTATTCTTGAAAAATTAGTAATTAGGAAAAAATTAATACTAATCATTCTCGAAAAATTAGTAATTAGGAAAGAATTATTACTAATTATTAAAAAAAAACGAGTAACTAGGAAAAAATCGATTATCGGATCTTAATTTTGAACGTAGGGTGGTTATGAAGTGTAACTCGAGTGTTACAAACAACAATACTCAACGGATGGATTAAAATTTTCAATAAAAAAGATTTTACTTGACGTTAAAAATTGTATTTACCCAGTAATGAAGTATATAAAATTTACCACGATCAATCAAACTTCTCTATCATGTTTAATTTGAAATATTTATTCAGATTATTTCTGTACTCAATTTATTATCAATATAAACTTGTATCAAGTAATACCTTTTTCCTAATTACTAAGTTTTCGAAAATAATTAGTGATATTTTCTCGAAAAAATTAGTAATATTTTTTAGCTGAATACTCATTTTTTGGAAAAATTAGTAATATAATCAAAATCGTTACGAAAAAAAAAAACGATACCGCCGATCTCTGCTTTCAACCAATTCCCTCAAATTCGTTAATTCAATGGATTAAGTAGAAAATTCACCATGGATGATCTTGAATAAGGTAAATTGTTGTATGATGAGGGTGATTGTGGTGTTTCACTGCCTCGGGATTGCAAACCCTGATAACCCTGCAGCGGTGTTTGCTGCGAAGATGGCAGATGATAAGCCCGGGACCCCAAGGCACCAGGGATTGGAGCCATAGTTGGCGTACAACTGCGAGATCCCCTCGCTGCTGCCACTGGCGTACTCGGCTTGTCTATCTGTTAATTCATTGACGCTTGATGTTTTTTTTAAACTATTTCTACAAAGTCCACCCGGGATGAAAAAATTTGAGTCTTTCGGTGGTCGAAAGACTCCTGTCCCGGTCTCTGACAGAGTCCCTATTCGCGCCATGGCAGGGACTTTCTAGAGATACCTCGTTGTCTCTCCGAACGGGACACGTGTCTCTCCTACAGGGACTCAGTCCCTGCTCAACGAACCAGAGTCCTTACTTGAGAGACTCACAGTCTCTCAAATAAGGACTCCTCCGGTCTCTCTTCGAGAGCCATCAGTCTTTCTATTTTTCAAAGAGCCTATCAATTTGATTGAAAAAGAATAATAAAATATGTGTGTCTTTTCTCCAAATGTCCAATATTTTGATGAATTTAAAAAAAAAATTGATAATATAAACATCAAAACTCAAATATATCCATTTTACCCCTATGTCTGTTTCACTCCACTTTTCGCTAATATTGAGAATTTTAATTAAAGTCAAATATGAAAAAAATGATTTCACGGTTTGTAAAAATTATAAAAATTGAAAACTCAAAATTTATTAAGTTGAAATAAAAAAATGATTCATTCCTCGGTCTCTCTCATGAGGACTTATGTCTTTGCAAATCTTTATAAATCTACTGAGAGCCCAGTAAAGATAGAAGTCCTTGCGGGAGAGACCAGCAAAGATGAAAGTCTTTACGGGAGAGACGCGCGAAGATAGAAGTCCTTACGGGAGAGACCAGCAAAGATGAAAGTCCTTACGGGAGAGACACGAGAGACACTGTAGAGACATAAATATATATATATATATTATATATAATAAAGAAAAAATATTTTTTTTCCAATAAAATAATTTGCCGAAGGAAGGTCGGTGTGGGATTTTATATGATTTTCATCACATAAATATATATATATATTATATATTATATATAATAAAGAAAAAATATTTTTTTTTTTTTTTTTACAAAAAAATATTCATAATAAAATATTTTCAAATATTTTTAAATGTTGCGGGAGTTGCGGGACACTCTAGAGACCGAAAAGTCCTTCTGGGAGTCTTTGTAGACCGTAAAAGACTCTCCAGAGACTCAAAAATTTTATCCCGGGCAATGACTTTGTAATTTTATTCAATTTTCATTTTTCTATTCTTGAAAGTTTCGACTTGCTCAAGGGCAAGATCTTACATCTTTACTTTTCAGTGAGGGTGTGCTGCGTGCTGAGGAGCTACCACTCCGCGATGGTGGCCGCTCTTTGACCGATGTCGTTGCACTAGAGACTGGACCAGTGTGTCCCTGACCAACGATTTTTTCGAATGTACCATTCTCGCGGTGATCCGAGTGGTCACCATTCGCGTGGGGAGATGACGCCTCCTTGAAATTTTGTTTTTACTTTTATTTTTTAATTTCGTAAAATAATATTGAAACTTAAGGGAGGTCAAGAAATTTTTCGTGGAAACTTTTTTGAGAGGAGAATTCACGCTTCGGCGAAAGCTATTCCAATAATAACGATATTTCTCATAGACGATGAAATTGTTCTAAGGAGCCTTTCTATTTCAAGTCGTGAAACGACTTTTTTTCAAAATCTGTAATTTCAAATTTCGTATTGTTATTCTTTAGATTCTACATAGGTTTTATTAGATGAATAAACAAGAACGAGGTCTTACAGAATTTTGAATATATTGACAAAAAAAAGGTTATTAATGAAATTTCTCCGCTCATCATAAATTTCGAAATATTTCGAAAAAAAGTGATGACCGAGGGGTAATCTCAAGAAAATTTCAGTATTCTATCAAAGATTCCTGAAATTTTTGAATTTTAGGAATCTTATAAAATCTGAAAGAAAGTCTTGGAATTACCCATGAAAATTTCACGAAATCTGTGGAGTCTTTGAAATTCCATCTAAAATGAATAGTAACAATATTTGAAAAATGGATTTCAGGACTTGAGGAAAGTCATAAAATATTTTGAATTTTATTGAACATTACTTTAATCAAATTTTCGTGTTCTATAGATTTTCGTTTCTGCCACAAAATCTTGAAATCTCTCAAGTTTCCCTGAAATCTCTTAAATTTCCATAGAAAACTATGAAAACTTCAGAAATCCGTTCAATTTTCATAGATTTCATGAATTTTCATGAAATCTCCTGAAAATCCGAGAATCGTTGAATTTTTGCAGTTTGAAATTTAGTGTATACAGATTTCAGGAGTGATTTCCTTATTTTTCTCAAAATTTTTTGAATGACAGGTAAAAACAAAATCCTCCTAAAAATGTTACGATCTCCCATACTGTCCATATATTCTAAAAAAGTTGAATCAAAAATGAAATTCACGTATCTAGTTTAATCATTGCATTAGCAAATATCTCACAATCTACGGGAGATAGCGAAATTCATTGAATAATTTCTCTCACTATCTCTTCTTTTCCTGTACAAAAAAGATTCCTACGAAAAATTCTTTATTTCCCATACTTCTTAAGATATTCCCCAAGCATCGATTACCCTTTACTCAACAATCTCAATTAAGGATATTTACCTCATTCGCAACGTCGACAACAAGTTCCTGATCACTTTTCTCCCCATCGCTCTCCTGTAATAGAGAAAAAAATTATCATATTGCGACGAAATAGAAGAAAAAATGAGAAAAATAAAAGTAGTAATAATGAAGATTTTGCTTCTGAATAGAAGCTTTGTTTTCGCAATTTTTTTCGAAATGCCAATTTTTATTGGAAACGACTCAAAATGATGCAAAACGTCGAGAAATCATAATGAGAAAAAAAGTAGGCATATATGTATGTGTGTCGGTATGTACGACTTTACGACTCTATTACTCGAGAACGGTGAGAGATAAAAATCTGAAATTTCGGCAAGATATCAGTTTTGATGAAGTATATGTCCCATAAAAATTTCAGCAAGATCGGTTCAATGGTTTTTGAGAAATAGCAATTTTTTAAAAATCGTATGCTTCAAAATTCCTCAATTTGCGTGAGACGAATACCGTTCAACATTTTACTCAAGATTCGCAACCATAATATCTAACTTTTAGCGAATTTTCATGAATTTAATCCCATTATTCTATTAGTTATTAATTTCTTTATGCTTTTTTTTTCAAAAACTCGGTTTTACGACGATAGCTCAATGAATAATTGACTTGAAGACTGCAAATTTTATCTGCATATGTAGTTTCTGATGAAGATGGTTGGGATTGAATCTGAGGCATATCGGCTGAACGGTTCTCGAGATATTTTGAATTGAAGTTTTTCCGAAAATCGGCTTATCTTCCAAACTTCTCATCCGATTTCATGGGGACGAAGCTCAAAAGATTCGTGTTTATGAGCTGAACAACCCCTCAATTTTTCGAATTTTTAGATGAAGTTGTCCGTTTATTACATTAAAAAATGTATTTTTTTCTCAATATTTCCAAAAAAAAATCCAAAAAATGCCATTTTTCTCGATTTTTTTGAATGGACACCCCTATTTTTTATTTTGTTTTCTGAAAGAACACATTTTTCTCTTCCAATAAGCCCCTATTCATCTTCGTAGGACAATCAGAAACTGTATCCAAAAGGGAACATTCAAAGTGAAAAAGTGAACTTTTATGTAACTTTTTGTATAATTTGAAAATAATTGAACTTAATAAATCCCAATCATTTTATCTTATATTTCAATGCATTATAACACGAAACGAAAGAAAGATAATAGAGAAAATTCAGAGAAAACCATTCGGAAGCATTCTGCTGATTCATTAGCAGAAATTGAAAGGAAGAAATAGCGATTTGAAGGATGAAGTCAAAGGAATAGCGACTAATGCAGCGACGAATGCCTGCTTGTTTTTCTTTTGAAGCAGATTGTTATACAGTATCGTGTAAATCAGCTCATCAATTCATTATGCACCGAGAAATAAACAGGGAGGAATAGAAAGCAGAGGTAGAGGGGAGAAGAGGAGATTGGTGAGCCACGTGGAACGCGTGCGTGAATATGTAACGGATTGTGGTGTGGATGCTGAACGTAAAACCATATGTTCGGCGGAAACGATTTGGTGGTTGGGCTGAGGATAAAAGGGGGTTGATTTGGGCTTTTGCCCATAGACCAAGCCACTCGCCCACCTACTCATCTTGAATGGGGCTCGACTGTTTTAATGTACAGGGAGGGATTCCAACATCAGCCGCACACTAAAATGCAACTCACGAATCATTGTGAATTATCGAAAATCCGGTGATTCAACTTCGCTCACTATAATTACGTGATTTCATTCTATTTTTTTTTTTTTATGTAAATTTATTTCAAGTGGTCTTCAAAGGGATAAAACGAATCTGGCTTTGTATTGTTTTGTTTTGGGTGAATTAGTTTCCAGAGCAGAAATGAAAAAATTGGGAATTACGTTGCAACAATTTTAACAGGCGAGAGCTTCGAGGAATTATATTTCGAAATATTTCCAAACAATAGAGTCGAATGAAAATTAGAGAATTATCTTTTTCCGTTGAGGATTTCAATTCTCCTAAGTGCTGGTTCATCAGACATTTAGTAAATTAAGTATGTGGAGAATGAGAAAAACGTTTCAATATATGATTTTGTGACAATTTTTCCTAAGTGCGTGAATTTAGGAGAATTTATGAAAAGCATCATTTTTTTGTAGAATATCCAATAATCCATACACTGAAGAAAAATAGATTTTTTCCCCCAAGAAAGACATTCTTGGAACTGAGAGAGATTTGAAATTATTAGTTTTGAGGAGTTACTTATCGAAAGTAGCGATGCGTTACTCCGAGTGAATATATCCAGAATGGAGTGAACTCATTTTCATCAATTATTCAGAATCAATTGAAGTTTTGTCAAGTTGATCATCTCAGCGTTTATTCCAAGAATAAATAAACTACCTCAAGATGAAACTTTTCACATTGATTCAATCAATGAGTTTATGAATATATCCGAAAGATCATTGAACAAAATTGACTTGGAAAAATATTGTTATATAGTGAATTTTAGTTTAAGTGAATCGAAACCTATTGTGTTGAGGAAAATTCATTCTGCTTTGTAGAGAATTCGATATTCTGCCTCAAAGGTACTCTTATAATTTTCACTCAACCTGATCATTTCTGAAACATTTACAAAATATCGATTTTATTAATTGAAAAAAAAAATGAAAATTCAAAAATACTTTTATAGCAATTAGGACAATTTACCGAGAAACCTTTCCTTATAAAGAATTCAATGCTCTATAAAAACGGTCTGTTTATTTTTTCAAGTATATGGGCGATTCCATCAATTCTCGAATAGAATTTCGGCTCCAAATTTTGGGGGGGGGGGGTGACTTTTCAGTCCTCATCGATTAAAACCATTAAAATGAAGAAAATCCTAAATTCTAAACCATTTTGCCCCATTATCGAAGCAGAAATCAATGAATTTTCATTTTTGCATCAAAATTCTCTCTTAAGAATGACGTGAGTAGCTAAATGAAAAAAAAAATACAAAATATAGATTTTCATCGCAAATTTTCTGAATTTTCAGAAAAATATATTTTTTTTGTCTTTGTCCTTGCTTTCGAGGTGAAAATGCTCTTTGAAAACTTCAAATGCTTGTTTCGAATCGCTCCCCAAATTTTTTTTTCAATTTTTTTATTTTTTTCTGAAAATTTGGAAAATTTGCTAAAAACTATATGATTTTTAGCCCCGGCTCTTGAAAACCCCGGCAACTGTAATTAAAAATTTGAAATTTAATACTTATCAAGAACTAACAATAAATGCAATCTATTCATCAGAATCGAAGAGCAATTAACATGGTTTAATCAAAGAGAAAATTACATTCATATCCAATTATCAAAACAGAATAGTGTACAGCTTGAGAGTAATCCAAAAAAAGTATCTTAAAACTTTTAAAAATAGATTAGCTATCATTGAAATGTTCTTCGATCCTTCTCTTTATAGAAAGGCAAAAATCAATAGGAAAAAAGTGATTGAAAAACGTCAATCGAAGAGATTTGTAAAGATTTTGTAAAAAATTATTGTCAACCTTAGAATCAATGATGAAAATATATGAGACTGACTGAAGTAATTTTGGAATGACAAACAACAGGAAATGAATGTTGAAGGTAAAGATTTCAATGGATTTTCTATTCAATATTATCACGAATAATAACAATAAATTTTAAAAGCTAAAAATTGTGCTTTTTATGGGCAAAATAATGAGTACTCATTTCAATATCAAAGCTGAAAAATCAGATTTCCATTGGGGAACGTATGTAGAGAGACTGAATTATCGATGATAATGGACAATGGATTTATATGAAAAAAACACTCCTAGAGTGAAATGTAAAACTTTCGTGAATTTTCCAAACATCCTTCCCAACGAGTGTTCATATATCAACGAGAAAGAATGAGACTAAAATTATACTCTGTTCATTCAAAATGACCATTCAGAAACAAATCGCTAATGAATTAGCAGATGAAGCTATAAGCATAACATGAGAATGCGATTTTCCACTTGTTTTTTTTTAATGTAATGAAAGGGCGTGATTTTTTTTCCGCTCCATCGATTATGCTTAACTTTCCTGATCATTTGGAGCATTTTTTTCTCAAATAACAAACAGACGTATGTCCAATTATTAATATAAAAAAGGTGTATCTCCCTTACATACACCTGTTTGATTTTCAATAAATACCCCCTTTTGCTTTCAATTATTTTTCTCAATTATGAATTCCTTTGTGGAAATTATAATAACAAAGAGGCGTATGTCCATGGCATAAATTTCAAATGGAATAATGAAATGGAATCAATGACATTTCATTTTTTGACGAAACGTTCAATTTTAATTATCATCAATAATGTAAATAATTACATCTTCGACATACAAGCAAAAAGGCGTAAGTGCTGATGATACGACCTTTTGTTATCTATTGCTGGAACATATGGGACAATGGGAAAAATCACTAATAGCAAAAGGGCATATGAACTGAAAATACGCCCTTTTACTGTTATTAAATCTCATAAGTTTTCAAGAATTTACCATCATAATTAATAACAGAAGGGCGTATGTTTAAATGATATGCCCTCTGGCATTAAATAAATCAAGGGATCAAGCAAAAAAAAATGATAATAACAACGAGGGGTGAGCAGTTGCTCGCTCGCTCGCGAATGGAGGAGTGCGTTATTGCTAATTGAAAGGAATTAGTAGGAATGTATTGTGATGTATGTGACTCTTCGAGCCGCATTAAGAACTTCCCGATAAGTTCTCTCACTTATGATCAGAAAAAATTATAAATGAAGAAAATAAATGCAAGAAACGTAGCTGAGAAGGAGTGAACTTTCAAAAAATGTTGGGTAGATCTCAAAATATCGAGATCAATGAAAAAATCGATTTTTCCTTTTCGGGATCAGTGCAGAGACTCCACTTATTGGAAAGTTAAAAAAATTTAATAATGTTTTTCTTAAAAAACTAAGAAAGTACTGTATCGATTTCAATCAATAATTAATCGGATCGAATCTACATCGAGATGCTTCTATTGCAACATCGATCGTATCGATCGCGTTATTGATTAATGAGAAAACGTGAACGAAAAAATCAGTCACAAAACTATCAAAAAATGTTGGGGAGGTCTCAAAATATGAAGATCGATCGAAAAATCGATTTTCCATTTTCGGGGTCATTACATAAACTTCCCTTATCGGGAAGTTAAAAAGGCGTATGTTACATATACGCCCAATTCCCGCTAGCATTGGCAAATACGCCTTTTTGTTACTCAAATTTTGAATTTGTTTTTTTTGCATCATTGGAGCACGAAAAACATTTCCAGAAGCATTATGGACATACGCTCTTTTCCTTTTGGAAAGTGGGTTTTTTGGCGCTTCCGCCCTTTTGATTCTAGATTGACGATATCGTCACCTCAGAGTCAAAGAAGCATAAGTGCTATCGTTATCCATAGCTCTCACGCTCTTTCTTTTGTAAGGCAACAGTATATATTTATCCATGAAATGAACTAGCATTTCATTCGGAGTGGACGACTTCCTGAAAAAACCTGAGAAAGCTGCAGAGATACTGCTTAGCATGCCTACATTATTGGATAATTTTTTCCAAATTTTTTCATGAAAGCCTCCTGCCCGAAAAAGATGATTAATTATATCCCGGAGGTCTCTTTTGCACTAGCTTCCTTCTAAAACAATGTACAGGTATTTTTCTAGCCTCATTTTCCTCAATCATCCCAATCTGTTAATTGCAAAGAATTTAAAAGCTATAAACTAAATTCGTGATAAAGAGAGGATATCTCAGCGTAGTAGTAGTATTGATTTCAGGAGGATTATAGGTGAGAGGGTGACAAGGGTTGGTTATTGTTGTAGAGAGAAGAGGGAAAGATTTGAGACAAAGTTGAGGAGCAGTTTGATAGGAAGAGAGAGGAAGATAAGTGGGGTGGATGAAAATTGGTGTATATTCCACCCCTTATCCTGACCGTTCTACCGTTAAATATGATACAAATGTTATCATCCCTTTCTGTTCCATTCACTGTGCACTGCTCAGACCACGAACGACCATCATCAACTTCCCCTTATACCATCGTTTTTGTATTTTATGCTGTTTCCTTCTTTACTCTATTCACTTTTTTCTTTCTTTCTTTTCTTATTTTTTCACCCCTTCTAGCTCTCCTTCTCTTCCTTTGCTCTCTTCTAACTTAAGCACAGAATGATAGTATTAAAGCTTGTACTCGACCAAGTAATACACAACTCTTCCCACTTTTCAAGTACTACAAAATTCTCAGGTTTTGTTTTAATTTTTTATACTTTTTAATTGCACATAATTGCATGAAGAAATTTGCGAAGAAAAAAGAGAAAAATTAATGAAGTAGGAAAACTTAATTTTCATTTTTTCAAAAATTTTATTATTTCTACAGCCAAATGAAAAATTATCTATTTACCATTTTAGAAAAAATTTTAGTTTTGGAAAAAAATATTTATCTTTTCGTAAGAATTGGATTTTGGATTGAACGGAAACAGTTTTCATGATATTCCCATGAAACTTGAATACGAAAAAAAACCGAATTATGATGTATTTCTCAAGAAAAAAAAATTATTTTAAAAAAACCTTTCTTTGGGATCAACGAAGAAATGAAAAAGTCAAAAGTGTAAGAAAAGAAAAAAAAAATTGATGATAAAGAATGAGGGATGAGTTTTGTTGGTGTGATGCAGAGGTTCTGGGATCGCGTGGGTGGGAAATGTTGAGGGCGGTTGGGATAGTATAGATTTTTATGTCTGCGAGAAATACAAAATGATGGATATAAACCTCCCGCCTCAGTCGCTTCTCATCCACCTATTGCCATCTCACTCTCTCTCGCTTCTTCCCTCTCCCTTCTCTCTTTTTCCCACTGCTCTCCATCTTTTTCCCTCAAACCCAACGGTTCGTCCCCTTTCATTTCCACGACCCCCTTGTGTCCTCTTCGCCTCACACCAAACCAACCCCTTTCCCTCTTTCTCTCTTTTCCCATTCCATTCTGTTCCCTCCTTCTCCTCTTCACGTCTCCCCATACCACCTGAAAACCCAACCTGAACTCACCCACCCTCTTTTTCTCTCTCGCTCTATCACGCGGAAGGTCAGAGCGAGTGTTTTGTCATCATAGCCACCCTCCTCTCGTCTCCAGAGGTTTATTTTTTTCCTTTCTCTTTTTATACATTTTTTTTTAGTATAAAAATAAAAAAAAAATAGATGCTCCTCTTTTTCTTATTTCTTTCACTTTTTCCTTTTCCGCTTCTTTTTTGCTAACAATTTTCACTCCTTTTCGCTTCTCTCATATTCCCCTCGTCCACATTTTCATGAGCACGTGAATATAAACAATTGTGCACTTCAAATTTTCGTTCTAACATGTCTTTTAAAATGGCTAGATAAAAGAAAAGATCGTACTTTATTCAATAAGGGGAGGTATATTAAATACATTTCAGAGTTATAAAGTTTTTCTTTACTTTTTTTGATAACCAGCCATTTTTAGTGTTTTTCATCTGAATTTTTCTCAACATCAATGTCGAGGTAAAATTCCTGTAGTAATATTTTTTGTAACGAATTTCTAGGGTTTCATATACTATTTCCTGCCACTTAAAAAAAACTTGAAGATAGCATTCAAATTAAACTTTCAACTCATTCACCCATGGATAGCGAATTTCTATTGTTTTCTATTCGTTCTCCTCTAGAAAAATGTCCCACATTCAATTTCAAGAAATGAAATATTTTCACCGATTTTCACAAACTATTACAAGATATCTGCAATGAGAATCTGTGTAATAAATATGCAAGAGGCCAATCAATGATGAAAAGACGCATAGTTTCCTGTATATCTTGAGAACCGTTCTTACCATTTGTTTCCGAAACTGATGCACCGTAAATCGAAATATCAGGAAATTTCTTAGAAATTTTTTTTTGACCGTTGTATTTGGAAGATACCGATTTTTTAAGTATAAATTATGTTCAAAGCGGCGACGTGTTGGGGTACCGTGATCCGTCTTGATAACGTTGCGGTTGTCAGACGATTTACCATCGTAATGTTTCGAAGTTAAAGAACTTTTTGCACTTACAATATTCAAATTTTTTTCTACACAGAGAAAAATGTTTTCTTAATTTAAGAATGGGCAGGTCACTTAAATTAAGAAAAAAAAGTCACTTGATTTAAGTGAGAAAACTCACTTAATTTAAGTGACGAAAGTCACTTAATTTAAGTGACTTTTACTGTCTTAAATTAAGAAAGAAATAGTTACTCGATTTAAGTGACAAAAGTCACTTAATTTGAGTGAGCTTTACTTTCTTAAATTAAGAAAGAAAAAGTCACTTGATTTAAGTGAGAAAACTCACTTAATTTAAGTGACTTTTACTGTCTTAAATTACGAAAGAAATAGTTACTCGATTTAAGTGAGAAAAGTCACACTCAATTTAAGTGACTTTTACTGTCTTAAATTAAGAAAGAAATAGTTACTCGATTTAAGTGAGAAAAGTCACTTAATTTAAGTGACTTTTACTGTCTTAAATTGAGAAAGAGATAGTTACTCGATTTAAGTGAGAAAAGTCACTTAATTTAAGTGAGTTTTACTTTCTTAAATTAAGAAAGAAAAAGTCACTTGATTTAAGTGAGAAAAGTCCCTTAATTTAAGAACGGCAGGTCACTTAAATTAAGTGACTGCAGATTCTTAAATTAAGAAAACATTTTTCTCTGTATAACTCATGTAATTCAACAATCTGGCGTCCACTACACAGAGCTATACTTTTGGCCACGACTGATGCGAGTGAACTGCCCTAATGAATGTGTAAAGAGTATGAATTATTCACTGAGAGTGATTCGATAATCTGAAATTATATTTCAAAATTCTCATTAATATTTAGATATGTCTGAGTGTCTGATTCCGTGTTATCGTTGCACTGCGGAATTCTATTTTAAATGCAGTTCAATGACTGAAAAATAATCAAAATCATTTACAATATCTTCGTTTAAAAAAAATGAATAAAAATGAATAAAAATAATGGAAATATGAGAATAGGAAGATGATAGCGAATTGGTCTTGCTGAATTTCTATCTAATGCCTTGCATAGAATGGGCGATCCTGAGTACCTTCGGGGATTAGTGGACAGGATAGTGGGGGGTTGTGTTACGCCGTTCACGACGGGAAGTGGCCCTATATAAAATGTTTACTGTATCAAATTACACAAAATTGCTGGGGTTCCAGCTTGTTTTATATGGTTTTGTTCCCTAGATGACAAATCTTCAAATCATCTTGTTGAGGAGATAAATCACTGGTGAATAGGCGAAACCAGGTAAGTCGCTCCATTTTTCGATTCATTTCAATCAAACATCTCGAAATGTGATTTTTGATGCCTACGAAGAAAATTCTTTTGGATATAATTATATCTAATTAGATATATTCAGATCTCGGAAAGTGCAAAAAAATTCTAGATTTCAAACCTGATCAAATACCAGCCAATATTATCGGCTTAGAAACAAATAGGCACTGAGGAAAAAAAATATTTACTAGGCATATTATATAGTTTAGGTCAATCAGGAATTTATGTGCCAGTGGATTTTCTTCGCTTTAACAATTTAAGTTTTGGACGAATCATTGTACCTATTTAGGATGAGTTTGAATACCTTTACAACAATCAATGAGGTAAACTTTTTAGTGAGTAGTTGGCGAAAAATACATTCCAGTTTGAGCCAAACTGAGCGATGTTAGGACTAACATTCCATATTCGTGCAAATACATTATTACTTGATACAAATTTCATGTGAAAATATTGATGGCAAATATAATCAAGATTGAAGCAATGCAGGAGGGTGATTTGGGCAAATAATTGTTTATTTATCATCATCAGTTTGTAAAATTTAATGACAAAAAGCGAGTAATGATCTTGTATAATTGCGAATTGAAAGACATTCATATTGAGCGAAATAGGTATTCATTTTTCCCAATTAAATTCAAACCTAATAAAAAAGAAGTTTTGTCTCAAAATTATTTTTATTCCTAGAAAATATTTTTTCCCCTGAGTGTGCTTATACACAGTCCATGCGCCCTTTTATTTCTAAGGCTACTGTTTCGTCGTGAATTTCTCAGATCTCATTAGATCTGCTAGTATATCTCCACAGATGTGACGTCATATTCACTGAGATACGACTGTAGATATAATTGCATCAAATTATACAAAAAAAAATTTCCGGGTGATCTAGGTGGCATGGTGGCAGGTGTTTTTACGTGGTAAAATATAGAGGAACATATGCTGAAAAATTATAATGTTGGAATTTATTCCCTCCACTTCAATCAATTGTCAGACTGGCCAAAGAGGGACCTCCTGAAGTCAACGCAAGCCTGAAGTTCACATTTTATAGCATAGGAGCCGAATATTTCCGAAAATCTCTATTTGGCTAGTTCGACAATAATGCAATTGTTTATCTCACTCTCGAGTCTTCAGAGCTCCAAACTCCATGATTATTCTGCAATTAAGGTAGTACGGTCGAATTGGAGTTTACGTTTAACACCATGATTTTTTGCATTCTATCGAAGGAGCTGACTTTGCTCTACATATCTGCAAAATTTTGGATTGATTCCCCGTGTAGTTTGGGCGTAATTAATTAATAATGTAGTATTACACTTATAGCAATATCTCGAGAATGGTTCATTTTACAAAAAAAACTATAGAGATGTTTCTTCTTCCAAATTCAATTTCCTATTCTTTTCATCCCAAAGATTTCCTGTTCCTGTCAATATTTTTCGAGTTATTGCGTTCGAACGCAAAAAATTTTCTATTTTTATTTTTTTTCCGCGACCGATAAGAAAGGTATCTTCGAACCGTTCGCAGAAAAAAAATAAAAATAGAGAATTTTTTGCGTTTGAACGCAATAATGCGAAAAATATTGATGGGAGAAGAAAACGTTTGGGATGAAAAAATAGGAAATTGAATTTGGAAGAAGAAATGTCTCAATAGTTTTGTTTGTAAAATGAACTATTCTCGAGATATCGCTATAAGTGTAATACTACATTATTAATTAATTACGCACAAACTACACGGGGAATCAATCCAAAATTTTGCAGATATGTAGAGCAAAGTCAGCTCTTTCCATAGAATGCAAAAAATCATGGTGTTAGACGTGAACCCCAATTCGACACTACTACCTTAAAAAATGAGTGTCGCAGCTCTATTCTCACAGGAATAATACCAGAAAGAATATTTTTAGCTTAATTCGGTCGCATCCTCGCTAGTAACTTCTCGGAAATTTTTCCACAAATTCGGTTAACCCGCTAAAAACCTCAGAGATATTCGCAACTGCTTTAAGAATTAAAATAAAATTATCACTGAATCACTGACTTAAAAACAACATAGGAGAGTAATAAATGAGTGTAAATGTGTTGAAAAGTACTTAAAAAAAGATTTGGAACAAGAATATAAATAAATAAGCATAGGAGAAAAAATGACCTTTAAAAAAAAACATGTTAAAAATGAAATGGAAAAAAGATGGGTCGAGGGCCTGGAGATAGAGAAGCGCAGAGAAATATATATATATACATATATATATATATATATATAGAGAGACAGGGAGAAAAAAAAATTGTAGCGAGGGAGTAGAAGCAACCAACCAACGGCGTTGGACAGTGACGAGCTCCGGGTATAGCTAGGACCCACAAAATAAACTGAAACCGCCTTCATTCCCCTCATCCTCTCTTTCTCTCTTTATCCACTCGTTTCTCTTTCTCTTTCTCTCTCGATCTTTCCCAGGGACCCGGTAGCCAAATAAATTACACCGCCTCGTGACGCGAAAAAAAATCCCAACGAGTTGGGCGAGCGTGAGTGAACGGCTTTAAGAGGGAGCAAGAGGGAGGGAGAAAGCAATGGGAGATAAAAAAAAAGAACGAAAAAGAAAAGGAAGGGAAAAAAGGGTGGAAAGAGGAGGATGACAGAGAAGGGCTGTGCAGAGGGAGCGGAACACACTGGCCGGATATAGAGAGGGGGAGAAGGAGAAGGAAGGGAATGGCAAAAGCGTGGTCCACTTTAATTGGTTCGACGTGGTCAGATGAAAAATTCAACCCTTTTCTTTCCTACATTTTTACTCTTGCACCCATAGATATTAGCGTGTGTATGTTTGGGGTAGGTTGGTATTGTTCTTGGTTGATTTTGATGTTTTCCTTTTTTTTTTTAGTCCCTTTTGAGTTAAAAACTTTTGTCTGAAAACTGTAGTGGGTACACATTGATCCACAAGGATTATGACAAATTCTCGAGAGATTCTTCTTGTTTTTAGGTGACTAAATTTTTTTCCCTGGGTTTCATTTATTTTGAGTATCTCGGAATCTTGGATATAAGAAAATTACGTTTTTTATTGTGAGTTACGAAAAAGGTCCCTAGGAAAATTTTCCTATCTCTCTTACATTCGGAGGTATGTTACAATAGAAAAGGAGGAAGTTGAATGGAAGAATTCGTTTTATATTCTTCCTCAAATATCTTCCTAATGATAAGATTTGCCGGAAAATATCAACGAAGTTTTTTTTTCATAGATAGTCCAATTTCAACAAAGATCTTTTTTTTTTTAATTTTTCAACAAAGATCTGTTGATGAACTTTCTTAACTCACATGATTTCCGAGAAATCTTCACTACAATCAAAATATATCATTCGATTTTATCTGACATTAATAAATTATGTAATTTAAAAAAGTCCAATTAATCAATTGACTGTTGAAAAAGAAAAATGCAGACAGGTATTAATTCATTTTATCGCTCTCGAAGTGTGCAAAAACAATTGAGAAATTAATAGAAACGAAAAAAAAATTTAAAAGAAGAAGAAAAACGTAAGAAATGAAGATTGATGATGGACAAGTAGAATTTCTCAGTTGACTGTTTTAAACTGAAATACGTGGGGTTAACCAGTTGGAGAAGGCGAACGACCCAAGCGACGACACAGTCTACATGTCGTAGTGGACGAAGACGAATAGGAGAAGCATTAAAGGTGGGGAGGTCCTTTTCCACAATGAAGAAGGTGGGATAAAAATACATGTATATATCTATATATATGTATATTCACGTATTGTTGGAGAAAAATAATCCAATTTAGGTGGACGTTGAGTTGTAGGAAGATTCAACGTGAAAAAAAAGGTTGGCAGACATTTAGTAGATTCCCTATCTTGTTTCCACCGTTTTAATTACGGTGAACGTGAAATCCATTCGGGGATGTTCGTCTTTAAGGACTTGATCTCACTTAAAACAATGGGGAATGTTTTTTTTGCCCTTTGAGGAAATCAGATTGATGAGTTTCAGGAATTTCTATGATTTTATTAAAAAGGTCGAGACTAGTTTCTTAAAAAATGTAATAGTAAGATACTGGATTATTAGTTTTCATTTTCATAATTATCTCGTTGAAAAGTTTTCAAATCAATCTAATCCAAGTCGTTTCCCTATTAGTGCAGTAAAGTTAGATCTGGTATCTATACTCCTATAGGAAATAGGGCTCCAGGGGATGAAAAATATAGCAGCGTGTAGGGAAAAATCCCCTGATTATCATATCAAAATGTTTCCGCTGGGGGTAGATTGGAAAAATTATAATTAATTAAAAACAAGGGTGAAAAATCGAAAATTAATTTTAATTATTAATTATTCAAAATTGTTACAATTTTCGGGGGGGGGGGGGGGAATATCTGTATGTAGATTTAATAATTTTCTTCCATACGGAGTTAGGAATGCATGCCAAAAAATGCACCGTTCACTCACAATTAATTTTTCGAGTTTTTATTATTTTTTTTTTTGCCAAACGAGCAGCTGTTCGTCTAATGGCGCCGGGGCCCGGTCACGTGACGCGCGCTATGCGCAGCTTTTTCAAATCACCGCAATGACTAGACAGCGGAGATAATTATATTTCTTTTCAGTTTTTATATATTACCGTTTTTCATATTCATTAAAAACTAGTTATAATTAATAAATAAAATAAAAATGAATTAAATAAAATAAAAAATGAATTGAATAAAATAAAAATGAACGAAATAAAATAAAGTTACAGATAAACACTCGCCACTGTGTTAACTATTACAAAATTTATGAATTTTGTTAAGATGTCGTTAGTAACTATGTTGATAACAAAAAAAAAGCTCCATTACTTATTCATAGTTTGACAATCCCCTTTCTGATACAATTTTAATATTCTACCAATAAATTGCCAGAATGTTTTTCGAAGGCACGGGATGATTAGTGAACTACAATCTTCATTGCAAGGAAATTACAATTTTCAAACTGGAAACTACATGAACCTGACATCTTTGGAGTTTGCATTTTTTTTGATAATTGATACAACAGACAATTTGAAGAGACTAAAAAAATTGTTGGATTACACTAGATAGGTTAGCCGAAGGAATCGACTTCCAGCTGATAAATTGAAAATATATAAATGTGCAGCTGAATCAAAATTCGCGGAGGAAACTATTTTCGCCAAAACGACTTTCATCAACTTCCCGATAAGGGAAGTTTATGTAATGACCCTGAGAATGGAAAATCGATTTTTCGATCGATCTTCATGTTTTGAGACCTCCCCAACATTTTTTGATAGTTTTTACGATCATGTCTGTGTGTGTGTGTGTGTGTGGGTGTGTGTGTGTATGTATGTGACCAATTTTTTCGTTCACGTTTTCTCATTAATCAATAACGCGATCGATACGATCGATGTTGCAATCGAAGCATCTCGATATAGATTCGATCCGATTAGTTTTCGATTGAAATCGATACAGTACTTTCTTAGTTTTTTAAGAAAAACATTATTAAATTTTTCTTACCTTCCCAATAAGTGCAGTTTCTGCACTGATCCCGAAAAGGAAAAATCGATTTTTTCATTGATCTCGATATTTTGAGATCTACCCAACATTTTTTGAAAGTTCACTCCTTCTCAGCTACGTTTCTTGCATTTATTTTCTTCATTTATAATTTTTTCTGATCATAAGTGAGAGAACTTATCGGGAAGTTCTTAGTGCGGCTCGAAGAGTCACAAACATCACAATACATTCCTACTAACTCCTTCCAATTAGCGATAACGCACTCCTCCATTCGCGAGCGAACGCAGCGAGTGAGCAATAACGCACTCCTCTATTCGCGAGCGAGCGTTGCGAGTGAGCAACTGCTCACCCCTAGTATAAGTTTATTAGTTTAGACTATTTGGAATTTGGAGTGCACTTATTTCCTCCACATTCAATACAGTTGATTAACGTAGTTGACTCCTTACCGTGCAGTTAAAAAGTTTTGGCTCTGAGACGCCACCCTATGTGTTGATATTGTACTACTAGGAACCTATATATTTTTGACTTGACTGTACACACACAGTAGTATACTTTATATGAATACACACAACTGTGAAATGTTCTCCCACAACATCCATCTTGATACCCCTTCCACTGAGAATTTCGTCAAAATTTCGGTTTTATTTCTCATTATTCACCGAAACCATGTGGTCAATAATCTCCATATTTTCAAAAATAATTCTAGATGTATAGTTCTGATAGGTGTTAGTTCTTCATAATAATGGCGCTTTTTTTTCAATGTGAAAAAAAATAAAATTTGTAGTTTTCTCACGCTTCACTCATACTGTCTGTACGAAAATGGTGCTTTCAATTGCAATTATCTCATATATACTGTGGACCATCGTTCTCAAATTTCATTATTAGATGCATTATGCACCTAATTATTTATAGCCCGATTTTTAAGCAAGTCTTGAACTCTGTCTTTAGGGAGTCAACTACCTTAAAACTAACGGTGCTATAAACTTACTGAATTTGAGCTCTCAAGCTTAATTTGATCATAAGAACAAGAAATTTTCTGAAGATTAGTGGAGGCTTCTATAATCCCCATTCAGGAGTTCTACGCAAATCAAAATCATGAGGGAATTTATTCCATTCTCGAATAAAATACTTTTTTAAGCAATTCCGAAAATCTTATGATAACGCTGCAAAATGGAAAAATTGAAGTTCATGTATCGAAAAATTTTGGTTCTACCTTCCACTATCAAATCGAAAGAAAAGGAGCCTATTTCATGAGTATAATCAAGAAATCTTTAAACTCAATCTCTTATAATTATCTCGTAATTTGACGGTCTCATGTTGCATTATGTCATTTTCAACGTACATTTCTTAATGGCCTAAAGCAAATAGTACATTACGTACAAACGGCCAAAAAAAAGGTAATTCAGACGGGATTTGTTACCCAAACGAAGCGATGGTAGTAAATTCTTGTCCAAATTGCCCTATTCACAACCGTCGTGCGTTTATTATTTTATGTCGCAAGGGTGCAGAAAAACTACTCGCTTCGCTCAGTAACGCAGTTTTTCTCAACCCTATGACATGAAGAGAATTCTTCCCAAATCATAATTATTCTTTACGAATCTTCGAATCAAAATAAAACTCACATGGCCGAGTTTTTCCTCTTTTCTTCGTTTCGAATCATTCTCAATGTCTGGTGTTCTTGTTCTAAATTTTTCAGCTGGTGATATGGAACGCCTATGTCTATCATCTGATAATGCAATTGGTTTTCTATCCTCTGGTGTTTCAGCTGCTGCACGATGCTGCTGAAGATCAGATGATTTTAATAATGCTTGAGCTTGCACCGCCGCTGCTGCTGCAGCTGCCGCCGCTGCTTGATGCTGTGGTGGTGCTAGATGTGGTGGAACACCAGCGGCTGCTGCAGCACCGGCGAAACTCAGCATGCTAGCTGGTGCTACTGATGTCACACCAATTGTACCATGGGGCAATTGTTGAGCGTGGAGTTGTTGCTGAAAGAATTAAAGATTCTATTAGTTCTTGATGAATAGAAAAAAAATTATTTACATATTCAGGAAAACAATGCTCACCAAAAACTGTTGCAGACCTTGTTGCTGTTGTCGGTGAAATTGAAAAAAAATGTCATCAATTAGATCAATCGATAAGCGAAATTAAATCAATGAAATTAATATCGTTGAGATTCAGGTTTTTTCAAAGTATTTTAAATGGCATGGGAAATCAAAAATTTTCTCCTGAAAACTTTCTTTGGGAAGAAGAATAAAAGTTACAAAAAAAACCAAAACTATTGCAGAATTTTCTCAGAACAATCGATTGCAAAAATTATCTTAAAATGGGTAGTAGATACAGTAATAAAGTGTTCTACAGCTCTGATGCTTTTCTCCAACGAATTGCCGGAGAAGAAATTCTCTATCTTCCGTAGATTCTGAAATGCTCGATGAAAATGGAGCAGTAAATCCGTCATAGGAATGATCAGGGGTTTATTTCATTCGGAATGATGTGAAAGAGAGTCCGAGTTCGTAGGGAGAAATTTAGGTTATTGCTAGGGTGAAAAGAGAATCCTTCGAATATGGTCACATGAGTTTCATCAATGTTGGTATATCGAGTAACAAACTCACCCCAATAATCGCATTAAGTTCTGCCATTGTGACTTGCTTTGCTCTCTCAACTGCATTTGCTACTTGCTGCTGATGCTGAAATCATTCTGTCATTATAGGAACATATCATAATTTTTCACAATTATTATACACGATTGAGCAATTTAAAACTTTTATCATACTAATAGTGAATAGTTAGTCTTAATAGGAAGAAGATAAGTTCGAAGATCATATGTAGATTGTTTTGCGTGTATCTTAGAAATTTTCTGCTTCACGTAACCCGTGAATTTTTGTACAAATAAAGTCTATCGACACTTTCCTCGAAATCCATTAGATTTAGAGTTATTTCCAAAAATATATATCTATAATTTAGTAGGGAAGGTCTGGATCATTCTCGAAATGTCTCAAGAACTATCGAGTTCAGAAAAATTTATCGAGCAACCTTTTCTGTCATGAATATTCCCGCGAAGGTCTCTGAACAATTTTTTTCAAACTTTCAAGTTTCAAAGATACTGCTAAGAGAATGTATAACGAATTTCTCGACTTCATCATGGATTTTTTTGAATTATTTCTTTGGACAAAAAGATGATAATGCAAAAGCATTCATGGAAATTTTCCTAGACACTCTTTTTCAGAGCTCAGGAAATTTTCCATAGCAATATCCTCTTGAGATTTCTCTCTAAACCTATTGATTTGGTGGTATTGACAAATTGATCAATGTGGACTTTTCTAAAATATCTCCATTTTCAGCACAATTAACTGTGTAGTTCAAAATGAATTGAATGATATAATAGTATATTTCCGGACGAGAGAGACAGCGTTTCTCAAGGAGTGTGAAGTTGGCACCCAAGCTGGAGGCGAGGGATGCCAATCATACGTGTTGAAAAACTCTGTCTCTCGTGTCGGGAACCAGAGAGAAGAATTCTTCTCTCTGCGGGAACATGGTTTTTCTTTAGTGATGTTACGTTCTCAAGTTCGAGAGAGGGTTTTTTCCTGAGCGCTCTGGAAAAAAAAACTTTTCTCGAGCGCGTGATCGTAACAATAGTGATGAAAATAATATTCGATTATTTTATAAATATCTTGGAAACTTATGGGTTCCCAAAAAAAAATTGAGCAAAAGACTGTTTTTGAAGCTTCTGAAATTCTCCGTAGAACATATCTACTGACATATTTCCTTAAACGTATCCCGACCAGAAATTTGGTTCGGCGGAAGTTCGGGCATGATATGGCATGCCACATTTGAGCTTCGATCATGATCCGGCATGCCTTATCTGGTCCTGATAAGGCTTGTGACGCGACTTCCAATAAGGCATCGGATAAGGCATGCCGGATCTGGACATGATTTGGCAGTCCAACTCAGGTTATGATGTGGCAGCCCGAGTCAAAATTTTTAATGGCTCTTTCTTTGCAAAATAATGAAAAATTTCGATTCATCGCGCCTTTTTTGAGATCAATTACCCTCCTAAGACGCTTTTCTATCACTTTGATCCCATGAAATACCGTTTATTCCATATGGAAATTTTAACCTAAAGAGGATTTGAAACGCGCGAACCTACGATTCCTAAACCTACGCTTTGTACCACGGAGCTACGCACGCTTTTCTAATTTAGATTACTTGGACTACCTACATGAATATATTTCTTCAAACATTAATTATTTAATGATGATGACTTACAGAAGAGACTTGTAATCATTCTGGATACAGTTATAAGAAAAAGCACAGATATGACGAAAAAGTAAATAAAAAATATATTTCGAGTAAATCCAGCTTTTCTGCTGGAGAGCTAGCTTTTTTCTCCTCCACCGACCTTCCTTCGGCTTTTTCCACTAAAATAATATTTTTCGAGTAAAAACGAATTAAAATAATAATAATTATTATAATTGTTCTACATTTGTCAAACAATTTTTATTATATAACACTTGAATCCTGACTATATTTTACGGTATTTTATTTGCAATTGATAGGATTTCTTCTACATACTCATTTTCGAAATAGAACGATTACATAGAGAAGAGTGGGGCGAATGAACGTTTATGCAAGAAGGGCCATCATTAATTATTTAGCAAATTTCTTGATGAGCAAGTTATCGTGATACTTTTGACACCCTATTCTGTCCATCACGAAATTTTGATGATTTTTTTTCTTCTTTGAAGGATTGGGAAAGAAACAATGCGTAAATTTTCAATTTTCTCAGAATTTCCAATTTTTTTAGATTTTTGAAATTAAGATTTTTTTTAGAAAATTCTTTTCAAAATTTTTAAATTGGACCCAAAAATTCTTGGCCATCATATCCATCTTAATATTGATTTTCTTCTCCTACTAATTGAAGTCTAGTCATGATCTGGACCTTAGGCTTTTTGCCGTAGATGAACTGCAATTGTGGCTCATCTATGGCAAATATTGATTGGTCCAGATCAGGTATGCGGTATGTAGCATACCAGATACGGTCATGATTCGGGCCCTTCATTCTCGCCGAAGATGAGCCGAAATGTGGTTCATCTTCGGCAGACACAGTCGGCCCGAATCAATGCCGGACTTGGCATGCCGTATCCGGTCTGCCGTAGATCTCGCCCGGATTTGGCACAGGGCAACTTCGGCATGCCAGACCAAATTTCTGGTCAGGATGGGGTTTCAAGATATCCATAATATGATTTCCATTACACTGTGCAAATTATCTTTTCTTATCATTTCCATTTGTCAATAAAGAAAAAAAAAATTCCATTTGTTTCTGAACTGAAGTCTGAAAAGCTGAAGATTCCGAGTGGAAATTGATGTTCCAATGTATCACCTAGCTATAATAATGAACTTAGCACACATCGAATAATTTTTGAATTTTTGTAAACGAATGAATGATTACGGGAAAAAAATATGAAGAAAATTTGCACTCATAGCTTTTACAATATCCGTATTTTTTATTTTTTAGATAATTTATTTGCTAGATAAAAGTTAAAAAAATATAAGTCGGCAGATGTCTGCAATTTTCAAAGTCATGTCATGCTTTGTAATATAGCCTCGCGTACGTATCTTGCAGTTGATTAAAAGAACAGAGTTCCATCAAAGGAATTTGAAAATTTTCCGTTAATCGAGAAAGGAAGAAAATATTTGCAGGAAACTCAAGAATCTATTATTTATAATAATCACTCTGTAATTGAAAGAAAATTTATTGCCTTAGGGTAAAAACTTTCCATAGAGTGGGGAAACATTATCCCTCACGGATGGAGAAGCGGCTACCCTCAACGACTGAGTTAATTCTAACCACATGAATAAAAACTCATAGCAAGAGATTTATTTAGATAATGAATCTGCCCATGTATTAATTCGTTAATCAAATTAAATCATTGATTTGAGTCATCAATTTTTGAAATGCATGTCACCACAAAAATGATATAGAACAGATAAAACTCATAGATTGAAAAAAATGATGATTTTTTTCACGTTCACTGAAGTTATCCTTCTCTTGAAAGTCTGATAACTTAATTTCAAGAATTGGAAAACTTTGACTGAAAAAGGGTATAATACAATTAATTCTGGATCAATAGCTTGTGAGATAATTCAGGAACAATTTAGTCATCTTTGTTTCAGTCAGTATCTCAAGTTTGAGAGTTTCTCAGTGTAGGTTCTCTATTGTTGTCCCTGCTCATAGACTCTTATCCCAACACAGGTCTCACAAATCATCAAAATCATTACTCAAATCGAGGCTATTTGGTAGAAAGTGTATTTCCTTTCACTATCCCAGAGTGTTTCAAAATAATCATATCTAATTAGATATGTTTAGATCTTGGAAAGTGCAAAAAATCTGATTTTTAGATTTGATCAGATCCAATCCTATCAATTATTCAGATCTGCCGAGATCTAAATATATATAATTATATCTGATTCAGATCTGGGCCGTTCCGTTATGGAATTCTCAGATCTCATCAGATCTGGTCAGATTCACTAGCATATCTGCCTATATCCGCACAGATATGACGTCATATCTACTAAGATATGACTGCAGATCTAATTATATGTAATTCTATCTAATTAAATGGAATTATATCGATGAAAATTTTCCCGGGCAAGTGGTAGAAAGAAGTTGACAAAGCATAGGGAAATTTCAGAAATAAAAAATAATTAAACGAATTCAAATTATTGATGATTGATGTTGGCCTGTGAACACACGTGATTTTACCTCTCAAACGTGAATGAGGGAGAGATGAGTGAATATGATAATATCACAATGATAGAACATGAATGAGTGTGGCACACTCACCCTGCAGAACCTCCGAGTTGCCACTCGGAGGCTGTATCTGTACGGTTTGCAAACTATACATCCGCTGTATTCTTGCCGTACGCTTGCGGTATACTTATCGTACTTTCAAATGTTACTCGAATGTTAGTACTCTCAGACAGTCTACTCATTTTCTTTGAATTGTGACTTTGCCACATGATTCCTCCTTACTCCCATTTGGATTTTGGAGTTAAAATAACATACTAATCTTAATCTTTAATTATTGAAATTCGTTCGAATAATTATACTTTTTTCAATTTTTCCTTTGATTCTCTAGTCTTCTTCTATGACTAGGTGAAAGGGAATACACTTTTTTACCAAACAACTTTATCTGTGCATGGTAGGGTGAGTGGTCCAGTGATCGAACATAGGGAATTTGATTATTACTAGAGATGTAAAATTACCAGTAATTATTGTTGCTGTAAAATGACGGTAAAAATACCGTAATGTTACCGTATTGTGACGTAATTGGGAAAAACTACTTGTTTTGTAACGATACCGTAATTTACTGTAATTTCCATCTATAGAGATGATTCAAAAAAACATTTCCATACCCAAAGAATTACTTTTCAAGTAGTCAATTATATGAGAGTTAGTATGGAAATTGTTTTTTTTTAATTAAATTTTCTAAAGTACTATTATTTAATTTTGTTAATGATTCAATGAGAACAGTTACCCGATTCATTCATTTTTGCCTCCTCAGGATAATCATATTTTCATACATCAATATTTAGAATAATATGTTAGGAACATTAATGATAATAACAACAATTTTATAATTTTTCATTGGCTGTCACTGACTATAAAAAAAGTAACACAAATGATGATCAGAAAGGCTGCGAATTGATTTAAAAAATTAATTCCGTAATTTCATCTATATAGATGTAAATTTACCGTTATGTCTCTAAAAATGATAATTACAGTAATTTACTTTGAAAATCAGTGTTTTTACCATTTTTGTTATTTACTGATGTTCAGTAAATTACGGTATTGAAACCGTAAAATTACTGGTATCGTTACCTTTTCACACCTCTAATTATTACTAATATATTCGAAAGTTTTAGAGGCTCTTATTTGCATTGATGAACATTATATTGTATTTCGAAGATTAAAAAAAAGATATTTTGCTGATTTAACAAGACCTTCCAGGATGAATAGTTCATTAATATAAATCATTCTAAGATAAATATACGTTAAATAATTCGATTACTGGTTAACTCACCCTACATATCTAATATTACCGGACTTCTAATTGATTTTGTCATTTTTTCAATTCACGAAAGTTATTTTGGAGAGTGTTAAACCTAAACTGATTTATTATAATACTTTCCGGGTAAAATTTTCGGAAATTTGTTCCAAAATTTCCACAAAATTTATTATTACTTGAAATAACATTTCTCATGAATTTTTCCATTTTGTTTTGTCGTCAACTCACCTCTTGCGCCAGGAATGGAATTAATTGTGATATTATCGCACTCAAACGTTTCGCTATTTCCGTCTGCAATGAAAAAAATATGAGGGTTTTAATTAATTAAATAATCAATATTTGAGAAAAAAACTTCACCACAGACTCGTTAAAAAAGGACGAGTAAAACAATGTGATGTAGGGTACATTTCAAATATTTCCAAAACGGATAAAATCAGAGGAAAATGTCAAGAGCTCCTTTTTTTTTAATTTCAGGTTTCATGAAAAAGCTTTCCTGTTGAATTTTCCAAATTCAATATTTCTGAAAATATTCGCAAAATATTAAATTCCTGAAAACTTCAGAATGTGGCAGAATTATTGACATAATTTTAAAAATATCTTCTTCAATCATATCGATTTAAAAATTTTTTTTAAGAGACATTTTTTGTAGAAAATCCTGAGGACTGCAGAAGTGATCATTGGATGTATTCTGAGGAATTCAATACCTCCGGAGACATTTGCAACAATTTGAATTCATTTAAATTCAAAAATAAAAATGAAAGAATCGACATAATTCTGAAAATATTTCTAGAACAAGTTAACTTGTTCTTGATTACTTTAGAGGAAACTATCAAGAGATCTTTCCTACAGAAAACTCCCCACCTCCGAAAAAACCTTCATGACAAATTCTTCTAAGCCTCGGCAGTCCCCAGATATTCCCAAAATGACCCACCTCCTGAAAATAATTGTCTCATTCACTATTTTTTTATGGGATTCCCCATGCGAAAAAATTCCCAGGACCATCAAACAAAATATCATCTCAAGCTCCCGTTCCATTCAGCTACCTCTCTTCAGATATAAAATGAAAAAATATATTCTTCCAATACAACTTTAAAAAAAAAAACATTAGAAAAAAAAAATTCATTTTGCGGAATGGATGTTGGTTTGCATCCTCCTCCATTCGCTCCTTTTTCCGTTTTTTTTTTAATTTCCCGTGATCCACGTTCTACAGTGAAAGAGGGTTGCAAAAAAAATGCATCAAAAAAAGACGAAAGACCGAGGAAGAGAGAGCGTTGATAAAAAAAAAAAAAAATAAGCACGAACCGAACACCCCGCGGAAAAATGGTTATTCCTTCTTTTCGAATGTGTTCGATGCACATGCAGCAACGATTCTAGGTGGTGAAAAAAAAAACCAATGGGTTGGCTCTCGGGGCCCTGGGAGGTTGAGTGAGAAGAACACAGAAGCTAGATAGACAAGGGGGTGGTAGGGGGGGGGGGGGGAGGAGAGGCATTGAGATTAGCAACGGGTAAAAAAATCGATGTCATCGCTCCCTTTCCTACCATACACTCTCTTGCTCTCTTTCTCCGCTGGTGCACACACAGTGAGCCCTCGCAGGCACGCCCGTAGAGCCAAATAAAACAACGCGAACTACACGCTTGCCGCGTTGAGGAGAGGAAAAAGGGGATATACGCGAGGATACACTGGAATGTATAGGGATTGAAGGGGGATTTAAAGTGGGAGTGGAAAAACGGGCGGGAAAAGCTATCTCTCTCCCTGCCTCTTTCCTCCTCGCCGTCCTCCTCCTCGATGGGATGGATGGACGTGTGTATCGCAGTATATATGTATATATAGGTGTATGCATAGATGGCCGGTAAAAAATAAAAACAGAAAAAGAAGAAACGGATGGAAAAAAGTGAGGGGAGGGGGTGGAGATGTCAAGCGAGATATGAGTTATATGCAATTGGTTGGACACTGGAGAAACGCATTTTTTTTTTTAGAGGGCGGATGGATTCTGGATAGAAAGGGATGAAGATTGGGGAGGAATTCGTTTCGTTCGAGTTTAAATGCGATTGGTGCAAGAATAGAAAATCATTGGGAAATTTGAAAATTTCATTGAGAAAGAATCTAGATTTCAAGAGATGGAGTTGTGAAAATTATAGAATTTTTATTAGGCCTGTAGAGGGAAATTTCAGACAGGTAATGGTATGATAAAATTGATTATAGGGCAATAGTATTATGAGTTATTTGAACAAAAAATGAATTCATCATTTTCCCTTAAAAATTATTTGGCATTGCTCAGTGTGAATTTGTGAATGTTTTCATTGAATTAAATTTTTTTGAATTATTTTTCTCATGGAAAATGATACTTCAAACGATGTGGTTTAATGAGAAATATCAAATAATTGTCAATTTATTCATTCGATGATAAAATAAAGATAAATTTTATCAATGAAAAAAAATTAATTGAAAAAAAAAAAAAAAAATTAACTGAACACAAGATGTTGGTAAAAAGATTCCGATTTGTGAAAAGAACAATTTATGCAAACTGGTTATAAATCACGATCTGCAGGACGTGGTAGCGTGGTTTATTTAAAGAGAATTCGAAGGGGAGAGGGAAACTGGGACACTGCCAATAAATGGAAGTTAGTTGAGTAAGGTAGGTAGTAAAGTATTGCCAGAGCCTGTAAGTAGAGAAGGGAGAGTTGGTGGTTGAGGGCGAATGTCGAGTGAAGAAGGGCGAAAGATTGGAGTGAAGGCGGTAAACGTGAAGTCGTGGGGGAAAAAAGTGGAATGAATATGGCGAGAGAACGATCTTGATAAAGAGAAGGAAAAAAAACAGATCAATCAAAAAAACGATCATAATGAGATAAAAATAATGTTGATGTGATTATTTCATTAATTGTACTTTCATTCAATGAACATTATTTTTTTTTATTCCCCTATCCTTTGTGGTTTAACCCTTCGTCACTAACGTAATGAGCCCAACGCTGCCCTTTTTGCCGCTTGACGTTTTATTTTAATTCTTACTGATAGAAATATTGTTTTTTAAGTTCATACTCTTGTTGGATTCTGTGAAAACGATGAGCGTTATTGATAAATACAGAATCATATTGATAATTTAGTAAAATTATGATTTCATGGCTCAAGTCTTAAAAAGCGACGCTGCACCGCTCTGTGCGAGTAAAAACGAGGTTTCCGTTCAAATTGCGCGATTGCTAGGTCGTGCTTCCACTTTTCAGTTGTAACATTACTTCTTTTTTATTTAATTTTCAATCTAATACAGAACTAATTGAAAAATAAAATTTATTTCTGGGGAAAAAAGGCGTGAATTACTTGTTGACCATTTGGCAACACCGCAGATGATTTAACACGGTGGCGAAGCACTCACCACGCGACGTACGAGATTCGGTAAAAGCACGTTATGATTGAGGATTAAATTATGAACTAGTCGAGAAATAGAATTGAAAAGAAAGTTGTTTTTTCTCTGAGACCTTTCATTTGTTTTTTTGAATACTGAAAACTTTTCTTTCAATCGTCCCAGGTAGAAATTATTCAGGGCTGAAACCATTTTCGAGCCTTATACAGGCCTGACTCAGTGAGGCTACAATCAAATGAGGCTCAAACCAGCCTACTCCCGTCAGACTAGGCTCAAAAATAGGCTAGTAGTAGACTATGTCACTGATGCTGTGCAAGAGCAACCTCAAAAGAGGCTCGTATCAGTCTCAACTGAATGAGGTTGTTCATAACGAGACTCGGAAGAGCCTGATACTAATCTGAGTAAAAACATACTCGTCGGTATTGAGCTCAAAAGTCTCTCCTGCCAGGCTTACTACAATCAGACTCAAGAGAAGCTCATTTGAGCCTCAATGAGACAAAATATACTTGATTTCGATTTCCAAGAAAAAGGGGTAGTAGTTTTTCACTCGTCTTCATTTTTTTAAAATTCTTTTTCAACATTTTATCTATAACTACATTCATACATTTGATTTGAAAGTTTATGAGTTTGTGGATTAAAATTCAAAGTTTATGCTATAACCTCACTTGAAGTGAATAAAAACTGTTGACGTTAATCAACATAAAAATATGTATTTAAATTTATTCTCAAAAACTAATGGGGCTGACCTGAGGTCCGACGAGGTCTCACAAAAGGCTCAAACCAGGCTCTTCTTCGTAATCCTTAAATGATGGTAGTGAGCCTCGAACATAGACCTTAGACACCCTCCAAATAATGACCTGATTTAAACCCTGAAGAAACCTTGGGAAGAGCCTGGAATTCAGGACTTTTTGAGTCTTAAAACTATATTATTAAAGACTTGAAATGAGCCTGCAAACCAGGCCTTTGAAGGGTCTGTTATTCAGGGCTCAAACTGTGTTATCATTTTGAGGTTCCTGAGGGCCTTACCAAGGCTTGATTTCGAGGCTGATTTGAAGTTCAGCCAGCCTTGTGGAAAGGTTCGGTCAGCCTTGATAATGACCTGAATTCCTACCTGGGGTTTGGTCGGATAAACCGTTCAACTCAATAACCGTTAAGAACCTGATAAATGCAAAGAAGATGAGTAGAAAAATCAAATGCGAATTATGTTGGGAACATTTCACTAACTATTTAGTTCATAAGAATTTATTGAGACACCTTTTTTCTGTAGCCTATAATGTTTTCTACTAAAAAAGTTTTCTTGATGTCCAATATAATGAGGACGATATTCTTTTTATGATTTTTTCCCATAGTTTTTCTCCTCGTTCATGTCTAAATATTTGAAAAAAATGAAGATTTTTCGGTCAAAATGAATATCGTGGGTCGGGCAATGAAGATGAATAATTGATTAAAATGCACATCGACATTTCAACAAAGACAAATGTTTTATGATAATTGATTCTATTATTTTCCATGGTAACTCTTAATAATACAGTGACTAATCAGACGAATAAGAATGAAAAATTGTACACACTTTGATTATAAAGGATATAGCTATACGCTTCGTCGAATCCACGGGCAAGTTTACACGCGATATAATTTACCAAGCTATTATTTTTTCTCTTTTCCTTCTTCTTCTTCTTCTTCTCCTCCTTTCTGGTTATATATGTAACATCATCACTTCACCCACACTTTCTTTTTGTTGGCATGAGCTAAGAAATTACAGCAGAGTAAGAAATCAACGGATTGAAAAAATGCACTCTGGGGAACTTCACACACATATACAGAGACATTTTCTTCCGCATTCAAGAACAGTGTACACAACTTTTCTTCATGCGATAAAAACCGTTTTATAAAGAATTACTTCAATTTACGATGGTTTTTCGTATTTTCTGAAATTTATTGTGTCTGAATTATTTTTGAATGTCTCGAAATTTGGGCGATAAAGAGTGTTTATTTATAATATTTTTCAATGAGGCTAATTTAAGTTACAAAGGAGATTATAATGATTGTTGTTCTATTTCTCATAGATTGCGATATATTCTATGAAAACTAAACTTTTGAGTAATGACAAGTAAATAAAATTCATTCTACATTTTTTTTATGTATGTCTAGGTATTGTTATGTCCGCAAGGACTAATCAGCTGAGAAGTTGATCAGTTAACAAAGGAGTTTGAAATTGAAAGGGAGGAGAGGGCTGTTCTTACCTTTTTTCCGAAAATTAGTTGTGATTTTCTTTATGCTGATGTTTCTCTTTCTTTCATACTCAATATCTTCTACTTCATTTGATCTGCCTTAATTTACTATTATTATGGAGGGAATCTGCTCGTATGAACGAGTTAAGAATATGGGAGTTTTTGCATACTCTCTGTCTGCATGTACCAAATTACTTATATGTAGGGGAGATGGCGAAATTTTTGTGAATGTTTTGTATCAGCTGTAATTACCATCTACATACACCAAGAAAAGAATAGTTCGAAAATTTATGAAATTAATTGTTTCAATAGTTTTTAACAAACCTTTCTTTCGAATGATGAGAACTTTGTCAAATTCGATAAATTTATTAAAGTGCGAAAATTCTTCGACTTTTGAAGAGAAATATTTGTTTGACACTAATGAAAGAAATGGTATATCAGGTAGATTTCGTTCGGATAAAAAAAAATTGCATTTTTGAAAAAAAAAAATTTGTTACGGATTACTGAAACAATTAGTTTTATCATCTTTACTACGTTTTCTTTTTCAGTGTAGGAAGATCTATAAAATTTTTCTCTATCTCTCTTAGGCTATGAGTTATTTCACAAGAACTGCTCTCGAAAGGGAACTATTCTGTTTGATACATTTTTTCAGAAATATCTCGGAACCCAGGAGAGATTGAGACATTTTTATGAAGACATTTTTTTAGAAAAATTGAAGCTCCATATGCGATGATTCGCCGAAACTCTCTTTCTCCCCTAGATTTCGAGATATTCGTGAAAGAAAAAAATATTACCTGTTTATGCATCTCCACGTTGAGCCCATAAGACATCTCGTAATACTGTAACAAATAGAAATAATGTGCAGAAAATCTGAATTGGTGTACGTGAAAAATTATGTGAAACGAAGGAATTTATCGATAAATAATCAATAATGTAACAAAAAAATTAAATTAACACTCATACATATTGTTTCGGAGGGATCTCTCTCTCTCTCTTTTCACCTGACAATGAAAAAATTGCACGAAGAAAGGAAGAGGTTGACTTGAATTCAATAAACGGAAAATCCATTCCAAAAACTTATTGATTTTGTTCAAAAAAAATTATTTTAAGAACGTATTCCACATAAGTTTCGATGAACAATAAATCCATGTTCATTATGTACATGGACAATGAGTTTATATTGTCAAGTTTTTATTCGTCCCTAATGGGTCCGATATTTTCTCCGATTCTTTCTACAATAGGTTAATGAACCTGGTAGAAGATAAATTTCAAAATCAAAGGCAGATTTTCCTAACATAGGGAAGTTGATCTGGTAACGATTTACCTGACTAGAAATTTTGAGCCGGGTATCATCCGGAATTGATCAGGATGGCCTGACTCCGGACGTCAGGCCCTTACTTGGATGCCTTATCCGGTCCAGACCTGGACTGTAACGCTTTGTCAAGTCAGGGCCTGACTTGAATCTCCAACTCGGGGACTGACCTCGATCTCCAACTCAGGACTGGATAAGGCATGCCAGATCGGTGTCGGAAGAAAAATTCCATACATGATCCAGAAGACTAGAAAAATTAATTGACAACAAGAAATACTTTATTCATTCGTGTTCAATTAATTCATCATTGTATTTGCACATGAGATGACATTTTTCACTGAAATTAGACATTTTATATTAGGAGATTGATTTGCACCTGGGTGGATTCGATCCGAGAACCTTCTGCACACTAAGCTGACCCGGTAACCACTAGACTACAGCTCAGTTATAACAATAGTCACTCTGATCATTTACACAAACTTCTTCCATGGGGATATTAATAATTTCCAGAAGTAGATAATGAATCTGTGGGGAACTCAGAATGATTCATTAGCTGTTTATAATAAAGTTGATAGAAATTAATTAACATCCGGGGAACCTGATGTGGTCCTGATCCTGTCCGGATCGGGAGAAATTGATCGGACTCAGAATTTTTCCACAATCCTCAATCAAGTTCTCCAAATCCGGGAGATGTCAGGCCCAGACCAGGACAGTCTTATTAGAGTTAGCGTTCTCTCCGAATTTTTCAATCAGACTATCCTGATGTAATACTGATCAAGGCCATCTTTGATCAGACGTGCCCATGCTATACCGGATCCAGACTCAATCAGGCGTGTCTTTGCTGTACCGGATCAGGATAGTCATGTTCATTCCAGATCAGGATTTGATCAGACGTAACAATCGCATGCCTGATCAGAATAGCCCTATTCACTCCAGATTCGGATTGGATCAGCCATGCCCATTCTATACCGGATCAGGATAGCCATACCCACTCTAGATCAGGATCTGATCTGGCATAACCATGACATGCCTGATCAGAATAGCCATATTCATTCTGGATCCGGATTTGATCTGGTACAACAACGGCATACCGGATCAGGATAACCGTATTTATTCCAGATCAGTACCGAGCGTGTCAGCAGGCGTGCCGGGCGAAATTTCTAGTCTTACTACTATAGTAGTAAGAATAGTATATTAGACAACGAGTGCGGGAAGCGCCGTATTACCCACGAGCACGGTTCGTACGTGCGTGCTCAACAACGGGTCCGTTAGGGTCATCAGATGAAATCTTTTCAGGGGTAAGGGAAGAGCTAGTAAATTTCAAATTTTCAAATCTATTGTTTAGCAATATTTATATAATGCTTTCAATGAAATAACAGAAGCATCAACTCTGTAATTCTCTTCACCGGGCGTTAACACCCTTCAATGTAGAAAATATTGATGAATATCGTCAAACCATTAGTTCGAAAACTCAATACATACAAGACTCTCCGTTGTCCCTGAGGTACACTGAGGGGATTTTTCCCTACTAGCATGACTATTCCTTAAAAGTGAAAACGAACTATTTTAAATCAATAATCACACCTAGAATTATACCTGAAACATCTAAATTATAGTCATGTGTACTATCTGATAACTGTACTTTATAAAAATTTGGTCACTGTTTATTTAATTCATAGTCAAGGTCTTTCCTACTATATTTTTAGTTCTAGAGTTCGAAAAATTCTTTCAGTGTATACACTTAAGAATTTTTCGAAAAACCGTTCTGCGAGTAAACTATATATAGAACGGTTTTTGTGAAGAATTTGATGAAATTTGAGTGTGTTTTTGAGTAAAAAATGTAATTTTTCCGTCAATTGTAGATCAAAGATATCAGCAATGAGAATCTGAATAATTAGCATGCAGGACACCAATCAGGTGTTTGAAGAAGCGCATAGTTTCCTGTATATCTCGAGAACGTTCTTGAATTCTTTTTCCATAACAAATGGCATGGTCAATCGAAAAATTAGATGTTTTTTGAAAAAAACTATAAATTTTTTGAGGGTTTGGATCAGAAGGTATCGATTTGAGGAATATAAACCAAGTGCAAAAAAGTTTTGTGATTACATCTTGACAATGCTAATATGGTCAGACCATTTTTATTCATTACATTTTCGAGCAAAAGGATTTCTCCACTCACAATTTGCAAAATTTTCCCCTAGTTCGTATAATTCAATAATTTCGTTGACCACTGCAAAAGATTATAGTTTCAATATGACTGTTATCAGTGAACTACGCTAACAAATCCTGTATAAAAAGAAAGATCTGATATATTTTCGAAATCTACCCATTAAAGTCAACCGGTAAAATTTCATGTTTCATACTTCCTGTCATGGAAGCGAAAAGGCTTTTTTTTGTATAATCACATTATTTCAATTATCTCGATTTCAAACATCTCAGAGTTTGTCGTGCTCATGCTGTTTTGAATACACGGCAATGTTATAACTCAGTAACAGACTGGTAGAACACTACGTAGGAAGAAACTAAGAATTACTCGTAGATTAGCCTCAAAATATTTCACGAATAATGAGGCTTACTGGATTTTTTTCCGGAGACCGTTCTTGTTGTTCATAAAATTTAGGACAAGAAAGGTGTCAAGACATTTTTCTCCGAACCTACTTGTTTTAGAGATATTCCTAACAACCTATGTGGGAATCAGTAGCGAAGAAATAAAGGAGGATAAGTCACAAATTTACACATCGATTATTTTACAAAACATCTCTGAGTAATGAACCTCGAGAGAATTTATTAAGAGGCCACTCCAAAGTCTGTGAAATACTCTGTGGAAGACTTAGACTTTTTACTGAGCCAGGTACGAGAATATTAAAAAAAAACAATACAAGACTCTTCTTTGACTTATTTTTTTTGTGGCGTCATTATAAATTATTGAATTTCCGAAAATTCATGGAAAGACTTTATTGAAAATCTCCTAAGTCCTCCGTAAACGACGTTTTTTCAAATTTCACTGTGGAACAACTCATTTCAATGATATTCGCAAAATAATTTCGATAAAATTTTTGGAATGGTCTCGGGAAAAACCTTCCCTTATTCATTCCTAGAAAAGCGCAAAATTCAAATTTTTATCTCAAGATTAATGCCTCAATATTAATTTATTCCGTTGCATCTTTTTCCTCTAAGGGTCGACATAAACGAATTTTTTTTCAATAAAATTCAAATAAAAATGTTTTGCAGATTTACAAGTACTTTATCTTAATGAAAGGGATAATAGAAACGACCCTCGGCAGTGCACGAATGAGGGAGACGACATAGATGCTCATGGTTTGTAATTAGAATATCAGCAACAGCGGAAGCCCAAGAAGACGCGCGCGAAACAGTGAAGGAGAGAGAGAGAGAGATAGTCTCCAGTAGAAAGAGAAAAGGAATTGAGCGATAACTATTATTCCGCAACGCACACAGTTGTGATAATTTCATCTTAGTGTATATATTAACGAAAAAAAGCACTTCAATACATAAAAGCTTCGAGTCGGTAAATTTCATATAGAAATATAATACATCTCAGTAGCTGACACAAACTCACTTGAATGTTCTTTTCTCTTTCTTTCTTCAAACCTATCTCTACAATTCTGTTTTGTATCTCTGTCTTCGTTTACTTTGGTGATATCGATTACCGGCTCAACTTCGTCGTCCCCTTACCCTCGCCCCCCTTCCTCTTCATCCACCCTCAACGCCACCTCTCGAGCAAGCATCGACCCCTTTCCACGGGTCTCTTGCCACAGGCACCCTCACTTTCTGGTCCCGTACTGCATTTGTATAGCAGTTTACCACTTCCACAGTTATATATTTTAACATACAATATATATATATATATATATATATATATATATATATATATATATATATATGTACATAATACACATACTGTACCATTTTGGAGTAGAATATTCACACTAGTTTAAAGTTTACCATCATTTTGTGTGTTCACTATTAAGTCTCAACCGAACATGCTCACGTTCCTCGCTGCATTAAACATCTTTTTGGGCATCAGGGGAATGATGAAATTGTTGATGTTTTTTTTGGGGGGGGGGGGGGGGGGAAGATTATCACTAGCAAATGGCGGCAATATTGAATTGGGGGGAATTAATTGTTATCTCTTAGGTTAATCTTGTTGCTCAACTTTTAAGAGTTTCTTGAAGTTTCTTTGGGGGTTTGGCTACGGAAAGAGGAAGATTAGAAGGAAAAAAATTGTCGAACTGTTGAGCGAATAAGTTAGGTTAGTTTAGGATTCCTCCGGAGTCTTGTGTGTCTGAATCTAATGGAGATACAATATTATTGCCAGGGAGCGTTTTCATGGACCTGAATGTACTTCATGAATATGAAGGCTTCTGCGAATCGGATCAGGTTGAGGGCGTAGTAGTGCGTTATGCACTATATTTCAAGTAGAGAGTTAATAGTTAGGGTGTTTGTCAGCTTAATGCCACGTCTACCTGATAAGTTTCAAGTGATGTATGCTTTATTTACGTAATGGACAGAAGTAGTAATAGTTGGAGCCAGGGATTTTGCTTCCACGATTTCTTTGCCATCTGATATATATGAATGAAGGCAAGCATGATGATGTCACATTCAGACTGCTTACAATAGTTCAAATCTGAATGAGAATTAAAAAAAATTCGTGATAAATAATGGAGGGATAAAACAGAATGAGTTAATTTCTTATGTCAATAATTTTCGGAGTGCATCTCTTCGGGAACTGAACAAAATAGCAAAATTTCCGTAAAAGTCTCATTATATCTCTAATCTTCTACGAGACAAGTCTCCCCAAAAATTCCACTATCTTGCTTATTTTCTCAGATATTACAAAACAATCGGACAGAACCGATAGGCATCCTCTTGAGATTCCTCCTGGAAGCCCTTCACAATTTTAATGTGAATAACAATTTTTTTTATAATCACATCCACTTATACGATACGAGTCTAATTATCAAACATATAATCTAATCGTTAAATCATCGTACCTGCCTTCATCCATATACCAGGTGGCAAAGAAATTATAGGAGCACAAAATTCCTAGCCCTGCAGATAGTTCGCCTTTGACTCAAAAATCGTGACTCGAGACTCTTCATAAATGTCGTTACACAAATTTCAAAGTTTCTAGATTATCCCCTCCCCCTATGCCACATTTTTATTGAGCCTCCCCCCCCTCCCTTGTATTGTAACATCCGACTATCACTTTTATACCCCATTTAATATTTGTACTCATGCATTAACATTAGTAGAACATAAAAGGAGGATAGCAAGTCAAATAGTCTAGCATAGAAGCGTTATAAACAAATAAATTCTCACTTCTACATCCTAACTGAAATCGTCTTTCTTGAAAAAGTCATAATGAAATATTTGACAGAAATATTTTTGAAGTTCCGATACTGCAAGAATCAATGGAATGGGACAGAAAATTTTTTATGAACAATCCTGAGCCATAAGAATTTTTTTGTTATTGTAACATCGAATGCGATACTCGAAACGATATCAAATGCGACAATTCGGTTGATATTGAATGAGAGGTTTGAGCTGAGATCAAATGCGGTACTTTTAGCGACACTGGATGCAGCAATTCCAAAAATTATAGCAAAAATCTATCTGTCACTATTCAGATGATTATTTTCCAACTTTATTGATTTGTGCACCATCAGAGTTGCCATTTCTTATTTTCTTCATCCCGAGGAGAATTTGTAAGGTAGATGCTGACATCACCCTGTAATACCTGACCAAATCCTTTCTTTATCTTTGAGGAAGAAGAAGAGTTTAATTTAATCAACTATTAATGGTTAAAAACCATAACATGAAACTCCCTCGCTGTGTCACAGCTAGGGAGCCACATTTCATTTTATCCAGTTTTGAATCCTGACAGCATTTGTGATGGGTTATTAGTAATAAATCGTACGCAGAGTTTATTTTGGATAAAGTATTTATTAGCACTCGGTTTTAATAATATATATCAGCACGTGTGTATCAACAGTGAATCGCCATGGCGAAGTGAAGCCGTGGGCCCTGGCAACGGCAGCTCGCTGGGTTTGCGAGCGCCCTCAGTATTACCGACTGCGCATGCTCCTCAGTAGAGAGAGAGAGCATACGTGGATAGTAAGGGATAGAGCGTAAGCGCAGAGGCGCTCATTCCAACAATTTGAAATTCGATGATCTTCACTACTAATCAATTCTCCAAAGATCTAAATGATTTTTGATTAATTGAGTACTCACATTTCGTTGAATTTATAGGTACAAAACCTGAATACTTCTTGAGCTGATCGCTAAGCCATTAGCTACGATTACAGGATGGCAGATTAGTTCATGAAAATCATTAAATTGCAATACTTCGAGAATTTACGATCGAATAAAATGAAACGTTCTAAAGCAAGAGAATATCATTTTATGATTGGCAAATATTAATAGTCAATTGAATCAAACTCTCTCTCTCTCTCTTTCTCAAGGGAGAAATAGCGATTTGATCAGGTGCTATATCCATCAGGAACAACCATCGGTGTCTTAGTTGTGGGGTAAAAAAGTGTCGACACTGCGGGGATTTTTTCCTACTAGCATGACCTCCTTCAAAGGAAAAACGAAATATTCTAAATCAATAATCGCACCAAGAATTACAACAAACCAGCTAAATTATAGTCATTTTCATTATCTGATAGCTGTACTTGATAAAAATTTGGTGGCTGTTAATATATTTCATAGTCAAGGTCTTTCCTGCTATATTTTTAGTTTCACAGTTCAAAAAATTCTCTCAGAGCATAACTCAAAATTTTACAATTTCGATTTATACTTTTAAAAATAGTAAATAATGTCCGTTTCGCCCCCTTTCCTCTTGATACTAGAATGTGAATATATTTTATCTGGCTCAAAGCTCACTCAATACAAAAAAAAAGATCCAAAAATAGGGGTCCATTTCACCCTGGAGGTTCATTTCGCCCCAGCCTTCCCTATTTCTAAGTAAGATCTCTAAGATTACTATCACACATGGTGGAGGATTTGCACACAGAAAACACTGAGCGTAGAAGACGCTTAGAAGTGCGTAATCACTGCACATGTGGGCGTACTTCACGTTCTCACAACCGAACGTGATGTACGCACACTCGGTGCGTGATGTATGCATATTCAGTGCGTCATGTACGCACACGCATGCGTGAATTGTGATCTGAATTACTAGACACAATTTTAAAATTATAAATAATTATTTAAGCATAACCTGAAACAAGTTTTTGAAGCATCATTCAATTGCTGCCAATTATCTTTTTAATAATTTTTAGCTAGCTTTGTTCCCTTCATTGTTTGGAAGTATTCCGAAATATATAAGAGTTTAACAATAGACAGAAATTTTCTCATTTCCCGAAAATTTCAAGATTTTATCCAAAACCTACATCTCGGGCAGAGAAAAGAAATTATTGGGCCACTCTTGACAACATGTTCTAAAATATTGATGGCAAGATCTGACCAAGCAAGGATCGATATCAAGCTGTTGTCAGAAGCCGTTCCTAGCACATTGGCTGAATATTGGCATGAAGTTATAGAACCGGTACATCCGGTAAAGATGTGTGATATTAGACCAGCATTAGCCGAATATAAGCCCGATATTGACGCAACATGACATCGATCTGATCATTGTTGACGCTCCATTGGAGAGCAGGCTTGAGACAAAAAAGAACAGATATCGGTGCGTTACTGCGCTGAAATATTACCATATGCTATCGATCAAAGTTAATCAAGACATGTGATATTAAGTCGGCATTAACCGAATAGTGGCCCCTAATGATGGACTGCATATAATCGCCCTACTATATCTATTCTCTATAATGTAGAGTTAATTATGAGGCGATTATAACTCGCCCGATATTATGGAGCCAATATCACTCCAATTTAAGCCCGATATTGAAGCCAATATTGATCATTTAATGTTAGCACTATGATTCACCATGTTTTCTATTTAGATAAACTGTAGAGAGTTCCAAGCCTAAAATTGACTCCTAATGTCTCGTCACTTTTCAATAAATTAATAATTCAAGCATCAAATATTGCCCTTAAGCAGCATGATAATCCTCTCCCGATAGCACCTTCAAACGAATTCCTTCGAAATCTTCCGTCGTCAATGGAATAATTGTAAATTTCGCCGTTTGTATCGAGAGATGTTAATAACATAATCATAATAAATATCGAGTGAGGGTGTTAATGAATTTTATTATTTCCAATTGTACGATGTGAGTTAGAAAACGGACGGAGAAGCGAAAAGAATAGAATTGTTGAAGAGAAGCACAGAAGTTATATTATCGAGTCGATCGTTATGCCGTGGTCGGAGAGAGCAACACTACTGTAACTGCATTCTCTCTCATTTTTCTTCACTCAAATTTAATTTAAGTAATAATGTATCCACCGATGAATAGAATATCACCACTCCAGTGATAAAAATCGTTGAGATTTCCTGATAAATTGATAACTATTTATGGGCTGAATCCATATAAATTTTGAATGTAATTTATTAATGTAAAATATGGAAAGTAAATTTTGAAACAGACAGTATACTGAGACGCGCGCAACCCACTGTATTTCATTCAGTGAGCATTCAATTTCCTGCGCCACCCTCTATGGCGTCTACTGCGTCATCACAATAGAAAGCGTGTAAAATCTGTGAAAGCGATCCCTAAGTATTTTGTACACATTCGCACCCTTTCACACACCTCAATATGAAGGAGTGGGGAGAAGAAGAAGGTGGAGGCTTTAAGTGTGATGTATTTGAAATAGCTACTTTATGTTGTCCACGATTTTCGTATCAGATTTAAAATATCCGAAGATGAAGAAAAATTGTCACCGAAAAAAGCACAGAAATCTTGAGACAATCGAGTAACATATGTTTCAATATGTTATTCATTCTGGAAAAGTATTCAGAGATTTTTAACTACTAACTCATGCCTTTTGCATGATCAGGCATAAGCATATATACATATATATGTATATGAAAACCATCTTAGGGAGAAATTGATAAGTGGAGGGTTACTGCCAGATAAATAAGTGATACTTTGGAGTTCATTTTTGTGCCATACTTCGGAATGGAAACTGAAGAAAGAATTTTCTATGTGTAGCAACTTATCAGTTAGATTAAGCAACGTACCTCCCCAAGCCCGATTAATCTTTATTGACATTGAAAATATGAAATATAATGTCGATATGGATAAAGATTACATTTTCCAAGCAAAACAACTTTGTTAACAGATTATAATGCTGACTGATTACAGACTAATAGTCACCTTTCAATGAAAGAGAGATTAGGGTTCAAGAAATATGCACCTAGGTTTTATCATGTAGTCCGCTCAACGGGATCATAATTTTCTTTTTAGTAACAGGGATGAGATATTTTTTTCCGTATAACTTCTCGTTTTACATCATGTATGATACCTCCTAATAGTTTACCACATCGAATTGTTCATTTTGATATCTATTATTATTACCGGTAAAATCGCGACTCCAGTTTCATTTTAGAATGAAGACGGTTGATTCTAAAAATATGCTACAATTCAGAAAATGATCAAATTGGGATATTGCTGGACTTGGTGAGCTAGTAATGGTGAGATATACTTGATAATTATCGTAAGAATATTAAAATTATATAAAAATGCTCAAGCTTCGTTTCTGGAAAGAAAAATAAAGCAAATTTTTCAGGAATTCGTTTGATTGGATACAGCATCATTATCTCCAGCTCACAGCCCTTCAAACATTTCCTTCACTCCCGAACAAGAGAGGAGATAGACAATTTTTGGCAGAATTTTTTCATAGAAAAAATAGAAAGTTGCAAATAAGGATCTCAGAGTGACTATCCTAAGATCCTCATCTGCTGCTTTCTATTTTTTCTATGAAAAAATTCTGCTATTCCCTTCATTCTCCAAGATTTGATAATGAATATACAGATGACGTGATTAATTTTGTTTCGCCTATGCCATACTGATTGGAAACATTAATAAAGTGTTGTAATGGAAAAAATCATGGTGATAAATGAAAACTTACCATTACGTAATGCCTCTGCATTTCAGTCTTTTCATTCGCCAATTTTTCGTAATCGAGTTTGAGCCTGGAACAAGAGGAATCACATGAAACCGGGAAAGAATGAGAAAATACAGAAAATAACGAAGTGATGAGAAATAAAGGCCGAGAAAAATGAATGAAGCAGGAGAAGCGACATAAAACAACGATGAAAGCCAACAGTCGTCGTTTTAGAGCTTTATTCCTATGGTTATACTACTCCTTATATTCTCACTCAGATATTCTGAAAGTGGAGGAAATCAATTTTTAATGAAACAAAAAAAAACTACTTCTTTTTCCATCTATTATTCTCACTTAAAGGATCTTTTTATTTTCTGCACTTTCTTCAGTGAGTTAAAAGAAAAGGGGAAAAAATGGCGAGGAAGGCTATGAAAAAAAGTTTGAAACTTACGAGTGGTACTGTTGCTGGATGAAATTGAATTCCTCTTTAATTCTTTCGCAAGTATCAGCTACTGTGAACTTCAAACCGCCCGCAGCCGTGCCGCTTCCACCGCCACCCTGTCGACAATTATAATATTGAATTCATCATTAATCCAACACCAAAGAAGTCCTAACTATTTATGATTATAGAAGCAATAATTAAATAATCGCATAAATTAATGATTTGTTTATGACAATATTCAGAAGACGTATTTGAGGCGGAACATTCTTGCCTACCATTCAACATATATATTTTTGATTGAATTTTGCAGTGTCTTCAATCTACAGATTGATGAACATGAGTATATGAACAGGATAAAATCATTTTTTTTGCAGGTATATTAAAATCTGATAGGAAAATGATAATTTCAGTTGAATTCCATGCAAAAATTCAGCTATCTTCAGTACATTTCGAGAAAATCCCTAAGAATCGATTCAAATTGAAAATCTGTTGTTCATTTACTAGATGATTTCTCAAGAAATTCATTAGTCTCTAATGAATGGTAATGGAATCAGAGATTCAATCTTTGCTAAAATTTCCATTAGTATTTTGGACCTTTACTCCCTACACAGAGGAATTGACGATCAGGACAAGGATTGGCAGCCCTGTTCAAGATTGAGACCGAATTGTCTGAGGTTCAGATACTGATGCTGGGATCAGCTTGGATGTGCCTGGTAACGCTGAGAATTTCCCAAGGTTGGAAGCGGAAGCTTTTTTTACCGACCGAAGTGTCGGAGTGAGACCCATGAGGCTCATACATCGCTGCATAACTTATGATGAACCTTTCGCAATTATTTCTTTCAGTTATTTCAATTCATTCCAGTTCTCAAGGGTATTCCTTCCATATTCTATGATTGCAAAATTTCCTACAATTTGATTGATCTATTGTTTCTGCATATGACAAAATTCTTATTTATTGCTTCCGAATGGAAGCATTGTAGTCGTGATCTCTTCGAATTCGAGATTTCATCGAAATATGACTCCAAATGATCAGAAATGTCGAGAAATGATATTTTTTTTAACATGTCTGTATTTATGTTCGTATATACGTGTGTGTGATGTTACATTCAACTGCTTTTCTCGATAACGGCTATATTTATCGATCTGAAAATTTGACAGTATATTCACCATATGTGCGTCATAGGCTCACTGAAATTCCAGCTCAATTGAATGGTTGCGGAGACAAAACACAGAATGCAACAGAATGGTTTTTGTGATGCTAGGGTTAAGGCATCACCTTTTCCATTCAATATTCTCTCCAACAGAAAATAATAAAATCATATAATTTGATGAAAAACCGCATATAAATACAAACATGTAACTTCTTGAAAATCCAGGGCAACACGATAACTTAAAAAATATTTAAATTAGTAACTTCAAATTTCGTGGGTTTGTATATCTTATGAGTGAGACCTTTGGGATTGAATCTGGGCGAAATCGGTCCAATAGTTCCAGAGATATTCTCGAAAAACCATTCAATGAAAAGACACTCTATCTCTGGAACTACTGGACCGATTTCACCCAAGTTCAGCTTGAAATATTCGCTTAGACGAGATTAACGAAAGCTGATAATTTCAGATTTTCCATCGAATTCTGCTATATGAGTGCTCCAGGAAATGGTTTTTTCAAAAATGTTAATTTTTCTTCATTTTTCGCCTAAGAACGCTAGTATTTTTTATTCAATCAATAATTAAAAAGTAGACAATTTTTTCTAAAAAATGAGCTCATTTTCATCCTGCTATGACAACGAGAAAAACTACTTAAAACCTAGAATTTAATTTTCATATTCTCCGGTTTTATCGTACGATCCCAGTTTTTGTATAATATTGATTTTTTTTTTCACGAAATCTGATTATTTAAGGATGTATGAGCATGACAACTATTTTTGATTTGAGGCGTCAAAATTTTTTAATAGTTAGATTATTCCTCGAAGAATTTTATTGTGAAAAGTCCGGGATAGCTGTCCATGCATAGAAGGAAGAAAAACAAGCAGAAGCAGTATATTCTGTGCGCTATTCGCAAGCCCCACTCCTTGTGCGACATTTAATGTTTTGCCAATTCGATTGGCAGAATGCTTCCGAATGGAATATATTTTGTGGGTTAAATTCAGGAAATTATTGAATAATAACTCAGAGATTAAAATGTGTAAAATCCATTGTTTTTGATTGAGTGGGGTGAGAGAGAATCCGATCATAGGTGTATTAATGAGGGAAGGAATCGATATATTTCGATGAACAAACACAATTGATAATGAACTCATAAGAGTAATAAAGACTAAGGTTTAAGAATATTGGCAATTTTAGTGAAACAACGATTTGAGCCTTATCTTAGCCAGTGTTATTTGGGTTGTTTTTTGGTAGAGGAACCAAATTTTGGTAGAACAACCACTTGAGCCTTCTCTTAGCTAGTGTAATTTTGGTGGTCTATAGTGTAACAACTAAATTGTGAGTTTTGTAAAAAAGTGTTGAGTCACAATTTACTACCATTTGATTAAAAATTCAAAATGAGTATTCTCGATCTTTCTTCAAATCCGTGTTGAATTTTCAAGGTTTTTCTTTCTCTTCTCTTTTCGTGTTAGCATGATGAAGAATATGAGGTGACTTTGAACAACGCGAAACCTCCAAGTTATTGACGAAAAAATACTATTCTATAAGCACACTGTGCTCAAAGTACCTCTTTTCGAAATATGATGAAATGAAATTCCTATGCCAAATGATGGTGGGTGCAGTTGAGTCAATGCAACGAACATCCCGAGAATCGTGTTCGAGGTGCTTTCCGAAGCCTATGCACCACGTCGTCCTCATCGTTGCCACGGGTAATGCTGAACGTGGTGATAATCTCAATTCTTACTCGAATTTCGTTTTCTCATTCATTCAATAGGTTAAAAACTTCATAGAAAAAATTTCGATGTAATTTCAAGAAAATTCCATTAGGTTTCTCTCTTTCAGCATTGAAATCGTGTGACCAATTCCCGATAAATGGAAGCACATCAAATTTAGATAGGAATACAGGAAAGAACTGAGTTGCCTCCGGTAAGAAACATTAAACGGGCCAGACCTGGTCCAAGACTGGCTGCCAAGCCACTAGTACTGGGAGCCCATTTCAGCTGAGACTGTTTCAAGATCGGGTGAACGATGAAATGATAACATTGGTCCGATCATTGGGGGTCAAGCAACAGCTATAGATCGAGTCTTAGCCTCATGCTTTCACTAGAATCTATAAATATATCAGCAATCCAGTAATACATCACCTGAAACTTGAAAAGAATCTTGTGCTAACGGAGGGCTCACGGATATTCTCTACTCATCATACATAACCTCACTCTCTGATACGTTATTTGATTCATAATCTGAATGCGCACTCTCACTGGTTTTTTAATGGTTTCTCACTTTCTTGTGTAATTGTCCATGCTTTTTCACTCGAGAGTAGTTCATAGATATTCTCAATTTATTTCGATAATTCTGAACCTGAATGTCACTTCGAAGATATCACACGATAGACTAATTTGTACTAGCCACTGGCAGTACAGCTCTTGGCCTGAAGTAGGTCACGTATTGGCAACCAACGTTCAGCGCACTATGTTCTCACCAGAGTATGGCCGACTATCGGCAAACGATTCTTGTTCCACCACTTTAGTCTGAGGCTCGGCCGATTTTCAGTTCTTTCGTTTCTTACCCGGCATATGGCAATATTCTTTGATTCGTCCATTAGGTATCAATTGACCGAACAGTCTCCTTCTTCTCCGTTGTGCTGCACAAGCGCCCAGCTGGCCTTCAATCTTCCAACTATACAGAGACACCATTCGAATCGTGTTCAAACTGGCGAATTTGTCAGTTCTATCGACTCACGAGAATTATGGCCTCTAATACAAAACTCGTCTTAAGGATGAGTATCGCCGCACTGTACCTCTAGCGGTGAATCAGTGGAACTAGGTGTTTCCACTATCCTAAAGAAAAGGAGTGCGTGAATTCTCACGCGTTAGAAGTGAAGTTCTTCAGCTTCTAGAAAAAGTTAATTTAAGGGGTTATGCGCAGTTAAGGGGTCCAAGAGAGTGTGGTTTTTCAACAATTTTTCTTGAAAAGGCATAATAATGGGATTAAAGTCATGAAAATAATAAAAACAAAAAAAAGTAATGAAAATTCGCCAAAAGTTAGATATTATGGTTGCGAATCTTGAGTGAAATTTTGAACGGAATTCATCTCATGCAAATTGAGAAATTTTGAAAGATATGATTTCTAAAAAATTGCTATTTCTCAGAAACCATTGGACCGATCTTGCTGAAATTTTCATGGGACATACACTTCATTATAACTGATATCTTGCCGAAATTTCAGATTTTCATCTCTCACTGTTCTCGAGTAATAGAGAGTCGTGAAGTCGTGCATGCAGACACACACACACATACATGTCTACTTTTTTTCTCATTATGATTACTCGGCGTTTTGGATCATTTAATGTCGTTTCCAATAAAAATTGGCATTTCGAAAAAAATTGCGAAAACAAAGTTTCCACTTGGAAGCAAAAACCCGTAGGGTAAATAGTTAGCCCGGTTTGTAGTTTACAGGTGCAAAAATGGTCTTGTCGTTCTAGGGTTAATATTTTTTTTTGAAAATTTTCCTTTCGACAAGATTTATAACCCCTAGCGTGCACACCATCCAGACACTTCTTTTCTTGATTTTTAACGTTCAAGAAATCTGTAGAGAATCAATGAAATAATGTGAATTCTTCTTTCTATTCTTCATGAGTTTATTCATGCGTAGTAAAAAAATCAGCCTGATCAGAGCATTGTAACTGTAACAATAAAGTCGCAAATATAAGGATTTTTTCTAGCCGTGACACTGCAACGACCCCCTTAAGGAACCTTTCTGAAGACAGTTCCATAAACCATAGGAAACTCCCCTTGATAAATTTCAATGAGCCAGGTAGTTGCTGAGATATTTATTAAAGAATGTGCACTTGATTACTAAATCATCTTCTTCTACCATTTCATCACCGGAATGTCCAATATTAATCACAGCGAATGATATAATTGAAATATTAGCGAAACGCTTGAAAGGAGTATTTTCTTTGGAACGTTCAAAATGTATATCAATTAAATTTTTTTCGTCATAGCGTTAGAAACAATTCGATGGTTTCGACATAGTTGACTGGATATGATAAAAGGGTATTGTGATGGGGAAGGCTTGATTGAGGGATAGAAAGAAGTGAATGGTAACGATTTCGAAGTTTCATCAGTGTATGCGCATTTGGCCACCGGTGAAAATCATTTAACCACTTGTTGATCCAAAGGAGGGGGTGAGTTATGAGGGGGACAGAGCAGGGAGTAAAAAGAGAAATAACGCGATCGGGGGGTGATGTCCATAGAATTCAGGAAATATACTATAGGATTGGGGTCACCATACTAGTAGGAGGGGAGAGTGAGGAGAGGGAGTAAACGAAATTCCAACTTGTTGCAATCATCAAACGCAACAGTCATCAAACAGGTTGCTATTCTTTTCTCATCGAATTATTATAGAATCGAAGAGGTCAAGTTAGGAATGATGAGTATTTCAGAGATTGAGCAATATTTATCAGATTATCTTTTTTCGCACTCATTACGATGATTCGAACAATTGGAATATTTTACTGCGTGGATTTACGGGACCCTAATTTATCGACGAAAAGTCATCATGAGAATTTCAAGAAATCTCAATCAATCCATCCATATCCATTAATTCTTTCTTTGAGTGTCGGATTGCCAACTTGAAGACCCGGGTTCAAATCCTAGTCTCTGCCGAATGACACAAGCACCACTGTAAAATTATTCACAAGTGCTTTGTCCACAGACACACCATGAACCTCCGTCGCTGATTGGCATAACTTAGCGAAAATATGGCGACGTTAAATAAGTATAAAAAAAAAAATCATTCTTTATAAATCAGTAGAACAATGAGAACAATGATTGCTCTCATTGCTATCTCTTCTTCGTCTTGTCCAAGTAGAAGTTGGTTTTTTCTTTCAATTGTTCCGAAAGTAATTTATCGATACATTATCATGAAAATTGATAACCCATGATAATATTTGAAAATGAGAATATTATTAAAAAATTTGTCGAGAGCTGAAAAAAAAAATTTTACCCATGGGGCTGCAAAAATGGGTTTCTAACCTCACTTTGCTTGGTTTGAAGCGCATTTTTCCAGCATTCTTGGGCAAAAAAATACTATACGCACCATGGGTGCATAAAAGTTAATTTCGACAAAATTTTCCTCCCGAGCGAAGCGAGACATTAACTTTTTTGCGCCCTAGATGCGTAATGTTCTATTTCTCCATACCTCGGTTGAAAGTACGCATCTTCGGGTGTAATCGACGGTGGAGGTGCTGCTGGCAAGCGCCAGGATTGAACACTTGTCGTGGACATCAGGCTTTCTGATCTGGAGGTGGACGTGCTGGGAGGCGGACTCGCAGCACGTCCTGCATATTTACCACGACGATAAATATGTATAATAGGGCCCAGAATAAAAATTAGTTAATTTTTTTTTTATGCGACACGTTACGTGTGATCAGCGGATACAGGCCGGGTTTTTCGCTTTTCGGAGGGAGGTTTTTATCCAGAAATGCTTCGAGGCGGGTTTGTTGCGAGTCATCCAAAGTTTGGAGTCCACAACACATGGTGACACGGGAAACTAGATCAGTGGGAACAAATGAAAATTTTTGTTCTGGGGCGTCACGGTAATGCCATTCTTTTGCGAAGAAATCGATGACTATACGGGAATTAATAAGGAAGTCCATACCAAGTGTGAAGTCTTCCGATAGTCCCGGAAATAGAAATGCGTTCATTAGACTACTAAGTCCTCCGAGGTCTACGTAACAGGTTGCAAGTTGATTTAACTTGTCTATTTGGCCATTGGCCGTGACAACTCGTTTTGGTGGAATTGGTAGTAACGGGATTTTTGTTTGAGAGGAAACTTCGATACCAGCTTTCCCTGCGAACGTTCTGGTTGCACCAGAGTCAATCAGGGCTTTGATGCATTTTCCTCCTATTACGATGTCGACGTGAAAAGCAATAGGAGAGTCGTCGGGGTGGAGATTCTTTACGAACTGGCTAGACGGGGCTGGTTCGGGGCTTACTTGCTCATTCGGGTTATCCCAAGAAGTATTGGGCGTTATTGCGGATTCTGAAGAGGACACGGGATTTCGAGACTCTGAGTCTCTTACGGTACAGGTTTGGGCTGCCGTCATAACAGGCCTTTCGAGAACTGGAGGTGTCGTATCCGGCTCTACACACCTCCGTTGAGGTTTCCTGAGTTACAGGGCAGACAGGTGAAAAAGGAGTAGCCAGGATTTCCACAGCGACGGCAAGTAAGACGTGATGGATTTCGGCACTGTCGGCGCATATGTCCGAGTTCACCACACTGAAAACAACGTCGAGCTGCACTGTCGACTGGCGTTACAGTGTTTGAATTGGTTGTCAACACGGGATTCGAGTTACTAACTCGTGGTACGGGAATTGGTGTCTGATGGGTAGGCTGAAGACCGGGGGGTCTTTGGGCATTGGCATTTGGCCTTTGACGTGGAGTCCCAGCAGCGTCAACTGTCTCCATTGGCCACTGCATCATGGCTGGAGTATGCTCTGGGTCGTAACAGGGCTCATAGTATTGTACATACTCTGGAGGATACGGGAAGTTGAGTGGATTCCACTCTTGGGTAACGGGATTCCATTCTGGAGCATTGGGTTCATTCTCCAGTGTCTCCAGAGCTCTCACGGGATAGTTTTATTGTAGTGGATTGGGGTAGCGACGGAGAATGGGGACAACTGGTCGCGGATTTTGATTGAATCCACTCGTTACGGAGGTTGGGTTCGGAATAAATGGGTGGCCTTGGGCCCATGGAATTACCATATTGGTTATTGAAACGAGGAGTGCCATATTGGTTATTGAAACGTGGAGGGTTATTCCTTGGCGGCTGATAAGCCAAGCTAGGGCAGACACTTTAGTCTGGTGGTAACGGGACTGGACGACTTTGAGCAGATTGGTAGATTAGCTCTTGGCACTTCGCCGACCCTTCCAACTCCTGGAGAGTGGTGTAAGCGTGGACGGACAGACCAATTTGGTACTGTGGAAGCAAGTTGCGGGCTACTGTCTGAACTTGCTTGTTTACGGGCATTGGGGGATGTAAACGGGAGAAATAAGAAGTCATGATCGTGAAGTATTCACTCACTGATTCATACACTTCTTGTACACGGGTGAGAGCTTCAAGTTCCAACGTTGCTTGGTACGCGGACGAGGAATAATGTGCTCGTAAAGCCCTCTTGAGGTGTTCTCAAGACTAGAAGGCATTTCGATTGACGAGATACCACATCTCTGCCATTCCAGTCACAAGATTTCCAAAGGACGTGAGAATTTCCCCATCGGGGAGTCCACGTATGCCATATTCGACACGGCTTATGAAGGTTTCAAGGTCTTCTTCCTTCTTTCCACTGTAAAGACCTGTTTTCGCGATTAATCCAACCTCACGAGACGCTTTGGCTTCTAGGTTACCAGAGCTACTAAAATCGTTGGCTTGAACGGCTAATAATCGCCGCTGGTCCGTAGGGGGTCGGATTAAGCCTTGGGCTTAAAGATTTAATCGCCCAGATCGTTCGGGATTGGGCCGTACAATTGTGAGGCAAGCTTTGCAGAAGAGGAGAACAGATCTGTTCGCAAAGAGAACCCACTTGCCTGTTTTCGCACCATCGCGTTAATAATAATAAGTGAAATTGGTTTTGCTGACTGAGTAACTATTTCACTTCAGAAGATTGTGTCAGCCACTGGGGAGTGCATATCGATTAATCATAATATTGCTCTAGAGTCTAGGCCCCATCCAACAAAAAAAATGGAAGAACAAAGGTGTAATCTGATGAGAGTGTTATCTGCTCACAATTAAGCAAAAAGAAGGAGCCCGTGCCTGAACAGTTAACAACAACTTCTATTATTTCAACGAGTAACCGAAAAAGAAAACGCGCTGTTCCGGAGAGAAACAACAAACTAACAGAACCTCCTATAAAAACATCTGATGTTGGAGAAGGATCTCAAACAAACTCGAAGTTTAGCAAAGACAGTCGCATAGAAAGTGAAGAGCTGAATAACAATGAAGAATGTTAGTTAAAACCCAAAACTACAAACCGTAGAAGGGCGGGCGAATTTGAGATACCACGTAGTCTATCAGATACTCCGAAAAAAAAACGAACAGACTCTGGAGCTAGGTCTGATGATGCGAACGAAAGAACGTCATCCTCTTACGAATTTGATGACAGCACGGACGCTGAAGACCCTGAACTTTCGTGCTCGGACGGAGGAAACAGCCAAGTGAAACCGAATGGCATTGCCACTAGTATGATTGTTGAGGACGAGAAGGAATTGGTTGACATGACCAAAACTGAACGTTATAACTCTGCCCACGGTCTAGAGTTTAGCGTGCGGCCGAAGACTGCATGGAAGCCAAACAAAAACTGCAGAATCAACAAGAGGTTGGTTCCAAGTACTTGTATGTCGACATCTACCGACAGCAGTCTCCCTTCGAATACACACGACTCAGAAACCAATGAAGGCAATGAATTCGGGGCCGTTATCAGTGAATAGGATACGGGGTGCACAACATCTTGAGAACGTAATCGTTTCAAGATGGGGTACACCCCGTATCTTATTCACTGATACCGGCCCCGAATTCATTAATAAGGACGCTCAAGCCCTGATGCAGTTGACTGGAACTCAACACCAGACAACTCCCTTGTATCATCCTCAAGCCAATCCCGTTGAGCGCGTTAATCGTGGCCTCAAAATGATGCTTCGCGCATTTATGGACAACGATCATAGCCGATGGGATGAGCATCTCCATGAGTTTCGTTTCGCCTACAATACCGCGTACCATAGTGCTTTACAATTACTTTTATCATTCATGTGACCAAAAAAAAAATTATGCAAACAGTTTGCAATAAGACTCATCGTAAGAGTTTGATAATTCTATCCTTCCATTACATGGCAATGAATGATGTATAGGTTATTTATTCATAACCTGAGAACAAAGAGAGTCTTGTCAAAATTCATTTTTTTGTTTTACTATAATTATATTTACTTTTCTTATTCATCTGGGGCCTGCCCACGACCAACAGCACTCGCTTCGCTCGTGCCCCAAATCTCGGGTAGGCATTGCATTATATGCATGCATAATTATCTGTCGTACTTTCGACCGAGGTATAAAGAAAAATCGTATACACCAGGCGGGCAGATAGTTGGAAACCTTGCGCTGTCTATAATGTATATTTTTCTCATATTTTTCAAATTTTGACAAAAACGCTTGGCAGCCATTTTCTGATTTATTTCATTCATAACAAATCGAAATGGCTTTTTAGAATAAAAGATGAATTTTGTTGTACTTATACGCTTTTTGGCAATAAAAAAGAACTCTTGCATTTTCTTCTCATAACCAATATTTAACAAGATAGGAGCTTCAAAGCTGGAGTGAAATAGGCGTCTTCACCGTTCTTCCGAAATTTTAAATGGTCATAATTTTTTAAATAATTCTTTTTCCTCATGGGAAGTGACATCCAGCAATATATCCAAAAATGAACGAAATCACGTACGAAAGCTTGAAAAGTGAGTGAAATGGAGAGGAATACCTGATTCTTAACCCACGGCCGAATGGAAGGAGACTTTCAGCGTAATGGCGAAACAGTGGACGAAATGGTGTATAGTTCTGAGAGTGCCGAAAATTAAATTATTCTTCAATGTTAATTAGTTTTAATGAAGGCTACGACGAACCACAACTCAAGTAGGGAGCGCTAATCCCTGCTGGATCATGCGACCGGGCAGTCAATTCTTTCACGAAATCGAACATGATTCGATCATGATGAGATTGCATCGCAATCGCAACACAGTCGCATCATAGTCGATTTCGTAGAAACGGATCGGGCGATATGCAATCACCCGACCATCAGGGAAGTTCAGAAAAACGGCCAAGCTCGAGGTAGCTCTGGCTCAGCAAGCCAGATCCTAGGTTGGGCCTAGCTCAAACCAGTGGTAATACCAGTCTTTACCCACAGTTGACCATCCAAGTTATATACAAGCCCGGTAATGAGTCTTGGGACAAGTTACATCCAAGACTACCACCCGAGGCTTATGATAGCAGACTTAAGCCAAGCTGCATCCGAGATTGGTATTGATGCCTGAAGACCAGCGTAGCAGAGAGTTCGGGAACCAAACTTGGCCCAAGATTCCTCCAAGGCTGGGTCCCAGTATCTAGTGATTGAATATTCAAAATGATAAGTCATTACATAAAATAACCATCAACATGATATTACAGGAACAACAAAGAATAGCGAGATATAGAATTCCCAGATGTCAATTAGACAACAGGTGTCATTTCATTATCTGGTTCGAAGTACTGCACCCCTAAGTAAATGAAATAGCGTGAATCGCTAGATGCATGTTGCAGGTACAGGTCATCAATGGATATATTAAACAACAGCGGCACATGGATCATCTCTTCTGAGAAATAACATGCGTGCCAGTGGCATTTGAATACATATATTCATACCATCTGGATCGAGAATGATTATAATCGATGAAAGAACGTTTTTTATTGGAAAATTTAAAAATCGAAGATTTTTTCCAATGTTATTCCAGATAGGTCATACACAAAAATGTCTATATTATGATGAACATTATAAGCTTGGCATTCTAGTTAAATGTACTATGGCTCAATGATGGTTACCAGCCCTTGGCCCTGACTTGATATTCAAGAATAGCTCAAGGTTTCATCTCAAGGTTCCTACAAGCGTGGACCAGGGTTGGTAACCAATCCTTGGCCAGGCTTTATTGACTAGGCGTGGAGCAAGCTTGGACTAAGCCTGGGCCATTCGTTAATTCTCATCTGGGAATCAAGTTTCTGCTCGTTGCACCTTCAAAACCCTCCCGTCACGTGGAGGGACAATGAAAATGAAAAGTATTCTCATATGGAAGCGTCGCTCACTGTTGATTTCATTGTCTCGTTACAAGTCTCTTTATTTCATATTATGAATTATTGGAAAATAAAAATGAATATTATTGGATAATTATCGCAATTCTAAAATATGTTATCAATTAACTTGGTTACTTCAATTTCCATGTAATTGATGGTTTTCATTAGTCTTTCGGAAATTCATTTTATCAATTAAAATCGTAAAAAGATGAAATAATTCGATTGTAAATTATGCAAGAGAGAAAGTTTGAAATTTCGTGTTTGAATTATTGCTTGATTCATACGAAATTAATTAAAGCAAAATTGAAATGACAATTTGCCGTTTAATTTTTAATAATAATCTCATTCGAATTTTCAGATATAGTATTCAAATTTAAATACAATTTTTTTTAAATCTAAAATCATAAGATTCATTTGTTCCCAAAGGCTTTCATTGAAAATGGTGGGAAGGTTCTGCCCGAGAGGGAAAATATAATGCCCGCTAATCAATAGATTTCTAGCTATACAAAAAAATTCTCTCAAATCGGAACATTCATTTTATTGAATACAGTGACAGAATAGCAGTTATAATATTTAGAATGACTGCTTGATATCTGTAGCCCGACCTTACTCCGATCACTTTCTATATCTTGGCAGCATAATAGTTGTGACAAAAAGACGAGCAATAACTTGTGTTAATATATACTAGGTCCCAGAAAAAAGTCCCATTTTAAGATGGTTATTCACATGAAGAAGTACACTTTCTTTGAGTATGAAAAGCGAGCCTGGAGAATCAGTAGCATAGAGATATTCATAGCCTATTATCTAGTGCTTTCAGAGTGATAAAAATTTTTTTTTCTTCAACTTTCAAGGCATTTTGGTCGTAAGGAGTGAGTCTACTGATCAAAATGTGAAACAGTCCTAGGCTAAGTTTAGAGCTCGCTTAAAGCTGCCTCTGAATAATAATTAGCATAGAATTTGAGGTTAAGCGAAAAAAATCCGTGAAAATTTAGGGCTAAAGTTCCAGAAAAATTATCGGGCTGAGCAGTAATCATGGGACATAGTGGCCGTAGTATAAAAAAATGCGAAGCCAGTCCGTTAAAATTTGGCACTGATGGGTTCCAGTGAAAATTTCAGTCTCAACGAATAAGAATTCAGTTCGTCTGAATGAAAATATATTGAGACGTCACAGTAATAATTCAAATTCCCGGAATAAAAATTCCGTTCCAATGAGTAAGAATTCTGTTCCCTTCAATCAAAATTCAGGTCCAGTGAATGAAAATTTCATCACTCTAACAGTGAAAATTCAATGTCACAAAATGAAAATTCAATGATAAAACGATGAAATTTGCATATACTATGCCTTTTTTATTATATATACTAGCGCCGTCGGCGGCTGCAAGCGGTGGTCTCCGTTGATTAGTGTAGATTTCTATTTTTCATTTCAAGTTTTAATGATACTTCAAAATAATATTAATTAGATAGATATCTAATGATTACGTTTTGGTTATATCCCCTAAATTTTAATGATAAGTGACCATGAATGATCATGCATCTTTAGCGGCGCCGTCACCTTCGGCGACGTCGTTGATCCTCTTCTCGTTTTTTAAATAACAATTTCATTTCTCAATGTCTGTAATTATTTTTCTGTAATTAGCTTTAATTATTCAAAATAATTTCATCCTTTAATTATTGCATTGATGATAACATAAAATTTCAAGGTTATTTACTTTTTTTAATGGAAAACTAATCCAAAAAAATTTGTTTCCATAATGTCCACCAGAATTCGCTCTTGTCGATTCGAGTTCGACTATTTTCACTTCGAGTTCGATTATCCTTCAATTCGAGATGAAATCCGTCACGTTCGATTTTAATGCCCTGTCCTTTTTATGAAGGGACCCTAGCGCCGCCGTCGCCTTCGGCGGCGTCGTTAATGCCCTTCTCTTTTTTTATTTGACAATGTTATTTTCCAATGACTGGAATTATTTTTTTGTAATTAACTCTTTATTATTCAAGATCATTTCATCTTTCCATTATTAAGTTGATAGTAACATAAAATTTTGTGGTTATTTTGAATAAGAAGTTATTTACTTTTTCTCATGAACAAATGATTCAAAAAAATAAGTTCCCATAATGTCCACCAAAATTCGCTTTTGTCGATTCGAGTTCGAATTTTTTCATTTCGAGGTCGATTATCTGCAATTCGAGATGAAATTCGCCATGTTTGATTGTCAACTGCTCTGCGCTTTTTACAATAGGATCATCATAATTATCATTAGTTTTTCATTATTCTCATTCGTTTTCTATCCTAAAAATTGATCAAGTTTCCATCCATTCTTTAACAATGAAGACTCTAGCAGAGATGATTGTCTTATGAGTTACAATGGTTGGAACGAGTCCAGAGTCCTCTAAAAAATGCCCAAGAATATTTATTTAAATCATAAATCTCATAATATCCTGTGCACTGATCTAGTATACGACAATTAATTTTTTTTTTAATTATAATTATTTTGCTATTTGATACAATTGGAAACTTGATTTCATAGAATCGCGGTCCATGGCTATCACGATGACAGATCCAATATCGTGATTCTTCCAAATTTCTCATAAGTCCTTGTGATTCACAATCGCATCCGAAAACAGCCAAACTGAATCAATTGACGGACGAGTGAGATAGAAGTTACTACTAAGTGCGGTGTAGAGTAATACGAGGACGAGAAAATTAACGTTCTAGTTCCGCAATTTATACGTCTTTTACAATAAATTTTGTGGAAAACAAGAAGAAATTTTATGAATGTAGGCACAGTTGGGGAAAAATTATCGACCAATCCAGTATAATGCACTCACTCATTTGGTACATATTATTAGAAGTTTCCCACTTTTTCATTCCTGTAAGAGCACATTTTCACTCACAAACCTCTATGTCCCACGATTACCAGACTGGTCCAGTAATTCTTCATGGATTTTTCGGTAATTGGATACTATAGCTCTGCTCACTGAAAAATATTGAAATTGAGGTTTTTTGTTCGATTTTTTTGACTAGGCTGGTTCTCTGGGTCATTTCTGGGTTCGCATTGAAGCTCGTTTGGTGAAATTCTGGAAAATTTAAATATTTGACAGTTGACATCTCATTCTGCTGAATACCGCATTCTAACGCTCAAAATGAGGTATGACGAGGTTTGTCATCATACCCGAAGTAAAGCTGACGCCATAATGTTCCTACGAGAACATGATATATCAAAACCCAGGCTTTATGCGAAAAGTGTGGGAGTTTGATGACCATCAACAAGCAGCTTACTGGATTCGTTTGTAATGGCTCGCATTATGAGCGGGACAACCGACGTCGCAAAGTTAGACTTATTGTTAGATGCTCAACATACTTGAGTATTTATGATGATTCATGGTTCGCTGGACGAAAGGCGAAAATTCAGAGTATCCTGAAGCTCATCAGTCTATATATAAATAATAGCAAAATAACACAGAATCACCTGTGCTTTGAGACACAATTGTCTAGAAGAACAGTAAGGTTCTGGGTTGGAAAGATTAACGAAAGACTCGTACAGTGGACTAGTGAAACTAATAATGAGCAAACGGGAGGTGCGGGACAAGTAATTGAAGTTGATTAAACAAGAATATGTGAGAAACAGCTAAATAGAGGCCGACCAGTCAAGGGTGCGGTATGGGTGCTAGGCATTCTTGAGAAGGACACTGGACAACTAGTCATCGTTCCGATTCCCAATCAGAAGGCTGAAGCACTAATTCCAATCATCCGTAAATACGTAAGACCGGGTTCAGTTATCTGAACCGATTGTGGGAAAGGGTACAAGAGGTTGTACTGTGGTGGCTACTACCATATCAGAGTCAACCATAAAGTACACCATGTGAATTCCAGAAATAAAGCTAGCACGCAAAACATCGATCGAATCTGGAGAGTGCTGAAAGCTGTTATTCCTAAATATGGGAGGAAACCGGCTGGGTACCTTGGAAGAGTGGCTAAATTCCTCTTTTTCAGGATCCATCCCGTTTCTGAACGTATGAACGCTTTTCTTGACTTGATCAGCTTCCATGAAGATCTTGATTTATTACCTGATGAATAACTAGTTTATGTACTCGATCTGGATTCTTGAAATTCTACTATTAGTTGAGTTGGATTTGACGTACATAATGCCTATCACAATCTACTTGTCAGCGCATGTGTACTTTACAAGTGTGAATGGCTTATGAAATTCATAAATTTATATTAAAAGTTTTAATGCTCAATGAAGGTGAGCGGAGGTTAAGTCGAATCCTTGCTATTTCATCAGCAATTACCCAGTTGGATAGGTGAATGGTTGCGAAGCTCTTTTTTTTGGGCCGTCGCACTGCCACGTCCTCGCCATGGTCCTGGGTTAAGCTAAGAATAGTGCATTTCCTGGTTTCGTTTGTTCTGTTGTTAAAAGAGCTGTTAGAGGTTGTCTATTGAGAGGTCGCACATATACAATGTGGAATTAACAGCGAAACTAGGATCCAGAATAATTAATTAATTATAATTATTGGGCAGAGAAACTAGCCATGAAACTAGCCAATTACCGATTTTTATCTCCGTGTAAATTTCTGGATGAAGGAATTATATGTCCACACAGGAAGTATAAAAACTCTCTACACTCACATCTTGAAGAACTAGCTCTAGTCAGCTGCATGAAAAAGGTGATTTTTTAAGTAGTTCTTTTCATCAGTAGTTTAATTAATTTCACTGATCAAATAATACCAAGTTATTCTGTTATGTTCTCACTCTATTTGACAAAAAATCCAAAGAAGAATATTTATTGTACCTCAAGTTAACAAGCCATATTTGTCGGACCCCGTTCTGAATGTACGTAGTGCTTCTACGGTGACCATTAACAGTTTACTGGTTCCTTAAAGTTAATCGAGGAAAAAATCCACTAGTTTAATAGTTAACCTAGTGCCCGACCGAAGATTTTTTTTTGTTAACTGCTATTCATTATAAACAATAAACTCATGTATTTTCCGTGGGAAATTCGCAACTAAATGATCAGGGGCACTATTTTGTTGATTCAAAAAAAAAGCTTCGATTAGGCACTAGATTAACTATTACATTAATGATTCTTTCTTGTGTAATTGACTTTAGATGAACCAGTAAAATATTATAATGGTTGCCGCAAAACACTACTTGTAGGATGGGTCCAGTGAATATAATGATATTTTGATGTTCAATGAACAAATTCATTTTATTTCTGTCAAATGAAGTTCAAACATCATGTGATAACCAGGTATTATTTGTTCTATAACAATAGATGAAACTACTGATGAAAAAAATGACTAAAAGTACGAATTTCACTACGCCACTGACTAGCCCTAACTAGAGAGGGCGGCCGTCACATGACGCGTCACAAAACGGTCATATGACGGTTATGTCATGTCACGTCACGGAGTAGTTGTGACCGTGACAGAATTCGGTCACAAAATTTCACTGAATGACGGTCATAAAAGAAAAATGAATTATGACCGTCATTTTCCAACTATATTGATGATTTTTTTTTCTTTTTCGAAATTATTAAATTTTGAGAAAATGGAATTCCACACTCTGGTGAATTTTGAAGAGAGTTTCCTATAATAGAGTTTCATTGTTTCTGCGCTATCACAACGTAGCGCTGTGGACTACGATTTCCAAAATTAATTAAACAAAATGACCGTCACAAATTGAAGAAATTTCATGACGGTTATTTGACATCTATATAGATGTTTTACCATCAATCATTTTTCATTCCTTGACAAAAGTAAATAAATTTAGAAATGAAAGACTCAATTGAAACCCGTTTGAATTAAAGGATAAAAAATTCATATTGCAATCAAATGTATTGAATAGTTACTGATTTTCAAAATTGACTGAAAAAAATGACCGTCACAAATTGAAGAAATTTAATGACGGTCATTTTACATCTATATAGATGTATTTTACCATCGCATTCATTTTCCATTCATTGAAGCATAAATTGAATTGTGACCGTCATTTTCCTTTTAAAATTTTGTGACGTCATGTGACCGTCACAAGACGGTCATTTTTTGGTCATATGACGTCGGTGAAGAAATCACCGTCATTGCCCATCTCTAGCCCTAACCTTATACAAGGAAGGGATAGGAGGAAAAGATAATCGGAAAAGCGAAAATCGATTGATTTCCTCTTAAATTTTACGAAGTTTGATTGGAAATATTTCTTTCTAAGGAGTTGCCGCGTGACGTCGGAACTCTTGATGTTTACCCCCACTCTACTGCCTTTTCAGTAGCTGCAGTTCCTTCTTAAAAAAAAAGTTTCGAGTTTTCTGAAATTCGAAAAAAAAAATAGATTTTTTCCTTAGGTTCGATGATTGTTTATGAAATGTTCATCATCATTTAATGCGAAAAGGCAAGAAAAATGATGAAAAAGATGAATTATCACCTTAATCATCGTTAATTCATTTTTAAGGAGCAAAAGTGTGCTCCTCAAATTTTTGCGGGAACTTTGAGCGTTTGAATGATAAAAACGGTTCGAGCGATCGACTAAAAATTCTGCAGGATGTTTTGGCATGTCTTATACTCAAGAAGCACCCTGAAACATTAGTACTTTTCGCAATATTCTCAAAGCTCAGATCGTTTTTCAAAAACCCCAATAAACTTCATTATTTGCCACTTCTTGAAACCAATTTCAAGAATGAAAAAATTATTTTCCCAGAAAACATCGAAAGATACGCATAGAGCAGTAGAATCTAGATTCAGAATTAGATTCAAGTTTACGAAACTCATCATCCGTTGGCTGTGCCACCAATAATTCATGAGATATCGATGATCAAAGACAAAAAGGTGCTTCCTCATTCAACTATCGATATCTCAGTAACAAATGGTCGTATAAGACCAGAAAAAAAAACACAGAAAAAAAAATTTCCATTGAAGCTAAAGAATCAGGCTAAAGATGGCAGGGTTGCCATTGGCTGGGCCTAAGAAAATTTTTAGGAGCCCGTGGATCATTGCAGAAATTGAAAAAAATAAATTAAAAAAATTTCTTTGCCCTTATTGCTTTTTCCGCGCCAGCTTCATTTTTTCTTTTTCATCTCGATCCGATCATTTTTCGCGAAGTTACAATCCTTTGAGAATCACTGAAAAAACGGGAAAGAACTGCTCCTTTAATTGTTTTGCTAAGTTTAGAATGAGACGTTTTACTCGTAACGTTATTAAATTGAAAGAAAATTATGTTTTCTATATTGCGCTTGATTTTTAGTTTATCTCGTGGTGTATTTCTATCGATTATTGTATTACATAAAGAGAATAAAATGTATGGAATTTTAATTTGAATAGTAAAAAGTCGTTCGAAAAATGTAAAGTAATGCACTGATAAATTTAAAAAAATTAAGAGCAGCCTTTCAAAATTTATAGTCTCAATAGTTATGATGGTTTACCTATTTTTTGGGAAGAATTTCCATCGTAGCTATAATTTCAAATATTACTATTCGATTATAAACTGATGGACACGACGTCCTGTGACAGCATTCCGTCACTCTTGTGAATGACAATTGGAATAGTCTTCTTCTGTCTGGTTTGAAGGTCGCCGAGATGAAACGTAATGGTCAGACGACTTATTTTCCATATATCGATTATTTGACGATGTTCACTTGACCGTCATATGAGTAGTTACTGGAGTTCCAGAAAGTTCCTTCGTATCTATCGCTCATATATAGTACACGCGTTGGGTAGCTTCAGTAGCTCGCTACATAGATACCTGGTCAGTTGAAACAGTATAGTGTCCTTATTTGAGCTGTCCTTAACGTTGTGGTTGCTTGCACAGCCAACATACTTGATGTTGGGTATTGACACAAGAATGTAGCATTACCAAATTCTGCCATCGATTTCGAGCTGATTGCTTCATTTTAGTTATTCATTTTAATGCATGAATGTACTACTTCGACGTATATACTATTCTGTTTCAATTCTGTTGTATCTTTCTTCGGGCCGAAAAACCTCGGAATGTGGGATGAAATGTAGCGATGTCCGGAGATTTCTCGAAAGCTCTGCAAGACCCAAATAAATTTCTGAAAAATCTTCTAGAAGTCTATGCACAGACCGTAGCGAAAGATTTGAATATCGGAGATCTTCACATTAAAGGCCAGAGTCTCGGAGATATCAGTGTCTCTCATTCAGAGATCGATACTGACCGGTTTTTCAGCATCAACTTTTACAGTGTAGATGAACAGGGAATCTTCGTTTTCAACATTGACTTTTATGTTTCTCTTAAGGATGTATAATCATGACAACAATTTTCGATTTGGGGCGTCAAAATTTTTTTATAGTTAGATTATTCCTCGAAGAATTTTATTGTGAAAAGTCTGGGGTAGCTATCCATGCATATAAGGATAATAAAAATCATTGAAAATTGACAGAAAATACATGGGCTCTTATGGAGAAAAAGGGGTTACGGCCATAAATTAAATAAATGTTAAATGTTTAAGCTCGCGTAGTATGGAAAATTACTATGCATAAGAAAGATGGATAGTGTAGTAACTTGACAATATTTTCAAAATAACATGCACACATCCATCCTGAGAAGAAAAATTCAATTGAAATTTAAATTATTTCATTTGATGCTTCTTTTCTCACCATGCTTCAACACATGGTAACGTTTCATTTTTATTTTATATACCTACTGCCTGTGGGGGGGGGGTAGGTAGGGGGATGGGGTAGAGCCAGTCAGGAGTTTTTAATTTTTTTTTATTAGGAGTTTTTAATTGATCAGCTGGTCAATTAAAAAATCGGGAGGATGGTTTTCCAAGTAGGGTTCACCTGGTATCCTTTACCCCTGTTCAGATTGTTGGGATTTTTATCGCTAGGCCTTCCCGATACTTTCTCTCAAAATAACCTTGGGATTTGGTCACCATTCTCGCTTGGTCACACTGAATAGCATGTCCAGTGTCCATGTGATGTTCAGCCAACGCAAACTGTTCTAGGTGGCGATATTTGGAACACCGTAGGTATTCTTTGTTCCGTGCACTGATCATCCTCCTGGTTTCCCCAATGTAAGCTTTTCCGCAGGAGCAAGGAATTTCATAGACTCCTGATGTACTCGAGGGTGGTCTTGAATCTTTTGGACTGGGCAGCATGTGTCCGATCTTCTTTGGGGGTAGGAAAATCGTCCGAATATTGTGTTTTCCGGTTACTCTGCTAATGCAGTCGGTTGTACCTTGAAGGTAGGGGAGAAGAGCCAATTTGGGTCTTTGTCGGTCTTTTTCAGGACTACTCACTTCCTGTGAAGATATCTTATGTTGGAGTCTCCTGGTAACTCGTCTGATTTGTTGGATTTTGTATCCATTCCTGCTTAGGGCCGTCTCCAGATGTTTAATTTCGTTGTCTAAGCTGCTTGGTTGGGAAATGGTCAGAGCTCTGTATGTAAGGGAGCTATTAACTGAGTTTTTCTGTGGTGGATGGTGATGGTAGCTGGAATTAAGATATCTGTCAGTATGTGTAGGTTTACGATACACCTGGTGGCCGAGAGTGCCATTAGCATTTCGTTGAACCAACATATCAAGAAAGGGAAGACAATTGTTCTCTTCAATCTCCATGGTGAATTACAATGGACAATTTACAACAGACCAGCCGATCAATTAAAAACTCCGGATTGACTCTACTCCCACCCCCCTGCCTACCCCCTCCCTTCACAGGAAGTAGGTATATAAGGAAAACCCTTCGACTATGGAGCTCAGAGTCGGAGCTGATAGCCCTGAAAATCCCAACTGCAACGTTTACGAAACGGCGTAACGCTGAAACTCGACGCGGCATCCATCCGGAAGCCAAAAATATCAATAATGACAATGGCCGCGAAAGCCTAAAAACTGAGATTGTCTTCTATTGTTCATGAATTACATCTTCCCATATGATGGAGGTTCTCATCATCATAGCAGGATGAAAATGATCTTTTAATCTTGACGAAAAGTATATATTTTATTATCATGAATACACACTATATTTTTTTATCATGAATACACACTATGTGTATTCTCAGTGAAGAATCAAGAGAAATTAAAATTTCGGATTTTTTCTAAAATATTTAATTTCTTCCATAACAAACAGAAACACTTGACCAATAAATCGGAAATCTGCAGAGTTCATGCCCTTCATTATAACGAATTTTTTGAGTACAAGCTGGTGTAAATCAGCTCAGTAGTTTTTGAGAAATACGCCTTCAACCCGTTAAGGACGGGTTCTATACGTTGTATCGGCCCCCCTACTCGTTCCATCGCGAGGATCCATGAATCGCATTGACCCGGGCTCCATCAGAAAAATTCATCAACAATAAAAAATTAGTTCTCTGAGTACTATCAGACATATTGACACTAAAAAAATCGATTCGGATAAATGATGATATCATTTTTGAGGAACTCCCCGTCTGATGGGAACAGGCCGCAGAACAGATATCTCAGAAATGACTGGACGAATTTCCCCTAGAATCAATACCGAACTGTACCTTCATCAGATACACAAACTGACAAAATTCGAAGTCTTTAGTTCAAAAACTTCTCGAGTTATCGTTCCGCTAAGCTCTGAACGGAAAATCACTAGAATTAAGATGATGTTCAAAACGAAAAATCAGAGAAAAATTTACCCTGAGTGAAAAATGTGAGTCTAAATGACATGAATTTCGTAGCCCGGACTGGAGGTTGCGGATTCAGTTTTTAACATGAAAATTCAAAAAATGCTTTTTTGAAAATTCTATTTTTCTCGGAAACTATTCAACCGATTCCGCTAAAATTTCGCTGACTACATTTTGCACATAGAGGGAAAATCCTGTCGCATTTTGAGAGCACTAAGTATAGCCGTTCTAGAGAAAATGACGTTACATGTCAATACACTCGGACACACAACCTCACACACACATGCTTTAAAAATATGATTTTTCGATGTTCTGGATCATTTGGAGTCATATTCCGATGAAAACTCGAAGTTGAAAAATCTGACGTTTACAATGCTCCCATTCGGAAGCAAAAATTAACGAATTTAGCATTTTTTTCTCATAATTCTCTTATATAAAAAGTTGGAAAACAGATTCCAAGGTGGTTCAGGAACGGTGCGAGTGGATCACCCCATACGCACCCATATGCTCCAACGCTGAAGGTTCCTTATATATAATTCTCTTATATAGAGAGTCAAGTGTCGTCGGTCGGTCTGTTTTCCGTTTGTCTTGCTCGCACCCACTGGTGAGACTATTTGAGGGATGCAGATTGAGTCTCTCGAGATGAGAGAGGCTCTCATTTTTTCATCTTAGGAAGGCCTTCTATAACGGACTCCCTGAAACTTTCCCTTTAGAACCTGTACGTGAGATAACTTAATTTAGCTTTTTTAAGCGGTTGATGCTTCCATGGTCAATGCAGTAGTGTGAGTATTTTTATTTAATTTTCACCCCTATTTTCAAATTCTTTTCTTATCACTCCAGACAATTTCTATTCGTAGTATCCATTGATCTCATGTACAACTTCTTCGCTTTATTAACCCATGGCAATGAATGGCGGCCTGTTTTACTTTCTAGAGGAGTTCGAAGATGTAGATCTTCTTCTATTCCATTTGGTTATATCCCCTATGAGAGGGGCAAGTACCAAAATTCGAAGATGTAGATTCTTTTTTATTCAATCAATACACTAATCTGGACACTAATCTGGATGGCTGGAAAGGTTAAAAACTGCTGCAATTAAGTCTGGCAGAGTATGAACTAAGCGTCCTAAGCATAATGAGAACGATGTAAATGTTGACCATGTTAACCGAGGGTTTGCAACGTGATCAAGATATATTTTTAAGTTAAATTCTTCCCCCCGATGTCCACTTTCATAATGTAGATGGACAATGAGAATGTTTTTATTATTGACTTTTTCGCCCTCTGATTGACCGAAAATACTTCTTTTCATTATCACGATAGGAATCCAATGATACAATTTTGTGGGAATTTATCACAGATCAGTTGTTGAGTTCATGGTATTCTGTACAAAAAGATCTCTTGATAATATTAATTAAAGTTCCTCAATTGTGGAATATTCGCAAAAAAATCTGCAATAATTCAATAACAAAACATGGTGAAGGGATATAAGCTGAAGAAAATAAAAGTGATCTTAGGAAACGTAGAATAATTTATTGAGATAGCTTTTTTCGGTTATTAAATTTTCTACAATAGAGATCTCTCGAAAATCTTTTCCACGCATACTCGTTTTGAAAGTATTAGCAGAATTCACAAGAAATTTGCAGTCTTCTCTATTTACCACGCTGATAAGGAATTTCTCAAATAATCTTTTTCATAATAATTGCTTCATAAATAGTTCAAAAACTGCTCGATTTATAGGAACCCGACAAGAGTTCTTCATATTCTTCCCAAAGCCGCACGCGGGTCGTTCTTACTTACCCCTTGTTGGGTATATCGCCTAGAGGGGTAAGTACCACCTACACGCGGGTTTGCTTCAGTTTTCGTTGGTTTGCACTTCTTTTTAGTAGAAAAAATTGATCAAAAGAGGAACAAAGTAAATTTTAAAAGAGGTAAATTTTTTTATTCACTCACAAATCGATTTCAATTCAGTGTGCAATTAGCCAGGGACACAATTTGATTAGTGATTGTCATCCCTTGAATTTTTTTTTTTTGTATTCCAACGAGAATTCGCAGAGAACGTTGAATTTTTTTTCAATTCACTTTCATCTCTCGCTTTTTTCCTTTCCTCATCCCTCCTTCGTCCATACGCTCTCTCTTGATCGTTCAGTTAACAACGTCACTGCAATTCTTTTTTTTTGGTCAATCAATTTGATTACTAACAGGTCTTCAAAATTTTCTAGATTTTTTTTACGATAAAACGATAAACACGAGAAAATTATTGAATTGGGTTCGGAATTTTCCCTTTTTGATAACATTTTTGGGATAGAATTTTAGTTTATGTTCTGTAGAATGTCATAAGAATGAGCAATGAAAATTGTGAAAAAAAATCTGAACTTACAATACTTCAAAGATAAGATTCACCTTTTAAGGAGGAACAGCACTCCTCTGCGGGGGGGGGGGGGGGGGCGTGATAAAGGTCGAAGCGGGGCGCAAGGACGAGGTATGCTCGAACGAAGTGTATAAGAGAGCTAACCTCTAAAATTGTCTGTCTTAGACAGAAACAGCTCAGAATCGTTTTCTCTTCTTTTTCCAACTATTGAAAACTGGTAAGGTGAAATTTCATCAGATTTGATACGTTAATTGCTCTTGAATCAATTAATATAGATATCAAACATTCGATACGAGTTGTGCGTTTTGAAGCTGTGAGGGATAAACGCGTAAGTAACGACACATAAGAGCTTGCGTTAAATGGCAAATTTTGATAATGAATTACTCAGAATCAGTAGGGTGAATTTCTTTGAAAATTTGTAGATAACTCTAAGATAGATTCGATAATATCAGAGGATTTTTTCATATCTAATCTTGCGTTTCAATTTTTGCTGCTGTTCCTACTTAAACTCAAACACCAAATCCTTTTTTTGTTCACTTAGACGAAAATAGTCGTAGAAGCTATCAAGTATTGATACCATCGATCCTCAATAAATATTTTTCCGAAATAATCAAAAAATTTCTTGAATTTACTTAATTCAGTTGATTCAAACCAAATCAGATTAACTGATTCAATTGACTAAATTCAGTAAATTTGATAGCTTTTTCAATTATTCAAAGAAAAACATTTGCAAAGGACCAATAGCATCGATATTCGATAGTTTTCTCCTCTACTATTTTTTTTCTCAATGTATAGATTTCCCAAATTCTCTCCAATTTTCTGTATCTTAGGATACGAATTTCATAGCGAGTTAATGTTTTTGGCAATTGAATGAACAATAATTAAATCCACGTGACATCGACACCAAATGATCTCAACTTTCTTTTGTAATTGATCCGAGCACGCTATGAAATAAAGATTCTGGGATATCAGTGAAAAATTAGAAAAATAATCGTCTGATTTTCCCCTAGAAAAAGAATTTAGTGCTCTAAAATCTAATATCAAATTTTTTTTTCTTCAGTGACTCAAACAATAGTGTAGCAAAAATCATAAATTCATTTTTTGGTCCAACGAATATAAACACGAGGAAAAATTAACGTGAAAGAAACAAAGAAAACTGAAAAAGTACGAGAAAAAAATATTATTCAAGAGAAAAATGAAGAGAGAAGTGAAAAAAAAGTCGAAAAGGCTTTTGTACCTTGGGTAATGCACAACGTGGATGCCGCACTATATACAAAGCGTTCCGCAGTGCATGGAGTTTGCACATTGTTTGCTGGTATATGGTCCCAAGAGCGCGCATACTTTTCTTCCACCTTTCTTTTCGTCCATTTCTCTGCATATAAATATGAGAGGATGGCAAAAGGGAAGAAATAAGATGAAAAAAAAATGACGTGATCCACTGCCATTTTCAAATTTCACTTTTTTTTATCACAAAATAAAATGACATGTATGTACACGCGCGAAGACTTACGCCCACGTGAGTGAATAATGCCACTATGGTTTTGCAAAAGCATTTACTGTATTCGCCTTGGGTCATTAACTTTGGCGCCCGCAGAGCCAACTTTCGAGCACACAGACACAATAGCTGTGTGAAGTGAATAAATTTACATTTGCTCCACGTAACAATTTATTAGTGAAAGTAATTACATATATCGGGAGAGAGAGGAGTGTACAGTTTGCCAATTGAAATGAATTCGGCGTTCCTGTTATTGACCATATTCCGATGACTACTAGAGTTCTAAACAATATTCGTCTCTTTAGAACGATAAAATTTTATTCAGTAGAATTTCTACGTTATCTTTAAATTTTGATATTTGTTAATTTTCAAGGAGAATGACGAATATACGTCAGTAATGTGGAGGAACTCTATGACATCGGATATCTCAATAAATAATGGAAGTACGAGAGAATTTCACAGCAGCAAATTTATTCGCATTCAAACGTTTTCAGTCTGGCTTTTTTTTTAGATATCGTCAATATTTCTTGAGTAAGCTACATTTGCATCGTATTCTTATTCTCTCTCCCAATTCTATAAAAAGAAATACAATATGTCATAATACAAAATAAATTGATAAAAACATATTAAATTTGATAATATCAGACTGAAGCCGCAGATTGAATTGAAGATGAGATAACTCCCGTGAGGGATGAAAAAAAACCCGAGAGATGGAGAACGGGAGAAAGAGAGAGAGAGAGAAGGGAGTGAAGAACAAACAATTACCCTATCCTTCGCCATCATGGGTCCTTGCCTCCCCCTGTCCTCCCCTTAAAACTCAGTAAATACGTCTAACGGAGCATTACGAGCGAGGGAGAAAAATGTGTTAAAGAGAGGAATGACAAATTAAAGATTGAGGGTTTTGATATCATGAGGGTTTTTTTTCCGCCTCTTCATTTTCAGTAATGAAGTTCCATTGAGGAATAATACTCGAGGTGTTCAAATTGTCGATGAACGAGTGAATTTTCAGTTGTTTTGAACAAATTATGGAAAATTGAAGACAGTCAGTATAATGAGATGAGCCAATTTTTTTACTTCAAAAGATGTTTTTCTTAATATCTTCAATAATAATTAAGGTAGGTCTTTTTCAGAGTTTTTACTTGAAACTGTTTCAGTAGAGGACGCCGAAACCTACAAAAAAATTAGCTTGCCAAAAATTCCCTATTTCTCTCAGTGTTCTAGATATTGCATAAAGTAGATAACTCAATTTTGAGATTGGTTTTTATGAAATATCTCGCAAGATTCTCAATATCAATGTTTTTATTTATAATTTTTTGAAAAAAAAACTCACGGCAGCGGCTGGGTGTCTGGCCGGTGCGGGATACATCTTAATTTTGGTAATGTGGGGAGTCCAATTAAAAAAGTTAATCACTGCTCAATCATTTGACCACATTATGTTAGAAGGAATTCGTGAAAGTTCACTCTTTTTCCAATAAGTTTGCACTATCAATAACACCGACACATCACTCGACTATTTCAAGATAATCGATTATCTTCTTTTGTTCTATGGAGAAAAGTGTATCCAAGGTTGGCAACCCCACAGTTTTGTATTCGTTGCACTTTAGCTGTGCACAGCCATACACACAAACATTTTTTTTTTCTCTCGTTGTATCACTTCTCCTAGTTCCGACTTGAAGACTCCCCCTCAAGAATACTTTTCATGTCGTTACGACGACGTGTCGCTCCTACGTTTTTACAGTAATAAACTTTTTCTCAATATTTTTGCTATTTCAACTTAAATTATTATTTTGATAATTTCTCCGAGGATTTATTAGAGGCTGAATCTAGAAATCTGAAACAAGAAGAGAAACAAATTAATGTTGATGAAATATTTCGTTCTAAAAATTATTTCAATTTATGTAAAGAACCGAAAGGTTATAGAAGGACAAGCAATGAATAAATAATAATCATTTTAATTGTGGAATTCAGCAAATTTTATTAAGAAAATTGGGAAAATGTGCCAGGAAATGATTGAATACAATCGCTTCTGACCAACAGTTTATGAAATAATTAAAGAAGGAAAAAAATTTCAAGTATCCTTTCAAAATGATCTCATCAATTATTGGTCCAATATAGATTATATTACACCATCTGTAAGCTTAAATTTTCCGTTTCTCCCATGGAAGATCTTCCAAATTTTGAAAAAATTAGATAAGAACAATCATTTCTAAGAACTTCATTATTATTTGACAGCAATAAAGCAAGATTCTCTTTTCTTTTCAATCGAAAACAATGATTATAAAACTAATAATACCGATAAAGTAATAATTATCAATTAACCGATAACAATCTATGCGAGTTACAAAAATAAACGAGACAGAATCGATCGTCTATTATAAATTCTTAATATCTTTAAATGATTGAGCGAATGAAAAAAAAACAAGATAAACTATCTCTTCCCTCTTTCCCCGCCCAACGTCAATTCCACACTTCATATTTCATGATTCACGAAAGCAATCAGCCCGAACATCTGTCGTACGTGTATTAAACAGAAAAAAACGACGAACACTAATAACTCGTACAAAGAGTTTTGTAGGCAAATAAAGAGAAAAAAAGCCACGACTTGACCTTCCGGCTTAAGCCCGCCAAAAAAAATAAAGTCATCGACTTAACCTAATTCTTTCGAAAAACCCTATAATTCCTAATTAATTGATGGAATTAATTGATGAATAAATACATTATATTCAAATTAATAAAAAAAAGCAGGACAAAGAAAATAAAATTTAAATACCTGTTTGATGATCTCGTCACATTAATTGATCGATTACCAAAACATAAAATAATTATTAAAATTACTTCACAATCATCACGAGTTTAAAAAAAAAAGTCACAATAGACACAAACACTGACGATGATATTGGTTTACAATTAATGAAATAGTTGCATTGAATTTATCTAATTTTTTCTCATATTCTTTAATTTCAATTTGTTACGATCCATACAGCACGACGAGCAACGCTCGACTGAGGCGTACAGACCGGCGGGGGGTCTAAAGACACAAATACGAACGTTTCAGTATGACGGGAAACGTGTGAACGCCGTTTTGTCAACGTATTGGTACACATACACACGCACACAATGAAAATAGACACTAATACTTGAGCAGAGAATTCATCGCTGGCAAGGATTAACACAAACACTGCCGCCCCAAGCGTCTTCTCCCACCACCGCATTTTCCCTTCGTCCTACTCATCTGCCCTTTCGTCTCCTCATCCCACCCTATCCTAAACTCTCCCCCTCCACCCTTTCTCTCCATCAACACAAATTTACGCTGTCGATCTCTGTCTCTCTCTTGCGCGCTTTGTTCAGAATCATTGCTAGAGCCTTTGTGTCCACTCTCTCAATAATCCATTCGTGCACTTCCGTGTATCTTTGTTTTATCACAGAAAAATTGGTGAATTTTTTTTTTTTATCAATGGAAGAAATAAGGAGAGATGGAGATTTTACTGGAGGCTATTTTTTCTGGCCATTGTGATGATTAATTCGAGTGAGAAAAGAGAAATGATTTTGGTTTATGGGTATGTATCTAGGAAAAGGAGTGAGATTTTGGGAACTTTTCTTGAAGAGGGGGATAACAGTTACAAAAAATTTTATTATGAAAATCACAATATCTCGCTCATGTTTCGAAATATTGCGCAAAAACAGGGGGGCAGAGGAGAAAACCGGATTTGGCTTCAGAATAAGGTTTTCAGTTCCTGTAAAATATCGCTAAATTTACGAGATAGAGAAATTTCGATAGGAATTCCTTTTGTTGATGAGAATGAGCGCTTTCCGCCATAAATTCGAAATATTCATAAAAAAAAATAAAAAATGAAAATTTCTCACTTTGTCTCTTGCCCTTTGACCTCTGTTTCATCTCTTTGCCTTCTCTCCCTTCTTTGTTCTGCTAGTCTCATCCCCTCCCCCCTTCTCTCTCCCTCGCCCAACAGCCACCTCTGCCGCTTCACAATTTACCTTTTCGTTTGGTCTCTGTGTAATTCAGGTTCAACCTATACACACCATAGGATCAACTGACATAGATACAAAAAGTTATATACACGTATACATCTTCACTAGTAGTAGTTAAGTACGTGAGCATGTATATGTAACCCACATACTTATCTATGTATAATAGCGCATGGTGGAACTAATCGTGTTATTGGGTGTTCGGTTGAATTGTTCAAGTTACGTGATCAGCAAGTTGAGTATTATTTGTATGTATGTGTGTGGAAAAGCAGAAGGATCTTCGATTAGAAAATGTAGCTGTGAGTTTTGTGAGTCGGTAACGTTTGTCGTAAATTATTGCTTCATTTAGATGATTCATTTAAGAGAGAAGTCTCATCAAAGTTTAATAAAGAAAATTTTATCGGATTAACGAAATGAATTTCTGGTAGTGTAGTTTTTTCATTAATATCCGAAGCTTTGAAGAGAATAGACAGTTTTTTCTTAGGGGCGTTTTCGTTAAGAGTAATTAAAGCTGCGGGAAGAATTCTTTCAAGAAATTTACTATCTGGCTTATTTCGAAATATGTTGGAAGAAAATTGACGGGAATATCTAGTTTGATTGCTTCGTTTCGGCATACATAATTAAGAATCTAGCTCAGATAAGTACATTCCGATTAGGACCTTTATTCAAGAGGAGGATCGAAGCTAAAATAAAATATCTGGAGTAATTTTGTTATCTTAGCCCTAGACTGGCTAGCTTCTGAGCACAATGCTGCGTTCTGCTGTTTTTATTCGACTGCGATGAGTCGGATGAGCGCGCAATTCAGAAGCAATCTGATCCTCATCATAAGGTGTTTAAGGAGTTTGGGGAGTTATCTCTAAAATATGGAATCATTTTAAGAATCATGCAGGACGTTCCTAATGTTATCATTATTATGTAGTTTTTTTTTTCAAAATTTTCATGTATTTTGTTTCAGACTAATTAACAGTCAGAATTGCATCTTTCACAATTCATTAAGGAGTTCGGGGAGTTATCTCCAAAATATGGAATCATTTTGAGAATCATACAGGACGTTCCTAATATCATCATTATTAGGTAGTATTTTTTTCAAAATTTTCATGTATTTTGTTTCAGACTAATTAACAGTGAAAATTGCATTTTATACATCGGCTCTTATGCATAAAATCTGTCATAGCCTGAGATCTTTGTTACCACCTGAGTTGATAGCGCAGATCGATGCTAAACCAGGTTTTATGCAGAAGAGCCCATGTATAAAATGCAATTTTGACTGTTAATTAGTCTGAAACAAAATATATGAAAATTTTGAAAAAAAAATACTATATAATAATGATGACATTAGAAACGTCCTGTATGATTCTTAAAATGATTCCATATTTTGGAGATAACTCCCTAAACTCCTCAACTATTACACTTTTCAAATGACGTATCTTGCAAATTCGATGAAAAAATGAAATAAATTCTAGAAGCTTCCAAGATTTTTCCAATGTCAAATGAGTTTTATGATAAGCGAGGTTGCCGAAAGCTCGCTGATCGCGCTCATCCAGTGAAAAGGGAGTTTGGCAACGTGGCAGCCGAAATGTGCCATGGTGGCACATCATTCATCATCCGAACAGATTGCTTAGGTCGTTAAGGTGAGCAGTTTTAGGCCAATGTGCGACGTATTCGTGACAGTTTCTCCAAAGTCAAAAAGATAGAAATAGTTTTTCTCCTCATTTTATCTAGAAGACGGAATCTCAGAATTCGTAGACTGAGAAAAAAAAATTTGTTGTAAAAAAATCTACTTAGTTGTAAGAAAATCTACTTCACTCAAGAAAATTTCAATATATATAGATATGGAAATGGCAAAGGAAAAGTTTGAATTTTCTCGCTACGAGACAATTTTCTCGCTACAAAATTTTTTTTTTCTCAGTGTAAGAAATTGGGAGATTCTTGTATGAAACTCCTCTGTAATTCAAATCTTTCTTTGCAAAAAAAGCCTTTATAAAAACTTCTCGATCTCTCTGAGGTTCTTAGATATGCTAGAAAAACTAATTATCTAATTCATCTCAATTTCACAGTTTCTCGATGGACTAGAACTTGTATTCAAATTTTAATCGTTAACGAAACGAGTACTCAAATGATTTTGGAGATATAATTAACGTTAAACACGTCAATTCTGAGAGCTATCCTCAACTCACTCGTTTCCTCGGCACTAGGGAGGGAGACTAGGGCGAAATGGTTTAGGTTTTCTTTGGAGTGAAGGACTCCATGAAGAAGTGTGAAAAAATTGAGAAGCTGTTCCAACATATTTAGATTGTTGGACAATTTTTTTCAAATAGTTTCTCGCAAGAAAATTAAACTCCTAAAACAATTCTGGATGATTTTTCTCTGCAGATTGATTTCATCCCAGTCTCATTACTGTTTCCAACGTGAGGTTTTTCGCGTAGATTTGATAGGCAATTTTTCATCATTGTTTCATAACACACTCGCGAGGCGCAGCGCGCCATCTCTCAGGCATATCTTTTGTATCTCTGTATGATACAACAGACTTCCATGAGCCTTATCATTTCCCTCAAGAAATTTCTCATTCTTCTTCTTCTTCTTCTTTTATATGACTCTGATCATTTAATCGTCCGGACGTTTCTCAAACTCTTATGGATGCTGCAATTTTTCGAAATCGTAGCAAACAATGAGATGAGATTTTCATGCATTTTTCTACTTCAATTACAACACTTCGAATCCAAGCCAGTAACTCTTGGCATGCTCTCGGCTGAAAATTGTCATGCAAGAACTTGCCAGCTAAATAGACTGAGCCCACGCCAAGTATCGGTGAGCCGAGCTCACTGTGCTGAACAATAAGATACCCAAGACTCGACCAAGCCTATGCGAAATTGCGAAAAAAATGTTTTTTCTTCAGTCATACAATAAATGTTATAGAAATATCCTATACCGATCTTCCTTCGGTAATTTTCTTTGTGAAAAGCTGAACAACGCTCAACCGTAGTTCGGCCCTCCAGAATTTGTCGAAACTTGTTCAAAAATTGCTTTCCCAAGGCTCGGTTCGCGGGCTAACGTTTCAGTTTTTTTGTCTGACATGATTAACCAATTTCTAATAATTGAATAACCTATGAACTATTCCAATCAAACTTAATTTTCCTAAGCAAGGTGAGCGGTGATCAAAATTGCATAGAAAAGTCTATGATGACCCGATAGCGTGGACGGTATGGTAGCTGAAATAAAATACTTACAAACTTATTGCAATCCATGAGCATAAATACGAAAAGAAATGTTATTATGTGAGACCTTGAAAAGGATTGAATTCGTTGTTCATCAATATAAAAATACAAATGCACACACTGAGAGAAAAAAAAATAGTAATATTAAATAGATCTGTACAGTCGGTACAAAAATAGTTGACTATACAGAATTTGCATTCAGAAAAGATAATAATCGATTAGAAGACATCAAATCTTTCTTAAATTTTTTTTAAAAAGATAAGGAATTCTATGGCACGCCGTTTCGGTATTTAATAACAACAGTTTTTACGTTCAAAAAAAAATGAAATTAGTCGATTTAAAATGATGCTAGCATTTCTCCAACAGAATTAATTTGATGTTACGCTTCATAAGAATGTATTAAAATTATGTTGTAACATAATTTTAATCCAAAATGCATGTAGAGAGATACGAAAAAAGTCAAATTATCTTTATGTTATAAGATAATTTGGATTCATCTCTATTAAGTTATAAGATAGAATTAACGAATTCTGTTGAAGGTTAACAATCGAAATGAATGCAGGGATTAGAATGAAGCAAGCATCATAATAATTCCCTGAATTGAAATGACCATACTACATGAAATGAATTTACGAATTAAAGTTATGTGAAGAATCATTGAAATTTTCTGAATTAAAATGATGCTTGGACATAATGGAAATTCTGAATTTCCATAATAGATTATAGTCATTTTAATTCCAGAAAAATCATCAACTTTGAAACGGGATGACTTTTAATTATCTTCAGAGATAATTTCAATTCCCGAATTAAAATTATGCAGATAATTTTAATTCCGAATTCGAATTATGTACATAATTCTAATTCTCGGATTCACATTATGCACATAATTTTAATTCGGGAATTGAAATTGTGTACATAATTTTAATTCGTGGTCGGTGTTCAATTCACCATGTCTTCTATACAGTAGGATAAGAGGTAAAGAAAGGAAGAAAGAGTCTCAACGACGAAAGGGGATGAAGAATTAAAATTATGCTCATAATTTGAATTGGGGAATTAAAATGCTGTACATAATTCGAATTCGAGAATTGGAATTATGTAGATAATTTCAATTCGGGGATTGAAGTGATGTAGATAATTTTAATTTGGTAATAAAAATTATGTAGATAATTCGAATTCGGGAATTAAAATTATGTGCATAATGTAAATTTGGGAATGATTTTTATGTCATAAGATAAATTGAATGGAGAATTTATTCTATGTCTCGAGATAACTTAAATTCCATTTGTCACTAATACTCCAGCTTCATGATAATTCCATGAATTATAATTATCTGTAGAGATAATAGCAATGTATTGTCATGAATATAATTTTTCTGACGTTCAATTTTTATGACTATATTAAATAGCAAAACGGCGTGCCATAGAATTCGATCTGTAGAAAAATTTGTTCTCTTCTAATCAATTAGTATTCATTCTGAATGGGAATTCTCTACAATCAAATTTCTGTGGCGACTACACAGATTTATTTAATATTACTAAATTCTTTCCCTCAGTGCATGAGTTAGTTATTCAGCTATCATTACTCTAGGAAACTAAAGCTTACTGATTTCATTTATAATATATACAGAGAGGCCTCATACAGAGGTTGTACTGTACTGCTGTTTCTCTGAAGCATGGAATTTAGTAATATGCCTGTTATGTATATTGTTGGAAGTATCTGAATAAAGTGAATTATGTAAGAAAACAACAAAAATAGACTAATTGACTAATAATCCGAAGGTCCGACGTTTGATCCCTCCGAATGTTTTACCTTCGAATTCAAATGACATTGAATTTTCAACATTTTTACATGAAGATTTCAATAGCTCTAATTCATAAAGTTACCATAAAATTTACAATCAAACGAACATTGGCAAAATATTGGGACCAATATGATACCTAATGCTCATCATCGATACTAAGCCATTGTTCGACAAACAATATTGGGCTACTGTCATCATCTGACGTTATCATCTAGCAATGGGTACCAATGCTGACAGATTGGCGTCAGTCGTTGGACCAACATTGGCCCTTGGAATTTTTTCAATCCGAGTCTTTCTGAGTGTCTTCTGGAATCTCATGAGAATGTCTTCTTAGACGTATGCTCACTCTACAATTACTCTACAATTAATTTATTAATAAATTTATTTGTTTAATGGCGACATTGCCTCGTGGATGGGAGGTGGAGAAAAGATGTGAGAATCAAAAATTCGATGGTAAATATAGTAACTCGCAATAGCTCAGCGGTAGAGCACCTGACATGTTTTTTTTTTTTTTTTTTTTTTATAAAAAGTTTATTCAAATTCAAGGGAGTACATATGTAGTTTTTTTTTAAAGGGAGAATGACTTGGTGAAAACAACCTTATAATTATTATTTTTGTGCAGCGAATTGGTGATTTGCATCACTTTCTCGTCCCTGTGTCTTCTGTGTGTACCTGGCACTTTGTGCATATTCTTTTAATTTTTATGCTGCAAGGCTTTCTATGCCCTTTTTTTCCTTTCTTCCTTAATCTTACTGTATAACGATAATCTCTGATTACCCTTTTTCAGAGTCAAAACAGTACAGTTTTATAGCACCTGACATGTAATCAGAGGGTCGTGGGTTCAAATCCTGCTTGCGCATTATATATTTTTTCCGGAATTTGATTCTCTTAAAAATTTTATTAATAAAAATTAATTTATTAATAAAGTTATTTGTTTAATGGCCCTTGGAATTTTTTCAATCCGAGTCTTTCTGAGTATCTTCTGGAATCTCATGAGAATGTCTTTTTAGACGTATGCTCACTCTACAATAAACACATTTACTAAAAATTTTTTATCTCCCATAGATTTCGGAATATTTTGAAGTGAGCAAGGTACGTAAATCCTTGGAAGTACTGTTTCTGTAACTCTAGTTTTTCGTTACAGGAAGGTGTCATACGAAAATTTCTCCATCTCGCGTAGTTTTTGAGACATTTTGAATGAAACCGCCTTGTCAAGCAAAATCAATGATTCCATCTGTGCAAGATTTCCGCCGGATGGCGACATCTCTCGGCGACGTATTTTTTCAAGCTCCATATGGTACAACAGATTCTCACAGCACCACCCCCCCCCCTCTTGTCTATCTTTTCGTTGACATTTTTCCGTAGATCCTCTACATTTGCCCCATTCTCCTCCTGCATCTCCGTAGAACAATTAATTGTATCAAAATAACCAGAGTGACATAGAGCAGAGAAGTTAATGAATATCTACAAATAATGGTGTTCTGTTAATGATTCAAATTGATTTTGGAGTGAATATAAAGTGCAGTAATGGGATGGACTATTGAAGAAAGTAAAACAAGAATGATTGAGGAATCCGGAAGTGATGTTTTACGTGAGTGGCATTGAAAATTATTGAAAAATATAGATGTCCACATCGTGCATACTTATTTGGATTATTTCCTCCAATTCTTCTGTGTGTAATGAACTTCGTCGGATGTGCGAAAGGCTCCGTTGAAAATCCTGGAATATTCGTCAAATCATTGAATATTGAAGAGAAAAATATTCATACATATTTCCAAATAATTGTGGCAATTGGGTACGAATAAATTGGTGATAGTTGCGCTAAAATGGCAGCTGACCCACTTGAAGAAAAAATTAATAAAATAAGACTGCAGAATGAAGAGATAAGAAGACGTCATGAGGTAATATTTGTTTATTCTCATTTGTAAAAGACTTGTCTATTCGTTGAATGATAGAGAATCTAATGCAAATAGAAAAATTTCGGCGATAACTATTCTTGTAGAGGGAAATGAAAGCTATCAAAAAACGTTTTTACAAATATGTGTCTACCTTCTTCGAATTTTGATCTCATTTTCGACAAACTAAATTTCAAAGTGAAGTAAAAAAAATAGTCTGTCACCGGCTCTTGAAGAATGAATCGAAATCTAATTTTATGATAACTTTTTTTAGTAGAATTCGAGCTATAAAAAACCTATCAAAAAATTTTCTCATTCCCCCATAGCTTACTAAGATATTCTGGAAAAAATTTATTTTTAGGAAGTCGAAGCGGATAAACAGAATGCAGCGAAACTGAATGCCCTAGTCCAGATGGTACCATCAACCGACTGGCCAGAGAGAAAAGAACCGCTCGAATTTTCATCACCGCCAATCAATAAAGTCATTCAAAAACCTAGAAGTACGAGAGAAAATAATTGTCCAAGCCTGCAATATCGTGCTGGTTCTGATGGGAAAAAGTTACACATATTTGGACAAAATGAAGGCCCACCGCCAGATCCCAAATACAATTTTCTAGCTGATGCCGAACGTGAAGAGAATTATGATGATCATTCAAGGGAAGAACAGAATAAAACACGTGGTAAATCATCGCGCAGAAATTTCAAAAAACGTGGGACTGGGAGAGATTGGCAGATGAAGGAGACGAAAGGTAAATCGGGTACATCGCCACAGGATCTACTGCCTGATTATGAGGCATGGAGGGCAGAGCGAAATAAAATTGATGAAGCAAGAATCAGCAGGCAGAGAACAGCCGAGGGTAATTGGAAACGTGAATGGGATAATGATAAGGTAACTTTCTGGATAAAAATTCTGAGATTATTCCTGCTTTTTCTTCCAAATATCTCAGAATCTAAGTGGAGCAGGACAAATTTTGTAGGAGCTTTCTCTATGGTCTCTCTAAAATTTCGGAATATGAAAAAAAAGAAACCAGGTGTATTCATATAGTCTTATCACTCTACTGAGACATCAGTTTTCTTTGCGAATCTTGAAATCTGATGAATATCCGAAAATTTCTCTCCAGCCCTCTTTTTTAAAGCATAATTCTGCTTTAGAATAAAACTCATCGATTCCTCATAGATTCCGAGGAATTCTGAAGCGAAGCAATAAAACGAAGGATTTCAATCCTTCTTCAACTTTTGGCTTTTTTTAACACTTCTTCTTATTCCCATATTTTTCAGATGCACCTAGTGGATGAAACGAAAAGAGAGAACCACAGTACCCTGGGTGATGCAATGCGCCATCCTAGAATGATGGATAAGAGAATTATTGCTTCATCTGAGAACAATATACAAGTTCCTCTGAATCATAGCACGAGTACCTCGAAGAATCCATTGATGAGTGTTAAAGGTAATTGAATAGAGAGATCTTAGAAAGTGAATAGGTAGATAGAAGAATCTCCGGGAGGACCTTTTTTGAAGAGCGTTGTCATAAAAATTTCTCCATCTCCCATAGCTTGTGAGACATTTTGGAGTAGTCATGCAACGAAATTTTGTCTCTGTACGCCTTTTTCCAAAACATCTTGGGACTTAAGGCGGCTGGTCACCACCTGTGCGGGGCGCGTGGGCAGGGGAGAATGCCTATGCTTTAGCATAGGGATCCCGAGCTAATACCAATTCCTAAACACGAAAATAGATAGCATTTTTCTGACCTCTAATCAGCTAATTACTCATTGAAAATCATCATAATGATTTTTCTGTTCCCTCTTATAGTTTTTGAAAATAAATAATCTCCTCAAATGTTGTGGATGTCAGAGAAAATGAAAGAAAATTGATTGCGAGATGGGCTCGGAAACTTTGACAACGCTGCAGTTGAAATATATTTCAAACTGTATCCACACATACATACAGAGTTCTCACAGGCATAACGCTACGGCACGCGGTGATGCTATGTTAGTCACTCGACACGTGAATTTTGATCGAGGAATTGTATAAAATGATAAATTGCAATTGTGAAAGGTCTGTAGGGGCCCGAAAGAATGGTCAATTATTTTCCCTAATTGCTCAAGGAAGGTACTGATCAGTTTTCCAATGAAATCTCAATTGTTATTCACGAGATTTTCAATTTTTTGTCTCCGAATTATTGGTACGGCTCCGTATGGTTACTTGTCTAAATATTACGCGTCAAAATATTACGTTAAAAAAACCTGGGGCTAAATATTACTAGGTGATAAAACTCAAAACAAAAATATTGCAGCGTCAAAATATTACATGAAATAAAATCTCAATTGAGAAACAAGCGGGAGTCCGCTCCGTGTGCGTTACTTGAAAGTTCCAGTACTTTGTTCAAATTTCATATTCTGCCAATGCATTTAGCAGAAGGCTTTCGTATGGAATTCTCTATCTTATAATCGGCCAATAACTACTCTGATACGTCCGAATTCCAAATTAGTGTCCGCTCATTGTGATAGAATAGAACAAGTCACAAAAAAAAATTTCAACATTCTTCGTGATATTTTAATTTCACTTAAGAAATAGAATAAAGGCCTAAATATAATCTTACCCCCTTGAATAATCACATTTCATGAAAAAAATCAAAATTATACAAAAATTAAGATCATACAATAAAATATCATTTTTTGACATTTCCGATCAAATCTCAAATTCGAAAAAAATCACGATTACAATTTTTCCATTCGGAAGGAAAAACACATGAAACATAATATTTTTGTACAATAATATTTTTTATGATGATATTTTTGTACAGTAATACTTTTGACAGTAATTTTTTTTGTGATATTTGGACCAGTAATATTACTTACCGTAAGATTTAGACGTGCCACCCTCCGTATGCCCATAAGAGGCTGTGTATAATCAGGGGTTTTTATTAATTCATTACGTCCAAATTAGGTTCAAGAACGAATTAAAAAATTAACACGAGTCGTATGGGATGTTTAATAATAACATTAAAATTTTTCAGAATTCATTCGTTTGAACGCATTTAGTGGCCAACCTCCTTAAGCAAGATCGAAAAAATTTTATAGGGATTTATTAGATTCCATGATGCAGTGAGTTTAGCGAGGGCATTACCTTTTTTAAACCCAGTTTAGATACCGCTGCAGCCTCCTGAAGAATGGAGTTAACCAGTTTCTTTATTTCACTCAATCTCAAGTTTTTTTTCAATGTCCCGGAATTCGAAGAAGAAAGAAGATTTTTCGTGCAAGCCTTCTGCGTAAATCTGCTTCCACGTTACGGAAAAGGCCCCTAAGAAAGTGCCCCATCTCCCATAGATTTCGGAATATCCTAATTTGAGCTAATACAATGTGCTAGCTAGATAATTGCTCCTTTTTGACTTTTTTCAAGACATCTTGAAATCTAGTCAAGATACAAAAGAATTTCCGTGAAGATCCTCTGTGCAACTCCAGTTCTTCTACGCAATAATTTCCCCGTATTTCTGTATTTCCAAGATATGAAGAAAGTCAATTTGGGAAAATGAACTCAATTTCGCTCTAAATTTTTCTTATTTTCAGTGAGCTCGCCGAATATTGCTGGTACTGGTCGCGTCGGTCCACGTCAGCGCACCCGTGTTATGTACAGCAGTCAATCGGAAACAGAAATCATGAACTTTGAAGTTGGTAACTTCGTTCAGCCAAAATCACCTGATGAAAAGCCAAAAAACTTCGGAATATCCTCGAAAACGGATTCGAAGAGCTTACATTCTCAGCGAAGAAAAGACCTTGAAAAATCACATTCATTTAGAAGAGAACAGGAAAAAAATACCGGAAAATATCATAGAAAATCAGAGAGTGATGCTAAATCACCAGGTGTAAACAGAAAAGATTTTAGGAATTTTCAAAAATCACCTCACGTACAACGGCGGGCCAATGCTTTAGTGAATTATCCAGCGAAATCACCGAGAATAAATCGTAAATTTAGTGATGGATTCCATGAAACTATTGAAAAAAGAGGAAACAATGAGGTGATGGCAATTAGAACCGCAATTAATTCCAAGGATAATCACATTGAAACACCTGAAAAATTGTTGAAAAGTGATGAAATTCGCGAGTCAAAAATGATTGAAAAAAAATCTGAAGGGAATGAAATTGATCCAGCGAAAATTCCATCGGGAGAACTTGATTCACATGAACTTGAATTACATGATTCTCCATATAATCTGATTAAAGAAAAAAATGATATAGACGCCGAAAAAATTGATGAAAAATCAATTGATTTGATTGATGAATCGATGAGAGTTGAGAGTTTGAAAGGAACGATAACTGCAACTTTGGACGATTCTGTAATTGATAAACCAGAAACTGTTCGAAACTCCGAAAATGTTCGGAGCTCATTTTAACAATTCATGAAGAACCAAGATATGATTTAATTTTTGAAGTGGTAGAGGATAAAGCCATCATGTCAGTAGTGAGGTTGTGGAGAAAAATCAGTTGATGAATTATATATGGTTCGTTTTGAAAACATCTCTGATTCACCAGAAGATTTTGTTTACTATGAAGAATTCAATTCTCGGCAGAGAATATACCTTCATGCATTTGATAAACTTAATTGATTTCAAAGTATTCACAGAACAACCTAAATTGCTCATCACTGGACACTGGAGAGACCTTCTCCTTGAGGGAAATTTCATTCTCTACAAAAGATATTCTCGTGATTCCGTTTAAACTCACCCATTTTATCGATATTCGTTCATGAGTCGAAGAAAAAAAATCGATCTTCACCACTTCATCACTGATTTATTTCAATTGCACTAGGTGATTCATTGATCGGATTCATTTTCCTGAAGTTTATGGTACTTAGTACCATAATAAGATATAATAATTTACCTCCCTGAATTTTTCGAGGGAAAAACTCAATGTTTCATTGATGAAATATCTCTAAAGTGATATATCATCTAAACTGAGATAAAGAGAGGAATAACTTGTGATATTTTTTTTCTTTCCATTATTTCAGTCACAATACTCTTAATTATGGTATTATGAACGAGAGCATTGCTCAGGTTCATCAACATTTGATATTGTTCAATTAATTTCGTCATGGAAACTGTTAATTCCATTAGTGCAGAAGTGAATGAAGAAAATTCAATTTTTTCCTAGTGGAATACTGAAGTAGTATGGATCTGGATATACACGTAAATAGTATCGAGAATATCTTTTAGCTTTTTCCGTAAAAAATTAAAATCTCAATGGAGGAGGTCTTCCGACAAATTCTCTCATATCCCCTTGCATTAAAAATATTCCTAAAAAAAACAACGAATTATCTTCATTCACCACTTTACTACTGAATTATTCTGTAGATATCCCGGGAATGAGTGGGTTTGACGGAAAATGCAGGTCGTGGTAATGTTTCGACAAATCCCTTCATTTCACATATATTCTCAAAATAAGCTAAATGTGATTCTTCGACATACTCTAGTTGGCAACTTCTCTGGATTATTTATTTTTTTAATACTTTCTAACTCATTTTGTGAACATTATATCGTTGTGTGGGTGTGGAAAAGAATTGAAAATTATATTGACAAACTCAATTGACTATTTTTACATTTAGCATGTGGCTGATGAAATTTTGATTGCTGCCAAATTGATATTCATGATTTAACTACTTTTTTCTTATGATTTCGGATAACATTTTTAATTGTTTATTTCATTTTATCATTTTTAAACGTTATTATTGTTATTTATTTATGATATTGATAATCATGATCAATCATTGTGAGCTAATTTTATCTATATTTATTTGATTTTATAAACTTTTATGATGATTTACTTTTTGTAGAAGTGGTCTGAATAAAGTTATTGGAAAATTTTGATACTCTTTTCTCACGGTGAAATCACCTCCGTATACTTACTAGATAGGAAATTTATTTTTCATTCCCCATAATCCAAAACGTTTGGGAATTTTTCAGAGAAGTTTGGGAAAGCATTTCCATAATTTGGGAAAAGTCATTAATTTGTTATTAATTAAAACCTTTTTTATGTATAGATAGAGCATATCTCTACCTGTACTGAATTCGTTTAAGCAGAGTTCAGTTGTCAGGGGTATGAAAAATGATTTCCATCGGATGTAACTTTTTTCTAGGCTGCATCGCACAGTCATTTTTCCATCCTTCTGCACGTTCCCACCGATAGAATCCATCCAGTTCTCTCAAATTCGATATCTGAATTGTTTGTATCCATTCATTCGCAACCGATGAGATATCCTGAATGAACGATGTATATCCTAGAGTTTCTCGATCAGGTTTGGATTAATCGTAAGATCGATCTTGTTGGAGTCGATCCTCGTTTTTTTGATCGATCTTTTTACTGAGATCGATCCATGAGATCGATCATTTCTCAGTCAGATTGATCGACAAAAAAATTTATGAATACTTTTTCCGTGATCGTGAAAAAAATGACCCTTTTGAACTAAAATTATGAGAATGGTGATGAAAGAACGAATGTGCTGACCTCGTCTTGCATTCTCAATATGAGCAGTGGTATAGTCGTACTAGCCAAAGCAGGATCCTCGGAAATGTTTGGCTCCTAACCCAGGTAGAAATGTATCTTGCATCTGCGAGACTCAACATTGGCGCAAGGTGGATAACGCAATGTTGTGAAATACAAGCTTGGCGCAACCATGGTTCCTCCGTGCGCCGTCAGATTAGCTACGAACATGTTTGGGTAACCTTGCTACAGGGTTGCGCTAGAGCAGCGCACCCAAGGCTTACTTTTGACTGGCAATTCTAGCTTGGGCCAAGCTAACTCGTATCAGAAATGATAGTCCAATAAAGAGGAGTTCTACTTTTTCACTCGCATACCAGCTCAATTTTTTTTTAATAAATGGATTTCGATCCATATTTCAACTATCTTTGATTGGAAAATCCTGAAAGGATGGCAAAGGAATAAAAAAATCAAAACCACCCCAAAAATGACGTTTTTGCCAATATCTCGGAAATGGCGAATAATATGAAAAGAAGTTTCGAACAAACGTTGAAGATATTACAATTATCCACACAATTGTTGGTATACACTTTTTCCGTTTTTGCAAAATTAACCGAGGTATTGACAGTTTGAAAATTTTTTCATACAGCTTAGCCACGGGAAAAATCCTAAAAGCCTCAAAAAATCGGATAAATATAAAAAATCAGTATTTCTTAATTTTTTTTCCAATATATCTACAAAATCCGGAGAATGATTCCAAAGGAACCAAGTTTTTGTTCAGCGACTCATTCAAAAGTTGCTGAAGAATTAATTCTTTAAACTTATCATTTTACTATTCAAATTGTCTGTTTTCTGTAAATTCACCAAAGATAATAAATCCAAAATTGAAAAATATTGAAAAATTCTGAAAAATGAGAAAATTGGGTATTTTCCAAAACTACAATCAGTGGAGGTAGTACAATGGATGTCCCTCTTCCTCGTCCAGGTATTCCTGAGTAATAAAACACCACATGTTGTGTCCGGCAGGGTTCGTTCTCTACTCAGAAGGGTTCTCTCTCACACAATTTTTTTTGAATGGTTTGATGAACTTTCTTTCTTTCTCTTCGTCACTTTCCAGCTCTCTGTTGAGATTTTACAGAAAATATTTTCAGTGTCACGTTGACCATCGACTGACGTACTTCATTTTTAGATTCCAAGTGTTATTCAGTGATGATTCAGTTCACGTGAAGCTTACAAATTATTTGTTGTTCTAATATTCACATATTTGTATGAAAACTCTATTAGTATTACATGTTAGTGATCAGTTCCGTTCGTTAGTGTTTAAAACAATTCAAAATTGAAACAATATTAATTTATCTTGATCATTATGTAGCTTTTTTAGAAATATAATAAATTGAAATTGAATGTACAGATGTAATTTTTTCATCCATAATTTTATTTATCAAAAAGAGTAGAAATTCAAAAACCTGGGCTCTTTATTGTAGTGCAGCCTTGCGCCAAGATTGCATGCAAGCTGGCCACGCACGCAGGGGCCCAGTTGGTTACGCGTTACAGAAATGCCGCGCGCCATCTCAGTTCTTGTAACGTTGCGCCCAGTTTGAAGCGTGCGAGGCAGCCTCGCGCCAAGCTAACCGCAAGGCACTTTTTCTACCTGGGTAAGAGTCGCTCCTACAACATGTGAATTTCATCCACGGGGGGATGGGTGCAGCTGCGCACCAGCAAGTGAGCACTGCTAACACTGCGCACACGTTCATTGCATTTTTGCAACTACGCACACGAAAATCATCAAGTGCGTACAGTTTCTTGACCCTCCGAAATTTCGGTTAAGAGTAGCATTTTTGTCCGAGAAATAATTATTCTCCCCATTTTTTCATTTCGAAAGCAACGAAATCTCATACCTAATGCGTACACGATAGAAAGACATGAGAAAACGTTAACAAAATCATCAAATTGCTCAAAAATAATAACTAGAGGCTTACTCATGAATGCTAGAAAGAACTAAGCATTACTCATGCCAATATGGGAATAACAAGGAGTAATTGTAGAAGAAGAGACTGTGGGGCATGATCGATGAAGATGCTGAGATGGCTGAAACCACTTTTCGAAATTCGAATTCGAGATGAAATAGAGATTGGCGAAATTGGAAATATTCCTAAAAAAAACTGATGTTAGAAAATAGAAGATGTAAAAAAGGCCTCTTTTTTGGCCATTAGTTTAGTAGATATACCTCAGAAACTAATTGAGATACCGCGATTCTATCGTCAAAAATTTTTCCTGAACATATCCAAACAAAGGGAAATAGCTGTAATTTAGCCCAATTTTTTTGAATAGAAAATTCAAAAGCGGAATAGGGATTTATGAAACTAAAGTAGAAATATTAATATTTCATATTTGTTGATAGTCTGTCAAAAACCGTCGAACGATTTTCTTTCGACAGCCACTTCTAAAAATGAAAAAATTCCAAAAGGGAGGGGCCAACTGGAATTTTTTTTTCAGTCAATTTTAAAAAATTAATTTTGAAAAAACTATTATCCGTCAAACGTTAATAATCATCTGTCAATCACCGTCAATCGTCCGTCAAGCGAATGCAATTAAAAAAATTCGAAAAATCCATATATCCATATCAACTTTACGGAGCTATTCATTTCTTAGAAAAGAAAAGTCTGTTTCCCAGGTGTTTCAATATCATTTAAAAACCAGACCAAAAATATTGAAATTCTGAACAGTGAATTATGGGGATCCCAATCACTTACTCTTAAGATTTCTGACTAGTTGTCCACATTTTGTTGAAAATATAATTCTTTAAAATTCAGTTGTTACACATATGACGCATAGGCGCGCTCTTCGTTAGGTGCGAAACCTATAATACCATCTGGATTGACAAGATAGATTTCTGACCTGATGGTAACACAGATTTCCAATTAAACACCGTTATGGTCGCAAGTCACAAAAGTAAAAACAATCTGAATTCAAAAAAATTCTATTCTCAATACAATCCGAAATTCTGAGGGAAAAGATTCCTTTTCATTGCTCGAAATTTCAATTTGTTGTTTCCTTTTTCAAAATGTTCCCGGAACTCCCGGTAGGGTGGTACAGTCTCGTCCGAAAGTCCATTTCAATGCTCAGGCAGGAATCGAATATGATAGAGCTATTATACTCAAATTGAAAAGTGCAGATTCAAAAATCTTTCTAGGAAGTAAAAACGTCCTTTCTCTCATTCTCAAAAAACCATAATCTATATTCAGAATCGTAGACTTGATGACAGTAGATTTATCGATATCCGTAGAAATAAGGACCGCACATTAGAATAAGCTTCAAAGCAATAACTGTGTAAAATCGAGAAAAAACACGAAGGAAATTCCTGCATTATCCACATCACACGGGTGTTATTTACTGTCAATAAGTTAGGAACCATGTTCATCTACTAAACCTCGAGTGGAGAACCATAATGAACTAAAATGTAACACCTTGGTGAGAAACACCAGAGTTTGACTGGGCAGCGTTCGCAATGAGCGAGTCGGTAAAAATTACAAACGGATAAATCACCCAAGTCGTTCGGAGTGAAGCTGGATATTTTACCGAAGAGGGGAGGAGCCACTCTCGATTGAAAAGATACACGTGGATCCGTTCATGTCAAAACAAAAACAAATTCAAGTGCTGAATGATCATAGTTCTCCAGGAATAGTTCTTTTCCAGAAAGTTTTCATAGTATTTTCACGTTTTGTTAATAATACCATCAAATTCTTCATTATTACCAAAGAGTGGACGAGGTAATTACTTCGTTTATCTGAAGAGATTTACTTGATACTACTTATAATTCAATAACAAAGAGACAAAATTAGATAAGTCTATTATTTCTTCGATATTTTCTCACAAATCTTCAAAACTAAGAGAGATAGTGACATTTCCATTACCATTTTGTTTGTGGAGAATTTTAAGAGCTGTCGAAAAATTTCTCACGAAAAGTCCATTGTCTTGTTCTGACTTGTAGAGATCCTGAAAAAAAAGGAACATGAAAAATCGAGTTATCCTGCTTTGTTCAAACGCATTCTAGATAATCATTCCTTTTTATGGTAATTGCAGAATGGATGAGTTACAAGAAATGAGTCTCGTACTTCTGATGATGATGCAAATCATCTTCCTTATTTTCTTCACGAATAATCGCATTGAAGAAGATGATGATGATGATGAGGTAAATGAGGCCGTAATGGTGTACATCAATGCTCGAGTACATCGGGATGATCCTAATCGCATAAAGAATTATGTGATGTTAACCGTGATGAACAACACTGAGCAACGATTCCAGGAGGATTTTCAGATTTCCACAACCGCGTTTAACTGGCTGTTAAGAGAATTATCACCATTTCTCTCTAGTCCACGAATTTCTGGATGTCAAACTCGCGAGAAAATGGAGAAGCTTCTAGCTGTTTTATGGTTTCTGGCTGTTCCAGATAGTTATCGGTAATTAGTCCTCATTGATCCCTCATCCATCCTGAAACATAATTAACTCTTCCCTTTACAGATCTGTAGGAGAGCAGTTTGACATAAGCAAATCTGAACTATTTGATGCATTTTTAAAAATCATCCACGGATTGAATGCAATGGCCCCACAAATCATCACATGGCCAAATGAAGCAAGGAGGCGCATTACTGAACAGCAGTTAGTGGAGAAGGCTGGAATACCAGGAGTAGTTGGAGCAATTGATGGTACCTATGTACGGATATCGAAGCCGCAACAAGACCCTGAAGCATACAATAATCGGAAGTGTTTTTACTCCTTTACGTTGCAAGGAATTTGTGACCATGAATTATTGTTCACGGATGTTTTCACGAGTGAGTGATATCAGAATATTTCGAAATTCTGATATCTATCCAAATTTCATGAACAATCATGCAGCTTATTTTGAGGAGCATCAGTTCATTCTAGCTGACAAGGCCTATCCCCTCCAGAAATGGTGTATCACTCCATACATAGCACATGCTGGACTCACTTGTAACGTGATTTTTCCCCCGGAAGGAAAAAATCACCGCGCCGTCCCTCCTTCCGCCTCTCTCTATTAAAAGGTCCCTTAATTAAAAAACCGTTGCTGGGCGCCAGGTGGTTTTTACGGAACCACCAAACCGGAAGTTCCTCGGCGGAGTCCTGCTCTACACGTTTATGGCTCTCAACCGGCCCGTAGCAGCAGGGAGTTCCGCCGAGAACGGAATGAAATAGGCGGAAGGGGGGAGGTGTTACTATTTTCCCGTCTAGCCCGAGAGAAAAACCATGACATGAGTCAGAGGTGGAATCGGAGGTGTTAACCCGATCCGCTGCCATTTCTCCTCAACTAACCGGAAAACAAAAAAAACCTTCGAAAACGATTCCCTAAAAACCAAAAAGAAACCTGAAAAGTTGAGAAAGTTGGGGAAAGGGAGAATAAAAAAAAATGTACTCGAAACACAAGAAAAACGGGTAGAATTTGAGTATATTGCCAGAAAAGTCAAAAATTTACATTCGGTGAACTCCCCCTCTATTATTCCCAAAATTTCCCTTAAACGTCTCAAAACGCGCGAGACTCCAAAAAAATATTATTCCACAAAAAGAAATCCAAAAAAAATCATAAATTCTCGGGAATGTCAAAAAAATGTCCTTTAAGTAATTTTATTATAGTTATTATTATTAATGGTGCTGAAATAAATTGATTTTAGTTATTATTATTACGGGTATCGAAATTCAATGATTTTAGTTATCATTATTTCAATTCGGGGAAGTACAATAACCATCCAAAGGCACAATTTCTCGGAATTCGTCCGAGGTATACGGGTGACGTGATACGGGGGGAAAGGGGGGATTGGAATGTATCGCCACGGGACTTTGGCAATAAATGCTCCAATTTTTCCTTTTGATTTTCCTCAATTAAAAATTCGAAAAAAGGTAACGGGAGGGGCAAATTGGGGCTCGTTGGGTTCGTGGGGATCAACCCCATCGAAGGGGGTCGGTTTCGGATTTTTCCCGGGGGAATTACGGGAGTTACGGGACAAAAACCACTTTGCCTACACTCACACAATGAGTGTTAGAAAACCAGCGCAGCTATCTGGTCGATAAAGTAGTGATCGGTCAATCATCGAAAATCGACACTTAATTCATCCACACCAGAGGCGGCAGGTCACGAGCATCAATAACTAGACGAAAAACGACGCTATCGAGCACGTTACGAATACGTATTTTGGGCACTTCTGTCCGAGAATTTGGCGTAACAACAACGAGAGTGACTGAGTGACACGAGACCATTAACTGAGAAACTCTACTATAACCGTCGCGGCGTCTTTTCAAACGTGGCAAGAGAATATCCTAGTTCTCCGGTTAAATCTGAGAAAAAATCATAACATCTTTTGAGTCAAGTCACATTAAATTCAGTGAGTGAATTAATTAATCAGAGACAATAACTAGAGACAATTATCGCGCAATATTAGTGACCGATTTACACCCGGTAACGAGTACGTGTGCGCGAGTGAGATAATTGACTATTGTCAGGACTTTAACAGAGACAATTCACAATTAAGTTGAGAACATTAACTTCGAGTTTAACTAATATAGTGCAAACCAAAGAATTGTGTAGTTTTACAGAATATACGTGTTTTATTTTTTATAGAAATTACCGCGTTATTCTTTTAATTACCCGATAAATATCCTTTACATCCAAATACCTAAAAAATACAGTCCACTAAAAAAGAGTCAGATCAACGCAAGACTGTGATAGAAATCTTCCAGTCTTGGCTGATAATTTTGACCTGAAATCGAGCAAAATTATTAACAATGAGTGCGAGTGAGAGAGGCATAGTGGTGTAACGGCTGATGCAACGCGTGGGTTTTGGGGCATTTTCTTTACTCAATAAAAAACGTGTTATAATACCGAAATGGCATCTAACGGGATATGTAATTAACGGATCAATACGGGGTTTAATTAAGCACGTAACGGGGAAGAAAAATACTGAATTAGTGTGAATGATTTTAACGAAGGGAGTTAAAAATGGGAAGAATAAAAATGCTGCTCACCACCTCCTGTGGCGTCTTCTCCTCTCCTTTTTCCATCTCCTAGTTCTTTTTCTCCCTTTTCCTCTCCCTTTTTCTCTTCACTAAACTTCACTCCCATTGATCGTCTTTTTTTTTCTTTTCTCTACGTATTTTTACTTCCGTTCTTTTCACAAAAAAACACGCACGAATAGCCAACGGGTGAACCACGTGTTGCAATGCCGGTTGGCGTACACTCGACTGTCTTCCGTTTTTCGTGTCCCTCGACTCGACCGGTTCATGCCCCTTTTTACCGCTAGGGCGCATGACGTATCTTTTCGCGACGGGACTTTTTCGAGCATTTTTCTTTTGAATTTAAACGGGATTCTTGGCTAACTTTTCACTTATTATTAACTCTTTTTCCGCAACCGGGCTACTTTTGGGCGCGCTTCTCCGGGATTTCACAACTACTATTTTAAATAAATTATTGGGGCATGGAACTTGTCCACCGATGCTCCCCAAAAAATGTTCAACACAATAACCAAAAAATTAAACTCTTCGAGGCACTTCACTAATAAACCAATTTTCCTACCTTAATTTTCCCTAATCAATACAAAAAATCCCCTTATTGGGAGCACCCTTTTCATGGGCTTTTCGCGCGATTTCCCATCCCTAGCCTCGCTTCCGCTTTAAACGGTCGCGTTTTCGGGGTTCGTCACGGGTTTTTGGGGCGTGGCGTTACGGGGATTTTGGGGCGTTTTCTTACGGGATTAATGAGTGGCTCTAATTTTTTTCCAGGGGTTGTGCGCGATGGTTATTGCACTTACCTTCACGCGCCGGTATTCTCCGCGAAGAACGAGATCCTTCGGGGCTCGTTACACACTGGCCGTCAAAGGAGATTTAATTCAAGGCATGCCAAAACAAGGGTCGTCATTGGAAATGCTTGGGCATTACTGTACGGACGTTTCCGTCGTCTACGCTACTTGGATATGAAGCGAACTGATTTGATTCCAGCAACGATCGTAGCATGCTGTGTTCTACATAATGTATGTCGGCGAGATCCCAATGATTTGGCAGAGCTTTATCATGAAGAAGGACGGCAGCATCTCGAGCGTCTCCACAATGATGACGATGATGTTGCTAACGCTGTGGACTTTGTAATGATCAGACAACAAGGGGTTGAACGACGTGATCGAATAGCTGATTCTCTTTATCAAGCTTGATTGAAGAACGTTTGGAAAGAGTTGAAGTTCCAAAATTTATGATTATTAGTTTCATATGGTGTTCTGTAAATAAAGTTAACTTTGGAAGAAAATTCTAAGCATTCTCAAGATCTATATTAACCCATCAATTATCGAAAGATCGCTCATCATTTTTTGTAAAATTTCAGCTTAAAATATTTCCAGTGCTAATTATCATAAATAACGAAGAGTTGTGCGGAATCATAATCGATTTTCGCTATTTTCTCATTTTTGAGGTCTTTGACTCTATCGAAGCTGTTGGGTAATAAAGGAATAGATTAAGTTTAAGGAAACTCATTCGTAAAGGCTAAACGCAAAGAAAATTCAATGTAATTCGTATTTTTTCTGGCGTGAAAAATATTTCATTTTGTTTTAATCTTGAGCATTGTTTCAGCTGTCCATGACACAGTGTACTTACTGTAACGTGACTTTTTATCCGGGGGGATAAAAAGCCACCGCGCCCTCCCTCCCTCCGCCTCTCTCACACAATGTCCCTTACTTAAAACTGTTCTGTGGGCGCCAGGTGGTTTTTACGGAACCACCAAACCGGAAGTGCCTCGGCGGAGTCCTGCCCTACATTTTTACGGCTCTTAACCGGCCCGTAGCAGCCAGGAGTTCCGCCGAGAACGGAACGAAATAGGCGGAAGGGGGGGGAGCTGTTACTTTTCTCCCGGCTAGCCCCCGAGAGAAAAACGTGACATGAGTCAGGGGGAATCGGGGATGTTAACCCGATCCGTTGCCATTTCCCATTAACAAAAGAAACCCCAAAAAACGGCTTTTGTATAGTGTAAGGGTACCTGGTGACACACTCTGTAACTTTCAAATTTCCCGCTAAATTGTGACCATTTTCATTAATTACTGCTTCAATATACCTGCAGCGCCTTCGATTGAGTTGTTGACCACTTGAAAATTAATCTTTCTTGACCGCGTGGTGCCGAAGAGGAGACACAGCAAGTGCCGGTTTGCAAATGTGAAAAAACATCAAGTACACATAATTCTTCAACATCAAGTAAGGAAAAACTGACAATTACACTAACACAACATCTATAACAACATGTTATTACATGAATTTCTTGAAAAGTGTCGCGACAAAAATTCTCTTATCAAGTTTTTGATAAGGAAAAGAGTGATACGAAATAGGTTATGTTGTCCCTCGTGTTCGAAGGATTGTACATTGAGTAAAAATAATTTTCTCTTCATTTGCAAAAAAGTTAACGGTAATAAAAAATGTAAAACAAAAATTTCCATCTTTAGAGACACTATTTTTGAAAAATCAAGATTGGACATTTGTGATTTTCTTAGATTTTTTGCATATAAACTTGTTTTCCACCCAACACAACGTACTCTTCAAGTACATTGTGATATTTCTCCTAATACTGCCGTCAAGTTGAGTCACAAGTTCAGAAATCTATGTAAAATACATTATTTTCAAAATTTACGGAAAATCGGTGGAGACGAAATTGTAGAAATTGACGAGACAAGAATTGGTCCAGGTGAAAACTCAAGTAGATCAAGATTGGGTTATTGGGTTGTGGGGGGTATTGGCAGACAAAGCAGAAGAATGTTTGTAGCATTGGTTAAGGGTAGATCCAAAGAAATTCTACACCAAATCATCAAAAAATACGTAATTGCAGGTACAACAGTACATACAGACTGTTGGTCCTCATATTGTGGACTTTCAGTCCATGGATACAGACACTTTACTGTCAATCACTCACACAATTATGTGGATCCACATTCTGGGGCCTATACTCAAAATATTGAGAGTTCATGGTATAGTTTGAAAACTTGTCTACCAAGAAAAGGGTTAAAGAAACAATATTTTTTTGAACATTTTGCGGAATTTTATTTCCGACAAAGAAATAATCCCAAACAAATTCTTGAAGTCTTTCTTGATTTATTAAGAACAACCACCCCGGATGAACTTGAGGCTGCATCTGATTGGTTTGACTCTGAACATATGTTCAACATGAATTTGGATGAATGATACACATGAGTGGGTTGTGAAAGATTACCAGGTATGAATGTTCTAGTGAAAGTAAAGTTGAAAGGTCAGAAAAACATGTTCCACTTCTATCTGCCTTCCACGAGGAATAAATGGACTTTACAACTTCAAAAAAGTAGTGAGACTGATGGTGTGGTGAAAGTGAAGTTTTTTCATTAACTTTTGTATTTAATAATTTTTTAAAACAAACAAATTGCCCATGAAGAGGGGTGGTGTAAAGGGAAAAGATCTCAATTTCATCATCATTTATCATTTTCATAACTTAGACTGGGTGAAACGGTAGTTCCATCGCAAGATGTAGAGCTACAGGTACCAAATTAACAGTCTCCATTTCCATTAACTGTTGGACTTGTCGGCTATTACAGCGTCAAGTTCCAACACATTTTTTGGAACCGGAGCCCCTCCACGTGCACGTCGTGGTTCTGCCAGCATGACTGAGAGAGGGGAGCGCGATAGAAACATGCATGTTCAAGAACAACAGCTTGTGAGTCCTTCACACTTTCGTTTAACTAAACATAAGTGTCAATGACACACAAGTTGAACATTATTCACTTGTTTTTCCTTGACAATATCATATACTCATCATCATTCAACATAATTTCACTGAATATCAACAATAGAAACCTGTGAACATAATATTTTGCAAGTTGTCACTAGGGTACAGCTGTGCTATATCAAAGCCCAAAAAACCTTCGGAAAACGATTCCCTGAAGACCAAAAGATACCTGAAAAATTGAGAAGATAGGGAATACGGAACTCTCGAATAAATTACTCGGACTAGATAAATCTGGTAAAATCATAGTATATTGACAAAATGAAATAATTACAATTTACTTGACTCGAAAATTAATAATCATCGGAACTTTAATATGAGACAAAAGAAGTTATTTCATAAAAATAAGAATTATTGAAAATTATATTTGAAAGGAAATTCAGAAATAAATTATTTTAGTTATTATGATTCAAAGTCTAGGTAGAACAATAACCATCCAAAAGGCACGGATTTCTCGGAACTCGTCCGAGGTATACGGGTGACGTGATACGGGGGGGGGGGGAGGGGGAAATTGAAATGCTTCGTTCAAAGATTAACGCATTTTTCTCCCCAAGTGATATTTCCGCTTTCTTTAATAAAAAATCGGAATATGTTTTCGGGAGGGGTAAATTTGGGGGTCGTTGGGTTCGTCTACTTGATCCCTATCGAGTGGGATGCGTTTCGGGATTTTTCAATGGGAATTTCGGGACTTATTACTGAAATTCATTTTTCCCTACCCAAACGTAACGAGTGCGAGTGAGATAGACTCACTACGCGTCACGGCAAGTGAAAGGACGCGGGGTTCTACTTGTTAACGTCCATAAGATTGGAACATCAACGTCACGGCAATTTCGTTTCGTTAATTAATTAATTAATTACTTAATTAATTGTTTACCTCAACACAACGAGTGCGAGAGAGACAGACGACCGGCTCGTTTCGGCTGATGCAACACGTGGATTTTGGGCATTTTTCCTTCTAACAAAAAAAATGTAAAATAGACGCCACGGGGTTTTCACGACGGGTGGGGCAATTAAGTGAATAAATTAATATTTAATTACGTCACGGGGAAAATCACAGGAAGTTAAATTCAAGGAATTACTACGGGGAGTAGAAAATACGAGAAAAAGTTTATTCTCTTACCACCTTCTTCGGCGGCTCTTCCTCTTTCCTTTTCTCCGATTTCTCCCGTCCTCTCGAATTCCTCTCCTCTCTTTCCTTTCGTTCCTTTTCCAAAAACCTCGCGTACAACGGAAAAAAACACACCACACGTGTTGCACACTGTCCGGCGTATCTGCGACTGTATCTGTGTCTCTATGGGCACGGTCGCTCTCACAACTCATGCCCCTTTCGGCCGCTAGGGTGCATGACACGGATCTTCACGACGGGACTTCTTCGCGCGGTTTTCATTCAAATTTAAACGAGGATATTGACTACTTTCTCCACTACTCGTTCATTTTCTTCGCGACCGGGCTACTTTTGGGCGCGCTTCTTCGGGATTTTCAATTACTAATTTCCTCCTTTTATACTTCATTGGGCACGGATCGTGTCCGCTGATGCCCCTTACTCTAACACTAATTAAAGACTATGACCTTGAGGCACGGATCTTGTCCGCCGCTGCCTCCTAAATACTACCGGGCCTTTTAAATCCCACAAAAATACGATTGGCGTACCTTGCGGCACGGATCTTGTCCGCTGTTGCCTCCCAATCCTCACTAAAACTAATAAAAAAACAAAATATTTCTCAACCTTTTTCCTCACTAATACAAAAAAATCCCCTTATTAGGAGCGCCCCTTTTACTGGGCTTTTCACGCGGTTTCCCATCCCTAGCCTCGCTTCCGCTTTGAACGGTCGCGTTTCGGGGTTTGTCACGGGTTTTTGGGGCGTTGCGTAACGGGAATATTGGGGTTTTTGATATAACGTATACGGGGTGACTCGACTATTTGCCTCAGGGTTGTGCGCGACGGTTATTGCACTTACCTGTGCTCTGCCGATGTTCTGCGACGAACGAGATCCTTCGGGGCTCGTTACACCCCCCTCCGTTGCCACACCCTCTCCTCCTCTCAGGCGGCGATGCGTGGTCCCGGTGTTGTTGATCCTCGTCCTTCGGTGGTGGCTCTCCTCGCTGTTGACGTTAGTCCTGTGAATGGAAATTGTGGGCTTCTACTGAAATAACTACAAAAATTTTTAGGAACAATAGAAAAGTTTTATTATTTAATTGTGTTTTTTTTTTTTTTTTTTTTTTTCGGGTCCAACGATTCTATGCTCCTCCTCTTTTTTCCTTCGTTACGGGTTCGTTGATCGTCTATTCCTTCTCGACACAGGTCCAACAATTTTTATTCGTCACGGGTTCAGATTGTTCTTTTTCTCGACACAGGGCCTACAATCGTGGAAATGTGTTCACGGGTTTAGAACTCTCCTTCTCTTCTTTATCTCGACACGAGTCCAACAAGCGCGGATGATTTTAATTAACGGGTTTAAGCTCTCCTTCTCTTCTTTGTCTCGACACGGGTCCAAAAGCGTGGAAATGTGTTCACAGGTTCAAACTCTCATTCTCTTCTTCGTCTCGACACGGGTCCAAAAGCGCGGAATTTTCCTCCTCCTATGATAGTGTACTCTATCGGCGTCCACGACTTCCTCTAGCGTTCCTCTTATTTTTCTCCTCATCTTTGCTCTTGGGATGAGCATAGTCGAGACGCGAGTAAGAGTCCTGCTGTCGCCAGCGTTCTTTCTCGTTCTTCGCTCGCCAATACTTTTCGTATTGCTCTGGAGTCATCTCGAAGGTCGTTGGAGGGTTGGTACGAGAGTATGTTGGGTTCACAGGATTTGGCTGTGTGACGGGAGTGATTAGTAGGGGACGTGGTTTTGGCAAGTGCCATGAATCGTCACTGTTGGTGGACTCGGGGCTACTTGACCTTGACGTTGACGTGCTTGAAGGGGAAGTTGGAGCACGTGATACGGAGCTAGGTGCGGGGGGAGTGATCGTTGGTCGGGTTGGGGCTTCCTCGACGCTGGATCGGAATTGAGACGTCACTGGGGCTGGGATTCTAAGGGATAATAACGGTACTGGGGCATTTGGACTTGTTGGCACGGGGATTCTGTTGGCTCTTGGGGCTCGTTGTCTCTTGGATGCCGGGGCATGGGGGAGACTGCGAAACAGGGCGGGATTATGACTGAACTGCCTCTTTTCCCAGTATAGGTGTCAATCATGGTGTATACAAAGATGCGAGGAGATACCATGAGCTCCGCACTTATGGCAATACGGTTCGTCATCGACCTCGGGACATCTTTTGCCTATGTGGCCGACGAAGTGGCATTTGAAACACCACTTAGTACACGGGTAGAATTTGTCAAATTCTGGACCAGGCCAGTCGACTTTTGTGCCATTCGGGTACCGGGGAGGGGGTCTAGTTTTGACACGGGAGTTTACTGTTGCCCTGTTAGAGGCACAGGTATCAGTGGGGTTCGAGGCTTCGGATTTGGCCTGCATCGGGGTTACCGAGTGGGTTGTGGGGTTCGTGACGGGGGTGGGGACAACAGTGGACTGAAGCTGCATGGTCTCTTCATCACTAACTGTTGCCCAATAGGACTTTGGGGCTGGGGCCTTCGCTTCCTTCGTTTCCGGGAGTAGTCTCTCGAAGGGAGCCTGCGTTGGGACTGGGGACTTCGCCTCATTCGTTTTCGGGGGTGGTCTCTCGAAGGGAGACTCGTGGGTATTAACGTCACGGGGATCATGACGGAAGTCCAGGGTGTCTGCTCCTGTGACTTCGGTACGGGATTCCTTAGGTATTTTCGGGATCGTACCCGTGGACGGCGTTTTAACGGTTTCGGGAAGTAAAGGGGTTGTGACAGTAGAGTTGACTCTTTCCGCTGGGGCACTTCCCTGAAGTGGCAGCGACGGGAATGGTGGAAGAGCACTGATGCTCGCTGGAAAATGCAGGGCCATGTGCGTCAATCCCTCCAGGGCTCTGATAAGGCCTGGGCGACGAGCTTCTATGGTCCAGAGATCCCACAGATAAGGCTCCAATAGAGCCCAATACTGGTTCTCGGGACGGCCACCTGATGAAACTGCGACTTCGTCGGATACGCTTTCGGTTGACACTTCTGGTACGTCCTTCTCCAGCTTCTCCTCTTCTGCTTTCTCTATCTCCTTCGGGAACAGGTCCTTTTCCTCTCCATCAATTTCGACGTCTTCATCGATTGCCTGTAATTAATTCAGGTTGAATAAGATATTCTTACACGGACTTAGCTACTATCCCTGGGAGTTCTTTGAGGCGTGCTACGCAAAAGTCTACGGGGGAAAGGATAGCATAATACTTCTCCTTCGTCACGGGTGTTTCTACTCCAGAATTTTTGTCACAGGTTCTTTCGTTTCAGGGGTTGTGATACGGGATGTTGCTTTGCGGGAAATCGTTCGTAACATGGAACGAATGGTGAGAGCGTTTCGGGTTAATATAACGATTCGGGCTATCCCATAAATTATGGGACGTTACTGCGGGTTCGAAAAAGATTTTTAACTTTTCCGAGGACACGGGATTTTGAGACTCTGAGTCTCTTACGATACATATTTGGGCTGCCGATGTAACAGGCCTTTCGGGAAATGGAGATATAGTATCCGGCTCTACACACCTCCATTGGGACTTCCCGAGTTACAGGACGGGACGTTGCACTGGGCAGTTGATCACACGCGGAACTGTCGCACTTTTTTTTTTTTTTTTTCCCACTTCGCGACACTCCCTTGTTGTTTTCTTTTTCCTTGCGATCGCGACGGGGCTTGTTCACTCTCTCCAAACGGGAATTATTATATTTTTTTTTTCTTTGTGATCTCAAATTATTTGGGCGATGAGCTAAGGGATTATCCCCACTCTGCAGATCACGTGAACAGGCCTTTTGTCCTCGCTATTTTCGCCTTTAACGAATAGTGCCAGAAAGATAAACAGGAATAAAAACAAAGTTGAGATTGAGATTGTATCTCTCTCTCACTCTTACAGGGCTTGGAAATTTTATTTCCAATTTTATTTCAAATCTCGCGATTTAAAAATGACGTAAGACACGGGTCGATACTTGTTCGAAAACAATGGGACAATAGAGTTTCCCACGGGGATTAGTGTTTTGGAGATTTTACTCGGATTATCTATCCTCTGTAAAGTCAAGAAAGCAATAGTAACAGGCCACGGGAGTTTCTTTTAATATTACGGAGAATTAAAATTTGGCGATTGAAACGGGGTTTATTTTTCACGGGGAATTTTATCGAGTGTTACATTGAACAACTCGAATAAAATCGTATACGGCGTTGTTACGGTACGTTACGAAAATGAATGTTTTTTTTCTGAAACAGGGCCACTTACTCCACGTAAACTATAACGTTCACTTTGGATAAAGTTTTCGACACTTTCGAAATGTTACGGGGAATTTTTGGGAATCGGGAAAATTAATATATTATTAATTTGAAATTATTAATTAATTTAATAATTAAATAATTCGAATCGGCAAATGGGTAAACGTCACGGGATAATAGAGCGCGTCTTTTACTCTCATTTTTCGTAAATTTCTCGGAATGGCGTGAGAATTTTATTGCTTCTGCAATGCCTTGAAATAAATACACAACAGTCACGGGTCGATCGCGGGATAATCCGGTGACGTAATCACCGAATGTAACAAAGACAATGAGGTTTTGGACGGTGAAATTGTAACGGGAGAATTAAATAAAATGATGAATTTTTGAATCTGTAGGTATTGGATTGATTTTTAATTGATGATATTTTTTTTCCTATGGATTTAACGGATTTCAAATAATACTCTTCCTTTCCCTTTTTTTTTTTTTTTTCCTTCTCTAACAACTATCCTAGCTTTCCCTAATTCTCAATTTCTCCCAAAAATTAGAAAACCAACGAATTAATTGAAACAACGGATCGGGCCCCACGTTGGGCGCCATTTTGTAACGTGACTTTTTATCCGGGGGATAAAAAGCCACTGCGCCGTCCCTCCCTCCACCTCTCTCTATCAAAGTTCCCTGTTAAAACCTAATAAATGGGCGCCAGGTGGTTTTTACGGAACCACCAAACCGGAAGTTCCTCGGTGGGTTCCCGCCCTACATATTTACGGCTCATACCCGGCCCGTAGCAGCCATGGAACTCCACCGAGAACGGAACGAAATAGGTGGAAGGGGGGAAGTGTTACCTTCTTCCCGGCTAGCCCGAGAGAAACCACATGTCATGAGTCAGGGGGGAATCGGGGGTGTTAACCCGATCCGTTGCTGTCCCAAAAGAAAAAGAACCAAACATCCCGAAAACAAAACACCAACGTCTTGAAACCCTCGAAGAAACCTGAAACGGTGAGAAAGTTGGGAAAGGGAGAATAAAAAAAAATAATCGAAACACAAAAAGATTCGGGTACAAGTAAAGTATATTGCCAGTAGAATCAAAAAATTTTACATTCAGGGCCTCGATTCTCGAAGCGACCAAAAATTTTTTCGTGAACGGAAATCGTTCCGTTCACGGAAAAGATTCGTTGACGAAAATCTTTCACGCATGAAATGGGTTCCGTAAATAAAAAGTTTCCGTCCGTGATTAGCGCGGTGAAGATAATATTGTGCATCTGTCAAATCACTAACCTCAAATAAGTGTTTTTTATTCACTGTATTCGTTTTTTTATTTTAATTATGGATTTTTTCAGCCGATATATTTATCTCGACCTTTTGAATTACCTTCAGATACATGAAGTTCATTACCCCCGAATGTTTAACGTGCCACTAGACCCTTTGCAAAGATTATTTTGTCTTTGCTTCCATCGTTATTGTTCTGTGGCTTATTCAGGAATTTATTTTCATTCAATTATTTTTATATTGAAAATAATGATCTTTAATAATTTAGTATTAATTGCATGGAAAAATTATCTGCCAGACTATGAGAAATGCGTGACAATGCAACGACTCACGGACGGAATCTTTCCGTTTACGGAACCCGTTTTACGCGTGGAAGATTTCCATCAACGGATCTTTTCCGTGAACGGAACGATTTCCGTTTACGGAAAAATTTTTGGTCGCTTCGAGAATCGAGGCCCAGGTGAACTCCCCGTTTATTATCCCGAAAATTTCCCTTAACGGCTAAAACTGCGCGAGACTCAAAAAAAATAAGAAGAAAACCCAAAAAATATAATAAATTCTTGGAAATGGCCAATAATGTCCTTCAATTAGTTTTATTTTAGTGATGATTATTGGTTACTCTGAAATAAATTGATTTTAGTGATTATTATTGCGTGTATCGAAATTTGATGATTTTAATTATGATTATCACGCGACGATAAATAAAATTATTTTAGTTATTATTATTCGATTCCTGGAAAGCACAATAACCGTCCTGAGGCACTAGATTTCTCGGAATTTGTCCGAGGTATACGGGTGACGTGATCTGGGGGGGGGGGGGGGGGGGGGAAGGGGAAATGGAACGTATTATCACCGGGTTTTGGCAATGAAATGCTCCAATTTCCATTTCAGTTTTTCCTCATAAAAAAATTCAAAAAAACGTCACGGGTGGATAAATGGGGACTTGTCGGGTTCGTGGGGATCAACCCCATCGAAGGGGGTTGGTTTCGGATTTTTCCCGTGGGAATTACGGGAGTTACGGGTCAAAAACCATTTTGCCTACCTCAACACAACGAGTGCGAGAGAGACAGACGACCGGCTCGTTTCGGCTGATGCAACACGTGGATTTTGGGCATTTTTCCTTTTAACAAAAAAAATGTAAAATAGACGCTACGGGGTTTCACGACGGGTGGGGCAATTAAGTGAATAAATTAATATTTAATTACGTCACGGGGAAAATCACAGGAAGTTAAATTCAAGGAATTACTACGGGGAGTGGAAAATACGAGAAAAAGTTTATTCTCTTACCACCTTCTTCGGCGGCTCTTCCTCTTTCCTTTTCTCCATTTTCTCCCGTCCTCTCGAATTCCTCTCCTCTCTTTCCTTTCGTTCCTTTTCCAAAAACCTCGCGTACAACGGAAAAAAACACACCACACGTGTTGCACACTGTCCGGCGTATCTGCGACTGTATCTGTGTCTCTATGGGCACGGTCGCTCTCACAACTCATGCCCCTTTCGGCCGCTAGGGTGCATGACACGGATCTTCACGACGGGACTTCTTCGCGCGGTTTTCATTCAAATTTAAACGAGGATATTGACTACTTTCTCCACTACTGGTTCATTTTCTTCGCGACCGGGCTACTTTTGGATACGGATCTCGTCCGCTGCTGCCTCCCAATCCTCACTAAAACTAATAAAAAAACAAAATATTTCTCAACCTTTTTCCTCACTAATACAAAAAAATCCCCTTATTGGGAGCGCCCCTTTTACTGGGCTTTTCACGCGGTTTCCCATCCCTAGCCTCGCTTCCGCTTTGAACGGTCGCGTTTCGGGGTTTGTCACGGGTTTTTGGGGCGTTGCGTAACGGGAATATTGGGGTTTTTGGTATAACGTATACGGGGTGACTCGACTATTTGCCTCAGGGTTGTGCGCGACGGTTATTGCACTTACCCGTGCTCTGCCGATGTTCCGCGACGAACGAGATCCTTCGGGGCTCGTTACATTACCGATACTGAAGGTAAAAGCCATGAGAAATGAGCTCAATTTCTGAGGATAGTGAGACTGATGAATTTCATACAAACAGTTTTTTCAAAATATCACGAAAACTGAGAATGATGGAGAAATTTTGGAATGAACTTTTTTTCTAGCTCTCATTTTCTTGTACAAAGAAGTTCTCTATGAAAATTCCTCCATCTTGTTTAAATTCCAGGATATTATCAAGAAATTACAAAATCAGAATAAGATAATAAAAGGTACTGTCAATTTGTTCACAGTTTTTTCAAAATATCTAAAAAACTGTTAGAGATAAATAAATTTTATGAAAATTTTTTTTTTAATTCTCAGGCTCCTTAGTGGAGAAGCTCTACAAAATTAATTCATTTCTAGATTTCGAGATTCACTCAATGTCTGGTGAACTGAGACAAATTAGTTTTTCTTTGAATATCTTAGAATCTATTTTTCAGAGGAGGCTATTTCTTGTAGGCAACTTTTTTATAGAGGAATCTCATGAGATTTACGAAATTTTCATTATAAAAATTTATCTATCTCTTGTGGATTTAGAGATATTCCACGAAAAAGGGGATCACGAGAGTAAAATGACGAAAGTCAATTCAAGAGTGACATTAGTTTCTCTAATTCATAACATCTTTTTAAGCAATTAAATTTCATCCTTATCATTATTAATTACATGCTATCGTATAAAATGCAAATAATAATCACATCTTCAAAATATGATGACATTTCAGCAGCGAAGAAAATGCACGGAAAATATTAACGAAAAGGAGACTTATACATATTTTTTTGGTGATACCTCGGGAACTAAACGCGATGAAGTGATTTTACCTCAATCTTTTTCTGTACCGAATTTCAAAAGCTACAGGAAACAGTTAGAGCAAAATTGCCTCATCTTGCTTAGTTCCTGAATCACAGCATGTGGTCTATACCATAATATAAAATATAAAGGAACGTTTGCACTTTTTTCTTGAAAGGTGAATGCTGAAGCTCACAATAGGCGTTGGAGAAGTGACAATTGGAAACGAAAAGAAAAGTAGTGAAATATGGAAGAAAAGGTACTGAATATAATCGAAGGTACTGAATTAAATCGCTTTTCTCTTCAACTTTTTTTTCGTAGACTATTTTTCATGGCCTCAGCTACGTCTTTGAAGGTATTGATGCAAGAGGCTTGTATCGCGATCGTCTCCGCATGACGCAGTTTAACCCCTTCTTCCTTCTCCTTCTGAGAAACTGAAAAATTATCTAAATACTTTTCAAATTTTGTCCTTTTTGGCTTTGGAATCACTTTCAACTCTTCAGCACCAGCCTCATCATCCGAATCATCTAGCTTCCTCTTTTTTTCATCTTTTTATTTTCTCTTCTCCATCTTTTTCATAGGCATATTTTTCCTCCCTCCGATAAATGAAGCAGTCGCGATTGGTGTGGTTCTTGGATTGTCTTTGAAGATTTCATTCATTTCATCAAAGAACTCAAAATGAAAAGGAGCACTGCCAGTCGCGTTAGCAGACATGTTGTCGAGTTAATAGTCTTGCTTCAGCGCAGACCATTTGTCTTTGATTTGTTACACATCATGACATCCCTGTTCTTGGGAATGTTCTGCCTCAAATTTTTTCCAAATGTGATCATTTTTCACCTTAGTGGACGAAAATTCTTCCTTATGCTCTTTGTAGAAGTCGATCAGAGCTAGTGTCTGGGCTCTTGACCACGTAGTTTCAGGCTTTCTGTTTGAACCAGACATTTTGGAAGTACTGCTGGCTGTGTTCGATCCTTGTTCTTTCTCCCCAGCATCAGCAACTGACGATTCACTCTCGATAGTCGGCTCGAGATTCACCCAGATTAATTGTCCTTGAAAAAAAGGGAAGCAAATTAATTAAGCTGTTACACCACTATAAAGGCCAAAAAGGGACTTTCAGGGATATTTTTTCGGTGGAAGAGGTGGAAATAAAATGATGATATTTGAGGGATGATTAAAGACATACTCAAGTCTTGAGAAAAACAAACATTAATAAATGACGACACCAGAGGCACTCTTGTGAGGCTCCTCGAAATTCGTTGACTCTGTAACCTCTTAATGAATATCCTTCACTCTTACTTAATTATTCACATAGTAATGAAGCAATATTTGACGGAATAATGAGTCAACGACAGTCAATATCAATCAAACTTTATTCTCTGATGATTCATTGATGTATTCAAGAAATATGTATATAATCATGTATGTTGATATTTACCATCTTTGTTAACTGAAAACTCCCCCATTTCCTTTTGTATGTAAGAACCTCCAGCCGTAACCAATTCTCCATCTTCCACCAATTGTCCGGATAGATTCATACCTAGAAATCAATATTGTGACAATCATAACAAAGGCAGTGCATATAGGCAAACCACGAGAAACGTGCAGTTCACATTTGTGGTTAAATCGTAGTTCTTATATTGTTTCATGGCAATTTTTTTGATGATTTGCCTGTAATGACTTTTATTTTAGCTCAATATCTCACTTACCTGTAACGGATTACTTCTTGGGTCCATTACTAGGTCTAATGATAATTGGTGCTGAAATTAGAGGTTAAATGCTTTGCAACACAATTCAAAATCTCGAAAAAAACGGATCCACGTGCTTGGTGGTGATCGAATGAAGCCCCGCCCCTCTTCGGTAAAATATCCAGCTTTATTCCGAACAGCTCGAGCGATTCATCCATTTGTAATTTTTACCGACTCGCTCATTGCGAACGCCGCCCAGTCAAACCCTGGTGTTTCTCACCAAGGTGTTACATTTTAGTTCATTATGAACACACCTCTGTTGATGGAGTTGAAAATCCATCTTACGACCGAAAGGTTTGACCTCAACTTACATAATTGATATAGAAAGAGCGTTTTAAGGGAGTTAATGATTATGTCTTGTGCTTTCACTGAACAAACTTCTTATTGCTCACTTTGCTCCAATAACTTTATGATTTCCGGCAAGAAATCAGGCCCTCGCGGTTTCGGAAAAACTGTATAAATTCGGAATTAATACGGTCAGAGTTTAGTCTATATTCCGTATTTATACGGTTTATCCGTGCAGTTTTTATACGGTGTTTATACTGTTGTAATACGCTCTTTGTACTCGATATATGCAGGATTTTTCCTTATCGACCGTTGAAATATAGCTACGTAGTATTTATCTAGCATTTATCCAGTGTTTATACGAGATTTATCCAGCGGTTATACGAGATTTATCCAGCGCTTATAAGGGATTAATTACTTAGAGTTGAGAATTCGAATAAGTTCAATTATCACGAAAATGTATGGAAAGTGGTATTAATTGGGCCAATGGCATTAATTGGGCCATTGACGGTAAACAGCACATATTCGGAATATAGTCTTTATATATAAGGAATATTTACGATATACATATACTATTTGTTCAGCTTTTATCTGGTATTTAATTAGATTGCAGTCGGTATATATACTGTATATCAACGGAATAAATTGTGACTAAAAACTGCACGGATAAACGGATTTTATCGGGAGTAAATGCGGCATTTATACGGCATTTATGCTTATACCGTATTCATCGGGTATTTATACGGTCTTCTCGAAACCGCGAGGGGGAGCAAAGGAGTAGAGTAAATTGAGTCGTTTTCCATTCAAAATGATCTTTTTCGGGATATTTTGAAAATTAATCGTAACACTGAATGTTCCATTCAGTCTTATGAATCAAAAAAATTTCATTTCACTGTGCAAGGAAGACCAGTATGGGAAATCCTGGCTCCAGTTTCAGTTCTGAAACTGGGCAAGGGAGAGTCCTGAATGGAATTGAATCAACTGCATTCACCCTTTACTACTCATATGAATTCCATGTATGAGGGAAACAAATAGACGGTTAATTTGTCTTTTGTTACAGATTTCATCTCTTTCATAAGTGATGATTTGGACAAAAATGAATGCTGATGATTTAGTAATGGCTTCTAGTGCCTAGAATACATGTTCTCTCCCTGAAAATTCGAATCAGTGAATGATTTACAATTAATAGGAAGCAGGAGTTCCACCGTTTGTGCGTTATTTGCAAACCCCACTCTTTGTGTGACATTTAATATTTTGCCAATTCGATTGGCAAAATGCTTCCGAATGGGATTTTACCCATAATCAATCGAATCTCTATAAGAATGGATATCTTTTCAGTCGCTCAAAAAATAACATTACTTCTCGCAAGAAATACGCACTCGTAGATCCCTACAAATATTGCTTGAGACTGTATCGATCTGTTTAGTATTCCATCTACGATATTTGGAATCAACCTGGAATTCGAAATCTTAGCTCAGAATCATCGATTAAATTGCAATAATATCACATGATACATAAAAATTCAATATCAGATGAAAATTCAGATCCTATGATGAAACACAAAAATTGACGTTCGGGTTCCAAATAGGATTTCTATTTTTTCTGATTGCCGTCAGAATGAAAAGGTACTCATCTTGTAGAGAAAATTGTCTACTTTCGAATGGTGAAATAAAAAATAGTAGTGTTGCTAGTGAGAAAACTAAGAAAAATCGTGATTTTTGAAAACATTAATTTATCGGAAATCCTTACAAGAGACTTCTTCTGAAAAATCTGGAATTCTCACTATTTGTGGGGCTCATTGAGATGAATCTTTTAAGCTGAACTTGGATGTAATCGCTTGGATAATTTTCGAGATATAACCTTTTTTTATAAAATGGTTTTTGGCCAATATCTCAGAAACTACTGGAGCGATTTCGTCCAATTTCAATACCAAACTTTTCACTCATTAGATGTACAAACTGGCGAAATTTGAAGTCTCTAACTCAGATAGTTTTTGAGCTATCATGTGTAGTAAATTCAGGATAAAAAACACTGTAATTGAAATTATCTGCAAACGAAAAATCTGAGCGAAATTTACCCCGAGTGAAAATTGTGAGTTCGAATGAGATGTATTTCATCGCTGAGAGTCGGGGCTGTGAATCAATTTTTCGCGGAGAAAAGTCGGAAAAACGATTTTTCGAAAATTTGAGTGTTTTCGAAAAGTACTCAACCGATTCCGTTCAAATTTCACTGACAGCAATTTGCATGGGGAGGGAAAGTACTGTTAAATTTTCAGCTCACCAAGTATTACCGCTGCTGAGCAATGAGCCGATATCTGTCACACACACACACACACACACACACAAACACACACATTTTTTGAAAATCTCATTTCTCAACGTTTTGGATCATTCTGAGTTATATTCCGATGGAATCTCAAAATCGAAAAAAATCGCGTTTACAATGCTTCCATTCGAAAGCAAAACAGGAAAATGAGATTGAGGAGAGGAAATAATGTATTTCATCAGCTGAATGCTAAATATAAAGAGAGAACAGGGGAAGAATGACAGGGAAAAGCTCAATGAAGCTGGTTAATGTTGTATATTCATTGAGAATCTTTGCAAATGATGTTTTTATTGACGATGATGTTTATTCTATTCATATTTCAGTTGTAAAACTACCGTACATTGGAAGTGAGTTGTATTTTGCGAAAAATATAATTCAGTGAGAGTTTCCTTTCATTGAAAGTAATTAGTTCTTCACGAATTAATGATCATTCTAATCCCTCAACTAAGTTATATCAATCAGACATAAACTCCTTCGGATGTTAATGATATGGACGTGGATGCAATGTCTTCAAGATGGGAAGATTTGCTAATTAAAACACTTGTCGTAGCTCATTAACGATCTCGTTGCAGGAACAACGCATAGTTATATTATATTCAACGGCAAACTGATGTTACTGAATGGCACATTCTCTACAGCAGAATGTATGTGCACAGGGGAGACTAATAATTAAGGAGGTTCCTCAGTTTCTCGGCAAAAGCAAGGAAATATTCCAGACTGTTGAAAATTTACGAACAGGCTTATTGCGTCATTACCATTATATAGTAATTTTTTGGGATTCATTTTCCATGAGAATAAAGGAGAAAATAATTATGGAAGTTAGATATTATACATGGGGTTATATGAGCGGTAGAGAATTGTAGCATGATTACTTCATTACTGATCGAGCGGGCTACGTAGGTACTCGCCAAAGTTTAACGACTTTCCGCATAACCCCATGTATAATATCTAACTTCCATAATTATTTTCTCCTTTATTCTCATGGAAAATAAATTCCAAAAAATTACTATGTTATGGCAATTACGCAATAAGCCTGTGCGTAAATTTTCTGCAGTCTGGGATATTTCCTTGTTTTTGCCGAGAAACTGAGGAACCCCCTTAAGATCGGAGACTTCATTTAAATTTGAGTCTCACTAAGTTGCTAAGCAGCTAGGATCCTCGAATCGATGGATAAATTTGATGATTGAATGAAGTTCAGAATGTCAAAGTGACATTTGTGAGTTTTCAGGTGTTTGAAATTTCGCCCCGAGTTCCGCTCAGAGGTCCCCTCAGAGTTCCGTTGAGAGGTCGTCACAAAATTGAAACGCGCGAAAACTCTCACAAATGTCACTTTAATATTTAAAATATCGTTCAATCATCAAATTTATTTATTGATTCGAGTATCTTATTTGGTTTGCTTAGCAACTTAGTGAGACTCGATTTTGAATTAAGTCTCCGGCCTTACTGATAATGTTTGCCAATTGCTGATTACACAATGTACATAATTGAACTTCAGAAATAGCTAAAATATTGAACTTTGTTATGAGATCTATGGGAGATTTTTTTGGCAATCAAATGTGGTATTCTAATCATAAATTCAGTGATAAAGAAATGGAATAAGATTTTCTGGTCATCTCTTTGAATTATCGCAGAAAACTGAAGAAGTAGGACCTGATTTTAATGTTTCAAGCGGCAATTGGAATTAGTAATATAAAACTGGAGAACATAAATTACAAAAAAATCCAACAAAATTTCAGCAAAGGTCACCATCCGTTCTAATTTTGGGAATATTCAACAGAAAATGATGACAAAGATACGTCGATTTCTTTTATTACCCCTTTAGAAATTTTCTATTTCCCTTAGATTGTAAGATATTTGTGAAAATCTATTCCAAATAGGATCAAAAGAGAAGAATTATATTCAAATGTGTTGAATGTTGAGTTGTCAGACTGTTTCACACATTTCAGTCATTAAAATGAGAATTCCCTCTGAGATCCCCTCCAAGATTTCCAACATTCTGACGAATTTGATTCTACACATTTAGAATTGTGCAAACCGTTACCTAGCAAACATACCGAACGAAATAATAACTAAAGTCTGGGGCCCTACTTATGACGTTACAGGATAATATGAGAGAAGGAGTCGGTAATAAATGAATTACTTACACTGAAAGAAAAATATGATCACTGGAGCTATCAAATATTAGTAGAAAAAGACCTTGACTATAAATTAAGTAACAGCAACTATTTCAGATATAGCTAGTTTCAGTGGGCAATATACACGTATGAAAATTTTCATTGCAGCTGCCATGGATTTACCATGGATGCTGCTATGACCAAATCCATGGAAAATGTCATAGTACCTACCATGTATATTTCGAAGAAAAACCATGGATGGTGCCATGAACAAATCGTCGAACAATTGCTTCACAAACGGCGATTGTCCATGGTGTATTTGCCATGGATAGAGGAGAATTGACCATGGTTTTTCTATATATGAATTTTCGTCATGACGGATGTCCATGGCCGATTTGCCATGGATAGAGGAGCATTTACCATGGTTTTGCTTCCGGATGGAAGCATTGTAAACGCGATTTTTTTTCGATTTCGGGATTTCATCGGAGTATGACTCAGAATGATCCAAAACACCGAGAAATTTCATTTTAAAAAAATGTCTGTATGCATGTGTGTGTGTATGTGTGACAGATATCAGCTCATTGCTCCGCAACGGTAATACTTGGTGGACTGAAAATTTAACAGTACTTTTCCTCCCCGTGCAGAATGCTGTCAGTGAAATTTGAGCGAAATCGATAGAGTACTTATCGAGAAAACTCAAATTTTCGAAAGATCGGTTTTTTCGATTTTTCTCCGCGAAAAATTGATTCACAGCTCCCACTCTCAGCGATGAAATACTTCTCATTCGAACTCACAATTTTCACTCGGGTAAATTTTGCTGAGATTTTTCGTTTGCAGATGATTTCAATTACAGTGTTTTTTATCCTGAATTTACTATACACGATAGCTTAAAAACTATTTGAGTTAGAGACTTCAAATTTCGTCACTTTGTGCATATGATAAACGAAAAGTTTGGTATTGAAATTGGGCGAAAGCGCTCCAGTAGTTTCTGAGATATTGGCCAAAAACCATTTTATGAAAAGAGGTTATATCTCGAACACTATCGAAGCGATTACATCCAAGTTCAGCGTAAACAATTCATCTCAATGAGCCCCACAAATGGTGAGAATTTCAGATTTTTCAGAAGAAGTCTCTTGTAAAGGTGTTCGATAAATTAGTTGTTTCAAAAATCCCGATTTTTTTATCTTTTTCCCTAGGAACACTACTATTTTTTATTTCACCGTTCGAAAGTAGACAATTTTTCCTACAAAATGATTACGTTCCCATTCTGACGGACATCAGCAAGAATAGAAATCCTATTTGGAACCCGAACCTCAATTCTTGTGTTCCATCGTAGGATTTGAATTTTCATCTAATATTGAATTTTTATGTACCATGTGATATTATTGCAATTCAATCGATTATTCTGAGCTGAGATTTCGAGTTCCAAGTAGATTCCAAGTATCACAGATGGAATCCTGAACAGATCGATACAGTCTGGAGCAATATTCGTAGAAATATATGCGTATTTGTTGCGAGAATAATGTTATTTTTGAGTAATGAGATACATGAATAGCGATTCGATTGACCATTGATGAATTCCATTCGGAAGCATTTTGCCAATCGAATTGGCAAAATATTAAATGTCCCACAAAGAGTGGGGTTTGCAAATAACGCAACGAGAGTGAGGCTTCTGCTTGTTTATGCATAAATTTTCGTGATTACGGATGTCCATGCCATGGATAGAGGAGCCTTTAACATGGTTTTTGATTCCGAATGGAAGCATTGTAAACGCGATTTTTTCGATCTCGAGATTTCATCGGATTATGACTCAGAATGATCCAAAACGCCGAGAAATGACATTTTTAAAAAATGTCTGCATGTCTGTGTGTGTGTGTGTGTATGCATGTGTGACAGATATCGGTTCATTGCTCCGTAACGGTAATACTTGGTGAGCTGAAAATTCAGCAGTACTTTCTCTCCCCATGCAAATTGCTGTCAGTGAAATTTGAGCAAAATCGGTTGAGTACTTTTCAAGAGAACTCAAATTTTCGAAAAATCGTTTTTTGGATTTTTCTCCGCGAAAAATTGATTTACAGCCCCCACTCTCAGCAATGAAATACTTCTCATTTGAACTCACAATTTTCACTCCGGGTAAATTTTGCTGAGATTTTTCGTTTGCACATGATTTCAATTATAGTAGTTTTTATCCTGAATTTACTATACACGATAGCTCAGAAACTATCTGAGTTAGAGACTTCAAATTTCGTCAGTTTATGCATTTAATTAACGAAAAGTTTGGTATTGAAATTGGACAAAATCGCTTCAGTAGTTTCTGAGATATTGGCCAAAAACCATTTTATGAAAAGAGGTTATATCTCGAAAATTATCCAAGCGATTACATCCAAGTTCAGCTTGAAAGATTCAGCTCAATGAGCCCTACAAATGGCGAGGATTTCAGATTTTTCAGAAGAAGTCTCTTGTAGAGGTGTTCGATAAATTAGTTTTTTCAAAAATCACGATTTTTCTTAGCTTTCTCTCTAGGAACAGTACTATTTTTTATTTCACCGTTCGAAAGTAGACAATTTTTCCTACAAAATGAGTACCTTTTCATTCTGACGGCAATGAGAAAGAATAGGAATCCTATTTGGAACCCGAACGTTAATTTTTGTGTTTCATCGTAGGATCTGAATTTTCATCTAATATTGAAGTTTTATGCACCATGTGATATTATTGCAATTTAATCGATTATTCTGAGCTGAGATTTCGAGTTGCAAGTAGAATCCAAGTATCGCGTATTGAATCCTGAACAGATCGATACAGCCTGGAGCAATTTTTGTAGGAATATATGAGTGCGTATTTGTTGCGAAAATAATGGTATTTTTGGAGTAATGAGATATATGAATAGCGATTCGATTCACTATACAGGGTGTACCGGAAGTACAGGTACACCCGGGAATCCTGGGTAAAGGGGTTCATTTGGAGTAGAAAAGTCCTCTTTCACTTTTCTCTCCGATGAACCCTTGCGGAGATATGAGGGTGGAAAGGTGGGCCAATGAGAGCCCACCGATAGACAGCCGCACATCCGTGAGAGAATCACAGATGTGTTGGTGCGTCCTCACTCCGCGGTAACCGATCCCCTGCATAACCACCGTGTCTCTCGCTCTCTCAGTGACGTGGAAGGGATCGGTGATCGTCAGCTGTCGCATGTCAGCTGGAGAAGCGCGATTTTTTACGAATGAAAGGGGAGAGGGGGAAGAGATGCCCTGAGGTGGGAGAAATCAGGATTTTTTCGATTCTGTTTTTTAATTAATTTTTTCATTTTTCTTCATTTTTTTAATCATTGAAACATGATCGAAAGAATGAAAAAATTAATTAGAAAACAAAAATGAAAAAATCCTTATTTTGTACAGAGACACGTTGAGTCATAAAAACTCCCCTCTCACCTCTGGAAGAGAGGGGAGCAATGCCCTGGGGTGGGAAAAATCAGGATTTTTTCCATTTTTTTTTTTAATTAATTTTTTTTTTCTCATTTTTTTGATCTTAAAAAAATGATCGAAAAAATGGAAAAAAATGAGGAAATTAATTAGAAGAAAGGAATGGAAAAATCCTCATTCTTGAACCGTTTTCAGAGGCGTCACGTGACCTTGACGCTCCTAAAAACGGAGCACCAGTCTCCCTTGGAGGGGGAAGGGGTACTTTCATGACTGAAAGTGTCTCTGTACTTGGTACAGAAACTCTTTTAGTCATAAAAACCCCCCTCCCACCTCTGGGAGAGAGGGGAGAGATGCCCTAATATGAAAAAAATCAGGATTTTTTCCATTTTTTTTTAAATTAATTTTTCCTTTTTTTTTCATTTCTTTGATCTTAAAAAAATGATCGAAAAAATGGAAAAAAATGAGGAAATTAATTTGAAAAAAGAAATGGAAAAATCCTTATTTTTGAGCAGTTTTTCGAGGCGTCACGTGACCTTGACGCCTGTAAAAACGGAGCATCAGTCTCCCCTGGAAGGGGAAGGGGTACTTTCATGACTGAAAGTGTCTCTGTACTTGGTACAGAAACTCTTTGAGTCATCAAAACCCCCCTCCCAGCTCTGGGAGGGAGGAGAGAGATGCCCTAATGTGAAAAAAATCAGGATTTTTTCCATTTTTTTTTAAATTGATTTTTTCTTTTTTTTTTTCATTTTTTTGATCTTAAAAAAATTATCGAAAAAATGGAAGAAAAATGAGGAAATTAATTAGAAAAAAGAAATGGAAAAATCCTTATTTTTGAACCGTTTTTAGAGGCGTCACGTGACCTTGACGCCTCTAAAAACGGAGCACCAGTCTCCCCTGGAGGGGGAAGGGGTACTTTCATGACAGAAAGTGTCACTGTACTTGGTACAGAGACTCGTTGAGTTATAAAAACCCCCCTCCCACCTCTGGAAGAGAGGGGAGAGATGCCCTTTTTTTTTTTTTTTTTTTATACTTATTTAACGTCGCCATCTTTTCGCTAAGATTATGCCAATCAGCGACGGAGGTTCATGGTGTGTCTGTGGACAAAGCACTTGTAAATAATTTTTACAGTGGTGCTTGTATCATTCGGCAGAGACTAGGATTTGAACACGGGTCTACGAGTTGGCAATCCGACACTCTACCGAACGAGCCACCGTTCACCTCAGAGAGATGCCCTGAGGTGGGAAAAATCAGGATTTTTTCCATTTTTTTTTAAATTAATTTTTTCTTTTTTTTTTCATTTTTTTGATCTTAAAAAAATGATCGAAAGAATGGAAAAAAATGAGGAAATTAATTAGAAAAAAGAAATGGAAAAATCCTCATTTTTGAACCGTTTTTAGAGACGTCACGTGACCTTGACGCTTCTAAAAATGAAGCACCAGTCTCCCCTGGAGGGGGAAGGGGTACTTTCATGACTGAAAGTGTCTCTGTACTTGGTACAGAAACTCTTTGAGTCATAATGAGAGTCTTTGAGAGATGCCCTAATATGAAAAACATCAGGATTTTTTCCATTTTTTTGATCTTAAAAAAATGATCGAAAAAATGGAAAAAATGAGAAAATTAATTAGAAAAAAGAAATGGAAAAATCCTTATTAACTTCCCGATAAGGAAGTTATTGTATTTGCCCCGAAAATCAATTTTCGATTTCGCATCAGATCTCGGCGTTTCAAGATGCTGACATGACTTTCTGAGAGTTTTTACGGAACTGTCCGTGTGTGTGTGTGTGTGTGTATGTATGTATGTATGTATGTGCGTATGTGAGGAAATTTTGAAAAACGATTTCACTGCCATTACTTATCCGATCAAAATTTTTTTTAATGGAATGAAATCATCTTTATGTAACTTAGCCCTGATTAGATTATGAGCCATGTCAGCTCATTAGTTTCTGAGTTTTTTACGGAAAAGTGATGAAAAAAATACGAAATTTGTGAAAAATTCCCAAATTTCAATCAAAAATACGTCACTAGTAGAGGATGATGGGGCAAAAGCAGGGACTGGTAACAAAACTCAGTAACGAAACGAAACTGCGTTTCTTGCGTTTAGTTACTCGGAAACACATTAATACCGAAACTAAAGTGGAAACAAAACTCGACTAACGTTAGTCGCAGTAACAAAAGTGGTAACAAAACTCGACTAACGTTAGTCGCAGTAACAAAAGTAGTAACGAAACTCGACTAACGTTAGTCGCAGTAACAAAAGTAGTAACAAAACTCGACTAACGTTAGTCACAGTAACAAAAGTGGGAACAAAACTCGACTAACGTTAGTCGCTGTAACAAAAGAAGTAACAAAACTCGACTAACGTTAGTCGCAGTAACAAAAGTAGCAACAAGACTCGACTAACGTTAGTCGCAGTAACAAAGGTAGTAACAAAACTCGACTAACGTTAGTCGCAGTAACAAAACTCGACTAACGTTAGTCACCCGATTCGAAATTTTTGCGACGGATTCGACAAATTTTCAACATATTCCTTTGATCTTTGTGGATGCCGTACGTACCGTTACCATATTCTAACGTAAAATCTATTTTTTAACATCAGAATACATTGAGAAGGCCCGAAAACCTGGACGTCCATCATCGTATCTGAACGTACAGTTGGATGCGGTTGATTCTGACGTGGATTTAATGTACATTTTTTTGTATTTTGAAAATTCACGAAATTAATGGTGGAGAAAAAGAGAAGAGGGAGAAAGATAGTAGAGGGGGAAAAGTGGGGTAGAACGTTTGTGTTCTTATGTCAACATTATGAAAAGAATTTGAAATTAGTGAAAATATTAAGAATTTATTATTTTTCGTGAAACCAGTGGGAAGTGGGAGAAATTTGGAGTGGAATTCATCTGTCAGGAATAATTTTTTGTCGTTAGTAAAAAAATGATTTTTTGGTCAAGATTCAAAGACAAAATTAAAAAAAGAAAAATGTGAAATCTCATGAGTTTCATTGAGCATAGTGTAGAAATTCTGAATGGAGGTGGAAAGTTAGATCACTTGCGAATGATTTATGGAGTTGTCAATTTGCAAATGTCGATTTTCAAAGTATTTATGAAGAAAACACAGATTTTCATGGAAATGCTCATAAATACTTCAGGTATAGCTATTTTTCAATGGTGAATCCGATAAAATCATACCAAATGATCTCACTTTTCACCTCCATTTGGAATTTCCAAGCTATGGCAAAATTCTGGGGCTTATTTTTAACCGAATGTCTCCTCATGTTTTCCATGCTGTTATCAGAAAGATCTATCTCCAATGGTTTTATTCTCATATGCATTTTACCCGACTTATCCTTAATTGAAATTTGGAATTGAGATGATATAATAACAAGTAGGCGTTGGTCGCTGCGTTAGTTGCTATTTCTTCTACGTTATCCTTTAGTTTGTTTATAGTTTGTTTATTGTTATTTCTTCCTGTCAATTTCTGCTAATGAATTAGCAGGATGCTTCCGAATGGTTCTTCCTGAATTTTGTCAATCATCGCGATTGTTGAAGTCTCAAAAGTTTTCTTTTCGTGTTATAACGCAATAAGATAGTGAAGACCGGGGCAAAATGGGGTCCGGGAATACGTGCTTTAAAGTACCCCATTTTGCCCCGGTCTCCCCTATAAGATAAAATGATTAGGATTTATTAAATTCAATTATTTTCAAATTATACCAAATTTTCCATAAATGTTCACTTTTTCACTTTGGATGTTCCCTCCTGGGTACAGTTTCTGATTGTCCTAGGAAGATGAGTAGGGGCTTATTTGAAAGAGAAGAATGTGTTCTTCCAGAAAACAAAATAAAAAATAGGGGTGTCCATTCAAAAAAATCGAGAAAAATTGTATTTTTTTGATTTTTTTTTTGGAAATATTGAGAAAAAATACATTTTTCAATGTAATAAACGGATAACTTCATTTAGAAATTCGAAAAATTGAGGGTTTGTTCAGCTCATAAACACGAATCTTTTGAGCTTCGTCCCGAGGGAATCAGATGAGAAGTTTGGAAGATACAGCCGATTTTCTGAAAAACTTCAATTCAAAATATCTCGAGAACCGTTCAGCCGATATCCCTCAGATTCAATCCCAACCATCTTTATCAGAAACTACATATACAGGAAGCATTTGAAGTCTTCAAGTCACTTATGCATTGAGCTACAGTCGTAAAACCGAGTTTTTGAAAAAAAAGCACAAAAAAATTAATAGCTAATAGAATAATGAGATTAAATTCATGAAAATTCGCTAAAGGTTAGATATTATGGTTGCGAATCTTGAGTAATATTTTGAACGGTATTCGGCTCACGCAAGTTGAGAAATATTGAAACATACGATTTTTAAAAAATTGCTATAGCTCAAAAACCATCGAACCGATCTTGCTGAAATTTTTATGGGACATACAATTCAGCAAAACTGATATCTTGCCGAAATTTCAGATTTTTATCTCTCACCGTTCTCGAGTAATAGAGAGTCGTAAAGTCGTACATACCGACACACAAACATAAATGTCTACTTTTTTTCTCATTGTGATTTCACGACGTTTTGCATCATTTTCAGACATTTCCAATGAAAATTGGTATTTCGAAAAAAATTGCGAAAACAACGCTTCCATTCGGAAGCAAAAACGGAAAAAATTAGAATTTGAAAGAAAATTTGAGGGTTTGAGGAAGAATTATCATTTTCGCAAAAGAAATGGAGCGAAAAAAATAAAAATCGTCAACTTATCTTTCCATTGATTTTTCGAAATTAATTCCCAATAGTCATTCAAAAAAAATTGACAGCAACTGCTAATCATTTCTTTGGAAGATCCTAGTATGAATATGCGATGTATATTGGAGCTCACTTAGAATTGCAGAATTTATATGTTTCAGATTAGCAGTAGATAACGAGGAATCTCCAGGCGGTCACAGAAGTTAAGCAGCACTGGATTTGGTCAGTACTTGGATGAGTGACCGCTTGGAGTATTTCGAGAACTACCGAATCCAATTCTTTTTTTTTTTTTATTCACTTCGTTTTCAGGAAATTACGCTAACGGTGATGACGGGATATTTTCAAGCATATAATTAAGAGAGAAATCAATAAAAAAAAAACGTAAATCTATAGTAAAAACGCGATGCGAGGGGAGGGGCAAAGAGGCTAAATTACGTTCAGGTTACGCTCAATTACATCAAAGTAGCCAACGTAAGTTATCGTCTTTCAATTGTAAAAGGACGTAAAATTCCGCTGCCACGGACGCCTGTTTGATTGATATGGTGACTAACGTTAGTCGAGTTTTGTTACTGCGACTATCGTTAGTCGAGTTTTGTTATTACTTTTGTTACTGCGACTAACGTTAGTCGAGTTTTGTTATTACTTTTGTTACTGCGACTAACGTTAGTCGAGTTTTGTTCCTACTTTTGTTACTGCGACTAACGTTAGTCGAGTTTTGTTTCCACTTTTGTTACTGCGACTAACGTTAGTCAAGTTTTGTTCCTACTTTTGTTACTGCGACTAACGTTAGTCGAGTTTTGTTACTACTTTTGTTACTGCGACTAACGTTAGTCGAGTTTTGTTCCTACTTTTGTTACTGCGACTAACGTTAGTCGAGTTTTGTTCCTACTTTTGTTACTGCGACTAACGTTAGTCGAGTTTTGTTCCTACTTTTGTTACTGCGACTAACGTTAGTCGAGTTTTGTTACTACTTTTGTTACTGCGACTAACGTTAGTCGAGTTTTGTTACTACTTTTGTTACTGTGACTAACGTTAGTCGAGTTTTGTTACTACTTTTGTTACTGCGACTAACGTTACCGCTTTCGTTTAGTTATTCGCCCGGAAACTAAACTAAACTAAAGTAACGTTACCAGTCCCTGGGCAAAAGGGACCACCCTGCGGTAAAATGAAACCGGGAGGGGAGGGGTGGGCCTTATGGTAAAACGAACAGCCCTTTCACATTATAAAGAAAATTTGTAGCCAGACAATGAATGAATCGGGAAGTTTTTTTTGTGACCTCTGAAAGGTCAAACACATTCTAAAACCAACACAACACTCCTCCATTCACGAACGAGCGTAGCGAGCAAGCCAGAACGTACCCCAACTCGCGAGCGAGCGTAGCGAGCGAGCAATAACGCACCCCAACTCGCGAGCGAGCGAGCAACAACGCACCCCAACTCGCGAGCGAGCGTAGCGAGCGAGCAACAACGCACACCAACTCGCGAGCGAGCGTAGCGAGCGAGCAACAACGCACCCCAACTCGCGAGCGAGCGTAGCGAGCGAGCAACAACGCACCCCTCGTTTTTGAACCGTTTCTAGAGGCGTCACGTGACCTCGACGCCTCTAAAAAAGGAGCACCAGTCTTCCCTGGAGGGGGAAGGGGTACTTTCATGACTGAAAGTGTCTCTGTACTTGGTACAGAAACTCTTTGAGTCATAAAAACCTCCCTCCCATCTCTGGGAGAGAGGGGAGAGATGCCCTAATATGAAAAAAATCAGGATTTTTTCCATTTTTTTTAAGGGGGGAGCCTGCTTTAGAAGCTTAAAAAAATCGATTTTTTCGAGGATTTTTTTGGGAAGGAAACAAATATTCGATTGAAACGAAACTTTGAGGTTTTATTGTTATGTATTTCAAGAGTCTTCTTAAATTTTTTCATCAAAATATATGTCATATCATGCGTGGTACAAGCATTTCGCCGAGGCGCCTCGAGTATGCATGTGTCGTGCGGCGGGAAAGATGCAGGTCGCAACTTTCATCTGAAACTGAAAAACCAAAATTTTTTTTAATTTTCAATAGGATAGCTTCTAGTTGAATCAAGAAAATTAAAAGAAAAAGTGAAAAATTCAATTATTTTTAGCAAATAAAAAAAAAAAAATTTCCAAAAAAATGAATTTTTTTTTTAATTTGCGAAAAATAATTGAATTGTTCACTTTTTTTCAAATTTTCTTGGTTCAACTAGAAGCTATACTATTCAAAATTAAAATTTTTTTTGGTTTTTCAGTTTCAGATGAAAATTGCGACCTGCATCTTTCCCGCCACACGACACATGCATACTCGAGGTGCCTCGGCGAAATGCTTATACCACGCATAATATGACATGTATTTTGATGAAAAAATTTGAGAAGACTCTTGAAATACATAGCAATGAAACCTGAAGGTTTCGTTTCAATCAAATATTTGTTTCCTTCCCAAAAAAAACCTCGAAAAAATCGATTTTTTTAAGCTTCTAAAGCAGGTTCCCCCCTTAAATTAATTTTTTCTTTTTTTTCTTCATATTTTTGATCATAAAAAAATGATCGAAAAAATGGAAAGAAATGAGGAAATTAATTAGAAAAAAGAAATGGAAAGATCCTTATTTTTGAGCAGTTTTTCGAGGCGTCACGTGACCTTGACGCCTGTAAAAACGGAGCACCAGTCTCCCCTGGAAGGGGAAGGGGTACTTTCATGACTGAAAGTGTCTCTGTACTTGGTACAAAGACTCTTCGAGCCATAAAAACCCCCCTTCCACCTCTGGGAGAGAGGGGAAAGATGCCCTAAGATGAAAAAAATCAGGATTTTTTCCATTTTTTTTTGTAAATTAATTTTTTCTTTTTTTTTCATTTTTTTGATCTTAAAAAAATGATTGAAAAAATGGAAAAAAAATGAGGAAATTAATTATAAAAAAGAAATGGAAAAATCCTTATTTTTGAGCACGTGACCTTGACGCCTCTAAAAACGGAGCACCAGTGTCTCCTGGGGGGGAAGGGGTACTTTCGTGACTAAAAGTGTCTCTGTACATGGTACAGAGACTCTTTGAGCCATAAACACAGAGGAAGGATGAACACCAATACCAATTGACGAAGAAAAAGACAAGCAGTCGAAAGAAAAATCTTTGTTTCTTCGCTTTTTTGGTCCTCTTGTTGAAGTTGGACAGGAGATCCGAAAAAAATTGGGACAACATGCGACATACTTGGTAAAATTGAGAGTAATCGTATATTATTCGAAATTGAAAGATTAATTTATATGCTTTGGTGGTAAATGTGATAGGAGAAGTTCAAGTAAGTATCACATGCAATCAGAATGATAAATTGAAAAAAAAACAAAAATGTAAAAACAAAAGTAAAGTTGTGTAAATCAGGGCAACTGCTCAAAATGTCCCCCCCCCCCCCCAGCTAGGATGCATTTCCGCGCCCTCTCCACCAGATTGATCCGCATGTTGGACAGGACTTCTGGTCTGATTAATTCCACGGCACCATGTATCCTGGCGATCATGGTCATCTCGTCCGGCACCGTGACTTCAAAGATTTTTTCTTTCAGGTATTCCCATAAGACAAAATCCAGAGGATTGAGATCAGGAGATCTGCCGGCAAATATGGAGCTTTGTACCCATTGATCATAATCATAAATAGGATTTGTCTTACCGTGGAGGCCAAGGCACTGGTCCATGCTTCCCAATCCACTGCTCTGGAAACGTCTCATCTAGAAATCGCCGAGCAACTAAAGACGTATGAGCTGGGGCGCCGTCCTGTTGAAACCAGACGTGCCTCCCTGCTGGTCCATCTCCGATGATATCTGGGACATTTTCGGCGAGAAAAGCTTCGTATGTATTTCCCTGAAACAAAGGTGGGGAGATATTGAAGGGAAACAGGGAATGGAATCTGCAAGATTGTCAATAAAGGAAGGACATTCAGGTGCCAGCTGTGAGGATAGGGAACATTTACAGATAAGTTGTGCTTGGCAGAATTTTAAGTTAGATAGTCATGATACTTACTTCGAGTGGATCAGGAGCTAGACGTAGATGCACCTCATCCCCCAAAATGGCACCCCAGATGTTCAGGCGTTGCCAACGGTATTGGAAATTTGAGGGTTTTGCCGGGTAAGGATTATCAATGCTCCAATGATGTGCATTGTGATGATTGAATAATCCTTGCCTGTCAATCATGCACTCGTCAGTCCAACACACGTGATAGATGAAATGTGGATCCTTGCGATGTTTTTCTATCAAAAATCGACAGAAAACCAACCTCACTGCATGATCTCTCGGCAACAGTTCCTGAACCGGGGTGAAATGGATTGCATGGAATTCCTCATTCCGCAGGATTCGGTGCACCTGGCTGTGGCTTGTCCCAATCGCTGCCGTGATTTTTCTGGTGCTAGTGGTTGGGTCGTCCTCTACTGCGTCCAGCACTTGCTCTTCCACTTGAACACGATTATGACGGATGGGTCGTCCTCCACCATGCGGTGGAAGCACATGTTCATCACCCAATCGCCGATGGAGGTTGACAAATGCTCGAGAACCCGGATGATGGAGACGATGAGGATATCTCTCAGCGTAAAACCGCGCTGCGAGATTGGCATTCCCATCGGCTCGGCCGTACTCGAATTGCATATCCCGATATTCCATGGCCGTTAGCGGCATGGTTTAACTATTCAACGTATGAATGAGACGGAATACTAGATGGAAATGTAAAAATGAACGCTGACGACCAGAGGTGGGAGGGGGGTTTTTATGACTCAAAGAGTTTCTGTACCAAGTACAGAGACACTTTCCGTCATGAAAGTACCCCTTCCCCCTCCAGGAGAGACTGGTGCTCCGTTTTTAGAGGCGTCAAGGTCACGTGACGTCTCGAAAAACGGTTCAAAAATAAGGATTTTTCCATTTATTTTTTCTAATTAATTTCCTCAATTTTTTTCCATTTTTTCGATCATTTTTTTAAGATCAAAAAAAGGAAAAAAAAAAAGAATTAATTTAAAAAAAAATGGAAAAAATCCTGATTTTTTTCATATTAGAGCATCTCTCCCCTCTCTCCCAGAGGTGGGAGGGGGGTTTTTATGACTCAAAGAGTTTCTCTACCAAGTACAGAGACACTTTCAGTCATGAAAGTACCCCTTCCCCCTCCAGGGGAGACTGGTGCTCCGTTTTTAGAGGCATCAAGGTCACGTGACGCCTTGAAAAACGGCTCAAAAATAAGGATTTTCCCATTTCTTTTTTCTAATTAATTTCCTCATTTTTTCCATTTTTTTGATCATTTTTTTAAGATTAAAAAAATTGAAAAAAAAAGAAAAAATTAATTTAGAAAAAAAATGGAAAAAATCCTGATTTTTCCCACCTCAGGGCATCTCTCCTCTCTCTCCCAGAGGTGGGAGGGGGGTTTTTATGACTCGAAGAGTTTCTGTACCAAGTACAGAGACACTTTCAGTCATGAAAGTACCCCTTCCCCCTCCAGGGGAGACTGGTGCTCCGTTTTTAGAGGCGTCAAGGTCACGTGACGCCTCGAAAAACGGTTCAAAAATAAGGATTTTTCCATTTCTTTTTTCTAATTATGGGTTTTGTCATTCGGACCACGAGGACATTCAATGACGTCACCGTCATTAAACTCCTCTTTGACTCGTTGGTGAAGCCTAAGCTCTCCTATGGCTCGGTTGTCTGGTCACCACTGTTTATTAAGTACTCGGACCGGATTGATAAGTTGCAGAAGAGGTTCCTGAAGTACCTGTCCTGGAGGAGGGGGGGTGTCTACCCGCCAAGGGGATGCGACTATCAGGATTTATGTGATAGTTTTGATTGTCTTACGCTTAGGCAGCAGAGGGCACTCACGGTTACAGTTTTCTTAGTTAATATTCTCAAAAATAGAATTGACTGTGCTCTGCTCCTTGGTCGTGTTGCGTTCCCTGTTCCATATGGGGCACTAAGATCGAACTCAATGATTTACCTCCCCTTTGCGGGTGCGAGCCTCCCTCTTGCCTCGCCAATATATCAGGGGAGTACTTGCATCAATCTGGTAATGGAGCGTTCCTCTGAGTGCGATATTGTTAATGACTCGATTGAATCTATTGTTAATAAATGCATTATTGTTGTAAAATCGTTAATGTAATCATTTTGTTTATTGATTATTTTTCTTCCCTTTATCAATTTATTGCCACTTTCATTCTCATTTGCTTTGCGTAAATCATTACTTAATTTTCTATTTTTTTTTGTATTAATCATAGCTGTAAAAAAAAAAAAATCATAGCTGTAAATCTATGCAACCCTGTTATTGGCATTGGCTGTTAGGTTGATGTAAAATAAAATAAATAAATAAATTAATTAATTTCCTCATTTTTTTCCATTTTTTTGATCATTTTTTTAAGATCAAAAAAATGAAAAAAAAGAAAAAATTAATTTAAAAAAAAAATGGAAAAAATCCTGATTTTTCCCACCTCAGGGCATCTCTTCCCTCTCTTCCAGAGGTGGGAGGGGGGTTTTTATAACTCAAAGAGTCTCTGTACCAAGTACAGAGATACTTTCAGTCATGAAAGTACCCCTTCCCCCTCCAGGGGAGACTGGTGCTCCGTTTTTAGAGGCGTCAAGGTCACGTGACGCCTCGAAAAATGGTTCAAAAATAAGGATTTTTCCATTTCTTTTTTCTAATTATGGGTTTTGTCATTCGGACCACGAGGACATTCAATGACGTCACCGTCATCAAACTCCTCTTTGACTCGTTGGTGAAGCCTAAGCTCTCCTATGGCTCGGTTGTCTGGTCACCACTGTTTATTAAGTACTCGGACCGGATTGATAAGTTGCAGAAGAGGTTCCTGAAGTACCTGTCCTGGAGGAGGGGGGGGGGGGTGTCTACCCGCCAAGGGGATGCGACTATCAGGATTTATGTGATAGTTCTGATTGTCTTACGCTTAGGCAGCAGAGGGCACTCACGGTTACAGTTTTCTTAGTTAATATTCTCAAAAATAAAATTGACTGTGCTCTGCTCCTTGGTCGTGTTGCGTTCCATGTTCCATATGGGGCACTAAGATCGAACTCAATGATTTACCTCCCCTTTGCGGGTGCGAGCCTCCCTCTTGCCTCGCCGATATATCAGGGGAGTACTTGCATCAATCTGGTAATGGAGCGTTCCCCTGAGTGCGATATTGTTAATGACTCGATTGAATCTATTGTTAATAAATGCATTATTGTTGTAAAATCGTTAATGTAATCATTTTGTTTATTGATTATTTTTCTTTCCTTTATCAATTTATTGCCACTTTCATTCTCATTTGCTTTGCGTAAATCATTACTTAATTTTCTATTTTTTTTTGTATTAATCATAGCTGTAAAAAAAAAAAAATCATAGCTGTAAATCTATGCAACCCTGTTATTGGCATTGGCTGTTAGGTTGATGTAAAATAAAATAAATAAATAAATTAATTAATTTCCTCATTTTTTTCCATTTTTTTGATCATTTTTTTAAGATCAAAAAAATGAAAAGAAAGAAAAAATTAATTTAAAAAAAAATGGAAAAAATCCTGATTTTTCCCACCTCAGGGCATCTCTTCCCTCTTTTCCAGAGGTGGGAGAGGGGTTTTTATGACTCAAAGAGTCTTTGTACTAAGTACAGAGACACTTTCAGTCATGAAAGTACCCCTTCCCCCTCTAGGGGAGACTGGTGCTCCGTCTTTAGAGGCGTCAAGGTCACGTGACCCTTCTGAAAACGGTTCAAAAATAAGGATTTTTCCATTTCTGTTTTCTAATCAATTTCCTCAGTTTTTTTGCTTCCGAATGGAAGCATTGTAAACGCAATTTTTTTCGATTTCGAGATCTCATCGGAATATGACTCAGAATGATCCAAAACGTCGAGAAATGACATTTTTAAAAAATGTCTGTATGTGTGTGTGTGTGTGTGTGTGTGTGTGTGTATGTGTGACAGATCTCATTGCTCAGCAACGGTAATACTTGGTGAGCCGAAAATTTAACAGTACTTTCCCTCACCGTGCAAATTGCTGTCAGTGAAATTTCAGCGAAATCGGTTGAGTACTTTTCGAGAAAATTCAAATTTTCGAAAAATCGTTTTTTCGACTTTTCTCCGCGAAAAATTGATTCACAGCCCCCACTCTCAGTGATGAAATAGATCTCAATTGAACTCACACTTTTCACTCGGGGTAAATTTTGCTCAGATTTTTCGTTTGCAGATAATTTCAATTACAGTGTTTCTTATCCTGAATTTACTATACACGCTAGCTCAAAAACTATTCGAGTTAGAGACTTCAAATTTCGCCAGTTTGTACATCTAATGAGTGAAAAGTTTGGTATTGAAATTGGGCAAAATTACTCCAGTAGTTTCTGAGATATTGTCCAAAAACCATTCTATGAAAAGAGGTTATATCTCCAAAACTATCCAAGCGATTACATCCAAGTTCAGCTTAAAAGATTCATCTCAATGAGCCCCACGAATGGTGAGAATTTCAGATTTTTTAGAAGAAGTCTCTTGTAAGGATGTTCGATAAATTAGTTTTTTCAGAAATCACGGTTTTTCTTAGCTTTCTCCCTAGAAACACTACTATTTTTTATTTCACCATTCGAAAGTAGACAATTTTTTCTACAAGATTTCTACAAGAGGTACCTTTTCATTCTGACGACATTCAGAAAAAATAGAAATCCTATTTGGAACTCGAACTTCAATTTTTCAGATCTGTCGTAGGATCTTCCATTTATGATTGAAAAATTGTTTTTTTTTTGTGGTAAACATGAATAAATAAAGTTCACCAAAGATCGAACCATCATTAAATTTGTCCTTACAAGCCAATTTACTTCGTGCAAATATCCACTTATGACAATTGTTGTGAAACCAAATTTCGTTACTGCATTTAGAATAATGGAAAATATAAATTGCAATCTCATGGATAATTTATATAAAAATTCCATTCGGAAGCATTTTGCCAATCGAATTGGCAAAATATTGAATGTCGCACAAGGACTGGGGCTTGCGAATAACGCCAAGGATATAACGCTTCTGCTTGTTTCCATTTTTTTGATCATTTTTTTTAGATCAAAAAAATGAAAAAAAAAAATTAATTTAAAAAAAAATGGAAAAATCCTGTTTTTTCCCACCTCAGGGCATCTCTCCCCTCTCTTCCAGAGGTGGGAGAGGGGTTTTTATGACTCAGAGAGTATCTTTACCAAGTACAGAGACACTTTCAGTCATGAAAGTACCCCTTCCCCTTTCAGGGGAGACTGGTGCTCCGTTTTTACAGGCGTCAAGGTCATGTGACGCCTCGAAAAACTGCTCAAAAATAAGGATTTTTCCATTTCTTTTTTCTAATTAATTTCCTCATTTTTTTTCCACTTTTTCGATCATTTTTTTAAGGTAGTTCACTCCCTGATGACAAAGTTCAAGACTTGCTTGAAAATCGGTTTATAAATAATTCGATGCATAATGCATCTAATAAAAAAATTTGAGAACGCTGGTCCACAGTATATGTGAGATAATTGCAATTGAAAATGACTTTTTTAAAGAGGCAGTATGAGAAAAACGTGAAAAAAGTACGAATTTTTTTTTTTTTACTATGAAAAAAAAACACCATCACTATGAAAAACTAACACATATCAGAACTATATATTTAGGATTATTTAAAAAAACATGGTGATCATTGACCACATATTTTCGGTGAATAATTAAAAAATAAAACCATTTTTCGACACATATTCTGAGGAGAGGGGATATCAAGATGGCCGCGTGAAAACTATGTGGCAACGCAGTAACGAGGGATAGGGAAGGGAGCGCGAGCACAAGGCGCGGGAAGATAGAGCGTTCGAATTTGAAGAGGATTTAGGTTATTTTGTTTTTATTAAATAATCACAATCGGCTTAAATAAAGAAAAAAGCAATTTTAGTGTTATGGAACACAGTATTTATTCATTATAAATTATGTCATGAAGTACGAACGTTATTTAAATACATATTCATTATAAACTATCAAACATAAATTTTTAATCAAAGTTTAATTGATAACATAAATTATTAATCAATGTTTTTCTTCGAAAAACTTGATTAATTTTTCAAATACTCGTTTATCTTTGGTTACTCGTGGTTTCTTATCACTCATAGGCTCTTTCAACAACTCAATTAAACCTTCTGCTCCGTCTTTTTGGTATCTATCACGCAATTCTTCATATTTGATTCCTTGGGAAGCAATTTTTTTAATAATATGATCGGATATAACGCCTTTCAAAGGAGATAGAAGTTTTTTTGCAGACGCAATTACTTTCAATTCGATCATATGAACTAAGCATGCTTTGTACGTTTTGGAATTCTCATATAATTTCTTTTTATCAGTTGAGGAGACTAGCTGCTCTAATACTTCAACATCGTATAATGCTTCATGAAATTTCTCATTTGAATTTATATTCAAATATTTCTTAGCTAATTCAGAAAGCTTATATCCACCGGGACCATTTTGAGAAGGAAAATGTTTTTTGAATAATGGTAAACTATCCGAAAAACCTGCAATTTGACTGAAGTTGTGGATCATTAAAAATCTCAAAATAGCACGAAGTAAATGTGATTCATCAAAGGCTACATTATGAGCTACAAGTAAACATGGTTTCGACGAAAGATTTAAAAACTGCTGAAAACTATCAAGAGCATCTTTCAGAGCAACTGATAAAACTTTTGTACCGTGAAAAAATAATTCTCCATTTATATTCTTCAGTCCAGTATGTTCAGAAGCTTGATCTGCAATAATTTGAGTCGGATTTATATAAATACTAAATTTACGTCCTTCACATGCTGCTGCTATCTGAAGGATCTCATCACATTTACCAAAACCTGACGTTTCTAAATCGAAAAAGACTAGATTGCACGTTTCAGGTAATATTTGAATTTCCTCAATCATTTGAAAATGAGACTCATCAAAATTCGTCGAGTCTCCATTTTCTTCAGATAAACCATAATTGGATTTATACTGAACACCTTCTCCCTTCTCATTTCTTTTTTTCAAATCAATACGTTTCTCATCTAATTCAATTCTCCGTTTCTTTGCTGATGGTGATTTTGCATTCATTGCACGTTTTAATCGAATTCTATCTGATTGCTGTACATGAGAAGATGTGTATCGTCCTGGTGACAATAGCAGTCTTTTTTTAACCTCAAGCAAGTAAGATTCACCATCATTTTTGGTGCTGACTGCACTAGCAAGACGGTAACTTGCTGACTCAGAACGACTGTAGCATATATTTTTTGGTGCTTTATGAGCCATTATATTATTGAAAGCTTCATTGGACTAACTCGATGCAGCGATTGAAAATTTATGTGCATTATTAGCGTACTTGTTGAATAATTCTGATAGTTTACTGTGTAATGAACTATCTGTGAGGATAATTTTTTGATCTCCAGAGATTTTTCGATTACACCAAGAACCGCAATTCTCATGATTATTGAACATATGATCGGGAATGCTACGTAATGTCTTTGCTAAATTTTGACTATTGCCTTCATTCTGAGGTAACGCATATCCAAAACATTTTTTTATATGTCCAGTCGTTCCTTTTTTTAAAATTTCCTTGTGATTTACTAAATTGTATAATTCTTTGGTAAAATTCTTTACTAAATGATTTCGATCAGAAAGTTTGAAAATCTTCTGTGGATTCCCTCGATGCACAGCCGCAATAGTGCAACTGTCTTCATCACCAATTAATACTCGCGCACTAAGATTAGATTCTTAGAGAATCTTACTCTTGTTCATTAGATCTGCTCCAGCATCAGTTTCCATCGCTTTAGCACTACCCTCGAAATTCTTTTTACATTTATGAGGACCTTTTTTTTTCTTCTTCGAATCACAAGTTGCACATTTTCTTATTCGTTCAGCATAGTCCAAAATTTTTCCACTCAAAAATCCGATCATTGTTCCGTATCCGTTCAAACTGTCATAACTTCTTCCGTTCCCGCGCTTGCTCCATCCCATATCATAAGAAACAATTATATTTATGATGGCTCCTGCAGTAGAATCGAAAGTGGGATTATTATTCTCATCTTCACCGTTGTTCATGGCAGTCACTAAAACCGTACGATTAGGGTAAATTTCTTCAACTATTACTGTGGCCTAGAAAGAAGAGGAGAAAAAAAAGGATAGTGTGATCTCAAAGGAAAATTAATTTTCTATTATTTGTCAGTCATTATTCATTCATGTATAATTATAAAAAATTTAGATACAAAATTGATTCCAGATTGTTCGACAGTTGATCTCTATAAAACTTCTTGTAAATATAAATAAAAATTGTAAATGTAAATATGAAAAATTTCTCGAGCAACACAGCGCAATTGATGGCATGATGGGACACGTTGGACCACTCATGATTCTTATGTATGATGAATAGAAAGAATTATGTGGTAAAATATGTACCATTCGAATTAAAAAATTCGCGAAAGAGTTTCATCGAAGAGAAGAAAAACTTACAACAAATCACACAATTCATCAATTTTTTCAATCACAAGCTTGCGTTCTTCCTCAGCGGCTCTTTTACAACTTTCTTGTGCGATTTCTTCCATTACGGGACCAACCTCTCTCTCATATCGTTTGAACAGTTCTGTTGATATTGTTGGTACATTTAAACAGGCCAAAACTTTATTCAGTCCAGTGCAACCAAAGCCAGCGTGTACTGCACCTGTAATTGGAATGTCAAAATTAGTCGATAGTAATGAATTCAATTTCTTCATCATGATAATTAATTATGTAGAATTTTTCAATTAATAACTCGTAATATGTGGATATTCTTCGTACTTACCGAGAACAGCCTGTGTATTAGCATTAGAGTACGTGGAATTATCTGATGTGACATATTTTTTCCCTGTGGTTACTTCTGTCACTACAGAGCATTTTAGGCAGTTGACTTTCAAAATAGAATTTAATCCTAAACGATTTTCGTGCACAGTATTTTCGAGAGAAAGCACATCTTTACATTGATAACATTTCAAATTTTTGCCCAACTCACGGAGCTCGACAATACGCCTTCCCTCGCAGAGGTTAGGTTTTAAATCATTGTTTTTTGTAGAATTATTTGTGCCTTTTTTTTTACGACGAGCTGCAGCAATTTTACGTTTTTTTTCAAGAACTTTTTTCTTTACAAACCTCCCCTTATATCGCAAACGACCAGTCATAATTTATTTTTAATTTAAATACCAAAAAAAAATAAAATGTTTAAATTCGTTTATTACTGCATTGGTACACCATACAACGATCACGGCCTTGTATATGTGTGTGTAGAAGTACACGAGCGACGTTGCCACGTCTTCGTGTCGGAGAATCTTTCACAATATGTGTGTATCCGTATAGAGGGAATCATTGTGTGTGTGTACAGTCATGTCAAAAATATATAGATTCAAACTGGTACCTTCTCAATACGTAGATGCGGGACTTGGAGTCGAAACTTTCTAACTTGACGGTAGGGAGTGAATTACGTTAAGATCAAAGAAATGAAAAAAAAAAAAAAAAATTTATTTAAAAAAAAAATGGAAAAAATCCTGATTTTTTTCATATTAGGGCATCTCTCCCCTCTCTCCCAGAGGTGGGAGGGGGGTTTTTATGACTCAAAGAGTCTCTGTACCAAGTACAGAGACACTTTCAGTCATGAAAGTACCCCTTCCCCCTCCAGGGGAGACTGGTGCTGCGTTTTGAGAGGCGTCAAGGTCACATGACGCCTCGAAAAATGGCTTAAAAATAAGGATTTTTTCATTTTTGTTTTGTAATTAATTTTTTCATTTTTTCGATCATGTTTCAATGATTAAAAAGAGAGTGCGTGGAACCCATGCGACAGAAGTGAAACTTCTTATGCATGAGCCATTGGTCATTTTGCACTTGGCTTTGGATTAAAATATTTCGAAAACTATGCAAAATTTATCGAGACATGCTGTGAATGAAATTTAAAGGGAAGATTGACGAACAAAATAAGCAGAACGCTGTTTTTCTACGGACCAGTAGTTTCCGAGATATCATTTTTTGAATGAGTAGTTCAGACACAATGGATGAGGCCCGATAGCAAATAAATGAGCGCTTGGACGTCCTTTCTGAATTTTTCATTCAAAAATCGATATCTTAATAACTACGAGTCGTGAAAAAACGGAGGTTTGCTTATTTTATTCGTTAATCTTCCCTCTAAATTTCATTCACAGCATGTCTCGATAACTTTTGAGTAGTTTTCAAGATATTTCAATCTAAAGCCGAGTGTAAAATGGCAATTTTTCAAGAAATAAGAAGCAAAAATTATGAGGTGAAGCATGGATATTTTTCGGTCATGTTTCATGAGAACTCCTCCTTTGAATGACAATTTTCCGTAATTTATTAAAAAATCATTTAGATAAATTCCCATATTTTTCTTTCCGTGTATTGAAAAAAAAATTAAAACAAAAACACAGGCTTCCCCCGCCACCCGGAGAGTGACCCGACGGCAGCAGCAAAAATTTCTCCTTCCCCCCACTACTCTACTACCACGTTCCCCTCAAAGCCTTACACTTGTTTCGTGAAGCGAGAAAAAAGTTGATACCCTCCCAAAAGAAGTTTCACTTCAAAAAATGAAGAAAAATGAAAAAATTAATTAAAAAACAGAATCGAAAAAATCCTGATTTCTCCCACCTCAGGGCATCTCTTCCCCCTCTCCCCTTTCATTCGTAAAAAATCGCGCTTTTCCAGCTGACATGCGACAGCTGACGATCACCGATCCCTTCCACGTCACTGAGAGAGCGAGAGACACGGTGGTTATGGAGGGGATCGGTTACCGCGGAGTGGGGACGCACCAACACATCTGTGATTCTCTCACGGATGTGCGGCCGTTTATCGGTGGGCTCTCATTGGCCCACCTTTCTAGCCTCATATCTCCGCAGGGGTTCATTGGAGAGAAAAGTGAAAGAGGACTTTTTTACTCCAAATGAACCCCTTTACCCAGAATTCCCAGGTGTACCTGTACTTCCGGTACACCCTGTAGATGAATTCCATTCGGAAGCATTTTGCCAATCGAATTGGCAAAATATTGGATGTCGCACAAGGAGTGGGATTTGCAAATAACGCATCGAGAATGAGGCTTCTGCTTGTTCTATATATAAATTTTCGTCATTACGGATGGCCATGGCGTATTCGCCATGGATACAGGAGAATTTATCATGGTCATTCTATTTATATATTCTCGTGATAGCGATCGTTCATGGAGTATTTGCCATGGATGAACGATGATTTACCATGGTTTTTTTCACCTCCGTAAAGTTAGCACAATCAAGTGTTTTTTCGGGGACTTTTTTTAGCTCTGAATTATGTGCTAATTATTTGTGGAATTCCTATATTATTTGCTGTTTGGCTTCCCCTGATTTGAAGCGGTTGAAGTTGTGGAAAAATGAATCTTTGTCATTTGACTGACAAGAATCAGAAATTGACGCCAAACATGATGGAATCTTTACGTGCTCGATAGGAAAAGATCATTCCATATTTTTCAAGAATTTACAGTGCACACGGGAATTATTTGTGTCAGTATATACAGAATTGAAGTTATAAAAAGCTCCATTTTTCGCTTTTTCCCGACAGCAGTCGTTCAATGAGCTTGCAACTTACAGAAACATTATGTGCTCCATGAAAATGAATTATTCCATATTTTTTTCAAACTTTTGGTACGAAAATAAATTACTTATGAAGGGAAAAGTCATGAAAAGCTATATCCATTGATTCAATTGTTGACAACAGTTCAAAAATGGACCTCAAAATCAATGGACATATTATGTGCTCAATGGAAAAAGATCATTTGCTATTTTTTCAGAACTTAAAGTGCACAAGGGAATACACATTATTTGTGTAGGCTTCGCGCATGGAAGAGAAATATATTGCTATGAATATAATTAATATTATCGAATTAATAACGGGTGTTATAATTCGGCAAAAATATCTGCGGTGTTCAATATATTATGCAAATATATAAATAATTATATTATTCTAATTATATAGATTTTGATATTTTATCATGTAATTTTCCATATCTGAGACATTTGATATTGGGGAATATATTTTTTCATTTGCAATTCCTCATATAATAATGACAGTATACTTTATACTGTTTTCCTGTTTTGTATAGGAATCATTATAGTTTTCATTTTATATTTGATCATATATTTTATTGAAAATAAAATATATTATATTCCATTTTATATAGCTGCACTTTATGATAACTAGATAATTTGTATCTGTACCCTAATGCGAATTCCGTGTGATGTACATCTTCAATAATTTCAAATGTTCTCATGATCCATTTAGATATTGTGGAGAATACGTTACTCAGAGAGCCTCCTCTATAGAATAAATTAAATTTTTTTTTGGCTCAAAATTTTTAAATTACATTCTTTCTTGGAACTTTATGAATCTTAAAAACTATTTTTAACTGATATTTTTTATTATATCTTTGGAATATTAATTTCATTATATGCCAATATTATTTATTTTATTATATTCTGATTAAATATTAATATTATAAATAGTATAATATATGCTGGAACATATTCCAAATTTATAGTTGCTATAATTATATGGTCCAATAGAAGAGAATTATAATGAACCATTATATCTTTCTCATTATCGAATTATATAATATTCTGGCAAAAATATGCCTATTGATTCTTATATTGAATTTACAATATTATATAATTCGTCAGTTACTGAAAATTATATTTTTAACAATATATATCTTTTCTATGCGGGTTGTACGAGTTTCAAGGAATGAAAAGCTCCACTTTCCGCATTTCCCCGACGGCAGCCATTGAATGAGCTTGCAATTCGCAAAAACATTATGTGCTCTATAAAAAATAATGATTTCAAATTGTTTTCTGAATGTTCAGTTATCGGATGAATTATAAGTGAACAGAAAAGTTGAGAAAATTTATATTTTTATTATTTCACTGACAAAAATCAACAAATGGCCTTGAAAATAATATAACCATTGTGTGCCCGATAAAAAACGATCAACCAATATTTCTTCAGAATCAGTAGTGCATGAGGGTATTATTTGCCTACAGCTTGTACGGAATTGAAGTAATGAAAAGCTCTGATTTTTGCATTTTCTCGACAGCAATCATTGAATGACCTTGTAACTTACATAAACATTATGCGCTCCCTGAAAAAGAATTATTCCATATTTTTTTTAATTTTTTGATGTACAAATGAATTATTTGTGAAGGGAAAAGTTATGAAAAGTTGCATTCTCGTTATTTTAGTGACAAAATCCATCAAATGCCCTTGAAAATAATTAAAACATTATGTGCTCAATAAAGAAAGATCACTCAATATTTTCTCAGAATATACTGTTATGTCCAGAAAAATTTCGCCATAAAGAAAGAGCTGATGCACATGGCCCCGTTTCATAATCTGAGTTATGTGGCACAGTCTTTCTTTACTTTTTAATAAACTGCTGATTATTGTTCTTTCGAAAACAATAATTGAGAAATTCGATCATTAATAAAACCGATCATTTTCGCGTTTTTCGGCAGTCGTCCACCTGATCCCGAGTAGGAACTGCCAGAGTAGAGAGAGGCTCGAAGCACTAGGCACGAGACGCCAACTCGGTCTTTAACTACTAATCGAAGTCTTTATTAACCGTGAAGGTTGACTTATAAGCTAGTTAATGGGTCACTGGAATCTATAATCGAAAGTAGTCTCTCGTGTTCAAGTTAAAGTGTGATAGATATCTCTACTTGTGAACCAACTCATAAATGCAATAATTTCAAATCTTTAAAAATATGTTAAAATTGATAGTTTTCGGCAATAGAAGACAATGTCCCTGGAATTAGAAAACCTTTACGGAAGAAGGTCGAGGTAATTGCCTTAGTAATTCAATAAATGTAAATAAATACATAAACAGATATAAATACAACATTACAGTAAATAAATAAATAAATTAACACAGTAAATAATAAATAAAAATCTGAACTCTCAATGTCAAACGTTTTGTAGAATCAAATTGTCGACTTTTGTTAATTTTTCTTCTTACTTAAAATATTATAGAATTCAATCAGTACAGTCTCATCTCTCTTTTATGAAACAATCAAAATCTCCTTTATCCCAGAATTCCTGAAATATATTCTCTCGCCACAACGTTAGAAAAAGGTACAAAACATAGTCGCGTTCTTTTTAAAATAAAATTATAATTCAAAGTTTTTGTGTTCGGAAATAAATTAAACTGTCCTCAGACGCGAGAGGCAATTTCGGACATAACAGCTAGAATTTTTGGCGCAGTCGGTAGGACGCGACTACTTTTTCCAGTACCTTTTTATTAAATTTTTCTTTATTTTATAAATAACAAATTTCATTTCTTTCCCGATTTTCATGAATTAAATTCTCAACAAATTCTCAATCTGATAAAAATCATTTATTAAATATGCGAACAGCCCGAGAAAGTGCCGAAGCGGCTAGATTAGCAGAAGCTACCGCTCTACATACTACTTTTACTGGGGTATCTAGAAACGGAAATTTCGGGACCCAAGATGATTATCTTCGGGCGAGGGATATCGGGCATGGCATTCCAATTTTTTCGGGAACATCAAATCATGCCAGTTTATCTGCATTCGAAACAGCTTTTAAGAAAAAGTTTGCCTTCCATACCAACAACGGGATCGGGAAAAGACGAATATATTCGATAAATTCTTCAGAGTATAGAAGAACCCGCTCGTTCATTCCTGGCTAATATTAATATCATCTCGGCTGAACAGATCCTTAAAACCCATCCCGAAACTTATAAAAGAGAGCATGATTTTAATTTTTATTCTTCTGAAATTTTCATATTGGAAATGTGGGGGTATCCACGTGATTGATACGTGAATGCACGCTTTCCCAAAGTGCTCCCAAACTCTGTCCCTGCTTGTGATAAATAAGTGTTTGTGGCTGCTGATACGAGGATGGTGCATTAATGGAACGGTGACTGTTAATTTTAAATAAGACAACATATTAAGGCACATTGCCTCATTTTAAACATTTGATCGGCAACTCTGTCTGTTTGTGGTTATGTAAGGTGATGTTTACTCCGCCACAGAAAGTAGAGAAGAGTGAAGCAAACTCAAGGGGAAAATCGACATCCAGCCCTAAACTCACAGTGACCTCTTGCGTGACACCCACCTACTTCAAACCAGAGCAACCAAATGACAGCGGTAGCAATTCAAACCAAGCTAAATCTAGGCTAGGCCGTCCATCAATCGCTGATAGTTGGATGAAGCATAAAGATAACTCACTTGACTCAACTTCTATTTGCAACTACATAAGTAGAAAGAGAGCCTATGACGACAGTGAAGATTTGGTATCCCCCCAAACATATGTAATTACCCCTACACGAAAGAAGAAAACCCTCAACGGGGTCACATCTGTTAACTCATTCGAATATCCACTCCTAACTGCTGAAAATATGGAGCAGATTCTGCAGGAAATAAGATTAAGTAGAGAGGATAATGCTGCGAAACTCAATAATCTTGAAAGGCAAATTAAATCCGCTGATGATGCACACACAAAGACTATTGAAGAACTTAAAGATCAATTCAAACAAAATAATGATGAATGGGAGAACAAATTTAACCATCTGGAGAAAGTGGTGAATGCACTGAGGATGCAAGTGAATGCACCCAAAGATGAAATTGTTAGACGAGTAAGTGCGGAAGCCAAAGAGTCACTCAGCACCACACTCGCTGCTGGGAATAACCCAACACTCATTCTCGATGTGCAGCAGAAGTTGAAGACGGTAGAAGCTACATTGAAAAAAAACAAAAGACTGGAAAGAAAAAATTCGCTGATAATTAAAGGGCTAAATGCTAGGGGTGATAACCTTAAGACTCACCTGAACACCTTCTTCGAGACACGCTTCGAGATAGGAAGAGGCTTTTCATGTTGGTGCAAATCGTCAAGCCATCAAGGTGAAGCTAATATCCCCAGGAGCTAAATACGAAGTACTCAAAAAAAAATCTGCCGTGCTCAAGGCATCGCAGATTTACATTGAGGTGGACTTAACGCCCAAGGAAGCACAATTCGCAAAGAATCTGAGAGACATTGCAAAGGAACGTAAAGAACGTGGGGCAAGCGTGAAGGTATATAGCACCAAATTACTCATCGACAAACAGTGGTGGACATGGAGTGAGGAAAAGGGTGATCTAATCCCACTAAAACGACACTCAGAGCACAGTAGGGGGCACCAATCCCCATCACGTGAGGAGAGAATCGATAACAATACTACATCTAACCGAAGGAAATCCCAGCCAAAAAACTTGTAAATAAGGGTACAATGAGCTTCATCTTCTGGAATTTATATGGGTACAACAATTTATCATCCTCTGATTTTCTAGAAAATACCAAGGTAATTTGTCTTTCTGAAAAATGGCTATTAGCACCCCCAACAAGCCAAAATACATGTCTTCGACAATTCCAAAATGTATCAGCCAATGCAAGAAAACTGGAATTTGGTGGCAGACCAAGTGGAGGCCTTCTAACAGCAGTTAAGAATGAACATGACTTTGCAGTAATTAACGCAAACCCCTTATAGATATTCACAAAAGTTATAATATCTAATCTGAAAATTATGGTAGGCAATATCTATCTAAGACCTTCCTCTATTATTAAAGACGATCTAGCTAAGCTCCAAAATATCTTCGACAGTGAATTTATTAATGAGTTTGACTTAATCATTCTAGGAGGTGACTTCAATGCCAGAGTCGGTTGTCTACCGGAAATACCTGAGGAACTCACTGAAGACACGGCTGTTGACCATCATCATTGGTCCTGCGATCGAGTGAAAAAATCGAGTGATTTGTGTTTCTCCTGCAAAACACACTTTCTGCAACTCAAACGGCATGAGCGTAATTGACTTGATCTGGACAAAGATCGAGCACCTGGACCTGTTACGTGATCTCAAAATTGTGTCTGAAGTAACCTTCTCTGATCACTTCCCTGTGAAACTTGAGCTTGTAGACACCTGTACCTCTAGGAGTACTAACACAAATGCTGCGTCTACCATTATGCCTTTTATAAAATGGTCTAGTCAGCCTGCAGAGGAGTTGCAAATGTTTTATAATAATTTAAAGTACTCATACCGCAACAATGTAAATTTTGATATAAATTCGGTTGACCAATTACACAATAGTTTTTGTGCAGCGGTATATGAAGCTGCTGATGCTGCGACGATGGTCGTTCAGAGTAGTGATAGGCCTCCAAAACCAAAGACACAACCATGGTTTACCTTGGAAACCGCCTCTCTCAAAAGAGACTGCAATGCTCTATTGAAAAAATTGTATTAAAAACAACTTCCCTGAAGAGCTCAAGAGTCAATTTTTAAAGCTGAAAAAGAATTACAAAAACCATATAATTTTCAACAAAAAGAAACACCAGGAAACCCTTGAGAGCAACTTCAATAATGTTAAAAACCCCTTGGAGTTCTGGAAAGCTGTCGGGAGCCTCAAACCACACTACAATTCTCCAAATAAACCATCAATAGAACAATGGAACGAATTCTACGGGGAAGTATACAGGCCGAGGCTGAGCATCCCACCTGTTATACACCGTTTTGATGACCCAATGCTTGATGGCCCTATCACCTTTGATGAACTAAATAAAGCAGTAAACAGCCTCAAGAACAATAAGTCAACGGGCCCTGATGGGATAGCCAACGAAGCCCTGAAAAACTTGCTTGCAACATGGTACAGCTACCTGCTAAACCTATTCAATTATGTACTGGAGTCAGAAACCTGTCCTACTGAGTGGTCAAAAGCGATTCTTAGTATGATTCACAAAAAGGGCAGCACCTCAGACCCGGCAAACTATAGAGAGATTGCGCTCCTCAATCACCTCACCAAACTCTTCACCTCAATCATCAAACGAAGACTTGAAGCATGAGCTGAGCGAATGGGGATAATCCCTGAATGTCAATTCGGTTTCAGAACCGGCACAAGTTGCACCGAGTCAATTTTCACTCTTATTGCTGCCATCCAGCTGCAACTGCGTCTTGGCAATCGTGAAGTCTATTCACTTTTTGTCGATTTCAAAAGGGCCTTCGACTCAATCTCCCATGATAAACTGTGGGCTAAACTCTCACAGATCAACATCAGCTCTAAAATAATCAACGTAATCAAAACACTCCATGACTCTGCACGTGTCCAGGTGAGACCTGGTACAAATCTATCAGATGAATTTGATATATCAGAGGGCGTATTACAGGGTGAGACCCTCAGTGCGCTCCTCTTCTCTCTCTACATCTACGACATCGACGAATTCTTCGGAAACAAAGGTCTTAACGGCATTAACATGGATGGCACAAACGGTCTCCTATGTCTCCTCTACGCAGACGATGCTGCAATACTCTCTACTAGCCACATTGATGTATCCAGAAAACTGAAGTGTCTATATGAGTATTGTCACTTAAATAGGTTACAGGTTAATACCAGCAAGGCGGACCTATCAGCGGACTTATTCAAGGCGGACGGCAGGGCAAAAACATTCAGAGAAAACCCGCGCCTTTATGGTGACGAGCTGATTGAGATCGTGAAAATATTTATTTATCTGGGTGTTCGTCTAACCTCATCCATCTTTGGTCCACCAACAGTAAACTATGCTATGGACAGAGCAAGTGTTGCAGCCAATGTCACTTTAGACATAATAAGAAGAGCCGGCTCTAACTCTGTTCCTGCGAGCTCTAAGCTCTATGAGAGTATGGTAAAATCGACACTGCTGTATGCTGTCCCTGCATGGGGGCTGAAATTCAGAAATCAGATGGAGAAAGTGGGAACAGATTTCTACAAGAAATTGCTTCAACTACCTAGATGCACTGCAAACTGGGCCATCCACATTGAACTTGATCTGCTGCCGCTGGAGTTCCAGGTGATGGAACACATGTGGGACTGGCTTGTAAAAATTCTTGCAACAAAAGAGCGATTCCTACCTACAATCTGCTTGATCAGACTGATGGTCCTGGCAGAGAGCCCAGTTTGCACACCAGAACTCAACTGGTTTGCGCAATTCAAGCTCTTCCTTGAAGAAACCGGTGCTATTGACCTGCTAAGCTGTAGGGAGCCTGATATGTGGAAAGCCAGGAAGACTGAAATATTCGATAGTCTTAAGCTCTTACTGAAGAAGAAAGATGAATAGCTACCTAAACTCAACTTCCTGTCTTTTCAACCTCTATGAGCCTTCCACTACTGTGCTCAGGAAACCGACTTATCTCTACGACAACCACACCATGGCAATTAAAAGGACTATTGTGCAATTGAGACTAGCAAATAAATACCAAGCGTATCTTACGATTAACAGAGGAAAAAAATAGATCCCATGTCTCCATGTATGTGCTGCTCGATGAATGAGCTGGAAACTGTTGAACACCTAATTTTCTTCTGTCCAGCTTTTGGTGGACTACGTGAAGGTCTTTATGACGACAATTATGACCCAGAAGAAACCACACTCAACTTCTTACTTGCAAACTTGCAATACCATGATTGTAAAAAAACTTTTTAAACTCATTAAGCAAATTCTTGAAATGAGGGAAACACTTGTGTAAATCACATATAATTTCCACGTATCTATATATTGCTCATAATCTGTACTACTGATTGTACCCCCCATGCCATTGCTTTGGAACTTTGTACCTTTTTTACAATAAGCTATTATTAAAAAAATAATACTTGAATCATCAGAAATCAATTACTATTAATTAGTTAATTAATTGAATATGGGACTTGAATATCTAAAATTGAAAGTATCTTTTGATAAAAAAAATTCACTCAATGTTTTTCAATTTTCTCAAATATAAAACTTGAATAATCAGAAATTAATCATTATTAACTTAATATGAACTTTGAATATTTAAAACTGGCAATATGTTTTTGATGAGAAAATTCACTCGATGTTCTAGAATTTCCATGAATATTCAGAAAAATCAATCATTATCAATTTAATATGAAACTTGCATGATTGATAATTATTTGGAATGGATTTGTAATGGAACTTAAATGTCTAAAATTGGAAATATGTTTTGATGGAAAAAAAAATTTACTAAATGTTTTCTTCAATTTTCTTAAATGTAGAACTTGAATGATCAGAAATAAATCACCATTAATTTAGTATGAAACTTGAATATTTAAAACTGAAAATATATTTTGGATAGAAAAAAATTCACTGGATGTTCTAGAATTTTCTTAAATATTCAAAAAATCAATCATTATTAATTTAATATATACTACTTGAATAATTAAGAATTAATTGGGATGAATTTAATATGAAACTTAAATATTTGAAATTAGAAAGATATTTTTTTACTTTCCTCAATTAGAAATGGTTGGAAATTCCGTAATACACTCAGCAAAAAAATTAAGGGAACAGTAAATTTTGTCAGTTCTTTGCCTGATTTTCAAATGGCTGTAACTTCACCAAAAATCATCGTATTGGGATTTTTTAAAAATGGTGAGACAGCCTAAAGTCTCTACTCTTGAAATATTGCGATGAAAATGTTCTATGACCATTCGTTATAACGAGATAAGAAAGTTGAAAGCGGAAAAATTTTTCCTCTTTTTTTTTCATTGTTTCAGACTTTTCTATGGACTTCGAAAAAATTTTCTCGATATAACCCTTAGCAGGATCGTGTAGCCTGGTCTTTCAGCTTCAATTTCTTTTTTTTTCCCTACGACCCTTTGTTACTAAGATATCGTCGATTGAATCAAAAAACACCCTTTTGTCTTTAATCGTCGATATCTCAGAAACTACTGATCGCACAGCAAGCGGATGATGAGATTCATAAACTCGAATAGATTTCCTGTACGATCCGTGCTCTGTTTAGTTGGGAAAAAATTTCCTTCCATTTTTAAAATTGGTTTGAAAAAGTAACAAAAAATGGTGTTTTTTCTTTTTTTTTGAAGATTGCCCTGCATTTCGCGCAATTCGTGAAAATTGCAAATGTTTTAACGTTTTTCTTTAGTTTAATGTGTGCTGAAGCACCCCCCAAATTTTCAAGCCAATCGGTTTGACCGTTTTTTTCCCGAAAGAACAAAGTTTCAGCAAAAATTAAAGGAACACTTTTTTGTTCCTCAAACACCAATTCATGATGATTAAGACCGAAAATGTGTTTTCTCCGTTATTTCTCCGTGATTTTTTGTGCAAAATTCAATCAATCTCATCGAAAAAAAAACAATGGAAAAATCGATTTTTTTTTGCAAAAATCATTAAAAAAATCGATTTTTTTCTTTGATCAATAAAAAAATCAAAAGATTTTCTTTAAAAAAAACCATGAAAAAATCGGAAAAAAAATTGTTTTAATTTTTAAAAAACGCTAAAATCGCATTTGACTAGGAGAGATGACGACTTTTTTACCAAAAAAATTTTCTTCGAGATGTTTTCTATCAAAATTACATTTTATTTTTCGACTTTCTCCGATTGAAAACTCAAAAAAAAAAGAATTTTTTAATCGAAAAGAAAAACATTCTTTGTTTAAAAGCAATTTTTGAGTCACTATCTCTCCGAGTCGAATGCAATACTAGCGTTTTTTTAAAATTAAATCTATTCTTTTTCGATTTTTTTCATGGTTTTTTTTTAAAGAAAACCTTTCGATTTTTTGATTGATCAAAGAAAAAAAATCGACTTTTTTGTTAATTTTTGCAAAAAAAGATCGATTATTTCATTGTTTTTTTTTTATGTGATTGAACGAATTTTGTACAGAAAATCACGGAGAAATAACGGAGAAAACACATTTTCGGCCTTAATCATCATTAATTTGTGTTTAAGAAACAAAAAAGTGTTCCTTTAATTTTTGCTGAAACTTTGTTCATTCAGGAAAACAAAACGGTTGAACCGATTGGCTTGAAAATTTAGGGAGTGCTTCAGCACACATTAAACTAAAGAAAAACGTTAAAACATTTGCAATTTTCACGAAATTCGCGAAACCCAGGGCAATCTTCAAACAAGCAGAAGCGTTATATCCTGTGCGTTATTCGCAAGCCCCACTCCTTGTGCGACATTTAATATTTTGCCAATTCGATTGGCAAAATGCTTCCGAATGGAATTTTTATATAAATTATCCATAAGATTACAATTTATATTTTTCATTATTCTAAATGCAGTAACGAAATTTGGTTTCACAGCAATTGTCATAAGTGGACATTTGCACGAAGTAAATTCGCTTGTAAAGAGAAATTTGATAATGGTTCGATCTTTGGTGAATTTTATTTATTCATGTTTACCACAAAAAAAAACAATTTTTCAATCATAAATGGAAGATCCTACGACAGATCTAAAAAATTGAAGTTCGGGTTCCAAATAGGATTTCTATTTTTTCTGAATGTCGTCAGAATGAGAAGGTACAAAAGTTATCTTGTAGAAAAAATTGTCTACTTTCGAATGGTGAAATAAACAAGCAGGAGTTCCACCCTTTGTGCGTTATTTGCAAACCCCACTCTTTGTGTGACATTTAATATTTTGCCAATTCGATTGGCAAAATGCTTCCGAATGGGATTTTACCCATAATCAATTGAATCTCTATAAAAATGAATATCTTTTCAATCGCTCAAAAAAAAACATTATTCTCGCAAGAAATATGCACTTATAGATCCCTACAAATCTCAGCTCAGAATAATCGATTAAATTGCAATAATATCACATGGCACATAAAAATTCAATATGAGATGAAAATTCAGATCCTATGATGGAACACAAAAATTGACGTTCGGGTTCCAAATAGGATTTCTATTCTTTCTGATTGTCGTCAGGATGAAAAGGTACTCATTTTATAGAAAAAATTGTCTACTTTCGAATGGTGAAATAAAAAATAGTAGTGTTCTTAGGGAGAAAGCTAAGAAAAACCGTGATTTTTGAAAAAACTAATTTATCGAACATCCTTACAAGAGACTTCTTCTGAAAAATCTGAAATTATCACCATTTGTGGGGCTCATTGAGATGAATCTTTTAAGCTGAACTTAGATGTAATCGCTTGGATAGTTTTCGAGATATAACCTCTTTTCATAAAATGGGTTTTGGCCAATATCTCAGAAACTACTGGAGCGATTTCACCCAATTTCAATACCCAACTTTTCGCTCCTTAGATGCACAAACTGGCGAAATTTGAAGTCTCTAACTCAAATAGTTTTTGAGCTATCGTGTATAGTAAATTCAGGATGAAAAACACTGTAATTGAAATTATCTGCAAACGAAAAATCTGAGCAAAATTCACCCCGAGTGAAAATTGTGAGTTCAAATGAGATGTATTTCATCGCTGAGTGTGGGGACTATGAATCAATTTTTCGCGGAGAAAAGTCGAAAAAACGATTTTTCAAAAATTTGAGTTTTCTCGAAAAGTACTCAACCGATTTCGCTCAAATTTCACTGACAGCAATTTGCATGGAGAGGGAAAGTACTGTTAAATAGTCAGGTCACTAAGTATTACCGTTGCTGAGCAATGAGCTGATATCTGTCACACATGCACACACACACCCACACACATACAGACATTTTAAAAAAATGTCATTTCTCGACGTTTTGGATAATTCTGAGCCATATTCCGATGAAATCTCGGAATCGAAAAAAATCGCGTTTACAATGCTTCCATTCGGAAGCAAAAATAGTAGTGATCCTAGGGAGAAAGCTAAGAAAAACCGTGATTTTTGAAAAAACTCATTTATCGAACATCCTTACAAGAGACTTCTTCTGAAAAATCTGAAATTTTCACCATTTGTGGGGCTCATTGAGATGAATCTTTTAAGCTGAACTTGGATGTAATCGCTTGGATAGTTTCGGATATATAACCTCTTTTCATAAAATGGTTTTTGGACAATATCTCAGAAACTACTGGAGCGATTTCGTCCAATTTCAATACCAAACTTTTCACTCATTAGATGCACAAACTGGCGAAATTTGAAGTCTCTAACTCGAATAGTTTTTGAGCTAGCGTGTATAGTAAATTCAGGATAAAAAACACTGTAATTGAAATTATCTGCAAACGAAAAATCTGAGCAAAATTTACCCCGAGTGAAAATTGTGAGTTCAAATGAGATCTATTTCATCGCTGAGAGTGGGGGCTGTGAATCAATTTTTCGCGAAGGAAAGTCGAAAAAACGATTTTTCGAAAATTCGAATTTTCTCGAAAAGTACTCAACCGATTTCGCTGAAATTTCACTGACAGCAATTTGCACGGGGAGGGAAAGTACTGTTAAATTTTCGGCTCACCAAGTATTACCGTTGCTGAGCAATGAGCCGATATCTGTCACACATACACGCACACACACACACACACACACACACATACAGACATTTTTTAAAAATAACATTTCTCGACTTTTTGGATCATTCTGAGTCACATTCCGATGAAATCTCGAAATCGATAAAAATCGCGTTTACAATGCTTCCATTCGGAAGCAAAAGAAAAAAACACCATTTTTTGGTACTTTTTCGAACCGATTTTAAAAATGAAAGGAAATTTTTTTCCAACTAAACAGAGCACCGATCGTACAGGAACTTTATTCGAGTTCACGAATCTCATCATCCGCTCGCTGTGCGATCAGTAGTTTCTGCGATATCGACGATTAAAGACAAAAGGGTTGTTCAGACTTTTCTTGAAAGTCTGGAGATTTGATCATGAGACGAGTCGATGGACATCGGGTCAACTCGGTCAATCTCGTCTGAGCCACAGGCTCAAGCCGGCAGTACTACGGAGAAGCACTTGGCAGTCTATCTTACGGTAATCAAGATGTGAACGCGTGTGAATTAACGGCTCCCGGGCCTTTTATCTATGGTCTCGGTTCGGTCTATTATCAATCGGTTACTTTGTCCATAAATTAACGGCACGGTTCATATCAATATCAATTATTATATGTATTTTATCCAAATAACAGTGCAAATTATATCTATTTCTATATAAATCCGGCTTCTTTATTCTATCGATACCTGTCTCAATTTCAGACCAGCGTCGGTGCTATTTTGGGGGAATTTTATCTATTAAAAAATACAGTCCACTTAAAACATCAATTTTCGGCTACAACATCAAGGTAATTTCATCAAAACCCAAACAAGGGTGTTTTTTGATTCAATCGACGATATCTCAGTAACAAAGGGTCGTAAGGAAAAAAGAAAAAAAAGAAATTGAAGCTGAAAGACCAGACTACCTGATCCTGATGAGGGTTGAATCGTGAAAAAATTTTTGAAGTCCGTGGAAGAGCATAAAAAAATGAAAAAAAAATTTCCGCCTTCAACTCTCTTATCTCGTTATAACGAATGGTCATAAAAATTCTTTATCTCAATATTCCAAGAGTAGAGACTTCAAGCTCTGTTTTGTTGAGATGAATTTAATGATTGGAAGTTCAAAAATCAAATGATAAATTGTAAGAAGACATTTTTATATCTAGTTATTTTACCGTTTATGTTAAAAGATTGTATATTGATTCATAATATTGTTAATAATTCTAGAATAAATATATTAAGCACCCTGATGAGGTCCACGTAGAGTGGGCGAAACGTTGGTGCGTTTGATGAGGAAAAGTTAATTAAAATTTGTAAATTTCTTGGGAGTGACCATAATGGCCGATAATTTACCAATTAAGAGACTTCAAGCTTTCCAACAATTTTTTTAAAATCCTAATACGATGATTTTTGATGAAGTTACAGCCATTTGAAGATCAGGCAAAAAACTGACAAAATTTACTGTTCCCTTAATTTTTTTGCTGGGTGTAGATGAATATATCCAATAGAATAAACTAGGGGTGAGCAGTTGCTTGCTCGCTTCGCTCGCTCGCGAAGTGGGGTGCGTCATTGCTCGCTCGCTACGCTCGCTCGCGAATAGACGAATGCGTAGTTGCTCGCTCGCTCGCGAATGGAGGAGTGCGTTACTGCCGATTAGAAAGAATTAGTGAGGATGTATTCTGATGAGTGTGACTTCAAGCCGCACTAAGAACTTCCCGATAATTTCTCTCACTTACTATTTGAAAAAATGATGAATGATAAAAACGATAAATAACAACAGACATAATCGTGGAAATTATCAAAAAATGTTGGGGAGGTCTCAAAATATGGCGATCAATAAAAAAATCGATTTTTCCTTTTCGGGGAAGTTAAGAAAAATTTAATAATGTTTTTTTTAAAAAAACTAAGAAAGTACTGCGTCGATTTCACTAAAAAACTAATCAGATCGAATCTATATCGAGATGCTTCGATTGCAACATCGATCATCTCGATCGCGTTATTGATTAACGAGAAAACGGGAACGAAAAAATTGGTCACATACATACACACACACACACACACGCAGACAAGTAGTAAGCGCGCGTTTTTTGCGAGGAGGGGCATGGCTTCCCCTTCTATTGTGCGTCGGGGCCCATTGTAGTCCCTCTCTATTGTTAGGGTGCAGGTGTTCACCTGCTGGGTGATTTATGGGTTTTCCGGCGTGAGAAAGATTTTCTCCGAGGGTGGGTGGCCGAGTTGGGTCCGCAAGATGGCGGAGGGGTTCGGAAGTGGGTGGTGAGAGGAGGAAAATAGGGTGGAGGGTGGCGTGTGAGGTGTCTGGGGAAAGGGCGGAACATGGGGAGGTAGGTGATGGATGAAAATTGTACAAAAAAACAATATTTATGAATACGACTAAATTTATTCAAATTAAATCTTAAAACTAGGATACAATTAAGCGGGGTTTAGCATATTGATAAAAATGAGATTACCCTTCACCAGTCAAGTTCTGGAAAGTGTTTCTTCTATTACGACGCTTTCCTTTCATCTTACGAGTAATAGATTTGAACATTTTGATAATCATACGATCGTTCCGCTTTAAATCATTTGTAAATATTCTTTGAAAGGAGTGTAAGTCCCCATTATTGCGAAAACAGTGAAGCATAACAATGCAGTACTGGCCGCAAACATCAGACGATATGTCTTGGAGTCTTTTCTCGCTCCATTCAAATATACGGCTATTTCTCCTACGGCTTTGAGTGATTCCTGAGTTGAAGGGTGGCATTCCGAAGCTGTCGAAATAGACTCCACGGTCATTGGGATCGAGATATATGGTCACCCAGTGCGTTCCTGGCTGTGTGATTATCGGTGTGGACAATGATCGCACAAGGCCTCGTCTACGTCCAGGGAACTCTGTCCGCAGGGTAGACACCTCCAATACCGACATTAGTAAACGGTAATGCTTTTCGCAGTTGTAGGGTATTCATAAAAGGAGGTCCACAGTTTAGAGCAATAAGCCGTGCTGCTCACAAGGATGCTCGCATCTTACTGACGTATGTATTAAACCAAGATCATAATATGTAGATGTTTCTTTTTAGCCACTGTAGTCCATTATAACTTGCCTGGTCTAATCGATTTCTAATAAGTTGTCGTATTCAGCATATACAACGCAATTTACATTGTGTGCTATTGTGGCCGCGAAGCCAACTTTGAGACCCACACATCCGCTCTTTACAAGATTCCAATGGCTAGCGCATCTTGCTGATAGATCCGGTGTTAAATCGAGAGCGAATAAGCAGTAACCCTCTGCATATGAGGAACGGTTAATGCCATTGCCATGATGGCTAAAGTGTGTCCCGGTTCCAGAGAATACGGTGTTGAAAGCTTCAACTGATGTTGAAATATTTTCAGTGAATATTGGTTGAATATTGGAATTTTGGTTGAAGGGGTTTCGTAAGTATCTGTCGTCCGTCAACGTTGAGACAAAGGAAATTGATGCCGAAATTTTGGAAATTGAAAGGATTCTTCTTTTTTGTAGCATTGAAACTGGCATTTTCCACAAAGCCTAGGATTATTCTTTTGGGTAACTGCCCTAAAATGACATTATCGATAGTTTCACCGAGAATGTCACTATGAAATACGAATGATTTTACTTCAACAGGCGTCATTGGATACTTAGCCGTAGTTCTTGACAAAGTTTTCGCATGAGCTATCAGGATTCCAGGACTGAGCTTAACACGTCTGACAATTAGCGATGCTTCACTAATGACAACCTTGTAGTTATGTTCCGTATAATCCATTAGACAGAAACTATCCTTAGCGCGAATGAGGTGAACTCTCATCTCTACACAATTCAATGTAAATGTCCAATCATATCGATTGTTTTGCCCCCTTTTGTGAAATTGTGTCTCGCAACGAGCCCATCAGTTTTGTCATCAGCTGCAGTAGCTTCCGTATCCATTGAGCCCGCAGTATCCGATATCCATAAACCCATTTGGAGATGAGAATTTGTAGCATCTTCGCCATAATTTAAAAGCGTTTCAATATATGATCGGTATGCATATGAATTGTTAGGTGGCGTAACAATTTTCTGATTGAAAAACATGTCCACTTGATTGAACATAGAGTGCAAGAAATTATTCACTGGACCAACGGAGTCTGTGGCTACAGCAGTCCCGTCGTGAATCACTATTTTTGCCTGTATTTTTATCATTGTATGCGCTAAATCAAGATAATCCTCGCCACGACCTGGTACAATGAATTCAATCGGAGCATCTTCACCTATTGTTGAAATCGGGTTGTAATATAGACACTGAGATTGTTCAATGCTTGTTTGTGTTGGAGGCAGTGTGAATTGATCCAGCTTGGATTTCGCATACTCAGAGGAGTGGAATGTAGAAAAGACATTTTATTCATTGGAAAATATCGTAGACACTGCGTTTCTTACTCTTCTTCTTCTTCAAACTACTTTTAGCCTTACTCTTTTTCTTTTTGATTGGAGCATTCTTCTTTTTCTTCTTCTTACTCAACCTTTTGAGGTTGTTTATACGACTACGACTGATGCGTTTCTGGGTGTTTCGGAGTTTACGCTTTCTTTTATAACCCGATCTCTGCATCATGGATGAAATTTTCTCCGCGGCCTTCCTTTTCAGGACACGTCCTGACTCGGTTAATCGGTTCTCGAGGGCCACCTTCAATGGCACTCTATTTCCGACATGACCTATCACGTTCAAACCTGCACTGAGGGCTTCTTTACTGACCGTGCGGGCGACGCTACCGAATAGGGGTAAAATACACCGAAAAAGTCCTCCAAGGAATGCTCCGATTTCATGACCTCTTTGATAAGGGTTTCCAACATAAACCCGTCCGAAATTGCTGAATTTCTCAACAGCCCCTCCTCCGGCCTGATGTTCATAATATTCAAGATAGTGTATAATAATTGATAGATCCTCTTGAAATGGAGTGTCACGTTTAAAGGCCCGTACTCGAATGGTATTGCCTCTCCTTGATTATTCCTTATATCTATTTCTATGGTACGAAAGGATGTCCTTCAGAGGAATGACTCTTAGCAAAGGTGACACAACATTACCTATTACATATGGTGTGCACAAGTCCGAATAAATGAAAAGAATTGACGGTAAGGCCCGTAATAAACTACCAGGTCTTTCGGCTCTATACGTGTTGGGTTTATCAAATACAAAATTAACGGTGGTAAAACCAAATATATCTAAAAGTTTTTGAGAAATCACCAACCTATGACACGATGTAGCATATTCTTTCTTCGCACAATGACGCTATATCACGGCTGTATTGGTCTTAGGATTCCATTTAATCACCAGATGATCCACCATCGCACTTGCTTTATTCATAGTTTCTATCAATTCAGGAATAGAGTTACACACTCCTGATGGTAGGGCCATCCTCTTCGAATTCACAACAGTTTCTACTCCTTTTTTTTGGTAAACGTGGGGAAATTGAATCTCGCTCAGTCCTACCACCCATTTCTCATTCAATTCGATTTGATTAGGAAGGAGTGTAGTGTCCTTCGATGCTCTATGGGATGGATAGTAATCCATACTGCTATCGCTGGGTAATACAGTGTAAGACTCGTTTTTCGTCATTTTTTCGTTATATTCTGAATGCTGACCGCAGGTATCTAAGAATTGAATTTTTCAGGATATCCTTCCCACTTTACGACCACTTCTCTATTCTTCCCTTTTCGCCTAGAGCGAATAACAGGCTCCACTATGAACTGATCTTCTTCGATGCTTTTATTGACAGAAACTAGCTCTTGTTCATAGAATATCCCATCAATTTCTTCCGAATCTAAATCTTTCAATTCATATATTGGAAGAGATTGTTTCAGCAGACATCTACGCATTTCGAAAATTTCTCTGCTCCAATTATTCTTATATGCTTTCTCGAAGACGCCCTTAGCCTTACTGATACGAACGTAGTCTCCAATCTTATATTTAAAGGATTCTTTACGGGGTTTTTCATTAATAAATCGTGTTTGTATATTTCGCCATGCCTGCGAAGCATTATCAATAGTAACTGCAGCAGGCGTCATTTTTATTGAAGAATGTTTTGAATGATTGTAAGCATTGACAATTTTTTGTAATACATCTACATACTTGTAAGTTCTAGAATACGTGGAATAACGCCACATTCGTTCTTTCAAAGTTCGATTAAAACGCTCCACGACAGCTGCTTTCATATCAGAGTTACGTGCAATACGAAATTTTATATCATTCTCCTTAAAAAATTTTTGAACGCTACTAGCAATGAATTCATTCCCTCTGTCTGTTTGTATGGCAATAGGCACACGACCATCACTTCTTTTCAAAATCTTTTTGAAGCCGTCAAGGACTTTTGGCGCTGACTTATCCTCCAAAGGCTCAACCCACACATATTTACTTAGAACATCTATAACTACCAATATATGGCATATATCATTATTATAAGTTTTCAGCGACCTAAGTTCTACCAAATCAGCCTCCCACACATCATCAATATTCGTTACGACCTAGTGTAAACGGGGAAATTTCCGTCTTATCGGTCTGTGAAGAGTGTATGTATCCTGAGCATTCAGCCAATTTTTAACATCATCTGCAGGGATTTCACGTTTATATTTCTCTAAAAGGTTTCGAGCCCACGTGTATCCTACAGGTTCTAAAGGGCTATAATACGACTTTGACAGCTCCTCTAGAAGTGGAGCCATTCTCTTCTCCTTTTCTTCTGAGCCGTGGGTGATGAAGGTGGTGATAGTGCTTCTTCTGCTCCTTCTTGAATACTGTCCACACGTTGCTGTGGTGCAGCAAACACACGTCTGAACACTCCAGCCTGGAATCTCGGATTACCCATGAACTCCAGAGGTGTGTTTATCTCTCGAAGAAATTTAACAAAGGCTTCCCAGCCTCTAGCGTGAGGATTTTTTCTAGCGCGCAGGGCATCCAGCATAAGATCAATCATATTAGCCCCGGGAATCGACTGGCCATCCAGTGTCACTTGTCCACGTTCATCTCATTTCAACCACCTCCCTGCATCAATATAATCTATATGATCCAACAATCCTGTAGCTTTCCGTTTATAAGTTTTCGGAATAGTTGCCACGATTGCTTCTGCTTTATATCGCGATTCGGGCGTTGAATCTTCTATTACTAGTAGATGCACTGCTTTATTCTTGCTGTAAAACAAGTAGCGTCTCAAAACATTATTATACAATTTCCACTTTTCATGATCATCTGTACGACTTTTCGAATTCAAAATCTCCAGCAATTGTGCATTGAGACGACTCGTCGCATCACCAGGTGTTTGGGCTGTGGACTGAATTTCTTGGATAACAGGTTGCAGTGTTTGCTGTGTGCTCTTATGAGCACCTACAGTTCGCTGATATTTTAAGTGTTCCACCCGATTCTCAGAGACAAGAACCATTTTTTGAGCATGCATCATGACTGGTGGTGATTGTTTTTCATTCCAGTTTGTCAAACTAGAGATGCAATGATTGTACTTATTATAGGGCCTAGGAGCAATGGTAGAAGGGCACCACCTTTTTAATTGATGATTTTTTTTTCTTTCCAAGAGGTTCTTTTTTATCTGCTAATTTTCTTATATTTTCTCAGGTTTGCTTTCTCAGTCTCTTTCAAATCAACGTTCCCGTGCAATAAATTCAAAGCGCACTCGCAGATGCAACGAATTAAATCTTTATGAGCGTGTTTCAATAGAGCGCGACGCAGTTTGGGAGGAGTGTGAATGAGCACGTACAACAGGGATGTATTTTTTTCACCCAGTGACTTACGAATGGAGATGGATCCACAGTGACTTTTCTCAGCCATTACAATCTCACAACTGGGACATCCGTCGAGTTATCTCCTCCTTTTATAAGCGGACTCTTTCGCGGTACATACACATAATGATAGATGTCGCTAGGGAAGATGCAAGTTCTGAATCTACAATTTTCTGGTGTCGATTGTTTGAGATCGAGTAATGAATATCCATGCGCAGGTGTTGTAGCTTCGAAATACACTTCTTGTAAAAATTTCGGATCCTCAGGATATATCTGTTGTGCTGAGTGGGCAATTTCAGCTCGGTCACGGGGGTTCTTGGAAACAATTATGTAATTAGTGTTTAATGGAATATCTAGCTGACCGTTACCTTGATGGAAAAGATTCTGCGAGAGAAACATAACACTCAGATTTTTATGATGGCTGCCTTTAGTGAATAAATCCACAATGGCGCCATTCGATGATTCGCACATTAAGTCATCAACAACTACGAGCTTTGGGAGATTATCATCGAAATCACCAGATTTTGGGATTCCATCTCGGAATTCAACGAAATTCTTATCATAATCCATATACGGATTCTGCCAATCAGCATAATAGAATATCACTTTTTTTATTTCCGTGTTACAAATTTCTTTAATTTCTTTCAAAAAACGCTTGACGAAAAATGTTTTCCCACAACCTGTAGGACCACATATCATGGATGTGAAAAGATGCTTCCATCTCAGATCCATCTTCACATATGAATAAATTTGATGAAAAAAATTTTTATGAATTTCTTTTATACTAAAATCGTATAATTCATAAGGGATAGTCCAGCATCCAAAATTTTCCACCTGGGAAGCGCGTGCGGGGATCCGAGCGCCAACCGAAGGATCTACCTGCGGTGGGTGACTCATTGTCGATCGCATTAGCAAAGAAAAACTCTATAGGGGGGGGGGGGGGGGGTGAGGCAAAGTGCTACTCCGGAAGATTGGATTGAATGTGCTCTTCATGAAGTTTACAATAAAATTATTGACGCGGGTAGAGATGGCAAGAACCGTATTTGCTTGACATTCAATTTTGCTAATATGCAAAAAGATAATGCTTGGGTGAGTCCTCGAGTTATTAATGGATATGAATTTGAAGATTTATGGAATCTTGTGAGTTCTGTCGCGCAAAGTGCTAATGGTTTTGATTGTGCTGATACTTTTTGGATGAAGCTCCATGTAGCAGAAGTGCCCGCAGGAATGGCAGACCCTGACACAGGGAGAAAAATGCGGAAACGAGGCTCAGGTGTGATACAAATTCTGAACACTGATAATTTGTGCCTACTCCACTCACTCGTTGTTACAAAAATCCATGTCCAAAAGACAAATTCTAGAGCTGATACAGGAGAAATGAAGAAACAATGGAATGCTATCCGGCAACTCAAAGAGAAATTGCAACGAGAGGAAGCAGTAAAATTGACCGAGGCAGCCGGGGTAACGATACCAGAAAACGGATGTGGCATGGAAGAAATCAAACAATATCAGAGGTTCTCGCTCAAGAGGGGTATGCTATTATAGTATATTCACTGAGAAGAAACGGTAAACTACAACCCATCCTCTATGACGGCACTTCCGAAGTTACTGCTAATAAAGTGGTCTTGAAAGGCACATGCGCATTGTATATTATGAGGAAAAAAAGCATTACGAACTGATCGTTTTTATCCATGAGTTTATTGGCTCTAAATATTACTGTCAACATTGTGAGAAGCCCTCCTTGAAAAACCCTCCATGTGATAGCACGATTGTGGATAAGATGATATGTGAGACTTGTGCTCGCGAATTTCACGGACAACAATGTTTTGATCAACATAAATTGAAAGGTTCATACAGTGGGAAAAATCTAACAGTGTGTGCTAACATTCAGATATGTAAGACATGCAGCACAAAGTTCTAACCTATCAAAACTAGACACGTGTGTGATGAATATATGTGTTCTATATGCTATCAAATCGAAGATACATCCCACATCTGCCATATGCCTCCATTGAAACCTAAGAAACGTGGAACTGTGAAGCGTATTGGGTTCGTTTTCTACGATTTTGAAATACGTCAAGATGATACAATGGATGGTAATGAAAAAGTGAACATACATGTAACAACACTCTGCGTGATCCAAACTGTGTGTGATTCTTGTGCCGGAGAGAATGATGATGACACTGGGGGGATGACAAGGAACAGTCCATGTGAGGTTTGTAAAAAACGTGAAAACATATTTGATGGGGATGATCCAGTTCGTGGTTTCATGGATTATATTACATCGATGGGGAAAACATATAAAAAGGTAGTTTGCGTCGCTCATAATGCGAACGGGTATGACTCTCAATTCATTTTACGAGACGCAATAAAGCGGATAAATAGCGGAATTAAAGCTATCATTAACAGAACTAATATAATTTTCATGGAATTTAACGAAAATAAACTTATCGATAGTTTAAATTATTTCCATATGCCTTTGGCTGAATTGCGAAAAGCTTTTGGCTTGTGTGGTATGGGGAAGGGGTATTTTCCTCATTTTTTCAATACTCGTGACAATCAAAATCATGTAGGACGTATACCGGATGAGGAATATTATGGATGTGACAATATGACTGTGAAAGATCGTGAAAGTTTCTTGGAATGGTACAATGAGCGAGTAATTTTGATTTCAAAAAAGAGATTCTTTATTATTGTAAGCTTGATGTAACAATTCTGAGACGGGCGTGTATCAAATTCCGTCAATTGATTCTAGGGGTTAGTAATGTCTGTCCTCTAACGGAGTGCGTGACAATCGTCTCAACATGTATGCGAATATATCAGACGAATTTTCTGAAAGAGAAACAAATTGGTATCATACCGCAGGGGGGTTACTGACTCAGTAAAACACAGTCTAGAGCAGCGATCGAATGGCTATTATGGTGGAAACACAAAGAAAGACATAAGATAGTTCACGCAGGCCAGGAATGATCGCGAGCATAGGGCTGTATCAGGGCACCGTTTAGATGGGTATTGGAAAAATGAGTCTACAAGTATAAAATATGCATATCAATTTCACAGATGTTTGTAACGGTTGGCTTGACTGACCTTGAGCCAACTCGTTAAATGCACGAAAAAATTTGATGTTACTCGACCAAAATCTATACTCCGAATTTTCACAATTTACTCCCGATTAAATTTCCCTTATTTAAACTGGGCGCCAGTCGTTTTTTCAAAATTCTAAGATCTTGGGGGAAAACGACAAATCCCCAAGTTTGATTTTAATTCAATTGAACTACAAAACCCCAAAAAGACTTTAGATTTACCCGCTTCCTGACGCGAAACTCTTTTCCTATCTCAAGGGGGGGAGGGGACGATACCCTCCCTTTGGGTATTCGGGACAGAACAAAACTTTACACCAAACTCCTGAAATTTTCGGTTTAAACAATAAAATTAAGTATATTCAATGAAATTAATACGTATACATTTAAATAGGAAAAAGAGAAAAGTTTTTCAGTTAATGATATAATAATGATAATTTACATTAACTCAGAATGAACAAATGTGACTCTAAAGTGGTGGGGTTGACCCCCACTCGTAACGGACGCTAACTCGGCGTCTCTCAATTTTGCTCTTTTTACTACAAAACTCAATTTAATTAATCCTTTCAACTCAATATATTAAACCTTGTGGGGGACTCGTGTACCTTATATTGTATGTTCCTCCTTTCCGTCTTGGCCTCTCTTAACTCTTCTTTACGTTACTCAAGTTTTCAAAATAATTCGAAATAATGTACAAAAAATAATCATAATAATTCGGACAATAATTTCGCGACACTGGTACATGGAGAACTTTTGTCTTTTCTTTTGACACACATAATTTCAGTCTTTATTTTCCACTGTCTCCCACACTGATCCTGGTGATCCCCGGTTCCTCTCGCTGCCGCCCAAGGTTCATCAGTGTTGGTTGATGTTGGACCAACTCCTCGGATGCTGCTTTGGTCCCGGCTCCTCTGGATTGTCCCTGGTTCTGATAATTGGTTTGTGGGACTGGGAAAAATCCTTCCCAGTCCTACTTCTCGTGCTTTACTCCAAATTTTGGAGTAGAGCTGGACAAAAATACACAAAAAATTAGTGAGGTAGTTAACTTCTGTTGACCTCACCCTGGACATATGCTGGGTTGACTCAAAATGAGCCCTGTCCTCTCCGGGTACCGCGAGTTGCGGTCATTATCGCGATTTTAACTGATTTTATTAACTTTTCTAATTTTTATCAATTATGTGACGGTAAAAACCGTCACATGTTACTGGCATGGTTGTCCTCGCTACTTCAAATTTAATAGAGATAAAGAATTATCCCACAAGGATACATTAGAAGGACGTTACGAAAGGACTGAATCTGCAACCCGAAAACTGCAAAATTCGGGCTACAAGGTTATTGAAATGTGAGAATGTGATTTCAATCGTAGTAAAAAGAACGACCCTATATTATCCAAATTTTCGAGTGGCACTGATCAACAATTATTCGTACCGTTAGATCCCCGAGGAGCTTTTCTTCGAGAGCGTACAGGGAATACTGTTACACATTATGATGTGAAAGGAAATGAAAAAATTCGGTACGTTCATGTGTGCTCATTGTACCCGTTTGTGCTGAAAACAGGCATTTTCCAGATCGGTCATCCTGAAGTTCATGTTGGAGACGCATGTAAGAAAATATGTCCGAATAATGATACATTGCGGATTGAAGGGATCATAAAATGTCGAGTTTTACCACCGCGGCAATTATTCCATCCTGTTTTACCGGTTAAGGTAGTACGGTCGAATTGGAGTTCACGTTTAACACCATGATTTTTTGCATTCTATCGAAAGAGCTGACTTTGCTCTACATATCTGCAAAATTTTGGATTGATTCCCCGTGTAGTTTGGGCGTAATTAATTAATCATGTAGTATTACACTTATAGCAATATTTCGAGAATGGTTCATTTTACAAGAAAAAACTATAGAGACATTTCTTCTTCCATATTCAATTTCCTATTTTTTTTATCCCGAACATTTCCTTTTCCCGTCAATATTTTTCGAGTTATTGCGTTCGAACGCAAAAAATTTTCTATTTTTATTTTTTTTCCGCGACCGATAAGAAAGGTATCTTTGAACCATTCGCAGAAAAAAAATAAAAATAGAAAATTTTTCGCGTTCGAACGCAATAACTCGAAAAACATTGATGGGAGAAGAAAACGTTTGGGATGAAAAAAATAGGAAATTGAATTTGGCAGAAGAAATGTCTCAATAGTTTTTTTTTTAAATGAACTATTCTCGAGATATCGCTATAAGTGTAATACTATATTATTAATCAATTACGCTCAAACTACACGGGGAATCAATCCAAAATTTTGCAGATATGTAGAGCAAAGTCAGCTCTTTCGACAGAAAGCAAAAAATCATGGTGTTAGACGTGAACCCCAATTCGACCGTACTACCTTAAAGCTCATGGAAAGTCGTTGTTCCCACTTTGTCGTTCTTGCTATGAAGGATTAGTACAATAAGATTGCCCTCACGATTATCCTCAAGACCGTGAATTTCTGGGCACATGGGTATCAAATGAACTGCATGAAGCTGTAGAGGTCGGCTATAAAATTCTAGAGATTAGCGAGATTTGGGAATATAAGAAAACCACACGCTATAACCCTGTAACACGCATGGGAGGCTTATTGCGGGCTATATCGATATGTTTTTGAAAATTAAACAGGACGCATCAGGCTGGCCTGAGGAATGCGTGAATGAGAAATCGAAAAAGGAATATGTCGAGGAATATGAAAAAAAAGAAGGTATTGTTACGTCAAGGTGAACGTGGTGGTTCACCTATCAGATAGAAAATTTCCCTTTTTACCCCTAGCTTGCGCTAATAGGTGGGATGGGATTCAGAGGGGATAATAGGATTAAATAAAAATTCGAGACTCACTGTTAAGTTAAACTGACCCTAGGGGGTCTATATCTTGAAAAAGGAGTTATTTGATTCTACAAAGTTGTTTTATGAAATTTAGCACAATGATAACCCGTAATTTATTGACTCTATATAATTCAAAATGGAAAATTAATTTAATTCATCACAGTTTGAATTAACCCTGAGTAATCGATGACTCTATATAATTCAAATAAGCGGAACCGTAATGACTTTGAATATTGACACAATAACTTTTACTCCGATTGATATTGAAATGAAGAACTTCGATGGAAATTAAAAAAAAAAATAAATCAAAAATGTGCACACTTACATTTCGTCGTTCTAGACGTAATCCAAAAAAAAAGAAAATGGGTAGCTAGGAACTATTCACCCACGTAATGATTATGTTTAAGTGTTCAACCACATACACACTTTACGAATTTGCGAATTGAACTATTTCGATTTCCGTACGATTCCTTGAACTGATTTATTCGTTGAGTAGATTTAAATGAAATTATATGAGAATTTTCCTCTGAAGGAGGAATAATTTTTGTATGACGGTCAATTGAGCAAGTTCAATTCCTAAAATTCGAAGTAAACACTCGGGTAAAATATTAACTAATATATTAAAGTCAAAAGAAAGTAAGGAAAATATTGAATCGACACTATAAACGATTGATTTAATTTTTAGAAACACTTAACGTAATTTTCTTTTCGTGAACAGTAATTAACTACTATCGCGTAAACTGCGAGTCAAAACCTTTTTGTTAGAGGTCACGGACGTAAGTAAGTACCAAATCTTCCCTCTGTCGAAGGAAAACTTTGTTCCACTCATTTTTCTTCTTTTCCAGAAGAGGGGGACCCTTTGGCCCAATGACGAAAGTCCTTGGCCTCCGAGTTTCCCTCCTGTGACCCTTGGGCCCAATGGTTCAGAGGTCATTCCCCCTCCTCTCCATTAGTCCTCAAATCATCGTATCGGGGGCGGAATTTTCCAACTCCCCCTCTAGTGACGTGTTGTTTTGGGAGGCCCATTCTCCTTCCACAACTATTCACAAAATATTTAAACAAACTCAATTCCCAGAATTCGAGAATGTTTACAAATCCCTATAATAAAATCTTAAAATTTAAAGAAAATGTGCAGCGCCCATGACAATTCTGTCGCGACGCTTCGTCGCCAAGACCCAATTATCGCCAAGACCCGATAATAAGTTTTACGATGGGTCTGGTTTATTTCCCCAAAAAAAAACAAACGGTTTAGAATTTTAGAAACCTTGAAAGAGATTTCGTTAATTCCCCCAAGTACTCAGGGAGAAAAGAAACATGAACATGAAAATAGGAAAAAAAAATATGAAGAGAGTAAATTTATGTCCCCAAAATAAAAATAAAAAATCGAATAGCATTGAACATCATTCAGATGTTACACCCCCCCTGTTAGACGGAAGCACGAAGTGAAAATGAGTGCGACGTAATATAACTAACCTAAACAAAATTGGCACCTTAATGCTCTTATTAAAATAAAAATCTAATATGTAGTTTTTTTTTTAACGTTGCTGTTTTCCTGGTCGTTGTCCTCGTCCTTGTCTTCGTTGTGGTCCATATTCAATTGACTCCATTACTCCAATGGAACGACTTCTTCCTGGATGACTACCTTTCGTTGTATGAAGAAGAAACGTGAGTTCTCGGTCAGGTGTTTAGTACACTCGTCACACTCCTTAGCGGGTCTGCACTCCACTAACCATTCCTTGCAGAAATGACAGGTAAGATTGGGCGGATTGGCGGTTGTCCAATGCAGACTCTTTACTGCATATCGTTGTTCCACTGGTGGTCGGTAGTCTGCCATCGGACAGGTGTTTGGGATAGGAACATTATGTCTGAGACAACAAGCGACGGTTCCGATGTTCCTTACGTAGAGGTAACTGTTCTTCACTACGCTTCTTACACAAACTGCAACAGCCGCTTCTCGTTCAAAGATTCCATTATACCGTATCCTCCTATTTCTGATTCTGGGTTCAGGTTTTTTCAATACAGGATGTGTTGTGTCTTCCTGCAACTGTTCTTCCGATTTCCAGGAAATGTTTAGGTAAGCACCCAGACTTGTTGGTACTACTGGTCCAATCAGCTTACTGAAGTCTGTCATGGGTACATTCTTATATGGAATGAACGGCTTTGCAGTGAAATCCTCGATAGATAAGACAGGAATCTTGTAGTCCGGTAGTATTGCTGACTTCCCCATCCTTCTCAAAGCGTTTTGTGATAATTTCCCTTCCATGTTGACTGTCGAGGTTGGTGATGTTGAAGATGTTGGAGTTATTCTGAATCTGGAAAATAACCAAACCGGGCACATTTCTGAAGGACAAAGACATCGAACATGCAACTAAACGAAGAGTTTCGGTTGAATCTCTCCACTCTCATCTAATTTCGGGTACACTGAAGGCGCTGTGGCAGCCGGTGATTCCTCAATTTTGTGTAGAGCTTGAGATCCTCCTTCGGCTTTTCTATCCCTCTTTGGTGAGGGAGTTCCTTTAGTTCCTCCTTCCATTCTGGCCAGATGCAATAATAAATTGGTGACGCTGTCCCATAATGCCCCGATCAGTTGAACCGAAAACCCGTATACCATATGCAACGCGTACGCATGAATAACCGTATCTATTAATAATTTTGCGAGACGACAAAGCATGAATATTCCAATGAATCCGGCGCTGATGAATCCGAACTTGACGAATCGTCCCCAAGTCTTTTCCCAAGCGTTTTCAGCGAGCCTCTCCAATGTCCCCTCGTCTAGAAGATTGTACATTGAGGGGTTACTATTTTTTCCATTCTCTGTTAACTTTTGTACCAACGATTGGAGTACAGGTGCATGTTCCATTGGGAACATAATTCTTTCCCTCATCTCTTCCAAATCTTTCTCCGTGTAAATCCCACTCGTTGCCAAGTTCCCTGGATTTTCGTAAGTCCAAGTTGACTTGGTGTTTGGCTTAATTTGTACCGGCGCAATTGTTCTCGTCGGTCGTGGAGTCAATTTGTACCATCCATCCGCTAGTTTGTAGTACTGCAGCAATGGAGAGTTACATGGTATCTGTGTTGCTTGATTTACAATTATGTGTGTTCGTGGTGTAAGAAAAAACGATTCCTTTCCGCGGAGAATAGGTAAACGATCATAACAAAACTCTTTATGCTCTATTTTAACTTCTACCGGTATACATTGTACAATATGTATGACTTCTCCCGCGAGTACAGCCATGTAACCTGGAGCTTTCATAAAACGATACGCGAATTCATCGGGCATGTTGGTCGCAATAGTCAAACCATTCGTTAATATTTGTTGCTCCAGTTTACATCGATGATACATCATATCCTGATATAACCCTTGAATTTGCTGTCTTATATGACGTTCCACATATACAAACTTGGCGTTCATATAAGTAGACAAATCCATGTTATCTACATTAACATTTATTGCATCACTCACAGTTATTTGCTTGAAATACTCTGCTTCTACAATAAAGAGTTTTGGATGTTCCGTTCTAATTAAATTTAACCCGCAAGATTGTCGTATTGAGGTTTTGACAAGAGTAAAACTAGTATCTTCCCAATTGACTGAATATAAAATTTCCCTTTCAGAGACAATTTTTCTGGCTATTCCTTTATAAAGTACACTATAACTATTCCTTGGACAGACTTGTTTAGCGGGCATTGAGTCCCAAAAACTATATCCCCCAACTGAATCAATGCAAGTTTCAGCTTTCAATGAGCAAGGTGTTCCAGAAGGGAATACGATTTTATCCGTTCCAAGTCTTACGCGGGCCATTGTAGTATATAATGAAATCTGAGCCGTTCCGACTGCTACTACAGAATGCCAACTACCGTATTTATCCGAATAAGAAGCACCAATGCAGTCACCTTGATTATTTACTCTACCGGCCAGAACAATGTCTCTGATTTCTGAATTATTAACCATTAAATTTTCATAGATGGTATTACCGACTTGGAGAGTGCCGTAATTATGGGCCTTACGACACGCCTCCTTCGAGACTCCCCGAATGTAGCTTCGGAAACCCTCACTAACCATTGAGGTATGGGAATGCATACCACAATAGGTAACTAAACGTGTAATTTCAACTTTACACTGCATTACTTCGACATGATCATAATCATTTAGTTGTAATAAAAATATTTTGACTGACGAATTTGTCACTTCCGGTTGATCAATATCACAATCGTCGACGTCAAGCAATGAGACTGTAGTCAAATTTGCTTGATTTGCCCCACAATCATAACCTATCAACGCAGATACCATGCCTCGCATTACCAGTAATATCAAAAGATGAATCGCGAACATCTCGACGTCTGTAACCGTAACATAATTATCGTGTTAAATAATGCGAATAATGATTCTCTGAATTATTCTACGGTTTATACTCGGGATCATTCTCCCGACGATTCTCCGTCTTTTCCCCCGTTTTCCTTGCATTTGGTTTATTCAACTTTTCCGTTTCTTTTGACGGTTCTATATACGAGAACTTGAGACGATTAGAATGTACAATCTTTGGTTTCTTCTTGTATAATATTTTGACATTTCCCGACGGTAAAATTTCTAAAACTCTATGAGGACCTGAATAGTGATTCCCTAACTTCCCTGGTTTCGGACCACTCTGTAAAAATACGTTATCGTTTACTCTGAAATCCACGGGCTTAATAACTCTATCATAATAGAACTTCGATCGCAATTTTGCGTCAACGAGATTTTCGTATGCCAATGTTCGAATTTTAATCAATCGCTCGACTAATTTTTCTATGTATCCATCATATGTCGGTAATTTATCCAAATCATGTAGAGGTTCCTCTGTCGCAGTTTTTCCAAAAACTAATTCATAAGGAGTGAATTTAGTGCCTTCATGAACGCTAGTGTTATACGATAACATAGCCAAATCCAGCCATTCATCCCAATCTTCATCGTTTGAAGTGTATTGTTTCAAATATTCCGCCAATACATGATGTGATCTCTCTAGAGATCCATTCGACTGTGGTCTAAATGCCGTAGTCTGTAATTTTTTTATCTTAAATCGTCTCGCTATTCTTTGCATAAACGTACTTAAAAAATTACGACCCTGATCAGTTAACACTAATTTAAGTGCTCCGAAAACACATATAAAACGTTTAACGAAGACATCCGCAATAGTTTCGGACGTCATGTTGTTTATTGCGATGCCCATAGAAAACTTCGTTAACTGATCTTGAATTGTTAAAATATATTCATTACTATTTTTGCTAATATTAACCGGACCTACTATATCCATAGCGATTTTTTCAAAAGCCGTACCCGGTGTGTCCGTGATTAACATTGGTTGTTTCGTTTTTAAACGCGTTAATTTTCTCAATTGACATTCTATGCATTGTTGAATACGCCTTTGAATGTCCTCTTTCAAATTTTCCCCGAATTACCACTATCCTTTATCCTACCTCGGAGTTCCTCTTTCGCAGATAACATTCTCTCGATTTCAATTGCTTTATTTAATGCAGCCGACATATTCGCACAACTCGGCATTCTTTGGTCAATTTCCTCCTTCAATCCTCTAATAAAACATTTCATTACATTTCCATCTAACTCGGTTCGATATTGGGTCAATTCTGCAGGTGTCGCATCCTGATTTTGAATTTTAAATTGTTCCACAATTTCGGACGCTTTGTGTTTTAACCGATTCGCGAAAGTTACGCATGATTCATTTTTTTGCTGACACATACCACCGAGTTCACTCTGTAATTGCCATATTGTTTTAGACGAAGTGTACAATTTTTTTAATTCCTTTACTAAATCATCGATTTTTGTGTATATAGTGTCTATTGAGTCTTTTACCGTGTGTGTGAGCTTCGTTTTTTGGATTAACTTGGTAATATTTTCCTCAGCTTCGGCCGGTAAAATATCTTTCGCGTCCTGGCAGCTTCTAATAAATTCGTATAATTTATCAGGTTGGCCGTCGAAAACTGAAACGATCCCTAACGCATCTCTCAATGAAATTAATTGAGACGTATTCAAATTGGCCATATTGTTATTAATATTTTGTGTATTTGTCGGTTCTATTATTTCAGCTTGAATTGTCGGTGCAATTGGTTCCGTCGGCATGAACGGCGCGACCTTGATATTCGGTTCGATGTGTACGCTGTCGCCCCTCGGATCGATTTTTGTGGTTTCTCCCGTCGGCACAATCGATTCTACTATTCCCGCGATATATTTGTCAAAAACGATCTCGAAATGCTCCTCATTTTTATTTTCATCGTCTTCGTGGAGTGTTTGGTCCCCGTCCGAAATAAAAGATGTATATTCTCCCGACGTATCCAAATCTGAATCACGAATATCTTGAACCACCGTTTTTTCTATTCCCGAATCTTCAATGTCTCTTTCCGCGGGATTAACTAATTCTACAATTGGTTCTAACACATTTTCTTTCTCTTTCGGTTTTCTCGGCCGTTTTGGGTTCGGTAATCCCGGTAATAGTTCTGTGTTCGATCCGCTCCTAAGTGTATAAGACGTACGAGGTTCTCCTAACGGATCAGACAATATCGTCGATTGTAATTTACCGCTTAAATCTTTATCGTTGTCCGATAAATGTCCACTGTCGTCAGACATTTATTTTCTTTCATTCTTAACGTAGTTTAAACTTAATTAAAAAAAAAAAAAAAAAAAAATTATAATTAAAATAACCATGCAACAGAAATTTCGAAGTTTCTCCTCTTCAATTCATTTGTCATATTTTTGTGATTTAAATTCACGAAACGTCAAATGTCGTTCAATTTGTATAATTTATCCTATTACCTCTGAAAAAGCAATCCCGGACGAGCCCCCAATTTTGTTACGTCAAGGTGAACATGGTGGTTCACCTATCAGATAGAAAATTTCCCTTTTTACCCCTAGCTTGCGCTAATAGGTGGGATGGGATTCAGAGGGGATAATAGGATTAAATAAAAATTCGAGACTCACTGTTAAGTTAAACTGACGCTAGGGGGTCTATATTTTGAAAAAGGAGTTATTTGATTCTACAAAGTTGTTTTATGAAATTTAGCACAATGATAACCCGTAATTTATTGACTCTATATAATTCAAAATGGAAAATTAATTCAATTCATCACAGTTTGAATTAACCCTGAGTAATCGATGACTCTATATAATTGAAATAAGCGGAACCGTAATGACTTTGAATATTGACACAATAACTTTTACTCCGATTGATATTGAAATGAAGAACTTCGATGGAAATTTAGAAAAAAAATAAATCAAAAATGTGCACACTTACATTTCGTCGTTCTAGACGTAATCCAAAAAAAAAAAAGAAAATGGGTAGCTAGGAACTATTCACCCACGTAATGATTATGTTTAAGTGTTCAACCACATACACACTTTACGAATTTGCGAATTGAACTATTTCGATTTCCGTACGATTCCTTGAACTTATTTATTCGTTGAGTAGATTTAAATGAAATTATATGAGAATTTTCCTCTGAAGGAGGAATAATTTTTGTATGACGGTCAATTGAGCAAGTTCAATTCCTAAAATTCGAAGTAAACACTCGGGTAAAATACTAACTAATATATTAAAGTCAAAAGAAAGTAAGGAAAATATTGAATCGACACTATAAACGATTGATTTAATTTTTAGAAACACTTAACGTAATTTTCTTTTCGTGAACAGTAATTGACTACTATCGCGTAAACTGCGAGTCAAAACCTTTTTGTTAGAGGTCACAGACGTAAGTAAGTACCAAATCTTCCCTCTGTCGAAGGAAAACTTTGTTCCACTCATTTTCCTTCTCTTCCAGAAGAGGGGGACCCTTTGGCCCAATGACGAAAGTCCTTGGCCTCCGAGTTTCCCTCCTGTGACCCTTGGGCCCAATGGTTCAGAGGTCATTCCCCCTCCTCTCCATTAGTCCTCAAATCATCGTATCGGGGGCGGAATTTTCCAACTCCCCCTCTAGTGACGTGTTGTTTTGGGAGGCCCATTCTCCTTCCACAACTATTCACAAAATATTTAAACAAACTCAATTCCCAGAATTCGAGAATGTTTACAAATCCCTATAATAAAATCTTAAGATTTAAAGAAAATGTGCAGCGCACATGACAATTCTGTCGCGACGCTTCGTCGCCAAGACCCAAGTTTTACGATGGGTCTGGTTTATTTCCCCAAAAAAAAACAAACGGTTTAGAATTTTAGAAACCTTGAAAGAGATTTCGTTAATTCCCCCAAGTACTCAGGGAGAAAAGAAACATGAACATGAAAATAGGAAAAAAAAAATATGAAGAGAGTAAATTTATGTCCCCAAAATAAAAATAAAAAAACGAATAGCATTGAACATCATTCAGATGTTACAGTATTAAATTAGATAGAGATAAAATTGAAAAAAATCCGGGGCTGAGGCCTGTTGCTAAACTTTATCTGAATTGTTTATGGGGAAAATTCGGAGTGCGAGAAAATTTATCAAAAAAAGCAATAGTTCGTTCTTATCAAGAATTTGCAGAATTGATGTTTAACCCTCAAGTAGAAGTAATAGGGTTGGTTCCAGTTGACAATGATACACTCTCCATGTCTTGCAAACATTTGAGAGAGGCAACAGAGGCTTCTACGAAAATGAGTGCTGTAATTGCCGCGTATACAACAGCTCACGCGAGATTAAACCTGTATAGCTACTTGGAGAAGCAGCAAGACCGCGTTTTATATTATGACACAGATTCAGTTTTTTATGTGAGCGATGGGAAAAAGATCTACCATTAGGTAACTTCCTCGGCGATTCAACCGGCGAAGTGAAGGGCTCCAAGAACGGAAGTTTTATCAAAACATTCGTTTCTGGAGGTCCAAAATTTTACACATATCGTGTACAAAATCTGGATAGTTCAATCGTTGAAAATTCTGTAATTAAAGGAGTTCGGCTAAATTATGATACAAAGGAAGAAATAAACTATGAAACAATCGGAGCCCTTGTAGTCGATAAAGCGAAAGAGTTTGAGATCTCATACAAAGGGATACGTCGTACAATGTACCACGACGTCGTTACAAAGACTGAAATGAGAAAAATTAGAGTCACGGGGCCCAAACGACGTTTCGACGAGGGCACCATTACACTTCCGTATGGATTCAAAAAACCTCGGCAGCAGAATGAACACTCTGATGAAAACTCAGAGCAGAATGAACGGATTCTACTTGAACAGGAATAGATTTTTGATTAATAATAATGGAAGAACGTTAAGGAAAAACACTAGATTTAGTAGATTTAGTAGCAAGAAAATTAAAAATAGTGGAGATTGAGAAAAAAAAGCAAGAAAAAATACTACAATAAGATAGATTTAAGAATAATAAATTTAGCGGAAAGTAATGTAGATTCAAGAAAGAAAATTTCAGAAATTATGAAGAGAAAATCGTAGAAATTTGTGGGGGGGGGGGGGGGGGGGAATTATCAAGAATATGTAAGAAAAATTGTGAAAAATACAAAAATAAAATACATTCAAGAAAAGCGACAAATATGACTCGGACTTGAAGAAACTATGAATTGAAGCAGTAGCTAGATAGAATAGCGGAATAAAATGAGAGGAAAATGATTATATTCCTATGAATTAAAAAAAAAAATGAAAAAAATCTCAGTAATTTTTTTAAGAAAAAAGTTTAGAAAGTGTTATGTCAGAATGACGATAACTCGTTAAGGAAAATTTAGACTAAAAATAAGGTTCAATCGAAACCCCAAATTAATCAATAATCCCATTAACGAAATTTTCCCTGTTTTAGTCCTAGTCTTTCGATCAAGAGACTGGGATTAGGAAATTCTTTGATTAAGGATTCTTTTTTTTTGTTTGAAATAAATCAAAGAAAAAAAATGAATTGAACAAATTTAAACTGACTCAGGAGAGTCTATATTTTTCAACATAGATGATTTTACATTAAGGTTATAAATTTTGCCAACTTACATTAACTGATGGTCTCGAAGATTTCACTTAATTTTTAATTAAATTGAGGGATTATTTGTTTCGGTATTTATTTTAATTTCCCACGAATTCGCGACGAAAATTTCCTTCAATTTCGGACAAATTCACGCTTATTTGTTTATTGAAATTTCAATTAATTGATTTGGAAAAAAAAACAAAAAAAACTAATCTGACAATGTTCTTTTGTTACACAAATTTCCAAGAATTTAAAAGGATTATAGACTCGATTATCAACACTACAAAGAAAACAAAACTGAATTTATAAAGAAACTTGTTTGTAAATCAAAAATTTTTTCCTTGAGTCGACGGAACTCTCAAAATTTTACATTCAACGGTGACTTCACAACTAACTTTTGAGGGCCACTTGTTTTCACAAGTAACCTCGGTTTTCCGTTGTCTTTTCCCTCTTTTAAGGGTAGGGAAACTCAGGACCAATCAGTTGAGGATGTTAGCTTTGACCTGCCCCTCTGTCTTTCTTGGGACCCAATGTTTAGAGACTGCACTCTCCGTCCTTGAAGGGCAGGGAAACCCAGGACCAATCGGTTAAGGGTACTGACCCTGACCTGCCCTCCGCGGGACCCAATGTTTCGGGATTGCACTCTCCCTCCACATAGGATCTTCGTAAAGAACATTGAGTCGTGGGAGGGTACTCACCCTCCCAACTACCAATCACATTGTTTTGGGAGTTTCCTCCCTTCACAATATGAGTTTCTCACTTAATCTACTCTCCTCCTTATTTACTTAATTTTGCTATTATTCCTAAAATGTAGAATTGTTTACTTAATTTTCCATGAATAAAACGAAATTAAAAAGTCTTAATATAATTGGTTCCCGTTACTTAAATTATAAAATCTCTTTTTGATTTTGATTAACTCATTCTTCTTCAATACCAATATAATATTTCTTTTCTTCATATGATCTTTCTCTTAACTTTAAGTGAATTTTAATTATTATTATTGTTCTTCTTTTCAAATTAACTAAATTACTTTCCTATTATCTGGCGAAAGATTTGTCTGAGAATTTTTTTTTATATTTACGACATTTATTCATTATTTCTCTTACAGATTCCCGAAAGGCAGCTGCAACCTTCTAAAGTATTTTATTAGAGGTTTCAAAGATAATTTTTGAAATCTTGTAACCAAAAAGACATAAAACAGACTCTTTTAGTTTTATGGGATTTCTTAGAATTGGGCATCGCACTTAAGAAGCCCAAGAAAGACGTCGCGACAGTCCGCACTCGAAATGTACCAAGGGCCAGAAGGGACGCTCGTAAAAGCAAGAGGGACAACGTGACTGGATATTTTCCAGTCGTGCCGATTGTCTCCTTGTACTTTCCCAAAATCTTTATTACCGGGTCTAAAAAAAAACTGAAAACGGTTCTAAATTCAAGAACCCCCATAAATTTAAGACTTCCTTTTAAAAATATGGAGAACCGTTTTCTCCACTTAAAATTCTCTTCGCTCTTCTCTAGTCAGTCCCTTTTCCCTGAGTTAATTTTTTTTCTATCTAAAAAAAAACAGGCGGACGTCACAAAAGTATAAAAAAAAGGGAAAATGAGGAGAATGAAACGATAATAGAATAGATCTAAGGAAAATTATAGTTTTAGAGAAAATAATCTAGCTCTAAACAGTTAACGACTGTATAGGAAATTATAATATAAGAAAGAGACGAGATAAGTTTAAGAAAAATACATTCTAGGAAAAATGAACTAGATTCAAAGAAGACAACGAATTTAACTATTAGTGATATACAATAGAGGAATGAATTGTGGTAAAATGATTGACATTTCCTCTAATTATAAATACATATATATACAGGGCGTCACTAAATAAGTTTAAATCCGGTGAGCTACCGGTGCAGAAATGTACCTAGAACACTAGAAAAATATTGAAAAAAATCATTTTTCTATAAATTTTGAATAATTAATTTTTCAAGTACACCAATGAAACTTCGTCTTTCATCGAGTAGAAAACCGTGTGGAGAAACACAAAATGCAGGCCATGATGTGAGTGACGTGAACATAGCATCTGGGTTCACGTCTGTCATTCATATTTAGTCGAGATACTGGAAGTGTCTGGAAGTGTACTAGTTTGCATTGGAAGTGCAAACTCTCGGTAGCAGAAGTCCACACTCTCTGTACCCGAAGTGCACACTTCATGTACCAGAAGTGCATACTCTGTGCACCAAAAAAGCAGACTCTATGCGCTGGAAACATGAAACGGACATTTAAATTGTCGTTAAAAAAAATAGTCAAGAAAATTTAAAAACTCAAAATTTGAATTAATTCTGATTCCCGCGACACGTCCCTTAAGGCTTTACAGTCGCATGGACGATCGGCGTCCTTTAAAATGCACCTCTATAATTCCCAGAGATGAAATTTGAATGAATAAAAAGAATAAAAAAATATGGAAAAATAAATTAGACGACAACAATCGTCGTTAGTGAATAAAATAAAAATAATAATAATAAAAAAGTTTTATCGTCAAAAGAAGAAATTATCGCTAAAAATTTAAATACCGACCATTAAGAAAAAAAAATAATTAAATTACAAAATTGTTTAATGATTTTCCCGACAGTAATTTTCCGAAAATAACAATAAAAAAAAAATTGACGAGGAACGAAAAATTCAAGTTTTAATTTCATAAAAATAAAACAGAAAAAATTCTAACACGCCACGGAAAACCAATAATGGCGGTTACCGGCGTCGCAACGACGCTAACAAAATGAGAAAAAAATGCCTAATTATTTTGCCTAGAATAAACACACGCTTACCGGAGTGTTGTTGATTTTATCTCAAAAGTTACAGTTCTTCCTTCAAACTCCGGTAAATCTCCAAAATCCTCGGTAAAGTTATTTTTCCCAGTGTTACAAGTGCAATGTTAATTATTGCTTATTTGCAACGATAATATTTTTCACAGTGAAACAAAACACGTCTGTATAATCTGCCACCAAAACGGAAAGTGAGGGAAGATGCCGGCGTGCGTCGAAAATTAGACCTCAGGTGGCTCTTCCCAAATTAATTAACCAATGACGTTAATTCTATTCTTTTATCGCCGGTATTATTTTGTTTTGAATCTGGTAATTTAATTCATGATAAAAGAATAAGTCTTAAAATCTAACGTCAAAAATTCCGACATAATTTTTCATGATCGTAATTCAATTAATATTTGTGACAATTAATCATTATTAATTAATTGTAATTCCTAGACGTCCTTGATTCCCTCCACTTCCTTCCCGAATTTCTAGCAATAGGGTTGGAGAATCCAACGGCATTGATTTCCGGATTGAATGGTCAACTGCATCGGTAATTTGATTGAGCAGTTCCCTATGATTCCCCTCCCTCTGCGTTCGTCTCCTTCCGTCGAGAAGAGAAACTCCGGTAAGAGCGAGACTATTCAAGGCGGAAAAGAAATCGAAAGAAATCAGTTCAAATGAATATAAAAAAAAATCGTTTCTCGTTTCTCGGACCCTCCGTTCTGGTGGTTAAATAATAACAAAAAAACAAAATAAATTTCATCGCGATACCGGTCTAATCAATAATATTTTGTAACGCAAATATGGCGTTACAACGAACTCCCCCGAGACCGGAAGCGGTGGAAACCCTCGGCAAACGTAGCCAATAACCACCATTAACGGATTTTCCAAGAAACTCGAAATTTGTTTGAAACCTCACATAAACACAACCATCACCAACAAATATGGCAGAGGAAACAATAACCAGTCACATAGACAATTTAAATGTTATTTATTCCGCCGATAATTTTTGGCATCAGTCAATACACAAAAGAAACTTTGGTCCGAGACCTCCCCCTCTCTTCATTTCGTGCTGCGCAAAACAGAAACAAGCACGGAAAACCCGAAAATTAAAATCTTCAAAATCAAAAAATATATATCAAAAAATCATAGATGAATGAAAACAGTCAAACAATAAAACTAGAATAAACGAACTTAAAATTCCTAATTTCATTCATCATCATCAATAATTACCGGATTTCCCGCCCATGCAGACTCGACCAATACTAAGTCTTTAACATGATGACGACCAACAACGACGTCATCATCGTTCACAACCTCATATACAAGCAGCGATATCACATTCGAAATTCAGTAAATTTCAGTAGAGTATTTTCGGAACAATTTCGCAGCTTGACCTTCCGCGGCGTTAGACAATTGCCGAATCTTACGTCTGACTTTATCACCGACATTGTAATACACCTCTCTGTGATGAATGTTATAATATTTAGACTGTTGCGCGAACGCTTTGTCGTTGTATGTATTTATTGTCGTAATTGTATGACTTTTCAGCCTTTTACAATAACCCCTTTTTCCCCCTTTTTTCCCCCACTTATTACAGTATAGTATTACAGTGTTTTATAACAAATATATGTTTTCTTTCTTTTTCTTTTTTGGCTTACATCACCTTGTTTCTTATTACATCTTATTCACCTTATTTCTTATTCTATCTTAATCTATCATTCATTCAATCACCATACGTTTCCGAAATGCTTGGACAGAGGGTGCTCACTTGATTAGTCGGCATTCATTTATGTTTGGTTCCCCCCTCCTTCATGCTCGGGTCTCCGGCGTGCCCACTTCTCCCACTCCCTCACCAGCTTACAGAGTTCGTTCACAGGTTTTCCCCTCAGGAGTTCCCAGATGGACCCCGACCACCCGAGCGACTGCCACTTTCCCCACTCCTCCCTTAGGTTAACCCGGGTTTCTTGACACTCTAGGATATGTTCCAAATTTTCCTTCCCACTCCCGCAGGCCCGGCAGTTGGTCTCTTTGAATCCCTTGTTCCCCGCTCTCCCAATGTTCCCACTCCTCATTCTGGCCCACATAACTTTGTTCCCCCAACTAACTTCCTTATCATCCCAGTAACTATAATTTTCTGGCTCCACCCTTCCCCAGACGAGGTGGTAATCTGGGTGGAATGTTGATCTCTGAACTCTCTCACTGTCCTCTCTTTTTTCCCTATCAATTAACTCTTCCAACTGTCTCTTCAACCACTCTTTGACTTCCCCCACGTCCACTTCCCCTCTCCCTAGTTTTTGGAGTATATTGCCCTCCCCCAAGTCCCCCCGCGTTAGTTTCAGGAGATCCCTGCCCCAGTAGGATGGTGCTCTATTTCCCATTGCCCTTAATTCTTCCATCAGGCATGTCTTCACAAGTCTATCCCCCTCTAATTGTCCCACCTGCATCAAGAAGTCCAGAGCTCTTCGCCTCATCTCTATTTCCAGGCTTCCTCTCTCACTCTCGTTCTTCCATATATAGGCTGGGGTGTTTTTAGAGACTCCCATTGCCATCTTCACTACCTTGCTCTGGATTTTCTCCAGTTCCAGCCTTCTTGCTAACCCCCATACCTCTCCTCCATACGAGGCGCCAGCTTTCCCAAGGGTGTTTAGAATATAAAGTCTCCCTCTTAACGTGCTCAGTCCTAAACTCTGATAAATGAATGTCCCACTCCCGATGGTCTCGACCAATGTAACAAATAATCATACTTTTCAGAACGCAATTAACTCGTTTCACAGGATTCGCCTGTGCATGATAAGGTGGTGTCGTTACATGTTCATAACCGAAACTTTTGGTCATCTCGCGCATTTTCTTATTCGAGAACTCCGTTCCGTTATCCGTCAAAAGAACAACCGGAGCGCCATATCGTCTGTCACCACAAAATACCAGGGTTCCTGAATACTACGTTGACCCATCAACCCAGCAGGTTTCTGCTGCAATACTTTGCAAGTTTGACAAACAACACGACCTCTTACAAATTCCTCAACATCTTTGGAAATTCCCGGCCAATAATACGACAAAGCTACACGAGCTAAAGTCTCTTCCATACCAAAATGTCCGGCAGTTGGCGGTATATGATTCTCACCGATAATAGTCTCCCGTGACTCGCGCGGCGGTACAAGTTTCCACGCGTCTAAATCATCGGCCACGGTATCAATTATTGGATTTGCCCGATAACGATACAAGTGACCATCATCGATCCGCCAACCAGACCATTTATTAGGATGCTTCTCGACATCAGAAAGCCGTCTGCTATACCAGAAATCGCTAACATCGTCAGATATCTTCGTTTGAACCTTCGGTTCATTCGACTCTACGTTCGTCACGCAAATTTCTAAAATTTTTTGATCGAGACACTCATCCTCAAACATTCGAGAAAATGCATCAGGTAGTCGATGCTCGGTACCCTTCCGATGAACAATGTCGTAATCATAATTCTGCAATCCCAAGAACCACCTGTTTAAACAACCAGCTAGATTTTTGAGATTGTGTAACCAACGCAAACTACGGTGATCCGTAACCACAGTAAAGTGATAACCCTCAAGATAGCGGCGAAAATGTTCAGCAGCCCAAATTACCGCGAGACATTCTTTCTCCATTACCGAGTAATTTCTTTCAGCAGAATTCATTGTTCGACTAGCAAAACCGACAACATAATCAATACCCTCGATCTTTTGATACAACACTGCACTGAGACCATAAGCACTTGCATCCGTATGCAACTCGAATGGTGCTTTGAAATCTGGACACGATAAAACTGGAGCGGTAGTTAACGCCATCTTTAAAGTCTCAAAAGCACGCTGTTGATCATGTCCCCATTGCCATTGAACCGATTTCCTCTGCAGTAAAAGTAATGGTTCTGCAATCGTCGAAAAATCTTCAATAAACCGACGATACCAAGCCGACATTCCAAGAAAACGCCGTAATTGCGTCAAATTTCGAGGAGCCGGATAATCTAAAACAGCAGAAACTTCACTCGGATCGACATGTAATCCATCCGCATCGATAATAAATCCGAGAAATTGAACCAACTGACTGCAAAACACACACTTTTCGGGATTAATTTCTAGTTCTGCATCTTGTAATTTGATTAAGACCTTTTCCAGTACTTCCATATGTTTTTCATAGGTTTCCGTGACGATAATAATGTCGTCGAGATAAGCTAATGAGAACGGATCAAGATCAGGAGTACTAACCTGATCCATCATTCTTTGAAAAGGAGCCGGAGCATTAGTTAACCCGAACGGCATACCCACGTACTGGAAAAGACCTTTTCCCGGAACCGAAAATGCCATATATTCCCGACACCGTTGACTTAACGCAACTTGATGATACGCCTTCCTCAAATCAAGCGTCGTAATATACTTCGCGGACCGTAATTTGTCCAAAATACTTGTTAAATTTGGAACTAAATAAGCATCGTTCTTCGTTATTTTATTCAATTTTCGAAAATCAGTACACATTCAATACTTATCTTTCTGACAAACCATTACCACCGGATCACGCCACGGACTATTAGATGGTTCGATAACCCCCATCTCAATAAGTTCGTCACATCGTTCTCTCATTGCCGATAAAACAGGCGGGGACATAGGATAAGCTCGCTGCCTTATTGGAGGATGATCACATGGAATAATAATATCATGTTCCGTAAGGGACGTAAAAGCATTTTCTTTAGTACGCCGATACCGATATTTTCTCACAAGAGTTTCAATTCTCTGGCGCTCTTCGTCAGAAGTCTCTTGTAATCCCGTGATCTCCACCGGTAGATTATTATCTCGAGTCTCAATGGGGTATCGAATGCCCTGATCATACAACCACCAACTGTTTGTATGATTCTCAAAACCTAAATCGAAAATCCCGAATGCTTCGATACCAAGTAGCATGCTCTGTGTTAACCCAGGCATATCAAAAATTCGACATTCTTTATAACGCCTTTAATGTCGACTGGAATGACGACGCTACCATGTACGGTCTCTTGACTACCGTTCGCCATCGAAACTGATGGTTGATTAGTCCAAGACACCTTAAGACCCAAACGTTTAATCCAATCTGCCGGTACGTTACGAATACAAGATTTTTGTGCACCCGGTTCGAACAACACGTGGAAACTCGTCAATCCGATCGAAACTGGCAAGTAAATCCGTGAATTTAATGACTCCTGAATCGAACATTGGTGAATCTCGACACGAGGTAGATCGGCTTTAATTTCATTAATTGGTTCAATATTTGATATTAAAATTAGTGCTTCACCTGTAACGACCGAAACTGGGATCGATGAATCCAAACTATTCTGCTGTACTTCATCCAAAACAACCAATTGTTCCGTCAAATTATCCTTATCCGAAATTATGACCCTTGAAGGATAACGAATCAGTACGAGATCGCCTACTGACTCTTCTGGAAGTTTCCCTGTTCACGACGTGCCTTACACGGGGTGGTTACAATCTTTCCAGGATGACCACAACCAAAACAATAAACGCCTTGACGTGGAGTAGCGCTCGAACACTGGCTACGGAGGTGGCCAACCTTTCCACAACGGTAACATTTTTTATCATTTAAACTGCCGCTGTTATTTGGTGGTTTAGCAGTCGTTACTGCATTCACGTTTAACGCAGCAGAATTCTCTTTATTTGCACCGGTAGAAACAGACTTCTTCTGACTTTTCCGTTTTTTCTTAGGTGGCATCGGTGCCCCATTACTCTTCAAAGAATTATCATTAGTCATCGATAGATTGACGGCGTTAATCTCATTATCCAGCGGCCCTCAATTACCAGCATTACGCTTGTTCACATTTGGTGGAACATAAGCGCAATCCTCGTAAATCATATCAGTCGCAGCAGGTGGGACTGAGAGCTTGGGTAAATTACGATGTCGATCATAGTCTCTGACCAGTTCACCAAACTCTTGAAATGTGCGAAATTCACTTCGAGAAATGACTTGAATGTACTCGCGTCGTAAATTGAAATACGCGACATCCAATCTTGCTCCCTCCGAAAAATTCTCATCTCCGGGAAGACTCCACATCAACCTTACATTATCGATGTAATCTGTTTAGTTGTTGGACTCATGATTTAGTAATCCTGGAAAGTTGTAAATTTTCCAGTTCTGAGTGGTATCAGAAATGAGCCTTACTCGAATATTTTGATTGAGTTTTCCTTAAGTAAATTGTAGGTGTGAGGTAGGAAATAGTAAGGACTAAAATGTATGGAGACTTGGAAGGAGTTGGAGACTCGCCTTACTCGATTTCCTAGTAGAAATGTATTTATTGTAAGATATATACACGTACAATTATCTTTTCTAAAACTGACTTAAACTAATTTTTACATTGATATTTATCCTACGGCAATTTCTGCTGATTCGTTGTGATTTCGGTAGTGGGAGGTGAGTGTGTGATTGGTGTTCATCTAAGGAGTAGGGGTAGGTGGGTTCTCATTGGTTCGGCAGCGCACTCTAGGGTTAGAGAGAGAGAAAGTCCGCTTGAGAATTAACCAGGGATTAAGAGTAATAATCGTATAGTTCGTAGGGGGCTTCTTTGTTTGCAAAGTCATAAACGATTTCGAAAATATGGTACAAAAGAGTAGTTGAGGGAAAGGCCCAAGACCCGGTGAAGTTTGGGTTTTTCCTCGGTTTATTATTATATTGCAGGGAAAAACCCGGATAATTATTTCTTTCTTTAAATATTCAGATAGTTGGGTTTTTCCCTAACGTTGGGCACTCAACATACTCCCCTGTTGAGAGAGGAGCGATCAATTAATCCGGAGGGTCCTTGGAATTGTCGATGGGAAGAGGAGCAAGCCGTTTCACATTCCTCTCCAATGTTCCTGATGCCGTCTTGAGTTTCACCTTCCGAATGATCCCATCATCTGATGGAAAAGTTTCGATGATTCATCCCATTCTCCATTTTATAGGAGGCAGATTATCGTCGCGGAGTAGAACTAATGAGCCAACAGTAATTTGATATTCTCCAGTTGTCCATTTTTTCCGAATATTTAATTCATTCAAATATTCCTTGTACCATCGGCTCCAAAAGTGTTATTTCATCTTCTCTAGATGTTGCCATTGAGACAATCGATTTGTAGACGTGTTTGACCAATCTGGAGCTGGCAGATCTTTCGTTACCTCTCCGTGTAGAAAGTGAGCTGGTGTTAGCGCCGTTAAATCGTTGGGATCGGAAGAGCAAGGAGTCAATGGTCGTGAATTCAGAATCCTTTCAATTTTTATACATAATGTGTTCAATTCTTCATACGTTAACAGTTCATCACTTATGACTCGTTTCAAATGGTGTTTACAGGATTTTACGGCGGCCTCCCATAGGCCCCCACAGTGTGGTGATTGTGGTAGTATAAATCTCCATTGTATTCCGTTCTTTGCTAGCTTCCGTTGGATGGCGTCTTTTATGTCTTCAGTGTGCAAGAATTGATATAATTCTTGTAACTCGTTGTTAGCTCCGGTGAACGTTGTAACATTGTCGGAATGAAGTACTTGACATGCTGGATGTCTACAAATGAAGCGACTGAATGCAGCCAGGAACTCTTCGCTGGTTAAATCACTAACGACTTCAATGTGTACTGCCTTAGTCGTAAAGCACACGAAGATACAAATCCATACTTTGACCTTATTGCGGTTGCGACATTTTTTCTCCTTTATGAAGAAAGGACCACAATAATCAACACCAGTGTGCGTGAGAGGTCGTGCTTGTGTAATTCTTTCCTTGGGCAGATGACTCATTTTGTAGTTAACTGGTGGTGGATTCGCTTTGGCACAAGTTATGCATTTTCGAATGTAGTGTCTTATCTGATTACGTCCGTCAAGTATCCAATATCTTTGGTGGAGTAAATGCAAAGTTGTTTGAATTCCGGTATGTAGATTCTCTTCATGGAATTGTTTTATGAGCAGTTGAGTTACATGATGGCCTTTGGGTAGAAGTATTGGGTATTTGGAGTCTAGTTGTAGTTCTTCCGATTTCTTCGGTCGTCCTCCAACACGTAGTAGTCTTTTATCGTCGAGAAATGGGCTCAAATTGATGATACTAGATGAGGATGGCAATTGTTTCTTTGTTCCTAGCGTGTGCAATTCATTTGCAAAACCTTGTTGTTGAACGAGTTGTATGATGCGAATTTCAGCTGCTTGCAGTTCTTCCAGTGTGATGTGTTTTTCTGATTGATACTTTTCCTTTCCTGGTTTCCATCTTAAGCATAATGCGGTAATTCTTTGTAGCTTTTCGAATGTAGAATATCTTCGTAGAAAGATATCATCTATGATTGTAGTTTTCAAGCAGGTGGCCTTTTTTATTTCTGGTAATTGTGATGGTTTTTCAATCTTTAATTGTGGCCAATTGTCTTGTTCAGGAGTAAGCCAATCAGGGCCTTGTCTCCACAATTTGTTGAGAAGAAACTCTCGAGCTGATTGTCCTCGGGATAAAGCATCTGCGGGATTGTCATGAGTTCTGACATGTCACCAGAATTCCGGGTTGGTACGTTCCTGAATTTTTGCTGCTCGATTTGCCACAAATCGTTGAAGTTGATGAGGTGGAGTTTTAATCCAATACAGGGCAACGGTGGAGTCTGACCAAAAATATTCCTTGTCAAATTTCAGATCCGTGGATTTTAAAACCTTTGAATATAAATTGGGTAGTAACTCGGCAGCACAAAGTTCTAAGCGAGGGATGGTATGATTGCCCTCCAATGGCGTAACTCTGGATTTCGCACAAAACAAACGCACTTGAATTGTTCCATCAATGTTCACTGAACGTAGATATACACAAGCACCATAAGCCTTCTCACTTACATCACAAAATCCATGTAATTCGGTTTTCTTTGAGTTATCAAGGACAATTTTCCGTTCGAATGATAATTAATTTAATAATGGTAATTGAGCTGAAAATTCCTTCCATTGAGTTTCAATTTCATTTGGAGTAGGGTCATCCCAGTCCAGGTTGAGTCGCCATAAACTTTGTTGAATAATTTTAGCTTGTGTGATGACTGGGTTCAGTAGTCCTAGCGGGTCAAAGATACGTGCAATGTCCGAAGCGATGGTTCTCATTGTAATAATTTCTCTGGTGGCTTAGAGTTCCATCTAACTCCCAATGCCTTCAGTGTTGGATCTTCCCCTCCGAGTAATTTCTTGTTAATTGCACAATCCGCCAAACCTTCTAGTAGTTCCGGTGAGTTTGACGCACATTGTCTCAAGATGAATCCGTCTGATGATAGAAGTTGTATCATCTCATCCCGTAGTTTTAAACCTTCATCCTTGGTCCTGACTCCAGTGAACCAATCGTCCATGTAGAAGTCCTTCCTCAGCGATTGGGCTGCCAAAGGATATCTTTTTTCTTCGTCATCCGCGAGTTGATGTAAGCATCTGACTGCCAGGTACGGTGATGATGCCAGCCCAAAGGTAACAGTTTGTAGATCATACGTCTGTATGTTTCCGTTTTTTCGCCAGAGAATCTTCTGATATCTGGTATCTTCTGGTCTTACTAGAACTTGTCTGTACATTTTCTCAATGTCACCTGTAATCACGTAAGAGTATAAACGGAATCGAAGTATTAATGTGAACTAATCATCTTGGCTCGTCGGTCCGACCATGAGAGCATCATTAAGTGAAGTTTTCGTACTAGTTTTTGCTGAACCGTCAAACACTACTCGAACCTCCGTGGTGAGGCTAGATTCTTTCATGACCGCGTGATGAGGTAGGTAGAATCCGTCTTCCGACTCATCACTGGATAACAACATATGACCCAAATCCTTGTAATCGTTGATGACCTTAGTGTATTCTTGTTGTAAGCTCGGGTCTAGTTTGAATTTTCTTTCCAGTGTTAGTAGTCGATTGATAGCTTGTTGGCATGAATGACCTAGTACTTCACGTTTTTCATTGAATGGCAAGGCTACCATGTAACGTCCCTCCTCTGTGCGTGATACATGCTGTTTGAAATGATCCTCACAAGCTAACTCCATGTCGGATAGTGTCTTTTCGTTGTTGTTGATGTCTTCTATTTCCCGAAATTTCTTGAATTCTTCTATTGTCTGTGTGAAGTAGCATTGACTGTTCAGGTTCTGATATTCCCCTTGAATATTGCCACAAACAATCCACCTTAGTAGGGTTTTTTGCAAGTAAGCATCAGCTGTATTCTGCAGTTTGATTTGCCCATTACTCAGAGTAGAAAATACTAGGCTTGCTTTGATAATTATTTGGATTGTCGAAGGTTTATGAAAATCTGGATCTGCAAGTGGTAAGTTAGGTGGAATGCTCAGTGATGCCTTATCGTTAAGTTGATTCGGTATTAATGAACTAATTTTCGGAATTATCAGCAATTGTAGTTTCTTCTTGAACGTAGTATGCAGCGACGCAACTGACGCGGCCATCTTGTAGTTGGATTGTGTCGTGGTCTCGTTCAGTGTTCCAATTGCTGTTGAAATTGATTTCTTGGGTAGTCCTAGCTGCTTCGCTAATTCGTTTGTGATGAAGTTCCTAGAAGATCCGGTGTCCAAGAGTGCTGACATTGAATTGGTTGATTCTTGTTGTTGAAAATATGTAGGATGACCGTAGGTAATATGTCACTCTCTGAGGTATTTATTGGTAATGAAATGCTTTCTCCGGTTGTATTCTTCTCGGCTAGTCATGCCGATTTTGTTTCTTGTTGTGTATCGTCGTTGTTTCCCGTTCCTTGCTTATGTCTGTGCAGCAGTGTATGATGTTTCTTTTTGCATACACGACAGTTTCCTGAGTAGCAGTCTCTGACCCCGTGGCCTTGGCTCAGGCAATTTAGACAGTGCTTTTGTGTGCGTATGAAGTTTTCTCTTTTTCCTACGTCCATTTCTTGAAATTTTGGACACACATAAATTGTGTATTCTTCTGCACAAACTGGGCATTTCTTGCTTACATTTGCCATGAAATTGCTAGCCCGGTTTGCATCGTCCAGCTGATTCATTAAAATAGTGGAATAAATCGCATTGAGTTGTTCTTTTTCATTACCAAATGACTTGATGCAGTGTTCTTGTTGTCGCATTGTATCAATGAGGTCCAAGAATGTTTTGCTTGAATCTTTTGGCCTTTTGTTTATATTGAGCAGTAACGAACAGTGTCGTCTTAGAGCTTGTCTAGGCTTGTCAAATTTCTTGTCCAATCATTCCCGAGCCTTCTGGTAGTTTTCGTCCGTCGTTTCGAGCGAGATGATCGTTTTAGCGGCTTCTCCACTAAGACAACATTGTAGATATTGTAATTTATCTACGTCTCTCGAGTGAGTATTACTACCAGCTCGAGCATCAAACTGATCTTTGAAGGTGCGCCAATCCTCAAAACTGCCGTCGAATTTTGGTAACGTAATCTCTGGCAGCTTGATGTCCTGGTTAGGGTGATTAACGTGAGATGTTGGAGGTATATCTTGCCTTGTGTTATTGGAGCCAGCTGGAGTCGTTTTTTTGTCGATGAGATCCTTGAATTTGGTGAGAATCTCGTAATACTGATTCTCAATTCCTTCTGCTTCTGCTTCATGTGTGTCCATGTTATCGGCATCCAGATCCAGTAACTGTTGGTTGGCTAATTCCCATTCTCGATATTTTCCTTCAAATGCCGCAGATCTCGTCCATAACATGTTCACCAGTGCACGTTGACCTTCTTCGTCTAGCCAATTGTTCGTCTTGGTTACTCTGCTTTTGAAGCTCGCTCGTTGTCGTTTTAGTGTCTCGATTTGCGACATTTCGAATGCTGTGATTCTTGACACTCTCGGACTGTCGTTACTTCTGCGTGGTATAACGCGACGTTGTACCGGTGTTCGTCGAGTTTTTGGAGTGCGTGTCAACATTCACCTCTGAAGTGTGGTAACTCCCCCGATGATGTGTTGCTGTACTCGTATCCGGCTCGAAGGACCAAAAAATGTTTAGTTGATGGACTCACGATTTAGTAATCCTGGAAATTTGTAAATTTTCCCGTTCTGAGTGGTATCAGAAATGAGCCTTACTCAAATATTTTGATTGAGTTTTCGTTAAGTAAATTGTAGGTGTGAGGTAGGAAATGGTAAGGAGTAAAATGTATGGAGACTTGGAAGTAGTTGGAGACTCGCCTTACTCGATTTCCTGGTAGAAATGTATTTATTGTAAGATATATACACGTACAATTATCTTTTCTAAAACTGACTTAAACTAATTTTTACATTGATATTTATCCTACGGCAATTTCTGCTGATTGGTTGTGAATTCGGTAGTGGGAGGTAAGTGTGTGATTGGTGTTCATCTAAGGAGTAGGGGTAGGTGGGTTCTCATTGGTTCGGCAGCGCACTCGAGGGTTAGAGAGAGAGAAAGTCCGCTTGAGGATTAACCAGGGATTAAGAGTAATAATCGTATAGTTCGTAGGGGGTCTCTTTGTTTACAAAGTAATAAACGATTTCAAAAATATGGTACAAAAGAGTAGTTGAGGGAAAGGCCGAAGACCCGGTGAAGTTCGGGTTTTTCCTCGGTTTAGTATTATATTGCAGGGAAAAACCCGGATAATTATTTCTTTCTTTAAATATTCAGATAGTTGGGTTTTTCCCTAACGTTGGGCACTCAACATAATCTGAACCGTGCTCAAGTTCACCTTGTGTACGAACAATAATGTTGCGAACAATACGGCATTTGTCCATTTCTGGATCTGAGAAACGATGAATCAAACTCCATCGAAACTCTTCATAATTCCGAAATGAATTTTGATGTTCCAACCACTAATTCATGGTAATGCCCTTCAACAAAATCAGCATCATACGGAACAACTCATCATCTCCCATTCCACAAGCCTGTTTGCAAATAGCGACACCATTCAGAAACACCTTAACACTCTCATTTTGTTGTCCAGCAAATTTCAAATTTCAAGATTTTATTCGATCATAAGCCGCCAATTTCAAGTGAGTACGACCTTGATGATTCGAACGATCCTCCATATTTAAAACAGGCGCCGAAACTGGTGCAAACATTGGCACACCGTTAATGTTACGTAGCTCATACAACGCAGCCGGAAACATTGATGGATGAACCTGCTGTGATGCACTCGCCGGTACAGCTAGCGCATTCGTAATGGACAACCGTTATTCCTCAAACTATTCAAGAAAACATCTGAATGCTGTGGTCTCACACCACTGGCATTTGAAACATGAAGAGGACTAGACAACGTTGAGTTCAACAATGGAACAATCGGTGCCTGAAAACCGGACGGTAAACCTGAAACTGTCGAATTAAAATTGGACGCATTCAAATTTCCTAGTCCAGTACTAGCGATTGGATTAACATTCGATTGTGTAGTCGAAGTTGAACTTTCTGCACTCGACGTTACAATACTCTCGCCGACCGGTACATTCTGCTCACTCGAAGATGTTGTTAAATTGATCGGATTCGTCGCCATGTCTTCTCCGGTTCACATAATATCTGACTTCAAAGATCGCAAAATCGCACGCGAGAGACGTTCTCTCAAAATTTAAATATCGCCCGCATTGTTTGCATCAAGACGACGCAACAAACTTTGTAAAGCAGAGAGCGATAAACTCTGAATCCAATGATCAGTCTCTACATGATTGATATGAGATCCACTAGTCTCTATGTGATTGACCTCTGATTCCTCTGCCGTTTTGTATCAATAAATTAAACTAACACAAACAGATGAAGTTTTCGGAAAACAAAAAAAAACTTTTAAACTCAGTAACAAAAAAAACATCTGTATATTCCTATTCAGAAAAAAAATACAAACGGATAAACCCAAATTCCGTGATTTATTTCAAATTCATCAGCCCCAAAACAACAATGGCCGATAATTTAAAACATGCCCCACGTTGGGTGCCAAAAAGTTGTCACGTATTTTCAATCCACGGTAATCAAATAATATCGTGAAACTCAAATAAATCAAACTATTCAAAAATCAATGAATTCTATCAACGTTAATTGTTGGGCGGCAGGACGACCTTTTCGTCCGAAAACAAATAAAGAAACTATCCAAAATTCAATCTAGGTAAATATCCGACTAGTCAGTAACAAAGGGATTTCAAAATCCTAATGACCGCGGAGGCGACTGGGTTCAATGACTCACCTGTAATTTATTGAAAAGGAATACAGATTTCGAAATAAAATAAAATCAAATTTTGTTTTGTAATTTTAATTAAGAGCGATATCTCTTTTGACTCTGCTCTTTTAAAAAAAATAATTTTACAGTAATATTGTCGTTACTGAATTTAAGTTTCGTTAAACAATATTATAATTGTAAGGAACTATCGGAAAATCAACACAAATCAATCGTTCATGATTCAATGTAATTTTATTTATCGAGACAAACAGAAAAAATAATGATAATAAGAATTCAAAAAAATTTTATCGTGAAAAGAAAGAATTATCGCTGAAAATTTAAATGCCGACCATTAAAAAAAAATAATTAAATCACAAAATTGTTCAATAATTTTCCCGACAGTAATTTTCCGAAAATAACAATAAAAAAAAATTGACGAGAAAGGAAAAATTCAAGTTTTAATTTCATAAAAATAAAACAAAAAAAATTCTAACACGCCACGGAAAACCAATAATGGCGGTTACCGGCGTCGTAACGACGCTAACAAAATGAGAAAAAAATGCCTAATTATTTTGCCTAGAATAAACACACGCTTACCGGAGTGTTGTTGATTTTATCTCAAAAGTTACAGTTCTTCCTTCAAACTCCGGTAAATCTCCAAAATCCTCGGTAAAGTTATTTTTCCCAGTGTTACAAGTGCAATGTTAATTATTGCTTATTTGCAACGATAATATTTTTCACAGTGAAACAAAACACGTCTGTATAATCTGCCACCAAAACGGAAAGTGAGGGAAGACGCCGGCGTGCGTCGAAAATTAGACCTCAGGTGGCTCTTCCCAAATTAATTAACCAATGACGTTAATTCTATTCTTTTATCGCCGGTATTATTTTGCTTTGAATCTGGTAATTTAATTCGTGATAAAAGAATAATTCTTAAAATCTAACGTCAAAAATTCCGACATAATTTTTCATGATCGTGATTCAATTAATATTTGTGACAATTAATCATTATCAATTAATTGTAATTCCTAGACGTCCTTGATTTCCTCCCCTTCCTCCCAGAATTTCTAGCAATAGGGTTGAAGAATCCAACGGCATTGATTTCCGGATTGATTGGTCAACTGCATCGGTAATTTGATTGAGCAGTTCCCTATGATTCCCCTCTGTCTGTTGTCGCCTCTTTCCGTTGTGAAGAGAAACTCCGGCAAGAGCGGGAATATTCAAGGAGGAAAAGAAATCGAAAGAAATCAGTTTAAATAAATATAAAAAAAAAATCGTTTCTCGTTTCTCGGACCCTCCGTTCTGGTGGTTAGATAATAAAAAAAAACGAAATAAATTTCATCGCGATACCGGTCTAATCAATAATATCTTGTAACGCAAAATTGCAATCTAATTGTATTGATTTGATTTGTAACTAAAATCTATCCTCTCATGCCCAGGCAGAAAAATGTCCGATATTGCCATTGATATCTTAGGATTGTGTGACCAAGACCACGCTTTCACACCGAAAGAAATAGCAGTTGCAGCAATTAACGACGACTTTTATGAGCACTGGGCCTTAAAGAGTCCAAGTTGCGGCAAACTATTGAGAGCAATAATTCTGGAAAATCACCAGCTCACCCGAGAAGTTCATGGAATAGAATGGACTGATGGTATAACACCCTGGGGAGAGGCAATAGACACCCTACATGTCATGGCAAATAATTTTCAAACGGTTTACGTGAGAGGCCAGCAAAAATTGAGATTTTAGGAGACGTTTATGTTTTGCCAGATCACTGAAACCGCTGGATTGGCCATGCCTAACTTCGTAGAGTTACCCACTGCCAAAGAATACTGTCTTTTCCATGCAATTACGCATAAAAAGCAAATAGCGTGTGCCCTGAACAGAGCTTTGTCGATTAAGAATAAAATCGAATCAATGATTAATCAATCAGGCACCCCACCACCAGTATATAGTGAAGTTGGCTACGTGGCACCTCAACGAATGCGATTAACAATACGGGAAACTACTATACATAAAAAAATATATATATTGTAACGCCATATTTGCGCAACAATGGGTAAATTTGGTAGACCGGTATCGCGTTGAAATTGTTATTGTTTTTTTTATTTATCCACCAGAACGGAGGGTCCGAGAAACGAGAAACGATTTTTTTTTATATTCACTCAAACTGCTTCCTTTCGATTTCTTTTCCACCTTGAATATTCCCGCTCTTGCCAGAGTTTCTCTTCACGACGGAAGGAGGCACCAGCAAACGGAGGGGAATCATAGGGAACTGCTCAATCAAATTACCGATGCAGTTGACCAATCAATCCGGAAATCAATGCCGTTGGAGTCTTCAACCCTATTGGTGGAAATTTTGGAAGGAAATGGAGGAAATCAAGGACGTCTGGGAATTACAATTAATTGATGATAATTAATTGCTTCAAATATTAATTGAATTACGATTATGAAAAATTATGTCGGAATTTTTGACGTTGGATTTTGAGACTTATCCTTTTATCATGAATTTAATTACCGGCTTTAAAGCAAAATAATACCCGCGATAAAAGAATAGAATTAACGTCATTGGTTAATTAATTTGGAAAGAGCCACCTGTGGTCTAATTTTCGACGCACGCCGGCGTCTTCCCTCACTTTCCGTTTTGGTGGCAGATTATACAGACGTGTTTTGTTTCGCTGTGAAAAATATTATCGTTGCAATTAAATAATAATTAACGTTGCACTTGTAACACTGAACAAATAACTTTACCGAGGATTTTGGAGATTTACCGGGGGTTGAAGGAGAACTGCAACTTTTTGGGGCTAAATCACACCACTCCGGTGAGCGTGTTTTTACTCTCGGCAAAGTAATTAGACATTTTTTTTTCATTATGTTAGCATCGTTCCGACGCCCGTAACCGCCATTATTGGTTTTCCGTGGTGTGTTACAATTTTTTTTTATTATTTATTCTCATGGAATTAAAATTTGAATTTTTCGTTTCTCGTCAATTTTTTGTATTGTTATTTTCAGAAAATTACTGTCGGGAAAATTATGAAACAGTTTTGTGATTTAATTATTTCTTTTTAATGGTCGGCATTTAGATTTTCAGCGATAATTTTTTCTTTCGACCATAATTTTTATTATTATTATTATTATTATTTTCTTATTTTATTCACTAACGACGATTGTTGTCGTCTGATTCATGTCTCCATATTTTTTTTTTTTATTCATTTAAATTTTATCACTGGGAATTATGAAGGTGCATTTTAAAGGATGCCGATCGTCCGTACGACTGTAAAGCCTTAAGGTACTTATCCTGGGAATCAGAACTAATTCAAATTTTGACTTTTTTAAAATTTTCTTGACAATTTTTTTTAACGACAATTTGAATTGTGTTGTTAACTACTGTTGTGTCGTGTTCGTGGAAAATTGTCGGGACTTTTGAATTAGTTCTGATTATTATTTTTTTTTGTTTGTCTCGATAAATAAAAGTAAATTGAATCATGAACGATTGATTTATGTCGATTTCCCGATAGTGAGGACAGTTATAATATCGTTTAACGAAACTTAAATTCAGTAACGAAAATATTTCTTTCTTTATTATTACTGTAAAATCATTTTTTTTTAAAGAGCAGAGTTAAAAGAGATATCGCTCTTAGGCCCAGTAAACGAAGGCAAAATTAGCGCTAAAGAAAAAATATTTTTTTTTCCAATAAAATAATTTGCCGAAGCAAGGTCGGTGTGGGATATTTATCTGATTTTCATCATATAAATATATATATATTATATATAATAACGAAAAAATATTTTTTTTTTCATTGACACTCCGTGTTAGCTCAATTTAATTTTACGCCTCAAATCACTAACCACGGGTTAGCATAATTCGAGATTAAAGTTAACAGAGGTGAGAATATTAGTGTTACCATGCATTTCGTTTTAAACCTTACCCTAAAAAAAAAGGATTTGTTATCATACCATTTGGCGAAATTTTCTCCTACATTATCCTGTATTGCATCATCGATCAAGGTAAATCGTAATTATTACTATCATTTTGCTAATTAATCTCATATTTCAGAAGAATAAGACAGGCAATTTAAGTATTTCATTGAAGCTTTGATGGACAAATGTCAATAACCAAACGTTAGAATTTTGAGTATTTTCTACACACCCAAAAATGCTTGAATTGTTCAATATGTATTTTCGGGATTGTAATGAGTATTGATCGTTTTTAAGTGTTCAGCAACAAGTCATGGGTCATAATTTTGATGATTATGCTCGTGTTGGACCCTGGCGACATATCAACGATTTTCAGCAGCCGAACGACGAAAATTTCAAGGCACGTTATCGACTGACCAAAGCAGCCACTGCAATGGTGTTGGAGATGATTGAGGATGAATCAACAGTTCATCATCATAGGTACTCTTCCTCTACTCCATTTCTGTACTTTTCATTGGCGAAGAAAAATTTAAAAATTCTGTTGATCCCTGATTCAATTTTCCCAGGAATCTCCAGATCCCTCCAATGATCCAGCTGCTGGTGGCCATACGCTTCTATGCCACAGGATCATTCCTGCTAACAGTTGGTGATTGCACTGGTATCAGCAAGCAATCTGCCTGGACGATTGTTCATCGAGCATCTCCTCCGATTGTAGCACTTCGACCCGAGTTCATCAGATTTCCATTAACTCAAGCCGAAATCAGACAAACTGAAGCAGAACTTTTTGCCAAATCTGGCTTTCCTCGCGTTGTTGGTTGCGTGGATGGTAAACAAGTTCGAGTTCAATCTTATGGTAAGAAATCCGTGCAAGCCTTCAAGTGAGAGGATTTTTTCAAAATTTATAATTATTTCTTCACAGGAGGAGATTTTGCCAAGCTCTATTGGAATAGACATGGATTTTTATCCATCAACATTCAGGGAACCTGTAATGCTAGGCTGGAATTCTCAGATTTTGTTGCGCGTTGGCCAGGATCAATACATGATTCAACAATATTCCAGAATTCACGTCTACATTATTCTTTTCACACCGGTCAGCAGGGTGACAGTCTTCTGGTGGGAGATTCTGGATACCCATCAGAGCTCCCATACCTGATGACTCCACTCCGGAATCCGTATACTCCTGAAGAGCATTTATATAACGAAGCCCAAATCCGCACGAGGAACCCCATCGAACGTACGTTTGGTGTTTGGGCTCGTCATTTTCCAGTGCTGTCAATAGGATCAAGGTTCCATAAGGTAGAACGCACACTGCCCGTGATCGTGGCAACAGCTGTGTTGCATAATGTTGCAATAATGACGAATCCCTTTCAGCAATTAAATGTGAACGTCAACGCGTATAATGAAATCCGCAGACATGTCCACTTTGGTGCAGGCAATACTGTCAAAGACAGATTAATCAGTGGTTATTTCCGACAGTAAGTTTTCCATTGTTTAAATGAAAAATCTAATTATTTTAATGAAAAAAAAAACTAATTGTTTGGAAGAGTAACCGAGTCCTTCTTTCAGACTGATCTAACTACTTTGCTCCATTCCAAAGCTACATTCTCTACGTCTATTTGAGCAATGTTTGATGCAGATGATCGAGAGGAGAATTTCTTCGTGGATTATTCCTGAACTTCATGGATCTGTCGTTTGGCTGATATTAATTTGAGTTAAATTAAATAAAGAATCATTTCATCATTAACATAAATACCATATGTATAGACATTAAAGTATTTTTATTAAAGTGAAAATGGAAGAGGAACTGATGCAGCTGTTATTAATTTGTAGACTCTAATCAACATTTGCAGTTTTTGTGCTGAAGTGTCCAGCCTGGTCCTCAATTATAACAACTTTGTTAAATTTGAAATATTGTAAAAATTGCTGACAGATTTTTTCACTCCTCTTCATTGGCCTCATGAGAGCCTTCCTCTTCTGCCATGAATGCTTCTTTCAGTATCAATATTCTTCATGGTCTAGGCCCTCTTTTTCTTCTCCTGCTTTTTTTTCTGTCTTTTCTCTCTTCAACTCCTCAAGGCTCATGAAGCTGCTGCTCTCTCTGGAGCCTTGCGTTCCTTTTTTTCTGCTTCAGCTTCAGCTTTAGCGCTCTTCTTTGCACGCAATCTGTCCTCAGGAAATTCCGGCTTCTCGGGTTTTATACTCTCCTCATCTTTTAAGGCATTACTTTCAGCTGCTACTTGCTGGTAATCGATGGATTCTTCCCTGCAATCAATGACGTGCACTACGAATACCTTTTGCGTGAGTACTAGCTGTGCTGCTCCTTTTGGTGCTCCGTTTCCTGATTCTTCAAATAAAACTAATTAGAGTAAACAAATTAATGCTGCAAGTCCAGCAGCAGTTGTCACACGTACAGTGACATCAATGTGTTCATGTTGCTATCATTCTCCCTCCACCATTCGAGCTAATTAGTAGAATAGTTACCGAATTTCAATTTGTCACGGTAATGATTTAACATAATCCATATTTTTTTTGTTTTCCTCAGAGTTATTTTGAAATAATTAGCGGAAGGTTGGGAAAAATAGACACTCCAATTAAACACTTCAAGATTGAAATTTTCCAATGATTCCATTGAAAAGCTGAAGAATTTTCCGGTGGAAAACATGTGTCAGCATTTTTTTCTTTTCATTTTTTTGAAATTTTTTTTTTGGCTAAGTTTCGAAGGGGTTTCCCTTTTGAAAATGGCAAAAATTCACTTTTTAGGCAATATCTCCGGTTCTGTTGGTCGTAGTGACTTGGGGCTTATCTCAAATGAAAGGTGAGCTCACTTCCCATCGACTTATGTGATTGAAAAAAAAAATTATCAATTTCGCAAGTACATATAGGGCCAAAATTGATTTTCAGTAAATGGCCTATAATGTTAATAAACTGAGTTAATTATCGACCGATCCTGAGTTATCCGAGGAGCGGTCGAGTCGCCAATCTTCTTAAAATTATCCTGATGGTCACCAGAGGCGTCTTGACCCTGGTGACAAGCGGGAGACGAGTAACGACGCGATTTTACGCGTCACTTACATTTTGGATCCAGAGTGAGAAACGTGCAAAGTGTAACCACGAGTATCGCAACGAGTGCGAGTGAGAAAACCCACGCCGAGTCGATAGACGCATGGTAGGAAACGACGAGTAGTTTTCTTGGGTTTTGAGTGATCATGTATTGAGACATTATCTAATTAATCGCGATTTATGAGCGTGATTAATATCAAAGTTTGTGAGAGACAATTATCAATTACAAAAGACATTAAAGAGTCAGTGAAAATTATCAAAAGTGTATTCTAGTCGAATCATTAAAGAGTGATATATTTTTCTAATAGACGAGTTATACTTTATTTGAGAAACCCTCAACAGGTCCTTGTGTCCGTTCAGGTTTGTGTTAATTGTTCGTTCCTGAGGGCCGGCTGCGGAGGCTGTTTAATTCTCGAGAAATTCATCAACACCAATAAAAAATACAGTCCACTAAATAGAGAAAAAACATCAAGGGAATCACGGCGAGGCGCATCGGATTTCCTTCAGTAAGAATCACGGTAAAGTTATCATGATTTTTAATATGGTCCTTCGAGCCAGATCCCTGTGATCCGGCTTCGAGTGGAGTGATCCAAGTGGAGTTATCTAAAAAAATATCATAAAAACCATTATCGCGGAAGTCAGTGCAATAATAATTAAAAATCAAAAATTATTGCGTGAAATTCGAGTGAAAATTGAGAGTGAATTTATTCGGAAATAAATGTAATTGAGTGAGTTTTTCATCTATCTCTCTCTTACATGTGTGTTAGAGAGAGACAAACAGAGACATAAAATTCGACAAAATTTTCGTGAAGTGAAATAGTTTTGCTTGAACAATAGAGACAGTGTCGCATTTTCAAAACATTAGAGTCGAGTTTGTTTACATCGCGAACGCGTCTTAAAATCGTACGAAGTGAGTTCGTGTATTCTCGACATTCATCGCGAGAAGTGAGTGAGACAGAGTGCTCATCCCCACCGAGAGACCATCAGTGACGCGTTTGACGTCACTAGCCGAGTAGCAGCGAGGTTCATCGAAGTAAGGAGCCGAGCGACGATACAGTAAGGGTAAAGGCTATCCCCACTCCTCACACAACACACAAGGCACGAGAGAGGCACTGAGGCCAGCCGTCAGCGACTGCTCTAGCGCGGTCAATTTTAAATACAATAGAGAGACTAACGTATTAACTCTTCATTAAAAGATAAGTAATTATTTATTTAAATTGAAGCTAACATGGCAGAGTCAGGAGAATTCGATCTTCCAAAGGGTCCTGATGACAAGGAGACCAACGAGCACGAGAGACAACAAACTAACAATTTAAATAATGTTTTAATTACTGATGAAGAGGGAGATAATACTGTAGATGAAGGGGAAGAGCACGTAGAGCCCATCAACCCACAAGAGAGACCGGAAATCACAACACAAATTAAAGAGCGAAGATCTTTACCTGCGCCAGCATTTCTTTTAGAGCCATTTTATACAGAAACCGAAGATGAAGCCACTGCAGCGCGAATTCAAGCAGAACGCGAGCGAGAAAACAGAGTGAGACAACAACAACGCGAACAAGCAGAATTGTGGGATCACAAATTACAAATTCAATTCACACGGTTACGTGAATTTAAAAATGAGCTTGCGTTCGTATCGAGTGCCGCGGTTAACGAATTATCCAATGCGATCGTATCGAAAAGAGAACAATTAATCGAGAAACAATATCAAATGTTTGTTAATTATCACGAAAAATTACTCGTTGATACACCACCGCGAATTATGAGGCATCCGTATTTTACTGACGACGTGTACTGTAACGTACCACAGAGGGCAGTCCTTAGAATCAAGAGTGGATGGGTCTTTGTCCACGAACCAGAGAGACTTATACTAGCATATACAATGAAAGACACGGTTGTCGGTAATAAAGTTCCTTTTATTCAACACTTTTATAATTTTCTTGACTGGGAGAGCATTTATCTCCCTTACACTCGTGGTAATATGAAGGTTATATACAAAAGAAAAAATGAAAAAATGAAAATAATAATTTGTAGTCGTGTCCCGCACCGTCCAGCCTCCTCTGCTCAGCACTGCTATCCTACCGCTCGTTCCTGTAACCAATTCCTTTATTTTTAGCTTCACGCGGGTTTCTTCAACCGTTGTGTTGGCACTTGGGTTTCTCCAACCGTCGTGCTCCTTCGTCCACTCGTCTGTACGCGGGTTTCTCCAACCGTTGTACTTTAAAGGATTTGTATGCGGGTTTCTCCAACCGTTATACAAGGAAATGGCCTGTTCGTCTCGGGTCTCTTCGACCGTCGTCTACTCGGCGAGGGAATGCCTCGGGTTTCTTCAACCGTCGGCGAAAGGAGAGTGCCTATCCGCTGCGCTGTGGGCTCCTTATATACCCATGGCTCAGCCCGCGCCTGCGCATAGGCACCTCCCCCTACTCCTTCCCCTCCCTACTCGGCTCTTTTCCCACTCCCGACCTTCTTCCCTCCCTTCTCTCTTTCTTCTCTTTCCCCCCATATTCTTTCCCACCGTCACAACTTCCCCCCCAAAGAACTTCTCATCTTTTCGTACTTGTTTCGAAAAGGTGAGGAGCTCTTTGTTTTTCTTATTCGTGTTTACGTTACTACTATTTTGTTTTCCATACCTCCATTCTCTTTTGTCCTCGTCCTCGTCCGATGACCATTCACCAAACAGCTCTCTTAGCGCCTTTTTATCCTCCGGCGTTTTTTCTTTCTTTGTCCTTTTTTCTTCGTTCTGCTCGTTTTTCTCTTCCTTCCTCTTTCTTGTTTCTCCTTCTGTCTCTTCTTCGTCCTTCTCCTTCTGCTTTATTTTCCTTTCTTCTCTTTCCTTCTCCTCTCTTTCTTCCTTCTCTCTTCTTTCCTTTCTCTCTCTTTCTTCCTTCTCTCTTTTTTTCATTTGTATTATTTCATTCTCCTTTTTCTTTTCTTTCTTCACGGTTATTACTCGTGGTATTGTTCTCTTTCTTACGCACTGCTGTAATTCTGTTGGTACTGTGCACGATTTGATTACCTTCTTTATTTGTGGCTTACTGCTCTTCTTTAAACTTTCTATTACCCTTTTCAATTTTTCCTCTCTTTCATTACTCTTTTGTCCATCCTCTGCCTCTTCCCTTGCTTTTCTTTCTTTCTTTTCGTATTTATATTCCTTTTTTATTTCTCTCGTCTCTTCTTCTTGTACTACTTTCCTGTTGCTTTTATCCTTCACTATTTCCTTTCCCTCTGTCGCTGTTACTACTTTATTGCTTCTCTTTACTCTCACTTTCTCTTTTGCCGTTTGTGTCTGTGCTCCCTGTGCTGCTTCCTTTCCTTTCTTCTCCTGCCATTTCCTTGCCACCATCCTCTTTCCTTTCGGATCTTCTTCTGTTTGTGTTTCCTTCTCCATCGGCACCTTATTCTTTCCTGGTGTAAACCTCCTCTTTCCTTTAACCTCGCTCCACTGTCCTTCCATGTTACTTGTCTTGTTTGTACTAATTTATATCGATCTAATTCAGTTCCTTTTATAGGTGTGATTTCTTTTGTCCTGTGTCCTTATTGGTTCGGTGTCGTCGACGTTTGCTGATTGGTTCGGCCCCACCGACGTTTGCTGATTGATTCGGCCCCACCGACGTTTTCTTCTGTTTTTGTTTTTTTTTTTTTTTTTTTTTTTTTTTTAGTTTCTCCGTTATCGGCCTTTCCTTTATAGCTCTGGTGGTTCTCCTCCTTCTGGCCATTGCATCCGTCCTCTCATTTCTTCGTATTCTTCCGGCTTCCAATAGTACTTTTTCATTGCGCTCGCATGGTACATCCCTCTCTCTCTGTTTCTCAGCGGGTCCCATAGTATGAATGTTGCGTCCGCCACCTGTTTCTGCACGTAATATGGTCCTTCGTATATTGCCAGGAATTTTGGCACTATTCGATTCTGCGTCGGCCGATCTCTTTTCTGCTCGATTAATACCCACGAATTTATTTCTGTGTTTCTTAGTTTGTGCTCCCTGTCGTGTCGCTCAGCCCTTTTTCTTCCTTTTCGTGTGCATCTCTGTTGTGCTAGTGCCAGTTTTTGCTCGTATGGTATTTCTTCCACATTTTCGTCGTTACCGACCCATTCTCTCCATATATCTGTCGGTGCTGTTCTCTTCTGTATCTCAATCGGTGTGAATTCTGTTGATTCGTGCGTCGTTTCGTTTATGCACGTCTCGATTATCGGCATCCATTGGTCCCACGTGTTATGCGGTTCCTCTTTCTGTCTCAATATCGATCGGAAAAATCTTCCCATTTCTCTGTTGACTCTTTCCACTACGTTGCTCTGGGGGTGTTTTACCGCGCTGTATACCCTTGTTATCCCTACTATGTCCGTCCACCTTCTCCATTCGTGCGATGTGAACTGCGTCCCGTGATCTGTTTGCATTGCCTCTGGTTTTCCCAGTTCCTGAAAGTACTGCGTCTCGAGGATCCTTGTTATTTCTGGTGTTTTTACTGTCCTCAGTGGATATATCTTCACGAATTTTGAGAATACATCGATCGTTACCAATATGGCCTTGTATCCGTTACTGCTGGTTATGAGGTTTCCAAATATATCGATCGACACTAATTGCCCTGGCCTTTCTGCTATTATGTTTAACTGTCTTGTGTATTGCTTCTGGTTAGTATACTTATTTATTTGACACGAGTGGCATGTTTTTAGGATTTGCCTTACCCTCCGGTGCAACTGTGGGTAACTGAATTTTCTTTCCAACGTATTTGCAATTTTTTTAGGTCCCAAATGTCCGTACATTTCGTGCGTTTCGATTACCACACTTTTTAGTATCTGTACCGGTAAACAGTTTTTCCACCATTCCTGTTTCTTTTGCAGCCTTTCCTCGTATATTCGATACTTTTCTATTTGTTCGCCCTGTTGTAGTCGTCTTTTTATTTCTCGTAATTTGGGGTCCCTTTCTTGCTCTCTCGCTAAATCCGCTAGTTGTTGCCTCACTGTTGGGTCTATCTCCCTTGCTAATGTTACTAACGCTATTACCGGCCATTCTTCCTTTTCCGCCATGTCCGTGATTTCTTCGTATCGACTCAAAATGTCGGCTGCCTGGTTTTCCGATCCTTTGATGTGCTTGATCTGAATGTCATAATCCTGTATTGCTAGTGCCCACCTTGTCAGTCTCATATTCAGGTATCGACACGTCTTTATGAATGTTAGTGCCTGATGGTCCGTTACTATTATTTTACTCCCGTATAAATACGTTTTAAACTTCTCCAGCGCGTATATTATTGCTAACAATTCTTTTTCAGTCGTGGTATAGTTTCTCTCTGGTCCTTTTAGTATTCTATGTGTGAACATTACCGGTATCGTGTCTCCTACTTTATCTTTTTGTGCTAATACTGCTCCTATGGCCCTGTCGCTCGCATCCGTTTGTATGATGAACTCTTTCTCCAAATCCGGGTGGTAAAGCGTCACTTCTTTCGTGAAGAGCTCTTTCACTCTCTCGAATGTCTTTTGATGCTCTTCTGTCCATTTCCACTTTACCTCCTTTCTTAGCAATTCATATAATGGGTTTACCACCTCTGCATATTGTTTCGCGAATTTTGTGCAGAAACCTGCTAGTCCTAGGAAACCTCGTAGCTGTTTTACATTTCGGGGTGTTGGGAACTCATTTATCTCTTTTATCTTATCTGGGTCTGGTTTTATCCCTTCCTTGTTTAATACGTGCCCTAGGAATTTTACTTCTTCTTTGAACATTTGTATCTTATCGGCATTTATTGTCACCCCCTTCTCTTCGAACCTTTTGAACAGCGTCTCTAGATGGTCCAAGTGTTCTTCCACGCTGTTTGATATCACGATGAAATCGTCCACGAAGTTCAAGAAAAAATCGCCTATCCCGTATAGTGCAATATCTAACCCTCTTATTAGGCTCGCGTTACTAGTTTTCACTCCAAACGGCGTATAGTTAAATTCATAGCATTTTCCTCTATACATAAACGCTGTATACTTCTTTGATTCTTCCGTTAATGGTATCTGCCAGTAACTTGCTGTCATATCGATCGTCGTCATAATTTTACCTCCCACGCATCTCTGAAAGACCTCTTGCATATCTGGTGGTTTTTCAGGGTCATCTTCCAGTATCTTGTTTAATTCTCTCGCATCCAAGCATATTCTTACCGACCCATTTTTTTTTTTGACTGGTAATATCGGATTTATATAATTGCTTTTTGACATCCTGATGATACCTTGTTCCATCATGTTTTCAATTGCCTGGTCTACTGCCTTGTGCAACTTCATTGGGACTGGGTATACCCTGGCTTTCGTCATTTCTTTCTTTTTTACCGTTAGCTGGTGCTGATATCCTTTTATTTTTCCTGGCCTTTTGTCAAATATTTTCCGACTTTTTGTTATTATCTGTGTTAGCCGCTCTTCTTGTTTCTTGTCTAATTTTTCTACCTTATCGACCATTTTTTTTATTTGTTCGTCTGTTATTTCCGGGTTATTTTCCTCCTCACTTTCTTCTGTCTTCATTTCGTCTTCCTCGATTCTTATTTCCTTTTCCCCCCATTTTTTTGTGATATTCGAGATCTCTTGTCCGAGTGTCCTCTCATCCGATTTTCTGTCTCTTTTTTCTCTTTGCTTGCTTTTGTCGGTGATTGGGATCGTCCATGCTCGTCCCTCCTTACTGATCTCAATTGTTTCTTTCTCTAAATCAATCTTTGCTTTTAATGCTTTTAAAGTGTCCATTCCAATTATACAATTTCTGATTAACCCCGGTATGATAAGGTAGATGATCTCTGTTTCTAGTCCACTTATTTTCGTTTTTGCCATTATCTGCTTACTTATTTTGCCCATTTTGCCTTTTAACGCTCCTACTATCTTCAATCCGGTTATCGGTAACGTCGGGCACCCTTTTAATCCTTCTTCGTTCCGCTCGTAGAATTCCTCTGATATACATGTTATTTGGCTCCCTGAGTCGATCAATGCCTTTGTTTCAATTGTCGCTAACTTGATGCTTACTTCGGGATATTCACACCTTTCTGTTTCTTCCATTTTCTCTTCTGTTAGTAATTCTTCTCTTATGTTTTCTAACAGATTAATATTTTCGCTGTCCGTTATCGGGTTGTTTACAGTTGTTCGGCTCTCCAACCCGATAACGGTTCTTAGTTTCCCTGGTTCGGTGTAGACGTTGTGGCCATTTCGTTTGTCCTCGCTGTTTGCCCATTTCTTCTATTCGCATTATTCGCCATTGACGTGCTACTTGTGCTTCCCATCTTACGGTTATCGGCCCTCTCCAATACCGGTAATAGCTCTTCCAGGGTTGTTACCTTCCAGCCCCAGATGGTATTTGCCGTTTCTCTGTCGAAATGTTCACCTAGTGCAGTAATGATCTCTTCCTCCTCCATTCCTAAATCCCGTGCGCTCGTGAATATCCTGGTAGCATACTCGACTCTTGATACTTCCTTATCCCAATTGTACCGTCCGGTGTATAGATTCCTTTTAATCTTTCTTTGTACCTCTGTACTCCAGAACCGGTCGAGGAATGCTTTACGGAATCCATTCCACTCCTCGATCTCCTCTTGAATCATGTCCCACCATTCACTAGCTCCATTTTTCAGCCCTTCGTTGATAATCATTCGCATTTGTGCCGTTCCTACTTTACCCACCTCTAGGTAATTTTTTAACTCTCGTAGATATTTGTGTGGCCGTTCTCCTTTCTTTGGATCGAATGTGGGCGGCCGTACGTCGTTTACTCTTACTTGATTTGGAATGGTCCGATGTATCCTTCTTATCCTCTCCTCCTGCTCTTGCAGTTCATTTTGTAGTCCCTCGATCTCATTTTTTAAATATGCGATTCCTTGTGCGGCTTTCTTGGGTTCTTCTGCCCTTCTTCGGAGTTCCTCGATGTCCCTCTGTAGCTTTTCGACAGTCTCTTTTATGTCCTCTTGCGTTTCCGCGCTTTTCTCGACCGTTTTTCTTGTCCGTCCCATCATTTAATACGCTAGTTGCCTCTTTCTGATTCGTGGCCCCACGTTGGGCGCCAGTTGTAACGTACCACAGAGGGCAGTCCTTAGAATCAAGAGTGGATGGGTCTTTGTCCACGAACCAGAGAGACTTATACTAGCATATACAATGAAAGACACGGTTGTCGGTAATAAAGTTCCTTTTATTCAACACTTTTATAATTTTCTTGACTGGGAGAGCATTTATCTCCCTTACACTCGTGGTAATATGAAGGTTATATACAAAAGAAAAAATGAAAAAATGAAAATAATAATTTGTAGTCGTGTCCCGCACCGTCCAGCCTCCTCTGCTCAGCACTGCTATCCTACCGCTCGTTCCTGTAACCAGTTCCTTTATTTTTAGCTTCACGCGGGTTTCTTCAACCGTTGTGTTGGCACTTGGGTTTCTCCAACCGTCGTGCTCCTTCGTCCACTCGTCTGTACGCGGGTTTCTCCAACCGTTGTACTTTAAAGGATTTGTATGCGGGTTTCTCCAACCGTTATACAAGGAAATGGCCTGTTCGTCTCGGGTCTCTTCGACCGTCGTCTACTCGGCGAGGGAATGCCTCGGGTTTCTTCAACCGTCGGCGAAAGGAGAGTGCCTATCCGCTGCGCTGTGGGCTCCTTATATACCCATGGCTCAGCCCGCGCCTGCGCATAGGCACCTCCCCCTACTCCTTCCCCTCCCTACTCGGCTCTTTTCCCACTCCCGACCTTCTTCCCTCCCTTCTCTCTTTCTTCTCTTTCCCCCCATATTCTTTCCCACCGTCACAGTACACACAAGTACAACACAGTTATTCACAAATACAAATGAGTCTCGCGAGTGCATTATCACATATTCATTCGAGAGAACGAGTCGAGCACACAAATCGACCCCCACTTGCACTAAAATTACCTGAAGTTGATTTTGAACCATTTGAAGGTGATTATACAAAATGGCCGGCTTTTAGTAATTTGTTTCAGAGAACCGTAGGGATTTCAAGGATCGGCGATCAAGACAAACTAGTCTTATGGAAATCCTGTGTAAAGGGGTCAGCATCGACACTCATTGCACATCTTGGAGTTTGTGCAGAAAATTATCAAGTAGCTTGGAATCTACTACAAAATAGATACGAAAATCCAAAACAAATTATCCAAGAGCACATGAATCGGGTTTTGGATCTGAAGCCATTGAGTGAGCGATCAAAGGAGCAATTAGTATCGTTGGTCGATACAGTCAATCAATCACTGGGAGCAGTGAAAGCATTGAGTGAGCCATCGAAACACTGGGACATCATAACCAGCTGAATCTTGAGAAGACTTCTGGATGTGGACACGAGGCAGGCCTGGGATCTGAGCAATGGATCCAGCAAAGAGTGGCCAGCAGTGAGCAAGTTCACGAAATTCATCGAGTCGAGAGCGATGGTGCTAGGGGGAAGGATCCATCACAATCAACCAATAAAAAATCAGAGCCGAAAAGGCAACAACAACAACAATAATGCCAGATCTAATCATGGGCATATTGAGGAGAATTCCAATGAGCAACCACCACCCAAAGAGGACAACAGGAAGTGTGTTGCCTGTGGAGAGAAAGATCATTGGGTTGGTCCACACTGTGGCAGATTCGATGGCATGACGCTCGAGAAACGCATCAAGCTTATCGAAGAGAAAGAGATCTGCTTTAACTGCTTGGGACCTCACACAGTAGGAAACTGCAAATCTATGAAACGGTGCCGTGAATGTCATCATAAACACCACACGATGATTCACGACCAGAGTAAAGACGCAACGAGATCCAAGATCCATCAAAGAGATCATCAAAGGATCAGAGTGACAATGGAGCCTCAGGCACCAAACAAGGAGAGAGGAGAACGCCAACGATTCCAAAGAGAAAGAGATGGAGAAAGAGGAAAGTCATCGTTAATCAGGTCATCGAGAACAATCATCAAGTGAGACAATCAACAAAGAAACTAACAATACTAGCAACAGCTAGTGTGAAAGCATCTTCGTCATCCAGTGGAGAGTAAAGATTATTATGCAGAAATTATGGCTGATCAAGGCAGGATGGGATGAGGAACTGCCAGAGAGCACTCAGCTTCAGTGGACCCAATTTCGAGAGAGTCTGCAACATCTAGAGAAAATCAAAATACCCAGGTGGATTAATCTGTCGAGCGAGAACATCAAATTGCAGCTGCACGGTTTTGCTGACGCCTCTAACGACGCAATAGGGGCAGCAATATATTTACGAGTCACCTGTGGGAATCTTCACATAAGAACAAACTTAGTATGCGCAAAAACGAAAGTAGCTCCGTTGAAACGCATGACCATCCCGAGACTGGAGTTAACGGCAGCCTTGATGGTAGCAGAGTTAGCCACTTACGTGAAAACCATCATTGAGCAGCCAGAGATCGAGACTTATCTGTGGACGGACTCATCAGTTGCATTGACATGGATCAAGAGCCATCCATCAAGATGGAAAGATTTTGTCAGCAACCGAGTACAAAAAATACAAACGTCACAACCAAACGCAATCTGGAGACACATCAACGGTAGCAGTAATCCAGCAGATTGCGCATCGAGAGGCATCACGCCAGAGCAACTATCCAATCATCCATTGTGGTGGTACGGTCCAGACTGGCTTAATCAAGATCAATCAGACTGGCCAACACCGAGAATACAGATCACAACGGACGTGGCAATGGAGGAGAAACCGCCACAAACTCAATCATTCCCAGTACAAATTCCAGAGGAAGACGAGTTCCTCTCGAGATATTTATCCTTGACGAGAATGCTCAAGATCTTTGCATTGATCCTGAGAGCGAGAAACAAATTCAAGCGGCGACCCTGCTCAGATTCACCAGTAGCTACTCCTGAAGAGATCGAGAGAGCAAAACTTTAGTGGATATCATACATCCAACGCACCTACTTCCAAAATGAGATCATTGCGCTTGCTTCCGGAAAAACTCTTCATGAAAGCAACCCATTGACGAAACTAATGCCAATCTTGGATGACAAAGGGATCCTTCGTGTAGGAGGACGCTTGAGGAACGCCAAGATTGACTATGCGGAGCAACACCAAGTCATTCTGCCCAGACACTCACAATTGACCACATTGATACTGAGAGAAGCTCATCTGAAGACCTTACGTGGAGGAACTCAGCTGACACTTGCACAACTCCGGCAACAATACTGGATTATTGGCGGACGAGCACCAGTTACATCATTCATCCAGAAGTGCGTTATTTGTGCCAGATGGAGACAAATAAGAGCAAAACAAATCATGGGTCAGCTGCCAAGTGAGAGAGTCAACGCTTCAAGAGCTTTTGAATATACAGGAGTCGACTACGCTGGGCCAGTGTATGTCCTCCGTTACCGAGGGTTGGGAGCAAAAACTTACAAGTGTTGGATCGCCGTTTTCATCTGTATGGTGACCTCAGCCATCCACATTGAGTTAGTCACCGACTACACATCAGAGGAATTCATCGCAGCATTCCGAAGATTCACATCAAGGAGAGGAATCTGCAAAACACTGAGTAGCGACAACGGAAGCAACTTCGTTGGAGCACACAATGAGTTGAGAGAGCTATTTTCACAACAGTCGAAGCAGCTGAAGAAAATAGCATCAGTTATCGCAACACGTGGCACTGAGTAGAAATTTAATCCACCATATGCACCCCACTTCGGAGGAAAGGGGGAAGCTGCAGTCAAAAGTGTGAAACATCATTTGAGGAGAATCATCGGCGGTTTTCATCTGACATACGAAGAACTTACAACTCTTCTGTGTCAGGTGGAGACAGCAGTAAATTCGAGGCCACTCTGCCCTCTGACAGATGATCCAGAGGACTACGAGGCACTCACACCAGGACACTTTCTGGTGGGACACCCTTTGACGAGTGTACCAGAGCCATCATTACAGCATCTCAATCCACAGAGACTAGGTCGATGGCAAATTATTGCCTATCGCCTTCTACAATTCTGGGATCGTTGGCAGCGAGAATGCATGTAGAGATATCAAGCCATCAACAAATGGATGAGACCAGAAGAGAACCTGAAAATCGGTTCCTTGGTGCTCATCTCCGACGAGAACTATCCACTATCAAAGTGGCCACTAGCACGAGTAATGGTTCCACATGTTGCCAGAGACGGACACGTACGCATCGTAAGATGCAGAACAGCAGAGAAAATCATATTGAGGCCAATACACAAATTGGTTCCTCTACCTCTCAACGAGCAGGAAGATTTTGTGACACCTGAAGAAGTCGATCGAGCACTACATGTAGAGCACGAGCAAGAATCACCACTTGAAAAAGCAGACATCTAACAAGACTAGGTCGACTCCAGGGGCTCGTCGACAGCGGGCGGATGTTAATAAACTGAGTTAATTATCGACCGATCCTGAGTTATCCGAAGAGCGGTCGAGTCATCAATCTTCTTAAAATTATCCTGATGATCACCAGAGGCGTCTTGACCCTGGTGACAAGCGGGAGACGAGTAACGACGCGATTTTCGCGTCACTTGCATTTTGGATCCAGAGTGAGAAACGTGCAAAGTGTAACCACGAGTATCGCAACGAGTACGGGTGAGAAAACCCACGCCGAGTCGATAGACGCATGGTAGGAAACGACGAGTAGTTTTCTCGTGTTTTGAGTGATCATCTATTGAGACATTATCTAATTAATCGCGATTTACGACCGTGATTAATATCAAAGTTTGTGAGAGACAATGATCAAAATACAGAGACAATTATCAATTACAAAAGATATTAAAGAGTCAGTGAAAATTATCAAAAGTGTATTCTAGTTGAATCATTAAAGAGTTATAAATTTTTCTAACACACGAGTTATACTTTATTTGAGAAACCCTCAACAGGTCCTTGTGTCCGTTCAGGTTTGTGTTAATTGTTCGTTCCTGAGGGCCGGCTGCAGAGGCAGTTTAATTCTCGAGAAATTCATCAACACCAATAAAAAATACAGTCCACTAAATAGAGCAAAAACATCAAGGGAACCACGGCGAGTTGCATCGGATTCCCTTCAGTAAGAATCATGGTAAAGTTATCATGATTTTCAACATATAAGTATTTGAAAAATTGACAATATTTATTTTTCAAACACAGAAATCGATCGGAAACTAGCGCACCTTTCATTTGAGTTCAACCCCAGGTCGCTACGACGAATAGAACCAGAGATATTCGCGGAAACCTGAAATTTTTCAAAAACCGAAGGGTTTTCACCTTCAAATCTTTACTAAAGAATAGTGTTAAAAAACTAGGTGATTTTCGAGAAGAGAAAATTCGACGGTGATGCCCAGGTCTGTGAGTGGTGGTTTAAAAAGCCGTTGACAAACCTGAAAATTGACGAGGTCGAGAAAATGATTTTCAACTGCACGTTTTTTGAGCCGAGATGGCTAGCGTCCGTGTTTTATTATAAAAATTCTTAATTATTTACACTAATCTTTGGTATTTTAATTCGGTGATTTTACTGTTTATTTTTAACAAATGAATTGTTGAATTCCGTTAAATCTAGCACAAAAAAACCACGTTAATTGTCCGAATTTGATTACGTAAAAGAAAATAACCGTTTGGTGAATCACGTACTTTTTGTAAGAAAGCCAAAAGCCAAGTGAGAATGCCGCTTCGGGCGTTCGTTACCTCCCGAGGCCTCTCGGGAGATTCCGTGCAGCCGATGGAGAGGTTGCCAACGTGGCAAGATGGATGCCTTGGCGGGAATCTTCAAATTCCTGACCTCGAGCATCCAAACCCTTGACCAAGTTCTAACATACTGCCCGCCGTCGTTGACCACACCTGTGGCAACGACCTGTTGATGATAAGGTTGCTAATAGACCTGGTGAATTTCCACTCTCTGGATGCTGTACCGTAGTTGCGGGTAGATCTTTGAGTTTTTTCCAATAGGTGACTCATCTCGATGAATTTCCAAGAATAGGTGCGTGAGATGAAGTTCTGGAACTTGATAGAATAATTAGGAATCGTTCGAACAACCTGGAACATTAAATACATGTATTATTCAATGCTCGGAACCGCGAGGAACCATGAAACAAGCAGGAGCCCCATTATTTGTGCGTAATTTGAGAATCTTACATCTAATATTCTGCCAATGCAATTGGCAGAAAGCTTCCGAATGAATTTTTTAATTTCAAATCTACCATCACTGATCTTATTCATATTAATCACGTCAATTCATGTTCTTTTTGCTAAATATGATATCTATTTGAATGTTCTGAAAATGATGGGAATCCCCTCGCTTGCTATGAGTAACAAAATTCTTTTTTATTGTCATATTTCTACTTTTTGGAACATCTTGAGTCATATCCCATTGAAATCTTGAGCTTCAACTTCATAGTCAAGTTAGCTAACTCGAGTTTAGCCTTGCCCAAACTCAGCCTAATTCAAGGTTGCTTATGATAAAATTCTCTGCAATGAGAAATTTTTGAAATTTGCGTAACTTTGAATTATTTCTCAATACTAAAATTGTGCTACCAAAAATCGATAGAAGGAAAATATAATGTATAGATAGCATGAATCAATCAAGTTGATATAAACTATCTCATTTCAGAAGTCGAAATAATTCTACCACAACAATCAATCATATCACATAAAATGCGGGAAATTACTGAGTCCCCACGCCTAGTAGAGTGGTCAATTATTCTCAAATTATTGTTCGCTAACAATAATTCCCAACAAATTATGATGATGTGGTACTGAACACCTGTACGACCGAAATCAATGCCTAACAGACAGAGGGGCGTAAATGTTATGCTCATAAACAGCATTTCCAAGAACCAGAACCAAAATATAAGTGCTGTTTATAATGTTGAATTATCTATTATAATATATTTTTATAATGTTTATGATGTTGAATGTTGAATTTATGCAAATATCAATATATTTGGGACATAAGATATTCTTCAAGTTTGGCAAATGATTAAGTCACAACGACAATGGGTTCATCTTTCAATAAAAAAAGATTTACTTCACAATAATTGATTCAGATATATTGCCCTCCTCAGGGAAACATATCGGAAAATGGAAATTCATGGAGGATCAATTTTGTGAATGGTTCCCTAGAATTATTATTTCAAGAATTCTAAGAGTTATAACACAAATGACGCATAGCCAAGACTTTTTAACCCTCTGAGGATTAATCCGCAAGCTTTATCTGGACACAGCTGCTTTAGAAAATTCCTATTCAGGAGGAAGAGAAAAGAGACGGACCAATGCCCTTGATGCGGAATGATAGACAATGTCAGTCACACGATGTTTATGTCCGACAGATGAAACGAAGAGAGTCTTGAGTTGAAAGCTCAGACCGGACGATAATTCAATAAGATTAGCATGATGATCAGCCTAACAAGCAACAAGGGAAGCCGAAATCATCCACACAATGATTGATAAGAAAGAAGATGACATCAGAGCGCTACGTCACAGCGTCTGGAGACAATGTCCATGCTGAAGTGAAGCGAAAGTGGTTTGCAGCATAGTGCATGAATGATGTCACGGAGGTGGGTTTTTTAGTCAGTAAGAATCTGACACTACCCGCATCCCATCTGCGGGTGTCTCATGTAAGATTTTCCCCACCTCCAAAAAAAAAAACAAGCAGGAGCCCCATTACTTGTGCGTAATTTGAGAATCTTACATCTAATATTCTGCCAATGCAATTGGCAGAAAGCTTCCGAATGAATTTTTTAATTTCAAATTTACCATCACTGATCTTATTCATATTAATCACGTCAATTCATGTTCTTTTTGTTAAATATGATATCTCTTTGAATGTTCTGAAGATGATGAGAATCCCCTCGTTTGCTATGAGTAACAAAATTCTTTTTTATTGTCATATTTCTACGTTTTGGGACATCTTGAGTCATATTCCATTCCTCCAAAAAAAAAAAAAAAAATGGCATCACTGATCTGTGCGTGGAATGCGAAAACTAAAATAGGCCTCAGAGGGTTAAGTTTGTTCCAAATATAATCAATTGAATAGTTTTGAAAACATAGCTTGCTTTTTCTGATGTTTCTATGCTAATATCTAAAAAACTACTGGACCGATTCCGCCCAGTTTCAATACCAACCTTTGTATAACCTCCAGATGTATAACCTCACAAAATTTGAGGTTTCTAGCTCAATTATTTATTAAGTTATCGTGGAATCAAGATTTTTACGAAAAATTTATCAAAAGTTTTCTACTGGCTAAAATAAAAATCTAAGTTCCCACCACCCCGGGGGTCAAAGATGCAGCTCTTGGACGCGCATCTCCTCGCGGAGACTGGACGCTGTGATTCCATTTTTCATCGAGAAAAGTCGAAAAAACGATATTTCAACATTTTCAATTTTCTCAAAAACTATCCGGCCGATTTAGCTGAAATTTTTGTGAGAGCTTGGGGCACGCATGGCGAACTTATGGTAAAACTTCCAGATCGCTAGCTAACCCCACTTCAGAGTAAAGCGGAAAATGCGTCATCACACACACACACACACACACATTTTTTGAAAACGACGGATCTCGACGTTTTGGGTCATTTGCAGTCATATTATGATGAAATCTCAAAATCGAAGAAAATTACGATTACAAAGCTTCCATTCGGAAGCAAAACCGTTAAATTTGAATATTTGAATTTGACCGTTATGCTGAATTCGGTAGAGGCAGATTTGCCGATCAGCTGATTGTTGATGCTGGCTCCTTGGCTAGCTTGATCAACTGGTCCATGAAGACTGATAATTGCCGTTCCATACGTGATAGCCTTGACATGGTGATTCGGCTGTTCGTCTCATTTTTGGAGGAGGCGTAAATTCCTTCAAGGCTGGTTGAACCCCTGGTGAGACCCTTCGATCGTGATACCCATGGTGATGATGATTGTTGCTCAGGGCGCGGCTCTTCCTGATGCTGCTGCTCCTGTTATTCTGCTTCAGTTGAGATTTTTTGTTTGGTGATGGGTCGTATTGTTTTCCGTTTAGGTGGTGACTCCGCAATTTTGCCGCTTTATCGTCTGAGATGTGTGCTGTATGGTGAATGTGGTCCTGAAGAGGGAATTGTCTCAACCTGACAGAGTGTATTCCATCTTCCACAGCTTGTTTCGTTGGATTGTTCCTGAAAGATTCGTAATATTTTGAAGCTTGATGAATTTCTGTTCTTGTTTATTGTCGAACGTATTTCTTCTTGCAATGGTAATCGTCATGCCTTGAGCTCATTAGGCATGAGGAGTAGCGTTGATGATGATTCTCGTCCTGATTTTGTATCTACCAATTGCTGAATGCCCATTGAACGCATGATGAAGAAACTCGATCGTGGTTTCAACTTCACTTTCGTAGATTTCGATTGTTGCTTGCCCAAAGTTCCATCTTTGCCTTTGATGCTAAACTAACCGTTGAGGATCTCGTGGTTGAATGTCACAGCTCTTTCCAATTGATGAAGTGTAGTTGACTTCGCTTGGATCCTGTGATTCTGTTCCACGATGAATTTTGAATGTAAGCTGCGACGCCAATTGCCAAGTCTGATGAGTCAGGTCCAGCCAAATGTAGTATGGCTGATATGTTTAGCTTGTACCTGTCCGGCCATGATATCCAACTAAAGACCTTGATGGTCGGTGAGCATCCCTCTTGTGTTGCTAATGTTCCATTGCTGCCCGCCATGAAGAAGTCGTTCATTGGCTGATAATGTTTCTTTTTTGCTCTCAAATACTGATGGTGGTGCTGGTAGATGTCCCCAATCGGTGTTTGCTGCTATCTGAGAACAATTGATAAAGTTGAGAATTCAAAATTCCGATGAAAGTGTATTGTCATTGATTTCCAGTTGGCCACGAAGAAGTCGTAAATTTCTTCAGGCCAGTTGATCTTTTCAATTGCCAATAATAGTGATGAGAATTGTATTCAATTCTTTCCGATGTAGCTGTTGAATTGGATGAAGAAGATTTTAGGGCCTTGAGTGATGAAAATCCGAATTTGTTGATCACCTTATTGTCCAATTCATCAATTGCCTTTGCTTTAGGTGATTGACTAGTGATCATGATGATGTAATCTTCGCTGATTGTCAATGATTGTTGATGGTGATATTCGATTGCCTCTTGATGCAGGTGTCAATTGAGCGTTGGACAAGTCGTAAATTTCTCCAGGCCAATTGACGTCCTATTGAGTGAAATTTGATGATTAACTGAGTGAGTAATTCTCTATATTCGTTAAGCTGATGTTCGACGAGAAATCTCTTCCCTTTCTTGATGATCCTCCTAGCTGAATTGCGTTGAAGGAGAGTTCCATGTGCTCTTGCACGATTAGGTGAAAAGTTCCAATGGTTTTTGATAACGATGGTGAACCATGATAAATGAGGCTCGTTTCATATTATCGTTGAATGCTTCTATCCATTGGAGATGTGCTACCATTGCTGCTGTTGTCCACTGGAGATGTATCTGGATGATGAATGTCCGTTGGGGATGCATCAGAATGCTGAATGTCCATAGGAGATGTGCTAATCTTGATGTCCGTTGGAGATGTGCCAATCTTTATGTCCGTTGGAGATGTGCCGAGTGTTGATGATGTTCGTGGAGTCGTTCCGAAGATTTTCCACCGATGAATGTGTTTCCGTGTGTTATGAATTGACTTAATTGCCTGCTGAAGAGCCCGATTCTCCTTTTGGATCTGTTGGCTCCCATGATTGCCATGATGAGTCGCCTTTCCTCGCGGGAAAGTAGGTGGAATCATGAATCGAGGTGTGATGCTTCGATGGCTTTGTACGAGGTAGACATCTCTTCTCCGAGGAGCACTTATTAACCCGATGAGTGCCCAAGCTGTTGTAGCAGAGTTCTTTCTCCTCCAAGAACATCTTCCTCTCATTTGGTGTCATGGCCCGATATTGTGGACACCCAAAACCAATGAAGTGTGGCCCTTCATATTTGGCACACTTCAATTCCCTGTCTGGAGGGTTCTCCAGTGGTGATTGTCCGGCTATATTCACTCGAGCAGAGTCTGACGACTCCGTTGAATCTCTCGTTTGATTTGATGAGTGCTCCGTTTTTTTATTTCCTCTGTTTGTCTGACTGGCTCGGTATTGAATTTCTCTTTCAATTGATTCCAAAGCTCTGGCTCTTCCTTTCAGCCAGTCCATCATTTCTGTTAGCTTTGGAGTGTCCGTCCGTTGTCCAAGGTGGAGCTCTCATGCTTCACCAGTCTCGCAGTCGATGAGTTTCCGGATCTGGTGAGTTAGCAGCATATCCCAAGCGTTGAGTGACTTGAGGGACTCCAGTGCCTCGTTCACGGTGTTGATCACGTGCCTTAATCCTTTTGATGATTTTCTTTGAAGTTTCGGCAGATCGTAAATTTTATCGATCTGTGCCTTGATGATGAGCCGTTTATTTTCATAATGAGCCTTTAATGTGGCCCATGCCGAATCATAATTGGCCGCGATGACTTGTACGTTGGCGAGGACCCTTGCTGCATCTCCCTTCAATGCAGCGATCAGACGTATCAATTTCTCCACCTTGGGGATTCGTCGACTGCCAACCATCGACTGGAAGAGATCCGAGAATGACTGCCACTCAGAATATTGTCCCGAGAATTCTTTTACTTGGAGGCTGGCTAGACCAGAATTTCCAAATGCTTCGTCTTGTGCCGCTTGTTGAAGTTCCTTTTCCTTTATTCTGGCCTTGAATTGTCCAATGATGTCAACCGCTTCGTTATAATGACCCAATGCTTGACCAAAACAGTCGTCCTTGAAATAATCATGCTGCTTCAGTGCTGGATCAGCAGTCATATACAATAACTCGGGGTAACGAGTGAAATCGTTCCATGTACTCATCACATTGTCCAGTGAAGAGTCCAACTCCATGATGGTGAAAGGCTTTTGATGAAATCTCTGAAGCTTGTCGATTGTATTCGTGATGATTGTCCACCTGTTGTACTGCATGGGTAATTTAGCATCTGCAAATACCGCTGAACTTCCTGATGTACGTTGACTACCCTCTCTCTGATTGTCCATGTTGATGGTCAATGCTTTAGCCGGGTCGGTGATGGTCTTCGTCTTAATCACCGGCTTGATGATTTTCTTTGGAATTGCTCCTGTGGAAAGCGCAATGGTTTCATTAGAATTATTGCCAATGAGAACTTCAGAGAATAAGGGAACTAGGCTAGGGAAGGGTTCTGAAACGTCAAATCCGTGCACCCTTTCGCCAAAATCGAAATCAAAAAAATAATCCCCGAATACCCCTCGTGCTTGAAAATGAATTGGGTATTTCCCTCAAGTTTACCCGCTCAGCAACGTGTGCGTTCAGTTTGTCACAAAATCCCTCACACGCGAGTGCTCGGGATTTTGTTACTACCAAACTTCACGCACGTGTAGCTGAGCAATAAAACTTTCGTGAAATACCCGCTAATTTTCAAGCACTCGGGGTATTACAAGTGATAATTTTCCACCGATTCCCCGTTTTGCAATATAGCGCCTGTTTCATTTTCCTGCTCTTGCATTCTTAAAATTGCCTGAGCGTCAGCGTCCAATTGCACTAACATCCGATTATTTCGTTCGGAAGGGTCCATTTTTCAGTATTTCACGAGAGAAAATGATATAGAGTATAAACGTCAAACGTACCGATTGTGCAAGTGTTATACTTGCGTTTAAAAATACTGGTGAGTGTGCCGCGTGAAGTCTCTCACGTGTGTGCCGCTCTGCTTGGTCTGGCAGTGGTGGGGGAAGCCCTGTGCTGCGTGGAGAGAGACAGATGCTCGAGCATCTACGATGAGTGCCGAAATTTTCCGGAGAGTTGCGCCGATGGTGGGGATGGCCGACACCAACGGCCGATGACGTCACTGAGACTTACCAAAACTCGAACCACTGTTGATGTCCAAAATGTAAACAAACACTTTTTGTCTTTCTCTACTTTATTCACACACAAAGGATTTTGATACTGTCCGTGCTAATCCTTTTGTGAACCCTCAATATTTGATTTTAACGACCACGTTTTGCACCAATTTTATTCCACTGAATTTTCACGCACTCTTTTTAATAACTCACGATCCGGCCCGAAGGACCAATGTTAAAAAACTAGGTGATTTTCGAGAGAAGAAAATTCGACGGTGATGCCCAGGTCCGTGAGTGGTGGTGAAAAAAGCCGTTGACAAACCTGAAAATTGGCGAGGTCGAGAAAATGATTTTCAACTGCACGTTTTTTGAGCCGAGATGGCTAGCGTCCGCGTTTTATTATAAAAATCCTTAATTATTTACACTAATCTTTGGTATTTCAATTCGGTGATTTTACTGTTTATTTTTAACAAATGAATTGTTGAATTCCGTTGAATTCCGCGTTAAATTCCGCACAAAAAAACCACGTTAATTGTCCGAATTTAATTACGTAAAAGAAAATAACCGTTCGGTGAATCGCGTACTTTTTGTAAGAAAGCCGAAAGCCAGGTGAGAATGCCGCTTCGGGCGTTCGTTACCTATCGGGAGATGCCGTGGAGCCGATGGAGAGGTTGCCAACGTGGCAAGATGGATGCCCTGGCGGGAATCTTCAAATTCCTGACCTCGAGCATCCAAACCCTTGACCAAGTTTTAACAAATAGAATTTTTGAAAAATTCAATAAAATCACTTCCGACATATGATTTCCATGAAGAATTTCCTGAGCTTTTCAATGGATTCATCAAAAAAAATCTATCTCTAATATTTCCATCCATGCCGAGTACATTTCATGATATAAAATACCAAAACCAATTCGTATCGGTTTTATACCTCCTTCCCCTACATATACAATTCATTATTATTATGCTCGAAATCGAAGGCATCACAAAACGCATAAATAAAAAATGATTATTCACAATTTTATCAAATTGAACACAAAACTTATTTCTTTATTCTTCTTTTTGAAGGTACATGGGAACACAAACATTATCATTGTAGGTATTCTACATGGAACAAGAGGAAAATGAACTTCTAAAAACTAATTATTATGAAGTTTGAACAATAAATATCCTCCATTCGATAATGAAGCTAGGTAGATAATCCTCATGCACTCATCCTTTTCGTTTTTTCTTTGATAGGATAATCAGGTCCCCTGCTAGTACGTAAAAGAAATGAAGGATATGAAAAAGTAATTATGCAACGTAGGTTAAAAAAAAATTATCCAATGGACTTACAAATAGTCGTTATTCTAGTAAAAATGCTATAAAAATTGACTTTCGTAAATTTGACTGGAGCTTTTCCTCGTAATTCCCATAAGTACTACAATATCACACATTCAAGACGTTTCCTTAAGGTAGTAGACCAGTGTAATGGGTCAAATAAATCGATTTTTCTTTTACATTTTTCGGAAGAACCACATTTTGAAAATATGCTCTTAAATTTTCAGACCGACATTCAGAATATTTCCACAGTTATAGTTGACACGCCAGCGGCAGCTGCTCTGATCGTTCCCTCTTTTATTGTCCTTCCAACCTTTGTTATTTAAACATACCCAGGTATACATATTTGAGCTTAAAGCTGCTGCTAATGACGATTTTAAGGAAACAGAAGGATTGCTGTATGCACCGGGCATAGCTGATTAAATAATGTAAGTATTATTTGTTGCCAAAACTTTAAACGCCTTTTTCTTGAAACCATGTTTTTGAAATTTCGGGGAAGCACTGACTCAAAACTATTCAACAGATTTGGCTCAAAATTCAACTAGTCATTCTATATACACATACCTGAATACCTAAACTTTGAAACATTTAATTTTTTAATAATAAATTAATTTTTTTTAACATTTCATCAACAAAAAAATTACATTTTGAGCACTTTTTTGTTGACAAGTCCGGTATTTTTTTTCTTTTTTTTATTATGTATATTATTGGTTAGTTCATTAGAATAAGGTCTACGCAATAATAATCTTTTCTATTTTTTCATTTCAGATGACTACGGAAGGTTGTGTGCTTCCCCGAAACAGCTCATCATTCTTTAGAGGACTCCACTTTGACATAACATATTGTAAATAAATAAATGGAAAATTAAAAGAAAAAAAAAATTTTTGTATCATTTAAACTACTAAAATAGATATGTAAAAGTTACAAAAAGATCGTACATTATTTACTTGTTAAAGAAAGGTCACGAAAAAACGTCGAAATTTCGGCCGTCACACTGGTCTACTAACTTAATTGGTATCACTAGCACATGTAACTTATGAATAGGCCAGCATCCATAAGTTTTTAAGCTGTAAAACTTTACCACAATGTAGTTAACAATGCTCAAACAATGTGACTATGATTCACTTAAAAAAATAATCACGCTGATGATAGATATCACACTTGATATGTAAGTCAATACAAGATCAATTTCGGAACATTTTCATCACCATTTGGCTTTGTAACGGTTGGCTTGACTGACCTTGAGCCAACGCGTTAAATGCACTGAAATTCCTCAAACTGACCCAAATTTATGCTCCAAATTTTTCTCCAAATTACTCCCGATTAATTTCCCTTTATTTAAACTGGGCGCCAGTCGTTTTCATGAAATTTAAGAACTTGGGGGAAAACGACAAATCCCCAAGTTTTATTCTAATTCAATGAAATTACAAAACCCCAAAAAGACTCTAATTTTACCCGCTTTTTTATATGAAACTCTCAAGTTATCCCGAGGGGGAGAGGGGACGATACCCTCTATTTGGGTATTCGTGACGACAAAAACTTCACACAAAACTCATGACAAATTTTAGCTCAAATAATATAAATTCAATGTATTCAGAAAAATTAATTATATACACGTAAATTGCAAAAAAAACATGAAATATTCAAAGTAACTTTTCGTGATTAATTTTATAATTATTTCACACTAATTATTAACTCTAAATTCAACTCAGAATGACCAACAATAAATCCAATATTAGCCGGGTGGACTCACCCGGAACAGACGCTAACTCTCGACGTTTTCTTTACTTAAATTCTTTACTCAAAATTCTTTACTTTAATCTTTTACTCAAAATTCTTTACTCTAAACTCAAAATATTGATTGTACGGGGACTCGCGTACCTTACGTTATTTGTGCTGTCTTTCCTCCGTGTCGACCTCACTTTATTTTCTTTACTCCAATTTTCCTTACGTAATTCTTTACAATTTTCTTTACGTTTCTTTACACGATGTGATCGCCACGGTGTCCCGGGAGAAGAAGAACGAGTCTTCTCTCCCACGAGTCGGCATTGGGTTTTCTCGGCTATCTCCGCTCAATTTCGGTAGAGCCGAGGCCCAACCCAACCACTTGTCCCGCGAGTCCCCCACTACTTTACCCTAACGTCACTGGCTTTACTTGAATTTCTCTTAAACTAACTAATTCCAAATAATGTACAAAAATAATCATAATAACTCGGACAATATTTTCCCGACAATAATAAACGGAGAACTTCAGTCTTTTCTTTCCACACACATAACTTTAGTCTTTATTTTCACACTTTTCACTGTTCCTGGAGATCTCCAACTTCCTTCACTGTTGGCCAACATTCTTCCTAGTTGGCTGCTGATGCTAGACCAAGTAAATGGATGCTGCGTCTTCCCAGTTCTCCCTAATTGGCCTTGATATCCGATGAATAATCTCTGGGACTGGGGAAACTCTTCTCCAGTCCTACCTCTTGACTTTTTCTCCGTTTTCTCGGAGTTAATTTCAAACAAAAATAAACAAAAATAATTAGTGAGGTCACAAAATATGTTGACCTCACTCTGGACATGTGCTGTTCTGACTCTAAATGAGCCCTATCCTCACCGGGTACCGCGAATCGCGACCAAAACCGTGATTTTCGTGAAATTTATGTATTATTTTAATTTTTCTTGATTCTGTGACGGTAAAAACCGTCACAGCTTCAACTTCACATTCAAACTAATATTATACTATTTCGAGATTTTTTCATCACGAATACAGCCAATTAATTGACTTTTATCACATTAACACTATGGATATTAATTTGTATGATATATAGTATGAATCATAAGCCTCAGAATGAGAGGAATTGACCTGACTACTTTTCTAGTCATTTTCTTTAACTAGTAATAACGCACTTCATGACGAATATTATGATACTTCGGACCTCCAGCATCATGATATAGCTAATCAGTCAAATATTTTATGCATCAACACTAATCGTGATGATTCTGACGCTTCTTTCCTACTTATTACACTCGACATTGGAATTGTAATATTTTTTTCAACAATCCCCTTAGTACATGCTCACGTCCCTCTTTATGAATAAATGAAATATTGTTGAACTCTTCATAATTACACATACTCAGACAGGAATCTGCTGACATTCACAGCAATCTTCATGCCAAGCTCATTGAAATAACCAAAATGTATTAACTAGCGTTCAAATAATTAAATGAAATTAACTTAATGAAAAAATAATCAACTGGAACCACTTATGAGGAACCAGTGACTTGGCAGAGATTGAGATGATAATTTTGACGAAATTTTATAGACAGAACAAAATATAGATATAAGTTGAAAATTTTCTCTCGAAGTTTGTGGAGTCAGAAATCTGTAATCGCAAAAAGATGGTAAAAAATCAATAATTCCATGAATTTTATTGCTATCTGAAAATAGAAAAAAATGAACTATTGAGAAAGAAATGAAGAAGAACTAAATGCGTGAAACAAGTTGAAATAAGTTGTGAAGTTGTAAAACAGTACAATAGAGTCTCTAGTTTAGTCTGGAGTTTTGCCACTCCACAACAAAAATCAACTACGAGCACTCGAAAATGGCTGCTATCTTGATACAATCAAAGAAAATATATGAAGTTATTATTTCTGCGGCTAATATTATTCACCTTCATTCAATTGAATCGTAAAATTGTTTCAAAATTTATGAAATTAAAAAATTTGACTATTAAAAATCATCAAAATCTCGTCAAAAATCCTTTCAACCTTTTATTGCTCTTCAGAAGAGTAGTCTGATTTTTTCTCCTCTCTTTTTTGTAAAGCTCTCAGTTTTATCATCCTGAGTTCCAGATCGACCTCTAAGATTTGTTTCTTTACTCTAGCTCCGTCTACTTGAATTAGAGCTCTTTTCAAGGCAATTTTCATATTTTTAATCTTCGGGCTTTTCTCCTCCTCTTCACAGCTCATTCCTCCGCTGCGTTGTGACTTCATTTTATCACCGTCTGTCGTAGCGACCTTCTGTAACAAATATTTAATTGGTAAGCGCATTAAAACAATTCCATAATTAAAGAATATCTGTTACGTTGGGCTGAAATGAAATAGACAATTTCCTCATGTTACAATGTGCCTGAAAGCATTGAATAGGGTCAGAGTTGATAGAATAGAGGATAATTATTGCTAATTAATTTAATTAAAGCTAATTACAATCTAAATTCCGCTAATCTGGTTTACCAGTTGACAACTACACATTGGAGATAGTGTACATCCACATCACAGAATTTTTTACCTCGTTTTTCTCTTCACGAGCGCGTTGTGGGACCAGTACTGAAGTATTTGATGTAGTTGAAGATGGGACAACTGGTTCTCGTCTCTTCTGTTGTGCACAACTGTTTGAATTTCCTATTGGTACTGATGTATCTGGTCTGCTTGACGATGGGACAACTTGATCCATCACATGTTGTAAAGGAGCACTGACGGGCTTCTTCATATTTTGGATAGTCCATTTGCAAAAGAGGTGGAAAATGATTTACTGCCTTTCACATCAAGGCCTGTTTATCTAAAATGTTGGGAGTCCTTTGTAGAATGGCAAAAAACGCAAAAAACCACCAGCTGCGATGAAAACCGACTTCTTGTGTATTTTAATGAATTAGCTGCAACTAAATGTCCAGCAACATTGTGGAACGAATGGTCCATACTGAAGGCCATCATGAGAATAAAAAAAAATATTAATCTTGATGAATACACCAAGCTGAAAGCTTTTGTCAAACAAAAATCGAAGAGGTACCGTTCCAAGCAAGCAGCGACTTTTTCTTACGATCAGCTCACAGAATTTTGTGATAAAGCACCTGATGAAATTCATCTGGGATTGAAGGTACGAATTTTGATTAAAAACGAATCCAATAGTAGAATTAATTTTTCAAATGAGTCGGCTTCATTCCATCATCAGTTCTCTTAAAATATTTCGGAAACTAAGCGAGATAGAGCAATTTTACATGAGTTTTTTTTGTAGCTCTTGAAATTCTCTATAAAAAAGGTCGAGACCGAAATCGGCCTATTTCGTTTAGTTTTCAATATATTTCCAGAAAATGAGAAACGAAAAAAAATTATTTGTTTTCGCTGCTCCAATCGATTTCTCTGTCAATTATTTTCTAAGAATATCTTGAAAACTAATGGAGCTACGCCCTTTCTACTTGAATCCTTTTTTATAGCTCTTGAAGTCTTCTTTAAAAGACCATTTGAGTAAAATCATACTATCTCGCTTAATTTCCGGAATATTCTCGAAAAACTATCAACAGAAAAGTCGATTGCAAGAATCAACAGCATGAGTCAACATTTTTCTTTCTCATAGTTCGAAAGTATCTCGAAAACTAAGCGAGATACAGCAATTCAATCTCAATTCTTCGTTGTAGGTTTTGAAATACTCTACACAATAGGTAGAAAAGAAATCACTCTATCTCGCTTAGTTTCCGAGATATTTGAAAAAAACTGTTTACGGAATGAAATCAATTGGTCTGAAAACTTCATCTTTTTTCTATCATCAACTATTTACAATTTTTCTTCAGAAACTCTTATATTTACAATTGATTTACAATTATTTACATTATTTACAATCCATACTTATCCTTTCAGGTTATCGCTATCATTGGGATCTTTTGCGCTATGAGATGTGCAGAGTTTTGAACTTTAACATCAAAAGATGTCATCAATACTAATCCTCGCAACATGGTTGACACACCAAATCGGTTCTTAATTAACATCATTGACGCGAAAAATAACCAGCCTCGTGAGTACGTAATTGGAGAACCCTTCCACGACTATATAAAAAAATACATCGACCTCAGACCATCTAACCCAGCATCTGACAATTTTTTCCTCAAATACCTAAATGGATGAGTTCATCGTCAAAATATTGGCGAAAATGCCTTTGGTTCTTCACCCAGAAAGGTCGCCGAATGGTTGAAACTCGAGAATGCAGACAGATACACCGGACATTCATGGAGACGCTCTGGCGCTACCATTTTGGCTGAGAGAGGAGGTACTGTCATTGATGTTAGACAGCTGGGTAACTGGGCATCGGATGCCTTAGCCCACCGATACGTTGCAAAGACTCAACAATCGAGTTTGCGTATTTTCAATCTCATGACGAATTCTGCTAATGTATCATCCAAGGACAATACCAAAGAAAATGAAAGATCTACTCGAGCCTTAAGTGAAGAAGTTCCATCATATAAAAAATTGAAGACCACCAATCAGCAACACCTCTCAGCTCCCTCAACATCAAATTCTGAATCAAGATCCATGTATTTTGATGCTGAAGACGATAACTGGATGAATGAAGTCGCTGATCGTTCGATTTTCTTCAATGATTCCAATGACTCTGAACCCGAAGAAATCCAAAACCACGATCAGCCTGTAAGCACCTCAAATTTCACACAGCCTGCGAGGCCCCCAAATGTCACACAGCCTGCGGGTACTTTAAATTTGGCACAACCTACAGAAAAAGCAGCTCCTTCATTCACTGAAAATCAAAATCATCGTATGCCACCAAAGAATCTTCAGATAAATCAAGAGAATGTGCCACGAGCATTGCACCAGAATCTAGCTGGTTCCAATTCAATGACCAGACTGGAACATTGTACGATTCATAATCTTGTCATTAATAATTATAATAATAACAAGGGAAATAACGAGCCAAATAGAATATAAACCCAATTACCATTATTTAGTCAATTTCTTTTCAGACTGAACGAACCACTCAAAGATTGTTAAATGTTAATCAATAATACTGTTCATGAGTTTGGAAAAATAAAAACTTGAAATTTTCTTAAATTCTCTAAATTTAACATGAGTTTCATTAGAAAATCGGAAAAATTAAGTGAGATACCGCAATTATTTAAAAAAAAAATTTCTTCATCTCAAGATTTCCTAAAAATAAGGTCTACAGGCAAATTTTATTATCTCGCTCAATTTTTAAGAAATTCTTCAAAACCAAATGTGAAAAAATGAAGATTTCAGACCAATTAAGAGCTCGATATATTCTAATTATTTTTATTAATTAACCATATTGTTTGGCCAATAATTCATAAAAATGTAACAGTAATAACACGATGGATTATAGACTGATGCAGGCTTTTGCACTTTTAGATTATTCTAGAGATCAAAATCTGGAGAATGTCTTTAAGAAAAGAAGGAGAAAAATTTGCAATAAATCACAAATAATTCAATAGTGAAGAGGTAAAAAACAATAAGTTTCTTTTTTTCTCATTGAATTTTTTGAAAATACCTTAGAAAGGTAGTTTATTAACATAAATAAGCCGGACCCATGGCTGTTACAGAGGTCCAATACAGATGGGATACATAGCGTCAGCCTAGAGGCTTTTACTTATATCTAACAGATATTTGTGGGAGGGGTAACGGAATGTGAGAATACATAAGGAGCTATGGGATAGGGAAAAGTTGGTGGAAAAACCCTACAGCAGGCGGGTGGTACATTTTTGTGTTTTATAATTTTTTTTTTTTTTTAATACTAACAAAAATTAACAACAAGTGACAATTAACGGCCTAACTATTGCGGTCGATTTGACCATCTGGATATTATGTATGGATGCAATTTGTTTATGAGGATGTTTGGGTGTTTTGATAAATTTATTGCAAAATTTGTAGTTATTTTATTTGTGAATTCGGAGATGTACTCCACATTATACATTTTGTGTAGTACACTGATGTTGGTCTTGCGCCGGACACTGTTTATTACCCTCAGGTATTTATTTTGGGCTACTTGCAGCTTCTGTAAGTGAGTGGCTGCAGCATTGTGCCATATGGGAGCAGCATACGTGAGGACTGGGCACACGAGAGCTTTGTACATCTTTATTTTTATGTTTCTTGATAGGGCTTTAGTTTTAAATAGGTGGTAAAGCCTACCCAGGATCGTCCTACCTTTTTAGATTGCCTGGTTGATATGGTTGCAACAGGTCAATCTGTTGTCGAGGGTAACCCCTAGATATTTGACCGTGGGGGTGACGTCAATGTAATTGTTGCGTATGCAGAGAGATTTTATGAAACTTCGGGCGGTAGAAAAGAAAATACATTCAGTTTTTGCTTCGTTGATTTTTATTTTTAGGGCCTCGAGCTTGTCAATTGTGAGTTCTGCAGCTATCGTTAAGAATTTGGCAGCATAGTTTTGCGAGGTGCTGGAGGTGTATAGGGCGATGTCGTCCGCAAATCCAGCAGTGTGGACTCTTTTTGGAATATTTTTAAAGAGGGAAATGATGTACAGGTTGAAGAGTGTGGGAGCAAGCACCGAGCCCTAGGAAACGCCAGCCACGATATTTTCTGGATTGGACAATGAGGAGGCGATTCGTACTCGAATGCGGCGATCGGATAGATATGAGTGCAGAATTTGACATAGATACAGGGGGATTCCCTGCTGTATGAGTTGGTGTATGAGACCGTTGTATCACATGGAGTCGAAAGCCTTCTCGCTGTCCAAGAGGAGTAAGGCAGTACATTGTTTTTTTATGGCGGCTTTTTTTATGTGGTCGGTGACGCGGAGTAATTGGTGAGTGGTTGCGTGTTTTTCACGAAAGCCAAACTGTTCGTTGGGTAGAAGTTTCAATCTGTTGACGACCCTGAGTAGGCGCGCCCTTATTATTTTTTCTAGAATTGTGCCCATGATTGAGAGAAGACTGATGGGGCGGTAGCTTACCGGCAGAGAAGAGGGTTTGTTGGGTTTCAGGATGGGAATGACTGTTGCGATTTTCCAGGAGAGGGGGAAGTAGTTGATGTTTAAGCAGGTGTTGAATATCTTAGTGAGGAGGAATATGGCTTTACGAGGTAGGTGTTTGATGATGATGGTGGGGATAGAGTCTGGACCGGGGGCGGAGCGTGTTTTGAGTTTCTTGATTATTGAGAATATTTCTTTTGGGGAAGTATGTTTGAGGTGGTCGTGATTGGGAGCAATGGGAGAGTGGGATTGGGAGAACGTTTCATTAATTTCTGCCGAGATCGTCTTGTCTTTGGTTGGGTCACCTCGGGCGTAGGCCTCGGAGTGAACCTTGGCATAGTGCTCACATAGTACGTTTGCCTTCTCCAAGTCTGTAATGGCAGACTGATTATTTGTTTTCAGACACGGGATTTTCCGGCTGGAGGAATTATTAAAGTTTTTGGCAATTTGCCATATAGTGTTGTCTCTATTGTTAATTTTAGCCCGTTTGGTTTCCCAATTGTCTTGAGTGAATTTAGTACAGGCAATTTGTATTTTTTTAGTGAGGGAGTTTAGGAGCTTTTTTGATTGGGGGTTTCGGGATTTCTGCCATTTTTTGCGGATGTAATTTTTGTACTTTATCAAGTTGCGAATGTCGGGGGGTATACGGGTGGGAGAGTATGTTTGGGTAGATTTGGGGATGTGTTTTTCAGCGGCAAGGAGGATATTGCGAGTGAGAGATGATACATGTTCGTCAATATCTGAGGGAGCTTGTAGAGAAGGACTTACTATGTGTATGGTTTTATTAAGGAAGGATTTGAAGTTGGGCCAGTCGGCCTTGCGGAAGTTGAACTTGGGAGGAAGGGTGTTTGCGATGGGTCTGGATAGTAGATTGAAAGATAGGGGAAGGTGGTCAGAGGGTGATTCGTTAATGACCTTGAAGTCGTTTATGAGTTTGGGGGAGTTGGTGATTAAGAGATCGATGGTGCTGGGGGTTTTCCCAGAGCATGAGTAGTGTGTTGGTTCAGAAGGAGCAATGAGATGAGCTGGTGAGGAGGAGAGAAAGTTTTCAAGTAATGTGCCCGAAGTATTCGCACTAGCGTTTGTCCACAGGGGGTCTTTGGCGTTGAAGTAGCCGGCAATGAGAGTTGGGATTGAGGAGGAAAAGAGGGAATTCAAGAGGGGGATGTCGAGGTTATTTCCAGGTGAATTGTAAAAGGAGTAAATGTGAATTTTTTGATTGGAGGTTTTCAGGGAGATTCCTAAGTATTCCGTGTCCGATAAGGAATTATGGGGAAGGGGGACGTAGGATAAGGAGTTGCGGATTGCGATGGCTACCCCCCTGCCGGTGCGGCCGCCACAATCAAGTCGTTCTAACTGGTAGCCAGGAATGACTAATTTCTTTTACATTATTCGTGCGGGTAAAGTGGCCTTTTATGCTGCTGTTTTGCGGGCGGGAAGTGCTGTTTTACCCACTGGAGCGCTCTTGGTGAGGGTAATATTCTTACCCACGCTTAATGCGTGGGTAATGTTCTTATCCACGCTTAATGCGTGGATAATGTTCTTACCCACGCTTAATGCGTGGATAATGTTCTTACCCACGCTGAATGCGTGAGTAATAGATACTGATTTGTTAGAAGGAAAAACAATTGACAGCTCTTCCAACCCTATTGCTTATTAGTAGAAAAAACAATTGTCAGTTCTTCCCAACCTATTGACAGCATACATGAGTTAAGAAGTGATAGGGACTGAAGTGAAAAAAAATAAGAAAATGAATGACATATCATCTGATGAATCGACCGATCAAGAAGAAGTTAGTAGAAATTTTGAAACTGAAGCACATTTAATCGTAAGAACTGACACCTTACCCAAAAAGTCCGCTGAAAGATACGTGCTAGTCTATAACATTTATCAAAGATGGAAACGAGAAAATGAAAATGCTCTATCACTGTCTGAAGAAAGTAATTTAATTGCCTATTTCCAAAGTTTAAATGCAAGATTGAGTCCGTCTACTGTATGGAGTGTTTACTCTATGCTAAAATCAACTTTGGGGCAGACAGATAATATTGATTTGGACGAATTTCATGAATTAAAAGGCCTAATCGAAAATAATTCTAAAGGTCACAAGCCCAAAAAATCTGCTGTCTTAACATGGAACGAGGTTATGAAATTTTTGAATGATGCACCGGACGACGACCATTCAGCTCATAAGGTCTGCATCCATGAACCTTTTTATTAATTATTTAATCAATTAATTTATTTCTAGCTATATTTCTATATTTTAAGGTTGTGCTGATCATTGGTATTTGTGGGGCTACAAGATGTGTCGAGCTCAAAGAACTCCGAGTTGCTGACATTGAAGACCTTGGTGGGAAATACCTGGTTTCCATAAATGACTCAAAGAATGGTCTGCCTCGTAAATTTGTAATCTGCGATCCTTTTTATAGAAGAGTCAGACAATATATCGCGTTAAAGCCTGCTGATTACGAAACAGATAGATTTCTAATTCAGTTCCAAAAAGGAAAATGTCATCGACAAGTAATGGGCTGGAATAAAATTGGTCAAATTCCTAAAACTATTGCCGAATATTTGGAATTGCCTGACCCACATCGTTACACTGGACACTGTTTACGCAGAACTTCGACTAAATTTTTGAACTCTGATATAGCAGCTGGTGATTCTTTGACTTATGGAGAAAAATCAATATATTTTCTGTAGTATAAAAGTTTAATATATATTTACAGGATATATTGAAAACTCCTTGATGAGCAGACGAAAAATGTTGGACAGTATCACTCTTGCAGCTCAAGCTGTGGCTCAATCGAATCTACAACCGTCTGCGAGTGGAACCAGTACAATTAAATCAATAAACACTGATTAAAGTAAAGAATCTATACAAACGGAAGTCGATTGTGTGGATAATTTTTCTGATGACTTTGACATGGATGATGATACTTTGTCAGCAATCGAGGAGTCGTTTGTATGAGAGAAAAAAAAGTCACCTCTGCCTCTGTTCACCACAGGAAACAAGGAAAAGATAATCATAACTACTGATCCTGAAATAGCACAACCCACTCATTTCTTGAAAAAACCGCCAATCTCGGTTTTTTCTCGTGGAAAAGAGAATGAACCACCGTTGAAAAAACATAGAGTCCAAGAAACAAGTTTTGTAAAAAATAATCCAAAATTGTTATCGACATCTACTAATCTCGTAATAAATGAACAAAAATCGAAATTTACGTCTCCTAATAATGAGCCAAATAAACTGGTATCAAAAACGCCATCCCTTAATACTGAGACGATGAAGCAGACATCGGAAACTCCATCTACAAATATTGAGGCAAATAAATTGGCATCGAAATCTACATCTACGAATATTGAGGTGAATACATTGGCATCGAAATCTACACCCCCTAATATTAAGACGATTGAACAGCCGTCGAAAACTGCATCTACAAATATTGAGACAAATGAACTGGTATCGGAGTCTGCATCGAAAAGTTTAATTACGAGCAAAAATCCAAATGTGAAATATGAAAACTGTGTATTCCACGGCAATGTTATCAATCATTTTTATTTCTCTAATAGTAAAAGTCCTGAGAAAAATGTGTAATACAATAAAAATATTTGCTCTAAATGATATAAGGTTCTATTATCTGTGTCTATTATTATTATTATTATTATTTTTAAAAAATGACTCTTACTGAGTAAACTATAATAGAATAAATAGCTTGAGTTATCATAACAGAAGTTTTTTAATTTATTTTCCGTTCATTTATAAATATATTCGATGCCTGCCCCCGACCAGCAGCACTCGCTTCGCTCGTGCGCTCAAACGTCCTTGTGGGTAATACGGCGCTTCCCGTACTCGTTGTCTAATATACTATTTAGGATTAAGATTCGTTTCACTGAGAAGCAGTATATCACATTTATGATCGATGATCATGGAGATGAGCTAATTTTTATGTAGTGTAAGACTAGCTATGTTTAGAGATATGATTTTAATTCGGTTAATCTCGGGAGCAGTTGCAGTATCGATGAGATGTGCGTAATTACTGATTATTTGTAATGTTTCAGTGGGGGAAGAGGCTGTTTTGATTTCTCTTAACATTTGTTTGAGTTCAGAAAAGATTTCAATGAGATTGAGTTTATTTATTTCATCGATCTTGCTTCTAAGATGACGTCATGGGTGTTTTTGATATCATCGTAGAAAGAGTAGTTGTTACTTGATATATTTTGGTTGCGATTTAAATTCTCCGTCGATGCGTGTACTTGATGTTGGTGTTGGTGCGTTTGTTGGTGTTGGCGTTGGTGAAGAAGTAGTGGGGCCTCTGACGACAGAGACGGACGATTTGTGATGACAGCACTGGCGTATGACAATGGTTTGTCAGGTTGCTTGTTACTAAGCCAGTTGTTGATCCGTGTGTTTGGTGTGAGTGGTGAGTTAAACAGGTGTGCGTCTGTGTCTTCGTTCAGTGGGATCCACGCTTGTGGTGGTACAGGAGGGGGAGCCTGGCGTGAGGCCTTGCCACTGTTCCTCTGTTTGTTTTGGTTGTTTTTATTTTCGTTGAGTGTATCAATGTACTGTAGCCTTTTGGGACAATTACGAAAACTGGCCACATGATCTCCTTTGCAGTTTGCGCATTTAGGAGGAGTGGTCCTGTCGCAATCTTTTACATCGTGGGATTCAGCGCACCTGACGCATTTGATAGGTCGGAAGCAGTAGTAGCTAGCGTGGCCGAATTGCTGGCATTTGTAGCATTGGGGGGGGCTGGCCATCAGTTTTATAATTTTCTACTCGAAATGTATGGTGATAAATTGTTCTGATGTTTTGGATTTGTAAGCAAGTTACCCTCGGAGCAGTGAGAATTGAAAATACAGGGAGATTTCTCTTAGTGTTAGTAGAGTTGTCGAGTTTCGTAAATTGGTGAGCTACTAATACTTCAGTGTTGTGTTTGGCTAACTCGGCCTTGATGATGAGTGGTGTGAACGATGCAGGTAAACCGTGGATCACATACTTTTTTCGACGATCCACTTGGATGGCAAATGAGTGGAAGATGAAGCCTTCGGCGTTGAATCGCTTGAGAATATTTTCATGGTCTTCTCGATTTTTAAGATAAATTAAAGATCCATTACCTTTTGCTGTGATCTTGAAAGGCTGTTTGCACGTCTCTTCGAGAATATTTATTAAAAATTCAGTGCTGATTCCACTGGTGGAGAGCCTTATGTGTGGCATTTTTTCTTGAGGTTTAGGTTGAGTTTGTGCCCCTGTTGGTGGAATGGATGAGATAACTGAGGCAGTCTCATCATCTTTTTGGAGTGGAGTATGAGTGCCAGGAGTTTGTTTCTTGGATGAGTTAAGTGCCTGCTTGACAGTCGCAGGTTCTTTACCTTGATGTTTTTGTTGCTTAGGTGGCTTGCGTGAAGAGGAGCCAGCAGAAGATTTGGGGGAAGATTTACTATTCTTCCTCTTGTTCGTCATTTTAGTGACTTACTGAGAAAATGTTAATTGCGTGTACCACGTGCACTGCACGGAATCACTAACACTGCTCGATGGTGGATGTCACTCACAGTATAGACGGGAGGAAATATGTACAGAGTGAAAAGATTTTTTTCTTTTCTTTCTTTTTTTAGACTCGAAAGAAGAAAAAGAAGGATTTATTTGTTCGCGAAAGGCGAAGAACACGTTTTAGAGGCAAAGGACAGAGCGAGCTCTGAGGAGAACCTCACTGCTCGACTTTCGAGAAAGAGCATTTTTGCCCTGAAACTCGTTTGTAACTTTTGAAATTCTTTACAAAAACAGAAGAGTAATATCACCTTATCTTGCTTAGTTTCCGAGATACTTCCTTCAAAATCATTTCAAAGATAAGTCGATTTATCCTGTTTTACCTCTTCACTACTGAATTAATATAATCCCTGAATTCTCTTTTGGATTTGCTTAAAATATCGAGGAATCGGTTTTTAATCATGAATATTAATTTTTGGATGTTTCTTATGTTTGTTTCTTGCTTGCCGTTCATCGACTGATGCAAAGAAGTATAAAACTACTCTGAATAAACTCAATTAATTTTTCGTGAACGAACTTTCCGCATCGGTAGATTAAAAAATAGCATATCCACCTCGGGAGTAGAGTAGGCACTCGAACCCTACTTTACTCCCTTGGTGCATAATATACTATTCCCTAATACTCATTTCTGGGATTTAATGTGGTAAGTGTGTGTGTGATAGACACTCACACATTTGACTGCCACAAACCTCCTGTAACGTCCAGAAACTGAGACGTTTTTTTTCATTTTTAATTTTTTTGGGGAATTATTCGAAGCGAAAGACACCTTTCGTTTCGAATGAAAAAGTTAATAAAAACAATGGTGAACATGATTCACCATTGTTCGAAAAGATAGAAGACGGCCGGTGTAAATAACACGGGTCGTCCAATATCGATTTTTAGATTATTTTATTAAAATAAGTCTTTCTGATTGTCAGAGGCATTGAATTGCAATGCCTTGGCAACAGAAAAAAATCGCGAGTATTCTCCCACTCTTCAATAAGTGGGGTGCAAATCATATGTGATTTTTGTCACATGATTGACCCCACTATTGAAAAAAAGGAATTAGGTAAGGAAGGGGCAACGTACTCGCGAGGAGCGATGCACTTCCTTCCCGAATTAATTAGGGCGCGGCATCGGAAGAATTAAGTTAGAAGTGAGAAAAAAAAAGGATTTGGACTCTTGTGAGAATTTTTGTGTGGAAAAAATGAGAAAAATAAAACGGATTTTATGAGAAAATTTTTGAGGATTTCTGAGTGTGAAAAAAAAAAATAATAAAACAGTTTTGCAATAAAAAAAAAAGAATAATGTGCAGAAGAATCAAAAGCAGAAGTTAGTGACTAGTTAAAGAATAAAGACATAAGAATAGTTTCATTGAATAAAAAGGGAGGATTGTTGGAGTTATTAAATGGAGAAAAAGAGAAAATGAAAAGAATTGTGAGTTTTGAAATTTTGAGTGAAAAAAAAAGGAAATTGTTAAAATTATCAAATTATGGAAAAGAAAAATTGAAAAGAATTGTGAAATTTTGAAATTTTGAGTGGAAAGAAAAATTGTTGAAACTACCAAATTATGGAAAAGAGAAAATAAAAAGAATTGTGAATGTGGGAATTGTGAGAAAAGAAAAAGGAAGAAGAAGAGGAAAATTATTAAATAAATCTTGGAATTGAGAATTAATTGAAATCAAACGAAAAAAAAAGTAAGTGAACAAATTCATTGAAACCAGTGGATATTGCGCGCGCAACTATTTAGGTCTAAATCCGTGAGAGTAATTGAGCTTTTGAAATTTTAAAAATCCTTCTCATTGTCAAAATTGAATAATTTAATTTGAAAAATATTTTAAAATTAATTGAAGAGTCGATTTAGTATTTTTGTTGAAATTTAAAAGTCAGTTTTATGTTGAAAAATCAAATAATTGAAATTGAAGATATTTGGAAATTGATTAGAGAATGTATTTATCATTTTTATTGAAACTTTAGAATCGATTTTATGATCAAAAATAAAAAGCTAAAAACAGGAAAATATTCGAAAATTGATTGAAGAATCGATTGATTTCTTAAAAATATGAAAATTGAAGAATTAAAGTTGAAAATATTTGAAAATTAATAAAAAAAAATGGACTTCAAATTTTTGTCGAACTTTTAGAAATTATTATTATGTTGGAAAAATTGAATAATCATAATTGAAGATATTCGGAAATCAATCAAAGAATTCAGTTATCAATTTTTGTAGGAATATCAGCATCAATTTTATCATGGAAGTTAAATAGTTTAAATAAAAAAATATTCGAGAAAAGATGTAAGAATTAAATCGACTGTTTTCCCAAATTATTACATTATTTTTGTATTCTTGGAAACTGGATCTATTGAAGATTTATTGGGGAATTCAATTACTATTTCTGTAGAATCTTTAAAATTATTGTTATTCAGAAAATATAGACCGAAGCACTATAAAAAAAAATGTACATTATTGTTACCTTGTCACCCTATTGGATAAAGTTAAACGCAAAAACTCCCTTCTTCCTATCCCGAGCTATTGGTTTTTAACTAGGCTCAAAACAGGAAAATAAATAAAATCCATGCTATTTTGGAATTATTAGTAATAATAGTTCTGATGTAACACTCCCTTGGTTTACAAAAATTTTAGTTATTGAAATTTTCAATTATAATACAAAAAAATGATATTAAAAAAACTATTTACATTATATACAAGTTTTCCTTAGAGAAAAAATTCTTGCAAGGGAAGCGAAATTTTCCTTTTAGTTTCGGTACTTTTTTTTTTAAATTCAATTAATGCAATAGAAAAAAAACGTTTCGAGAACGAAAAAAAATATCGTGGAGATTTATTTACTGGTTTGTAACAAAAAAAAACTCAAAAGTTATCGTGAAAAAAATTAATAATAGTCAAGAGTTGTTGCAAGCTAGAAATTTGAACTCGATATGAACTTGACAAAAAATGATGATTCAAAAAAATGATATTTTGTTTGGCTTATCTTCAGCGGCGAATGACTTCATCGTCCGAAAAGATAGTTATCTCATTCTGGAATTGGATCTTTCATTTCGGTCTTCCACGCGGTTGCGGATTATTTAGGCGATCCTCGTAGGCTCCAGGATGACCAGCTGACGGTGATGGCTGATCTGTGTCTGCTCTCATTTGCCTTGTTGGCCTGATTTGACCAGGTGGAGGCCTTAGTCGATGCTCTGGTATTTGAATCTCGTGACCAGGCATTGTATAGGCCGGTTTAATTCTGTCCAAGGAGATCAGAGTTTCTTCACCTCTGAACAATATTTTAAAGGTTTTGTGGCCTCTCTGGATCACCTGGTAAGGGCCAGTGTATGGTGATTGATACTGGCTGTTGATGTTGTCATCACGTACAAATACGTGAGTAGTCGTCTGCAGATCTTGTGATACGAATGTCGGCTTTGCTCCATGTCTGGACATCTGTTTAGGCTGTAGCGTCCGCATCTTTTCTCTGAGAGATTTCACGAGCTGCGGAATAGAAACATTCTGATTAGTAGGTAGTATAAACTCACCGGGTAATCGGAGTGGTTCACTAAACACGAGTTCAGCTGGGGATGTGCCTATATCTTCTTTTATAGCTGCTCTGAGACCCAACATAACTGCTGGTAATGCATCATACCAAGTATCGTTGTGGCATCTTAGTGCAGCTTCCAATTGTCGATGTAGCCGTTCAACCAACCCGTTGCTCTGCGGATGGTAACTCGTAGTAGTGATGTGTTGTACGCCCAGCAATTTCGCTAATTCTTTGAAGAGATGAATTGTGCTCCTCTATCTGAAGTTATTCGTTGTGGCATTCCGAATAAGGTGATCCACTTATGTAACAGGGCTTCCGCAGTTCCTGCTGCTGATTGATTTATCAGATGTATCACCATTGGAAAGCGAGTCAATCGATCAACGATCGTCAAACATTGTGCGTAGCCTTTAGATGGTGGCAAACTGACCAAGTCTACGTGAATGTGCTGAAATCTTTGAGTTGGGAGTTCTATTTCAGCAACTGGCGTGCGTGTATGTCGTTGTATTTTATTTTTTTGGCATTGAATACATGTTTTCGCCCAAAGATCACAATCAGCTTTCATCCGTGGCCATATGAATCGTTGTGAGACCAGTTTAACTGATCCTTTCCTGCCAGGATGTGCTAGGCTGTGTAATGAAAGGAAAATTCTTCTTCTCAGGTTCTCAGGAACATAAAGTCTCGTTCTGCCTTGTGAAACGTCACAGTACATTGCTATTCTTGAGTCTGGATGTTCCAGGTATTCAAGGTTTAGGTTGTGGTCGTTGTTGCGAAGAAGATGCTGAAACTCTCTGTCTTCAGCCTGCTCTTGCGCGATATCTCGGTGTTCTACGGCTGGATAGACTTCTTCTATGCGTGATAACGCATCGGCAACGACATTCTGTGGACCTGCAACATGTCTGATATCAGTAGTGAATTGACTTATGAAGTTCAACCTGGTTCTCCTAGTTGGAAGACGTTCTTCAGTACTTTTTGTGAATGAATGTATTAAGGGTTTATGATCAGTATAAATTGTTACGTATCTACCTTCAAACAAGTGCTGGAAATGTCTTTCAGCTTCGAACATTGCTTGCAGTTCCCGGTCAAAGGGTGATGAGTTTTTAGATGGAGTCCCTAGCTCCTTGGAGAAAAACGCTAGCGGTTGCCACGTTCCCTTTACTTGCTACTGAAGTACTGCACTGACAGCTTGGCCGGATGCATCAGTGAAAATCGCCCAACTGGCATCTACCTTTGGATGTGCTAATGATGTTGCTGATGCTAGCGCCTGTTTACTAGCTTCAAATGCCTCATTCAGCTCAGCACTCCAAGTAATCGGTGATGCTCCTTTCGTCTTTGGACCCTGTAACAATTTATTTAGTGGAGAAAGCAGTGGTGCTGCTCCTTTAATAAATTTTCGATAAAAATTTATCATTCCCAAGAACCTTCTCAATTCTTTGATCTTCGTTGGTCTTCTTTTGCTATAACGAATACATTCTTTGTAAAACTATTAATTGAATAAAATAGTGCAAGTGTAGTTGGTCTTGGAAACTCTGTTATTGCTTTGACTTTGGTGTCCAATGGTCTTATCCCATCAGCGGATATGGTGTGGCCCAAGAACGTCACCACAGGTTCACCTAGCACAGTTTTATTAACGTTAATTACCAGTCCCCCTGATTGGAGTCGTTGAAAAAGAATTTTTAGATGATCTAGGTGCTGTTGCTCTGAGTTGGAGGCTACTAAGAGGTCATCAATGTACACGAACACGAATGGTAAGTCTCTGGTGACTTCATCCACAAACCGTTGGAGTGTCTGTGCAGCATTACGTAACCCGAACGTCATTTGGGTAAACTCGAAGAGGCCGAATGGCGTAATTATTGCCGTTTTCGGGATACCTTCCTCCGCTACCGGAATCTGGTTGAATGCACGAATGAGGTTTATTGTCGAATAAATTGTTGTCTCAGCCAGGTTGGCGTTGAAGTCCTCGAGGTACCGAACAGGATATTTATCAGGGATCACTCTATCGTTGAGACGTCTGTAATCGCCACATGGTCACCAAGATCCATCCTTTTTAGGTGCCAAAAGCAATGGTGAAGACCATGGGCCACTTGACCTTCTGGCAATACCCAATTGCATCATTTTAGCAAATTCTTCTTCTGCTATTTTGAGTTTATCGGGTGGCAACTTTCTTGCTTTACTGGCTACTGGCGTACCAGGTGTTGTCTGGATGTGGTGCTTGGTATTGTGCTTGATGACATCAGTTGTACCAGTTGGTTTTGTCAAGTCCGGGAATTCTGATAGTAGCTTCCAATACTTGGAAGGTTTATTCAATTGCATCGTCTTGATATTTCCTGTCGCCATGTTTAATGTGCCTGCTGATTGGAATCCTGTATTTCCGTCTCGTAGAGCTTTTCTTTTTAGGTCTACAAGAAGCCCAAAGTGTTTGAGGAAATCGACTCCAATTATCGGTGAGGCTACATCTGCGACAATGAACTTCCATGTGAAGTCTCTTCTTAAATTTAGATTCAATGTTAATATTTCAGTTCCATATGTATTAATTTGCGTATGGTTGGCTGCAAATAAACGATATTCGGTTGGTTCAATGGACTTTTTACTTCCTTGAGGAAGGACGGATACGTCCGGACCGGTGTCAACGAGGAATCGCTTATTTGATTTAGTATCGTAGATGAAGAGGCGACCTGATGCATTGTCTGAGTCATTTGTCGCCATTAATGACTCGTGCTCTCGTTTTTTTTGAATGTGCAACCTGGTTTGCACTTGTATGCTTGGTTACCAAATTTTTCATGGTAATAGCAGATTCCCTGTCGTAGATTGGATTGGGATTGAGATCTCTCTTGTTGGTGTTGCTGTTGTTGTGAATTGAATCTCTGTTTCGACCTTCCTCGTCGGTTACCTTGTCTTTTCTGAAGACTTTTGGTCAAATATTTCATTTTTTTCACAAGAGCGGCAATGGTTGCCTCAGTTGATGATGTTGATGGTGCTAATGTTGCAGCCTGAGAGACAGCTGCTATCGAACTGGGTTTTGCCATCTCCATTATTCTGTCCGCAGCTTCTGCTAGTTCTGTTACATTGGCTGTATCTTGTGCTACCAGGCAAATTCTGACTTCTTGTGGTAAATGAGATAGCCAGCGGACTTTGATGACGTTCTCACTAATACCTGGTACCAAGAGTTGAAGGTGTTGAAGGTGTTGGCTGGGCCAGTGGTCGCCGAGTGCTTCTCCCTCGAGGAGCTGTGCTAGCCGTGCTTCCTCTGATCCAGTGAATGCTTTAATAATTGCCGCTTTTAAACGACTGTAAGGCTCTTGCCTATGTGGATTTGTAATGTGTATCTCTACCAAGTTCACCACCTGGGTTTCTAATAATGGTACTATCTCGTTAAATCTTTCTTGTTCAGTCATCAATAAGTGTTTGTCGAACTGCATCTCCAACTGCGTGAACCATAGTGTTGGTCGTTCTGCATTGAACGGTGGAACTTGATCTTGGGTAGTTCATGTATTACTGGTGGTACTTGTGGAGCTGCCATTCCTGCTATTGGGTCTGATTTCGCCGCCAGTTTGGCTGTGTCATCCAAATCTTTCGTCATTGAAGTTTTCTAATTCTTCTGAAAGTATTACGAAAATTGATTAATAAAGTACTTTATCTAACACTCTCGCAATACGTATTGCGAGAGTGTTAGTGAATTTGTCAATAATTAATTGTCTTGAATGTATTGTGCTAATATTAATTTAAGGCACTGTGTTTCTCTTAAATCTAAAATGTTCACTAGCACAATTCACGTGGTCTGTCAGTGTGACAGTTCCTTTTGTTTTGTATGTACACTAACACTATACACTGAGTTTCTTTTCGCTTTTATTTGTCTCTCTCACACTTTGTTTTATTTTATTTATTTTCTCGAATTCATCGATTTTCGAGAATTGTTGAGAAATAAATTTGATTTTAATATCAAATTTTCGATGTATATTTCTGTTTTAAATTTTTCAATTTTAATTTTAATCTTATTTTTGATTTTAAATTTTATTTGTCTCCGAAGGGGATTTCAGAGTTTGTATATATTTTTTTTCTATTGTTCACTTTATTTTGGCGACTTATTTTGTGGCCTTGAACGAATTTTGAGCATCTCAAGAATTTAGCACAGTACGTGAAACAAAATTATATTAATTATTTTAATGAAAAAATTAAATTTCGGGTTTTTTAGTGTCCGTTCACTCCCGGAATTTTGACGATAAAGTTTTTAATGTTTTTGCGTGTTCGCGTCTAATTATGATGCACTAATTAGCGAAATCGTAGCTTTTCAGTGCATCACGTCGGAGTCATCATTGAAGCGTGATTTGTGGAGGGTAAATAAGCCAGCTCCGTTATTTACCAGCTACACTTGCACCATTTTATACAATTAATAGGTTTACAAAGAATGTATTCGTTATACATTTAATTCGCGATTTCCGTATTTCCACGGTACGTGTTTACTCACGCGAGGCTCGTAGCCGAGTGTTTCGATCAAAATTGTTTTTCCCTAATACTCATTTCTGGGATTTAATGTGGTAACTGTGTGTGTGATAGACACTCACACATTTGACTGCCACATACCCCCTGTGGAATTCGGAAAAATGCAATTTTTCAGCAATATTTCTGGTTCTGTTGATAGTAGCAGCCTGAGGTTAATCTCAAATTAAAGGTGAGCTCATTTCTCATCGATTTGTGTAGTTCATTTTTTCCAAAATCAATTTTGCAAATACTTATGGACCATTTCCTGAAAATCAGTTTTAGTCCTATAAGTACTTGAAAAATTGATATTTTATCTTGGAACCCTACGAACTGAGGGGGAATGACCTCACCTTTACCTAACATCAACCCCAGGCTGCCACGGCCAACAGAACCAGAGATATTCACAAAAAACGGAAATTTCTCACAAACTAAAAGTTTCACTTACCTGGAGCATCAGAGTCGAAATGATTGACAAGGGGTGCTATCGCACGTCCAATTATTGAAAGAACTTCTTCATAAACATCATTTCTCCGGAACAAATTGACACCTCCTCCTGTAACATAATAATCATTGAAATCGATTATTGACCTTTCTTGAAATTAAGTTATTAATAAATAACAACTAACAACTTAATTCATTGATATATTCACAAATTAAAAAAAAAATACCAGTAGCATAAGTTTGCTGTCCCTCTAGTGCTTGATATTCGCGAGTCTTCTTCTTCAAATTAGCCAAGGCGTACTGGAGATTTTGCATGCTACCTCCATGCTATCGTGGGCTTCCAAGGTGATGAGCATTGTACTCTGTGCAGAGTATTTCCCAGGCTTCGGTTTTGTCGGCTTTTGACTTCTTGTCAGTCTCCTTCGATTCGATGATGTGTACGAATCGCCTCATGACATTGATCAATGTCATTTTCTCCGCATCCATGAAATTATTAATATATACATAATTGTAAGGTCATATCCCAGCAAGCTCGATTACAGAAGTTCCCTTATTTTATTAATATCAATACTGTATCAAAGAAGATAATTCTTACATTTTTCTGAACTTTTTCAGGATTTTAGTCCGTGTAGTTTATTATCTATGAGATAAAACAAATCAAAGTTTCTGAAAAGAGGGTTAAGGAGGTTGGTTACCACTTGTGCGGGGTGCGCGGGCAGAGAAGAATGCCTGTGCTTTAGCATAGGCATCCCGAGCTAATACCAATTCCTTAACACGAAAATAGACAACATTTTTCTGACCTCTAATTAGTTAATTACTCGCTGAAAATCATCATAATAATTTTTTTATTCCCTCTTATAATTCTTGAAATTAAATAATCACTTCAAATGTTGTCAATGTCATAAAAAATGAAAGAAAATTGATTGCGAGATGGGCTCGGGAACTTTGACAACGCTGCAGTTGAAATATATTTCAAACTGTATCCACACATACATACCGAGCTCTCACAGACATAATGCTACGTCACGCGGCGATGCCATGCTAGTTACTCGACACGTGAATTTTGATCGAGGAATTGTATAAAATCATAAATTGCAATTGTAAAAGGTCTGTGAGGCCCCGAAAAAATGGTCAATTATTTTTCCTAATTGTTCAAGGAAGGTACTGATCAGTTTTCCAATCGAATCTCAATTGTCATTCACGAGATTTTCAATTTTTTGTCTCCGAATTATCAGTATGACTCAGTATGCCCTGTAACGTAATATTTCGATTACGTTACTTTTTGTCGTCTGGGCGCGTAATTAATTTTGAATTCTGGATAGTTTTGGCACCACCAACCGAGGATCAAAACAAACGAATTACGAGAGTTCAATCTTAGTAGAAATGATGTAAAACTAATGCCGATTGGTTAATTTTGTATGTTAACGCTCATTGGATTGTCGTCAATTGAGTTGATGTCTCATGAATGGAAGAGGGAGACACCAGATGGACGATGATAGAGGAAATCGACATTACCTACGGAATTGGATAAAAGTTTTGGCGCCAATGACAAGATTCATCGGAAGAATTAATTGAGACGTTTAGATGAACCTTGATTGCATCCTTGGACTTGATAAAATTGTCCCAACTCTAATGTCATCGACTTGGAGTTTCCCAATTTTCTTCGTTGCAATTTATTGTCATTGAAAGAGGAAAATACTTAACGTCAGGTTAAGCTGTATTGAATGTTTAGTTTAGGAATATCATGGGAAATTGGAAGGTTTTTTTTTCTTTAAAAAACAATACTAATGCATTGTCAATTCGCGACGTTTCGCTTATTATTTAAGCTTCATCAGGCTCTGTAAACCAAACAAAAAAAATTACAAATAATCATTTTTTCGACATAATATAAGAACAAATGCTACATAAAATTCAGAGCTAGTGGGTTTAACCTCACTCTATTCACAGCAAGTAAATCAATCAGTCTTATATGTTGCTTAAAATTAAGAAATTGCACAAATTACCTTGACATTATCAGTATGTTGTCAACTTAATACTACTATGATTCATGTTGAGAACCAACGACATTGCATAATTAATTAAATTCATTAAAATACATTTTCAATTGTTTGTTATTGCACTACACTTGACAACCCCACTCTGGGCTCTGTCTTAATGATGACACTGTGGTGGTGTGTGTGACGAATCATGAAGTAGGCTGTGGCAGTAGCTCCATCTCTGGGTAATGATGGTGAACTTTGGAGTCGATGAGTTTACGTTGCTTATGGCCATCATCCATTTTGTGAAATTAATTCATACTTATTTCCATGAAATCATATCTTCATCTCACGGTGTTGTCTTTCAAATTATTTACGAGAAGAACCGGCTAACATTCTCTGTTTGTTCAAAATGTTGCTATACATCTTGCTCAAACGTTGAGTGTCCTCACGTTTATTAACTGTGTCATTGGTAGAGATGAAAATCATTTCAGCGATATTCCTCTTTCTCCAATCAGACTCAGTATCGACGATGCTGGTTTTATCGAAATCAAAAGAATGACCCGTATCAAAATGATGAGCGACTAAAGCTGTTTGATCATTTTTGCTTCCGAATGGAAGCTTTGTAATCGTAATTTTTTTCGATTTTGAGATTTCATCATAATATGACTGCAAATGACCCAAAACGTCGAGATCCGTCGTTTTTAAAAAATGTCTGTGTGTGTGTGTGTGTGTGTGTGTGTGTGTGATGACGCATTTTTCGCTTTACTCTGAAGTGGGGTTAGCTAGCGATCTGAAAATTTTACCATAAGTTCGCCATGCGTGCCCCAAGCTCTCACGAAAATTTCAGCTAAATCGGCCGGATAGTTTTTGAGAAATATGAAAATGTTGAAATATTGTTTTTTCGACTTTTCACGATGAAAAATGGAATCACAGCGTCCAGTCTCCGCGAGGAGATGCGCGTCCACAGCGGCATCTTTGACCCCCAGGCTGGTGGGAGCTCAGATTTTTATTTTAGCCAGTAGAACACTTTTGATAAATTTTTTGTGAAAATCTTGATTCCACGATAACTTAATAAGTAATTGAGCTAGAGACCTCAAATTTTGTGAGATTATACATCTGATGAGCACAAAGGTTGGTATTGAAACTGGGCGGAATCGGTCCAGTAGTTTTTTTAGATATTAGCATAGAAACATCAGAAAAAGCAAGCTATATCTTCAAAACTATTCAATTGAATATATTTGGAACAAACTTAACCCTCTGAGGCCTATTTTAGTTTTCGCATTCCACGCACAGATCAGTGATGCCATTTTTTTTTCTTTTTTTTTGGAGGAATGGAATATGACTCAAGATGTTCCAAAAAGTAGAAATATGCCAATAAAAAAAAATTTTGTTACTCATAGCAAACGAGGGGATTCTCATCATCTTCAGAACATTCAAAGAGATATCGTATTTAACAAAAAGAACATGAATTGACGTGATTATGATAATGATCTTCATGTCGAGGAAGTTAATAAAGTTATCTACTTCTTTTTCGATCGTGAATTGTATATTCTTATGGACTGCGTTGAAGTACCTAAGAACTATATCAACTTTATCTTTTGGGATTGGCAATATTGTGTCATCGACATACAGCTTCAACCATGGGATTTCAAATGGAAGCTCTTCAAGTGCATTCGAGAGAACATAGTTCATGACTATGCCTGCTAGAACAGGGCTAGCTGGGTTGCCCATACTGCTTCCATCTAACTGCATGTAGAGTTCGTTATCAAACGAGAAGTAACTTGCTTCAAAACAGAATTTGACGATGTTCAGCACTATTTCTTTGGATGCAAAAATCTTATCGGCCCATTCATCTCATTTTTCTTCAACTATACTCAGTACCAGGTCTTTGGGGATGTTAGTGAAAAGTGAGAGGACATCTAAAGATATCATAACATAGTCCTCTGGTAACTTAATTCCTTTCGTGAATTCTACAAGCTCACGAGAATTCTTGATGTTGAATGTAGAGGTTTTGTTTACTTCAATAAGAAGTTCGTGGAGAAATCTAGATATTTTGTAACTTGGTGACTTTATACAACTGACCACTGGTCTTAGATGGCAGCCAGTTTTATGTACCTTTCTAAGGCCGTATAGTCTAGGTGTTGTCGTGTTATGAGCTTTCAGGAATTTTGCTCTGGACTCATCAATGTAACGTCCCTTGACCAGTGCATCAACAATGGTGTTAGCTCTCAACTCGAATTTTTTTGTTGGATCTTTGCTAATCTTTTTGTATGTAATAAGCGAAATGTCGCGAATTGACAATGCATTAGTATTGTTTTTGAAAGAAAAAGAAACCTTCCAATTTCCCATGATATTCCTAAACTAAAGATTATTAACATGGAAATGAACCCGATTATAAATTGCAATGAAAAGGGATTTTTTAACATCATCAAACAACGATATGGAGACCAAACTTGCAGACTAATTAAAGAATGGCAAAATGATATGAGAAAATTGGCAGCTCTAAAAAACAGAAGAGTTTTCTTATTAGAATGTAAAAGATATGACATAACACCGAATCATATCAACAACAATATGAATTTAATGAGCTCTCTATTACTTGACGACCACTCGTTCAAGAAAGAAGTAGAAAGGATAAGGAGAAAATTCAGCAAGTCAATCATAACATTAGAAATCTCAATAACAGTTTGGAAAATAAAACAATTAGAAAAAAGATGTTTTAATTCTAAACTTCGCTTAAGAAATATGATACCAAATGGATTATTTGTCGATGTTGAGTTCAAAATCTCAGAAATTTATTAATCTGAATTCAAGAAAATTAAAAGCAAAAACAAAAGGAAGTTCAATTTAATCGTGGAAGAGAGAGACGGTGAAAGTGTCAACACATCAAGACACAGCGATTTTCAACTTCACCGCAGTGACTCTTCCAGATGAAGTTAAACGAGTGCTGTGTCTGGAGCCGAAGTTTGGTATTGAAGTGAAGAATGTTGAAGTACCGATTCCGAGGGTGATCAAGGATATAGAGCTCTGTATACAGAGCCTAACAACGGAAAACAAGGATGGAAAAGGACGAAATAATATTAGATCGGAGGTAGTCAATATTATCACGAATTTTTACAACAACCCAAATAGACGCAGAGCAAATAAATTGAATGTTGATTATGTGTTCACCAAAAAACATTTGAGAGAAAATGATGAACTACTGGTAGCAAGATCGGATAAAGGTAACGCCACGGTGATAATGAACAAAACAGAATACTCAAGGGTTATTGTTATGCCCCATAAGCATTATTTAATATTGTTTAATTATTTCATTATTACAGTAAAGAAGTTGAACACATTAATGAGTTCAACTTACTTCACATATTATTTGACTCAGCGTCTTATTGCTACATGTATAATCATGTTGCAATGTGACACTGATAATTGACTATAAGAATCGAACTCACTAATGTTCGAGAGGTCAGTTCTCAATCAGACACGAGAGTGTGTCATTTTACCTTTTACTTTTATATTTTATTATACAACATGGATATTAATTAATCACTTAATTTAAATAAATACTTATTCCTTTTCTAATAAGCCACCGAGTTAAAGTATCTACTCATTGTAGAGGGTATCTCTACAGATAAACCTAAAGAACCTACTCTTGGACCATTTCCAGTCCTAACATTTGGTGGTATTGGGGTAAAGTCATTTCCATATACTGTCCAAGGTCAATAATAACACAGATTTGCATCACCCTTCAATCAAATATCCCAACAGGTTATGGGCCCAGATTGGTGTTGCAATAATAAAGTGAGAATAGTATTCTGTGAAAAATTAAATAAGAAATTAGTGAAATTGTGAGAACGAAAAGAAGACCATTTTGGAGGTTAGCCGGCCACGTGCAATAGTGCAAAAATACCCCAAAATGACTGTTTCATCCCTACTATTAACCAAATAATCACTGTGAATTTTACCACCCCATTTTTCACTCATTGAATTGAAAAGCAGGGGCTTTTCCCCAATTTTACCCCCACGGGCCCCCATCATTACACTCCATCATAAACATTGCAAGAATTTCTAAGTTTTCCCAATCATGAAATAACCTAAGCCTTACAATTAACATTTACCAATAATTTCGATTCATAAACTTCTAAAACTCCTTACTTTCCGTTAGGGATGTTTTATAACCAAATATTCTTTTCAAACATTTATATTTTTCCCTACATTTTTACCCCGAATTGTACACAGCTGCAAGGCCAATAAAACAATTCACTTCTCACCTTTTCCTAAGAATAATAATATTTTTATCTTCAGATTTTTCTACATTACTCAAATATACAGAAAATAGTGTTTGAAAAGATTTATTACTTGAAGAACTATGGAAGCCCTGCCATGTTTACGATTATTGCTTTTAATCCCTCAAACTGCTTGACCTCCCCTCACTAATCCCTTGCAACCGGTCTCATTCGACTCCCTCTTTACACGGACCCAAACCTTCACACCAATGTCTACGGGGAAAAACCCAAATATTCCCACCACTGTCTGCGGAAAAACCCAACTTCCACCAATCTTGGAAGAATTCTCCCTTCTTACCTATTTTAAACCAATCACAGAAACCTCCTCCCATCAAACCTGAACCTCGGCAGCCCTATCAATTTTCTGTATATATACCCCTCAACTTGGAAACTTTAGTCAGTTCCCAATCCACTCACAGTACAAATACTGTTAGCCAACCCTTTGTATTTAACATATTGCTCCGTTGAGATATATAACTATCTGGACATTGAAATTTAATTTTGTTCTAAGGTAATTGTAAGAGCACCTCTTCAAGGTTAGAAAGTGTGGAGTCGTGAATTTACTAAGCCTTCCACAGGCAATCAATTCTATATTAATTCAATCAAATTTAAACTAAATCTAAGCTAAACCTAGCATCCAATTTCATGAATCCTTGTTAACCAAAATAAATGAATAAAATAAAATTATAAACTAAACAGTCGTATATTATTCAAGTGAGATTAATTTGTTAACTTGGAAGTGCTGAACTAGGAATACAGTCGGCACAATGACAGACGAAGACAGATTATACGAAGATCAGTCTGGAGTAAAATTGAGAGGCATTGAGAATTGGGCTCTCTGGAAATTCCAAGTAAAAATCCGACTCCGGGCGACTCAAGCACTAGGGATAGTGACAGGTGAAAATCCCAAGCCCACAGCTCCAGGTGCAGATGCTACAGCAAATGAAAGAGTGGATTACTCAAGGGCTCTAATGCTATGGGAAAAACAAGAAGGCAAAGCCCAACGTATCATCGCAGGAAGCATGACTGAAGACACTATGCTACACATCATGAACTGCGACACTGCTCAGGAAATGTGGGAGACGTTGGAGGGCATTTACGCCAACAAGACGGAGGCATCAGTACACATGCTGCATCAGCAGTGGTTCATGCTGTCAAGGGACCCAAGTGATGGCATCTCAGCACACATCTCCAAGGTGCAGGATCTGGCGCATCGCCTCAAGGCTCTGGGTGAGACAGTTTCAGATAATTCAATTATAACAAAAATATTATTGACACTGCCACTCAACCTTAATTACTTCTGCACAGCCTGGGAGTCAACAACTGCAGCTGAACGTACGCTAAACAATCTCAAAGCACGACTGATCGCGGAAGAGGCCCGAACGAAGCATCAAGATGCTCAAAATGGTGCTAAAGAAGGTGCTCTAGCTGCCAGGAATGATCGAAATAAATTTGGGAGGAAGAAGAACCCCAAGAGACAAGGAGAGTGCCATTACTGCCACAAAGAAGGACATTGGGAGAGAGAATGTCGCATCAAGGCCAGAGATTTAAAAGAATCTCCACAACAAGAATCTAAAAACAACAATACACGCGGTGGAGCACTTGTAGCACGAGTTCAGCACACAGAGGCAAAGGCCACAAGCGATACAGTCAGGAGACACGTATTATCCATGATATCGACATCGGAGAGTTCGCCAGAGGACTGGTATCTCGATTCAGGAGCATCAAGCCATATGTCACCAAGGAACGAGTGGTTCGTTGACATGAGAATCCTGAATGAACCCGAGGAAGTGGTAATTGGAGACGGAGCCTGTCTGGTTGGTAGTGCAAGAGAAAATATAAACATCCTTGCACATGATGCAAAAGCACATCAAGGATGTCCTCTACGTGCCAGGATTGAAGTTCAATCTGTTCTCAACAATCGCAGCCACCGACAAGGGCATAACTCATGAAGTGACTAGCTAGTTGGCCTGGTTTAGAGACAATAAAAAGACAGTGGCAATGGGCGATAGAGATGGATCCTGCTGGAAGATGAGGTTCAAAGTGGAAAAACCACAGAAAGCTATGGTGTCTGCTGATCAAGTGAAAAACAGAGGGAACCCTGACACTCTGAAGACCTGGCACGAGAGACTAGCTCATCAAAATTATAGACACGTGGAGAAGTTATTGAAGGAGCGAGGCATCAAGACAGCGGGAGGCAGAGAGTTCTATAAACCATGTGCTGAAGGGAAAATTCACAGACTACCACATCCACCTAGCAAAAACCAATCAAGAAAGGTTGGAGACATCATTCATGCTGATGTATGTGGCAAGGTTGAGGCAAAATCTCTTGGAGGAGCCGAGTACTTTCTTCGCGTAAAAGACGACTATTCACATTATCGTAATGTTTTCTTCATGAAAAATAAGAGTGAAGTCCCAATTCATTTTGAGCATTATCTGGAGAGAATGGAGAAGGAAACTGGAAAAACTGTCAACATATTGCGTACAGATAATGGACTCGAGTTTCACCAGTGGAAAAATGGAAAATATTCTCCATCAGACACACATAAAATACCAGAAGTCTGTAGCATACGTGCCTGAGCAGAACGGGAGAATTGAAAGGGAAAACAGAACAGTCGTTGAAGCAGCAAGATCAATGCTGTTGTCTACCAATCTTCCGAAGAGTCTCTGGGCGGAGGCAGTCAACACAGCCGTCTTTGTGCTAAATCGAACAGGACCAAGCAGTCAGAAGAGCAAAACTCCATATGAATTATGGCATGAACGAGAACCAGACGTGAAACAATGCAAGAAATTTGGATGTGACGTGTACATACACATACCGAGTCAGAGCAGACGTGGCAAATTTGGATCTCGAGCCATTGAAGGAAGACTAGTTGGCTATGACGACGATCAAAAAGGTTACAGAGTCTGGATACCTTCTAAGAGGAAGGTGGAGACACATTGCCATGTGATATTTGATGAGAGTCAAGCCAGCAAAGAAATCCCTGAAAAACCAATTGCCTGGGGATGGCCAGACAATGACAAATCGGATGAGGAACCTCAGGATACTCAAGAAGTCAATAATGGTGCTGAAGATGAAGATGATACTGAAGATAAAAGCTCAAGCAAAGAGTCAACAATCATATCAGTTTCCAGTGAAGAAGACGAGGAGTCACTGATAACGGTGATGAATGATACACTATCAGAAGAAAGCCTACGAGACTTGGACTACATGCTGAATAATGAACAAGAAGAGACTCAAGGTGGTACAACAGATACAGACCTGGATCAAAGTCTACAGGAAGATAATTTCACACTACAGGGCAACCAGTCAGCACTTCAAGCACACATGGCAGAGCAAACTGAACCGGCTTCATATGCCGATGCCAAGAGCAGTGAAGGCGCTATCCACTGGGAGGCAGCTATGACTGAGGAACTAGAAGCTCTGAATAAGAACAATACATGGACTCTTGTAGAAAAACCAGCCAATGCAAACGTGCTAAAGAATCGTTGGGTGTTCTGGCACAAACTTGCTCCAGATAGTACTATAAATAGGTACAAAGCAAGATTGGTGGTGAAAGGATGTCAGCAGAAACCAGGCGTAGACTTCAGTGAAACATACCGCCCCGTAGCTAGGATGGACTCAATAAGAATGTGCTTGGCTTTGATGACCGCACAGAGCATGCACGTTAAACAATTTGACGTCAAGACAGCCTTCTTGCACGGTAGACTTGAGGAGAAGGTGTACATGCTGCAGCCTAAAGGACACGAAGACGGATCAGGAAGAGTGTGTGAGCTTCAGAGAAGCCTCTACGGTCTGAAGCAAGCTCCAAGATGTTGGAACGAGAGATTCACCAAGTGCCTGAGCAAATTCCACATGACAGCAACAGAAACAGATCCATGTGTATTCAGGAGCACCGAGAGGAATCATGAGATATTAATTCTGGTTCTACATGTTGATGACGGATTGGTGATGTCCAAAGATCCTCGAAAAATCTCAGAGCTACTCGACAACCTGAAGAAAGAGCTTGAAATCACTGTAAGCTCACTCAACATGTTCCTGGGGATACAGTTTGAACGAACGACTGATGGATCACTGATAGCACATCAGAAACTGTACACAACTAAGATGATGAAGAGGTTCAAGGTTGAGGCGGCCAATCCGGTATCTATTCCAGCAGATAATCATCAAGACTTGACTCAGTATGAAGCAGGCACTGATCAAGGAGAGACGGTACAAGCCCCTTACAGAGAAGCCGTGGGCACTTTGCTTTATTTAGCACGAATGACAAGACCTGATATCAGCCAAGCAGTGAACACAGTGAGTCAGTATGCAGCAAATCCAAAGAAGGTGCACTGGAACGCAGTCAAGAGAATCTTCAAGTACCTCAAGGGAACCATCGATTATGGAATAAAGATACACGTAAGTGACAAGTTAAATCAGATCACAACGTACTGCGATGCAGACTACGCAGGGAACTGCTCCACCAGACACTCGACTTCCGGATACATCATGAAAATCGGTGAAACACCCATCCTATGGGGCTCAAAGAAGCAGACAACTATTGCTCTCTCTACTTCGGAAGCGGAATTCATGGCAGCATGTCTGGCAACTACACAAATCCTCTGGGCAAATCGACTCCTTAGAGAACTCACAAGTAGCAACGTGCAGACTCCGATACTTCTGATTGACAATACATCAGCAATTGAGTGGATAAAGAACGGACTGTACGGTGCACGAGCCAAACATATCGACACCAAGTACAAATTCATATGTGAGAAGTATCGCAACAGGAATTTCAACATGGTGCACGTAAAGTCTGAAGATCAATTAGCGGATATCTTCACCAAGCCTTTACCAAAGACACAGTTCGAGAGGCTGGGGGGAAAATTAAGTGTAATGAAAATTAAAGTTTGAAGGGAAAAATTAAGTGTGATGAAGTGAAAGTATTACAGACAGTATTATTATAGAAATAACTAGTGGGAGTGTTGGGGTAAAGTCATTTCCATATACTGTCCAAGGTCAATAATAACACACTCTGTGTTATCGATTGATCTACTATCGATAGCGCAGGCAATACACACACACACACACACATTCACTCATCTTTTCTTCCAGCTCTACACACACAAAATGTACAGAAAACACGTTTGAACTAATTAAAGAGCATTTTGTCAGTTATCCACTTTTATTATTTGCATCACCTTTCAATCAAATATCCCAGCAGGTGGCAGCGGATTTCTTCGAAGGCAAGGATTGATCAACCATTGCCGACGACTACAGTGAGTACGAGAATAACTTGGCGAAATTTGGAATTGGAAAACTCGCTTTCATCACGAGAGCAACTATCTTCGGATAGACTATCGCTAGATAGACCAAGAGAAGAGGATTCTACTCAGTTGCATGAAGGAAACAAGTCTATCGACGGATAGAAAATCGTAGAGGTTTTTGGCAGTAAACATCCAGCTAAGCTCATTAGCTGAAAGTAACTGTATTGAATAACAAAGCATTTGTAATTTTTAACTTCTCACGTTTATTCTTGTTGTCCAACAGCAGAAGATTCAAATTGCACTTAGCGACATTTTGAATAATACAGGATTTCAAGCTGTGGAAACAGTTAAAATCAAATCTCTGGAAGGGGGAGGAGAATCATAGAAGATTTCCACTAGAACCTGAAGGAGTTACGTCTCGTGCGGAGACAGAGTTCATTTAGACGGGTCTACGTCTTTGACAAGTTTGTCAGTTTTTAAAGATGCTTTGGCCAGCGCGTCAATAGCAAGTGGACGTATGGTTGGAATGCCAACGTCACGGACAAGTATGTCAGTAATCGAGGAAAATTTGGCCAGCGTGCCATTTACATATGGACATTTGGTAGACGTATCAATGTCAGCGGAATCACTAGTCGGTAAGACAATAAATAGTGACATTCACAGTCAGAATTTTGAGCATAGTACACAAGGTGCGAGCTCTTCAGTGCCAACCGGCAAAGAGAACATAACTCTGGTAGAGTCTGAGTACAGGAGTACAAAAGCGACAGGAAACAGAGCGAAAACTTCAAGGGAACTACAACTTGAATTTTGCAGCATTCGGCAGAGAACGGATGAGAGCGTTAGCACATTTGCAGCTCGTGTCGAAAGGTTAGCTATGGACATAGCGAAGATTCGCTTTGAATTAGGATTGAGACAACCAATCCAATGTTTTGTAAAAACGATGAATTATACTACATTCGATGAGTCTCAATTAGGAGCAGAGAACTTTGAGCAGGTCATATTGCAGAACTCAGCAGCGAAACTACAGTATAATTCGGGTCAGAGGTCGACAGAGAAGAAGAACCTTCTGAACCAAAAAGAGAAAAAAGTCATGAGTGAAAATATGGTTACGACTACAACTTCCGGAATTTTTGACGGTTCAAGAGAAAAAGACAGCCACAAAGACGTCACAGGAATTGGAATGGACCTACAACGACGCCATACTAAGTTCAAGATTTGTTTTAATTGTGCAAAAGAAGGTCACACAGCAGCAGAATGTAGACTCTTGCTAGGAGACCACTATAATGAAGAAGTAAATCGACCGAAAAAGAAATTTATTGATTCAAACAAACAGTCGCAAGGAAAATGCAAAAATTGCACATCGAGTACTCATAACTTTCATCAGTGTCATAAGCTGAAAGCAAAACTCGGAATTTCGAAGTCAGCATATATTGCGACAGTCCAGCACAATAAAGGTAATGCAGAGAGTAATATAAATAATTTTACAGACAGAGAAAAAGTTGAGTCAGCAGAAGGATTACAAAAGTCCTACCAGCAGTCAAGAAAAATTCATCGCATCATGGCATATGGGATTGAACGTGAAACAGGAGAGATCCTGGAAAATATGGAGAGAACACAAACGAAACAAATGATAAAATCCGTCAGCTCAGCTAATATGAAGCGGCATGTCATTTTAAGTGCCAATGAACTCAAGAAACAAACAGCGTTTCTAGTAGACACTGGTGCTATGATTTCGCTAATAAAAATCGGTAAATTACGTCATGGAGTTCCGATCATAGAGAACACAGATCTCCTTCAAGGAATTGCTGAAGAAACCATCTTGACATTGGGAAAAGTTATAATTTATCTGAAAATTGGTGAAGAAAAATTAGGACACGTATTTCATGTGGTACCTAATGAATTTCTGTGCTCAGGAGGAATTCTTGGGGAAGATTTTCTATAATCAACAGATTTGAGCGTACAAATCGAGCCAGGAAAAACGTTGTGGATAAATGGGACAGGCTTTAATTTCCGAAAAATGCGGGAACGAAGATTGGTTCCAGTAAAAAATGAGACACCAATAAAGAACAAGTCAACTCAGAACCGGAAGACCATCAAAACTGTGCATAAGAAAATCATCAAGAGAACGATAATTACTAAGAAGAGTCTGGATGACTCAATGACTGAATATCCAGTTATATTTGCAGAAAAAATTATAGAAGAAGAATTGAGTTCACACGAGAATAATCCAAAATGTAATGATCTTTCGATAAATAATCAGAAGATGCTAATAGAAATAGAAAAATCTTGTCATCTAGAACAAAATGAACATCCTTCGATTCATGAGAATTCAAATCCGAGTTCAAGACAAAACGAAATAGAGATTACCCAAGAATCTCACAGCGTTAGTTTACTCCCAAAACACTCGCAACAATCTCAAGAAGAAATCGTTAATTCACCCAAATTAGATGAACATTTATTGAGAGAAGAACCAGATAAGCTGTTTGATTTGCGGAAGAAACCAGAAGCAATAGGAGCAAATGCAGAGTATTATTATCAGACAGAGAATGAGAGAATCATCGGAAGTCTATTCTCAGTATTTGAAACATTCTCAACTTTGGAAAAAATGCTGAAACGAAAAGGTTTCATTCCCAGTCAAATGTATACAGAATGTCTGGGAATTGCAATAACCAGAGAAGGCGATTTCAGCCTTGATGGAAGGCAAATTCAAAGGCGGTGGGGCTATCAACCATACATTAACATTGTGGTACTTGGATCTAGCCTAGGAAAACATAACATGGTGAAACAAGAGGGAATTCAGCAGTTGGCAAATATTCATTTCCATCAAAGAACAAAAATGAATGAAGTTGAAGTCATGCGATTGAAAACTAATTCAGATGAGCATTCAATTGACGGTACAAACAGCATCAGTCGATACTACAGAACAGATATAGCAAGATTAATCATGGAGCCGAATCGTCTAAAACCTCATGATCGAGTTACAATTGAAAGATTCAATGAAAAATATGAAAATTTAATTCTTGATTCGCTTGGAAAACCTGAATTATCACCTGAATCAGATGATATTAATATCGCATTGATACTGGAAGAAACTACAATATTCTTAAGGAAAGAATTATTGATGAAATTGTTGATTATACCAATCATTTGGGATCAAGAGATTGAAAAATATCTCCAATGGACATCTCACACCAAAGGCAGCATCAGAAGATCCATCCTCTTGCAGGATACAGGACTAAGATTGAGATTATGGATCATCAAATCCGTACAGTATAAAAACAAGCTGGTATTCAAGGTGAGACAGATAAATAATATTGCAAATCCAGGTGTTTACATAATGCAAACTCAGTGTAATACAGGACAAGAACGATGTCGAAATCCGTTTAGTAAACATTTAACTCAAGCTGAAGTCATTACGTTAGTTGACATTCAAATACTGACTAGCCTCAAGGAATACCAGGAAACAGCTCGTTATGAGAAAGAATTTCGATACAATCAAGACCTCAACATTAAAATCAAAAAATGGGCAGAATTTTGCAACTTCAATGGAGAACATCAACCTTATGGACGAGATGGACAGAGTGAAATAAGAATAAGAATAGTAAAGACAACAGATACTCATATTTCAATATTTCAAGATAACACTCAAGATCAAATATTTTCTATCATCGTCAAAATTCGAAAGCATCTAGTTCATCAATTTTTATCTAATGAACATTCGAAAATGATTATTAAAATTCCACAAAGATCAAGTGTTGTAAGAATTTTACATGGTAACCAAGGTCCGGCACTAAAGATAGTTCATGAGATTATTGGACAAATAAGGAAAAAATCAGAAAAAGTACATTCTGATTGGGCTGGAAAGATGAAAAATCATCTCGCAATAATGCCGTACGTTGGATACTCTTTAATCAGGAACATGGATGCAATCAACATCTCGAAAGGAAGCCAATCAGATTCAGCAATCATCAACAATCAATTATTCGACTTTTGGTACGTTGATACCACCTACCTTCAAGATTTATAAAGAGGACATCATAAAATGCTTCAAGTGTTGTTGAACCTTGGAATAAAAGAATCTTTGCGAAAGATGATGAATGATTTACGTAAGCAGCGTTATACACAAGTTTATATGTATGATGAGGGAAATTACGAGATAAATATTGGACCAACAGCAGTTGCAAGTCAAGAAACTGAAAATTCTACAAGAATTAAAATGCAAGATTTGAAGGTGCAAAGGCCCTTAGAAGCCTTTAAAATTGATGAAATATGGATTAAAGCTGTCGCAAAGTATCAGGCAAGAATGAGAGTACAAGAAGTAACACATCAAAAGTGTGTCGAAACAATTATTCGTGAAATAATAATTCAAATTAAAATTTCAATGAAGAAATCAGGTGAAGTGGAGATCGAATTACGGCAGTGGACGACCATCGGGCGAGGCGACGAGTCAAAAACGCTGACGCATGCATTCTTCAACGTTCGTACAATCGGAGCACCTGGTGAAATGAAATACGAAGAACGGAAGAAGGAAGAAACAGCGATTAAAATAATGTTCAATAAAATTCTGGAAAAATATTTGATGAATGTGAAACTCTCACAATTTTATGGATTCCTAATCTATGAAAACTAATTGAAACACAAGGACTTGCTGAAATATTCTTATAATAAGGATAAGGATAATTTTGAAAATTGCGAGAAGGATCTATTGAATACCTCGGAGGATAGTCAAGTACTCAATTTATTTTTTACAATAAAAATATATTTGACAATCCAATTATACATAACAAAAATAAATACTAAGATCAGTGAACTATTCATCAATTTGGAAGGTAGAAGTGGTCCAGATGAAGCTCTCATACAAGGGATGCAGAGATCATTGATTAAGCAACTAGAAAATGCCGAAAACGGACTGATCGACGAGAGCACCCAAACGACCATACCCGAGATAAATTCTCCACTCTTTTTCCTTCGACAGAACATATCCAGGCGCACCTATTGTCTCATAAAATGGGAACAGTAATGGGACTATTACATCGAGCAATTGGTTTGAGCCATGAGGAGTTCCACGAGACCAACTTACAGAAGGTTAGAACGATTCTGAATAATATCAACTATCCAGACAAATTCATTAATAAGTGTGTTCAATTGTTCAAGTCACGTAGAGAGTCACAAGATGAAAAAAGAAAAGTTCCACTTAAAAAGTGCTACAGGTTCCCCTTGATGAGCGGTCTATCTCAGAAACTGAACAGTTGTTTAAAAAGCACCGACTCTAGGTTGGTGTTTTACAATTTACGCACAGTAGGAGAACTTTATTCACATCTGAAAGACCCGATTCCGCTATTGGACAAGTCAGAGGTCGTTTACAAAATCCCGTGCGAATGTAATAAATGTTACATAGGCCAAACGAGACAAAGACTTGGAGCAAGAGTTAAACAACACAAAAATGATTGTGCTCCTCTGAAGATATTAAAAAATGATCAAACAGCTTTAGCCACTCATCATTTTGATACGGGTCATTCTTTTGATTTCGATAAAACCAGCATCGTCGATACTGAGTCTGATTGGAGAAAGAGGAATATCGCTGAAATGATTTTCATCTCTACCAATGACACAGTTAATAAACGTGAGGACACTCAACGTTTGAGCAAGATGTATAGCAACATTTTGAACAAACAGAGAATGTTAGCCGGTTCTTCTCGTAAATAATTTGAAAGACAACACCGTGAGATGAAGATATGATTTCATGGAAATAAGTATGAATTAATTTCACAAAATGGATGATGGCCATAAACAACGTAAACTCATCGACTCCAAAGTTCACCATCATTACCCAGAGATGGAGCTACTGCCACAGCCTACTTCATGATTCGTCACACACACCACCACAGTGTCATCATTGAGACAGAGCCCAGGGTGGGGTTGTCAAGTGTAGTGCAATAACAAATAATTGAAAGTGTATTTTAATGAATTTAATTAATTATGCAATGTCGTTGGTTCTCAACATGGATCATAGTAGTATTAAGTTGACAACATACTGATAATGTCAAGGTAATTTGTGCGATTTTTTAATTTTAAGCAACATATAAGACTGATTGATTTACTTGCTGTGAATAGAGTGAGGTTAAACCCACTAGCTCTGAATTTTATGTAGCATTTGTTCTTATATTATGTCGAAAAAATGATTATTTGTAATTTTTTTTGTTTGGTTTACAGAGCCTGATGAAGCTTAAATAATAAGCGAAACGTCGCGAATTGACAATGCATTAGTATTGTTTTTTAAAGAAAAAGAAACCTTCCAATTTCCCATGATATTCCTAAACTAAAGATTATTAACATGGAAATGAACCCGATTATAAGCTGTATTGAATGACGTAGTCTGGAATTGACCAATGAGACGAGTCCTTCCCGGAAAAGACGCCTTAGCCAGAGTACAGCGTTTGCTGTCGGGAGGATTCTTGTTTGGTGTGCCGTAGAGTAGACACATGTTTTGTCGTGTCTCTTTGCACAATTTTGTATAATCGCCATTTCCACGTTTGGGAAAATTAATTCATTGGAATTAATTGTATTAATTGTCGTTTAATTAAGTTGAATAAAATATATTGTTCACGTTGAAGTAAATTTGGCATAATCTGGTGAGCAAAATTTTAGTTAATTAAATTTTGTACGGTGATTAATTTCGTGGTCGTGGGTATTAATTTTTTTTGCTTCCGAATGGAAGCTTTGTAATCGTAATTTTTTTCGATTTTGAGATTTCATCATAATATGACTGCAAATGACCCAAAACGTCGAGATCCGTCGTTTTTAAAAAATGTCTGTATGTATGTGTGTGTGTGTGTGTGTGTGTGTGTGTGTGTGTGTGTGTGTGTGTGTGTGTGTGTGTGATGACGCATTTTCCGCTTTACTCTGAAGAGGGATTAGCTAGCGATCTGAAAATTTTACCATAAGTTCGCCATGCGTGCCCCAAGCTCTCACAAAAATTTCAGCTAAATCGGCCGGATAGTTTTTGAGAAAAATGAAAATGTTGAAATATCGTTTTTTCGACTTTTCTCGATGAAAAATGGAATCACAGCGTCCAGTCTCCGCAAGAAGATGCGCGTCCAAGAGCCGCATCTTTGACCCCCGGGGTGGTGGGAGCTCAGATTTTTATTTTAGCCAGTAGAAAACTTTTGATGAATTTTTCGTGAAAATCTTGGTTCCACGATAACTTAATAAATAATTGAGCTAGAGACCTCAAATTTTGTAAGGTTATACATCTGATGAGTACAAAGGTTGGTATTGAAACTGGGCGGAATCGGTCCGGTAGTTTTTTAGATATTAGCATAGAAACATCAGAAAAAGCAAGCTATATCTTCAACCTTGAATTATCTGTAACCTTGAATTAGGCTGAGTTTGGGCAAGGCTAAACTCGAGTTAGCTAACTTGACTATGAAGTTGAAGCTCAAGATTTCAATGGAATATGACTCAAGATGTTCCAAAAAGTAGAAATATGACAATAAAAAAGAATTTTGTTACTCATAGCAAACGAGGGGTCTCATCATCTTCAGAACATTCGAAGAGATATCATATTCAACAAAAAGAACATGAATTCACGTGATTAATATGAATAAGATCAGTGATGGTAGATTTGAAATTAAAAAATTCATTCGGAAGCTTTCTGCCAATTGCATTGGCAGAATATTAGATGTAAGATTCTCAAATTACGCACAAGTAATGGGGCTCCTGCTTGTTTTAGCGTAATGACGCCAAGTAGCAAGTGACGCCATGAAGTTAATTACCATTTATCGGCGAATTAATTTGATAATTTTTTTTTGGAAATATTAATTTTGTTAAAATAATTTTTGGAACTCTCGTGCTCGTTTCTCGAAAAAAATATTTTTTTTTAGAAAATATGTTTTTTTTTGTTGTTTGGATAAAATGTCGCGAATTGAGAAAATTCAATTAATGGAAATATTTGGCGTTATGGCCAAAGCTGATTAATTGAAATTCATTGTGGAATTTTAGTCTCGCGACTTTGTAACATATATTGAATTTTGTTTTAATTTTTTTTTATTATTCAATATTTTTGAGGAATTTTTTCGGTCAAATTATTTTTTTTATTTTCATGAAATTAATTTAATTAATTTCATTGTTGACATATTATTGTGGTGGCAGTTACATCTAGGGAAATTGTCACTCGGGGCACTAGACTAGGGACACTAGTTATTTTCGTTCCGTTGCGAAAGATGATTGTTGGTGGCAGCAACATGAATTTCTTATGAATTTGAATTTGAATGTAATGCTTTGAATATATTTTTTTTATTGATGACTTTGTGACGGTTTTTACCGTCACAGGATCAATAAAATTAAAATATTGAAAAAATTTCGCGAAAATCACGGTTTTGGTCGCTATTCGCGGTACCCGGTGAGGAAAAGGCTCATCTAGAGTCAAGACAGCAAATGTCCAGAGTGAGGTCAATATATTTTGTGACCTCACTAATTATTTTTGTTTATTTTTGTTTGAAATTACTCCGGAAAAATGGAGAGAAAGTCAGGAGTCAGGACTGGTGAGAAATTTCCCCAGTCCCAAAGATAAAAGTAGCGGCACCAAGGACACCAAAGAGGAACTTGGGAAGATACAGCATCCACTCGTTTGGTCCAGCATCAGCCAACTAGGAAGAATGTTGGCCAACAGTGAAGGAAGTTGGAGATCACCAGGATCAGCATTGGAGTCAGTGAAAGAAAAGACTCAAATTAAAAGTGTGAAAATAAAGACTAAAGTTATGTGTGTGGAAAGAAAAGACTAAAGTTTTCCGTTTATAATTGTCGGGAAAATATTGTCCGAGTTATTATGATTATTTTTGTACATTATTTGGAATTAGTTAGTTTAAGAGAAATTTAAGTAAAGCCAGTAACGTTAGGGTGAAGTAGTGGGGGATTCGCGGGACAATTGGGTGGGTTGGGCCTCGGCTCTACCGAAATTGAGCGGAAACAGCCGAGAAAACCCAATGCCGACTCGTGGGAGAGAAGACTCGTTCTTCTTCTCCCGGGACACCGTGGCGATCACATCGTGTAGAGAAACTTAAAGAAAATTGTAAAGAATTACGTAAAGGAAATGGGAGTAAAGAAAATAAAGAGAGGTCGACACGGAGGAAAGACAGCACAAATAACGTAAGGTACGCGAGTCCCCGTACAATTAATATTTTGAGTTTAGAGTAAAGAATTTTGAGTAAAAGATTAGAAGTAAAGAATTTTGAGTAAAGAATTTAAAGTAAAGAATTTTGAGTAAAGAATTTAAAGTAAAGAAAACGTCGAGTTAGCGTCTGTTCCGGGTGAGGCCACCCGGCTAATATTGGATTTATTGTTGGTCATTCTGAGTTGGGTTTAGAGTTAATAATTAGTGTGAAATAATTATAGAATTAATGACGAAAAGTTTCTTTAAATATTTCATGTTTTTTTCCAATTTACGTGTATATAATTAATTTTTCTGAATATATCGAATTTATCTGATTTGAGTTAAAATTTGTCATGAGTTTTGTGTAAAGTTTTTGTCGTCACGAATATCCAAATAGAGGGTATCATCCCCTCTCCCCCTCGGGATACATTGAGAGTTTCATATAGAAAAAGCGGGTAAAATGAGAGTCTTTTTGGGGTTTTGTATTATTGTTGATTTAGAATAAAACTTGGGGATTTGTCGTTTCCCTCCAAGTTCTTAGAATTTCAGAAAAACGACTGGCGCCCAGTTTAAATAAAGGGAAATTAATCGGGAGTAATTTGGGGAAAATTTTGGAGCATAAATTTGGGTCAATTTTGAGGAATTTCAGTGCATTTAACGCGTTGGCTCAAGGTCAGTTAAGCCAAACGTTACAACTTTATTATGCGTTGACGATTAATTAATAAATTAATCAATTTGTTAATTAATTAAATTCTTTTATTTGATTAATTTGATTTTAAATTTGGTTTCAAAGAATTTGTTTGTAATTAATTGTTTATTCATTTTGAATTGTTTTATTTGTTTAGAAATTTATAATATTTTATTTATTGTGCTGCGCACTCACCGATGTAACGCAAAGGATTTAATAATTTATAATTAATTGTTCTTTATATAAAATTTTTTATTTTATCCCCTAAATTGTTTTGTTTGGAATTATTCATACTCCTTATTTAAACCCACAACAGCGACCCTGAGGGGGAGACTGAACTAGTTAGTGCTGAATAAGGGAGTATTTGAGTTTGGTTTGGTTTTGAATTTTAATTTTGGCTATTGGGTGCTTTTCAAGCGTGCTTAATTGCTGAGCTTACCGTTAGGCTCAGGAATTACGTCACAGCCCATAAGAGGCTGTGTATAACCCGGGATTTTCATTAATTCATTACGTCCAAACTAGGTTCAAGAACGAATTAAAAATTTAACACGAGTCGTATGGGATATTCAACAATAACATTGAAAATTTTCAGAATTTTTTCATTTGAACGCATTGAGTGACCAACCTCCTTAATGAAGACGCCCGAAATCGTATAGAAATAGCGAAATTACAAAATAAATACAAACTGACCGTTGACCTATTATGCCAAAGCAATTGGCGAAAAGATCACCTTTTTTTTTAACTCAATAATAGTGGACAAAAATATTCAATTCACCGAATTCAATCACTTTTTGGGTGAATTGCAGCACGTTTCCCCGAATCATCAGCAATTAATTGGAAAATGAATAGTTCAAAACACAGGCATTTGAGTCGATAAACAAACCAGCTTAAAGTCCAGTTGTATTTAATTAATTAATACAGGTTATATATATGAATAAGTACCTAGCGTTGTCACCCATGATGTCAATTTTTATGATTATTTTTTTTACAATAATCTGATAATCACAACCGTATTTTAATTGTTTTTCAATAAATAAATATCACGGACTTGAAGCGTCTGCCGGTAGGAATGGCGTTGTCAACAAGTAATGGTTGCCGTCAGTAGATTGGCGCCAAAACCGGCGGTTGTAATGCCCAGGTAGTGGCAACCCTGATCGCCGCCATTTTTTGCTTCCGAATTAAAGCATTGTAAACGCGATTTTTTTCGATTTCGAGATTTCATCGGAATATGACTCAGAATGATCCAAAATGCCGAGAAATTACATTTTTCAAAAATGTCTGTATGTGAGTGTGTGTGTATGTGTAACAGATATCAGCTCATTGCTCCGCAACGGTAGTACTTGGTGAGCTAAAAATTTAACAGTACTTTCCCTCCCCACGCAAATTGCTGTCAGTGAAATTTGAGCGAAATCGGTTGAGTGCTTTCCGAGAAAACTCAAATTTTCGAAAAATCGTTTTCTCGATTTTTCTCCGCGAAAAATTGATTCACAGCCTCCACTCTCAGCGATGGAATACTTCTCATTTGAACTCACAGTTTTCACTCGGGATAAATTTTTCTGAGATTTCTCTTCTGCAGATAATTTCAATTACAGTGTTCTTCATCCTGAATTTACTATACATGATAGCTCAAAAACTATTTGAGTTAGAGACTTCAAATTTCGTCAGTTTGTGCATCTAATGAACGAAAAGTTTGGTATTGAAATTGGGCGAAATCGCTCCAGTAGTTTCGGAGATATTGGCCAAAATCCATTTTATGAAAAGAGGTTATATCTCAAAAACTATCCAAGCGATTACATTCAAGTTCAGCTTAAAAGATTCAGCTTGATGAGCCACACAAATGGTGAGAATTTCAGATTTTCCCGAAGAAGTATCTTGTAAAGGTGTTCGATAAATTAGTTTTTTCAAAAATCACGGTCTTTCTTAGCTTTCTCACTAGGAACACTACTATTTTTTATTTCACCATTCGAAAGTCGACAATTTTTTCTACAAAATGAGTACCTTTCCATTCTGATGGCAATCACAAAAAATAGGAATCCTATCTGGAACCCGAACGTCAATTTTTGTGTTCCATCGTAGGATCTGAATTTTCATCTAATATTGAATTTTCATGTACTATATGATATTATTGCAATTCAATCGATTATTCTGAGCTGAGATTTCGAGTTCCAAGTAGATTGCAAGTATCGCAGATGGAATCCTGAATAGATCGATACAGTCTGGAGCAATAATTGTAGGAATATATGAGTGCATATTTGTTGCGAAAATAATGTGATATTTTGAGCATAGGATACATGAAAAGCGATTTGATTCACCATAGATGAATTCCATTCGGAAGAATGTTGCCAATGGAATTGACAAAATATTGAATGTCGCACAAGGAGTAGGGTTTGCAAATAACGCACCGAGAGCGAGGCTTCTGCTTGTTTCTCTCTCAATTACTTTAATTCGCCGTTAACGAAATACACCCCAAAGTCAGAGTTAAGCTAACACGTGGTTAACCGCATCCGCGGTCATTACGATTTTCAAATCCTTCTGTTACTAACTAGTCGGATATTCACCTGGATTGAATTTTGGATAATTTCTTTATTTGTTTTCGGACGAAAACAAGGACGTCCTGGTCGTCCTGGCGCCCAACAATTAACATTGTTTGAATTGATTGATTTTTGAGTAGTTTGATTTATTTGAGTTTCACGATATTATTTGATTACCGTGGATTGAAAATACGTCACAATATATATTGTAACGTGATATCTTATCGCGTTACTTTAATGTCGTCTGGGCGCGTTAATTATTGATTTAAAAGCGTCCAGAATAAGAGTCAAAATCTTTTGTCAATGGGAGATAATTATCTTTTTTTTTCCATTCTAATGAATTTGTATTTTCTATTTTTTATTTTGAATTGTACCGCTCATTGGCGATATTTTCGTACTGAGCGGAAGAGGGCAGCACCTTACGGACGAATTATACAACAAGGAAAAGGGCCATAATTTGAAATTTTGGAAAAAGAAAAGACCATAGAGTTTTTCTTCATTGGATGAGGACGAGAGGGAAGTCTGGAGAAGGTTCCAGCATCAGATGTCAATATCTTGGGGGAATTGACAATACTCCGTTAAATAATAATTTTGGAGTTTCTTGTCTCTCATCGTTGGAAGGTAAAATTCAAATTTGTGACAACTAGTGGTCACCTGTTGAAGTCATTGCTGTTGGACTAGACCAACCAATGAGAGCCCTCCACGTTGGAATTTTCGTGCCGGCCGGCGTCTTGTCCCCAACGAGAGGAGCATGGCGTCACTTTCGTTCTGGACGCGTGCTCGTTTTGTGGTGTGAAAATTTTGTTTACATTATTTTCACTGAAATGATTTATTAATTGAGAAAGAAATTATAACAAATTGTTCGTGAAATTTCCCCACATTGTTGGAGTCATTAATTATTATTGGAGTTGTGGAAATTATCGTTTGGTGAGCGAAATGAGAAATTAATTAATTTTTGTGTTAAGAGAGAATTTTTTTTTTTTCGAGCCATTTTTTTTCTTTCTGTCTCTCGATCTCTTTAATTTTTTTTATGTCGTGTTGCGACGACGATAATTTTAATTTTCGAAATCAGATTATTTCGTCAAGAAAATTCTCTTTAATTAATTATTTTAGATTTTTTTTTTATTTCATTATAAATCTCTCGTTGACAATTAGCGTCGTCATTATTATTATTATTATTAGTTCGTTACCAAAATAGAAATAAGAAGTATTTTTCGAATTATTATTATTAGTAATTTTTTTTAATTATTCCTGAAAAAAAAAGATTTTATATTTGACAATAATTTCATTATTTTTTTTTTATTTTTCATTTAATTTAATCTTTTATTGTAAAATCAATTTGGGTCAATGTTTGTTAAAAATCCTGGCTAGTTTATCGACTGAGCCAGGGTTACCCGCGGATCAGGGGTCATCAATTAGTTCAATTGATGCCCAAACATCACCCAAGGCGTCATCGACACCGATGGGGCCAATTGTCTCGGCAAGAGACGATCTTCTTCATCAAGCCGCGGGACCGTACAGACGTGTTTCGCGTAATCAGTCACTCATCATTAAACTTGTTAAACGAGCCGCGGGACAGTGTAGACGTGTTTCGCGTAATCAGTAACTCATCATTAAAATAGTTCAGTCATCGATCCGCGAAACAGTGAAGACATGGTTTCGCGTATCAACCATCATTAATAGCTCCATTCTTAGTGAATACGTGCATCATCAATAGCTAGATTCTTCGTGAATCCGTGCATTATCCAGAAAATTAACTATCTTAATCGTTAGAGACTTTTCGGGTGTAATAAACCGACGCTATAGTCCATAGACGAATAGTGTAATGTGAAGAGTTTTCATTCGGTTGTTACATATCAAAGAGACATTCAACATTAACTAAAGACATTATCGAGTATTTCGATGTAAGACCGGCCTTACAACCCGGCAGGGAAATGCGATCATCGAATAGTAATGAACGTTATCAACTATCGAATAGAATCAGTGTTAATTATCATTGTTAAACTATCGAAGTTATCTGACAATTATCATTTAATTAACGCTAGACGAATTATCTTCTTATAATTCGTACGCGCATCATCAATAATCCTTCAGATTATTAATTAATATCATTGTTTAAATCATCCAAGACCAGTGAATTAAAGACAATTATCAAGAACATTGTGACGGGAATAAATGCCCGTCAATTAAATTGGTTAGTTAAAATGAGAGTACTTTCCTGGCCCTCCCTACTCTAAGTTAAGATAATGTATGAATTGAGTGAATGAAAATTCATGTGAATGATTGAGACGATATTACGCCCGGAGTGCTGAAGAGGAGTTATCACCCGGAGGACAACGGAGGAGAGCAGCAGTGCCTCAAAAGTGCCAGGGCCAGAGTAATGTCCAAAAGTCCCGGAAAAGTCATCAAGGGCTAAGAGCTAAATTCAAATACGGAGAAAAGGCCGCCAAAAATATTAGAGGACAGCACTGAACGGTCATTGCTCCCGGAATAAGAAGATTCAAGGCTAAACGACAATTACCATCTGTCGTGACATTGACCCAGTTATCGACTGGATAACTGGGCCTGAGGTATTGATAAGCGCCACCGAGCGCCTGAATCGATATTGACGACACGTCGAGCCAATGAGCAACTACTGAAGGGGAATTCTCTATCAGGATTGGCCGAAATCTATGAATCCAGAAGGAGGAAGCTGTGGTTGGCTACCTGACCCCGGACAACGACACTCTGGTCTTGGTCTTCGTACATTTTGGTTCACTTCTTAATTTATATATTTTTATTATTATAAATTAAGATAATTGAACTGAAAGAGAGGACCCATATCAACCAGAAAAATACTACACAAACTAGCAGTATATCCAGAGCAAATCCGAGCGTAATATTGTGCGTGAGTACACTTTAATTGTTACATAAAGTGACAGGTGTGTGTGCGAATTTAAGATAGGCAAAACACGTGTTTTCCCGTAGCGATTACGGGAATTAAATAGAGTAAATAAGTCCGAGAGTATTGTTATTGCGATAAGTTGGTTATTGACAGTCGGTTTATTAAATTACGAGTATCAAGTGCGCCCATCGAATATAATTAAATAATTATTGCAATTGCGACGTCCCCGGCTTCTCCGGCGACGCCATCTTGGCCACTGGCATATTGCCACGTGGTGGATAATCGAAAAACCCGAATATTGCAATAATTATTGCCCGGACAATTAAGTTGTAAGCACAGAAAAATCGAGGGTAATTATCCGAAAGTATTGAAACTAATTTCCACCGGAAATAATAATTATTTTGCCAGTAGAAACAGCTGTAATATCCGAATAGGGTTGTGTGCAGTAGTGAGAGAGATAGAGCGAGTGAGTGGGGATATCGCTGGACGCAGCATATCCCAACGCGCGGTACACTCAATGTACAAAGGTACCGGGTGTGTCAAAAGTATCCTTATTTTTCACTGAATAAATATTGTTAAATTTAAACATCTCAAATCGTCTCAGATAGTACCTTATCTTCAAAGTATGCCCGAACAGTAAATCCCATAAATAATTATATCCCGAACATTTCCTATTTCACATAATAAAACAATAAAGCCCGAACAATTCTGCTCTCTCTCTGGGAAGTACTCTCTGCTTCTGATTAAAGTAATAGTTAAACAGGTAAGATTCTGATAATCTTTGATAAATGAAATTGGCCCGAACAGTATAGAAATCAATCAATAAAAATTCAAAACAGTGCGTTGGAAATAATAATTCCATTTCAACGTCACAAATGGCGCCCGAACAGATTTCAAAGGCGTAATCACTCTGATTGCAGCCTAAGAGCTTGATTATCTAGCTCCAGTTGCACTGGACGACGAATTGAGATGTTTAATACTTTGTTTTGTGTCATCTAAAGTTAAAATAACTAACGGTACATTGTAAGATAAACTGTAACAGAACTCGAGAGAGTTGCGTGAGTCAAGGTTCCCGGAAAGTAAATCAGCTCAAGGAGTTGATTGACAAGGTTAATTGAAATAATAAGGTCGAGTCATCGCAATTGTGGAAATTAATTCACAAATAGAGTGGAGTTTCCCGGAACTTGAATCACGTAGTGGAATAAGACTGGGCCGATTGGACCCAGAGAAGAAAGAACCGAGGCAATACAAATTCGTAATTGCATTGAAAACAAATTAAGAAAAATTTAAAGAAGGAGTACACGTACTGCGATCCTCGGAATTCGACTCAATTCCCGAACGAATAATTGAGAAAAGAAGCATTGAAGCTCAAGAATTGAAAATTTCAAATAGTAAATAAATAGATTATTGAGTCGAAATCCTTTGGAACTCAGGTCGTGGATGAGAGAGAAAAGACTACGAAGCCCGAATTCAATTACGAAAAATAAATATAGCCAATTACATACAAATTAATTTGACACAAATATTTTGGAATTGACTTCACGAGTCAAAGTCTTACGGAATTCAATTCCCATTGGGGGAAGAATTGCAGCAAGTTAATAGCATTGCAACTTGATCCGAAATTAAAATAAAAATTAGTGAATTAAATTGCAGCAATATTGCGCAATAATTAGAAGTTCACATTGGAACAAACTAACGACAAGGACGAAACACTTGGGACAGAATCTGCCGAAAAGAATGAGTGTGAATGTGTAGCTAGGGGGCACCTGTCACTTATAATAAAATTAAAATAGTTAATAACTTCTGACGGTACTAGACAATTGTTCCACTAAATCCTGATTGCACATTGCACCCTCCTTTCCCTGTTCGCATTGAGTATTGGCAATGGTAATTAAATACCAAAGTAGGTATTTTGGAAGATCATAAAATTACTGATTGAGATAGATGGAATTTGGAATTTTCAGGGAAAGATTTCTTTTCGAGGCTTTGATATTTCGGGAGTTTGAAGTTCCTCCCACGCGCGGTAATTGTGGTCATTCTTCCCGAAATAATTTCTAGTCAGATACAAATAATTAAATTGTATTTACGAGTGCTACACGTGATCCCGGAGTGATACAGATCTCGAAATTACTCCTTTGACTACTCTTTACTGGATTATTAGCAGAATAATTGCGGCAGTATTTCCCAAAGAGGTGATAGTTATCCCGGATTATGGAAGTTAAGAAAATACTTCAGTCTCAATGAGAAATTCAATTTAAGAAAAGTAAAATCACTATTGCAATGGTAATGATCAAGTAATTACCATCACTGATAGCACGATAATACCAATTAACCATATCCGGATTGAATCACCTCGAGCAGAAATATTGAAGCAAAGAGTAGAGTTACAAGGCTTCTTTAACTGAACTAATCCCGAACGAATTTTTGCAGAAAATTTTACTCTGAATTTAACGTAAATGCAATATGCTTGTATCATTGAGTTCTTGTGGAGAGGAGAGATGAGCAGTATAATGTTCCGAAGAAAAATCAACGACGATTGGACAAGATGACTAGTTCAGCAATCCAACGCTTCACCTTTAGCACGAAATTAATCTCTGATGAGGTTCCAGTTGAGTATTTGAGGGAATCGCTATGGTATGTCCCATATGGGTTACTGCTGGTACGAATGGACATTGCGGGACTGAGGATTGCCCAACAAGATCAGGAGACAATACTCCATCGAGCGTTCCGGTATGAATTAATTCGGAGACGTGGTCATGGTGTTCATTACTGGGACAATGCACAAGATTTTTCCCATACGGCTCTCTACACGCTGGGAGGAGTTAGAGCACTAGGTAAACTTGTTTTTGAACCATTACCTGGCACTACGATGGAAACCCCATATTTGTTGGCATTACAGCAGTACGTGGTCCATTCTCAGTATGTCCAAAATGGACAACCATCAAGTAACTCTCTTCAGACTCCAACTCTGTTGTCATCTAGCAGTTTCTCATCACGCTCTGTGTTTCAGACTCCCGGAGTTCCTCGAACGACACCATGCCAGGCTGTACAACAGCCCCAGATGAGAAGACAAGAACACATGTTTCCCGAACAAGTGAGAGGATCTAGCACGATCACTGAGACAGCAGAAGGAGCATGCAGACGAAATCCTGGTACAGCGGGTGAACAAAGTGGAGCACAGGAGTCAAACACAATACCGGCGCTCATCCAGTGCTCATCACCCGCAAAACAAGACAACAGCTATTCCCAGTTGCAATTCAACGTAGATCCCGTAAATTCCGTGGACAAACAAAGTAATAGCCGAAAATATGATAATTTCGGGGCTGAACCCATTGAAGAGCCAGATGCTGCTGGAAGTGTGGTAACAGTTGAACCATCAATACTAACTGCAACAACGTCAGTGTCCACACCAACACTTGCTACAGTACAACAGCAGAATGAGGCTCATTCCCAGAGAACTTCCACCACAAATCCATCAGTAACATCATTGATCCCGAGAGTTATTCTTGAATATAAAGAGGATCAGCAATTATTGACATTGTCTGAGAATATGGGTCATGAAAGGAAACAACAGGCTGATGAAGGTGGTGGTTTAACACTGGAAAATCCAAGAACTCAGCTCAGTAGTCATATCCCGGAAGCTCTGTTAGAAACCGACAGTACTCAAGACTCAAGAATCAGGGTTTCCACTGAAACCCGATTGTCATCAGCTAGAAGGCCAGCTGAGTACTCAGTTTTATTGCAAGATGGAGACCCAAGATTTCACGTTGAGGTACCACTGGAGGAAGTCATAGGAGAAGGCTACCGAACGAAGTGGCCTCATGCTGAAAACATGCAGGGTAGTACGGCACCACTCAACTGCCAATCACCGGTGACGATGAGTACAACAGCGGAAGTCCCGCAAGCTTCCAGGAGAATGTACCATGAGCAAGCTAGACCAATGGTTTCATCTGTACCAGACCATCTGGAGTTAGCTCAATCAAGATGCGAGCCAGCAGGCAATGCTGCACCACCTCTAGATAATCAGCAAAGATCACCTGGTCAGGAGTTCACGAATGTGCCCGAATTTCCATCTAAGCCGTATTGTGAGTACACTCTTCCTGGCTCCTTCGCTGATCATCAATCAGGTACTAATGATCAGTCATCACCAATGGAGCCAAGTGGTAATCCTGATGGAAAAGGGATACCCGATTCAAATACTTTGTCGTTTTCCAGATGTCCTGCTTTTCGACGATCATCACCAGCTCCCAATCTCTCAAATGAACCAGGAGACCTTAATGATGATAAAAATAGAAATGGAGCGAACGATAATTCCCGCAATAGCAACGGTGGATCACTCAACAATAATGAGAGTTTCATGACAGTCAGTGTGGTATTAACACTGAACCCAATAGCCTCAGTATCTTCACCAGCGATGGCTACACCGTCAAGAACAATCAATGAAAATACCCGAAGAAATACCACTGAAGATACACCGACAATTCCACTAATTCCATCAGTCATTGAGCAGATGTCGAAACAACGGCAGCTGCTCTTGTTGCCCGATAATCAGGGGATTGCAATGATTCAAGATACTGATGAAAACAGAAATGAAGCAGTGGGAGACTCAGCCGATTTGAATCAGGGAAACTTGAATGAGACTCTAACAGGGAGTACTCATCCGCCGGATCCAGAAGTTCCTGCTCCAACTGATTCACAACAGTTTCTAGTGAGGGAACCACTTGGATATTCTCAAATGGTTGGACCCGGAAGAGATGATCCCAGGCCTAGCGATAATGGATCAAATAGTGACCCCAATGATCACCCGGAACTGTCAGATGATTCCGGGAAGGGCAAACAGCCTCAGCATAGCCAGAGCAACACAAATTGTACCCGGAGGAACTGGCAAGACTGCGATATGACATCTGGAAATAATCCATTCGTGCGTGGCACCAGAAATACGCTAGGTAAATGTGCCAAAGCAGCTGGTGCATCGTGCAGTACAGACCTCCAATACGTGACAATGGGAGATGGAAACCCCGAAACTTATTTGGCCCAGATGACATTCATTGTCAGGAAAGATGGTGTTGACGGAAAAGAACAACACGATTTACTTCCATTCACTCTTCATCATCATGGCTTTGGAGGGTATCAGGTTACAGGACAAGCCAGTCAATCGTATACAGATTTCCGGCTCTCCTGCAGAAGAACTTTCATCACGAGAGACTGGAGGTCGAAGCTAGAACGAAAGCTGCATACCCGAACTCAAGATAAAGGAAAGAGGATAGTCCCGTATGATGTTGATGCAGTCCCGAAATTGAGAGACTTGAGGGACAATGAAGAGCAGCAGGTTAAATATATCATCTCCAAGGTACGAAAGGATGTGAGAAAATATCTAGGGCGAGAAAAGTTCACCACGCTGTTGGAATTGTTGAAAGTTGAACTTCAGGGAGCTGACTTGGACTACGTCCCGACTAATTGTCCACCACCACCAGCAGTCGTGAATACATACGGGTTGGACTATCCCACAGGAGCTCGAAGAGTTGGAGATGAACCCACTGGAAGAGTGAATGGGTACCGAACCCGAATCAATGGGATGATTCCAGAAGAAGGGGATACAGTCTTATATAATTCTCTACCCGAAGCTGCTACCCAGGGCATCTTGATGATACGAGAGGAGTTGAAGATGCAATTGGGAGAACGATTAAGCCCGCAGCATTCGCAACAAGTTGTAGCACAAACCCAAGTGCCTCAGCTGGTACCAAAGAAGCCACACGTTTCTATTCACCCGAAAATGAGTAATGCAGTGCAAAAGACCCGGACATTCCAACCAGCATCATCACCAATAGAGCAAATCAAATCTCGAGCCACTCTAACTACATCAAACTTGGGAAAAGTCCCGAAGATAATTCCATTTACGGAATCCACATCATCAGCAAGGTACACTGAAACATGTTTTGATGGTGAAAACCTCGGAAATGGATGGAAAATGTGCACAAAACCCGAAGATTATGAAGTCATTAGACAAAGGGAATGGGAAGGTATGGAGCGACACAAAAAGCTCCAAGTAGTAAGCATACACGTCAGTCTACCTGTTATACGAGACGGGTGGGAGTTCCTTCAATCTATGAGCTTAAAAACAATGCTCTTAAGGATTGAACAACTGCCTGAAATACCTATGCACCTGCCACCAAAGTTAATAGCACTAGAATATCCTCAGGAATCGAGAGCTACATCAAGGCAACCCACGAGATGGTACATGGCGAAGGAATTACGGGAAAAACTGAGACAAGTTTCGCTAGGTATTGGCGTTGCTCGTACTCGTATTAGCCCGAAGTTAGAAACCCAAGTACGGGGCTTCACTGGTCATCATTCTGGACGAATCGATGCAGATGATGGAACAGCCATCGCTGTAAGAGACCAGGCAGCCCTGGAATGCAATTGGGACGAAATCAAGGGAGCCGTCCCCGTATTCATTATGGATGCATTGGAAGAGGAGTGTGTTTTGAGTATTGACTTCTTGAAAATCATGGAAGGTAGATTGAAGGCAAAAGAAAATTCAGACGGCTCATTAAGAAAGCCCGAAAAGCAATTCATGAATAAAGTGGCTGAGCCACTTCAGTACCCGAAGATTGGAGTAGAACCTTCCAGGATCGGAATCAGTCAAATCCAATTAACCGCTCCACGTGAAATGCGTCGTAATGAAGTTAATAGAGTACTGCAGAGCTGGTTACCCGAAGAACTCGAAATAATCCTAGTAAATCCACTGGAGAAATACAACATTGACTGGCCTGAAATGACACCCATGAAGGAACCTGTGCATGAATACCCACCACCAAAAACATCAGGATCTCTTATAAAAATCCTCGGGATGATCGATTGGTACTTGCGAGTTTCGAGTGAAGTAGCACGAAAGAAGGTAACTTTATGGAGGCTGCTAAAGGAAAATGCCAGATGGGGTTGGGAACCCGGAGAAAAAGCTGCATGGGAAGAACTGCGAGATGCAATCAATTATCCACCTGTACTAGTGAAACCGAACTCCCGGAAGAGGTCTACCATATGTACTGATGCCAGCGCCGTTGCTAATGGGGCTCAAATCACCCAGAAGAAACCCGAAGGAGAAACCAGTTGTTTTTGCCTCAAGAGTGCAGCTGCCAGTAGTCCGAAATTACGCCACTGGAATCAAAGTTTACCAAAAGAAGAAAGAATTCTGACATTTATCTCAGACGTCGTCCCGAAGATGAGAGACTCAGAAGACAACGAAGAGCGGCAGCTCCGATTCATGTTCTCCAAGTTACACTCGGATATGAGAGCGTATCTTCACCAAAAGCCATTCACTACTGTATTGGAACTGGTTGATGTGATTGGAGATTGGGAAGAAGAGTTGGAGTACGCCCAGGCGTATCGACCACCACTACCAGCTGCAGTGAATCAATATGGGTTAGAAGATGACGTAATAGCCCGAAATGATATAGCTAAACTAGCTGAACTCACTGATGGCCATTGAACGCAGATTCTTGAAGAGGATTCCGATGAATCTGAACCCGAATCATAAAACTTCAACCCGAACTCCACAGAATGCAGCAACTTCTCTCTTCTCCAATGAAACATTGATACAAATTATTTTTCCTTTTTGTCTGGCAGTAATGCTACGTAATTCATTTTCTTTTTCGTTTCTTTTTACTTTTTCTCTTCCCCCTTTGGAGAGATGAGAGTAACTGCAACTATTCATTATTAAAATCACTTCTCAGATTCTTAGAGAAGAATACAACACTTTTGATTTTCTTTTTTTTTGTTTTGATTACAGGGATACCAGCATATAAGTTTATTTTCTATCGTTTCTTTCAGTCGATCAAAGTATCTGATGGGAAAGTGCAGGTAATGACTCATACAGTGAATATCGATAGATAGCTCTTTGAAAATTCAGTGATCTTACTCATTGCCATTACTCAGGTGCCAACAACCCTTTTCTCCTACCCGCAGATTAGAATGTTAATAACGAACAATTCTAGCCGAACATTCGATCCATTTTTTTTTTTTTTTCATCAGAATTCTTATAATCCTATTTCCCGAAATGCACTATCACAGTTATGACGAAGACAGATTGGACTGCATCAAGAAGTACTCACAGCACGGGTCGTAAACAAAATAGCTCACGTAATAAATGAAATACCGAATGGAATAACTAAGATCAGGCCGGAGTCGGGTACGGAGGTTGGAGAAGTACGTCTCATTTTGGGCGGGGCTTTGTGACGGGAATAAATGCCCGTCAATTAAATTGGTTAGTTAAAATGAGAGTACTTTCCTGGCCCTCCCTACTCTAAGTTAAGATAATGTATGAATTGAGTGAATGAAAATTCATGTGAATGATTGAGACGATATTACGCCCGGAGTGCTGAAGAGGAGTTATCACCCGGAGGACAACGGAGGAGAGCAGCAGTGCCTCAAAAGTGCCAGGGCCAGAGTAATGTCCAAAAGTCCCGGAAAAGTCATCAAGGGCTAAGAGCTAAATTCAAATACGGAGAAAAGGCCGCCAAAAATATTAGAGGACAGCACTGAACGGTCATTGCTCCCGGAATAAGAAGATTCAAGGCTAAACGACAATTACCATCTGTCGTGACATTGACCCAGTTATCGACTGGATAACTGGGCCTGAGGTATTGATAAGCGCCACCGAGCGCCTGAATCGATATTGACGACACGTCGAGCCAATGAGCAACTACTGAAGGGGAATTCTCTATCAGGATTGGCCGAAATCTATGAATCCAGAAGGAGGAAGCTGTGGTTGGCTACCTGACCCCGGACAACGACACTCTGGTCTTGGTCTTCGTACATTTTGGTTCACTTCTTAATTTATATATTTTTATTATTATAAATTAAGATAATTGAACTGAAAGAGAGGACCCATATCAACCAGAAAAATACTACACAAACTAGCAGTATATCCAGAGCAAATCCGAGCGTAATATTGTGCGTGAGTACACTTTAATTGTTACATAAAGTGACAGGTGTGTGTGCGAATTTAAGATAGGCAAAACACGTGTTTTCCCGTAGCGATTACGGGAATTAAATAGAGTAAATAAGTCCGAGAGTATTGTTATTGCGATAAGTTGGTTATTGACAGTCGGTTTATTAAATTACGAGTATCAAGTGCGCCCATCGAATATAATTAAATAATTATTGCAATTGCGACGTCCCCGGCTTCTCCGGCGACGCCATCTTGGCCACTGGCATATTGCCACGTGGTGGATAATCGAAAAACCCGAATATTGCAATAATTATTGCCCGGACAATTAAGTTGTAAGCACAGAAAAATCGAGGGTAATTATCCGAAAGTATTGAAACTAATTTCCACCGGAAATAATAATTATTTTGCCAGTAGAAACAGCTGTAATATCCGAATAGGGTTGTGTGCAGTAGTGAGAGAGATAGAGCGAGTGAGTGGGGATATCGCTGGACGCAGCATATCCCAACGCGCGGTACACTCAATGTACAAAGGTACCGGGTGTGTCAAAAGTATCCTTATTTTTCACTGAATAAATATTGTTAAATTTAAACATCTCAAATCGTCTCAGATAGTACCTTATCTTCAAAGTATGCCCGAACAGTAAATCCCATAAATAATTATATCCCGAACATTTCCTATTTCACATAATAAAACAATAAAGCCCGAACAATTCTGCTCTCTCTCTGGGAAGTACTCTCTGCTTCTGATTAAAGTAATAGTTAAACAGGTAAGATTCTGATAATCTTTGATAAATGAAATTGGCCCGAACAGTATAGAAATCAATCAATAAAAATTCAAAACAGTGCGTTGGAAATAATAATTCCATTTCAACGTCACAACATTAAAGAGACAATTATCGAGTGAATTATCAGAATATTATCAGTGAAATTTATCAATGTATCGAGTGCAATCTAGTCAAAATTAAAGTATATTTTTGATAAAGTTCGCGAGTTATCATTGTGTTAAACCATCGCCAATTATCCTGAAATTCCCCCAACTATCCTGAAATTCATCAATCATCCATTAACATCAAATACAGTCCACTTTAATTGAACTTCATCGAAAATCTTCACGGTCACTCATAAGTAACTTGAGTGAGCGTCATAAAAATCGCGCTAGATTTTTAACAATGTTTTTGGGAAATCAGGGACAGCGTCCTATTGTCCCTTAGGGAACTCTCTAGTGATATAGTGACTGCTATAATTGGCGGCATATCACTAAAGTCATTTAAATTTAAGTTTCGTATAACAAATTGTGATTTTATTTTCTTTACGATAAATTAATTAATAACTGTTGAATTATTAATTAATTTTTGAATTTTTATAAAATAACCGAATTTTATTAAAAACGTCTCGTGACGTATGAATAAATAATATCGTGCTGTGCACTATTAAATTGTTTATTTAATTTTTTTTTTCTAATGATTAAAGAATGGAAATAAAACCCAATGGCAGGGGAAAATATAAAGGAGGTAGGGAGAAATTTTCAATTCAATTTATCTATCTATAATTGCAGCAGTAAAGACGGAAAAGTAGGCCTTTCTACGTAAGAAAAGAGCTTTGTCTTTTCACTATTGGTAAAAATGCACATGGCGCGCCCGGTTTTTTTCAAATAGAAGTCTGTATAATCATAGAACGACTTAACTTAATGAAGGCTAGGTCAGTCGCCTAATAATCATCTTGATTTCCAGATGAGCAAATGTTTACTATTTCAAGATTCTCATAAATCTATGAACTTTCCATGAATGAAATACCAATTCAAAGAACAGTTGGTTGAGGTTATATTCATCCCTTTCTAACTGTTTAACTAATTTTTCTATCTCATATTAATAAGTGAGTGATACTATGGAACAAATGCTTTTCCTCATACATGTTTATTGAAAATGATGTGTAATCATCATCATCTTCATTACGTTACAGAATGATTTGATCTATTTGAAAAAAACCGGGCGCGCCATGTGCATTTTTACCAATAGTGAAAAGACAAAGCTCTTTTCTTACGTAGAAAGGCCTACTTTTCCGTCTTTACTGCTGCAATTATAGATAGATAAATTGAATTGAAAATTTCTCCCTACCTCCTTTATATTTTCCCCTGCCATTGGGTTTTATTTCCATTCTTTTGCGTAATATTTTTTGAATCTTTGATTTGCCACCTCATTTTTCTGCCCATTCATCTATTATTTACACAGCCAACCCTGGTTCACATTTTGGCCTGCCAAACAACATGTTTTAAACGTGCACATGGCGCTTTTTTTTTATTTTTAATAATTTGTCGGGCCATATTTCATTTCTTTTGCGTCGTTTTGGATATTGTCATTCTTACAATATCGTAAAAAAACTAGATATTCGGACGCAGGACATATGAAATCACGTGATATTTTTTCTCATATTCTAAATGTCTTAAGATCCTGGAAATCTTAACCCTTGAGAACCCGCGCTATGAGCGTGATGCCGCACTCGGTACGAAAATGTGAATATCAACTAATAGACTAAAACTATCGAATTGTAACTTTTGGAATCCTTTTTGAATAATGTTGCGAATCGAAAAAGACCTTTTTTTGTGGAATATATTTTTTTTGTATGAAAAAATATTTTTTTGTGAGTCCGATTCCAGGATGTGGCACGCTGCTCACTACGCGACTGGCATCGTAGTGGAAATTCTTCCCACCGTGTTGCCACATCACTAGATTTGTGTGTATGAAAATGGCTGGTACTTCGAGTCGTTAATGGTTATTGGCAACGTTGCACTTTACTCAAAACGTGCAGTGTCGCACCCATCACCTGATGAAAATCATCAATCTCATGGATGCGAGTTCTCAACTTTTGAAAATTTTTGGAAAAAAAAAAAAAAAAAAGAATTCGATTTCACTTAGAAACGGTACGACTTCAACCTGAAAATCTTGTGTTTTCACAGTATATTTGTTTTAGTAAATGCTTTCTTTTGAGGCCTCATCGCTTGGAACTCATTCAGTATTCTTTGAGATGTGATGAATTTCGGATTTTTTCAAAAAAATCAATGTTTTAAAAAATTCTCTACCGCTTCCGTCCAGATAAATTTATAACATTCGATACCATATTCTGTAACTGCGTGAATTTTTCCAGATTTTTCTCGTCATTAGTTCTTGAGTTATTTTAATTTTATTGATATTGCATGAAGAAGCTTCATCTACAGCTCGTTTTCAAAGTAGAGGCAATTTTTTGAAATTTCAATTCTCAGAATTATCTTAAAATTCAAAACAAATTCTCAGTCGATCTCATTCAGATGATTATTAGGGGAATATTCAAAATTGAATGTTCGCTAATAGAAAGGAGAACCATTCGGAACTGATTTGCTAATGACTTAGTAGATAAAACTATGATAACTATAATTAAAGCAAGTTTCCACTTGTTTTAGAATAACTCGGAAACTAAGTGGAATAGCGCGATTTTGTCCTAATCTTTTTTTGTAATTCTAGGAATTGTTGACGAAAGAGAATTAGGGTAAGATCTTTTTATCTCGTTTAGATTTCGGAATATTGTCAGAAAACTACAAATTTAATAATCGAGAGGTCAAAGAGTGTCTGTACACTTTGGGAAAGTAAAGCAGAGAAAAATATCTTTTTCAATATTTTTTCTACATCAGCTCGGAAACTAACAGAGGTATGGTTTTTCCTTTATACTTTGTCATGCTGTTAGAATTCTCAGCAGAAAAGACTTCAGGCAAAATTGTTCCATCTCGCTAAGTTTCCAATTCATTCTGAGAATAATGAAAATTCCAAGAAATGGGTGAAAGTGATAAAAGAAAAGGGAGAAAATTACGTGTGAAGCTTTGTCAGAAATCTATGCAATTTTTTGAGGATCAATTTTATGTGACAGATTAGAACGCTGTTATTATGTATAATGAAAATGATTATCATTTAGTGAAAAAAGAATGAAATGAAAAAAGAAATGATCGAAAATTCATAAAATTATGTAGAAATTAAATTTTTTTAAGAATTTCGAACATTAGTATCGATTCATTTCAATTGAATTCTCAATAATGAATCAATGAGATCATAAGGAATGTCCTGCTTTTAAATTTAAATTGATTTTGGAGCGAAGTTTTCAAGAAAAAAATATTTGAAGTTCTAATTTTTGTACAGAGAGATATGGCAAGCCGATAGGATTAGCATGAAATCTGCTTTACCGCGCGAGCGGTATAGAAAATCCCGTCCTTTTTTTCATCTCCTCGTGTAAAATCTATAAATTCAAATATTTTTTCCTCGACAACTAAACTACAAAATGACATCGAATTTTGGCACGATATTTACGTAATTGATGGAAAATATCATAGAATTTCTCATTTTTAATTATTAGTATCATTGGACCTTCAAAAACCCTAGATTTTTTTTTCCATGACTTTATCTGTAGCCGATTGTATTTTTTTTTTTTTTGAATCACTCAATTATTCCAATACAATTTGAGCTGTGATTTTTTTCCATTAACTTTTTTCATTAATTCATATTTTTTTAATAAATTAATAATTTTTTTTTCGTTTGAGAAACTGCCTAGCACGGTTTATATTACTCCGGACTTTTTGAGGTTACAGTGCACTGTTGTTGTTTCGACGGGTATACATTGACAGTCAGTGCCGCCAACGTTTAGAAAAAATGTCTCACCGATTCATCTCAGCCAGCCGAATGCAGCCAACATTTCAAAAAAATGTCTCACCGACTTCTCATTTTAGACAAAAACGGCGAAAAGGCGCGTGGCTCATATTAAAATATTTTTTTTTAAACATTCAGAATCTTTTTTTCATCATTGAAGCATCATTTTCACACTAAAATACTGCAAGGGACGTGTAGTATTTTTGGTGATGAAAAAAAAGACTTTAATAAAAAAATAGAAAAAAAGCCTCTGAAAGGAAATGTATATATAGCGCCGTGCACGAGTTAAACGTGCACATGGCGCAAAACGCTATCGCGTTTTTTGATTATTTTGTCAAGAAAGCAATTTGATTTCATTTTATTAAATTTAAATTTTGATTTCCCTGAACATCCTCGAAACACCGGTCTGCACCCTCGAAATGGGGGTCCAGTTTTGGCGGTTGAGCTATCGATCGAGGCGCGTCCCCAGGTGGCGGATAGGGGAGAGTAGCCAGCACTAGTAGGAGGAGCCGGGAGGGAACCAGCTGGGAACAGCTCCGGTCACCAGCAGGGCCCCGCCAAGGAACCTCCGGAAATGCTGGCGAAGTGACGGTACAATAAGGGAGACGACGGAGGTAAAAGCCCGGGCAGTCGAACGAAGGCCGTTACCGCGGACCAGCTCCCCCAAGCTAAAGGTGTAAACCGTCGTGCCGAAGGCTGAATGACACAGGGGTGACACAGGGTGGATCAAACTCTGGCTCAATGTGTCCGAACGATGTCCTTGGGGCACCAGGTCGCACCCCATTGTATTCCAGACCTTACTCTCACAAACCTGGCTTGTGGGAGTGGACCTTTTTCCCCGGACATACGAAGCAAGATGGCAGGATGGGCAGATGTAGGGTGAGTTGGACTCTGAGAACCACACTTCTGTAATGGGGCCTTATAACCACACTCCTGTGATGGGGCTCTGAGAACCACACCTATACTTGCTTTGATGGCCTTCTTGGACCTGAAGACGTTACATCTAGTGGCAACTAAGGCAGCCAAGGGCTCTCCGATGAGATTCTGGGGAACTCGACCTTCATACATGCGTCACTGCCTCGGACGGAGGAATGAAGAAGTTACTCTGGCTGAGCGGCAATGTGTGTGGGGGGTCGAGGGTTTTCACGAGGAGTTTTGAAGTCGTGAGACCGAGGAGCGAGGAATGGATTCTGTAAATAGACCCTTCCTTCAGCCAAAGGGCCCAGTTTTGTACACTGACAGCCCCAAGAAGTTCTATGGACAAATGTGGGATGGAGGCGGGTAACGTCCACCACTTATTGACGAGATACAGTGGATTAGAAGGAGAGAGATAGTAGGCCTTCGGATCCACTGGTATCTCGAAACTAACGGTAACAGGGGATCAGGTTGGGCAGTTACTTAACTTTGCTAGGCTTATCAACCTTCTTGAACCCTGGAACCAGGGTAGTCGTCATTAGGCGGGCGTATAATAGTTATACTCAATATGCCCTTTCGGCCACCAAACACTACATCATACATTCCCTGAACATTTCGTGTTGAATTATTTTTTTTATTATTTCTTCCTCATTTCAACCCACAACAGCGACCCAAGGGTGGATGTTGAGTTAGTCGAGCAGAATAAGGAAGTATTTTGGTTTATTAATAATTTTTGGAATAATTAAATTGATAATTTATTTTGTTGGATAACTTAAGGTTATCCTGGCGCCCATTTATTTTGTTTCGTAGGGTTTTATTTTAAGGTGTGTCTAATTGTTGGGTTTACCGCTAGACCCGATAAATACGTCACAATATATATATATATATAGTAACGTAATATTTCGATAACGTCACTTCTTGTCGTCTGGGCGCATAATTAATTTTTAATTCTATTAATTTTGGCACCACCAACCAAGAATCAAAACAAACGAATCACGAGAGTTCAATCTCAGTAAAAATTATGTAGAACTGATGCCGATTGGTTATTTTCTTTTGTTAACGCTCATTGGATTATCGTCAATTGAGTTGATGTCTCACAACTGGAAGAGAGAGCCACCAGATGGACGATGATGAGAGAATACGACATTACCCAAGGAACTGTGAAGCAGTCAACGGAACATTTTGAACTGCTCATGGGACCAATCCAGTTGACCAATGAGTGGACCAGGGAAAGAGCGAAGGGCAAACGCGAAAGGACTCTCTGGACACTCCACATCTAGCTCTCGCGGCATTCAGAAGCGTTTCCCTGAATGTCAGCTTTTGGCGATCGTTAATTATATATTGTATAACGAAATTCATCTTTTGTGCATAAACATTGAAGTGACGAGCAATTAATGTGTTCTGTAATTAATTGCCCCAACCACTTCAAATTGGTGACCCCGTACGTTTCTTTCGAACAATAAAAAGTGAACAATAGGTGAAAAATAAAGTTTTCAGTGCCTTATTCAAATGAGAACTTTTCCTTGATAAGTGACATTTTTCTGTGTAGTGAGCCCCGTGAATAAAAAAATATAAACAGTTAATAAAAAACAATTAGTGTAAAAACTTGAAATTAAGTGACTAGAATTAAGATTAGAGTTAAGACTAAAATTAAGTGACTAGATTAAGTGAATTTAGACTAAGTTAAAAACATTTTTAAAAAACAGTATTTCGCGGGTGAAATAAATTTAAAAAAGACAATTAAAACATTTAAAATTAATTTGTGGAAAATAAAATTATCCTCGCAGAATCAATTTTAAAAGATAAAAACGGGAGGTTTTCGGGAAAATCGATGAAATTTCTCGAAACAAGTCAACAAGGTGATTCAATAAATACAAAGAAAATTAAACCGTGAAATAAAATTCACAGAAAATAAAATTAATTCACTGAAAATAAATCCAGACATAAAATTCGCTGAAAATAAAATTCAAGAGAGAAGTAAAGTAAAATTAAAGTGAGAAATAAAATTAAAAAAAAGAAGAAAAATTAAAATAAGAAACATTAAATATTCGAAATAAAGTGACAGGTCTTTAAACTCAGCTGACTGAGTGACGTCACTGAGAAATAATAAATTTTATTTCTCCATTTCAATTACATTCTTAAAAAAAAATTTTTTTTACTTTTACAATCAAATAATTTTTCTTTCTTTTTCCAACATGCCTCGAAAACCCCTAACCGAGCAAGAACTGCTGGAGCTCCAAGAGACGCTGAAAGACCAAAAGAAGATCCAGGAAGAGCAGGAGGCGCTCCTGGAACAGAGAGAGAAGGAACTCGCTGAGCACAAGAAGTTGCTGTCCTCGTACAAGCAACTCGTTTAGCAACAGCAGAATCTCCGAACAGGGGATAATTCAGCCGCCCAAGCGATCCAGGTTGAGGACAAACAAAAACCACGAGTCAAGATACAGCCCTTTAACGAGGAGAAGCCAAGGCTGCGGTTTGCTCAAATTGAGTTACAATTCGACCAAGTCGCGATTGTCACAGAACAGGAGAAGTTCCGGGCGGTCGCCCCCCATATTGAGACAAAAATTGCAGCAGAAGGGGAGTCCTTGATCCTCAGTCCGGACGCACGTACCTCTTATACCAATTTAAAAGCCGCTATAATAAAATGTTTTCCCGCTTCAGAAGAGTTCAGGATTCAACAGCTCCTGCCCAGAGAAACTTTAGGCGATTATTTTATATAAAAATTAGCCATTACTTTCTTCTCATAGAGGTAAAGTTTTTGAAATATTATTGATCTAAGTATCCTGAAATTAACATTTCCTTTTTCTCGCAGAAACGAAGATTTTGAAAAATTAGTTTCCCTCATTTTTTCTCTTTTTCTCATTTTAGAAAGTATGAACTTTTTTCTTTTTTCGCAGATTCAAAGTTTTGAAAAATCTTTAATCCAAGTATCCTAAAAATTAGCCATTACTTTTTTTCTCATAGAGGTAAAGTTTTTGAAAGATTATCAATCCAAGTATCCTAAAATTAATCATTACTTTTTCTCATAGAGTTGAAGTCAAAGTTAAAGAATATGATGATGATAATAAAAATAGTAATGAAATAATGATTTTTCTTCTCTCTTTTCAGATGAGTTATTGTTCCTGAATGTTATTGTCTTGGGGTATCCTCAAAAGCGTTTGCGCATTCTCTCGTATTTAAGGCAAATCTTCTTGATTTGGATAGTTGCTGAAATGGAAAAAAATTTTTTTGTGATTAATCAGTACATATGCTCAATAAATTTCATCAATTTTTCAAAGAGTTATCGAATTACCTGTCATTGATTCATAAATGTCTTCTTCTGAAAAACCAGAATCACTCATCTCTCCTTCATGAATTTCTTCTTCTGATAACCCAGAATCATTCATCTCTCCTTCATCAAAATTAATGGATAGTTCATTTATATCATCAGTATCATTAACTACTGCATTATCTATTACACCTGTCGGTTCAGTTGCAGCATCAACCTGCATTCCTCTACCGGTATCAGCTGGAGAGCTCACATCATCATCATTATCATAGGCCAATACAAAGGTTGATGCTGTTGAACTCACATCATCATTTTCTTCTTCATTGATTGTGATCATTTCCTCATCAGTATCCATCAACGCATTTGTTGACCAAGCTTTTTCCTCACTTTGCACATCGTTTTCTTTATCAATATCCATCTCAATTTTTATTGCATTTCCCTCATTAGTGTCAATTACTTCTTTGTCTTTAACCACTTTTTCGAGTGTGACTGCTTCAACTGCAATTTCTTCATCGATATCCATCTCAATTTTTATTTCAATTTCCTGATTAATGTTCATATCTTTATTCTCAACTGTTTCTCCATTTTCTTCAAGTGCAGCTGCTTCAAATGGAATTTCTTCATCAAAAATTCCAATTTTTATGTCACTTTCTTCATTAATGCCCATTTTTTTCACCACTGTTTTTTTATTTTCATCAACAATGTTCATTTTTTTCTCTACATTTGATAAATCAAGCACATCACATTTTTAATCATCATTTTCTCCACTTACTACTTCTCTTTTCACTGCACATGATGAATCAAACATGTCACATTGTTCATCATTTTCACCACTTGACAACTGTTGCTCATTTACTGCAAGCTGTTGATGATTTTCTTCACGCTGTTGATAATTTTCTTTATGCTGTGTACAAAGTTTCCATATGTGCCTACCCAAATCATTTCTTAGAATGTCGAATGAAAATGACATATCGTCATTTAATTTTGAAAAATCACTGATTTTCTCAAACCAATATTCTCGATCTGATTGTTTCATTAATAAAGGGTGGATATTGGCTCCAGTGACAAATACATTTGTTGGCTTGCGGATCAGATACTGGTGAAAAATGTACGCCAATGGTTGTCGTATGGGAGCCTGACCACCAACTGCAATCCACTCAAAGGGTACTCGCACCTCAATAAACTCAGGTAGCACCACCAAATCTCCAACCATATTTTCATATGCACGGAGAAACACAGTTCCATAAATTGCACTCCGCATTTTCAGGCTTTTCTTCACTTCACTTTACTCAGCACTATTCGATACTATGATCCGGAAACGAATGTGATCGGAGCTGCTCTGAGCCATTCAATATATCGAGACACGGGGTGTTTATGTTTATGTTTGATAAAAATTGACATCATGAATAAAGAAGGAGAGGGCATTGGCTATGTCTATCGTCAGACTGAGTCATATGCAACGGTCAAATTTTTCCCAAAACTCATATCTTTATTACCCTCGCTCCATTTACATACACATCGCATGGTAAAGTGAGGGTGTTTACGGTTTATATTCACGGAAAGTTAGTGTAACGGTATTTTTTCTTCCTGGAAGACTCTATTTTCAAGAAAATTAATCTTATATTTATATATCAAATTAAAAAATCTGGATTGCACAATCAATACCGATTTTTGTATTGATAGGGGGAAATAATGAGGTGAACAATGAATTTGAGTGGAGCGTCTCTGATTGCATTATCTCCTTGATTCCCACACTATCCTCATAATTGTCATTGTCTCTAGCATAATACATGGGGAGAGAAAGAGATTCAATATTATACAAAATATTATTTTGCATAGGAACAGAATCATTCATTCATGATTTGAATGAAATCCCTAAAGAAACTAGCAGATTAACAAGCTAGGGAATTTACTCATTGAGATCGTCCCTGTAGAGCGCTGTCTGAATTTAGAGGCTAGGGTCTTCACATGAATGTTAAGGTACAAATATATATATCTCGTCAACCGATAACTGAAAAATCTACTTTATCATGATCACTTAGAGGAATGACTCCACTCCACTCATTTTGAATTCAAAACATTTGGATAACATGCACAAGGATTTGATATGATAGATGTAAAAGAATAATTTCTACATTCCTTTCAATTTTATTCAACATTCCGTTAATAAAATACATGAAAATAAATTCTACATTTTCTTCAATTGCATTCAACATTCAAGCAATTAAATACATGAGCATAATTTCTACATATTTTTTTGTTTCGGTGGATAACTCCTTAATCATAATCAATATAATTGTTTTTCAGTTGACAAAGGGAACAGTTTCTGACAAAAGGTGAGGGTCCATCTCCATGATTCAGGTTTTCAATCCTTTTGTGTTGATGAGGATATCGGCGATGATTTCTGATTTCATCCTGAATCTTCAGATTTTCTGACAACTGTGACCATAATTCATCAATGTTATTAGGTGCAAACTGAAGGAGAAAGCCCGTAAGAAAATCCCATTTTTCTAGAGATGATTTTTCATGCGCTCTCTTAGCTGATGAGAAGAAATGAACTCTTGGGTCAAGTGCTTCACTAAAATATCTTTCAAACCACACACTTACTGTCTGACAATTCTCATAGGTACAAGTATATGATTGTATTGTAACGCCATATTTTGGCCGTTACAAATGTTTGTTTTTTTGTTAGACCGGTATTGCGGTGAATGTTTATTTTTATTGGAATCACCAAGACGGAAAGTCCCGAGAAACGAGAAAGAATTTTTTTATTTAATTAATCCGTTTATTTTTGAATTTTCCGCCCTGAATATTCCCGCTCTTGGCGGAGTTTTCTTCACGCCGGAAGGAGGTGCCTGTAGACGGACCAAGACAACAGGGAACTGCTGAGATGGATTATCGACGCAGATAGCGGAAATCAATGAAAGGAGTTTTTCTTTTGGATTCTCCCATATGATTGGCGGAAATGGAAACCAAGGACGTCTGGACTATCGCAATTAATTCGATTATAATTAATTACGATAAATATTAATGAAGAGATGCTTGTAAAAATTTATTGCGGAATTTGAGACTTAGTCTTTTATCATAAATTTAATTACCGGACTTAAAGCAAAATAATACCAGCGATGAAAGAATAGAATTAACGTCATTGGCCAATTAATTTGGGAAGAGCCACCTGTGGTCTAATTTTCGACGCACGCCGGCGTCTTCCCTCACTTTCCGTTTTGGTGGCATATTGTACAGACGTGATTTTCGCTGTAAATAAATTCGATTAATTACCGTTGCAATAATCACAATACTTATCATTGCAATTAATATTTTTGGAGAAATTAAAATTACCGAGGATAATTGGAGATTTCTTGGACGATTACCGGGGAAGTTGGAGGATTGAAGAAAGGATTCGGCTTCGAGGTTAATCAACAACACTCCGGTAAGCGTGTGATTATTCTCGGCATAGTTTTGGACATATTTTTTTGTTGGCGTTGTTACGACGCTGGTAACTGCCATTTTCGGATTTGTCCAAGGCGTGTTAGTTTTTCTTTTATTATGTCGTAAATTAAAAGAAACGCGGAGCAATTTACTGTTATCTCGTTTCTCGCTAATTATTTTTTTCTTATTTCCGGAAAACTATTGTCGGGGTTCTTTTTTAAATATTGTCATTTAATTAATTTTTTTTTTAAAGAAAATGGTTGGCATCTGAATTTTCAGTGATAATTTTCTTTGGTGACGATAATTTTTTTTAATTTTTATTATTATTGCTTCCGAATGGAAGCATTGTAATGGTCATTTTTTTCGAATTTGAGATTTCATCGGATTATGACTACAAATGAGCTAAAATGTCGGAAAAAATATTTTTTTTTACATGTCTGTGTGTATGTATGTGTGTGTGTGTGTGTGTGTGTGGTTATGTGTGTGATGACACGTTTCATCACTTTATGCGGAACGGCTGCATGTATCGATATGAAATTTTAAGAAAATATGTACTACACAAACGCAATGCTCTCTGCAAAATTTCAACTAAATCAGTTCAATGGTTCTCGAGAAAAATCGAATTGTCAAAAAATCGTTTCTTAGACTTTTCTCAGCGAAAAATCAATTTACAGTATCTATCCTCCGCGAGGAGATGCGCGCGGATGAGGCGCACATTAAACACCGAGGGTGACCAGGGCTCTGATTTTTTTTTTTATATTTTTTTTACTATGATTTTTGAAAAATCGCGGTTATTGCAATAACTTAAAAAATATTTGAGCTAGAGACTTCAAATTTGGTGTGTTTATACATCTTATGATTACCAACTTTGCTATTTAATTTCAGCTAAATCGGTTCAATGGTTCTCGAGAAAAAGTGAATAATCAAAAAATCGTTTTTTCGAGTCTTCTTAGCGAAAAATCAATTTGCAGCGTCTATCCTCCGTGAGAAGATGCGCACGGATAGGGCGCACATTAAACCTCAAGGGTGACCAGTGCTCTCATTTTTACTTTTTCTATTATATTTTTTTCCTGTGATTTTTGAAAAATCACGGTAATCGCGATAACTTAAAAAATATTTGAGTTAGAGACTTCAAATTTCGTGTGTTTGTACATTTTATGAGTGCGAATTTCGATATTAAATTTCAACGTAATCGACCGAACAGCTCCTGAGATATTTTTGAAAAATTATTCCATGCAATGAGCGTATATGCACGGAATTGCTTGTCTGACCATATCCAAGTTGAGCTTGAAAGATCAATTTAGATGACCATCACCAATCTCAAAAATTTCAGATTTTTCAAAAGATTCTTCTATAAGAATGATGAAATTTCTTTTTTCTTCAGAAATTCAAATTTTTTTCAATTTTTTTTAAGGTCACTAGTATTTATCATTTCATCATTAGAAAGTAGATAATCTTTGCTCAATAAGTAAGACCGTATTCATCCTGATAGAATAACGTAGAGAAGTGGAAATAATTCCTGATACGTAAACTCTAATTTCCAGATTTTTAATTTGAAATGAATCTCATATTTATTCTGTACTGTATGTTATATTTATTATCGAAAGTCTTATTCAAAATAAAATCATCATTCAAGATAAAATAGTTGAAGAATCAAGTTTCCCTTGGGGTTCAAGGGTTCGAGGTTTTTCAATATCAAAATTGTTGCTTGATTTTCATTTTCAAAGTTATGAAAAATAAATAGTTCAAAATCCATTCGGAAGCTTTATGCCAATTGCATTGGCATAATATTAAATGTTTTTCGTGATTAATTCTTCAATAGTGAAGACATCATAGAGTGAATGAAGAAGGTTGAAATTTACGAAAAATGCCCATAGGGTGAAGCACCTGCTTGTTTTTTTATTTTTATTCTATTAACGACGATTGATTGTCGTCTAATTTATTGATCTAATTTTTATCATTTTTTTAATTGTTAAAATTTTCATCACTGGAAATATTAAGGCGTATTTTATGGGACGCCGATTGTCCATGCGACAGTAAAGTCTTAAGGTACTTGTCGCGGGAATCAGAATTAATTCAAATTTTGACTTTTGATTTTCTTGACTATTTTTTTTTAAGACAATTAAATTCAATAACCGAAATATTTATTTTTTTATTATTACTGTAATGTTTTTTTTTAAAGAGCATAGTTAAAAGAGATATCGCTCTAAATTAAAATTATAAAAACTAAATTGAATTTTGTTGTTTTTCCTCCGACCATCAGAATTTAAATTATTTTGTTGGTAATCGGCCATAGTGGTCACTCCAGAATTTAATTAATTTAACGCATTGATTTATTATCAAAGCACCAACGTTTCGTCTGCTGTGCGCAGACCTCTTCAAATTCAAAAATGTTTGAATTTGACAGTTAAAATGAGTGTTCTGGATAATGACACAAGAGAAAAAATCTCTTGGTCAAAAAGTTTTTATGATTAATAATGACTATTAGATTTTCATAAATTAATAAATATATGCACCCTGAAGAGGGCTGCGCACAGCAGACGAAACGTTGGTGCTTTGATAATAAATCAATGTGTTAAGTTAATTAAATTCTGGAGTGACCACTATGGCCGATTACCAACAAAATAATTTAAATTGAATTTTATTTCATTTAGAAATCTGTATTCCTTTTCGATGAATTTACAGGTGAGTTGTTGAACCCAGCCGCCTCCGCGGTCATTAGGATTTTGGAATCCTTTTGTTACTGACTAGTCAGATAATCACCTGGGGATTAAATTTTGATATTTCTTTGTTTGTTATGATTTTCGGACGAAAGGTCGTCCTGGCGCCCAACAATTAACGTTGTTTGAATTTATTGATTTTTTTGAATATTTTGATTCATTTCAGTTTCACGATATTATTTAATGACCGTGGATTGAAAATATGTGACAGTATACAGCTGTATTGTCCATGAATCCAACACTCAGCTTCACCTGAATTCATCAATTTCAGATTATCCATTCGCTGACAACCCAAATCCTCGAGATTAATTATAATCTTTCTCGTGTAGGACTCCAACCATTTTTTCTTTTGTGAACCTTTTACAAAAATAACATCTCCACTTTCTGTGATTTTCTCAACAGTTTCTGCAATTTAATCGTATGCAATTAAACCTGTTTTCCATAGTAATCCAGGGAAATTCCTGGTGAGCCATTAATTTGTTGCTTTATATTTTGCAGGTGAGTCATTCCATGCACACGGTGATTCAAAAAGTACACAGGAATAATCTGCTGATCTGAGTGAAAACACTGCCAATTCCATCAGACCAAATTGATGGATCGGATGATGGAATCCTTGCATATCAACGATTAACATTTTTTTCACAATTTTAATTACTAATCACTGGAACTGTTAAAACACACTTGCACGTTCTGCACGACTCCGGAATCAGAAATAATTGTGAGAATCCAAGATCTCTTTATATAGGGTCTGTCACTAGAACAACGATGATGATGACGTCATTGTTCTGGAACAAGCCACGACACTAGCACCATCTGATGGTTGAGAGTTCTGCAGTACTAGCGCCACTTGCTAGTCATACGGGACTAGCTAACATCATTAGGGATGACTCATAGTCCTGGATGAATCTTTGATGACTCATTGTCATGGATGAATCATTGATGACATCACTGATGACTCATTGTCATGGATGAGTCATTGATGACGTCATTAATGATTCATAGTCCTGGATGATTCATTGATGACGTCATCAATGACTCATAGTCCTGGATGATTCATCGATGACGTCATAAATGACTCATAGTCCTGGATGAATCATATCGATGACATCATAAATGAATCATAGTCCTGAATGAGTCATCGATGACGTCATCCTTCTAGAACTTTCGGCGACACTAGCGCCCTCTGGTGGCGGCTCACGGGACTATGGGTCAGAACCCGCCTAGTATACCTACTCTTCTTCAATTCCCTTCTCCATGATTTCCCTGTTTAACTCTTCCTCCTCATTTTCGGCGTTCTCGTCTGTATTTCTTGCCTGCTCCACTTCCCCTCCTTCTGGTCCTTCGTTTGCGCTTTCCATTTCGTCCACCCCGGGGAGATTTCTGAAATGGCTCAGCCATTCTCCCTCCTTGATGCACGGATTCCTCGAGCCAAGCCACGTACCTTTCCTTACAGGAACATTCCTCTATAAAAAGGAACAAGAACGCAAACAATCGATACATCGAAAGTTGTCACGATTAAAGTGGAGTCCTCATTCCTCATTGGTCAATTAAATTGTGAGTAGTATAGTACGCGTAATATACTATAGTGAAGATACCTAACGGGCGCGCTGTAGCGCGCCATCGGTCTCGTAATGATATAAATAACAAATTATTCCTGAAGGATATTTGCAGTAAAAACTGGGATTCTGTCTATCACATGGTCAATAATGATGACAAAGTCAACTTCCTGAATAATGTCCTCCTTAAAAACTTTGATTGACATGCCCCGTCAATTAATGCCACGGTTCACAGACCTGCAGTCCCATGGTTAACGAAGGATATTGAAGATGGAATGAAGTTCCGGGACCAAGTGAGGAGCAAACAGAGACGCTCAGGTTTAGCAGTTCTTCAGAAAGAATACCTTAGACTTAGATTGGAAGTTGTTATGACCCAAATAATATATAAAATAAGATTCCATTTTATTAAGAAATGATAAGCAAAACAAGTGGCATTGGTAAGGCTACGAGTGCAAGCTCAGCACTTCAAGTCTTACTCCACCTCCTTACGTTGTCGCTTACCTCACTGGGAGTGAGGTAATGCAACACCGAAGGCGTAAACAAAACGATAATATATAAACGATGGCCGGGGAAGTCTCTTGGCCATTAATTCGCAAAACAGTAACGTGTATTATTTTTAAATTATACTTAGTTAATAAAGAATTAAATTATTTTATCTCTCGTTTAAATTGCATTATTTAAATCGAACCCTTCAGGGCTAACATTTTGGTGGCAGCGAAGTTTAGCCAGCGGCCTGATCAACCACTGTCAAGAATTTTACGAAGAGAGACATTTTTTTGAGTTTTTTTTATTCAACTTTTGCGTTACTATTGTTTTTTTTACTCTCGAGAGAAGAACTAGACGTTATCATATAACGTGAGGAATCAGCAGAAGAGTCTTTGGAAATAGACAGCTGATTCATTTTCTGTTGAGATCGATAATAATTATATTTCTTTCTCAAAGAAATTGTATCGACTTTGAATGAGTCAGACATCGTTCTCAGGGATTGTCGGTAATTTACGTGGTGCACTAAATCAGATGCGCCCTGTCGCAAGGAGAACATTACATTTTGGGAATTTGAGCGCTGTGTCAGAAACCCAGGAGTCTGCAGAAGAACAAAATAACGAAAGATATTCACGGGGAGTGGAAACTCAACGTACTTATAATCAATCGTTTGACGGAAGCCTGCTCAACAACATGGATGGAGTTGACAGAGAAACTGCAGACGTCACAGGAGTGAGGACCATCAATGGTCAAGTAGGGAATTCAACTGCACGTCAGGATGTAGAGGGTTCGCCAGTCTACGAAGAACAATTCAGTACTCCTAACTTAAGGACACCGTTTTCAGTTCCGGGAGGATCTTTACTAGTTGGAAATTTTACGCCAGAACTCACTATCGAACAACAGCTCAGAAAAGAAAACAATCGATTGCGCAATGAAATGCGTCTAGCTTGGGAAAATGACACCGAGAGAGGAGCCCTGGCAGATGACGTTTTGCGACAATTAGATCTTGCAGGAGGTATACTTCAAGCAGAAAAAAGAGAAAAAGAAGATTTAAAGCGACAGTTACGTGATGCGTGTAGAAGACTCAACACACGTGACACTGATAACTGGGAATTGAGGCCTAGAACAGACAGAAATCCTCATCAAGATGATAATGAAGAATTTCTTAGCCTCAAATCCGCTTTGCAGTCAGTAAGAGACTACAATGGGGAAAGCTGGGAAAAATTAGCAGCTTTTCAGCGCTCCTGTGATACTGCAAAGGAGATGGTCCATCCATCAGAAAGAGACAAATTACTCACTTTGATTCTGGGCAGTAAATTAGAAGGTAAAGCACTTATCCAATTAAAACTTAAAGAAGTGTCAAGTTTTGAGGAGCTGAAACGGGAACTGGAGGCATTATTTGGAAGAACTACATCTCTCATCGGTCTGCAAGTAGATTTTAATAAGCTGCAGCAGAGACCTGAAGAGGATGTGAGCAAGTTCGCAGCACGCGCAGAGCGCGTAACAATGGAGTTGGTTGAAGCAATCCCAACCGTTAACACAGATCTGGGTGAAAATGGAAGAGAAGGCCTGAGAAGAGGGATTTTGACCCTGGCAAAAGCCAATTTTGAACAAGGTTTGCGAGGCCAAGTGCAAATTCTTGTAAGGGCTAACAATTATAAAACCTTGCATGAATCTTGCATTGGGGCCATCGAACTAGAGAAAACTATTTCCACCAATTTGGGGGGAAGATATAAGCCTACTGGGAATACTAGTAATAATAGTAATAGAAATTCTCAGGGGAGTAGCAGACAATCAATGGGGAGAGAATCATCTGGAGGAGGTTGTTTCAATTGTGGTCAGTTGGGTCATGTTGCAAGAGATTGCAAAAATGGCAAAGGAGGTCAACGTAAAACAATTTTACCAGTTGCTGACCGTCGCAGCGTCAACGCTTTTACGCAAGCATGCAAATATTGTGGACATTCAGGGCATGATGCAATGAATTGTTACCGATTAAAAAAGAAATTGGGGCTACAAGAATCTACATTCTTGAAGCAAAGAATGGAGCACCAAACAAGGTCAATAATGCAACGACTCAAAATCTGAATAATTCCAAAAAGAGGAACGACGCTACAGCGAAGGAAAATACTTTACCAGTAGGAGCCTTTCAAATTCAAATGGTAAAAGTAGAAGAAGAGGGAGAATCCAGTCAGAATGCTGTACAAAAAAGAATGATAAAGGCAAGAGATCCATCATCACAAAAAAATCATCTGATTTTTCCAGCTAAAGGATTGAAAGAGTCAACGATGTTTCTATGGGATTCAGGAGCGTCTGCATCCGTCATCAAATCCGGACTGTTACAAGATGATGTCAAAATAAATTCAGGGAACAAACTACTGAGAGGAATAGGAGATACTGACGTTACAACAATTGGTACTCTAATACTTTATCTGCAAATAAATGGAGAGGAATTGGGACATCTGTTTCACGTTGTTCCGGACAATTTTCCATGCGTAGGAGGAATCTTGGGAGAAGACTTTATTGAGGCTGAAGACTTGAAAATCACAATAAGTGTGGGACAAAGTGTCTCTATTGATGGAGTAAGTTTGAACTTCCTCAGGGGGAGGAAACCTCTAAAAATCGAGGCTAGAACTGAAAAATTAATTTGGGCTACGGTAAAAAATGGAGAACGAGGTGTTGTAAAAAAGAGAAAATTATAGAAAGGAATTTTTCTTGGAGAATGTCTGACAGAAGCAAAAAAAAATCGAGCAATCGTTTGTGTAATTAATATTACGAACGAAAATGTTTATTTGGATACTCCAACTGTCGACTTGGAAGAATTACCTAACTGTGACGCATTGGAAATTATGCAATTGAGAGGGACATCAGTGAAGAAAGATCGAATTAAGCTCTTGCATGACAATCTACGATTAGATGACTTGAACAAAGAAGAACAAGCAGGAGTTCCACCCGTCGGAACACAAAGGAAAATTTAGTTTTATTTTAAATTATTTAAATTCAGCAATGACCAAAAATGGCCCAGTAATTGTTTTTGTAAGGAGTTCCACCCTTTGTGCGTTATTTGCAAACCCCACTCTTTGTGTGACCTTTAATATTTTGCCAATTCGATTGGCAAAATGCTTCCGAATGGGATTTCACCCATAATCAATCAAATCTCTATTAAAATGAATATCTTTTCAATCGCTCAAAAAATAACATTATTCTCGCAAGAAATACGCACTGATAGATCCCTACAAATATTGCTTGAGACTGTATCGATCTACTTAGTATTTCATCTACGATACTTAGAATCAGCTTGGAATTCGAAACCTCAGCTTAAAATAATCGATTAAATTGCAATAATATCACATTGTACATAAAAATTCAATATTAGATGAAAATTCAGATCCTATGATGGAACACAAAAATTGACGTTCGGGTTACAAATAGGATTTCTATTCTTTCTGATTGTCGTCAGAATGAAAAGTTACTCATTTCGTAGAAAAAATTGTCTACATTCGAATGGTGAAATGAAAAATAGTAGTGTTCCTAAGGAGAAAGCTAAGAAAAACCGTGATTTTTGAAAAAACTAATTTATCGAACATCCTTACAAGAGACTTCTTCTGAAAAATCTGAAATTATCACCATTTGTGGGGCTCATTGAGATGGATCTTTTAAGCTGAACTTGGATGTAATCGCTTGGATAGTTTTCGAGATATAACCTCTTTTCATAAAATGGTTTTTGGCTAATATCTCAGAAACTACTGAAACGATTTCGCCCAATTTCAATACCAAACTTTTCGCTCATTAGATGCACAAACTGGTGAAATTTGAAGTCTCTAACTCAAATAGTTTTTGAGCTATCGTGTATAGTAAATTCAGGATAAAAAACACTGTAATTGAAATTATCTGCAAACGAAAAATCTGAGCAAAATTTACCCCGAGCGAGAATTGTGAGTTCAAATGAGATGTATTTCATCGCTGAGAGTGGGGGCTGTGAATCAATTTTTCGCGGAGAAAATTCGAAAAAACGATTTTTCGAAAATTTGAGTTTTGTCGAAAAGTACTCAACCGATTTCGCTCAAATTTCACTGACAGCAACTTGCATGGAGAGGGAGAGTACTGTTAAATTTTCAGCTCACCAAGTATTACCGTTGCTGAGCAATGAGCTGATATCTGTCACACATACACACACACACACACACACACATACAGACATTTTTTAAAAATGTCATTTCTCGACGTTTTGGATCATTCTGAGTCATATTCCGATAAAATCTCGAAATCGAAAAAATCGCGTTTACAATGCTTCCATTCGGAAGCAAAAAGAGAGCATACTCGAGATTCTGGAAGATTACAATTCCATCGTACAGCTTCCAGGAGATTCACCTGGAATTATCAATCATTTGGAACATTCCATCCCTACAATGCCAGATAAGCCAATTGTGAATGTACGTCCACATCGTTTGCCGCATGCACAGAAAGAAGAAGTCGAGCGTCAGGTAAAAGAGATGCTAGAGAATGGGGTTGTGCGACCAAGTCATAGCCAATGGAACGCACCATTGCTGGTTGTTCCAAAGAAGCCTGATGCCTCTGGAAAGGTTAAACTGAGGGTTGTTGTGGATTTCAGAAGATTAAATGAGATCACTATTGGAGATTCATTTCCAATACCAAATATTACAGAAATTTTAGATCAACTGGGAAAAGCAGAGTATTTCTCAACACTAGATTTGGCCTCTGGATTCCATCAGATTCCAATTAAAGAGGAGGATAAATGTAAAACTGCCTTCTCAACACCACTGGGACACTATGAATTCAATAGATTGCCTTTTGGGGTCAAAGGTCGGCCTGCTACGTTGCAGAGATTGATGAATTCTGTCTCAGCCGGAATACAAGGCTTACGTTGCTTTGTATACTTGGATGACATCGTAATATTTGGAGCTACTCTCAAAGAACACAATGAAAGACTACGAGAAGTTTTGCAAAAATTGAAAAAAGCAAATCTCAGATTACAGCCAGATACATGTAACTTCCTGAGGAAAGAGGTCGTTTATCTAGGACATGTGATAAGTCAAGAAGGTGTAAAAATGGATCCAACTAAAATTGAGACAATAAAGGAATTTCCTGTACCGAAAAATGCTAAAGGAGTCATTGTAGTGACGTGGTTATTTAAATGAATGCATCACTAACACTGCAATTAAAATATATAAAATTGCGTTTATTAAAGTACGTGATATAATACAAGTCAATAGTGTGGTGATTGAGATGCGTTCTTGTGAACTGCCGATACGCGAGTGTAATTTAATAATCACCATATAAGGATACCCGAAACTCGGAATATCCACACAAAAGGAAATTGAAAAGAATACGCGTTACAATGGTCAAGAGCGAGACAGGTATAAATAATATGCGATAGAAGATATTATTTGTGCTCTTCAAGTACACGCGTACTGTAGCGGTTGCTACATGGCTCCCTTTGTTGGAAAAAAACGTAGTTTTTTAGATGCTGTAACATAGAAAAAGAATTATTTTTGTCTTTCAAATGGGCACGAAAATTTGAGTGCCAAGTAACGTTAAAAAAAAATTTTGGGTGTTCCCAGTGAAACTGTTTTCTGGGATTACGATAGTCTTGTTATGTGTCATAGAAGAAAATCTTGATTCTTTCCTGAGAAAACAATACTTTCTTAGTTTTTTTAGTTTTTACCGCAGCTGCGTAACTCGGTCCAGCCTGTGGACTGTCTTGCTGCAGTGGTTGTCCACGGTTTTGATCATGTGCTGGCGATACTGGATCTGGTGCCTGCTTTGCATCTTCTGGTAGAATATATGCTGGCTTTAATCTGTCCAGCGAGATCGGTACATTTGTTAGTGGCGCTCCTCTACCCATTCCTTTAGCGCGAACGATATAGTGTTCCTCATGTCTGCTGATGACTTTATATGGACCATCATACGGTGGAGAATGGTTGTGGTTTTGCGTCTCGGTACGGACGAAAACGTGTGTGCTTCTTGCGAGATCTTTATGCGTGAATGTAGGCCTCTGTCCATGTCTTGACATCGGTACCGGGGCCATTTGTGCAAGATGTCTGCGAAGGTCTTTTGTGAGTTGAGGAGCACTTCAATGATCAGTTGGAGCGAGAAATTCTCCAGACACGCGGATATTCTCTCCATACATTAATTCGGCTGGAGTGGCCTGGATGTCCTCCTTGAATGCTGTTCTCATTCCTAGCAAGACGAGAGGAAGAGCGTCAAACCAAGAGTCTCCGTGGCATGGTAACGCTGATTTGAGCTGCCGATGGAGTCTCTCCACAAGTCCGTTTGCTTGCGGGTGTAACGGTGTTGTCAGTTTTCTCTGAATTCCTAATAAATTCGTGAGTTGGTGGTACGTATCTGCTATGAATTGTCCACCTCTGTCTGACGTTATCCTCAGAGGGACTCCAAATCTTGCTATCCAGTTTTGGAGTAGCGCGTGGATTACGGTACTGGTGTTGTAATCCTGGAGCGATACAGCCTCTGCGAATCTCGTGAAACGGTCGATGATCGTCAAACAATATTTATATCCTTTTGAAGGCGGTAACAAGATGAGATCGATATGTATGTGTTCGAATCGTCGTGACGGTAATTCGAAGTTGGAGAGTGGCGTGGAAGTGTGTCGTGATACTTTGTTTTTCTGACACGCCAAACAGTATTTGCTCCATTCCATACAATCTTTGCTTATCAATGGCCAAACGTAATGTTTCGTGACCAGATTCTTCGTTGCTTTTCTGCCAGGATGCGCTAGCGAGTGAAGTGAATCGAAGATTTGTCTTCTGAGTTTCCTCGGGACGTATGGACGTACTGTATTTGACTCGACGTCACAATACAATGTCATGTTGTCTGGAAACCTGATTTCTCTCAGCTGCAACGCGTTTCTTGGGTTTTGAAGTAGTTGCTGTAATTCTGGGTCTTCTTTCTGAGCGTTACTCAATTCTTCCGTCGTGACGGATCTGGTAACCGCGTCGACACGCGAAAGTGTATCAGCTACGATATTTTCGGAGCCCGCAACGTGGCGTACGTCGGTGGAGAACTGTGCGATAAAGTCCAATCGCCTGAATTGCCATGGTGATGCACGATCCGGTTTCTGCTTGAACGCGTGCGTCAACGGTTTGTGATCGGTATAGATGACCACGTGACGTCCTTCGAACATGTGTCTGAAATGCCGAACTGCTTCGTAGATTGCATGGAGTTCGCGATCGTATGTTGAGTACTTCTGCGACGATAACGTTAATTTCCTGCTGAAAAATGCCAGCGGCTGCCACGATGTATGGTGTCGCTGCTGTAGAACTGCTCCGATAGCGTGATCGGATGCATCAGTAAATAATGCCCACTCGGCCTCGCTGTTTGGATGCGACAGCAGAGTAGCATCGGCTAAAGCTTGCTTGCATTTTTCGAAAGCGGTTTCCAGTTCTGGCGTCCAGCTCACGATCTGGTTGCTCTTCACCTCCGGGCCTTGAAGTTCAGCGTTGAGAGGAGCTAATATCTCTGCTGCGCCCTTGATGAATTTGCGGTGAAAGTTGATTGTGTCCTGAAATCCTCGAAGTTTCTTTATTGTAGAGGGCTTCGGAAACTCCCTGATAGCCGTGACGCGATCTTGAGGGGGTTTGAATCCCTGCTCGTTAATTGTGTGGCCGAGAAACGTAACTTCTGGTTTTCCAAAGACTGATTTCGTGACGTTAATGACGAGACCGTATTTCTGTAATCGTTGGAACAGTGTTGTGAGGTGCTCTCTATGTTGTTCCTCATTTTCCGATGCTACCAAAATGTCATCAATGTACGGGAACAAAAATGGTAGATCGCGTGTGGCTTCGTCAATCAGACGCTGAAAAGTCTGAGCCGCGTTCCTGAGTCCGAACGTCATGTACGGGAATTCGAATAATCCGAACGGTGTGATTATCGCGATTTTCTCGATATCTTCTGGTGCGACCGGTATCTGATTAAATGCTTTAACTAAATCAATCGTCGAGAAGATTATTTTGTTGTGCAGATTTGCCGAAAAATCTTCTAAATAGCGTACCGGGTACGTATCCGGAATTGTTCGATCATTTAGCGCGCGATAGTCGCGACAAGGTCTCCATTCGCCATTTTTCTTCGTCACTAAATGGAGTGGCGATGACCAAGGTCCTTCAGAACGTCTCGCGACACCGAGCTTCAACATGTTTGAAAATTCCGCTTGAGCCGTTTTCAGTTTGTCAGGTGCAAGTCGTCGTGCCTTGCTCGAAACTGGTGGTCCTGGTGTCGTTCTGATGTGGTGCACAGTCGTATGTGCTGCTACACGAAGTTGACCATCTGGTTTAGTGATTGATGGAAATTGTGTTAACAATTGTAACCACGGTGAATCGTTATTCGTCTGGACTGATTTGATCGATTGCGCTTCGAAACGCGTTTATTGACCACGTGTTGTGAGTCCAGTTGTCCCGTCAACGATACAATTATTTCTCAAATCTGGCATAAGATTGAAGTGGTGCAGGAAGTCTGCTCCTATGATAGGCTTGGAGACTTCTGCTTCTACGAAACGCCATGTTAGATCTCTACGTAACCCGATGTTTAATGTTATAAGCATGTGACCGTACGTGTTGATCACAGATCCATTTGCCGCGTATAGTTGATATCCCGTTGGTTTTGCCGTAGCTTTAGGCCGTCTGCACGGGAAGACTGAAATATCAGAACCGGTATCTATGAAGAATTTAGTTCCGTTGTTTTTGTCGGTAACGAATAGGCGGACGTGTTTTGAGAATCATTGTCCGCCGCTAGTGATTCTCGACTGAGTTTCCCTGATTCGATGGTTTATTTCTTTGAAATTTGCAGCCATCGATACATTTGCGTACGTCATTACCGAATTTGTAATGGTAAAAACAAATACCTGACGGATGCGTTACTTTCCTGTGTTGTGAGTTGGATCGGGGACGATTTCCTCCTCCGGATCCAAACTTTTGTCGGGAGCGTGATCGTGACTTCCTCTTCGCGAGTGCGGCTACTGCTTTTGTCAGGGCCTCAATTTGTTGCTCCAGGCTGTTCGTTGGCGTCGACTGTACTGCTGAAACGCTCGGCCTGAAAACTTCATACATTTTGTCCGTGATTTCGGCAAGCTTCGTCAGCTGGGTGTCAGCTGGTTGACAGACGAGACACGCTTGAATCTGCTCCGGTAGGTGAGACAGCCAACGTGTCTGCAGTACCTGTTCGTCAATATCTGTAACGAGAGATTTTAAGTGGCGTAGATACTGTCCGGGTGTTCGGTCACCAATGCGTTCGCGGTCCAGCAACTGTAATAAGTTCGCTTGCTTTGACTGCGAAAAACAGGAAATTAATTGTTTTTTAATTTGTTGATAAGGTGTATTAATTGGCACGTTTATGATTAGGCCTTCGACTTGCTCTGCTGCCTTGCTATCTAAATTTGCGAGGGTATGATAATATTTTTGTGTTTCAGTTACGATACCGTATAAATTGAATTGAGCCTCCAATTGTGTGAACCATAATGTCGGCTTCTCAGAGTTAAACTGTGGAATTCGTATGTTTGGAGTCGCCTCTGCCGTGGTTGCATGGCTGCCAGTACCTGTTCCACTGTCCGGCATATTGAAAAATCTGTAAAATTAATCTGAAAAAAAAATAAAGGCTGAAAAGTTCTTCATTTAAATCACTGGCACAGCACAATGTCTATCAGTGCTCCGCAATGTGTCAGAGCTCAGATTAATGTATTGAAAACACGTGGAAATGCACGCACTGTAATATTCGAATTAAAATTCAGAATATTATTTGGTGTCTCTCTCGCACTCATGGTAACATTTTAAACGTCTTTAAATTCTATTATTTTGTTTCGCGTCTGTTGTTGTCGTACGCGGGCGGCACGTTGTCTCTCTCGCACTCACGATACTGTATAGCCGTGACAGTTGGGCCAATGTTTTGATGACGTATGTCACTGGACACGAAAAATAGACGCGCACAGTATTAAATGTAAAATATAATTTTTATTACGCGTTTCAAACGTCTTTAATAAAAACTAATTAGTGCACTTCGTTAATAAAATTGAATGAGAAATGTTTCTAAATTCACTTTCTCACTCGCACACTCGAAACGGTATAGCAACGGACGCGTGCTTTCGTCTTTTTTATTTGCGTTTACGTGCACGTGGTTGAATAAATTAACGGAAAATTTTTTAATAATCATTGACACTGTGTAATCACCGATATTGCACTTGATCACGTCGGGGTCACCAATGTAGTGATGTGGTTATTTAAATGAATGCATCACTAACACTGCAATTAAAATATATAAAATTGCGTTTATTAAAGTACGTGATATAATACAAGTCAATAGTGTGGTGATTGAGATGCGTTCTTGTGAACTGCCGATACGCGAGTGTAATTTAATAATCACCATATAAGGATACCCGAAACTCGGAATATCCACACAAAAAGAAATTGAAAAGAATACGCGTTACAATGGTCAAGAGCGAGACAGGTATAAATAATATGCGATAGAAGATATTATTTGTGCTCTTCAAGTACACGCGTACTGTAGCGGTTGCTACATCATGTCATTTCTAGGATTAGCAGGATATTACAGAAAATTCATAAGAGATTTTTCTAAAATAGCTAAACCACTTACCGAACTCTTGAAGAAGGAAACGAAATGGACTTGGAGTGACAAAGAGCAACTTGCTTTCGATACTTTGAAGGAGAAGCTAGTAACAGCACCGATTCTCCAGTATCCAGATTTTACTAAGCCATTTCTATTAACAACAGATGCGTCTAATAGAGCCATCGGAGCAGTTCTTTCTCAAGGAGAAATTGGCAAGGACTTGCCAATTTCTAGAACATTGAATAAAGCAGAGACGAATTATAGCACAATAGAAAAAGAACTATTGGCTATCGTTTGGGGCGTGAAACACTTCAGACCTTATCTCTATGGGAAGAAGTTCTATGTCATCACTGATCATCGACCTTTGAAATGGATTTCCAACGTCAAGGATCCAGGATCAAGATTAATGCATTGGCGATTAAAACTAGGAGAGTATGAATACGAGGTGGTGCATAAAGCAGGTAAACTGAATACAAATGCTGATGCATTGAGTCGAATGTTTGTTATGACGCGGGCTCAGCAAAAGAAAGAGACCGAAGAAAATGAGGAAAACAAGTCAGCAATATTGAGCAACGATGAAGTGACGACTCCACCTGCTGCTGATATCCCAATAATTCTTCGGGAATATCATGATACACCTTTGGGAGGACATCTTGGAATTAAGAGGATATATGATAAAGTGAAATTAAAATATCATTGGACTGGCATGAAGAGAGATATAGAAGATTACGTCACAAATTGCAAGAAATGTCAGCTGAATAAACTGGGGAAAACTACCAAAGTGTCAATGGTCGTTTCAAATACACCAGAAACATCATTCGAACAGTGTTCCATGGATATTGTGGGACCACTGACGGAGTCTGAGCTGGGGAATAAATATATATTGACCTTTCAAGACGCTCTTACGAAATTCAGCAAGGCTATTGCCATCCCGAACCAAGAAGCATCTACAATAGCACGTGTTTTCGTTGAAAAAATAATTTGTGAGCATGGAGCGCCTGAGCGACTACTCACAGACCAAGGGACAAATTTTACAAGCGAATTGTTTAAACACGTTTGTAAATTACTGAGAATTAAGAAAATTCAGACAACAGCATATCATCCACAGACGAATGGAGCTCTGGACTGATCTCATCGTACGTTAGCCGAATATTTGAGAAGTTTCATAGACGAGGAACATTCCGATTGGGATAATTGGTTGCCGTACGCTATGTTTATATATAATACGACACCACACAGATCGACCAAAATGACACCATTCGAACTTCTTTACGGAAAACAAGCCGAAATTCCAACGTCTGTGAAGCAACCACCAAGGTTAATGTACTCGTATGATGATTATGCACAAGAGTTGCGAGAACAATTACGAACAGCATGGCAAATTGCGAAGGAAAACGTCACGGAGTCGAAAGAAAAATCGAAGACACAATACGACAAAGATTCCAGACAAGTTGAGTTTAAGATAGGAGATCAAGTACTGATGAAAAACAACGTAGTTCGACGTGGAAGAACAAAGAAATTAACTCAACCCTGGATTGAACCTTATACTATTGTGGAGAAGAATTCCGATGTCAATTACACGATTTGATCAGGCAAGAAAATGAAGACACACCGAGTCCATGTGAATCAGCTTCGACCATTTACAGAGTTATGACTATATGGTCTCTTCGCCTCGGAACAAGAACAAATATTATCAAAAGAACTTGGAAAATACGATCGAAATCATGGGATAATTGATGTTTTTATTGTATCAATTAAAATTGTGTTACAGTTTAGATATAATAATATCTCCATAGTTATAATTCCATTGTTCATTGAGGAGGAAGAATCCTGGAGACATGAAGCCACGACGCTGACACATAGAACATCGAAGGTAGTCCCGTGTGTGATAAATGGGCACATGGCATGGCTGAGGAAATGGTTCCTCATCGAAGAGGCGTCGCAAGTTGAAAATGTCAAATATTTGGTTATCAAATATTCCAGCATTCCAGAGAAGAGAATTTGTTCCTCTTTCGGCTTTTCTCCATCGTCTGATCTGCTTCCGGTATTGAAAGTTCATGAATCCATGACGATATGGATAGTTCCTCTTCTACATAGACAAACAGAAATTGTTTCGTGTGAAATCATAAAGAAAATAGAGATCAATCAGGCATCAATTGTGCAGGAAAACATAACGATGAAAGAAGTATTTACCAGAAATTCCAAGGAAAAGTCGTCTTTTGCATGCCGAGAATACGGATGCACTGGCTTACGAGCTGGACGGAGTATTGCACGCCGATATTCTGATATGGCATGGCCGTATTGGTGGCATCCTGGACAGGGTAGCGCACGATTCCAAGATCGCAATGCGTCAGTTAGTGGAATAATGGGCTTCTTCTCCACTTTATGTTTTATCGCACGATTGTTTATTTCCGCAGAGGTCTTCCGGATAACTGTGCCTTTTGGCTGGAGTGCAGAATTTTTATATCGGAAGTTGTTGCTGCGTCAGCGATCTCGAAATTTTGGAGTTCAATGCGCGCAAAAACTTCCTGGTATTGCAAAAAAATTGTGGAAACTTCTGGTAATCCTCATGCTAGGAAGCATGTTTTTGCAGGTAAGGGGGGAGGGACATATAATACAGAAATTTGTCCACACTCCTGGGATTCATTTTGAGCCAATTGGGAAACTTTATCTCAGCAACTATCAATGGACCATAGCAGCTTCAACCGACATAGAACCTTGGATTTGAAGAGCTGATCAAGTGAAAGATTATCTTTGGAAGACAAAAGTTTTGAGTTACAACGGTTCTGCGAAAGAACATGGAAAAAATTTCAAAATGATTGCAGAGCAATGGATTTCCGAATTCGAAGAGACTCAAGAACTCCTCTTAGGATTGCTAGGGTTAGAAGAACCTGCAAAGAGAAAGCGAGGCCTGATAGATGGCCTAGGGACTGTTGTGAAGTCGCTGATCGGTACCATGGATGCTGAGGACGCTCAAGAAATTCATGAGAGATTGAAGCGACGGGAAAATGAAAAAACAACTTACTTCCAAACAGCAGGAAAGCAAATCGAAATCCTCAATTCCACATTATCTCAATTACGAAGTGCAGAGGAAACTATTCAGCAAAATGAACAGATCATGCTGGAAACAACAAAAGAAGCCCTAAAACAATTAAATGCTGGAGCTGATCGACTCACAACACGAGTGGCATTGGATGAACACTTCATGTTAGTGGAGGCGGTCATGAATGGAGTCCTGCGAGATGCTGCGAAGATAATCAAACTCTTGACCAATACTGGAGGAAAGATACTGAGTACAGGCATCCTCTCGGAAAATCAATTGGTAACCATATTAAAAAGGGCCCAATTGCCAACAGGTTTAAGCTTTCCATTTGAAGTAAAAATCGGCGGAATATATGAAATGGAGGAGGTATCAACAGTGAGTGTACACAGAGTTGGCTTACGGGTCATTACACTCGTGAAAATACCACTGGTCAACTTCCAAGTGTTCGATATTTTCATGACGCATGGAATTCCTGTGAGAACTTCACCCGATTTTTATTCATACTTGGAGCCGGACAATGAACTTCTGACGATACATGGGGCAACGCAGCAATACATTCTATTAACACTACCGCAATTAAAAGAATGCAAAAGGTTACGTGGACAATATCTCTGTACGGAGATATTCCCAGTACAGGCTATAAAGTCATATAGCCCTTGTGAAGTACAAATGTACTCTAGTCCAGGAGAGGTGCCAGACGTCTGTGTATCAAAACACTTGCCTCTTAAACATCTGTTGCTGATCACCATGCACGAGAGTAATTCTTGGATTTATGCTGCTTCACAACCAGAAGAGATCATAGTCAAATGTGAGAACGAAGAATCAAGGGAAGTCCTGCAAGAGACAGGAATAATACAAGTGACAGACTTTTGTGAAATAGTAACATCAGATTTCACAATAAGAGGTCGCAGGTCATCGGGAATAAAATTTGATCTTCATATGCAGCCAAAGCTAAATCTATCACTGAGTGACGTTGAGAAAGAGAATCTGAACCAAAGCTGGGTCCAGATGAAGGAAGTCCGACTCAAGAGCGTCATAAGTAATGTTGGAGAAATCAATGGTCTTCAACTACAACTAGGACGAGAAAAACAGAAACTAGAAGAGAATGATTCCTCAGATAAGTATCGGGAATTCATTACACATCCAACAACGATATGCTCTGGTGTGATGATCCTATTCGCCATAGTTACGGGAGTAACACTATACTGCTGGTGTCGACGGACAACACCTACAACGATCATTGCTGGAGTATAGTACCTTTTCTCTATGAAAAAGGGTTCCATCAATTTTCAATGTGGAGGTTATATATTCTCCATAGTAACATCTTTCTTCCCAATCACAAAATTTCAAATAAATGAACCCCTATAGAGTTATTCACCTTAAACTAACGATAAGAATGATAATATGTAAAAAAAAAAATTTATTATTCGTATGTAACTTAAATAGTTGAGAGGAGAAGATTTTATTAAGATAAAAATCTACTTCCCTGGCGGGGAGGGATGTTATGACCCAAATAATATATAAAATAAGATTCCATTTTATTAAGAAATGATAAGCAAAACAAGTGGCATTGGTAAGGCTACGAAGTGCAAGCTCAGCACTTCAAGTCTTACTCCACCTCCTTACGTTGTCGCTTACCTCACTGGGAGTGAGGTAATGCAACACCGAAGGCGTCAACAAAACGATAATATATAAACGATGGCCGGGGAAGTCTCTTGGCCATTAATTCGCGAAACAGTAACGTGTATTATTTTTAAATTATACTTAGTTAATAAAGAATTAAATTATTTCATCTCTCGTTCAAATTCTATTATTTAAATCGAACCCTTCAGGGCTAACAAGGTCAAAGGAAAAATTACTGCAGCTCGGAATGAATACTATCTCTCTCGTTTTGGCTCTTTCACTACATAAAGAGATACCTGGGGTGAACTTATAAGACTGGGAGTTGGAAAGTCCAAGGGCTCCATCGGTGAACTTGGAGCAGAACTTGAAAATATTTCTAACTACTTCGGCTCTTTTGGCAAATCTGAGAGAACAAACAGCTCAATATTCTCTCTACATCGCGAGTACAATTGTAAAAATAGCGCTAACTCAACTGATATCTCCGATAGGAAAACCAATTTTGTTATTGGTAAAATCACTCTACGAGATCTTGAGTCGTTCATTGCATACTCTTCATCGAATGCAATTGATCCAGATGGTATATCATCAGCTCTAGTCAAGCTGGCCTTCCCTGCAGTAGCATCTCACATCCTTCATATTTTCAACACATCCATCGAAATACAGGTTTTCCCGAGTTTATGGAAAAAATCAATCATTAACCCCATCCCGAAAACCAAGAATCCATCAATGCCATCTGATTACTGCCCAATTGCGCTGACGTGTTACATATCCAAAGTCTTCGAGAGAATTGTGGCCACCAAAATGTCCTGCTTCCTTGAGAACAACAAACTGTTGGATCCACTACAGTCAGGACTCAGGCAAGGAATGAGCACGGAGACGGCACGTCTGAATGTCATTGATGATATTAAATTATCGATTGACGAGAAGAAAGTGTCTGTGCTGACATTGCTTGATTACAGCAAAGCCTTTGACATGGCGGATCACACGCTCTTATTACTCAAACTTTCTGCTCTGGGTTTTGCCAACTTCACCTGTAATCGGATCCACTCCTACCTATCGGAGAGACGTCAAGAGTGTCTTAGAGAAAATAATTCTCTATCTTCCCGGACTGAAATGAACAGAGTAGTTCCTCAGGGAACAATATTCCGGCCCTTATTCTCCATCTGCTACACTAACGACTTCTCTCTAGACTTAAAACATGTTAAATACATGAGCTATGCTGATGATTTTCGGCTTTATCTCAGTACGAGTCTCAGTAAATTAGATGAGTCAACAACCAAATTAATAAAGACATAAACGCCATTTGTGCATGGGCTCACCGCAACTTTCTCTTGCTGAATGAGTATAAAACTCAAGTAATAATTCTTGGTACGAACAGATCCATTAACTCCATTGATTTCAATAATATTCCAAGAGTGAGGGTGAAATCTTTAGACCTTGATTATTCGAAGATTATTCAAGACCTCGGGGTGAAACTTGACTGCAAAATGCTGTGGCATGACCAACTTCAGGATATAATGTGTAAATGCAACTCCACATTCCAACAATTGTCTCACTGATAGAAAGAATCAGCACATTTCTCGACCTACACCTCTATTTCTCTTTCCCACAAAACCAGCATAGAGTTGCTGACTTTGGCAATTTGAGGAAATGTGAACGGGAACATCCACTCACGGAAGGGAAAGAGAAGTCAGTCGCGAAAGAATATCAAAGGTATTACGACTCCTACGGACGACATACTTTTCCCGAGTTCGTTTCTATTAATCTTGGGCCTTAACCGATCGGCATAAAATAAGTACTTCCGTAGATAGTACTAACGCGGCAACTACGCAGATCTTCGTAGCCGCGAGTTGGAGTGTATCAAACGCATTGTGTCCCTGATTGAACTCAATTTTGTCAAATGAAAATCTGTTAGAGTAATCGTTTGGTGTCAATAGTTTGTTGAATTTTGTAATACTACTTAGTGTGCTACATAGCGGCAACGTTGTCTGTGAAAATTATAAATTCGGAATTAATTTTTTATACAATTGTAAAATTATAATTATCATCTAGTCACCCCGTATTCAAGGATTTGTGAAAAACGGGTGAGCCCAATAAATTTTACATACTCGATCATCGTCGATTCACTCATAAAATTTTAGATTTCCACTCAATTCACGACCACAAAATATTTAGTAATCAATTGTTAAAGATACAATTAGAGAGCACAACTTGGGTTTTGTCAAAATCGAATTTCATTTTCATTGTCTAATAAAGAGGAACTTAAATACTTAATTCCAAATTCTCCTATTGTCATGCACCCTTTATCTGTCAGCGACGTATCAGGCATACAGGTAAGGATCCGCAAGAACCTTACTTTTGAACGCAAGGACCTTGTAAGTCGCGCGAACGTAAGGTTAAATTAATATAATTGTTGTGGAAATTGACTTCCGTCGGTACACCACACCATATATAAATTACTGCTCGCTGCTCCTGATTGGATGTTCTGATGAAAATAATCAGAAACTTGAAAGAATCGTGAACTGTGGGATCGGACGTGTCTTTGGCTTGAGAAAGGATGAGTCCATCAGCAAATATTACATCAAACTGAACTGGCTTATGCCAAAATATCAAAGGAATTTCATGCTAGCAACTCTGACTTCCAAAGTGTTGCATCCAGATAAACCTTCATACTTGGCTTCTCGTCTCCGTTTGAAGTCTGAGGCCAATCTCAGGACCCACAGAGGAACTCATTTAGATCTTAAACCAATGAACTCACGAACTAATTACGGTAAATCCACATTCACATCTGCTGCTGTGGAACTATGAAAATCACTCCCGTTGGCGATTAGAAAACTGAACTCGCCGAGTATTTTTAGAAAAACATTAAGGGACTATTTTCTCAAAATCCAAGAAGACTCCATTGCTTTCTCCACTTAAGTTTGAGTTTGTAGATAAACACATTAATAGAGATCAAGTCAATGATGAGAGCGACGTTTATGACAAAATTTATTGTATAACGATTGTATTGAAAATTATATGGGTGTAGGGAAAAAGAAAGAAATATCATTAAGTAAATACAAATGAATTAAACAAATGAATAATGAAAATCATAGATGATCAAATAATGAAATATTGAATAAATAAATGATATAAATAATTAATAAACGAATGATTTAATGAATAAATTGATTAATAAACTAATAATATAATATAAGTTGGATAACTATGCAAATTAAAATGGAATAATGACATTGATCGAGGTTGAATCTGACTGTACTAAATTCTATGATTTCATGTGTGATGTCGGGATGTTGGGGGTTAAAGAGAAATTACTATTATTTCTATTCAATTAAATCTTAATTATCAGAGCCCCGAACAGCCTAACTTAGTTGATATCTTGAAAAGTTGTTCCCTTGTTTTGTTCTAGCCTTTCGACTGGAAACGGGATCGGGGAGTCAAAAGAAAAACACTTGATTTTTAATAAAAATAACAATTAATTTTATATTTTAACTATTTCCGCGATTTGACAAAAACATAGAATTCTTTTGTCGACTTATTATTTTTAGTTATTCTGATTAAATTTTCTTTAATACTTCACTCTGAATTTATTTCAAACACATTTTCAATTTAATTACGAACCGATTTGGAATTGAACATGAAAAATATTGGTAATTATTTATTCGTTAATTTACTTTTAGATTGATATTCGAATTTTTCTATTTAATTTATTAATTCTTTTCTTCTTTCTCATTTTGTGAACTGATTGACGCTTGTGACTATTTGCAACTATCTGTAAACGAACTGTGACTGCAACTGTAACTGCTCTGCACTATGAATTTTTGTGTTCCCAGATTTTTAGTTTTCCTTTAGGGCGTTTCCCTAATTTTTAAGGGAGAGAAGTTCTAACACCAATGACATAACGTCGTGACTTTGGATTTCCCTCTCCCGGATCATTGGGATCAATGTTTCGGCATTAGTCCATCCCTTCCACATTTTTTTAGTTTGAGTTTTCTAAAACGTGGGTAAATTTTATAAGTTGTTTTGGGAAGGCCCGTTCTCCCCTCCACAATCTTTACTTTAGAATTTTCTAGAATCTAAAAAGAAACATCTGCCTATAATGAAACATCGTGATCAGGTTTCTAAAAAGCTAAGGACATTTAACGAACTCTCTGGACCGGATGAGAGTCATAAGGAGAAAAGAGACAGGGCGAGTGGGCTCTGGCTGCACTGCACAAAGTGTCACTCGAAAACCCGCGTCAACTATTTTACGACTTTCCTTCCCTCGAATTTTCCATTCGACTTTTTTTTAAATGCGTGGTTTGAATTAGAAGTTCTGTTTTTTTCAGAAAAGAATTTTGAGTGAGACACTTGGGCCTACTGCACAGTATCTCTGAAATCCATTTTAGGACCAACGGAAAACGTGGGAAAGTAACTCGAAATACTTTCCCAGAATTTAATGATTTTTACTAAATTTTTTATATTTTTTTTATAGTTAGATAATTGTTGAAATAAAAACACTAGGACATCACACATGCTTCTTATTGCTGATTACTCTTTTTCATTGTTTCAGATTAAGAAGAAAAGGAAAAAGTAAATTTAAAAAAAGAAGAAGATGAATAGATGAAGGAAAAAAAATATTGTAAATTTTTTTTTGTCATTTCTTTAATTATGTAATTAGTAAGCCGAGGTAATTGAAATTAGTCTGTTGTAAAGATGTCATGTTTCGTTCTTTTCTCAAATTTTTGTTAAACATTACTCTTGTATCAATACTTTTGTCCCTAGGGGGCCTCAAAGCTCTTGGGTATAATAAAAACGCTTTTTTCTCTCTCTCTATCTCTCTCCGTGATGTCTTTGCCTGCTGCTGCTTTCTTTGCTGGCCTGAATTGGTTCACTCCTCTCCAGAATTCCGACATCGTTTTGCTGCTTCCTATTACTTTCCACTTACCTTCGGGCCATATTACCTTCTTTCCAATGTATAACTTCTGTCTTTCATTCCTGACTTTTGTGTATCTATGTCTGGACTCTTCATTCCTTTTTTTCAGGTGTACCTTTAGGGCCTTCCACGTTTCTGAACCTTTTTCTTTTGCACTCTTCATTAAGCCATGAACTGGGCCTGCCTTGACCTGTCCTCGATTTCACCATTCTTGTCGCGTCAACTGCTTTCCAGATCGTGTCTCTTAATGCTTCCTGCCTTCCATTGAGCACCATTCCCGGTGCTGTACATGCCCATTCTTTTTTCACTCCTTCTGCAAACTCGTGTCCTTTTACTGCGTTCCAGACCAGCTTTTTCTGCTCCATTGCCGCCCTTCTTCGTCCTTCCCCAGCTCCATTCGCTATTTCCTTCCGTTGCTTCCGTTGTGTCACTGCTAGGCTGAAGGTTTTCGCCATGTGATCTGAGTTGGGTCTTGGTACCACTCTCATCGACGTTACCAGGTCTTCCATTTTCGGATTATTGGTGATGATGTAGTCGATCACTGTCTGCCTGCCCTCTTTTTCGATGTGTATTATCTTCCCTTTACCGTCTACTCTCACGCATCCATTGACTATAATCAGCCCATGTTCATCACACATCTTCAGTCGCTTCCTTCCTTCTGCATCCAACGTCTTATCCTGCGAGTTTTTGTGGATATTGAACCAGCGTCTTTCCTCCTTCGTCCATTCCGTTGTGCTCACCCACTCTTGCATTCCATTCTCGAACTAATATGACTGCTTCGCCATTCGGGGCTGCCTCGTCCATGAGCTTGCTGACTTCCTTGGCCATTGTCGCCATGCCTACATTATTATACGCTGATATCACCCTTCCATCCTGATTATTCTGGAATTTCAGGTTCTTCATCATAATTCCGTATTTCCATGTTTCTACCTTCCAGTTGTTGTTTAGATTCTTCCTTATTCCTACCAGTGTTTCTCCTGCTGCTCGGCCTCATTTCTTGATTTTAACGGCTGGATTGGTAGTCAAATTAAACTCTTTGATTTAGCTTCTTAATTTCTACCTTTTCGTCTCTCTTTTCCCACCAGGCCCCTCTTGAATTATGACGAGATCGGCGCCTTCCAAAAATTTCCATGAATTCCTTATTTTCCTACCACCTTGTGCATACCAGAGTATTCCTTTCATTCCATTTTGTCAGTCCCTTCTTTCCTGCTGCTCGTTGCCGTGGGTTTGCTGCTCTGCTTCTTTACCTTCTTCACTATCTTGCAGCTCCTCACGTCTTTCATGCCAGTACCACCAGCACCCATTCACTTTGATTTTCCTGTATTCCACTTCAACTCTCATCCTTCTGGCTTCTTCCTCCTGTTTCACTTTCCGAAGCCACCTTTGCACTTGGTGCTCACGGAAGGTGTAATCATCGTCAAAATGTATTTTCTTTCCCTTCCTCGCATCACGTTTGCTCATGTCATGTCCAGAATTTCGAACAATTGTCAATTTTCTTTTTTTTTTCCAAAATAATATCAAAATAGCAAATTGCTATTCTTTTGAAAACAACAGCTTCCACCGGACGTGACCATATAAGGTAAAATATTTCGAACATTATTGCATAGTGTGCAAACTGAGGCGCGAAGAAGAAAAAAAGAATTTTTAATTGACCAGCTGATCAATTAAAAACTCCTGATTGGCTCTATCCCCACCCCTACTTACCCCCTCCCCCCTCCAGGAAGGGTATATAAGGACTACCCTTCGACCATGGAGCTTAGAATTGGAGCTCATAGCCCTGAAGATGCAAACTGCAACGTTTGCGAAACGTCGGCGCAACTCTGAAACCAAACGCGGTATCCATCCGGAAGCCAAACATATCAATAATGACAATGGCCACGAAAGCCTAAAAACTGAGATTAAACGCCTCCACGGAGAGGCGATTCTTGGGTCGGTGAATTTATTCACCAAACTTAGGAACCCTGGCATTTTGCTCTCCGCGTTACTATCACGCAACAGCGTGATAGTTACGTAGAAGTCTCATTTGGCCTCAGAGAGCGTGAAAAATGGGTATATTCAGCAGGGGATCAAATAATTAAATAATTGAGTGCTGAAATATCAACATTTTGTTGGAAAAAGTACTCTGGGATGTGATAATTAATAAATTAATAATTTTATGAAAGAAGGTAAAACAGTTGGAATAGCCAATTAAAGCCATCTAGCGGAGACATGAGAAGCGCCGACTTTTCCTGAGCCGACAGCTGGTCTTAATGTCTTCGAAAGATGGTAAGCAGTGATTGTCAGCACATTGCTTTACCAATCATGACAACAATATCTCTCAATATCAAATGTCTTAGGTATAGGAAATTACATGATGAAATATCAAAATCTATATAATTGAAATAGTATAATTATATATATATTCACATAATATATTGAACACCACACATATTTTTGCCGAATTATATCACCCGTTATTAATCCGATATTATCAAATATTCCATGCGGGTATACTCATGAAATAGCCCAACTTCTTTCAAAATTAATAAGTTTTACGCATAAGACTCATGCATTCTTTTTTCTACGGGAAATATCATCACTACTATATTAACTATTTCACTTGAGTTATATTTGTTTTTTAACACATTTATCAAAATTTATGAAGTTAATTATAATTAGAATAATCACAGCATTAACATACTAAACTTTGTCACTAATTATGCGTTTCTTGAATGCTTTAGGTCTCTCATGAGCTAATAACAATAATGATCTATAAATACTTATTTCCATCTTCAACATCTATCACTCCGTCAGAGATGTATATAATATTTCGAAATAGCTTAAGTAAATAACAATATTAATTGTTCTTAATAAGAGCAATAATAATAATGATAATAATGATATTGTTAACTCCAAGGGAGAATAAATGTGACACAACATTTTTATTTACTTATTTAAAGGTTTGGGCTGTTTATTTAATATTAGTTACAGCGATGTGTCTAATTTGAAGTCTGGGATCCGTCTGCCTCTCTGACTTTGTTATTTTGTGATAGTAAATGACTATATTCGACAATTCTTACTAATAAACAGATACTTTTATTATTTAGACAAACGTTAGCAATACTGATTGCGCCATATACATTTTTTCCAACAACGCCCTCCCATCGTTCTCTTTGGATATTAATAATTCCCGCCCATAGTTTAAATCTTATGTGAAACTATAACATCCCGGCCACCTTGGAAGCACGTCTTTCAATACTGTAACAGACTAATAGCTATATAATTCCAAATGATAAACTAATAAAAATTACATCTGTGTCCATTTCGTTTTATTCATCATCATTGGAGGGCAAGGGACACACCTTCTTCACGGACCTTTTATACGTGCCATTTTGTGTCCTCACAGTAACCACTCTGACTAAACCATCCTTGCCAGGGTGTATCTCAATAACTCGACCTCTTGGCCAATGCAACGGAGGAACATTTTCCTCAATCAGGAGAACTAATGTGTCTAGCTGAATGTTGGTAGAAGGATCAGACCACTTGGTGCGCTTCTGGAGTTCGTGCAGATACTCGTGCTGCCAACGTTTCCAAAAGATTTGCCTTTGTTTTTGCAAATACTGCCATCTAGATAATCGTGAGTCTGTAACATCTATCAAATTAGCACGAACAGGTTGTGTGAGTGAGTCGCCCACGAGGAAATGGGATGGGGTGAGGATTGTGAGATCATTGGGGTCATTTGAGAGAGGTGTCACCGGTCTCGAATTTAATACTGCCTCAATCTCCGTCAACAGAGTGTAGTACTCTTCAAAGGTATGGACCTTTCCCTGAGTGACAGTATGCAGATGTCTTTTGGTGATCTTGACTGCCGCCTCCCACAATCCACCAAAATGAGGTGATCTGGGCGGTATGAAGAGCCATTCAATCTTCTGTTTTTCAAGAAATGAAGCAATTTCTGATTCTTCTTCCTTGACAAAAGCATACAATTCCTGTAACTCTCGAGCAGCACCTACGAAGTAGGTTCCATTATCCGAGAAGATTATTGAGCAGAGTCCCCTTCTCGCCGTAAAGCGACTGAGCGCCGCCAGGAATGACTGTGTAGTCAAATCTGTGACCAGTTCAATGTGGATGGCCTTCGTGCTCAGACAAACGAAAATAGCTACATATCCTTTTGACATGTGTATACGACCTCTACGCTTACTTTCCCTCACTTGAATCGGGCCAGCATAGTCAATTCCTGTGACAGAGAAGGGACGAGAGAATGCTTGCACACGTTCTGGAGGTAATTCTCCCATCAAGGTCTCAGGAATCCTTGGATGATATTTGAAGCATGGGATGCATTTCTTCACAATCATTTGAGCACCACGACGTCCCTGTATTGGCCAGAACTTTTGTCTCAAGCTATTCAATAGCTGGTCTGGTGGACAATGCCTTAGACGCTCGTGTTCTTCTTTCATAATCATCTTAGTCACATGATGATTTGCTGGAATAACAATAGGATGTTTCTGTGTTTCAGTGATATCAGCATGTCTTAATCTTCCTCCTACCCGGATTAAATCATCGTGCCCAAGAAAGACACTCAAAGAGCGTAATGGACTCTTTTTTGGTAACAATCTTCCGGCCTGTAAGCAGCGTTTTTCTTGTTGAAAACTGTCTAGTTGAAGCCATCTGAGCACAGTTTCTTCCGCTCTCTGAATTTCGGAAAGTTGCAATGCCCCTTTTAGTTCTCTTCTGCGACATTTGATGTCAAGAAACCTGTGAATATATGCAACAACTCGACAGAGTTTTCTGTAAGAAGAAAATTGAAAGAGTAATTCTGAGGTTGTTGCAATCGGCAATGACACTTTGATGTTTTTCATCTCAGGAAGTTTAGTTTCTGGTGTAGCACTTGAGTGAGGTCTCTTGGAGACATCCAGTAGCCAGGGTGGTCCATACCACCACAGTTGATTATTGATAAGACTCTGGGCAGTTACTCCTCGAGATATTATGTCAGCTGGATTCTCTGCTGTGGGCACATGACTCCAAGTTGCTCCTTCTGTTTGAGTTTGAATCCTGGATACTCTGTTAGCCACAAAAGTCTGGAGACGATTTGGTTCAGTCTGAATCCAACCTAATACAATTGTGCTATCACTCCAGAGATGAATGTCTCCAGTTTTATTTCCCAAAGCTGCCGCAACTGTCTTGACCAATTTGGATAATAGCAGAGCTGCTTCCAACTCCAATCTGGGTAATGAGATAGACCTCAAAGGTGCTACCTTTGACTTGGAACAAATCAATCGAGATTTAGCTTCACCTTGCTGATCCTGGCTTACTGCGTAAATGCAGGCACCGAAGGCCTTTTCGGATGCATCTCCGAATCCGTACAAATCAATTTTTGTTGTTAAATTCTGTGGGTTCACATTTCGGTGAATCATCAGTTCATTTAATGCTGGTAATTCTGAATAATACTCATTCCACTGAGAGAACAAATCTTCAGGTATCGGATCATCCCAATCAACTTCTAGACACCATAGTTTTTGCATGAACAGCTTGCCTTGTACCAAAACGGGTGCGATGATACCTAGAGGATCAAATATCTGGGAGATTCTAGAGAGAATTGTTCTCTTCGTGTTTTTTGTTTCAGTGGATATGTTGACTTTGTATTGAAGAGTGTCTAGCTTCGCATTCCAGAGCAAACCAAGAGTTTTGAGTGCATCCTCCTTGTCTAGAATGAGTAAATCATCTTCAGAATACCCGTTGCTTATGGGCTGATAAACCTTCGGTTCATTGGATCTCCACTTTCTCATGAGGAACATTCCTTTGGTCAGAAGTTCCGCCAGTTGTCGCTGTAATTCCCGAACTTCATGAATGTCTCTTCCTCCTGAAAGTCCATCGTCCATGTAAAAGTCATTGTTAATTGCATTCGCGGCCATGGGAAATTCATCTCCATGCTGTTGAACCAGTTCTCGCAAACATCTGATCGCATGAAAAGGTGCACATGCGGTCCCGTATGTAACGGTGTTGAGTTGAAATGTCTTCACTTGCTCTTCAGGATCTGTTCTCCAGAGAATCAGCTGGTATTTTCTGTCTTCTGGATGAACCAGAATCTGCCTGTACATCTGGGCAATGTCTCCTGTAAGGACAATTTGATGAGTCCTAAATCTTATAAGAATCTTCAGTAAATCTCCCTGCAGATTTGGTCCTGGAAGCAACTTGTCATTCAGTGATGTGCCAGCTGATGACTTTGAGGAGGCATCAAAAACTACCCTCAGCTTGGTTGTGAGGCTGTCTGCTCTTACTACTGATTGATGAGGAATAAAATAACATTCCTTGTTCTCAAGGACTGTCGCCTCAGTTATCTGTGTCATATGACCTTGATGAAGATAGTCCCCCATGAAGGCTCTATATGCTGTTGCTAATTCTGGGTCTCGCTGAAATTTTCTCTCGACAGATTTCAATCGTTTCAGTGCTATGGATTGAGATTCTCCCAGAGTGATTCCTTGTCTCAAAGGTAGTCTAACGATGAATCGGCCTTCTGTATTCTGCTGCGCTGTGTCAATGAATTGCTGCTCACAATACTGCTCCTCTTTGCTGTAATACGTTTCTTCAGGTAGTGCCTCCTGCATCCAAAACTTCTCCAGCTGCTGATGCAACTGCGCATTTGTGACCTTGAAACATGAAGATGAACTAGCAGACTCAGCTTCATCCAGCTGTCCACCAATTATCCAACCCAACTTCGTGTATTGCCAGGCGGGTTGTCCTTTTGTGCTATTCAGTGGTGCACCCATGACCAACTGCCAGTATACACCACCTCCAATCAACAAGTCAATGTTTCCCGGTTCTTCATAGCATGGATCTGCTAACTGCGACAATGAGACCTCCTGCGGTACCTTGATTTTACTTGTATCAATTCTTGTTTGTGGTAATTTCTCTGTTATTGATGATAGTACTGAACATTCCATTTGAGTATTGAATGTTCCAGTTGCTGATTGAATTTCTATGTTCATGACCTTTGATACATTGGTACGAGTTTGATCAATACCGCTTATTGCTTTCACCTGTTTTCCAAATGGAAGTTTCAATCTTTTTGCCAGTGCAGATGTCATCAAGTTTACTTGAGATCCAGGATCTAATAATGCTCTTATCATCACCTTCTCTCCTTTGACGTTAAATGTGACTACTTTGGCCGTTGCCAAGATAACCTGCATTGTTGATGACTTGGTGCAATAGAGCGTGATGCCTGTTTGTGGGTCACACGACTCAGTGCAACAATTCACCTGTGCTGATTTGTCAGAATTATGCACGTGAAGAAGAGAATTATGCTTCTCCCCACAGACTTTGCATGATGAGGATTCACATAGCCTAGCGATGTGACCACCCTTCAAACAATTAAGACACAATTTTTTTTCTCTAACTAATTTTCTTGCTTCTATCGGATTCAATTTGAGAAGATCTTCACATTTAAACGTGTAGTGTTCTCCATCGCAAATACCACACGTCGGGCAGGTTGCCAACATTACGTTCCTTCCCATCTTTTTTTCTTTTCGTCCTGATTGTTTATTGACATCTGTTCCCCTAACTGAGCTGGATTTCTCTGTTGCTTGGCTCAACATCCTCAGTGTATGACATCTTTCAGTGAAAAACTTGACGAATTCCGCTAGAGTGGGCATATTCTCAGGACTTTTTCCTTTGATTTGATCCTGCCACTCTTTCTGTTCAGTATAGTCCAATTTTTTCTTTGCTAAATGGATTATGATGCTGTCCCAGCTTTCAACTGGTTGTTTTAATGCTTTAAGTGACTGCAAATGAATTTGGATGTGCCAAATCAATGTTTTGATGGATTCTGCTTTGTCTTCTTTTGCTACATCAGGAAAATTGAATAACTGTTCCAAGTGTGATTCTATTATCATCATTTCATTATCATAGGTATCTTTTAGCAACTGCCATACCACTGGACAGTTGGTGTTATTAATTTCAAAACCTTCTATGACTCGTCTTGCTTCACCTTGGAGTAGTCCAATCAGGTATTGGTGTTTTTGCATCATTGACAAATCGTCATCACCGTAAATTGCTGTTTCGAAACTGTTCCTAAAGAACAGCCACTTAGTCCAGTCTCCATCGAAGTCTGGTAGCTTCATCTCTGGCAGCCTGGGTCGATTCTTATGTGTTGTTTCTACTCTGATTGTGTTTTGACCATTCGCATCATTGTTTACTTCTGGACGATGATTCGTTCTGTTTTGATTCTGATATTGTGCTTGTGATCTGTCAATGATCTGCTGAGCTTTTGTGGCCAGTGCATAATATCTCTCTTCAAAGAGACTTCTCTCTGCTTCATTTTCTGTGTCAAATGCTTGTTTCGTGGCTGCTGCTACCTCCACCTCTTCAATTTGCTCTTGTACTTCCAAAAAATTCTCAAAATACCCATCAATTTTCTTCAGTCTTACTTGTGCTTCTGATGCTGACATATTTTCAATTGTATTGAAACTATTTTCTGCTCTTGTGATATGCCCTTTGATTCTGGCACGTCTTTGCTTCATTTTATTTAAATCTGCCATGTTGACACCTGTAATGTGATAGGGAGATTGGGAGAGGGAATGAGCAACTCACTAACCTGATTCTGCTTTTCGATGCCCCACGTTGTGACGACTCACGACGTTCTCCAAAATGACCTTGATGCTGTAGAGGGAAGAATACGAGTCTCTACTCATCGGTGACACGAGCTGTGGTGCGTTCACGAGTCTCTTACTCGCCAAACGTGCTGCTGTTGACTGCGATGCGTCTACGAGTCTCTCACTCGCCAAACGTGTTGCTTTTGATTCTTGTATTTTCTTGGTTACTTATGTTTCACCAAGTTTTTGATTTCGATTCGATGCGATTGGATTCAATTGGTTACTTATGTTTCTCCAATCTTATTTGATGACATTGGTTACTTGTGTTTCACCAATCTGCTTTTTTGTACTGTGTGCTGTTTTTCGTTGAGGCCACACGCCACGCTGCCGAAAACAACGCCACCAAAATTTTCATTTTTTTTTTATTTTTTGCACGAGATTTTTTGATTCACTGTCGTGAGTCTTCGCTGCTGGGCGCCAATGTTATTTTGTGATAGTAAATGACTATATTCGACAATTTTTACTAATAAACAGATACTTTTATTATTTAGACAAACGTTAGCAATACTGATTGCGCCATATACATTTTTTCCAACAACGCCCTCCCATCGTTCTCTTTGGATATTAATAATTCCCGCCCATAGTTTAAATCTTATGTGAAACTATAACAGACTTTTTTATTTGTTATTATTCAAGACACAATTGACAAGCGTTGCTAGCCTCCTTTTCTTATGTTCTATTTTTTAGAAGGGGGGATACGCTACACTACTCCCCTTCACAAAAAGGGTTGCCGCCCCGGCAACCACTCTAGGGACTATTTGAGATATTGTAATTTATTATTTCAGTTGTTGATTATTTATTCAATTGTTGATTATTGATTCGATGATCTTATAGTTACAAGATCTCATATAGGGAGGGCCCCAGTTCGTTCTTCTACTAAAACCTCCCAAAAATCAACGTAGAAGAACGATCCCGATTTCTATCTTCATTGGTTCCCTTCGATCAGTCACATCTATGGATTTTCGTCGTTTGATTTATCCATCTGTAAAAGAAGAACTGAATACACACAATTGTGTGAATTCATTAGTATTAGAGCATGGGATAATGAGTTTTTACACAGTAATTAGTGATTTATGGATCTACATTTATTTGAAAATTCAATCATTCACACATTCACTCCAAATTTGAATACTAAAAAATACAACTATTATAAATACTTGGATGTAATAAAAAAATAATTCATAATTTGTTAAAAGAATCAAACGGATGTCTGGGCCCAGTCGTTGTTAATTAGTTATAATTCATTAGTTAACTACAGATTTCGTTTATAAGCAAACTCAACAACAAAATTTCGAGTCAGTTAGCCACTGACGATCTGTTAACCACAGATCTTCCGTTAACCACGGAAACAACAAATTATAAGTCAGTTAACCACTGACGATTTGTTAACCACAGATCTTCCGTTAACCACGGAAACAACAAAATTATAAGTCAGTTAACCACTGACGATCTGTTAACCACAGATCTTTTCAAATAAACCGAAGAGAATCAGAATATCAATTGGCAATATCAGTTCCCATTGGTCATAAGCGATTAACATGAACAACTTTAAATTTTCCATTAGGAACTTTCTGGATTCGGTAAACTACATCGTTCAATTTCGATCGAATGATATAAGTTTGTTGCCAATCTCTTTGGATTTTTTGACATTTTCCTTTGACTCTTTTGGGGACAAAGAGCCAAACTTTCTGTCCAGGTACAAAATGGATCATATGAGCTTTAAGATCAAACTTAGATTTCATCTTATCACTTTTTAATGACCAATTATTTCTTACTTGTTGATGAATATCAACCAGCTGATTTTGAAGCTGATTGACAATAATTAGCAGGTCTGATGTCTTCGACCGTATCATTATTTGGAGGATTTCCTAGTAAAAGGTCCAATGGAAGTCGAATCTCTCTTCCGAACATCAACATTGCTGGAGTGAATTCTGTGGTTTGGTGTTTGGAGGAGCGATAAACCATTAGAAAGAGAGGAAGCCACTTGTCCCAAACTTTCTGATTATCATTAATAAATTTAGCAAGATAATTTAAAATTGATCTGTTCAAACGTTCAACCATTCCATTAGACTGAGGACGGAGAGTAGATGTTCTAGTTTCATGAATTCCAAGGAACTTCATTACAAGACTGAAAATTTGAGCTTCAAAATCTCTTCCTTGATCAGAGTGAATTTCGAGGGGTATTCCGAAACGCGAAAAGATATGAAATACCAAGGCTGCGGCTACAGTTACTGCCTGATGATTTGGAAGAGGTATAGCTTCTGGCCAACGTGAAAAGTAATCTGTTACCACAAGAACGAATCGATTACCACTAATAGGTTTTGGTAATGGACTCAAAATATCTACAACAACTCTTTCAAATGGAAAGCCCACGTTGTAAATCTGAAGTTCCCCTTTGATTCGTTGTTTTGGACCGTCTCTGCTAAAGCAGATGAGGCATGCCTTGCACCACTTCTCTACATCAAATTTACAAGTAGTCCAATAGAAGCGTTTGCGAATATTATCTAACATTCTATTAATTCTGAAATGACCACCTACCGGGGATGAGTGGGACATTTCTAATATTTCTTTAACCATTGCCCTAGAAACTATTATTTGATAGATAACTTTCGATTGATTCGGGGATTCCCAACGAAGATAAAAAATTCCGTCTTTCAATTCGAGGGAATTCCAGTATAATAGATAAATTTTTATTTCGGGACCCAAGTGAGAAACTTCTGACCAATCCGGGCGTTGATTTTCACTTTTGAATTGGATGATGGTTTTAAGAGTTGGATCTTCTGATTGGAATTTCCGCCAATCAAAACTGTCATTGGCGACGCAGATAGTTCGACAAATACGTTTCTGATTTTCTTCTTCCTTAGAGTTTAATCTTTCGCATTTCTGACACGTGCATGGACGACGAGAAAGGCCATCAGCATTAGCATGAACATGACCTGGTCTGTGAATAATGTCAAAATCATAACGAAAAATGATTTCTAGCCAACGAAATACAATTCCCTCTGGATTTTTGAAGGATAATAGCCATTTTAGGGCTGCATGATTGGTTCTGATGACAAATTTCGGTCCAAGAAGATCATGTTTGAAATTCTCCACAGACTTTACTATAGCTAAGAGTTCGCGACGAGTAACGCAATAGTTTCTTTCTGCCTTGTTGAAACACCTGCTAAAATACCCAATGACTTTTTCCTCTCCGTTTTGGATCTGAGAAAGCGTAGTGCCTATTGCTGAAAGAGATGCATCAGTATCAAGAATGAAATCACAATTAGGAATTGGTATCGAAGGATTGGTGGAGAAGTAAGGATTTGTTTTAATTGATCGAAACTGTTCTGGGCTTCCTGTGACCATTCAAAACTAACTTCATTTTCAGTGAGATTGTGTAATGGTTTTGCAATAGAAGCGAATCCTTTAACATACTTCAGGTAGTATGAACATAATCCAAGAAAGCTACTGACTTGAAGCTTCGTTTGGGGAGTTGGCCATGTTAAAATAGCAGTGATTTTTTCAGGTGAACATTTGATTCCCTTACTAGAAATTACGTGGCCAAGATATCCTACTTTTTCTTTGAAAAATACGCATTTTTTTGCATTCACTTTGAGATTAGCTGCGGCTAATCGAGAGAAAATTGATTTCAGATTGTTAAGATGATCGTCGAAGTTTTTCCCGAATACGATGATATCATCTAAGTATACGCGACAAATTTTATTGATTAAGCCTTTTAGAACCTCATTCATAGCTCTCACAAAAGTTGCAGGAGCATTACAAAGTCCAAACGGAAAAATGTTGAATTGCCACAGTTCGTCCCTAATGGCAAAAGCTGTTTTCTCTTTATCTCGTGAATCTAATTTAATTTGCCGATAGCCAGATTTCAAATCGATTGTTGAGAACCACATGGACCCTAGACTAGAATTAAAAATTTCCTCACTTCTTGGCAAAGGCATTGAGTCCTTTACCGTTACGTCATTCAAACGACGAAAATCGACGCAAAACCGAAGAGAGCCATCTTTCTCTTTCGCCATTACTACTGGGGAAGACCATGGACTGTTAGATGTTTCAATAACCTTTCGATTTTTCATTTCTTCCAGTAATTCGAATACTTTATCCTGAAAATGAAATGGTATACGACGAGGATTCTGCTTAATAGGAAGAGAATCTTTCGTTATTATTCGGTGTTTAGTTCCATGATAGAGCCCTAGATCTTCAGAATTTTTTGAAAAACTATTCTGAAATTTAATTAAAAACTGTTTAAGGTTTACTGTTCTGGAGGATTCAAAAGCTGGCAGGAATTTTCAGAAAGTTTGGTCAAGTAGTTTGGAATTGCTATTGGTGAATTGCATAAATCGTGTGAAGTTTCCGTAGAGGTTACTTGCTTAATTGAAATCATTCTGTTTTCATTATAAATGTGAAATTTCCTGTTCAGGAGTAATTGAAAATTTTCTAATAATCCTGATTCATAGAGAAAATCCAGTCCAAGTATGCATTCATCGGAAATATTGGCAATTATAGCGTCAAGATTTAGTGATACATTACCAATTATAAAATTTACTTGTTTGAAGGCAATGTAAGGAAAAATTTCACCCGACCCGTACGGATAGTGATACGTTTGTTGACATCTCTCAAGTTATTCAAATTATTTTGTAAAATTTTAGCATTAATGAGAGTAATATCAGCAGCGGTGTCGATAATCATCAAACAAGGATTTCCATTTATTTTTCCTTCAATTTTCAACTCTAATTTCAAATTTTGATTTACGATCGAAATTTGTGAGCATTAAATCATATCTGAAGGAGCCGATCCGTCCCCCCACGAATCGACTCCAATTAGTTTACCGAATTTGAATTTTGTGATGAATTATTTTGATTTTTGTTATTTCTATTAAATTGATTGTTAGCAATATTTTGATGATTTCTCCACACTTCACTATGCAGCACCTGGGGGGAGTCTACGATATTGCGACCTCATCGAAACTGCTCAAGTTCATTTTTTCAAGAAGATCTTGCTATTGCCGAAGAACACCCCTAACTATCTTGTTCGTATGGAAGCTGGAGTTTATAAATTGAAATTACAAATCTGTCTGCTCGCTTGGCGATGGATCGTCAGAGTTCTAGAGATGGACGACAACAGACTACCCAAGATATGTCTGCTGCGATTATTCAGTCTTCTGAAGGACGACCAACCTGAGGCAAAATTCAACTGCCTTGTGCAATTTTTTGATCTGCTTGACGTTCTGGACGCGCCAACTCTTAATCGCCTGAGACGATCAGTGGATCCACATGTCTGGCGGGAAACTGAACCTGTGCTCGTGGAAACTCTAAAGAGCCAACTCTATGAGCAAGATATCCTGGCAGCTTCTAACCACCACGCAGCACAATTCCGCCTACCCGTGAGAGCATCCCTAAGTACCGCTGGCTATCTATGGAAACGTATCCCAATTGCCTTCAAGCGTCTGAAAGCACAAGTCAGGCTCTCCAACTTCCGCTTCTGCTCCCTACTAGTCAATAAAAGATTTTACAGCTTGGACCCTGGTAAGCGGTGCCAAATGTGCAATTTTGAAGAATTAGAGACCCTACCTCACGTCCTTCTGAGGTGCCCGGTATATGGGGCAGCACGAGTCAGGTACCTCAGTCTGTTTCTCTCACCTGAATGGTCTGAAGAAGGCCTAATCTTATTCCTGGACCTGGAAACTGCGGCCTCAGCGAGAGCCTTATATTTTTTTCTGGAGGAGGCTCTGATAACCAGAGAAGATATCTTAAACACGTGCTAACTGTACCGTAAACTTGGTGATCCATGATAATACTTTGTGCCAAAAAAAAGATAAAAAAAAAAAAAAAAAAAAAAAATGTATAACTTTTTTGACCGATATTTTATCTTATTTCATTGAAAATGTAGAGAATATATGGCTGCGCTTATATGGTTATTCTTTTTGTAAATCTTTTACTGTATTATTGTATATTACCTGTAACCCCCCTTGCTACAGGGGAACCCCCCCCTTTTGAAAGCAATAAACAATACATACTGTCACGTATTTTCTAATCCACGGAAATGAAAATATTCGTGAAACTCAATGAAATCCAAATATCCAAATAAAATCAATAAATTCAAATATTTTTTTTTTATTTATTTACCAAAAATTCCTGATACATGGTATCAATTATTTGGGGGGGGGGGGGACCCCTTTACAAGTAACAGTGTAGCAATTTTCTTTACATACATTTTTTTTTTTTAAGTTTTTCATGAGTGTATTGCACATCTAGTTTTTTTTTTCATTTTCATGCAAATCCCTAATTAATTTTGTATTTCCTATCTACTAGACAATTTACTTATTTATTTTTTATATTATTTATTTATATTCAACATTATTTTCTGTTTCCACTAGCTTTTGACCATTTACTGATTAAATTCATGTGCGCGAAGTTGGAAGCATTTTTTCACCAGACAGTAAAGGTTTCTGGTATCCTTGAAGTCGTTGCTGTTGAGAAACGCTGATATACTGCTTTGATTTATTGTCTCGAAATTTTTAAGGTAATTGGGCAGGTAGTGAGATCTCAGTGCAGCGTAATAAGGACAGAAAAAGAGGATGTGCATTAAGTCCTCGGAGCACAGCTGATTGCACAGTGTACATATCTGGCTCGGGTCATATTCGTATCTGGTTCCCTTGATGGTCAGCCTCCTCGTGTACAGATTTGACATTCGCAGCTGCATTTTCAGTCGGCAGAACTCTAAACTGCATCGTGTCGGGTAAAAATCCTCATAGCAGTCCCGAGGGTTTCTTTTGACTTTTAGCTGGATTGATGCGGAAATACAGTACCTGGAGTGGTCATCAAATTTGGATTTGGCTTTCAGCAGCTCGTAGATTTGAGGGATTCTCTGTTCCCACCATGTAGGGGTCAAGTTCTCCCAGATGTCTTCACTTTCAACCGGTTCTAATAGTTTCCTCAGCTGGATGATCCAGTTATATTTGTCATCCAAATTTCTCAGATTTCCTTCTCTTTCAAGCATAGCGTTAGCCAAATCAATTTGTCTGGAGAGGCAGATTTTCGGGAGACGACTGTGGTCCATTTTTAATATCTTCAGAATCCAGCGGAGAGCTTGGAGGATTACCTCACAGCTGATATTACATATGCCTGTCTCGAGTCTTATAGCATAGCCAGGGGCAGTTTTCGAGAGGTAGAATAATCTTTTCAAGAAATCCGTTTGCGCTACTTCCAAGCTATCGAGGTGACGTAGTGACCATATTGAAGAAGTGTAGAGCAGTGTGGGAGTGACGACACTCCGATATAATTTGTGTATGCTCTCCCAAGAGTCAGGATTGAGTCTGGCTACGATTCTCATCACTGCTGACGTGGCTGCTTTTGTTTTCGCCACTGCTGCTTTCGTGGCATTTAATCCGGATGTCGTTGCTGAGAATTTCACTCCCAGGTATTCGTAGTTGGGAACGATTTCAACCGGAGAGTTGCTAATTTTGAATTCATGATTTCGGGAGGGAAGAGGTCCACCTCTTCTGAAGACCATTACTTTTGTTTTGCTCGTGTTAATAGTCAAGCAGTTTTCCTCACAATATTCATCCAGAATCGCCATTTTCCTCTTCAGGTCTATAGAGCTGTTCGCCAATACAATCAAGTCGTCCGCGTATAGTAACAGAATCACGTCATTCGTTCCATCAATATCCACGCCAGAAACCCCTCTGGCTCTGAAGAAAGTATCAATGTCTGCGAGGTATATATCGAAAAAGAGGGGACTAAGTTTTTCTCCTTGCAATACTCCTTCGGTCACTTCAGCTCGATCTGATAGGCCTTCTGGGGTTTTGATGTGGAGACTAGCGCGGTCATATAGGTTCTTGGATATCCTGATTAGTTTCGGACTCACTCCACAACTCAGTAGTTTTGTCCATAAGTGGCAGTGTGGGACAGAGTCGAAAGCTCTACGATAGTCCACGAAGAGAGCATAAACTTTCCCTCCTACTTGTCTGAGTTTATTGAAAAGGATTGTTTGCAGAGAGAAGATATTATCCATGACGCCCCTATCCTTACGGAAACCCGCCTGTTCTTCTGGTATTATCTTGTTCGCTTCAGCCCAGCGGTAAATTCTGTCGTTAAGGATGGTGGTAAAAATTTTTGTAACGTTATTCACCAGAGCGATCCCTCTATAATTCATTGGATCAAGTGGGTCACCCTTTTTGAATATCATGCGGAGCACAATCTTCGTCCAGTCTTCTGGGACAACTGCTGTCCCTAGGATGTGATTGAATAAGTTTAGCAAGTGGACTGTGCTGATTAGGGTTACATTCTTGAAAAAACAGTTAGTGACCATATCTTCACCTGGAGCCTTGCCACTTTTACAGTGCTGTATGCTCTTATTCAATTCAGCTAGTGTAATTTCTTCGTCCATGGCAGGATCGAATGTACCGGCTGGGTGAAGTGTAATGTTGTTCTTGGGACCGTAGGAATCCTTCAGAAAATTATTCCAGTCTAATAGCTTTAGAGGTTCAATAATCTTGGGTCTACTTCTGGTTTTTTTACTGTCTTCCAGAAAGCTGAAGAGTTTTTAACGTTTGCAAAGTTGTTGATAATGGCTTTGTTGAATTCATTCTTCTTTGTTGTGACCAGTTTTTTAAGTAGCTTGACCTTATCATCGTAAGCCTCTGCCCTTTCTTTTTGGAAATCAGGATTATAAACATTGAGTGACAGTTTTTCAATTTTCTTCCTCAAGTTAACGCAATCGTCGTCATACCAGAGTTTTTTCGGTTTACCAGAGAGGGCTTGGTTTTGACTCTGTTCTTTTTCTTCTCGTATCATCTGGGTTTCACGTGCTGCGATTCTTATTGAGTTGATGAGATTTTGATTGAGTGTGTCGGAGTCGTTCTTTGACAAATTCGTGAGGTGCTCAAGGTGGCTGTCAAGGAGTTCGTGGAATTCTTCAGCTTTACGTTGGTCCCATATCATATATGAGAGTTTTTCGCCCTTCACTTTCATTTTTTTCTTTTTCCCTTGATCGTCAGAGTTTCCCCAGGATACGAAATCTAGAAACTTTAAGTGAATTGAAAGATGGTTTGAACCAATCAGTTCTGAATTAATTGACATATCTATTACCTTATCTAAATTCTCATTGTCAATAAATACGTAATCATAGGTGTTGGGTGTCCTCGTGCTGGTAAATTCGCCAGGTGAGTCCGATTTAGTTCCGCCATTCAGCAGTGTGAAACCGTTTTCCATCATGAAATTCATTATAGCGTCTCCTCTCTTATCGGTCTTGCTTACTAGAAATTTTCTTTCGTTGTGAAGTTGAGTGCCTTCAGATAATTGATAGGGGAGAGCATCCTCGAAAGAGGCCACTGTTGCGTTGAGGTCACCTCCCAGTATGAAGACATCATTTTCGAAACTTGTTTGCAGGTCCGAGAGCGTGGCTTCGAGCATATCAAATAACAGCTCCAGTTGTAGTGATGGTTTAAGATACAGTGATCCCACTATGGCATTCCATTGTTTTGTTTTTATTCTGAAGAAAATCCACCAAGGAGAGAGGTCAATGGTTTCGGATTCTATACGATCATGGATCATACATAGGAGCCCACCACTTCCTCTTCCTCTTGTTTTGTCTTTAATTGCCGGTGACCATATAAGCTCATAGTTGCGTAGATTAGTTGGGATGAGATAGGGGGCTTCTTGGATGAGCATAGTTTCAGAGAGACATACTATTTGAGTATTAGAGCTAAAATCATTTAAATTAATATTATTCATACCTTGTATATTCCAGAAAATAATGTTGAAAGAACTTAGTTTTTTTGATAAGCTGTTTAAGTTGAGAGAGTATTTGTCTGCTGTTGTGTGCTAGGTGTGCGCTGTCTGCCTGACTGGTTGGACAATTGTTTTTTCATCATTTCCAGTTTTCCCTCGTTTTGGTTCCAGAACCACCATGTCTCATTAATCTGAATTTTATTATATCTCAATTTAACTCTTTTACCTTGTTCCTTTAGATCTTTTGCAATAGATTTCAATTCTCTGTATACTTCTTGCTCCTTTTTTGTCAAATCAGGCTCGATGAATATTTTATGCTGAGGAATATCCTTCAGCTTCTCTTTGTTACTCATAATTTCGTGCTTTACTGATTCATTGATCAATTTGACAATTTGAATCTTCCTCACGCTTCCAACCTCTCTCACATTCAGTACCACATTCTCAAGTTTGAATTCTGACAACAGAGAATTTTCTACATCCGCTCTTAACGAGCGTGGATTGCAAGGCAGTCCCTTAATTATAATATTACTGGACCTGCGTTCTTTCTGAAGAGCCTCAATCTGCACCTGTAGATCAGTGATTACCTTATTCTTCAGGATTAGGTCTGGATGTGTAGCATTGTTCCCTATTCTCTCTTCGATTTTCCTCGTAATTTCTTCGTCAAGCAGTTGATTCGGAGGGTTATTTTGAAAATCTGTGAATTTGGACTCAAGGATAGTGATCTTGTTCGATAGTGATGTTACATTTTTTGAGGTTCTAGCATCATTTGTTTCAATCACTTTCATGATGTTGTCCAGCTGTGATTTAACAAGTTCATTGCTCTCTCTAATGGAGTTCTCTATTGACACAGATTTAGTTTTATCCGCCTCACATAGCTGATTGAGTTTTGTTAAAATCGAGGCTAACACTTCTCCAAGCTGCCCACCGTTGATCATTTTCTGGACTTCAGTGGCTATAGCATCTGGAGGGTGGCCAAGCCCAGTAATACTTGGAGTGCTTTGATCGTGTGTGTCTTGGGCTGTGGGGGATAGATTGGATGTCGGCATGTTGTATAAAGAGAGAAAATAATTACCAGAGTCACTTGTGGAACGATTCAGTTTCTTTGCAGTACGGGGTCTGAATGGAGAATCACTGTTAAAAACACTTTCACATTCAGTTTCTGCATCTGTTTCTGTTTGTCCTCTTTTTCTTTTGTTAATGAATTCGTTCAATGTTTGCAGAGATTCGCTTCGGGCTTTCTCTGCTAAGCTTTTTGCTTTTGGGAGCCTACTTTTCGTTTTTAAAATTGTCTTATTTATAGTTTTTGATTTTGGAGTGGAGCAATCAGAGGCTTGCAATGTTGGGTTAGGCCAGCTGTCAAAATTTAGTAAAAAATCTGTATTTGATTGGAAGTTTGTTGTGTCTAGAATTGTTGGTGTGGAGTGCTCGAAGAATGATGAGTCTTCGTTTTCAACAGTATCAATTGTTTGTGTTTCATGAATAATCTGAGTTTCAAGATTTTGTGAATTGTTCATAGCCACACTGAGACAGACAGAGACCTAACTTCCAAAATGTCACTTTGATTGTTATCATTTGTTAGTTTGCTCCAAGTGCATGAAAATTAATTATTTATTTTTCAAATGAAACAGTGGATCATAGTAGATCTGGTGATAACTTAAAATATGTAATTTTTAGTCAGAGAATTATTTAAATAAAACGTTTAGTGCAAGCTTATTTTAACAACGTACAGTGCCGTCAACGTTCGGATTGGGGCCCCAATAAATTCAAATAACATTAATTGTTGGGCGCCAGGACGACCTTTCGTCCGAAAATCAAAACAAACAAAGAAAATCAAAATTCAATCCCCAGGTGATTATCCGACTAGTCAGTAACAAAAGGATTTCAAGTCCAAAATCCCAATGACCGCGGAGGCGGCTGGGTTCAAAAACTCACCTGTAATGTATTGAAAAGAAATACAGAGTTCTAAATAAAAAAAATCCAATTTTGTTTTATAATTTTAATTCAGAGCGATATCTCTTGTAACTGTGCTCTTTAAAAAAATATTACAATTCAATAAAAAATCAATATTTCCGTTACTGAATTTAATTTTGGTTAAACAATATTATAAATGTTTTTATCATCGGAAAAATGATACGAATCAATTATTCAGGACTCTATATAATTTTATTTATCAAAAAAAAAAAACTCATGATAATCAGAACTAATTCAAAAGTCCCGACAAATTTTCACTAACACAACAAAACATTAATTAACAACACAATTTAAATTGTCGTAAAAAAAAAATAGTCAAGAAAATTGGAACGAGCCCCGAAGGATCTCGCTCGTCGCGGAACATCGGCAGAGCACAGGTAAGTGCAATAACCGTCGCGCACAACCCTGAGGCAAATAGTCGAGTCACCCCGTATACGTATATCAAAAAACCCCAATATTCCCGTTACGCAACGCCCCAAAAACCCGTGATAAACCCCGAAACGCGACCGTTCAAAGCGGAAGCGAGGCTAGGGATGGGAAACCGCGTGAAAAGCCCAGTAAGAAGGGCGCTCCCAATAAGGGGATTTTTGTGTAGTAGTGAGAAAAAAGGTTTTGAGCAATTTTTTGTTTTTTTGTAGTTTAGTGAGGATTGGGAGGCAGCAGCGGACGAGATCCGTGCCTCAACGTAGGCCAATCGTTTTTTTTGTGGGATATATAAGGCCCGGGAGTATTTAGGAGGCATCGGCGGACAAGATCCGTGCCTCGAGGTTAGAGTGTAGTTATGGTTAAAATTTAGAGGCATCAGCAGACACGATTCGTGCCCAATAAAGTATTAAAAATTTAGTAATTGTAAAATCCCGGAGAAGCGCGCCCAAAAGTAGCCCGGTCGCTAAGAAAATAAATTGTTAGTAGAGAAAATAGTCGATAAACCCGTTTGAATTCGAATGAAAACCGCGCGAAGAAGTCCCGTCGTCAAGATCAATGTCATGCACCCTAGCGGCCGGAAGGGGCATGAGTTGTGAGAGCGACCGTGCCCATAGAGTCATACACAGTCGCAGATACGCCGGACAGTGTGCAGCACGTGTGGTGTGTTTTTTTTTCGTTGTACGCGAGGTTTTTTTTGGAAAAGGAACGAAAGGAAAGAGAGGAGAGGAATTCGAGAGGACGGGAGAAAAGGGAAGAGGAAGAGCCGCTGAAGAAGGTGGTAAGAGAATGAACTTTTTGCTTCCGAATGGAAGCTTTGTAATCGTAATTTTTTTCGATTTTGAGATTTCATCATAATATGACTGCAAATGATCCAAAACATCGAGATCCGTCGTTTTTAAAAAATGTCTGTGTGTATGTGTATGTGTGTGTGTGTGTGTGTGTGTGTGTGATGACGCATTTTCCGCTTTACTCTGGAGTGGGGTTAGCTAGCGATCTGAAAATTTTACCGTAAGTTCGCCATGCGTGCCCCAAGCTCTCACAAAAATTTCAGCTAAATCGGCCGGATAGTTTTTGAGAAAAATGAAAATGTTGAAATATCGTTTTTTCGACTTTTCTCGATGAAAAATGGAATCACAGCGTCCAGTCTCCGCGAGGAGATGCGCGTCCAAGAGCCGCATCTTTGACCCTCGGGGTGGTGGGAGCTCAGATTTTTATTTTAGTCAGTAGAAAACTTTTGATAAATTTTTCGTGAAAATCTTGATTCCACGATAACTTAATAAATAATTGAGCTACAGACCTGAAATTTTGTGAGGTTATACATCTGATGAGCACAAAGGTTGGTATTGAAACTGGGCGGAATCGGTCCAGTAGTTTTTTAGATATTAGCATAGAAACATCAGAAAAAGCAAGCTATATCTTCAACCTTGAATTTGGGCAAGGCTAAACTCGACTTAGCTAACTTGACTATGAAGTTGAAGCTCCAGTTTCAATGGAATATGATTCAAGATGTTCCAAAAAGTAGAAATATGACAATAAAAAAGAATTTTGTTACTCATAGCAAACGACGGGATTCTCATCATCTTCAGAACATTCAAAGAGATATCATATTTAATAAAAAGAACATGAATTGACGTGATTAATATGGATAAGATCAGTGATGGTAGATTTGAAATTAAAAAATTCATTCGGAAGCTTTCTGCCAATGCAATTGCCCCCGTGGCGTCTATTTTACATTTTTTTTGTTGAAAGGAAAAATGCCCAAAACCCACGTGTTGCATCAGCTGAAACGAGCCGGTCGTCTGTCTCTCTCGCACTCGTTGTGTGGAGGTAGGCGAAATGGTTTTTTACCCGTAACTCCCGTAATTCCCACGGGAAAAATCCGAAACCAACCCCCTTCGATGGGGTTGATCCCCACGAACCCGACAAGTCCCCATTTATCCACCCATGACGTTTTTTTAAATTTTTTAATGAGGAAAAACTGAAATGGAAATTGGAGCATTTCACTGCCAAAACCCGGTGATAATACGTTCCATTTCCCCTTCCCCCCCAGATCACGTCACCCGTATACCTCGGACAAATTCCGAGAAATCTAGTGCCTCAGGACGGTCATTGTGCTTTCCAGGAATCGAATAATAATAACTAAAATAATTTTATTTCGTGTCGCGTGGTAATAATAACTAAAATCATCAAATTTCGATACACGCAATAATAATCACTAAAATCAATTTATTTCAGAGTAATCAATGATCATCACTAAAATAAAATTAATTGAAGGACATTATTGGCCACTTCCAAGAATTTATTATATTTTTTGGGTTTTTCTTCGTTTATTTTGAGTCTCGCACATTTTTAGCCGTTAAGGGAAACTTTGGGGATAATGAACGGGGAGTTCACCCGAATGTAAAATTTTTGATTCTACTGGCAATATACTCTACTTTTACCCGATTCTTCTTGTGTTTCGATTATTTTTTTTATTCTCCCTTTCCCAACTTTCTCAACTTTTCAGGGTTCTTTTTGGTTTTCAGGGAATCGTTTTCGGAGGTTCTTTTTTTTGTTTTCCGTTATTTGAGGAGAAATGGGAGCGGATCGGGTTAACACCCCCGATTCCACCCCTGACTCATGACATGTGAATCTCTCGGGCTAGCCGGGAAGAAGGTAACACCTCCCCCCTTCCACCTATTTCGTTCCGTTCTCGGTGGAGTTCCTGGCTGCTACGGGCCGGGTATGAGCCGTAAATATGTGGGGCGGGAACCCACCGAGGAACTTCCGGTTTGGTGATTCCGTAAAAAAACCACCTGGCGCCCATTCATTAGGTTTTGAAAGGGAACTTTGATAGAGAGAGGTGGAGGAAGGGACGGCGCAGTGGCTTTTTATCCCCCGGATAGAAAGTCACGTTACAAAATGGCGCCCAACGTGGGGCCCGATCCGTTGTTCTATTAATTTGTTGTTTTTTTTAATTTTTGGGAAAGTTGAGAAAGTGGGAGAGGAGTTTCCAGGATTTCTTTTGGGTTTCAGGAAATGAGAAAGAAAATTACTTTTACTGTAAAACATTTCAACCGAAAATTTCTTTAATCTATTCTAAATATTTTGAATTTTAATTTTTCTTATTTTTCGCCGATACCAGCACTTCCGTCCAAATTCCCGTTTCAAAAAAAAAAAAAAAAAAAAAGAGAAAATAAAAGTTTTGTGGTGACGTCACCGACTTCGCCTCGCTCGGCCGAATCCATTGTCCTCGTTGTGTGGGAGCAACGCGAAGCAATATGGCGAATCCGAGCGTGAATTCTAAGAAGTCACAGAAAAGACAAAAAAAAAAAAAAAAAAAGAAAAAAATATATATGATAAATAAAGAGTACGAAAAGGCGTATTTACGACTGTCCCGTAACGATGACAGCGAATTTCTTTGAAAAATTTTATATCCTAATAATTACTCGTTAAATATCAAAAATTTATATAAATTCGTAATTTTCCGTAACGATTTCCCCGAACCGTTTTCCAGCGTAGACCTTGGAAACCTATGCTGGAAAAATTGAGCCCCGTGACGAGACATAAATTGTCATCTTTTCAAAAAACCGCCGTAACAACCCCCATGCAAAGTTTTTGTGTGTAGGGGTTACATAACTGCGATTAGGGAGATTCTATTGGGAATAGTTGATCTGTAATTCAATTACATTTTTCCCCAAAATTTTATTCCGTTTCGATCACCAAATTTTAATCTCCGGGTCAATAACAATCTTAGTTTCGAATCGAAGCTTCTAGACTTCTATTGTCCCAGTGTTTACATCCCGTATCGACCCGTATCTTACGTCATCCCGAGTCGCGAATTTCGAAATAAAATTTGAAATAATATTTCCAACGCCCGTAAGAATGAGAGAGAGATTCGCTCTCAATCTCAACCTTGTTTTTGCTTCCGTTTCTTTCTCTCGCACTTTTCGTCAACAGCGAAAAGGCGAGAACCAAGACCCATCTCGTGATCCGTATGGTGGGGATAATCCCTGGGATTATCGCCGAGCGCTTCGAGGCCTGAATGTCCGTTAACCCGTGGCGTCAGTTCTCTGGCAACCGCGATCGCAGACGGATCACACGCTTTCACGCATAACCCGAGAAAAAAAAAACGTTCAGCCCGCGATAATTAGTGCACCATGTACAAGTGCCGTTTACCGCGTCCCGTAAAGAAAAAAAAAAGAGGAAAAAGGGGACGATGACGCATTCCGAGGAGGAGGCTCAGGTGGAGGAAGCCCGCATCGCAGCCGCCCGGGCCGCGGAGGCCGAGCACTTAGCGGAAGAGCAACGACTTGCAGATGCACAGGTGGCAGCTGCGAATGCAGCTAGGGAAGGCCACGCCGGAGGCGGTGCACCAACCACCCAAGGGCAGGTAAATAACCCACAAGCTCCCCTCAATCCCAACCTCGTAACGACATCGAGTTCGGTGCCAATCACCCCATCCACCAGTAACCACCCGTCCACGTTACAGGGGGTGAATCAGGAAAACCAAACTGACCCCCTAATAACGGGTACCATAAATCCACCCAAACGGACGTATACCCGACGCAAGGTGAAGGTGACTAATTTACCGGATCCTGAAATGTTACGGACGCCCGCGTTTGATGGTGACGATGAGAGCAGTGGCACCTCCGTTCAGGGAGATGATCCCCCTCCCCGTAACGACCGTGCTACCCGTGGGACTCCAAGGATTGCCATCACCCCCGCGAGCGATTCACCCCGTATCGGAGCAACCCAACCGTCGTCAACACGAACGACTTCCCATTCCCCGACTACAAACCCCCCAGGTGTTTCCCTATCGTACGAAGTACCAACGTCACGTTCCCCGTATCAAGTTAGCTCACGTATCGCAGGAACCCCTTCCTCGAGAACAGTAGCAACTTCCACCCTTTCCCCAGTTCAGTACAGTGGAGGTCAATTGGATCCAACTGCCCCAATTTACACCTTCGCCCACCCGTCACAGCAGACGCAGTCTGTTTCCCCTAATTCTTATCCCCAACACCAACCCCGAAATGTTAACGCTGTACCGAATTGCCAATACGCCCCAGTGTATGACAATTCAATCCCGTCACAGCCAACCCAACCTCCTTCTGCCCACAAACGACTAGTATCAGTTCAGCCAAACGATTTTAATAACTCTGGTAACCTGGAAGCCAAAGCGTCTCGTGCGGTTGGATTGATCGCGAAAAAGAGTCTATATAGTGGAAAGAAGGAGGAAGACCTGGAGACCTTCATAAGCCGTATCGAATATGGGATGCGGGGACTTCCCGATGAGGAGATTCTCGCGTCCTTCGGAAATCTCGTGACTGGAATGGCCGAACTGTGGTATCTTGCCAATCAAAACGCCTTCCAGTCTTGGGAACATCTCAAGAGAGCCCTAAGAGCACATTATTCCTCGTCTGCGTATCAAGCGACGTTAGAGTTGGAAGCTCTCACACGTGTCCAAGGAGTCCACGAATCCGAGAGCGAATATTTCACGATCATGACCTCTTACTTCTCCCGTATCCACCCACCAATGCCAATGAACAAGCAAGTCCAGACGGTAGCCCGTAACTTGCTCCCCCAGTACCAAATTGGTCTGTCCATTCACGTGTACTAATCTCCAGGATTTGGAAGAATCGGCGAAACGTCAAGAACTCATCTACCAATGTGCTCAAAGTCGCCCAGCCCCGTTACGACCAGACCAGAGTGTCTGCCCGAGTTTGGCCTATCAGCCGCCAAAGAATAATAATCCCCGTTTCAACAACCCCTATGGTAATCCCCGTTTCAATAACCCGTATGGGAATTCAATGGGCCCAAGACCACCCTTTACCCCGAATACAACCCCCGTAACTAGTGGATTTCACAAAACCCGCGACCAGTTTTCCCCACTCCCCGTCGCTACCCAAATCCACTACACCGAAACTATCCCATTAGAACTCTGGAGACACTGGAGAATGAGCCCATTGCTCCAGAATGGAATCCCGTTACTCAAGATTGGAATTCACTCAACTTCCCGTATCCTCAAGAGTATGTGCAATACTATGACCCCGGTTACGATCCAGAGCAGCCTCCAGCCATGATGCAATGGCCGATGGAGATAGTTGACGCTGCTGCGACCCCGCGTCCAAGACCGAATACCAACGCACCAAAACCCCCTGGTCCTCAACCTATATCCCAGGCCCAACTTCTCACCTCACGAGTCAATAACTCCAACCCCGTGCCGACAACGAATCCAAATCCCGTCACGCCAGTAGACCCTTCCACCCGACGTTGCTTCCAATGTGGTGAACTCGGACACATGCGCCGAGAGTGCAGAAATACACCTCGCCTCACGTGTCGTCGCTGTGGAAATCCTGGTTATACCTCGTTCACATGTCCGCCCTGTAACTCGGGGAACCCCAATGGAGGTGCGTAGGGCCGGATACGACGCCTCCAGTTCCCGAAAGGCCTGTTAAAACGGCAGCCCAAACCTGTAACGTAAGAGACTCGGAGTCTCGAAATCCCGTATCCTCTGAGGAGTTAAAAATCTCTTCAGAGCCTGTCGTAACGTCCCATACTTCATGGGATAACCCGGACTAGTTGATAAGTCCTGAACCAGCCCCGTCCAGCGAGTTCGTAAAGAACCTCCACCCCGACGACCCTCCTATTGCTTTTCACGTTGATATCGTGATAGGGGGAAAACGCCTCAAAGCCCTAATCGACTCTGGTGCAACCCGAACGTTTGCAGGGAAGGCTGGTGTTGAAGTTTTCTCTCAGACAAAAATCCCGTTACTACCAATTCCGCCCAGACGGGTTGTCACGGCCAATGGCCAGATAAACAAGTTAAATCAACTTGCGACCTGTTACGTAGACCTCGGAGGACGAAGTAGTCTAATGAACGCCTTCTTATTCCCAGGACTATCGGAAGACTTCATACTTGGCATGGATTTCCTCATCAATTCCCGTATCGTTATCGATTTCTTCGCCAAGGAATGGTATTACCGTGACGCCCCAGAACAAAAATTTTCCTTTGTTCCCACTGACCAAGTTTCCCGTGTCACCATGTGTTGTGGACTCCAGACTTTGGATGGCTCCCAACAATCCCGTCTCGAAGCGTTTCTGAATAAAAACCTCCCCCCGAAAAGCGCAAAACCCGGTCTATGTCCACTGATCACTCATGACATTGACGTTGGTGATCATGCCCCGATTGACCAGGATGCCTATTCCACTAACCCCGAAACCCGCAAGAAAATGTGGAAAGAAGTCGACACAATGCTGCAAGATGGCATTATTACCCCGTCACACAGCGATTGGTCCAGTCCAATCGTCCTGGTGAAAAAACCCAATGGCAAAATCCGTTTTTGTATCGATTTTCGTAAGGTCAACGCCGTTACGAAGAAAGATGCATACCCACTCCCGAATATGACGGCAATTCTAGATGAATTACGTCAAGCCAATTACATAACTACCCTCGACCTGAGTCAAGCCTATTTCCAAATTCCCCTTGCCCCCCGAGTCCAAGAAATTACGGCCTTCAAAGTCCCTGGCCGTGGACTATTCCACTTCCGCCGAATGCCCGATGGCTAGACCAACGCCCCTGCCACGTTTCAACGACTAATTGATCGAGTCATCGGTCAAGAAATGTATCCAAATGCTTTCGTGTATTTGGATGACATTATAGTCGTATCCCGCACCTTCGACGAGCACTTAGTGCAACTCGAAAAAGTCCTGACAAAAATAAAAGCAGCTGGACTCGAGATTAATCGAGAGAAAAGCTTCTTTTGTTGTTTCCGTGTCAAATACCTAGGTTTCATCGTCACGAGCGAAGGGTTACAGGTAGATCCTGAGAAAATCTCCGCCGTGATTGATTACCCCGTGCCGGAAACCCTGAAACAAATCCGCCGATTCCTCGGGATGGTCTCGTGGTATCGCCGATTTATTCTCAACCTGGAAACCATTGCCGAACCCTTAACCGCCCTAACGAAGAAGAATTGTGCCTGGCAGTGGACCGAAAAGCAACAAACGGCCTTTGACACCCTGAAGACCCGTTTGACCACCGCCCCAATTCTTTCATGTCCCGATTTCTCGCAGCCCTTTGTCGTTCAGACAGATGCGAGTACCGTCGGCCTTGGAGCCGTACTCACTCAAACCATTGAGGGAGAGGAGAAGGTAATCGCATATGCGAGTCGTGCCCTGTCAGCCCCAGAGGAAAACTATACCGTCACCGAGCTTGAGTGTCTCGCAGTTATCTGGGCCATCCGTAAATTCCGTGGCTACCTCGAGGGGTACTCTTTTACCGTTATCACGGACCACAGTAGCCTCCGTTGGTTGAATAATCTTAAAGATCCAACGGGTAGACTCGCCCGATGGGCCCTAAGTGTATTAGAGTACGACCTGACGATTATTCATCGAAAAGGAGCCCTTCACCACGTACCGGATGCGTTATCCCGTTCACTAGAAGGCGAAGAACCTAGTAGTGAGACCACTGCTTTTGCCCGTGTCGTTATGGAACACCCAGCCGAAACAAACGATTTGTGGTATCTCAATCGTTTCGAAAAAGTCCAACATGACCCGGATCTGCACCCAGACTGGGAAATCGTCGATGAAAGACTGTATGCGCATCGTCCTTCACAATTCATCACGTTGGAGATGGAGGATTTGAATGCATGGAAGCTAGTCTTGTCCATCGAGTCCCGACACCTAGTCCTGTCACAATGTCACGACGTGCCCCAAGCTGGTCATTTAGGAGTGGACAAGACGTATCGTCAAGTTTCCACCACCTATTATTGGCCAACTATGTTCCGTGACGTTGTTACATTTGTTCGACACTGTGACCCGTGCCAAAGAGTCAAAGTGGAGAACGCTTTGCCCCGTGGACACATGGTGACAAGAGTCGCCATGGAACCCTGGACGTCCTTCGCTGCGGATTTAATCGGATCAATCACTCCCAGCAAGTCCGGATCCCGTTACACCCTAGTGATTCAGGATATGTTCACCAAGTGGATAGAAATTATCCCGTTACGCCGAAACACCGGTAAATTGATTGCACAACATCTTGAGAATGTAATCGTCTCAAGATGGGGTACACCCCGTATCTTATTCACTGATAATGGCCCCGAATTCATCAATAAGAACGTTCAAGCCCTGATGCAGTTGACTGGGACTCAGCACCAGACAACTCCCCCGTATCATCCTCAAGCCAATCCCGTTGAGCGCGTTAATCGGGTCCTCAAAATGATGCTGCGCGCATTCATGGACAACGATCATAGCCGATGGGATGAGCACCTACATGAGTTTCGTTTCGCCTACAATACCGCGTACCATTGCGCTTTTTACAAGCGACCCCCACGTTCACGAATTTTGGCCGCGAACCTCTGCCCGCTATTTCTCTTCGTCGCGAAGTCGAAGGAAATATTGAAATCGTACCGCGAGAGACTCCAGAATGGATCAATCGTATGTCCCGTCTCGATATCCTGCGAAAAGCCCTGAAACATGAGCTTACTGAAGCATCGCAACAGCAAGCGCATAACTATAACCTCCGTAGACGCCCTTGTACCTTTGAAGAGGGCCAATTTGTCCTGAAACGGTCCCATTACCTGTCCGATGCCGCAAAACGATTTTCCGCGACATTGGCGACTCCATTTGAGGGACCATACGTAATCGTCGAGAAACTCTCGCCAACCCGTTTCAGAGTCGCTGATTTCAATGGGAAAGAGTACGGAGTCGTCTCCGTCAGCGATTTAAAACCCTGGTATCCCCCGTTAAACGAAAACCCGTGACGAAAATAACAATTGAAACCCGCGGTAGTGCTCCGTAACAAAAGATAATCTTTCCAGGAAGAGAATCATCACACCCCGTAACGAGAAGACCGATGTCCTTCTCACCCGTAACGTTACAACTTTGTATAGCAATTAAACCGTATCATTCACCCGTATACTCCTTCGGTAGCACTCCTCAGAACCCCGTAACTACTAATCGATTAATGATAAGAACCCCTAATGTGTAATTAAATTGATTACAGGAAAAGGTGAAGAAGATGGAGGTTGACGGCGAAGCGGAGTACCCGTCAACAGAGGAAAAGAAGAAGCAGAAGGAGAAGAGGAAGGAGAAGGAGACATCGAAGGAAAAGGATGAGGGTCATAGGAGTAAGGAGAAGAAGAAGAAGGAGGTAACGAGGAAGAGAGAGATGGAGGAGCCCGACGAAACCACAGCTGCGTCGTGTGTACGGCTGGAGGATATGTTCTGGAATCCTCTCAAGCCGTATGCGAGGTATCTGTGGGCTCTGGAGGACCACCACCCAGGTCTGATTCGGGCACTGGAGGGACTCACCCAGACAGCCCTCTCCTACACCGCTGGCACTGACTCCATCCCCAAATTCCCGACACGGCCACGCAGAGGTACCTCTGCTGACCAAATACTTGTTCCCCTTCTCCGACGTCTCGACGCCAAGCCCGTCGCAAAATCCCCATCCCCCGTAGCCGCCAAAGGTTCTTCCACAGGCGCAATCCCAAAGGTCCCCGAAAGCCCCAAACTCCCCAAGGCCCCCAAGAAGAAACGGGAAGAAGAACCAGTTGAGGACGTACTGGATCTTCACCCAACTCCCGAGAACAAGAACATCCCCATCTCACCCCGCAAGTCAACACCCCCAAAACCCCAAAAATCCAAAACCCGTAGCCGAACTCCCAGTCCCATCACCCCAACACTCCCAGTCCCCGACGATTTCAAGATCCCCAAAGTCCCCGAAACAAAAGCTCCCAAATCCAATACTTCCAGCCGTACCCCAAGCCCTGCTAAACCCTCCTCAAGACCCCCAACGCCAAATCCCAAATCCCCATCCAATGTTCCTACATCGAGCAACCCCAGCCGTCCACCAAGCCCCATCCAACCCATGCAAATCCCTGCAACGCCAACCCCTGCTCCGAAACCCAAGGACCTAGTCCCCAACCCCTTTGCCAAAACTGCCGATGGTGGAGAGCACATCCGGCTCTACTCCACGGTCGCCAGCACTCCAACCCCAAGTACCTCAACAACCACCGTCACGACAACCCCAGCTAAACCCCAGACCCCAAGCCCCACTGTCACGTCCTCGACAAGTGGAGCCGTCCCCAAAACCCGTGACGCCAAACGACCAATGCCACGTTATCCCAATGGCACCAAAGTCGACTGGCCAGGACCCGAGTTCGATGTGAATTATCCCTGCACCAAATGGTGCTTTAAGTGCCACTACGTGGGACACATCATGACCCGTTGTGAAAATAAAGACGAGAAGGTGTACTGTCACAAGTGTGGAGCTAAAAGAGTCCCCTCACATTTGTGCACTCAGTACGATCTGCACAAATACTGGAACCAGAGGAAGTTCAGCCAAAACCCCACACTGTTTTACAGTCTCCCACACTCCCACTCGTCTAAGAAGCTGCCAGCTTCCAACGACCCCACGATTTCCCTTCCAACCCTCCCGAAACTAGATACCCCCGTCACGACAATGCCAAAGGGCTCGGTACCCTTGCTATCCCTAAAAATCACCCCTCCCGTTACGGCACGATCTCAAACAATCCAAGAACTCCAAAGCTTGCCAACGATTGTCTACCCCGCGCCCAATTCCGCAAAACGTGCTGCTAGTCCACCCCCCAGCACGTCAACTTCCCGGTCCAACAGCCCAATGTCAACGACAAGTGTCCAATCCTGGCACTTGCCACCAACTCCTCCACCCCCAGCTATACCCGTCACGCAACCTCCAATGCCAAGCCCCGTCTACCCTCGAGCAACACCGCCAACACTCTTGGAAATGACACCTGAGGAGCTCAAGGCTCATTGGGAGAAAGTCGATGAGGAGAGAACCTGGAGAGAGCAGGACGCATCTTCGCGTTTCGGCTACGCCCATCTCAGGAGCGAGGATGACGGAAAGGAGAGAAGGAGAGGAGTCCGAGGACGCCGCTGAACCCCGAGACGAGTGATTAAACTCAAACCCTGACCTGTGACGCACCAAAAAGACTGATAATTTAAACCCGTAGCGTTAAGGAAAAACAAAAGTATTATATTTAATATAAAAAAAAAAAAAAAACACAATTAAATAATAAAATTTTCTATTGTTCCTAAAAAATTTTTGTAGTTATTTCAGTAGAAGCCCACTATTCCCATTCACAGGACCAACGTCAACAGCGAGGAGAGCCACCACCGAAGGACGAGGATCAACACCGAAGGACGGGACCACGCATCGCCGCCTGAGAGGAGAAGAGGGTGTGGCAACGGAGGGGGGTGTAACGAGCCCCGAAGGATCTCGCTCGTCGCGGAACATCAGCAGAGCACAGGTAAGTGCAATAACCGTCGCGCACAACCCTGAGGCAAATAGTCGAATCACCCCGTATACGTATATCAAAAAACCCCAATATTCCCATTACGCAACGCCCCAGGAACCCGTGACAAACCCCGAAACGCGACCATTCAAAGCGGAAGCGAGGCTAGGGATGGGAAACCGCGTGAAAAGCCCAGTAAGAAGGGCGCTCCCAATAAGGGGATTTTTGTGTAGTAGTGAGAAAAAAGGTTTTGAGCAATTTTTTGTTTTTTTGTAGTTTAGTGAGGATTGGGAGGCAGCAGCGGACGAGATCCGTGCCTCAACGTACGCCAATCGTTTTTTTTGTGGGATATATAAGGCCCGGTAGTATTTAGGAGGCATCGGCGGACAAGATCCGTGCCTCAAGGTTAGAGTGTAGTTATGGTTAAAATTTAGGGGCATCAGCGGACACGATCCGTGCCCAATAAAGTATTAAAAATTTAGTAATTGTGAAATCCCGGAGAAGCGCGCCCAAAAGTAGCCCGGTCGCTAAGAAAATAAATTGTTAGTAGAGAAAATAGTCGATAAACCCGTTTGAATTCGAATGAAAACCGCGCGAAGAAGTCCCGTCGTCAAGATCAATGTCACGCACCCTAGCGGCCGGAAGGGGCATGAGTTGTGAGAGCGACCGTGCCCATAGAGTCATACACAGTCGCAGATACGCCGGACAGTGTGCAACACGTGTGGTGTGTTTTTTTTCGTTGTACGCGAGGTTTTTTTTCGGAAAAGGAACGAAAGGAAAGAGAGGAGAGGAATTCGAGAGGACGGGAGAAAATGGAGAAAAGGGAAGAGGAAGAGCCGCTGAAGAAGGTGGTAAGAGAATAAACTTTTCTTTCGTATTTTCCACTCCCCGTAGTAATTCCTTGAATTTAATTTCCTGTGATTTTCCCCGTGACGAAATTAAATATTAATTTATTTACTTAATTGCCCCACCCGTCGTGAAAACCCCGTGGCGTCTATTTTACATTTTTTTTGTTGAAAGGAAAAATGCCCAAAACCCACGTGTTGCAATCAGCCGAAACGAGCCGGTCGTCTGTCTCTCTCGTACTCGTTGCGTGGAGGTAGGCGAAATGGTTTTTTACCCGTAACTCCCGTAATTCCCACGGGAAAAATCCGAAACCAACCCCCTTCGATGGGGTTGATCCCCACGAACCCGACAAGTCCCCATTTATCCACCCGTGACGTTTTTTTAAATTTTTTAATGAGGAAAAACTGAAATGGAAATTGGAGCATTTCATTGCCAAAACCCGGTGATAATACGTTCCATTTCCCCTTCCACCCCAGCTCACGTCACCCGTATACCTCGGACAAATTCCGAGAAATCTAGTGCCTCAGGAGGGTTATTGTGCTTTCCAGGAATCGAATAATAATAACTAAAATAATTTTATTTCGCGTCGCGTGATAATAATAACTAAAATCATCAAATTTCGATACACGCAATAATAATCACTAAAATCAATTTATTTCAGAGTAATCAATAATCATCACTAAAATAAAATTAATTGAAGGACATTATTGGCCACTTCCAAGAATTTATTATATTTTTTGGGGTTTTCTTCGTTTATTTTGAGTCTCGCACATTTTTAGCCGTTAAGGGAAACTTTGGGGATAATAAACGGGGAGTTCACCCGAATGTAAAATTTTTGATTCTACTGGCAATATACTCTACTTTTACCCGATTCTTCTTGTGTTTCGATTATTTTTTTTATTCTCCCTTTCCCAACTTTCTCAACTTTTCAGGGTTCTTTTTGGTTTTCAGGGAATCGTTTTCGGCGGTTCTTTTTTTTGTTTTCCGTTATTTTAGGAGAAATGGGAGCGGATCGGGTTAACACCCGCGATTCCACCCCTGACTCATGACATGTGAATCTCTCGGGCTAGCCGGGAAGAAGGTAACACCTCCCCCCTTCCACCTATTTCGTTCCGTTCTCGGTGGAGTTCCTGGCTGCTACGGGCCGGGTATGAGCCGTAAATATGTGGGGCGGGACCCCACCGAGGAACTTCCGGTTTGGTGGTTCCGTAAAAAAACCACCTGGCGCCCATTTATTAGGTTTTAACAGGGAACTTTGATAGAGAGAGGTGGAGGGAGGGACGGCGCAGTGGCTTTTTATCCCCCGGATAAAAAGTCCCGTTACAAAATTAAAAGTCAAAATTTGAATTAATTCTGATTCACGCGACAAGTACCTTAAGGCTCTATAGCCGCATGGACGATCGGCGTCCTTTCAAAATGCACCTTTATAATTCCCAGCGATAACTCGAAATAATAAAAAAAAAAATAATAATAATAAAAAAAATAAATTAGACGAAACAATCGCCGTTATTAAATAAAAATAATGATAACAATAATCAGAATTATCGTCTAAAATTATCGCTGAAAATTAAATTAAATGCCGACCAATTTTAATAAAAAAAAATAATAATTAAATCACAAATTCTCAATTAATTTTCCCGACAATAATTTTCCGAAATTAACAAAAATAATAAAAAAAATAATTAGCGAGAAACGAGAAACATTAAACCATTTGCGTTCATTTAATTTCGCGAATAATACAAAAAAAACTATCACGCCACGGAAAATCCCAAAATGGCGGTTACCGGCGTCGTAACGACGCTAACGAAAAAAAATGTCCAAAAACTATGCCGAGAATAATCACACGCTTACCGGAGTGTTGTTGATTAACCTCGAAACCAAATCCTTTCTTCAATCCTCCAACTTCCCCGGTAATCATCCAAGAAAATCTCCAATTATCCTCGGTAATTTTAATTTTGCCAAAGATAATAATTGCAACGATAAGTATTGCGATTATTGCAACGGTAATTAATCAATCAAATTATTTACAGCGAAAATCACGTCTGTACTATTTGCCACCAAAACGGAAAGTGAGGGAAGACGCCGGCGTGCGTCGAAAATTAGACCACAGGTGGCTCTTCCCAACTTAATTGGCCAATGACGTTAATTCTATTCTTTAATCACCGGTATTATTTTGCTTTAAATCCGGTAATTAAATAAATGATAAAAGAATAAATCTCATAATTTTACGTCAAAATTCCGTTAAAATTTCCATGATGATCTCTTAATTAAATTTTATCATAATCAATTAATATCGAATCAATTATGATTTTCCAGACGTCTTTGATTTCCTCAATTCTCCGCCAATCAGAATGAAGAGTCCAACGGAAAACTTCTCCCATCGATTTCCATTTTCTGCGTCGATAACTTCCTTGAACAGCTGTCTATGATGCTCGTTCGTCCGCAGGCGCCCGTTTCCGGCGTGAAGAAAAACTCCGGCAAGAGCGGGAATATTCAAGGCGGGAAAGAAATCAATTAAATCAGTAAAAAAAAACATAAATATCGTTTCTCGGACTGTCCGTTCTGGTGGAGAATGAAACTAATTTCCAACGCGATACCGGTCTCAAGAAACAATACAGATTGTAACGCAAATATAGCGTTACAATACATACATACATTTTGATGATTTCTCTGGTTAACGGAGCGATAGGGGTGATATCTTTGAGAAGAATTGTTGTTTGTCGATGGAAGTGTTTCATTTGTGTTGCTGTTGCACTTATTTGCATAATGACCGTACTTGTTACATTTATAACATTGAATTTTGTCGCGAGAATTTGAATTATTATTTTTTTTTTCATTGGAGTTTGAAATAGTGTGATTGGTATTTGATTGTTGTTGATTGGAGATCGGAAAGCTGGAGGTAGGTTTATTATTAATTGAGAGAAATTGATTGAAGTTCAGTAGCGCGGTTAAGGCTTTCTGTAAGGAATCGACGCGTTCGGATCTTAAAGTGTATTCAATTTGTTTATCATTGATTCCATTAAGGAAAGCCAGACATGCGAGCTGATCGCGATTTTCTTCTGCCATATTTAAGTGTGTAAGACGAGCAAGACGTTCAATTCTTTCTGCAAATATTTGGAAATCCTCTTCCCTTGTTTGTTTGCAGGTTTGTAGTCGGTTAAAATACATCCGGGATAAATGTTTTTCATCAAAACGTTCCGTTAAGAGTTCCGAAATTCTCTTGTAATTCCCCTGGTCTTTCCTAGGAAGCTGTTCTAAAATGATTTGAGCTTTTCCGCGTAGCCTAGTTCAGAGGTGTGATGCTTTCTCCTCATCTCTCCAATTATTGCACTTGGCCGAAATTTCAAAATGGGTTTTGTATTGTGACCACGATTGTTTTCCGTCGTATGTATCTGGATTAATTGGATTTTTCGAAGAAAAAGAGAGTTGGCTAGGAGTCGATGGAGATTCACGTAAAAGGTTAGTGGTGGAATTAAAAGCAGAAATCAATGCATTAGCAATATTAAAAGCCAAATTATTTAAAGGGTTATCTGTTTAGGGTTGGGAAACAGTCGTGTATTCCATAGTGGCTCCTGGTGCAGCATGAACCTCAGCGATTGTTGGAGCTCGAACATTCGTTGCGTTTTGTTGAGGTGACCCCTGGATACCTGGCTGACTGACATTTGAGTTGGTGGATTGCCTCGTAGGATTCTCTATCCTTGGTCCCAGGGAATTGTGCAGTTCTTCTCGAGTAATGCGTCGTTGTTCCTCCCAATCTTGACGAAGTGATTCCCTAATATTTGTGATGATTGCTCTCTGTGTTCTCTCTTGTTGTTGTTGCAATTCGTCGCGGAGTGTTTGCCTCAGATTGTTAATTTGACTTGAAATTTCTGACCTCATTTCATTACTTAATGTCGTCTCTTCCGTTGATGAAAATGGGTGAAAACGGGCAATTAATGGGCTACGACGATTCGATGAGCCCTGTGAAGTTGGTCGTTCTCGGTATTTCCTTCCTCGTGACATTTTTTATTTATTTATTTATTTATTTATTTATTATGTCATTAAATTATTTTGTTTATTTATTCAATTATTCAATTAACTCCCTCATTGATTCATCCATTTTGTCTTGTTGTTATTATTTTTCATCATCGGTGAACTCGTAATTATCGATGACAGTTGGTGAAACACAATTTATTATTATTTTTTTTTATTTTTTTAGGGTTTTTTGTCACTTTCACACACTTCTGACACCAAATGTTAACTCCAAGGGAGAATAAATGTGACACAACACTTTTATTTACTTATTTAAAGGTTGGGGCGGTTTATTTAATATTAGTTACAGCGATGTGTCTAATTTGAAGTCTGGGATCTGTCTGACCTTGACTTTTTTATTTGTTATTATTTAAGTCACAATTGACAAGCGTTACTAGCCTCCTCTTCTTATGTTCTATTTTTAAGAAGGGGGGATATGCTACAATATTAATGAACGAGATGAGGATGGGCAGTGATTATTTCTTGCGACGAGATTCACGGAAAGCCCCGAGAGCCCAGAATTTGACCTGGTTTTGTGACAACTGATTAGCAAACCATTCGTTCCTTTCATCCATCGTCATTGACACTGAATTGTTGGATGGATTTATCTCGACGTTTCCATTTCTCATCAGCAGCTTCAAATTTTCCCCTTCCCTCATGATTCTCAATACAGACTGCTGTGAAAACTTGTCCACTTTCCTCAGTATCATCTTGGTAACAGCTAAAAAAACATATAATCAATAAAGCAATTTCCTCCACTATGTTCATTACACTATGTAATGAAGATATCAAAGGTTTTCCATTTTTCATCCTCCAATTTTTAATCTACTTCCCAAGTCTTAAGAAAAGTTCTTGATGACAAAAAATTTATGGGAAAAATGATGAAAGAATTGAAAACATATCATAATTGATTCTTAAGGGGGTTCAAGATTTACTAATTAGACATAAATTGCCTCATATTCAATCAATATACATTAGCGGGAGAAATTAAAGGACCAAAAAAAAATCCAAATTTTTAATGGTTTTTGAAATGGCCGTATCTTTCTCAAAAATGATCGCATCGGAGTAAAAAAAAAACAATTTGAACCTTCGAGTCTCTAGTTTTGAGAGAGTCAAAAAATTTTTTCCAGCAATATGCATCACGCTATTCTAACGAGTACAGTGAAAAATTTGTTTTCGAAATTTTTGTAGTTTTTTTTTCGTCTACGGACTTCGGAAAAATTTTTCCAGCTCAACCACCATATGGACCGGATAGGTTACTCTTTCACCTTCAACTGCTTTTTTTTCTATCTTGATTCGACCATTTCTCGCTGAGATATCGGGCTTTGAATGAGAAAAGATCGTTTTGTCTTTGATCATCGATATCTCAGCAACCAATGATCGCAAAGAAAATTAACGGTGGGTTTTGAAAGATACGGCCATTTGAAAAACCACCACAAATTTGTTTTTTTAATCCTTCAATTTTTTCTGCTAGTGTATCAATTGTTCATTTAAGGGAAAGGTCGGACTAAGGTCCGATGTTTCGTCCGATGTTGTCTCCATGTTTCATGGTTCATATTCGATAAGCGAAAAATGTGAAATCAAACCCGATGACATGAGCACACTTTTTGATATACTTAGATACATTGACTTCTCGAATCGAGTTACAAACCAGTCAGATCCTTGATGAAGCTCTGTTGTGCAACAGCCCCTTTACTTGATTCACCGCGGAAGTAAATTCTGGCTCCTGACTCGAAGGTCAAACCAAGAGCCAGCGATTTCACGACTGCTTGTAATGTGGTGCTATTGCAAGCCTTCACGAACCAAGATTTCTACACTCTGAACGCTTTCCTTTTAGCAGATTTCAGTTCAACCTACAATAATCCATTTTCATGAGAATTCTTTAATGCGTGGAAAATTAGTAAATTCCGGATCTTTCAGTTTATTATGTCAGACCAAATTAAGGCATATAATTGATGCGGGTTAGTAAATATAGGTATATTTTATATACTGTGACGTAATTCTCGGGCCTAACGGTAAACCCGACAATTAGACACGTCTGAAATAAAAACCCTACGAAACAAAATAATGGGCGCCAGGATAACCTAAAATTATCCAATAAAATAAATTATCAATTCAATTAATCCAAAATTATTAACAAAGCGAAATACTTCCTTATTCTGCTCGACTAACTCAACGTCCACCCCTGGGTCGCTGTTGTGGGTTGAAAATAAGGAAATGATAATAAATGAAATAATTTCACACAAAAATGTTTAGGGAAATCATAAAATAGAATTTAATTAAAGAAATCAACGTTTTGTTTTAACAGAATCATAATGAAATAAATAAACTGAAAATGAAATAGACAAAAATGAACAATTTAACAGTGCACGGCACAATAATATTTATTAATAAGTCACGAGACGTTTTAATTAAATTTAGTTATTTAATAAAAATTCCAAAATCAATTAATAATTCAGAAGTTATTAATTAATCTATCGTAAACAAAATTAAAATTATAATCTGTTCTACGAAACTTGAATTTAAATGGAATCTAGTGATATCTCGCCAAATACAATAAAGTCACTATAATAAAATCACTAGAAAATTCCCTAGGGGACGATACGACGCTGTCCCTGATTTCCCAAAAACATTGACCCAAAAATGAATTTTACAATAAAATTATATTACACGAAAATAAAATAAAATTACAAAATAAAGAAAAATTCCTTTTCTTTTTTTTCTTTCCAGGAATGAATAAAGAAAAACAATAATGATAATTAATTAAAAAAAAAAATAATATTTGGTTATGTTCGATAACGACAGAGAAATTTTAACGAATTCTAATTTCCGATAAGATAAAATAAAAAAAATTAAATATAATTGTCAGCGAGAGATTTAGATTTTTTTAATTAGAAAAAAAAATTATTTCGACAAAGAAAATTTTCTTGACAAAAAAAATTAGATCTCGAAAATATTATTCTAATTTGTCTCAATCCGACAAAAATTAATAAAGAAAACAAAAAAAAAATGAAGCTATGAAAATTTTCTTTTCGACACAAAAATTTAATTAAATAGTAAATTCGCTCACCAGTCGATAAATTTTCGATTCACAATATTAATTAATATATTAAAACGTTCAGCGAAACTTCCTGAACAATTTAAATATAAATTTTAAGTCTTAATTGACTTTTATTCACGGAAAATGTTCTCAACAAAAAGATTGTGCAACAAGCACCCACGCGTCCAAAACGAGAATCAACGCCATGTTGTTCTCGTTACAGTGAAGATGCCGGCCGGCACGGAAACTCCAGCGTGGCAGGCTCTCATTGGCTGACGCTCGCGCCATCAACAGGTAACTGTTGGTCAGCAAAGTTTTGAATTTGAATTGAATTTCACTTCCAACGATGAGAGGAGAGAAAACTCCAAAATGATAATAAAGAAGTATTGTCAATGCTGAAATGTCGACAATTCATGCTGAAACCTTCTCCAGACTTCCCTCTCTTCTCCTCATCCGATGAAGAACAATTCCATGTTCTTAATAATTAATGAACTCTAGCCTCTCCTCTTCGCTGAGTAGTCCGTCCGTGCAGTGCTGCTCTCTTCCGCTCATCACGAAAATTACCGCCGATGAGCGGTACAATTTTAAATTGAAACAAAGAAAACAATACAAATTTTCATGAGAATAATTTTCAAATAGCAAATGATCTCCCATTGACAAAACAGTTCGACTCTCGTTTCAGACGCATTATTAATTTACAAAAATGAATCGCGCCCAGACGAGAATAAGTAACGCGATGAAATATCACGTTACAATACCTACTAAGGTATATAAAAGTCTAATCTATGTGAGATTAAAATGGATGCTCGATGTTTGCTGAATCTTTGTACAAAACTTGTACTCACCACTAGGGGCGTATCTGGAGGTGAAATTGAAGTGGATGGCTGCACTTCACGAGATTCAATGGCTATCTTTATTATCTCTACAGTTTTCAATAGCTCATTCCATTCTACACGAGAAACGGAATCTGTACAGTTCAATGAGCTAATGGAGCAGCTGGCATCCGTAGTAGATGGAGCTGGTGGTAGAGTTGATCCTTCACCTTTATCCATGGGTTTGGAAACAATCCGAGGAGATGGTGCAGGAATCTGGTCATCAGCAATCTGCATTGTTTCACTAAGCTCCACTGACTTCGATGAGCTCGTTGGCAATGGAGGAACTTCCGAGAATGATGGACTGCCCTCTTTGTCAACGATTACCGCTGATGGTTGTTCGGCATCAGCCAAATTACTGGTCTGTTGCTAGCGTAGAATGTATGTATTAACAATGAGAATATAATACGGAGTATTTTTATGGATCATATAAAAATAGTATCACTGGATTGATACAGAGCTGCCAGAGAACCTCGTTCGATTCATTCGGCAAGGTGTTCCTCGATTTACTGACAGCTTGCTAGAAAAATTAATAGTTCCATCAAATTGACAATCTATTGCCCAATATTTCAGATATATTCTTTTCTTCACTCACCGCTGTGGATGCAGTTTCATCCCCTCGTTTCCTCCTCTTCATTCCCACTGGTGCCAGTCCTTCTCCTCCCTCCACATCCTCAGAGCTACTACGATACCGCGATGGCTTAATTCCTCTCGTCATACGCTTTGGTCGCTCGACTGCACCAATATGAAAATAATACATGTGTATTAGAGTGTCTCAAAAAAATCGAATATTTTTTTTTTCTCGGGGCACATTGAGAAATCGTCGAAGTATCTCTAAAAAAAGATGCTGTAAAAATTTGAGCTCTTAATATTAATATTTAGAGGTGGCGCTTTGTAATTTTCTATTTCCCATTTGAATAACATAGGAAAATGTTCTTTTGAATTTTTGAATTTTGTAACGTGATAACGAGCTACTTCACAGGTAAAACCGAATTAGTCTTTATAGGAAATTGAATGCTCTACAAAAAAGGTCTGATTGACACTTTGCGTAAGTCAAGCTGTTTTAAAGATATCGAGCTTCAAACTTCAAACTGTTTAAAATTACGCTTTGTTTTTTTCTTAAACACAAAAAAAATAATTTATATGTATTAAAAACCCATTATTAGTAACTTGAGATAAAAAATATGCATATATTTAATGGAATGCATATCCAAAATTCTCAATAATTTGACAAATGCTAATTTCTATTCATTTTTAGCGAAAAATACACCCAGCAAAAAAATTAAGGGAACGGTCAATTTTGTCAGTTTTTTGCGTGATTTTCAAATGGCTGTAACTTCGCCAAAAATAATCGTATCAGAATAAAAAAAAAATCGTTGGAAAGCTTGAAGTCTCTACTCTTGAAATCTTGAGATGAAAATTTTTTATGACCATTCGTTATAACGAGATAGGAGAGTTGAAAGTGGAAAATTTTTTTTTCTTTTTTTTTCATTTTTTCAACTTGTTCCACGGACTTCAAAAAAATTTTCTCGACTTAACCCTTATAAAGATCGTGTAGCCTGGTCTTTCAGCTTCAATTTCTTTTTTTTTCCCTACGACCCTTTGTTGCTGAGATATTGTCGATTGAATCAAAAAACACCCTTTTGTCTTTAATCGTCGATATCTCAGGAACTACTGATCGCACAGCGAGCGGATGACGAGATTCGTAAACTTGAATAAATTTCCTGTGAGATTCTTGCATTGCTTGATTGAAAAAAAATTTTCTTCCAATTTTAAAGTTTGTTCGAAAAAGTACCAAAAAATTGCGTTTTTTTCCTTTTTTGAAAATTGCCCTGCATTTTGCGAATTTTGCAAAAATTGAAAATGTTTCAACATTTTTCTTTAGTTTAATCTGTGCTGGAACACCCCCTGAATTTTCAAGCCAATCGGTTCGACCGTTTTTTTTTCCCGAACGAACAAAGTTTCAGCAAAAATTAAAGGAACACTTTTTTGTGCCCTAAACACCAATTAATGATGATTAGGGCTGAAAATGTTTTTTCTCCGTTATTTTTCCATGATTTTTCATGTAAAATTGGTTGAATTCCATCGAAAAATGAGAACAATGAAAAATGAAGAAAAATCAATAAAAAAATTGAAATTTTGTTTTTCATTAATCAATAAAAAATTCAATTTTTTTTTAATCAATGGAAAATTAGAAATTTTATCTTCTTTTGAAAATCAATGAAAAAATCAATTTTTGTTCTCCAAAAACCAGTAGAAAACTTGGAAAAAAAATTCGAAAAATGAAAAAAAAACACCGGAATCGCATTTGATTTGGAGAGATAGTGACTCAGCAGATTTTTTCAAACAATTTTTTTTTTCAATTTTTTTTCGTTTAAAAAAATTGTTTTTCCGATTTTTTTTATTGATTTTTCTTCATTTTTCATTGTTCTCATTTTTCGATGGAATTCAACAAATTTTGCACGAAAAATCACGGAAAAATAACGGAGAAAAAACATTTTCGGCCCTAATCATCATTAATTGCTGTTTAGGGCACAAAAAAGTGTTCCTTTAATTTTTGCTGAAACTTTGTTCGTTCGGGAAAAAAACGGTCGAACCGATTGGCTTGAAAATTGAGGGGATGTTCCAGCACACATTAAACTAAAGAAAAACGTTGAAACATTTTCAATTTTCGCAAAATTCGCAAAATGCAGGGCAATTTTCAAAAAAGGAAAAAAACGCAATTTTTTGGTAGTTTTTCGAACCAATTTTAAAATTGGAAGAAAATTTTTTTTCAATCAAGCAGTGCAAGAATCTCACAGGAAATTTATTCAAGTTTACGAATCTCGTCATCCGCTCGCTGTGCGATCAGTAGTTCCTGAGATATCGACGATTAAAGACAAAAGGGTGTTTTTTGATTCAATCGACAATATCTCAGCAACAAAGGGTCGTAGGGAAAAAAAAAAGAAATTGAAGCTGGAAGACCAGGCAACACGATCTTTCTAAGGATTAAGTCGAGAAAATTTGTTTGAAGTCCGTGGAACAAGTTGAAAAAATGGAAAAAAAAGAAAAAAAAATTTTCCACTTTCAACTCTCCTATCTCGTTATAACAAATGGTCATAAAAAATTTTCATCTCAAGATTTCAAGAGTAGAGACTTCAAGCTTTTCAACGATTTTTTTTTCATTCTGATACGATCATTTTTGGCGAAGTTACAGTCATTTGAAAATCAAGCAAAAAACTGACAAAATTTACCGTTCCCTTAATTTTTTTGCTGGGTGTATTTTTCGCTAAAAATGAATAGAAATTAGCATTTGTCAAGTTATTGAGAATTTTGGATATGTATTCCATTAAATATATGCATATTTTTTATCTCAAGTTACTAATAATGGGTTTTTAATACATATAAATTATTTTTTTTGTGTTTAAGAAAAAAACAAAGCGTAATTTTAAACAGTTTGAAGTTTGAAGCTCGATATCTTTAAAACAGCTTGACTTACGCAAAATGTCAATCAGACCTTTTTTGTAGAGCATTCAATTTCCTATAAAGACTGATTCGGTTTTACCTGTGAAGTAGCTCGTTATCACGTTACAAAATTCAAAAATTCAAAAGAACATTTTCCTATGTTATTCAAATGGGAAATAGAAAATTACAAAGCGCCACCACTAAATATTAATATTAAGAGCTCAAATTTTTACAGGATCTTTTTTTAGAGATACTTCGACGATTTCTCAATGTGCTTCGAGAAAAAAAAAATATTCGATTTTTTTGAGACACTCTAATGTGTATATGAATATGAAAATTGGTGTCTTCGGTAATCCACACACGCTAACTAAGGCGGAATACATAGTTCAACAGAGTTGGAGCATAGAATTTCATAATTGAAGTAGCTTTGTAATAGCTTTTGTGACTATAATTATCATGTACCTCTGCGCGTTCAGAAAACGGAATAAATTTCAACATTATTATTATAATAGTTATACGGGAAAAATTGGACGAGATTGTTGATTTCACATGCTCCATTCATATTTGAACCATAACACAGATGTTTCAATTGAACCATCTTTGCCATTAATTGATATATGATATCTATGGTTCTCCGGCATCTATGGGCTCTAATGTACTTAGTTCACTGGGAAACGTAGGTCAAAAAGGCCTTTCCGTCAAGAATATAAGCCGGAAATGGAGGGAAGAGCTATGGCCTGCAATGAGCATGTACAAGAAATTCCCCCAGACGATTTCAAGTTACTTTTCCATTAATTACTGTATAATATTTATAATCTTTTGGCATCTATGGGGTCTTATCTACTTGATTCACTGGGGTACGCAGGCCAAAAAATCCTTTCATGAAAAATTCAGAGAAGAACTAAACGTAGCTACCTCGTGTTTTTCTTCGATTTGAGGAGCCTTATTGGAAGGTCCCCCTGAAAAATTAGACCTCTGGCGATGGCACTTCGAGTAATTTCAAGTAAAACAAGTAGGTATTCGTCGCTGCGTTAGTCGCTATTCCTTCGGCGTTATTCCTTACATCACTATTTCTTCCTTCCAATTTCTGCTAATGAATTGGCGGAATGCTTCCGAATGGTCCCGTCTGAATTTTCTCTATTATCTCTCTTTCTTTTCGTTTTATAATACATTAAAATATAAGATAAAATGATTGGGATTTAGTGAATTCAATGACTTTCAAATTATACTAAATTTACATAAAAAATCACTTTTCTACTTTTAATGTTCCCTCTTGGGTACAGTTTCTAATTGCCCTACGAAGATGAGTGAGGGCTTATTTGGAAGCAAAAAAAGTGTTCTTTCAGAAAACCGGATAAAAACCATGGGTGTCGATTCAAAAAAATCCAGAAAAATAGCATTTTTTGATTTTTTTTTTTTTTTTGGAAATATTGAACAGACCAAATTTTAGAAAAAACAAGCAGGAGCTTCACCCCATGGGCATTTTCGTAAATTTCAAACCTCGTTTTTACGTGATAATGTCTTTACTATTACAAAATTGATCACGAAGAACATTTAATATTATGCCAATACAATTGGCATGGAGCTTCCGAATGGAACGTTTCACTCTTCATTTTTCATAAATTTAAAGTGATATCAGTATGGATACGGTCTTATTTGTCAGCAAGAATCATCTACTTTCTAATGATGGGATGATAAATACAAGTGATCTTAAAAAAAAATTGAAAAAAATTTGAATTTCTAAAGAAAAAAAAAATTTCAGCATTCTTGTAGAAGAATCCTTTGAAAAATCTGAAATTTTCAAGATTGGTGATGGTCATCTAAATTGATCTTTTAAGCTCAGCTTGGATATAATCAGACAAGTATATTTCCGTGTATATAGTTCTATAGTTCTATAGTACTATAGTTCCATGCATATACTCTCTTTTCATCAAATAGTTTTTCGCAAATATCTCAGGGACTGTTGGGTCGATTACGCTGAAATTTGATACCGAAATTCGCACTCATAAGATGTACAAACCCACGAAGATTGAAGTCTCTAACTCAAATATTTTTAAAGTTATCGCAATAACCGCGATTTTTCAAAAATCATAGTAAAAAAAATATTTTTAAAAATATAAAAATCGGAGCTCTGGTCACCCTTGGGGTTTAATGTGCGCCTTATCCGCACGCATCTCCTCGTGGAGGATAGACGCTGCGAATTGATTTATCGCTAAGAAAACTCGAAAAAACGATTTTTTGATGATTCACTTCTTCTCGAGAACCATTGAACCGATTTAGCTGAAATTCAATAGCAAAGTTGGCACTCATAAGATGTATAAACACACCAAATTTGAAGTCTCTAGCTCAAATATTTTTTAAGTTATCACAATAACTGCGATTTTTCCAAAATCATAGTAAAAACCAGCAGAAGCCTCACTCTCGGTGCGTTATTCGCAAACCCCACTCGTTGTGCGCTATTTAATATTTTGCCAATTCGATTGGCAAAATGCTTCCGAATGGAGTTCATCTATGGTGAATCGAATCGCTATTCATGTATCTCATTACTCGAAAAATAACATTATTCTCGCAACGAATACGCGCTCATAGATCCCTACAAATATTGCTTGAGACTCTATCGATCTGTTTAGTATTCCATCTACGATACTTGGAATCAACTTGGAATTCGAAATCTCAGCTCAGAATAATCGATTAGATTGCAATGATATCACATGGTACATAAAAATTCAATATTAGATGAAAATTCAGATCCTATGATGGAACACAAAAATTGACGATTGTCGTCAGAATGAAAAGGTACTCATGTTGTAGAAAAAATTGTCTACTTTCAAATGGTGAAATAAAAAATTGTAGTGTTCCTAGGGAGAAAGCTGAGAAAGACCGTGATTTTTGAAAAAACTAATTTATCGAACATCCTTACAAGAGACTCCTTCTGAAAAATCTGAAATTATCACCATTTGTAGGGCTTATTGAGATGAATCTTTAAAGCTGAACTTGGATGTAATCGCTTGGATGGTTTTCGAGATATAACCTCTTTTCATAAAATGGTTTCTGGCCAATATCTCAGAAACTACTGGAGCGATTTCGCCCAATTTCAATACCAAACTTTTCGCTCATTAGATGCACAAACTGGCGAAATTTGAAGTCTCTAACTCAAATAGTTTTTGAGCTATCGTGTATAGTAAATTCAGGATAAAAAACATTGTAATTGAAATTATCTGCAAACGAAAAATCTGAGCAAAATTTACCCCGATTGAAATTTGTGAGTTCAAATGAAATGTATTTCATCGCTGAGAGTGGGGGCTGTGAATCAATTTTTTGCAGAGAAAAGTCGAAAAAACGATTTTCCGAAAATTTGAGTTTTCTCGAAAAGTACTCCACCGATTTTGCTCAAATTTCACTGACAGCAATTTGCATGGGGAGGGAAAGTACTGTTAAATTTTCAGCTCACCAAGTATTACCGTTGCTGAGCAATGAGCTGATATCTGTCACACATACACACACACCCACCCACACACACACATACAGACATTTTTTCTAAATGTCATTTCTCGACGTTTTGGATCATTCTGAGTCATATTCCGATGAAATCTCGAAATTGAAAAAAATCGCGTTTACAATTCTTCCATTCGGAAGCAAAAATATAAAACAAGCAAGAGCTTCACCTCATGGGCATTTTCGTAAATTTCAACCCTCGTTTTTACTTGATAATGTCTTTACTATTACAAAATTTATCATGAAGAACATTTAATATTATGCCAATACAATTGGCATGGAGCTTCCGAGTGGGACTTTTCAGGGTTGAGGTCAGACTACCCGAAGGGGAAAAGTCAGAATAGGAAGCTGGGCGAAAAAATAATGTCCGAATGCTAATTTGGACGAAAGCTATGTACTGGAGAATTTTGAAATGCAGTAAAATTGGAATGTCGAATCTTTTTTGGTTAGAAATATTTATTCGAAGAATCCGTAATTGTACGAAATAAAATAATGGACAATAAAAAAAGATGGAGAATCAGATGTCTTAAAAAAAATATTTCCCCATATGTACTCATTCCGAAAAGGAACTAGTGCGAAAAATAATCGGTCGAATTATTAATTGCACGAATGAATGTTTGACGGAATATTCATTTGCGGAATTATTAATAGACCGATGACATTATCATTGCGAATGGGAAATTCGGAGAAAAAAGACGTTGAGGAAAACTTACAAACCGCATTGAATTATGGAAGAAAAAATCATTTTCGGAATAGTTCAGGTATGAATCAAATTTGGGAGGAATGAATGATTAGTACGCCTATAAATTCTAGGGAAATTATGATTTCAAGAACAAATTTTAGACCGATTAAATTTTCTGGAGAATGGGAATTTTCCCGAAAATTTCATTGGACACATTTATAGAATTTACCTTTTATCGACAGTTGATAAGCATATACGCGATCCTATAATTCATAGGTATGATACAAGATGTCAACCGCGACCGGTGTTTGCTGACAGACTCAGACATGTTGATGAGGGAGATTATGCTGAAATCGAGAGCCTTTTATGGAGAGGAAAGTGGGGTAAAATGGTTATTGCAGATGTCCAAAGGTGTCAACAGTACTGCTCGTTGTACTTTTATTATCGCACTTTGTAAAAACATTTGTGCGCAATTACGATTAGGTTGACGAGTATTCTATATTTATATAACGGTGAAACTGGCCTCCATCTTCCAAATTAAAAAATTCTTACTTTTGGTTGGGACTGTACTCCAATAGGCTAGAATGCATAAAATTGGTGGAATAACGAGAAATTTTTAAAAAATCTGGAAATATTTTAGGGGGCCCGTGAACTACCCCCAAATTGAATGAGAGCACCTTCAACGACGATCTAATTTTCTAAACATAGAAAAAAAATCTTTCCATGTTTCATTTTCCATACCATGTAACGCGTTCTATCACTTGAGGTTTCGAAGGGAGAGAAATTTTTTTTTCATTCTGAAAAAATCCAGAGATTACACGAATTACCCCTAGATGTAATGGGATCATCTCCAACGACGATCCAATTTTCTAAACATGGAGAAAAAAAATATTTTCATCTCTCATTTTCAATATCATGTGACTCATTTCATCACTTGAGGTTTTGAAGGGAGAGAAATTTTTGTTAATTATGAAAAAAATCCAGAGAGTACACGAACTACCCCTAAATATGATAGGATCATCCCCAACGAGAATCTATTTTTCTAAACATAGGAAAAAAAATATTTTCATTTCTCATTTTCAATATCATTTGACTCGTTCTATCACTTGAGGTTTTGAAGTGAGAGAAATTTTTTTCAAAACCTCAAGTGATAGAGCGAGTCAAATGATATTGAAAATGAGAAATAAAAAGATTGTTTTTCCTATGTTTAGAAAATTAGATCCTCGTTGAGGATGATCCCATCACATTCAGGGGTAGTTCGTGTACTTTCTGGATTTTTCTCAGAATTAAAAAAAATTTCTCTCACTTCAAAACCTCAAGTGATAGAACGAGTCAAATGATATTGAAAATGAGAAATGAAAATATTTTTTTTCCTATGTTTAGAAAATTAGATCCTCGTTGGAGATGATCCCATCACATTTACGGGTAGTCTGTGTACTCCCTGGATTTTTGTCAGAATTAAAAAAAATTTCTCTCCCTTCAAAACCTCAAGTGATAGAACGCGTTACATGACATGGAAAATGAGACATGATAATATTTTTTTTCTATGTTTAGAAAATTAGATCGTCGTTGAGGGTGCTCTCATTCAATTTGGAGGTGTTTCACGCTCCCCCTAAAATATTTCTAGATTTTTTGAAAATTTCTCGTTATTCCACCAATTTTATGCATTCTAGCCAATGCGTCCATCCATTTCAAGTAAATTCCATAATATAAAAGACCAACCAGTGTCCGTTTTATCCCTTGTGTCCATTGTATCCCACCTTCTCCTATGTTAAGATGTTAGACGGCTTGAAGGTAAGAAATGTGAATAAATTTAGCATAGGTCCCTGTAAAATTTTCTCAGTTTTTTTGATAAAATCATTCAAAAATGTCTTTCTTTAATTATTTTATTGGAATATCAATTTTACCCCACTACCCTCTGTATTTTCTCACTATTGAATTCGAAAAATCCTGTGCATTTTTTAAAAAATTCAGAATGGTGGCGCCATCAATGTTGACGTTCAGGAATTAATCAGTTATCTCTTGCATTACTTCGACTTTTGAATTTTCGGCTTTATCGGTTCTCAGTAAAAAAAGATTGCTTTTTTTCGAGAAAATTCCCATTCTAAAATATATTCTTGGAATTATAATTTCCCTAAAACTTTATAGGCCTACTAATCATTCATTCCTTCCAAATTTGATTCGTACATGAACTATTTCGAAAATTATTTTTTCGTCCATAATTCAATGCGGTTTGTAAATTTTTCACGTCTTATTTCTCCGAATTTCCCATTCGCAATAATAATGTCATGGGACTATTAATGTTAAGCCAGACTTAGCACACAGTGAAATAATTATGAAAGGGAGATCTGTTCTCTTAGAACTTTTATTCCGTAATGACATTTAGAGAAAAATTGACAAGGGAATGTTTATAAAAACCGTAGTTCATTTTGTTGATAAGAGCATATATTTATTGGTTGCTATGCTCAACACTTCCCCTCAAGATGATCTACATGATGATAAACCCAATAGTTCCAAACACTTTCGATGTTTTGATCCTGGTAAACCTTTTGTCAGGATATCTGCTGTCATATCGGTGGTTGGGATATGATCAATCTCAAATTCTTCATCTTCTTGGAGAGCTTCGCGAACAAAATGATGTCTTATGTCAATATGTTTAGTTCGGCTATGAAAAACCGGATTCTTGGCCAATTTGAGTGCTCCGTTGTTATCACATAGCAATTTTATTCTTGCCAATGAGTTGAAACCCAATTCCCTTAAGAATCTTTTGATGTACAAGGCTTCTTTCGTTACTTCAGATAGTGCCATGTATTCTGCTTCAGTTGAAGCTAACGCTACTGTTCTCTGTTTCTTTGATTCCCACGATATTGGAGAATTTGCTAACATAAAAACATAACCGGTGTAGGAGCGACGATCATCAATACAATTTGCCCAATCTACATCAACATATCCAATTAATGGCTTTGATGTTTTCTTGAAACAAAGTCCGAGTTCTTTCGTACCGTTGAGGTATCTTAATACACGTTTCGCTGCATTCCAATGACTGGTGTTGTAGCATGTGTTGAACTGGCTTAGGTAACTGGTGACACATGCAATATCTCGTCTAGTGCAGACTGCAAGATACATGAGGGATCCAATTAATTCTTGGTATGGTAATTCATCTTGTTTAGAATCTTCTGCTTGGTTTTTTTCAGTTTAACATTCATATCAACTGGAGTGATCACTGGATTAGCTTCTATCATGTTGAATTTCTTCAGTATGTCAGTTATGTATCCTTTCTGATTCATGCACCATTGATCTTCAGTTCTTGTGATTTCCACGCCAAGACAATACTTCACTTCCCCAAGTATTTTCAGTTCAAAATGTTTTAATAAATAATTTTTAAATCTCTCTATTTTTTTCCCATTCTTTGAAGCGATCAGAATGTCATCTACATAGATTATCACTATGAATATATCTTCCCCTCGTCCAGCATAGTATACACAAGGTTCATATTTAGATGGAATTAATTTGGAGTTCTTCAGTTCTTCAGATAATTCAATGTGCCACTGACGTCCAGCCTGTCGTAAGCCATATAATGCCTTTCTCATTAGACACACTTTATCTCCTTGACGAATTTCTCCTAACATTTCCTCGGCTTTTCTTTTCATATCGTTCTTTGGTTCCATTGAAATTATTTTTTCCAATATTCCTTCCGAATATTCTGGCAGTTCCATCAATATTTTTTCTTCAATTACTCCATTCAAATATGCTGTCGCCACATCTAATTGTTCAATTTTCATGTTAAATTCAGTTGCCAAGGTAATGACTGTACGTATTGAACTCATCCTAATGACTGGCGCAAAAGTTTCGTCAAAATCTATGCCTGGACGCTGTGAGAATCCTCTTGCCACAATTCTAGCCTTTCTCTTCTCTATTGTTCCATCAGCATGGTATTTATTTCGGAGTATTATTCTACTGCTAATTATTTTTTCATTTTCTGGTCGATCAACGATGGTCCATGTGTCATTTTTCATAATTGACTTCATTTCAGAAGCCATGGCTTGTAACCATTCGTCAGAATCAGGTCCTCTCAGAGCTTCTTGAACGGGGATTTCTGCTAGACCGCTGAAGTGATCAAATTCTTCAATCCTCTTCATTTGATATTCTTTTCTTGGTCTTCCAACTCCTCCACTTTTTATTAGTTTAGGTCTTCCCCTCGTTCTCTTCATTTCGATTTGCTGCTCAGTGTTCTGATGCATTCCAGCTTCTTCAATTATTTCTCTGCTTTCTCCATGTTCTTCAGCATTTTGTTCAGTACCTCCATCTTCACGAGTACTTGGTGGCAACTGCTGTTCTTCTGGAACAAATTGTCCATTTGGTTCTTCATGGATAGCTTGATAATCATCACCTTCACCATCTTCTTCAGCATCGTACCAGTCTTCTTCATTCATATTTTCAATAATCTCTTGGATCGTTGGTTGAAATTCAAAATCAACATATCTTTTCTCTGATTCAGTTTCAATGTTATTTTTCTCGATTTTTGTGTCATTTTGCACTTCGTTCTTCGAACATTTCACGTCTCTTGATATATCCGCACGTATTTCGTCACTTAGCCATATTCGGTAGGCTTTTGATTCCTCCGAGAATCCAAGGAAAATTCCCCTTCTGGATTTTACTTCAAGTTTGTCCTTGGTTGGATCTCTGTTCAGAACAAACACTTCTCTTCCAAATTCTTGGAAATTTTCTACATCTGGAGTTTTATTTGTGAATTTTTCAAAAGATGTTTTATCTCTGTTTCTTGAAGGGCAACGATTTTGTATACAACTAGCAGTGTTTAATGCTTCAGCCCAAAATGATAGAGGTAGTTTGGACTGTATCAGCAAACAGCATACCATTTCGATGAGAGTCCTGTTCTTTCTCTCAGCAATTCCATTCTGTTGAGGAGTATGTGTAACTGTTAATCTGCGAGATATTCCACTTTCTTCTAAATAACTGTTGAATTCTTTGCTCAAATATTCTTTGGCATTGTCTGTTTGAAAATATTTAATCTTCTTTCCTGTACGATTTTCCACTAGTATTTTGTATGATTTAAACATTTGAAAAGCTTCATTTTTCCTTTTTAACAGTCGAACTTCACACCAGCCTGAGTGTTCATCAATGAACGTTATGAAGTAACGAGCTTTACCGATGGATTTCACTCGAGCTGGACCCCAAATATCAGAATGAATTATTTCCAATAGACTCGATGCTTTTTTAATTTTTGTTGGAAATGGAGATCTTGTAATCTTTCCAAGAATGCATACATCACATTGGAAGTCTTCTGGTTGATAATTCAATTTAATACCCTTGATTAATCCTTTCCTGACACCTTCTTGAATGTCTCGTACATTTAGATGACCCATTCGACGATGCCAGCTTTCTAGATTTTTCAATTCCTGTATTTTGTCAACCTTTTTTGTGGTAAAATTGCATCCTTCTTGTTTTTCATTCAGATAGTACAATCCATTTTTTCTTTCAGCATTCAGAATCACATTTCCTGCTTTATCAATTATATTGGCTTCATTCTGTTCAAATAATACTTTGTAACCGTTATCTGTTATTTTTGCAACAGATAATAAATTCAGTCTCAGGTCAGGAACGTAAAAGGTGTCTTTGAATGTTACATTTTGCGTTTTTCCATTCACTTCAAACGTTGCCTCTACAGTTCCACTTGCTGTGATTTCAGTTGATGTATTACTCGCTAGATTCAATTTCCTGATTTCTTTTTCTTCAATTTCAATAAATTTATCTTTACTTTTACATAGATGAGAAGTACAGCCACTGTCGATACACCATTCTGATTTTTCCAACGTCGAAATTCCTCCAAATGCCTGATTAACAATCGTCTCTTCTACTACTGAATATAAACCGACATTTTCAGCGTTATGTGATTGTTCTTTGGAATGGCAATCTTTGCTCTTGTGGCCTTTCTTCCCACATCGATGACATCGAAATTTGAATTTTTCTTTCTCGGGATTTTCTTTTTCAGTTTTCTTCTTTTGAAAATTCCTCTTCGCTAACAGTGCATTTGAAACTTCTGGCCTATTCTCATTTCTTCTTGCTTCATATTCTTCAACAATTTTAATTCTAAGATTTTCAGGCTCTGGAAGTTCATCTCTCGTTTCAATTGCACACCTGAAGTTTTCGAAATTAGGTGGTAGACTGTATAGTAAGAGAATTGATATTAAATCCTTGTCCATGTTGATTTCCATCTCATTCAATTTATCAATAGTTTCGAAAAAATCCCGCAAATGTTCTACCACATCACCACCATTTTCCATTCGATGTAATATTAATTGCTTCAATAAAGTACCTTTTCTGGCTGGTCCAGTTGATTGATAAATTCTCTGTAGTGTATCCCACATTTCTTTGGACGTTACACAATGTTTTACTTGTTTCAATTCTTTTGGATTAATACATAGAACTATATCCGATCTTGCTTTTAAATCACTGACTTCCCATTCGCTGATTGCTTGGATATTCGGGTTTCCTTCTGTTGGTTCGGGTTTAATTGTCCCACCAGAAACGTACGTCCATGCATCATTCTTTATCAGTAATGCTTGCATTTGAATTTTTCACGTGTCATAGTTCTCGTTATTTAATGATTCAAGTCTTACGTTAATCCCTGACATTTTATTCAATAAAGCCTGGGCCCATAACCTGTTAAGCCAAACTTAGCACACAGTGAAATAATTATGAAAGGGAGATCTGTTCTCTTAGAACGTTTATTCCGTAATGACATTTAGAGAAAAATTGACAAGGGAATGTTTATAAAAACCGTAGTTCATTTTGTTGATAAGAGCATATATTTATTGGTTGCTCTGCTCAACAATTAATAATTCCACAAATGAATTTTTCGTCAGACATTCATTCGTGGGATTAATAATTCGACCGATTATTTATCGCCCTAGTTCCTTTTCGGAATTAGTACATGTAGGGAAAAAATTTTTTTAAAGACATCTGATTCTCCATCTTTTTTATCGTCCATAATTTTATTTCGTACAGTTACGGATTTTTCGAAATAATATTTCTAGCTAAAAAAGTTTCGGCATTTTAATTTTACGCACTTTAGAGAATTCGGGAGTATATAATTCGGTCAATTATCCATGCGGAAGGAAAATTTTCGGAACAATTAGTAGTAGGACTCTTTTTTTTCGCCCGGTTTCCCATTCTGACTGTTTTCTCTTCGGGTAGTCTGACCTCAACCCACTTTTCACTCTTCATTTTTCATAAATTTAAAGTGATATCAGGATGGATACGGTCTTATTTTTCAGCAAGAATCATCTACTTTCTAATGATGGAATGATAAATATTAGTGACCTTAAAAAAAATTGAAAAAAGTTTGAATTTCTGAAGAAAAAAAAATTTCAGCATTCTTGTAGAAGAATCCCTTGAAAAATCTGAAATTTTTAAGATTGGTGATGGTCATCTAAATTGATCTTTTCAGCTCCGCTTGGATATAATCAGACGAGTAGTTCCGTGCATATACTCTCCTTTCATCAAATAGTTTTTCGCAAATATCTCAGGGACTGTTGGGTCGATTACGCTGAAATTTAATACCGAAATTCGCACTCATAATATGTACAAACAGACGAAATTTGAAGTCTCTAACTCAAATATTATTTAACTTATCGCGATAATCGTGATATTTCAAAAATCACAGTAAAAAAAATATAATCAAAACAGTAAAAATGGGAGCACTGATCACAGTAGGGATTTAATGTGCGCCCTATCCGTGCGCATCTTCTCGTGGAGGATAGACGCTGTAAATTGATTTTTCGCTAAGAAAATTCGAAAAAACGATTTTCTGATGATTCACTTCTTCTCGAGAACCATTGAACTGATTTAGCTGAAATTCAATAGCAAAGTTGGCACTCATAAGATGTATAAACACACCAAATTTGAAGTCTCTAGCTCAAATATTTTTTAAGTTATCGCAATAACCGCAATTTTTCAAAAATCATAGTAAAAAACATGTAAAAAAAAAAATATAAAAATCGGAGCCCTGGTCACCCTAGGGGTTTAATGTGCCCCTCATCCGCGCGCATCTTGTCGCGGAGGATAGACGCTGTAAATTGATTTTTCGCTGAGAAAACTCGAAAAAACGATTTTTTGACAATTCGCTTTTTCTCGAGAACCATTGAACCGATTTAGCTGAAATTTCGCAGAGAGCATTGCACTTACGTAGTGAATATTCCCTTGAAATTTCATATCGATACATGCAGCCGTTTTTGCATAAAGTGATGAAATGTGTCATCACACACATACACACACACACACACACACACACACATACATACACAGGCATGTGAAAAAAAATATTTTTTCCGACATTTCAGATCATTTGGAGTTATAATCCGATGAAATCTCAAATTCGAAAAAAATGACGATTACAATGCTTCCATTCGGAAGCAAAAACCAAAAAATCAATAACTAATAGAATGATGAGATTAAATTCATAAACATCTACCGAAAGTTAGATATTATGGTTGCAAATCTTGAGTGAACTTTTGAACGGAATTGGTCTCACGCAAATTGAGAAATTTTGAAAAATACGAATTTTATAAAATCGCTATATCTCAGAAACCATTCGGCCGATCTTGCTGAAATTTTTGTGGAACATAAGAATTGATCAAAACTGACATCTTGCCGAAATTTCAGATTTTTATCTCCCACCGTTCTCGAGTAATGGAGAGTCGTACATACAGAGACACACACATACATGTCTCTTTTTTTTCATTATGATTTCTGGACGTTTTGGATCATTTTGAGTCGTTCCTAATGAAAATTGGGATTTCGAAAAAAATTGTGAAAACCAAACAATTTTCATCGTTCAATGAGAAAATAATTTGAAAATAACTTGATGTAACTAGCTCGTTCTCTTTTCGGATTTGAGTTGAGAGGTCTTATTAGTAGGACTCTCCAAAAAATCAGAGCTCTAGAGCTGAACCCAGCTGGGCTTGTGTAACGTCCAGAAACTGAGACGTTTTTTTTTATTTTTAATTTTTTTTTGGGGAATTATTCGAAGCGAAAGACACCTTTCGTTTCGAATGAAAAAGTTAATAAAAACAATGGTGAACATGATTCACCATTGTTCGAAAAGATAGAAGACGGCCGGTGTAAATAACACGGGTCGTCCAATATCGATTTTTAGATTATTTTATTGAAATAAGTCTTTCTGATTGTCAGAGGCATTGAATTGCAATGCCTTGGCAACAGAAAGAAATCGCGAGTATCGCGAGTACTCCCACTCTTCAATAAGTGGAGTGCAAATCATATGTGATTTTTGTCACATGATTGACCCCACTATTGAAAAAAAGGAATTAGGTAAGGAAGGGGCAACGCACTCGCGAGGAGCGATGCACTTCCTTCCCGAATTAATTAGGGTGCGGCATCGGAAGAATTAAGTTAGAAGTGGAAAAAAAAAGGATTTAGACTCTTGTGAGAATTTTTGAGTGTGAGAAAAAGAATGAAATGAAACGGATTTTTAGTGTGAAAAAAAAAAGAAATGAACCAAAATTTGATTGAAGAATTGTGGGGATTTTGAGTAAAAGAAAGACGGAGAGAAACGAGAAAAATTTGGAAATAAAAAAGAAGGAAACAAAACAGAGAACGTAAGTGGATAAGTTTAATAAAAATCAGTGGATACTGCGCGCGCAGATTTCGCGTATTAGGTGAAGAAGTTTTTATTGGATTGAATTTCAAAAATTATTGTATTTAGTTTTAATTGGTTCTGGAGGAAAAATTAATAAAAGTTTTAAAAATGTAAAATTCAGAGAATCCTGTCGGAGTCATTATAAAAATCATTTTATTTAAATTCAATTGGGTAAAAGGGAAAAATCGATAAAATTTTAAAAAGGTAAAATTTAGAGGATCTCGTCGGATTTATTACAAAAATTATTTTATTTAATGTCAACTGTTTTGAATGAGAAATAGATAAAATTTTGGAGAAATAAAATTTAGAGAATACCGTCGGCTTCATTAAAGAAAATTATTTTATTTAATTTTGATTGTTTTTGATGAGAAATTGATCAAATTATGGAAAAGTGAAATTTACAGAACCCGTCGGATTCATTATAAAATTTATTTTATTTGATTTTAATTGGGTTAAACTGAAAAATCGGTAAAATTTTGAAATATGTAAAATTTAGAGAATCCCGTCGGGTTCATGGGAAATTTTTATTTTATTCCATTTTGATTACTTTGGATGAGAAATTAATTAAAATTTGAAGAAGTGAATTCTAGAGAATCCTGTTAGACTCACAATTTGGAAAAAAAAAAGAAATTATGTTATTTTATTTTAATTATTTCTATTGAAAAGAATCAAATGATTAAAATTGAAGTTTTGTTGGAAAATTGATTGGATTTCGAAATTATTATTTTTGTGAAATTTTCCGAAATTGCTTTCATTGTAGAAAATAAATAATTAAAATTCAAAACTATTGGAAATTGATTGGAGAATGTAAATAATTATGTTTATAAAATCTTAAAAATTATTTTTATCTAGAAAATATAAGCCAAATTACTATTAAAAGTTGACGTTATTTTCACCTCGTCACCCTATTAGAAATAGTTAAACGCAAAAACTTCCTTCTTCCTATCCCGAGCTATTGGTTTTTAACTAGGCTCAAAACAGGAAAATGAATAAAATCAATGCTATTTTGGAATTATTAGTAATAATAGTTCCACTTGCTACTTCGAATAATTTGGGGTGGAAAAAACCGAATTTCCTCATTTTTCAGGGGGAAAAATCATTCAAAACAAGCTATTCATGGCTCCCCTCTTTTCCTTTCTGATTTCAGTTAAACACATAGAAAATGCTGAGCAGAGAATATGATTTTTCTGTTCATATTGTATGCATTATGCAGTGCATAAAATATGAACTATTGTTTCTTGCATAAAATATGCGCAATTAGCATAGAAAATATGCACGAATTGAGCATAGTTTATTTTAAACTTTTAACGCATAAAATATGCTCATAATGCACATATTGTATGCGTTCTGGAAATGCATAGAATACGAAATTATAAGTTATATGAAATATGTTCAAGGTAAAGATAAAGTATGCTAAAAAATGTATCATATTATACGCTCAATGATTGGATTCTTCGGTCAGTATTTACAAATTAACGAATTTTAGACGGTAAATAAGTGAGATAGAGTGAAATAAACATCGATACGGGATCAGTAGGGAGTTTTTTCAGTTTTCCGTTATTATCTCAGTAGATAAGCGAGATAGAGCGAAATGGACGTTGATTTGGGATCAGTAGGGAGTTCCTCCGGATTTTTGTGATTATAGCAAAACTGGAGAAATTACCTCCTGATCCCATATTAATACCTATTTCACTCTATCTCGCTCATTTACCGAGATAATAGCGAAAATCAGCCCCGCATGAGCAGCAACTGCGTTCTTCTGAGCGACGTCTACGCTCGAGGTTTTCTGTGTGTGACAGAGGACGAATGAATAGAGCATCAAATATGCTCTTCTAAGCGTAGAAATCATGCAGTCTTTTCAACATAAAATTGCTCCGATTAGTACATGTTTCATGCACAATAGTACATATTTTATGCACAATAGTACATATTTTATATAAAATAGTACATAAAACATGCATAATTAGAGCATATTGTATGTCAAAGACCGAATCATATTGTATGAAATGCTCACTTCATATTCTATGCTCAGCTTTTTTTGTGTGAAGGGCCTGATTGAAAGGCCTCTGAAAAATGTCGGACCTCTGGGGGTGGTACTTCGCGTAATTTGGGGTGGAGAGAAACTAATTTCCTCATTTTTCATAGGAGAAAAAGGCCTACGAAAGTGAGTAGGGGCTTATTTGAAACAAAAAAATGTGTTCTTTCAGAAAACCAAATGAAAGATTCAGGTGTTCGTTCAAAGAAATTGAGAAAAATTGCATTTTTTTCAATTTTCTATGGAAATATTGAGAAAAAATTGATTTTTTCATGCAATAAGCGGAGAACTCTATCTAAAATACTCAAAGTTGACGGCTTGTTCAGCTCATGGAGACGAATCGTTTTAGCTCAGTCCCGATGGAATTGGATGAGTAGTTGGCTAAATACAGCCTATTTTAGGAAAAATTTCGATTCAAAATATCTCGAGAACCGTTCAACCGATATGCCTCAGATCCAATCCTAACCCTTTTTATCAGGAACTACATATACAGAAAAAAATTGAAAACTCCAAATTAATTATTCATCAAGCTATGGTGGACAGCCCGAGTTTCTGAAAAAAAGCACAGAAAATTTATAGCTGATGGAATAATGCGATCACAGTCATAAAAATTCACCAAAAGTTATATATTATGGTTGCAAATGCTGAGTAGGATTGTGAACGAAATTCGTCTTACGCAAACTGAGAAATTTTAAAAATACGATTTTTATAAAATTATTATATCTTAGAAACCATTCAGCGAATCTTGCTGAAATTTTTATGGAGCATATACTTCATCATATAAACTGATATCTTGCCAGTGTCAAGTGCGCGTTCTTAGCGAAAAAGGGCGTGGCTTCCCCCTCTATTGTGCGTCGGGGCCCATTGCAGTCCCCTCTCTAATGTTAGGGTGCAGGTGTTCATTTGCTGGGTGATTTATGGGTTTTGCGGCGTGAGAGAGATTTTCTCTGAGGGCGGGTGGCCGAGTTGGGTTCGCAAGATGGCGGAGGGGTTAGGAAGTGGGTGGTGAGAGGAGGAAAAAAGGGTGATGGGTGGCGGGAGGAGGAAAATAGGGTGTAGGGTGGCGTGTGAGATGTCTGGGGAAAGGGGAGAACGTGGGAAGGTGGATGGTGAGTAAAAATTGTACAAGAAAACAATATTCATGAATACGACAAAATTTATTCAAATTAAATCTCAAAGCTAGGATGCAATTAAGCGGGGTTTAGCATATTGATTAAATTGAGATAACCCTTTACCAGTCAAGTTCTGGAAAGTGTTTCTTCTATGACGACGCTTTCCTTCCATCTTACGAGTAATAGATTTGAACATTTTGATAATTATATGATCGTTCCGTTCTGAATCATTTGTAAATATTCTATGGGAGGAGTGTAAGTCCCCATTATTGCGAAGTCAGTGGAGCATAACAATGCAGTACTGGCCGCAAACATCAGAGAATATGTCTTTTCTCGCTCCATTCAAATATACGGCTATACCTCCTAAGGCTTTGAGTGATTCCTGAGTTGGAGGGTGGCATTCCGAAGCTGTCGAAATAGACTCCGCGGCCATTGGCACTGAGATATATGGCCACCCACACTGAGGGAAAAAAATTATTTTATTGAAAAAATTTGTCGTTGAATTGAAGAAAAAAAAAGTGAATTTTTTGATCAATTAATTGGTTGACGTAAAAATTTTTTTTTGAAAAGAGCACATTTATTGTTGGAACAAGCAATTAAATGATCAATTTGAAAAATCTTCAAGTCGTTTTAAATAACTAATAAAAATTGAATTAATTCCAATCTACTAATTTCTAAAAATTAATAATTATTGACTCTTCTCAGTTTCAAGAAATTAAATTTTTGGGAGAAAGCATTTTTTCCTCAGTGTAATGATATTTATATTTAATTTGAAGTTCGCTGGATATTGGAAATTTCCAATCTTTTTATTTCTCAATAAAATATATATTTTTTCTCAGTGCAGTGCGTTCCTGGCTGTGTGTGATTATCGGTGTTGACAATGATCGCACAAGGCCTCGTCCACATCCAGCGAACTCTGTCCGCAGGGTAGACACCTCCGATACCAACATTAGTAAACGGTAATACTTTTCACAGTTGTAGGGTATTCATAAAAAGAGGTCCACAGTTCGGAGCAATAAGCCGTGTTGCTCAAAAGGATGCTCGTATCTTACTGACATATGTATTAAACCACGATCATAATATATAGATGTTTCTTTTTAGCCACTGTAGTCCATTATAACTTGCCTGGTCGAATCGATTTCTAATAAGTTGTCGTATTCGGCATATACAACGCAATTCACATTGTGTGCTATTGTGGCCGCGAAGCCAACTTCGAGACGCAGTCATCCGCTCTTTACAAGATTCCAATGGCTAGCGCAGCTTGCTGATAGATCCGGTGTTAAATCGAAAGCGAGTAAGCAGTAACCGTCTGCATATGAGAAACGGTTAATGCCATTGCCATGATCGCTAAAGTGTGTCCCGGTTCCAGAGAATACCGTGTTGAAAGCTTCAACTGATACTGAAATGTTTTCAGTGAATTTTGGTTGAAGGGGTTTCGTAGATATCTGTCGTCCGTCAACGTTGAGACAAAGGAAACTTTTTTTCATTTATTTGAACAAAAGAAACTGATGCCGAAATTTTGGAAATTGAAAAGATTCTTCTTTTTTGTAGCATTGAAACTGGCATTTTCCACAAAGCCTAGGATGATTCTCTGGGGTAACTGTCCTAAAATGACATTATTGATAGTTCCGCCGAGAATGCCATTATGAAGTATGAATAATTTTACTTCAACACGCGTCATTAGATACTCAGTCGTAGTTCTTGACAAAGTTTTCGCATGAGCTATCAGGATTCCACGGCTGAGCTTAACACGTCTGAAAATTAGCGATGCTTCACTAATGATAACCTTGTAGTTATGTTCCGTATAGTCCATTAGTCAGAAACTATCCTTAGCGCGAATGAGGCGAACTCTCATCTCTACACCATTCAATAGGAATTTATCCTGATTGAAAACATCACAATGTAAATGTCCAATCATATCGATTGTTTTGCCCCCTGTTGTGAAATTGTGTCTCGCAACGAGCCCATCATTTTTGTCATCAGCTGCAGTAGCTTCCGTATCCATCGAGCCCGCAGTATCCGACATCCATAGACCCATTTGAAGATGAGAATTTTTAGCATCTTCGCCATAATTTAAAAGCGTTTCAATATATGCTCGGTACGCATATAAATTGTTAGGTGGCGTAACAATTTTCTGATTGAAAAACACGTCCACTTGATTGAACATAGAGTGCAAGAAATTATTCACTGGAGCAACGGAGTCTGTGGCTACAGCAGTCCCGTCGTGTTTTACTATTTTCGCCTGTATTTTTATCATTGTATGCGCTCAATTAAGATAATCCTCGCCATGACCTGGTACAATGAATTCAATCGGAGCATCTTCACCTATTGTTGAAATCGGGGTGTAATATACACACTGAGATTGTTCAATGCTTGTTTGTGTTGGAGGCAGTGTGAATAGATCCAACTCGGATTTCGCCCACTCAGAGGAGTGGGAATGTGAAAACGACATTTTATTTATTGAAAAATATCGTAGACACTGCGTTTCTTACTCTTCTTCTTCAAACTACTTTGAAACTTACTCTTTTTCTTTTTGATTGAAGCACTCTTCTTTTTCTCCTTCTCACTCAACCTTTTGAGGTTATTTACACGACTACGACTGATGCGTTTCTGGGTGTTTTGGCGTTTGAGCTTTCTTTCATGACCCGATCCCTGCATCATGGATTAAATTTTCTCCGCGGCCTTCCTTTTCAGGACACGTCCTGACTCGGTTAATCGGTTCTCGAGCACCACCCTCAATGGCACTCTATTTCCTACATCACCTATCACGTTCAAACCTGCACTGAGGGCTTCTTTACTGACCGTGCGGACAGCGCTACCAAATAGGGGTAAAATACACCGAAAAAGTCCTCCAAGGAATGCTCCGATTTCATGACCTCTTTGATAAGGGTTTTCAACATAAACCCGTCCGAAATTGCTGAATTTCTCAACAGCCCCTCCTCCAGCCTGATGTTCATAATATTCAAGATAAGATATCATAATTTATAGATCCCCTTGAAATGAAGCGTCACGTTTAAAGGTCCGTACTCGAACGGTATCGCCTCTCCTTGATTTTTTCTTATATCTATTTCTATGGTACGAAAGGATGCCTTCATAAGTGGTATATAATGAGGCTGCAAAAATGTAACGCAGTTCGTACTACCATGAACATATTTGACAGCATTCGGAGGAATGACCTTTATCAAAGGTGACACAACATCACCTGTTGCATATGGTGTGCACAAGTCCGAATAAATGAAAAGACTTGACGGTAAGGCCCGCAGTAAAATCCCAGGTCTTTTTCTATACGTGTTGGATTTATCGAATACAAAATTAACGGTGGTAGAACCAAATATATCTGCAAGTTTTTGAGAAATCACCAACTTATGACACAATGTAGCACATTCTTTCTTCGTGCAATGACCCTATATCAGGGCTATATTGGTCTTCGGATTCCATTTAATCACCGGGTGATCCACCATCGCACTTCCTTTATTCATAGTTTCCATCAATTCAGGAATAGAGTTATACACTCCTGATGGTAGGGCCATCCTCTTCGAATTAATAGCAGTTTCTACTCCTTCTTTTTTTGTGAACGTGAATACTTCAATGAAGCCGTTATCTAAGGTCAGGTGTAGAAAACTACAGGGGAATTGAATCTCACTCAGACCAACCACCCATTCTCCATTCAATTCGATTTCATTAGGAAGGAGTGTGGTGTACTTCGATGCTGTATTGAATGGATGGTAATCCATACTGCTATCGCTGGGTAATACAGTGTAAAACTCGTTTTTCGTCATTTTTTCGTTATATTCTGGATGTTGAACGCAGGTATCCAAGAATTTAATTTTTGGGATATCCTTCTCACTTCACGAGCACTCTTCTATTCTTCCCTTTCCCCCTAGAGCGAATAACACGATCCTCTATGAACTGATTTTCTTCAATGCTCTTATTGACAGGAACTAGCTCTTGTTTATAGAATATCCCATCAATTTCATCCGAATCTAAATCTTTCAATTCATATATTGGAAGAGATTGTTTCAGCAGACATCTACGTATTCCAAAAATTTCTTTGCTCCAATTATTTTCATATCTTTCCTCGAAGACGCCCTCAGCCTTACTGATGCGAATGTAGTCTCCAACCTTATATTTAAAGGATTTTTTACGGGGTTTTTCATGAATAAATCGTTTTTGTACATTTCACCATGCCTGCGAAGCATTATCAATAGTAACTGCAGCAGGCGTCATTTTTATTGAAGAATGTTTCGAATGATTATAAGCATTGACAATTTTTTGTAATACATCTACATATTTGTAAGTTCTAGAATACGTCAAATAACGCCACATGCGTTCTTTCAAAGTTTGATTAAAACGTTCTACAACAGCTGCTTTTATATCAGGATTACATCCAATACGAAAGCTTATATCATTCTCCTTAAAACATTTTTGAACGCTACTGGCAATAAATTCTTTCCCTTTGTCTGTTTGTATGGCAATAGGCACACAGTCATCACTTCTTTTCGAAATATTTTTGAAGCCGTCAAGGACTTTTGGCGCTGACTTATCCTCCAAAGGCTCAACCCACACATATTTACTCAGAACATCTATAACTACCAATATATAACATATATCATTATTAAAAGTTTTCAGCGCACTAAGTTCTACCAAATCAGCCTCCCACACATCATCAATATTCGTTACGGCATAGTGTAAACGGGGAAATTTCCGCCTTATCGGTCTGTAAAGAGTGTACGTATCCTGAGCATTCAGCCAGTTCTTAACATCATCTGTAGGGATTTCACGTTTATATTTCTCTAGAAGGTTTCGAGCCCCCGTATATCTTACAGGTTCTGAAGGGCTATAATATGATTTTGACAACTTCTCTAGAAGTGGAGCCATTCTCTTCTTCTTTTTTTCTGAGACGGGGGTGATGAGGGTGGCGATAGTGCTTCTTCTGCTCCTCCTTGGATACTGTCGACACGTTGCTGTGATGCTGTAAAGACACGGCTGAACACTCCAGCCTGGAATCTCAGATTACCCATAAACTCCAGAAGTGTGTTTATCTCCCGAAGAAATTTAGCAAAGGTTTCCCAGCCCCGAACGTGATGATTTTTTCTAGCCTGCAGGGCATCCTGCACAAGAACAATTATATTAGCGCCGGGAATTGACTGGCCATCCAACGTCACCCATTTCAATCTCCTCTCTCCATCAATATGATCTATATGCTCCAGCAATCCTGCAGCATTCCGTTTATAAGTTTTCGGAATAGTTGCCACGATTGCTTCCGCTTTGTATCGCGATTCAGGTGTTGAATCTTCTGTTATTTGTGGATGCCCTGCTTTATTCTTGCTGTAAAACAAGTAGCGTCTCAAAACATCATTATACAATTTCCACTTTTCATGATCATCTGTACGACTTTTCGAATTCAAAATCTTCAGCAGTTGCGCATCGAGACGACTCGTCGCATCATCAGGTGTTTGGGCTGTGGACTGAATTTCTTAGTAACTCGCACACCCGTGTGCTCTGATGACCACCTTCAGTTTGCTGATGCTTCAAGTGTTCCACCCGATTTTAAGCGACAAGAACCATCTTTTTGAGCATGCATCATGACCGGTAGCAATTTTTTTCATTCCAGTTTGTCAAACTAGAGATGAAATGATTGTACTTATTATAGGGCCTAGAAGCAATGGTAGAAGGGCACCACCTTTTTGATTGATAATTTTTTTTTCTTTCCAAGAGGTTCTTTTTATCTACTAATTTTCTTTTATTTTTTCAGGTTTGCTTTCTCAGTCTCTCTCAAATCAACGTTCCTGTGCAATGAATTCAAAGCGCACTCGCAGATGCAACGAATCAAATCTTTATGAGCGTGTTTCAATAGAGCGCGACGCAGTTTGAGAGGAGCATGAATGAGCGCGTACAACAGGGATGTATTTTTTTCACCCAGCGACTTACGAATGGAGCTGGATCCACAGCAACTTTCCTCAGCCATTACACTCTCACAACTGGTACATCCGTCGAGTTACTTCCTCCTTTCATAAGCGGTGTCTATTGTGCGACAGGCGCTCAAAATTCGCGGTCAAAAGAGTATGGCCTCGACGTCTAGTGGTCCTAAACTCTAGGCGCAGGCGCCAAAATATTGATCACCCTTACGCCGTGAGGCGTGCAACAAGTGGGGGGCCTCACTCGTTGTTCTAGTGCCTTTGAGAGGACGTCTCAAATTAAATTATTATTTTCTTTATAAAATCATTTGTTCATTATTTTATTATTTCGGTCAATTATTGAAACATTAAAAGAAAGAAAGTCAATTTAGTCAAAATTGTATCAAGAAATATTGTGAAATAACAGTAGAGCTGTCTGTTCAAAATAAATTGTGAGTATCAGTTCAATTGCCTCTTCTTCCTATTATTGCTGTCGTCTTCATTTTCTGGGGTCACCCAAACTGAATCCACTTTCTCATCTCTTTCTTTCTAATTTTGTTGAACGAGGAACGTTGTGACACTTTCTAACGGTTTATTAGTTTACCAGAAAACTGATTGGCGGCCAACATTAATATTAAATTAAAATACTAGTCAAATAGAGCTCCAGCAGCCTCTGACCCAGGCCGCGCTGGATGAAGGCTTTTTAGAAAATTGAATAAGGTAAAATATAATTCATAATGAATCATTATTTAAATTGAACTTAATATTTCGGTCAAAAGAAAAAAGCCTGTCTCATTTGGCGCCCAACGTGGGGCACGTTTCGGAATAATTTTGGAAAATTTTAATGAAGTTAGAATCATTGAATAAAATTGAGGAAAAATTCCTCAAATAAAAGATATATTATCCAACGTTCCTTGGTCGAAAATTTCGCCTAGCAACGGCACTCAACGTGTGTTCGCCTCTGTTATTGTAAACACACCGGCGTACAGTCATAGCCTAAACTTTCGACCAAAACAATTGTATATTCGGTGAAGAAAATATTCACCACTAAATAATCAATTAACAATTGAGTTAAATTAAATTTCAATTTTTTACAATAAAATTGATCCATTACACGAACCTTCTTTCGGTGATTGGTCAAATTGAATTAATTAAAAGGTGAACAACGAGTCAACTATTTATTATTTTTTGTCCTGTCGCTTCTTGTAGTGGTAGTCTTTATTTATTATAAATTATTATATTGTAATTGTACAAATTATTAAATTATTAATGAACAATTTGGATCGAAATTAATTGAGTAACTTATGCATCCAATTGTTCAAAATATTTTGAATTCGACCATCAATAAAATTTGATGTTAAAATTAAAATTGTAGGAGCAAATCTTGTTTTGCTAAAATAAGTTACTCTCTTTTATTCGACTAATTATGAAGAGTCTTGTCTACGCATTGGTCGAGTAAGTGAGAATTTAAAAATAAAATCTGTAACGAGGTTTTTCGTTACGGCTATCGTATCGGCTTATGCCACCTTCGGGTGAAGCTATTCAAGTGTAGAGCTCGAAGAGACTCACACATGAACAGCTAGGAAATACTACCGCGGTGCCATCTGCGTAAGATGACACCTTAAAGTTATCGGAAGCTAACTGACACGTCAGTGGGTTTTATATGCGGCTGAGGATAAGGCAGAAGCCCAGCTGAAATGCTGGCGCTGCACTAGAGATGTCGGCGTTGTCTTCGGGCCTGGCAGTGGTGTGAGAGGAAGAATCACGCAGGCGCACGGAGAGACCTCTAGACGAGGAGAAGCAGCCTCAGCCGATATAAATAGACCCAACGACACGGTGTTCAGTTAGTCTGCCTTGGGCGGCAGACTCGAGAGGATCGGGAGACGTCCCTGGATCCTCTACCGCTCACTTCGGTGAGAGTTATCGTTGGTTGCCCGTAGCGTGGCTACGTGGCGTTTCTCGTGTGGATGGAGGCGTCCGGTATTCTCTGGTTGACGATAGATCAGAGGAATACTGCGGACGGGCTTATCCAAAGGCTATCGCGGAATACCCCAATTCCGATTTGTTCTCGCTAGAGGGACTGTGACTAGATCCACGCCCCTCTACTATAACCAGCACACTGGGTTACCGGGAATGGATTGCCCATGCCATCCATTGGGGTTAGTAATTCCCCGAGTAATTACTGCCGAAGGTTCAGCAGGTCAGCCAGAAACCGCCCTAAGAGGTTAAGCGTGGTGAGCCCAGGGAAAACCAGCACACAGTGAGTTTTGTTTATTCCTCCGGTAAAGAATAAACTGGCGCCCATGCTATCGAACCGTGTGTGTGGAAAGGGATGGCCGGAAGTGTAACGGGATGGACGAATATCCGTTACAAATCAATTGAGATATTGTCGAATTCAAGATAAAATAAATGGATGAACCTTATTTCATTCATTTATTGTAATTAAAATTTTTTGATTTATTCAATGGCTTGAAATTTTCGAATTACATGTGAGGATAACACTGTATCACTGTGATTACTTCATTCGTTATTACACGATATTATTTTGATTCATCACGCGAATCTTGCTTCAGTGTTAGATTGAATGTTAATTGAAAGGGGATGCTCTATCTCAAGGATAAATAAAAGAAATTATCAGGTCAAACAGTAACATTTGACTAATTTCATTAAAATGGAAACCAAAATTTTTAATAATCATCCTATTTGGAAAATTTTTAATCCACCACTTGAATCTTGCTATAGCCGTGATTCAATGGAATCGGTCCCAGTTTGATTTAATTGGAATAATTGGATCTTCATTTCAGTTATTCAATTGAATGTTTTAAAGAAAAAAAAAATCTTCTTCAAGAAAATTTAATTATTTTGTTCAAATTTACAATCGTCTAGATCAATGAAATAATATTGAGCCACAGGATATACCCAGAAGCCTCGTGTATTTCTAATTGCTCTGACATAACACTGTGCAGGTCTATTAAAGTAAACGGATCTAATCTCGTGACGTTCTAACGTTGATCTTGGTGAGTCAAAGCAAAATGTCAAACTTGATGCGAACACCATCGCGAGGGAGGGGATCACGAACGATGGTGCCAGGGCAATCGCCGCGAACGTCACCATCAATCAGTCAACACGAGATAAATCAAAATAATGACCAATTGGAAGACAATGCTTGGAGTCTTCCATCATTAAACCTAGGCAGGGATGAGGGGCAACAGCCAGCGTCGACTGTCAGAGTAGCTTCACCAATAATCGGTCCACTAAATTTAACGGGAACGCGTTTAAATACTATAGAGAATTCTCTATTTTCGATCGAGAACGCGATCCGTGAAATTGGACGTACGATGACGAATGTGACCAGATTGGTTCATACCACCGTGGACGATAGGATTCTAGTAGTTTACCGCGAGATGGGCGAATTCACGGACCATATTCAGAGTCCAGTAGGGTTTCCTGAACCGTCACCTTCTCAGCAAACCACCAATCACGAACGGAAAAAGTAAACAATCAAGCAGACTCTCCGAAGAGTCTGAAGGGGGAGATGATAATCGAAGTCACACAGACGATTATGATGATTCCGACGACAATCAATTTTCTGCTGATTACGATAAATCGATCGATTTAATTAAGAACCATCGGGAGAGTGCTGTAAAGAAAAAACTCGCGAGTCAATCCGCTCAAAAGAATGATTCGGGAACTAAACAGCGTACGGATCGCGAACAAAATCAAAATGAACCTCTTAACACAGAGAGTCGTAAAGTACACTTTATAAAACGAACGTCGCGGTTGAATGACGACACGTCTGTACCTATCGAGCCAATCGTGACTATTCAGCAAAACCGAGGGACACAATTGAAAAGCAACGGTCCGAAAAAATCGAGTCATAATCAATCGAATAATAATAATAGGGGAAACACACTCCCGCCTACTAAAATGAGTATGAGTTATCACCTTCCGAATTGTAAATTATGCTCAAGAGAAATAGAGTTGACCACAGAACAATTGCGCGAATTAAAATTGAACAGTTCGACTAGTAATAACCCGCCACAAGGAGGCATGAACTCTCGTGGCATGTCAGAACGCGAGCAAAATTTTAATTATGCGTCGGTACGTTCATCTAGTCGTGCCAACGTAGCGTCATCCCTGGGGAGGTCGGCCAATAGAGAAAATCCCACAACGACTAATCGTGGAAACCTGTCATGAAACTCGGACGATTCAAATGATAGCGATGATTGCAATCAGAGTCAACCGAATGAACGTGAGCCTTTCACTGAGGGACAAAATGACCAACCAAACTGGAGGAATGGTTATGTGACTCCTAATGGTAATTACAATAACTTGTCCCTAAAAATCGGTCAAATTGTCAATTCATGGAAGCTCTCTTTCCCTAAAACAGAAGAAGATCCCGAACAATTTTTGGTACTTTTAAAAGAGTCGTTAGCAGCGAGCGGGATTGATAGGAATCTTTTCGTTCCATATTTCTCAAAAATCTTCGACGGCGCTTATCGTTCGTGGTATTTGGTCAATAAGAAATCGTGGCGTACGTGGAAAAAATTTGTGCGAGCATTCCGAAACGACTGGGGGATGAAAAAATCCGATTTCCTGCTCTTTCAAGAAGTAAATGAATTACGAGTCGATAAAAACGAGAAACTTGCAGAGTTTGCCTGTCGTGCCCGCGTAATATTTGAGCGAATGCAAGTACCTCCACGGTTCCAAGAGCAGCAAAAGATGATCTTGATGAAATTCAATCCACGCTTAATACCAGAAATTTTGAATCTGAATCAACGGAGTTATACCGAGTTCCTCCGTTACGTAAACGAACGGAGATACAAAAAGCAACCGACTACAAGCTTCTCTAAACCAAGGCCGATCTTTAAGCCCAGGTCTAACACCACTGCGAATTTTAATTACGTCCAAGAAGACGGAATGTCCGAGGAGGAAGTCGGAGATGAAGAAAATGAAGAGACCGATGACGAAGTCGAGCAAGCTGCATACTTGAACGCGATACAAAACAAAAGCAGCGAAAATTCAAAGAAAAACATGCAAGATTCCAAACCGTTGAATCGACAGCGCTTGGAGAGAAATTTACAAAATTTTTCGGCAAATCCTCAAATCACTAGCAAACGAAAAGATCAGGGAGAATCGAAAAAGGAAGATACTTTTAGAACTTTTGATCCCACGGGGTTATTCTGCTATAATTGCAGACAGTATGGTCATACAGCGCGATACTGCACTACAGAGCGAAAAATTGTATGCGTCAGTTGTCGGAAAACGGGTCATGAGATCAAAGATTGCCGTCCGAATTCGGGAAACGAGTAAGGCCCTCACCAACTTCACTACCTCAGAGTGTTGAGTCAAAGGGCAAGGGTGAGGTAAAACCAGATCAAGAAACTCGAACTGGAACAGAAGGTCGAGTCTTTGACCAAACTGATCGATCAACAACGTAGTAATACGCCGTCAATAGAGAGTCAGACTGATGGAGACGATACTGAGGGTTCAACACCCGACTTACGGGGATTGTTCAATATGACAATTGCTGAGATAACTGAACAGGACCAGATAGTTGCTCAAATTGCTGAGCCAATTGATCAGGACCAGGCAGTGGGTCCATCTGCTAAAACAACCGATCAGGACCAGACAACTAGTCCTAGTGCTGAAGCTTTAAAATTGGTCAAGGTTATCAGGGAAGTGCTTCCGCCAGTTTTGGACTGTGGGACGACCGAAGTGATGACATCAGCTCAGGTGCATGCTGAGAATGTCAAACGGCATCGATTGAAAAACCTGGATCATCTGGTCGAGATTTCGCCAAAAACGGGACAGCCCAAAACTTGTCTTGAACTGGAGAATTTTGATCTCGCTCCCTCAATCACAGTCAAGCCTTTGCAGAAGGAAAAGTTACCAAGCTTCAACGCAGTCTTGGAACAAGTGGGTATACTACCAGCACCCACAACAAGTCCGGCGACAGAGACGGTGTATTTCTTCGACTGTCGTATCTTGACTGAGGCGGCGCTTAAGAAGATGATCAGGATCAGAGCCGAGTACTTGATCAAGAAAATGGAGAGTGAACAATTTGATCGAGGTACGCAGACCTATATCACTCATGTGAGAAAACAGTACTCTCCGGGCTGCGTGAACTGCAAATCAAAGACACACGCATTCAGGGATTGCTCAACCCCATTCAGACCTGATTTTAGCCACATCTGCGGTGCTGACTGGCTCGAAACAGGAGACTGTTTCTTCCCTCATGGAATTGATCATGAGCTGTCACGTGGTCTTTGTCCGGGTTGTGCGAATCCACTCAGTCTGTATTGTCCAGAGTGTCCAGACTGTAATATCCGCTGGAAAGGTCTAGTCAACTGGCTTAGATTCAACTACGTGACCACACCCACATGAAGAATCCCTACAGATCACCAGTACTTGGTCAATGAGGGGCAAGAAACCCTAACTTGCAAGTTCAAGGTGAAGTTCAACGACTCTAAAGATGAAGTCAACCAGATCAGGGCTTTTCTCGTCCGGGAAAATGCATTGATGGCACTTACAGTTGATCAAAACGTCCGCGACCAAGTCAGACTTCTCTCTGAAGAGAAAAGGCGTCTGGCCATTCAGGCCTTGGAAACTCCAGTGATAGAGAAGGCGTCAGACGAAATCGTACAAGAGAGACCAGAGCTGGATGATGGCGAGGAACTTACAGTCCTTCTTCCGTCGAAGTTCAAAAAGAACTAACATGACTCTTGATTGATTAAACAAACATTATATTTCTCATTTTGTATTTTCATAACCGATCTAAAATAACATGATTATACTAGTTTCTAGATGAAGATAGCTCGGTAGATCCGCCGAGCCGTACACAGACCGAACAGCTAAACTGTCGGTTAAAATTAAATTATTATTTTCTTTATAAAATCATTTGTTCATTATTTTATTATTTCGGTCAATTATTGCCTCTTCTTCCTATTATTGCTGCAGTCTTCATTTTCTGGGGACACCCAAACTGAATCCACTTTCTCCTCTCTTTCTTTCTAATTTTGTTGAACGAGGAACGTTGTGACACTTTCTAACGGTTTATTAGTTTACCAGAAAACTAATTGGCGCCCAGCATTAATATTAAATTAACATACAAGTCAAATAGAGCTCCAGCAGCCTCTGACCCGGGCCGCGCTGGATGAAGGCTTTTCAGAAAATTAAATAAGGTAAAATATAATTCCCAATTAATCATTATTCAAATTGAACTTAATATTTCGGTCAAAAGAAAAAAGCCTGTTTCAATTGTTTGAGATGAAGTAATAAATATCCATGCGCAGGTGTTGTAGCATCGAAATACGCTTCTTGTAAAAATTTCGGATCCTCAGGATATATCTGTCGTGCTAAGTGGGCAATTTGAGCTCGATCACGGGGGTTCTTGAAAACAATTATGTAATTAGTGTTTAATGAAATATCTCGCTGGCTTTTTCCTTGATGGAAAAGATTCTGCGAGAGAAACATAACACTGATATTTTTATGATGGCTCCCCTTAGTGAATAAATCTACAATGGCCCTATTCAATGATTCGTGCATTGAGTCATCAACAACTACGAGCTTTGGGAGATTATCATCGAAATCACCAGATTTCGGGATTCCTTCCCGCAATTCAACGAAATTCTGATCATAATCCATATACGCACTCTGCCATTCAGCATAATAGAATATCACTTTTTTTATTTCCGTGTTACGAATTTCCTTACTTTCTCTCAAAAAACGCTTGACAAAAAATGTTTCCCCACAACCTGTATGACCACATATCATGGATGTGAGAGAATGCTTCCATCTCGGATCCATTTCCACATATGAATAAATTTTATGAAAAACACTTCTCTTATAATAAAATCGTATAATTCTTCAGGGAGAGTCCAGCATCCGAAGTGTTTACCTGGGAAGCGCATGGGGTATCTACCTGCGGTGGGTGACCCACTGTGGCCCCCATTAGCAAAAGAAAACTCTATAGTGGGGGGTGGGGCATTTTTCCTATGCACGTCTACCGAAAACTTGGGTTTTCACTTTTCTTCTAAGATGCTATGGTCAGTTCCAACATAGTTGTTGACCATGTCACAGCATCCTGAATTTCCCGAGCAAAGTGGCTCCAGTCAGCCTGCATCTTAAGCGTACGATGATCCTGAAGTTCAACAGGATGCATACGATTATATTGGAAATTTTAATCCCGATTTATTTGTCGAACCGAGTGACAGTGAAGTGGGAAATTCTCTAAGTGATCTGCGAATACCCGAAAATGCTGAAGATTATGTTGACAATTTTGATCCACAACTATTTGACTATCCTATGATGATTGATCGGCCAGTAAATGGTAACTATTGAATTAAACATGGAAAAAAAAGTTCAGGGGAAGCAAAAATTAAATGTTTCGCACATTACAGATGTTCAACCTGTTGGACAAGAAGAAAATCATTCAGCTCTGAAAGTATTACGCACATCGCGGGAACGTCTTAAGCGTTTCAAACTGGACACACATGTGATGGAATTTCGAATCAATCCATTACCTCGAGGTGCTCCTCTGGAAGATTGGATTGAATGTGCTTTTTATAAGGTTTACAATAAAATTATTGACGTGGGTAGAGATGGCAAGAACCGTATGTGCTTGACATTCAATTTGGCTAATATGCAAAAAGATAATGCTTGGATGAGTCCTCGAGTTATTAATGGATATGAATTTGAAGATTTATGGAATCTTGTTAGTTCTGTCGCGCAAAGTGCTAATGGTATTGATTGTGCTGATACTTTTTGGATAAAGCTCCATGTAGCAGAAGTGCCCGCAGGAATGGCCGCCCCTGACACAGGGAGAAAAATGCGGAAACGGGGCTCAGGTGTGATACAAATTCTGAACACTGATAATTTGTGCCTACCCCGCTCACTCGTTGTTACAAAAATCCATGTCCAAAAGACAAATTCTAGAGCTGATTAAGGAGAAATGAAGAAACAATGGAATGCTATCCGGCAAGTCAAAGGAACATTGCAACGTGAGGAAGCAGTAAAATTGACCGAGGCAGCTGGGATAACGATACCAGAAAACGGATGTGGCATGGAAGGAATCAAACAATATCAGAGGTATCTTGCTCAAGAGGGGTATGCTATTATAGTATATTGACTGAAAACAAACGGTACACTGCGACCTATCCTCTATGACGGCACTTCCGAAGTTACTGCTAATAAAGTGGTCTTGAAAGGCACATTGCGCATTGTATATGATGAGGAGAAAAAGCACTATGAACCGATCGTTTTTATCCATGGATTTTTCGGCTCTAAATATTACTGTCAACATTGTGAGAAGCCGTACGAATTGCCTGGTCACATATGTGACAAAATTTGGGATAGGTGTTTGAAAAATCCTCTATGTGATAGCACGATTGTGGATAAGTTGATATGTGAGACTTGTGCCCGTGAATTTCACGGACAACCATGTTTCGATCAACATAAATTGGCGGGTTCATGAAGTGGGAAGAATCCAACAGTGTGTGCTAACATTCAGATATGTAAGTCATGCAGCACACAGTTCTATCCTATCAAAACTAAACATGAGTGTGATGAATATATGTGTTCTACATGCCATCAAATCAAAGATACATCCCACATCTGCCATGTGCCTCCATTGAAACCTAAGAAACGTGGAATCGTGAAACGTGTTGCGTTCGTTTTCTACGATTTTGAAACACGTCAAGATGACACAATGGACGGTAATGAAAAAGTGAACATACATGTGCCAACATTCTGCGTGGCCCGAACTGTGTGTGATTCTTTTGCTGAAGAGAATGATGATGACATTGGTGGAACGGCAAGGAACAGCCCATGTGAGGTTTGTAAGAAACGTGAAAATATATTTGACGGAGATGATCCGGTTCGTGGTTTCGTGAATTATATTAGATCGATGGGGAAAACATATAAAAAGGTAGTTTGCGTCACTCATAATACGAAGGGATATGACTCTCAATTCATTTTACGAGACGTAATAAAGCGGATAAATAGCGAAATTAAAGCTATCATTAACGGAACTAATATAACTTTGATGGAATTCAACGAAAATAAACTTATCGGTAGTTTAAATTATTTCCATATGCCTTTGGCTAAATTGCCATAAGCTTTTGGCTTGTGTGGTATAGGAAAGGGGTATTTCCCTCATTTTTTCAATACTCGTGACAATCAGAATTATAAAGGACCTATACCGGATAAGGAATATTATGGATGTAACACAATGATTGTGAAAGATCGTGAAAATTTCTTGAAATGGTACGATGAGCGAATAGCTGAAAATTATGAATTTGATTTCAAAAAAGAGATTCTACATTATTGTAAGCTTGATGTAACAATTTTGAGACGGGCGTGTATCAAATTCCGTCAATTGATTCTAGGGGTTGGTAATGTCTATCCTTTAACGGAGTGCGTGACAATCGCCTAAACATGTATGCGAATATATCAGACGAATTTTCTGAAAGAGAAGCAAATTGGTATCATACCGCAGGTGGGTTACCGACTCAGTAAAACGCAGTCTAGAGCAGCGATCGAATGGCTATTATGGTGGGAACACAAAGGAAGACACAAGATAGTTCACGCGGGGAATGATCGCGAGCATAGGGTTGTATCAGGGCACCGTTTAGATGGGTATTGGAAAAATGAGTCTACAGGTAAAAATATGCATATCAATTTCATGCATGTTACTGGCATGGTTGTTCTCGCGGCTTCAAATTTGATAGAGATAAAGAATTATCCTACAAGGATACATTAGAAGGGCGTTATGAAAGGAATGAATCTACAATCCGAAAACTGCAGAATTCGGGCTACAAGGTTATTGAAATGTGGGAATGTGATTTCAATCGTAGTAAAAAGAACCACCCTATATTCTCCAAATTTTTGAGTGGCGCTGATCAACAATTATCCGTATCGTTAGATCCCCGAGAAGCTTTTATTGGAGGGCGTACAGGGAATACTGTTACACATTATCATGTGAAAGGAAATGAAAAAATTCGGTACGTTGATGTGTGCTCATTGTGTAGAGGTCGGCTATAAAATTCTAGAGATCAGCGAGATTTGGGAGTATAAGAAAACAACACGCTCTAACCCTGTAACGCGTATGGGAGGCTTATTTGCAGGCTATAACGACATGTTTCTGAAAATTAAACAAGAGGCATCAGGCTGGCCTGAGGAATGCGTGAATGAGAAATCGGAAGGAAAATATATCGCGGAATATGAAATAAAAGAAGGCATTAAACTAGATGAAGATGAGATTGGAGAAAATCCGGGACTAAGGGCTGTCGCTAAACTTTGTCTAAATTGTTTATGGGGGAAATTCAGGGAGCGGGAAAATATATCAAAAAAAGCAATAGTTCGTTCTCATCAAGAATTTGCAGAATTGATGTTTAACCCTGAAATAGAAGTAACAGGGCTGGTTCCAGTTGACAATGATACACTCTTCATGTCCTGGAAACATTTGAGAGAGGCAGCAGAGGCTTCTACGAAAGCGAATGTTGTGATTGCCACGTATACAACAGCTCACGCGAGATTAAAACTTTATAGCTACTTGGAGAAGCAGCAAGACCACGTTTTATATTATGACACAGATTCAGTCTTTTATGTGAGCGATGGGAAAAACGATCTACCATTAGGTAACTTCCTCGGCGATTGAACCGATGAAGTAAAGGGCTCCAAGAACGGAAGTTTTATCGAATCATTCGTTTCCGGAGGTCCAAAATTCTACACATATCGTGTACAAAATCCGGATGGCTCAATCGTTGAAAATTCTGTAATTAAAGGAGTTCGCTTAAATTATAGTCCAAAGGAAGAAATAAACTGTGAAACAATCCGAGTCCGTGTAGTCGATAAAGCGAAAGAATTTGAGATCTCATACAAAGGGATACGTCGTACAATATACCACGACGTCGTTACAAAGACTGAAACGAAAAAAATTAGAGCCACCGGGCGCAAACAACGTTTCGACAAGGGCGCCACTACACTTCCGAATGGATTCGAAGAACCTCGGCAAAATTAGCAAGGCTCTCTGGGGTATTATGAAAACTCAGAGCAGGATGAACAGATTCTACATTAGTAGAAATAGATTTTTGATTAATAATAATGGAAGAGCGTTAAGGAAAAACACTAGATTAAGTAGCAAAAAAAAATGAAAAAAAGTGGAAATTCAGAATAAAAGCAAGAAAAAATACTACAATGAGATAGATGTAAGAATAATGAATTTAGCGGAAAGTAATGTAGATTTAAGAAAAAATTTTTTAGAAATTTGTGGGGGGAAAAATTATCAAGAATATGTAAGAAAAATTGTGAAAAATACAAAAATAAAATACATTTAAGGGAAGAGACGAATATGAATGAGGATGTCAGAGTAACACTGACAAAACGTCGCATGTTTGGAAATGAAATGTTGTAAATGAACACAATCTGTTTTGGTCTACAACATCCTGAATGTTTGGTTGATTATATATATATTTTCACGTATTTTCAATCCACGGTAATTAAATAATATCTTGAAACTCCAATGAATCAAAATATCCCAAAAAAATCAATAAATTCAAACAACGCTAATTGTTGGGCGCCAGGACGACCTTCCGTCCGAAAATCAAAACAAACAAAGACAAGCAAGAGCCCCATTACTTGTGCGTAATTTGAGAATCTTACATCTAATATTCTGCCAATGCAATTGGCAGAAAGCTTCTGAATGAATTTTTCAATTTCAAATCTACCATCACTGATCTTATTCATATTAATCACGTCAATTCATGTTCTTTTTGTTAAATATGATATCTCTTTGAATGTTCTGAAGATGATGAGAATCCCCTCGTTTGCTATGAGTAACAAAATTCTTTTTTATTGTCATATTTCTACTTTTTGGAACATCTTGAGTCATATTCCATTGAAATCTTGAGCTTCAACTTCATAGTCAAGTTAGCTAACTCGAGTTTAGCCTTGCCCAAACTCAGCCTAATTCAAGGTTGCAGATAATTCAGGGTTGAAGATATAGCTGGCTTTTTCTGATGTTTCTATGCTAATATCTAAAAAACTACTGGACCGATTCCGCCCCGTTTCAATACCAACCTTTGTGCTCATCAGATGTATAACCTCACAAAATTTGAGGTCTCTAACTCAATTATCCATTAAGTTATCGTGGAATCAAGATTTTCACGAAAAATTTATCAAAAGTTTTCTACTGGCTAAAATAAAAATCTGGGCTCCCACCACCCCGGGGGTCAAAGATGCGGCTCTTGGACGCGCATCTCCTCGCGGAGACTGGACGCTGTGATTCCATTTTTCATCGAGAAAAGTCGAAAAAACGATATTTCAACATTTTCATTTTTCTCAAAAACTATCCGGCCGATTTAGCTGAAATTTTCGTGAGAGCTTGGGGCACGCATGGCGAACTTATGGTAAAATTTTCAGATCGCTAGCTAACCCCACTTCAGAGTAAAGCGGAAAATGCGTCATATCACACACACACACACACACACACACACACACACACACACACACACACACACACACACACACACACACACACACACACACACACACACACACACACACATACACACACAGACATTTTTTAAAAACGACGGATCTCGATGTTTTGGGTCATTTGCAGTCATATTATGATGGAATCTCAAAATCGAAAAAAATTACGATTACAAAGCTTCCATTCGGAAGCAAAAAAATAATCATCAGAACTAATTCAAAAGTCCCGACAAATTTTCACTAACACAACAAAACAGTAATTAACAACACAATTTAAATTGTCGTTAAGAAAAATAGTCAAGAAAATTGAGAGTCAAAATTTGAATTAATTCTGATTCCCGCGACAAGTACCTTGAGACTTAACAGTCGCATGGACAATCGGCGTCCCATAAAATACGCCTCAATATTTTCAGCGATGAAATTTTCAATGAATAAAAAAAAATAAAAAATTAGATCAATAAATTAAACGACAATCAATCGTCGTTAATAAAATGAAAGAAAATGATAATAATAATAAAAAAAAATTATCGTCACCAAAAAAAAAAAATTATCACTGAAAATTCAACTGCCGACCATTCTCTTTTTTAAAAGAAAATTAATTAAATTACAAAATTATCCAATAAATTCCCGACAATGCTTCATTTGTTCCTACCCTTGCGGGTTTTTCGGAACTTCCGTTCCCTTTACAGTTATTTACATTTATTTACATTTTCCATCCTTCCATTCATCTTTTCTCTCTCCCTCTCTACCCATTCTCACATTCATACCTCATATCCACTCACTTCTTTCACAGTCTCTATTCCACTTCATCTTCTCTCCCCCAACCTCTCCCCTCCTCTCCATTAATTGTCTTGAATTTCTCCACCCTGAACCGTCCTCTTTTAACCACTCACTCACTTTCTCTTCTACGCTCCTTCCGTCATCTTCTCCACGTCCACACGGGGTTTTTTTTTTGGGGAGACTTTTCCTCGCGAAACACGAATAATAAATCCAGCGGATCACGAGAGATGCTCACTGTCTCGCCACTCTACTCGAACTGATTCTTCGAGGAGAGAGGAGTGAGTTGCGTTGAGTGGAGCGGTGGGGCCAGCTGCGTTGTGCTGCGCCCTCGCGCCACTCGAAGGTATTAATGCCGCACTCATGCGCATTTATTCGAGTGGGAGAATTCAAATATTCTTGAATTCTCCCCTTTTTGCTGCCGAATGGAAGCTTTGTAATCGTGATTTTTTTCGATTTTGAGATTTCATCATAATATGACTGCAAATGACCCAAAACGTCGAGATCCGTCGTTTTTAAAAAAAGTCTGTGTGTATGTGTGTGTGTGTGTGTGTGTGTGTGTGCGTGTGTGTGTGTGATGACGCATTTTCCGCTTTACTCTGAAGTGGGGTTAGCTAGCGATCTGAAAATTTTACCATAAGTTCGCCATGTGTGCCCCAAGCTCTCACAAAAATTTCAGCTAAATCGGCCGGATGGTTTTTGAGAAAAATGAAAATGTTGTAATATCGTTTTTTCGACTTTTCTCGATGAAAAATGGAATCGCAGCGTCCAGTCTCCGCGAGGAGATGCGCGTCCAAGAGCCGCATCTTTGACCCCCGGGGTGGTGGGAGCTCAGATTTTTATTTTAGCCAGTAGAAAACTTTTGATAAATTTTTCGTGAAAATTTTGATTCCACGATAACTTAATGGATAATTGAGCTAGAGACCTCAAATTTTGTGAGGTTATACATCTGATGAGCACAAAGGTTGGTATTGAAACGGGGCGGAATCGGTCCAGTAGTTTTTTAGATATTAGCATAGAAACATCAGAAAAAGCAAGCTATATCTTCAACTCTGAATTATCTGCAACCTTGAATTAGGCTGAGTTTGGGCAAGGCTAAACTCGAGTTAGCTAACTTGACTATGAAGTTGAAGCTCAAGATTTCAATGGAATATGACTCAAGATGTTCCAAAAAGTAGAAATATGACAATAAAAAAGAATTTTGTTACTCATAGCAAACGAGGGGATTCTCATCATCTTCAGAACATTCAAAGAGATATCATATTTAACAAAAAGACCATGAATGGACGTGATTAATATGAATAAGATCAGTGATGGTAGATTTGAAATTAAAAAATTCATTCGGAAGCTTTCTGCCAATTGCATTGACAGAATATTAGATGTAAGATTCTCAAATTACGCACAAGTAATGGGGCTCCTGCTTGTTGTCTTTTGTAATTTCTTTTAATAAAATTGAGGAATTTCAACGGGATAAATTTTAGTGATCGATAGAGGATGAATCGGGGTTGGTTTTGAGGGTTTTCTCGGAAACTATGGTGGCTTTACAGGAGTATAAAAAAATTATTATTATGTGGGGAAATTGTTGGGATGATGGGTTTTGGGAGATACTCTTTGGCCTGTTGTGTTTGAGCCTGGTTGGGGAGATGGTTTTCCCTTTCTTATCGTGGATAGCTGCCATCAGAGGGGCACGTCTCTTGGGGAATGAGCAGACTCACCTCGGCGATAACGTAAACCCAATTTTGGCAATTCCTTTGGCAGGATGGGTTATTCCCTGCCTCCAGACCTTCCATCCGAGGGCCTGATCATTCCCACATACCTGGAGCGCGACTCTTTTCAAATCGTCCTCTGCACTCACCCCTGAGGACGGCCAATAGTGTGGTCCGGAAGCTCCTAGGAAACACGTTATTTTGGTCAATTAACCATGGTGCTTCCGGGCCCTCTCTTCCACCACAAGATAGCCAAAAGGGACTGCCCTGCGGAAATCTATAAAAACAATGGAGTGGCGGTACTATTATTCTTTTATCGCGGGAATGAACGTATTTTCGAGGCTGTATTTAACTGAATCCTTAAGGGATCGTTATAATCCCCGTTTGAGAGAACCGTAAGTCAGTTTTTCCTCGTGACGTGGAAGTTTTTTTTATACTCAACATTTTCCAGATAGCCATAGTCAGTTTTTCCTCGTGACTTGGAGGATTCTTAAGATAACCGTGAGTCAGTTTATCCTCGTGACCAGGAGGTTTTTCGAGATAGCCGTTGAGTCAGTTTACCCTCGTGACCGGGAGGTTTTTCACTACTTAATTAATTCAATCAATCGCGCGGAATTCTCTCTCTCTCTACTCACGGATCTCCTTGTTATATAGCCTACAGGTGGCGTGGAAAAAAACCACGTCACACTCCCTTCTTATCGTTTTGTCCGCAAAAATGTAGTCGATCACTGTCTCTCCTTTTCCATTGAATGTGATCTCCCCTCCTCCATCGCCTACCGTGTTTCCACTACATATATGCCATCCTGTTTGACTTAAGCATTCCAATATTTTTTTCCCCTGTTCATCCACGATTTTCTTCTCCTGTTTTGATTCTCTGTGCGCTCTCCCCATTACTTCGTCCCATGCCTCTCTTCCATCGTTACCCGTCCATGCGTTGCAGTCTCCTCCTATGAGTACCAGGTTCTCCTGTTTGTCTTCCATCCATTTTTTCATATTCTGTAGCCCTTGTTCTTTCCCTCTTTTCAGGTACACTCCCACCACTATTAATTCCCCAGTTTCTTCTTTCAATCTCTTGATTTTTCTCTCCATCATGCCCTTCACCCCTTTCACCACTCCCGCCTCCCTTCTCTCTTCTTTTCCTACTAGTTCTGTTCTTACTGCGGATATCATACCTCCTTTCCACCTCCCTTTCAAGTGCTCCTTTGTCGCTTCTTGTATCCTCCATAGATCGCCTTTTGGCGTTCTCCCTCTCACTTTTTGCCATCCTTCTTTATTCATCCAGGTCTCGCTCATCATTACTATGTCCCACTTCTCCAGGTATTTCCAAAAGCCTTTATCTTTTCGTTCTATTTCTGCCAGGTTCCAAAAGAGCACTTTTATTTCACTGTTCTCTGATTTTTCCTTCCTATTTCTTCATTTCTTGTTCCTCCTTCTCCATTATTTTCCCCCCTAATAGGCGGGTTTCTCTCTTCACTCTGGTCCTCTATCAACTTTTCCTCCACTTCTGACCGTCTCCATTCTCTCCCATTTACCCACAATCTGTTGTATCCTATCCTCACTCTTTTATTCTTTGCCCTTTCCTCTCTGGCCTACCTTTCAATGTTCCACTTTATTCTCCTTTCCACCATGGTGAGGTCATTTTCGATCCTTTCCTGTCTTCCCTTCAGCCGGGTTTTCCCCTGCATCACTTTAGCTTTGTCTTCTCTATTCTTGAATTTTGCAATTACCATCCCCGGCCTCCTGCGTTTTCCCTCCTGTCTACTTTCCTCACATGTTCTATCTCCACTTCTACTCGTATCTCCCTCAGGATTCCTTCTACTTCGTCTCTGCCTGTGTTACTCACCACTGTCAGACCTTTAATGACGATGCTGTTCGCCCTTTTTTCTTTCTCATTTCTTTTTATCACTGTTTCTAGTCTTTCTACTCTTTCTCTCCATTTCTTTTCTGCTTCTTGATCCACTTGTCTCGTCTCCACTTCTATCACCCGTTCTCCGTCCCTTTTCTCCCTTTCTCTTTCCGCTTCTTTCATCTCCAAATTCTTTAGTCTGTCCCTTACCTCTTTTAACTCTATCTCTCTCTCTTCCTCTTTTTCTTTCTGTTTTGATTCATATTCACTCAATTTCTTCCAGACCTCTTCTCTTTCCCCTTTCCAGATCCTGTCCCATTCATCCCATTTCTCACTCATTTTCTTCATCTCCTCTCTTGTCACCTGTCCTTGGCTCTCCACTCTGTCCAGTCTCCCTATGATCTCGTCCCTGAAGCCTTTTATCAGCGCTTCCAGTTTTCCCGTGTCCTCTCTTCTTTCTGCTTCTGCTGGTGATCGTCTTGTCTTCTTGCTTCTATCGAAAGAGCCTGTCCTCATTGCATCGTTGTTGTCCTCTCCATTTCTCTTTCTCTTACTTCTCTCATCTTTCTCACTCTCACTACCACTCCAACCGCTTGAGTCTCCGTCTCTCGTTCTCCCTCCTTTTCTCCACTCGTCAAAGTTTGAAGATGAAGCCCATCTCATTCCATCTCTTCTCAATCTCTCTACGTTCGTGTGTCTCCCTTTTCTCGTTAATGTTGCTGCTTCCGATACCTCTGGTCCTCTTGCCCCTATTTCTCCTTCCCTCTCTCCCATCCAGTCTATCAGATCTATTTCACTGCTCTCTTTTTCTACCTCTTTCTCTGCTGGATTCTCAATCGGTTCCTCCTCCTCATTTCCTTCGTTATCTTCTCTCGCTTCATCTCCTTCGCCCTTCCCTGACTTATTGACTGCCTTCTCCTTATCACCCATGTTCTTTTCCTTCTCGTCTTCCTCTCTGCCACTTATCTATTCTGCGGCGCTCCAGTCTCTCGGTTTTCTGTCTCACCCCCGCACCGTAATCACACTTAACATCTTTTTCTTCTTCCAACTGAAAAAATTAAAACTCTTCCTGCGTCTCTTTATCGCTTCTCCTGACCTTCGATTTCTCTCCCTTCTGTTCCTGTCTCCTCCTCCTGCTTCTTCGTCTCTTTTCCTCCCTTTCTCTACTCACACTTTCACTTTTCTTTCTATTTTCCTTTCCCGCACTTCACGCACTTTGTCACTCGTTCAATTCCGGGAACAGAAGTCCCAAAAATTCCGGACAATGATTTTCCGAAAATAAAAAAAATTACGAGAAACGAGAAAACATCAAATTAATTCGCGTTTCTTTAAATTTACGACAGAATGAAAAAAAAACTAACACGCCATGAAAAAAAAAAAAAAAAATCCGAAAATGGCGGTTACCGGCGTCGTAACGACGCTAACAAAAAAATATGTCCGAAATTATGCCGAGAATAATCACACTCTTACCGGAGTGTTGTTGATTAACCTCGAAGCCAAATCCTTTCTTCAATCCTACAATTTCCCCGGTAATCGTCCAAGAAAAATCTCCAATTATCCTCGGTAATTTTTATTTCTCCAAAAATATTAATTGCAACGATAAGTATTGCGATCATTGCAACGATAATTAATCGAAATTATTTACAGCGTTTTCGCTGTAAATCACGTCTGTACAATATGCCATTGAAACGGAAAGTGAGGGAAACGCCGGCGTGCGTTGAAAATTAGCCCACAGGTGGCTCTTCCCATAATTGATCATCCAATGACGTTTGAGACTTTCCTTTATCGCCGGTATTGTTTTGCTTTTATTCCGGTAATCAAATAAATGATAAAAGAATGAATCTTATAATTTTACGTCAAAAACTCCGTTAAAATTTTCCATTATGATATCTTAATTAATCTTTATCATAATCAATTATTATCGAATTAATTATGATATTCCAGACGTCCTTGATTCCCTCAATTCTCCGCCAATCAGAATAGAGAGTCCAACGGAAAACACCTCCCATCGACTTCCATTTTCTGCGTCGATAACTTCCTTGAGCAGCTCTCTGTGATACTCGTCCGTCCGCAGACGCCTCCTGCCGGTGTGAAGGAAAACTCCGGCAAGAGCGGGAATATTTAAGGCGGAAAAGAAATCAATTAAATCAGTAAAAAAAATAAATATCGTTTCTCGTTTCTCGGACTCTCCGTTCTGGTGGAGAAGAAAAAACTAATTTTTCAACGCGATACCGGTCTCAAAAAATAATACAAATTGGAACGCAAATATGGCGTTACAATATATATGTATGCCATAGTATACTAACCCATTTTGAAGCTTCACAAAAAAAGGCAAAAAAAGGCTATGCTTTTTTTCATTTAGGATGGTATTGAAGATTTACCATGATCTTGCACAATGGTACTGCTTTGATATTTACGATATTTAAAGGTTTTATTAACATTAATCAATATCACATAGTTATAACAATTTATACAATGAGTAATTGAAAATTTTTTCATAGTATCAGCCCTTGTAGTGGAGTCATTTAAGCAAATGGAATGGAAAGAAAAGGGAAGTAATGAAAAATATACCAATCGATAGATAAAAATTCCCTCATCAACATAACAAAAGATCCCACAGATATTGTTATCCGTTTAGTTGTAATTAATTAAAAACAAATGAGAATTCTGACAAAATGTACTTAGATTATTTGCATCTTTCATTAAGTTGCAATTAATCAGTAAGCGAAGACGCCATTTTGTAGCTGATTAAATTCGCTACAAAAAGTGAGCGAGGATCACTAGTCAATAATGCTTCGCTAATATAATATTAATTTTTTTAATTATTTCCACACGATATTTACCACGATATTTACCAAGCCTCGTGAAGCTCACCGAACACCGAAGAATAAACATCTTTCGTTTGAATCCTTTCCTATCAATTATTATTTATTTTCAATCACTTATTAATTGGATAATAATGATAAAATAAATTATTAATTGAATAAGAAAAAAAAGCAATTTAAAGCTATCTCTGAAGGGGTAAGACCACTGTAGAATTTTTAGAAAAAATCCATTTTTTTCCATGCTTTAAAAATTACTCCGGGCCTCTGAAAAACGGGCATGAAAAGTTATCACCCGAAACCCTTTTTTTCATGAAATTTCGAAGTTTTCTCGAGGCGTTCCTTCACATTCATAGCCTAAGTCGAAACTTTTTTTGTTTTCTATTTTATAAATCGAAACTTCGATCGTGTTTTTCTCGAAACATCATTTTTCAAATTGGCACGCAGATGACTCAAATAATTTTCATTATTTTCATTCAAATTTCCCATAACCTCTTGGAAGCAATATTTCAAACAGAAATTCATAGGGGATTTTCCGAAAGTCGATTTGCACATTTATTATTTATATAAATTAGACCAACTGGCGCCCATTTTAGCCCCTTCGGGGAAGTTTTAGTTTTAGGTTCATAGAGGGTGGGAAGGGACGAAGGTGTCGGCATTTTCCTGCCGAAGGGAAAATGGCACGTCACAGTATCTTCACACACCTGTACTATCTTCTGATAAGACACGCTGTTAAAATATTTTCTCTAATTAACTCCAATCAATGTTTATTAATTAGTTCATAATACCTAACAGGTTATGGGCCCAGTCACTAAAATAATTATTGAATGAAGTGATAAAAGTATTATTTAGAGAAATATTAATTAGTCTGAGAAGTTGATAAGAACTTTGCAAAAAAAAAATAATTTTTGAGGTTATTACGCCCACGTGCAAAAATAATTAAACTTGAGTAAAGGACGTTTCGAAATCACTGAACCACCGTACGAATGAAATTATTAACATGGAAGCTGAAGGTACGAAAATTACACAATTACGAGGACCAGAAAACTGGAGCACCTGGAAATACCAAGTGAAAATATTATTGACATAATTCTCACATCTTTTCTCCACCTCCCATCCACGAGGCAATGTCGCCATTAAACAAATAAATTTATTAATAAATTAATTTTTATTAATAAATTTTTAAGAGCATCAAATTCCGGAAAAAATATGTAATGCGCAAGCAGGATTTGAACCCACGACCCTCTGATTACATGTCAGGTGCTCTACCGCTGAGCTATTGCGAGTTACTATATTTACCTTCGAATTTTTGATTCTCACATCTTTTCTCCACCTCCCATCCACGAGGCAATGTCGCCATTAAACAAATAAATTTATTAATAAATTAATTTTTATTAATAAATTTTTAAGAGAATCAAATTCCGGAAAAAATATGTTATGCGCAAGCAGGATTTGAACCCACGACCCTCTGATTACATGTCAGGTGCTCTACCGCTGAGCTATTGCGAGTTACTATATTTACCTTCGAATTTTTGATTCTTACATCTTTTCTTCACCTCCCATTCACGAGGCAAAGAAAAAAAAATAATATTTTCCAAGTAAATCCAAGTTTTTCATCGAAAAGCTAGCTTTTTTCTCCTTCACCGACCTCCCTTCGGTTTCAGCGTTAAAAATAATATTTTCCGAGTAAATCCAGCTTTTTCATCGAAAAGCTAGTTTTTTTCTCCTTCACCGACCTCCCTTCGGTTTTAGCGTTAAAAATAATATTTTCCGAGTAAATCCAACTTTTTCATCGAAAAGCTAGCTTTTTTCTCCTTCATATTTGGTAGATGTCATACCATTCTTGTACGTTCCAGATTTGAAGTTGAACCTATTCTCACTTGGAGCAGCGACTGATAAAGGGCTAGTCAATATAACCGACCGTGAAGGATTCCAACTGTCGCTAAATGGAGAAATCGTGGCAGTAGGAATCAGAAAAGGTAAATTGTTTCAAATGGCTTTACGCGTCCCACCAAGTAGAGAATTCCACGATGAGGTAGACAACGCACAAACAAATGCAGCAATTGGAGAGACATTGGGGTTGTGGCACCAAAGAATGGCTCATCAAAATGTAAGACAAGTAAAAAGTATATTACAATTATTTAATATTAATTTCAAAAATAATGAAAATTTCTTCTGTGATGCATGTGCTTTGGGCAAAATGCACAAACTACCATTTCCCAACAGCATGACAACAACACACGAGACTGGAGAAATCATCCATGCTGACTTGTGTGGTCCGATGAGCAAGATGTCACTTGGCGGTGCATGGTACATGCTAGTCCTGAAAGATGACTACTCCCACGACAGAACAGTGAAATTCTTAAAGAGGAAAAGTGAGGTAAAATACCACTTAGAAATTTTTATTGCACAATTCAAAAATGAAAAAGGGAGAAATATTAAAATTCTAAGGACAGACAACGGATTAGAATTCACGAATGAGAAGATTCAAGAAATGTTGAACAAAAATGGATTAATACATCAATAGACCGTAGCATACACACCCGAGCAAAATGGTTCCGTGGAAAGAGAAAACCGAACAATAATTGAAGCATGTAGTACCATGTTAATTGCCAAAGATATGCCAAAATTTCTATGGGCCGAAGCTGCGAATACAGCAACATACACTTTGAATCAGGTTGGCAAGGGTGGAGTACCTTCCAAATCACCGTACGAAATCTGGAGAAATGAAAAACTGAGACTGGATCGATTAACAGTATTTGGCACTGAAGTATTCACACACATTCCGAAGCAAAAACGAGTAAAATTGGATCCAAAAGCCAAGAGAGGAATTTTTGTTGGCTATGAAGAGAATATCAAAGGATATCGCGTTTACTACCCATCGTCAAGGAAAGTTGAACCAAGCAAGGACATAATATTCAAAAATGAACTCCAAATGATTCCAAACCATGAAGAGGAAGACTTAGATGATCAAGAAGTTGAAATAATGATAAGAAATGGACTCAAAAATGACGTTGAAGCTCATCAAGAAGAAGAAGAAGCTGAAGCTCATCAAGAAGAGGAGGTTAGAGGGCAACAAGAGGAAGTTGATGCTCTTCAAGAAGGTCAAGGTGATGCTCAACAAGAAGAGGAAGTTGATGCTCAACATGAAGACGAAGATGAAGAAAATGAAGAATATGAAAGAAACGATGAAAATCTAATGGACAATACCATTGTCATAGATGACACATCAGATGATGATGATGATCATAATCTACGACGACGCAGTCAAATCAGACCTCCAAATCGATTGAATTACAATGCAAATTTAAATTTTGCCGAAGAGAATGAACCATCGACTTGAGAGAAGTTAAGAGATCACCAGACGCGAACCTTTGGAAACAAGCAATGGACGAAGAAATGGAATCTCATGAATTGAATCAAACTTAGACCTTGGAAAGTTTACTTCAAAGGCAAAAAGTAATAGGTAACAGATCGGTTTTCCGCAAAAAACTCAATTCTGACGGTTTAATTGATCGATACAAAGCACGCTTGGTTGCCAAAGGATTCACCCAAATACCAATGATCGACTATGAAGAAACATTCAGCCCGGTAGCAAACTTTGATTCAATAAGGATGATCCTTGCCACTGCATCAGCGAATAAACTAATAATGAGACAATTTGACATCAAAACCGCCTTTTTGTATGGGGATTTAAAAGAATGCATCTATATGAAGCAGCCAGAAGGCTATGAAGATGGCTCCAATAGAGTCTGCAGGCTGAGAAGGAGCCTATATGGCTTGAAACAAGCATCCAGGTGTTGGAACCAAAAATTCAGCTCCATCTTGGAAAATTTCAAATTACAGCCTACAGATGCTGATTCCTGTGTTTTTCTCAAGAATTCACCAGAAGGTATACTTATTCTAGCAATACATATCGATGATGGATTGATGGTAGCATCGAATCAAGAATTAATCGACAATCTGCTGAAGAGCTTGGGGAAAAACTTTGAACTGAAGTCAGGAGGAGTTGACACTTTTCTAGGATTACAAATTGAAACTCTGCAAGATAGCTCGATTTTCATTCACCAGGAAAATTATGCGAGAAGAATTCTATCGAAATTTCGCCTAGATGAAGTGAATCCTGTAGCAGTTCCAGCTGATAAAAGCATTCTAGATCCTGCCAAAGGAGACATTAAAGAGAACGAGATAACAACTGCACCGTATGCTGAAGCAATAGGAAGTCTAATGTACTTGGCAATTGCAACAAGACCTGACATAGCTTTTGTGATAAATACTTTTAGCCAACACTTGAAAGATCCTAAAAAGGTACACTGGGACCAGGTCAAGAGACTTCTGAAATATATCAAAGGGACATTACATTATGGGCTATACTATGAAAAAAAAAATGATTATAAACTCAAAGTATTTAGTGACGCTGATTTTGGAGGAGACAAGGAAACTCGAAAATCAACCTCAGGCTACACCATTATGCTTGGGAGTGCAACAGTGGCATGGAAATCAGGGAAATCAAACAAAAATTAATCACCACTTCAACCACTGAATCAGAATTTGTTGCAGCATGCCAGGCCGTTACTCAACTCATTCGGACAAATAAACTCTGGAAAGAACTGAAGAAAAATATCAATGAGAAGCCCACATTATTCATGGACAGTCAAACAGCTATAAGACTTATCAAAAATCTAGAGCACCACTTTGACACAAAACACATTGATACAAAATACAAGTTCAGCAGACATCTTGACAAAGCCACTGACTAAAGATAATTATCAAAGACAACGAGATGCTTTGCGGGTAATTGATATAAAAGAAAAGTGATTGCTATTAATCAAAGAGTTTATCTGATTTCAGGGGAAGTGTTGATACAGGAAATCCGATACCACCTGGCAGTCGATAATGAAGGACTTTTTCATTTCTGCCCAACTATACTTTCATATTAATATACATGTATATATAAATTTTTGACTGTAACTGTATCTTCACACACCTGTACTATCTTCTGATAAGACACGCTATTAAAATAGTTTCTCTAATTAAATCCAATCAATCTTTATTAATTAGTTCATAATACCTAACAAATTTTTTCTACAACATGAATACCTTTTCATTCTGACGACAACCAGGAAGAATAGAAATTCTATTTGGAACCCGAACGTCAATTTTTGTGTTCCATCATAGGATCTGAATTTTCATCTAATATTGACTTTTTATGTACCATGTGATATCATTGCAATTCAATCGATTATTGTGAGCTGAGATTCCGAATTGCAAGTTGATTCCAAGCATCGTAGATGGAATACTGAACAGATCAATACAGTCTCAAGCAATATTTGTAGGGATCTATGAGTGCGTATTCGTTGCGAGAATAATGTTATTTTTCGAGCAAAGAGATACATGAATAGTGATTCGATTCACCATAGATGAACTCCATTCGGAAGCATTTTGCCAATCGAATTGGCAAAATATTAAATGTCGCACAAGGAGTGGGGTTTGCAAATAACGCACCGAGAGTGAGGCTTTTGCTTGTTTTTGCTGAAAACTCAAATATATGCTCAATCACTCTCTCAAATATCATTATTTCATTGCCATTTTTTCTATAGAAAAAAAAAATCATCCGAAAAACGCCTTTTTCAAGGCTTTTCCAGTGGTGTTATTCATTAAATGAACCAAAGGAAGATTTTCAAATAAATAGAACAAATCATCTAAAAAATCGGTAATTTGGCAGTATAGCTCTGCCAACTGGAAATTAGTGTTTTTAATGTTTTATCGCAAATTTTTTTCTTCCGCCGTGCTCGGTGCTCTTATTTTAGGCTCGGATTGGGGTCGGTTGTTAAAAATTTCATTTTATAAAAATTTTTTTGCTAAATAAGTTGGTTTGTTAATTTCGAGCCGAAAAACTTGAATTTATTCATTATGTTCAACAACTCAATGAATATTTCATTCAAACTTTAATAAATTTTATTTCACAGTAATTTTGAAGCAAAATAATAAATTCAATAGAGTAGAGTTTGATGTTTTGATTGAGTAAGGGGAGAGGGGCGGGCTGAGAGGTGAGGCATGCTTGAAACAGTCGATTTCTTCCTGACAAAGACAGTTGGTGTGAAAACACAATGATAAACAGAGACCAATGGTCTTATGAAAATGGCAAATTTGGTAATTCAACCAAATGAGCCTTTTCTAGACCGGTATCATTCGGGTCTTCTGCAGTGAAACACCAAAACTGTGTGTTTTGTTTGAAGAGCTAGTTGCCACCACTGCATCTTGGTTTTTTATGGAAAATCCAGTTTTCAGATGAGTATTTTGAAGTTTCATTCAATCCGTATTAAATTTATTGAGGTTTTTTTTCGTCTTTTTTCTGTTTTCATTTCTATTTTTGATTGATACTTTAAATTGGAATTGTTCCACGCGAAGTGTACAAATTATTGATAAAAGAAGGAAAAGGTACATTTTAAAAAGCACAATGTGCATGAAGTACTTGTTTCCGTGTAATATAAAAATTAAAAATTTTCATGCCCAATGGAGGTGGGCGGAGTTTGTTGTCAATATATTCTTTGTCTAAAATCCCGAGTGTCGTTTATAGGATGGGTCGTGATAGGTTCCTTTTCGAGGCCTATGCACCACTACTTCCTCGTCGTGGCCTTGGGTTACGCCAAACGTGGTGATAATCTTAATTTTTATTTATTGTTTTTTTTGGTTCAATTGGTTAGTGACTTCCAAAAAAAGTTAGTTGTTTTGGAAAAAATTTAATTAGGATTTCGTCTGTCTGTCTTGAAATCTTGCCACTGGCCTCTGCTACATTAAGACACATCAATTTAACTTAAAAATTGGGAAAATTATTGGAACATTTTGGACTTTTTTTTTAAATTAAGAAAATAAAATTTGACGCACGTTTTTCGCCTAAAATCACCTGAGCTCTACAATGGGATCTCTCCGAAATTCCAATCTCAGACTGTTCAGTTGGAATCTCTATTTTACCCCATTTGCCTCGAAACGAAATTTTTTTTTAGTGGAATTAATGATGATATCGTCGTCCTAGAAACAAAAGGGTGTTAGCGCCAAAAAGCCCTCTTTTCAGGGGTAAAATGGCATATGTCCAAAGTACCTCTGAAAATGTTTCCTATGTTCCAATGATGCGAAAGAAACGAATTTGGAATTTGAGTAACAACAAGGCGTATTTGCCAATCGTAAATCGAAAATTATAGGAAAAATTACCATTCCAGAACAGTAATACTGTATTGGACCGCATTTCTGGCCAATTATGTGAAATAACATAAGAATAATTGAGAGTGGAACGATTAATTTCACGATTTCGGTTCAGTATGTTTTAATGTGCGAACCGTAATTTCTTCCATCTGACTACATTTTATACTATGTCTGCCAGAAATCGTATGAATAATCTTTATAAATTACACATACTCTAATAATTTCTACTGAACTGATCTCACATTTTGTTAGAATGGATGTTTGAACTTTCGTTTTGCAAATGTTGTTGAAATGTCTGAAAACAAACCAAATATTCTATTATGGCTCTTGAAATTTTTGCTATACGGAACCATAAAAATCACTAACACACTCACATTTTTTCCTGTGCTGAACTGCGCATTCGGAACCAGTTGGAGATATTCGTGATGGATCGTGTGGCAGTCGGCAATATTCGTATGAGATCATGATAACGGTTGCAGCTTCAGTACATGTTGTATTAATCCGTGATTCAAAAACAATGTGAAACTGAGTGCAAGAGAGACGAAGTAAACAATGATTTAGTATTATCAGTGTTTTATTTTGGCGAAAAGCAGCTGGTTTCTTTTTTCGTAAGTATCAAATACATTTTTCATTCATCCAATATTAATATTTGGATTGGAGCATGTGGTTTAGAGGGCTACCATCTTTTTTCTCTTTGGTTTGTGGTTTTCATTTTTTCTGAAAGACATATCATGTAAAATGCTTAGAAATTCAGTCTTATCAATATCTGACCATTGAAATGGTTCATCTTTCCACAAAGTGGATGAAAATAATCGTCTAGCCACGTGATTCCATCTCTAATCCCGAATCATTAACGTCAAATCTTTGCTTGTGGTTTTACTGTGCGAAATTAATTTTTTTATTTCCAGCTTGTGATCAGCATGGTAAGATTAATTTATTCATAACCTACAAGAAAAATGATAGTTTGAATTGAACGAGATTTTTCTGAGAAATGGACTGATTATTTCTGTGCATAATACTAGTGTGGATGGACGGATGGAATATTCTTCAATATACCCACGAGACAATAAAAAAAAAGCAGAAGTTATATCCTGTGCGTTATTCGCAAGCTCCACTCCTTGTGCGACATTTAATATTTTGCCCATTCGATTGGCAAAATGCTTCCGAATGGAATTTTTATATAAATTATCCATAAGATTACAATTGATATTTTTCATTATTCTAAATGCAGTAACGAAATTTGGTTTCACAACAATTGTCATAAATGGACATTTGCACGAAGTAAATTCGCTTGTAAGGACAAATTTAATGATGGTTCGATCTTTGGTGAATTTTATTTATTCATGTTTACCACAAAAAAAAAACAATTTTTCAATCATAAATGGAAGATCCTACGACAGATCTGAAAAATTGAAGTTCGGGTTCCAAATAGGATTTCTATTTTTTCTGAATGTCGTCAGAATGAACCTATCTTGTAGAAAAAATTGTCTACTTTCGAATGGTGAAATAAAAAATAGTAATGTTCCTAGGAAGAAAGCTAAGAAAAACCGTGATTTTTGAAAAAACTAATTCATCGAACATCCTTACAAGAGACTTCTTCTGAAAAATCTGAAATTCTCACCATTTGTGGGGCTCACTGAGATGAATCTTTGTTCTAGAAAATCGTGATGCTTTTCTGTTCTATTACCTGCCTTACTTAATTGCTCCTCCACCTTCAAAACGAAGACGTGACGAAGCGATCCCTAATCCCTTCCATCGAGAGAGACGAGAAGCCTTCCTCATCCATGTAGAGGTAAATCCTTTTGTTATTCGCCTTATTTCGAATTGTCCATCATTGCATAAAATAATAACGACAAGATACGATAATTCTTCATTCTTTACATAGACTGCCGATGAAATCCAACCAGCTCTTACACGTCAACGAGTAATTCTTGAAGCTGCTGGGCTGACATTCCAGCCATTACTTGTGCTTGTAGGACCTCTGGCAAACTTGAGCTCAGTTCCTATTTATATTAATGACTCAGTGGAACATCCAACTTTTTACACAGCAAGATCTATGACTGATGGAATTGAGCTGATCTCCAAAATATTCTTTGCTCTGAAGTGTGCTTATCCAGCTCGTTCATCGCATACGTGGGTCTTCCTCCAAAAAGCATTGTTCAAGATTAATGAACCAACTGACAAGTGTAGCAGGTCTACTAACGTATTGATAGGTCAAATCGCCGGCTGTCTCGCAAGAGCTGATGAAAATCACGCTCCAAATTAACGACGTTCCACGATTCTCCTTAAATTAGTTTTGTTTTGTTCGATTTTTATTTTTTTATTATCACGTTTCAGAGTTTACGATTGAGATTCTAAAAATGTTCCATTGCTCCATCTGTCAACTCGATATTCGTATTCCTAAGAACTATTTACATCATATGTAATTGGTGCATATCGAGTCTCGAAAATTCCCATGGGGAATTGAATCTTGTCTGAGGACTTACACAACATTAGGATCACTACGTTGTCATGTATATTCTAAACATCAAAATGGGAGCAATGATCTTTTGCTTGTGAAAAGAAAAAACAAAGGAAAAAATAATAGTGTTCATCAATTCATAGCAGCAAAACCCCAGTCGCAAAATAACCGAAAATGAAGGAGAAGAACTTAATACAATTAAGGGGGGCAATACATGTAAAAAACATCTATATTTTCCTTTTTTCATAAATCGTTTGAATGTCATGTCAAAAATATGCCTGTAAATTTTCAAAACACAATTATCATTATTTATACATTAAAAACTCATTGAAGTGCTTCACCTTTACTCAGCGCTTGAGCACTATTGAAGTCTGTAACTGAGCGCTCGATTCTCGGTACCTGGGTTTCAAATTTACACTCTTGGGGTCTATTGTATGGTCGAACCGGGTCAGCTTGAGGAGGAGCTTGCAAAGAAAAACGAGTTCTATGAACGTACCGAAGGACTTCTATATGGCCCTGGAATCGCTGATTAATCGGTAAGCCACTGTAATCATATAGTTTCTGTGTGTTAAAACTTTAAACGCGTTTTTCTCGAAACGACTCTTTTTTAATTTGTGGGCAGGATAACTCAAAAAGTTTTCAACCGCTTCCAATGAAATTTTTTACACGTCTACTTTATAGTAATAGCTTCTAGTTGAACCTCAAATATTCCAAAAAAATTTTCATAAATTAACCCTTTTTACCAAAAAACCATTGAAAAACAAGCAGGCGTTGGTCGCTGCGTTAGTTGCTACTTCTTCTACATTATCCTTTAGAGTGCTATTTCTTCCTTTCAATTTCTGCTAATGAATTAGCAGGATGCTTCCGAATGGTTCTTCCTGAATTTCATCAATCATCGCGATTGTTGCAGTCTCAAAAGTTTTCTTCTCGTGTTATAGCGCAATAAAATAGTGGAGACCGGGGCACAATGGGGTCCGGGAATACGTGCTTTGAAGTACCCCATTTCGCCCCGGACTCCTCTATAAGATAAAATAATTGGGATTTATTAATTTCAATTATTTTCAAATTATACAAAATTTTACATGAAAGTTCACTTTTTCACTTTGAATGTTCCCTTTTGGGTACAATTTCTGATTGTCCTACGAAGATGAGTAGGGGCTCATTTGAAAGAGAAGAATGTGATCTTTCAGGAAACAAAATAAAACAAGCAGGCGTAGGTCGCTGCGTCAGTTACTATTTCTTCTACGTTATCCTTTAGATTGCTATTCTTCCTTTCAATTTCTGCTAATGAATTAGTAGGATGTTTCCGAATGGTTCTTCCTGAGTTTTTTCAATCATCGCGATTGTTGCAGCCTCAAAAGTTTTTTTTTCATATTATAACGCAATAAAATAGTGGAGACCGGCGCAGAATGGGGTCCGGGAATACGTGCTTCAAAGTACTCCATTTCGCCCCGGTCTCCCCTATAAGATAAAATCATTGGGATTTATTAAATTCAATTATCTTCAAATTATACAAAATTTTACATGAAAGTTTACTTTTTCACTTTGAATGTTCCCTTTTGGGTACAGTTTCTGATTGTCCTACGAAGATGAGGAGGGGCTCATTTGAAAGAGAAAAATGTGTTCTTTCAGAAAACCAAATAAAAAATAGGGGTGTCGATCAAAAAAATCGAGAAAAATTGCATTTTTCGGATTTTTTTTGAAATATTGAGTGAAAAATACATTTTTCAATGTAATAAAGGGACAACTCCATCTAAAAATTCGAAAAATTGAAGGTTTGTTCAGCTCATAAACACGAATCTTTTGAGTTTCGTCCCGATGAAATCGGATGAGAAGTTTGGAAGATACAGCCGATTTTCGGAAAAACTTCAATTCAAAATATCTCGAGAACCGTTCAGCTGATATGCCTCAGATTCAATCCCAACTATCTTCATCAGAAACTACATACACAGAACAAACTTGAAGTCTTTAAATCAATTATTCATTAAGCTATCGTCGTAAAACCGAGTTTTTGAAAAAAAAACACAAAAAAATTGATGACTAATAGAATAATGGGATTAAATTTATGAAAATTCGCTCAAAGTTAGATATTATGGTTGTGAATCTTGAGTGAAATTTTGAACGGTATTCGTCACACGCAAGCTGATAAGTTTTGGAACATTCGATTTTTGAAAAATTGCTATATCTCAAAAATCATTGAACCGATCTTGCTATAATTTTTATGGGACATACACTTCATCAAAACTGTTATCTTGCCAAAATTTTAGCTTTTTATCCCTCACCGTTCTTGAGTAATAGAGAGTCATAAAGTCGTACATACCGACACACATACATACATGTCTACTTTTTTTCTCATTATGATTTCTCGACGTTTTGCATCATTTTGAGTCGTTCCCAATGAAAATTGGCATTTCGAAAAAAATTGCGAAAACAAAACTTCCATTCGGAAGCAAAAATGGGAAAAAATCAATTTTTTCTTTCTGAGGTGTGCCAAATTACGATTTTTTTGACTTTTTTTTTGTTTAACTAGAAGATATATGTTTTATGAACACGTACAAACTATTTTCTTAAATTTCAGATTACCGTACAAGAAGTGAGGATACCCGTGAATTGATGTCTTCTTCCAAGAAGGTCTCGGCAGATTCATTTGTACAGCGAGCATTTAAAAAAAAAATGTTAAATAAAATTTTATTTGTACTTTAATATATAATAAATAACCCTTCAAAATTTCTAAATGATTCAGTTATTCTTTGCCAGTTTAAAATGTCCTTCAAAAACGGTAAAAACTAAGGCGTTTACATGTATCGCCCCCCTTAATAGCACTCAGAGAATGGATAATGTAAATGAAAACTTTGATACTAACACTAGTATTTTTCAAGGACCCGATGAAGTACTCATGGCTTCAACTGTTGATGGCCTGGTACTGTGTAATACTAGATCTGTACCACAATCAGAGAAAATCGATCCTGCATTAATTTGTGCTGCGAAACTTTACAGTTATCGCGATATTCCACGGTTACGAACGAATGCCATTATCAAAGAAACGTCTAGAGTCTGGGAAGATATTATTCAAAAAATACAGAGTAATAATTCACAAATAGTAACGGTCGAGTGTAATAATACAGACATCGCCGAGAACATTCAGGGTGTATTTGAGAAATATAAAGATCCTTTCAAAAACTTCAGAACCGAGCATCACTTTCTCATTTTTTTTAAAAAGAATAAAACTTTTACTCTTCCTGAATCTCATTCATGAGGTGAAAGGCCGGAATTTGTACTCAGGAATGGTGAACAAAAAATGGAAATGCGCCTAGTGACTGCCCGGTTCATACCACTTCGATTCGTCTAAAAAAAATTCTTTGAAACTCAAAATATTTTTAATGAGACTAGAGATTACATTCAATCACTGCAAGGCGATGCAATAATTATTTCCAATTTCATACAAGGGAAACTGTGGAACCAGCTTGGTAGTGATGATGGAAATAAAATAATTTTGCCTCTCAATATCTTTTTTGATGATTATGAGAATAATAACCCGTTGGGAAGTCATCGGGGTATATATCAGTGCGGTGCAATTTATGCGACGATCCCATGTTTACCCCCTCACTTAGCTTCAAAGCTGGAGACCATTTTCTTATTTGTTTTGTATAATACACTCGATCGTTACTATTTCAAACATGAAGTTATTCTCTCAAAAATCAAAGATGAATTAGAGTTTCTAGAGACTGAAGGTATTACTCTAGAATTTCCAACAGAACAGAAATTTTTTTTCAAGCTCGCTCGCATTACAGGTGATAATCTTGGACTTCACTTCATGTTAGGCTTTGTAGAAAATTTCCATCACCGAAAGTTCTGTAGGTTCTGTTGGATCGATAGGAATGATATCAATTCGATATTTCAAGAGAGTCAATGTCAATTACGAGTGGCTAATGATTATGAATTTGATTTGGAGAAAAATGATGAGAAAACCACGGGACTTGTTGGAAAATGTTTACTTTATGGAGTGGGAGGATTTTACCCTCTCAGAAATTTGTATGTTCATGTTCTTCATGACTATCTAGAAGGTATTTGTAGATATGACGTAGGACAAATACTGTATTATTTCATTAAAGGAAAATCGTTCTTCATTCTGCAAGAATTGAATGACCGGATCAGAGGTTTTGATTATGGTTTTAATAAGAATAAACTAGCTCAAATTTTGACCACTCAAATTGAGAAAAAGAAAGTTATAATGTCAGCATCAGAAATGCTCACACTGGTGCGATTTTTGCCATTAATTATTGGTCATCTGATCCCTTCTGATGATGGTGATTGGGAACTATTAATTGAGTTACGAGATCTCGGAGATATTCTCCTCAGTTGTGATCGTCCGTCAGGTTCACACAAAATCCTTGACGTGAAAATCACGCAATATTTGCAACTCTTAGCATCTCAATTCCTCGGGTTATTGAAAGCTAAACACCATTTGCTCCTTCACTACCCTCGTGTTTTAGATCTCTGTGGACCATTGGGGAAAATTTCTGGCATCAGAGGTGAAGGGAAACACAGAGAGGGAAAAGGAGTACCCCATTCAGTAATGAGTTGTGTCAATATATGCAAAAAATTGCCATTGAGCATCCACTGTCTCGCAATTATCGGTTTTTAGTTCAGGAAAATAATTCAGAATTCAAGTACAACGAAAATTCAGCGAAAAGTATATAATTATTATATTTAAATGGTATCCATGAAATTCTAGAGTCCTTGCCGATCTCTAGCAGATCTCTGCAGTCAACTGTCAAAACTGTTAATATTATCAAATTACGAGAACATGAAATCAGGAAAAGGAGCATACTAATGCTGCCGACACAAGACGGTCCATCATTTTGTGATGTGGAATTCATAGTAATTCTTGATGATAGTGATAAGTGCATTTTCATTGTAAAACAATATCACAATGTTTTTTTGGATGAACATACTAAATCATACATGCAGTTGGATTCTGAATATTCTTGGGCCACTTTGGCTGACGAAGATTTGTTTGGGTGCTCTACAACAAATTTAGTCAGGTCCATGAAAGGTAAATTTATCATCAAAAATTGGCAGTGAGCAATGTACATAATTATAATTTGTTCAAATAAAAAAAAATGAGAATACCTCATATAATGTTTTTTCCCCCATCCTGCCTAATACTTTCAAATTAATAAATTAACTGAGTAATTATCAGCAGTGCACAAATTTATCTCTTTAATGAGAACAAGGAATTTTTGTGATTCTTTGAGGAAAATTTATGAGGCAATGAATGAATCGATTTTTCGCAGAGAAAAATCGAAAAAACGATTTTTCGAAAATTTGAGTTTTCTCGAAAAGTACTCAACCGATTTTGCTCAAATTTCACTGACAGACAAGGGGAAGTCAGGAATGGGGGAGCCACCGCGCAGCCATGACCTCGGACGGGCATATAAAGAGCGCACCCAGCCGAGGAGAGTCAATCGACTGCCACCAGCGGCAGGAGACTCATCGAGCAACGGCGCCAAGCCCGAGCGAAACCCTTCCCTTATTTCACAACGGCGACAAGCCCGAGTAAACTCCTTTTTCTTGAGCAACGGCGATGAGCCCAAGCGAGTTTCCCTTTAGCGACGGTGAAGAGCCCGAGCGAGTTTCCTTATTTTAGCAATGGTGAAGAGCCCGAGCGAATCCCCCACAACGGTGCAGAGCCCGAGCGATTTATTTAATAATAGCTTCTTTGCAGACGCGAAAGACCCTCGGAACCGCTTCTTTCCGCAACGACGATAGGAAGCCAAAGGTGAAGGTCCGGAGGACTACGAGGAAGAGAGTCCAGGACCCACGTAGAGGGCCTTACCAAAGACTGGCAATCGCGTTTACAATGCTTCCATTCGGAAGCCAAAAAAATGGCATTTACGACCTTTTTGCTTCCGAACGGAAGCTTTGTAAACGCCTTTTTTTCCGATTTCGAGATTGCATCGGAATATGACTCAGAATGATCCAAAACGCCAAGAAATGACATTTTTTAAAAATGTCTGTATGTGTGTGTGTGTGTGTATATGTGTGACAGATATCAGCTCATTGCTTCGCAACGGTAATACTTGGTGAGCTGAAAATTCAACAGTACTTTCCCTCCCCATGCAAATTGCTGTCAGTGAAATTTGAGCGAAATCGGGTGAGTACTTTTCGAGAAAACTCAAATTTTCTAAAAATCGTTTTTTCGATTCTTCTCTGCGAAAAATTCATTCACAGCCCCCACTCTCAGCGATGAAATACTTCTCATTCGGACTCACAATTTTCACTCGGGGTAAATTTTGCTGAGAATTTTCGTTTACAGATAATTTCAATTACAGTTTTTGTCATCCTGAATTTACTACACACGATAGCTCAAAAACTATTTGAGTTAGAGACTTCAAATTTCGTGAATTTGTGCATCTCATGAACGAAAAGTTCGGTATTGAAATTGGGCGAAATCGCTCCAGTAGTTTTTAAGATATTGGCCAAAAAGCATTTTATGAAAAGTGGTTATATCTCGAAAACTATTCAAGCAATTCCATCCAAGTTTAGCTTGGAAGATTCATCTCAATTAGCCCCACAAATGGTGAGAATTTCAGATTTTCCAGAAGAAGTCTCTTGTAAAGGTTCTCGATAAATTAGTTTTTTCAATAATCACGATTTTTCTTAGCTTTCTCCCTAGAAACAGTACTATTTTTTATTTAACCATTCGAAAGTAGACAATTTTTTCTACAAAATGAGTACCTTGTCATTTTGACGGCAATCAGAAAAAATAGAAATCCTATTTGGACCCGAACGTCAATTTCTGTGTTCCATTGTAGGATCTGAATTTCCATCTGATATTGAATTTCTATGTACCATGTGATATTATTGCAATTAAATCGGTTATTCTGAGCTGAGATTTCGAGTTCCAAGTAGATCCCAAGTATCGCAGATGGAATCCTGAACAGATCGATACAGTCTGGAGCAATATTTGTAGGAATATATGAATGCGTATTTGTTGCGAGAATAATGTTATTTTTTGACTAATGAGATACATGAATAGCGATTCGATTCACCATAGATGAATTTCATTCGGAAGCATTTTGCCAATCGAATTGGCAAAATATTGAATGTCGCACAAGGAGTGGGGCTTGCAAATAACGCACCGAGAGTGAGGCTTCTGCTTGTTTTCCTAGGTCAACCATACAGTAAAATTATGATTTGAATTTTGAATTACTGAGGGATATTCAGAGGACTCACATGCTGCGTATGAATTTTATCGATGAACTTATCGATCAAACGATCCCAAATGATGAATTGTACATGTTCACCATTATTATTATGCACATTGAATAGTAAAACCGGTTTCATCGTACCATCCTTACATTTAACTGTTTTCATTGCATGAATTTCATTCACAATGGCATATATTTCACTAACGTAGGAATAAAAATATATGAGAGGCTTCAGTTATTGAAAAGTATAATCTCATGATAATCTCAAAAATTCTTACACTAATTTAGTAAATAATGGAGAAATGGACAATAGAAGCTCTGATGATATAAACAAATCTTCATTCCCATCAACAGTTGTCAGTTGGGGAGCACTAGAGCACACTTCACTGCTTTCTGATCCACCAGGTTTTGGATTATCAGGAAATAATTTTTTAGAATGCATAGTGAGACGAGCTGCAAAGAACTGTCAACTGACTCAGAATATTATGAAAAAATCTGATATTTCGCTCAGGTTAACTGACTCAGGATATTATAAATAAATCTGATATTTTGCGTCTAATATATTTATTCATCTGTCTTTCATTATTGTGGATCATATTTCATGGCTACTGGATATAAAATCATTCATTACTCTGAAGTATGGTCGAATGACGAAAGATTCAAAGGCTACAATAAAATGGAGACCATCACAAATAACTCTAGAATTATTTATTATGAAGAAGCAGTTAATAATGCCAATCATTTGGACGAAGAAATATGGTATTGGAGAGAGAATCAAGAGACTGGAAAGGACGACTCAGTCCAAAATCGGAGAAGAGAAATTAATAGATCAACAGCAGGATGAGACGAATCGTGTTATGGAAGGTCAAAATGAAATTCGGACAAATAGGAGGAAAGTTGATACAAAGTGAAATTTATATCATATCATCAAACAGAATAATCTTTACGTATAATATTTTTGAGTGATCACGATACGCGTTAGCCTATCGGGCCAAGTACATGTTGGAAGCCCGATGCTGAGCGTAGATATATTCCGGACACAGCTTCCCCCTCCACTACTCTTTTTTCTTCATTATTTGATCAGTAATAAACGAAGCAGCCTACGAAAAACCAGCCTTAGTTACATCACCTAATTCGATATCGAGCATTCGAATGGTGATTTTTGTTTTTTTTTATGAGCAACATTTGATTGAAAACGCTCCATAGCAACGGTCGTAAATCCACTTTTTCGGCGTTTTCATTATCTCAATGATTGTAGAGGACAGTACAATCAACCTGTCAGAGTGCAGTGCTTCCAAAGAACAATTGACTTTTACTGTGTAAAAATAGTCATGAATTTTATTGAATAAAAACGCAACTTTGACCATAATTGAATATTTAGTGCAGTGCTTAATTATTTTCACGATCTCATCAACTCCTAATTTCCCAGTCCATTTTTCTTTCCTTTTGCTTCCGAATGGAAGCATTGTGAACGCGATTTTTTTCGATCTCGAGATTTCATCGGAATATGACTCAGAATGATCCAAAACGTCGAAAGATGACATTTTTAAAAAATGTCTGTATGTGTGTGTGTGTGTGTGTGTGTGTATGTGTGACAGATATCAGCTCATTGCTCAGCAACGGTAATACTTGGTGAGCTGAAAATTCAACGGTACTCTCCCTCTCCATGCAAGTTGCTGTCAGTGAAATTTGAGCGAAATCGGTTGAGTACTTTTCGACAAAACCCAAATGTTCGAAAAATCGTTTTTTCGACTTTTCTCCGCAAAAAATTAATTCATAGCCCCCACTCTCAGCGATGAAATACATCTCATTCGGACTCACAATTTTCACTCGGGGTAAATTTTGCTGAGAATTTTCGTTTACAGATAATTTCAATTACAGTTTTTGTCATCCTGAATTTACTACACACGATAGCTCAAAAACTATTTGAGTTAGAGACTTCAAATTTCGTGAATTTGTGCATCTCATGAACGAAAAGTTCGGTATTGAAATTGGGCGAAATCGCTCCAGTAGTTTTTAAGATATTGGCCAAAAAGCATTTTATGAAAAGTGGTTATATCTCGAAAACTATTCAAGCAATTCCATCCAAGTTTAGCTTGAAAGATTCATCTCAATTAGCCCCACAAATGGTGAGAATTTCAGATTTTCCAGAAGAAGTCTCTTGTAAAGGTTCTCGATAAATTAGTTTTTTCAATAATCACGATTTTTCTTAGCTTTCTCCCTAGAAACAGTACTATTTTTTATTTAACCATTCGAAAGTAGACAATTTTTTCTACAAAATGAGTACCTTGTCATTTTGACGGCAATCAGAAAAAATAGAAATCCTATTTGGACCCGAACGTCAATTTCTGTGTTCCATTGTAGGATCTGAATTTCCATCTGATATTGAATTTCTATGTACCATGTGATATTATTGCAATTAAATCGGTTATTCTGAGCTGAGATTTCGAGTTCCAAGTAGATCCCAAGTATCGCAGATGGAATCCTGAACAGATCGATACAGTCTGGAGCAATATTTGTAGGAATATATGAATGCGTATTTGTTGCGAGAATAATGTTATTTTTTGACTAATGAGATACATGAATAGCGATTCGATTCACCATAGATGAATTTCATTCGGAAGCATTTTGCCAATCGAATTGGCAAAATATTGAATGTCGCACAAGGAGTGGGGCTTGCAAATAACGCACCGAGAGTGAGGCTTCTGCTTGTTTTCCTAGGTCAACCATACAGTAAAATTATGATTTGAATTTTGAATTACTGAGGGATATTCAGAGGACTCACATGCTGCGTATGAATTTTATCGATGAACTTATCGATCAAACGATCCCAAATGATGAATTGTACATGTTCACCATTATTATTATGCACATTGAATAGTAAAACCGGTTTCATCGTACCATCCTTACATTTAACTGTTTTCATTGCATGAATTTCATTCACAATGGCATATATTTCACTAACGTAGGAATAAAAATATATGAGAGGCTTCAGTTATTGAAAAGTATAATCTCATGATAATCTCAAAAATTCTTACACTAATTTAGTAAATAATGGAGAAATGGACAATAAAAGCTCTGATGATATAAACAAATCTTCATTCCCATCAACAGTTGTCAGTTGGGGAGCACTAGAGCACACTTCACTGCTTTCTGATCCACCAGGTTTTGGATTATCAGGAAATAATTTTTTAGAATGCATAGTGAGACGAGCTGCAAAGAACTGTCAACTGACTCAGAATATTATGAAAAAATCTGATATTTCGCTCAGGTTAACTGACTCAGGATATTATAAATAAATCTGATATTTTGCGTCTAATATATTTATTCATCTGTCTTTCATTATTGTGGATCATATTTCATGGCTACTGGATATAAAATCATTCATTACTCTGAAGTATGGTCGAATGACGAAAGATTCAAAGGCTACAATAAAATGGAGACCATCACAAATAACTCTAGAATTATTTATTATGAAGAAGCAGTTAATAATGCCAATCATTTGGACGAAGAAATATGGTATTGGAGAGAGAATCAAGAGACTGGAAAGGACGACTCAGTCCAAAATCGGAGAAGAGAAATTAATAGATCAACAGCAGGATGAGACGAATCGTGTTATGGAAGGTCAAAATGAAATTCGGACAAATAGGAGGAAAGTTGATACAAAGTGAAATTTATATCATATCATCAAACAGAATAATCTTTACGTATAATATTTTTGAGTGATCACGATACGCGTTAGCCTATCGGGCCAAGTACATGTTGGAAGCCCGATGCTGAGCGTAGATATATTCCGGACACAGCTTCCCCCTCCACTACTCTTTTTTCTTCATTATTTGATCAGTAATAAACGAAGCAGCCTACGAAAAACCAGCCTTAGTTACATCACCTAATTCGATATCGAGCATTCGAATGGTGATTTTTGTTTTTTTTTATGAGCAACATTTGATTGAAAACGCTCCATAGCAACGGTCGTAAATCCACTTTTTCGGCGTTTTCATTATCTCAATGATTGTAGAGGACAGTACAATCAACCTGTCAGAGTGCAGTGCTTCCAAAGAACAATTGACTTTTACTGTGTAAAAATAGTCATGAATTTTATTGAATAAAAACGCAACTTTGACCATAATTGAATATTTAGTGCAGTGCTTAATTATTTTCACGATCTCATCAACTCCTAATTTCCCAGTCCATTTTTCTTTCCTTTTGCTTCCGAATGGAAGCATTGTGAACGCGATTTTTTTCGATCTCGAGATTTCATCGGAATATGACTCAGAATGATCCAAAACGTCGAAAGATGACATTTTTAAAAAATGTCTGTATGTGTGTGTGTGTGTGTGTGTGTGTATGTGTGACAGATATCAGCTCATTGCTCAGCAACGGTAATACTTGGTGAGCTGAAAATTCAACGGTACTCTCCCTCTCCATGCAAGTTGCTGTCAGTGAAATTTGAGCGAAATCGGTTGAGTACTTTTCGACAAAACCCAAATGTTCGAAAAATCGTTTTTTCGACTTTTCTCCGCAAAAAATTAATTCATAGCCCCCACTCTCAGCGATGAAATACATCTCATGTAAACTCACAATTCTCACTCGGGGTAAATTTTGCTCAGATTTTTCGTTTGCAGATAATTTCAATTACAGTGTTTTTTATCCTGAATTTACTATACACGATAGCTCGAAAACAGTTTGAGTTAGAGACTTCAAATTTCGCCAGTTTGTGCATCTAATGAGCGAAAAGTTTGGTATTGAAATTGGGCGAAATCGTTCCAGTAGTTTCTGAGATATTAGCCAAAAACCATTTTAGGAAAAGAGGTTATATCTCGAAAACTATCCAAGCGATTACATCCAAGTTCAGCTTAAAAGATCCATCTCAATGAGCTCCACAAATGGTGATAATTTCAGATTTTCCAAAGAAGTCTCTTGTAAGGATGTTCGATAAATTAGTTTTTGCAAAAATCACGTTTTTTCTTAGCTTTCTCCTTAGGAACACTACTATTTTTCATTTCACCATTCGAATGTAAACAATTTTTTCTATGAAATGAGTACCTTTTCATTCTGACGACAATCAGAAAGAATAGAAATCCTATTTGTAACCCAAACGTCAATTTTTGTGTTCCATCATAGGATCTGAATTTTCATCTAATATTGAATTTTTATGTACCATGTGATATTATTGCAATTTAATCGATTATTCTGAGCTGAGGTTTCGAATTCCAAGCTGATTCTAAGTATCGTAGATGGAATACTAAGTAGATCGATACAGTCTCAAGCAATATTTGTAGGGATTGTAACGGGTATTTGTCCAATCCCGTCACACTTCCGACCATCCCTTTCCACACACACGGTTCGATAGCATGGGCGCCAGTTTATTCTTTACCGGAGGAATAAACAAAACTCACTGGGTGCTGGTTTTCCCTGGGCTCACCACGCTTAACCTCTTAGGGTGGTTTCGGGCTAACCTGCTGAACCTTCGGCAGTAATTTCTCGGGGAATTACTAACCCCAATGGATGGCATGGGCAATTCATTCCCGGTAACCCAGTGTGCTGGTTATGGTAGAGGGGCGTGGATCTAGTCACAGTCCCTCTAGCGAGAACAAGTCGGAATTGGGGTATTCCGCGATAGCCTCTGGATGAGCCCGTCCGCAGTATTCCTCTGATCTATCATCACCCAGAGAATACCGGACGTCTCCATCCACACGAGAAACGCCACGTAGCCACGCTACGGGCAACCAACGATAACTCTCACCGAAGTGAGCGGTAGAGGATCCAGGGACGTCTCCCGATCCTCTCGAGTCTGCCGCCCAAGGCAGACTAACTGAGCACCGTGTCGTTGGGTCTATTTATATCGGCTGAGGCTGCTTCTCCTCGTCTAGAGGTCTCTCCGTGTGCCTGCGTGATTCTTCCTCTCACACCACTGCCAGGCCCGGAGATAACTCCGACATCTCTAGTGGAGCGCCAGCATTTCAGCTGGGCTTCTGCCTTATCCTCAGCTGCATATAAAACCCACTGACGTGTCAGTTAGCTTTCGATAACTTTAAGGTGTCATCTTACGCAGATGGCACTGCGGTAGTATTTTCTAGCTGTTCATGTGTGAGTCTCCTCGAGCTCTACACTTGAATAGCTTCACCCGAAGGTGGCTTAAGCCGATACGATAGCCGTAACGAGAAACCTCGTTACAGGATCTATCAGTGCGTATTTCTTGCGAGAATAATGTTATTTTTTCAGCGATTGAAAAGATATTCATTTTTATAGAGATTCGATTGATTATGGGTGAAATCCCATTCGGAAGCATTTTGCCAATCGAATTGGCAAAATATTAAATGTCACACAAAGAGTGGGGGCTGCAAATAACGCCCAAAGGGTGGAACTCCTGCTTGTTTCTACTGACTTTCAAACATTTGATCGTTCAAGCGCCGGATAGAGAAATTAGAATTATTCGGGAAAAGACGTGAAAAGTGAATATTGCGAATATTTAAAGGACATAAATTCGGACATAACAGTGTAAAACGCGTCACAAAAATCGATATTTTTTGGATTAGTGAAAACATCTATTATTCTCGCTAAGGCAAGTGACGCCAGTGTTTACATAGCCAGCGACCGGGCATCAACGTGAGAGGAACATTAACGGACAAGGTCGCATGCATTCAAAACAGTTCAGCTTCGCTGAAAATAAATCAATACGGATTTGGAGGATTGTCAACGATTACTCTCGAATAAGTGAAATTATTGGAGTGGTTACATTATCGTAGAAAATATAATTCATTCCAACGGCTAGTGTTTCTACACGGATTGATATTGGGGAAGGCTACGAAAACGAAAACATCTTTTGTCTCCGGATTAACTCGACGATTACATCGATTATTTTCGGCAACGAGCTACACCAACAAGAGATAGAATTGTTTCCAGTGTTTTCATCGCAGATTTCATCGCTATTCAAATACTCAACGGATAAAAGAGTTAAGAGGACAGCAAGCCGAACATCATTCATCTTTCTCTACGGCAGTCGAGCATCATCGGAGACGTTTGCCAGTACGAGCGGTCTTCTTCCCCTTCTCTACTTTCGGCTCGATGACGTGGCACAGTGACGCAAGAGGCTCCGCCCAGTTATCGACTTTCCAAATCAGCTGAGTGGCACTCGACGTTCTCGGTAATGTGGCGCTATCTCTCTCGCATTTACTCATCATTTGTAATATTTTCAGTACAAGAATGAGCAGCGAGATGCAATAGGAATACGCACTGAAGCATCTACATTCACTGTAATTCGAGCTAGCATCGATGTATGATCATTTGGGCAAATCCAACGGCAACTGGGAAGAAGCAGAACCAAAGGCATCCACGATTGGGATTTATCAACGGAGGAGAGATGGGTCACAACCAAGTATACATACACTCCACATAGTGCATACGCAATTCAACGACTACCAGGACATTAATAACTTGAAAGAATCTTCAAACATGACTCACCTACTGGCACAATGAAATAAATTGTTTCATAGGGTCAAAGGTCATTAATGCATTCATTAAATCAAGTGATTGATACCAGCAATCTTTTAACAGGAATCTCGGAACTCATGGTCAACGTGCACTTCTCTCCAATCAATTGATCTGGGAACAGATCATCAAATCCCATCTGGAATCCCAACAAGACTCAACGTACTTAACAATTGATTGCGTTGGCATCTCTACGGCAAGAGAGATGGATACAGAGGACTTCTTCAAGGTTAATCTACTACAAGGTTATCGGGTTTAATGAATAGTAATCAGTCAACGAGCTATTCACGGAGCAGTGACAATTTATACGGCGGACACTCAGCAGGACATGATAATGGTCCTCATTGCTATCCACAATCAGGGATCATGGTAGAGATGAACTCATCAGTATCACCATTAAGCAAATAAATTTATCAATAAATTAATTTTTATTAATAAATTTTCAAGAGAATCAAATTCCGGAAAAAATATGTAATGCGCAAGCAGGATTTGAACCCACAACCCTCTGATTACATGTCAGGTGCTCTACCGCTGAGCTATTGCGAGTTACTATCAGCACGTCCAACGAATTGTCGCATCCAGGAGCATACCATTAGTCATATTAATCGAGTCGTCCAACGGATTATGAGGATTCATTACGTGAGTAAAGACCATACTTTTGTAAATCTTTCTCACTTTGAATACTTCCTCAAAGACTCATTCATTTGCCAGGTAATGTGGGTATCAATCCTCAACGATTATGAATATTTGGACGAATCTTCGACGAACCCACAGAACTATCCAGCGAGGCTAGACAGGAAAATCTACTTTATAAACTAATGATAAATTAAATGGGATTCTTCAATGACTAACAAGAGTCGGCTCCATCAATACATTGAACGCGGTGCTCAAGGTCTCTGTGCGCGGAGAATAAATTCACGAATCTATGAAGGAATTCAATTCAACGCACCTATTGGTGAGAACCACCAAACAACCCGCAGCAATTTCCAATTGCTCATCATCATCAACATTCGGTTAATCTTTGACGGCAGCATCCACATGATGAGCAAGAATACGGGGTTTGGACCAACATAGGATCCTTAGAGATCATTAGGGCTGTCAGCGAACAACGGAGCCTTCATTATCGGATGCGTCAGCAGGATAGTCAAAGAATCGAATATACAGTGGCCACTGAACTAGTTAACGAAACCTGTCGTCAACAAATTTATAAATATATCATTGGGTCCAGACATACAGGATGACCGAACGAGCGGAGCAACCTCTTCGGAGTCACCATTGGTAACATCAGTACACAAGGAACGGGGAACACTTCTCCAACAAAGGCAGAAGGAATTCATTCAACAGGACATCAGAGATTACCTCAATATCATCAACGATCAATGAGTCCTAACGAAACCGTCTCAGTCCAACGGGCTCTGAATTCATCAGAATAAATCGGCAGTGTATCAACAATCTGCGTCAGATGTTCTGAGATAATTGAGTGCAACAGTAACACGTAAAGGTTTCTCAACGTCAGATGAGGAGGAAAAACTACAGGATTCTTTAGAACGGTACGCGGAACACCAGCTCCAAAAGCTAAAGGTTTTGTCAACAGCTGGTCACTAACTAGAAAACACAAAGGAATCAGTCCAAAGGAATTGCCAGCAATCGATGAATCAAGAAGAGTGCTGAGCATCTAAAGAAAGCCTTTATCGGTTTCAGCATTTATTTGTTTAATTGCCATTAAACAAATAAATTTACTAATAAATTAATTTTTATTAATAAATTTTTAAGAGAATCAAATTCCGGAAAAAATATGTAATGCGCAAGTGGGATTTGAACCCACGACCCTCTGATACATGTCAGGTGCTCTACCCCTGAGCTATTACGAGTTACTATATTTACCATCGAATTTTTGATTCTCACATCTTTTCTCCACCTCCCATCCACGAGGCAATGTGGAGGTGGATCCCTTTACCGGCAAACGGTATTGGTCTTCAGTCTACGGCTGTTTCATCTGAACAGGCAAGACACTATTTCGAGGACTTGTCAATCATTGGAGTCAAGTCTTGGACGAGATGACAGAGAGCAATGAGAGATCAATTTACATCAAGATAACTGGAAGCATCAACAGATGAAACGGAGAGATTTTTGAACGACTTGAACCAGCATCAGCTACATCAACCATCATTTCGTTCACGGAATCAATTGTCAGTTCCTTGGCGCATCATCAAGGGAATTCATTCACATCACTGACGTTTGGAATTTATCACATCAGTCATCATCGCGGCAACGGGAATTGATCAAAGGCTTTCGGTTGTTGAGGAGCAACAGACAAGATACGATTCCGAAGACGTGTACGTCATTGGAATCAAGTCTTAAATGAGGCCAACTAGATCAATCAACAAACCACATCACGATAGCTGGAAGTATCATCAAATGGGGCGGGCATTTAACGTCAAGAATGTACAGAAGCATCAGCGAGGGTTAAAAAGGCTGAAGAACAAGAGAAGACTTGTAATGTAATGAGTTTTTCTCATCACTTCGCCAATCAACATTCCATTCTTCATACTGCAATCAACTTCACTTATTACAACATAGATTCAAGAATAGAGATCAACTATCCGTGGCATTGGTATCAACAAATCAACAGGTTGTGTCCTTACGTGAGTCAATTAACTTACCACCACCTCTGATGGACAGATCCAAGGCACCTTCGACAATCAGATCCTCAACAACTCCAACGATCACGTTAGTTAACGGAGAGAGGTCCAGTAGTGAAGCAAATTTACCAGAAATGTTCATGGAACGGTGACACTACAACTCCAATGTGTCAAGTCATTATTCAAAAGACACTGGAAAATCTTCCGGATTCTTCGAGCATCAGCACTCATCAGCAGAGCGGTTGCAATTCCACAAGTCATCGAGTACGAAATTTAACAGGACTTACAGCAATCAGAGAACTTGAAGAAACACTTCGGCATAACAGTTAACGAAAAGCTACACCACGGGGAAGAAAACTAACGTCTTCTTCAACAACATCATCCTCTTCAGTAGAATCATCGTCTGTTCCAATAATGGTAACGTCTTCAAGGAGATCATCATCGAGCTAGGCTAGCTTCCATCAATCAACACTTGATACTATTCGGCTCGGTGGGTGGTGTAAACACGCTCTCATTCATCTAACTGATAATTAACAACTTTATCGTAAAAGGAACGAAAATTCAGTTTCTTATCAGGGTCACGTGAAATAACTTCCAGGTAAACCTTAACAATCACTGGCAGCAGATTTCAATAGAAGAAATAAGTGATCGGACAGCGCTAGAGTTCAACGGATTTACACTGCAAGATTACCTTATCGTGCAATCTACAATAAACAACTCTGTTTTAACCAACGATCTGGGCCATTCTTCAAGGATGGACAACGGATACCTAGATGACGAAGACTCAATCAATGAGGAGACACGTTCGTTGTCATGGGACAACGAGACGGGCGGTATGTTCGAAAATGGCGCTCAAATCTCCAGCGATCAGACGAGATTTGGGAGAAATTCGGGGATGTTGGGCGCTTTCGGATTACCCCCCCTCTTGACTTCAATTAGTAGTACGCGTCGGTCCTTGGGGTTTCAATGAGTTAGTACGGGTTTTGGACCCGTCAACGGTAGTAGTATAGCGGCCACTATAGCGCCCCCCACTCCTGGTCAGTCCCCCACCACTATCCCCCACCTGAACGGAGTAGGAGCATACTTCACAGCTGGGCGATAGTGGAGGGAGACTGACTGGTAAAGTAGAGAGTACTGTAGTGGCCGGTATACTAGGAAATACCTTTATTGGAGATGTCAGGGAGGAGTCTCTGAATAAAACACTGTAACACATAACTTCGAATACCGATACACATTTATTTCCATTACAATAATTTCACTTACAACTTGAATTCCACTGTTTGCAATTATATTTACTCGCACCACTAAAGACGTTTCCTTCAGGAGGAGTCATATTCTTCTTTCTTTTCATGAATGCGTCATAATATTCACGCACTATTCGATCATTACTAATAAACCAATCAGTGAGTAACGATAAGAATTTATCAGGAGTAGGAAACACAGACATACAATGCAGGAATAAAATACAGTACTGTTCACATACTGTAACGTACCACTTTTTAGCCGTTCAAACGAGAAGAGTGGATGAGTCTATGTCCACGAACCAGAAACTTAAAGTTAGAGTATTGAAAGAAAGGTAGTCGACATAGTAATTTTTATGCTCCAAAGAAAGTGATTTATTTCTCTTTTTCACATTTATTAACTTTAGAGGAACATTTATCCTCTTTACAAATATTTGAACGTTATTTAATTTCTTTTTATTTTATTTGATAAATGAAACTATATTTCTTTTTTATTGGGTCTTTTAGCCCGATAAATAATTCTTTTCGCTGGCTCCTCGAAGGCGATGTCGTAATTTTTATAAATCTGAGGAGACCAGCGTCGTCTCGTTCCTGACGCTCCTAGTGAATGACTTAATCCTTCTAATTTACGTTCTCCGTAAAATCTTCGTTAATAAATCTCGTCTCTGGGAATGTCCTCTAAGTGGCTAGACCCGGATCCTCTTGATCGGAGTCCTCTTGGTGCTTCCTAGGTCTTGGTCTCCGCCTCGTATCTTTCGCGTCTGTAAATAAATAATTTTATTAGCTTAAAATAACGCTTGGGCTTGACACCGTCGTATATATCAGGAACGCTTGGGTTTGACACCGTCGCGTATAGGGACACTTGGGCTTGGCACCGTCGTGTATAGGGAAGACGCTCGAACTTGGCACCGTCGCGTGTTGAGTCTGGTAGAAGACTGAGGCTTCTCTGCTAGTGGCCTCTTTTATATCGTCCTTCGCTCTGGCGGCCCTGATCCCTCACTCCTCTGCTCCCCCTTCCACTGACTCCCTCTGCTTGGCTGGGATTGGCTGGTCCTCTCGGCGGGGCTGTGATTGGCTGGTCCTCTCTGCTTGGCTGTGGTTGGCTGGTCCTCTCTGCTTACTCGGTGCAGGGAATAATACGAACGCTTGGGTTTGTCACCGTTGCGTATGGTAAAACACTCGGGCTTATCACCGTTGTGTTTAAGAGGAACGCTTAGGCTTAACACCGTTACGGATAGGAGCACTCGGGCATGGCACCGTCATGTATAGGGAAGACGCTCGGGCTTGTCACCGTTGCGTGAAGAGTCTCCTGCCGTTGCCAGCAATCGACTGGCTCTCGGTCTGCGCTCCGTGTTCTTATATCCCCACCGCGCGGACCGAGGGCGCTCGTGTTTCCCCCACTCCTCGGCTTTCAGCCAATGGGAGAACGCGTTTTATTATTTTGGGTTCTTTTTACCCCGTTACAATACACTGGAATCATGGTCCTGTAGTTGTTTGACGCAGTGTTTATAGAATTTGCAGTTTCTTCGAAGTCGGGTCGCGTGCTGTGGGTTGATTGGCGGCAATCCGAAGCTGTCGAAGTACCATCCTCAGCCATCTTGATTGATGTTCACCAGGCTTGTTGTGCTCATGGGTATTAGCAACTATTGCCGTCGGTCTCGTCCATACCTTCGGTATTCTGTCCGCTGGATAAACTCCCACGGTATGGTTCGGTATGAGTTGTAGGGCTCCCAGAATTTGAAGAGTATTCATCAATACTAGAAACATAAACACGTTCCTGCTGCACTTCACCTGCCGTTAAATAACCTCGTATCTGAAGTACGCAGCGCATAGCACAAATAAATGAACGATGCTCTATATCACTATGAAGAGTGCACCTTGTAATTGCAGATTTGCACATGGACAGAGGCGGTCTAATCACTGTTCTCAAATTCACAACTTCCGCTCGCGCGAGAAGTTTTCCTATGAAAATAGTTTGATGGTCACCATACGCGTATACGTGGTCAATATCTTTACACATAGTTCGTAACACTGAATACACGTTTTTTTCGTGAGATTCTCCATCATACCATTGTAGACCATGCTGCATTAATGTCAGATTATCATTATGTTCCTGAATATGAATCGGTAATTCAGAGAAATGAGTTGTTGCCCGGAGAGTCCAGTGGCCTAACAAATTTGAGGTCGTTGAAGCCACAGCAATTTCTTTCGGTACGAACGAATTTTCTAAGCTAAAAAAACCTTCACAATGTATGATAATATTTGAAGTTCGTTTCTCCATCGCAGCACTCTTCTTACTGACCGCTCCCTGTTAGAAAGTTTCGCGTGACTGTCTGAAGAATATAATAAATCTGCAAATTTGACATAATTACAGAGCCTGCGCAGGAGTGGTTATGAGTAATCCACGGTGACTTGTCTTGCAGAATCGATCTCGACGATGCTCTCGAACTCTGCATAAACGATGACGTTGACGGTTTCTTCTAAAGCATCACGGAATCGCATTTCAATCTTCATATTTCCCTGACGCAGCAAATTCTAATGGGAATTGTCATTAGCAAATAGGTCTGGTGTAAGATCAAATGCAAAAAGACAATAGCCGTATGGGTATTCTAACGAAAGATACCATTCCCATGGTTCAAGGAATGTATTCCTGTACCTGAGAATAACGTTTGATAGCACTCGATACATGTTTGAGTTCTAAAATTCGGTTGCAGGGGCTTTGGTGGAAATTGCTTTCCATCCACATACACACAAATGATTTAGACCGAAATTATCGAAATCGAATAGATTGAGTTTTTTAGTTCCAACGTACGCTCCATTTCTCACAAATCCAAAAATGATGCGTTTGGGTAGCTGTCCTATTATAAAGTTGTCTGTACAATGTCCAATAACGCCTGTGGCTATAGACACAGCTTTCACCTCAACTCTCGTGATAGGGTATTTGGCAGTGGTCCTCGTGAGAGTCTTCTCATGAGCTAAGGGTAGTCTGGGGCTGACTTTCATCCTCCTAATTGTCAGTGTAGTCTCGGTTATTTGAATTTCCAAATCGTCGTCAGCAGAACTCATAAGACAGAAATTGTCACGCGATCTTACTAAACGAATATGCATGTTAACACCGTTTAGTAGAGCTCTATCTGGATTGAATATATCACAGTGTAGATGGCCTGTTAAATCGAGTGTGCCCCCCTCACACAAATAGCATCTACGGCTCTTTAGACCAGCGTTTTCATCAGTAATTGTATCCATGTTTCCGTCTGTATCTGAGACCCATAGGACACTGCTAAGTTGTGACCCCTTAGCATCAGAGCCGTGATTCAGTAGTGTTTTTATGTATGCACGATATGCATATGCATTACTTGTCGATGAAATCGGTTTTTGATTCAAAAAAATATCTATTTGATCAAAAAGTGAGTGCATCAGATTATTCACAGGTCCCACTGTTTTCGATACAGTCTTGTCTGCCCTTACTATTTTTGGTATGGTAACTGTAAGAGAGAAACGTGTATGTGCGAGATCTATATACTCATCGCCTTGGCCGGGAATGTCAAACTCATTTGGAGAATCATCCACAAATGATGCTATCGGTTTGTACAATACATCATATGATGATTCTATTGATGCCTGCGTGGGCAGTAATGAAAATAAATCCAGCTCACTCTTAACACCTTCACATGAATGTTGTAACGAGCTCCAAGGGATCTCGTTCTTCGCGGAGAATACCGGCGCGTAATAACCATCCTTACCTAAGTGCAATAACTGAGGCCGGGAAGTTCGGTCTCGGTTTTGACCAGGCTGAACTTAGGGGCAGGAGAAAATATATGTAGGATTAATGAAATGTCAATGTGACATTTCTGTGTGCGTATACGATCGTGGATAAAAACTAAATATCATTAGATTATCATTTTCCTGCGGAGTTTCAGCTGCGGAAGAATCACTGGGATAATTTGAGGACGTCTGAGAGAAAGTTGTGTGTTTTTATTTAATTACAATTTTTTCTTTTTTAATTGAAATTTCGGTTTCACTTGCTCCATTTTTGGGCGTTCAGTTTTCTCGAATCCTTTGGAAACTTAGCAAGATAGCGTGATTTTGCCCTCGACCTTTATTGTAGAGAATTTTACGAGCTATAAAAAAAGATTCAAGAGGAATCACTCTATCTCACTTGATTGCCAAGATATTTGAAGAAAACTGAAGACTAAACATCGAAGAAATTAATGCCACGTTTTTTTTAAATTCAAATTCTTGGTTATCCTTTGAATTTTGAATGTTTTTTCAAATAGCTCGGAAACTAAGCGAGGTAGTGCGATTTTGCCCTTAACCTTTCTTGCAGAGAATTTTTGAGGGTAACAAAAAAGCTTTGAAGCAAAATTGCTCCATCTTGCTTACTTTCTGAGATTTTTTTGAAAAACCAAAACGCCTAAAAAAGGGAAAAGTAAAACTGAAATGTTAATGTTTTAAAAAACGTGGCATTTTATTTAATTGATGTTTCGTCTTTCGTTCTTCTCGAATATCTCGGAAATTAAGTAAGATAGAGTGATTTCATCTGAATCTTTTTTTGGAGCTTTCAAAATTCTCTACAATAAAGGTTGGTGATGAAATCACGCTATCTCGCTGAGTTCCCAAGATATTTAGAAAAACTAGACGCCGGGAAATGGAGGAAGTAAGACAGAAATTTCAAAAAAAAACCGAAGCACTGAATTAATTGATGTTTCGTCTTTAGTTTTTCTCAAATATCTCGGAAATTGAGTGGGATAATGTGATTTAGCCGTCAACCTTGTTTTGAACGTGTTGATTTTATTCCTGGATTTTCAGGGTGGATTGCAGGAGGCGGTTAATGATAGTAAAAAAGATAATAGTTGGATTACACTGAGCCGCAAGGCAAAACCGTTTCATTCGGAAAAAAGCCCACTCGTCGATAGATAATATACACTTCAAATAAATAGACGGAAAGTTGAATTTTACACAATAGTTGAATAAACTAGTTGAGTTACAATAAACTTTGAGACAAAAACTTTGAGAAAATAGAGAATATCAACACTTGATATATCTAGAGAGTTTTCACGATTAATAAATTTGTTGATGCGTCTTGATTAAACGGTCATACGCAAGAGAGATAGTTGGAGGGGGAAGATTTCGTCTTCTAGCCGAGGGCCGAGGTGTCACTGACCCCCTCTCCCTCGGTCAGGTGACCATGAAGAATTTGGTTACGTTTTAAACAAACCTCTATTGTAGAGAATTTTACGAGCTACAAAAAAGGATTCAAGTGAAATCGCTCTATCTCACTTAATTGCCTAGATATTTGAGGAAAACTGAAGACGAAACATCGATCAAATTAATGCCCCATTTTCTTTAAATTCAAATTCCTGGTTAACCTCTAAATTTGAGAAGTTTTTAGTTTTTTCAAATATCTCGGAAACTAAGCGAGATAGTACCATTTTACCCTCGACCTTACTTGCAGAGAATGTTAAGGGTGACAAAAAGCCTTGAAGCAAAATTGCTCTATCTTGCTTACTTTCTGAGACTGTTTTGAAAAACCAAAACGCCTGAAATAAGAAGAGTAAAACAAATGTTAATTTTTAAAAAACGCGGCATTTTATTCATTGATGTTCTGTCTTTCGTTTTTTCGAATATCTCAGGAATTCTCAAAATCACGCTATCTCACTAAGTTTACGAGATATTTGGAAGAACTGAACGCCGGAAAATAGAGAAAGTAAAACAGGAATTCCAAAAAAAAACGTAGAGCTGAATCAATTGATGTTTTGTTTTCAATTTTTCTCAAATATCTCGGAAACTGTGTGGGATAGCGCGGTTTTCTCGTCGACCTCTATTGCAGAGAATTTTACGAACTACAAAAAAGGATTCAGGTGAAATCACTTTATCTTGCTTAACTTCCGAAATATTTGAGAAAAACTGAAGATAGAACATCAATTAATTCAATGCAACGTTTTTTTCTAAATTAAAATTTTGGTTCGCCTCCTCCAATTTTTAGGTCTTAATTTTTCTTCAATATCTCAGAAACTCAACGGGATAGCGCCATTTTGCCCTTAGTCTTCCTTGTAAAGAATTCGTAGGGATACGAAAAAGCTTTGGAGCAAAATCACTTTATCTTGCTTACATTCCGAGATTTGAAGAAACGAATGAAGAAAGAAAATTGCGAATTTTTCATTTCAACTTAATATTTATTGAAAAACAATGATGAAAAATATCACAATTATGACTTCTTCAAAATGAAGTGATTTGATTGCATGTAAATGAGTAATAGAAGCTTCCCAGCTTTTTCTGCAGGCTCCTCTGAGGCCCTTTATGTCCCGCAACTTCTGCTTCAACTCGTCCAGAGTCTGATGGAAGAATTTTCTTCTCCTCTCTGCATCCGCTGGGTGACGCTCCACAACACACATGACCTCCATCAAATTCTCTCCACTGCTCGCATTGCTAGAAACAATTATGAAGATGTAAATCCTACACTTTAGTCCCTATTTCCGAATATCAATAACCCCAAAAATTAAGGCTATTAAAATATTAACAGCAACAATCCACTTACCATTTTCACTGAGAGTGGTCTGTGCCTGGACTCCTGTCCGTGATCTCCAATAGTGCCTGTGAGCCATTCTTTTTGTGCACAGTTTAAGCTACTAGTTTTACTCTTTCGATGCTCACTAACTGTCTTTCGTTTAATTACTCGCAGCCTCAATCATCATTGAAAAAAGGTAGTGTTTTAGTGAAAATAGAAAGAGTACAACTAGTGGTTATAACTGCACAAAAGGGATGGCTGAAAGGCACTATCGGAGATCACGGGCAGAAGTCCCGGCGCAGATAACACTCTGTGAAAATGGTGAGTGGATTATTGCTTTTAGTATTCAATAGCCTTAATTTTTGAGGTTACTAATCTTCGAAAATAGGGATTAAAATGTAGGATTTATATTTTCCCAATTGTTCCCAGCGGAGAGGGATTTGGCGGAGGTCATGAGTGTTGTGGAGAGCCGCCCAGGGGATCGAGAGAGGAGAAGACAATTCTTCCGCCAAACCCTGTACGAGTTGAAGCGGAAGTTGCGGGAGATAAAAGACTTCTACAGGAGCCTGCGGGAAAAGCTGGAAAGCTTTGATTACTAGTTTTTCCGTTTTATTATACAATCAAATCACTTCATTATGAAGAAGTGATAATTGTGATGTTTTCCAGCATTGTTTCGTCAATAAATATTAAATTGAAATGAAAAATCCGCAATTTCCGTTCTTTATTCGTTTTCGAAGAATATTTTGGAGATTAATAAAGATAGAACGATTTCACCTGAATTTTATTTTTTTAGCTTTTAACATTTTCTACAAGAAAGGCTTAGGGCAAAATCGCGTTATCTCGTTTGTTTCCGAGATATTGGAGAAAAATAAACGCCTAAAAATTGGAGGAGGTGAACCAAAATTTGAATTGAAAAAAAATGTGGCATTGAATTGATTGATATTCTGTCTTCAGTTTTTCTCAGATATCTCGGAAATTGAGCAAGATAGAACGATTCCACCTGAATCCTTCTTTGTAGCTTTTGGAATTTTCTACAAGAAAAATTGGGAGCGAAATTGCACTATCCCGTTTAGTTTTCGAGATATTTGGAAAAACTGAACGCCTAAAAATTGGAGGAGGTTAGCCTGAAATGTTAAATTTAAAAATGGCACTGAATTAATCGTCGTTGCGTCCTCAGTTGTTCTCAAATATCTCGGAAAGTGAGCAAGATAGAGCGATTCTGCCTGAGAGCCTTTTTGTAGCCCTCAAAATTGACTACACGGAAAGCTGATGGTGGAATCGCGCTATCTTGCTTGGTTTCCGGGATATTCCAGAAAAACTGGAGACGAAACATCAATTCACTCCGTGTCACGTTTTTTCAGATTAAAATTTCTGTTTCAGTTACTCCATTTTTTGGCGTTGAGTTTGTTCAAATATCTTGGAAACTAAGCGAGATAACGCGATTTTGCCCTCAATCTTTATTGTAGACAATTTTAAAAGCTACAAGGAAGGATCCAGGTCAAATTGTCTCATCTCACGCAATTTCCGAGATGATTTGAGAAAAACGAAAGAAGAAATATCGATTTGTTCAGTGCCGTATTTTCTTCGTTTTCATTTGGATTTCGATTTCATCTTCTTCAATTTTCCAGGCGTTGAGTTCTTTCAAATATCTCGGAATCTAACCGAGATAGCGCAATTTTGTCCATCATCTTTTTTGCAGAAAGATTTGAGGACTATGAAAAAATCCTGAGGCAAAATCGTTCTTTCTTGCTTAATTTTCCAGATATTTGAGGGCAAATTGAAGATAAAACGTCGATTAATACTCAGTCCCATTTTCTTGTTCATCAAAATTTCTGGTTAACCCCCTTCAATTCTTAGACGTACAGTTTTTTCAGATATCTGGGAACATAAGCGAGATAACGCGATTTTGCCCTCAATCTTTCTCAACAGAGAATTTCAAGAGCTACTATGAAGGATTCATGTGACATGGCTCTATGTTACTTAATCCCCGAGATATTTGGATAAATTGGAGTCTGAAAATTGAAGGGAATAAAACAGAACTTCCAAAAAAAGGGGCAACTGAATGAACTGATGGTTCGTCGTCAGTTGTTCTCAAATATTCCAGAAATTAAGTGGGATAGAGTGATTTTGCCTTCGGGCTTTTTGATACCTCTTGAAATTCTCTGCAAGGAAGGTTTGTTTAAAGCAATTTGATTTTAATGGTGGATTTTCAGGATGGATTGCAGTAAGCAATGTTCATGGTACTGAAGAGAGTAATACAGCGGAGCTTCCTTATGTAAACTCCCCTTGTTTCAACTTCTCCTTCATCTGCACTAATAACTCCAAGGCAGCGTGCAGCCTTAGTGTGCAGCGTATTGCGTATTGATATATCGTTTTTCATAATCTATATTCACTTCCACATTTGAATTTTTCAAAATTCAGCCTTTCAACTTATTATTTTCTTGCATCGTGAGACTGAAATTGATCGAATACAACTGTGTATATGAAAAATCTTGTGTTAAACGGGCTATATTTCGAATTTTAAGATTGCTGGCTGGGAGATTGAGGAGAAGTTAAGACAAGGGAAGTGGCCTGGCTCCGAAGAGTTGAAACAAGGGGAGCTCTATCGTAGCTGAATTACACTGAGCCACAAAGCAAAACCGGTTATACGAACGGAGAAGAACCTGCTCGTCAATAGATAAATTGTACTGCGAATAAATGGAGTAATGGTTGAATTTCACACGATAGTTGAATCACCTAGCTGAATCACACTAAGCCGAGACAAAAATATGAGATATTAGAGAATAGCAATAACTTGGAATAATCATAGAGTTTGCACGACTGTAAGACACGTTGATCCGTCTTGATAGACCGCTCCAACGAGAGGGGATCATTCACGTCTTGACCCCCTCGACCAGGTGTCCATTGATTGGAGATCTTTCTATCTCCCTCGATTTCCAAGATAACTCAGGAAAACTGCAGTAATAAAACAATTATTCCGGTTTTACTTTTTTTTATTGGAGTTCACTTTACCGCTGCATTATGTTTTCGCATTATGATTTCCTTAATTATTTCGGAAACTGAACGAGATAGTGCGTTTCTGCCGGAAGTCTTTTTTGTAGAGAATTCCAAGGACTACGGAAAAGCTATGGTTGAGACTTGGTGTATTATGAACCGGCTCAAAGGGCTGATGTATTTAAAGCAAGCTTTCATTTTCGATAGTTATGGTGGCTAATCGGAGGTAATCAGGTGAATGGAGAGAGATAGTAGTTGAAGAATCATTTAAACCACTTGGCAAACCCGTTTTATTCGAACGGGAAAATTCCGCTCGTCAATAGATGAAATGCACTTAAATAGTGCTCATCACATATGTTAATTGAATAGTTGATTTGAGCAAATTGATAGAAGGTTCCTCTCAGAGCTTCTCTGAGTTTCTCTGAGTTCCTCTGAGAGTTTCTCTGAGAGGAACTCTGAGAGTTTCTCTGAGAGTTCTTCTGAGAGGTCATCTGAGAGTTCCTCTGAGAGTTCCTCTGAGAGTTCCTCTGAGAATTCCTCTGAGAGTTCCTCTGATAGTTCTACTGAGAGTTCTACTGAGAGTTCCTCTGAGAGTTTCTCTGAGAGTTCCTCTAAGAGTTCCTCTGAGAGTTCCTCTGAGAGTTCCTGTGAGAGTTCCTCTGAGAGTTCCTCTGAGAGTTCCTCTGAGAGTTCCTCTGAGAGTTCCTCTGAGAGTTCCTCTGAGAGTTCCTCTGAGAGTTCCTCTGAGAGTTCCTCTGAGAGTTCCTCTGAGAGTTCCTCTGAGAGTTCCTCTGAGAGTTCCTCTGAGAGTTCCTCTGAGATTTCCTCTGAGAGCTCCACTAAGAGTTCCTTCCAGATTTCTTCTGAGATCCCTTCAGAATTTCTGAGTAGTTCCCTTCGAGGTTTCTCTGAGAAGCCCCTCGGAGTTCCCCTCGAGGTTTTTCTGAAAAGCCCCTGGGAGCTCCCCTCGAGGTTTCTCTGAGAAGCCCCTGGGAATTCTCCTCAGAGCTCCCCTAGGAGATTCCACGAGACTTTTCGCTAGAGTTCCCACGAGAGGTCCTCTAAGAGTTCCTCTGAAGAAGGAAGGAAGGGTAGTTGAGGGAGCTGTTGGCACTGTTGTAGGTGTTGTTATAGTTGTTGGTGCAGTTGTAACTTTCGTAATCACTGTTTTTTTTATTATTTTTTTCTTCCTTAACCTGCAGGTGGCCGGCATTTATCAATGTGCCCAAGTCATACTTTGGATATTTTCCCCCTGGAAGAGTTTCCAAATGGATCAGTAATATGGCTCGACCTTGAGATGATATCGATCGGACTTATTCCGGCCGCAGGGGTTTTTGGAATATACATGAATTTTCTTTTTTCTTTATTATCAAGAGTATTGGCTTGTTTCATGCCAAACTTAGTATACCGGAGTTTTTGGGGACGCTGATTACGAAACTGAAGTCGGATTTTTGATTCAAGATGGCAGATCCAGAATGGTGGATATTTAACAAAAAAAACATCAGATTTATACTTAACTTGATACATAACTCGATAGATAGGTTTATAATCCCTTATGCGTTGGAAATTGTCTAATATAACATCTAGTTATATCATATGTTCATACTAAATGGAAGTATTAGAAATGGTTCAAAATTCATCAGCCGAAAGGCATCATTCCGGCCCCCTAGAGGTTAATTTCACCACCGAGAGTTCACCTGTAAGTTTCTCTCAGACTCCCTACCAGTTTCTCTGAGAGTTCTCATGAGAGGGACAGAAAGCTAGAGGAGCTGAATGAGTAGCGGGACATCTTGTGCGGATCAGGAAATTGATGCTGTTTGCCTGGAGACCGATATCAAGGGTGTGGTTTTCGGCAAAGAGGAGCGAGAGGTAATGAGCGGTTTCCGTGCTGTTGACTTTCTTGACATCTTCGTTGAGCTTCACCCGGGAAACACTGGGGGATAGCCTTGGTCGAATGTGAGGGACTCCAGGGGCAAGAATGTAGAATACAAAAGCTATGAAAAAGGACGTGTGTGGAATCGTGCTGTCTCACTCAGTTCTCAAGATATTGAGGAGGAAGCAATGGAATTTAATTGTGGAATAGGAGAAAGTAGAGAAATTATTCTCATACCAGTACTTTTCAAATGATACCTCGGGAAGAAACAGACATAAGGCGTTTCTATCTTCATCTTCCCTTGTAACTCTTGAGATTCTCTCTATGAAAAGATTGAGGCAGAATCTTCCTATTTTACCTGATATCTAAGATATTCTCAATGACTAGGACCGGAGACTTGATTTTTGAAAACGGCCCATTGATCTGAAGTTTGATCTAATATCGAATAATTCGAATGTTTATGCCAGATACGTCAAGACATTGAATTTATTGAAAGGTTAATCTTCGGGGATAGTGACAAATTTTATTCTTTCTTTCTCATTTCAGGTAAATCTGTTATGCTATTCGGTTTGTCACAATCCGCACAGATTAACCTTCCAATAAGTTCAATGTCTTGACGTATCTGTCATAAACATTCGAATTATTCAATCCCTATTCATTTCCAGCGTCAACTCCCTACTAGATCAAACTGCAGATCAATGGGCCATTTTCGAAAATTAAGTCTTCGGCCCTACTACTCAGTTATCCAAATTCAACGATATCAACTGTTATAACAATTTATTATATCAAATAACAGTACGTATCATGTCATTCATTACAGAAACCTGATAAATGTACATGAGAGAGATTGAAAAACTTTGGATCAAGGCTATGAACCAGTCAAGTGTCCTGTAAGAATTTGATATTACACATTGTACAATATAGACTTTTATTTTGGATCTTCATTCATCGCGGATATGTGCTCTTCATGAAGGGAATCACTGAATATGAGAATAAACAGGGACTCTCGAACACGGTGTCATCCTGAGTGTTTGGGTTGACACTAAGAGGAACAGGACAGGGTGTTAGGAACAGATGAAGAATCGGCTTGAAAACTGTAAGAGGTCCGGGGATCTGCAATTTCAGAAAAAAAAATCGAGTCATTAATCCCTCTGAGCTAAGAATTTCCTCATTGAACTAATGATTACAAAGATTGTGCAACAATATCGGATTTTATATCTTCTCTCAAAATTGTTCCGTTAGCTTTTCATCAAAAGCAATCATTGGAAAAGAGAATACTAATTTTTTCGCGACAGGGTAAGCTTCCAGAGATTAATCTGAACATTCTCATGGGAAGAAGCAAATGTGTGGTTTTCAAGTTAATCTAGAGAAGTATACTGCGATTTCCTCCGAAATCAGTAGCATATATACATCTTTTAGATTCCTTGACACCATCGTTATATCTAGCTTTTCGAATATAGTATTGCATGTGCGTCGCGATTGCAAATTATATTTTGATAATTGAGCTTTATGTGAGCTCAATTTGTACCTTACTGCATGATATCGACAGAACTCCCGCATTATTCATTGCACGTTATTGCCTGAGCTGAAATAATTTACAACTAAATGTCTCCGGAGATTTTCAAATGTGAAACTTTGGCGATTATCTCTGAATAGACTCTTGAATTTTGAGAATGATCGCTCAACGTCTACTGTCGTTAAAGATGCATGAGTAGTGGCCACAGCATCTTCGACCGTCCATTGTGGCGGTAATGAATCGAAGATTTCCCGTCGAACACAATCGTTCACATTGATCATTTGCTGGAGACCTGTATTTCTTTCGATGACTCTGGTAATATTTGCCTTCACTGGATCCGCAATGTGATCATCTTCCATAATCCTATTGACAGCATTTGTGAGTATCTCTAAGGATGTATTCAGTGAAAGATTCCTAGCTTCCAAACGTCGGGTAGTTTCTGAAAGGCAAGTGAACTTCTCGGTAATTTCCTCCAGCTGAGCTGCAATTTCTGGCGATTCAAGAAGTTGTCTCACGTTCATGATGCGTGCTGCTTCATTCCCAAACTCTATTGCGTCCATCACTTCATGAAGTATATCGAAATGTGTATCATAGTATTCACATGCCTCTATCCACGTACACCAGCGTGTGAGGATTGGTGTCGGTGGCAGTGGAAGTTCTGGTGCCACATCACGCAGGATATTAATGCGATTCGGAGAGTTGGAAATTTTTTTTTTCATCCAAGCGATGAGATTATCAACATCTTGATATTCCTCACGGATCTTCCCGACCACAAGATGCAATCCATGGCACATGCATCTTATATGAACTAGCTTCCTGAAACGTCGGTTATTCTTTAATACCCTTGCAGACAGAACCATATATGGTGCACCATCTGTGGCATACATGAGTAATCGATCTCTGTGTATGCCATTTGGCCATAACTTCATCAATGCTGATTCAACGAAACCACAGATGGTTTGGGCATTGGCGGCTTCCAACTGATCCACGTGAATGAGACGTGGCATTCCAGGGCCATCATTAGTTAGTGGAGTTACGATGGCACTGACCACGATGCGTTTTATGGAATCTTTGGTCTCATCAACTCCTAAGTGAATACAAGATTCGCCAATTTCTTGACGAATTGGCTCGATTGTATGATCATACAGACAGGGTACGTATGTTCTCCTCAATGTTGATGTATCCGGTAAGTTCTGTCGGGTATTTCGTTCCATGAAATTTCTGAAGGAAGGGTTCCCCACCTTATCAATGGGGATATCGGCATCCAGTAGCATTCCCGTCAAGTCCATCCAATACGCGTTCATTCTTGATGAAGAGGCGGTTCTGGCAAACACACTTGGTCGGGGCACTGTCCTCCACAGTCGCAATGCTGTTTGATGTCGTGGTGTCTCATCATGCCTTCTAATTTTTTGAGCAGTCAAACATGTCAGTTGTACATTGCAACATATGCACTCAACGTGGTTATCTACCAATGTATATATATCTTCCTGCAATCCCAACAGAGCGCGAATTCGTTCCCAGCGTGCAGCAATATTATCATCTGCTGCTAAATGTTGCATGGCAGCTGTGTGATGTGCACACTCGTTATGTCTCCTGATGCTGCGAGTACTAAAGGTTCGCAAACGTTTGCCATTGCAAGGGATGCATACTACTGCATCATTTTCAAGACGATAAATATCTGCAGGCAATTGCAATTCTATGCTAATTCTATTCCAGCGTGCTTCTCTGTCCATTATCCATTGAGTTCTTGTTGAGTAATAACAGTTTAATGCACAATGAGGAGAGGATGGGGATAGGAATATTGCAAGTAACTTCAATAATTGGGATTATCCACGGAACGGGAAGAAGGAGTCCTGATTTTCTGAAATAGAAAAGGACACAAGTCAGGAAGGATATTGTGGTGATAATGAAAAATATAAAGACTTTTTGGACGAAGAAGTTTTGTTTGAAATCACCACAAATCGAGTTCGTGATTGCCCAATGGATGATTAGTGGTCATTGGGAATGAGTGGATTTGATCATGAACTGTCTACATCTTTCATGAAGAAATTGTCATTCTTATCGAAGCCGATGCCTTGGTGCTCAACAAGGGGTCATTCAGACCGCAAAAAAAAGTTTGCCCTAAAATCTGATTGAATGGATAGAAATATTCGCAATACGCAGTCTCGACGTGTATACGATTTTTCATTCAAATCCCTTCACCTTAGAAGGAAGGGTCATTTTTGATCAGTTTTTTCACCATTGAAAACAAGTTGATTCAAACCAACGATAATTAGATTCACAAGTACATGATTTCATCTACAAAAAACTTCAAAACCTGAATTCTGAAAAAATGCTCAGTTTTCGAGATATAACACTGAAAAAATCGAGTCGGGTCAATTCGATCCCGTGTATATTCCGAAGTTCTATTCGGTGGTGCATGTTCCGAAGAATAAGGAAACGTAATGCGGAAAATAATACGGTGGTAAAAAGAATTTCCAATAATGAAAAAGAAAACCGGATAAATATTTATTTTCGTCGTAAGTTTCTTGGGAATATTCCGGGAATTAAGAGAGACAGAACGATTATGTCTGACAGCTTCTTCGAAACCCAGCTAAACCCCCAAGAGACAATTCACCAACGGAGAGGGGGGGGGGATCAGCGACACCTCGATCACGGTCAAGCCACGACATATTTCCACTTATCTGAAGTTATTCTTTTGGCTCTCACCTAGATCGGTATTGATTGAACTTTTAACAAATACGCATATGTATTAATCCAGATGTCGACAAAATAAGTAGCAGTTCCACTCTCAACAAGTAAAATATGAATTTGACTTTCAAGGGAATAAGTTATTCTTGAACTCCCAACTAGTAAAGGAATCGCTGCATTTTCAATCGAAACACAAATATTCCGAGTTCTGTTAGGGGGGGTTCTCGAAGTATTAGTCTCGATTCTCCTATGAAAGACTATCTCGTTAATGAACTTTTTACATACATTTCATCAATTGGCAAGCTAGCTTTTTCCGTTCAAATAAAACGGTTTTGCCATGTGACCAAAATGTGTCTTCAACTACAGTCTTCGCTCTACTGATCTTGTCGAGCGGGGCTCTACTCTCAGGAAAACGATCAGTGGAGCGGCCCCCACTCTACATAGGAGGTGGTGCACAATCGAAGTGAAAAGTCACGCACTGTTTGTTTAAAATTTACGAATCACCCCAACACATATCTCTAAATCTAACAAATTTCTAAAATCATTGTGCATGTGCATTTGAGATAAGCAGAGTAGTGTGGGAGGAGGGAGAACCGCGTAAGAAAAGCGGCACATTCAATAGAGGGACGATTAGTAGAGGGATCACTGTACTACCCCTTTTCACTCACCTGATTGCCTCCAACTAACCACCTAAACTGCAAAAAATTAAAGCATGCCTCAAACATTAGCCTTTCGAGCTGGATCAATATTCAACAAATCTCAAACACAGTATACTGTTAACTTCTCCTCAACTCAATTCTTTGTAGAGAGCTATAGAAATGTCAAAAGCTACAATAAGGGCTCAGATTAAATCGCTCTATCTTGCCTGATTTTCGGGATATTTGAGAAAAACAAGAGACAAAACATCAATTAATTCCGGGCTACGTTTATTTTCGCTTCCGTGACTTTCTTTGATTTCGAGATATCGATAGAATATGACTCAGGATGTTCCAAACGTCGAGGAATTATATTTTCCTGTGTGTGTGTGTGTGTATGTGTGTGAGTATGTGTGACGACGTATATCGTCGTTGTTTTCTGGAACAGTTGTTTGTAGTGATCTAAAACTTTGACAGTATTTTCCCTTCTTATGCAAAATGCCTGCCAGTAAAATTTCAGTGAAATCGATGGAGTACTACTTTCCGAGAAAAGGGGATTTTTGAAAAATCATTTTTTAGAGTTTTTCGACGAAAAATCAGCTCACAGGCCTATGTCTCAATACAGGCCTATGTCTCTCTCACTCGCACTCATTGCGTTGGGGTAGGCAAAGTGGTTCTTATCCCGTAACTCTCGTAATTCCCACAGGAAAAATCCGAAACCGACCCCCTTCGATGGGGTTGATCCCCACGAACCCAACGGGCCCCAATTTGCCCCTCCCGTTACGTTTTTCGAATTTTTAGTGAGGAAAATCAAAAGGAAAAAATTGAAGCATTTATCGCCAAAGTCCCGGGCGATATATTCCAATCCCCCTCTTCCCCCCGTATCATGACACCCGTATACCTCGGACGAGTTCCGAAAGTTTGTGCCTTTTGGATGGTTATTGTATTTCCTAGGAAAAAAAAAGTTAATGATAACAAAAATAATTCAATTTCGATACATCCAATGATCATAACTAAAATCAATTTATTTCGGTACTTTTAATGATCATAACTAAAATAAAATGAATGTCTGGACATTATTTGCCATTTCCGAGAACTTATGATTTATTTGTGATTTCTTCTTTTTTGATTAATTTTTTTTTTTTGGAGTCCCGCACATTTTGAGACGTTTAAGGGAAACTATCGGGATAATAAAAGAGGAGTTTACACGAATGTATTTTTTTGGATTCTAATGGCAATATACTCTACTTTTACCCGATTTTCTCGTGTTTGCGAGTGTTCACTTCAGGATCCTCCCCTTTCCCACAATTTCTCAACTTTTTCAGGTTCGTTCGCTGTTTTTTGGTTGGTTGGTTTTTCTTTTATTTTTGGAGGAGGAACGGCAACGGATCGGGTTAACACACTCGATTCCCCCCCGGACTCATGTCGCGGTTTTTTCTCTCGGGCTAGACGGGAAAAATGTCACACCTCCCCCCTTCTGCCTATTTCATGCCGTTTTCGGCGGAACTCCTTGCTGGTACGGGCCGGTTATGAGCCATAAACATGTAGGGCAGAACTCCACCGAGGAACTTCCGGTTTAGTGGTTCCGTGAAAACCACCTGGCGCCCAGCAACGTTTTTTTATTAGTGGGACTTTTAATGAGAGAGGCGGAAGGAGGGACGGCGCGGTGACTTTCTCCTTCAGGGAGAAAAATCACGTTACAATATGTGTGTAAGAAAGACATTTTTATGAGAATATGTCTGTCACAGTACGAGGTTTCTTGGTTAAACGTTTTACCTTTGAACTGTTCTTCTTCTTATTCTTTGACTTCTTTTTATTTGCGTTAGATGTGGGTCTTCTCTTCTTCTTCTTCGATGTACGAGAGATGTTCTTCTTCCTCTTGAGATTCACTTTTCCAACACTTCTCAGGCCGATCCTTTTAGGCGAGCGGTCTGAACTCAAATGAGAATGATACGTCATATCAGAGTTGTTATATCCAGAACCTATCATCAGTGAATGAATCTTTTCCGGTGCCCTCCGCTTCAGACTGCTACCTGATTCACGGACTCTATTTTTTAATGAGTCTTTGAGAGACATGTCATTCTCAATAACATCACCTGCAACATTAGGGCCTGTCCGCAAAGCCTCTTTCCCAACCACTTTAGCACCTCTCTTTAGCAGAGGTCAAACACGTCGAAATAACCCCCTAAGAAGCTTCCTATCCCGTGCCCCTTCTGATTTGGTGTGCCAATGCACACATTACTTATCCCACCGTGATTACACTTACCAGTGACATAGCCAGAGCCAAACTGCATTAACTCGCTGAAATAATCCTCTTCCATTCTGAAGCAATCAGTCACTCCTTTTGAAATGAAGTGTAGCGGTCAACGTACCGTATTTGAATGGTATCTCTTGTCCATATTCATCTCTGGAATCTATTTCAATTGTTTGAAATTTAGGGCGTAGTAAAGAATATGCAACGTGACGGAAATGTTTTGATTTTCACAGAGCCGTAGGTGTAGTTGTCAATTTCTAAATGTACCACTCGTAAGAAAGGCGAGTGTACATCCCCTGTAATGTAACTCTCACAAATATCTGTGTACTGTGACGGTAGAAAAAGGGGCAGGGGGAACAAACTCGTGGCTCTGAACTGAAATAGAAAGAGAAAGTATGCCCGCGCTCCCAGTGGCCGAGAGAGAGCGGGTGGGGGTAAACCCAGCGCGTAGGGTTTGCGCTGCGGGTATATAAGGAGCACGCAGCGCAGACCGAAGTCACTCGTCCCTCGCCAACGGTGGAAGACACCCGAGGCTCTCCAACGAGCTCACGCCCCGAGGAATCCCGAGCAACGGTGAATAGCCCGAGCGAAGCAACGGTGAATAGCCCGATCGTAGCAACGGTGAATAGCCCAAGCGAAGCAACGGTGAATCGCCTGAGCGACTCCCCATTACGACGACATAGGCCGTACATGAGCCAGCCAACCAGAGAACAGCTGCTACAGCAGAGAGAAGGGGAACCCAGGAGTGGGGAAGCGGTGCCACCAGCAGAGAAGGATATATAAGAAGCCTGCAGTGTAGAGAAGAGTCAGTGGACTGCCACTTGCGGAAGAAGACTCATCACGCGACGGCGATCACCCCGAGCGAAACCCTTTCCTTACTAAGCGACGGCGATCAGCCTGAGCGAAACCCTTTCCTTACTAAGCGACGGCGATAAGCCCGAGTGAGTTTTATGCAACGGTGAAGATCTCGCGCAAAATCCCTTTTAGCGACGGCGAAGAGCCCGAGCGAGTTTCCCGCAACGGTGAAGAGCCCGAGCGATTCAATTTGATAAAAATATTTTCTGTAAATAATCTGTAAAATATTCTATAAAAATAAGAGAGACTCTGAGAGCGCCTCCCAGCGTAGATGGACGCTCCAGGTCTCAGGGTGGCGAACTCAAATACGCAGAAGAGGACCAGGATCAGCACGAAGAGGACATCGCCATCGGCCCCAAATTAATCAATGGAATTACTACAAAAAGAGTAAAATAGAAGGGTTCATCATTGATAAATATAAGAATTGAGATAAAATTCTAAGAATAAAGATTGTTCACGTAACGGAGGATAAATGCTCCTCTTCAAATCACTTGTAAATATTTAAATAAATTCGATTCTTTAGAGCATAACCAACTCGTGTCGACTACATCATTCAATACTCTAGATATAAGTCTCTCTGATTCGTGGACAAAGACCCATCCACTCCTATCGTTAATTCGTACTAAACTGGTACGTTACAGTACACATATATACTATGAGGTAATGCTCGTGATAACAGTACAAGATTCTCAGCCTTGTAGCTACTTGTGTCATATGTCAGAATTAAAGATTTATGCTCATACGTGGAATCCAAAATATTCTTCAGCGGCTCCGAAAAACTCAGTACATTATGATTACCACATGAAAATCCACAAACTCTGACTACATGCACATAGCCCGATCTGTTTTGTTGTACTTCCACATGACCTTTCATGAACAACAACTCATTTATACTACTCAGGAAATCAGCTGTGGACTCATAAACCCCTTTCTGCAGATCACTCTCACTGACAGCTACTATTGTATCATCATTTGATTCTTTTGAGGTGGAATTGGAAGTTCGTTCGATCCTTGCTCCTTCTTCTCCTGTGAGGTATGACCGGCTTTCCATTCTCACATAATTGCTACTGCTGTCGGATATATGTAAAAATGTCATTGGTATGTGAATCTCTGATAAGCCCAAACTCAGATCAAGAGAGTATTGAGATACCCTCTTGATTTTGAAAATTTCAGTGCTCCAACCAACTTCATAACCTTTCGCAAACGCTGCTTTGGCCCTACTGATACGAACTAGATCACCACATTATATTTAATCTTCTTCAGCTTGTGTTTAGTCTCTTTTGCTTCCGAATGGAATGCTCCCGCGATTTTTTTCGATTTCGAGATTTCATCGGAATATGACTCAGAATGATCCGAAACGTCGAGAAATGACATTTTAAAAAAATGTCTGTATGTGTGTGTGTGTGTGTGGGTGTGTGTGTATGTGTGACAGACATCAGCTCATTGCTCAGCAACGGTAATACTTAGTGAGCTGAAAATTTAACAGTCCTTCCCCCCCCCCCATGCAAATTGCTGTCAGTGAAATTTGAGCGTAATCGGATGAGTACTTTTCGAGAAAACTCAAATTTCTGAAAAATCGTTTTTTCGACTTTCCTCCACGAAAAATCGATTTACAGCCCCCACACTCAGCGATGAAATACATCTCATTTGAACTCACAATTTTCACTCAGTGTAAATTTTGCTCATTTTTTTCGTTTGCAGATAATTTCAATTACAGTGTTTTTCATCCTGAATTTACTATACACGATAGCTCAAAAACTATTTGAGTTAGAGACTTCAAATTTCGCCAGTTTGTGCATCTAAAAAGCGAAAAGTTCGGTATTGAAATTGGGCGAAATCGCTCCAGTAGTTTCTGAGATATTGGCCAAAACCCATTTTATGAATAGAGGTTATATCTCGAAAACTATCCAAGCGATTATATCCAAGTTCAGCTTAAACGATTCATCTCAATGAGCCCCACAAATGATGATAATTTCAGATTTTTCAGAAGAAGTCTCTTGTGAGGATGTTCGATAAATTAGTTTTTTCAAAAATCACGGTTTTTCGTAGCTTTCTCCCAAGAACACTACTATTTTTTATTTCACCATTCGAAAGTAGACAATTTTTTCTACAAAATGAGTACCTTTCCATCCTGACAACAATCAGAAAGAATAGAAATCCTATTTGGAACCCGAACGTCAATTTTTGTGTTCCATCATAGGATCTGAATTTCCATCTAATATTGAATTTTTATGTACCATGTGATATTATTGCAATTTAATCGATTATTCTGAGCTGAGATTTGTAGGGATCTATAAGTGCGTATTTCTTGCGAGAATAATGTTATTTTTTGAGCGATTGAAAAGATATTCATTTTTATAGAGATTCGATTGATTATGGGTAAAATCCCATTCGGAAGCATTTTGCCAATCGAATTGGCAAAACATTAAATGTCACACGAAGAGTGGGGTTTGCAAATAACGCACAAAGGGTGGAACTCCTGCTTGTTTGATTATATCTTCTATTGATGTTTTCTACAGCTATTGATGCATCATCACGAGTCACATCACAAGGCCTCAAGTGCGTAGCTGAATGCTTGGTCTGATTATACGCATGTATTGTTTTTGGTAAGACATCCACATACCTTTTGGTTCTAGAATACGTGAAATAACGCCATAACCTCTCTTTCAACGTACGGTTGAAACGGTCAACGACAGCTGCTTTAACATCAGGATTTTGAACGACGCGATACCATATATCATATTTCTTCAGTAGCTCTTGAAACTCAGAATTAACGAATTCTTTATCTCTGTCTGTCTGCAAAAGTCTTGGTATTCTGTGTATTTTACCACTTCTCTTCAAAATGCGTCTCAAAGCCTGCGTTACAAGTTTCCCACTCTTTTTCAAAAGGGGCTCCACCCACACATATTTACTGAGAACCTCAATAACGATTAAAATGAATGTGTAACCTTCATTGCATGTCGATAAGGATCGAACATCTACTAAATCAGCCTCCCATACACCGTCAACCTCGGATACATTATAGCTACGGCGGTCGAAACGCCGCCGAACCATTCGATGCTTATTATATGCGTCTTGTATTTCCAGCCATTTTTTCACATCAGCATCGTAAATGGTACTTCCATGTAAATTCGAAGACCCTGTGAAGGCCGAGGACTTTTCAGGATTATAATAAATTTTGGCGAGTTCTTTCATATTTTTAACTTCAACCAGCGAATACATTTCTGAACTATTGCTTTACCTTTGCCACTTTGATCGGTGAAACTATCGAACGACTCCTCGTCTTCGTCTTCTTCCTCTCCAATTTCCTGTACAGAACCATTTCTCGTTCTCTTTTCTGCAGGTGTTGAGGCTTCAAGATTGATAGTGGTCTGCATCAACTCACTGTTATCAATATACTCTCGGAGTATGTGATGGGCTTTTAATACCCTTCCAAATTCTTTTCTGCCAATAGCTTCCTTTTTCTCACGAGAACGCACAGCCTCATTCACAAGATCTACGATATTCGAGTTTTTAATGACCTTTCCGTTTATTGTCACAACCCCTGCACCATCCCATGATATAACGTCATTCGACATGTCTTGAAGTTTACGAAGAAGCTGAGCGGCGTTTCTCTTGAATTTTTTAGGTACACTTTCGATAATTGCTTGTGAGGAGATCTGCTCTCTTAGAAGCCTTTGAATTTGTGAACTATGAAAGCGAGGCCGAATAGGCGTTATTTATTCTGGGTGGTGATATCGATGACCATCGTCTTTTTCTTTTACATTTTCGTCGATTGTACTATGTTGCTGGTGTATTAGTGCAAGATATCGTTGTAGTATTCGATTGTAAGCATTCCATTTTTCATGTACATTAGGGTAATTGTTTGAGTCTAGAATTTCTTTCATTTCATGATCGAGACGTGTCAGAGGCGCACCGACTGTTTGAACAGTCTTCTGTGCGACAACATGATTATCAGGTGCGATAATAGTTTGTAGAGACTCATCGCAATTTGTACCAGCTTTATCTTCAGGTATCAGGACCATTCTTCGCACGTGCTCCATATTATAAACGGGCAAGAGCGTTTGAAATCAGAGTACCTAGAATCGATGCCAGTAGAAGAGGCAGGAATCCTCCTTTTTGCACTATGAGTCGTTTCTTCGTAGCTATACTTGTTTTTTCAGAAGCTACAGAACGTAAAACTTTCTCATGAGGCCTCAGTTTGTTCTTCTGAGCCGGTACCAACGATATGTTGCCTTGTAGAATATTGAGTGAACATTCACATATGCATCTGATCAGACAGGAGTCAGCTTTGGTGAGTAATGCTTTACGCTGTTCCTTATTCAGATGACAAAGGTTTGCAGAATTAGTCTGAGTTTCTTCCCCGGAAGACCTCGGTGATCCATTACGTATGAGTAACTGTTTAAATGGTCATTAATCACCTTCCATTTATACTTTTGTGACGTGGTTTTTTTTCTACGCTACCTGTATTTTAACTGAGAAAAATATTCGCGAGTAGAGAGAGAGAAATACGTAAAATTCTCCAGGTCATGAGGAAAAACTGACTAAGGCTATCTTAAAACCTCCAGGTCATGAGGAAAAACTGACAAAGGCTATCTTAAAACCTCCAGGTCATGAGGATAAACCGACTGAGGTTCCCTCAAAAACCCTCCAGGTCATGAGGGAAAACTGACTTAAGGCTCTCTCAATACGGCTGCATATGGAACGCAAATACCGTAATGCACCCGACCCTTAGACCCTGCTTTTAGGGCAACCTCTGGTCATAGCCGCACCATTCCGGTGCGACAGGAAAGACAATTGCGTGCCCAGCAAAAAATGTCCTTGAGCGAAGAAGGCGTTAAGGCATCCCCAACCGAGATATTTGCCAAAATAAGGGAAATCCTCCAGGTCATGAGGAAACCCGACTTAAGGCTATCTATTACGGTTCTCTCAAATATCTCGAAGACAAAGAACTCCCCTTGTTGAGGGCTGAGCTCTTTTTACCAGTAAAAATCCCAAATTAATTGAATTAAGTAATTTCCCGCAAAAAACTATCGTCATAATTACCGCCATTCCACTTTCATCTGATTTTGCCGTTATGGATATCCACTCTGGCAGATCTCGAGTGGAAGAGAGGGCTCAGGAGCACCCAAGGTTTATTGACCAAGATACTGTGTGTCCTAGGGTTCCTGGACCACCCTCTTGGTCGTTTTTGGAGGTGAGTGCAAAGGACGGTTGGAAGAGAGCCGCGCTCCAATTTTTTCGCGGCCATCTTTTCGCTACCGTTTAGTAGCGAAATTAGACGCAAGGGCACAGCCCGAGTGGCTGGCCCCCACCGTTCTACGCGTGACGACCGACTCGAGAGCGGCATCAGTTCGCCGAGAGACGTTGAAACGTGCACATCGTCTGGCACACTAACATCGTGAAATCGTGGTGAAACCAGTCTCCCATACCCCCAGTCGTCCCGAAAAATTATCTCAAAGGGCGGTGGACAAAATGGTGAGTCTATTGAGATATTAATTATCGCGATTTGCTGTGTTTTAAGTGTTTTTTCAGCCAGTGAAAAGATCAAGTGAAAATGACGCGCCACGTGGCTGTAGCGTCACCTCAATCTCTCGGTTCTCTCAATTCCCTTGTGGCCGGCTATCTTAATCAATTCTAGAGGCCAACGAGGGAAAATAAATGAAGAGAAAAATATGCAAAGATGCATTTGAGGACTTTTTCGCGATTTTAGGGGAAAATGGCCAATTTTACGAGTGCAAAAGTGGGACACGAGAAAGGACGCCACACGAGGCATTGGACTTCTCGGATCTCTTATGGCTCTCTTACTCTCTCCTGTCCGGTTCCCTTAATTTTAATACATGGCCAGGATGAGGAGAAATGAGTGGAAATGCACTCTAGAACGTTTCCCGAGGATTTCAGGAATTTTAATGCATCTTCGCAGCACTTTTTGGCCATCGCATCATCGGCTGATGCAATGACGCTCAAGACACGTGCTCCCCACGCTTGGGTAGAGCTGGCTTTCTCTATCTCTCTCGCACTCATTGCACCTATTGCTTGTCTTCTTTTCTCGGAAAAGAATGAAAGGCTGCATTGGTTGTCGAGCGTTAATTTCCCCAACTATTTGGGAACTCAATGATTCCAAACCAAATTCTCCGTATTTTCCGGTTACCTTTGAGACAAAGCATTTCTTTTCCTCTACCTTTAACTACCGCATCAGTGGGAAGGTAGCAGAGCACGAGGTTCTCTCTCGCTGTTGCCAGGCAAACTAGAGAAATCCCTAGAATAAGGAAAAGTATCTGGAGGTTATCTAAGGCGTATCCCTGGCGCAAATTTACGACTACGATTACCTATTGTAGCCTCGCGACAGAATAATATTTTTTAACTATTTTTTTTTATCTTTACGTAATGTCATGCAGTCAGGTTAACTTTTCGACGTTTTCTACGCAACAACTGCATGATAAGTAATTCGCGAGTAGCCCACGCTCAACCAAGGCATCTACATAACCTTGCGGCTATCTCTAGATGATTATGACCCACGTTGGTTATCTGTATGCGAAGCTAGCCAACCACGATTATCTATTCGTTATCTTCGGTATTTGTCGCATAATACCGAATTCGCGTAGTCTACCTACGAAATCTCTCTCTCTCTCTCTCTCTCTCTCGCTTATTTATCGAATTTCAGATAATCGGTTGGATGCAGTGAACTCTTTGTAATGATTCTGTTATTCAGACTTTGTATATTGTTTTGGCAATAGCGGAACACGTAAGGACTATGTTGACTTCTATTTCCTATCTATTCCCTATTCTCTCGTTATTACGGTTCGGTTATCTTCTACTAATTTTTAACGCTATCTTTGCGATTTCTGCGTGTGCCCTAGACTCACGCCCGCTCCACCATTCTGAGTTAGCCTAGCACAGCCGCAACCCCCTTTTCGGATTCCGCTTTCCCGACATTTTCTCAGCACCCTTAGCCGGTTTACCGTTACCGTACCATCATTCCATCGTTGATCTGGTTAGATAAATCCAGTAGTATTAAAATTTATCTGGCGCTCATTCCTTTTGTTTTCGAGCTACCGGTTAAGAGGGGTTGGGGGACGGTACTTTTGGGCCGTATCGAGCCTCAGGGCTACGTCGGGGAAGGGTGATTTAGTGGAGGGGGCCGAAGGTGGAAATTAGAGTATTGGATGGATAAGGTTAAGGAAGGTCAGGGCTATAGGGAGAACGGATTTTCCCAAATATTTTAATTTCTCACACTTTTTCGTGGGACGTATACGAGTTGTTTTGCATCGTCTGGAAATATTGCTGTGCGCACTCTATAATTTTCCAGAGTGGCTTGCTTTAAATCCAATAATGCGTGCCCGTGTGGCCTGGAGGGGGCCTCGTGGTAGGCTTCCTGTAAGAAGCGAGGATTTTCAGGATAGACCTGCCTCGCTGAATGCTGTATTTGAGCACGATCACGAGGATTCATGAAGATAACAATGTAGTTTGTGTTTAACGATATGTCTCTCTGACCACGACCCTGGTGAAATATGTTCTGCGTTATGAATATTACGCTGAGATTTTTATGGTGGCTACCTTCCGTGAAAAGATCATATCATTAGAGTAATCTTCAGGACTATGTAAGCCTTCACGAAACTCAATCGTTTTTGCGTGAGGATGCTGCTGATAGGTCGGTTGCCATTCAGCATAATATAGTAGAATACGCGAAAATGATGTGTCCGACAAATCAGAAATGCATTCCAAGAACTTCTTCACAAACGCCGTCTTTCCGCAGCCTGTAGGACCACTAATAATTGATGTCCATGGATGTTTCCACCTCATGTCCATGATTGAAACTATAACGGAGTTGCATCTGTACAGTCTTATATACCTCCTCTGTCCAATAGTAGATTATGTAACGAGGTTTCTCGTTACGGCTATCGTATCGGCTTATGCCACCTTCGGGTGAAGCTATTCAAGTGTAGGGCTCGAGGAGACTCACACATGAACAGCTAGAAAATACTACCGCGGTGCCATCTGCGTAAGATGACACCTTAAAGTTATCGGAAGCTAACTGACACGTCAGTGGGTTTTATATGCGGCTGAGAATAAGGCAGGAGCCCAGCTGAAATGCTGGCGCTCCACTAGAGATGTCGGAGTTATCTCCGGGCCTGGCAGTGGTGTGAGAGGAAGAATCACGCAGGTGCACGGAGAGACCTCTAGCCGATATAAATAGACCCAACGACACGGCGTTCAGTTAGTCTGCCTTGGGCGGCAGACTCGAGAGGATCGGGAGACGTCCCTGGATCCTCTACCGCTCACTTCGGTGAGAGTTATCGTTGGTTACCCGTAGCGTGGCTACGTGGCGTTTCTCGTGTGGATGGAGACGTCCGGTATTCTCTGGGTGACGATAGATCAGAGGAATACTGCGGACGGGCTCATCCAGAGGCTATCGCGGAATACCCCAATTCCGACTGGGTCTCGCTAGAGGGACTGTGACTAGATCCACTCCCCTCTACCGTAACCAGCACACTGGGTTACCGGGAATGGATTGCGCATGCCATCCATTGGGGTTAGTAATTCCCCGAGTAATTACTGCCGAAGGTTCAGCAGGTTAGCCCGAAACTGCCCTAAGAGGTTAAGCGTGGTGAGCCCAGGGAAAACCAGCGCACAGTGAGTTTTGTTTATTCCTCCGGTAAAGAATAAACTGGCGCCCATGCTATCGAACCGTGTGTGTGGAAAGGGATGGCCGGAAGTGTAACGAGATTGGACGAATCCCCGTTACAATTATTAGGAAATAACATTCAGGTATTGATATAAGGAATAATTGAACAAAATCTAATGAACATTGTGTTTTATTGCGTATATATTAAACATTATTGAAACCAAAAGGTACAGTTCTATGTACATCTCCACAGCATCTCTTAGTACTACAAATAGAAGCCTTTTTTTCCTCCTTCATTGTTACTACTCTGTGGAAAGCCGTTCTACGTATTCCATCGTATGATATCTTAATGGGACCTTCTTTCCTGCCTGTAATCAAATCCCTGACAGTCGTATAGTTGATATGTTGACTATTATTATAATTGAGTGTAATGCCTTTTACTTTACAAACTTCTTTTCGATCACCGTTAGGCTTTCGGAAGATGTATGCGTAAAATTTCGGACCCCCTGATATGAAAGATTCAATGTAACTCCCTTTTCCATGCTCTTCTAAGTCATCCATTAAATCCCCTAAAAATTTTCCGCACGTGGGTTCCCATTCTCCTTCTTTTGATACAAAAATTATTGAGTCTGGATCGCAGTATAGAACTCTTTCTTTGAGTTTTTCCAAATAACTGTAAAGTTTGAGGCGTGCGTGTGCTGTTGTGAATGCGGCAATGATAGCATTTGAAGTGGAGGTTTGAAATATTGAATCTTGAATATAAACATAGTTAACATATATGACCTTATCGTTAACAAATAAAATACCTGATACAATCATTTCCGGAGTATTGAGCATTTCCAACAATCTTTGTCTGGTGGAAACTATTTCTGTTTGTGGTATATTTTCTCTCTGACCAAATCTACCCCAGAACGCATTTAAAATCATCTTTGATATAGCTCTATACTCTGGATTCAACTCGATTTTGTCTTTCTCTAATAAAATACCTTCTTTCTCTAAATATTCTTGTATATAGTTGTTTTTATCGTCATCGGTGATACAGTCTAGGGGGTAATCAGAGGCTTGCTGTTTCTCTTTCAAGAATTTATCTACGTATTTATTAGACAAACCTTCAGAATTATTTCCTCGATCATAGCGTATAACATCAAACTGGTAGATTTCAAAGACAGATTATTTTGTAACTCCATTCAACGGCTTCCCGGCGCTCATCAACTACCCAAGTACCAATGAATTTCTTATCTTGAACATTGTCGTGATTGCAAAGATCTTGTTGTCTCGTTTCACAACATAATCCACAGAGAGGAATCATCAAACGGCCGTGAGCGCGAACAGGGAGCACTGGTATGTACAGATTACGTGGCGCCAGTACACTACATTTGACGAGACCCTCCACAGTGTTCAGACTGTTGTTATTACCGATCAGCTGTGAACATTCATTGCCTACATACACTTTTGGATGACCAATTGGATATTTACCGGTTTTATTGACGAAAGGGTATAAGGATGTGACATCTAAATATTTTATCTCTTCTGTATTTTTCACGTCGTACAGTGTAACATAATTTTCTGTACGACCACCAAAGAAAACATCACGAGGATTGAGAGGCTCATCAGTGATGAAAGGATGATTATTCACGAAATTTTGATCATCGGGTGAACTGCAAAAACTACTGTTTGATATTAAGACACTTTTGTAGACACTTTTTAAACATTTTCAAGATTTCTTTGGTAGAGACGATTCAGTGATCTCTAAATGTTTGAATCTGCGAAAATGTCTTGTGGTAAAATGTTTGAGCGATGAGGCTGCCCTCAAGTGTCGACTGAAGGAACATCACAATTGGTCTATGATCTGTTTGAACTTCCACGCCGGTGTGAATATTTATTTTGATAGAGGGAGAAAATGATTTTATTATTTAATTTCAATTGAGGACTGAATTAGTTCTATCGTCACATGAACAGTAATTATCTGATGGAATTCATTTGAAATGATGGAGGAACACACATTTATTTTGAGGTTATCGAATGTTTCAACGAAATTATCGTTTGCAAAGAACCAGGCTCATCAGATGCTCAATGCATTCGTCGAGCCTTCGAAGATGAATGTAAACACGACTCGGTACTGCAGACTTTGGTTCAAGGAGAGTTGACTGTTTTTCAAACCTTCAACAAAAAAATAAATCACCTAGTTGATTGCAATGAGCGCACCAAAATTTCTGATGAGAGCCGAATCGTCGTGAAATTGTTAGACCCCCGACCATCAACAAGTTCAGTGCCATCATGTGATGTTAATGATCCAAACGGAGCTGAGGTTTTTGTCACATACGACGTGCCAGTGCTGCAAGTGCCAGGTTTAAAATTAGCAGAAAATTCACAGTGCCACGTGAGTTTTCATGGAATAATTTTTCATTTGTCTCAATTTCATGAGATGACTCTTCACATAATTTCTTTTCAATTCTTCAAAATTATTCATTTCTTTGAATGTACAGGAGAATGAAGAGAATTACCGGGATTTGCTCAACGTTCAGGAAGATGACTGCCAATATGCAGCACTGAACCAGCAACAAAAGCAAGAAAAAACTTCGGGTGTAATTCGCAGAGAGAAAATTTCAAAAAAAATCTCATACTTCATTTAGGGTTCCTTATCCTATGAAGCTCCCAGTACTTCCTGATCAGCTCCAGGAATTGAAAGATAACGGTGATGTTTTCAATAAACAAAGATATTTCATTGGTTTCTGGTCAGCTAATTTAGGAAAACTTACGAGTGGCCGCCCCAAACCCTCTGATTATGTAAACTATGCAAAAAGTGTAATTGACGAATATCCAGAGCTTGCATCGAATTCAGGAGATTGCCCAAATCATGTAATTATTCAAATTCGTTTCAAACTTAATTTTTCTAAGCTTTCCTTCCCTATTCTGTCCACTGTAAAAATTCTAAGTTTTCTTTCCCATAGAATGTATTAAAGGATCAGCTGAGTGCTTGCATTCGCATTCGAAGGTGCTACGCAAAAAAAACTGGTGGGGCAACTTCAGAAAAACCTGTCATCGCTTCTAGAAATGATGGCGGTGCAGTGAAAAATGTGAAGAAAGCAAAATTTGTCCCTCTGAGACAGTAAATATTCCACCAAGTAATTTCTGCTCGTCATAAATATTGATTTTCTATGTTCGTCGCAATTTCAACTTAAAAAACTGACCCAATTATAATTTTTTTTCTTAAAGACAGTCAGGTGTAGAAATGGATTTAACAGACGCTATAGAGGCTTTGGAACAATTGAAATGTACAGATGATTCCAAACACGTCAGACGTCTATTACAAGTTACTTATGATGTTCGCAGACACTGGATTGAAAAAGAAGTGAAGTCCATGAATGATATTTTCGTCAAATATCCACCACTTCAAGGGTTCTCTTTGGTGACTACACTTTGTATTTTCGATAATTTATGATCCATACTATGACTCAGAGAATTCATGTTCAATTGACACATTAAACTTATTTTCATTCTTAGATTATGTATGAGTACTGTACAATGAAAAAAATTGACGAGAGCAAAGTGTATGAGTCTTTGCAAAAACTGATAAAAAAACTGAGTCTACTTTTCGCGATTGAAAGTAATTCTGAACATTTGAAGTGTGTGGCAGTCCAAAGGTTGCACGATGAACTAACAATGAAGAAGTATCAGAAGTTGAATGAACCATTAGTAATTGTTGAAGAGGTGAGAATGCTTTAGGAAGCGTAAGTCATACTTCGAAACTGATTTTTTTCCGGAAACATCAAGATTTTTATGTATATTTTTCAGTCAACTACTTCAGTGAAGGAATTACTCACAGTTGAAAATTGTTCACCCAGGTTGGTGATTTACACAATAGATGGATCTATTGTGCACGGGTGGTCAGAGGCTGGGAAGGGGGTCAAAGTGAATATACCTGAGCCCAGTCCTGAAAAAGCATTTGCTTGTTTGTCAGCAGTTTATCACGTATGGCATTCAGACTACCCCTCTGCATACACAAATACTCTTACGTATCTCGATTGGACACTCCTGGGAATCTCTCACAAAAATAAAGCTATTAATAAATTCAATCGAAATTTTGAGCATCAATTGATGAGAGTTCAAACGGAAACGAATGTTGATGAGAACGATAGCAGAGAGAGTGACTCGTAATTTTTTTGTATTGTTTTTATTAAATGTTCCGATGAGAAAGGATATTAATTATTGAGGGAGATATGAGTGGGAGTTCCCACCGCTGCTCATCTTTTCATTATTACTTCACTAGAAATTTACGGGGAATTCTTAGTTCAATTCTCATATCAAAGCCAGTAAGCTTGTAGCTTTATGATCAAGAATTCTTGAAAAATACGTGAGGATATTCTTCAAAGTATCCATCATGAGCAATCACTGTATTCTACATTTTAGTTTAAGAAACAAATAACATTGTAGAATAATGAGTAGTTTCTAAGTGCTCAAAAATTTTAGAATAAGAGAAAGATCTGGTGTTTTTGACTCATGTTATTGATTAGTCGATAGAGTTTATCCAATAAACAAAGGCAGAAGAAGTGATAAATGTACGTTGCTATTCACGTTCTGATTAGCAGTAGCAGCAAAACACGGAAAAGTGTTAGGCATGATTATTTAAATACGACTACAGTATCTCACACGATATGACTTGCAGGAAGAACTATTCACTCAATCTGTATCCGTTTATTCCATTCAATTCATGTTTGTTTGTTAAATACATTACTATGCATAATAATGTCGACTCATTCGTTTTATAGTGAATATCCAAATGAAACCCAGAGAACTGGGTTATGTACAAACTCATGCATGCAGGAAAAATGAAATAACATTGTCATTTATTAATGTTGTCTCTGAAAAGAACGTTGTTCTAATATTTTACATGATAATGAATTGAGTGAACTTGAAAATTCGGGTTTCCTGATACAGTTACAACTCTTTCACCATGAATAATAGTCGTACAGTGTTTTCTTCCCAGAAATTGCAAAAAAAAATTCATGCGATGAACTTGGTTCGTTCGTGATCAACTAGCAAAGCAAATTTGCCAGTGGGAGTACTAAAAGAAGGAATGATATGAGGGAAAATCAAATTATCTAGAGGAATAACGTCGCGATGAACATCAATGGGGACCGCAACACGGTATGCATTGAGAACTTCTTTAAAATATAAAGTCTCCAAGATTACATAAATAAGAAAAATTTTGCCATCAATCACGACGATGTCCACGACTTCACCAAATTCAGGGAGGGCGTATTGATGACAAGCCAATAGTATGAGGGACTTCCTTGCATACTGAGTACCGTAGCTATCCACTCTAGATGATCGTAAAACTCGTACACCATCACGATGAGCCACGTCAATATAATCATGAAGGAGTGCAGCATCCGGAAAATCTTCTAAATTGATAATTTGTTCGAATTTGATTTCATCTCCTTGATACAAGAACTTCTCAGACGAGGTACCAGGAGAAGTAGCCAATCGTGAGCTCAGTTGAGCTTGATGTCTGTAAGCCAAGGTGTATGCTATATTCTTGGAGTTACGAACAGCTGGTATCAATGGTTTGAAGAAGTTGTGAGCGCTTTTGAATCGCATGCACCACTGCTGTCGAGATGGTCCAAATAGCTTGATGTATCGTGGAACATAAATGAGAAAATGATGTTTAGGGATCATCAAATTAGGGAAAATTCCTTGGAAGTGAATACATTACATTTCGATCATTCGCTCCAGCAGATTGAAATTTTCTTCATGTATTTCGTATGCCAAGCAAACATTCAAAATTTGCAGTAAGCGAGTGTGAAGCACTAAGTAATCTTCCAAGTCGTCTCGACCTTCAATCCACTCGAAGATCAAAAATGGTAAAGTATGCCTCAAAGCATACATTTGTGCTCCACTCTGCCTGAGGGATCCATCTCTGCCAATGTGCTTTTGAGCAATAAGTGCTGGTCTATTTGGTGTAAATGCTCCAAAATTGAAATGTGGAATTTTAGCGTTCAGCTCAGCAATTGTAAAGACTTGTTGTTCTTCGACAAGAACACGAAGTAGAGCTCGAATTGCTAGATCACATTGGCCTTCATGTAATATATGGAATACATCCTGAGGGAAGCATTTTGTCAAATCGAAATGCTGAATGTCTCCAATGGGACTTGGACCATTGACACCATACCGTCTTGACCAAAAATCAATTACATTTTGAGGCACATTTGGCTCAGAAACTGCTGCGACGTGTTCCTGATGGTCAATGATATCCTTGGCTGGAAGTATCTGTCATTGAATGAGAGTAACCAGTCTGCTTGGGTGGTGAAGCATGATCTGCAGAATCGATAAGCTGCCACTGATTCTTTAAAGCCCCCCATTTCCGCCTGTGCGGGGAAGTCACCAGCCCAAAACAGTAAAGAGCCCTTGAAGTTCCGTTCTTGACCATCAATAACTAGATTAATTCCATCAGTTTGCAAATGATTAATTTCTTCAATGAACGGTTCTAGTAATTTTTTAATCCCATGTATCTTCAAGCAGTTTGCGTTAGCAATTGCCAACAGTTGGATACTATTCAAATTCGATCGTACTTTTGGATCGATATTGCCTAGAGTCCAATAAAAAAATCCGTGTTTATGTTTACGTGCATTATCAGTGTCGGTTTACGTGTAATTATCAGTGAAATTCACCATTAATTATTCGGACAATTATCAAACAATTTAAGACATTCACCGGTTCGTTCACCTCCAATTTTTTTTGCTCGTGATTTTCTTCAATTTAACTTCATTAGTATTTTGTAACGATTCTCCACTTCGAGTAATAAATTTATAGTTTGACTGCAACGGTTTCTTCAACAGTTTATTTTCCCACACATTAATCTTCCTCAACTCCACAAATTCCAGTCCTACTCGGAACATTCAACGGCTATCGAACAACTATGCATCCATTATTCTCTACTTCAATTAATCTACGAAAAGGTGGGTTATCGATATTTTTCCACACGTCTCTAGTGCCCAATACTACTTTCTGTGGTTCTATCATATTGAACTTTGATTTCAATGTTCGATCCATGAAGTATTTTGAGTGAACTGACCCGAAGATCTTGCTAGAGGCTGATTGTTGAGTCAATAAAACTTCAATATCGTTTAAATGTATTGCATTGGTATGAGGATCAGCAAGCTCACGACATAGCCCCTAAAAAGAGAAAAAAATACCGAAATTTTTAAATTGAAAAATAAACTCAGCATGCAAAGATCTGATCCGAAGAGAATATTTGATTGTGACCTTGAAAATAGAATTGATAATATCCCAGATATTCAATAAGAAAGAATCAACTTCCCTTCACTAAGCTCAAATAGAACGAGAGACTTTGAGAGAAAATCAACTTACCAATACATAATTTGTGTAAAAATCCAATATTTCACTGCACCCACTGACAACATCTTGCGTGGCTTTCCGAGATATCCGACAATTCTCACGAACATTAATGATGAATTGAGAGCCGCACCATGCAATTTGTTCTTCAATAGGTATCTGTGCTACGCCTTGTTCTGGAATATGACCAAAAAATCGCTCAATAATGAATCTTGTGTATTGAAAACGAGGAACATATGGCGCATTCCACGCCAAATCGGACACCATTTGGCTTTTGCATCTCAGATATTTTTCATAATTTTTCATATTATAGTATCAGTTGAAAGAGGCCTCCCTGAATTTTTTCATTTTTTTTTGTAAAGCCGTTTCTGAGAAATCAATTTTTCAAAAAAAACGATACTTTTCCTAAAAATGCCCATAACTTTGCGAAAAATGGTCCGATTAGGACCATTTTTTTTTTCTGAAAATTTGTGTTTTTGAACACAGTTTGCAAATAAAAAGTCAGAAAAATTTTTGGAACCGTATTTTTATAAAATTTTGAAGTTTTTAGTACAAAATGTCGATTTCTGGAAAACACGTACTGATCGATTTTCTTGCAAATTTTTCCTAAAAAACTGTCACTCATTTCGCAACTTTTGAGCGTAGTCTGATGATGGGATCTATTTTCTTTCGAATTTCCCAATTTTTATGATCTAAATTTCCATAATTATGACCGTTAATTTTCAGTTCAATATATTACAACATATGATTAAGTATCAATTTTCATTCCATTCCTTCAAAATCGATTTCTGAAGGACAACTAATTTTGAAAGTGTCCAGTTCATATGTGCGTTTAAAAGTTGGTGCTTTCCAAAATCAATTGCAGCCTTAGATTACGGTCGGTAATGAAAATTGCGTTGGATAATCTAGCGGCTGAGTATCGTTCGTGTCCCCGACCCCATATTAAGATAAGAATAGGAGTATTGTTTCCATTCCCGTATTCACAGTGTCTCCTAACCTACAATAACTTCTTCCAAAGAAATATCTGTGGATTTCCACTATTCATTTTTTGAAAGAAAACAATTCATTGTGAAAATTTGTACGATGTCAAATTTCGGGATGTATAATCTGTGCTGTAATCCGTTACAATTGGAAAATCATAAAGTGAAGAAAAGTTTCCGACGTGCTTCTGTAACTCAACAAAATTTACATAATTTTAGTAATGATGACTTTCTGTGCACGTCATGTAGAAAGGAATTGGACTCAATAAAGACTGCTCCTGTTGCTAATGATGATGAAGTTGAAAGTGAAGTCGAAGATGCTGTCACTCAGAGGACTCTTTCATCAATTTCAACAACGACGTCTGGTAAGATCAAGTAAACATTGTTGAGAATTTTCATTTTTTTTAATTCATCAAAACAATTTTTTGAATTGGAATAAATGATTGATCCCATTACTATTCACAATTAGGAGATGCAGATGAACAGCTAACCTCACAAACTAGTAGTCTGTCTCAATTGAGCTGAGAAACTGTGTTGCCTGTAGTTAATGATGCAATGGCATTATTGAATCAATCTCCAATTGTTAAAAAACAAAATTGAAAATGAAATTTATCCATAATAATACAACACGACCTAAAAAAATTCAGATCCTCACACTTCTTCCTGAAACGTCGGGTATATCCCGAATATGTGACCTAATGGGCTCTTCAAGATACATGGCATCTTTAGCTGGAAATCTCCGTAAGGAGAAAGGGATTTTGTCAACACCAATTGCGAAGTTAGTTTGTTAACGAACTTTCCCAGATGAAAACCACTTATTGATTTCTCATTCAGTGAAGATAAGTTGAATTTTTCAATTTCTAGGTTGCCCATTATTGATTGATATCAAATCTCAAATTTTGGAATTCTATGTTGATGACGAAATCAGTACGATATGCCTGGGATGAAAGAGTATCTTTCCATTCGAAATGATGAGGAGAAACGTGAACATACCCAGAAACAACTTATTCTCTCCAGCTTGCGCGAATTTTATGAACTTTTTAAAGAACGACAGCCTGGTTATCGCGTCGGTTTCTCTAAATTTGCGTCATTACGTCCTCAACACTGCGTACTTGCAGGTTCTAGCGGAATTCACACTATTTGCGTTTGTTGTATGCATCAAAACGTCAAGCTGATGATGTTAGGTGAGTGTTTATTAATAAAATTTTTGTCGAAGAATAATCATGATCTTTCATTGCAGGGTGTAATTTAGCAACTTTAACAAGCCAATTAGCAACACCAGTAAAGCTTTATAGTGATTGCTTTAGAATAATTATGTGTCAGCAACCAACTTCTGAATATTATTTTTCCAAATGTGATGAGTGCCCAGGAGTACAAACTTTGAAAGATTTACTGTTGGATGTACTTGATCAAAATGGAGTTGATGAAATAACTTACAAATGTTGGATTTCGAAGCCTCGTACAAGCTTGGAGACATTTGTGAAAAACTCAACAGATTTTGTTGACAATTTTTGTGAGAAAATAACTGATCTTTTACCACATCATCATATTACTAAAGAAGAAGCAAACTATTTGAGATCGTTAAAAGAATCTTTAAAAGAAAATGAGTACATTGTGATCTGCGATTTTGCGGAAAATTATGCCTTCGTTATTCAGAATGCGGCGTCTGGATTTCATTGGAATAACAATCAGGCAACAGTTTATCCAGTCGTGATTTGCTACAAAGAAAATAATCTACTCATTCACAAAAGTGTAGTTATAATATCAGATTGCTTATCTCACAACGCAGTTGCTGTTCATGAATTCACTAAGATTACGACTAACTTTATCAAAACACTATCCAAAGATGCTGCGAAAGTTTCTCACTTCTCTGATGGAGCGCCTCAACGATTTAAAAATTATAAAAATTTTGTGAATCTGAATTACCATAAAAAAGACTTTGGACTAGAAGCTGAATGGCATTATTTCGCAACAGCTCATGGCAAAGGGCCTTGTGATGGAGTAGGGGGCACTGTCAAAAGGATGGCAGCACGAGCAAGTCTTCAACTTCCATATGATGAACAAATTTCAACTCCTCAACAATTATACGACTGGGCGGTAAAACCAAATTGTTTGCCGAATGTTCATGCTCGATTCGTCTCTAATGATGAATATCTCCAGGCTAAAGAATCATTAGAGGAACGATACACGAAAGCGAAAACAATAACAGGCACACAAAAATACCGTTGTGTAATTCCGGACGGAGAAGGAACTTTGAGATTCAAAGAATTTTCGTTTTCTTCAGAATCACAAATTCAGAAAATATTCAAACGTGTAAGGAATTGAATGCTATCCAGTGAAAAAAATAACGAAACATGATAAGAACTTTATACTACTACTAGCTTTTACTTACGATAAATGTGTAAACTAATATGTAAACTTGAAATAATCATAATATATCAGACAATTTTCAATAAGAACTTTTGTGTATAGTTTTTTTTCTCAAATAATTTTGAAAATTCGAAAAAAAATAGATTCCATCATTATCCCATCATCAGACCAAGCTCAAAAGTTGCGGAATGAGTGACAGTTTTTTAGGAAAAATTTGCAAGAAAATCGATCAGTACGTGTTTTTCAGAAATCGACATTTTGTACTAAAAACTTCAAAATTTTATAAAAATACGGTCTCGAAAATTTTTCCGACTTTTTCTTTGCAAACTGTGTTCAAAAACACAAATTTTCAAAAAAAACGTCCCAATCGGACCGGTTTAGGCAAAGTTATGGGCATTTTTAGGAAAAGTATCGTTTTTTTTGAAAAATTGATTTCTCAGAAACGTCATTACAAAAAAAAATAAAAAAATTCAGGAAGGCCTCTTTCAACTGATACTATAATATACAAAATTATGAGAAATATCCGAGATGCAAAAGCCAAATGGTGTCCGATTTGGCGTGGAAGGCCCCATATATAAAATTCATCCATACCTGCATTCTCTTAAACTGGAGCATTTCTCGCTTCACCAAAATCTCTTCGATGATCATCATTTTCAACCTCGTGTGCATTGAATACTCCTTGTTCTACGTGTAGATCTCTTGCTCTCCGAGGATGAGTTCTATAAATGTGCTGCTTGAACAAATTCCATTTTCTGTATGAAGCACTGCATCCTCGATATTGACATTGCACTTTGCATTGTGGATCATACCGATGATAACGTATAATATGTGTCCACAATCGTTCAGCGATTGTTGTTGGAAAGTTACACATTGAACACTCGTAATGATTCATTACTACTTCAATTAATTTACATCTTATTGCCACTGGCTGCGTAAAATGATGAAAGTGAGTGATAACCGTCGATGGGTTAGTGCAGTGGAAGCATAACCAACTTTATAATTTTTTCACTGTCATAACCTATAAATATGAAAGTTCAGAATAGAAACTGAATGGAATGAATATCTTGTCACTGGAAGATGGAAAAACATACAATAAAAATTAATACGTTACTCTTTTCTCATTTATTTAATCCCATTTATTATTGTTCCCGTATTTGTAGAGGAAATTACAATACTTGACTAAGACACGAAAAATGTTTTACACTGATGTGTCTGAATAGCATCTAACAACTGAGTCTCGGCTCACACCGTCAAACTCGAATGACTCAATAATTGAAAAATATCTTAGTTCCAAACATAAAAAGCAGCTGAATAAATTTAACTGAATTTTTCAAATACGAAATAATATTTTGTAACATTTTCAAACATGTACGGTTCCCCAATTTCAAACATTTCCTATTTCAGTTACCCAGCTTCAAGATACTTACAATATTCAGATATTCATTCCCAACTGATATCTTAAATTGAGACATCTGTGAAACATTAGTTTTTGCAGTGTGTGTTACGTATATGCTCATCATAAGCGCACTCCCATATTTCTATTAATTCATAACCCTCTTGACGAATTTTGTTAGCACATAAGACCGTTGACTCGTACCGTGCGTCAAGTGAGTCACCGTGACGTAGCTTCAAATGTCTATTGATCTTGTAGCAATTAATGCAGCCATGCCAAAAACAGCCGTAAATTGATAGACTTTTTTTGTATCACGTTCATTGTCATAATAACCGTCGACCATGATGCCGCAAGGAAGACGATGTTCTTTTGAATTTGCCGCATGCGTGATATGTTCACCTAGACGAACTTCTTCCAATAGTAACCATGAAATGGCTTTCTTAGACTGCGTACTCGTGCATCTGTATTTGCCACCTTGGGGTGAAATACCGATAGTGTCGTGTTCAATGAACATTGTACGATAAACTTTAGAGCAAATAGAAGTGATCGTACTACACTGCGTAAATGGACATATACCGGTCTTTTCGAGTGAAATATTCCGAAAAGTAAGACTGGCTCTACGTAAAATTATCACATCTTGTCGGCAGTAAAACTCGAGCTCGTTTTTGAAATTGAAGATGTAATTACTCTGTACTTTTTCTCTATACCAATCTATCATTTTCTGCCGGTCTTTCTCAAACAAAGTGTTAGGAGAAAAATACTGCAGAGCTGGTATAGGACCAACGTAATCAATATTTTCGGGTGTATTAAAACAAGCAGGAGTTCCACCCTTTGTGGGTTATTTGCAAACCCCACTCTTTGTGTGACATTTAATATTTTGCCAATTCGATTGGCAAAATGCTTCCGAATGGGATTTTACCCATAATCAATCGAATCTCTATAAAAATGAATATCTTTTCAATCGCTCAAAAAATAACATTATTCTCGCAAGGAATACGCACTTATAGATCCCTACAAATCTCAGCTCAGAATAATCGATTAAATTGCAATAATATCGCATGGTACATAAAAATTAAATATTAGATGAAAATTCAGGTCCTATGATGGAACACAAAAATTGACGTTTGGTTTCCAAATCGGATGTCTATTCTTTCTGATTGTCGTTAGGATGGAAAGGTACTCATTTTGTAGAAAAAATGGTCTACTTTCGAATAGTGAAATAAAAAATAGTAGTGTTCTTAGGGAGAAAGCTAAGAAAAACCGTGATTTTTGAAAAAACTAATTTATCGAACACCCTTACAAGAGACTTCTTCTGAAAAATTTGAAATTATCACCATTTGTGGGGCTCATTGAGATGAATCTTTAAAGCTGAACTTGGATGTAATCGCTTGGATAGTTTTCAAGATATAACCTCTTTTCATAAAATGGGTTTTGGCCAATATCTCAGAAACTACTGGAGCGATTTCGCCCAATTTCAATACCAAACTTTTCGCTCCTTAGATGCACAAACTGGCGAAATTTGAAGTCTCTAACTCAAATAGTTTTTGAGCTATCGTGTATAGTAAATTCGGGATGAAAAACACTGTAATTGAAATTATCTGCAAACGGAAAATCTGAGCAAAATTTACCCCGAGTGAAAATTGTGAGTTCAAATGAGATGTATTTCATCGCTGAGTGTGGGGGCTGTGAATTAATTTTTCGCGGAGAAAAGTCGAAAAAACGATTTTTCAAAAATTTGAGTTTTCTCGAAATGTACTCAACCGATTTCGCTCAAATTTCACTGACAGCAATTTGCATGGAGAGGGAAAGTACTGTTGAATTTTCAGCTCACTAAGTATTACCGTTGCTGAGCAATGAGCTGATATCTGTCACACATACACACACACACCCACACACACACACACACACATACAGACATTTTTTAAAAATGTCATTTCTCGACGTTTTGGATCATTCTGAGTCATATTCCGATGAAATCTCGAAATCGAAAAAAATCGCGTTTACAATGCTTCCATTCGGAAGCAAAAATGAGGGAAATACCCTTTGGATACTTCATTTTCGAAACCAAACGATTCTGGTAGTGCTGCTAGAGGCATGTGAGAAGAATTGAGTGTGTCAAGGAATTTGATGTTACCGACCTGCATCTCTATAATTTTAGTGCCCGAAAATATTAGTCTCGAGAATCGCGTTCGCTTTACATTTACCAAATATCGAAGAACGAATTGTGCCAAGACTCTTTGCGTTGTGCGCAAGACAAATAATTTTGTTACATTTCGGGTAATCTGCAAACGCAATATCTACAAGGCCTGAGACTGCGTCATCTTTGCTATGGAAAATGTATTCGCGGATGCCACATATTCTACATGCGGTTTCTATATTATTATCATTGCAACATACTGTACAAACTTTCTGTATTACGCAAAAATTGGGTATATGAATTTTCACATTTCTATCACCACGCAGCCGAACATTTTGTTTTGTTTCAAAATCATAAAATATAAATACGGTTAGTTTGTGATCGACTGGTTTCAACTGACTCATGAAACAGTAGTGATTTGTTTCGCGCCTACAGTGACATGTTTTGCAATAAGCAGTACCACAAATATGTTTGTGTTTATCTATTTTGATTAGTCTAAAACACAGAATGCATATTTTTAGAGCATCACACACACTAGCATTTTGATTTTTTCCTTTCAGTTTTGCGGAACCTTTCTGTCGATGATTATCGTAGCAAGTGCGACTGAAAAACCATCGATTACACAAGTTACACACCGTGCGCTGAGTGTTTTCGCATAGAGGATTCCCTTTGCATCGAGGACATTTCCGTGTACAACGATGCTCCACATTGTCTCTGAAAGGACGGTTACAGAACTCACAGAAACCGCAACCAGCTATTGCTCCTTGGAAATTAGTAATCAGTTGAAAATGATTCGTTCTTTCATGATACAACATATAAAGAAAATGTTTGATATTACCATGTCTTTGTTGTATACGTCGTCTACCATCGAAAATAGGATCCTCACCTCTACCAAACGTTAAAAACTCATAAACAACAATAGCCGTTCGATCATCTAAATAATGATCCTGAAATTTCTTAATCTCTGGTATAGTACACCCTCTAGGAGGTATATTGATATTGCATAGTCTTACCAGACTCAGAGCCTCTTGTTGCTGAGTATTACGAGTTCTGTTGATGATTACCTTCCATTTTCTCTGGAGATCTCCTGATCTCATCTTGCCTCACTCAGCGTGGAGTTTAGCAGCTACAAGATCTCTTGGGAGACGAAGATTGTCGAAATTGATCATAGTAATGATTGATTTTTTAAAAACCGCCTCGTATGTTAATGCCTTGCGCCCAGATCCCTCAAGGCCGTCAACGATTGCTACAGTTATAACTAAATTATCATCCGATGAGAGGCCACCGACACTTTGCGAGATACGATTTATCACCTCCCATAAAATTTCTGGTGTATAATCTCGGGCTCTCCTGAATCGCGACCACGCGGGACCGCTATTCAATCTGTCGAAATTCACACTAGACCCTACATGATCATGTGGCTGACATGAATCAGTTATATATGTTGCAATATCCCTGAAAGCCCCTTCAAGCCAGTCAATCATATTCTCGTTTTGAGGAGGATCTGCAATTGTAAGTACGTATTCTTTACCCATAGCTTTAAAGTTTCGATATTTTTTAGCAGTAGTTGACAGAACTTGGAAACGGCATCCTGGTGGTAGAACGCCGTCAAACACTTCTTCTTCTACTTCTCTGGTTTCATCATCATCATTTTGTACATTGTTATGTCTGAGACGCGATTGTTAGCGTCGAGGACAACCAGTAAATTAGTTATCTTCTCAAACAGACAGACTATGAATTATAAATAAATTGTAGGACGCTAGAGTTTTATTCTTTCATTTTGTTTTTATTTCAAGTCCAAATATTTTTACAGATATTTACGAAATTTGTCAATACCCTTTGACTAATCACAAAAAGAGCTTATGTTACGATGTTTATTTCCTTTTTCTTGTGAGAAAATTTTATTTTAGTAGTTCTGAAAATTTTTGGTTCATCTATTTTTGAATTTCATTCCGGAAAACATTTGAATTCTAGTTTTTGAGAAGATTTTTGAGATTTTAAATAATAATGATGGAATGTTGAAACTGATTTTACTCAATGTGATTTTGATTATTTTGCTATGATAAAGGAATAATTATTCTCTATAATGGTTCAAAAATCCTTAAGTCTAGGTTGTAAATGGTGGGTTCTTGATTATTCCTTGATTAATCCAAAGATGATCGGTATCCACAGTTTAGTTCCGTTTTATAATGGTTTTTCAATGTTTTCGAGTTCTTCTTCTGCACTTGATAATTTTGTCACTCTCTTTCTAAGTAAGAATCGATCTGGCTACACTTGATTTAAGGCCACCATAAACCCAGTCTCTTGGTGCTTCAATTAAACACTTGTCACGTTTTTTTTTATGAATGATCTGACAACTTAATTTGCAAAGGAAAGATCAATTTCACGGTTAATTCTTGGAGAGATGTTTAATTTCTTTGGTGACTGGAATAAGACTCGCGAATTTTTGACCATTCGAACAGTCGTGAGCTTCAAGAACTCAATGTCTCAATATTGTGAAATTGATGATTCTCCAAAAGAGTTGACAATTTTTGTGGAAGTAAAGAAATCATATTGATGGAATCGAATTGATATTTCTGCTTTCTGGTGGTGAAATATCACTATCAGCAATTCATTTCTTACAGCTTGTAAATACCTTTACGATTAACCAATAATTTCTTTTGGGAAAATTGAAAAAAAACATTCGATAAAATAAAATTTAATAATTCTGGACCTAACAGCCTCCAATTCTTGAGAGATTTCAAACATAAAATGCAAGAAAACTCTCAAGAATTCGTTATCAAATAATTGAATATTAAGGAAAAATTTATTCACAAATATCTGTTTTTCAATTTTTTGAACATTCCCGCGCATTGTGCATGAATGAGAGAGCGGCAGCACCTCATGACCATACACTGCCGCTTGGGATCTATATCGCGCAACCTCGGGCGCGAGCAAAGTTTGAAAATGCTGAATCGGTGCATTCTCACACTCTACTAAGTCTGAATTTTATTCAATTCATATGAGTGCAGTTGAAATTATCAAGTGCAGTTAGAATAATTAGCAAAATATAAAACATATTAAATAAAATAACAGAATGAAGTTTCAAATAAAATAATAAAATAAGGTTTCAAATAAAATAATAAAATAAAGTTTTAAATAGAATACTAAAAATTGTGATAAAAAGTAAGAGAAAGGTGAAAATAATGATTGGAATCAACAAAAGAAAAAAAAAAGAGAGTAAGTGAAGAAACCCATACCCAAACTTGAATTTTTATGATTAGAGGCTCTTTTTTTTAAATATACGGGTCATTCCATGTCAAATCACCAGATTTTAAAAATCGTATTTTTTGATTCAGCTGAATTTTTTATATGTTTCGGTACGTATTAGAATATGCCTAAGCTCAAATTTTGAGCCCTTAATTTTCGAAAGCCTCGGAGATATTAATTTTTGAATATCTCAAAAAATTAACAATGTGGTAATTTTCAAATATTTATATCTCCTGATTAAATTATCGTAATCATATCTTACAGGTGGCTATTTTCTTTGTTTTGGGATGTAGTTTTCGAAAAAAAAATATAAGAACCAATTTTTTCTATTTTTCACCGTTTTTTCTTAATTTGTAACTTGAATTTTGAATTTTTTTGAAGAGCGACACTTTTGATTTTTTTGAAAAAAATATATGTTGTACTAGGTTATAAAACGTGTTTTTTAAGCCCTTAATGAAAGTGGGATTCAAATATCTTCGATTTTTTAAGCCACTTTTTCGCATTTTTTTAATCATAAATTCGAGTTTTTTGAAATTTGTTTAATTTTTCATGAGAATTTCATTGTAAATCCGGTCAACTGATATTTTCCTACTGTGCCGAATGAGTAAATTGTCAAAATCTTCGTCAATATATTGACAAAAATTTTTTTTACTAATTTAATTTTTTTTAACTCATTTTTATGAGGCCCCTTTTCTGCATAATTACCGTTGTACAGACTAGTATTCCATGAAATATAAATAATTGAGGCAATAAGAGGAAGTTAAAAAAAATATACTGACTAAAATTACTTAAAAAATGTTCTACAAAGAGCCAAACCAAAATTTTGATATTAAGATAACTATAAAATTTGGAGAAAGCGTAGCATTTTTATTAAGCGTCGCAAAATTAGTTTTTAATAATACACTAGCGGAAACAATTAAGGGATCAAAGAAAAATTTCCTATTTTTTAGCGGTTTTTCAAATGGCCGTATCTTGTTCAAAACTGATCGGATCGGAGTTTTAAAAAAATAGTTCGAAGCTTGAAAACTCTAGTTTTGAGATCTTGGGATGGAATTTCTTTTTGGTCTGAAGATCTCAAAACTAGAGACTTCAAGCTTCAAATTGCTTTTTTTTAACTTCCCGATAGGAAGTTATAGGGATTACCCCTAAAACCGAACTTCTTCAGAGAGGTGGGGGCGTAGTTAGATTATATGTTTGGGAGGTTTCTAGAACGATTCCAAGGGGGGGGCGGGGGTGTATGTGTGTGTGTGTATGTGTGTGTGTGTTCGTCTGTATGTGGTCATTTTTTTTCCAACAACGATTTCTCCCGAAATAATAATCGGATCGAGATCTTCAATATCGCGATCGATGCATTTTGTTGAGAACTAGAGCTGATTAAATTTTGGATTGATTTAGTGCAGTCATCCTTTATTTATTCAACAAACAATAGAATGATATCTCCAAAAAGACAAGATACGGAAAAAAAATCGTCATGAAAGTGGAAGATATGACAATATGGGGAGAGTGGGGCAAAATGGACCCCCAGGGTAAAATGAACCTCGCGTCAAAATGGACCCCCAGGGTAAAATGGACCTCGCTGTAAAATGGACCCCTGGGGCAAAATTGATCCTGGGGCAAACGGGACTCCTCTTTTTCTTTCATAATTATGTTTTTCGGGGATTTCTACCATCATCCCACGTAGAACCCGGTTAAATCGTGACTCAGAGGGCACGCGTAGTTCCTTGCTGTGAATATGTCGGGAAGTTAATTTTGTGACACGTTTGCAGAGTCACAAAAAACAGTTGGGAGAAAAAACAACTTTCAATGGGAAAGTTATTAATGAAAAAACTTAGTGAACTGAAGCCACTACGCAGTCGCGAGTGAGCGTAGCGAACGAGCCACAACAGCCCACCAATTCGTGAGCGAGCGCAGCGAGCGAGCAACAACAATCTACAAATTCGCGAGCGAGCGCAGCGAGCGAGCAACAATAACCCACAAATTCGCGAGCGAGCGAGCGAGCTACAACAACCCACAAATTCGCGAGCGAGCGCAGCGAGTGAGCAACAACAACCTAAAAATTCGCGAGCGAGTGCAGCGAGAGAGCAACAATAACCCACAAATTCGCGAGCGAGCGCAGCGAGCGAGCAACTATAACCTGCTTGTTACTCCGATACGATCATTTTTGAGAAAGATACGGCCATTTCAGAAACTGCTGTAAATTTGGAATTTTCATTTGATCCTTTAATTGTTTCCGCCAGATTTCTGATATTTCAAGAAGAAACTACCATAAAACTCCTAAAAACGACTTGGAAAGAAAAAAATAAACAAAAAAAAATTTTTTGGCACATTATATTAGAAAAAATTTTCCATTTACTCATTTGGCACGGGAGGGCAATATTAGTTGTCCATATTTAAAATGGAATTCTCATGAAAAATTGAAAAATTCTCAAAAAATGCGAATTTATGTTTAAAAAAAAGCGAAAAAGTGGCTTAAAAAATCGAAGATATTTGAATCCCACTTTCATCAAGTACTCAAAAAATTCGTTTTATAGCCTAGTGTAACCTATATTTTTTTCAAAAAAATCGAAAGTGTCGCTCTTCAAAAAATGTCAAAATTTAAGTTAAAAATTAAGAAAAAACAGTGAAAAATAAAAAAAATTGGTTCTCATATTTTTTTTTCGAAAACTACGTCTCAAAACAAAGAAAATAGCCACCTGTAAGGTATGGTTACGATAATTGAATCAGGAGATATAAATATTTGAAAATTACCATATTGTTGATTTTTGCCGATATTCAAAAATTCATATCTCCGAGGTTTTTGAAAATCAAGGGCTCAAAATTTGGGTTTAGGCATATTTTGATAAGTATCAAAACATATAAAAAATTCAACTGAATCAAAAAATACAATTTTTAAAATCTGGTGGTTTGACATGGAATGCCCCATACATATAGATTTTTTTTTATATTTTTTATTATGATAATCATTATTTATTCCCTTGATTTCTTAAATATTATTTAAAAAAAAAAATTTCTTTAAGGAATGGCACCTAATGATGGTGGAATTTTTGAAGGAGAGCAACCCTTAAACGCCCAACTTCTGAATGAGAGTGCAGTGGGAGTTGAGGAAGATAATGAAGGATATATGGAGGATTCCATCCTTTCCCAATGGCTTTGATGGGTGCAACGAGTGGAGGATGTTAGGGAAAGTTGCTTAGAAAGCCCACCCGATAATTTATCATCCAGATTGGAAAGGGAATATATGGGTTTTCAAGCTTCCCTCATCGATCCTTTTCCTCGAGTGAATTTTGAAACTATGGTGAGTCAACATTGAGAAGATTAAAAGTGGTCTTCTTTACACAATATTTTCAAACATTATTTTAAATGAATTTTTTTTTCTTTAATATAGATTTCTTTTTTTTTTAGGTTGAAATACTGCAGGAGCAGTTTAATGCTTATCTGCAGTTTCACACTGAAGCGGAAGAAGAAAGTAGAGTACTCTACCTAAAATCCAAGCGGAGACAGATTAGGAAATTAGTAGGGCCGGAAAGTTTTACCTCGAAAAAGTCTGGTAAAGTTGCTAAGCAATAGGAAGTTGTAAACAACTTCGCTAGACTTTTTTAACAGTTACGTGATTTTTATTAACTGTCAGAGGCCAAATCTTAGGGGGGAATTTGAATCGTATCTCCGTTACATCAAAAATCCATAGAAGACAAAGTGTCATCTGATAAAATAATTTGTTTTACGAATTTTCATATTTATTGTGAAAAGGTGAGTCATACTATGTTTTCTTGTTAATTAAAATTGAGGTAAAATCGGATTATTTTGAAACACTAAAGAAAATGTAGTTCATATTAATAATTCTGTCCTTTAAGGGGAATTTATACAGAAACTTGTTTCTTCAGTTTCTGAAGCGATTGATACCCTGCTGACAATCTTCCCATTCGGTTAAATCAGTTTTTATCCAGCTTTCAGTTGGAAAAACTGAATTTTTACATAAGTCGAGAGCCACTTTCGTTCCCAATGGTTTTTTTTCGAAGAAAATCAGTTCAGAAACATGCCTATCAAGTTTCTGAAGCTATTGATACCTTGCTGAAAATTCTCCCATTGGATTAAATCAGCTTTCATCCAACTTTGAGTTGAAAAAAGACACATTTTTACTTAAATCGAATGGGACTTTCGTTCTCTATGGTTTTTTTTCGTTGAAACCAGTTCAGAAACTTGCTTCTCAAGTTTTTGGAACTATTGATACCCTTCTTGAAATTTTCCCATTTGGTCAAATCAATTTTTATCCAACTTTTAGTTGGAAAAAAATCGTTGTCATTTGAATCGAGTAGGACTTCCGTTCCGAATGGTTTTTTTCAAAGAAAACCAGTTCAGAAACTTGAGAAGCAAGTTTCTGAAGCTATTGATACCCTGCTGAAAATTTTCCAATTGCATTCAATCAGTTTTTATCCAACTTTTAGTTGGAAAATCTGGATTTTTACTTGAATTGGATGGGACCTTCGTTTTCAATGGTTTTTTTCAACAAGAAAACCATCTCAGAAACTTGAGAAGCGAGTTTCTAAAGCTATTGATACCCTGCTTAGAATTTTTCCATTGGATTGAATCAGTTTTTATCCAGCCTTTAGGTGGAAAACTGATTTTTACATAAGTCGAGTGGGACTTTTATTCCCAATGGTTTTCTGAAAGGAAACCAGTTCAGAAACTCGCTTCTCAAGTTTCTGAAGCTATTGATATCCCGTTGAAAACTTTTCATTCAGATTCAATCCGTTTTTATCCAACTTTTGGTTGGAAAATCTGGATTTTTACTTGAATCGAGTGGGACTTTCGTTCCCAATGGTTTTTTTTAACAAGAAAACCAGGTCAGAAACTTGAGAAGCGAGTTTCTGAAGCTATTGATGCCCTGCTCAAAATTTTCCCATTGGATTAAAACAGTTTTTATCCAACTCTCAATTGGAAAAACTGGATTTTTACATAGTTCGCATAGGACTTCCGTTCCCAATGGTTTTTTTTTCAAGAGAAACCCGTTTGGAAACTTGCTTATCAAGTTTCCGAAGCTATTGATACGCCACTCAAAATTTTTCCATTAGATCAAATCAGTTTATCTTTACTTCAAGCATAATTCTTCTTAATCTTATCATTTTTCTCTCCCTCTTTCAGCTAAGAACTATCTAAGCAGTTCCCAATCTAGTACCCAATCCTGGGATCTTCATTTCCATTATTCATAACTCCGTCCAGACAGAGCTGTAACCCTATCCCAATTCGGTAATTTCTATTCCAGATCCATTCATTTGCTTCATTATAACAATCATCATGACCATTCCTTTTCCCCACCTAGACTCAATGCCTCGACTGCCTAGAAATTTAGCACAGAGATGGCCTGGCATGATTGAAGGACTCAATCTGAATCAAGACATGTTCAGATTAAATGAGAATAGTGGTATTTGTATATTCTGTGAGCATCCATTAACTGCTGTGTTGAGAACCGAAATTGAAAGACATCTTGCTTCTGATAGGCATCGAAACGCTGTTGCAGTGCGTCGAAATCCACGCTTTTTACTGATAAACTTCTTGCAACGAGTGTCCCAAGAATTGCATTTACCCGATGATATATATCTAGTTGGAGTTCATGGAATTGTTTGCACCTATTGTGGAATAGAATTAACTATACTAAGTTCAAGAAATTTAAGGGAACATAATGAGTCGCAAAAACACCAAAGAGCACTTGAACTCAATCGGAAAGTTCCACGGCCAACTCGTGGTGCAACAAGTTCGTGTACTCCTCGTCAAAATGCATTCTGGATGGAATTGTGCGATGCCTTTACTGTAGCAAATATTCCACTGGATGAGCTTAGGAATCCCGTTCTCAAAAATTTCCTAGAAAAGAGGACGAGGCACACGATACCAGATTCGACGAGATTGCGTGGGCCATATATCAACGCTATTTATAAAGCTATGTTGGATTTTAGGAAGGATTTTGTGTGTGGTAGACGAAATATTGTTGTGATGTTTAATTAGTGAAATCTTTATTTGTAAGCTTAATGTTGCTTGTACAGTGGTCAGGAGTTAACTAACTTGAAAGATGCGAACGTTTGCACCTACGCACCAAACTTGAGTGCCCATGCGCTCATACTCGCACACCACTTTTCTCTATGCGCGAGAACTACTTTTCCAACAAGCTAAAATCCACGCAATCCGAGAAGAGATATCAGATCACTCCATCTCTTTGATTGTCGACGAAACGACAGATTCACGGGGGTGGAAGATTGTTAATGCTGTGGTAACTCCTTTGCTGTCTGATCGTGCGGGTGTTCCTCGATTGATTCACTGTGCAGAAGTAGACTAATGCGTGACCGCCGAAGAAGTTGTTTCGTTTGTGAATGACTCCTGTAGGATTTTGTGGCCTGACGGCATCCAGTATGACCGTTTGCTTATTTTGAACACCGATGTTGCTCGATACATGAAACGGGCAGCTAGATTATTACGTGCCCAAGCCTACAATAAATTGGTGAATGTGACGTGTGTAGTTCATGGATTTCATGATGTAGCTGAAGAAGTGAGACCGTATTATCATGAGGAAAACGATGTCATTGCTGAAACGAAGAGAATTTTTTTAAAAGCACCAAATCGTGTTCGAAAATTTCATGAGGTACTTCCTAGGGCTCTTCCACCTGAACCAGTACCAACTCGATGGGGAACTTGGATCGATGCAGCATCGTATTATGCCACCAATCACCGAAGAATTTCTCGTGTCATTGTTGCATTAGAATCAGACTCAGGTGCTGTGAAGCGAGCGCAGCGCCTGTTTCGTAATCCACGACTCGAAGAAGATTTCTATTCCATAGATACGAATTTTTCTTGTATTTCAACTGGAATAACCCAACTGAAAAAACGCCATCGCCCCCTAGATGAGTCTGTTGAGATTGTTGAACGAATCTATGACAGCATTTTTCAAGCTCCTGGTGTACCACAAGATGTGAAAGAGAGAATGATAGGGGTTTTTGAAAGAAATACTGGCTATGCTTCAATGAAATGTGTAAACAGGTATCTACAAGCAGGACAACGAGAAGGTATTCCTGATGATTGAACCGATGATCTAGATGCCGCTCGTTATGCATCGATCGTGAGTTGCGAAGTTGAACGAACCGTCAGACGGTATAAGAAACTTTTGGCTGATGATCGCGAGAGTTTTCTTCCAGAAAATCTGTCAGGATACATCATCATTCAGTGTTTCATGGAATGTATATAGTCAATATTGAATATTTCAATGAAGCCGTTACGTCTTGAATGGTGGCTCATTATTTTTCAATTTTTCTTGGCGTTTGACAATCAATAACCAGCAATCAACGGAGTAATAATCAGAATCGCGTCTATTCTGTCTACGCTAATGAGGTCTCTCTTTATTTCCGAAACATCACGAGAGTGACGGTGAGGATGGAAAAGATGAATATCTGCAGAAGAGAAATGCTCTTCATACGAGTGAAATAGTTGGAAATATTAAACTGTGAAAGTTAAATCCGTGTTGTTGCATTTCAGACTTGGTGTCTGAGAAAATCTGCTCTTTACAGAACCGCGGCAGTACCATTGCAGTACCGTTGCACAATCGTCGTAGACTATTGCACAACCGTTGCAGTGCTGATGCACAACCGTTGCAGTACCATCGCATAACCGTCACACAACCGTCGCATAACCGTCGCACTACCGTTGCAGTACCGTTGCACTACTGTCGCTCAGCCATCGCAAGACCACGGCAATACCTTCGCAGTACCATCGCATAACCGTCGCAAAACTGTCGCAAAACTGTTGCTAACCGTCACACTACCGTTTCAGTATCGTTGCACTACCGTCGCACAACCGTTACACAACCGCTCCAGTATCGTCGCATAACCGTCGCACAACCATCACATAATCATCGCACTACCGTTGCAGTATCATCGCACTACCGTTGCAGTATCGTTGCACTACCGTCGCACAACCATTGCACAACCGTCGCACAATCGCTGCAGTACTGTCACACAACCGCTGCAGTACCGTCGCATAACCGTCGCATAACTGTCGCACAACCGTTGCAGTACTGTCGCAGTACTGTCGCATAACCATCGCACAATAGTCGCATAACCGTCGCACAATCGTCGCATGACCATCGCACAATCATCACATAACCGTCGCACTACCGTTGCGGTATCGTTGCACTACCGTCGCAAAACCGCTGCAGTACTGTTGCACAACCGCAACAATGCTTTCATTCGCAAACGAAAAAGAAAATAATGGCATAAAAAAGGTTACTGTCTGGAAAAGGACATGAAACAAGATTGGGTGAATCAGAAACTCATAATAATTATATAAAGTAATTGAAGTCTTAGCTCTAATCAATATGGCGATTCATTCAGCTGCTCCATATATTCATTTTTTTTGTAATTATTGTCATGAAGGTTGTGTGACGATTATGCAACGGTACTGTGATGGTTGTGCAACGGTACTGCGATGATTGTATCAGTGGCGATCAATTGAATATGAGCTCTCTCTTTGAAATTTTACATGTTACGGCTAGTGAGAACTTCATTCACATGGCTCTGCCGAGAAATTCTACTTGATTGTAGTTCAGAAGTCGGATACATTCCAAAATTTTAGCATGAAATTGAATAATTATAAACAGAAATTTTGGCAATGCTTTCTTTTATATTTTTTCTTATCTGCTCATATCCGAGTAATATCTTCCTTTCCCTCATTGGAACATTGAATGAATCGAAACCGCTGGTTCAAGCAGAACAAACAAATAAATTTTCATCAAAAACAATTGAATATTAACAAAAATATATTTTTCTATAAAATGGAATTAAACAACGATGACAAAAAGGCAACAGATAAACGAAATTGTTGATTTTATAATCTCATAACAATTAAAAAATATGAGACAGGAAGAGATGCTTTTCAGCGGCTAGGATTTCTCAATCTTCTACAAAGATCCCCACAGATATCTCGGTACTCATTCCAGTCCATCTCACTGGCAGTAGTATTATTTACGAAGCCTATGAAGATGAAAACGATTGGATAATATAAGGAATATAATTTGGGAAAAGCTGGAAATGACGGAACTTACACCTGACTTCTGAATAAATTTCAGGTGGAATAGGAACACGTCCTCTGCCATTGTTCCCGAATGGCGTCATTGTCATTAAAACATCACCTCCTAGCAGTGTCAACATCAATCGTCTTACCATTTCTCTCGGCCTCCGCTCAAAACGATTGCTAATGTCTTGCAGAACACACTTCCTGATTCTCGTTTGAGATCCTTTAAATAGTGGGATGCAAGAATCATCGTCGTTCTGATCTTCACCCAACCCTGAAGATGAAGTGGATGGTTGGGGATCTCTTGACAGACTAGTTCCCAACAACGTTGGACCCACTGTCTGAGCTGACAGGGAGTTCTCATCAATGACTTGAGAACATGAAACCTGGTCGCGGAGAGTTGGAATTAGATTTTTATTTTGTATGCAAAATTCCAACGTTGCATCGCTGATTCTGCAAGCCGAAGAGGCAATTGAAATGGTTGTCTGGACCGGAAAATCTTTCAATTGCTTGGAAGCAAGACATGTTTGAGTTGCTTCGTTACAAACTTGAGAAGTTTGAGAGGTCTGCAGAGAAGCGTCACTCATATGAACAGACATACATGTCTCGACCGCCATGTTACGGCTGTGTGGAAGTTCTGGCAAAGTTTGAACTGAAACGTCGATCCTCGTGGGGGATGGCTGAGAGGAAGTTTGAGTGAATACTCCAGTCACATCATGCCTCATGAGTGCTGGACACTTTATAATTCCGTCAGCGTCCACCGTCAAAGACAATAAAAAATCTCGATCATCTGGGATAAGCAAGTATAATTTGCAAAGTAAAGGAGGTAGTGCAGAAAATTATCGATAAATTCGATTCAGTGTCACGAATTAAGGGGTCCCGGTGGCCCAGAGCGCTAAAATTGTAGGTATTCGCGGGAAATTTTTGTTATCATAAAAATTAAAAAAAAACGATGTTTCCATCTTTCAGGCGTATAATTACATCAATTGTGTGGACGAAAAGTTTTTTTTTTTAAATTGAATTATTATTATAAAAATGGCACTGAAGTTCAGCCTTCGAAAAAATAGGACCTCGACCATGTTAATGATTTTGGGTTTTCTATTCATTTGAAAAAAAAAACAAAAAGATTATTGATTCCGATGAGTATAGTTATGTTCGGAACTAGAAAAAAAAATGAAAATTGACAAAATGTCGCACTTTTGAAAATGAAGTTCTCAAAATCGTTTCTTTTAACCAGTTATTCAATTAAAAAAATACGAATTTATCGGAAGAATAAAATTATTCTAGTTTCGATCATAGCCATTCATGTCATGAATGACATATTCAAATTTCAGGTGATTCTGTCGAATAGTTTTTTTTTCTATAACACCATGCCGAAAGAAGTAGTTTCGAGATAAATGAGTTCAAAGTCTTAGGTATCTATATTGGCGGACGGGTTTCTATATGTTAAAACAGTTGTAGAAGTCGGAATATTGTAGATATCGTGACGAAAATTTCACAGTACATTTTCAAGAAGTGATACTTTCGAAATATAGAAAAAGGCGATTTTTTAAAAATCCTAGACCACCGGGACCGTTTAAGCAAATCTGGATTGAAGGGTTGTTTTTCTAACCCACGAATGTTCTTAATATTCGCTAATTGTATGGTGAATAAAGCGAAACAATATGAGACGATGAGTTTATGAAGATTATACCATGCTGAGCGATTACTCGGCCAAGGAATGAGGCACCAGAGACTTGATGATGAATCTTGGTGAATTTCCCATTCTTTCTCACACCTGATGTTAATTTAACATCTGTAGTTTTATTCCGCCATAATACCAATGACCACATTGTAACTCTTAAAATTTTCTATGGAAACAGAAGAGAGGTGATCAATTGGATGATAAGGAACATATGAAAGCACTTATATTTCAATTCAAACAATCTTCAAAAACTCCATAAGCAAGTTTCCAAACTTGTTCCTTTCAAAAAAACCATTGGGAACGAAACTCCCACTCGATTCAAATAAAAATGTAATTTTTTCAACTAGAAGTTGATTAAAAACTGATTCAATCCAATGAGAAAATTTTCAGCCCGATATCAGTAGCTTCAGAAACTCGATGAGCAAATTTCTGAACCTGTTTTCCTTTCGAAAAAACCATTGGGAACGATAGTCCCAATCGACTTTTGTAAAAATCCAGTTTTTCCACCTAAAAGCTGAATAAAGAGTGATTTAATCCAATGGAAAAATTTTCAGCAAGGTATCAATAGCTTCAGAAACTTCATAGGCAAGTGTCTGAACTGGTTTCCTTATTGAAAAAATCATTGGGAACGATGTTGGGCACAACGAAGATTGGTATACAATAGTATATACACAGATACATATACACAGACCCACACGACCACACTCATACACAAACAGTTGTAGCACAGCACAACGCTGAGCCCTGGGGTTTTTGTATTCTAGTTATCAGTAATAAACCGTACAGTACAGTTCAATTAAATTGCTCTCTATTTAATTTTATAGCACGATTAATCCTCTAACAGAATCCAACAGGTTATGGGCCTTACGCGATAAAGTGGAGGACTTGATCAAAAAGGTTTTGAGTGGAATCGATGGAGAAGTAATTGAAAAGTTAAAGTAAAATAAAGTATAATAAGGATTAATAAAATGAGGAAGTACAATGGCAGAGGGCCGATCAAATTCACAATTCGGCATTGAGCCGTTGAATCCAGACAATTATCAATTATGGAAATGCAAAGTTGAGGCATTACTACAAAGAGAAGAAACTTGGAGAGTCATTTCCAAAGAACAACCAACAGAAGAGTCAGAATTAGAAAATTGGGAGAATAGGGACGAGCGAGCACAAGGCACAATTACACTACTCATGGAGGAGTCAGAGCTAGAACATATTGAAGGTAAAACATCAGCCAAAGAAATGTGGGCTGCTCTAAAAACCCATTATGAGAAAGCAAGTGGGGGAAGTAAATATATACTCATCACCGAATTATTTGCTCTAAAATTGGAAGGAGGCGGAGATTTCGAAATACATGTAAATAAATTAAAAACTCTAATTAAAAAGTTTACATCACTGGGATGCAAAAGCATCACAGAATTTGGAGTGTGGATACTCTTAAATAGTATGCCACCATCATATCAAATAATAATTTCTAATTTATGGTCACGACCAGAAGAAGAATTGACTTTGAATGTTGTTGTCAACACTCTATTCAATGAGTACAAAAGAAGAAAAACAGTAGAATTAAATGAGGAACAAAATGAAATGGCATTCAAAGTCTATAATTCCCGTAAACAATCAATTGAATGCTATTTCTGCCACAACACAGGTCATGCCAAAAGAGACTGCGAAAAATACAAGCGTTGGAAAAGGAAACAGAGTGAAAATAGAGCTAAAGTAGCTTTCGACAATCACACACTTGATGAAAGAGACAGTGATACAGACATTGGAAATAATGAACACAAAATTTATGAAGCATATTACGTAAAATCCGGTAATAACAATCATAATAATCATAATTTAAAATCAAAGTGGTATCTAGATTCTGGCGCTAGTAGTCATATGACAAATGACATATCTTTTTTCAATAAAATAGATACATCATATCGATCGCGTGTATACGTTGCAAACAATAAACCATGCAAAGTATATGGCATGGGTTCCGGAGAAATTGAATGTTACACAAAGGACGGATTGAAGAAAATTTTAAAAATGGATAATGTATCATACATTCCTGAATTTGAATCAGGACTCATATCCATTGGCGCCCTAGACAGAGAAGGCTACAACATTGAAACAAAAGACAAGAAAATGACTGTCTTCAAAAACAGAGAAGAGATTACAGTAGGAGATAGTAATGGACAAGTCTACAAACTACGAACCAAAGAACAAGCTTTGGCTGTAACAGCACAACACCCCACCAACTGCATCCATGTCTGGCATAAAAGATTGGGACATCGTGATCCAAAAGCCATCAAACAACTATGTAATCGTGGGTCAACGACTGAAATGAAAATCGACGACTGCCCAATTAAAGAAATTTGTAAGTCGTGCATCCAAGGGAAGAGTACAAGACAATCGTTTCCCAAGAACTCACAATCCATTACTCAGGAAACTTTGGAACTGATTCACACTGATCTATGTGGCCTGCTCCCAACGCCAACACCTGCAAAACGCAACTATCTCATGACATTAATAGACGATTACAGTCGTTACACTTACACATTTCTATTAAGTCACAAATCTGAAGCAGCCGGAATAATAAAAGATTTTATTGAACTCGCAGAAACACAATCCGAAAGAAGACCTAAATGTTTCAGATCTGATAGAGGTGGAGAGTACATGTCACATGATTTGAGAGATTATCTGCAACATTGCGGAATAAAATTCCAACACACCACACCATACACACCAGAGCAGAATGGAGTGGCTGAAATGAAAAACAGATATCTGCTCGAAGCAATCCGAACTATGTTGATAGATGCTCAATTACCACCTACTTACTGGGGAGAGGCTGCACTGACAGCTACTTATTTGCAAAATCGTTTACCAGTAAGAGCAACAAACATCACACCTTATGAAGCATGGTTCAACTCTAAACCAAGCGTGAGACACCTGAGAGCATTTGGCTGTGTAGTATTAGCACACGTTCCTGAAGGAAACAGGAATAAACTGGAGAAAAAGACATATGATTGTGTTCTACTCGGATATCCAGAAGGAACGAAAGGTTACCGATTACTTGAAAAATCAACTGGAAGAATCATCACGAGTCGAGATGTACATTTCTTGGAATCTCACTATGATGAAGGGGAAGCAACTGATTTAGTTGATTTTCCTGAGGCTCCAAGGAGAAAGACTAAGCCTCAAACTAAAAGAAACATCATTCAAATACCTTTTGGCGAGTTTGAAGAAAAAGTGACCAGCAAGAAAAGCCGAGATACCCACAGAGATTCATCTGGTTCAGGGGAAGATCCAACAAATGACAGTATTGGTGCACAACCATTAGCAGAAGAATAGAGAACATATCATCATCAACTAGCACATCCGATGAAAGCGACTTTCAATCCATTGGTGATTCAGATGTTGAGGACGAGATTGAGCCTAGGAATTTGGAGCAAGCTCTAAATTCTCCATATACTAAACAGTGGACAGAAGCTATGAATGCAGTGTAACGGGTTTTCGTCCCATCCCGTTACACTTCCGGCCATCCCTTTCCACACACACGGTTCGATAGCATGGGCGCCAGTTTATTCTTTACCGGAGGAATAAACAAAACTCACTGTGTGCTGGTTTTCCCTGGGCTCACCACGCTTAACCTCTTAGGGCGGTTTCGGGCGAACCTGCTGAACCTTCGGCAGTAATTACTCGGGGAATTACTAACCCCAATGGATGGCATGGGCAATCCATTCCCGGTAACCCAGTGTGCTGGTTATGGTAGAGGGGTGTGGGTCTAGTCACAGTCCCTCTAGCGAGAACAAGTCGGAATTGGGGTATTCCGCGATAGCCTCTGGATGAGCCCGTCCGCAGTATTCCTCTGATCTATCGTCACCCAGAGAATACCGGACGCCTCCATCCACACGAGAAACGCCACGTAGCCACGCTACGGGCAACCAACGATAACTCTCACCGAAGTGAGCGGTAGAGGATCCAGGGACGTCTCCCGATCCTCTCGAGTCTGCCGCCCAAGGCAGACTAACTGAACACCGTGTCGTTGGGTCTATTTATATCGGCTGAGGCTGCTTCTCCTCGTCTAGAGGTCTCTCCGTGCGCCTGCGTGATTCTTCCTCTCACACCACTGCCAGGCCCGGAGATAACTCCGACATCTCTAGTGGAGCGCCAGCATTTCAGCTGGGCTTCTGCCTTATCCTCAGCCGCATATAAAACCCACTGACGTGTCAGTTAGCTTTCGATAACTTTGAGGTGTCATCTTACGCAGATGGCACCGCGGTAGTATTTTCTAGCTTTTCATGTGTGAGTCTCCTCGAGCTCTACACTTGAATAGCTTCACCCGAAGGTGGCATAAGCCGATACGATAGCCGTAACGAGAAACCTCGTTACATACCTCCCTCCGTGGAGAAAGGATTCGACCCGAATCCGATTAGTCATCAGACTCTTCGATTGGGCCAAGCGATAGGTCGGGTTTGTACGGTTTGAGGTCCTGTATGGACATCTTTCCCTTACTGTTCCCTGCGAGATCCGCCAATTCGTAGACAGTCTGCGATAGCTTCTTCGTGACTGTGTAGGGCCCTACGAATGGCTTGTTTAACGCGGCTGATCTGTTTTTGCCTGCGTTCGATAGCTCGCGATTTCTAGATAATACTAGATCGCCTTCCACATACTCTCTGTCTCGTCTCCGTAGATTATACGGTTGAGACTGAGTGTCGTGAGCCTCTGCGAGAGCGTGTCTGAATACTTTTCGCAAAGTATCCAGCCTTTTCATTCTTTCTAGCCACTGAGCTGTAGGCTGTTGAATGATTTCGATATCCCCTTCCAGCTTTCTACGGACTGAGATTGCCGATTCTGGCTCTCGGCCGAAATTAGCGAAAGCTGGTGTTGCTTGCAACGAGTTGTGGTACGCCGTGTTGTACGCAAAACGAAATGCGCCCAGGTGTATATCCCACTCTCGATGGTCAGCCTCGATATATGCCCGTATCATCGCCTTTAGTGTGCGATTTACCCGCTCAGTTGGGTTTGCCTGAGGGTGATACGGTGGCGTTGTCGTCTGTGACATGCCCGTTAGTTGCATGAGAGATTTAATGTCTTTATTGACAAACTCTGTGCCGTTATCCGTCAGTAACACTTTCGGTGTTCCCCACCGATTGATCACGAGATCTTCGATAGCCTTCCTAATGTTGGCACCGTTAGCTTTACGAAGTGGACAGACCTCTATCCATTTCGTATACATATCTTGTATGACAAGTATGTACGAGAACCTCTGCTTACTGGGAGTGAGTGATCCCATGATATCTGTGGATATCACGGTCCATGGTTGTTCCACCACTCTTCTGCCCATTAAGCCTACGGGAGCCTTTTGCTCGACTTTGCACTTTTGACATTCGTCACATGTGCTGACGTATGAAATTACGTCTTTGACCATCCCTGGCCAGTGGTATTTCACTGTCAGGCGTCGGTAGGTGCGGTCAATGCCTTGATGACCCGCCTGCGGTAACCTATGGCATTCCTCAATAGCTTGCCTACGAGATTCACGCGGGAGAACTAGTTTCCACGCGTCGAGATCATGAAATTCTACGTCAGCCAAATCTGTTCGTCGATGATGGTACAGTAGTCCATCGACGATTTGCCACGTTGGGAATTTCTTCGGTACCCTCTCGATATCTTTCATGCGATCCAGATACCATTTATCATTGGTGTCTGTGCATGGCGATAGCTTAATGTCCGCATCTTCCGGTATTCTCGAAAGAGCGTCCGGCACATGATGCAATGCGCCTTTTCGATGTACGATTTTAAAATCGTATTCCATCAATCCGAGAGCCCATCTCGCTAACCTTCCTGTTGGGTCCTTCAAATTATGAAGCCAACGGAGGCTGCTGTGATCTGTGATCACTGTAAAGGAGTACCCCTCTAAGTAACACCGGAATTTCTTTACTGCCCAAACCATGGCTAGACATTCCTGCTCTGTTACTGTGTACTTCTTTTCGGGATCCGTCAGTGAGCGGCTAGCATATGCTATTACCCTCTCCTGATCATCGATAACTTGGGTGAGGACTGCTCCTATCCCAACGTTACTTGCATCAGTCTGCAGCGTAAACGGTAATGAAAAATCAGGACAAGCAAGTGTTGGCGCACTTGTTAAGTGTTTCGTTAGGGTTTCAAACGCTTTTTGTTCGTTTTCACCCCATGTCCATGGTTGATTTTTCTTCGTTAACTTCGCTAACGGTTCCGCAATACTCGCAAATTGTGGTATGAATCGTCTGTACCACGATGCCATACCCAAAAAGCGTCGAATTTGTTTCAAATTCGTTGGTACTGGGGATTCGAGAACCGGTTGGACTTTGTCTGGATCTACTCTGAGTCCCTGACTGTCCACGATAAACCCGAGGTATTTTACCTCCTGTCGGCAAAATTTACTCTTCTCTGGATTAATCATCAATCCAGCTCCTGAGAGTTTGTCGATAACCTTTCTTACCCACATTAAGTGTTCTTCGAATGTCTTGGAGACGATTATTATATCGTCCAAGTACACAAACACATGTGGATAGAATTCTGGTCCAAGCAGTTTGTCCATGGCTCTTTGGAAAACTGCTGGCGCATTCGTTAGCTCGTAGGGTATTACCTTAAATTGGAATAACCCTCGTCCTGGGACAATGAACGCAGTCACTTCCTTAGACTCTTCGGTTAGCGGTATTTGCCAATAGGCTTGACTCAAATCGATAGTAGACAAGTAACAGGCTTGTCGTAACTCATCGAGTGTCGCTGCCATATTCGGTAACGGATAGGCATCCTTTTTGGTTGCCTCGTTAACCCGCCTCATGTCGACACAGAATCGAATTTTTCCATTCGGTTTTCTGATCATAACGACAGGGCTTGCCCAATCACTATTGGATGGTTCGATGATGCCGTTAACCAGCATTTCATCAACCTCTTTCCACATGGCTTTGCGCATTATCTCCGCTTGCCTGTGTGGCCTTTGCCTGATTGGGTCGTTATTTTGCACATCGATTTTCATCGGCGGCAGTTTCGATATCCCAGGTTTCTTTGAAACTGGCGGTAAAACCTCTTTGAGGAAAGCGTCGAGTCGAACCGCTTCCTCGTTTTGCGGTACTCTGAGACCATTGCAAACATTAATGTTATTTGCGGTCTCTACGGGTGTGAAGACGAACTTTTCCTCCGGATTATCGCGATAGTACCACGTTTCACCGTAGAAATCTATCACCATCCGTGCTGCTCTCAGGAAATCGAGCCCGAGGACAAAGTCTTCCGTTAGCGTTGGCATCCATAGCGTTTCCACTTTGGTTACCCGGCCTCCCAAGCCGATCGGTAAGTCAGAAGCCTCTTTGACCATTGTCAATTGGCCATTGGCTACGAGAACCCTTCTAGGCGGAATTCTTTTGAAACTTATCCCTAAAGAGGAAAGAGTTTCAATTCCTGCCTCGCCAGCAAACGTGCGTGTTGCTCCTGAGTCAACCAACGCTCTAATTTGCTTTCCCTTTATAGTAAGGGTGGCGTAGAATGCTACTGGTCATGAAGCGTTAGCTGCACAGACGAGTATGTCACTCCCGGTATCAATTTCCATTGCTGGATTTTGAACGATATCCGCATATGTCTGCCTGTTACCAGACTCGGTAGTTTCCTCCACCACAACTTTTTCGTTGAGCTTCTCAGGAAATAGGGAGCTGTCTGACATGCTGCTCCCTCTAGCGAGGTCCACTTCTCCTATTGGATCTCCGTGGTTCGCTTTTCGTACGATATCCGACGCATCGGGCTTCGTGGTCAACTGAGTGACTCCTACGAGTCCGTTTGGCCGTTTTTTGGATTCGTCTGTTCACCTTGCGGTCTCGACTTCTCTTTTTCGTCACGACGATATCTTGGCTCTCTTGGTGGTTTCTTGCAACTCCTCCAAGTATGCCCTTCCTCGCCATAATTGTAGCAGGAACGTCCAGAGGGCGCTGAAGCTTTCCCTCTAGCGGTATTGGACTGACGTCCATTTTTTCGATATTTGGGAGGTCTCATGACTTCCAATAGGTCGTCAATCTCTTCCTCCTCTTCCGATAGCTCTTCCTCCTCCTCTTCACTTTCCACTTCCACTGCTCTGACTTGGTGCCTTGGGAATTTCTTGACGAAACTCTTAGGCTCCTTGTATGCCAAACTTGGACATACAGCAGTTTCTGCTGGTGGAGGGGGTCGGTAGTTTCGGGCGCATTCGTAATTCCATTCATTACGTAACGCCTTACGCTTGAGATCCTCAATCGTTAGCCTGCGGTCAATATCGATTCCCGCTCGATATTTCGGTAGCATGTTTGTATATGCAGTGTATACTTTGGCCTCTTCGTCCAAAGGTGGCGTTATTTTCATAAAATAACCACGCACACTACGCATATACTCGGCCACAGACTCCTGCTGGCCTTGCGTTCGCCTATACATCTCATCTCTGAGACGGACCTGATAGTCTAGGCCTCCGAACTGTCTTCGGAACGCTTCTTTGGCTTCAGTCCAATTAAAGAACGTCATGCCACGGTACCATATGAGTGCCGAACCCTTCAACAGAACCCTAAGGATATGCAAGAGATCTACCTCACGTATCGATAGCGAAACGAGTGCGTCGTCTATTGAAGAAATAAATTCTTCGACGTCCTCCTCTCGTTTCCCGTTAAACGATATCCCCCACCTTTTCAGGTGATCGTGCGCAACATGAGCTGCGACTGGGAGGCCTCCTCGACCGAGTAGTCTTGGAGTGGCGTACCCTTCTGCCAAAGATGGCGGTGGCGATATCCCTCTCTGAGAAGCTGCCGCATCTAATTGTTGCGTTAGCTGCTCTGGGGTTGGCGGAGTAACTTCTACCCTAAGGTTAGTTCCTCCGGCCCTGCGGACTTGCGTCCGTCTTTGCGGTATTAGCGCTGCAATTTGCTCTTGCATTGCTTTCACGATAGCCGCTAGCTCCTCTAGTGAGGTGGCTTGCACGGAATCCGGTTGTATCTCACCGGTCGGTAGTGTCCCCGGGGGTACTGCACCATTAGGCTGGGTACCTGGGGTCAGCGTATCGCTGTCGTTAGTCATTTCTCTCGATTTCTCAAGAAAAAGGTTTCGATAGCAGAATGGTTGATCAGACCAGTCTGAATCCGAGAGCCGACTGTTCCTCCTTATATACCCATTTTTCCCATGGAGGGGGAAATTTTCCGGGTGGGGAGGTCTTTCTCCCACTTTTCTTGTACAGCGCCCTCTTTCTGACGACTGTACGGGAGTTTTTGCTGTCGATAGCGTCGATAACCGTTTTAGTACCTTTTCGTACTCACAGATGGCGCTAAACCTCTGTTCGACAGCCTCTTAGTACATTTCTGTACTAATAGATGGCGTTCTATACGCCATCCCTAGCCCTCACAGATGTGAATCTGTATTCGGACTGCGTTACCACGCCACGCATCCTTTTGGGGCGTCTTGGGGAGGGGAAAAAAAAGGAAAAAGGGAAGGGGAAGGGGTGTTTTTGGCTCTAAAGCCTCGAGAGCCTCCGATAGCCCTCAGGGGTTGCCATTACCCCTTCGACGTCGACGGTGGTGCCGCGTCTATCTTCGCAGTTTTGGCTTTGAGTAGTCTCTCCGCCGCTGCATTAGCTGCGTCTGCTTTGGCTTTCACCGCCGCTTTCGCTGCTGCGATAGACTTTGCCCCTTCTCCCGTCGGTTTCCCCTTGGGACGACGATGTTTCGGCATCGTCTCCCTCGGTTCTCCCTTCGGAGGTCCGGGGCGCCCTCTAGGCATCCGCACATGTCGTGGTACATTCGTACCAATGGCCGCCATGTACGGTCCTCTAGCCTTCCAGCCCTCTCTACAAGCCGGGCAGGTCTTGAGGGTATTCCCCTCTCGTCCGCACCCTCTGTAGAAAGTGCCTCGAGGCTTCGGGCAGTCGGTAAACCGATGCCCTGCCTTACGGCAGTTCCAGCACAAGGCCGGAGTGGCTACGGTAGCACCCTTCCTCGCCTTCCGAGACTTTTTAGGTCTCTTCGGGGGAAGGGGAGTCTCCTTCTCCTTTGCTACCGACTGAGGTGTTGTTTCCACCTCCATAGCCGTGATTGCCCCGGCAGATGTCACTGGCTGTCCCAATGACTCCTGCGAGTTCAATCCGACTTGTTTAGTCGGAGCAAAGGGGGGTTTTTGCATTTGAACTGCGCCACCTGGTGGTGCAGTTGAAGTCTGCAAATCCATCCCCAGAGTTTCCCTCTCCTTTACTTTGACGTAAAAACGCCTCAGTAAACGAGGGTCACGAAGGACAGTCTCTAGGAGTGCATCTAAGCTCTCCTTTGTGACTGTCGCTTCGTTGCGAGAGCCTGAAATTACTGGTTCCCCCACATGGGTTTCCTCCAGTAATTTCTCCAGATCTTCTGTTGCCTCGGCAAGGTTCAGATCTGGCAATAGGTCCGAGATTGAAGGCATGTCCATATTTGGACATTCCCCAATGTCAGGGACACTACCATTCGGTATTTGTGGAGAGGTTTCCCTCTCCTTCGATATTGACTGAACATTATTGTTACAGTCATCGTTAGCGATAGTTACGTTCATTCTGAATTGCTTTGGTATAATTGCTATTCTGAACATGCTAAATCTGAAAAAATTTTAGAATTTAACACCTCAAATACAATACACCACTCGCAGAAAAAATGCGACGCCTATCGGTATTCCCTTGTCCTTTAATTTATTCAAGGAAAATCTCTCCTGATGATTTTGATTGATTTTAGTACATCAGGAGACATCTCTCGAGTTTTTCCATAACCCATTTACCTTCCAGTTGTCGATAATTGCGATAGCTGTAGTAGGCCCGTGACGTGCTGCCCTTTGGTGGATTAGTTTAGTCACGCGCGAACTTTTGAGTCAGTTTGAATTTCGAAAATTCTCATTTTCGTTAATTCTGACTCAATTGAGGTATCATTGACACAATCTTGGCATCATTGATTCACTCACAGTATTATGGACTGAACTACGGTATTATGGACCGAACCATGGTATTATGGACTGACCCATGGTATTATGCACTGATCCACGGTATCATGGACTGAACCATGGTATCATGGACTGAACCATGGTATCATGGACTGACCCATGGTATTATGGACTGATCCACGGTATCATGGACTGAACCACGGTATCATGGACTCAATCCCGGTATTATTGATTGAGTCATGGTAATATGGACTCAATCACGGTATTATTGATTGAGTCATGGTAAGATGGACTCAATCACGGTATTATTGATTGAATCATGGTAACATGGACTCAATCACGGTATTATTGATTGAGCCATGGTAAGATGGACTCAATCACGAGATTTTTGAATAAATTACGTCACACAGTAATTAATTCACTTTCGAAAACTGGGTTTTCTCGCTAGCCTTACTGTAGTCGTACTACACACGTTGGGCGCCATTTTGTAACGGGTTTTCGTCCCATCCCGTTACACTTCCGGCCATCCCTTTCCACACACACGGTTCGATAGCATGGGCGCCAGTTTATTCTTTACCGGAGGAATAAACAAAACTCACTGTGTGCTGGTTTTCCCTGGGCTCACCACGCTTAACCTCTTAGGGCGGTTTCGGGCGAACCTGCTGAACCTTCGGCAGTAATTACTCGGGGAATTACTAACCCCAATGGATGGCATGGGCAATCCATTCCCGGTAACCCAGTGTGCTGGTTATGGTAGAGGGGCGTGGGTTTAGTCACAGTCCCTCTAGCGAGAACAAGTCGGAATTGGGGTATTCCGCGATAGCCTCTGGATGAGCCCGTCCGCAGTATTCCTCTGATCTATCGTCACCCAGAGAATACCGGACGCCTCCATCCACACGAGAAACGCCACGTAGCCACGCTACGGGCAACCAACGATAACTCTCACCGAAGTGAGCGGTAGAGGATCCAGGGACGTCTCCCGATCCTCTCGAGTCTGCCGCCCAAGGCAGACTAACTGAACACCGTGTCGTTGGGTCTATTTATATCGGCTGAGGCTGCTTCTCCTCGTCTAGAGGTCTCTCCGTGCGCCTGCGTGATTCTTCCTCTCACACCACTGCCAGGCTCGGAGATAACTCTGACATCTCTAGTGGAGCGCCAGCATTTCAGCTGGGCTTCTGCCTTATCCTCAGCCGCATATAAAACCCACTGACGTGTCAGTTAGCTTTCGATAACTTTAAGGTGTCATCTTACGCAGATGGCACCGCGGTAGTATTTTCTAGCTTTTCATGTGTGAGTCTCCTCGAGCTCTACACTTGAATAGCTTCACCCGAAGGTGGCATAAGCCGATACGATAGCCGTAACGAGAAACCTCGTTACAGCAGAAATTCAGTCACTAAAGAACAATGAAACATGGAACCTAGAGCCAATTCCCGGGCCAGAAACAGACATTGGCAGTAAGTGGGTCTTTAAGATCAAAACAAGTTCCACTGGACAATTGAAATTCAAAGCAAGGCTAGTCACGCAAGGCTTTTCACAAAAATACGGAATTGATTACGATGAGGTATTTGCACCTGTGGTGAAGCAAACTGCGATGAGAACACTGCTATCCATTGCTGGAAAGCGAAATTACCTGGTTCATCATCTAGACGTCAAGGCAGCTTTCCTCAATGGTTCATTGAAGGAAGTAATTTATATGAAGCAACCCCCAAGTTTCATAGAAACAGGAAAAGAGACTTGGGGCTGCAGACTCAACGAAACCATCTACGGGTTGAGGCAGGCCGCTAAAGCATGGAATGAACAGTTCAATAAGGTCTTGAGTTCATATGGTTTTGTGGCCTGTAAAAATGATCCGTTCCTTTACAAACATGGTTCCAAAACCTTGACATACTTGGTGATGCATGTGGATGATATTATTGTCGCGTGTGAAAACCAAAAGAGACTAGATGAGGTAAAAGCTGCGTTAAATGCTGAATTTGAAATCACAGACTTTGGCGAAATTGAATGCTACTTGGGGATCAAGATGAGACGAAACAATAAAGGTGAATTTCTCATCAACCAGTCCATTTATATCCAGAAGGTTCTGACGCGAGCAAGATTGCAAGACGCAAAGGGATCCATTATTCTATGGACACAGGATACGAAAAATCACGCTCTGATTCGCCCGTGATTAAATGTCAACATTAGAGCAGAACCATTGGATCATTATTGTATATCTCCGTCAACACGAGACCGGACATAGCTGCTCCAGTTTCCATCCTAGCACAGCACATGAAAAATACCAAGCAAGTAGACTGGACTGAAGTTCAAAGGACATGCAGATACTTGAAGAGTACAGCAGATTATGAACTTAAACTGAGTGACTCAAATGACAATCAACAATGCCTGATAGGATACGTGGTTGCAAACTGGGCTGAAGAGAGAGAATCAAGGAAATCAAGCACTGGATATGTTTTCAAGTTCTTTGGAGGAACAATTTGTTGGGTCAGCAGAAAACAAGATTGCGTATCAGCCTCATCGACAGAGGCAGAGATAGTTGCTTTATCTGAAGCATCTAAGCAGTGTTTTTGGCTGAGGAATCTGTTAGAATTCTTCAACGAATTGCCATCGGGTCTAACTACAATATTTGAAGATAATCAGAGTTGTATAAATAACGTGAACACTGCAGGACAAAGCAGCAGAACGGAGCATATTGACACCAAATATTTCTACACCAAAGATTTATTGTAACAGAATATTATTGAGATAATGTATTGCCCCACAGAAGATAACGAAGCAGACCTGCTGACCAGAGCACTTGGTCCTGTAAGATTGAAGAAGTTGGCGACAGCAATCGGACTCAACACTAGTGACGATTAGCCCAATCTACGTTGAGGGGAAGTGTTGGGCACAACGAAGATTGGTATACAATAGTATATACACAGATACATATACACAGACACACACGACCACACTCATACACAAACAGTTGTAGCACAGCACAACGCTGAGCCCGGGGGTTTTTATATTCTAGTTATCAGTAATAAACCGTACAGTACAGTTCAATTAAATTGCTCTCTATTTAATTTAATAGAGAGCAAAATTTTCAGCAAGGTATCAATAGCTTCAGAAACTTCATAGGCGAGTGTCTGAACTGGTTTCCTTATTAAAAAAATCATTGGGAACGATATTCCCACGCGAACTATGTAAAAATACAGTTTTTCCAACTAAAAGGTGGATAAAAATGGATTTAATCCAATGGGAAAATTTTGAGCAAGGCATCAATAGCTTCAGAAACTCGCTTCTCAAGTTTCTGACCTGGTTTTCTTGTTAAAATCCAGATTTTCCAACCAAAAGCTGGATAAAAACTGATTGAATCTAATTGGAAAGTTTTCAACGGGATATCAATAGCTTCAGAAACTTGAGGAGCGAGTTTCTGAACTGGTTTCCTTTCAGAAAACCATTGGGAATAAAAGTCCCACTCGACTTATGTAAAAATCAGGTTTCCACCTAAAAGCTGGATAAAAACTGATTCAATCCAATGGAAAAATTTTAAGCAGGCTATCAATAGCTTCAGAAACTCGCTTCTCAAGTTTCTGAGATGGTTTTCTTGTTGAAAAAAACCATTGGAAACGAAGGTCCCATTCAATTCAAGTAAAAATCCAGATTTTCCAACTAAAAGTTGGATAAAAACTGATTGAATGCAATTGGAAAATTTTCAGCAGGGTATCAATAGCTTCAGAAACTTGCTTCTCAAGTTTCTGAACTGGCTTTCTTTGAAAAAAACCATTCGAAACGAAAGTCCCACTCGATTCAAGTGACAACGATTTTCTTCCAACTAAAAGTTGGATAAAAATTGATTTGACCAAATGGGAAAATTTCAAGAAGGGTATCAATAGTTCCAAAAACTTGAGAAGCAAGTTTCTGAACTGGTTTCAACGAAAAAAAACCATAGAGAACGAAAGTCCCATTCGATTTAAGTGAAAATGTGTCTTTTTTCAACTCAAAGTTGGATAAAAGCTGATTTAATCCAGTGGGAGAATTTTCAGCAAGGGATCAATAGCTTCAGAAACTTGATAGGCATGTTTCTGAACTGGTTTTCTTCGAAAAAAAACCATTGGGAACGAAAGTGCCTCTCGACTTATGTAAAAATTCAGTTTTTCCAACTGAAAGTTGGATAAAAACTGATGTAACCGAATGGGAAAATTGTCAGCAGGGTATCAATCGCTTCAGAAACTTGAGAAACAAGTTTCTGTATAAATTCCCCTTAAAGGACAGAATTATTAATGTAAACTACATTTTTTTTAGTGTTTCAAAATAATCCAATTTTACCTCAATTTTAATTAACAAGAAAGAATAGTATGACTCACCTTTCCACAATAAATATGAAAATTCGTAAAACAAATTATTTTATCAGATGACACTTTATTTTCTATGGATTTTTGATGCAACGGAGATACGATTCAAATTCCCTCCTCAAATTTGGCCTCTGACAGTTAATAAAAATCACGTGTTGATTGTAACGGTCAAAAAAGTCTAGCGAAGGTGTTTACAACTTCCTATTGCTTAGCAACTTTACCAAACTTTTTCGAGGTGAAACTTTCCGGACCTAGAAATTAGCCATTTCTTATTTGAACAAAACTATTTAATCTGCTGGAAAAGTTAACCGAAACTAAATAAAATTTTTATATTTTTTTTTATTTAGGTGACCTCATTTTACTTTTACACCTGTCATACTGAAACGTATTCCCGGAAAGGCAGCTGATCCTGATTCCAGTGATTTCATCCTTGAACTTTCTGAACTTGATGATGATGATTTGGCATGAGAATTGTTCTGACTCAACACTGTAGTGATCGGCATTGGAGGTTCTGGCCGGACTGGAACCAATGACATTGTAGTTACAGGAATTTCATACTCTCTTTCAATTTGAGATTCTTTAATCGGCATCCTTCTTGTAAATTTGTCCATATTGGCTAGCTTCTTTCGACAACAACAATTAAGCAAGCTGAAAGGATTTAAACCCTTCCTAATCAAAACTGTGGTTATTATTCCCATAGAAATCGCTGGAACGCCAATTATACAGCAGTTGGTAAGGGAGAATAACTTTTGATGATATTCCTCCTGATGATGCAACCCGATTTCTTCGACTTTTCCAAGGGTTTCCTGAATAGATTGACTGAAGGTATCCGAAGAAGTGTAGTTTGGTAAGATGTTCAGTTTTAGTTTTGACAGAAAATTTGAAGGAAGAGATTCTTTAGTTAGAGTTGGAGCAGTTTCAGAAATATTGATGGTAAAGAGCAACCCATGAATGCTAGGTAATTCTGATGAAATCATTCCAGTTCCTGCTAGTATTATAGTAGATGATTTTATAGAGCAATTTGAACTCATTTTTAAAATCCCTGTTCTCTCAATAACCAATGTTTTCATTACTTGTGCATTACAAATTAACTCTACGTTTTCAGGACTCATTGCTGAATACAACCAATTTTCTTTGTTGAATAATTCTATCCAAGAAGTTTGAAGATTCCTTGACACTCTGACGTCACAATTCTTCAACAAATCGGCTGATGGTTGTACATCATTGTTGGTGATTAAGTTGAATTCATATTCTGCAGAGTTTCCTGATTTTTTAAATGGAATACCTCGTAGACAAGCCAAACAATTTTCCAGAGAAATGCATTTTCGCAGATATGCATCTGTGATTAATGCATAATGAGAGGTAAATTTTGAAATTAGCATATAATCGGTTTGTGGTTTGATAAATACAGCAATTCTTTGGTCTTGTTGGATGATTTGAGGTACTTTACATGGAATCATTTTGTATAACTCAAAATGATCCCTTGGTAATAATGGGATCTCTACTGTTATCAAAAATCGACCATTGTTCATTGCAGTTTCAATTTTTGAGATTTTTGAATTTATTGCCAGGTGTACTTTTTGTTTTGATAGAGGAAAAAAACTTTCTGTTATTGATATTTCAATCTCCTTCACTGCCTCACGAAGTCTTCCATTGTTAATAAGGAATGGATTCAATTTACCATGCTTGCAACTTCTATTGCTATAATGACTTCATGCAAAGTATCAAGATGTTTAATAACTGAGGATTCAATCTGTCTTCCAATTCTACCAACATGCTCGAGGTAATCAAATTGTGAAATTTGGTTTGATATCATATTATTGTTAGCCAAGATATCCGCCAGCTGTTTTTCCAAAATTCTTGTATTGTCGACATTTTTCTCATTAATTTGCCTCAAATTGTTTATTTCTGCTTGAATTACATGCGTAGAGTTCCCAATTGGATGAGTTACTTGTCTTTGGTCCTGATATAACCGATCAATCTCTTTAGTCAAATGCTCATGATCATTATAATCCATAGTCCCAAAGATTTTCCTAGCAATAGTTCCTACAAACCCTAATGATTGTCCTCTGCTTTTCCGTGACACTGATTCCTCAACCAGGAATTCCTTCACGTGCTGTTGTGTTCTAGCGACTTCCTGTGCTAGAGTTGAAATTTTCCCAATGCCCAGTGTTTCTGCACAAATTTTCGGATCAATTTGGATTATACATTCTTTGAAATACTGAGTAATCTTATCAACAGCAAATGATTTGACTGATAAGAACGAATTAATATCCAAACTGATCAACAAGTTCCATTCCTTATTAATGACTCTAACTTGATCAATTTTCTCAAAATAAAGGCCTGGATTATGCTGAATTGGGTGAATTTGATAATTCGGTGGCCGCTCCACTACCCCTATGACAGAATTGATCAATCCCAACAGTACGCAGATTCTTTGAGCCAAATTGTTCATCTAAAATTAGGAATAATATTTCTTTATAGATATATCTATCTATATATACATTTCTTTCATTTTATTTTTTTCGATTGGTTGAGATGATGATGGCCTGGTAGAATTTTGGTTTATAATAAGTTAACTAATGTTTCTTTTTTTTTTAATTTTCGGACGATGTAGAATAATTTTTGGTCTTGGTTTGATGATTTCCGACCCTAGTCTAGCTAACTCGTCAGCTTTTTCATTTCCATGAATGCCTCCATGACCTTTCACGAATTCAAATTAAGTGTCAATTTTTCTAGAAGTTAGGTCTAACTCTTGCAGAAGTTCTTGATTCCTCACAGATTTTAATTTTGCATTCTTCCATCCATTTTGTTTCTATTTTGGGATATACTCTTTGATACAATTTATCAAGTACTCCGAGTCAGTATAGATTTTAATAGGTCCAAGGTTGACTTCTATTGCAGTTGTACACGCTTCGGTTGCAGCAAGTACTTCAGCGACAATGTTTGTCACTCTTTCTTTTTTTAAGGTTTTCGATATATTCAATGGATTATCATCATTGAACCATACTCCAATTCCTGCAACTGCATTTGGACACCCATTGAATGAACAAGAACCATCAACGAAAATCTCAGAATTTTGAACACAGATAAATTCTGTTGCATGTCTCCCTCCTCCAAATATTTTACTTATTATGATAGTTTTGAGGTACTGGTATTGGTTTTTCTTTTTTTTAATCATTGTAACATCGCTTCAATTTGTTGGGATGTTTCATAAAGCGTTAACCTTCTTCTGTCTCCAGGACAACATTGCCTTTCTCAGTAACTTCCACGATTTCATATGGTCCCGTATACTGCGAATCGAGTTTTCCTTTCCTAGGTTCTTTTTCAACATAAACGAAATTTCCAATTTTCAACTCCAATGGCCTCATGTTGCGATCATATAATTCTTTAGATCGTAATTTAGCTTTTACTAAGTTATCCGCTGCAATTTGATGTATTCGATCCAGTTTACCTATGAAATCTATCATGAAGTCATTATAGGTTTCAATATTATTTAGATCGTGAAAATTCGATGGCAACCTAGCCCATCTACCATATAGTAATTCAGATGGAGTGAAATTTGTTGTGCTATGAACTGTACTATTATAAGATAACATAGCAAATGGTAGTACAGAGTCCCATTCATTGATATTATCTGTATAAACTTTCAGGTCTTCTGCTAGAACGTGATGACTGCGTTCCAGAGCTCCATTTGATTCAGGTCTATAACCTGAAGTCGTGATATGATGGAATCTCAGCAGCTTCCCTAGTTGAGATAAAAGTTTACTGGTGAAACTAGTACCTTTATCTGTCAGGATTGTTTTCGGGCAGCCATAAAGAGTAACAAATTGCGTAGCTATTGCAACTGCAATAGTATGTGCTTCTATGTCTAGAAGAGGAACTGCTGTACAATGCTTGGAAAAATTATCCTGTATTGTGAGAATGTGACAATTACCATTTGATGTGGTTGGTAAAGGTCCCACAGTATCTATGGATATTTTCTCAAAACACTCAGTTGGTGTTTCTGTGAATAGCATAGGTTGCTTCACTTTTATTCTCTGTAATTTTTCCAATTGACAGGTTTTGCATCTCTTGATGAAGTGTTCGATTTCCTGTTTCAATCCTGGCCAATAGAATCTTTCTCTAATCCAATGAAAAGTTTTTACTATTCCTTTGTGACCCCCTGGAAGAGCTTCATGACATTCTTTAATTATTTCCGGTCTAATTGCAATAAGAGGCATTCTTATATCTCCATGGCATAAAACACCTCCAATTGGATCATTCTGAAATTCTTTTTCCAGAAACAGCCTGATTTGTATGTCGTCATCAATCTCATCCCCTTGATGAACCATTTTTACTAACGGAATTTGAAACTTATGCAACGCCTCTCTCAAATTTTTCAAGCAAGGTTTCAGAGTTTTCAATTGAACTTTCTCAAAGTGCCATTGCTTGACAATCATTGTGAAGGTTCTCAATTTTCCGGTTTTCGTAACAATAACTTGACCTTTTTCTGGTTTCAAATCTTTCAAATTCCTCAAATCAATTGTGCCTAAATCTCTGAGGAGTTTTGTACCTTGTTTAGTCACCTCACAGTCTGCTTCCAGGAAATGTGCGATATTGTCTCTTTGAAAAGTCAATCCATCTCTAGTTTCTCTTATGTTTGCTAAACGTTCATAATGGTCACTTTGGGGAATTGTAATATTTTCAATAATGTCATTTTGCTACACATTATTATATGACGGTGATGCTTCAAGATCTTTTATTGAATCAATACCACCAGACGTTGGCCTAGATGTCATTCCTTTCGGATTATCTGCAGGCTGGTTATTCTGGATTAGTTCCGGTACCTCGCTCATGGGTATATTACCATACACAGGTTGTTCATTAAAATTCCCATCTTCTGCCGCAGAGAATAGTTCTCGAGGGGTTAAGTCAGATTGACCCCCCCTTTTTAATGGACCTATGTGTGGTGATGATCCAGCCATTGGGGTCTCAACTGTTGTTGGTAATGGAAATAATGATTGACGATTTTCTGGTGGTTGAGTGACGATGGAATGTCTTGAATTAAGGGGAATCACTTGTTCTTTTTGGTTTTCCACCAAACCTGACGATTTTGTGCTAATGTTAGGTTCTTCCTGAATTTCTTCATCAGTATCAATTCCTGAATTTTCTAGTCTTTGAGATTATCCAAAGCCATTAAACAAATAAATTTATTAATAAATTGGTTGACGCTATTTGCACATTGCACGTAAAAGTCACGCAAAGTATAATATACCAAAAATATGATTAAAAATTTAATTTAAATTAGTTTGTTGTAAGAATTCGCTCATTCTCGTTTCCAATCTTGCAGCAACTTCATTGAAATCAACAGTTCTCCTTTCAATTTCCATTGACTTTTCTTGAATAGTACCTGTCCTTGAATTTGAATTAGATTTATTAAATTCTTCACGATCAGCCATGCTTTTTTCGAAATTCCTTGTAGAATTATTCAATTCATCTCGGAACTCTGGTCCTAAACTAGTTCTACGCAATTGATACATTGGTAAAAAACTAGACTCGGGTAAAGGTTCTGGTTCTTCTTCTTTTTCAGAGCGATTCAACATCATTTCATCGAATCTTTTTAAACTTCCTCTAAGGTTGGTAATGAATCTTTCAAGGCTGAACTTTCTAAGTCCAATTCCATCTCTTGTTCCTGTTCTTCTTTCTCTAGTTCGGAAACCAGGATTTCAGCTTCAATGATTTGAGATTGGTTGTTGAGACGTATATCTGGCTCCTCTATTTCTGGAGAAGGAAGATCAGGGACACCTTCTATTATAATTTCTCTCCCTTGAATTTTTTCAGTAGTATTCTGAGGATTATTAACTACAGCTGATTCAGGATTCTTCAGGGCTTGTGGAGACGACGTTTCACCAGGAAATTTATTTGGTGTTGAATTTTTCAGAGGAGCTCTACTTATCCGTAGAGGACTAGGATCTGGCGAATAAATGTTTCTCCTATATTCCCTTGAATCTTGATAGGAAATTGGTGTCCTAGTCCCTGTAGTTAGTTCTGTAACTCTCTTATTGGCGATGTTGGATGTTATAGATGAACTTCCTGCACTTTCAGTTAAAGGCTTATTTTGTATCCTTACTCTCCTTCCTGAGCCTGTTTTTGATGTTGAAGACTTAAGAATTGGTTTTGGTGTTGTTTTTATCAGCACTTCCTATCCAGACTGTTTTCACTGTTTCCAATAGAAGATTCTTCGAAAATGGAACAGCTAATAAATCTCTTTTTAATCTCTCGACCTTGAGTTCGGAATTGAAATCATTCAAACGTGTTTTCCATTTTACCTGTCTCGTCGTGGGGCTTGCAGAATCTCTCAACCAATTCATAGCAGGTGTGTTTGTGACGAGTGTAAATTAGACTGCGTCAAAATAAAAAAAAATTGTTTTTTTTTAGTAAGCCCATCTAAAAAGTTCCTTTGTTGGACAAACAAAAACCTCCTCAAAGATGAGCTTGATATCTTGAAAATTGAGCTGGCACATGGGGGGGTCCCCTTTCCCATTTGAAATACATTGAAAAAAATTTTTTTTCTTCATTTCCATTATAAATCGTCGAAAATTTGTTTTTCAAATTTCTCCTTATGTTATTTCATAGGAAATTAAATTCTCCACAAAAAAGGTCTCTTCCATTTTTCCGTTAAAACGCATAAGAAAAAAGCTACAAAGCTTTAAAAAACGAAAATCATAAAAAAATCAAAAATAACTTTTATTTTTTTTTGTTTTCAACAACAAATTATTTTATTTCGTAAAAATCTTTACTTCATTATATCTTTATTCAGTCTGTGAATCAATTTTATCTACATTGGATCTATAGTCAGATATCAATATCCAAATACTGCAGTCGATAAAGCTGTTTGCTTTCCATGTAGTGACATCTAGCGGAAATCATATTAACTTTTAAACAGTAACGTAAAACTTGTTCTCTCATTGGTTGATTCAAAATTCAAAAATATTGCTTTGATTCTATTTGTTTATTTCTCTGGGCATAATTCATTACAGTATTTTTCATAAAGTTGGTAGTTTGTAAATAATTTCAAGTTATAATAATTTCGTATCTTAACCAATTTGATTCTGAATCATTTGCACCTCGATCCTAGAATATAAAAGAATTAATCCAATTTTAAATAACTAACAGCTATCAGTCATCAAATTTAATATAACCATTTTTCAAATTTGTGTAATACTTTGTAATAATGTCAGATAGAAACCTAATTGTATATTTGATTGGTCTTTGTAGTAGCAAACTGAATTGTCGTAAACTACCATGTAACCGACAAGTCATGAGCTTATTTTTCCATAAATATTTATATTCAAAACAAAGTATCCGTGAAAGTGCTATTGACGTTAGTAAAGAAGTGATTGATATTTGGAGCCCAACTGGAATTAAAATTATTCATTCACAATATATTATTGGCAGAATAGAAAAATTGTATCACGAATGGAAAAATTCAAAAAAAAGCTCTTCAAGAAGAAAATCTCCAACTCAAAAAAGTAGTGAAGAAATTTATTGCAAAAAACTGGAAGAATTATTTGATATAAGTTCAAAAAAAGATTTTAATACATTGACAGATAATCAGAAGCAAATGTTGGAGTATAAAAAAAATGGAACTCGATCTCATCCAATATCATCAGATTCAGAAAATTTAAAAATAAATAATCTAGTTTCAGCTGAAGATAGTATTACTGGAGGTAAATTATTAATTTATTAATCCTTTTTTTCTCTACGAACTTTATTAACATTCAATACAACTAATTAACATTTTAATATATTTTAGAACTCAGTAGAACCACGTCTGACGTTAGTGTGTCGTCTCAAGCACTGTCTCGTTTTTCATCATGGAATTCTGAATATTCTTTAAAGAGAGCTGTATCAAATTTTGAAGACGAATTACCACAATATTTAAAACCAAAAAGACAAGTTAAAAATATCATCACTCCAGAAGTAACAGCTACGCTAGACCGTATAAATTTAAGTAGTAGAAAAGCTGCTTTCTTCGTTAATACAATTGCCAATGCTCTGAATGTCGATATCAAAGATATTAATTCCAGTGCTAGTTCGATTCAGCGGAATCGAAACCGTTCAAGAGCTTCAATTGTGTCTAAGATGAAAGAAAATTTGACAATTAATTTAGAAACATCTAATTATTTAGTTTTACACTGGGATAGTAAATTGTTACCAGATGATAACGAGTCAAAAAAAGTTGAACGATTGCCTATTGTTATATCAGCTGACAGTACTGAGCAGCTCCTTGGTGCACCGAAATTACAATCTGGCACTGCTATCAACCAAGAGAAGGCTATTTTTGATGATTTGAATGACTGGGAATTGACGAATCGTATAGAGGCAATTTGTTTTGATACGACGAGCGTTAACACAGGTGAGTTATTTTTCAAATGATATTTTATCAAATTAAGGTATACTTCCTGTGAATCTCCATTCACTCATTTGGGTTTGTTCTTCGGGCCAATACCATGGAACATGTACTTTACTCGAAAAACATCTAAATAAAAATTTGCTGTACTTGGCATGTCGCCATCACGTGTACGAGCTAGTATTAAGAAGCGCAGTAGAAACTTGTTGGCCTGCTACGTCGGGTCCCAATGTTGCGATATTTATTCGCTTCCGAACTAATTGGTCAACAATTAATGAAAATGACTTTGAAACTGGAATACAGGATAGTTTTATTCACGATAATATTAAAGATGAAAAAGACAACATTTTGCAGTTCATTTCAAACCAAATAAAAGTATTAAAATTTTTTATGTTGGAAAATATTCTGTAGAAATTATTCAATTTTCGGATCTATAATATTTCAATAATTTCAAATTTTTCAAAAATCATTTCAGGAGTTCCAGCCACGCAATGACTACAACGAATTACTGGATTTATCGTGTATGTTTTTAGGAGGTACTCCTCCTGGTGGAATAAAATTCAAAGCTCCTGGAGCGGCTCACGAAATAACATAGGAGAAAATTTGAACGATTTATAATGGAATTGAAGAAATTTTTTTTTTTCAATGTATTTTAAATGGCAAAGGGGACGCCCCCTTGCGCCAGCTCAATTTTCAAGATATCAAGCTCATCTTTCAGGAGGTTTTTGTTTGTCCAACAAAGAAACTTTTTAGATGGGCTTACTAAAAAAAAAACAATTTTTTTTTATTTTGACGCAGTCTAGTGATCACATGAAAATTTACGAGTAATCCTGGCAATAGCTCGACGTAAATTATACATAGGGTGGTAACTATCTTATGGGAGACTCCGAATATATTTATCTTCTGTGAAGTGTCAATTTCCGTATTTTCTTTTAAATATAACAAATTTATCAGATTTATGGAGGATCCTGTATCAATCAAAACTTCTACGTCTCCATCTAAGTAGGGTCCTTTTAAAGTTACTCTGGGCCCCCTACCAAACCTGAGGAACAAAGCTGATTCATCTATCGTGGATGGAGACTCCCGGCCATTACTATGTGACGCTGTGATGGCTGGTTGCTCGTCGCTGCGCCATTGCGACGAACATGATCCCCGTTTAAATCCTGATTTTTGTGAGGAGATACTGCACGACTAGGTGATGAGCGCCTATCTCTATCTCGATATCTTTCTGGTGTACGCTCTCTCGATGGTCTATTCTCAGTCCTATTTGATAGCAACTTTTCCATTTGACTGATTATATTTTCCTGAAGTGTCTTCATATCCTTCTCTAATTTTTCTTGAACTCCTTTTATTTCTGTCCTCAGCTCAGTTCTCAAATCATCTTGAAAAGACCCATTTCTCGCTGACCCTACCATACAGTTAGTAGATTGCTCTTGAGGGGAAGGTGCTAGAACTGGTAGTGCTGGTGGTGGAGTAGTTGGTCTGTGAATAAATGACCCATTTCGTGGGCTATGATTACTTTGGTTTGGAGTGCTTGATAGATTGTTTCCTTGAGCATAGTAATCTGTATCAGCATATCCATGTCGTGACATTTCTTGATACGGAGCTTGATAAGGTGTTGAATAGCTCGGATATGGTTGACGTGGTTGATATTGTTGATACGGCCCTTGAGGATGGTAATAGGAGTATCTGCTTTGGTCAAAATTATGATAATTTTGGAAATTTTGTTGAGAGTGGAACCGATCTACAGAAGGTCTAGTTGGTCTTTAATAATCCGCTTCTTTCTCCATTAATTCCAAAGCGTCAGTGATGGTTTTTACCTTCTTTACATGGAATTTCTCCTGGATTGAGTAAGGCGAAAATTCTCTGGCTTTGTTAAGTGCTTCGTAATTCAACACTTTTCCATAATTTGGCACATCAGTCGCATCAAATTCTTGCTTTGCAGCTATCAGACCAAATTCTACCAGTACCGGCAATGTTCTCATGAAATCTTCCGAAGTTTCATCTTTAATTTTTTCCGCGAATTTAATTTGTGATGTATAATGATGGAATCGAAAATTCTTTTTGTAACTCTTCGCGAGGATATTGATAATTTCTTCTACAGAAGTAATCGCTTTATTGGCTAAAACTAATTTAGCAGGCCCTAAAACTTTTTTCAAAACTTCTCGAATATAATCTTCCTTTTTCCTTGTGTTAGGGCTGGAAATGGTCCAAGAGTAGGTTCTTTGGGTCTATCTGTAGAGATACCCTCTACAATGAGCAGATACTTTAACTCGGTGGTTTATTAAAAAAAGAATAATTATTTATTTAAATTAAATAATTAATTAATATCCATGATGTATAATAAAATATAAAGGTAAAAGGTGAAATGACACACTCTCGTGTCTGATTGAGAACTGACCTCTCGAACATTAGTGAGTTTGATTCTTATAGTCAATTATCAGTGTCCCATTGCAACATGATTATACATGTAGCAATAAGACGCTGAGTCAAATAATATGTGAAGTAAGTTGAACTCATTAATGCGTTCAACTTCTTTACTGTAATAATGAAATAATTAAACAATATTAAATAATGCTTATGGGGCATAACACCTGCTTCATTTGGAATGTTTATCAATTGATTTCTTACTAATTTTTCAAAATATTCAAAACTTGTGTGTTCAGGTGTTCCCGAAAAATATGGAAGACTATTACCTATGTCACGCGCTCTGATGTAATACTCCTGAGTTCCAAATGTTGCATTAGTATTTACGTTGCCAGCAAAAGATTGATTTATATCAACTGCCATTCAAAATTAAAAAATGAAAAGAAATTCAAAATTCGATTTCAGTTGGAATAGTCAAAAAAGAATCTCTAACTTCAATGGAATTTGTACTGAAACAGCTTCGAAATATATTTTTTTTTTAATATCAAGATAATGATTCTACAATTCAATTTACTGAGCACTTATTTCAATTAAAAACAAATGAAAGTAAAGGAAAAGTAGTCGTGTCCATTCGACTGCGCCAAAAATTCTAGCTGTTATGTCTGAGACGCGATTGTTAGCGTCGAGGACGATCAGTAAATTAGTTATCTTCTCAAACAGACAGACTATGAATTATAAATAAATTGCAGGACGCTAGAGTTTTATTCTTTCATTTTGTTTTTATTTCAAGTCCAAATGTTTTTACAGATGTTTACGAAATTTGTCAATACCCTTTGACTAATTACAAAAAGAGCTTATGTTATGATTTTTATTTCCTTCTTCTTGAGAGAAAATTTTATTTTAGTAGTTCTGAAAATTTTTGGTTTATCTATTTTTGAATTCAATTCCGGAAAACATTTAAATTCTAGTTTTTGAGAAGATTTTGAGATTTTAAATAATGATGGAATTTTAAAACTGATTTTACTCACAGTGATTTTGATTATTTTGCCAGGATAAAGGAATAATTATTCTCAATGATAATGGTTCAAAAATCCTTAAGTCTAGGTTGTAAATGGTGGATCCTTGATTATTCCTTGATTAATCCAAAGATGATCGGTATCCACAGCTTAGTTTCGTTTGATAATGGTTTTTCAATGTTTTCGAGTTCTTATTCTGCGCTTGACAATTTTGTCACTCTCTTTCTAAGTAAGAATCAAACTGGCTACACTTGATTTAAGGCCACAATAAACCCAGTCTCTTGGTGTTTCAATTAAATACTTGTCACGTTATTTTTGATAAATGATTAGACAACTTAATTTGCAAGAAAAAGATCAATTTTACGGTTAATTCTTGAAGAGATATTTAATTTCTTTGGTGACTGGAATAAGACTCGCAAATTTTTGACCATTCGAAAAGTCGTGAGCTTCAAGAACTCAATATCTCAATATTGTGAAATTGATGATTCTGCAAAAGAGTTGACAATTTTTGTGGAAGTGAAGAAATCATATTGATGGAATCGAATTGATATTTCTGCTTTCTGGTGGTAAAACATCACTATCAGCAATTCATTTCTCACAACTTGTAAATACCTTTACGATTAACCAATAATTTCTTTTGGGAAAATTGAAAAAAAAAAATTTATAAAATAAAATTTAATAATTCTGGACCTAACACCATCAATTTGTTTTTTCTTGTCTAAGCGTGTAAATACTCTTCCTCCAGTTTGTTGACCTGTGTTCAAAACGTAGCTATTCTACCACGAAATTTGAGCTCCAACAATTGGTCAATTGGTCAACCGAGCCCAGCGACACTGGGCCCGGACTTGAAGACTAATTCTCCCCCCCTCCAACTACCTCACTCTACAACGAATAGTGAAATTGGACGCAGCGTGTATTCTTTGTTCGCGAAGTTTGTTCAATTTTTCTCAAGTTAACTACTGTGTTAATTATCTCTAACTTTCAAGTTAAAGTTTATTGAATCTCAACAAAATCATTAAAATTAAAGTCAATCAACAAATTAATTTATTTATCGTGAAGTGTACTAAATCTCGACGAGCGGGCTTTTCCCCGTTTAATAAAACGGGTTTGCCTTGCGGCTCAGTGTAATTCAGTGTGTTCAACATTATTTTTTCCTTCATCAAAAAACCGCCTCCTACAATCCACCCTAAAAAATTCATAGAAAATTCATCCACTCAAAACATTGGTCCTTCGAGTAGCCGGATCTGTAGGAAAGAAAAAGTGCGGATTTGTGAAAAAAAAGGGCGCCTCGTGTTGAAGAAAATTCGGGGTTCACACGAGCCAGTGAGAAGACAAAAAGTGTGTGCGAGGGAAAAACTAAATAACTAAAGTGATCCTTTGTGTTTACAAGGTCTTCGGTGTTTACATCGTAACGTAAACAAGGATTCAAAAAGTGAGACACTCAAGTCTCACTACAGAGGGTGACTCAACTGACACCCAACAATCGGTAAAGCAGATTTACCCAACAGTCGGCATAGCAGGCTTGGCACCCAACAGTCGGTAAAGCAGATTCCGGTTTACCGACCGTCGATAAAGAAGATACATCAACTCTGCAATCTAATTAAAATTTAATTTTGATTTTTTCACCAATTACATTTCAATTAATTACAGTGATGAATCAAGAGGACCAGAACGTGAGTCAAGGTGACGGCTCATTGCAATGGGAGAATGAAGTTAATCTCATGGGAGATTTATTCGACCCATTGGCTCCAGAGCCGTCCTCACCACTCAATGAAGGGGCTAATGGGACACCCGTTGGAGGGGGTCTCTTTCAACAACCTGCAACAACTCCTCTAGTGTCTCAACAACCGGCAACAACTACTCAAGTGACTCAACAACCTGCAGCAACTCTACCAGTGACTCAACAACTTGCAGAAGTTCTTGCTCTAGGGACTCAACAAAGTAGAGCAGCCAACGGTGAAGCTCAACAACAGGCTATCCCTCAAAAACCTGAAGATCGATTAACTAATGGGCAACGCAGTAAATTGAGAGAGTTGCCAATTAAGATTCAGGAATTGGAGGATCTCCAGGAGAACATCCAACGTGAAGCAGCTGAACTCAACAAGTCATCAATGCAGAGGCTGAAAGGATTGGAGAGCCTTGTCAACAACACCTGGGCAGAATTTCGTTCACTCCAGAGCGAAATAATGGAGTTTATTCCAGTTGCGATGGATCAACAGTTTGATGAGTCAATTCGTCGAGGCAAACAGGCCAAGATGAGGAACATCATGCTCATCTACGATCTCAAGGGTCAACTGGAGCAAGTGGAAGAGTCAACAAAGAATTCTCCGAGCAACCATGGAAATCAACTAGCGAGATTGGCCCTGCCAGTGTTTAGTGGATTGTTTCCTGAATGGAAACAGTTCAGCGATAGTTTCCAATCACTAGTTGGACAACTCGACATTCCAGACGTGCAGAAGTTGGCACGACTGAAAGAGTGTCTTCGTGGTCAAGCTGCAGATCTCATTGCGACATTCAACATCACAGAAGACAACTATGCCAAGGCTTGGGCAAAGTTGACGCAGAGGTATGACAACCCGAGGGTCATTGCTGCGTCTCTATTCAACAGAATCCTCACCATGCCGAAGATCAACAATCCAACATCAGAGAACTTGAGTGCGAATGCCTCCAAGACTCAAGAGACACTCGATTTTCTATTGAGTATGACGGGATTACCCAAGGACGAACTGATGGAACAGTTCATGGTGTACCTGTTGAGCAGCTCTCTAGATGATGGAACCCTGAAAGAGTGGGAAATCAAGATGAGTGATTCGAAGAAGTTTCCATCACTCCAGGAGTTGGTGAACTTCGTTGAAGCTGTGGCAAGAGAAATAAAAGCCGGAGAGAGATTCAACGACAATCCACCAAAGCAACAGCCGGGCAATTAGAAAAAGAAGAAGGCTGGAATCAACCACGCCACTCAACTAGGGCAAAACTCGGAACCTCCACCAACACCACCCAATTTGCAGAATTGTTGCAGTCACTGCAAGGGACAGCACTTTTTGGCGTATTGTCAACGATTCAAAGAGCTAACAGCAGCGCAACGATTCGAAGTTGCTATCAACAAGAGATTGTGTTTCAACTGCCTAGGGTCTCATAGAGTTAAAGAATGTTCTCAAGCGGGCAAGAAGTTCTGCCACAAGTGCCAGGGCAATCATCATACCCTGCTGCATGGAAGCAGCCCGTACCTGACTGGTCAACCAGCATCTCCAAAGGACAACAACAACCAGAAGGTCAACAATCCTCCAGGATCTGGTGGAGCTGATTCGAGTGAATCTTAATCAACACACTCAATTAACTCTTAACTCATTGGTCATTCTCTACAGTTGCTAACAGAGCATCAACAACTTCAATCAATCCAGAGATCATCAACAATCAGATGACTAATGAGGATAAGAAGGGACTCATTCAACCAGTCAATGAGGACATCAACAATCAGACAACTATCAAGAACGCTAGCAGAAACATCAACGAAGAAAGCATCTCCAATGAAAACATCATTGGTGAGACCATCAACAATCATCATCATCCTGATCATCATGCAGAGATCATCAACAATCAGAACATCTTGGAGCAGAGCACCAACCAGCAGAGCAGCATCAACCATTCAACAGCAGAGCAGCAATTTGTGCTTTTAGCCACAGCAAAAGCTCAAGTTTTATCACCGAGTGGATTCTCAATTGAAGCAAGGCTGCTCATTGATCAGGGATCACAGTTATCCTTCATCACAGACCAACTAGTCCGTCAATTGAAATTACAACGTAGATCATCAACAATAGAACTAATAGGAATTGGTGGTACCAATTCAGGACGCACGAAAGGACAAGTGACAGTAGTAGTGTAGCGGCCACTATAGCGCCCCCCACTCAAAGTCATCCCGCCCCACCCCTCCCATGCACAAGGCAATGACATCGTGCATGTGAGGAGTGGGGTGGGATGACTGTTACGTATGGAGTGCTGTAGTGGCCGTAAGAAATGTACGAGTGTGAGAGCAGTGCAGCCAGATCGTGGGTAAAACTTGCCCCTTCTCTAGCACCGCGCGCTCGCTACACACATGTGGCCGACGCCTGTCCGTGAGTCGGAATCCCGAAGCATGCCGGACGAAACCGAGCGTGACGTCACAGCGAGGAGAAATTATTCCCCTACCGGGCGATACAGAGAGCCAACACACACAACGACAAGTCGTGTCCGTGAGAATCCGAGCATAGCCGAAGTTTAATATGCATGTGCTAAAGAAATTATGCGATAATAAAATTTGTAATTAATTACAAAAATTACAATGATTGCACAGAAAGTTAAATAAAATTTTAAATAATAAAATAAGCAAATTAAGTAAAACTAAAATAATAATTTTATCAATCAAGTCTCCATTGTTTTATGTAATTTTAATTTAGTAATTAAATAAATATTATTAATTAGAACAGTTAGTAATAAATTTTATTAGTAATTATTGTTACTATTAACGGTTACTGATAACAGTTACTGAGAATGGTTACCGGGAATCCGGTTATCCTCAAACACAGTTTATATATAAGTTCTCACTTCCGGTTTTCAAGCGTTCGGTTAGAGCCGGGCGCTCCGCTTTTGCTTTATATGTGCGAAGGCGCCGGTTCCAATCCGCGACCAAAATGATTATTTTTTTTTATTTATTTATTTTTATTTATATATTTATTTATAATTTATTTTGCTGTAAAACACTGCAAGCTGTAGTTGTAACGATTATGACAGCTTGCAGTGCTTTTATTAGCTATCAATATTTTTAAGTACTAACAATTAAATAACTATTATTAATTAGAACAGTCAGTAATAACAGTTACTAATAACAGTTACTGAGAATGGTTACCGGTAATTCGGTTATCCTCAAACACAGTTTTTACATTAGTTTTTACCTATTCCTCTTAAGCGTCTGGTTAGAGCCGGACGCTCCGCTTTTGCTCCGTACGTACGAAGGCGCAAGTTCAAATCCACGACCAAGATGATTTTTTTTTTATTCATGAGGCAACAGCTTTCCACATCACCCAGGAGGTACTGTGCCATGGAATGCGTCCCCATTATTTGGGTGATTCTCTGTAAGGATGTTGAACAACCAATCCCAGAGGACTGATCGCTCGACATCCTTACAGAGAATCATCCATTTAACGTGGTGGGATCCCCTGTAGGCCTTTACCACGAACTTTGAATCTCAAACAAATCTTTAATTTAAATCATTCAAAATAATCAAAATTATTGGTCGTTTGAGATTCAAAGTTGAAAATTATTTTAGTTGATAAAATTGTTTCTAATATTGTAGCAAATTTAAACTATATTAAACATTTCGAAGTAAAGCTTTGAGCTCAAACTTCCTAATTTACTTAAATAAATAAATAAATCTACATTTTAAATAAATAAAAATCTCAATGACTAGGAATGGAAATAAAGCTAACTTGACTATTTTTAATGAATAAAAAGCTCAATGACTAGAAATAGAAATAAAGCTAACTTGACTATTTTTAATGAATAAAAAGCTCAATGACTAGAAATAGAAATAAAGCTAACTTGACTATTTTTAATAAATAAAAAGCTCAATGACTAGGAATGGAAATAAAGCTAACTCGACTAGCTATGAATAAAACTCTAAAACGACTCGATTTTTCGATTTTCCTCCATAACCCAGTCATCACTACTATCAAACCGACATAAACGCAAACTTTCAAGCTCAGGCTTCTTTTTCTTCGGATACAGATTGCAAGAGGTCATCATCTCGACATAATCTTTGTTAATGGTCCTTTCAGACTCACTCAAGTTCTTTGATTTAGTTGCGGATTTTATCACGCAGATCGAGTTGAGAGTTTCTACACTCAAATGGTTCCTTTTCTTTGTCTTGGTATCAGGAATTAGGGAAAATCCGCGTTCAGCCGCAGCATTCGAATGGGGAAGTGCTCTAATTACACCTAAGAGCAAGCGCAAATTTGGAAACTGAATGATCCCATGTGAATTTGCATAAGAGCAAATTGCCATCCACATCTCGTCAAATGACAATTTGCTCCAAGACTCCTTCAGATTTGGATCAACGTTATATAAAGCGAGCCATTCTTCCTGTAGTCCCTCTTCTGATATTTTGAGTCGCTGACAGACAGTTTTTACTTGAGAAAAAGATGTTTCTCGATCGGAATTATCAAGAGCCATTTCTTTCTCAAAAACAGTCAGACCATACAAAAACTTGTCATCCAATGGTAGCCTTTTACAAACTGATTTACAAGCTATTTCGTAAAATTTTAAACATTGGTAGCGAACTTCGTTGATGTCCGACTCCCCCATTTTTGACTTGCCCGTCGCTTCGTCCACCAAACTTTGGGTTTGCAAGTATTTTTTGCAATCATCACCAATAATTATTTCGGAAATAGGAAGCTGATTGTCCTGGGATTCGAAATCAATTTTGGGAATCTCATTAACAAAAAATTCTGGCACCGCCAAAGCTGGTTTCAAGAACTTCTGGGCAAGTTTGAGAAGAAACTTCATCGAACTTGGCTGTAACTGCTGGACTAATGTACCATTTCCTTGAAAATGTCCATTAATCTTGTTAAAACCGTCAAGTGCATCTCTCAAGAAAAGTAGATACGCTTTTGTCGAGGGCTTGTTCATGACTGTATACAATTCAACAGCATTAGCGTTGTTCTCAAAAGCTAGTCCGAGCAAAAACTGATAAATCGGTTCCCAATGTTCTAAAATTCTCGCAATAGCTTGTTGGCGAGATAGCCACCTAGTTGTGCCAGGGCGCAGAAGCGATGTGGTGATTTTGGCAAAGCTGGACTGAAAGATTTTATATTCCGCGGCGCGTTTGGGACTACCATTTACAAACGTAGGGACTCCTAAAATGAATTTATGAACTTCATCTGGAATCGCTTCACATGCCTCTTTAGAGGTGAGGGCAAGCGAATGACAAATGCATGGTAGCATCAAAAGAGGATCGATATGTTGGACCATTAAAGTGTGGAAAGATTGTTTATTACCGACCATAACCGCGGCATTATCACACGCGAAGCTAATAATTTGACTCAACGGAATTTCTTTTTTATCCAAAGCAGCTTTAAATTGCGCGAAAAGTTTCGGAGCTTTGCAGTCAGATGCATCAAGATGAATCATCTGCAACAACTCTACATTGACCGTTAAAGTAATTGGATGCACGTAGCGAATCATCAACGTCATCCATTTGTCATTTGTTATGTCAGAAGTTTCGTCCACGTAAACAGAAAACTTTGCCTTCTTCACTACATCAACAATTCTATCCGTTTCGCGAGTACAAATAACGTTATTTACGACTTGAGTAGCTTTAGTTTTACCCATTTCCATGGATTTCAAAACTGCAAAATCACCGATAGATTGAAAGAATTTTAAAATACTAGGCGCGTGCGTCAGAGGGATATTGTTCTCCGTAAGAAGTCTGGCAAAACGAATTTCTGCTGCGTGGACGCGTTCATTAAAGCTCATTCCAGATGAAGAAGTAGAAGAAGTAGTAGTATTAGTAGTAGAAGTAGATGTAGAAGTGGAAGTGGAAGTGGGGGTGGAAATGGGGGTGGAAGTGGAAGTGGACGTGGAAGTATTAGTAGTAGAAGTAGTAGTAGTAGTAGTAGAAGTAGTAGTAGTAGGAGAAGTAGAAGAAGAAGTAGTAGTAATAGTATTAGTAGCAGGAAAAGAATTAAATGGTGAAGTAGTAAAAGTTGTAAAATAAGTGGATGGAAAAGTCGAATTGGGAAAACCGGAAAGACTATTCATTTTTTTATGTTTCTCTAATCTCTCGACATGAGTTTTACATATCTCATGTCGTTTAATCTCCGAGGAACCGCAAGAGAAAATAGAATTACACGGGATACAAAAAAATTTTTGATCATCAGACGGACATTGTTTCACCCACGACCTCCACTCTGGATATTGGTCATACCATTGGAGTTGGAATGTCTTGGGTTTTTTTAATTTTTTTGCTGGAGGAGCATTAAACGAATCCATAATAGAAAAATAATTGAAATATTAATAAGAACAATAATTGAAAACTAATTAAAACGACACGATGCTAAAATCACCAACAAGAACAATAAACACACTGACAACACTAATATAAACTCTGAAAACACCCGCGAAATACACTAAAAGAAAATAAAAAGCCCGAGCGTCAACGGGTTAACGGCTAACTTAGGTTAATGACTCGAATAAATAAGTAAAAATTACCAAAATAACAATAAGAACAATTGTATCAACTAAAATAAATTTATTAATCACTTAATTAATAAGAATAATATTTGAATACCTTTAATAGTACCTGTAGAAACGTAGAACGTAATCAGCAGCCTTGTCATCCAGCATACAACACAAAAATTCACCAAGAACTGACGCATTTCTCATATTAACGGACAAACAAAAGAGTTGTCTTTTGTTACCGACGTCGACGTATGCGCGCCAAGGTAAACACGTCGACGTACACACGCTGACGGCTCCCGCGTTACAGTTTCGCATGGGGCATTTAAATTGGCGGGAAGAAAGATTTTTACAATTATAAACAATACAATCGAATGTTTTATTATCTATTAACTTACAGATTCATTGTTTATTACTAATAATTTTTTTACTGAAAAAAAAAAAATCATCTTGGTCGCGGGTTTGAACTTGCGCCTTCGTACGTACGAAGCAAAAGCGGAGCGTCCGGCTCTAACCAGACGCTTAAGAGGAATAGGTAAAAACTAATATAAAAACTGTGTTTGAGGATAACCGGATTACCGGTAACCATTCTCAGTAACTGTTATTAGTAACTGTTATTACTGACTGTTCTAATTAATAATAGTTATTTAATTGTTAGTACTTAAAAATATTGATAGCTAATAAAAGCACTGCAAGCTGTCATAATCGTTACAACTACAGCTTGCAGTGTTTTACAGCAAAATAAATTATAAATAAATATATAAATAAAAATAAATAAATAGAAAAAAAATAATCATTTTGGTCGCGGATTGGAACCGGCGCCTTCGCACATATAAAGCAAAAGCGGAGCGCCCGGCTCTAACCGAACGCTTGAAAACCGGAAGTGAGAACTTATATATAAACTGTGTTTGAGGATAACCGGATTCCCGGTAACCATTCTCAGTAACTGTTATCAGTAACCGTTAATAGTAACAATAATGACTAATAAAATTTATTACTAACTGTTCTAATTAATAATATTTATTTAATTACTAAATTGAAATTACATAAAACAATGGAGACTTGATTGATAAAATTATTATTTTAGTTTTACTTAATTTGCTTATTTTATTATTTAAAATTTTATTTAACTTTCTGTGCAATCATTATAATTTTTGTAATTAATTACAAATTTTATTATCGCATAATTTCTTTAGCACATGCATATTAAACTTCGGCTATGCTCGGATTCTCACGGACACGACTTGTCGTTGTGTGTGTTGGCTCTCTGTATCGCCCGGTAGGGGAATAATTTCTCCTCGCTGTGACGTCACGCTCGGTTTCGTCCGGCATGCTTCGGGATTCCGACTCACGGACAGGCGTCGGCCACATGTGTGTAGCGAGCGCGCGGTGCTAGAGAAGGGGCAAGTTTTACCCACGATCTGGCTGCACTGTGTGAGAGAGAGGAAATGAATAATTATCCATTATTCCTCGATCAATAAATAATAAAATAAATAGAACAAAAACGCTTTATTTAGGGAGAAGAAGACAATCCGGATTGTCTTTTCAATCTCCCATAATTTTGTTAATAAAAACCCACTGTTAACGGTAACAGTGGGATCACACGACTCCCACGTTACGCGTGTCGCGTTATCAGCGCGCGGGCCAAGTCCAAGCGGTTTTGGGAGAACCGCTTGGAATTCAGAGCTCTCCTTCATTTTTGGGGTACAAAATTTAACATTGTACCCTAAAAAATGAAAAAAACAAAAGTTGGTAAATATGGACCTACCATATATTGTGGACCAATGGTACAATATATGTGAAGGTCCATATTTACAATGTTTACCATGCCTGGTATACCTAATACCCATTACTGCAGGTAATAACTGAAGTTGGGTATCATGGGACAGGCAGGTGTCATGGTAAACTCTTGATATACCAATGGTACGTAATTACCAATGGTATTACAGAGCTTCACGGCTACTCTACCCTTACCATCATGCGTATGGATGCCTGCAATACCTATACCGGTAAAATAAAACGAACGGTATTACAGAACTCTGTACTAACCGTTTCTTTTCTATTGTGAGTGTCAGCGAGACAATGCAAAAGGCAGTGTGTCTCGCTCACACTCACTGCTACGCGCAGTGACGTCACCCTGTGACTAATTTTATTTGCGACAGCGCTGGGTTTTGAACCCTGGCCGGCCGCATGGTACGCACGTAGCCTACCACTCGACCAAACAAGATAAGAGTGGGGGTCTACAGAACGAAAGACCATTTAACAGGGTAGAGTGAGAGAGAAAGACGCATGACGTAGCGTGATTCCTCTCTCTCTCACTCCGTGGCCGATTATCGGGGTTTGAGTGAGTTTCTCTATCCATTCTCACTCTACCCCACGCGCTCGCGTAATGCACCCGAAAAAAATGAAAAATAATTAATGAATAATTAATTATCCTTACCCATAGTTCCGTAGACCAATCCTTCTGCACACCAATGTCACAGATTTCAGTTCTTTATTCACTGTTTTTTCTTAAGATACACTCAGCACTACATGCAGTCACTTTCATTCTCTTGTTTTTTCACTCTACACTTTCTTATTTTTAATGATAAATTTAAAGCGTTCGAAACAGATTTTTTTCGACGCAATTCAAATCTTAATCTAAAACTTAGAAACTAACACACACTACACCACTGCCTCATGATTGTCTTCGTCGTCGTCATCCGCATTATCATCGATGACCATCACATCGATTATATCGGGCTCATCCATGTCGTTACCCCAAGGGGGGTTGTTATTCCATGGAGGGTCCAGCTCGAAGTCCACCTCTACCAGGTCTTCTTCGTCCAGGTGTTCAGCAGCCCTGGTTTGCCGCTGTGCAGCTAGCCATTCCCTGTAGTGATGGCGCGAAAACTCATCAGCAGGGATGACTTGGGGGAGTGACATTAACTTATGCCAAGGATCCCCGTAGAAGTCATTTCAGTCATCCAAGTCTTCACGCTGCTCACCCTCAACTGGGGGCATGGGCTCCTGAGAACGAAGCCACCAGCGCCTGTCCGGACGCACAGGATCATCGGCCTCATAACCCGGCTCCTCTTCATACGGGTCAGGGTCCTCGTCATACGGTACCTCACCCCCTGTAGGTACACGGTACTCCAAAATAACGCCACAATCACCGCTTTCGCTGAACATCACACCACTGGTGGTAGCACCCCCGTCAATTTCACGCACGGCACTCTCACACCCTGTATCTTCACTTTTTCCGTCCACCACACTACCCCTCGGGTACACGAAATTACTCCCAATTACACGCATTTTTATGATTCGAGATCTGAACCGTAAAGCACTTGGAGAAAGACTGATGAAGAAGAAATGATAATGAGGTGTGGCATGGAAAAAAGTGTGCGTACCGTCGCGACATTATCAAATTTCTCTCAGACGATAGTCATAACTTCTCCAGACACAAATCTGCAGTCGCCGAGGCTGATGCCATAATCACATCAGCCACCAGGAATTCGGTGACTCGAATTTCCAGATAGATTCATTATCATGAGGCACACGTGTGAGATATGCCGAATACTGCGAAGAAAATCGAGAGCGTGTGAGAGAGAATGGATAATTAAATTATTCATTATTTCTCATTATTCGAATGTACATACTTGAATAATAAGAAATAAATGATCATTTATTGTGGGAGAAGAAGACAATCTGAATTGCCTTTCCAATCTTCCACAATTTCGATGATTGATGTTTTACTGTTACAGCCAACAGTAAGACCGCGGGGGTCGTCCTCGTTACGCGGGCCTGCGTTATCACCGCGAGAGTCCAGTCCAAGCGGTTTTGGGAGAACCGCTTGGAATTCAGACCCCCCGTCAATTTTTGGTGTACAAATATTTTCGATGCACCCTAAAATACAAAAGTTGGGTAAGATGGATCAATGGGTAACGTAGACCACAAGGTCATATAGCTATGTCCATCTTACCCCCACCTACCTCGAGCCAGGCTATTGGGGCTTGAGTGAGATTCTCCAACCATTCTCACTTAGCCCCCCCACCCTGTATCCCTCTCAGGCTCATACACACTACTGCCATATGACTGGGACAACTAGACCAAAAATGGAGGATATTTCATGATGAATAAATTAAAAGAAAAAATGCGTTAAAGTACAATATATATACTGGAGTATATTTTACATGAAGTATAATGAAAATACATAGATACATATGAAATTTTTCGTATACAAGGCTCTATTGATTATTCGAAAATTTTATCGAGTATAAAATCGATACAAAAAACGTGCAATTCATTCAAGACATGCTCATACTCGGCCATACTTCTTTCACATCCAGTTTCTTTCATTTTGATTTCAATAAAATTGAAGCATGAGGAATCATACAATCGACTTTTAATTACACTGCGCATTACATCACCGCTGACATTCTTCATGATTTCACTCGATTTTAACTGTTCCATAGAAGACTTGCCGTAATCAATCATACCACTGATACATTCTTCCACACAAAGAGACATGTCACTTAAATACACCAAACGTCCCGCGATCAAATTTTTCATTTTCGTGAGAGAATCGAAAGTGTCTTTAACCATAATGATGCGCGTTTGTTTTGAGAGCATTTCGCCCTCTATCACATTTGATGTATTTTCTTCTTCAATACGTATCACTTTAGATTTTAGGACTGTAAAATTCAGGCATCCATATGATAGCATGAATCCTGGATACTTCAAAGACTTATGTGATTCTGTTGAAAACGTTTTTGCAGTAATATCATTAAAATAGGCCTGGATATCGTTGAAGCAGGACAGGAATTTTCCCCATGACTCATCAGAGAACAATACGCCTTGATATTTCTGGTCAATAATCCCAATTACGGGCTTCACCGTGAGTGTGTCAGGATCCAGATTTAAACCGAGTACTACGTTCTTACACCGTGATTTATTCAAAGGATAAATAAGTGGCAACAGTAGACGAAACTTATCTTTGGCCAATCCTTGTGAATGTGTCGCTGTACGAGGCCCGTCGGAAGAAAGGACGTCTCCGCCAAGGTTTCCAGCCTCTGCTTCTGCTGTCTTGATTTTCTTCGTAAGGGGCTCCATTGATTCACTCATAACTATTTCAATCACTCGGGAGAGAGTTTGCAAGAAAGAGATGTTACTCCAACAGTGGACAACGCCCGAATGAGAATAATTTTTCAAATCATTAATAAAATAGGCTAAAACGCATTCGAAAATGCATTATCAGCGAAGAACGCGGTCACGGGTGCGGATGAACTCGTGATATGGCGTCATGCAGAGAATGAGGAGCGCTTAGGTAGCATCTTCAAATACAAAAAGAAGAAATGCATTCGGCTGACACGTGCCTCTATACGTGACTTTCTTCTGTTTCAATTTAGATGTGTGAGTGCATCAAGCATAGTTTTACATTTTATTTATTGGAGAAAAATTACAAGATATTATTCTTGTCTTGAACACAAATCAGTGAACATCTGCGAGTTAAAATGCAGCGCGTTGAGTGTCCACGTAAACGAAAATATTTCTATTTTTTAATGAGACTTATTGAGTTCATTTTGGAACGGATTCCTCAATATAAAAAAATATTTTGTGAAAAGCGAACGGAAATATGGTATCGATTATCGAGACCCTCTCTCGATCGTATTTTAGAGAGAATTATACGTCATACACCGTGTAATATTCTGAGCGCGGCTTTTAATGAAGGTTTATTGACTTCTCATCGAGGGATTTTACGTATCGTTGGCAGAGCAGTTAGTCGAACGACGAGATGGAGGGGTAAATGCTTGAAGCCTTTCTTAGAGATTTACGCAAGTAAGTACCTACATTACCAATAATATATTTTAAAAAGTTCTACAGGCCGAAATTGATATTTCTCATTTTTAGGAAAAAAACACAAGCAATCTTCAACATCATCAACTAGTGACGGCGATATCAGTGACTCAACGATAGATCTCGTTGACTCTTCAGAAGATGAGATTAATAACTTAGACTCGTCTGAAAATTTGAATGAGTGGGGTACTTTACCATTGAAGAAAAGATTGTCAATTCGTCGGCAATTTAGTACTACAAATGCAAATGCAAATGCAAATGCAGTTGAAAGTGAGTCAGCCAACTGCATCACTGTTTCCGATGATGATGATGAAACAGACCCCGAAAATTTATTTATGCACTCTCCGAATCATCAGGAAATTTCAAGAAATAAAAGGGAACGAGTACAGTCACCGCAACCAGGTCCATCAGGAATACAACAGAATCAAACGAAGAGGCAGCGTTATGAAGATTCAGATTCAGATGATGATTATCGTCAAGAATTATGGGATCTGGATGCTGATATGACGGCTAAGAGATTAGCAATGGATGCGTATTGGGGGATTCAATACGATGCTGTAAGGCAGGCACACAGACCAATGAATCCTGTAGCTTCCCAGTATCAATGTGGATCTGGCTATTCATCCGATAGCTGCGATTCAATGTCTATCAGAGGAATAGACAGTGAAGAAGGCACTCTATTGAGGGATGAAGAAAGATATTGCACAGACTCGGACGAATTCGGTGGCGGAGAAGAAGAACAAGAAGAACAAGAAGAAGGAGAGTGTCAAGAAAATGACAACGATCATAATATAGAGGTTGTTGACTATCACATTAGTGATACGGATGATGGGTCTGATGGAGACAACGAAGAAGAAGAAGAGGAAACTACCCGCTTACGAGGTAAAATGAAATGAAATTCTGTGACCTTTACACTTCTTCAGGCCCGGAACCCGTAATTCATACGTTGTCTATTATTTCTAGATCTTCGTTCTTTTTATGGGTACGTGCCTGAAGAATGATCAGCACTAATTTATCGAGAAGGTATGTCAAGAGAATATTTATATAAGAGCTCGGATTAATAATGATGGTTCTGATTGACAGGGCAGCAAACTGGAGGAAGAGTATTTACACGTTCAGACAAGAAAAAACAAATTGATGTAAAAAATGATGATGAAAGCAGAGAAGTAGAAGAAGGAGAAGAAGTGTTTGACGGTGTTCTACCACCAGGAGACCGTTTGCAAGTTCTGTCAACTACTGCTAAAAAATATCGAAACTTTAAAGCTATGGGTAAAGAATACGTAATCACAATTGTAGATCCTCCTCAAAACGAGAATATGATTGACTGGCTTGAAGGGGCTTTCAGGGATATTACAACATATATAACTGATTCGTGTCAACCACATGATCATGTAGGGTTTAGTGTGAATTTCGATAGATTGAATAGCGGCCCCGCTTGGTCGCGCTTTAGGAGAGCCCGGGATTACACACCAGATATTTTATGGGAGGTGGTAAATCGTATTTCGCAAAGTGTCGGGGGTCTCTCATCGGATGATAATTTAGTTATAACTGTAGCAATCGTTGAAGGCGTTGAGGGATCAGGGCGCAAGGCATTAACATACGAGGCTGTTTTTAAAAAATCAATCATTACTATCACCAATTCCGACAATCTTTGTCTCCCAAGAGCTCTTGTAGTTGCTAAACTCCATGCTGAGAGAGGTGAGATAAGATCAGGAGATCTCCAGAGAAAATGGAAGGCAATTATTAACAGAACACGTAACACTCAGCAACAAGAGGCTCTGAGACTGGTAAGACTATGCAATATCAATATACCTCCTCGAGGGTGTACTATACGAGAGATTAAGAAATTTCAAGATTATTATTTAGATGATCGAACGGCTATTGTTGTTTATGAATTTTTAACGTTTGGTAGAGGTGAGGATCCTATTTTCGATGGTAGACGGCGCGTACAACAAAGACATGGTAACATAAAACATATCCTTTATATATTGTATTATGAAAGAACGAATCATTTTCAACCGATTACTAATCTCCAAGGAGCAATAGCTGGTCGTGGTTTCTGTGAGTTCTGTATTCGCCCTTTCAGAGACAATGTAGAGCATCGTTGTACACGGAAATGTCCTCGATGCAAAGGGAATCCTCTATGTGAAAACACTCAACGCACGGTGTGTAATTTGTGTAATCGATGGTTTTTCAGTCGCATCTGCTATGATAATCATCGACAGAAAGGTTCAGCAAAACTGAAAGGAAAAAATGAAAATGCTAGTGTGTGCGATGCTCTAAAAATATGTATGCTGTGTTTTAGACTAATCAAAATAGATAGGCATAAACATATTTGTGGTACGGCTTATTGTAGAACATGTAACTGTAGGCGCGAAACAAATCACTACTGTTTCATGAGTCAGTTGAAACCAGTCGATCACAAACTAACCGTCTTTATATTTTATGATTTTGAAGCACAACAAAATGTTCGGCTGCGTGGTGATAGAAATGTGAAAATTCATATACCCAATTTTTGCGTAATACAGAAAGTTTGTACAGTATGTTGCAATGATAATAATATAGAAACCGCATGTAGAATATGTGGCATCCGTGAATACATTTTCCGTAGCAAAGATGACGCAGTCTCAGGCCTTGTAGATATTGCGTTTGCAGATTACCCGAAATGTAACAAAATTATTTGTCTTGCGCACAACGCAAAGTGTTTTGACGCACAATTCGTTCTTCGATATTTGGTAAATGTGAAGCGAACGCGATTCCCGAGACTAATATTATCGGGCACTAAAATTATAGAGATGCAGGTCGGTAACATCAAATTCCTTGACACACTGAATTATTTTCATATGCCTCTGGCAGCACTACCAAAATTGTTTGGTTTCGAAAATGAAGTATCCAAGGGGTATTTCCCTCATTTCTTTAATACACCCGAACATGTTGATTATAATGGTCCTATGCCAGCTCTGGAGTATTTTTCTCCTAACACTTTGTTTGAGAAGGATCGGCAGAAAATGATAGATTGGCATAGAGAAAAAGTACAGAGTGATTACATCTTCAATTTCAAAAACGAACTCGAGTTTTACTGTCGACAAGATGTGATAATTTTACGCAGAGCCAGTATTACTTTTCGGAATATTTTACTCGAAAAGACCGGTATATGTCCATTCACGCAGTGTAGTACGATCGCTTCTATTTGCTCTAAAGTTTATCGTACAATGTTCATTAAGCCCGACACTATCGGTATTTTACCCCAAGGTGGCAAATACAGATGCACGAGTACACAGTCTAAGAAAGCCATTTCATGGTTACTATTGGAAGAAGTTCGTCTAGGTCAGCGTATCACGCATGCGGCAAATGCAAAAGAGCATCGTCTTCCTTGCGGCATCATGGTTGACGGTTATTACGACAATGAACGTGGTACAAAAAAAGTCTATCAATTTTACGGCTGTTTTTGGCATGGCTGCATTAATTGCTACAAGATCAATAGACATTTAAAGCTACGTCACGGTGACTCACTTGACGCACGGTACGATTCAACGGTCTTATGTGCTAACAAAATTCGTCAACAGGGTTATGAATTGATAGAAATATGGGAGTGCGCTTATGATGAGCATATACGTAACACACCCAATGATCAAAATTTCGTGAATAATCATCCTTTCATCACTGATGAGCCTCTCAATCCTCGTGATGCTTTCTTTGGTGGTCGTACAGAAAATTATGTTACACTGTACGACGTGAAAAATACAGAAAAGATAAAATATTTAGATGTCACATCCTTATACCCTTTCGTCAATAAAACCGGTAAATATCCAATTGGTCATCCAAAAGTGTATGTAGGAAATGAATGTTTACAGCTGATCGGTAATAACAACAGTTTGGATACTGTGGAGGGTCTTGTCAAATGTAGTGTACTGGCACCGCGTGATCTGTACATACCAGTGCTCCCTGTTCGCGCTCACGGCCGTTTGATGTTTCCTCTCTGTAGATTATGTTGTGAAACGAGACAACAAGATCTTTGCAATCACGACAATGTTGAAGATAGGAAATTCATAGGTACTTGGGTAGTTGATGAACTTCGGAAAGCCGTTGAATGTGGTTACAAAATAATATCTGTCTTTGAAATCTACCAGTTTGATGTCATACGCTATGATCGAGAAAATAATTCCGAAGGTTTGTTTAATAAATATGTAGATAAATTCTTGAAAGAGAAACAGCAAGCCTCTAATTATCCCTCAGACTGTATCACCGATGACGATAAAAATAACTATATACAAGAATATTTAGAAAAAGAAGGTATTTTATTAGAGAAAGACAAAATTGAGTTTAATCCAGGGTATAGAGCTATATCAAAGATGATTTTAAATGCGTTCTGGGGTAAATTTGGTCAGAGAGAAAATTTACCACAAACAGAAATAGTTTCCACCAGACAAAGATTGTTGGAAATGCTCAATAGTCCGGAAATGATTGTATCAGGTATTTTATTTGTTAACGATAAAGTCATGTATGTTAACTATGTTTATATTGAAGATTCAATATTACAAACTCCCACTTCAAATGCTATCATTGCCGCATACACAACAGCACACGCACGCCTCAAACTTTACAGTTATTTGGAAAAACTCAAAGAAAGAGTTCTATACTGTGATACAGACTCAATAATTTTTGTATCAAAAGAAGGGGAATGGGAACCAACGTGCGGAAAATTTTTAGGGGATTTAACGGATGAGTTAGAAGAGCATGGAAAAGGGAGTTACATTGAATCTTTCATATCAGGGGGTCCGAAATTTTACGCATACATCGTCCGAAAGCCTAACGGTGATCGAAAAGAAGTTTGTAAAGTAAAAGGCATTACACTCAATTATAATAATAGTCAACATATCAACTATACGACTGTCAGGGATCTGATTACAGGCAGGAAAGAAGGTCCCATCAAGATATCATACGATGTAATACGTAGAACGGCTTTCCACAGAGTAGTAACAATGAAGGAGGAAAAAAAGACTTCTATTTGTAGTACTAAGAGATGCTGTAAAGATGTATATAGAACTGTACCATTTGGTTTCAATATTGCCTGATATGTAAAATAAAGTAATATAAAACATTCTTTATATTTTCTTCAATTACTCTAACGAACAAAATTTCATTCACTACTAATATCTGCTTACTGAGCAGGATGCTGTTATATATAAGACGGCGCTATGTAGTTTTTTATTGCTCTCCTCTTCAGTTTTAGTAATCACTAAAAATTATTTTGAACAAAAACCAGTCGATTTTTGTATCGTTCAATTTCTTCAACGCGAAAACGGTAGTAGGGGACGATTGCTGTGAGGATCTTTCAGGCTCAGAGGCCAGAGATAAGAAAAGACAAATGCTGTATTTAGTGTTTTTATTCTAGAGAATATAGGTGTCCGGCACCAGAATACAATTTTTTATCATGGTTAAGATATTATCGCCTGAATGGTCATTGCAATTTCTCCTCGACACACCGCACAAACTGACATATCAAATGCACAATTAACACATGCAACCATGTGTCGACAGGGTAAGAACACAATCCCTAATTCTCCATTGTAACAAATTTTACACATCCGCCCATCGTCAGCTGATTGTAACTTAGTCTGTGGCAGCGGTTTCAGGCTCTCATGAAACGTCCTCAGTTTCATTTTATAGTCTGTGTCCTCAGGATGTATTATGGTCTTTACCGTCTCCAGGTCCAAAATATCGAGTCGGACTGTACTCGGTAATTGCAATTCTGTCTGTTCACTACGGAAATCTGGTGATGCATTTGGCCTGTAGTCTTCCCTGTAATACCTCCAGACATCTTTCCTCTGAGGTATTGGCCCTGTATCAGGATCAACACCAATCGGTACATTACCACATGGCATTTTACGCACGAATTTACAAATTGGTTTCCAGCGTTGATGATCAGACATCGGATTATCTCCTTCACCCCACTCGAAAATCTCAACACCACATTCAAAACATTTAACGCGATCAGCGTCACCAGTGAAGAAAAATCCAGCCACTGCTAATTTAGATGGTTCTAAGCATGTTGCTGGCCAATTTTCATAGCTAGCAAGTCTTGCGAATTCTAATCGGTAATCGATTGATGGATGATCGTGATGATCTGTTTCATCAATGTGAGGTGAATCGTTTGGTGATCGCGGATATCGTCTGTCCATCTGTAGAGTATCCAAAACCACTGTTTCTTCCTGGAGCTGCATGTCATATTCATGAGCCTCCATATTTACTTTAAAAGACTGTAGAAAAAACTGATGAAATGACAAACTGTACTCTCTTTATACTCATTCCCCCACTCATTTTGAATACTGTTCACTGAAAACAAATCTGAAATTATTTGATTCACCCTGTTTACTCATATGTAATTGAATAAATTCGTACCCTTCGCACTGCTTATATTGTTCTAACGAGAGAATCAATCACACGAGTATCTCAACGGTTTCTGGAGAGGAAATGCTGATAATTAGTGCAATTACGGGACTCTGTATTTATTTCTTATTATTCAAGTTCACACATTTCTGTAGATACTTGAGTAAGGAGGGATAATGAAGAATCTCGTTACTAGTTTTCCCTCTCTCACTCTCATTTTCTGTCTCCCTTCCAACATTCACCGCACGTGTGGCCAAAGCAATGCATCTAGCTGAAAATACCGAATCAGCGTATTCTTGATAGCTGATGAAGTTATGGCGTCATTTTCGGAAGTTGCAGCTTTCTATACAGAGAAGTGATGACCAACATCTGAGAGAAATTTGATCATGCAAGAGTGGTATATGCGTTCTTTGATACAACACCGTATTATCATTACTTTATTAGTCTCTTTCTGAACGTCTTCCCGTTCGTATCCCGAGCGTCTCGAAAATGCGCGTAAGTGATGGGCATTACATTTTCCTAAAGAACAATGTAGTTCTAGATGATAATACTGAGGTGTGGTGTGACTATCAGTAGTGTTAAAGGTATTGAGTATCCTGTATCTTCTACATCGGATATGTAGGTAGGCTCATCATTTATTGTAGACATGACAGCCGTAACTCACCGATCCTCTCTGACAGCCGGAGGCAGCCAGGCTTTCGAAGATGACCCAAGCCCCTACGAGCTTGAACCTGATTACAATGCAGAGGATCCCTTGAAGCCTGACAGACGCTGGTGGCTACGTTTAGAAGAACCATCGTCAACGCTTGAACCAGAAGAATGTCTCGAGGACTTGGCGGCCTGGTGTGAGGAAGACCTATACGTCTATGATCGTAAAGGTCTTCCTCAAATAATCAATGGGTGTAATTACAACCGCGAAAAATATGAGCAATATTTAGCACAGCAGCGGGAGTATTGGGGTGGAGAGTTCGAGGAGGAATTGATAGAGGTGCCTCCGGCGATCCCAGTTGACTTGGACCCTCTTGACGGTCAGTTTGAGGATGCTGAAGAAGATGGAGATGCAATACCTTGGTGGATTCCGGATGGTGTGGAACCTCCTGACGAACAGTGTGTGAACCTTGACGGGCAATTTGAGGACGCTGAAGAAGACTGAGATGCGAAACTTTGGTGGATTAAGGATGGTGTGTAACCTCCTGACGAACAGCGTGTGAACATTGAAGACCAAAATATGGAGTAAAAGGTGTGTTCTAGGCTGGGACTGTTGGAGAATGGAAGGAGAAGTAGACGAGCAAAATGAAACACAGTGTAGTTGAAGTGTATCTGATAGTTTAGTGCTAGTGCGAGTCAAAAAACGCTGTTTTGAACACTCTTCATTCAGTAGGAAAATAGCAGTATAGAATCATTAATTTAAAAGTACTGAAGAAAAAGTGAAACTTGTGGTGAATGATAAATGTGAAAGCGAATATTGAAGCGTGAGTGGCAGTTAAAACAATGAAATTTCGGCACACATGGATTATTATTTTTCATAGGCAAGATTGATTAATGACCAGTGGTAAAAAATCTCAAATGCTCATTTTCCTTGTTCATGAGTCGAAAATGATAGATTATTGTATACATGCGAAGATGTGAGTCAAACTATTTGATGACAATGGAAATGCTTCATTGGTGCATTTTGTTGAAAATGATGTAAGCACGTCAGCACGTTTTGTAGCCTGCAACTGTGCGAAATTCAATCACTTTGATTCTTGTCAAAATGACACGTACGCTTTTTCTACGGCTCATCTTTTCACGGTTGATTAGTTAGTCATGTTTGGAACGTCTTCGAGTGAGGATCATGAGTGGCATCAAAAAATGAAGGATCGAAGGGAACTAGTTTCAAACGCTTCGTTGAATTGTGCTGTGCGAACGCGAAGTGAATTTTGTCCAGTGAAAGAACATGGAATTGTGTGAAGGAGAAAAGCAATGCACATACTCTGCATGCGGATGATTAATCGTTTAGAAAGTAAGAATCATTAAAATATCCAATTATTTACTGGTGGGGCTCAGTTATAGGTATTTGGAACATTGACCCACAATACCTAGACTGTCCATAATATCCGGATCGTCCCGACGTACCGACACTCAGGGTGCTACTACCGTTGATAGTAGCTTTTGGGAGGGATACACAGAGATATATGGACTCTTTGGTCCACATTGCTCAAGTGTCCCATATTATACAACTTTTGTCTTTTTTGAGGAGTAACCGAAAAAATTTTGCTCCGTAAATGGAGAAGTGCTCTGAATTTGCAGCGATTATCTCAAAACACTTGGATGAGGTGCACGGGATACGGTCGTATCTCCGTGTATATAGTGTTTTTATTTAAGGAATCCTCCCTGTCACGTTCAATAAAGGTATTTCCTAGTGTACCGGCCACTACAGTACTCTCTACTTTACCGGTCAGCCCCCCTCCACTATCGCCCAGCTGTGGAGTATGCTCCTACTCCGTTCAGGTGGGGGATAGTGGTGGGGGACTGACCAGGAGTGGGGGGCGCTATAGTGGCCGCTATACTACTGACAGTCACCTTACAGTCGATGCATCAACAAAAGCAGGCACAACTAAACGCCCACATTCTACGTCGACTTACAACAAGACTGCCATCTTTCTCGTGCAAGTCTGCATCAATCGGCTCATTAGCAGAACTCCAACTAGCCGATGATGATTATCTCAAACCTGGTTACGTCGACATCATCATTGGGGCTGATAACTATGGGCAGATCATAGGAGATGAAGTTATCAGGTCCGGAAACTCTCAATTAGTTGGCCAGCGCACCCTCTTTGGTTGGATCTTGTCAGGTCCAATCTGCTGCAAGGGTTGTTCAACGGTGACCTCTTTAACGGCCGTGAAGAAGTCAACCAATGAACAACTGATAGAGCTCCTACAAAGATTTTGAAAGCAGGAAGAGCTGCCGAACCATTCAACATCAAGAGAGCTATCACCAGAAGACCAACAATGTGAGGAACATTTTGTAAAGACTCACACAAGAGGTAGCACCGGGAGATACGTCGTAAGACTACCTCTACGAACATCAACAAATGCTCTCGGTGACTCAAGATTTAAGGCCTCTCGTCAACTACAAGGAGTTCTGCGTCGTCTCAATTCAAATGAGACGTATGCTAAGCTGTACAAGGACTTCATCGAAGAGTACGAGGCACTTGGACATATAAGACGAGTTCCTGATGATACACCAAACCCATCAAAGACCTACTATCTACCGCATCGTGGAGTATTCAGAGAATACGCCATCACAACAAAGTTGAGAGTCGTCTTCAATGGCTCGAGTCTAAGCTCAACAAACGTCTCCCTCAACGACATCCTCTACACAGGAGAAAAGCTCCAGGTCGATGCCATGGATGTGCTCACATGGTTTCGCAAACACAAATATGTCTTTGGTACGGACATAGAGAAGATGTTCAGACAAATCAACGTTCTCCCAGAGGACTGGGACTTATTGAGAATTTTGTGGGTCAACGAGGAAACCAACAAGCTCATCACCTATCAACTCACCACAGTGACATATGCTACGAGTTGTGCACCGTAGCAAGCATTGAGATGTCTTCAACAACTCGCAGTTGATGAAGGGCATCGATATCCAGCAGCAGTAGAGGCTATCACCAAGGGACGTTACGTAGACGACATCTACGGAGGCTCTAGCAATCAGAATGAGCTCAAGAAAATCATCATTCAACGAATTGGGCTGTGCAAAGCCGGAGGATTTCCATTGCAGAAGTGGACGAGCAATTGTTCTCAAGTACTCCAACAATTGGGTCTTTCAACTGGAAACTCTACAGTTAATTTTGAAGAAGCTGTCATCAAAGTACTTGGATTGTGTTGGCAACCCTCTACTGACTCATTCCAGTACAAATCCAAGCAGTTCAACTCAACGATCTTCACCAAAAGGACCCTTCCGTCGGAAATCGCTCAAATCTTCGACCCGTTGGGATTCATCACTCCAGTTGTTGTAGGAGGAAAAATGATTATCCAAGATCCATGGAAAATCAAACTCGGGTGGGATGATCCCCTGCCAACTGAGCAAGTTCATCAATGGAGAAACTTCAGAGAAGATCTCACCAAGCTGAATCAACTATCAATCTCCCGATGGTTGAGAAACTCTCCAACGACAGTCAACGTGCAAATATAGCTCCAGCTATGGGAGCAGTAGTGTATCTACGAACGGAAAGTATCAACGAGCCTACTACAACAACTCTGGTGTGTGCTAAAACAAGAGTTGCACCTATCAAACGCACCACCATACCACGGTTGGAACTCAACGCAGCTGCCATGCTAACACAACTGGTAATCTGGACCATCAACACCCTGGAGATGAAAAATCCAGAAATTTATCTATGGTCAGACTCGACAGTTGCTCTAGCTTGGATAAACAGCCACGCCTCAAGATGGAAAGACTATGTCCACAACAGAGTCGCTCAGATTCAAGAAGCGTTGCCAACAGCCACGTGGAGACATGTCAGTGGACTCGAAAATCCAGCTGACTGTGCTTCTCGTGGGGTAACAGCACAACAATTGTCTGTTCATCAACTATGGTGGACTGGACCTGAATGGCTACGCCAAGAAGAAGATTCTTGGCCATCATCAACGACTGAAGTCCCAACAGAAGCGTCAGCTGAAGAGAAGCCTGCTCCATCTCATCCAGTAGCAGTTAGGCTAAGGGTTCACGCCATGGCCGAAGTTCTCGAGCGATTCTCAACATTGGAAAAGGCTCTTCAGGTGACAGCAACCATCAACAGGGCCATCGATAGATTCAGAAGACAACCAGCTCCACCATCTGCAGCTTTAACAACAGTGGAACTCAACGAAGCACGATTGTTCTGGGTAAAAATCACTCAATTTCAATATTTTTCCTCTGTGTTACAGACGCTCAACAACGGGAACCAACTACCAAATCGTCATCTCATGGCCAACTTGACACCAACTCTTGATAATCAAGAAATTCTCAGGCTTGGAGGACGATTGAAGAACGCATTGTTGGATCCAGAAGAAATACATCCAATCATTCTGCCCTGACACTCGAAACTAACCAGTTTAGTCATCGAGCAAGCTCATCGACGCACTCTTCATGTTGGAACTCAACTTACTTTGGCAGTCACACGCCAGATATATTGGATTGTTGGTGGCAGGAACACGGTGAGAGCTTTCATTCAACAATGTGTTACCTGCACTAGACATCGAGGAAGATTGGCTCAACAATTGATGGGTCAATTGCCCTCTCAACGAGTCCCACCAGCACGAGCGTTTCTCCACACGGGAGTGGACTATGCAGGTCCACTACCAATCCTCAAATGGAGGCCAACAAACGCTCAACCAACGACTGTTCACATAGTCGTCTTTGTGTGCTTCACAACCTCAGCAGTGCATCTCGAGCTTGTCACTCGACAGACGACGGATGCCTTCATCGGAGCCTACAAACGGTTCACGGGAAGAAGAGGCATTCCGGAGAAGATGTATAGTGACAATGCATCAACACTAACTGGGGCAGCCACAGAGTTGGACAGGCTCTATCAACCAGCCACTGACGAGAATCAACGAATACAAGCTGCCCTTGCCACCACTGGGACTCAGTGGTCGTTTATTCCACCAAGAGCACCACATTTTGGTGGTAAGTGGGAGGCAGCTGTTAAATCAGTGGAGTACCACCTCAAAAGGGTTCTTGGAACAACAGTGGTCACCTACGAGGAACTCAACAGCATCCTGATTTAGATTGAGGCTTGTCTGAATTCTCGACCGATCTCACCAATGTCTGATGACCCAGAAGATCTCCAAGCTCTAACTCCAGGGCATTTTCTGATTGGTGAACCTCTTCAACTATTACCAGAGCCATCAGTTGAACACGAGAATCCCAACAAACTTCAACGATGGAGCCTGGTGACTCAGAAAATTCAACAATTCTGGAAACGTTGGTCAAAGGAGTGCCTTCAACGATAACAGGAAATCTCCAAGTGGAAACATCAACAACCCAACATCCAAGTCGGTGACATGGTCCTTATGGTTACAGAAGACCATCCTCCGGCTAGATGGCTTCTAGCAAGAGTCGTTGACGTCTCACCAGGTGCTGACGGACTCAACCGAGTCGCCACAGTCAGAGTTGCCCAAGCAGAAGTACCAACAATGCCAGATGGGACTCCAAGGACAGACAAGGTCACTGTCACCTTCACCAACTACACCAGACCAATTGCAAAGCTCTGTCGGCTTCCAATTGACTCAACTCAAGATGACCAGCCAGCTCAAGAGGCCCAAACAGAAGACCAACGACAATCAGATGAAGAAGACCAACGAGAATGAAAAATTCAGCAGATCAGGCCTGCTGAATGGGGGGAGGATGTTCAAAACGTAGCTATTCTACCGCGAAATTTGAGCTCCAACAATTGGTCAATTGGTCAACCGAGCCCAGCGACACTGGGCCCGGACTTGAAGACTAATTCTTCCCCCCTCCAACTACCTCACTCTACAACGAATAGTGAAATTGGACGCAGCGTGTATTCTTTGTTCGCGAAGTTTGTTCAATTTTTCTCAAGTTAATTACTGTGTTAATTATCTCTAATTTTCAAGTTAAAGTTTATTGAATCTCAACAAAATCATTAAAATTAACGTCAATCAACAAATTGATTTATTTATCGTGAAGTGTACTAAATCTCGACGAGCGGGCTTTTCCCCGTTTAATAAAACGGTTTTGTACATTAAGATGTACAAAACAATTAAATTTATTAAACAATTAAATTTATTAATAAATTAATTTTTATTAATAAATTTTATTTAGAAAATCAAATTTCGGGAAAAATATGTAATGCGCAAGATTTGTTTACTTATGCATTAATATGTATACATAAACATAATGTAGTACATCATATGTATGCTTGCGCATTACATATTTTTTCCGAAATTTGATTTTCTAAATAAAATTTATTAATAAAAATTAATTTATTAATAAATTTTATTTAGAAAATCAAATTTCAGAAAAAATATGTAATGCGCAAGCAGGATTTGAACCCACGACCCTCTGATTACATGTCAGGTATTGTGCATATATATAATACATATCATATTAATCATTAATATGTACCCATACTTATATGCCTGGGTATGCCTATGTAGTAAATATGTATTAATTCATATGTATATGATGTAATAGATTAAATATTTATATATATATTATAGTTATAGGCCTTGCGGCTCAGTGTAATTCAGTGTGTTCAACATTATTTTTTCCTTCATCGAAAAACCGCCTCCTACAATCCACCCTAAAAAATTCATAGAAAATTCATCCGCTCAAAACAACCTGTCAATCAGAAACATCATTATTAGTCAGAGCTCTTATATAAATATTTTCGTGACATACCTTTTCGATAAACTGGTGCTGATCATTCATCAGGCACGTACCCATAAAAGGAATGAAGATCTAGAAATAATAGAAAACGTATGAATTACGGGTTCCGGGCCTGGAGAAGTGTAAAAGTCATAGAATTTTTACCTCGTAAGCGCATAGTTTCCTCTTCTTCTTCTTCGTTGTCTCCATCAGTCCCATCATCCGTATCACTAATCTGATAGTCAACAACCTCTATATTATGATCGTTGTCATTTTCTTGACCCTCTCCTTCTCCTTCTTCTTCTTGTTCTTCTTCTTCCTCTTCTTCTTCTCCGCCACCGAATTCATCCGAGTCTGTGCAATACCTCTCTTCTTCCCTCAATAGAGTGCCTTCTTCACTGTCTATTCCTCTGATAGCCATTGAATCGCAGCTATCGGATGAATAGCCAGATCCACATTGATACTGGGAAGCTACAGGATTCATTGGGCTGTGTGCCTGCTTTACAGCATTGTATTGAATCCGCCAATATGCATCCATTGCTAATCTCTTAGCCATCATATCCGCATCCAGATCCCATGATTCTTGACGATAATCATCATCATCTGAATCTGAATCTTCATAACGCTGTCTCTCCGTTTGATTCTGTTGTATTCCTGGTGGACCTGGTTGTGGTGACTGTACTCGTTCCCTTTTATTTCTTGAAATTTCCTGATAATTCGGAGAGTGCATAAATAAATTTTCGGGGTCTGTTTCATCATCATCATCGGAAATAGTGATGCAGTTGGCTGGCTCAGTTTCGACTGCATTTGCATTTGCATTTGTAGTACTAAATTGCTGACGAATTGACAATCTTTTCTTCAATGGTAAAGTACTCCATTCATTCAAATTTTCAGACGAGTCTGAGTTATTAATCTCATCTTCTGAAGAGTCAACGAGATCTATCGTTGAGTCACTGATATCGTCGTCATTAGTTGAGGATGTTGAAAATTGCTTCTACTTTTTGTCCTGAAAATGAGAAATATCAATTTCAGTCTGTAGAACTACTTTAAAAATATTATTGGTAATATAGGTACTTACTTGCGTAAATCTCTAAGAAAGGTTTCAAGCATTTATCCCTCCATCTCGTCGTTCGACTAACTGCTCTGCCAACGATACGGAAAATCCCTCGATGAGAAGTCAATAAACCTTCATTAAAAGCCGCACTCACAATATTACATAGTGAATGGTGTATCATTCTCTCTAAAATACGATCCAGAGAGGAACTCGATAATCGATACCATATTTCCGTTCGCTTTCCACAAAATATTTTTTTATATTAAGGAATCCGTTCCAAGATGAATTTAATAAGTCTCATTAAAAAATAGAAATATTTTCGTTTACGTGGACACTCAACGCGCTGCATTTTAATTCGCAGATGTTCACTGATTTGTGTTCAAGACAAGAATAATATCTTGTAATTTTTCTCCCATAAATAAAATGTGAAACTATGCTTAATGCGCTCACATATCTAAATTAACATTCTGAAAACAGAAGAAAGTCACGTATAGCGACACGTGTCAGCCGAATGCATTTCTTCTTTTCTGTATTAGAAGATGCTACCTAAGCGCTCTTCATTCTCTGCATGACAACATATCACGAGTTCATTCTCACCCGTGACTGTGCTTTTTGCTGATAACGCATTTTCGGATGCGTTTTAGCCTATTTTATTAATGATTTGAAGAATTATTCTCATTCGGGCGTTGTCCACAGTTGAAGTAACATCTCTTTCTTGCAAACTCTCTCCCAAGTGATTGAAATAGTTATGAGTGAATCAATGGAGTCCCTTACGAAGAAAATGAAGACAACAGAAGCAGAGACTGAAAACCTCGGCGGAGACGTCCTTTCTTCCGACGGACCTCGTACACATTTACAAGGATTGGCCAAAGATAAGTTTCGTCGACTTTTGCCGTTTATTTATCCGTTGAATAAATCACGGTGTAAGAACGTAGTGCTCGGTTTAAATCTGGATCCTGACACACTCACGGTGAAGCCTGTAATTGGGATTATTGACCAGAAATATCATGGCGTGTTGTTCTCTGATGAGTCATGGGGAAAATTCCTGTCCTGCTTCAACGATATCCAGGGTTATTTCAATGATTTTACTGCAAAAAGTTTTCAACAGAATCACATAAGTCTTTGAAATATCCAGGATTCATGCTATCATATGGATGCCTGAATTTCACATTCCTAAAATACAAAGTGATACGTATTGAAGAAGAAAATACATCAAATGTGTTAGAGGGAGAGATACTCTCAAAACAAACGCGCATCAGTATGGTGAAAGACACTTTCGATTCTCTCACAAAAATGAAGAATTTGATCGTCGGACGTTTGGTGTATTTGAGTGACATGGCTCTTTGTGCCGAAGAATGTATCAGTGGTATGATTGATTACGGCGAGTCTTCTATGGAGCAGTTAAAATCAAGTGAAATTATGAAGAATGTCAGCGGTGATGTGATGCGTGGTGTAATTAAAAGTCGATTGAGTGATTCCTCATGCTTCAGTTTCATTGAAATCAAAATGAAAGAAACTGGATGCGAAAGAAGTATGCCCGAGTATGAGCATGCTTTGAATGAATTGTACGTTTTTTGTATCGATTTTATACTCGATAAAATTTTCGAATAATCAATATAAACTTGTATGCGAATAATTTCATATGTATCTATGTATTTTCATTATGCTTCATGTAAAATATACTCCAGTATATATTGTCAATTAACGCATTTTTTTAATTTTTTCATCAGGAAATATCCTCCATTATAAGACGTTTATATTTTTCTCACTCTAACGCACATCCTTTCTATCTTCGGAACAATTTCCTTTAAGATAATGAGATCAAGAGAAACACACATGACGTAGCACGATTTCTCACTACGTCATAAGTGTCTCACTCACTCTCATAGCCTTAAAGGCAATTGTCCTCAGGCATATAGTGTTAGTGTGTATGCGTCTGAAAGGGGTACAGGGTGGGGTTGAGTGAGGATGGTTGGAGAATCTCCCTCAAGTCCCAATAGCCTGGCTCGAAGTGGGTGGGGATAGATGGACATAGCTATATGCGCTTGTGGTCTACGTTACCCATTGATTCATCGCACCCAACTTTTGTATTTAGGGTGTATCAAAAATTTTTGTAGCCCATAAATTAACAGGGGGTCTGAATTCCAAACGGTTCTCCCAAAACCGCTTGGGCTGGGGCACTCGCTGTGATAACGCAGCGCCCGCCTAACGCAGCCGCACGTAACAATGATGGCCGCGGCTCCATTGTTGGTGGTAGCAGTAAATATCAATCATTGAAATTGCGGAAGATTGGAAAGACAATTCAGATTGTATTCTTCTCATACAATAAATGATCGTTTTTAGGTCGGGGATTTCGGGTGATTCGAAAAGACAAGTCGGTTCATCTTTCTCCTCTTCTTCTGTCACAATCATCGTGTATGTATATCTTATTATTCAAGTTTATACATTTCTGTATGTACTTGAATAATGGAAAATAATGATTAATGAGAAATGATGAATAATTGAATCATTCATCATTTGCCTTCCTTTCTTTCTTTCTTGAAACATACACCACACGTGTGGCTTGGTCAATGATTCTAGGAACGTGCCTGAAAGTGCAGCGTCGGTGAATTTCTTCGTAATGATATGCATATCATATCACATCACTACGCTCTGGAGATGTTTGGTCACTGGTGTTACGCCTATATAAACGGCCCTACTTTCTTCTACGGGTGACTATTCTTACGCGTGATTAATCAGTCACCTTCGAAGCAGCTCAACGAGAAGTTGAGAATAATCGGCAGAAATTTTATAAAATCAACGGGGACCGATCCCCAGGTGGGTGTCGTAGAGCCGGGATGCTCTGTGCAGGCTGATCTCCCTATGGCAGTGAACCATGTTCCTAAACAGAGGGAGGTAGCCTTTGACGATGACCCCGAGCTCTACGAGTATTGTGAGGGGTACACCGAGGGGGAAGACCCAATGTGCCCAGATAGGCGGTGGTGGTTCCGTGTACAGGTGCCTAAGGATGCGAGTGAAGGGGAGCACCCCTCGGACTTAGTGATCCGGAGCAATACCCCTGGTGCAATGTGGATGCAGACAATGTCTCTACCCCTCACCATAGAGGGTACCGAGTACAGCAGGGCTGCTTACCAGGATCGGCTATCTGCACAGCATCGAGTGCGTAGGAACGAGCAGTTTGAAGAAAATTTGGCTGGAACAAAGAGGGAGAGTGACCACGAAGAAGACGGAGAAATGGATGATCCTGGTGACGGTAATGGTGAGGGGGAGTTTTTGATCATTGGAGAAGAGTTTCCAGACGTCGTGGATGATCTAAATATCATCGATGAGATCCATATGATGGTCATCAATGATAATGCCGATGATGACGACTAAGACAATCGCGAGGCAGTAGTGTAGTGTGCTTTAGTTTGTATGTTTTAAGTTAAGATTTAAACCACGTCGAAAAACTCTGTTTCGAACGCTTCAAATTAATCAATAAAAATAACAAAGTTTACAGTGACGAAAAGAATAAAAGTGACTGAATTTAGTGATTAATGTATCTTAAGAAAAAAGTGAATAAAAAACTGAAATCTGTGGCATTGGCGTGCGGAAGAATTGGGTCTATCCATAAGTAAGAATAATTAATTATTCATTAATTATTTTTATTTTTTCGAGTGCATTGCACGAGTGCGTGGGGTAGAGTGAGAATGGATGGAGAAAATCACTCAAACCCCGATAATCGTCTGCAGAGTGAGAGAGAGCGGAATCACGCTACGTCATGCGTGATTCTCTCTCACTCTCCCCTATTGAATGGTTCATTATACTGTAGACCCCCACTCTTATTTTGTTTGGTCGAAATAGATTTTTATTGCATCATTTTACATTGACTGATTTCCACTTGTGTGCCACAAACGACACCCCGAGATTCCATTATGATACACTACCAACAAAGTGGCTTAAATATTCAAAATAATTATTAATATAAATATAATTTGTAGTCTTTTTCTTTTTTATTTTCACACACAGTTGTTGCTTCTTTGTTCCAGTCTTCTACCTCTAATGTTCTCTTCTACTTTTAGCAACGATCGCCCTTCTGATAAACAATTTTAATGTGATTAATGCTACGCTGTAGGCACACCTTGCCAGACATCCCTGTACCCATCGTTCACCTGCTCCAATTGACTTCATGAGCCTGGTGAAGCTGTTTATTTCCTCTGTGCGTACCACTTCACCGAAGCACCCCAGAACGATTATCCCCAGCGATGCTTCGCAGCCGCACATCAGGCTCATCTCTGTGCACAAATTCCTTCCTCTCTCCACCTCATGTACATTATCTGTGTCTACATGCACCTCAGAGTTGACGCAGTACTTCACCCTCTTCACTTTTTCTTGCTTCACCAGGTTCTGGATGTGGGATATTGTCACTTCCAGCATGATGATCCGCTTCACTGGTGCTGATGTCCTTAGCACAATGTCTGGCTTGTGGTGGTGAAGTGGGTGATCGGTTTTCACTCCCCCTCCTGCTCGGATCTTAAACTTAACTCCACTCTCGTTGAAGTACTGTGCTTTTAATACTCCACTGCCATAACCGAGTCGTTGCTTGATCTCTCCAGATGCCTCTGTTGCCTCCAGTATCATGCGCAGTATCCAGTACACATAGAAATCATGCCTCTCATAAAATTCTGCGCAAACGCACTTTGCTGCGACATGATATGCAGTTTCTGTTTCCCTGCACCCCTTTATACATTGTCTTCTTCGATCGGGGATGGCACTCAGGTTCATCATTTGCTCCTCTTTCGCTGCATGTATCACCCTGGTCGTCCATGCTTCCATGTGGATTGACTTCAGCGCTGGGAAAGAGATCATGTCTTCTCTTTCACTGACCAGCCTCGCATACGAGTTGCTCTTCCAGTCATCCATCCTACACTTCAGTTGTTCCTTTTGGAGTCTCTTCACCGCCGCTCTGATCACCTCATTGATGCTCTGTTCTTCCTCATCATCTTCCCTCAACTCCCTTGGCTGGATTTCTTCTTCCACAATCCCGTACTTTTGCAACACGTACTCGCCATCTGACAGAGGATTTCTTCAGCCAGCTCTCTTTAGCCTGTCATATTGCTGGCGTACCTTTACCAGTTCCGGGTGTGTTTTCAAATACAGGGCTTTCCTGAGATGGTTAACCTCCACTGCCTCTGCTATTGATTGCACTCCGTATCCACCAAGCCTCTCCGGGACATACACACAGGCTCGAGATGTTGTTCTCCCCTTAATGCCTTCTGTCACCAGGATCTTCCTCACCTCCGTGTCCAGCTTTCTGCATCGAAGCAGTGTCGTACTCCACTTATCATTGGGGTACAAGTTTCCCATCACATATATCACAGCAGATATCGTTGTTGTGTTGAACAGCTTTATTTTTTGGGGCACCGCCAGTTTAGACCTGAAAATGTCGGTTATGTGCGCCAACATCTTCTCTCTAATCCGTTCTTCATTTTCTGGCGTGTCACTTTCTGTCTGTGTGACGCCCAAGTATTTGTATCCCTCTCTCACATCAGGAGAAATAACTCGTTGGCCCCGTCTTCTCTTTGTTCACCAGCTGCTTCAACCTCTTCTTCTTCTTCATCGTCTTCTGCAGCTTCTTCCAGCCTCCTCAATGCTTTTCCTGGATTTTCCGCCGGTGTCACTACCCCCCTCCCTCGATGCATTCCACATTTCTGGTTGTTCAATTCCAGACCAATCTCCTTTCCAGCCTCCACAATTACCTGGGTGATCTTATTCATCCCTCTCTCTGAGGGACAGTGACATTTCACATTGTCCATAAACGCGATTATTTTGTGGGTACGTCTCGTGATGTTATTTATTTCATTGTCGTGTTTGACACTCTCGATTATCAAAGCCGACATTAAAATAAATAACAGTGGGCTTATAGAGTCTCCTTGGTACACTCCCCTTCTGACGTGTATTGGCCTGGTGTTATTGCGCCCCACTTGAATGATGACGGACCATTTTCTGATCGCCGCTTTCAAGGTGTCTCCGATTTCCTTAGCTATTGGTAGTGATTCCACAAGTCTTATCAACTGCCAGTGATGAATGGAGTCAGAAGCCTTGCGCAAGTCATACCAAGTGGAGTAATTGTAGACACCTTGGCCTCTGCTATTTTTCCTGGCTGTTTGCGTGTGTGCCTTGTCTATCAGGAAACCATGCATCGTTCCATTCACGTTTTTTCTTGTGTGCTGCTCCGGTGGTATTGCCCAACCTGGCAGACGTGCATGGATGCAGCGAGTAATTACACTTGTTAATACCTTATAATCAGTATTTAACAGTGCGATTGGTCTGTAGTTTGCTGCCTCAGTCTTGTCTCCGCCCTTGAACAATAGTATGACCTTGCCTCTCACATCCACTTCAGTCAACTTCTTCTCTCCAGACAGGCCTGCTGTTACGAACCGCTGTAGGTATTCCCGGGCACTTGGAAGGTATTTGTACGCGCCTGACGGCACTCCATCTTCGCCTGGAGCTTTCCAGGGCCTTGTGTCCCTCAAAACTTCGTTGACCAGTATCTTCACTCTTTCTTCATCTACCTCCAACGGTTCTGTCCCACTTTGATGTTTTTTCAGCCTTCCAATCCAGTCGTTAAATCTCGGAGTAGCTGGCCTGTTCCCGTTCTTTTCGGAGTATAGATCCATGTAGAACTATCCAGCCACATCTGGGTCCAGCTGTAATCGGTCTTTTTTTCCATCGATGATTTGTTTGGACGGGTTTGTCTGGTATTGCTGTCGCAGTTTTTTCTTTTTCTTTATTTGCTTTAGATTCAACAATCCTACGCTTTAGGATGCAGATTCTGTCCCGCCACTCCGTTATATAGGTGGCAATACTCGTCTTCTGCTTCCTCAGTTCCTTCAGCAATCTCTTCTCATTTCCATTCAGCCTCTTTTTCCCTCTCTTTCGTCTGATGTTCTCTGCTGTTTGGATCTTTCTCTCGAGTTTTTTTTACAGAGCGCTGCAGTTGCACATGAGCAGGTATTTTTGCTCCCACTTTTACCTTCGTTGGGTCGGTAATGTACCGCAATACTACCGCAATACTACCGGCAATACTACCGCTGATAAAATGGCTGCCTTCACTCTTTTCCTCCTCTTCCCCTTTGACAGCTCTTCAGCTACTCCTCTTCTCTCGATCCTTGTCATTTCGTCTCCTAAAACAGCATTTACTTCTTTCAGGATTTTTTTAGAGGGTTTATTTTTGAAGTGAAACTTCTTTTGAGAGGGTACCAACTTTTTTTTCGTGTCACGAAACGAGTGTAAGGCTTCAAGGGGAACGTGGTAGTAGAGTAGTAGGGGGAAGGAGAAATTTTTGCTGCTGCCGTCGAGTCGCTCTCCGGGTGGTGGAGGAAGCCTTTGTTTTTGTTTTTATTTTTTCTTTTCAATACACGGAGAGAAAATAAGGGAATTTATCTAAATGATTTTTTAAAAAATTACGGAAAATTGTAATTCAAAGGAGGAGTTCTCATGAAACACGATCGAAAAATATCCATGCTTCACCTCATAATTTATGCTTTTTATTTCTTGAAAAATTGTGATTTCACACTTGGCTTTGCATTGAAATATCTTGAAAACTACTCAAAAATTATCGAGACATGCTGTGAATGAAATTTGGAGAGAAGATTAACTAATAAAATAAGCAAGCCTCCGTTTTTTACGACTCGTAGTTATTAAGATATCGATTTTTGAATGAAAAATTCAGAAAGGACGTCCAAGTGCTCATTTATTTGCTATCGGGCCTCATCCATTGTTTCCGAACTACTCATTCAAAAAATGATATCTCGGAAACTACTGGTCGTAGAAAAACAGCGTTCTGTTTATGTTGTTCGTCAATCTTCCCTCTAAATTTCATTCACAGCATGTCTCGATGAGTTTTGCATAGTTTTCAAGATATTTCAATCCAAAGTCAAGTGTAAAATGACCAATGGCTCATGTATAAGAAGTTTCACTTCTGTCGCGTGGGTTCTACGCACTCTCTTTTTATGTTAACTGACCTGAACTGGGGGCTTTTACTATCTTCCTTCAGAGCCTCCAGTATCCTCTTGGAGTGCGCGCGTAAGTTGTTGACAGTGGCCAGCTGTTCGCTTGCAGCTACTTCATCCTCACCATCAACAACTCTGTCTCTTTCTTTGCGTCATGTGCCGGTCTCTCTCTGCCCTCTTCACCTTGCTGATAGTTGTCATTGTTTCCATCAGCTTCTCTCTCTCTCACTGGGCTGTGACGTCGTGGCACGTGATGCTCTTCGGCCTGTTGTTGTTGACGCCTTTGACGCTCACCTTGCTGCTGTCTCTGGGCTCTGTTATTGTTAAGCCTGTCGTTTACTGCTCTCTCTTCTCTCTGTCTCACTCCCGGTGTTTCCCTTCTTTCGTTGTGATCTCTGTCCCTGTCACGGTTTTGATTTATCTCAATTGGAATTGGAATATCTTGATAATATTCTCTCGGATATTTATCCCGTAATCTCCCCATGAGAACTCTCTCTGATCTTCCTGGAAACTCCTGCATTATTGCTCTAATCCATTGCCCGTGACTGTTGCCAGGGTGCAGTCTCTGCTGTTCTTGGTACCTTGTCAAAAGCCTTCTCTCATCTCTCTCCTACCATCTGTCAACTGGTTCTCTTCTCATTCTTCCCACGGGTACTTCGCCTGCTCTTTCGGCTGCTCTGATCGTCATGAGCTTCTTTTTTATCACAGCTGCCGATCTTTCTTCTCCTAGCTGAGGCCGTAGCCTTTCAATATCTTCGGCTATTATTGGCCCCACTTCACGATTCGCCAAATACTCGCAGATAATCGCATTATCAGCGTCTGACCACCTCGCCATAACTGTCACTTCACAAGAAAAAAACTTTAGCACTCTATATCTCTCTAAATTTGGAATTTAGATACTTGAATCTTTTCGCGTTTTAACGCTTTTCGAACATCGCATCTAAAAAACCCCCTTTTGTGAATATGATGCCACTTTTGGTCGAGTGGTAGGCTACGTGCGTATCATGGAGCAGGCCGGGGTTCAAAACCCAGCGCTGTGGCAAAAACATTAGTCACAGTGTGACGTCACTGCGCGTAGCAGTGAGTGTGAGCGAGACACACGGCCTTTTGCATTGTCTCACTCACACTTAAGGTGAATCTACAATAACGCGCGTTGCCGACGCAACTTCATTTGTCTTGCGTCAAATACATGCAAAAGAGAAGCAAAGCTACGCGGAGCAATACAAAGCAGAACCAAGTGGAGCTGAGCAAAATGATGCAAAGCTAAGCAAAGTTAAACTACATCAAACAGGCTGGAGTTATTCGATGGATTGGTATAAAATGAATAGTGGAGCAGAGGAGCACAATGGATTGGGCTAGTATTATGCGTTGCTTTGCATGATTTTGCTCAGCTTTGCTTGGGTCAGCTATGCATTGCTCCGCGTCGCTTTGCTTCCCTTCTTCATGTATTTGACGCAACGCAATTGCAGTTGCGTTGGCAACGCGCGTTATTGTAGATTCACCTTTACAATAGAAAAGAAATGACTAGTACAGAGTTCTGTAATACTGTTCGCTTTATTTTTAGCAGCATCGGTATTACAGGATTCCATACTTACGATGGTAAGGGTAGAGCAGTCATGAAACTCTGTAATACCATTGGTATTTACGCACCATTGGTATATCAAGAGTTTACCATGATACCTGTTTGTCCCATAATACCCAGCTTCAGTTATTAACTGTGGTTAATAACTGATGGGTATTAGACATGACAGACATGGTAAACATCGTAAATATGGACCATCACATATATTGTGCCATTGATCCACAATATATGGTAGGTCCGTATTCACCTGCTTTAGTTTTTTCCATTTTCGAGGGTACAATGTTAAATTTTGTACCCCAAAAATGAAGGAGAGACACAACTTTCAACGATTTACGTGTGACGTTTGGAGAGAGAACTGTGACGTGACATTTTCCTCCTCATCGGAAAAATGCCGACACCTTCGTCCCTTCCCTACCCCCTTCGAACCTAAAACTAAAACTCCCCCAAAGGGGCTACAATGGGCGCCAGTTGGTCTAATTTGGCGGGACCAACACCGCTATTTACTCCAGCCAACAATTAAAATCCCTTAACCTGAATAACCCTTAAACGTAACTAAAACCCAAAACGTAACGCAAAACCTAAAACCTAAACTGAAGAGGGTGGAAGGGTACGGAACAGCCTCTCGGCAGCTCAGCACTCGGTTATGGAGAGAGGGGTGGATTCGGTGGTGAAGATGGGAACTTAGGGTAAACTCAAAAGAAAACGCAAATTTTATCCTTACGTGTTCCACTATTGAACCAAAAACAAGTATATACAAAAGAAGTATTAATAATAAGGGTGTTAATAAAATACAAGAAATATCATGGGGAGGGCGCAAGTCCATTGATCCGCGTCCTGGATTCTTCGTGCGCTTGGGGTGGTCTCCTGACCACTGTATTTGAGGGCACCACTCTAGGGGTGGTTGCGTCGGCAGACGCTTCCATCACGTCCTTCGGTCATCGGGAACATCCCCAACTCCTGCGAGACTACGGAAGAGTCCCGTATTTGATTTGGGGGTGTGTTTGAGCAAAAGATACTCTCAAGGCTCTTGGCCAAAGCAGCTCCGCCCCAATCACCTAAGAAATCACTCAGATTCCTCGATGGTGACTTAGGGGTGGGTTTTGGGCAAAAGATACCCAAGGATCTCCTAGTGGTCAAACTTACCCCTAAAATCCCGCGGAGAACCCCACGGATTCTCCGAATAGGGTTAGGGGTGGTTTTGGGCAAAAGATACCCAAGAGTTCCTTATTCGAGACGATTTCTCCCCAGATCACTCGAGAAATCAATGGGATTTCCCGATTGTGAGTTGGGGGTGGTTTCGGGCAAAAGATACCCAAACGAGTGACGCTACCTGTAAATTCGCGGAAAACGAGAAAAAGCCGGGAAAATACTCGCGAGCACAGCACAACCCCGCGGAGGGTTGATTTTAGAGACGTGAGGCTATTGATTCAATTAATTAAATAATTCTCCCGCGAGAATTAATAAGTTTTCCGAGGGAAAGTAATTAATTTGGTTGACCGCGTGGCCAAAAAGAAAAACGACTCACTTTGGGTTTTTCCCCCGAAGTTGGTGAATTGGGGGTTAACCTCCCTTTTCCCCGTCTCTCCTCGTCTCTGTCTCCCTGGGTGATCCTCTAGGGTGGTTGGAGTGGCTCAGGGGTTGTGAGAGAACTCCTGGGGTCGTTCCAATCACTTGCAACTCACTTCGATTTCTTCTTCACTAATCTGCACGTGTTTTCCGCGGCAATTGGGCACTCGTTGTGCTTCGTACGAAGTCCCGGACGCAACTGGTTTCACGTCGCCATGTGTGAGAACATGGCGGCGTGTCCGGTTGAGGTGATGCATGCGCGCTCTGCTGCTGTCGCTCAGTAACAGAGCGGCATGAGAATCGGCCCAACTGTAGCCCGCGAATATTTGAATGGGAGGAAGAATTGAATTCTTTCCCCATTCAAATAAAATTGGGATTTCTGCCGACGGAATTATTGGATTCCGTCGCAGAACTTGAAGTTTGGTCAAAGGATTGGCGGGTTTATCTAGGAAATATGCAGCTGGGATTAATAGGAAGATTTTTCCACTGCAATGTAAAAATAATAATATTTACCCACGTCATATTACGCAGAACATAAAATCGTTATATTTATCATTATTTTTGGATGGACACCCATTTAAGCATCCAGTGGAAAAAATCATGAAAAATTTGAAGAGTTCTGTCTTAGATGTTGAGATTAAAGTTGCCCACTGGAAATTAGCAAAGTTGGAGACTGAAAAAAAGAAGATCGAAGAGGAATTGATATCGTTACTCCCAGCAAGGACATATTGTTGGTGTTTGAAAGTAAACAGGATTAGATATGATATTTTTTTCCGAAAGATGTTACGATGTGATCGTATAAGGGTTTTATCGTCGAGGCACCCTCTCCCTCCTCCTCCGGATAAAGGGAATAACTCTCCAGTCGATAATCGATTATCGACTGATTATAGATAGAGGCAGCACCTGCTGAGGGCAGAGGTGAGGATTTTCACAGCTGTAGTGAAAATCCCCACTCCTGTGTCAACTATCAAAAGCAAACAACGTACATTTTAAGTTCTCCATAGTAATTAAGTAATCAATTAGTAATTAAGTCATTAATTAAGTACACTTAGTGGTAATAAGTATAATATTAAGTGGAACAAAGAACTCCAAGTGAGATTATTAATAAGTGATTAACTAATAAAAAGACTCTAACGAGAAAAATAGTATAAGATCCGGAGTTAAAGAGTTTGGCTGTCACAAGTAAGTCTCAACTCATTACCACGTGTTCAGCCTCAGTATCATTGAATAAATATTAATTGGGAGAATATTGTGGGTTAATTGATCCGGATAAAGTAAGAGACTAATTGTGGATAAATGCGGCATCGAGTTTGGCCGAAGATTTAAATATTTGCTACTAAAGAAACTTGTGAAAAATCCTAGAACGTAATTGGCGTCTCCACGCCAATTAAATATACGTAGAAATAATCCACAATTATCTTGAGCATCTGGGCATTAGTTAATCGGAAATATCAGTATAATGATTGAAGAATAATTGAGTCATAAATTCATCATATTATTTCCGGACGATTCTGGGAATAATATACCGTAAAAGGGGAATATAAAATCGTCAACAGGTGTTGCCTCGTGCCACGTGGCCGGCCATATTGTACACCGGCCGGTAAATTCAAACCATACGGGTACACTCTCGGACTTGCGAGTGGTCGTACTTCCAGAGTACACTCTCGGCCTAACCAGTGTCGCATTATTTCCCGGCGCCAAATTTAAACTGTAGTATACCGGCCTTTGTCACATTTGGGTTAATAAAAGAGGTATTTCGTTGTACAAATGGTGATTTACATTATTTATTGAAGAATAATCCCGAATCTCAATTACACTTATTTGACGGTGATCCACAACGCAGAGGGCGCTGCAGTAAGCTGAACAGCGTTGGTGGTTCCGGATTCTTTTGGAGAAAACCCTCTTTTTAACGGGAAACAGTACGTCCGCCATTAAACACACACATACACGCAGACACCTAACACACACACACACGCACCTACTATACACACACGCATTCAGCACACACACACGCAACCTTCACACATACGGGGCCCATGACCATTACGGGTTTTGGACCTCGTTACAGAACACGCAACCTAACCTCTCGGTTCTGAACACCACAGAACCACGGGGAATTGAGAGTTCAATTCTCAATTGATGGCGGAGCATTTAGGCGGGTACTAAGTAAATTTCCGGAAGTCAATAAATATTCAAAGATCAAATCATATTATTATTCTATAAAGCAAAAGAGATTTGAAAATTAAAGATTAAGATTATTTGATCAAATCAAACAAGAATTCGGGAATTGAAAGTTACTGTTATTCCCCAAAGTCAAAGGGGGATTTGGGAATTTAAAAATAGTATTAATTTCTGAAATAACTGGAAATTCGGCATCAACAAAGAAACTATTATATCGGAGATTCCAAATAGAGGCACCGGAAGTTGAGAAGGTTCAAACTGACGAATCGTTTGGTACTCCAACCCGACCCTGTATTCCGGAAGTCAGATTATTTGGTAGTCTCCTCCAGACGTATGGTAGTATTCGGAACTGATTGGTAGGCCTTCTAACCATTTGGTATTTGGTCTGAACTGCAGAAAGAAGCACGACTACCAATTTGAGTATCGAATCGCAATAGATAATTACAATTACAAGTGAAATAGACAAATTATCATTGAATAAACAAATCGCATTTCAAATTGAGCATACGAGAATCTTTTTAACTGAGTAAACAAATACCACTTCAGATTGAGTAAAGAGATATCATTTTGAATTAAGTAAAGGATCGTTATTCCAAGTCGAGTAAAGGATTATAATTTCAATTTAGTGAGTGATTAGAAATACGAATTGATTGATTATTATTTCAAAAGTGAATAAGGAAGTACCAATCGGACTTGGTAAATAAGTACAATTTCAAATTGGAATATCGACTATTTCAAATGAAGCGAACGAGAAGGGGGTGATGTATCGAACCGGAATTCAGGGCGGTTAGTAGTGGCGAATCCTTCGGTAATTAGTCCAACCGTTCATTCCGGAAATCAATCGGTCCGGGGAACTCTCAAGAACATTTGGTAGTACTCGAGAGTGTTCGGAAGTGGCCCAAATCGCTGTAGTCAATGTTCATATGAGAGAATAATTGGAAGTAGCTAGAAAATCCCGGAAAAGTCGGAACTGAAGAGTCAAACCCTAGGCAGCCGCGTGATATCGAGCAACACCTGACTTAGAGTAATCTGGGGCTGATCACGGGGATATCTTTGGTAGCTAGCTCATATTTGTAGCGCACTCAGCTGAACTGGTCCGGATTATGCACTGTCTTGGCTCCCCCACCCCTTAACTTAATTAAATTCTTGAGAAGTTGTCCTCTTCCTAAAACACCTAATAAGGAGAGAAAATCAGGAGAGAGGAAAAATTATTGTAAGTGAGAGAAGGGGTCGGCAACGCATCACCGATCAATGGGGAAGCAGGAGAAGCAGAGACAACTCATCAGAACCAGATGTCCTCTTCTGAATCTCCAGGCTTTTATTCTGCATCAAACGCCAATTATTGACTAGATCACGCAAAGCAGCTCTCCATCGAGGTCATCCAGATCACCAAATGATCAACTCAGAAGACCAAAGATGGACAAACTCCCAGTCATGCTGCCTGACTCTGAATGGCCGATGGTAACCATAGAGGAGAGATGCACCTTCCGGCGAAGACTAGCACCAGCCAATCTTCCAGCACAATGTCTGATGCAGGTCCTTCAATTCATGCCGTTACCAGCTCTGACGGTGAGAATGGACAGCATAGGGATCCGAGTGTTGGGCCAATCTCCGAGCCAACTACTCGACTGGGCTTGGCGATACGAGGTGGTGGCCAGAGGCGGCGTCGAAGTAGCCGAGTGGGATCATGGGTTCGATTTCATCTGGACGCCTGCAGTTACGGTAGGAGGCGCCAGAGCAACCGTAGCCCTGACATTCACGCCAGTCGAGGGAACACCTGAACATCAGTTAGCGGATCAGGCCTATTCTCACATGGCGCACCTCGCAGCAGCACAGTCGTCTGGCAGACACCAGTGGGGTGTTCCTAGCCCTTACCAATCGTTGATTGGTGGTCGATTTGACCAGGCACCGACTGTTAGCGAGGCCCAAAGACATCCATCAGCACGCGCAACAGTGGGCCCCATTGGAGAAGTAACGAGGAACCTTAGTTCGAGGACGAGCCCCGAAGGTCATATCGAAGAGGTGTCATCAATTGGACCATTTCCAATGAATTCATCCGGAAGTACGTCGTCCTTTGGGAACAATGGTATAATGCAACAGGCTCAGTCGAGTAGACGACGAACTGAGACACCCTTGGGGAATTTCAGTCACCCTAAAGTGAGAACTAACGATGGGAATCAATCATCGAATGTCTCCCACAAAACGGGGAGAACGGAGTCTGTCCAGCACGCATTCTCCAGAGTCAACACCAGCGAGACATCGAGTGAGACGCCGGTCGGAACAGCTCAAGGAGTAGGCGAGAGACCAACCGCGGCAGCTTGGCATCCAACCGTGGACCGGACATGGGCACCACCTGCAATTGTTGGAGGAGCACGAGGCCTAGGTCAGCTACCCTTTGGGGCAGCCTCTGTAACTCCGGATGAGAGGGAATCGCACTCCGTGCCCGGAACCTGGCCACACATGCCAAGCGTGGTATCGCCACTAACAGGGGATCCATTGAACAGCATCTATAGAAGTAGCCCCATAGTCGAACCAAGTTCGTCGCAAACTCCTTCAAGCCCGAATACCGCCGGAATGAGTCATCGAGCGGTAATCGGACAGATGCACGAAGTGAATATGTCACTACCCGTTCAGACGACGCTAGAGAGGACGAACGGGGGAGACACGCAGGCCCTGACAACCACGGGAGGTGTCACTAATAACCCGACTAGACCGAGCAATCCGCTCAAACAATGCTGGGAAACCAGTCATCATCAAGATCGAGTCTCACGACCATCCACGGACCTGCATGGCTCAACCGGACACGAGAACACCTACCAAGAAAGTTCGGCCCACAGAGCCACTTCAACATCCCATGTACTACCAGGATGCGCCAATAAAGTTGAACTACAGCAACAACCTGAAGTAAGTCCGGAATACCGGATCCAACTGAAGCAGGTGCCTCAGAGTGAGAACACAGATAGGCCACATGGCTCCACAACAAGTTCAACTGATATGAACCAGTCAATGCGACAGTCTCTGCCAAAGAAGGAAAACCATAACCCAATTTCAATACAACGACAAGGACTAGTCGCTGCAACACCTGAGAACATGCAAAAACCCTCGCTCCTAGGCACCCTCAAGGCCGCTAGCTCGAAGATTACGGATGAGATGCTGGAAGGAACTTGTCCTACGCAGACTGAGCTAGCTAATGGAAGGATCCCACTGCAACTCACAGACAGCACTTCAGCAACCACGAATGTAGCCACGAGGACGCTGAGGAATGAGAGGCGAAGATTTATGGCCTCAACCAGACCAACAGGAACAGCTGGGAGACTAGATCAAGCTCGAGAGTTACGTCTGAGGCAGAGACAACTGCGAATGAGGGTGAAAGTGACTCCACGTTGTCGGAGAAATCCAGAGAGGACACGGGAAGCAAATACAAAGATAACGCTAGGCGAAAATGATGATCGTCTGGAACGACACGAGAGGGAAGTAGTTGCTGAAGGAGAATCCACTGACTCCTATGCCAGTAGGAGCCTTTCAACGGATCCTAGGAGTTCAGCAGACAAGGGTGAGTGGAGCAGCAGTAGCTTGCACTCCTCCGGACAGGATGAACTGATAGTGAGCGGAGAAGATTATGCCACGGATGAAGAGTCAACAATATCCATATCATCGGGCATATTTTCCGAACCTGAAGGAACGGTAACTGATACTAATCAGCTCTTAGAAGCCGGAGAAGCTGCAGATTCACTAGGCCCACGTGAGGACGAGATGAGCATCATTCCGGAATCGGGAAATGCACCTAGCCTAACCGTAGAAGAACAGGAGGCACATGTCTTCTAGCCTCTCGTGCAGCCTGGCAGCCTCGATGCTGTTAGCGAGCTGAATGAGGACAACCACTCAGAGAGAGTACCCATGCAGTCAACCAGAGACTCGGGGAGCAACACCCAGACTGAATTCACTCAAACGTCTGGTGATGGGAGTACCCAAGGGGAATCATCAGAGCCTTCCTCTGAAGACAATCTGAGTGAGTTAGCCGTAGATGCAGCGATGATCGCAAACAATAACCCAATGCCTGAAGCGAGCCGGCTGGCAGATTTTGATGTTACTTGGGTAGATCCAGACCTGCCATTCGACCTGGGCTTGGATCATCTCAGTGGAGAACTTGAACGTGTGCAGTCGCACGTCTTCCAGACTGAGAGTATGACGATCCCGTCAATGGACTCGGTACTCTACTCATCGCTCGCGCAGATAGCCGCACAAGAGAACCAAACATCCGGGAATCCCATCAGGAAGGTCTGTTGGCCACAAGGTAGCATCAACATCCCTAAACCGAGCTGGATAGTTGGGATGGCTCGGTCTTCAACGGAGTGCGAACTGTGGTGGCCTAAACAACAGGCAGAGCTTGAAGAGTTACGGAGAGCCGTATTCGAGCCGCCAAAAATGGCAAGGCTGCTATTCACTAAGACATCCATCAGACCAACAGATGCTAGGAGTTTCACCTTGAGAGTTATGCTGACCGAAGAGACCGAACCAGACGGACGATGGGTAGCCATGGCAGCAAGAACTCTACAATCTGCCGATAGGGAGTACACAGTGCCGGCAAAGGAGAGCTCAGCTCGAGTCCGGACTGTGGGGAAGCCGCGAGCATACCGTGGAAGGCCCAACGGTATGACTCCCGTCGGGTACCACAGCCCAAAGAGATTAGGGGAATTGGAAGACGCTGATCAGAAACAATGGCGATGGATTCCTGAAGCACGGATACGGTGCATGGAAGTGTGGCATCGAGAAGTGTCCGGAACCATAGTGAGTCTAGATGACCTGTCAAGATCGTACAGTATCGAGTATTTGCAAAAGAGAGAGGACATCCCAGAACATTCAAGCAGGTGTTCGAGCCGGCACCTAGGAGAAGACCGAATAGGCTGTCAACAGCCAAACTGGTGTCTGGAACCACCCGTACTGAAGCTGAACGTGCGGAGATTAGTGGCGCTACCTGAGTCACATAAAATGACACTCGGAGAAGCGCGTCGTCGAGAACAATCAGACTCCAGACTCCAGAAAGGAGACTTGAGAAGTGAAGAGACGTTCAGGGATGTCCTACACTCATTCCGGAAGGGAGGCACTACCGAAGGGGAGATCATAGACGTATCCAGCTGGACGCACAGTCAGGTCCAGAGAAAGGATCAAGCGATCGACATTGGCTGCCGTCACTGAGGTCTGCTGTGGACAGATTTTGGGTACAGTGACTGGCAAAGGACCGGCACCTTCTCTACAGAGAGGCAGTCATATGGCCATGCAGCGATAACAATCACCAGCTGCCCGCGGTGCCGTCCGCATTGTAAGATCAATGCGGACGCCAGAGAAGCTGAAGAGAGGAAGAAGAGGAAGAAGAAGGAGGTTCAGCGAGGAAGTGGGGAGTAACCGAAGGTGCCTTCTTCTCTCACGCGGGAAACCTCTCGCGCGAAGTTTATATCGTTTTTTTTTACTATTCATTTTGTTTTTTTTTGGGTTCGGCTCAGCTCAACGGCAAACGGCACCACCATAAAACTGGTGGTCATAGGGCCGACGAATGCCGTAATAGAGTTTTATTTCATTTAAATTGTTTTTTTTCTGTTATCACATTGTTCCTTTGGCTGTTCTACGAGTATGTCTTGAAGAATATTGCCACGTAAGTACAGCAAATTACAAGATACCGTGTTGCCGGAGAGTAGATCCGGAGGGACAACAGTATTGTCGTAGATAAGGAGTACAATGAAGTCGAGTTAGAAAAAAAAAAAGGAGACAATATTATGAAGGTGAGGGTCGTCCTAGTCGACGAATGTGCCATAGGGCCAAAAGGGAGGAGATGATGAGAAGACAGAATAAGACCCACGTAAACTAAGTAGTCAACCCATCAAAACCCATAAATCCCTAAAAGACCATCCAAACAAGCCAGTTCAGTCCGATGAAGTGATGGTGAGCAGCTGCCGGAGACGGAGCTGTAAGACAGTCAGGTAACATAGAATAAGACCTGCTCAGGGAACCGGAAGCTAGAGGCACAGGAGTCGAGGACGAGGAAAGAGTGCGTCTCGTCTGGCAGGGGGGTCTGTTACGATGTGATCGTATAAGGGTTTTATCGTCGAGGCGCCCTCTCCCTCCTCCTCCGGATAAAGGGAATAACTCTCCAGTCGATAATCGATTATCGACTGATTATAGATAGAGGCAGCACCTGCTGAGAGCAGAGGTGAGGATTTTCACAGCTGTAGTGAAAATCCCCACTCCTGTGTCAACTATCAAAAGCAAACAACGTACATTTTATGTTCTCCATAGTAATTAAGTAATCAATTAGTAATTAAGTCATTAATTAAGTAAACTTAGTGGTAATAAGTATAATATTAAGTGAAACAAAGAACTCCAAGTGAGATTATTAATAAGTGATTAACTAATAAAAAGACTCTAACGAGAAAAACAGTATAAGATCCGGAGTTAAAGAGTTTGGCTGTCACAAGTAAGTCTGATCTCATTACCGCGTGTTCAGCCTCAGTATCATTAAATAAATATTAATTGGGAGAATATTGTGGGTTAATTGATCCGGATAAAGTGAGAGACTAATTGTGGATGAATGCGACATCGAGTTTGGCCGAAGATTTAAATATTTGCTACTAAAGAAACTTGTGAAAAATCGGAGGACGTAATTGGCGTCTCCACGCCAATTAAATATACGTAGAAATAATCCACAATTATCTTGAGCATCTGGGCATTAGTTAATTGGAAATATCAGTATAATGGTTGAAGAATAATTGAGTCATAAATTCATCATATTATTTCCGGACGATTCTGGGAATAATATACCGTAAAAGGGGAATATAAAATCGTCAACAGGTGTTGCCTCGTGCCACGTGGCCGGCCATATTGTATACCGGCCGGCAAATTCAAATCATACGGGTACACTCTCGGACTTGCGACTGGTCGTACTTCCAGAGTACACTCTCGGCCTAACCAGTGTCGCATTATTTCCCGGCGCCAAATTCAAACTGTAGTATACCGGCCTTTGTCACATTTGGGTTAATAAAAGAGGTATTTCGTTGTACAAATGGTGATTTACATGATTTATTGAAGAATAATCCTGAATCTCAATTACACTTATTTGACGGTGATCCACAACGCAGAGGGCGCTGCAGTAAGCTGAACAGCGTTGGTGGTTCCGGATTCTTTTGGAGAAAACCCTCTTTTTAACGGGAAACAGTACGTCCGCCATTAAACACACACACACACGCAGACACCTAACACACACACACACGCACCTACTATACACACACGCATTCAGCACACACACACGCAACCTTCACACATACGGGGCCCATGACCATTACGGGTTTTGGACCTCGTTACAAAGATAAAGGTAGAAAATCAAAACAAAATGAAGTCTCTGATGAAAGATAATACACTCGTAGTTCCTGATAACAAACAGAACAAAAAAGGTTTGCATAATTTTTTAAATGAACTGTAACGTGATTTTTTACTCGGGGCGATAAAAAGCCACCGCGCCATCCCTCCCTTCGCCTCTCTCATTATAATTCCCTAATTAAAAACTGTTCTATGGGCGACAGGTCGTTTTTACGGAACCACCAAACCGGAAGTTCTTCGGCGGAGTCCTGCCCTACATGTTTTTGGCTCATAACCGGCCCGTATCAGCAACGAGTTCCACCGAGAACGGAACGAAATAGGCGGAAGGGGGGGAGGTGTTACTTTTCTCCCGGCTAGCCCGCGAGAGAAAAAACGTGACATACATGCGTCAGGGAGGGAATCGGGGGTGTTAACCCGATCCGTTACCATTTCCCCTCAATACTACAAATTCAAAAAGAAACCATAAAAGAACTTGAAAAGTTAGAGAATTGGGAAAGAAGGAATCCTGAAATGAATACTCGAAAACACGAAGAATCGGGTAAAATCAGAGTATATTAACAGAAAAGGATAATAATTCCAATTTACTCGACTCGAAAATTAATAATCATCGGAGAACTTTAATATAAGACAAAAGGAAGTTACTGCACGAAAATGAGAATTATCGAAAATTGAATCGGAAATGAATTATTTCAGTTATTATGATTCTACTTCTAGGTAGTACAATAACCATCCAAAAGGCACAGGATTCTCGGAACTGTCCGAGGTATACGGGTGACGTGATACGGGGAAAGGGGGGAATTAAAATGCTTCGTTTACCGGATAACGCATTTTTCTTCCAGATTTATATTTCAGATTTTCTTCAATGAAAATTCGAAATACGTTACGAGAGGGGTAAATTTGGGGTCGTTGGGATCGTCTACTTAATTCCTATCGAGTGGGATCGATTTCGGGATTTTTCCACGGGGATTAGGGAAGTTATTAATAAATAACCATTTTCCCTACCCAACGTAACGAGTGCGAGTGAGATAGACTCACTGCGCGACTTTCTAACTCAGTAACGTACAAAAAAAATGGGAACATTAACGTTACGGCGATTTCTTTTTGTTACTTAATTAATTAATTACTTAATTAACTGTTTCGGAGATGAGTCGGGAGGCTACGGCTTAATCCGACACGGCTAACGGGCGTCAAACGGGATTGTAAGGAAACGACGTTATCTCACCCAATTCGATGATTCCTTCCTCGGGGTTCTCCTCATCCTCTTGACGAAGAGTCCTCTCCACATCCTGAAAGTATTCCTCGACCTCCAGGGAATCTTGTCCGCTCCGGTGGGCTGAGGTAACTCGGCGGGTTTCACATGTTGACTCGATGCCGGCTCACTCACGACTGCCTCTTCAGACGCGATCAGTCGTCCGGGGGGGGGGGGGGTGCGCTACGTGGTTTCTCTCTTGAGCCGACTCATGCCCCTCAGTACCGCCAGGACGCATGACCGTCACACTCACTGCGGGATTTTCTTCACGCGGGAATATTTAAACTCTCGCAAATCTGAACTTTTGATCTACGGGCTTTTCTTCGAATTTTCCAATTAATTCGCGACTGGGCTACTTTTCGGAGCACTTCTCCGGGGATTCTATAAGTAAACTAATTCAAATAATCGTGGGACACGGATCTTGTCCGCTGATGCCCCCTTCAATCTAACCGGAGATTTCTCCCAAAATGTGCTACCTAAATTACCTAGTATTGCTTAACCTAACCGGGATTCACCTCCCAAAATTACATCAATGAGGCACAGATCTTGTCTGCTGATGCCTCCTAAAACTAAGCGGGCCTTTACCCCATAAAACACGATTGGAGTACCCTGAGGGACGGATCTTGTCCACTGCTGCCACCCAATCCTCACTCAAAATTTTACACCATCCAAAATTAATTATCACACATAAAATCCCCTTATTGGAAGCGCCAGTTACACTGGACTTTTCGCGCTTATTCCGATCCCTGATCTCGCTTCCGCTCTAAACGGTCGCGTTTCGGGGTTATCACGGGGTTGGATGGGACTTTTCGGGGTTATTTGCTTTTGTTCGTGCGCGATGGTTATTGCACTTACCTATGTTCTGCTGATGATTCTGCCAGACAACGAAAACCTCCGGGGCTCGTTACAGAACCACTGCCGGAGTGTGTTGAGAATATCCTCAGTTTATCTCCCAATTTTGGTATTACATTAGACGCAAGAAAAATTCCTATACCAACACTCATAAAAGACTTGGAGTTTGGTATTTCATGGATAAAAGATAAGACTCTTAATGCTAAGGAATTGGATTGCTTCAAGGATAATATCAGTTTTGGAGCTATTAATGTAATTACCAATTTTTACAATTCAAGTAGGCGAGTGAATAACTTGGAGGATAAGAAGTTTGAACAAGAACTAAGACAGACGAAGGTGTTCCTCAAAAATAGGGATGATATCTTGGTCATGCGGGCAGATACAGATTGAGCTACAGTATTGATGAAGAAAGAAGACTATGAAGCTGGCATGGTTGAGCTATTGAGTGATCCATTGACGCATAAGAACGTGAAAAAAAACTCATCAGCAAAGTATCAGAAAAATATCAAGGGCGTGATAGATGATCTGATGGGAGAGAATATTATTGGAGAGGGGGAAGCAAAATTTCTCAAGTCATATAACACTCTACCACCAAACTGTATGGGTTACGAAAAGTACATAAGCCAGGGTGTAAGCTTCGCCCTGTAGTTAGTTGTGTCAAATTACCATGTCATAAATTGGCAAAATTTCTCCATAAATTATTGACTCTGTTGGTAGATATGTTTGAGTTTAATATCAAAAACTCAACGGAAACGGTTGGTTTTTTGAATAACATTAGACTCCCTGCTAATCATGTGCTAGTATCACTGGATGTTGTTTCTTTGTTTACCAATATCCCAAGAGCACTGGTATTGAAGATAGTGAACGATGAATGGGACTTGATGAGAGATTTGTTGAAGGTGCCAACAAGTACACTGTGCACTTTCATTGAGGTGTGCTTTGAGACAAGCTATTTCAAATTCAAGAACGAGCTCTATCTCCAGCTAGAGGGATCGAGTATGGGTAATCCAGCCAGCCCAGTCTTGGCGAACACAGTTATGGATCATGTACTGAGGAAAATCATCGAAAGTTTACCATTCCAAACATCGTTTTTACGTCTTTACGTAGATGATACGTTGCTTGCCGTGCCGAGAGATGAAGTAGATTCATTATTGGATCGTTTCAATAGCTTCTGTGATAAGATACAATTTACAATGGAAAATGAGTTAGATGGCGAGCTGGCGTTTTTGGACATTATGGTTATTAAAGGGCTGATGGCGAAGTGAAAACTAAGTGGTTATAAAAACCAACGTCATCAGAGAGGCTATTGAACTTCAATTCACATCATCCATTGGCTCATAAAACTAGTGTGGTACAGTGTAACCTTAATATAACGAACCTCAGTATAACGAATTCCTCGATTTAACAAATTTTTCAAAATCCCCCAGAACTGACCATAAGAGTCTATGTAAAATATACCTTTACATTATGAATATATTTTTCAAACAACCTCGCTATAATGAAAAATCAATCATTGCAGAATATATATAAAAACTACTATTGACCTTCATATAACGAATTTTCCAGCCTACAACCTCTACATAACGTGTCCTACAAATTATCCCCACTCAATTCCACAATAACCAATGTCTCAATGAGTGCTGATACGTTTAAATCTTCATAAGATAGACATTACTATTTGATCACTGTGAACATTGCTGTTTGTGATTGTTAGTAATTTTGAAGTTGTAATGGCTGAAAAACGGAAAAGGTGTTGTTTGAGTGTTGCAGAAATTTTAACCTTTATCAAGCATTAACCTTTATCATGTTGTTAATTTTCTCTCTTACATTTTATGTTTATATTCTATTTGAATGTTTTCAAATAAATAATTCTGTGTTTTCATTCAAATGAGTTGTTATTCACATGAGTTGTTTTAATGGAAATTTTCTTACCTTGTTATAACGAATCGAGTTTAATCTAACCTCTATATAACAAACCTCACTGTTACGAATAACTCGATATAACGAATAATTCCTACTTCCCTTCAGCTTCGTTATATCAAGGTTGCACTGTACTAGGTTTAATATATAGAGCAATAAAATTAAGTCACAGTGGTTTTGAAGGGTTATTAATAATCCACTTCAATTATGTAATACTCTAACAGTAATTCATTTACAGGTCTTATAACTGAATACAATTCAATTAATAATGGTATCGAAATTGGAATTTGGCTTGATGCGCGGTCTTGGCACAGGTGTCTATCGTACGACGATTCTCTCGCGAGTGCCTTCTCCCTCTTCTCTCTATTGTTCTCCGGCTATCAAATCTTTTCCAGAAGTTTCTGGTAATATCCTCGATAATCCGGCAATCGGGGCGACGCTCGATTTCAGAGTATTTGTGCGTGAATCCCCAGCGTCGTTACAGTTTCCATGATGAAAATTTGGAAACAGTCGAGAATATTCTGAAAAATAACAGTTATCCTAGGGATTTCATCAATTGTTGTAGTAGAAAATTTCATGCAACACATATGGAGAATAACAGGGTTCAAGTAGGTGATGAACAGGAAAATAGATTCCGGTTTCCATTTATAAAAGGTTTATCACAGAATATTACCAGGTGTTTCAGAATACCTGACTGGAAACCAGCATTTTATAATGTAAATAAAATCGAACACATTTATTCTCAGCTGAAAGATCGAATAACAACAGATGATATGTCGGAGTTCATTTACGAAATTCAGTGTAGTTGTTGGTTGTCGTACGTGGGACAGACCAAACAGTATTTGAAGAGAAGAGTTTACCAACATAAGTACAGTTGTGAGGAAAAAAATAGGACGAGGGATAATCTCACAGCTCTTGCGGCTCATCACTTCAAAACGGGATATCAGTTTGATTTTGAGAATGTGAAAATTCTTGATAAGAAGACGAATTATTCAAAAAGAAACTATAGTGAGATGATCCAAATTTGTTTGAATAATACTGTTAATTGTACAACTGACACAGAGAATTGGAATTGCGTATATTTAGATCTGATTGAGAAATTTAAATTGTCTGAGAACGCATGCGCCACCCAAGTGGGGTGTCAGTAGTTCATGTCAGTCGGGACTTATGGTTCAGTTAGGGACTATTGGTTCAGTGAAATAATATCAAAGAAAGATCATCTAAGAAAATTCACAGAACAAAGGGAGGGGTCTCGAGGGAACCCATAAGACGTGTGTATCACGGATTACCGTGATACACATACAAATATTTAATCCTATATGAAAAATTGCCGCAAAATTCTGAAAAATCTCAAATATATTAGAATAAAACTGATTTTTGAAATATATATGGGCAAAGGAAGATTGCCGGAGGTTAATGTGAGAAATTATCAGAAAAAATTTCGGAAAAATTTTATAAAAATTTCATGAAAATTCCCGCAAAATTCTAAAAAATCTCAAATACATTAGAATAAAACTGATTTTTTTTACGAGACCCAGGCTCGGTCATTAGACTCGGTCATTAGAACTATAGTGGAGACGAAGAGTGCACCCGATTGACTATTCCCACTCTAGTGCTGCTGGTACGAAACTGGAAATTAATTCAAAGTTACTCGAAAAAGAGTGAATAGTAAAAAATACTTTTAATAAAGTGTACGACCGGAATTTTTTCCAAATTTTCAAAAATCGAGAAGAAATAGTAATTTTTCGAGGCCCATGATCGGCCGGGGCTCGAAATTCCGAGAATTGATGAGAGTTTAACGGAAAAAAATTCCAAAAAAATTAAAGAACACCCACAGTTTTGAAATCGCACTTCAAATCTTAAATTTCGAAAGTCATACAGAAAAAGCAGGAGCCTCATTCCTTGTGCACAATTTGAGAAGCTTACATTTAATATTCTGCCAATGCAATTGGCAGAAAGCTTCCGAATGGATTTTTGAATTTCAAATCTACCATCACTGATCTTATTCATATTGATCACTTCAATTCATCTTCTTTTCGTTAAATATGATATCTCTTTAAATGTTGTGAAAAGATGAGAATTCCCTCATTTGCTATGAGCAACAAAATTCTTTTTTATCATCATAGTTCGACTCTTTGGAAGATCTTGAGTCATATTCCATTGAAATCTTGAGCTTTAACTTTAGAGTCAATTTAGCTGAGGCCCATTTTCACCGCGAGATAATGGCCATTACTATAATGGCGATTAAGGAAAAATTAAGTTGAAGTCGGAAATTAACTTAATGCCGATTATCTTAATTTGGTGGTGGAGGAAAATATGGCGGTGATATAGGTAGGGGGAGTAACTGCAGTGACAGGATTCGTAACCTATGAAAATTATTTTGTCTAACAGCGTTAAAGCTTGCGACGGAATCCAATGATTCCGTCGGCAGAAATCCCAATTTTATTTGAATGGGGAAAGAATTCAATTCTTTCTCCCATTCAAATATCGGCGGGCAGGATTCGTAATCCTTCGGGGTATACGACAACCCCCGAAGTGCGCGCGCCGAAGGGCAAGTGCGTGCGCAACGCAGAGAGTGCGCATGCAACGGGAGGATGCGCGCGCATCCCGAGACACGCCGCCATGTTCTCACACACGGCAGCGTGAAACCAGTTGCGTCTTACGCCTTATACAGGCAACAACCCGTATCCCGCGCTCCCAGAAAACACGTGCCGCGTAGTATTCGTGAGTGGAGAAGAAGAGGTAGAGTGCAGTGAAGGATTTCAGTGGGAACTTTTCCGCTTTGTAACGAGCCCAAGGGATCTCGTTCTGCGCGGAAATTCCGGCGCGTGAAGGTAAGTACAATAACCATCGCGCACAACCCCTGGAAAAAATTTAGAGCCACCCCAATCCCGTAACAAAACGCCCCATCATCCCCGTAACGCAACGCCCCAAAACCCCGTGACAAACCCCAAAACCGCGACCGTGCAAAGCGGAAGCGAGGCTAGGGATGGGAACTCGCGCGAAAAGCCCAGAGAAAGGGTGCTCCCAACAAGGGGATTTTTTTTGTATTGAGTAGGGAAAATTAAGGTACAAAAATTGGTTTATTAGTTAAGGAAGGATTGGGAGGCAACAGCGGGCAAGATCCGTGCCTCAACGTACACCAATCACAATTTTTTTGGGTATAAACAGGCCCGGTAGTATTTAGGAGGCATCGGCGGACAAGATCCGTGCCTCAAAGAGTTTTATCTTTTTGTTATTGTGTGGAATATTTTAGTAGGGGCATCGGCGGACGAGATCCGTGCCCCAAGAATTAGAAAAATAGTAGCCGTAAAATCCCGGAGAAGCGCGCCCAAAAGTAGCCCGGTCGTGAAAAAGATTTATGAGGTATTAGAGACATTAGTCGAGAATCCCGTTTGAATTCAAAAGAAAACCGCGCGAAAAAGTCCCGTCGCGAAAAGATACGTCATGCGCCCTAGCGGTGAAAAGGGGCATGAACCGTCCGAGTCGAAGGACACGGAGAACGGAAGTCAGTCGAGTGTACGCTAACCGTGACTGCAACACGTGGGTCACCCGTTGTATATTCGCGCGTGGTTTTTTTCTCGCCGTATAGGAAATAAAAAGGAGGAAGAATAAGGAAAAGAAAAAGACGATTAGTAGGAGTGAAGTGAGAGTGAAAAGGAAACGGAGAAGGAACAAAGGGAGGAAGAGGACTAGGAGATGGAGGAAAAAGGGGAGAAGACGCCACCGGGCATGGTGAGCAGCCTTTTTTTAGTTTTGTTTCCTGTCTAACTCCTTTCTTTGAAAATCATTCCCCCTATTTTAATATATTTTTTTTTTCCCCTTCCCCGTTACGTAATTAATTAATCCCCGTGTTAATCAATTAACTTGATGTCCCGTTACACGCCGTTTCGGTGTTTTACCACGTTTTTTCCTGTAAAGAAAATGCCCCAAAACCCACGCGTTGCATCAGCCGTTACACCACTATACCTCTCTCACTCGCACTTATTGTGTGGGGGGTAGGCAAAGTGGTTTTTGTCCCGTAACTCCCGTAATTCCCACGGGAAAAATCCGAAACCAACCCCCTTCGATGGGGTTGATCCCCGCGGACCCAACGAGCCCCAATTTGTCCCTCCCGTCACGTTTTTTCGAATTTTAATTGGGAAAAAAATCAAAAGGAAAATTGGAGCACTTATTACCGCAGTACTGTAGTGATACTTTCCACTTGCCCCTTTCTTCCCCCCCGTATCACGTCACCCGTATACCTCGGCCCATTTCCGAGAAATTGTGCCTTTGGATGGTTATTGTGCTTCCCCGAATTGAAATAATGATAACTAAAATCGGGTAATTTCGATACCCGTAATATTAAAAATGATATTCATTTTATTTCAGCCGTATTAATAATAACAACTATAATAAAATTAATTAAAGGACATTTTTTACATTCCCGAGAATTTATGATTTTTTTTTGTTGATTTCTCTCGTGGAATAATACTTTTTGGAGTCTCGCGCGTTTTGAGACGTTTAAGGCAAATTTCTGGGAATAATGATAGGGGAGTTCACTGAATGTAACTTGTTGAAGTTTTCTGGCAATATACTCGACTTTTATCCGATTTCACTGTGTTTCGAGTACACTTTTTTTCCCTCTTCCTTTCCCAAATTTTCTCAACTTTTCAGGGTTCCTTTTTTGGTTTTCAGGGACTCGTTTCGGAGGTTCTTTTTTTTTGGTTGGTTTTTCGTTATTTGAGGAGAAACGGCAGCGGATCGGGTTAACACCCCCGATTCCACCCCTGACTCATGTCATGGTTTTCTCTCGGGCTAGACGGGAAAATGGTAACACCTCCCCCCTTCCGCCTATTTCGTTCCGTTCTCGGCGGAACTCCTGGCTGCTACGGGCCGGTTATGAGCCGTAAAAATGTAGGGCAGGATTCCGCCGAGGAACTTCCGGTTTGGTGGTTCCGTAAAAACCACCTGGCGCCCATCGAAAGGTTTTAATTAGGGAACTTTTATTGAGAGAGGCGGAGGGAGGGACGGCGCAGTGGCTTTTTATCCCCCCGGATAAAAAGTCACGTTACAGCTTGACTGCTACCCCAAAGGACCACCAGGACAACCCTCGGAGCCAAGACAAGGAGGTTACAACCCCACAAGTGAGTGTTTTCTCCTTTTCTTTGCCCTCGAGTCCTCGTTTTTCCACTCGCTCTTTTTCTCTCGCTATTTCCCATGTTCTCGTGGCTTTTCTTCACGTGCCTTTCCAGCCCTGGGATTCCTATCCCATCTGGACTACCCTGTCCAGGGGATATGGCTGCACCCTCTACAATGCCATCCCTCCCATTGGAGGGTGAGTTAGTTTGGGGCTACGGGAGAGTTGTCCTGACGCTACTCCGCCTGGGAGCGTCCCTTGGAACCCACCCTGTTCACTTCGCAACTCCAGGGTGGAGTCAACTCTCGAGGGCCGTTCGTGCCCTTGCTACAAGGTGGTGGACAACCCCTATCGAGTGCCTTCACTTGTCACTTCCAGGGTCACGCTGCCAATTCGAGGGCCACCATGTGCCCTCGCTAAGGGATGATAGGGCGAATTCCGCCCTCGAGCGCCGCCGCTTGCATCATCCGCCTCATCGCCTAGAGTGGAGGACTTCTTCGGCCTCATTGGGGCCGCCCTGGTGCACCTCCACCTCCTCGAGTGTTCCGCTTGTTCTCATCAGCTACGCCACTTCGAGGGCCGTTTTGTGCCCTTGTAAAGTGGAGGAAGGCTCGTTATTCCTCGAGCCACCAAGCTTGCCTTCTCGTGGCAGAGACGCCACGCAGGAGGGTGAATCCACCCTCCTGTTCACGTCTTCAGAGCTCCGCCTCGAGCAGTTGTGCTTGTAACTGGATCCGGTGGACGCGCCTCCAGAGTTTTCATCCCCTATGGACTTCGTCGACGCTGCTCAGACTGAGCGGGATTCTAACCATCGGGTGGAGGACCTTTCGGATGGGTGGCTGTAAGATCGTTGGACGTTGGGCTTTTGGACCATCCCCCCCTGCGTTATTTACCCCTTTTCATAAGATTATTTTAATAATCGTATTAAATCCTGTAATTAATTCTTTTGAGTCAATATAGAGGAGTTATTGTTGCTGATTTTGGTATTCCGTGTGAGTTATTTTCCGGTTCATCCCATCTTCACCGCCGAATCCACCCCTCTCTCCATAACCGAGTGCTGAGCTGCCGAGAGGCTGTTCCGTACCCTTCCACCCTCTTCAGTTTAGGTTTTAAGTTTTCGCGTTACGTTTTGGGATTTGGTTACGTTTACGGGTTATTTAGGTTAAGGTATTTTAATGGTTGGCTGGAGTAAATTGCGGTGTTGGTCCCGCCAAATTAGACCAACTGGCGCCCATTTTAGCCCCTTCGGGGGAGTTTTAGTTTTAGGTTCGAAGGGGGTAGGGAAGGGACGAAGGTGTCGGCATTTTTCCGATGAGGAGGAAAATGTCACGTCACAAGCTGACGGATTAAATCAAAAGAAAATATAGAAAAAAAATGTTTCAATTCCTTTTCTTCCCACTGAGGACTCAATATTTTAAGAGGTTAAGTCGCCATTTTCCTTCCCTTCCGTCGAATTAAGATAATCGCCATTAACTTAATCCAACTTTAACTTTGGTTGAAAATTAGCTAATGGCCATCATATCGCCGTGAAACTAGGCCTAACTCGAGGTTAGCCTTGCTCAAACTGAGTCTAGATCAAGGTTGTTAGTGAGAAAACTCTCTGGAATGAGAAATTTTCAAAATATAAAAGTTCATCATTTAAATGACAAGTAATGTCCTGTCAAAATTGAGAATCATTCTGGAGCTTATTTGAAACAAGCAGGAGCTTCACCCCATGGGCATTTTCGTAAATTTCAACCCTTGTTTTTACTTGATAATGTCTTTACTATCACAAAATTTATCACGAAGATCATTTAATATTATGCCAATACAATTGGCATGAAGCTTCCGAATGGAACTTTTCACTTTTCATTTTTCATAAATTTGAAGTGATATGAGGATGAATACGGTCTTATTTATTTAGCAAAGATTATCTACTTTACAATGATGAAATGATAAATACTAGTGACCTTAAAAAAAAAATTGAAAAAAATTTGAATTTCTGAAGAAAAAAAACTTTCAGCATTCTTGTAGAAGAATCCTTTAAAAAATCTGAAATTTTTGAGATTCGTGATGGTCATCTAAATTGATCTTTCAAGCTCAACTTGGATATGGTCAGACAAGCAGTTCCGTGCATATACGCTCATTGCATGGAATAGTTTTTCAACAATATCTCAGGAGCTGTTCGGCTGATTAAGCTGAAATTTGATACCGCAATTCGCACTCATAAGATGTACAAACACACGAAAATTGAAGTCTCTAACTCAAATATTTTTTATGTTATCGCGATAACCGTGTTTTTCAAAAATCACAGTAAAAAAATATAATAGAAACAAGCAGGAGTTCCACCCTTTGTGCGTTATTTGCAAACCCCACTCTTTGTGTGACATTTAATATTTTGCCAATTCGATTGGCAAAATGCTTCCGAATGAGATTTTACCCATAATCAATCGAATCTCTATAAAAATGAATATCTCTTCAATCGCTCAAAAAATAACATTATTCTCGCAAGAAATACGCACTTATAGATCCCTACAAATCTCAGCTCAGAATAATTGATTAAATTGCAATAATATCACATGGTACATGAAAATTCAATATTAGATGAACATTCAGATCCTATGATGGAACACAAAAATTGACGTTCGGTTTCCAAATAGGATTTCTATTCTTTCTGATTGTCGTCAGGATGAAAAGGTACTCATTTTGTAGAAAAAATTGTCTACTTTCGAATGGTGAAATAAAAAATAGCAGTGTTCTTAGGGAGAAAGCTAAGAAAAACCGTGATTTTCGAAAAAACTAATTTATCGAACATCCTTACAAGAGATTTCTTCTGAAAAATCTAAAATTATCACCATTTGTGGGGCTCATTGAGATGAATCTTTTAAGCTGAACTTGGATGTAATCGCTTGGATAGTTTTCGAGATATAACCTCTTTTCATAACATGGGTTTTGGCCAATATCTCAGAAACTACTGGAGCGATTTCGCCCAATTTCAATACCAAACTTTCCGCTCCTTAGATGCACGAACTGGCGAAATTTGAAGTCCCTAACTCGATTAGTTTTTGAGCTATCGTGTATAGTAAATTCAGGATGAAAAACACTGTAATTGAAATTATCTGCAAACGAAAAATCTGAGCAAAATTTACCCCGAGTGAAAATTGTGAGTTCAAATGAGATGTATTTCATCGCTGAGTGTGGGGGCTGTGAATCAAGTTGTCACGGAGAAAAGTCGAAAAAACGATTTTTCAAAAAATTGAGTTTTCTCGAAAAGTACTCAACCGATTTCGCTGATATTTCACTGACAGCAATTTGCATGGGGAGGGAAAGTACTGTTGAATTTTCAGCTCACTACGTATTACCGTTGCTGAGCAATGAGCTGATATCTGTCACACATACACACACACACACACCCACACACACACACACATACAGACATTTTCAAAAAATGTCATTTCTCGACGTTTTGGATCATTCTGAGTCATATTCCGATGTAATCTCGAAATCGAAAAAGATCGCGTTCACAATGCTTCCATTCGGAAGCAAAAAACTTGAAATACAGGGAAATATTGGAGATAGATTGTTTCCCTTATTCTATTGAAATGCTGGGAAAATCTGCGGTGGACAATCATGTGCCGGGAATTATTTTTTTGTATTTTCCAAAAGCTCAATTTTTTCTATATATCCGTTGTTTTATTGGTAGTAACGTGGAAATTCCTAATTGAGGTGACACCTGAAATCAATTGACATTGACTCATTGGGTTTTAAATTGAACAATACTCATCTTCGAGATAGTTATGGGGCCAAAACTGATTTTCTCAACAGTGCAAATGAATACTTTAAAAATCGATATTTCTAAATTCAAAATCCCAAAAATCGATAGCAAATGAATTAGGAATTGAAAAATTCTGAAGAAAGGTGTCAAAACAGGAAAAATATGTATTGCCTATTCGAGTGAATGGAAAAAAATTGAAATTTAAAGGAGAAAGCGATTTTTCGAGAAACAATCACCCACACACACACACACATACAGACATTTTTAAAAAATGTCATTTCTCGACGTTTTGGATCATTCTGAGTCATATTCCGATGAAATCTCGAAATCGAAAAAAATCGCGATTACAATGCTTCCATTCGGAAGCAAAAGTAAAAATCGGAGCACTGGTCACCCGTGGGGTTTAATGTGCGCCTCATCCGCGCGCATCTCCTCGCGGAGGATAGACGCTGTAAATTGTTTTTTCGCTGAGAAAACTCGAAAAAACGATTTCTTGACAATTCGCTTTTCCCCGAGAACCATTGAACCGATTTAGCTGAAATTCCGCAGAGGGCATTGCGCTCACGTAGTGAATATTCCCTCAAAATTATATATCGATAGATCACTGATCTGTGCGTGGAATGCGAAAACTAAGATAGGCCTCAGAGGGTTAAGTTCGTCCTAAATACAGGGTGATTTTTTTCAAACGTAAAAGCAATTCACTGGAGATAGCTGGAGGGGTGAGAAGTTCGGGAAAATTTTCAAAAAAAATTTTGGATAGATATTTTTTGAATTATTAGCGATTGAAATAGGCCAATGGGCTTGCAGGATTCTGGCGCGCGAAACGGAGTGGGGGAGATGAGTGGCAATGGGGCAACGCTGGATTAGCGAAGAGTTGAAGCTGAGAATTTTGAATGGCGGGCGAGTCAAATCATTCTTATTTTGTGTGATTCGAGTAGATGCGGAGAGATGGCGTTAGAGGTTCGTTTATTTTGACGTTTTGTGACGAGTTCAAAATTCAGTTTCCTTCATTTGATACCCGCGGGCAGTTTTGGATTATTAGAAGTCCAGCATTTAGTGATGGGTGATCTCTGAAAAAAGAATCGATTCTAGAAGAATTAATCTTCATAACAAATGATTTTTTGAGAATCGATTTAAAAAAAAAATTGAAATGAGAAAATTGAAGAATCGATTTATTTAAAAAAAAATTAAAAAATAGGAGAATCATAGGAAACACATTTTTATGCATATGCATAAAAATATGTATTTTTGTGCGTATCTAGCGGCACCGTGAGGGGCGTCGCTAGATGGCATCTCCATGTCTTCTGGGTGCATCTTGGGTGCACCTCAAGTGCTCGAACAGCACGTCTTGGGGGCTTTTCCCACACTCCCAGGATGCACTGCATGAATGCTTGAGGTGAACAGGCAGTGCGTCTTCGGAGTGCTGAAAAAGCCTCTAAGACATGCTGCTCGAGCGCTTGAGGTGCACGCAGAATGCACCCATGAGACATGGAGATGTCATCTAACGATGCTCCTCAGGTGCATTTTCAACGCTTATGCAGTCCGTCTTGCACGCCTCATCGGCATTTTCTGGGCGCATCTTGGATGCTCCCTCAGCACTTTTACAAACTTTTACCACATGAATGATGATTCGGTAGTCTTTATTCGACCTCGTAACTTGTTAAATTCGGAGAAGAATGGGTCTAAAACCTAGCTTTTCCTATTTTAAATAGATAAAGTCCGACTACTCATATCCTTGGAGTGTTCATGGACGAATATCATTACCATGAACACTCCATTTGAATGAGTAGTCGGGCTTTATTTATTTAAAATAGGAAAAGCTAGGTTTTAGACCTATTTTTCTTCAAATTTAACGAGTAGTGAGGTCGAATAGAAACTTCCAAATCATCATTCATGTGACAAAAGTTTGTAAAAGTGCTGAGGGAGCATTCGAGTTGTGCCCGGAAATTGCCGAGCAGGCCTCCAAGTCGCACTGCATGGGCGTTGAAAATGTGCCTGGGGGCGTCATTAAATGACACCTCCACGTCTCTCGGGTGCACTTCGAGTGCAGCTTGAGCGCTTAAACAGCACGTCTTGAAGGCCTTTTCAGCACTCTCAATATGCATTGCATCAGTCCTTGAGGTGCACAGGTAGTGCTAAAAAAGTCTCCAAGATGTGCTGTTTAAGCCCTTGAGGAGCACCTGGGGTGCACCCGAGGGACGTGGAGACGCCATCAAACGACGCCCCTGAGGCGAACTTCCAACGCTCATGCAGTGCGTCTTGAACGCCTCCTGAGGGCTTCACGGGAGCGGCTCGGATGCTCCCTCAGCATTTTTACACATGAATGATGATTCGGGAGTCTATATTGGACCTTGTAACTTGTTAAATACGAAGAAAAATAGGTGTAAAACCTAGTTTTTCTTATTTTAAATAAATAAAGTCCGACTACTCATTCAAATGGAGTGTTTATGGTAATGATATTCGTCCATGAACACTCCAAGGATATGAGTAGTCGGACTTTATCTATTTAAAATAGGAAAAGCTAGGTTTTAGACCCATTTTTCTTCGAATTTAACAAGTTACGAGGTCGAATAAAGACTACCGAATCATCATTCATGTGGTAAAAGTTTGTAAAAGGGCTGAGGGAGCATCCAAGATGCGCCCAGAAAATGCCAATGAGGCCTACAAGACGGACTGCATAAGCGTTGAAAATGCACCTGAGGAGCATTGTTAGATGACATCTCCATGTCTCATGGGTGCATTCTGGGTGCACCTCAAGCGCTCGAGCAGCATGTCTTGGAGGCTTTTCCAGCACTCCGAAGACGCACTGCGTATTCGCCTCAAGCATTCATGCAGTGCATCCTGGGAGTGCGGGAAAAGCCCCCAAGACGTGCTGTTCGAGCACTTGAGGTGCACCCAAGATGCACCCAGAAGACATGGAGATGCCATCTAGCGACGCCCCTCACCGTGCCGCTAGAATGCACAAAAATGCATATTTTCATGCATATGCACAAAAATGCATATGCTTGAAAATGTGTTTCCTATGATTCTCCTATTTTTTAATTTTTTTTTTAATCAATCGATTCTTCAATTTTCTCATTTCGATTTTTTTTTTAAATCGATCCTCAAAAAATTATTTGTTATGAAGATTGATTTTTCAAGAATCGATTCTTTTTTCAGAGATCACCCATCACTAAATGCTGGACTCCTAATAATCCAAAACTGCCCGTGGGTATCAAATGAAGGAAACTGAATTTTGAGCTCAAGTCTCGAAACGTCACAATAAACAAACCTCTAACGCCAACTCTCCGCATCTATTCGAATCACACAAAATAAGAATGATTCGACTCGCCCACCATTCAAAATTCTCGGCTTCAACTGTTCGCTAATCCAGCGTTGCCACATCACCACTCATCTTCCCCACTCCGTTTTGCGCGCGAAAATCCTCCAAGCCCATTGGCCTATTTCAATCGCTAATAATTCAAAAAATATCTAGCCAAAATTTTTTTTGGAAATTTTCCCGTACTTCTCACACCTCTAGCTATCTCCAGTTAATTGCCTTTACGTTTGAAAAAAATCACCCTGTATAATCAATTGAATAGTTTTGAAGATATAGCTTACTTTTTATGATGTTTCTATACTAATATCTAAGAAACTACTAGACCGATTCTCCTCAGTTTCAATACCAGCCTTTGTGCTCATCAGATGTATAACCTCACAGAATTTGAGGCCTCTAGCTCAATTATTTATTAAGTTATCGTGGAATCAAGATTTTTACGAAAAATTTCTCAAAAGTTTTCTACTGAATAAAACGAAAATCTGAGCTCCCACCACCCCCCGGGGTAGAAGATGCAGCTCTTAGACGCGCATCTCCTCACTAAGAGTGAACGCTCTGATTCTATTCTTCATCGAGAAAAGTCGAAAAAACGATATTTCGACATTTTCATTTTTCCCAGAAACTATGCAGCCGATTTAGCTGAAATTGCTGTGAGAGCTTGGGGCATGCATGGCGAACTTATGGTAGAATTTTCAGATCGCTAGCTAGTCCCATTTCAGAGTAAAGCGGAAAATGCGTCATCACACATACACATGCACGCAGACAATTTTTAAAAACAGCATATCTTGACGTTTTGCGTTATTTGCAGTCATAATATGATGAAATCTCAATCTCGCAAAAGTCTCACTCGGGACGTTGAACGAGAGAGACGTGTTTTCATCGCGCTTCGTGAACAAATCAAGGAATCGTGTAGTTAAGTTTAATAAGAGTAGTGTCCGTGAAGTGTTTCATCTTTTTTTCTCTTTTTTCTTTTTCTTTTCTTCTCTCTTTCACCTTTTCCTTCCTTAACACTTTTAGATATCACCTTTCTTTACTTATTTAACGGCGCCATCTTTTCGCTAAGATTATGCCAATCAGCAACGGAGGTTCATGGTGTGTCTGTGGACGAAGCATTTGTAAATAATTCTATAGTGGTGCTTGTGTTATTCGGCAGAGCCTAGGGTTTGAACCCAGGCCTTCGAGTTGGCAATCCGACACTCTACCGAACGAGCCGCCGTTCACCTCATACTTTTCAATTCATTAGCAAAAAGCACTCTGTTATATAATGCACATATTTGGGGCATCAGGCACTTGGACGAGATCGAAAGGGTACAGAATATCTTCTACAAAACACTATTACATTTAGCGATGTGTACTGTAATGCACAAAAATTAAAATAAGTACACATAGCGAACCCCAGGGAGCGCCAAAAGACAGCCCAGAAGCGCGCTCTACCATCGAGTGAGCGAAGTGTGCGGTGATAGTAGAGTGGGGGTAAGCCCAGACGGGTATAAAAGGGCGCCCGCAGAAAAAGGTAGGCACTCAATCCTCGCCAACGGTGACAGTAAGCCACCCAAGTCAATTCAACGGGCCTCTCCCAGCCCTGAGATAAAGACCTTTCAACGGTGACAATCAGCCACCCGAGATAAATCGACGGGCTTCTCCTCGCCCCGAGTGACTCCTCTTAATAAATAAAGATTATACTGTTACAGGAGCGGGTGAAAAGATCTGGAGACGTTGGATGGAGGAAGGGCGAACTCGTCGACGATTAAAAACAAGAATAACAATAATAATAATAATAATAATAATAAATCCATGATGACATTATAAAGATTCGAATTGTATAAATAAATGAAGAGAACAAAAAGTCTTTAGGCGTCAAAATATAAATTAATAGTCTTGACTTTCATTTGTTTATCCCTCTCTCTCACAAATCCTCCAATAAAACAAAAGCAAAAGTAACCTTAAAAAACGTTACAACTGGCGCCCAACGTGGGGCTGTAAGAGAGATATAAACAAATACATCAAGCGCGATAATATATCAATTTAAAATGGGGAGGGACTCAAAGAAAACGGCAGAAGCCGCGCTGGATCAAATGATGGAGATCCAGCAAGAAATTAATAACCTAACTAGGGGTGAGCAATTGCTCGCTCGCTACCCTCGCTCGCGAATAGAGGAGTGCATTACTGCTGATGAGAAGGAATTAGTGAGAATGTATTGGAATGAGTGTGACTTCAAGCCGCACTAAGAACTACCCGATAATTTCCCTCACTTGCTACTGGAAAAAATGATGAATGATGAAAACGATAAATAACAACAGACATAATCGTAGAAACTATCAAAAAATGTTGGGGAAAGCTCACAATATGGAGATCAATAAAACAATCAATTTTCCCTTTTCGGGGGTAGTGCATAGACTTCACTTTTTAGGAAATTGAGAACAACTCGATAATGTTTTTCTTGAAAAACTAAGAAGGTACTGGATCGATTCCGATCAAAATCTAATGACCGGGAATTTATGTCAAGATGCTTCGATTACGACATCGATCACTTCGATCACATTATTGATTTATGAGGAAACGTGAACGAAAAAATTGATCACGGACATACACACACACACACACATACAAACACACACACAGACATGATCTATTATTGTTCCTAATCCCTCCGAGGTACTGTCCCTCTCACTCTAATCCTCTGCAGCTGCTCGGACTCGGCATACCTCAATAGCCTAATTACCATTTTCCCTCACCTCTAACCTTCGGGAAAGTCCCCAAATCCCGACCAATCAGAGCAACCTTGCCCCTTCTCAAACTAAACCCGATTGTAATTGGCTCGGCACCACTCTACTTTTTGTACATATAAACCAGACAATTTAGAAAATATGACAGTTAACATTGTAGCTTCAAGGAAGGAACTTGTACAAATTAAAATAAAGGAAATAGTTATAGAAAACTGTTGATTTGTACACATTCTCTCTCCAAAGTCTCCAAGTCTCCAAACTACCTAGTTCCTTCATACATCCCTCTCACACATACAAATATAAAAACAACTACACAACGATTAATTCAGCGTGTAGTAAGAATTGGAAATATTAATCTGTATAAGACAGACCTTTAGAATTTACAACTCTAAAGGATCAAAAAGATTTAATATTCACCCAATCGTACATTTGGTCCTTCGAGCCGGATCGTCCGGCATCATACGATCACTCGCTCTCTCTCCCTCAAAGAGTTAGGTACCATCGGTGCATGACATAGATGCTCATGCGAACTCCTCCAGGGAAAAGTAAACAGCCCAAGGTAAAATCTCCACGCAAGCAGACATTCAACATGGCTCATCTAGCAAAGTTGAAAGGACAACGTCCATCCTTCAAAACTCATCTCACCAAGACAACAAACTGGCTAAACACAGAAAGTGCCACTAGTCTTCCCGAAGGCTGTGAAGCGAAGCTGGAAACCCTCCGTGACAAATACCAAGAATGGGATTAATCCAATACACAACTGATGGAGTTGGACGTTGATGACGTTCAAGAAAACGAAATTGAGGAACAAATCATTGAGAACTCCTATGATGTTCTTCGAGGACAGCTCAGAAACGTCATTAAAATGAAGACGCAGACACAGCCCCAACAGGCACCCGCAGCAACAGTCACCGGAGGCCAGCTGATAGTTTCACACTTCAACGTCAAGCTTCCAGAAATCACACTCCCGAAGTTTGATGGCCGATTCGAACTCTATCGACCATTCAAGGATCGATTCAACGTTCGCATAGGGAGCAGTCTCAACATTGACAAGGTCACTGCTTTTCAATATCTCCAAGCATGCCTGACAGGAGAAGCCGCACAGGCTACAGCAGCACTGGAGATGACAGAAGGCAACTATGACATCGCCTGGGCCCTCTTCGATAAGAAATTCGACAACCCACGCCAAGTTCTTCGCCGGCATTCCTCTCCACTTCTCAACATTGGAAAGAGAAATAGAGAGAACAATAGAACGCTCATCGACCTCGTAAATGCCGTACGACTACAATTACGATCTATCAGCACCTTTGGAAATGCTGAAGAACAGTTGAATGGATTAGTCAACACCATCATCCTCAATCAGCTGGATGAAGATCTCATCTTCCAATGGGAAACATTGATTGAAGGTAATCGAATGCCCGAATGTAAGAAACTCCTCGATTTCTCAGAAAAACGTGGCATTTGTGCCAAGTCGGTTGATATAGCGAAACCCAACAACAAAGGTCCATCACAGAAAGCACCTCAAGGACAACAGAACAACAACTCTCGTCAATTGGTTACAGCTAAAGGTCACGCTTCTCTCACCGATACACCTCGAAAATGTCCAGTGTGCACGGAGAATCATAGAATCGATAAATGTTCAACATTCAAGGAAATGGACAAAGAAGAGCGCATCAAACTGATCTTCAGTCAGAAAAGATGTCTCAACTGTCTCGTGAAAGGACATGGAGTTAGGGAATGTGAAGTTAAAGGCATTTGCAAATCGTGCAAAGCCAAACACCACACATTTCTCCATCGTACGCAGGAATCTCCTACAACTTCAGAGACAAAGAACGCATGACTAGCGCCTCCTCTCGTGTCAACTACTACAACAATCTCATTGCCATTGGATTCATCAGGACAGGACATTCTTCCCACAGCCACCATCAACGTACTAGACAAGAATAATCAGCCAATTCAATGCCGTGTACTCATCGACACGGCTTCTACCAGGAACTTCATTACGCAAGAATTGACCTAAAAATTAGGCATCAAACGGTCATCGTGTTCTATTCCCATTGGAGCCTTGAATGATCTGTCAATCATACTTCATGAAAAGGTCGAAACTACAATCATCGCTCGGATGAATAATTTCAAGAAGAAATTGAACTTCTTAATTATTCCCCAAATCTGTTCACGTATTTCCAATCAACAAATCAATAGAGAAGCACTGAAAATACCCCAGAATCTACCACTTGCAGACACAAAATTCCATAGGCCAGCACCCATTGATATTCTCCTAGGATCAAGCACATCCATCTCTATTCTCAGCATAGGGCAAGTTAAGACTCCTGCGTCAGACGTTTACTTGCAGAAAATCCTATTGGGATGGATTATTTGTGGCAGTATGGATGAGGATTCTGAAATCACTCCTACAAAATGCTATTTCAACAAGATCGTCAACGAATTCAAGAAATTTTGGGGAATCGAGGACATCGCACCCATAGAAAAACCACAATCGAAAATTGAAGCCGCTTGTGAACAGCACTTTACCCAAAACGTGTCGCGCGACAATGAAGGATGGTACATTGTCGCACTCCCATTCAACGAGAAGAAGTCGCAACTAGGCACCTCATACACTCAAGCAGAGCGACGACTCCTCTCACTAGAAAGACGGTTCAAATGGAACATTAAACTCGCAGACGACTACACCAAAATCATTGAAGAATCAAAGAACTCGGATACCTCAAGAAGGTTGAAACCGAAGAAGGAGATGGCTTCTATCTACTACATCACGCCGTGTTTAAGGAGACCAGCCTCACTATGAAAACCCGAGTTGTCTTCGATGGCTCAGCACACTCCAGCACTGGTATTTCTGTCGATGACACTCTGATGGTCGGTTCAACCATCCAGGACGACATCCTCTCACTCGTACTACGTTCTAGAACACACTCATACATTCTTACTGGCGACATTGAAAGAATGTACCTGCAAGTATTGGTTGAACCAGAGGATAGAATATATCAATGTATTCTCTGGCGCGACAATGGACAAATCAATGCTCATGAACTACAGAGAGTTACATTTGGACGAGCTTCAGCTCCATATCTCGCAGTTAGATCCCTGCACCAATTGGCTGATGACGAAAAAGAGAACTATCCTCTAGCATCCACAATCTTGAAGAGAGACTTATACGTCGATGATCTCCTTACTGGCATAGACACTCTGGAAGAAGCTCTTACCCTCAGAGATGAAATGATGAAACTCCTCAGAGCAGGTGGATCCAATCTTCGACAATGCGCGTCCAATTCTCCGCAGCTACTACAAGGGCACCCAGAAACCACGGTCAACCTACAACTTCTAGGAGGAGATGACCCAACGCTCAAGACATTAGGAATCCATTGGGATTCAAATCAGGACACCATCGTGTACACCGTCAACCCCATTGCCACCAGAGATTCCATCACCATGAGGACCATTGCATCAGATGTTGCACGAATTTTCGATCCATTGGGACTCCTCAATCCGGTCATCACCCATGCGAAAATTATTCAGCAAGAACTCTGGAGATTGAAGCTAAACTGGGATGAGTCAACACCATTCGAAATACACACCAGATGGAAGGAATTCGCATCCCAGCTCCCATTGCTCAACGGCATTCAATTTCCAAGACAAGTGACGAATTCAGATCGCCTGGAATTGCACGGTTTCTGTAATGCAAGTCAACATGCCTACGGAGCTTGCATTTATATCAAATCATGGAGTCATAATGGAGATACACAAGTGAAACTCTGCTGTGCTAAATCTCGCATCGCACCACTCAAGAATACACCTACAATCCCACGACTCGAACTCTGTGCCATGGAACTGCTCGCCAATCTGTACTATACAGTGAAAAAGGCATCAAACATCAAGGTCGAAAAACGAATTTTTCTGGTCTGATTCTACTGTTGCTCTTCATTGGATACAAACTTCTCCACATCTACTTCAACGATTTGTAGCTAACAGGGTCGCTCGAATACAAGAACTCACCAAGGACACCATCTGGAAACACGTGCGCACCAAGGACAACCCAGCAGACGCCATATCTAGAGGTCAACTCGCTGCCGATTTCCTCAAGAATGACATCTGGCTTCATGGGCCAGCCTGGTTACAAAAGGATGAACAGGACTGGCCTTACTTACACATCGAAAAACCCTTGACCCTGCCTGAACTCAAGAAGGTAACCTGTCTTCATGTTTCTGAACCAAAGAAGAATTCACTCTTGCATCAGTACTCATCTTTCGAAAAACTCAGGAGAATTACGGCACTATGCATGAGATGGAAGACGAAACATCCGCAAAAACACTTGTCCATCCAAGAACTTGAAGCAGCAGAAACTCGAATACTCCAATTAGTCCAACAGCAGAGTTTCCCGGCAGAAATAACGGCTCTCCAACAAGGAAAGCCTTTAGCACTGAAAAATCGCCTCAACAATCTAAGCTTGCAACTCGATGAGAATGGACTCATTCGAGTTGGTGGCCGCTTAAGAAAGGCTCGCAATTTTTCTTTGGGCGGAAAACACCCGGTACTATTACCACAAAGACATCACATCACTCATTTGCTCATCAAGAAAATCCACAAGACTCCTCTTCATACCGGCATCCAGACTACACTACATCTATGACGGTAACGCTATTGCCCAGTTAACGGACGTAGTCAGGTCAGACTTGTCATCCACAACTGCACGAGATGTGCCAAGGTGGATCCTCCTCTCGTCCACTATCCCATGGCAGATCTTCCGAAGGCACGAGTGACACAGACTAAGCCCTTCACTCACACAGGAGTAGACTATGCTGGTCCTTTTTTTATCAAGGAAAAACGATTTCGCAATCGCAACAAATTGAAGGTGTGGAGGTGGCACGTCTAAATATTACAGTAAGTAATATTACCTGTCAAAATGTTACAAAAAGAAATTACTGTCAAAAATATTACTGTACAACAATATTATTCTCAAAAATATTATTTTGCAAAAATATTATTATAAAAAATATTATTGGGGAAAAATATTATTGTGACCAAAACGATTGCTGATGCTCACCTGTTCCGCTTTGAAAATCAATATATTGATTACTTTTAATTGTATTTTTCTTCGCAATTTCGACTATTTTGTGAGTGTCTCGGATTAGTTACGAATTAACGGTTGTATGAGTATTTATTGTTATTTCATCATATAAATATATATATATTATATATGATAAAGAAAAAAATTTTTTTTCCAATAAAATAATTTGCCGAAGGGAGGTTGGTGTGGGATATTTATCTGATTTTCATCATCCAAATATATATATATTATATATAATGAAGAGAAAATATATATTTTTTTTTCTAATTTATTTTATTTTATTTGGTTGGATGAGGGTTGTAATATTTTGACGGTGTAATATTTTTTCATGTGTTTTTTTTCATGTGATATTGTGACGCTGAAATATTTTTGTTCCGTGTTTTTTTGCCCAGTAATATTTTGACGCAAGTTTTTTTGACGTAATATTTTGACATGCAACCGGTGTGGATCGCCATCTTCGTTTGCTTCGCCACGAAGGCAGTTCACATTGAACTAGTTAATGATCTAACCAGTGAAGAATTCCTAGCAACTCTCAGTCGCTTCATTGCCAGGCATCCTGCATGCAAATATCTGCATTCAGACAACGCAACCACCTTCACTGGAGCCAATAATCAACTGAAGGAACTCTATGATCTCATCTACGACAAAAAGCACGAACACCTCATCAACAGACATCTCACGGGACAGGGAATCGAATGGCATTTCATTCCACCCGTGAGGCCTCATTGTGGTGGCCTCTGGGAAGCGGCTGTCAAATCCTGTAAACAGCACATGAAGAAGGTCATCGGGGACGAGCTGCTAACGTACCAACAGCTCAATACACTCTGCATCAAAATTGAAGGAATCCTGAATTCTCGACCACTGACACCACTATCAGCAGATCCGAATGATTTCACAGCTCTTACTCCAGCACATTTTCTACATGGGGACATCACCTCCGATCTCCCTGCACCTGATTAGAGAGAAACACCCAGCAACCGTTTATCTTACTGGCAACATCTGGAGAAGATAAAACAACACTTCTGGAACCGCTGGCACAAGGAGTATCTTTCAGAACTCAACGTCCGATCCAAATGGAGTTCAGGCCATCATGACATCTCCATTGGTTCTTTGGTGCTCCTGAGAGATGAGGATCTTCCACCATTAAAATGGTGACTGGGGCGAGTCATAGAGACTTTCCCTTCTGACGATGGCATCATTTGACGAGTCAAGCTACGGACGTCAACAGGAGAAGTTGGACGCAACGTAAGACGATTGGCGCCTCTTCCCATGGACTCCAAGGAAGCCTCCAATTAATTGATCGCACTGCTCTCAACGGGGGGAGTATGTTCCGTGCCATTCACGGGAAATTCCCCACAAATTCAGCTGCCTCTAGGATAATTTCAAACACAGTTTTTCTCCAACTGTTTGTTGTCAATAATTCTAAATATTTCTGGGTTTTCCCACCCTCAATAAAATTCAGCACTCAACATCATCACCTAACCAGTCGAAACGCACTTTGGGTCATTTATTACTTCGTGAAGAATAGGGCCCCCTGTTGCCATTACGATTATTGCTCTTAATCCCTCCGAAGTACTGTCCCTCTCACTCTAATCCTCTGCAGCTGCTCGGACTCGGCATACCTCAACAGCCTAATTACCTGACGCCTCTCCTACCACCTCCATTTTCCCTCACCTCTAACCTTTGGGAAAGTCCCGAAATCCCGACCAATCAGAGCAACCTTGCCTCTTCTCAAACTAAGCCCGATTGTAATTGGCTCGGCACCACCCTACTTTTTGTACATATAAACCAGACAATTTAGAAAATGAGACAGTTAACATTGCAGCTTCAAGGAAGAAACTTGTACAAATTGAAGTTAAGGGAATAGTTATAGAAAACTATTGATTTGTACACATTTTCTCTCCAAAGTCTCTAAGTCTCCGAACTACCTAGTTCCTTCATACATCCCTCTCACATATACAAGTATAAAAACAACTACACAATGATTAATTCAGCGTGTAGTAACAATTGGAAATATTAATCTGTATAGGACAGACCTTTAGAATTTACAACTCTAAAGAATCAAAAAGATGTAATATTCACCCAATCGTACAATGAACATGAACTGAAAATTAAACCAAATGAAAAAATTAAACCAAAACAATATCCTATCGCTATGGAATATTACAAAAGAGTAGACGAAGCCATAGAGAAAATGCTGAATCAAGAAATAATACGTCAGTCAGATAGTAAATTTGTGAATCCAATCCTGCCAGGAATGAAACAAGATGGGACCATCAGGTTGTGCCTCGATGCGAGAGAATTGAACAAAACATTGGAAGATGATCCAGAGAAACCCATGGACATGCAGGAAATTTTCCAAAGGTGCGCTGGCGTAAGGGTCATGACCACCATTGATTTAACCTCCAGTTTTTGGCGAATCCCTTTCACTGAAGAGTCGACGAAATACACCGCGCTTCCACATCGGGGGAAATGCTATGAATTTAATGCCATTCCGTTTGGGTTAAAAATAAGCGGGGCAGGATTGTTGAGAGGAATCGACTTAGCATTGCATGATATAGGAGATTTCTACCTAAACTTTATTGACGACTTCATCATTGTATCATCAGATAATGATCAGCACTTGCAATACCTGGAAACAGTTTTTGCACGATTTGAGGAAAAAGGGATAACGATTAATTCCGAGAAACTACAATTATTCAAAGAAGAAGTGTCGTTCTTGGGTCATACCTCAAATAAAGAAGGAATAAAAGCTGACACTAAAAAATTATCTGGAATCACCGGGGTTCCCACCCCAAAGACACCAAAACAGTTAAGAGGGTTTCTCGGTCTCGTAGGTTTCTGTACGAAATTCGCAAACCATTATGCTCACGTGGTAAGACCTCTCTACGATTTATTAAAAAAGAATACAAAATGGGAATGGTCACGAGAACATGAGAACGCATTTGAGGCAGTGAAGAGATTATTCGAAGAATCGATAACACTGCACCACCCAGATTTAGAGAAAGAATTTGTGCTACAAACGGATGCAAGTTCTTTTGCCATATCAGCTATCTTAGCTCAATACGATAACGAAAAGGAGTTAATACCCATTTCATTTGGACATCGAATATTAAGAGGTCCAGAATTAAATTACACGACAACAGAAAAAGAGCTATTAGCTATCATTTACGGGTGAGAAAAATTCAGAACGCATCTTCACGAAACTAAAATCAAAATCATCACGCATTAACGTTCTTAAAATCATGCAGATTTCTGAATAGCTGACTAGCGAGATGGTCATTGGCGATACAAGATTTTAACATCAGCATCCAACACTGCAAAGGAAAGGAGAACACTGCTGCAGACGTTTTAAGTAGGTACGAGGAGATCATACAAGACAAGATTGACCCGGAAAAATGGCCAGTAATCGCAGTGACAACTTTAGCACGCCAACCACAGCTAGAAGCCAACGAACGGCTCAGGGCGATAAACACAGAGGAATTAAGAGACCCCAGACTAGTAGAAATAAGAAATTCCATTCAACGAAGAGAGGGGAAGTACCGAATCCAAAATGAGGTTCTGCAGAAAAAACAGGAGAAATGGAAAGTATGTATACCAAATCCGATGGTAACAGAACTGGTAACGGAATGCCATGAAATATACGGCCATGTTGGCGCCCGAAAAACTGGGGAAATTCTGAAAGAGCATTTCAGTTAACCACAGTTGGATAAAAGAGCCCGGCAGATACTAAAAAACTGTGACTTATGCCAAAGAAATAAGTATTCCAACCAAAAGATTTACACACAGCAGCACAACATATTGCCAGAACGCCCTCGAGAATTGATATCCATTGACATCTTTGGACCATTAGTAAGGAGTAGAAGCGGGAATAAGTCCATTTTAATAACGATCGACGTATTTTCAAAATACGTCAAAATAATCCCGTTGAAGAAAGGAACAGCTAGGGAAATCATAAGAAAAATGGAAACCGTATATATCCCACAGATGGGAAAACCCATAAAAATACAAATGGATCACGGCACGCAGTTCGCAGCAAATATCTGGAGAGAATGATTAGAAGACCAAGAAATAATCCCTATCTACAGTGCCGTCAGATATTCTCAGAGCAACGTAGTAGAAAGGCCAAATCGTGAACTAGGTCGATTTTTCAGATCATTACTCCAACAAAATCAACAAACGCACAATGTATGGGACACATGGATACCAGTAATAGAGACTTGCATGAACGAAGTGCAGCATGATTCGACCCGATTTACCCCGATAGAAATCCACATGAACGAGCCACCAGAAAATATATGGAGAAGATGGATTCAAATGCAACAGGACGTCAACAATATCAATTTCGAACAAAAATTACAATTGGCCAACGAAAGATGCCGCCAAAAAAGAAGAAAGAGAAATCAAGGACACCAAAATAGTGATAAAATTCCAAATTTGGCGGTAAATGAATGGGTTCTCATTGAAGCGAAAACCGATAGAGTAATCCACAATGAAATCGTGCCAAAATTTCTTGATGTATATGAAGGACCCGGTTTTATCTACAAGCAAGTTGCAGAGGCAACGTTTATCTTATGGGACCCGGTAAGGAACCACGAAAGAGGAATGTTTAATGCGAGCAGCCTTAAACGATATTACTGGAATCCAAACGAATTTCAGAGAAGAAGGCAAACAATGAGATTCCCAGAAGGGATTATCCTGTAAAAGAATTTGTCGAATGGGGGAAAACAATACAGAAATAACGATATAAATGGAGCACGGAAATCGAAAATCAAAATCAGTATTAAAAACCAGGGAGAGAGTTAACACGTGGCGATTCAGACCAGGGAGAAATACAGCCCCGAAAAACGCAGCAGCTTGGACGAAAGAGTCAAAAAGCGGGAAAACTATCTATCCATCAGAAAAAATTCGTGAGGGACGTGGCTGCCCTGTGGGAGGTTCCTTCACACAAACAGCAAAATTTGTCATCATAAAAAAATCAAACAAAATCATGATCCCAAGGAAATGGAGGGAGATTTCAAAGCCTGAAGAAAGACCAACGGCAGAGACTTCGACAACAACAAAAAAAAAGAGAGTCCAAGGAGAAACCGCCCAAGGTCCAACCAACGGCTGAAGATAATCCATCACATTAAAAAAAAAGGGAACCCAAGAAGAAACTGCCCGAGATCCGACCAACGGCCGAAGACTCCCCATCACATCCAGAAAAGAGGGAATCCAAGGACAAACTGGTCGAGGTCCAACCAACGGCTGTAGACTCTCCAACACGTTCAAAAAAGGAGAAAATGGACGAGAAGATGGCCAGAGCCATAGCTATCTTCGAAAAGAAACCACCTCCCCGAAGAACAGCAGTACTGATATCTCCATCGGAAGTCCAGCAATCGAGCAGAAAACGAGCGAGGCCCCGGTTAATCACCTCCAAGGCACCAACTAGGAAAGAGATGTCAAAAGGGTTATTTGGGGATTGGTCGGACTCTGACGAGGAGTCTAGGAAATGGAGGTATGAGAATTTTTATTTACGATTATAAACAAAAATTGGGGGAAAGGTTGTAACGCGCCAAAAATGAAATAAGTGCGCCCAGTAAACCCCAGGGAGCGACAAAAGACAGCCCAGAAGCGCGCTCTACCATCGAGTGAGCGAAGGGCGCAGTGATGGTAGAGTGGCGGTAAGCCCAGACGGGTATGAAAAAGCTCCCGCAGAAAGAGGTAGGCACTCAATCCTCGCCAACGGTGACGGTAAGCCACCCAAGGCAAGACAACGGGCCTCTCCCAGCCCCGAGATAAAGACCTTTGAACAGTGACAATCAGCCACCCGAGATAAATCGACGGGCTTCTCCTCGCCCCGAGATCCCTACTCCCACAGTCCACGGAGACAACGATCTACCTGACATAACTCGACGGACTTCTCCACGACCCGAGAGATTAACATATCCAGACCACCTCCTAAAAAACCACACAACGGGTTCGAGCCCCGAGTGACTCCTCTTAATAAATAAAGATTACACTGTTATAGGAGCGAGCGAAAAGATCTGGAGACGTTAGATGGAGGAAGGGTGAACTCTTCGACGATTAATAACAAGAATAACAATAATAATAATAATAATAATAAATCCATGATGACATCATGAAGATTCGAATTGTATAAATAGATAAAGAGAACAAAAAGCCTTTAGGCATCAAAATATAAATTAAGTGTCTTGACTTTCATTTGTTTATCCCTCTCTCTCACAAAACCCCCAATAAAAAAAAAGCAAAAGTAACCTTAAGGGACGTTACAGTACACCAGGCTATGCGATAAGAAACGAATGTGGTGTCCCTCCCCTATCGGTCTCAATCCTCAAATATATAATGTCATGGGTGAGAAAAATAATGAATAAGAGTAAAGATAGACTGCCAAGAATCTGCCTAGAAAAAGTAATGAACCTCAATAGTAAAGAACGAAGAAATAAAATATCCGAGAAGTATAACTGGGTAACACAGATACAAAAAACTTTTAATCTCAATCTTAAGGATTTCTAGAAGTCTATTTCAATGTATGTTTTCGATAATAAAGTGGAAAATTTTATTGGAAAATATGAGAAGGAAAATTATGAAAATGATGTAATGAGATGTAGAAACTCAAGAGTTCTCCGACTGTTTGAAATCATCCACAATGTAGGCGGTACTCTTTCTCCGTATCTCACTGTGAGAATGCCTATTAACTTCACCCGTGTTGGTCACCCAAAATAGATTTTTTAATTCAATATCTCTTCGTATTAGACTGGAGGGGGGCACTTTCTACATACGAGATAACAACTCCTTCCCAATATGTCATGCTGATATCACCGAAGATATCTTTCATCTATTATGTGATTGCCCCATTTTTAATCAAATTAGGGCTAAATTTCTCAAATTTTCTGAAAATGTAATGGTAGCCTATTTGAAACTACTGAATACGTCTTCAGCAAAGTCAGCAAAAACTTTCTATTTATTTATCAAAGCACTACTCTCTTGACGGCAGAACAATTACGAAACCACATTTACAATTAATTCTATTGTATTCTATTCTTAAACTCGCGAAAAATTACGATTACGAAGCTTCCATTCGGAAGTAAAAACAGGAATTTTGAAAGAATAAACGCTGAATTCGGACCATTTCTATAGAAGACAGACGCGAAAAATCGTAAGAACAGCTATTTTTTTTAATGTGATATCTCTTAATCCAATCATCAACAAAATCCCAAAATTTAGAAGAAAGAGTATTTGGAAGAAGAGATATCAGAAATTGGCGGAGATCGAAAATGAAAATTCTCAAAACCGTCCGATTTGGCATGGAATGTCCCATACAAATGAATGAAAAAGACTGAGATAAACGTAGGAAATTATAGGAAATAGAGTGATTCCTCCAATATTAATTCTGAAAAAAACGGTTTTGTATCTTGATTTTTGCAATTTTTGTAATTCTCTATTTTACATCATCAGAAATAATATCAAAGAAAGATCATTTGACAAGATTCACAGAACAAGAAGAGAGGCCCCGAGGGAACCTATCAGACTTGTGGATCACGGTAATGACCGAGCCTGAGTCTCGTAAACTGTAGTGGGGACCAAGAGTGCACCCGATTTGCTATCCCCACTCTAGCGCTGCTGGTACGAGCTAGTCCGAATGCAGTGTTAGAAGGTTAATGATCGAAATTAATTCAAAATTACTCAAGAAAGAGTGAACAATAATAAAATAGTATATTACACCACAAGGGCAGAAAGTTGGATTTCCTGCACTGCGTGATATGATGCCCGAGGCGAAGTCGAGGGCAGCATATACACAGTGCAGGGCATCTAACATTCTGCCCGCGTGGTGTATACGATTTTTCTCCATGCCCGGCTGAAAGTACGTTCACTGTTTAAATTGATTCAAGTGACATAACTATTTTCTCCATATCTCGGTCGATTTTGAAGCAGAAAGTCAAATTTTCATGCGTCGATAGGAATGTATGAGTGCCCTCTACGATAGCGGGAGCAAAAATTTATACACGTGCACCGATGCCGGAAACTCAATGCTACTTAGCAACGCGTGTTTGCAGATAACCTTGAAGTTCGGTTGAAATTCATTCGTGATTTGATTCATCAGTGAATATCATTCGAAAATTGATACTAATTATTAACATTGATAAAAAAAATAAAATGACCGAGCTCTCGTCATCTGATGAGACTCAAGGTACAGGAGAGCTTAACCGAGATTTTGAGGCCGAAGCGAAATTAATCATACAAACAGACACGTTGCTGAAAAAATCTGCTGACAGATAATCGTTAGTCTATAGTGCTTACCAAAAATGGCAAGCAGAATACGAAAATTCTCTGCCAAATTCTGAAGAAAGTGAGTTGATTGTGTACTTCCAAATTCGATCCAAAGATTCAAGCCATCAACTGTGTGCAGTATTTGGTCGGTGATGAAGAGTACGTTGAGTAGAAGAGACAATATCGACATGACCAAATTTCACAATTTGAAAAGTCTATTGAACAATAATTCTAAAAATTACAAACATAAATAATTAAACATAAATATTCAGATTATTTCATAATTACACTTCTCTCCCTTTCGCTATCGTAACTAATAAATAATTTTATTGATTCAATTATATTGAATTATTCATTCATTTATTGATGCCTGCCCCGATATTTGCAGCGCGAGCGAAGCGAGTGCTGCTGGTCGAAGGCAGGCATCAATACTCACTTTATATATCTCGAAAAATTTGTACAATCATCCGTATTCTCGTTCTTTTTCAGCTTAAAAAAGCCGAGAGGAAAAAAAGTCGTCCGAAAATTATGAATGTGATGAGTTTCACAAATTCCACTCCAGACAGGGCCAGAGTTCCAGATGGAGATTTCGATTTTTTTTTCACTAACTATGCTCTTTGCACTGTCCAGTTTAAGGAAGAGAGAAATCTCTGGACGTTACTCATCAGAAACGTTTTTTTTTTATGTAATTATTAAAAGTTTGTTTTTTTTCACTGATGTTATTAAGGTAAATATAAGAGAAACGTAATAAAAAAAATAAGGTCTCACATCTGTTAGATTTGAAATAAATTTTTTCCTTTTATTTTGAGTACAGTGCAATTATCTTATTTTCTATAAGATATTTAACGTAAAACTCATCCTATTATTCATCACGAAGCTTTTTTAATGCACATTTTTTTTCCACTGCTCTCATCATCAATATTTGAATTGTAAAAATTGTAGATAAGGTTTCCGTGGAATACACAGTTCTCATAGTTATCACCCGGACGGTCGTTCATAGATGAAGTTGTTGGAAGAGATTTGCATGGCTGTTGATTTGTTTGAGTTTTGGCTTCTTCAATTTCACTTCTTCTTATCGGTGGTTCATCTTTTGATCTTTTGGAGAGACCTGAAATCGGTGATTGATTCTCTGATCCTCTAGGAACAACTGGAATTAGTGGTCCATCGTTCATAGCAGAAGTTGTTCGAAGGTATTTGCATGGCTGTTGATTTGCTCGAGTTTTAGCTTGTTCAAGTTTACTTTTTTTTTATCGGTGGTTCATCCTTTGATCCTTTGGAGAGAACTGAAGTCGGTGATTGATTCTCTGATCTTCTAGAAAAAAGTGAAATTAGTGGCACATCTTCTGATCTTTTAGAAATAACTGAAATTGATGATTCATTCTCTGATCCTTTGGGAAAATTGGAATTTGATGGTATATTCTCTGTCCGTTCGGATAAAACCGAAATCGGTGTCTCAATCTCTGATATTTTAGAAAAAACTGAAGCTGGTGGCATATTTATAGAATGTCCAGGTCGTATCGATTGCACGTTACAAACTGCAAGTACTTTCTTGCGTCCTGTTGTGAAAGAAGGCGTCGACGATTCCGGTACCTTCACCTCAGCCAATTTTTCAATCGCAGCTATATCTTCATATTTAAATTCAAAGTTATCTGAAAAGTCATCGCGTTTGGGATTTGCATGTGTAGAGTCTTCATCTTCATTGGTGGTGATTACTTCAATGGAACAGTTTTTACTCGTGGATGGTTGTGGTTTTGATTGAGGATTGGGCATAGTTTGATGGATTATGCTTTCATAAATTTTTTCTCTGTTCCTCATTGAATTTTCAACGTATCCTGTGAAAAAATAAATTTTTTATAAGTAAGATAATCGGCTTTAATAAATGAAAGAGTTACCTTCTGCTATGCTACTTGATTTCCATCTTCCTAATTGTTTGAGCATGGTAATGTTTGCTCCCGATTCAGACAAAAGTGTTGGTGCAGTTCTACGAAGACAATGCTCAGTACATAGCTTTGGATTTTCCGAGTTTAAATACGAAGCTATAGACTGAGGGGCTTCTGCGATTTTATTTCTGCCTATCACTTGACGCTGACACTTTCCCTTCTGATACTGAATGAAAAATCTAGCAGTAAATGAGTCAGGAGGCTTTCACGAAATGTATTACTGGATTTTGTTGTAGGAAAAATTCCCAATTATAAATTGGCGTGGTACGTCATTTTTCGTATCATTAATGGAAACAACAAACTTGTTACCAAGGTCTTCTACGTTTTGAACTTTGGTTTCGTCAGTTCATTGCATCTGAGAGCTTCACAAATGCCAAAGACGAGAATAACCTTGAAAAATTATGAAAATGAGGATATAGATGAATTAATTAACTAATAGAAGTGAATGTAAATAATTACCTTTGACCCTAAATGCACGCAGCAGTCGTAAATCTCGTAATATGCTCCAATTTCAACACTGCAGATTTTTTTGGTTTGTAACCTTTGGAATTACTTTTAACTAGGCTCTTCAAATTGTAAAACTTACCCATGTCGATATCATCTCGTGAATTCAATATTTTTTTTAGCATTGACCAGATACTCCACAGAGTTGACGGTTTTAGCTTTTCACTTAATTCTTTAAAATACAAGATTAAATGATTTTCTTCAAACTTTGACAGAGAAATAGCATTTTCTTTTTGCCAATTTTTATAGGCCTCGTAGACGAGGATATATCTATGAGCAGACTTTTTTGGCAATGTTCTGCTTGGATGATTAACTTTGCTTCTGCCTCGAAATCTTTCATTGTCTCCTCTTCATCTGGGGTATCATCTGATGAGAGTATTTCGGCCATTTTTTGTTGTTTTTTTTTCGTATTAATCGCAATCTTTAACATCAATTCTTGAATCAAAGTCACCGACACATAAAAAAAGACTACTTTCAACTGAGCTCCGAGGTTATGTGCCGAAGCGCATTTAGTGTTTAGTTAGACAGCAGTAGCGAGAGTCTCTGTATACGGTAACAGCGCGCGTGTAAATTTCTCTTCCCGCTGTGGTAGAGGGCGCGCGTGCAGTGCATGAAAGCTAGACTTTCTGCTTTGAAATCGATGCAGGAAGCACGTACTTCCGGCTGAGGTATGGATGAAAATAGTTTTAATAAAGTATAAGATCGAATTTTTTTTTGCAAATTTTCAACAATTGAAAAGAAATAGTAATTTTCCAAGGCCGACGATCGGCCGGGCCTCAAAATTTTGAGAATTGATAGAAGTTGAACGGAAAAACATCTCAAAAAACCCACGTGACAGAAGTGAAACATCTCGCACATAGCGAGAAATTGTGCGGATTTTTTCAAAGCAACAAGGATAATAATTGAGAAAAGTGAAGATGCAGGGTTCATCTCAAAGGAAAACGGCAAAAAGCAGAGCTCAACACATTTAGTTGTGTAATAAGCACAACACTTTGAGAATTTGACTATCTGCCTATAATATATTTGTTATCTGTTCACTAACAAAGTATTAGAGGTGAGCGGTTACCACTCGAATCGAATCGAATAGTGGAATTCGATTTGATTTTCGAATCGAATAGTTCGATTTTCGAATATTCGATCCGTGAATCGCATAGTTCGATTTTCGAATCTTCGATTCACGAATCGAATAGTTCGATTATCGAATATTCGATTCACGAAACGAATATTCGATTCGGCTAACGAATATTTGATTTTTTTCCTCTTTGTCTTGGATACAGGTCGTAGAATGAGTCCCCGAATGGGAGAAAAAAAAACATGGTTACAATGGTACCTCCGGTTTTCCCGAGATGGGGTTGTTGAAATATTCTGATTTTCAAAACATAACGTAGAAATTAAGAATGGCAGCATTTGGAGTAAAGTGTGCCTAACATCAATAGACGAATAAACGAATTGAAGAAGAGAACTTGCATAAATTAACTAATTGAATGTGAAAAAGTGAATTCTATGAATATCGTGTGAATGTCTGCAATGAGACCGGTGGAGTTGTGTCAAATTTTGTGTACTCATTTTAATATTCAACTATAAGTGCGGCTAGTTTGTCTTCAAATCAATCGCAATCATATCTCCATTCCGATGATGGTAGTGAAGAAATGGAAGACAATGGAGTTGACGAGGGAATGGAGACTGATGAAAATGAAGAAGAGAATATTAGACGTAAACAACGTAGCATTGCCTGGGATTATTTTCAACGATTCGACAATGATTTGCTCAAAGCAAAGTGTAACTTGTGCTCTACGGTGTTGAAATTACCCTCAAGTGATTTGTATTTTTCATCATGACATATTTTCATAGTTGAGTAAAAATGATACTGAAGATGGTAGACATCTGACAATTTTTGGGATTCTTTCAAACAATTAAATTATTACGAAAACAATCTTTAAAAAAATTATACCTATAATTTTTCAAATTTTCTTTATGTGCATATCCTTCATTTGTTTTTAAATTATTTATTTGTTGAGGAGTGTGAAGACTAAAAATCGTCAGATCTCTGGTATATTCAGTGTCATGAGTGAATGATACTGAAGATAGCAGATATGTAACAATGCATTCGCTTGAACAAGTGAATAATGATAAAAAAAAAATTTGAAGAATTTGTAGTTGCAGTTTTTCAAAGTTTGAACGTGTGCATATTTAAATTTTTTTTTTTTTAATAATTTGTTTCTCACCAAGAAAAAAGACTCAAAATTGTCAGATGGCTGTTATTTTCAGTATCATAAGTGAAGGCTCCTGTAAGAATGATTTTCGAACATGCTCCAATGAAATTGGATTGCTGGGGAATTTCTTTAGATTTTCTTCACAAAACTCTTCATTCCAAAAATGATCCTGCTTCATTTTGCTTCCCTCTTCTTTACTTTAATGCTTGTCTCTCAATTTATATTCTAAAGCGACTATAACAACTATGTTTAATCACTCACGAAATAAGCACAAAAATGAATGGAGCGAATGTGAAAGAAAACGAAGAAGAGAGGAAACACGGAACATTCGAAGGAGAGCGAGGAGAACTCTAACACTGACAGTAGCTAGAAAGCAAGTAATCGATGAAGCAATCATGGAGTTCATTGCACAGGATTTGCAAAGTTTCTCAGCAGCTAATGGTAAAGGATTCAAAAATTACTGACGAAGCTAGAACCTGAATATGAAATACCACACCGAACGACGTTTTCGAAGAAGATAGCTCCTGAAGTATACAGAAAAACTAAGACGGAGTTGAAGGGAAATCTGGCAGATGATGTCAATGCTGGATTATTGAGTATGTCGTTCACAACTGATTATTGGACATCGCAAGCTGAACATCGCTACCTGTCCCCGACCATTCACTACATAAATCAGTCATTCGAGGTGAAAAATGTGATGTTAGGAGTTAAGCAACTTGAAGACCGGCATACTGCTCAGAACCTGCAAGAAATCCTCACAGTAATGCTCAAAGACTGGGGCTTATCGGATATCTCAGGTGCCCTAATAATCGGAGTAACTGACAACGCGTGCAACATTACAGCAGCTATGAGGAGCGCAGGATGAACCAATGTTAATTGTTTCGCTCACGTTCTACAATTAATTCTGAAGGATGCGAGAAAAGATTCTGTTGGAGTAAACGAGTTATTAACTAAGGTATTATAAGTTAAAGATAGCAACAATCAAGTGGTGACGCGTAACTACATCCAAAATTACATGAAATTTGAGAATTTTCCGTTCAATTTCCATTAGAGGGTTTATTGAAGCCACATATAAAGATTGAGTCATTATTGTTCAAATTCTGAATTATTTTTCTACGTCAATATTTTTAATGTCAAATGTCTGTATAACTTTAGTTTTTTGTTCGCTTTTTTTTCGTTTCATGTAGTGTAGACGTGTCGCTACACATTTTCACAATTCAGATCCTGCCAGACGGGATCTCGTTGCCGCTTAACAGGATGCTGATTCTTTTTGGACATTGTACTCAATTCAGATGGTCGATACACGTTGAAATAGCGAATATTCGATGCTAAAACGGATGATCGAGTTAAAAAGGCCTCTATCACAAGTTCTGGCGAATTCTTCACGAATTGACAATTTCACAGGAAGAGAGTGGAAAAACGTGGAAGAAATTATCCAGGTTTCGGAACCATTGTATGAGGGCACTGTACTTGCTTGTGCCAAACAGTACCCAACATTATCCATGGTCATTCCACTTACGCACACTTTGAAAGATGTCTTGGCCAATATGAGCTTCGAGAGACCAAGAACACAATCACCTGATCATGATTTATCCAAATGCCTTATTGAGGGCTTTGATACAAGGTTCAGTGACCTTGCAAAAGATACTTTATATCTCAAATCTACATTCATTGATCCTCGATACAAAACCTTCTTGTTCAATGAGGAAGAGAAGAAAAAGATTGCAGATGAATTGATTAACGAAATATCAGTTATCCAGAAGAGATGACTTGAAAACCAAGAGACCACAGCATCATTCGTTACTGGCAATAACTCTCCAAATGGTAAAGATTCTCTCAATTCGCCAACTGTATTTTTATGTCATGGAATTCATCGACGATGAATTCTTTTTTCATTCGCAACCTTCTGTTCTACTGTAGGCAATGGGTGTCGTCATTTACCTAATTTTTTGGACGAAGTGAGTAGCCCACAACCATCGGATCAAGTTAATGACGAATTGAAGAAAGACATTGAACGTGAGATATTAGCCTATACGCAAATGAGACGTATTTTGTAGAAACAAGACCCAATACAATGGTGGAATGCTGAAGCTCCCAAGTATTCACATCTATCCCTCATCGCAAGAAAGTATCTAGGTATTCCAGCCACTTCTGCAGAGAGCGAGCGTCTTTTTTGAACTGCAGGAGATATTGTGACACAGAAACGAACGTCACTGTCTCTTGAAAATGTCGAGTTACTCTTTTTCTTAAACAAAACTTTAGTTTAAATCTGCACGGATTGTCCTTTGATCCAAATTTTAATAAAAAAATTTAGTTAAATAAATTAACGTTCAGAGAAGTTCTTGTTTATTCCGAGTTCTCATATTCCTTGCTTCATTTCGAATCGATAATTTGAATTTCCAATCAAATAGTCGAGTTTACAATCGATTATTCGAATTTCAGAAGGAATATTCGAATTTAGAATCAAATATCCGGCTTTAGAATCGAATATTCGGATTTCGAATCGAATATTCGATTTTCGAATCGAATATTCGATTTTCGCATCGAATAATTCGAAATTCGAATATTCGAATATTCGATTCGAAATTCGAATATTCGATTCGAAATTCGAATATTCGATTCGAAATTCGAATATTCGATTCGAAATTCGAATATTCGATTCGAAATTCGAATTTCGAATTATTCGATTCGAAAATCGAAAATTCATTAAAAAATTGATACCTTGATAGCTACGAGTCGTAAAAAAAACGGAGTTTTGCTTATTTTATTTATTACTCTTCCCTCTAAGTTTCATTCACAGCATGTCTCGATGACTTTTGAGTAGTTTTCGAAATATTTAAATCCAAAGCCAAGTGTAAGATGGCACGTATGTATAAAACAGGATGCACGTAGCACTTGTTAGGACTGGAATTGATCCAAGAGTAGGTTCTTTGGGTTTATCTGTAGAGATACCCTCTACAATGAGTAGATACTTTAAATCGGTGGTTTATTAGAAAAGGATAAATATTTATTTAATTTAAATGATCAATCAATATCCATTATGTATAATAGAATATAAAGATAACAGGTACCAGTCTCGGAGGTGACTGGCACAATGACACAATGTCGTGTTTGGTTGAGAACTGACCTGTCGAACATCAGTAAGTTCGATTCTTATAGTCAATTATCAGTAGGGCCCGGAAGTTCCTTTAAAATCCTGACCAGCATGAACATATCGCTGGATGCAAATAATTTAATTTGTTTATTTGAATTTTATCTTTCAAACGGACAGATAAAGTCAACAAATAATCAATAAATATAAATTTATTAAAGAATTTACGGCCGGATGACCAAATGGTCGGAGCCATAATAAAGAAGAAGAAGAATTAAAGAATTTAATCAAAAACTAAAAGTGTCAGAGAAAAAATATAATTGTGCGTGATACAGTGATTTGTGGTGAGAAATAAGAGACACAGGTAAGCATTAAAAAGGTGATTGTATTCCTCGATGTAAATTTCCCGAACGGATTGGGTTGAACTTTGAGAAATAGGTGTAACTCGCGGCGATTTAGTCAATTACGTGAAGTTGCAAAAATTGAAAGAATTTGGGGGAGATTAGTGGTCTCCTGTGGGGGGAAATAGGTAAAAATTTCGGTAAATTCAGTTTCCTTGGGAGAAAACTCGCAGCAGAAGGGGAAATGAATGAATTTGAGTGAATTTGGTTTTTCGGGTGAAAAACATGCAGTAGAAGGGAGAAGTGGATAAATTGGAGTAAATTCCGCTTTTTGGGGGGTGAAAACTAGCTGTAGAGAGGGGGAAATGGATAAATTTGAGTAAATTCTGCTTTCTTGGGGGGAAACTCACTGTAGAGGGGGGAAATAGATGAATCAGTAAAGTCTTTGGGGGAAAACTCGCAGTAGAAGGGAGAAATGGATAAATTTGAGTGAATTTTGCTTTTTGGGGGCTGGAAACTGGCTGCAGAGGGGGAAATGAATGAACTTGTGTAAATTCGGTTTTTTGGGCGAAGAACATGCAGTAAAAGGGAGAAATGGATAAATTGGAGTAAATTCTGCTTTCTTGGGAAAAAACTCACTGTAGAGGGGGGAAACAGATGAATCAGTAAAGTCTTTGGGGGAAAACTCGCAGTAGAAGGGAGAAATGCATGAATTTGAGTAAATTCCGTTTTTTGGGGTTGGAAACTGGCTGTAGAGGGGCGGGAAATGGATAAATTTGAGTAAATTCTGCTTTCTTGAGGGAAAACTCACTGTAAAGGGGGGAATATATATGAATTCGAGTAAAATATGCTTTGTTGGCGGGAAACTCGCTGTAGAGGGGGAAAATGAGTAAATTTGAGTAAATTCGGTTTTTTGGGCGGAAAACTCGCAGTTGAAAAGAGGAATGAATAAATTTGAGTAAGTTTTGCTTTTAGGGGGTGGAACTGGCTGTAGAGAGGGGGAAATGGATAAATTTGAGTAAATTCTGCGTCCTCCGGGGAAAACTCACTGTAGAGGGGGGATATAGATAAATTCGAGTAACTTATGCTTTGTTGGAGGGAAACTCGCTGCCGAGGGGGAAAATGGATGAATTTGAACAAATTCTGCCCCTTCGGAAGAAACCTCGTTGTAGAAGGAGGAAATGGATAAATTCGAGTAAATTCTGCTTCCCTGGGCGAAAACTCGCTCTAAAGAGGAAAAAAAGATAAATTTGTCCCCCATGGAAATAAAATATAAATAAAATATATATTGAGATATAAAAAATATATATAAGAAATATATAAAAAATGTAGAAAAAGTCTATAATTATATATCAAATGTATATAAAAAATATATTCTCAATATACAACTTTTGGCCGATTTTCGTATATTTTTTATATATTCAGAATATATATAAAATATATCAAAAATATACGTCAAAATATATAAAAAATATATTGAAAATATAAAATATATCAAAAATATATCTCAGAATATATAAAAAACATATTGAAAATGGCAATATATAAATATATAAAAAATATATATCAAGCCAAATTTGAGAACTGGGTAATCTTAAGATGTCTTCCAAACGACTTGAATGAACAGCAGGAGCAGAAATATGGACTCATGTCACTCAGAAGCGAGATGTGTAGGTGGGAGAATCATCGGAATCTCTGAATGAGATTGAGGTAGTATTCCAAAGTATGGACGACAAAGTATGGAAGTAATTGCTGATAATCCGCAGCATGCTTCAATTTACCCAGACAAGTGATCATACTATTTGAAACTGATATCTTCAACTAGTGAATATAACTTTTTTGTTCCTCAATTTTCTCTACATCATCAATCTCCTATCGCATTCATGAGATAGAGAGAAAAGCAGATAATTAAAAGTATTTCCTAATTACAATTTCCCAATAACTATACAGACAATTGAATACTCCGCCAATAGTTTTTTAATGCGTCAATTATGTAGTTTTTCAGTAATTTCGTGGTTTTCGCCCATTCTGAGGCGTTTCGCTCCCATGCTATTTTTAGGAACTCTGATGATTCATATCTCATAAACTACACGGATTGAGGTTATAAAAAAATTAAGGAAAATGTTGAAAAATATCATCTTTGATAGGGAGTTGAAATCATGAGTCTTATGGCATAATCAGTTAACTTTCATTCAAAACTCAAATACAAAATTGTTAATTGTAATACAAAATTATGCTCGAGTTGACTGGTATACTACCTTAAGATCAATCTAGAATGATCTCAATAATACTGAGGGGTTCTACTTGATCAAACAGCATCATCGGTTTGATGTTCCATGAATTATGTGATTTTAAAACTGAAAACAATTAGCATTGAAGTATTCATAATCTATTCCTGCTGTCAAGATAGGTTCTTATCATACTAATTTCATTTTTCCAAACAATTTCAACATGAGGAATGAGATAGAATATGTTACAGCATATTAACTACTTCCACAGCTAGAGAAATTTTCCACTCCCAATATTGAATTATTTTGCCGCCATCATTAAAGTATTTTTAATCTTCAATCCAGAGTGAAGAGAAAAACTCTAATAGATAACACTTGTAATAATTTTTTTTTTATACACTTGTAACAATGATATTATTATTTATTTAATATCCAACAAAATAAATATGAGTAACATTCAACATCAACAACTTCAACATTTCATTGATCATCCTCATTTCCGTCGAAAATGTCTCCATCATTTCCTCCATTATGGACAGTCTGTTTCTCATTTTTTGCTCTTAGAACGTTCAGTTTATTGTTTATCGCAATATTCAACATTGATTCATTATAATTGTGTGAAAATGAGTGCTGCACAGTATCTATAACATTATGGAAAAGTTTTCATCAATCTTTGCATCACTGCGTTGATAAATTATAATAACATAGAGAAAAAATGATTTTCATTTTTCTTGTATACAAAGATGAAAAGACACTTATATTTCATGAGAATTTCATCTATATTCCGCAAAAAATGTGTTCTACACGGAGAAAAAGAAACATTAAAAATTACTGTGGCTTTTCAGCAGTCTAGAGACCAAAGAGAGGCATACAAAGGATTAGTATACCTATAAAGTAAAAATTACTATGCCACTTTGTAAATATTAAGGAGATCTCCCGCACTTTTTAAGTGATTTCCATGAATTTTTATTGTAGTGCACACTAATTTTTACTCTGCAGGCTGCTGAAAAGACACAGTAATTTTTAATGTTTTTTTTTTCTCCGTGTATGTTAACAATTTTCACTATACTCACTCCCAAATAGTTCATATCGTCGCCTTAGTTTCAAAGTCACGTGAGTGCTATTATTTCCATTTTTTCGGGAAAACAAGGTAGCGTGAATGGTGAAAAAAAATAATAACATGTACCCGTAAGTTTCATCCACTACGATCTAAGAGATCTATCTCAAGCACTTACGTTATTTTCATAAAATAAAAAATTCCCAGAATATAAAGACCAAGACGTAGCCTGGAGAATGAAAAAAACATAACGACACAAGGAGATACGTCCCTCTCACTTTAACATTAGTCATTACGCCAATTTGCTATTTTGATTTTCAGTCACCCAGATAACGTCTTGGTCACCATAAAAACGCTTTTTCATTGCTGTTGCTACGTTCACACGCTCGAGAAAAATTTTTTTCCAGACTGCCCGAAAAAAAACCCTTTCTCGAACTCGAGAACGTGAAATCACTAAAGAAAAACTATGTTCCCGACATGAGAGACAGAGTTTTTCAAGTCGTATGATTGGCATTCCTCGCCTTCGGCTCGGGCGCCAACTTCACACTCCTTGAAAAACTCTGTCTCTCTCGTCCGAAAATATACTACAGCATGATTTTTGGAGATACGCCTCTTTCAACCAGAGTTAAGTATTTTTGTCATTTACGTCACTTTGTTACTAAAGCGATGATATAGTGACATTAGAACTTCTCCTTTATTGACATAGTGATAGAACTATTACTTCCTAGAACTTTCTTATATCGAAAGGGGAGTTCGTACAAATCTTACATTGGACAAATATCTATACGGGAATAGGCATAATGGTATTTTTTCCCGCGTACTAGACAGAACTTGAATAAAGTCTGGTGCGTTGCACTTGCAGTAAAAATGGATGTGTTAAACACGATGATTTCAGCACAAGTCAAAGAGGTATACTCATAAACATCAGCGAGTGAATTCGGCTTATGTCTAATACTGAATGACTTATTTCATATATTTTTTGAGCAATGATCTATCAGACAATATTGCTCTGAAGCTTACGTTTGATTGCTCTCAGCAGATCCGAGTTTAATGCCTGATGCCTTGCTGGTATTTCTTGTTTTTTTTTTTACATTTCCCACCCTTCAAATTACTCTTCAATAAAGTTCGGATCTCGAAAACTGCCAATAGTAATGAACAAGCCATGGACCTATAGGTGTTTTTCGCTCTAGCGGTGTCCCATGCATCTGCAGATATTATCACGTTACTCCCTGGGCGTCCGATTTCAATCTAAGCCATACAAAGTAAATTAGAGTATTTCGTTGGCCTTATTTCCCTAGTTTGTTCTTTGTTATTTGTGCTCCTTGTGCAGCTGGTCTTTAGCGCTTAAGTAATACAGCCAATTGTCTGCTAATTTTCATTACACAAACTGTGCTCAGAGATATTTGCCTGTTGTTATGAGCTGCACAAGTCCTACCCAATCAGAATTCAGATCTTTGGTACATACTCCCAAGTGGGAGTCTAGCTAGGAAGGAAAAAAAAAGAATTCAGGTCTTGGTCTTCTGCTTGTGAATCTACAGTCCAATCCACTGCACCAGACAATTGGGCTGCATTCGCCTTGGACGCTTTGAGCGCCCCACCCTATAGCATTTTATATGTGATGTATATCTATATATACGCGCTGAAAGCGCGTAAGCGCCCAAGATGAACCCTCACTTGGACTCCCAATTTCTCTTATGTAGCTATTTTACAACGGAATACATACCCCTGGAAGTGCTAAAAGTCGTGAAATTTTCGAAAGTCTTTTTTGAGGTTATAGGGGGAAGAAAAAAATACATATTTCAATCTATACTGTTCATAGACCGTTCAAGTATAAGAAAAACAAGAGAAATATTTCTCAAAAATATAATTATTATTTTTTCGCAGCCATCAATGGAAAACTGATGAAATTCATAATAATATTAAAGAATATTTTTGTCTGTTTTCTTATAATTGAAAGGTCAATAAATAGTATAATTTTAGAAATTGAATTTTTCATTCACCCTAAAACCCTAAATGGAGGGTTTGGAAATTATACGTTTTTAGCACTCCTAGAGGTACATTCTCTTAATGATTCATTCACTCTCTTGGCACTCAGTGCCATCTGTCAGTGGTACAACACCCTTACAGTTTGAAGAATTCAACATTTTTGCTTCTGTTTGAGAAGCTGAAAAATATGGAAAACCGACTTATACATTTTTTTAATTGTTAGTTTCTACATACTTCGTTAATTGATATTGATCTAGCAGGTGTTGTTTCTGGTGTTCTTGTAGGGGCAGAGGGAATATTAGTAAGTGGTCTCGAGTTTGCAGACGATCTCGTTGGAGGTGTGAGATTAGAAGGCTCAGATCTGTTTTCTATCCTTTCAACTCTTTTATGTAATTGATCCATCATTCTATCCCTTTCTTTAACAGCTTACAAGAAATCAATTTTTTTTGTTATTATTATTGTTTTCACGTAGGATACCAAGTGTCAAGATGTTTTCAATTTTGTAGCCCAATCAAGATTTTCATTACTCAAACCTCCTCAAAATTGTTAGTCGATTCGTTTTAGAGTCGTCTGTCAACAGAAACTGTCGCCACGTATGAGGTGTGTCGACAGTTTTCTACAATGATTGATATGAGCATTCCACACATTATTTCTTCTAATTATCCCCTTTTTCTTATAAGCAATTGAATTGTTTGAATTTTCGTAGAAAATGAATTCTCAACGATAGCCGTTTTTCCTTTAAATCGTTTCTCCTTTTTGATCAATACGAAGAATGACTGGAATTTATTCTTCATACTTTTGTAATAGTATATTACATGCCTAGGGCAGTAATGTAAGAAATGTCTAAAAGCACATGTAATTGTTGGCCGAGGTGAAGCCGAGGTCAACAAACATGTGCTCTGAGGCTTTCTTACTTACTGCCCAAGGCGTGTATACTATTTTTCTGTACACTGGGACGGAAGTGAGCTTACGCCCGAGCGCAGCGAGGGCTGAGAGTCTCACTTTCGTCCCAATGTACAGAATAGTATATTTTGTACCTAGGCCGAAAAAAAGTCAAATGCGAAAAAAATTTGCTTCCCGAGCGAAGCGAGGGTAGCAAATGTTTTTCGCAGTTGACTTTTTCACGGCCGAGGTGCAAATACTATTTTTTATACCGAGGACACGAAGAAACGACGTTTCTAACCGAGCAAAGCGAAGTTAGAAAGTCGTTTTTTCGTGTCCTAGGTATGAAAAATTAGTTTCACATCTATCAGGATTGCAAGGAAACACTTCAGACATTTTCACGTCTACAATTGATCAAATCATACGATTTCTATGGAAAAAATCTTTATCATTGATAATTCTGAGCCTTTCGGAATTAAAAAAGTAATTGCATATTACCTAACAAGTGCGGTAAAATACTTTTCTAAAAATCTTTACCACACGTGTAAAGTACATTTTTTTCATGCATAACCTGTGGAAAGTGCCACTGACTGCACGTAGCGTGCGGAAGATTTGCTTATAACAGAAAAATGTATATTTTTCTACAATGAAATACTTTGAACTTGAAATCGTAATAGTAGAAAACATAGAAAACCGTCAGTTGATCTCATGTACCCAGAACTTTCGAATTGGAGATACATACAATGGATTGTGTAAGGACTATTTGATTGGAAAAATAGTTAAATATTATCTGAAAATGGCTGCAAATCAGCGGAGTTACGCCCATATTGAAAAAAAGGAAAAAGGCAGAAACAAAAATTTTGGAATGCTTCGTTTACGGAAATAAAATGGAGAATTGAATATAATGAAATACTCATGTCACAGGGTGTTGAAAAATGTTTTCAGCCAAGTAAAGCAAACCACGTGGAATTATCACATATTCGTACAGGCTTTGATCTGAATTTTCATTTATACTGTAACTCGTCAGATACTTTAAGGCTCTAGAAGAGTACTGCTTTCAATGTATTTCAATACCTTTCAATATATCTGACAAACTTATTTCTGTTGATGTTTCTGCTGCTTTTGCTGTTGCTGTTGGCGATGGATTCTGATTTGTCTTGGGAGTATTATTTGCCTGATTATTATCCTGCCGTAGGAAGTCAAGTATAGATCCGTCTCTAGACAGCTTGGAATAATTGAAAGAATAATTATTGTCTCGTCTAAATTATATCAAAGAGTATAACAGTATCAACTATAGATCGATTGATTGCCACGGCAAGTGATCATCACTTAGTACACTACAGAAGAAACGGAGTAAGTGGAAAAAAAACTTTTCAGTAGAGTGATTTCGGAACATATAAATGCTTTTTAAATTCAAGTTGATTTCAATCATGGGGGATTTTTTAATAATAAAAAAATTAGCAGGTTGTGAAAGCAAATTGATTGTGGATGATTTGCTTAGTTTACTAAACTCCACTCGTTTACTGGCTCGAATTATTCACAATTCAAATTTTGTTTTAAAGTCTTCAAGTTTACATTAATTCTCCACACGTTCAACACTTACGCGATAGGGTGAAATCTCCATATGAACGAAAGAATACAAGGATAGTTAAATTCCGACAATAGGAAACTTGCATATTTAATTTTTAATTTTTTTTCCACTGCAATTGATTTATTAGGATTCGAATATCAGTGAGTTCACTCGACTCACGCTAGGCAGCGCTGTCGGATTATTTGGTATTTTGACGTTACTCCCGATTCATCGCCGTTAAAAACATGCAATTTCTAATAATTCATAGTTAATTAATTGAGTAATAAAAAAAAACCTGATTTACTCATTTCAAAAACTGTCCCCTGTAAGAAAAAAAATAAATATGCAAGTTCCCTATTGAGCTTGTCGCTACATACAGGTAACTGCTGGTCCATACGATAAACGTAGATGGTCACAATCTACTCTGAAAATATTGCAGTATGGGAAGGCAGCTTATTACAATTTATTTGTCATTACTAAAAAGCTGTAATCCCCGTTGTAATAATTACAGAGTTGACTGTAAATTTGGCAGTTTTGTCGACGTAGCTACACGTTCAATTGCTCCACTTCTGAATTTTTCCGTCTCTTTTCTATCGTTTAGAAGATCTGATATCAAATCTTCGAGAAATCGTCCATTCCAAATTCAAAATATAATTACCCCATGAATCTCCCAACTGTATTAATGAGTGAAACTTACCCGTCTATCAGTCAATAATCGGCCATAATTTTTCTCCCCATTTCCCTTCCTGTTTCTTTCTCTGCTTCTGTCTCTACTTTCATTTCTCTTTCTTTCTATGCTCCTGTCTTTACTTTTTCTCCTGTTTCTCTCCCTACTTCTCTCTCTAGATTTTCTATTTCGGCCCTTGCCATCATTTTGGTACCTTCCATTCATTCTTAGCTCAGCAGCAATTTGGCCCTCATCGGATTCAACGACTCTCTTTGGTGACTTTTGGCCACCAATCTCCATGAACTTCTGTTCAAGATCACACTTCCGAGCTTCAATACATTATCAACCATAAATGTATTATTGGAAGAAGTAAAAGATCATTATGATATTCATATGAATAAAATTCATAAAGTACAAAAATTTCTCATTGAAGGTGGTCCTGTTTTCAACCGTTTTGACTTTATTCCCAGCTTAAGAAAGTTGTTTCGAATAATTGAATCAATCTCACCAAAATTTGAAATAAATTTTACTGTATTTTTAATAGTTTATTCCCAATTTCTGTCTTAGTAATATACTCAGCGAAAAAAATTAAGGGAACAGAAAATTTCTCTGAAATTTTAAGCAATTTTTAACCGACTGTAACTTCGAAAAAAATTATTGGATTAGACTCAAAGAAAAGCAAATGGGAGCTCGAAATCTCTACTTTCAGAATCTTGGATGAATATTTCTTTAGGCCTCACTTATGGCACGAAGCCATGTAAAAATTGTTTGAAATTGCAAAAAAAATTATGCTCCCTTAATTTTTTTGCTGGCTGTATTATAGATTATGAGCCTTAAAAATTGAAATACTGCCCCATAAGTCTAATATATTTACTTGAAATGTCAATAACGACTCCATCGTAACACTTCCACCCTTCTTTGGGTTTTCTCTTACTATCCCTCCATTCAATGACATAAGATTCATCGAAATCGGTTCTATCTGCCTTGAACTTCTCCTCATTAAAATCCAATATCCATTCTATTGGAACACCAAGTGTGTATCTATTTTTTTCACTTCCACTGTCAACCCATTTAACAAGGGCATACACTTGACGAGGCATTCCGAGACGAAATTGAGTATTATGATTTTCAGTCAAAAACTGCCAGATTTTTCGCTTCCATTACTGCCGCGAAAAAAAGAGATACGATGGAAAAAAAACAAAAAGAAGATCAGCCGTATACTTCACTAGTTTGAAAATCCTGAAATTGATTAGAATAGAACAATAATTATTTTCTTTACAGCTTCAAATGCATCATGGCTGTTATTTCGTTTGATTTTACTCTAATGTTATTGAATTGATAGACTGCGAAATGAGTGCGGCGAACGGAGTTGTTAAATATAAACTTTATAATTTACTCAATTCTCATATTACGATTCCAGAGAGGACTAAACGTCGTTGGAAAAAACTCACCAAAATACGGTTAATATTTCATTGTTTGTAAATCACACGAATCATTAATATCTCAGTCGTAAAAAATAGGTACAGGTGGTTTTATCAAATATAAGTTATTCTTGTGCATTTGTGAAAAAAATCCTTAGTTTAGGGTTAGCAAAAGATTTTGTCTCTTGCATTGGATTAAACGAATGGTATTATCTTTGTTGTATTTGCATAACAAATGGGAACTTTGTCACATCGTTTCTCCCAAGCAAATGAAGAACCTTTTATCAAGCAGTTGAACTTTTATTTTTTGATGCCATATCAAAGATGATATTTTTTTACACTTTTTCTTGAATTCTCTAATAATTCTTTTCCGTGTAGTTTATGACACATGAATGATAACAGTTAGAGAAAATAGCCGTAGGGAGGATCAAGGGCCCTGAATCGGAAAGAAATAACGGAATTACTACAAATTCACTCGGTTGACCCATTATCTAAAAACTATTGGCACTTTCACTTAATGATAGAAAAAAAAATTAATTCCTCCGTATAGTTATTGAAAAATTCCAATTAAAAGGTAGTCGTAACTATTCACTCTCCCTCCATTTTATGCATATGATAGGAGATTATTAAGGTAAAAAAAAATCGAGAAACTGAAAAAATTATATTCACCAGTTGGAGAGATGATTTTCAAATAATTCAATCACTTTTTCAAGTAAACTGATGCTTGCCATCTGGAATAATCAGCAATTCATTGGAAATTAACCCACAAATTCTAATTTTTTTTTATCAATCGTACTGTGGGATGTCACTCCAAGTAGAACGTATAGAGAAAGAAGGGGTAAAATTAACACAAGGGTTAAAACAGACATGTGTTAGTTTTGCTATTTGATACTGTGAAAGTTACTCGAAATCAATTGAAATATTAGAAATCATTTTTTCCTGATGATTCTATTTGAATGTTGAGGAAGTTTTCCATGGAAATCATTTGCCAGAAGTGATTTTTTTCAAGTTTTCGGAACAATTTTACGGGGAAAAATTTGAACCCCGACTCGATGAAAAATAAGTTTACTCACCTTTCAGTTGAAATATGACCGAGGATGTGAATTTTTCCCATTTTCGACAGGCGTACTCTTTGACAACTCACCCAAAAAAAGGTGTATTTCCAGAAAATTGAAAAAAATCAATTCGTACACGTGTTTTCCACTTAAAATTCTTTCAGTTTCCCAATGAAATCATTAGAAAATCTCTATCTCATGACCGTTCAATTGCAATGTCAATTTTACCCCACCCTCTCCTACAATGAAATGATAGAATACTGATGAAGAGGAAAACTGGTCGTTTTCTGGATATTATAAACTTTAATATTCTTAATTAACAATTCCAGATCCCCAATGGGCTCAACACAGGAAACATTTGATGCCATTGTGTGTAAAATTTAATAATTATTTATTCCAAGTTTCTAAATTGAAAAATATGTGAAAGTGATATTTTGACTGCTTGACATTTTCAGGAAACTGAAATAATTGAGAATAATTCTCCTTTAATTGACATTGATGTCAGAATGGATCTTGATTGTGACGAAATGGATGGAGAACAGGAATCAAGTGACTATGGGCATGATTATGATGAAAGTGAATTGAATGAGCTAGATATATTTATGGAAGAGGAAACCTGTGATGAGCAGGGAAATTACGAGCATAGTGACTCTATTTCTATTGCTGAAGACAATTGTCATTTGGAACCAGAATATATCAATGAGAGGGAGAAATTTCTCCATTGTACTGATAATAATAACAATAATAATAATAATAAAAATGAAGGACAATTCTCGACCGAAGTATTGAGGAGAGTGCTGCTCATGATGGCTACTAAATTGAAACGAAATTTAAATTATACAGATAATCAGATAGTTTCAAAATCAACAGATGCACTCAATGGATCATCATCAAGTCATGCTTCTAAATATTACTTCAAGAAAATATTGTATCAGTATTCGAATAGTATCGCTATTCATCATTTTTGCCCAAAATGTCATCGTCATATTGGACCACAGCCTCCCCAGCCAAAGAAAAATGAAGATAAGGCATATTGTGAATATTGTCATATCAATTTCAGTTTAAAAAAAAACGCAGAAGAAGGAAACGTATTCATCTACCTTCCATTAGCTGAACAATTAACTCATCTGTTCGAGAACCATCAGGATTCAATAATCAATCCATCTGAACGTCCTAAGTCATACGTAATTACAGATATTTATGACGGTAAACTCTATAAACAAAATATGCAAAACATGGTCAGCATAAACTTCAGCCTTGATGGATCTCCAATTTTCGAGAGCTCTAATTATTCAATTTATCCACTGCTATGTACTCTCAATGAACTAAGTCCTACTAATCGACGTAAACACATAATGCTAGTGAGCTTGTGGTTTGGTAAAGGTCAACCACAATCGTTTCGAGAATATTTAAAGCCTTTCGTTGATGAATGTAAAATTTTACACGAAAAAGGGTTCTCTTACACCTATCAAGGTTCACAATTTACTCAAAAATGTCGAGTACTGAATTGTGTTTGCGATTCTGTTCAACGACCAAAAATGCGAGGATCAACTCAATACAATGGAGCTTTTGGATGTGGATTGTGCTTGCATCCTGGGAAAAGTATTGCAAAAGGTCAGGGTCATGCAAGAGTCTATTCCGTTGGCAAAAAGAAAAACTTTTCGGGGAAGGCTTACGTAATCACAAAGATACATTGGCACATGCTACAAAACAAGTGAAAGGTATCAAAGAAAAATCAATTTTATGTGACCTCCCTGACTTCGATATCATTTGTAATATTGATGTAGATTGGATGCACTGCATAGGTTTGGGTGTTTGTAGACAATTTTGTGATATGTGGTTCAATCCAGTTAATCATCAAGAAAGATTTTATTATGGAAGGTATACTGCACAGATCGACAAAGTTTTGAGTTCCTACAAACCTTCCTTAGAAGTTTCGAGGACTCCTAGGAAAATATCGGATAGAGTTCATTGGAAGGCTCATGAATGGATGATTTGGTTATTATTCTACAGTTTGCCAACATTAAAACCGATTTTTTCTAAAGAATTGTTAATACACTGGAGTCTTCTTGTTGAAGCTATTGCAATTTTAACGAAACGTTCAATCATGAAGTCAGAAATTCATTACGCAGAACAATTACTGTTAGAGTTTGTAGAAAAGGTTGAAATATTATATGGCGAAGAATATGTATCTTTTAATGTTCATCTTACATTGCATTTAGCCCGAAGTGTATTGCACTGGGGACCACTATCTACACACAGCGCTTTTCTGTACGAAGATTATAATCAAATCTTACAGAACTATGTCCAAAGTTCAAACGGTGTACCTTTACAGATATGTGATACTTTTCGCTTAAAATCAGCTATTGATAATTTAGAACGCGTATGTTTTGGAAATCTCACCAAACAGCAGCAGAAATTCCTTGATGAAGTACTTGGAAGGAATCCACGCTTAGATGTTACCTGCTCATTGACAAAAGACCATCAATTAATTGGAGCTGTAATTCGAATCCGGAATTCTCGGGAATATCTACTAGCACTTCATAGAATGCTAGCAAAATTGCCAAATGGCGCAATTATATCGTATTACAGTCGTGCACGAATTCACAATCAGATTATTCACAGTTATACATACTCTAGAAGGAAAGTGAAGAAGAGAAACAGTTACACTGTATTCTTAACCGATGAACGAGTCTTCGAAATAGAAATTTTCGTAACTGTGACAAGAAAAAATGGATTTGTAGATGGATTTGCGATAGGAAATTTCTTTGAACCATTTCAAGGGTATCTCGTGGCACAGAAAAACTTGGATCATTTGAAATTACTTAAAAATAAACAAGAAATGAGAACAGCAATCAGAATAGAAGATATACAAGAAAAAGTAACAATGGTGGATAATAAAAAATTGAAATATTTAGTGGCCTGCCTACATCCAAGCTATACTGAGCTTTTAATATGACTATTCCTATAGCAGATATTAATGAAAGCTGACAATTACGATTGAAGAAAGTCCATCTCTTCCGAAAAAACTCATTAAAACACTTTGTTCCCGTCCGTTAGGGAAGGTGGGGTAAAGTGGACACAAGAAGTAAAACGGACAGGGGTTGATTCTAGTATTTTATACTATGAAATTCACTCGAAATGGATGGAAATATTGGAGATAAATCTTTTCTGATGAATCCATTGGAAAGCTGAGGAAATTTCATATGGAATTCATATATCGGATATTATTTTCTTGAATTTTTCAAAAATTCCATTTTGGGCAAGATTTGAAAGTAAAATTTTTTTGTTTTTAAAAAAACTTCAGGCTTTTGGTAATATTTTTGGTTCTATTGGTGTAGTGACCTAGGATTGATCTTGAATGACAATTGAGCTCATTTCCCATTAATTTATGTGGTTGAAACAAAAATATTATCATTTTCTTAAGTACTTATAGGGCAAAGACTGATTTTCAGGAGATAGCCTATAAGTATTTGAAAAATTGATTTTAAAAAAATTTGAACCACCTAAGTCGATGGAAAAGCAGCTCACCGTCCATTTGAGATCAACTCTAGGCCACGACGATCAATAGAAGCGCAGATATCGTCGAAAAGAAGAATTTTTCCGATTTTCAAAAGGAAACCCCTTCAAAATTTACCCAAAAAAGGAAGTTTTTCAAAAAAATTAAGTGAAAAAAATTTTAACACATGTTTTCCGCCTAAAACTTCCTCAGTTTTCCAATGGAATCATCATGAAATTTCAATCTCGAACCGTTCAATTGGAGTGTCCATTTTACCCCACATTCCCCTATATCTTTCAAGTTCTAACTTCCTCAAATAAATGAAAATAATGCTCAAAAGATCATCTTTTGACAATAATGAATGAAAAATTATAATTTCCTCTGAAAATGAATGTAAATAAAATACATCAAACTGTTAATGCATTGAATAAACTAAAAGAATAATAATGATATATGTTCACTGATATATGTTCTGTTCTTTAGGGAGGCTAGAACACCTCCGTATCACTGAGATTCTTCTAGATTGGCTTGAACCCTATTCCAGGGATTCGAATAATTCTCCCACCTACACATCTCGCTTCTGAATGACATGAATTCATATTTCTGCTCCTGCTGTTCATTCAAGTCGTTTGGAAGACATCTTAAGATTACCCAGTTCTCAAATTTGGCTTGATATATAAAAAATATATTTTTTATATATTTATATATTGCCATTTTCAATATGTTTTTTATATATTCTGAGATATATTTTTGATATATTTTATATTTTCAATATATTTTTTATATATTTTGACGTATATTTTTGATATATTTTATATATATTCTGAATATATAAAAAATATACGAAAATCGGCCAAAAGTTGTATATTGAGAATATATTTTTTATATACATTTGATATATAATTATAGACTTTTTCTACATTTTTTATATATTTTTTATATATATTTTTTATATCTCAATATATATTTTATTTCCATGGGGGGTAAATTCGATTGTCTTGGGAAAAAACTCGCTCTAGAGGGAGAAGATGGAGAAATTCAGCAAAGTTTTCGGGGGGAAACTCGCTGTAGAGGGGGAAAATAGATCAATTTGAGTAAATTCTGCTTTTTCGGGGGGGGGGGGGGGGAACTGGCTGTAGAAGGGGGAAATGGATGAATTTCAGTAAATTCTGCTGTCTTTGGGGAAAACATACAATAGAGGGGAGATATCGAAAATTCAAGTTGAATTTGGTTCTCTTGCAGGAATAGGGGAGACACGACTCTTGTAGGACAATTGGGTGAATTCGAATGAATTCCATTTGGTGAGGGAGCAAAACCGACATTGGTATGTGAAAATGAATACATCCATTTGTCGTAGCGGAAATATGTTAATTCGACGACGAGTATGTTCCATCGATTAGATTCCTCTGGATCCATGAGTGCTCTGGACGATTGAATTCCACATTCCATAGCAGTTATAGAATTTGGTTTAGAGAACTCGAGTAAATTCAATTTTATGTCGTAGGAAAAAACTATCGATGGATCGATTTCTAATTCCATGCTTAAGCGTCATTTGTCATGTCCTATACATACACATTTTCCCTTTCCATTTCAGATAAAGATTATTGCCTGAGCCCTACTATCTCTATCACACCTATTCTCCAAATTCCTCGATTCCATTGATGTTTCATGATCATCCCAGATCCTTAATACTATTCTGATTCTATCTGCAACTGATCTCAAATTTTGTCTCATCGAATGAATAGAGAAGGGCAATGGAATCGCCTCAGGGAGCGATTAAACCTCCCAGACGATGTATTCTTTTGGGACGATGATGCTGTCGCATGTGCTGTTTGTGCTGGGCTGCATTTACGAACATTGACTGCACGGAATTTCAATTGACACATTCAATCTGAAAGGCATCTAAACGGTCTGAATAATCATGACGTCCCACGGCAATGGCATCAAATTCGTCAGCAGTTAATGTTGCCAGAAGATATTTACACTTTCGTCCAAGATATGATTGACTGTGCTTGTTGCAATGTGCGTTTACATTCTATAACATTGCAGAACATCAGAGCACATAACAATACTATGAAACATCAAGAAGCATTGCAACACTGGCGGAGAATTCCTCACCCAAGTGATGAATCGAGAAACGGTGTGTTCATCGAAACAAAATGCTTTCTTCATGGAACTGACAAAAATGCAGTTGGCGTCCGACATCCCTCTATGGAAATTAAACGATCCAAGCTATCGTTCTTTCATGGAGAAATGGAGCAGACAGAAGATGCCTGAGTCATCAACATTGAGGAAAGGTTACGTTCGCAATTTATATGAATGTACTCTGCAAAATATCCGTAACGAAGTTGGTGAAAATCCAATTCATGTCAGTGTCGATGAAACCACGGACGCGAGCAAACGAACGTTAGCAAACGTCATCGTTACTCCATGATGTACGGTCTTCCTGGAATCCCTCGTCTCATCCATATAGTAGAATCCAATTCCACAAATGCTAATACAATTTGTGATGTTGTGGAATCTGCGTTACGCAAATTATGGCCTGGCGGCATACACAAAGAGAGGGTTTTCATCTATGCCATAGATGCTGCAGCGTACATGGTCCGATCTGCTGCTGAATTGAAGACCCGACTTGATTATGCTAAGTTGGTACATATCCGATGTGTTTGTCATGCATTGCATCAAGTTGCTGAAAAGGTTCGCGATAAATATTTAATTTTCGATGATCTTATTGCAACAACAAAGAAAATTTTTTGTAAAGCGCGAAATCGAGTAGAAATATTCCATAACATGGCACCCGGAATACCACTCCCTCCGGAACTAATTTTCACACGATGGGGTACCTGGCTTAGCGCTTGAGACTATTACGATAGTAATTTCCAAGCAGTTTCTGAGGTCGTTGAAGAGCTAGAAGATGATGCACAGTGTGTTCAACGAGGAAAAGAGCTGTACATCATTCCTGACATTCCAGAAAAACTAGAATTCATTACAGAGAAGTTTCTATGTATAGCTGATGCTATCAAGTGTTTAGAAGCTAGAGATACTCTCCTCGACCATGCTTTGAAACAGCTTTTCACTCTCTATCATTCTATCGTGGAAGATGATGAAATTCCAGCACCTGTCAGAGCTAAAATGGTAAGGGTGATCGAACGTAACGTTGGTCTTCAAACAATGGTCAATATCAACGATTGTGTAAGGAGGGAAACATTTGATGCGTTACCTCCAGGATGGACCATGGATGACGCTCGCGTTACACGCATCATTGAACTCCGTTGAAATTGAACGTTCTTTTTCCCGATACAACAATATCTACAGGAATAACAGACGAAGCTTCAATTTTGAAAATCTGAGGTCACATGTCATAATCGCATGCTACAATTCCTGGGGAGGGAATGATGTAGCAGTTGACGACTGAATTGCTGATTTATTGATGTTTTTTTTCTAATTTATTGATGGAACTGCTGGACCGTACCATAATCTTCTATAGGATTTATTATAGATGTATCTGATAGAATACTGTAACACTATATAAAGCTTATAGTTAAAAAAAAAAGTAATGGAGGATTACGTCTCGCTCGATCAATCTTCTTGTGACTGCAGTACACATGTTCAGAACTGTAATTTTCGTAGTATTCATTCCTTTGTATATAACAATTCCTTTGTATATAACAATTTCTTTGTATTGTAACGCCATATTTTGGCCGTTACAAATATTTGTTTTGTTATTAGACCGGTATCGCAGTGAATGTTTATTTTATTGAAATCACCAAGACGGAAGGTCCCAAGAAACGAGAAAGAATATTTTGATTCAATTAATTCGTTTATTTTTGAATTTTCCGCCTTGAATATTCCCGCTCTTGCCGGAGTTTTTCTTCACGACGGAAGGAGGCGCCTGCGGACGAACGAGCATCACAGAGAGCTGTTCTAGGAAGTTATCGACGCAGAAAATGGAAATCGATGGGAGAAGTTTTCCGTTGGACTCTCTATTCTGATTGGCGGAAAATTGAGGAAATCAAGGACGTCTGGAAAATTATAATTAATTCGATAATAATTGATTATGATAAAAATTAATTAAGAGATCATGATAGAAAATTTTAACGGAATTTTTGACGTAAAATTATGAGATTTATTCTTTTATCATTTATTTAATTACCGAAATAAAAGCAAAACAATACCGGCGATAAAAGAAATCTTGAACGTCATTGGATGATTAATTATGGGAAGAGCCACCTGTGGTCTAATTTTCGACGCACGCCGGCGTCTTCCCTCACTTTCCGTTTTGGTGGCATATTGTACAGACGTGATTTTCGCTGTAAATAATTTCGATTAATTACCGTTGCAATAATCGCAATACTTATCGTTGCAATTATTATTTTTGGAGAAATTAAAATTACCGAGGATAATTGGAGATGTTCTTGGATGATTACCGGGGAAGTTGGAGGATTGAAGAAAGGATTTGGTTTCGAGGTTAATCAACAACACTCCGGTGAGCGTGTGATTATTCTCGGCATAGTTTTTGGACATTTTTTTTGTTAGTGTCGTTACGACGCCGGTAACCGCCATTTTTGGATTTTCCGTGGCGTGATAGTTTTTTTTTGTATTATTCGCGAAATTAAATAAACGCAAATGGTTTAATGTTTCTCGTTTCTCGCTAATTATTTTTTTATTTTCGGAAAATTATTGTCGGGAAAATTAATTGAGAATTTGTGATTTAATTAATTTTTTTATTAAAATTGGTCGGCATTTAATTTAATTTTCAGCGATAATTTTTCGACTAAATACTATTCCCTGAAATTAAGAATTATCAACCCTTAATTGAATCGTATAAGATAACAGATATTCCAAGGGTGAATTTTGCGGCGAATGTGCTAGGAGCTTTATCTCATGATGTAACTCTTGATGAAATCCAGAAACATATGGAAGAAATCCGAGAACATAATAGAGAAAAACAAAAGCATGAAAAAATATTATTCTTGACAATTGCGGGGGAAATTTTACTCGCTATTATAACGATTTCTTTTTTTTTCGTACTCAAATAGCGTGGACTTTCTGGAGATTTTTTTTAATAGCTTTGTTAAAAAAGGAGAAGAAACAGCGACTTATTCAAATAATAATCAAGAAAATCCCATTCATTTGAATAATGTAATGTCTGGAGTAGTTTTTTAAGAAAATTCCCCTTCCCCAAACCGAAAATTATCCCCACTTTTTCCACACATGCATAAAAGAGCTGGACAAAAGAGTGCAGCCTCAGTTTCATTGGGATAATCGCCCAGCATCCTGAAAAAAATGGCATCTGAAAGAAAAGCTGAAAAACATCTCATTCTTTCCACTGATTTCCCTATAAATCAGTCATCAACGAAGCATGTGAGTGTCGGGCTGGAGCTTGACACTAATCACTTTGCTGTACCTGTGGTGGAGATATGTGGGTTACATAAAAAAGGGAAAATTTCAATTAAGAGTCAGACTTGGGAAAAGTTAATTGGGGAATTTGATAATATTCTCTCTTATTACGCGAGTGACGAGAGAGATCCCGATTTCAATCGTAAATTTAGCATCATCGCCTGTGATGATGTAACTATTTCATTCATGAAAAACTGGAGCTGCAGAGCAATTTCTCTGGACCAGCACAATCAACGTTTGATCCTTGGGGCAACATCTGTACGTGGCTTAAAAAAAATTCCTTGGATCAACACATGGCTGAAGGAACTTCATCAAATACCTGCGAAGTCATATAACAATTTCATCATCGATGTCATCAGTCTCTGTATCAGCAGGGAAGTCGCAAGAGAAGCAGTAGCCGACATGAATCAAATTCAAGATTATATAATCAATCATTTTTACAATATATTTGAAAAACTCGAAGCTTACGCGATACAAATTTATCCGCACGAAAAAAATCACCCTTATTTATACTTATTTTACTCAAACATTGTAAATTTTAATTTTCATAATACTTATCCCTCTATTTATAAGGCCCTTGTAGCTCCTTATCGAAAAAAATAAATTTATTCTTACCGGAAACTGTTTTTTCTTTCTTTAAATCTTATCCCCACTTTTTTCACATATCCTGATCCTGAAAAACACGAATCCCATCAGTTGATCACAAGCAATCATGGAGTTTGCTGTGTCTGTTGTGGGATTTCGTGGTAAAGATTGGAAATTTTTACCGAAAGAGATTGCGGTCGTCAGTGTCACCGGAAATATAATGGGACACTGGATAATTGCACCACCATATTCAATTCACCGATCTATCGGATGCTGTGCAGTACGAAAATAATCGACGCACTAGAGAGCATCATCAGTTTGAATGGTTCGAAGGGGACTCAAAAGCAGAGGCGGTTTTTAATACATTATTCAATGTTGTAAAAAACGCCTCTGCTATTCATACAGTTGGAGAAGAGCCTCGGCTTTTCCTGAAAAAAATCCTGTGCAGAGAAATAAAAAATCTGGAGCATCATGGGAATTGGGCATCATTTGTGGAATCATTCCCCACAAAAAAAGTTTGTGTGGTCCATGGGCTGTAAAGTCATCGGGATCATTATTACCGCATTTGTGCACTCAGTACTGCGAGGCAAATAAAAAAATGGCTTTTACCGGAGCCTCTCCAAGAATGTCCAACAAAAGACGTAATTGTCGTCCAAGAAAATAGCTACGAAACTGTGCTGTAATAAATTTAAACTTGAAAATAAAAATTTATGATCTCTTAAAATTTTTTTTTTTCAAAATTTCCCTTTTACACTGTCCCCAAAGATTCTCTGAAGATTTCTCCAAATTTCCGAAAGTTTTGATTTTAATCTTTTTTTTTTCACACGGAACGAAATAAATTTAACCATTTTTCCAACATAGAGTTAAAGAAAACACTCTAAAATTTTTTTCCCTAGAAGGGATTTTGAAATTTATGACTCCGAGTCGTAAAAATAATTTTTTTCGCGTAGCTCACGCCCTAGCAAGCGGCGAGGAGCTATTTCTTGAGGACTCAGCATCCCCGCCGGGATACCTGGCGAAAATACGCCAACCAACAAGGAAAGGCCGCCTGTGGGAGTCACTCCGAAAAACACCCTCCCCCTCCTCCCTTTTCCATTTTCCCGAGATCTTTATCTGGACCCAGACATTTGGGTCCAGCCTGCACGTGTGCCAGTGGGGGGAGTGGAGGGGGTACACGCTGTCTCGGCGGAATGTATGCTTACTACTCACGAGAACGCATCTCAATCACCACACTATTGACTTGTATTATATCACGTACTTTAATAAACGCAATTCTATATATTTTAATTGCAGTGTTAGTGATGCATTCATTTAAATAACCACATCACTACATCCCGACATTTTCTTGAAGAGCCATTAAATAATCAACAATTTTATTTATTAAATAATATTCATTCATTTATTGAGACAGGCCTTTTTTGTTATGTTATTCGACTTACTTTTTTTCTTTTAATTTTCGCTTTGATTAAAGAATTTCTAGAATTTCGACAATGGCCTTCTCCTGACGCAGCCTGGTCCTGCGGCCGTCAGGGCTAACGAAGTAATTTAATAATAATTTTATTATTTCGATTGGGTGCCAACAGTTTTTATGAAAACTGTAAATTCATATTTTCGACAGTCAATAGACTAATACTTTAATATATACAAGGAAATTTTCAGGGAGTAGGAAGTTGGTGGACCGATAGAATGATTGAAAAGAAGGGTAGTATAAATTTAGAGAAAATCATATACAATTTGGACAAATTATAATCATGCAAGACAACTTACGTTTCGACAATTCAGCTTCGACTATCACCGTACAATTTCCCCCACAATTAATTTTAATTATAATGTTCCTTTTATCAATCTTGATTGCCCGAGAACTGACTCGTGTAAAAGGTTAGAGCAAAGTGTTTTCGGGGCCCACCTGTTGCTTCAGTGAGGACGAAGATGTCAGAGTGGGGGAAAAATCAATACTCTGACGTCTGCGCACTTTCGCCTGTTCCAATGTCGACACTTGACGTTAACCCGCGGTAATTCGAATTCACAGCCGTTCTCAACTCGCTGTCTTCTTCAGTCATTTCATTATTATCAATTAAATATTTTCGCCTACGCCCCCAATTTCACCTCACTTATAGCAATGTAATTATTTCATTGTAATGGAACTTATTGTTATAAGTTCCCGAGCAATCGAATTTTTCATTTCGACGTTGAGAAAGATTTTTCGGTTACATTCTCCCCCCTCAGATCTCAACGTCAAATAAAAAAAATATTTTTCACAAATTCTCAAGGACAATAGTCGAGCTATTCTGATTTTATTTATTTATTTTTTTTTCTTCTTTGAATTGAAATCTCAAAAAAAAATTTTTGGTTTAGTTGTCCTGTTTTTTTTTCAACTCATAGATCTGTCCAAAATGTACCTAACATGAGCAATTTAAATCAATAAACATGGAACACATGAACGATAAGAAAATAATCCATTGCTACCTCATCCTTCTCTTCAATTCATTAATAACAATGACAACGGTTCATATTATTTGGGAGTTTCCATAATCAACTAGATAACACGAAATATATTTTTTTTTCTCATAGAACACTTTATGACAATTTAATTGCATTTGAACTGTTTATGCTTATAATAATTGTTATTGTTGGAAAATGTATTTGTATACTTTTTTTTCACAAAGTTTTGTTGTCCATTATACAAGTGTTACGTATTGATCCACGCGATCATACGTATTCATCAACAATAATCAAATATAAATGATAATTCAGTTGAGAATGCCCACAATTCCAATATCTGGACCAATTTGCCTTGAAAGAGGTCAATAATACATGAAATTACAAGAAAGAGTCAGAAGTCAACAAACCCGAACAGAAAACAATCAAAATCCATTATAAAGTCTGAAAAGTCCATTAACAAAGTACATCAACTGATTAAGAAAAACGAACAAAACTGTCATAAAGAAGTAAAATATTATCAAAAATGTTCAAATACCAATTTGCAACAAATTCCCTTCAATAGAAACGGAGACATTCATGTTTAAAGGCCGACGGAAAAGAATTGACCGTGCCGGCCGTCAGCGACTTTCACTGAGTAGGTGCGTCATGTCACACGCGGTGAACTAAACTTCTCCCACCAGTGACTCGCGTAATTCTATGTTAAACTTTTCAAAAATCATAACTCTTTCAAATATGGAGATGAAGAAATAATTTCGATGTTAAAATTCGTTAAATAATTTAGACTTTCGATTACAGATGGAAAACTACAAAAAAATCAATTTGCTATATAATTTGTTATAAACAATTTACATAAAAACTAATCGTAAAAATATGAAAATGGACGTGGAATGTAGTTGACAATGAGATATTGACGCATACTGAAAATCAACTCTTAATATTCATAATTAACCGAGATATAAATATTATAACATATATACACACACACATGCAAATTTATTATTACTGAACTTTCAAAAATTCATATCTTCAAAAATTATGAAGATTGAGAAACCAAAATAGCACTAAAATTAATGAAAAAATACAAGCTACACAATGCGCTAAGAAAATTTGACAAAAGTTAATACTCACTTGTAATACCCCAAGTGCTTGAAAATTAGCGGGTATTTCACGAAAGTTTTATTGCTCAGTAACACGTGCGTGAAGTTTGGCAGTAACAAAATCCCGAGCACTCGCGTGCGAGGGATTTTGTGACAAACTGAACGCACACGTTGCTGAGCGGGTAAACTTGAGGGAAATACCCAATTCATTTTCAAGCACAAGGGGTATTCATGGGATTATTTTTGCTTCCGAATGGAAGCATTGTAAACGCGATTTTTTTCGATTTCGAGATTTCATCGGAATAGGACTCAGAATGATCCAAAACGTCGAGAAATGACATTTTTAGAAAATGTCTGTATGTGTGTGTGTGTGTGGGTGTGTGTGTGTGGGTGTGTGTGTGTGGGTGTGTGTGTGTGTGTATGTGTGACAGATATCAGCTCATTGCTCAGCAACGGTAATACTTAGTGAGCTGAAAATTTAATAGTACTTTCCCTCCCCATGCAAATTGCTGTCAGTGAAATTTGAGCGAAATCGGTTGAGTACTTTTCGAGAAAGCTCAAATCTTTTAAAAATCGTTTTTTCGACTTTTCTCCGCGAAAAATTGATTCACAACCCCCACGCTCAGCGATGAAATACATCTCATTTGAACTCACAATTTTCACACGGGGTAAATTTTGCTCAGATTTTTCGTTTGCAGATAATTTCAATTACAGTGTTTTTCATTCTGAATTTACTATACACGATAGCTCAAAAACTATTTGAGTGAGAGACTTCAAATTTCGCCAGTTTGTGCATCTAAGGAGCGAAAAGTTTGGTATTGAAATTGGGCGAAATCGCTCCAGTAGTTTCTGAGATATTGGCCAAAACCCATTTTATGAAAAGAGGTTATGTCTCGAAAACTATCCAAGCGATTACATCCAAGTTCAGCTTAAAAGATTCATCCCTATGAGCCCCACAAATGGTGATAATTTCAGATTTTTCAGAAGAAGTCTCTTGTAAGGATTCTCGATAAATTAGTTTTTTCAAAAATCACGGTTTTTCTTAGCTTTCTTCCTAAGAACACTATTATTTTTTATTTCACGGTTCGAAAGTAGACAATTTTTTCTACAAAATGAGTACCTTTTCATCCTGACGACAATCAGAAAAAATAGAAATGCTATTTGGAAACCGAACGTCAATTTTTGTGTTTCATCATAGGATCTGAATTTTCATCTAATATTGAATTTTTATGTACCATGCGATATTATTGCAATTTAATCGATTATTCTGAGCTGAAATTTGTAGGGATCTATAAGTGCGTATTTCTTGCGAGAATAATGTTATTTTTTGAGCGATTGAAAAGATATTCATTTTTATAGAGATTCGATTGATTATGGGTGAAATCCCATTCGGAAGCATTTTGCCAATCGAATTGGCAAAATATTAAATGTCACACAAAGAGTGGGGTTTGCAAATAACTCACAAAGGGTGGAACTCCTGCTTGTTTTGATTCCAATTTTGGCGAAAGGGTGCACGGATTTGACATTTTCGTGGGATAAAGTGGGTTGGAATTTGTTTAAAAACGTTTGTTTGCTGCTCAGCAACAGCCGTGGTATTACCAAAAATTATCGAAATAATACACACCACGTGATGTCAAATCCCGTGCTCCTATTGGTCGAAATTGGGATTGAAAAAATAATCACAATAATTTTTTATAAACAATTAACATGAAAAATCATTAGAGAATTACGGAACCGAATAGAATAGAAAGATAATCACATCAGAAGAATATAAAGACCACGAATGAAATCGAAATAACAAATAACAATAAAGTTATGTAACATTGAAATTTATTTACATACATATAGATATATAAAATACATGGCAAAATTCCAAAATCAATAACTCTTGAAATTATTAACATTAAGGAATAATTTCCATTTGTGGAATCATTATATAATTCAAACTAAAAGTTCATGAAAGAAAATCAAAGAAAAACCAAAATTTATGTAAAACAATTTTTGGGCTTTAATTAACAATTGAATAACAACAAAAGTTACTAACTTCCAAACGCAATTGAGTTTATATATTCAAAACAATTATTTTACAAGTTATTAACAATTAGCCCTTTCAAGGTCATCCAACTTTAAATAGAAATAACTCCGAAACTATAAAAGTTAGAAAAATGGATCCAACGCCAAAAATCACTAAATTCGACGGCCTTTCAAATGCATTATAGAACGATCCCCAATATTGTTAATTAATAAAGTTATTAACAATCAAATGTTTATAAAAAAATGATAACAAACTTTTGATACTAAAATTTGTTTATTTAGCCAAAAATAAGGTTATATATAAGAAAACAACAATATTGTATTTTTAGTGCAATAATCTTTATTGTAAAACTACTATATCATAAGATACATGTATACTAGGATGTCCCAAAAAAAACGAAATGTAGTTTTCTATCTGCATACCACCTGAATCAGTCAGGTTACATATCAATATGAAGTTCTCACAACCTGCATGTAATTGGACCAGTCTGAGTAGTGCCTCAACAATAATTAAGATTTTCCATAGGAAACGCATAAGAAAACAATTTCTACTTAACAAATACTTCATTTTAATGCATATTATTTGAATTGCTTACGAATTGTTTACAAATTTATAGGAAAACATTGATTCATCGCACAAAACAATTAATTGTGCAGAGAGGTAATGAACGAAGGTACTTGTAGTTATTCTGCAATCAGTTTCTTGTGAATATCTGGGGAGCTGAATGGAATAAAGGGATGTGTACCAGAATATTTTTACCCTGAGATATTTTCACCCTTAGATATTTTTGCCCTGAGATATTATTGTCGAGATTTTCTTGCCGACATGTAATTGCCCGAGAAATAAAAAGGCGTCACTGTACCTGAATATCTTCCATAAACCAGCTTCATATTCACAGAATCCTCTATGCTATCGAGTGTTCGAATGGTGATTTTTATTTTTAGTGGGAAGCTCCGTCCGGAATATGAACGCTCAGCGCTCGGCCCATCAACAATGTTGATAGGCCCAGCGCTGAGCGTTCATATTCCGGACAGAGCTTCCCACTCCACTGATTTTTTTTGCTTCATTCAATTCCTTAAAAATGCGCTATGGAAAAAGCAACATCGAGCGTTCGAATGGTAATTCCTATTCTTTTTCATAAGCAATATTTGATTAAAAGCGCCCATGAAATCTGGCCAAGTACATGTTTCAGAGAATCCTTGTCTTTAAAAAAAATGAGATAATTTGGAAGAGTCAAGAATTTGGATTATTCCGCGAAGGTTGATGAGAAAGACAAGAAATTGATACAATTAGATGGAAGATCATTCGGTAGGAAAGATCAGGAACTTGGCCTTTTCACATCTGAATTTGAATTAAAATCATTGATGGAAATCGAAAAGATTAAGTTTCTGATTTTTTCTACCGAATAATCTCCCATCTAATCGTATTAATTCCTAGTCTTCCGCATCAACCTTCGTGAAATAATTCAAATTCTTGGCTCTTCCAAATTATCTCATTTTTTTTCAAGGAGAGGGATTCTCAGAAACATGTACTCGGCCACGATTTTTACAGGAATATCAGTTTCTGCTTTTTTTGTCGTCATTTCCATCATGTAACTACTGGATTCAATTTCATTTCCTGAGTTAAAGTACTGATCGTGCATGGGGATATTGAAAGAAAAACATTAACAACATTAATATATTGACAAAGCAATATTTTAAAGCTGCTAATGTTCTTTCCAATATTTCTATGACTAATCAGGACATTTCTATCATTATTCTCCATAAAATATTACTGAATCTGTACAGCATAGAGGATCCTGTGAATATGAAGCTGGTTTATGGAAGATATTTAGGTACAGTGACGCCTTTTTATTTCTCGGGCAGTTACATCTCGGCAAGAAAATCTCGACAATAATATCTCGCGGTGAAAATATCTCACACCAAAATATCTCGACGATAATATCTCAGGGCAATAATATCTCAGGGTAAAAATATTCAGGTACAAATCCTTTTATTCCATTCAGCTCCCCAGATATTCACAAAGAACTGATTGCAGAATAACTCCAAGTACCTTCGTTCATTACCTCTCTGCACAATCAATTGTTTTGTGCGATGAATCAATGTTTTCTCATAAATTCGTAAAGAATTCGTAAGCCATTCAAATAATATGCATTAAAATGAAGTATTTGTTGAGAAGAAATTGTTTTCTTATGCGTTTTCAATGACCAATCTTAATTATTGTTGGGGCACTACTCAGACTGGTCCAATTACATGCAGGTTGTAAGAACTTCATATTGACATGTAATCTGACTGATTCAGGTGGTATGCAGATGGGAAACTACATTTTGTTTTTTTTGGGACACCCTAATATATACAGGGTGTACCGAAAGTAGAGGTACTCCCGGAAATCCTGGGTAAAGGGGTTCATTTGGAGTAGAAAAGTCCTCTTTTACTTTTCTGTCCGATGAACCCCTGCGGAGATATGAGGGTGGAAAGGTGGGCCAATGAAAGCCCACCGATAAACGGCCGCACATCCGTAAGGGAATCACGGATGTGTTGGTGCGTCCCCACTCCGCGGTAACCGATCCCCTTCACAACTGCCGTGTCTCCCGCTCAGAGTGACGTGGAAGGGATCGGTGATCGTCAGCTGTCGCCTGTCAGCTGACGAGGCATAATTTTTGAAAATAAAGGGGGAGAGGAGAGAGATGCCCTGATTAAAGAAAAATAAGGATTTTTTCCTTGCTTTTCTTAATTTATTTTTTCATTTATTTTTCATTTTTTTAATCTTTCAAAAATGATTAAAATAATGAAAAAAAGAAACGAAAATATTGATGCAGAAAATAATAAAAAAATTCTTATTTCTTGGCAGTTTTTCGAGACGTCAAGTGACCTTGACGTTTCGAAAAACGGAGCTGCAGTCTTTCCTGGGGGGGAGGGGAGCCCTTTTATCACTCAAAGCGTCTCTGTACTTAATACAGAGACTCTTTGAGCCACAAAAACAACCCTCCCACCTCTAGGAGAGAAAGGAGAGATGCCCTGAGGCGAAAAAATGAGGATTTTTCCCATTTTTCTTTTTAAATTAATGTTTTCATTTTTTTTCTATTTTTTTAATTGTTCAAAAATGATTAAAAAAATGGAGAAAAAAACTGAAAAAATTAATTTAATAGAAAAAATTGAAAAATGCTCATTTTCAGGCAGTTCTTCGAGACGTCAAGTGGCCTTGACGCCTCAAAAAACGGAGTACCAGTCTTTCCTGGAGGGGAAAGGGGTACTTTCATCACTCAAAGAGTCTCTGTACCTGGTACAGAGACTCTTTGAGCCACAAAAAACCCCCCTCCCACCTCCAGGGGAAAGGGGAGACATACCTTGAGAGAACAAATTAGGATTTCTCCAATTTTCTTTCTTCAAATCAATTTTTTCACTTCTTTTCATTTTTTTGATCGTTCCAGAATGATCAAAAAAATGGAAAAAAAATGAAAATATTCATGAGAGAAAAGAAATTAATAAATCCTCTTTTTTCAAAAGTTTTTCGAGGCGTCACGTGACCTTGAAGCCTCGAAAAACGGAGCACCAGTCTCTCCTGGAGGAGAGAAGGGAACTTTTATCACTCAAAGTGTCTCTGTACTTGGTACAGAGACTCTTTGAGCCACGAAAACTCCCCTCCTACCTCCGGGGGAGAGGGAAAAGATGCTCCGAGGGAAAAAATGAAGATTTCTCCTATTTTTTTTCTTCAAATGAATTTTTTCACTTTTTTTCATTTTTTTGATGGTTCAAGAATGACCAAAAAAATGGAAAAAAATGAAAATATTCATTAGAGAAAAAAAATTGAGGTAAATCCTGATTTTTCGACAGTTTTTCGAGGCGTTACGTGATCTTGACGCCTCGGAAAACGGAGCACCAGTCTCTCCTGGAGGAGAGAGGGGCATTTTTATTCTTTAAAGTGTCTCTGTACTTGGTACAAAGACTCTGAGCCACACAAAACCCCTCCCACCTCCAGGGAAAAGGGGAGAGATGCCCTGAGGGAAAAAAATGAGGATTTCTCCAATTTTTTTCTTCAAATTAATTTTTTCATTTTTTTTCATTTCTTGATCCTTCAAGAATGATCAAAAAAATGGAAAAAAATGAAACTATTCATCAGAGAAAGAAAATTAAAAATCCTGATTTTTCGACAGTTTTTCGAGGTGTCACGTGACCTCGACGCCTCGAAAAACGGAGCACCAGTCTCTCCTGGAGGAGAGAATGAAACTTTCATCACTCAAAGCGTCTCTGTACCTGGTACAGAGACTCTTTGAGCCACAAAAATCCCCCTCCCACCTCCGGAGGGAGAAGAAAAAGATACTCCGAGGGAAAAAAATGAGGATTTCTCCAATTTTTTTTTCTCTAAATTAATATTTTCACTTTCTTTCATTTTTTTGATCGTTCAAGAATGATCAAAAAAATGAAAAGATTCATGAGAAAAAAAATTGATAAATCCTGATTTTTCGAAAGTTTTTCGAGGCGTCACGTGACCTTGACGCTTCGAAAAACGGAGCACCAGTCTCTCCTGGAGGAGAGAAGGGAACTCTTATCAGTCAAAGTGTCGTTGTGCTTGGTACAGAGACTCTTTGAGTGATTAAAGTTCTCCTCTTCCCTTCAAGAGAGACTGGTGCTCCGTTTTCCGAGGCGTCAAGATTACGGGATGCCTCGAAAAACCGTCGAAAAATCAGGATTTACTTCGATTTTTTTTCTCTAATGAATATTTTAATTTTTTTCCATTTTTTTGGTCATTCTCGAATGATCCAAAAAATGAAAAAAAGTGAAAATATTAATTTAAAGAAAAAAAATTGGAGAAATCCTCATTTTTTTTTTTTCAGAGCAACTTTTCCCTCTCCCCCGGAAGTGGGAGGGGGGTTTTTGTGGCTCAAAGAGTCTCTGTACCAGGTACAGAGAGGCTTTGAGTGATCAAAGTTCTCTTCTCTCCTCCGGGAGAGACTGGAGCTCCGTTTTTCGAGGCGTCGAGGTCACTTGACGCCTCGAAAAACTGTTGAAAAATCAGGATTTACCTCAATTTCTTTTCTCTAATGAATATTATAATTTTTTTCCATTTTTTTATCATTCTTGAACCATCAAAAAAATGAGAAAAAGTGAAAATATTATTTTAAAGAAAAAAAATTGGAGAAATCTTAATTTTTTCCCTCAGGGCATCTCTCCCCTCTTCCCCGGAGGTGGGAGGGGTTTTTTCGTGGCTCAAAGAGTCTCTGTACCAATCACAGAGACACTTTGAGTGATAAAAGTTCCCGTCTCTCCTTCAGGAGAGACTGGTGCTCCGTTGTTCGAGGCGTCAAGGTCACGTAACGCCTCGAAAAACTTTCGAAAAATCAGGATTTATCAAAAAACTGAAAAACCTGATTTGAAGAAAGAAAATTGGAGAAATCCTAATTTTTTTTCTCAGGGTATGTCTCCCCTCTCCCCTGGAGGTGGGAGGGGGGTTTTTGTGGCTCAAGGAGTCTCTGTACCAGGTACAGAGACTCTTTGAGTGATGAAAGTACCCCTTCCCCCTCCAGGAAAGACTGGTAGTCCGTTTTTTGAGGCGTCAAGGCCACTTGACGTCTCGAAGAAGTGCCTGAAAATGAGCATTTTTCAATTTTTTCTATTAAATTAATTCTTTCACTTTCTTTTCTCCATTTCTTTTTATCATTTTTAAACAATTAAAAAAATAGAAAAAAGTGAAAAAATTAATTTAAAAGAAAAATGGGAAAAATCATCATGTTTTTGCCTCAGGGCATCTCTCCTTTCTCTCCTAGAGGTGGGAGGGTTGTTTTTGTGGCTCAAAGAGTCTCTGTATTAAGTACAGAGACGCTTTGAGTGATAAAAGGGCCTCCCTCCCCCCCCCCCCCCAGGAAAGAGTGCAGCTCCGTTTTTCGAGACGTCAAGGTCACTTGACGTCTCGAAAAACTGCCAAGAAATAAGGATTTTTATTCTTTTCTGCATCGATATTTTCATTTCTTTTTCATTATTTTCATCATTTTTAAAAGATTAAAAAAATGAAAAATAATGAAAAAATAAATTAAAAAAAGCAATGGAAAAATCCTTATTTTCCTTGAATCAGGGCATCTCTCCCCTCACCCCCTTTATTTTAAAAAATTTCGTCTCGTCAGCTGACAGGTGACAGCTGACGATCACCGATCCCTTCCACGTCACTCTGAGCGGGAGACACGGCAGTTGCGGAGGGGATCGGTTACCGCGGAGTGGGGACGCACCAACACATCCGTGATTCTCTCACAGATGTGCGGCCGTCTATCGTAGGGCTCTCATTGGCCCACCTTTCCACCCTCATATCTCCGCAGGGGTTCATCGGAGAGAAAAGTGGAAGAGGATTTTTCTACTCCAAATGAACCCCTTCACCCAGGATTTCCGGAAGTACCTCTACTTCCGGTACACCCTGTATAAGCTTCAGTGCATGGACAGGCTACATCCAAGGGTAGAAGAAAGGAGCTCCCCACCAGCTCAGTCACCACCAGCCACCTAGTTGCGCCAGAAACTCACAGCGCATCCCCACTTATTTTACTCCCAGCCTACCGGCTCACGCCGCCCAACTGTCCATATACCTAGATGCGCGAGGCTCAGTCAGTCAGTTCATCGCTCAACTTCAACTGGTAAAGACCTCCTCTTTCGGACGCGGTCGCGGTAACTCACTCGGGACTTAGAATAATTTTACTCAGTTTGGACTTAGAATAATTTTACTCAGATTAGAACTTAGATTATTTTTGCCCAATTGGAACTTAGAATTTTCTTCATTAAATTGCAACTTAGAATTGTTTTTCATTATTATAATTTTTTATTCCGAATAATTTTTAATTAATTTTGATTTTGATTATCAAGTGAAATATTTTCTTGCAACCGAATTAAACTGAAAGAAATAATTGAGGCAACTCTTTATTCTGAGATCTGACGAAGCCTCGTGTTGATAGTTTGAATCAATTATTTGAATAAATTTAAAATCATTCAACTGAAACCGAGTTTAATTAAATTAATCAATAATTTTTCCCTTTTGAGAGCCTTCATTTTAACCTGGTCAACACCGCAGATATCGGTGCGGTTGACTACTCTACCCTCATTTAACCCTAATTATCCACATATCACTTGGTCAACACCGCAGATATCGGTGCGGTTGATCGCTCTCTCCTTTTCATTCAACTAGAAAAAAATACATAAAACTCGTTTTCTCTCATTAAGATAAAATCAAATCGTCCATAAGCATGTCAATTCGTCAGCATCTCATGATAGAGTCGAAAGTATAATTTTAAAATAAAAGTGATAGTTTTGTGAATCCACATCATTCGTTTATTACAGTGAAGGTGAAATAAAGAAAAATATATAAAGTGACATAAAAGTGGGGAGCAATCGATTAGTTCTCCGGCAGAAAATTCTCGGAAAAAATTTCTCGAAAAAAAATTCTCTGTCAAAGAATCCTTAGAAAATATTTTTCCCGACCAGAAATTCTCTCTCAATAATTTCTCTGAAATGATTTCTCCCGAGAAAAAATTCTCAAAATTTCAATAAAATTTACTCTCTTTAAACACTATGAATAAAATTTCCTATTTATTCATTCATTTCATATTCAATATATACAAGTTCATTATAAAAGCATTAATATTTCTCCAAAATTCATTTTAAATCGACCAAATTCTTATCAAAATTTCATTAAAGATTAATTGAGAATTCATTAAAAATTAATTGAAAATTCATTTCTCACAAACTTGTAATATTTGCAATACTCTTCAAGTATTTTTTCAAATTATTTTTTATGCAGGGCTGTTCTGTCCGCTCGCTTATTCCGTTTTTTTCTTAATTGATTCTTGTGGAGAAATTTTTTGGTGGAGAAATTTTTCTGGAAATAATTTTTTTTTGAGAAATTTTTTCCGAGAAATTTATTGTGGAGAAATATTTTCCTAGACCCGAAATCAGCTTTTACACTTTTCTTCAAATTCGACGGTCCCTCTTGGATCAAATGAAGATGGTCTTCTGGGATCATCCAGGTTGACCACATACTATAATTAAGACGCAACCAATCGATGATGCCTTCCCAACGTAAATTACAATCAGGGCACTCTGCGTTGTGCACCTCGTCTTCTCGACCATAGCCTGGGCACTTCCCTTGACCAATCTCATGCTCCACACCATAGGGAGAAAGTACAATCCTTAGTGTAGAATTGGTCTGCTCCACAGTTGTGGCAGAAATCTGGGCGATATGGTAGATGACATTGTCGGTAGCTGTGGGCCACGGTCTTATAACTAACGCAACCCCTGATGTAGCGTTTCTTTGCTTGGGTTACAACAGTTTGCGTTCCCGGGTCGACTTTGTTTGATTCCAATTTCGCCGATAATGCGTGGGCCCTCTGGTTTACCAGCTGCCTTAACATCCCTGCTGACAAGATTCTACCCTCAGTCACATAGACTGGTGCGGCTCCTAATTGTGTTGTTTCTGGTACTGGATACCCTGCTTCTTTCAACATTTCATCCAGAGTTGGTACCGTGAATGGGAGAGGTCGTACTTGGATTGAAGGTGCAAGCTCAGCGTTCTGCGCGTCCGTGAATATAGTCCTCTCCCTAGCTCCGTCGAATATTCTTTTGGATGGGTTTTTCAGGAATTCTGTCGCGTTTCACATTTTCTGCGTGGACTTCCACCTGTGACATTCTTAACAGTTTTTTCACTCTCAAATCCGGAGGTGGTAGGTTACGAATCTCGAGGATTAGTTGTCGTGCCTCGTGACTCAACCCTGCCAAATATTCGTCTTCCATGGGCATGGTAGCAGTCGACTTGAGCTCCTTACTACCTGATGCCTGGGCATTTTCATCCTTCAATTTTTTGTCCTCATTCGACTGTACTGTGTCGATTTTACCCTGTTGGATCGGGGTTAGTGTCAGTTTTGACACTTTCTGAGGTATTGTGTTACGTATTGATCCGCGCGATCATACGTATTCTTCAACAATAATCAAATATAAATGATAATTCAATTGAGAATGCCCACAAATCCAATATCTGGACCAATATGCCTTGAAAGAGGTCAATAATACATGAAATTACAAGAAAGAGTCAAAAGTCAACAAAACCGAACAGAAAACAATCAAAATCCATTAAAAAGTCTGAAAAGTCCATTAACAAAGTACATCAACAAATTAAGAAAAACGAACAAAACTGTCATAAACAAGTAAAATATTATCAAAAATGTTCCCTTACCAATTTGCAACAAATTCCCTTCAGTAGAAACGGAGATATTCATGTTTAAAGGCCAACGGAAAAGTATTGACCGTGCCGGCCTTCAGCGACTTTCACTGAGTAGGTGCGTCATGTCACACGCGGTGGACTAAACTTCTCCCACCAGTGACTCGTGTAATTCTATGTTAAACTTTTTAAAAATCATAACTCTTTCAAATATAGAGATTAAGGAATGATTCCAATGTTAAAATTCGTTAAATAATTTAGATTATCGATTACAGATGGAAAACTACAAGAAAATCAATTTGCTATATAATTTGTTATGAACAATTTACATAAAAACTAATCGTAAAAATATGAGAATGGATGTAAAATGTAGTCGACAATGAGATATTGACGTATACTGAAAATCAACTCTTAATATTCATAATTAACCAAGATATAAATATTATAACATATATACACACACACACATGCAAATTTATTATTACTGAACTTTCAAAAATTCGTATCTTCCAAAATTATGGAGATTAAGAAACCAAAATAGCACCAAAATTGATGAAAAAATACAAGCTACACAATGCGCTAAGAAAATTTTACAAAAGTTAATATTTACAATAATTTGTTATAAACAAATAATACGAAAAATCATCAGAGAATTGCGGAACCGAATAGAATAGAAAGATAATCACATCAGAAAAATATAAAGACCAAAAATGAAATCAAAATAACAAATAACAACAAAGTTATGGAACATTGAAATTTATTCACATATATATAGATATATAAAATACATGGCAAAATTCAAGAATCAATAACTTTCGAAATGATTAACATTTAGGAATAATTTCCATTTGTAAAATCATTAAATAATTGAAACTCAAAGTTCATGAAAGAAAATCAAAGAAAAACCAAAATTTATGTAAAACAATTTTCGGGCTTTAATTAACAATTGAATAACAACAAAAGTTATTAACCTAGGAAGATGAATCAAAGTTGAAAAAATAGATAAAAATAGTCTCTTCCAAACGCAATTGAGTTTATATTTTTAAAGCAATTATTTTACAAGTTATTAACAATTAGCACTTTCAAGGTCATCCAACTTTAAATAGATATAACTCCGAAACTATAAAAGTTAGAAAAATGAATCCAACGCTAAAAATCACTAAATTTGACGGCCTTTCAAATGCATTATAGAACGATTCCCAATATTGTTAATTAACAAAGTTATTAACAATCAAATGTTTATAAAAAAATGATAAAAAAGTCTTGATACTAAAATTTGTTCAATTATCCGAAAATAAGCTTAAATATACGAAATCGTTAATTTATCCCACTTCTGAGTGGATTCGACAAAATTTGTTTATTAGGTACACATCAGGATGCAAAAAGGAAGCCATTTCCGATGAGTGAAAAATCAGCTCGAAAAATGTTGGAAATCATAAAGAACAAAATATAAATACGTCAGAAATAAGGTTATGTAATCTTTATTTCAAAACTACTATATCATAAGAGACATATATATAAGCCTCAGCGCAGGGACAAGCTACAACACAAGGGTAGAAAAAAGGCGCTCCCCACCAGCTCAGTCACCACCGGCCACCTAGTTGCGCCAGAAACTCACAGCTCATCCCCACTTATTTTACTCCCACCTTACCGGCTCACGCCGCCCAACTGACCATATACCTAGATGCGCGAGGCTCAGTCAGTCAGTTCATCTGAATCGGGACTTAGAATAATTTTATTTTGTTTGGACTTAGGATAATTTGACTCAGTTTGGACTTAGAATATTTTCGCTCAGTCGACACTTAGAAAATTTTCATTCGATCGGAACTTGGAATCTTTTTGTCGAATTGGAACTTAGAATATTTTTATTGAATTGCAACTTAGAATTTTTTTATTACTAGAGTTCTTATTTCCAAAGAAATTTCGATTTCAATTATCAAGTGAAACGTTTTCTCGCAACCGCATTAAACTGAAAAAAATAATTTTGCCTCTTTATTCTGAGATCTGACGAAGCCTCGCGTTACTAGTTTTGAATCAATTAGTTGAATAAATTAAAAATCATTTTACGGAAACCGAGTTTCATTGAATTAATCAATAATTTTCTCCTTTTCAGAGCCTTAAACTTTAACCTGGTCAACACTGCAGATAACGGTGCGGTTGACTACTCATTCCTCATTCAACCTAGTCTACCCTCATATTATCACCTGGTCAACACCGCAGATAACGGTGCGGTTGATCACTCTATCCTTTTGATTAAAATAGAAAAAAATACATAAAACTCGTTTTTTCTCATTAAGATGAAATCAAATCGTCCATATGCATATCAATTTGTCAGCATCTCACAATAGAGTCGGAACCAGAATTTTAAATTAAACAGTGATCATTTAGTGAATCCATATTATTCTTTATTATAGTGAAGGTGAAATCAAGACAAGTAAATAAAGTGACATAAAAGTGAACGAAAGAATTCGGATTAATTAAGAAAGCATTAGAGATCAAACTTTCATTCAGTGACCATAATTTAGGATTACGAGAAGAGAATCAACGTGCCCTGGACATCAGTAACACGGTGAGTAACGAAATTTTCTGACTCTCTAGCCCCGGAAGTCGATCGATTGTTACGTATAAGAATTGACTCGAGATGATTTATTCCGAGAAAAATCCCCAAAATATAATTCACTCCCGATTAATTCCCATTTACGTTAAAGTTTCTCTACTTTTTGGAATATCGATCGACTTCCGGGGCTAGAGAGTCAGAAAATTTCGTTACTCACCGTGTTACTCTTTTCCAGGTCACGTTGGTCTTCCTCTCACAAGCTTTACGTAGTATAGTCACTGCACGATAATTGTTCTTTACTGTTTTCTTAATTAATTCGAATTCTTTTGTTCACTTTTATGTCACTGTATTTATTTGCCTTGATTTCACCTTCACTATAATAAAGAATAATATGGATTCACTAAATTATCACTGTTTGATTTAAAATTTTGCCTTCGACTCTATTATGAGATTCTGACGGATAAAGGTGTACATAGACGATTTGATTCTGATTTAATGATAGAAAGCGAGTTTTATGTATTTTTCTATTTTGATTAAAAGGATAGAGTGATCAACCGCACCGTTATCTGCGGTGTTGATCGGGTTTTTATCGAATGGTCAACCGCACCGTTATCTGCGGTGTTGACCAGGTTTTTATAGAATAGTCAACCGCACCGTTATCTGCGGTGTTGACCAGGTAATAATCTTAGGTTGGAATAGTTTAATTTAGGAATGAGTAGTCAACCGCACCGTTAACTGCGGTGTTGACCAGGTTAAATTTTTAAGGCTCTGAAAAGGAGAAAATAATTGATTAATCAAAAGAAACTCGGTTTCCGTAAAATAACTTGAAATTTATTCAAATAATTAATTCAAAACTAGTAACGCGAGGCTTCGTCAGATCTCAGAATAAAGAGGCAAAATTATTCGTTTCGGTTCAATGCGGTTGCGAGAGAACGATTCACTTGATAATTGAAATCGAAATAAATTAAAGTTGATTCGAATGTAAAAACTCTAATAATAAAAAAAATTCTAAGTTGTGATTCAATAAAAATATTCTAAGTTCCGATTGACAGAAAAATTCTAAGTTCCGATTGAGTAAAAAGATTCTAAGTGTCGATTGTGTAAAAAAATTCTAAGTTCCGATTCAATAAAATATTCTAAGTTCCACTTCAATAAAAATTTTCTAAGTGTCGATCGACTGAAAATTTTCTAAGTCCCGATTCACAGAAAATATTCTAAGTCCAAACTGAGTGAAATGATTCTAAGTCCCGAGTGAGTTACTGCGACCGCGTCCGGAGGAGGAGGTCTTTACCAGTTGAAGAGGAGCGATGAACTGACCGAACGAGCCTCGCGCATCTAGGTACATGGACAATTTGGCGGCTTGAGCCGGTAGGGTGGGAGTACAATAAGTGGGGATGCGCTGTGAGTTTCTGGCGCAACTAGGTGGCTGGTGGTGACTGAGCTGGTGGGGAGCGCCTTTCTTCTACCCTTGTGCTGTAGCCTGTCCATGCGCTGAGGCTTATATATATGGGGCATTCCACGCCAAATCGGACAGTTTTCCAACTTTGCATTTTTGATTTCCTCTATTTTCTGACATTTTCTTGTATCTATCGAAACACACTTTTCGGCCAAATTTGAGATTTTTCTGATCATCGGTTCAAAAGATATCGAATTTTGAAAACACTGCTGTTTTTACGGTTTTTTGCTCATAACTTCCGTAAAAATGGTCCAAATTCAGCGTTTTTTTTTAAATTCTCGTTTTTTCATGTACTTTTTGAAAAAAAATACAAAAAAATCATCCCAAGTATTTTTCTCTATGATTTCTGGAATTAAAGATTTGAATTGCGATTTTAAGACTGTTTGTACACTTTAATTTTTTTGAAATTTTTCTATGTTAAACTTCTATCAATTCTCGAAATTTTGAGCCTCGGTTGATCGTGGGCTTCGGGAAATTACTATTTTTTTTCGATTTTTGAAAATTTTGAAAAAAAATTTTCGGTCTCATCCATTATTAAAACTATTTTTTGTTATTGTTTACTCTTTTTTGAGTAATTTTGAATTAATTCCTATCATTAATCGGAGTTTTAAAAAATTAACAGTTTTAGTTTGAAAAAATCGCAAAGAATGTTATTTATTCATTTTATTTTATTATAGGAGAGGATGGGGCAAAATGGAACGCTGGGGCAAAGTGGAACGGTGGCGCAATGTAGAAAGTGGGGGCCAAGTGGGACGATATTATAATATCAAGGGCTACATATAAAAAATATATTGAGGGTCGAAAAGCAGAAAGTCATATGCACCAAAATGGCCATTTCTAAAGCAAAAGGTCGTATGTGTAGGAGATACAATCTTCTGCTTTAAGTGCGAAATTGAATAATCTGTTCCTCAATTCTCATATTGCATTTCAAGAGCGAAGAGGTAAAACAGGAGAATCCTAATTTTTTTTCATTCGTTTCTTGAAAATATCTTGGAAATGAATTGAGATACGCCATTCTTGCTTTGATACTCTTTTGTAGCTCTTAAAATTCCCTATAGGAAAGGATGGAAACAGAATTGCGCTATCTCAATCAGTATCCAAGATATTCAGCAAAAAAAAGTAATAGAAAAATAGCATTATCTTCGCAATCGAGCAACTTCCGACGATTCTATTGGAACCCTTCTTTGTAAAGAAGGGTAGGAAATTTCAAGAAGTACAAGAGGATATAAAAGTGACACTGCACCATCTCACTTAGCTTTTGAGATATTCCCAAATAGTAACGACAAAAAAAAGAACCCTCTCTATTTACTTTGAACCTTCACTGAGTTATTAAGAGGATTTTTTGGGGGTTCAGGAAAAAATCATTTTAACGAATCAGCTAAGCTACAAGGTAAAATAGAAAAGGTTCATTCTTCATCATTAATGCTACTTTTTTATCCCTTGTGTTGCTGAATATTTTGGGAACTGATTGAGATAGCACAATTTCGTCCCTATCCTTTCTTGTAGAAAATTTCGAGAACTACAAAAAAGTAGGAGAGCAAGAGTGGCGTATCTCCATTAATTTTTAAAATATCCTCAAAAACGAATATAGAAAAGATTATTCAATTTTGCATTGAAAGCAGAAGGTCGTATGTCTTATACAGACGATTTTTTACCATAGCAATGCTCATTTTGGCACATACGATTTTCTGCTTTTCGACCCTCGATATATTTTTTGTGTGTAACCTTTGATATTATAATAGCGTTCCACATTGCCCCACCGTTTCATTTTGCCTCACCCTCCCCTATAATGAGATAAAATAAATGAAAAACGTTTTTGTGTTTTGCTCGATTGCGAAGATAATGCTATTTTTCTATTACTTTTTTTTGCTGAATATCTTGGAAACTGATTGAGATAGCGCAATTTTGTTTCCATCTTTTCCTATAGGGAATTTTAAGAGCTACAAAAGCGTATCAAAGCAAGAATGGCGTATCTCAATTCATTTCCAAGATATTTTCAAGAAACGAATGAAAAAAAATTAGGATTCTCCTGTTTTACCTCTTCGCTCTTGAAATGCAATATGAGAATTGAGGAACAGATTATTCAATTTCGCACTTAAAGCAGAAGATTGTATCTCCTACACATACGACCTTTTGCTTTAGAAATGGCCATTTTGGTGCATATGACTTTCTGCTTTTCGACCCTCAATATATTTTTTATATGTAGCCCTTGATATTATAATATCGTCCCACTTGGCCCCCACTTTCTACATTGTGCCACCGTTCCACTTTGCCCCAGCGTTCCATTTTGCCCCATCCTCTCCTATAATAAAACAAAATGAATAAATAACATTCTTTGCGATTTTTTCAAACTAAAACTGTTAATTTTTTAAAACTCCGATTAATGATAGGAATTAATTCAAAATTACTCAAAAAAGAGTAAACAATAACAAAAAATAGTTTTAATAATGGATGAGACCGAAAATTTTTATTTTTAATTTTCAAAAATCGAAAAAAAATAGTAATTTCCCGAAGCCCACGATCAACCGAGGCTCAAAATTTCGAGAATTGATAGAAGTTTAACATAAAAAAATTTCAAAAAAATTAAAGGGTACAAACAGTCTTAAAATCGTAATTCAAATCTTTAATTCCAGAAATCATAGAGAAAAATACTTGGGATAATTTTTTTGTATTTTTTTTCAAAAAGTACATGAAAAAAAGGAAATTTTCAAAAAAAACGCTGAATTTGGACCATTTTTACGGAAGTTATGAGCAAAAAACCGTAAAAACAGCAGTTTTTTCAAAATTCGATATCTTTTGAACCGATGATCAGAAAAATCTCAAATTTGGCCGAAAAGTGTGTTTCGATAAATACAAGAAAATGTCAGAAAATAGAGGAAATCAAAAATGCAAAGTTGAAAAACTGTCCGATTTGGCGTGGAATGCCCCATATGTATCTTATGATATAGTAGTTTTACAATAAAGATTATTACATTAAAAATACAATATTGTTGTTTTCTTATATATAACCCTTTTTTTGATATAATAATATATTGTTTTATATGATTTTAAACAATTTTAAAGTTCATTTTTCACTCTTCGGAAATGGCTTCCTTTTTACATCCTGATGTGTACCTTATAAACAGATTTTGTCAAATCCACTTAGAAGTGGGATAAACTAACGATTCTCTATATTTGAGCTTATTTTTGGCTAAATGAACGAATTTTAGTATGAAAAGTTTTTCATCATTTTTTTATAAACAATTGATTGTTAATAACTTTGTTAATTAACAATATCGGGAATCGTTCTATAATGCATTTGAAAGGCCGTCGAATTTGGTGATTTTCAGCTTTGGATTCATTTTTCTAACTTTTATAGTTTCGGAGTTATTTCTATTTAAAGTTGGATGACCTTGAAAGTTCTAATTGTTAATAACTTGTAAAATAATTGCTTTAAAAACATAAACTCAATTGCGTCTGGAAGAGACTATTTTTATGTATTTTTTAAACTTGGTTTCATCTTCCTAAGTTAATAACTTTTGTTGTTATTCAATTGTTAATTAAAGTCCAAAAATGGTTTTACATAAATTTTGGTTTTTCTTAAATTTTCTTTTATGAACTTTTAGTTTGAATTATTCAGTGATTTTACAGATGGGAATTATACCTTAATATTGATTGTCCTAAAAGTTATTGATTTTTGAATTTTGCCATGTGTTTAGTATATCTATATATATGTGAATAAATTTGAATATTGAATAACTATGTTGCTATTGGTTTTTTCGTTTCCATTTCTGGAGGTTATATTCTTCTGATGTGATTACCTTTGTATTCTATAGATTTTGATGATTCTCTAATGATTTTTCATATAAATTGTTTATAACAAATTATTGTAAATATTAACTTTTGTCAAATTTTCTTAGCACATTGTGTAGCTTGTATTTTTTCATGAATTTTGGTGCTATTTTGGTTTCTTAATCCTCATAATTTTAAAAGATATGAGTTTTCGAAAGTTCAGAAATAATAAGTTTGAATGATGTGTGTATATATGTTATAAAAATTATATCTCGGTTAACTATTAATATTAAGAGTCGATTTTCAGTATTCGTCAATGTATAATGGTGAATTACATTTCGAGTCCATTTTTATATTTTTACAATTAAATTTTGATAAATTGTTTATAACAAATTATGTTGCAAATTGATTTTTTAATTGTTTTTCTTCTGGAATCGATAGTCTTAATTATTTAATGAATTTTGCAATTGGAATGATTCCTTAATCTTTATATTTTAAAGAGATATGATTTTTCAAAAGTTCAACATAGAATTATGGGAGTCACTGGTGGGGGAAGTTTTGTCCGCAACGTGTGACTGCGCGCTCCTACTTAGTGAAAGTCGCTGAAGGCCGGCGCGGTCAATACTTTTTCGTTGGCCTTTAAATATGAATATTTCTGTTTCTATTGAATGGATTTTGTTGCAAATTGGTATTTAAACATTTTTTATAATATTTCAGTTATTTATGACAGTTTTGTTCGTTTTTCATGATTTGTTAATATACTTTGTTGATGGACTTTTCAGATTTTTCAATGAATTTTGATGGTTTTCTTTCTGATTTTGTTGACTTTTAACTTTTAGTGTACTTTCGTGTATTATTGACCTCTTTTAAGGTGAATTGGTCCAAATATGGGAATTGTCACCATTTTCAACTGAATTATTAGTTATTTTTGATTATTATTGGAAACTACGTATGATCACGCAGATCAATACGTAACACGATATTCCAAAGAGTAGAGAAACTTCAACGTAAATGGGAATTAATCGGGAGTGAATTATATTTTGGGGATTTTCTCGGAATAAATCATCTCGAGTCAATTCTCATATGTAACAGTTGATGTGTTGAAGACGTTTCTCATGAATTCTTCCTTACTGGAGGAGTCCTCATCGTCAGATTCCGCCGGTGATTTTGCTGATAATTTCTCATCATCGGATGTCATCGGTGATTCTACTGATAATTTCTCATCATCAGATGTCGTTGGTGGTTCTACGGGATTCTGCATTTTTGAATTCAATGCCTTAAGTTTTCTTTCGATTGCAATTATTCGTTTCAGCAATTTGCCGTACTCACCAATTTCCCCCTCTTCAAAGTTATCAGCTACTGGTTGTCTTGAAGATGATTCTGCCATGGCCTGCTCGTTGCTGTTAAGCTTCGACATTCAGCTTGTCTTCAACCGGTGGAATTTCGTTTTCACTAATTTGCAGGCTTTGACGTGATATTTTTAAATCAGTAACATAATATTTTCTCGACTAACTAACTCGACTGTCATATGTCCTATGATTTTTTTAACTATCGCTGGACCGAATTATTTGTGCGCTAATTTCGCGTTGTATTGTTCCACTTTACTGCTCAACTTTTGGTTGGGATAGAATACCTCAATACCCGGTTTTATTTTCATCCGTTGTGTTTTGTTTGCATTGAGCTTGGCAAGTCGACGTTCCCGATCATCCCTCAACCGCATTTCAATCTTATGCCGTAATCCATCGATCTTCCCTATTCTTTCCGCCCATGCGGTGACCGTTTCTTGACTTGTCGCCGCCTTTGGACCGCTCTTTTCATCGTTTTCGTATTTAAATTTCGCTTCCCTACCATGGTTGAGAAAAAATGGAGAAATTCGACTTCCCGCATGGGGGACGGTATTATACGCTAGCTGCAATTTTGATAAATTTTCGTCCCATTCGTTTTGTTTGTTCTTTTTAATGAAAGCTGCTATCATGGGTTGGATTGTACGCTGAACTCCCTCGACCGAATTTGCTTGGGGATGTACTAATGGGGATATAAGGTGTTCTACCCTACGAGCTTCGAGGAAGCTGTTAACGTCTTTATTCATATATTCCGTGCCATTGTCTGTTTTAATCGACTGTGGCGTACCCCACCTATCGAACACAATATCCAGAATCTTGACTATTGTTACTCCTTTTTTATTACGGGCCGCAAATAATTCGATGCATTTTGTACTTAATTCTTGCCCACGATAACATGCAGATTGCCCTTTTTTGATCTCGTTGTCATGTCTACTGTGTCGATAGATAGATGTGCCCACGGAGCCTGTAAGGGGCGTGTTCTTAGGGGCCTGGTTATTGGGTGTTGGTTATTCTCTACCCGCATACAAATATCACAATCGTCTACATAAGATCATATATCACGCGTCATGCCCGGCCAATAGTAATTTTGTCGAATTCGATCTAGGGTTTTATCCCGACCCAGATGTCCCACTCGTGGTATATCGTGGTTGTCACTAATAATATCCAGTATGTTTTCTGGTTTTACCACACGTTTCCACGGGTTTTCGTCGTCTATTAATGTTTTTGTATAGTCTGGTCGATGGTACATTAACTGACCATTTTCGCTTTTCCCATCGGGGAACCGGGTCGGTTGTTTTGCTTCCGAATGGAAGCTTTGTAATCGTATTTTTTTTCGATTTTGAGATTCTATCATAATATGACTGCAAATGACCCAAAACGTCGAGATTCGTCGTTTTTAAAAATTGTCTGTGTGTATGGGTGTGTGTGTGTGTGTGTGTGTGTGTGTGTGTGTGCGTGTGTGTGTGTGTGTGTGTGTGATGACGCATTTTCCGCTTTGCTCTGAAGTGGGGTTAGCTAGCGATCTGAAAATGTTACCATAAGTTTGCCATGCGTGCCCCAAGTTCTCACAAAGATTTCAGCTAAATCGGCCGGATAGTTTTTGAGAAAAATGAAAATGTTGAAATATCGTTTTTTCGACTTTTCTCGATGAAAAATGGAATCACAGCGTCCAGTCTCCGCGAGGAGATGTGCGTCCAAGAGCCGCGTCCAAAATTTCAAGGCGAACAGACACAATCCTAATTAAATTTTTACCTAAAACAACTAACTTTTTTTGGAAGTCACTAACCAATTGAACCAAAAAACAATAAATGAAAATTGAGATTATCACCACGTTTGGCGCAACCCAAGGCCACGACGAGGACGTAGTGGTGCATAGGCCTCGAAAAGGAACCTATCACGACCCATCCTATGAACGACACTCGGGATGTTAGATGAAGAATATATTGACAAAAACCTCCGCCCACCTTCATTGGGCATAAAAAATTAAATTTTTATATTACACAGAAACAAGTACTTCATGCACAATGTGCTTTTTAAATGTACCTTTTCCTTCATTTGTCAATAATTTGTACACTTCGCGTGGAACAATTTCAATTTGGAATATCGATTAAAAATAGTAACAAAAAAAAGAAAAAGGACGAAAAAAAACCTCAATAAATTTAATACGGATTGAATGAAACTTCAAAATACTCATCTGAAAAACTGGATTTTCCACAAAAAACCAAGACGCAGTGGTGGCAACTAGCTCTTAAAACAAAACACGCAGTTTTGATGTTTCACTGCAGAAGACTCAAATGATACTGGTCTAGAAAAGGCTCATTTGCTTGAATTACCAAATTTGCCATTTTCATAAGACCATTGGTCTCTGTTTATCATTGTGTTTTCGCACCAACTGTCTTTGTCAGGAAGAAATCGACTGTTTTGGACCTGCCTCACCTCTCACCCCGCCCCTAACCTCATGCTCAATCAAAACATCAAACTCTACTCTACTGAATTTATTATTTTGTTTCCAAATTACTGTGAAATAAAATTTATTAACGTTTGAATGTTGTATTCGTTGAGTTGTTAAACACAATGAATTAATTCAAGTTTTTCACCTCGAAATTGACAACCCCAATTATTTTGCAAAAAAAATTAAAAAGTGAAAATTTTCCGAAACCAAACTTAATGCGAACCTAGAATAGGCGCAACAAGCAAGGCGGAAGAAAAAAATTTGAAATAAAACGTTGAAAACACCAATTTTCAGTTGGCAGAGCTATAGTATCCAATTACCGAATTTTCTAAAGCAACTGTGTCCAGATAAAGCTTGCGGATTAATCCTCAGAGGGTGAAAAGGTCTTGGCTATGCGTCATTTGTGTTATAACTTTTACAATTCTTGAAATAATAATTCTAGGGAACCGTTCACAAAATTGATCCTCCATGAATTCCCATTTTCCTATATGTTTTCCTGAGGAGGGCAATATATCTGAATTAATTATCGTAAAGTAAATCTTTCTTTATTGAAAGATGAACCCATTGTCGTTGTGACTTAATCATTTGCCAAATTTGAAGAATATCTTATATCCCAAATATATTGATATTTGCATAAATTCAACATTCTTAATTTATATTTGTTGAAAAAGTATCAGCTGCGTCGGTTAATAATCCCAGTTTTATGAAACAAGAGGAAAAAGGAGGAAAATTTTGGTCGATCTATGTCTAACGCGGGCGATTCTAGAGGTGAATTTTTTCATACACTTCTTTCTTGTGTACCTCGTCCTTGCACCCTACTTCGTCCTTCACCACGCTCCCGAAAAAAATGACTGCTCCCCCCTCAAGCATTTTACCACTATTTCGTGGAATCAAGAATTTATTGTATATAGTCGAGATATGTCATGAACGTCTACTTTGCCCTTGCAAGGATTTTTCTGGGAATAACATCAACGAATAGCGCAGTAATAAGTTGAATATGGCTCTCTTCTTCTAGTTCTTTTATGACGCTACTGACTTTGCCTTTTTGAAATAGAGTACTTCCGTATATTTTCAAACAGATATTAACAGTCAGTCGAAGATAGTTCTCCAAACAGTTCACATCTCAGTCAGTCTGATATTTAATCCAACATTGTTAAGTCTTCCAGTCATAGTAGAATGCCGCAAACTCGGAAAGACACTTATGTTCCCTTAGTCGGTAACGTTGCGGCAGAAATTTGTGGGAATCGGTTGCCTTCCAACAGGCAACTTTTACAGTGTTATTTTTACTATAGAAGACATGTAGTACCGAAAAAAACAGCTCGTGAAGCTGCCATGTGCGTTGTGCGAAAGTGTACTGTGTTTTGGGAGTATGCAGAGATTCCCATAATTAAAGAGTGCAACGCAATTAATAAATTCGAAAAATTGGTACAGTGGTACAAAAAAATTATGAAATACGGTCCTTTACGAAAAGAAAACGTTAGCGTTCGAAGTATGGAAATCGAGTTCGAACATAAACTGAATGAATTATTTGACATCACGCATCAAAATTAAGTGAACTCTATGAGAAATGAAACAGCGAGAACTTCATTCAATCTTCATCGAGAGCAAGGACGACGAGGATTCTTAGACAAAATTATCGACACGAAAATATGTAGTTTTCCAGATACGCAGGAGAACAACAACAATAGCATCGAAGATAAAGTTGTACTAGGTATAATAATTATTAAAATATTAAAGCTTGAAAAGCAGGTATTTCTATTATTTAACGTATATTTAGATATGATTGGAAGGGATAGCTCTATGAACTTGGTAAAACGAATTGCTTAAAGCATTTCCTCATTGTTTTAGAAAATATGTGATCATTATGGCCTACTTTCGGCCAAAAATATTTCGCTCTATTTCGTGAGATCACCTATTGCACTATGTTTCTGAGATTTTTTCAAAAACCTATCGACAAAAATATACTCAAAAAACAGGAAAAGTAGATGTTCCCGTCAGTGGTTTTTTTTACGAATAGTTAGGTGATTAAGCGAGATAAACTGATTTCACCTGATCCTTTTTCGTAGTTCAGGAAATTCACTACAAAGAGAATTGAGAATAAGATCGCCCTCTTTCGTTTGGCTTTTGAGATATTCTTGAAGAATCATGAATTAACAAAATAAATTTGTCTGAATATTTAAGGGGGGGAGTAAGGGTTTACGTGTGAAAAAAACACTTATTTGACGGTTTTTTTAGACGTATGAATTGAGCCGATTCATCGTATTCTTTTGAACATTATCAAGCATGGATTTAACTACATTGAGTGATTTTGTTATGCGAAGATATACACAAACAAGCTGGTGACGGAGCTTTTCCGAAAACGTTTCTGATGATTCGCGATGATCACTGTATCTCAGCTGGAAATTATTAGAAATAAAAAGCCATTGAAATTCAGTCGAAATGTCATCAAATCCTCCCCCCAACGATCTCGCATTATTTTTTTCTCTACATTAAGGGGGTTTTCCACTTACGAAATGACGCAATTTTTTGTAGAAAAGTAGTTTTCACTTTAAATGACTGCCAAAAATCGAAAAATGAAAAAAGATAATTAGAGATCATTGGGGGGAGGCCTTCATGATACTTTGAATCAATTCCAATGTTTTTTTATTTCTGATAATTCCCAGCTGCGATACAATAACCACCGCGAATCGTCTCTTCCAAAAGACGTTCTCGGAGAAGCTCCGTCACCGGCTTGTTCGTGGATATTTTCGTATAAAAAAATTACTTCATTTTGTTGAACCCATGCTAAATAATATTCAAAAGGTTCCAATACATTTACTCAATCCATACGTGTGAAAAAAAAATCGTAAAAAAATCGTGTAAACCGTTACCCGCCCCACCACCCCCCCCCCCCTCTTACAAATCCTTAGCCCGCAATGAATAGATTATCTCTGATTCAATGGAAAAATATTTCAAGGAACTTGATCCGCCTAGGTAATACGCTGAGGAGGATTTTGTCAGAAAAAAACAGATTAAAGAATAACATAAATCGTACTCTGCAATCAGTTTTCAAAAGTATTTGATTGCTTCACGGATCTTATCACTTTTATTTTAGTGGGACCAAATAAGATCACTGCGATTTTGAGCAATTATCTTTTCGACGAAGATGAAGATATTGATGAAGTACTGAAGCAGCCTGAAGAGAGAGCTGACAGCGATTATGATTGTGAAAAACAATTGTCTCCTGTAAAATGTAAAAAAAAATGAAGATTACAACACCAGATATCACAGCAATTCTGGACAGAGCAAAGGTCAGTGATCGGATGGCCGCTCGTATATTAGCAGGAGTTTTAATGACAGCGGGAATGACTTTGAAGGATGTTGATTCAAGCCGGGAAACTCTTCGTCGGAATAGGATATCTCAAAAGAAATCTCTGAGTAACACAATTCGAGATCATTTCAAAAAAACGACTCACAGCGTACTCTCTGTTCATTGGGATGCAAAGCAGTTCTCAGCATCAGAAAATAAATTTGGCTAAATCGAACGCCTTCCGATTCTTGTTTCCAGCAGGGAAGGAACTCAATTACTTGGTGTTCCAACACTTAAAAGAGGAACTGGAGAAGAACAAGCAAATGCAATTCATTCTTGTTTGGTGGAATGAGAAGTTGTCGATGATATTTGTGCCATGGTATTTGATACTACGGCTAGTAATACGGATGGTAAAAGAGGTGCGTGCGTCTTGCTCGAACAGTTATTAAGGAAAAATCTGTTGTATCTCGCTTGCCGCCATCATATATTCGAACTACTCTTGAAGAGTGCATTCGAGTGTACTTTTGGCCCTACATCGGGACCTAATGTTCCAATTTTTAAAAGATTTCAAAGGCAATAGAGTGCTATGAATAAAGGAGACTTCTTATCTGGCATGCAGGATGTCAAAGTCAATGAAGCTCTGAAAGGCAGTGAAAAAGAGGTTTTGGCTTTTACGGAAGCACAGTTAAAGGCTAGTTGAAGTCTCTCATTAAGAATAGATAGAAAATTTCATACGCAATTACGACTATCTTACGTTTGATATTCAATTTATAAAACCCACACAACCGTACGGACTGCAAGGGATTCCTGGAACTGGCGATGCTGTTTTCTGGGAAGGATATCCTAAATGGGAATCGTTTCCGAGCTTTGGGGCCAATTCATCATGCCAGATGGATGACCGAAGCTATCTACACTCTTAAGATATTCTTATTCAGGAATCAGTTTCATTTAATCCTTCGTTACTCGCGTTATGAGCACGGCGCCGCCTTTTTTACATTTTTCCGTTTTACCACCATTTTTACCGATGAAAAAATTTCAAAAAATTTTAATGCTCTCATTGAATCTTCTAAAATGCATATATACTATCGATGAGTATAAAATCGCGTGTGAATTGAGTGTAAATATTATTTTGCGGATCACGGACTGAAAGGCGGCGCTCCGCCGCCCGGTGCGACTACACGTAAAATCCCCGTTCGAGTGGCACTGTTGCAAAATCGTTCTCCCGCTCTTACTCACTGGTCCCAAACACGAGAACATAACCTTCAATCATCTCACGGTGTACTTCGTCCACTATCAGTATTGTTTATTTATCAATTTATTTATTAGATTGGTGAAGGTGTGAAGTATAATTAAAAAGTTAGTAAAGATAATAATTCATCTAATTAATTAATTGTATTGTGACGTGACATTTTCCTTTCGGCAGAAAAAGGCCGCCACCTTCGTCCCTTCCCCACCCCCTTCGAACCTAAAACTAAAACTTCCCCGAAGGGGCTAAAATGGGCGCCAGTTGGTCTAATTTGGCGGGACCAACACCGCAATTTACTCCAGCCAACAATTAAAATACCTTAACCTAAATAACCCTTAAACGTAACCAAAATCCAAAAACGTAACACGAAACCTAAAACCTAAGCTGAAGAGGGTGGAAGGGTACGGAACAGCCTCTCGGCAGCTCAGCACTAGTTCGGTTATGGAGAGAGGGGTGGATTCGGTGGTGAAAGTGGGATCTTACGGTAAACTCAAAATAAAACGCAACTATTGTCCTTACGTGTTCCACTATTGAACCAAAACAAGTATATACAAAAGAAATATTAATAATAGGGGTAATAATAATATCCAAGAAATATCCATGGGGGAGGGCACAAGTCCATTGATCCGCGTCCTGGACCCTTCGTGCGCTTGGGGTGGTCTCCTGACCACTGTATTTGAGGGCACACCACTTTAGGGGTGGTTGCGTCAGCGGACTGTCCGATGACGTCCTTCCTTCATCGGGAACGACCCCACTCGTACGAGACCACGGAAGAATCCCGCAGTTGATGTGGGGGTGGATTTGGGCAAAAAATACCCTCAAGGCTCTCGGCCAAAGCAGCTCCGCCCCAATCACCTAAGAAATCACTCAGATTCCCCGATGGTGACTGAGGGGTGGTTTCTGGGCAAAAGATACCCAAGGATCTCTTAGTGGTCAACCTTTTCCCTAAAATCCCGCGGAGAATCCCACGGATTCTCCGAACAGGGTTAGGGGTGGTTTTTTGGGCAAAAGATACCCATGAGTTCCTCATCCGAGACGATTTCTCCCCAAATCACTCGAGAAATCAATGAGATTTCCCGATTGTGAGTTGGGGGTGGTCTTGGGCAAAAGATACCCAAACGCCACTCGAAAATTAGCCTTTTTCCCCAAATCCCGCGGAAAATCCAACGGATTCTCCGAAAGGGGTTGGGGGTGGTTTTCGGACAACAGATATCCGAGCCCCTGGTAGCAATGGATATCGCCCCAAATCCTGGGAAGAATCTAAGGGATTCAGTCCCGATTGAGTCGGGGGTGGTTTTCGGACAATAGATATCCGAGCCCCACTTCGACAAGTAATATCTTCCCCAAATCACCGGGAAAATCCAAGGGATTCAGCCCTATGTGATTTGGGGTGGTTTGTCGGACAAAAGATATCCGATCCCCATGTGACAATGAATATCTTCCCCAAATCACGGGGAAAAATCCAAGGGATTCGGCCCTTTGTGATTTGGGGGTGGTTTTTCGGACAAAAGATATCCGAGCCCCACTCGACAATTAATTATACCCCTGAGTTAGGCCCAGGGGGAGTTGCGAGGAGTCAAGTACGTTGGGGTGCAAAGTTGGACTGACGCCAACGGCCTAACACCCCCACGCAATAATAGACTCGCCCATTCTCGACGCTAGCTGAAAATCCGCGGAAAACGAGAAAAGCTAGGAAAATACGCGCGAGTACAGCACAACCCCGCAGAGGGTTGATTTTAGAGACGTGAGGCTAATCATTCAATTAATTCAATAATTCTCCCGCGAGAATGAATAATTTTTCCCGAGACAAAAGAATTAATTTATTGGACCACGCGGTCCAAGAAAAGAAAACGACTCACTTTGGGTTTTTCCCCCGAAGTTGGTGAATTGGGGTTTAACCTCCCTCCTTCACGTTCCCTCCTCCTCTCTGTCTCCCCGTGTGGTCCTCTAGGGTGGTTGGAGTGGCTCAGGGGTTGTGAGAGAACTCCTGGGGTTGTTCCAATCCCTTCCAACTTATCACTTTCTTTCGCCTTCTTTTCTTTTTCACTGGGCACGTGTTTTCGCGAGCGATTTGGCACTCGTTGTGCTTCGCACAATGTCCCGGACGCAACTGGTTTCACGTCGCCATGTGTGAGAACATGGCGGCGTGTCCGGTTGAAGCGATGCATGCGCGCCCTGCTGCTGTCGCTCAGTAACAGAGCGGCACGAGAATCAGCCCAACTGTAGCCCGCGAATATTTGAATGGGAGGAAGAATTGAATTCTTTCCCCATTCAAATAAAATTGGGATTTCTGCCGACGGAATTATTGGATTCCGTCGCAGTATAAATTGAAAAACATTAACTAATTTATGCAAAGAATCAAACAATTTTTTCACGATAGTTGGAATTGATGGTAATAGCATCTTAGCATAATAGCAACTAGTTGTTCTAAAAGAAAGTTGTTATAATTATAACTATTCAAATTATAACCTTCATACTGAATACAAATTTCCTCAATTTATCCCCACTCTTTCATTGGAACGAAAAAAACTGATAACTTGTTCACTTTTCCACTCAAAATAAAATTAATTGTAAAATCAATTTTTGCTGGAGAATTCAGGCAGGAATGACTCTTCGATCATTTGGCAACACCTTACGAGATTTAACACGGCGGCGGCGTGCTTACCGTGCGACCAACGAAGCCGGGTGGAATCACGCGAGCGCTGAAGGGTTAACGCTTCAGGAAACTTCTAATTTAAAAGATGTTTGCGTTTTCATTGTTATTATGTACCTGAAATCGTGGTTTACCGCTCCAGACGCAGTAACAGTTCCAAAAAATGATTTGGAATTTTTGAAGAAATTTACAGGAAATACTGGCCCTATCTCCTCAAGAATCTGTGTTTCTGTATTTGATAAATTTGTAAAGCACTTATGGTATTTATCCGAAGACTTGATTGCTTTTGCTTTCTTCGATCAGAGCGTGAGTATAGAGTGCAAAAGGAAAATGTGCGAAGCTATCAGATCGTGACCTGCCTTAAAAAACGATAGGAAGAAGCGAGAAACCGGCATAAGAGACATAAAATTCATTGAGAATTTCAGCCTAGATTCATTCGTAACTCTTGATACAATTAAGTTTTTCGAAATTTTGAAAGTAGATTATGGTTTTTTGAGTAGTGATCCCACGACATGGGAAAAAAGAGAAGATTTCATTGTCGCTTCGAAAATAGTGAAGTCGCTTTATGTAACTAATGATTTAGCTGAAATAAGTGTTTCTCTAATAACTAAATACAACGACTTACTTAGCAAAGATGAAGCCGGTAAACAAGATATTATGTTGATTGTCCAGAAATTCCGAGAAGCAAGTTCAGATAACTCCAAAGAAAGTTTGAAGTTTTCATTGAAAAATTATTTGAACAATTTACCTGCGAAGTCTTTAAACGACGAATAATGATGCAACCGAAAAATTGACATATATATATTTCTAACTATAGAGTTCGTTCATTAAATTTGAAAAAGTACTCCATGAATTGATGATAAAGATTTGTAAGTTAGTAAAGGATCATTTAATTTAAATACAGGGTGTAACAAAATTCCCCATAAGATTTTTGATGGGTGATGGAACCGGGTCCAAGGAATTCGGGAAAAATACTAAAAAAATTCTAAATGTAATAACTTTTAAAGTATTGATGATCAACGTGGGCCAATTGGAGAGCGTTCCATCAATGTGATAGTAGCAGTAGGAGAAGGAAAGGAATGGGAGGTGGAAATATGACAACGTCGCATTTGAAGAAATGAGACAACAGACGTTTGATGTGACGTAGGCTGGCTAGACTCAGGTCCGTCATCAATGAGGGTTGGAATGCAACCGGAAAGTAGACACGCAGACGATTGCTGTTTCTTCTTATGTATAGAAGATGGCGCGTTCATCAAAGATGCAGTTTTGGATAATTCAAATGTCTTAATTCTTTTTAATTTTTTCAATTAGCAGTTTCTCGACGAAAAGTTGCCTCAAATGTTTCTGATAATTAGTCCATTCAGTTTGAAACAAAATGCACAAAAAGCATAGATAATTTTTTCAACATTATAAAATTGGAGTTTGTTTAATGAAAATGAATAGGAAATTATCCTGTTGATCTTATGATTTCTTCCGAAATGCATCTAGAACGTGGATCAACAAAATTATGGTGAAATTCAGACTAAATGGATAGACACACATTATGTCGGTGTATTGATCAGACATTTGACGTGGATCCTACAGGTAATGGATGCATGTTCAACGCATAACACGCGGGCATCTTATGCATACTGAGCGCGCGTTCTACGCATATCATGTGCGCATCCTACATCCATCTTATGCATATCATGCGAGCCTCCTGCGCGTATTATGTGGTCATTCTGAGTGAATGACGTACGTCTCTAGTGTATTTCACTCACCTATCCGATGCATTTGCGTCTACATCTCACGCGTATTACGCGCACATTTTATGCATATCTGGGGGGCATTCGACGTGTACTGGAGACGCATACCATGCGAACGAGACGCCAAACTATTCACGCATAAGACGTACAGGGCGACACCAATGGGATCACCATTAACTCCGATATGTGCAAACTTGGTTTTGCAAAATCTTGGGGGAAAAGGTTTAGAAAAATTCGATTTTGAAATTCCATTTAATAAGAGAAACGTTGATGATATTTGTACATGTGTTCCGAAAGACAAAGTTCAACATGGTCTTGAGATTTTCAATACTTATCACCCAAAACTAAAATTCACATATGAATTGGAATCCTCACACAGTTTGGCCTTCCTAGATCTACTAATTATCAGAGAAAATGACAAATTGTCTTTTGATTGGTTTAGAAAACCAACTTGGTCAGGTAGATTCTTAAATTTCGAGTCGAATCATGCACATAGTCAAAAAATTGCGATCATTAAAAATTCAGTTGATCGAATTATCAAAATCTCAGACAAAAAATTCATAAACAAAAATTGATCATTCATGACAAAAATTCTGGTCTATAATGAATATCCCTTAGGTTTTGTTAGAGACATCATACAAAATAGAATCAAAGAAATTAATGAAAGAGCCGAACATGGAATGAATTCACATTATATTGTTAAGCATAATCAGTTGAACAATTCAAAATTAGGTTTCAAGATCACCCTGATATTACCTTTCTCAGAGAAATCAACTAGATCATCAAAAAATACAACCAACGAATAGTATGTACAGTTGGCAACAAATTAAAAGAAATTTTTGGTAATTCCAAGGACAAAATTATTATTGAAGATAGAGCAAATATAATATACAAAATACCATGCAGTGATTCAGAGAAATGTTACATTGGCCAAACAAAAAGATTATTCATAGAAAGAAAAAAAGAATATGAAAGAAGTAGTAAAGATCGAAGGAACTATCTTCAGCACTTACAGATTATGCAACTCAATTGAAGCATAACTTTGCTTTCGATTCTGCAACTTCACTTGATCAATCAGAAAATAAATATTGCAGAGACTTTCTAGGAATGTTTTACATAGAAACATATGAAAACTCAACAGTGAATTATATAACAGATAGCAAAAAACTAGACAGCGTTTATGACTCCATAATTAATTAATTATTTTTGTAAAACTGTATTGTGAAAAGTTTGTTCCGAATTATTGACACTACTTTTAATTTAATTTATTGCAAAGAGAACTCATGACTCATGTTTGAGAACACATTCAAGATAACAACACTCAGTGTGTACATAACCGCTCTACAATGAAACATGTCAAAACATACTCAGGTGAATTTGGATAATTATTAATTCCAATTTCAATATAAGAACTAATAACATTTGCAAAAAAAAAATTTGTTAATACTGGAAACACTATGAATTTACAATCATCTATTCATTATAAGCAGACATATTTCTTATTTTTGCTTCCGAATGGAAGCTTTGTAATCGTAATTTTTTTCGATTTTGAGATTTCATCATAATATGACTGCAAATGACCCAAAACGTCGAGATCCGTCGTTTTTAAAAAATGTCTCTGTGTGTGTGTGTGTGTGTGTGTGTGTGTGTGTGTGTGTGTGTGTGTGTGTGTGTGTGTGTGTGTGATGACGCATTTTCCTCTTCACTCTGAATTGGGGTTAGCTAGCGATCTGAAAATTTTACCATAAGTTCGCCATGCGTGCCCCAAGCTCTCACAAAAATTTCAGCTAAATCGGCCAGATAGTTTTTGAGAAAAATGAAAATGTTGAAATATCGTTTTTTCGACTTTTCTCGATGAAAAATGAAATCACAGCGTTCAGTCTCCGCGAGGAGATGCGCGTCCAAGAACCGCATCTTTGACCCCCGGGGTGGTGGGAGCTCAGATTTTTATTTTAGCCAGTAGAAAACTTTTGATAAATTTTTCGTAAAAATCTTGATTCTACGATAACTTAATAAATAATTGAGCTAGAGACCTCAAATTTTGTGAGGTTATATATCTGATGAGCATAAAGGTTGGTATTGAAACTGGGCGGAATCGGTCCAGTAGTTTTTTAGATATTAGCATAGAAACATCAGAAAAAGCAAGCTATATCTTCAACCTTAACTTATTTGCAACCTTGAATTAGGCTGAGTTTGGGCAAGGCTAAACTCGAGTTAGCTAACTTGACTATGAAGTTGAAGCTCAAGATTTCAATGGAATATGACTCAAGATGTTCCAAAAAGTAGAAATATAACAATAAAAAAGAATTTTGTTACTCATAGCAAACGAGGGGACTCTCATCATCTTCAGAACATTCAAAGAGATATCATATTTAACAAAAAGAACATGAATTGACGTGATTAATATGAATAAGATCAGTGATGGTAGATTTGAAATTAAAAAATTCAGAGAATATTAGATGTAAGATTCTCAAATTACGTTTTTTTTATCTTTGCCTTATCAAATCAAATTTATGATAATAAGCAAAATATTTTCATAAATTCGCTGATTATTAGAATTTGCTGATTTTTGAGTTTTTCTTACAATATCATGGGAACTTTTCAATTTTAATATCTCCCACCAAATGAAAAGGAAATTGAATAAAACTGATTCATTTTCAATCAATTTTATTCTTCAAAGTGGTTTACTTTTGTCGCATGTTTTTTAATTCAATTCCTCTATTTCGCGGATCTCCAGATGAATAGATTACATAGAATGTAACTGACAAGTAATTTCTACATCAGTGCAGAAAGTTTTGTCTTTAATGGATCACATTTGATTAATTCCTCCAAACAATCATGTTCTCTCTAAGAATAGAAATAGCAGATATTGTAGAAGGAAACATAAAACATTGTGAATAGGTAATCTACGACGTCTTTAATGAACTTGATATAAATTAGAATCTGAATTTATTTAATACCCCTTTTCCAATAATATTACTTTTTTTAACGAAGCCAGTAATAACTGACTTCTACGTTGAACGCATTTTGAACGTTATTTCAGCGTAAAATTATTCTGAAAGTCGCGGTACTGCCGAAATGATTGAACGTTCTTTTGCTTCCGAATGGAAGCTTTGTAATCGTAATTTTTTTCGATTTTGAGGTTTCATCATAATATGACTGTAAATGACCCAAAACGTCGAGATCCGTCGTTTTTAAAAAATGTCTGTCTCAGATTTTTATTTTAGCCAGTAGAAAACTTTTGATAAATTTTTCGTGAAAATCTTGATTCCACGATAACTTAATAAATAATTGAGCTAGAGACCTCAAATTTTGTGAGGTTATACATCTGATGAGCACAAAGGTTGGTATTGAAACTGGGCGGAATCGGTCCAGTAGTTTTTTAGATATTAGTGTTGCGGCTGGATGATGATTTGACGACGTTAAAACTCGATAGTCAACATGAACCGCGGTCAGAACTATTAGATCTAGGAAAACTAGAATATCTATTTAATTCCTTCCAATTTATGGTAATGTACTACTCTGTCGACGACAAACAACAATTTGTTCAGTTTGCTAGAAATTATTGATTATTTCTGAAATAATGTTAATATTCTATTGGTCAAGCCAACAAGTGATGACTCACAGGGAAGAAGAGTGGGGATCCCAATTAATGTATAACAACTACTGGAAATTTACTTGAAACCAAGTGAAAAAATTTTTTCCAAAAAATTAAAGTGGAATTATCAAAAGAAAAAAAGGAACAACCAACTGATTGGTGGACCACCACGTTTAGCGTAACCCAAGGCCACCTCGTGGAGGTAGTGGTGTGTAGGCCTCGCAGAATAACCTAACACAACAACCTATTAATTGACTCTTGGGATTTAGATGAAAAAATTGTGAATAAACAACCACCGCTGCACCTTCTATCAGCATTTTCAAAATTCAAAATAATTATTTGAGTTTATGTGTGAATGTAACACACTGAGTACTCAAATAATCAATAATCCACAATACTGTACGACTTCGCGTGTGACCAACAACCAGAATCAACAATACATACTGACTCTACCGTTCAAAATGAATCAAAATTACATACATTAATGTGGATTGTGGAATCTTGCCAAAATTTCGAAGAAAGCTTCAATACGTTCACCATACTTAAAAGTGCGGTTGAAAACAAACTTACACATTTTTGCGTCAAGTTTCTTCCCACCCACGCCGTACTTTGGAATAGTGGACTTCAAGTCCCTCCACACACGCTCGATGTTCTGTGTGTGCACGTTCTTGTCGTGTGAATTTACGAATTGGTAGGAATGGTTGACCCGAAGGTGGTTAAATCCCCTCAAGATCAAGCCATTGTAACCCTTCCAACCGTCTGTATACACTGAAGTACCTGGCTTAACTGCACTGATTATGATTTGATGGAGAGTTCTAGAGGAGCGGTCACGGACTGGCCAAAAGAAGACTCTTTTGGTTTCTCTCTCGAAAATGCCAACAATCCATTGTCCCTTGCTCTTTCTCCCTCTATTATACTTTCTCCCACCTATCTTCGATTCGTCAATTTCGACAATCTTCCCCTTCCCACCCATCTTCAGTGCGAGATCACCCCCTACCCACTCAACCAAAACAGAGTTAATCCTACCAAGCCAAAAGCGAATTGTTTTTATGGATAAAAGTGTTTCTGAAGCTAAATTTTTGAGAGAAATTTTATCATGAATTAAATACAATGAAATTAATTGAAATAAAATTCTAATGTCTAAATTGGTGCCCATAAACCATGATCCCGTGAACATACCAGTCTTGGTGTTACATTTTTTCCCTTACACACTTTTTGTGTGAATTTTTGGTCTCAATGCTGTTATAACATCGATGCATTAGTTCTTTTTCATTGAACACCATTAGCTCACCGCAAATTTGACAAAAATTGCGCGCTCTAATGACATTCAAGGTCTTCAGATAACGTATGAGATTGAGTTTATTTTGACTCAATCCATACATCTCGACCAAACGCATTTCTGTTTTTTTGTTTTTATTTTTACCAGCGACCAATTCAGACAATAGATTACGTAACGTCTTTATATATTACAGCTGAAAAAAGCAAAAACAACAAAGATTTGAATAGCGACGCCAGGGTCTTACTTTACCCAATTTATTTAATTGTTTTCTTTGGGAACGTGATTGTTCGGGTTAAGTATTAAAATACACGACGGTCAAACGCGAGCAACGAGAGAGAAATCGCTATATTGATTGAGAATGGATTTTAGGAAGACTTGTTAGTTAATTAGTTAAAGGTTTATGCAGAAAGAATTAGTCAAGTTTCACACATAATAAAATTTTATTAATATAAAAAGACAGATTCGGAAAAACCCATACGTCGTTAGGAAAGGGGTAGAATTTCTTTTAGAGATAAAATGGGAAAGAATAAATGAGGTATAAAATTACGTGAGACTCACTGTTGTCAAATGAAGGTGAACTGGTTTGTAGGTGAGGAGATCTGCAGGGAGAGCGAGCAGCGATGTTGTTGTCCCTTGAAAAGCGAGGATGATTTCACAGTTGATCCCTCGGTTATGCAGAATGGTCAGGTGTTTCGGGAGATCTCAGCAGCTCACAGTAGTGGTCCTCAATAGTATTCCCTTATTAGTTTTGGAGTTGACGAAGCTATTTACTAGTGCTTCACACTGACTGTTTGTAGTTTTTTTTATAATAATAACGACGGGCAGCAATTCGGTGTTGACCTCAAGAAGATAAAAGGTTGACTGGCGCCGATTCCTCCAGGGTTTTTTCCTTTTATAGGGGATTTGGTCAATGGGGTGGTATATCGCGCCCTTTCGTGTTTAATTCTTTTATTGGATGAGTCCAGATGACTTAATTAAATATTTCCAATAAAAATTTCACGCATAAAACCACCCAGTCTTCTCCGAATTTTCCCAGCTTCGTGATGGGTGGTTGACAGCAATTTCCACATGCTTTTCTGGGAATTGGTACCGTGCCTATTGGGAATTCTTGATTTTTTTATTCCTCGGTGACCAATCGGTATTCCTCTTTTGCTCACGGGGAAGCATGCCTAGGCTGCGTTATTTCCTCGTTGAACCATTCAATTAAGAATTTTCGGTTTTATGACCATTCAACCAATAGCAATGCAGTCACCTTTTTCCCTGCATGCTACCGTCGAAAGCAGCCTGTCCGATGGGCACCTTTCAATCAAAGGTACCATTTCCCTCTTTCTCTGGTGGGCGTTCCTCCCTCGTCCCCTTTTCTCCTGCAGCCTCTACTCGTGTCTTCTCGAATGAATTTTTTTCATGTCATTTCCAGGAGAATACTTTTTCCTTCCTTTTGTTTGTTTCTCTTGTGCAAAAGAATTTTATTGAGCACACAACATTAGCATAGAAATATCAGAAAAAGCAAGCTATATCTTCAAAACTATTCAATTGATTATATTTGGAACAAACTTAATCCTCTGAGGCCTATTTTAGTTTTCGCATTCCACGCACAGATCAGTGATGCCATTTTTTTTTTCTGCAGGTGGACAAAATCTCACATGAGACACCCGCAGATGGGATGCGGGTAGTGTCAGATTCTTACTGACTAAAAAACCCACCTCCGTGACATCATTCATGCACTATGCTGCAAACCACTTTCGCTTCACTTCAGCATGGACATTGTCTCCAGATGCTGTGACGTAGCGCTCTGATGTCATTTTCTTTCTTATCAATCATTGTGTGGATGATTTCAGCTTCCCTTGTTGCTTGTTAGGCTGATCATCATGCTAATCTTATTGAATTATCGTCTGGTATGAGCTTTCAACTCAAGACTCTGTTCGTTTCATCTGTCGGACATAAACATCCTGTGACTGACATTGTCTATCATTCCGCATCAAGGGCATTGGTCCGTCTCTGCTCTCTTCCTCCTGAATAGGAATTTTCTACAGCAACTGTGTCCAGATAAATTCACTAGAATCTAAAATCCCATCTTTTACTCTCAGTTCTAAAGAATTATGTACTTCTACTATGATTATGATTGACAGTGGAGCTGAAGTAAAGTTAATAAAAGAGAGCATTTTGAATTCAAATCAAATTATCGATCATAACGATATAATTTATTTAACAGGAATTACAGACAGCCGCACGGCTACAATAGGGAGTACAGTCCTTCGAATTCATAATGATCCTGTAAAATTTCACGTAGTAAAAGATGACTTTCCTATTATTTATGGAGGCATAATCGGTGCCAATTTTTTTGATGAATATAAAGCAACACTTTCCTATGAAAATCGAACTTTCTCATTTAAAGACGTAGTCATTGAAATTCATTATGACGAACATCAATTAGTATCAAAACATTCTACTCGCGCCTTCCTGATTAGATTAACCCAAGATTCACTAAATGCCGGTATTATACCAGATTTCCGCATTTCAGAAGAAATTACTTTAACTGGAGGTTTAGAAGAAAATTTGGAAGGTTATACTTATATTCGAGCTCACAACAAGTCAGATCAGGATATTCATATCCCAACACCAATTGTCAAAATGGGTCAATGCTGCTGGCTCAACGCGAAAACTGAAAATGATGATGAGAACGCACAAAATATTTCCGATGATACCAATGAAAACTTCATACACAAAGAACTCACTAACGAGGCGCTACTTAATAGGCAGTCGAACGTAGACTCCAACTTCATTTTACCTTACGAGAAAAACTCTAAAGTCACTAGAATTAATTATATACTTGAACAAAGCCCAAACGCGGCAACAATCAATCATTTATCATCGGAACCATTACAATGCTATTCATCAACAAATACAACTAATATCAATACAATTACAGCTGACAAATTGACCCCAGAAAGAGCTAATATCATAAAAGAATCAATTCATACTGACGAAATTTCAATCGAAGAAAGACAAGTACTAAATAATCTTATTGAAAATAACCAAGACCTGTTCGTATTGAAAGATGAACCCCTCGGTTGTACCAATTCTATTTTTCATCGAATTAATACAGTAGACGACGCTCCAGTTTTTAAAAGACAGTATCGATTTCCTCCTAAACACAAAGACGAAATTTTAAAACAATGTGCAGAATTAGAAGAAAGGGGAATAATACGTCCTTCTGAGTCTCCATACAGCTCACCTGTGTGGGTCGTTCCAAAAAAGGAAGATTCACAGGGGAACAAGCGTATGAGAATGGTAATAGACTATCGGAGTCTAAATGAGAAGACTATAGGGGATGCATATCCACTCCCCAACATTAGCGAGATTTCAGATCAATTAGGAAACGCAAAATATTTTTCTACTTTCGATTTAGCAAGTGGGTTTCATCAAATACCCATACATCCAGACGATATTCATAAAACTGCTTTTTCTACTCCATATCAACATTACGAATTTACTAGAATGCCATTTGGGCTCAAAAATGCTCCACCAACATTCCAACGAATGATGGACAAAGTTTTAGTAGGACTACAGGGAAGAGAAATTTTTGTTTACATGGATGACATCGTATTATATTCAGAAACATTAGAAGAACATGTAGAAAAATTTACTAGATTATCAGAAAGACTTAGGAAAGCAGGTTTACAATTAGAGCCTGACAAATGTCATTTTCTTTGTAAATCAATTAATTACTTAGGTCATATCATTTCAATTGATGGTGTTCAACCTGATTCAAAAAAATTAGAGGCTGTACAAAAATTCCCTAGACCCACTAACCAAAAGAACATTCGACAATTTCTTGGACTGACAGGTTATTACAGACGTTTTATTCCTAATTATGCAAAAATTGCAAAACCACTGACTAATCTCTTACATAAAGACGTTAAATTCAATTGGGGTGATGATCAAAATCAAGCTTTTATTGAGTTGAGGGATACTTTGTGCAAATCTCCCATCTTACAATACCCAGATTTCACTAAAGAGTTCATAATAACCACCGACGCAAGTAATGTCGGCATAGCAGGAATCCTCAGTCAAGGTGACATTGGTAAGGATCTCCCTATCGCTTACATATCTAGAGTATTAAATAAAGCTGAAACAAATTACTCGACTATCGAGAAAGAGATGTTAGCTATCATATATTCAGTTCAACATTTTCGTCCGTACATATACGGGAGAAAATTTACATTAGTCACAGATCATAGACCATTAACATGGCTAACTTCAATTTCTTCCCCAAATTCAAGAGTAGTTAGATGGAGATTAAATATGCAGGATTTTGACTATAGGGTAGTGTATAAGCCAGGATTGATAAACGCAAACGCTGATGCATTATCTCGTAACATTTCGCCTGAAGAGTCGTCTCAAACAGAAATAGAAGAAATTAATAGTGCAAACATTCACGTTATTGACATAGAAAAATTATTCATTTTAGAAGAAGATAGTAGTCCAGAAGTTAACAAATTCAAAGAGAAAATGAGAATTGAAATAGAGTCGAGCGATGAGGAAGAAATTAGGCCTGATCCTTATGATACAGGTCAAGACAATTTACACAATAATCATTTATTTACATACAATAATGTAGAGTCTATAGAACATATAGAAAATAATTTATAAACATTTCTCTCATCATTTTAATTCCTCGAATCTCGATAATGAGCGTTAAGAGAGCTCAAATTATTTGAGGTAACTCTTCACGCGATTAACGGATGTGCAATCAGTACCATGACATAATCGATACGATACTAAATTGAAAATTTAAAGAGCATTACCATGCCGTATCAATCCTCAAGAAGTTGGAATTGATAGTAAAATTCTATAAATTTTTTTTTTCTTCTTCTCTCATCTCTCTCTTCATAAAAAAGGAGCTCTTCATAATGAAAATGCCATAATTAATGGTAACAAAAAATTCACAAAATAAAACTCCGCTTGTCACAATCGTAATCGAACTTAGTAATTATTAATAAGAGAAATTATTAAGAAAATTCTGATACATACTTAAGTCATAGAAACTCTCTTAAATGTTAGATTAGGAATTTTGCCGATAGAATACGTATTAGTATAGTCGATAGCAATGCAGTGATTTGAGGACAATCGTCATCATCTTGTTCCAGACAATGAAGCATCTGAAGAAGACAGCATTGATTACTGCATGTATAATTCTGGCAATACATCGAGTTGAGGGACTTATGGGCTACGATTGTAGTGGCTCTTCGCTGAACATTACAACGTATTCTTTACTTGATATCGCAGAATGTAAACTTTCGAACACCAAATCAAATTACACAGAGGTCAATATAGAGCTCATACAGCTGAACAAATACGAACACGTTATTGTCGATGAGTGTCGGATAGAAATAGATCGCAGAATATTTTACTGTGGAATGCACTCTCATATTTCTATTGTTCAAAATTCAAGAAGGCGATATTCCTTAGATCTCGACCACAAAGACTGCCAGCGTCTACACGAAACCGGGGCACTTTTCTTATCAAGTAGAGCCGAAATGGTAGGATTAGTGAAAAATACCACAAACAAAAGAACAGTCATGTTAGCTGGAAAAACTGCTATAGACGGGTCCTGTAAAGGAGCCCAGTACAGCGAGGCAGCGACTACTTGGGAGGATGTCATAGTAGAAGCATCTGTAGAAATTTATTACACTAGTTATTCCGCTTCTGTAGATATCAATAGCGACAAATTAATATTGAAATCCGGTGCAAAATGTGACTTCAGAACAGAGGAATGCATGGATTCACTAGGAACTCAAGCATACTGGTCTCCATTTCCTGATGGAAACTATGCTTTTGAAAAATACACTATCTTATATAGGGGTTCAGCCACAAAATGGCCTGCTACTGACATCGATTCTGAACTCTACATTGTTTCAACACCAGAATATGCCTTCTCATTAGAAAAAAAATCCAATACAAAGTACTGTGGATACCTTTTGACTCAAACTGAATTACCCAAACTATATATACTAGAGGCAGGGCCGGGGAACTCGTTTCCAACTAATAAAGCAATAGACGTTGAAAATATTGATTTGCTACAGTACGTTAATGCTAAAATAATTCACACAGAGAGACACATTCGAACACAAATGACACAGTTGTACCATCGCATCCGCCTTGATCAATGTGAAGCACAAAGAACAAATTTAAAGAATTCTCTATCTCTCGCACTAGTTGCACCTGACGTTTTCGCATACCAAATTATGAAAGGTCCAGGCTATCACGCCCTCGTCACAGGTGAGACTGTTTCCATTATAAAATGTACAGCAGTCCCACTAACATTGAGAAAAACAAAAGAATGTCATCTAGAACTTCCAGTGCACTATAATAACCAATCCTACTTTCTCACCGGTCTATCGAGAATGTTAGTTAGGAGAGGGACGATCACCGATTGCAATGGAGCCATACCTACTACCTATTTTCTTAATAACCAGTGGTTCACTACGAACCCAGACTTGTCTAAAACAGCAGTTCCTTTGACCTTTAACCCGAGCTCTCCAATAGAATGGCAGTATAATAAAATAGAAAATTTGGGAAGTAGCGGATTGTATAGCGATACCGACATGGAAAAATTACGGGATCGACTATTAACTCGAACTGAAACAGCCGCAGTCATGAGTAACATTGCGCGAGCAGCCATTGGCAATGAAATACCTGAAGGGTCTTTGACTCTTCGACACTTGCTGGACAAAGAAGCATTAGAGGAGATAACGACATCAGTTGCAAAGGAAGTCTGGGGTGGATTCATGAACTTTGGGTCCGCGTCAGCCGGTATTTTCGGAATTTTTATAATTATTCAATTCATAAAATCAGTTATCAATACACTAATATATGGCTATACACTATACGATATATATGGTTTTAGTATACATTTATTGGGAGCCATTTGGGGATCAATTACCCATTTGCTTGTACACTTATCCACAAAACCAAAGAAACAGAATCTGGAAGAATCATTCATAGAGATGCCAATGAGATCATACAGAAAACCAGTAATAGAGCCCCTCCAAAGTTCATCAACGGAAACTATGATTCACGGCTCAACCCAAACTGTGGGTTCGGGATTAGATAAAGACCTGATAACACAAGCACGAAAAACACTAAACTCTTCGTAGCATGGTACTGCCTCTCTTTACTTCAAGTCCGTCTCCTTACTCTCGTACTACTTGACTTTTGTCTCAAGACTCTCGCTTATGCAATAGAATTTCACCAGACATGACAACTCAAACACGACATATTCCTCCACAGCATCTCACGACAAACCTACACTCGCCAATGGAAAACGACAGGGACGCACAGCAAAGACTATCACAATTACACACAATTACAACTATGAGACAATATTGATGGGATTGTCCAACAATAGAGTGCCGCCAGAAGAAGAGCTAGATTACAAGGAACTCCTCACAGAAATACTAGAACCCTTCGGGGTCGAGATTGAGTTCAGGTCAATATCAATGCTAACTGATAACCAAGTCATTGTTTTGAAAAACACAACACCCGAGATCACCTGTATCGAGTTTGGCGACGACCCACCTTGGCTACAGAGAATTAAGGCTACAATCAAGGCAACACGCAATTTGAAGCTCCTATTGGGCGGAGGCTTGTAAGCAACAAGAATAAATTTCCTCCCTCTTTTCCTCATCCTCTTCTGTCTTCAGTATGGACCCATTTCAAATAGCTAGGGACATGCTACTCCCTCTAGCTAGACTAGCTGCTACTCAGACGTCCGTAACACTAAATTCAACAACAACAACAACAGTAACAACCACTTCATCAGTCAACATAACGGCATCTACAGCAACAACAACAAATACCCAAGTAACAGGGCAAAGAAAGAGAGGGAAGAGGAAGAACCGCAAACGACAGCGAGGTGGAAGAAATGTCCAACTAAGGAAAATGGTCGTAGCCTATGAAAACCCACAAGGACTCAGATCTGACAGAAGACCAAGAATTCTCTCTGACGAGCCGCTTACGACAAGAGTAACCTTAATGACCGATAAAAAACAGCCACGTGACACAAAAAGTTACCCTCAAAATCATACTCCTGAACTTTCTCCCAGCACAATGAAAATTCTGGTACCAGAACAGCCACACAATCATTATCATCTCACAAAGATTAAAGATCTGGTGATTGATAGATCTTCAATCGATGTCAAACCAACTGACCCCAGATATCATACGTACAAAGCCCAGAAACCACAACCATACACGCCAACATGCACTCAACTCCCAGCATACAGCCCAGCACCACTGCACAACACAGAAGTATCTACAGTCACATACATCCCCACGAAAATCACTAAACCCCAAGGACAACAATAAACAATATGCACTACAACAAATATACACAACTAGGGGTTTGGAGTCACAAAATACTGCGGAAACGACGAGCCGCGGGGTCCCCTATAGCTTTAGGATTGAGTTAGAATAAGCCCAAAACACTACAAAATACATTATTCATTTTATTATTCATTATATTATCTTTTTTTTTATATGCAACATTATATAATTATTCATATAGATGCATTATTTTTACGCATACATGCATCCAAATACCAATATCTTTTTACTGAATTTTTTTTTCATGGAACATATTATAAAATAAGATGAATGCACTATTCTTACGCATACGTGCATTGACAAATTCATTTTTATTACGATTTTATATTTTTTTTAAGTTTTATCTTAAATGCACTATTTTTTCGCATACATGCATTAATAAGAATATATTTTTTTTTTAATTATCAAATAAATTAATCGGCTAGATTATGTCTTTTTCCATTTAATTGTCAAAGGGAGTAGAAGACTTAGAGTCACAAAGTACCTTGAATACACTCTTTATTATTTGATATTCTCTTACATAGTTATTAAATACCAGTAATTTCAAAGAGTTAATACATTAAAATAAATACTAGATATAATGGGGTCTGGAGTCAATAAATACTGTGAAAGTGACGAATCATAGAGTCCCCAAAAACCTTAGTTAAGTACTTAAAACAAATTCATTCATTAATCAACAATACCATAATTAATAATCACAAATACATAGAATTTAAGTTTTATTTTCTCGCGATAATGACAATGCATGAATTATTAAGATTTTCTTCTTTATCATACAAGATTCGATAAGATTTTCCCTAATTAATCATTATAATTATCACATCATACGAAACATTAAGTAATTTCCTTCTATACACTGCAGATACGGCACATAAGACTACCTCAAAGTATATCACATAAAATACTATTTGAAAAACTATCGTAAAATTAATCAATATATATATATATCCGGCGATTTCTTCTTATTATTATATACATACATATACATAAAGGTCAAACAAAAGAATTGATCTATATTCACAATATATTTGGCAAAAAATTACCCAACGTATGTCATAAAAAAAAAAAAAAAAAAAAAAAAAAACATTTAATCAATTATAATAATCAACTACTAAACATTATATCCATTGTGCTAATAAAAAAGCATACATACATTATCCTAATTTGGTGAAGGTTTATTATTATTATAACCTATTACTCTTATAGGATCAAGATTGCTGCACGCTTCCATGACTGCACGAATAAAGCATGAGTAGACATAGTTATAAATTACTTGACGTAAAACGAGAAAAAAAAAATATTTTTTACAGAAAGATGCAAGCAGAGAAAGAAAGTAATAAAGAAACTGTAAGAGCATGGAAGACTCCAAGCCGAGCTGCAATGAGAGCAAGAATGCAAAAACAGAGAAAAATAATAACATGTAGACAACTAATAAGAAAAGTTATAAAAATGAAAAGAACAATAGTTAAATTCGAAAAATATTTAGTGACTAAAACTTTAGAATTAAATAGCGAAGAAGTTAGAGAAGAAATTGAAGATTTATTTACCGAAAGCGATACGCAAAGCGAGGAAGAAACTCCAACGGAAGTCTAAGTGATAAGAATGAAATAAGAGTATGGGAGAAGAATGATAAAAATCGTGAGAAAGCTGACAGAAAGTTGAAGAGCTGAAATTAGAATAAGAGAACGAAATAAGAATCTTTGCGAAGAATGATAAAAATCGTGAGAAAACCGAATGAGTAGAAAAACAGTAACGTTAATTTAAACAAGTTGCTATTATCGACAATATAACTTTATTATAAGGATAATGATAGATAAGAATGAGATTCCCATTACATTTGTGACATAGCGGAGGACAAAAATTACTAATTAATCATAGTCATAAGCACGAATACAAACAAACAAACAATATCGATCATACGGAAAAGGCAGATTACGCCAAGAATTTTTTTTTTCATTTATATATTATTATTATTATCATTGTTTTATAAGAATACTATTGGATTTATATTAAGAGTTTAAACAAATTGCTATTATCGACAACAGATAAAAGCAACTTCCCCCACTATGGAGATGTTACGTATTGTTCTGCGTGATCATACGTACTTTTCAATAATAATCAAGAATAACTAATAATTCAGTCAAAAAGGCCCACAATTCCAATGTCTGGACCAATTTACCCTGAAAGAGGTCAATAATACATGAAAGTACACTAAAAGTTGAAAGTCAATAAAATCAGAAAGAAAAACATTAAAATTCATTGAAAAATCTGAAAAGTCCATCAATAAAGTATGTTAACAAATCAAGCAAAACGAACAAAATTGTCAAAAACAAGTAAAATATCATTAAAAATGTTTAAATACCAATTAACAACAAATTTCTGTTAATAGAAACAAAGATATACATGTTTAAAGGCCAACGGAAAAGTATTGACCGTGCCGGCCTTCAGCGACCTTCACTGAGTAGGTGCGCGCAGCCACACGCTGTGGACAAAACTTCCCCCACCAGTGACTCTCATAACTCTATGTCAAACTTTTGAAAAATCATAACTCTTTTGAATATTAAGATCAAGAAACGATTCCGATGCTAAAATTCGTTAAATAATTTGAACTAACGATTCCAGAAGGAAAACAATTGAAAAATCAATTTGCAACATAATTTGTTATAAACAATTTATGTAAAAACTCATTGTAAAAATCCGAAAATAGACGTAAAATGTAGTTGACATCGAGATATTGGAGTATACTGAAAATCAACTCTTAATATTTATAATTAACCGAGATATGAATTTTATAACATATACACACACATACATTCAAACTTTTTATTTCTGAACTTTCAAAAATTCATAGCTTCCAAAATTATGATGATTAAGAAACCAAACTAGTACTAAAATTAATGAAAAAATGGAAGCTACACAATGCGCTAAGAAAATTTGACAAAAGTTAATATTTACAATAATTTGTTATAAACAATTTACATGAAAAATCATTAGAGAATTATTAAAACCTATAGAATGCAAAGATAATCACATCAGGAGAATATAACCTCCAGAAATGAAAACGATAAAACCAATAGCAACAAAGTTATTCAACATTTAAATTTATTCACATATATATAGATATACAAAATACATGGCAAATATTCAAAAATCAATAACTTTTATAATAATCAATATTAAGAAATAATTTTCATTTGTAAAATCATCAAATAATTCAAACTAAAAGTTCATAAAAGAAAATTTAAGAAAAACCAAAATTTATGCAAAACCATTTTTGGACTTAAATTAACAATTGAATAACAACAAAAGTTATTAACTTAGGAAGATGAAACCAAGTTTGAAAAATAGATAAAAATAGTCTCTTCCAGACGCAATTGAGTTTATATTTTTAAAGTAATTATTTTGCAAGTTATTAACAATTAGCACTTTCAAGGTCATTCAACTTTAAATAGAAATAACTCCGAAACTATAAAAGTTAGAGAAATGAATCCGACGCTAAAAATCATTAAATTCGACGGCCTTTCAATTGCATTATAGAACGATTCCAAATATTGTTAACTAACAAAGTTATTAACAATCAAATGTTTATAAAAAATGATAAAAAAAACTTTTGGTACTAAAATTTGTTCATTTAGCCAAAAATAAGCTCAAATATGGAAAATCGTCAATTTATCCCACTTCCAAGTGGATTTGACAAAATCTGTTTATAAGGTACACATCAGGATGTAAAAAGGAAGCCATTTCCGAAGAGTGAAAAATCAACTTTAAAATGGTTTAAAATCATATAAAACAATATATTAATATGTCAAAAATAAGGTTATACATAAGAAAACAACAATATTGTATTTTTAATGTAATAATCTTTATTGTAAAACTACTATATCATAAGATACATATTGTCACGTATTTTTCAATCCACGGTAATCAAAATAATCTCGTGAAACTCAAGAAAATCAAAATATTCAAAAATCAAATAAATTCAAAACAACTCAATTGTTGGGCACCAGGACGACCTTTCGTCCGAAAATCAAAATAACAAAACAAAATCAAATGAATCAAAATAATTCCCAGGTGAATGTCCAACTAGTCAGTAACAAAAGAATTCAAAATTCTAATGACCGCGGAGGCGGCTGGGTTCCCAACTTCACCTATAAAATTTGGAACTAGGAATACAGATTTCGAAAATAAAAAAAAATCATTTAAAATTCATTAATATAATTAGAGCGATAAGGTTTCTTTTAAAATTTATGCTCAAAAAAAAAAATTACAATAATAAATGAAATAATTGTTACTGAATTCCAAAATTCAAAAAAAATTAAATATTGTCGTTATAAACAAATTCATCCACAAAAAAAATTAAATCATCAAAGATTCGATACAATAAAAAAAAAATTATTCGAGAATATTCAGGATTGACTCAAAAGTCCATGACGTTATTTAACAACACGACATAACACAATTATCACGAACAAATTTGAAACGTCGTTAAAATCGAATGATTAGTAAAAAAAAATAAAGTCAAATATTTGAATCAATCCCAATACCTTGTGTGGAAGCACCTTCAGCTTCGAGAATTTCCATGAGCGTTGTCCGCGACAATTTGTTCAGTCGAACCCAAAAAAAAAATAAAACGATCGATGAATTAAATTTTTAATGAAATTAAATTCATCGTCAAACAACCCTCAATAAAATAAAATTTCCGACTGAAATCATTGTCGGGACGCCACTTTTCCAAAATGATAAAAAATTCAGCAAAAAAAAATATATTCCAAAAAAAAAAAAATTCTCGCGACAATATTATTTCGAAATTTTTTACAAACGAATGAGAAACGAGAAAAATCAACAAATCATTAATAAATTAACATAATCGAAAATTATAGATCACGCCACGGAAAACCCGAAAATGGCGGTCACCGGCGTCGTTAAATGACGCTAACAAAAAAAAAATAATTTCGCCGAGAAAATTCACACGCTTACCGGAGTTTTTATTGATTAACCTCCAACTGTCAATCCCCATAATTTGTCCAATAGCTCCGGTACAGGCTTTCGAATTCTTTAGCAAATTTTCTCCATAATAGTTTTACTTGAATTTCAATTAATTTGCAACGTTAAATATTGCGATATAATTCTCAAAATTTTGCAACGGCAAAACACGTGTTAACCAAATCACACCAAAACGGAAAGTGAGGAAGATGCCGGTGTGCGTCGAAAATTAGACCACAGGTGGCTCTTCCCATGATTAATTATCCAATGACATTTAAGACTTTCTTTTATCGCCGGTATTCTTTTACTTTTATCCCGGTAAATAAATAAATAATAAAAGAATAAATCTTATATTTCCATGTCAAAAATTCCGTTAAAAATGTCTATGATGATCTTTTGATTAAATTTTATCATAATCAATTAATTTCGAATTAATTATGCTATGTTCCAGATGTCCTTGATTTCCTCAATTCTCCGCCAATCAAAATCCAGAGTCCAACGGAAAGCTCCTCCCATCGATTTCCAATTCCTGCGTCGATAACTTCCTGCAGCTCTCCGTGATACTCGTCCATCCGCTAGCGCCTCCTTCCGTCATGAAGGAAAAACTCCGGCAAGAGCGGGAATATTCAAGGCGGAAAGAAATCAAAATCAATTAATTTACTATAAAAAGAACAAACATATTCTCTCGTTTCTCGGACCTTCCGTCTTGGTGGTTTATTTCTATAATTATTTCACTGCGATACCGGGCTAACCAAAAACCATTGTAACGTCAAAAATATGGCGTTACAATATATAAGCCTCAGCGCATGGACAAGCTACAGCACAAGGGTAGAAGAAAGGCGCTCCCCACCAGCTCAGTCACCACCAGCCACCTAGTTGCGCCAGAAACTCACAGCGCATCCCCACTTATTGTACTCCCACCCTACCGGCTCAAGCCGCCAAATTGTCCATGTACCTAGATGCGCGAGGCTCGTTCAGTCAGTTCATCGCTCCTCTTCAACTGGTAAAGACCTCCTCCTCCGGACGCGGTCGCGGTAACTCACTCGGGACTTAGAATCATTTTACTCAGTTTGGACTTAGAATATTTTCAGTGAATCGGGACTTAGAAAATTTTCAGTCGATCGACACTTAGAAAATTTTTATTGAAGTGGAACTTAGAATATTTTATTGAATCGGAACTTAGAATATTTTTACACAATCGACACTTAGAATCTTTTTACTCAATCGGAACTTAGAATTTTTCTGTCAATCGGAACTTAGAATATTTTTTTATTAAATCACAACTTAGAATTTTTTTATTATCGAAGTTTTTATTCAAATAATTTTTAATTTTATTTCTCAAATGAAATATTTTCTCGAACCGAATTAAATCGAACGAAATAATTCCTCTTTATCCTGAGATCTGACGAAGCCTCGCGTTGATAGGAACAAAACTTTTTTTGTTCAAATAAATTTAAAATCATTAAAGTGGAAACCGAGTTTAATTAATTTAATTAATCATTTATTCCTTTTCAGAGCCTAAAATTTGAACCCAGTCAACACCGCAGATACCGGTGCGGTTGACTACTCAATCCTTATTTCATTTAACCTATTCGTCCATAAATATTACCTGGTCAACACCGCAGAAAACGGTGCGGTTGACTATTCAATAAAAAACCTGGTCAACACCGCAGATACCGGTGCGGTTGACTACTCTATCCTTACTCTACCTATTCGTCCATAAATATTACCTGGTCAACACCGCAGAAAACGGTGCGGTTGACTATTCTATCAAACCCGATCAACACCGCAGATACCGGTGCGGCTGATCACTCTCTCCTTTTCATTCAAATAAAATCAAATATATTAAAACTCGTTTTTCCAAATAAAAACAAATCAAAAATTAATACACAAAATCGTCAGCATCTCACGATAGAGTCGAAGGCAAAATTTTAAATCAAACAGTGATAATTTAGTGAATCCATATTATTCTTTATTATAGTGAAGGTGAAATCAAGGCAAATAAATACAGTGACATAAAAGTGAACAAAAGAATTCGAATTAATTAAGAAAACAGTAAAGAACAATTATCGTGCAGTGACTATACTACGTAAAGCTTGCGAGAGGAAGACCAAAGTGACCTGGAAAAGAGTAACACGGTGAGTAACGAAATTTTCTGACTCTCTAGCCCCGGAAGTCGATTGATATTCCAAAAAGTAGAGAAACTTTAACGTAAATGGGAATTAATCGGGAGTGAATTATATTTTGGGGATTTTTCTCGGAATAAATCATCTCGAGTCAATTCTTATACGTAACAGCAGCTCACAGTAGTGGTCCTCAATAGTATTCCCTTATTAGTTTTGGAGTTGACGAAGATATTTACTAGTGCTTCACACTGACTGTTTGTAGTTTTTTTTATAATAATAACGACGGGCAGCAATTCGGTGTTGACCTCAAGAAGATAAAAGGTTGACTGGCGCCGATTCCTCCAGGGTTTTTTCCTTTTATAGGGGATTTGGTCAATGGGGTGGTATATCGCGCCCTTTCGTGTTTAATTCTTTTATTGGATGAGTCCAGATGACTTAATTAAATATTTCCAATGAAAATTCCACCCATAAAACCACCCAGTCTTCTCCGAAATTTCCCAGCTTCGTGATGGGTGGTTGACAGCAATTTCCACATGCTTTTCTGGGAATTGGTACCGTGCCTATTGGAAATTCTTGATTTTTTTATTCCTCGGTGACCAATCGGTATTCCTCTTTTGCTCACGGGGAAGCATGCCTAGGCTGCGTTATTTCCTCGTTGAACCATTCAATTAAGAATTTTCGGTTTTATGACCATTCAACCAATAGCAATGCAGTCACCTTTTTCCCTGCATGCTACCGTCGAAAGCAGCCTGTCCGATGGGCACCTTTCAATCAAAGGTACCATTTCCCTCTTTCTCTGGTGGGCGTTCCTCCCTCGTCCCCTTTTCTCCTGCAGCCTCTACTCGTGTCTTCTCGAATGAATTTTTTTCATGTCATTTCCAGGAGAATACTTTTTCCTTCCTTTTGTTTGTTTCTCTTGTGCAAAAGAATTTTATTGAGCACACAACATTAGCATAGAAATATCAGAAAAAGCAAGCTATATCTTCAAAACTATTCAATTGATTATATTTGGAACAAACTTAATCCTCTGAGGCCTATTTTAGTTTTCGCATTCCACGCACAGATCAGTGATGCCATTTTTTTTTCTGCAGGTGGACAAAATCTCACATGAGACACCCGCAGATGGGATGCGGGTAGTGTCAGATTCTTACTGACTAAAAAACCCACCTCCGTGACATCATTCATGCACTATGCTGCAAACCACTTTCGCTTCACTTCAGCATGGACATTGTCTCCAGATGCTGTGACGTAGCGCTCTGATGTCATTTTCTTTCTTATCAATCATTGTGTGGATGATTTCAGCTTCCCTTGTTGCTTGTTAGGCTGATCATCATGCTAATCTTATTGAATTATCGTCTGGTATGAGCTTTCAACTCAAGACTCTGTTCGTTTCATCTGTCGGACATAAACATCCTGTGAGTGACATTGTCTATCATTCCGCATCAAGGGCATTGGTCCGTCTCTGCTCTCCTCCTCCTGAATAGGAATTTTCTACAGCAATTGTGTCCAGATAAAGCTTGCGGATTAATCCTCAGAGGGTTAAAAGGTCTTGGCTATGCGTCATTTGTGTTATAACTTTTAGAATTCTGAAATAATAATTCTAGGGAACCATTCACAAAATTGATCCTCCATGAATTTCCATTTTCCTATATGTTCCCCTGAGGAGGGCAATATATCTGAATTAATTATCGTGAAGTAAATCTTTTTTTATTGAAAGATGAACCCATTGTCGTTGTGACTTAATCATTTGCCAAATTTGAAGAATATCTTATATCCCAAATATATTGATATCTGTAGGTTATTGTCGTACTAGCGAAAGCGTGAACATTGGAAAAACGCTGCGAGTTGGCTTCCCACATTACAATGTTTTCCCATACGACCATCGTGGTGGGGGAACTTGGCTCCCAACTTTTCCCATGTTTACGCCCTCGCTAATACGAGCATAGCATGATTTTCAATTTTTTTTGACACTGAAAGCCTTTACAACAAAAATTGAAAATTTTCCCTAATCCCACTTTTCTACATGAATATTTTGAAATCATTACTGTGAATTACCTTATTTTGATGTTAGAAACATGCAATAGATTTTAGGAATTCTTCTCGAACTCTCCCAATGCTTCAATCATAGCTTCATCCCAGTCGTCATCAAGAACTATCCAAATAATAAATATGTAAGTATCTGAATAAATCATTTTTCGCAGACAATTATTGTCAATTGCAAATGAAAACTTACGATATTCATATTTTTCCATTTTTTTCAATGAGTAGTATTCACTAGTTAATGATCAATTATAATCGCAATTAGATTGGTCAAATGAATCTGCACTATTCAATAACGTGAAATGAGTATCTAAACTGAATGAATCGAATGACGTAATTCACAATTTTGTGACAGTTGACTGTTACACAGACTTTCCCATCATCACCTTAGAAATAAAGGGGCGCAAATGTTATGCTTATAAACAGCACTTATATTTTGGTTCTGATTCTTGGAAATGCTGTTTATAAGCATAACATTTACGCCCCTCTGTCTGTTAGCCATTGATTTCGGTAGTACAAGTGTTCAGTACCACATCATCACAATGTGTTGGAAATTATTGTTAGCGAACAATAATTTGAGAATAATTGACCATTCTACTAGGCGTCGGTACTCAGTAATTTTCCACATTTTATGTGATATGATTGATTGTTGTGGTAGAATTATTTCGACTTCTGAAATGAGATAGTTTATATCAACTTGATTGATTCATGCTATCTATACATTATATTTTCCTTGTATCGATTTTTGGTAGTACAATTTTAGTATTGAGGAAAAATTCAAAGTTACGCAAATTTTGAAAATTTCTCATTGCAGAGAATTTTATCATAAGCAACCTTGAATTAGGCTCAGTTTGGGCAAGGCTAAACTCGAGTTAGCTAACTTGGCTATGAAGTTGAAGCTCAAGATTTCAATGGAATATGACTCAAGATGTTCCAAAAAGTAGAAATATGAAAATGAAAAAGGATTTTGTTACTCATAGCAAACGAGGGGATTCTCATCATCTTCAGAACATTCAAAGAGATATCATATTTAACAAAAAGAACATGAATTGACGTGATTAATATAAGATCAGTGATGGTAGATTTGAAATTGGAAAATTCATTCGGAAGCTTTCTGCCAATTGCATTGGCGGAATATTAGATGTAAGATTCTCAAATGACGCACAAGTAATGGGGCTCCTGCTTGTTTAACCTGTGTTTTTGTCATTAAAAAGTTTTTCTAAATTTTTTACATTTTCTTAAAAAATATTTTTTTATAGAATCTTTCAATTTTCAAGTTAGTTTTTAATTGCATTTTTTATTATTTCACAGATGAATTCCAAATTAATTAGTCAGAGAATAAGAAAGGAACATTAACAAATTGTTTTTTTGCAAATGTTATCAATTTTTTTTTTGGAATGACCAGAATGGCCGTTTTCCCCTCGTTTCCAAATTTTATTATTTTGATTGAGCGCCAACAGTTTTCATACAAACTGTAAATTCATATTTTCGAGAGTCAATAGACTAATACTTTAATAGATACAAAGAATTTTCAGGGAGTGGGAAGTTGGTGGACCGAAAGAATGATTGAAAAGAAGAATAGTATAAATTTAGAGAAAATCATATATAATTTGGACAGATTATAATCATACAAGATGACTTAAGTTTCGGCGATTCAGCTTTGACTATCACCGTCCAATTTTCCTCACAATTAATTTTAATTATAATTTTTCTTTTATTAATCTTGATTGTCCGAGAACTGACTCATGTCAAAGGTTACAGCAGAGCGTTTTTGGGGCCCGCCTGTTGCTTCAGCGAGGACGAAGATGTCAGAGTGGGGGAAAAATCAATACTCTGATGTCTGCGCAATTTCGACTGTTCCAATGTTGACACTTGGCGTTAGCCCGCGGTAACTCGAATTCACAGCCGTTCTCAACTGGCTGTCTTCTTCAGTCATTTCATTATTATCAATCGAATATTTTCGCCTACGCCCCCAATTTCACCTTACTTATAACAATTTAATTATTCTATTCTAATGGAACTTATTTCTATAAGTTCCCAAGCAATCAAATTTTTCATTTCGACGTTGAGAAAAATCTTCCGGTTACATATACGCCGTGAGTTGGGTACGGCCCGCTCACGGTATATTGCTTCATCATAGAAAAGATGAGCATCCCTGTTTCTAACATTTGGGAACATTGTCGCCATCTACTGATTCAATGATAGAATAACATGTGACGCGATGTTGGGAGATGGCACCGCCGGTTTATCTGGCAATCTGCTTTACCCATCTCAATCCTGGCCATTTCACAGTTCTCCGGAATAATTCATGATTTCATCGGAAAATGCCGAACGAAAGTCGGTGTAGGCGAAAAAACAGTTTTGCAGTCGAACAACGGAGTTCTGACTGCAACGAGACAAATCATTGTGGCTTCGGAAAATGCTGAAGGAACGTCGGTGTAGGCGATAAGCAGTTGTTCATTTGGAAAACTGGATTTCTACGAGAAAAATCATTGTTCCAACGAAAAATATTGAACAAAGGTCAGTGCAGGCAAAAAAGCAGTTTTTCAGTCGAAAAACGGAATTCTTACAGGAAAAATCATTATTTTGACGGGAGAAGCAAAAAAGGAGATCTTTGTAGGCGAAAAGCCGTTTTTTATTCGATAGACAGGATCTCTAGAAGAAAAATCATTGTTCCTTCGCAAAAAGCCGAAGGAAGGTCGGTGTAAGCAAGAAAGCAACTTTTCATTCAAAAGTTAACTTCTACGGAAAAAATCTTTGTTTCAACGAATAGAGCCGAACGAAGCTTTATTCGTGTAGGCGAAAAAGTGGTTTTTCAGTTGAAAAACCGAATTTCTACGTAAATATCATTATTTTTACAGAAAAAGCCGAAGGAAATTCAGTGTAGCCGAAAAATCAGTTTCCCATACGAAAAACAGAATTTAACGGAGAAAATCATTATTTCGACGGAAAAAGCCGAGAGAAGGTCGGTGTCCCTACACCACTTCTTTCTCTAAACTGCTTCTTCCCCTAAAGAAACAGTTTTTCATTCGAAAAACTGTATTGTCACGAGAAATCATTATTTCAACGCAAAAAGCCGGATGGAGGGCAGTGTAAGTGAAAATGCATTTTTTCAGTGAAAGAACTGTATTTATACGAAATAATTCATGATTTCATCAAGAAATGCCGAACGAACGTCGGTGTAGGCGAAAAAACAGTTTCGCAGTCGAAAAACGGAGTTCTTACTTCAACGTGAGAAATCATTGTTCCTTCGCAAAAAGCCGGAAGAAGGTCATGTAGGCGAAAAAGCAGTTCGTTTGAAAAACTGGATTTCTCCGAGAAAAATCATTGTTTCAATTGAAGAAAGTTGGACGAAGAAAGTTGGACGAAAGTCGTTGTAGGCGAAAAAGCAGATTTTCAGTTGGAAAACTGGATTTTTACGAGAAAAATCGTTATTTTAACGTAAAAAGCCAAATGGAGGTCAGTGTAGGTGAAAATGAAGCTTTTCAGCCGAAGAACTGTATCTATTGTTACGTATTGATCTGCGCGATCATACGTATTTTTCAACAATAATTAAGTATCAAGGATCATTCAGTTGAGAATACCTACAATTCTAATGTCTGGACCGATTTGCCCTGAAAGAGGTCCATGATACACGAAATTACAAGAAAAAGTAAAAAGTCAGCAAAGTCAAACAGAAAATAATCAAATTCATCGAAATCCATCAAAAAGTCTGAAAAGTCTATCAACAAAGTATATTAACAAATCACGCAAAACGAACAAAACTGTCATAAACAAGTAAAGTATTATCAAAAATGTTTCAATACCGATTTGCAATGAAATCCATTCGATAGAAAAAGGAATATTCATGTTTAAAGGCCAACGGAAAAGTATTGACCGTGCCGGCCTTCAGCGACCTTCACTGAGTAGGTGCGCGCAGTCACACACTGCGGACAAAACTTCCCCCAACAGTGACTCCCATAACTCTATGTCAAACTTTTCAAAAATCATAACTTTTTCGAATATTGAGATTGAGTTAAATAATCTAGACTAACGATTCCAGATGAAAAGCCATCAAAAAATTAATTTGCAACATAATTTGTTATAAACAATTTATGCAAAAACTAATGGTAAAAATACGAAAATGAACGTAGAATGTAGTTGACTCTGAGATATTGCAGTATACTGAGAATCAACTCTTAATATTGATAATGAACCGAGATATAAATTTTGCAACATATATACACTGTGACGTGACATTTTCCGCCTCATTGGAAAAATGCCGACACCTTCGTCCCTTCCCTACCCCCTTCGAACCTAAAACTAAAACTCCCCCGAAGGGGCTAAAATGGGCGCCAGTTGGTCTAATTCGGCGGGACCAACACCGCAATTTACTCCAGCCAACAATTAAAATACCTTTAACCTGCCTAAATAACCCTTAAACGTAACTAAAACCCCAAAAACGTAACGCGAAACCAAAACCTAAACTGAAGAGGGTGGAAGGGTACGGAACAGCCTCTCGGCAGCTCAGCACTCGGTTATGGAGAGAGGGGTGGATTCGGTGGTGAAGATGGGATCTTAGGGTAAACTCCAAATAAAACACCCATATTATCCTTACGTGTTCCACTATTGAACCAAAAACTAATATATATACAAAAGAAATATTCATAATAAGGGTAATAATAAAATACAAGAAATCTCAGTGGGGAGGGCACAAGTCCATTGATCGGCGTCCTGGATCCTTCGTGCGCTTGGGGTGGTCTCCTGACCACTGTAATTGAGGGCACCACTCTAGGGGTGGTGGCGTCGGCAGACGCTTCCATCACGTCCTTCAGTCATCGGGAACATCCCAACTCCTACGAGACTACGGAAGAGTCCCGCCTTTGATATGGGGGTGGTTTTTGGGCCAAAGATACCCAAGGACCTCTTAGTGGTCAACCTTTTCCCTAAAATCCCGCGGATAATCCTACGGATTCTCCGAATAGGGTTAGGGGTGGTTTTGGGCAAAAGATACCCAAGAGTTCCTCATCCGAGACGACTTCTCTCCAAATCACTCGAGAAATCAAGGGGATTTCCCCGATTGTGAGTTGGGGGTGGTTTTGGGCAAAAGATACCCAAACGCCACTCGACAATTTGTCTCTTTCCCCAAATCCCGCGGAAAATCCAACGGATTCTCCGAAAGGGGTTGGGGGTGGGTTTTGGGCAAAAGATACCCAAGCACCACTCGACAACTAGGGGTTTTCCCCAAAGCCCGCGGAAAATCCAACGGATTCTCCGAGAGGGGTTGTGGGGGTGGTTTTCGGACAACAGATATCCAAGTCCCCTGTAACAATTGATATCGCCCCAAAACATGGGAAGAATCCAAGGGATTCAGTCCTGATTGAGTTGGGGGTGGTTTTCGGACAATAGATATCCGAGCCCCACTTCGACAATTAATGTCTTCCCCCAATCACGGGGAAAATCCAAGGGATTCAGCCCTATGTGATTTGGGGTGGTTTTTCGGACAAAAGATATCCGATTCCCATGTGACAATGAATATCTACCCCAAATCACGGGAAAACTCCAAGAGATTCGACCGTAGGTGATTTGGGGGTTGTTTTTCGGACAATAGATATCCGAGTGCCACTCGACAATTAATCATACCCCTGAGTTAGGCCCAGGGGGGGAGTTGCGAGGAGCCAAGTACGTTGGGGTGCAAAGTTGGACTGACGCCAACAGCCTAACACCCCCACGCAATAATGAACTCGTCCATTCTCGACGCTAGCTGAAAATCCGCGGAAAACGAGAAAAAGCCGGGAAAATACACGCGAGCACAGCACAACCCCGCGGAGGGTTGATTTTAGAGACGTGAGGCTAATTGTTAAATTAATTAAATAATTCTCCCGCGAGAATTAATGATTTTTCCGAGGGAACGTAATTAATTTGGTTGACCGCGTGGCCAAAAAGAAAAACGACTCACTGTGGGTTTTTCCCCCGAAGTTGGTGACGTGGGGGTTAACCTCCCTTTTTCACGTCTCGCCTCTTCTCTGTCTCCTCGTGTCGTACTCTGGGGTGGTTGGAGTGGCTCAGGGGTTGTGGGAGAACTCCTGGGATCGTTCCAATCACCTTCAACTCACACTTTCTTTCGTCTTCTTTTCTTTCCTCACTGTGCACGTGTTTTCGCGAGCGGTTTTGCACTCGTTGTGCTCACTGCAACGTCCCGGACGCAACTGGTTTCACGTCGCCATGTGTGAGAACATGGCGGCGTGTCCGGTTGAGGCGATGCATGCGCGCTCTGCTGCTGTCGCTCCGTAACAGAGCGGCACGAGAATCGGCCCAACTGTAGCCCGCGAATATTTGAATGGGAGGAAGAATTGAATTCTTTCCCCATTCAAACAACATTGGGATTTCTGCCGACGGAATTATTGGATTCCGTCGCAACACACATACATTCAAACTTATTATTTCTGAACTTTCATAAATTCATATCTTTAACAATTATGATGATTGGGAAACCAAATTAGCACTAAAATTAATGAAAAAATACAAGCTATACAATACGCTAAGAAAATTTGACAAAAGATGATATTTATAATAATTTGTTATGAACAATTTATATGAAAAATCATTAGAGAATTATCAAAACCAATAGAATACAAAGATAATCACATCAGAAGAATAAACCTCCAGAAATGGGAATGAAAAAACCAATAGCAACAAAGTTATTCAATATTCAAATTTATTCACATATATATAGATATCTAAACACATGGCAAAATTCAAAAATCAATAACTTTCAGGATAATCAATATTGAGGAACAAATTTCTTTTGTAAAATCATCAAGTAATTCATACTAAAAGTTCATGGAAGAAAATCAAAGAAAACCAAAATTTATGTAAAACAATTTTCAGGGTTGAATTAACAATTGAATAACAACAAAAGTTATGAACTTAGGAAGATGGAACCACGTTTAAAAAATACATAAAAATCTCTTCCAAACGCAATTGAGTTTATATTTTTAAAGCAATTATTTTACAAGTTATTAACAATTAGCACTTTCAAGGTCATCCAACTTTAAATAGAAATAACTCCGAAACTATAAAAGTTAGAAAAGTGAATCCAACGCTAAAAATCACTAAATTCGACGGCCTTTCAAATGCATCATAGAACGATCCCCAATAATGTTAATTAACAAAGTTATTAGCAATCAAATGTTTATTAAAAAATGATATGAAAACTTTTGATACTAAAATTTGTTCATTCAGCCGAAAATAGTCAATTTATACCACTTTCAAGTGGATTTGACAAAATTTGTTTATAAGGTACACATCAGGATGCAAAAAAGAAGTCATTTCCGATGAGTGAAAAATCAACTTGACAAATGCTCAACATCATAAAAAACAATATATTAATATGTCAGAAATAAGGTTATATATAAGAAAACAATAATATTGTATTTTTGATGTAATAATCATTATTGTAAAACTACTACATCATAAGATATACATATATAAGCCTCAGTGCATGGACAGGCTACAGCACAAGGGTAGAAGAAAGGCGCTCCCCACCAGCTCAGTCACCACCAGCCACCTAGTTACCCCAAAAACTCACAGCGCATCCCCACTTATTGTACTCCCACCCTACCGGCTCAAGCCACCGAACTGTCCATATACCTAGATGCGCGAGGCTCAGTCAGTCAGTTCATCGCTCAACTTCAACTGGTAAAGGCCTCCTCCTCCGGACGCAGTCGCGGCGACTCACTTCGGGACTTAGTACAATTTTAGTGAATCGGGACTTAGAATATTTTCGTTCGGTCGACACTTAGAAAATTTTTAGTGAATCGGGACTCAGAATATTTTTACACAATCGACACTTAGAATCTTTTTACTCAATCGGAACTGAGAATTTTTCTGTCAATCGGAACTTAGAATATTTTTATTGAATCACAACTTAGAATTTTTTTATTATTAGAGTTTTTTTATTTTCGGATCAACTTTTGATTCTTTTTTCCTCCGCAAACACCCGGAGGAAGGTCGGTATAGGCGGAAAAGCAGTTGTTCATTTAAGGAACTGGATTTCCACGAGAGAAATCATTGTTTCAACGAAAACAGTTGAACGAAGGTCAGTGTAGGCGAAAAAGCAGTTCTTCGGTTAAAAACTAGATGTCTACAAGGAAAATCATTGCTTCAACGCGAAAAGCAGAGGGAAGGTCGTCGAAGGTGAGAAACCAGATTTTCAGTCGGAAAACTGTATTTTTACGAGGAAAATCATTATTTCAACGCAGAAAGCCGGATTGAGGTCGGTGTAAGTGGACATTGCAGTTCTTCAGTGGAAGAACTATTTTATACGAAATTATTCATGATTCCAGCGGAAACAGCTAAATGAAGGCTGATGTAGGCGAAAAAACAGTTTTGCAGTCGAAAAACAGAGTTCTTACGGTGAAAATCATCATTTTGACTGGAAAAGCAGAGGGGGGGTTGGTGTAGGCGAAAGAGCAGTTTTTGCGTCGAAAAACTGAGTTTCTACAAATAGAATCATTATTTTGATGGAAAAAGCCAAAGGAAGTTCGGTGTAGGCGGAAGAACAGTTTTTCAATGAAAGAACTGTATTTTTACGAAATTATTCATGATTCGTTCGGAAACAGCTGAATTGTTTGTGTAGGCGAAAAAACAGTTTTGCAGTCGAAAAACAGAATCCTTCCGGTAAAAATCATCATTTAGACGGGAAAAGCAGAGGGGGGGTTGGTGTAGGCGAAAGAGCAGTTGTGCATTTGAAAAACTGGATTTCTACGAGAATAATCATTGTTCCAACGAAAAAAGTTGAATGAAAGTCATTTTAGACAAAAAAGCAGATTTTCAAACGGGAAACTGGATTTTTAGGAGAAAAATCATTATTACAATGCAAAAAGCCGAATGGAAGTCAGTGTAGGTGAAAATGCAGTTTTCCAGTGGAAGAACTGTATTTTCACGAAATTATCCATGATTTCATCGGAAAAAGCTGGCTGAAGGTCGATAGAGGCGAAAAAACAGTTTTGCAGTCGAAAAACAGAGTTCTACGGTAAAAGTCATTATTTTGACGGAAAAGGCCAAAGGAAGTTTTGTGTAGGCGAAAGAGCAGTCTTTCAGCGGAAGAACTGTATTTTCACGATAAAACTCACTATTTCAACAGAAAAAGCCGGAGGAAGGTTGGTATAGGCGAAAAAGCAGTTTTTCAGTCCGAAAACAGAATTCTTACGGGGAAAATCCTTATTTTGACGGGAAAAGCAAAAAGGGTGGTCGAAGTAGGCGAAAGATCCGTTTTTTATTGCGAAAAAGACTGGATTTCTTGGAGAAAAATCACTGTTCCTACGCAAAAAGCCGAAGGGAGGTAGGCAAGAAAGCAGATTTCCATTCGAAAAACTAGATTTCTAGAAGAACAATCATTGTTTCAACGCGAAAAGCAGACGAAAGGCCGTTGTAGATGAAAAACCAGATTTTCAGTCGGAAAACTGGATTGTTACGAGACAAATCATTTTTCCAACGCAAAAAGCCAAATGAAAGTCAGTGTGGGTGGAAATGCAGTTTTTCAGTGGAAGAACTGTAATTATTCGAAATTATTCATGATGCCATCGGAAAAAGCCGAATGAAGGTCGGTGTAGGCGAAAAAACAGTTTTGCCGACAAAAAAAAGAGTTCTTGTGGTGAAACTCATCATTTTGACGTGAAAAGCAGGAGGAGGTTTGATGTAGCCGAAGAAGCAATTTTTTAGCTGAAAATTCAATTTCTACGAAAAAAATCATTATTTTCACAGAAATAGGCAAAGGAAGTTTGGTGTAAGCGAAAGAGCAGTTTTCCAGTGGAACAACTGTATTTTTTCGAAATTATTCATGATTCCATCGGAAAAAACTGAATGAAGGTCGATGTAGGCGAAAAAAAAGTTTTGCAGTCGAAAAAAAGAGTTCTCACAGTACAAATCATCATTTTGACTGGAAAAGCAAAAGAGATGTTGGTGTAGGCGAAAAAGCAGTTTTTCCGTCGAAAAACTGAATTTCTACAAAAAGAATCATCATTTTGACGGAAAAAGCCAAAGGAAGTTCGGTGTAGGCGAGAAAGCAGATCTCCAGTCGGGAAACTGGATTTTTACGAGAAAAATCATTATTTCAACGCAAAAAGCTGAATGGAGTCGGTTTTGGTGAAAATGCAGTTTTTCGTTGGAAGAACTGTATCTATACGAAATTATTCATGATGTCATCGGAAAAGCTGAATGACGTCGGTTAGGCGAAAAACAGTTTTTACGTAGAAAAACTAAATTTCTACGAAAGGAATCATTATTTTGATGGAAAAAGCCGAAAAAGGTTTGGTGTAGGCGAAAAAGCAGTTTCTTAGTCGAAGAAGAGAGTTTCTACGAAAAAAATCATTATTTTCACAAGAAAAAGCCAAAGGAAGTTCGGTGTAGGCGGAAGGGCAGTTTTTCAGTGAAAGAACTATATTTTTGCGAAATTATTCATGATTTCATCGAAAAAGCTGGATGAAGGTCGATGTAGGCGAGAAAACAGTTTTGCAGTCGAAAAACAGAGTTCTTACGGTAAAAATCATCATTTTGACTGGAAAAGCAAAAGGGATGTTGGTGTAAGCGTAAAAGCGGTTGTCTATTTAAAAAACTGGATTTCTACGATAAAAATCATTTTTTCAACGAAAAAAGTTGAACAAAGGTCAATGTAGGCGAAAACGTAGTTTTTCAGTCGAAAAACAGAATTCTTACGGGAAAAATCATTATTTTGACGGCAAAAGCAAAAAGGGAGGTCGGTGTAGGCGAAAAAGCCGTTTTCTATTCGAACGACTGGATTCTAGGAGAAAAATCATTGTTCTTACGCAAAAACCCGGAGGGAGGTCGATGTAGGCGGAAAAAGCAGATTTTCATTCGAGAAACTGGATGTCCACAAGAAAAATCATTGTTTCGAAGCGAAAAGCAGAGGAAAAGTCGTTGAAGGCGAAAGAACAGATTTTCAGTCGGAGAACGGGATTTTTTCGAGAAAAATCATTATTTCAACGCAAAAAGCCGAATGGAGGTCGGTGTAGCTGAAAGTTGTAGTTTTTCAATGGAAGAACTGTATTTATACGAAATTGTTCATGATTCCTTTGGAAACAGCTGAATAAAGGTTTGCGTAGGCGAAAAAACAGTTTCGCAGTCGAAAAACAGAGTTCTTACGGTAAAAATCATCATTTAGACGGGAAAAGCAGAGGGGAGGTTGGTGTAGGCGAAAAAGCAGTTGTGCATTTGAAAAAGTGGACTTCTACGAGAATAATCATTGTTCCAAGGAAAAAAGTTGAACGAAAGTCGTTGTAGGCGAAAAAGCAGATTCCCAGTCGGAAAACTGGATTTTTGCGAGAAGAATCATTATTTCAACGCAAAAAGCCGAATTGAGTCGGCGTAGGCGAAAAAACAGTTTTGCAGACGAAGAACAAAGTTCCTATGGTAAAAATCATAATTTTGACATGAAGAGCAGAAGGGAGGTTGATGTAAGCGAGCACGCAGATTTTCATTCGAAAAACTAGATGTCTACAAGAACAATCATTGTTTCAACGCGAAAAGCAGAAAGAGGGTCGTTGTAGGCGAAAAACCAGATTTTCAGTCGGAAAACTGGATTGTTACAAGAAAAATCATTTTTCCAACGCAGAAAGCCAATTGGAAGTCAGTGTAGGTGAAAATGCAGTTTTTCAGTGGAAGAACTGTATTTATACGAAATTATTCATGATTTCATCGGAATAAGCTTAATGAAGGTCGATGTGAGCGAAAAAACAGTCTTGCAGTCGAAAACAGAGTTCTCACGGTAAAAACCATTATTTTGATGGAAAAAGCCAAAGGAAGTGTGGTGTAGGTGAAAGAGCAGTCTTTCAGTGGAAGAACTGTATTTTCACGATAAAAATCACTATTTCAACGGAAAAAGCCGGAGGAAGGTTGGTATAGGCGAAAAAGCAGTTGTTTATTTTGTGAACTGGATTTCTAGGATAAAAATCATTTTTTCAACGACAAAAGTTGAACGAAGGTCAGTGTAGGCGAAAAAGCAGTTTTTAAGTCGAAAACAGAATTCTTACGGGAAAAATCCTTATTCTGATGGAAAAAGCAAAAAGGGAGATTGAAGTAGACGAAAACGCCGTTTTTTATTCTAAAGACTGGATTTCTAGGAGAAAAATCGTTGTTTCTACGCAAAAAGCCGAAGGGAGGTTGGTGTAGGTGAAAAAGCAGATTTTCATTCGAAAAACCAGATGTCTACAAGAACAATCATTGTTTCAACGCGAAAAGCAGAAGAAAGGTCGTTGTACGCGAAAAAGCAAATTTTCAGTCGGAAAACTGGATTTTTACGAGAAAAATCATTATTCCTATTCAAAAAACCAAATGGAGGTCAGTATAGGTGAAAATCGCAGTTTTTCAATGGAAGAACTGTATTTATACGAAATTATTCGGTCAGGAAGATAAGCTAAATCGAGTATTTCCGTTTTTTTCAAATTATATTGCAATTTCTCCGAAATTTCCTCAAATTTCGTTATGTTTCCAGAAACTTAAGATTGACTGACTTCTAGATTTCAACTCGATGTGCCTGAATATCAAGTTCCGTCACGTTGTCTTCTCCCATGTTTTAGAAGACGAAGAATCTGTTATAGTTTATTATGAGTTCCGTAAAAATCATTCTCCAGTACAAACAGTGGCCCTTGCCGTTCTTACTTGAAACGTCGATGCAAAAAAAATGAACAGCTTTTTACATTTCATTCGACTTCTGGCTAGAAATTTTCTTTTCAATTTCCGAAGAATTTTTTTCACAGTTGCGGCGGGGGGGGGGGGGGGGGGGGGGAATTACCATACCTCCGTTAAAATAATCATCGAATAATCATTCCATTGAAACTGCTCTGCATTTGAACTGTACTCTTTTCCATAAGACTGTAGTGCTGAGGAAAAACATTTTTTGCAAGTGGCCACTGAATTTTGATCGGAGTATATTCAAAATTAAAAGACTTGGTATTTTGTTCTGTTTGACATGAATTTGAATTGAAACCGGAAGCATATATATGTTATATATAACGAAGAAAAAACATTTTATTTTTCCTATGAAATAATTTGCCAACTGAAGGTCGGTGTGGGATTTTCTATGATTTTTATCACATATATATATATTGTCACGTATTTTTAATCCACGGTGATTAAAGAATTACGTGAAACTCAAAGAAATTCAAATATCCAAAGAAAATTGTTGGGCGCCAGGACGACCTTTCGTCCGAAAATCAAAACAAACAAAGAAGTATCAAAATGTAATCCCCAGGTGATTATCCGACTAGTCAGTAACAAAAGGATTCCAAATCCAAAATCCTAATGACCGCGGAGGCGGCTGGGTTCAAAAACTCACCTGTAATGTATTGAAAAGGAATACAGATTTCTAAATAAAAAAAAATTCAATTTTGTTTTATAATTTTAATTCAGAGTGATATCTCTTTTAACTATGCCCTTTAAAAAAAAAAATGAAAATAAAAAAAAATAATACAATATAATAAAAAAAAAATTTAGTTACTGAATTTAATTTTTGTTAAACAATATTATAAAGGTTTTTTCTATCGGAAAAATAATACGAATCAATCGTTCAGGACTCTATTAATTCAGGACTCTATATAATTTTATTTATCATAACAAAAAAAAAACATGATAATCAGAACTAATTCAAAAGTCCCGACAAATTTTCACTAACACGACAAAACACTAATTAACTACACAATTTAAATTGTCGTTAGAAGAAAATAGTCAAAGAATTTAAAAAATCTCAATTTGAATTAATTCTGATTCCCGCGACAAGTACCTTAAGACTTTATAGTCGCATGGATGATCGGCGCCCTTTAAAAATACACCTTTATAATTTCCAGCGATAAACTTGAAATAAAAAAAAAATTAATAATAAAAAATTAAATTAGACGAAACAATCGCCGTCATCGAATAAAAAAAAATAATAATCATAATAATCAAAATTTTCGTCACACAAAGAAAATTATCGCTGAAAATTAAATTGAATGCCTACCAATTTTTAATAAAAAAAATAATTAGATCACAAATTTTTAATTAATTTTCCCGACAGTAATTTTTCCATAATTAACAAAAATAAAAAAAACTGGGAGAAATGAGAATTTCAAATTAAAATTTCATGAAAAAAAAACTAACACGCCATGGAAAAATCCGAAAATGGTGGTTACTGGCGTCGTAACGACGCTAACACAAAAAAATGTCCAAAACTATGCTGAGAATAATCACACGCTTACTGGAATGTTGTTGATTAATCTCGAAGCCAAATTCCTTCTTCAATTGTCCAATTTCCCCGGTAATCGTCCAAAAAAATCTTCAATTATCCTTGGTAATTTTAATTTCTCCAAAAATATTGATTGCAACGATAAGTATTGCGATAATTGCAACGGTAATTAATCGAAATTATTTACAGCGAAAATCACGTTTGTACAATATGCCACCAAAACGGAAAGTAAGGGAAGACGCCGGCGTGCGTCGAAAATTGGACCACAGGTGGCTCTTCCCAAATTAATTGGCCAATGACGTTAATTCTATTCTTTTATCGCCGGTATTGTTTTGCTTTAAATCCGGTTTAAATTTATCTCTTCATTAATATTTATCGCAATTAATTATAATCGAATTAATTGCGATAGTCCAGACGTCCTTGATTTCCATTTCCGCCAATCATACGGGAGAAAAAGAATCCAAAAGAAAAACTCCTTCCATTGATTTCCGCTATCTGCGTCGATAATGCATCTCAGCAGTTCCCTGTTGTCTTTGTCCGACTGCTAGCGCCTCCTTCCATCTTGGAGCGAAAACTCCGGCAAACGCGGGAATATTCGAGGCGGAAAATTCAAAAATAAACGAATTAGTTAAATAAAAATATTCTTTCTTGTTTCTCGGGACCTACCGTCTCGGTGATTCCAAAAAAATAAACATTCAGCGCGATACCGGTCTAATAAAAAAACAAATATTTGTAACGGCCAAAATATGGCGTTACAATATATATATTATATGTATAATAAACTAGAAAGATTTATTTTTCTTTATTGTAGATGTTAAGTTATGGAATAGGTTATGATATCAGTGATGACTCCTTTGAGAGTAATTCTCTATTTCGAATGTACAGTGCGTCGACAATATTACTGAGATTGCTTGGGGCAAAAATTGCTCAGCTCTTTTAAAACTTCTGGGGATTTCTAGGGATAGGAGAATTTTCGTCGAGACCTTCTCTGTAGTAGAAAATAGGAACTACAAAAAAAGTCATCCCAATTTCGCTATCTCCCTCAGTTCTCGAAATATTTCAAAGAGACTGATATGTGAGTTTTATATTCATCCAAACAATTTATTTGCATTTATCCAAAATTGAATTATCTGGGAACCTATTGGGTGGACGAGAAAATGTCGAGGAACTATTTTTGCAGAGAATTCAATTTTCTACGAGAACATCCTTCGCTATTCTCTCCTAGTGCTAAAAGTTCCTTCGATATTCCAAAAATTATGTGAAAATACTTTGATGAGTTGTCATTCTCTCGAAAAAAATTTATCCATTATGTTCAAAATACCTTACAATTTGTTGGTTTTATGGAAACTTTACAATAGACCTTTTTCATAGAAAATTTAATGCGCTACGGAAAGCTTCCCTCATAAATTTCATATAAGACCAACGATTTCTGAAATACTTTGGAAAGAGTGAACAAGTGATTTGTTGAGGGAATGACAGTTCGGAAAAATCATTTTCACACAATTTTTGGACTATGTAGGAATTTCTTAGTTCTAGGTTTGCTATTGTGGGAAAATATCAGATTTGTAAAGAATTGAATTCTCTACAAAAAAAACTTTCCAAAAAAACTCTACCAAAAATTAATAGATGGGTAAGTTTTTCAATTGATAAACCTTTCAACTCTGAATTTTCCCCCAGTTTCACAGTTTATATTGCATTTTATTTCCAAATGGCATTAAGGAGAGTAGGATAAAATAGTCTTTTGAATGCGAGGATTTGAGGTAGAGATTATTTCATAATTTCATTGGAGAGCTGAGGGAATTTCAGTTGGACAGCAAGTGTCCGAATCAATTTATTTTTATTCTCTTCAATTCGACTTTTTTGACCAGAATTTGAAGGAGTACACGTCTCATTTCCTAGAAATTCATGTTTTGAGGGATATCTCATTTCAATCATCGTAACAACTCGTAGTTTGTCTTGAATTGAAGATGAGTCTATTTCTTGTCGATTTATGTATCAATGAACAGATCGCTACGGTCTATGCAACTGGGATATCCCCAAAAAAGTGATATTTGACAGAAACGAAAATGAGAAGATGGGGTGAAATCGATTCATATACGATGATTTAAGAAAAATGTTTTTCGAGAATAATTCCGCTGAGAACCTGAGAAAATATTAGGGAAATCAGAGTCAGAATTAATTTTTCGGATTTCTATTTAATTCGACTTTCTTAATTAGAATGTGAAGGGGTAGATGACATTTTCTAGAAAATTCACTTTTTCGGCAATCTCTCATTTTATTCATCGTTGCATCTCGCAGTTTGCCTTAAATGAAAGCTCGGCTCTTTTCTTATCGATTGAGGTGATTAAATTATTATTCAATTATTCCAAAAATCAGCTCTAGCTCTATACCTATTCGAAGAATCAATAATTGGTTCTTTAGAACTCCATAAATTCTTATAGAATAGGTTCATAGTTCATTCAAAATCAATTTCTGGTCGCTAGAATTAATAGAACTAGAGGTATCACCAGAAACCGAATTTTTTACCTAAAAAAGCAAAATTTCAGGTCGAATACGAATGTCTCAATTAATTTTGTTGATTTGTCTCTAATTCAATTTTGTTGATTCATCTCCAATTCGACTTTCCTCATCAGGATCTGAAGGGGTACATACCCCGTTTTCCAACAATTAATGTTTGTGGGAATATCTCCGGTTTTATTCGTCGTGAAAACGCGTGATTCATTCTCTAATGAAAAATCAACTCATTTTCTGCCAATTTATGGAGCTGAATCATTTTGTCAATTCTTCAACTGCTCATTGTCCAGTTTTCGAGAGCCAGCTCTTGCTTTATATCTACCTAAGTCATTGATAATATTTTTTTCAAAACTCCCTAAATTGATGTGCAGCACGCTCACCTTTCTAATTGATTTCATTGTTTATTTCCAAAAGAAATGTAATACTATACATTCTTTTCTCATTCCCAATGTAAAGAATATATATTTTTTTGGAGAACAATTCCATCTTCAATTAGTGGCAATCATTAGAATCACTGAGTTGCACAACTCAAAAACTGGAATTTTTGTGATTACTTCACATTTGAAGATTCAACTGACCAGCTTGATATTCCTTTTTGGCTTTGGTACTCTGGTTGAATTCACACAAATCTTCACGTAAGTACTTTTCTCAAAAATAAAATCTATCAAATAAATGCTCAACAGAGAAAATGTCGTGAACAGGCATAAATTAATGAAAATGAGTTGTCGCAAAATACTGCAGATCGACAAAGCGAAAAGGAAGTCAAAAGAAGGAGATGTGAAAAAACTACACCTCGAGTTCGTAATTATCGTCAGAGGATTCAGAATCAAGAGAATACCGTTGAGCATAATATTTCAAGTCAGCAAAATAGCAATAATGATCTTGGATTTGGTTCAACGAGCCATGCTGGAGCTAACTGCACTCAAGAAGTTGCAGTGACACCACAAACAAATGATTCTCACTCAATAAGTAGACGTCAACCATCGCGACCTCAGAATAGTCGTGATATTCCAATTGAGAATATCAAAGAACATTTCATTGAACCGATGAATGTTCCGTGTGTCCTTTGCAAGGCAATACACTTTGCAGCAGAAAAAGTAGCCCACGAAAAAAATTCTTTCAATGATTGTTGCAATGACGATGAAGTTGTTTTGGAACCTTTACCCGATGCGCTACTGATTTTGCAAGAATTATTCGATCTAACTTATGAGAAGTCAAAGCATTTCGTAGGAAGAATGCGCTGCTACAATAATCCTTTTGCATTCGTATCGTTCAACGCCAATTTAGTTCATTTTAATAATACCCGGTCATGGCCATTTTGTTTCAAAATCCACGGTCAAATTTATTACCAAATGGATACAGCTCTGTATCCTGTCGCAAATGAAAGTCCTTCTTATGGACAACTCTTCATTCCAGATCAGAAAGAACGAAGCCACAGATGTTCGTTGTCAGCAAATGTCAGCCCTAGATATAGATATTACTAAAGCCATTGATGATGCACTGCGTCAACGCAATATATTTGCGTAGACTTATCAAATGATGCATGATGAATTAATAGAAACGATGCGAAATGATCATGGTCAGGTTGAACCTAAGATGGAATTGTTGTTTTCTTCAAAAGCTAGAATGGATCAACGGCGATATAATCCGCAAAGAATGAATGAAGTTGCTGCCATTTTTAGGACTACAGCTGATGGTGATATTCCCGAGTCATATGTCACAATATGTTGAGACAGGCTTCTTTTTTAATAGACAAAATTTCAAATAAATGATCAAATTAAATATTGATCTTAATTTTATTGAATGAATTTTCATAATTTTATTTCGTAAAAATGGCGTTAAATGAAGCCTTCATCGAGCGCGGCCTGGGTCAGTGGCTGCTCGGGCTCTTTGACTAAAAATTAATCAGTTAAATAACAAACCTGTAAAGTTGGGCGCCAATTGATTTTATGGAGAAATCAATAAACCGAAATAATTTGTCCAAAGTACGTTGATCGAAGCAGAGAGAAAAGAGGAAATTGGGTTCGATTTGGGTGACCCAGAAAAGCGAAAATTGCAGAGTTAAGGAGATGAATTAATTCCAGTTTTACTTACAAATTTTCCAGTTTAATAATGTCAAATCGGTTCCAAATTAATACAATTGATTGCTTCTTCGCAATGAATCAGAACAGATTTGATCAACTCCACAACTCCAAATTTAATTAATAAATGTAATTAGATCACAATAGATCGAAATAATAATGAGTTTAATATTTTGTGTACACACTATAACGCAGCCGAAGAACGAGTAACTCGGCGTCACTTGTTGCCTCGTTTTCTGGTCCCCAAAATATCGACTTTGCACATGCGCCTAATTTTCTTACCTTGACCACCGCAAGATGTCGAGGGTGACAACAATTTAACATTTTCTAGACCTCTGTCTCAATCCTCCCCCTCTAGACCTTGACATCTTGACGAACTTCCTTCACCTCTGGACCTGTAAAACCACAATCAAAACATCTCCAACCACTGACCCAGTGGTCCAAGTTAACTCTGCAATGGAGGTAGAATTATTTTACAACATTTGGGGTTGACGGTGTTCATTTCGACCTATCAATACAAAAAATTTAACATGGATCAGTTATTTAAATCAGTGGTTATTCATTATTGACTATAGTTCGATGGGATCAGAATTTTGATTTCTTGACCGTCAGATAGCTCTGGGCGAGCTTCAAAATTTCGTCCAGATGCTGTTTGACCAGTGGAGACTCTAATGAGCGGACAGCTTGTCTCCTTTTCTCCTCGGTCAATCGCTCAATGGCTTTTGAGCTGTGCTGTTTGTTGCTGCTGCTTTGATGAGAGCATTCTCTCGAATCAATCGAGCACGTATTTGATTTGGTCGATCTTGTGGATTGTCGAAACGCGGCTTACGTTTTCTGCTAAGTATTTCTTTTCCCTCATTGATCAAATATTGATGATCTTGAGGAACCATCTACGTTGGCCAGGTCGAATAGTTAAGTCGTAGATAATCGACCATACCTTCCCAACGGACATTACAATCAGGGCATTCTGGACAATACAAGGGCAAATCCCTAGCGCATCCTGGACACTTGCCAAGAGCCATTTCGTGCTCCACTCCGTGAGGATAAAAGCAGTCTTCCTTGTCGGCCTTCTCGGCACCACAATAGTGACAAAGCCAGCTCTCCGGGCAGCTGACAATGCTTCAGGACATGAGAATTAGATCCACAATTTGGGCATCCCGGAGGATACTGACGGTGAACCTGAGTGATGAAAGTCTGTGTGCCTTGATCAACTTTAGTTGATGTTTTATCGATCAATAACAGTTCTGCTCTTTTTATCACGAGGTGCTTCAGAGCATCTTCGCTCAGAACTCTGCAATCAGTGTAGTACGTGAGGGCTACTTCACCTGGTTTTCAGTCCCAGTTCCTTCATTACTTTATTAGAATTGGGCAATCTCGATCTTGGCAGAGGACCCACCTTTATTGATGGAGCAAGTTATGTCCCTGGTAGATCAACTGACAGTTTAGGTTTTCTTGTGCTCTTATCAACCTCAACTAGGTGATTTTTTTTTCCAGGATTTTCTGCCTTTTCATTCTCCAATTGTATTTGGAGAGGGGTGAGCACCTGAACTGGCTTTAATTGCAGTTCGGGGATTGGCATGTCTTTGCTCTCTTTAATCAGGTCAATTATTTCCTGGCTTGGTTGCTGTGCCAGTTCTGGTTTTATGGCTTCGGCAAGTGGCTTCTTGAAGAGGTCACCATAACTCATCCCTGCAGTTGAGTCTTCATCGGACTGGTCTGGATTGACCGAGAGCTGGCTCATGGTGCTCTCAGAGGTACTAGAGCTAACCTGAGACTTGACTGTTGTCTCTAGTTCTTTGACCTGTGTTTCCAATTTCAGCTTGTCCGCCATTAGAGCCTCCAGCTGCTTCTGCATTTCCTCGACCGACGTTGTCTTCGACGTTGAAGTCATCTTTTCGACCTGTAAATCGTAACTTCTCCCTGGTATCTTCAAGTCCGTAACATGATACTTCCCGACAATTTTATCAGTTTTATCAACTAGTTCTACGATCATTGGTCCTATTTTCCTTTTTACATATGCCGGACCTACATATTTATGAGCAAACTTCGCAGAATAACCATCGGCCCTGCTACTTAGTTTTTTATTTGGATAATAGACCTCAGCCCCCAACTCGACCTCAATGGAATTTACTCGATTTGCGTTCGCCTTGGCAAGCTTTTGTGCTGCGTACTTTTTCAAGCGCATTTCGACTTTATGTCTGAACTCATTAATCTTTCTCAATCGATCTATCCACGTATTGACCAATTTGTATGGTCTGGCGTTCGGGTTTTCAATACTAGCCTGGTGTTACCGATCGCTGGCCACCAGGGTCAAAAATGAAATTTTGTCTATTCTCAAATTTTGTAAGAATCTGATTGTCACACGTTGCAATCTTCGCCACATGTGGAGTCGCCTTAACCAGCTCTTGTACACTTCGAGAAGGCTTCTGCCGTTCTATCGATTTGCAAGCCACGTACGACAGGACATATGATGGACGCCACGATTTTAATGTCTTAATGTCGATTGATCTATGTGTTTCGTCTGCGTTAATTTTGACTTGATCATCCGCTGTGGTTAATGACATGACCGGTTCTGTTTTCAAGACATTTATCGAATTCATCATTTGTACGTCATCATCGTCGGAAATTCCTGATTCTTCCGGTTGTTCAGCAATAAGATCAAGTTTGAAATTCGGTCTTAGTTCATTTCCGTGACGAGATTCCAAGCTTGTTGGTTTATCCAAATTTTTAATTTGATCTACATTGAACTTTTGTTCCTCTTTACTTGAACTTGGAATTTCGTCACTTAGTACCTTTTCCTCAACGTTGCCCTTTGTTTCAACACTCTGAGGTTGAGTAGTTGAGGGCTCTAAGCGTTTCCCGATTTTGTTGGGCAAGTTTTGTTCAAGTGTCCTACCTTTCGGCATGACACGCAAACAATTTGTCGGTCGTCTGAACAATAGCGCGTTGCGTGTCCTATTTGACCGCAGTTGTAACAGAACATCTTGCTCTGATCGAAATTCCGCGATTGATTTGACTTAGCCGGTTCCGGTGATAATTTCTCAGTCTTTGCTGAGTCTACTGAGTTTTTGAAATGCTCTAGATTCTGTTCGAGTCGTTGCCTAACTAGAGGCTTAGAGTTTTGACCGTTTCTTGCTCTATTATTCGAATTTGGACTCTGAAAGGCATTTAAATCAAGCGGTTGATCATTTTCCGTCTCGTTAACCGTTTCGACCTCGAATTGATCGTCATCCTCTTCAGGATCAATAAATTCATCGATTTCTTCTTGAATGCATTTGTAATTAACCGATTTGCTAGTTCCGATTTTAATACTCGATTTTGGCTTTTGGAAATTGACCGCCGCAGGTCTTGAATAGCCTCTTTCGTTCACGTAATGTAAGAATTCTGTATAATCGCGCATGTAAAGATTCAATATTTCCGGTAATAACCGCGGATTAAATTTCGTTAAGATCAGTTTTAATTGATCTTCAAATTCTGGCGGAATCTGCATGGTTTCAAAGATTACTCGAACGCGGCATGCGAACTCAGATAACTTTTCATTTTTTTCGATCTGCAATTCATTAATCTCTTGGAGTAATTGATAGTCCGACTTTTTCACTCCCCACTCATAACGAAAAGCCCGGACGAATTGTCTCCAAGTGCGCCAGGACTTCTTGTTAACGAGATACCACGATCGATATGGTCCTTCAAAGATTTTTGATAGACACGGGACGAATAGATCTTTATTTATTCCGCTAGAGACTAATAAATCTTTTAGAAGCAGCAGAAATTGCACCGGGTCTTTCTCTGTCCGCGGGAAAGAGATCTGCCATGCATTAACGATTTGACCAATTTTCATTCCAGAAGGGAAATTGTTATCGACTGTTGGGTTGTCTCGGTGGACATTACGTGATCCTGTTTGGTTAAGACGCGTCGCGGGAAAACGCTCTGTATCGTCACTAGAATCGCTCGATCTCCACGATAAATTACCACGTCTTGTACGAGAGTTATTTTCCCTGCCAACTGAATATCGAGATGGGGACTGCAGATTCTCATGGCCAAATGAGCGAGTTGATGTATGACTAGCGCTTCGCGTTCGCTCGCTTGACACTGGGGGCTCTCTAATATTTTGCGAAACTTCTGTCAGTCTCTTCATTTCATTGTATTGATCAATTGTTACAAGGACTTCTTTTGATTCTAATTGACCGTCCGGTAGTTGTCTACTCACAATAACTTGAACGAAATGTGGCCTGTTTGGTATTACATTCGACGGTGGTTGACTCTGGGGGTTTCCGCCGCTAGTCGATAGTGGATTTATTGGGGGAAAACCTCCGGTAGGATTTTGGCTCTGATTGAAATGGACGTGACGGTTATCGAGCTCAGTTCGATCAATATTAGGAGGCACTGCAGCGTTTGCCCTTCCATCCGGTCGATTACTCGGGTTTGCACGGGATGGCGCGAAACTATTTGGTCTATCAATGTTACCCGCTCCGTTTGACCGCTGACGTTGTCTTTCCTCTCTTCGGCGGTGTTTATTGAAGATATTGATCGATTCATCGGCTTCGCTAGTATCGCCGTCATAATCGCTTGCGGAAGAGTGTCGTGGATCGTTTCCCCCTTCGTACTCTTGAGACCGTTGGTTGGAATTATTTGATCGACCGTTATTTTGACCTACGTGAACAGCTTCGGTGAGACTGATCATTTGATTCATGAGAGTAGCAAGACTGTCTTGCATCGTATGAACCGCGTTTTCTAATGTCTCTACTCTTCTGGCATTGATCGCTAATTGTTCCTCTTGGAAAGTAGTAAGAAGCCTCCGCGGGGATTGTTCGCCATTCTGCAAGCCGCGGCCCCGTCCCCTACTGCTTGGTCTACCATTTCCGTTGGGGGAAAACGAGGGATCCCCTCTCACGAGTGGATTTAGGGTTAACTCGTCATCGGTCAGAGTCGGTCGCGAGTTATCCGTGTTCACCGGTGCCATTGTTGATCGACCTCCCGGTGGGGTTCTTGGCAACATTTGATCGATCTCGCTTGACTAAGCTTGCCAAGGTTCACGCCGATTAAGGTTGAGGTTCGATCGAATTATTACGTTAAATCCGGTTTTATTTTGTTATAATTTATTTATTTGAGCAAGGCCGCTGGTTACCCACGGAAACCCGCCCAAATTTATTTGAAAAATTAAAATTTTAGTTGTTGAAATGAATCAACTCAAATCGTCAATTAAAGTGAATTTTAATTTTGCAACAATATGCAATTAATTAATAATTATTTATTGGTAGTCGACCAACCACCTTTGTTGATCAACTCACTCAATTAATACATTTAATTTTCAATGAATCAAGCAATTGAAGCAATATTCTAATAACCCGATTCTAAAAGAAATATTTGGAATTGCAATTATGTTCAATTCCATTAATTAGAATTTAATTCAATTAATTTATTTGATCAAATCAGGAGCAATATCGATTGACTTGATCAACAATAGGCTTAAATAATTGACTATCAAATAGGACCAATGATTTGTTACAATAAACTGATTAAATCCTAAAGCGATAGTAAAGCATTAGCAAAAGAAAAATAGAAAAGAAATACATGGACTCGTTGTTCGTTCAATTTAATTTGAATTAATATAATGGATCTATTATCGAAGCAAGATTCGATTAACAAATTAAAGAAAATAGTTTTCATTTTATTTAATTGTACAATAATAAATTTCAATTTAATTTTTGTTTGGTTTGTACCTTTTATTTTGATTGTTACTTTTCAATGTGACTGTATGAGTCAGTGTGTTTACTTTCGGCTGCTAGCGCCGGCTCAAGTGCCGTTGCTAAGGCCGTTGCTACGTGAAATTGACCGACGTACGTTGGACAATAGAATTTTATGTGAGGAATTTTCCTCAAATTTTATTTTAAATATTTCAGACTAAATTTTAAATTTTTATAATTTCCCAAACGTGCCCCACGTTGGGCGCCAAATGAGACAGGCTTCTTTTTTAATAGACAAAATTTCAAATAAATGATCAAATTAAATATTGATCTTAATTTTATTGAATGAATTTTAATAATTTTATTTCGTAAAAATGGCGTTAAATGAAGCCTTCACCGAGCGCGGCCTGGGTCAATGGCTGCTCGGGCTCTTTGACTAAAAATTAATTAGTTAAATAACAAACCTGTAAAGTTGGGCGCCAATTGATTTTATGGAGAAATCAATAAACCGAAATAATTTGTCCAAAGTACGTTGATCGAAGCAGAGAGAAAAGAGGAAATTGGGTTCGATTTGGGTGACCCAGAAAAGCGAAAATTGCAGAGTTAAGGAGATGAATTAATTCCAGTTTTACTTACAAATTTTCCAGTTTAATAATGTCAAATCGGTTCCAAATTAATACAATTGATTGCTTCTTCGCAATGAATCAGAACAGATTTGATCAACTCCACAACTCCAAATTTAATTAATAAATGTAATTAGATCACAATAGATCGAAATAATAATGAGTTTAATATTTTGTGTACACACTATAACGCAGCCGAAGAACGAGTAACTCGGTGTCACTTGTTGCCTCGTTTTCTGGTCCCCAAAATATCGACTTTGCACATGCGCCTAATTTTCTTACCTTGACCACCGCAAGATGTCGAGGGTGACAACAATTTAACATTTTCTAGACCTCTGTCTCAATGTAACAAAGAAACGAAAAAGCTCCAGCTCATGAGTTCACTTGATTGTAACGTAGAGCCCTGGGTTTATTCTTTGTTTCATCCACACGGAACTCGAGGTTGGAATGATGAAGTACCGTGTGTCAATAAAACTGAACGCGTCTCACGTGCTGCTTACATCAAGCACCGAATGGCTACTTGAAGTGGTAACATTATTCTGAACGGAGGTAGATTATTTCAACAGTGGATTGTTGATAATTATGTAAAAATGGAAAGAGATAGAGAATGACGTTTTTGAGATCTAATCAAACAGCACTTTGTGCTGAATCATATCAAGGTTTAGTTGACCATTTGGAGCGAAGCGCAAATGGAAATAACAGTCATGTAGGAAACATGGTCATTCTTTCATCATCATTTACTGGATCCCCCCATAATATGTTACAACATTATCAAAATACTATGACAATTGTGAGAAATTTGGCAAACCAGATATTTTAATTACTATGACATGCATCCAAATTGGCAGGAAATCAACGATAACTTATTGCCTGGACAGACAGCGTCTGATAAACCAGACTTGGTATCACGTGTTTTCAATTTGAAAAAGGATCAACTGATTCATTATATCGTAAAAGAACAAATGTTTGGAGAAGTACTTGCCCATGTATATGTTGAAGAATTTCAAAAACGCGGATTACCTCATGTTCATTTACTAGTAACATTGAAGCAGCATTGCAAAATAACAACTTCGGACATTGTTGATGAATACATTTCTGCTGAAATCCCAGACTCCGAAAAAGATCCAGAACTTTATAACGTTGCAATGAGAAATATGATTCATGGCCCATGTGGAAGCTGGTGCCAAGATGATGCAGGTAAATGTTCTGAACAATATCCAAAACCTTTCCGCGAAGAAATACAGGATCTCATGATCGTTTGAACGGAAATACAATTGATAACCAATTGATTGATAACCAATTCGTTGTGCCACATAATAAGAAGTTACTGAAGCTACTCAATTGTCACATCAATACAGAAATAATTTCTAGGGAGCAATCGATTAGTTCTCCGGCAGAAATTTCTCGGAAGAAATTTCTCGGAAAAAATTTCTCAAAAAAAACAAATAAATTCAATTTATTAAACAAATAAATTTATTAATAAATTAATTTTTAGTAATAAATTTTTAAGAGAATCAAATTCCGAAAAAATATGTAATGCGCAAGCAGGATTCGAACCCACGACCCTCTGATTACATGTCAGGTGCTCTATCGCTGAGCTATTGCGAGATACTATATTTACTATCGAATTTTTGATTCTCACATCTTTTCTCCACCTCCCATCCACGAGGCAATGTCGCCATTAAACAAATAAAATTTTTTTGGTGGAGAAATTTTTCTGGAAATAATTTTTTTTTGAGAAATTTTTCTGGAAATAATTTTTTTTTGAGAAATTTTTGTTCGAAAAATTTTCTTTAGAGAAATTTTTTCCGAGAAATTTTATGTGGAGAAACATTTTCCTAGACCCAATTTCTGGCGTGAAATCTATCAAATATGTGTATAAATACATTTACAAAGGACACGATACTGCTGCTGTTGTCGTTACTGACTCTAACACTAATGAAACAATTACCGATCATGATGAAATTCATAACTTCATGGAAACTCGTTACGTTGGACCTGTTGAAGAATGTGATAGAATTTCTGGTAGACCTTGACAAGAAGAAAATCATGCAATTATCCGTTTACCAGTACATTTACCAAATCGTCAAAATATAACAGTTCGAGATGGTGCAAATAATATTCAATTGAGAGCTGCATTAGAAAAACAAACTGAATTAATGGATTACCTTGAACTGAATGAACGAGATGCTGGAGCTAGACGCCTTACATATTTAGAAATCCCTGCTCACTATACATTGCACAAACGACATATGAGAGTTTCTATGATAGATGTTTGGCATTAGGCCTTATTGAAGATGATGCAGAGTGGAATCGTGCTCTAGCAGAAGCCCAAGCTTGGAGGATGCCTCGACAACTGAGAAGGTTGTTTGTCCGAATTCTGATATATTGTCAACCGAATGATGATTCTCCAGGTCGATATGATGATATGATGGTTCTCCAAGATGCTGGAGAACTTTGGGAAACATTCAAAGATTCCATGTCAGAAGATTTTCGACGTCGTCGTGCACCAGATGAGGCTTACAGAAAGGCTTATGTTCAAATAAATTCTCTGTTCACCCATGAAGTACCAAATTTCAATCTTTTCCCCACGATGCCTCAACTCATAAAATTTGACAATATTCATGACGATATTGATGATGACCCAACACCTCAACAGCATAAACAGATTGGCCAAGCCCCATACAAATTATGGTTCTCGGGAGTGATTTTAGACAGCTATTGCCTGTGAAAGTCCATGCAACACGCTGTGGGATGGTGAATCTATCTATAAAATTTAGTTCACTTTGGAAACATTTTCCAACATTTACATTAACTGAAAATATGCGAACTTCACCAGTAGAAGTCGAATTTGCTAAATTTTTATTGGAAATTGGGGATGGAACTTTAAACAATAACGATAATAATTTGGTCATCCCAGAAACATGTCTTGCCCCTCGGAACGGTGACATTGTACAGACAATCTTTGGGAATCTAATAAATAAACAATGATATGGAGATTTCGCCAAAGTTTTCATATTATATCCACGAGAAATGTTGATGTTGACGAAATCAATAGCAGAGTTGTAGAAATATTGGACAAGTCGACGGAACGAATCTATACGAGTGTAGATACCGTAGAGAATTGTGATAACGGTGATATTGATGACGCTATTCTTCCGGAGTACTTGAATACTTTGAATCCGCCATTTGTCCCACCACATGAATTACGTTTGAGGAAACATTGTGTTGTCATGTGGATTCGAAATCTTAGTATAAGCGAAGGTCTATGTAATGGGACGAGATTACAAATTATAGACCTTGAGAATAATATTCTACGATGTCAAATTTTAACAGATGACAAAACCTGTCAAATCATACTTATCATCGTATAACGCTTTACTGTGAGAATGTTTATCCATTCACATTCAAACGAAGACAATTTCTAATAAAATTAGCATTCGCTATGACAATCAATGAAGCTCAAGGCTAAACTTCCGATGAAATTGGACTAGATCTCCGCACAGATGTTTTCAGTCATGGACAATTATATGTAGGATGCTCTAGAGTTCGTTCTTGCAGATCGCTCCCTTCTAAAAAAAAGTATGAAATGTTTTTTGTCACCGTTTTATTTTCCCTAAACCTAGCTAGACTATAGTCATACTATATTAGTATAGCTAGTATAGCTATGCTAGCTATACTAGTTATACTAATACTATAGCTAGTATAGTATAGCTAGTATAGCTATACTAGCTATAGTAATACTATAGTATAGTACAGTATCGGGAAATTTTAGGGAAATTTTCTTAGGAACACCAGTTCACTCTGATTTAGGAAAATGTTTTTGTCACCTTCAAAAATCCACAGCATTTCGAGTTCTCCATTCATACAACAAATAATAATAATATAAATATTTCAATAGTATAGATATGATTAAAAATAAAAATATGATCGTTACAGCACTTCTCTTTCCAAAAAAACTTCCCAATATACGCGACCTTTAAGGGCAGTTGAAATAAATTTTGGAACCAAAAGCTATTTCAATTATCTGGGACCCTTAACCCTTATTCCTTCTGAAAACCCAGACGGAAAATTACAGAGAAAGAATAGGTTTCGACTCTAAATAATGTCACTATGGTTAATCGGTAATCGGTAATAACAATGATATTTGAACGTTATCCGTGAATTCAACATCAGTTCTCTTAGATAGGAAAGGAAGGCAGAAAGGAACGTCCATTAGATGTAGCATCCGGTTCATCTCTCTAAGGAGAGTAAGTGCCAAAAATACGGAATTCTGGTATGAAAGGGGCGTATGTCCACTCATTACTTCAAAATATTTTTTATGGTCTCTGGAACATTATTTAAGTAATTGAAAATTAAAATGACAACAAAGTGCCATAACTACTTTTAAAAAGAGAGGGACATATCTCCACATTTTGGTATTTCTATAAAACCCCTTTGGTATTTCTGTAAAGAAATACATTTTTTGGTAAGATATAGTATGAACATATTCATATTTAAACACCCAATATAGCTCGACACGCGCACGGAGAGCGCGTCCCAATTCTAGTACGAGATTTCATAGTCAATCAACGGACAAACAATATTGTTAAAAACTACGTGTACACAGAATTGTACGTATAACGTCTTTGTACATATTCATTTTGCTATTAGCATTTCTGTTTGATATAAAAAACCACAAACTTTCATCTCATTATGATTATTTTGACTAATTCTATAATAATTTTTGAGTACCAATCATCGTCAAATTATGTTGGTTACTGAAACCAATGAGTAACTCAGAATAACACTTCAAAAGTACTTATTTCAATTCCACCATCTTAATAAATCGTAAATATTATCGATGAATGCAATTTATTTGTTGAGTTATCTTTTGGGATTACATAAATCATTGAATAAATTTGATTGAATGAATGAGTTGTTCATAAGGTTCTCAGAATAATTCGGGAAAAATCATTTAAAAGGATCATGGGTCACATTTTACGACTAAGCACTGAGAATAATCGTTAAGAAACAAGTGAATTTTTTTTTTGGTTCAAATTGATTTTTCCATTTTTTTTGATGATTCCTATTCTTTCAATTAAATTGGAAACTATCATCAATTATTAATATTGACTTAGAAAAACTAAAGAATCCTCCATTCCCATTTTGCTTTCTGAATCAAGCGCGCAATTTCGATCAACCAATGAGGAATAGACATGGCAGTCTAAGCGTTACATTTGAAGCGTATGAACTTCTTAGAATAGGAGGAAAAAAAATAATAATAACAGGAGAGGATTCCATTATTGTCTTGTTCCATCGATTTCTTAATTAATCCATAATCAGATGTTATTTAGATCGGTTGAAATCGTTCTTTTCATTCATACTGTGTTCTACATATGGCCAGAGATCATTTGTTCGATCAAAAAATGTCACTTTGCATGAAAATAATTCAACTCATATAATTTTCCGTGATTATTCAAGCGATTCTGAAAGAATAAATTTCATCCATTCAATATGACATACCGCCAGTATGTTCTTCATTGACATTAAAACGATGTGATGATTATATTCAGCCTCTTATCAGGGAAGACATCCAACATTGAAGAGAAATTTAGACAGTGTTTTCGGAAAACTTCCAATATTATCCAATCAAAGTAACTATTCAAACGGCTCAAATGGAATTTCCTTAGTTGAATATGTTCTTTACTGATTAATTCGTATTTCTGTTGTGATTGATTCGTCCAGAAGAACGATCAATGATTCTAATCCTTCTAAAAGTTAATTATCTACATACATGAAGCCTCAATTCATCTTCAAAAGTACTGATATGATTCTTTTGTAACCATCAACAAAACGTCAATTCTCAAAAAATTTCCTAGAAGAAACATAATTGGAAAACTAATCATGGAAATAAGCTCCAAATTAGTGGGCATCTAACTGATCCTACTTTCAAAATAATCTGTGAGTATACATAAAATGGGTTTAATAATTGCGAGAAAATCCACTTATAAATTTTAAACAGATTTTTCGATGAATGGACACACCTTGAGAAGTACTAATCAGATGAGCCCAACAAGAAACTTGAAAATAAGACTTCAACAGGAAAAAATTGTCCGCAAAGTATGGAATTTCTATATAAAAAAACAATCGGTTTGCTGTCATTGAGATTTCCATGCACATACAGAAAAACAGACACTCACATACATACGCTAAGAATATCGTTTCCTCTCTTTTCGAACTATTTTAAGTGTCTCCTATTAAAAAAATGGAAATCGAAAATTTTCATGTCAATATAGCTTCCATTCGAAAGCAGAAATGGAAGAAGTTAATAAAAAAACATTTGATGAATTTATTCTCCGCACGCTAGAGCGCACGATCGGCTTCGTATACGAAATAATCCATGATTTCATCGGAAAATGCCGAACGAAGGTCGGTAAAGACGAAAAAACAGTTTTGCAGTCGAAAAACGGAGTTCTTACTTCAACGAGAAAAATCATTGTTCCTGCGCAAGAAGCCGAAGGGAGGTTAGTGTAGGCGAAAAAGCAGTTTTTCAGGCGAAAAACGGAATTCTTATGGGAAAAATCATCGTTTTGACGGGCAAAGCAAAAGAGGAGATCGATGTAGGCGAAAAAGCACTTTTGCAGTCAAAAAACGGTGTTCTTACTTCAACGAGGAAAATCATTGTTCTTCCGCAAAAAGCCGAAGGGAGGTCGGTGTAGGCGGAGAAGCAATTTTTCAGTGGAAAAAATATATTTTTACGGAAAAAATCAGAATCTCAACGGAAGTAGTAAGTATACATTCCTGCGAGACAGCGTACCCCTCCACTCCCCCACTGGCGGCAGTGCACTGTATACTAATGAGCTGGACCCAAATGTCTGGGTCCAGATAAAGATCTCGCGAAAATGGAAATCTATACATTCACACACACACACACACACACACACACACACATCCCGTGGAATAAATCTACAATTCCGCATAATATTTTTGTCCACTTGCAAAGAATTCTTTGGATGGAATTCATAAGTAGAAAAAAATTACGAAAAAATTTGAAAGATTCAATGTAAAGGAAAATTGTGAATTGTCTCTTTTTAGACAACATGAAAAAATCTGTATTAGGACTATGAGAATTGAATTTCGAATAACAAGTACCAACAATTCATACTCATGGTTACCATTTGATAGTTATTCTTGGAGTTAATGACATTGATTGTTGTCATAATGAGAAACACTTATGGAAGTGAAACTTCTTTTGGGAGGGTACGGACTTTTTTCTCGCGTCACGAAACGAGTGTAAGGCGTTCCCCTGAACGTGGTAGTAGAGTAATGGGGAGGAGGTTCCCCTGGAAATTTTCGCTGTTGCCGTCGGGTCGCTCTCCGGGTGCTGGTGGAAGCCTGTGTTTTTTTATTTATTTTTTTTCTTTTCAATCCACGGAGAGAAAAATATGGGAATTTATCAAATGATTTGTTGAAAAATTACGGAAAATTGTCATTCAAAGGAGGAGTTGTCATGGAACTCGACCGAAAAATATACATGCTCCACCTCATGATTTTTGCTTTCTATTTCTTGAAAAATTGCCATTTTACACCCGGCTTTAGATTAAAATATCTCGAAAACTATTCAAAAGTTATCGAGACATGCTGTGAATGAAATTTAGAGGGGAGATTAACGGATGAATGAACAAACCTCTGTTTTTTCACGACTCGTAGTTATTAAGATATCGATTTTTGAATGAAAAATTCAGAAAGGAGCGCTCATTGATTTGCTATCGAGCCTCATCTATCGTTTCTGAACTACTCATTCAAAAAATGATATCTGGAGAACTACTGGTCGTAGAAAAACAGCGTTCTCCTCATTTTGTTCGTCAATCTTCCCTCTAAATTTCATTCACAGCATGTGCCGATAAATTTTGCATAGTTTTCGAAATATTTTAATCCAAAGCCAAGTGTCAAATGACCAATGGCTCATGTATAAAAAATTTCACTTCTGTCACGTGGGTTCCACGCACCCTCTTTTTTTTACCAAAATAGTTAATAACAATATATCAAAGCAGATGTTGAAGTCTCTTTCTACAATATTTTCCAGTTCAACACTCTGAAAATTCTCGCGATGCAATTCTTCTTCCATACTGCATTCCAATATGATTCTCGCTACGTTTTGATCAAAAATTTTTTTGTCAAAAATACACTCTGATAGTTTATAGAGATTGAACATGAACTGATTGACTCGCTCCTATTTCTATATGAAATGAAAATTATTCGCTAAAATTTTGTTCATACTGTATGCTCATTGGTTGGCCCCACTCTAGGAGCCGCATTACGGGTTACTCTGCATTCAGTCTCAGAGGGTTAAAGGTCCACGGGTGTACTAGGAGACATGAAAGCCAGCGAGAAAGAAAAATGAGTGAAATTTTGAATCAAGAATAATTTGGAATTAATGAAAACAAGCAGAAGCCTCACTCTCGATGCGTTATCTGCAAACCCCACTCCTTGTGCGACATTGAATATTTTGTCAATTCGATTGGCAAAATGCTTCCGAATGGAATTCATCTATGGTGACTCGAATCGCTATTCATGTATCTCATTGCTCAAAAATTAACATTTTTCTCGCAACAAATACGCACTCATATATTCCAACAAATATTGCTCTAGAGTGTATCGATCTGATATTCAATCTGCGATACTTGGAATTTACTTGGAACTCGGAATCTTAGCTCAGAATAATCGATTAAATTGCAATGATATCAGATGGTACATAAAAATTCAATATTAGATGAAAATTCAGATCCTACGATGGAACACAAAAATTAACGTTCGGATTCCAAATAGGATTTCTATTCTTCCTGATTGCCGTCAGGATGGAAAGGTACTCATTTTGTAAAAAAAATTATCTACTTTCGAACGGTGAAATAAAAAATAGTACCGTTCCTAGGGAGAAAGCTAAGAAAAATCGTGGTTTTTGCAAAAACTCATTTATCGAACACCTTCACAAGAGACTTCTTCCGAAAAATCTGGAATTCTCACCATTTGTGGGGCTCATTGAGACGGATCTTCTGAGCTGAACTTGGATGTAATCGATTGGATAGTTTTCGAGATATATCCTCTTTCCATAAAATGGTTTTTGACCAATATCTCAGAAACCACGAGAGCCATGTCGCCCAATTTCCATACTGAACTTTTCATTAAGTGCACGAACTGACGGAATTTGAAGTCTCTAACTCAAATCATTTTTGAGCTATCATGTATAGTAAGTTCCGGATACAAAGCACTGTAATTGAAATTATCTGCAAATGAAAAATCTCAGCAAAATTTACCCCGAGTGAAAATTGTGAGTTCAAATGAGGAGTATTCCACCGCTGAGAGGGGGGGCGGTGAATCAATTTTTCGCAGAGAGAAATCGAAAAAGCGATTTTTCGAAAATTGGATCTCCTTCGAAAAGTATTCAACCGATTCCGCTCAAATTTCACTGACAGCAATTTGCATGGGGAAAGTACTGCTAAGTTTTCAGCTCACCAAGTATTACCGTTGCGGAGCAATGAGCTGATATCTGTCACCCATACACACACGCTCACACACATACATACAGACATTTCCTTAAAATGTCATTTCTCTGCGTTTTGGATCATTCTGAGTCATATTCCGATGAAATCTCGGAATCGAAAAAAATCACGTTCACAATGCTTACAATCGGAAGCAAAGGAATGAAAATTTATTTGGGGAACGGAAATACCACTTGAACATAAGAATCCAATCATAAGTGTTCAGTTAACTCATCTTGTGCGTGTTCGTCCAGTGCCGCGTTCAATCGTTGTGCCAATCACAGTTCTTTAACTTGATTCACACACTACATCTTGTGAAATAAATCCACAATTCCGTATAATAAAATTTTCCACTTGCAAAGAACTTTTTGAATGGAATCCACAAACAAGGAAAATTACGAGAAACTCCGAAACATTTAATGGAGTGTTACGTATAAGAATTGACTCGAGATGATTTATTCCGAGAAAAATCCCCAAAATATAATTCAATCCCGATTAATTCCCATTTACGTTAAAGTTTCTCTACTTTTTGGAATATCAATCGACTTCCGGGACTAGAGAGTCAGAAAATTTCGTTACTTACCGTGTTACTGATGTCCAGAGCACGTTGGGCTTCCTCTCGCAAGCTTTACGTAGATAGTCACTGCACGATAATTGTTCTTTACTGTTTTCTTCCCCCACGAAAAAAGTTCTATCCTAAAATAGAGCTCAAGATATATCCTGAAATATGACTAAAGATAGATTTTCAATTATAAGAAAAAATAGTTCCAAGATATACAACATTTTGCCGTTTTCTTATATTCCTAGGATATAATCTCCTCTTCTAATCTGAATTATAAAACTACAATTATAATTTTTTATTATAATTTTTATTATAAATTCTGGAATATAACTTCAAATTATAATCAGAATCATAAAATAAAGGATACAGTTCATAAAAGTATAATCTAGATTATAAACTTGCAAATCAAGTTTTTCTATCATGTAATTCTTAGAAACTGATGAGTAACACTCTTGATCATACTTGTCAATGATAAATAAGAAATACAATGTTCATACCAAATTTTTAAAGATACTCAAAGAGATTTCAGAATTAAACTTTTCAAATTAAGGCGTCTGCGCATTTGTTGTACGATCTGCATTTTCACTTTGATGTTCTTGACGTAGTTTATTCAATTTACCATTTATGGCAATGCCCAAGGCTGTTTGAGAATAAAAAGATGGAAACGCTGCTTGGACCGCTCCTAAAAAAATTATGAGTGAAGTAAGACTCAAAAAATGAACAAAAATATATTTATCTAACTATTTGTTACCTTTTATTGCGTTCATGATTTTCAAATCGAGGGCTGTGCGAGTAGGCTCTAGCTTGTTCGCTCCTTTCTTTTTAGACGCCCCTCCCTTCAAATTACTACGTAGTAGCACATCCATAGGGATCAATGCCAGCATCAATGAAATACCCATAGATGTAAAAGACGATTTAGTCCTTGCCAATGTCCACTGAGCTTCTGTTACCTTGACGCCTGAGCCTGGATGAATTTCAACCTGTTTGGAGAACGTTTTAATGTAATTATCATTCAGCGGGAGTCATAAAACAAATGATAATTGTTCATATCATTATTACGGAAATGATGGAAAGGAAAGAAACATATTAAAACGATTATCAACGAAAATTTGAAGTAGTAGTACCGGTCGATGAAAAAAAAAGATGTGTAAGTCAGTTCCTAACTAATTACAAATGATTCGGGAGAACGTGCTTTAATTAACTCGAAAAAGTGATTGAACTATTGAAAGTTATATCTTCAGCGTTTGAATATATTGACTTGTTTTTTCTTCCATTTTTTTTTCACATCACTAATCTCCTGTGATATCCATGAGGGAGAGAGAGGCAAATAGTTTCAGCTGCTCTATAATTAATATTTTCTCAATAACTATACGGAGAATTGAATTCTTTTTTCCTTTATTTCCTAGAATGATTCATCTTAACCGCTGCTATTTTCAGTAACTTTGATAATTTATATCTCATAAAATCAACAGGCAAAAATTATGAAAAAATTCAGAAGAATGTAAAAAATCATCATTCATACAGTAATAAGAAAGGAGGGATTAACTGTACTCGAATACGCTGAGATACTACCTCAAATAGGTGATGATATAGGATTAGAACAAAAACTCTTGTATGTTGGTAATTCTTCTGTAATTTCTTGCACTGGATAAGAAAATGATTTCTCTAGTCATTTTGCGAATGAATTAACAGCAAAACAAAATTTTTGAGTTGCTTTCCTCATCTTCATTAATGAAAATGACTGTGGAGGTAACTCGTGAGAACAGTTTTAGGCGCTTCTCATACATTCTTGTGTATACGTACCATTTTTTTGGTTTTATCAGAATTCACACCATTTTTTGTTGAATTGGCATGATCTCCAGAAATATCGTTGATCAATTTCTGCATGTTTTCAAATTTTTCTTCCAAATTTATTATTCTTTGACGATTTTCTCGGACCACTAGAAAAATTCAATGTATTCATTGCTCATTGCAGAAGTTGTTAATATGGATATATCATTTTGTTATCGCTATCACACTATCATTATTCTATCAAATTTCAATATGAACTCACTAAAAATGAGAGATTGACCACTTCCAAACTTCTACTAGTGTATGACTATAGGAATTAGGGGTAAACCGAAATTTTTTAAATTACTAAATATGAACTAATTCCCCTAATGCATTTCCAGAGAATATATTGGCAATGAATCATACCGGACTTGTCTATCGAGGCGTTGGGACTCAAATTTTCTTTTAAATCAAGTGCTTTGACGCCAGAAACACTGAAGGGATTCTTCAATTTGTGGGGAGAATTTTCATCAGAATCGGATGTTTCCAAATCTTGTATCTTCCTTTTTTTGTAGGCTGGTACGTCAGTTGAATCATTTTCACTTTCAGATGATGCCTGAATTATGAAATAAATGCCAAGTACAGAGTTTAAATAGCAATAATCTATGGAATTTATCTTAAATAGTAGAACTATCCTTAAGAAATGATTTTAGTCAAAACTTACGTCGTTTGAATTCTGTAAATCTCTAACGTTGTCCTTTTTAAGAGAACTTGAATCTTGAGGTTTCTCATTCACCTGCGTAAAGAATATCTAATTAACATCAGAATAAACAATTATGAATATACTTCAATAACTAAATCTATTATTAATATTTTTCATTTACATTAAGAGCTTTCGAAGCCTTCTTGATTTTTTTATCATTCTTCATATGCTGTTTATTATTGTTTGAAGTGCTTGGTAATACTTGTGGATTATTCACCCCGTTTGATTTTTCTGAAGCTTTTGCGAATGAGCTAATGACTCCAGCAGTAGTTTTCGGTGATTTTTGTCCTTGAATCATGTTGAATATTTTTTCGAGAACAACCAGACGATCTATAAACAGAATATCGAGGAAAACAATGAATGCTATTATCCCATATCATGGTGCACTGAGAAAAAACAATTCCAGTCTCAAAGAGATGTATTTCGTGCAAGTAAATATGAAAAGTTCGTCTTAAAGGAGCACTGATTATCTATATCTATATCTGAAGGAGATTATTACATTTATTGGCACAAAATACATTTCTTTGGGACAAGAAATTTTTCGTCTCAGTGTGGACTTCACTTTATGTTATTTTTACCAGATATTTGTATAATTAAACCATCGTAACACTTCCATCCACCTCTCGGAGGCTTCTTAGTATCGCGCCACTCGATGACATATGACTCATCAGAATCAGCAGGAGATTTTAAATATTCCTCGTAATCAAAATTTTTTATCCAATCAATTGGAACATCACAAGTATACTTTCCTTTATCTTCACCTGCTACCCATTTAACCAATGCATAATGCTTCGTCATATCCATTCTTGAAACTATAATCAGTAAAAGGCGGAAATTGTGCAATAAAAGTATTTTATCAATACAAAGCAATTGCGAGTACCACTGACAATAATAAGATTTGAGATTATATCCCAATACATTAGGATTACATTCAGTTATGAAAGGATCGTGACGTAGAAAAAAATATACATATCGTCGCCTTAGAGTTAAAGGGGCGTAAGTGCTGTGTATAAGCATAGCACTTACGCCTCTTTGTTTCTAAGGCGACGATATAAAACGTTTGACGACTAGCGATTCAAAGTTTTCCATAATGTCTTACTTACCGTCTCACAAATAACTTTATTTCAATAATTCACGAATAACTTCGAAAAAACTATTATTGATTGCAATGATGCACAGCGAAATTTTGATTTTATGTCAATAATGCTATTGCATCGAATTCCACGTGAGCCTTGCAATCAAAGATGGCGGATGATGGTAGAACAAAGGCAGATGACGACTTTATATACTTATAATGGTAATTATAATTTACGACGGGACGTAATACGCTAGTCGATTGACAAGTTATTGCTCTCACGAAATATAAAAATGAACACTCATAGTAACTACTAAATCTCATATGAAATATTGCGGAAAATTGAATTGAAATTTATCTCGATTTATTCTCAAAAATGTAGAATTTTCAATTATTATTGACAGTTTATGGAATGAAATTGCTATTGCACTTGATCGGATATTATGTAATGTACACTCTAGAAAAATTAATCATAGACGTGATGTTTAGTTTCAGGGGGTATTCCCTCTCTGTTTACTAGAAGTATCAGTGTGCGGAGGTTACTACACCGTACTAGCGACATCTGACAGTTAATACGCATAACATTCATTGCATCTGCAATGCAAGTATATAAATAAGTATAAAGATGATTAGTGAACAAAATTGCAGTTTAATTTATGAAATATTTTCCAACATTATATCAGTAGCTTATGTAGTGTATGCAATTTTTCCATTCATCAGAAGTATGAGTGTGTGTGTGTGGGAATTTACCAAAGGCTGCGAGTGACATCTACCAGTTGCTACGAATAATATCCATTGAATCGTTGAGATACGTTTGTAAATATTGTTAATGAATGACATTTCCATTCAATTTCTAAAATATCGTTGCATAAAGACGTTCCACCGATAAAACCAGACAAAAAAATATTTGGAGTTTCCATTTGACTTATAATGGAAAATTCTAAAAAGAGAAAGGGTCGATACAACCAATATAATTATTTTGGAAGTACCTCATCAATACCTGAACGTACTAAGCGACTTCAAACGAAAAGGAAATTGGAGGAGGAATTGAATGGAAAGTAAGTACTCATATTTCTGCAAAGGGCCCTCTATAATTGATTTTTATGTGCATAAAAAAAGTGGAATGTTGATTTTTACAGGAGTTCCATCCCATCCCAGGAACAGTCAAGTGAAAATCATCCAGCTCCCACCAGTAAATATGTATCAAATATTGAACTGCAGGTTTTTGTAATAATTGATTATTTTAATTTCAATTAATACGAATCATCTCAATCATTCCTCAACTCCAATATTTTTCAGCATCACGATGATATTGTCCCAGAACACGATCAACAACAGATTATATCATTAAAGCCATCAACGATTAATGATTCATCATCTAGCTATAGCACTACTGGTGCTGAAGATCCACCATCGGTACCTTTTCAGGCTGATTCTGACAATAACTCCATTAACAGCTCAAATGCATTTTCTGAAGATGGAGGAGATGATATTCCTGAAGCAGGTTCAATTGATGATTCAGATGAAGAGGAGGAGGAGGAAGACGAGGAGATTCCGGATGTCAATAATCATCTTGATATGGATAATGATACTCAATCATCATCATTCAATTCATCGGGTAGATATTCTCAAGATGTCTTGATCAGAGCTTTACTTGTAATGGCAACAAGATACAGCAACAACTCGACTTACATGGCAACTGAAAATGATTTCGAATTAATCAATCTATTCGCCAAATGTAAGCTTCCTCGTATTTCAAAGTATCATTACAAACGAATCGTCGATGCCTTTTCACCAAATATAATGGTTTGCCATGTTTGCGATAAATGTGATCGTTTTATTGGTTCTACAAGAAATGGAGAGAAAACGACCATTGATAATCGAATGGATAAGACAAAAAATAGATTGGTGAATGCAGTGCAACAAGATGTACCCGATAATCAGCACTTACTTTATTGCGATAATTGCAGAATCTCTATCGATATGGACAAAAATATGGAACTTGGTAACTTTTTTTTATACATTCCCATAACTCAGCAATTGAAGAATCTTTTCGAAAACTCGGAGAGTGATTTATTATACCCTGAAACTCGACAAAAAGAAAATCGCTATGCTATCGAAGACATTCTTGATGGCAGGCTGTATAAAAAAGTTATGAAGTCCAATGGGATGAGCCTTAATTTTAGCATCGATGGTGTGCCTGTATTTAGCAGCTCCAATTTTTCAATGCAACCTGTCACTTGCACAATTAATGAGCTTTCTCCAAGGGAACGTAGAAAAAACATTATGTTAGTAAGCCTTTGGTGCAGTTCTAGGAAACCCAATATAAATGAATATTTGAAGCCATTGGTAGAAGAAAGTAAAATACTTCACAACGAAGGATTTGTTTATAATCAAAAGGGAATCATTTTTACTAAAAAAGTGAAAATTTTGATGTGTATTTGCGATTCTATAGCCCGACCGACTGTTGCTAATTGTCATCAATTCAACGGAGAATATGGTTGTAATTTATGCTTGCATCCTGGAGAACGCATACCTAAAGGCAAGGGATCGGTTAATATTTATCCTATGGACGTAAATGGTAATGCGTATGGATCAGGTTCTAGAACACATCAACAAGTACTAATTGATGCTAAGGCTAAAAAACATGGTATGAAAGGTGACTCAGTCATTTCCGGTATTCCTGAATTCGATGTTGTGGAAGGTTTACCTCCAGATTATATGCATTCAGTACTGTTGGGCATTTGTCGGCAATTTTGTAATTTATGGTTCGACTCATCGAATAACAGTGAAAAATTCTACTTTGGAAATGTCCTACGAAAAGTTGACAATTTTCTTACATTCTTTAAACCAACACTAGATATTTCCCGAACTCCAAGAAAAATGAGTGAACGTATTCATTGGAAAGCACATGAATGGTGTACTTTCTTGTTATACTATAGTATACCAGTGCTAAAAGCTACATTTCCACCAGAATACGTGAACCATTGGAGTTTACTTGTTGATGGTGTTTCCATACTACTTGGATCATCATTAATGCCTTCAGAGATTGAGTTTGCGAAACAGTGCTTATTGACTTTCATAAAAGATACTCCGAAATTATACGCTCGCGAACATATTTCATTTAATATCCATTTATTAGCACATTTGCCAGATAGCGTGTTGAACTGGGGTCCACTTTGGTCCCACAGTGCATTCTTATCGGAAGATTTTTATCAGGAAATTTTGAAATATGTTCATAGTTCTCAAGGAGTATCAACGCAAGTTGTTGATTCGTTCAGAGAACGTTATGCCATAAATGAATTGTCGCGGTTGTATCAGGAAAAATTAACATTTGAGCAAAAAAATTACTTTTTTAGAGTTTTAAATAAAAAAATACGGCCACAACCAACTGCACACGTTGATGGTATATATATACTTGGTAATACAAGAGTATGCACAAAATTGAGTCGAGAATATTTTTTAGCTTTACAGCGAATCGGTGTCAATATTCCGGATGGCACACAAATTCAATATTTCTTCAGAGCCACTATCAGAGGCGAGATAGTTCATAGTAAGCAATACAAGAAGCCGAAAAAAAGATGTAATTATAATATTATAACGAACGATAACGAGATATTCCAAATTGAATTATTTATTGTAATCTATTATCAAAGTCAACCGAAATGCTATGCTCTAGGATACTATTTTAATAAACATCGACGTCAATCAATAGTCAAGAATCAAAGACTCAAGCACTTAATTCAATTAGAAAATCGAGAGAAAGAATTCGCTGCGTTATCCGTTAGAGACATTGAGAAAAAGGTCATCATATTAGAAATTGAGAAGAAACAAATACTTGTTGCATGTATTCACATTAATTGTAACGAAATGTTATATTAAAAATCATGAAAATTACAATTTTTTCTATTTAATTATTTTCAAAATGCATTTTAGCCTATATATTGATACTTTAAGCTTTAAGAAAAGAATATACGACTCTCCTTATTACCTGCTATTTCTTTTTTCTTACCTATTTTATATAGAATTTTATCAATTCCAATACACTTTCTTGAAGTGCTCTATTTTTTTTATAATTTCGAGTATATCCTGAAGATCTATCTGCGCTTATAATTTAGTTATAACTCACAAATATATAGCAGCATATATATTTTTATATTTTCCGTTATATTCTGTAGATATGAGTGGTTACATTTCAATCATGAAAAATATATAGATCGTAGTTTATATATTTTTATAATTTCTTTTATAATCAGAAGATCTAACCTCGATTATAATTTGATTATCATGAGCAGATATATTTCATCTTATATCTTTATATATTCTGAGATATATTGTTTAAGACACATATGAGGATATATCTTGTTGTTATAATTCTAATTATATCATAATATAATTTCTATTATAACTGGATGTATTTTTAAAAAAATTATAATTTGGAAGATATAACTGCACATATCATAGGAATATAAGTAATTATAAGAAATTATATCTGCTCACATTTTAGATTATAACTTTTTTCATGGGGGTTAATTAGTTCGAATTCTTTTGTTCACTTTTCTGTCACTGTATTTATTTGCCTTGATTTCACCTTCACTATAATAAAGAATAATATGGATTCACAAAATTATCACTGTTTGATTTAAAATTCTGCCTTCGACTCTATTATGAGATTCTGACGGATAAAGGTGTACATAGACGATTTGATTATGATTTAATGATAGAAAGCGAGTTTTATGTATTTTTCTATTTTTATTGAAAGGATAGAGTGATCAACCGCACCGTTATCTGCGGTGTTGATCGGGTTTTTATAGAATGGTCAACCGCACCGTTATCTGCGGTGTTGACCAGGTAATATTTAAGGCCGAATAGGTTGAGGGAGGAAAGAGTAGTCAACCGCACCGTTATCTGCGGTGTTGACCAGGTTTTTATAGAATAGTCAACCGCACCGTTATCTGCGGTGTTGACCAGGTAATGTTTAAGGCCGAATAGGTTGAGGGAGGAAAGAGTAGTCAACCGCACCGTTATCTGCGGTGTTGACCAGGTTAAATTTTTAAGGCTCTGAAAAGGAAGAAATAATTGATTAATAAAAAAAAACTCGGTTTCACTCAAATGATTTTAAATTTATTCAAATAAATTGATTTGTTTCTATCAACGCGAGGCTTCGTCAGATCTCAGAATAAAGAGGGAAAATTGTTTCGTTCGGTTTAATTCGGTCGAGAGAAAATATTTCACTTGATAATAAAAATCAGAATTGATTAATTGAAAATTATTTGGCTTTAAAAAAACTTCGATAATAAAAAAAAATTCTAAGTTGTAATTTAATAAAAATATTCTAAGTTCCGATTGACAGAAAAATTCTAAGTGCCGATTGAGTAAAAATATTCTAAGTTCCACTTCAATAATAAAAATTTTCTAAGTGTCGATCGACTGAAAATTTTCTAAGTCCCGATTCACTGAAAATATTCTAAGTCCAAACTGAGTAAAATTATTCTAAGTCCAGAGTGAGTCACCGCGACCGCGTCCGGAGGAGGAGGTCTTTACCAGTTGAAGTTGAGCGATGAACTGACTGAACGAGCCTCGCGCATCTAGGTACATGGACAATTTGGCGGCTTGAGCCGGTAGGGTGGGAGTACAATAAGTGGGGATGCGCTGTGAGTTTCTGGCGCAACTAGGTGGCTGGTGGTGACTGAGCTGGTGGGGAGCGCCTTTCTTCTACCCTTGTGCTGTAGCCTGTCCATGCGCTGAGGCTTATATATATGTATCTTATGATATGGTAGTTTTACAATAAAGATTATTACATTAAAAATACAATATTGTTGTTTTCTTATATATAACCTTATTTTTGACATATTAATATATTGTTTTATATGATTTTAAACAATTTTAAAGTTGATTTTTCACTCTTCGGAAATGGCTTCCTTTTTACGTCCTGATGTGTACCTTATAAACCGATTTTGTCAAATCCCCTTTGAAGTGGGACAAATTGACAATTTTCTATATTTGAACTTATTTTTGACTAAATGAACGAATTTTAGTATCAAAAGTTGTAAATTATTTTTTTATAAACAATTGATTGTTAATAACTTTGTGAGTTAACAATATCTGGAATCGTGCTATAGTGCATCTGAAAGGCCATTGAATTTAATGATTTTTAGCATCGGATTCAAGTCTTTAACTTTTATAGTTTCGGAGTTATTTATATTTAAAGTCGGATGACCTTGAAAGTGCTATTTGTTAATAACTTTTAAAATAATAACTTTAAAAATATAAACTCAATTGCGTCTGGAAGAGACTATTTTTATCTATTTTTCAAACTTGGTTTCATCTTCCTAAGTTAATAACTTTTGTTGTTATTCAATTGTTAATTTAAGTCCAAAAATGGTTTTGCATAAATTTTGGTTTTTCTTAAATTTTCTTTTATGAACTTTTAGTTTGAATTATTTGATGATTTTACGAATGAAAATTATTCCTTAATATTGATTATTATAAAAGTTATTGATTTTTGAATATTTGCCATGTATTTTGTATATCTATATATATGTGAATAAATTTAAATGTTGAATAACTTTGTTGCTATTGGTTTTATCGTTTTCATTTCTGGAGGTTATATTCTTCTGATGTGATTATCTTTGCATTCTGTAGGTTTTAATAATTCTCTAATGATTTTTCATGTAAATTGTTTATAACAAATTATTGTAAATATTAACTTTTGTCAAATTTTCTTAGCGTATTGTATAGCTTGTATTTTTTCATTAATTTTAGTACTAGTTTGGTTTCTTAATCATCATAATTTTGGAAGCTATGAATTTTTGAAAGTTCAGAAATAAAAAGTTTGAATGTATGTGTGTGTATATGTTATAAAATTCATATCTCGGTTAATTATGAATATTAAGAGTTGATTTTCAGTATACTCCAATATCTCGATGTCAACTACATTTTACGTCTATTTTCGTATTTTTACAATGAGTTTTTACATAAATTGTTTATAACAAATTATGTTGCAAATTGATTTTTCAATTGTTTTCCTTCTGGAATCGTTAGTTCAAATTATTTAACGAATTTTAGCATCGGAATCGTTTCTTGATCTTAATATTCAAAAGAGTTATGATTTTTCAAAAGTTTGACATAGAGTTATGAGAGTCACTGGTGGGGGAAGTTTTGTCCACAGCGTGTGGCTGCGCGCACCTACTCAGTGAAGGTCGCTGAAGGCCGGCACGGTCAATACTTTTCCGTTGGCCTTTAAACATGTATATCTTTGTTTCTATTAACAGAAATTTGTTGTAAATTGGTATTTAAACATTTTTAATGATATTTTACTTGTTTTTGACAATTATGTTCGTTTTGCTTGATTTGTTAACATACTTTATTGATGGACTTTTCAGATTTTTCAATGAATTTTAATGTTTTTCTTTCTGATTTTATTGACTTTCAACTTTTAGTGTACTTTCATGTATTATTGACCTCTTTCAGGGTAAATTGGTCCAGACATTGGAATTGTGGGCCTTTTCGACTGAATTATTAGTTATTCTTGATTATTATTGAAAAGTACGTATGATCACGCAGATCAATACGTAACAGGAGAAAAAAATTATGAATTATATTTGAAGTTAATGAAATTCGTTGTTGTGAGAATGAGAAAAACTTGTTTTTCACCACAATATGTTATAAACATATGTCACAGTCTCGCCGTACCAATGTTTTCCAGTTCCACACTCAGAAATCAGAACAATCCCTTAATGCAATTGTTCTTCCGCACCGCATTTCAATATAATTCTCCACACGTTTTGATTGGAAATTTTTTGTCGTAAATACACTCTGATAGTTTATACAGGTTAAAAATGAACTGGTTGACTCACTCCTATTTTATATAGGATGAAAATTATTCGCTAGAATTTTAAAGTTTTAGAATTATAATTTTCAATATCAATCAAAATGAAAGCTCAATTCCCGGTCTCAAGAAAAAATAATGCAACACCATTCTAGTTCATAATAGTTGTTCAAAAATAGAAATTAGGAGAAAACAATGTTCCGACGTTACACTCGAGTGAACGTCTGTTAGAGTTCGGAAATCATCCTGGTCACAGATTCCCACATGACTTTTTCCAGATTCTAGCATGAACCTGTTTCAAGGTACCATCCCCACCAGGTAATTCAAGATTTTCCAAATTTCCATCAACTGGAGGGGGAATGAGTGTATAGAAAGAACAGTCTTTTCGTTTTATCAGTTTCCCTCTCCCACCTCACAACCTCAGGTTCCCTCTTCCACCGCGCGAGAGGAAATTCAGAGTCATGATCGAAGTAAAGTCGGCGTATATCAACAAATGTTGCTCTAAACAATGGAATTAACAGTATTCAATTTTCGAGTCAATCACATTCACAGGGACCGGGCTATTTTCGCATGCAGTATCATAATAATAATAATGACACTCATGGTCGGTTATGGGATAATTTCAGAAGTACTACTGGTTAAATACAAAACAGATCTAATGAAGGTTGCATTCAGTAGATGAATTGTAATGCGATAACTAGAGTTCCGGCTTTGTCGAGTAGTTATCATTTTCGGCTGCCAGATCCTAGTCTTCCACCACCTAGTTATAATGTATTTCGTATTAATAATGATAATCATTATGAGGTGAATTTACACCAAAGAAATGTCAACTCTTTTGATCCACAGCATTTAAACTAAACGAAGGCACGATCCGACGAGATATCGTATCGTGCCGTAATAATTTTGACTTTGTTGATGATTTAAGTAGAGACGTTGAGGGGGACTGGAGCCAAAGAGGAAGTTCGCCTAATACTATTAAAAAATGCCTCCATATAAAAATACAGATTTTTAATATCCAAGTTGAGGCATTGGTTGACTCGGGTAGCCAGATTACGTGCATGTCTGAGAGTTTTCCTAATAATTTAAAGAAAACAATGTCATTCAAAGAATTGCCAGTATCAAATGTGAAAGTAATGTTAGCTGTCAGTAAACGATCTATATCAGTGAAAAGACAGGTTTTGTTAGAAATTAGTATTCATGATATTTAATCGAATTTTGTATTTTTAATTATTCCACATTCAACAAGTGATATTATTCTCGGGAATAATTGGTTACGGGCTCAAAAAGCAGTCTCGATTATGATGAATGTACGGTGAGATTGTGGCGGCGGTTGTTTCGTTTGAGGGAACGGTGTCCTGGACTATGCCTTTCATGGACGATTCACGAAATGAAGAACTACAATTGACAGCTCTGATATTAAATAAAAATTCAAGTATTCAATTAACATTCTATTGAATATCTTCAAAATGAGTGAGTTTAGAGAAAAATGTGCAATAACTTTTTTGTACAGAATCTCAATAGTTACAAAAAAAGTTTCCGGATACTTTGCCCTAAACCCAGCATCTTCCGAGATCATCACAGTTTGAAGAGCGATCAGCAAATGAAACTCACCAAAGTTTCCACCGCTGTGGCTGGCGGGTCAGGCCTCAATGCTTGCTTTGCAGGAGGCGGTGCCGGCTGGTTTACCGGCGGCACCTGCTGTTGCATCCCATTCTGCTATAGTACCTGCTGCAGCACCCCATTCTGCTGAAGTATTGGGCCCCCCAGCTGCGGCCCCAGTGGGTTTGGTTCTTCAGCATTATTCTCAGGTTGCAGTGGCGGACCACTCGGTGAGTAATCGCTGTCACTGAAAACTATTTTAGAAATAATTAAAAACAAGTTCCCGAGACATTATCAAAAAAATAGAGTTTATTTCTCAACTATTTGCCTGCAATAGTAGAGAAACTAGTTCGAGTGATTTTCCTTCATTTCTTTGTAGCTCGTGAAACTCTCCACAAGTAAAATGAAATACGTAAAATCGTTCTATCTCATCTACTTTCCAACATATTTTCTGTTTGTCCGGTCCACTATTCGTTCATTCTTTACACTGAGAAAAAAAATGATTTTATTGAGAAAATTTGTCTTTGAATTGGAGGAACAAAACGAATTTCTTGATCAATTAATTGATTGACGTAAAAAATTTTCTTTGAAAAGAGTATATTGATTGGTGAAACAAGCGATAAAATGATCAATTTAAAAAATCTCGAATTTGTTCTAGATAACTAATAAAAATGAATTTATTTCAATCTACTAATTTTTAAAAGTTGATAATTATTGACTCTTCTCAGTTTCAAAAAATTCAATTGTTCGGAGTAAGCATTTTTTCCTCAGTGTAATGATATTTACTATTCAGTTTGAAGTTCACGTGATATTGGGAATTTCCAATCTTTTTATTTCTCAATAAAATATATATTTTCTCTCAATGTAATAAAGGAGTAAATTTGATCTTTTTCTGCAGTTAATTTTCATAATATTCTGGGAACTGAGAAAGATAGCAGAGTTTTTGCAAGAACCTTTTCCGTACAGGACAACCAAGGCTATCAAAACTGTTCTTACAAAAATCCCGCTATTTAACTTAGTTTCGGAGATATTACATAAAAATTAACTGCAAAAATAAACAGCTTGTTCGTTTCTACTCCTTCATTATTAAATTTTATATTTGTTACTTACAATTCCTTCCCGCATAACGTCGTTCGAGATCATGATGTGATAGAAAGGAAGTTCCCTTGTGCAAGTGGGTGTCCATTGGGACGTAAGCCTCCATCACCCCTTCCTTGAACTTCCTTAGCAGCTCTCGCATTAGCCTCTGGATTCATCTGATTATCGACTCGTTCTGAAATAGAAGAAAAAAAAATATTATCACTTGAAAGATTTTTACCTGGTTTTTAAGGGAAAACAAGGCGAAGTGGATTGTAGCCAGTTATCAATAACTGTAGATCAGTTCAGTGGAATTCAAAGATCTTTTGATCATTTTGGAACGTCGAAGAGAGTTTTCAAATAATAAAAAAAGTAGAATTGCACTCTGCGAATCTCAAGTTATTGATAGCTGGATAGATTCCATTTTACAATGCTGTGCAAAAAAATTCAAAAGAATTTACGAATCGAAAAGATGCGGGGAAACAATGAGATACATTGACATCATGACCGGATTTGTCCAATGAATTATGAATAATTTATCGGACAAGTTTGATCGTAACCTCAGTTTGATCTCATTGTTTCACTACATCTTTTTGATAAGTACATTCCTTTATTTTTCCACTTATTACTATAATCATGTACCTCCGTTCTGTTTTAACGAAACATCGGGAAAAAAGGCACCTCAATTTTTTGTTCCACTCCATAAACTTATGATAACAATTCTACTCACCAGACATTATCACAGATATTCGTCCGAAATGACTATTTGCACGAGCCACGGGTTCACGGGTGTGTGTGGGAGACATGAGAGCGAGTGAGAAAGACTCTGTTTCAGCTCTCTTCTTTCTCGCTCGCTCTTCTGTCTCCTATGGACACCCATCAACCCGTGGCTCGTGCAAATAGTCACAACGATATGGTGACTTGTTACACTGGCGATTGGGGATGGGGCAAGTGTGGCGCACGTGAATCTCTGGCCCCTTACGCAAAAATTCTTTGTCGTTTTTGCATGCGTGTGAGAAAGCCATTAATTTCTCTAAAGCTTTTATTGACGACGATTACATTTATCGCGGAAATCATCGTGTTTTTTTTTCACAGAGAATTAGCATGGAAGCTTATCGTTATAAAAAGGCTCCCCTAGAAGTGGTGGAAAAGACGATTACATCTGTCAAAGGAAAGGAGAAAAACAGAACCCAAACGGTAAGTGTCAATTGAAAAAACCTAATTATTCCAGAGAATCCATGTTTACGAATAAGTTTTCAACTCCCCGATAAGGGTAGTTTATGCAACGGCCCCAAAAATAAAAAATCGATTTTTCGGTAATTTGTCAGTTTCACTCTGCCATATATTCCAAAAATTTTCAATAATTTTATCAAGTTTTTTATTTTAAATTGATGTGTCTTGATGTAGCAGAGGCCAGTGGTAAGATTTTAAGGCAGACGGACAAAATCCTAATTAAATTTTTTTCCAAAACATCTAACTTTGTTTGGAAGTCACTAACCAATTAAACCAAAAAAAACAATAAATGAAAATTGAGATTATCACCACGTTTGGCGTAACCCAAGGCCACGACGAGGACGTAGTGGTGCATAGGCCTCGAAAAGGAACCTATCACGACCCATCCCATGAACGGCACTCGGGATTTTTAGATGAAGAATATATTGACAAAAACCTCCGCCCACCTTCATTGGGCATAAAAAATTTAATTTTTATATTACATGGAAACAAGTACTTCATGCACAATGTGCTTTCTAAATGTACCTTTTCCTTCATTTGTCAATAATTTGTACACTTCACGTGGGACAATTTCAATCTGGAATATCAATTAAAAAATAGTAACGAAAAAAAAGAAAAAAGACGAAAAAAATAGTAACGAAAAAAAAGAAAAAAGACGAAAAAAATAGTAACGAAAAAAAAGAAAAAAGACGAAAAAAATAGTAACGAAAAAAAAGAAAAAAGACGAAAAAAATAGTAACGAAAAAAAAGAAAAAAGACGAAAAAAATAGTAACGAAAAAAAAAGAAAAAAGACGAAAAAAAACCTCAATAAATTTAATACGGATTGAATGAAACTTCAAAATACTCATCTGAAAAACTGGATTTTCCAAAAAAAACCAAGACGCAGTGGTGGCAACTAGCTCTTAAAACAAAACACACAGTTTTGATGTTTCACTACAGAAGACTCAAATGACACTGGTCTAGAAAAGGCTCATTTGGTTGAATTACCAAATTTGCCATTTTCATAAGATCATTGGTCTCTGTTTATTATTATGTTTTCACACCAACTGTCTTTGTCAGGGAGAAATTGACGCTTTCAAACATGCGTCACCTCTCAGCCCGCCCCTCCCCTCTCACTCAATCAAAACATCAAACTCTGCTCTATTGAATTTATTATTTTACTTCAAATTACTGTGAAATGAAATTTTATTAAAGTTTGGATGATGTATTCATTGAGTTGTTAAACACAATGAATAAAAATCAGAGGGTCGTGGGTTCAAATCCTGCTTGCGCATTACATATTTTTTCCGAAATTTGATTTTCTAAATAAAATTTATTAATAAAAATTAATTTATTAATAAATTTAATTGCTTAATGGCGACATTGCCTCGTGGATGGGAGGTGGAGAAAAGATGTGAGAATCAAAATTTGATGGTAAATATAGTAACTCGCAATAGCTCAGCGGTAGAGCACCTGACATGTAATCAGAGGGTCGTGGGTTCAAATCCTGCTTGCGCATTACATATTTTTTCCGAAATTTGATTTTCTAAATAAAATTTATTAATAAAAATTAATTTATTAATAAATTTAATTGTTTAATGGCGATTCAAGTTTTTCGGCTCGAAATTAACAAACCAACTTATATTTACATTTTATAAAAAAATTTTTATAAAATGAAATTTTCATGAACCGAACTCAATGCGAGCCTAGAATAGGTGCACTGAGCACGGCGGAAGAAAAACATTTGAGATAAAACATTTAAAACACTAATTTTCAGTTGGCAGAGCTATACTGCCAAATTACCGATTTTTCGATCAATGTTCATGTGTTAAGACCTTCCCGACATTTTTTGATAGTTTTCGCGATCATGTCTGTCTATGTGTTTATGTCTGTCTGTGTGTTTGTGTGTGTGTCTCTGTGTGTATGTCCGTGATCATTTTTTTCGTTCACGTTATCTCATAAAACAATAATGTGATCGATGTCGTAATCGAAGCATCTTGACATAAGTTCGCGGTCATTCGATTTTGATCGGAATCGATCCAATACTTTCTTAGTTTTCTAAGGGAAACATTATCATGTTTTTCCTCAATTTCCCAAAAAGTGGAATTTTTTATGCACTACCCCCGAAAAGGAAAAATTGTTTTTTTTTATTGATCTCCTTATTTTGAGATCTCCCCAACATTTTTTGATAGTTTCCACGATTATGTCTGTTGTTATTTATCGTCTTTATCATTCATCATTTTTTCTAATAGTAAGTGAGAAGAATTATCGGGAAGTTCTTAGTGCGGCTTGAAGTCGCAATACATTCTCACTAATTCCTTCTAATTAGCAGTAACAGCATTCACGAGCGAGCGAGCGTAGCGAGCGAGTGATTGCTCACCGCTAGTTTTTTATTAATTTTTGACTAATATCTCGTAAGTTAAGTGAGATAGAGCGCTTTTGAAGAATCTTATTTATAGTAAATTTCAAGAGTTGTAGAAAAGGACTGAAGTTCAATTGCTCTATCTCATTTACTTTCCGAGATTTTTCATGAAAACGGTGAAGCCCGAGTCAATTTTATCCTCATATTTTGCTGAAATTGTGGTGCAGGATTTTCTGAGGAGTGTGAGGCTGCAAAACCAGCCGGAGGCAAGTTGTAACTGTCAATTCATTTTTTATAGATAAAAACAAAGGGTTTTGTGTAAAATTCCATTTTTCACCTATTCAACTGTCTTACTCATGAGTAATTTTGCATAAGAAGCAAAATTTCTTTGAAAATTACAAATCGATAGATATAACCGTGTCGGAGTAATGCGGTGATATCGTCACTCCAGTAACAAATCATCGTAAGTGCCAAAAACTCGAGAATAAAAATCAGAAAGTCACATCTTTGGAACCACTGCTAAAATATATTTTATGACATTTTGGACGTTTTTTTCTATAAATTCTAATAACAGTGTGACGTAACTACCAGTCTAAGAGAAAAAAAACTTTTTTTGACATTCACGTCTCTCTGTTTTTACTGTTTTTCAATACAGGGAAAATTGATAACGCCCTTATCTCTGTTTGTTTTCAAGACTTTTTAATATTGGCGAAAGTAGAAGAAAGTGAACATTACAATGGAACGATCAGGGATAGATTTTTTTGATGATTCCATCGGAAAGTTCAGGAAATTCGCGATGGAAATCATGAGTCAGAAATCATTTTTCTGTATTTTTTCAAAATTCAATTTTTTTTTTTCAAGGTGGGAAGTGTTATTCCTTCCCATTTTTGGGAAAAATTCACTCTTTTCAACATTAAATATGTCATTTCCGGTTCTATTAATCACAGCTAAAATTTCATGAGGATGGAAAGTAAGAACATTTGCCATCGATTCACGGGGCTTTGAATTTACAAAAATCGATTTTTAAGATATTTATGGGCATTATGTGAAAATAAGTCTTTGCCCATAACTATTTTGAAAATCGATATTTTTCAATTGATAACTCCATAAATAGATGGCTAACGATCAATGCTACGCTCAATAAAACTGTCAATATTTTGGAATTGGTGAATTTTCCAAAAATGAAAGGGGGACCTTGAACAAAAAAGTTGAATTTCTGAAAAATACAGAAAAATTATTTCTGACACAGCATTTCTCTCGAAAATTTCCTCAGCTTTTCAATGGAAGGACAAGAAAAAACCTGTGTCTAATATTTTCATTTTTTTAAGAATTTCTCACAACATAGATATCAGAAATCCAATTGTATCCATGTTGCTCGTCGTGTCTATTTCCCCCACCTTTCCCTAAGCAAGTAGTCCCTCATTGGGTGCGTTATTCACCATTTCTTCTGGTGAGTAAAAACTGGTAGAAACCAAAAGAGGTAAGTGTTGGGATACGAGTCTCTGTTAGTGATTTGTGACACTTACGACCGTTTGTTTTCCATAATTTTTTTCTTTGATTCATGCGAGGAAAACCCATGAGATATTGATTGGAGTGAAAAAAAGATATGACATTATGTTATTTGCAATATGATAAGATTGACAAGATGGTGTTTACGACCATTTACTACTAAGGCGACGATATGCGTCATCACACACATACAGAAATCTTTGCAAGGCATCATTTCTCAACTTTCGGATCATTTTCAGTTTCCAATAAAAGCTCGAAATCGAAACAACTGTCTGTCTGACTTTTCCGTGCAAAATCACTGAAATTTCAAACAAGTTGTATCTCTACTGAAATTCCAGATAATTACGTCATTGAAAAATGAACAAATCATTGATTTTCAAATAATTTCACGCCTGAATATCAATGAAATTTCTGAATTTCAGTTCAATTGTTTCTTGGAAATTTAGAGAAAATAGGAAAGATTCACAATAAAATGAGAAATTCAAGTCATTTTACTTTTGAATATTCATGATCAGTACGAAATTCAAGTGAGTTGTAGTATTTTCGTCTCAATTCCACTTAGAACTCATAGATTCCTCGAATTTCTTCGGAAACTCTCAGCTTTCATAAGCATTTTTCCATTAAAAAACATTCAGTGAAACATTCAATTTCCTATGAAATTTCAATTTTTTTCTAACAGTGTAGCTTTCATCTGTAAGGCCGACAGCACACACTAGAGCCACGTCTCTTAACTCCCATCAACTCGATATGCCAAACAGACGTAAGTACTGGAGGTATGCGATTTTTTTGCTGTGAATTTTAGGAGAAGGAAACTGCAGTTAGTAAAATACTAATAACGAACAACTGTATGTGCTGGAGATACGCATATCTGTCATTAGCATTTTTTCGAAGATAAAGACAACACAGCACTAATCGTTTTAGAACAATGGGACGTAAATGGTGGACATACATCCATTCATTTGTAATAGGTCTTATTTATGCCTATGTGTTATAATTTTTTTTCTGCCAATATTATTGCCTGAAATACCCAGAAACTAGCCAATTGCAGCAAACAAAACATACACTACTCTTTTCTCAAAAAAATTTCTTTCTAAGGCAATGATATTATGATTTGTATATTCTGCTATCAAAAAATTCGATTTATAAATCGATAGTGAAGTGAGCAGATAACTCAATCAATTTCGCTTTCTCGTTTTTCCATCAGTCATTGATCCCAGTTTTCCGTCAGTCTTAAAATGATTCAACCTGAGCATTCAGCATTGCTCAAATCGAATCATCGTAAGGAATCCTTCAAGAGCTATAAGTCTAAATAAATTGAATATTTGTATGAAGTGTTCATTATATTTTCAAAACTTATCGTTGAAATTTCCTCATTCATTTTTTAAATTTCCTGATAATGTTCAGTTGATTTCTCAGAAACTAGGGGAGATAGAGAAATTTTCATAGAAATCTTGCGATCATTGATGCAATGTACTATTAGCAGGAAATATTTGTTAATTTAACTCAATTCCACTCTAACGAACAATCATTCAAAACTTACTTCTTCAGACATAAGCTGGTCTATATTTATAAAAAATGACCGAACGACCCACAATTCTGCTAGCTGATCTCAGGAAAGAAGAAGGACGAAATCTTTACGTCTTTTTTGAAATTTAACGGGTGAGATAGCAGTCACGATTCCAATATTCAGAGTGGTGAATTCAATAGATTTTTTTATTCAAAAAGACAAGTGATAATCTTCACTGAACGATACAATTTTCTAACGCGGCGTTATCAATTGCAACGAGCTAGAGGAGCAAAGAAAGAGAGGGCAAATCTGACCTGAACATAACGATATTCGCTGACTGCATTTTTTCTCTGAATCGGGTGATCGCTGGACAATGCATCGACCTTGAATTTGTAGCTCATTACGACGATACTAGGACTTTACTTGTTACGTATAAGAATTGACTCGAGATGATTTATTCTGAGAAAAATCCCCAAAATATAATTCACTCCCGATTAATTCCCATTTACGTTAAAGTTTCTCTACTTTTTGGAATATCAATCGACTTCCGGGGCTAGAGAGTCAGAAAATTTCGTTACTCACCGTGTTACTCTTTTCCAGGTCACTTTGGTCTTCCTCTCGCAAGCTTTACGTAGTATAGTCACTGCACGATAATTGTTCTTTACTGTTTTCTTAATTAATTCGAATTCTTTTGTTCACTTTTATGTCACTGTATTTATTTGCCTTGATTTCACCTTCACTATAATAAAGAATAATATGGATTCACTAAATTATCACTGTTTGATTTAAAATTCTGCCTTCGACTCTATTATGAGATTCTGACGGATAAAGGTGTACATAGACGATTTGATTATGATTTAATGATAGAAAGCGAGTTTTATGTATTTTTCTATTTTTATTGAAAGGATAGAGTGATCAACCGCACCGTTATCTGCGGTGTTGATCGGGTTTTTATAGAATGGTCAACCGCACCGTTATCTGCGGTGTTGACCAGGTAATATTTAAGGCCGAATAGGTTGAGGGAGGAAAGAGTAGTCAACCGCACCGTTATCTGCGGTGTTGACCAGGTTTTTATAGAATAGTCAACCGCACCGTTATCTGCGGTGTTGACCAGGTAATGTTTAAGGCCGAATAGGTTGAAGGAGGAAAGAGTAGTCAACCGCACCGTTATCTGCGGTGTTGACCAGGTTAAATTTTTAAGGCTCTGAAAAGGAAGAAATAATTGATTAATAAAAAAAACTCGGTTTCACTCAAATGATTTTAAATTTATTCAAATAAATTGATTTGTTTCTATCAACGCGAGGCTTCGTCAGATCTCAGAATAAAGAGGGAAAATTATTTCGTTCGATTTAATTCGGTTCGAGAAAATATTTCATTTGAGAAATAAAATTAAAAATTATTTGAATAAAAACTTCGATAATAAAAAAAAATTCTAAGTTGTGATTTAATAAAAAAATATTCTAAGTTCCGATTGACAGAAAAATTCTAAGTTCCGATCGAGTAAAAAGATTCTAAGTGTCGATTGTGTAAAAATATTCTAAGTTCCGATTCAATAAAATATTCTAAGTTCCACTTCAATAAAAATTTTCTAAGTGTCGATCGACTGAAAATTTTCTAAGTCCCGATTCACTGAAAATATTCTAAGTCCAAACTGAGTAAAATGATTCTAAGTCCCGAGTGAGTTACCGCGACCGCGTCCGGAGGAGGAGGTCTTTACCAGTTGAAGAGGAGCGATGAACTGACTGAACGAGCCTCGCGCATCTAGGTACATGGACAATTTGGCGGCTTGAGCCGGTAGGGTGGGAGTACAATAAGTGGGGATGCGCTGTGAGTTTCTGGCGCAACTAGGTGGCTGGTGGTGACTGAGCTGGTGGGGAGCGCCTTTCTTCTACCCTTGTGCTGTAGCCTGTCCATGCGCTGAGGCGTATATATGTATCTTAGGCTATAGTACTTTTACAATAAAGATTATTACATTAAAAATACAATTTTGTTGTTTTCTTATATATAACCTTATTTTTGATATAATAATATATTGTTTTTAATGATTCTAAACAATTTCAAAGTTGATTTTTCACTCTTCGGAAATGGCTTCCTTTTTACGTCCTGATGTGTACCTTATAAACCGATTTTGTCAAATCCCCTTGGAAGTGGGACAAATTGACAATTTTCTATATTTGAACTTATTCTTGACCAAATGAACGAATTTTAGTATCAAAAGTTGTAAATTATTTTTTTATAAACAATTGATTGTTAATAACTTCGTTAGTTAACAATATCTGGAATCGTGCTATAGTGCATCTGAAAGGCCATCGAATTTGATGATTTTTAGCGTCGGATTCAAGTCTTTAACTTTTATAGTTTCGGAGTTATTTATATTTAAAGTCGGATGACCTTGAAAGTGCTAATTGTTAATAACTTGCAAAATAATTACTTTAAAAATATAAACTCAATTGCGTCTGGAAGAGACTATTTTTATGTATTTTTTCAACTTGGTTTCATCTTCCTAAGTTAATAACTTTTGTTGTTATTCAATTGTTAATTAAAGTCCAAAAATGGTTTTACATAAATTTTGGTTTTTCTTAAATTTTCTTTTATGAACTTTTAGTTTGAATTATTTGATGATTTCACAAATGGAAATTATTCCTTAATATTGATTATTATAAAAGTTATTGATTTTTGAATATTTGCCATGTATTTTGTATATCTATATATATGTGAATAAATTTAAATGTTGAATAACTTTGTTGCTATTGTTTTTATCGTTTTCATTTCTGGAGGTTCTATTCTTCTGATGTGATTATCTTTGCATTCTATAGGTTTTAATAATTCTCTAATGATTTTTCATGTAAATTGTTTATAACAAATTATTGTAAATATTAACTTTTGTCAAATTTTCTTAGCGCATTGTGTACCTTGTATTTTTTCATTAATTTTAGTACTAGTTTGGTTTCTTAATCATCATAATTTTGGAAGCTATGAATTTTTGAAAGTTCAGAAATAAAAAGTTTGAATGTATGTGTGTGTATATGTTATAAAATTCATATCTCGGTTAATTATGAATATTAAGAGTTGATTTTCAGTATACTCCAATATCTCGATGTCAACTACATTTTACGTCTATTTTCGTATTTTTACAATGAGTTTTTACATAAATTGTTTATAACAAATTATGTTGCAAATTGATTTTTCAATTGTTTTCCTTCTGGAATCGTTAGTTCAAATTATTTAACGAATTTTAGCATCGGAATCGTTTCTTGATCTTAATATTCAAAAGAGTTATGATTTTTCAAAAGTTTGACATAGAGTTATGAGAGTCACTGGTGGGGGAAGTTTTGTCCACAGCGTGTGGCTGCGCGCACCTACTCAGTGAAGGTCGCTGAAGGCCGGCACGGTCAATACTTTTCCGTTGGCCTTTAAACATGTATATCTTTGTTTCTATTAACAGAAATTTGTTGTAAATTGGTATTTAAACATTTTTAATGATATTTTACTTGTTTTTGACAATTTTGTTCGTTTTGCTTGATTTGTTAACATACTTTATTGATGGACTTTTCAGATTTTTCAATGAATTTTAATGTTTTTCTTTCTGATTTTATTGACTTTCAACTTTTAGTGTACTTTCATGTATTATTGACCTCTTTCAGGGTAAGTTGGTCCAGACATTGGAATTGTGGGCCTTTTCGACTGAATTATTAGTTATTCTTGATTATTATTGAAAAGTACGTATGATCACGCAGATCAATACGTAACATACTCCAATAGGACCTCAAGTCGCGGCTGCTTTCGTCTTCTTCTCTCCATACCTTCCGCACTGTCCTGTTTGGGCTCTTCACTACTCCTCAAAACGAATTACTCATATCGACTGGCTATTACACACTCGCGATTGATCTAGATCATCGAGCTTTCTCCTCCTATGATTTAGGGAACGCGCTGCCCCACACTCCTGCGCTTCCCTTTACACAGACGCGGAAATATAGTTGGCGAGTGATTTACCAATCGTCACAATCTTTTTTGTACCTTTTGCAATTCTCTACGAAAAAAGGATGAGTGCTAAGTGCCTTGTATCGCCTTCAGTTTCCGAGATATTCTCGCTAAGGGAATAAATTGATTTGAAACAGGGGAGAGCCCCATTCCTTAGCACCGATTCAAGTTCTCAGTATTATTCTCAAATTTCATAATTTGCCAATACAATTGATAGAAAGCTTCCGAATGAAATTCTGGATTGCGAAACTACAATGAAAATCTGCTGATTCACAAAGCATTCCAAAATTTCAGCTTAATTCCAAAATTCAAATCTTAACCTAAATATAATCATTTTGATATGAGTAATGTAATTTGATATAGACAAATCCGATACAAGGCAAAAACTGAGTTCCCAGTAGGGAATTACAAAATTAAAGTTCAGGTTTCGAATAATATTTTAATTAATAAGGTTTCTTGCTTCCGAATGGAAGCTTTGCTTTTCGCGATTTTTTTCGAAATGCCAATTTTCATTAGAAACGACTCAAAATGATGCAAAACAGCGAGAAATCATGATGAGAAAAAAAGTAGACATGTATGCATGTGTGTCCGTATGTACGACTTTACGACTTTCTATTACTCGAGAACAGTGAAAGATGAAAATCTGAAATTTCGACAAGATATCAGTTTTGATGAAACGTATGTCCCATGTTACGTATAAGAATTGACTCGAGATGATTTATTCCGAGAAAAATCCCCAAAATATAATTCACTCCCGATTAATTCCCATTTACGTTAAAATTTCTCTACTTTTTGGAATATCAATCGACTTCCGGGGCTAGAGAGTCAGAAAATTTCGTTACTGACTCTATGTCAAAAGTTTGACATAGAGTTATGGGAGTCACTAGTGGGGGAAGTTTTGTCCGCAGTGTGTGACTGCGCGCACCTACTCAGTGAAAGTCGCTGAAGGCCGGCGTGGTCAATACTTTTTCGTTGGCCTTTAAATATGAATATCTTTGTTTCTATTGACGGGAATTTGTTGCAAATTGGTATTTAAACATTTCTGATGATATTTTACCTGTTTATGACAATTTTGTCCGTTTTCCTTAATTTGTTAATGGACTTTGTTAATGGACTTTTCAGATTTTTCAATGAATTTTGATGGTTTTCTTTCTGATTTTGTTGACTTTTAACTTTTAGTGTACTTTCGTGTATCACGGACCTCTTTCAGGGCAAATCGGTCCAGACATTGGAATTGTGGGCATTCTCAACTGAATGATCCTTGATACTTAATTATTGTTGAAAAATACGTATGATCGCGCAGATCAATACGTAACACCCATAAAAATTTCAGCAAGATCGGTTCAGTGGTTTTTGAGATATAGCCATTTTTTAAAAAATCGTATGTTTCAAAATTTCTCAACTTGCGTGAGGCGAATACCATCCAAAATTTTATTCAAGATTCGCAACCATAACATCTAACTGTGAGCGAATTTTCATGAATTTAAACCCATTATTCTATTAGTTATTAATTTTTTTGTGCTTTTTTTTTTAAACTCGGTTTCACGACGATAGCTCGATGAATAATTGACTCAAAGACTTCGAATTTTTTCTGTACAGTAGTTTCTGATGAAGATGGTTGGGATTGAATCGGAGGCAATCAGCAGGACAGTTCTTGAGATATTTTGAATTGAAGTTTTTCCAAAAATCGGCTGTATCTTCTAAACTTTTCATCCAATTTCATCGGGCCGAAGCTCAAAAGATTCGTGTTTATGCGCTGAACAAACCTTCGATTTTTCAAATTTTTAGATAAAGTTTTCTGTCCATTACATTCAAAAATGTATATTTTTCTCAATATTTCGGACAAAAAACCAAAAAAATGCAATTTTTCTCGATTTTTTTGAATGTACGGCCCAGTTTTTTATTTTGTTTTCTGAATGAACACATTTTTCTCTCTCATCTTCGTAGGAAGCAATTTCTCTAATGTTTCACTCCGTCGCTTCACATTTTGTTTAGATCAATTTGCGGAAAAAGCAAAAGACGGAGAATTTCTGCCAAGAAAATGATTAATTCTCGACATTTCTTGGGGAATGCTAGGAAAGGCTTCCTCACCAGGGAGGGAAGTACATAATATCAACTGATGTTGAATTTCATTCGATGGATATGATCCAATGACGGGTCTGAGAAAAATCACGACTGCACGGAATTTAAGGAATAATCATATGAACTTTATTTACGAGAGAAGCATCCATATTTTTAGTCGAGTGATCATTGATTGTGTGAAATATGCGGAGTCACTGTACAGATTCTACATGAACGCTTTGTCCATTAATTCTGTACCAATTATTCCTCTGCAAGTATATTAGGTAGATAATCATCAAAATTGTTGTATCCATATTCAGAGCAGTTTATACTTATTAAAGTATCCATTTGCTGGAAGAGACTCATGCGATTTTGTTGGCGGAAAATTTCAAAATTTTGCTGAATAATAAAAAATTCTTCTCTCAAGAATGAGTAATATTCTCTCGACTATCACGAATTTCCATATCACTTTGTAAAAAATGTGTTGGAAGACGATTATTCAAATGTTTATTCATGAATAAAATTATTTTCTTAAAATTTTTTAACTGAAATAAAAATTCTCGCCTAAATTATTCAATTGAAATTGGGAGGATGGTTGGCTGGAAAAGAGCATTCTTATTTCGCAACTTCATAAATACTGTTGAACAGCTCGAAGCTAGTTGAAATTTCCAAGCACCACTGAAAGCGCATGGCACAGATAAATAGAATCAGAAATTGATTCGAAATTTGTCATAACATTGATTTCTCTTATGCATTTTTCAGTGGACTTCACTTGCAAAAAAAATGCGACTCCTCGCTATAGAATTCCATAGTAAAGTGTAACTATTGTCAAGTAAATCTTTCACTATAACGAATACAATAGGCATTATCATATGAATGGTTCATTTACTTAAACGAGAATATATATTCTCTCCTTTTTTTTTAAGGGCATGAAAATTTTCGAATACTAAGTGATAAGATAATCTGTTGAAATTGAGCGTTGAATTAACTTTCAAAAAGCAGCAAAAAAAAATATTAGTTCTCTCTGATTTTCCTCAAATTATAGGTGCAAAGTCAATTACAATTCTAGAATGACATACTTGAACCAGTACTAAATGACTGTATTGTCATCTAGAGAAGTAGTTGCATTCACCTTTTATTTTAGTATAATACCACCAAGTGTGTTGGCCTATTACTCTATCGTGACTTAATAACTCTTGATTCAAAGCTGCGTAATTGCAAATCAATGCGAACAACCAGCTAAATGCAAGGCAGAAGATATGGAGACATGTGATTTTCATTGTCTCGTGTCATCAAGAAACTGAGAACGCTTCATCAACGATTGACGTTGAGGGGATATTAGTTTGAGAAGCTATGGAAGAATCGCTCAAAGACAAAGAGAACCAAAGGGTCTCGCGACAAAATAAGGAATCAGTAGAATCCCGAAAATCAGAAGATGACATTAATGCAGCTGTTAAGCCACGTCCCAGGCAACTGTCTCAAAGTAGAAGGCGTGCGGATGTTGACAAGGTGCAGGGCATTATTACCCTGTACTATTTGATTCTCTCCATCGTCATGGTAATTAGCAACAAAATTTACGAAATAACGTCACTAAGAATTCACAGAATTTCATCATCCCACACTACACTCAGTTCATCCTTCCATCACAACTCAAGAATCAACGAACCTGAAGATTTCTCTACTATCAATAATTGTACTGCTATCCCATCTTTTATCTTCTGTTACGTTCGCAAAAATTCGCGAGCGTACTAACTTTGTTATAAGGATAATGATAGATAAGAATGAGATTCCCATTACATTTGTGACATAGCGGAGGACAAAAATTACTAATTAATCATAGTCATAAGCACGACTTCAAACAAACAAACAATATCGATCATACGGAAAAGGCAGATTACGCCAAGAATTTTTTTGTTCATTTATATATTATTATTATTATCATTGTTTTAAGAATACTATTGGATTTATATTAAGAGTTTAAACAAGTTGCTATTATCGACAACAGATAAAAGCAACTTCCCCCACTATGGAGATGTCACGTATTGATCTGCGTGATCATACGTACTTTTCAATAATAATCAAGAATAACTAATAATTCAGTCGAAAAGGCCCACAATTCCAATGTCTGGACCAATTTACCCTGAAAGAGGTCAATAATACATGAAAGTACACTAAAAGTTGAAAGTGAATAAAATCAGAAAGAAAAACATTAAAATTCATTGAAAAATCTGAAAAGTCCATCAATAAAGTATGTTAACAAATCAAGCAAAACGAACAAAATTGTCAAAAACAAGTAAAATATCATTAAAAATGTTTAAATACCAATTTACAACAAATTTCTGTTAATAGAAACAAAGATATACATGTTTAAAGGCCAACGGAAAAGTATTGACCGTGCCGGCCTTCAGCGACCTTCACTGAGTAGGTGCGCGCAGCCACACGCTGTGGACAAAACTTCCCCCACCAGTGACTCTCATAACTCTATGTCAAACTTTTGAAAAATCATAACTCTTTTGAATATTAAGATCAAGAAACGATTCCGATGCTAAAATTCGTTAAATAATTTGAACTAACGATTCCAGAAGGAGAACAATTGAAAAATCAATTTGCAACATAATTTGTTATAAACAATTTATGTAAAAACTCATTGTAAAAATACGAAAATAGACGTAAAATGTAGTTGACATCGAGATATTGGAGTATACTGAAAATCAACTCTTAATATTCATAATTAACCAAGATATGAATTTTATAACATATACACACACATACATTCAAACTTTTTATTTCTGAACTTTCAAAAATTCATAGCTTCCAAAATTATGATGATTAAGAAACCAAACTAGTACTAAAATTAATGAAAAAATACAAGCTACACAATGCGCTAAGAAAATTTGACAAAAGTTAATATTTACAATAATTTGTTATAAACAATTTATATGAAAAATCATTAGAGAATTATCGAAACCTATAGAATACGAAGATAATCACATCAGAAGAATATAACCTCCAGAAACGGAAATGGAAAAAACAATAGCAACAAAGTTATTCAACATTTAAATTTATTCACATATATATAGATATACAAAATACATGGCAAATATTCAAAAATCAATAACTTTTATAATAATCAATATTAAGGAATAATTTTCATTTGTAAAATCATCAAATAATTCATACTAAAAGTTCATAAAAGAAAATTTAAGAAAAACCAAAATTTATGCAAAACCATTTTTGGACTTAAATTAACAATTGAATAACAACAAAAGTTATTAACTTAGGAAGATGAAACCAAGTTTGAAAAATAGATAAAAATAGTCTCTTCCAAACGCAATTGAGTTTATATTTTTAACGTTATTATTTTAAAAGTTATTAACAAATAGCACTTTCAAGGTCATCCAACTTTAAATATAAATAACTCCGAAACTATAAAAGTTAGAAAAATGAATCCAACGCTAAAAATCATTAAATTCGACGGCCTTCCAAATGCATTATAGAACGATTCCCGATATTGTTAATTAACGAAATTATTAACAATCAATTGTTTATAAAAAAATGATGAAAAACTTTTGATACTAAAATTCGTTCATTTAGCCAAAAATAAGCTCAAATATAGAAAATCGTTAGTTTATCCCACTTCTAAGTGGATTTGACAAAATCTGTTTATAAGGTACACATCAGGATGTAAAAAGGAAGCCATTTCCGATGAGTGAAAAATCAACTTGAAATTGTTTAGAATCATTAAAAACAATATATTATCATGTCAAAAATCAGGTTAAAAATAAGAAAACAACAAAATTGTATTTTTAATGTAATAATCTTTATTGTAAAAGTACTATAGCCTAAGATACATATATACGCCTCAGCGCATGGACAGGCTACAGCACAAGGGTAGAAGAAAGGCGCTCCCCACCAGCTCAGTCACCACCAGCCACCTAGTTGCGCCAGAAACTCACAGCGCATCCCTACTTATTGTACTCCCACCCTACCGGCTCAAGCCGCCAAATTGTCCATCTACCTAGATGCGCGAGGCTCGTTCAGTCAGTTCATCGCTCCTCTTCAACTGGTAAAGACCTCCTCCTCCGGACGCGGTCGCGGTAACTCACTCGGGACTTAGAATCATTTTACTCAGTTTGGACTTAGAATATTTTCAGTGAATCGGGACTTAGAATATTTTTACACAATCGACACTTAGAATCTTTTTACTCAATCGGAACTTAGAATTTTTCTGTCAATCGGAACTTAGAATATTTTTTTATTAAATCACAACTTAGAATTTTTTTATTATCGAAGTTTCTATTCAAATAATTTTTAATTTTATTTCTCAAATGAAATATTTTCTCGAACCGAATTAAATCGAACGAAATAATTTTCCCTCTTTATCCTGAGATCTGACCAAGCCTCGCGTTGATAGGAACAAAACTTTTTTTGTTCAAATAAATTTAAAATCATTAAAGTGGAAACCGAGTTTAATTAATTTAATTAATCATTTATTCCTTTTCAGAGCCTAAAATTTAAACCCAGTCAACACCGCAGATACCGGTGCGGTTGACTACTCAATCCTTATTTCATTTAACCTATTCGTCCATAAATATTACCTGGTCAACACCGCAGAAAACGGTGCGGTTGACTATTCAATAAAAAACCTGGTCAACACCGCAGATACCGGTGCGGTTGACTACTCTATCCTTACTCTACCTATTCGTCCATAAATATTACCTGGTCAACACCGCAGATACCGGTGCGGCTGATCACTCTCTCCTTTTCATTCAAATAAAATCGAATATATTAAAACTCGTTTTCCCAAATAAAAACAAATCAAAAATTAATACACAAAATCGTCAGCATCTCACGATAGAGTCGAAGGCAAAATTTTAAATCAAACAGTGATAATTTAGTGAATCCATATTATTCTTTATCATAGTGGAGGTGAAATCAAGGCAAATAAATACAGTGACATAAAAGTGAACAAAAGAATTCGAATTAATAAAGAAAACAGTGAAGAACAATTATCGTGCAGTGGTGAGTAACGTGCACGGTGAGTAACGAAATTTTCTGACTCTCTAGCCCCGGAAGTCGATTGATATTCCAAAAAGGAGAGAAACTTTAACGTAAATGGGAATTAATCGGGAGTGAATTATATTTTGGGGATTTTTCTCGGAATAAATCATCTCGAGTCAATAATTATACATAACACTTCGCCAATACCCATCTCTAGTTAATGCTTCCAGTCACAGCATGGGGAGAGGAAGAATCATGAGCATGGTGATATTGTTGTTGATGGTCTACAGAGTTTATGAGAGATGAGGATATTCGGCATTGAATAAGACAACTGAGAAAAAAAACAATTTTCAGAGTGCAATCATGAGGATGAGAGAAGCATGCAGACTAGTATAACATTCCCTATATGAATAGGTTTTTGCTATTTTTTTCCTGATTGCTGGATTTTCTTCTGGTATGGAGAATAATTGATCTTGTTATTAATGGAATGAGAAGTCGAGGAGATTATTTCAATCTTTGAAGAATACTTGGGAAATCACAAGAGATAGTGAAATTTTCATGCGAATCTTTTCAGAGAATGAAAAAAAAATATTTTCATAGCGTAAAATAAAACGAGAAACGTTTTCAAGAATATTTTGAACTTCCATTCTTTGTCAAGGTATTCTCAAGGAATGGAAAGTTCTTGAAATATTTCTTTCACATTTATTTACGAATTTCCTCGCAGCTCAGCATGAAGACTCTTTTCTCTGACAATGTTCTAGAACCGGAAGTGCTTTAAGATTCCACAGTAATTTTTAAATGTACAATATCTTGATTAATATACAACCAATCAGCTTGTTTAGTGCGTAAAATGTGTATACAAATTTTTACCTGCCGTTTAACAAGTTTGTCTGATTCTGAGAGATGGAATACCTGAGACCAATAAAAACTCACTCGGGGTTGATATTCACTTCGATTTTCTACAGTAAATTTGAAGAATTCAGTATTACTTTGCTGTAGTAATATTATTTCCATGGCTTATTAATTGATGGAGCGTTCATCGAGAAATTGTGTGATCAATTCCTCGAACATTTGAGATCGTTCAAGCCGAAGGAAGGTCGGTGTGGGATTTTATATGATTTTCATCACATGAATATATATATATATTATATATAATGAAGAAAAAATATATATTTTTTTTATTATTATATAATTAATCCTTTGAAATAATTCTGATTATATATAGTCTTTATTATATATAATATATATATATATATATATATATTTATGTGATGAAAATAATGAAAAAATAAAAAATAAATAAAATAAAATTAAATAAAAATAAAAAAAGAACACTGGTCATTTTCTTGGAACTCTTCAACAACTCATTTATCGGCTGAAAAGCCACAGAAATGTCACAAACATTAGAGATTCGATATTCTTTCAAATTCCCGAAAACCAACGAATGATAAGATTTTCATTCAATGCCATAAAAATGTATTTATTTCTTATAGAATCATAGATGTTCTGCCAAATTCAAAGATGCTGTAAAAAGCGGTGAATAAATATCTCAGTTTGAAAGCAACGAATTTTTGTTATGATGAATTTTACAAGAGCAAGAGAAAATGAGGAACTTCCTGATCAATTTTTGACCATTACTCTTGTCGCAAACAGCATTATATAGATACTGAAAAAGTTGCCGATTAACATCATCTTAGCTCTTACTTATTTTCAAATAAGCATTTCAGTTAAAATAAGGAGGGAATCATTCTCAATTCATCAGTCGGATTATAAATGACTCTTCTCATCCAATAATGATCACAAATCATAGATATTGGACGTTTTTTACGTTGTTGCTGATTATGAAAAACAGTTTTCTCAGTATTTCACGCTGCAATACAACTTGTATGTTCTGGCCATAACTTCACCGAGTGCTTTTGATTTTGACAATTATGACTGAGCTAGTTCGTGAACAGTGTCATTATTTCATGGTTGGAATATTTCAACCTCCCATTGTAAAAATAGGGATAAAATAACATCATCTGCGAGAATCTGAGATTTGAATAATGTAAAAAAATGGTTTTCAGTGAATAGCTCAGGATCTACAAGTAATAGTTATTGTAATAATTCTCATTATACACTAAGATGAATTTCTCTGAAAATCACTAGTAAGGATTACACACATTACTTTATTGCACTCATAGAACGAAAAGATATATTTCAATTAATATCAGCACAAATCGGAGTGATCTGAGATGACATACTTGATAAAATTTGGAACAAAGTCTAAATGTATTTGCTGAAAAATGCTGTTAACATTGGATTTTTTTCAATTCCTCAATTTGTAATAAACAATTAATATGAAAAATCATCAGAGAATTACAAAACCAAATAGAATAGAAAGATAATTACATCAGATGAATATAAAGACCAAAAATGAAATCAAAATAACGAATAACAATAAAGTTATGTAACATTGAAATTTATTTACATGTATATAAATATATAAAATACATGGCAAAATTCAGAAATCAATAACTTTTGAAATTATTAACATTAAGTAATAATTTCCATTCATAAAATCATTAAATAATTCAAACTGAAAGTTCATAAAAGAAAATCAAAGAAAAACCAAAATTTATGTGAAACAATTTTCAGACTTTAATTAACCATTAAATAACAACAAAAGTTATTAACTTAGGAAGTTGAATCAAAGTTGGAAAAATCGATTAAAATCGTCTCTTCCAAACGCAATTGAGTTTATATTCTTAAAACAATTATTTCACAAGTAATTAACAATTAGCAGTTTCAAGGTCATCCAACTTCAAGTAGAAATAACTCCAAAACTATAAAAGTTAGAAAAATGAATCTAACGCTCAAAATCACTAAATTCGGCGGCCTTCTAAATGCATATAATGAATTAGTCCTATTGAGATTCCTCGCCTTTATTACTTAAAGGAGTAGGGGAAATCACATGATACCCAAAGAGAATGAAGAGGTATTGAATCCGAGAATCGCTCTGTTCCTTTTGAGTATTTGGAGAAGTAATATCGACTTCAAATACTAGCAAAAATTTTGCGATATAAAACAAAAATTAAATAATAACTATAAAGACTGTTCACCGAAATAACTGTGTAATCAAAAGAAGTAAAAGAGGAGAGCTTATTTTGACGAAATTTTATGAAAAAGAAATTAAATAATAATTTATAATTTAATGTATATAACGACTACTATTTGTATGTGTGAGTATCATGTATGATTGAGCTATGTACCGATGGACATGAAAGCAAATTACATTGTTGTCAATAGTTGATTCCAAAATTATTGAAAATTTATAAATCTAATAATTAATTGATAACTTGAAATTCATGTTTCGTTTCGCAATAAAAATATTTTGTACTATTCTAATGATATTGAATTTAATTGTCTATGTTATTATTTGCATTATTACAGTTTTACTTTTTGAAATTAAATCCAGAAATTTATTAAAATTTCCATAACGGTTATGCATTATAGAACGATTCCCAATATTGCTAATTAACAGAGTTATTAATAATCAAATGTTTATGAAAAAATGGTGAAAAACTTTTGATACTGAAATTTGTTCATTTAGCCGAAAATAAGCTCAAATATAGAAAATCGTTAATTTATTCCACTTCTAAGTGGATTTGACCGAATTTGTTTATAAGGTACACATCACGATGTAAAAAGGAAGCCATTTCCGATGAGTGAAAAATCAACTTGAAAAATGTTGGAAATCATATGAAACAAAATATAAATATGTCAAAAATAATGTTGTATATAAGAAAACAACAATATTGTATTCTTAATATGCATTGTCTTATCTTTTTAATTTTTATTAGTTTTGGCACCACCAACCAAGAATAAAAAAAACGAATCACGAGAGCTCAATTTTGGTATAAATTATGTACAACTAGTGCCAATTGGTTAATTTTGTATGTTAACGCTCATTGGATTATCGTCAATTGAGTTGATGTCTCATGAATGGAAAAGAGAGACACCAGATGGACGATGATGAAGGAAATCGACATTCCCAAAGGAGTTGGTTAACTGGACAAAAGTTTTGGCGCCAATGACAAGATTCATCGGAAGAATTAATTGAGACGTTTAGATGAACCTTGGGTGCATCCTTGAACTGAATAAAATTGTCCCGACTCTAACGTCATCGACTTGGAGTTTCTTAATTTTCTTCGTTGGAATTTATTGTCATTGAAAAAGGAAAATATTTAAACATCAGGTGAAGCTGTATTGAATGACGTATTACGGGAGTGACCAATAAAGAACGTCCTTCCCGAAAAAGACGCCTCAGCCAGTGAACAGCGCTTGCTGTCGGCTGATTCTCGTTTGGTGTGCCGCAGAGTAGCCACATGTTTTGTCGTGTCTCTGCACAAATTTCGTATAAACGCCATTTTCACGTTTGGATTAATTAATTAATTGTCGTTAATAAAAATTGATAATACTTCGTTCACAGGTGTATAGAATTGTGGAATAATCTGGTGAGCAAGTTTGATCAATTAAGTTTTGTACAGTCATTAATTTCGTGGTCATGAAATTGTATTTTTTTTAGTGTAATGACGCTTACTACCGTAAGTGACGCCACGAGATCAATTACCAATTATCGGCGAATCTATTTGATAATTTTGGCAACATTATATTTTTTTTTGAGCTCTCGTTATCGTTTCTCGGAAAAAAATATTTTTTTTTGTATAATATATATTTTTTTTAGATCAATTGTCGCGAATTGAGAAAATTAATTAACGGGTAATTTTGGCGGCTTGGCCAAAGTTAATTAATTGTAATTTATTGGAGAATTATACAGCCTTGCGACTTTGCGTAAATTTCATTTTTTCTGGTCTATTTTTGAATTTGTTGAATAAGTTTCATGAATTTGGAATTTTTATGAAATTCATTTTAATAATTCCATGTATTGAGTATAGTTGAGTTGGCCTTGACACATAAGGAATATCGTTAGGGAATTTCTAGTAACTTAGCGCTAGGGAATTCTAGTTACTTTCGTTTCGTTGCGAAAGATAACTGTAGGTGACAGCACCATTAACTATTTTGGATTTGTTTTAAATAATTTGGAATTGGCGATTAATTAATAAGTCAATTAATTTATTAATGAATTAAATTTTAATTTTGAAATTATAATTTTTCTCTCTTTTAAATTTATGAGTTTATGAATTTATGTTTATTTATTATGAGTTGTCGTAAATGCTATTTTATTTTTGTTTGTTATAAGAAAAATTATAATTTTTTTTTATTGTGCTGCACACTCGCCGATTTAACTCAGGGGTATAATAATTTATAATTAATTTTTTTTATATAAAAATTTTATTTTATCCTCTAAATAGTTTTGTTTGAAATTATTTACACTCCTTATTGAAACCCACAACAGCGACCTTGAGGGGAGAATGAACTAGTTCGTGCTGAATAAGGTAGTATTGGAGTTTTTGATTGAAATGATTTGATTTTTCTTTTTATTTGTTGTGTTTAGATCAATTTAAGATTGATTGGATGTTGAGATACATCCTGGTGCCCATTTGTATTTTGGTTTTGTTTTGAATTTTGTTTTTGGCTACTGGGTGCTTTTCAAGCGTGTTTAATTGCTGAGCTTACCGTTAGGCTCAGGAATTGCGTCACAATTAGAAGCCTCAGCGCATGAACAAGCTACAGCACAAGGGTAGAAGAAAGGCGCTCCCCACCAGCTCAATCACCTCCAGCCACTTAGTTGCGTCAGAAACTCACAGCGCATCCCCACTTATTGTACTCCCACCCTACCGGCTTACGCCGCCCAACTGTCCATATACCTAGATGCGCGAGGCTCAGTCAGTCAGTTCATCGCTTAACCTTCAACTGGTAAAGACCTCCTCCTCCGGACGCGGTCGCGGTAACTCACTCGGGACTTAGAATAATTTTACTCAGTTTGGAATTAGAATATTTACAGTGAATCGGGACTTGGAATATTTTCGCTCAGTGGACACTTAGAAAATTTTTATTCGATCGGGACTTAGAATCTTTTTCAACCATTGAGACTGAAATCATTTTTGCCCAATTGAAACTTAGAATATTTTTATTAAATTGCAACTTATAATTTTTTCATTATTAAAGTTTTCATTCCGAATGATTTTTAATTAACTTCGATTTTGATTATCGAGTGAAATATTTTCTCTCAACCGAATTAAAACGAACGAAATAATTTTGCCTCTGTATTCTGAGATCTGATGAAGCATCGCGTTGATAGTTCTGAATCAATTATTTGAATAAATTTAAAATCATTCAACTGCACCCGAGTTTAATTAAATTAATCACTCTCTCCTTTCAATTCAAATAGCATAAAATACATGAAACTCGTTTTCTCTCATTAAAATAAAATCAAATCGTCTATATGTACTACAATACGTCAGCATGTCATGATAGAGGCGAAGGTGAAATTTTTAAATTAATTGTGATTGTTCGTGAATCCATATTATTCTTCAATTACAGTGAAGGTGAAAGATACGAAAAAATAAATAAAGTGACATAAAAGTGAACAAAACAATTTTAATAAATTTAGAAAACATCAGAGCTCAAATTTTCATTCAATGACAATTATTATGGATTACGTCAAGAAAATCAACGTGCCCTGGACATCAATAACACGGTGAGTAACGAAATTTTCTGATTCTCTAGCCCCGGAAGTCAATCGATATTCCTAAAAGTAGAGAAACTTCCACGTAAATGAGAATTGATCGGGAGTGCATCATATTTTAGGTGTTTTCTCGATATCAATCATCTCGAGCCAATTCTTATACGTAACACTTGTAATAAAACATTTGAAATATATATTTTTTTAATGATTAGATCGACAAACTAAGGAAATATTAGGCAGATAACATGGGCTAGAATTATTTATTTTTCATGTATTGAGGATCGTATTCTTTCGGATATTCTGAGGGGTTGAGAGCCTTTCAATACTTGAGGATATTTTTTTTTCAATATCTTCAGTTCTATTCGTTGTAAGGACATGGGATCGATTTCAAATGGATCTGAAATCATTACCCATCGATTTATATGGATTTGTATCCGAAAATATCGATTTCTTAGATAATTATGCCAACTTTCGTGAAAAATCATGATCTTGGTTTTTTTTCCTATAACTACAGTCAAACCTGGTTAAGAGAGAGTTCAAGGGACCGTGATTTTTTTCTCGCTTATAGAGGTTTCTCACTAATGCGAGTTTCCAGCTTATAGAGGTACAGGAGAAGTTTGTCTCACTTACAGAGGTTTATCAATAATATTCAAAATATTTAGTTGTAAACATGGTAGAGGATAATTTATTAGAATGATATACAAAGTAATTATTAGAGTGTGCATTTACAAAGAAAGCAAATAACATGTGAAGTTTGCTTGAAAAAATCTGTCAACTTTTTTTGTATTCCTGATTTTACATTATGTGGATGTTTTTCGAGTTCATATATCGCTATACTCAGTTATAGAGGTCAGAGTGGGAAAAACGACTGTCGCTTATGCAGGTTTTTGTCTCTCACTTATAGAGGTTTTTGAGAGGTCAAAGTACGGGACCTGAGAATTATTCTCACTTATAGAGTTTTCTCGCTTACCCAGTTCTCTCTTACTCAGGTTTGACTGTATATAGAAAAATCTGAATATTTTCATTCAAAGCCTCATAAATCGATGGGAAAAAATATCCCTTTCATTTAGAATCAATCTCAAGTAGCTACAACTAACAAAACTGGAGACATTTGCCAAAAAATGAATTCTCTTACAAACCAGAAAGCCCTTATCCTTCAGAAATAAAAAAAGGAATTCTCAGAAAATTGACTCTGGCACTTGTTTCTCGCCTGAAATTTAGCGCTGCGAAGAAGAAAAAAGGCAAGATGATGCTGCAAGAGATCTGTTGTCCAGCCTTATTTGATGGTTCTTGGTGACCACATTACTAAGCCGACAAAAATTTCAATAGTCATCAATGAATATGAATACACAGTTGCATCTGCAAGCGTTGCAATCGATGTTATGTTCGAAATTTTCCGAGCTTGAATGTATATTGTCCTCCTGCAAGTTGTCACATTTGGTATCTTCTTGAACAAGGCGTCTATGGAGTGAAAAACGGAACGACATTGCCTCGTGGATGGGAGGTGGAGAAAAGAGTGAGAATCAAAAATTTACTCTATTTACCATCGAATTTTTGATTCTCACATCTTTTCTCCACCTCTCATCCACGAAGCAATGTCGCCATTAAACAAATAAATTTATTAAAAACCCAGGCCTTCACGTGGATGAGCAAGGTAAAAAACATTAAAAAACAATGGTTTTCTTCTCAGAGATATTGAATCATAATTCTTCGTTTAAAAAATTTCTACAACGTGTGTAATATGCAGAAAAATAGTCTATTTTTAGTTTCGATTTCTCTCTTACATCTATTTATCACTTTATTCTGAAATAAAGTGATGAATACACGAAAATATTGTTTTTTCCCAGTTGATGTTGTTTTTTTAGTGATATAAGTAATTCTATTTCCATATACTGTACATTCCACGGAACTGTAGATTTTCTGTTAGCTTTAGTCATGAAGAGTGGAAATCTATCACTTTAATTCTTTTTTTTTTTAGCAGTCACTTCGTCGTGGAGTAATGTCTGGATTATTCATTAAGCTAATTACTCTTTTTTGAATTAAGAAGATGCATTTCTCTTGATTATTTCAATGATAGGAGAAGGACTAGTTGCAATTTTTTGAATTAAATACCATTTTTCGAAAACTCAAACTAATCATTTTCTCATCACTGAAATGATCTTAGAAAATTCGTCTTCTCTATTTGTATGGGAATCCCCGATTTTTTACCTACTTACTGACTCTATAAATAGCTTAAGAAACATTTAGATATAATTCCATGATAAAGTAATTGCTAAGAAACATGTGGGGTAGTTTCTTAGAAAACGAAGGGTTGAGAAAGAGCTTCATCCCTCTCGATGCTCATGATACAATCAAACTTAGCGAACAATAACGACACTAAATCTTTCCTATTTTTGATTATAACTAAGTGTGACGTACTACAATAATAATAAATACAAATACTCGTGAAGAATAAAAGTTTTTAAGATAATGAGGGAAATCCTCAGCATTTGGCTATTGAATTATTGATTTATAAAGAGAATTCGCTATTTATTTGTGGTTATACAATGCTATAATGTTTGAGGCTCTTCATTATTTTCCCTATTGATCTAGGAACTATTTCTGAAGCCTCCAAACCGATATTCCTGAGCGAAAGTTCCATCATTCTAGTCCCCTGGATGATGAATCATCGCCAGCAAATGCAGAACAAGCAAATCCATAGTAAGCAAGAAAATCATCAGTACAACGTTGTATACAGTCTCTTGTGCATGCTCATCATTGCCGAGATGTCACCGATTGATTACAGAACTGTTAGGGAATGAAATAAGAGTAAAATAAATGGGAGTTGTCGGAAATGTAAACAGTTTATTGCACTGTGCTGATATCATGCTAAATATCGCCAAAACACCAAGTGTCTCATACAATTCTGCTCCAATATTAAACACAAATTGGAGCAGCAACAGTTACATTAAGCATTACATCAGGTCCAATTATTGAAGAGATGAATGGCTGCGATGAACACAAGATCTACTGGCCCAGTATGTGGTGTACAGCCAGGACCACCAAGTCCCTTAAACGATGCAACAACAGCTAGTATTAGTTTAACAAATTCATTCTCTCTTCATCGACCACGAATTAGTCTGGAACCAACTACCTAAACACCAGCAGTTCATGTTCTACAAGTGGTTACACAAATACAGGAAGGAGCAGCAAGACAATAGGCACCACATGTCGGCTATAGCGAATAACTCCTGGAGCCGGAGTAAGTGTAGACGTTGACGTTGGAGTCATTCACAGGATGATGGCGTTATGCTACCACCACAACTGCAAAGGTCTGGAAATTGCTGACCACTGAAGGAACCCATTTAATTTTGATGGATCAACGGACACTGAAATATTAACCAAATGCATTTATGCAACACAATCCTGGATCGAGACCACAAGCGCCTTAATAATTGATGTAACAACAACCGCATCAGGCTTAACGAGGAATAGGAATGAGTGTTCAGCACATTGGAAATGTTGGTGATCTTCTCGGTCCTGATCAACCATAGTAACAACAGAATGCATCTGCTATACAGTATATAGTGTCTCAACCAGAATAACACCCACCACAACATCAACAAGGGAAAAAACAAATTCAAGTAATGCTTGTTCCCCAACAACTGGGACAATAACGTCGGCGTCAAGGCAATCTGGTGAGTTTGCATGGTGGTGTTCGTCCCTTTCAAATCTCATGATAACAGAACCTGAAACTTTTAGAAGAAAATTACGGTAATAAATATTTTTACTTTTCAATCATAATTGAGTAGGATAAAATACAGTAATAATAAATACAAATACTTATAAAAAATAAAAGTTTCAAAAAAATAATAGGAGTTCTTAATATTTGATTGGTTAATTAATTTCCAGAGAGAATCGCCCATTTATTCTCCATTAGGCACTGCATTAAGGCTTCATTATTTTTCCTATTGATTAATTGTTGTCAGATTTGACGACACTTATTGAGCTTTCAAACTGACATCTAAATGAGACCGGCTCTCTAGCTTGCCACTTCTTCAAGTGCAAAACTCATTTTGAATTAATTTCCCATTGATTGATGAGAAAGCTGATAAGAATTAAAATTGGAATCTATTTCTCTTCTATCCCCCATGAGTGAGCTGTTTAATGCCGATCGAGGCAACGCCTAACAGCCGGGACTGAGGCCTCATTCGAAAATTTTCATGTTCTTGAGGAAAAAAAAGGAGAAAATATATATTCTTGTATCGAGTGAATGAACCATTCATATGATAAAGCCTATTGTATTGGTTAGAGTGAAAAATTTACTTGATAATAGTTACACTTTGATACAGAATGCTACCACGAGGAGTCCCATTTTTTTTTAGGGGGAAAAAAATATTTATATATATATATAAAATAATTTTATTATTATTTTTATTTTATTATTTTATTTTATTATTTTATTTTATATATATATTTTTTTCCGGAATTTGATTCTCTTAAAAATTTATTAATAAAAATTAATTTATTAATAAATTTATTTGTTTAATGGTATATATATTTTTATATATTTATATATATTTATATACATATATATATATATGTGATGAAAATCATATAAAATCCCACACCGATTTTAAAATAAAATATTTTAAATGATTTTAAAATTTAATTTTTATATTACACGGAAACAAGGACTTCATACACAATGTGCTTTTTAAAATGTACCTTTTTCCTTCTTTTGTCACTAATTTGTACACTTCGCGTGGAACAATTTCAATTTGAAATATCAATTAAAATAGAAACGAAAACAGAAAAAAGACGAAAAAAAACGTCAATAAATTTAATACGGATTAAATGAAACATCAAAATACTCATCTGAAAACTGGATTTTACAAAAAAAAACCAAGACGCAGTGGTGGCAATTATCTCTTAAAACAAAACACACAGTTTTGATGTTTCACCGCAGAAGACCCAAATAAAACTGGTCTAGAAAAGGCTCATTTGGTTGAATTACCAAATTTGCTATTTTCATAAGACCATTGGTCTCTGTTTATTATCATGTTTTCACACAACTGTCTTTGTCAGGAAGAAATCGACTGTTTTGTACCTGCCTCACCTCTCACCCCGCCCTCCACCTCATGCTCAATCAAAACATCAAACTCTATTCTATTGAATTTATTATTTTGTTTCCAAATTACTATGAAATAAAATTTATTAACGCTTGAATGTTGTTGTATTCATTGAATTGTTAAAACACAATGAATTAATTCAAGTTTTTCAGCTCGAAATTGACAACCCAAATTATTTTGCAAAAAAATAAAAAATTTTCTCGAAACCGAACTCAATGCGAACCTAGAATAGGCAGAACGAGCAAGGCGGAAGAAAAAAATTTGGAATAAAACGTTGAAAACACCAATTTTCAGTTGGCAGAGCTATAGTATCCAATGGCTGTGCAAATAATAGATGAATGGGCAGAAAAATGAGGTGGGAAATCAAAGATTCAAAAAATATTACGCAGAAGAATGGAAATAAAACCCAATGGCAGGGGAAAATATAAAGGAGGTAGGGAGAAATTTTCAATTCAATTTATCTATCTATAATTGCAGCAGTAAAGACGGGAAGGTAGGCCTTTCTACGTGAGAAAAGAGCTTTGTCTTTTCACTATTGGTAAAAATGCACATGGCGCGCCCGGTTTTTTTCAAATAGAAGTCTGTATAATCATAGAACGACTTAACTTAATAAAGGCTAGGTCAGTCGCCTAATAATCATCTTGATTTCCAGATGAGCAAATGTTTACTATTTCAAGATTCTCATAAATCTATGAACTTTCCATGAATCAAATACCGATTCAAAGAACAGCTCGTTGAGATTATATTCATCCCTTTCTAACTGTTTAACTAATTTTTCTATCTCATATTAATAAGTGTGTGATATTATGGAACAAATGCTTTTCCTCATACATGTTTATTGAAAATGATGTGTAATCATCATCATCTTCATTACGTTACAGAATGATTTGATCTATTTGAAAAAAACCGGGCGCGCCATGTGCATTTTTACCAATAGTGAAAAGACAAAGCTCTTTTCTCACATAGAAAGGCCTACCTTCCCGGCTTTACTGCTGCAATTATAGATAGATAAATTGAATTGAAAATTTCTCCCTACCTTCTTTATATTTTCCCCTGCCATTGGGTTTTATTTCCATTCTTTTGCGTAATATTTTTTGAATCTTCGATTTGCCACCTCATTTTTCTGCCCATTCATCTATTATTTGCACAGCCAACGCTGGTTCAGTTTTTGGCCTGCCAAACAACACGTTTTAAACGTGCACATAGCGCGTTTTTTTTTATTTTTAATAATTTGTCGGGCCATATTTCATTTCTTTTGCGTCATTTTGGATATTGTCATTCTTACAATATCGTAAAAAAACTAGATATTCGGACGCAGGACTTATGAAATCACGTGATATTTTTCCTCATATTCTAAATGTCTTGAGATCTTGGAAATCTTAACCCTTGAGGGCCCGCGCTATGAGCGTGATGCCGCACTCGGTACGAAAATGTGAATATCAACTACTAGACTAAAAATATCGAATTGTAACTTTTGTAATCCTTTTTGAATAATGTTGCAAATCGAAAAGGACCTTTTTTTCGTGGAATATATTTTTTTTGTATAAAAAAATATTTTTTCGTGAGTCCGATTCCGGGATGTGCTCACTACGCGACTGGCATCGTAGTGGAAATTCTTCCCACGGTGTTGCCACATCACTCGATTTGTGTGTATGAAAATGGCTGGCACTTCGAGTCGTTAATGGTTATTGGCAACGTTGCACTTCACTCAAAATGTGCAGTATCGCTTCCATCACCTGATGAAAATCGTCAATCTCATGGGCGCGAGTTCTCAGCTTTTTAAAATTTTTGAAAAAAAAAAAAAAAGAATTCGACCTGAAAATCTTGTGTTTTCACAGTATATTTGTTTTAATAAATGCTTTCTTTTGAGGCCTCGTCGCTTGGAACTCATTCAGTATTTTTTGAGATGTGATGAATTTCGGATTTTTTCCAAAAAATTAATGTTTTAAAAAATTCTCTACCGCTTTCGTCCAGATGAATTTATAACATTCGATACCATATTCTGTAACTGCGTGAATTTTTCCAGATTTTTCTCGTCATTAGTTCTTCAGTCATTTTAATTCTATTAATATTGCATGAAGAAGCTTCATCTACAACTCATTTTCAAAGTAGAGGCAATTTTTTGAAATTTCAATTCTCAGAATGATCTTAAAATTCAAAACAAATTCTCAGTTGATCTCATTCAGATGATTATTAGGGGAATATTCAAAATTGAATGTTCGCTAATAGAAAGGCCAACCATTAGGAACTGATTTGCTAATGACTTAGTAGATAAAACTATAATGATAACTATAATTAAAGCAAGTTTCCACTTGTTTTAGAATAACTGGGAAACTAAGTAGAATAGAGCGATTTTGTCCTAATCTTTTTTTGTAATTCTAGGAATTGTTGACGAAAGAGAATTCAAGTAAGATCATTATATCTCGTTTAGATTCCGGAATATTGTCAGAAAATTACAAAATTAATAATCGAGAGGTCAAAGAGTGTCTGTACTCTTTGGGAAGGTAAAGCAGAGAAGAATCTGTTTTTCAATATTTTTTCTAAATCAGCACGGAAACTAACAGAGGTATGGTTTTTTCCTTTATACTTTGTCATGCTCTTAGAATTCTCAGCAGAAAAGACTTCAGGCAAAATTGTTCCATCTCGCTAAGTTTCCAATTCATTCTGAGAATAATGAAAATTCCAAGAAATGGGTGAAAGTGATAAAAGAAAAGGGAGAAAATTACGTGTGAAGCTTTGTCAGAAATCTATGCAATTTTTTGAGGATCAATTTTATGTGACAGATTAGAACGTTGTTATTGAAATAAAATGTATAATGGAATGTATAATGAAAATGATTATCATTTAGTGAAAAAAGAATGAAATGAAAAAAAAAATGATCGAAAATTCATAAAATTATGTAGAAATTAAATTTTTTTAGGAATTTCGAACATTAGTATCACCTCATATCAATTGAATTCTCAATAATGAATTAATGAGATCATAAGGAATGTCCTGCTTTTAAATTTAAATTGATTTTGGAGCGAAGTTTTCGAGAAAAAAATATTTGAAGTTCCAATTTTTGTACAGAGAGATATGGCAAGCCGATAGGATTAGCATGAAATCTGCTTTACCGCGCGAGCGGTATAGAAAATCCCGTCCTTTTTCCATCTCCCCGTGTAAAATCTATAAATTCAAATATTTTTTCTCGAAAACTAAACTACAAAATGACATCGAATTTTGGCACGATATTTACGTAATTGATGGAAAATATTATAGAATTTCTCATTTTTTAAAATTATTAGTATCATTGGACCTTCAAAAACCCCAGATTTTTTTTTTCTATGATTTTATCTGTAACCTACTGTATTTTTTTTTTGAATCACTCAATTATTCCAATACAATTTGAGCTGTGATTTTTTTTCCATCAACTTTTTTCATTAATTCATATTTTTTTTTATAAATTAATAATTTTTTTTCGTTTGAGAAACTGCCTAGCACGGTTTATATTACTCTGGACTTTTTGAGGTTACGGTGCACTGTTATTGTTTTGACGGGTATACATTGATAGTCAGTGCCGCCAACGTTTAGAAAAAATGTCTCACCGATTCATTTCAGCCAGCCGAATGCAGCCAACGTTACAACGAAATGTCCTACCGACTTTTCATTTTACTCAGAAACGTCGGAGTGGGGCGTGGCTTAGATGAAAATAATTTTTTTTAAACAACAGGATTGTTTTCTTTTTATAGTTGACTGTGTATTTTTCACTAAAAATACTGCATGTGACATGTAGTATTTTTTGTGATAAAAAAAGGGCTCAATTAAAAAAAAAAAAAAACCTTCTAATCGGAAATGTATATATAGCGCTGTGCACGTTTTAAACGTACACATGGCGCAAAACGCTATCGCGTTTTTTGATTACCGAAATTATCTTTGAGTTACTCTCAAATGACTTTTAATCACTTTTCAATAACATCTTCGAAGGAGACATTATTTTTGAATATTTTCTTCTGCCGAATCGTTTATTCGAGAATTCGAGTAGCGTTAGTCCTAATAACTGGAGGGAAAAAATATAATTTTCCGACGTTTCGGATCATTTGCAGTCATATTCCGATGAAAACTCGAAATTAAAAATCATTACGTTTGCAATGCTTCTATTCGGAAGCAAAAAAAGAAACGAATCGTTCGCACGTTTCCTGAGATAACTTACCCTGAATCTGGAAAATGCCCAAAATTGCCCAAATGCGTATTTAAATTCGATGGTAAATATAGTAACTCGCAATAGCTCAGCGGTAGAGCACCTGACATGTAATCAGAGGGTCGTGGGTTCAAATCCTGCTTGCGCATTACATATTTTTTCCGAAATTTGATTTTCTAAATAAAATTTATTAATAAAAATTAATTTATTAATAAATTTAATTGTTTAATGGTTTTTTCCTTTGTAACTTGAAAGTAATTTGGAATTTCTCCCTCAATTCTCCTCTATCTTCGGGTCTTTTCTCCCGTCAATTCATGTTTTTGCTTGATTTCGAGGTCGATTATATAATTGAAAGTAGCGCCCCAGAACCGTTATTCCGATTTTTTTCAATGAAAAGGATAGAAAAAATTTTGCTCTAGTATTGTTGAGACAGTCCAAGCAGTCATCCATCCAAGTACTGGCCAGATCAAATGCCCCTTAGCTTCGGTGACCACCTGGGGACTTTTCGTTGTCTGCTGCTAATTTGAATCATTTAACTGTTTCGATTCTAATTGCGTCTTTTAGGCTTTTTAAAAGAAAAATACAAATGAATCTGATTAATAATAATAATCATTTTCGTTAATAATCAATAATGATTGATTCATTATTAATATAAATAATAATAATTTATTAATAGAAAATACATTCTTAGGAGAAAAACAAGCGGCAGAATGAATCGTTTTTTAATTTTTGAGAATTCTAGTTTTTTCGAAAACTTTACATTTTAAATATATTCCCGCCTCCTAGTGGTTATACCGTGAAATTTTTCAACGGAAATTTTTCTAATCGCCATATGAGAATGAAAATAAGCTATGTCGCGAAGGACTCCATCTAATAATTGCAAAAATTGACAGTTTCTTCAGCTTGAGAAGACGAATTATTTGAGCTTCGTTTCGATAAAATGAGATGAATAGCTTGGAAGATATAGCCCATTTTGTTGAAAAACTTCAATTCAAAATATTTGGGAAAACATTTAGCCGAAATGCCCAAGTTCAATCCCAACTTTCTTCATCAGAAATTGCATGTACAGAAAAAAGTGAAAGTCTTCAAGTCAATTATTCATTGAGTTACCGTGCTATTTCCGGTGCAACGTTGTCGAATTTACTCTACACTGCCCTGGCACGTTCATCGAGTTTTCGGCAACGTCGCTCAGCCAACAACGAGAAGATGCAATAGCATTTCTCGACAAGTACGAGCCCAGTACTCTTCATCAAGCAAAGGCTACCGTACTCCTATACGGTTAAATAGGATTCGAAAAATTTCAATAATTTTTTCTATATTCCAATTTCCATCTCGTGAAGGAATTTTCTGGTAATATATTGATATTGATTTCAGAATTGAGAAAAAGATATTTTCTAATCAATTAAATACGTTGGCCAGAATTCTTCTTCGAATCGAAAGTTTTGGGATATTGTAACTGTGTTAGTGTTATAATGTCCCGAAACCTCACCACTACGTAGAAGTATGCGTCACACAAAGGCAGACAGTAAATATCAGACGCGCTCGGCTTTAAACTGGAATATCTCGAAAACTATTGAAAATTTATCTAGACATACTACAAATAAAATTTAGGGAATGTATTAACGACTTCACTAAGCAAAACTTCGTTCTTCTACGACTTGTAGTTTCCAAGATATTAATTTTTTACTGAAAAGTTTAACAAAGCCGACATCACCAGTCGTTTAACAAAGGTGATGGTGACAACGAAACATTGAATTTGAAAAGTCATTTTCTTCTGAATTATAATTCGATAATGCTAGTAGTTTCAGAAAAATGTAGTTGAAATTTTATAGAAAAATAGCACGATTCCCTCGAAAAAGGTCAGAAACTTGTGTTGGCAATGGAAACGCTGTTTGCAGATGAGTTTTACGTAAGTATGTCCGAAATCATGGAACTCCAAATGAAAATTTAGATCAAAATCAAGAGTCAAAGAGAAATATTCAACAAAAGTAGATATAATCATTCAATTCTGGCGCGAAGAACAAAAATTTTTCAAGATACACCCAGCAAAAAAATTAAGGGAACGGTAAATTTTGTCAGTTTTTTGCTTGATTTTCAAATGGCTGTAACTTCGCCAAAAATGATCGTATCAGAATAAAAAAAAAATCGTTGGAAAGCTTGAAGTCTCTACTCTTGAAATCTTGAGATGAAAATTTTTTATGACCATTTGTTATAACGAGATAGGAGAGTTGAAAGTGGAAAAATTTTTTTTCTTTTTTTTTTCATTTTTTCAACTTGTTCCACGGACTTCAAAAAAATTTTTTCGACTCAACCCTTATGAGGATCATGTAGCCTGGTTTTTCAGCTTCAATTTCTTTTTTTTTTTTCTCTACGACCTTTTGTTGCTGAGATATTGTCGATTGAATCAAAAAACACCCTTTTGTCTTTAATTGTCGATATCTCCAGAACTACTGATCGCACAGCGAGCGGATGATGAGATTCGTAAACTTGAATGAATTTCCTGTAAGATTCTTGTACTGTTTGATTGAAAAAAAATTTTCTTCCAATTTTAAAATTGGTTCGAAAAAGTACCAAAAAATTGCGTTTTTTTCCTTTTTTGAAAATTGTCCTGCATTTGGCGAATTTTGCGAAAATTCGAAATGTTTCAACGTTTTTCTTTAGTTTAATGTGTGCTGGAACACCCCCTAAATTTTCAAGCCAATCGGTTCGGCCGTTTTTTTTCCCGAACGAACAAAGTTTCAACAAAAATTAAAGGAACACTTTTTTGTGCCCTAAACACCAATTAATGATGATTAGGACCGAAAATGTTTTCTATCCGTTATTTTTCCGTGATTTTTCGTGCGAAATTTGTTGAATTCCATCGAAAAATGAGAACAATGAAAAATGAAGAAAAATCAATTAAAAAATCAAAAAAACAATTTTTTTAAACGAACAAAAATCGAAAAAAAAAATTGTTTGAAAAAATCTGCTGAGTCACTATCTCTCCAAATCAAATGCGATTCCGGTGTTTTTTTTTTAATTTTTCAAATTTTTTCCGAGTTTTCTACTGGTTTTTTGAGAACAAAAATTGATTTTTCCATTGATTTTCGAAAGAAGAGAAAATTCCTAATTTTCCATTGATTAAAAAAAAATTGAATTTTTTATTGATTAAAAAAAAATCGAATTTTTTATTGATTAATGAAAAACGAAATTTCAATTTTTTTATTGTTTTTTTGTTTTTTTCATTGTTCTCATTTTTCGGTGGAATTCAACAAATTTTGCACAAAAAATCACGGAAAAATAATGGAGAAAAAACAATTTTGGCCCTAATCATCATTAATTGGTGTTTACGCACAAAAAAGTGTTCCTTTTATTTTTGCTGAAACTTTGTTCGTTCGGGAAAAAAAAACGGCCGAACCGATTGGCTTGAAAATTTAGGGGGTGTTCCAGCACACATTAAACTAAAGAAAAACGTTGAAACATTTTCAATTTTTGCAAAATTCGCAAAATGCAGGGCAATTTTCAAAAAAGGAAAAAAACGCAATTTTTTGGTACTTTTTCGAACCAATTTTAAAATTGGAAGAAAATTTTTTGTCAATCAAACAGTGCAAGAATCTTACAGGAAATTCATTCAAGTTTACGAATCTCATCATCCGCTCGCTGTGCGATCAGTCGTTCCTGAGATATCGACGAGTAAAGACAAAAAAGTGTTTTTTGATTCAATCGACAATATCTCAGCAACAAAAGGTCGTAGAGAAAAAAAAAAAAAAAGAAATTGAAGCTGAAAGACCAGGCTACATGATCCTCATAAGGGTTGCGTCGAGAAAATTTTTTTGAAGTCCGTGGAACAAGTTGAAAAAATGAAAAAACAAGCAGAAGCCTTACTCTCGGTGCGTTATTTGCAAACCCCACTCCTTGTGCGACATTTAATATTTTGCCAATTCGATTGGCAAAATGCTCCCGAATGGAGTTCATCTATGGTGAATTGAATCGCTATTCACATATCTCATTGCTCAAAAAAAAACATTATTCTCGCAACAAGTACGCACTCATATATTCCTACAAATATTGCTCCAGACTGTATCGATCTGTTCAGGATTCCATCTGCAATACTTGGGGAATCTACTTGAAATTCGAAATTTCAGCTCAGAATAATTAATTAAATTGCGATAATATCATATGGTACATAAAAATTCAATATTAGATGAAAATTCTGATCCTACGATGGAACACAAAAATTGACGTTTGGGTTCCAAATAGGATTTCTATTTTTTCTAAATGTCGTCAGAATGAAAAGGTACCTATCTTGTAGAAAAAATTGTCTACTTTCGAATGGTGAAATAAAAAATAGTAGTGTTCCTAGGGAGAAAGCTAAGAAAAACCGTGATTTTTGAAAAAACTAATTTATCAAACATCCTTACAAGAGACTTCTTCTGAAAAATCTGAAATTCTCACCATTTGTGGGGCTCATTGAGATGAATCTTTTAAGCTGAACTTGGATGTAATCGCTTGGATAGTTTTGGAGATATAACTTCTTTTCATAAAATAGTTTTTGGACAATATCTCAGAAACTACTGGAGCGATTTTGCCCAATTTCAATACCAAACTTTTCACTCATTAGATGCACAAACTGGCGAAATTTGAAGTCTCTAACTCAAATAGTTTTTGAGCTAGCGTGTATAGTAAATTCAGGATAAAAAACACTGTAATTGAAATTATCTGCAAACGAAAAATCTGAGCAAAATTAAACCCCGAGTAAAAATTGTGAGTTCAAATGAGATCTATTTCATCGCTGAGAGTGGGGGCTGTGAATCAATTTTTCGCGGAGAACAGTCGAAAAAACGATTTTTCGAAAATTTGAATTTTCTCGAAAAGTACTCAACCGATTTCGCTGAAATTTCACTGACAGCAATTTGCACGGAGAGGGAAAGTACTGTTAAATTTTCGGCTCACCAAGTATTACCGTTGCTGAGCAATGAGCCGATATCTGTCACACATACACACACACACACACACACACACACACACACACACACACACACACACACACACACACACATACAGACATTTTTTAAAAATGTCATTTCTCGACGTTTTGGATCATTCTGAGTCATATTCCGATGAAATCTCGAAATCGAAAAAAATCGCGTTTACAATGCTTCCATTCGGAAGCAAAAAGAAAAAAAAAATTTCCACTTTCAACTCTCCTATCTCGTTATAACAAATAGTCATAAAAAATTTTCATCTCAAGATTTCAAGAGTAGAGACTTCAAGCTTTCCAACGATTTTTTTTTATTCTGATACGATCATTTTTGGCGAAGTTACAGCCATTTGAAAATCAAGCAAAAAACTGACAAAATTTACCGTTCCCTTAATTTTTTTGCTGGGTGTATTTCGATTTTCTTAAGAACACATTTTCTTGAGTATCTCTCAACGCCTGATCACTCAATTCAAGTAGAAGATAAAGTGAAGAACGGGGATTCTGTCAGCGGACTGATCTCAGAATGAACTCACAAGATTCCAAAACAGCTGTTCATAATGACAAGCTCATTTTTTGAGCTTCGAAGGCCTTTATTGCTTTTTTTTCAGTTGAAATTATATTTCTCTGGTAATTGAGATTTAACGGTTAGGGATGCTTATATATAACTGAGGAAATAATCAAATTATAGTCGATTGAAATTCATTTTATTCAGGAGTAAGATAGTTTGAGTATTAATCAGATGTATACTTCGAATAACAACAGAATACGTAGAATTAATACAATGATAACAGTGGAACCTTAAGATGAGAATGATTTCTAAAATTTATCAAATGATATTTCAAGAGAAACATTTGGTATGGATATTCCGGATCTATCAGAGGCATCACTTACGTCAGGAGGAAAATGATCATCAGTTGGAGTACAAGCACTGGAAGATCCCGATGTAGGTATTGCAGATTCAGTATGTCGCCTTTACCTCCTTCTTCTGAGTGTTTTGGTAATTACAACGGATAATAAGGATATCATCCAGAATTTGGGACTTCAGATTCGCTCTTAGTGGAGAAAATATAAAATGCATGCTTGAAAAAAGCCGTTCTACGCTCACTTGTGTAGCTGGTGCTGCATGCACGACTGTGGCTAGTTTATATAGCTGAGGCATGGAATTCTTCTTGCTTTCCCAATATTCTAAGATATCTCCAGATACATCCAAGACAGCTGCATCTTCATATGACTTCAATAATTGACGTAAATCGAATGATCCTTGAGATTGTGTGACTCGTGCCGCAATTGCTCGCTCGCAAATTTACTTAAAGATATTACTGCTTGACAATGATTGCGCAGATGAGTTGTTATTCATTGCCCTGTCAAGTAAGTTCAGTTGGAAGGATCCACGTCCAGTGTTTGATGCTTCTATTTTCTGCCAAACTTGTTCCAATTTGGCAACGGCTCAGCCATGGTATTCATTCGAGAGTAGCCCCATGAAACGAGGATCGAGATCGACGGACGCTAATAATGCGTCATTTTCCATGAGCTGTGCTTCTCTTTTCATCATTGTTTCTACGACTTCTCGTGCTGAAGGAGTTCTAATTTCGGATGTTACAACGCTATACTCAAACCAAATCGCATGAAACGTACTTAACGTGAGCTGTTCAGCTTGGAGTCGAATTGTTGTTGTTCTCGCTGGCATCAGAGCTTTCAAGTACTCATCGATGAAGTGCCATTCTGCATCCGTTAAGTGAAGATCTTCATATGACGTTGAAAAATGTCTCCAAAAATTCTTCACATCCACCAAATACTGGAGCATGTCTGCGGTAGAGTTCCACCATGTAGCCACATCAAGAGGTGCTTTTTTGGCGTTTGGAATTGACAATCGTAAAGTTTGTCGAATGTTTGGTTTCCGCAGAGCTTTCGCCACCGTGCGAGCTCTTGCTATTATCGTATTGATTCCTTTACAAGCCTTCAGAGCATCATAAACTGCAAGCTGGAGAGTATGGGCAGCACAGCGGATATTAGAGATAAAAATCAATGGATCTTTTCAAGCGCCTTCTGATGTGATTGACCTCAGAAAAAACGAGTGAATGTGAACATTGATATTCGATCGCACTATTTAAATGGAGTACCTGCCCCATGGCGAGCCAATAGCCAGGCCCGATGTAACCCCGCTTCATCCACGCACTACTCCACCACACCTCACCTTACCCTGTATTACTTCCAAGAAATTTGATGGGTATGAGTCATGAATTGTCACACGCTTCAACTTGTGCAAGTGTTGGAGGGAGGGGAATAATTCTGGCACTCAAACCCAATGCAATTTCAAAGAATTGCAATTGGGAAAATATTAGGATGACTATTAAATGAATTATAGAAATGATTCTCATGGAAAATCCTAGGAGATTTTAAATTCATCGAAATTATAGATGAATATGCAGGAATGGATATTCGATAGTCATCAAACCAGAAGAAACGTTTGAATAATAGCGTTAACGAACAGTTGATGAAATAACTCAGTGAATCATGTAGCATTGAGAGGCACCATTTTTCAATCATTAATCATTAATGCGAAATTTAGCATTTCACATTAATCAAGAGATAATATGAAATTTCATCGAGAGTCCGGCATAATCATTGGTACATCAACTATTCTGATAATATCACTGAGCCCTTGTGGCCTTATACACATGCTCGTCATTTTTTTGTAGATAGAAGCATAAGAAGAATGTTTGAGAAATAGTGCCGCTCAATGCTATATAATTGACTGAATTACTATTCAGCTGTTCGTTAACGCTCTAATTCAACTGTTTTTCCTGGATTGATGACAATCTTCAACTGTAGTCACAGTTATTGCAAAATTGCAGGTTGCAATGGAAAAGGCAAGGTGAGTTGACAAGTTATATTTCTTCGTTTGTTATGATAGGAAAATGGCAACGGCAAGAGCAATTCCAAAAGAATTCAACAATGTCTGAAACTCTCAATAATCGAAAATATTATTATATGACAGCATAATCATGGTGGTAACTTAGAGAAACATCTCCGCACATGGCATCCAGAAGACTATGCTGTCATAATGCGAGCAAAGGAGAAGTTGGTTTCCGTAACACGGCAACGATCTAAATCACTTGCAGTCTCAATAGATTTTGATGATATAAAAAATGCCCCCGTTGAAATGGTCGCTGTGAATGGAGAACCATTGAATGCAATTGACGGTGTTGGCTTCAGAAAAATCCTAGAGCCTCTGTTCAAAGGATCGAGTCCCAATAATACATGCACTTTGTCATCCACTAATGTTAGAGGATTAGTTGAATTGAAGGCAAAAGATGTACGTGATGCAATACGCGAAGAAATCAAGGTATCTATTTAATTCAATATTTAACACACTTCAGTCTATTCCCATTGAAGAACATTTTCTCATCTAAAATCACATTCTTATTTCAGGGTAAATTGCTGAGTCTCAAAGTTGATGCTGCGACACGGCATGATCGAGGTTTCCTAGGATTCAATGTGCAATTCATTGAAGATGGAGTAATCCACATCAGGACTCTTGGAATCATTGAGCTCACAGAGAGACACACGGCTGAATATCTCCAACAGGTCATCTAGACTGTGCGGAACGAGTACGGGATATCTCTTTCGAACATCTACTCGTTCACTTCCGATAATAGAGCAAACATGGTGAAGTTGGGGAAGCTGCTCTCTCAGAATCAACACGCTCATAATGTTGAGAATGTGGGGGATGAGGAAGAAGATGACGATGAGAATGACAAGGATGACGTCGAAGCTGAAGAGCTCGATACTTCAATCACTCATGAAGGAATCCATGGCATCGCATTGGACAAATCAGACTCTTGCCGGCTCTCCAATGGTTCCAGTTCCATCTTGTTACGTATTGATCTGCGTGATCATACGTACTTTTCAATAATAATCAAGAATAACTAATAATTCAGTCGAAAAGGCCCACAATTCCAATGTCTGGACCAACTTACCCTGAAAGAGGTCAATAATACATGAAAGTACACTAAAAGTTGAAAGTCAATAAAATCAGAAAGAAAAACATTAAAATTCATTGAAAAATCTGAAAAGTCCATCAATAAAGTATGTTAACAAATCAAGCAAAACGAACAAAATTGTCAAAAACAAGTAAAATATCATTAAAAATGTTTAAATACCAATTTACAACAAATTTCTGTTAATAGAAACAAAGATATACATGTTTAAAGGCCAACGGAAAAGTATTGACCGTGCCGGCCTTCAGCGACCTTCACTGAGTAGGTGCGCGCAGCCACACGCTGTGGACAAAACTTCCCCCACCAGTGACTCTCATAACTCTATGTCAAACTTTTGAAAAATCATAACTCTTTTGAATATTAAGATCAAGAAACGATTCCGATGCTAAAATTCGTTAAATAATTTGAACTAACGATTCCAGAAGGAAAACAATCGAAAAATCAATTTGCAACATAATTTGTTATAAACAATTTATGTAAAAACTCATTGTAAAAATACGAAAATAGACGTAAAATGTAGTTGACATCGAGATATTGGAGTATACTGAAAATCAACTCTTAATATTCATAATTAACCGAGATATGAATTTTATAACATATACACACACATACATTCAAACTTTTTATTACTGTACTTTCAAAAATTCATATCTTTCAAAGTTACGAAGATTAAGAAACCAAAATAACGTCTAAATTCACGAAAAAATACAAGCTACACAATGCGCTAAGAAAATTAGGCAAAAGTTAATATTTACCCTAAATTGTTATAAACAATTAATATGAAAAATAATTGGACAAGGACAAAAACCTATAGAATACGAAGATAATCACATCAGAAAAATATAACCTCCAGAAATGAAAACGATAAAACCAATAGCAACAAAGTTATTCAATATTCAAATTTATTCACATATATATAGATATACTAAACACATGGCAAAATTCAAAAATCAATAACTTTTAGGATAATCAATATTAAGGAACGAATTTCATTTGTAAAATCATTAAATAATTGATACTAAAAGTTCATAAAAGAAAATTTAAGAAAAACCAAAATTTATGCAAAACCATTTTTGGACTTAAATTAACAATTGAATAACAACAAAAGTTATTAACTTAGGAAGATGAAACCAAGTTTGAAAAATAGATAAAAATAGTCTCTTCCAGACGCAATTGAGTTTATATTTTTAAAGTAATTATTTTGCAAGTTATTAACAATTAGCACTTTCAAGGTCATCCGACTTTAAATATAAATAACTCCGAAACTATAAAAGTTAAAGACTTGAATCCGACGCTAAAAATCATCAAATTCGATGGCCTTTCAGATGCACTATAGCACGATTCCAGATATTGTTAACTAACGAAGTTATTAACAATCAATTGTTTATAAAAAAATAATTTACAACTTTTGATACTAAAATTCGTTCATTTAGCCAAAAATAAGTTCAAATATAGAAAATTGTCAATTTGTCCCACTTCCAAGTGGATTTGACAAAATCTGTTTATAAGGTACACATCAGGATGTAAAAAGGAAGCCATTTCCGAAGAGTGAAAAATCAACTTTAAAATTGTTTAAAATCATATAAAACAATATGTTATTATATCAAAAATAAGGTTATATATAAGAAAACAACAATATTGTATTTTGAATGTAATAATCTTTATTGTAAAACTACTATATCATAAGATACATATATATAAGCCTCAGCGCATGGACAGGCTACAGCACAAGGGTAGAAGAAAGGCGCTCCCCACCAGCTCAGTCACCACCAGCCACCTAGTTGCGCCAGAAACTCACAGCGCATCCCCACTTATTGTACTCCCACCCTACCGGCTCAAGCCGCCAAATTGTCCATGTACCTAGATGCGTGAGGCTCGTTCAGTCAGTTCATCGCTCCTCTTCAACTGGTAAAGACCTCCTCCTCCGGACGCGGTCGCGGTAACTCACTCGGGACTTAGAATCATTTTACTCAGTTTGGACTTAGAATATTTTCAGTGAATCGGGACTTAGAAAATTTTCAGTCGATCGACACTTAGAAAATTTTTATTGAAGTGGAACTTAGAATATTTTATTGAATCGGAACTTAGAATATTTTTACACAATCGACACTTAGAATCTTTTTACTCGATCGGAACTTAGAATTTTTCTGTCAATCGGAACTTAGAATATTTTTTTATTAAATCACAACTTAGAATTTTTTTTTATTATCGAAGTTTTTATTCAAATAATTTTTAATTTTATTTCTCAAATGAAATATTTTCTCGAACCGAATTAAATCGAACGAAATAATTTTCCCTCTTTATTCTGAGATCTGACGAAGCCTCGCGTTGATAGAAACAAATCAATTTATTTGAATAAATTTAAAATCATTTGAGTGAAACCGAGTTTTTTTTATTAATCAATTATTTCTTCCTTTTCAGAGCCTTAAAAATTTAACCTGGTCAACACCGCAGATAACGGTGCGGTTGACTACTCTTTCCTCCTTCAACCTATTCGGCCTTAAACATTACCTGGTCAACACCGCAGATAACGGTGCGGTTGACTATTCTATAAAAACCTGGTCAACACCGCAGATAACGGTGCGGTTGACTACTCTTTCCTCCCTCAACCTATTCGGCCTTAAATATTACCTGGTCAACACCGCAGATAACGGTGCGGTTGACCATTCTATAAAAACCCGATCAACACCGCAGATAACGGTGCGGTTGATCACTCTATCCTTTCAATAAAAATAGAAAAATACATAAAACTCGCTTTCTATCATTAAATCATAATCAAATCATCTATGTACACCTTTATCCGTCAGAATCTCATAATAGAGTCGAAGGCAGAATTTTAAATCAAACAGTGATAATTTAGTGAATCCATATTATTCTTTATTATAGTGAAGGTGAAATCAAGGCAAATAAATACAGTGACATAAAAGTGAACAAAAGAATTCGAATTAATTAAGAAAACAGTAAAGAACAATTATCGTGCAGTGACTATACTACGTAAAGCTTGCGAGAGGAAGACCAAAGTGACCTGGAAAAGAGTAACACGGTGAGTAACGAAATTTTCTGACTCTCTAGCCCCGGAAGTCGATTGATATTCCAAAAAGTAGAGAAACTTTAACGTAAATGGGAATTAATCGGGAGTGAATTATATTTTGGGGATTTTTCTCAGAATAAATCATCTCGAGTCAATTCTTATACGTAACAATCTCTAATATCTGCTGTGTTGCCCATACTCTCCAGCTTGCAGTTTATGATGCTCTGAAGGCTTGTAAAGGAATCAATATGGTAATAGCAAGAGCTCGCACGGTGACAAAAGCTCTGCGGAAACCACACATTCAACAAGCTTCACGATTATCAATTCCAAATGCCAAAAAAGCACCTCTTGATGTGGCTACACGGTGGAACTCTACCGCAGTCATGCTTTTCAGTATTTGGTGGATATGAAGGATTTTTGTCGAAATTTTTCAATATCACATGAAAATCTTCACTTAACGGATGCAGAATGGCACTTCATCGAGGAGTATTTAAAAGCTCTGATGCCATCAAGAACAGCGACAATTCGACTCCAAGCTGAACAGCTCACGTTAGGTGCATTCTATGGAATAGGGTTTGAGTGTAGTGTTGTTACATCCATAATTGGAACTCCCTTAGCACGGGAAGTTGTAGAAGCAATGAAGAAGAGGGAAGCACAGCTCATGGAAAATGACGCGTTATTAGCGTCCGTCTATCTCGATCCTCGTTTCATGGGGCTACTCCCGAATAAATATCATGGACGAGTCGTTGCTGAATTGGAACAAGTTTGGCAGAAAATAGAAGCACTAAAGCCGGACGTGGATCCTTCCAATTGGACATACCTAGCAGGGCAATGAATAACAATTCATCAATAATTGACTCTCAAGCCGCTGAGTCATCGTCAAGCAGTGATTCCTTTCAGAAAATTTGCGAGCGAGCAGCTGCGGCATTGACTCCTGAAATCCCAAGCATCATTGCATTTATTTCAATTATTGAAAGAATATAAAGAAACAGCGGTCTCGGACATATCGGGGGATATCTTAGAATACTGGGAAAGTGAGAAAAACTTCAAACCTCAACTGCACAAACTGGCCACATTTGTGCATGCAGCACCAGCAACACAAGTGAGCGTAGAACGGCTTTTTTCAGGCTTGCATTCCATATTTTCTCCTCTAAGAGCGAATCTGAAGTCTTAGATTCTGGATGATATCATGATTATCCGTTGCAATCACCAACACACCCACAAGAAATTTCGAAGAACTAACGTGGGACCCCGACGGCAAAGGCGACGACTGAATCTGAATTACTTACATCAGAATCTTCCAGTGCTAGTACCCCAATTGATGATCATCCTCCACCTAATGTCGTCGATTTCTTTGATGGATCTGAAGAATCCATACAAAATCTCCCGTGGAGTAACGTTTAATAAACTTCATTCATATGCTTGTTTTAAACGTAATCAGCCTTGTATTGATTCTACAAATTTTCATTGTATATTTGTCCCATTTAACTGTTATCCAAGGGTGTGTTCGAGCAGCGAATTTCGCCGTCGGATAATAGTTACTTTTGAATTTAGTAACTAGCAGTTGGTAATATCGCCGGAGAATCGTTCACAGCTAGTGACGGCCACAATCACTAGCAGCTGGTCATCGCTTTGTCTAGGTCGGCTCATCGTAATTCGTCCGAATTATTAAAAAAAGAAACAAATGGAGCGATTAACAGTCACTAATCCTGTTACAGGAGGGAAAGCAATTATATTAGTGAAACCAGATACTGCTGCGAGAGCCAAATCAGGTAATATAATATTATAAAAATTAGTTAGCGTTGGGTTAGGTTATGTAGTCTTATCTATTGATGCAAAAATTTGAAAAATACAACTGTATAAATTTTTTTTAACGCAAAGAAATTGATTGTTATACTAATTGAGAAAATAATTTCCGGATTCAAATCCCAACAGAAACCTTAATCCATTTTTTTCGAATTTCCATTGTGTCCGTCTTTTGCATATGAGCTAAAGCTATTTTTTTTTTGAATAGACGCTGTTTATATGAATAAAATAGCACAGGCTGTCTTCAAACTAGGAGAACCAACGTCGTTGAAGGCTCAGCTACTAGTACCATTAACTTTAACAGAAGGATCAGAAACATATAATCTATATGTATCTCCATCAGACTTCGATCGTGTTCACAGAGGTAAATAAACATTGCAATAAATAGTGGTATAATCTTCTTGTTGATACTCTAATGAAAGGACGTTTATTTTCTTCAATTTCTCTATTCTAATTCTCATTAACTTCCAAGTAGACTCGAATTGATAAGGAAAATAATTTGAATAAATCATTTACTTCTTACGAATAGCAGTATTGGATTTATTCAGATTCTTTTTATTATTGAAAACAAATGTTTCATTGTTATGATTTGAACGAATATTTGAGGTATACTATCCAATTCGTCTCGTACTGTTGATGAACTATGTTTTAATTTTGTAGGAGAGATATTATATTATCACCAATTAATTTTATCCATTTCTGATGTAGATATATACTTTGCTGATGAACTGTTGCAAAAACACAAAAATGTGATTAATGAACAAGCATTACATTCGTTATCAACAAGTTCAACAATGAATTCCAATTCAATGCTTGATGGAAGCAAATCTATGACATTGGAAGTAGAGGACGAGGAAACTGGTCGATTTCATACTGTGAATGTATCTCCTGCTGAATATATTGAAGCAAGAAGAGGTATTTTTAATAGAATTGAGCTTTATTTATCATTTTTGTTTTCCAATAGGAGCTAAGTGATAGCACAATAAGCCCACAATGTAATTAATCAATTATGGATTTTGATCGAGTTTTATAAAATTGTTCTATAGAAAAGTTCAAATTATCAATACGATTTTTGGATGTTATAATTCTATAATTGCCAACGAAATTCATTTTATTGAAAGTTTAAATTTAAAGGACAGGGGAAGGTGGGCTAGAATGGACAATCTAATTGAACGATTCGAGATTGAAATTTGCTAATGATTCCATCGAGGAATTGGCAAAATGTTAGGTGGAAAACACGTGTCAAATTTTTTTTTCAATTTTTCTAAAAATTTACCTGTTCGGCCACGTTTTCAAGGGGGTTTCCTTTTAAAAAGCGAAAAATTTTCTTTTTTCGGCGATATTCCAGGTCCTGTTGATCGTAGAGATCTTGCGTTGATCTCGAACGATAGGTAAGCTCAATTCCCATCGATTTATGTGGTCCAAAATTTTTTAAAGTCAATTTTTCAAATACTAGTAGGTCATTCTCTGAAACTCAGTTTTTGCCCTACAAGTAGTCGAAAAATTGATATTTTTTTCTTGAAAAGCCTATAATTCAATGAGAAATGAGCTTACCTCTCATTTAAAATCAACCCCAAGTCGCTAAGATCAATAGGAGCAGACATTTTCCCGAAAAACTGAATTTTTTTCAAAAACAGAAGGCCTTCAAATTTCACCTTCAAATCTCGCATGAAAAAAGAAAGTTTTTAAAAATTTCAAAAAATAACTTCCGACATATGATTTTTATGGGAAATTTCCTCATATTTCCGATGGAATTATCAAAAAAAAAAACTATCTTTAATATTTCTATCTATTTCGAGTAAATTTCATAGTATATAAAACACTTGGACTCTTGTGTCCATTTTCTCCTATCTTCCCCCGACATAAAGAATCGACATTCTTTGAATACATCAGAAGAAAGAAAATCGATCTTAAAAAGAACATCATATTATTTCATAAATTCATTTTTACAGATCCTAAATTTGGCAGATGCCTGTTGGCTACACAGAAACTGAATACAATGAAGGCTACAACTTCCAAAACTATGACACCACTAAAGGAGTCAATTGGTGATCTCCATAACGATGATGATTTTGATGACATTGAGAACCCATGTGGATCCAAATCACAGAAAAAAACAAGTATGTATTTTCTGGAGTTTCATTGTATTTTTTATATTATAGGGGAGCTGAGGTAAAGTAGACACTGCAATTGAACGGGTTGATATTGAAGTTTTCTGACGATTCCATTGAAGAGCTGAGGGAATTCGAGGCCAAAAACATGTGTCTATATGTTTTTTTTCCGACAGATTTAATTTTTCCCCAAGTTTGGGAAGGGTTTCCCTCTTGATAATCGAAAAAATTCACTTTTCGGCAATATCTTCGATTATGTTGGTTTTAGCGACTTGGGGTTGATTTAAATGTAATGTGAGCTCATTCCCCATCAATTTATGTGGTTCAATTTTTTTTTTAATCAATTTTTTAAATACTTAGAAGCCACTTTCTGAAAATCATATTTTGTTCATAAGTGCTTGTACATTAGATAATTTTCATTTTCAATCCCATAAATCGATGGGAAATGACCTCACCTTCCATTTAAGATCAACCCCAGGTCGCTACGACCAATAGAACCAGAGATTTCTTGAAAACCTGAAATTTTTCGAAAACAGAAGCGTTTTACCTTCAAATTTTCACCAAAAACTAGAATTTTTGAAAAATTCAGAAAAATAACTTTAGACATATAATTTTCATGTAAAACTTTCTCAGTTTTTCAATAGATTACTCAGAAAAAATCTATCTCCAATATTTCCGTTCATTTCGAGTGAATTTCATAGGATAAAATACCAGAACTAATCCATGTTCGTTTCACCCCTTTCGTGCATTCTACCACACCTTCTTCTACTAATAAAATTGATTGTTTGCCAATTCATGTGAATTGTTGGATTTGCCATGTATTAATAAAAAAAATAAAAAAAAATTCGAGTAAATCCAACTTTTCTACTGAAATGCTAGCTTTTCTGCCTACACCGACCTTCCTTCGGCTTTTTCTGCTAAAATAACATTTTCCGAGTGAATAATCTGTGTGAATAAAAGAAACAGAAATGTATGGAATATTGATTTGATGACTATGTAAATGTGATTTCTACTCCATCCAGGTACTACTGCCTGTCATTTGTAGTGACAGATCTGAGCAGAACATAAGATTTCCATTAGTATAATATCAAACAATATTCACTGAAATATTAATTTCAATTTTTGCATGAACATACAAAATTCCCTGTAAGAATCGGGAGTTCCCAGTACATATAGAGTAATGTATAATTGTTTGGCAGGATTGATTGGTAATCCTCCAAATGCCCGTAATTCCCCTTCCAAATCTGGTCTTATCAAAAAGAGTAAATACTCGAAAGTAATGCGACTCAGGCTAGAAAAAAAACCATTGATTATTTTACGTAACAATAATACATTTATAATATACCCGGTCTACGTACCGGAAGTGCTCTTGAAATTGTTCATTGTTATATCTTACAACAACATTTTCAATGAAATTTTGTACTCGAGGTATCCTTTGAATACCTTCGTTACCAAACAAAAAAGTCATCATGATCATCATAAATATAATCACTATCATCACTACTGTCAGATGAAGAAAATAAAATATCCAATAGGATTAAATCGATGTCATCATCCATTTTACTTAATTATCCTTAATTATCAAATTTAATCCGATTTTACGATATTTTGATATGGAGCACTAATGAAGAATAGGGTTATGTTTTCAACGTAGAAAATGCGTTTTAAATCCTTCATCAATTGTTTTAAAAACTCTGTTGAAATAAAGACTCAACAATTATCACACACATGTTATCACTTATAAAAATAATGATAATTAATGATTTTAATCAAAGTACAATCAATTACAATCAATCCAGTTTTTTGAGTCAAAGTTGTGTCAAGAAATTATTAGCGTCGCTGGTGATTTTGGCCGTCACTATCTGTGGACGATATTGCCAACTGCTAGTTACTAAATTCAAAAGTAACTATTACCCGACGGCGAAATTCGCTGCTCGAACACACCCCAAATGAGCTTATGTCGAAATAAATGAATTCGTTATGAACCATATATTGCGACTATTGAATTTTTTAGAATCCTCATATCTAGTCTAGATCGAAGAAGGTTATTTACAAAAGGAAATTGTGATCTTAATTCATTTTTTATTATATCCTATTTTTATACTGAATGACAATGAACTGAGCTGCGTTCTTCATTTACTTTCTGCAACGAAAAATGGAACGCAATAATAATGTTATCCTCCAAAGAAAATTTTCCAATTTTTCATCTATTCACGCGTGATATAGTAACTGTATATAGTAGATAATATAATATAATATGTGACCCCGGGACTAGTATGTGACGGAATCGAGTTCTTGTCACACAGCTCTGGTGCTGGAGAAGAGTCCCACATTGGGATGTAACTGAATTTTCAGAAATGATGGCAAATGAAGGTTGCTGGAGGTGGTTCTGGCAACAGTGCTGGCTCTGGTCTCCGGAACGGTCCCAGGACTGGCCCCGGGACTAGTATGTGACGGAATCGAGTTCTTGTCACACAGCTCTGGTGCTGGAGAAGAGTCCCACATTGGGATGTAACTGATTTTTTTTTTTTTAATAATAATATGTTATACATTCAATAAAATACATATATATATATTAAATATATATATATAAGTAAAAAAAAATATCTCACTGACTCACTGGCTCAGTGGCTCACTGACTCACTGACTCAATGACTCGAGGGGTAGCCCCTCCGAGTTCTCGCCGCCGACCATCCCTCGGCATTTTCAAATAATATCTCACTGACTCACTGTAAATAAAATATAATAGTTATAATTATATTATATTAAACAATTAAATTTATTAATAAATTAATTTTTATTAATAAATTTTATTTAGAAAATCAAATTTCGGAAAAAATATGTAATGCGCAAGCAGGATTTGAACCCACGACCCTCTGATTACATGTCAGGTGCTCTACCGCTGAGCTATTGCGAGTTACTATATTTACCATCAAATTTATTTATGAAAATATTTTTTCTTTATTGTATATAATATATATATATTTATGTGATGAAAATCATATAAAATCCCACACCGACCTTCCTTCGGCAAATTATTTTATCGGAAAAAAAATATTTTTTCTTTATTGTATATAATATATATATATTTATGTGATGAAAATCATTAAACAATTAAATTTATTAATAAATTAATTTTTATTAATAAATTTTATTTAGAAAATCAAATTTCGGAAAAAATATGTAATGCGCAAGCAGGATTTGAACCCACGACCCTCTGATTACATGTCAGGTGCTCTACCGCTGAGCTATTGCGAGTTACTATATTTACCATCAAATATTTGATTCTCACATCTTTTCTCCACCTCCCATCCACGAGGCAATGTCACCATTAAACAATTAAATTTATTAATAAATTAATTTTTATTAATAAATTTTATTTAGAAAATCAAATTTCGGAAAAAATATGTAATGCGCAAGCAGGATTTGAAAATATAATATAATTATATATTCTAATATCGCATATATACCTCTTATATATAAGAGATAAAAAAAACTATCAAAGCGATTCACAACATGTTCTCCAAAGGGACCATTCATGTTACAGTGCATATCGATTTCCAAATAATTTTCTACAGACAATAAAGTCCGTAGATATAGCTACAGCTTAGTTGAGAATTTCACCGAAGAGATAAATCAGAAAAGGTCAAGAACAACCAAGAGAAGAAAAATACAAAAAAGATGTTGAAGAGGAAAAAAGAGGAGAGACAGCCAAGACAAAAATGAGACTCAAAAAAATATAGAGAAACTTTCTCCATATTTTATTGCTTCTCATTTGTGACTTTTCTGTCTCTTCTTTATTTTGTATTTTCCTTCTCTCAATATTCTCCTTCCCCACTTTTTCTTGTATTTTTTGGCTCTTTCTTATTATGAAAGATAGCATAAGTTTCATGTCTTTTCAATCGATTTTTTTACTCTCCTATCTTTTTGCTTTTTTCCGCAATTTTTGTCGGAATGCCAATTTTCAAGGGAAACGACTCCAAATTATTCAAAACGTCGAGAAATCATAATGAGAAAAAAAGTAGGCGTGTGTGTGTGTCTGTCTGTACGGCCCTATGACTCTCTATTACTCGAGAACGGTGGAAAATAAAAATCTCAATTTTTGGCACGATATCAGTTTTAATGAAGTGCATGTTCCATGAAAGTTTCAGCAACATCCGCTAAATGGTTTCTGAGATATAGAGATTTTGTAAAAATCGTATTTTCAAAATTTCACAATTTAAATGACACGAATTTCGTTCAAAATTTTATTCAAGATTTGCAACCATAATATCTATCTTTTGGCAAAATTTCATGAATTCAATCTCATTAGTCCATTAGTTATTAACTTTTTGGTGCTTTTTCTCAAAGAACCGGTTTGTTCATAGCTCAAGGAATAATCGACTCGAAGACTTCAAATTTTCTCTGTATATGTAGCTTCTAATCAAAATGGTTGGGATAGCATCTGATGTATATCGGCTGAGCGGTTCTCAATAATTTTCAAATTGAAGTTTTCCCGCAAATAGGCTGTATCTTCCAAACTACTCATCCAATTTCATCGGGTCAAAGCTGAGAAGATTCGTCTCCCTGAACAAAAGAAACCGTCAATTTTCAGGAATTTTCAGATATGGTTCTCCGCTTATTACATCACAGGATCTATTTTTTCCTCAATATTTCAAAATAAAAATCGAAAAAATGTCATTTTTCTCAATTTTTTTGCATGAAGACCCATAATTTTCATTTGGTTTCTTAAAAGAACACGATTTTCTCTATCGAATAAGCCCCTACTCGCCTTTGTAGGACAATCAGAAACTGTACCCAAAACGAAACATTAAAAGTGAAAAAAAGATTTTTATGGCAAATTTAGTATATATAATGTTTTCCTGAGAGGGATGGTAGAAAAAAATCAGAAAAATCATTCGGAAGCATCTTGCTAATTCATTGGCAGAAATTGAAAGGAAGGAATAGCGATTTAAAGTACAACCTAGAAGAAATAGTGACTAACGCAGTGACACAGGGTTCACGCAGTGAACAGAGTGACGAACGCCTGTTAGTTGTATTTTTTCTTGCTTTTCATGTATTTTCTGTCCCTTTTTTTCGGTATTTTTCCTTTCTTTTCTATGCATTTTCTATATTCTTCTTCTGTATCTTCCCCGTCTTCCTTCACCTTCTTCGACTTTTTTCTATAGGGGAGACCGGGACAAAAAGAACCTGTGAAATAAAATGTTTCGTGATTTTTTGAAAGAGCAGCGGCTTCTGTAAAAAATCGAAAAAAATTCACTAACAATCGCTATATAATGAAGTAGATAAGCCAAAGCGAAGTTGGCCATGCATCGTTTAATTCGTTCTGTGATCGGTTCAAGCAAAATTGATAAACAACAGAATTTTGACAGCTCATAATGCCAAGTTAATGGTAAATTAGAAACTTAGTGCCCGCGGCGCGCCTTGAGTATCTAGTGTAGACATATTGGAGCATCTTCTCACATTTTTTCAGATTTTCATTGAAGAAACCAGGAATAATTTCCACTCGGGTCAATTGGAGCAATTTTTTTTACCGCTTTCGCTATCGGGAGTAACGTTACTCCCGTTTTGTTTCTACTTTTATTACTCGGAATAACGTTAGTTTTGTTCCCACTTTTGTTATTGGGACTAACGTTACTCAAGTTTTGTTACCGCTTTTGTTACTGTCACTAACGTTACTGGAGTTTTGTTTCCACTTTTGGTACTGCGACTAGCGTTACTCGAATTTTGTTAAAACTATAGTTTCCATATTAAGATGTTTCCAGTAACGAAACGCAAGAAACAGTGTTTTGTTTCGTTACCGAGTTTTGTTTCCAGTCCCTGGTATTTTTATACGGTTTTTGAATTTTTTTGGAATCAAATGTCACATGAAGAAATTATCTCGAGTGTTATTTTTTGGAATATTTTCCGAATGAACTTGAAATAAGAATAAGTTTCAATGAACTTGCTTGAATGGTATTTCAATCAGTTGTCTATTAATTTCGGAATTTCTTTTCGAATGCGATTTTTTTACATGATATCAAAAAATTTGACGGTCTCTGACTTCAATTTCTAATGAATAATTATTTCTAACTAGTTTTGTGGAATTATTCATGAATGAAAAAACATCGGAGGAGGATTTTCTTAAACGTTCTATCTATTACTTCAGAAAAAATTTGAAATTCAGTTCCAAATAAGAGATTATATTTGAAAGTGTTCTGAATTATTCTGAAGCGATTTCGGATGAGAAATCATTTTTGAAAATTTTTGTGGAATTTCTATGCTGGATTTAGCAGAACGATTGTTTTAATTTGTAAATAGTGAAATATTACTATTAATAGAATAAAATTTTGTTACGTTCGCGAAAAGTCGCGAGCGTACTAATTATATTATAAGGATATTAATAGATAAAAATAAAACAGACATTACATTTGTGACATAGCGGAGAACAAAAATTAGTAACTAAGAATAGCCATAAGTATGAATCCAAAACAAACAATAGTAATCGAACAAACAAACAATATTAATATGATTATACTGAAGAAAAAAAAAGCAGATTATGCCAAGAATTTTTTTTTCTCCTTTTCTTTCTTTTATATATTACTATTGTTTATAAAAATACTATGGAATATATCTTAAGAGTTTAAACAAGTTGCTATTATCGACAACAGATAAAAGCAACTTCCCCCACGATGGAGATGTTACGTATCGATCTGCGTGATCATACGTATTTTCCAATAATAACCAAAAACAACTAATAATTCAGTTGAAAATGGCCACAATTGCCAATGTCTGGACCAATTTACCCTGAAAGAGGTCAATAATACATGAAAGTACACTAAAAGTTGAAAGTCAATAAAATCAGAAAGAAAAACATTAAAATTCATTGAAAAATCTGAAAAGTCCATCAATAAAGTATGTTAACAAATCAAGCAAAACGAACAAAATTGTCAAAAACAAGTAAAATATCATTAAGAATGTTTAAATACCAGTTTACAACAAATTTCTGTTAATAGAAACAAAGATATACATGTTTAAAGGCCAACGGAAAAGTATTGACCGTGCCGGCCTTCAGCGACCTTCACTGAGTAGGTGCGCGCAGCCACACGCTGTGGACAAAACTTCCCCCACCAGTGACTCCCATAACTCTATGTCAAACTTTTGAAAAATCATAACTCTTTTGAATATTAAGATCAAGAAACGATTCCAATGCTAAAATTCGTTAAATAATTTGAACTAACGATTCCAGAAAGAGAACAATTGAAAAATCAATTTGCAACATAATTTGTTATAAACAATTTATGTAAAAACTCATTGTAAAAATACGAAAATAGACGTAAAATGTAGTTGACATCGAGATATTGGAGTATACTGAAAATCAACTCTTAATATTCATAATTAACCGAGATATGAATTTTATAACATATACACACACATACATTCAAACTTTTTATTTCTGAACTTTCAAAAACTCATAGCTTCCAAAATTATGATGATTAAGAAACCAAACTAGTACTAAAATTAATGAAAAAATACAAGCTACACAATGCGCTAAGAAAATTTGACAAAAGTTAATATTTACAATAATTTGTTATAAACAATTTACATGAAAAATCATTAGAGAATTATTAAAACCTATAGAATGCAAAGATAATCACATCAGAAGAATATAACCTCCAGAAATGAAAACGATAAAACCAATAGCAACAAAGTTATTCAACATTTAAATTTATTCACATATATATAGATATACAAAATACATGGCAAATATTCAAAAATCGATAACTTTTATAATAATCAATATTAAGGAATAATTTTCATTTGTAAAATCATCAAATAATTCAAACTAAAAGTTCATAAAAGAAAATTTCAGAAAAACCAAAATTTATGCAAAACCATTTTTGGACTTAAATTAACAATTGAATAACAACAAAAGTTATTAACTTAGGAAGATGAAACCAAGTTTGAAAAATAGATAAAAATAGTCTCTTCCAGACGCAATTGAGTTTATATTTTTAAAGTTATTATTCTAAAAGTTATTAACAATTAGCACTTTCAAGGTCATTCAACTTTAAATAGAAATAACTCCGAAACTATAAAAGTTAGAGAAATGAATCCGACGCTCAAAATCATTAAATTCGACGGCCTTTCAAATGCATTATAGAACGATTCCAAATATTGTTAATTAACAAAGTTATTAACAATCAAATGTTTATAAAAAAATGATAAAAAACTTTTGATACTAAAATTCGTTCATTTAGCCAAAAATAAGCTCAAATATAGAAAATCGTTAGTTTATCCCACTTCTAAGTGGATTTGACAAAATCTGTTTATAAGGTACACATCAGGATGTAAAAAGGAAGCCATTTCCGAAGAGTGAAAAATCAACTTTGAAATTGTTTAGAATCATTAAAAACAATATATTATTATATCAAAATAAGGTTATATATAAGAAAACAACAAAATTGTATTTTTAATGTAATAATCTTTATTGTAAAAGTACTATAGCCTAAGATACATATATATAAGCCTCAGCGCATGGACAGGCTACAGCACAAGGGTAGAAGAAAGGCGCTCCCCACCAGCTCAGTCACCACCAGCCACCTAGTTGCGCCAGAAACTCACAGCGCATCCCCACTTATTGTACTCCCACCCTACCGGCTCAAGCCGCCAAATTGTCCATGTACCTAGATGCGCGAGGCTCGTTCAGTCAGTTCATCGCTCCTCTTCAACTGGTAAAGACCTCCTCCTCCGGACGCGGTCGCGGTAACTCACTCGGGATTTAGAATAATTTTACTCAGTTTGGACTTAGAATAATTTTACTCAGTTTGGACTTAGAATATTTTCGTTCGATCGACACTTAGAAAATTTTTACTCAATCGGAACTTAGAATTTTTCTGTCAATCGGAACTTAGAGTATTTTTATTGAATCACAACTTAGAATTTTTTTTATTATTAGAGTTTTTATTTTTGAATCAACTTTAATTTATTTCGATTTCAATTATCAAGTGAATCCTTCTCTCGCAACCGCATTAAACCGAAACGAATAATTTTGCCTCTTTATTCTGAGATCTGACGAAGCCTCGCGTTACTAGTTTTGAATTAATTATTTGAATAAATTTAAAGTTATTTTACGGAAACCGAGTTTTTTTAATTAATCAGTTATTTTCTCCTTTTCAGAGCCTTAAAAATTTAACCTGGTCAACACCGCAGTTAACGGTGCGGTTGACTACTCTATCCTCACTCAACCTATTCGGCCTTAAATATTACCTGGTCAACACCGCAGATAACGGTGCGGTTGACTATTCTATAAAAACCTGGTCAACACCGCAGATAACGGTGCGGTTGACTACTCTTTCCTCCCTCAACCTATTCGGCCTTAAATATTACCTGGTCAACACCGCAGATAACGGTGCGGTTGACCATTCGATAAAAAACCCGATCAACACCGCAGAGAACGGTGCGGTTGATCACTCTATCCTGTTAATCAAAAATAGGAAAATACATAAAACTCGCTTTCTATCATTAAATCAGAATCAAATCATCTATGTACACCTTTATCCGTCAGAATCTCATAATAGAGTCGAAGGCAGAATTTTAAAACAAACAGTGATAATTTAGTGAATCCATATTATTCTTTATTATAGTGAAGGTGAAATCAAGGCAAATAAATACAGTGACATAAAAGTGAACAAAAGAATTCGAATTAATTAAGAAAACAATAGAGAACAATTATCGTGCAGTGACTATACTACGTAAAGCTTGCGAGAGGAAGACCAAAGTGACCTGAAAAAGAGTAACACGATGAGTAACGAAATTTTCTGACTCTCTAGCCCCGGAAGTCGATTGATATTCCAAAAAAGTAGAGAAACTTTAACGTAAATGGGAATTAATCGGGAGTGAATTATATTTTGGGGATTTTTCTCGGAATAAATCATCTCGAGTCAATTCTTATACGTAACAATTTCTGGAACCATTATGGGAATGAACTTGATTCAAAAAATTTCTACATAAAAAAATTAATGCTATTATACGATTTGATTCAAAATCTGATGGTTTTACAATCTTCCAATAATATATCAATATGTTAGCTTTCAATGTAAGAGATATTCTAACATTATAAATAGTTTCGTGAAAAGGGTAATTAGTAATATCGTCGACCTAGAAACAAAAGGGCGTAAGCGCCAAAAAACCCACTTTTCAGAGGGAGAAGGGCGTGTGTCCAAAATGCCTCTGAAAAAATTTTTCATGCTTCGATGATGGAAAAAAGCGATTTGAAAAATTTGAGTAACAGAAGGGCGTATTTGCCAATCCTAGCAGGAATAGGGCGTGTGTGCACCATATACGCCTTTTTGTTATTAACTTTTTTTCTTGCTTCATCTCCTTGATTTATTTCATAACAAAAGGGCGTATCATCGGTGCTTACGCCCTCTTGATTTTAATTATTCCTAACGATTTCCAATCAATTTCGACAATATTGAATAACAAAAGGGCGTATTCTAAAAATCCTCGTGATTCATTAAAAAAATCAATATCTGTGATATACGCAAACGTGTGCGTGATGTCCACATACGGTGAATAAGCGAAATAGATGTTAATATGGGATCAAGAAGGAGTTTTTCCAGTTTTTCGTGATTATCTTGGTATAAGTGAGATAGAGCGAAATAGGTATGAATATTGAATCAGGAGAGAGTTTTTTCCGTTCTTCGGGATTATTCCGGTGATTAAGCGAGATAGAGCGAAATAGATATCAATATTGAATCAAGAGAGAGTTTTTTCAGTTTTTCGCTAAAATCTCGGTGAATGAGTGAGATAGAGCGAAATGGACATTTTTATGGGATCACCGGGGAGTTTTTTCAGTTTTTCGCTATCATCTCAGTAAATAAACGAGATAAAGCGAAATGGACATTAATATGAGATCACCGGAGAGTTTTTCAGTTTTTCGTGATTATCCCGGTGATTAAGCGAGATAGAGCGAAATAGATATCAATGTTGGATCAGGGAGGAGTTTTCCCAATTTTTCGCTAAAAGCTCGGTGAATAAGTGAGACACAGCGAAATAGACATTAATATGGGATCATCGGGGAGTTTTATCAGTTTTTCGCTATCATCTCGGCAAATGAGCGAGATAGAGGGTAATGGACGTTAATATGAGATCACCAGGGAGTTTCTCCAGTTTTTCATATTGATGTTCATTTCGCTTTATCTTACTTGTTCGCCAAGATAATCGTGATAGGCTGGAGAAACTCCCTCCTGATCCTAAATTAACGTCCATTTCGCTCTATCTCGTTTATTCAGTGAGATGATAGCGAAAAACTGAAAAAACTCCCCAGTGATCCCATATCCAATGTCCATTTCGCTCTATCTTACTTTGTCCACCGAAATGTTAGCGAAAAATCGAAAAAAACTCTCTCCTGATCCAATATTGATATCTATTTCGCTCTGTCTCGCTTATTCACCGAGATAATCACGAAAAACTGCAAAAACTCCTTCTTGTTCTCATATTCACGTCCATTTCGCTTATTTACCGTGTGCGTACATCACGCACCGAGTGTGCGTAAATCACGTTCGATTGTGAGAACGTGAAGGACGTCCACATGTGCAGAGATTAAGCACTTCTGTGCGTGTTCTACGCTCAGTGTTTTCTGTGTGCGTATGTGCAAAAGACACGCCCTTATGCTATTAAGTATTTTCTGTATAATGGTCTCGAATAAAAAAAATAAAAGCAAAAGGGTGAATTTATTGAAAATACGCCCTTTTGTTATTATGAATTATATAACAGGATCGCGAAATTGCAGGTGAAATTAATAACAAAAGGAGGTATGTGAGGAAGATACGCCCTTTTCATATTAATAATAATTGGAGTATTAATAATTGGAGCTTGTTTGTTATTTAAGATAAAAAATGCTCCAAATAATCGGTGAAGTCGAGCAGCAATCGATAGAGCAAAAAAAAATTACGTCCTTCTATTATTTTAAAAAAAAGTGAAAAAAATGGCACTTACGCCTTTTTGTTTCGAGATCGACGATATGGTGTTAATTATTCAGAAGCAGTGAGAATTCATACAAAGAAGATGCTGATGCTCTATCTAGCACTTCAGGAACATTGTTGGGAATTGGAATTTATCTTCTTGCACTCAGCAGTTCATATGACTATAGAGCATCGATAGATGCATATCGGAGTTTTAGGTGAAAAACAAGCTCTAAAGACATGAAACTAAAATTTTAGTTATCATTACAGTTTTAACAGAATAGATTCAAGCATAACAGATGATGACGCAGAAATATAATGGCTGAAACCTTCTTCATCGACAAAGGGAAAAGACAACAGAAGTTGTTTGGAATTCAAATTCATTTTTTTTTGCATACTTCAGTTTCCATGATTGAACGAAAATCGATGAAACTGTACAGACTTTTTTTTCTTCAATAGTTAATCGATACTGAAACAAATTTGATCATGTCGATAATTGGAAATCTTCAGTGAGAGGGGCTCATATTTTAAAATTTACAGAACGATCCAACCCTGCCGATAATCAGCTGAGAGAATGCATCAGATGACTGTGACCATAATGATAGTTTCAGAATGAAAAATCATTTAGAATTAAAACGATAATTAAATTATTGTTAAAACGATAATTCGTGATCAGTCGATTCAATAGTCAATCGGTTATTCAATCTGGAAACGCTTCCTCAAATTTCACTCTTGAACTATATAATTTTACTCTTGCCTCGTGGATGGGAGGTTTAGAAAAGATGTGAGAATCAAAATTCGAAGGTAAATATAGTAACTCGCAGTAGCTAAATCGGTAGAACATCTGGTAGTTTGAAGGATGTGGACTCAAACCTCGCTTGCGCATCACATATTTCCGCCGAAATTTAATTCTCTTAAAAATTTATTCATAAAAATTGATTCATTAATAAATTTATTTGGTTAATGGCAATATAATAGTTCATCATCAACGGAAAGTTTAGAACTCGAGCATTTCATCCAAATGATGATGGAAACATAGTAAGCAGTAATTGATTCATCGTTTGCCAGAGATGATGAGCATAAATGCGGATAATGTGAAACATCAATTCCAAATTCTAGGAAAGAAATACAAGAAGATCATCTTCTTTCAAAAGAAAATAACCTAAAGGAATATGAATGTGAAGTAAAATGAGGTGAAGATACGAAAATCAAGGACACGAAAAAGGATGATTTGTTACGTATCGATCTGCGTGATCATACGTATTTTCCAATAATAACCAAAAACAACTAATAATTCAGTTGAAAATGGCCACAATTGCCATATTTAGACCAACTCACCTTGAAAAAGGTCAATAATACATGGAATTCCATTGAAAAGTTGAAAGTCAACAAAATCAGATATAAAACCATTAAAATCCATTGAAAAGTCCGAAAAGTCCATTCATAAAGTCAATTAACAAATTAAGAAAAATAGACAAAATGATCATAAACAAGTAAAATGTCATTGGAAATGTTCAAATACCAATTTGCAACAAATTCCCTTTAAAAGAAACAAAGATATGCACATTTAAAGGCCAACGGTGAAGTATTGACCGCGCCGGCCTTCAGCGACTCTCACTGAGTAGGTGCGCGCAGTCACACGCTGCGGACAAAACTTCCCCCACCAGTGACTCACGTAACTCTATGTTAAACTTTTGAAAAATCATAACTCTTTAAAATATGAAGATTAAGGAATAATTCCAATTGCAAAATTCATTAAATAATTAAGACTATCATAATTTGTTATAAACAATTTATCAAAATTTAATAGTAAAAATATAAAAATGGACTCGAAATGTAATTCACCATTATATATTGACGAATACAGAAAATCAACTCTTAATATTGGTAATTAACCGAGATATGAATTTTATAACATATACACACATACACATACAAAATAATTATTACTGTACTTTCAAAAATTCATATCTTTCAAAGTTACGAAGATTAAGAAACCAAAATAACGTCTAAATTCACGAAAAAATACAAGCTACATAATGCGCTAAGAAAATTAGGCAAAAGTTAATATTTACCCTAAATTGTTATAAACAATTAATATGAAAAATAATTGGAGAAGGACAAAAACCGATGGAATAGAAAGATAATGACCTCAGAAGAATATAATGTAGTAATCCGAAATCAAAATAACAATAACCACAGAGCTATTCAACATTTAATTTATTCACATATATATAGATACACAAAATACATGGGAAATATTCAAAAATCAATAACTTTCACAATAATTAATATTAAGGAATAATTTCCATTTGTGAAATCATCAAATAATTCAAACTAAAAGTTCATAAAAGAAAATTTAAGAAAAACCAAAATTTATGTAAAACCATTTTTGGACTTTAATTAATAATTGAATAACAACAAAAGTTATTAACTTAGGAAGATGAATCCAAATTTAAACAATAGATAAAAATAGTCTCTTCCAGACGCAATTGAGTTTATATTTTTAAAGTTATTATTTTAAAAGTTATTAACAAATAGCACTTTCAAGGTCATCCGACTTTAAATATAAATAACTCCGAAACTATAAAAGTTAAAGACTTGAATCCGACGCTAAAAATCATTAAATTCAATGGCCTTTCAGATGCACTATAGCACGATTCCAGATATTGTTAACTAACAAAGTTATTAACAATCAATTGTTTATAAAAAAATAATTTACAACTTTTGATACTAAAATTCGTTCATTTAGTCAAAAATAAGTTCAAATATAGAAAATTGTCAATTTGTCCCACTTCCAAGGGGATTTGACAAAATCGGTTTATAAGGTACACATCAGGACGTAAAAAGGAAGCCATTTCCGAAGAGTGAAAAATCAACTTTAAAATTGTTTAAAATCATATAAAACAATATATTATTATATCAAAAATAAGGTTTTATATAAGAAAACAACAAAATTGTATTTTTAATGTAATAATCTTTATTGTAAAAGTACTATAGCCTAAGATACATATATACGCCTCAGCGCATGGACAGGCTACAGCACAAGGGTAGAAGAAAGGCGCTCCCCACCAGCTCAGTCACCACCAGCCACCTAGTTGCGCCAGAAACTCACAGCGCATCCCCACTTATTGTACTCCCACCCTACCGGCTCAAGCCGCCAAATTGTCCATGTACCTAGATGCACGAGGCTCGTTCAGTCAGTTCATCGCTCCTCTTCAACTGGTAAAGACCTCCTCCTCCGGACGCGGTCGCGGTAACTCACTCGGGACTTAGAATCATTTTACTCAGTTTGGACTTAGAATCATTTTACTCAGTTTGGACTTAGAATATTTTCAGTGAATCGGGACTTAGAAATTTTTATTGAAGTGGAACTTAGAATATTTTATTGAATCGGAACTTAGAATATTTTTTTATTAAATCACAACTTAGAATTTTTTTATTATCGAAGTTTTTATTCAAATAATTTTTAATTTTATTTCTCAAATGAAATATTTTCTCGAACCGAATTAAATCGAACGAAATAATTTTCCCTCTTTATCCTGAGATCTGACGAAGCCTCGCGTTGATAGGAACAAAACTTTTTTTGTTCAAATAAATTTAAAATCATTAAAGTGGAAACCGAGTTTAATTAATTTAATTAATCATTTATTCCTTTTCAGAGCCTAAAATTTAAACCCAGTCAACACCGCAGATACCGGTGCGGTTGACTACTCAATCCTTATTTCATTTAACCTATTCGTCCATAAATATTACCTGGTCAACACCGCAGAAAACGGTGCGGTTGACTATTCAATAAAAAACCTGGTCAACACCGCAGATACCGGTGCGGTTGACTACTCTATCCTTACTCTACCTATTCGTCCATAAATATTACCTGGTCAACACCGCAGAAAACGGTGCGGTTGACTATTCTATCAAACCCGATCAACAGCGCAGATACCGGTGCGGCTGATCACTCTCTCCTTTTCATTCAAATAAAATCAAATATATTAAAACTCGTTTTTCCAAATAAAAACAAATCAAAAATTAATACACAAAATCGTCAGCATCTCACGATAGAGTCGCAGGAGAAAATATAAACCAAGTGAGCTCATTTTATTTTACTAAATTATAATATTTTCAGTGCACATAGGAAAGTGACTAGCAAAAGTGAACATTAATAGTGAACATTGACACTGAATATATACATATAAAGACAATTTACATCACCGACAAGGATTTGAATTAGGAAAAGAATCAACAAGGTGAGTAACGAAATCTTTCTATATCTCTAGCCCCGGAAATCGGTTGATATTCCAAAAAGTAGAGAAACTTTAACGTAAAGAAGAATTAATCGGGATTGAATTATATTTTGGGGGTTTTTCTCGGAATAAATCATCTCGATTCAATTCTTATACGTAACAATATAATCATTCATAATGATTCATTTTCAGATCGAAGCTATCGAAAATTCATGCACGAGCAAGCGATGAAAATTAAATCCGGCCAGTATGCCCAAATATTGGACTTGAATCAAACTAGTGTTATTGGAGAAAATCTTGAAGAGCTGGTAGATTCCAATTGTGAGATGCAGTCCGAAGGAGATAACCAGTATGAAGAAGTGGATGATCGACAAGGGAACTGTGATTCTTCCCAAATTCCAACAGCAAATATTTCTGCTGTGAATCATCCAAAATTAAAAACAAAAGGGAAAGCTCCGATATCTCATGATAAAGATGATTCCAAAGCTTCCACTTGTTCAGACGGATTAGGAGGAAAATATTTTTGGCAATATAATGATATGATACTGTTAATTTCCAGCTACAGAGAACATCGCGAAGAGCTAAACCACTATTTACGTCTCACAATTTTTTGGGATATTAACTGTAATTACATGATCAGTCATGAATGCAATGTTACTGAAGAGATGTGTCTCAAGAAGTGGCAAAATTTGATCACAACTTACAGAACTTTTAAGGACAAAACTGGAAGAGAAAGTATTAAATTTGCATTTTCTGACCACATTGATGAAATCGTTGGGGACAAACCGTCAAACTCATCTGTTCACACAAGAAGTAGTATGAACAGGACCTCAACCGTAGTTACGGAAAAAGAGGACGAGCAAAATATTGTTAATATTGAGAATAGTGCAATTGATAATCAATGTGATAAGATGACTGAGAATGACAGAGCTGGGAACTCAAAAAAAGAAAAGAAATTGACAAATCCTCATATTACTCAAGAAAAGATGAAAACGGAGAAGGAAGAGCGGAGCTCATGTTAAAGATTTTGAGTTTGAACAGCGTAAGTCAGTTACAGATGATAAAAGATGTAGACTTTTGGAGAAGTATTTCAAAAATATGTCGATAGATTAGCAGTGCTATATCCTGAACTAAATTGAGACCATTTAATTGTTTTCATAGTTTTCGTTATTATTAATACTTAAAATATTTCTATGTACGTCGTCTTAGAAACAAAGGGGCGTAAGTGCTATGGTTATACGGAGAGTACTTACGCCTCTTCGTTTCTAAGACGTTGAATATTTTTGTATATTATTCAAGAACTAAAATTTAAAAAACATAAAAGATGAGGACTCCGTTGTTTGATAGAAAGGCTCGATTTTCCATGAAAAGGAAGAAAATAACAGGGACATTCTCTATTCGTAATTTCCGGAGGTTTTCAGTGGTCCCATGGGAAAAAATTCATTTCGAGTCACTCTGTTAGGATGCCCATTTGCTCCAGTATTTCCTAGAATAAGAGACATCGTCAGTACAATGAATACTTAGAGGAAAACTGATTAAGATTATATATCTATGTAGACGAGTAATTAAGGATTATAAGAATGATACAATCCAATGAATTCTCTATTTCCTCTTTTTTTTAAATAACAGTTGATATGGTACTTATAAAAATGTGCTCTTAAATTTTTAGTTTTATGGTTAAGATTGTGACTGATGTTTTCAACAATAGTATTAATAATTCAATGAGATCTTCGTTAAATGAGTCTTCATATTCCGAATTATTATGTTAGTATTATTAAGATTTGGATAAAACATCACACGTCATTAAGTTCCAGAGATTGTTGCGAAAAAGCTGTGAGTTTTTTGTGATTTACATTGAAATGTGATTATGAAAAAATGAAAAATACAAAAAAAATGAAATAAAATGTGGTTATGAAAAAATAATAAAACAGTTTCATTTTTGAAAATATTGTAATTCGTCATTACTGCTATCAGATTCGACATCTAAGCCATCGTTTGTTGATATACAAATATTATATAGCACAGATGCAGCCATAACACAATCAATAATAATTTCAAGACGGAAATTATCGATTCTTATTAATCGTTTGAACCGAGCTTTTAGTAATATCCAGAGGCATGTCCAACCTTTGCAGGAGTTGCTGAGTGCCTATAATTGAATAATCGGTGTCGCTCATTTAGATATCCATTGTGTCGAAATGATGGTGTCATGAACGTTGTGGATTCGCAGAATCACCTAGGAGATGAAGAATTCCAAATAATGCCAAAGAACTCTGGGTCTTCTGTTGCTACTACCTATAAAGGTGATCGTCGGAGAATACGTGCATCGTGCAACGACCCTGGTTCACCAATGTGGACATCAATGACTAGTTTTTCATTCATCACTGTTCCCTGCAGTATATCCCTACACTATATAATTTTGAAGTGAAACTTCGTTTGCGAGGGTACCAACTTTTTTCTCGTGTCAAGAAACTAGCGTAAGGCTTCGAGGGGAACGTGGTAGTAGAGTAGTGGGGGAAAGAAGAAATTTCTGCTGCTGCCGTCGGGTCGCTCTCCGGGTGGTGGGGGAAGCTTGTGTTTTTTTTTATTTTCAATACACGGAGCGAAAAATATAGGAATTTATCTGAATGATTCTTTAAAAAATTACGAAAAATTGTCATTCAGAGGAGGAACTGTCATGAAACACGACCGAAAAATATCCATGCTTCATTTCATAATTTTCGCTTTTTATTTCTTGAAAAATTGCCATTTTACACTCGGCTTTGGATTGAAATATCTCGAGAACTACTCAAAAGTTATCGAGACATTCTGTGAATGAAATTCAGAGGGAAGATTAACGAACGAAATAAGCAAACCTCCTTTATTTCCTGAGTCGTAGTTATTAAGACATCGATTTTTGAATGAAAAATTCAGAAAGGACGTCCAAGTGCTCATTGATTTGCCATCGGGCTCCATCCATTTTTGAACTACTCATTAAAAAAATGATATCTCGGACACTACTGGTCGTAGAAAAACAGCGTTTTGCTTATTTTGTTTGTCAATCTTCCCTCTAAATTTCATTCACAGCATGTCTCAATGAATTTGGCATAGTTTTCGAGATATTCCAATCCAAAGCCAAGTGTAAAATGACCAATGGCTCAGGTAACTAAAACCAAAGGTACCCTCTTCGTCAAACATATTATGAGACTGGCATGAGAAAAATTCGAAAGTAAACGTGTAAAGATTCTCAGTGGCTACCTGAAATTTCAAAGTGCCAGGAGAGTTCGTCATTGGATGGATGGAGAATTTTTCTTCAATTGTCGAAGAGAAAGGCACTGGCTAATATTTTCATGATACCACTTCACAATTAATGTGACACTTTTTTCTAAAAAATGAATCGGCTCGAGCATTAAGTATTGACAAAAAGACAGTTTTTGCCATTTGTAGACTCATAAGATGTCCCGGAATGTATTTTGCCGCAGCTCTATGGAGCTGAGCGTCATGATTTTCTAGAGAATTTTCTCTCCGTGTAGTTTTTTGAGAATACTCGGAATCTAAGTGAGATAGTGTGATTTTGCCTGAATCTATTTTTTTGTAGAAGATTTCAGAAGCTGGAAAAAGGATTAAGGCAAATGGGTGTATCTCCATTAGATTTTCATATATTCTCAAGGCAAAAACCCATTGAAACACTTCCTTTATTCATACATCTATTTTTTTGTCGTAGAACTTTGCTGAATATCTAGGAAACTGTGAGCGAGATGATACAATTTTTGCAGAAACTCTTCTTGTAGTTATTAAAATTCTCTACAGAAAAATTGACGAGAAGAATTCCGTTATCTCGCTCAGTTTTGTAGATATTTTCGACAAAACGGATAGGAAAAACAAAAGAATATGAAGTTTGTAGACAAATTGATTTATCCGTAATTTTCTTCGAATATCCCTGAATTTAAGCGAGATAGAGCAATTTTGCCCAAAACCTTCTTAATAGAGAGTTTCGCGAGCTACGAAAAAGGTTTGAAGCAAAACTGCTCCATCTCGATCCATTTGTGGTGTATTCACCAAAAACTGATTGAAAGAAATCTAGTTGTCTGAACACTTCATAATCGTGAAAAAAATGATAATTTGTTAGTGAACAGATAACAAAAATACTATGGGCAGATACTCAAATGCTCAAAGTGTTGTTCATTACACAGCTAAATGTGCTGAGCTGTGCTCTTCTTCATTTTCCTTTGAGATTAACCCCATTTCCTCGCTTTTCACAATTATTATCACTTGTTCATTTGAAAAAATTCGAATTATTCATCGTTATCTACACATAATGAGCAAGAAGTTTCACTTCTGTCACGTGGGTTCCAAGAACCTATTACGTATAAGAATTGACTCGAGATGATTCATTCCGAGAAAATCCCCAAAATATAATTCACTCCCGATTAATTCCCATTTACGTTAAAGTTTCTCTACTTTTTGGAATATCGATCGACTTCCGGGGCTAGAGAGTCAGGAAATTGATTCTCTTCTCGTAATCCTCAGTTATGGTCACTGAACGAAAGTTTGATTTCTAATGCTTTCTTAATTTATCCGAATTCCTTTATCACTTTCATGTCACTTTATTTACTTGTCTTGATTTCACCTTCACTATAATAAAGAATAATATGAATTCACTCAATTATCACTGTTTAATTTGAAATTCTGCCTTCGACTCTATCGTGAGATGCTGACGAATTGACATGCTTATGGACGATTTAATTTTATCTTAATGAGAGGAAACGAGTTTTATGTATATTTTCTATTTTAATCAAAAGGATAGAGTGATCAACCGCATCGTTATCTGCGGTGTTGACCAGGTAGTATGTGGGTGATTGGGGTTAAAGGAGAATAAAGAGCCAACCGCACCGTTATCTGCGGTTGACCAGTTTAGAGTTTAAGGCTCTGAAAAGGAGAAAATTATTGATTAATTCAATGAAACTCGGTTTCCGTAAAATGATTTTAAATTTATTCAACTGATTGATTTAAAACTAGTAACGCCAGGCTTCGTCAGATCTCAGAATAAAGAGGCAAAATTATTTTTTTCGATTTAATGCGTTTGCGAGAAAACGTTTCACTAGATAATTGAAATCGAAATAATTAAAATTTATTTGGAAAGAAAAATTCTAGTAATGAAAAAATTTAAGTTGCAATTCAATAAAAATATTCTAAGTTCCAATTCGACAAAAAGATTCTAAGTTCCGATGATTGAAGAAGATTCTAAGTTCCGATCGAATAAAAATTTTCTAAGTGTCGACTGAGCGAAAATATTCTAAGTCCTAACTGAGTAAAATTTTCTAAGTCCCGAGTGAGTTACCGCGACCGCGTCCGGAGGAGGAGGTCTTTACCAGTTGAAGTTGAGCGATGAACTGACTGACTGAGCCTCGCGCATCTAGGTATATGGACAGTTGGGCGGCGTGAGCCGGTAGGGTGGGAGTACAATAAGTGGGGATGCGCTGTGAGTTTCTGGCGCAACTAAGTGGATGGTGGTGACTGAGCTGGTGGGGAGCGCCTTTCTTCTAACCTTGTGTTGTAGCCTGTCCGTGCGCTGAGGCTTATATATATGTATGTTATGATATAGTAGTTTTACAATAAAGATTATTACATTAAAAATACAATATTGTTGTTTTCTTATATATAACCTTATTTTTGATATACTAATATATTGTTTTTTATGATTTTAAACATTTGTCAAGTTAATTTTTCACTCATCGGAAATGACTTCCTTTTTGCATCCTGATGTGTACCTAATAAACAAATTTTGTCAAATCCACTTAGAAGTGGGATAAATTAATTATTTTCTATCTTTGAGCTTATTTTCGGCTAAATGAACAAATTTTAGTATCAAAAGTTTGTTATCAATTTTTTTATAAACATTTGATTGTTCATAACTTTGTTAATTAACAATATTGCGAATCGTTCTATAATGCATTTGGAAGGCCGTTGAACTTAGTGATTTTTAGCGTTGGATTCATTTTTCTAACTTTTACAGTTTCGTAGTTATTTCTATTTAAAGTTGGATGACCTTGAAAGTGCTAATTGTTAATAACTTGTAAAATAATTGCTTCAAAAATATAAACTTGTTTGGAAGAGACTATTTTTCCAACTTTGATTCATCTTCCTAAGTTAATAACTTTTGTTGTTATTCAATTGTTAATTAAAGCCCGAAAATTGTTTTACATAAATTTTGGTTTTTCTTTGATTTTCTTTCATGAACTTCTAGTGTGAATTATTTAATGATTTTACAAATGGAAATTATTCCTTAATGTTAATTAATGTTATTCCTTCAAGAGTTATTGATTTTTCCCATGTATTTTATACATCTATATATATGTAAATAAATTTCAATGTTACATAACTTTGTTGTTATTTTTTATTTTGATTTCATTTTTGGTCTTTATATTCTTCTGATATTATTATCTTTCTATTCTATTCGGTTCCGTAATTCTCTAATGATTTTCCATGTTAATTGTTTACAACAAACCATTGTAAACATAACTTTTGTCGAATTCTCTTAGCGCTTGTATTCCTTCATTAACTCCAGTGCTATTTTGGTTTCCCAATCTTCATAACTTTTGAAGCTATGAATCTTTGAAAGTTCAGCAATAATAAACTTGCATGTGTGTGTGTATTGTAACGTGATATTTCATCGCGTTACGTTGTTGTCGTCTGGGCGCGTTAATTATTATTTGAAAGTGTCCAGGATGAGAGTCAAAACCTTTTGTCAATGGGAGATAATAATGAATTTTTCTATATAGTCTAATGAATTGTATTTTTCTATTTTCTTTTGAATTGTACCGCTCATCGGCGATATTTCGTACTGAGCGGAAGAGGGCAGCACCTTATGGACGATTAATACCACACGAGAAAAGGGCTATAATTTGGAGTTTTGGAAAAGAAAAAAAACTATAGAATTTTGCTTCATCGGATGAGGACAAGAAGAAAGACTGGAGAAGGTTCCAGCATCATTTGTCAATATCTTGAAGAATTGACCATACTCCGTAAATCAATTATTTTGGGAGTTTCTTGTTTCTCATCGTTGGAAGATGAAAATTCAAAATTGTGACAACTAGTGGTCACCTGTTGAACTCATGGCAGTTGGATTTGACCAACCAATGGGAGCTCTCCACGTTGGAATTTTCGTACCGGCCGGCGTCTTGTCCCCAACGAGAGCAACATGGCGTCACTCTCGTTCTGGACGCGTGCTCGATTGTTTGGCGTAAAACTTTTGTCGAATTATTTCCATTAAAAATAATTCATTAATTGAGAAATAAAGTATCGCAAATAAATTGTAAAGGTTTGCCACTTCGTTGGAATATTAAATTAAGATTGCAGATATCGAAATATTCGTTTGGTGAGCGAAAATAGTTAATTAATTAAATTTTGTGTTAAAGAGAATTTTGGTCGAGCCATTATTTTTTATTTTATTTTAATTTCTTCAAATTATTTTTTTTTTTTGTCGTATTGTGACAATGTTAATTATTATTTTTCTAGATCAAACTATTTTGTGAAGAAATTCTCTTTAATTAATAATTAAGCGTTATTTCCTATTCTAGTTTACAACTAGAATAAATTTTTTTTTATTTTTATTTTTTTTTCTTTTATTAAAAAAATTTATAAAGCGTCGTTATCAAACATAACCAAATTTTTTTTTTTAAATTAATTATTATAATTTTTTTTATTTCTGGAAAAGAAAAGGAAGAGGATTTTTTTATATATTTTGTAATTCATTTTATTCTCTTCATATTCAATTTTTTTTTATTGTGACAATTTATTTTTGGGTTAATGTTCTGGGGAAATCAGGGACAGCATTGTAGTGTCCCCTAGGGAATTTTCTAGTGACTTTCTTATAGCGATTTTGTTTGGCGGGATATCACTAGATCCCATTTGAATTTAAATTTTGTATCACCGAATGTCATTTTAATTTTGTTTACGATAAATTAATTAATAACTTTTCAATTATTAAGTAATTTTTGAAATTTTATAAAATAACTAAAGTCTATTAAAACGTCTCGTGACGTATCAATAATTAATATCGTGCTGTGCACGAGTAAATTGTTTATTTAATTATTTTCATTATTATTAATTTTTTTTTAGAAAGCAATTTTATTAAATTAAATTTATATTTTGGATTTCCTTAAACATTTTGTGTTTGAAGTATTTATTTTTTTTTATTTCCTTATTTCAACCCACAACAGCGACCCATGGGGTGGACGTTGAGTTAGTCGAGCCAAATAAGGAAGTATTTCGTATTGTTAATATTTGTTTGTTAAATTGAATTGAAAATTTATTTGTTGGATAACGTTAGGTTATCCTGGCGCCCATTGGATTTTGTTTCGTAGGGTTTTATTTTCAGGCGTGTCTAATTGTTGGGTTTACCGTTAGGCCCGAGAATTACGTCACAGTATATATGTTATAATATTTATATCTCGGTTAATTATGAATATTAAGAGTTGACCCTTAGTATACGTCAATATCTCATTGTCAACTACATTCCACGTCCATTTTCATATTTTTACGATTAGTTTTTATGTAAATTGCTTACAACAAATTATATAGCAATTTGATTTTTCTGTAGTTTCCCATCTGTAATCGACAGTCTAAACTATTTAACGAATTTTAACATTGGAATCATTTCTTAATCTCCATATTTGAGGGAGTTACGATTTTTCAAAAGTTTAACGCAGAATTACGCGAATCACTGATGGGAGAAGTTCAGTCCACCACGTGTGATATGACAAACTTACTCAGTGAAAGTCGCTGAAGCCGCTGAAGCCGGCACGGTCAATACTTTTCCGTTGTCCTTTAAACATGAATACGTAACACTATTGAAAGGAACCTGTTGCAAATTGGCATTTGAATATTTTTGATAATATTTCACTTGTTTATAACGGTTTTGTTCGTTTTTCTTAATTTGTTGAGGTACTTGGTTAATGGACTTTTCAGAATTTTTAATGGATTCTAATGGATTTTGATCGTTTTCTGTTCGGTTTTGTTGACTTTTGACTCTTTCTTGTAATTTCATGGATTATTGACCTCTATCAAGGCAAATTGGTCCAGATATTGGAATTGTGGACATTCTCAACTGAATTATCATTTATATTGATTATTGCTGAAGAATACGTATGATCGTGCGGATCAATACGAAACACACCCTCTTTTTACGATGATAATAATCTTCCTGGTGCACTCTTGATTTTTTAATCTACACGTGACAGACATCAATCGCTCCAATCTCTCCAATAATGTTTCGCAAACGAGCGAATTCACGACTAAGATGCTCTTTCTCTTCTATTGTTGCTGGTTATCTGATGTATTCATCACTCGAAGAGTTGATAATGCTAATGTATTGAGCAATACTTTGTGAGCTGAACTACGTGAGAGATCAAATCTATTTGCAATTTGTCGGAATGTTTCCAAATTGCCAAGGTACCACAGTGTCAATAGAAAAGCCCTTTCGAGAGTCATCTCAACATCTCTTGATTCTCTGGAATTAAGGAAATTAGTTCCTTGAAAGCGATCTATGAAAGAGTTTCAAATTGGGCTATTATCGGTTCCATCATTTAATACAATTAATTTTGGTTTGTAGAAGAATCACTTATGAATTTGAGAATAGATTCATAGTTATTACATACGGAAAAAATTATGTACGGTTGGTCATTCAAGTCTGAAATGACTCCAAAATTGCTCGTTACTGTACGCGTGTACAATATTCTCAATATATTTTGAAGACAAGTTCTCCGTCCATCATTTGGCAACTCATCCCCGTCGGAATCATCAGAAGATGATTCATTGTCACGAAGAGGATCATATCCACCTCGAAATGGAGCATCTATTAACCAATCCTGCAAATAATTTATAGTTGTTATAACGGTGTCCAGTTCTCATTATTTACTCATCCTCACAACATCGTGTAATACTCACTTCAATTATATCGTCAATTTCTTCTTGTATCGTTGGATCATCCATATTATGCACTGTGACGATTGCAATTGGAATTAATGCCGGCACTTTATCGACTTATTACTTTCACTAATTCAATTGACTTATAATAATCGAGCGAAGTGCTACTCTACTAAGAAACAACAGTTCCTAACGCTTCTGACTATATTAACAATGCGATAGACTCCTATTTTTGTGAAACAAACAATCAATAACCTCCAATTCTACGGATTACCGCCAGCATTTTGAAAAGTGGAGAAACTCGATGCGCCTCCGCGAGTGACTTACTCCAAGTCAATCACTTATTTTGAGGCCGAATGAACACAACTAAGAGTTTTTCAGATGAAAAACCGAATTTTTACGAAGATATCATTTTTTTTATAGAAAAAGCCGAAGAAAGTTCGGTGTACCTGAAAAATCAGTCTTCCATACGAAAAATAGAGTTCTCATAGGCAAAATAATTTTCGACGGAAAAAGCAGAAGGGAGGTCGGTGTAGGCGAAAATGCAGTTTCTCAGTGGAAGAACTGTATTTTTACGAAAAAAATTATGATTACAACGGAAAAAGATGAAAAACGTTGGCATAGGCGAAAAAGCAGTTTCTCAGTGGAAAAACTGTATTCTTACGAAAAAAACGAAATAATTCATCATTCCATCGGAGAAGCACAAGGCAGGTCGTGTACCCGAAAAAGCGGTCTTTCATCCGAAAAACTGGATTTTTAGGAGAAAAATCATTGTTCCTACGCAAAAAGCCGGAAAAAGGTCGGTGTAGGCTAAAAAGAAGTTTATCATTCGAAGTACTAGAGTCTACAAGGAAAATCATTGTTTCAGCGCAAAAAGCAGAAAGAAGGTCGTTGTGGGGGGAAAAGCAGATTTTCATTGGAAAAACTGGATTTTTGGTAGAAACGTTCAACTCTGAAAGGCAGTTCAACGCAGAAAGGCGAATGGAGGTCGGTGTAAGCGAAAAAACAGTTTTTCAGTCGAAAACCCGAATTCCTACTAAGAAATCATTATTCTGACGGGAAAAGCAGAAGGGAGGTCGGTGTAGGCGAAAAAACAGTTTTTCATTCGAAAACTGAATTTTTCATGAGAAAAATCATTGTTTCACCGAGAAAAACCATACGGAGTTCGGTGTAGGCACAAAAGCCGTCTTTCATCGAAAGAATTGCATTTTCACGAAATAATTCATGACTTCATCGGAAAAAGCTGAACGAAAGGTCGGTGTAGTCGAAGAAGCATTTTTTAGTCGAAGCAGAATCCTCACTGGAAAAATCATTATATCGACGGGGAAAACAGAAGGCAGGTCATTGTGGGCGGAAAAGCAGATTGTCAATGAGGAAACTGTATTTCTACGGAAAAGTCACTGTTCCTACGCAAAAAGCCGAAGGCAGGTCGGTGCAAGCGAAAAAGCAGTTTCTCAGGGAAGAACGTATTTTCACGAAAAGAGTCATGATTCCAACGGGAAAAGCTGACGGAAGGTCGGCGTAGGCGAAAAAGCAGTTTCTCAATGGAAGAACTATATTTTTACGAAAAAAATGAAATAATTCATGATTTCATCGGAAAAAGCTGCTTATGGATAAAATCATTGATTCGACGGAAAAAGCAGAAGGCAGGTCGGTGTAGTCGAAAAAAACAGTTTTCAGTCGAAAAACCGAATTCTCACGGGAAAAATTATTGTTTTAACGGGAAAAGCAGAACGCAGGTCGGTGTAGGCGAGAAAGCCGTCTTTCATCCGAAAACCTGGATTTCTACGAGGAACATCATTGTTCAAACGCAAAAAGCCGGAGGAATGTCAGTGTAGGCGAAAAAACAGTTTTCCAGTGAAAGAAGTGTATTTTTACGAAAAAAAATCATGTTTTCAATGGAAAAAGCTGAAGGACGGTCGGTATAGGCGAAAAAGCGGTTGTTCATTTCAGAAACTGGATTTCTACGAGAAAAATTATTGTTTCGACGAAAAAAATTGAACGAAGGTCGGCGTAGGCGAAAAAGCAGTTCTTCATTCGAAAAACTGGAGTTTCCAAGAGAAATCATTCTTTCAGAGCAAAAAGCCGAATGGAGAACGGTGTATCACTGTTTCAGCTCAAAAAGCAGGAGGAAGGTCGTTGTAGGCGAAGAAGCAGATTTTCATTCGGAAAGCTGAATTCCTACGAGACAAATCATTATTTCCACGCAGAAAGCCGAATGAAGATCGGTGTAGGCTAAAAGCAGTTCTCCAGTTGAAGAACGGTATTTTTACTAGAAAAATCATGATTTCTACGAAAAACGTTGAGGGAAGGGCGGTGTAATCGAAAAAGCAGCTGTTCATCTGAAAAACTAGATTTCTAGGAGAAAAATCATTGTTTTAACGAGAAAAGCCGTACGAAGTTCGGTGTAGGTGAAAAAGTAATCTTTCATCGGAAGGATTGCATTTTTACGGAATAATTCATGATTTCATCGGAAAAGCCGAACGAAAGGTCGGTGTAGTCGAAAAAGCAGATTGTCGATCGAGAAACTGGATCGAGAGACTGGATTCCTATGAGAAAAGCCACTGTTTCTACACAAGAAGCCGAAGGAAGGTCGGTAGATGAAAAAGCAGTTTTTCAGTCGAAAAACAGAGTTCTTACGGGCGAAATCATTATTTTGACGGGAAAAGCTAGTTGACGAGCCGCAGAAAAGTCGGTGCAGACAAAAAAGTAGTTTCTCAGGGAAGAACTGTATTTTCACGAAAAAAAATCATGATTCCACCGGGAAAATCTGAAGGACGGTCGGTGTAAGCGAAAAAGCATTTTTTCAGTCGAAGCAGAATTCTCACTGGAAAAATTATTATATCGATGGGAAAAGCAGAAGGCAAATTCGTGTAGGTGAAAAAGCGGTTTCTGATCTGAAAAACGGAATTTCTGCGAGGAAAATCATCGTTCCTACGCAAAAAGCTGGAGGAAGGTCGGTGTAGGCGAAAAAGCAGTTTTCCAGTGAAAGAACTGTATTTTTACAAGGAAAATCATGATTTCAACGGAAAAAGCTGAAGGAAGGTCGGTGTAACGAAAAAGCAGTTGTTCATTTGAAAAACTGGATTCCTACGAGAAAAGTTATTGTTTCCACGAAAAAAATTGAATGAAAGTCGTTGTAGGCGAAGAAGCAGATTTCCATTCGAAAAACTAGATTCGTATGAGAAAAATCATTATTTCCACGCAGGAAGCCGAATGAAGGTCGTTGTAGGCGGAAAAGCAGATTTTCAATCAAAAAACTGGATTTCTACGAGAAAATTCACTGTTCCTACGCAAAAAGCCGAAGGAAGGTCGGTGTAGGCAAGAAAGAGGTTTTCAGTCGAAAAACACAGTTCTTACGGGGAAAATTATTATTTCGACGGGAAAAGCAGGAGGCACGTCGGTGTAGACGAAAAAGCAGTTTTTCATCCGAAAAACTGGATTTCTACGAGAAATATCATGATTAGGATAGCATCAGAATAGGCCAGATAGCTGTTTAATGGCGACATTGCCTCGTGGATGGGAGATGGAGAAAAGATGTGGGAATCGAAAATTCGATGGTAAATATAGTAACTCGCAATAGCTCAGCGGTCGAGCACCTGACATGTAATCAGATGATTCAAATCGTGTTTGCGCATTACATTTTTTTCCGGAATTTGATTCTCTTAAAAATTTATTAATAAAAAAATTAATTTATTAATAAATTTATTTGTTTAATGTTGTTCATTCGAAAAACTGGATTTCTACAAAAAAATCATTTTTTCAACGAACAAAGTCGAACGAAGATCGGTGTCGGCGAAAAAGTAGTTTTTCATCTGAAATACTGGATTTCTATGAGAAAAATCATTGTTCCTCCGCAAAAAGCCGGAGGAAGGTCGGTGAAGGTGAAAAATTTGTTTTCCAGTCGAAGAACTGTATTTTTACGGAAACAATCATGATTTCAACGGAAAAAGCTGAAAGAAGGTAGGTGTGAGCAAAAAAGCAGTTTCTCATTCAAAAAACTGGATTTCTACTGCGAGAGTCATCGTTCCTAAGCAAAAAGCCGAAGGAAAGTTGGTGTAGGCGAAAAAGCAATTTTTCATTTCGAAATAATTCATCATTTAATTGGAAAAAGTCGAACGAAGGTCGGTGTAATCGAAAAAGCAGGTTTTCATTCAAAAAACTGAATTACCACGAGAAAAATCATTATTTCAACGCAGAAAGCCGAGTGGAGGTCGGTGTAAGTGAAGAAGCAGCTTTCCATCCTAAGAAATGGATGTCTACAAGAAAAATCATTGTTTCAACGAACAAAGTTGAACGAAGATCGGTGTAGGCGAAAAAGCAGTTCATTCGAAAAATTGAATTTCTATGAAAAAAATCATTGCTTCACCAAGAAAAGCCGAACGAAGGTCAGTGTAGGCGGAAAAGCAGTTTTTCAGTCGAAAAACAGAATTTTCACGGGAAAAATCATTATTCTGACTGGAAAAGTAGAAGGCAGGTCGGTGTAGGCGAAAAAGTAATTTTTCACCCGAAATACTGGTTTTCTATGAGAAAAATCATTGCTCCTCCGCAAAAAACCGAGGGAAGGTCGGTGAAGTCATTGTTCCTAAGCGAAAAGCCGAAGGAAAGTTGGTGTAGGCGAAAAAGCAATTTTTCATCGGAAGAATTGTATTTCTACGAAATAATTCATGATTTAACTGGAAAAAGTCGGACGAAGGTCGGTGTAAGCGAAATAGCAGGTTTTCTTTCAAAAAACTGGGTTCCCACAAGAAAAAGCATTATTTCAACGAACAAAGTTGAACGAAGATCGGTGTAGGCGAAAAAGCAGTTCATTCGAAAAATTGAATTTCTACGAAAAAAATCATTGCTTCACCAAGAAAACCCGAACGAAGGTCGGTGTAGGCGAAAAAGCAGTTTTTCAGTCGAAAAACAGAATTTTCACGGGAAAAATCATTATTCTGACTGGAAAAGCAGAAATACTGGTTTTCTAGAAAAATCATTGTTCCTCTGCAAAAAGCCGGAGGAAGGTCGGTGAAGGTGAAAAAGGTATTTTTCTCATTTTTTTCCAAGCTCTTTGAGGAAAAAATATTCTAATTTTTTTTGTTTTGTTCAAAGGAAACATCTTTTCCTCATGGTTTTTTTAGTATTTTCCAAGAATGAAAATGAAAATTCTTCTCATTTTTCTTCAACAAGTAGCAAGACGATTTTTTTCATTTTTCACGAAGCGAAAAAAAATATTCTCAATTTTTTTAACATTATTTCATACAAGAAACAAATGATTCGACTTTTTTTCCTAAGCGTTGAGCAAAAAAATTGTTTTCATTTTCTTTTAAAGTTATTTTTAATTCGAGAAAAGATATTATTTTCTTTTTCTCTTGATTTTTTGTTCGGGAAAATTTTCTTCTCATTTGAAAAAAAAAACATTTTCCTCACTCTTCTTTCAATCTTTCGACAAGGAATAGACCTTCTGTTTTACTGTTCGAGACGAGACAAGACAAGGATTAAAAGAAATATTTGCAATTTTTTTATCATTTTATTTAAGACAAAAATCAATCTTATTTTTGGTGTTACACGAAAACTAAAGAAGTATCATCGTTTTCATCTTTCAGTCACCAAAATCTTCATTCAATGAACGAAATAAATTCAGTATTATTATTATTATTGATTTTCACAATCTTAAAAAAGCTTATATAGACTAAGAAAAACAGTTAAATGGTAATCTATTAAACAATTAAATTTATTAATAAATTAATTTTTATTAATAAATTTTATTTAGAAAATCAAATTTCGGAAAAAATATGTAATGCGCAAGCAGGATTTGAACCCACGACCCTCTGATTACATGTCAGGTGCTCTACCGCTGAGCTATTGCGAGTAATGAATGAGTATTATTGCAGCTTCGATATTATTAAGCTAAAATTAATTAAAAAATCTGCTGAGTCACTATCTCTCCAAATCAAATGCGATTCCGGTGTTTTTTTTTTCATTTTTCAAATTTTTTTCCGAGTTTTCTACTGGTTTTTTGAGAACAAAAATTGATTTTTCCATTGATTTTCAAAAGAAGAGAAAATTTGTAATTTCCCATTGATTAAAAAAAAATTGAATTTTTTATTGATTAAAAAAAAATCGAATTTTTTATTGATTAATGAAAAACAAAATTTCAATTTTTTTATTGTTTTTTTCATTGTTCTCATTTGCCGATGAAATTCAACAAATTTTGCACAAGAAATCACGGAAAAATAATGGAGAACAAACATTTTCGGCCCTAATCATCATTAATTGGTGTTTACGCACAAAAAAGTGTTCCTTTAATTTTTGCTGGTACTTCGTTCGTCCGGGAAAAAAAACGGTCTAACCGATTGGCTTGAAAATTTAAAGGGTGTTCCAGCACACATTGAACTGAAGAAAAACGTTGAAACATTTTCAATTTTCGCAAAATTCGCAAAATGCAGGGCAATTTTCAAAAAAGGAAAAAAACGCAATTTTTTGGTACTTTTTCGAACCAATTTTAAAATTGGAGGAAAATTTTTTTTCAATCAAACAGTGCAAGAATCTTACAGGAAATTTATTCAAGTTTACGAATCTCATCATCCGCTCGCTATGCGATCAGTAGTTCCTGAGATATCGACGATTAAAGACAAAAGGGTGTTTTTTGATTCAATCGACAATATCTCAGCAACAAAGGGTCGTAGAGAAAAAAAAAAGAAATTGAAGCTGAAAGACCTGGCTACATGATCCCCATAAGGGTTGAGTCGAGAAAATTTTTTTGAAGTCCGTGGAACAAGTTGAAAAAATGAAAAAAAAAGAAAAAAAATTTTTCCACTTTCAACTCTCCTATCTCGTTATAACAAATGGTCATAAAAAATTTTCATCTCAAGATTTCAAGAGTAGAGACTTCAAGCTTTCCAACGATTTTTTTAAAATTCTGATACGATCATTTTTGGCGAAGTTACAGCCATTTGAAAATCAAGCAAAAAACTGACAAAATTTACCGTTCCCTTAATTTTTTTGCTGGGTGTATGACTGAAAATACACGCAGCAAAAAAGTTAAGGGAGCAGAAAATTTTTCCGAAATTTTGAGCATTCTTCAAACGGCTGTAACTCCGCGCAAAATGATCGGATCGGAATAAAACGAAAAAGGAATTGAAGCTTGAATTCTCTACTTTGAGGATCTTGAGATGAAATTTTTTTTTAGCATTCCTTATGTTACGAAAAAATCAATTAAAAGGGAAAAAATCGAGAATTTTTTCGTTTTTCAAAATGTTCCACGGGCTCGAAAATTTTTTTTTCGAGTCAGCGAATATCGGGAACGTATAGCCTGATTCTTGAAGTTCAATTTTTTTTTTTTACGCCACGATCATTTTTCACTGAGATAGCGTCTTATAAGTGGGAAATCACCCTTTCGTCTTCGAATATCAATATCTCGGGAACTAATGATCATACAGCGAGCAAGTGATGTGTTTTGAAAACTTGAATTAATGCCCTACAAGCTACTTGCTGTTTTTTTACGCCTTTTTCCATTCTCGAAATCCATTTCAAAAAGTACCAAAAAATCACGTTTTTTGTGTTTCCGAAAATCAACCCAAACTTCGCGAATATTGCGAAATTGATTAATGTTTTTGCGTTCTTTCTCAGCTCAATGAATGCCCAAATACCCTTTAAATTTTTAACTCCGTCGGCTAGACCGTTTTTTTTCCCCGACTCGTCAAAGCTGTTCCAATAATTAAAGGAGCACGGTTTTGCTTCTTAAACATCAATTAATGATGATGAGAACGTTTTTTTCGTTATTTTTCTGAAAATTCACATCAAAAATTGAAAAAGAAATACCACCAGCATCAGAATTACCCAAAGCATACCACGTGGAGGTTGCATGGTCGGATTTACACTTCTTGTGAATGTGTATGTGTGTATGAGTGAGTGTGTGTGTGTATGTGTGCATTTTTTGAGGACATGAGACTCAACGGCTCGTCATTTCCGTGGTATTTAAAGTCTCCAAACTCGTGCCTTCAATTCTGCGCACATGCGTGTATGTTCGTATGTGTATGTGTGTGTGTGTATGTGTGTGTGTGTATGTGTGTGTGTATGCGTGCATTTTTTGAGGACTTGAGACTCCACGGCTCGTCATTCCCACGGTATTTAGAAACTCCAAACTCATACCTCAAGTTCTTCGCACATACGGGTGTGTTTTCGTGGAAGTTCAGTAACGTGTGCTCCCACCTCTAGCCCAGATTACCGCTCTCAACCTCTCCACCATATTTATGCATCTTCTTATCTCTCTTTGAGGAATATTGGCCCAGATGCGTAGAAGAGCTCACTCTAACGCAGACAAGTTTGGAAAATTGGGGTATTCTCGTCGCAAACGACGACCCATCATATCTCAAACGTGCTCGATCGGATTCAGATCAGGACTCAACGCTGGATGCCTCAGCACCGCAATGTCATGACGTTCTAGAAATTGTCGTGTAACCATTGCTGTGTGAGGACGAGCATTATCCTGCATCAATATGAATCCTCTCGATCGTTGTCGTCTGGGCAATACAACGGGTCGTAGAATCTGATCGATATACCGTTCCGCATTTAAACTGTTGCGGACGATAATGAGACGAGTCCACGAGAGTTGCGATATTCCGGCCCACACCATCACCGATCCTCCGTTAAACGCGGCTACCGGATGGGTGTAGTTTTGGAAATACCGCTCCCCACGACGACGATAAACCCGCATCCGTCTGTCATCCCCGTACAGACAGAACCGAGACTCGTCTGTGAATAACACGTTATTCCATTGCCTCATATTCCACACTGTTAGAAAAAGATTGAAATTTCATAGGAAATTCGATAAAAATTTTAATAAACGTGATACTGAATGTTTTTTGCTTCCGAATGGAAGCATTGTAAACGCGATTTTTTTCGATTTCGAGATTTCATCACAATATGACTCAGAATGATCCAAAACGTCGAGAAATGACATTTATAAAAAATGTCTGTGTGCGTGTGTGTGTGTGGGTGTGTGTGTATGTGTGACAGATATCAGCTCATTGCTCAGCAACGGTAATACTTAGTGAGCTGAAAATTCAACAGTACTTTCAAAGTATCTGAAAATTCAACAGTATCTCATTTGAACCCACAATTTTCACTCGGGGTAAATTTTGCTCAGATTTTTCGTTTGCAGATAATTTCAATTACAGTGCTTCTCATCCTGAATTTACTATACACGATAGCTCAAAAACTATTTGAATTAGAGATTTCAAATTTCGCCAGTTTGTGCATCTAAGGAGCGAAAAGTTTGGTATTGAAATTGGGCGAAATCGCTCCAGTAGTTTCTGAGATATTGGCCGAAACCCATTTTATGAAAAGAGGTTATATCTCGAAAACTATCCAAGCGATTACATCCAAGTTCAGCTTAAAAGATTCATCTCAATAAGCCCCACAAATGGTGATAATTTCAGATTTTTCAGAAGAAGTCTCTGGTGAGGATGTTCGATAAATTAGTTTTCTCAAAAATCACGGTTTTTCTTAGCTTTCTCCCTAAGAACACTACTATTTTTTGATTCACCATTCGAAAGTAGACAATTTTTTCTACAAAATGAGTACCTTTTCATCCTGACGACAATCAGAAAGAATAGAAATCCTATTTGGAAACCGAACGTCAATTTTTGTGTTCCATCATAGGATCTGAATTTTCATCTAATATTGAATTTTTATGTACCATGTGATATTATTGCAATTCAATCGATTATTCCGAGCTGAGATTTGTAGGGATCTATAAGTGCGTATTTCTTGCGAGGATAATGTTATTTTTTGAGCGATTGAAAAGATATTCATTTTTATAGAGATTCGATTGATTATGGGTAAAATCCCATTCGGAAGCATTTTGCCAATCGAATTGGCAAAATATTAAATGTCACACAAAGAGTGGGTTTGCAAATAATGCACAAAGGGTGGAACTCCTGCTTGTTTCTCCTGAATTTACTATACACGATAGCTCAAAAACTATTTGAGTCAGAGACTTCAAATTTTGTCAGTTTGTGCACCTAATGAGCGAAAAGTTTGGTATTGAAATTGGGCGAAATCGCTGCAGTAGTTTCTGAGATATTGGCCAAAAACCATTTTATGAAAAAAGGTTATATCTCGGAAATTATCCAAGCGATTACATTCAAGTTCAGCTTGAAAGTTTCCTCTCAATGAGCCTCACAAGTGGTGATAATTTCAGATTCTTCAGAAGACGTCTCTTGTAAGGATGTTCGATAAATTAGTTTTTTCAAAAATCACGGTTTTTCTCAGCTTTCTCCCTACGAACACTACTATTTTTTATTTCACCATTCGAAAGTAGACAATTTTTTCTACAAGATGAGGACCTTTTCATTCTGACGACAATCAGAAAGAATAGAAATCCTATTTGGAACCCGAACGTCAATTTTTGTGTTCCATCATAGGGTCTGAATTTTCATCGAATATTGAATTTTTATGTACCATGTGATATTATTGCAATTTAATCGATTATTCTGAGCTGAGATTTCGAATTCCCAGTTGATTCCAAGTATGGTAGATGGAATATACTAAACCGATCGATACAGTCTCAAGCAATATTTGTAGGGATCTATGAGTGCGTATTTCTTGCGAGAATACTGTTATTTTTTGAGCGATTGGAAAGATATTCATTTTTATAGAGATTCGATTGATTATGGGTAAAATGCCATTCGGAAGCATTTTGCCAATCGAATTGGCAAAATATTAAATGTCACACAAAGAGTGGGGTTTGCGAATAACGCACAAAGGGTGGAACTCCTGCTTGTTTTAATGGGAAAATGCTCATGAAATCTGTGAGTTTCCAGAGAAGTTCAGAGGAATCTATGAGTTTTAAGTAGAATTGAGACGAAAATTCTACAATTCACTTGGATTTTCAGCTGAACATGAATATTCAGAATCAAAATGACTTGAATTTTCTATTTTTCCTTGAATTTTTCCTATTTTTTCTGAATTTCCAAGAAACAGTTGAACTGAAATTTACAAATTTCATTGATATTCAGGCCTGAAATTATTTGAAAATCGATGATTTGTTCATTTTTCAATGAGGTAATTATCTGGAAATCCAGTAAAGAAATAACTTGTTTAAAATTTCAGTGTTATTGCACGGAAAATTCAAACAGAAATTTTTAACAGTGCAACCGACATGTTGGCGGGTATACACTAAACGAGCTTGGCGATTTCTGTGGGTAAATATCGGCACACGAGCGGGACGCCTGGCCCTTATTCCGGCTTCTTCGAGACGGTTCCTAACCGTTTGCGCCACGATGTTCTGCGGGCGCCTTTGCTGTCGGTGCTGCGGGTTTTGCTGTTGTCGCCGTTGTTGTTGATACTGCTATCTGTTGGGATAATCTTGAGCAATAACACGTGGTTCGACAAATGGCTGTTGCCGAACCCGTCGAATTATTGCTTGATCGTCCCGAGGAGCTGTTGCACGGTGTCAACCTTATCCTCCTCGGTGGTTGTATTCCCCGGTTTCTCGATACCGATTGTAAGTACGAGATAAGACGGACGACGAAACATCCATCATGTCATCTACAGCTCGATACGAATAACCCTCCCTTACGAGAGTCACCAGCCGAGTGACTTCGGGCTCAGTTAATTGCCGTCTTGGCATGATGCAGAAAAAACGGTGGTAACCGCCAAAAATCGCTAGGAATTTTTGTGTAATTTGGATTTTTTTTTAATTTCGCATCCTTGAAATTGAGTGGTTCTCAAAAAACCTGTTTATTTTGAAATGAATGGGAAGTTCCCAGAAAATAATGAATAATCGTATCGATGCGCGGGGAAATGTTAAGGAGATTCGCTCGGGGTATCAATTCGAATGAATGCAATTGATTATCAATTTAACGAATTTGAGGTTACAATGGGGGAAATCTCATCGAAACTGGAGAGATATTGATACAAAAAAATTTTCAAATAAATTTCAACGATTATTTCAACAAATTTGATCGATTTTTTAAAAAAATTTCAATGATTTTTTTTTGACGAATTTTGGTTTACAATCGAAAAGATCTTATCGAACAGTTGAAAACTCGCATATATATATATATATATATATATATATATATATATATATATATATATATATATATATATATATATATATATATATATATATATATATATATATATATATATATATATATATATATATATATATTCATCACATAAATATATATATATTATGTACAATAAAGAAAAAATATTTTTTTTTTGAAAACTTTTTTAAAAACATTTTCGATGATTTTCAAGTTTTTTTTTTACAAATTTTATGAGCTCAAGAAATGACAAAGTTCCTGAATTGAGGTGATGAGATGACTCGGAAAGATTTCTTCCAATATTCTTGATGATTCTCTTTTGAGTCGACGGGTATCTCATACAAAATTCGAAGAAAATCACGCTTAATTAAAATTTCCCGTTTCAATCATCATTAACTGATGTTTAAGAAGCTAAACCGTACTCCTTCAATTATTGGTACAACTTTGACGAGTCGGGAAAAAAAACGGTCGAGCCGATGGGGTTGAAAATTTACAGGGTAGCTGGGCATTCATTGAGCTAAGAAAGAACGCAGAAAGATTAGTCAATTTCGCAATATTCGCGAAGTTTGGGTTGATTTTCGAAAACACAAAAAAAACGTGATTTTTTGGTAATTTTTGAAATGAATTTTGAGAATGGAAAAAGGCTTTAAAAAACAGCAAGGAGCTCGTAGGGCATTAATTCAAGTTTCCAAAACACACCACTTGCTCGCTGTACGATCATTAGTTCCCGAGATATTGGTAATTGAAGACAAAAGGGTGATTTTCCACTTAACAGACGATATCTCAGTGAAAAATGATCGTAGCGAAAAAAGAAATTGAAGTTCGAAAATCTGGCTACACGTTCCTGATATTACTTGAGTCGAAAAAGAATTTCTCGAGCCCGTAGAACATTTTGAAAAACGAAAAAATTTTCGATTTTTTTTGAAGTGAAACTTCTTTTGGGAGGGTACCAACTTTTTTCTCGCTTCACGAAACGAGTGTAAGGCTTTGAGGGGAACGTGGTAGTAGAGTCGTGGGGGGAAGGGGAAATTTTTGCTGCTGCCGTCGGGTCGCTCTCCGGGTGGTGGGGGAAGCCTGTGTTTTTTTTTTTCTTTTCAATACACGGAAAGAAAAATATGGGAATTTATTTAAATGATTTTTTAAAAAATTACGGAAAATTGTCATTCAAAGGAGGAGTTGTCATGGAACACGACCGAAAAATATCCATGCTCCACCTCATAATTTTTGCTCTTTATTTCTTGAAAAGTTGCCATTTTACACTCGGCTTTGGATTGAAATATCTTGAAAACTATTCAAAAGTTATCGAGTCATGCTGTGAATGAAATTTAGAGGGAAGATTAACGAATAAATAAGCAAACCTCCGTTTTTTCACGACTCGTAGTTATTAAGATATCGATTTTTGAATGAAAAATTCAGAAAGGACGTCCAAGCGCTCTTTTATTTGCTATCGGGCCTCATCCATTGTTTCTGAACTACCGATTCAAAAAATGATATTTCGGAAACTACTGGTCGTAGAAGAACAGCGTTCCTCTTATTTTGTTCGTCAATCTTCCCTCTAGATTTCATTCGCAGCATGTCTCGTTAAATTTTGCATAGTTTTCGAGATATTTTAATCCAAAGCCAAGTGTAAAATGATCAATGGCTCATGTGTAAGAAGTATCACTTCTGTCACGTGGGTTCCACGCACCCTTTTTTTTCTCCTATTAATTGATTTTTTCATAACATAAGAAGTGTCTAAAGAAAACTTTCATCTCAAGATCTTAAAAGTAGAGACTCCAAGCTTCAATTCCTTTTTTGTTTTATTCTGATCCGATCATTTTTCGCGAAGTTACAGCCGTTTGACAAATGCTCAAAATTTTGGAAAAATTTTCTGCTCCCTTAATTTTTTGCTGAGTGTATTTCTAACACAGATATTTGATGCTAACAACATCCATTGAAAGTTCTGAAAATTATTATTCAAGTGATTACTCCCAAACAATATTCCAAAACTGGATTGAGCAAAAGGAATGTTCCCGTAACTCTTTTTACAGAGAAAACTCTGTAAGAGAGATATTCACAAAATCACATTATCTCAAGAGATGAAAAAAATGTGGAATATTTTTTTAAACTTGAAAAAATTTAGTTTCTTTTCAAGTGATACATGATTTTGTTCAAGCGATCTATTTTTATTTCACTGATATAAGTATGATAATAAATTTAAGAAAAACGATCATTTCTTTCTAATAAAGGTTAGTGCAATATTAAGGACTTTAATTTTTGCATTGTCTTGATTGAAATTTTACTTTTTGGAAGTGAAATAAAAATCACAAACTAGTAAAGTTATTTTCTTTCAAGGTTCGTAATATTTGTTACGTATAAAAATTGACTCGAGATGATTTATTCCGAGAAAAATCCCCAAAATATAATTCACTCCCGATTAATTCGCATTTACGTTAAAGTTTCTCTACTTTTTGGAATATCAATCGACTTCCGGGGCTAGAGAGTCAGAAAATTTCTTCTCGTAATCCTCAATTATGGTCACTGAACGAAAGTTTGATCTCTAATGCTTTCTTAATTAATCCGAATTCTTTTGCTCACTTTTATGTCACTGTATTTATTTGCCTTGATTTCACCTTCACTATAAATAAAGAATATGAATTCACAAAAATGGTCACTATTTGGTTTAAAATTCTGCCTTCGACTCTATCATGAGATTCTGACGGATAAAGGTGTACATAGACGATTTGATTCTAATTTAATGGTAGAAAGCGAGTTTTATGTATTGTTTCTATTTCTATTGTAAGGATAGAGTGATCAACCGCACCGTTATCTGCGGTGTTGACCAGGTAATAATAATCTTAGGTTGGAATAGTTTAATTTAGGAATGAGTAGTCAACCGCACCGTTAACTGTGTTGTTGACCAGGTTAAATTTTTAAGGCTCTGAAAAGAAGAAAATAATTGATTAATTAAAAGAAACTCGGTTTCCGTAAAATAACTTTAAATTTATTCAAATAATTAATTCAAAACTAGTAGCGCGAGGCTTCGTCAGATCTCAGAATAAAGAGGCAAAATTATTCGTTTCGGTTTAATGCGGTTGCGAGAGAACGATTCACTTGATAATTGAAATTGAAATAAATTAAAGTTGATTCAAAAATAAAAACTCTAATAATAAGAGAATTCTAAGTTGTGATTCAATAAAAATATTCTAAGTTAGGATTGAGAGAAAAATTCTAAGTTCCGATTGAGTAAAAATATTTTAAGTGTTGATTGTGTAAAAATATTCCAAGTCCCGATTCACTGAAAATATTCTAAGCCCAAACTGAGTAAAATTATTCTAAGTCCCGAGTGAGTTACCGCGACCGCGTCCGGAGGAGTAGGTCTTTACCAGTTGAAGTTGAGCGATGAACTGACTGACTGAGCCTCGCGCATCTAGGTATATGGACAGTTCGGCGGCTTGAGCCGGTAGGGTGGGAGTACAATAACCCTCTAACATGATTATCGGCTTTAGTCGGCTTTCTGTGCTGTAGTGAGGAGAGCCAATCATGCACCGCGCACGTCCCCACTCCTCGACTTCTACTACGTCATGAGGCAGCAGGGCCGTTGCGGCCAACAATTTCGGGATGTTTCCAGGCCCCTTGATCCTTCAGTGAATTTTTTAATTTCTTCGGCGGAAATAAATTTAATTTTCTATGCATAAAAATAATACCTATTCAGTATTTATTGTGGAAACCTCACTCGTTGGAGCCAAATTATTTTTTTTATTAATTTTTTCAAGGTAAGGTTAACTTTAATTGTTTTGAAGTGAATATTTTCAATAAAATCTAAAAATTCATATTCATTAATAGAACAATGAGTGAGAAGAAGAAAAAAGTGCTCACTAGAAAGAAAAATGGAAGCAGTAGTCATCCAGGGAGGAAAATAAACCCAAAGCTGGTGGAAGAAATAAACAATAATCAAACAGAAGAGAATGAACAAGTATATACTAGTGACTCGGATGAAAGTGAAGGAGATGGACCGTTGCCAGCAGACTGTTCGAGTGATAGTTCAGAATGTCCTTTTGACAGTGACAGTGATGAGGAGAATGATGATTCATCTGATATAGAATCTCATGATGCTGAAGAATGGACCTCGAGGATACGAGATTACCCCATTGACAAATTCGCGGGTTACGTTGGTCCTTTGCACAATTTACCTGGTGGAAGTGAGGAAAAAGATTACATGAACTTGCTCTTGAATGAAGTTTTTGTCAAGAATGCAACCGAACAAACAAATTTGTATGCTGAACAAGACCAGAGACAAACGGGTCGTCGAGATAAAAAGTGGACTGACTTAACGTCTCGAGAATTCGAAGCATTCATCGGAATTGTGATCTTTATGGGAATCGTTCGATTGCCACGGCTGGAAATGTATTTTCATTCATCTTTCGTTCAATGTTCCCTAGTGTCAAACACCATGACGTATGAGCGTTTTCGTCTTATCCACAAATATCTCCACTTCAATGACAACGAAAAGCAGCCTGCCATAGGCTCTGCTGATTACGATCGGTTGTATAAAATACGTCCTGTCATGAAAATTATGGATGAATTTAAATATATTTATAGACCAGGTAGGGATTTATCGGTGGATGAGGCGATGATAGGGTACAAAGGAAATTTTGGAGTGAAGCAGTACATGCGTGATGAGCCGACGAAGTGGGGTTTCAAGCTATGGGTCATTGCTGAAAGTAGCACCGGATATGTATTGGATGTTGATCCATATCTTGGGAAAAACGAAACGAGATACAAGGATATGTTGCTGGGGGAGGCAGTGGTCCTGAAATTGTCAGACTTTTTTTGCTTGAAAAATCATCACATCTTCTTCGACAATTTTTTCACTTCAGTAATCTTATTAGACAAATTATTAGCACAAAAAATTTATTCATGTGGAACAATCAGGTGTAATCGAAAAGATTGGCCTCAAGAGCTGAAACATCCCGCTGCTTTGAAACTGAACAGGGAAGAATCACAGCAAATGCAGAGGAAGCAAATAACTGCCACGGTATGGCAAGACAATCGTCCTGTGTGTCTCGTTTCATCCAATTGCAAAGCTTCAGAAAATAAAATGGTGAAGAAATGGTCCAGGAAAGATAAGAAATACATTGAATTCCCCTTCCGGAACCGGTCCATTCTTATAATCAATCCATGGGTGGCGTTGATCTTGCAGATCAAAGACGAACATATTATTCTGTTGCTCGTTCTTCAAAAAAATGGTGGAAGTACTATATGTATTTTGTTCTGGATGTGAGCATTATCAACACCCACTTGATATACCAGCAGTGTGAATCACCTAAAATGGATCAATTGGTATTTAGGATGAACTTGGCGAAACAATTGATCGGGGATTTCTCAAGTCGACGAAGGCGTCGTAGTGCATTGAGTGCACCATCAATTGTGAAGAAGATACCCCTTGAACTTCACCGATCAACGAAAATGGAGAAGAGAAAGTCATGTCAGTTGTGTATGAGTGAAAAGAGGAAAACTAAAAATGGTTTTTATGTCGTAACTCTTGACCAATGTACGGCATGTGGTCATGTACCTCTATGCCGTGCTTGTTTCTCTACCATTCATGAAAAGTCATCAGAGACGTAAGATTCCCAGAAAAAAAAAGACCAAAACATAAAAAGTGCAAATTCAGGACTATTTTTAGATTTAACTTTATTAGCAAGTATTTTGGTGATACTCTTACGAAATGTGATAATAAGTAAATTCCACAATTATTGAATGAAAATGTCTCTGTTGTTATGCACACAAATAATAAACGATGTTATGTAGTATGAATTTTATTTTCCTTGGACCGATTGTCACGCGATTTAACTACGGGCCTGCTGCACTCAACGGCAGTCGCTCCCACCAGCGCGCCAAGAATCCGCACGCACCGCCCACTAAAGAGTGGGGAGAAGCTTAGCCAGGCATTAGGGATAAGTGGGGATGTGCTGTGAGTTTCTGACGCAACTAGGTGGCTGGTAGGGAGCGCCTTTCTTCTACCTTTGTGCTGTAGCCTGTCCATGCGCTGAGGCTTATGTATATGTATCTTATGATATAATAGTTTTACAATAAAGATTGTTACATTAAAAATACAATATTGTTGTTTTCTAATATATAACCTTATTTTTGACATATTAATATATTGTTTTTTTATGATTTTAAACATTTTTCAAATTGATTTTTCACTCATCGGAAATGACTTCCTTTTTGCATCCTGATGTGTACCTTATAAACAAATTTTGTCAAATCCACTTAGAAGTGGGATAAATTAACGATTTAAAAAAAGAAAAAAATAAAATAAATTAAACAATTAAATTTATTAATAAATTAATTTTTATTAATAAATTTTATTTAGAAAATCAAATTTCGGAAAAAATATGTAATGCGCAAGCAGGATTTGAACCCACGACCCTCTGATTACATGTCAGGTGCTCTACCGCTGAGCTATTGCGAGTTACTATATTTACCATCGAATTTTTGATTCTCACATCTTTTCTCCACCTCCCATCCACGAGGCAATTAAACAATACTACTATTAGATGTTAATAAAAATAGTAATTCAATACTTGTCATGTATTGTAATACATAAAACGAATTAAACAGCTCATTTCTATATTTGAGCTTATTTTCGGCTAAATGAACAAATTTTAGTATCAAAAGTTTTTTTATCATTTTTTTATAAACATTTGATTGTTAATAACTTTATTAATTAACATTATTGGGAATCGTTCTGTAATGCATTTGAAAGGCCGTCGAATTTAGTAATTTTTAGCGTTGGATTCATTTTTCTAACTTCTATAGTTTCGGAGTTACTTCTATTTAAAGCTGGATGACCTTGAAAGTGCTAATTATTAATAACTTGTAAAATAATTGCTTTATAAATGTAAACTCAATTGCGTTTGGAAGAGACAATTTTTATGTATTTTTCAAACTTGGTTCCATCTTCCTAAGTTAATAACTTTTGTTGTTATTCAATTGTTAAGTAAAGCCTGAAAATTGTTTTACATAAATTTTGGTTTTCCTTCAATTTTCTTTCATGAACTTTTAGTATGAATTATTTAATGATTTTACAAATGAAATTCGTTCCTTAAAATTGATTATCCTAAAAGTTATTGATTTTTGAATTTCGCCATGTGTTTAGTATATCTATATATATGTGAATAAATTTGAATATTGAATAACTTTGTTGCTATTGGTTTTTTCATTTCCATTTCTGGAGGTTATATTCTTCTGATGTAATTATCTTCGTGTTTTATAGGTTTTGATAATTCTCTAATGAGTTTTCATATAAATTGTTTATGACAAATTATTATAAATATTAACTTTTGTCAAATTTTCTGAAAGATATGGATTTTTGAAAGTTCAGAAATAATAAGTTTGAATGTATGTGTGTATATATGTTATAAAATTTATATTTCGATTAATTATTAATATCAAGAGTTGATTTTCAGTATACTCCAATATCTCATTGTCAACCACATTTTACGTCCATTTTCGTATTTTTACGATTAGTTTTTGCATAAATTGTTTATAACAAATTATGTTGCGAATTGATATTTTGATGGTTTTTCATCTGGAATCGACAATTTAGATTATTCAACGAATTTTAGCATCAGAATTGTTTCCTAATCTCAATATTCAAAAGAGTTATGATTTTTCAAAAGTTTGACATAGAGTTATGGGAGTCACTGGTAGGGGAAGTTTTGTCGGCAGCGTGTGATTGCGCGCACCTACTCAGTGAAAGTCGCTGAAGGCCGGCACGGTCAATACTTTTCCGTTGGTCTTTAAACATGAATATTTCTGTTTCTATTGAATGGATTTCATTGCAAATTGGTATTTAAACATTTTTGATAATACTTTACTTGTTTATGACAGTTTTGTTCGTTTTGCGTGATTTGTTAATATACTTTGTTGATGGACTTTTCAGACTTTTTGATGGATTTCGATGAATTTGATTATTTTCTGTTTGACTTTGCTGACTTTTTACTTTTTCTTGTAATTTCGTGTATCATGGACCTCTTTCAAGGCAAATCGGTCCAGACATTGGAATTGTGGGCATTCTCAACTGAATGATCCTTGATACTCAATTATTGTTGAAAAATACGTATGATCGCGCAGATCAATACGTAACATATTCTCTACATGCCCGGGAAAAAATCGTCATATATGAACATATATGTGCATATATGGGACATATATGAACATAAATGTGACATATATGTCACATATATGTACATACATGAACATATATGGACATATATGCTCATACGTTTCTCCGAGAAATCAGACAGCTATGGGCATATATGGGCATATATGGACATACATGAAACATATATGAGCATGTATGGACATATATGGACATGTATGGGCATACATGGGCATATAGGGTCGTATGCTCCTGTGGGAACCGAATAGGTATGGGCATATATGAGACACATATGGCCATATAGGAGCATATATGGGCATATATGAACATATATGGGCATATATGAGACATATATGGACATATATGGGCTTACATGGTCATATATGGTCGTATGATCCTGTGGAAACTGAGCAGCTATGGGCATATATGAAACACATATGGACATATATGAACATATATGGGCATATATGGAACGTATATGAACATATATGAACATATATGTGCATATATGAAACATATGAAAAAATGCTCACTCAATCCAGATAAGAATGTGAAAATGATAAATTTGAATAATTAATGGTAAATGCACATTCTTTTAGTTGTTTACCGCTTACTTTGAGAACTTAAAATTCTGCCAGCATTCGAAAATCAGTTTTTTTGGTATCACTAAATTATTTACAATGATTGAAATAATTCAATTGAATTCACTTTTTCTAAGTCCGAAAGACATTGATCACTATATCAGGATTAAAATTCATCCATTAAGTATGTGAAATGCGAATAGCGAAGGTGGTAGGATGATGGACTCACATGTGACGGTCCCGGGTTCGATCCCAGCTGGAAGTTTTTTTTTTTTTTTTTTTTCAATTCAAATTCGTTATTAATGGGGAATTGAGTGATCAAGGGAATCAATACTGATATATTATGTTCATATATTAGAACATTTTGATGATATATTCCGAGAAAATATCGACATAAATACCCATATATGATCATATATGCCCCTATATGATAATATATGCCCATATATGATCATATATGCCCCTATATGATAATATATGCCCATATATGATCATATATGGGACTGCCATACCCGGGAAAAAATCGACATATATGTCCATATATGCTCATATATGATCATGTATGGACATGTATGACAATTTTCTCCCGGGACAACCATACATGACCATATATGGGCATATATGGCCATATATGTTCGTATATGGTCATATATGGAAATTGACCGCGCATGAACATATATGATCATATATGGACATATATGGGCATATATGTCGATTTTTTCCCGGGTGAAGAGCTGAAAACCATGTTTCTCTACCTCACTTAGAAAATGAATTGAAACTACTTTATACTTACATCATTTTTTCCATGAGTTTTTTTCTAAATAAAAAACAATACTCGGATAATAAGTGAAATCGATCGATTTTACTGTGATACTTTTGTTGCTATCGAAATTTCGAACTATCAAAAAAATCAATGGAAAAAGTGAAGTAATATTGTTTTATATTGCCTCTAAAACTTTTCGATTTACTTCTGAAGATTTCGGGGATCAAGTCAAACTTTTGGAGTTCTTAGAAAAAAAATTCTAATAAAAAAAAAACGGCGTCAAACGAAAGTATTTTTTTGTCCGATAAAACAAGAAGTGTATTTCTATTTGAATTTGATTGGAATGTTTTGAGATGCAAAAATAGTAGACCTGCTGCCCTCTGGAGGTAACAACTTCATCTGAAGAGGAAACAGCCTCATCTGAAGAGGAATCGGGTTCTGGAGACAAATTTAGAATGTATAAGTTTAACGGTCCGAAATTTTATTCTCTCGTAAAAGTGCATAAAATTTTCAGTTTAAAAATGCAAAAACATTCTTTTTCATTTAAATTATAATAACTCAAAGAAAATTCTGTAGCTGTGAAGAGATTTCCCTTTCGCAAAAATTGCGTTGAGGTAGTGGTGACAGAACATTAGGAAGGAGTTTAATTGACAATTGAATAACAACAAAAGTTATTAACTTAGGAAGATGGAACCAAGTTTGAAAAATACATAAAAATAGTCTCTCCCAAACGCAATTGAGTTTATATTTTTAAAGCAATCATTTTACAAGTTATTAACGATTAGCACTTTCAAGGTCATCCAACTTTAAATAGAAATAACTCCGAAACTATAAAAGTTAGAAAAATGAATTCAACGCTAAAAATCACTAAATTCGACGGCCTTTCAAATGCATTATAGAACGATTCCCAATATTGTTAATTAACAAAGTTATTAACAATCAAATGTTTATAAAAAAATGATAAAAAACTTTTGATACTAAAATTTGTTCATTTAGCCGAAAATAAGTTCAAATATAGAAAATCGTTGATTTATCCCACTTCTAAGTGGATTTGACAAAATTTGCTTATAAGGTACACATCAGGATGCAAAAAGGAAGTCATTTCCGATAAGTGAAAAATCAACTTGGAAAATGTTCAAAATCATAAACAAGCAGAAGCGTTATATCCTGAGCGTTATTCGCAAGCCCCACTCCTTGTGTGACATTTAATATTTTGCCAATTCGATTGGCAAAATGCTTCCGAATGGAATTTTTATATAAATTATCCATGAGATTATAATTTATTTTTTTCATTATTCTAAATGCAGTAACGATTTGATTTCACAACAATTGTCATAAGTGGACATTTGCACGAAGTAAATTCGCTTGTAAGGACAAATTTAATGATGGTTCGATCTTTGGTGAACTTTATTTATTCATGTTTACCACAAAAAAAAAACAATCTTTCAATCATAAATGGAAGATCCTACGACAGATCTGAAAAATTGAAGTTCGGGTTCCAAATAGGATTTCTATTTTTTCTGAATGTCGTCAGAATGAAAAGGTACCTATCTTGTAGAAAAAATTGTCTACTTTCGAATGGTGAAATAAAAAATAGTAGTGTTCCTAGGGAGGAAGCTAAGGAAAACCGTGATTTTTGAAAAAAACTAATGTATCGAACATCCTTACAAGAGACTTCTTCTGAAAAATCTGAAATTCTCACCATTTGTGGGGCTCATTGAGTTGAATCTTTTAAGCTGAACTTGGATGTAATCGCTTGGATAGTTTTGGAGATATAACCTTTTTTCATAAAATGGTTTTTGGACAATATCTCAGAAACTACTGGAGCGATTTTGCCCAATTTCAATACCAAACTTTTCACTCATTAGATGCACAAACTGGCGAAATTTGAAGTCTCTAACTCAAATAGTTTTTGAGCTAGCGTGTATAGTAAATTCAGGATAAAAAACACTGTAATTGAAATTATCTGCAAACAAAAATCTCAGCAAAATTTACCCCGAGTGAAAATTGTGAGTTCAAATGAGATCTATTTAATCGCTGAGAGTGAGGGCTGTGAATCAATTTTTCGCGAAGAAAAGTCGAAAAAACGATTTTTCGAAAATTTGAATTTTCTCGAAAAGTACTCAACCGATTTCGCTGAAATTTCACTCACGGCAATTTGCACGGGGAGGGAAAGTACTGTTAAATTTTCGGCTCACCAAGTATTACCGTTGCTGAGCAATGAGCCGATATTTGTCACACATACACACGCACACACACACACACACACACACATACAGACATTTTTCTAAAATGTAATTTCTCGACGCTTTGGATCATTCTGAGTCATATTCCGATGAAATCTCGAAATCGAAAAAAATTGCGTTCACAATGCTTCCATTCGGAAGCAAAAACAATATATAATATGTCAAAAATAAGGTTATATATAAGAAAACAACAATATTGTATTTTTAATGTAATAATCTTTATTGTAAAATTACTATATCATAAGATACATGTATATAAGCCTCAGCGCATGGACAGGCTACAGCACAAGGGTAGAAGAAAGGCGCTCCCCACCAGCTCAGTCACCACCAGCCACCTAGTTGCGCCAGAAACTCACAGCGCATCCCCACTTATTGTACTCCCACCCTACCGGCTCAAGCCGCCGAACTGTCCATATACCTAGATGCGCGAGGCTCAGTCAGTCAGTTCATCGCTCAACTTCAACTGGTAAAGACCTCCTCCTCCGGACGCGGTCGCGGTAACTCACTGAGGCTTAGAATAATTTTACTCAGTTTGGACTTAGAATATTTTCAGTGAATCGGGACTTAGAATATTTTCTTTCGATCGACACTTAGAAAATTTTTAGTGTATCGGGACCTAGAATATTTTTACATAATCAAAACTTACAATATTTTTACTCAATCGGAACTTAGAATTTTTCTGTCAATCGGAACTTAGAATTTTTCCGTCAATCGGAACTTAGAATATTTTTATTATCAGAGTTTTTATTTTCGAATCAACTTTAATTTATTTCGATTTCAATTATCAAGTGAATCGTTCTCTCGCAATCGCATTAAACCGAAACGAATAATTTTGCCTCTTTATTCTGAAATCTGACGAAGCCTCGCGTTACTAGTTTTGAATTAATTATTTGAATAAATTTAAAGTTATTTTACGGAAATCGAGTTTCTTTTAATCAATCAATTATTTTCTCCTTTTCAGAGCCTTAAAAATTTAACCTGGTCAAAACCGCAGTTAACGGTGCGGTTGACTACTCTACAACCTGGTCAACACCTCAGATAATGGTGCGGTTGACTACTCTCAATTAACCTCAATAACCTACATATATTACCCGGTCAACACCGCAGACAGCGGTGTGGCTGACCATTCTATTCCCTATTTTACAACCCGATCAACACCGCAGATAACGGTGCGGTTGATCACTCTATCCTTCCAATAGAAATAGTAACAATACATAAAACTCGCTTTCTACCATTAAATTAGAATCAAATCGTCTATGTACACCTTTATCCGTCAAAAACTCATGATAGAGTCGAAAGCAGAATTTTAAATCAAATAGTGACCATTTTGTGATTCATATTCTTCATATATAGTGAAGGTGAAATCAAGGCAAATAAATATAGTGACATAGAAGTGAACAAAAGAATTCGGATTAATTAAGAAAGCATTGAAGAACAAACATCGTGCAGTGACTATACTACCTAAAGCTTGCGAGAGGAAGACCAACGTGCTCTGGACATCAGTAACACGGTGAGTAACGAAATTTTCTGACTCTCTATCCCCGGAAGTCGATTGATATTCCAAAAAGGAGAGAAACTTTAACGTAAATGGGAATTAATCGGGAGTGAATTATATTTTGGGGATTTTTCTCGGAATAAATCATCTCGAGTCAATTCTTATACGTAACAATACTTATAGCTTTGTATATGCGTATATGGATGTCTACATAAACACCAATATTACAATGACTTGGAGACAGTCTCATGGAGCGATATGATGTTCCGTTGAACAATTCTTTGAACGATCCTTCTCCAGATTGAATAATTACTGTTCACGATTATTGAACAAACTAATTCAATCCCATTTCCAATTCAGCATCGTTACGAACTTTGAATGAAGATGAAGGAAGGAATGACGGTCTGATTTCACCATGATCCATGGTATAGTGAATAATCTAAATAAAAACAAGTAGAAACTATAGAAATTTTCTCTTTGCGATCCATTATTGAATAATAAATAGATAATCAGACTTATCATAAATTTGGAAAATAGAAGATTTTGCTGAGGACGCATTTGTCCTTTTCTGATCAGGTTCCCACTGTTCATCTCTGTGGGCAGTAGGCTCTCAACTACACTTTTTCGGATCCCCGAGTAACTATTCAGCTCTTCCGTCCCCCGTGCTAACGACCCCCGACCCTCCTGGAAAAAGTTCTAGATGTGCCAGGGTCGTCCTTTCTGCCAGGGAGCTCAGCGTGGTCTATACCCAATGTATCTTCAAATTTCCCAAGCTCTATCAGTCAAGTTATCAAATTCAACTAGTTAGGTTTAGTAACATGATTCTAAGCGTTAAAGTCACCTCAATTTAATTGCCCTAATTTCATCCTCAGAAGTCTTTTAAAGGAGTCAAGTTTTCCATTTAAATATTCATCTAACGGAATGTGGGAATTCATGGAGGGACTCTGAGATGGGGAAAAGTTGATAGAAAAAACCCTATGGCACCGGGCTCGTCCTCTATGTCGAGGAGCTGTCTCGTCAATGCCTCACTCATCTTCCAATTTCTCAAGCTCTACAGGCTGTACTGTTGAAGTCAGTTATGTAGTTTCGCCAGCCTGATTTTCAGTAATAACGTCATCCCAGTTAATTTTTCATACTTCTCCTCTACGTGTCTTCTAAAAGAGTCAAGTCTGCAATCTAGGTATTCCTGTTGTGACTCTCATTTCTTATTTATGATGAAACCAGATTTTTGATGATTATTTATGATGAAACCAGATGTCATTTTTGATGATTACTTCAGTGAATTTCTCAGTTTAAGCTAGGGTTAGAGGCTCATCTTGTTCGGAAATTTAAGATTACAGTGATAGTTGAATTTTCATGTAAACACATAAATGGGGGTTGATATCATCTCTTGATTCTTTGCTACAAATCGAATGGGATATCAAATCATCTATCACGATCCAAATTGTACTCTTCAAAATATATGCCGTATAATGACCAATATTTTCATCGTTCCTTCCTTCAGGATCTATGCTGTTCACTATGCCCACTAGCTGGTAATTGTCATCTTTAATATGTAGAAGCTCGGGAAAATTATTGAGCGGTACTTGTAATTTGTGATAAGAAGGACATTCGATGAACAGATAATCCCGGAAGATAATATTATCTACTCTGCTTTCATGATTATTTTCACATTTTATCGTGTGTTTATCAAGCAATTCTTGAATGGTTATACACCCAGCAAAAAAATTAAGGGAACAGTAAATTTTGCCCGTTTTTTGCCTGATTTTCAAATAGCTGTAACTTCGCCAAAAATCATCGTATCATGATAAAAAAAAATGGTTGGAAAGTTTGAAGTCTCTACTTTTGAAATATTGAAATGAAAATTCTCTATGACAATTCGTTATAACGAGATAAGAGAGTTGAAACCGGAAAAAATTTTTTCCTTTTTTTTTCATTCTTTCAAACTGTTCCACGGACTTCGAAAAAATTTTCTTGATGCAGCCCTTATCAGAATCGTGTAATCTGATCTTTCAGCTTCATTTTTTTCCCTACGACCCTTTGTTGCTGAGATATCGTCGATTGAATCAAAAAACACCCTTTTGTCTTTAATCATCGATATTTCAGGAACTACTGATCGCACAGCGAACGGATGATGAGGTTCGTAAACTTCAATAAATTTCCTGTAAGATTCTTGCACTGCTTGATTGGAAGAAAATTTTCTACAAATTCTCTCCAATTTCAATTTTAGAATTGGTTCGAAAAAGTACCAAAAAATTGCGTTTTTTTGCTTTTTGGAAAATTGCCCTGCATTTTGCGAATTTTGCGAAAATTGAAAATGTTTCAACGTTTTTCTTTAGTTTAATGTGTGCTGGCATACTCCCTCAATTTTCAAGCCAATCGGTTCGACCATTTTTTGCCCCAATGAACAAAGTTTCAGCAAAAATTAAAGGAACACTTTTTTGTGCCCTAAACACCTATTAATGAAAATTAGGGCCGAATATGTTTTCTCTCCGTTATTTTTCCTTGATTTTTTGTGCAAAATTTGTTGAATTTAGAAAATGAGAACAATGAAAAAATAAGAACAATGAAAAAAACAATAAAAAATTTGAAATTCTGTTTTTCATTAATGAATAAAAAATTCGAATTTTTTTTTCATCAATAAAAAATTCAAATTTTTTTCTTAATCAATGGAAAATTAGAAGTTCTTTCTTCTTTTGAAAATCAATGAAAAAATCGGATTTGTTCTCAAGGAACCAGTAAAAAACTTAGAAACAAAAATTTTAAAAATGAAAAAAAAACACCGGAATCGCATTTGATTTGGAGAGATAGTGACTCAGCAGATTTTTTAAAACAATTTTTTTTTCGATTTTTTTTGTTAAAAAAAATTGTTTTTTTGATTTTTTTATTAATTTTTCTTCTTCTTTCATTGTTCTTATTTTTCGATGGAATTCAACAAATTTTGCACAAAGAATCACGGAAAAATAACGGAGAAAAAACATTTTCGGCCCTAATTATCATTAATTGGTGTTTAGGGCACAAAAAAGTGTTCCTTTAATTTTTGCTGAAACTTTGTTCATTCGGGAAAAAAAAAACGATCGAACCGATTGGCTTGAAAATTTAGGGGGTGTTCCAGCACACATTGAACTAGAGGAAAACGTTGAAACATTTCCAATTTTTGCAAAATTCGCAAAATGCAGGGCAATTTTCGAAAAAGGAAAAAAACTCAATTTTTTGGTACTTTTTCGAACCAATTTTAGAATTGGAAGAAAATTTTTTTCCAATCAAGCAGTGCAAGAGTCTCACAGAAAATTTATTCAAGTTTACGCATCTTATCATCCGCTCGCTGTGCGGTCAGTTCCTGAGATATCGACGATTGAAGACAAAAGAGTGTTTTTTGATTCAATCGACTATTGTCGATAGGGAAAAAAAAAGAAATTGAAGCTGAAAGATCAAGCTACACGATCCTCATAAGGGTTAAGTGGAGAAAATTTTTTTGAAGTCCGTGGAACAAGTTGAAAAAATGAAAAAAAAGGAAAAAAAAATTTTCCGCTTTCAACTCTCCTATCTCGTTATAACGAATGGTCATAAAAAATTTTTATCTCAAGATTTCAAGAGTAAAGACGTCAAACTTTCCAACGATTTTTTAAAAATTCTGATACGATCATTTTTGGCGAAGTTACAGCCATTTGAAAATCAAGCTAAAACCTGACAAAATTCACCGTTCCCTTAATTTTTTAGCTGGGTGAATTTAAAACAGAAGAAAACCCAGCATAGTTGTGATGAAACATTGCATTATAATTTGGAGTAATTTTCATTTCTTCCTTAATTGTAATACCACAAGTTGAACAGTTTCCTTGAATTAAGTAGCTAGGTCCTTCGGTAAATAGGATTCTGCACAAATCTACTATATTCATAGCAGAGTTTAGAACAATATCATATGATTCTATTTGTTCATTACGAAGAAAATGATCACTATATTTTAGGAATATATCAAGCCTTCGTTCATGAATATCTTCATCATTAACATCACCGTTCAATAGATATGGGATAAATTTAAATTCATCACACGTTGAACGCCTTATAACATCTTGGAAAGGAGGATGAATATGCCTAGCGGAGATTAATATTTGACAAATACTGTCAAATCCGTAAGTATTATATAGACGATATGAAAAATTATCACGTTGAATGTCATCACATAAATTCCCATTCATAAGTACATTCAATCCTGCAATGTTTGAGGGCGCCACGTTATCAGAATCAGAATCAGATATTTCTTCATGGACTATGAAGCAAGGGTTTGGTGATATGTTTCTTTGTTTCATCGATAGTGTATTATTTGAGGTTGATACTCTTGGTTTCTGCAATTCATCATCAAGTGATTTCGCAGAGTGGTTAGATTTCTCCAGATTAATTGCATCGTTCGGAGTATATAAACCAATGTATATAGGTTTATGGTCTGAAAAATATGTTTCATATACGCCACATGAATAACGATTGATTCTATCATCCACGAAAATTATATCTATTTGTGTATTGAAATTCGCGGTTGATGTATTTGGTGATATTCCTCGTCGATAATCATGAGTGTTTAAGTAATCTTCGAAACCATGATTGAGATGAAATAGATCATAATTGAAGTCACCCATCAGAATTTGTTCACTTGTCTTGTTTATTTTGTGTTCGAAGATTATTTCCAATGTTTGTAAAAATAATGCACTATTGAAGGATGGAGGTCTATATCCTGTTATTATCTGTACATTTTCGAATTGCAACAAGACTAAATCCAGATGTCCGTTATTGTTATTTAGTTGAATATGTTTTTGAATAAAATATTCAAACTCATTGAATTCAATAATGTCAGTCAATTTTGTAAATGTTTCCGAGAAAATCAATAGATCAGCTTGTTCATACCATGGATCACACTGTATATGATACCAATTTTTATTCAATAATCGAATATTTTAATAAATTATCTTCAAAGCACTTGTGTTGATAGAATAAGTATACGATAATTTGAGTTTTCTTTCCTTCAGTTTCTTGTATTCTAAATTTAAAGGATCATCATTTTTGGGCATTTTAGGTGCTTGAAAATTCCCAAGAATGTACAGGTCAGATAGCTACGTATAATAGAGACCGCGTTAAAGGTACTCTATTAGTTTCGGACTGTAAATCGATGCACACTTTATTATATGTTTGTCCTTGACTTCTGTGTATAGTCATAGCTTCCGCTGGTACTATGAGAAATTGACGTCGTACGATTTGATAGTCAGAATTCTGATTAGTCGAGAGATTTAAATCAATTTTGGGAATGGGAATCAAATTTTGATCGATGTTATTCTCCTTCATAAACTTGATAAATGGCTGTTTTTGCTTCAGGCCTGTCTTCGAATTACCAAAATCAATCCATAATTTATATGGCATCATTATATGTGGTATGAATGTTATATGCCTTAATATTCCACAAGCACCATTAACAAGACCGTCTATGGCATTTATATTCGAAGTGATCATGTAATGTATACCAAATTTCAATAATATTTGATATGGAAGAATTTTACATTTCTTCTTATTATTATATTTCCGTAGTGACTGTAATTTTTTTTTTGTGGCTTGAAATAAAATTTTACCACAGATGATATCTTCAGCCAAAGCTTCATGTGTAATACATTGATAGTCTTTTATTTTTTGAGTATTACAGTCGAATCACGTTATGAGACCGCTCGTTATGAGTCCGGTAGCCGGGATTTTCTCGGAAGACCTTCCCCCTCCATGTGGTGCAAAAAAAATTGATTTCAGAATCTCGTTATGAGACCGCATCTTTATTGGAATGAATTCAGCCTTCATTCAACATAAAATGTTATTTATTTTTCAACTTAGCTACAAAAATAACATTACCGATTAATTTTTTATGTTTCAAAAGGTTTAATTACATAGGAGAAGTATGTAAATAATTTTCAGGCTATTTATTTCCAAACACTACGCTGTATCTGGCTGTTTACTGCCATAAATAACCACTATAATCGAACCGACTCATAACGCAAGACTGGAAAAATTCACGTACACACTCACACGCTTAAAAAGTAGGGGAAGTTCAACTTACGAACGTTGCCTGTGCTGAAAAGGTGGGGGTACACTAATTCTTAGAATCAATTCCCCTGCACCCCCGTAGGCGGGGTCATAACGCGACTCGACTGTATATTCATCCACTTGAGGATTTTCGTAGAATAATCTTATTGCATCTCTCGGAACTTGGCTTTCTGTGACTTCTCGACTCTTTATTAGGGCTATATCAGTTGATGTTTCTGTGGTGATTTTCCCCCGCATCAATTCAGCCATAGCTTTAGTGGAAAGAAAAGCTGATGCCCTTTCGATTGCTGCTGATCTAGTATGAGGTAATTGAGATCTCTGCAATAACAATTATTTCGCTGTTTGATACATTTAAAAACATGATTTCATAGAACTGTGGTCCATGGCTATCACGATGACAGATCCACTATGACGATTCTTCCAAATTTCCCATGAGTCCTTGCGATTCACGATCGAATTTGAAAACACCGGAACTAAAAATCGATTGACGGACGAGTTCTATAGAAATTACTACTCATTCCGGTAAAAAGTATCCCGAAGACAAGAAAATTAACGTTTTTTACAACAAATTTTGTGGGATACAAGAAGAAATTTCATGAATGTAGCCACAGTTATGAAAAAATTACCGACCAGTACAATAAAATGCACTCACTTATTTGGTACATATTATGAGAAGTTTCTCACTTTTTCATTCCTGTAGGGGGACGTTTTCACTCACGAACCTCTATGTCCCATGATGAGTGCACTGGTCCAGTAATTTTTCATGAATTTTTCTCTCCGTGTACAAAACGGTTTTTTCGCCTACACCGACTTTCTTCGGCTCTTTCCAATGAAATCATCATTTGATAGTTTCGGCTGCCGTATGGATGTCGCGATTAGATTCAGGGTTGAGCCGATGTTTTGCGAACGTTGCAGTTTGCATCTTCAGGGATATAGCTCCAATTCTGAGCTCCATGGTTAAAGAGTAATCCTTATATATCCCTTCTGGAGGGGGGAAGGGTAGGTAGGAGTGGGGGTCGGGCCAATCAGGAGTTTTTAATTAATCAGCTGGTCAATTAAAAACATCTGATTGCCTCTATCCCCAACCCTACCTGCCCCCCACCCCCCTCCAGAAGGGATATATAAGGACTACCCTATGACCATGGAGCTCAGAATCAGAGCTCATAGCCCTGAAGATGCAAATTGCAACGTTTGCGAAACGTCGGCGCAACGCTGAAACCAAACGTGGCATCCATCCGGAAGCCAAACATATTAATAATGACAATGGCCGCAAAGCCTTTAAACTGAGAAATCATGATTTATTTCGTAAAAATGCAGTTCTTCCACTGAAAAACTGCTTTTTCACATTCCTTCCGCTTTCTCCGTTGGAATACTGTTTTTCTCATAGACATCAATTTTTCCGACTGAAAAACTTCTTTTCCGCCTACACCGATCTTCGTTCGGCTTTTTCCAATGAGATCATGGATTATGTCGTATAAATTGTTACGTATAAGAATTAACTCGAGATGATTTATTCCGAGAAAAATCCCCAAAATACAATTCACTCCCGATTAATTCCTATTTACGTTAACGTTTCTCTACTTTTTGGAATATCAATCGACTTCCGGCGCTAGAGAGTCAGAAAATTTCGTTACTCACCGTGTTACTCTTTTCCAGGTCACGTTAAAAGGAGAGAGTGATCAACCGCACCGTTATCTGCGGTGTTGATCGGGTTTTTATCGAATGGTCAACCGCACCGTTATCTGCGGTGTTGACCAGGTAATATTTAAGGCCGAATAGGTTGAGGGAGGAAAGAGTAGTCAACCGCACCGTTATCTGCGGTGTTGACCAGGTTTTTACTGAATAGTCAACCGCACCGTTATCTGCGGTGTTGACCAGGTAATATTTAAGGCCGAATAGGTTGAGTGAGGATAGAGTAGTCAACCGCACCGTTATCTGCGGTGTTGACCAGGTTTTTATAGAATAGTCAACCGCACCGTTATCTGCGGTGTTGACCAGGTAATAATCTTAGGTTGGAATAGCTGAATTTATGAATGAGTAGTCAACCGCACCGTTAACTGCGGTGTTGACCAGGTTAAATTTTTAAGGCTCTGAAAAGGAGAAAATAATTGATTAATTAGAAGAAACTCGGTTTCCGTAAAATAACTTTAAATTTATTCAAATAATTAATTCAAAAATAGTAGCGCGAGGCTTCGTCAGATCTCAGAATAAAGAGGCAAGATTATTCGTTTCGGTTTAATGCGATTGCGAGAGAACGATTCACTTGATAATTGAAATCGAAATAAATTAAAGTTGATTCAAAAATAAAAACTCTAATAATAAAAAAATTCTAAGTTGTGATTCAATAAAAATATTCTAAGTTCCGATTGACAGAAAAATTCTAAGTGTCGATTGTGTAAAAATATTCTAAGTCCCGAGTGAGTTACCGCGACCGCGTCCGGAGGAGGAGGTCTTTACCAGTTGAAGTTGAGTGATGAACTGACTGAACGAGCCTCGCGCATCTAGGTACATGGACAATTTGGCGGCTTGAGCCGGTAGGGTGGGAGTACAATAAGTGGGGATGCGCTGTGAGTTTCTGGCGCAACTAGGTGGCTGGTGGTGACTGAGCTGGTGGGGAGCGCCTTTGTTCTACCCTTGTGCTGTAGCCTGTCCATGCACTGAGGCTTATATACATGTATCTTATGATATAGTAATTTTACAATAAAGATTATTACATTAAAAATACAATATTGTTGTTTTCTTATATATAACCTTATTTTTGACATATTAATATGTTGTTTTTTTATGATTTTAAACATTTTTCAAGTTGATTTTTCACTCATCGGAAATGGCTTCCTTTTTGTATCCTGATGTGTACCTTATAAACAAATTTTGTCAAATCCACTCAGAAGTGGGATAAATTAACGATTTTCTATATTTGAGCTTATTTTCGGCTAAATGAACAAATTTCAGTATCAAAAGTTTTTTATCATTTTTTTTATAAACATTTGATTGTTAATAACTTCGTTAATTAACAATATTGGGAATCGTTCTATAATGCATTTGAAAGGCCGTCGAATTTAGTCATTTTTGGCGTTAGATTCATTTTTCTAACTTCTATAGTTTCGGAGTTATTTCTATTTAAAGTTGGATGACCTTGAAAGTTCTAATTGTTAATAACTTGTAAAATAATTGCTTTAAAAATATAAACTCAATTGCGTCTGGAAGAGGCTATTTTTATGTATTTTTTAAACTTGGTTTCATCTTCCTAAGTTAATAACTTTTGTTGTTATTCAATTGTTAATTAAAGTCCAAAAATGGTTTTACATGAATTTTGGTTTTTCTTAAATTTTCTTTCATGAACTTTTAGTATGAATTATTTAATGATTTTACAAATGAAATTCGTTCCTTAATATTGATTATCCTAAAAGTTATTGATTTTTTGAATTTTGCCATGTGTTTAGTATATCTATATATATGTGAATGAATTTGAATATTGAATAACTTTGTTGCTATTGTTTTTTCCATTTACGTTTCTGGAGGTTATATTCTTCTGATGTGATTATCTTTGTATTCTATAGGTTTTGATAATTCTCTAATGATTTTTCATATAAATTGTTTATAACAAATTATTATAAATGTTAACTTTTGTCAAATTTTCTTAGCGTATCGTGTAGCTTGTATTTTTTCATTAATTTTAGTGCTATTTTGGTTTCTTAATCTCCATAATTTTAAAAGATATGAATTTTTGAAAGTTCAGAAATAATAAGTTTGAATGTATGTGTGTATATATGTTATAAAATTCATATCTCGGTTAATTATTAATATTGAGAGTTGATTTTCAGTATTCGTCAATATATAATGGTGAATTACATTTCGAGTCCAGTTTTATATTTTTACAATTAAATTTTGATAAATTGTTTATAACAAATTATGTTGCAAATTGATTTTTCAATTGTTTTTCATCTGGAATCGATAGTCTTAATTATTTAATGAATTTTGCAATTGGAATTATTCCTTAATCTTTATATTTTAAAGAGTTATGATTTTTCAAAAGTTTCACATAGAGTTATGTGAGTCCCTGGTGGGGCAAGTTTTGTCTGCAGCGTGTGACTGCGCGCACCTACTTAGTGAAAGTCGCTGAAGGCCGGCGCGGTCAATACTTTTTCGTTGGCCTTTAAATATGAATATTTCTGTTTCTATTGAATGGATTTTGTTGCAAATTGGTATTTAAACATTTTTTATAATATTTTACTTATTTATGACAGTTTTGTTCGTTTTGCGTGATTCGTTAATATACTTTGTTGATGGACTTTTCAGATTTTTCAATGAATTTTGATGGTTTTCTTTCTGATTTTGTTGACTTTTAACTTTTAGTGTACTTTCGTGTATTATTGACCTCTTTTAAGGTGAATTGGTCCAAATATGGGAATTGTGACCATTTTCAACTGAAATATTAGTTATTGTTGATTATTATTGAAAACTACGTATGATCACGCAGATCAATACGTAACAAAATACAGTTCTTCCACTGAAAAACGGCATTTTCGCCTACATCAATCTTCGTTCAACTTTTTTCGTTGAAACAATGATTTTTCTCATAGAAATCCAGTTTTTAGGATGAAAAACTGCTTCTTCACTCACACCGACCTCCATTCGGCTTTCTGCGTTGAAATAATGATTTTTCTCGTGGGAATCCAGTTTTTAGAAATGAAAACCTGCTTTTTCGCTTACACCGACCTTCGTTCGACTTTTTCGAATTAAATTATAAATTATTTCGTAGAAATAGAATTCTTCCGATGGAAAATTGATTTTTCGCCTACACCAACCTTCCTTCGGCTTTTTGCATGGCAAAAATGACTTTTCCAGTGGAAATCCAGTTTTTTGAATGAAAAACTCCTTTTTCGCTCACACCGACCTTCCTTCAGCTTTTTCCTTTGAAATGATGATTGTTTCCGTAAAAATACAGTTCTTCGACTGGAAAACTAATTTTTTTGTAACAAAAATTTAAAAAAATGAGATGAATATCTTTTTTTGGAAGAACAATAACTTGAATAAAATTTCTTTTTTTGAATGAATGAAAAAGTAACTTGTTTGAATAGAAAATTGTAAATGATTCCTCTTTTTTTTCGAAGAACCAAAGGAAAATCTTCCTCGTTTTTTTTAGACTTAAAAGAAAACAACACTAAAATTTTCCCTCAAATAAGGAAAAGAGAATGCCGATGTTTCTCCATCTGCTCAGAGCTGTTTGATTTTTTTTACTATAGCTTGATCCGTCCTCCTCCACGAGATCAGTTTTTGTCTCAACGGCCATCCTTCCATTGTTCGAGGTCCGCTTCAGTTTGTCCGCAGGCAAAACCACCATACCCAATTGTGTGGGTGGAAGTACCGTTTCGTCAATGAGTGTGATGTCAGCCATTTTGACCAGTTGCAGCACACGAGCACCGTATTTATTCAGGATGATTTTACCTTTGACGTGAATATGAGAGCCCAATTTAAAAATTTTGTTTTCTCGGAACCGATTGATCTGTACACTCATTTTGTATTCTTCTTTTGCAATTACGCCAAGGCCATAGCTCGAATTTTTTGTGTCAACGGAACAGGAGAGCTCCTTGACACAGCCTTCAACTCCTGAAACCGCAATATATCATTTCAGATTGAATTTCAAAATGATTAGGAAATTGGGGAATGGAAATAACATGAGCAAAAAGAGGGTGCGTGGAACCCACGTGACAGAAGTGAAACTTCTTATACATGAGCCATTGGTCATTTTACACTTGGCTTTGGATTAAAATATCTCGAAAACTATGCATAATTTATCGAGACATGCTGTGAATGAAATTTAGAGGGAAGATTGACGAACAAAATAAGAAGAACGCTGTTTTTCTACGACCAGTAGTTTCCGAGATATCATTTTTTGAATGAGTAGTTCAGAAACAATGGATGAGACCCGATAGCAAATAAATGAGCGCTTGGACGTTCTTTCTGAATTTTTCATTCAAAAATCGATATCTTAATAACTACGAGTCGTGAAAAAACGGAGGTTTGCTTATTTATTCGTTAATCTTCCCTCTAAATTTCATTCACAGCATGTCTCGATAACTTTTGAATAGTTTTCGAGATATTTCAATCCAAAGCCGCGTGTAAAATGGCAATTTTTCAAGAAATAAAGAGCAAAAATTATGAGGTAGAGCATGGATATTTTTTGGTCGTGTTCCATGACAACTCCTCATTTGAATGACAATTTTCCGTAATTTTTTAAAAAATCATTCAGATAAATTCCCATATTTTTCTCTACGTGTATTGAAAAGAAAAAAACCGAGAGCCTGAGACTGTTATATCGCTCACACGTCATCTCCCCAACGCCAACGACAAAACACAGGCTCCCCCCACCACCCGAAGCGCCTCAACGGTAACAGCAAGAATTTCTCCTCTCCCCCACTACTGCACTACCATGTTCCCCTCAATTTGTTTCACTCGTTTTGTGACGCGAGAAAAAAGTTGGTACCCTCGGAAAAGAAGTTTCACTTCAAAAATCTGAATTTCTTTTCCAAGGTGATTCTATACTGTGTATGATCAGAAATAGCGAATAAAATAGAATTCGAAGAGATGAGAATTAAGATTTACCAATCAATCCTTCCTGTCTGTTCAGGGATCTCATATAATCCTCCCAAGCTTACGACACTCCATGGAGTAACGTAACACTCTATACGAGGAGTTCTTCCTCCGGTTTGAACCATTTTTCCTTCACTTCAGAAATCCTTCCGATTGTGATGCGGACAATCTAAAACAATAAAAGATGAAAAAAATGTATGTAAGGAGAGATAGTACAATCATTCTTTTATATTCATTATATATAATTACGAAATTTAATATAAAATTTTTTTATTCAAAAAATATAACTGAAAAAATTAATTTCAAACAATTACCTTTCTCCTAACAATTTTTTTCTCATATCGTTGGGCTTGTTTTCCCCAGAATAAAAGTCTCATGCGGCAACCATCTCCATTGTTCAAAATGCATTTCATGAGATACCTTTCTGGTGATCACCGCATAGAGTTCTGTAATTTCATAAAAGACAACCATTAGTGACGAAGAAAATTGAATAGATCATTTTTCTTTTAAATTTTTATCATTTTTTTCTTCATATTATTTCGTGACATCACTTTAACGACAATTTCGGTCATATAAGTATTCATCCACGAGAATTTCATCTGAACTTGATTGGAGAGAAAGCCCAAATTTAATTAATTCATTGATTATATATTTTTTGTTGATTAATTAAGATTATATAGGCGTTTATTCATGAGAATTTCAGCTGAACTTGGATGGAAGGAAAACACAAATTCAATTATTTAAGTGGTTCAATATTTTCTTAATTTCAATTAAAATTAAAATTAAAGACTATGTTGTGTCCCAGAATATTATATGTAAAGAAAAGAAATATTTTACCTCGTTAAATATTTCACAATTGTAATCATTTGCATAATATGTGAAGAAGTTACACTTACTTCACATATTGTGGAAACTCAGCATTTTTACACACTCAATCGTGTAATAATGTGACACCAATAATTTAATATAAATATCAGACTCACCGATATTCGGGAGTCAGTTGTTGAAATCATTTCACGTTAATCAATATTTTTACATTAATTAAATCTGTAAATTCTTTACTCAAAATGGAAACATTTTGATAATAAAGATAAAAATTCATTTTTATTAATTCTCCGAGTTAAAGTATTTTATCCACTGCCCTGATGGATCGGGCGACTGCATATCGACTATGAATCGATCAGACAGTCGATTTTTTCACGAGATCGATTGTTATGCGACCGCGATGCGACTGCAAGATGTGTAGTCACTTCTCTTCGGTTGACATATAGTCGCAGCCATCACATGTCGACGGGACTCCTTCTCACCGAGTCAATGCTCGGTCGATAAGTAGTCAAAGACGACTGTCATATATTTTCTCCCCTCTGGTCAATATAAAGTCGCAGCCACCACAAGTTGAGCACATGATTTATCGGCCAATCGACTTTCAGTGGATAGACAATCGCCATCTCCATAATGCGACCATAATGTATTTTTTCGCTGTAATCGATATGCAGTCGCAACCACCACAAGTTGAGCACATGATTCACCGGCCAATCGACTTTCAGTGGATAGACAATCGCCATCTCCATAATGCGACCACAAAGTATTTTTTCGCTGTAATCGATATGCAGTCGCAACCACCACATATCAACTAAATTATGTCCTAGTCGTTCGATGTTCAGTCCATGAGTAACCGCATATCTTGTGATGCGACTACTACATATTCCATTGCTCTGATCGATTTGCAGTCGTAATACTGCGCATCGACCAGAATGTTTCCTATCTGGTCGTTTTGCAGTGAATAAGCAGTTACCTCTCAAGTGATGCTAATATGCAGTCGTAGCCACCACCTGTCGACGACTGTATTATTTGCACAGATACTGCGTGGTCGATGAGCAGCTGTATATTCTACAACGCGACTATGATACATTTTTTAATTCTGATCAATATAGAATCGCGATCACTGCATATCGATACGATTTTTAACACCATGAGTCGAATCCCGGTAGCTGAGCACTTACATCCCCTGAAGTGCATTTGATAGATGCGTTTTCGTTCATTCTAATTTCTTTCTAATACAACCCTTCCCTCTGGTCGATATGCAACGGTAAGTACCGTATTTCGATTCGACTGAATGTCCTGAATCAGTTGATTTCTTCTCAGTAACTATGATAACAAGAATTTGATTTCTTCGTTGTCATAAACATATGAAATTGTAAATTGCGTATTCCTTGATATGTAGTCTTTCGAACTAAATGGCAAAGAACCAAGGATAGCTGTGATCATTATTCTACTGGCTGTCATCGTCCCGCCATGTGACGGCTGAAAACTGGGAGTCCATTGAATTGCATTTTTTCAGTATGATTCAATTCCAGTAATTAAATATGAAAAAAAAGAATTTATAATATTTTTATTTAGCCCTGATTTTCCAATTTGAAACATTATGAATCTCCTTACGATTCCTCAATTATGAAAGGAACAAAAACATTCAGAAACTAGTGTTACATTTCATCCCTAAGCAATGTCAATTATGATTCTTCTGATTCCAAACTGCATGAAGGGATTCCGGGAAGCAACCAGAATTACCTGCCATGTCCAAAATTATTCATTATTCATTCTACAACTGGAAAAAGGGAACAGATGACGTTGAGACATAATATTCAATACAATAATTCTAGAGAATTTCATTTAGACAAAGATTTGAGGAAGTAGTCAAATTTAATAGATTTTTGTTAAATGGTAGAAAAATGCAAACAGGACGACTCACAAAACTGAATTATGGATATCATTCATTATTAAATGGAACGTAAGAATTTCGATTAAACTTAATTATTAAAAATGATCAATTAATGATCAATGATCGATAGTAGTCTCTTTATCCATTATCTTAGGCTCCTTGAGAGGAGTCTACATTCTTGATACGGGAATTTTTATTATTTTTGCTTTGATGTATGGTTTTTTTTGAAAGTGTACTGTGATCTATTGAAGAAAATTTTTATTTCAGTCATGACACCTTAAAATTACCGATGATAAAAAGTTTCTATACAGATTTTCATATGTCCCTGCAGGATCCAGTGCATGTGTTCGATGGCATGATTACGCTTGAAATTGAGTCATTTCACCTTAGTACCTTGAATCATTCCTCTTCCAAATATACTCAATTCAATCATGAAAATTAATTTTCCGATATCAGGTTACTTCAAAATTGCCATTTATTAATCGCTTCGTTACATCTCATCGTTTTTACATATATTATCTTCAAAATAGCATACATATGGAGTGGAAGGAGAGCCAAACAATCTTCTTACATCTAAAAATTTTTTCTCAATATTACAAATGGAACTCTTATAAATTATTCTGGTCTCTCAATACTTCTTACGTGATAAGTATCTAGCATTCATATATTTTAAGAATGCAGTGTCATTGGCATCATTCTCGTGAGCAGTTTCACTAATACCGTTCATTGATCTGTCTATTTGGAAAACTTTGTTTTTCGCAAAAGTTCCTTGTTTGGGCCAAACAGTCGGGGCTGTGGGTATATCCATATTTTTCTGGCTGCAAATTAATTTCAGATATTCAATTTTGTGTATATATGAAATAATTCGGAAAATTCTCCATGAGATATTATTGACAAGGATAGGGATTTTTCTATGGAAATAATGAAATACTAGTAATAACGGCTCTTACCGCTCATCATCATATTTTGATGTCTTCCGTGACTGCTGTAATTGTATTGACCTTTCGGAGGATTTCATTTGAGATTCATACCTATCTACTCCAGCAGAATTTCTCGAAACATTGCGATTTTCATTAGAACATTCAGGAAGCTCGCTTGTAGAATTGCCCTTCTTCCAACATATCCATTCAAATATTGATATGTACATACGACAACAGAAACGATTGAAAAAGAAACACAATGCTAAAATTATTCCTATTACATAAAAAATATACCAAATATAGTTTTGATGAGTACCAATCAAATGAATTTGTCTCTTTTTATGTCTGAGAGTTTCAGCTTGCCTGCGAATTTCGGAAAGCTTTACACTGAACAAGTTCAAATCATCCATTTGAATGTTAGGCTTATTATATACTTTTGGTATAAATTCTGTAATTTTTTCTGTACGATTCGATAGGATTTCTTTCTTCAGATCATTCCAAGGGATTTCGGAAACAATATCAGAATATGGCAATGTGCAATTGCTAAATCCTAAATTTTGACTGATAAGCTCTATCGAGCTTGACCAAGCTTTACAATGCGGTGGAAGTGTAATTATCCCAGAACCATTAATGAATAAATGATGAGTGGTTTTTCCAGCACACAATATATCAATTGCTTCTGTTTTCACCGCAACAAAAAGCCAACTATTTCTTCTATTTATTTTCGTCCAAGTCGATACCTCACTTCTGAGTAATCTAACATCGCAATTTTTTTCTATGATAGTTGAACCCGTGATGAGCAAATCAGTCTCACATGACTTATGTGTGTGAACAGAATAGAAAGGCTGTTGTTGTAAGCATATTCTACGATTCCTCAAGTGTTTACATTCTTGATCAGCCAAGTCGTCAAGCAGAATCGACTTCTGCCGATTTTGTGAAGATATTATATATTTTTTAGAAGGATGGATGTAAACGTAACTATCATTTTGAATATGTTTTGGAATGGGTATCAACTGGAATGCTTCGAATTCATCAATTTCTACCAACGGTATGTGAACTGTATATATCAATCGATTATTGGAATAAAAAATATTTATTTCACTAACCGAAATTATATCCATTGCATTTTTTGCATTCAATGGAGCAGGATAGTCTAAAGTGGCTCGAATAGCTGGCTTCAGTTCTGAGAGAATAGTGGTAAGTTGTGTGGGTGACAGGAGTTCAGGATGAATTAAACCTTTGAATGCTAGCATAACGGCATTTATCAGGGTCTCTACGCGATTTTCGTATCGATTTGTCAAACTGTCCAATTCAATTACATGCGCATTCATTTCAATTTGTAATTCATCTAATCTAATTCGTCTTAATGTCTCATTAACAACTCTTTCCAATTGTGATATTCTGCCCTGAAAAATTGACGATTTAGTTTCTATATCTGTAATAGTCCTATTGACGGTATAGACGAAGCTCTCTACAACGCTAGTCTGGTTCTGCAAGAGTGAGGCTATTTTATCATTATTGGCATAGACTTCGTCGATTTGATCGTTGTAATATTCTGCGTCACTCTCATCTAATGTGCCGAATAGTATTTTCGAAATCGATCCGATGAAATTGAAAACACCTCTTTTGGTCCTACTGTATTCATTGCTACCGATAAGATCGTTCAAAAGATTCCTTTTCTTAACTAATTCTTCAATATGCGTAACAACTAATTCTAAAAAATGTTGATTCTCACAAACAAATTTACCTACAGCGAATTTTTTATTACAATTCAGTTGTAGATTTCGTGCATAATATGATATCAAATCGAATTCTTCCGTTAATTGCCTCAAATCAACAAAAGCAATTAATCGCCATCGATCGTTGTATAGTTTAACATCGGTGACTTTGTCGAAGTAGAGACCAGCATTTGGATCAAAGTTTTGCACGTAGTGTATGTCATCTTGTGTGCTCGAGACTGCTTGTGTAGTGAGACTATAAACAAAATGATTCACTATTTAGTTTTCGGAAGAGTCACAGGGGGAAAAGCATAGGAAAGATCAATTGATTGTATAATACGTAATAAGCAAGAAATAATCGTTCATGTAAAGATGGCAGAGTTGCATCAGGCTGCTAATTTCTATGATTCTATAGTTATATCTGATTAGATATTTTCTGATGAAAATTCCATCTCTTTCCAACTTGATTTTGAGAGTGAGATATAATTAGATTCAAGTGGATTTGAGTGAATATGATTTCAGATGGAATCAGCCATAGCCGAATTTGGAGACAGATTTGAGGATGTCTAATTGGATCTGCTTACATCTGGGCAATTCGCAGCTCACATCTGTAGGCCTGGCCACCATGATCTAGTTAGATGAAAATAGTTCTCCCATCCAAACTCGTCTAATTCGATATAGTTATCTGAGTATGGTCGGATATGATTAGATAAAAGTAGATACACGGGAATATATGATCATTTTCGTTCAGGTACAGAGAGAATGAGATCTCGGGACTTGTAAATATAATCGGCAGGGTTCGTGATCGATTCAAAATATGTGAAATAGTGCGGAGTAAAAATTGAAGATTCAAATTACGGAATAGTTCTAAACTTGGTTTTCTGAGGTCCATCGTTGAATTTTGTAATTGGTCAATAAATGAAAAAAGGATCATTTTTTTATTTTTCGTTTACTTACAATAAAATGATTCTTATGAAACTGCATATCATGAAGTCCAGTTGTTGTATACGCATCCTCTCGAGAACTTCTTCGAAGTTGGACAACAAATGCTGCGACTACGAATTTATGAGTGGTGCAGGAAAGGATATTAGGAAAAAAGGAAAACCTTCGAGAGAAAGCCCAGAGGGCTTGTTGAGACTGGGGCTTCGTCCAGTACAATGTCCTGTCTCGAAATATTTGGTTGTTTAATATGCTCTAGCGTTATCAATTCTAGAACTTCGAAAATAGGGACTACTACACGTCGATGCCTTTTTGAGTAGTTGAAAGAGTAATGTCGATTGAGTAGGAATGGTGAGAAGGTATTATTTTGAGGAGACTTGGAGAGAGTGGATACTTGAAATAATATGACTGACTTCAATATCTATATAAGTGATTCTTTCACTTTATTCTTATAGATATAGTGGAAATTTTTAGACAATAATCCTTCCGTATGCAGTAGTTGATATTCGATTGAGTACTGATGATTGTGGAAGAGCATCTCAATTATATACAGTATCAGGGTAGTAATGCCGAAGATGTGAGTGGGGCTGACGATATTCATGATTGGTGGGGAAGTATGAAATTTTCTGAAGAGTGGAGGGGGATGGGAGTAAGTTGAGGCGCCAAAAAGGTCTGGGTATGAGTCAGGATGGACTACCTGGAAGAAGGATGGGATTAGGAGGGCAATAAACAGGATTCATAGAAGGATTATCGTAATAAATGTAAATATTCGTGTACTCGAATTGTCCATTGAATAATATTCGAAAATCTATGTTTGACAGCTGCAAGAGATTAAGTTATAAAACTGGAGGGAATAGTTCATAGAATTTTACTCAAATGTAGAATGTCGAATGTTTGAAACTGAATCGGAAAAGTCGTATTTGGGCAAATTATGCCTGCATAAAACTTCATACGGTCATTTCCACAATTTTGGAAAATATGAAATAGCAGTTTAGGTAAGAATTTTCTCAGAATTCTGTGTCATCCTTCCATGCAATACTTCTGGATGTGCAGGGTAGATGACTGCGTTTCCTGCTGGTAAATTCTGGATTTCTTGATAATGGATAATCAAATGGAATTCTAAGAAAAATTTATTCAGTAGAAGAAACACAGTTTAGATTGAAGATTACAGTCATAAAGGAGGGAGGAGGGGTGTTTCAAGACTTTTATGAATCCCAAGAAACTAGAGAAATTCGGAAACATATCAAAACAGGACTTAGAGAGAATCATTCCGCATTAATATCTAACATGGTGATGAGCGAGGATATTTGTAGGGAAAGAAGATGGGGAAATTTCGTGTTTTTATGTGTCAGCGAGTGAATATAATTCAAAGAATAAATCAATATTGACTATTGAGATCAATAGAAAAAAATGGACGAAACATAGGTTATATGTGGGAGTGAGTTATAGAGTACCAGCGGGAATCTCCTGTATCCTATAGGTGTGAGTGATATTTCTTAATAGGCATGCGCATGAACAAGTTATCCTCTCATAGAACTTAATTTTCACAATGTATAATTCGATTGCTGCTATTCTGAAGAAACAGAGAGTCAAGTGACACATATTCATTAAAAATGTATTTGTCTGGCTACAAATTCTACTGAAATTATTTTTCGAAATATCCTATCAACATGGAATTCCGTTTTAATCTATAGGAAGTATTCATCATCATAAGATATCCGTTATAAGCGTATGAAAAAATAGATAAACGGTGAGAAATTATACATTTTCTTCAAATGATACCACTAGGTTCTGCTCCGAAAAAAAATTCAACCCAAGTTATGAAGAGCGGAGTGCGATGCCTGCAATATATTGGTCTTTTTCTATTTGTATTCGATCTTGATTGCCACCCACGTCTCGAATCCTGGAAATACGTTGGTCCCTCACAGGACAATGCAGGAGAAATTCAATGAATGCTTGTTACTTTCCTCTCGAACGAGCAGATGTTTTCATATAACAATTCGCACGTTGACCATTTCCTAAATTTCCTTTGTTTATGGTCAGCCGATGTCCCTGATAATGAGTCATACTCCAATATAAGTAAATATTTTGAATATTTGTAGCTAATGACTGTTCTTTAACTCCTCCGAACTAGTCCCAAATTCGTCAGAATTAGGGTCAATTGCAACTCTTACATTTGCACACTCAATAGTATGGCACAGTGGGGGGTGCCGTTCTGCCAATGATTCATATTGCTAATCCCTCATTATCTTCAACTCTCTTCTTGAAAATCTGTTGCAGCTGCCTCTGATTACCAACTGAGTCCTTCCCCCACTGATACATCAACGATCTGAACGAGACAATACGTGTTGTCCTTGCAGTTTTGAACCCAAGATCACGAGCTCCCTCTAAGCCAATCAAGACTCATGTCATATTCTCCCACTCCACTCAAATTGAATATTTAAATGTTACATGAAAAATTGTGAGTCAGTCTGAGAACAAGCACCACTTGAAGAACATTGCAAGAAATTAGAGCTTGAGTAAGTTTCACTATCAGTTCTACTTTTGTATCTTCAACCATCGTTATTAGTTCTCACCCTCTAATTTCATGAAATATGAAGTGCAAGTATTTATCTCAATTGCAAAAGCCAAATGGTTTTTTTCGTTGGTGACCGGTGAAGCTTTTAGTACTTTCCCTTGAAAAGAAAAGTATGGAGAATCAACCAGTAGGCAATCGGCATATCGGAACATCAAGAGCCGCTCAACGTAGAAGACAATTAGCAGAGGATGCTGCTTATCTCCTCTATAATCCAGGCGATCCACTATTCAGACAAAGGAATCAAAATTATCAAGTGGTGAGTCATTTACGTTATATGAATATCATCCTTCATTATCAAGATGCAAAGGTAACTGCTCGGATAGATAAAAATTATCAGGTGTAGGAGTACTCACTTCAATCCATCGGTTCCAAAATACTCATCGTGAATAAATTTTTTAAATTTTTCGTGCACCGGAATTGAATTCTGTTTCCAATATGGTAAGATTCATTTCCATTCTATGCGAATATGACATGGCGGTTTTTTTTCCTGCGTATAATTTGTGGGAGAAACTCAAATTTAATTTCTAAAAATATCGGGAAGGAATTCGAATTTCGTCCCAGCAGATACTGAAATCGAGTATCACAGAAACGATTAAGTATCCTTAGAAGTCATTATGCGAGTTTCAATAAAAATCGTGGATCCAAAATGATTATAGTTTCTAGATCAAGTATCTCTAAGAAACTTCAATCAAGTTTCTCACCGTCAGTTTCTTCCCTTATCTGCTCCAGGTTTGTTTTATTTTAGAGTGTATCAAAATGAGTAATTCTCTAAAGAAGTTGAGGATTCGATATTACTAGATACTGGAGCACGTAGGTGAGACTTCTGTCAGTGCACTTTTTTCTTCCAATTTGCATGAGATAGTAACGGAAATCCTGTGGCTGTACTGCTAAATAATATTGAAATTACACTTCCCGACAATTATTTCATTCCACCGGTGTTTTCCATTTGTAGGAAGGGCAAGAAGAAAATATTCAACATCATGAAGCTCAAAACGTGGGTAGCGGTACGGATGAAGAGGAAGGACAAGGTGACCGATCGAATGATGAAAATATTTCTGATCCTGAAGATTCTAATAATGATTCAGTATCTAGTGGAGACAGTGACGATGACGGAGAAGATAATGCCTCAGCAGGATCGGAGAATGAAAGCACAGATCAATCTGGAGATGATGACGATTTAGAACCAATGGAGAATCATGAAGAAGAATATACTACGGAAGATGAAGAAGTAGCGTATGAGAATGATAGTACTGATGAGGAGCCGTTCATGCGAAGCACATTACCCAGATTAAACAGACCACTTCAATTACAACCAGACATTACGGCCAAAGATTATTTATTATCAGAGTTAGCTATAGCAGTAAGACACCATCACACCTACGAGTCCATCCTATCACAATTAAAATGGATTAAACGTACTTCAATTGATAGTTATTTGCCGAACAGTAAAACAGCGCTGTGGAAAGCATTGGAACGTGATAAAAGTACCGCATCACGGCATCTCTATTGTCGGGAATGCAGAGATAAAATTGGGGAGGGTGATACTATTACCAACGAATGTTCGTGTAATAAGTGTGGTCCTGATAAAGATAGAAAATATGCTGCTTATTTTTTAATATTTGATCTCCTCAAGCAGATAAAAGAGCTTTTGCGCATACCTAATATTGGTCATGCATTAGAATCAAAAATTCGATGGTAAATATAGTAACTCGCAATAGCTCAGCGGTAGAGCACCTGACATGTAATCAGAGGGTCGTGGGTTCAAATCCTGCTTGCGCATTACATATTTTTTCCGAAATTTGATTTTCTAAATAAAATTTATTAATAAAAATTAATTTATTAATAAATTTAATTGTTTAATGGCGACATTGCCTCGTGGATGGGAGGTGGAGAAAAAGATGTGAGAATCAAAAATTCGATGGTAAATATAGTAACTCGCAATAGCTCAGCGGTAGAGCACCTGACATGTAATCAGAGGGTCGTGGGTTCAAATCCTGCTTGCGCATTACATATTTTTTCCGAAATTTGATTTTCTAAATAAAATTTATTAATAAAAATTAATTTATTAATAAATTTAATTGTTTAATGGCGACATTGCCTCGTGGATGGGAGGTGGAGAAAAGATGTGAGAATCAAAAATTCGATGGTAAATATAGTAACTCGCAATAGCTCAGCGGTAGAGCACCTGACATGTAATCAGAGGGTCGTGGGTTCAAATCCTGCTTGCGCATTACATATTTTTTCCGAAATTTGATTTTCTAAATAAAATTTATTAATAAAAATTAATTTATTAATAAATTTAATTGTTTAATGGCGACATTGCCTCGTGGATGGGAGGTGGAGAAAAAGATGTGAGAATCAAAAATTCGATGGTAAATATAGTAACTCGCAATAGCTCAGCGGTAGAGCACCTGACATGTAATCAGAGGGTCGTGGGTTCAAATCCTGCTTGCGCATTACATATTTTTTCCGAAATTTGATTTTCTAAATAAAATTTATTAATAAAAATTAATTTATTAATAAATTTAATTGTTTAATTGTTTAACCTCCCATCCACGAGGCAATGTCGCCATTAAACAATTAAATTTATTAATAAATTAATTTTTATTAATAAATTTTATTTAGAAAATCAAATTTCGGAAAAAATATGTAATGCGCAAGCAGGATTTGAACCCACGACCCTCTGATTACATGTCAGGTGCTCTACCGCTGAGCTATTGCGAGTTACTATATTTACCATCGAATTTTTGATTCTCACATCTTTTTCTCCACCTCCCATCCACGAGGCAATGTCGCCATTAAACAATTAAATTTATTAATAAATTAATTTTTATTAATAAATTTTATTTAGAAAATCAAATTTCGGAAAAAATATGTAATGCGCAAGCAGGATTTGAACCCACGACCCTCTGATTACATGTCAGGTGCTCTACCGCTGAGCTATTGCGAGTTACTATATTTACCATCGAATTTTTGATTCTCACATCTTTTCTCCACCTCCCATCCACGAGGCAATGTCGCCATTAAACAATTAAATTTATTAATAAATTAATTTTTATTAATAAATTTTATTTAGAAAATCAAATTTCGGAAAAAATATGTAATGCGCAAGCAGGATTTGAACCCACGACCCTCTGATTACATGTCAGGTGCTCTACCGCTGAGCTATTGCGAGTTACTATATTTACCATCGAATTTTTGATTCTCACATCTTTTCTCCACCTCCCATCCACGAGGCAATGTCGCCATTAAACAATTAACGTATCGATTTAGACGTCCCTTCTCTGAATGTATCAGAGATATTTATGATGGTAAAGAATACAAAAAATTATGTGAACCAGGGGAGTTTTTACATAAAAAATGGAATTTTTCATACATATTCAACGTTGATGGTGCTAAAATATCTAAATCTTCAAAAGCGAGTGCATGGCCTATCTTTATTGAAATTAATGAGTTACCTCCACACATGAGGAAGAAACATATATTACTTGCTGGGATATGGGTAGATACTCAAAAACCTATTCCGAATATATATATGCGGCCATTCGTAGAGGAAGCTAACAAATTATACAATGAAGGAATTAGATGGACACCGGAGCCAAACGTAACAGTTAAAAGCAAATTTCTACCCGTTATATTTTGTACCGATTCAGGTGCCCGCTGGGAATTTTTGAGAATGACTCAGTACAATGGTCGATATGGTTGCACATTTTGTGATATCGAAGGCATTATTCTCCCAGGTTCGAAAACTGCAAAATATCCAGTAGAACAGCGATTTGAACTCCGTACAGATGAGTCAATTCGCGATGATGGAATGGAAGCACTTCGTTACCGTAGAAGAGAAAATGAAAATATTCAAAGTGTAAGAGGTGTCAAAGGACCTTGTGCTATTGGAATGCTCCCGCAGATTGATCTATCTGAGAGTATTGTCGTCGACGATATGCACACAGTATCCGGCGTTATCAAACAGCATATAAAGATGCTTTTGAAAGATGTGGGAAAAAGATGGTACGTTGGACGACCTCGACAGAGGCGAATGATAGAAAACGTCCTGTTATCAGTCCGATTTCCCAGTCGTATATCAAGAAATACAAGGACTCTCAATGACATTAAATTGTATAAGGCTTCAGAATGGAGGAACTTTGCATATTGCGGTTTAATTTGTCTTGAAGATGTTTTACCTGAAATTTACCTGGAACATTTAGCTCTATTGTTCGAGGCAGTATATATTTTCAACCAAAGCAGTATCACCCCTGAAGACATGAGACATGCTTCCCATTGCCTTCAATTATATGTTAGACGATTCCATCGTTATTTTGGTGTCTCTAAAATGACTTACAATATTCACCTACTGCTCCACATTAGTCGATGTGTGGAGAATTGGGGGCCATTTTGGACACACAATGCTTACGTATTCGAATCGATGAATCGTAAAATCATTTATAACGTAAGTAGTCCTAAAGGGGTTACAGAACAAATTTGGAATAGATTTTTAATGAATAAATTCATAGAACATTGTGCATATGACGAATCCGTTGGTCAGCATACGCGAGACTTCATTTCGGAAATTTTGAATGTTCAACATAATGATTACGAACTAGAATTCGTTAATGACCCCAGACCTCATTTCAAGGGTTTGGGGCCCGTGCGTCGAGAACAGCCTACTCCACTGGAACGAAATCTACTACTGGAAAGACATTATGATTATCGGAATTTCTCATCATATTCGAAAGCTCGAATCAATGGGATTGAATATCGAGTTGAAGATTTTGAAGTTGACACGCGATTTTCAAATTGTACAGTATTTTGTGGTGATGAAGGATTCGGGGATATTTCTTCCATGGTTCGTTTTTCGGACGGTAATGAAATAATTGAAGGTATCTTTATTCACAAATTACGAGATCTTGGAAATGCTCTAAATACGACTTTCATCAGGAATGTTTCTGTTACCAATGACCTTTGCTTCATCAATGCTGTAAATATTGAAGGACCAGCTTTTAAAGTAGAAAAACCGGGTAAGCTCCGTGTTATCAAGTTACCGAATTTGTGGGAAACAGATTAACTCAGGAGAGAATAATTTTATGAATCGACTATTGAAGTTCAGTGCAAGTTCCCAGGCTTTCCCGATTATTCTATATCTAATATTGCAATTGATAAATATATATTGGTAACATTTTTTCATTATTGAAATGATGAATTTGAAGGAATTAATATTTTCTATTAATATAGCAGAAGCGATGATATTGGTAATTTCCTTCCTCACAAACTATTCGAATAGTGTAGGTATCATTAGAAAAAATGTATCATCGTAGACACCACATTAAAATTATTCCCACAGTTCCAATAGAAATCATAATTTGTTGGGAGATGAAGAATCCAGAAGTAGGACTGAATAATATATCGAAAAGTGATCATCTCAAATTCAGAACTCAATCAGAATCTGGAGGCAAAATTATATTATTAGTTACTTCAGAATTATTCTGTATAGACAATTGTTATTCCCGGATAACATTTCACGCATTTTTCTGTTAAATCGGTGAACAACAACATTCACTCATTCAGGGTGGAAATAGAGGACGGAATTTTGATACTGTAAGAATTTTCACATTTAAGATGGGAAATTCATTAACAAATCATGTATAATGTATAATCATATCTTTAATCCTTCAAAATAAAAATAAATGATGAATTGATAAAAAAAAACTCGAAATTTTCATTAGTCGCGAAAGAATGTATTGCATAAATTTTCGAAGACTAATTCAAAGAGGATTTCAGCGATTTTTCCTTTTCATGAGAGAACATGGTAAAGTGATAAATAGAATTTGAGATGGATTGTTTGAAAGAAAGGTATTTTGTGCAGGAGTTTATTTTTTTGGGTTTCGCTGCATAGTTCAAATACCTTTAGATTTAATCAGATGCAAGCCAGCAGAAAATTCCTCCAGCAGTATATTCTGGTTTAAAAAATAAATAAAAAAAAAAAATATTCTGGTAGAAAATTATACGATTTTAAAAAACTGACTTTTTCTATGGCTGACATGGAACAATTGAGCCGGAGTATGTTTTTTAATGATATAAATGACAAATGTACTCAGTATTTATCAAAAAACAAGTGAACTAGAAATATATTTGGCATGGCATATTGGCATGTCCATCAAAATCATCCAATCAGAACAAAGAAAATCACAGTTTTTGAGCTTGTTGAACTCCAAATGGGGTGTCAAATTCTTTTTTTTCCCTCGTCTCATTAACTTAATTAAAAAGAATTGATGATAAATCTTTGACATGGAATAACTTTGGCATAAATGGTGATAATGGGAAGAGTCCAAAACTGAAAATTTCCGGTCGAATTGTATGATTTTTATAGACAATATTCGGTGTCAAATATATTTCTAGTTTATTCATTTCATATAAATCCTGAGTACATCTGTAATTTCTATTATTCGAAAAAATGCACTGGCTCAATTGGACAATAATAAGCAATAACCAACATTTAAAAAAAGCCTTCCTTGACAGTGGATTCTTAGTAAACAAGCCTTTCTGAACCCAAATATGGCATCTGCAAAATTCTTCAAAAATCTGGGTTGAGACGTTATTGCTTATTACCATCCAATTGTTCCATGTCAAACACAGAAAAATTCAGTTTCTTCAAATCGTACAATATCCTGCGAAAATATGCCCTGCTAAAGTACCATCTGGGGAGGAATCGTCTGCTAACTTGTACCTCATAACGAACATACAAACTGGTTGATATATCATATTGTCGCCTTAGAGTTAAAGGGGCGAAAGTACCATTTTTTGCGATTTTTTTTCAAAATAACAAAGGGGCGTATCTCCACCATTATTGCTCCAATAGGCTTTCCAAGGCCTTTTACGCAATATTAGTAAAAAAATAGAAATAATAACATATAGGCGTAAGTACCACCAACTAATAACAAACGGGCGAAGGTACCGAAGATACGCCTCTTTGTTTTTAGTTTTCTTATTGAATTTTTCCTCATCATCGGAAAAATACTAATAACAAAGGGGCGTAAGTCCGGAGATACGTCCTTTTCACTTTAACATTAACAAATATATAGCGTTCAAAAAGAAAATAACAAAGGGGCGTAAGTGTAGGGATACGTCCCTTTCATTTTGAGATTGGTAGTTACGCCACTTTGTTATTTAAATTATCAATTACCCAAATAATGTTCCAGAGACCAAATTTCCCTGACTTTTCAATGGAATTAACGAAATCACGGAAATCCATCATTTTCGAAATACTATAGTCAATTTCGCTCAATATCCGATTCCTTCCCTTAAATCGTTAATAGAATTTTTTTCATCAAGTTTATCCCAACAAATAATAGTTTGAATACTCTCAATCCTCAATGAAAATCCATTACGATCCTTTCTATATATCATGGGACCACACAGGATGATTCTTACCATTAATTTTAGCATATACGTATTTACCCGAATGGACAATAATTTCGTAACACTATATTCAATTTTGTTATTGAATATTAAACAGTCATTTTCGTATGTGAAATGAATTTGAAGGGTTCGATTTTGTTTCTTCTTTTTTATTAATAAATTTTCATCGCTCCTTCAGTTCTCTCCAACCCCTCTATCAATTCACGTGTCTTCTTCAACCCTTCCGTTTCCCTCTGCCTCTCGTTCAACCGCCCTGATCCCAAATGGTTCGTGATTTATGCTAATCGGGAGTTCAGAGATAATGAAAGAGGACATGAACGATTTTTCATAATTCCATTGAATCAGAGAGAATGAAAAAAAAAATTACTTGAGGAAGCTGAAATGAAGTTGATGGATTTCCGATCTTTTTCCGTTGAAAAAAACGGAAAACTCCTAACGGAATGAAATAAAAACCATGAAAATCATTTTAAAAAATTTCTACCGGTGAAAAAATTTTGAAACATTAATTTGCAAAATTACTGCAGTAAACTGCATCAACTGATCAATTTTTGAGAATCAAAAAAAACAATTTCGAATAACTAAATAATTTAATAGTGAGGAGATGGAATCTGAGTCAATTTTTCTCGTTATTCTTCTTCAGAGAATATCTCCGAAATCAAGCAAGACTGCGAAGTTTTGCCTGAAGATTTGTTTAAGGAACTTTTTGAGAGCTATGAAAAGGTCTCTAGAACAATTTCTTTATCTCCCTTAGTTTTTGAGATATTCCGGAAAAAAGCACCAAAAAATCGAAATACATTTTTCTAGAAATACATTTTTAGAATATTTTAATTAGTGATTTTTTTCATTATTGAAAAAATTTAAGTAATTGTCATCATTGTAATAATTTTATATCTCAGTTGAATTCATTTTTTTTCCTTTTCATAGAACTGAGATTCTGGACATATTGAGGGGCGGAATGAAATCATTAAATAGAGTATCGAATCTATCCCATTTTGCTCCAGCTTTGCAAATATTTATTGAATAGATTTGAATAATTAAAAAAACCAATAGAACTTTGAATTTTATTATTTGAAAATTCAGTAGTGCAGAGGTACAGCAAGACGAGTCCACTTTTTCAGAAAAATCTCTTAAATTAAGTGAGATAGCGCAATTTTTTTTTGACTTCATCCTTCTTTGAAGCTCTCGAAATTCTCTATGAAAAGGGTTGAGGCAAAAACGGCGCATCTCCATTAATTTCCGAGATATTCCATTGAAAATGATCTGTTTCATCTCTTCACTATTGAATTTTTTGAACAATCGTTCAATTTTTATTTTCTTTATTATTTCCTTAATTTTTGGTTCAAGCTCATATTATCAGTTTCATTAGCCAAAATTTTCCGTTCTTCTCAATGAAACCCCAAAGATTCCCCGAATCCATCAATTTTTTTTCTCCCCAAAAATTAAAAAATTATTCAAACATAAAAATTGCCACCCAGTTTTATTTGACCTTGTCTATAATATCAGTCTCAACACATTTGAAGTAATTTGAAAATATGGTAGCTAGACTGTTTTGATACGATGATAGAGTTCCAAGAAAATTCGCCGAAGCCATTCCGTCGTTCACGTGATTTTACACTCTTCATTTTTTTCTCTAATTTTATTCTTTTATTAATCCCGTTATTTTTTCTACCTTTATGGCTTGTGGAAGTGGAGGACGTTCGTGCTTTAAAAAGTACCCTCAGGTACACACAAGTATCTTATCGATTCATCCTCGATCGATAATTCAATGCAGAGAGCAGCAGCTTGTAAGAAAAAGGCAAAACACAAAGCAATAAATCAATTCTTGAATTTGAGTGATTCAAAGAATTTTCTCGTGAAATTATAACAAAATGGTGGAAAAGAGGGAAACAGTACCGCAAAACCTTCGTTTTTTTTTTTTTTTTTTTTTTTTTAGAAAAAACATTAATTCACATTGGATGTCTGCATTGCCCCAATTTCGTTGGCCCATGCGGAATTAATGATTGCATAATGGCTCACAGAGTCGACCCAACCAAAAATCCCACGAACTTCAGAATATTCGATTCAATCCGATCGATCATCTATACAAAATGTCTCAATAATGTTGAACTGTTCTTAGGGGCAGGTCTTCCAGACCAGTGGTCTCATAGAAATTCTCCGGAGAACCGCAGGACTCATAAATAACCGGCTAGTTTGTACCAAATATTGCCTCCATCCCTTCTTCCCAGGGAAAAAAAAAGAAAAACGTGTTATTTGCCACCAAATGAGTTCACTTTGGATTTAATTACTCGTCTCACGCCCACACGGAGAAATGATAAAAAAAATCGACCGCCCTCGAAGAGAGGAGGATTTTTTTCATCTTTTCTATATATTCTCATTCGCGAGAGGGAGCAATTCTATATTCCAAAAATAGTTTTTGATTGATATTATTGTTTTTTATTAGGGAGTAAAAAGGAAAAAATTGGATTAATTGAGTTTTCTGGGAGTTTTTAGGGAATATCTCGGAAAGTAAGGGAGATCTTCTTCTCATTCCATTTGGCTAGATCCCCATAGAGGGGCAAGTGCCATAAGTAAGGGAGATAGGGGATTTTTTGAAAAAATTCGAGAAAATTAATGAAGTAATGCAGAATACTGCAGTAATTTTAAAAATTAATTTCAAGATTTATTCTCTTAAAAAATTATTTTTTATTATTTTCACGATTTTTGCCGATTTTTATTGGTGAAATTCAATTTTTTGAAAATATTTTCATGAAATTTTTCTTACCAAAATTTGCGGTCAAGAACTATTTCATACTGCAACACAAAACTATTGAGCTCCCCCTCAGCTTCCCCTCTCTTTTCTACCTTTGAATGAAAAAAAAATGAATCGATTTTTTTTCGAAATGACATTTAGTTAATTACTCTGTTTCACACACACACACACCGATACACGATTATCCGAACTAGTTCTTGATGGATGAAAGTAATTCGTTATCATTTTGCCTAAATGTTGGACAACATTGAGGAGGGAGAGAAGTTGATGGGGGTGGGTTAGCATTGAAATTGAGAAGTGGGCTGGTACTATTTTGAAAGGGAATTGATTCATATCTGTCCGTGTGGCCATGAAGTTCTTTTTATGTTGCCTACTACTAAATCAAAGTTTTTCAATTTTTTTTTTGGGAAATTTTTCAAATTTCATTTAGGTTTCAAAGAAATTGGAACGTGCGAACTGGATCAACAGATTTTTAATTCAAGGGGATTTCCAAAGAGTTCTGAGTTATAGGGGTTTGATTTATTAATTTAATAATTAATTTTTTTTTCGATTTGATCAGTCTCAATTTTCCATTTTTCTTTCAATTTCCAATTTTTATTGATTATCATTAAATTTTTTTTTTTTTTTTAATTTAATTTGTAATTTCCTTGAAATTTTTTTTTAAATTTTTTATTTTTGTAAATTTTAATTTAGAAAAAAAAATTTTTTATAAATTTTTTATTTATTCAATTTTCTCGAAAGAAAAATTTTTCATGTAAAAAAATCTTCAACTCCATTCTAACCCCCTCAATTAAACCGTTAACGACCTCGGTACAGTTGAACCTGAAAAACAAAACCATAAAGTATATACTAAAGACGGAATAAAGAATCCCCCGAATCCCCACTGTGCACCGAGTCCCTCTAATTCCAAAAGATTATCGCCATTTCTCATTTTCGCTACTTAAAGGACAAATTTTTTTTTCCATTGTTCCCCGGGCCTCTACGCTTCTTTAGAGTTTGAAGTGATCCAAACGGTGTTAAACTGATTCGCTTGCGCTTGCGTAAATACGTTCACTGCCTCGCGTATACCCAGCTGCGCGCAGGCGCAAGCAGATCAGTTCAACACCGTTCAGATCACTCCAAAACCCTAAAGAACACAACCCTGATCAGCCACAAACACAAGACGCAGAACTTTGCCTTGAGAAGTGCGCAGAGGTGCATCAAGTGTGTCCAAGTGAGACACAAAACAGGAGAAAAATTTTTGGTGTAGAGATCAGGTTGCCGAGGCATTTTTTTTCTCTCTCTCTCAGACCACCTTATCGTTTTACCGCAAAACTTTATCCTACCTGTTTTCGCTAATTGAGCGGGAAAGAGCTAACTGGACCTTACGCCCCTGAGGTATTTGTATCCTTTTTTTCTTCCATCTCTCGTTTTTCTCAAAACGAAGAAGAAAAAAATATTAAATGATACTATCTTTTTTTTTTCCAGGCTCTTTTTCCCCTTGCATTTTAACTAAATAATAGAATGCATTTTAACTAAATACGAGACCGACCGCGCGCTACGCGCACCGAGTTTATATCTGATGGTTCGAATATATAAGAGAAAATGTGAAGATCTGCGATATGCATTTGTCGAAATTTTGCCGATGGGGGAAATGATTTTTTTTTCTTTTAATTGACCAATGAGGAATCGGTCTTACGCATTTCGATAATTTTCGACTTTCGACTATGTTCATTTTTGTGTATGCTGTATTTTAAATAGGAAATAGCAGAAAAAAATATTCAATCCTCCGTATAGTTATTGAGAAATTTCAATTAGAAGGTAGTTGTAATTATTTGCCTCTCTCTCTATCTCATGCATGTGATAGGAGATTAATGTAAAAAAAATTCAAGAAACAAAATAAAATTATATTCACAAGCTGAAAATATGATTTTCCCATAATTTACTCACTTTTTCGGGCAAATTGAAGCAAGTTTTCCCGAATTATCAGCAATTAATTGGAAACTGACCCACAAATCTGCATTCGTTTCTATTTTATGGGTGGTACTCTGGGATACTACCTTAAGTATAAAAAAAAAAATTCATGAAAAAATATTCAAAAATGGCGACACTGGAGTTATCCTCACGAGGCTCGTCGAATTGGGAGCAGTACGAATTTCAATCTGGACGGGGGGGGGGGGGGGGGGGGGGGGAAGAGTAATTATTCGTTAATACCTTATGTTTGAATTCATCTTCCAAAAATTTGATTTTGAAAAAATTTCGAAAGAACATTTTCCAAAAATATTATTTCAAAAAAACTGTCAAAAATTCATTTGAAAAGAAAGAAAATTGTTGGAGTTAAGGTTGGAGCTGCTTACCATCTTGAAAAATCGGATTTCGAGAAAAACGCGTTCAAAGTTTTGACATGTGTTATAAATATGAAGAATTGCTCGAGAAAGAGTTCAAAATTTCATCAGAAGAAAATAGATCTCAGGTAAGAACTTTTCTCCCCAATATTCTGAAAGGTTCAAAGTTTTTTTCAAGCCAATAAAAAATTCCATTTTTTGAAAATTCTTCAGTCTAACCCCTTAATGAGTTTTTTTTCTCCTTAAATTAAGTAAGCTGATTAGTTTTCTCGATGATAATTCCATTTAAAAGAATCATCCACATCGAATGTGCATTGTTAAATCAGAAATGATTCTCTCCGTTTCCAGCGTTAAAGAAAGTTGTCGGAATCATTAGCTGCAAAGGATACGCGTGCCGGCACGTGAAAGAGAAAGCAAAAGAAATTGAAAGGTAGAAAAGAAAAAAAAGAACGTTGAAAAACTTTTAGCTCATTCAAAAAACAGACAGGCTACTGATTTTTCTCGCCGCTACGGCACGATGACTCGACGTGTCGAACAATAACGATAATGAGTGAAGAACTAGACACGGAAGAGAGAGAGAAAGAGAGTGAGCGAAGAGACGAGATGAGGCCAAAAACGGAATGACCAAGGGAATTCAAGATGAAAAAAACATTGCGGTTTGTCTTGAAAATGTCGACAATAAAGAGTCAGAATTCTAGACATGTTATCAATTTTATTCTTTGTTGAAGTTAACTATCGTTTTCTTAGTGAAATTCACAATGATCTAGTTAGTTATTTCAAACAGTCTAATTTCATGGAATAGGCGAAATGTCGAGTTGATTAATAGGGTTTTTTTTTCTTGAGGCTTAGACTATTAAATGAAATACAGCGGGCATTTACATGCTTGCATGCTGGTACTCTTCTTTTTGAAGATAGAATTCTTGAATTGAGAGGAAAAATTTTATCTATTGGAAAATTTAATTAATGTATTTAATATAAGACAATATTATTTTCATGAATTATGCCAAAATGGAGGTTTGGTGGCGAAGGTTATATGATATTCGTCATAAAATATAGGGAAGACCGGGGCGAGATGGACTTGCGAGTTAAAATGATTTGGGATTTTTCTTAAAGTGAAGGGCTCTTCAAAGAGATTTTGAAAAATTCTCTAACAATGTTCACATGTTGGAGGATCTTTCCAAATTTTTTCAGTTTTTTCGACCGAGTCTCTCACTCCGAAAAGAAATTATGAATAATATTATCCTGTAGGTTCATTTTGCCCCAGTCTCCCCTGCCTTTAAGTCATTAAATATAAGAAAATTAATTGTCTTAGAGAAAATAAGCGAGATAGCGAAATTTTTGTAGAGATTTGTTTTTGTATAGGAAAATTGGAGTTACAGAAAGGTTCTCCTAGAAAATGCGTTATCTCATTCAGTTTCCGAGATAGCCGAGATGCATGGAGAAGACTGAAATTGATCCTTATTCCAAAATTCTAATTATGTACAAAAAAGCCCTCATCCCCTAGACTTAATATTTTTCAATATTCATTTCAAAAAATGGAAATTTACATAGAAATAGATTGGAAATTATATTTGCAAAGCAATAGACATCTAGAAATTTTTCTACAAACTCTATGATATGTTCAGATGATGAATAGAAATATTCCAGTCTGGGGATACAATAATTACTATTTTTCAATAAATTAATTTGTTATCAATCGCGGATGTTCCAGACGTTTGGGCTCTGCCAATACGATTTACAGAGCCCAGACACTTGGAACCTGTGCGATTTCAAACGAATTAATTAATGAGAAAAATGTCATCAATGTGTCTCCAAGTTAAAATAATTTTTTCCATGACCTGGACATATCATAAAGTCTGTAGAAAAATTTCAAGGAGTCTACTGCTCTGCAGATATGATTTGGAGAGCCCAGATGTGTGGAACCTTTGCAATTTCTGACGAATTGATTAGTTGAGAAATAATAATTAATATGTCCCCAGGCTAAAATATTTTTTTTATCATCTCAGCGTTTGAGAGAGTCTATATGAAAATTTCTAGTCATCTACTACTCTGCCCAATCGATAACCCTTCCATTTATTCAATTATCATATTGAAACTGCCTCATATTCAAAGAAAAAAAAGTCTATAGTTTACTAAACCCTTTCGGTATTCATCAAAAATAAAAATGACGTCGAGAATTCTATATAACTCGATGCTAGTACCCCCACCCAGCGCAGAGCGTGCAGGGCCGCACTCGTACGCCGAACGCGCCAAGCATTCTCCCGCTAGTTTCAGCCTCATGGCACTTACGCCCCTTTCACTCTAAGGCGATGATATGAAAACGCAATTATCCCGTTAATCTTCGAAAAGAATGAAATAAATTAATGCAGAATGTGAGGAATTGGAAGTAAATTATATGAAAACCAATATAGGATGAGAATAACATGACTCACCAGTATGAGAGAATATTAGATACACCAGGAAAGTTGTCTAATTCCTCCTTTTCAAGATATTCATAATGCCAGAAAGCTTTTCCCAGTCACAGTGGCTCATGTATTATTTACATGATAGCAGGATTGAAAAAATCATTCACGAATGAAAGCCTTGATGAATTAATCGCAGACGATTTGCTGAATTCATTACAATATTTTTCTTTTAGTTTTAACACGAAATTAAATTGAAAAGTTTCAGTAAAGACTGAAAAAACCGGAGAAAATAGAGGAGAAATTTTCTGACGATTTCTACTGATTTTGTACTTATGTCACTTTACTTCATTAATTATTTCATCACCACAACAGAATTCATCTATGCTTCTTTCTATATCTTCAGGTTTTTTGAGAATAAAACAAATTTTCCCTCACGAAAATAAAGGAAAAAAATCATCAGATAAGTGCTTCAACATAGCCGACTGACATGTGAGCATGACAGAAGAGGGACATGGTACTGCAAGGTAACACTTCACTGAGCGATCGGAAATTATATTCGCGTTCTATAAAAATAAATTGGTGATTTTCGATTATGTGAAAACTGGATAAAGAATCTCAAAATCATACGTCACGTAGGAATTCGATCGCACTGAATATTTCACAATGCAAAGCATGAAAGTTAACGAAAGAAAACGGTATTTCGATAATATTTCACGCACCACATAGGTTTTCGATTACCCTTCTATCTTTCACTGATAGATTATGATTCTATTTCTGTTCAGATTTGCAGAAAAAACCAAAAAGAGATCAGAGAAGAATATTTCGCTAATCTCATTTTTATGGTTATGCAAGTCGCTTGTGAGAACGCGCTTTCACAACACCAACTCCCGCCATAATTTTTCTTCTCATGTGCATTCCACACGTTATGATACAGTCGTCCCAGCTAAAGAAGGATCCTCCGAAGTTGACCCGAAGCTGAAATTTCAATGTTGTAGCATAGGAGCCGAATATTTCCGAGGATCTTTCTTTGGCTGGGATGACTGTACGTTAATCGCTGGTGAGAACGCGTCCCAACGACAGAAACTCCCGCCATAATTTTTCCTCCCATGTGCGTTCCACGCGTTATAATACGTTGATGTTACTAATTGAAATACCACTAATTACTGTAGCAATTATCAGTGAGGTTAGTAATCATTAGAAAAAACATTACAATTTTTACCCAGTTCTGAGCAGGAAAAAATAATCAACTAATTTTTTGTGTTTTGAATTCCCTCGTAGTTGAGCTTAACCTCAAAATAGTTCAAAACCAGCGAGGGAGAAGATGACAACATTTTGTGCTATATACAGCAATAAGAGTGATATGCACTCAAAATGCACTTTCGATGATTTGTGGGGTTTCAATTCTCGAGGTGATCTGGAACCCGTCACGATAAAGAATTTAAAAAAGCTAGCAGCAAATGGTTCATTACGACGTGTTCATGAGAATAAAGTCATTGATTATGTCAATGTTGTTTTTCATTCAGGTAATATCATCGAATAAAGTCTCATCACTCATACTTCATTAAACTTGGAATTGTAAATTCAAGAGAATATACAAAAAACTGACTTATGTTGATGAGGAGGGAGCGAAGGGGAGCTCATCAATGAAAATAGTGGAGATCCAATTTGTTAAAGCAAAGGGAATTATCGGCAAACTTTGTTTGAAAAGATTCAATAATCTCAAAAAAATTGTTTTCACTTTTCCAGAACTCTGTTCATTCAAATCTCGTTCATCAATTTTCGAATTCTTTTTTTATTTTTTCAATTTTAAAATTCCAATTCAGTGATGAAGGAGTAAAATGGGATAAGTGAGATGGAATGGTGAAATTTTTATGAAAACCTTTTTGTAGCTCTGATTTTCTTCTACAAAAAAGTGTTTCCAAAATTCTATCTCCATCGATTCTTGAGATATTACTAAAAAAAAGGACAGCGAAATTAATCCACTTATCCTGTTTTACCTCTTCACTACTAAATTTGTTCTTCAAAATTGTCATTCCTTCGAATTCTCTCAAGATTAACAACGTTCTCTCCATTTTTTCCTGGAAAATTTGCATTTTTCCATTTTTCATTTTTTTTTTCTAGAAAAATTGCCATTACCTGCATTTTCTGGTGGATCAATGTTTAAAAAATTCTTTCATTATTCAATTTCCCAAAAATATTTTTTCCCTAGCCGAACGAATTAATGTTTTGAATTCACATTGTAATTAGAGACGAATCTCCTCGCAACTTTTAATAGCAACCCATCTGGCCCCAAGGGTTTATACTGCCCTGTGTACTCCTATCCATTTCCATCATTAGAGCAATGGGTAATTAGGTCATTGAATTGACTTTCGTGGACTATTAATGTTGAAAAATGAGTTACTCAAGTTAGGAAAATTGAAAAATTATATTGATTGATTTAGTAATTCACGGTATTTATCTTAGATGAAGAGAAAAAGGTTGAAAGTTATCTCAATTCAAGCAAGAGACTCCCCAAACCTAAGCGTCATAGTATTACAGCAGCAGGGGCGAAAATTCCTTCAAGGCCTAGTCAAAAAAGGTCGAAGATGAAGTCAGAAAAAAATAATACTTCGCACAAAAGGGTATGAAGGACCACCAATTCAATTAAATTCATTCAGTGGTCCCAAACAGTTCATTTTCTCTCGATTAATTACAGAAAAGCCTAACCAAAGCAAAAGTGCAAATGAAGGCAGATGAAGCGATTGCAGCTGATATGGTAAGAATTATCATAACCACAACTCGTAATTTCACAATTTCAAGTCACGTTCATGATTCTTTCTATAATAATTCAAGTGAACTTGCAATATTCCTATCTTTTGAGGTGTTGGAGAAACGCTCCATGGAATGTAAAAATGGTTCAAAGAGTGAGAAATCTTTCAACCATTGTCAAAGTGAGAACGACGTAGCAAAGCAGAAGAAGAGAAAGAAAATTGTTAAGGGAGGGAAAAGCCTGGCATCTAACGGGAAATTCATCGACTCGGTAAGCATATTGTTTTCTTGAAACTTTAATTATCACTTTAGACTAATCTATTGGAGATTCATTCTGCAAAATATCACATTCGAATCATGAAATTTGATCGTTTTTTAGGATGAGAAAGATGCTTCTGATAAAAATTGTAATGATTCTGAATACTCAATAATAACTGACACGGAGCCACCCAAAAAGAAGCGAAAAAATACAGGGTTACATGTAAACTCTATCCTTTTTGTATGTATTGCTTGTCAAAATTGTTAAATTTTTCATCAAATAAAGTCAGAATATATTGAATACTATTAATTAAAGGCACAATCTACTGCTCTCCAGGAATCAGATGCTGGGGAAGACGAGGAAAAAGAAAAGTTCCCAGGTGGCTCTCCTGTGTTGCCGGACAAATCAGTAGCTGAGGTTCCATTTGGATTTCATGTATCGGTGCGTTCAGAGAATGATCATAACATTAATTATAATCATATTTCATAGTTCGATCATGGAAACGCGAAGAGGGCAGTAGAACAAAAACGAATAATTTGAGAGTTGTCACTGCCGACCTTGTCTATACAATATTTCAATTAAGTGAAATTTTATTGGAAAATTGGAATCGGAAATTTTTAGTGGGATTTTTTTCTGTACTATCTATTTTCTTTGAATGGAAATGATCTTCATGTCAATTTCACAATTCTCATGAATTTCAGGATATTTTTAAGAATCTGATGAGCTTATTTTGTTATGCATAAACTTTTTAAAAATTATCTAAACAGATAAGCAGGACGATTTTTTCGTAGTGAGAACCAGATTTACATCTCCAACTTTAATCTACAGAGAAGATTGTAGCAATAATTTCTCCCTTTCACTCATTAACAGGAATATTTCACAAAAACTCACATGATAGGAAAATTAACTAACGGTATTTTAAAAATATCTCATAGTTTATAAAAGATAGTAAAATTTTTATTGGCAGCGCTTCCTGTGAAATAAGTTCTACAAATGAGTTTCTAGCAGAAATTTCTCCATCTCTTTTACTTTCAATAATAATGCTCAAAAATTAAGACCAGTGATAATATATAAGCTATCAGATACAACTTTTTGCAGAGTTTTTTCAAGGAAAGAACGACTGATTATAGACTAAAACTGATTAGCCATTCGAAGATTGGCCTTGGTTAATTTCTTTTTATCATATTACAGAGTCCCAAATCCTCAGACAATGAAGGAACTCCATCAGTAAAACGAAATACACAAAAATCGGGATCTTGCCATACAGAAGACAACGGGAGTTTATCACAAACTTCAAGTGAGTCGCCACCGATAGTCCCTGTCATTAGAAGGACGAAGAGGACATTTTCAGTAATCGATGATGCTTCAGATTCAAATATTGACAGTGAAGAGGAAAGATATGCGTCTAAGTTGAAGTCATATTTCACGAGGAAGCCTCTGAAAGTATGTGTTTGTGCATTGATTTGTAAATCATTTTTTTATCCGTTCTCTAAAAAAATTTCATGTATTTCAATTTTTATTATTTGAGATTGTTTGACATTCTCATTCATAATTTCCATGCTTCTTCAATATTATAATAATTCCACATTTGTAATGATTTTCAGACTTTGAGACATGAAAGGACACAAAATAAAAATGAAAAGCGCGATTCTCACAATGATTCAGAGAATGACACTAGAGTAAACGATTTCAAGAATAAAAATAATAAAAATGATGGAACTTTCTTCACAAGACGCCCTGGAGTTCTTATTAGAGTAAGTATTTCAATAGTATGTTCCATATTTTTGTCTATTTTTAGATCTAGTTCATGATCTTCCCATAGGGGGAGGGGAATTCTACTCTAGAATGATAACAAGGGGTAAAGTGGACACGGGCTAGTTTTAGTATTTTATACTATGAAATTTACTCGAAATAGATGGAAATATTGGAGATTGATTTTATTTGATAAATCCATTGGCAAGTTGAAGAAATTTCACATGGAAATCATATATCTGAAGTTGTTTTTTGGAATTTTTCAAAAATTTCATTTTTCTAGGCAAGATTTGAAGGTGAAGCCCTTCTGTTTTTGAAAAATTATAGATTTCTGGGAATATGTTTGGTTCTATTGGTCGTGGCGACCTGAGGTTGATATTGAATGGAAGGTGAGCTCATTCCACACCGATTTATGTAGTTGAAAAAAAATGGTCAATTTTTCAAATACTCATAGGACAAAAACTGATTTTCAGAGAATGGCTTGTAAGTATCTGAAAAATTGCTTTAAAAAAATTTTCAACCCCATAACTTGATGGTAAATGAGCTCACCTTTCATTTGAGATCAACCCCAAGTTACTGCGACCACCAGAACCAGAGATATCGCCGAAAATGTAAATTTTTCCGATTTTCAAAAGGGATCCCTTCCTAACTTCGCCAAAAAATTGGATTTTTGAAAAAATTGAGAAAAGAAAAATTTGACACATGTTTTTCGCCTAAAATTTTCTCAGCTTTTCAATGGAATCAGAAAATTAAAAAATTTCCGATCTCGAACCGTCCAATTGGACTGTCCATTTTACCCCACATTCCCCTATACCTATTTGTGTTCGTACCCCAATAATTGATCGTACTCCCAGAACACCATTGTTTAGTCTGTGCTATTTTCTCACTCGGATAATTTCCAACAGCCTGGTGATAAGAACACAATGGATGACACAATTATTCCTCCGCAAGCTCCCACTATTAGTGAATCTCGCCAGGAGGACAGAGAGTCGGCAGATGATGTGGATCGAAGTATTAGTGAATCTCGCGAGGAGGACAAAGAGTCGGAAGATGATGTGGATCGAAATCCATCGCCAGTTGTACAGGTATTGATTTTAGAAATATTCTCTTATACTACCATCAATAGTTTTGTGCAATTAGCAGATATAGCATAGATAAAACTGCAGTCATCTGAGCCTCTGGAGCAAAATGATCACCGTTGAAAATCGTTAGTAAATTGTTTATTGATGATAATTTGGGAAAAATAATAATTCTGATCATTCCTTCGGGAACCTTCTATTCTTGTTCCAAAAACGAATGTTTTCCAGAATTAAACAACAAGAAAAGTCCAAGAAATGAATCCTTTTCAGAAATGGGTGAAAAATGGAAACTCGAGGAAAATAAAAAATCAGCGTTGCAAAAATTTACAAAAAAAATTCTCCTAGTTTCTAAGTGAAATTTAGGATTTAAAAAAGAGGAAAACCTCTGAAGTACAATATTCAAATGAAAAGAAATCTGTAGGAACTTTTGGAAAAATAGATTTTTTTTTTTCAACTGTTAGAAAAAGTTTATTTGCAAACAATTAAAATTGAAAGATGCTCCTGTCTTTATACATTTTCGCCTCCATGATTTTCGATGAAACATCCTGTTACCAGACGAAAAACTTGTGTTGAGTTTGAAAGACAAATGTCGCTTCTGCTTCTGAGGAGAGCAATATGTTATCAAATGCCTATTTCGAGAGTGACTTACGATAAAGGGGAGAAAGGGGTTTTCAAGTATTCAATCTTCATTATTATGAAATTGGACTAGTACTACAGGCAATCGATGGGAGCTTAAGGTCTTCTCATGAAAAGCTCATTCAAGAATAGACGTTCAGGAAATTCATAATATGGATCTATTTACACTTCGAAAGTTGATTCAAATTCAAGAACGAGGTCATCTAAAATGCTCCCTATTTTGGTGCGGAAAATGAACAGAAGATATAAATTGAGATTGCTAATTCCCATCCGACTTGGTTTAAATGATATCGGCAGTCGAAACCCGACGAATAATTATTCTCAGAAACCTGGGCTTCTAGAAGCAGGAGTTAGGGATTTTCGCATGAGATAGCGTGCATGAAAAAACACTAGGCTTAGTCCCAGGAGGTACATTCAAGAGATATTGGATCTACAGAGCTGAAATGAAGAATCATCAGTGTAACTTAAATGTGGGGATCACTCTTTCATACCTGGAAAATGTTAGACAAAGTTTCAGAGACCAAGAGTACCAATAGACACGTAGCTGTACGGAATTTTGAGTGTCTCACGGCAAATATATTGACCAGTTGAATCAAAAAATTCTATAAATTTTTTCTCAGCGTTCCCTATCAATAGTTCCTGAATATTGACCTCCAATTTACTTAATGCTGCATCAATTATCCGTTGACAGGATGGAATCAAGAATCGCTAAGACACAGGTGATTTTCACGATACATGAATGAATGGGTAATTATGATTAATTTAGCATTGGTGACCATACGCTAATGCGTTAATGCCAATGCGCTGATGCGTTAATGCTAGTGTTATGTACTAATGCTTGCGGGGACTTTTATGATCATTTCGGTCCTGAAAATTCCTCACATGGCCACTGGAATCATTTCTTATTATGAGATGACAAATGATAGAGTGAAATGTTCTTTGCAGCGTTCTTCTCCAAAACAATTACTGCATGGTTATATATACATCCGACGAACATATCGTCATCTTAGGAACAAAGGGGCGTAAGTGTTGTGTACAAGCATAGCACTTACGCCTCTTTGATTCTAAGGCAACGATATATGGGTATTATCCAAAATTTGTAACAAATTTCTCTTAATGTACATCAATTGATTCGTTCTCTCGGAAGAATGTATATTTCAACTCAGAACTAAAACATTACAATGAAGTCATCAGATAGCTTCCATTTATTATCAGGTTTTACAATCTATATTTAAAAACTTAGACCATCAATTCTTAGAAAAATACCTGATACATGTTCGATCACTCGGCATGGCAAGCATGAAACAAAAACGAATGAATGTACGTACTATTTCCGTTATGAATGGATATTTTATCGTTCACTCGGTCATATTAACTGAAGGGGCGCTGAAACTTGGCTTTCGCAACTATGATGAACTATAGCTTTGCCCGTTACTATTATTATGAAATTAAAAACGAGATGATTGCTTATTTCATTAGTTCCTTAATCTGCATACATGCATGGCTCATTCATCTGTACTTGCATATATTTGGAAATTCTTGACAGTTGTCGATTTAAACAAACAATCATGTGCTTGTACCTTCGAAGGAATTCCAAATCATCATTTATACTCTGAGTTTTGCATTCTCGAGCCCTCCAATTTATTCACTCATTGGGAAAATAATGCTGATATATTAATATTTGACAGAGCCCACCAAAAAATAAACATGGGAAACCACTCGTATACATGAATTCAATTATTGCAAAATTGAGGGCGGAACTGTTGGAATTGAAGAACATCAAAGATGAGAATCAAAAACTGCAAGAAGAAATCCAGCAACTCGAAAAGGAAAAGGGAGAATTGGAAGATAAAGTAAAGAAACTCGAGGAAGCACTTGAAGAAGGAAGAGTACCAATAGAAACGTCCTCTATCATCATAAAAGACTCAGTGGAGAACGCTATTAAGCGTCAGGAGGAGTACAGTGGCCCTAAAATAATACCAGGAACAACGAAAGTAAGTAAAAAAAAACATTCTATCGTATATCATCACATATTAATCCTATCCAGGAAATTCACTGGACACATGTCTTTATTTCTCATGCGTAGGGACGAAAAGTTCCACGTCTAAAAGAGTCTGGTATAGTTGCTGAGCGACAAAAATATATAAATATTGTGAAATCGAACAGTTTATCATACAAATGCCAAACTGGCGTTCAATGTTTGAAATTTGACGACTTGAATTAGTAATTCATTGAAAATATAGTCGATGATTAAATGTTTTAATTCGGATATTCTGCTTCAACAATAACGAGAAAGAGATATCATATCAACCAAAGCTCACTTTTGATTAATTGATATGACAAACTCTTCCATTTTACAATATTTATATATTTTGGTTTCTCAGCAACTATACCAAATTTTTGTAAATGTGGAACTTCTCGTCCCTTCTCATCAGTTCATTCATCTTCTTTCGTGATAATAAATTTTTTTGAAGAATCGAAAATAGATTGTACATTGAAGGAAACTATGTATATTCTAGTTGAAAATTCTGCCAGATTTCGACATGTTAGCCACAGACTGGAATATACTTGTCAACAAAGAAACCATGAGATTGAGAGTGGATTGCCTACTACCTCATATCTGGTCTAGGGAACAATGGCTGCATTATTATAGGAATCCACCAGCTCACGATCCAGAAGCTCAGAAATTCCCACCTGAAGATTTAATTAAATTTAAAGGTAAAATTATATTATCATCCTATAGCGACATACTAGCCCAGTCTAAACATAGCAATAACATGAGAATATCCATAGTATCAGTAACTATGGAGAATATGTTAATAATTATTGAGCAATCTGTTCACAGACATCCTAGATCTGCTCCAAAAAGCACGCATACGTGATGGTCTGGCGGATGAGAACTGGGCTACTGAGTACGAAAACTGGATCAACGGAAAAGTTAAATCAGATCGGTACCGATACTATAAAGCTCATCCAGAGCTTGCTATTCAGAAGCGGATTGTCAGCAAAGAAGGTGACGGTCATTCATTGGAACGGCGTGCAATTTCTAAATCGAATAAACTTAAGTCAAAATCTCGAAAAAACAAGAGTAAGCAGGCAATATGAACTAATATCACTGTGAGATAAAAAATGGCGAAGGACAACTGGCTGATAGATCCTGCGAAACGTGTATCTATTGTACTGTTATTTCCAAGAAAAAATATCTTGTTTTATCTGATGAAGATCCGATTCAATTCCTGTTCATACTGCTGGAATAATAGATTCAGGATCGTAAGAGACGGAATTTAATCATGCTTTGACTTTTTCTTCATTTCAGTTCATTTTTGATCACAATCCCTATCCATAGTCCTCAAAAGATCAATTTTCTCTAGCTAAGAGCTGATTGATAAATATACTGGAAGACAAAACTATAGATATAAATTCATGAACGACGCTTGTATCATTGAGAATACAACTGACTATCAACTAGAGGTCGATGCGATTCCTCATCGACCAGGCGATGACTGTACACGAAACTGAATCGCGAAAACATGGGATGCGACCAATTATCGATCGGAGATCGATTGCGCGGAAATTGATATGGCCTCCATACGGTAGCTACAACTGCGTATCGACAGAGCGCTGAAATAGCAGTTGCATCACTAGAAGTGCGACTGCTAATCGTTTCGAAGCTCGGTTTTTAAATATTCAGGTTCAAGTGCAATCACTGCGACTGCTAATCATTTCGAAGCTGGATTTCCAAATATTCTACTCCATGTGCAATCACTGCGACTGCATATCGATCAAAACAATGAAATAAATAGCCGTTTGATTGCAGAGGATGCATCTGCTTATCGACTGTCCTACAGTACTAATGAATTTTGGTCGATATGTATTTTCTCGCGACTGCATAGCGATCAAAGAGATAAAATATAAAGCAGTGAGATTACGGAGAATGCAACTGTAGATCGACCAATTAAAAAAAAATTTGGTCAATATACGGTCATCGTCACTGCATATCGACCAAAGAAAGAGAATATTAAATCAGTCGCTTCACAGGGGACGCAACAGCTTATCGACTGTTTCCTATGTAGTCTGGTCGACATGTGGTCTCTGCGACTGTATATCAACTGGAAGAGAACTATTTCTTATTTTAAAGTCGCATCATGATCGAATCGCAGTCGAGTTCGTGAAAAAATTGACTGCCCGGTCGCATGATCCATCAGGGTGTAGAGAAGATCTCTATGTATCGAACCTACTCAATTTCCTTATGACTAAACGGGTCTAACATTTTGGTGGCAGCGGAGTTTTCAACGGCAGGGCCTGATCAACCTTCGTCGGCGACTACAGTCGAATATAAGAATAATTCGGGGAATTCAAGGACGAGATATCTGTTGAAAAACTGTCTCAGGATAGGATTTCTTTGGAAATATCAACAGAAGAATCCAAGATGCATTGAGTGACGTTCAGGATTCACAACGTTAACATCGAAGCAATTGGAGACTCACTATTATTCTCTGATATTGACATTTATCAAGAAAGCGAGAAGACTATCTTAGGATAGACCAGCAGGAGAGGATTCAAATTGTACCAAGCCACGCTTTGGATCTCTAAGAATATTCAATTGAGTATTGCGTGTTCTGAGTTCGTATTTTACGGACAGATTTGATTCTCGGGGGAGGAGAATTGAGATAAATAATATCAAGATATTGAATTAATTATTGAGCATATTTTTGTAACGTTTCATTATAAATTCATAGGTTACAAAAAAATAATTATGGCTTTGTTTGGACAGATTCGAGAAGAGTTTGTTATAGCCAGGAATTTTCGTCGCCGGATTGGAAATCATACCGGTAGATTTCCTCTCCAGCCTGCGGATCCTCAAGTACTGGGAGATGCTGTAGGTATAGAGCGACCCGGTGGAACTTTGGACGGTGGAAAGATTTCCAGTCAAGTTCCAGTAACGTTTGCATCTCGGGGAGAGATAAAATATGTAGAGATGGGCCCAAAGACACTAGCAGGCATGTTAGTAAACAGAAAAGAAATGGCCAGCGTGCCAGCAGCAACAGAGCGACTGGTTGGAACACCAGCACTGGTAGACGTACCAGGTATAAACGCGTCATCGGATGAACTGCCGAATACAGACGTAAGGCCTGTGACGGGCATGACATCAGACATGACGAGTTATTGTTTGGATTCTTCAGAAGGTACGATTCCGCTGGTACCGAAGAATAACAATGTTAGTATTTCCACTTTGAAGACAGTGAGCATTGGGAAATGTACTACATCAGCATTTAATGGTGTAACGTCTGACACACTTAGGGTTGAAGACAAGAGTAAACTGTCAGTGACATTATTAGAAAGACAGCTGCAAGAATTATAGAATCTTGAGCAACGGTCAGATGAGTTTGTAGCCAATTTTGCTATGAGAGTTATGGAAATAAGGTCTCAACTAATAGACATACTCATGAAACAAGTGAAGGAAAGTTTTGAGAGAGGATTGAAGAAATAATTAAGGACTTTCATCGAAAAACAGAGCTACAAGACGCTAGCGGAATCCTGTCGGAACGCGATAAGTTGGGAACGACTCCTCTATTCTCTTGATCGTGTAGAAGATTCAGTGGAGGACATGCAGGAAGAAGTCTCTCCATAAGAATCAAGAAATTTTGCTCAACAAAAAAATGAGAAACCTGTACCAGACGGGAGGGAGGAACTCTCTTCAGCAATACAGGGTAGAACCAGCCTTTCTTATGGGAAGCTCTCCAAAAATGGAAAATATCCATGGCAATCGGGAACTTCAACAACCGAGGATATACAGCCTGAGAAGTATCAATATTACAATTCGGTTACAATGAACCAGGAAACTGAGATGATTCAGGAGGGAGGAATGCTGTTGAGCTCCGGGGAAAAACCTAATTGGGACCCGGGGAAATATGTGTCATTTAAAGAAGATATTCACGAGAATGATGGTTCAATAAGAATGACAGGCATTGAGGAGAATACTATGATGGAAAAAGAGCATAAAACAGAAACAATACTGAAACATCCAAAATCCAATCTATTTAAAATATGTTTTAATTGTGCAAATGAAGGGCATACAGCCGCAGAATGCAATCAGTTATTGGGAAACCAAGAAATTGAAGAGATAACCCGACCAAATTCCAAACAAAACGAAAACAACCATAAGTTGCAGAAAAAATGCGAATACTGCAAAATGAGTGGTCATGATACTTTTAAATGTAACAAACTGAAAAGGAAGACACACATACGGAAATTGTCGTGCGTTAATACAGGTCACCAGACTGCTAACATCAGCATAGTTCATTCCAAACAGACTGAGAAGACATTAAAGAAAAATGCTGATGCAGCCTGGCATTTGAAGAAGATTCGTCAAACGATGGCTTTTGGAATTGTCCGTCAATCAGCTGGAATTCTAAATCATTCAGAACAGCCATCAAGAAGGCAAAAGATGTTGTGACCGGCCAAGATGGAGAACATTAAAAATCATATTGTTCTCACCGCAAATGAGCTCAGGAAGCGTACATATTTTCTAGTTGATACAGGGGCTGCTGTTTCATTGATTAAGATAGGCAAACTGCAACCTGAAATTCCAATCATCTTTGACACAGTCTTACTGCAGGGAATCAGCCAACAAAGCATGGAAACACTAGGAAAAGTCACTATATATTTGAAAATCGGAGACGTAGGAATGGGTCATGAATTTCATCTAGTACCAAACGATGTTCCATGTTCAGGAGGAATTCTCGGAGGAGATTTTCTAGTCTCAAGACTTGGATGTGAAATTTGATCTTGGAAAATATATCTCATTAGACGGAGTCCAAATGAAACTTCGACGAGCAAAAACTTCAGATCTTCAGAAGTCTGAATCACATTGGAAATCCAAAGAGGCGAGCGATAAAAATTGTCCTAGGAATAAACGAGAACCTATTTACGCGTGGAAACATCCCGGACAAGAAGAAGCAATGGATGAAACATTCAAATTGCATCAAGTCGCAGCAGGTAGCGGAATGAGTTCAATGAAAAGTTCTGCACAAGTCACAAAAAGCCTGACGCAGCAAACGAAAAGTATGATGCAAATTACCATAACATGCAGAGAAAACATTGATTCTCATATAATCCTGACAGGTATTGAAGTATCACAAAGGTCAACACTCCGAAATGTCAAAAGAGAACAACTTCAAATGGAAAGAAAATTGAATATGAAGAATTATCGGGAGAAATTCCTATTGGAAGAACTTCTCTCTCTTCTGAAGAGGACAGGAGTGATTAACGAGAAGTTGCAAAAAGCGACTAATAACGAGATGAATATCCGAAAAATGAGAGAAAACAAGGAGTTCATTGGAGACTCATCGAAGTCATTCTCATTACTGGAATTTCCTGGGATGTAAGATAAGAGAGACTGTCAATTATTCTTCACAGATCCATCCATAATGGGCATCACGATGGAAAGACAATGGTTTTTATTCGGGGAGGATATTAGAAGACGTGGAATTGAAACTTTCAGTAATTCGGACCGAATTCTTCTACTCGAGTTGGATATAGAGTCAGTTCAGTATCAGTTGGGGAATTCTATACTGACTAAAAGGCAGAAACTACAAAGTACGGAATATGCAGACGATGTCACGATGGTTGACAGCCATCATGCAGAAGCTGAAAGAAATTTACGTATACACCAGGACACCGGAAAGAGGTCAGTTGCAGGATATCTCGTTGGGATTGAGATTAGTTTGATTCAAAAGACGGCTAAAATAATCTCTGAAGGGTTGAAGCGAGGGTATCTCACCATTGCTATTAGAATAACTAATTCCAACTATTCGGGGAGGAGTTTTCTACCGTTCCCGCAGGCTGATAACACTCGAGATTTGGATGTGGAACAGAGGAATTTCTTAGGATCATCGGTGAATGATTGGGATCAATTCAATAACCTAAGTTATCTCGACATTCTGAGTAATGCTAGCAGTCATTGCTGCACTTCAACGAGGTTTAAGGGATCTTATAGGTACAGAAGATACTTTCTAAGGGAGGAAAATGGACTTTTGTACTACAGTAAAAAGAAGATGTCAAAATTTTGGGTCAACGTAAGGAAAAGTTCTGGTATGAAGATTTGGATTATTGCCTTGCAGGAAAAAGTCAACAGAGAAGACAATCAGTCTTCATCGGAAAATAATTCAGCGGATATTTTTAAATACCCTGAGGCTAATTACGAGATATGGAACAAGATTTTGTCCATAGGACTCCAATGGTTAATTTCTGATCAGTTGAGACCAATGCGTCACATCACATCTCGCATTGATTTTGGTCTAGAGGATGGAGATCTGACAGCTTGGACCAGGAATATTGAGTCCGAGTTAATGAATGGATATTTTGTAAATATAGGACCATTTAGGACTTATCATGAACCAAGGATCACGAGAATTAGAGTACCGGGAAGAGTACGGCTACATTGGTCCAGCATGGATATGTGTTATGAACCCTTGAAAGGGCTGCAAAGTGCTCAAAACAGAGAAACGCAAATTACAAATTCAGGCCGAGTATTAGGACAGCATAAATACGAGTCGGTATTCCGGAAAAACAATTCAAGGTTATTGACCAAGAAAGAAAAGGATCGAAGACACATCGTGCTGCAAGCTCAGCAAAGAGATGAAAATGACGTGTGGAGTGAACGAACTGAGTATGACATTCGAGCGGAGGTCATTCCACTAACTGATGTAATTTCCCTCACCACAACTAAAATATCCGTTTGTACTGCGGGTGTGGAGATAACTGAATCAGGGGAAATGGTGAATATAATATTTCACCAAGATACTCTACAACCTACGTCATTAGAAATGTTCATCTTAACCCGGATAGGAACGAGTGGAAGATTGAAATGGATCCTTCTACTGTCAGCAAGAGCAGAAAATCGTATACGGTTAAGTAAGTTGTTATGCAATCATACCATATACCCGGAAGAGGTGATATGCTCAATATATGACGATACACGCGATTCTGCCATGTCTGTGGTCAGTTACAGAAGGAATGAGAAGACAAAAGTTTCCAGAAGTAGAACACAGAAAGCTCTCAATGTGAGCTGCTGAAAAATCAATATATACACCCAGCAAAAAAATTAAGGGAACGGTAAATTTTGTCAGCTTTTTGCTTGATTTTCAAATGGCTGTAACTTCGCCAAAAATGGTCGTACCAGAATAAAAAAAATTCGTTGGAAAGCTTGAAGTCTCTACTCTTGAAATCTTGAGATGAAAATTTTTTATGACCATTTGTTATAACGAGATAGGAGAGTTGGAAGTGGAAAAAATTTTTTTCTTTTTTTTTCATTTTTTCAACTTGTTCCACGGACTTCAAAAAAATTTTCTCGACTTAACCCTTATGAGGATCGTGCAGCCTGGTCTTCCAGCTTTTTTTGTGCAAAATTTGTTGAATTTCATCGAAAAATGAGAACGATGAAAAAAACAAAAAAAGAATGAAAAAATTGAAATTTTTTTTTCATTAATCAATAAAAAATTCGAATTTTTTTTTAATCAATAAAAAATTCAATTTTTTTTTTTAATCAATGAAAATTAGAAATTTTCTTTTCTTTTGAAAATCAATGAAAAAATCAATTTTGGTTCTCAAAAAACCAGTAAAAAACTTGGAAGAAAAATTTGAAAAATGAAAAAAAAACACCGGAATCGCATTTGATTTGGAGAGATAGTGACTCAGCAGATTTTTTCAAACAATTTTTCTTTCGATTTTTTTTCACTTAAAAAAATTGCTTTTTTGATTTTTTTATTGATTTTTCTTCATTTTTCATTGTTCTCATTTTTCGATGGAATTCAACAAATTTTGCACGAAAAATCACGGAAAAATAACGGAGAAAAAACATTTTCGGCCCTAATCATCATTAATTGGTGTTTAGGGCACAAAAAAGTGTTCCTTTAATTTTTGCTGAAACTTTGTTCGTTCGGGAAAAAAAACGGTCGAACCGATTGGCTTGAAAATTTAGGGGGTGTTCCAGCACACATTAAACTAAAGAAAAACGTTCAAACATCTTCAATTTTCGCAAAATTCGCAAAATGCAAGGCAATTTTCAAAAAAGGAAAAAAACGCAATTTTTTGGTACTTTTTCGAACCAATTTTAAAATTGGAAGAAAATTTTTTTTCAATCAAACAGTGCAAGAATCTCACAGGAAATTTATTCAAATTTACGAATCTCATCATCCGCTCGCTGTGCGATCAGTAGTTCCTGAGATATCGACGATTAAAGACAAAAGGGTGTTTTTTGATTCAATCGACAATATCTCAGCAACAAAGGGGCGTAGGGAAAAAAAAAAGAAATTGAAGCTGGAAGACCAGGCTACACGATCCTCATAAGGGTTAAGTCGAGAAAATTTTTTTGAAGTCCGTGGAACAAGTTGAAAAAATGAAAAAAAAAGAAAAAAATTTTTCCCACTTTCAACTCTCCTATCTCGTTATAACAAATGGTCATAAAAAATTTTCATCTCAAGATTTCAAGAGTAAAGACTTCAAGCTTTCCAACGATTTTTTTTTATTCTGATACGATCATTTTTGGCGAAGTTACAGCCATTTGATAATCAAGCAAAAAACTGACAAAATTTACCGTTCCCTTAATTTTTTTGCTGGGTGTATAATAAAAATATTCGTGTTACTGGGTGCGTGTAGATAAAACTCAGAAACCATCCCCCATAGTCCCATGGGGTTTATATGGTGTAGTAGTCCTTCACCCCTCATCCATGAAGAAGTTTTCCGTTTTCGGCTACAGCGGTTGGTTTCAGAGATATGGGGGTGAAAGCGGATATTATACCTATTACCTCCTCATGGAGGGCATGAAATAATGTTCTAGATCGTTCTAAACTTTACTAGAATGATTTAGAATAGTTGAAAATGTTCTGAAATGTTCGAGAAGGTGCCAAATAGTTCTAGAATACTCTGGAATGTTCCAAATCCTTCGAGAATGATCTAGATTTCTCTGGAATGTTCTAAATTGATTTAGGAAGTTTCAAATTGTTCTATACTGTTCTAGAATGTTCTAGATTGTTCCAGAATGTTTTAAATTGTTCTAGAATGTTCCATAATATTCTAGAATGTTTCAAACTGTTCTAGAATGTTCTAAATTTTTCTAGAAAGTTCTAAATTGATCTAGGAAGTTTTAAATTGCTCTAGAATGTGCTAGACTGTTCTAGAATATTCTAGATTGCTCTGAAATGTTCCAAATCGTTCTAGAATGTTCTAGATTTTTCTAGAATGTTCTAGATTGTTCTAGAATGTTCCAAACTGTTCTAGAATATTCCAGGAGGTTCGACAATTCTCTAGAATGTTCCAGAAGATTCAAAAATATTTTGGAATGTTTGAAAAAGTTTGATAACATTTTGGGGCGTTCCACAAGGTTTGCGAATTTCCTAAAATATTCCAAGAAATTTGGAAATATTCTAGATTGTTCCAGAAACTTCGAGAGCATTGAGGAAGTTCCAGAAGGCTCTAGAATTTTCCAGAAAGTTCCAGAATGTTCTAGATTCCAAAAAAATCGAGAATTCGTTAAAATGTTCCAACAGATCTAAAAAAAATATTTTCGAATGTTCCAGAAGATTCGAGAATTTTTTAGAATATTCCAAAAAGTATGAAAATATTTTGGAATGTTCCAGATAGTTCGGAAACATCGTGGAACGTTCCAAACGGTTCGAAATTTTCCACAAGGTGTGCGAATTTTCTAAATTATTCCAACAGGTTTGAAGATATTTTAGAATGTTACAGAAACTTCGAGACCAAGGAATGTTCCAGGAGGTTCAAAAATTTTCTAGAATTTTCCAGGAAGTTCGAGAACGTTCTAGATTTCCAAAAGGTTCGAGAATTTGCCGAAATGTTCCAACAGATCTAAAAAATATTTTAGAATGTTCCAAAATTTTAGAATTTTTTAGAATATCCCAAAAGGTAGGAAAATATTTCGGTATGTTCCAGATAGTTCAAGAACATTGTGAAACGTTCTAGAAGGTTCAAGAATTTTCTAGAATTTTCCAGAAAGTTCGAGAACGTTCTAGATTTCCGAAAAGTTCGAGAATTCACCAAAAGCTGAGGGCATTCTCCATATAATCAGGTGCCAGAGTTTATTCTTTCTCAGTTTTGCAAGAATTTCATTCTTTGCTCAAAATTTGAAGGAGAAAGCTTCCGGGTTTTGAAAAGTTTCAGTTGTCTGGGGATGTCCCTCAATCCAAAATGTTCTCAAAACTATCATTCTCATGTACAATTCCATGCTGGAACGTACTTCTTCCGTTGGAGAATACTGGAGACTCCGAGAATGTTGCAATAAACTAGAGAAATAACATAAATACGAGATTTCCGTTACCAATTTCTAGAATATTCTAAATATTCTAAAAAGTACCAGAATTTCATTATATTGAATAATAAATTGGAAAGATAACACTTGAAAAAAAATAATCAAGCCCCCACTCATAGCAAACTGGCCTCGATGAATTATATATAACGAGAGCGTCCGCGCGTGCTGCGCACGCGCGTTTCCTATCCATGACGATGGAGATTCAAAATTGGCGAGGATGAATATTTCACTTAAATATATGGATGAATTTAGCACAGACAATTAATTCAGTCGTGACAGTATAATATATTTTCATTTAACATAATTGAGAGAATGAATTACTGTATAAATATCTTGGAAGAAAATATTTAAGGATGAAAAAAAAATATAGAAAAATTGGAAAGATAAGTCGTGGAAGTATTACGCGAGAAAATTAAATGGCAGAATCCTTTTAACTGGTCAGCCGAGACAATAATTCTAATCTCTCCATTAAGCGTATAATTCTGTATACACATAGTTTTTAATTAAATTAGATTCTCGTTGATTCCCCATGAAAATTTGTAAGGATTCCCATGAACGCACTCTCGAAAATGCAACATACAATTGTCCATGATTGAAAACATCCTTACGGAGATCTGCGCCAATTTTCGCAAAAGTTTGTCCTTGACTTTTGTTAATTATCATTGCAAATGCTAATTTGATTGGTAACTGTCGTCGTTTGAAAGTGAATGGGAAAATATTCTCGCAATATAATGTTACACGATTAATAAATACAATATTTCCCATTCTGTCCCCAGTCAATATTCGGCATTTTAGAAGCCTATTCGAAAGTTCCATAACTTGTAATGTGGTTCCATTGCATAAACCTTCGTCAATGCTCAAATTTCGGATTAACATAACAATAGCATCTTTTCTTAATCGTAACTCATGCGGTGGAAAATTTGGAGGATTAAGTGTATGTAAATATTCTGGTGAGATTGCATCATTAATATCTCCATTGTCACAATTTTCAGTACTGTCAATACCTGTATGAATGCACTCAGTTGATTCATCTAAGAGTTTAATCGTCCTATTATTTATTTCATCGACATCAATATTCCGGGCAGCGAGCACAACTGTTTTTGCTAACTCTCCATATCGACGTTCATCGATAAGTTTTTTAAAGATTACCTCCACGATATCATCAGTATCCGAAACTATACATTGTTCAGGTGGTAACAAATTATTGTCATTATCATTCAATTCTCCATCACCTAAAGATAAAAGATATTTTGAAAATTCAGCTTCTCCAGGTAAAACTCGCATATTTTGTGTTAATGAAAATATTGTGAAATTTTTCCATAATCCACTAAATTTGATTGATGAATTGACCAGTTCACATCTCATGGCATTTGGTGTTACAGGCAATAATTGTCTAAAATCCCCTCCTAATAGCATGATTTTCCCACCAAATGGCAGGTTGTTATTCATCAAATCCCGTAATGTTCGGTCAATTAATTCGATAGCAGATCTGGGTGCCATCGGTGCTTCGTCACAGATGAAAATATCAACATTTCTCAAATATTCAGGTTGCTTAGATTGACTTTTGATACTCGAAACAGAATCTGGTAATAATGGAACAGGTATACCAAACGTTATATGTAGTGTTTTTCTATGAGGAAGTAGAATCGCTGCAATACCTGTAAAAGCCATTGCACAAATTGATTTTCCTTCAGCCTTTAATAAGTGATATAAAGTCGTATAAACAAACGTTTTTCCCGAACCACCTGGCCCGTCAATATAAAAGCAGGATGATGATCTGTCTTCGGTAGATGTGGTAATATTTATGATCTTGTCTACAATTACTTTTTGTTCCGTATTCAACTGATCATATTGATTTTGACCAATATTCATGTGTGTCTGAATTGACACATGATCGTCACAATTATGGATGTCACTCTCCAACTCAACTAATTGCGGCATTGTCGGGAATGCACTTAGACTCGACCCTTCGTTTATTAACAATCTATTGATAGCAGAATACGCTTTATTGTGTGCTTCAGATTCATCAGAATTTTGTTGAAAATCTTGAGATAAAGCATCTTTAAATTTTTCCCATAATTCTTCGGGATGATGTTGCTGACAATATATCATAATGCGTACAAATAAATGTCTTAGTTGACGTGGCATCATCCACACTTCTCCTTCGTGCAATGCACGATCCCATTCTTCATCGTCTTCTATAAGCCCTAGAGCTAAACTTGCGGCATGATACGTATCATACAATTGACCATCAACTGTTCTTAAGTCCTCAAAGCTAGTGGCACCTTTAACTGTTATAAGCAGCAACCGAAGATGAAATAATTCTGATTGAGCCGGGCTGACTGAATACATTCGACCGATAACATTGAAATGTCCTTTACGCTTCTCCCACATGGATGGGTTTGAGTTTGGTGATTCTTTAAAAAAGTAATGAGAAGGAATGTCCCCGTACGTGAAATTCCTGGCTTCTGGGTCTCTTCGATTCAAAGCAAAATAATCAGATAACATACTTGTTTTTTCTAAAGCAGCTCTCATACCATCTCCATTTTCAATATCATTGATAATTATATTCTGCTGATTTTCTAAATGAACGGGTAATCGTATGACCGAATGACTTTTCTGTTGCGAAGATCTACCATATATTCGATCACATGCTTCAACCGGAGAAACATAACGCGAATCCAAGAAATTGCGAATTTCATCATGGTGTACTTCATTCTCATTTTCCGCATTGCTCACTCCCACAGATGCTGAATCATGGCCCTTATATATATATTTGTACAGGTATTTTACAGATTTAATGCTCGAAACAACTTCTACGTTGATATGACAATTAAATTTTTTCAATAATTTAGCATTGTAAGGTACAACAAATGCATTATCAGTCGTTTGTCCAGTGGAACGTTCATATGTTCCTGTATTTCCCCGACGATATGTAGGGTATCCATTTTCATCCATCAGAGTATTTTCTTGAAATTTTTTTGAACATTTCCCTCTATCGTCTTTACACCAATTACCACATGGGCCATGAATCATATTTTTTAAGACTGTATCGTAAAGAATTGGGTCAGAGTCTCTATCAGGAATTTCCGCCGAAATATAATTATCAATAATAGCACATGTATGCATTTTACTATTCTGCTTCAAATTTACTAAGAGGTGCATGTGTGGTAATCCTCGCTTTTGATATTCAATCATGTATAGATAGGCGCATACCTCACCAAACAATTGATTTTTGGTTACATCATTGATGAGTTCATCCTTCTTTAGATTAAAAACTCGTGAAACTATATCTGGTTTGTCTGATGTTGTTTTTCCTGGTAATAAGTTTTCTTTAATTTCAATCCAATTAGGGTTGCAAGTCATCGTGATAAATAAATCCGGTTTGCCGAATTTCCTCACGATGGCCATTGCATCTTGATAATTTTGTAGCATGTTACGGGGTGAACCGGTAAATGATGATGGAAGAATGATCATTTTTCCTACTCGACTATCTGTATCATTTGCACGTTGCTGTAAGTGATCTAATAGGCCTTGATATGTATCACTACGGAGAGATTTTTGATTCTGTCGGCAATAGGTTAACCTATCTTTTTCAATTTTGACGTAGGAATCGACAACCCATTGTTGATATAATCTCCCTCCTTGTAATATTACATTATCGTCTCTGTCAGCCATTCTGTATTTAGTATATGCGGCTCGTGATACTCTCTTGGTTTTATTTACGCAAGATAGGTGTTCATTCCAGCCTCCGGTACCATATGGATAAAAAAGAGGATAAATCCACGGTTCAACATTAGGATCCATAGAGTTGACAAACTGAAGTTCTTTCGTTCTTATATTTCGAACTGAAACATAGGATTCTGGAATATCACCATCAACCGTCGTTGTAAAAATAGCAACTACGTCGTTGATTTTCTGTACATTGTATCTCCTGGGATCCATTCCAGGTTTCAGCGAAAATATCAATTGCATTTCAGGTTCCCTTTCTGTATCAAGATCTCTCATGGACTGACATTCTTCATGCATCATACGATAAGAATGAGCAAACATAGTGGACTGACGAAGGCAATTATCAATTGCTTCCACTATCGTACGATTTAATGTAGACATTAAATTGCATCGTATATCAGTCGCCTCATTCGGATCAACTATAAATAATTGTCCATAAGAAGGAGTTTCATTTAACTCAGGATAAAGACTTTGATTGAATTGATAATACACTTGACCGAGCAATTTAAAACAAACCGGGCCAGGACATCGATCAGAGAAATTGACTAAATTTGCATTGAAAGACGCAAATGCGAATGAATTATTATAACTAAGTATACGTTCATGAAAATGATTCGAGTGTTCGTGACGTCGATTGAAAAGATCTCGTAGAATCGGTGGTGGTTGCGGCAAAGGTTCGAGCGCAGTTTCTCCGTGATTACAACATTACAATGGCAGCACAAAACGTTCATTGGACCAATGTAGTGTTCATTAATTTCTTTACTGGGAGTATCACGGATAGTACTCGATTGTTTTTTTCTTGATGAACCGTTGCTGTTCAATATCACATTTGCGTTGGAAGTATTGGTATTAAGACTACTCGTTTGAGAATAGATATGAACTTCAACTTCAAAAACTGTATTATTGTTATAATTATTCTCATTGGATATATCATATTCAGTTGCATTCTGATGATTATTACCAGAATATTGATCGGTTAATGATCCAGGACCTGAATCAAGATCGTGAATAAAACGATTTAAGTTATGCTGCTCCTTACGACGTTTTGCGCGATATTCTCGCTGGTATGCAGCATTTTTTTCTCGCTTTTTTCTTTGGAATTCATCCTCTTCTACTCTTGTCCTTTGGATTCTCTGTTTATTACTACAATTTTGATGATGTAATATTTCTTGTTCATTTCCATTCTGATGAACATTACTAAGAATTTGACTTCCTGATGGTGTGAGAGAGATACTGGGTTCCAGGGGCGAGGGATGTGGAGTGTTTTGTTTATTACGATGCTTCGCTCGGTATTCACGTTGATATGCAGCATTCTTTTCTCGTTTCACCCTTTGAAATTCGTCTTCTTCTTCTTTTGTTCGTTGGATTTTTCGTTTAGGCATTTTGATCTTCCGAACGCTTAGATGCTGCACGAATAAATTAAATGATATATAGGAAGGGGTATGCAGAACTCAACGATTTATTTATTTAATAAATGACATTCTTTGATTCAACAGAAAAACTTTCATCGAAGAACTTCAGGTTATGATTTAGTTTGATGGATTCTATTTCTTCAATTGGTGACAATTTCAATTGTTGAATTGATAACAATTTTACTCGGTAAATTGATTGGTAATAATTTCAGTCGGTAAATTAGTAATAATCGCAATAGGTAATTTGGGAATAATTTCAGAAAGTAAATAGGTAGATAATTTGGTTTAATAGATTGTATTTATTCAATCGGTAAATTGGTAATAATGGAGCAGGTAAATTGTCAATAATGTCAGCAGGTAAATTGGTAATCGTTCCAGTTGGTAAATTATTGAAAATTGAAATAGGTAATTCAGTAATAATTATAATCGGTAATTTGGTAATAATTTGAGTAGGTAAATTGGTAATAATTGCAATAGGTAATTTGGTAATAATTTGAGTAGGTAAATTGGTAATAATTGCAATAGGTAATTCGGTAATAATTTTAGTAAATCAATTGGTAATCATTCGAAATAATAGATTGTATTTATTCAAATGGTAAATCAAATGGTAAAATTTCAATAAATAGACTGGTAATAATTTCAATTAGTTAATTGGTAATAAACTTCAATATAATATTCCGTTATCCATAGATTCTGCTGAAAAAAAAAATTAATACGTGACTTATACTATTTGCATAGAACTTTTTTCTAAAATTGAATAATTTTCTTACAGTGTCAATTTAATTTCTTTTAAAGGTTTCTGATATGCTCTCAGTAAAAAGTCCAGGAGCAGCAGTTACTTTTCGTACTTCTGAAAAATTCAAAAAATATTTAACTTAAAAATTGTAATGAAGGATAATTTAAGAAATATTCATGCTAAAACATAGTATAATTGATTCGAGAGGATTTTTTGATAATCCTATTCCCTGAAAGGAGAAATTAGAGTACAATCCCTTCCAAAATGAAGGAAGTTTACTCTTTTCAAAACGGCTATTGGTTATGATAATTTAAAACTGATTTCGGATGGAAGATGCAACTACCCTATAATCCCATTCTTTCAAACTTCGCTGTTTGCAACTACCCTGCTCTTTGCAGCTTTTTCATGCCGGTGTTCGTAACCTTTGACCCAGCTTACTTTTCCTCTCTACGATCAACAATATTTGGTTATTTCCAATTGTAAGTTCCCTTATCGAGTATGGGTAGAAATATTATCATCGACGTTTTTTATTATTGAAAGTATTTTAGAGAAAATTCAAAATTTTATGTTATTGTAAATATGCCCGAAGAAATGGAAAAGCTCAAGGAATCATAGTTTCAAAAAATCGTCTTTTCGAGCCAATATTTGAAAGAGTATTCCTTTTCGTTCCCAAAAATTCTGTTTTTTGACAACATCTACTGGTTCTATTAGTTGTAACAATTTGATATTAGCCGAAGAGAAAAGAGAAGATCATTTTTCATTGATTTGTGGGGTTTTAAATGGAAATGACCTATTCTTAAGGCATTTTTGTAAAAATAAATTTTGTTCTGTAAATAGTTCAAAAATCGTTAAATTCTATTGAAAACTTCTATAAATTAATGGGGAATGATCTCACTTTTCATTTGCGACCAACCCCAAATCACTACGATTAATAGAACCGGAGATATCACCAAAAAAGGGAATTTTGCAAATTTCGAAAACCTCTTGAATTATAGACAAAAAAAATCAAACTGAAAAAAAAAATTCTGACTGTTATTCTAACGTAAAAACCTCTTGAAGTGTTGACAAAGAAAATCAAATTGGAAAAAAAAATTCTGGCTGTTGTTCTAACGTGAAATCTCCTCCGCTTCTCAATGTATCTTTTCAAAGAATCCATCATTAACCGTCTACTCGAGAAGCAACAAAAAAAACACCACAAATCCATATTTCTAATTTCTTCCTGTTCAAAATCTCGAAAATGAACCGACATACTCTCTTTTCATTTGAATCACTTCTGGCGCGCTCAAAATTCCCTATAAAAGTGTATCCCACTAAAAAAAAGGTGGATATACATTTATTATTAAAGAAATTACAAAAAGAAAACAGAAGACATAGATTTATAGTGAATATTTTCATAAAATATGTCCTTGGTAACCTAATTATTTTATATTCATTTCGCTCTATTTTCCCCATATAAACAATTCAACTTTTATCAAACATTTGAATTTTTAACCTTTAATCAAAATTTATACTCTTAAATTTATTCTCATTTTCTCCTTCTCTCTATGTCTTCAAATGTTATTAATGCATCCGATCGTTATAAATATCTCAATAATGATAATAATATAGAAAAAAGCTGTCTGAAATTGATAATTTTTTCTTTTAATTCTAATTTCTTGGAACTGTCTGGGAATTTTTAGATGAATCAGCGCAATTTTTGCAACAATCTTTTTTGTAAGTCTTTTTTGTTTTCAAAAGTCTCTACATAAAAAGTTCCCACAAAAATCGCTCTATTTCGCTTAATGACTGAGATATATTTTAGAAAAACTGTTGTTGGTAAGTTTATTTACAAATTTCAGCATCATCTTACTTATGGCTATATCACAGTCGTGCATTAAAAAAAATTCCGTTAATGGAAAAATGAAACTTAATTTTTCAGGAAGAAAAGCAAAGTAATAAAAGATTTCACTCATGTAATTAATTTGATTTTCATTAATTTGGCACAAAATTAATAACGAAAAGCAGAACTGAATTGACAAGTCAAGTTCAAAACGCCTGTTATCTGCAAATTGAGGATAGATCGATATTAAACTCACGTTCGTACTTGAGATTCAACGTCACAATCACAATAAAAAGAATTATCACACAATTACGACTCGCCAATCGCTATTACTCCTCATTATACTCAAACGGTAATGCTTACAAATTTAATCCTGACGGAGTCTGCCCTACCTGTGCAAACGATCAGCCTGACACGATTGCACATTTCGTGATCGACTGTGAGGCTCACAAGACTGAGAGAATAAAATTATATGCTAGTTTAAAAAAATGCAAAATACAAATTGAAGAATATTCATTAAGTCATCTGTTAAGCAGTGTAAACGAAACAAAAATTATTAAGGCAATATATTACTATACATTGAATAGTTGTATGTTAAGAGAGAAAATGATGGAAAACTCTCTGAATGAATCAGAATGTACTACTAATACCACGATGTAATCCCCTATTGCAACAAAGATTTTTTAATGTATCTTTTCAAGCAATGAAACCTTATTATTATTATTTCATTAATTTGGCGTGACAATATTGGCATGCACTTTTGACGGAAGAGTCTCCTTTTTTCAAAAAAAAAAACAGTAAACAGTATCACTTAATTTCTAACACACAACAATCATCATAATAATTTGATGATATGAACAATCACTTTTTCACTTTTATAATTTAATACTTCATATGTAGATTATTATATTTATTTACATACAAATTGAATGAACAACTGAATAATGTCACGTTGTTTTGGCCACGTGCGAGATTCGCGAGGTTATGATCTCAACATACAATCAAACGAATGGAAGAATCGAAGGAAATCATATCCCCTCTCCGTTGCTCTGGCCCAATAGCAAAGCGACCGTTTTATATAGTCCGACGACTAAAGAACTGCAACGTATATGTCCAGCACGAAAACAACGACACGACGGAAAGTTCCCCCTCTCACGTTTACCCCTCAGAGAATTTCTTGATGGTGCTGAAGTTTGCAGACAAATCGATTTTATTTTACTCTCAATTTTTTGAGAATATCTCGAAAACTAAGTGAGATAGAGCTTTTTTGCAGCTCTTTAAATTCTCTATAAGAAAGGTCATTGTGAAAATTACTGTATTCCACTTAGTTTCCAAGATAGTGTTAAAAAATCATTAGTAGAAAAAATTAATTTGCAAATGTCAGCATCATAATTCGTGGTGAGTAGCGAGAGTTTAAGAATTCTCATTTTTAAAAAACCGTGGAAAATATAATAAAAGGAAACTCCAATATATTTGGCAGGAGATTTTATTGATAACTTGCAAAAACTATACATGGGATAATAGAATTAGTTTACTCATCGATAAACTTATGAAACATTTCAACATTTAAATATTATTAGCAAATAACATCACACTATTAAACCTTATCAGTCGAGTCAATCACAGTCATCGAAATTTGATGACTTTTACTTTTAGAAAGTTCTTTCTTACGTTTACGAAATTGGCAATTGAATTGATTTCAATTTATCATTAATTCTTTGGAAATATCCCTTTACAATATTTTCTAAAAAAAGTGATGAAAAAATGGAATCAATTTAACTGCAAACTTTTTTAATTTCCTGAACATAATACTTTTACTTCGTTTTTTTCTTAATTAATAATGCTTACTCTAATTCAATTGACCACAGTCATAAAGTTTTCCTGAGTATTAATAATTAAGTGAAAATACTTCCAGTCCCTTACTTTTAACTTGAAATGACATCCACTCTGTTAATAATAAAATAATCATAATCTCAAGTCATGACTAATTTTTTCAATAGCGCTTACTCTAATTCAATTGAACACTGTCATAAACTTTTTTCCTGAGTATTAATAATTAAGTAATAATACTTTCAGTCCCTTACGTTGAACTTTGAATGACATCCACTTTTTTATAATAATAATAATATAATTATCATAATCTCAAGTCATGACTAAAATTTCCAAATGATGTGGAATTTTGCAGACAAACCTTTTTTTCTGTTAACAGTTTTTTTGCTATATCTTGAAAATGAGGCAAGATAGCGAAATTGTTGTCGAGATTTTTTGTAGTCCTTAAAATTCTCTATAAAAAAGGTCTTGATAAAAATTTCTCTATCTTGTTCAATTTTTCAAGTATCACCGAAAAGAGATATAGGTGTAAAGAGATAAAAAAGAATATTCCCAATTTTCTCTCCTCATCTTTTTTTGAGAAAATTTGAAAAAGTAATGGAGATAAGCCTTTTTTTCACTCCAGCTTTTTTGTAGCTTTGAGAATTTACTACGAAAAAGGTTCAGTTCAAAAAAGGCGTATCCTCATCAGTTTCTGAAATATTTTTCAAAAAAATGAGTGCCAAAAATTGACTTAGATTTCTGCATAGAAATCGGATTTTTTAACATTTCTTAATCCTAGAATAGATTGCCTTTTTAAAAAAATATTGAAAATCAGCATGCAATTGCAAGTTATCGAAGACTCCTGTCCGAACAATGTGATATGGAAATGATGATGAGGTACGTATACTTGAAGCTAATCAAGTTTCGATTTTTTTACGTCTTCAGCCATCGGAGAATCAGTGCTCTCTCTCTTGAAGTTTAACGAAGGTGCTTCAACCGCCTCATCCATTTTATCCTCGGTCATCTGTGGAGCATCACGAATGAGTGCAATATCATCCATTGTCGTGCAAGATATCACGAAAGCGTCCCCACGACGTTCAATTTTACCACTGACTGAGATTTTCATTCCCTCCAATAACTCCTTTTTTGGAATGAACGATGTAACATGAACAGTTATACGGTGCACATCTGTGCAAATCATGCCTACACCGTAGGCACCGTTATACGGTGCACATCTGTGCAAATCGTGCCTTTCGTAGCTGGTACCATAAGATGTAGTGACGGTTCTAAAGTGTTCTTTAATCCATCCAGTAATGAGAACTGGTCCACGTGAAATGCAAACATCTTTCATCTCAATCGACGTGTATATCGTCTGGTTATCTCCAGCTTGATCACCACGCTTCGCCACGTCAAAATTCCCCAAGACTTCCAAGCTACTCGCGCGTCCATAATGAAATTCATTGATGCTCACATTTTCCCCCGATCTTCGAAATGATGCATGTGACTCTTTGACGATGCTGCCACTGAGCTTCAAAACCTGAAAAAAAAATAATTTCAGTATAATGCAGTTTTCAGGAAAACGTGGAAATTTTCAGGATAACGTGGCAGGATAGTGTGACAAAATGAAAAAAGGCTTATTTTTCCCCACTCTCCCCTGTCTGCGGATGTAAAAAAAATGACAATTTTCCATTCGCCATTATTTGTAAAGAGTGTCGAGACTTTCTAAAAAGACTCATCTCTCTATCTCACCTATTTTTATGTGACATGCACATAATTATTCTCTCGCTTGAAGGTCGAGGTTCCCAAAAAATTGTTGATGGAAAAAACAATATTCAAGAGAGAGAGGAAGGGAGTGAGAGAGGGAGAGAGAGAGAGAGAGAGATTTGAAATATTTTACCTGATACATCTCGATCTTTTCAGCGAATTTCCTGGCATCTTCCCCCAGAAGATAATGCGAGCCCTTCGACCGTCGTTGTTGTTGACAATGCATTTATAGATCCACTTGAATTAGGATGTTGGTATTTCTTTTAATCCTTCGATACTGTCCACGTAGCCCACGATTTTCCCAATGGGAAAAAGTAGGACAATTACCACGTGGCAATGAGAGGTTATAATCTCTCATTTTTATGAAAAAAATTGAAAAATTTCGAAAGATACTTACATTAATGGAACGTTTAGAGTGAAATCGTCGATAGCTCTATTGGAGGTGAATTTTATCTTCTGAGATGCCATGATTTTTAACAGATACTGCACTTTGCAATGGAACCAACAATTTTGCGTAGCACGTGTTGAGGAGGCGCCGGCCAAGAGAAAGAGCGAGAGAGAGGGATCGAAACTGAAACCGAAATGACCGATAGATGTCGCGTCGGTTTCGGTCTTACGTTTACGCATTTTTGAGATACTTTCGATATATCGTGATTCCGACTCCTCGTCTCCTTTTTAGAATAGGATTATAAGTCAATATAGGAGCTGCTAAAAAATCTGACCCGAGCGAAAGTGAGAGTAGGACCGCTCGTATTCAATAACGAAGCAGCTACGTCAAGATCAAAGTGGAGAAAATTCCATTTTCCTCTCAAAACTGGATGCAGGGATGGAAAAATCCATTTGGAAGAATCACGCAGTCTGTCTGAATCCGATGAAACACTCCCAGAGATGCTGCATGAGGTGGACATTCGCCTAGAAAGCGATCATTGGAGAAGACCTCTGCTGAAAATACCTGAGCAAAGGGCTACTTTGAGGAGGAAGGAAATTTTAGATTTTCAAAAGACAGATTGGATCTCATGGGGAGATTCAATGATTCCAACACTTACAGAAATTGCAAGCATAAGTTGTGAAGGGCACAATCGAATTTTACAGGAATGGTTTATGAAGTTGCCTTCAAAAAATCTTAGAAATTGGAGTACTAGAAGAATGCAGGTGACGAGCATGACAGATGAGAACGCGAAGACCTGTACAAAAAGTAATAATTTGAACAGTCGTTGTAGAAAAGCATCTTTAAAGTTATCTCCAAGACTACAAATGGAAGGAACTTCAACTTACAACATTGATAAAAGATGGTTAATTAACGCAGTGGACGTTGTAACGAGGCTAGAAATTGGGGAGGAATTCCTGCCTCGTTGTGCGTGTATAGGTTGCGTGCGTGTGTGTGTGTAGTAGGTGCGTGTGTGTGTTTAATGGCGGACGTCTGTTTACCATTTAAAGAGGGCTCTCTACGACGGAAATCCGGAACTACCAACGTTGCTCAGTGTACTGCAGCGCCCTCTGTGTTAAGACTCACCGTCAATTACTTGGAATTAATATTCGGGGTTATTCTTGAAATAAATAATGTAAATTACCATTTGTATAACGAAATATCTCTTTAATTAACCCAAATGTGACAAGGTCCGATATATTACAGTTTGAATTTGGCGCCGGGGAATAATGCGACACTTTGTTGGGCCGTGAGTGTACTGTCGTACTTGAGATGTACGGTCGTTGGAATATGCCGTGAATGTACCTGAGTACGAATTGAGTTCGCCGGCCGGCGTACAATATGGCTGACCACGTGGCACGAGGCAACACCTGTTGACGATTTTATATTCCTCTTTTATGATCTATTATTCCCAGAATCGTCCGGAAATAATATAATGAATCTATTGCTCAACTATTTTTCATCAATTATACTGATATTTCCGATTAACCAATGCCCAGATGTTCGAGATAATTGTGGATTATTTCCACTTATGTTTAATTGGCGTGGGGACGCCGATTACGTTCTCGGAATTTTTGCATCATCCTTTTTCTCTAAATAATTAAATCTTCGGCCAGACTCGATGCCGTATTTATCCACAATTAGTCTCTCCTTTTATCCGGATCAATTAACCCACAATATTCCCCTAATTAATATTTGTTTGATTATACTGAGGCTGAACACGCGGTAACGAAATCAGACTTACTTGTGACAGCCAAACTCTTTACTCCGAATTTCTTACACTAATTTCTCACTTGGAGTCTTTCCAATTAATTCACTTATGCTAATCCCTTTTAAGTCTTTTATTCATTTAAAAATACTGCACTTATCACTAATTATCCTTAATTAAATTGACTTAATTGTACGGAACTTAAATTAACGTTATCTGCTTTTGGCAGTTGACACAGGAGTAGGGGTTTCCTCTTTAGTCGTGGTTTCACTCCTGTCTCCGGAAGGTGCTGCCTCTACCGCGGAACTGTCGATAATCACTTATCGACCGTAAAGATCGTATCTTATCCGGAGGAGGAGGAAGAGGGCGCCTCGACGATCACCCCTTTTACGACCACCTCGTAACAACGTATACATCAACGAAGTATATGTATTTCAGGAGAAATCATCCGGAGACCAACAGCATGTGCTTCAATTGAAGAGAAACAACCCTCAGTTACCCTTAAAAATAAGAAAAACATTGCGAAAAATCATCCACGGGTATCAGGGGACAATGTCACTGAAGGAGCTAGCAAGTATTATAAATATTGAATTAAATTTAATTTCTTTAAAAATCCGAAAGAAAGAATCAGGTGAAGCGGGCGTCGAATTACAACATAGGTCGAATGAGATACAGCAGGCAAGTGGTCGACGCACTGAGTCAAGGTTGCTGACGCATGCATTCTTTGACGGTCGATTGACGGCAGCGTCGAATTCAGTAAAGAATGGATAGGCCAAAGAGAATCAACAATGAAAATAAAACGAATTAAAATTGTGCGAGTTCAAGAAATCGACCTACATAATTATGAAATCCTAATACACGATGGAAAATTTGGAGAGATCTTAACCCACCGTTATTTCAACAATAAGAATGAGGGTGTGACCAAGGAAGAAGATGGACTCAGGACAGGACTCATTACAATGAAGCATCAAAAGAAATAAAAAATACTCCATCTATTTTTGGAAACAAAAATTGAATGTGACGTAACAAAAGTACAGTGCAATAAACTAGAAAGAGTCCACTACAGTGAATCCTGGAATATCCCAAACAAATTGGTCACAAACGTTGCATCTCCAGTCCAGAGGAGCCAATGGGATGTGGCAAGGACGACGGGAAGAACCTGCCATCAGCGAATGAAGGAGTTCCAACCACAAGTCGAAATACCTTCCCATGTTTTTTTGAAACGTCATCGCCTGTATAAAGAATTCAAGAGTTATTATGAGGAAAAATCAATTATTGAAGAAAAATATATACTAGAATGGATGACAAAGAATAAACTCACCGAAGGCACACGAGTGCAACGTTGGATGATTACTTTGGGGTCCCAGGATCTTGAAGCTACAGAACAATGTCTAGAAGCTGGTTCTGATGACTTCACTCTACCCGTTGAACCACGAGTCACTCGTTTTCCACGAGAAATTTTGAAAGTTCGGGGAATAATGCGTGTAGAAAAATTTTTTTTTGGAGACTTCTCCTTTAGTACACGGGGAATAACGGTTGTAGCAGAAATCTTCCTTGAGGACTTCAGCACGTTAACATTCCTTCGTCGAGTACAGTGGGATAAATCCCTACATAAAGAACACTTTTTTGAGACACTGGAAATCTTTAAAACACTACTTGATTACGGAGCACTTGTTTCCACAAAAGTAAAAAACTCGAGTGAAGAAAAACCAAGGAATAAAGAAAATTTTGTGCATTCTGACGCAGAATCAGCATGCTCAATGCTCGCTGACACCTCAAGAAGAATTCAGCATTTGGGCAAGCAAAATTCGATCAGGAAAAAAAAAAGAAAAAAATTTTTTTTTTAAGGGGGAGGAAACAGGAAACGAGTTAAAACTCTCATAGTTGGACAGCTAAATTTTTTTTATATAAACAATCAGAGGGACCTTTTGGTTCAACGCTGGTTAAAAAATGTAATTCCTGATATCTTTCAATCATCAGATGGAAGTTTCGGCTCATCGCTGGTTCAGCAATCTAATTCCTCATATTTTTCAACCATCAGATGGGTCTTTCGGCTCAACGCTGGTTCAAAAATATAATTCCTCATATTTTACAATCATCGAATGGGCCTCTTGGCTCAGCGCTGATTCAAAAATATACTTTTTCATACTTTTCAACCATTGAATGAAAAGTTCTCCCGTTAATTCTCGCTGATTTTTTCCCCAGCTAGTAAGCAAACTGAAGAGAGATTAAAAAATTATCGAATCGTCTCTTATTTTCAAACAGTTATGAGGATTTCACTCCTCGAAGAATATACAAAGGAACTATATTAATGCATTGCTAGGAAACAATATAGCTAGATTTTAATGGATTCATATTAATTTATTACTCGGAAGGAATTCAACATATTCCCAACTAATTATTCTGATTTCTGATTCATTCATGCATTTATCAATGCCAATCGGCTTTCAATAACAGTATACATGATTCATATAAATCAAGAAGAAAAAATTCTACCGTATTCTCCGTGAATGACGAAATTACATCGGTTTCCCTGTCGTTTCCAGAAGGTACCAATTACCACCGGGGTACAATTCATGAAAGGTCTCCTCAGCCTGCTTCGGTGCAGTCAATCTCGTATCCCTCGCTGGTCTCAATCAGGCTCTCCATTGCAGTCGGAGGTTGTGGTAAATCCGATTAGTTGATGCAGTGTTCAATAGGTTTCTCAAAACAGCGACTTCAAAGGTAGTTTTTGGAGGTATTCTCTGAGTGAGACGAATCGAGTCTATCAGCTCAAAATAGTCCCAGATTCCTGGGTGAGACGCTCAGAATTCCGTCACGAACTTGATCTGCTCATCGACGACAATTTCCGCCATTCTCCAGATTCTCGACAAGTGGAATCAGGTGAGGAGTTTTCGGCAACCTTCTTGGCTGAGCTGAACGTGCTGCATGATCTATGAAATTGAATAGAATTTAATTTAACAGGATTTTTTTTGATCGAGTTTAAATTGATTTCCGGCTTTTTAAGAATTGATTCCAATGAAGAGGGGGGGGGGGATAAAGGTAACTTTTTCCTTGCGCTATCATTGATCATGCGCTCTTCTTCTGAATATCTCAGAGATGACGGAGTTCCAATAAACTCATTATGGAATTCCATGGTGAACTATTTAATGAACTACGGAAAATCGCTCCTATTGATTCTCATTTCAACAATATATTGAATTCACTTCTCTGTTCGTTCTGCGTAAGCTCCACAGAAGGCAGGCAGCCCACAAGATTCTGAAACACTGGGGTCGTTCCGAGGTTGACGAAACAATCTGCCGAGGTTGACGAAATTTCGGGATTCGGAGAACTAACATCTGCACTAGCTATATGTGTGAAAAATCAGTACAGCAGAATTAGAAAAAGGAAAGGTTAATAGCTCACATCGACAAATCAAGCGCACATTGGGATCAGCATGAAGTTTTTTCCACTGTGCCCTGAATTCTTCAAAAGAAAATAGATCCCCATGAAGAAGGGAAAATTGAAATAGGAAACAACTTCCTGCTTACCGTTATCAACTGAATCTATCAAGATCTACCCTTCAACCGCGGCACGATTTTCTAAAAAAAAAATAGGAAGAGTTGTAGGCTGGTTTAATGAATTGAATTGTCAAATTAGGGAACAATCGGGATCATTTTTCTTGTCATAGGTATGCCAAATAAAAATATCACTTTTACTGATTGAGAAGACAAATTCTCTTTAAGGACCCATTTTGAAAGTCTCACTTCCTAACACAAAAATTATTTCATTCAATATTCTTTCATGTTGCTTCGTATCCAAGATGATTGGTAGAAGTGAATGAGACAATAATGACCTGTTTCACTTTTGTACTACTAATCTGAAAGTACGGAGAATCACGGAGTCATATGTATAAGAATTGACTCGAGATGATTTATTCCGAGAAAATCCCTGAAATATAATTCACTCCCGATTAATTCCCATTTACATTAAAGTTTCTCTACTTTTTGGAATATGGATCGACTTCCGTGGCTAGAAAGTCAGAAAATTTCGTTACTCACCGTGTTACTGATGTGCAGGGCACGTTGATTCTCTTCTCGTAATCCTTAATTTTGGTCACTGAACGAAAGTTTGATCTCTAATGCTTTCTTAATTAATCCGAATTTTTTTGTTCCCTTTTATGTCACTGTATTTATTTGCCTTGATTTCACCTTCACTATAAATGAAGAATATGAATTCACAAAATGGTCACTATTTGATTTAAAATTCTGCCTTCGACTATATCATGAGATTCTGACGGATAAAGGTGTACACAGACGATTTGATTCTACTTTAATGGTAGAAAGCGAGTTTCATGTATTGTTTCTATTTCTATTGTAAGGATAGAGTGATCAACCGCACCGTTATTTGCGGTGTTGATCGGGTTGTAAAATAGGAAATCGAATGGTCAGCCGCACCGTTATCTGCGGTGTTAACCGGGCAATATATGTAAGTGATTGAGGTTAATTGAGAGTAGTCAACCGCACCGTTATCTGCGGTGTTGACCAGGTTGTAGAGTAGTCAACCGCACCGTTATCTGCGGTGTTCACCAGGTAATAATCTTAGGTTGGAATAGTTTAATTTAGGAATGAGTAGTCAACCGCACCGTTAACTGCGGTGTTGACCAGGTTAAGTTTTTAAGGCTCTGAAAACGAGAAAATAATTGATTAATTAAAAGAAACTCGGTTTCCGTAAAATAACTTTAAATTTATTCAAATAATTCATTCAAAACTAGTAGCGCGAGGCTTCGTCAGATCTCAGAATAAAGAGGCAAAATTATTCGTTTCAGTTCAATGCGGTTGCGAGAGAACGATTCACTTGATAATTGAAATCGAAATAAATTAAAGTTGATTCGAAAATAAAAACTCTAATAATAAAAAAATTCTAAGTTGTGATTCAATAAACATATTCTAAGTTCCGATTGACAGAAAAATTCTAAGTTCCGATTGCGTAAAAATATTCTAAGTCCCGATTCACTAAAAATTTTCTAAGTCCAAACTGAATAAAATTATTCTAAGTCCCGAGTGAGTTACCGCGACCGCGTCCGGAGGAGGAAGTCTTTACCAGTTGAAGTTGAGCGATGAACTGACTGACGGAGCCTCGCGCATCTAGGTATATGGACAGTTCGGCGGCTTGAGCCGGTAGGGTGGGAGTACAATAAGTGGGGATGCACTGTGAGTTTCTGGCGCTACTAGGTGGCTGGTGGTGACTGAGCTGGTGGGGAGCACCTTTCTTCTACCCTTGTGCTGTAGCCTGTCCATGCGCTGAGGCTCATATATATGTATGTTATGATATACTAGTTTTACAATAAAGATTATTACATTAAAAATACAATATTGTTGTTTTCTTATATATAACCTTATTTTTGACATATTAATATGTTGTTTTTTTATGATTTTAAACATTTTTCAAGTTGATTTTTCACTCATCGGAAATGACTTCCTTTTTGCATCCTGATGTGTACCTTATAAACAAATATTGTCAAATCCACTTAGAAGTGGGATAAATTAACGATTTTCTATATTTGAGCTTATTTTCGGCTAAATGAACAAATTTTAATATCAAAAGTTTTTTATCATTTTTTTACAAACATTTGATTGTTAATAACTTTGTTAATTAACAATATTGGGAATCGTTCTATCATGCATTTGAAAGGCCGTCGAATTTAGTGATTTTTAGCGTTGGATTCATTTTTCTAATTTTTATAGTTTCGGAGTTATTTCTATTTAAAGTCGGATGACCTTGAAAGTGCTAATTGTTAATAACTTGTAAAATAATTGCTTTAAAAATATAAGCTCAATTGCGTTTGGAAGGGACTATTTTTATGTATTTTTCAAATTTGGTTCCATCTTCCTAAGTTAATAACTTTTGTTGTTATTCAATTGTTAATTAAAGCCTGAAAATTGTTTTTCAGAAATTTTGGTTTTTCTCTGATTTCCTTTCATGAACTTTTAGTATGAATTATTTAATGATTTTACAAAAGAAATTCGTTCCTTAATATTGATTATCGTAAAAGTTATTGTTTTTTGAATTTTGCCATGTGTTTAGTATATCTATATATATGTTGTTACGTAATTCCTGAGCCTAACGGTAAGCTCAGCAATTAAGCACGCTTGAAAAGCACCCAATAGCCAAAACAAAATTCGAAACAAAACCAAAAAAAAAATGGGCGCCAGGATGTATGTCAACATCCGATCAATCTTAAATTGATCTAAACCACAACAACAAAATCAAAAAAAAATCAAATAAATTAACCACAAACTCGAATACTCCCTTATTCAGCACGAACTAGTTCAGTCTCCCCCTCAGGGTCGCTGTTGTGGGTTTGAATAAGGAGTGTAAATAATTCCAAACAATTTAGGGGATAAAATAAAAATTTTATATAAAAAAATTAATTATAAATTATTAAACCCCTGCGTTACATCGGCGAGTGCGCAGCACAATAAATAAAATATTATAAATTTCTAAACAAATAAAACAATTCCAAAATGAATAAACAATTAATTACAAACAAATTCTTTCGAACCAAATTTAAAATCAAGTTAATCAAATGAAAGAATTTAATTAATTAACAAATTGATTAATTTATTAATTAATCGTCAACGCATAATAAAGTCATCAATAAAAAAAAATATTCAAGAAGTTACATTCAAATTCAAACTCTCAAGAAATTAATGTTGCTGCCACCTACAGTTATCTTTCGCAACGAAACGAAAGTAACTAGTGTCCCTAGTCTAGTGCCCCTAGTGACAATTTTCCTAGATGTAACTATCATCTCAAGGATATGTCAACAATGAAATTAATTAAATTAATTTAATGAAAAATTAATTTAACCAAAAAAAAATTCCTCAAAATATTGAATAATAAAAAAAATAATTACAAACAAAATTCAATATATTTTAGAAAGTCGCGAGACTAAAATTCCAAAACAAATTCCAATTAATTATCTTTGGCCATGACGCCAAAATATATCCGTTAATTGAATTTTCTCAATTCGCGACATTTTATCCAAACAACAAAAAAAAAATATTTTCTAAAAAAAATATTTTTTTCGAGAAACGAGCACGAGAGTTCCAAAAATTATTTTAACAAGATTAATGTTTCCAAAAAAAAATTATCGATTAATTCGCCGATAAATGGTAATTACCTCCATGGCGTCACTTTCTACTTGGCGTCATTACGCTAAAAAAAAAAATCAATTTCCTCGACCACGAAATTAATCACCGTACAAAATTTAATTAAACAAAAATTTGCTCACCAGATTATGCCAAAATTAATTTCAACGTGAACAATATTTTTTTTTTCAATTCTAATTAAATAACAATTAGTACAATTAATTCCAATGAATTAATTTTTCAAACGTGAAAATGGCGATTATACAAATTGTGCAAAGAGACACGACAAAACATGTGTCTACTCTACGGCACACCAAACGAGAATCCTCCCGACAGCAAACGCTGTACACCGGCTAAGGCGTCTTTTCTGGGAAGGACTCTTCTCATTGGTCAATCCCAGACTACGTCAGTTAACCCAGTATAACCTGACGACAATAATTTCTTCTTTTCAATGACAATAAATTCCAACGAAGACAATTGAGAAACTCCAAGTCGATGACATTAGAGTTGGGACAATTTTATCAAGTCCAAGGATGCAACCAAAGTTCATTTAAATGTCTCAATTAATTCTTCCGATGAATCTTGTCATTGGCGCCAAAACTTTCGTCCAATTAACCGACTCCTTCTGTAATGTCGATTCCCTTCATCATCGTCCATCTGGTGTCTCCCTCTTCCAGTCTAGAGACATCAACTCAATTGACGACAATCCAATGAGCGTTAACATACAAAATTAACCAATCGGCATTAATTTTACATAATTTATACTGAGATTGAACTCTCGTGATTCGTTTGTTTTGATTCTCAGTTGGTGGTCCAAAACTATTAAAAATTCAAAATTAATTACGCGCCCAGACGACAAAAAGTAACGTAATCCAAATATCACGTTACAATGTGAATAAATTTGAATATTGAATAACTTTGTTGCTATTGGTTTTTTCATTTCCATTTCTGGAGGTTATATTCTTCTGATGTGATTATCTTTGTAATCTATAGGTTTTGATAATTCTCTAATGATTCTTCATCTAAATTGTTTATAACAAATTATTATAAATATTAACTTTTGTCAAATTTTCTTAGCGTATCGTGTAGCTTGTATTTTTTCATTAAGTTTAGTGTTAGTTTGGTTTCTTAATTATCATAATTTTGAAAGATATGAATTTTTGAAAGTTCAGAAATAATAAATTTTGCATGTGTGTGTGGATATATGCTATAATATTCATATCTCGGTTAATTATAAATATTAAGAGTTCATTTCCAGTATACTCCAATATCCCAGTGTCAACTACATTTTACGTCCATTTTCGTATTTTTACGATTAGTTTTTGCATAAATTGTTTATAACAAATTATGTTGCAAATTAAATTTTTGATGATTTTTCATCTGGAATCGACAGTTTAGATTATTTAACGAATTTTAGCATCGGAATTGTTCGTTAATCACAATATTCGAAAGAGTTATGATTTTTCAAAAGTTTGACATAGAGTTATGGGAGTCACTGGTGGGGGAAGTTTTGTCCACAGCGTGTGACTGTGCGCACCTACTTAATGAAGGTCGCTGAAGCAGACCTGGGCATATTTCAGGTAGTTGGGAGCTCCGCGCTTTAATCCCATTACCACTCCTTCTACCTGAAGCGTAATCCGGTCATAAACCGGAAAATATTTCGAAATTATTTGAAAATATTTCGGTGCACCGACATTTTGGAGAGGGAGCTGAGTGCGAGTACGCGTATAATTTCGAGTCTTTTGGATGTATTTCCATTCAACACGCGTAAAAAGCTCGTGATAGTTGTGTTATCTCGCTGAATTCAAAAGATATCTCCGAGAAATGGTGGCGAGGAATTATTCCACTTTTTTTTAATTTAAAGATGTTATTTTCTAATTATAATTTTGCCTACTTTTGGCTAATATTTTATCAATGCTACTCAATGGAAACCACGGGAAGGTGGTACACGGAGAGAAAAATTCATGAAAATTCATGGTGAAAGATCCAGAAAAATTACCGGACTGAGCAGTAACCATGTGATATAGTGGCCTCAGCACGAAAAATTGCGAAGCCAGTCCGGAAAATTTGACACTGACGGGTTCGTAAAAATTTGAGTCTCAGTAAATAAGAATTCAGTTCTTCTAAATGAAAATGTATTGGGACGTCACAGTAATAATTCAAATTCCCGTAATGAAAATTCTGTTCTAATTAGTAAAAATTCTGTTCCATTCAATGAAAATTCAGGTCGAGTGAATGGAAATTTCATCACACTACCAGCGAAAATTCAGTGTCACAAAATGAAAATTCAATGATGAAACGATGAAATTTGTATATACATTTTTTCTTGTGTTGATCATCATAATTATTATTAGTTTTTCATTATTCTTATTCATTTTTTATCCTAAAAAAAAATTTATTTTACATCCATTTTCTAACCATAAAGACTCTAGCAGAGATGAACGGTTTTCGCAGAAAGAAAAAAATGTTCTCGGCTCTAGTTTAAGAATTGGCATTTCCAATGCAAAAAAAATGACGGAAAAATGGAAAATCGAAGCTAATCTGCTCATTCCTGAAGGAGAGGGGAGAATCGGACTGACCCAAGTAACAGGATTGCCGTCCGGCATTGTCCGTACTAATGAAGGTCGAGAGCACCGGGAGCCCAAAGATCTCGATTTGCCCAGGTCTGCGCTGAAGGCCGGCACGGTCAATACTTTTCCGTTGTCCTTTAAACATGAATATTTCTGTTTCTATTGAAACGAATTTCATTGCAAATTGGTATTTAAACATTTTTGATAATACTTCACTTGTTTATGACAGTTTTGTTCGTTTCTCATGATTTGTTAATATACTTTGTTGACGGACTTTTCAGACTTTTTGATGGATTGCGATGAATTTGATTATTTTCTGTTTGACTTTGCTGACTTTTTACTTTTTCTTGTAATTTCGTGTATCATGGACCTGTTTCAGGTGAAATCGGTCCAGACATTGGAATTGTGGGCATTCTCAACTGAATGATCCTTGATACTTAATTATTGTTGAAAAATACGTATGATCGCGCAGATCAATGCGTAACAGGAGTGCAATCTAGGGGGTGATTTTCGCCATTTAATTCTAAAGGATATCTCTGAAAGAACTGGAATTGCATCATTTTTTGGTAAATCTTCTTCGTAAAAAAATATAACGATTATGCAGAGAATTTCTAGTAAAAATAACACTATCAAGTTATAATCAAATGGAAACGTGAAATTACTATCTCAAATGTGCTTGGAATTATTATTATGCTTTCAGCTGCCAAAATAGTTGAGAAAAGTAATTTCGTCACTCACGTCTCTCCTCTTCCGGAAGATGCACCATGTCCAGCGAGACCATGCCTCTCTCATGGTAAAAAAACTTCTTATACATGAGCCATTGGTCATTTTACACTTGGCTTTGGATTAAAATATGTCGAAAATTATGCAAAATTCATCGAGGCATGCTGTGAATGAACTTTAGAGGGAAGATCGACGAGCAAAATAAGAAGAACGCTGTTTTTCTACGACCAGTAGTTTCCGAGATATCATTTCTTGAATGAGTAGTTCAGAAACAATGGATGAGGCCCAATAGCAGATAAATGAGCGCTTGGACGTCCTTTCTGAATTTTTCATTCAAAAATCGAGATCTTAATAACTACGAGTCGTGAAAAAACGGAGGTTTGCTTATTTATTCGTTAATCTTCCCTCTAAATTTCATTCACAGCATGTCTCGATAACTTTTGAATAGTTTCCGAGATATTTCAATCCAAAGCCGAGTGTGAAATTACAATTTTTCAAGAAATAAAGAAATAAAGAACAAAAATGTTCCATGACAATTCCTCCTTTGAATGACAATTTTCCGTAATTTTTCAAAAAATCATTTAGATAAATTCCCATACTTTTCTCTCCGTGTATTGAAAAGAAAAATATTAAATAAAAAAACACAGGCTTCCCCCACCACCCGGAGAGCAACCCGACGGCAGCAGCAAAAATTTCCCCTTCCCGCCACTACTATACTACCACGTGGCCCTCAAAGCCTCACACTCGTTTCGTGACGCGAGAAAAAAGTTGGTACCCTCCCAAAAGAAGTTTCACTTCAAAAAATCCCAGGGATGGCGTTTTCAATTGCAATCCATGCCGAGGGAATCTTTCAATGTTCTCCATAAACGCTGTGGAGCCAGTCATACTCTGAACCCAATCGTCCCCATTACAATGACGTATTGTAGGCAGATAATCGAGCTCTAGTCTAATCTTCACATTTTGCCATAATCTATGATCGCAATTGCTAAGGGAATGATTATAAAAAATTTATAGAATCGTCACGATTATGAGTAGAGGAAGGTGGATGAGTATGGACACAACAGCTTAAAACGACAATGGTTGATTTCGGTCTTTCATTCATATGAAATATGAATAACTTCTATTCATTCATATGAAATTCACTCGAAGCAGATAGAAATATTAAAGATAGTTTTTCTTTGTGATTGCCATGAACAGATGTGAAAATTCCCCATGAAAATCATATGTCAGGAGAAAATGAGGTGAAATCTGATATGAAGTAAAAATTAATTCTCTGAAATAAACTTGAGAGAAATAAATTATGGAATGGATCGAGAAGAATAAAATTGTATGAAATCTCGAAATAAATCAAGAGGAATGAGAAAAAATTAAACTGCGGGAAATAAATAGAATGAAATAGAATGAGATAAAATCGCGAGATAACTTGGAACTACAATTCAAATCCAAGGACGAATAATCTATCAATTATATTCATTGCATTACATTAATTTTCTTTTCCTTTTTCTTCGTTTTCCTAAATTTATCTTTAAATTTCGCAGTCACTTCAGCATGAGTCCCGGCAGAGAAGAAGCTGACCTGATAGGGAATACTAGCTGAAAAAAAATAGGCTGGAAAGAACAGACTGACTGAAGGGGCAAGATTGGCAGAGGAGGAACGACAACGTCAGATCAAAGTGGGAGCCTTCAAGAAGCTGACAATTCCAGTCACCCAGCAGGATCCGCCACCAAGACCACATATCTTCGTTCAGCCATTCAACGCCGACAGGCCGTCACTATGGTTCGCGCAGGTCGAGCTACAATTTGATCGATATGAGATCCAGACAGAGCCTGAGAAATTCACACTTGTAGCTCTGCATATTGAATCCAGAGTCACTGTAGAGGTGGCGACGGTGATTCAAAACTAGAAATAACTAGGGGTGAGCAATTGCTCGCTCGCTCGCGAATGGAGGAGTGCGTTACTGCTGATTAGAAGGAATTAGTGAGAATGTATTGTGATGAGTGCGACTCCAAGCTGCACTAAGAACTTCCCGATAATTCCTCTCACTTACCATTAGAAAAAATGATGGATGATAAAAACGATAAATAACAACAGAAATGACCATGGAAACTATCTAAAAATGTTGGGGAGATCTCAAAATATGGAGATCAATAAAAAAAATCGATTCTTCCTTTTCGGGGGTAGTGCATAGACTTCTCTTTTTGGGAAATTAAGAAGAACTTGATAATGTTTTTCTTAAAAAACTGAGAAAGTACTAGATCGATTCCGATCAAAATCTAATGACCGCGAATTTATGTCAAGATGCTTCGATTACGACATCGATCACCTCGATCACATTATTAATCTATGAGAAAACGTGAGCGAAAGAATTGATCACGGACATACACACACACACAGACATGATGGTGGAAACTATCAAAAAATGTTGGGGAGGTCTTAAAACATGAAGATCGATCAAAAAATCGATTTTTCATGTTCGGAGCCATTACATAAACTTCCCTGATCGGGAAGTTGATAAAATGTTTTTTCCCCTCAGATGATGTCCGTATAAATTAGCTCCTGAAGCAGGAGACCCTGGGGGGAGAGAACTGTTGCAGTACCTTTGTCATTTGTGAGAAATTAAAATATTTGGGAAAATGCGTTCTCCCTATAGCCCTGACCTTATCCATCCAATACCTTAATTTCCACCTTCGGCCCCCTTCATCCAAACCACTCCTCCCCGACATAGCCCTGGAGCTCGATGCGGCCCCAAAAGTAGCGTCCCCCAGCTCCACTTAACCGGTAGCTCAAAAATAAAAGGAATGGACGCCAGATAAGTTTTAATACTACTGGATTTATCTAACCAGATTGCGGCTATGCTAGGCTAACTCAGATGGTGGAGAGCGGGCGTGAGTCTAGGGCACACGCAGAAGTCGCAAAGATGCCGAAAAAAAAATTAGTAAAAGATAACCGAACCGTAATAGCGAGAGAATAGGGAATAGATAGGGAATAGAGAAATAAGATAGAAGTCAACATAGTCCTTACGTGTTCCGCTATTGCCAAGAATAAATTACAGAATCTCACATAAGAGGCTACATACGTTTGAGAGCAAATCTCAAAAGAATGATTACAAAGAGTGGCATAAATTCAATAAAGTAGCTGAAATTTTCTGAATAAGAGAGAGAGAGAGAGAGGCTAAATCTACCTTGAGATAACCAAAAAGATAACCATTGTGCGCCACCATCACCTAAAGATAACCGCAAGGTCATCGAAATGCCTTATTTGAGCATGAGTGATTCGCAAGTTATCTATCATGTAGTAGTTACGAAGAAAACGTCAAGAAGGTAACTCTACTGCTTGGACTCACTCGAAGATAATGAAAAGATAATAATTTGTCGCGAGAATATGATAGGTAACCATAGTGGTAAATGCGCGCCATGAATATGCTTCAGATCACCTCCAATTACTTTTCCCTGGTCTAGGGATTTATCTAGTTTGCCTTGCAACAGTAAAGGAGAGCCTCATGCTCTGCTACCTTCACACTGATGCGGTTGTTAAAGGTAAAGGAAAAGAAATGCTTTGTCTCAAAGGTGAACGGAAAATACGGAGAATTTGGGTTGGAGTCGTTGAGTTCCCAAATAATTGGAGGAATTAACGCTCGACAACCAATTCAGCCTTTCATTCTTTTCCGAGAAAAGGAGACAAGCGATAGGTACAATGAGTGCAAGAGAGATAGAGAAAGCCAGCTCTACCCAAGCATGGGGAGCACGTGTCTTGAGCGTCATTGCATCAGCCGATGACGCGATGGTCAAAAAGTGCTGCGAAGATGCATTCAAATTCCTGAAAATCCTCGGGAAACACTCTGAAGTGCATTTCCACTCATTTCTCCTCATCCTGGCCATTAATTAACATTAAGGGAACCGGCCAGGAGAGAGTAAGAGAGCCATAAGAGATCCGAGAAAGTCCGATGCCTCGTGTGGCGTCCTTTCTCGTCTCACTTTTGCACTCGTAAAATTGGCCTATTTCCCCTGAAATCGCGAAAAAGTCCTCAAATGCATCGTTGCATATTTTTCTCCTCATTTATTTTCCCTCGTTGGCCTTTTGAATTGATTAAGATAGCCGGCCACGGGGGATTTGAGAGAACCGAGAGATTAAGGTGACGCTACAGCCACGTGGCACGTCATTATCACTCAATCATTTCACTGGCTGAAAAAACACCTAAAACACGGAAAGTCGCGATAATTAATATCTCACTAGACTCACCATTTTGTCCTACGCCCTTTGAGATAATTTTTCGGGACGACTGGGGGTATGGGAGACTTGTTTTACCGCGACTTCACGATTTTAATGTGTCAGACGATGTGTACGTTTCAACGACTCTCGGCGAACTGATGCTGCCCTCGAGTCGGTCGTTATGCATAGAGCGGTGGGGGTCAGCCACTCGGGCTGCACCCTCGCGTCTAATTTCGGTACTAGACGGTAGCGAGAAGATGGCCGAAGCTTGGGCTTCGGCGGGAGTAATTCAAATCCGTGAAACTCGGAATATGTAAATTCTCCCTCCGATAAAATACATTATGTTATTTAAATGAAATTGGAATATATTCGGTAATATTTCGGGGATCGGAAAGGATAATGCGGTGAGGTTTTGGGGTTGGTTTCGGGGATCTATTGCGTTGTATTGTAGAGTACAGCTGGATTAGGGGAGGGAGTTCGAATGAGGTGTAGGAATATCTCCTTGGCTGAGGTTTCGGGGCCTCTGAGTGGATGTTTCCTCTCTCTACTCCCTAATTTTTTTTCCTCCCTAAAATACAGGTGGCATGGAAAAAAAACCACGTCACACATTTCAATGCCCTGGTGCCGGACCTTCGGGGAAGGGTCCTGACGGCTCGCTGGCTGAGCCATCTTCCTACTAAAGGGTGACCTTGTCTGGTTGCATAAGACCAGGTGGAACACGTACAGCTAGCAGAGACAGCAGACAGGGTAATGGAGGTCTTGCAGCCAAACATTGTCACTGCAGCACAGCAAGTCCCAGTATTACCAGCAGAACCAGCAGCATCACCAGCTTCATCATCTACTGATGCTCTGCTGGTTCAATCAATTTCTGAAATTAAGAAATTGTCGGCAAATAATGATAAAAATAAAAAGAAAAATACCTCTAAGACAAACGAGAAGCATCGAGCAGGCTGGAGGGATCGTTCTAAGTCAAGGGGCCAGTGCAGGCTCACAAGTGTGAAGCAGGCTGTACTTGAAATTAAGAAATGAGCCTATAAGTCACTGAAGACGGCAGTGGTCTCAGAATTTCTGCTCTCAGAGGGATCTCAGAGTTCCCGGGGATCTCCAAACCTAGTGGCCACCGGAGGAAAGGTTACCCGAGATGTTTACGGGCCTCCATAACTCATATCCGATCAATACAGTTTAGGTGACATCGGAAACTAGTCCCATTCAACAACGCATCCGTCACCTTTCAGTCCCACTCTCATACCTGAAATCGGCAGCTTAGTATGCGAGGTCTAAGCATCATCTGATCCAGGGCTTTTGCCTACTTCCAGCAGCTTACTAGGTTACCAGCCTCCGCCTATTCTGAATGTAGGACTTCCCGACCCACAACATCTCAGTCTCAGTTTCCCGATTCTAATCAGTTGGGTCCCTCTGGGTTGGAGCAAACAGCATGTGTTCTGAAAAGAGCAGTGTCTCACACGGCTGACTTAGTCAAGGTGTGCATGGGTGAGCGCCACCGGTAGTATATTCACGGCCCTCACCATACTGTACACAGCTTGATGAACAGAGCAATGGGCTCTGCGCACCAAACTTACGACATGCTCCGTCCTAGCCGAAGCCCCACCGTGAATTGTCATTCAAAATCCTCGGGAGTTTAACCCCTTTGTGAACAGCATAAATTCTGTTCCTGCAAGTTACTGTGACAACTATCGCACTCTCCTAGCTCGCTCGCTTGAGCCGTAGTGCCTTGAGTCTGTTGGTCGTAGGTTAGCTAAGCGTCGACTAGACCCAAGGACTTGACTGAAGCCTGACATAATCTAGGGGTCTGTCTTCGTAGCATGAGGCTGTCGGGCATTGACTCTAAATGGCCTCCCACCTGGTTGTCAAGTTGGCTTCAGAGCGCACGTTGACTGGTTTAGAGGTATTCTCGCTGAACTTATGAATACCTCCTAGGTTTAGGAGCTTAGTCACTTGCTCCCAGTGACATTCAACCCTCGAGCCCTTTTCGGATACCCTACTTTGGGTTGTCGAAGGCACACCTATTGGTACTTGCTCTTCTATTGCGGCAAAGTCTTGATACAGTTGCCACGTAAAGGCCCAAGCATGGCAATGCTCGGCCTAGATTTGCTGGTTCGCGCACCACCTCTATACCCCTTTATAGGTCCTTTGCCTGCTTCCATTGAACTAGTAACATTCGGATACTGACAATTCTTGGTCTCTTGATCTCATATGGCTCAATCTATGAGCTCGTGTCACTCCCCGTCTATTAATCAAACGAGGCGTTGTCCCGCTCAAACAAGGAGTTCATCCAGTCCATGGTCATCACCTCTCCATCTTGCACCGAAGAAAGGAGGAACATGGAGACCTTGTGAGGACTATCAGCTGCTGAATGCCCGCACTGTGCCTGATAAATATGCAGTGCGTTTCCTTGAGGACTCCGGCTCTAACCTGTGGAATATCACAGTTTCCTATGGCAGATCTCGTCAGGGCTTTCAATCAGATCCGTGTGGCTCCTGAGGATATAGAGGAAACGGCGATCATCACCCCCTTCAGGCTATTTGAGTTCCAACAGATGACGTTCGGGCTTCACAACGCCGCTCAAACGTTCCAAAGATTCATCGATAAGGTCACACGCGACTTGCCTTCCGTATACGCCTACATCAATGATCTTCTTATTGCCTCAACCTCGGAAGAATAGCATTTGTAGTACTTGGAGATAGTTTTTAATCACCTCAAAGACGTCGGACCTTTTGTCAACCACGAAAAGACGGTCCTTGGCCAGCCTGAAGTCCTATTTTTGGGTCTTGTTGTTGATCAGTATTGTATCAAACCCAATCTCGAGAAGGTCAAGGCCATCAAAAAGTATCCTGCTTCAAAAACAATCAAAGAGTTCTGAAGTTCCCTAGTGACTATCAACTTCTACCTCAAGCACATTAGATCAGCAGCTTCTCTTCTAGCTCTACTCAACGCTCTTCTTCAAGGAAAAAACTCCACAGCAAAAAGCCGATTGAGTGAAATGATCAACTGGACAAGTCATTTATGTCTGCTCAAGATGCTCTGGCATCCCAGGTAAAAAAATTTTGTCGCTTTTTTGTAGGAAGACGACGTTAGGTCGACGTCGCCTAACTGGGACTGAATTCAACATTAGCTTTAACTTTTGCTGATTTTCATAGGGGAATGTCGAGGTGACTTTTTGTCGATAATTCTCTTTTTTCGATTTTCGAGGATTTTTATCTAAAAATGAGACGACGCTTTTTTGTCGACAAAATGTCACTTTACTGCAATTCCATACCGAAATGTCGTGACGACTTTTTGTCGATTTTTTTCTAATTTTGAGACTTTTCGTATAGAAATAGCAGAAAGTCTTTGTCGACGAAATATCGCTCTATTGCAGTTTTAGATAGGAATGTCAAGATAATTGCTTTCCCATAATTCTTTTTTTTTCTCAATTTGGAAGAGTTCTGGATAGCAATGGCGAAAATTTTTTGTCGACGAAATCACCGTGAATCAGATCCGTTGGGGTTCATTGCTATCTCATATAGAAACGGTGACATGGATGTTCAGGGTCACGACTGAAAACTAATTTCAAAATTCTCTGACTTTCCCATGACTTTTCCGTGACTAAAAATAAAATTTCAGAGCCTACAAAAAAAATACACAGAGAAAAATGCTTTCTTCATTTAAGTGAGAAAACTCACTTGATTTAAGTGAGTTTTACTTTCATAAATTAAGTGAGAAAAGTCACTTGATTTAAGTGAGAAAACTCACTTGATTTAAGTGAGTTTTCTCACTTGAATCAAGGGACTTTTTCTTTCTTAATTTAAGAAAGTAAAACTCACTTGAATCGAGTGAGTTTTCTCACTTAAATCAAGTGATTTTTTCTCACTTAATTCAAGAAAGTAAAACTCACTTAAATCAAGTGATTTTTCTCACTTAAATTAAGAAAACATTTTTCTCTGTGTATCATTTGAGTATACTTAAAAATTCTCAGTTATTCCTGAAAATAATTTTTCTATTAGAATGGAACAATAATACCTTTTAAACTCTTTTGCAGATTTCCAACCATTAAAAAAGTTCAATTTTTTCGATTGAATATCTATAACTTTAAAAAAATCAGGAGATAAAAAAAAAATAAACTACGGATTCTCTTGACTGAGATCGAAGTTGCCTGACTCTTCCAAAAATTATAAATTCCCTGACTTTTTCAGGTTTTCCAGGTCAATCGCCACTTTGAATGTTTTCGACGATTTTTTTTTAATTTTCAACATTTTAATGTTCAAACAGTGGCATGTCTTACTATCGTCATTCCTCTAAATCTATAGTTCCATGTGGAATCTCAGAATTCCTTTTTATTTATTTTTTCAATTTTTGCATTTCAATTTCAAACAATCTTATTTGGAAATAGTAGAAGTTTTCTTGGAGGAGAAATTAATAATCAAATTGTTTCTTCACAGTTAATTTTTAGGCCTTTCACGAATAATGGTGAAAGAATTTTGCAAGATTCAACAATAAAATCACAATGTTTTAGAAACCCATAAATGTAGAACAAATTCTGAATGAATGAAGAAAACGTAGCAGTAAAACGAACAATAAATGGCAAAAAAAAATTGAAAATTTTCTTGATTTATCAGCCTCCCATCTTCTTAGACTTTACTTTTCTCGTGGCTTTTATTCCAATGTTCATTCTCGCTGTGTTTCTTGAGATATTTCTTTGATTTAATACCATCTTCATCTAAATTTCTGCGGTACCGAATATCTCTATCTCTGTCCTTATTGTCAAAACAACTTTCATCGCGTTTACGTTTCGTATATCTATTCTCTTGATTCCTTCTCCATTTGTCATAGTTTTTCATTCGATCTATTCCGTCTCTGTTGCAGCTTTTATTCCTCTCTGCCCACTCACGCTTCTCATTTCCATCATTATCTCCTTTCTCTCTGAATCTCCCGCTTTGAGACTTCTCTCTGTCTTTATCATCTTTTCTTTTCCTTTCACCATTCTCATCTTTATGTTCATGCGCACGTCTCTGCCTCTCATTTCCATTATTCTCTCCTGTCTCTCTAGATCTTTCACTTCGAGACTTCTCTCTGTCTCTATCATCTTTTCGTTTCCTCTCAGCACTCTCATCTCTATGCCTATGCGAATGTCTCTGCCTCTCATTTCCATCCTTGTCTCCTTTCTCTCCAGATCTCTCACTTTGAGACTTCTCTCTGTCTCTCTCATCTTTTTTTTTACGCTCACCTTTCTCATCTCTATGCATATGCGCACGTCTCTGCCTCTCATTTCCATTCTTGTCTCCTTTCTCTTTAGTTTTCTCCCTTCGAGACTTCTCTTTATCTCTGTCATCTTTTCTCATTCTCTCACAACTCTCATGTCCATGCTTATGCGCATGTCTGTGCCTCTCATCTTCATTCTTGTCCTTTTTCTCTTCAGATCTCACCCTTCGAGGCTTCTCTCTATCTTTGTCATCTATTCTTTTCGTGTCAAATCTCTCATCACCATGCGTACATCTCCTCTCTCGATCTCTTCCTGTGTATCTGTCATATTTAATTTTTCTCTCACGGCTCCTCTCTCGGTCTTTTATTTTATTGACATACTTTTCGACTTCTTTCTTCTGTTTGTCTCTCAAGTTCGATCTGCTTCCTAGATCCTCCTTGAGCTGCTCTTCATCTGCAACTACTAGATCATCCGTTCCATTTTGATTAGCTGTTTTTCTCTGACATTTAGTGGGATTTTCTTCCTTTGTATCTAAGAAATAAAGCCATTGATCATTAATCCCAATACGATTGATATATTTAATGAGATTTATCACCATGTGCTTCTACTCTACCCATTCCCTCACTGTTCGAAGTTATTGGTACCAAATTTTCCCCTGCACTGCTGTTTTGTCCCTTATCAGGAAGTTCGCACACTTCATCTAGTTTCTGATCTTCAACTCCTCCTGCAGCTTTCTTCTTCGTAACATCAATCTTCATGTCCTCATAGCTCTCAGTATCTTCATCTTGACCTGTTGTTTCTGCTTCCCATGAATGAATAATTTTTTTCATTAAAGAGGGGGGGGGGGAGGAGTAAGGGTTCACGCGTGAAAAAAAACTTTTTTTACAAGTTCCTTTAAACGTATGGATTGAGCAAATTCATTGCAACCATTTGAATATTATGAAGTATAGATTCAACAGCATGAAGTGATTTTTTTATACGAAAATATCCACAAACAAGCCAGTAACGGAGCTTCCCAAGAACGTCTTTTGAAATAGACGACTTGCGATGATCACTGTATCTCAGCTGGAAATTATCAGAAATAAAAATCCATGGAAATTTAGTCCATGTATCATTAAATCCTCCCCCCAACGATCTCTGATTTTTTTTTCTATCTTTCAATTTTTGGTGGCCATTGAAAGTAAAAACTGCTATTTTTTACGAAAAATTGGGGGATTTCGTAGGTGGAAAACCTCCTTAATGTAAAAAAAAAATAATCAGAGATCGTTGGGGGGAGCATTTGATGATACTTTGAATGAATTTCAATGGTTTTTTTATTCCTGATAATTTACAGCTGAGATACAGTGATCACCGCAAGCTGTCTATTGCATTCTTGGAAAAGCTCCGTCACCGGCTTGTTTGTGGATATTTTCGCATAAAAAATTACTCAATGTTGTTCAATTCATGCTCAATGATGTGCGAAATGTTTCAACAAGTCTGCTCAATCCATACGTCTAAAAAAATCGTGAAAAAAGTTTTTTTTCCACGCGTAAACCCTTACCCCCCCCCCCCCCTATTGAGTTCATTATAAGAAGCTTTTCAACTTATCCATTGGAAGTCTCACTTTCTATTTTTCCTTCGTCATTATTCTCTCCAAAATTCCTGACTGAATCTTCATCGGCACTTATATCTCCATCACTCACTGATTCATCATTGGTGGTTTCACTTTCATCAGCTTCTTTCAACTTCGACTCTCTATACCTTTTCCTTGTTTTATTACATAGATCAGCCACAGTCTTCCTACACGCTGCTTTACTTTGTCTCCTCTTTCCGAATTTTTTACAGCAAGTTCCTGAAGATGATAATGAAATTATTACTTTAGTGAGAGCCTGGATAAAGAAAACATCATCAGTCTCACTGTAGACGGCCTTGTAAATATTACCAGGAATTTTGTTTCCTCTTTTGGCATTCATCTCAATCAATTGATTTCCCAAACACAGCCTCAGAAGGGCACAGGCCATTCTCCCCGGGAATTTAGCAAACGCTTTCATGTCAGTTAACTCTAGATAATCGACAAAGATTCCCGAACCCTTTTGAAGCTCAACCTGTAATTAACATGCAAAAGTCGTGGGTCAGCCCAGCGCTAAAAAAGAGTTTAGAAACATATAAATAATTCCATTTCGATGCATCAAATATCTAACAATGGAGACCCTTTATATATTCTCAGATATATTTTTTTTTAAGTGAGTAAGTGACTGAGTGACCATTTTCGGCTCATCTTCTGGAGAACTCTCCGATCCTGGCCCTTTACTAGACATTTGTTCCACCCTTTCTTTTAGAGTGCAGCCCCTCGTATCTTCGCAAGGGTTCTCATTTAATTTGGTCTGCATTTTCCTTCTTCTTACGTCTTCCCGATCTCCAAGAAGGTTATCTGCTGATTTCTTTCGCATTTTCCCTCCTTCTGAAGTTCCTTGCCCTGGGTGTCCAGAAAGATTCTCTATCGAGGTTATTCGTTTCTTCCCTTCTCGCGAAATGTCTTTCCTCGAATCTTCAGCAGGACTCTCTGTTAATTTGTTACTTTTGCAGCTTCCATTCATCTCAGACTCGTCCATCTCTTTTGCCTTTATCAGTCGATTCTTCAAATTTCCATCTTTTTTCTCACAGTGCGCTGCAAGCACGGGCTGATTGTCTGTTTTCGCTTTTTCTGCATCTCCAATAGTTTCATCCTGAGTGTTTGAATCCTCTCTGACTTCTGTCTCTTCATCCACTCCACTTCCTTTGGCCTCTTCATTATCATGTGTATGAACTTTGTTGTTATCATTTACTTCAAGAACGTCGTCGTCTACGTGCTCCTCTTTCTCATCACTTGGATTATCTGCTCTACATTTGGTCATTTTCACTTTAGCTGTACGTTTATCAGCGAAATTCTTTGATTTTACGGTTGGCTTCTTCTCTGCGTTTCCTTTGAATTTCAATTTCCCAGCTCTAGTTCTAGTTTCCTTTGATCCTTCATCAATTTTTGAAATTTTTTCATCATTCAGCGCAGCAATTTCCATTGATACCACTGGTATCTTCCGTTTTAATTCTGCTTTGGTTTTTCTAGCAATTTTTGTGTCTTTTAATATACTCTTTTCTCTAGTTTGTGATTCAAGTTCCTCATTTCGTGTTACTTTATTTAACTTTTCTGATGATTTCAACTCAGTCATTTGCTGTAAAACTTTGGCATCTCTACGAAGGTTTTGATTTTTGAAGTTTTAATCTCTGAGTTTTGCTGCTTTTTTCAGACTCTCCTGTTCATTCGTCGTGAGTGGTTTCCCTTCCTTCGTAAATTCAAGTGCCTTTAGTTTGTTTTCATCTACTGAAAGTAAATGAAATTTCGGAATTTTTCGTAAAACATTTTGTAACATAATAATCGATTATTGTAATACCATCTTTTGCCAGGATATCCACATCATACCATCTTCTACACCATTGTGCTTTGGGACCATTTTCGCAATCAAAATCGATTACATCTTCAGAAATAATACTAGTTGTTGGATTCTTTCCCTTCCACAATACCACATAAAACATCTTATCGTTGTACTGGTGGTTATTCTGAATCCAGATCATGAAAAATATTCAAATGCAGGATAATTAATTGCCTGAACATGAAAAATCGCTTGAGGAGGTTCCTCCATTAAAAAGAAAAAGGAAAAGCGTTGGAGTCTGCAGATCCACTAAAGAGGAAATTCTTTAAGCAATTGGAAACATAATGTAAATTCGAAACCCCCTGCCCACCCACAACCAAAGAAAATGACATTTAAATGAACACACTGAACACTGAACAGACTCATTTTGTTCATAATTTTTCAAAAATAATTAGTTCATACTCCCCAATTGATAAACTCCACTAATTTACGCCTTGCAGGTCTTCAGAAAAATCTAAAGAAATTCAGCAATAATGCAGATACATTGAAACATCTCCCCAATTCTTTTCAGATTTTTTAATAAAGTCCTTCACTCGAAAATAAAAAAAAATAAAAAAAATTTTATTATTCCACTTTGTCTCAGGAAAGAAATTTGTCTCTGAATTAAGAAAAAAAAAAAAAAAAAGTTTCCTGGTCTATTCTATTTTTGTTTTAAATGCAGGTCCTCAGAAGAATCTGAAAAAATTCAGTAACAATCTAAACATATCAAAGTATCTGCTGAAATTTTTTCAGATTTTTTCATAAAGTTCTTAACTCTCCAAAAAAATCCTGAAATTCCCATTTACCCCTTGTCACAATCCTATTATTTATTTTTTGAAAATTCAGGTCTGTAAAAAAACTGGTAAAATTCCCCAACAATATAGGTATACAAAAGCACCTTTTCAGAATTTTTAATCATTTTCTTTTCTATTTTCCAGCAAATTTTATCGTCTGATTCTTGATATTGTCTCTGATACTGGGAATTCCATTATTGACTTTCATGAAATTTCTCGTGGTCACCCGAGGAACTTCATGTGTATAACAGTTACCTAGGTTCTTCTTCAATTTACAATTTTTAATTTAGAAAAATTATCATAAAAAATTATTGGACGCACACGTTTGATTTTTTTTGATTAATTCTAACCCCGATACATGAGCATTTCGAGTTTGCAATTTTTCCGGCTTAATATGAATTGATAATTAACTCACATTTTTTTTTCCAGTTCCTTCACTTTTTCTAGGTTCCATTAAATCATCCATTCCCGAAATTGGTTTTGATATTTTCTCTAATCGTGAGTATCCAGGATATTGGTTACTGTCAGGGCAATCAATCAAACGAAGTTTCGTTATTTATCTGTCACCTTAGTTACGCAAAACAACGTACTTTGAAAATTCCCACAATCGTAAAATTACATATTCATCGTGGAAAATAATGAAATAGTACGAAAAAATACGAAGTTATACCAAAAAATATAACAAGGAAAAAAGGTGATTAATTTCTCGATGGTGTTATGACACCATTTAAATTTAATATACATTAAATAATTTCTCTCTTCAACTCAAATTAAACGATAATAATTTTCTTCAAATGGCGGAAAATACCTCGTTCCCCCTCTAATAAACTTGAATAAAGACAGAGAATAAAATTGACAGCAAATGCGGAGTAGGGAGAAAAAATAATCCGCCCCTATGGCGAATTAGAAGATGAATTTTTTTTTGTGTGAAAGGCGAAGGTGTTTGAAATATTTAAAGAGTAGTGGAATTTGTTTTTTATTCTAAATTTCTCACTTTTTGTATATAATTTTTTATAAGTTCGGCCCTATGACGAATCAAGAGACGAATTTTTCAATGGGGAAGTTTGAAGCCATCGAGAAACCTTCACGATTGAAAATTCCAGAAAAATCGTCTCTTAAAGCGTCATAGAGCTGGACTAATGAAAGAAAATACAAAAAAAGAGAAATTTAGAATTAAGAAAATTCCCAATACCCTCTCAATATGACGTACCACAAATTTCCGGTTCTGAAGGCTTCAAAAACACCTTCGGCTTTCACCCAAAAAAAATCGTCACTCAATTTGCCATAAGGCCGGACATATAAAATTCATCCTTCATACACAGAGAAAAATGTTTTCTTAATTTAAGTGAGAAAACTCACTTGATTTAAGTGATTTTTACTTTCTTAAATTAAGTGAGAAAAAGTCACTTGATTTAAGTGAGAAAAGTCACTTTGTAGTGATGTGGTTAATTATAAATAAATGCATCACTAACACTGCAATTAAAATATATAAAATTGCGTTTATTAAATTACGTGATATAATACAAGTCAATAGTGTGGTGATTGAGATGCGTTCTCGTGAACTGCCGATACGCGAGTGTGATTTAATAATCACCATATAAGGATACCCGAAACTCGGAATATCCACACAAAAGGGAATTGAAAAGAATACGCGTTACAATGGTCAAGAGCGAGACAGGTATAAATAATAAGAGATAGAAAATATTATTTCTGCTCTTTGAGTACACGCGTACTGTAGCGGTTGCTACAACTTGACTTAATGAGTTTTACTTTCTTAAATTAAGTGAGAAAAAATCACTTGATTTAAGTGAGAAAACTCACTTGATTCAAGTGAGTCTTACTTTCTTCAATTAAGAAAGAAAAAGTCACTTGATTCAAGTGAGAAAACTCACTTAAATCAAGTGAGTTTTCTCACTTAAATCAAGTGACTTTTTCTCACTTAATTTAAGAAAGTAAAACTCACTCAAATCAAGTGACTTTTCTCACTTAATTGAAGAAAGTAAAACTCACTTAAATCAAGTGAGTTTTCTCACTTAAATTAAAAAAGCATTTTTCTCTGTGTAGTCTCGCCCGGTGTGTTAACTTAAGATACGTAAAAAAATCGATTTTTCTGGCAGCCAATCTTGTTGTTCCTATTTCATGAAATCTTTTCGAATAAAAACGGAGCTGAACGTCTTTGGCTACGAGAAATACCCTTAAATGAGTGAAAATGAGTAAATTCTGAGCCAACTGTATCATCATTGACCCAAAGAAGCCCATCAGAGGCCCAAAGCGCGCGAAAATTCTCCGGATATTTTCACGGCTAGCTTCAGCAACATCGAGAATTGAATGTTATTTTCCATCTTTATATGATTTAATTGTTGATACTCCTTGAAGTTGAAGTTTGCACTCTTACATTATTAAGAGTGGAAATATTTTTTTCCTTATGCTTATGCTGAGGGTGTTGAGAGAGAAGAGAAACCCTTTCGGGAAAGCGCATTCCGTGCACATATGACAAAAGAATATTTTCGATACGTTTCATTAATTCTCCGTATTTCTCAAGTATAACGAACTGAGTTTTTTTTTTTAAAGTTGTCCTTTGCAGTTCAAATTTGATTCCTTAAGATCTTGAGTGAATATTTTCCTATATAAGTTGAAGACAATGATTCGTATTTTTAATTCCTTCATAGATCATGCTTGTATGATTCTGAGGAAGTTCACAAAATTCATTTCATTTCATTCAATGCAAATATGCAAATCCTTGAGAGATTCTCGCAGTAATGTTACAATCTCCGTTAGTGTCCGGGAATTCTCGTTGATTCGTTTCATATGATGAATTAATTTATCAGTGGAGTGGTGAAGTAGGAGAAAATGAACAGTCACATGTAACTTTTCTAGCAATCATCTTCGAATCGAGTAGATGTAGAGAAATAGTGATTTTTGGATTCATTCCACTTGACCACTTCACTATTGAACTGATCTTTATATCTCTGCACCATGAAATAGTGAATTATTAATTTCCAGAACAAGAGCCAATATTAGAGAATATCCGGGCACAGAGATTACTGCTTCAATATGTCAGTTAAACAGTTCCATTACAAGAATTTATCACGAAGCTCTATGTATCGGCATAGAGTAGAGCGTAAACGACAACGACTGAACAATGAAACAAGTGACGAAAGTGACGATTCATCGCCCTACGAAGCAGATATGATTGACAATGAGACAGAAGGTATGAACATCTTCTATAGATCAATTTTCAACTCTGATTGCTCTAGAATTTTCTTCAATTAATTATTCCTCAAATTTCTGGGCACCTGTAGAAAATAATTACCATTCAGACAATGAGAATGCTGAGAATCATTTTAGAGCACGGGAAGTTCCAGAGAATATGAACTTTGATAGAGATTATGATAACATAAATGATGATGATAATTCTTCCTAATATTCTGATGCATGTTCTACTCAAAGTTATCTAGATGATATCGGAAATGATTTTATTAGTGAGGATGAAGATGTACATGATGATATTACTGATGATGATGGTAATGAGTATAATAGTGAGAATGATGACGATGAAAATCTCTCACTACATGAGCCTCTATATCCAGGAGCTAGGATTACAATTGGAGAAAGCCTGACTTGTACACTGAAGTTACACCTACGTCATAAGCAATCAGATTCTCATTTGAGTGACTTATTGAAATACGTCGAGATGCATTGCCCAGAAGGAAACAAATGTCCAAAAACTCTGTACTTTTTCCGAAAATTTTTAGGCAATTTCAAAACTCCAATTGAAAAACATTTCTATTGTCCACATTGCTCTATGGAATTAGAAAATCTAGATGACATATGTCCAGTCTGTCCTGAACCCAAAACTACATCTTATTTTATCTCCATTCCCCTTGAATCGCAATTACAAGAACTTTTCAAACGTCCGGGATTTTATAACAGCTTGCGTTATCGTTTTGATAGAAGGAAAGAAGATGATTGTAACCTTGAAGACATTTTTGATGGTGAAGTTTACCGAAGTTTTTGTACTGATGAAAGTCCAGTCAACTTAAGATCTCAATCGAATTTATCATTTACGTGGAATTCAGATGGCGTTGCGTTATATCAATCATCAAAGTTTAGTATATGGCCCGAATTTCTGATGATCAATGAATTACCCCCTGAAGACCGAAAAAAAACAAATAATATGCTTATGACTGGTCTTTCTTTCGGAACAAAGAAGCCAGTGGGTAATCAATTTTTAGCACCATTGGCAGAGAATTTGAAGAAATTAAAAACTGGTGTTTCATTATACGTTGAAGATCTAGATCATGAGGTCAACATTAAAGGTATAACCTTATGTTGTACGTGTGATTTAACCGCCAAGGCCCTGTTTTTGAATATGAAACAGTACAATGCTACATATGGATGCCATAAATTCAAAATAGAGACACAAACTGTAGAGGGAGAACGTTCCTATCAAAAAACTGATAATTTGGAAGCGAGAATGACAGATGAAACCGAGAAATTCGCAGAGCTTGCCGTTAAATTAGGCGCTCCAATTTTCGGTGTGAAAGGCCCTACTCTCATGTCACTGATTTTGCCAGATTTTATCCGTTGCAGTGTCATTGATTCGATGCATTTGCTTACGGGAATAACAAAGTTATTGTTCAGGGTTTGGTTCCTTCCCGAATACAGGAATCATCCAGCCTCAATATCCAATCACTTCAACAGAGTTCGTGATCGCATCTGTTCCATAGCTCCTCCATCATTTGTAGAAAGATTGCCACGTAAAATCGATGATTTTGCATATTGGAAGGCATCAGAGCTTATAATATGGCTGTTGATGTATTCCACTGTCGTATTGAGTGATATCATGAGTGAGCAATTTCTGTCCCACCATAATTTACTTGTTTGCGGAATTTATTTACTGTATCAAAAGAGCGTTCCAATGGATGATATTGACAAAGCACAGCTTCTTTTGCACAAATATGTCAAAAAACTTGGAGCTTTGTATGGTATGGAATTTATGAGTAGTAATATCCATCTACTTCTCCATCTTCCCAAAGTTGTACACGATTTTGGGCCTTTATGGGTATATACCTGCTTTCCATTCGAAAATGCAAACGGGATTTTAAAATTACTCGTCCATGCAACACGAGACGCACAAATACAAATCTGTAAAGGCGTATCTTTATATTTATCATTGGAAGGACTGAAGAAAAAATATATACGAGATGGAAGTGAGAGTGCTACTTTTTATAATTACATTGACAAGAAAGGTACACTTCGCTGCAAATTAAATTACATATGTCGTAATATTGCTTTCGTTGGTGTCATCAAGAAATTCATAATTGTTCCTCCTGAAATCCATCAAAACTTATTGCGATTTGGATACAATCAACGTTCAGTATATAATTTTCATTGTCTTGTGAAGAATGGCTTATTCTATTCTTCACAATCATATAGGCGGAAGACCAAAACAAATTCAAACTGCGTAGTTTACATTTCCAATAATCAAGAATCGATTGGTTTCATCAGAACATTCTTACGTGTTTCAAACTGTACGTGCAAAAATAGTGTTTGTGATAATTGCATTGACGAATCAGAGACTTTGGCGATTATTGAAAAATGTAATCAACGAACAATCTTTTCGACATCCAGCCCTCAAACTAGGCTAAGATTTATTCAAGAATTAGAAATCGATAGTAAAGAAAGATTGATTATTATCAATGTATCGCAGTTAAAAGCTGTTTATTTGCAAATAATGATCCAAGAGACTGCGAAAATTTGTGCAATCAAGCCTCTTTCGTTATGAAACATAGAATTGCATTGAAATAATTTTTTTTTTTTCATACAATTCATATCTATTTTTCTTCTATTCCAAAATGTAAAATAGAGCAGGTCAGAATTCGAAATAAAATGACTAATATATATTGACGGAAATTTATCTCAACATTTCAAGATGGAACAAAAATTAAATTCTAAATTATCAGCAAGAAAGCGTTTCATTATTCCTATGTGAAGATCTCCAAATTTTGAGAAAAAATGGACAAAAAGTCATCTCTCTTTCTTCATGGAAATACAGTAAAACGATATTCAGTCGACAAGAAAAGACTTGCCATTTTCATACGAAAATTCGCGAAAATTAAGAAAAAGTAATTGAAAACCAGTCGAGTCGACGTTTCTTTATGAAACTGTAGTAAACGACATTCTGTCGACAAAAGAGTGTTTCGCCATTTATATTTGAAAATCCCCAAAATTAAGAGAAAGAAATTATAGAAAAACATTCATCTCGACATTTCTATCTAAACCTGCAACAGAACATTTCGTCGACAAAAGACTCCCTGCTATTTCTATACAAAAAACCTCAAAATTGGAAAGAAAATCGACAAAAAGTCGTCACGACATTTCGGTATGGAATTGCAGTAAAGTGACATTTTGTCGACGAAAAAGCGTCGTCTCATTTTTAGATAAAAATCTTCGAAAATCGAAAAAAGAGAATTATCGACAAAAAGTCACCTCGACATTCCCCTACGAAAATCAGCAAAAGTTAAAGCTAATGTCGAATTCAGTCCCAGTTAGGCGACGTCGACCTAACGTCGTCTTCCTACAGAAAAGCGACAAAATTTTTTTACCTGGGATCAACAACACTCCTGGCGTCACCTGAGGAGTTTTCACCGATGCTTCTCGTGATGTCATGGGGGCAGTCCTGCAGCAGTACGTGGATTATCAGTGACATCCCTCGGTGTTTTTCAGTAAGAAGTTCCTGGAATCTTCAAGAAATACTTCGCCCCTTGATCGAGAACTTGTAGTGGTCCATCAAGTGGTGAAGCACTTCCGGAATTTCATTGAAGGACGTCAGGTGACAATCTATACGCATCATAAGCTACTGATTCCACTCATCCACGAAGAAGGATGAGGGAATCCTACCAGTGAGGAGAACTAGGCTGAACTTCATCAGCCAGTTCATGATCAATGTGCAACATATTCTTGGTGCTGATAATGTGGTTGCAGCTTCTCTCTTAAGACTTCAAGCAATATCACCTACTGTGGATCACAGGGATATCGCCTTTGAGCAAGCTCGAGATGAGCAGCTACAACAGCTTCTGCATTCCAGAGAACATGGTCCTGGTCTCCAGTTTGTTGAGCATCCAGATTCCAGGATAGGTCTTCTTTGCAACATCTCTCAAGGATCACTAAGGCCATACGTGCCACCATCGTTGAGGAGAAGAGTTCTTCTGTCACCGCACAACCTTGCTCATCGATGGAAACGAGCTTCAGTTCGTCTCATCACTTATCGTCTCATCTGGCTGAACCTGAAGAAGGACTGCAAATAGTGGATTCAAACCTGCATCCCATATTGAAGAAGCAAGATTCATCGACACACAAGAGCTCCAGAAGCAAAATTTCGTCTTCTAAACGGAGATGACAGCTGGATTTCAATAGATAGATTGAAACCAGCTTTCATCCTGCCTGGAAAAGACATAGTCATTCCGGAACATCGACCGAGACCAGAACCGGAGTCTTCAGGAGCTGGAGACGGTGTAGCTGGACCATCAACTGATTATGCTTGACAGTACCAGGACTGGTGGTCAAGTCCTCTCGAAAGAAGTCGGCCAAAGAGAACTGTCGAGTTCAATAATGCCGTTTCCCGGTGTTATCATAATCATTAATTTTTTTTTTGTTATCATCAAAAAAAAATTTTGCCTCATTTTTTGTTACAGTTTTTAACAGAATTCTTCCGCCAATCACTGAAATTCATCTTCAAAAACCATACTGCGGAATACACACATTCTTCTTGCCTTCTTTGAAATTTCTCTTTCTTTTGTTCGGAAGCAAATTTCAATTATCATTCTTCGCCTCTCTTGTTTCAAATTATCATTTCAGTTATACGCACAATTTTCTTAGAATTTCCCAACGTTACATATTAACTACTCTTAGTTTTGAAGAACTATCATAGTTTAGTGTTAAGAAACAAACTGCCATTAATTACTAATTTCAAGGGGTTACACCACTGCAGAATTTTCAGAAAATCGATTTTTTTTTTGCTTCAGAAATTACTTTGGACCTTCTAGAATAAGGGCAAGAGAAGCTATCACCTGAAACCCATTATTTCACATGAATTTCTTCATTTTTCCTAAGACATTTCTTCATATTCATAGGCTTAGTAAAAGCTTCAATCGTGTTTTCCTCAAAACATGATTTTTCAAATTGGTACGCAGCATAACTCCAATAATTTCCATTCGAATTTTCCACAGCGTTTCGAAAACAATATTTCGAACAGAAATACGTAGGGGATTTTCCAGAAAATGGATTGGCACATTTTTTATTGATAAACCGGTTGAAATGCCGGTTTTTTGGTCAAAATTGAATTTTTTTTATTCAAATGGTTACCAAACCCACAGAAATCATATTTTTGGAATCCCCTACGTATTTCTGTAGCTATGTATATCTAGATTGAGCTAATTTTCTTTTCTCAATTGAAATTTGCATCAGTTACACAAAGTACCGCCGAGTGTTCTAAATTCGAGAGACCTCGCAAGAACGGCTCTTGTTTCGTCATTTTTTGATATTCTTTGATGAATTTTTTTTCTGAAGACTCAAACATATGCTCAATCACTCCCTCGAATATCATCATTTCATTGCCACTTTTTCTATAGAAAAAAAAACAACCAGAAAATGCCTTGTTTTAGACTTCTATAGTGATATTACCCCTTAAGTTAAGTTAGTGTGGGAGATTGTTTCCTGTGGAAAATCCTCATTTTTTTAATGGCCAACTAGTATCATCATACTTCTCCAAAGAGGAGAAGGTATGAACCGGTTGTAAATGGTAATTTTAATTCGTAATAACCAGTGCGGGCAAGATCAGGTGATCGAGTCATTCACCCATCAAGAGACCCATTGTGCCAAATTCGGGAAATCGCTAGGCACTCTGCGTGGTACAGTGGAAGCGATCAGACGCGACATTCTCCTGCGTTTTTTTTCATTGTCGATTGAAAATCTATAAATCCTGAGACTTCCTATCTTGCGAAAAGCATTGTAACGGAGATTAATCAATTAACTGAAGTGAATTAATTAATCGAGTTCATTATCTAATTAATAAATTCCTTCCATTTTCCCTTTGAATATTGCGCAAAGAATGACGTTTTTGAAAAATTCCAAAAAATAACTTTCGTCATATGATTCTCATGTGAACTTCCCTCAGCTTTCTAATGGCATCATCGGGATAATCCTATCTCCAATAATATTTCCATCTGTTTCGAATAAATTTCATAGAATAAAATACAAAAACCCATATCCTTTTCCCCCCTTGTGTTTATTTTACCCCACCTTCCCCTATATCTTTTTCTCATAGTCGAAAGGTCAATAAAAAATAGAATTTCAATCCTATAACCAAATAATGATTGTAAAAATTCATACGATTTTCAGTGCTCACAGGGGTATGTACCCCTCGAAGTTCTCTTGTTGAGTGCTATTTACTATTTACTATGTGCTATTTATTATGTACTATTTATAGCTATAGATGACTCTAATAAATTTCAAAAGAGAACCCTGAATGAATTCGATAGTTTCATGGACTCGAAGAGAAAACAGCACATTTCAATATCCGATAAAATAGTAAATTCAATTATAGATATTGGGGTTGAGAAATATAGGAGAGGATTAACTAAGCCGATGGACAAAGTGAAGTTGTGTTCCAGCTTGACAAACTTTGATGAATGTATGTACTAAAAATTCTATCGTTCCTCTGTTCACAGAAAACTTTCATTATTTTATTTAATTATCTAGTGGCAGAAGAAATTCATGATGAGAAAGATTGACAGACGTTGATGGCAGAAGAAAAAAATGAAAGAGAGCAATGTTCACAGAAAGCGATCAATATCAATCTGAATAAGTGAAAATTGAATGGAAAAAAGAGATGGTACATCAAATTGCAAAAGCATGACAGAAGAGGAAACAACACTATTGTACTGGAAAAGAATGGAATGATACACATACACACGCACAAATACATGGAATAATGGAGAGTGCAACCCACCAAAACATTCGCTCATACATGTGATAAATATCACCCTAAAGCAAATAGGGCGTGCATAGTACACGTTTCTTATCTTGATACGCTCTTTTACTCTAGGACGACGATATTCTGGAGTAGATTCAATTAATTAATGATGCCTAGGGGAGGATGAGGTAAAATGGACATTCAAACCAAATGGCTTGGAATGTACATTTTCCAATACTCCCATTGGAGATTCAAGACAATTTTATACTGAAAATATATTTACGAATGTTTTTTTTTCATTTTTTGGAAGGGGTAACCTTTTTGAGAATCGAAAAAATTCACTTCTTCGGCAATATCTTCGACTCCGTTGATCATTGCAAACTGGAATCGGTCTTAAATGAAAGTTAAGCTTTTCTCTCAACAATTCATGTGATTCAATCCTTCTGAAATCAATTTTCCGAATGCTTCAAGGCCATTTTTGGAAAATCAGCTTCTGTCCTATAAGTACTGTTTTATTTGCAACCACTCAAATTGATGGGAACTGAGCTCACCTTTAATTCAAAAGCCATTTAATTTAAAATACGTAGCCATCTCCAGACGCTATGGTCAATCAAATCAACGATATTCTAGAAAAACTGGAATTTTTCAAGAATAGAAATTTTTTAACTTCAAATCTTGCAAAAAACAAGTAGGCGGTGACTCCTTGTGGGGTAGTTGGATTTTTAGATTCAACATTCTACCAATACAATTGGCAGTAGGCTTCCGAATGGAGTTTTCAATCTCTAATCAGACAATGACTATTTTAATCAACATGAATCACGTTAACTTACGGAAATGTATATGGGGCATTCCACGCCAAATCGGACACCATTTGGCTTTTGCATCTCGGATATTTTCCATAATTTTTCATATTATAGTATCAGTTGAAAGAGGCCTCCCTGAATTTTTTCATTTTTTTTTGTAGAGCCGTTTCTGAGAAATCAATTTTAAAAAAAAACGATACTTTTTCTAAAAATGCCCATAACTTTGCGAAAAATGGTCCGATTGGGACGCTTTTTTTTTGAAAATTTGTGTTAATGAACACAGTTTGCAAATAAAAAGTCAGAAAAATTTTGAGACCGTTTTTTTATAAAATTTTGAAGTTTTTAGTACAAAATGTCGATTCCTGGAAAGCACGTACTGATCGATTTTCTTGCAAATTTTTCCTAAAAAACCGTCACTCATTCCGCAACTTTTGAGCCTAGTCTGATGATGGGATCTATTTTTTTTCGAATTTTCCAATTTTTATGATCTAAATTTCCATAATTATGACCGTTAATTTTCAGTTAAATATATTACAACATATGATTATGTATCAATTCTCATTCCATTCCTTCAAAATCGATTTCTGAAGGACATAACTAATTTTGAAAGTGTCCAGTTCATATGTGCGTTTAAAAGTTGGCGCTTTCCAAAATCAATTGCCGTCTTAGATTACGGTCGGTAATGAAAATTGCGTTGGATAACCTAGCGGCTGAGTATCGTTCGTGTCCCCGACCCCATATCAGGATAAGAATAGGAGTGTTGTTTTCATTCCCGTATTCACAGTGTCTCCTAACCTACAATAACTTTTTCCAAAGAAATATCTGTGGATTTCCACTATTCATTTTTTGAAAGAAAACAATTCATTGTGAAAATTTGTACGATGTCAAATTTCGGGATGTATAATCTGTGCTGTAATCCGTTACAACGGGAAAATCATAGAGTGAAGAAAAGTCTCCGACGTGCTTCTGTTACTCAACAAAATTTACATAATTTAAGTAATGATGACTTTCTGTGGACGTCGTGTAGAAAGGAATTGGACTCAATAAAGACTGCTCCTGTTGCTAATGATGATGAAGTTGAAAGTGATGTCGAAGATGCTGTCACTCAGAGGACTCTTTCATCAATTTCAACAACGACGTCTGGTAAGATCAATTAAACATTGTTGAGAATTTTCCATTTTTTTTTTATTCCATCAAAACAATGTTTTAAATTGAAATAAATGATTGATCCCATTACTATTCACAATTAGGAGATTCAGATGAACAGCTAACCTCACAAACTAGTAGTCTGTCTCAATTGAGCTTAGAAACTGTGCTGCTTGTAGTTAATGATGCAATGGCATCATTGAATCAATCTCCAATTGTTAAAAAACAAGTTGATAATCAATCTTATTTGCTAAACAGAGTGCAAAAAGTATATCATGATTTGAGTACGACTTGAGGAATATGAAAAGACATTGACGATGCAAGTAATTCGAAGGACTTCTTGGAGATGATTGAAAAATTGAAAATGAAATTTATCGATAATAATACAACACGATCTGAAAAAATTCAGATCCTCACACTTCTTCCTGAAACGTGGGGTATATCCCGAATATGTGACCTAATGGGCTCTTCAAGATACATGGCATCTTTAGCTAGAAATCTCCGTGAGGAGTAAGGGATTCTTTCAACACCAATTGCGAAGTTAGGTTGTTACCGAACTTTCCCAGATGAAAACCACTTATTGATTTCTCATTCAGTGAAGATAAGTTGAATTTTTTAATTTCCAGGTTGCCCATTATCGAGTGATATCAAATCTCAAAGTTTGGAATTTTATGTTGATGACGAAATCAGTACGATATACCTGGGATGAAAGATTATCTTTCCATTCGAAATGATGAGGGAAAACGTAAACATACCCAGAAACGACTTATTCTCTCCAGCTTGCGCGAATTATATGAACTTTTTAACGAACGACATCCTGGTTATCGCGTCGGTTTCTCTAAATTTACGTCATTACGTCCTCAACACTGCGTACTTGCAGGTTCTAGCGGAACTCACACTATTTGCGTTTGTTGTATGCATCAAAACGTCAAGCTGATGATGTTGGGTGAGCGTTTATAAATAAAATTTTTGTCGAAGAATAATCATGATCTTTTATTGCAGGGTGTAATTTAGCAACTGTAACAAGCCAATTAGCAACGCCAGTAAAGCTTTATAGTGATTGCTTTAGAATAATTATGTGTCAGCAACCAACTTCTGAATATTATTTTTCCAAATGTGATGAGTGCCCAGGAGTACAAACTTTGAAAGATTTACTGTTGGATGTACTCGATCAAAATGGAGTTGATGAAATAACTTACAAATATTGGATTTCGAAGCCTCGTACAAGCTTGGAGACATTTGTGAAAAACTCAACAGATTTTGTTGACAATTTTTGTGAGAATATAACCGATCTTTTACCACATCATCATATTGCTAAAGAAGAAGCAAACTATTTGAGATCGTTAAAAGAATCTTTAAAAGAAAATGAGTACATTGTGATCTGCGATTTTGCGGAAAATTATGCCATCGTTATTCAGAATGCGGCGTCTCGATTTCATTGGAATAACAATCAGGCAACAGTTTATCCAGTCGTGATTTACTACAAAGAAAATAATCTACTCATTCACAAAAGTGTAGTTATAATATCAGATTGCTTATCCGATGGAGCGCCTCAACGATTTAAAAATTATACAAATTTTGTGAATCTGAATTACCATAAAAAAGACTTTGGACTAGAAGCTGAATGGCATTATTTCGCAACAGCTCATGGCAAAGGGCCTCATGATGGAGTAGGGGGCACTGTCAAAAGGATGGCGGCACGAGCAAGCCTTCAACTTCCATATGATGAACAAATTTCAACTCCTCAACAATTACACGACTGGGCGGTAAAACCAAATTGTTTGCCGAATGTTCATGCTCGATTCTTCTCTAATGATGAATATCTCCAGGCTAAAGAATCATTAGAGAAACGATACACGAGAGCGAAAACAATAACAGGCACACAAAAATACCATTGTGTAATTCCGGACGGAGAAGGAACTTTGAGATTCAAAGAATTTTCGTTTTCTTTAGAATCACAAATTCAGAAAATATTCAAACGTGTACGGAATTGAATGCTATCCAGTGAAAAAAATAACGAAACATGATAAGAACTTTATACTACTACTATATTTTGCTTACGATAAATGTGTAAACTTATATATAAACTTGGAATAATCATAATATATCAGACAATTTTCAATAAGAGCTTTTGTGTATGGTTTTTTTTCTCAAATAATTTTGAAAATTTGAAAAAAAATAGATCCCATCATTATCCCATCATCAAACTAGGCTCAAAAGTTGCGGAATGAGTGACAGTTTTTTAGGAAAAATTTGCAAGAAAATCGATCAGTACGTGTTTTTCAGAAATCGACATTTTTTACTAAAAACTTCAAAATTTTATAAAAATACGGTCTCGAAAATTTTTCCGACTCTTTATTAGCAAACTGTATTCAAAAACACAAATTTTCAAAAAAAAAACGTCCCAATCGGACCATTTTTCGCAAAGTTATGGGCATTTTTAAAAAAAGTATCGTTTTCTTTTTTAAAATTGATTTCTCAGAAACGGCTTCACAAAAAAAAATGAAAAAATTCAGGAAGGCCTCTTTCAACTGATACTATAATATAAAAAGAGGGTGCGTGGAACCCACGCGACAGAAGTGAAACTTCTTATACATGACCCATTGGTCATTTTACACTTGGCTTTGGATTAAAATATCTCGAAAACTATGCAAAATTTATCGAGACATGCTGTGAATGAAATTTAGAGGGGAGATTGACGAACGAAATAAGCAGAACGCTGTTTTTCTACGACCAGTAGTTTCCGAGATATCATTTTTTGAATGAGTAGTTCAGAAACAATGGATGAGGCCCGATAGCAAATAAATGAGCGTTTGGACGTCTTTTCTGAATTTTTCATTCAAAAATCGATATTTCAATAACTACGAGTCGTAAAAAAACGGAGGTTGGCTTATTTTAATCGTTAATCTTCCCTCTAAATTTCATTCACCGCATGACTGGATAACTTTTGAGTAGTTTTCGAGATATTTCAATCCAAAGCCGAGTATAAAATGGCAATTTTTCAAGGAATAAAAAGAAAAAATTATGAGGTGAAGCATGGATATTTTGTGGTCGTGTTTCATGAGAACTCCTCCTTTGAATGACAATTTTCCGTAATTTTTTAAAAAATCATTTAGATAAATTCCCATATTATTCTCTGCGTGTATTGAAAAGAAAAAATAAAAACAAAAACACAGGCTTCCCCCACCACCCGGAGAGCGACCCGACGGCAGCAGCAAAAATTTCTCCTTCCCCCCACTACTCTACTACCACGTTCCCCTCAAAGCCTTACACTCGTTTCGTGACGCGAGAAAAAAGTTGGTACCCTCCCAAAAGAAGTTTCACTTCAAAAATTATGAGAAATATCCGAGATGCAAAAGCCAAATGGTGTCCGATTTGGCGTGGAATGCCCCATATGCACCAAAATTTCCTTCGGCCATTTCTATAGCAAAAGGTCGTATGTGTAGGAGAAACGATCTTTCGCTTCAAGTGCGAAATTGAATAATCTTTTCCTCAAGTCTCATATTGCATTTCAAGAGCGAATTAAATTCATATCTTTTTTTGGGTTGGGTGAAAAAATTTGAAAAAATTCTGAAAAATGTCTTTCGGGGGGTACGAAAAGATAAAAAATTGTCAGTGAAATTAAAGGAAGTCGGGTAAAAAAATTTGTCGATTTGGCATGGAATGACCCATATATTGATTATGATTCTTTGGAATTTCCACCTTTGAATTTCTCGGAAAGCAGCTTTGTCTATCATCTAATTGGTCCTGGAATTATCGATTCTGTATGTATAGTCCTATTCACCTGCAAAGTGGGGAGAGATTGATGATGAACCTTCTGTGAAACTGCGAACAATCACTGGAGTATGCATTGATCATTCATTCTGTAAATTTTCATTGGATCCAATTCCTAGAATCAGCATTCGGGGGATTCTGGTCTTGAAGTTATCATTCGTGTTCGAGTATATAGTGAAGTTCGAATCTTAGAAGAATGGAAGTGAATGACTATTGACATAACGAATCTCTAGGGAAGTATCTATTGATCATACTTCTACAGAATTTCTACTTTCGAATTTCTCATGGAACAAATTCGTTCATCCTTGAGTCAATACTGGAATTACTGGTCCTGCAATTAATATTTTGATATTTGCAAACCTATTCACTTCAAAATGAATAGGGTGGAAATAATCCCCAGAAAAATATATATTGATCATGATTCCTCGGAATTTCCACCGTCGACTTCCTCAGAGAGCATCTTTGATCGTTATTTAGGTGGTCCTGGAGTTATAAACTTTGTATCTGCAGATCTATTCATCTGGGAGGTGTGAAGAAATTGAAATATCTACTTTGGAACTCCTTGTAGACCACATTTTTCTACGCGTCTGTTAGTATGAGAATTATTGGTCCTGGACTTAGTAGTCTAGTATGTGTCGATTTTTTCCATCTCCAATATCGATGCGCTGAGCAAGCTCGATCTAGAATTCGATACTGAATGAATTGTATGATCTTGCTGAGTTACAAAAATCTATCGTTTCAGAGGATTCTAGTCTTGGAATTATCATTCATGTTCGTGTATATAGTGAACTTTGAATAATAGGAGAATTGAAGTGAATGAATATTGACATGAAAAATTTCCAGGGAAGTATATATGTATCATACTTCTACGGAATTTCTACTTTCGAATTTCTTATGAAACGAATTCGTTCATCTTTTAGTTGGTACTGGAATGATCATCCTTGTATTTGTAGACCTATTCACCTCGAAATGAATAGAGTGAAGGAAATCTCCAGAAAAGTATATATTGATGATCATTTCTCGGAATTTCCACTTCCGAATTTCTCGGAGAGCAGCTTTGTCTATCATTCAGTCGGTCCTGGAACTATCAATTCTGGATATTTACACCTATCCACCTGGAAGATGGCAAGAAATTGATGATGAGCCTTCCATGGAACTGTGAAGAATTACTGAAGTATGCACGTATCATTTCGTAAATTTTCATTTGATCAACTCCCTACAATCAGCATCCAGAGGATTCTGGTCTTGGAATTGTCGTTCGTGTTCGTGTATATAGTGAACTTCAAATCATAGAAAAATGGAAGTGAATGACTATTGACATAACGAATCTCCAGAGAAGTGTATGTATTGTAACGTGATATTTCATCTCGTTACATTGTTGTCGTCTGGGCGCGTTAATTATGATTTAAAAGTGTCCAGGATGAGAGTCAACACCTTTTTGTCAATGGGAGATCATACTTAATTTTTAAACATAATCTAATGAATTTGTATTTTCTTTATTTTTTTTTGAATTTGTACCGCTCATCGGCGATATTTCGTATTGAGCGGAAGAGGGCAGCACCTTATGGACGAAAATACCACACAAGGAAGAGGCTATAATTTGGAGTTTCGGAGAAAAGAAAGACCATAGAATTTTCCCTTCATCGGATGAGGACAAGAGGGAAGTCTGGAGAAGGTTCCAGCATCAGTCAATATCTTGAGCAATTGACAATACTCCGCAAATTATTATTTTGGGAGTTTCTTGTTTCTCATCGTTGGAAGCTGGAAATTCAAATTTGTGACAACTAGTGGTCACCTGTTGAACTCCTGGCAGTTGGACTTGACCAACCAATGGGAGCCCTCCACGTTGGAATTTTCGTACCGGCCGGCGTCTTGTCCCCAACGAGAGCAACATGGCGTCACTCTCGTTCTGGACGCGTGCTCATATTGTGGCGTAAAACTTGTTACGAAATTATTTCTGTTAAATTATCAGAGTAATTAATAAAGAAATTATAATAGAATTATTTATAAAAGTTTGCCACATCGTTGGAAAATTAATTAAGCTTGGAGTTATTGAGATATTCGTCTGGTGAGCGAAATAATCAATTAATTAATTTTTGTGTGAAAGAGAATTTTATCGAGCCATTTTTTTTTCTTCCAATTTTTTTTTATGTCGTATTGTGACGACTTTAATTATCGTTTGTTTTTCCGAGATCATACTCTTGTGTGAAAAATTCTCTTTCATTAATTATTTGTCGTTATTTTTTTTTTTTAAATCTCTCGTTGACAATTACAATTTTTTTTATTTATTTCTAAATTATAAACCGTCGTTATCGAACATAACCGAAATTATTTCTTTAAAGAAATTCTCATAATTTTAGTTGTTCCTAAAGAAAAAAAAAATAATCAGAAAACAGGAAAGGATTTTTTTTTTTTATTTTTTTTTTATTTAAATCTTTAATTTCATTTTATTTTATGGATTGGAAATTTTATTGTAAAAATTCAATTTATGGTCAAGGTCGTTGGGGAAATCAGGGACATTGTAGTAGCGTCCCCTAGGGAATTTTCTAGTGACTTTATTAGTAACGTTCTTTGGCGGGAAATCCCTAGATTTATTCAAATTTAAATTTCGTATTACTGATTGAAATTTTAATTTTATGTACGATGAATTAATTAATACCTTTTCAATTATTAATTAATTCTTGAATTTTTATAAAATAACTCAATTTTATTGAAACGTCTCGTGACGTATGAATAATTAAGATTGTGCTGTGCACTTTAGAATTGTTTATTTAAAATTTTCTATTATTATTATTTTTTTTTCTCAAGAAAGCAATTTAATTTTATTTTATTAAATTTTGATTTCCCTAAATATTTTGTGTTTGAATTATTTATTTTTTTTATTTTATTACTCCTTATTCTCACCCACAACAAACGACCTTGGAGAGATCGCTGAGACAGTCGAGCAGAGTAAGGGAGTATTTTGGGTTTGAATTTTATGTTATTTTGTTTATTGATTTGGATAATTTTAGATTATCCTGGCGCCCATATGGTATTCGATTATCTTGAATTTTTAAGTTGATTTCATTTTTCAGGCGTGCTTAATTTTGAGGTTTACCGTTAGGCCTCAGAATTACGTCACAGTATATATGTATCAAACTTCTGTGGAATTTCTACTTTCAAATTTCTTATAAAACCAATCCGTCCATTCTCCAGTCGGTACTGGAATTATTGGTCCCGGAATTATTATTTTTGTTACTTTGTTGGTAATCGGCCAAAAAAAAATTACAAAAAAAAATTATTATTTTTGTATTCGCAGACCTATTCAGCTCGAAATGAATAGAGTGAAGACAATCTCCAGAAAAGTATATATTGATTATGATTTTTTGGAATTTCCACCTTTGAATTTCTCGGAAAGCAGCTTTGTCTATCATTCAGTCGGTCCTGGAACTATCGATCCTGTACCTCTACACCTATCCACCTGGAAGATGGCAAGAACTTGATGATGAGCCTTCCATGAAACTGCGAACAATTACTGAAGTGTGCACGTATCATTCATCTTGTAAATTTTCATTTGATCAACTCCCTACAATCGGCATCCAGAGGATTCTGGTCTTGGAATTGTCGTTCGTGTTCGTGTATATAGTGAACTTCAAATCATAGAAGAATGGAAGTTAATGAATATTGACATAATGAATCGCCAGGGAAGTATATATGTATCAAACTTCTGCGGAATTTCTACTTTCAAATTTCTTATAAAACCAATACCACTGGAATTATTATTTTTGTATTCGCAGACCTATTCAGCTCGAAATGAACAGAGTGAAGACAATCTCCAGAAAAGTATATATTGATTATGATTCCTTGGAATTTCCACCTCTGAATTTCTCGGAAAGCAGCTTTGTCTATCATCTAATTGGTCCTGGAATTATCGATTTTGTATCTATAGATCTATTCACCTGCAAAGTGGGGCGAAATTAATGATGAACCTTCCGTGGAACTGCGAACAATCACTGAAGTATGCATTGATCATTCATTCTATAAATTCTCATTGGATCCAATTTCTAGAATCAGCATTTGGAGGATTCTGGTCTTGGAATTATCATTCGTTATCATGTACATAGTGAACTTTGAATAATAGGAGAATTGCAGTGAATGAATATTGACATAACAAATTTCCAGGGAAGTATATATGTATCATACTTCGACGGAATTTCTACTTTCGAATTTCTTATGAAACAAATTCATCCATCTTTTAGTTAGTACTGGAATTATCATCCTTATATTTGCAGACCTATTCAGCTGAAAATGAATAGAGTGAAGGAAATCTGTAGAAAAGTGTATATTGATCATCATTTCTCGGAATTTCCACTTCCGAATTTCTCGGAGAGCAGCTTTGTCTATCATTCAGTCGGTCCTGGAACTATCGATTCTGTATCTTCACACCTATTCACCTGGAAGATGGCAAGAAATTGATGATGAGCCTTCCGTGGAACTGCGAACAATTACTGAAGTGTGCACATATCATTCATTTTGTAAATTTTTCATTTGATCAACTCCTCACAATCAGCATCCAGAAGATTCTGGTCTTGGAATTGTGGTTCGTGTTCGTGTATATAGTGAACTTCAAATCATAGAAGAATGGAAGTAAATGACTATTGACATAACGAATCTCCAGGGAAGTATATGTATTGAACGCCATATTTTGGCCGTTACAAATATTTGTTTTGTTATTAGACCGGTATGGCGGTGAATGTTTATTTTATTGAAATCACCAAGACGGAAAGTCCCGAGAAACGAGAAAGAATATTTTGATTTAATTAATTCGTTTATTTTTGATATTTCCGCCTTGAATATTCCCACGTTTGCTGGAGTTTTCCTTCATGCCGGAAGGAGGCGCTTGCCGACGGATGAGAATCACAGAGAGCTGCTCCAGGAAGTTATCGACGCAGAAATTGGAAATCGATGGGAGGAGTTTCCCGTTGGACTCCTCTACTCTGATTGGCGGAAAATTGAGGAAATCAAGGACGTCTGGAAAATGATAATTAATTCGATATTAATTGATTATGATAAAAATTAATTAAGAGATTATCATAGAAAATTTTAACGGAATTTTTGACGAAAATTATGAGATTTATTCTTTTATCATTTATTTAATTACCGGATTTAAAGCAAAATAATACCGGTGATAAAAGAATAGAATTAATGTCATTGGCCAATTAATTTGGGAAGAGCCACCTGTGGTCTAATTTTCGACGCACGCTGGCGTCTTCCCTCACTTTCCGTTTTGGTGGCAAATAGTACAGACGTGATTTTCGCTGTAAGAAAAAAATATATTAATTACCGTTGCAATAATCGCAATACTTAATGTTGCAATTAATATTTTTGGAGAAATTACAATTATCGAGGATAATTGAAGATTTTCTTGGACGATTACCGGGGAATTGGAGATTGAAGAAGGAATTTGGCTTCGAGGTTAATCAACAACACTCCGGTAAGCGTGTGATTATTCTCGGCATAGTTTTTGGACATTTTTTTTTTGTTAGCGTCGTTACGACGCCGGTAACCGCCATTTTGGGATTTTCCGTGGCGTGATAGTTTTTTTTTGTATTATTCGCGAAATTAAATAAACGCAAATGGTTTAATGTTTCTCGTTTCTCGCAGTTTTTTTTTATTTTTGTGAATTTCGGAAAATTATTGTCGGGAAAATTAATTGAGAATTTGTGATTTAATTATTTTTTTTATTAAAATTGGTCGGCATTTAATTTATTTTCCAGCGATAATTTTAGACGATAACTTTGATTATTGTTATTATTATTTTGTTTTATTTAGTAACGGCTATTGTTTCGTCCTCATTTATTTTTATCATTATTATGATTTTTTAAAAATTATTTTATTTATTTTTTATTTATTTATTTATTTTATTGTTTATCAAGACCCAACAGCCGAAGCCACTGACAGGGTCAAATTACATACAATTACACATAATTCGAGAACTTCTAAAAGAAGAAAAAAAGGCATTAACAATCAATTATTAATTATACATAGCTTAAAGTAACAAAATTAGCATCTCATATTTTTCACAAAGGAAATCGCCGCTTCAGAAATAGATGACAGAGATGATGACATCAAATCAATTGAGTCATTACAACGCAGAAACAACTCGTTAACAGCACTACATGAGCGATACAGAGGTGACGACAACGACAGATTAGAATTCGGAAAGGGGAGATAGAAGATAGCTTGATGACGTGATATGCGATTAGGTGTACGAAACGGTAATAGTTCCAGAAAGCCAGGACAATCAATGTTCCCTCTTATCAATTCAATTAAGAACATGATCGAAGTAACTGTCCGCCTTTCCTGTAGACTAAGTACAGAAAACATGTCGCAAAGAATGTAATTGTCAATTCCTCTCTCCGGATACAAACCACTCTCCTTCCAAGCAAGAAACTTCAAGAATCGCCTCTGGATGGATTCAATCTTCTTTATATGATGAATTTGACTAGGTGACCATACAAGACAAGCATATTCAGTCTTGGTCCTCACCAGGCTGAAATACAGGCACTTGATCGCATCTAGATTCTTGAAGTTACGACTAGTCCGGAGGATAAAACTAAGAGTTCGACTCGCAGATGAAACAACAGATTCAATATGTGGAGCGAATGACAATTTGCTATCAAACAAATTTGCTATATTTCGAGTTATCGCTGGGAATTATAAAGGTGCATTTTAAAAGACGCCGATCGTCCATGCGACTATAAAGTCTTAAGGTACTTGTCGCGTGAATCAGAAATAATTCAAATTTTGACTTTTAATTTTCTTGACTATTTTTTTTTAACGACAATTTAAATTGTGTTGTTAATTAATGTTTTGTTATGTTAGTGAAAATTTGTCGGGACTTTTGAATTAGTTCTGATTATCATGATTTTTTTTTGTTGTTATGATAAATAAAATTATATAGAGTCCTGAACAATTGATTCGTATTTTTCCGATCGTAAAAAAAAAAACTCTATAATATTGTTTAACAAAAATTAAATTCAGTAACTAAATATTTATTTTTTTTATTATATTGTAATATTTTTTTAAAGAGCACAGTTAAAAGAGATATCGCTCTGAATTAAAATTATAAAACAAAATTGAATTTTTTTTTATTTAGAACTCTGTATTTCTTTTCAATACGTTACAGGTGAGTTTTTGAACCCAGCCGCCTCCGCGGTCATTAGGATTTTGGATTTGAAATCCTTTTGTTACTGACTAGTCGGATAATCACCTGGGGATTGAATTTTGATTTTCTTTGTTTGTTTTGATTTTCGGACGAAAGGTCGTCCTGGCGCCCAACAATTAACATTGTTTGAATTTATTGATTTTATTTGGATATTTGAATTTCTTTGAGTTTCACGCAATTCTTTAATTACCGTGGATTAAAAATACGTGACAGTATATATGTATCAAACTTCTGCGGAATTTCTACTTTCAAATTTCTTATAAAACCAATCCGCCCATCGTCCAGTCGGTACTGGAATTATTGGTCCTGGAATTATTATTTTTGTATTCGCAGACCTATTCAGCTCGAAATGGATAGAGTGAAGACAATCTCTAGAAAAGTATATATTGATTATGATTCTTTGGAATTTCCACCTCTGAATTTCTCGGAAAGCAGCTTTGTCTATCATCTAATTGGTCCTGGAATTATCGATTCTGTATGTATTGATTCCTCGGAATTTCCACCGTCGACTTCCTCAGAGAGCATCTTTGTCTGTTATTTAGCTGGTCCTGGAGTTATAAACTTTGTATCTGCGGACCTATTCATCTGGGAGGTGGGAAGAAATTGAAATATCTACTTTGGAACTCCGTGTAGACCACATTTTTCTACACTTCTGTTAGTATGAGAATTATTGGTCTTGAACTTAGTAGTCTGGTATGTGTCGATTTTTTCCATTTCCAATATCGATGCGCTGAGCAAGTTCGATCTAGAATTCGATACTGAATAATCTCTATGATGTTGCTCAATTACAAAAATCTATCGTTTGCAGCTGGGACTGGAACTCATGGGCTTGGGATGATCCGTTGTTTGATTGGTCCTGGAAATATCCAGGGTCTGGAACTATCGTTTAGTGGAATGGTCCTGGAAATCTCTGGTTCTGGTATCATCCATTCGATATGTAGAATATATAGTCGTGGATATATAGTCGCCCCGACCTCGCCTGTTTTTGTGAGACTCATCCACTTATCCAGTCCCTCCTATCTGAATTTATTCAGGATAAATCATGTAAAAATTTTACGTAAAAATTATGTTAAAAAAAAGGATATGTTTTCTGTGGTAAGAAGATTAACATCTTTTGTGACATCTTTTCCGTAAACCATCAATAGAAGTCCAGAAATATGAATTTCATCCTGTACATTTTTCTCAATTTTTATTTAACATTATATGTTTAGTTGAAGTTTTGGAGCAGTGAAGTATGTGTCGAAATTTTTTTGATATTAATTTTAAACTCCTCTTTCTGTATCCTCGCCTTCATTCTCTTTATTATAAAAGAGAAAAATCACTGTTATTCAAGATAGCATATCTGGGGTTATATACCATTTTTTAATTTATTCAATGGGTTTATTATTCATCTTCATTTTCTATAACCAATTTGAATTTGATAACTTCATCAGTGTTATCTTTCAATATTTTAAGAAACCAAAGTATTCCCTGATTTGGCAATACATGCCATTTGAAAGCATGTAATTGAGGAATTGTGAGAATATTAATATCATCTAAATGCTGTATTCGAGATGGAATGGCATTGTTGATATGAACTAACTGCAAAGTTGAATTATTATAGAGTTTATAACTGAATTGAATAATTATAGATGTTATAACTTTTAAATAGGAGATTGACAATAAGTTTTACTTTATAAAGTTGATGATTATCAATCCTCCGATTAAAGAAAAGAATGTGATATAATAGATTGATATTCGTACTCAAAATGACAGAGTAAGCCCGTTGATTATGAATTATTTGTTCTCCTATGATGGTATGAATGAACCCAGAGAATCTGTAAAATTCTTATATTCAAAAATGCTGTAAGAAAATACATTTTCGTAGAAGGGAAACTGGAGAGATTCACTCACGAACGTGGTAATAATTCATGTGAACGATCGAAATTTTGAATTTTTGTGAAATCAAAGATAATTTCAGGCATGATATAATAATTCAATTTATCATATAAATTGATCACTTGAGAGATTTTATTCCTGAAATTAGTAAAAAGTTATTCATTGAAAGACTTAATATTTTCCAATTAGTTCAACATTAATGATGCTCATATATTCAAGAGAATATGACAATGAGACAAGAGAATAAGCAACAGAAATATGAGACATGAATATGGCCTATGGGGAAATCGCCTGTAGAAGAATGACTCGGAAAGAATTCGCTTCTAGAAAACGGCCTCTGAAGAACATGATTCTATCGTACCGCAATTTTATTTTATGTAAAAATTATAAAAAATTACAAATATTATCTGCGAATTATTTGCGATTCTAAGATAACATGTGATTTGCAAATTTGAGTTGAAAACATATGGTTCATAAACTTCTTAAATAAAAAACAGACCCCGACCTCGCCTGTTTTTGTGAGACTCATCCACTAGTTCCTCCAATCTAAAGGCATTTAAGAATATATAGAATTGTGAAAAATTTTTAAAGAAAAAGGATATGTCATTTCTTCTAAAATATCAAACCTTTTGGACGATCTTCCCTAAAATAGTGTTCATCTCATTACATCCAATGCGATGAATCCGTTCTTCTTATACAGGAATTTTCGAATATACATCTGCACTATTCCATTTATCGCATTAATAAAATATATATTTCTAATTTTTTTACAATTATGGAAAGAAAATATTATTGGAATCAGATATAAGGTCACGTACCTATTTGAAATTATTCAAATTATGTTTATCTTTGATCTTGGAAAATATTCTTTTTTTTTATTTTGGAGCTATTTATATATTTATTCCCATTTTTCTGGTTCTACTGCTGAGACAGACATATATGTCTCTAGAACATCTATCCAAAAAATAAGTGATTATCATTTAGCTTCGGAGACATAAAAAATATGGTCTCAACACTATACCTCTACCAGTATCACGTGCCATGGACCGATGACTCATTATAGTCTCAACTGTGAAGACCATATTCTCCCGTTTTCAAAAATAAATCATTTTATGGATGTTAAATGATCTGATCCTTCGTATTAAGAACTAATTTCCTCCTCTTTACTCAATAAGACTTTTTTGTTCCTTCACTAATAGTATGTCTCGATATTTCTCTAGACAAACAGCAATCTGAATCTCCCGAGATGTCATTGATAAATGCTTGTTATAATCAGCCAATCTCAAAACCTCAGTGTAGAGACTATTCTCTTAACAATGTTGTTGACGAAAAAAAATCATGATTCTCATGACTCTGTTGGTAACTTCAGTGTAAGAATGAACTACTCCATTACTTTATAGATAATATAGCTTTCCTTCCTTTTGTGTTTCTTTTTTTTTTCACTCCAAATTTAATTAGAATTTAAATTCAGCGCATCTCCTGGCCGATCTCACAAATCTTTTCACGGAGTTCCACTTTTCATAAAATCTAATTCAATTTGTAGCACTTCGTCTCTTTCTTTATTGATCACGAATCAGAGAAATAATTGTTTGTAGACATAGTTTTTAACAGTGGTATTATTTCGTTGACTGCCCAAATAAACTGTCACTGATTTCCAAGCTCGAACCCGTGATAAAGCAACATATAATTGCCCATGATTAAATACATCTTTCCTTAAATCAATTCCGATTCTATCAAATGTTTGACCTTGAGCTTTATTGATCGTAATAACAAATGCTAATTTAATTGGAAACTGTCTTCGCGTGAATGTGAAAGGGTAAATATTGTCACATATGAAAGTTATTCGATTTAAAAAAACAATTTCACCTGCTTTATCTCCTGTTAATATTTCACAACGTATAACATTAGTTTGAAGTTCTAAAATGAGTAATCGTGTACCGTTACAAAGCCCTTCACTTATACTCAAGTTTCTTATTAACATGATAATAGCAAATTGTCTCACACGTAATTCATATGGAGGGAGACCAGAAGGTGCCAATGTATTTAAATACTCTGGAACCAAATCTCATTTAATGTCATCATTTTCATTACAATTGTCCGCTCTATCTACACTTGTGTATATTTTTTCCGTATTAATGTCCAACAACTCAACAACTTTCTTATTGATTTCATCAACATCAATGTTTCGTGCTGCTAGAATAGCACATTTTGCTGCATCTTTATATTTCTTCTTGATTATTAGATCTTTAAACATATCGGTAGCAATTTCAGCATCTGTTAAATTTACACAATGATTTGGTAATTGTAAATTATCCTCTTCATCATTTAAAGTTCCATTCCCAACTTCTAACAAGAATTTTGAAAATTCCATTTCTTCAGGTAAAGTCCGCATATTTTTTGTTAAATGAAAAATTTTGAAAAACTGCCATAATGGACTATATCTGATGGATAAATTAACTGTTTCGCTCCAAACTCCTCGTTGATTCACTGGAAGTAATTGTCGAAAATCACCTCCCAAAAGAATTGTTTTCCCTCCAAATGGTAAGTCGTTATTTAAAAAATCTTTCAACGTTCTATCCATTACTTCCAGTGCATATCGTGGTGCCATTGGAGCTTCATCCCAAAAAAATATTTCTGTTTCTATGAGATCATCAGCTTCGGTGGTATGTAACTTAATACTCGAGGTTGAATCTGAATATAATGGCACTGGTAGTCCAAATGTTTTATGTACTGTTCGTCCGTGAGGTAATAAGGTTGCTGCGATACCAGTGAAAGCCATTGTGCTCACTTTTTTTTTTACCCATTAACAGATACCATAGTGTAATATATATGAAAGTTTTTCCTGAACCACCTGGACCATCAATATAAAAACATCTACCTCCTCCATCTACAAACTTTTTATTTTCAACACAATCGATTATCAAATCAACTATTTGTTTTTGATCTGTATTCAGCATTGCATAAAATTTTTGTCCATTCTCTAGGAGAGATTTGTAAAAATTTTCATCAACTATTTTGAGAGGTATATCATTGAGTAATGGTAAAGATGGAAAATCTTCCAAATTTTAGCCTTCTTCTTTCAAAAACTCATCAATTTCTCGTAGGGCTTTCATTTCTGCCAATGATGTATGAAAATTTCGAGCAAAATCATCTGACATCGCAGTCTTGAATTCTGTCCACAGGTTTTCTGGATGTAATGGCTGACAGTGAATTAAAATTCGTACGTATAGTCTACGAAGATTTCGAGGCATCATCCAAACTTCTGCTTCATGCATTGCACGATTCCATTCTTCATCATCGGCTATGAGACCTCTCGTTATTCATGAGTCTGTAAAAGATCCATAAAGTTGTCCATCAACTTTTTTTAAATCTTCGAAATTCTTCGCTCCTTTCACAGTTAGCAACAATAATCTCAAATGAAACAATTCTAATTGAGTTGGACTGACTGAGTACATGCGTCCAATTGTTTTGAAATGTATTTTTCGTTTCATCCATGAATATTTATTGTTTGATTTATCTTTTGTGTACGCATAATGAATCGGTATGTCTGTATAGAGAAATTGTCTAGCTTCTCGATCTCTTATATTTAACGCAAAATAATCCAAGAGCATATTTTTTTGTTGTAAAATAGAGTCAAGACTAATATCTTCAGCACCTGGATTGATCGTTATGTTTTGTTGATAGGGTAAATGAACTGGCATCCGTATAATGGAATGACTTTTCTTTTGCAATTTCAAACTCAAAATTCTCCAACAAGCCTCTACAGGTCCAACATAACGTGCATCAATATGTTCATTTATTTCATCATGAACTATTTCTGTACAATTACTCGCAGAACCTTGAATGCAAAGGGTAGCTACATCATGCCCTTTATAAATATACTTGAATAAATATTTTATTGACTTGATACTAGAAACAATTTCTACATTCATATGACAATTGAATCTTTCAATTAATGCTGGACAATAAGGAACAACAAATCGATTATCAACGATATCCATGTGGACGATTATAATATCTTTTTATATTTCTTCGTCTATAACAAGGATATCCATCTTCATTCATAGTTGTTTTAGAATTGAAAGGTTTCGGAAAATGATATGAACATTTCCCATCTGTCAGACACCAATCTCCACAAGGTCCATGTATCATATTTTGCATTACAATTCTAAATAATTGAGGATTTTCTAATTCGTTTGGAATTTCTGCAGATATGATATTATCAACTAGATTCGGACAAGTAATTTTATAATTTCTCTTCAAAGTAATTAATAAATGCATATGAGGTAAGCCTCTTTTTTGGAATTCAATAACATAAACGTATGCTTCAACTTTCCCAAAGTAACTTCCTTTTAGAATTTCTCTTAATAAAACTTCCTTTTTAGCATTGAAAACACGTGCAATTAATTCTGGACGATCACATGGTTGTTGACCGATTTTCAAGTTTTCCTGAATTTCTTTCCATTTAGGATTACAGGTCATTGTAAGAAATATATCAGGCTTTCCATACTTTCTAACAATAGCCATGGCACCTTGATAAAGTTGAGCCATATATCGTGGAGATCCAATGAAAGTCGATGGTAATATAATCATTTTTCCAATTTTTCCATTCTTTTCTGTCGCTTTTTCTCCATATTATCGATAATGCCTTGATAACTTTCAGCGCGTAACTCTTTTTGATGTGCTCTACAATACTCAATTCGATCTCGTTCTATTTTGACATAGGAATAAACATACCATTGTTGTGATAATCGACCACCATAATGAATTGGATTGAACGTCTCACGGATAGCCATTAAGTTTTTAGTATATGCAGCTCTTGTACATCTTTTTGAATTATCAGATCGTTGTAAATTTTGTTGCCAACCAATATTTCCATATGGATGAAATAATGGATAAATCCACGGTTCAACTTTTGGATCCATTGACGATATGTATTGTAATCTATTATCAGAACGATTCGTAATAGTGACGTATGGATCCGGAATATCTCCATCTGCTGTTGTCGTAAAAATAGCAGCTACTTCTTGACATCTAGGTGAATTATATCGTCCTCTATGCTTTCCAGGTTTCAATATGAAAGACATCTTCACTTCTGGAGTTTCTTCGCCAATTTTTTTGTATTTTCGTTCAAGCCGTTTAACTTTATCCTTCATCATTTTGTAAGATTTCGCAAAGACATTATTTTCACGAATTATTTTATCTAATGCTCCTAGAAGATTGAAATTTAATCCTGATATCGATTCCATTCTATATAGATTTGCTTCTGATGGATCTAATATAAATAATTGTCCATAATTTGGATTTTTATTAGCTTCTGGATATAATGCCGTATTGATCTGATAAAATATTTGGCCTTGTACTTTGAAGCAATACGGACCCGGTCTTCTTCCACGAAAATTCATCAAATTGGCATTAAAGGATGCAAATGATAATGAAGTGTTATAGCGTCGGATATTTTTCAAAAATTCTGATGAATGCGGATGTTTATTTTCGAATAAGCTTCGTAGATCGCTAGGGAATGTTTCAAATGATGGACTCGATACCGCTCCATGGCTACAGCAGTCATTGAAAGACATTCGTTCATTTGATAATATTTCCTCAGAAAAATGTTTTGCATTGCAGCGTTTACAACGAATATTCATTGGACCTAAATAATGTTCAGAGTTCAGTTCATTTGATAATAATTTCTTCTTCTTTTCTCGGCATTTTTTAATTCGTTCTGCATTCGTTTTTGATAGTTTTCTCTGTTTTTGTTTTCTTCTACGAATAGATTGTTGATTCCTATTGTTTCGTTCTCGTTGTCTTAATTTGAAATTTTCTGTTTCGGACTGACTCCGTTCAATCTTTCGTCGGGCCATAGCCAATGAAGTTGATTACTGAAGATTTTTTATGTAATTTTTTTAATGATTTTTTTTAAATTTTTTTCAATAGAAATACTCTTCTACAGCATGTCCGAAAATTGAGAGGTGACTTAAGAATTCGAATTGACTAGAAAGATTTCTGATTGATTTACATTTCCAAATAGTCATTAACTAGGGGGCTTCGCCCCCTGCTCGCTCCGCTCGCCAACCCCGGGGGGCTCCGCCCCCCGCTCGCTACGCTCGCTCCCCCCGAGTTATTGAGCTCCCCCCCACTAAAGGAATTTCGTATTTTCTAAAGAGAATTCAATAAAAATAAGAGGATTTTTGAGGAAATTTATGGAGATACGATTTTTTTAAGTTTGCCCCTTTTTTTCAGAAATTTTTGAGAGCCTTAAGAAGAGATTTATTCAAAAAAAAAATTAATTGTAATGAAAAAATCTTATCTTGAAAAAAGTAGCTAAAAAATTAGCTTGAAAAGAGCTTTAAGACGGAATTTTTTTTTTGAAAAAGTTTAAATTTTCTATTGTGATTAAAAAAAAGGGAATTTCCTACTTTTTTAAGGGAATTCAATGAAAATAACAGAATTTTTCATGAAATTGGTGAGAATACGTTTTTTTTTTCAATTCACCCTCTTTTTTTAAGAGTTTTGAGAGCTTTAAGAAGGAAATTCATTTTAGAAAAAGGTAAATATTTGTTTAAAAGAAAGGTTGATTGTAATAAGAAAGAGGAGATTGACTATTTTTTTAAGGGAATTCAATGAAAATAAGGGGGTTTTCAAGAAAATTAATGGAAATACGTTTTTCTTCGGGTTTGCCACATCTTTTCGAGAATTTTGGGGGGTTCAATTGTATTGAAATAGGGGATTTTAAACCAACACCTGACACCTTCAATATTTTCGACATTTCCTTTAATCACTCTTCTTCTACTCTCGAATCATTACAACACTTAATTGGATTAATTTGATCAAGAGTCCCAATTGTATTATAATATTATTTTTGAACATTTTCATTTTTCATGTATTTTTCTCTTTTTTTTCATTGAGGAAGATTCACTTCCATCAGAATCATGCGTTTCTCCTTGATGTTTTCGTTTTCCTGCGTGTTGTGTTTCCTCGAAAATTTGCATCTTATTCATTCCATTCAAAATTTTTTGGATAATAGTTTTACAAAATCTAAAAGCAGATATTAATACAAAAAAATATTAATTCAATATAAATGTATATACAGATAAAAATCAATTGACAATGATTTTATTTTAAGATTCTTTGAAGTTTTCCATGCAACGAACCTATTATTCGATTCATCAACCGCTTTTAATTTTTTATTTAATGCAGAGTCAATGATGCCTCGGATATATCCTTCGTCATAAGCTCGTAAACTCTGTTCTAATTTATTGGCAGTATGTCCAATTATACGCCAATCATTTTCCATCCAATCATCATTTTGTAGAACTGAAATGAAGAAAAATAATATAGGAATCAACCAATTGGAAATATCGAATTATCTCATTATCACTCAACTTACAATCTTGAAGGTCTTGTTCAGTGAATTGTTCTCGATCCATCACTTCGGGGTTCTGCTCGTTGAGGTTGAAGTATACAATGAACTTGTTACCAAACGATGAAGAATGATATCTGAAAATCGTTCATAATATTTATATTTATATTTACATATCAACATGTAAAGCTACACACATTTTCAATTGATGAGTTTTTCCATTATTAAACAAGAGTCAAAATAGTTCCCTTTTTATTCCATTTCCAGATATATAAAGAAATATTTTTAACACGAAAATTTTTATTTTTTTTCTTTTATTGGAGAATTTCCGTATAAACGATATTGTTGACATGATTTGATTCTCTTTTCGTGGATTCTCCAACGATTTTTATTTTCAGTCCAGCCATTGAGCGACATCGCGATAATGAAACGTATAACTGACCATGACTGAATATAGGTGTTTCTTGATCAATATATATCCCAACCGTATCAAAAGTTTGCCCTTGTGCTTTATTCATGGTCATTACAAATGCTAATCGTACTGGGAATTGAGTCCTATGTAAAACGAAGGGTAATTCCTTATTCTCTCTTGTGTTCAGTGTGATTTTTGGAATACAAACAGTATTTCCAGCTTTGTCACCAGTGAGGATTGTACAACATAATGTATTATTGATAATTTTCCGAACAATGAGCCGTGTACCATTGCAGAGACCATCCAAGATGCAAATATTCCTAATTAACATTACTACAGCACCAATTTTCAATTTCAATTTCCAAGGTGGTAAGCCTGGGACATTGAGTGTATTCAAGTATTCAGGTTGGAATCTAATCATCAATGAATCATCATCAGTTCCATCTCCATCAATTGATGTAGCTTTATCAAATCCGATACTCTCGATCAATCGACCTGGTAATCTTTGAAGGATTTGTTCATTCAAGGCATTAACTTGTTTATTTAATGGCGCTAGTATAACCCGATTGGAAATAATTTCTTCAGTAAAATTGTTCTCAAAAACTGATTGAATCAGGTCCTCCGTAAGCATTTCATCAGGTATTTCTAATTCTTCAATTTGTCCATTACCGATTTTCAATAACCACTCGTGGAATAATTCGTTATTTGCCCTCATATTAGTTTTCAATGTAAAACGTTTTATTGTTTGCCAGAAAGGTAATTTTGGAATAGATGCTTCTACGATTTGTTTCCTCCCTGCTCTTTTCATTACTGGTAGGATTTGTCGAAAATCACCACCAAATAATATAGATTTTCCACCAAATAATTCATCAGTCTGCAGCAAATCTTTTAGGGTTGTATCAATTATCTTTAAAGCCATACTCGGAATCATCGAAGCTTCATCCCAAATAATGATATCTGTCTCCATTAACGTTTTTTTCATTCGTCGACTAAGATAAACAGGTGTTATCTCTTCTTCTGATTGTGGCAATAATAATGGTAATTTGAAAAATCTATGTGCTGTACGACCATTTGGTAACAAAATTGCAGCTATACCAGTCCAAGCAATAGAAACCACATTCTTGCCAAGAGAACGCTGATGATGGTAGAAACACTTATAAAGGAACGTTTTACCAGTACCCCCTGGACCATCAACAAAAAAAATCTTTGTATCGTTCGTAGAATTTTCTAGCATTCTTGAAATGTTATCGAATATTTCCGATTGATCTGCATTCAGAAGTGATTTCAATTTTTGAGTTGTTTCTAAATGTTCATTTTTGCTCAATTCATCTTCGAATTCATCAAATTTTGAATCTAATAAGTCGATATCAAATCCGTAATCAGTAAGACTTCTATCTTCACTATTTAATCGAAGTTCAATAGCGGCCAATACCTCATGTTCCGGAGTTTTTTCACAAATTTCATCTTTAAATTTACTCCATAAATTTAATCCATCTATATTTTCACATGTTAACAATAAGTATGCGAAAAAATGTTGCAACGATTTGGGCATCATCACTGAGCAGCATTCTCCCAACATTTCTTCAAAAAATTTATCATGAATGATAAAACCTGCCTTATATGCAGCTTCTTTAAAAGATTCAAAAAGTTCACCATTCACTGTTCTCAATGATTCAAAAGATACAGCTCCCGCAATGTGTCGTAACAACACTTTCAGGAAAAATCTTTCACTATCGCGAGGAGAAACTGAGTACATTCGGACAATAATTTTCTCTGACCGTTGTTTCCTCTTCTGCCACATTTTATTTTTCTGGTGCCAAACATAATGTAAAGGAATTTCACAGTATTTATAGCATCTCGCTTGAATGTCATTATTGTTCAGATCAAAATAAGCCATCAATTTCGTGATTGAATGTTCAGACCGTATCGCTTCTTCTTCATTTCCTTCTTCAAAAACGACATTCTGATGATTTGGTAGATGAACAGGTAATCTAATGACACTATGACTCATCGCATGAGTTGGTAATTCAATCATTCGCCATGCTGCTTCCATAGAACTCAAATAGCGGGAATCAACATAGTCATTGATTTCATTTCTGATTGTATTGGACTCATCTCCCACAGTCATGAAAATGCGATCATGAGGTTTGTTGACATATTTGAAGATATATTTGATTGCCACAATTGACCCACAATATTCAACATTTATATGACATTGGTATTTCATCAACAAATATGGATTATAAGGAACTACCATAGAATTATCAACTGGGATCACTTTTCCGTTGACCTTCTTTCCATATATGTAACACATTTTACGATTATCTCGACGTCTATAACATGGAAACCCATCGTTTTCAATTTTTGTTTCAGTGTTGAAGTTTTTAGGAAATTTCTTAGAACATTTCTGTATGGTTGCATTCCAACATAATGTGTCAGAAGTATGAGGACCGTGGAGCATATGTTTCATAACCAGCTCATGCATAATTGGATATTTAGTCTTATCAGGGATTTCTGCAGATATAAACTTATCTATAGTTTCAGGCGTTAGCATTTTATATTTATGGGCTAGAACAAATAAACAATGAGCATGTGGTAATCCTCTTTTTTGGAATTCAATATTATACGTATAACCAAGAACTCTTCCGAATACATTTCCAGATATAATTTCTTTCAGAAAACTTTCAAAGCGCAAAAAGAAAATCCTGCATACTAAATGCGGGATATCTGACACAGTGGTTCCCTCAGGTGATGATTTCAAATATTTCACAATTTCTCTCCACTTAGGGTTAGCTGTGAACGTGATAAACAGATCTGCCCGACCAACTTCTCGAGTCATAGCCATAGCATCTTGATAATGTTGTTGATGCCCTCTTGGTCCCTCTTGGAATGATGAAGGTAAAACAATAGCTCGTCCTAAGCGTATTGGATCTGAAGTATTTGCAATACTATTTTCCACATGATCCATCAATCCTTGGAGCGTTTCCCTTCTGAATCTATGTTGATTGGTACGAAAATAGTTCAGACGATTCCATTCGTTCGTAATGTACATGTGCAAAATATACTGTTGCGTTAATTTTCTCGCCATATTGAAAGGGTTAAAACAATATTTCAAAGTACGCATACGCCATCCAAAATACTGTACTACAGTAACACGGCGACGTTTATTGTTCCCGTAATTTTTCATATAGAGGGAGTACCCTAGATTGCCATCCGGAAATAATAATGGGAACATCATTGGTTCTACATGTGGTGATAATTTATACATTTTTTCACAGCAGAATTTGTGTTTAGGATACACCACAAAATCCACGTTGGAGGGAACATCACCTACAGAAAAAATATATGATGTGATAACAATAATGAAGAAAATATCATTTCAAATACCATGCTTTCCAGAGACTAATAACATGGCTATTTCGGACGTTGCACCAATTCCTGTAGGTACCTGATGGTGTTTCTTTGCTCCAACCAAGCTTCGCAAAAAATATATTCGTGGATTCAGTGTCACATTTTTAGAATAAATTGTGTATAGAGATTTATATTTATCCACATAAGGATTTTTTTTCATAACCTGATATATAAATTAATTCTCCATTAGAATTTTTCCATAAAAGCTCACCTTTTCTATATGAAGACTTTACCTTCTCGATTATTTCTAACGTTCGCTTTTCACAGACTTCAGATTTTCTGAAATTTAGTGCTGTTTTCTCATCATACACATAAATTTGACCGTTTCTAGGAGTTTCGGTCGATGGGGGAAGAAGACTGACAGTTGCCATAGCAACTGTCAGTTTAATTCTGATTTCTTCTGATGGGCAAAAAGTTGTCATAGCATAGGAATTATTATAATAACGGATATTTTTTCTGAATTGTAAAGATTTATCATCATTATTCAAAAATAAATTTTCAAATTCGAGAGTAAATTGTGGTAATTCTTCTAACTGGATTGAACCTCCATGACAACAATTATGCAGAACTCTTCCATGTTCAAGAGAAAATGATAAGGCACCACAATGCCGACACTCACGGCTTAATTTACCGATATTAACACATTTAATTTCATCATGATATCTCGAACCAAGAAGTTTATGTTTAATTTTTCTGTTCCTCTGCAGCTTCTTTTTTCTGTAATCATTTTTCCTCCTCATAGAAATACGAACAGAATGCGTTTCTACATATCTTTTCTTTCGTTTCGTACACTGAGCTCTTTTATCAACCATTTCTTTTTCAACAGGTATATTTTTACATTTTTCTTGATAACCTAAACGATTTCTTTTGGAAATTCGATTAGGATGAGCCTTGGCATATCGATTTTGTCGTTCTCTATGCAGAATTAATTTCTTTTTTTTTTTTTCATCTTCCAAAAGTCTATCTTCATTTTTTTCATGATAATTCCGATAATTTTTCTCGGAAACTCGATTGGGATGTCTCTTAGTATATCGTTTTTGCCGTTCTCTATGCTGATCTGCTCTGTTATTGGTTTTTTCATCTTTTGAAGGTATGTTTTCACATTTTTTATGATAGTTTCGACGATTTTTTTCAGAAATACGATTTGGATGTCTTTCAGCATATCGTCTTTGCCGCTCTCTGTGAGCTATTTGTTTGGTTTCTGATGGAATTGATATAAGACATGGACGTTTGATATCATTCATACACTCTTGCTCATCATCATTCAGATGTTTACGCTTTGGAGCCATACATAAAGCCGGTCTAATGGGAATCATTACTCATATTAGCTAATGGCCTTATTCTTAATTCTCAATTTATCTAATCAAATCGAAAGAATTGTAGTTCATGGAGAGATAACATTACCTATGAAGATGTTTAATCTTCTTCTTCAATTACAATCTTACAACGATCGATACTAAGTGGACCCAACTTAACGATTTGGTGACTGCTGGTAACAAACCACTCAAAATCATCAACAAAATGATGGTTAATTATAGGGTCGGTAATGTGAGAACTGTTATGTGGAACAGCGTTCTCTATAACAAATAACTGTAAGAAATGGATAAATATTTTTATGAATTGATTTGTAATATGTGAAGGAACAAAAACCTTCGAATAAAATGATAAATAATCTTAGCATCGATGAGTAGTCATGATTCAGATCGAAAATCATGAATTTTCCTACTTGATCGATTCGAAAAGCTCGTGCGGGATGTTCTGGTACATCAAATGTGATGATTTTGAAACCGATTCCATGAATTATCAGCATGAACGCATAACACAATTCTTCACCGACAAAACAAAATCCCAAAGTACGGAACGTACGACCAATGAGCCTAAAATAATATATATTCAAATTTCACTTTCGAGAACATGCTCTGAATAGATTATTCAAATCTACCTTACAGGGACTCCTTCCTCAATAACAGGAAATTCACCAGGAAAATTTACATTAAATCGTGACATTTATATGAAAAATAAAGTGAAGTTGAGTGCAAACTGATGAAACATTATACACAATGGAATTGACGTAATAATTGACCTACAGAAATTCAATATCAATGAAAAATTATTTTTAAAGTAGTCATATGAAGTTTAGCAAATCCGACAATTTTTTTTTGTCATATCAAAGATCATATTTTTTTGAATTTGTCTACCTCATTATAACTTCTGGTTCCGTTAAGTTTTTGAAATATCAATCATCAAAGTTAAAGAAAAGAGTAGCACAGTGGTGGTAAAAGCATGGAATCTGATTGAAATGATGAAATTAGAGCTCTGAAAAAAATCTCTTAACATTTTCTCCTAAATCTATTTGCCAAAAAAACAAATCATTAATTACTAATTTAACTCCATCAGTTCAGATAAGATGAAGAGAGAAAGAAAAAACTGATCGGTTGATGCTACTGATAATTTTGATGGATTATTATCTTGAAAATCAGTAGATTGTCGTAAAAATGTCAATCACTCGATATTTCTTCCGCCATGAACCTCAATATCCATGTCTTACCAATGACGTCCTCATCTCCCTTTATCGGAGTATCATGAAATTCACCATTTTTTTAATTAAATGAAATGAAAGAATTAAGGAAATTTTTGTTGAAACCTAAAGAAATGCAATTAATTATAAGAGTGAAGAACTTATAATCAAATAATTAACACTTTCATTGAATTGAATGAAAAGGAAAAAAATGAGAAAACTTTCAGTGAAATCCTAAATAATTAATTAAAAAGAAAAAAGGAGAAATTAGGGGAATTTCTATCATCATCATTTATTGAATTAAATGAAAAGAAAAAAAATTAAAGAAACTTTCATTGAAATCCAAAGGAACTAAACTAAATGGAAAGAAGAAAATTAAGGAAATTGTCATTGAAACCCAAAAAAATCTAATTGATTGTAAGAAAAGAATACATCAATAATTGGAAGATTTGTCATTTTTTGAATAATATAAAAAAAAGCAATTGCGAAAGAACCTGAGGAACTAACCTCCCTAAAATATTCCACAGTTGTGAATTAAAAATTTTCCAATATAAAAAAGCTGTAATTTCTGCGATAAAAGTTTAGTAATTCACAGCTATTTTCCTGTCTATTTATTCCCGATAAAAATCTTTTCCTTTTTTAATTTAATTGATCTGTTTTCTTTCCATTTAATAAAAAAAAAAAGATTAGAATCCGAAAGGACGCAATTAAATAAAGGAAAAGGAGAGATTAGGGCAATCAATTGAATTTAGAAAAAGAGAGATTAGGGAAATTTTCATTGAACCCCAAACAAAATTGATTGATGAAATCTGAAAAAACTCAATTAAATAAAGGGAAAGTAATTCAGAAAGAGGAACTAACCTTCCGAAAATATCCTACAGCTTCCTTCTGATGATAAATTTCCTCCTGAATCTTCACCTGATGTTAAAAATCTCCTGATAAAAATCTCTGTCTGATGATAAAAAACTCCTGATAAAAATCTCTTCCCAATGTGAAAAAGCTGTAATTAAAGAGAATCATTAATTTATTTCATTGGATTTTTTATTCAGAAAAATTTATAAATTAAAAAAAATTGATCGAATATCCCCTCATTTTTATTAAATTCCCTTTAAAAAATAGGAAATCCTCTTTTACAATTAACCTTTTTTTTTAAACTCATCCTCTTTTGAAAGCTCTCAATACTCTAAAAAAGGAGCAAACCTGAAAAAGGCATATCTCTATATTTTTCCTCAGAAGTCCCCTTATTTTCATTGAATCCCATCAAAAAAATAGGGAATTCCTTTTTTTTATAACAATTCATTTTGAAACGAATTTTCTCTTTAAAGCTCTCAAAACTCTCCAAAAAAAGGAGCGAATCTTAAAAAAACGTATTTTCATCAATTTTCTCAAAAATCCCTTTCGAGAAAAATAGGAAATCCCGTTTCTTTTATTACAATTAACCTTTTTTGAAGAAAATTTGATTTTAAAACCTCTTAAAACACTAAAAAAAAGGGGCAAGCCCAAAAAAAAGTATTTCCATCAATTTTAGATTTCCTCTTATTTTCATTGAATTCCCTTAAAAAAACAGGAAATTCCTTTTTTTTAATTACAAAGCTCTCAAAACTCTCCAGAAAAAGGAGCGAATCTAAAAAAACGTATTTTCATCAATTTTCTCAGAATCCCTTTCGAGAAAAAGAATAGGAAACCCCCTTTTTTTAATACAATTAACCTTTGTTGAAAAAAATTTGATTTTAAAACCTCTTAAAATTCTCAAAAAAAGGAGCAAGCCCAAAAAAAAGTATTTCCATCAATTTCCTCAAATATCCCCTCACTTCATTTATTCCCTTAAAAAAATAGGAAATCCCCTTTTTTTTTATTACAATTAACCTTTTTTTAAGACAAATTCTCTTCTTAGAGCTCTCAATACTCTCTAAAAAAAAGGGGCAAACCTAAAGGAGGCGTATCTCCACCAATTTTCTCAGAAATCTCCGTATTTCCATTAAATTCCATCAAAAAAATAGGAAATTCCCTTTTTTTAATTACAATTAACCTTTTTTCTAAACAAATTCTCTCTTTGAAGCTCTCAAAATTCTCTAAGACATACTTTCATCAATTTCCCCTTATTTTCATTGAATTCCTTTAAAAAAACAGGAAATCCCTTTTTTTAATTCCAAAGCTCTCAAAACTTTCCAGAAAAAGGAGCGAATCCAAAAAAAACGTATCTTCATCAATTTTCTGAAAATTCCCTTTCGAGAAAAATAGTAAATCCCCTTTTTTTTATTACAATTAACCTTTTTTGAAGAAAATTTGATTTCAAAACCTCTTAAAACTCTCAAAAAAAGGAGCAAACCCAAAAAAAAACGTATTGCCATCAATTTCCTCTAATATCCCCTTACTTCATTTATTCCCTTAAGAAAATAGGAGGTCCCCTTTTTTTATTACAATTAACCTTTTTTTAAAACAACTTCTCTTCGTCGAGCTCTCACTACTCTCTAAAAAAAAGGGGCAAACCTAAATAAGACGTATCTCCATCAATTTTCTCAAAAATCTCCCTATTTCCATTGAATTCCATCAAAAAAATAGGAAATTCACTTTTTTTAAAATCACAATTAACCTTTTTTGGAGAAAATTCCCTCCTTTTAAAACTCTCATAACTCTCAAAAGAAAGGGCAAACCCAAAAAAAAACGTATTACCATAAATTTCTTCAAATCCCCTTATTTTCATTGAATTCCCTTGAAAAAACAGGAAATCCCTTTTTTTAAATTACAATTAACCTTTTTTTTAAACAAATTCTCTCGTGGAAGCTCTCAAAACTTTCTAAAACAAACTTTCATCAATTTTCCCTTATTTTCATTGAATTCCCTTGAAAAGACCGGAAATCCCTTTTGTTTTAATTACAAAGCTTTCGAAGTTCTCCAAAAAAAGGAGCGAATCGAAAAAAAACATATTTTCATGAATTTTCTCAAAAATCCTTTTCGAAAAAAATAGGGAATCCCCTTTTTTTAAATACAATTAACCTTTTTTAAAGAAAATTTGATTTTAAAGGCTCTTAAAACTCTCAAAAAGAGGGGCAAGCTCAAAAAAAACGTAAAAAGGCGTATCTCCATCAATTTTCTCAGGAAAGGTTAAAATGCTTTTTTTTAATCACAAAGAACCATTTTTTTTTTAATTTCCCTCTTGAAACTCGTAAAACTCTCGAAAAAAAGAGGCAAACCCAGAAAAAAATGTATTTTCATCAATTTCTTCAAATATCCCCTTATTTTCATTGTATTCCTTAAAAAAAATAGGAAATCCCCTTGAGGAACAGGAACTAACCTGCCGAAAATATCCCACAGATTCCCTTACAGAAAATCTCCTTCAGAATCAAAAATCTCTTGAATTCCCCTTACAGAAAATCTCCTTCAGAATCAAAAATCTCCTGAATCTCCTAACAAAAATCTCCTTCAGAATTAAAAATCTCCTGATAAAAATCTCCTCCTGAAAAAAATTTCTTCTCAATTTAAAAAATCTGTAATAAAAAAAAATCATTAATTTATTTATTGGTTTAGATATAAATTGGAATGATGAAAATCAATTTTCTCAGAAATCTCTCTATTTCCATTGAATCCCATCAAGAAAAAAGGAAATTCCCTTTTTTCAAAATCACAATTAACCTTTTTTGAAAAAAATTTCCTTCTTAAAACTCTCAAGACTCTCAAAAAAAGGGCAAACCCATAAAAAAACGTATTATCATCAATTTCCTCAAATCCCCTTATTTTTATTGAATTCCCTTAAAAAAACAGGAAATCCCTTTTTTAAAATTACAATTAACCTTTTTTTTAAACAAATTCTCTCTTTGAAGCTCTAAAACTCTCAAAAAAAGGGGCAAGCCCAAAGAAAAATGTATTTCCATCAATTTCTTCAAATATCCCCTTATTTTCATTGTATTCCTTTAAAAAAATAGGAAACCCCCTTGAGGAACAGGAACTAACCTTCTGAAAATATCCCACAGATTCCCCTTACAGAAAATCGCCTTCAGAATCAAAAATCTCCTGAATCTCCTGACAAAAATCTCCTTCAGAATTAAAAATCTCCTGATAAAAATCTCCTTCTGAAAAAAATCTCTTCTCAATTTAAAAAATCTGTAATAAAAAAAAATCATTAATTTATTTATTGGTTTAGATATAAATTAGAATGATGAAAAAGTCGATTAAGCCTTACCTGTAATAAATACTATAAAATATTGAAATCCAATCGAAAATTATATTAACGTCTAAATGTAAACATTATAAATGAATGACGTGATTGACGAACTTCACACCACATGATAAATTCATACAGAATGAAGCATTTTAGCACTTGTTTTTTGCGATTTTTATCTAAATTATTGCACTTACGTCTCTTCGTTAATAATTTTCTTCCGAATTTTGGCACCTTCTGAAGGAAAAAAACTCACTTAACTCACATTACATGAAAAATAGAAGGATTTTCCTATTTGTTAAAGAATTTCCTATTGCATTAAAAAAAAAAAACAACGTAAAAAAAAATTAATAAAAATTTTTAAAGAAAAGAACTTTGAAGAACTCCTATTTTTCTGAAGATTGATCCGGAAATACAGCACTTACGCCCCTTTAACTCTGAGGCGACGATTTATGAAAAAAATCTGTTTAAGACACAATTTAAATCCATTTAATAATATAAGACCCAATTAAGACCCGATTAAGACCCGATTAAGACCCAATTAAGAACCGACTAAGACCCGATTAAGACCCAATTAAGAACCGACTAAGACCCCATTAAGACCCGATTAAGACCCGATTAAGAACCGACTAAGACCCGATTAAGACCCAATTAAGAACCGACTAAGACCCCATTGAGACCCGATTAAGACCCGATTAAGATCCGTTTAAAACCCGCTTAAGACTCGTTTAAAGCGTCAGCTGAATTCTGCGTCAGCTGAATTTTTGCGTCAGCTGAATTTTTGCGTCATACAAAACTGAATTTTATTATATAGTAAGATTGAAAATCTGAAAATGAGAATGATTTCAATACATTTATAAATTTCCATCAACCCACAGCAAACGAAAGTTATTCATTTCATTTCATTACATAATATTTTCTGATTTTCATTTCAATTCTATGAACAACATTAATGCATCATCTAAAAGCACCAATAATTGTTAATCTAAAGATCAGAATGATTTTAATACATTCATAAATTTCCATAAACCCACAGCAAACAAAATATATTTATGAATTTCATTTCATTGTATAAGATTTTCTGATTTTCGTTTCAATTCTATGAAAAACATTATTGCATCTTTCAAAAATCACCAATAATTAAAAATCTGAAAATGAGAATGATTTTAATACATTTATGAATTTCCGCATTTCAGCATTTTAAAATCGTAAAAATCATGAAATTATATAAATAGTATAATTATATGAATTTTACATTAATCTTCTATGAAATAATATCATCGCCTTGAGATTAAAAAGGCATAAAGTATCATTTTTTCTGTTTTCTTTCTTCGAAATAGTAAAGATGTAAATGTCCACCATATTTACTCTAATAAACTTTCTTGGGTTTTCATACAATATTAGTAAAATAAGGAATGAAAATGTATCTCACATCTCTTTGTTTGTAGTTTTTTCACCAAATTTTTCTCAATTACTGGAGAAATAGTAATGATGAAAAAGTATCCAAGCCACCATAAGAACCTTTTGAGGTGATAAAAGAAAATATGCCACTTTCACATCAAGATTAAAATTTTTTTGATACTAATGCCCATCAATGCTAAGGCGATGATATATATTTCATAATTATTCAAACTGAATATTTTTTTTATTCTCAACATACAAGAGTATTCTAAAGATTTATAGTGTTAAAATAGTGAACAGGCCCCGACCTCGCCTGTTTATGTGAGACTCATCCACTTATATAGTCCCTCCAATCTAAAGACATTTAAGAAAATATAGAATTGTGAAAAATTTTGAAAGAAAAAAGGATATGTCATTTCTTTTAGAATATCAAACTTTTTGAACGATCTTCCCTAAAATAGTGTTCATCTCATTATATCCAATGCGATGAATCCATTCTTCTTATACAGGAATTTTGGAATATACATCTGCACTATTCCATTTCTCGCATTAATAAAATATACATTTCTAATTTTTTTACAATAATGGAAAGAAATTATTATTGGAATCAAATATAAGATCACGTACCTATTTGAAATTATTCAAAATTATGGATATCTTTGATCTTGAAAAATATTTTTATGATTTCAAACAGAAATATTTCGGAATGATTTCTGGAAACCACCCCCATCAATAATTTTGATACCAACTACGAATCGCCTATGAATGAAAATATTTTCATTAAAATCAATCTCAATATTATACTAATGGAATACATTTCGATGTATATTAATATAATTTTCACCTTTTTTTTGTTTTTTATATAATTTTTTTTACTTGATGAAGGAATTGCCAAATCATATTTAGCCAAAATCAAATTTTTCCGAGACATTGTTTGATTATCAATTTTCCGGATATCGGTAAAATCTGATACGATAAAATATGGAGGAGTCGCTAAAAATGTATATAAATTAAAATTCAAAGATTAATGAAAGAAGTTCATTTCTAAAGTTCATTCTAAATAGAGGCACTGAATTTTTTTACTCGAGTTGAACAAACCATTTATTTGCAATTTTCCATATAATCTAACATGAGTTCCAATAGCAAATGGACTCGAAAAATTTTCAGCAAAATTAAGAACTCGAACTGTAAGTTTTATATTCCCGTCTGCTATAGCCCCATAACAAGTATTATTCCTCGATTGTTTTTGATTTCGTATGGCAGCGAAATTCGTTTTTATGTAACCAATCAAATCTGAAATGAAAAATATTTGCAACACTTCTTTGTATTTCTTTCCTATAAATTGTTTTCATAAAAATAACTGTTATCTCACATAAATTTTGAAATTCCGATCCTGTCAAACTTTTCAAATCAATAGTTTTTATGTCACTTTTATTAATTTGATGAACTCCTAAATCACTTATCTCGGTATTTGAATGAAGAATAAGATGAATTTTCAAAGTACAACCCAAATTCCATTTCAGGTCAGTCTTTTTCGATCTAGCTCCATTTATATTTATTTATTTATTAATACTCGTCCCTTTTACGGGTTCGAGGGTTCCGTTTCCTTTTTACATTATATACATATATATACAGTTTTCCTCTTACATTAATCATCCCTTATGTCATTCCTCCATTCCTCATCCACACATTGATTCATTACCCATTCTCACACTCAACATAACTCCCTTTCCTCATTCCTTCACTATACCACACTCTTCATTCTTTCACTCTTCGCCCCCAACCATCATTTCCCATACCTTCCTCCGTTCCCTCACTGACCACCTTACTCTACACTTCTCTTTTTCTCTCTCTTCATTTCTATGTCCCTCATCCACCTCTCTCCACTACCACTTTCTTCCAGTATCTCCATCACCGTTTCCACCACTCCCTTATCACCCGTCATATCCCCTTCGCATCTCATCAGGACATGCTCCCATGTTTCCTCTTCCCACTCACATATCCTGCATACACTTTCCTCTTTATTACCCCAATACCGGCTTTCTCTCATTCCCTCTCCTGTTCTGAACCTTGCAACTCTACTCCATTTCTCCTCTTTCCTAACGGCCTGCAAATAAGCAGGGGTTCTCCCTCGCTCCACTATCATACGGTACCATTTATTGTACCTGGAGTCACTTATTTTCTCCCAATCTTCTGCCCAAATCCGGTCCTGTTCAATTCTTTCAACTCTCTCCCAGTCCACACCCCCTCCATTCTCCTGCCACCCTCTTCTAGCCTGCATCCTCTCTTCTTCCCACTTCGACCCCTCACAATTGCCTCTCCCCTCTTTACTTCTTATCTCCCTTACACACCTTCTCGTCCACTCACTGCCCTTTCCCTCCATGCATTTCTGTTCGAAGTTCCATGCCCTCTTCCTCTGTATTAAGCACCTCTTATCCCGATTCGTCTCATTTCTGACAATGTAGCCAGGGCAGTTCCAACATACTCCTAGTACCCATCTCAAGAACCTCTCGTGTAGGCTCTCCATCTTTTTTCTTTCTTTCCATCCCCATACCTCTACTCCGTAGCTCATGGTTGACCACACTAACACGTCAAACAGCCATATCCTCATTCTAAAATCGTCCTTGAACAACCTTTTTCCCAGTCCCCATACCGTCCCCATCACCCTTCCCGCACATTCTATCCTCTTCCTGACCTGTAATTCCTGTCTCCCTTTTGCATCAAACCAATAACCCAGGTAGCAGAATTCTTCACACTCTTCCACAACTTCCCCACACAATTTCCATATTCTCTTCTCCCCTCTCCTGTCCTTCCTTTTACTGAAAATCATCATCTTCGTCTTCTTTACATTAATCGTCAAGTCTTTATCCCTCACATACCCTTCCAACTCCTTCATCATGATGCTCATACCTGCTTCACTGTCTGACAACACTGCCATGTCATCAGCATACAGTAGCGTATAAAGCTTTCTGTGACCTAACTCCGTCCCACCTTTTCCTTTCCTGGCCATTACCTCCTCCACATCCGCCAACAGAATACTGAATAATAAAGGGCTCAAAGGACAACCCTGCCTCACTCCTCTACCTGTCCAGAACTCATCTCCTACTTCTTCCCCTATCTTCACCCTGCAGGATGTTTCCTCATAGAGCTCTTTTATCCTCTCGATGATCTCTTGCTCAATACCTCTCTTCTCCATACACTCCCACAACACCCCTCTGTTCACCGAGTCAAAGGCTGCCCTGAAATCCACAAACAACGAGACCAACCTTCCTTTCTTCCGTCCTAAATTCCTATTTGCAATATAGTTGAGTACGTAGACATTATCCATCGTTCCCATGCCCTTCCTGAAACCAGTTTGATTGTGTGGGATTATTTTCTTTCTTTCAACCTCTTTTTCCAACCTCCTCCTTAAAATTTCCGCATATACCTTGTAACTTGTTGGCATCAAGGTGATACCCCTGTAATCCTCAACCTTTTTCCCTGTTCCCTTTTTCAACACTGGCACCACCAAACCCGTCTTCCATTCCTTAGGTAGTCCCTCTCCTCTCCATGCCCTTCTGCAGACCTCCACTAACACTTCTCCTGCTTTTACACCTCCATACTTCCACACTTCATTCTCCAACCCGTCTGCCCCGCATGCTTTATTCCTTTTCAAAGCCTTTACCACCTCCTCCACCTCTTTTCCACTTATTTCCTCCCCCTCCCTGCTTTCCATGCTGTCCCTACTTCTCTTCTGGCCACACACTCTGTTGTCCACCCCTCCAAGTACCTCTTTGAAATACTCGGACCACTCTTCCATCTTTATACCTTCCTCTATACTCTTCCATGTTTTTCTTTCATTATTGATTACCTCCCATACTTTCCCTTCCCTCAGCTTCGTCTCTATCTCTATCCTGTATTTCTCCTTCCATTCTTCTTTTTTCCTTTTTAACCCATTTTCGTATTCCTTCTTAACTCTCTTATACGTCTCCTTTCCCACTTCCCCTTTCCTCCATCGTTTCACCACCTCTTTGACTTCTTTTTTCCTCACCTCACCCTCTTCGTCCCACCATCCCGAGCCTTTCTTATTCTTACCCCCTTCCTTCACATCCAAGGCCTCTTTCACCTCCTCCACTATGTCCTTGAGCACCTCCAGCTGTATCATCTCTACTCCTTCAGTACTTCCCCCCCCTTCCTTTTCATTCAGTAACCTTTCGAACTCCCTCAGCTTATCATTATTCCATGCTCCCATCTTGACTCTCCCTCTTTTCCTCTTTTCCGTGTCCCTCCCATCCCTTACAATTCTCTTTGCCTCCTCCTGTGATTTTATTGTTGCTACTATTGGGAAGTGGTCCGAACCCAGTTCATCACCTACTATCATTTCCTTAATGTGACTCCTAATTCTACTATCCGCCAGCATGTAGTCTATCACTGATTCACCATTCCTTATTCTCGTAAATTCACCCTCCCAGTCTCCATCTATGTTACCATTGCATATATGCCACCCTGTTTCCGCCAATAGGTTCAGCAACTTCCTCCCTTCTCCATCTATTCTGTCATGCTTCGAATTCCTCACGCAGCTCCCGTGATCCTCACTCCACTTTTCACCCCCATCCCTTCCAGTCCATGCATTAAAGTCCCCCCCTATCAACACTAAGTATCTGTCCTTCACTTCCATCCACTTCCGCAACTCTTCCCTCACTGAATCCACTCCTCTTGTAGCATACACTCCCATCACTATAATCTCCAAATTTCCCATCTTCACCCCCCTTTTCATTACCCCCTCCACACCACCCTCTACTGTTTCCTCAGCCTCTTTATACTGTTCCTTGTCCCAAGCACTCACCAACTCCTCTTTCACTCCCGTTACCAAACCGCCCATGTGTCTCCCCATATTGTACACCTTCTTCGCCTCTTGCACTTTCCACACGTATCCTTTTGGCGCCATACTCCTAATCTTAATCCAACCCTCTCTATCCAGCCAGCTTTCCATCATAAACACTACATCCCATTTACTTACTTCATTCCAGAAGTCTTTGGGTTTATTATTTAACCCCTCCACATTCCAAAACGCTATTTTCCTCTCTCTATTTTTTAATGGTCTCCATCCATCACTGCCACCCCCGTCACCGGAGTTCCCGAAAACCCCGCCACCTGCGCATTCTGCTCAACCTGCTCTTCTTGACTATTCTCCGTTCTTTCTCTACTCTTTGGTCTTCTCTCCTCTGTCTCTTTCCTGATTAGATCCTCCTTCTCTTCGTCCCATACCCACACTTCATTCCCCACTGCAACCCTGTCTCTCCCCACCCTCACCACTTTTCTTCCCACTCTCCCTTGCCATGCTTTGTTCTCAATTCTCCACTTCATTTTCCTCTCCTTTAGTGTGAGATCGTCCTCTATCCTCTCTTTCCTACCCTTCAGACTCTTCTTTTTCACCATTACTTCTTTTTTGTCTCTCTCTCTTTCCAGCTTCACCAACACCATCGATGGCCTTCCGTCTCCTCCTTTTTGCACAATTCTCACCGATTCACACTGGACTGTAGCCCCAATCCTAGTTAGCAGACTGGACACCTCTTCTTCCCCTGTATCCGACACCAACTCCATACCCTTAACTATTATGTTATTTCTCCTTTTCCATCTTTCCTCTCTTTCCATTCTTCTCTCCACCTCCAATAGTCTCGACTTTATTATCGGGCTCACTCCTGTCACCCTCTCCTGCGTCACTACTATCCTTTCCCTCTCCTTCGATTCCAGTTGGGCCACCTTATCCCTTAACTCCTGCACTTCTGCCTTCCTTTCCTCCTCCTCTCTCACCTGTCTCTCTTCTATCTCCTTCAGCTTTGCCCTCACCAATTCACTATCCTTCTTCCATGTGTTCTCCCATACATCCCACCTTTCTCTCATCTTCACCAACTCCACCTTCGTATCCCGTCCGCTTATGGCTATCTCCTCGAGTTTCCTCATAGTTTCCGCGCTCATTTTCCGCATCATCTCTTCAATCGCACTCATACCATCTCCTTCACCCCCTCCCCCTCCCGGAGGAGTCCTTGTCGTCACTCTGCTCCTTTTAAATGCATCATCTTCCGCCCTCCACCTGTCCAGGACCTCCGGGGGCGTCTCTATTCTTTTCCTCTTGGCTTCCCCCACCCCTCCCTTCTCTGTCACCTCAAGCAGGCTGGTCTCATCCCCCACGCTGAACGACTTCGATCTTCCCCCTTCCTTTTCCCTCAGACCAGATGCCCACCTGTTGAACAGCTGCTTGGATGCATTGGACGCCCCTTCCTCTCTTAGCTTATCCACGTTCCTCCTTCTCCCCTTCCTTTTTTCAGCATCATATAACACCACATCTTCCTCATCCGAACCCCACTGCCCTGGTGTACCCCATTTCTCCATTCCCGACGACGTACCCTTCGAATTTCCTCTCCCTTCTCTCTCATCCAACCATATCGCCAACTCTTCTCCTACCGGACCATCGTCTCCCTTACCCTCCTGTCCCCCTACTACTTCATCTACCTGTGTCTCGGTACCTTTCTCCATTTCCCTCCGTAGGACACTGTCCCTATCTTATCCTCTCCCCTCACTGTTTTACCACACTCCCGCCTCTTCCCTGTCACCAACGAAACGACCTCACCAGGTGTCACTCCAACCACTTTCCCACCTCGTGTCCTCACCTACTTCTCTCTAACCTCACTCCCTTCTTCCACTTTCACTTCCTCCTCTATCCTCTCCTCCTCCCTGCACTTCGCCCTTTATTTATCGGAACCTTTCCTCACTACTTCCTCTTTCTCCCTACCGCTTCTCGCTTTCCTCCCTCACTTACTTTCCTAATTATCCAAAAAACACTATCGCACTTAGTCGCACCCGATCACCCTACTCTGATAACCGGAAACGGAATCTCTCTAGCTCCATTTATATGTAATATCTATACGCAATTTAAATATAACTATTCATAAACCAAATCTCATGACAATTTATCCATAAATATATCTCATAAATGGAAAGAAACAGAATTTCATAAATATTCATAGATAATAATTGTCGTCTTGGAACTGAAAGGGTGTAAGAGTTATTTTTTCCCATTTTTTCTAACAGTAAAAATATCTGCAACATTTTACTCTCATGCCTTTCCTGGACTTTTTATACAACAGTAGTAGAAAAATAATAATAACATATAGACGCAAATAGCATACACGAATAACGAAAGAACGTAAATCCTGAAGATACGACTCTTTGCGATCAGCTTATTAATTTTGTTTCGCGAATCAGTGAAGAAATATTAATAACGGAGTAATGTAAGTACAGAAATACGTTCATTTCATTTTAACATTTGGGAATCCGTTTTAACCGAAATAAATTTCAACATTGTATTTACGCCATTTTGTTATTTTAATTTTCGATTTTGCTCAAATAAAGCCCAAGACACTATTGACAACATTTAGGAATAATAAAAGAAGATACGCTCTTTTCATATCAGAATATTATGGTTTTGGTACTTATGCCCCCTTTCATCCTGAGACAACAATATAATTTCAAATAAGATGCCCCATTTCATTGGAAAAATTCAATACATATTTTTTTTCTTTTCATTCATATTTGGACAAAAACTTAGACAGAATTCTCAATTTTGATCAATTTCATGAGATTCTCGATATGAATGAAATTCTGTACCACATTGGATAAATAGATTATTGATGAATGATAGATACATGATTTTTAATGATGACTTTTTCATATTTTTTGGCCATATCATTCCATGCAACAACCTTCACAGTCTGTCCGTTATTGTTGTTGAGAGTAAAAGTGAGTACATTATCATTTTTCAATCCAACAATCTGTGTTGGAACTATTTGCTCAACGAACCCAATGATTTCTCTAGAAGAAATTATTAAAAAATTATCTTCATTTTTAAATTCATCAAAAGAATCTTCAGGAGTGGTACAATATGAATTAGGAAGTCTTTCTATACATAATTAAAGAATGATCACTCACACGAGCGGATTATTGTCTTTAATTTTTCGCATATCTGCACTACCCGTGTAGGGAATTTCTTCTTCTAATAACATGTGTACGTTTGTTATTGGGTCTTGAAAATGGAAAAATATTATATTATTAAACATGGATAATTATGAAATTTCAATTTCTTATTGACATTCCACATATAAAGAAGGCCAGAATAAAGTAGAATACTTAAGGGATTGAGAAGGTTCAGAGCCTAAAATTCCATCTAATCTCTATCGTGCCAAATGATCTATTATGCCAAACACATATGCCTGTAGTCAGTCCCTAAACCTCTCTTTTGATAATAAGTTAATAATTGTAGAAATGGCAGACATAAAATCAAAACAGTTAAAAATTTCAAAAAAAATTGTTCTTTGCTAAAAAAAAAGTAGTTAATTTTTAGAAATTTTCAATTTTTTGAGGTTCACGGATTTAACAGCAGCGAAAAAAAAAAAAGTGAAAAATTTTTTTTTGAGAAAAACGCGTTTAAAGTTTTGATAACCTGCGCTCGGCTCTCGAAACAAATAGACGGGGGTCTTGGAAATTGACTCTATCTCCGGGAATTTTGAATTTAGGCCTACGTCATAAAGTTTTTCGGATTCTAGACATATTAAAGTATTTTTTTAAGCAAAAAAAACGATTTTTTGAAGGTTCTACACGGTTGTCCCCCCTTAAATCATTTAAGTTTCACTATGAAAGTTCAGAGCAAAAAATTTTTATTACAACATTAGAGCCATTCTCATATAGCTCCTCGAGTGAAAATTCATAAAAAAAATTATTAATAAAATTTCTTATTATAAATTTAAATGAATATATGATAATAATGAAATACATACTTGGAGAGGGATCATCCACATCTTCTTCACTGAGTTCATCTATATCTTTCAATATTATATCGATAATTATTTAATGAAATAAATTAATATGGATTAACAATAAAATCTGATTTTTATATAATAAATTATTATTATTATTATTCTGTATGATAGATACAAGGTATCTTTATGACAGGGGGGGGGGGGCTGTGTATTTACATCAACTTGATAGTGTTTTTACATTATTGGATAAGAAGTATAGATATAGACAATTGTAATTGTAATTATCAGAAGCTTCAAAGAAAGCATAATTGGAAAAAAAAATGATTTTATTGAAAAAGAAAAATAAGTGAAATACTAATTTGAAAGTTTGCATCTGTCAGCTGTTAATCTCTTGGGCTCATGCCATAAAGCATCTCTTGATGTAGCAGTACAAAATCTTCAGGTTCTTGTGATCGTTTGTGTTCAGAAACGCCGAGAGTCTGAGGTAAATGTTTGGAAGGTCCAGGTTAAGAATGTAATTGGGGAGGAAATAGCTCCTGATGCACGAATAGAATGGACACACTAATAGGATGTGGTAGAGGTCTTCAGGGAGGCACATAGAACAGAGAGTGCAGATGGAGGATGGATCGATTTCGTAGCTGATTTTATTAATGTAGATTCTTCTACTGAAAGCAGTAGCTGCCCTGAGCTGAAACTTCAGCCTGGAGAACTCGAGGGGACAGCGATCGGGGTAAAAAGAGTTGAAGGTGTCTTGAGGGTGCCTGAGAACTTTCAGCAAGATAGTTGAAGAAGCTAGATAATGTGTGTAGTCTTCGTATTTGCTGTGTGCTATCAGTTCTTCGATGATGTTTGGAATTCTGCGCTGCCACCATTCTGGTGATAGATTGAGCCAGATGTCATCAGCGTTAGTTTGCGATAAACAGTCTTTGAGTTGGGCCACCCAGTTATATTTTTTTCAGAGTTCTGCTGAGATCGGAGTTGTGCTGAGACATTAAGTCGATTTGACGGAGGAGGCAGATTCTAGGAAGCCTAGAGTCATTCATCTTTAAAATTCTATAGATCCACCAGAGCGCTTGCTTGACTACGGTGATTTTGATATTGTGAATGCCGGTTTCGAGGCGAATCAGGTAACTCGGTGTGCTCCGAGGTAAGAAGAAGAGTCTTTTGAAGAAATTTATTTGGGCGGTCTCCAAGATGTCCAGGTGCCTCAGACCCCAGATCGAGGCTGTATACGTTAAGGTTGAGACTACAACACTTTCGTAAACCTTTCTTAGTCCAGACCAGGAGTCTGCTTTGAGTTTCGCAGTGGTTATCAGTGTCGATGCCGTAGCAGCCTTGGCCTTGAGTGAAGAAGCTTTCGATGGAGCAAGCCCAGTTGCCGAGGAAGATTGTTTAACTCCAAGACAAGTGTAATCAGGTACAATTTCCAGAGGAGCTCCATAGAGATGGAAAGAGTGGTTTTTTAAGGGGATTCTGCCAGCCTTTCTGAAGATGAGAACTTTTGTTTTCTCCGTATTTGATTTTCCTTCTGAGGTCGACAGCACTGTGGGCAAGAATAATGAGGTCATCGGCATAAAGAAGAAGAACGATATCATGTAGACCATCAATATCCACCCCTTTGGCACCGTTATGTCTAAAGAATTCATCAAGGTCGGAAGGAATAAATTGAAGAATAGCGGGCTCAGTTTTTCACCCTGTAGGACGCCAGCAGAGACTTCAGCTTGGTTGGAGAATCCAGAAGTCGTTTTGATTCGAATTGTGGCCCTGTCATAAAGGTTCTTGCACACTTTCACAATTTTTTGGCTAATTCCAAGCTTTAGTAATTTGTGCCATAAGAGTTGGTGTGGGACAGAGTCGAAAGCTCGGCGATAGTCCACAAATAAAGCATAAACCTTCCCACCTGTTAGTCTGAGCCTATTATGAACTACCGATTGGAGAGTGAAAATATTGTCCATCACCCCCCTATTTTCACGAAATCCGGCTTGCTCTTCAGGTATGATGTTGTTATTCTCCGCCCATCTGTATATTCTGCGGTTGAGAATCTCAGTGAATAACTTTGTTGTGTTGTTTACAAGAGCGATGCCCCTATAGTTGGCAGGATCTTGGTGATCTCCCTTTTTATAAATCATGCACAAAGCTATTTCAGTCCATTTCTCTGGGACCACCCCGGAGTCGAATATTTTGTTGAAAAGATTCAGGAGATAGACTGTCCAGTTGTCGTTCAGTGCCTTGAGGAAATTGCTGTTTATCTCGTCAGGCCCAGGGGCTTTATTTTTCTTGGAACTGATAATGCTCTTCCTCACTTCATTCAGAGAAATGGAGTAGTCGAGTTGGTGATTAGTGAGTAGAGAGAGATTCAGTGAGAATTGTGTTCGGCTATTATATGTGTGGTCAAGGAAGCGGTTCCAGGTTTCAAGAGTGATGATTTCGGAGTTCTTTTTGCCTCTCACTTGTCTTACAGTCTGCCAGAACTCGACTGGGCTTTTTATATTGGCAAATTTATCCAGGGTTTTTTTTGAGTGCTCACTTTTTTTAGCGTCTATCAATTTTCTGAATTGTTTACTCCTTTCTGCATAGCACTTGGCTTCAAGGGGATTGTAGAAAGGCTTATAGGTGCTTTTATGCAGTCTCTTCAGTTCTAATTAGCGTTCATGGCATTCACTGTCAATAATATAATTATTATATATAAAATTATCATGTCATATCTCAGAAAATATATGTATTAATTCCCCTTGATTCCATAGAGAATTTGAAAAAGTTGAAGGGAAAAATATCCCATCGAAAAAACAGACCTGAAAAAATAGACAAAGAAAAAATATTCTAACCACCCACTATCCATTCTTCAACTCCCCTGCACCCACATCGACCATATTAATCGCTCATCCAATATCCATTCACCCAACTCCCCTACATCGACCATAACCATGTATGGGATATATTTTCCTTGGCTACTTTTTTCAGTCTTTTTGCCCTGGAGAGAATTTTCGTAAAGAAAATTCGTCTATCTCGCTCGTTCGCCGAGATAATAGCGAAAAACTGAAAAAAATTCCTCCTCATCCCATATTAATGTCCATATCACTCTATATCGCGATAGAGCCGAGATAACAGCAAAAAAATAATGAAACTCTCTCCTGATCCCGAATTTAATGGCTATTTCGCTCTATCTCATGTATTCACCGGAATAATAGCGAAAAACTAAAGAAAGTCCCTCCTCATCCCACAGTAATGTCCATATCGCTTTATCTCACTCATCCGCCGAAATAATAACGAAAATCTAAAAAAACTCCCTCCTGATCCCGAACTATGGCTGTTTCGCTCTATCTCGCTCATTCACCGAAATAATAGCAAAAAACTGAAAAAAGTCCCTCCTCATCCCATAGTAATGTCCATATCGCTCCATCTCGCTCATCCGCCGAAATAACAACGAAAAACTTAAAAAAAACTCCTTCTTGATCCCGAATTGATGTCCATATCGCTCTATCTCGCGATAGAGCCGAGATAATAGCAAAAAAATAATGAAACTCTCTCCTGATCCCGAATTTAATGGCTATTTCGCTCTATCTCGTATATTCACCGGAATAATAGCGAAAAACTGAAGAAAGTCCCTCCTCATCCCACAGTAATGTCCATATCGCTCTATCTCACTCATCCGCCGAAATAATAACGAAAAACTAAAAAAACTCCCTCCTGATCCCGAACTGGTGGCTATTCCGCTCTATCTCGTATATTCACCGGAATAATAGCGAAAAACTGAAGAAAGTCCCTTCTCATCCCACAGCAATGTCCATATCGCTTTATCTCGCTCATCCGCCGAAATAATAACAAAAAACTAAAAAAACACTCCTTCCTGATCCCGAATTAATGACTCTTTCCCTCTATCTCATTTATTCACCGAAATAATAGCGAAAAACTGAAAAAAGTCCCTCCTCATCCCATATTAATGTCCATATCGCTCTATCTCGCGATAGAGCCGAGATAACAGCAAAAAAAATAATGAAACTCTCCTGATCCCGAATGTAATGGCTATTTCGCTCTATCTGGTATATTCATCGGAATAATAGCGAAAAACTGAAGAAAGTCCCTCCCCATCCCACAGTAATGTCCATATCGCTTTATCTCACTCATCCGCCGAAATAATAACGAAAAACTAAAAAAACTCCCTCCTGATCCCGAACTACGGCTATTTTGCTCGATCTCGTTCATTCGCCGAAATAATAGCGAAAAACTGAAAAAAGTCCTTCCTCATCCCATAGTAATGTCCATATCGCTCTATCTCGCTCATCCGCCGAAATAACAACGAAAAACTAAAAAAAACTCCTTCCTGATCCCGAATTAATGGCTATTTCGCTCTATCTCGTTTATTCACCGAAACAATAGCGAAAAACTGAAAAATGTCCCTCCTCATCCCATATTAATGTCCATATCGCTCGATCTCGTTCATTCACCGGCATAATAGCGAAAAACTATTTTTGCAGAATCCGTCCAAATAAAACAAAAAGGTTCCTTGAATCGTACCTGGAGTAACCTCTCCTCCGTGATCCTCTCCCTCATCACTCTTATCCTCTCCTGCTTCACTCCTGTCCTCTCCTGCGTCACTCCTGTCCTCTCCCGCGTCACTCCTGTCCTCTTTCACATCACTCTGGTTCTCTCCCGCGTCACTCTTGTCCTCTCTCACATCTCTCCCGACATTGTCCACTTCCGCGTCACCACTGCTCTCTCTCACATCAGTCTTGTCCTGATTAATGGCTGAAAAATTAATATAATAAAGTTAATAATAATTTTTTACTGCAAATTAAATCACAATTGAAATCCCAGAAGAATCATAAAAAAATTTCATAAAAAAAAATTTATAAATATATTTTATATAAAAAATATATAAATCAAGAAACGTCAAAATTGCGAATGAATGAAATGAATAAAATGAAATAAAATGAAGAACAACTGACGAGAAAATCAATAACAAAACAATGTCAGTTTTGAGAAATTCACAATTTCATTTCAATAAATGACAAAAAAGGATATATATCATTTTCTTCCCGCCAAAACTAGAGATACCCGCGCGCGTGGCGCGCGCTCAAATTCTAGTATAACTTGTGACGTGACATTTTCCGCCTCATTGGAAAAATGCCGACACCTTCGTCTCTTCCCTACCCCCTTCGAACCTAAAACTAAAACTCCCCCGAAGGGGCTAAAATGGGCGCCAGTTGGTCTAATTTGGCGGGACCAACACCGCAATTTACTCCAGCCGACAATTAAAATACTTTAACCTAAATAACCCTTAAACGTAACCGAAATCCAAAAACGTAACGCGAAAACCTAAAACCTAAACTGAAGAGGGTGGAAGGGTACGGAACAGCCTCTCGGCAGCTCAGCACTCGGTTATGGAGAGAGGGGTGGATTCGGTGGTGAAGATGGGATCTTAGGGTAAACTCAAAATAAAACGCAAACGTTATTCTTACGTGTTTCACTATTGAGCCAAAACAAGTATATACAAAAGAAATATTGATAATAAGGGTGGTAATAAAATACAAGGCATATCATGGGGAGGGCGCAAGTCCATTGATCGGCGTCCTGGATCCTTCGTGCGCTTGGGGTGGCCTCCTGACCACTGCAATTGAGGGCACCACTCTAGGGGTGGTTGCGTCGGCTGACGCTTCCATCACGTCCTTCAGTCATCGGGAACATCCCCAACTACTACAAGACTACGGAAGAGTCCCGTATTTGATTTGGGGGTGTGTTTGAGCAAAAGATACTCTCAAGGTTCTTGGCCATAGCAGCTCCGCCCCAATCACCTAAGAAATCACTGATTCCTCGATGGTGACTTAGGGGTGGGTTTTGGGCAAAAGATACCCAAAGATCTCTTAGTGGTCAACCTTTTCCCTAAAATCCCGCGGAGAACCCCACGGAGTCTCCGAATAGGGTTAGGGGTGGTTTTGGGCAAAAGATACCCAAGAGTTCCCTATCCGAGACGATTTCTCCCCAAATCACTCGAGAAATCAATGGGATCTCCCGATTGTGAGTTGGGGGTGGTTTTGAGCAAAAGATACCCAAATGCCACTCGAAAATGAGTCTCCTTCCCCAAATCCCGCGGAGAATCCAACGGATTCTCCGTAAGGGGTTGGGGGTGGTTTTTGGGCAAAAGATACCCACGCACCACTCGACAACTAGGGGTTTCCCCCAAACCCCGCGGAAAATCCAACGGATTCTCCGAGAGGGCTCATGGGGGTGGTTTTCGGACAACAGATATCCGAGTCCCCTGGAACAATTGATATCGCCCCAAAACCTGGGAAGAATCCAAGGGATTCAGCCCTGATTGAGTTGGGGTGGTTTTCGGACAATAGCTATCCGAGCCCCTTGCGACAAGTAATATCTTCCCCAAATCACGGGGAAAATCCAAGGGATTCAGCCCCGATTGAGTTGGGGGTGGTTTTCGGACAATAGATATCCGCCCCACTTTGACAACTAATATCTTCCCCAAATCACGGGGAAAATCCAAGGGATTCAGCCCTATGTGATTTGGGGTGGTTTTTCGGACAAAAGATATCCGCTTCCCATGTGACAATGAATATCTGCCCCAAATCACGGGGAAAATCCAAGGGATTCGGCCCGAGGTGATTTGGGGGTGGTTTTCGGACAAGAGATATCCGATTACCACTTGACAATTAATAATACCCCTGAGTTAGGCCCAGGGGGAGTTGCGAGGAGTCACTTACGTCGGGGTGCAAAGTTGGACTGACGCCAACGGCCTAACACCCCCACGCAATAATGGACTCGTCCATTCTCGACGCTAGCTGAAAAGTCGCGGAAAACGATAAAAAGCCGGGAAAATATTCGCGAGCACAGCACAACCCCGCGGAGGGTTGATTTTAGAGACGTGAGGCTAATTGTTCAATTAATTAAATAATTCTCCCGCGAGAATTAATGATTTTTCCGAGGGAACGTAATTAATTTGGTTGACCGCGTGGCCAAAAAGAAAAACGACTCACTTTGGGTTTTTCCCCCGAAGTTGGTGAATTGGGGTTTAACCTCCCTTTTCCACGTCTCGCCTCTTCTCTGTCTCCTCGTGTCGTCCTCTGGGGTGGTTGGAGTGGCTCAGGGGTTGTGAGAGAACTCCTGGGGTCGTTCCAATCACTTGCACTAATTCTCGTTTTTTTTCCCTTCTTCCACGGCACGTGTTTTTCACCAGCACTTTTGCACTCGTTGTGCTCACTGCAATGTCCCGGACGCAACTGGTTTCACGTCGCCATGTGTGAGAACATGGCGGCGTGTCCGGTTGAGGCGATGCATGCGCGCTCTGCTGCTGTCGCTCAGTAACAGAGCGGCACGAGAATCGGCCCAACTGTAGCCCGCGAATATTTGAATGGGAGGAAGAATTGAATTCTTTCCCCATTCAAATAAGATTGGGATTTCTGCCGACGGAATTATTGGATTCCGTCGCAAACTTAAAATATATGAAACGTAGAAAATCGATTTTAAAGATCTAAATTCAACTCCTTATTCTATTCAATATCATGTAATTCTCATACCATGATATGCAATAGCTATTATTAAAAAAATAGGTGCCCCAAAAGTTTATCCAAACACATTTCTACGAACACGGTAATCCTGTTTGCACACAGATATGAAAACGGCGACCGGGTAGTTGTGTGCGTTCCACATCTATGAGGCCGGAGCACATTCTGTGTGGACCTGGCGTTTGTGTTGGCACACGGATAGCGAGACGCAGGAATGTGTGAGTGGTACAGTGCGTATGACGCATGCGCAAGCAAACAGTATAATCCTGCGTCGAAGCAGCCATCTTGTATATTGTTCTCATGTCGGAACATGCTTGTTGAAAATTCAGTAGAGGCGAATGATTTCTTTATAGATGCTAGTGATGATCAAGAATTTTCAAGAATTGATTTAAACCAAGTAAGTATATGTATTTTGTGATCAATTAAATCTATGTTTCTCCTTTCTGTTGCCTTCATATATCTTGAAACGTTGAAGAGCTGTTAGTTCTCTGAATAAGTTGAAAAGCCGTTAGGTTAGGTTAGAAAATCTTCATTAATTTTTCACTTCTAATTTATTATCCAAAATGGTGATTCATGAGTGAATAAATAATAATTCAATTTTTTTGTTGAAATCGGGAACAAAGGAAATAACGTAAAACGAAATTAGATTAAAATTTAAAAAAAAGGAAATAGAAAAAAAATTATAATTGCATCTAGTTGAAAGGATATGTATGATGTATGATGTAGTGTTTGGTGGCCGAAAGGGCATATTCAGTATAACTATTATATGCCCGCCTAATGGCGACCACCCTGGTTCCAGGGTTCAAGAAGGTTGGTAAGCCTAGCAAAGTTAAGTAACTGCCCAACCTGATCCCCTGTTACCGTTAGTTTCGAGATCCCAGTGGATCCGAAGGCCTCCCATCTCTCTCCTTCTAATCCACTGCATCTCGTCAATAAGTGGTGGACGTTACCCGCCTCCATCCCACATTTGTCCATAGAACTTCTTAGGGCCGTCGGTGTACAAAACTGGGCCCTTTGGCTGAAGGAAGGGTCTATTTCCAGAACCCATTCCTCGCTCTTCGGTCTCATGACTTCAAAACTCCTGGTGAAAACCCTCGACCCCCCACACACATTGCCGCTCAGCCAGAGTAACTTTTTCATTCCTCCGTCCGAATCAGTGACGCATGCATGAAGGTCGAGTTTCCCCAGAATCTCATCGGAGAGCCCTTGGCTGCTTTCATTGCCACTAGATGTGGCGTCTTCAGGTCCAAGAAGGCCATCAAAGCAAGTATAGGTGTGGTTCTCAGAGACCCATCACAGGAGTGTGGTTATAAGGCCCCATCGCAAGAGTGTGGTTCTCAGAGTCCCACTCACACTCCATTTGCCCATCCTGCCATCTTGCTTCGTATGTCCGGGGTAAAGGTCCACTCCCACAAGCCCGGTTTGTCAGAGTAAGGTCTGGAATACAATGGGGTGCGACCTGGTGCCCCAAGGACATCGTTCGGACACATTGACCCAGAGTTTCATCCACCCTGTGTCTCCCCTGTGTCATTCAGCCTTCGGCACGATGGTTTACACCTTTAGCTTGGGGGAGCTGGTCCGCGGTAACGGCCTTCGTTCGACTGCCCGGGCTTTTGACTCCATCGTCTCCCTTATTGTACCGTCACTTCGCCAACATTTCCAGAGGTTCCTTGGCGGGGCCCTGCTGGTGACCGGAGCTGTTCCCAGCTGGTTCCTTCCCGGCTCCACCTACTAGTGTGGGCTACTCTCCCCTATCCACCACCTGGGGACGCGCCTTGATCGATAGCTCAACCGCCAGAACTGGACCCCCATTTCGAGGGCCCAGACCGGTGTTTCGAGGAGTTGAAAGGATGATTTCTCAGGCTAATTTGAGAGAGTAATATTAATGGAAAATTTGGATATTTATTATCCACAATGGTGATTCGTGAATGAATAAATAATTCAATTCCTTTGTCAAAATGAAGAAAAATTACAATAAAATTGAAAAAAATTGATTAACTTGAAAAAAAAGAATAGAAAAAAATTTATGTTTTTATCTAGTTGGAAGGATGATTTTTCAGGTTAATTTGAAAGAATAATATTATGATGAAAAATTTGGAAATTTATTATCCATAATGGTGATTCATGAATTAATAAATAATTCAATTCTTTTGTCTAATTAAAAAAAAATTAAAATGAAATTCAATAAAATTTAGATTAAAATTTAAAAAAAAGAATGAAAGAGAATTTATAATTACATTTAGTTGAAAGGATGATTCCTCAGGCTAATTTGAGAGAATACTATTGATGAAAGATGCGAAAATTTTTGTTGAAATCATTTTATTGATATTTTCTCGTCGTATGAAAGCATTTTCAATCATAAAAATGTCCATTTCAGATCTGGAGGAATTCACGATTAGTGGCCCAAGCCGCAAGAACAGCTGGAGCAATGAACGGGAATAGCACAGGTCCAAGTGACAGTGGAGCTGGACCACAGTCAGCAACACTACATGCAGCCTCAGATCAAATACAACAGACCACACGCCCAAACACATCGTCGGTGAATCCACCTGCTCGCCAACCTAGCACATCATACATGTCCTCACCTCGTACTTCAGAAATGCCAACAAATAATGATTCCGAACCACCCACTACAGCTGGCAACGTTACGTCACCAGAGTTCTCTTCATCAGAACCTCCACCAAACGTTTCAAACATTGCAGCTGACGATGGGACAACACACACAGCACAGCCAGTTCCGCCACTAGTTAACCAGACTCCAGCATCATCAAGGCCACCACTTGATACTACAGCAATGCCACCCAACAATGGTTCCCGATCATCTACAGTGCCTACTAATGATGCAAATCTTATAAATCAACCAGCTGTGCCACTTACGAATGACGTTCTCAGATCATCTGGTCATCAACCATCCATATCAACTCCAAAACCGATGAAAATCCGAATTATGTAATTAGACTCCCAATGATAGGAACTACTAAAAGTATAGACTTAAATACACTGATATCTAGGTTACTTTCCCACTGGCATGATTACACTGGATTATGTGAATTTTGTGATCGACATAACTATGTGAGAGGTAAAATTGAAATTACTTCATGCTAGAATATCCTCGTTCTTTCATTAGACTTATTCTTAAATAATAAAACTAAAACCCATGCTCTCATGAAAGCCATCCCAACAAGTAAAGTAAATATATGTGGTAATGCTTGCAAAGTTAAAAGTGCAATATTTCACGACAGCATGCCTTCAACCAACAGTCACTTCAAAGCTGTGATTAGAGATATCAAATCCGGCTGGATTGAAATTGACGATCTTCGAGTAGAAAAAGAAAAATAGTCCTACAATGAGAAGAATGCATGCATATTTTTCCTAGAAAAACTGAGGAATTGAATAATTTATAGATTCTTTTATGACACGTAACGTTGACCAATAAGGTGACGATCATAAAGGAATGAATAATCAGTCAACAGCTGCAAAAGCATTGAAGTCTGGCTAGAAAAAACAACCCCGTGCGTTGCACACGTTGTTGAAAAAAACGTCGCCAAGCACGCATTCCTGCGTTGTTCTCCTATGCACATGAAAAGTTGTGAAATCATGATATAACTCCAAGTACTTGAATGGAGCCATTGTCACTCATTTTGAACAATTGTTTATTATTTCGTGGAGATATATATTGTAACGCCATATTTTTGACGTTACAATGGTTTTTGGTTAGCCCGGTATCGCGGTGAAATAATTATTGAAATAAACCACCAAGACGGAAGGTCCGAGAAACGAGAGAATATGTTTGTTCTTTTTACAATCAATTAATTGATTTTGATTTTATTCCACCTCAAATTTTCCCGCGTTTTCCGGAGTTTCTTCAACCTGCAATGAAGGCGCCACCGGACGGACAAGGATCATAGAGGATACTGCAGAGCCTTATCGACGCAGTTAGCGGAAATCGATGGGCGGACTTTGCCGTTGGACTCTCGCAGCGGATTGGAGGAAAATCAAGCACATCAATTAATTGTACAATTAATGAAATATTAATTTATTGCAATGAAAGTTAATATCAGAATGTTAACACACGTGACGTTCGGAAGTTTTGACATTAGAAAGAACTGATTATTCTTCAATGAAATTATTCAATTACCGGAATAAGATGAAAATATACCGGCTATAAAAGAATGTCTCTAATGTCATTGGATAATTACAATTTTGGAAGAGCCACCCGTGGTCTAATTTTCGACGCACACCGGCGTCTTCCTCACTCTCCGTTTTGGTGTAATGTAGTTAACACGTGTTTTGTCGTTGCAAAAATTTGAGAATCATATCGCAATAATTAACGTTGCAGACGTTACTAGACTAATTACTAGACTTTTCGCTCTTTAATTAAAATGCTCCATGATAAATTCAATGACAAAGATACAGAAAAGTTCTTGAAAATACAAATTTTAACATTATTACCTGAACAATGGAGTGAGAGGCGTATTTTGATGCCGGGCATGAAGGACTTTGTTTCAATTCGGAGTGACGATGGTAGTCGAAGACACGTCCAGAAAAGACTTATCCTGTCTAATTTAAAAGAATTATACCAATGCTTCCGTGAAATAAACCCTGCAGAGAAGATTGGATTTTCGAAATTTGCTTCTTTGAGACCGAAACATTGTGTGTTAGCAGGAGCAAGTGGAACACACACCATCTGTGTATGTACGATCCATCAAAACGTAAAGCTAATGATGCTTGGTAATCATCAAATCAATTTATATTTATGAATACGCCGGTCTTCAGTTAACTAAATTACGTCTATTTTAGGTGCAAATGTTCATTCTTTAACGGAAAATGCGGAAAAATCGCTGAAACACCACAGCGATTGCTTGAGCATGATTATATGTGAGACTCCATCATTTCAATGTTATTTGGGTGGGTGTGGAAACTGTCCAGGGGTAGATGAGCTGAGTAACATTTTACTGGCCAGTTTCGAGAACAACGAAGTCGAAAATATTACGTATAAGCACTGGATATCGAGACCAAGCAGTTGTTTAGAAACTTTTATCAAGCCAACAGAAGAATTTGTGGAAGACTTTTGTAGTGAATTAAAAAATCTTCTAACTCACTCATTCATTGCTGAAGAACAAGCCAAATATCTGAAATCATTGAAAGAATTATTAAAACCAAATGAATTCATCATCATTTGTGATTTTACAGAGAACTATGCTTTCGTAGTACAGAATGCGGCATTTGGGTTCCACTGGAATAATGATCAAGTGACGATTTTCCCGGTCGTTATTTATTACAAAGTGAATAATAGACTTGAACACAAAAGTCTAGTGATTATTTCAGATTGTAAGAATCATGATGCCATTGCTGTTCATGTTTTCATCAAAATAATAACTGATTTCGTGAAAGATATTACTGAACGTGTTCACAAGATTTATTATTTCTCTGATGGGGCTGCTCAGCAATTTAAAAACTGTAAAAACTTCGTAAACTTATATTACCATGAAAATGATTTCTATATTCCTGCTGAATGGCATTTTTCGCGACTGCCCATGGCAAAGGTCCGTGTGACGGTATTGGTGGCATCCTCAAGAAACATGCAGCGAGAGCAAGTCTCCAAGTAGCAGTTGATAACCAAATCACGACACCTGGAGAACTTTTTGATTGGGCTTCTGCGCCGGACAGGCTTCCAAATATCACGGTCAAGTTTTCCCCAGAAGAAGATTATGATACAGCAGTGAATCAATTGAGTGGTCGATTCTCGACAACGAAACCAATCGCGAGAACTCAACAATTACACTGTTTAATTCCTGACAAAGATGTTTGTTTACATGTGAAAACCTTTTCAAACTCAAACGAACACAAAATATGTAAAATTTCCAAACGCCAGAGAAGAACCTAATAAATGATTTGGTCCATTATTTTCAAAATTATTAAATGTTAACTATCTCAAACATGCATCCTAGTCATTATAGTTGTACAGTGAAACTATGAATCGAGTATATAATCCTGTGAAATCGTTCCATTGCATTGATTTTATTGTATGAACAAAAATTTTGAAAAAAAAAAATTTTTATGAATTTTTTTTTTTTCAATCACATAAATAAAATAGAAAGAAACGTCGGCCCACTTTAGGATTGTGACAATAATGGCAGGATTGATTGCAGTTTTTTTTGAAAGAATTGAAAAAGAATCAAAAATGTCGAACTTGAAGAAAATAACGGTTTTCCTCAAAAAGGGCAAAAATGTCATTGAATTTATCATTTTTCATTTTTTTTGAATTTTTTTCTGGAAAGTCGATTTCAAAACAAGAATTTTGAAAAAAAAAGTCCCGATAAGTTGATTTTTAAGAAAGTTATAGCTATTTAAAAATAAAAAAGCCATTTTTTTTTTAATTCATAACTTTTTTTGGGTTGGGTGAAAAAATTTGAGAAAATTCTGAGAACCGTTTTTCATAGGGTAGAAACTAGTAAAAAATCGCCAACCAAATCGAAAGGGGTCAGGGTCAGAAGTGGTCGATTTGGTATGAAATACCCCATATATATTGTCACGTATTTTTAATCCACGGTAATTAAAGAATTGCGTGAAACTCAAATAAATCCAAAATATAAAAAAAAAAAAATAAAATCAAACAACAACAATTTTATTTAAAAAATCAACAACAATTTTAATTTAGAGCGATATCTTTCTTTCGCTATGCTCTTTAAAAAAAAATGAAAGTAAAAATATTACAATAATAATAAAAAAATAAATATTTATTTACTGAATTAAAATTTTTTTAAACAACATTATAATTGTCTTAAATATCGGAAAATAACATGAATCAATTATTCAAGACTCTATATAATTTTTTTATTTATCAAAAACAAAAAAAAATGATAATCAGAACTAATTCAAAAGTCCCGACAAATTTCACGAACACGACAAAACACTAATTAACTACACAATTTGAATTGTCGTTAAAGGAAAATAGTCAAAGAATTAAAAAAAAATCAATTTGAAATAATTCTGATTCCCGCGACAAGTACCTTAAGGATCTATAGCCGCATGGACGATCGGCGTCCTTTAAAATGCACCCTTATAATTCCCAGCGATAACTGGAAATAATAAAAAAATCATAATAATAAAAAAAAAAATTAGACGAAACAATCGCCGTTATCGAATAAAACAAGCAGGAGTTCCACCCTTTGTGCGTTATTTGCAAACCCCACTCTTTGTGTGACATTTAATATTTTGCCAATTCGATTGGCAAAATGCTTCCGAATGGGATTTCACCCATAATCGATCGAATCTCTATAAAAATGAATATCTTTTCAATCGCTCAAGAAATAACATTATTCTTGCAAGAAATACGCACTTATAGATCCCTACAAATCTCAGCTCAGAATAATCGATTAAATTGCAATAATATCACATGGTACATAAAAATTCAATATTAGATGAAAATTCAGATCCTATGATGGAACACGAAAATTGATGTTCGGTTTCCAAATAGGATTTCTATTCTTTCTGATTGTCGTGAGGATGAAAAGGTACTCATTTTGCAGAAAAAATTGTCTACTTTCGAATGGTGAAATAAAAAATAGTAGTGTTCTTAGGAAGAAAGCTATGAAAAACCGTGATTTTTGGAAAAACTAATTTATCGAACACCTACTTTATCGAACACCTACACAGTACTTTTCTCGAAAAGTACTCAACCGATTTCGCTCAAATTTCACTGACAGCAATTTGCATGGGGAGGGAAAGTTCTGTCAAATTTTCAGCTCACTACGTATTACCGTTGCTGAGCAATGAGCTGATATCTGTCACACATACACACACACACACACACCCACACACACACACACACAGACAGACATTTTTTAAAAATGTCATTTCTCGACGTTTTGAATCATTCTGAGTCATATTCCGATGAAATCTCGAAATCGAAAAAAATCGCGTTTACAATGCTTCCATTCGGAAACCAAAAAAATAATAAGAATAATCAAAATTATCGTCTAAAAATTATCGCTGAAAATTAAATTAAATGCCGACCAATTTTAATAAAAAAAATCATTTAAATCACAAATTCTCAATTAATTTTTCCCGACAACAATTTTTCCGAAATTAACAAAAATAAAAAAACTACGAGAAACGAGAATTTCAAATTAAAATTCCTTAAAAAAAAACTAACACGCCATGGAAAAATCCGAAAATGGCGGTTACCGGTGTCGTAACGACGCTAACACAAACAAGCAGGAGCGTTATATCCTGTGCGTTATTCGCAAGCCCCACTCCTTGTGCGACATTTAATATTTTGCCAATTCGATTGGCAAAATGCTTCCGAATGAAATTTTTATATAAATTATCTATGAGATTACAATTTATTTTTTTCATTATTCTAAATGCAGTAACGAAATTTGGTTTCACAACAATTGTCATAAGTGGACATTTGCACGAAGTAAATTCGCTTGTAACGACAAACTTAATGATGGTTCGATCTTTGGTGAACTTTATTTATTCATGTTTACCACAAAAAAAAAAAACAATCTTTCAATCATAAATGGAAGATCCTACGACAGATCTGAAAAATTGAAGTTCGGGTTCCAAATAGGATTTCTATTTTTTCTGAATGTCGTCAGAATGAAAAGGTACCTATCTTGTAGAAAAAATTGTCTACTTTCGAATGGTGAAATAAAAAATAGTAGTGTTCCTAGGCAGAAAGCTAAGGAAAACCGTGATTTTTGAAAAAACTAATGTATCGAACATCCTTACAAGAGCCTTCTTCTGAAAAATCTGAAATTCTCACCATTTGTGGGGCTCATTGAGATGAATCTTTTAAGCTGAATTCGGATGTAATCGCTTGGATAGTTTTGGAGATATAACCTTTCTTCATAAAATGGTTTTTGGACAATATCTCAGAAACTACTGGAATGATTTTGCCCAATTTCAATACCAAACTTTTCACTCATTAGATGCACAAACTGGCAAAATTTGAAGTCTCTAACTCGAATAGTTTTTGAGCTAGCGTGTATAGTAAATTCAGGATAAAAAACACTGTAATTGAAATTATCTGCAAACGAAAAATCTGAGCAAAATTTACCCCGAGTGAAAATTGTGAGTTCAAATGAGATCTATTTCATCGCTCAGAGTGGGGGCTGTGAATCAATTTTTCGCGAAGAAAAGTCGAAAAAACGATTTTTCGAAAATTTGAATTTTCTCGAAAAGTACTCAACCGATTTCGCTGAAATTTCACTGACAGCAATTTGCACGGGGAGGGAAAGTACTGTTAAATTTTCGGCTCACCAAGTATTACCGTTACTGAGCAATGAGCCGATATCTGTCACACATGCACACGCACACACACACATACAGACATTTTTAAAAAAATGTCATTTCTCGACGTTTTGGATCATTCTGAGTCATATTCCGATGAAATCTTGAAATCGAAAAAAATCGCGTTTGCAATGCTTCCATGCGGAAGCCAACAAGCAGGAGTTTCACCCTTTGTGCGTTATTTGCAAACCCCACTCTTTGTGTAACATTTAATATTTTGCCAATTCGATTGGCAAAATGCTTCCGAATGGGATTTTACCCATAATCAATCGAATCTCTATAAAAATGAATATCTTTTCAATCGCTCAAAAAATAACATTATTCTCGCAAGAAATATGCACTTATAGATCCCTACAAATCTCAGTTCAGAATAATCGTTTAAATTGCAATAATATCACATGGTACATAAAAATTCAATATTAGATGAAAATTCAGATCCTATGATGGAACACAAAAATTGACGTTCGGTTTCCAAATAGGATTTCTATTCTTTCTGATTGTCGTCAAGATGAAAAGGTACTCATTTTATAAAAAAAATTGTCTACTTTCGAATGGTGAAATAAAAAATAGTAGTGTTCTTAGGGGAAAGCTAAGAAAAACCGTGATTTTTGAAAAAACTAATTTATCGAACATCCTTACAAGAGACTTCTTCTGAAAAATCTGAAAATATCACCATCTGTGGGGCTCATTGAGATGAATCTTTTAAGCTGAACTTGGATGTAATCACTTGGATAGTTTTCGAGATATAACCTCTTTTCATAAAATGGGTTTTGGCCAATATCTGAGAAACTACTGGAGAGATTTCGCCCAATTTCAATACCAAGCTTTTCGCTCCTTAGATGCACAAACTGGCGAAATTTGAAGTCTCTAACTCAAATAGTTTTTGAGCTATCGTGTATAGTAAATTCAGGATGAAAAACACTGTAATTGAAATTATCTGCAAACGAAAAATCTGAGCAAAATTTACCCCGAGTGAAGATTGTGAGTTCAAATGAGATGTATTTCATCGCTAAGTGTGGGGGCTGTGAATCAATTTTTCGCGGAGAAAAGTCGAAAAAACGATTTTTCAAAAATTTGAGTTTTCTCAAAAAGTACTCAACCGATTTCGCTCAAGTTTCACTGACAGCAATGTGCATGGGGAGGGAAAGTACTGTTAAATTTTCAGCTCACTAAGTATTACCGTTGCTGAGCAATGAGCTGATATCTGTCACACATACACACACACACACCCACACACACACACACATACAGACATTTTTTAAAAATGTCATTTCTCGACGTTTTGGATCATTCTGAGTCATATTCCGATGGAATCTCGAAATCGAAAAAAATCACGTTTACAATGCTTCCATTCGGAAGCAAAAAAATCGCGTTTACAATGCTTCCATTCGGAAGCAAAAAAATGTCCAAAACTATGCCGAGAATAATCACACGCTTACCGGAGTGTTGTTGATTAATCTCGAAGCCAAATCCCTTCTTCAATCGTCCAATTTCCCCGGTAATCGTCCTCATTACTGAAATGTATACTGATCATTCATTTGGTAAGTTTTCATTCAGTTTTCCCCCTAAGATGAACTTTTCGATCGTTCTGGTCTTGGAACTATTGTAAATTCCATTCGCAGATACAATAAAAGTTAAATGATTAAACTTTGGAAGTGAATGAACACGGACATAGAAAATTCTCAAAAAAGTATATATCCATAAGTTTTTTCGGTCTTTCTACTTTTGCGATTCTTGGGGAGTCCATTAGTTGATTATTGAATCGGTCCTTGCATTATTGGTCCTGGAATTATCATTCCCGTATTTGCACACCTTTTCAGCTCGATGATATGAAGAAATTGGGGATGAGCATTTTTCGGAACTCGAAACAATCACTATAGTGTACGCTCATCATTCATTCTACGAATTCCCATTAGGTTTGACCTCAGAATGAGTTCATGGATGGTTCTGGTCTTGGAATTATCATACTTTGCATTCATGTATGTATTGGATTCCAAATCATGGAAATAACATGGAAGTACATGAATTTTCTGAAACGTATACATTAATTGTATTCCCCCAGAATTCCAACTTCTGAAGTTCATGAAGAACAAATATGTCCATCATTCAGGTGGCCTTGGAACTATTGGTCTTGGAATTATCATTCCTGTATCCGCAGATCTATTCAGCTCGGAATAAACAATTTCTCGAGTGTAGGGTACGATGATTTATCCAGAAAATTCAGTTCAGTTCACTTCTCAAAGTGATCTCTTTGATTTTTTTATTTTTGACACTATTATATTTTCTATTCGCGTATACAATGAACCTTAAATCATAGAAATAATGGGCAAAAATGGATATTGGCTCGAAAAATAGTCGAAAAATCGATATCGATATCTTTTGAGATCTTCGATTCGCAAATTTCTAAGTGGATAGATTCGTCGATTATCTAGTTGGTCCTGGAATTATCTCTCCGTATATTTGTCTTCAAGACATAGAGGAATTGATGATGAACATTCTGGAAACTCAAAACAATTGCTGATGTATCCGCTAATCATTTATTCAGCGCATTACCATTCAGCTAGTTCTTCAGCATGACTTTTCAAGGGGTTTTGGTCTCGGAATTTTCATATTTCGCTTTCGTGCATGTAGAAACTCCAAATTGTGAAAATATTGGAAGTGAATGAATATTGACATGGAGAACTTTCATAAAAAAACTAAATAGTATACTTTCTCAGAATTTTTACTGAAAATTTTTTCGAGAAGTGATTCATCTATCATTCAACTGATCCTGAAATTGTTGGTCTTGGAATTATCGTTTTTGCTCCTGCAGACTCATTTACTTTGATGATCTCAAGCAATTGGTAATGAATATCCCTGGAAACTCGGGATGATTTGTCGAGTATAAACTGATTATTGATCCAGCGAATTTTCCTTTGGTTTGCTCCCCAAAATGAGTTTTCTAATGTTTCTGGTCTTGGGATTAACATATTTTTCATTTATGTATATAGTGGATCTCAAATTATACTAATATGGGAGTCGATGGATATTGATTAGAAAAGTTCTAAAAAAAGTACGTATCAACAATATATCCTCAGACTTCCCACTTCGAAATTCCTTGGAGAACAGCTTCATGCATTCATTAATAGGCCTCGTAACTATCATTTTCGTATGAAGGAGTACATGTCTATACAATAATTATTTCTCAGAATCTGGATACAATTACTGAAGTGTATACTGATCATGCCTTTAGTGAATTTTTATGCACACGCTACTCCCAATAATTTTCAAGATGATTTTGGTCTTGCAATTATCGTATTCTGTATTTATGTATATAGTCTACTCCAAGCTATGCAAATAGAATTTTGAAGCAGTTATCGGAACAATTCAGGAGAAAATATATTGATTACAAGAGATTTGTCTGTTATTCAGTCGGTCCTGGAAACCATTGGTCTAGGAATGATGATTTTTATATTTGCAAACCTATTCACCCTCAACGTGTGAAGGAAAGAATATTGAAAATTCTGTTATACTCGAAACCAATACTGAAGTGTACGCCGAACACTTCTTCAGTGAATTCCCATTTGGTTCACTCCCCAGAATGAGTTTCAAGGGGTTTTCGATCTTGCAATTAATGTATTTTGAATTCGTGTATGTAACGAACTGCAAATTATGAAAATAAAAAAAAGCAAATTATGGAAGTGCATGAACATTAATTGAGAATTTCCACAAAATTAGCTATCGAGTATATTCATTTCCTTAGAATTTCTGCCTTTGAATTTCTTGGAGAACAGACTTGTCTATCACTTAGTCACTCCTGGCTATCATTTATTATTTATCCATTTATGAACATAGTCATCTCAAAGGTCTAAGAAAATCATTGATATACTTTTCTTAAAACTCGATACAATTACTGAAGCTTACACTGATCACTCATTCGGAGATTTTTCATCTGGTTTACTCCTCAAAATCAGCTTTCAGGCGGTTCTAGTCTCGAAATTAGTATATTTCGTATTTGCGTATATAGTAGCCTGCAAATTATGAAAATCATGGATATGAACATGTAGAATCTACAAAAAGTGCATATTGATTGTATTCTCTCACAATTTCCACTCTTGAATTTCTAAGAGAACAGATCCGTTTATTATTTACTTGGTCCTGGAACTATTGATCCTTAGAGTATCATTTTTGTATTTCAAATCTATTCTTATAACTCGGAATAATTACTGGAATGTACACTGATTTCTGGTCTTAATATTATAATATTTTTCATTCGTGTATGTAGTGGACTCTAGATTATCGAAAAAATTGAAGTAAATGACCGATGACATGAAGCTTATTCAGGAATGTATGCATTTATTATATTTCCTTGGAATTTCTAATTTAGAATTCCTTGGGAAACAACAAATTCATTCATCATTCAGTTGTCATGGAATGATCATTTTGGTGTCTATATATATATAGCGGACTCTAATGTCCACTGCATATACAAACATTTAATAGATTATAGAATGAACTATAATTGATGTTATATACTTCAACTCTCCAATTTACTTCTTTTTTCATCGAAATCATATGAACGTTTATCATAGCAATATCGATGAGCCTGGCCATTCGAACTTCATATTCATGAATAGATCCAGTGCATAGCGACTTCCCAATATATTTTCCCTCTCTCCCTTTTCAGAATGTAAATTCGTCAAATTTCTGTTAAAATTCGAATTGTAATGCAGAGAGGAAATGTATTTGATTGAAATTTCCAACTCTAAATCGTCCATTTCCAAAAGCATTTGCCCGAAAATTTGTATGAGCAAACTAATCCAATCATTTCATCCGTTGAGCTTCTTTCTCTTCGATTCCACGTCAATGCATTCATGTTGACTCTCGAGGAAGCTTGAGACAAAAACTGATGATTATTTTTTCTCTTTGAACTTCTTCAAGAATTGATGGAACATTTTTTTTGTACGTTATAAGCTGATCTGAAATGAACTGCCCTCTATTCACCTGTTCGGAGTAGCAGTCACTACGATTCATCATTTCCTGGATGTCGAAGGGCAAAAAAAATATCAAAAAGTTGAAGAGTGCTGTCACTCCATCTCTCATTTGAATAATCACTCTTTAACCGAAAAAAAACTGAATAATATTTTCCTGCAAATATACTCCGGAAAATCTCCACTATGGGAATAATTGACTACTCTTATCACACAGTGTTAGTGTTCTCGCTTCTGATTCATGTTAAGCTTGAATGTGAATTAAAAATGCAGCGATGAAATAATTGCAACACGTTCACTCTGTATTATTTTTCTTCATTCTCTTGTACAAGAATACGAACATAGTATGTTTAGATGCATTGAAATGCCAATAAAAACGTGGGAACATTCCCTTTATCATTTGAGGAGAAAATATTTAATTCCATGCAGCTCAGCTGTGGAAAAGGGCTCACATCTGAGTCGTTCTTTTTGTCTATCTGTGACAAAGTAATTTCTCATTCTTCTATTGTTAGTCACTAACTTATCATTAAATAATGCTAAATCACGTTAGAATATGCAAAATGTGTGGTACGAAAACAGTGGATGATGAATAGTTAAAACAATAAAAACTATGTGAATTATCTGAGTTGTTGATCTGTATTGAAGAATGAAAGCGAGTTATACAACATACTCACATCATCACATCCATTGTTTTTCTTCCTGCTTGACTGTTTTTATATATAGGGGAGACCGGGGCAAAATGGGGTACGGGGGCATGTGCTTGAAAGTATCCCATTCTGCCCCGGTTTCCCCTATATCTTCATTGTCAATCAGCTGGAAAAATAATCTAAATCTAGACTGGAGTCAACTATCTCATCATCAGTCGAACAATTGTTGAACATATAAGCGATCAAAATACTGGAATGAAAAATAGAAAAATTATTTGCTATGATTCAATAATTTTTTTCATCACAGTGTTCCTTATTTCTATATATTTTTCTGAAAAATTATCTCTTCATACTCATAATAGAGAATTTCCATCTCTCAGACTCATTACTAATTATCAATTAATATTTTGCACTGTATGATCAAATCATCTACCACAATACATTTCTCCCGAATATCTTGTTAGTTATTAGGTGAATATAATGATGTAAAATGATTAATATCGTGTAATAAAAGACTGAATCAAGTTACTTATGATTACTGATCCAAGTTTTGATTTTCGCAGGATCACGATTACGTAATTCGGGATTATTTTGAATATCTTTGGCAATTTCACGTAATGATGGATAGCGTTTTGTGTGGAAGTACTTGGAATAAAGTCTTGTTGCGGCTTCCACTTCTTCTGGTTGCCATCTCTTACGTTTCACAGGCCCATAGGGAGATGTTGATCTTTTCTTTTTATTTTTACCTGTACAGTCATGCCCATCATCAGTGAGCAGCCCCCTTTTCCTACCCTTTCTAGAAACTCCAATTGCAGTACTTGAATCATTCGCCTCCAATCTTGTACTTGAATTATTTTTCTTCTTCTTTCGTTCATTTCCAGTACTGGGGACTGACTCTTCATCTGAAGAGGCAGCTCCAGTACTATCATTCGTTCTTTTTCTTTTCTGAGTTCTTGACTGCCTCTGTTGATTGGAACGAGTGGATGTACTAGGCTTTTCACTGTCATTGGTTGGTAATATCTGGTTGTCCTTATCATTTTCATCAGAAGATTCTTCAACTAGGTAATTTCACAGCTTTCTGTTTTCTCTGCAAAGTTTGACTCTCTTCAACGGCTTTACCCACACTCGATGCGAAATCTTCCAGTAGCAGATGAATAAAATCTTCACAACCTCGTTTTTCCTCCTCCAATTGCTGCTTGATACAATTACTTTTGCGCAGATCTGCAAGTTTCTTCAACGATGTTCCAGCTCGTGCAGCAGTTGCTGCTGCATTATATGCTGTTTCGGCATCATCAAGCCCCCCAACCATGTGTACCGCTGAGATAACATCTTCGTGAAATTTGGGGTGAAACAGTGATGACATATCGGTAATTTCTGTATTCAACACTCTAGCATTTGCTAGTAGACGTCCGCAGAGTCTCAAGTCTGCACGGATTTCTTTATGATGATGTTGGGATCGATATTTTTTGCAGAGTTTATTTCTATACTCTATGATGAGTTCGTCAAATTTCACAGGGTCTTTCACTGCACCTTCTCTCATTGATGGGAATATAAATCGCCTGAGGACAGGATCTGCCTTTGGATGATTTTCATCGAGTAGCTGTCTACTAGTTTTCTTGGAATCCCGCTTTTTAGATTTCTTGTTTGTACAATACCGGAAGTGCGACGCTAGTGTTGCACTAGAAAGCCACACGTGGCAATTTCCGCAAGGCAAATTATTCACACTTTTTCGACTAGCCAAATGCTTCACATTTGGTCTTCGACGAACTATCAAGGTACCCTGGTTATACTTGGCATTCGTATTGTAAACGTGATCTCCCCTGGCCCTGATACTATCAATTTTCCTTCATCGTTCACGACTTCTTTTCGGCATAGATAAGAACATTTTTACATCATCTTCTTTTTTGTGTCTTCTCCGGAGATGCCTTGCAAATTGGTCTCGTATCAATTTTTTGCAATATATACAGAAATGCTCCTTCTTATCCCCTTTACGACCTCTCGATGGATCTACTCGTAAATTTTTCAATTCACATCTCGTAAATCCTGGTTGATTTACTGATATAGAAATATCAAATGATGAATCTTTTGACAAATTTGGGATTTTGTCATTTATGTTCTCATTGAGAGCATTCTGTTGACCATTTTTGTCACTTGATATACCATCATCGTCAGAGCTGTTATCTTGGTCACTCCCATCTACAGAAGATGGATTGTATTCAGGGTCATCTTCAGCATCAACATCATCAGAATCTAGTAGGAGAATAAGAACTATTAAGAACTGAGAAAATTGAGAGTTTAGAGGGATTGAAATAACGGAATGATTATCAAAATCCAAAGCGCGAGCAATGTTTTTACTTCTTATGTCTCTGTTCCTCCTACTCATACTGATTGAAGAGATTCCACTTCGGGTATTATTATTCGTCTCTAAAGTCATGTTATTCATATCTTCATCGAGAATATGTTGTTGATGAGTCTATTGGCTTGCGATATCATCATTTTCTGAGTCGTAACCTTGAGTACCTGCAGCTTCAGGTGATGAACTATTACTGGAGTTATCTCCAGCATCAATGTCATCAGAATCTAATAGGGAAGTTAATGATGTTGAGAAATAAAACAAGCAGGAGCCCCATTACTTGTGCGTAATTTGAGAATCTTACATCTAATAGTCTGCCAATGCAATTGGCAGAAAGCTTCCGAATGAATTTTTTAATTTCAAATCTACCATCCCTGATCTTATTCATATCAATCACGTCAATTCATGTTCTTTTTGTTAAATATGATATCTCTTTGAATGTTCTGAAGATGATGAGAATCCCCTCGTTTGCTATGAGTAACAAAATTCTTTTTTATTGTCATATTTCTACTTTTTGGAACATCTTGAGTCATATTCCATTGAAATCTTGAGCTTCAACTTCATAGTCAAGTTAGCTAACTCGAGTTTAGCCTTGCCCAAACTCAGCCTAATTCAAGGCTGCAGATAATTCAAGGTTGAAGATATAGCTTGCTTTTTCTGATGTTTCTATGCTAATATCTAAGCACTACTGGACCGATTCCGCCCAGTTTCAATACCAACCTTTGTGCTCATCAGATGTATAACCTCACAAAATTTGAGGTTTCTAGCTCAATTATTTATTAAGTTATCGTGGAATCAAGATTTTCACGACAAATTTATCAAAAGTTTTCTACTGGCTAAAATAAAAATCTGAGCTCCCACCACCCCGGGGGTCAAAGATGCGGCTCTTGGACGCGCATCTCCTCGCAGAGACTGGACGCTGTAATTCCATTTTTCATCGAGAAAAGTCGGAAAAACGATATTTCAACATTTTCATTTTTCTCAAAAACTATCCGGCCGATTTAGCTGAAATTATTGTGAGAGCTTGGGGCACGCATGGCGAACTTATGGTAAAATTTTCAGATCGCTAGCTAACCCCACTTCAGAGTAAAGCGGAAAATGCGTCATCACACACACACACACACACACACACACACACACACACATACACACAGACATTTTTTAAAAACGACGGATCTCGACGTTTTGGGTCATTTGCAGTCATATTATGATGACATCTCAAAATCGAAAAAAATTACGATTACAAAGCTTCCATTCGGAAGCAAAAGTGCAGAGTTTTTAGTTTTAGAAATAGGATAATAATTACCAGCATCTGAAGGGTGAGAGCTCTCTCTCCTTTTCATATTTTTCTTTTCTTCATGTGTATTAATTGAGGATTTCTTATGCTGACTATCATCATCTTGCTCTTGATTAATGCTATCCATCGATTCTGGCATTGGATTCGATAGCGCATCGTATACTTCATTGAAGTAAAGTGAATCATCCAAAAGTTTTTCAAACGTCTCGCTGCTAATGTTAGGTTCATTCGATGCCAAATTTATCTCACTGGTTTGGTTCATGTCACACATGACATTCTGATCCTGTAACAATCGATAAGATGACTGCTTAGAGCAACATAGTAGTATTATTAATAATAATGTCAATACGTATTATGATCTCAAAATATGTCATATTTAATTCTTGTAAGAATTGAAATGAGAATAAAGATGAAATGAGGAAAAGAAAAAAAATATAATTTTCTTCCTCATTTCATTCATATTCTGAGTTTTATTTTTCTCCGCATTTCACTCGCATGAGGATATTAGCCTTCTTCTCCTCTCTCTCTTCCCGTCCTTCTTCTCATAAGAATAAGAATGAAACAAGACAAAGAATAATCATAGGGACAAAAATTTTCATTTTTAACCTTATAAAAAAGCTTACTTTTCTAGAAGTGAGACTCAGATAAAACAAATAAAAAGGAACAAAAATGATTCTTATTTTTCTCATCTTATTTTCATGAGAATAGAGGAGAAATAATGAGAATAACGATGACATTTGACGTTTCTCCTCTGACAATCAGTTTGAATATTTTCAGTTCGAAAATTGGTCATTATGGTCACTTGCAGAAGGATCATAATAGCCGATTCTTAAACTGAAAATAACAATAATAATGATACTAATTGATAATAAAAATAAGCAGAACATATATTCACCCTTCGAGAATGCAAATTTGGTCTTCCAATGCTGATATAGGGTATATGCTGGTCTTTTTCACTATTCATAGAATCATCCTCTGAACTTTCAATTGCTGCAATGAAGAAGCTTGCACATAATGTACTTTGTGCAGCCATTCCATGTGAATAGCCTTCAAATTCCGTTTCTCCCATTAACTCTCGGACAGTAACCTCTTCTCTCCTTTCTATTTCAGGGTTTTCAGCAGCTTGTGGACAAACATCCTCATTATCTTGCATAGGTTCAGTAGATGCTTATACAACAATCTCACCATTTGAAAAATTGAGTAATTCGCTGCCATTTCTCATCAAATCAGTACAAATATATTCCACAGCCATATTTTGCTCATCAATTTGATTTCCAGACACATATCTTTCACAGGGAAGAGGCACACCTTTCGAAACCTTCCGTTCCACTGCAATAATCTCTCCATCGAATTTTTCCATCGATTCCTTCATTCCTTCTCCAATTATCTCCTGAGTTCTATGGTTCTTCTCCAGAAATTGTTTCAAGTGATTGATATATGTCTCATTGATTTTTTCCCCTTTAGTTAACATTGCAGATAATTCTCTCACTATTGCTCTATTAGCTAATACTGACAGCTTGAGTGATATTCCTGGATTATTCATTATGTCTTTGAGTGGCTCTTCACTAAAAAGACCATTTTCTACATGAATTTGATTGATTTCTTCAATTAGAGATTTTATTTCTCGAGCAGTGCTGTCCTCTTCCCCAGAGACTTCCTCCATGGTCATGACAGAATCATCAATGCTTTCAACCAATTCAGAGGTCTTGGTTAGGAAAGATCTCTCCTTCGAATCGCTGTTATTGTCCGATTGTTGATCTTCATTTATTTTTTTATCCACCGAAGCTGCATCAGTTCGTGTTCTTGGAATTGACTTGCACTCTTTTGCAGCTGTAGAATTGACTGAAATCGATGGCTTGTTTGTGTCTTCACGATCATTGCAGTGCAAACTTTTCTGTGTTTTGCTTACATCAACTGATTCAGGGACGATATTTCTGACAGAAGATTTTGATGAATGAATTCTTCGCTCCTCGTTCTCTTGGACTTTCGTTAACTCCTTCATAATTGTTTCCTTCAATGTAGGCAATTGAGTGTTTTGATGACGATCTCTTCTCTTTTTATCGCCCTTTCTCCGAATTTTCGATTCACTTTTTACTGATGTGTGTATCACCTTATGCTCGTCAACATTACTGAAATCTAATTTTCTCCGTACTTTTTTCTTATCGTCCATGAAATTACCTATATCCAGAGTTCTTTCTTTCGTATCCTCAACTTTGTGTATTTTTTGATCTCGTGCACAATCAGCTTCATTTCCTTGTGATGAGTCATATTGCTCTCCATTCAGTCTTTGAACTTTTTTCTCGTGGTTATGAACATCCATTTTACATTGGAGATCCTCATGTGAAAGAGGTTCATCAGCTGTGGGCAGCGCAGGCGATGAATGTGATACTGGGGGATCGAAATTCAAGACGTCCTTTTTCTCACTCTCAAAGATCAATTTCCTCCTCACGGTTTTCCCATAGCCACCATCTTCTAATCCGGGCACGTGTGAGCTCTGCGACGAAGTCTTCACACCAATGTGTGATGGATAGTAGTATTTCCTAACAAATCCATGATTTGTTCCCTCGTTATCATCCACCTCATTTTCGAATTGTAACGCATTACGCGACCCCTTGACTTCTGAGTGACGTGACAGTGTGATTAGAAAATATGCAGAAATAACCCTCGAGATTTTTTTCCCCTCGCTCTTGGAGATTAAGTTTGTTCGTGTATTCTTCTTACACTGAGTTATTACTGTACGTACAATTTGAGATCTTCCTAATGCCTTCTTCTCAGATTCTGGAGAGGAAGAACCCAGTGGATGATTGTTCTGATTGATATGTAAAAGAGGGCATGGTTCATTAGCATCTTTTTTTTGATGATTAAGAGTTGAGTTCTCGGACGAAGCATCAAGTGAACCGTTTCCATCAAGAACAGATGAGCATGTAGTCTTGGAGAGTGGAGACAATTTTGGAACTGGTGAAATTATGTCGCAAATCTGTTTCTCTTCGTTATTACTGTTGATAGAATGACGATTTTTTTAATGGAGATTCGATACAATTTCATTCAAAATTTTTCCGGATCCTGCAAATAATTCCCCAGAATTAGTAGTATTCATATATAAAGGGACTCATAAAATGAAGAAGAAAGGTGAATGGCAATAGTATTTCCAATGTAAATTTTTAAAGATGTAGGGTTCATTACTTTGACTTTTGGTCGATCGTCTCAGATTTTTTTTTTGTGTCACACGGTTTTCTACATCTTCATTCTTATCAGTTTCCAATGAATTTACAGTAGCATTGTCTTGTGCATCATCGCTGCTCTCTGACAGATTAGATACATCTGAAGGTACATTCTGAAAAAAATAATTATTGGAGAAAAATAACTGATTCCTCGGATATTTTTTAAACAATTACTGTATAATATACAAGGAATATGTATTTTTTTTTTGAGAATTTCATCGGGTTTATCGACGCTATCGAGTATGAGAAGTCAATGATACTCACTATTTCCAGAGATATCCGAGGACTATGTCGATTGAGGTTTTCTGCAATATCAGCAAGGACGTTTCGAGTACCTAGTGGGGCAAAAAAGTGTACCTCTAACTTAACATTCATTCATGCATTTCAGGGAGCTGAACTACGAAATTAAGGCAATGTAAGAAATCGAAGAATCAATAGAGTTCATTAAAGAATACTAATGATATCATTCTCGATACTTCTACTCCCGGAGAACACTCAATGTTAATATTTAATCATTCAAACTGGTCCTGGAACTCTTATTTTTCATTTGTGCATAGAACGGGCTTCATATTGTGGAAACAATGAAAATGGATGAACATCGTCGTGGGGAATTCCAGAAAAGCTAATATTAGTTGTGTTTCATAAGAATATCTGCTTTTGAATTGAATTCAGAACCGTTTTTTTTCATTATTCCATCGGTCTTGGAACCATTGGTCTTGGAACCATTGGTCTTGGAATCATAAGTTATTGAAATTGATGAAGTCTTCCACCTTTCACTCACAGTTCATCCTAGCAAATACAACGATCATTTTATCTTAGCAAATACAATGTTATATGAACAGATATCGAATCTGAGAAACGGTGTTATTGAGTGAACAGTCAAAAAAATGTTGGATAAGCGAAACAAAATTCATAACCTATCAAAACTTACTTTTCTCATTCAGTGACTGAATTAATATTCGTCGATGAAACAATCAAATTAAAATCATCAGAATGAATTGAATATACTTACCATTATAAGCAAGAATACGACCAGTGCATTTTTCACCATTCACCCCAACTGTACAGATATCTTTGTTTACTTTTTTAACTCTTGCATGGTAACACACAATATAAGGACCATCTGCCAACGCGATTAACAGATACATTATTCACGATATTGATGCATGAAGATTTATTGCTTGGAGTTCATTATTGAACTTGATTCTGAAGAATTCTTTGCCGCGTGAATGTTGTGGAGCCGAGAGTGTGATGTTACCAACTTAATTCATGGGAAGAAATGACGGACGCCCCCTGGTGAGGAATGAGGCTGGCAAATTTCAAGGTTTCCGCGGTAGTTTTCAATCAGCCATGAGATTTTGGTTTTTGAAAATTCACTCATAACCCGTCGACTGAAAAATGCATAAGATTATAAACAATGAATGAATAATTACTACAGAAAATCGACTCTACAATATAAGTATCAATCAATAATGAAGTCCATGAAATTCTGAAATACTCGATCGTGGCAGCAATAATTTTCTTTTTTTCCGAAATCCTTCTGTTGTGAACGACAAATAGATTATTTTCAACAAATTGATTCTGCGCGATATATACAGATTGATTGTAAACTATATGGAGAAAGTAAGTAATTGATCGTCTTGGGAACGATTTTTCACTTTTTTAAAATTATAAACAATGAGTAAAAAATTACTTCAGGAAATCGATTCTGCAATATAGGTATGAATCGATTATAAATTCTAGGAGTGGATGAATAATCTATCGTGTCGGAAAAAATTTCTTTTTTCAATTTCTTTCTGTTATAAACAAAAGAGTGATTATCTTTCGAAGAATCGATTCTGTAATATGTATAGATCGATTGCAAAATTTCATGAAACCGTGTAACTAATCGATCGTCTCGGAAATGATTTTCCACTATTTTCATCTATTTTTTTATGAACAATGAGCGATTTCCGTCTAAAATTAATTCTACAAGCGAGGTATAACTCAATTGCAAATTTATCGAAATGGATAAATAATTGATTTCGTCGGGAAAAATTGACCGTTTTTCCCTATTGTTATAAACAATTAATTTTTTATTGATAGAAAGATTCTGCAATATATATAAACGAAGTGATTGCAAATTTCACGGAATGAAAAAGGAGTCCGAAATCAATCAGTGCCTATGTCACAGGATCGGTTTTTTCAAATAATTATGCTGAAAATCAACAGGCATCACAATCAAATTTCATACTCCATGATGCATGTTGTAATTGGTGGTTTTTTTATGTGAGAATTTCTTCTTCAAAAATTCTTCTCCTACATGACGCACGAGGAATTGAATAATAGGAATTGGGAAACTTTTTTTCGAATATCAACTATTTCTTGAACTTGGCAAACTTGTTTTTTTTCGAATAACAATTACACAAGAAATTTCTATGCTAAATTGTTTTTATTTGTCGAGAAAAGCTGATTCTTCAATTCGGGAATAAAGACATTCGACTTCCACCATTTTCCGCGAAGCTAGAATTATTTATTTCAAAGATTTTGCATTTTTTGAGTAAAATCTTGATTGAAAAATTCATATCTAAAGTAGTCATAAAGAAGTCGTTGTAGAAATGTGTGGTTGTGCTGATTCTATTCGCTAATGATTTTCGATAGTTTCTGAAATATCACATCTTAAGGTCATTACAAAGATACGACTTCATGAACAATTGAAATTCTTGGCCTGTTCTTTTTAGCTCTGCTCTACATAATTATCTGAATATTGAAGAAAATTCATCAAGATCCGACAATTTGTTTTGAGGGTCACCAACAAATTGTGAAGAAAATTCCTGAAAGCTGGTAAAGCCGAAAGAGACGATTCAAGAGACAACATAGAATAGATGCAATGGGAAAAAAAACAATGTTGCAGTCATGGTTTTGGAATCATTATATATTTTGTGTGTATATAATAGCCCTTGAATCATAGAAACCATGGGAGTGAATGAACGCTGACGCTACGAATTTCCAGAAAAAACTGGATCGAGTACATTCTCTTGGAATTTCTCTTTCTAATTTTTTTTAATGAGCAGATTAGTCTGGTGTTCAGTAGGTCCTGGAATTACTGATCCTGGCATGATAATTTTTGTATTTGCAGACTCATTAACCTTGAAGGTAGAATAAAAATTCATAATGAACATTCCTTAGAACTTGAAAGAATTATTGGAGTGTACACCGACATTTTGATCCGCTTCGCTTCTTAGAATGAGTTTTCAGGAGATTCTAGTCTTGGAATGATCATATTTTGTATTCGTGTATGTTAATGGACTTCCGATCATTGGAATAATGAAACTGAATCAATTTTGATATGAAGAATCTCCAGAAAAGTATACATGAATTATATTCCCACGGAATTTCTCATTCTGAATCCTTAGGAGAACAGATTTGTAAATCATTTAGTTGGTCCTGGAATCATCATTTTTGTATTCTTGGACCTATTCTTTTTGGGTATGGAGGGATTGATGATAAAGATGTCTGAAACGTTTGAACAATCACTAAAGTGTCTACTAATCATTCGTTCGACAATTCGCTATTCAGCTCGTTCCCAGGATGAGCTTTCGGATTACACTTAATGCAGTAAATACTTAATGAACTATGGAACAGTACATAATTCCTCTCGATGTGTTGTACAAACTCGATCAAGAACTGGATTCTGAATCAATTGTATAATCTTGCTGAGATGGCGGAAGTCCATCATTTACAAATGGGGCTGGAACTCATGGGCTTGGAATGATCCGTTCAGTGATCGGTCCTGGAAATATGTAGTAAATTTCTAAATGATTTTGAGATGAGCAGAATCGTTGTATACCAGAAAATCCATATGTTTTTTCTGGTCGCTGAACTAGGCGATAGTAATATATATATATATTTAACACATAATCGTGGAGCATAGCGAAACATAACAACTTTTTGGGATCAGTTCACCGCCACGTCCAAGCTCGTTGATCCTGGGTCATATATATATATATATATATATATATATATATATATATATATATATATATATATATATATATATATATATATATATATATATATATATATATATATATATATATATATATATATATATATATATATATATATATATATATATATATATATATATATATATATATATATATATATATATATATATATATATATATATATATGTTTACGTAATGGCTAGTTTGGGGACTCGGAAATTTCGTAACTTAAAAAGTACTACCGTGACAAAAACAGTGCATGGGCAGCCTGCGGACCATCCGTAGACGTAAGCCCCATATTAAAATGTTTAAAATCGAACAAAAATTAAGTATACATATATACTTTTTTTGGAACTTTGGGGACGGTCCCCAAAGTAACATTATATTTTTATGTTGCCGTTTGAAGGTCGGCGGAGGTGTGTTCGAGAACATGGTGAGTACTGAACATCTTCTAGTACTGTGCGTGATCTGGAGACGGTGGGATGAGGGGTGTGGGTTTGCGAGTTATCCCAGGATATTCCATTAATACGGAATTATCCAAAAAACCGAACATCTTTTTGGGATCAGTCCACCGCCACGTCCAAGTCCGTTGATCCTGGGTCATGCTAAGAGCGGTGGGTGTTGCCTTTTTGCAACACTCGCGAGTGAAAAGTTAGGTTACGTTTTGGAATTTTTTGCGAGGTCCCCATAGTAGACAATATATATATATATATATATATATATATATATATATATATATATATATATATATATATATATATATATATATATATATATATATATATATATATATATATATATATATATATATATATATATATATATATATATATATATATATATATATATATATATATATATATATATATATATATATATATATATATATATGTATGTCCAGCAAACATTTTGATGACAATTTTTTTTTTCTCATAGATAACTCGATAAATTCATAAACTTTGAATACTCTTAGGAATTTTTCAAAAATTCCAAAATGCAACTGAGATATAGAGAAATTAACGAATGATGGGCAGTTTGGTGACGTCGAAAAAGTGGAACCTGGTCATTTTCATCGCTGTATATAAAATTATATATAGTCGCTGAAATGACCATGTTCGGTAAGTCACTTGCCATATGTACAGCCGATACGTAACATGGTCTATATCGTGACTGTATAAATTTTATATAGAGTCACCACAATGACCACGCTGTGTAATAGTTCATTTGAAAAATCCGCTAATGCCATCTATAAGCGCGAAAAGGAGGAACGCATCTCGTTTGTCGCCAGCTTCAGACATTCATTCACGTGTGAGCGGGCTATGGTGGAACTCAGTTGCCGAGGAATTCCCCGATTTTATAGTAGTGCTGAAAATGTATTCATTATTATGCATTAATAATGATGAATCCATTATATCAAATCAGACTGAATTAGAAGTGATAACACGAAGAACTACTGCTGTAAACCATAATGGATTGAAAACAATCGCCACTATTGTGAATTCTGGAAGTAAGTAAGCCTCTTGTAATTCCCACATAGTCTTTACAATAATAATAAATAACGGTCATTTTGATGACACTCATGATGTTGGGTGACCAGTTCAATGACCATTCATAGTTACAGTAAATCTCGTAATTCAGCAAATACGCATATTTCAATAATTGGATTTATTTCATCACATCTTTAAAAATTATTTCAAGATTTCGAGACAACTTAAAATTGAATTGTTATTAATATAGTATATATGACAATAATAATGAATGAAGGTCATTCTCATGACACTCACGATGTTAGGTGACCAGTTCAATGACCACTTATTGTTACAGTAAATCTGTAATTCAGCAAATGTATATATTTATTTAATCAAATTCATTCAATCACACTTGTGAAAATGATTCCAAATTCTTGAGGCACCTTAAAATTGAATTAGTATTAATATTAATATTATACTGCTTAATTATGTCGATTTCTCACATAATCAGGCTATTTTGATGACTTTTTCAGGCAAAACACAGATGTTGAAATTGATGAAAGAGTTGACCAAGGTATCAAAAAAAGAACCGAGGAGTTTGAAAAATCCGAATAAGAAATCAAGTGAGAGGAATTTCATTTCTCGTGGAATTAAGAAGGGAATACAATCACATGTGTCAATTCAGAAGATTCGTCCTTCCACAGAGAAAAAATATGATGATGACCCACTGAAAGAAGAATGGCCAGTGGAAAAAAAGGTGACGATTAAGGAAGCAATGCAAAAATCACCGAAGCAGTTGAATTCAGAAGTGAGTAACAATTCATCTGAAATAAATGCAAAGCGTGGGATGTCATCAGATTCAGCAAATTCAGAGCCATCAGCAAAATCTGCTGGGGTTTCTGATTTTGATAACAGCGATGAAAGACTCATACGTAATACTGATAATGATAATGCTGCTTCAACTCTGGAAGTATCTTGTTTACATTCTGTAAAAAAATCAGAATCAGCAAGAAATTACGATTTTATTGAGGATACACTTCACGAAAAACACTCAAATGCAGACTCTCAAAACCCCTCAGCTCCAGTCATTAAATCCCAGGAGACTACCGTGATGCTGACTTCATCGAAGACAAATTCAAATACCTATGACGGTGCATCGAGTGATTCCAATATCATAATTCCAATACCATCTGTACCATATGTTCCTGACTCTGGACAACATGACCCCCAGACCAATGATAATGACCATAAAACACAAGAAGATGAAAATGGTATTTAAAAGTTGTACGTAGTTAGCCAAGAAGTGTTGAATGCAGATCCACAGAGTGATTCTGCTTCATTCATTGAACCCGAAGAAACGATCGTGATATTGACTCCATCGAACACAGATCCAAATATCCATGATGGGGGATCAAGTGGTTTCACGTTTCCCAGACTAATATTATCAGTACCGTATGTTCCCGACTCTGGAGCACGTGCCCACCAGGATAATGATTGTAAGCATGAACAACGAGAAAACGAGAATGGTATCCACGATGCGCACATAGCTAGCCAAGAAGAGCTGAATGCAGATGAGCAAAACCATTCACCTTCAGTCATTCAGTGCCAAGAGACTCCAATAACAATGATTCCACCAACCACAGATCCAAACAGTCATGGTGATGAAACTGGTAGATCCAATATCATCACTCTCACGAAATTCACATGTGATCGAGCCAGTTCTGACCAAAATGATCACGATGCAGAAATTAAAGAGTGGAGGCCAGGATGTAGTCTCGATAAATGTCCAGATGACGAAGACGCTGAGGTATCAATGGCAAATATATCAGCTTCTGCTGATATACCTTCTGGTATTATTTCCGTTAATTTCATAGCCCAGTAAAATTTAAAACAATTCTAATGCGATTCTTTTAATTCCAGATAGTAAACCACAGGATATATGCAGCAGCAGTACTTCATTTGATGAAAATGGGAAACGACGTTCCCTACAGGAGATTATCATGGATGAATTCCAAGATTTGACGGAGGGAGACTCCACTCAGAATGTACTTAAGCCAGCCGAGACAATGAACGAAATAATGAATCAGCTAGATGATCCTGAGCTGAATGAATTCATAGGACTTGATGCGTGGGGAGGCAATGATTTTGCTGATCGAGATATGTTCACTAATCCAAATGACATTTTCAATGAACCTTCAGTTTCAACACTAACCGAAACAGTGAATGAAAAGATGAGAGACGAAAATAAAAATGGAGAAATCTTTGAAAATGGAGATTCTTCCAGTGAAGATGAACAGGATTATGAAAATAATGAGAATGATCGATATGATAACTCACATGATTCATTAGATAATGATCCAACATGGAATGAGACATCTCAAGGCAAAGAAAGCACAGAAGCTATTGATACAACCGCTGGGGATACAGAAAACGCTGACACAGCAGGAAAAACATCACTCAACAGCTCCATTGAACCTCAAATTTCCTGTAAGACTGGTGCAATTAATAAGCACACTATGAAAGTCTATCCAAAAATTAAAAAAAGTAAGGAAAATTTCTGTTTCTACTGTCACGAAAAACACACTGTCATCAGTCGTCATTTAGAGTTCCGCCATTGGGATAAATCACCTGTGAAAAAATTTCATAATCTCCCTAAGGGCAATCTAGAGCGGAAAAAATAATCGAAACGTTACGATTAAAGGGAAACGCTCTTTTCAATACTGATGTAAAGTTGAACCCGAATCGTGAAATGTTCGTGGCTCGGAGACCTAAGGAAGAGAGGCCTGGTAACATGTACGACGAGTGCCATAATTGTGGAGCTTATTTATCTACGAAGACGATTAGATGACATCGTCAAAGCTGCCTCGGTCCTGCCAAAAAAGGAACACGTGGAAATAAAATACTTTCCAATTTTGTGGAAGGGAGGATCCCTGAAGAAGCCAGCGAGCGACTGGCCGCAATTATTTTTGTATTGAGAGAGGATGATGTCGTTCTTCTCATCAGATATGATGAATTATTGATCCGATTTGGAAATGGCTTAGCTGAAACATATTTAAAAATCCAGCAAGAAGAGATGATAAGAAATCGTTTGAGGATACTTGGAAGATTGTTGAAAATAATGAAAGAATTGGACCCGAATATTACCGATTTCAAATCGATCTATCATCCAAAACTTTACAAAGTAATGCTGGATGCTGTGAGGAAAATGTCTGGATTCAATGCAGTAGAAGATGAGTGTGATGTACCTTCCATTGTGCCCGCTGTAGGTACATACATTAACGCAGTTGGCGAAGTCTTGAAGCTCCATTGCATTGAAAATTTGGATGAAGAAAGAGAGAAACTCGTTGAAAAATATTTATTCCTCCATAAAATGCAATACAGCCGAGCTGTCAACAGAGTAGCTCTCGAAGATCAAAATTAAAAGCACCGACAGAATGTGAAGCCTCTACCAACTACTGATGGTATCCAGAAACTCTCTGAATATGTCAATGCGAAGAGGACAGAAGCTGTGAAGAAACTCGAGGAACGTTATACGTATGATGCGTGGTTGGACCTGTGTAAATATCTCTTGATTTCAGTGCAATTTTTTAATCGTAACGAGCTGGAGAAATTGAGCGGACGCTCATCAGTGATTTAAAATCAACCGAGAAGATCACTGAAAAGGATCACCCAGAAGTTTATAAAGAGCTTTCTGATGAACAAAAAAAAGTTGCTGGAGAGTATTGCAGATTCATAATCACGGGGAAATGTTCAAGCAATGTTGCCGTTCTCTTGGATGCGGAAATGGAACGATGTTTTGGAGTAATACTGAGTCACCGCAAATCTGCAAAGATTCCTGCCAAAAATCCCTATGTTTTTGGGCTCCCAGGGTACAGTAATGGCAGATTCAAATATTTGCGGGCTTGCAAATTAATGAATCAATTCTCCAATGAATGTGGAGCAAAGCATCCAGAGAGGCTTCGGGGTACATTCTTGAGAAAACAGCTGGCCACATCCTGCGCTGCGAATAATATGGATGAGAATCAGATTGTGGACATAGCTAATTTCATGGGTCATCATGAAAAAATACACAGATCCCATTACAGGCAGTCTGTTGTCACCAGAGATGTCGTTGTTGTTTCCCAAGTTCTGCGTAAAGCTATGGGAGATAAAACTGTAGATCAAAATCCAGATCCACCAGGTCAATCACAGAGCAGTAGCGTTGAAAACAGCTCAGCTACGAGACTTGAAACTGATCGTACCATTGGTGAAGCTAGTCGGGATGATGTAGGAGAGCCTGCAATTCCATCACATTCTCCAACATGTCGTCAAACATGTACAGTGAAAAGAAAACGGCAGAGAGTCCTGTCAACTTCTTCTTCTAGTGATGAGTCTGATTTTGAACCGAAGACACTACCACGCAAACGACAGAAGATCAACAAGAAGCGTAGAAACCATAGGGAGGAGAATTCTGATAGTTCTGAAGCTGACGTAGATTCACCACCGCGTGAACAGAAAAAAAGACATCCAAAGGGTCAAAGTTCAAGAAGAAGTGAATCTCATGATGCTGAAAAAAAGAGAAAAAGAAGATGGACGGATGAAGAAAAAGAGCTAGCATTCAGAAGATTTGGTAATGTGATCAGGAATAATAAGTCGTTGTCAACGAAGGAAATACGGAAGTTCTTGAAAGATCACCCTACGATGGAACGGACAGAGGAGCAGATCCGTACATGGGCCTCGAATGAGAAAAAAAAATGGAACCTGGGTCTATGAGAGACGATGGAATCTGCACACACTTCTCTATCGACATTCGCATTTTGGATTTCATCACCTCTTAAAGTTATTCGTAATATCATTAGAAAAATCGTCTTTATATTTCTTTTCTCTACTATTCAGCAGATTGTCATTTTTCAAGCTCTATCATTCGCAATGGGCAAATTGCTCCATTTATAAGAAGAAATAATTTCAAAAAAATATCTTTGCCAAAAGCACTATTGAAATAATAATAACAATGAAGTTGATCTTCTCATGAAATGTAGTAATAATTCTTATATGATCTCAATTTATGACTAATTTTTCATAAAATTATTTCTGTTCACCATCCAGTAAAGTGCGAAAAAGTATTATTCGAGTTATTATATAATGAATGAGGTTCTAGTTATATTTTCAGGTAGATACTATCTTGTACCACGAGTGCAGAATATTTGAGCTAAAAGAAATATTCATTAGTAGTAGTCACCCTTTACTATTAGTACGAACTGCACAAACTGCATAATAAATAATTATCATCCAATCCAAACGTTATTTTCATGATGTCAGTCGCTGGACGCAAACCAATTTTTTAAAAATGAGATTTCACTTCAAAAGGATTACAGCATCGATCAAATAGCTTTTTCGATGCCATAATGCTTCGATGAAATTATTTCAATAAATGCAGATTAGAATGATCGCTAGAATTAACACTTTGACCAATAATGCAATAGAGATGTGTTCGTAGAATCGAGAAATAGTCTTTTTTCACCAAACTCACTAACGAAAAACTTCCATTGAACACTAAAACACATACGAAATGTATAGGTTATGTTTCGGATCAGTGCTAAAGAGCCGTAGACTTATAAAATGAAACAGATTTGTCTGGGTCTATTAAACTGGTTGTAGGTAAGTCTGTAATTGTCATGCCCCAGTTTATCGATCTAATTAATATATTGAATTTGAATCCTTTCATTATATGAACCTTTTATTATATTGAATTTATTATATGAACCAAAAATTCTGAAAAAGAAAATTTTATGAAATTTTTTTTTTCAATCATCCAAAAAAAACAAGCAGAAGCGTTATATCCTGTGCGTTATTCGCATGCCCCACTCTTTGTGCGACATTTAATATTTTGCCAATTCGATTGGCAAAATGCTTCCGAATGGAATTTTTATATAAATTATCCATGAGATTACAATTTATATTTTTCATTATTCTAAATGCAGTAACAAAATTTGATTTCACAACAATTGTCATAAGTGGACATTTGCACGAAGTAAATTCGCTTGTAAGGACAAATTTAATGATGGTTCGATCTTTGGTGAACTTGATTTATTCCTGTTTGCCACAAAAAAAAAAATACAATTTTTCAATCATAAATGGAAGATCCTACAACAGATCTGAAAAATTGAAGTTCGGGTTCCAAATAGGATTTCTATTTTTTCTGAATGTCGTCAGAATGAAGAGGTACCTATCTTGTAGAAAAAATTGTCTACTTTCGAATGGTGAAATAAAAAATAGTAGTGTTCCTAGGGAGAAAGCTAAGAAAAACCGTGATTTTTGAAAAAACTAATTTATCGAACATCCTTACAAGAGACTACTTCTGAAAAATCTGAAATTCCCACCATTTGTGGGGCTCATTGAGATGAATCTTTTAAGCTGAACTTGGATGTAATCGCTTGGATAGTTTTGGAGATATAACCTCTTTTCATAAAATGGTTTTTGGACAATATCTCAGAAACTACTCGAGCGATTTTGCCCAATTTCAATACCAAACTTTTCACTCATTAGATGCACAAACTGACGAAATTTGAAGTCTCTAACTCGAATAGTTTTTGAGCTAGCGTGTATAGTAAATTCAGGATAAAAAACACTGTAATTGAAATTATCTGCAAACGAAAAATCTAAGCAAAATTTACCCCGAGTGAAAATTGTGAGTTCAAATGAGATCTATTTCATCGCTGAGAGTGGGGGCTGAGAATCAATTTTTCGCGGAGAAAAGTCGAAAAAACGATTTTTCAAAAATTTGAATTTTCTCGAAAAGTACTCAACCGATTTCGCTGAAATTTCACTGACAGCAATTTGCACGGGGAGGAAAAGTACTGTTAAATTTTCGGCTCACCAAGTATTACCGTTGCTGAGCAATGGGCCGATATCTGTCACACATACACACACACACACACACACATACAGACATTTTTAAAAAATGTCATTTCTGGACGTTTTGGATCATTCTGAGTCATATTCCGATGAAATCTCGAAATCGAAAAAAATCGCGTTTACAATGCTTCCATTAGGAAGCAATAGAAAGAAACGTCGACCCACTCTGGGATTGTGAGAATGATCGCAGGATTGATTGAAGTTGTTTTTGGAAAAATAAAAAAAAACTCAAAAATGTCGAACTTGAAGAAAACAACGGTTTTCCTCAAAAAGGGCAAAAATGTCATTGAATTTATCATTTTTCACTTTTTTTAAATTTTTTTTCTGGAGAATCGATTTCAAAACAAGAATTTTGAAAAAAAACGTCCCGATAAGTTGATTTTTAAGAAAGTTATAGCTATTTAAAAATAAAAAAGCCATTTTTTTGAAAAATTCATAACTTTTTTTGGGTTGGGTGAAAAAATTTGAAAAAATTCTGAGAACCGTTTTTCATAGGGTAAAAACTAATAAAAAATCGCCAGCCAAATCAAAAGGGGTCAGGGTCAGAAGTGGTCGATTTGGTATGGAATACCCCATATATATATGGGGCATTCCACGCCAAATCGGACAGTTTTCCAACTTTGCATTTTTGATTTCCTCTATTTTCCTCTATTTTCTTGTATCTATCGAAACACACTTTTCGGCCAAATTTGAGATTTTTCTGATCATCGGTTTAAAAGATATCGAATTTTGAAAAAACAGCTGTTTTTACGGTTTTTTGCTCATAACTTCCATAAAAATGGTCCAAATTCAGCGTCTTTTTATGAAAATTCTCGTTTTTCCATGTACTTTTTGAAAAAAAAATACAAAAAAATTATCCCAAGTATTTTTCTCTATGATTTCTGGAATTAAAGATTTGAATTGCGATTTTAAGACTGTTTGTACCCTTTAATTTTTTTGCAATTTTTTTATGTTAAACTTCTATCAATTCTCGAAATTTTGAGCCTCGGTTGATCGTGAGCTTCGGGAAATTACTATTTTTTTTCGATTTTTGAAAATTTTGAAAAAAAATTTTCGGTCTTATCCATTATTAAAACTATTTTCTGTTATTGTTTACTCTTTTTTGAGTAATTCTGAATTAATTCCTATCATTAATCGGAGCTTAAAAAAATTAACAGTTTTAGTTTGAAAACATCGCAAAGAATGTTATTAACTTCCCGATAAGGGAAGTTTATGTAATGGCCCCGAAAATGAAAAATCGATTTTTCGATCGATCTTCATGTTTTAAGACCTCCCCAACATTTTTTGATAGTTTTCACGATCATGTGTGTGTGTGTGTGTGTGTGTGTGTGTGTGTGTGTGTGTGTGTGTGCGTGTGCGTGTGTGTGTGTATGTCCGTGATCAATTTTTCCGTTCACGTTTTCTCATACCAATAATGTGATCGAGGTGATCGATGTCGTAATCGAAGCATCTTGACATAAATTCGCGGTCATTAGATTTTGATCGGAATCGATCCAGTACTTTCTTAGTTTTTTAAGAAAAACATTATCAAGTTCTTCTTAATTTCCCAAAAAGAAAAGTCTATGAACTACCCCTGAAAAAGAAAAATTGATTTTTTTATTAATCTCCATATTTTGAGATCTCCTCAACAGTTTTCGATCGTTTCCACGATCATGTCTGTTGTTATTTATCGTTTTTATCATTCATCATTTTTTCCAATAGTAAGTGAGAGAAATTTTCGGGAAGTTCTTAGTGCGGCTTGAAGTCGCACTCATCACAATACATTCTCACTAATTCCTTCTAATCAGCATTAACGCACTCCTCCATTCGCAAGCGAGCGAGCAACTACGCACTCCTCTATTCGCGAGCGAGCAATTGCTCACCCCTAGTTTATTCATTTTATTTTATTATAGGGGAGGATGGGGCAAAATGGAACGCTGGGGCAAAGTGGAACGGTGGGGCAATGTAGAACGTGGGGGCCAAGTCGGACGATATTATAATATCAAGGGCTACATATAAAAAATATATTGAGGGTCGAAAAGCAGAAAGTCATATGCAACAAAATTTCTTTCGGCCATTTCTATAGCAAAAGGTCGTATGTGTAGGAGATACGATCTTTTGCTTTAAGTGCGAAATTGAATAATCTTTTCCTCAATTCTCATATTGCATTTCAAGAGCGAAGAGGTAAAACAGGAGAATCCTAATTTTTTTTCATTCGTTTCTTGAAAATATCTTGGAAATGAAGTGAGATACAATATTCTTGCTCTGATACTCTTTTGTAGCTCTTAAAATTCCCTATAGGAAAGGATGGAAACAGAATTGTGCTATCTCAATCAGTTTCCAAGATATTCAGCAAAAAAAAGTAATAGAAAAATAGCATTATCTTCGCAATCGAGCAACTTCCGACGATTCTATTGGAACCCTTCTTTGTAAAGAAGGGTAGAAAATTTCAAGAATCACAAGAGGATATAAGAGTGACATTGCACCATCTCACTTAGCTTTTGAGATATTCCCAAATAGTAATGACAAAAAAAAGAACCCTCTCTATTTACTTTGAACCTTCACTGAGTTATTAAGAGGATTTTTTTGGGATTCAGGAAAAAATCATTTTAACGAATCAGCTAAGCTACAAGGTAAAATAGAAAAGGTTCATTCTTCATCATTGATGCTACTTTTCTATCCCTTGTGTTGCTGAATATTTTGGAAACTGATTGAGATAGCACAATTTCCTCCCTATCCTTTCCTGTAAAAAATTTCGAGAACTACAAAAAAGTAGGAGAGCAAGAGTGGCGTATCTCCATTAATTTTTAAAATACTCTATAAAACGAATATAAAAAAGATTATTCAATTTTGCATTGAAAGCAGAAGGTCGTATGTCTCATACAGACGATTTTTCACCATAGCAATGCTCATTTTGGCACATACGATTTTCTGCTTTTCGACCCTCGATATATTTCTTATATGTAACCTTTGATATTATAATAGCGTTCCACATTGCCCCGCCGTTTCACTCTGCCCCACCCTCATCTATAATGAAGTAAAATAAATGAATAACGTTTTTGTGATTTTTTTCAACTAAAACTGTTAATTTCTTTAAAACTCCGTTGAATGATCGAAATTAATTCAAAATTACTCAAAAAAGAGTAAACAATAACAAAAAATAGTTTTAATAATGGATAAGACCGAAATTTTTTTTCAAAATTTTCAAAAATCGAAAAAAATTAGTAATTTTCCGAAGCCCACGATCGACTGAGGCTCAAAATTTCGAGAATTGATGGAAGTATACCATAAAAAAATTTCAAAAAAATTAAAGGGTACAAACCGTCTTAGAATCGCAATTCAAATCTTTAATTCCAGAAATCATAGAGAAAAATACTTGGGATAATTTTTTTGTATTTTTTTTCAAAAAGTACACGAAAAAACGAGAATTTTCAAAAAAAAAAACGCTGAATTTGGACCATTTTTATGGAAGTTATGAGCAAAAAACTGTAAAAACAGCTGTTTTTTCAAAATTCGATATCTTTTGAACCGATGATCAGAAAAAACTCAAATTTGGCCGAAAAGTGTGTTTCGATAGATACAAGAAAATGTCAAAAAATAGAAGAAATCAAAAATGTAAAGTTGGAAAACTGTCCGATTTGGCGTGGAATGCCCCATATATATATGATAATTTTTCCATTGCTTCCTTCAATGATAGTGTGTACGTTTAATTTGTGAATTATAGAAGAGATTTTTCTTGTGATGATTCTTTTCTCAATGTTCTAACTGGAGTAGGGTGGAACACGTAGAAGCATTACAATCGATCGCGAGAAAAATTATTGGCGTATCTGTGTTAATTTGTGAATTATAAGAGAGAAATCCATTATGTGATTTTTTTTATTGAAGTGTGTGTGTGTGTGTATGTAACGAAATTTTATGGAAGAAATTTTATGAAAAAATTTGTGGGATATTTAGAAAAATTGTTTGTAAGTAAATTAATTGAATTCAATGGAGATTCGAATCTCCATTAAATCCAATTAATTCACTCACAAACAATTTTCCTAAATATACTATCAATTTTTTCATAAAATTTCTTCAATTCAGATACACACTTCTCTAAACAATATGTAAAGAAAAGAATGTAATGTTATGTGATGTACTGTGCAAGTTTCAAGAAATTTTTATTACCAAATTAGTGGGATGTTTTAGAAATAATGTTGGAGTAAATTAATACGATTCAATAAAGATTCAAATCTGCAATGAATTCAGTTAATTTACTCAGGAACATTATTTCAAAAAAAAATCCCACTAATTTTGTAATAAAAAAAATTGTTTAATTCACACATCCTTCTCTAAAATATGTAGGAAAAAATGTGCTGTGTGTCATAAACTCTGAGTGGATTAAAGACAATTTTATGAAAAAAATTAGTGGGATATTTAGAAAAAATTTTCTGGGTAAATTAATTGAATTCAATGTAAATTTGAATTTCTATTAAATCCAATTAATTTACTCACAAACAATTTTTCTGAATATCCCACTAATTTTTTATAAAATTTTCTCTAATTCATACACTTCTTTAGAAAATATGTAAAAAATGTGATGTGATGTGTGTGAATTAAAGAAATTTTATGAAAAAAGTGGTGGTGTAAAATTTTTTTTTTGTGGGATAAATCAATTGAATTCGCTGGCGATCCAAATCTACATTGAATTCAATGACTTCACTTGCAAATCTTTCTAGAAAAATTAATTTCATTAGAATCGATTCTAAAATAAGTAATGTGATATAATAATAAATTTTCTTTGAATGAGAAAAGAATCGATTCTCATGAAATTGATTGTATGTGTGTGTGTGTGTGTGTGTGTGTGTGTGTGTGTGTGTGCGTGTGTGTGTGTGTTTGAAAAAAAATTTCTAAAATAATTTTTTTTGTTTTTGCAAGGAATCTCACAATGAATGCGTACAGAGAGGGCTACGTTTTCATAAACAGCAGGGTGATGGTGCCCCATAAGTGGGTGCTGGATTTCCCACTTGAGATTATTTCCATTATGACAAACATTGCAACTCGTGAAGAAAACCCTGCGAAAAATGTCTATGCAGAGCTTGGAGGCGTTTGTGTCAAGATGAAGATGATTAACGGCATTTTTATCTTCAAAAAAGTCCAACGACCAAATTTCAGTGCTTAGAAAGAATTGGTATTATTTTCTAATCATTGAAATAAATCAATTAATTGATTGATTTATTGATTAAATGGATTCATTAATCAATTGATTATTTTAATGGATAAATTAATTAATCAATTCTAATTAGTTGATTCATTAATTTGTCCATTAAATAATCCAGGGAATGATTGAGTCATTCATCAATCCATTCATTGAGTAACTGAGTTCCCTAGCGGTTCTGAAAATGTGGTGTATACACCGTTTGCGTGTAAAAACTGTGTTTACACAGAATCTACACGGAATATATACCGTTTTTTTGTGCAAAATTTATGCGGTGTAAACACTGTGTAAACACTGTATAAACACCGTGTGAACACTGTCCCTAGCAAATTCATTTATACCGATTTTTTTAGTATCTTTTGGGTATAATTTCGGTATAGTAGACATTGGGTCGGATTTTGGTATAATTTTCAGATTATACCCAAATCATACTCAAATAATACGAATATTTTCAGTATATTCGTGAAATTTTTATGCTCAAATTATCCCAGCGAAACACCATTGTGTTCCTTTCACAATTGTGAAATTCTTAAATTGAAAACAATGAGTGATCAAGAAAATGAATGAATATGAATTGGTCTGTTCAATTAATCTGTATGAATATCGTCGCCATAGAAACAAAGAGGTGCAAGTGCTATACTTATACATAGGATTTACGCACTTTCGTTCCAAAAGCGACGATATACTACATGGTCCATTTTTCTTATATCTGAGTCTCTAAGTGGCGATAAGATTGTGACGATTGAAATTCGATCAGAGAATATTGAAATACTCGGCAGCTCAGTTGCACTAGTTTGTTTACTAAAAATATACCCGAATTCGGAGGATAATTTAGGTATTTTTCAGGTCGGAACGAATTCGCTAGGGGTGTAATAACTGTGTAAAAACTGTATGAATTTCGTTTAAAAACTGTGTAAGCACTGTGTACTTTCCGTTGTAAAGCTGTGTATATCCCGTGTAAAAACTGTGGAAAAACTGCACAGATAAACGGTGTAAACACAGTGTTTACACGGTGTTTAACTGCGTTTTCGAAACCACTAGGGTTGTGAAGAAAAAAATTAGTGGAGTTTTAGGAATTCTCAGAGAATTCTCCAATAGAGAAAATCTATGAATAAATTCAACATTTTGAAAAAAATCGATGAATGATGATAAGAACAGCCTACATAAATCCAATAGAAGCATTATTATCCTTCCATAGGATTTGTAGGACTGTTTATCATCATTCCTCAGTAATTTGAAATGTTATGGATTATTCATTAGCTTTTCTCTATAGAAAATCTCTGGGGGAATATTCGAAAAGTTCACTGGATTCATCATTCATTATTACTATTATCATTGATTCGCTTTACCACTATGGAATTATTTTTTTATTATTATTATCATGTTCTTGAAACAAAAAATCTGTAAATAATATCAGGGATTTTCAAAGAATTTTTTGATAAAGAATATTGATGGAGGGAATCGATATGTAACGTCCAGAAACTGAGACGTTTTTTTTACTTTTTTTAAATTTTTTTGGGGAATTATTCGAAGCGAAAGACACCTTTCGTTTCGAATGAAAAAGTTAATAAAAACAATGGTAAACATGATTCACCATTGTTAGAAAAGATAGAAGACGGCCGGTGTAAATAACACGGGTCATCCAATATCGATTTTTAGATTATTTTATTAAAATAAGTCTTTCTGATTGTCAGAGGCATTGAATTGCAATGCCTTGGCAACAGAAAGAAATCGCGAGTATTCTCCCACTCTTCAATAAGTGGGGTGCAAATCATATGTGATTTTTGTCACATGATTGACCCCACTATTGAAAAAAAGGAATTAGGTAAGGAAGGGGCAATGCACTCGCGAGGAGCGAGGCACTTCCTTCCGAAATTAATTAGGGTGCGGCATCGGAAGAATTAAGTTAGAAGTGAAAAAAAAGGATTTAGACTCTTGTGAGAATTTTTGAGTGTGGAAAAAAATGAAAGAAATAAAACAGGTTTTATCTAAAATTTTTTGAGGATTTCTGAGTGTGAAAAAAAAAATAATAAAACGAATTTTGCGTGTGAAAAAAAAGAAAATAATACGAATTTGATTAAAGAATTTTGGGGATTTTTGAGTGAGAAGAAGAGAGAAATGAAACGGATTTTATTTTGAAAACTTTAAGGATTTTTGAGTGTGAGAAAAAGGAATGAAATAAAACGGATGTTTAGTGTGAAAAAAAAGAAATAGAATAAATTTGATTGAAGAATTGTGGGGATTTTGAGTAAAAGAAAGACGGAGAGAAACAAGAAAAAAATTGGATAAAAAAAAAAGAAGGAAACAAAACAGAAAAAGTAAGTGGATAAGTTTAATAAAAATCAGTGGATGCTGCGCGCGCAGATTTTGCGTATTAGGTGAAGAAGTTTTTTTATTGGATTGAATTTCAAAAATTATTTTATTTAGTTTTAATTGGTTTTGGAGGAAAAATTAATAAAAGTTTTAAAAATGTAAAATTCAGAGAATCCTGTCGGATTCACCACAAAGATGATTTTACTTAAGGTCCATTAGTTTGGAATGGGAAATTTATAGAATTCGGGAAAAGTAAAATTTAGAAAATCCGGTCGGATTCATTATAAAAATCATTTTATTTAAATTTAATTGGGTAAACGTGAAAAATCGATAAAATTTTAAAAAGGTAAAATTTAGAGGATCTCGTCGGATTTATGACAAAAATTATTTTATTTAATGTCAACTGTTTTGAATGAGAAATAGATAAAATTTTGGAGAAATAAAATTTAGAGAATCTCGTCAGATTCATTAAAGAAAATTATTTTATTTAATTTTGATTGTTTTTGATGAGAAATTGATCAAATTATGGAAAAGTGAAATTTACAGACTCCCGTCGGATTCGTTATAAAATTCATTTTATTTAATTTTAATTGGGTTAAACTGAAAAATCGGTAAAATTTTGAAATATGTAAAATTTAGAGAATCCCGTCGGGTTCATGGGAAATTTTTTTAAATTCTATTTTGATTATTTTGGATGAGAAATTAATTAAATTTTGGAAGAGTAAATTCTAGACAATCCTGTTCGATTCACAATAAAAAAAAAGAGAAATTATGCTATTTTATTTTAATTATTCCTATTGGGAAGAAATTTAAATGATTAAAATTGAAATTTTATCGAAAAAATTGATTGAAGTTCGAAATTATTATTTTTGTGAAATTTTTGAAATCGTTTTCATTGTAGAAAATGAATAGTTGAAATTCAAATCTACTGAAAATTAATTGGAGAATGTAAATAATTATGTTTGTAAAATCTTAATTATTTTTATTTAGAAAATATAAGCCAAATTACTATTAAAAGTTGACGTTATTTTCACCTTGTCACCCTATTAGAAATAGTTAAACTAAAAAACTCCCTTCTTCCTATCCCGAGCTATTGGTTTTTAACTAGGCTCAAAACAGGAAAATAAATGATATCCATGCTATTTTGGAATTATTAGTAATAATAGTTCTGATGTAACAGATATTTAACAAGCAGGAGTTCCATCCTTTGTGCGTTATTTGTAAACCCCACTCTTTATGTGACATTTATATTTTGCCAATTCGATTGGCAAAATGCTTCCGAATGGGATTATACCCATAATCAATCGAATCTCTATAAAAATGGAAATCTTTTCAATTGCTCAAAAAATAACATTATTCTCGCAAGAAATGCGCACTGATAGATCCCTACAAATATTGCTTGAGACTGTATCGATCTATTTAGTATTCCATCTACGATACTTAGAATCAACTTGGAATTCGAAATCTCAGCTCAGAATAAGCGATTAAATGGCAATAATATCACATGGTACATAAAAATTCAATATTAGATGAAAATTCAGATCTTATGATGGAACACAAAAATTGACGTTCAGGTTCCAAACAGGATTTCTATTCTTTCTGATTGTCGTCAGAATGAAAAGGTACTCATTTTGTAGAAAAAATTGTCTACTTTCGAATGGTGAAATGAAAAATAGTAGTGTTCCTAGAGAGAAAGCTAAGAAAAACCGTGATTTTTGAAAAAACTAATTTATCGAACATCCTTACAAGAGACTTCTTCTGAAAAATCTGAAATTATCACCATTTGTGGGGCTCATTGAGATGAATCTTTAAAGCTGAACTTGGATGTAATCGCTTGGATAGTTTTCGAGATGTAACCTCTTTTCATAAAATGGTTTTTGGCCAATATCTCAGAAACTACTGGAGCGATTTCGCCCAATTTCAATACCAAACTTTTCGCTCATTAGATGCACAAACTGGCGAAATTTGAAATCTCTAACTCGAATAGTTTTTGAGCTATCGTGTATGGTAAATTCAGGATAAAAAACACTGTAATTAAAATTATCTGCAAACGAAAAATCTGAGCAGAATTTACCCCGAGTGAAAATTGTGAGTTCAAATAAGATGTATTTCATCGCTGAGAGTGGGGGCTGTGAATCAATTTTTCGTGGAGAAAAGTCAAAAAACGATTTTTCGAAAATTTGAGTTTTCTCGAAAAGTACTCAATCGATTTCGCTCAAATTTCACTGACAGCAATTTGCAGGAGGAGGGAAAGTACTGTTGAATTTTCAGCTCACCAAGTATTACCGTTGCTGAGCAACGAGCTGATATCTGTCACACATACACACACACACACACACACACATACAGACAAGTAGTTAAGTAAGGCCGGTTCTGGGGCAAGTCCGCCATCTGGGCTGGTAGACCGGGTGTGAGCAGGGGTACCTGTCCGTCTTGGACCCCGCTAATTACAGGTAGGTGGGAGTGGGTGGTAGGGGTACCTGGCCGTCTTGGACCCCTTTGATTGCAGGTGGGAGGCAGATGAAGGGGAGGTGGATGGAAAGTGGTGGTTATTTTCCTTTTTTATTTATTTTTTTCAATCAATTAGTTAATTAATTATTATTATTATTTTATTTTCATTTCCTATTCATTTTCTTCTTCTTCCTCCACTTAATCAATTAATTAATCAATTATTATTCTTTTTCATTTTCTATTCATTTTTTTTTCTTTCTCCACTTAATCAATCAATTAATTAATTTTTTTTTTTTTCATCATCATCAATCTTTCAATCATCCTTTCTTTTTCTTTCTCACTAATTCCATAATTTTTCTGTCACAATATTTTTTTTTTCATGGACTGCGGGTGAAGGCCTTTTACAAAACATAGGAATTCGAGAGATATATTTCAAGATTTTTTCTCCCCTAATGTAAGGAACGAAGGAGCAGCTGGTGTAGGGGGATCAGGTTACGTGTTCGTTAGGTCAGTGAAGGGGAATAGACGAGGGAGAATGACTCGGAAAAAATAAAATTAAAAATACACTCGATATTAATTCAATGATTTGTATATTTTTTTCTCTTGTATAAAAATATTCAACAATTTATTCAAAAAGAGCACACTAATACACACACACACACACACACACACACACATACACACTTATATTTAAGTAAACTTTATTATTCTCCTTTGTGATTCCACACATCTCACAAGACTTTTCCGTAACAATATTTACGTTGTATTATTATTTTTTCTTTTCATTTTACGGATTATTTTGAAAAAAAAGATAGGGATTCGAGAAAAACATCTCAAGATTTTTTCTCCCCTAATGTAGGGAATGAAGGAGCAGCTGGTGTGGGGGGATCAGGTTACACGTGCGTTAGATCAGTGCGGGCGAAAATGGGTCAAAGAAAAAATGCAATTTTCAATACACTTCATATTCAAATATTATTTGGAACTAGCGGTCCTACCCTCGCTTCGCTCGGGTCAGATTTTTTAGCAGCTCCTATACTGACTTATAATTATATATAATTCATCGAGGGAAGATTAGCAAAATGGACATTCTAATTGAGAAAATTCCAGGAAATTGCAGGCAGAAACGATGTGTCAGGATTAATTTTTTCCAATTTTGAGAAAATTTCTCTTTTTGCCAAGTTTTGGAAGGATTGCCCCTTTGAAAATCTACAAAATGAATTTTTTTGGTGATATCTCCGGTTCTATTAGTCATAGCAGCTTGGGGCTGATTTCAAATTAAAGGTGAGCTCATTTCTCTTTAATCCAGTGGGGTCGAAATTTTTCAAGTCAATTTCTCAAAAACTTTCAGGCCATTTTCTGAAGATTAGTTTCCACATTATGAGTACTTGATAGATGAATAATTTCTTGTTTCAAACTGCGAAATCGATGGAACATGAGCTCACCTTCCATCCGAGATCAATCCCAGATTGCTACAACCAGTAGAACCAGAGATATTCTCGAAAAACTAAGATTTTCTAAAAACAGTTCTGATTTATGATTCTATAGGAAGTTTTTTCAGCTTTCTAATAGTATCATCAGAAAAAATCTATCTCTAATTATTTTCATCAATATCGATTGTTTTATTGGGGGAAGCTGGTGTAAAATAGGTATCCCAATTGAACGGTTCGAGATCGAGATTTTTTAAGTATACCATTGTAAAGCTGAGAAAAATTTAGGGAGAGAACGTATGTTAGTATCGATCTGTTCCAGTTTTCCTAAAGTTTCATTTCTTGGGCCAAATTTGAAAGGAGTCCCCATTTCGAAAATCAGACAAAATTACTATTTCGGCAGTATCTCCGATTCTATTCATCGTAGTAACCTGGGATTGATCTCGAATGGAAAGTGATATCATATTGTTCTTAATCAATTCTTCAAATACTTATAGGCCATTCTCTGAGAATCAGCATTTTCCCTGTAAGTCTTCGAAAAATGGATAATTGCTTCCTTTATACTACATGAATTGATAGGGAATGAGCTCATGTTTCATTGAGGAATAACCCGAAATCCCAACATCCGATAGTACAAAAAAAAATTCCAACAAACGAAAATTCTTCAAAAATAGAAGTCTTTTATCTTCGAACTTTTAAAAAATAAAATTTTTGAGAAATTCGAAAAATTCAAAAAATTAAGAAACAACCTTCCTTCCATATTCTCATCGATATTGATTGATTTATCAGAAGAAGTTGGGGCAACGTATACATTCCAATTAAACGGTTCGAGATAGAGATTTCACCAGAATTCTATTGAAAAGCTGTGGAAATCTTAGGTCAACAATATGTATTACTATTATCTTTTTAACTTCCCGATAAGAGAAGTTTATGTAATGGCCCCGAAGATGAAAAATCGATCTTTCGATCGACCTTCATGTTTTAAGACCTCCTCAATATTTTTTGATAGTTTCCACGATCATGTCTGTGTGTGTGTTTGTGTGTGTGTATGTCCGATGATCAATTTTTTCGTTCACGTTTTCTCATAAATCAATAATGTGATCGAGGTGATCGATGTGGTAATCGAAGCATCTTGACATAAATTCGCGGTCATTAGATTTTGATCGGAATCGATCCAGTACTTTTTTAGTTTTTTAAGAAAAGCATTATCAAGTTCTTCTTCCCAAAAAGTGGAGTCTATGCATTACCCCCGAAAAGGAAAAATTGATTTTTTCATTGATCTCCAGATTTTTAGATCTCCCCAACATTTTTGAAGTGAAACTTCTTTTGGCAGGGTACCAACTTTTCTCGAGCGTGTACCGAAACCGTCAAGTTTTGAGGGGAACTCAATAGTCGAGGAGTGGGGGTAAAGGAGAAGTCTTGCGTTGTTGGCGGGGGAAGCTAGAGCGGGGGCGAGACTGCAGGCTCTATAGGCACGGTAGTCGGGTAGTGGGAGAAGCGAGGTGACGCTGCAGTGTATTGTCGTACTAACGAAAGCATCAACACACGAGGCGTGCCGAAGCCAACATTTTTTGAGTATACTCGAAGTCTAAGTGAGATAGGGTGATTTTGCCTGAATCCTTTTTTTTCTAGAAGATTTCAAAAGCTAAAAAAAAGATTGAAGCAAAGGGCGTATCTCTATTAGATTTCGATATATTCTCAAGAAAAAACCATTGAAACAATTCCTCTATTCATAAATCTATTTTTGGTCGTAGGACTTCGATAAATATCTGGGAAACTGAGTAAGATGATGCAATTTTTGTAGGAATTCTTCTTGTAGTTTTTAAAATTCTCTACAAAAAATGTCATGAGGAAAATTCCGTTATCTCGCTCAGTTTCCAAGATATTTTCGAACAAAATGATGTCAAAAACAAAAGAATATGAAGTTTGTAGCCAAATTGATTTATAAGTAATTTTTTTCGAATATCCCGGAATTTAGCCAAGATGGAGCAATTTTGCATGAATCCTTCTTTATAGAGAGTTTTGAAAGCTACAAGAAAGGATTGAAGCAAAACCGCTCTATCTCGATCGATTTCCGGTGTATTCACAAAAAACTGATTTCAAAAAATCTAGTTGTCTGAACACTTTATAATCGTAAAAATAAAGATAATTTGTTAGTTAGCAGATAACCAAAATCCTATAGACAGGTACTCAAATTCTCAAAGTGTTGTGTTCATTACACAGCTAAATGTGCTGGTCTGTGCTTTTTGCCATTTTCCTTTGAGATTAACCTCGTATCCTCACTTTTCTCAATTATTATCACTTGTTCATTAAAAAAAATCCGAATAATTTACCGCTATCTATACATAATGAGCAAGAAGTTTCACTTCTGTCGCGTGGGTTCCACGCACCCTCTTTTTGATAGTTTCCACGATTATGCCTGTTGTTATTTATCGTTTTTATCATTCATCATTTTTTCTAATAGTAAGTGAGAGAAATTATCGAGGAGTTCTTACGGCTTGAAGTCACACTCATCACAATACATTCTCACTAATTCCTTCTAATCAGTAGTAACGCACTCCTCCATTCGCGAGCGAGCGAGCAACTACGCACTCCTCTATTCGCGAGCGAGCGAGTAATTGCTCACCCGTAGTTTCAATTTATCATTGATATGATTCCCATGAGAAGTTTTCTCAGCTTTCCAATTGTATTTTCAGAAAGGATCTATCTCCAATATTTTCATCGATATTGATTAATTGATCAAACCGAGAGTGGGATGAATCGGGCAATTCATTTGAACAGTTCACAATGGAGCTTTTGTAACCAATTCATTGAAAAATTGACATTTTCTTAGGTAGAAAACATATGTCAGTATTGGTTTGTTTCCAACTCCCAATGTTCTTGAGCTTTCTAGAATATTCTTGAACCTTCAAAGAAATTCTAGAATGTTTTCGAACTTTCTGAAACATTGGAAAATATTTCACAGCCTTTTGCAACATTCTCGAATCTTCAAGAACACTCCAGAAAGTTTCCGAACCTTCTGGAACATTTCAAAATATTTCCAAATCTTTTGGTACTAAAAAAGATTTGTAAATATCTTGGAACATTTTTAAATATTCTCGCACCTTGGGGGGCATTGTAGAATGTTTCTGAACTTCTCGGAACATTCTAGAACAATCTCGAAAGATATCGAACATTTTAGAACATTCTAGAACAATCTAGAACAATCTACAATTTTCTAGAACAGTCTGGAACAATCTAGAACATTGTAGATGAATCTAGAATAGTCTAGAATATTCTGGAACAATCTAGAACATTCCCAGATCTTCTGGAACATTCCAGAGCATTCTCGAACTATCTGGAACCTTTTTAAACTATCTGGAACCTTCTCGAATATTTCCAACTATTCTAGATTGTTCTAGTAAATTTTAGAACGATTCAGAGCATTGTTGTATATTACCCATGAGGAGCAAATAAGTAAAATACTCTCTTTCATCCCCATATCTCTGGAACCAACCCCCCTAGCGGAAAACGGAAAACTTCTTCATGGATGGGGGGTGGAGGGCTACCACACCATATAACCCCCATGGGGCTATGAGGCTTGGTTTCTGAGCTTTAGCGGCATTCACATAATAACACACTTTTTTTTATTATATACTAGCGGTCCTACCCTCACTTCGCTCGGGTCAGATTTTTTAGCAGCTCCTATACTGACTTATAATTATATATAATTCATCGAGGGAAGATTAGTAAAATGGACATTCTAATTGAGAAAATTCCAGGAAATTGCCGGCAGAAACGATGTATCAGGATTAATTTTTTCCAATTTTGAGAAAATTTCTCTTTTTGCCAAGTTTTGGAAGGATTGCCCCTTTGAAAATCTGCAAAATGAATTTTTTTGGTGATATCTCCGGTTCTATTAGTCATAGCAGCCTGGGGCTGATTTCAAATTAAAGGTGAGCTCATTTCTCTTTAATCCAGTGGGGTCGAATTTTTTCAAGTCAATTTCTCAAAAACTTTCAGGCCATTTTCTGAAGATTAGTTTCCACATTATGAGTACTTGATAGATGAATAATTTCTTGTTTCAAACTGCGAAATCGATGGAACATGAGCTCACCTTCCATCCGAGATCAATCCCAGATTGCTACAACCGGTAGAACCAGAGATATTCTCGAAAAACTAAAATTTTCTAAAAACAGTTCTGATTTATGATTCTATAGGAAGTTTTTTCAGCTTTCTAATAGTATCATCAGAAAAAATCTATCTCTAATTATTTTCATCAATATCGATTGTTTTATTGGGGGAAGCTGGTGTAAAATAGGTATCCCAATTGAACGGTTCGAGATCGAGATTTTTTAAGAATACCATTGTAAAGCTGAGAAAAATTTAGGGAGAGAACGTATGTTAGTATCGATCTGTTCCAGTTTTCCTAAAGTTTCATTTCTTGGGCCAAATTTGAAAGGAGTCCCCATTTCGAAAATCAGACAAAATTACTATTTCGGCAGTATCTTCGATTCTATTCATCGTAGTGACCTGGGATTGATCTCGAATGGAAAGTGATATCGTATTGTTCTTAATCAATTCTTCAAATACTTATAGGCCATTCTCTGAGAATCAGCATTTTCCCCGTAAGTCTTCGAAAAATAGATAATTGCTCCCTTTATACTACATGAATTGATAGGGAATGAGCTCATGTTTCATTGAGGAATAACCCGAAATCCCAACATCCGATAGTACAAAAAAAAATTCCAACAAATGAAAATTCTTCCAAAATAGAAGTCTTTTATCTTCGAACTTTTAAAAAATAAAATTTTTGAGAAATTCGAAAAATTCAAAAAATTAAGAAATAACCTTCCTTCCATATTCTCATCGATATTGATTGATTTATCAGAAGAAGTTGGGGCAACGTATACATTCCAATTAAACGGTTCGAGATAGAGATTTCACCAGAATTCTATTGAAAAGCTGTGGAAATCTTAGGTCAACAATATGTATTACTATTATCTTTTTAACTTCCCGATAAGGGAAGTTTATGTAATGGCCCCGAAGATGAAAAATCGATCTTTCGATCGATCCTCATGTTTTAAGACCTCCCCAATATTTTTTGATAGTTTCCACGATTATGTCTGTGTGTGTGTATGTCCGATGATCAATTTTTTCGTTCACGTTTTCTCATAAATCAATAATGTGATCGAGGTGATCGATGTGGTAATCGAAGCGTCTTGACATAAATTCGCGGTCATTGGATTTTGATCGGAATCGATCCAGTACTTTCTTAGTTTTTTAAGAAAAGCATTATCAAGTTCTTCTTCCCAAAAAGTGGAGTCTATGCATTACCCCCGAAAAGGAAAAATTGATTTTTTCATTGATCTCCAGATTTTAAGATCTCCCCAACATTTTTTGATAGTTTCCACGATTATGCCTGTTGTTATTTATCGTTTTTATCATTCATCATTTTTTCTAATAGTAAGTGAGAGAAATTATCAAGGAGTTCTTACGGCTTGAAGTCACACTCATCACAATACATTCTCACTAATTCCTTCTAATCAGCAGTAACGCACTCCTCCATTCGCGAGCGAGCGAGCAACTACGCACTCCTCTATTCGCGAGCGAGCGTAGCGAGCGAGTAATTGCTCACCCCTAGTTTCAATTTATCATTGATATGATTCCCATGAGAAGTTTTCTCAGCTTTCCAATGGTATTTTCAGAAAGGATCTATCTCCAATATTTTCATCGATATTGATTAATTGATCAAACCGAGAGTGGGATGAATCGGGCAATTCATTTGAACGGTTCACAATGGAGCTTTTGTAACCAATTCATTGAAAAATTGACATTTTCTTAGGTAGAAAACATATGTCAGTATTGGTTTTTTTCCAACTCCCAATGTTCTTGAGCTTTCTAGAATATTCTTGAACCTTCAAAGAAATTCTAGAATGTTGTCGAACTTTCTGAAACATTGGAAAATATTTCCCAGCCTTTTGCAACATTCTCGAATCTTCAAGAACACTCCAGAAAGTTTCCGAACCTTCTGGAACATTCCAAAATATTTCCAAATCTTTTGGTACTAAAAAAGATTTGTGAATATCTTGGAACATTTTTAAATATTCTCGCACCTTGGGGGGCATTGTAGAATGTTTCTGAACTTCTCGGAACATTCTAGAACAATCTCGAAGGATATAGAACATTTTAGAACATTCTAGAACAATCTAGAACAATCTACAATTTTCTAGAACAGTCTGAAACAATCTAGAACACTTTAGAACATTCTAGAACAATCTAGAACAATCTACAATTTTTTAGAACAGTCTGGAACAATCTAGAACATTCTAGATGAATCTAGAATAGTCTAGAATATTCTGGAACAATCTAGAACATTCCCAGATCTTCTGGAACATTCCAGAGCATTCTCGAACTATCTGGAACCTTTTTGAACTATCTGGAACCTTCTCGAATATTTCCAACTATTCTAGATTGTTCTAGTAAATTTTAGAACGATTTAGAGCATTGTTGTATATTACCCATGAGGAGCAAATAAGTAAAATGCTCTCTTTCATCCCCATATCTCTGGAACCAACCCCCCTAGCCGAAAACGGAAAACTTCTTCATGGATGGGGGGTGGAGGGCTACCACACCATATAACCCCCATGGGGCTATGAGGGTTGGTTTCTGAGCTTTAGCGGCATTCACATAATAACACACTTTTTTTTATTATATATATTGATATTGATTAACGCATTAGTCTCTTTTCTTTTCCTAACAAATGATAATTTTAATATAAAAAAAATGCATGTCACTACACTAACAATTAAAAAGATAACTACACACACTTTCCGATGTTTATGATAATAATCGTCAACGTTCACTTCTCGAACCTCCGATGACACACTCGTAAAATCGAAAATTTCCTCCATTCCAGAATATCTTCCTCTTCACTATCACTAAACAGTTGCCCCCCATCGTCCTGTGAATCATTAGAATTTTCGCGAGGATCTAGAATGACTGTTGAAGCGTCACTATCATAGTCACTTTCACTATCACTAGTTTCTACGTTGATCTCCTCCGCGAATCTTCGCTCATCTAGCCACAATTGATGAGCTCGCTGCTGCTGCTGGTAACGATAATTGCGCGGGAAATCTCCTCCTTTGATGAATACAGCCAAAGAATCCTCCCACATTTTACGTTAAATGGGGTCATTTAACATAAAATGTGGGAGGCTGCAGGTGATCACTCCTGGCAATCCAATCAATGGATTCGAGGGTTCTATGATAATTTCCGCGAATTATACCATTTATGTTCCGATACAGCTCATCCATGGTGTAGAGATGACACCATTCATCTGGAATGATCCATTGTTCCTCTGCGATCACCGTGTATCCTTCCATCTGTGAAAACAAAAAATTCATTAGGCAATTGATAAGAACAAAAAAATTAAATTGAAAATGGCATGCAAAAATTAGAAAAACAATCAAATGTATTTGAGTTATTAAATAAAATTGAACTTACTGTTTTAATTGATATTTTTTTTCCTCACGAAGAAAAATATGTAAAAATCCTCAAAGATGTGTCCTTTACTTTGACTTTCCTAGAACTGATCTACATTTGACCAGTTTGAAGAGAGAAACTTCAAAATTTCCACCACTTATAAAATTTAAAAAAAAAAAACATGTATATATTGCCTAGATTAGTCCATCTAGTGCATGCACTCACGCATCCCTTGGGGTGTCGAAGCACTTGACACTCCGTGGATGCACCGCCGCGTTCCCCCTGCCGTTTTACAACTTTTTAACTACATTACCAAATGTAGTGATAATGTGAGGAAAAATCAGAGCAGGGGTGAACTCATTTTTTGAGAGCAATAAAAATTTTTCCCCAACACACAAATTCCATATTTGAAGGAATCTCTGTGAGAAAATTTTTTATTACCTAGATATTAGTCCAACTAGGACAATCTTGAAGGGTCAAATCACTTGACACTCTCCTTAAGTCCTATGACTTTTGAACCGAATGTAAGGCAAGAAAAAGCTGGGATACATCTCCAAATTGTAATAAAATGTTTTTTTTTTCTTTCACATTTCGTTAATTTCAAAGATAGTCAAGAAAGACGTGTCTTTTGACCGTTGAAAAATCTAGAAAAGACATTTTTGTAGCTTTTCGAGTGTTTTTAACCAAAGTAAGGCATGAGAAAGATTTTAAAAGCACTTTCCCAAAAATTAAATCGGGGGTGGGTGCAGTTTCTGGGAGTAATAAAAATTTTTCCCATCGTTTACTCCCTAAGATTCTCCTCTATATATAAGGGATCACTTGGACTATCATCCACAGTTTCTTTGGAACAAAACTCGTGGCATCATGGATCCAAAACTATCCTCAAGCGGAATAATTTCGAAAGTTGAAAAGGCTTACAACCTTATTTCAACAAATAAGAAATTCGAACGAATCGTTTACTGGCTTAAATTTATCAGCGATCATAAGATCAAAGTCACTAAATTATTGAGAAACGCTACGAGTAACGGAAAAAAAATAAATACAGTTCTTGGTGGAAACAATTAGAGAGTTTTAGAGTGAAATTTCAATCGTTGCGAGTTACGGGAAGTGGTATGAAAGATACGCTTGTCAGCAGAGTTAGATGGGCAAATATGCGAAGTGCCTTCAACAATCGTATTCGAACCGGTGTTATCACGAATCTTCGTCATTTAGGCTTGAGTTCTTTTTTAAACGATGCACGTCAAATGTTTAAAGTGCGAGTGAGAAAAATATTGACGAATCAGGAAGCTGTGAAAGTTAATGCAACTTTACTTTGTAAATTCCGTGTATTGAAAGAGAGTGAGTATGTGAAAGACGATAAACGTTTTTCAACGAGAGGTGAAGTGATTTTACCCACCACCGACTTTGATGAATGGTTTGATTTGTATATAGGAGAAGAATTATCGCGAAAACTTGATGAGTTCAAAGAGGCAGGTTCGGGCTGGTCTCTAAGTGAAATAATCAACTTAGAAATTTGTATAAATAAATATAATCCATTGTGTGGAGGATCTAGTTTCATGGAAGTGCCAGAATGGATCAAGAAGAAAAAAGCTGTAATTAATGTACAGAATAAAAAAGATGAACTCTGTTTTCTATGGTCGATAATGGCCGCCAAGTGTCCACATGTGAAAACGAAGAAAAGAACTGCATCTTATCCCGAAATCGGGACAGTGATTAAGAATTATGAGATGTTCAAATATCCCATGGCGTTAAAGGATATTCCGAGGTTTGAGAAATTGAATGATTTTTCAATCAACGTTTATGGGGTAGAGACACAAAAAGGGAAAAGCTGGATCGTTCCCTCTGAGACAGGCTTCTTTTTCAATAACCAAAAAATTTAAATAAATGATCAAATTCAATATTGATCAAATTTTATTTAATGAATTTTAATAAATTTATTCTGTGAAAATGGCGTTAAATGAGGCCTACACCGAGCGCGGCCGGGGTCAATGGCTGCTCGGGCTCTTTGACTAAAATTAATTAGTTAAGTAACAAACCTGCAAAGTTGAGCGCCAATTGATTTTGAGGCGAAATCAATAAACCATCAACGTTGATAATTTGTCCAGGGTACGTTGATCGAAGTAGAAAAGAAACAAGAAGAATTGGGTTCGATTTGGGAGACCCAGTAAGAGTGAAATTGCAGAGCCAAGAGGATAATTTTTGATTGTAATTTTACTTACAGTATTCCAGGCCTCAATATCCTTTTGATCAATGAAAATGTTTTATTTTGTAATAACGGGCACAAAATCTTCGATCAAATTTTATAGTGTATAAGGTTGCTGATATTTATGAATGTCTGAAAAATTCGTTACATATGTTTGATACTTCAGATTATCCGCTGAATAATCAGTATCACATCCCTCTTGTAAATAAAAAAGTAATAGGATTAATGAAAAAGGAAAATAATGGTGAGATTATGACTGAATTTGTAGGACTTCGATCAAAAATGTATGCTTTAAGAGTATTAGGCGAAGAAAAACATAAATCTCGAGCGAAAGGAGTAAAAAAATCAGCTCTTAACGAAATCACATTTGAAGATTATTTGATGTGTGTAAGAGATCCTCATAAACAAGTTATGATTACACAAAATTGTATTAGATCTGTGAAGCATGATGTATATACTTTTCGACAACATAAAATAGGACTGAATGGTTATGATGACAAAAGATTACTAATTCCTCATCAAACCGATACTTTACCTTATGGTTTCAAGGATGTAAGGATGGAAATGTAAATAAAGAAATAAATTTTGTTTTGGAATAAACATGAGTTTTTATTTGAATTCATCTCTGCAAGTTATTAAACCATTGATTCCTTAAAAATAACAATGTGTCTCGATCTTTGTATACATAGAGTTATGGAGTAAAGTAAACCTAAAATGGCTGGTATTAAAAATGACAGAACAATCAACACATCTTGTCGCTCTTGATCATGCCGGTTCTCAAATTTTCTATATGAGGTTACTCTCAAATCTCGCAAAAGTGCTGGATACTTTGAGTATTCTAAATCATTCACATCAGCTGCTAGACTGCTTATATTCAATTTAGGTGGACTAACATCAGGGATTACAGATTTTAAAATATTTTGGCTGCCTCTAATCAATGTATCAGACGTTTCAGTATCACATCCGGATTTAATTTGGAGATTCCCAGTTCCTGCTATTTGAATCGTTGTCTTCCAGTCATCATCGCATGTGACAGTGACGGTCTCTTCTACACCTTTTATGACATTATACAACCAGCTCCCATCATCAAGCTCCCTGTATCCATTGTAATGCTTTTTCAGACGTAACCAGAATATTACAATCATTGTAGATTTTTCTTTTCCTCCTCTTCATAATCATAGCAGCTTCACAGATTGGTTCATTGGTTAGATCATGAAGTTGATGATCAGCTTTACAAATATGATATTCACCCTTATGTTGACATTCACTGATATTCGGAGAATTCATCAATCTGTAGTATTCTCGAGACAGTAAAATATAATCACTGCGTGGCTGAATCCATGCAAAGACTTTCTTCCCATCTCTGAGCTCTTGATCTGCTGGATGAGGATACATTTTGAACAGCTCATATTTTGTAGTGTCTAGTAGAGGAGTTTCAGCAACAATCATCAGTACACCATCAAAATAACCAACATCTACTTGAAAAGCTGTTAGTGGATTTCCTTTCAAATCTGGGAACCTGTATCTATGTTTCTCCATGAATGGTATGATTTTACCCCCTGCTTTACCGACATAGCCATCGAATAGTTCCTTTGGTACAGATTCCATCGTGAAGCATATAGCTGTCACTATTGCCTCCAAAGAGGCTATGTAATTATCTAGCTCTGCTCCTAAATTTTTTAATGTCTGCTGAAGTATTGTTGTTGAGTCAACATCATCAGGCTGTGATATATATGCCTTATATAAACTTTTGGTGATATTTCTAAATTGATCGAGTTCTTCATGGATCTTATGACGTTGCACTTTAATTATACTTCCTCCTTGAACATCCAATTCAATCTTTCGTTCGATCATTCGACTATAATTCTGTGCAGTTATCATATCAACTGAAGTGAACAATTGTCGATATATATCTTCATCACCATTTTCAGTGATGAGACGTGAATGCACACAGTCGAAATATTCTTGGATTTTTTCTTCTTTTTCAATCAATTTGGGGGTATGTTCAAAAATCTTCAAACAGGAGAGAGCATTCGTATGATTGAAACAGGTGAAATTCATTTCTTTTAACGTGCCTGCAAGGTTTGAAGGTTGTTGTAGCTCGATATCTCGCACAGTCAGGAATGTAACCAATCGCCATGTTGATTTGGTCAAATATACAGAGCTTTTGGGCTCATAATATAAACCGCTACTATTATTAAACTGGGTATTGATATATTTCGGTTCTTGACATCCCACGAGACCAACACTGATGAGCAACACTAAGCACTTGAAACACATGGTGATTATTTGAATTCGAAAATCAAACTGGAAACCCTCTCAGCATGGTCTGCTTCTTATATGATGTGCCCCCCCCCTCCATTTACTACTTTTTTACTATATCCCCTGCTGTGATCCAGCTGTTATGCGTATCATCAAACCCCAACCACTTGACGTACATTCTATTCCCAGATCTCTTTAAAATTTTTTCAATCAAGAAGATATCATGAATTTTAGTTTTCAAAAGCTCTTCTTCATAGAAACCACCCTTCAAAATATTATTTCTACTATCTTTCAGTATATAAGTGAAAGGATTAAAATTATTTATTTTATGAATGGTGAAAATCTCAGTTGTCCAATTGGGTATATATCCCTTCTCGAAAATATGTTTTTCCTTTCTAATCAGGACTTTATCACCAACATTGAACTTTGGAAGTCTAGTAGTCACCGTTAAATCTCTATATCGGGCTTTCAATTCATGTGCATTTTGTGCAGACACGTCTCGTGGTTTCATATGAATCGTTCTATGTTTTGAAACGTTATATTCTTCTACCAGATTAGGTAAAATGTCAAACCACTTGTAATTGCCTCGGAAACTAAACTGTACCCACATTTTGCTTTTCAGTGTTCGATTAAATCTTTCACAAATAGATGCTTTCATTGTACTGTATGCAGAATACATATTTATACTATTTTTCTCCATCAGTTTCTTGAACTGAGAATTATAAAATTCTTTACCACCATCAACCTGTAGATTCTTCGGTACACGACCTTCTTGTAAAATGGAGTTCATGGCATTCGTTACATCTTGAGCATTTTTCTTCCTCACAGGTCTAGCCCATGCAAATTTGGAAAAATTGTCGATGACAGTTAATATATAATGATACCCCTTATTTATTCTAGCATGAGCTGACATATCAACTAAGTCAGCTTGCCATGTTTCATCAATATCTCGTATATCGAAATGACGACGAGGATAATTCTTTCTGGCAGGCTTATGTAATTCTAATGCTAGATTCAATTTTTCATTTGACATTATGCATCAGTTTCTTGTGTCTGGATATCCTGTTTTAAAAGCTCCAAATCCTTCCGAATTTTATCAATTTTCTTCATTAGTTCCATCTGGATAAATCCAATCTCTAAACGTACTTCATCGAGTTCCTCTAGATTAACAGCATCATTCTGATGCATTGGCCTAGCAACATTACTCAAACGCTTGCTTGAAATATCAAAATCACCTTCAGCAGTTAGTTTGAAACCAATTCCAGGCTGACCTCGTTTTAATTGCCCACTAGTTTTAATTGTCAAATGACGTCCAAACACATTGACACTCATTGTTGAACTGACAAATTTTTCATGGAGTACTACGTATTAATAGATTATTTTAGCTTCACGGAGTTCTTCAACTATTGACATAATCTCATTCGAATGACTGTGATTGCCTGCTTTATGTGATGCCACAAGCAAGCGAAGGCGATCAACCAATTCATTTGGATCATCCCAATGAACGTAATCAACCAGATAATTTTTTCTTGCTGTCATATAATCTGTTGGTAGACCTCTTCCGGAAATATGACGTTCCCGTGCAAAATGTGCTATGTACTCATTGTATTTATGAGATTTTGTATCTCGCATACCACCGTTTGTCTTCCAATTTTTTTCTATGTCCATTCATTGAAACGATGATGTCTTCATATGCTTTCTTATCATTTTCCGTAATCAATGTTTCATTGGGATTTTTCATCAATAAAAGTTCTAGTCATCCAAAGGTCGCTTTATATCTCAAATTTTTCACTGTAATCTCGTCTCCTTCGAAGAATATTGGAGAGTCACCTATCATGAAATGACGAGTCAATCGTCGAACACCATATGTTTTATCCCAACTACGTGTATTGATCTTTGTTAAATACTTAAAAAAAACAAGCAGGAGTTCCACCCTTTGTGGGTTATTTGCAAACCCCACTCTTTGTGTGACATTTAATATTTTGCCAATTCGATTGGCAAAATGCTTCCGAATGGGATTTTACCCATAATCAATCGAATCTCTATAAAAATGAATATCTTTTCAATCGCTCAAAAAATAACATTATTCTCGCAAGAAATACGCACTTATAGATCACTACAAATCTCAGCTCAGAATAATCGATTAAATTGCAATAATATCACATGGTACATAAAAATTCAATATTAGATGAAAATTCAGGTCCTATGATGGAACACAAAAATTGACGTTCGGTTTCCAAATCGGATGTCTATTCTTTCTGATGGTCGTCAGGATGGAAAGATACTCATTTTGTAGAAAAAATGGTCTACTTTCGAATGGTGAAATAAAAAATAGTAGTGTTCTTAGGGAGAAAGCTAAGAAGAACCGTGATTTTTGAAAAAACTAATTTATCGAACACCCTTACAAGAGACTTTTTCTGAAAAATCTGAAATTATCACCATTTGTGGGGCTCATTGAGATGAACCTTTAAAGCTGAACTTGGATGTAATCGCTTGGATAGTTTTCAAGATATAACCTCTTCCCATAAAATGGGTTTTGGCCAATATCTCAGAAACTACTGGAGCGATTTCGCCCAATTTCAATACCAATTTTTTCGCTCCTTAGATGCACAAACTGGCGAAATTTGAAGTCTCTAACTCAAATAGTTTTTGAGCTATCGTGTATAGTAAATTCAGGATGAAAAACACTGTAATTGAAATTATCTGCAAACGGAAAATCTGAGCAAAATTTACCCCGAGTGAAAATTGTGAGTTCAAATGAGATGTATTTCATCGCTGAGTGTGGGGGCTGTGAATTAATTTTTCGCGGAGAAAAGTCGAAAAAACGATTTTTCAAAAATTTGAGTTTTCTCGAAATGTACTCAACCGATTTCGCTCAAATTTCACTGACAGCAATTTGCATGGAAAGGGAAAGTACTGTTAAATTTTCAGCTCACTAAGTATTACCGTTGCTGAGCAATGAGCTGATATCTGTCACACATACACACACACACCCACACACACACACACACATACAGACATTTTTAAAAAATGTAATTTCTCGACGTTTTGGATCATTCTGAGTCATATTCCGATGAAATCTCGAAATCGACAAAAATCGCGTTTACAATGCTTCCATTCGGAAGCAATAGAATCCTCATCTACCATATATCTCTCTAGGAGTGAATCATCATTCGTTCGTGGAGGTGTTGACGTGGCCAACGATTTTTGAGTCAATTCCAATGCTTTTTCGTCTGGTTTAAAGCTTTCTCCTCTACTTCCATTAGTGACAGTCTGATTCATCTCATCATCCGGAAAAGGCTGAATTGCAGATTCAAATGTATCTGTTAGCGCAAGAGATGGTTCAACATCTTTTACACTTTTATTTGTTTCTCCAACATCATTTTCATTTTGATGCAGGTTAGTTAATTCCATTAGAGGTGTCACAACGGGTTTGAATACATCATTTAATGTTTGTTCCATTGAATATTCATTTTCTTTCAATAATTTATGCTTTTGTTGAATGGCTTTACGTGCGAGAGAAATCTGTTTTAATACTTCTTTTTGTTTACACAAATCTTTCGATGTGAGAGGCATGTTTGATTCTCAACAGCTGACGGATGACTGTTGACGATACTATTTAGCTGCTTGTATAAAGCAGTCAAAATTTTTCCTATATCTCCCACCATTGATATCACTATCTTTATCTATCACGAGGAAACTATAATTATCTTGCCAGCACACTGAACACAATTCTTTGAATCTTTCAAATGTCATGTCTGTATTTATATGATCATTATAAATATGCTTTAAATTCAAATCGTCTTGCTTGAATAGCACCAAGAAATTCATATTATCACGTACCAAATGTTTCGGAATACCGGCATATGATTGAGTTAGATAGAAACAATCAACAGTCTTACGTCGACCCATACAGAAATAAGCTTTGATGTTATTCTGCTTTTCACATGCTACATCATCAAATATGAATAGAGAATTTTCATTCGCGTCATCAACACTCACAACTTCATCATTGTCAGAGAAAGGGAAATAATTCATATCATTGAGTGGTTTCAATAGATTATCCAATAGTTGATATTTCGGTTGATTTAAAGACTTTGAATAAACGTATATGTTGGAAAATCCCAAACCATTTGGATGGGTTATGAGGCTCAAAAAAGCATTAGTTTTTCCGCAATTCGAGGGGCCACAAATTACCGCACGTATAGTATTTGGTAATTAAAAACCATGACGTTTAACTTTATTTTCAGCTGTCATTGTTAATGAATCGAAATTCATAATCGGTAGCTTCGAAGCATGTGGTTTCGACTCCATCCTGAAAAAGACTGATCAGCCAAGTATAAAAGCCTCCTCTTTATAGAATCATCATTCAGTTCATCGTCGGATATGCAGTTCAACACAACTGAAGTGGCAGGCAAGGGTCTCTTGAATAAAATAATCAACACTCTGCCATTTGAACTTCATCTCCCCGGTTATCAATATTGCGGGCCTGGTACAAAACTAGCTAAACGTCTAGCACGAGGAGATCCTGGGATTAATCCACTCGATTCTGCCTGTAAGGAACACGACATAGCATATTCGAAAAATCGTGAAGATATAAGTGCCCGTCACAGGGCTGACAAAGTACTTGAAGGAAGGGCTTGGCGTCGTGTATTATCCCCAGACGCTTCTCTGAAAGAAAAAGCAGCAGCTCTGTTTGTTACAAACGCCATGAAAGCGAAGACAAAGTTCGGGATGGAGGTGGAAATGAAGAGGAAGAAAAGACGAGTCGTGAAAAAAAAAGAAAAAGGTTATTTCATTGAAAAAAGTCATCCAAGCTGCGAAAAATGGTATGAAATTGGATAATGGCTCTGATGTTGCTATCAAGACTGCTCTCAATGCTGCTCGGCGAGCGGTGAAGTCAGTTGGACGGGTATCTGGAGTTGAGGCTTCTCGTGTGATCCCTGTTCGAGCTAAGATTGGTGGATTCTTACCATTCCTAGTACCAGTTTTTGCTGACTTAAGTGTTGCTGGGGCAATGGCTGGTGGTGCTGCGGCTATTGCTAAAGCTGTCAATGATGCAAAAAGTGCTAAAGACCAATTGGCAGAAGCTCTACGTCATAATAAAACTATGGAGAGCATTGCTATTGGTAAAGGCATGTACATGAAACCATATAAGAAAGGTATGGGCTTATATATGAGACCGTCAAAAAACGTAAATTGATGCTACCACATATACTCTTGACTGATGATGATATCAGAAAAAAAAAAAAAAAATATATATATTTTCCGCGTAAATCCAACTTTTTCATCGAAAAGCTAGCTTTTTTCTCCTTCACCGACCTCCCTTTGGTTTTAGCGTTAAAAATAATATTTTCCGCGTAAATCCAACTTTTTCATCGAAAAGCTAGATTTTTTCTCCTTCTCCTTCACCGCTCAAGTATTGGAAATACCATTCTTCAGAGGTGTATTCATGTAGAATAATTTACCCAAATCAGGTTGCAAGCAGAAAGAATCAGCTATTGTAAATTTAGATGATAAAGATGGTACTCATTGGGTTGCTTATAAGAAAGATAATTCAGAAGTCTTGTACTTTGATAGTTTTGGTAATTTACAACCACCTCCAGATTTAATGAGCTATTTCGGTCATGTTGGTAGCATCAAATATAATTATAAACGTTTCCAAAAATGGAATACATATAACTGCGGTCATTTATGTTTGACATTTCTAAATGGTGAACTCCAATAAAAAGATATGAAATTATGATGTGTGTCTCATTTCACCTTCGATGATGGATTCATTCACATTAACAGTTTCGGGTGTTTCATCTGTGTTTGATGTACAGTATTTTCCACCAACTGAATTATCACCAAATAAAAATTATGTTCTTGGTTTAGTGGAATTTCTGACATTCAATTCGGTGCCGAATATTTATGCAGGAAAAGACAAATTTTATTTTGGTAATGAAGTTATTAGGACTCCGACAGGGAGTTATGAGATTGAAGATATCAACTCTTATCTCAAAAACAAGTTGAAAGAGAAAGATATATCAATTGAATTGGTTGGAAATTCTAATACTCTATGCTGTGAACTGAAGTGTAGTGAGGACGTTGACTTTCGACCTACAGATTCTATTGGACGATTATTAGGATTCACTCCACAAGTTCTGGGCGCTTATAAACACCATGAGTCTGAACTCCCTGTCACCTTTCTTGAAGTGCACGCCATACGAGTTGAATGTAATATCACTACTGGTGAATTTCATAATGGTAGAAGAGTGAATACAATTCATGAGTTTTTCCCAGTGGTGCCACCTGGATAAAAAATTGTTGAAGTGCCATCGAATATAATTTATTCATCAATAGGAGTTGACTGTATTGATCATTTGCAGCTTCGAATTATAGATCAAGACGATAATTTGGTTGATTTTCGGGGTGAGACAATACGTGTACACGTTAAATCGCTGCAATAGAACCAATGGGAATTGTCTTCAAGAACAACGGTGGGGGGAAAGTTGGAAGATCCTATAATACATATGAACCATACGTGAAACCCAGTAATAAACGTTCAACTCTGAACAAGTTAACACCTCAGAACGCAGCGTTTTTGGAAATTTGGGTTTTACCGTGAAACAATATAAAAATGGCTGATTTGTTGAACATCCAAAAAGCAGTAGAATTTGATGATTTGATTGCTCATTATGAGCTGCGCGCTCATCATCCCTATATATCAACAATCGACAATAATGATGATATACACATATCGATACAAAATCAGGATTTATGTGTTCTCCCAAATAAAAGCTACTTGCATATAACTGGTCTACCAGCCAAGATGGCGGACTTGCCCCAGAACCGGCCTTACTTAACTACTCAGACATTTTTTAAAAATGTCATTTCTCGACGTTTTGGATCATTCTGAGTCATATTCCGATGAAATCTCGAAATCGAAAAAAATCGCGTTTACAATGTTTCCATTCGGAAGCAAAAAATCAACGAGGACTAATAAGCAAAACCAATATAAAATCCTATATAAACATAATTTTGTTTCTAGACGATTTGCAGGATTTTTTATCGTTTCTCATTGACTTTTAAATATCGATTTCCTTCATCGATTTTCTCTATCAAAAATTCTCTGAGATTTTTTTCAAAATTCTTTACTGAATTTCTCATTTCTTATAAGTATTATTACAATTATTATCAGTTCATTTCTTGAAAAAGTATAATATAATATAAAAGCAAGATCAGTGATTCTCAAGGAATTACACAGGTAAAGAAAAATTGCAGGGATTCTCAGATAATTTTTAATGGAAAAAAATCGATAAATAATATAGCCATCCAATCAATTAGAAAAGATGAGAAAAACTTCCTACAAATCTCATATAAGTATGATTATGTTTCTCATTGATTAAATTGTCATACTATTTATTAATTTTCTCCATTGAGAAAAATTCTCTGAGTACTTTGAAAAAAAAAATATGACTGATTTCCTCATATCCCATAAATAGTATTCGATTTATGAGAAGGAAACTCAGTGAAAATTTTCAAGGATTCTCAGAGAATTTTCATTAGATGAAATTGATAAATAATATAACAATATGATCAATGAGGGAGATAATCATCCTTACATAAGACTTATGTAGGATTTTTCTTATAATTTCTCGTTCCAACTCAAAGTCATTTTCATTTTTCAATTTTCTCCATTCTAAAATTATCTGAGGATTTTTTTTATCATTTGGTATTATTATTGATATTAATGCATGAATAAGCAACAAAAAAAATTATGTAGTATTCCATAAAAAAAAACATTTTGTAATAGAGAAATACAAAAAAAAAAATTATATGCTGCATTCATTCTATATTCAACCGATTTTCATTAACATATTATACAATGTAGTCTATTTATACAAACACACACACACACACAGGCTTCCACTTATATTGCTAAGTGATATTTTACGAAATGGTTTGAACAAGAGATCTGAAATGGGGAAAAGTTTCTTCGATAGAAAAAACTCTTTAACATCTTTCTCATTCACTCAAAAAAAAACAATGAAGTCTTTTTTTCCAATTATGAAGATTTTTGAACACATAATAAAGAACATACACAAGATTTGTTATAAGTCAAATGATTTGTTTATTGATTACATGTATATTTCATTCAACAACAATCTGAACTTCAAAGAAAATTAATAGGAAATATATGAATTTTTCAATGATCAGCACTCTCACAACTTGTGAAGAATTCGCAACTGTTGAATCGACCGCCAAGAAAACGCATTCGCAAAAGTCCCTGAGCAGCAGAGAACTATGATGCATCAAATTCTGCCTGTGAATCTGAGAGAAATGCGCACAGTCGCTGAGGCAGGAATACGTTGAAACTGTTGTCTAATCCCAGTGTTACTTTTTTCCCCCAACGATTTCAAATGATTCACTTCATATGTCTTGTTAACTTCTCAATCCTGAATTTTCACAGTTGGTGAAAAATCGTTCATACGAGCAATTTGGTTGATGCCATTGAATTGTTCGGTGCGTCTTCCAGCCATCTATGGGAAATGAGAGAAAATCAAGCAAATTATTATACATTCAGAGATAGATGTTTAAAAATTAGATTTTCAGAATGTTGAAACTTACATTTTCTACAAATTCACTTGAAGAATTCTGCTTGAACTTGATTCTTACAGTCTCAAATCAGAGCACACTGTGGATTGAGCCTGAATCCTGAGGTGCTGTTCTTATATAGGTCCTACTGACCTTCGAGAAAGTTCTAAGGATATGATCAAAACTAATAAAATCATTCGCTAAAAAACAAATCTGAGAACTGCCGAAAGTTCTAGAATGTTCTGATGGAAAAACAATGAACATTCAAATGAAAAATAATCCGGAGAACTGTCGGAGGTTCTAGAATATTCCAATGAAAAACAATAAACATTCAAAATGAAAAATAATTCTAGGAATCTCATAGCAATCCTCTTTGATCTTGGAAACGTTTGTTCGAGGACATTGTTAGTTGTAAACAATTCGTGGAAATACGTTGTTACTTAAGCATTTTCGGTTATATCAAAGAGCGCTGTAATTTGATCATTTTCGGTTACATCAATAAAAGCGCACCGCTTTCATCGATGCATTTCTCATCTCTGCATGGAATGAACAAGGATTCAAGGATTGTTTTTGTCACCTTGAACTTGTTTACTCCTCGAAAATTTACGCGTATCAATAGAGAAAAGGACAACATTCACGATCAGTTCAGAGTCTGATCTCTCAGGTGAATATCCTTAAACATCAACAATAGAAAGTGAAGTTTTCGCGAGAGAATCATTATCTAATGGATTTGAAGGATTTTTTTTAGTTTTTGCCAGTATCATTGTATAGTGTTTACTTGTTCGCATATTCCCTGAGGCGACTTCCATTGAATTGAGAGTATAGAATGGACACGAAAACGTGCTTGAGGGTGCTGAAGATATTCGAACACGCAGAGAAAGATGCCGTGCCTCTAGAGGCTGATCAGTGGAGTAGGTGGTGTAATTATTACATCAAACTCTATGAAAAGCTCCTCAAAAAACTAGAGAATTTGACTACAGGTGACAGAATACGTTTACAAACTACTGTTTTGCTGATTCATGCTTTTTGTGAGAAATTCAAACAGAGGAAGCAAGGAGGAGGACTTGCGACATCTTCTTCGCGAAAAGTCAAGGACAGAGTCTTGTGAAAAGACATGGAAAGTGCTTTTGGTGGAAAGATTCGAACTAGTGCCGTAGTCAACCTGCGAGACAAAGATCTCCGATCCTTCCTAAAAGATGCTAAATCACTTACAGCTGTTCGTCTCAAAAATGCCTTGCAACGAGAGGGAAATCTGAAGGTGAATGGTATACTCGCTTGCAAATTTCGAGTGATGAAAAACGGGGAATCAATAGAACAGACGAAATTTTTTAACACGCGCAATCAGATCATTCTACCAACGACAAATATCAAAGAATGGTTTGACGAGCATTTGTTTGAGCGCCTAGTCGAAAAAGTAGAGGATTTCCAGGAAAAAGATTCTGGTTGGACGCTCATTGAAGTTGTCGATCTTATGATTAACATTAATAGATATGTTCCTCTGGTACCGGGGATGAACACTTTCATTCCATTACCGAAGCATGTTCAAACAAAGAGAGCTGTAGTTAATGTTGAGAATGACGATGAATTTTGTTTTTATGGGCAATAACAGCTGCTCTCCACCCCACTAACGTATACACTCATATCCACATTACTTTCGGGCTGCTCTACCTGATGGAATGCCACTCAATTATGAGGGATTTGTATTTCCAATGAAAATAAAAGATGTTTCAAAATTCGAGTGTTTGAATGGCCTCTCAATCAATGTCTATGGGGTTAAAAATGATAATATTGTTCCTTATTATTTGAGTAAAAGTGAATCACGATGGCCAACGATTCATCTACTTTTATTTTGCACAAGTGTAACGTACCACCAAATGGCCGTTTTAACGAGAGGAGTGGATGGGGCTTTGTCCACGAACCAGAGAGAGATATCTTAGAGTTAATGAATAAAGAAGACGCAACTTGGGTTTTATCAATCAAAATAATAAGTCTTTATTTTCTTTCGGTACAATGAGTATCGGTAATGTAGAGGAGCATTTATCCTCTTTCCATGAATAAATAAAAAAAATGTATCAAATAATATTTGGCTCTTATGAAGGTGGTTATCAATGGCCGGTTGATCCCCAAGGCCGGTTGGCAATCCTCTTATTTTTCCTTGGACGGTTCTGCAGGTCTCTCGGAGGCGGCTGGTCGATCGCTTCTATAATAGAAATCTTTGATTAATGATTGAAAAAAAAAAAAAATTTTTTTTTGTACTTAATACATTAAATGTATATTTACATAATGAATATAATGTAAATTTCGCCACCAAACCTTCATTTTTGTATAATTCGTAGAATAATATTTTTTTATACTTAATACATTAAATGTATATTTACATAATGAATATAATGTAAATTTCGCCACCAAACCTTCATTTTGGCATAATTCGTAAAATAATATTGCGTGGGCTTTCCGCCGTTGCCGGGGGTGGGGAGATCGTTAGCCGTAGTTTCCCTCGGGACTTGCGTCCGTTGTTATCGCTCGGGCTTGACTCAAGGATGGTTGGTTTTGTGTCAGCCGTCGTTTCCCTCGGAGTTATATATACTCGTCGTTCCACTCGGGCCTCTACGTTAGGATGGGATCACCGTGAAGTCGTGAGACTCGTTGGTGTTGCCGTAGGTGTAGGTTTCACCGCTGGCGAGGAATTGGTGCTCTGTCCGTGTCACGAGCTCCTTTTATCCTCGTGGCACGGACTTTCGCTGAGTGGGGATAGTCTCCCTACTCCTTGGGTTGCCCCCACACGTCGACTTTCCCACTTACTTGGGTAGTCGGCCGAGTTTGTTCCCCCCACTCTTTTTACTCCCGTCACAGTACGTTCAGAGCCAGAGTCACAACCAGTCTACCACTTTGCGTGCATCCGAAATTTGTGTCGCTAACTACAATCACAAATTTCAAATCATGAGCATTTCATGTGGTTCTGCGATCATTGTTTGGGACATTTTGCTAAAGCAGGTTCATTTAAGAAGCACCAGAATAATTGTTTCAAAATCAATAAATATCGAATGAAGTTACCAACTGAAGAGAATAAAATTGTTGCCTTGAAGAACTACAAATTCAAAGAGATGGTACCATTTGTCATTTATGCTGATTTGGAATGCATCTAGAGAAAACTGGAGATGAAATTGAAGATGAAACTGGAAATGAAACTCTGTGTCAGAAGCATATTCCACACAGTGCTAGATTTTATCTACACTGTGATTTCGATGAAAATCGATCAGAATACAAGATACATCGTGGAGCTGATTGTATCGATTGGTTCCTCGATGAATTACAGAGGATAGCATATAAAGTGGATGAATGTCTGAATACGAATGTACCAATGCATCCTCTGACACCTCAACAAGACTATGAATACCGAACAGCACAAGTGTGCCACATTTGTGAGAAACCATTCACAGCAACTGAAGTGAAGCATCGTGATCATTGTCATTTCACTGGCAAGTATCGCGGTCCTGCTCATCCTCAGTGCAATGTGAATTATCAAAGCTCTCGTACTATTCCAGTGGTATTTCATAACTTATCCGGTTACGATGCAGATTTCTTCATTAAGGCTCTAGCCAAAAAATATCCTGGCTCCGTAAATTTGCTCCCACTGAACAAGGAGGGATATATTTCGTTCACGAAAAAAGTAGAAGGCACCCGAGTTAATCTCCGATTCATCGATTCGTTAAGGTTCATGGCGAGTAGTCTGGAGCAATTGGCGAAAGACTTAAATAATACAGATAAGCAAATAACTTGGAACTACTGCGATGAGGATTCAGAGAAATTCAATTTGTTAACGAGAAAAGGAGTATTTCCCTACGAATATGTAGACTCCTGGGATAAACTGGATGAAGATCATTTACCATCGATAGAAGAATTCTACTCCTAATTGAACGATGGAAACATCTCTGAGGAAGATTATGACCATGCTCAAAATGTTTGAAGTACTTTCAACATCAAATCATTGGGAGAATATTCAGATCTATATTTACAGACTGATGTCTTACTTTTGGCAGATATCTTTGAAAATTTTAGACATAATTGCTCCTCTGTCTATAACCTTGATCCTCTACATTACTTTACAGCTTCAGGATTGGCATTTGATGCAATGCTCAAATGCACAGGTGTACAGCTGGAGCTTCTCACCGACATTGAGATGCATTTGTTCATTGAGAAGGGCATTCGTGGAGGAGTAGCACAATGCTTCAATCGATATGCTTGTGCTAATAATGAGTACATGGGAACGTCATATGATCCAAGGAAAGGAAGTACATATCTCATGTACTTTGATGTAAATAATCTCTATGGAGCGGCAATGTGTCAATACTTACCTTATGGGTCATTTGAGTGGATAGGCCCACTGAGCATTGATGTTGAGAGTATTCCTGATGATTTCCAAGTAGGATACATCTTGGAAGTCGATCTGGAGTATCCTGAAGAACTCCATGAATTACACAAGGACTTACCGCTTTGCCCTGAGCATTTCATACCGCCCAACAAAAAAATTCCAAAATTAGCCACTACATTGTTACCCAAGAAAAACTATGTGATACATTATCAAAATTTGAAACAGTGCTTGAAACTCGGAATGAAATTGATAGAAATTCATCGTGTTCTAAAATTCAAACAGGCTGCTTTGGTAAAACCATACGTCGATCTAAATACAGAACTACGAAAACAGTCTCACAATGAGTTTGAGAAAAACTTCTTCAAGTTAATGAATAATGCAGTTTTTGGAAAGACCATCGAGAATGTAAGGAAGCAAAAGGATGTGAGACTGATTACAAGATGGGATGGAAGATATGGAGCTCAAGCTCTCATTGCTCAACCAAACTTCCACAGCTGTACAATCTTCGATGAAGACGATGATTTAGTGGCAATTGAATTGGATCATAATGAAATTTTCTTCAATAAGCCTATTTATGTGGGATTTTCCATTCTTGACCTTTCAAGAATATTCATTTATGATTTTCATTATGATTATATCAAACCAACTTTTCAAGATCGAGCCAAATTGCTCTATACAGATACAGATAGTCTTTTATATGAATTTCGTGTCCCCAATATTTATGAATACATTAAACGTGATATTGAGAAGTTTGATACAACCGATTATCCTGGAAATAATCCGTATGGCATTCCTCTGATGAATGAAAAAGTATTAGGTCTAATGAAAGATGAGTGTAATGGTAAACTTATGAGCGAATTCATTGGCTTGCGCGCCAAATTGTACACTTTCAAAATTCATGGAGAGGAGAAGGTGAAGAAGCGAGCTAAAGGAGTGGAAGGATCAACATTGAAGAGCATGATTTGATTTGGAAGTGGAAAAAGTCGAGTACACTGACTCACACTCCACTGAGCGTAACCCTCGACTGACACTGGAACTATAAATACCTGATTTTCATACGATTTCGAATCAGTTGTTCCAAGAACATGAAGAAGTGCATGCGAAAAAAAGGAGAACGTCGAGGGAAAGGTCTTGTTAACAGTCTCATCAATAAATTGCCTATTGAATTACATATACCGGGCTATCAGTATTGTGGAGCGGGAACGAAACTGCAAGAACGCCTAGCTCGTGCTGATCCAGGAATCAATCCCCTTGACGCAGCTTGCAAAGAACACGCTGTGTCAGCACGGGAAAACCCGGTTTGAAGAGGTTAAATCTTCCGTGCTGCCACCTTGCCGATAGGAGTTGGCTTAGCAGCCAAAGTTTGAAATAAGGCGCCAAGCAATGAGTAATCCGCGACGTGCTGCCATCTAGACGGGCGTTGGTAGATTCGCTAGTTTGATTCCGTAAAGAGATTCAATTAATCAATTCAAAGGAAAGAAGTTTGGGGAGGGTTTCAAAACAATCCAAATAAAATAAGGATTGTAATAATCATTCTAATTTACATATATGTTTTAAACTTTTGGAAATAGGAAGGAATGGGGTTTGGACCTTCAAAAGCTATATTAAAACAATCCCCGAAGAATGGGGATTGTGTAGATATATAGATGTATGGTAGAATAATTATAATTAAGAAATTGAAGGAAAACAATGGCCCTACCGACTATAAAAGGAGCGCGCGAGCCATGGGGCGAACAGTTTCAATTCGGAATCTCAAACGCGATGGAACGCTCCTCATAGAAACCTAGTTACTGTTAGTCGATAAAACAGTTTTCATAGCGCGTAGGATTTTAAATAAGTGTATAGAAATAAAACTCGTGAACGTCGAACTAGTTAATTAAATAAAGAATCGTAAGAACGGATTCATTAAGTTTATTTTGTTAATAACAAGCGTAATAAGTGTGTGTTCATTATAATAGTAATTACTGTAATAATTTAAGGATAATATAGTGTGTGCGGGGAGACGAAGTTGATTACAGTAAATACTAAGATAAAATTGATCAAGTATTCCTTTCTTTATAATTAATGAAAGAAAGGATTATGTGTAATTTCCTCAATGTGTTTATTGAATAAAAATCGTGTGATTTTGATAATAATATTAGTTTTAGTGTTTTTATTTATTATAAAAAGCACATGGCGACCGGATCTGCAGGTAACCCGGTTGACTGGATCTATTGAATTAAAACTAGTTCAATAAATCTAATCAATAGCAAACGGAACATTAAATAATCGGTTGATGTTCGTTTGTCCGGTTACAACGCTATAGCTTATTTGAAGACCAAAGATAACCTAGCTGCGAGACACGTGGCTGATAAAAATCTCCAGGAGAAAGCCTTGAGACATATTTTTGCAGCGGACGCAAGTCTGCTTGAGAAAGCAGCCGCTTGGGGCGTAGCAAACACCATGAAAGCTAGAACATTTCTAGGCATGGGAATCAGGAAAAAAGTGAGCCAAAAGAAGAAAAAACGGGGGAAAGGTGCCAAGAAGAAAGTTTCATTGAGAACAATCATACGAGCTGCCAAAATTTCAATGCGACCAGGAGCGGACGCTATCAAGTCAGCTCTGAAAGGTGCTCGAGCAGGAGTGAAAAATGCTGGTGGACGCAAGAATGTGATAGCACAATGTATTCTTCCTGTTCCCGCAAAGATCGGTGGTGTAGTACCTTTCCTCATACCTCTCTTCGCAGGACTAAGTGCAACAGGAGCACTGGCAGATGGCGCTGCAGGCATTGCCAAAGCTGTGAATGATGCAAATGCTGCTAAACAAGCTCTTCCGAAGAGTAAACGTCACAACCAAACAATGGAGACCATTGCTATGGGTGGAGGTCTCTACATGAAACCCTATAAGTTTGGATTGGGACTTCATTTAAAAAACGCATAAAGCTACCACACCGAGCCCTTACAGATGTTGACCTGATGAAGTATGCACGTGCTATGAACATTTCTCATTTTCGAGGAGTTTCCATGAGAAATGAGTTACCCAAAAATAGACCACACAAATATGAATCAGCTGTTGTTAATCTGGATGATGTGAGTGGACCCGGTACTTACTGGGTTGCCTATAAAAAATGAAACAATGAAATAATTTATTTCGATAGTTTTGGTAATCTCCAACCACCTCCAGAATTGATTCATTATTTCGGTGCTGGTAGCACTATCAAATATAATCACGATCAGTTTCAAGACTATGACACGGTAGTGTGTGGCCATTTGTGTTTGAAGTTCCTTGCTGATGAATCATTATAAAATAGCTAAGTATACTAATTCAAATATCAGTTACATTATGCCGAACGATTCGTTCATATTAACGCTCTCCGGCCGATCATCAGTGCTGGAAGCTCACTACTTTCCCCCTATTGAGTTGTCACCACATAAAGACTATACTCTTGGACTTGTGGAGCTGCTAACGTTCAATTCAATTCCCAATATTGACGTTGGAAGCAACAAATTCTATGTGGGAGATAAAGTCTTCACGATACCCACAGGGAGCTACGAAGTAGAAGACATTGAAGCTTTTTTAATTGAGACACTGGCTGCGTATGACATCTCCATTATTTTGCGACCAAACAATAATACCCTAAAGAGTGAAGTTTAATGTAATCTAGCGATAGACTTCGAAAAGGAGGATTCTATTGGTGGACTATTGGGATTTGCCCACCGGATCCTTAAACCACATGTTCTGCATGAATCCGATGTTCCAGTGACTATTCTCAAAGTCAACTCGTTGAGAGTGGAATGTAATATAACTATGGGAGCCTATATCAGTGGTCAGCGAGTGCACACTATACATGAATTTTTTCCTAGTGTTCCACAAGGATATAAGATCATGGAAGTTCCGTCACATGTCATTTACCTGCCAGTTTCCGTACGAGCCATAGATCACGTGCAGCTAAAAATTTTCGATCAGGACGGTCAACTTGTGAATTTTCGAGGAGAAGTCATAACAGTCAGATTACACATAAAATCCTAGTATGGGTATTGTGTTCCATACGAGATCTGGAGATGGTTATAAAAGCGACGGTTATTTGCTTCAGCTACTTTTAATAACAATGATGAAATTCGAATCAGCGTGCAGCATCAGGATCTGTGCTTACTTCCCAGTAAGAGTACACTTCACATTCATGGACACCTAACAAAAGCTAATGGAACAAATGTGACGCATACGGAACTCGTGAATTGTACAATTCTTCACTTATTTGAGGACATACGCTATGAACTGAAGGCTGTGGAAATCGATCGATGTAAAAATGTTGGTCTTACCACACTCATGAAAAACTTCATTTCTCAAAGTCCAAATTATACTTCACTCATGGAGAATGCAGGCTGGAAGCTTGAAGATGGGCTCACCGATGATGATGGTTACTTTGATTTTTCTATTTCTTTGAGTATGCTGTTGGGATTTGCTGAAGATTTGATGCGCAATAGACAGATGATGCAATAAATCCCTGGACAATGTCCTTGAGAAATGTAGTGGGAATGTTGACCGAAAGACGAATCAGCAGTAGGGTATAAAAGTGTGAAAATTTTGTTGAAGGAGCGCAGTTTCATTCCGAATTTTCAATTGTGAGAATCACAACAATGGAGATCATTTTAGACGTCTAAGGCTTCAGAAATGAATCAAACACATTTGTGGTGAAGGAGTTGGCTATTGTCAATATTCCAACGAGTGGCAATGGATACGATCGATTTGAGTGTGTTCTTTTTGAGCCACCATATCCCTGGGATCAATTGCCAGCCAAATATAAATACCTCAACAATTGGTTGTTTGAGAATTTTCACGGAATTTTGTGGGTAAGTGGTGTTATACCCTACGTTCATGTGAAAGATGTCGTTCAGCGTATGATGCAGAATATGTCTTCTATTTATGTGAAAGGTCTACAAAAGAAGAAGTGGCTGGAGGGAATAATTAAAAATTCCAAGCCAGTAATCAATCTCGAAGACTTGGAGTGTCCGAAACTCAGTCAATTGACTACCTCCCCATGTCATCATTATGAGGAAGAACCAATGGCATTCATGTGTGCTGCTAATAATGTGAGACGATTGAAAAAGTGGTCCTTGTGCAACTGCATTCCGAATCTTGACAAATCTCTGAGACTCTTTTGCAAGCTGAAAAGTATCAAGAAAATGACCGCTTAGGATATTTCATTTTTCCCGAAAGAGTTCCTCCTTATGTTTGCATCAAGTAGCATTGAGGATGTATGGGAAAAATTGCCTGAAGCCTATCGACAAGATGAAGATATTGCCAATTGTCGCAGATGCTATGATCACTACCGGTCCACTCCCAATCACACTGATGACCGTCAGGTTTACCCAATGATCAAAAATTGCTTTGTTTGTAGAGTCTTTACAAATTTGTGAAACGAGTAGGATTAAGAGGATTTTTTACCTGAAAATTGTGTAATATAATTATTGAAAGAAATAAAAAAATAAACATTATTTTTCCTAATTGATATGAATTTTTTTTCAAAAAAAATCCCATCTATTTCTCTATTATTTTCTTAACCACGTATTAAACTTAGATGATAAAAAGTCCTTGAATGAGGGTATCATCTTCCATAAAGTTTTTCATATGAGCCTCTGACTTACTTATTGAACATTAATCCTCCGAGAAAAACAATTGGAAGAAAAATTTCCGCTTACCCCTCGTGGAACGTTCTAGAATGTTCTAACCCCTCTGGAGTAACTTCCTAGCCACATTCCCCCACTTACCCCCTTTCCAACTCTACACGTCCCCATAAAACATTCGAGAATGTTCCATCCCCTCCTCTACCCCCTCTCCACCCTCAACATGTCCCCATAGAACATTCTAGAATGTTCCCCCTTGCCCCTCTTCACCCCCTCCCCCACTGGTTCTGACCCACCGATGACCTCTACGGGTGATGACTCATTTTCAAGGTCATTGGTGGATTAGAACCGGCCTTGCTATACTACTCATGAATAGCGATTCGATTCACCATGAATGAACTCCATTCGGAAGCATTTTAACAATCAAATTGGTAAAATATTAAATGTCGCACAAAGAGTGGGGTTCGCAAATAACGCACCCAGAATGAGGCTTCTGCTTGTTTTTTCACCTTTTTCTCTCATCCTTCTCATTTAATTTTCCCATTCCTCTCCCTGCAGCATCGAATGTCCATTGATGTTGAAGAGGGAGAAACGGAAAACTCGAGAAAAAAAGGGAGAGAACTTGAAAAAGAATGGAAAACTTCTGGATGTTTGATCAAAAAAATCCGGATTTTTACAATGTTTTCTTCAATTTTTTCCCTAATTTTTCTCATTCAATTTCCCCATTTCTCCTTCTTCAGCAACGATTGTCCATCGATCCTGAAGGGAAAAAAATGTGGAAATGCAAAATTGAGGGAAGAAGAGGAAGAGAAGAAAAAAATGAGAGAATTTTAGATTTTTTCCCCCATTTGTTCCTTATCCCCCTCATTCAATGTTCCCATTTCTCTCTCTTCAGCATTAATTGTCCATTCATGCTAAAGAGGGAGAAACGGAAAAATTCGAGAAAGAAAGAGAGAGAACATGAAATGAAAATCATAAGATTTTGGATTTTTTATCGAAAAATTCCGAATTTATCAATTTTTCTCTAATTTTTTATCTGATTTTTTTCATCTAATTTTCTTGTTTCTCTCTCTTCAGCATCAATTGTTCATTGGTGGTGAAGAGAGAGAAACGAGGAAATTCGAGACAGGAGGAGAGAGAACATGAAAAAAAAATTAAAAAATTCTCTATGCTTGATCCAAATTTCCCGTATTTTCACCATTTTCTTATAATTATTTTTTCCTATTCTTCTCATTTAATTTTCCCATCTTTCTCTGTTCAGCATCAATTGTCCATTGATGGTGGAGAGAGAGAAATGGGGAAATCCAAGAAAGAAGGAGAGAGAACATGAAAAAAAAAATGAAAAAATTCTGGATCTTCGATCCAAAATTTCCGGATTTGGATAATTTTTTTCAACTTCTTTTCTTATCTTTCTCATTCAATTTTCCCATTTCTCTCCGTTCTGAAGAGGGAGAAACGGAAAAACTCGAGAAAGAAAGAGAGAGAACGTGAAAAAAAAAATGAAAAACTTCTGGATGTTTGATCAAAAAAATCCGGATTATTCAAATTTTTATCCATTTTTTTCTCTGACCTTTTCCATTCAATTTTTCTAGTTTTCTCTCTTCAGCATCAATTGTCCATTGGTGCTGAAGAGAGAAGGATGAGGAAATTCGGAAACGAAAGAAAAAGAGCATGAAAAAAAAATGAAAAAATTATTTATGTTTGAACCAAAATTTCCGGATTCTTACAATTTTTTCTTCAGTTTTTTCCCTAATCTATCTCATTCAATTTTGCCATTTTTCCCTCTTTAGCATCGACTGCCCATCGATCCTGAAGAGAGAGAAATGCAGAAATGCAAAATTGAGAAAGGAAGAGGAAGAGAAGAAAAAAATGCGAGAATCCTCGATTTTGAATCCAAAAATTCTAGATTTTTACCATTTTTTTTTCAATTTTTTCCTTCTCTCCCCATTTCCCCATCTCCTTCATTCAATTCTCCCATTCCTCTCTCTCTCTTTCTCTTCAGCATCAATTGTCCATTGGTAGTGAAGAGAGAAACGAGGAAATTCAAGAAACTAGAAGAGAGAACATAAAAGTTCGAGGAAGAGGGAAAGAGAACATAAAAAAAATAAAAAAATTCTGGATGTTTAATCCAAAATTTACAGATTTTTACCATTTTTTCTTCAATTTTTTTTCTCATCTTTCTCATTCAATTTTCCCATTTCTCTCTCTCCAGCATCAACTGTCCATTGATGCTGAAAAGGGAGAAACAGAAAAATTCGAGAAAGAAAGAGAGAGAACATGGAATAATAATCATAAGATTCTGAATTTTTCATCGAAAAATTCCATCGAAATTTTTTCTAATTTTTTCTCTGATCTTTATCATCTAATTTTCTTATTTCTCTCCCTTCAGCATCAATTTTTCTTTGGTGGTGAAGAGAGAGAAACGAGGAAATTCACGACAGAAGAAGAGAGAACATGAAAAAAAAATTCTGAATGTTTGATCCAAAATTCCCGGATTTCCACCATTTTTTTCAATTTTTTTTTCCTATCTTTCTCATTCAATTTCCCCATTTCTCTCTCTTCAGCATCGATTGTCCATCGACCCTGAAGAGAGAGAAATAAGGAAATGCAAAATTGAGAAAGGAAGAGAAGAAAACAAGCAGGAGCCCCATTACTTGTGCGTAATTTGAGAATCTTACATCTAATATTCTGCCAATGCAATTGGCAGAAAGCTTCCGAATTAATTTTTTAATTTCAAATCTACCATCACTGATCATATTCATATTAATCACGTCAATTCATGTTCTTTTTGTTAAATATGATATCTCTTTGAATGTTCTGAAGATGATGAGAATCCCCTCGTTTGCTATGAGTAACAAAATTCTTTTTTATTGTCATATTTCTACTTTTTGGAACATCTTGAGTCATATTCCATTGAAATCTTGAGCTTCAACTTGTGAGGAATTAAAATATTTGCTCCGTTCTCCCTTTTTTCCGTACGCGCGATACCCTAAATTTAAGCAAATATCCTAACCTTCACCTTCGGCCCTCTTGACATATCCTCCCCTTCCTTCAGCGTGGCTGTAAAACCCGATACGGCTCAAAATACCGTCCCCCAACCCACCTCGAGAGTAGCTCAAAATAAAAATAGATATGGGCGCCAGATAGATTTTGATGCTGCTGGACCTATCTAACCAGACCACGGTAAAATTACGGAAACGGTAACGGTAAACTCTCGAGGGGACTGAGGAAACGCCAGAGAAAAGGGTGTCGGAAAAGGGGGTTGCGGCTTGTGCTAGGCTAGTTCAGTTTCGTGGAGAGAGGGCGTAGGTCTAGGGCACACTCAGAAGTCGCCGAGAATGAGATAAAACACCATAAAATTATACAAAGAGATCTGAACCATAGGACGAAAGTTTGGGGTTAGGGATTGAGAAATAAAGAATTCGAGTCAATAATATCCTTACGTGTTTCGCTATTGCACCCAGAATCAGAAAATCATACAAAACTTTCAGTTATCCAGTAATTATTTCAGTTATACAAGTAGCCAATGCCACTAGGGAAAATTGCGAGAAGCGCCTTTTATCAAGAAACGTCTGAAAGATCGACTCAAAACCCCTGAACGACATTAAAAAGGTCGAATTAATGGATAAATCCCTTAGAGAGTCTGACGAATCGAGAAAGTACTTGGCGTCTTAAATCGAGCGAGAGAGAGAGAGAGAATAATCGTACAAAACGAGAGAATTACTTAATGAAAAAATATAATAAAAGGTACAAACGTGCCCCAAAATCTGGTAAAGATAATTTTTAGATAATTATCTATCAGTTAGATTGGGCGGAATTCCCTAAAAGATACTCGCCAGTAGTAATTAATAATTATTTTTAATTATGTCTATTAATTAACTCGTGCGCCATTGCGAAAGACTCATACGCCCTTACGTTCCTATGAACTGGCGGAAAAGATAACCGGCGGCACGATTAATCCCATCATTATTTTGAATTAGGCGGCATTTCCTTAAAATTGTTGTGAGGGAACCGGAAATGACCAGAAATAGCCTAATTCATTGGCAGATATTGGGGATTATTCCTTGCATAGCAATTAATGCAAAAATCCCAAAAGATAACCCAAACTCTGAAAGTCTACCGAAAGAGTTCATAAGAAAAGATAATTTCCCTCTGCATTAATTGTGCGAGGCTGTTTCAAGGCCGATGCTCTTGAAAGTGCGCCTAAATCTCTCCCTAGTCGGTTACTAGGGAGTTTCCCCTAGCCTAGGGAATTCTCTGAGTCGCTGGTTGTGAGCGTAACTCAACTGCCTTCGTACCGAATTAGGTGTGAAGGAAAAAGGAAGAGAAAACGGCACAGAACGGAAGAGAGACATCGATGCCTGTCAAGAAAGGCACTCGAAAATTCCAAGGAATCCGGCTGGAATTATTTCTCCGAATCGAAAGGAGAAATAACTCGACAGCGTATTTACATGAATGCATGCTTTATTTCAGGTAGAAATAATATTCGAGAAATTATACGAGTGCGAGAGAGACAGCAATAGCTGTGAATTCGAAAGAATTCAAACAGCTATGCGTGTGAGAAAGAGAAAAGATAGAAAGATATGAGTGTGAGAGAGCCAGCAATAGCTGCGAAATTAATAATTTCTAACAGCTATGCGTGCGAGTGAGATAGCCGTATGCAAGTGAGTGTGTGCGAGAGAGAAAGAGATAGCCAGCTCTACCCAAGCGTTGGGGAGCACGTGCTTAACGGCATTGCATCAACTCATTGATGCATTGTTTTAACCGCTTAAAATGCCCCAAAATCCTGTAATAAAAGTCCTAAAACATGTTTCATTTATTGATTTTCCCCATTATCTCCTCACTGGTCTTTAATTAATTAAAGAAAACCGGCCAGGAGAGATAAAGAGAGCCGGGGAAAATTCTAATAAAATTTGAGGCGCCACGAGGTGCGTGGCGTCATTTCTCCTCGCCTTTTCCTTGTCCTTGGGAAATCCTGAAAAGTCCCGGAAATCGCGAAAATTACGGAAAAAACATTCGCAAAATTTCTTTAATCATTTTTCTCAGTGGCCTCATTAATTTTTGAGGTAACCGGCCACGAGAAAATAGAGAAAACGAAAGAGATAAAAGGGACGCTACAACCACGTGTAGCGTCTCATCGTAAATTTTTATTCGCGGCGGTTAAAACGTTGTAATTAGTAACACTTCGTGAAAATAAATTAATATAAAGGACTCACCATTATTCCCACGGGGTCTAGGCACTTTTTGGGGAATACTTGGGGTTTTTGGGGAGACTTTTTCTCGCGACACACGAATAAAGAACGTAGCGGATCACGAGAGATGTTCACTGTCTCGCCACTCTACTCGAACTGATTCCTCGAGGAGAGGGGAGTGAGTTGCGTTGAGTGGAGCGGTGGGGCCAGCTGCGTTGTGCTGCGCCCTCGCGCCACTCGAAGGTATTAATACCGCACTCATGCGCATTTATTCGAGTGGGAGAATTCAAATGCTCTTGAATTCTCCCATTTTTATCTTTTATAATTTATTTAACGAAATAGGGGAATTTTTAACGGGATAATTTTTGTGATCGGTAGAGGATGAATAGAGGTTGGTTTTGAGGGTTTTCTCGGAAACTATGGTGGCTTTACAGGAGTATAAAAAATTATTATTATGTGGGGGAAATGGTTGGGATGAGGGGTTTTGGGGGATACTCTTTGGCTTGTTATTTTTGAGCCTGTTTGGGGAGATGGTTTTCCCTTTCCTATGGTGGATAGACGCCATCAGAGGGGCACGTCTCCTGGGGAATGAGCAGACTCACCTCGCCGATAACGTAAACCCAGTTTTGGCAATTCCATTGGCAGGATGGGTTAGTCCCTGCCTCCAGACCTTCCATCCAAGGGCCTGATCATTCCCACATACTTGGAGCGCGACTCCTTTCAAATCGTCCTCTGCACTCACCCCTGAGGACGGCCAAGAGGGTGGTCCTTAGCTCCTAGGAAACACGTTATTTCGGTCAATTAACCATGGTGCTTCCGGGCCCTCTCTTCCACCACAAGATAGCTAAAAGGTACCGCCCTGCGGAAAATCTATAAAAAAATGAAGTGGCGGTACTATTACTCTTTTGTCGCGGGAATGAACGTATTTTAGGGGCTGTATTCAACGGAATCCTTAAGGGATCATTATAATACCCGTTTGAGAGAACCGTAAGTCAGTTTTTCCTCGTGACGTGGAGGATTTTTAAGATAACCGTGAGTCAGTTTATCCTCGTGACCGGGAGGTTTTTTATAGAGAACCCGCTTAATCAATTCACCGGAATCACGCGAAATTCTCTCCCTCTACTCACGAATCTTTTCCTTAGTAAAAATACAGGTGGCGTGGAAAATACCACGTCACAAACTTCATAGTCAAGTTAGCTAACTCGAGTCTAGCCTTGCCCAAACTCAGCTTAATTCAAGGTTGCAGATAATTCAAGGTTGAAGCTATATCTTGCTTTTTCTGATGTTTCTATGCTAATATCTAAAAAACTACTGGACCGATTCCGCCCAGTTTCAATACCAACCTTTGTACTCATCAGATGTATAACCTCACAAAATTTGAGGACTCTAGCTCAATTATTTATTAAGTTATCGTGGAATCAAGATTTTCACGAAAAATTTATCAAAAGTTTTCTACTGGCTAAAATAAAAATCTGAGCTCCCACCACCCCGGGGGTCAAAGGTGCGGCTCATGGCGCATCTCCTCGCGGAGACTGGACGCTGTGATTCCATTTTTCATCGAGAAAAGTCGAAAAAACGATATTTCAACATTTTCATTTTTCTCAAAAACTATCCGGCCGATTTAGCTGAAATTTTTGTGAGAGCTTGGGGCACGCATGGCGAACTCATGGTGAAATTTTCAGATCGCTAGCTAACCCCACTTCAGAGTAAAGCGGAAAATGCGTCATCACACACACACACACACACACATACACACAGACATTTTTTAAAAACGACGGATCTCGACGTTTTGGGTCATTTGCAGTCATATTATGATGAAATCTCAAAATCGAAAAAAACTACGATTACAAAGCTTCCGTGCGGAAGCAAAAATGAGAGAATTCCGGAATTTGGATCCAGAAATTCTGGATTTTTACCATCTTTTTTTCCACTTATTTTTTCATCATTCTCATTGAATTTTCCCAATTCTCTTTCTTCAACATCGATTGCTCATCGATTCTGACGAGGGAGAAATGCGGAAATGCTAAATTGAGGGAGGAAGAGGAAGAGACCAAAAAAATAAGAGAATTCTGAATTTTGGATCCAAAAATTCTGGATTTTACCATTTTTTTCTTATCTCTCTCATTTAATTTTTCCATTTCTCTCTCTTTTCAGCATCAATTGTCCATTGGTGGTGACGAAAGAGAGAAACCAGGAAATTCGAAAAAAAAAAAGAGAAAGGAGAGCATGAAAAAATAGAAGAATCATGAATGTTTGATCAAACAATTCCCGGATTTTTACGATGTTAAGGTTTTTATCAAGTAAAATAGAACTTTATTTAATTAATTAATTAACTGGAAATACAGAAGGGAAGTTATGTGTGTGTGTCTTGATGAACGAATTCAATCGTAATGAATAAATTGACGTGCGTAAAACATTTTAGAATGACGATCACGTTGATTCATTTATTTAATGAGTTCGTTGATGAACTTCAATCTTCAACACTCCCCTTATCGACGAACTCCTTTTTTTTTTTTTTTTTTTATAATTATTTGTTTCTGTTTTATTTCATGCGGAGTTGACGAAGACCTTTCTGATGTTTAATTCCACCGAGACCTTTTGTCAAAATATCAGCCATCATATTTTCTGATGAAATGTATTTCACTTCAATTCTTTTTGCATCTTGTTCATCTCGTGTATAATGATAAGGAGCATGTATGTGTTTCGCTCGACCATGATACACATAATTTTTACGCAAATGAATTGCGCTCTGATTGTCGCAATAAACAACAGTTGTTTCCAAGACAAATTTATTAAATCCCATAGCTTCAATTAGTCTTCTCATATACAGGGTGACGTTTCCACTATTATTACAAAATGAGTGGAAACGTAGAATAAAAAATCCTGAACACGTTGTCGCGAAAATTGATTTTTTCTGATAATTAACTTTCAAATTATTAATGAAAGAATTTTGCTATTTTTCGGCCAATAAAGGCGAAAAGAATGGCCGCCATAAAGATGAAAGATCCGTGACATTAACAATTGTCTGTAATGCCGGCGTTCAGAGAGAATGAGTGACATTTCTACGTTCGGAATATAGCTTCTCAACCTCTCTGCTGTCATTCAAGATTTTCGATGTTTGATCAATCCAAAGATCAATAGAAAAATAGAAGTTATATGACAAAATGATTAAAATGAACAGCAAATGACCATTGGTGACTCCCTCTCCAATCTTTAATTAAGAATTATTAATTTTTTTTAGCATAATTATTTCCCATAGAAAATAATTTTTTAATGTAAAAGATTCATATAATGAATGCGACAATGTTTGCAATAACTAGTGCAACAATAAATGCGACAGTAAATGCAACAATTAATGCAACGATCGCATTCATTGTTGCACCGACTGTCGCATAAATTGTTGCATTGATTGTCGCATTTATTATTGCAAACATTGTCGCATTCATTGTATGAATCTTTTACATTGAAAAATTATTTTCTATGGGAAATGATAAGGCAAAAAAAAATTAATCATTCTCAATTAAAGATTGGAGAGGGGGTCATCAATGGTCATTTGCTGTTCATTTTAATCATTTTGTCATATGACTTCTATTTTTCTATTGATCTTTGAATTGATCAAACATCAAAAATCTTGAATGACAGCAGAGAGGTTGAGAAGCTATATTCCGAACGTAGAAATGTCACTCATTTACTCTGAACGCCGGCATTATAGACATTTGTTAATATCACGGATCTTTCATCTTTATGGCGGCCATTCTATTCACATTTATTGGCCGAAAAATATCAAAATTCTTTCATTAATAATTTAAAAGTTAATTATCAGAAAAATTAATTTTTGCGACAACATGTTCAGGATTTTTTACTCTACGTTTTCACTCATTTTGTAACATTAGTGGAAACGTCACCCTGTATATTACTTCTTTTGAAGCTTCCGAGAGAGCCATGTATTCTGCTTCCATTGTTGACAGAGCTACAGATTGTTGCTTCTTCGTTTCCCAACTTATAGGTCCACAAGCCAGTACTAATATATATCCTGTGCTTGATTTGCGATCATTCAAATCTCCTGCCCAATCTGCATCAACGAAGCATGTCAACGAATTTCTACTTTTGACATAATCAATTCCTAATTCTTGAGTTCCCTTTAGATATCGTAAAACCCTTTTCGCTGCTTTCCAATGCATAAAACCAGGATTTGAACAGAAACGACTCAGATAATTGGCAGCAAATGTTATATCTGGCCTTGTTGCATTTGATAAATACACGAGTGCTCCAATTAATTGTCTGTATGACACGTTTATCATCTCCTTACTTTCTTCCTCATTCATCGGCGCCATATCTTTTGATAATTTAATACCATTTTCTAAAGGAGTATCTGCTGAAGTAGCTTCTTCCATTTTGAATTTGACCAGTAAATAATTAATGTATTTCTTTTGATCTAGTTTAATGCTTCCAACTTGACCTTGTCTCGTGATGTGCATCCCCAGAATGTCGTTAACTGGACCTAAATCCTTCATTTTAAATGTTGTGGATAACATCTACTTAGTTTGCATCAAGTTGAACCAATCGTTCGATCCAATTAATAGGTCATCGACATATACCACTACAATGATTTTAACATGACGTTTCACAAAAACACAGGGTTCTTCTTGAGTCTTTTTCAAATTGAATTTTTCCAACGAATCATTGAGTTTTCTGTACCACTCTCTTCCTGCCTGTTTCAAGCCGTAAAGTGGACGTTTGAGTCGACAGACATTATCTTTTCCATCAAGTGCCTCAAACATTTCAGGTTGTTCCATGTAAAGTTCTTCTGTTAACTCGCCCTGCACGTAGGCTGTAACTACATCCATCTGGTGTACGAACATTTCTTCTTCAACACAGCATGCTAAAAAGGTTCGAATGGTTTCGTATCGTGCTACAGGTGCGAAAACTTTTTCATAATCTATTCCAAATTTTTGTTCGCAACCTCGCACCACTAATCTGGCCTTGAAACGATCAACTGTACCATCTTGTTTCATTTTCACACGAAAAACCCATCTGGAAGTGAGTACCTTCCTTTCCTTAGGACGTTCTACTAACTCCCAGGTGCCATTTTCTTTCAAAGAATTGTATTCTTCGTGAGGAGCTTCTCTCCATTTATCCCAGTTGTTAGAGTTTTTAGCTTCAAGAATTGTTGATGGCGGATCCCTCGAATCTTCTATAGTTAAATTAGCTGCTTCCTGATAAATTTTCCGAGGTCTTCCTCGACTACCAGTTCTGAGTAACTTTGGTCGTCCTCAACCACGTTGTACTGATCGATTCCTTGGAATTACTGGAGTATTAGACTGTGTACACGGAGTTTCCGATGTTCCTTGCTCAGGAGTTTGATCATCAAGCTGCTGGATCAAAAATTCTTCATCAACACCATCAACAGCAGCATCATTTGAAATGCCAACATCATCAATTGAGTCAAAATATTCAGGTGATGAATCATTCATTGAATTTTTGGATTCAGTATTTGGGACGTCATTTTCTTCATGCATGGGTATCAACTCTTGCTCATCACTGTCATGGTTCCCCTGCTCAGTAACGTATTGGGGTTCTGTTGGGCTCTGTGCTGATTCTGAGTTTAAATTGATGATCTCTCTCCTCATATCCTCCTTAGATTTTTGTACTTGAGACTTTACTTCCAAAATCTCTGAATGTTGAAGACCGCATTTGCAGCACATAGCATTTTTATGAAAAATTACGTTTCGTCGTTTCACGACTTCTCCACTTTTGGCGTCATAAACTCGATATGCTGTAGCTTCACTCAAATATCCTACCAGAACAAGTTCTTCTCCTTTAGGTTCCAATTTGCCTTGTCCTGGACCTTTCATCAAAGCAATTACTTTGCTTCCAAAAACCCTGAGATTGCTTGCATCCGGTTTTCTACTGTACCAGGCTTCATAAGGTGTCATTTTATGCTTCAGAGCTTCAGTTAGACAACGGTTACGAATATACGCAGCTGTATTAATAGCTTCAGCCCACATAAACTTTGGTAGATTCGATTTAATCAATAATGATCTAGCCATCTCCACAAGTGTGCGATTGGCTCTTTCAGCGACGCCATTCTGTTGTGGGGTATATTCAGCCGTTAATTGTCGTTGTGTTCCATCTTCGTCCAATAAAGTCGTGAATTCCTTGGAAATGTATTCTTTTGCATTGTCACTTCGTAGTTTTGTAATTTTTCTTCCAGTTTCATTTTCTACTCGCTTCTTGAATTTCTTGAATGCTTCTATTACATCGGAACGCTGTTTAAGCATGATGACTTCAGTGTATCTTGTTTTATCATCAATGAAGGTAACAAAATATCTTGATCCTCCAAGTGACTCAGTTCGTTCAGGACCCCATATGTCAGTGTGAACAAGACCTAGTAGTTCTTCGGATCTGGTAGATGCTGATTTGAATGGTAATGTATGAATTTTTGCCTTACTGCAAACGATGCATTCAAATTCCTGTCTATCAGTTTTCAAATCCAGTCCATCTACCATCCTGGATTTCTGTAATAACTGTAAATCTCTGATGTTAAGGTGTCCATACCTTTTGTGCCAATGTTCCAAGTTATCTGCGTCATTATTCTGAGCCGTAAATGCTGATTCAGTTGTCTTTTCTTGAATAATGTATAATTGACCGACTTTACATGCTTTCATCAGCACACTCCCATTTGAATGAGCAATTATTGTATTGGTTCCCTCAAAACGTACGATGTAACCTCGTTCAGTAGTTTTGGATACCGATAGTAAATTTCCCTTCAAATTGGGAACCCATAGGACGTTTTCCAGTTTCACTTTGTGACTGGAATCTCCAACTTTAGCATTAATGTAGATGGTCCCGACACTTTCAACTCTCAAAGTAGTACTGCCAGCTGTTTCAACACCACAACCGGATCCTAAATTAATTTCTGAAAATAATGAACGATCATAACACATATGTGCAGTCGTTCCACTGTCCGGACACCAACTTCGATCTTTATCTGCAACAAAGTTGGATTCCTCTGCAACTAATGCACCAGCAACATCATCGCTGATTTGTTGAACTGAATTTGCTGATGCTTCTCTATTATATGATGTGTTACTTCTGCAGTCTCTCGCCATATGACCAAATTTATTGCATTTATTACAACGTCTATTGAATCGACGTTTTTCATACTTCCATGACTCATTTGACTGGTTCCTGCTCTGATTCCCTCTCTGCTGTACAAAAAGAGCATCTTGATCACTTTCTGCAGTCCCTTCTGTGCTGGTATCTCCGGATCGTCTCGCTTCATCTTCAATTAGTTTCGATTTGATAAATTCAACATTTGGTATTCTATCTCTTAATTCCATAGCCACGACAAAAACTTCATACTCTTTTGGTAGAGTATTTAGTAGCATAATTGATAGTAATTCGTGAGGGATTTCGATCCCCGCTTCTTCAAGTAATTCAGCTTTACTCGCAAAATTAATGACATGCTGAGTCATTGTGATATTGGGATGTTTCTTCATGTTGGAAAGTTGACGATACAGCACAGATTTTCGCACTGGTCCCTTCGATCGATGGTATTCATCCAAACTATCCCAAGCATCTTTGGATGTCTTCTTATTTTTCACATGGCGTAATTGATCCGGCATAACTCCCATTCTAATGATTGCCAATGCCTTCATATCAGACTTCGACCAAGCGGCATATGTAGCAGCATCTGGCGCAGGTTTTGGAATAGTTCCATCTACATATGACCAATAATCATTGAATATTAACAGACTTTGCATTTGTTGCCTCCAGTGCTCATAATTCTTCTCATTGAGTCTGTCCGCTGCGATTAATCCATTCATATTCATATTTGAGAATTTCACGATTCTTCAAAAAAAAAATTTTCTTCTTTTACTTCTTTCTTGAAACACACGCGTATATAATTAGTTAATCTCCTGTCTTGTCTGGAAAACCTGGGCCCATAACCTGTTAAGGTTTTTATCAAGTAAAATAGAACTTTATTTAATTAATTAATTAACTGGAAATACAGAAGGGAAGTTATGTGTGTGTGTCTTGATTAACGAATTTGATCGTAATGAATAAATTGACGTGCGTAAAACATTTTAGAATGACGATCACGTTGATTCATTTATTTAATGAGTTCGTTGATGGACTTCAATCTTCAACATACGATTTTTTTTCGAGTTTTTTTTCTTATCCTTCGTATTTAATTTTCCCATTTCTCCCTCTTCAGCATCGATTGCCCTCGATCCTGGAGAGAGAGAAATGCGGAAGTGCGAAATTGAGGGAAGAAGAGGAAGAGAAGAAAACAAGCAGGAGCCCCATTACTTGTGCGTAATTTGAGAATCTTACATCTAATATTCTGCCAATGCAATTGGCATTTTTAATTTCGAATCTACCATCACTGATATTATTCATATTAATCACGTCAATTCATGTGCTTTTTGTTAAATATGATATCTCTTCGAATGTTCTGAAGATGATGAGAGTCCCCTCGTTTGCTATGAGTAACAAAATTCTTTTTTATTGTCATATTTCTACTTTTTGGAACATCTTGAGTCATATTCCATTGAAATCTTGAGCTTCAACTCCATAGTCAAGTTAGCTAACTCGAGTTTAGCCTTGCCCAAACTCAGCCTAATTCAAGGTTGCAGATAATTCAAGGTTAAAGATATAGCTTGCTTTTTCTGATGTTTCTATGCTAATATCTAAAAAACTACTGGACCAATTCCGCCCAGTTCCAATACCAACCTTTGAGCTCATCAGATGTATAACCTCGCAAAATTTGAGGTCTCTAGCTCAATTATTTATTAAGTTATCGTGGAATCAAGATTTTCACGAAAAATTTATCAAAAGTTTTCTACTGGCTAAAATAAAAATCTGAGCTCCCACCACCCCGGGTGTCAAAGATGCGGCTCGTGGACGTGCATCTCTTCACGGAGACTGGACGCTGTGATTCCATTTTTCATCGAGAAAAGTCGAAAAAACGATATTTCAACATTTTCATTTTTCTCAAAAACTATCCGGCCGATTTAGCTGAAATTTTTGTGAGAGCTTGGGGCACGCATGGCGAACTTATGGTAAAATTTTCAGGTTGCTAGCTAACCCCACTTCAGAGTGAAGCGGAAAATGCGTCATCACACACACACACACACACACACACACACACACACACACACACACATACACACAGACATTTTTTTAAAACGACGGATCTCGACGTTTTGGGTCATTTGCAGTAATATTATGATGAAATCTCAAAATCGAAAAAAATTACGATTACAAAGCTTCCATTCGGAAGCAAAAATAAGAGAATGCTGGATTTTTGATCCGAAAATTTCGGATTTTTACCATTTTTTTTCCATTTGTTCCTTATTTCCCTCATTCAATTTTCCCATTCCTCTCTCTTCAGCATTAATTGTCAATTGGTAGTGGAGATAGAGAAACGAGGAAATCCGAGGAAGAAGGAGAGAGAACAGAAAAAAATTCTGGATCTTTGATCCAAAATTTCCGGATTTTTATCATTTTTTTTCTTATCTTTCTCATTCAATTTTCCCATTCCTCTCCGTTCAGCATCAATTGTCCATTGATGCTGAAGAGGGAGAAACGGAAAAACTTGAGAAAGAAAGAGAGAGAACTTGAAAAAACAAATGAAAAACTTCTGGATGTTTGATCAAAAGAATCCGGATTATTCATATTTTTTTACAATTTTTTCGCTGACCTTTTTCATTCAATTTTTCTATTTCTTTCTCTTCTGCATCAATTGTCTATTGGTGGTGAAGAGAGACGAACAAGGAAATTCGAAAACGAAAGAGAAAGAGCATGAAAAAAAAATGAAAAAATTATGGATGTTTGAACAAAAATTTCCGGATTCTTATAATATTTTCTTCAATTTTTTCCCTAATCTTCCTCATTCAATTTTCCCATTTCTCCCTCTCCAGCATTGATCGCCCATCGACCCTGAAGAGAGAGAAATACGGAAATGCAAAATTGAGAGAGAAACCGGAAGAGAACAGAAAAACGTCCGTCTAAAGGTGGGCTCGCATTGGCCCGGCTTTCCACCCTCATATCTCCGTAAGGGTTCATCGGAGAGAAAAGTCGAAGAGGACTTCTCTGCTCCAAATGAACCCCTTTACCTGATATTTCAGGGTGTACCTCTACTTCTAATACACCCTGTATAGTAGTTCTGTACGAGCTCTCTATTGCCAAATTGAATTTAGTCAATTGAATATGACCACTCGGTCTGACTGCTCGCGGCAGAGCGTATTATGTAGCTCTATACGTTTTCTACAAGAAGGTATTAGTGTAAAATGGCTCGATCTCGTTCAGTTCCCAATATTCTCAAAAGACTCGACAAAAAATCCGAAGTACAGGAGAAGTCAATTTTTTTGTAAGTAGTTTATGAGAATATCTCAGAAACTACGTGGAATGGATCATTTTACCCCAATCCTTTAGGGTAGCTTTCAAAATTCTCTGCAAAGAATCTGAAGGTAAAATTTCTCAATTTGTTGAATATGATGGGTCGGGAGTAAATATATAAATGATCTACGTTTAAGGCACGTCTGACGAGTACGGTTTATTAAGTTGAACTGACAATATTTGGGCAATACTTGTGGTCAAGTGTATACAGTGAATGTGTGTGTGTAAGTGTGACTGTGTATGTGTTGTCACGTATTTTCTAATCCACGGAAATTAAAATATTCGTGAAACTCAATGAAATCCAAATATCCAAATAAAATCAATAAATTCAAACAACATTAATTGTTGGGCGCCAGGACGACCTTTCGTCCGAAAATCAAAACAAACAAGGAAAATCAAAATTCAATCCCCAGGTGATTATCCGACTAGTCAGTAACAAAAGGATTTCAAATCCAAAATCCTAATGACCGCGGAGGCGGCTGGGTTCAAAAACTCACCTGTAACGTATTGAAAAGAAATACAGAGTTCTAAATAAAAAAAAATTCAATTTTGTTTTATAATTTTAATTCAGAGCGATATCTCTTTTAACTGTGCTCTTTAAAAAAATATTACAATATAATAAAAAAAATAAATATTTAGTTACTGAATTTAATTTTTGTTAAACAATATTATAGAGTTTTTTTTTTTACGATCGGAAAAATACGAATCAATTGTTCAGGACTCTATATAATTTTATTTATCATAACAACAAAAAAAAATCATGATAATCAGAACTAATTCAAAAGTCCCGACAAATTTTCACTAACACAACGAAACATTAATTAACAACACAATTTAAATTGTCGTTAAAAAAAATAGTCAAGAAAATTAAAAGTCAAAATTTGAATTAATTCTGATTCACGCGACAAGTACCTTAAGACTTTATTGTCGCATGGACGATCGGCGTCCTTAAAAATACACCTTTATAATTCCCAGCGATAACTCGAAATAATAAAAATCATAATAATAAAACAAAATAAATTAGACGAAACAATCGCCGTTATTAAATAAAACAAAATAATAATAACAATAATCAAAATTATCGTCTAAAATTATCGCTGGAAAATAAATTAAATGCCGACCAATTTTAATAAAAAAATATTTAAATCACAATTTATCAATTAATTTTTCCCGACAATAATTTTCCGAAAATAAAAAAAATAATAAAAAATAATTAGCGAGAAACGAGAAACATTAAATCATTTGCGTTCATTTAATTTCGCGAATAATACAAAAAAACTATCACGCCACGGAAAATCCCAAAATGGCGGTTACCGGCGTCGTAACCACGCTAACAAAAAAAATGTCCAAAAATTATGCCGAGAATAATCACACGCTTACCGGAGTGTTGTTGATTAACCTCGAAGCCAAATTCCCTCTTCAATCTCCAATTCCCCGGTAATCGTCCAAGAAAATCTTTAATTATCCTCGATAATTGTAAATTCTCCAAAAATATTAATTGCAACAAGTATTGCGATTATTGCAACGGTAATTAATATATTTTTCTTACAGCGAAAATCACGTCTGTACTATTACCCACCAAAACGGAAAGTGAGGGAAGACGCCGGCGTGCGTCGAAAATTAGACCACAGGTGGCTCTTCCCAAATTAATTGGCCAATGACGTTAATTCTATTCTTTCACCACCGGTATTATTTTGCTTTAAATCCGGTAATTAAATAAATAATAAAAGAATAAATCTCATAATTTTACGTCAAAAATTCCGTTAAAATTTTCTATGATGATCTCTTAATTAATTTTCATCATAATCAATTAATATCGAATTAATTCTCATTTTCCAGACGTCCTTGATTTCCTTAATTCTCCGCCAATCAGAATGAAGAGTCCAACGGAAAACTTCTCCCATCGATTTCCATTTTCTGCGTCGATAACTTCCTTCAACAGCTCTCTGTAATGCTCGTTCGTCCGCAGGCGCCCCTTCCGGCGAGAAGAAAAACTCCGGCAAGAGCGGGAATATTCAAGGCGGGAAAGAAATCAATTAAATCAGTAAAAAAAAAACATAAATATCGTTTCTCGTTTCTCGGACTGTCCGTTCTGGTGGAGAATAAAACTAATTTCCAGCGCGATACCGGTCTCAAGAAACAATACAGATTGTAACGCAAATATGGCGTTACAGTGTGTATGCACCAACTTGGTAGTATTGCTATTTCCAACATAAATCGGGTCAATTTTGAAATAGAACTTCTTTTGGAAGGGTACCAACTTTTTCCTCGCGTCTTGAAACGAGCGTAAGGCTTTAAGGGGAACGTGGTAGTAGAGTAGTGGGGGGAAGGAGAAATTTCTGTTGCTGCCGTCGGGTCGCTCTCCGGGTGGTGGGGGAAGCCTGTTTTTTTTTTATATTTTTCCTTCTCAATACACGGAGAGAAAAATATGGGAATTTATCTAAATGATTTTTTCAAAAATTACGTAAAATTGTCATTCAAAGAAGGAGTTGACATGAAACACGACCGAAAAATATCCATGCTCCACCTCATAATTTTTGCTTTTTAGTTCTTGGAAAATTGCCATTTTACGCTCGGCTTTGGATTGAAATATCTCGAAAATTGCTCAAAAGTGATCGAGATATACTGTGAATGATATTCAGAGGGAAGATTAACGAATAAAATGAGCACACCTCCGTTTTTTTTACAATTCGTAGTTATTAAGATATCGATTTTTGAATGGAAAATTCAGAAAGGACGTCCAAGCGTTCATTTATTTGCTATCGGGTCTCATCCATTATTTCTGAACTACTCATTAAAAAAATGATATCTCGGAAACTACTGGTCGTGGAAAAACCGCGTTTCACTTATTTTGTTCGTCAATCTTCCCTCTAAATTTCATTCACAGCATGTATCGATGAATTTTGCATAGCTCTCGAGATATTTCAATTCAAAGCCAAGTGTAAAATGACCAATGGCTCATGTACCGAAAACAGTCGAAGGTACGCAACTATGCCCCTTCCTCTAACATATTATGAGACTGGCATGAGAAAAATTCGGAAGTAAACGTGTAAAGATTCTGAGTGGCTATCCAAAATTTCTAAGTGCCAGGAGAACTTGTCATTGGATGGATGGAGAATTTTTCTTCAATTGTCAAAGAGAAAAGCACTGGCTAATATTTCCATGATACCGCTACACAATTAATGTGACACTTTTTCCTGAAAAATGAATCGGCTCATGCATTAATTCTTGACAAAAGGACAGTTATTGAAATTTGTAGACTCATAAGATGTCCCCGGAATGTATTTTGCATCAGCTCTATGTGTTCGAGAACTCGTTGATTTGCTCTAGTGGACGGGAATCTTTGGATTTAGGATTGAGAATTTCTGGGAAAATAAGAAGGAAAACACAATTGCCGTTGATAGTCAATTTAATTCACTCCAAAAGGAGAGTCGTTGGTACAATAAACTTGTTGTTCACGCGGTAAGAAATTGGCAAAAAAATTAAACCGTTGAATTGACCGTTAATAAATGAATGATAATTGTCCGTTAATTCTCTTTGGTAATTAATAATGAAAAAACCACTGTTGAATGCACTTATCACTGCACTGGCGGTGTAGCCCCGAAATTAACTCGTTGGTGTAGCCGCAATATACTCCGTTGAAAAAGCCCCAAAAAACGATGCGTAACCGATGAGGTTTCACTTAGAAGTGACGCTTGGCCAGTCAGAGTTGAAGAGTGGGGGTCAAGCCGAAAGTCTTGAGACCTTTTTGACCGACCCTGACTGACCTGTTCGACTGGGCCACAATTTTGGCGCGCAGTTTCGAACATACCGCCCGCCTCGTTGTCCCTGACGACGAATCTCCAACCCATCATCAACCAAGTCTGATTCTCTTGGCCTGATGCGCCACTTCGTCATCTGGAGTTGGATTTTCCGGTGCTGGTTCCTCGTTTGTTGGGTCACCTTGACCTGGTTCTACCTCGTCTTCTGGTGCGAACTCTAGCTCTTCTTCTTGTTGATTGTCTTCGTCGTTGATTGGCATGAGAGGTAGAACACAGAGTTTGTGAATGGACCTTCTGATGACCTTTTTGTTGCACCTCAAGTCCACCACTCTGACGTGACCGTCCTTTCCCACGTATCTCTTGATGACCAATGCTAATGGCCATCTCGTGGGTGTCTGTCCATCCTCACTGACGAGGACCAGTTGACCTTGTTGAATGTTCTGATTGGTCTCTCGCCACTTGCTGATGGATTGATGCCGTTGAATGCACTCTCGATACCACTGATTCCAGAAGTCCTGGGTCTTCTGAGTGATCCACTTCCATCTTGGTGGTTTAACCCGTGACTCTTGAAGTCGAGATGGTTCAGGAACTGTTGCAAGAGCGCCACCGATGAGAAAATGCCCAGGAGTTAATGCCGTTGAGTCTGTTGGATCATCCGACAGTTGAGACATTGGTCTCGAATTGAGAATTGCCTCAATTTGAGCCAAGAGTGTAGTGAGCTCCTCGAAGGTTAAGTGAGAGTCCCCTATGACCCGCTTCAGATGATATTTCATGGATTTTACTCCGGCTTCCCACTTTCCGCCGAAATGTGCTGCACGAGGAGGGATGAATTTCCACTGTGTTCCGTTGCTGACCACCTGTTTGATGATGTCCTGTTGTTCTTTTTCTAACTGTTCAGCAGAACGTTGAAGAACCCCTGCTGCTCCAACGAACGCAGCTCCTCGGTCACTGTACATGACTTCAGGAATTCCTCTACGCCCGGTGAACCTCTTGTATGCTGCGATGAAGGCCTCTGTCGATTGTAGTGAAACCAACTCCAGGTGTATTGCCGATGTGGCAAAGCAAACGAAGACTGCGATGTAGCCAGTTTGAGTTTGCGCTCCTTTGCCTGTCCATTTCAGTACTGGAATTGGACCTGCGTAGTCTACGCCCGTGTGTTGAAATGGCCTTGATGGTGTAACTCTCGATGCTGGAAGTTGCCCCATCAATTGGTATGCACGTTGAGCTCGAAACCTTGTGCATCTAAGACACCGTTGAATAACTGATTTTACAGTTGGCCTTCCTCCAATTATCCAGTACTTCTCTCGTACATAGGATAATGTTTGTTGAGTTCCTCCGTGAAGTGTCTTCAAGTGAGCGTTCCTAATGATGAGCTCTGACATTCGTGAATCCTTAGGAAGAATTATTGGATGGATTTGGTCAGGACTCAGTGGAGCGTTGGTAAGCCGCCCGCCAAGCCGGAGAATTCCAACCTCATCTATTATTGGTGTGAGCTTTATCAGATGATGATTCCGTGGTAATTGATGACCTTCACTGAGGAGTTCAATTTCTCGTTGAAAGTACTGTTCTTGAACGAGTTTCACCCATGTTATTCTCGCTTCTTCAAGTTCCACCGTTGTTAATATTGGAGAATCAGGCACTGGTTGACGTCTGAATCTGCAACGTACCCTGTTGAGTGTAGCCATTACTTGAAGAGCCTTGGAGAACTTGCTGTACCTGTCCAACAGAGACACGAGTTCGTTGACTGGACGTGCTGCTGTTGGAAAGGCCTTTGTGGGTTTCTCTTCCGTTGTTGTTTCCTCTACCGTTGATTTACAAGCCGGTTGAGGCCAATTTTCTTCTGGTTCCTGGAGCCAAGCTGGTCCTGTCCACCAGAGTTGATGATCCACCAATTGACTAGTTGAAATCCCCCTTGATGCGCAATCTGCTGGATTGTCAGTCCCACTGACATGTCTCCATTGTCCACCAGGTAAAGTCTCTTGGATTTTAACTACCCGATTGTGAACGTATTCTTTCCAGCGAGAGGGATGACTGTTGATCCACGCCAAGGCAACCGATGAGTCAGTCCAGAGGATAGTCTTGATGTGATCAATCCCCAATGTCTTCTGAACGTGGCTGGTGAGTTCCGTGAGCATCAATGCCGCTGATAATTCCAATCGTGGAACCGTAAGCCTTTTGAGAGGTGCTACTCTAGTTTTAGCACAAACAAGAGTAATTGTTGGCTCCTCGTTGATTTTCTGAGCGCGAAGGTAGACAACAGCACCCATTGCCGTTGTTGATGCATCCGAGAACCCATGAAGTTGAAATTCTACTTCACCCGTCGATGTTCCGAGCCATCGTGGAATGGCTAGTTGATTTAATTGTGCTAATTCCTCTCTGAAGGTGTTCCAACGTTGTGAATATTCCGTTGGTAGTGGATCGTCCCAGCTGAGCTTCAGACACCAAAGCTCTTGAATTAGCACTTTGGCCTTGATGATGACTGGAGAGATGAATCCCAAGGGATCGAAAATTTGTGCAATTTCCGAAAGAAGTGTCCTCTTGGTAAGTTTCGTTGTGTCGAATTTCCGTGATTTGTACTGGAACGTGTCCGTTGCTGGATGCCAACAGACTCCCAATACCTTGATGATGGATTCTTCGAAAGAAATGGTCGATGATGTAGCCGTGGAGAGACCAAGTCGATCAAGAACCTCCGGTTTGTTGCTAGCCCACTTTGCTAACGGGAAGCCGCCCGCCATACAAAGCTGTTGAAGATCTTTAATGGTTTCTTCCAGTTCTGTTTCCGTTTCTGCTCCACCGTAAATGTCGTCGACGTAACGACCTTGAGTGAGTGCAGGAACAGCTCTTGGAAACCGATGTCCTTCATCAAGTGCCAATTGTTGGAGTACTCGAAGTGACAACCATGGTGAACAATTAAGCCCATATGTCACAGTCGTCAGTTGATAAGGAATAATTTCCTTTTCCTCGTTGATCCACAAAATTCGTTGAAGATTCCAATCGTCTTCGTGCACACGAATTTGTCGGAACATCTGCTTGATGTCCGTTCCGAACACGTATCTATGACGTCTCATGTAGGTCAAGACATCCATAGCATCCACTTGTAATTTTTCTCCCGTGTAGAGAATATCATTTAATGAAATTCCCGTGGAGGTTTTACTGGAACCGTTGAAGACCACTCGTAATTTCGTTGATAGACTCTCAGCTCTCAAAACCCCGTGATGTGGAAGATAATAGGTTGTTGATGGTTCTGGAGTCGCTGGAGCCCGTTTCATGTGTTGGAGAGACTCATACTCGTTGATGAAGTCCGTGTATAATTTATTATAATTGGAATCGGACTGCAGTCGTCGATTAACTGAATAAAGTTGACGCAGTGCCGTTGACCTTGATTCTCCAAGCTCTGAAGGTGAAGCTCGAAGAGGAAGCCGAATTATGTATCGACCTGTTGAGTCTCTTCCATGTGTGGTTTTAAAATGGAGTTCGCACGCCTGGTCTTCCGGTGATGATTCCTCGATGATGCTTCTGTTGGTTCTTGGCAGTTCTTCCTGGACCCAAAATTTTTGGAGTAACTGCAGCAACTGTTCATTGGAGTCATCTTTTAGTGCGGTCAAGATTTTCCCCTTTGAACAGTCCGTGCAATTTAATGGACCGCTTAAAGTCCACCCGAAGATTGTTAGTTGGCCAACTAGTTGACTATTCTCTGGCGTAAGCGACCGATGTCTGGTGACTCTTCCGTAATTATCAGCTCCGATAAGCATGTCGATTGGTCCAGGTTTCATGAAGTGTTCGTCCGCCAGTTGAAGCTGCCGTATCGATTTTGTATTGAAGAACGAACCCGTGAATGAAGGAAGTCTCGTTGTCAGTCTCCCTAAGACATGTGCTCTTAGTTCGACCCGTTGGTGTGGTTCATGTGTTGATTCCAGACCAACTGAGACTACTCCTCTGGTGTGACCCGAACTGGTATTGCCAATACCCGTTAAATGAATCGTTGACGCCGTCCGATGAAGTTTTAGTTGATTGAGCAAGTGTTCAGCGATGAAAGTTAATTCTGAACCTTGATCTATTAGCAGCCTAGCGATGATGTAGGTGCCTGTTGATGAATATGCCCTGGCCTTGGCCGTGGCCAATAGCACACTCCGTTGATTCTCATTGGATGCTTGGTGGTGTACTACCACATTGTCTGGCCCGTAGATGCTGTGATGCGTTGGAGTTTCCGTTGCTGGCTTCCGTATGTTATTGATCACAGTTCCTGTTGATTGAACGAGTCTTTTAGGCAGTACACGCGTGTGAGTAAATTTATAAGAATATTGAAAATTTACTCACGTGGTGCCTGCTCTTTTGTTGATTGACCCGAGTCCTTTGACGTTGCTGCATCTTTGAGCCCCTTCTCGCAGATGGATGTGTGATGCTTCCCATCACACCTCAGGCAAAGCTTCTTTGATTTGCACTTGTTTGCATTGTGGCTCCCCAGGCAGTTGTAACAAATGCGTTTGTTCACGATGATTTCCCTTTTCTTCAGGACTGATAAAGCCCTGAATTTACTGCATTTGCCCACAAAATGCTCGCCTCCACAACACGCGCACTCCGTTGCTGGGTTGTTCTTAGGAGGTGGAGGAGGAGGGTCATCCCCCTGAGACACCTGGTGGCAAGCTCCCCTTTGTTGTGTTGATGGTCCGCCTGATGCACCCTTCCCTCCAGCTCCACTGACACTCAGTCCTCTTGCTGTTGAGTCCAGGAAGTCGACCAATTCACTGAGTGTTGTGAACTCCGTCGATTTCCCAGCCTTGACCTCCAGGTCCTTGCGGGTGTCTGCATCCAGTGAGTTGAGTAGTAGATGAACAATGAATTGTTCACCCAACTTTTCACATGGAATGCCCGCTGATGTTACCAGTTGGTCGAAGGTTTCCTTCGCGGTATTCCGATTTGCGGTTATCTGTTGTGCTGATGCCTTCTTGATCTTTGGCAGATCCAGCACCCGGTTGAAAAGCGTCTGCGCTATGAGTCTTGGGTTCTCATAGGCATTCCTCAGCTTTTCCCATGCTTGTGCGTAACTGTCTCCAGTGACGGGAAACGTCTTCAGTAACTCTGCAGCTGGTCCGGTCAGTGCGTTCGTTAAACGAACCAATTTCTCCACATTCGGCATATTGGTGCGACCGACCATGTTCTGGAAGAGCTCCGAAAACTCCTTCCATGCAGCCAAGTCTCCAGAGAATTTCTTGAGTGTAATTCTCTCAAGATGGTGTGTAGGCGATGGCCTTGTTGATGGATCGTTGGGGTTCCGACGTGCGTCAAGCTTGACCTTCAATCGTGAGATTGCCAAAAGACCAGACTTGCGCATCCTTGCTGCCTGTTCATCGCCCTGCATGCGATGATAATCGTGTGGAATGTTGATGTCAACCAGCACGGAAGCTCGTAGCATTCCACCTCGTGGAGGGTGGTTGTACGATCGTCCAGCATGTTGATGTCCTCATGTAGGTCCTCCATTGCTTGAACCTTGAGCAATAGCCTGTCCAACAGTCTCCGTGCGATAGCTTCTTCGCTAGGACGGAACTCTGTTGGGACTGATTGTGTTGCAGAATGCTGTACTTGAGTTTCCGTTGCATCTGCCCAATTTTCCGTGATCGTTGAGATTGGTGAAATGGACAGATTCAATTGCTGAATCTCCCCTGAGATGCCAGCTGTTGGTGACAATGGCCTAATTGGAAGCCCAGGTGGTGTTGGATTGCCGTTGAGTAACGTCGATGTAGCCGTGACCTGGCCTGTTCCATTTAAATCCCCAGTTTCATCCACCTTTTCCTCCAATTTTTCATTGTCCACTGCTTGCTGTTTGTCCTCCCCTCCTGTCTGGACTTTTTCCGTCAGGTCTGACATAACTGTAAGATATCGAAAGATAATGAGTAATGGGAAACAGATAATTGCTACGTTATCGACTGTTGAGAGGACCGATGGTAATTGTAGGTAAATACAAATTAATCGATAAAGTGGCTCACGTTCCTTTTCTTTTATCTTGTGGCGATAATCCCTGGTTGAATGGAGGGGGAGTGAGTCCGCTTTGTCTGTTGACTGGAGGGGGATCAGCCCGCTCGTGCCGTTGAGTTCCGAGAATTCGTTCGTTGTTTTCGAATGTCTGCTATCTCACTCGCGCACACGTTGATGCCTGTCCGAAATGTAAACACTCTACACAAAGGATTACTTCAGACGCTAATCCGTATCGATTTGTTTACGCAAATTCGACACTGTCTCGAAAACACCTCACTTTTGTCCGTTAATGTTCCCAATATAATTTTATCTCACAGAAAATTCCCGAATATTCTCAATTTTCCAAAAATTCTGTCACCGATTCTATCCGCCTTCGAAGGACCAAATGTTCGAGAACTCGTTGATTTGCTCTAGTGGATGGGAATCTTTGGATTTAGGATTGAGAATTTCTGGGAAAATAAGAAGGAAAACACAATTGCCGTTGATAGTCAATTTAATTCACTCCAAAAGGAGAGTCGTTGGTACAATAAACTTGTTGTTCACGCGGTAAGAAATTGGCAAAAAAATTAAACCGTTGAATTGACCGTTAATAAATGAATGATAATTGTCCGTTAATTCTCTTTGGTAATTAATAATGAAAAAACCACTGTTGAATGCACTTATCACTGCACTGGCGGTGTAGCCCCGAAATTAACTCGTTGGTATAGCCGCAATATACTCCGTTGAAAAAGCCCCAAAAAACGATGCGTAACCGATGAGGTTTCACTTAGAAGTGACGCTTGGCCAGTCAGAGTTGAAGAGTGGGGGTCAAGCCGAAAGTCTTGAGACCTTTTTGACCGACCCTGACTGACCTGTTCGACTGGGCCACAATTTTGGCGCGCAGTTTCGAACACTATGGAGCTGAGCATCATGATTTTCTCGAGAATTTTCTCTCCGTGTAGTTTTTTGAGAATACTCGGAATCTAAGTGAGATACTGTGTTCTTGCCTGAATCTTTTTTTTCGTAGAAGATTTCAAAAGCTAAAAAAAAGATTAGAGCAAATGGACGTAGCCATTACACAAATAAATTTATTAATAAATTAATTTTTCATTAATAAATTTTCAAGAGAAACAAATTCCGGAAAAAATATGCAATGCGCAAGCAGGATTTGAACCCACGACCCTCTGATTACATGTCAGGTACTCTACCGCTGAGCTATTGCGAGTTACTATATTTACCATCGAATTTTTGATTCTCACATCTTTTCTCCACCTCCCATCCACGAGGCAATGTCGCCATTAAACAAATAAATTTATTAATAAATTAATTTTTTATTAATAAATTTTTAAGAGAAACAAATTCCGGAACAAATATGTAATGCGCAAGCAGGATTTGAACCCACGACCCTCTGATTACATGTCAGTTGCTCTACCGCTGAGCTATTGCGAGTTACTATATTTACCATCGAATTTTTGATTCTCACATCTTTTCTCCACCTTCCATCCACGAGGCAATGTCGCCATTAAACAAATAAATTTATTGATAAATTAATTTTTTATTAATAAATTTTTATCTCCATTAGATTTTCGTATATTCGCAAGGCAAAAAACCATTGAAACAATTCCTCTATTCATGAATCTATTTTTTGTCGTAGGACTCTGATGAATATCTGGGGAACTGAGCGAGATTTATTCATTTATTTATTCGTTTATCAAGACCCAACAGCTCGAGAGCCAATAACAGGGTCACATTATATACATAATACAAAAATAAGAAAAAAAACAAACAATTTTATATTAAGTTTCGTAACAATATCTATTGTACACATAATCTTTCAAGGTCTAGATCTTATTATATTTTCCGTCACGGCGGCAATAATTGCTGCAGGTAAAGATGTAAAAAGGTCCAAACAATCTTCACATTCAACGAACAATTGATTCACAGCTGTTAGATAGGTTGATAAATAAATACAGCAAATGAATCAATGTAAATTAATTGGTATATTATAATAATTAAGTGGATGACTTTGGATAAAAGTAATTATAAAATTATAACGTGTTTTTACATTTTGAAGTAAAAAACTGGAGCAATGCGAGAGATAAGAGATAGTAAATACAATAGAAAGAATCAATAAATTGCTCCATCTGAAGTTAAATTATTGATATCAATCTGCCGATACCTGAGTAGAAAATTTAGTAAGGACATTATAAGGTCCTCATAAGGTTTGTCCCGCGTACCTATAGGGACATCATAGGGCATACCTCATGAGGACATCACCATGATCGTCACGCAGTTACCCTGTGATGAACCCGTCAGAGGCACCTTATCGGGACATGACAACCGTACCCTACAACTACCTGATCGGGTATCCATGGGGATTGGGTAGGGTAGCCTTGTTATACATTCATTCACATGAATTTTTATCAATGATAATGATTTATTGTTCACTTTGGAAGATATCACTTAACGGTTAATAGGAATAGGACAATATCAGTTACAAATACAACGTTCGCTGCTCTTTCATTTTTGAGCATCATTTCATGGCATCATTTCATTCTCCTGACATGTCCCAGCACATGAGCTGTTTTCTTCCAGGATCCCAGAAAATCCAAGAGGCCGAAACAATCTCGATGACAAGCTTATCACTCGGGTCGTTCACGAATACAACCAATTTGAAAATGTATTCTTCCATTATGACTCTTCAGCTAGTGAAAGGAAAAATAGAATTCATAATTAGAATGATTGACTCGAATATTCCACATTTTTTTGCCAAGCTATTCATTACATCCATCCACCAATATTCGATCGATGATAAAACGAGGTTATGTTGTTTGCAAACAACATTTCAATACACCGATCGAAACCAATCCAAATTCATCATAACATAGCACTAAGTGCTTCAGATGATCAATTAGATTTCTTTTTGTTATTGAATATAAATAAAATTCACATCATCTAAAAAATCGATACCCGGATATTCAATCGATGGTTAAGCGAGGTTACATCCTTCCAGAATAAGCATTCTAGTACACGGACCAACACTCATTCCAAAAATGATATTGAATAATATTAGATTACTTTATTTATTTAATTAGAGGATTTTCTATAATGACTGACCTTCTCGCTGCAATTAAATCTTGATTTTCCTTCACCTCGTGAATTTCTTCTGTGAACCAAGCCGGCCGCAACAGACTGATGCTACACACAGGTAGCACGCTAGTCGACTGATGCAACAATGAACTACGTGATATTTACGAAGAACAGATGTTTTGTTGAATGAAATAATTGCTATTTTGTCAATTCATACAAATGAAAATGATCTGATGCATCGCACTTTATTAAATTTCTTCTCAATCTGGACTCCCAAGATTATTTATAGCACATACACAAACTCATTTCGAGATTGGCAGATGACGCTTCAGTGTCTCCTCTCTGAAGTGCGCGAAATTTGAATGTGTATAGTAGAGTGTCTCAAAAAAATCGAATACTTTTTTTTTCTCGGGGCACATTGAGAAATCGTCGAAGTATCTCTAAAAAAAGATGCTGTAAAAATTTGAGCTCTTAATATTAATATTTAGAGGTGGCGCTTTGTAATTTTCTATTTCCCATTTGAATAACATAGGAAAATGTTCTTTTGAATTTTTGAATTTTGTAACGTGATAACGAGCTACTTCACAGGTAAAACCGAATCAGTCTTTATAGGAAATTGAATGCTCTACAAAAAAGGTCTGATTGACACTTTGCGTAAGTCAAGCTGTTTTAAAGATATCGAGCTTCAAACTTCAAACTGTTTAAAATTACGCTTTGTTTTTTTCTTAAACACAAAAAAAATAATTTATATGTATTAAAAACCCATTATTAGTAACTTGAGATAAAAAATATGCATATATTTAATGGAATGCATATCCAAAATTCTCAATAATTTGACAAATGCTAATTTCTATTCATTTTTAGCGAAAAATACACCCAGCAAAAAAATTAAGGGAACGGTAAATTTTGTCAGTTTTTTGCGTGATTTTCAAATGGCTGTAACTTCGCCAAAAAAAATCGTATCAGAATAAAAAAAAAATCGTTGGAAAGCTTGAAGTCTCTACTCTTGAAATCTTGAGATGAAAATTTTTTATGACCATTCGTTATAACGAGATAGGAGAGTTGAAAGTGGAAAATTTTTTTTTCTTTTTTTTTCATTTTTTGAACTTGTTCCACGGACTTCAAAAAAAATTTCTCGACTTAACCCTTATAAAGATCGTGTAGCCTGGTCTTTCAGCTCCAATTTCTTTTTTTTTTCCCTACGACCCTTTGTTGCTGAGATATTGTCGATTGAATCAAAAAATACCCTTTTGTCTTTAATCGTCGATATCTCAGGAACTACTGATCGCACAGCGAGCGGATGACGAGATTCGTAAACTTGAATAAATTTCCTGTGAGATTCTTGCACTGCTTGATTGAAAAAAAATTTTCTTCCAATTTTAAAATTTGTTCGAAAAAGTACCAAAAAATTGCGTTTTTTTCCTTTTTTGAAAATTGCCCTGCATTTTGCGAATTTTGCAAAAATTAAAAATGTTTCAACATTTTTCTTTAGTATAATCTGTGCTGGAACACCCCCTGAATTTTCAAGCCAATCGGTTCGACCGTTTTTTTTTCCCGAACGAACAAAGTTTCAGCAAAAATTAAAGGAACACTTTTTTGTGCCCTAAACACCAATTAATGATGATTAGGGCTGAAAATGTTTTTTCTCCGTTATTTTTCCGTGATTTTTCATGCAAAATTTGTTGAATTCCATCGAAAAATGAGAACAATGAAAAATGAAGAAAAATCAATAAAAAAATTGAAATTTTGTTTTTCATTAATCAATAAAAAATTCAATTTTTTTTTAATCAATGGAAAATTAGAAATTTTATCTTCTTTTGAAAATCAATGAAAAAATCAATTTTTGTTCTCCAAAAACCAGTAGAAAACTTGGAAAAAAAATTCGAAAAATGAAAAAAAAACACCGGAATCGCATTTGATTTGGAGAGATAGTGACTCAGCAGATTTTTTCAAACAATTTTTTTTTTCAATTTTTTTTCGTTTAAAAAAATTGTTTTTCCGATTTTTTTTATTGATTTTTCTTCATTTTTCATTGTTTTCATTTTTCGATGGAATTCAACAAATTTTGCACGAAAAATCACGGAAAAATAACGGAGAAAAAACATTTTCGGCCCTAATCATCATTAATTGCTGTTTAGGGCACAAAAAAGTGTTCCTTTAATTTTTGCTGAAACTTTGTTCGTTCGGGAAAAAAAACGGTCGAACCGATTGGCTTGAAAATTGAGGGGATGTTCCAGCACACATTAAACTAAAGAAAAACGTTGAAACATTTTCAATTTTCGCAAAATTCGCAAAATGCAGGGCAATTTTCAAAAAAGGAAAAAAACGCAATTTTTTGGTAGTTTTTCGAACCAATTTTAAAATTGGAAGAAAATTTTTTTTCAATTAAGCAGTGCAAGAATCTCACAGGAAATTTATTCAAGTTTACGAATCTCGTCATCCGCTCGCTGTGCGATCAGTAGTTCCTGAGATATCGACGATTAAAGACAAAAGGGTGTTTTTTGATTCAATCGACAATATCTCAGCAACAAAGGGTCGTAGGGAAAAAAAAAGAAATTGAAGCTGGAAGACCAGGCAACACGATCTTTATAAGGATTAAGTCGAGAAAATTTGTTTGAAGTCCGTGGAACAAGTTGAAAAAATGAAAAAAAAAGAAAAAAAATTTTCCACTTTTAACTCTCCTATCTCGTTATAACAAATGGTCATAAAAAATTTTCATCTCAAGATTTCAAGAGTAGAGACTTCTAGCTTTCCAACGATTTTTTTTTCATTCTGATACGATCATTTTTGGCGAAGTTACAGCCATTTGAAAATCAAGCAAAAAACTGACAAAATTTACCGTTCCCTTAATTTTTTTGCTGGGTGTATTTTTCGCTAAAAATGAATAGAAATTAGCATTTGTCAAATTATTGAGAATTTTGGATATGCATTCCATTAAATATATGCATATTTTTTATCTCAAGTTACTAATAATGGGTTTTTGATACATATAAATTATTTTTTTTGTGTTTAAGAAAAAAACAAAGCGTAATTTTAAACAGTTTGAAGTTTGAAGCTCGATATCTTTAAAACAGCTTGACTTACGCAAAATGTCAATCAGACCTTTTTTGTAGAGCATTCAATTTCCTATAAAGACTGATTCGGTTTTACCTGTGAAGTAGCTCGTTATCACGTTACAAAATTCAAAAATTCAAAAGAACATTTTCCTATGTTATTCAAATGGGAAATAGAAAATTACAAAGCGCCACCACTAAATATTAATATTAAGAGTTCAAATTTTTACAGGATCTTTTTTTAGAGATACTTCGACGATTTCTCAATGTGCTTCGAGAAAAAAAAAATATTCGATTTTTTTGAGACACTCTAGTGTATAGTGTAGCAGAAACTTTCAAAGAATAGAGTCTAGTGACTGTAATTATCTCTAACTCACACGTATATTGCTTCAGTCGCTCACACTATCGAAACGCTGAGGATACTTGTATGTGTGTGTTTAAATCCAAATATAATTACTATTATATGAGTAGAATTATATGAACTGAGGATCTCATAATTATGCCCTGATGATGTTGCGATCGGGTATGCCCCCATTGAAGATAGTCTGAGTGGACGCTCGGTTCATCCTGAGTGTTCCCTGATGGTGTATTCATCATGAATACCCGATCAGGTATACAAACGGGATAGCCCTATAAGTTCCTGATGAGGAGCTTGTGAGGCCAAACCACAATCGGGTAAACCTTACTGAATCCTGATACTGGATGCGTTGGGTAGATCCCGACTAGGCATTACCTCATGATTTCCCAATATCCAATTGGATTTACCTTATGAGTTCCCGATGATGAACCAGTTAGGTTTCCCCTGACCGGTTAAACCCTACTGCATCCCAATGATGACATGATGGGGTGTAGGGGATATCCTGACAGAATTTCTACTCGGGTAATAAAGATAACTTTGATATCTCTAACACCTCCCCTTCAAAGTAATCTTTCTGAAACAATGTAATGACAACTGATTATTTATTATACATTAATGTTCAGCCCCATTCCAAGTAAACAGTTTCTATGTTTCAAATTACTGAGTCCCTCGGTCAGTACATCGGCAGACATCTCATCAGTTGAAACATTCCAATTTCAATAAATCTTGTTCTACAATATCGCTTATATAATGATGCCGAACATCAATATGTTTAGATCGTGATGGGATTGATTGACTGTAAATTAGCTTCTGTGCACTCTGACTATCATTTTCAATTATTATATTATCACAGTCAAAATTCAGTTCTTCTAGAAAACCACGTAGATACATAGCCTCTCTTGCTGCTTCAGACATGGCCATGTACTCAGCCTCAGTACTTGATAGTGCTACAGTTCGTTGCTTTTTACATTCCCAACTGATAGGACCAGCAGCTAGAATGAAGGCAGAACCGGTAAAAGATCGTCGATCAATGATGTTGCCTCCCCAGTCAGCATCTGCCATGCCAAACAATTCGTATCCAGTATTTCGGTATTTTATGCCATAATTCGCTGTTCCTTTCAAATACCGAAGTACTCTCTTAGCAGCCTTCCAATGAATTTCCTGATAACAAGTATTGAACTGAGACAAGTAGCTGACCGCAAACGAGATATCGGGTCTAGTTGAAATAGCCAGATATAAAAGACTTCCTATTAAATGTTGATACGGAAATCGATCATCTTTACACTTATTTTTCTCAAATGGTAAACTCAAATTAACTTCAATGGGCGTTGCTGCTGCTTTACATTCTGCCATTCCAAATTTTTCAATAATTTGTCTCGTATATTTCTCTTGAGTGAGACAAACTTCATGTTTATCTAAATTTTGACGAAATTCGATTCCCAGGCACGTATTAACCAAGCCAATATCCTTTATTTTGAATCTGCTCATCAACGTCTTCTTCACTCCATTTATCCAATTCCTTTCATTTGAGGCAATTAAAATGTCATCAACGTAGATAGCTAATAACAATATTTTATCTTCATTTTGAATATAAAATAAACATTTATCTTGAAGAAACGGTTGTAAATTCATTTTTGTCAACTCTTCTCTCAGTGTTCTGTACCACTGTACCCCTGACTGTTTTAAACCATATAATGCTCTTTTTAATAAACAAACATTATCATTTCCATTTTCCATAGTTTCGTTCCATTCTTCAGCAGTATTGATCATTTTTTCATCATCAATAACTTCATGCTTGATGCCAACAGCTTCACCTCCAAGTATTTTATTTAATATCAACTTCAATTTAATTGGCATTTCCATGTAAACATTCTCATTCAAATTACTATTTAAATATGCCGTTACGACATCCATCTGATGAATTTCCAAATTCATTTCGGCTGCAATTGCCGATAGCAGTCTGATTGATGTCATTCGTACTACTGGTGAATATGTCTCTATATAATCCTCACCAAAACGTTGAGCACATCCCTTGGCAACAAGTCTCACTTTTTTCTTTATGTTTATTCCATCATTCTTAGTTTGTAATACCAATCGATTATTGATAACTTTTCGATCATGAGGCCTTTCAACAATTTTCCATGTTTCATTACGTAACATAGCCAAATATTCTTCTTCAAGTGCTATACCCCATGCTTCAGATTCATCACTCATCTCAGCTTGATTCCATGTCTCAGGAATTCCATCAACAATTAAATTAGCAAATACTTCATCATCTAAATCATCTGTATCATCTCCAAAATCGTTCTCATAATCCGTGAAACTGGGAGCACTGTATAATTTTCGTGGTCTACCTCTGGAACCAGCACGACTGAGTGAGGGTCTACCTCTCCCTCTCTTCTTCTGTCGATATACTGGATTTTCAGTATCTTTTCTGCTTTTACTCGAATTCGGAGTATCAATTAATACCTTCTCATTGTTTACTTCGGGTTGAATTTTTTCTTCATGCTCAATATTCTCTTCATCCTTCTCTTCGGACTCATTCTCATTATTCTCATCATTATTTACAATGTAAAATTCTGCATAATCATCTTGAAACGCTGGCTCATCAATGAATTTTACATCACGGCTAGTAATAATTTTCTTTTCTTCAGGTGACCATAATCGATATGCCTTTGATACTTTTGAATAACCGACTAAGACACAAGCAGTAGCTTTTGAAGACAATTTTCCACCTGATCTCTTTTTATCTAAGACAAATGCTTTACAACCGAAATTTCTCATGTAATTTAAAGTAGGTATTTTACATGTCCATAATGTGTATGGTATTTGTCCATTTATTGATTTACTTGAACAACGTATATGAACAGCTGTATTGACTGCTTCAGCCCAGAATCCTGGACTCATATTCCCTTGACGTAATAAACACCTTGCCATTTCCAGTAAAGTCCTGTTGAATCTTTCAGCGATCCCATTTTGTTGGGGAATATAAGCAGCAGTCAATCTTCGCTGAATTCCTTCTGTTCTTAAAAATTCATCAAAATCGTTATTTAAAAATTCTTTACCATTATCAGTTTGCAAATATTTAATGTTTCTTCCAGTCTGTTTCTCAACACGAGCTTTGAAATTTTTAAATGCTTCAAAAACGCCAGATTTTTCATTCAAAAATTCAAATTCGCACCAGCGAGATTTATCATCAACAAAAATGGCAAAATATTTTGATCCTGAAATTGATGAATGACGCGATGGTCCCCATACATCTGCATATACAACCTCTAATAAATCTTTGGTTCTTTCAGCCTCAACTTTCTTAAATGGTAGTCTCGTTGCTTTCTCTGTTGCACAAATTTCACATGGAGGTAATTCATCCAATTTCTTCACCGTTAAACCATATACTTTCTGTTCTCTAATCATTTGTTTTAACGTTTCTTTATTCACGTGTCCAAGTCTGTAATGCCACATCTCAATTTCATTTCTTGGCTTCTATGAATTAATCTCTTGAGAAACTTTAGCTTCTTCCTTTTCATCTAATACATAGTATAAATTTCCTCGTCTCACTGCCTTCATCAGTACTTCTCCATTTTTATCCAATACCAGAGCATCATTTTTTCTAAATTTTACTTCATAATCTCGATCAGTAATTTTTGGAACAGGAAGTAAATTAGTACGTAAATCAGAGACGTAATAAACTTTGTCTAAATTTACCTTTAGTAACTGATTGTCATTTTTAACTTGTAATTTAACATTACCAACTCCAGTAATTTCAGTCGAGTTCTTATTCGCTAAATTAAGTGATTTATTAATTGTTGTTATTTTATTGAATAAGTTTTTGTTTGAAACCATGTGAGAAGAACTGCCGCTATCGAGACACCAAACTTTTGATTTTAAATTCTCTATTTCATTTGTATTCAGCATTGCAATCTCTTGAACTGAATTATTCTGATCATTGTTAAAATTATTTTCTCCTATTGTAGCTTGACTTGCCATTTGAGAATTATTTAAATTTACATGACAATTTTTAGCAATATGTCCAAGCTTTTTGCATCGGAAGCACTCAATCTTTTTACGTGGAAAAGCTCTCGAATTATTCGTGTGATTTTTATTAGTATTAAATTGATTATTTTGTTGATTATCTCGATAATTACCTTGATGATTACCTTGATAATTATTTCGACCAAAATTGCCTCCTCCAGATTTATATCCATTTGAATTATTTTGTCCCCCTGAATTTCTGACAAACATTGCATCTTGATTTTGTTGATTATCATTTACATTCTTCCTTGATTCATAATCTTCCATAATTTTAATCATCAATATATCAGGTTTAACAATATCGTCTCTAGTAATTATTGCTCTCCTGAATGCTTCGAATGATGGTGGCAAACTTTGAATTAATAAAATTGACAACAAGTCTTCATTAATTTTTATCCCGATTTCTGCTAATTTATCCACTGTATTGAAATATTCTAATAGATAATTTGTCAGATCATCATCTTCATTCATCTTTTGTGAAACTATTCTTTGAAGTAACTGCGCTTTCCTCGCAGGACCTCGTGACTGGTAAATCGACTCCAATTTCAACCATGCTTCTATTGACGTTTCACAATATTTTATATGTGAAATTTCTGATCCATCCACTGCCAATAAAATATCTGCCAATGCACTTTCATCTTTTTCTTCCCATTTCGCTTTTTGTACCAATGTAGATGCTGCAGCAGTTACATTTTGCACCTTGTTCTACTTGAGGTCATGTCAATTTTCCATTAACATAACCCCATAAACCAGCTTTTATCAACGCCGCTTTCATCCGCAGTCTCCATGTGTCATAATTATTTCGATCTAACTTTTCAATTTTAATTGCATGTTCACTCATCTTTAATTAACAAAATCAATCTGATGTTTCACTGAATTAATTTGATTTCCTCAAAAATTCTTCTCAAAATTCTTCTATGAACAACTCGACAACGTGCTCAATCACTCTCATTATTTTCTCTCAATTTTAATGATAAATATTGCCAACCCTGGGCCCATAACCTGTTAGATAGGTTGATAAATAAATACAGCAGATAAATCAATGTAAATTAATTGATATATTATAATAATTAAGTGGATGACTTTGGGTAAAAGTAATTATGAAATTATAACGTGTTTTTGCTTTCGAATGGAAGCATTGTAAACGCGATTTTTATCGATTTCGAGATTTCATCGGAATATGACTCAGAATGATTCAAAACGTCGAGAAATGTTATTTTTAAAAAATGTCTGTATGTGTGTGTGTGTGTGTGTGTGTGTGTATGTGTGACAGATATCGGCTCATTGCTCAGCAATGGTAATACTTGGTGAGCCGAAAATTTAACAGTACTTTCCCTCCCCGTGCAAATTGCTGTCAGTGAAATTTCAGCGAAATCGGTTAAGTACTTTTCGAGAAAATTCGAATTTTCGAAAAATCGTTTTTTCAACTTTTCTTCGCGAAAAATTGATTCTCAGCCCCCACTCTCAGCGATGGAATAGATCTCATTGGAACTCACAATTTTCACTCGGGGTAAATTTTGCTCAGATTTTTCGTTTGCAGATAATTTCAATTACAGTGTTTTTTATCCTGAATTTACTATACACGCTAGCTCAAAAACTATTCGAGTTAGAGACTTCAAATTTCACCAGTTTGTGCATCTAATGAGTGAAAAGTCTGGTATTGAAATTGGGCGAAATCGCTCCAGTAGTTTCTGAGATATTGTCCAAAAACCATTTTATGAGAAAAGGTTATATCTCCAAAACTATCCAAGCGATTACATCCAAGTTCAGCTTAAAAGATTCATCTCAATGAGCCCCACAAATGGTGAGAATTTCAGTTTTTCAGAAGAAGTCTCTTGTAAGGAGGTTCGATATATTAGTTTTTTTCAAAAATCACGGTTTTCCTTAGCTTTCTCCCTAGGAACACTACTATTTTTTATTTCACCATTCGAAAGTAGACAATTTTTTCTACAGGTACCTTTTCATTCTGACGACATTCAGAAAAAATAGAAATCCTATTTGGAACCCGAACTTCAATTTTTCAGATCTGTCGTAGGATCTTCCATTTATGATTGAAAGATTGTTTTATTTTTTGTGGTAAACATGAATAAATAAAGTTCACTAAAGATCGAACCATCATTAAATTTGTCCTTACAAGCGAATTTACTTCGTGCAAATGTCCACTTATGACAATTGTTGTGAAACCAAATTTCGTTACTGCATTTAGAATAATGAAAAAAATAAATTGTAATCTCATGGATAATTTATATAAAAATTCCATTCGGAAGCATTTTGCCAATCGAATTGGCAAAATATGAAATGTCGCACACGGAGTGGGGCTTGCGAATAACGCACAGGATATAACGCTTCTGCTTGTTACATTTTGGAGTAAAAAACTGGAGCAATACAAAAGATAAGAGATAGTAAATACAATAGAAAGAATCAATAAATTGCTCCGTCTGAAGTTAAATGATTGATATCAATCTGCCGATAATAAAGATGACTTTGATATCTCTAACAACAGCCGTACATGCCCTATATACTGGGGATGACAACGGTAAATTAGACTTAGGGAAGGGGAGGTAGAATATTGCCTGATTTTTAATAGGTAAATCAACCAGAAATTGTGGACAGTCTACCATACCCCTCACCAACTTCGCCATGAAGCTGATCGCCGATATAGCCCGTCTTTCTTCTAGCGAGAGAATCTTATGATTGGCAAGGATTTCATACATGTCAGAACCATGCCCTAAGTAAACCCCCGTCTCTTTCCAATGAAGGAACTTCAGAAATCTGCACTGCACCATCTCCAATTTTCTTACTTGGTTTTGGTAGCATGGTGACCATACCAGATTGGCATATTCAATCTTTGATCTAACTAAGCTGAAGTATCGTACTTTGATGGCCGCACAATTTGTGAAGTTCCTACAGATTCTCATTATGAAGCCCAAAATTCTTTTAGCGGATGGAACCACTAAGCCAATATGCGGCACAAACGTCAGGCGACAGTCAAATGTAACACCAAGGTCCTTCACTACTTCTTTAGTCTCAAGTTCCTTGTTATTAATCACATACTGGAAGTTAATGACATTTCTTCCCTTCGCATATGACATTTTTACACACTTGTCAGCATTTAGACAAAGCTTGTTTCTCTCACACCAATCAGTGAATCTACTAATATCCCGCTGGAGGGAAATAGCATCATCCAGAGTCCTTATGATTCGAAACAGTTTCGTATCATCTGCATAAACAAGTACATTGCACTCAAGATCATTACTCACATCATTGAGGAAGATATCAAAAAGGAGGCCTCCTAAGTTTGACCCCTGAGGCACACCCGATGTTGGGTAGAAAACATTGGAATAGTGCCCATCATACGTTACCACACATGACCGACCAGTTAAGTACGACTCTAGCAATTTGTACATACACGACCCTACACCTAAATTCCTCAGTTTACCTAATAACAATTCTATATCCACCTTATCAAATGCCTTAGAGAACTCCGTATAAATCACATCAGCCTGTAAACCCTCAGAGAGTGCAGTATCCGAATATTGAGTCATCAACAAGAAATTGGTGACAGTTGACCTCATGGGGACAAAACCATGCTGATCATCGACACCTCTGCAGAGAAAATCCCCATTAGACGAATATGAATGCACTCCTCCAAGACCTTTAAGAATGTTGACAGAATAGCAATCGGCCTGTAGTTTTCTATTAACGATTTATCCCCTTTCTTGTAAACCGGACAGATTTTTGCTATTTTCCGTTCCTTTGGGAACGTACCCGATGACAGACCTATATCGAAAATACGCAGTAAGGGGGTTACAAATAAGTTAACATGGCTTTTCACAACATTATTCGGTACAAAGTCTAGACCAGCTGTTCTCTTATTCGGCAGAGACATAATTGCATCCCTCACCTCTGATGCAGTGAATCGGTCATTATCACCCATCATTTGCAAATCATTGATTTCACTTATTGCACAGTCTGTAGTTGGCGAATAGACCTTACTAAAATAATCCGCGAATGCATTTCAATTTCTTTTGGATTTTCAATTGTCATCCCACCATACATCATTACTCTTGGAATACGATAATACTAACGGAGCCTTCAACTCTTTTAATGTATTCTCTAATGCTGCATGAATCATACCACTTAAGTTGTGTCTAATCGCTTCATACTGATCTCTATGGAGATGATGCAATTTTTTATAGGAACTCTTCTTGTACTTTTCAAAATTCTCTACAGAAAAACTGATGAGAAGAATTCCGTTATCTCGCTCAGTTTCCCAGATATTTTCGACAAAACGGATATTAAAAGCAAAAGAATATGAAGTTTGTAGACAAATTGATTTATCCGTAATTTTCTTCGAATATCCCGGAATTTAAGCGAGTCAGAGCAATTTTGCACGAATCCTTCTTTATAGGGAGTTTTGAGAGCTATAAGAAAGGATTGAAGCAAAACTGCTCCATTTTGATCAATTTGTGGTGTATTCGCAAAAAACTGATTAAAAACAAGCAGGAGCCCCATTACTTGTGAGTAATTTGAAAATCTTACATTTAATATTCTGCCAATGCAATTGGCAGAAAGCTTCCGAATTGATTTTTTAATTTCAAATCTACCATCACTGATCTTCTTCATATCAATCACTTCAATTCATGTTCTTTTTGTTAAATATGATATCTCTTTGGATGTTCTGAAATGGTGAGAATTCTCTCATTTGCTATGAGCAACAAAATCCTTTTTTATCATCATAGTCCGACTTTTGGAACATCTTGATTCATATTCCATTAAAATCTTGAGCTTCAATTTTAGAGTCAATTTAGCTAAGGCCCTGTTTCACCGGGGGATAATGGCCATTACTATAATGACGATTAAGGAAAAATTAAGTTAAAGTCTGAAATTAACTTAATGCCGATTATCTTAATTTGGTGGTGAGGGAAAATATGGCAGTGATATAGGTAGGGGGAGTAACTGCAGTGACAGGATTCGTAACCTATAAAAATTATTTTGTCCAACAGAGTTAAAGCGGATGGATCAAATCAAAAGAAAATATAGAAAAAAAATGTTTCAATTACATTTCTTCCCACTGAGGACTTAATATTTCAAGAGGTTAAGTCGCCATTTTCCGCCATTTTTTCATACGTGATCTTCTTCAGTTATCACGATTTGAATCTTAATTGGTATTAAGAAATCGTGTGATAGCTGCGTGGCTAGAGTAGAAAACTGGTAATCCTATGGTCCCGGGTTCGATCTCGCTGAAGGACACTTTTTTTTCGATTTTTTTTTCTTTAAAAATTTCAAATTTTATGCATTTGTTTAGTTAAGATTTCAGATTTTCATTCATTTTTCATTTTCTCTAACAATTTAAAATTTTTAATTTTGGATTTTGTGCAGATCCAATTCGATCTGATCAGATCTAAGGAACTCAAATCTAATTAGATCAAATTAGATCTGATCAGAGCGTGCCAATTTTCAGATCTGCTCAGATCTAATGAACTCAGACCTAATTAGATCTCATCAGATCTGAACATTTTTTCCTGGGTAGTTGAGTTTTTTGAGAATACTCGAAAATGAAGGGAATAGAGCGACTTCATTCTGAGCTGTTTTGTCAATAATTTCAAGAGCTACAAAGAAAGATCAGGTCAAAATAGCTCTACCTCGTTTAGTTTCCTAGATATTCTCTGAGAGTCATTGGAACAGAGAGTCACTTTCCTCTTAAATAAGTCGATTTTTGTTATTAGTTTCTGAGGAATATTTCGGAAACTAAGAGAATTTGTGTAATTTCACCGTAATTTTGCCCTAATCCTTTTGTGGAAAATTTCTAACGCTGGAAAAAAATGAAGGTAAATGGGCGTATCTCCATTAGATTCCAGAATATTCTCTGAAAATATCATTGAAACGGAGAATTCATCTAATTGTCTCTTTTTTATCATGAAAGTGTGCTAAATATGTCGAAAACTAAGCGAGATGAACTGATTTTGCACGAACGCTTTTTTGAAGAGAATTTCAAGAGTTACAAAACGAAATTGGAACAAAATCATTCCATCTCAACCAATTTGCAAGATATTCACAAAAAATTATGACTTAAAAAAATTAATCTTTCCGAATCTGTCATACCCTTCGTGGAAATCGAGTGGTCAGATTCTGTAGAAAAATGACAGAAGCTGTCGAATTCTGTAGAAATACATCAAAACTGGCTGACAATCTATGTCAGATTTCGTCAAAATTTGGTCAGAATCGGACATACTCAATAAAAAAAAAAATCGGACATACATTGATCATATTTGACACTTTCGATCAAAAATTGACTATTTCTATCCGTAAATTGGAACAAGCAGGTCAGATATCGTCATATTTATTCAGAAAAAAGTCATAATTCGACAAATTATCGAAGAATCTGCCATGATTTGTCATAACTCTGGTGTGAATAGGGATGGCGAATTTGTCGAAAAATGGCATGATGTGAAATATTCTTACAGAATCTATCATAAAATGTCATACTTTGAAGTTTTTTCGTATGTAATTGTAGAATAATTTCACTGTGGTGTATTGACTTTTGTTGTCAAAACATGAAAGAAATATCAATTGGGACATCATCATATTTTATCAAATTTTCCTACAGAAAGTTGTATCATAATTTAACCCTCCACTAAGGAGGCTATCAAACGGGTATTATTCTTTCAAGGGGTATGGAATAAACCAATAGGGATAATATCAGAAATGCGGTGATTTTGTTGCCTAACACGGTCCTTGCACGATCGAATTGTCACAGAAAACTTGCTCGCCGATTTTAATTTATGACTTCTGAAATGATAGTGGACTTGGGGACTGGTTTTTTACAATGCGCGCACTAGCGGCGCCTTCAGAACTACCAATTTCACTCATACACATAACATTATACGACATATTTTAATCCTCAGAAGATGATATAATCTGTCATGATTCGACATTATATATTCCATTCTATCACTTTCCAGCATGATTTTACATTTTCCAACATGCCTCCAAGAATTACTGTTCGTCCGAATATGAAATTATATGGCATGTTATGATAGAAAATATTTAACAAAATTTGAAATATGCTGAGATTATTCCTAATATTTTCTCATCTGTTATGTCCGAAGATGTCCGTCGCGTCTGAGGACTATTTATTTTAGAATACAAAAACTTGAATCATGATTTTATTTATAATGAACGCGACTATGTTTTGTACCTTTTTATGTCGTGTTGAGGGAATATTTTTTTAATGGATTTTTAGGACTTTTAGAAAAAAGGAGATCTTGAGTGTTTCATAAAAGAGATGTACACGATTTCAATTTCATTTGACACAAAATAATCTATTCAGATAAAAGAAATATAAACAAAATCTTACACTGTGTTTTACCATTGATTTTCTGTTCGGAAAGGCTGGAATTCTTTTGATATATTATAAGAAGAGTACTCAGTTTCCTTCTAAATGATTTATATTAACGTTATTGTTTTATTCAAGAGATGATTCCCTCGACCGTCTTCCGTAAAGGCTTTCGAATACCAGGGAAGTTATCTTCAATCACCAATCAGATTATTACTATTTTAACTAATTTTAATCTTTGGGTTGTTTGTTTTGTAATGAGTTCGTTCACAGTAAAAAAATAACTTCACACCTTTATTCGACCTAACGAGAGGCTACTCTCGATTCAAGACTACCGTTTGCCCAATAATTAATTAATAAAACCCCCTTTTACGGTTATTTGAATTCTATTAACAATTAAAGATCGACTTGGCGTTCCGTTGCCTAGTGTTAGTTTTTCTCACACGACAATTCTGCTTGACGATTGGTGAACGTCTGATGAAAAACGCGAAAACAATCATTTTTTTAAACTTCGAAAATCGCCTGGTTATTGTCCTTTACGGAAAAGCAATAATCAGCGATTTCGAAATGGAAAAGGCATAATGAAAAAGAAATACTGCAGCCTTTGCAGTATTGCGGGTTATCCACCTCGGGGTAAATAACTCTATTTTATTTCTAAATGTTTTAAATGAATAAAAAATTTGCGAACATAACAGCCCCTTCTTGGTAAGTTCTCTTAAAGGGAACTTGCCAAGAGTTAGCCGAAAATTTATAAAAACCCAAAAAAATGTTTACGAACAACATTTGAAATTTCCCGCGCTTCTATACGGCCGAACGGCGGCAGCACCTCGTGGCAATGCACGGCGGGTAGCCATGCGCTTGGTGACCTTGAGTGCGGCGAGATTTGAAAATGCTGATATAGCGCATTTTCTTTGATCTCTCGCACTCAAGTTATAACTGAAAAAGGTGTGAAGTATTCTCACGTAGCGGACAAAAAAGAAGTTTTCAAAAAAAAATTACAGTGAAAAGAAAAAAAAAACGTAAAAAGCAAGTGAAAAACAATAAATAAATAAAAAGAAATAGTTTGTGTAAACAATTTCACTTAAGTACCATTCTTATCTTCTTTCCTTTTCTCTTATTTTATGATTAAATCTAAGCAATAAAACCCTCCAGATAATAATAATAATAACCCCTAAGATTCTACTTAATTTGCGAGAGGTCCCCCCCCTTGTATTATTATTTTATTTTCATTATATATATATATTTTTTTTATATGTATATATATTTTTTTTTACATTATTACTTTTTTTTTTTTGTAAATTATTCAGGGTTTTGATCTGGGGGATAATTATCTCCTCAATATCCCTCAAATCAAGAATTTTATCCCAAAATTATATTTTTTCCCTTTTTTTGCGTCCGAATGGAAGCATTGTAAACGCGATTTTTTTCGATTTTGAAATTTCATCGGAATATGACTCAGAATGATCCAAAACGTCGAGAAATGACATTTTTAAAAAATGTCTGTATGTGTGTGTGTGTGTGTGTGTGGGTGTGTGTGTGTGTATGTGTGACAGATATCAGCTCATTGCTCAGCAACGGTAATACTTAGTGAGCTGAAAATTTAACAGTACTTTCCCTCCCCATGCAAATTGCTGTCAGTGAAATTTGAGCGAAATCGGTTGAGTACTTTTCGAGAGAACTCAAATTTTTGAAAAATCGTTTTTTCGACTTTCCTCCGCGAAAATTTGATTCACAGCCCCTACACTCAGCGACGAAATACATCTCATTTGAACTCACAATTTTCACTCGGGGTGAATTTTGCTTAGATTTTTCGTTTGCAGATAATTTCAATTACAGTGTTTTTCATCCTGAATTTACTATACACGATAGCTCAAAAACCATTTGAGTTAGAGACTTCAAATTTCGCCAGTTTGTGCATTTAAGAAGCGAAAAGTTTGGTATTGAAATTGGGCGAAATCGCTCCAGTAGTTTCTGAGATATTAGCCAAAACCCATTTTATGAAAAGAGGTTATATCTCGAAAACTATCCAAGCGATTTCATCCAAGTTCAGCTTAAAAGATTTATCTCAATGAGCCCCACAAATGGTGATAATTTCAGAATTTTCAGAAGAAGTCTCTTGTAAGGATGTTCGATAAATTAGTTTTTTCAAAAATCACGGTTTTTCTTAGCTTTCTCCCTAAGAAAACTACTATTTTTTATTTCATCATTCGAAAGTAGACAATTTTTTCTACAAAATGAGTACCTTTCCATCCTGACAACAATCAGAAAGAATAGAAATCCTATTTGGAACCCAAACGTCAATTTTTGTGTTCCATCATAGGATCTGAATTTTCATCTAATATTGAATTTTTATGTACCATGTGCTACTATTGCAATTTATTCGATTATTTTGAGCTGAAATTTGTAGGGATCTACAAGTGCGTATTTCTTGAGAGAACAATGTTATTTTTCGAGCGATTGAAAAGATATTCATTTTTATAGAGATTCGATTGATTATGGGTAAAATCCCATTCGGAAGCATTTTGCCAATCGAATTGGCAAAATATTAAATGTCACACAAAGAGTGGGGTTTGCAAATAACGCACAAAGGGTGGAACTCCTGCTTGTTTAAGTTATATATAAAAAAAATTTTAAATACTCGCGGTTTTTCTTTCATAGGCAGTGCCGGATCCAGTGCGCGCGGGGCCTGCGCTTGCCATAGTGCCGGGCCTAGTGGGCGCGGGGCCCCTTTCTCAAAAATTTCTTTCCTCAGTGCCGGATCACTGTTCTGAAGGGCCGAGACCACTGCGCATGGCCGTAACCACTAGAGTCGGCACCCCTTTTTCCAAATTTTCCTTAAAAACACAATTTTTAAGTTAATTATTGCGATTTTAACAATAGCCGCCCAAATTGAACATAATAATAATAATAATTATTATTATTATTATTTATTTTTTTTTTCTCGCAGGATCGAGAGGCATGGACCCCGGTTTCTTTCAGGAGGGTGATCAGCCTTTTGAGGTGCAGCTGCTGCAGGAGGAGGCACTGGTGGATTTGCCCCCTGAAGAGGAGGAGGGGTATCTGGACCATAATCTTCTCCCCGAATGGTTGTGGTTCTCGGAGAGAGTGACGGATTTTGAAGAGCTCTGTTGGTTAAATCCTTCGAGTTTTCCGGAGAAGACTTCCCCGCAACTGCAACGCCAGTTGATTCATTTTCTGGCTTATCTGCCTCCCAGACCACCCGAGATTGATCCAGAATTGGTAGCACGAGTTATTATCGCGACAAAATATCCCCGACATTTCAACCAACGAAAAAATATCTTTCGGACAAAATATATTTTAGTCAGAAAATCTGATGTCAAATTTCCTGCAGATTAAATATACGTCGATAAATTATCCGGTCAGCAAATTATCCACGCCTGTCATCCTTCGTATTGATATGAGATTGATTGTATTAAATTCTCTTTGTGATTTTATTATCACATTCATTCTCTGTTTATTCATGGTTCGTTTATTTATTATCTGTGGATTTTATTGTCAATGTGGTTGGATGTCTTTTAATTGAGGTAATTTTCAATTATCATAGTTTTCTTTATAATTTATTTATTTCATCTTATTATTTTTTTATCATTTTGATTTTTTTCTGTAATTAACGCGTTTTCCTTTTATTTTAGGTTAGATATTAATATCAGTATTTTTTTATTAGTATTATGGGGCTGAAATTCATCAAATCTCAACAAGGTAACAAAATGTTACTTGTTGATGGTTATTTATACACCCGTAAATCGACAGATAAAGAGAGCATTACTTGGCGATTTTCACGCAGCTTTATTCTATTCATGGCTTGCTGATGGGTAAAATTTTGCCACTAGTTTATATTCATGCTCCTAATAGGTCAAAAAAATTGTATACTCGAGCTTTAAAGGTTTTAAAATCTACGAGGCGTGACCTAAAGCCTCAGCGAATCATGGTGGATTTTGAACAAGCTTTTATTCAAGCTTTTAAAAATGTGTATGCTACGTCTGTGATATCTGGCTGTTTTTTCCATTACTGCCAATGTATTTGAGGTCACGTGCAATCTTTTGGCTTACAGTTGCAATACAATACCGATATATTATGTGCTTTAGAATTGCGAAAGCTCATGGCCTTAGCGTTCGTACCCCCCGATGGTGTTATTGGAGCCTTTGAATCATTAGTTTGATCAACTTATGATGATGCTCATGAAAGTGATTTTGCTGCTCTCATTAAGTATTATGAGCCTACGTGGATTGGCTGTCGTAGTCGTAGTGGTAGGCGACGAGAGGAACCTTTGTTTTCTATTCAACTATGGAATTGTTATTCTGCTACTTTGAATGATGAATGTAAAACTAATAATGCAGTTGAAGGATGGCATCACGCCTTCAATGGGAGAATTAGAATAGTTCATGCAGTTGTCAGTAAATTTATTGATGCATTGAAGCGTGAGCAAAGTATCACAGAAGTTGTTGTTACTCAATTAAATTCTGGTGTTCCACTGCCTGCTAAACGTCGTAAAGCCTACTGCAATGCTAGTGATCGTTTGAAAGCAGTTGTTTCTCTCTATAATCCCGAAGAAAAATGGATTATCTTAAGAATATTGCTAATATTTTGTCTCTACATTGTTTGTGAAGTGTTCAATTGCTAGCATTGAATTGTATAATTGTGAACTCTGAATGTTGCTTAATCCTCTCTTTTTTTTAAATAAATTTTTCTACTTTTTTGATCCTTATTGTTTTTTTTTAATTTTTCCACTTTCAATAGTTAATTTGTCCACGGTTTTTTTGTTTCAGGATATCATGTCTTCCGGATATTTTGTCCGCGGATATTTTGTCGGCGGACAATAAGTGAAGGTACCCCAGAATTTGTGGTAATTTTAATCAAATTATCAAGCTGCCATTGGAATTGTTTTTGAACCAAATATCTATGTATTTTTTTTATTCATCATTTAAAAAGGATGACTGAAAAATTTTTTTTTTTGATTTTTTTTTTTTAAGACCAAATTGTCGAAAGCTACTTTGGGGAGTATGTCTTCTTCATGTCTGCGGTTGGAGAGCAGAAGACAGCCTATTTCCTCCGTGCCAAACGGAGGAAGTTATTAGACATAGTAAAAAGTTTATTTATCTACATTCTTGCCTATAGGCAGAAATTTGACAACCAAATGTAGGCTTTTGTTTTGGAAACAAAAAAAAAACTATAAAAAACTCCCAAAAAAAACTGAAACTTTGTAATTTTTTTTAAATTTATTCTTCGAAGTAAAGTCTTCACCCCCCTTCCTGTTTTTTTTTTATTATTTTTTTCTTTTCCTGAGGTAATTGTATGTTTTTTTCCCGAGAACTTGATTATATATTTTTTTTTATTAGAATATTTTTCTAGCGTCTAAGCGCCAAATTTTAAACGAACAGGCACTTGTTGTGTCTGAATCGAGGAACTAACCGTGTGGACGGGCACCTCCTCTATTTGAATGCTGGTGGAAGGGAGTGAGAGTGGAGGAGGAGGTGCCAGATACAAGGGAGTTGATACTTGCGCAATTGGTTCCTCATAGTGTAGCGAACGCTACAATGAACAAGCAGAAGCGTAATATCCTGTGCGTTATTCGCAAGCCCCACTCCTTGTGCGACATTTAATATTTTGCCAATTCGATTGGCAAAATGCTTCCGAATGGAATTTTTATATAAATTATCCATGAGATTACAATTTATTTTTTTCATTATTCTAAATGCAGTAACGAAATTTGGTTTCACAACAATTGTCATAAGTGGACATTTGCACGAAGTAAATTCGATTGTAAGGACAAATTTAATGATGGTTCGATCTTTGGTGAACTTTATTTATTCATGTTTACCACAAAAAAAAAAAAAAACAATCTTTCAATCATAAATGGAAGATCCTACGACAGATCTGAAAAATTGAAGTTTGGGTTCCAAATAGGATTTCTATTTTTTCTGAAAGTCGTCAGAATGAAAAGGTACTGTGACGTAATACGCTCACAGAAGTTATCCCCACCTAGTCCGATCACCCCACTCCTCGATGTGATGTCACAGTCATGTGATCAGATGGAGTGGGAGTGCCGACTGGTGGGTATAGAAGGGGATCAGAGAGCTCTTCTCATCACTCGAGGCACACGAGTCGACGGTGATACATCACCCAAGACTACACCAACGGATATTTCCCGAGGTGTATGTGAAGTCGAGAGTATAACGAACAAGTATCCGAAGTGAATCTCGACGAATGCCAAATTCTGAGACATTCAAAGACGATACGTTCCGAGTACGCTTATGTTAAGAGCTTTTTGTTAGTCCGAGTGACATCATCGACGGAGATTCTTTTCTCTTGAGAGATGCATTACGACAAATCACGTAATTAAATTGTAATAATTTCCATGTAATATTTTCTAGATCTGAACGTGATCCAGAGGGCGCTCATTAAACAGATTTTGATAGAGTTTTAAAGTCAAGAGAATTGATAGAGTGTAAATTCATTGAGTTTTTTTTTTGTTTTGTTTCTGAGTCACTGCGACCGGCGGATCTGAAAAATTAACTATATTTTTTTTTTGTTTGACAACGACAGTATGATTATTTTGTAAAAACACGACATTAGGATTATTATTTTTTTTGTAAAACACGATTGAATCGAATTTATAATTTTTGTATACGATAAGAACTTGTGAATAAAAAGGTATGATTTTTATTTTGGAAACTAATAGCCTTTTCTGATTTATTTCTCACTCCCTCTCTCTCAATAAGAATCCAAATAATACAAAATTAAAAGTTTCATCCAAGAAGTAAGAGGTGAAACCTTCTTGGTACGTTACAGTACCTATCTTGTAGAAAAAATTGTCTACTTTCGAATGGTGAAATAAAAAATAGTAGTGTTCCTAGGGAGAAAGCTAAGAAAAACCGTGATTTTTGAAAAAACTAATGTATCGAACATCCTTACAAGAGATTTCTTCTGAAAAATCTGAAATTCTCACCATTTGTGGGGCTCATTGAGATGAATGTTTTAAGCTGAACTTGGATGTAATCGCTTGGATAGTTTTGGAGATATAACCTTTTTTCATAAAATGGTTTTTGGACAATATCTCAGAAACTACTGGAGCGATTTTGCCCAATTTCAATACCAAACTTTCCACTCATTAGATGCACAAACTGGCGAAATTTGAAGTCTCTAACTGGAATAGTTTTTGAGCTAGCGTGTATAGTAAATTCAGGATAAAAAACACTGTAATTGAAATTATCTGCAAACGAAAAATCTGAGCCAAATTTACCTCGAGTGAAAATTGTGAGTTCAAATGAGATCTATTTCATCGCTGAGAGTGGGGGCTGTGAATCAATTTTTCGCGGAGGAAAGTCAAAAAAACGATTTTTCGAAAATTTGAATTTTCTCGAAAAGTACTCAACCGATTTCGCTGAAATTTCACTGACAGCAATTTGCACGGAGAGGGAAAGTACTGTTGAATTTTCGGCTCACCAAGTATTACCGTTGCTGAGCAATGAGCCGATATCTGTCATACATACACACGCACACACACACACACACACACATACAGACATTTTTTAAAAATGTCATTTCTCGACGTTTTGGATCATTCTGAGTCATATTCCGATGAAATCTCGAAATCGAAAAAAATCGGGTTTACAATTCTTCCATTCGGAAGCAATAAGATCAAGAAACCGAAATTATCGGTACAGCTGGTCGGATAGCTCAGTGGCAAAGTGCCTAACTGGAAACCAAAAGGTCCACGGTTCGATCCCGAGCCGTGGCAACCTTTTTCCATAATAATAACAATTATTTTTCATCGCTATCCGACGAGCAAATTTATTGAAGAGATGTCGCATCCAAGTGGCGCAAAATAACAACAGCGACATCCCTTCAAATGGTGACCCCGAACGTCAACGAACAACTCCGAGCATCTGGAGTACAACAGCGCCACACAACGGCACCACTGACGAAGCTACAACACCGAGGACTGCAGCCTCAGTGTTCATCCAACATCGCAGGCATCCACCAATCCCTTCAGAACTTGGGTGACGATTCAAGCCTGGAGTGGGGAGGATAACACACACAAGAATGACCAATAGTCTCGACACGCAGATGTCGCATCAGCCGCCGGTGCAGCAGACTTCGCCAAAGCCTCACGGTCCACGACGACGCACGAAGTCTCTCAAGCGCAGCAGCGCCCAGCTTCGAGGACTACTCAGCTGTGGCTCATACACACATGAGGAAGAGATGAAAGTAGCCTCATGTCATCACACACAAACACAAGAACAAGACCTGCACAGAAGCTCCGCAAGACACTAGCTTCGCTCCTCTCTAACTAGGGGAGGTATGTAGCGAACGCTACAATGAATAAGATCAAGAAACCGAAATTATCAGCACAGCTGGTCGGATAGCTCAGTGGCAAAGTGCCTAACTGGAAACCAAAAGGTCCACGGTTCAATCCCGAGCCGTGGCAACCTTCTTCCATAATAATAACAATTATTTTTCATCGCTATCCGACGAGCAAATTTATTGAAGAGATGTCGCATCCAAGTGGCGCGAAATAACAACAGTGACATCCCTTCAATAGACCCTCTGGATTTGCGATCTCCGGATCGGCAAGGATGCGGAGAAGGTCTTTCTTGATGTCTTCTTCCTTCTGCAGCAGCAACGGAATAGGCAGCAAGGATTCACTCCATTTTTGACTGCCACAAAGGACAGTATGCCAGTGATGATCGTGAGTACTCCCGTTATGCTGAAGTTGGTGAGTGTAAAGAGCTGATGGTGATAAGTCTCTTGATGATGTAGACCTATCTCTTCAGCCTCCTGTGCTGTTCGTTGCATGGACTCTTCAAAAGAGCCCATGTGCGACAAGTTGGGTAAGGTGTTTCTTTCCAATTTCGATAGTAGGTTTGGAATTTTCGGTAAATTCTGAAAGATTGGAGCAATTTCTGAGATATTAATAGTCGCAGGTGCCCCAGAAATCATTGGAAGCTGTGAGTCGACTTCTGAAGATCCCTCGAGGAAGATCGTGTTGCTTTCCGCCGTGCAGTTCGGTTTTAATGAGAAAATACCGGTTCCTTTTATCTTTATCACTTCAGGGCTTTGATCCTGACACGTGATCCATAGATTTTCCTCCTTCATTACTGAGAACAGCCACTCATTATTGTTGTTTAGTTCTGTCTAAAAACTTCTCATATTATTGGTTAACAACACCTTGCAGTCTTGGAAGATGTGTTGGCCCGGATTAATGTTTGAGTTGATCAGCAAATTGAACTCGCAATCAGCATCCTGAGGTTTGCGCAAGGAAAGACTTCTGGGGCATGCTAAGCAGTTCGCCAGTTCCGTGCATTTCTCCAGGAAATTTTTCTCAATCATGGCGTATCTCGAGGTCAGCTTGGAAGTCATTAAAAACTCGGTTCTGGGTTCGATAAAGGCTGCAATAAATTGGTCTCCATATTTTTGCCGGGATTTACATGAGATCATTTTGTAGAGTTCCATAGGATCCCGAGACAGTAGTGGGATGATGATCGTCACCAGGAATCTGCCCTTGTTTGTTCCAGTAATAACCTGGGAAATTTTTGAAAAGACTGCACTGTCCAATTTCTTCTTTGAGACAGGAGAAACACAGTCAGGGTTCAGTCTCTCAATTTCTGTGACTGCATTCAGGGTCTGGTTATGGCTCATCAGTAATGGATTAATTTTTCCGTGCTTAGCCTCCTCCAGAGCCCGAACTAATTTGCCAGCATTTTCTAGGAATTTCCTAGCTGCAAATTCTGCGTCGTCGCCAATCTTGTCAATTTGACCCAAGTAATCCAAGCTAACGGCAAAATACTTCATTTTTAAATCGTTGTCCAAAATCTTTTTGATTTGAGATTCTAAAACCTGTAGATTGTTAGCATTCTTCTCAGAGGTTTTCTTCATGGCATTCATTTCAGCTTGTATTAAATGTGTCGAGTTATTAATCAAGTGGGTTATCTGTCTTTGGTCGTTATACAATCTATCAATTTCTTTGGTAAGGTGCTCATGGTCATTATAGTCCATTGTGCCGAACAATTTTCGGGAGATTGTACCGACGAACCCTAACAATGGTGCTCTTCCCTTCCTGATGATACTGGACTCAGGGTTTTCCATGATGTTTGCAAGGTGTCTCTTCAGGTTTTGATATTCTCTCACATAATCTCGCATAACCGCTCTTTTCAGACCACTTTCACAAACGGTTACGGGTTGATGCATCATGCAGTCCCTGAATCTTCGTTCTACGATTTCATAACCTGGTAATTCCTGTCCAATTAGAGAGTTCAAATCCACTGTTATTGTGAGATGCCAATACTTTTGGATCATTCTTATCTGGTCAATTTTCTCGAAATACAGCCCTGGATTATGCTCGATTGGTAAGAGAGTGTACGTGGATTTTGTCGGCTTGAATTCCTCAGATATTCCCATTGAGGTGAGCCACAGGGGAAGAAAGAAAATCCGGAGCCCCATTCTTTTCCTTCTTTTTTTTCTGAAATAATAATAATAATATCAAAACTCTTTTCAGCCTTTTGGGGGTGGGGAGGAAATTTTTTTTTATTATATTGTGGGCGGTACTGATAGAACATGGCTTTCGCTACTGAAAGGCACTATTTCCAAAAGCTTCTTCGTCCCCAATAACCTCTTTTTTCTTTGAAAATTTTCGCTCCAAATTTTGCTAATCTATCTGCTTCCTCGTTGCCATGTATCCCTTGGTGACCAGGAATGAATTCGAAAATGACGTCTAGTTTAGATAGTAGCTCGTCTAGTTTCAGCAATAAATACTTGTTGGCTGCCGGTTTTCCTTTCGCATTTTTCCAGCCATTACTTTTCCATTTTTGAATGTAAGTTGTTACACAATTTATTAGGAATTCCGAATCCGTGAAAATTCTGATGTGTGAAAAGTTTTGGTCCAATGATATTTGGCAGGCTAATAGAGCAGCCAATATTTCTGCCACTATATTTGTCGCTTTGCTCGTTTGAATGGTTTTAGCGACGTTACGAGGATGTTTATTCCCAAACCAAACCCCTATTCCTGCAATGGCGTTGTCACGTCCATTGAATGAACAGGAACCGTCTACAAAAATATCCACCCTCGAGTCTTGATGAGACATCTTTGAATTTCTCTGAGAAAATAGGAAAAATTAGTAATTTTCTTCTTGAGCCGAGTGGTAGTACTGGAACTTAAGATCTGATTAATCATGGCACAATTTCAGTTTGTTAGGATGCTTCATGAAACGATGCCCTTCTTCCGTTTCTAAAACAGCATTCCCTTTCTCCGTTATTTCCACAATTTCGTGGGACCCACGTAACAGCTGTCCAACTTATTTGTACGAGGTTCTTCTTCCACATAAGCGAACTGGCCTATGCTCAATTCCAATGGGTGTGCATTCCTATCGTACAGTTCCTTGGAATGTAATTGAGCCTCCGTTAGATTATTCACCGCAATTTCATGGATGTTGTCTAGTTTCCAAATAAAGTCAGTCAAGTAATCACCATACGTTTCGATTTGTCCCGAATTTCGAATATTTGAAGGCATTCGAGCTCTTTTCCCATACAACAACTCGAATGGTGTAAATTTCGTCGCACTGTGTATCGGGGTGTTATAAGAAAACATTGCAAATGGTAATAGCTGGTCCCAGTCCGTGAATTCGTCAGTGAAAACCTTCAAATATTCTGCTAGCACATGATGACTACGCTCTAATGCTCCATTTGATTGAGGTCGATAACCTAAGGTAGTGATGTGGTGGAACCTCAAGATCTTGCTTAAACAACCCAATAATTTGCTGGTAAAGCTGGTCCTTTTGTCCGACAAGATGATTTTGGGACAACCATACAAGGCTACAAACTGGTGAGCTATTGCCTCTGCAATAGTGTGTGCCTTGATATCTGGTGATGGGACAGCGGTGCAATGCTTCGAGAAATTATCCTGGATGGTCAAGATGTGGACATTTCCAGTATGGGTGCGTGGAATAGGTCCAACAGTGTCGATGGAGATTTTCTGGAAGCATTCAGTGGGTGTTTCTGTTATCAGCATTGGTTATCTAGTCTTGATTCTTCTCAATTTCTCAAGCTGACAGATTCTGCATTTCTTGATGAAATGTTCAATTTCTTGCTTCATTCCTGGCCAATAAAATCTCTCCCGAACCCGGTGAAAAGTTTTGACGATTCCTTTATGGCCTCTAAGTAGGGTCTCATGACATTCTCTTATTATCTGCTCTCGCAAAACTTTCGGTGGCATACTGACGTTTCCATAACAGAGAGTGATCTTGACTGGGTCATCCTGAAACTCTCGTTCCAGGAAATGTCTGATATTGATCTCTGCATCAATTTCATCACCCTGATGTACCATTTTGAGGGTAGAGATGTTGAACTTGTACAAGGCTTCTCTCAGCTTCTGTAACCAGAGTCGTCAAGTTTTTAATTTTACCTTCTCGAGGTGGAAATCTTTGACAGTCATGGTAAAAGTATAAAATTTCCCACATTTTGTTGCCAATACTTGACCCTTCTGTGAAGTTAAAGATTTTAAGTAACTTGGGTCTATCAGATTCAATTCTTCCAAAAGTTTTGTCGATTGTCTGATAACTTCACAGTCTGCTTCTAGGAAATGAGCGATGTTATCTCTGGTGAAGGTGAGACCATCCCTAGTTTCGTAGATATTGGTGAGGTTTGTGAAGTGGTCACTTTGTGGAATCGTGATTTTATCAGGAATGACTTCCTCGTCTCGGTCTCCCATTATCATTCTCGGTTCGTCAGTGAAATGATGATCGGACGCAATTTGATTTCCCTCTTCCGATAATTCAATGTCAACTGAACTCTGCTCGATATTTCCTCTCGTGTTTTGGCTTCGTTCATGAGTCTCTGGTACTGTCGATAAAGTCGGCAACAGGTTTCTGGGTGCCGGCATCGGTCTGTTTCCTGGAGTTTGGTTAGACTGAGGCGAAGACCCCGACAATGGGGTTCCCACAACTGCAGGAGTCGGTTGAAGAGTCCCTGGAGAATTTGATGACGGTGCTTTCGTTATAATGGTGTTAGGAGGTGCAGTGTTGTGGATCTCTGCTTGTACCATTATCCTTGCAGGAGACTCGACTGCTGAGGAATCTGAATGTGAATCGGAGGTCCCATTGTTGGTAGAATTTTCCAAAGGAAGGGAAGCAACTGCTATCTCTCTCATTCTTTGGTCAAAACGATCCAAGGATTCTCGCACCTGACTCTGAAAATCTGATCACAAATTATTCTGCTTCACAGGAGATCCGTTTTCCTCATCTTGTACTTCCCTTTCTTGTTGTTCCCGATTAGATAGATCTGCCATGAATGCATCAAATCTATCCAGGCTTTCCTGAGGTGTTGGTTGAAAAAGCGAGCCGTTAATTGGCTCAAAGACTTCGTCAATTTCTTCATTTTCCTCTGGTGGTACTAGGGGTTCAGCCTCGATGATGCTGAAATTTCCCTCAATTCCAGGTAGAGAACCATCTATTGTTGTCTCATCAGTGATTGATGACTCTTCCGGATCTCCTATCACTGAAACCTCTGGATCTCCTGGAGTGATCGGTGTCCCCGAATTTTCTGAATCAGCCAAGACCGTGGAATTCATTTTGGTCGGAATCTGCCCAGGTTCCGGTGTTGAACCTTCATCAGGCTGATTTGTTGAAGTCGTTGCCGCTGCACTGATCCTATAAGGCCTGGCCAATTTATAAAAAACTGGCTTACGACTTCCTGTGATCTCTTCGGACACTCGCCTATGTCGTAGTCTAGATGCAATGGTAGAACCACTTGCTGGTGTCGCTAGAGACTCTGATTGAATCCTCACCTTTTTATTTGCTGCCGTTGGTTGACGCATTCCAGTTGGTTTTAGGATGGGCTTGGTCGTGTTGGTTTTTCCTGGCGTGACGACTCTCACAAAGATAGGTTCTTCATCTAGGGGATTCTGGGCAAAAGCGTCAGCCAACAAGTCTGTTTTTAATTTTTTAATTTTCACTTCAAAATTGAAATCGTTCAAGCAGGTTTTCCATTTCACTTGCCTGCTCGTTGGGCTTCGGGAGTCCTGTAATCAATTCAGAGAGGGGGTATTAGTTACGATGGTGAAATGGACCCCATAGATATAAGGCCTGAATTGGTGAATCGCGAAAATTGCTGCCAAACAGTCTGGCTCTGAAGGACTGTATCTGGTTTCGGCGTCCTTCAAGCCTCTGGAAGCGTACATAATCGGGTGTTCTTCTCCTTCTCCATCCAGTTGACTAAGGATGGCTCCTATTCCGACATCAGAGCTCGAAATGGTAACAGTGAGAGGTTCTTTCATGTCAGGATAATCAAGTAGTGAGTCCTCGGTAATGAGATTCTTCAGCATCGTGAAAGACTCCTGGCAGATGTTGTCCCAAACAAAATCATTCTTTTTCTTTAAAAGATCGTTGAGTGGTTTTGCTATATCAGCATAATCCTTGATGAATTTCCTGTAGTAGTTGGTCAATCCGAGGAATCTCGCCATTCACGTTCTTGGGTGGAGGCATTTCCTCCAAAGCCCTGAGCTTTGCTGGATCGGGTTGGACTCCGTTCTGATTTATCTTATGACCCAAATACTGGACTCCACGGCAGAAAAATTTACACTTGTCTGGCTGCAATGTAAGGCAATGTTCTCGTACACAAGAGAAAAATTTCCTGAGGCGAAAATAATGCTCGTCTGCGTCGTAAGAATAGACTACGACGTCGTCTAGGTACACATAAAGCTCTGTGCCCTTGAGACCCGTTAGGACTTGGTCCATCATCCTATGAAAAATAGCTGGAGCGTTCTTCAAACCAAAAGGCATACGTAAATATTCGTAGTGCCCTCTTGGACCAGTAAAAACTGTTTTCTCTCTGTCACACTCATGAACCTCCATCTGATGGAACCCACTGGCCAAATCAAAGACGCTGAAATATTTCGCTCCGCCCAATTGAGATAAAATTTCCGAGATGTCGGGTAGAGGGTATGAGTCTCCAATTGTTTTCTTATTAAGATCTCGAAAATCAATACCCATTCTCCATCTTTTCTTGCCTTTGGAGTCAGCCTTTCTAGGAACTATCCACAAAGGTGAGTCGTAAGGAGATTCCGAGTTCGCTATGATTCCTTTGTCCAATAAATCATTGATTTGCTTGTTGACCTCTTCCTGATGTTGAGGTGGGTATTTGTATTGCTTCTTTGCGATCGGGTTTTCATCAACTGTTCTGATCTTACATTTGTAGTTCTTCCCGTTGCCCAAAGGATCTCCAGGTAGATGAAAAATGTCTCCAAATTCTTGGATTAGTGCTCTGACCTTCTTTTTCTCGAATGGCTTTAGGTCTTCAGTATGAACGGAATTGTAAACTCGTTCGAAACGTGATTCACTGGCTGGTTCTGTAATCAGAGAAATATGATTTACTGTGGCTGACCTTTGAACCCCCGACAAATCTTCCAGATCAAAAGGAAGAATTTCTTGTGAAGTTAATTTTAAGTTTACTAGAACTTTATTGGTATTTATGGCAACTGCTAGAACCTGGTATCCCTCAACCCTTACAGCCGCTTCTCCCAGGAAAACTCCAGACGGTGTCTTTACCCTCGGCAAATAACCCTCTGTTAGGCTGGAATTTTGGACTGGAATTGAAACGATCTGACGTGTTCTGGGCGGTAATGTGACGTTGATTCCTTCTGGGCTCTCCTCATGCCACTCGACGGGTTCCATTGGTTTTCCCATGGTAGTAAGGGTCTTCGTGGTGTAGCGAAGGTCGACTTTCTCTTGATCACAAAAAGCGGTCCCCAGAATTCCAATCCCTGAGAATGGAAGTTCCTCTCTGATAACATAGAAATTGACTGGAACACCTAAAATGATCAAATTTACAGTTCCAACAACATAAATCAACCCTGATGTGACCCCCGACAAGATTTCTATATCGGTGCCATTTATTTGTATACTCCCTTCAAGTGCTGATTGGGATATGATGTTGACTTCCGATCCAGTATCTACCAAGAAGATATGGTCTTTCCCTATCAAATGCTGAATTTGTAGTTTGATTCTCGGACCGCCCCCTGTATAGGAGACTCGAGTTGTTCCACATTTCTTCCCACATGATGGTAAATGAAAATGAATGGGAGAAAGTTTGAGTGATGATAGCGTTAGAGTTTTATCCCAAAACGAGATATGAGCTCGAGTGTCTCTCAATAAATTCTCTCCAATGATGGCCTCATAATTTCCAGAAAGTGCTGTTAGTACATGGAAGGTTATCGGGACTCCATTTGCTATAGGGATGATAAGGGTCCCTCTTGTGCGCATCTGTGTTCCATTTATCCCATGATATAAGTGGGTGGCGTCCCTGTTTACTGGTGCTCGTGGTGAAATAGCATCTTCACGGATTGCGTTGATTGCTGAGACAGTATCAATCAGTGCCAGAACTCCTCCGTTACGTAGGAATGGCCCACCAATGCGAATTTGTGGTCCATTCATAATTCTCGAATTTTGATTTTGATGATTTAATTTCTGGGTAATGGTCCCGAAAAAAGTTGATGGCGCTGCACTGACTCGGCTCCCATCACGCCCGCCTGGGGGGCCGTGTTCCCGTTTAAATTCTCCCGATGTACTGGTGACTTGGAACAGGCTCTCATCTGTGGTTGTGACTGAATACCCCCTTGCTGGGGTAGGCGTTTTCTTGATGAATTTCTAGATCTCGAATCTCGTTGGTTTGCAACTATAGTAACAAGAGTTTCTTTGATGTCTTTAAGGTCCACATGGATAGTACCCATATTCGTTTGTAAAGCGCCTACGTCAGTTCGCAACGAGGCCACCTCTGTCCGGAGTGCATTGAACTTCTCCTCGGTTACCACGCCATTCTGCTGATTTCCCACAACTTGGTTTATTTGTGATGACGCTGCAAACGGGGGGGAGGGCGGCGGCTGTTGGTAGTTTTCCGCTGCAAAATGTACTCGTGGCTGCGTCTGAAATGATTGAGTTTGGTAATCATGATTATGCCCCCCCCCCCTATAGTTACTTCTTTCTGGACTTCTCCCTCTGTTGTATGATGGAGAACCAGAGTTGGACGGGGGATAACCCTGTGGATGATATTGTGGATGCTGGTGACACGGCGTTGTGTTGGACTGTTGCTGAGACGTCCCAGGTCTCGGCACTCTATCTGTTGGAAAACGAGGGATAACGTAGGGAGAGTGTGTTTCCAAAAATCTCAGGAGTGCATCTACGGTGGTCAGATTCCCGCTGATTATTGCATCCTGCACTAAAGATGGTGCGTGAGCACTAAAGCGTTGGACTGCTTGTCGATTCAGTATTGTGGTATGATGAGCTATGCCCCCTTCACCGAATTCTTCTTTTGCTGCTTCGATTCCATGTTCTACCAGTACTGCCAATCGTCGTAAAAATTCTTCCAACCTTTCGTCCTCATACATTTTTAACATAATAATTTCCAAAGTGAAATAATTAAAATCACGATCTCTCTTATAAACTCTGGAAAAGGTTTTAAGGATTTGTTCGGCGGAAGTAATATCTATGTTGGCTAAATATAGTCGAGCTGGTTCTTCGATTCTTTGGAAAATCAACCGAATATACTTGTCTTTATTTGAGCCCACAGCTGTTGGAATTGAAGGCAACCGATTTTTGAAAGCTGTCTCAAACTCTGCGAAATTTACACGATTCGAGGAACCCAAAAATATCGGAATGCCATTGGCAATGTCCCTAGCCCGAACATATTCATCTTGTGTACCAAACGCGCCGTTATTTGTTACCCCTATAAAAGGAGTATGTAAATTAGCTGGTGCATCGTTTATATCTGGCATTTTGTAGTTTGTTTTTATTTTTCACAAAATAAAAGAAAAAATAAAGAATTTAATTGAGAATTTATTTTTGAATTTATCTACTTTATTGTTCAAAAGGTACTGGAAAAAGTAGTCGTGTCTTACCGACTGAGCCAAAAATTCTCGCTGTTATGTCCGGAGATGTCCGTCGCGTCTGAGGACTATTTAGTTTTATTTTAGAAAACAAAAACTTGAATTATAATTTTATTTATAATGAACGCGACTATGTTTTGTACCTTTTTATTTATGTCGTGTTGAGGGAATATTTTTTAAATGGATTGTTAGGACTTTTAGGAAAAAGGAGATCTTGAGTGTTTCATAAAAGAAATGTACACGATTTCAATTTCATTTGACACAAAATAATCTATTCAGATAAAAAAAATATAAACAAAATCTTACACTGTGTTTTACCATTGATTTTCTGTTCGGAAAGGTTGGAATTCTTCTGATATATTATAAGAACAGTACTCACTTTTCTTTTAAATGATTTATATTAACGTTATTGTTTTATTTGAGAGATGATTCTCTCGACCGTCTTCCGCAAAGGCTTTTTAATACCAGGGAAGTTATCTTCAATCACCAATTAGATTATTACTATTTTAATCAATTTTAAGCTTTGAGTTGTCTGTTTTGTAATGAGTTCGTTCACAGTAAAAACGAGCAGGAGCCTCATTACTTGTGCGTAATTTGCGAATCTTACATCTAATATTCTGCCAATGCAATTGGCAGAAAGCTTCCGAATGAATGTTTTAATTTCAAATCTACCATCACTGATCTTATTCATATTAATCACGTCAATTCATGTCCTTTTTGTTAAATATGATATCTCTTTGAATGTTCTGAAGATGATGAGAATCCCCTCGTTTGCTATGAGTAACCAAATTCTTTTCTATTGTCATATTTCTACTTTTTGGAACATCTTGAGTCATATTCCATTGAAATCTTGAGCTCCAACTTCATAGTCAAGTTAGCTAACTCGAGTTTAGCCTTGCCCAAACTCAGCCTAATTCAAGGTTGCAGATAATTCAAGGTTGAAGATATAGCTTGCTTTTTCTGATGTTTCTATGCTAATATCTAAAAAACTACTGGACCGATTCCGCCCAGTTTCAATACCAACCTTTGTGCTCATCAGATGTATAACCTCACAAAATTTGAGGTCTCTAGCTCAATTATTTATTAAGTTATCGTGGAATCAAGATTTTCACGAAAAATTTATCAAAAGTTTTCTACTGGCTAAAATATAAATCTGAGCTCCCATCACCCCGGGGGTCAAAGATGCGGCTCTTGGACCCGCATCTCCTCGCGGAGACTGGACGCTGTGAAATTTTTGTGAGAGCTTGGGGCACGCACGGCGAACTTATGGTAAAATTTTCAGATCGCTAGCTAGCCCCACTTCAGAGCAAAGCGGAAAATGCGTCATCACACACACACACACATACACACAGACATTTTTTAACAAGCAGGAGTTCCACCCTTTGTGCGTTATTTGCAAACCCCACTTTTTGTGTGACATTTAATATTTTGCCAATTGGATTGGCAAAATGCTTCCGAATGGGATTTTACCCATAATCAATCGAATCTCTATAAAAATGAATATCTTTTCAATCGCTCAAAAAATAACATTATTTTCGCAAGAAATACGCACTTATAGATCCCTACGAATCTCAGCTCAGAATAATCGATTAAATTGCAATAATATCACATGGTACATAAAAATTCAATATTAGATGAAAATTCAGATCCTATGATGGAACACAAAAATTGACGTTCGGTTTCCAAATAGGATTTTTATTCTTTCTGATTGTCGTCAGGATGAAAAGGTACTCATTTTGTAGAAAAAATTGTCTACTTTCGAATGGTGAAATGAAAAATAGTAGTGTTCTTAGGAAGAAAGTTAAGAAAAACCGTGATTTTTGAAAAAACTAATTTATCGAACACCCTTACAAAAGACTTCTTCTGAAAAATCTGAAATTATCACCATTTGTGGGGCTCATTGAGATGAATCTTTTAAGCTGAACTTGGATGTAATCGCTTGGATAGTTTTCAAGATCTAACCTCTTTTCATAAAATGGGTTTTAGCCAATATCTCAGCGACTACTGGAGCGATTTCGCCCAATTTCAATACCAAACTTTTCGCTCCTTAGATGCACAAACTGGCGAAATTTGAAGTCTCTAACTCAAATAGTTTTTGAGCTATCGTGTATAGTAAATTTAGGATGAAAAACACTATAATTGAAATTATCTGCAAACGGAAAATCTGAGCAAAATTTACCCCGAGTGAAAATTGTGAGTTCAAGTGAGATGTATTTTATCGGTGAGTGTGGGGGCTGTGAATTAATTTTTCGCGGAGAAAAGTCGAAAAAACGATTTTTCAAAAATTTCAGTTTTCTCGAAAAGTACTCAACCGATTTCGCTCAAATTTCACTGACAGCAATTTGCATGGGGAGGGAAAGTACTGTTAAATTCTCAGCTCATTAAGTATTACCGTTGCTGAGCAATGAGCTGATATCTGTCACACATACACACACACACACACATACAGACAATTTCAAAAAATGTCATTTCTCGACGTTTTGAATCATTCTGAGTCATATTCCGATGAAATCTTGAAATCGAAAAAAATCGCGTTCACAATGCTTCCATTCGGAAGCAAAAACGACGGATCTCGACGTTTTGGGTCATTTGCAGTCATATTATGATGAAATCTCAAAATCGAAAAAAATTACGATTACAAAGCTTCCATTCGGAAGCAAAATAACTTCACACCTTTATTCGAACTAACAAAAGGCTACTCTCGATTCAAGACTACCGTTTGCCCAATAATTAATTAATAAAACCCCCTTTTACGGTTATTTGAATTCTATTAACAATTAAACATCGATTTGGCGTTCCGTTGCCTAGTGTCAGTTTTTCTCACACGACAATTCTGCTTGACGATTGGTGAACGTCTGATGAAAAACGCGAAAACGATCATTTTTATAAACTTCGAAAATCGCCTGGTTATTGTCCTTTACGGAAAAGCAATATTCAGCGATTTCGAAACGGAAAAGGAATAATGAAGGCAGGCCAAAATCTGAACCAGGGTTGGCTGTGCAAATAATAGATGAATGGGCAGAAAAATGAGGTGGCAAATCAAAGATTCAAAAAATATTACGCAAAAGAATGGAAATAAAACCCAATGGCAGGGGAAAATATAAAGGAGGTAGGGAGAAATTTTCAATTCAATTTATCTATCCATAATTGCAGCAGTAAAGACGGAAAAGTAGGCCTTTCTACGTAAGAAAAGAGCTTTGTCTTTTCACTATTGGTAAAAATGCACATGGCGCGCCCGGTTTTTTTCAAATAGAAGTCTGTATAATCATAGAACGACTTAACTTAATAAAGGCTAGGTCAGTCGCCTAATAATCATCTTGATTTCCAGATGAGCAAATGTTTACTATTTCAAGATTCTCATAAATCTATGAACTTTCCATGAATGAAATACCAATTCAAAGAACAGTTGGTTGAGGTTATATTCATCCCTTTCTAACTGTTTAACTAATTTTTCTATCTCATATTAATAAGTGAGTGATACTATGGAACAAATGCTTTTCCTCATACATGTTTATTGAAAATGATGTGTAATCATCATCATCTTCATTACGTTACAGAATGATTTGATCTATTTGAAAAAAACCGGGCGCGCCATGTGCATTTTTACCAATAGTGAAAAGACAAAGCTCTTTTCTTACGTAGAAAGGCCTACTTTTCCGTCTTTACTGCTGCAATTATAGATAGATAAATTGAATTGAAAATTTCTCCCTACCTCCTTTATATTTTCCCCTGCCATTGGGTTTTATTTCCATTCTTTTGCGTAATATTTTTTGAATCTTTGATTTGCCACCTCATTTTTCTGCCCATTCATCTATTATTTGCACAGCCAACCCTGGTTCAGATTTTGGCCTGCCAAACAACACGTTTTAAACGCGCACATGGCGCTTTTTTTTTATTTTTAATAATTTGTCGGGCCATATTTCATTTCTTTTGCGTCATTTTGGATATTGTCATTCTTACAATATCGTTAAAAAAACTAGATATTCGGACGCAGGACATATGAAATCACGTGATATTTTTTCTCATATTCTAAATGTCTTAAGATCCTGGAAATCTTAACCCTTGAGAACCCGCGCTATGAGCGTGATGCCGCACTCGGTACGAAAATGTGAATATCAACTAATAGACTAAAACTATCGAATTGTAACTTTTGGAATCCTTTTTGAATAATGTTGCAAATCGAAAAAGACCTTTTCTTTGTGGAATATATTTTTTTTGTATAAAAAAATATTTTTTTGTGAGTCCGATTCCAGGATGTGGCACGCTGCTCACTACGCGACTGGCATCGTAGTGGAAATTCTTCCCACCGTGTTGCCACATCACTCGATTTGTGTGTATGAAAATGGCTGGTACTTCGAGTCGTTAATGGTTATTGGCAACGTTGCACTTTACTCAAAACGTGCAGTGTCGCACCCATCACCTGATGAAAATCGTCAATCTCATGGATGCGAGTTCTCAACTTTTGAAAATTTTTGGAAAAAAAAAAAAAAAAAAAAATTCGATTTCACTTAGAAACGGTACGACTTCAACCTGAAAATCTTGTGTTTTCACAGTATATTTGTTCTAGTAAATGCTTTCTTTTGAGGCCTCATCGCTTGGAACTCATTCAGTATTCTTTGAGATGTGATGAATTTCGGATTTTTTCAAAAAAATCAATGTTTTAAAAAATTCTCTACCGCTTCCGTCCAGATAAATTTATAACATTCGATACCATATTCTGTAACTGCGTGAATTTTTCCAGATTTTTCTCGTCATTAGTTCTTGAGTTATTTTAATTCTATTGATATTGCATGAAGAAGCTTCATCTACAGCTCGTTTTCAAAGTAGAGGCAATTTTTTGAAATTTCAATTCTCAGAATTATCTTAAAATTCAAAACAAATTCTCAGTCGATCTCATTCAGATGATTATTAGGGGAATATTCAAAATTGAATGTTCGCTAATAGAAAGGAGAACCATTCGGAACTGATTTGCTAATGACTTAGTAGATAAAACTATGATAACTATAATTAAAGCAAGTTTCCACTTGTTTTAGAATAACTCGGAAACTAAGTGGAATAGCGCGATTTTGTCCTAATCTTTTTTTGTAATTCTAGGAATTGTTGACGAAAGAGAATTAGGGTAAGATCTTTTTATCTCGTTTAGATTTCGGAATATTGTCAGAAAACTACAAATTTAATAATCGAGAGGTCAAAGAGTGTCTGTACACTTTGGGAAAGTAAAGCAGAAAAAAATATATTTTTCAATATTTTTTCTACATCAGCTCGGAAACTAACAGAGGTATGGTTTTTCCTTTATACTTTGTCATGCTGTTAGAATTCTCAGCAGAAAAGACTTCAGGCAAAATTGTTCCATCTCGCTAAGTTTCCAATTCATTCTGAGAATAATGAAAATTCCAAGAAATGGGTGAAAGTGATAAAAGAAAAGGGAGAAAATTACGTGTGAAGCTTTGTCAGAAATCTATGCAATTTTTTGAGGATCAATTTTATGTGACAGATTAGAACGCTGTTATTATGTATAATGAAAATGATTATCATTTAGTGAAAAAAGAATGAAATGAAAAAAGAAATGATCGAAAATTCATAAAATTATGTAGAAATTAAATTTTTTTAAGAATTTCGAACATTAGTATCACTTCATTTCAATTGACTTCTCAATAATGAATCAATGAGATCATAAGGAATGTCCTGCTTTTAAATTTAAATTGATTTTCGAGCGAAGTTTTCAAGAAAAAAATATTTGAAGTTCCAATTTTTGTACAGAGAGATATGGCAAGCCGATAGGATTAGCATGAAATCTGCTTTACCGCGCGAGCGGTATAGAAAATCCCGTCCTTTTTTTCATCTCCTCGTGTAAAATCTATAAATTCAAATATTTTTTCCTCGACAACTAAACTACAAAATGACATCGAATTTTGGCACGATATTTACGTAATTGATGGAAAATATCATAGAATTTCTCATTTTTAATTATTAGTATCATTGGACCTTCAAAAACCCTAGATTTTTTTTTCCATGACTTTATCTGTAGCCGATTGTATTTTTTTTTTTTTGAATCACTCAATTATTCCAATTATTCCAATACAATTTGAGCTGTGATTTTTTTCCATTAACTTTTTTCATTAATTCATATTTTTTTAATAAATTAATAATTTTTTTCTCGTTTGAGAAACTGCCTAGCACGGTTTATATTACTCCGGACTTTTTGAGGTTACAGTGCACTGTTGTTGTTTTGACGGGTATACATTGACAGTCAGTGCCGCCAACGTTTAGAAAAAATGTCTCACCGATTCATCTCAGCCAGCCGAATGCAGCCAACATTTCAAAAAAATGTCTCACCGACTTCTCATTTTAGACAAAAACGGCGAAAAGGGGCGTGGCTCATATTAAAATATTTTTTTTTAAACATTCAGAATCTTTTTTTCATCATTGAAGCATCATTTTCACACTAAAATACTGCAAGGGACGTGTAGTATTTTTGGTGATGAAAAAAAAGACTTTAATAAAAAAATAGAAAAAAAGCCTCTGAAAGGAAATGTATATATAGCGCCGTGCACGAGTTAAACGTGCACATGGCGCAAAACGCTATCGCGTTTTTTGAAAAGAAATACTGCAGCCTTTGCAGTATTGCGGGTTATCCACCTCGGGGTGAATAACTCTATTTTATTTCTAAATATTTTAAATGAATAAAAAATTTGCGGACATAACACATGACTCGTTCAATTTTGACAGTTTATGAAACAACATGAACTGGTGAAGAATCACAGAGGAAAAAAGTACATATTATGCAAAGATTGTCATTTTTCGACATATTTGGACGTTACATGATATGGCAAAAAATGTCATAAAGAGACAATCGAAGTCTATAATTTTATGTGAATAAATGACATTTTCGGCCAAGATGATGACATAAAGGGTCAAATAATTACAATATATGTCACCCAATTGATTTCTCATAATACGGCATTCTCCGTCAAAATTCGTCATACAAATTTTGACGAAACTTGAAGAATTATGTCGAATTGCATGCTATTCTCCCATTATCTGTAATATTTCCCATTTTGTGACATTATTTGTCGAAATCTGCCGAAGCGATTTCCACGAGAAAAACATGAAAAAAATGATTTGCTGAGGAAGAAAAAACGGTAAATGTTCAGATTAGTATACCTACTGTTTTTTCTTTTCCCAACCTCGCCCATCACCACCAATCGCGCACCATCACCCTCTCCCCTCACTTAACTACACCGCCCTTAGCGTTACCCAGGGACACGATGTGGATATGGCAGTGTTTGTCCGCAAAACAAACACAAACATGTAAACAACAACTGGACAACGAAAAGATGTACATAGAACCGACTGTTACTCTACCAGTTTGTAAACACTCCCACCACTGTTCCTGTTCCTGTCATAGAGCAAATAAAACTATTAATTTCGTATTTTTCATGAAATTATTATTTTTGTTGGGATAACGTCATGAAACCTACTGCAAATGCATACTTTTAGAGAAACGATCTGAAATGTATTATGACGGTGCAGATAATGAGAAAAAGTCATGAGAAATGGGACTTCAATATGTCCATGAACTCACCAATTTTATCACCAGAACCCACTGCTCGTTTGAAGAGAAACTCGCATAGCGTCCTTGTACTCGTTAAGGAGGTTGGTCACTAAATGCGTTCAAATGAAAGAATTCTGGAAATTTTTAATAGTATTATTAAGCATCTCATACGACTCCTGTTAAATTTTTAATCCGTTCTTGAACCTAGTTCGGCCGTAATGAATTAATGAAAATTCCTGGTTATACACAGCCTCTTATGGGCATGCGGAGCCGTACTGATAATTCGGAGACTAAAAATTGAAAATCTCGTGAATGACAATTGAGATTCGATTGGAAAATTGATAAGTACCTTCCTTCCTCGATATACCGGTCTGGACCCTCGAAATGGGGATCCAGTTCTGGCGGTTGAGCTATCGACCGAGGCGCGTCCCCAGGTGGCGAATAGAGGAGAGTAGCCAACACTAGTAGGAGGAGCCGGGAGGGAACCAGCTGGGAACAGCCCCGGTCACCAGCAGGGCCCCGCCAAGGAACCTCCGGAAATGCTGGCGAAGTGACGGTGCAATAAGGGAGACGACGGAGGTAAAAGCCCGGGCAGTCGAACGAAGGCCGTCACCGCGAACCAGCTCCCCCAAGCTACAGGTGTAAACCATAGTGCCGAAGGCTGAATGACACAGGGGTGACACAGGGTGGATGAAACTCTGGGTCAATGTGTCGGAACGATGTCCTTGGGGCACCAGGTCGCACCCCATTGCATTCCAGACCTTACTCTCACAAACCGGGCTTGTGGGAGTGGACCTTTTTCCCCGAACATACGAAGCAAGATGGCAGGACGGGCAAATGTAGGGTGAGTGGGACTCTGAGAACCACACTCCTGTGATGGGACCTTATAACCACACTTCTGTGATGGGGCTCTGAGAACCACACCTATACTTGCTTTGATGGCCTTCTTGGACCTGAAGACGCCACATCTAGTGGCAATGAAGACAGCCAAGGGCTCTCCGATGAGATTCTGGGAGAACTCGACCTTCATGCATGCGTCACTGACTCGGACGGAGGAATGAAAAGTTACTCTGGCTGAGCGGCAATGTGTGTGGGGGGTCGAGGGTTTTCACCAGGAGTTTTGAAGTCGTGAGACCGAGGAGTGAGGAATGGGTTCTGGAAATAGACCCTTCCTTCAGCCTAAGGGCCCAGTTTGGTACACTGACGGCCCCAAGAAGTTCTATGAACAAATGTGGGATGGAGGCGGGTAACGTCCACCACTTATTGACGAGATGCAGCGGATTAGAAGGAGAGAGATGGGAGGCCCTCGGATCCACTGGTATCTCGAAACTAACGGTAACAGGGGATCAGGTTGGGCAGTTACTTAACTTTGCTAGGCTTACCAACCTTCTTGAACCCTGGAACCAGGGTAGTCACCATTAGGCGGGCGTATAATAGTTATACTCAATATGCCCTTTCGGCCACCAACACTACATCATACACATCATACATACAAGTACCTTCCTTGAACAATTAGGAAAAATAATTGAGTCTTTTTTCGGGGCCTTACAGATTTTTTATAATTGCAATTTATGGTTTTATACAATTCCTCGATCAAAATTCACGTGTCGAGTAACTAACATGGCATCACCGCGTGATGTAGCGTTATGTCCGTGAGAGCTCTGTATGTGTGTGTGGATACAGCTTGAAATATGTTTCAACTACAGCGTTGTCAAAGTTCCCGAGCCCATCTCGCAATCAATTTTCTCTCATTTCCTATGACATTGACAACATTTGAGGTGATTATCTATTTTCAAAAATTATAAGAGGGAATAAGAAAAAATTATTATGATGATTCCCAGCAAATAATTAGCTGATTAGAGGTCAGAAAAATGTTGTCTATTTTCGTGTTCAGGAATTGGTATTAGCTTGGGATCCATATGCTGAAGCATAGGCATTCTCCCCTGCCCACGTGCCCTGCACGAGTAGTGAGCAGCCTCCTTAAGGAGTTTGGGGAGTTATGTCCAAAATATGGAATCATTTTAAGAATCATACACGACATTCCTAATGTCATCATTTTTATGTAGTATTTTTTTCAAAATTTTAATGTATTTTGTTACAGACTAATTAACAGTCAAAATTGCATCTTTCACAATTCGTTAAGGAGTTCGGAGAGTTATCTCCAAAATATGGAATCATTTTGAGAATCATACAGGGCGTTCCTGATGTCATCATTGGTAGATAGTATTTTTTTCAAAATTTTCATGTACTTTGTTTCAGACTAATTAACAGTCAAAATTGCATTTTATATATGGGCTCTTATGCATATGTTACGTCCCTCGCAGTGCCACACGCATGCACTAATCCTTAACAAATACCAAATTATCGACTGTCGAACGCTATTTACTTATAGTATAGTCTAGATAGTAATTTCACTCAAATTTTAGAAATGTTCTCAGGCGATACGAGAACCTCAACAAATAAGAGGAAATACCAAATAATTCTTGTATCTGGACCCCACATTTTTTTTCAAAGATGAGTCACTAAAATACAATAATCTAATTTCAACATCCGCGCGTACATTTTTTGAATCATATTTTTGAGTACAAATTCGAATGAGATAGGACAGGCCTAAATAAAGAAAAGATAAATAAACCGAACTTTGGAAAAATCAAGACGAATTTCAAAATTCGAAAACAAACTTTGTCCTCTTGAGGAGGGTCCACGCTGGCCCAGGGGCCAGGCGTGTCCCCTTGAACCTTTTCCCACTTTTCCCTCCTTGGCCAATCCCGTTTTCCTTTGTTTCAAATTCACGCCCACACGAATTTTCCTAATTCGAAAAATACAGAAAGGAAATCAGAAACTACCGAATCGTTCAAGAGTAAAAAACTCGTATTCAGTGAAACTAGTTCAACGAAAAACCTGAAACCGTTCAAAGTCCTAAATTCAGACAAATTCACTAAATTAAATTCAAGTTAATTCGTTCACTGAAAGCATAAGTAAAAATTCTAAAGACTTTCAAAAATCAAAGATCGGAATAAAAGTTCAAATCTAAATTTAAAGAACTTAATTAATAAAACCAAATTGTGAAGATCAGTGTATTTAGTTAATAGTTAAGTGTTAAATAAAACTGTGAAAACAAATACGTATTTCGTCTGCACATTTATTTCAGCCGCGTTCAATGGTTGTTGACGGAACCTACAAAATTTTCAAAACTATATTGTAGTTAAGGCTTCCAGTGGAAACGGGACTTCAGTCTGGGCAATTCAACGGAATCTGAATTACCAAGGGTAATACGCAGGGACAGCCAGGACGTAACACATAAAATCTGTCATAGCCTGAGACTTTTGTTACCACCTGAGTTGATAGCGCAGATCGATGCTAAACCAGGTTTGATGCATAAGAGCCCATGTATAAAATGCAATTTTGACTGTTAATTAGTCTGAAATAAAATACATGAAAATTTTGAAAAAATACTATATAATAATGATGACATTAGGAACGTCCTGTATGATTTTCAGAATGATTCCATATTTTGGAGATAACTCCCCAAACTCCTTAAGGAGAAATATCAGCTTTCGACCTGAAACAAAAAACGCTCACGTTTTTATGAAACTTCGAGGACAAGTTCATCAAGTAATCCAGAATATACCATAATTTTTTCGGATTTTTCCACCACCGAATACTAAACGAAAATAATTATCAAAGTTGGAACTTCTGTATAGAACGATATGGACAGCGAGGTAATTTAGCAAAATTCCTCCTTTACCACCACGTTGGTAAAGGGGGAATTTTGCTAAATTACCTCGCTGTCCATATCGTCCTATACATAAGTTCCAACTTTGATAATTATTTTCGTTTATTATTCGGTGATGGAAAAATCTGAAAAAATTATGGTATATTCTGGATGACTTAATGAACTTCCCCTCGAAGTTTCATAAAAACCTAAGCGTTTTTTGTTTTAGTTCAAAAACTGATGTTCCTCCTTGAGCGGGAATAATTTTTGTGTACAAATAATCAAAAAAGAGAAAAAGCATTATTAAAAAATCTTTAAATAAAGAAGAAATGGAAAATAAAAATTGACATTTAATAACCCCTGACAAAAACATTAAAAAAAAATGAAATAAAAGTCTAAAATAATCAATAAAAGTGATATTTGGGAAGAAACGGAAGTCGGGGGACGTCCAGATTTCGCCATGAAATATGCTCTGGATGTCCCCAACTTCCCTTTCTTCCCAAATATCAGATGCCTGACAAAGTCAATATTTCAAAATTACCGGTGCTTGAGCACAGAGAGCAAAGACTATGTATTAGGTGTAAATCAAACATTGCTACGGACTCTGTCACGTGTATTGAGTGTGGTTAGCACTATCACCCTGGTTGTGCTGCCAGATTGGCAGAATTACCCTCAGGAGGGTTTAAGTCATGCTGTGGCTCAGGGTCAGGAAAATCCTCACCTATCGGTAACGCTTTCACGATTGAAAAACTAATGATAGCGATGAGAAGTGAATTCAACCCGAGATTTGGTGACATCAAAGTCTCTGTAACTCAAGTGGACATGAAAGTTGGTACACTAGATAAGACAGTGGTTACAATGGGGACGAATTCAGCAGAGTTGACTGTTTCTGTGGATACTCGCAATGAAGGCGTGGGGGACCTGAAGACGACGATGACTAATGCGGAGCAGGACATCAGTGAGTTAAGAGACATAAATGGCCCTGGTCAAAAGACCATTATGGATGCCTGCATGACAGAAGTGGAAGAGCGGGACTGGCGGAGTAGGAACCCGATTTTGCACGGGTTCAAAGAGATAAATACTTCGGACAACAAAATAAGAGCAACTCGTGACACGGCAACCATTCGTCAGTTGTTGGAAACTGTTTCTCGGGAATGTCTCGCGCATGCATGTATCAATGTCTTCAGATTAGGGAAATACTCGCCAGGTCTGGCTCTTCCATGACCGGTCAAATTAGCATTTACTGATAGTTTCTCTGCTATCAAATTTAAACAGCACTTCACGAGCAAGAAGGAAGAAACTCCACCTGTAAAAAATCATGGCAGTTTTCTTGCCCTGACTTTTACGGGAGGAAACCCGATGCAGCTTGCCGTGGCTTCCTCGTTGATTTTCTCCTTGTAATGGACTGTATATTTTGGGATGACTTACTCTTTTATAGGATAAGGATATTTCTCAGTGGAGGGACTTAAGTGGATTTTCACAATGATATGGAACACGTGAATTATATAAAAATATATAAACTCTTTAATGATTTGACTAGAATACACTCTTTAATACTTTGACCACAGTGATTCTAGATATTGTCTCTTTGTGATAACTGTCTCTATGATTTATTGTCTGTTCGATAATTGTCTCTATTTTCTCATGATTAATTTTCACTTTGCACACTGCATTTGATACCAGGCGTAAATCGCTATTAAACTGTTATGCCGATCACTCACTCGATCCTCAACTCAGTGGATCTGACCGGTTCCATCGAACCTTTCCTATTATGTATCGACTAGGCGTCAACTCCGCGATAGTGGCTTGATAGTTATGAAGATCATGATGATCTTCATTTGATTTCACACGCCAAGGCTCGCCCGTTGGCGGCTATCGTAATTGTAGAACTTGACTCGTTGAGTTCTACGCGACAAGTAGAACTTGACTCGATGATTTCCACGCGACGAGTAGAAAGATTTGTGGCTTGACAATATCTCATTTTGATTGACCTCCTGATCCCGCGCTAATTCAGATCACTCGGTAATTTTAGCTGCTTTTTTAACATATCGCCCGCCATCGACGAACCCCTGGAGGCGACCTAGTAATTGCTGTTGCTCTTCAAGGTGTTGCCAACTTCTCGTGACAGGTTTGCGGTATCAGTGACTCTTGCTGGTTTTCTCTGATAGCTGTCTCGTTCACAATCTGCTGGGCTGATGCTGTTGATGCAGCATCTCCAGATTGCATGATACTGTTGGTCTCAATGATTCTTCGAATTTCTGTAATGAGATAAGATAATTAGTTTCTATGATAATAACTCTTATTTTTCTGCTAACGGGTTGTAAGGCCGTCTAGGTTGAAAATACTCGTTGTAGAAGCGCGTCTTGATTCACTACAGAATTCCGGAAACTTGATGATACCCGATACTTTTCTCAATGAGGACTCCATAGGCGCTGTGTTCTCGTCAGAGCCGGATCACTCCGATCCGTTTCCAAGGACCATGTTAAAATCTTGCAATTTTTGTTGTTCTTCGAACGGATACTCCACTCTTTGATTGCTTCATAGGATGTTGGTTCGTGGTGCCGCCCACCATGAGCGACGTCTGGACCTCAGTTGAATGAGTCTTGATGATAATCGATGATTAATTCTCGATGAGTGTCTGAATATCGGACGATATTCTCCGCTGATGATGATTGATTATAATGGCTTATCTCTACCCGTACTGGATTCGTTTGAGCAGGGTTCAGTTGTCAGGGATATAAACGATAGTTTCACATCCGATAGACTACGTCCGTAACCGATAGCTCAGATCTCTCGCAATAGTATGCGATGGATTCTATCGGATGTAACTTTCTTTCAATGTTGCATCGGACGAGAGATTTTTGATTTCTTTGAAGGTTACCACCGGTGGAATTCATCCAATTCTCTCGAATCCGATATTTTAATTGTTCGAATCATGCATTCACAACCGATAGGATATGCCGGATGACCGATGCAGCATATCTTTACCCGCACTGAATTCGTTTGAGCAGGGTTCAGTTGTCAGGGATATGGACGATGGGTTCACATCCGATAGCTCATATCGCTTGCAATAGTATGCGATGGATTCTATCGGATGTAACTTTTTTTCAATGTTGCATCGGACGAGAGATTTTTGGTTTCTTTGAACGTTACCACCGGTGGGATTCATCCAATTCTCTCGAATCCGATATTTTAATTGTTCGTATCATTCATTCACAACCGATAGGATATGCCGGATGAACGATACAAAGTGAATATATCGGTTGCACCGATTTTTTGACTCAATACCGATAAGGTAGAGAGTACTCTACCTTATCCATACAGTGTCATTCATTCCCGCTCCGCTAGATGGCATTATCAACAAATCACAAACAAGACTAGAGGACGTTAGGCCAAAATCTCCAATAGGCAGAATCTCCAATAGAAAACGACCGTAGCGCCACCTAGCGGTCGAAATAATAATTAATTTTGAAAAATGGCGCAAATCAAAATAAAATGCTGGGGGAAGGGTCTGCTGCAGTAGCGAGAGCATAATAATAATAATTACGACTGTTGTGGTGCTCTGCAGCTCACATCCCAGCTCTTCTCCGGGGAGTCTGAGTGCGTCTACATCCTCTGGACTATGCCAAGTGAGAATAGAAGTGTCTTGACGACAAAAGGCTCGTTTGGTATGGTCCAGGTAATGTGTGCACTTCATTTTCAAAATTCCTCGAGGGATTTTGGAAGGGGAGAGTGCCTGGACCCGGTACAATGAGATCCAAGTGGTCTCGTAGACGACTGATAAAATTCTCTATAGTCCAGGTCTGATATACGTGTATACTTAATGCTTCCTCGGGCAATTTTTTGGAGAATTCACTCAGCAGACTGGGTAAAGTGAAATGGAATTGGCCTCGATGATTCCCGATTCGATTGTGGATGGTCCAGGTGAGTTTAGTGCTATTTGATGCGAATTCATCAAAGCATTCTTACGTGTATGGACTGCCCGAAGCCTGTCCAATGGAATTGAGGTCATCACGACGATCCTCGTTTCCATTCTACATGACCCAGGTCCATTTTCTGATTTTCTAGTCAACTTTCTCGGAGGATTTCAATCTTTATGAACTCTATGGACTTTTTTCTATGATATGCAGGCCATCTCGCAGATGACCAATGTCATCTTCTATTGTCCAGGTCACATAAACTTTTCCACTAATCAATTCCTCGGTGAATTTTGATTGATTCGAACTCTTTGAAATCTCTCAACTGAAATCTAAATGTCTTAACCAATCGTGAATTGGACTCTACACGGTCTAGGTGAATTAGAAGCGGCTGGATGCGAACTCTTCAAAGCATCTCCAAGCTGATGGACTCTCCGGAGCCTGTACAATAGAATCCAGGTAATCCCGATGATCCCTTATTGTATTATAATAAGGTCCAGGGGAATTTGCTGGTTGCAAGATTGACTTCCCTGGGGAAGTGTCATTTGTATGAACTCTATGAGCTTTTTCCTATGACATGCAAGCCATCTTGTAGATGGCCCATATCATCTTCTATTGTCCAGGTTACATAAACGTTTCCAATTGTCAATTCCTCAGAGAATTTTGATGGATTTAAACTCTTCGGAATCTCTCAACTAAAATCCAAATGATTTTACCAATTGTCAACTGGATTCTACATGGTCCAGGTGAATCAAAAGCGGCTGGGTGCGAATTCTTTAAAGCATCTCCAAGTTTATGGATTCTCTGGAGCCTGTAGAATGGAATCCATTTCATCCCGACGATCCCTAAATTCATTCTACAAAGCTTAGGTAGATTCACTGGTTGCTCGATTGACTCTCTCCGGAGGAGTTGCTGGAGGTGGTTCTGGCAACAGTGCTGGCTCTGGTTTCCGGAACGGTCCCAAGACTGGCCCGGGACTAGTTTGTGACGGAACCGAGATCTTGTCACACAGCTCTGGTGCTGGAGAAGAGTCCCACATTGGAATGTAACTGAATTTTTTTTTCACTGGTTGCTCGATTGACTCTCTCCGGAGGAGTCAATCGAGCAACCAGTGAATCCACCTGAGCTTTGTAGAATGAATTCAGGAATCGTCGGGATGGAATGGATTCCATTATACAGGCTCCAGAGACTCCATAAACTTGGAGATGGTTTGAAGAATTCGCATCCAGCCGCTTTTGATTCACCTGGATCATGTAGAATCCAGTTGACAATTGGTAAAATCATTTGGATTTTAGTTGAGAGATTCCGAAGAGTTTAAATCCATCAAAATTCTCTGAGGAATTGACAATTGGAAACGTTTATGTAACCTGGACAATAGAAGATGATATGGGTCATCTACAAGATGGCTTGCATGTCATAGGAAAAAGCTCATAGAGTTCATACAAATAACATTTCCCCAGGGAAGTCAATCTTGCAACCAGCAAATTCCCCTGGACCTTATTATAATAAAATAAGGGATTATCGGGATTACCTGGATTCTACTGTACAGGCTCCAGAGAATCCATAAACTTGGAGATGCTTTGAAGAATTCGCATCCAGCTGCTTTTAATTCACCTAGACTGTGTAGAGGCCAATTCACGATTGGTTAAGACATTTAGATTTCAGTTGAGAGATTTCAAAGAGTTCGAATCAATCGGAATTCACCGAGGAATTGATTATTGGAAAAGTTTATGTGAACTGGACAATGGAAGATGACATTGGTCATCTGCGAGATGGCCTGCATATCATAGAAAAAAGTCCATAGAGTTCATGAAGATTGAAATCCTCCGAGAAAGTTGACTAGAAAATCAGAAAATGGACCTGGGTCATGTAGAATGGAAACGAGGATCGTCGTGTTGACCTCAGTTCCATTGTACAGGCTTCGGGCAGTCCATACACGTAAGAATGCTTTGATGAATTTGCATCAAATAGCACTAAACTCACCTGGACCATGTACAATTGAATCGGGAATCATCGAGGCCAATTCCATTTTACTTTACCCAGTCGGCTAAGTGAATTCTCCAAAAATTGCCCGAGGAAGCATTAAGCATACACGTATATCAGACCTGGACTATAGAGAATTTCATCAGTCGTCTACGAGACCACTTGGATCTCATTGTACCGGGTCCAGGCACTCTCCCCTTTCAAAATCCCTCGAGGAATTTTGAAAATGAAGTGCACTCATTACCTGGACCATACCAAACGAGCCTTTTGTCGTCGAAACACTCCTATTCTCATTTGGCATAGTCCAGAGGATGTAGACGCACTCAGACTCCCCGGAGAAGAGCTGGGATGTGAGCTGCAGAGCACCACAACAGTCGTAATTATTATTATTATGCTCTCGCTACTGCAGCAGACCCTTCCCCCAGCATTTCATTTTGATTTGCGCCATTTTTCAAAATTAATTATTATTTTGACCGCTAGGTGGCGCTACGGTCGTTTTCTATTGGAGATTCTGTCCATTGGAGATTTTGGCCTAACGTCACCAAGACCCATTTTATCGGCCAGAATTCCATTTAATTTTCTATCGTACATCGCAACGAGCCAGTCGAGACAAATATGTTGATACTCTCGCAACGTTCAGTTAACCACAATAAATATTTTTTAGTCTGACGAACAATAAAATTAAGAGGCTAATCCAACGTCTTCTTTCTCTTCTCTTCTAGTCTTGTTTGTGATTTGTTGATAATGCCATCTAGCGGAGCGGGAATGAATGACACTGTATGGATAAGGTAGAGTACTCTCTACCTTATCGGTATTGAGTCAAAAAATCGGTGCAACCGATATATTCACTTTGTATCGTTCATCCGGCATATCCTATCGGTTGTAACTGAATGATACGAACAATTAAAATATCGGATTCGAGAGAATTGGATGAATCCCACCGGTGGTAACGTTCAAAGAAACCAAAAATCTCTCGTCCGATGCAACATTGAAAAAAAGTTACATCCGATAGAATCCATCGCATACTATTGCAAGCGATATGAGCTATCGGATGTGAACCCATCGTCCATATCCCTGACAACTGAACCCTGCTCAAACGAATTCAGTGCGGGTAAAGATATGCTGCATCGGTCATCCGGCATATCCTATCGGTTGTGAATGAATGGTACGAACAATTAAAACATCGGATTCGAGAGAATTGGATGAATCCCACCGGTGGTAACCTTCAAAGAAACCAAAAATCTCTCGTCCGATGCAACATTGAAAAAAAGTTACATCCGATAGAATCCATCGCATACTATTGCAAGCGATATGAGCTATCGGATGTGAACCCATCGTCCATATCCCTGACAACTGAACCCTGCTCAAACGAATTCAGTGCGGGTAAAGATATGCTGCATCGGTCATCCGGCATATCCTATCGGTTGTGAATGCATTCGAGAGAATTGGATGAATTCCACCGGTGGTAACCTTCAAAGAAATCAAAAATCTCTCGTCCGATGCAACATTGAAAAAAAGTTACATCCGATAGAATCCATCGCATACTATTGCGAGAGATCTGAGCTATCGGTTACGGACGTAGTCTATCGGATGTGAAACTATCGTTTATATCCCTGACAACTGAACCCTGCTCAAACGAATCCAGTACGGGTAGAGATAAGCCGATTATAATTCTCTCAACTCTCCATACATCATTCAATAACGGGCGTAAATCGTTATTAAACTAGTATGCGATAACACACTCGTTTCTCGACTCAGTGGATCTGACTCGTTCTCTCGAACTTTCCTATTGAGTCTATCGACTAGGCGTCAGTTCCACATTGTTGATTGGAGCTTGAAGATTCCATTGACATTGGCTATGTCAAAGTCGTTGATATGTTTTATCCTGGAACTCATGCACGTCTGCCTGTTCGTTCCATTAATTGTTGCTAGCTTTAGGCGATGATCTATTCTCACGTTTTGTCATGACAATGAATGACTCGATGATGATGTTCATCTCAATGCTGTTGGTGACCGCTTGCTTCATGTTTGCAATAGAATCCCGCGCACCATGCAGAGATTGCGCAATTCTCTGATGAGGGATTCTTCATTGTATCTGCCTTCGAGGATGTCGTTCATGTCGTTTGCAGGGTTCGCGACTCCCTGAAAATTCGGTGTTCTTCCTCCTCTTCAGGTTGTACAATGATGTTCACTCTGTTACTGATGATTGATTTGATAACTGCATCCTCTGATGATTTCTGTTATCGATGACGATGTTGAACTCGTTGAATGATTACTAGTACTCGTAATCTCTGATGATGAAGAAAAGTCGCTGATTGATGATTCGTTCAATAGCCTCTCTTGTATTGAACTCTCTGATGGATATTGAATTTTTGCTCGTTCAATTCCTCTGGAACTAGACGTTACTCTCAATCGCCGGGTTGTAAGGCCGGTCTTACAAGAGAATAACCATCACTCTTCCGTGTTGATGACGATGATGACTCTGATGACCAGTTGCGATGATAATGATTTTTGATTACTCTGCTGCTGGTCCAATTCCTCTTGATGATGACTTCTGATGGATCTGATGAACTCAAGCTGTCTCATCTCCACCCTAGCCTGTAACATATCACTAAATGTTTGCAATATAGTATTTACATTTAATTGATTTCAAGTCACTAGGTTGTAACGGTTGGCTTGGCTGACCTTGAGCCAACGCGTTAAATGCACTAAAAATTTCCCAAAACTGACCCAAATTTATGCTTCGAATTTTTCCCCAAATTACTCCCGATTAATTTCCCTTTATTTAAACTGGGCGCCAGTCGTTTTTCTGAAATTCTAAGTACTTGGGGGAAAACGACAAATCCCCAAGTTTTACTCTAATTCAACGAAATCACAAAACCCCAAAAAGACTCTAATTTTACCCGCTTTCTTATATGAAACTCTCAATTTATCCCGAGGGGGAGAGGGGACGATACCCTCTATTTGGGTATTCGTGACGACAAAAACTTTACACAAAACTCATGACAAATTTTAGCTCCAATAATATAAATTCGATATATTCAGAAGAATTAATTATATACACGTAAATTGAAAAAAAACCATTAAATATTTAAAGAAACCTTTCGTGAATAATATTATAATTATTTCACCTTAATTATTAACTCAAAATTGGACTCAGAATGGCCAACAATAATTTTAATTTTAGCCGGGTGGCCTCACCCGTAACAGACGCTAACTCGACGTTTTCTTTACTTTAAACTCTTTACTCAAAATTCTTTACTCTAAACTCGAAATATTAATTGTACGGGGACTCGCGTACCTTACGTTATTTGTGCTGTCTTTCCTCCGTGTCGACCTCTCTTTATTTTCTTTACTTCAATCTTCTTTACGTAATTCTTTACAATTTTCTTTACTCTTGACTGAATATTCTTTACGTTCCTCCAAACTTTCTCTACACGATGTGATCGCCACGGTGTCCCGGGAGAAGAAGAACGAGTCTTCTCTCCCACGACTTGGCATTGGGTTCCCTCGGCTGTTTCCGCTCAATTTCGGTAGAGCCGAGGCCCAACCCAACCAATTGTCCCGCGAGTCCCCCACTACTTTACCCTAACGTCACTGGCTTTACTTGAATTTTTCTTAAACTAACTAATTCCAAATAATGTACGAAAATAATCATAATAACTAGGACAATATTTTCCCGACAATTACAAACGCAAAACTTTAGTCTTTTCTTTCCACACACGTAACTTTAGTCTTTATTTTCACACTTTTAATTTGAGTCTTTTCTTTCCACTGACTCCAATGCTGATCCTGGTGATCTCCAGTTTCTCTTGCTGTTGGCCAGTATTCCCCCTAGTTGGCTGATGCTGGACCAAACGAGCGGATGCTGTTACTTCCCAAGTTCCTCTTCCGTGTCCTTGGTTCCGCTACTTTTATCTTTGGGACTGGGGAAATTTCTCACCAGTCCTGACTCCTGACTTTCTCTCCATATTTCCGGAGTAATTTCAAGCAAAAATAAACAAAAATAATTAGTGAGGTCACAAAAATTGGTTGACCTCACTCTGGACATTTGCGGTTCTGACTCTAAATGAGCCCTATCCTCACCGGGTACCGCGAATCGCGACCAAAACCGTGATTTTCGTGAAATTTCTTTATTGTTCTAATTTTCATTGATCCTGTGACGGTAAAAACCGTCACAAGGTGTTGATGTTAATGATGGATTAACTCGACTCTCTTTTGCTATTATTCTTGATCATTAATTTGGATGATTTTAATTAAATCTCAAATTAAATGTTTGTATTTGTATAAAACATCTTCTATCAGAATCGCAGATGTTTTGATAATTATACTGTTGCATTTCCGATAGATTCCTCGTGATAATTATTGAATTGGATTAATTGTTCATCAACAAATTCTCTGATTTAATTAATGATTAATCTCTCACGTGATATTATTAATGCAACCGATGCATCTTGTGAATTTCTCTCAATGATAAATATTTTAACTCTTTGTTGTGTTGGATGCGTCCCCCACTCTCACGCATAGGTTATTTTCTCAATTGTCAAACGCGATAAATGCATTTTTCTCGAATGTTAATTTTGCATCAATTAATTTGTAACAGGAGATTTTGCCACAACGTCGGAGTGGCATCCCTCAGAAACCTTATTTAAGTTAAGTCGAAAATTTTAAGCGCAAGAAATAATATTAGACGATTTCACAGAAGTCACATTTAAATGAACGCGCCATGGATAAATTAAAAATGGCCCTAGTTGTCAACTGCGCACGCGCGAGATTCTTGATTTTCTCGCTAGCAACAGGCGGGAGAGGAAAAAGAGACTCTTTCTCGTTTTACCCACGCTATTGTAATCTACTTGTCGTAAAATTAATAATTGTTAATTGTGATTGTCGAAAAGAAATATTGATTAATTGTCGAATAAAAGGATATTGCCGACAGGAGAGAATAAAAAGGAAAGAGAGTCGGTATCTGAGGGCTGCAAAATTAAATTGTACGTCGATTGTAAGTAATAAATTTGTTTACTCTGTCTATTGCTTTTTTTTGTCTCTTAGAAATTGAACACCTCCTTTGGGTCATCCCAATCGATCCCAACAAGTTATTGTCGAATTCAATAGTCAATTAATTAATGATTGTTTTGTCAATTTTGTCAAAATTGACTGGCGCCTAACAAATAAAATAAAAATTCAATTGTCAATTCTTGAGCCCCGGCAGCCTTCGACCCAGGCCGCGCCGGGTGAAGCTTCTTAATTTCATTCATTCGAATTAAAGTTATATTTTGTCAATTATCTAGTAAAATAAAAAAAGAAGCTGTCTCAATTGGCGCCCAACGTGGGGCAAGTTGCGAAATTAATTATTGAAGTTTGCAAAATTATAAATTGAGGATTTTATGAATTGTGTTCGCTTGGTAACAGAGTGTGAATGTAAACAAATTTCCAAGGACACTTTATTGCCTCTTGCGTCTCTCACTATCGCTTTGAAATATTTATCGATTTTCTTTTCATCACTAATTTATTATTGTGTAACCTTTTCTTATGTAATTAATTGTGAATTCAACTTGTCCGTTACGGGAAATTTAATGAATTACGATAAAATTGAAAATTTTGTCAGGCGGCATGAATCTTGTGTCAAGCTGTAAAAATAATTGAAGCTCTAAATTGAACAAATTAAAATTTCTGACGATAGGAAATTGTTTAATGACGCGAATCTCGCTTAAGTCATTTGACTAACAAAAATCAAGGGGTAAAACGACCGAGTCTTGTATTAGTTTTGATAAATGTAATGGTCATTGTTTTGATTTGAAGATAAATTATTGTTGTCAAAAGATGAAAAATGGAGCAGATTAGCCCTCTTTACAAATTAATAAGTTCTCATTATTCAAGCGTATCTCGTTACGTTTGAGTGCAATAAATGTTAATTAATTAGTCGCATCGATACGGATCTTATTCCTGTCAAATGGCTTATAATAAAAGAAGTCTCAATTAAAGGGGTAATGGGAGCAGGCTCCATCCCCTTAAGAAAGAACTAATTGCTCGTGACGCGAATCTTATTTCCGTTAAAGCAAACTAAATTTCGTGATTTATTTCTCGTTTTATAGATGTCGAATTTTGAAATAAATTAAATAAAGCTTGTCTCGACGAATGACCGATTATTTTGATTGGATCTTGTTCCACCAATTCGGTTATTCCGATTTCTTGCTCACTGTACAGTGGATAACAAAACTCAATTGTTAATTATTTATATTTATTTTATTTTTTTATTTATTGTTTTGGTTAGTGTCTAAAATTTTCATTTTCAACAAATTAACCAAACTGAGGACGTTAAATTAAAATGTCGGTAACGCGTTCTCCAGTCAATACGCAACCCCCTGGAACAAGCGTTCCAGGTCAGTTCGCTGATCGCCACGATCGAAATGAAAATGCATCCACTGAATATGAACAAAATTTACCCCAGCAGCCTAATAACGGTATATCCGGCGTGTGAGGTAATGAAAAGTCGAGAGGTGTACAATTTCAAAATCATAATCAGTCAACAAGTACGGGAGCGTTTCGACCAATCAGCCCAGAGAGGACAAGTCAATCTACTCGAATCAATCAGAATTCGCGGATGAATGATAATGAACCAACCCCGCGATTCTTTAAAGTTTCAATCTCGCGGTTATTACCAACCGGTCAAATTGTCGATGAAGAGACCTTAGTCAATGAAACAATATTTAGACAAATGACACAAGAGACAAATGCACCGTCGACTACACGAGAAAGTCTACCACGGAATATGACAGAAACGAGTCATTGGCGGAGTTCACGAATCGAGCGAGATTCATTTTTGAGAGAATGGAAAGACCACCAGAATTCCAGGAACAGCTGCAGTTGATTTTTACAAAAGTTAACCCAAGATTGACGTTCGAAATATTAAATCTGCAACACAGAAATTACGAAGATTTCTTACACTACGTCAATAGAAGAAGTCAGCTTTTTCGACAATGCGATGCTCAAAAACTGCTCTAAAATCTGATTTGAGGTATCTACAAGACGATCCGGACATGGAAGACGGAATTGATGATCCCGAAATGTTAACTGAGATCCCGGAAGAGAAAGAGGAAGGCAATGACCTTAAGGCCTTCCAGAGCAACAAAATGAATACGTCCAAACAGTATAACGACTCCAAAAGTCTCACGAGGCAGAGATTGGAGAAGAATCTTGAGCAATTTGACAAACAAGAACCCTCAACGCCTAGTCAAGTAAATAATAAACAGGGCAGGCCCCCAATTGACTTGTCTAAGTTCTTTTGTGTCAATTGCGGACAGAACGGACATAGTGCCCGTTTCTGCACAGGTGAACGTCAAACCGTCTGTTATGAGTGTCGAAAAATTGGCCACGAGACGAAGAATTGTCCCAAGAAATCGGGAAACGCTCAGAGCCCGCAGTAACTTCACCTCAAGATACTGTACACAAGGGCGAGAATGAGGTCACAAGCCAGGATGATACGGGAAACGTCCAGAAGAGAGCTGGAAATATAAGCCAGACGAAAGATCTGGAGAAAACAGAAAAAGTCAATAACGAGATTAGTCAACCAGTAACAAATTCACATCTCTACACAGTCGATTCAACAGAAGATGAGTTCGAGTTGTCAGACGAAGAAGTTGTTAACCTTCTCCAAGAAGATACGAGAAAATCTATGGAAGTTAATGACCGTGACAGAATTGACTTAAAAAATTGTCAAGTGAAATTGACAACTATGACTGACAATGCCGTGACAGTCAATAGCGATCGAGAGTGAGAAATGAAGACTAATTCATTCAAGACATGGAGACCGTCGTGTTTACCACCACATGCAATACATCGTTTGGCGCAACGTCGAATCTATCGCGGTGGCGATCAAATAAAAGAGCCGAAACAAACGTCGAGAATTTGCGTTGAAATTTCTATCTTTGACGAGAAAGTTAAAGGCATAATTGACAGCGGGAGCGATCGCTCATTTTCAAGTGAAACCGTTTATAACCGCGTAAAGAAATATCAGTCCACCGAGTTGGTACCAGACATGTCAACTAGATCGGGTGTTAGATTAGGCGATAAATCGTTGGTGAAAACGCGAGGCGGTGCCGGTTTTGTCATTGATATTGGTGACGTCGGCGGTTCTCAATGGTTCAGCGTTTTACCAGGCCTCTCTGGAGACCTAATCCTCGGGATGGATTTCTGGATGACGTTTAAAGTTACTGTAGACCCGTTTGACCGAACGTGGACATTAGCCGGAAGTAAATACACTTACCCATTATCTCATACAGTCATTTTACCATCAGAATTGCGAGTGCTTTCAGTCGATGAAACCCAATGACTGAATAATTTTCTAGATGTCGAATTCCGGAAATTTGACAAAGAATCCACCAGTAAGACCGATTTAATAGAACATGTCATCGAATTGGATGACCCAACACCACATCGACAGAAACCATATTGCCGAAGCGAAACAATCCGAAAATTTATAACACGGGAAGTCGACAGACTCCTTGAAAAAGGATATGTTACTTGGAGTAATAGTGAATGGGCTTGTTCACCCGTTGTTGCTCCAAAAGCTAATGGGGGATTGAGGTTTTGTATTAATTATAAACCACTGAATCGTCAAACTAAAAAACCTGCGTATCCTTTACACAACATGAGATCAATCTTGTCGCAACTCTATCAAGCTAAAATAATATCGACTATCGACATGAGTGAGGCTTTTCACCAGATTCTAATGCAGGAAGGAAGTCGGAAATATACCACATTCGTCGTCGAAGGTCAAGGCCAATTAGAATGGCTCAGAATGCCATATGGTCTCACGGGAGCACCATCAACATTCCAGAGGCTAATGGATGTCTTGAAAAGACGATTCAAAGATCTCATTCACGACCGGAAATTACCTAATAAATGGGTCGATCAAGTTTTTACCTATCTCGACGACTGGGTAGTCGTAAGTCAAGACCTGGACGAACACATTGCTATTTTGTCATTGATTTTTGAAGTTTTTCGCGAAGCGAGATTGGTTATTAATCGAGAAAAGAGTAGCTTCGCTTGTAAGGAAGTTAAGTTTCTCGGATATATAATCGACGAATTTAGCATGAGGCCTAACCCAGAGAAGATCCAGCCGATCTTGGATTTTCCAGTACCAAAGGACAGAACTCAACTTCGACAGTTCAACGGCCTGCTTAATTGGTACCATCGCCATTTGAGGAATATCGCCAGAGAGCAGGGACCTCTCAACAAATTGACGAGTGTTAAAGTTCCCTGGAAATGGACAGAGGTCGAACAGAAAGCTTTTGACGAAACAAAGAAGGCTCTAGCTGATGCGCCACGTTTATATGTCCCGATACCCGGACAATCTTTCGTCTTATACACAGACGCTAGTGACTCTGGCCTTGGCGCTATTCTCGTTCAACTAGACCCCGAAACGGGAAAAGAGAATTTAATAGAAGTCTTGAGTCGTCCATTGCGAGGTGCAGAAGCACACTACACCACGACTGAAGAAGAATGCCTAGCAGTCGTGTGGTCTGTCGAAAAACTCCGATGTTACCTAGAAGGAATGCCTTTTAGAATTGTCACCGATCATCAAGCACTTCAATGGCTTCATGGATTGAAGAATCCAACTGGTCGACTGGCAAGATGGGCCATGTATCTCTATCAACATGACATTACTGTTGAACACCGGCGTGGTACAACGAATGAAGCTCCAGATGCCTTGTCGAGAATGTTTGACATAGATGTCGACCCTCTTGGATGAGAGAAAATTATTGAGGAAACAATTCTGAATCGTCCACAGCTCAATTCTATTCAAGATGAGAATTGGTACTCGACAAAATACAAACTTGTTGAGAAACAGCCAGAACGTTTCACTGAATGGAAAATAGAAGATAATCAGCTATTTTACTACAGGCCTGACTATGAAAAGGCTCTATTAGACGGTGAAAACCCATGGAAGAGAGTGGTCAAGCCAGAAGAAATATCTGCGATTTTGTACGAAAATCATGACGTTCCAGAAGCAGGTCATCTTGGGAAAGATAAAACGATTGACAGAATCAGACAAAATTACTATTGGCCAGGCATGACTCAGGACATAAAGTCATATGTCAGAGACTGTGAAATTTGCCTTAAGGTCAAATTCAACCAGCATCCAGTCAAAGGACCCTTAATGACAAGGCCACTGCAGCCTTGGAGCCAATCGTCTATCGATACCATCGTTTCCCAAACAAGGACGAAAAGAGGAAAGACTTGCATTATTGTTGTTCAAGACTTGTATACGAAGTATGTTGAACTCTTTCCTGTGAGGAATCGGGTGGGAAAAACCGTCGTCAAAACATTAGACACTTTATTCGACCGTTGGGGTACGCCTCATTCGATAATTGCTGATAACGGGCTCGAATATATTAATAAAGACGTGAAAGCTTTCCTGCAAGCTCGTGGAGTCAACCACTTAACAACCGCCTTCAGTCATCCGCAAGGAAATCCCGTCGAACGTGTTAATAGAACGGTTAAACCTATGATCGCGGCATTCATTGACGATAAACATAACGAGTGGGACATAAACTTACCAAAAATACAATTCGCGTGTAACACGGTACCTCACGCGGGGTGTAGAATTTCGCCATTTTATTTGAATCATGGCCGCGAAGCTATGGCAAGGTGAATAGAGAAACCAAGCGAAAATGACTCGTTCATTAGCACAAACAAATCGACAGATTACTGGGTGAAACGATTAAAGAACATTGACGAGTTTAGGCATAAAATAGAGCCGATGCAAAAGAAATACTCGGACAGACGTCTTGACAAGCTCAACGCGGACAGGGAAGTTTCAGTCGAAATAAAAAAGGGGGGTGGAGGTCTATTACCCTAATAAAAAGCTAAGTAACAAAGCTGAGGGTTATTCAGCAAAGCTTGCACATCGTTTTCTGGGACCCGCGTTTGTCAAAAAAGTGATAAACCCAATGATAGTCGAAATAGCGGACAAGTCGGATAAAACTATTGGCAAATACTATGTAACTGATTCGAAAATTCCGCGTCGCAGTTTACGTAATAAATAATTTTGCACAGGATCAACACAGGAAGCAGTGACCAGCAATCGACAACTTATCATCGTTGTCAATATGGGTGATCGTTCGAGCCAGACAACTGCCGACGGTTCAGATAAGGAGACTGAACGGAGCCTCCTTCGACTGGCAAAAGAAAAAGAGGAGCTCGAAGCCAAATTAAAACAGCTGACTCTAGACATGGAAGAAATAAAAACTAAAGCCATGTCAGATGCTGGTTCAGTAAAACACGACGAAGAAATTGAGGACAGTGAGGACGAGAAACAGGCGCAAGCCGAACTTTATGACTTATTCACCAAGCCAAGCTCGTCAATTGCGACTCAAAATGTCAGCGATCTGGATTTTGGACTGTTGGAGGAAATACGCAATCTTCCTCCTCCAAAATTGAAGTTAACTCAGCCAAAAAGGATGATGCCTCATGATGTCTATCAGGAGAACCTGAGAAGAAACAGAATTAAGACCGAGGGGCATCCAATACAACGCTCAAAGGTCACAGGCGAGATTAAAAAAATGTCAGACGATCCGGAAGCACTGACAGCTCCTTCCGTGACAGTACGTCCACTGCCTTTTCAATATCCTTCGTTCGACAATTTCCTGAAGGAATGTGGACTTTATAAAGAGAGTGGCTCAGGACCCGGTGCTATTTTGTACTTGACAGATTGCAGGATCATCACCAAAGACCAACTGGCTCAGCTGGTGGTAAAGAGAGCAAAGCTACTGCTTGAGAAAATGGAATCCACCAAGATCGCCCGTGGGACCCAAACCTACGTCACTTACGTTGGCAACCAGTATGTCGCAGGCTGTGTCAATTGCCGTTCGTCTGAACACGACTTTACAAAGTATCGCTTGACATTCAGACCAGACTTTTGCTCTATCTGCGGAGCAGATAAATTCGATAAAGGTGACTGTTCATTCGCACATGGTATCGAACACGAGGCCGCTAAAGGTTGTTGTCCAGGGTGTTCAAGAGATCTGACGCTTTACTGCCCCAAATGTCCTGATTGTAACATCAGATATGAGGGTGTATCGGACTGGCTCAGGCTTAATTATGCAACTTTTCCAACCTGGGCAATACCAGAGGACCACAGATACTTGGCTGGTGAAGGAGCCGGAAAATTGAGAAGAGCGGTAAAGGCAAAATTTGACGATCCTAAAGACCCTGCCAATAGAGCCAGAGTACTACTCCGAGACCATGCTCTTTGTCAGCACCACCAGTCAGCCCGAAAGCACAATCGGCTCGACAGTTCTCAGAAGAGAAGAGACAGCGGGCAATTCAGGCCTTACTCGCGCCTTTGATTAAAAAACCGTTGGACGAAGTTATGGAAGAACGCCCTGAATTGAAGAGCAAAGAAGAATAAATCGTCGTCATTGTGCCAACAAAGTATAAGCCGGCTAAATAATTTAAAGACGTCGGATCCTCATCTCACATTATCTTCATTTTCAAATTTATTATAAGTAATAATTGTATTACCCATCATGGATTTTCTTTTGCTTTGTCGAGTTTCTCTATTATTTTGTTCTTTATAATATTGTTCATTGATTGAACTACCTGCAGCTTCAAAATTCAGTTCATTATCTTGGCAATTGATGATCTTACATCATCGTAATCTCTTTATTTTGTCGACATTGCTATAAACTATTACGTTGATATCAAGATGAATAAATAATTATAATTTCATCCCTGATACCCTGTCGATTATTCTGTGTTGAATTTCCAAGTAGACTATTCATGAATGATGAATTAATTATATAGCACTGGACGGAGTCGCAAATTCATAAAAGTAAGTGTTAATTATATTTGATGGTCTTGTTAAGTACGTTAATTTGATTCCACCCTGACGTTGAGGCTTAAGGGGGGAGAGTGTAACAGGAGATTTTGCCACAACGTCAGAGTGGCATCCCTCAGAAACCTTATTTAAATTAAGTCGAGAATTTTAAGCGCAAGAAATAATATTAGACGATTTCACAGAAGTCACATTTAAATAAACGCGCCATAGATAAATTAAAAATGGCCCTAGTTGTCAACTGCGCACGCGCGAGATTATTGATTTTCTCGCTAGCAACAGGTGGGAGAGGAAAAAGAGACTCACTCTCGTTTTACCCACGCTATTGTAATCTACTTGTCGTAAAATTAATAATTGGTAATTGTGATTATCGAAAAGAGATATTGATTAATTGTCGAATAAAAGGATATTGCCGACAGGAGAGAATAAACAAGCAGGAGCCCCATTACTTGTGCGTAATTTGAGAATCTTACATCTAATATTCTGCCAATGCAATTGGCAGAAAGCTTCCGAATGAATTTTTTAATTTCAAATCTACCATCACTGATCTTATTCATATTAATCACGTCAATTCACGTTCTTTTTGTTAAATATGATATCTCTTTGAATGTTCTGAACATGATAAGAATCCCCTCGTTTGCTATGAGTAACAAAATGCTTTTTTATTGTCATATTTCTACTTTTTGGAACATCTTGAGTCATATTCCATTGAAATCTTGAGCTTCAACTTCATAGTCAAGTTAACTAACTCGAGTTTAGCCTTGCCCAAACTCAGCCTAATTCAAGGTTGCAAATAATTAAAGGTTGAAGATATAGCTTGCTTTTTTTGATGTTTCTATGCTAATATCTAAAAAACTACTGGACCGATTCTGCCCAGTTTCAATACCAACCTTTGTGCTCATCGGATGTATAACCTCACAAAATTTGAGGTCTCTAGCTCAATTATTTATTAAGTTATCGTGGAATCAAGATTTTCACGAAAAATTTATCAAAAGTTTTCTACTGGCTAAAATAAAAATTTGAGCTCCCACTACCCCGGGGGTCGAAGATGCGGCTCTTGGACGCGCATCTCCTCGCGGAGACTGGACGCTGTGATTCCATTTTTCATCGAGAAAAGTCGAAAAAACGATATTTCAACATTTTCATTTTTCTCAAAAACTATCCGGCCGATTTAGCTGAAATTTTTATGAGAGCTTGGGGCACGCATGGCGAACTTATGGTAAAATTTTCAGATCGCTAGCTAACCCCACTTCAGAGTAAAGCGGAAAATGCGTCATCACACACACACACACACACACATACACGCAGACATTTTTTAACAAGCAGAAGCGTTATATCCTGTGCGTTATTCGCAAGCCCCACTTCTTGTGCGACATTTAATATTTTGCCAATTCGATTGGCAAAATGCTTCCGAATGGAATTTTTATATAAATTATCCATGAGATTACAATTTATTTTTTTCATTATTCTAAATGCAGTAACAAAATTTGGTTTCACAACAATTGTCATAAGTGGACATTTGCACGAAGTAAATTCGCTTGTAAGGACAAATTTAATGATGGTTCGATCTTTGGTGAACTTTATTTATTCATGTTTACCGCAAAAAAAAAAAAACAATCTTTCAATCATAAATGGAAGATCCTACGACAGATCTGAAAAATTGAAGTTCGGGTTCCGAATAGGATTTCTATTTTTTCTGAATGTCGTCAGAATGAAAAGGTACCTATCTTGTAGAAAAAATTGTCTACTTTCGAATGGTGAAATAAAAAATAGTAGTGTTCCTAGGGAGAAAGCTAAGGAAAACCGTGATTTTTGAAAAAACTAATCCATCGAACATCCTTACAAGAGACTTCTTCTGAAAAATCTGAAATTCTCACCATTTGTGGGGCTCATTGAGATGAATCTTTTAAGCTGAACTTGGATGTAATCGCTTGGATAGTTTTGGAGATATAACCTTTTTTCATAAAATGGTTTTTGGACAATATCTCAGAAACTACTGGAGCGATTTTGCCCAATTTCAATACCAAACTTTTCACTCATTAGATGCACAAATTGGCGAAATTTGAAGTCTCTAACTCGAATAGTTTTTGAGCTAGCGTGTATAGTAAATTCAGGATAAAAAACACTGTAATTGAAATTATCTGCAAACGAAAAATCTGAGCAAAATTTACCCCGAGTGAAAATTGTGAGTTCAAATGAGATCTATTTCATCGCTGAGAGTGGGGGCTGTGAATCAATTTTTCGCGAAGAAAAGTCGAAAAAACGATTTTTCGAAAATTTGAATTTTCTCGAAAAGTACTCAACCGATTTCGCTGAAATTTCACTGACAGCAATTTGCACGGGGAGGGAAAGTACTGTTAAATTTTCGGCTCACCAAGTATTACCGTTGCTGAGCAATGGGCCGATATCTGTCACACATACACACGCACACACACACACACACACACACACATACAGACATTTTTTAAAAATGTCTTGTCTCGACGTTTTGGATCATTCTGAGTCATATTCCGATGAAATCTTGAAATCGAAAAAAATCGCGTTTACAATGCTTCCATTCGGAAGCAAAAACGACGGATCTCGACGTTTTGGGTCATTTGCAGTCATATTATGATGAAATCTCAAAATCGAAAAAAATTACGATTACAAAGCTTCCATTCGGAAGCAAAAGGAAAGAGAGTCGGTATCTGAGGGCTGCAAAATTAAATTGTACGTCGATTGTAAGAAATAAATTTGTTTACTCTGTCTATTGCTTTTTTTTGTCTCTTGGAAATTGAACACCTCCTTTGGGTCATTCCAATCAATCCCAACAAGTTATTGTCGAATTCAATAGTCAATTAATTAATGATTGTTCTGTCAATTTTGTCAAAATTGACTGGCGCCTAACAAATAAAATAAAAATTCAATTGTCAATTCTTGAGCCCCGGCAGCCTTCGACCCAGGCCGCGCCGGGTGAAGCTTCTTAATTTCATTCACTCGAATTAAAGTTATATTTTGTTAATTATCTAATAAAATAAGAAAAGAAGCTGTCTCAAATTTAATTAATTTAATTCTCCAGTCTCTTCCAGATTCTGCCTCTGCTGCTTCTGAAGTTCTCTGCCATGTTAATTAATTAAATTGAATTACTTATCTCGTTTTGAAGAAATATATTGAAGTTGTTGCTGTACTCTGGGCAATTTGAATTGCCCGCGCTATCGCTTTCAGTGAGAGGTAGCCTCAGTGCCGCTCTCGCTGCTCGTCTGGTGTAAGTGGGCGCGGCCTCAGTCCCCTCTGCTTCTCCGCTTCGGTGACTGTCGATGATGTTCACTGCTACTCGCGCGCGTGACGTCAAACGCGTCACTGATGGACTCTGATAGTGGGGATGATGAGTTTCTCTCTCTCGCACTCACGTAATTTTCGCGATGAATTTTCGAAGACTGAAACCCGCGTTTTCGATGTAAACAAACTCGAAAGACGCAATGTTTTTGTCCTCTCTTACACTGATTCTATTGTTCTCAATAATACTGATTTTAGTCTAGAATTTTCGAATAAAATTCTCTCGAATAACACGTTGAATTTTATTCTCGAATATTCGAATAAAATTCTCTCTTTAAATTCACTCGATTTTACACGAAATAAATTATTGATTTTATTCTCGAATTTTATGTAAAGTGTCTCGTGTATTTCGAATATAATTTTCACTCGCGATTAATTCACTCAGTTTCCATTGTTATGGAATTAGGGATTGAGATGGATGTTTTGATGAATTTCAGATGGATAAACTTCTCGATTTTATCTCCGAAATAATTCCCGTTTCTTGCACGTTTCTCTAAGAATAATTTAATAATTGTAATTTTCACAATCATTCTCTGATGCACTGCTCCACTGAGATCACTCCACTCACTCTGGGATCCTCACGATCCGGCTCGAAGGATCATGTTAAAAATCTTGCATTTTTGCATGTCCTTCGCACGGATAATTTCCTCTTGATTTTCCCATAGGCGTTCCCCATAGGTGCTGGTTCTTTGTGTCTCTCTCAATCACTCTCAGAGCCGGATCACTCTGATCCGGCTCGAAGGACCATGTTATTTATTTATTAATTAACTGGTTCTTCCGTCAGATAATTTGTTCGATGATTTCCTCTATCCGAGCCGGATCCTCACGATCCGGCTCGAAGGACCATGTTAAAAATCATGGCATTTTTACATGCCCTTCGGATGGATAAATTTCTCTTGATTCCATAGGCACTGGTTCTGTGATTCTCTTTCTCTCTCAGAGCCGGATCACTCTGATCCGGCTCGAAGGACCATGTTAAAAATCATGGCAGTTTTCGTGCCCTGACTTTTACGGGAGGAAACCCGATGCAGCTCGCCGTGGCTTCCTCGTTGATTTTCTCCTTGTAATGGACTGTATATTTTGGGATGACTTACTCTTTTGTAGGATAAGGATATTTCTCAGTGGAGGGACTTAAGTGGATTCTCACAATGATATGGAACACGTGAATTATATAAAAATATATAAACTCTTTAAAGATTTGACTAGAATACACTCTTTGATACTTTGACCGCACTGATTCTAGATATTGTCTCTTTGTGATAACTGTCTCTATGATTTATTGTCTGTTCGATAATTGTCTCTGTTTTCGCATGATTAATTTTCACTTTGCACACTGCATTTAATACCGGGCGTGAATCGCTATTAAACCGTTATACCGATCACTCACTCGATTTTCAACTCAGCGGATCTGACCGGTTCTATCGAACCTTTCCTATTATCTATCGACTAGGCGTCAATTCCGCGATAGTGGCTTGATAGTTATGAAGATCATGATGATCTTCATTTGATGAGTTTCACACGCCAAGGCTCGCCCGTTGGCAGCTACCGTAATTGTAGAGTTTGACTCGTTGAGTTCCACGCGACGAGTAGAACTTGACTCGATGATTTCCACGCGACGAGTAGAAGGATTTGTGGGACCACGCCGGTGTGATCCCCCAAATTACCCCTAGTGTCGATATTGATAAGTATCTCATTTTGATTGACCTCCTGATCCCGCGGTAATTCAGATCAGTCGGTAATTTTAGCTGCTTTTTTAACACCACCTATAGAGACGCTAGTTCCTCTGAGAATCACCTCAGATCAAACACAGGTACAGAGGGAAGAATTGGCAAAGCTCAAGGGAGAGTTGAATCGTCGCACTCAAGCTGGGGAACAGGGGCTAACGATTAGTACGAGGAATGGATCGTTGACAATTGTGAAGAGCTTGGTGACCCGCACGGAACAACGCTCGGGGACTACAATGAATCCGCCCATCAACAATCAACACTAGAACTAAGCGCAGATTTTTTACACTCCACTGCTCTAGGCTCCACATGTCATCCTGGGAAACGCTCACTAGGTATCTCGATATTGTATCAAAACTGTCAGAGTATTGCAAATAAGTCTTTTGAGGTTTTACAAAGTTCCTGTATGTGTTCTACGGAGGAAATTGTTCTAACTGAGACCTGGCTGGACAGCAGTAAATTGTCCAGTGAGTTCTTTGATTCTAATATTTTCACTGTTCACAGAGCTGATCGTAGAGACCCGACCAAGGGGAGAAGAGGAGGTGTGCTAATTGCACTTAATTCTCAATATGAATCGAGTGTAATTGATATGTCGTCACTACAAAATAAATTTCCAGCTATTCATGTTCTGGGAATATTGGCGCAGTTCCGGTCTCTCTCGTTGGTCATCATTGCTTCATATATTCCTCCGGAAACAACAGCGGATAAGTATAGTGAATTTATTGAGGACTTGTGTGAGAGGGTGTTACTGGTGGACAAGCCTATACTAATCATGGGTGATAGAGCGTTTCCCGGAGTGTCGACGTCTTTAACGACTTTGTGGAGTTACTGATGGTGAAGTATAATACTCTAATGAAGTCAATATTGTAATCACTGCAATGTGCACAAAGCTTTAAATAATTCCTTCACAGTTAGTCACTATATTCATTTATTATAAGTCTTTATGATTATTTCTACGATTATCACGATGTATATCATATGTATTATTTAACGATTAACAGATTTTATTAACATAATTAGGAGTTACATAATAATAAACAGTTGTGCCATGAGTACATTATGTTAAAAATCCTGGCTAGTTTATCGACTGAGCCAGGGTTACCCGCGGATCAGTGGTCATCAATTAGTTCAATTGATGCCCAAACATCACCCAAGGCGTCATCGACACCGATGGGGCCAATTGTCTCGGCAAGAGACGATCTTAGTCAACGAGCCGCGAGACCGTACAGACGTGTTTTTGCGTAATCAGTCACTCATCATTAAAACTTATTCATCGAGCCGCGGGACGGTACAGACGTGTTTTCGAGTAATCCGTCACTCATCATTAAACTCAATCTTCGATCCGCGAAACAGTGAAGACATAGTTTCGCGTATCAAACCTCATCAATAGCTAGATTCTTAGTGAATACGTGCATCATCAATACCTAGATTCGTCGTGAATCCGTGCATTATCAAGAAAATTATCTATCGTAATCGTTAGAGATTTTTCGGGTGTAATAAACCGACGCTATAGTCGATAGACACGGATAGTGTAATGTGAAGGGTTTTCATTCAGTTGTTACATATCAAAGAGACATTCAACATTAACTAAAGACATTATCTAGCATTTCGATGTAAGACCGGCCTTACAACCCGGCAGGGAAATGCGGTCATCGAATAGTAATGAACGTTATCAACTATCGAATAGAATCAGTGTTAATTATCATTGTTAAACTATCGAAGTTATCGGACAATTATCATTTAATTAACGCTAGACAAATTATCTTCTTATAATTCGTACGTGCATCATCAATAATCCTTCAGATTATTAATTAATATCATTGTTTAAATCATCCAAGACAAGTGAAAGTAATAGACAATTATTAAAGACAATTATCAATCACTTGACGAAACTTATCAGTGTACAATTCATGTAATCCATCGAGTGCAATCTAGTCGAAAATTAAAGTATATTTTTGATAAAGTTCGCGAGTTATCATTGTGTGAATCTATCGCCAATTATCCTGAAAATTCCTCAAAGTCCCTGAAAATCATCAATTATCCATTACCATCAAATACAGTCCACTTTAATTGAAATTCCTCGAAAATCTACACGGTCACTCATAAGTAACTTGAGTGAGCGTCATAAAAATCGCGCTAGATTTTTAACACATAAGTGTTATTGAATGTAGTGCCAGCCCGAGAGCTTCTACGTACATAGCATTATATTTCAAGTTCAGTAAGCTTAATAGGTGTTGGAAGAGAATGAGTTGGAAATAGGGAAAAACAAAAGGAAAACCCCTAATATGTATTATACTCTTGCAATCCTATTATTGGCTTTGGCTGTTGGATTGGCGAAGAAATGAAATAAATAATAAATAAATAAATATCACTTTTATTAATTATTTCAGACTTTTATTCAAATTTGTTATTCTAATCTTTTTTAATTCAATTTTGTTTCCTTCATTTTTTTGATGATGATCCTTCGAGTTAGATTGAAAACTATTACGAATGATCGTTAAGAATGATCGTTAATTACTTCGAAAAATTATTGTAATCTTCATTTTTATTGTTCCTGGAATTGAGAGCGCAGTTTCAGTCAACCAATGAGAAATGGAGAATAGACGTGACAGTTTTAGCGTTACATTCGAAGAGTATAAGTTTTCTAGAGTAGGAGAATTTGGAAACAATTGAATTTAATAAATTCTGATCATTTTATTCCATGTTTCAATTTATTATAACACGAAATTAAAGCTTTTGAGTTCGCAACAATTCAGCCTATATCTACATGATCGACATTAGACGATACCTTTTTATTATTTCTTCTTTTTTCTTTGTGTAGTTGCCATTTTAATTCATGAGTTTTTGGGATCAATGAAATTATTTATTCATGCAATTTGCAACATAATCAAACTTTTCTCCGAGGGATGATTGGAACGAAGAAATAGTGATTTGAACGATAATGTAGAAGAAATAGTGACTACAGCTGTGACGGATGCCTGCTTGTTTGATATTGGGACTAACGTTAGTCGAGTTTTGTTACTGCGACTGACGTTAGTAGAGTTTCGTTAATACTCTTGTTACTGCGACTAACGTTAATCGAATTCTGTTTCTACTTTTGTTACCGGGACTAACGTTCCTTGAATTTTATTCCTACTTTTATTACTACAACTAACGTTAGTCGAATTTTGTTCCCACTCTCGATATCAGAACCAATTGTTACAAATCCAGTTACATCTATCGACTGGTTTCTGTAATTATCGATCAAGAAGGTCAGGATCGTGAATAAATTAAATAACACCAGAAGCTCTGGACATCAGCGTGTGTCCAGAGACAAAAGCCACGCATTTTACGCGTCACTTGGCTATTAGAGACGCCGCAGAGTACATCAGAGAAAAAAGTGACTTAAACTTTCCGTGAAAATCAACGACTTTAACCGTCGCCGCGTCCTTTGACACGTGTTAAGAGAAATTAAGAGTTTTCCGGTTAATCAGAGTAACTTTACGTGAATTAGAATCAATCTACAATTTGAGAGTCTTTTTACATTGTGTAGAGTCAATTGCATCATTCAGAGTTTTTGTAACAAGTGACAAAATTCAACACTAAGAGACACTTACTAGAGTCAGTGATTAATTAACGATTTACGCCCGGGAATTAATTACAGTGCCAACGAAGACAATAACAAGTGAATTCAAAGACAATTACAGAGAAAATCGACAAGCTAGGAAACCAAAGTGTAAAAAATCTCTGAATATATGTGATAATAATTAATATAATTCTGAGTTCTTTTAATTAACACCTTCTTTTTGTTCTCATAATTCCTCCCAACATCTTTGGAATTCCTATTATACAGTCCACTAAGTGAGTCAGGGCGACGAAACCGCGAGATAAATTGCTTCCGTGAGCTTCCCAATAATTTTGGTTCTGAAAATTAACTAAAATTATTAACACCAATGTCATTCCTTTCGTTTAGTTATGTGCCGGGAAATTAAACTAAAGCAACGTTTCCAGTCCCAGGTTTCTACAGAGGTGTGTTCAGAATGAACGAAATAGTAGAGGTTTGGTAAATTTCACCTAGGTCTTACCCGATGTCGCTCGGAATGGACGAGTAGGTAAATCATGCTGCGTTTTCATTTTTTAAATCTAATTTCGGACCTTTTTAACTTTTAGGCAATAAGGCCCAGGTGCATGAAACTCGATCAGCGCTAATTGTCGATTAGCTGACGGAGTCCGTAGCCATATTAAGCTGTTCTCGACCATTTTTAACCACACCGACGTAAACTCCGCCTAATTATGCCAAATTAACCGACTGGAATTAATCGCTGAAAATCATCTTTACATGGCCCTTGACTAAGGCAACACAGTTAAGTGACTACCGCTAATCGGCGATTAACTTTATGCACCTTGGCCTAAGAGTTGATGAAATGACGCTGCTGACTTCTTTGTGGGTATTTAATACTCTACAAAAAGTTTCTATTACTTTTATCCCTATGATGAATTGTTTCTTCTAGAGGAATTGAAAATGTTAGAGACGCGCAAGTTTTTTTTTGGCACCTGACATGAAATCAGAGGGTCGTGAATTCAAATCCTGCTTGCGCATTACATATTTTTTCCGGAATTTGATTCTCTTAAAAATTTATTAATAAAAATTAATTTATTAATAAATTTATTTGTTTAATGGCATTAAACAATCTGTTTCAACGTTGAAATATCTACTCTCAAATATCGTATTTGGCAAATACGATATTAATGCCTAATGGATGCCATCCATCCATTTGGCATTAATATGCGCCATTAAACAAATAAATTTATTAATAAATCAATTTTTATTAATAAATTTTTAAGAGAATCAAATTTCGGAAAAAATATGTAATGCGTAAGCAGGATTTGAACCCACGACCCTCGAATTACATGTCAGGTGCTCTACCGCTGAGCTATTGCGAGTTGCTATATTTACCTTCGAATTTTTGATTCTCACATCTTTTCTCCGCCTCCCATCCACGAGGCAATGTCGCCATTGTCAACATTTTTTATTAACAAAGAAACCAATTTTCCCGTAATTCTCTTCATGCATATTTTTTATAGGACACAAAATTCAAATAGTAATATATTTTTTATATTTTTTCAGTACACCCCAGAATTAATATCAGTTTTTCATGATTCAACTGGACTGTGAGTATAATTGACCTACCCGTTTATTCCGAACGACTTCGGGTAAGAGCCCGGTGAAATTTACCAAACCTCTACCAATTCGTTCATTCTGAACGCACCTCAGATGATGGAAGCGTATGGGCTGTCGCGTAGCCCGCTAGTTATCATTTAGTGCCACTAGATACCTCCATTTTTACTAGAAACATACAGCGAGAATTGAAAATGAAAATTAAATAAAACCGAATAATAAATCTGTTAATTCTAAGGAATAAAAAAAGGAAGAGACACGGGCACAACACTCGGAGAGAAAGTCATGGATTTTGAGTAAACAGGAAAGAGCCATGAAATTCGAACTCCAACATTCCAATGTAATAAGACCACCCGAGAATAGAGCTCCTTATGTATTTGTATTTTCCTCTCAATTTTCCGATGCATTTTCGAGAGTAATCCAAAACCTGTCGTAGAGTCATAGAAGTCGTAAAAGTCCTTCATCAAGTTCCTCCAAGGGTTTTTCAAGTGTCTCTTCTATCTTTCTCTTTGCACATGTGAGGTCTTTTTGTTTGGAAACACGTGGGCCGAGAGTTGGGGCCGGAGGAATGCTGGACCTTGTGGGGGTGGAAAGCCAACCCCTTCGACTTAGATAATCTCTACAATTGGCTGTGTCAGTCCCCTACCCTTGGCAATAGATGCGCGTGACACTTTCAACTCAGTTTTCGTAAATTCGTTTTAAGTTTGAAAAGGCAGACTCTTCCCGACAATAAAACTAAGAAGATCAAGATAATCTTGATCTCACGTCGTGGACTAAAATTGAAGAAGTTAATTTTTAAGAATGTACAAAACTGTTGTGTAATTCGACAACTATTCAAAGAATATATAATCAATAATAGTACACCTAAAAAGCTATGTTCCACATATTTATTCTAATATAACCATCCATTATTCCCGCATTTGTGAAGCAGAGTGGTTTAGCACTCCATGGGCAACGGACCTGCCATCTGGATTCCCTGGATAACCCGCTCGGTACGTAACAGGGCAAATTTAGAGCAAGGTTGCTAGATACCCAGGTTGGGACAATGGAAAAAATCGTTGTGCTCAACGGTCATGCGGGTGCGCCAGAATTCGTTGGGAACGGAGGTGAAGTGTCACTCAAAGGAAATGCGAAATCCAGTTCACAAATTCAAAATTTTATCTCGCCATATCAAACGTTCAATTTGAAGCTATAAATAAATGTTATGAAAACAACAAGAAAAATTGTTGTAGAATTATTATTCAATTTAAAAAGCACGATCTAACTGTTGACAAATTAACTGACTGCTATAAAGAACAAATATAATAAAATAAAGAAAAATAATAATCATCATTTTTTACTTTCTTTAGTGAATCTCTAATATTAATATGATATTGTATTTGAATATTTTTTCTTTCTAAATTTCAAATATCAAAATGAAACTGCTCTTGAAATGTATATGGGCAAAGGAAGGGTGCCGGAGTTTAATATGAGGAAATATCGAGACAAAAAATCGGAAATTTGTCCCTTTTGACTTCACCCGCTTTTTTATATGAAACTCTTCTTTTATCCCGATGGGGAGAGGGGATGATACCCTTTATTTGGGTATTCGTGACGACAAAAAACCATACACAAAACTCATGACAAATTTAAGCTCAAATAATATAAATTTGATATATTCAGAGAAAATAATTTATGTACATTTAAATCAAAGAAATTATGACTTTTTTCGATAAATAATATAATAATCAATTCGCCTGAATTATTATTCTAAACCCAACTCAGAATGAACGACAATAATATTAATATTATCCAGGTGGACTCACCCGGTACAGACGCTAACTCGACGTTTTCTTTACTTGTAATCTTTTACTTTTAATCTTTACTCAAAATTCTTCACTTTACATTCGAGGTATTAATTGTACGGGGACTCGCGTACCTTACTGTATTAGTGCTTCCTTTCCTGCGTGTTGACCTTTTCTATTTTTCTTTACTTTAATTTTCTTTACGTAATTCTTTACAATTCTCTTTACTCTTGACTGAATATTCTTTACGTTTCTCCAAATTTTCTCTACACGATGTGATCGCCACGGTGTCCCGGGAGAAGAAGAACGAGTCTTCACTCCCACGAGTTGGCATTGGGTTCCCTCGGCTGTTTCCGCTCAATTTCGGTGTCACGACTTCTTTGGAGGGTGGTTTTTTATAGGAAAATAAAAATGAATCATCTTGAATACTTATAGTGTTTTAATTTACATATTGAACATATAAAAAAAAATTTATTTGAAAAAATTTAATAATTCATTACTATTATTATTGTCACTCGAAGTTGGAACCTCAAAAAAAATGCACGTGGGTGGCCCGGGTGATTTTGGCTCTTGATGTTATCTGAAATCAAATATTCTTGACTATTCTTAATCTATAGACATGTCATTCTGGTCGGAACTACTGAAGTTAAATTTCAAGGGTAAATAACACAATGGCGGACTTTGAAGAAAAAAGTGATTTTATCTTAGCAAAGAAAGAATTGTAAAATAAAAAGTTAGGGGTGAAAAAAATTCTCGTTAGTACCGACAAGAACTATAAGTGTGTAGAACAGCCTGTTAAAATTTGAAAGCAATCGGTTCAGTAGAAAAAAAGTTAGGACCCGGGCGGACCAGAAAAACAATGTTTTGAGAAAAAGTCGTTTAAAGTTCAACAACAAATTTTCATAAGTAAACTTATACTTACGTCAATCGTCCGAGGCGCTCTAGGAAACTCGTTATAACTCCCGAAATATTTCGAATTTCTGTTTGAAATTTTCACAGTATATTCTCGAGACATTGTACTTTCAAATTAAGCAAAAACAAAATTTTCGATTTTTTAAACCCAAGTTACCAGACTACTACCTCAATATCTTAATTTTATTGATTCTGTGACGGTAAGAACCGTCACAAATTTTTAGAACTATGATTTTCTGTTAACTTCGCAGAGTCCCGACTAATCGAAAAGTTCAATTCTTTCAATGTATGAATATCTATAACTATAAATATGGTGTAACCGTACAAACGAACACTAACCGATTATTTAATGTTCAGTTCTGCTGTTGATCAGATTTATTGATTAATTTCAATTCAATAAATCCAGTCAACCGGGTTACCTGCGGGTCCGGTCGCCAGGTATTTTTTAAGATGAAGAAAAACACCAAAAACTATAATTAAATATAAAAACACAAAGCTTTTATTTTAGAAACACATTCAAAGTTACACTATTACACGTATTCACTTAATCCTATGATCCTTAGTACGCGTTCTACTACACCGACTAACAGTAAATTATTATACAAATTATTCGGAGAGAGTTTCGTCATGTTTGAAGTTTCGAGTAAGACTGACTTCTCCGGGGTTGAGGTCAGACTACCCGAAGGGAAACAGTCAGAATAGGAAACTGGGGGAAAAAAATAATGTCCGAATGCTAATTTGGACGAAAGCTATGTACTGGAGAATTTTAAAATGCCGTAAAATTAAAATGCCGAATTTTTTTTGGTTAGAAAAATTCAACCGAAGAATCCGTAACTGTACGAAAAAAAAAATATTGATAATAAAAAAGATGGAGAATAATATGTCTTTACAAAAGAATTTTTCCCTACATATACTAATTGCGAAAAGGAACTAGTGCGATAAATAATCGCTCGAATTATGAATTGCACGAATGAATGTCTGACGAATATTCATTTGTGTAATTATTAATAGTCCGATGACATTATCATTGCGAATGAAAAATTTGCAGAAATTAGAAGTATTTAGAAAAATTAAAAAACCGCATTGAATTATGGAAGAAAAAATGAGTTTCAAAGTAGTTCAATGTACGAATTAAATTTGGGAGGAATGAATGATTAGTAGGACTATAAATTTTGGAGTAATTATAATTTCAGGAACAAATTTTAGACCGATTAAATTTTCTGGAGAATTGGAATTTTCCCGAAAATTTTATCTGACACATTCATAGAAATAAAAAAAAATAAAAAAAACAAATCGAATGCATTCTAATTCGAAATTCCCATAAATTGGCGAACTTGTAGGTTCTCGGTAAAAAAATAATTTTTTTCGGGAAAATCCCCATTCTCCAGAAAATTTAATCGGTCTAAAATTTACTCTTGAAATTATAATTACTCCAAAATTTATAGTCCTACTAATCATCCATTCCGCCCAAATTTAATTCGTACATTGAACTATTTTGAAACTTATTTTTTCTTCCATAATTCAATGTGGTTTTTTAATTTTTCCAAATTTTTTTTTTTTTATTAGTAATTTTTCCAAATACTTCTAATTTCTGCAAATTTTCCATTCGCAATGATAATTCCATCGGACTATTAATAATTTCACAAATAAATATTTCGTCAGACATTCATTCGTGCAATTAATAATTCGACCGATTATTTATCGCACTAGTTCCTTTTCGGAGTTAGTATATTTAGAGAGAAAATTTTTCTAAAGACATCTGATTCTCCATTTTTTTTATTGTCCATTATTTTATTTCGTACAGTTACGGATTCTTCGAAATAATATTTCTAGCTAAAAAAGTTCCGGCATTTTAATTTTACGCACTTTAGAGAATTCGGGAGTATATAATTCGGTCAATTATCCATGCGGAGGGAAAATTTTCGGAACAATTATTAGTCAGACTTTTTTTTCGCCCGGTTTCCCATTCTGACTTTTTCCCTCCGGGTAGTCTGACCTTAACCCCTTCTCCGGCGGTCCACACGCTCCTTTTATAGCCCGCTGGGCTATTGTTCTTCTTTAATTTCTCAATTATAATTGTTTTATTGATTAAACATATATTTTCGGAGTCCCCATCTTTTGGGGATTACTTTAATATATTTCATTAAAAGCTAAACCCTATTTTTACCTATCTCTGAGGATTTTAGATATACATGTTAATGAGCATAATTATCGTAATCCCCGCTTTATTTGGATCATTTTAATATATAATACTTTCGATGGATTCAAATCCTCACGAAAAATGCGTGATTTTATACTTAGAATTCTAATTCTTGTTTTAAACTAATCCCTACACTACTTTGATTATTATTATCTAAGTTCCCCGCTCCGCTTTCCATTAAATCTATTAATTGGAATAATCAATTAATTTTCTCAGGATTTATTCTATGAATCCATAAGCATCCGTTCAGATGGCAGCACGTTCATGTCATCCACCATTACGTGCCGATTCCGACCTAACTGAATCCTTAGTGGCAAGGTGGCAGCACGGGAAACTTCTTCTCTCCAAACCGGGCTTATCCGTGCTGTCACAATGGGGATAATTAAAAGTAAACTACAGATTTCCCTGACGATTATTGAAATTCCCTGACTATTCCAGAAATTTTTAATTCCCTGACTTTTCCAGGGTTTCCAAGTCAATCGCCACCCTGAACATTTAGGAGAAATGATTCCAGACCAATCCCTTTCATTCCAGACCAACATAAAGTCCCTACCATCAATGGAGCGAGAGTAATTTCAAAGAAATTGCATTTGATGAGGAAAGAGAAAGTATTTCCCTCCAAATCTTGGCCAAGAGAGACAAATTTCCTAAACTTAAAAAAAATTCAAATACTAATGTTTTGCACTACAACAAAACATATATTCTATGCGGAAGCCGATACACGGCATCCTCATGAGAGTTGCTGTTGAGATCTAGGCCTAAGGTTTCCCCTCTTCGCCCCTCCGCGGAGTATCCGCCATGTTAACGCGTATGTTGGTCACCAGTCGCGCAGTGAGAACTGCGTCTACTTCATAGTATCTCTCACCAGCAAGATCCTTATTCGGATGCTGGGTATCGGCTTCCGCATATAATATATGTTTTGTTGTAGTGCAAAACATTAGTATTATATGCTATTGGCCGATACACGGCATCCTCATGAGAGATGTGTTTGTTATCTGCTGGTGACCAACTCAACGCTATGTGAATACTGAAAATAATTATTCGATTGAAAGCGGGAGGTTCAATTGACTTGATACATCCCACGAGTGTTTTATATATATGCACTCTTTATTCAAGAATTCTTTCTTTCAATGTTTCCTTGTAATGGGTTCAACAAAACTTAACTACAGAGTCTGTCTCAATCTAAGAACTTCGATATGTTATATAGAGAAAATAAAAAGAAATGATAATTAACGAAACGAATTTTGGAGTAATAAAGTACTTAGAGAGTTACTTTTAGATCTTTTCTTACACTAGTAATTGCGGTCTCATATAGAATCTGAAGAACATAAGGCTCAATGAGATACGTCGATTCAGTAAACTTCTTCTTCTTCCTTTAGTATCTAATGACCAGATTACTAATCGACACTTTGGCTTCTTTCATACTGGTGAAAACTGATCTGATAACAGCGTCGGGCCCTGCCCGGTGGTGCCTGTAACTCTTCTGCAGTAGAATTTTCGAAACGTCTCCACGCAGTGCCAGTTACCTCTGTCAAGAATTTGCTGTACTGGGACATTGTCCAACCAGTCTCTAGATGCTACAGCTGATCTTATGCTCCCTGGGGTGGCATCAATTCCAGCTTCCTTGAGGGCCGACCTCACCCATCCTGCTATGTTAGACTTGGATGCAGCTTTCACTGGCCCGCTGACAGTAATAAACAATTCTTCGAGATTATTCTGAGCACGTCGTTCCTCTGATCGTTTCAGAAGCGCTCTTACCCAAGTCACTGGGCAAAGCCAAATATTTGGATGCTTTGATAATCGCCACCCTGACTGTCTGAATTGGTTACGGTCTGTCTTTGACCCGAAGGCCGGCCATAGAATAATTTCATCACCCAAGTTTGTGACGTGGTCTTTGGAAATCTTCAGTAGTGTCAGATCATGAATGCGTCTTCCTGACAGCAGTAAGAGTAACGTTGCTGTTCGCCTGGAGATTTCGAAGAACGAAAGGTTCTGGGTTCGTGTGCTGAGCCAATTCAACAGAATTTTAGTTTCCCAAATCGTGGTGGCTCTTTCTCTCGGTCTAGCAATGGAGATTGCTTTCAGGGCTTGACGCACCAGGAAGTCTGTTGATAATGTTGACGTAGACTTTCCAGAGCAGAAGGTGGAGACTGCTGATTTATGCACTAGTATGGTACTGTAGGCAAGATTCTCATTCAGGTGCAGGTTTATCAAGAATCTGGCTAAGTCCTGACCTCGGGGTTCACTGGGGTTTAGTTGATTCTTATCACACCATTTCAGCCAGCGTCTAATTGGTACTTTGTAAGTTTCCAAGGTTGACGAGCGCCAACTTCCTGTTACCAGTCTCTTCTCCTCGTCTGACCAGTCTGCAACTAATTGTCCCCACACCCAATTCTCCACACCTGGAGACAAAGACGTTCCACCTCTGATGCAGTCTGTTGTGTCGTCAGGTCTATTAATACTTTTTGCAGGTTCTCGATCGTCAGTGGGGGTTCTCTGCTCCTTTGCCTCAGATCTGACATCCAGAAGGTCCTCTCCCACTTGGGAGCCACCAGCAACACCTGTCCTCGACATTTCTTCAGATGGGCTATAACTCTCGGAATTAAATTGGGTGGGGGGAATACCCAAGCCAACTCGAACTCCCACGCTCGGCTGAAGGCGTCTGTGAAGACTGCGGATGGATCTCGCGAGTCTATTGATACATAACGTCTGACAACGGCTGATCTTACCGAGGCAAATAAGTCGATGTCGGGTGTCCCCCATTTCTCGAAAATTGGTCCGGTTGCTTCTGGTAGCAGGTGCCATTCTGGCAAGTCTCTTCTTCTGGATAATCGGTCAGCAATTCCGTTGTACCGTCCCGGGAGAAAGGCTGCTGACAGCTCGATTTGGAGTTCGTCTACCAGCTTCAGCAGCTTGGATGTGAGTTCCAGGAGATCCAGTGATCTTGTGCCTCCCTCCTTTCTGATATAAGCCAGCAGCGTCTGGTTGTCTGACTGGACTAAGATGTGAGCCCCTCTGATCATACGAGCTTCGTGCTTGATTGCTGCGTATACTGCAAATAATTCTTTGCGGTTTGAGTGCCACTTTTTCTGATTCTCCGACCAGCTGCCTGGAAGGAGAGTACCGTTTAGCTGGGCTCCCCAGCCCGTATCTGCCGCATCGGTTGTCAAGAAGTGAGTCACTTCCCTTTTGTGGATTGGGCAAGTGGTTGACGTTGCTGTACTCCACCAGAGAAGTTCTGCTGAGACTTTGTCTGGTATTTCTCGACGTTCCCTCACTCTGTTCTGTGAGAATCGAGTCGAGAACCGTTGGGTGTGGCGGCAATGAAGCCGACCTCTGGGTATGGCGAAGTTGGCGAAGTTCAATAAGCCCAAGAGTTGTTGGATCTGCTTCAGGGTCACACTCGTTCTGGAATGGATGTTGTTGATGAGATTGAGTATCGCCGATTTCTTTTTCTCTGGCAACCTGATCTCGTTCCTGTGGGTGTTCCAGATCAATCCGAGGAATTCCATTTCCTGACTCGCCATTGTGATGCACTTGTTGTGATTGATTTTCCATCCTAAAAATTCCAGGAGCCCTATCGCCTCCTGAGTCTGAGCATTCAGCCTGTCTCAGTTTTGTGAGGCCAGGAGAAAGTCGTCGAGATATACCACCACCCTCATCCCTCGTGACCGGAGCGTCTCGGCTAGCCAGTTTGTAATGGTTGCGAAGGTATGAGGGGCAGATGAGAGGCCAAAGGGCATGCTCGTCATCTGTAAGAGCTCCTCGTCGTATACGAGACGGAGGAGTTGACGATGATTCTCGGCTATTGGCACATGAAAGTATGCTTGGGAGATATCGATTCTTGTCATAAAGTCGTCGTGCTGGAGAAACTCTGGAATTCTGAAATGTGATATTGGTTGAAATTTTTTCACATGAACATTCAGTCCTCTTAAGTCTATTATGGGGCGTACACCCCCGCTGTTCTTCTGGATGAGAAACATTCTTGATATGAAACTCGGGTCTTTTCTTGTTGGGCGTTCCAGGACTCCCTGAGCCTTTAGAAGTTCTATTTGTTCCGACATCTCTGCTGATGTTACGGTAACGAAGTGAGAATGTCTCCAGTTGTGAATGAGACGTGGTGGTGACTTCAGGGGAATCCTGGTTCCCGCTATCATTCTTAATATTACTTCGGGGGCTTTCAGTCTGGCCCACCGATCTTGGAAAAATGCCAATTGGCCTCCCGAAAAGTCCCGAGTTAACAGATAGTCATTGCTTACCCTGTTTGTGCTGAAAAGTGTCTCCTGTTCTGTTCGTTTGCTCTTTCTTACCTCCCGTCTTGGGTTTGAACGTGTTGTGCTGAGAGTTGGCATTCTCCCTCGAATTCCGGGGGAATTCACTGCGACGAAAGGGCCAGTTATTTGCTTTGACGTGAGGACTTGCCTTCCTAGTTGACGACGTTGGAGCTTTCGGTCTAGAAAGATTCTGATCAGATCTCGGACGACCTAACCAAGCCGGTGTTCCACCGACGGTTTTTGCTAGGGCCTGCACGTTTTCTTTATCGAAGAGATATTCCGCCGACGGTGGTACGGCGCGAAGAGCCGTTCGCGACGTCTTGATCGGGATCTCGTCCAGTAAACGTTCTCTTCTGCTATTTATAGTATCAGCACGCTTACCACAGATCATTTGCAGGATCTGGTCCGATGTCTTCGTTAGTTGTGATTCTGATCCTAGAGTTGATTGTAATTTCTCCAACAACGTTGTCGGTGTGAGTTGCTGGGGATGTGTTAATGCCCAATCAACTATACTCTGTAAACCGCCTCGTAGTAATTCTCTCTGCTCGAGAATGGCATTACACAGGCCACCAAGGATACGATCAATGTGAGCTAAGGTATCTCTTTTTTTGTTGAATGGGTATAAATCTTCGTTGATCTTTAGCTCTGTGAAGCCTGGAGTGGCAGCATAGTTCTTGAGAGTATTAGAATACCTCACCTCCTTCCAGTCGGCTGTGTTGAATCGCTGCAAGCTGTTCAACGTAGCTAGGCGTGCTGGGTTTGCCGGGCGGAGGTGACGTCTCTCGTCTATGTCAGTTCTAGCTTCACCCCAGATCAGTCTCCCCATGGAAGCCTCGGGATTATTCTCCCTGAAGCTCGATCCAGTTGACGAGAATGGATTAATTTCGGGTCTGTATTGTTTTAGCAGTGCTGTTAGATAGTCTACCCGGTGCTGAAGAGCTTCTCGTTGCTTACTCGAGTCACTTCTTGTTGAAACTGACGGTGTACGCTCACCTGCATAATAATCATCGAATGAGTAATTCCCTGCACAACTTTCACGCTCGTCTCTGTAACGAGATTCATGTGAGTCTGTCCTTGATCGTCTTGTAGGAGTTTCATTATGACGTTCCCATGAATCTTGGTTTGAGCGAGATCGGCTACGGTTCCTCCTGTGTCGTGAACGTGAACAGAAATGAGTCTTGCTCTGTCCACGTGGATCCTGATCTGAGTATCTAGGAGAACGAGACCGAGTTCTGTATGAATCGTCAGAGCTGTAATCATAACCTGTCAAGTTGAAATAATCTCTGTCTCTCTTCCTCCCTCGCTCCCTCTCGCTGCTGCTAACGGACGCCCCATTTTGAGAGGGATTATAATTCTCAGGAGTACTGTCTTCGTCCCCTCTTTCCATGACCTCGATTCAGATGAACTCAGAGATCACTAGCAAACTTTGAACGACTTGATGGTAGTAAAAATTAAAAGTAAATTGAAAAGATTTCTTTCTCAAGAGAGATTTTGATGACCAATATGGCCGAAAAATCTCAACGCTATGAAGTAGACGCAGTTCTCACTGCGCGACTGGTGACCAACATACGCGTTAACATGGCGGATACTCCGCGGAGGGGCGAAGAGGGGAAACCTTAGGCCTAGATCTCAACAGCATCTCTCATGAGGATGCCGTGTATCGGCCAATAGCATATAATTCAAAGGAGAGAAATAATCAAACAAACGAATGATGTCATTTTTTTATTCACATTGAGCCGAGGTGGAAGTTTTGACATTTGATGTGCATTATTTCAATGACATTGCCACCACTAAATTTTCCCCCTTCACGATAGCCTCTAACCCGTCCTCGTCCTGCTCCTCGCCCCTGTCTTAGCTGTTCCCTCAGATCAGGTACTTCTCCATCCCCTTCTTCCCTTTCGTTTGCTCCTCCTTGCTCTTCTCTATGAATCTCCATTTGAATCTGGCACCTACTCTCCATCCACTCCCTGTCCCTGTCTTTCATCGTTGCCAGGAGCTGCTGGTCTATCATCTTCTTCTCCATTCTCCTGTCCTCCTCTTCCATTTTCTCCTCCTTCTGCATTCGCTCCTTGAAGCTGCTGTGAGAAGAAGGTGATTTTTTCAACAACCGAAATATGTACCAAATTTGAGTTTCTATTTTTATTATTGCGGTTGTTATCGAAAGAACAATTAGTCTCGAGGACTAAGCACCAGAAAAATATGAAAATAATCACACAAATAGATAATATGAGGTGAAATATTACAGGTAAATCTAGGGGAAATTAACCGAGATGTAAAAAAGAACTAATTTTCACAGGGCGGCGCCTTGTGACTGATCACGGTCAATATGAGACAAACATCTTTGTTTTCCACCCTTCTGCAATTGTTGACGGCACTTCTCGGAAAACAATTCTTTGATAATAAATATCCTTTAGATGAGCAGTCATCGTAAAATGTTGTTAATAGCAAAACAGCATATCTCCTGCATATATGCCCTTTTGTTTGTAATTTTTTTCTTAATTCAGAAGTCCTCATGAGAAATTAGGAATAATAACGAGGTATTTTCTAGGAGAATGAGCACTTTTGATTTTCTCTTACTGATATATAGGGGTATATCTTCCCTACATACGCCTTTCTGTTTCCAATTGTCTCCCTCAATTATATGCTAATTTTTAGAGATACTCTTTGTTATTGGATAATTCTAACGTAAATAGAAAACTTGAAAAAATAATTAATAATAGTCGTGTTCTTTGCACTCATCACTTGTGATGACCCAGGAAAAAATGTTCAGATCTGATCAGATCAAATTAGATCTGATCAGATCTAATTAGATCTAATTAGATCCAATCAGATCTGACAAAATGAAAATTTTTAACATGAATAGATCTGATCAGATCTAATTAGATCTGATTAGATCTAATTAGATCTGAGTAGATCTGGTTAGATACAATCAGATCTAAGTCTGATTAGATCTGTTCAGATCTAACTAGATCTGATTAGATCCAACTAGATCTGGTCAGATCTAACTAGATCTGGTCAGATCTAACTAGATCTGGTCAGATCTAACTAGATCTGATCAGATCCAACTAGATCTGATCAGATCTGATGACCTAATATGTATATTGGTTCATCAGATCTGATCAGATCTGGCTGGATCTGATCAGATCTAGTTAGATCTGATCAGATCTAGTCAGATCTGATTAGATATGGAAATCAAAATTAGGTGAATAGACAAACATGATCAGGTAGAATTGGATTTTCATATTATTAAGAAGGGCAGTCATAGAACTATAAATATGGTTTCTTTTAAAATCTTTTTCAAATAAAAATTTATCTGTTAAAAAAAATTCGCAATTTGTCAGATCTGTGCTCATTTCATTATCAATCATAGAATGTTATATTTATTTTCATGCATGATTCTGCATTCCATTTAGACAGTCTCAACTTTTCTCCGAAGTTATTTCCTCAAATTTTTCTCATCTTCTTCATTTATCACGATTCGAATTCTGCTTGGTATCAAGAAATCGTGTGATAGCTGAGTGGCTAGAGTAGGAGACTGGTAATCCTATGGTCCCGGGTTCGATCCCGCTGAGGTCCACTTTTCTTTCGATTTTTTTTTCTTTAAAAATTTTAATTTTCATTCATTTATTTAGTAAATAATTCAGATTTTGATTCATTTTTCATTTTCTCTAAAAATTTGAAATTTTCAATTTTGGATTTTGTGCAGATCCAATTGGATCTGATTAGATCTAAGGAACTCAGATCTAATTGGATCTGATTAGATCTAAGGAACTCAGATCTAATTGGATCAAATTAGATCTGGTCAGAGCGTGCCAATTTTCAGATCTGATCAGATCTAAGGAAGTCAGATCTAATTAGATCTGATCAGATCTTATTTGATCTGATCAGATCTGAACATTTTTTCCTGGGGAGTGATGAGAACGCATGCGCATTAAGCGTTAGTATCGTGTTTCCAAATTCAAACATATAACCTTAAATGATAGCGAAGTCATGAAAAAATGTCTATTCGTCGAATCTCTTATTAATTCATGCTTTAACAGAGCGTTAAAACATGAAATCGAAAATTTGGTGAAACCGATTCACGTTTTCTGTGAGTTCACTAATGTTTCAGGTTATTTTTTTCAATTTCGAATCATGCAACTAACGCTTAATGCGCATGCGTTCTCATCACCCATCACAAGTGATGAGTGCAAAGAACACGACTAATGACAAGGCAAGAATGCCAATGATAGGCCCTTTCATCGTTATCTATTTTTGAAAGACAATTGTAGAAATCACTATATTCTTAATAACAGAAAGATGTATGTTGAGACGATATGCCCTATTTACGCTACACATTGGGATTTACAGCCTCTTGTTACTTCAGAATTTGGTTTTAGTTTTTGTTCATTATCTCAGGAAAAATATTTAAGATATGTTTTGCACATATACCCTTTTCCCTCTTTAAAGTGGATTTTATATCATTTAACTTATGCCCTTTTGCTCATAGGACAACGAATGAGAGGGGACAGATAAATTAAATGATGTCTGAGATTCATTAAGTAAAATATATATATTTCTAAAACATTACTGTACAATAATAAATTCGAAGGAACAATAACGGCAATTATTTTGCAATGGTTCATGATAATATAGTGAAACAATTTAAAAAATACGGCAATTAATTTTTATATATTTTCTTTAGAATGAAAGAATAAGAAAATGATAGAAATTCCAATTTGAGTTATTTCATACATACCGCGTATTCCAGAAGAAGTGAGGCGTCTGTGAAAACGCGGCTTACGCTGTGCTCGGTTCGCTATTGGCTCTTCCGTCTCTCCCCTAGATTGAGCACAGCGACAGAATTTAACACGGGGACATGCATTGTCCCAACCTGGGTATCTAGTGTTACGTAGGTAACCAGCCAATGGGGAAATTCCCCACAAGACCAAAAATCCCCAATCCTTACAACAATAAAAACCCCAACACTTTGAATTTTTCCCTCAGTAAAAATATTTTCAAGAATACCTTTCCAAAACCTCAATAAAACGATTTAGCAAACATTTCTCCGAACCGTAACCCAAGCGCGATGAGTAAAGGCAATTAAATATCTGGCCACCAAATTTCAAGCAAGCTGCGAATTGTAAAAACCATAAAAATAATCCTTCGCATTTCTTCATTTGTAAAAGGTTTTACTTTTACAATTCTAAGAAATGTCCCTCTGTCTTTTCTTTACCTTTTCTATTGTTGACCTCAACACGTGAAAGTTATAAAACCCGTAAAACTCCGTTTTATTGGGAAAGTACGCAGATCCCTGATTTTTCCCCCTTTTTATGGTGAAGAGTCCCCTCATAGTGGCTCGAACGCTCTACCCTCGGACCTTCCCCTCCTCAACCCAAATCGAAGATCCTGATTGGCAAACCCACAACCCCTCTCCTTCAGCTAGAGGGTTGGGCCTCATGGAACGAACACTTGGAGGAAGAATAGAATTTTTAGAGATAAGCACTTCCGAACGAATTTTCAAGTAGTCGAGACCTCAGTATACTTAGTAAAGTTTCTATAAAAACAACTGTGAACTTAATTATAATTAGAAAAAATGACGAGTTGTATTACGAGTTGAACATTAGAGCTTAGTGAATGTAATTGTAACCATTGAATTGCATTTGAGTGAATATTTCATGTTAATTAATAAAACAATCAAGTGTTAGTGTAAATATAATAGTGAGTTATTTATATCAAACTTCCCACACTTTTGAGCAGAGCGCTTCAGCGCCTCCACAGGCTTAAGGTGTGATAGAAGAAGGTATTGGCAAGTGGCCCCGGACGGCCATGACAGGGGACACCTTTGATGGTTAACCGACTGAGGGCGTACGAATTCTATTCCCTGAAATGAATGGGAGCGAAATATTTCTACTCATCAAAAATTCAAGCTCGCTCCTAATCGTGATATCTCCGGAGCTGGCAATGTTTTGCAAAATAAAATATGAATATTACAATAATGAATCCCGACAAGTTATTATAATTTGGAACATCAATGAATGAATGCTCAGATTATCATGTTTTACTATATTATGGGATGAAAGTATTACATATTTTAATAATACTTGAATGGTAATTTCAACACGGAGAGAAAAAAAGCGATAAAAATTATAGATAAAATATAATGAAAAATGTAGTTCTGTAGAGCAATCCTGTAACATCTCTGCAGCACGAGAAAAAGTAATTTTCTGAAGATTAAATTTCAATAATGCACAAATACTTTGCAAGAAAAATCTTCAGTAAAAAATGCCGATCAAATTGATGGAAAATCATTTGAGGCACGCAAAATAGTAAAATTGACAAACCCTAGGGGAAAGGGGGAACCTTCGAACACTTCTTGCTTTTTTGATCATTAATTTTCACATAGAGTTTGCAAGAAAGTGTTTTTTTTCTGGATTTTCTCGATGGAGAATTCATTCGTAGCTTAGTTTGAGCTATGAGATTCATGTCATTGGAATTCACATTGTTCGCTGGGGTTAAATTTTTCTCCGATTTCTCGTTTTGAAAATTATATCAATTTTAGTGAGTTTCACTTCAAATTTTAGCGGCCCGATAACTCAACAAAATTTGAGTTAGAGCCTTCAAATTAATCTGGGCGAAATCAATCCAATCGTTTCCGAGAGACTTGCAAAAAAAGATTTTTTTGAGAGGCGTATTATTCCAACACTACTGGGTTGATTTATATCAACTTGTACTCAAAAAATTCGCTATAATGAAGGGGATTAACTCTTTAGATTTCCAATTCATTGGTCAAGTGTTTCTTGTTGTCATGAAAAAAAAAATAACTTTTCAGAAAAAATCAGAAATTTTAATTTTCTTCTATTTGTTCCTGAAAACACATATAGTTTTTATTTCATCATGATAAAGTATATACTTTTTTGCATAAAATAAGATCGCTTTCATCCTGATGGGAATATTAGAAGAATATTTGATATGTATGTTAACGTAACAAGTTAACGCTGCATGCATGCATCTAAAAATTTATTGCACGTATAGGCTGACCGAGCGCAAACACAAATACGCCGGACGAATCAGCCAATTACGGCTGAGCAGCGACCAGCTGATCGCTTCACTCGGTCGTGATTTTGCCGGATTTTCCTATTTTCTAAATTTAAAAAAAAAATACGTGGTGGAAAATCGCGTGAGTTGTGCCTCAAAGTCGTATGCGAACTTTTTTCGATTTTTTATGAATTTTAAGCCAACAAGTCGTATAAACATTCATTTAGGTATTTCCTAATACCTAACTACGTGAATCTCCACGTTTCAGACGATTCTCATTCATACTAAATGACCCTTCGATGAGCTGTTCATACGACATTCTGGTTCAAAATCACGTGAGTTGAACAAGAAGGTCGTATGTACACTTTTTTAGATTTTTCATCTTCGCTCAGTAAAGAAATTGAAAGAGCGGATTTTTTTTTCAAAATTTCACGCAATTTCCAAACAGCTATAACTTTGCGAGAAATGATCCGATCGGAACGAAACAGAAAAGGAATTGAAGCTTAAAATCTTTACTCTCAGAACCTTGGAATGAAACTGTTTTTCAGGCATTGCTCATGGCGTGGAAAAATCGATCCATGTGAAAGAAAAAAAAAGTGAAATTTCTTCCATTTTAAAAATGGTCCATGGGCTCGGAGGAAATTCCTTCTGCTCGACCAATGACAAGAGCCTATAGTCTGATCTTTTAGCTTCATTTTGAGTTTTTCTTGCTATGACCATTTGCCACTGAGATATCGACTGCTGAATAAAAAATCACCTTTTTGTCTTTAATAATCGATATCTCAGGAACTACTAATTGCAAGGCGAGTAAGTGGTGTGTTTTGTAAGTTTGAATTTATGCCCGACAATCTCCGTAATTTTTTTCTTTATAAATTTGTTTTTTCATTCTCAAAATAGGTTTGAAAAAGTACCAAAAAATGATGCTTCTTAGTGTTTTTGGAAATCGACTCAAACTTTTGCAAATATGGCAAAAATGTCCAAAGTTTTTACGTTTTTTCTTCGCTTAATGTATGCCCAAATACTCGGGAAATTTTAAAGCCGATCGATTGGGCCGTTTTTTTCCCGACTAGTCAAAGTTGTATTGAAAATTGAAGGAAGACGGCTCTGCTCCTTAAACATCAATTAATAATGATTAGGATGGGAAATTTTTAATCAGCATTATGCCCCCGGAATTTTGCATGGGATGCTCAGCGAATGAAAAAAGTTATCAAGGATAATAGAAGAAATTTTTTGAGTCAGCAATTCCTTGGTTCAGGAAATTAAAAAAAAAAGTCAAGGAAAATCATCGAAAATGCTTTCAAAAAAGATTTCAGTCATTTTTTTCACTTTGAATGAGATTCTTCTTTGCAGACCAAAATATGTTGAGGAAAGAAAAGAAGAAGAGGAAATCAAAATTCAAAAAGGATAAAATCTAATGCAAAATGAAAAAAGAATGACTTCAACTTTTTCAAAATATTTCCGATGATTTACGATTTTTTTTCTCTCAATTTTATAAACTAAAGAAATAACAAATTACTCAAACTGAGGACATAATGACTCAAAAAAATTTCTTTCGACCTTTTTGATGATTTTTTATTTAATTCGTTAAGCATCCCACGCAGAATTCCGGGAACATAACGCTGAATAAAAATTTTCGGTCTTAATCATCATTAATTGATATGTTTGAGGAGCGAAACCGTCCTCTTCCAATTTTTGATACGGCTTGAAACATTCAGGGAAAAAAAAGGTCCAACCGATCAGCTTAAAACTCGCAGGGTGTTTAGACATATATTAAGCTAAGAAAAAAGGTAAAAACATTTGTAATTTTTGTTATATTCGCAAAAGTTTAGATACTTTTTCAAACCAATTTTGAGAATAAAAAAAAGGCATGTTTTAAAGAAAAAAGTAAGGAGCTTGTAGAGCATAACTTCGAGTGTACTGTGATCAGCAGTTCTTGAGATATCGATAATTGAAGGAAAAAAAAAATTTGTCATTCAGCAGCCAATATCTCAGTGACAAAAGGTCATAGCGGAAAAAGCAAAATACTCAAATTGAAGCTGAAAGAACAGGTTACAATTCTTTTTCAGCTTCAATTCTTTTTTTGTTTCATTTCGATTTGATCACTTTTTTTGAAGCTGCAGCTGTTTGAAAATTACTGGAAATTTTGAAAAAAAAATTTGCTCCCCTAATTTTTTTGCTGAGTGAAAATGAAAAATCGAAGAAAGTATACATACGACCTTTCGGTTCAGCTCGCTTGATTTTGAACCAAAAAGTCGTATGACACCTCATTCAAAGGATATTTAGTATGATTCAGAATCGTCTGAAACGTGAAGACTCACTATCCTCTAAATGAGTGTTTATACGTCTTTTTGGTTCAAAATTTATATAAACTCAAGAAAAGTGTGCATACAACCTTTCGGCACAACTCATGCGAAATACTGGAATAATTCTCAATTATTCTGAAATATTCAAAGAATCCCTACATATTTTTTTGTCGCAAAGACCACGGACAAAGTTTCGAGAAAAAAAAATATATCCCACAGAACATTAATGATTTTTGGAATCTCCCTATCTACGCCGTGTTAAAACTTCTGACTTTGGAATTTAATTTTTCATGGAAAACGTGGTCCAAAAAACTGAAAAAATTTACAAAAATCAGGAATACAATGAGTGATTATCTTACAAAATTTGAAGAAATTCTACCGATCCATTCGATTTCATAGAACTATCTCAACTCCGAGCTAAGAACAGAAATCAGAATCAATTTCAAATAGTGGAGAGCATGCTTTCACGTAGCACGTACAGAAAATCAGAAGACGACAGTGACGCCATCGAACGGCTACCTAAAAAGCTGTCCCCTACGCATTGCATCCTGGGAGTGTCGGCACATCAAAGGTTGCCAATACCTTCTTCTATCATACCTTACACAGGCTACAGAACCCAAATAATAAAATCACTGAAGATATTCCGCAACACTAGCAACTTTGATTTAGAGAACGTTCAAGGACATTCGTCGAGCCTCGAACGTAACATAGCAATCAAAATTCTCTACAGAAAAGAATTCTAAAAAAATGACTCTATCTCACTTAATTTCCGAGATATTCTTGTCAAACAAATAATAGAAAAATTACCCACTCTTTTTTTTAATTTGAAAAATCATCTTGTGTTCTGAAAATGATCATTTCTGACAGGGACAATCATTGCTGCTCCATCTAGTGACTTTTTCGATCCCAGACATCTCCATGTTTCCGGAAATTTCCCGTCAGTTGCTATTTCTGCAAAGTGCCTATTCATCGAACGAAACTAAACAAAAAAAAGCCGATGAAAGAGTAAATTCGCCCCCGAAAAATGTGTCTTTGAGAGAGAAAAATTCAAACAATTATTCGTCATATCATTTAGTGGTACTTCATTTAGTGATTGTTGTGTGTAACAATGTCTGTTAATTTAGAAAAAAATCACGACGCACTCGTTGCAGCGTGGACTAGCGTCGTCGACGACAAATCTCCCATCAATTGGTAAACAGCCATTTTATTTTATTTATTTGTTCATTCAAATTTATTTATATGTACTACTGAAATCCATGAATGAATGTACGATTCCAAATCAATGATATTTTGATGACATTTTTTTTTCAAGAGGTCAATTCTTTTTGTCCAATTTCAATGATTTTATTATGTTCGGGTAAATGTCACTTATCTGTCAAAGAAAAGTTGTGAATTCTTTTCACTTGTATTTTGAGAATATCTCGGAAACTAAGCGAGATAGGGCAATATTACAAAAATCCTTCTCTACAAAAATGGATTGATAAAAAGAGGGCGTATCTCCATTATTTACGGAGAAATTTTGGAAAAACACAGAAATAGTTACGGAATAGTAATATTGGAATTTAAAAATATAAGAAAATATTGAATATTAAAAATTATAGGATCAAAAATATACCTGCAATTTTCGTGAGATAACAAAATAGAATAAAAATGAGGTTTAATGAGATCATTCTAAACTGTAATAAACATGTATGCATTAGCTCCGATGGGCTTATTGGCCTGGAGTTTTTCAAATTGAAGAATCAAGTAGTATTAAAAAGGTAAAAATGAATAAATTCATTTTTTTTATCAATTATCTGAAAGTATCTTAGAAACCAAGCGAGATAGGCCGATTTTTCTCCAATCCTCTTTTGAATCTCTTGGAATTCTCTATGAATAAGAAGGACTCGTCGAAAAACGAATGAAAAAAGTCGAACTAAAGGGAAAAAAAAGGAATAAATACATTTTTTCATCAGTTTTTTTTATAACATCTTGGAAACTGAATGAGATAGGACGATTCTACTTGAATCCTTTATTGTAGCCCTTGAAATTTTCTACAAACCCATACCAGGGCAAAAAAGGCGTATCCGCATTATTTTCCGAGATATCTTCTAAAAAACAAAACTCACACGTATTTCACCTCGTAATCTCCAAATTTCAGGGCTGTCTTCGGTTACGAGGGTCAGACAAACAACCTTAAGGTCGTGGAGACGGGTAGCAGTGGCCTGGAGGACATGATAGAGGAGCTGAACAGTGGCCACATAATGTACGCCTTTTGTCGCGTCATCGACACGAAAACGAGTCTCCCAAAATGCGTTTTAATAAATTGGCAGGGCGAATTATCACCGATCGTTCGTAAAGGAACCTGCGCCAATCATATCCGTGACATCGAGCGCCTGCTGAAGGGCGCGCACATAACAGTAAACGCGAGATCAGAGGATGACGTTGAGGTCGACATGATAATGGAAAAATTGGCGCGAGCAACAGGCTCAGCCTACAAATTTCAGGCGCCTCGCAGTAAAGACGTGGGCAATACAGGTAGAGTGATTGTCATTAGCCATTATTAACAATCATAAGGCTTACGCCTGAAAAAATGTTAAGGAATCAAATTTCGGAAAAATATGGAATGCGTAGGCGAGGTTTGAACGCGAGGTTTGAACTCACAACCTTTAGATTACAAGTGTGATGCTTTTTTTTTTTTTTTGGGAAATGTGTTCTTTGACCAAAACGTTTTCTTTCATCTATTCCTTCTAACTAGTTAACACATTAAATGTAGGTACTCTCATTTATTAAATTCACGTTTTGATCAACGGCCTAGGCCCCTGAGATCATATTTATTACTGCTTGAAAATACTCTTTTTCTCTTTTCCTATTTTTTCTTAAATTCAAGTTTTTCGACTTCTTACTTCATATTACCCTCAGAGGGTTTGTAGCTTTAAACAATTATTAACGAAAAAAGCTAATTTTTTTCTCTAACACGGCTGATGCTCTACCACTTGAAGTATTGCGAGTTCCGATATTTAACTTCGAATTCTGATCCTCATATTTTCCCGCCACCTCGCTTCCTGAAGCAATTATCGCCATTAGAGTAGCAGAACGGTAATCCAAAGGTCTCTCTGTCTAATCCTTACTGGCTATATATAAGGAGCAATGCCACACAATCTGAAGGTCATGAATTCAAAATCTGCTTGGGAATTCGTGATTTTTTCAGAATTTTATTTCTTTTAACAAATTTCAATAAATAACAAAAATGGTTTTTGAGAATATCTCGGAGAAGAAGCGGGATAGAGCGATTATGTGATAATCCTTTTTCTAAGAAAATTTCAAGAGCTATAGAAAAGGATTAGGGTGAAAAGGACGTATCTCCATTATTTACTGGGATATTTAAAAAAAAAAATTTAATTATTTCGTTTGATTGCTTCACTACCAAATTTTGTGGATTTTTGAGAATATTTTAGACGGTAAGTGGAATCGCGCAATTTTGTCCGAAGCCTTTTTTTTAGAGCTTTTGAAATCTTCTACAAGAATGGATTCGGGCAAAATCGACCTATCTCGCTTAGTTTCTGAGATGTTTTCGAAAAATTAGGGAAAAAAATCCTGAAAAAAAATTGTAGAGAATTCTGAAAAATCTAGAAATTGGACCAACTGATTCTGAAGAAACTGTATGAGTGAGAAAAAGTTGCTGGAATTCCAAAATTCTGAAAAAACTCGTGAAAATTCTAGGCAATTCTGGAAAATTCCAAGAAATCGAAAAAACGGTTTGTTTCCTCAACTCACTCTATTTTACCTTTTTACCACTAACTATTGTGAAAAAAACTACAAAATTTTGCTTCCGTCATTTTTTTATTCAAAGAAAAAAACCAACGGTTTTTTAAATTTTTCCAAATATTTGCCCCTAAAAAATTGAAATTTCTTCATTTTCTTCTTTCAGTACCTGTCGGCACGACGTACAAACGAGTGATTCCCGAGCAAGAGATAAATGCGACGGAACGCGACGAGTTCTGGCAAAAGGAGGAACTAGAGGAGAAGGCGCGAATCGAGCAGGAACGACTGAGGCGGGAGAAGGAGCGTCAAAGGGTGGAACTTGAAACGAGATCGCGCGAGGAGAAGCAGAGCAAGTTGCGCGAGCAAGAATCCTCTCCGCCGGTCCATCGTGAGATGCAGCAATCCGAACAGCGAGTCCAAGAGCTCAAGAACCTGCGGAACCAGGCGTGTAAACCTGATAGCGAAGAGGACGAACCGAAGTCGCGAAGTGACGAGTTGAGGCGCCAGAGGAGCAACGAAGCGCAGCAATTAATCGCGCAGCGAACAATAAACGCGCGGGCCGTTTTCGAGCAGAACTCAGCAGCTGGACAGATGAAGGCAAAGCCGCGAGAGCCCATAAAAATCGAAAAAATCACGGAAAAAGAAGAGGAAGCACCTTTGAGAACAACTGAAGTTGTCGAGCCGCGCGTCGAGGAAATTGTCGTCGAGGCACCAACGCAAGAGACGCAGGACGAGATTAGCAACGTCGAGAACGAGCTCTACAATCAGTTGAGCGCGGATAATTATCTCTATTTTGATCCGAGTAATGAGGGCATGAAGGCACGTGCCCTCTACGATTATCAAGCAGCTGATGACACGGAAATAACCTTTGACCCGGGAGACATCATCACTAATATCGATGCTATTGATGAGGGCTGGTGGCAGGGACTCGGACCCGATGGTACTTACGGCCTTTTTCCAGCCAATTACGTTGAAGTCATTAATTATGCTAGTACATAATGAGGAGGGGGAGGGGAGGGAATTGTTGATTGAGGGTTGAGGAAAAGGGGATTTGTTGGATTCTTTGGAGAGTTTTTGAGATGTAGAAGAGGGGAATGTCTCTTCAGGTTTTTTATCATTATTCTAGGGGAAAGCGGGGGGAGGGGAGGCAAAAATGAGTCGATTTGCAGTTTATTTTTTGAGAATATCTCGGAAACTAATGGAGATGGCCTACTTTTAGCCATGAGACGATTTTGTAGCTTTTGGAATTCTATGCGACGAAAAGGATTGAAGGTGAACTCCTATCTCGCTTAGTTTCCGAGATATTTGAGAAAGAGAAACGAGGTAAATAGAGATAAAAGGGAATGACTCTATTATTTTAGTTTATTTTTTGGGAATATCTTAAGAAAATAAGGATGTGGCGATTTTGTCCTAAAATTGTTTTTGGGGCTTGGAATTGTTCACAAAAATGAATTCGGATAAAACAGACGTATTTTCATTACTCATGGAGATATCAACAAAAAATAAAGAACAAAAATAGTATTGAAGAGATAAAAATGAATAAATTCAACTTTTTCATCAGTTTTTCGAGAATATCTTGGAAATTGAGCGAGATAGAGCGATAATACTTTATTATAGCTCTTAAAATTCTCTAATGAATCACCTTTGGGTGAAAAGGGCATATCTTCATTAGTTTTCGAGATATTCTCAAAAAACAAATGACAAAAAATTATAAAATCAGATTTTACCATTGGTTTTCTGAGAATATTTCAGAAATTGAGCGAGATCGAGCGATTTTGCCTGAATACTTGCATGTAGGTCTCAGAGTTCTTTACAAAACCACCCTAATGCAAAAAGAGCATATCTCCATTATTTCGTGAGATATTCTCAAAAAGAGACAAAAAATGGAGTTATTTCGGTTTTATCTCTTCGCTACTTATAATTTTTAAGTGACGAAGAAATTTGGATTTTTTCATGTTTTTTTCAATCAGAAATTTGTATTATCATTTTATCAAATCCGTTAAGAAAAGGTGATTTTTCTATTTTATCAATCGCTCAAAGTTAATAGGTAATGAATGACAAAGTATTGACAACTGGAGCCAGAATGAACAAAAAATAAATTGGAGCGAATGGAGATTAATTGAGAGCATTATTAAATTGTGTAATAAACTTATTTTCTAAAATATTCAGCCTGACAAAAATGAGTACTTATAATTAATGTAAAAATGATTTTTTTTTTATTTGAGAGAAAATGAGATTTATTAATTCGTAATTTCATGACACAGAAAATAGCAGACATCTAATGATTCATTTGTTTTTTTCGTAGCAAATAAATTATTTAAAAAAAAAAGGAAAACGGATATGAACATATAGGAAAATGAAGAAAGTTATTAGTGCAAATTTTTTAAATACCGTCAATGGCCCAATTAATGCCACTTTTCATACATTTTCGTGATTATTGAACTTATTCGAATTCTCAACTCTAAGTAATTGATAACAGTGGCTAGAAAAAAATTCTGAGGACACCGGACAATCAAAATATCTGATATTTCTCTACTAGATATATTTCTAAAATTAATCCGTTGAATGCGACCAGCGTGCTCAGCAAAATAAAGCCCTAAAGCTCTTCATGTGGAGTTAGAGTGCCTCATCAGTTCACTGTGTGGTATTGAGAATATTTAAGTATTTAATAAATCGAAAATTGTATTGATTGTTAGCAAAATCATTGGACTTTCATACAAATTGACGAATAATTTACAAATAACGACCAGTGATGGAAATTAATTGATGGCAATTATTGGGACCCTCAATGGCAGAAATCGGGCCATGGTGGCATGAATCGGGCCATGGGCAAAATATTTTCAAAAATATAAATTAAATAATTTTTATCATTAATTCAAGAAAATAATTAATGTAAATGATAGTCCAGACCCTATTCTTTCGACCCTATTCTTTCGAGGAAAAATCGAATTTGAATTTATGATAAGATATAATTTTTCTATGAAAGTTATGTGGCTGAATAGGTCTCTTGGTGGCATTAATTGGGTCATTGACGGTATTTCTTTATAATAATTTCTCTTCTTTTATAATAATTCATTTATTAAAAAAATTTCAAAAAATTGCCAGATGTATGCTGATTATGATGATGAGATTGGTACACATTCGAAATTTTTTTCGATTGTTTAAAATAAATAAATTATTATGAGAAAAATATTTGAAAAATTAATACTTCAATTTAAGGTTTTCTAAATTTCCTAAATGTGCATATTTTCCATTTAATTGACAATTTTAATGGTAGGAGAGAAGAGAATGGAAAAATTGTCGGATTTCTGCTATTTTCAGCATCATTGCTAATTTTATTACCATATCGTCGTCTTCGAAACAAAGTGGTTCAAGTGCTATGCTCATATATGGTACTAACGCCACTTTGTTACTGAAATTACAATATAATTTCTAATTTCGTAGATAAAGTGGATAATGATTTTGATTGTGGCTTCAGTGAAAACAGGAAACTGCATTATGTAAAGTCTTCTTAGATAAAAATTAATTGAACGAATCCTTCATTTGTGGAATTCACATTATCACAATAGAATAAATCACAATAGAGATAATTAGAATTAATTATTAAAGTGAGATAGGGAAAAAACGATTTTTTCCAATAGTTTTACGAGATTTCTTCTAAATTAAGCGAGACGGTGAAATTTTCGAGTCTTTTTTTGTAGCTTTTAAAATTTCGTACAAAAAAATATGGAGATGAAAATTGCTCGATCTCGCTTAATCTCCGAGATATTCCCAGAAAACTAAAAAAGTCGCAGTTGAGAACTACAAAAGGAAGTCTATTTCCCTCATTCGCTATTTGCGAATATCTTGAAAACTAATGGAGATACAGCATTTTTACCTTGAAGTGGTTTTGTAGAAAATTCCAAGGGCTACAAGGAAGCATCAGGCCAAACTCGCTTTATCTCGCTTAGTTTCCGGAATATTTTCAGAAAACGACCAAATTCAGTGGTGAAGAGATAAAACTGGAAAATTAATTTCCTCATTCATTTTTTGTGAATATTTCGGAAACTGAGCAAGATAGAGCGATTTTACCTTCATCTTTTTTGTAGCTCTCCAAATTCTCGACAAAAATATTGATATTAAGACAAAGTGGGCGTATCTCTGTTATTTATCGAAATATTTTCAAAAAAACAAACAAAAATATTGAAATTATTGTGTTTCACCTCTTCACTACTAAATTAATTAAGAATCTGGTAATAAACACTGCCCAGGTCCACATATCTCCATTTCTGAAGGATAATCACAGACGCTCAACGAAAATTCATAAAAACTGAAGTTAGAAGTCCAATTACAAGAAAAAAAAACGATTTTCCTCATTTTTTTTCCATTTTAATCATTCACGCAGACAAAAAAAATTTCCAATTATCACTTTTTTTAATCATTTTTTATGATCTCTGGAATGACCAGACGAATCAGTTTTGATCTCATTAATTTATTCCAATCGAGCAAGTTCATAAATACTGAAATAATGCGAAAGAATTAATTTTTTTTTCTTTTGTAGGAAAAAATCGGTAGAAATCGATAAATTAAATCGTAATGCTCAATATCAAATAAAATCGACTCCTCTTGCCACAATTTCCCCAAAAAATGCCGTAATTCTGTTACTCCAAAATTGACTTGAAAAAAAAAATTAAATTGTGAAAAAAAAATTATTATTATAAAATACGTTTTGTTCATAAAATATGTTTTTATTGCTATTAATAATTATTACTTCTTAATATTTTATAGTTACTTGCTTGGATTAATGAAATAAAATGCGTCAAGTCCATGATTGCTGTTCACTTATCACTTTTAATAATAATTAAATCATTCTTATTTAATCCATCAATTCATCTCCTGTATCCAGGATTTGAATTATTACCAGGTGCACCACTTCCAGCATGACTCAAAAATGCTAAATGGCCTTTTGGGCATTTATTGGCATAGTGTCCTTTTGTACCGCACTTGTAGCACGTTACCTCTTCCAGAGGCTTCTGAGGACCTCGTGGAGGTGGTCCATTGTGCAAATTCATGTGATAATGAGGCTGATGTGGGCCACCACCTTCTAATTCCTGTCTTACTTGTGCTTCTCTCACTTCTGGTGGCATTTTATTACAATATATCGCCTTGTGTCCACTCTCACCACAAAAATGACACGTTATCATGACCTTTTTACCCTCCTTTGGCTGCATATCTTGGACTGCGGGTAATTCGAATCGTGGACTGTGGAAAAATACATTTCTTTTAATTGAAAATTTGATTTTTTTAAAGGAAAATTTGGATTAATCGATCTTTGCCACTCATTTTTTGGGGATATCTCGGAAAGTAAGGGAGGTAAATCGATTTTGGTCTGAGACTTTTCGTAGGTCTTGAAATTCTCTAAAAAAAAAGACTGGGAGGAAATTGCTCTATCTCGCTTAGTTTTCGAAATATTTGCTAAAATTTTTGCAAATATCTCGGAAATTGAGTGGAATAGGGTAAAATTGTTCACCTTAATCCTTTTTCGTAGCTCTTGGAATTCTCTACAAAAATACATTAGGGCAAAAATAGACATATCTCCATTACTTTCCGAGATATTGTCAGGGAACAAATAACAAGGAAATAGACTGATTTTATTCTTCATCTCTTCGCTATTTTACGATTGAGAAAAAAAAACAAAACTTACTGCATAAATTTGCAGTTTGGACCATCTGGACAAAATCCAGCGAGATAAGCCATACAAAGCACACGTCTCACGTGTCTGTGACGACACGATGGTCCATGCCTGCAGAATCCACGGTCATACCAAGGACAATCTCTGACTTTAGTCTCAGGATCGATGTGAAGAAAGGGACATTCCTTGTTGTGACAGGCGTCTGTTATCAAATTGCATAAAAAGAATTAGTCCTTTCATTTTTAAAAGAATAAATTGATCAGTAATTGAACTATTCAAAGTATTTATCTTAGGAATATAATAGTAATCCAGCAAAATAACATTTTTTCAATCTTCCAAACATAATGTAATATTCATCAACTCGAATAAATTCTATGAAACTGTGTTTGGAGTGTTGAAATAGCGTTTGTATCACATCAAATCGAATGCTACTTATTCGATTCGAAGGTTAAATAATCGAACGATTAGAATTATTAAAATTTTTCGCAAAATTTGCAGATTATTTTAAATTTCCAAATTTTTCGCAATTTTCTCATTCGGAATTTTTTAAACATTTCAAATTTTCGAATTACTTAGAAACTGAATTATTCCCCAATTTAAATCAAATAACTCAACGTTTTATAATCATTTGAAACTCCTCGAATAATTTAAAACCACTGTATTTTTTGATAATTCGAATCGAATAATTCGAAATTTTCAAATTATTAGTAGATTTTGGAATGATTTGGAGATCTCCAATCATGCAAAATTTTGCAATTCATAAAATTTTTTGAATCATTCGAAATTTTTTGAAAGCTTTGAGTTGTTTGAAATTTTTCGAGAACTTCGAATTATTCAAAATTTCTCGAAAACTCTGAAAAATGCGACAATTCGAATTACTCGATTTGAATTTCGGATCGACTATTGATATTCGATTCGGAATGAATATTTCGTAGATTCGAATTATTCGCCCACTCCTAAAAACTGTTGAATATATCAGTAATTATCGAATTTCGTATGTTCGAACACTGATGTCTGACGAGTCTTATCCGTTCGACCACTGGAACGCTCACCCTATTCAGGACAAAAGACGAAAATATGCATTTCTGATTAATTGCGGGTAAATACGTACTGAAACGTGAATAGAAATAACACTCCGGCATTTTCGTCATATCATATTCGTGAAGGAACTCGCATTGATCTCCTTTTTTACACAATCCTCGCAGCCAGTGCTTGCAGACAATTGTCCTGTCACCCCTGACATGTCTGAATGGACAGGAGGCACCTTTGTTGCATGCACCACGTGGATAAAACTGGCAGACGGCAGCGATAGATTCTGGAATATATAAATTTATAAGAATCCAGGAAATATCAAATCAGGGCAGGTAGGGTAAAAGGGCTGAAAGGGAAACATTTTAGTTTTGATGATTTATATTATGGAAATCACTCGAAATCAATGGAAATATTGAAGATAGGTTTTTCCTGAAGATTTCATGTGCCAGAGTGAAATTTCTTGAATTTTTCAAAAATTCGAGTTTTTTAATCAAAATTTGAAGGTGAAGTCCTTTATCTCTTAGAAAAATTCCACTTTTTTGAGGATATTTTCGGTTCTGATGGTCGTAGTGACCTGGGACTAGTCTCAAATGAAAGATGAGCGCATTGCCCATCGATTTACATAATTGTGAGAAAAAATTATCGATTTTTCAAATTGATTTCCAGAAAATCAGCTATAAGTCATTGAAAAATCTATAAAAAAAATTCTGAACTACATGAATCGATGAGAAATGAGCTCATCTTTCATTTAGGATAAGTCCCAGATCGCGACGAACAATAGAACCGGAGATATTTTCAAAGATGTGAAATTTTTCCAGTTTAGAAAGGAAAACCCGTTCAATTAATGACCAAAAAAATCAAATTTTCAAAAAATTCCAAAAAAATAAATTTTTCAGTCTCACTTTCGTCCCTCGCTGCGCTCGGGCGTAAGCTCACTCGTGTCCCAGTGTGCAGAAAAATGGCATACACACCTCGGGCAGTAAGTAAGAAAGCCTCAGCACGTGTTTGTTGACATACATACATGTGCTTTGAGACATTTCTGACATTACTGCCCTAGGCATGTAATATACTATGACATATGTTTTCTACAGAAAATTTCTTCAGCATTCCAATGGAATCATTAGAAAATCTCTATCTTGAACGATTTAATTCGACTGTCCTTCCCCCATCATCCCCTACGTAAAGATGATTTTATTGGTTTTTCGCGAATATCTTGGAAACTAATGGATACGGCTTTTTCACCTTCAAAGATCTTGTAAAAAATTCCAAGAGAGTTAAAAAAGGATTGGGAAAAATAGCTCTATTCCTTTAGTCTAAAAAATTCAATGAAAAATTTGAATTTTTCTGTTTCACCTCAATTACTAAATTTCGCCGTTCATTTCGGCGATCTCATCTCAATTCTTTTATGTAGAGATTTTCAAGGGCTCTAACGAAGATCAGTGCAAAATTGCTCTATCTCGCTCAGCTTCCGCGATATTCACAGAAAACAAATGAGAAAAATCGAATTTTTCCGTTTTACCTCAACTACTAAATTTTGTCATTCATTGTTCCTCAAATATTTCGGAAAATAAGGGAGATAGAGTGATCGTACACTCAATCTTTTCTGTAGAAAATTTCAAGAGCTATAGAAGAGGATTCAACTAGAATCACTCTATCTTCTTACTTTCAGAGCTATTCACAAAAAAAAAAAAAAAAAAGAATTCTCCGCTTTTACTTTTTCACTACCGACTTTCGTCATTCGTTTTTTGCAAATATCTCGGAAACCAAGTGAGATAGAGCGATCCCACCCCAATCCTTTTCTGTACCTCTCTGGATTTTCTAAAAGACTCTTGAAGCAAAAAGCACCCATCCCCATTATTTACCGAGATATTCTAAAAGAACTGTAAAAACTCCAATAGTTCAAATTCCCCGGCCTCCCCTCAAATTTCCCACCCATCCCCCCAAAAAAACCTTATCAACCCCCAGAAAAAAGGGGCGAAGACCCCCATACATGTCTCCTTATCCCTAAGAACCCCCAAACCCCCTTTGCCCCTTTTCCCACACAACAAATAAACACATTTAACCTCAAAAACCTTCAAAAACTCACTATCCATGCCGGCGAATGGTAGTGCCAAAGCTCCATACTGTTCATCAAGTGCAATCTCAATATCAAATTTCATATGATCAACATTAGCAACAAGGTATTCCATCGTCACCTGCGGAAATTGCCAAATTTCCCTCCCAAAAAATCAAACAAACACAAAACAATAAACGTAAATAATCCACTTCACTCCAGCTCCTTACTCCCACTCTTTCACTTCACTCCCCTTCGCTCTTTTCCCCTCTCCGCTCAACGCACCACACGAAGCCGCTATCTTGTGGTAGTTCTTATGAACTACTCCCATCACTTGGGTTTCACATGGCGCCGCCATCTTATGGTCATTTTCATGAACTACCCGTCCCCCTTAATGATGTACCCTCCCAAAAAATCAGGTAAATAGAAAACAATTAGTAGTAAATAATCGACTTCTCTCTAGCCTCTTGCCCTTCCCCCCTTCTTGCACCTGACTACCGTCCCTTCATTTCCCCTCCCCGCATTACACGATACCGCCATCTTGTGATCGTTTCCCCCAAACTACTCCCCCTTCCCCTCGTTGCTACATTGTCGCTTACGTTTCATACGGTGTCGCTATCTTGTGGCCATTCCCACGAACCAGCCCCTCCCCGCACCCCTTAATGAGATACAACGCGAAATACATTGAACTCCCGAGGAATTCTCATACGAACAAACGTACATATAAGAGGCAGGTGGAGCGGTCTTCTCAGCTTAGTCGCCCGCGGTTTCTCACCGAGGGTAAATTGAACAATTAACTCATTAAAAAAAGAACCGCAAGAAAAAAAAGCAGAAGAATTTAATTAATTCATTGTGATCGAAAAATCGCCGTGTGCTCATTTTTCCATTCTCAAAAATCGAAGAATTGACGAAAAAAAAAGTGCGGCTTGATTATTTTTTTCCGAGTAAATTCATCATTGAAGAGCCGGCGTTTTTCGGTCACTGGATAAAAACGAGGCGAGTGAGTCACGGGGACATTTGTGTATCTGTGTTTGTGTGTACTGAAGAGAATTAATGAAGTTTTTAACGAGTTAAATGTGTCGATTTCACTGGATAATTGAATTTTTTTAATTTTTCGAGAGAATTAACGGGATTTCGGCGGTTTTTTCAGTCAGCAAGTCGGAGATTTTTGGGGGAAAAAAAGAGAGGATTTTTGACGAGAGGAGCACAGGTATGTAGGATATTTATTTGTATTGTGTACATGTGTGTGTGAGAGGGAAAGCGGAGGGGGAGGTTATGAGGTGCGGGTTTTTTATTGGTGGGTTTTGGGGGGAAATGGGAGGTTCGTGGAAATGAGGGGTTTTTTTGGAGTTTTTTGGGGGATTTTCGGGACTTGCGTGAGGTGCGCGCGCCGAACACGGGGCGTCTCGGAGGCGGTTAGAGTCGGGAATGATCGGTCACGAGGAATTTTCATCAATGATCTACTTTTGAGGAGTAATTTGCATTTGAAGAAAAACAATTCGATTCTGGAGAAATAGAGATGTTGATTTTTTTGGGAAATAGCGAGGAAAGCTATGGAGATTTTTTTTACGCTTTTTTTATTTTGTGGTGGTTTTGTAGAGAAGGGCTACAAAAATTAATCAAGGGGAAATCGCGCTATCTCGCTTAGTTTCCGAGATATTTTCAATAAATGAACAAAGAAAATTGTTTTTTTTTTTCGTTTTATCTCTTGACTACCATTTTGTTGTTCTTTTTTTTTAGATTATTTCGGAAACTAAACGGGATAAGACGTTCTTGCCTGGATACTTTTATGTAGCTAAAGGATTCGGGTGAAATTGCTCTATCTCACTTAGTTTCCGAGATATTCTCAAAAATATAATGAAAAAAATTGATTTGTTCGATTTCATCGCTTCAATAACTATTTTGATCGTTTGTTTTTTGACAATAGCCTGGTAAATAATGAACGTATACCCTTTTTGTCCTAATATGGTTTCGTCGCTCTTGAAATTCTCTATGAAATCACATGAAGACAAAAAAAAAGTATCTCCATTATTTACCGAGATATCCCCAAAAAAGATGAGGAAAACGCAAATTTTTCCAGTGTTATCTCTTCACTTTCTTTAAATTCCTTTTTTTTTCTTTTAAGATTTTGGGGCTACCCCAATTTTTTCACAGAAAGGGAAAACCGATGGGAGTCAGAGCAGCTGATGTCAGAAATTCCCAATGCATTTCTCTAAAAATTCATCATCCCAATTGAAGATTTTATCAAACATCTCTCGGTTCCATTTATTCCATTAATTATTCATTTTTTTGTGCTTTTTCGCGAAAATCCGGTCCGTCCACTATAGCTCAATGAATAATTGACTTAAAGACTTCAAATTTTTTCTGTATATATAATTTCTGATAAAGATGGTTGGGATTTGATCTGAGACATATCGACTGAACGGTTCTCGACATATTTTGAATTGAAGTTTTTTCGAAAATAGGCTGTATCATTCAAACTACTAATCTGATTTCATCGGGACAAAGCTCAAAAGATTCGTCTTTATGAGCTGAACAAACCGTTAATTTTTGGAATTTTTTGTTAAAGTTCTCCGCTAATGACATTGAAAAATATATTTTTTTCTTAATATTTCCAAAAAAAATTCAAAAAATGCCATTTTTCTGCATTTTTTTGAATGAAAATCTAAATTATTTATTTGATTCTCTGAAAGAATACAGTTTTCTCTTTCGAATAAGCCCCTACTCACCTTTGTAGGGCAATCGGAAACTGTACTCAAGAGGGAACATTAAAAGTGAAAAAGGGATTCTTTCCGTAAAATTCATTGTATATTATTTTTTTTCGAAAGAAAAATGCGCGTTGTAGACGTCTGCTATATTATAAACCAAATAAAAAACATCAACCTCCGAAAATTGAAAAATTTTGTCAACTCGATTTTTTTTTAGAAATATAATTGGTGTCCATTTTACCCCACTTTCAAAGTTTTCCCAAGGTGTTAGACGCGATTTTTAATAAATGTTAAAAAAATTTAATATATATTTGTAGACCTCTACAATTAATCATATTTATCTTGTATTTTTATTTCAAAAAACAGTGTCCGTTTTACCACAGCCTCCCCTAATAAAATATATAAAAAAAAATGACCGGGCTTATTTATTTTTTTGCAATGAGAAACAATGAATTTCGAATACGTAATTTTGTTTATCATTAATTTCCATGGACTTTTTCTTTCTAAATCATCATAAATGAAAAAGTTCATAGATTTTGTGGATTTAAATTTTCCTTTCCAATTTTATTTTGTTGGAACACTAAGGAAATGATCTGAATTAAGTAATTTTAGCACTATTGGAATTTTCCTCCATCTGATTAAAATTAGCACGAGAAACGGAAACGAACTTTATTTTCTCCATTTTATCTGACAAATTCTTTTTTCCTCACAGATAATAATGCCAGAATCATAGTTCACATTGTTAAGTCATTTTTGCTTCCGAATGGAAGTTATGCTAACATCAAAATTCCTAATTATTTTCTAATAGAAGATTATTTGATAGAAGATACTCAAAATGGTCTGAAAAGAAAGGGAATCATATTTCTAACGCGTTTCTGTGCGTGTGTCTCTGCATGTGCACAGAAGACTCAATTATACACTGAACAAAAGGGGTAAAAACTATGGAGTATTGATGTACAGGGTGTAACAGAACTATGTGTCGTCCACGATGCTTTCCGTTCAGGGATAGATCCTGAATCGAAAAGTCCTGTGGCACTTTTCGATCAAATGTATCCCTGTCGAACTATTGAGATTGGAAATTTGGCAAATCTCAAGGATCCATAAAGGAATATCGTATCGGTGAGGTGAAAAAAGAGGAGAAAATGAAAATTTAATCTCAAATTTTAAGATTCTCAAGAAAAATTGTTTTTTTTTTTCATGCGATTGAATCGAGGTAATCCTAGTAGCAGGTCCAAACTATCCACTTTTATTTCATTTTTCTTTAAGTTACCATAAATTTTCTAATTATTCCGATCTTGTAACGTTTTACAGATATTAAAACCATATCCACGATAGTAAAGTGTTATTGAATAATATTATAAATATCCGAAATTGTTGAGGTTTTTACTCACCTGTCTCAGTATCTAGGACCGGGGTTGGAGGGATCCTCGGACTTTAAGTACCAATATGACCGCCATCAATGTTTTCATGTCATTAATTGAATTAATCTTTGCTATATGTCCGGTAACATGCATTTTTCATGATTTCGAAGATTGATAGTCACTGTAACGAACAAGAATATATATAGTTATATAAAGGAAAAATAGGTCTGTGATCATGAATTGTTCCAATCAAACTGAAACTGACCCTCGCTTATGGAGTTTCAATGTTAATTTAATTTTTCTCAAAAAGAATTTTGCCTTAATTTGTCAGGTAACATGGGGTAAACTGAATTTTGGAAATCTCCGAATGCTACACTATCGAAAGTGAGCTGAATTGAAAGGAAAAAATAGATTTCCAAAACCGCTAGGATTACCTCAAGGATGTTTGGAAAGGATAATCGTCAAAAAAGTTGATTCTTTGTATAAAATTGGTAATAACAACTTATAAAAGATGAAATTCTCGAATTTGATTCAGTGAGGCTGCAGAGAAAATAATTAGGAATAGAATAGGTCTTAGAAACACAAAATCAATTGAAACCTGAAAGATTAACATTTTTCACATTCCTTTGAGTCTTGAAAATTTTTAAGCTATGCAGAAAATAGTACCAATTTTTCAATTCTCAATGAATTTCTTTGTTTCTGGGGCTTATGTCACTCCTTAATATATCCTCCAAATATTTACAAAAATCAGTTTCGAGACATTTCCCTGACTAGAAATTTTGCCCGGCATGCCTGCTGTCACACTTGGTACTGATCCAGAATATATACGGTTATCCTGATCCGGAATGCATATGGCTATCCTGATCAGGCATGCCATGATTACGCCTCATCAGATCCTAATGCAGAGTGGATATGGCTATCCTGATCCGGTATAGGATAGGCATGCCTGATCAAATCCGGATCCGGAATGAATATGGGTATCCTGATCAGGCATGTCGTGGTTACGCCTGATTAGATTCTGATCCAGAGTGGATATAGCTATCCTGATCCGGTATAGGATAGGCATGCCTGATCCAATCCGGATCTGGAGTGAATAAGGCTATTCTGGTCAGGCATGCGCTTGTTACGTCTGATCAAATCCTGATCTGGAGTGGATATGACTATGCTGATCCGGTACAGCAAAGGCACGCCTAATTAAATCTGGATCCAGTATAGTATGGGCACGCCTGATCAAAGGTGGCATTGATCAGTATTACATCAGGATAGCCTGATTGAAGAATTTCGGAGAGAACGCTAGCTCTAATAAAACTGTCCTGGTCTGGCCCTGATATTCCCCAGATTTGGAGAACTTGATTGAGAATTGTGGAAAAATTCTAAGTCCGATCAATTTCTTCTGATCCGGACATGATCAGGACCACATCGGGTTCCCCGGATGTTGAGTAATTTCTATCAACTTTATCATAAACAGCTAATGAATCATTCTGAGTTCTCCACAGATTCATCATCTACTTCTAGAAATGATTAATATCCCCATGGAAGAAGTTTATGTAAATGATCAGAGCGACTATTGCCATAACTGAGCTGTAGTCTAGTGGTTAGTGGGTCAGCTCAGTGTGCAGAAGGTTCTCAGATCGAATCCACCTAGGTACAAATTAATTTACTAATTTAAAATTCGGGTATCTTGTATCTTGTATACGTTGTTATTCATGATTTCATACGAAAAATTAACTTTTGTTCCGATTGTACCTTCCAATGATTCCTAACCCTTGAAAACTCGCGGTACAAGCGCGGCGCCGCACTTTGTACAAACATGTGAATATCAAATAATAGACTAAAAATATCAAATTGAAACTTTTGGAATACTCTTTGTATAATATTGCGAATCGAATTGGACATCTTTTTCTGTGGAATATATATTTCTTGCATGAAAAAATAATCACTCTTTGTCGGTCCGACCCCGGAATGCGGCATGCTATTCACTACGCGACGGAAATCGTAGTGAAAATTTTCCCCACCATGTTGCCCTGTCACTCGATCTGTGTGTATGGAAATGGCTGGCACTTGAAGTCGTTGAATGGTTATTTGCAACGTCGCACTTTACTCAACACGTGCGATGCCGCGCTCATCACGCAACGAAAATCGTCAACCTCATGAACGCGAGTTCTCAAGGGTTAATACATCGTATTAGTGCCACCGCAACAGCATGAAGAATTCGACAGGGGTGCGTTTGATCGAAAAGTGCGAGAGGACTTTTCGATTAAGAATTTATCCCTGAAGCCAACGTATTGCAGAAGACACGTAGTTTTGTTATACGCTGTATATGAATATAGAATTTAATATGTCAAATGTAAAAAAAAATCATTTTCACAAATTAAGCCTAAAGGATGATTTAGTGGCGAAATTCATATGATCTTCATCATATAAACATACATCCAATGCATTAAATATAAGACAATACTATTTTTTTCGTCTTTAGCAATGTTTTTTTGAAAAAATGAAAAAAGCTGTTGAATTTACTAAATTCAGTCAATTCAACTAGTTGATCTGTTTAACGTGACTCAATTCAGTCAATACAACATTTTTAATCATTCCAAAGAAAAATTTGCTAAGGACCAATGGTATCGATATTCTATATTCTTACTACTTTTTCACCCCTGTACAGCAAAGCCAATTCGATATAAAAATTCTATATTTTGTGGTCAGCTTCCTCCTAATGAACTCTTTTTTTTTAGCTTCGTTGAAAAAAAATTCGATCAGTACTTTCTGAGATACATAATTTTTTTGTATGCTCATAGTTTTCCTGAAGTTTGTATGCGATTGAATTCATTCACCGATTATTTATCCAATTTCCTCACTTTTTTTTTTCTAAGCCATGAATTTTCTTTATGACGCCTGACTTGATTTTTTACTACTTGAATTGATGAATTGCAGTGAATTATGAATCTGTTATGGAGGCATTGAGTCTTTTGTTGATGAATTGATTAATCGATGGAGATTAAGAATTCGTTCTGATGATGGTTGTGCAATTTTTTTTTAACGGAGAAATTAAGCTTTCTTCTCGAATTAGTTAATGATTTCATCAGAAATTAATCGGTCGACGATTTCTATCATTTTTTTAAATGAATCCTCAAGATGATATTGATAATTCAATACTTGAGAGAAGAAAAATTGAAAAATTCGATATTTTTGCAATCTTCTTTCTAAAAATATCTCGGGAACTAATGGAGATATACTTCTTTTGGGCGAATGTGGTTTTGCAGAGAATTTCAAGAACTACAAAAATGGATTGGAGCAGAACCGCTCTATCTCGCTTAGTTAACGATATTTGAGAAGAACGAACGACAGAAATTTGTAGTGTAGGGATGGAGCAGAAAAATTCAATTTTTTTCATTCGTTTTTTTTAGAATATCTTGGAAGCTGAGCGAGATAGAGCGATTTTATCTTGAAACCTTTTCTAAGAGAATTTCAAGAGATACAGGTAAAATTACTCTGTTCCGCATAGTATCTGAGATGTTTTCAAAAAAAGACAAATTGATTTTTTGTGTTTCTCTTTTGCACTGGTGAAATTAATTTTATTCTTTCGTCTTTTCTCTGAAAATAAAACATTTTTGTAGCTCTTGGAATGCTCTACAAGGATGGAACTGGGCAAAAAAGGCGTATCTCCATTAGTTTCTGAAATATTCTCTGAAAACGATCGAAAATTATCGACTTTTTGATATTTTAATTAATTCTCTTGTTTTTTGATATTTAATATCCATTGCATTAAAGATGTATGATCATGACAACAATTTTCGATTTGGGGCGTAAAAATTTTTTTATAGTAACAGGTTGTCTGGCGGTCAGGAAAACCGGGAAAAGTCAGGGAATTCTAAAATTTATCTGGAATTTTAATTCTTTTTCAGGGAGAATGAACATGAAAATTCTCTGCAGAGGGGAATTTATGATGCAATTCAATCGAAGGAAAGACCTAAAAATTTGGTTGTTACAAAACACATATGAAAATACTTTATAAAGTCTTTATACAGAAGTTACAGTTCTTTATAAAATAAAAAGTTTCAATTCCTTACAAAAATATTCTTTATAAAACACTCCCGTACATGAAGCTTGAATCCATGCATCTCGTGATTTTCACGAGTAGTGTAAAGAAGATCTGGCGAAACAAAAACAAATGAAAGAGAAGAAAAAGAAAAAGCGTGCAAAAACCCAAAAGAGATCGGCTGGAATTGTAGAAGAACTAGAAGCAAAAGAATAGGAAGCATTGATGATGCTGTGAAAACAATCGCTTACATTGACGAAAAAATCAAAAAATTAAGACACGCGTGATTTTGATGCCAAAAAAATACTATTTTTGCCCGCGGGGCTGGAAAAGTGGGTTTCTAACCTCACTTTGCTTGGTTTGAAACGCACTTTTCCAGCACCCTTGGGCAAAAAAATACTATACGCACCATGGGTGGATAAAAGTTAATTTTGACAAAATTTTCCCACCCTTGCTTCGCTCGGGAGGAAAATTTTTACTTTGACAGACTAACTTTTTTCTGCTTTAGGTGCGTAATGTACTATAATACAGCTATGAAGCGATATGAGGTTTATATATTCACTATTTTTCTATATCGATTCTATCAACATTTTCAGAATGAGTTATTCTGCTGTGATTAATGATGATTAATAGTATGTTAATAACATCATTAGAAGAATGTTGAATTTTCTTCATGAATTCTATTCATTAACATAGGGCATAGGAATGTGATTATTTACGGCTAGTTTAATAAGTCAATATTTGCATTACGGAAGAAGTCAGTGTAGAAAATTTTCATTCCTATTATCATGTATGAAAAATTTCGATTTAAATTTTCGCAACAAATAAAATAAATTAACACTAATAAAAAAAAAATAATAATAAATACTGAACACGACCGTGAGCAAGACACTAAAAATTGGTCAGGGGAAAATCATTTTTTCGACCGGGAAAACCGGGAAAAGTCAGGGAATTTTTTTGTCACGGCCTACTGGACACTCTGAGTTAGACCATTCCTCGAAGAATTTTATTGTGAAAAATCCGGGTAGCTATCCATGCATATAAGAAAGAAAAAAATTATTGAAAATTGATAGAAAATACATCGGCTCTTATGGAGGAATAGGGGTTACGGCCATAAATTGAATAATTGTTAAATATTCAAGCTCGCGTAGTATAAAAAATGACTATGCATAAGAAAGACGGATAGTGTAGTAACTTGAAGAAAAAAGAGAAGATATGGCACTTCCCCCTCTACGGGGATATAGCCAATTGGAATAAGAAGAAGAAGAAGTGTAGTAACTTGACAATATTTTCAAAATATTATGCATCCATCCATCCTGCGGAGAAAAATCCAATTGAAATTCAAATTATTTGATTTAATGCTTCTTTTCTCGCCATTATTCAGCACATGGCAACGTTTCCCTGCTCTCATGAGCGCCACAGCCGGCTAATAAGAGAAAGAGGGGAGAACCCCGCAACCTCCCGAGCCCATCCCCACCACCGTTTCCCCCACTCCCTCGATCATACATCCTTAAGGATGATTGGGAGGTACAATCGGAAAAACATTGAATTTTCCTCTCAAATCGTTAATAACATTTTATAAAAGATGAAATTGTCAAATCTGATTCAATGAATCTGTAAAAAATGTGATGAGAAATAAAATAAGCCCTAGAAACGAACAATCAATTGAAAATTGTCAATTTTTCATTATTTTTTGCATTTCTTCGAATCTTTCAAGATTTAAAAGAATGCAAAAAATAATGAAAGTTTTGTAATTTTCAATTAATTTTTTGTTATTCATTCCTCATTACATTTTTCACCGATTCACTGAATCAGCTTTGACAGTTTCATCTTGTATAAATCGTTATTAACGATTTTATACAAAAATTCTACTTTTTTCCGATTGTACCTCTCCAATTATCCTTCAGACTCCAAGCAAATGCCCAGCCGTTATCACTTTTCTGAAAAAATTTCGATAACTAAGCTAGATACGTTTCTCATACTCTAATCCTTATTTGAAACTCTTGGGATTCTCTACAAAACCACAAAATTACCCTAGAACAAAAAGGGCCTATGTCTATTATTTCAAGAGATATTATTGTACAAAAAAAAAGATGAGAATAAATCGATTTTTGCTTTTTTATTCTCTTAATTACAAAATTGGTACATATCTTGGAAATTAGTGGGCTCAGGAGGATATCTAATTCCCATTCGAAGATAATTCAATTTTCCATAAAAGGTCTCTCGAGGTTTTCCCCTAAAATCAATATTTCCAGAGATACGAGGGCATAAAAATTAGTGAAACGGAAAAGTTTGAGGAAAAATGTGAAATTTTCATAAATTCATGAGAAGACTTTTTTTACAGGAAATTTAATCATCCGGAAAGAAGGTTCACTAATCAATTCACTGGCTCAGGAATGTTTCGTATATGATAATAAGCAAATTATCATGAGCCCATTCCCGAAAAAATAAGACGGAATTCCAAAAACATAAAATCATCAACATTTTACGTAATCAATATTAAAATTCGTGGATTATAAAGCTAAAAATAAATTTGATTTCAGTTCCGATAAATATTTGTAAATAATAAAAAGTTGAATGAACCTTCCGCGATTCTTGACGTCATGGAATCATCAAAAACTCAGCGATAAAAATCTCACACGTGTGATTTTTTTTAATTTTTCAAATTTTAAAATTTTGTTTCCATGTTAAAAAGTGGAAAAACCACGATTTCTTTTCAAACTTCACGTGAATTTTTTCACCATTCGTGATGATGCATCAGCACTTATACCTCAAATAACACATGAATGCGAATTGACAGAGAAAATAATTGATTTCGCTTTTTTTTTGTAAATAAAAAAAACTCAATTTACTCAAATTTATGAGAAATTATGCGAATGTTAAGAAACCAGAATATGTTGGAAATTCACTGTAAAAGTAATTTATGTAATTTGCGTTTGTCAGACAATTTATAATGCAAGCATTAAGCGTCCTAAGTCCACTGAAACATTTTTTTTCCTTTTTCTAAAAATAAATTAAAAATAATTTCAGTAATTCGAAAAAGTCCATTTTTTCGGTCACTTGTTTTTTTTTCAAATCTCTTGGAAAATACTGGAGATATCCCTTCTTGTCCTGAGACACTTCTGTAGCTCTTGCAATTCTCTACAAAAGTGGGTTTGAGCAAAAAGAGCGTATCTCCATTACCTTCCGAGATATTCTCAAAAAATTACTGAAAAAAAAATTGACTCCTGAAAATATATTTTTTCTCTTATTTTAGTTTTGAAAAAAAAATTAATATTAATACTTTTTTTCATCTAATTACAGATTTTTCATTGGATCAACGGAAATAAAGAATTCGGTTTTTTTTTTTTGTAAAAAAAAATGCAGGAAATGGATTACATGGGTGTGACCCTGCCGAACTATTCGTACGTGTTTAATTTTGAGGAGAAATTTATTCATCAAGATACACGTGACTGGATGACAAATAATTGGACAAATGCATTTTATTATGCTGGTATTTACATGGTACTGATATTTGGGGGTCAATACTGGATGGCAAGTAGGCCTAGATATGAATTACGTGGACTATTAACATTATGGAACAGTTTACTTGCTACATTTTCAATAATTGGCTTTGCTAGAACAGCACCAGAGTTAATACACGTGTTGAGAAATCATGGATTGTATCACAGTGTTTGTATACCAAGGTAATAATTCATCATATCGTTGAAAATAATTATATATTTAATTTTTTTTCATTTGAAAAAACCTAAAGATACGTTTTTTCTGACAATTTTTCAAAAATATCTCGGTAAATAATGGAGATACGGTTTTTTCGTCCTAAGAATGTTTTCTACCTCTTGAAATTTGCTGCATTTTTTGCAGAAAGGAATTCGGAAAAAATCGCTGTATTTCGCTTAGTTTCCAAGATATTTTCACAAATAAATCATTTTCATGTTTCACCTCTTTACTAATGAATTTTGTCATTCATTTCCGATAGATATTTCGAAAAATGTTGAAGACACGCCTTTTTTTGACCGAATCTTTTTTAAATCTCTTTGAATTCTATTTTAAAAAACCTGTCTCAAGGCAAAAAGGGTGTATGTCCGTTATTTGGCGAAATATTCTCAAAAAACTAATAACAAAAAAGGGATTTTTCCTATTTCACCTTTTTTACTGCTAAATTTCATTAGTTTTGACGAATATCTCAGAAACTAAGCGATTTCACTTGAATCCATTTTTATAGCTCTTCGAATTCTCTACACAATTACTTCGAGGCAAATAAGGCGTACATCTATTATTCACCGAGTTACTCCCCAAATGAGACCTGCAAAAAAAAATTTTGTTATTAAATTCTTTTCAAAATTCATAAATTTAAAGATGATCCTTTCCTTTCTCTCGAATTATAACGGCAGAACGTCAAATGAATTGCACATTATCTCTATTCTATGTAAAAATGATGATTCATGCTCATCAACCCACTGTTTCTCTTCCATTTTGAAAATTTATCAATTAATTCTTAAAATGAGAGACAAAAAAATCACATTCATTTTTTTCTCCACTTTCTCTTGCGCATTTAACATTAGAAATTTTTCGACAAATACTTTTATAAATTCTCGAATAGATTCCTCCTTTTTTCTTCCTACATATTAATGATATGTTTAATTGTCCGGCACAATTCTATGCACGTTAGCTGTTTACATTTGGATTTTCGAAAGTTCAATGATAATTTTGTGATTCAACAGTTTATGTCATTTCTATCGAGATAAGAGAATCGATAAGTGATAACATTGTAACAAGTTCAAGTTTAATTCTGATTTGAATTATCAATTCCAGACTTCCTCAATTTTAATCTAAATATTATTTTTAGATTCAATTAATGCTTTTTAGAGGATTTCAGGGAGTATCCCAGCAAACTTGAGTGCAGTTAATCTCTTATTTTATTGATGCCGTATCAAAGATTATATTTTTCTACATTTCTCTGAATTTTTTCATATTTTTTGTCCGTTCAGTTTGAGATATGGATTATCAAAGTTACTGAAAATACCGGTGGTGGGGATGAAATGCTCTAAATCGGACAGAAATAACGAAATTACTAAAAAGCCATTATTTAAAAACAATTGACGAAGAGAACAGTATTTTAATTAAAAAATAGGAGGAAAAAATATTCAATTCACCGTATAGTTATTGAGAAATTCTAATTAGAAGGTAGTCGTAACTATTTGCCTCTATCTCTATCTCATGCATGTGATAGGAGATTAGTAATGTGAGCAAAATATCGAGAAACAAAAAAAAGTTATACTCACAAGCTAAGATATGACTTATCGAATAGTTTAATCACTTTTTTCGGGTAAATAGAAGCACTTTCTTCCCGAATTATCAGCCATTAATTGAAAACTAATCTACAAATCCTCATTTTTTTTCTGTTTTATCAACCGTACTCTGGGATACTGCCTTAATCGCATGGAAACTCGAGCGAAGTAAACGGAAATTTTCCTTCAACTTCTTTTCTATTTTTTCATTTTTTTTTTGCTGTTTTGAAGTAACTGCCTTTTTATGTAACCATTACGTTACATAGCATCCAACCTGTACCACTATTACATCATTAGAACGTGCAACATCGTGCAAATAAACTGTTTCTGAAACACGTGATAACTGGAAACTATAATTGATATGAAATATCGAAATTGAATTAATTTTTGTGTTCATTCTTTCTGGAATATCTCGGAGAGTATTGAGTTTAGGGGAATTTAGGTGGAGATCTTTTTTGTGGAGAATTTTGGGAGCTGGGAAGAAGGTCTCTTGATAAATTCTCCTAAAACTAGTAACTTAAGAGATATTAGGGAAGTAGTTTAGGGGAGAATTGAAAAAAAATTAATTGTTTTTGATAAAATCATTCCTCTTTGGCGAACATCTTAGAAACTAAGCGAGATCGAGCAGTTTCGTCTGAACCCTCTTTTATAGAGAATTTCAAAAGCTACGAAATAGAATTCAAGTAAAATCGCTCTATCTTGCTTATTTTCCGAAATTATTTACCACAGATAAATGAAAAAATTCAGTACTAAAGAGGTAAAACTGAAAATGCTCCTTTTGTCATTTATTTTTAAAGAGTATCGTGGAAACTAGGTGAGATAGAACGATTTCGCTGCCCCCTTTTTGTATAGAATTCCAAAAGCTAAGAAAAGAGACTCTGTCAACATAGCTCTATCTCGTTTAGGCCAAATTCAGTCATTAAGAGAAAAAAACAGAATAATTAAAATTTTCTTTATCAATCTCCTCGAATATCTCGAAAACCAATAGAAATACCCCTTTCCTTCTTTTCCTAATCCTTGTTTCTCGAAAATTTCAAGAACTAAGAAATCACCTCAGAGCGAAAAAGGCGTCTCTCCCTTACTTCCCTCGTATTCTCAAAAAAAAAAGTCGAAAATTTTTTCAGAAAACTAAAATTCACCACTCTCTTCATTCTTTTCCCCTCAAATATCTCGAAAAATACGCGGGATACGCCCTTTTCATCCCAACCCTTTTTTGTAGACAATGTTCAGAGCTCCGAAACATCCCCTGTCCAAAATCTCCTTATTTTCCAAGTTATGTCCAAAAGACGAATAGAAAAAGTATTCATTCCCCCAAAAAAACAATTTTTTTTTTCATCTTTTCCTGATTTTATTTCTTTAATTTCATTTTCAGCTTCATCGAGATGGACCGAGTATCGGGTTTTTGGACTTGGATGTTTGTTCTCTCAAAATTACCAGAATTAGGCGATACAATGTTCATAGTACTACGTAAACAGCCATTAATATTTCTACACTGGTATCATCACATAACTGTACTTCTTTACTCGTGGTTTTCATACACCGAGTATACATCAACAGCAAGATGGTTTGTCGTTATGAATTACTTCGTACACTCAATAATGTACACATATTTTGCATTGAAAGCAATGAGATATTCACCGCCAAAATCAATATCAATGGTTATAACGGCATTACAATTGATGCAAATGATTGTTGGTTGTGGTATTAATTTATGGGCATATCAGTATCTAACACCAGGACAAAGTGGCTGTTCAATATCGAGGTTTAATGTACATTTTAGTTTAATCATGTATTTCAGTTATTTTGTATTATTCGCTAAATTCTTTCACAAAGCGTACATTGGCGCTGGTAAAAAGAGTAAAAAAATATATAAACACGAGGACAATGGGCACAATGATGAATTTATTAATGGTAAATTAAAGAGAAATTAAAGGATATTTTTTTAATATTTTTTTTTTAATTGATAAAACTAAAGAGTTCAATTAATAATGAGAATTTAATTAAAAAAAAAATCAGGAATCTAGAGGGTGATGACGATTTTCGCATGAAAATTTATCAATAGGACCAAAGAGGCCGAGATTGTCATCAGGGAAAATCGTGAAATCTTTAATATTAGTTAAGAATAGAAGTGTTACTGATTTTTTCATTTTTTCTTAATTTTTTTTAGGATGTAAGGGATTTAATGTGAAGCGATAGGAATATCTAGGAAGATAAGGGAGATAGAGCGATTTTGTGCTGAATGTTTTTTGTGGAGAATATCGAGAGTTACAAAAACGTTTCTGAGGAAAGTTGCGCTATCTCGCTTAGTTTTCGAGATATTTGAGAAAAATTACATGAAAATTGAAGTTTTCTGTTTTTATGAAAAAGTTTAAGTTTTTATGAAAAATCTTGAAATTTATGGGAGATAAAGGAATTTTCGTAATAGCTTCTTCTGTAGCCCATTGAGCCCGAGGCAATAAAGGTCATTGCCATAATTTCTCAATCTTCGATAGATATAAAACTATTGAAAAATATTTTCGAGAGGAATTTTTTCATTAAAATCTAATCGCTTCACTGATGAACTTATCTCTTAATTAAAAGAGGATTTTCAAAATGAAAAGAAATGGTGTTATGTAGGGGTTCATAGGCCCAATAAGTTAATTATCGGGTGAGGGAAACAGGGGGCAAAACAGGTGCTTTCCAATTAATTGACTTCAATCTTATAATTGTTGAAAAAAAAAATTCAAAAGTAAAATCTAATTTTTCGTCATTTTTATTTTCCGATATCTTAGAAACTGGTGGAGATAGGCCATTCCTTCAAGAATCCTTTTTTGTAGAGAATTTCAAGAGCTACGAAACAAGATCAGGGCAAGAAAGGCGTATCTACATTTCATTCCAAGATATTCTTTAAAAAACTAAAAATTTGTCGTGCAGAGAAAAAACACGAAAATTGTATTTTTTCCCTCCATTTTTTGAGAATATCTCGGAAAATAAGCTAGATAGAGCTATTTTACAACGATCCTGTTTTGTAGCTCTTGAAATTCTCTATAAAGCTGTTCTCGGGCAAAAAACCGTCTCTTCATTAATTTATGAGATATTCTCGAAAAATGAACCATTGAATGACAAAAAAAAACAGAAAAATTCAGTTTTTTTCCCTTATTTTCCCATGAATATCTCGGAAACTAATCGAGATAACGGAGTTTCACTTGAATCATTTTGTGCAGTTCTTCAAATTATTTACAAAACCACCTTAGAACAAAAAGGGGCGCATCTCCATTATTTACCGAGATATCAAAAAGAAAAAAACGAGTGATAAAAAAAATAAACTTTTACCTCTTCACTTCTGAATTCTCAAGTTTCTTTTCTCTTTTACTTGAAAAAATAGGAATAAAAAAAATCTCAATTGCTTCGAGGGGCTATTCGGGACACATCGGTATATCCGGTGTGTCCAGTTTTGTCGAACGCTTGACCCAGTTGTGTGATTGAGAGAGATCTACTCTTCTCATAAAAAAATGAATTTTGTATTTTTTTTGAAACTATTCATTTTTTCTGTTTTTTATTTATTTGATTGAATTCAAATCTAGTTGAGGGAATAATTGGGATATGATTTTATTTATTTCACTGAACTACACACGCAAGGTTCATGGTCGTCCCCTTCTCTTAATTATGCGAGCGTCAACACTAGGTACTGAATTATTAATGAAAAAAAAAGAAAACGTATTCTTTCATTTCTTCGATTCATCGAAATAATCGTAAAAATCATTCTTATATTTCACGATTATTACTTTTATTTATTAGAGTCGAATTTTATTATGATACTGAAAACAGTAGAAATCTGATCATTTTCAGTTTCTTCCTTTCTTTTTTTAAATAAATTACTGAAAAAAATGTAGAATGTGCATGTTTAGAAGATCTGAAAAATTGTAAGTGCACATTTTCTCAAATATTTGTTCCTTACAATAATTTATTTGTCCATATAATTCCAGAAAATTATCAGATTTGGGCTAATTTTATCATCAACTCCTCAATTCCTCATTTTTAGCACCTTGGTGAAGTCACGCACATTGATTTACGTGAATTTGATTGTTCGAGTTGAATTAATTTATTAATTTAGTAGTGAAGTGGTGGGGGACGAGATCACGAGTGAAAAATGGAGAAGAAAATGATAATTTTTAATGAAAATCCAGAAATGAAAAGGTAAAATTGATATTTCGGTAAATAATGGAGATACGCTCTTTTTGCTCTTAATTGATATTGTAAAGAATTCCAAGGGCTAAAAAAAAAATCGCATAAGATCGCTTTATCTCGCTCAATTTTCGAGATAATTGGGAAAGAAGAGCAAAAGAAATTGTATTGAAGAATCGTAAAAAGAAAAATCCTACTTTCGTCATTCGTTTTTTGTGAAATATCTCGGAAACTAAGCAAGATAGAGCAGCTTTATATTATACTTTTTTCGTAGAGAATTTCAAGAGCCACTAAAATTAATTCGAACAAAAAGGGCATATCTCCATTAGTTTCCGAGATATACCACGAAAGCTTCACTACTCAGTCAATTCCTGTAATTCCGCAATTTTTCCTCGTTTTCTCGTAAATGCACAAATTTAAATAAGAATATGAGAATTGTACTATTATGTTAAATGACTCCGAGTGGTTTATTGCACAACCATGAAATGATAAAGTACAATTGATCGTTAATGTATTCAAAAAACTCATTCGGCGAGTGAAAGAGTGAGAAAGAGTGAAAACAGAAAGTTTTAAAATAAAATTGAAATTTAAAAGGAATATATTTTTAATAAGATTTCTTTTTCATTATTATAGATTTAAAGAAATTAATAACTTCATTTATACTCTTTTTTCTTTTTCTTTTCTGAATTTTTTTGGATTAATAAATTGGTGTCAATTTGTTTCATTCTTTATAATAAGAGAAAAATTATCATTTTTTCATGGAATTTCAAAAAAAAAACCGTGAATTGCAATAGTTTTCAATATAATCTCATGCTTCTTTGGTAGAGTTTATGGAGTATGCTTGTGAGTGTGTAAAAAAACAACAACAAAAACGTGTGTATCTTATAACTATATGAAATAATAATTAAATTTAAAATGATTGCGAGTGATTATTTATAATAAATGAAGAAATGGGAAATTACTCATTGTGAGAAAAGGAAGGAAAAAAAATTGGTGGAAAAAAAAAAGTTGAAAAATTAGGATTTATTTTTTCGCAAAAAATGAAAAAAAAAAACAAAAAAAAAATTCTCATAAAAAGAAGAAAAAAGAAATATGAAAACGTGACACTTCCTGTTCCCAAGAATTCGTCGTTTTCTGGGTCATTGGTACAGGGAATTTCAAAAATTCTTGCCACGCAATTTTTTTATACCGATGATAATTTGATGAATCTTGAAAAAATTATAATTTCATTAAAAACTGAGCAGAAGAAAATAATCTAATGAATAATTCGCAAAATGGATTTTTGGGGTGAAAAGGTAAAATAGAGATTCAATCTATTTCTTTGTCAATATCTCGGAAAATAATGGATATACGCCCTTTTAGCTTTAAGATGGTTTTGCACAGAAGTTCAATGACTACAATAGAGATTCTGGTGAAATTGCTTTATCTCGCTTAGTTTCCAAGAGATATTCACAAAAAATGATCAAGAGAAATGCATTCATTCAATTTTTCTCTCTTCACTACAATTTTTATCGTTTTTCTTATATCTCCTCAAATAATGGAGGTACGCCTTTTATGTCTTAAGACACTTTTGCGGCTTTTGGAATTCTCTGAAAAACTGCTTTTGGAGTAAGAAGAACCTATCTTCATTATTTACCGAGATATTTGGGAAAAACTTAAATTTTACGATGAAATCGACGAATTTTCAAAAAATCCATCAAATCCATGCTCAGAAAGTGGAATTTCCCTAAGTGTCATTGAAGAAAAACACAATTTACTTTTTTGGGAAGACTTTGTGGCGAGCGCGAAGCGCGCAGGACGTGCTTGTAAATCGATAAGTACTCTCAATAGCTGGTATGCCTTCACAACTTTGCCAATGTTATAAAATCTTTCTCATTTTTTTTTGTTACCCCTTTTCATTATGAGTACTGGGAATAAATGATAATGAAAATAGCAGACATCTAACAATTATTTTTTTATTTATTTCAATGGATACCAATGGAAAGGACGAGGAGCCATGCTTTCGGAAATTGAATAAATAAATAGAAATACTTGAACAACTCAATTATTTCAAAAGAAAAAATGAACAATATGCACATGTAAAAATTTCAAAAAATCCATAAATGCAAATGCATGTTTTTTTGTTAATAATTTCGTTTGCTTAAAAAAATCCAGGAACTTATTTAGATGGATGATGCAAATGAATTATCGATAAAGAAGAAAAATATGTACATGTAAAAAATTTAAAAATGTGTAACTGTGAATTTTTTGGATATTTTCTCTTATAATAATTTATAATTTGTTGCTCTAGAAAAATGCACAAAAATTTCAGATATCTGCTAATTTTATTATCATTCTTCATTTTCAAGACGACATGCGATGAAATTGATCGATTTTATGTAATTTCCCCAGAGGAGGACGAGCAGGGAATATATTGGCATAATGGAAAAAAAACCGCGTTAAACGTGTCAATTCATTTTGTAACTAATTTCATGAAACCAAATGATAAAATATTTCATTAAGATTTCATCAAAAATTTGATTGTATAACATTCTACTGAGTATCTCGAAAACCAAGTTAGATAGAGAAATTTTGGTAAAGACCATTTTTTTAAAGAACTTTAAGACCTATAAAAAAGGTTTCTTCATAAAATCCTCTATCTCGCTTAGTTTTCATGATAATGAAAGAAAATTGATTGAGAATTTTTTAGTCTTCTGGAAATTGAAAAATTCACATTAACGATAAATCCAAAGGATTTCTCTCTAATTAATGACAAACTCGTAATAATTATAATTTTCATTGCTAATCTGTTGTTTGTTATCAGTTTAAGTAATCCATACGCATCTGGAATGTGTCAAATTTTTGTAATAAATTATAATTCATGTAAAATTGAATAAAAAAGGAGAAAAAAAAAGAAAATTACGTACAAAAGTTCTTATGTGTGAAGGTCAATCACGTGTGTCTTCAATTATTCAATCGTCTTGTTTTGTGTCACTTATTTGTCTCTTTGTCACGGAAATGGAATTGATTATTTGTGTAAATAAATATGTGACGTGACAGAATGAATATGTCGTCACCTATCAATTTATTGGTAAAGTAGGTGAAAAGTAGATCATTTTATGCCGTTCGTTTTTCAACAATTTCTCAGTGAATGATGGAGATACGCCCTTTCTACTCAGAAGTCATTTTTATAGAGAATTTCAAGAGCTACAATGATGGATTCAGACAGAAAAGACGTATCTCCATTATTTAGTGAGATATTCGAAAAAAATTAAGCGTCTTCATTGAAAATTCCTCGAATTTTTCATGAAAATTCAGTAAAAAAAAAGGGGCAATCGTGTTTTTTCTCATTGAGAATAACTGAAAATCATTTAGAACTTTAACAAATTCCAAAAAAATCTATAAATCTTCCTAATAATTTCAAAAAACTGATGAAATTCAGTAGTAAAAAGGTAAAATAGTTTCTTTGTCGACCTTTCTTTGAGAGAATATCTGGAAAAATTGCGGAGATAAGCCCTTTTTGCCTTAAGATGCTTTTATAGCTTTCGAAATTCTCTACAAAGAAGGATTCGTGCAAACAGGGCTTATCTCCATAATTCTCCGAGATGAGTGCATTGGGGGCACGAGGCGCAAACGTTTCCTCTGATAACAGCTCATTTGTTATACACAATTCACAAATTAATTACCATCGACTTTTTCATTTCAAAAGGGCCTCGGATAACGCAAAACATCATTTCCATATCAATCTAATTGTTATTCCATTGATCATATTGCTCTATTCACTCTTTTTCAGTGTTAAACTTTTTTTTAATAAACAAAGATTCTGTAAAACAAGTTGTCTTAAATATTTAATTCGGTTCCCAACTGTTCTCAGCATAGTCACCTGCTATTCGCTGATCCAATTAGAACGCTCTCAATTGCTCAAGAAATCAACAATTGACTTGAGTATATGAAAATTTTTGCTAAGCATTTGGGCAGTTATACTTTACCGAAAATTCGAATATTCATTCTTAAAGTCACTATTTTCTTCAATTTATTTGAATTAATAATGTATTTTTCCTAAAAATAGACCTGATTTGAATATACTCGATATAATCGCGGTTAACCCTAGACCTGTCCTCCTGTGAGGCATTCGCCGGGCTCCGCCGTTTTTATTTTTTTCATAGTGATTCGGTTGAGCGTAAATTTCTGAAAAATATCAAATTCGTTCATCAAAATGTTTAAAAATTGTTATATTTTTCAAATTACATATTCTGCACATTTGATGAAGAAATTGAATAAATTTTAGGAGCTGGCGAAATTTATAATGCTTGATGAAATTGTTCAGTGAGCGGTGTTGCCGAAAACTCGCTGAACGCACTCAGGCAGTGTAAGGGGAATTCGGCAACGTCGTGGCCAAAATAACACGACGGCGAATCCCTCATGATGAGACCAATGTCGTAGGGGCACACTAGATGTTGAGTCTATGGCTAACCCAGGTTCTAGACTGGCCCTGGACTGTTCACCTAACGGGCCACTGCGACTTTGGTTCCGCCATGAGAAATTCGCCACCATCTTATTTTGGCTGCGACGTTGCCGATTTCTCTCTACCCTGCCTCAGCGCATTTACCGAGTTTTCGACAACGTTGCTCACTGAACAATTTCATCTAGCATTGGAAAAATTCCGCCAGCTCCTAGAATTTATTTTACTTCTCCATAAATTTTGCAGAATATGTAATTTTAAAAATATAATAGTTTGCTAAACATTTCAATGAGCAAATTCGATTTTTTTCAGAATTTTACGCTCAGCCAAATCATTATTATGAAAAAAAAACAGCGGAGCCCGGTGAATTCTTCATAGGGGGACCAGTTGAGGGTTAAGAGAAATTGTACGAAAAAGAACTATGAAAAAAGTGAGTGGTCCAGTAGTCGAACGTATAAGACTCGTCAGATACTACACTGAGAAGAAAAATTTTTTGCTGTAAGAAAATTTACTCAGTTGAAAAAATCTACTTCACTCTAGAAAATATCAATATATATAGATATAGAAATTGTGAAGGAAAGTTTCATCAAAAGGCAATTCGCCTACAAGAATTTTTTTTTCTTAGTGTAGCGATCGAACATATGAAATTCGATAATTACTGATATATTGAACAGTTTCAGAAGCTTTTATTTGCGTTCATGAACATTATATTGTATTTCAAAAATTAGGAAAAATGATATTTCACTGGATTACCTATTTTTACAAATAGATACGAATAAATACATTGAATAATTCAATCACTGGACTAATTTGAGCACTGGCCAACTCGCCCTATATTCTAACAGTTGAATTTCATTCAAATTGCTCTGGAAATTTTTAATTACAGATAAATATCAATCGACGAAAATCATAAAGTGAATGCCTTCAGGTTTCAAATATAAAACTTATTGGCTTAGGGACTCAGAATTACTCAATATATTGTTCTGATGTCACAATGTAATAGAAGAAATCAATAAATTCTAAATCTGAGCCAAAAAATTGGAATCGATTATTATACAGGAAAAAATATATATACATTCTCGAAAAACGAACGACAAAAATTAAAAAAAATAATAATTTTGTCATTGGTTTTTTGAAAATATCTCGAAAATTAAGCGAGATAGAGCAATTTTGTTCGAATCCCATTAAATGGCTCTTTAAATTCTCTACGAAACCACCACAGGGCAAAGAGGGCGTATATTCATTATTTTTAGAGATATTTTCGAACAATGGCCGATAAAAAATTCAATTTTTTTTTTTACCGAATTCAATCATCCTAATCCTCCAATGAATTCCGAATTACTGACATCATTACATTGTTTATTATGCCGATCATTGTGTCATCATTGTTTATTCTAAATTGAAAGGTCTTTCGTGATTACATGAATTCTTCCGGCTAAAAAGTACAAAAATTTGATGTTAAAAAAAGGAAAAAAATGAATAAAACATCGGAAATTCATTAAATTAGATAAAATAATTACGTTATTCAACAAATATGAGATTTTTTGTCGATAATAAAGTAATTTTGAACTTTGCATGCTCTCACGTTCGTTTTACTCTCGTGATATCATCATCTGCATGTAGAGAATTGCTCTGTAAATATAAAATCAATGAAAAATACAAAAAGAGATCGAAGTCCATGAGTTTCGTGTTTAAAAAAAACACGTAGCTGAATCATTACGTGAATTTCTATTTTTATATCATTAATGAAGTGCGAAAAGTGCAAAATTCCCAATGAATATTCATTCTCGGAAGAATTTGAAATTTCCGTGGAAATTTTTACTCGCGTGATTTTTAATCGATTCAGAGAAAAAATTAACATTTTTTTAAATTCTTTTTTTAATTAAATTATTTTATAAAAAAATTCAACAATTATTCTTAACAATATTTGAGTTCACTGAAATTGGTATTGAGAGATTAAATAATCAGGTCGATTAATGATTAATTAATTAGGATAATGTTTCTTTTCTTTAATCCCAGAGAAATGCAAAATTTAAAAAAAAAGGAAGATTAAATGAAAATTTTTCTATTTCCATTTTTCCTCAGCTTTCTACGCTCTTTTTGCCCGAATCCTTTTTTGTAGCTCTTGAAATTCCCTGAAAAACCATCCTCGGGCAAAAAGAACGTTACTCCAGTATTTACCAAGATACTTCTATAAAACTGATAAAAAATTAAATTCTTCAGTTTTACCCAAAAATTCAAGTTTTTAATGATCGTTTCATCTATTCATCGTTTTATTTGAGAAATATTCCGGAAATCAAGCGAGATAGGGCGGTTCGAAGAAAATTACGCTATCTCGCTTAGTTTCCGAGATATTCCAAAGAATAAATCAGAAAAATTCATTTTTCCTAAGAATTTTTTTCCGAAATCTGCGTTTTTTTCAATAACTTAATTTATAAAAAAAATTCAACACTTATTCTTAATAATATTTGAATTCACTGAAATTGTTATTGAGAAATTAAACAATCGTGTCAATTATGATTAATTAATTAATTAATAATTATAGAATAAATTTAATTCTCTTTAGTTTTATCTTTTCCCCATTCTTCAGAAATATATTTCAATAAATCATTCATTCCCTCAAATTCAGTCCTACTCTGTGGTGGATTATTACGCGGTATTTGCGGTAGTATTGAACCCATTTTTTCACGAAATTCAATTGCATTATTAGCACCAGACCACTTCCATATACTGTAGAATAATAGGCCACAGCCAGTTACAGCGTAAATTGTTCCCCAACCGAGTGCTCTCATAGCCAGTGCTACTCCAGCCTCGGTTGAGCCTCGGGCACCAACGACACCTTCTTCGAAGTACTTTGGATCTTTCTTACGAACTGCTGCAAGTGTTGAGCCAAAGCCAATTACAGCAGAAATTCCAGTGAAGGCACCCAAGAATAAAACTCCTGGAAAAAGAAAAAAATTAGTTTTTAGGAAATGAAAATTTCAGTTGGGAAATTTTTCTTTTTTTGAGATTTTTTAGGAAATAATGGAAATACACCTTTTCTGCCCCAAGTTGGGTTTTCAGAGAATTTTAAGAGCTACAAAGAAGGACTCAGGTAAAGTCGCTCTATCTCGCTTAACTTCCAAGATTATTGAAAAAAAATGATGATTGCTTCAAAAGATTATGTTCTGATTATTTAATAATTAAGGAAATCAGTGAAATAAACAACTAATTCATAAATGAACTACGAAATACCCAAAAATGATGAATTATTGTCTGTTATGAATGATGAATTGTTTGAATGGAATGTTTGTGAAACTTGTGATGAAATGTTAATGTGAGAGTCACTAAAGCAATTTTTGAATTAATCATTCTGTGATCCCGTATTATCATTATTAATATTGATGGTAATGTTGCAATTTTGAAATATGAGAGAATATTGAATATTAGAAATTATAGAATTAATGAATATAGCTGCAATTTGAGGAAATGATTAATTTATGAGAAAATGTTGTCAGTAAGACATTTTAAGATGTGATGCATTAGCCTCAATTTAACATGTATGCATTAGCCTCGATGGGCTCATTGGCCTGGAGTTTTTTTAAAATTGAAGATTCAAAGACAAAAAACTGAGTTTTACGATAAAACAGGAAAATTTCAATTTTTTAAAATTCATTTTTCTCCAATATCGCAGAAGCTAATGGAGATACGCCCTCTTCAACCGAACCCTTTCTTGTATAAAATTTCAAGAGCTACAAAACCGGCTTGGCAATAAAAAAAAGGCATATCTCCATTATTTACCGAGATATTCTCAAAAAAAGAATGAGAAAATCAATATTTCCTGTTTCATTCCGAAAATTCGATTTATTAACCATTGTTTTTTAAAAATATCTCGGAAATTAAGCGAGATAGAGCGATTGTACTTCAATCCACTTTTGTAGCTCTTGAAATTCTCTACAAAACCGGCCTGAGGCAAAAAGGGTGTATCTCCATTATTTACCGATATGTTCTCAGAAAATGATCACGAAAAAAAATGCATTTCAAACTAAAACAGAAAAATTCCACTTTTCCCAATCATTTTTCAAAAATATCTCTTAAACTAAGCAAGATAACGCGATTTCTTAGGAATCCTTTTTTGTAGGCTATTTCAAGAGCTTACAAAAAGCCTCAGGCGAAAACCGCTCTATCTCGCTTACTTTCCGGAATATTTTCTCACAAAACACTCCCCCCCAAAAAGTCGAGCAAATATTATTATAAAATTATAAAAAATAATAATTTCCTAATAAATTCCCCTAACCCCTAGGACTTCCCCAAAAGTTCAACGAAAAAATCAACGATTTCTCCGATTCAATAGTCTCTAAAAGTGAGGTTATTTCGTCTTTAAAAACCCCCAAAACTATAATCAAACAAAAATTAAAAAATTCAATAACTCAAACTCACCATAAAGTTTCTCTTTATCACTGAAATAATCACTTTTTTCTGTCAATTTATCGATATTCTTTAATTCCATAATTTTGTAATTATCAGAAACAACATTTTTATCGGGAGACATGACTCCCAACAGTATTGCCACTTCAAAGAAATTAAAATTAATTTTTTTAAGGGTGGTGCACCTGTTCTGTAGTCACTTCGCTAGTGTTTACGACAAAAAAAGAAGAAAAAAAAAGAAAAAATATGTTTTTACCAGAGAAATGATATTCTAGAGTTTATTACTGACAATTTGAAGGGAACAAATGAATTGAGAGTATTTTTAGTAATTAGTGGAGTCGATAATTGAAGCATGGAGGGTGAGTTTTATTGAATTGAGGGATATGTGGGGTGGAAGAAACAGAAGGGGTAGAACGAACATATCTTAATTTTGATGTTTTATATTATGAAAAGTGGTCGAAATCAATGGGAATATTGGAAATAGGTTTTTTCTAACGATTCCATTGGAAAGCTTAGGAAATTTCTGATGGAACTCATGTGCCAGTATTGATTTTTTTGAATTTTTTCAAAAATTCAATTTTTTGGTCAAAATTTGAAGATAAAATCGTTTTTGTTTTTTCAAAAGTTTCACTTTTTCGGCGATACCTCCGGTTCTGTTGGTCGTAGCAACCTGGGGCTAGTTTCAAATGAGAGGTGAGCTCATTTCCCATCGATTTATATTGTTAAAAAGAAAAGAAATTATCAATTTTTCAAATTGATAAAGAGCAAGAACTGTTTTCCAGAAAATCAGCTATAAGTCATTGAAAAATCGATAAAAAATTTTTGAACTACATAAATCGATGGAAATGAGCTCATTTTTTATTTGAGATAAACGCCAGGTCACTACGACCAATAGAACCGGTGATATCCCCAAAAATGTGAAATTTTTTTGATTTTGGAAAGGAAAATCTCTGCAAAATTCTGGCCAAAAAAGTCGAATTTCCAAAAAATTAAAAGAATATAATTCTGACACATGTTTTGCACCTGAAATTCCCTCAGCTTCTCAATGGAATCATTGGAAAATTTCTATCTCGAACCGTTTAATTGAAATGTGTCCATGTTACCCCACCTTCCTCTATTTATTTTTGAAATTTGTAATTGAGATTCAAGCGATTTTGTAAAATTTATTCAAAGACGAGAAACAAAACATCGATGGACTCATTCAGGAGCTCAGGAAAATCGTTGAATTCGAGGACAATCATGATGGAAACATTAATGATATTGTAAGGATTCTGGACTCTTTGGTGAATTTCAGCGATGATTCCAATGAAGGTAATTTAAGAATTATTTTTGTTGTTAAGGGGTTTGATGAAAAAATATTAGAAAAATAGGGATAATGGAAGATTTTTCTGAAAATATCGAGGAAACAGTTGTGCTTAGGAGGTTTTGTCAAGTGACCTTCTTTTGTAGAGAATGAGATTTTCTACAGAAAAAGTATCTTAGCAGAGTGTCTAGCGGTCAGGGAAACCTGGAAAACCGGGAAAGGTCAGGAAATTTCATCCTTCTGGAAAAGTCAGGGAATTCTAAAATTTATCTGGAATTTTAATTCTTTCTCAGGGAGAATGAAATGAACATTCTCTGATTGTACAGAGAATTTATGATGCTATTCAATCGAAGGAAAGACTTAAAAATTTGGTTGTAACAAAACACATATGAAAATACTTTATAAAGTCTTTATAAAAAAGTTACAGTTCTTTATAAAATAAAAAGTTTCAATTCCTTACAAAAATATTCTTTATGAAATACTCTCGTACATGAAGCTTTAATCCATGCAGCTCGTGAGTTTCACGCGTAGTGCAAAAAAGATCTGGCGAAACAAATAAAAATGGAAGAGAAGAAAAAGAAAAAGCGTGAAAAACCCGAAAGAAATCGGCTGGAATTGTGGAAGAACTAGAAGCAAAAGAACGGAAAGCACTCAATGATGCTGCGAAAGCAACATCTGCGAAAGCAACTGCCGAAAAAATCCAAAAATTAAGACAGGCGTGATTTTGATGCCAAAAAATACTTTAATACAGCTATGAAGCGATATGAGGTTTATATTTTCACTATTTTTCTATATCGATTGTATCAACATTTTCAAAATGAGTTATTATGCTGTGATTAATAATGATTAATAGTATGTTAATAACAACATTAGAAGAATGTTGAATTTTCTTCATGAATTTTATTCATTAACATAGGGCATGGGAATGTGATTATCTGCGGCTAGTTTAATAAGTTCATATTTGCATTGCGTAAGAAGTCAGTGTGGAAAATTTTCATTCCTATTATCATGTATGAAAAATTACGATTTAAATTTTCACAACAAATAAAATAAATACTGAACACGACCGTGAGCAAGATACTAAAAATTGGTCAGGACAAAATCATTTTTTCGACCTGGAAAACCGGGAAAAGTCAGGGAATTTTTTTATCACGGCCTACACCCTGCTTAGGATTTCTCGATAAATTCAGTCGTTTCGGTGATATTTGCAAAAAATGGAAAAAATCTTGAGTTATTCTGATTTTTTTTAAGTATCTCAGAAACCATTGAATTTACGAAAATTTATCGAGAGAACTTTTTCGCAGAGGATTCAATTATCTACATAAGCAATTTCCTGGTATTTTTCGATAATTTGACTCGTATCGCAGATATTCGCAAGAATCTGTAACAAATCGAGTTTTTACTGGTGAAATTCTATAAATCTTTTACGATCTTTAAAAAATTTAAAAATATTTTTCTTGTTATACAGATGTTCCGGAGTTTGATATCGACGATATGTTCTTGAAACTACTGAAACATGAATCAAGTGTTGTTGTTGCTAAGAGTGCCAAGGCAATTGCAGAAATCGCCAGAACTGAGAGTGGACGAGTCAAGTTCACTGATTATAATTTGGTGAAGATTTTGATGAACCTGATGAAGTCTGAGGACATTGACATTCTCACACAGACGTCCAGAGCACTCGGGAATATTTGTTATGATAATGGTAATTTCGTTTGCTCAGTTCCAAAAGAAATGAAAAATTTTAAAAGGGAAAATTGAACAAAAATCCTTTTATTCCCAATTTTCCTCAATTTTTTGAGGAATATCTCAGAATCTAATGGAGATGCACCCTTCATACTCTCATCCTTGGTAGCTCTTGAAATTTTCTACATAACCACCTTAGGACAAAAAAAGGCGTATCTCCATTAATTTACCGAGATGTCTACAAAGTGAATTTAAAAAAAGAAATTTTTCCTGTTTTACCTAAAAATTCCAATTTTTATGATCAATTCTATAAAGTATCTCAAAAAGTAAAAGAGACAGAGCTAATTTGCTTCAATCCTCTTTCGCAGCTTTTGGAATTCTCTACAAAAGAGGATTCATCTGAAATCTCTCTGTCTCCCTTAATTTCCGTGGTATTTTCAGAAAACGAATGAGAAAAGAATTGAATTATAATTTTTACTTCTTCACCATTAAAAAATCAAGGGAAAACTTACTTAAAATAAATGAATAAATATTAAATGAATATTCATAAATATTGAATTTACCGAAAATCTCACGCAATCAACGAATTTCCAGATTTCTGGTGAATTTCAAATTGTGTGAAATAAAACTGATTTTAATTTTTTTTTTTGCAGAAAAGGGGAATAGACTCGTGCAGGACCATGACGGCTTGAAGTACATCCTCGACGTCTTAAAACGTGGAGTCAGTCTTCAGCACAAAGACGGTGCGGAATTGTTGCGGAATGTTGCTGCTGGATTCCTCCTAAATTATTTAGTGGATCAGAAATTCCTCCAGGAAAAGGCGCTCGAGGAAAATCTATTGTCGATAATTTGTGATGTTCTGGAAGTGGACGGAATTAACGGTGCTAAAGCAGCGACTCATGTCCTATTGACCCTGGAAATTTTAAATGACTCGGGAATTCAATTTCTCGATGAAAGACTGACCGAAGTTTTGGTGAAAATTTTGGCCAGTGACAAATCGTCAGAGCTCTCAGAAATTTGCTTGGAATTGTTCAATGGACAAGCTGAGAAGGGTAGAGTATTAATTTTCCTCATTTCCTTCAATTGCAGATGAATTAATTGAGATACTTCTTAGTTTTTTTTTTTAACAGAATTGTTGAGAGATTGATGAAAAAATAATTTTTGTCATTTGTTTTCATGGAATAATCTCGGTTGACAATGGAAATAGGTCCTTTTGGTTCTGAAATGGTTTTGTAGAGAATTTCAAGGGGTCCAGAATTTGATTAGGACGACACCGCGCTATCTCGCTTATTTTCCGAGATATTATGAAAAAACGAAGGACAAATAATGGAGTTCACTTAATTTTTTTCGAAGTCAATTTTTTTGACTTCGTTGTTCTTGGAATATCGAGGAAACTAAGCGGGATAAAGCGATTTTGTCCGAAGCGTTCTTTTTAGAGAATTTCGAGAGCTACAAAAGAGGATTGGAGTGAAAAGGAGGTATCTCCATTGATTTCTGAGATATTTAATAAACATGAGCGGCAAAAATGGAGTTTACTTGATTCTTGATTTTAGTTTTGATGTTTCATATTATGGAAATCCGGAGAAAACGGAGAAAATATTTGAGATAGGATTCTTCTGATGATTCCACTGAAATGCTGAGGAAATTTCCGTTAGAAATCATGTGTCAAATCTCTTTTTTGAGGATTTTTTGAAAATTCGAGTTTTTTAAAAGAAAATTGGGATTCTAACGCTTCACGAAATTAAATTTTTTAACTTATTCACGGATATATCCGAGTCCATTACTCGCAGTGACTTGAAACCGATCTTAAATGAAATGTGAGATCATTTGCCATCGTTTTATGTAGTTTAAGAAAAATGATCGATTTTCGAAGATAATATGATGGAAAAACTCATTTTCGTAAAATGATTTACAAGTCACTGAAAAATCGATAAAAAATTTTTAGAACCCCATGAATCAGTGGGAAATGGTCTCACCTTTCATTTAAGATCAGCCCCAGGTCGCTGCGACAAATAGAACCGGAGATATCCCCAGAATCGTTAATTTTTTCGATTTCGGAAACTCCCACCCCCTCAAATTTTCCCCCAGAAAACTAGAATTTTCAAAAAAATTCCAAATAATCACTTCCGACCCATGTTTTCAACCTGAAATCTCCTCCCTTTTCTAATGGAATCATCAAAAAAATTCCATCTGACACCGTTCCATCAGCATCCCCATTTTACCCCACTTCTACTTTTCTTTATTTCTTTTTCCAGAAAATGCGAAAATTCTGCTAGCAAAATCCGGCGTGTGTCAATTATTACTCAATTTACTGGAGAAACACGTGGTGAGGTGCGTCGACGAAGAGTCCAGAGGTGTCCTGAAAACCGCATGTGATTTGATTGTTCTCATAATAACTGGCGACGATAGTATGAATTATCTCTACGAGAAAAGCAACGGCGAAGTTTACAAAAAATTGGTTTCATGGCTCGGAGACGATTGCGACGAGGATCTCCAAGTGGCTGCTGTTTTGGCAATGGGTAATTTTGCAAGAACCGATGCGCACTGCGAGCTCATGGTGGAGCAGGGTGTCCACAAAAAACTGCTGGAATTGTTGAAAAAAAATAGTAGCAGTGATGGTGACATCAGATTTCAGCATGCGCTTCTTTCTGCCGTTCGTAATCTCGTTATTCCGAATAAAAATAAGCCAATAATGCTCAAGGATGGACTAATTGATGTTGTTTATCCGATGCTGGAAATTCCGACGTTTCCGGTTGTTTTCAAGCTGTTGGGAACGTTGAGGATAGTCATTGATGGACAAGGTATTTAATTATTGATTTTTAATTTTTAAATTTTTTTAAATTTGGTTTTTGATTCAATTTGATTTAATTTTTATTCAATTCATTAAGCTCTTTAGAGAATATTTCGGAAACTAAGGGAGATAGGACAATTTCGCTCCCGGGTCGTTTTGGAGAGAATTTCAAGAGCCACAAAAAAGGATTCGGGTGAAATGACACTATTCCGCTTAGTTTCCAAACTATTTGAAAAATATTTGGGCTTACTAATTTTAAACGTTTGATTTTTGAGAATATCCTGGACACTAACGGAGATACGCTCTCTTTGCTCTAAGACACATTTGTAACTCTTGGAAGTTTGTATACAAAAGGATTGAGGCAAAATTGTCTTATGTTGCTTATTTCTCAAGACATTCTCCAAAATCAATGACTCAAGCCAATAAAACAGAATAATTCTATCATTTTCTCAAAATCATGGGAACTAAGCGAGATAAGCTCTTTCCGCTCTCTTTATTTTTTGTAGCTCTTGAAATACTCCACGAAGAAAATAATTTTCGAGGATAATTTTGAAAAATAACTATCAAAAATAATTTTGAAAAATCATTATCAAAAATAATTTCGAAAACTCTCAAATAGGGAAATATAAGGGTTTAAAGAAAAATTCTTAGCCTTTAGATAAAGCTGCTTCATCTCGCTTACTTTCTGATAATTCTCAAAAAAACTCTTAAAAAAAATCTAATTTTAATCATCTCAACTTTTAGAAGAAGCTGCGACGCTTCTGGGGAAGAGAGAGGATCTCATTAAGAAAGCAATAGAATGGTGCGGCACTGAGGATCATCCAGGGGTCCAGGGGGAGGCAAATCGCCTCATAGCCTGGTTAGTAACAAACAGCAGAAATCAGGAGGTCGTCTCGCTTCTGATTGAGAATGGCGCCATCGAATACCTGTCGAAAATGATAGTAGCTCAACATGCGCTGATGCAGAATGAGGCATTACTCAGTTTAACGATAATGACAGCAATGGCGTTGAAACAGTGCCAATCAGAATTAATTAAATTTAATATTGGGGGAACGCTGAATCAATTTTTCGAAGTGAGCGCGAGTAATTTGGAGCCGCCAATCGTGGAGAACGCTCTCACATTCACTAACACTATGATAAAATCAGGTAAATCAATGAAATTTTTTGAATTTGAATTTCTTCCAAAACTCTTTTTATTTTTTTCTTTCACGAAATTTTTCCAATTAAATTCTTTCGAAAAATTCTTCAAATTCAATTTTTTCATGAAATTCTTTAAATTTGATGTCTTCATGAAATTCAGTAAATTTCATTTTCCAATGAATTCCGCATTTTTTCACAAAAAGACCTGCTTTCCTTTATCATTTAATTTCATTTAGTTTTTCTTTTTATTTCAGATCCTCTGAGGGAACATTTAAAGACTACCAAGCTCTCAGAAACACTCGAGGAATTTTTAAAAACTGCAAAAAACATTTCATCCCTAAAAAATAAAATAAAAGCCTTAATTGATGTTTTAAATGTCTAAACAATATATTTTTACCTAAGAAGAAAAAATCGCACAGTAAAATTAATCAAAGACTATTTTGCTGCCATATATAAAAATGAAAAAAATGTCAATCCATTCCAGTATACAAATTTAGATTAACTCATTTCACTGATGAAAAACGACAATGATAATTGAACAATCTTTGTGTGAATGGAATTAGAAAAAATGTGCCAATCTCAGTGGAACACGGAATTTAAAATCAAAATCCAACTATTTTTACTACAAAGATGAATATAATTGTCGAAATCTATTATTTAAATATTTAAGTGAAAATAATGTATTTTGCTGTTTATATTTACAGCCTCTGTGGAGTGTACTATATTTATGGAAAAATAAATATTTTATTGATGTAAAAAATATAATTTTGTTCTTTACTAATGAAACAACAATTCTTACATTCTCTTATTTAATCAATTAGTACAAATTTTGAAAACGGAGAAGAATTATTTCTTTATGACGTAATTCAAACTATCATTTTTTTTGAAATATTTAGAAAAACAAAAAATCTTGTTAAATTTAGTGAAAAAGTAAAAATATCTTTTTTCTATTCGTTTTTGGTGAATATTTCAGAAAATAATGGAGATACGGCATTTTAATCCTAAAGAGGTTCCGTAATTCGCCTTTGAAATTTTCTACAAGAAAGGATTGAAATAAAATCGCACTATCTTACTCAGTTGCAATGATATTCTCAAGAGAAGAATGGTAAGAAAATAGACTTTTTCTATTTTACCTATTCACGATTGAATCTCCAATTCTTTCTTCTCCCATATTAAAAAAAAATGAAGACAAGCCCTTATTGTCCTAAGCTGGTTTCGTAGCTTTTGAAATTCCTTACGAAAGCATTTCAGGGCAAAAAAGGTATATCTGGCACAATTTTCAAGATATTTTTAGAAAACAAATAACAAGAAAAAATGCATTTTTTTCTACTGAATTTCATTATTTGTTTTCCTCAAATATCTCGGAAAATAAGCGAGATGGCGCAGTTTTCTCCGAATCCTTTTTTGTAGCTCTCAAAATTCTATATCAAATTATCTCAAGACAAAAAGGACGTATCTCCATTACTTTCCCGAAATATTCTCAAAAAATGAACGACAAAATTCAGTAGTATCAAAAAAAAAACAAAATGAGTCTCGTTCTCTCGTTCATTCTCCTCAAATATCTCAGAAATTAAGTGAAATAGCGCCATTTTCCCTCAATCTTTTTTTCTTTTTTCATATCTCTTGAAATCCCCTACAAAGCCATCTTTGACGAGAATCGCCGTATCTCCATTATCAACCGAAATATTCCCAAAGACCAAATTTCAACAAAAAACTTTTTCGTACGCCACGCGGAAACTCGCCGCTTCTCGTACGCTATGCGTTCGGTCAGTGGCATTTTCCACCCATTGTACATAAAAAACTTTACCTTAGACGTGCTGTAAAGATTTTCCAACTCGTGTGGTTACAAACTCCGCCTTCAGCTCATTATGCAACCTTGCACTCGTCAGAGAACACTTCACCGCAGTTGTTAGATAATATACTAATTCATCTTTTCACCTCATTCTTAGTACCTAAAACACCTAATCCTAAAGAACCTACAGCTTCATCGTTTCACAAGGTGAAGCGAGTGACTGATGCAGTTTGCTAACCGCCGTTTGCACGATCTGCTGAAACGTCTCGTCCTCCGTGCAAACAACCTCCAGATTAACCAGATCAATATGCGCTTTTTTCCCGTCAACTGTAACATACAGTTTTTCGCCCTTGAAAATCTTCGGCACGGACTCCTCTCCGAACATCTCTTGCAGCATCTCTATAAGACATGTCTTAAAATGCATCCTGTCCATTTTCCCGGAGGGCGGAAGTGTCTTCGGGGGATTTTCCATCAGTTCTGCTTGTAGCAACGCCGTGAAAACAGAATCCGCATACATATCGTTAACTGGCGTAGCGATCCACTCCATCGTGACGATCTTCCCGTCAATTCCAACATCAATATTCCCGAAGAGCCGCATCTTCTTGTCGTCAACATAATCAAGACTGCCTGCGACTTGCGTCAACAAGTGTTTCAAGACTGGAAGCGACGAGTTAAAATAAATGCTCTGTCTCTGAATGACGTGGCTCGTCGTCATGTCCGTGTACTTGGACAGATCACTTGGTGCCAGTTGATGATGATTGAAGTTCCTCTTGACGAGAACTCCTGATAAAATTTGCTTTGGCTTCGACGACTCCATCGCGAGAGTTCCCATGACTTTTGCCGTTTTTTCACCCCTAAAATAAAGCTCAACGGCAACGGTATTCCGTGGATTGTGGATCTCCATGGTGGTGCTGGGATCGTCCTGATACTCCCGTTGTAGTGCGGCTTTTAATCGCCCCATTTCATTCTGTTCGCCGTGAACAAGAACAACATGCGGCGGCTTTAAAATCCTGATAAATTCGGATGTCTGCTGATAATCCGTGTGAGCGGAGAAAGAAATGTAGTCGACGGACATCTTGAGGGGTAGTTTCTGACCGCTCATCGTCGCAATCTCCTCGGGTTCGGAGAGTATCGTCTTCGCGAGAGTTCCCTCGACGCAGTAACCGGCGATAATGACTCCGTTTTTCGTGTCCGTGCACCAGGACTCGAAAAGCTCGCGGGACAATCCCGACTGCATCATTCCAGGAGACGCCATGACGACACAGGGACCGATGTCGTCGAAGTGATCAATTCCCTTGAGGTTGGAGATGTGCTTGAAGACGAAAGGGTTGTTGATGGCGATCTGACGACGGATCTTGTCATTCATGGCGTTTACGTAGGTTTGGTAGACGGCCATGCACTTTTTCGCGAGGGACGATGCGTAGTAGATGGGGATCTCGTGGAGTTCGGGATGCTGGCTCCAGTACTCGTCGAGGATGAGGAGAAGCTCTTGGGCACGACCAAGCGCAAAAACGGGGATGAGACAACGTCCGCCTCTATTCACTGTAAAAAGAAAAGTCTTGATAAGTACACTCAGAAAAAAATTGTAGTAAAAACAATTAAATATTGAGGCAAATGGTCCTTAGCAAATGTTTTTCTTGAAGTAATTGAAAAAGTTGTTGAATTTATTGAGTATAGTTGATTGAAACAGATTAACTAGTTGAATTGACTAAATTCAGTAAATTCAACAGCTTTTTTAAATTTTTTCGAAAAAATATTTGCCAAGGACTAATGGCATTAATATTCGATTGTTTTTCGATCGTTTTAAATTGAAAAGTAAAATTTTAACTTCAAAAAAAACTATATAAAAACTGTACAATACGTAAAGCCCCCCTGTCATAAAGTCATTCCCTGTAGAACAGGTAATAATAATAAATAAAAATAGTATGTTACATGCCTAGGACAGTAATGTAAGGAATGTCTCAGAGCACATGTAATTGTTGGCCGAGGTGAAGCCGAGGTCAACAAACATGTGCTCTGAGGCTTTCTTAGTTACTGCCCAAGGTGTGTATACTATTTTTCGGCACGCTGGGACGGAAGTGAGCTTACGCCCGAGCGCAGCGAGGGTCGAAATATTCGATTGTTTTTACCATCATTTTTTTCTCAGTGTAGGGAAATGGTGAATTGTTTTTTTTCGGTGTTTCGTTATTTACCAAAGTTTGGGACAAAAAAGCGTACCTCCATTAATTTTGGGTACATTCTTAATTAAAAAACTAATGAAAAAATTGAACTATTTTTACTATTGGAAATTAATGGAGATACGCCCTTTCTGCATTCTCGTAAAAGATTTCAAAAGCTACGAATGAAAATTAGGCTAAGGAGGGCGTATCCTGATTGGATTTTGAGATATTTATCGAAAAAGAATGAAAAAAGTTGAATATTGTTTCGACTCTTCATTACTGAATTTTATAATTTTTTGGGGATACCTCAGAAACTAAACGCAATAGAGCGATTTTATCCTAGTCCTTCCTAAGACTAAAAGAGCGAATCTCCATTGATTTCCGAGATATTTTGAGAAAAAAACAACTAAGAAAATGAAATTATCCGATTTTAACATTTTACTACTGAGTTTTGTTGTTTTCTTTGAATATTTCGGCAAGTAAGTGAGATCGATGGATTTTACACTTTTTTGCAGCTCTGAAATTTTCTAAAGAACCACCTTGGTGCAAAAAAGGTGTACCTTCATTAATTCCCCCAATATTCTCAAAAAACTACTGGAAAAAATTGAATGATCCAATTTTATTTAATAATTTAATTATATAATCATCCTTTCAGTAAAATATTTCGGAAAATTAATGAAATAAAACGATTCTTCCTACATTCCTCTTCGTAACTCTCAAAACGCTCTGCAAAACCATATTACGGCAAAATCGCTCCATCTCCCTCATTCCCCCCAATCTTCCTCCAAAAGAAAAAAGTTTCACCCGATTTTTTTACCTATTTCATGAACCAAATTTGTAAATCTTCGCTCTCGATCTTCTCTTTTCTCATGAATATGAGTTCCATACGTGGACTCCGTGATGAGAACGTCCGGATGAACATTGGGAATCTCCGCAGCCATCAAGTGTCGGTCCTCCTGTCGCGAAAAATCGCCAGTATAAAGTATTTTCACCCCTGCGATTTCGATCATGAACATCGCAGCCCCCAGCACGTGGCCCGCATTGTAGGCCCAGAATTTGATCCCAAAGACATCTTTCTCCTCGTGAAAATTGATAGTTTCGATTTTGTCCATCGACGACTCCAGATCGGATTCCGTGTAGAGCATTTGCTCCGTTGCGATATTGGAGACTTTGATGTAATCAGATAATAGCCAGCGATAGATCGCTTTTGTCGCGTGGGTCATGAAACAGCGGCCCTTAAAGCTTGTTTTCTGGAGGAACCAGGGGAGTGCACCGCAGTGGTCCAGATGGAAGTGGGAGATGAGGAGGAGATCAATCTCGTCAGCCTCCACGAGATCGACGAATGGTAGAGCATCCATTCCGGAGAGTCCAGGATGAATTCCACAGTCGAGCATTATCTTCTTGCCCTTGAATTCCAGCATTATGCAGGAACGTCCGACTTCCTGACCGGCACCGAGGGGCTTTATCGAGAGAAGATCACTCTCCTCGGCAGGTACCTGCGCCTCCATTGTCTTTCGCTTGCTGCCCATTTGTGATACTGTAATGAAAATTTTTTTTAAAATTATTTTATTAATCTAAAAATTTTTAATTTTTAATCTTAATCTTTAATCTTTTCATAATTTTCATAATTTTTAATCTTTCAATTTTGGTCTAAAATCATTATTAACAATATATACGAGATAAAATTCTCAAATTTGATGAAGTGAGTCTGTGAAGAATATAATGAGTCCTAGGAACAAGGAATTGGTTGGAAACTGTAAAATTTTCTGTGATTTTGAAAATTCCTTAAAAACTAAGGAAAAAATTAAGGAATGTAGAAAAAGCACAGAATATTTTTCAATTTTCAATCAATTTTTTGTTTTTACTTACTTATTTTATTCCTCATTACATTCTTCACAGATTCACTCCATCAAATATGAGAATTTTATCTCGTATAAATTGTTATTAACGATTTCATACAAAGATCTAGCTTTTTTTTCTGACTGTACGAACAGAAACACGTTAAAGAGAAGAAGAAATAATAGGTTTTTGTCAGTGGTTTTTTGAGGATATCTTGGATATTCAGCGAGATAGAGCCGTGGTGCCTTGAGTTTTTTTTCCAGCTCTTGAAGTTCTCTATGAAATATGAAGTAAAGTAAAATCGCTCTATCTCGCTCAATTTCCAAGATATTTGAAGAAATTTAAGAAAAAAGGGTGAAAAATTGAAGAGCATGAGACTTTTCTCTTGTCTAATTGTTCTCAAAAATGTATTTCGGAAAATAAGCGAGATAAGGCAATTTCGGCTGAATTCTTTTCTGAAGCTCTGAAAATTTTCTATAAAAAAAAAAGGATTAGTAAGAAAAGGGCGCAACTCCATTGGTTCTCAAAAAACAATATTCGCAAAAAATGAGCGACAAAAAAAAATGAAATTTTCCTTTTTTTAAATTTCTGCATTAAAGAATCGTTGCCTCAATATTATTGCTTTCTTAAAAATAATTGGTAGTTGATAATGAATTTCCTCCTTTTCCTCTTTTGTTTATAAAACATTAGTTTTAGGTTAGATTCTCACCTCGTCAGTGTTTCCTCGATGAATTGTTGATAATCACTCTTTTTCCCTCAAAATATCGCCTTCATCTTCTCTAATCTTCTTTAGATCAATTAAATTAACTAAATATTTATGTATATTACAAGTCTTTACATGAATAATAACGAAATATCAACCGGCGTCTCTCAAAACACATGAGCACCGCCAAATTCGAGTAAAAATATTTCAAGTTGTTAAAAGATAAAACAGAGTTAATCAATGTTTTTCCTTCATTTTCATCAAATATCTGAAAAAGCAATGGAGATACGCCCTTTTCACTTCAATTCATGTTTGTAGCTCTTAAAATTTTCTACAAAAAAGGATTCCTGGAGAATCGCTCTATCTCGCTTCATTCCCAAGATATTTGAAAAAAAAAAAGAAAAAATAGTGGTGAAGCGATAAAACAGGAAATTTCACTTTCTATCATTCGTTTTTTGAGAATATCTTGGAAATTGAGTGAGATAGAGCGATTTTACTTCAATCTTTTTTTATAGCCCTTAGAATTTTCTACAAAAACTTCCTCAAGCGAAAAGAGCCTATCTCCATCATTTTCCAAGATATTCTCAAAAAACCCCTAAAAATTCTCAATTTTTCCATCTTTACCAGCAAAAGATAATTATTTCAGTTTCCGTCTAGATGTCTCCACAAACACCCAAAAAAAATCAATCAGCTGTTCGGCTTAACAATGTGACATGTCAGTATCAAAATTACATTCTCCCAAAACGGAGTAAATGTGTCCAGTGATCGTAAAACCTTCTGCAATGCTTCTGGATTTCTGAAGAATCGGAAAAATCCTCAAAATGCAAGCGTCCGAGATATTGACATCGATTTTTGGGGATCACGAGGACTTGGGAACTCCATCCTCGTCAAAATCAAGGGCAGGAGCTGCTCAGGCAATTGTCCAGGCCACAGAAATAGTGAAGGCAGCTCTCCAAGTACCTGATGAACCAGCAGAAGACACACGTACAGGTCGACTTGGACCGAAACACGTGTGCTTTGACGTTTCAACGCATCACGGACTCGTAATTGTGACACCTGATCGTCTTTCTGTCAATTCACAAAGCAATTTTTCAACATTACGGGCTAATACCGGGTTGTTCGCAGGTAATTGAGGAGTCTGGGGGCGGAAATTTGTTGGGATATGATGGGAAAGGTGTTGTGGTTTTTGTAGGAAGGGGAATTTTGTTGGTTGTGGCGGGTAAATATGAATTTTTTAGGTTTTTTTTTATGAAAACAGATTTTTTTGTGAGCTTCTCTCGAGAATATCTCGGGAAATAATGGAGATACGCCCTTTTCTTTATTGTTGTGAGGTGTTTTCATAGAGAATTTTGAGAGTTACAAAAAAGGATGGAAGTGAAAGTACTCTATCTCACTTAGTTCCCGGGATATTTGAGGAAAGTGAGAAAAAAAGCGAGTCATTAGGGGGAGCGAAATAAGTCAATATTCTGAAATTCATTTTCGGAGAATATGTAGAAAATAAGCGAAATAGAGCGATGTTGGTGAGATCCTCATTCATGAAGAATTTTGAGGGGTCAAAAAAAGGATTAGGACTAAATTTCTCTATCTCGCTTTATTTTCAAGATATTTTTAAGGGGTTACACCACTGTAGAATTTTCAAAAAATGGATTTTTTTATTTTGCTTCGAAAATCACATTGGGCTTTCCAGAATACGGGCAAGAAAAGTTATTACCTGAAACCAATTTTTTCTCATGAAATTTTGAATTTTTCGCTAGGCATTTCTTCGTATCTATAGCCTAAGTCAGAACTTCAATCGTGTTTTTCTCGAAACATAATTTTTCAAATTAGCACGCAGCATAACTTCAGCAATTTACATTATTTGCATTTGAAGTTTCCACAGCTTATTCAGAAAAATATTTCAAACAGGAATGCGCACAGGATATTCAAAAAATTGATTTGCACATTTTTTATTGATAAAAATTGCTGTTTTTTTGGCGGAAATTTGAATTTTTCCACTCAAATGGTCACCAATCACACAACAAACAATTTTTTTTGAAATTCCCTACGTATTTCTAGAGCTATGTAGATCTAGGATGAGCCATTTTATTCTTTTTCAATTGAAATTTGCACTAGTTACACTTCGTGCCGCCGAGTGTTTTAAATTTGAAGAGCCTTGCAAGAATAGCTCTTGTATTGTCATTTTTTGATATTTTTTAATGAATTTTTTTTCCAGAAGATTCAAATATATGCTCAATTACTCTTTCAAATATTATTTCATTGCCTTTTTTTCTATAGAAAAGAAAAAATCCAAAAACGCTTTTTTAAAGGCCTTTACAGTGGTGCTACCCCTTAGAAAAGAATGAATCGAATTTCTAAGTACAATAGGATAACTGAATTTTCCTGCCTTATTTTGTTGCAATATCCCGAAAACCAATGAAGATATGCCCTTCTTTTCCTATATACTTTTTTTTTGCTGAGAATTTTGAGATTTACAAAAAAAACGATAGGGTAAAATTCCCCTATCTCTTTTAATTTCTGAGATATTCTACAAGAAGACTTCAAAAAAAATCGAATCCTAGGTTTTTTAATTTTGAAAATTCATACACGTCGAATGTAATGCTAAAACTGTCACGTCGATTTCTCATTCCTCATTGGTTGTCCGAAAATGCGGGCTCGATCCAAAAACTAAAATAGAAATTAAGAATAAAACCATTGTTTAAGTAATTCCCATGGTGGACCCGGTTACCGGGTTACTGAGACCCGTCCAGTAACCGGGTCCCAGTTTCTGGACACAGCTAAACATACTAATAATTAATATTCAAGTGAAAAAATGTTGTAGTTTTGGGAAGGGTTTTGAATAAAATAGCAGAGTAATTTATTTAATTGAAATTATCTCTTTATTCTCCTTCACACACTGCGTACACTTCATTGGTTCTCTCGCGTCTGACCGCTGAGCCTTTGGCGCAAGCGTTAGTGTGTCCTTTGGGCCGACAGAGGGCGCAGGAGTCGGCACAGCCTCTTTACCTCACAAAAAATCTAGTTTTTTAATACTCGCAAAATGTCAGGATAAAAATCAAGTAAATTATTTGATTCATTTAATTGCAAATTTTTCTCATTCTGATAATTTAATCCTAACTTGTCCGGGAACCGGTTTCGTTGTCTTAACCATACGGTAACTGGTGCCTTCACGGTATCAATCATTGGTGAGAGTTTTCGATCGAACTAGGAGGATAATCATCAAAAAAAAAGGGAAAAATAAATTTGAAAAAAAGATTATGAGATGATTTTTCCGTGTGCTAGAGCGCGCGATCAATTTCGTTATTGAATAAAACAGGATAACTCAATTTTTCTCATTTATTTTATTAAAATGTTCCGGAAGCTAAGCGAGATATCGTAATTTCTCCTCTATCCTATCTTCTAGAAATTTTCGAGAACTACAAGATAAAGTTCCGATGAAATCGCCCTATCTCGCTTAGTTTTCGAGATTTTCTCCAAAAGGATCATCAAAAAGTCGCATTATCAGCCAAAACAGGATGAAACAGTTTCCTTCACTTATTTTTCGGAAATATCTTGAAAACTAATATGGATATACTTTTTTTCCATCTGAATCCTTTTTCGTAGAAAATTTCAAGATCTTAAGTAAAGTATCGAGGATAAATCGCTCTGTCTCGCTGAGTTTCCGAGATATTCTATAGAACAAAATAATCAAAAACTCGAATCATTGAAATGAACAAAATAACTTAATTTTTCCCCATTCATTTTATTAGAATATCGGAAATCAAGCGAGATAGCGGAATTTCCTCGAATATTTTTTTGTAGAAATCTTCAAGAGTTACAAAAAAGACTGGGATGAAATAACGCTATCTCGCTTTGTTTCCGAAATATCCTCAAAAAACTGCATTTCCCTCTAACTTTCTCCTCTCCCAGGTAAATGGATGTACGAGCTCCAACTAGGCTCCAAAGGCGTAATGCAAATCGGCTGGGGCACGGCGACTTGCAAGTTCTCCCAAGAGAGTGGCGTCGGGGACACGATAAATTCCTTCTCCTACGACGGCAACCGCGTCCGCAAGTGGAACGTTTCAACCCACAAATACGGCGAGCCCTGGCTCTCCGGGGACATAATCGGCTGCGCCATTGACCTTGACGCTGGTTCCATCGCTTTCTACCGCAACGGGCGCCCTTTGGGCACGGCCTTTTCCAACATTACCACCGGCTCCGGCATCGCTTATTTTCCCACTGTTTCACTCGCCTTCACCGAAAACCTAACCGCCAACTTTGGTGCGACGCCCCTTCGCTACCCCGCCCCAGGATACGCCCCCCTCCAGGCACCCCCCACCCGTCAGCTTCACCTCGCACAACTCCTCCTCACCTATTTCTCCCACCTCATCTCCGCATTCCTCACCCCATTCACCCTCTCCGACGAGCGCATGACCCCCAGGACCTTCCTCATGTGCCTCACCCGCCCCGTCCTCCAGCATCTTGGTCCCCTCCTCGCCGTCCCCTACATCGTCGAGTCCCTCTTCCTCCCCTTCGTCCAGAACCTCTCCAAAAATCCCCAAAAACTATCGACCTGCTTAGACCTCCTCTGGGCATTCCTCGAAAAGCACGAGATGAAGTCCTGCTTAGAAAGCAGCGTGGTCTACCTCCTCTCCGCGTTTCGTCACGTCTCCCTCCTTCTCGAGTACCCGGATCAGTGCCGGAGTCTCATCCTCCTTACCTCCCTCTGCTCCCACTCCAAAACCCGACAGTACCTCTTGCAAAACGTCCTCTTCGACCGTGTGCGCTTCGCGAACTTCATCCACGTGAAGCCGCTGGATAAAGGGGGATTAATGGATATCATCAAGAAGACCTGGTGGGAGACGAATCCTCTGGATGCTTCCATTGAGGCCAACAGGTTGGTGATGCTTTTTTAATTCTCAGAAAATTACATTTCGGTGAAAACATTTCTATACTAGCTCAGGCCAAAAACATCTCGCCAGTAATATCTCAAGATGAACAAATCTCATGCCAAAACCAAATCGTTAATGATATCTCTTGTAAAAATATCTCATACCGAACACATCTCCTCAATAATCCTCTCGTTGACGCCTCTTCATTCCTCAGAGAATTACATATCGATAAAAACATCTTGCTAGTAATATCTCATAATCGAAAAAAATATCTCGTGCCAAAAACCTCTTAATCATAATATCTCATCGTGACAATGTCTCATGCCAAAAGCGTCTTGGTAATAATATCGCATACATAAAACATCTTGATAATAATATTTCATGTCAAAACATCTCGACCAATATCTCATGGTGAAAATATCTCAACCATTACATCGTATTCTCTAATTGAAATATTTTGGTGACAAAAGATTATCTTAATATTACATTAATAATCTGAAAGATTATTACTAACGAGACCGGTCGCGCGCTCCCGCGGAGGGAAAATGATCTCATAATTATTTTATTCAGATTTATTTCCTTCGTTTTTGCTTCCGAATGGAAGCATTGTAAACGCGATTTTTTTCGATTTTGAGACTTCATCGGAATATGACTCAGAATGTTCCAAAACGCCGAGAAATGACATTTTAAAAAAATGTCTGTATGTATGTGTGTGTGTGTATGTGTGACAGATATCAGTTCATTGCTCCGCAACGGTAATACTTGGTGAGCTAAAAATTGAACAGTACTTTCAACACACAAAAATTGATTCACAGTCCCCACTCTCAGCGATGAAATACTTCTCATTTGACCTCCCAATTTCCACTCGGGGTAAATTTTGCTGAGATTTTTTGTATGCAGATAATTTCAATTACAGTGTTTCTTTATCCTGACTTTACTATACACGATAGCTCAAAAACTATTTGAGTTAGAGACTTCAAATTTCGTCAGTTTGTGCATCTAATGAACGAGAAGTTTGGTATTGAAATTGGGTGAAATCGCTCCAGTAGTTTCTGAGATATTGGCCAAAAACCATTTTATGAGAAGAGGTTATATCTCGAAAACTATCCAAGTGATTACATCCAAGTTCAGCTTGAAAGATTCATCTTGATGAGCCCCACAAATGGTGAGAATTTCAGATTTTCCAGAAGAAGTCTCTTGTAAAGGTATTCGATAAATTAGTTTTTCCAAAAATCACGATTTTTCTTAGCTTTCTGCCTAGGAACACTACTATTTTTTATTTCACCGTTCGAAAGTAGACAATTTTCTACAAAATGAGTACCTTTTCATTCTAACGGCAATCAGAAAGAATACACATCCTATTTGAAACTTGAACGTCAATTTTCGTGTTCCATCGTAGGATCTGAATTTTCATCTAATATTGAATTTTTATGGACCAGGTGATATTATTGCAATTTAATTGATTATTCTGAGCTGAGATTACGAGTTTCAAGTAGATTCCAAGGATCGCAGATGAAATCCTGAACAGATCGATACAGTCTGGAGCAATATTTGTAGGAATATATGAGTGCGTATATTTTTTGAGTAATGAGATACATGAAGAGCGATTCGATTCACCATAGATGAATTCCATTCGGAAGCATTTTGCCAATCGAATTGGCGAAATATTAAATGTCGCACAAGGAGTAGGGTTTCCAAATAACGCACCGAGAGTGAGGCTTCTGCTTGTTTCCATGATTATTCTTTCAATTAAATTGAAAACTATCACGAATTATCGTTAATAACTTCGAGAAATTATCTTATCCTCCATTTCTATTGCTTTTGGAATCGAGCGCACAATTTTGGTTAACCAATGAGAAATGTGGAATAGACGTAAAAGTTTCAGCGTTATTCGCTGTGTATGGACTTTCAAGAATAGGATGAGAAATGTGGAATAGACGTGACAGTTCCAACGTTCTATTCGATGTTTATGAACTTTTTGGAATAGGATTGTGTTTTTATAATTGAGACATTTTCATCATGAAATTTCATTACCTGAGATATTTTTGTCACGAGATTTTATTATCTGAGACATCTTTGCCATATTTTTATCTAAGGACTATTTTCCCTTCAGTTTTCATTGTCGAGAGAGTTCTTATTGAGATATTTTCGCCTGAGATTTCTTGAGATGTTTCAGTCGAGTTATTAACAGGCCACTCCCAACAGGTCCAGCTACACCACCTCTTGCAACCGCATAAAGTCCGCCATTGCCGAAATCGAGGCGCTGCAAGTCGAGCTTCTCATAACCTTCTTGGACAATAACGACGGAGGACTGACCACTTCTTCCTCCCGTACGATTTTCCTGAAGAAGTTCCGGAGGTTCGTGCAGGAGAACCTGATCTCGAGCAGAACGCCTCTTCAAATCACCGTTTGCTGTTTTCATAGACTCCTCGTAGCCTTCAAGATCCTCTGGGAGAGGGAGGTGGGAACGTCCCCGGTGTTCGTCCCCTGCCGCCTCTTCTACGATGGCTCCATCAACTACTCGGACATCGATAGACTCGGAGGGGTCCTATCATACTTGAATAAAACCTATAAAAACGAGTTGATTCACCACTTGGGTCCGGACCACGAGGTGATCGTATCAATGGAGAACAACGAAAACACGTTCATGGGGGGACCCGCACGGATGGGGGAGATGTCGGTGGTCATCCCGACGTCGACGCGTATCAACATCAACTCAGGTGCGGCACAGCCAATTATCTTGGGGTATCCGACGTATGTCAGAGAGGACAAGACGCCTTTGAGATCTGGAAGTGCTGATTCTGCAGTGTCGCTGCTGGAGTTGTTGGAAAGTGTTATCCTGTTCTATCACGCGGCTGCTAAGAAGCAGATAGCTAAGGTTGCAAATTTGAGAGACAGCATGACCGAGTACATCAGCGCGATGTCGAGCGTGAAGGCACGGCTGGAGGCAGTGAAGAAAGACCCGGACTCCTGGGAAATTCAGCAGGAGCTGCTGAGGACGATCGGCGTTTTTGGGAATAAACTCGCGGAACAGGCGCGACACATGGCCTGGGTCAGGGCCGCGGTTTACTCAGAGGAGAAACAGGAGCAGCTCGCTTGGCTGCTAAAAGTAGTGATTCTGACCCTGAAGAAGGCGAGTCTCGAGGGGAATATGTTCAGGTTCGTTCCGGATTTTTATCTCGAGGCACTCGCGGATTTGAGCGTTGGACTGAAGAACCATCTGCACCCGACAGCACCGATCGAAAGGATCAAGGGGTACGAGGAGATGCTCAGGGAGATTGCGCAGTTTCTTTGTGATCATTTTCTGGATTCTAGGATTGTTCATGCGATAGCTAAGGATACGCTTATTCTGACGTTAGCGGGTTTCACGTCGAATCCGTTGACGTTGAGGGCGCTGGAGGAGATCCCGAAGGAGTCGAGGGTCAAGTTTGTTGGGAATGTGCTGAGACCTTATGAGAATCGGGCGTGGGCACAGTCCAACTGGGTGCTGGTGAGATTCTGGCAAGGACATGGATTCGCGTTCAGGTGGGTTGTTTCGGATTTGGGTTAATGTTGAAGCAAAAGGGGCGTACTTATATTATTTTTCGAGTATTGTGAAGAAAAAACGATCGGAAAATTTACTCTTAAAGAGTTGCAACAGAAAAATCAAAATTTTGTTATTAGTTTTTGGTGAATGTCTCGGAAACCGAACGAGACAGCACGATTTTATTTCATTCCTTTTGTAATGAGGTTTCTCGTTACGGCTATTGTTAGAAATTAACATAATTTTTGAGTCGATTCTTACGGAGGAAAACCCGATGCAGCTCACCGTGGTCTTCTTGTTGATTTTCTCATTGGAGTAGACTGTATTTGGTGATACATTACTATTTTGTAGGATGAGGATTATTCTCAGTGGATGAATTTATGTGGATTTTCACAATGATACGGAACACGTGAATTATATAAAAATATACAATCTCTTTACTGATTTGACTAGAATACACTCTTTGATGCTTCGACCGCACTGATTCTAGATATTGTCTCTATGATTTGATTGTCTCTAATTTTCATGTTTATTTCAACACTACACACTGCATTCAATACCGGACGTGAATCGTTATTAAACCGTTATGCCGATTACTGACTCGATTCTGAACTCAGTGGATCCGACCAGTTTTATCGAACCTCTCCTATTATCTATGGACTAGGCGTCAGTTCCGCGATAGTTGCTTGATGGCTATAAAGATCATGATGATCTTCACTTCATGATGAGTTTCACTCGCCAAGGTTTTGCCCCGTTGGCGGCCACCGTAGTAGTAGAACTTGACTGCGTTCCACGGGACGAGTAGAAGAATTTGTGAGACCACGCCGGTGTGATCTCCCAGATTACCCCTGGTGTCGATATTGATAGTTATCTCGTTCTGATTGACTTCCTGATCCCACGGTCATTCAGATCAGTCGGTAATTTAGCTACTTTTTCAACAGCTATCGCAACGGCTTATGTCACCTTTGGGTGAAGCTATCCAAGGGCAGAGCTCGAGAAGACCCGCACATGGACAGCTAGACTACAGCGGTGCCATCTGCGTAAGATGACACCTTAAAGTAACCGTAAATTAACTGTTACGTCAGTGGGATTTATAGACGGCTCAGGATAAGGCAGAAGCCTAGCTAATATGTTGGCGCTCCACTAGAGATGTCAGAGTTATCTCCGGGCCTGGCGGTGGTGTGTGAGGAAGAACCACGCAGGCGTGCGGAGAGACCTCTAGACGAGGAGAAGCAGCCTCAGCCAATATAAATAGACCTAATGACATGGTGAGCAGTTAGTCTGCAGACTCGAGAGGATCGAGTAGTCCCTGGAATCTCTATCGCTCGCTTAGGCGAGAGTTATCGTTGGTTGCCCGTAGCGTGGCGTTTCTCGTGTGGATTAAGACGTCCCGTATTCTCTGGCCGACGATAGATCAGAGGGATACTGCGGACGGGCTCATCCAGAGACTATCGTGAAATACTTAATCCCGACTCGTTCTCGCTAGACGGACTGTAACTAGATCCACTCCGCTCTACCATAAGCAGCACACTGAGTTACCGGGAATGGATTGCCCATGCCGTCCATTTGGGATTAGTACTTCCCCGAGTAATTACTACTGAAGGTTCAGCAGGTTTGCCGGAAATCGCTCTAAGAGGTTAAGCGTGGTGAGCCCAGGGAAAACCAGCGCACAGTGAGTTTTGTTTATTCCTCCGGCAAAGAATGAACTGGAGCCCACGCTATCGAACCGTGTCTGCGGGAAGGGATGACCGGCAGTGTGACGGGATTGGACGAATCCCGTTACAAAATGGCGCCCAACATGTGTAGTATGACTACAGTAAGGCTAGCGAGAAAACCCAGTTTTCGAAAGCGAATTAATTACTGTGTGACGTAATTCATTCAAAAATACCGTGACTGTGTCCATCTTACCATGATTCAATCAATAATACCGTGATTGAATCCATATTACCGTGCTTTAATCAATAATACCATTTGAGTCCATATTACCACGGCTCAATCAATAATACCGTGATTGAGTCCGTAATACCGTGGTTCAGTCCATAATACCGTGAGTGAATCAATGATACCATGATTGTGTCAATGATACCTCAATTAAGTCAAAAATAACCAAAATGAAAATTTTCGAAATTCAAACTTGTAATGGGATTCGTACAATCTCGTCGCACTTCCGGCCTTCCCTTTCCGCGAACACGGTTCGATAGCGTGAGCACCAGTTTATTCTTTACCGGAGGAATAGAGGAAACTCACTGTGCGCTGGTTTTCCCTGGGTTCACCACGCTCAACCTCTTAGGGCGGTTTCGGGCTAACCTGCTGAGCCTTCGGTAGTAATAACTCAGCGAATTACTAACCCCAAGGGACGGCATGGGCAGTCCATTCCCGGGAACCCAGTGTGCTGGTTATGGTAGAGGGGTGTGGATCCAGTCACAGTCCCTCTAGCAAGAACGATTGGGAATTGGGTATTCCGCCATAGCCTCTGGATGAGCCCGTCTGCAGAATTCCTCTTATCTATCGTCATCCACAGAATACTGGATGTCTCCATCCACACGAAAAACGCCACGTAGTTATGCTACGGGCAACCAACGGTAACCTTTGACACCACTGCCAGTCCCGGAAATAACTCTGACATCTCTCGTGGAGCGCCAGCATTTCAGGCAGAACCTTATCCTCAGCCACCTATAAATCCCACTGACGTGACAGTTAGTTGACGGTAACTTTAAGGTATCATCTTTCGCAGATGGCACCATGGTGGTAGAATTTGTCTAGCTGTCCATGTGTGAGTTTCTCGAGCTTTATACTTGGATAACTTCACCCGAAGGTGGCATAAACCGATGCGATAGCCGTACCGAGAAACCTCGTTACAAACTGATTCAGAATTTCGCGCGTGGCTAAACTAATCCATCAAGGGGCAGCACGTCGAGGGCTCACTACAGCTATCGCAATCCAAGAGATGTGTCCTGATGTACTGAAATTAATCAAACATCATCAGGAGAGATTTTCCTTTAATAAATTAAAGGATATGGAAATGCTGATAGGCGTCGCATTTTCTCTGCAAGTCCAGTATTGTGTTAGAAGTCATAAATTCTGAAAATTGTGAAAATATGGCACGCTCAACCAGAATAGCAATTATACCAGGCAATTCAGGATGAACGAATTTTTGAATACCGAAGGTTAGTTCCTCCGACTCTGCGGGCTTGCATCCGTCTTTGCGGTATTAGCGCAGCAATTAGCTCTTGCATTGCTTTTACGAAAGCCGCTAGCTCCTCTAGTGAGGTAGCTTGAACGGGATCCAGTTGTGCCTCACCGGTCGCTAGTGTACCTGGAGGTACTGCAGCAGTAAGCTGAGTATCCATTGCCCTGGAGCAATCACGACCATGTAGGTGGAAACGTCGCCCCAGTTGGTTGCAAAGGAGAAGGAGACTCCCCCTCTCCCGAAGAAACCTAAAAAGTCTCGGGAGGCAAGGCAGAGCACTACCGTAACCACTCCAGCCTTGTGCTTGAACTGCCGTAAAGCTACGGTTTCAGACAGACGCTTGACGCTAGCGTTTAGCGTCAAATCAGGTCACGTGACACTATTCTGAATTCCCCGCCGCTGAGAAGAAGAAGCCGCTGCGTCAAAAAGCAACTTAAGCATGTTAACTTCATTGAAATGAAATTTTATGATGTAGAAAAAAAGCATTTTTGGGATCTATATTTTTATCGTTCTGGTCTGAAGCCATGATCCGCACCAATTTATTACATAAATCGCACAACACGTATTTAGTATTGAGCTGAATACTTTGACACTGCACTTCCAACGAAAATACTCAAATTGTTCAGTTTCGTCACTGCATTTTTTTCAGCGGCGGGAACTTCAAAATGGTTTCATGTGACCTGATTTTGACGCTGGACGCTATCGTCAAGCGTTTGCATGAAGCCGTACCTTAAGGCCGGACACGGGTTTAACGACTGCCCAAAGCCTCGTGGCACTTTCTGTAGAGGGTGCGGACGAGAAGGGAAGACCCTCAAGACCTGCCCAGCTTGTACAGAGGGCTGGAAGGCGAGGGGACTGTACATGGTGGCCATTGGTACGAATGTGCCACGACATGTGCGAGTGCCCAGAGGGCGCTCCGGACCTCCGAAGGGAGAACCGAAGGAGACGATGCCGAAACATCGTCGTCCGAAGGGAAGACCAACGGGAGAAAGGGTGAAGTCTACTGCAGCAGCGAAAGTGGTGGCAAAAGCCAAAGCAGACGCAGCTAAGATAGCTACAGATCGGTGAGGCACAACCGGATCCAGTGCAAGCTACCTCGCTAGAGGAGCTAGTGGCTATCGTAAAAGCAATGCAAGAGCTAATTGCAGCGTTAATACCGCAAAGGCGGATGCAAGCCCGCAGAGTCGGAAGAACTAACCTTACGGTATAAATTACTCCGTCAACCCCAGAGCAGCTAGCGCAGCAGCAATTAGACGCTGTAGCTACTCAGAGAGGGATATCGCCACCGCCATCTTTGGCTGATGGGTACGCCACTCCAAGACTACTCAGTCGAGGGGGCCTCCTAGTCGCAGCGCACGTTGCACACGATCACCTGAAAAGGTGGGGGATATCGTTCAACGGGAAACAAGAGGAAGACGTCGAAAAATTTATTTCTTCACTTGACGACGCACTCGTGTCGCTATCGATACGTGAGATAGATCTCTTACATATCCTTAGGGGTCTGTTGGAGGATTCAGCACTTACGTGGTACCTATGCATGACATTCTTTAATTGAACTGAAGCCAAAGAAGCGAAGACAAGGCCAGCATGAGTCTATGGCTGAGTATATGCGTAGTGTGCGCGGTCATTTTTAAGAAATAACATCATCTTTGGACGAAGAGGTCAAAGTATACACTGCATATACGACCATGCTACTGAAATATCGAGTGGGAATCGATATTGACCGTAGGTTAACGCTTGAGGATCTCGAGCGTAAGGCATTACATAATGAATGGAATTATGAATGCACCCGAAACTACCGACCCCTTCCACCAGCAGAAACTGTTGTATGTCCAGCTTCGGCATACAAGGAGCCTAAGGGATATAAGATTCCCAAGGCACCAACTCAGAGCAGTAGATGTGGGAAGTGAAGAGGAGGAGGGAGAGGAAAAGACTGACGACCTATTGGAAGTCATGGGACCTCCTAAATATCGAAAGAATGGACGACAGTCTAATACCACTAGAGGGAAGGCTAAACGCCCTCTAGTTGTTCCTGCTACAATTGTGGCGAGGAAGGGCATACTTGGAGAGGCTGTGAGAAACCGCCAAGAGAGTCAAGATATAGTTGTGACGAAAAGGAGAAGTCAAGGCTGTGAGGTGGACAAAAAAATCCAAAAAATGGCCAAACGGGCTCGTAGGCGTCACTCAGTTGACCACGAAGCCCCATGCGTCGCATATCGTACATAGAGTGAACCATGATAATTCAATAGGAGAAGTGGATCTCGCTAGAGGGAGCGGGATGTCAGACAGCCCCCTAGTTCCTGAGAAGCTCAACGAAAATGTTGTGGTGGACGAAACTACCGAGTCTGATAACAGACAGACTCATGGGTATACCGTTTAAAATCCAGCAATGGAAATTGATACCGGGAATGACATACTCGTCTATGCAGCGAACGCTTCGCGACCAGTAGCATTCTACGCCACCCTTACCATAAATGAAAAGCAAATTAGAGCGTCGGTGGACTCAGGAGCAACACGAACGTTTGCCGGCGAAGCAGGAATTGAAATTTTTTCCTCTTTGGGAATAAGTTGCAAACGATTTTCACCTAGAAGGGTTCTTGTAGCAAATGGCCAATAGTTCAAGAGGCTTCTGACTTACCGATCGGCTTGGGAGGCCGGGTAACCAAAGTGGGAATACTATGGATGCCGACGCTAATGGAAGACTTTGTCCTCGGGCTTGATTTCCTGAGAGCAGCATGGATGGTGATAGATTTTGTACGGTGAAACGTGGTACTATCGCGATTATCCGGAGGAAAAGTTCGTCTTCTCAAAGTACTGCGAAACGAGGAAGCCGTTCGGCTCGATGCTTTTCTCAGAGAAGTCTTGCCGCCGGTTTCGAACAAACCTGGGATATCAAAATTGCTGCCGATGAAAATTGATGTGCAAAATAACGACCCAATCAGGCAAAGGCCACACAGGCAAGCAGAGATTATGCGCAAAGCCATGTGAAAAGAGGTTGATAAAATGCTGGTAAACGGTGTCATCAAACCATCCACCAGTGATTGGGCAAGCCCTGTCGTGATGATCAGAAAAGCGAATGGAAAGATTCGATTCTGTGTCGACATGAGACGAGTTAACGAGGCAACCAAAAAGGATCCCTATTCATGACATTGCGACGAATGTCAAAAGGGTAAAGTCGAGCAAAAGGCTCCCGTAGGTTTAATCGGAAGAAGAGTGATGGAACAATTATGGACCGGGATATCCGCAGATATCGTGGGATCGCTCACTCCCAGCAAGCAGAGGTTCTCGAACATACTTGTCATACAAGATATGTATACGAAATGGATAGAGGTCTGTTCAATTCATAAAGCTAACGATGCCGGCATTAAGAAGGCTATCGAAGATCTCGTAATCAATCGGTGGAGAACACCGAAAGTATTTCTCAGAGATAACGGCACAGAGTTTGTCAATAAAGACATTAAATCACTCGTACAAATAACGGGCATGTCGCAGACGACAATGCCACCGTATCACCCTCAGGCAAACCCAACTGAGCGGGTAAATCGAGCCCTAACAGCGATGATACGTGCATATATCGATGCTGACCATCGAGAGTGGGATAAACACCTTGGTGCATTCCGCTTTGCGTATAACACGGCGTACCACAACTCGTTGCAGGCAACACCAGCTTTTGCAAACTTCGGTCGAGAGCTGGAATCAGCAATCTCAGTCCGTAGAAAGCTAGAGAGGGATATTGAAATCGTTCAACAGCCTACAACTCAGTGGCTAGAAAGAATGAAGAGGCTGGATATTTTGTGAGGAGTATTCAAGCACGCTCTCACGGAGGCTCATGACACTCAGTCCCAACCGTATAATCTACGGAGACGAGACAGAAAGTATGTAGAAGGCGATCTAGTATTATCCATAAGTAGGGCCGGAGACTTCATTTAAATTTGAGTCTCACCAAGTTGCTGAGCAACTAGGATACTCGAATCAATAAATAAAGTTCATGATTGAATGAAATTAGGAATGTTAAAGTGACATTTGTGAGTTTTCAGGCGTTCGAAAGATTGCCGCGAGCTCCGCTCAGAGTTCCCTTCAGAGTTTTGTTCGGAGTTCCGTTCAGAGGTTCCCTCGGAGTTCCGCTCAGAGTTCCTCTCAGAGTTTTGCTCAGAGCTCCCCCCCTCAGAGTTTTGCTCAGTGTTTCGCTCAGAGTTCCCTTCAGAGTTTTGTTCGGAGTTCCGTTCAGAGGTTCCCTCGGAGCTCCGCTCAGAGTTCCTCTCAGAGTTTTGCTCAGAGCTCCCCTCAGAGTTTTGCTCAGTGTTCCGCTCAGAGTTCCCTTCAGAGTTTTGCTCAGAGTTCCCCTCAGAATTCCGCTTAGAGGTCCCCTCATAGTTCCGTTCAGAGGTCGCCTCAAAATTCAAACGCGCGAAAACTGTGACAGTTCTCATTTTGATATTTAAAATATCATTCAATCATCAAATTTATTTTATGATTTGAGTATCCTAGTTGCTTAGCAACTTAGTGAGACTCAAATTTAAATGAACTCTCCGGCCCTATCTATAAGTCGCAAGCTATCGAACGCAAGCGAAAACAGATCTGCTGCGTTAAACAAGCCGTTCGTAGGGCCTTACACAGTCACGAAAAAGCTATCGAAGACTATTTACGAACTGGTGGATCTCGCAGGGAACATTGAGGGAAAGATGTCCATACAAGACCTCAAACCTTACAAACCCGACTTAGCGCTTGGCCCAGTCGAAGAGTCTGATGATTAATCAGGTTCCGGTCGAATCCTTTTTCCACGGAGGAAGGTATGTAACGAGGTTTCTCGTTACGGCTATCGCAACGGCTTATGCCACCTTCGGGTGGAGCTATCCAAGTGTAGAGCTCGAGAAGACTCACACATGGATAGCTAGACAATTCTACCGTTGTGCTATCTGCGTAAGATGACACCTTAAAATTACCGTGAACTGTCACATCAGTGGGATTTATAGGCGGCTGAGGATAAGGCAGAAGCCCAGCTGAATGGCTCCACTAGAGATGTCAGAGTTATCTCCGGGCCTGACGGTGGTGTGTGAGGAAGAACCACGCAGGCACGCGGAGAGACCTCTAGTCGAGGAGAAGCAGTGTCAGCCGATATAAATAGACCCAACGACACGGTGAACAGTTAGTCTGTCTTGGGCGGCAGCCTCAAGAGGATCGGGACTAGTCCCTGGAACCTCTATCACTCGTTTAGGCGAGAGTTACAGTTGGCTACCCGTAGCGTGGCTACGTGGCGTTTTTCGTGTGGATGGAGACGTCCGGTATTCTCTGAGTGATGATAGATCAGAGGAATACTGCGGATGGGCTCATCCAGAGGCTATCGCGGAATACCCAATTCTGACTTGTTCTTGCTAGAGGGACTGTGACTAGATCCACGCCCCTCTATCATAACCAGCACAACGGGTTACTGGAAATGGATTGCCGATGCCTTCCATTTGGTGTTAGTAATTCCCCGAGTAATTAATACCGAAGATTCAGGAGGTTAGCCCGGAATCGCCCCAAAGGTTAAGCGTGGTGAGCCCAGGGAAAACCAACCCACAGTGAGTTTTGTTTATTCCTCAGGTAAAGAATAAACTAGTGCACACGCTATCGAACCGTGGGTGCGGAAAGGGATGGCTGCAAGTTTGACGAGATTGGACGAATCCCGTTGCACTTTTTTTGAAGAGAATTACAACAGCTACAAAAAAAACAATGAGGGTAGAAAGGGCTTATAATTATTCATCAAAGTATAGAAATAAAATAGTTGAAGATTCACTCGTGAAAAAATAAAAAAATTGACATTTTATTTTCTTGCCATTCTTCTTTTGAGAATATCTTGGACACTAAGCGAGATACAGTGATTCAACGAATTCTTTCTTTTGTAGACAAAATTTCAAGAGAAATCCCCAAAAAATAGACAGTAATGGATTTTCTTTTTTCAGATACGAGAAGAGTCCCCACCTGTCTCGTAAAATCGGCCCGAAGATGCTCCAGCAAGAGTCTATCTCCCAGCCTATAAAGCCGTGTCCCTCCGTCATGTACCAGATGCATGTGCGGGACATTCTCCTCAACAACCCAAAGACAACAACTCAATTCCTGAACTCTCTTCTCAATCAGATGAACTGGGCCTTCTCCGAGTTCATCAGCATGGTTCAGGAGATCCACAACGTTTCCTCCCGTCCCGAGCGCGTCTTCATCGAGTCTCGCCAGTTAAAAATCTGTGCCACCTGTTTCGACCTCGCGATATCTCTCCTGCGAGTCATCGAGATGATAGCAACAGTAGCACCAAGTATCTTCAACGACAATCAGCAGCTATCCAGCGAGAACTTATCGGCGAGGCTCTTTCAGCTGCTCTGCCAGATTCTAAACCGTGTCTCCTCGCAGACAAGCTGCTTTCAACACGTTGTACTCTTGGACATTCCGGATTTGGAGACAATTGATCATTTCCCGATTCTTGCGGCTGTCGTCGGGATTTTATTGGCGCTCTTGCGTGAAGACATCTTGACCGATCGGAAAAACGAACTTCCGAAGTTGACTAAAACACTTTTAACGGAGCCGAGCTTTCAATTGTCTTCGCTCTACTTCGTCCTCGGCGAGGGCTTACCGAAGAATCGGAAGACTGATAAATCCATTAAACCGTTCTCTCTAAATTCATACAGGGACGACGTGACTGATTACGAAATTCAACAGGTTCGCGAAATGCTAGACTATTTAGAGGCAAAAAAGAATCTCCTACCTGATAATAGGTCAGTTAGTGATGACGATGATACCTGCATCATTTGCTATGCCTACAGCAATGGAGCAACATTCAAACCCTGCAATCACAAGTCCTGCAGAGTCTGCATCGATAGGCACTTATTGAACAGCAGAGAGTGCTTCTTCTGCAAGACCATCATCATGCAGGTTTATGACCTTGACAATGTGATGATTCATGACTTTAGCAGCATTGTCACGTCGGCTTCCAGCTCGTCGTGATATCAGTGGATAGGGTGGTTTAGGAAAACAAAGTGATAAGAATGTAAATTTCAGTTATTTATTGGAAGCGCTAAATTTCTAGAGTAATTAAAGTCATTGTTTTTCTGAATTGTTATTACTAGATTTATTAATCGTAATTTTAATGTTTTTCGGATTTATGTTTTAAGAATATCCCGGTAAATGATGGAGATTCGCTTTTTTTCTCTCAGACTCCTTTTAGAGAAAATTTCAAGAGCTACATAATGATTAGGACAAACAGAGCGTATCTGCAGTAATTTAAGAAATTTTCGGAAAAAACGAATGACTTCTGCAAGATCATCATTATACAGGTTTATGACTTGGATCATGTGATGCTTTATGACTCCGGCAGCAGTGTCACGTTGGCATCCAGCTCGTCGTGATATCAGTAGATCAGGTGGTTCAGGAAGATGAAGTCATGAAAATGTAAATTTTAGTTATTTATCCAAAGTGATAAATTCTTTGCGTATTAATCATAGTTTTTTTAAAACTTGAGTTTGAAGATTTTTATTCGCATAATATATATAACAATAAGTTCAGTAGATATATTCAGCCCTTGCGGTTTCATGCTGTCAGTAAAATGGCCGTGAATAGATGGTCAATTTACTTCAATATCAATCTCCGTCTTTTCTCAGTCACAGCAGAGCTGTTTTACAGTCAATAATGAGTGTGCTTGTTTCATATTGTACTGACTTTGGACGGTAAATTAATGGTGATCAAGCAAATATTTTATCGTCGTCCTATGGTCAAATCGTGGTAGGTGAGCATCGATTTTTTTGAAAACATTCGTCAGTCAAGACGCAGTCGATATCGTTTCTGACTCGACTGCGGAACTGATAGCCAAATAGACAATAAGGAACTATAAAATTGATTTTACTTCATATCATTTATCAGTCACTTATCACTTGGAAAAATATAGCAGTCGAAAATCCGACATCCAAAGATCAGAGGTGTCTTTCATTAATTAAATTAGTTCTAATTACGGAAGAACCTATGTACAAATTTAATTCGATTTAATTTCCTTAAGAAAGCGTCAATGAAAATATCAGGCTCGAACTTGGCTATACATGCATAAAAATTTCCAATAGCGCGGGTCGTTAATAAGAGACTGGTAATATGTGTTCGAAACTGACCGCCAAAATACTGGTCCAGCTGGTCGAATGAGGGCCGATGAGCTAGGATTGAAGATGCTCCAAATTCTGCAGTATTCATCGGACTCTGATCGGGAACACATCTCTTTTGAGACGTTCTCTTCACTATTTCAACGAGGTAGCATCATCCTTGGGCTCTCAACGAGATGGAACCAGTTTTCCGCGGTTACGCGACGGTCCACGATATTCAACTAATTCATTCTACTATTAATTTATGGGTTTTTCTTCAACTAATTTAGCTGTTTATCGAACCTTCTGCGAATGATCTGCAGAAGCATATGAATTTCCTAAAGGCGTATTTGATAGCAGCACTGAGAAGTTATTATCGGTATAACAGTCCTCTGCAGCCTGATCATTGGTTGGAACCCGTTATATCTAGAGATGCTAAGAAAAACTTACCGGTCAGCTTACCGTAAGTTAACCGGTAACTGACCAAATGATAATTACTGACCGTTTTGGGGAAAAAAATGACTGAGTGTCATGTTACAAAGCTGACTCATTGATTTCATTACGGTCAGTTTTCATCTAAATAGATTTATATAATTCGTCGATTCATTCAAAGATTCACTAGTACTTTGTTTCATGATATTTTATTGAAATAATTGTCATAGTTTATATGAAGAAATATGTATAGAAGAGATGTAGAGAGTTTTATGAACAAAATTGAATGGAAAACTTTGAAAAATGTGAATCAATAGTGAAGAAATGAAATGCGATGAGTGAATTTTCTTGCCATTTCTCTATCAGGAATATCTCAGAAATTGAGCTAGATAGTGAAATTTTTGGGCGAATTTTTTTATAGAAGAACATTACAGCTACAAAGAGATGCGTGTTCAAAAATCTCGCTACTTTACTTAGTTTCAAAGACATTTTAGTAAGAATGAGCATGAAAATGAATCGATTCGTCTGTTCTCCTCAAAAAAATAGAAAAATTACAGAAAATGACCGCAGCTCAAAATGACGAATTCCTGATTGGCTCATTTGATTACTGACCGTCTGAAAAAATGATGGTAACGTTGCAACTATATAGATGGATTTCTGATCACCTGATTCTATTCCTGACACTCCGAAAAAATGACGGTCATTTTGCAACGGGAATAAAAGGTCAGGTCAGAAACGGTCAGGAAATGATAAGTTTATAAAAAAAAAAAAAAAAAAAAAAATGATAAGTTTACCACTACCTGACGCGTTTCACGAATCAGCGTAATTTTGCATCTCTAGTTATAACTCTATAGATTTGATGAAGAGGATTCCTACTGAATTTTTTACAGATTCATTTTTTATTTTGCGAGGGGATTTTCGAATTTCCAGGATTATCAAGGCAATGATGGAAACAATGAGTTGTAATGGTTTCAAGGGGAGACAACCATGTAGAACCTCGAAATGGAGCAGTTTTTTGGGAATTTTTTTGAAGGGGAAGAAATGGATGGATCTTTTGGAAATTTTCACAGTTTATTATGCCTATTTCAACGAGTATTTTCCATTTTTAAAACAAAAAAATATTGAAAATTGATGAAGATATAGTGTGATGAACCCACACAGTCACGAAGGCCTTTTTCTCGTTGCCAATGATGGCACCGTGAAAAATGATCCGAAACTGAATGCAAAAAGATGCGGTCAATATATACCTGTAGTCAGTCTACAAACCTATCTTTTTGATAATAAGTTAAGAATTGTAGAAATGGCAGACATAAAATAAAAAAAACAGTTAATTTTGAGAAATTTCTAATTTTTTGATGTTTACGGACTTCAAGTTCAAGCGATTTTATTAACATATGATACAAAACCGGATAACAAATATTATTTACAGATACAGTTAGACGAGTATTTTCATAGTTTTAGCCCATAGGCTTTTACTCACATTTAAGTGATTATGTGGTTTCTTGTGAGGCTCCCCCCATGGAAAAATATATATTTCTTTATATGTGTCAGAATATATGTCGATATATTTCAGTCCCCAAATATATATGTCATATATGACTCATATTAAATACGATTTATATTCCTCTTCCATCTCTCAATAATATATGAAAAATATACTAGAAATATATCATTGCAAGTCAATGACATATATGTTGGAATATACTTTCAACAAATATTTTGACATATATGATTATTATAAGAATCATATAAATGCTCATACATATTATTTATATCATATAATGGTCGTTTTTAGCTGTGAGTGATATATTTCAATGTATATAACTATTATATGCATCATATAAGTGCTTATATATCACGTCATATATATATATATATGAATTCAGAGTTCGTTCAACTATAGCCTCAACTGATATATTTTGAATATATGACCGTTATAAAATTCATGTATGAACACCTAACGATATCAATTTCAGCGGCGAGGGATTTGATATATAATTGATATATTGAAAAAATATATTCTGATATAAAGGGAATTTCATTTTTATATACTCGAAATATTCAAAATATATACATTTCATGCAATCAAATTATATGTACAAATGATAAATCGATATGTGAATGGATATTCATATATCTGAATAAATGTACATATATCTGTCGCATATATTCTTATACAAGTTATATGCTTATTCACATTGATTGAATATCTTTGAATCAAAAAAGTCCATGAATCGATGGGAAATGAGCTTGCCTTCCATTTTAGACCAACCCCGTATAGCGACGACTAACAGAACCCGAGATATTAGTAAAAAAAACTCAAAAGTTTTGAAGAAGGAATGGTATATTACATGCCTAGGGCAGTAATGTAAGAAAAGTCTCAGAGCACATGTAATTGTTGGCCGAGGCGAAGCCGAGGTCAACAAACATGTGCTCTGAGGCTTTCTTACTTACTGCCCAAGGTATGTATACTATTTTTCTGCACACTGGGACGGAAGTGAGCTCACGCCCGAACGCAGCGAGGGCCGAAAGTCTCACTTCCGTCCCAATGTACAGTGTAATCTTTTACTCTTCAAAAATGCCGAAAAATATAGAATTTCCGAGAAAAATCGGAAAAAATACACCTGACACTTGTCTTCCGGCTTTAGAAATGGATGAAGTTCTGTTTCCTATACATCCATCATGGATATGATATATATCATTATGTGGATGGAACATAAATATTTTAAATTTTAGATATAGTATCCGACGGCAGTGGCTGTGTGGTTAGAGCGGGGGTTTGGCACGCAGAAATCCTGGGTTCGAATCCCGGCGAGGGGAAGCCAAAAATTTGAAAAAAGCTTTAATTTCACAGTTTCACTTAACCGAGCGGGAGTTTTACAAGAGACGACTGTACCTGGGCAGGTTTTCCTAAAAAATAAATGAGGTTTTCCCTCGTCCTTCGGCGAATGCGGTACAGTGGGGGGAAAACATATGTAGAAGACCGAGAGGTCATACACAATAAATAAAAATAAAATAAATATATTTTAGATATGTTTACCGGAGCAAATTATATATTTTCTTAGTACATGTGCGGTATATGTTGAATATACTGTTCGTATATAACTCATATAATTTAAATATAATAATACAGCATGAGATATCTGAAATGGGCCAATTTAAGCCATCCTAAGTATACTTCAGTTATATATGATGCATACTCAGCATATTCAAATATTATATTTCAAAATATATATTAGATACATATTTTGTATATTTCTGCATATATTTCCGGATATATATTTTTCCATGGGGGTCGCGTGGGGTTGAAGGTAGTTGCCTCCCTAATGACAAAGTTCAAGACTTGCTTAAAAATTGGGCTATCTAATAATGAAATTGGAGAACGATAGTCCACAGAATATCTGAGATAATTACAATTAAAATCACCGTTTTTGCACAGACGGTATGAGAGAAGCGTGGGAAAACTGCTAATTTTATTTTTTTTTCACGTTGAAAAAAAAACACCATCATTATGAAAAACTAACACCTATCAGAACTATACGTCTAGAATTATTCCTAAAAATATCGAGATCATTGACCACATATTTTCGGTGAATAATTAAAAATAAAAACGTATTTTGACAAAATTCTCAGTGGAAGTATAGTGGGGTATCAAGATGGCCGCGAGAGCGTGTTGTGCGAGGAGTACACCAGTTGTACAATTGTGTGTATTCATATAGAGGATACTACTGTGGAAGTGTACAGTCAAATCAAAAATATATAGGTTTACACTAGTACATTATCAACCCATAGGCCCTATGTCATAGGGTGGCGCCTCAGAGCCAACACTTTTTAACTGGACGGTAGGAAGGCAACTACGTTAAGAATCAGGAAAATTTGGAATAGGGAAAAGTTTAACAAAAAAAAAAAATTCCTATGATTTTTGTTTCAGATGTTTACGAACTGTTTCCATATGTTCTGAAAACGTTTCCAAAATTTTGTCCCGATCGGTTTAGTAGTCTTTGAGCAATCGTTGGCAACGGAAAAAAAAAGTGAAAAAAAGTCTCGAGAAAAACGCATCCAAAGTTTAGATCTTCCCTATTTTAGAATGGGAGTAAGTCTCAGAAATTGGCTCTATTTACAAGAGCTGTGAGGTTTGACCTAGATCATGAAGTTTTTCGGATTCTAGGCATATTAAAGTAACTTTTACAGCAACAGAAAAAGAACAATTTTTTGAACGTTCTACATGGTTGTCCCCCCTTATAAACAGTGGCTCATTGATATTTCAAATATTTCTTTTTTAGTGCTTTTTTATCGGCTTTCATGTCTGGATTTGAATTCTACGAGGGGAAAAAAATGAATAAATGAATAGAGTGATCGGTTCGATCTCGTGTGTTCTACGAATAGAATGGATTGAATCAATTCCTTCGAATTCATTGTTTATAAATTCTACGGCTTATCAAAAATCAATTATTAATCATGTTCCAAGCAGTAAATCAGAGCACGTGTCCCGAAAATATTCTGAGTGACAATGTTCTGGAAATGTTCTGAGTTACACTATCAACACGTCAATCACTAATAGTAATCAATATACCTGTGAAATCTCTGAATATTTCCAGTCTTCCTTGAAACTTCGTAGAAATTGTTGTAGTACTCCGGAAAGTGGATAGAGTTGAAGTGTAGCGGAGTAATTCGATTCAATTATCAATCAATACCCCAAGTATCCAGGATGATTGATAGAGATTGTAGAAACAAGGAATAGAATTTGATCCAACGTAACTTGCAATGGGATAAATTTGAAAAAAAAGATAAAAGTGAATATCGCGATACTTTGCGTTGACCGAATAATCACAGGACAAAGTCTTTGAAAGATAATATAAATCATGTCGGCTGTGTGGTTATTGTTTCTTTTTACATTTCTTACGACAATTATCCCTGACATTTATGCAGGATTACGAGAGATTTCGATATTCGATCGTTCTTCTGTCAGTGAAAAAACTATGGTTTACATTCAAATTCCATTGAATTGAATTCACAGGAAGGTGGGCAATAGACATAAGGAGTAAAATGGACACGTGTTAGTTTTGATATTTCATACTATGAAAATGACTCGAAATCGATGGAAATATTGAAGATAGGTTCTTTCTGACGATTTCATTAGAAAGCTGCGAGCTCATTGAACGACTGCTGTCGGGAAAAAGCGAAGCACAACAGCAAATAATTCAGGAATAACACAAATAATGAGCACATAAATAGCACATAATTGAGAGCTAAAAAAAGTCCCCGAAAAAACACTTCATTGTGCTAACTTTGCGGAGGTCATTTTGCCCCAGTCTCCAATACCATATGCAAAATATCCTCATGAATTTTAATTATCTTTGTTCAACTAAATTCTTTTCAACTGTTTAGCACATGCATAATATAGATATTTGAAGTCATTTGGATTATTAGACATTTTTTGTAGAGAATTTCAAGAGTTACAAAAAAAAATGAAGGTCTCAGTAACGACGGGATAAAATCGAATAAGCTGTTTTGACCGATCTTCTTTCCCCAGGGGTATTGGTAACACCGTGAAAACGCGGTGTAAAGACAGTGTTTTTACGGTGTAAACACGCTTTCAGTGTTTACACAGTATAACGACGGTGTATACACAGTGTTTTTTGTGCAGTTTTAACACTCAATTTACACTGTGTATATGCTGTGTTTTTACGGCGGTTCCGCCGTGTTTTAACGGTGTTTTCACAGTGTTTTCGCAGTGTTGCTAAAACTCTGAAATCCTGAATTTTTTAATCTTTTCCATTTTCTCTCGTTTCCCAATTCGTACATGATATCGAAAATGGTAAATTTAGATAATTAATGGTAGATGTATATTTTGTTATCAGTATTCCGCTTGATTTCAAGATTTAGAATTCGTGAAATATCCGAGATTCAACTTTTTTTCAATATTCAATTTAATTATTCGTGATAATTAATTAAATATCATGGCAGATTGGAGGATTATGAATACGATACTGAAATATGGTCAATTTGCGACGTTTCACTTATAATTCAACGTTCTTCAGGCTCTTGACATTCTTAGTATTTCATCAAGAGAATGTCAAGAGCTTGAAGAAGCTGAAAGTATAAGCGAAACGTAGCGAATTGACAATATTTTAGTATTGTATCCATAACCGTCCAATCTCCCATCATATTTGATTCATTACTAAATATGTCGAAATGAATCCGATTATTAATTTGTGATAATTGAACCACTCTTGATCAAATTCTATTGAATTTGATCTGTCTAAGGAAATTAGAACGCGAAAGAGATGTGGGGAACAAAATTTATAGTAGATTGAAATTATATCCTAATGGCGCAAACGGTAGGGTCTGATAAATAGAATCCGAGCAAACCATATTTGCACTGGAGTTTACCTTCACAAAATCTGAAAAAGAGTAGATAGCAGCTGTGAATGTGGAGAAGAGGAGCAGGATCTAAACCACATCTTTTGGAACTGCTCAGTGACGAAGGTGGCTTCTGCTACTCTAACAAATTTTCCGATAAATAGGAGAAAAATATATCCACCATACGAAGCGAGAAGTCTTTCTTTCTCGAAAGACATAGAAATCCTCAAGGAAATCACAGGTTTTCTTTTTTCTATCAAGAAAAAGATAAATCTCACTCATTACCAAGAAGAAAATCTCAACAACTCCATTAACACTTGAATTATGCAAACGGAGATCTTAAAAAAAATTTGAATTACAATTTCAAATATACCGCCAAAACATGGTTGTTTGCATCCAACGAGGACAATCCAAACACGAGTAATGATTGGCTGTATAATCGAAAGATTCGAGGCCAGCTGTGCAAGCGCAGCACAAAGGAGAGGAAGAAGTCATAAATTCAAACCGGCGAGCGAGTTCTCCGTAACAATTCGATCGTGCAAGGATCGTGTTAGGCACCAAAATCACCGCATTTCTGATATTATCCATATGGGTGCTTCCCATACGGCTTAAGTAAATAATACCCGTTTGATAGCCTCCCTACGGGAGTGTTCAATTATGATACAATTTTCTGTAGGAAAATTTGATAATAGTATATTAGACAACGAGTGCGGGAAACGCCGTATTACGCCGTGGCTACGGCGCCCTGCACGAGTGGTCTATACAATTGTATATTACTCACATGCGGTGTGAAATGGCGCTTGACCTCACTCTTTAGAGGTTGGCAAGTGCTGTTTTGATCCATTGAAACGTCTTACTCATCGTGTTCGATGAATGAGATTTATATCACTCACACGGGTAAAATGGCGCGTTCCCGAGAGAAAAATTAAGGCGGGCAAGAGATAGTATTCAGGCGGATTAGAGGTAGATTTAACAAAAAGCAGCGGCTAACTGGCGTACTCCTAGCAGTAGGTGACAGCTTCATCTCTTTTATTGACAAGTGGCAGATGGTTTACAGGCAGCGTAGAGGCAGATCACTCGGTGGATTGGAGGAATGGCGGAATAGTAACAGTAGGAAGACAGCTTCATGGCGGGATCTACAAGCGGGAGAATGGCAGCACAAGAGCGGGCAACAGAAAACGCCGTCTTCTGGTAGTTCAAACACAGTTTTTTGATAAGCTCATCAGCAAGCTGTGCTTGAGCTGCCAGAAAACCGCCTTTCATATAGCTTGTTTTTGTGTTGCCATTTGCCCGCTTGTGCATGATGCCATGAACCTGCATTGCTGCAGTTGTTAGGCTGCCCTCCTTCAAATCTGCCACTAGACTGCCTGTAATCTGCCTGCTATGTTCCTTGTGATACTGCGCAGCTCTTATCCGGAGGGGGGCTTAGGATATCTTTTCACACATCAATTGATCGCACGCCGATCGTTTGTATCCAGTCAATTTTTCTGAAAATAATTGATTGATGGGAGAAAAATTCAATACTACTATGACTACGTTGACGGAATATTTTGAAATTTAATTTTTTCGCCCAGAAAATAACTGCTTCGAATAATTTTTTTTACGGAATGTTATTTGATATCACTGCAATTACTTGTCTTTTATTATATTTTTTTTTATAGTCTTCAATTTTCAATAATCAACGAACATTGAGTAGACTATTTTCTCATTTCAAATAACCAAATAATCTCTTTTCTGAAATAGTTCACGTGTATTTATTATATATACAATCTATCCGCGAGCAATTACCGTGGAAAAATGGGCAGTTATAAGCCCGAATAAGAATAAACACTTTCAAGTATTTCAGAATAGCCGCGTGGACTGAGTGGACATCTCCAGAACGAAGAACAACCAGAATAGCCTAGGTTCGAGCCCCGCTCCTGTCAAAAAATTGAAGTTAATATCTCGAAAACGGCTCCACCGATTCGATTTTTTTTTATATTAGCGTGATCGGCCTCAAAAACTGAACATGATAGACATAATTCCCGAATTTTTGGAACTAAATTAGGGATTGATAAGCAAAATTGAATGAGCAATTGAATATGGCATTATGAAGACGGCAGTATAGAGACAGGGTAATGGCATGTGGCATCTGCCAGAAGACCGCTCTTTTGCTGCCACTGGATGCTTCATGCAAGAGGCAGTATAGAGGCAGCTTTTGGCAGCTAGTTCGCCGCCAGAAAAGTGGCATAAAAACTGCCACTAGGCTGCCATTTGGAAATGCCAAAATGCTGCCTCTAGCCCGCCTTATTTTTTCTCCCGGGTTACCTTGTTCTTTGGAGGTTGACAAGCGCTGTTTTATCCACTGAAACGTCTTACCCACCGCGTTCGACGAATGAGACTTTTGACGTGGATGAAGCCCATTATCCACGCTGAATCGTGCGGTAATGCCATCACCACACACTCCAGCATGGGTAATAGTCTTTATACACGCCAAAAATTTCATTCATCGAACACGATGAGTAAGACGTTTCAATGGATCAAAACAGCACTTGCCAACCTCTAAAGAGTAAGGTCGAGCGCCATTCCACACTGCATGTGAGTAATATAAAATTGTATAGACTACTCGTGCGGGGCGCCGTACCCACTCGCACGTTTAAGCGCACTCGCTTCCCGCACTCGTTGTCTAATATACTATTTTGGCGTGTATAAATACTATTACCCATGCTGGAGTGTGTGGTGATGACATTACTGCACGCTTCAGCGTGGGTAATGGGCTTTATCCACGTCAAAAGTCTCATTCGTCGAACGCATTAGGTAAAACGTTTCAGTGGATAAAACAGCGCTTGTCAACCTCTAAAGAGCGAGGTCAAGCGCCATTTCACCCGCATGAGTGATATAAAATATGATGATGTCCTAATTGATATTTCTTTCATATTTTTACAACAAAAGTCAATGCAGCACAGTAAAATTATTTCACTAATTAATATACAAAAAACAAGCAGAAGGCTCACTCTCAGTGCGTTATTTCCAAGCCCTACTACTTGTGCGATATTTGATATTTTGCCAATTCGATTGAATACCCGAGAAAAAAAGATTCTGTCTAACTATATATGATTATGTATGATGAATTATATATAATTAGATCTGAAAAATGGCCATGTCTAATCAGATATAATTATGTATAACCATGCATAAATATATATAACCATATATAATTATATAAAATGTCCAAAAACAGATTTTGTCTGATTATACATGATCATGTATAATCATTTATATATAATCAGAACTAATTATATATGACTATACCTAAGGATATAAAATGAATTCAATTAATGAAATCCAATTTCACATATAAGAACTTCACATAGCACTTTATTAGTCTGTTAATAACAAGAACTGTACTTGAATTACAACAATATCTCATATTTATTTTGATATATCTATTTTTTGGCTTTTCAATTCTTATATGTACTGAAACTTACAGTTCAACGGTTTTGAATTTGAAAATGTGACTATTTATTCACGTGTAAAGATAGCTACAGATATATACACATCAGAAATTTATAGAATAATTAAAACAAATAGCCACAACGTATTGATTGAGATAAATGACACTATGATCTATGGATCAATTAGATTTTTCGCTCAAATTCAAGAGGATTTATGGATCGTTATTCGCCGTTTCCAGATTGAACATACTAGAATATTTTGTCACCCGATGATAAGAACGATAATTGAGCATATAGTTCCAATAAAAGACAGTGATGATTTGATGCTCATTAAATTCGAGGAAATTGAAGCAATAATAGAGCTCATAAGAGTTGGCAATTATGTATGCAAAAAAATAACAAGAATGAAAAAAAATTGGTGATACTAAGATTTTCTTTTAAATTCGATATTAAGAATGATTGAATAGTTAATTCACGCGCTGGTTGTATGTTTGTTCGTAACAGTGAAAATATTATATTTATGATTCAAAAAATGTAAAATAGATAATTTTGAGATTCTCACAAAAAACTTCGACAATGATGACCTCGTCAGATATGATTATACATGAGTCTATATATGATAACTCATAAGATTATGGAATTATATATAGGCTCATACATGATGATACATAAATTTAATCTAGCTAGATCTGATCAGATCTAATTATATATGGAGATTGACACAATTAGACACGATTATATATGAATTCATATATGAATATTTATAATTGAACATAATCATGCATGATCGCATATATGATTATATATAATTCCATATATAACCTTAGAAGCCATATACTAGTTAGAGAGAAATATATTAAATTATATATAACTCTATATATAACTATATATGCAGATTGATATGATTATATATGATTATATATGGATCCATATATGAATATATATAATTATATATAATTTCATATATAATTATATATAATCATACATACTTAGACAAAATTATTTTTTCCCGGGTAGATTTTTGCAAAAACTAATTTATCGAACACTCTTACAAGAGACTTCTGAAAAATCTGACATTCTCACCATCAGTGGGGCTCATTCAGATGAATCTTTTAGGCTGAACTTGGATGTAATTGCTTGGATAGTTTTCGAGATATAACCTCTTTTTATAAAAGGGTTTTAGGCCAATATCTCAGAAACTACTGGAGCGATTTCGCCCAATTTCAATACCAAACTTTAAGTTCATTAGATGCACAAACTGCCGAAATTTGACGTCTCTAACTCATATAGTTTTTGAGCTATCGTGTATACAAAATTAAGCATGAAAAACACTGTAATTGCAATTATCTGCAAATGAAAAAACTCAGCAAAATTTACCTCAAGTGAAAATTGTGAGCTCAAATGAAATATATATCATCGCTGAGAGTGGGGGCTGTGAATCAATTTTTCGCGGAGAAAAATCGGAAAAACGATTTTTCGAAAATTTGATTTTCCTCGAAAAGTACTCAACCGATTTCCCTCAAATGTCACTGACAGCAATTTGCATAGGGAGGGGAAGTACTGTTAGATTTTCAGCTTACCAAGTATCACTATTCCGGAGCAATGAGCTGATATTTGTCACACACACACACATGCAGACATTTTTAAAAAATATCACTTCTCGGGGTTTTGGAACATTCTGAGTCATATTCCGATGAAATCTCGAAATCGAAAAAAATCGCGTTTACAATGCTTCCATTCCGGAGCAAAAACATCAAAGTATGACATTTTATGATAGATTCTGTAAGAATATTTCCCTATTCACACCCGAGTTATGACAGACCATGGCAGATTCTTTGATAATTTGTCGAATTATGACATTTTTTTCTGAATAAATATGACGATATCTGAGCTGCTTGTTTCAATTCACGGATAGAAATCGTCAATTTTTGATCGAAAGTGTCAAATATGATCAATATATGTCCGATTTTGACCGAATTTTGATGAAATCTGACATAAATTGTCAGCCACTTTGATGTATTTCCACAGAATTCTACAGCTTCTGTCATTTTTCTACAGAATCTGACGACTCGATTTCCACGAGGGATTGCTCCGGAACGGTAATGCTTGGCGACCTGAAAATTCAACAGTACAGTCGAGTCGCGTTATGAGTCCGGTTGACTACAGTGGCTATTTATTACAGTATACAGCCTGTATGATGAAAACTAATTCATTATTGTATTACTTATCATCATCACTATTACCATTATTTTAATAGTACTGACCACCTATGATTATAAATGTTATTTTTGTACCTAAATTTAAAAATAAATAGCATTTATATAACGGAATATTGAATTCATTCTAATATCAATGCAGTCTCATAGTGAGACATCTGAAATTAATTTTTTTTTCACCTTCTGGAGGGGGAAGGTTTCCCGGACAAGTCCTGGTTGACGGACCCATAACGAGCGGACTCATCACGCGACTCGACTGTACTTTCATTTCCTGTGCAAATTGCTGTCAGTGAAATTTGTGCGAAATTGGTTGAGTACTTTTCGATAAAAAATTAAGTTTTCGAAAAATCGTTATTTCGATTTTCCCCCGCGAAAAATTGATTCACAGCCCTCACTCTGAGCGATAAAATTCATCTCATTTGAACTCACAGTTTTCACTCGTGGTGAATTTTGCTGCGATTTTTCGTTTGCAGATAATTGCAATTACAGTATTTCTTATTTTAAATTTTGGACATCTAATGAACGAAAAGTTTGGTATTGAAATTGAGCGAAATCGCTCCAGTAGTTCCTAAGATAGTGGCCAAAGAGCATTTTTTACCCTAGGGACTGGAAAAATGCGTTTCTAACCTCACTTTGCTTGGTTTGAAACGCATTTTTCCAGTACCCTTGGGCAAAAAAATGTTATACGCACCATGGGTGGATAAAAGTTAATTTCGACAGAATTTTCCCACCCTCGCTTCGCTCGGGAGGAAAATTTTGTCGAAATTAACTTTTTTCCGCCCTAGGTGCGTAATATACTATTTATGAAAAGAGCTTATATCTCCAAAACTATCCAAGCAATTACATTCAAGTTCAACTTGAAGGATTCATCTCAATGAGCCCCACAAATGGTGAGAATTTCAGATTTGTCAGCAGAAATTTCTTATAAAAATTTTCGATAAATTAGTATTTTCAAAAATCACGATTTTTCTTAGCTTTTTCTCTAGGAACACTACTATTCTCTATTTTACCATTCGAAAGTAGACAATTTTTTGTACAAAATGAGTACATTTTCATTCTGATGACAATCAGAAGGAATAAAAATCCTATTTGGAACCTGGATTCCACTTTTCAAATATTATTATAGGATTTCAGTTTTCATCTAATATTGATTTTTTATGTATCATATGACATTATTGCAATTTAATCGATTAGATTGAGCTGAAATTTCGAGTCCCAAGTTGACTTAGAGTACCGCAGATGGAATCCTGAACAGGTCGATACAGTCTGGAGCAATATTTGTAGACTGTACAAGTGCGTATTTGTTGTGAAAGTAATGTTGTTTTTTGAGCAATAGGGAAGATAAATAGATAGAGATTCGATTCATTATGGGTGAAATCCCATTCGGAAGCATTTTCCCAATCGAATTCGCAAAATATTGAATGTTGCACCAGGAGTGTAGTTTGTAAATGACGCACAGAGAGTAGAACTTCTGCTTGTTCTTTGTTAGAATTTCAGTAGCTACGAGAAGGCTCGGGCAAAATGGCACTATTTCGCTCAGTTTCCGAGATGTTTTCAGGGAAATATTGATGAAGAAAAAAAAATTTAAATTGTTAATAACAATATATAGAGGCGGAAAATGGAATATTTCTGGATAAACATCAAATAGCAACTAGAAGCATTCTGTGTGCGATATGTTAACCAATAGTAGAAAAATATTAGATTAATTTGAATCGAATTTTTCGAAAAAAAACATAAACCACCATTAAAATTTGTTTTCCCTCTCATTCATTTTCTAGGGAATTTTCTATCATTTTTGTCGAGAAAAACAGTAATTCCATAGAATCGCGAGTGCCACTCGATCGAATAAACGAAATCAATCCCCATTTTTTATTCATGTCTTTTGTGTTAAATTCTGTATATTGATGGAAATTTGGAAGTATTCATGAAAGGATTAAGTAGTAATAAATAAAAACAAAAATTAATTATCGAAGCTTGAATTTATTTCACGAAACCTTTGACATTTAGAGATTTCCATAGATTCTTCTTTGAGCCTAAAATTGAAATCGGAAAGAAAAAATGTTGAGATATTTCGAAATCGTAGATTAAGAGATGATAACTGAGAGTTATAAAGTAGACTCGGACAAAATGAACCTCCGGGGCAAAATGATCCAGGAATTTTTTTCAAAGTGAAGGGAGTTCATGAAAAATTCTAAAAAAAATTCAAGAAAGTGTCTATAGATATCAACATAGTTGGTGAATTTTTCAGATTTTTCAATGAAGGCCTTCAGCCTTAAAAACAAATTGTATCGTTACGTCACGCAGGTCCATTCTGCCCCACGATATCTTACCTTTCGCTTTGCTTCATGACATCATCTTTTACTGGCAGAAACAGAACCTATTGTAGCATCGTGGTTCGTCAGCAGGATCACATGAATCGATATCCGCGCAGTCTGCATCAGATTCGCACGTGACTAGAATGAATTGAATTCAAAAATAAATCAACTATATTGCATTAGCATTTAGTTTTTTTTTAAAGTTCAATCTCCAGTTTACATCTCATTTAATAATCATGATTTGTCATCTCATTGTAATTGAAATTTGAGGAAGAATGACAGAACAGTGGAAAATACTTGGAAATAAAATAGATGAGATATGATGAATTAGAAATATTTTTCCAAATTTTGTGTGCATGTCCTTAACGAATGGGGAATTGGAAAACTAGGATTTTTTCCTGAGTAAAGTTCTTAGACAAAGAAAAAAGACATTGTTGACTGTTTTTTTTGTCAAATTTCCCATGAGTCTTCACTAAATCCTTTTTCGTAACTACCCGGGAAAAATTGTTTTACATAATTATATCTAAAAAAAATATATATGAGCGATTCCACCAATTCTTGAATAGAATTTCGGCTCCAAATTTTGGGGGGCGACTCTTCAGTCCTCATCGATTAAAACCATTAAAATGAAGAAAATCCTAAATTCTAAACCATTTTGCCCCACTATCGAAGCAGAAATCAATGAATTTTGATTTTTGCATCAAAATTCTCTCTTAAGATTGACGTGAGTAGCTAAATGAAAAAAAAAATATAATTCGAAATGGAAAACATCAATTGTTTAAATGTTTTCCATTTAGGATTATAAAATGTGATCAATATCCATATGTCTTTTGCAACATTCATCTTTTCAACTTGCATTTATTGTTAGTACTCAATAAGTATTAAATTTCAAATTATCAATCACAGTTGCCGGGGTTTTCGAGAGCAGGGGCCGAAAATCATATAGTTTCTAGCAAATTTTCCAAATTTTCAGAAAAAAAAAAAAAAAAATTGAAAAAAAAATTGGGGAATGATTCGAAACAAGCATTTGAAGTTTTCAAAGAGCATTTTCACCTCGAAAACAAGAACAAAGACAGAAAGGGATATTTTCTTCAGAAAATTCAGAAAATTTGCGACGAAAATCTATATTTTGTATTTTTTTTTTCATTTAGCTACTCACGCCATTCTTAAGAGAGAATTTTGATACCAAAAACAAAATGCATTGATTTCTGCTTCGATAGTGTGGCAAAATGGTTTAGAATTTAGGATTTTCTTCATTTTAATGGTTTTAATCGATGAGGACCGAAAAGTCGCCTCGCAAAATTTGGAGCCGAAATTCTATTCGAGAATTGGTGGAAACGACCATATATATTTAGATCTCGAAAAGTGCAAAAAAATCTGATTCTTAAATCTGATAAGATCCAATTTTTCAGATTTACCGAAATCCAAATATAGATAATTATATAAAGAAAAAAATTCGGGTTTCGAAATTCTCCACAAGAAAAAGAATTATCGCAAAAAGGGCGTATTTCCATTAGTTTCCGAGATATTAATAGAAAACTACAAAAAATAGTAGAAATTCTGTTTTTGTGGAAAACAGAAGGAAATTACTGAGAAAATTGATTTTATACTTACTCTGTTGAGCCATTGATCCTTGGATCATTACTGCAATAACGAAGAAGAGGAGAGCAAGTTTCAGTAAAACCTTCATCGTGATGAAAATAATTACTGGAGAGTACTTGTGAGCACGTTGATTCAATTCGAATTATGATTTCGTTTGGCTCTAACATGGCTTTAAATAGTCGCCTTTTGCGCCTCAAAAATAGGACTATACATGTGTGTTATCACTATAACTATAAGTATTGAGGAAGTGTAGCTGGTATCTTATAGGTGAGTATACCTGGATAAACACGTGGCCTTCAAATTTATCCACGACAAATAAGGAAAAAAAATGTTTGAATGTAAAAAACTATTTTTGACATCAGTATTTATCATGAGCTAACAACAACAAGTCACTTCCCTCAAGGGAATTTTGGTTTTGAAGCATTGAAATTATCGAAGCATTCAGTAATGAAGCGGTAAAATCTTTTTCGTAGAATATCTCAGAAAATGAGTAAGATAAGGAAGATTTCATCCGGATCCTTCTTTGTAAAAAATTTTAAAAGCAACGGAAAAGGTTCCAAGTAAAAAGAGCATATCTCCAATAGTTTCCGAGATATTTGCAAAAAGTGATTGAAAAATCGACTTGTTCTGTTACATTCCTTTTACAAAATTATAGCCAGAATTTTGGAATTTTAATTAAAAAACAACTGAAAATTTCAAATTGTTAATGTTGAGAAAGTATGATTCAATAACAATAGAGAGCTTTTTATGGAATGAACTTGAAACACCCCTCAAAATTGCATTTTGCGAGAGGGTGGAGAGAAGATAAAATCTGGAGTGATTCAGTCAGATGCAGTATCATGATCACCTTCTGTTCTCGAGGCTCTAATGATAAATTATGATGACGATAAATTCTCGTTCCAGTCTAGCTTATTAGTGGAGTTATCAATAAAAATGAGTAGAGGTTTGCGAATAATAAATGAATCGTTACGGTTAATATCATTAAGTTGATTCAAGTAATTCCGGCAATATATTTTTCGTTTTCAATTTTGGTCACTTTCGATAGAGTAGGCATCTATTCTAGCATGAGAAGATTTTCTCAAAATTTATTCTCAGTTGATCAATTGAAATTATGTTTTCAATTCGCATTATTTCATAAAATTCATTTTATCAACTTTTTGAAAGTATATGTAGTCATGTATTCATGTGAAGTCGATAATCTTCTTCTCAAAAGGCGTTGGAAATTCACTGTAATTTTTTTTAAATATGAAATCATTTATTGAAAGCGAATTTCTGATTGAAATACAAGAAATTGAAATTCAATTAACTCAATTTCTCTATATTCAAGTTACAGGCAAACGTTGCAGGGAAAGAAAGTGAAACCTTCATTATTTTTTATTGAAAAAAAATCGTATTTGTTTGACAAAATACAGATAACTCTACTTTTTGTTAATTTCACATAAAAATATGATTACATCAAATTGTTTTTATTAGAATTTGGATATTGCAGCCGTTGATTTTTCACAACTTGTAGTAAATATCGCAGTTGCTCTTCATTTTTAGTGAGACAATTATCATATTCTGCTATCAAAGCGGTTCCTCTTTTTTACACATCATTCACAACATCAAGCTGCTTGAAAAATGCCACATTTCCTTAAAAACTCTCGTCACTGAGTCAAGATTCTATATCTTTACAGAATTTCCATTGATTAATTGAGGATTTGGGGAGAATTTCGATGTTTCATAGGAGAATAGAACATGAATTTCAAAAATTATAAGATTTCTTTCATTTTCAAATATTATTTCGCAGAAAAAATGAGAAAAACCATGAAATTAACCACCAATTTGACATAACCATGAATAACTTTCGAACCAAACTGCCAGTTTGGCTGTTCCATCTGTGTACGGCTCGGCGGATCTACGGGCAAGCGGATCTACCGCTTGCCGTACACAGATTTGAAGAACAAACTGAGCGGTCAAGTTAGACTGCAGAGAATTGCTGTGCCTTTCTCGTCAGCGTAAGAAAAAGGCACATTAAGGCCTTGTACGAATCCGACTGCACTGATCAGGTTTTTCCATGGTTTCTCCTGGCTCGCGCCGATTGATGTCCACTGTTTGATTTTGTTTATTACAACTATTTTTCTTTGTGTCTTGCGTAATTTATCTCGAAATTTTTAATTTCCAAAATTTGAATTAAATGAGAGTGCCTTGATCCATATCATGATTGATCGCGATATTTTGAAATTTCACAATGATGATCAAGTGAGAATTCTTTGAAAATTAAACTCGCTGATAATTATTATGATTTTCCTCGATTCATGTTCTTTATTTTTAAATACTGTTCTGTAATGAGAGAATTCCTCGATCATAGGCATTGCAGTCCGGGGAATCATTCACGGAGGAGAGGGGGGATAGTTATTAGGGAAATATTTTCTGGAGATTTTTTTGCAAGGGGAAACCATTTCCGGCGATCAACTTGGGGGAAATATCTCCAGGGGAATAGACGCGTAGAACCTTAATATTAATATTAAGAGCTCAAAATTTGAGAGGCTCATTTTTTCGTCATCCTGAACGATATTTTGATGATAACTTTTGAAAAAATAGTCTTTGCATTTGGCTCAACGTAATAAGCATATGGATTCTTGTTCATCATAATATTGATTAATTGTTGAAATCATGAAAAATACATGTTACTGGACATATAATGGCAATTAATGCTGGAACAGGGTGAGTCAAACTCGGAACAATATTGAATAATTATAATATTATTTAATAAAAATTTACAATTGTGGATATCTTTTTGTTAACAGTGAAATATTATAAAATCAAATCAATCAGAGTGTTTATAATAACTTGAAAAAATAGAAAACAAAAAGTGGATCATTTGGACCTGTTACTGGAATATAATTAAATTTGAAATTTTCAATGAAATATTCGAAAAATGATTAGTTTGAAATATTAAGATTCTCAAAACATTTGAATCGCTCGAGTAGTTTGACATTATTCATAAAGTCTCACCTTCGAGAAAAAAAACATTACATCCTAAGATAAATATTTTCATCACTTCACCTTAACTTGATACCAGAAAAATTCCGACTACACGACGCTTGAATAGATCCGAGGTCATTGGGATCATAAAATCGTTATCAGAAAATTTTTTCCTTTAATACGTGGGCCAAGTGGAAGATACTCTTGATTTCCTTATGTAGTTATTTTTCGCGTTCCTAGAATCTGCATTCATTTCTTTTGCATAGAATTCGTTGTCATTAATTAGTCAATTTGTGTGATTAACAATAGAAAGTCGATTGATTTTATCATAATTCAATTGTTGATATTAACGATAAAACGAAAAAATTCGTCATTTCGTCTGTTATTTAAATCAATTGATTAATTGATTATGTAATGTAGTTTTTTTTTAACCGAAAAATTACTTAGGTACACGATTATTGGAATTTTGTGAATGAATATTGTGCACGGGAAGAAGAAACGTTATCATCACGTTGTTGTTCAGAGTCTTGAAAAAATTGTTGAAAATGAGATAAATTTTGGAAACGAAATTACGACTTATTTTTCCACTCAGATGACTTTATCAATTTCAATGTCAAATCAAAAATGTTCTGTGAGGAATACTCGAATAATTCTATTATGAAATTCCATTTCAAGTTTTTCACATTCAATATTCTTTTTTCATTTTCTCCGAATGTTTTACGACTTTCAAAAAGAGGCGGATCTAAACTAATGAAGATACGCCCGTTTCTGTTCAAATTCTTCGGAGAAAATTTTGAGAGCTAAAAAAAAGGTTTTTACAAATTTCTACTATCTTCTTCACCTATCAGTAGTGTTGATAAGGAATTCAGTAGTGGCGAGGTAGCGCAAGATAGATCTTTTTTTAATTTTTTTGCAGAATAGCCCGGAAAATAAGCGAGATGGCTCGATTTTGTGATAAATATTTTTTTTTAGAAATTTTCAATCGTCTCAAAAAAGAATTAGGACATAATTGCTGTATCTTGTTCGGTCCGCAAGATATCCTGAAAATAATAATTGAAAAGATTTAGAGGAGGGCGGGGCGCGACGGACCGCCTAAGCCAGTTATCACTTCTTGTGGTTTCCAGCCATTAAAGTATTCGACTTTTGTTCCATTTTGAAGAAATCCACCGACATTTCGCCGAAAATACAATTTTTTTCCTTTGGTGGGGCACGATGGACGACCTCCGAAAACTTCGAAAATTCTCAATTTTTTTAAACTCCAAAAATGTTTATTTTTTATTTTTTTTTCATTTTTCTCCTATTATTATTATTATCAATAAAAAAATTCCCTTTGCTTTAATTATTCTACTCATTTTAGTTTTTTCTTCCTCCTCCCCCTGTCTTGTCGTAAAGAACCTAAAAATTGAAATTCAAACATGCTGATTTTTCATTTCCGAATCATAACTTTGCAGTTGAGCTAAATTTGAATTTGAAATTGCTATCGAAAAAAACGTGGTAATACCAGGACTGACGCAGAACCGTGATTCTGACCAGCCTGGAGTATCGTCAAGAGCTTGAGGAAAGACAAAAAAAAATTGAAACTACACTGAGAGTAAATTTCATCCGAAAATAGTGTGCTAACGACTAGCCGTGCGACCAAACAGGGGTAACAAAAAAAATCAGTCGTGGCATTTGAATTTTTAAGGCAATCCCATCAAGAATTGGGTCGCCCATCTAACTTTTTAAGGATATCTCACGCTAAAGTAGGGTGCCACATCCGATTTCCTTTGGTGACCCGTTCGGTGCCGTGGCTAGTGGGTAGAACACTAATTTGTAGAGGGGCTCGCACAGAATTGGGGTGTATTCTTCTCTCCGTGCAAGAACAAGACACCTCCATTGAACAAAACAAATCATCAAAATCTGCAGCCCCATAATATTTGAAGAAAAAAACATCCAAGTCTAACGCACTAAAAAATTTAAAAAAGAATAAATATTCAAAGTCTAAAAATGACGATGGCCATTGTCTTTACTTCAACGGGCTCAACTCTGAATCGCAGGAATTATGGACTCAGTGTAAAAATTGTAAAAAAATGGTCTCATGATTGCTGTGCAGATATTGGTGAAGATTATTCCAAAGAATACACCGGCAACTATTGTCACAAGTAATTCCTTACGGTGTCAAAGAATTTCCATACATAATTGTTGATTTGATGCTGTACTATGCGATATGGAAAAATTTAGCAATTAATTGAAAATTCGTTAAATATGGAAAAAAAATTTAATGAATCAAAAATTCGTTAAATAAGAAAAAAGATTCAAATAATCAAAAATTTGTTGAACACTAAATGAATTTTCAATATTTTTGAACTATCGTTTCTTTCAACTCCAAAAAAAAAACTTGAAAATAGTAAATTACACTACAAGGGCAGAAAGTTGGGAATTCTTGCACTGCGTGATATGATGCCCGAAGCCGAGTGCATCATAAACGTAGTGCAAGGTTTTCAACTATCTGCCGGCGTGGTGTATACGATTTTTCTTTATAGCCGGTCGAAAGTGCGTTCAAAATTACATTTAGAAAAATAATATAGGATTTTTGTCAACATTGATGCCTACTCGGACATTTGCGGCACGAGCAAAGCGAGTGCTGCTGGTCAGGGGCAGGCATCAATGCACCGATAAATAAATAATAATAACAATACCGCTGTGGCCTCTGTTTCTGACCATGCCCCAGTACCTGACAGTTTTTGCAAAATTCTCAGTTATATTCGAAAATACAGTCTATTGTTTAATATGCCATTGGTGAGCTCGCTGAGCGCAACAAATATGTATTGAAATAATCAAATTACATTCAATGAGCAAACAGTTGTTGCCTTGGATTCATGTGGTCAGAAACTAGCTCTAAAGTGTTAGAAACTGGGGCCACGATGCTAATGGAATCTCCAATGAAACGGTAAAAATTCGATTTTATCATTCGTTTTTTGATAAGATCTCGGAAACTAAGCGAGGTAGCCTAATTTCACCCTTGTCCTATTTGGTAGCTTCCAAAATTCTCCACAGAAAAGCCTCAATCTAAAATCGCTTTATCTCCTTCACTTCCCCTGATATTCTCAAAAAAATAAAAAGAGAATTTTCTATCGCCTCTTTTCAATCACTTCAATTACATTATTTCATAATTTTTTCTTCGGCTGCGGTTCGATCATATGAGAATATTTCCTTCATCTTATTTTTATTGATCTCAAGAATTGCTATTGATTTTTGAAAAATATTCACGGTCACAAAAATACAAATGAATTCCAAGCGCCTTCTGAGGCTATACATGAAAGTATCGGGCATCGTAAAACTTTTTGCTCCCGCTGTAACAGCCTTCCCGCCCGCTGTTACAGATGGCGCGCGTGTAGTTCTACCGAGGCACGAATCTCCCCCTGTCGGCTCCGAAATTGATGCCAAAGATGCGTACTTTGGACCGAGGTATGGAGGAAAAATTTTTTTAGATAACAAATTTGTTTTTCCCCAATTTTTCAAAGGTATTAAAGAAAGAGAACTCACCAAATTTTTTTGGACTGTTCATTGCGCCCCGAGTTCAGCGGATCAGTGTAAAAATCCCTGACTACATCCCGACTAGGAATTTCGTCTGGTACGCCTGCTGTCATACTTGGTACGGGTCCGGTAAGAATACGGCTATCCTGATCAGGCATGCCATGGTTACACCTGATCAAATCCAGATCTGGACTGAGTACGGCTATCCTGATCTGGCATAGCACTGGCAGGCCTGATCAGATCCGTATCCGGAATCAGTACGGCTGTCCTAATCCGGCATAGCACTGGCACGCCTGATCAAAGCTGGAGCTGGATTGAGTACGGATAACCTGATCCGGCATAGCATGGGCACGCCTGATCGAATCCGAAGTTGGATTGAGTACGACTATCCTGATTCGGCATAGCATTGAAATTCCTGATCAAATCCGGAGCTGGATTTAGTACGGCTAACCTGATCCGGCATAGCACCGGCATGCCTGATCAGATCCGTATCCGGAATCAGTACGGCTATCCTCATCCGGCATAGCACTGGCACGCCTGATCAGATCCGTATCCGGAATCTGTACGGCTATCCTGATCCAGCATAGCACTGGCAAGCCTGATCAAATCCGGAGCTCGATTGAGTACGGCTATCCTGATCCGGCATAGCATCGGCACGCCTGATCAAATCCGGAGCTGGATTGAGTACGGCTATCCTGATCCGGCATAGCACCGGCATGCCTAATCAAATTCGCACCCGGTATAGTATGGGCACGCCCAATTACAGATGGCCTGGATCAGTATTACATCAGGATAACCTGATTGAAGAACTGTGGAGAGAACGCTAACTCTAATGGGCTGCCCTGGTCGGGCCCGGACATCTCCCGGATTTGGGAAACTTAATTGAGAATTGTGAAAAAAAATCTAAGTCCGATGAATTTCTCCTCATCCGGGAATGGCCAGGACCATATCAGGTTTCCCGGATGGTCATTAGTTTTTATTGACTTGATCATAAATACCTATTGAATCATTCATTTGTTATCTTGTTATAATCTGTGTACTTGTGTGAATGAGGAAGAATGAGAGTGAAGAGTAGAATAGAGGGGAAAGGGGGGAAATAAGAGTAGGAAGAAGGAGGAACGGAGAGGCTAGGGTGTGTATGAGGAGACGAGAGTCGGGTTGTCGTGTGCCGATGTGTTCTAGGGCTTGACCTGTGCGTGTGTCGAGAGAGAAAAAGAAAAGGAAAAAGAATTGCGTTGGTGATTGCGTTTAAGTGCATGAGTTTGGTGTGATAGATGAGTATGAAATAATTAGATGATTTGAGTTGAGTTGTGCATCGCGAACGGTCTTGATTATTAATTGTTCTGTGAAGTGAATGTTTACATTATTGTATCACGTTAATGTGATGAAGGTTAAACCCTATGTAACTTATAACAGAATATATACAAGTGTTTATTGTTGAAAAAGAAAAAAGTAGAAAAGTTAAATTCATTACACTTCAGAAGTGGGATATGCCACGTAAATCAATTTGAATCAGTTAAAAATCGGACTGTTAGAAGTAAAACCTCAGTAAACGAAAAATCTATTTTGAATGAGTGAGAACGAGAATTGAAAAACTTTGATTGAAGTGAATACGACAAACACGTGGATTCTGAGAATCCGCTCAACGAAAATCTTAAGTACGCAAAATAATATTTAACCGTGAGATTATTTGAACTGAACGAGTGAAAGAGAAAAACGATAATATAAACACGATAATAAAGTTCAATCGATAAAATTGATATGTGTGACGAAGGGAGACAGAGGCATAGCAGAAGAAGATTTTGAACATTTCTACCAGGATAACGTGCCAAGAATGGGTAACGACCCAGCGCAACAAGGAGACTCTCCTTGGAGTACATTGTTTGGAAACAGTGAGAGGAATAACATCAACAACCTTTAGCGTACAAGTACGACCACTACAACGACATCAAGTTCATCAACAGCCAATGCTCATAATTACAGGTCAAGTAGTAATCTCAATAATAACACCCAACCATCAAACCCTCTCTCAACTGGACTAGGGGCCGGACGAGGATGAGCCAGACGTTCTAATTCATTAGACAATACTTTTTCAGGCAGCACTGGGGCATGCGGTTTCAGACCACCGACTCCTTCTACACGTATGACAACACATGTTCAACAGCCCTACAATCCACCAGCAGGCCGTGGAAATACGTTGGATTCAGGTCCATACTTCAGCAGCCAATACGGTCGATTATTCAATCCAATACCACGTCGGGAGCCGAAACCTTCACCGGAGCAACCACGCCAACCAAACTTCAATGAATCCGGAACATCCACATCATCGTCAACAACACAGCAGCTTGAGATGCTGACGCAAATCATGCAAATGATGATGCAAAGTAACCAACAAAGAGACCGTATGTTTTAGGAAATGCACAACCAGCAACGTCAAAACAGTGCACAGCTAACGTCATCCATGGCATCACCCAATATGAATTACAATGTGATGCCAGATCTTAGTAAAAAAAATCGGACAATTTGATGGCTCGACTAGGTCCAACGCTGCCCGAGAATGGTTGGAAGAAATCACAGGCATGCCAATAATGTCTCACTAGACAGATGAGATCGCACTACACGCTGCCAGATCCAACCTCGTCGGCGGTGCGAGAGACTGGTACCAAGCCAACAGACATCAATTGTCTACATGGCAGGAATTTCGAGAAGTATTCAGACGCACATTCATTTTGACAGAGAGCAAAGCAGTGAGATGGGCACGAATGAATTCTCGGATCCAAGGGAAAGATGAGAATGTAACGGACTACTTCTGGTCTAAATGGCGATTGTGCGAACCATTGGGATTGTCGTTCGAAGAGAAGAAACCGCAGATCCTCATTGGGTTATGGTCTAAGGACTTAGCCCTCTCATTGAAAGCTCAAGAGCATTGGAACTAAGACGAATGATTTATGAAAATTTTGCAACACATCGAAATGGATACACAACGTATGAATCGTATTAAGACTCAACGAGACGCAATTCCGCGAACAGAATCAGGACAAGTAACTCCACTGCAGTACCCAGAACTACTGGTCCCGCAATCAATACACCAGCACCATCAGCTGCATCACAAAATCAATCTCGCAGTAATGAGAGCCAAATCAAATGCTATAACTGTAATGGTTATGGACATGTAGCACGGTACAGAGCGAGATGATTATTGACAATGTAATTATGGAAGACGTCACGCTGAGAGTAGTTCCCGATGATGCGCAATCTTGAGACTTAATCATTGGACGAACGTTCGTGGGTAATCCGCTGATCGATTTTCATAAAGTGGGTGATAAATTCTTCTTTGAGAGGAACCAAATCTCAGGCCCAACCTGTGGAACTACACCAACAGAAATCATCAGATCAACTGAGACACAAGAAGTACCACCAAAAGTAGTATTTTTCATCCAGACAACACCTAAAGCTAGTCTAGTATCAGTAATTAATTTTGGTGAGAAACCCATTACTATTGACGTCGGCAAATGTCTGGAGAGAGGCTTGGTGAAACATCACCAATGTTGCGACACGACGAAGAACGAGAACCCATCACCGAATCAGACGTTGAAGTTGGACAAGATCAACCAGCCGAAGTCAAGGAAATACTTATCAACCTGTTGAATGACTATCGTGATTGTGTTGCAATGAGTATAAGAGAGTCAGGATGCACTAGTCTGATTGAAATGGACATTATTGAGAAGCCCGGGCATAAACTAGTTGCATCAAAGCCGTATCGAGTCCGCGACCGAGAACGACAAGCGATCAACAACATCGTGAGAGAGTGGAAGGACGTGGGGATCGTCACTGAAACTACTTCACCCTATGCAAGCTCCGTGGTACTCGGGAAGAAGAAAACGGGCGAAGACCGATTAGTAATTGACCTGCGTAAACTCAATGCACAAACCGAGCGGATCCACTTCCCACTTGGGGGAATTGAAGATCATCTAGCGTTAATCGGAGAAGCCAAAATCTTCATAACGTTAGACTTGGCACACGGATACATGCAAATACCGCTGTTCCCAGCAGCTCGAGTGAAAACCACCTTCATAACTCCAGAGGAGACTGGCGAGTTCACGCGAATGGTTTTTGGGCTCATGAACGCCCCTTTTTACTTTAGCAAGTTAATGCACATGGTCTTAGAACCCATGAGGAATAACGTTGTATTATTTTTTCTAGATGACATCCTGATTATTGGTAAACATTGGGAAGAAGCACTAGATCGGTTACGAGCAGTATTGGAACAATTGAGAAGAGCCGGACTAACAATCAAGCTGTCCAAGTGCCAGTTCTTGGTGGACCAGGTAACTTATTTGGGGAATGAAATAAGTGCCGAGGGGATCGAGCCCGGAGAGAGGAAACTGAAGGCCATCGCTAATTTTCCGGAACCTAAGAATGTACATGAGGTCAGACGTTTCTTGGGACTAACGGGATTTTACCGGAAATTTGTGGTGAAATACGCTCAGAAAGCCGAACCTATCTCGAGACTGTTGAAAAACGAGGTAACGTTCGTGTGGGACGTGGAGCAGCAAGCAGCATTCCGAGAACTAGTCCAGACACTAAACAGTAAACCGGTGCTCAAAACTTACAGCCTCAAGCACCCCACAAGCTACATACTGACGCCAGCATGGTAGGGTTGGCAGGTATGCTCATGCAACGAGACGACGAAGGAAGATTGAGATTAGTGTTCGCTGTGAGTCGTAAAACAACAGCAGCAGAGAAAAACTATCATTCGACGAAACTTGAATTGCTGGCTGTCATATGGAGCGTAACCAGACTACGAGTCTTCCTCATCAATATACCATTCAAGGTTATCAGCGACTGTCAGGCCTTAATGTACCTGAATTCAGCGAAAACGACTAATGCACAAGTGGCACGGTAGTACTTGGCATTGAGTGAGTATGACATGGAGATAATGCATAGACCAGGTACGGTGATGAACCATATTGATGCCTTGAGTAGAGCACCGATAGAAACATCAAAAGATAATAAGATACCGAAGATGGTTTATACTATAGTAGATGAAGAGACGGAAATATTACTTTATCAGGGGAGCGACCCAGAACTTGTCAGAAAAGCCCAAATACTGCAGAAACCACCATCGGGGAGGAACAAGCATGAGATAAGCGAAGTAAATGAATATGAGTTGCATGGAGGTATCTTGTATAAAAACGTGAGCGGAAAATTGTTGTTCGTGATACCGAAGGCAATGAGGAAAAGTGTATTGGTCAAATACCACAATTTGAGTGGTCATCCGGGACTGGACAGAACGGTGGCCAAGATATTCGAAAATTACTACTTCCCAGGCATACGCAGGTATGCGAGGTTACACATCAGAGCTTGTATAACTTGTATCATCACGAAAACCAAGACCGGACGACAGGCAGGGGAGCTACACCCCATACCACCCGGTAAGAGACCCTTCGCCACCATTCACGTGAATCATGTAGGCCATTTTGTCACCACTGCAAGGAAGAATAAGTACGTATTTGCACTCATTGATAACTTGACCAAGTATTGTATTTTGAAGGCAGTACGGGACACTAAGGTATTCGCGGTCATACGTGCGATGGAAGAGTTTGTTTTACAGTACGGAGCTCCATTACGACTGATCAGTGATAGAGGTCCGAGTTTCATCGCCAAGAAGTTTCAGCAGTTTTGCGACCGTCACGGGATACAACACATATACACTTCACCCAGACACCCTCAGGCCAATGGCCAGATTCAAAGAATAAATGCTACACTGATACCGATGATACAGGGTCGAATTGAACAAGGAGAAGGAAGAGACTGGGATCAGCAGCTTAAATACGTGCAACGTGACCTGAACGAAATGACGAATAAAACTACGGATAAGAGTCCTTCCCAATTATTATACGGATATATTCTACATCATGATGATGGTGCCATGCCGGAACTGAACCGAGAAGAAGAAGAAACATACAAGCTGCCAGAGGAACTCCAGGACGAGACCAGAATCATTATTCGGGGTGAGCAAGAAAAGATGAAGAGAAGATATTATCGCAATCGGTTAACAATGGTGAAATACTCCGTCAGGGATATCGCCTATGTCAAGAAAGCACCAAAACAGACAGGAGAAAGTAGCAAACTTCAAGCAAAATTCAAGGGACTGATGGTAGTGACAGAGGTATTACCTGGAGACACCTACCGCATCTTTGAACTAATTGAAGAATACCGTACGAAGCGACAAGCAATCATGGCCCACATAACCCAGATGAAACTGTGGAGACCCACACGGGAAGATGAGGACGAGTCATCAGCATATGGACCATTCAGCGGGGACGATGGTAATGAGGACAGTCCAGAAGATGAAGAAACATCGGAGGTGGAACGGACATTAATGCAGGAGTCACCACTAGCAACTATTGGAGAGGAAAGGGTTTCTCACTCGGATGACGAGAGAAGCGACCTACAAGACGAAAATTTAGAAGAGTTAAGACCTGAAGAGAGCAGTACGATACCTGATGTCACAACGAGAGAGATTCGGCGATCACAACGAAATCGACGACCCCCGGAAAGATTGGGCATTGAGAGTGATTGCATGACACTCGAGCACGAGTGAATATCAGAATGGTCGGATGTTATAATCTGTGTACTTGTGTGAATGAGGAAAAATGAGAGTGAAGAGTAGAATAGAGGGAAAAAGGGGGAAATAAGAGTAGGAAGAAGGAGAAACGGAGAGGCTATGGTGTATATGAGGAAAGGAGAGTCGGGTTGTCGTGTGCCGATGTGTGATAGGGCATGACCAGTGCGTGTGTCGAGAGAGAAAAAGAAAAGGAGAAAGAATTGCGTTGGTGATTGCGTTTAAGTGTATGAGTTTGGTGTGATAGATGAGAATGAAATAATTAGATGATTTGAGTTGAATTGTGCATCGCGAACGGTCTTGATTATTAATTGTTCTTTCAAACGCGGTGTAAATATTTAAATTATTGTATCACGTTAATGTCATGAAGGTGGATACCCTATGTAACTTATAACAGAATATATACAAGTGTTTATTGTTAAAAAAAAAGAAGAAAGTAGAAGAGTTGAATTTATTACAATCTAGTTGATCGTCCTGTATAATGAAAAAACAGGTGGCGCTGCAAGTGTAGATAGCGAGTGAATTTGCTCTACTTAATTTTTCATGTATTAAATTTCTATTTTCTTAATTTAGTGTGCAATCGCGGTCCATTCGAAAACATTATTTCCGCTGAGTCTTTCGAGATATAAATTGTTGGTTTACGCGAGGACCTGAGTGGTTTAATCCTGAGGAGTAATACAAGGTACTCCATAACCTCACTTTGTGGCGTGGTTTTCCACTCGACTTAGTTCATGGTCGTGGTGTCACACCGCCATATATTTTCCAACACCTCACTGGAGCCATCTGTGATTGCCTGCTGAACTGCGGGCACTGACAGTTACCCCCAAGCTGGTTACATAGCACCCTGAATTGCGGTCTGTTCAGCCACTCGTCAGCATGAGCAAAGGCGAGGCACTAACTTTAAATATAGCAGGCTCTAGTACTCAACAGAAAATATGTGTCCGCTGCAAAGCCCGAATTGTGACTGAATCTGTGGCATGTTCTGGGTGTGGATTACTCTATCACCCTGGCTGTGCCAATTCTTCTGGTAAGACTTCCACTGGAGCATATACCCGAGAAAAAAAGATTTTGTCTAACTATATATGATTATGTATGATGAATTATATATAATTAGATCTGAAAAATGGCCATGTCTAATCAGATATAATTATGTATAACCATGCATAAATATATATAACCATATATAATTATATAAAATGTCCAAAAACAGATTTTGTCTGATTATACATGATCATGTATAATCATTTATATATAATCAGAACTAATTATATATGACCATACCTAAGGATATAAAATGAATTCAATTAATGAAATCCAATTTTCAATCTAGATAAAACTAATATACAACAAACTGATCTTGAAGAGTCGGATAATGTGCTGAAACTATTTGTTTCAGAAATTGAAGATCTTTATGGTGATCGACAATTAACTTACAATTCCCATCAGCTTGTGCACTTGACACTCTGTGTTAAAAGATGGGGCCCATTACCTACAACTTCAGCTTTTGCATTTGAAAATTACAATAGTTTAATAGCAAAATCAGTACATGGTACCAAACATTTTGGCCAACAAATTGTTAACAATGTTCAAATTACACATGGTGTGCGACTTTTGGAGAATCGTATCAGAGAAAATTCACCTAATATTGCGAGAATGATTGAACCAAAAAATTATGAATTTTTGGGGGCGAAAAATACACATTTTGAGCCCGATACTGCAGAGAGTGGTTTATTTCAGTTCAACGGTTTTGAATTTGAAAATGTGACTATTTATTCACGTGTAAAGATAGCTACAGATATATACACATCAGAAATTTATAGAATAATTAAAACAAATAGCCACAATGTATTAATTGAGATAAATGACACTATGATCTATGGATCAATTAGATTTTTCGCTCAAATTCAAGAGGATTTATGGATCGTTATTCGCCGTTTCCAGATTGAACATACTAGAATATTTTATCACCCGATGATAAGAACGATAATTGAGCATATAGTTCCAATAAAAGACACTGATGATTTGATGCTCATTAAATTCGAGGAAATTGAAGCAATAATGCAGCTCATAAGAGTTGGCAATTATGTATGCAAAAAAATAACTAGAATGAAAAAAAATTGGTGATACTAAGATTTTCTTTTAAATTCGATATTAAGAATGATTGAATAGTTAATTCACGCGCTGGTTGTATGTTTGTTCGTAACAGTGAAAATATTATATTTATGATTCAAAAAATGTAAAATAGATAATTTTGAGATTCTCACAAAAAACTTCGACAATGATGACCTCGTCAGATATGATTATACATGAGTCTATATATGATAACTCATAAGATTATGGAATTATATATAGGCTCATACATGATGATACATAAATTTAATCTAGCTAGATCTGATCAGATCTAATTATATATGGAGATTGACACAATTAGACATGATTATATATGAATTCATATATGAATATATATAATTGAACATAATCATGCATGATCGCATATATGATTATATATAATTCCATATATAACCTTAGAAGCCATATACTAGTTAGATAGAAATAGATCAAATTATATATAACTCTATATATAACTATATATGCAGATTGATATGATTATATATGATTATATATGGATCCATATATGAATATATATAATTATATATAATTTCATATATAATTATATATAATCATACATACTTAGACAAAATTATTTTTTCCCGGGTAAGCCTTGTTGCGGCTCTAGGCAGAATTCGCCGACACTTGCCCCTCTCTCACTTGAGGATCTAATGAAGTCTATGAGGAACGAATTTGTCCCAAGGTTTGATACACTTGAGGGTTCTGCAAAGCAGTCCACGTCTAAAGTTAAAAGTATCGAGGGAAGGCTTACGAAGATGAACACTAGGCTCTCAAAGATTGAAGATCATGTCCAAGAGTTCAGGAATGATCTTGGTGAAGTGAAGACGAGACTTAATGAGGCTGAAAGGCAAATTGGTGAACTACTTAGTAATAACTCGGGCTCGGGTGATGGAACTGGTTCGTCAGTGATGTCGCTATGTCTAAAGGAAGTGGAGGAGCGGGCTCGGCGTTCGAGGTGTCTAATTATCCATGATTTGCCTGAGCCAGTGGGGGCTGACGCCAAAATCAGGTCTGCTGCTGATGTTGCTGCTATTAATAAACTGGTCTCGAAAGCAGCTCCAGATCTGGTGAAGGAAGTCTCCAAGTGTTACAGGCTGGGCAAATTTTCGCCAAATCTGGCTCTTCCGCGTCCTCTCAAGGTACCCTTCTCTAATAATCTTTGTGTTGTACGTTTTACGCAGCAAGTGACACGTTTGAAGAAGGGCACGCCGATTCCGACAGATCTGGTTGCTCTCAGGGTAACTTCGAGATCGAACAGTACTGCAACGGAAGGAATATGCCGAGATGAAAGCGGAGATTACGAGGCGTACGGAGGAAGGGGAGCTAGGGCTGAGGATCATTACGAGGAATGGGTCCTGGGCAATTGTCCAGAGTTCGGCGACTCCCACGGTACCTTCGGAGAGATCACCCTCAACGACTCCTACTATCACCATCCACAGTCCTTAACGGCTAACCGCTCAACTTCATGCGAGTCCTCATTCACTTCAGGAAGGCGTTCACTAAGTATCTCTTTATTATACCAAAACTGCGGAAGTATCAGTAATAAGTGTGAACTAGTCTTGCGTAACTCTAGTGCATGTTCCTCTGATCTTATAGTTCTTACTGAGACCTGGCTTCACCCGTACCACTTTTCTAACGAGATATTTGATGCTTCATTATGACGTTTACAGGTGTGATCGCTGTGATCCGACCAAGGCGAGAGGCGGTGGGGTGCTGATAGCACTGAGATCTTATTATAACTCTAAAATACTAAGCACTCAGTCATTAAAAAATAGGTTTCAGGCTATCGATGTCATTGGAATTGTTGTCATGTTTGGATCTCTCTTCTTAGTCGTGATTGCGGTATAAATCCCACCTGAGACGAGCAATGAAAAATACTCTGATTTTATTGAGGAGCTCTGTGATTTATTGATCTTGCACGGCGAACGCATTCTTATCATTGGTGACTTTAATGCGCCAAAATTACTTCATACCATGGATAACTTGGATGCAGAAGACTTCATACCAGATAGGAAGTCGCTTGCTCTTATTGAGATGGCTGCAATGCTGGATGTTCACCAGTGCAATAGTGTCACCAACGACCTTGGCAGGTACCTGGACCTTGTTTTTGCGAATACAGCGTGCATAGTTCGGGAATCTGTTGAGGTGGTGGTCCCGGCTGCGAGGTTTCATCCGGCTTTGAGCGTCACTTTAGGTTTTGCGGGTTCTGGAGGTTCTGCAGATCTTAATGCATCGATCTGTACAAGCGAGGAAACCCCTCCCAGATATGATTTTCGGAACTGTGATCGCACGATACTTTGTAATAACATTTCTTCGGCAAATTGGGATGTTCATGATGACAATGATCTAGTCACTAACTGCAATAATTTGTACTGTGAGTTATACAGGTTAATTGATATTAGTGTACCTAAAATTACAAATAAGTCTTCTACTTATCCACCATGGTTCAATAAGCAGATAATCTCAGATTTGAAACTGAAAGCCAGGCACTTTCGGACCTTTGGGAGGACTGGGTCACGGTATCACCGTCTCCAGTTTGAGTCCCTAAGGACGGGGTTGAAGGTATCTATTGCTACGGCGCGAGCAAACTATATTGACGGAACTGAATCTAGTATTATCTCCAACCCTTCCTCCTTTTGGACTCACCTCAATGGGATCCGGAAGGACACCAGAATTCCGGGCGTCATGGTCGTGGGTGATGTACAGATTCAGGATCCTAACTTAATTGTCGAGGAGTTCTCTAGGCTCTTCGCTAGCACTTACTCGGTGCCGATGGGGAACCGGTAAACTGATTGCAGCCGATCGGGACTGAGACATGTTAGGCTTGGGGACTCTTCACTGATCTCTGGGGATTCGATTGTATCGGCTCTTGGTGGGTTAGACTCCCGAATGACGAGTGGCCTGGACTTAGTGCCATCGTTCCTACTCAGGGACTGTCGTATTGCACTTACTGAGCCATTAGGGGTAATTTTCAACCAATCCCTGAGAATAGGAGAGTTTCCTCCGTGTTGGAAAGACGCACGTGTCACGCCAGTATTTAAGAAGAGTTGTAAGGACAATATTGAGAGCTATCGGCCGATCTCCATCTTGAGTAATTTCTCGAAGGTCTTTGAGAGATGCTTGTATCAAATTCTCAATGGGACTTTTCGGAGTCACCTGTCGCCGCATCAGCACGGCTTCACCGGGGGGAGATCCACTGTCACGAATTTAGCTACAATTACGCAAATCATAAATGAGACTCTCTCCTCTGGTGGTCAGGTTGATGTGGTATACACGGATTTCTTTAAGGCCTTTGACAAGCTTCACTTTCACATACTTCTAGACTGGCTAAGGTCATACGGGATTGATGGGAGGTTGCTTGATTTGCTGGGGTCTTACCTGCGTGGGAGGCGGAATTTTGTCTCTTACAACGGTTTTGTGTCCTCAGGGTTCACGCCTACATCTGGTGTTCCACAGGGCTCGGTACTGGGTCCTCTGCTCTTTAATATGTTTCTAAATGAGATTGGGTCTGTCCTAACCTGCGGCCATAACTTTTATGCTGATGATGGGAAACTTCATTCTATCATAAGATCCGTTCAGAACTGCGAGTTCCTGCAAGAGAATCTGAATCTTTTTAGTGACTGGTGCACTTACAATGAACTACCGTTGAACGCTGAGAAGTGTGAATGTGTCTCTTTCTAGCGGAAAAGAGCACCTCTTTTATTCGACTATAAGATCGATGGGGTGACCCTTAAGAGACCTCAAACTTGCACTGATCTGGGTGTTACTTTTGATCGTTCGTTGACGTTCTACCCCCATATCGAGAACCTGATCGTATCTGCGAAAAGAAGTCTCGATTTCATTATCCGGATAACTAAATCTTTTAAAAATGCAGTAGCCATCAAAATGCTATTTAACACTCTTGTGAAACCCAGGTTGTCCTATGGGTCGGTGGTTTGGTCGCCGATCTATCAGAGGTATTCCGATAAGATTGATGCGGTGCAGAAGAGATTCCTCAAATATCTTTCCTGGAAGAAGAATTCGGCCTATCCGCCGAGGGGCGCCGATTATGGGGAGCTTTGTGAACAGTTTCACTACCTGAGTCTCAGACAGCAGCGGGCACTAACAGTAATAATCTTTCTAGTACGCATTATACGTAATGCTGCTGGGACGTCTGTCCTTTCGAATGCCATGTTCTATCTCCCCCTGGCGGATAGCAACCTTCCACAGGCTTCACCGATTTACCAAGGTGGAGCGCACATTAATCTAATCCTTGAACGCTTTCTCGAAGTTGATATCATTAACGATAGTCTGGACTCAATTGTCGCGAAATGTATAATTCTGTTAAAAATTATTATGTAATTATTATTTACTCGATTTGCTGTTCACACTATTCTTTACTGTATGTTATATGCTCATCAGACACAACATTAAGCCACCTGTGTGTGCATTTTCTTTCTTACATTGACAACTTGCCACTACATTACTTTTGTAAATCTTATGTATAATCACTTTCAACCCTCTTATTGGCCTCGGCTGTTGGGTTGTTTTTCATAATAAATAAATGAATGAATAAATAAATAAATAAATAAATAAATAAATAAATAAATAAATAAATAAATAAATAAATAAATAAATAAATAAATAAATAAATAAATAAATAAATAAATAAATAAATAAATAAATAAATAAATAAATAAATAAATAAATAAATAAATAAATAAATAAATAAATAAATAAATAAATAAATAAATAAATAAATAAATAAATAAATAAATAAATAAATAAATAAATAAATAAATAAATAAATAAATAAATAAATAAATAAATAAATAAATAAATAAATAAATAAATAAATAAATAAATAAATAAATAAATAAATAAATAAATAAATAAATAAATAAATAAATAAATAAATAAATAAATAAATAAATAAATAAATAAATAAATAAATAAATAAATAAATAAATAAATAAATAAATAAATAAATAAATAAATAAATAAATAAATAAATAAATAAATAAATAAATAAATAAATAAATAAATAAATAAATAAATAAATAAATAAATAAATAAATAAATAAATAAATAAATAAATAAATAAATAAATAAATAAATAAATAAATAAATAAATAAATAAATAAATAAATAAATAAATAAATAAATAAATAAATAAATAAATAAATAAATAAATAAATAAATAAATAAATAAATAAATAAATAAATAAATAAATAAATAAATAAATAAATAAATAAATAAATAAATAAATAAATAAATAAATAAATAAATAAATAAATAAATAAATAAATAAATAAATAAATAAATAAATAAATAAATAAATAAATAAATAAATAAATAAATAAATAAATAAATAAACAAGTGGAAACTTGCATCATTATCCACATCATTATAGCTTTATCTGCTAATTTATTAGCAAGTCGCTTCCGAATGCATTTATTTTTCTCCTCTTTACAATCGTTTCATATACATTTCCATTTTTGTTTATTTCAAAGGAGAAAAGTATTGAGTAATAAGCTAATCTGAATTATTGGATGATTTTATTTTAATTGCTATTCCATTGCACATTCCATTATTATGTTATGTGGATATCGATTCATTCCGTTTTTTACGTTTCCTTGGTGACCAATTTTCAATAAACTTGATTATATCTGATATAACGTCTCATGTCTGAAGGTTATTTTTATTCTTCAATTATCGAATTATTGTTATAATTTTTTTTTTCTCCTAATAATTTACAAGAAAAAAGAACTAATTCGTGCGATATGTCTGACATCAAAAGTGAAAGTGGAACGAGTGTAAATCGGAAATTTTGAATATAACTAATTCTACAATTTTATGAAGATGAAGAACTCATGTAAATTCCCTCACGGACCTAAATTACGGTATTTTACCGTATTTTCCGTAAATTACGGTAATTTTGGTATTTTACCGTAAAATACCGCAATTACGGTAATATGCGGTATTTTCATGTAAATTACAGAAAACCACCGCCTTCTACCGTAAGAAGCGGTATTATTCGGTACCGATTCTATACTGTAAATTACGGTATTATACCATATTATTCGGTAAAAATATGATTTATACCGTAAATCTCCATTATAAACTTTATTATTACTGTGCATTCCATATATCACAGTTATGCCACTTTCAATTTTTCATCGAGATCGACGTTCGAAATATTTCATATTTTGTGATATTCGCAATCCGTGTTTGACTTATAACGATGGGGTACTCATATTTTGAAAGAAAAAATTAGAATTTCTCCTACTAGTTTTCGAAATTAGTTTTCAAATTTTGCGCGTGTTAGGAGCAGTGTGTTATTCTCACTACATGGAGAGTTACTTGTCACACATTTAGTGAGGTTATGATCGAGTATGACTCGAAAATGAATTTGAATGTGACAAAATGCAATAATGAATTGCATTATAATTATTATGATCCGTTCGCACTGGAAGGAATTCCAGAGGAGGTGAATATTCAATTTTGCAAATTTTTCTTAGTATTCTTGCAGAATAGATTGATGAAAAATATACAACGATAATGAATTATCGCGAATTTACAATCTGCAACACCCGTTTGTAAGATGTAATTTACTTTAAACTTTGAGGAGAATATTTCGAGTTAGAATAAGAAAGAGAAAAAATGTTTCTATTTTTTATATTTTATCTATTTTATTTTTAAAAGAAGAGACAAAATAATTTGAATATGAAGAAAAATTAAGTTTTGATTGTTTCCTTTCATTTCGCCTATTTGGCTGTTTTTCCTCAGCGGGCAAATACGGTATCCAGTCGTATTTCACGGTATTTTTGCGGAGTATTTCACCGTATATTACTGTAAAATAGAATGGTACTTTATGCTCACCTGAAATTACCGTAAAGTACCGTATTTTACCGTTCAGTACGGTAAAATACCGTATGTTATGGTGGTACTTTACTGCCAAAAACGGTAAAATACCGTTTTTTACCGCTAAGTACGGTAAAATACCGTATTTTACCGCAAAGTACGGTAAAATACCGTATTTTTACCGTAAATTGTTACTGTAAAATTACAGAATTTTACGGTAAAAAAAGATCCGTGAGGGAAGATTATAATCAAGATTGTAATTAGTTCCTATTATTTTCCATTTTTCCGTCTGGGTTTTTGAAAAGAATATGGGTTGAAAGCCCCAGATAATCAAGATGAATATTAGTTTCTATAGAAATTAATACTTATCTTTATTGCTCTTGACAGTTACACTAAACATACTGATTCATAACGACTTTGCATAAAAGACAATATTTTCGATTGAGAGCTAAATATCAGTAAAATTCGAAGCTCATATCTTGACTACTTCATTTCTAATAGGGTTTTTTTATCGAACAAACAAAATTTTTCATGTAATATTAATGAAATCAAAATAACTCAAAAACTAATGACGAGAAAAATCTCAAAAAATTCACACAATTATATAATATAGTGTCTAATATTATTCCTCAGTCTGGATGAAATCACTCGGAAACTTATTGCAAATTTTGAAAAAATTAAAAAATTGAAATTTTGAAAAATCTCTCATATCTAAAAAAATATTCCTCCAATGCTGTCCAATAACGATCCCAAGCTGCAGGTTCAGAAGACCAATATGTGAGCCAAATTTGGAATTCCTATCTCAATTGTTCCGATTGTTATTGAAACAACAAAATTTTGCAAGAAAAATGATAAAAATCGACATAACTTAAAAACGAAGCATTAGAAAAATCTGAAAAAATTCACGCAGTGACAGAATATGATGTCAAATAATATGCATCAATCTGGATGAAATCGGTTGAAAACTTTTTGAAAAATCAATTTTTTCCAAAAAATCGAAAATTTGTCATATCTCAAAAAATATTGAATGAATTCCAAGTAACGAGGTCTCGAAAAGAAACATTTATCACAACCAATATATAGTAGAAATATGAGATTGTTCGGTTGAAATTTTACCGTTTATAAGTAAAAAAAAAAATCCACACAGACACACATACATACATACACACACACACACAGACTTTTTCTCTAAATATCATTTTCGGACTCTCCACATCATTTTAAGTGATTTGCAACAAAAAAATCGAAATCGAAAATCCTTACGATTGTTAAGCTTCCATTCGGAAGCAATAAATAAATAAATAATTCAGAAAATTATTAATATCCCCATTGTAAAAGCCTATGTGAATGAACAGACCGACTAATGCTATGACTGAGCTGTAGTCTAGTGGTTAGCGGGTCAGCTTAGTGTGCAAGAAGGTTCCCGGATCGAATCCACCCAGGTGCAAATTAATTTCCTAATTTAAAATGTCTAATTTCAGTGAAAAGTATCATCTCACATGCAAATGCAATGATGAGTTAATTGAAAGTGAATGAATTAATTATTTTTTGTTATTAATTACTGTTTCTAGTTTTTTAGATCATGAAGGGAATTTTTCATCCGGCACTGATCTGGAATGTCTATTCGGTACTGAGCTGGAGATCCAAGTCAGCCCTGATTTGGAGACTCAAGTCAGGCCCTGACTTGGCGGTCTAAGTCAAGCCCTAACTTGACAAGGCTTTACAGTCCATACTTGGACCGGATAAGGCATCCAAGTAAGGGCCTGACGTCCGGAGTCATGCTAGCCGGATCAGGGCCGAATGAGACCCGGATCAAAATTTCTAGGCGGGATCAAGAATATAATGATTTGCGAAGAAAAAAAATTTGACCTAATTTTCGAGGTGGTCCGTCGTGCCCCACCCTCCCCTATCCGGTTTCACCTATTCGTACTAAATCAGATTTTTCTGGGCTAAAAGCCTTCACGGAAACAAGCAGAAGCCTCACTACTTGTGCGTAATTTGGACATCGTACATTCGATATTCTGCCAATGCAATTGTTGGAGCTAGGTATCTTCGATGAAGAATTTCAGGAGCTAGTGGAAGATCAAAACGAAATGTCCTTCTCTCACCTACTTTCCGAAATGTTCTTAATAAATCGAACTACATTTACAGAAAAAATTTTAAATCTTTGAGTCAATTATTCATTGAGTTATCATGAACAGACCGAGCTGGTAAGCGCTTTTGTTTACTTCTCTTCTTCCAAAAAAAGATGAGATATGTTTCTCAGCAATAACATTATCTTGGGTAATGTCTGCATATTTTCTTAAGTTTTCTGCAGAGTCAGTAAATAGGAAACAGGGATTTTTCGACCAATTGGGGGGTCTAATTTTTCTTGATTATGCCATCGATAAGGAAAGGATTTGCTCAAATTCTTTAAATATGATTAAATTGAAGAAACTTAAACTGGTTCGTCCTTTATCAGTGGAATAGTCGAGGAGAAATTAATCCCCTCGATTGGTCAAAAAATCCCTAAGTTTCTTACTTACTGACTCTGCAATTAACTTAAGAATCCCTAAGTTTCCTACTTACTGACTCTGCAATTAACTTAAGAATCATGCAGACATTATCCCAAGATAATGTCATTGCTAAAGAACATATCTCATCCTTTTCTGGAAAAAGAGAAATAAACTAAAGCGCTTATTGAGAAAAAGCACAAGAAAATCAATAACTAATGGGATGATGAGATTAAATTCATAAGAATTAGCCAAAAGTCAGATATTATGGTTGCGAATTTTGTATAGAATTTTGAAAGAAATTCGTTGCACGCGAATTGAGAAATTTGAAAAAAAACGATTTTTACAAAATTGCCATATCTCAGAAACCATACAGCCGATCTTGCTGAAATTTCCATGGAACATACACTTCATCAAAACTGATATCTTGCAAAAATTTCAGATTTTTATGTCTCACCGTTCTCGAGTAATAGAGAGTCGTAGGGCCATACAGACAGACACACACACATAGATGTCTACTTTTTTTCTCATTATGATTTCTCGCCGTTATGGATCATTTTGAGTCGTTTTGGATGAAAATTGGCATTTCGAAAGAAAATTTGCGAGAACGAAGCTTCTATCTGGAAGCAAAAAAGAAAAATATAGATCTGTGAAATGTAATGATAATAAGGTAATACACTTAGAAAAACAATTAAAAGAGCAGAATGTTTTTTCCACTTTTTCAGTGATTTTCAAAGGACTGTAACTTCGCGAAAAAAGATGGGATCGAGATGAAAAAAAATGGAAAATGAAGCTGGAAATGTGTACTTTTGAAATCTTGGGATGGAAATTTGTTTTTAATATTATTCATGGAGCGTAAATAACAATGAAGGTGAAGGAATTTTTTTTTTCTTCAATTTTCAAAATGATCCACGGACTACAAAAAAATTGTTTTTGCTCAGCCAATGGCAGGGTCCTTCAACCTGATTCTTTAACCTCGGTTCAAAGTTTTTTTTCTGTACAACCATGTGTCACAGAGACATCGGTAGTTGAATGAAGAAACACCTTTTTGTCTTCGATCATCGATATCTCATGAACTACTGGTCGCACAGCGAACGAATGGTGGCTTTCGAAAACTTGAATCAATGCTCTATGCGCATCTTTTGATGTTTTCTGGGAAAATTTTTCCACAAGTTTGATAGTCTGATAACAAGTTACGGTGATTAAAACACAATATCACGCTGTATAAGTGAGTCACCGAAAGTGCATTTGCACTTTCTCAATTCAACAATACCCATAGATTAAAGATTCTTCCGGCGCAGACTTTGGGAGCAAAGTCGCAACGGTCTAATCATGAGTTCAAGTAAATCTTCACGCAGTTCCCCAATAAATGCAAGTACCCAACAAAGTGCATCTTACGCCAATGTCATTCAAACAATTCCTCAGGCAAAAAGAGAAGTCGCAATTCTTAGGGATTTCGTAGATGGTTCCACAATTGTTGATCATCTTCGGGCTTACAAAGCGGTCGTTGAGCCGAAACGTATTAGACATATCTCGCGCATTTCACACAATAGAGTTAGCTGCTACGTTGATAGTAAACAAACACTGGAAATAATAATAAACTCGGGAAAACCAATAACAGTTAAAGGCACAGTTCTACAACTCAGACCGCTTATTTCACCTAACAGACGAGTCATCGTATCAAACATTTGTCCAGAAATTCCCAACGCTATTATTGAAAACGAAATGAAAAAACTCAAAGTAATAATATGGTCGAGCATTACCACTCTCAGGGCCACCTCAGTAGATCCAGAGTTCGCCCATGTGCTTAGCTTTAGAAGGCAATTCTATGTTTCCCCAGAAGACTTCGAAAAAATTCCCAAGGCAATCCAAATTTCACATGACTCTACTGACTACTGGATTTTCATGAGTTCTGACGCAATTAAATGTTTTAAGTGTGAAAAAGAAGGGCACATTGCAATGAATTGCCAAGAGAAAGATCATGATGATAACGTTGTGGTGGAAACGATGGAGGGGGAGGAGGAGTATCTCCAACCTGGTCAAGATGAGGTTAAAGGACAGACAGCAGATAATGCTGATGAGGAGACAATAGGACTAGACCAATTCCCCCCTCTCTCTCACCCCACAATGACTAAACGTACGCACTCTAGCACAGGCATAGATTCAAACAGTTCCTCAAGCGAAACTATCAATGAGCCCCTTATCACTCCTGGAAAAGCAGGCAGTACTGCTATGACGCAGGAGAAAAAGTCCAGCGAGAGGCTTATGTAATCCAAAGCCAAGAAAACGAGAAAAGAGGAGAATAGAAGAGACTCGAGTCCAGTAATCAGAGAACTGGATTGGACAGAAACAACACAGATAATGAATGAGTCACAGAAACAATACCCTTTGAATTTATCAGAATTACAAAGCTTATTCGAGGCTACCAAAGGTATAGACGACGTACACGAAATAGCGATGAAACACAGTACAGAAACCAGCCGTTTAATCGAGCAATTAACAGATGTGTATCATTCTCTCCCAAGTTCCGGCACCAAAAACAGGTGCACTCGTCTTATTAAGCGACTGAAAGATGACGTAGTCATGGCTTCCGCACCAAATTCAGATGCAGAAGAACATTAGTCTCGTTTATCTGCATTACCTAATTAACTTACTAATTCAGCAAAGCCAATCCAATTTATTTGAGCAAAAAAAACAAAAAAAAAAAAAAAAAAAAAAAACTTAATTACATAAACTCTTTCGGCTAAAATGAATCCCTACGAGGATAACGCTCAACGACGTACTTAACGTAAAAAATTAAAAATTATGTACTGGAATGCAAGGAGCGTCATCAATAAACGAGAAGAAATACAAATCATTATTCAAGATATTGATATACTTATATGCCTAGAATCCCATCTCAAGCCAGGCAATAAGTTTCAATTCAGCGGGTTCGAAACTTTTCGTCAAGATCGATTACACACGACGTTTGGGGGAATTGTCATATTAATTAGAAAAGGAATTTACTGGAAAAAAATTGATGAAGTCACCAATCCCGATATATCTGTTGAAATGTGTGGTATACAAATTACGAATATGAAACCAACGTTCAATATAATCGCTTGTTATAGAACGCCAGGACAATCTCTACCTCAAAGTATATGGAATCAAATTCTTGACTATTCACAAATTGGGGAAAACACTCTAATGGTAGGAGACTTTAATGCACATCATCCAAGTTGGAATTGTCTAGACAGAAATAGCAATGGTGAAAGACTACTCAGTGCAATTCAGGAGCATGAAATTATACTATTGAATCAAGACACGCAAACACACATCGACGTCCGCACGGGCAAAAAATCAAACATCGACTTAATCATGGCTACGACCCCCTTCGCTGAAAAAGTTAACTAAACAGTTGAGAAGGAAACCCTGAATTCCGACCACTATCCAATCCATATTGAGATAGATACAGAAAAATATATATACATCAAAAAAAGCTTTCGACTGAAGTCTAAAAGAACCAACTGGCAAGGATTTGAAGACTATTTAGACAACACGTACATGGAGTTTTTGTCTAGCGATTATGATGAACTATCTCCGGCCGAGAAATATAACTTCTTCAAGAAAATTATCTCAGAAGCAGTTGCATCGAATACTCCAAAAAAAAATTGGTTGATCACTCAAAACACCGTAATCCCGTACCTTGGTGGGATGAAGAGTGCGCCAAAGCCAGAAGAGACTTCGCAGAGCAGCGTACAGGAAATGGGAAAGCACAAACCTCAATGAAGACTGGATCGAATACAAAAGACTCTCAGCTATTGCCAAAAAGACCTTCAAGACGAAAAAGAAAGAATCTTTCATCCAGTTTGCCGAGTCCCTCGACTTTCGGATTAATCCTAAATATGTGTGGAATCAATGCCGAGTATTGAAAAATAGCTGGATAAAAGTAAAAACTAACAATTTAAGGAACAATTCAGATAGAAAAGAAAAAATAACGGCTGCATTCAACAAAATATCTCCTCCATGGGCCAAAACAGATCCAAATATTATTCCACCTTGTCAAAACAATGAGTTCTTTGACAATGAGTTCAACTTCCGAGAGTTCAATATTGCCTTAAATTCGCGTAAAATTAATTCAGCCCCAGGAATAGATGGAGTTGACTACGAAATCATGAAACGTATATCCAACAAATTCAAATTGCTTCTACTAAACATCTACAATGAAATGCATAGAAAAACCGAATACCCGGAAGAATGGAAGATACAGTATCTTCACTTCATTGACAAATCTGATGGTTCCAGCGTGAGACCGATTGCCCTCAGTTCCTGCTTCTGTAAACTGTATGAGACTCTAATAAAAAATCGACTTCAATGGTGGTGTGAACATCATGACATTCTCCCTGAATCACAATCAGGATTTCGACCAGGTATATCATGCTTAAACAATTTATCAAATCTAGTCATTCATGTTCAGCAATCGTGGGAGAACGGAGAAGATACGCTCGCCGCCTTTTTAGACGTTTCATCTGCATTCGATAACGTGAATAGTGATATTCTCCTCGGCAAACTACCCATGTAGGGTTTCCCGACATCCACAGGGTGGCCAATGTTCGGGCCAAATTATTTTATCCGATTTTGGGCAGTCGATCAAAGGCCAAAGTACGAAACAATATCGGGGCGTCGATATTGGTTCCGCTAATAAGCCCGATATTCTTCCCAACGTCGAGCCCTGTATATTGGGATGGTGAGTTAGATCGTAACTCGGTTCTATATCGAGTAGCCGAATATCGGGAAACCTATATCTATCCGAAATCGCACGTAATTCGTGTAACCGAAGTTCGGCTGCTCTACTTTTGACGAAAATATTTCCAACAATAAGTTGATAATTTTTCTTTTTGATTAATTGTCATATTTTTTTATTTTCCAACATAACGATTGAAAAATCACGCCATAATTGATTTTTCTTCAATTATTCTTCTTGCTAATGATAATTCGTGAACTAAATTTAAAAAAATATAAAAATAATAAATAAATGTAAAATAGAATAGATATAAAAATTGGTCAAGAAAAAAATCTTCTCTTTCTGCCATCAAGTGATTCGATCATCAAAAGAGGAAAAAATAATACTGAAACAAAACTTTAATTTTCAAAAATAGGGGAATTTTCTGTAAAAAAATGAATATTCCATTACGAGAAATATGTAGTTTTGTTCCTCGGTTCTTACTTCATTTTTATTATATTCCTCTTAATAAAGATAGCCATATAAACAATATAAATATCAATATGAATTTAGACCAAATGATTTTTAGATTCATATAGACAGTACGATTCTGTCAAAGTCGAATAGAGTGATGGTCCAGTCGGCAGCGCGCAAGTTTCATCATCCGACGATCGAGGGTTCAAAACCGCCTGTGGGAACTAAAATTTGTAATGATAAAAATGACTTTGAAATGATTAACATTGAAATATAAATAATAAAAATATAAAATTACGGAATCTTAGAAAAAAAAAATGATAATTTTCTTTTTATTTTATGTTTAAAATTAGTTTTTATATTATTGAGCGTCTGTCGAGTTCGATATCGGACTCGATGTTGGGCGTATATCGTAGCGCTAAGTCGAAATTCGTCACATCGAATTTAGCCCGATGTAGGGCCGAACTCAAAACCCTATATCGGGTCGAAATCGGATGCGATGTACGCCCTATTTAGTTTTCGACTTCGGCCCGCTGTGACATGCCATTATTGGCTCGAAATTCGCACCAATATAGTTCCCCTATATCGAAACTCGGCAATCCGATATCGCCCCGAATTGCGGCCAATTTCGGTTCCCTACATGGGTAGCTTCAATCGGGTGCTCGGAGAAAATACTTAAATTCACCAAATTCCTCACACATGAAAGAATTCTCCAAACAGAGAACAACGAAAACAACAGGTACACTTATAAAGGCGTTCCCCAAGGAGGAGTACTATCACCTCTCTTATACATTATATATGTAGCCGATATAGTTAAAGACCTGCCTGACAGAATAATTATTTCGCAATTTGCTGACGATATAGCAATTTACAGCAGCTCCCGAAAAATCGTCGAATGCTCTAACTTGGTTGAATCAACTATCAACAAACTACAAAAAAGCCTAAGGAAGTTAGGTCTCGAATTAGCTCCAGAAAAGACAGCACTGATTGATTTTAATAAACGGAATCGTCTACCTGGGGAGATGGCTATTCACTTGGGCGCAACTACCATAAAATCGCAGGACCACGTCAGATTTTTGGGAATTATTCTCGATTGCACTTTAACATTTAAAGAACAAATTGAAAGAGTACGCGGGAAATGCTTCAGATCCATGAACTTAATCAAATTTCTTAGGCGCACGTGGTGGGGTTGCGACCTCTCCACCTTACTTATTCTCTATAAAAGTTTCGTCCGATCAATCCTTGACTACGGCAGCTTTGTATACTTCCCCAAAAGAAAAGATTATAAACTAAAGCTAGAAAGAATTCAATTCCAAGCCATACGACTAGCTCTCGGGTACAGAAATAGTACGCCAACAAATATTTTGTTGGCAGAATCTCGTCTTGACTCCCTAGAGAATCGGGCCAGATTCTTGGGTATGTCTTTCTTTACAAAAGCTAAGTCGAACAAATCATTACAAGTGAACAAAACCATACATCGATTCTTACAGAGAAGAAATGGAAAAAAAGTCAAAGACAGGTTAATCATTCAATGCCTATTCGATTTTATGCAAACAACCACTATGCTCAAATGCTCTAAACACTTTCAAATATTTGATGAAGATTACACAGACGCTACTGTTCAAATTCCTATAAGAACAGATCTCGAGGAAAACATAAGAGAAAGTCGCCAAATCTCACTAATATCATCTATGTTGAATTGGCCACGGCATAATTTACTAGAAATATATACCGATGGAAGTAAAGGAGAAACGGAGAACACCCTCTCAGTTGGGGCCTCCTGCTATTGTCCTCAACTGAACGTCGAATCTAAAGTAAGTTTGGACAAAAACTTCTCGATTTTTTCAGCTGAATGTTACGCGCTCACTATGGCTCTTGACCTGGCACTAAACCACCCTACCTCAAGAATTAAAATTTTTAAGGACTCATTGAGTGCTTCAACCACTCTTAACAGCTCCAGAATTAATGTTAGAACCAATCCGTATATCTTGGGCATTAGAAGTAAATATTTGGAATTTCAAGCTGCTTCCTCAAACCGTGGGGAAATTGAATTTCTCTGGATTCCCGCGCACTTTGGCATCCCGGGAAACGAGAAGGCCGACGAACTTGCCAAAGCAGCAACGCAGGAACCTGCAGATAACGAAATTCTAATTCCCTACTCTGATTTCAGTCGCAAATTTAAGTCCGATAGTCGAAGGCTGACAACTGAACAAATTATCTGTGAAGGGCAGCACAAAGGCATTGAATACTTTGAAAATTACTTCAAAACAGGCAGTAAACATTGGTTTGCCGGGACCACTTTTAAGAGAAAAGAAATAGTCATGGTAAACCGTATTCGGGCCAACCATTACAGCTTAAGAAGTTCTCTAGCCAGGAAAAATATCATTCAAGACTCGAGCTACCAACAGTGCGGTAATAACAACGAAGACGTCAATCATGTAGTATGGGAGTGTCCGGCCTATGCATCATCCAGAGCAGTGATGGAACAAAAACTCCACAATCGAATTCAACTCCCGACTAATGTGCAATGCCTAGTAGCTACATTGAACATAGAGATCCTAAAGATACTTCTTGCTTTTTTTAGATGCTGTAAAATAAAAATATGAATACCCCCATCAAAAGTAGCAACATGTCAACTCTCGTTTCTGTATCTCAATGAAAATCTGTAAATGATCAATTCCGTGTACATTCCACATATTTACTTACATTATAATATGTATTTTCTTTTCTTTATTTTCTGCCGAATGGGCCTGAAGGCCTGGAGGCGCTACAATAAAAAAAAAAAAAAAGCGACAATAAAAGTTTGTAATTTTATGTGAATAAATGACATTTTTGGCCATGATGATGACATAAAGAGTCAAATAATGACAATATATGTCATCCAATCGATTTTTCATAATATGACATTCTCCGTCAAAATTCGTCATAAAAATTTTGACAAAACTTGAAGAATTATGTCGAATTGTATACTATTCTCTCATTATCTGTAATATTTCTCATTTTATGACATTTTTTGACATTGTTTGACATTATTTGTCAAAATCTGCCGAAGCGATTTCTACGAGGGAACCTATGAAAAATATTATTACACTAATTGAACATGTTTCATGTAGATCTTTGGAAAGCTGTTCAGATCTAACAGAATCTCAGTAGATCTAACGAAAGAGATACCATCTGACCTGTTTAGATCTACGTAGATTCACGTAGATCTACTGAAATCTCAATAGATCTAATTTGTTAGATCTCTTTAGATCTCAGTAGATCTGCTAGGAGAAATATCTTTTTACCTGTTCAGATCTACGTAGACCTACGTGAATCTACGTAGATCTAGATAGATCTCCATTTCCATAAATTCTACTAGATCTAAGTAGATCCATGTAGATCTCCGTTGATATCCGTAGATCTATTGGAATTCACTTATCCATTTTTGTCACGCTGAGTTGCGTCTTCATGGATCTATGGAGATCTAAAGAGCTATAACAAGTGAGATCAGCTTAGATCTCCGTAGATCTCAGTCGATCTCAATAGATCTCATAGGCAAGATCTCCACCGATCTGTTCAGATCTCCAGGGATCTCGGTGGATCTAGATGGATCTCCGATTTCTCATTTTTTAGATCTACTTAGATCTAGGTAGATCTAATTCCGTTTTCCACGGTTCGACTTGACCGTAATTTTCGTTAAAAATTGACCGTCAAAAATTTAAATGGTCCGTCAGGAGAAATAAATGTCAAAATCCATCTATATAGATGAAAATTGACCGTCAATTTTATTTTTGATCATTTTTTATGTCATTTTTATGATTTTTTTTTAAACTGACCGGAAATACTTAAAGAAATGATCCATTTCCAAAAGTGTTTCTCATTTTTGGTAGAAAACCCAATTGAAGAATAACGAACCAGAATCTGTAATGAATTCCGGCTATATAGATGGAAAATGACCGTCAATTTGTTCTTCGGTCATTTTTTTGTCACTTTTAGTAAAATGATATTTTTGAAGAGGAAAAGGCTTATTAAATTTAAACACAATGATATCACAAGAATATTCTTTTATTTTCTCAACAAATCGTAAACTCTGCATAAATTCTGCACTTATCCTAATAGATTCAGTTTACTCTTGTCTTACAGATAGAGATATATCTCCGTAACGTTCTATCATATTACTTTTATCATGAATGTTCTTGACTCTAGTCAGTCTCAAATATAATGACTTTGATTGATACACAAAAAAGAGGTCCACAAAAAAAAAACATCAGCTCTATTTAGATGGAATCTGACCGTCAAAACCATTTCTGGTCAATTTTCTGACTCACGATTTGGTCATTTCTTTTTTGACAAAAATGGTCAGTCATTGCCAATTTGTAATTGATCGGTCAAATGAACGTCACTTTTTTGTGTTCCATCACTAGATGCAATCACTGCCCCTCTCATGCTGCACAGCCCTCGCCCATAATACCTGTAGAACATCCTTAAACCCTGAGTGCAGGGGATTGAAAGGCCAATTACACTCAACAAAATTCGGAAAGAATGATATTTTTAGCCCACCCCTTTTTTAGTAGCTCTTGAAATTCTCTAGAAAATCGTTTTAGGGTAAGAAGAGCATATCTCCATTATTTACTGACATTCCTATTATTGATTTTTTTTTGTAAAAAAAAAAAATATCGATAGTAAGGAATTCCAAGATAGAACGATATATCTCTATATATAGCGATTTTATCCAAGTCCTACTTTATAGCTCTTAAAATTCTGTACAAAAGGTATCTCACGACGAAAAGGACGTATCATCATTATTCACCGAAATATTCTAAGAAAAAAAATCTCGTTATGAATTCCTTTTTTAAAGTCTTTTATTATTCAACAAAATTAAATGCAGAGACTCGCACCAAGCCCCTTTCTAATTCCTGTAATCATTTTAATTTCATGGATCGGTGAAGAGAGATCATAAATTGCCTGAACAAATATAAAACCACCAACAAATCCACCCAATGCAGTAGTTAAAATAGCGATAATGATTAATAATCTATTTTTATTGAAAATCAATGATGGATCTTTGAGTAAAACCGCCTGAATTAGGCAAACTCCGGGAAATATGAATATAAATGCCGCTGACAATGTTCCGAGAAGATTAATAACTGGTGATATGTCGGGCACGAAAATTGCAATTATTAATGATGCTGCGAACCACAAAAGAGTCACTGCAACATTGATAATTGCGTTTGCTTGTAAATTCGGGGAAAAAAGGCCCAATAATGAGTTTTTACCACAAAATAGGACAATTGGATATGTCGTGAAATTCTTAACAGCTAATGAAATTATTGCAATCGCTAGTACAACACTTTTATCCTCGTATCCTTGTAAAATGTCACTTGGAACATTTCCTGCACCAAATGTCTGATAACCGAAGACCCCAACTACTGTATAAGCTGCGAAACAAATGCACATACTTATTATTGCACTTAGGGAAAATTTACTGAGATTTCTGTCGCTCATGCAGGCGTATGTAGGAATTGCTGTCATGTGACTCTGAAAATAAACAATTTGATTATGTTTGGAGTGACAGTTGATTTTTTGGTGATTTTTTTCGAACATCTTGGAAAATAAGCGAAAAAAACGATTATACGTGAATCCTCTTTTGTAGCTTTTGAAATTCTCTACAAAACCATCTCAGACAATAAGGGCTCATCTCCATTGGTTTTGAAGATATTCCCAAGAAATGAATCAAGAAAATTTTTTTTATTGTTATTTTCTTTCCTTGAAGACTGAATTTTTGACTATTTTTTCTAAGAATAGCTTGAAAACTGAGTGAGATAGAGCGATTTTGCCCGAATCTTTTTTTGTAGCTCTTGAAATCATCTACAAAAGTCTTCTGGAGCTGAAAGAGCCTATCTCAATCAATTTCTGAGATATTTTACATAAAAGAAGACCACAAAAAAAATTTTGTTAAAAATATTCAAACATTGAAGAGAAATAGCAGAATTTTCATGACGATTTGGATTCTGTCACGAAAGTTCCTAATTTCCTAGGATTTCCTTCACTTAATCATCAATTACACTCTACCTGATAAGCAAAACAAATGATGGGGATGATTTGAAACGCTTGAGACACATTATTCGGCCAGAATTGCGTCGGTTTCGGATAATCAATTGTTCTCAGACTCTCATAGACAACTATCCATGCTACATATATAATCATGATGCAGCCGATGGTGCTGGCGTAACTGAGGACATCCAGACGTTTGAAGAAACTCAGGGGCAGAATGAAAATAATGCAGCTGAGACTTGTGATGAAATTTCTCGATAAAAACCTGAAAATTAATAAATTTGATTCTAAAAATCATGATTAAAGAGTGAAAACTCCAATTGAACGGTTTGAAATAAAGATTCTCTGATGATTCCATTGAGGAGCGGAAGAAATTTCAAATGGAAAACACATGTAGAAATGATTTTTCTTTAATTTTTTGAAAATTCTATAATTTCGGTCAAAATTTGACGGGATTTTCCTTTCCAAAATTGCAATTTTTGAAAATATCTCCGGTTCTATTGGTCGTAGCAACCTGGGGTTCATCTTAAATGGAAGGTGAACTTATTTTCCATCGATTTAAGTAGTTCAAAATTTTTTCATCGATTTCTCAATGACTTGTAGCTGATTTTCTAGAAATCTGTTTTTGCTCTTTATTAATTCGAAAAATCGATAATTTGTTTTTTTTACAACTGTATGAATCGATGGAAAATGAGCTCACCTTTCATTTAAGACTCGCCCCAGGTCGCTACGACTAACAGAACCGGAAATATCCCCGAAAAATTGTAATTTTTCAGAAACAAAAAGGATTTCACTTTCAAATTTTGTCGAAGAAAATCGATTTTTCGAAAAAATTGAGAAAAAAACAATTCTGGCACATGACTTACATCGGAAATTTTCTCAGCTTTCCAATGGAATCATCAGAAAAAACTTATCTCTAACATTTTCATTGATTTCGAGTGATTTTCATAATATAAAACATCAAAACTGAAGTGTTTCCCTTTCACACCTTCTCTTCCCTTTACCCCGCCTTCCCTTAATTTAATACTCAATATTAAATCGTCGGCCTAGAAAAAAAAAAGACGTAAGTGCCATTTTTTTCATTTTTTTTCTTTAATAACAGAAGGGCGAATTTTTTTTTCGCTTTATCGATTGTGCTCGACTTCGCCGATCATTTGGAGCTTTTTTTTCTTGATTAACAAACAGGCGTATCTCCAATTATTAATATAAAAAGGGCGTATCTTCCTCACAAACGCCTTTTTGTTATTAATTAACTTCCCGATAAGGGAAGTTTATGTAATGACCCCGAAAATGGAAAATCGATTTTTCGATCGATCTCCATGTTTTAAGACCTCCCCAAGATTTTTTGATAGTTTTTACGATCATGTCTGTGTGTGTGTGTGTGTGCGTGTATGTGTGTGTGTATGTATGTGACCAATTTTTTCGTTCACGTTTTCTCGTTAATCAATAACGCGATCGAGATGATCGATGTTGCAATCGAAGCATCTCGATATAGATTCGATCTGATTATTTTTTGATTGAAATAGATACAGTACTTTCTTAGTTTTTTAAGAAAAACATTATTAAATTTTTCTCAACTTGCCTGAAAGTGAAGTCTATGCACTGACCCCGAAACGGAAAAATCGATTTTTCTATTGATCTCCACATTTTGAGATCTCCCCAACATTTTTTGACAGTTTCCACGATTATGTCTGTTGTTCTTTATCGTTTTTATCATTCATCATTTTTTCAAATAGTAAATGAGAAAAATTATCAGGAAGTTCTCAGTGCGGCTTGAAGTCACACTCATCACAATACATTCTCGCTAATTCCTTCTTATCAGCAGTAACGCACTCCTCCTTTCGCGAGCGAGCGTAGCGAGCGAGCAATTATGCACCCCACTTCGCGAGCGAGCGAGGCGAGCGAGCAACTGCACACCCCTAGTTTTATTCTCAATTGTGCGATTCTGCTTTTTTTTTCATATATTACTTTCAGTGTTGTGTATAGGTTTCTCTTTTTGTACGTCCCCCCATTATCTGATTCCAGTTTTTCTCCCAGTCTAACTACCTGCCTTCTCCTATTTCGCACTCTTTCCTGCCCTATTTGCGAGCGCCATAGATCGACTTTCTATTACTGCACCACATTTGCCGTGAACCAGGGGAAACCATGGAAGGCCCTGGATCAGCGCAGTCGGATTCATACAGAGCCTTAATGTGCCTTTCTGTCACGCTGACGAGAAAGGCACTTTAATTCTCTGTAGTCGCACCTCACCGCTCAGTTTGTTCTTCGAATCTGTGTACGGCAAGCGGTCACCCATCCAAGTAGTAGCCAGACGCAATGCTGCTTAACCCGGTAGATCCGCCGAGCCGTACCCAGACCGAACAACCAAACTGCCGGTGCGCGATCCTGCTATATAATTTATAATAACAAAAGGGCGTATGTGTTGCACATACGCCTTTTTGTTATTGAATAAATCAGGGAGATGAAGCTAAAAAAAAATTAATTACAAAAAGGCGTATATGCTGCACATACGCCCTATTCCTGCTAGGATTGGCAAATACGCACTTTTCTTACTCAAATTTTAAATTCGTTTCTTTTCCATCACTGAAGCATGAAAAACATTTTCAGAGGCATTTTGCACATACACCCTTTCCCCTCTGAAGTTTTTGGCGCTTACGCCTTTTTGTTTCTAGGTCGACGAAATAACAAAATTATTCACCAATGATGACAATAATCCATTCCATAAAAAGTTGCCAAGACTCGATCGATTTGATCTCCAATTATTATGATAAATGTTAAGCAACAGCCAAATGAATATATTGTCACACACATTCCGCAGATAATTAGTGATTTTGGTCCACATAATCCAGCCAAAGTGTCTGGCATTGATGAAGTATTTGTTATATCACTGCATGCAGCGAGAATAATTAAAGCTCCAGTTATAAAAACAAGAAGAATCAATTGAATTATCACAGCCGATGGTATTCCACCGGATTTATCAAATGCCAGTGGAAAATTCAGTAATCCAGCACCCAGTGTTGCATTGACGATAAGGAAAATCGTACCAAGTACTCCAGTTCCTGAAGAAAAATTTCATTCATGATAGTGAAAATAGTATGAGACTGAAAAAAACGGACATGTGGCAATTTTTATAATTCTTAAAATTTTTATTGCAAGGCCATATTTTTAGTTGAGGCAAAACATATTGGTACAAACTTTAAATTTACTCTTTTTTCTTCTGATTTGATTGAAAAATGGACTTGTAACAAAAATCAAAAAATTACATTATTAGTTGAATCATTGGATAATTATTGTATTGTTTCTTTTCTTCAACAGATAAATTATTCTTGAAAAAAATGGAAAACATATGCAATTTTGTAAAATTTGCAGAACTACAAGTACAATATTTTCTTAGATGAATTACTTGATCAAAGAAATACAAGAAAAAATGAGATTTGTGCTAATCCCATTATCAAAAAATCGCAGATATCTGAAAATTCCTCATTTCTATGGTTTTTAACGAATAAATTATTTAAAAATATATTATAAATATGTAAATGTAGGATATTCGAAAAGCTACAGGTGCAAATTTTTCAAATATTTTTTTATTATAATTTATTAGTTTGAAAAAATGCAAAAAAAATAGGAGATGCTTGCTAATTTTATTATCATTAATTAATTTACTAGTTGAAAATAATTTTGTAGTTGGTTTTTTTAATAATATCTCGGTAAATAATAGAAATGCGCTCTTTTTGTCCGAATACTGGTTTGTAGCCATTGGAATTCTCTACAAAATCGTCTATAGCCAAAAAGGGTGTATCTCCATTAGTTTTTGAGATTCTTCTTAAAAAATGAATAAATAAAAATGTCATTTTTTTGTTTCATCTCTTCACGACTGAATTTTTCAACTATTTGACTGAATATATCTCGGAAACTAAGCGAGATAGGGCAATTTCGTCTAAATATTTTTCTGTACAGAATTTCAAGAGCTGTAAGAAAGGTTTTCACTAAAATCAACCTATCTCCCTTAGTTTCCGAGATATACTCAAAAAATGAAAGACCAAAAAATTTTATTAGTCTGAAAATGTATTTGTTTCTTGGGAATAACTCAGAAACTAAGGGAGATAGAGCGATTTTGCCTGAATCCTTTTTTGTAGCCTTCGAAATTCTTTACAAAATCACTCTGAGACAAAAAAGGCGTATCTTCATTATATATCGAGATACAACAATTTTCAGAAGAATCAACTTCTTCTCAAATCTAAAAAAAAAAAATTATGACAGAATTTATTATTTGCAACAATGAACTTATAATACTAATAATTACCTCCATTGTTAGATGATCTCCCTGATGAGCTGTCAATACGAACTTCTTCTGTAGTATCAATGAGTCTATCCTCTCCTGTCATGAAACTCATTATTTTTTTCTTATTTCCCTAATTAATTAAAAAATGCTAAATCAATAAAGTGAAATTTTTTGTTTTTACAACGAACTTTTTTACATGGAGTGTAAATTTTTTATGGACAAATAAAATTAACGATACACTTTGTAACAAGATTACACACAGGTCATTCCTCATAATCTGGACTGAGGAAATATCGAATTCTCTGTTGAGGTCGAGAGATTAATTCTCTTGGGGAAATTATTGTTTTTCTCTGTTTGCTCTTATTTCTAGTTACTTTCATTGTTTGGAAAAATTTTATTCTCAAGACAGCTGTTGCGCCGTGACATTCAGAGATTAAAAATAAATATAAACTTGTTTTTATTTCTTTTTTTTTTCTCTTCGCTTATTTGATTTGAATATACGACTGGAATTCCCCTGGCGTCAGCAATTAAAACTAAAAAAAGTGAGTGAAATTTTTTTTTTTTTTTTTTTTTATTAATTAAGTGAAATTTTTAAATTTGAATTTTTTTATCGTTCACTTTATCTGTTTCTTACTTCCGAATGGAAGCTATGTAATCATCAGAATTTTCGATTGTAATTTTCTTAATAGGAGATACTAAAAATGATCTCAATAGAAAGAAAATGATATCTTTAGCGCATGCATATGTGTGTGCGTATGTCTGTGTGTGCATAAAATCTCAATTACAGCAAAATGGTTTTATAAAAAAATTTAATGTTATGTAGAAAACTTCTTCTCGACGGATTCTATTTCTTAAGCTTTATTTGAAGAGAATCCGATCGGTTCTTTTTGAGATATGTCCATTTTTTGAAAATCCATCTTTAATGGAATTTCTGGAAACTATTCAACTGATGTTATTTATACTCATATATTATCTCGAGAGTTGTATCGGCTAGATGCCTGTCAATTTTGAGCTCATTCGCATGATTAGTTCTCGAGGGATTGGCGTTTTAATGAATTTCTTCAAAATTCGATATTTTGATAATGGTTTGAGAAAAGTTGTATCACTTCCAGTTGGAAGCATATTGCTAAAGTATTAGCCGAAAAAGCTATATCAGTTGGAAAACTGTACTATTATCCAAATAATTTTTTCATGGAAATTTAACAATAATACCCGAAACTGCGTTAATTTTTTAGAACTATAATTTTCTGTTAATCTTTTTGCAGATTTCCAACTAATCGAAAAGGTCAATTTTTCTCGATTAAATATTCATAACTCTTGAAAATATAGGGATTTAAAAAAAATAAACTACAAATTTCGATCATTATGATTGAAATTCCCAGACTTTTCCCTGACTATTCTAGAAAATTCAAATTTCGTGACTTTCCCAGGTTTTCCGGGTCAATCGCTACCCTGAGAGAAAATGTGAAATAGCAAAATTCGATTTTCTTCAATTGTTTTCTGAGAAAATCTCGGAAACTAAGCGACGTAGAGCGATTTTGATTGGATCATTTTTTTATGGAGAATTTCAAGAGCCACAGACAAGAATTTCGGTAAAAATCACTCTATCTCGCTAATTTCCCGGGTATATTTGAATGATTGAAAAATTTAATTATTAGGTAAAACAGAAAAAAACTATTTTCTTCATGGATTTTTCAAAAAATATCTCGGTAATTAGTTGAGATACAGCCTAGTCGAGATATTGTTTTCATCCTTTTGTATAAAGAACTTTAATAGCTGAAAATCAGGATTAGGCCAAAATCATTCTATCTCGCTTAATTTCCGAGACATTTAATGAAGAAAATAATTCAAAAATGCAATTATCTTAAATAAAACAGAATAAGTAATTTTCCTCTTTCACTTTATCAAAATCTTTCAAAAAATAATAGAGATACCTCTTCACCCAAATCATTTTTTACAGAAAATTTCAGGAGCTATAAAAAAAGATTCAAACAAAATCGTTCTATCTCCCTTTCTTCCCGCGATATTCCCAAAAAAAAAAAGTTGAAAAACCCCGATTTTCACTATTTACCCCCTAAAACCATGATTCACCTCAAAAACCTCTCCAAAATAATTTTCAAAAAGTTCCACAACGAGCCAAAACCCCTCTCACCCTCTCCACAATTCTCACCCTCGTTTTCCCACAACCTCTTTCATCCCCCAAAAAATCCCACTTCCAAAACTCCCTAAAAATTGTAAAAAATACTTTATTTTATTCACATTATGTACATCTCCCCCTAATTCGTCTCCTTAAATAATGACAAATTGTTCATACAACAGCTCTCTGATCTTGTAGTAGTCCTCGGAGACCGCTCCTTCAAACACCACCTTTCCCGCCTCCTCTTTCCTAACAGCTATAGTGTCATTGCAGCACCACAAGACACCTCCGCTCAATTCCGATGGAATATTATGTTTATTAAGGATCTGCTTAAAGTCCGATAGTTTCAATTCATTAATAAAAATCGCCTGATGTCCAGGAACTTGATTGACAGGCAGCGGTTCCAGAGTCATGATCTTCTCTGTCTCATCATTCTCATCGGCAACAGCATCCCTGCAGACCTGTTCCCTGGCAGCTATCATTGCGTCGACCCAGGCGACCTCGTAACCACCTCGCACCTTCTGGAAATTGAGGCCAGAAACTAGTGCATCAGTGAGTCTGATCTGATAAATATGTGTCTCTGTAGTGGCGTCGAGTGTCTCTCCACGTCCGGGGATGAAGACCCTTGCCCCAACGGCCTGCGCATGTTGCGCGAGAACATCGCAGTCCTTTGAAGAACCTCGGACTAGTACAACTCGCCTGTATTAAAAGAAAAATAAGGAAATTAGATGATTGCTCTTTTATGCAATATTTTGGGGGAAATAGGGTAGTTAATGGAAATACGCCCTCTCTGCCCTAAGATGGTTTTTCAGAGAATTTCGATAGCTACAAAAGAGGATTTGAGTAAAAAGGACGTATCTCGCTTGATTTCCGAGATTTTCATGAAAAATTGAGAAAATCCATTTTTGAATAGTTCTTTGAGGAAAACGAGGAAAGTATTAGAGATACAACCGTTTTACACTCGGACGGTTTTTGTAGCTCTTGAAATTGTCTACAAAGAAAAGATTGGGGCAAGAACGCTTTATCTCGTGATATTTCAGTTCCCGAGATATTAAGAAAAGAAGAATGGAAAAAATCGTAAGAATCAATTTTAATGGAGATACACCTTTCTTGCCCTAATTCTATTCTGTAGCTTTTGAACTTCGCAAAAAAGCAATTGCAACAAAGTCGTTCCATCTCGCTTAGTTTTCCGATATATTAAAAAACGAAGTTTCCGAGATGTTCATCTGAAGAAAATGACAAAAATGGAAATATTCGATTTTGATGGAGATATATACGTCCATTAAGCCCTAATTTTTTTTTTCTAGAGAATTTCAAGAGCCTCAAATAAGCAATAGGACAAAAAACGCTTTATCTCGCTAAGTGTCGTCCGGACAAGCACAACTTGCCTCGGCCTCAGCTGCGCCAGAATTTTCTGCAGAGACTCTCCATCCGATCTTCCCTCGAAGTCGATGTAAGTGATCGATGCATTGACCGCAATCGTCTTCATCACCTGCACGCACTTTGTCGGTATGTCCGAAGAAATTTCCGGTTGCACTGCATTCTCGTCAGTTTTAATGTCAATGCTCATTTTATTGTCCTCCATTTCGGGTAACGCGTCTGCCATCTTGTAGTCCTCCGGATTTATAATTTCTCCGTATTCGTCGATTTTTATCTTTTCCTCATGAAACGGAAACATGGGGTACTGCTTCTTGTTCTGCTTGAAGAAGCCCTGTTTCGTTTCCTGCTTCACCAGAAGGTCGTGTCGTCCCATCTCGATCTCGTCCTCTGACTCCGAGCTAACATCCGCGATTTCCATATTCTCTTGCTTTAGGTGGTAATCATGGTACGGTCGATGAAACAGAAAAAAACGAGAATTTGCAGATTAGTTTCCAATTAATTGCTGATAATTCGGGGAAAAGTGCTTTAATTTACCCGAAAAAAGTGATTAAACTTTTTAAGACTCATATCTTCAGCATGTGAATATAATTAATTTTGTTTCTCGAATTCCTTTTTCATGTTACTAATCTCCTATCACATGCATGAGATAGAGAGAGAGGCAAATAGTTACGACTACCCTCTCATTGAAATTTCTCAATAACTATACGGTGAATCGAAGATTTTTTTCTTCTATTATTTAGTTAAAATGTTGTTATCTTCGTCAATTGTTTTGAAATAATGGCTCAACCCTGTGGTTTTTTAGTAATTTCGTTATTTCTGTCCGATTCGGGGAGTTTCCCCTCCACCACCGGTATTTTCAGTGACTTTCATAATTCACATTTTCCCTTAAACTGAAACTGGTGAATGAACCGGAACTATCGGATGATATGCGATACTTCGAATTTAATGTGAGATATCACATCAATTCATTGATATCTCGAATTTCACGCGAGATATCGCATCAATGAATCGAATGTTTGAAATCGATCTATCAAAAGTTGTCCCTTGAAACTAGAATTAAGTGCGAAGAATCATAGATTGAATCCAAAATTCGATTGCTCGAATTTTGACATCGTATTCGATGCGAGATATTGCATCGATTAATCGAATATTTGGAATCGACCGTTCGAAAGTTGTTGTTCTTTTAAAAAAAAAGAAATATCGATGCAGCCGTTTTCTCTTTACTAGTCTCATGAACTTTAAAGAAAATTCAGAAAAACATAGAAAAATATCATACTTAAGGGATAACGGAAGACCCAGTAAATTATGTTTCATGATTATGATTTTTTGCATTAAATAACAAAAGCATCGACTTTCTAATTCCCCGCCTGAGCCGTTGCCAATACCATCAAAATATTAACAAATATAGTTAAACAATTGGTTTTGGAAATTCAATAAATATGAGGCATTTCGTTGCCTCTAAATGGTGCTCAAAGAAAATAAGGATTCAACTGTACTAGACTCCCCTTAGCTATTACCTTAATCTGCTCCTGCTTCGCCCGTTCCCTCTTCTGATGTTCCTCCAGTTCCGCCCCCTCAAGCCTCACCCTCTTCCTGACCTCCAACGTGATGCTCCTATTCCCGCCATTCTCCATCAAATCCCTCGCAAGTGTCCCCGGGGACGTGCGACTAGTGATAATGATGCTATTTTGAGGATTCCCACACCACTGCAGGAACAAGTCCCTCGAGAATCCGCACTCCATGTCCGGGGTACTAGCGAGAACAACCTTGGGACTTGGCACCTGATTCAGCTCGTTCATGCTATGACACAGCTGAAGATGCTTGAAATGAAATGGGTTGTTCCTTGCACCCTCGAAGCTCTTCATCAGCTTGTCGCTCATCCACTCGATCTGCGACTTTGCGAATTCTACGACATTATAGCTTACGTTGTTCAGTAGCGCGAGCGAATACGCGAGAAGCCCTGACTCCTTGTTTCTCCAGAGCTGGTCCAGCATGTGCGCAAGCTCCAGGACCCGTCCTGCCGTGTCCACCCCTACCAGGACGCTTCCCCCTCCCCTTAATGTCTGCAAGATGTTCGTCATCAGCTTCTCGTCTCGCGTGCGTCTTCTTGCCTGTTGATAAGACGCGTTAAAAGCGTCTGTGATCAGTAAGGACGGCCGCTGGAGCCGCTCCAGCTCGCATCCATTCAAATGCCGCTCTTTTTTGTGGTTAAAGTCAACGGCGTAAATGATGTCCTCTTCTCCGTCCTTTACGATCTTCCAGATTGTTCCCCCGATCATGTGACCTGCCGGTAAGGGTGTTAACGTCACACCGTAACCCTTACCCTTCATGGAAACACTCTGGTTGTACTTCAGCTGGACGATCTTGTCGAAGGCTGCGTCGACGTCGTCCAGGGTGAAGAGGTCAAAGTCCTCCATGTTGTGGCGGGACTGATACATGTCGTACATGAACATCTGACCCATCTTGTAGACGGGGATGGTGGCGTAGATTGGGCAGTTTAGCCCGCATTTACCGACCAGGTAGGGGAGCGCTCCCAGGTGTAGGGGGTCTGGGTAGGAGAGGAGGACTGCGTCTATCTGGTGCACGTAACGCTTCAGCTCTTTCATGAACTCCTGGTCGTACTTCTCGTTCCAACCGCAGTCCAGGAGAATTCGCAGCTCGTCCACCTGGAGAATGTAGCAGGGCGGTGACTCGTCCATTGCACCGGATATCGCGTGCAGTTTTATTATTGATGTCATCATTTTTGGATGGGTTGTTTGAGATCTGGGGAAAGGGAAAGAAAATTAAATTTGCTTTGAAGTTTGAGAACTTTTGGAAAATTCAGAGAAATTAGAAAATTTATGAAAAATTCGAAAAAATTAGAGAATTTTAGAAAAATGTTTTTTTTTTCAAATTGGTGAATTTTTGGAAAATTGGAAAATTTTCGAAAATCAGGATATTGTGGAAATTTTAATTTTCTTTAGAAAATTATCAACTTCTTGAGAATTAGAAATTTTTCGAAGAAAATAAAAAAAATTTGAAAAATTTATTTACCTGATTTTTTGTGGAGATTCTGTTTTTTTGTGAGGTTGGTGTTAACCTCGAAATGTTGAGGGAGCCGGTGCACAAGGTGGTGGAGGGTTTTTACGGTTTCCACATCCTCGTGGTTCTTTTGACTTTAAATTGTGCTTTCTCAGATTTTCTTTCAATTGCGTTTTCAGTTAATTGTGAATTATTTATTCATTTGAAGTGGTGAAAACGTTTTGAATGCAGGGAGTTGTTTTTTCCGACGATTGCGAGTGAGGCGCTATCTAGCGGCCATTTTGTGTCGTGGGTTTAAGATGGTTTAAGACGAGAGACAATATGGCGGAAAGTGGCGGGAAAAGGCAGGAGTGCATAAACGTGAAGATAGCGGAACATTTTTCAATACCGCGCTTTTTCTCAACGAGAATCAGTATTTTTAAAATTCGCGCTCTTTCAATGAAAAAATCAATATTTTTGAAATTCGCGCATTTTAAACGAGAATCAAGAATCAATATTTCCTAAATTCCCGCTTTCCCAACTAAAGTTAATATTCTTAAAATTCACGCATTTTTAATAAAAATCAATATTTCTGAAATGTGCACTTTTCAACAAAAATCCACATTTAAAAATAGGGAAATGAAGAAAAAACTCATTGTCTTCAATTAATGGAAACACTTAAGTGATTATTTATTTATCATTTTTCTTTTAAATCGTAAAAGGATATTTTTTCTCATAATTCTAAATAATCTGGAATAACTAATCGCTGTCATATAAAAGGGATTTATTACATAAATTGATAATAATAAATTTCTCCTTAATTATCAATAAAAATGATATTTTCCCTCGGATACTCACATTAATTAATAACTATCATAGAAAGTAGAAAAAGTGTTTAATTATCATTATTATTATATTATTATTTTATACAATATTCGAGATAAGGACAAAGTTATTGAATAAACTTTTTTCTTTTTTCATTCAATCATTGAAATTGAAACATTAATTTAAATCTCATTAAATTGAATTATTCATTAATTCATCAATTAATACTAGTGAAAAAAGCGCTAGCACCTGAACTTAAGAAATTGGCAGGATTTTAACGGAGATGAAAGCAATTTTTTTTTTAATCAATTATTTCTTTTAATCAATTTTTCTTCTTAAATCAATCATTTTTTTATCAATTTTTGTTGTTACACATTATTTCACCTCATTTCATCAAGTAATTTCAATTTTATCAATTATTAATTAATATAAGTTGAGAAATTATTTGCTGAATTATTACAATTTTAATTCAATTAATTAATTAATCAATTAAACTCTGAGATATGCCCTTTTTGAATTGAGGAAAAAAAATGATTAAAAAATTGTGCAAATAGATTTTTTTTTGCACAAATTTAATTACTTTGTCCTCATGCTTTGGTTTATCGTCATGTATTTATTATTATTATTATTATTATTATGCATTAATACTATTATTATATAAATTATCATTTATTGTTTTTTCTTTTCATTTCAGTTTCTCTTTTCTTTTTCTTGTAAATTATTGCGGTGGGTTATAATGCCATCTCGAGATTTCTTAAAAAATGGAGTATTATTATTATTTTTATTATTATTATTTATTTATTTATTCGGGAGTGGCTTAATTTCTATGGACCTTTTCAGCATCGACGCAATCCTCTGGACAAATATTCTCAAAGAATATATATATGCGTTTATAATTCACTTTTTTTTCTAGCTTATTGTATCAGTGATATTTTTATGTGATTACATTATTAATTGATTCGTTGAGAGCAATGAAAAATTAAGGAGAAGCATTATTTTTTTGAAAAAAGAAAAAAAAAGGAAATTTTGAAATTTAGAGCAAAAATTGTATAAATTACTTTTTTTGTAGATTTTTATTGGAGAATATCCCGGGAGAATAATGGAGATACGTCTTTTTTACATTATTTTTTATGTAGACAGTTTCAGGGGCCCAACAAGTGTTTGCAGGCAAAAAGGGCGAATCTCCATTATTTTTCAAGATATTCTCAAGAAAAGATCAACAAATAGAAATTTATTTTTTTACTCTTTTATCACTGAAATTCGTCATTTGTTTTCGGCTAATATTTCAGAAATTAAGCGAGATACGCTCTTTTTAGCCGAATGCTTCTTTGTAGAGAACTTTGAGAGGTACAAGAATGTATTCGAGCAAAGAGGGCGTATGTCCATTATTTTCCGAAATATTATCAAAGAACGATCAGTAAAAAAAAGGACTTTTACATTTTCACTACTAAATCCTTAAAATTTCACAATCTCAATATTTTTCTTTTCTCTTACACTAATTTCTCCCCATTTTTCAGTCTCATCAACTCAAAAGGCATGAGTACACAATTAGCGTCATATATCGTAATTAATTTGCCCATTCTTAATTAATAATTAATAACGAAAATCAGAAATTTTAAAACTTCAGTTACACATTTTTTTTCTTTTTTTTTTCTTTCCCTAAAATTAATTGAAATTATAAATTATAAATGAATTATATCGAACATTCTTTTGCAATCTGCTTTATAATTATGAAAATTTATAATTAAATAATTACGACTAATTGTTATGCACCACAAATATTTCAATTTTTTTTTTTTCAAATTCGTTTCATTTCATACTCTCGTTGCATCGTTAAAAACAAATCACTCGCTCTCAGGAACATTTATTTATTTTTCCCAATCTTTATTAATTTCAATCTGTTCATTGAGTTAAGGGCAGAAGTGAAAATCTTGTTTTTTCGTCGGATAAAAAATAAATTACATCAATGAAAAGAGAAAAAATCCATCAACTTATCTACATTTTATTTCGATGTATTCGTTATTTTTTTTCATTTAATCGTTTCATTAATTATTTTTCGCTCTAAACACGACCATTACTCGGGATTACACGGTTAATTAGATTATAACGACTAGAAAACATTTTTTATTGTTTTTTTTTGTGAAAAAAAGAGGGGGCGTATACATTTGCAGTATCAAATCCTTTCTATTCCTTAGTTCCTAAAGGATTCTTTTTTTACACAGAAAAATGCATTTTATTTGGAGAGATTTCCATCTTTTTTTCTGATTAATGTCCTCAAGTGATTAATTAATCAATTTTTTTATTTAAGAAAAAATATGTTGTTAACTTAATGAATGAATTTTCATTTTTTTGATTTAATCAATGAATTTTCTTTTTTTCCATTCAATAAATGAATTTTCTTTTCTTTAAATCTAATCAATGAATTTTCATTCTTATCATTGAATAAATGAATGTTATTTTTTTTTTAAAGTAAATAAATGATTTTTTTTTAAATTAATTTTTTCAGTTTTTGGAGTGTGTTCAGTTTTATGTTTTTTTCTGTGTAAAAAAAAGAAATTATCGCACCGATTGGATTGGTCACAGATTGGTGTAATTACAAAGCACAAATGTGGCGTAAAAAGCATGTCGAAATTCCATAAAATTGTCATCAATTCCCACTTTTCTCTATAAAAATTACAAATATCCCATCAAATGTATTTTTTCTTTTTCATCTTTTAAATCTTTAAAGAATCTACGAAAATATGGTCATGCGTTAACACAATATTCTTATTCTCAAAAATTCCCTGTATATAATCTACTCATATATCCGTAATAAATTTTTTTTCATTTCCACATTTAAAGCCAATCAAAGACGAATAGAGAAATGTTATAATTTTTTAATAAATTTTGGAGTGAAGAGGTGAAATGAGTCTATTTTTTCCCTCATTCCTCTGAAATATTTCAAAAACTAGTGGAAATACGCCCCTTTTACCCATGTCCTTTTTTTGTAGCTCTCTCAATTTTCTAGAAGAAAAGGATTCGGGCAAAAAAAGCGTATCTCCATTGGTTTTCGAGATATTCACCAAAAACTGATGACAAAATTTACTAGTGAAAAGGAAAAACAGAAAAACGATTTTTCTTCGTTTTTTGTGAAAACATTTCGGAAATTAATGGAGATACATCCTTTTGATTCGAAGGTATTTTCGTAGAGAATGTTGAGAAGAAAAGAAAGTTTAAGGCTAAATCACTCCGTCTCGTTTATTTACCAGAATATTAAAAAAAAATTATTTTTTTTCATTTTCCACTGATGAATTTCATAGTTTTCCTCAAATATCTCGGAAACCGGTTGAGATAGAGTGATTCTACCTCGATTCTCTGTTGTAGCTCTCGAAATTTCTCTGTAAACAAAGTGTCCCAAAAGAAAAAAGACCTATCTCCATTGTTCTCCGAGTTATTCTCAAAAAATGACAAAATTTTATCATTCATTTTTGGTGGATATCTCAGTAAATGATGGAGATAAGCCCTTTTCACCCTAATACCTTTTTTACACCTCTTGAAATTCCACTCCAAAAACGCTGAATTCAATCACCCTATCCCCCCTCTTCCACCCCCTCTCCAAAATATCAGCAAGAAAATGCTCAAAAAACACTCTTCACCCCAAATTCTTCCTCCCCTCCCTCCATAAATCCTTAACCTCCTCCCTCATTACTATGGACTTTTTCAATTTTTCTCGCCAATTCTGGACTCATATGTGGATGTGGAAATGGTATAACTGGTTTCCTCAAAATCGTCGGCTTGACTTTGACTTGTGGCTTGAAGGAAGACACTTGCTGGCTGCCCCCAGTCAGTCTCATGTCCGCAAATTTCGCAGCAATCATGGGCGTTGATCTCGGTGGCAGCGGTGATCTCAGTGCAGCATCACTTGACAATTCGCTGCTACTTGCAGATCTTATAATCTCATTATTCCCCCCCTCCTCGTCTTCCCCCCCAATTAGACTCTTGATCCTCTCGGAATTATTTGCACACGTTTTCGTATTTTTTTTCAATGTGCACTGATTTTGTTTGGCAAATCTTTCGGCTGCTGTGCTCATGTCCGGAGACTCTGGACCACCGGACTGTTGTCCGGGAGACTGGGGCGATTGATAAACCGTCGACGTATTGTCGTCGTCTGAACTGCTCAAACTCGACGAAGACACGGATTTTTTGTTCTCCTGTGACGTCAGAGGCAAATCCATGACGAGATCCGGTGTTTGCTTCTGTCGCATGTCCCGAAACTCCTGGAGAACTCGCAGAGATTTGGGGGTTGGGGGGATGGGGGGGATTAAGTTGTTTTGGGAGGTTGCACGTCGTTGCCACAACTCACGATTCGCAGAAAATGTCTTTGTCACTTCACCGTCATCGGACAGAGAATTTTCCGAGTGTTGCGAGCCCTCGAGAACACTCTGCGATTTCCACTGTTGTTTTCGCGATTTTGGGGAGTTGTTGGGGGGGTCGTCGTGGGGGTCGTGGTCCTCGGGAAGCTGATCTTGGTCACTTGACGTCGAGAGCGAGTCCAGGAAATCGTTGACACTCTCGTTCTCGTCGGCCTCTTCCGAGAATTTTTCGGCATCCGGCGTTGAGACAGGCAACTTTGATGTATTCTGGAATTTAGAATAATTTTAGGATTTTTGTGAAGAGGGGGGGGGGGTGTGAGGGTGATGTATGGGACAATGAGGAAATTTTTTCAGTTTTTCGATTTTTTTCTCAGTCTTTCGATTTTTTTTTTGAATTTGAGATTTGTTATTTTTTTATTTTAATACTTTTTTGAAAAAAATTGCTCGAAATCGATGGAAATATTTAAGATAGGATTTTTCTGATGATTTCATTGAAAAGCTGAGGAAATTTGCGTTGGAAAACATGTGTGAAAATTCATTTTTCGATCATTTTTTGAAAATTCTAGGTTTTTAGAGAGAAATTGGGGCTCTCACTCTATGCGATTGAGAAATTTCACTTCTTCGGGGATATCTCCGGTTCTATTGGTCGCAGCGACTTGGGTTCGATCTTGAATGAAAGGTGAGATCATTTGCCATCGATTCATGTGGTTTCAACAAATAATTATCGATTTTTGAAGGAATGCTGGAAAAACTGATTTTCCTAAAATGAGCTACAAGTCACTAAAAAATAGATAAAAAATTTTCAGAACCCCATAAATCGATGGCAAATGATCTGACCTTTCATTCAAGATCGATCCCAGGTCTCTGCGACAGATAGAACCGAAGATATCCCTGAAGAACTTGAATTTTTTCAATTTTGAAAACTCCCACCCCTTTAAATCCCCCCCCCCCCCCCCCAAAAAACTAGAATTTTCAAAAAAATTCAAAACAATAAATTCCGACACATGTTATCCAGCTCAAATTCCCCCCCCCCCCCCTCCCCCGTTCCAATGGAATCATCAAAAAAATTCCACCTCCCACCGCTTCATCAGAATCCCCAATTTTACCCCACTTTCCCCTACAATTTCTTGAAAGTTCTCATCCAAGTATAAAAAAAACTGGAAATAATGGAAAAATGTTGAATAATATGGAAAATTAGTGCCGAAAGAATTTGGAATGCCAATTTGAAAAAAATGAGTTTAAATTAATTTTCGCAATATTAAAAAAAAATTCATGCAAATTTCTAATTTATTATCATGCAAATTTCGATGAACATCTTCAACTACTTTCAACACTACACCAATATATTTGTTTTTTTTTTTAAACAATGTAAAAACTGTTCATGAAAACTGATACGAGCCATGAAAAATGAAATTTTGAAAAAATACATAATTCGTGATTTTTTTTCTTTCGATAATTTTTATGTGAGGTGAGTATGAAAATTTCACAGATAAAAATCTATTTTCATTTTCTTTCAGATTTAACTTAATTTATTTTCCTCCTCATTTTCTTGTGAATATCTTCGTAAATAATGGAGATACGCCCTTTTTGTTCTGAGACAGTTTTGTAGAGAATTTCAAGAGCTACAAAACTACCTTAGGGCTAAAGAGGCGTATCTCCATTATTTATCGAATTGTCCTCAAAAAACAGAAGTCAAAAATCCACATCTCCAAAAATTGGAAAATTAAAAAAATATAATAATTAAAAAATCAATCAAATAATGAAATTTAATTAGTGAAAAAATGAAAATGAAATTTTTATCAGCAATAATTACAATGGGTTAAGATGCGGAGGAGATGGAGGTGTCAATACAATTACTCACCTAATTAATAATATTTAAAAAACAATATTTCATGTTTTTTTTCTCTTTTTTTTTCGTTTTTTTTTTAATCATTTATTTAGCTCTCATTGCTCAAAAGTATTTAATCCACGTTGTTTCTGCAATCTTCAATTCCTTTGGTATCATCAACAGACTGATTTTTTTCTACAAACTGAACTTTCATGTTTAAAACGACACTCCCTCCCCTCCGTTAACAATTAAAAAAAAATAATTATAATAAATTACATTGAAACAGAAAAATTTGACATTTGAGAAGAATTTTTAACAAATATTAAATTTTAATTAATTTTAGAAAAACTGTATTAATGAACGGCACACATTACACAAAGAAAAAATTAACACTTCAGCAGTTTTATCGAACAGTTTTTCGTTTTCTTTCTTTTTTCATGAATTTTTCTCAATTTCCATTTGAATTGTCTCTAATTATTATTTTCGAGAGAGACCTAAACATAAATCTGGAAAACAGTAAATAATGAAAACAGAAAATTTTTTAAATTATATAAAAGAAAAAAAAAACCATTATCCAATTTTCACACATAAACAATCACAAACACACACACAGGCAAACAAAAAATAAATTATTTCAATTAATAAAGAGATTTAAAAAAAAACAAATTGTGAAGAAAATGGCAGACATGCATGTAGGCACACAAGGGCTCTTCCACTTTTCCTCAAATATTTATTTTGAAGATTTTCAACGTTCATTTTATTTACAAATGTGTATCGTACAGAGTTTACGAACTAACTGCAATAAAATCTAGGGGCAAAATTGATTAAGATTTCCATATATTTTTTTTGCGTATTTCAGTGAGATTCCTGTTGTCAGTCGAGTCGTTTTTTAAGAATTTCGATTTTTTTTTCCTAATGAAGTCATGATTAGTTTAATGAATAGAGAAATTCAGTCTTTTCAGTTATTTATATTTAATTATACGGTGAATCAGTAGCGAAGAGGTAAAAGAAGGATAAGTGGATCTTTCTTTGCGAATATCTCAGAAAATCATGGGGATAGGCCCTTCTTTGCTCCAAGGCACTTTTGCGAAGAATTTTAAAAGCCACAGATATGGATTGAGACCAAATTCCTCTATATCGCTCACTTTCCGAGATATTTTCAAAGAACGATCATCAAAAACTGGAATTTTTGGGTGAAACTGGAAATAATTTTTTTTCTCATGAATTTTTGAAAAATCTCAAAAAATAATGGAGATACGCCCTTTTCTGCAAAAATACACTTTTATAGAAAATTTCAGAAGGGCTTCAAGCAGGGATTAGAGCTAAATCGCTCTATCTTGCTTAATTTCCGAAATATTTCACAAAAACGATCATTAAAAAATGGAATTTTTTAGATGAAACAGAAAAATGCCATTTTTTTCATTCCTTTTTTGCGAATATCCCGGAAAATAATGGAGAAACGCCGCTTTTATCCTGAGACATTTTTGTACAAAAATTTTAAGAGATAGAAAAATTGATGAAGATGAAATTGCTCTATCTCGCTTATTTTCCAAGATATTTTCAAAAGACAGACGACAAGAAAGAGTAGTGAAGAGTTAAAACAGAAAAATTCCTTTTTTTTTTTCATTCATTTTTTGAGACATCTCGGAAAATAATGGCGATATGCCCTTTTGATCTGAATCCTTTTTTGTAGCTGTTGAAATTTTCTACAAAAAAAATTTAGAGCATTAAGGGCGTATCTCCATCGATTTCCAAAATATACCTAAAAATCTCTCTTTGCTACTGAAAAATGAATAATGGAATTTATCGAGACTCTCTTTTAAGTAATTGAATTTCGGAAAAAAAGTCTCTCCTGATGAATTTTTATAAGTCTAATCGCCCCGAAGATATTTCCCTAATTATAATAATTTTTTACAATTTTCTTTTTTAATCAATAATTTTGTTTTTAAATCCTGATAAATGCGATATCTCAAAATCTACTAGATTTAGAAAAATTCAAAAGGAAATCTTTTTTGTATAGAATTCATCTTCTCACAGAAAAAGTCTCCTCACATCTTTCCCTAAACCCAATAGTTACTGAGATATTTAAATAATAGTAAAAAAAAACTCCTCATTCCCGAAATTTTGACTGAAAAATTTTGGGGAAGAGACTGGGACAAAATGGATCTGCGAGACAAAACTAATTAGGATTTTTTTTAGCGAGTAAAGGACTTCCTAGAAAAATTTGAAAAAATTCACCAACAATCTAGACATTTTCGAGCATTCTCTCAATTTTTTTCAGATTTTTTCCCGCTAAATTGCTGCATTAAAGAAAAATCCTAGATCATTTCAACCCCTTCTGGTCCATTTTGCCCCAGTCCCCACCTATTTGTGCTGGTAATTGAATCTTAAGCAGTGCATTGTGCTTCAATTGATGCTAGCAACAAAAAGAAGAGAAATCATGCAACTGCGAAACAACACTTGAGATTCATAATCAAAGAAACTGCTTTGAATAAATTATTTAATAATTTGTTTTTTTTTTTGTGCTAAACTGTTGTTTCCAATACCTCTCGACTGATGATGGTCTGTGAGGCACAGGCTGTATTACCAGCTGCCATTGTTAAAATCGAGTTGTTAGCGATAACCTCGGCATTTTGTATAGTACCGGAAGTCGTTACATTTTCAGTTGTATTTGTCGTAGGCCATGCATTGTTGTGATTAATTGTTGGTCCCATCAGTGGTGAATTACTGCTTGATAATGTACTATCAGCTGAGCTTGATGCTCTTCTTCTCATTGACTCTTCACTGGATGATTTTAATAATTCCTTGTCACGCTCTTCGTCCCTTAAAAAATTGAAACAAAAAATATTTTATTGGAATGTTGTTTTAATCCATTTGATTTGTGACTAAATTATGATACGCTTCTTGTGCACACTTTGCGAATTGTGATGGGGGATTTTATGAAATCACTTGTTTTTGCCTAAAAATCGATTATTTTGGGGATTTCAAGAAATTCAATTATTCAATTCATTTTTTTTTTAAATCGTATCGGTATTTTTTTTTAATGAAGAAGAGGATTGATTAATCGAGTTTTCCTTACAATCACCAGAAAAAATCTATTTTCAAGAAAAAAGACGTTCTTGCAGGGATCGATTCAAAATCGCCCGTCAATAATTTTTAGTAAATCAACAAATTAATGGAGATTGATTCAGTGGTCAACTTTTTTGTCATTTGATTTGTGAGAATATCTCGATAAATACTGGAGATGCGCTTCTTTTTGCCCTAAGACGGGTTTGTTCTTCTTGAAATACATTACAAAAAAAAAGATTGAGGCAAAAAGTTTCCTCTTATCCCTTAGTGTCCGAGATGTTTGAGAAAAAAAAATGAAAAAAAAATCAGTCATGAAGTAGACATCATTTTTTCTGTTCTTTTTTGAGGATTAATTCGGAAACTAAAAGACATTCAGGTGATTTTATCCAAATTCTATTAAATTCTTTTGTAGCTTGTAAAATTGTCTACGAAAGGGTGTTTCAGCGAAAAAGAGCGTATCTCCATTTGTGTCCAAGATATTTTCCGAGAGAAAAAGAAAATTCTGATTCAGTCACTGAATTATTTAAATAGTCAGTTTTTTTCCATTTTTACTGACTCCCTCAGATTATTGATCACTCAATTAGAGCGATAACGGTTCAACGACCACTTTATTAATAAACAAAAGAAAAAACGTATGGCCCACCCCTAATCGGGGCATATTATAAAACTGTAAATTATTAATTTCGAGTATTCTTCTATATTAAGTGATGAAAAATCATAAGACGGCGAGATGCTGTTGTTACAGACAGATTATCGCTCCAAAAAACTGTTGTAACAAACTTGAATGTACGTTAGGACGCTTTATACATTCTTAATATTTTTGTACCTACTCTATTTTTTCTTTATTAATAAACGTCTTTAAAAAGGAGAAAAAAGATCACTGAATTACTGCATTTTCTGGGTTTAATCAATGTTTTAATGTTTCAGTGTGGAAAACTTACTTTATTTTGAGCATTATGTATTTGTCAGGAATCAAACCTTCCCTTCCACCCACCGAGCCTCTCCACCAGTCATAACTCACTTGCATGTACAATGTTATTGTATCTCCCTTCTTGAAACTCAATTCACGTTCGGATCTCGCATTAAAATCAAATTGTGCGGTTGCCTCGAGATTCTCTGATTCTGCAGAAGAAAAAAACACTTTTTATTTAAAATATCAATTCTTTATTCAATTAAAAAGGTCCCTGCTCTTCAGACATATCTCAGACAAAACCTACATGTCTTCATTTTCTTTTTATATCTCGAAATCAATCAGTTTCCCGAGAATTTACAAAGAGACCTTTTTTTTAGAAAATTGAGTTCTCTACCAAAAGGGGTTTATTTTTTACGTTCTCCCCTGAAGTAATTAGTTTCCGAGATATCTTTAAAATACTGCATTGAAATTTTCGAAAATTAATTTCTTCCATCAAATTCATTAGAAAATGGAATAAAATTTTTGAAATAAAACAATATAAACTAAAAAAAAATTGTACCATCTTCAGAAGGATAAACTTCAGAGTCCATGTCTTCCTGCACTTGATCAGTCGGTGAATCGCCCACATCTCTGTGAAACCAAAAAAAAAAAACATTAAAAAGAAGAAATAATAAATCAAATCGTCACCTTAGAAACAAAGAGGCATAAGTGCTGCGAATAAACATAGCACTCACGCCCTTTTATTCCCGAAATCATGGAGTGAAAAAATCACATCTTCACCTTAGGAACAAAGAGGCGTAAGTGCTGTGCTTAAGCCTAGCACATACGTCTCTTTGTTTCTAAATTAATGAAATAAGAAAATACAATCGTCGAATCAGAAATAAAGAGGCGTAAGTGCTGTATACAAGCATAATACTTACGCCTCTTCATTTCTAAAGTGACGGAATAAAATGATCGACTTAGAAGTCAATGGGGAGTAAGTGCTATGTATAAGCTTATCACTTACACCCCTTTGTTCCTAAGCTGAAATGAAAAAACATAAATGAGATTACGAGCATGAAAAATCCATAAAATTTCATTACTCACACATCATCTGGTTCTCTGCTGATGTATTTTTCATACTGCATACCTCCAATATCATCAGGGAATATATCCTCGTAAAACGTTATGATATTTTTAATAAGTTCATTAACTTGATTTTGATATTGCACTTGATCTTTGTCCTCTGGTACTGGTACAAGTGTTGGACCAAAGCAAATAGCAAGATTATACGGATCCATCATATTTTCATCGGAAAATTCAGACAAATGATTTAAAAATGCAAATAAATATTTCATAACAATTACAACTGGTCTCGACAAACTCGTTATTAATTCTTTCATTTTAATAACAAATTCTTGTTTAGATTCTAATTGTGCGAGTTCCATTAAATGTTCAAAATAAATTATTGGAAATAATGGCTCACGTAATTCACGTAAATAGAGTTTTAATACACCTGCAACACTGTTAATGTCAGATGCATCAGTAACATCAGCTAATGGATCATCGCCACGTTCGAACCATTCGCGAAAATTATTAATTTCCACTTGTGAACCGGAAACACGGAAAATTCCCTGATGATGAAGACCGTAGAGATTAATTACGCGGATGCAGCTCTTTATTATCAATGGAATCTCTTGATTTGTTGTTTCCAGATACTCCTCGAGGGAACCACCGAATAATTTGGGCTGGCCATTCATCTGCAGACGACCGATGCGTTTTCGACGGGCCTGCTTCTGTTTTGAGGTCGTTATTGACGGATTTGGACTCGCATTTGAACCATCCTGCAGGGACTGACGGATGTATTCTTGTTTTGCGTCCAGACGAGCTATTCGGGAGGTTCCCAGCAGGTATTCACGGAATTTCTGGAAGAGAAAATGAGATTTTAAGAGTGAAAAAGAGGAAATAAATAGGACCGTGGGAATAATTCGAATTATTCGTATCGAATCGAATAATAATGATGAATGATGATATTCGATTCAAACTTCGAGTCGAATAATTCGAATTTCCGAATAAGTAGACTAATTTGAATTTGAATTTTAGAATAATTCAAATTTTCGAATAATTCGAATTCTCGAATATTTCAAATTGTCGAATAATTCGAACTTCGAATTTTCGAATAACTCACATTTTTGATGATTCGAATGTTTCCAAAATTTTAAATAATCCGAGAACTTCGAGTTATTTGAAAATTCGAACTTTTCGATTCCAATGATATTCGATTCGATTTGAACGCTATTTAGCATACCCGTAGAAATGGGGGATTTTTATTTTTTGGGGAGTTTGTTTTCGAGGGATATCGAGGAAAGGAAGGGCGTCAGAGCGATTTTGATGCGAGGTGTCTTGTGGAGAACTCGAAGAACTGCAAAACAAGGATTCGAGCAAAATCGCTCTATCTCGCTTAATTGACCGAAATATTCACAGAAAATGAACGAAGAGAATTTAGTATTGTCATTTTTTTGAGAATATTTCGGAGAATAGAAGAGATAGAACGTTTCAACTTGAAACTTTTTTGTAGAGTCTTTCAAGAGCTAAAATAATGAAAGTAACATCACTCTACCTCACTTGATTTCCAAAAATATCTACCAAAAATGAGTGAAAAAAAATGAAATTTTTTTCTTTTCTTGAGAATAGCTCGGAAATAAGCGAGATAGAGCGATTTTACAATGCAACTTTTTTTTAGAGGATATGAAAAGCTACAAAAAAAAATATTCAAGTAAAATTTCCTCATCTCGCTCAATTTCAGAGATATTTCTAAAGAGAAAAAAGAAACAAAAAATTAATTTTATCAATTTTTGAGAATATTTTTGAAACTAGGACTAAGCGAAATGAAACGATTTTATTCAAAAATATTAGAGTAAAATGACGCTATCTCGCTTAGTTTCCGAGAGATATTGGGAGAACTAATGATGAAATTCCGAAATAAAAGAGGAGAAATTTTTTTTACCACTCTTTTTTGAGAAATATTTCGGAAAGTAAGAGAGGTAGAGTGATTTTATTCAATTCCGTTTTCGTAGGAAATTTTAAGAGCTACATGAGAGAATTCTAGCAAAATCGCTCCATCTCACTTACTTCCCGAAATATTACTAAGAAATGAATGAAAAAAGCTCTTCGTTAGATTTCCATCGTTCGTTTTTCTCAAATATCTCGGAAACTGAGCGAGATGGAGCAATTTCACCTAAACTCTGAATTGTAACTCTCGAGATTTTCCACTTGAAACTACCTTAGTTCAAAAGGAGCATATCTCCATTAGTTTCCGAAATATTCTCCAAAAAAGACCGGAAAAAAACTTTTTCTTGTCAAATATTTTCTAAAAATTTGAATAGAAACCAAAAACAATTTATCATATTACCGTAAGATAAAATTCCTCAGTCTCCTGTCTGTCAGCACGTAATTTAATCTGTACAGTTTCAGGTGGCTTTGATGTTGGAAGAGCATTGTCACCAAAATACCTAGAGCAATCATAATCCTTAGCAGTTAACATTTCAAGTAGACTAGCCTCAGCAGTTTCAAGTGTCTTCCAAACTTCCTCAGACTCTGTTCTAAGTGATGTTACACGCTGTTGTAATTGTGTTAATCTTTGTTCCATTTCATTGTGCAAGATTTTTTGTAATTCTGGTTCTGGTGTATCGTCGCCTCTTTGGCACTGAAATTCAAATTTTTTTGGAATCATAAATGCAGCATGATGTGATTCTAAGAATCTTTGTTTATCAGCACGTGAATCTAATGATCCAACACATGATGCTAATTGATCAGCACCAGTTTGTAATGAACGTTGACGTCCCTCTTCTGCACTACAGTGCATTAATAATGCACGTGCAATGCAATTGTGAAATCCAAAATCCATGCAGTCAATTAAATCCGATAGATCGTCGACAAAATACTTGTGAATTGTTGTGTTTGATGCCTCCAAGCACAAGATGTACTCGTTACGTGCTTTTAGGGCCTTTAACTTTGCCTCTGTGTACTTTGCCTTTCTCTGGAAAATGAAAAAATGAGGAAAATTAAATTTTTTTGATTTTTTAAAATCATTTTTTTTTTCAATTATCAAAATGGTTTTATTATTTTTTTTTTTTTTTATAATTCGGGGAGTAAAGGAGATAGGGCGATTTTGTGCTCAGATGCTTTTGTCGAAAATTTTGAGAACTACAAATAAGGGCGGGATGTGAAAAGGGCGTATTTCGCTTCATTTCTGAGATATTTTAGAAACATATTTTTTTTTTATAATTGTTTTAGAAACATTAATGATAAAAAATTGAATTTTCTGTTTTTTGTCATTCGATTTTAGAAAATATCTCGGAAAGTAAAAGAGACAGAGTAATTTTGCCCGAAGACATTTTTGTAGAGAATTTTGAGAGTTACAAAAAAGGATTGAGATGGGAAGGACGTATCTCGCTTAGTTTCCGAGATATTTGAAAAGAATTAATTATGAAACATGAAATTTTCATTTTTTTGTCATTCGTTTTCGGAGATTATCTCGGAAACTTATGGAGATAGGCCCTTCTTACCCGAATCCTTTATTTCAGGTCCTGAATTTCACTACAAGAAAGGATTTGAGTAAAATCGCTCCATCTCGTTTAATTTTCGAGATATTCTCAAGAAAATAGGAGCAAGAAGAATAAAATGTAAATTTTTCCTAAAACTCCACATTTTTCATCATACAAAAAAATTAAATGATTTTCTCAATACTTCCAACTTTTTTTGTTGGAATATTTGTTGTTGGAATAGCGGAAAATTTCCGGCAAAGTGAAGGGAAATTGTAAATGCCTATTTTTATCCTGACTTCCTGTGCATTCATCAATTTCCACTGTTATTAGTTCTCGAAACATTGTTTTAACAAAAGCAATTAAACTCTGAGACTGGTGAAATCATTAATATTTGAAGTAGTTCGATCATCTGTCGCACTAGTCGTTGAATATGTGTAGTAAGAAACGAACGAAAAAAAACACCCAAAAATTAATTTTCATTATTAAAAACCTATTCTCTGACATTAAAAGTAAATTTGGAAAAGAAGTGGTGAATTACATTAATTATTTGTCATTTATTACTTAACCAATAATATCCCATTTGACTAGCATATTCACATTTTTACCTATGCAGCAACAACAATCATTTATTACAAAGTTATCTGACGGTCAATAATATTCGTATTGGATCGTAAATTTTTGATTTTGCTTTCGGATGGATGCTATATAATCATCAAAATTTTTGATTGTAATTCTTTTGATAGGAGATACTTAAAATGATCTAAAAAGAGAGAAAATTAAATTTTTAGCGTTGTCTGTATGTGTTCATGTCTGCGTATGCCTAAAAGTCTCAATTACAGCGAAATGATTCTACAGAAAAATTTCATATTTTGTGGAAAACTTCGCCTTAACGAACTCTATTTTTCATGCTTTATTTGAAGAGAATCCCATCGGTACTTTTTAATATATCTCCATTTTTCGAAAATCAGTTTTTAATGGAATTTCTGGAATCTATTGAACTGATGTTATTTATACTCATGTATTATCTCTAGAGTTGTATCAGTAAGATGCCTGTTAATTTTGAGATTATTTGCATGATTAGTTCTCAAGTTATTGGCGTTTTAGCAAATTTTTCGAAATTTGATATTTTGATGATGGTTTTAAAAAAGTTCTATCTATAAAGCTTTCGAAGGTATTGAGGCTCTGAGTGAATAGAGGATGACATTTTGTATTGATTAGAATCATCAATCGTTGACAACTTGAATGAATAACTTCCATTCGGAAGAGCACATATCAGTAAAAAATGAATACTATTATCCACTGGCTTTTTCTTCTTTTTCAAAAAAATTTCCCAGATTTTAATCTTTTGTCATTTTTATTTCTTGTCCATCTATTATTGGCAATAGAAAACGATCAATCGACTCGAAATTCCAAGAGATAATTCAAATTTCTCTAAACTTTAATTTGAAATTTATTTCATATAATCTTTGAATTCGTGCAATGATCGAGAAACTACTGCTAGAATAATCCACTTTTAGAATAATAATGTCCATTAAAATTTCTGAAACATGATATTAAATTCATCCAATTGCCCCTGTTTTTCCAATGGTCAACTCGTATTACAGTATAAACTGCCATTTACACTTCTCATCACTTCACTTTACCGCAGAATTTATCGGCAAACATCTCAATTCCACTGACAGACTCTTTAAATGCTACAACAAGTATTTTTCATCGTGAACTTTTCGCGATCTCGTTTTATTTTCATATCAATCGTATTACATGAAGCGTAATATTAAACGAACATCTGGTGACTCTGATCATTATTCTTCATCAAATCTTGATGTAACACATTGCGTTGTCTATTACTAATTTGAATAAATCGTTTAAGATATTTTTCTATGAAATTATGAATGAAGACAAAGCAGTTCAACTCTTTTATTTGTTTTTGATGGCTATCTGGGAAATCAGTGGAGATACGCCTTTTGTGCTTTAATTTTTTTTTGTAGTTTTTTAAATTCTCTGCAGAACCACCTTATAACAAGAAGTGTGTATCTCCATTTAGTCTAGTAAAATTAGATATGTTATATGAACTTGGGCCGCAGGGGATGAAAAATATTCCATATGTAGGGAAAAATCCCCTGATTATCATATCAAAATGTTTGAGCTACAGGTGGATTGGAAAAATTATACATTATTACTTAAAACTGAATGTAAAAAATTGAAAATCCACTTTAATTATTGATTACCTGAAATTCCTGCAAATTTTGGGGAGAAAAAATATCTGCTTATAGATTCCATAATTGCCTTCAATACAGAGTTGGGAATGTATGCAAAATAATACACCATTATTACTTTCCCAGATATTCTCGAAAAACAAATGGCGAAAAATGCGTTTTCCTGCTTACACCTTCTCAATCACTCAATTTCATTCCTTTTTTGTAGAATATGTCTTGGAAAGTACTGGAGATACGCCTTCTTTGCCCTAATCTTCTCTGTAGCGCCTTCGAAGAGCCAGAATAAAAATATTAGGACAAAAAGGGCGCATCTCCACTAGTTACCGAAATATTTTCAGAAAATCACAGAAAAAACTTCACTACTGAAATTTGGAATTTGTTTTTTTCTCAATATCTTGAAAATTAATGGTGATACGCTCTTTATGTCCGAGTTTTTTTTTATTGACTTCTGAAATTCTCTACAGAAGCACCCAAGGATAAAAGAGGCGTATCTCCATTAGTTTCTCAGATATTTTTAAAAAGCGCACGACAGAAGTATGGATTTTTCGTATTTTTGAGAAATGGTAAAAGGAAAGTCAGTCGTTTGTTGGAAATATCTCGAAAACTAAGCGACATAGCGTAGTTTCACTCCGATCCTTTTTTGTAGCTCTAAAAATTCTCTACAAACTCATCATTGGGCAAAAAAGGCGGATCTCCATTAGTTACCGAGATATTCCCAAAAAACAACCAGCAAAAGAGAATTTCTTTCTTTTCTAGCCTTTCATTACCAAATTAATTTCCCATTAATCCAGATAAAAAAACATATCTATATATATTTCGGCTCTCGTTTCATCTGTAAACTTGACGTCACCCCCTAAAAAGTCGATCCAGGCATTTTGCGCCTTCGTAGCTTCAAAAAAACACCAATTGAGGGGAAAAGAACTGAAGCAACAGTAAAGAAAATTCAAGTCAACGTTTTTTTATGTAAAAAAAAAAGAAGTGGAGAAAAAAATTGAAAGAGAAGAGTGAAATACGAGGCGTCTCCTCAGCGAGAGTGGCATGTGTGGATGAAACGTGTCACGTGGGGCTATTTTTTTTCCTTTTATCATCGAATGGAAGCAGCAGAGATGAAGAAGTAGTGCAATGGTTTCGAGTTGGAAAGGAAAGAAGAAAAAAAAACAAAAGTGGGCGCCGGAACAATTGGCAAGCCGCGATGACGCAAATACCTAATTCGGACATCCTGCGGCATGCCCTGAATGCTCGTGCCAGGGATCTGATCTCTTTTTTTTTGCCTTTCAGTAATAAAGTACAAAGAAAATTGAAGGAAAATTAGCGATGGAAAATTAAAGCAGAGTTATTCACTGGTATCTTTGAGAATATCTCGGTAAATAATGGAGATAGGCCCTTTTTGCCCTGAAGTGGTTTTGTGGAGAATTTGAAGAGCTACAAAAGAAGATTCGGATAAAATGAGCATATCTCGCTTAGTTTCCGTGATATTCGAGGAAAACACAAGACAAAAAGTAGAATTTTCGGTTTTAATTCTTTATCACGGCATTTTGTTATCGTTTTCTGTAGAATATGTCAGGAAATAAGAGAGATAGGGAAGTTTTTAAAGAAACCTTTTCTGCAGCCCTTGAATTTCTCTACAATAAAGGATCCAGGTGAAATCACTCTATCTCGCTTAGTTCCTGCGATATTTTTTAAAATGAGTGGAAAAAATTGAGTTCTGTTTAATTACTGACTTTTGTCGTCCGTTTCTAGTCAATATTTCGGAAATTAAGCGAGATAGAGCGGATTTAATCCTTTTTTGTAGCTTTTGAAATCCTCTGCAAGAGTATCTCAAGGCAAAAAGAGCGTATCTCCATTATTTAACGAGATATTTTTAAAATAATAAAAAGATGCATTAGTGAAGAGATAAAATCATAATTCTATCTCTTTTCATTTATTTTCAAGAATATCTCGGAAAATGAGCGAGAAAGAGCGATTTTCCCTTGAGCCTTTTCTGTAGGGAATTTCAAGTGCTGCATGAGAGGATACGAGCAAAAAAAGCGTATCTCGCTTAGTTTCCGGGATATTCATGAGGAATAAATGATAAATTGACGAATTTTCGCTGTTTTATCTCTTTTGCTTCAAAATTCTTCATATTTTTTTTTCTTCAATTCTTTGGAGAAAGAATTAGTGCTTCATTGTACGCATTTTCTGTTCTATTCTAGCACTAGTTTATTCAACATCCGTTACGTGTCATGCAACGCCCTCGCGCCTCCTCCCGAGTCTCATACATTTTACAATCGTAAAAATGAGTTTTCTTTTGTCTCTTAAACGAAATATGAAGCGAATTTTCGTTGATTCTATGGATTGATCAGGGATTTTATGGCTGATCATGGGGAAAAACAGATGAAAACAGGGATAAACAATATTTACTCGTTATTTGTCTCTTTCTTGCTTCCAAATGGAAGCTACGTAATCATTAGGATTTTTCGGTTGTAATTTTTTAATAGAAGATATTTGAAATGATCTAAATAGAGTAAAAATGATATTTTTAACGCCTGTCTGTGTATGTCTATATGTGCACAGAAGTCTCAATTAATGAAAAACTGTTTTATAGAAAAATTTCACATTTGTGGAAAACTTCCTCACGAAAAACTCTATTTTTCGAGCTCTATTTGAAAAGGATCCGATCGGTAATTTTTGAGATATGTTCCTTTCTTAATCAGTTTTTAATGGAATTTCTGGAAACTATTCAACTGATGTTATCCATACTTATATATTATCTCGAGAGTTGTATCAGTTAGGTGCCTGACAATTTTGAGCTCATTTGCATGATTAGTTCTCGAGTTATTGGCGTTTTAATGAATTTGTCAAAATTTGATATCTTGATAATGGCTTGAAAAAAATTGTATCACTTCCATTCGGAAGCATATTGCTAAAGTATTGGCAGAAAAATCTATATCAGTTGGAAAGCAATGCTATTATCCAGTTGTTATTGCAGATAGAAACGGACTCGCAAAAAATTACGTGATGGTTATTTTTGGAACATCTCGAAAGCGGTGGAAGTCAGGGAAATTTATGAGATCCTTTTTGTGGAGAACTTCAATCATTTAAAAAATTTCTATAATTTTTATCAAATCTGCTCTATTATTCATGTTTTTTCGAATAGCGTAACACGGCCAATAGATAGACGGTTAAGGAGAATTTGGGGTTTATTCGAGAGTATGAAATAGGTAAATCACGTAGAGGAACTGCAGTAGAGGGGGGGGGGGGGGGGAGGGGGAAGACGCATATAAAAGAAATAATAAATAAAATAAGAATCAATTGAACTTGAATAATGAAGGGATAATTGATGAAAGTCTGGAAACAAAAGGAATATAACTCAAACCTTCAATAGATAGACAGTAACAGATTCGCAACGCTATGATTATAAATTTTGATCGAGCAGTATTATGTATGCAAAAAATAGTATATGAATCTATATGAGTGTTTCAATCAGGAATTAAGGTAATCATAGTAGCAGGCCCAAACTATCAACTTCTATTCTAGTTTTTTCTAAGTTATCATAAATATTCTAATTATTCCGATTTTGTAACATTTCACCGATCTTAAAACGATGTTCACAGCAGTAAATTATTATTGAATAATATTATAAATATCCAATATTGTTGCGGATTGGACTCACGCTGTCCCAGTGCCTAGAATTGGGATTGGAGCATCCTCGGATTTTAAGTAGCAATATGGCTGCCATTGATGTTTTTATGTAATTAATCGAATGAATCGTCGCTATATATCCGGTAACATGCATTTTTCATGATTTCAAAAATTAATAGACAATCAGATGAACAAGAATATACATGGTTATATAAGGAAAAAATAGGTTTGTGACCATGAATTGTTGCAATAAAACCGAATCTGAACCTCGCTTAAGGAGTCTCAATTTGAATTTAATTTTTTTGAAAAATTAATTTTGGTTTTATTTGTCCGGTATGAGGGGAAGGCTAAATTTTGAAAAAATTTCCTCATGCTACTCTATTGAAAGTGACCAAAATCCAAAAGGAAAAATAGATAGCTGGAACAACTTGGATTACCTTCAAGAAAAAAATATAAGAATCATTCAATTATTCACATGACTCTGAGTAGAAGGAAGCGTCTATCTTTTGGTCAGTGTCTATCTATTGGTCGTGTTATCGTATCTCTAATTTTTCCTCAATTCTTTTTCGTTGCTCTTGACATTTTCTAGAAAACCTTGTGAAGATAAAAAAAGGCATATCTCCATTATTTACCGAGATATTCATGAAAATAAAATCTCAAAATTCAATAATGAAGAGATAAAACGAAAATGAATCTCTTTTTTTTCCCTCATTTTTTAGAAATATCTCCGAAACAATGGGAGATACGCTCTTTTCACTCAAGTCCTCTTTCGTAGCTCTCGAAATTCTCTGCAAATATTCTCTACCACCTCAGGGCAAGAAAGGCGCATCTCCATTACTTTCCAAGATTTACTTCGAAAAAATGCCTTTTTTAAAGCAATTTTGTAATGAATATCCCAGAAACTAATGGAGATACGCCCTTTCCACTTTAATGCCCTTTTGAGGCTCTATAAATTCCCTACAAAACCATCTTAGGACTGAAAAGGCCTATCTCCATTAATTACCGAGATATTCTTTGAAAAAGAACGCAAAAAAAACCAGAGTACCATGAATCATCAAAACAGTCAACGATTTTTAATCAGAAGGGGAGACCTGGGGGTCAAGGGCCACTCATGGGGCTTCCCCTCGTTTCTACCACAAAAAGGGGAGACGACAGCTTTACCCACTTCCCCATGCCCCCATATATATTTATATATATACTATATAACTGAAAATACAAACCTTGTTTACTTCTTTCTCGATGAGTTTATATTTTTTACTTCTAGCTAACTTTTCTGGCGCTGCATTAGTAACTTCCAATTTACTTCTTTGCTGCTCGGCAACCCTCAATTTTGTCTCGGCCTGTCTTGACTCAGCTTGATACGCCTGATAAGTCTTCATTGTTGTGTGCAATTCATGTAGTACCCTGAGAATTTCTTCGTGCGTTTCATAACCGATTTCACGGCAGCGTCTGTAAATACGCTGTACATCCTCCATAACTTGATTCAATCGTCCAACTAAGTGTGTACTGTAGACTTCGGACAGTGCTGCATGATCTCTGCTCAAGGACTTGGTTTCGTTTACTAACTGCTGCCAGCAGGCGTAACTTGAAAATAATGGCCACTGCTCTCTCCTGAGGAATAAAATGGGATTATATTATTTATTTTTTTTTTCTTGGGAAAGGAGGCACGTTTTAGTTTTGGTATTTTGTACTATGAAAATTACTCGAAATCGATGGAAATATTGGAGATCGGTTTTTTATGATGATTCCATTGAAAATCTGAGAAAATTTCATATGGAAGTCATATGTGGGGAGTTATTACCTAGAATTTTCCAAAAATGTCATTTCTTTCAAGATTTGATGGCGAAATACTTCTGTTTCCGAAAAATTTCAAGATTTCGGGAATATCTCGGTTTTATCGGTCGTAGCGATCTAGGGTTGATCTTGAATGACAGATGAGCTCATTTCCCATCGATTGATGTGGTTTAAAAAAAAATTATCAATTTTTGAAGAACTTATAGGGCAAAAACTGATCTTCAAAAAATGGCATAAGTATTTGAAAAATTGATAGAAAATATTTGAACTACATCGATCGATGAGGAATGAGCTCAGAAAGTTTATAGAAAACTGAATGATACCGTGAAATTTCGAGTCGATTGATCGTTTTGTTATTATCAAAAATGAATAGACAAGAAATAAAAATAACTCGGCGTTTCACGGGCCAATGCAAGATTTTGTGCTTTTAGGTTCGGCAAAAGATTGAAATCTGTAAAATGTCTTGAAAGAAGAGAAAGAAAAAACCAAAAATTTACGATTCAATATGAAAACTATTGACCATCTGATAACTTTGTAATAAATGATTGTTGCTGCTGCATAGGGAAAGACGTGAATATGCTAGTCCAATGGCATACTATTGGTTGATTAATAAATGACAAATAATTAATGTAATTCACCAATTCTGTTTGAATTCGCTTTTAATACTAGGAAATAGATTTTAATCATGAATACTCATTTTCGGGTGTTTTTTCCGTTCGTTTCTTACACAATTAGTGATGTGATCAGAGAATCTGTCATGTCTGTGACGGATCATGAGACACGTCAGTGACCGTCACATGACGGAGCTGAATTCTGACCGTTTTTATGATATGACCAAATTCTGACCGAATTATCAACTGACAATCAGATTACATCTAAGCAAATAATGCGCCATCTGTGTCATAGATTTGACGATGGGAATTCTGCTAAGTTCTCTAAGGGAAAGCTTCACTAAAAGTTGATGCGATATTCACACAAGCTGATTGATAATATGTTGATGATAAAATTCACATGTTCTCCTGATTCATTAAACAATACGTCATATCGAATTATCAACGACAATTGCGGATTCTGACCCCACTGTGACAAAAAGAAACACTGACCGTCATTTCACATCTAAGCAGATGACGTCTGACCAGTATTGAAATAATTATGATTGGAAAACTCCGATTGAACATGACAAAATTGTGATGAAAAAAAAGTATGACGGTCATTTTACATCTAATAAGATGATATATGGTAAATTTGATGATCATTACAGAAATTCTGACCCGAATAAGGCTTGATGTCACATGACTATCATAAATCCGTCACATGACGATTTTTCAAAATGACCGTCATTTCAAATCACCATCCACAACACTGCTAGTGCGACATATGATCAAACTACTTTAAAATGACGAATTTGATGTAAATTACTTTTGTTTCTGCTCTTTATGCCTCAATTGTATACTCCTGGCCATTTTGTCCAGTGATTTACTGTAATCCAACTCCAGTTCCGCCCTTCTACGGAAGAAGTCCTGTAATTCGGCAACCAATGCCACCTGGGACTCCATCCTGACGTCTAGACATCTCAGCTGCTCGTTCAATTGCAGCCTTATATCTGCAAATAATAAATTGTATGAAAATAAAATAAAGTAAAAAACGAAGTTGAATAAACATAGATTGCATATTTTTATTTTCACTGACTCGTGAAGAAGGGTTGAAGAGAGGCACAACTATATAATCGAATCGACTGCATTTTGTGCGGAACAGAACAACGAACTTCCGGCTAGTGAAGGGAATAATGATGCCCGTCAGCCGGTGAATGATAAAGAGGCGAAAAAACCGTGTCATTTCTCTTCAGTTCCTTTTTTTTACCTCTTCTTTTTTTCTCGGAGATGTACATGAGTTCTCGTTCGTGAGAGAGTTTTTTTTTTGGTTTCTCGAGAGAAAGAGGGAAATTTTAACTTCTGGATCTGGTAGAGACGCTCTTCCGAGAGCAGCGTGGGGTCTCTTTCATGGTTCTATTAATAAAACTCAACTCATTTTCTGTTGTTTCGACAATTACACACGCACTCAGATATAACTTGATGGAAAGAATGGTTTTTTAGTGGAAGAAGAAAGATTGGGAATGCTTTGTTTTTCCATTTATGAGGCGAAATTTGATGAATTTATTTTGTAGTTAGTTTCAAGAGCCGCGAAAATGGATAACAGTGATAAGGGCGCAACTCCATTAATTTTCGAGATATTTGAGCAAATGATGAAATTCAGGAGGGAAGAGGTAGAACAAAATGTGTGCAGAAAAAGTATATTTTTTCATATTTAATAGATTAGAATCTAATGTACTAGATATGGAAATAGTATATTATGTACCTAGGAAGTAAGGAAGTTAATTGCGACAGAAATGGCCACCCGAGCGAAGCAAAGGTGCCAATTTTTTGTCGCAGTTGACTTCTTTATCACATATGATACATACTACATTTTTTGTACCGTAGGGAGGAAAAAACGACGCTTTTAATCGAGCGAAGCGAGGTTAGAAACGTCGTTTTTCGCTCCTTAGGTACAAAAAATGTATTTTTATAGATTCATCGTGTATTATAATAATTAGATGCACATTTTTATGATAAATAGCATATGAATAGTGAATTGAATTCAATAATTAAGAATAATTTAATTTTTGTCATTCACTTTTTGGAAATATTTTGGGAAATAATAGAGATACGCCCTTTTTGTCCTAAGTCATTTAGTAGAGACATTATGTAGACAATTTCAAGAGCTTAAAAAAAAGAATTGAGGCGAAATCGCTCTCCCTCGCTTAATTTCGGAATTATTCTTTAAAAAAGATTAAAAAATTCGGTCTTTAAAAAAAAACTGAATAATTCACTTTTTTCATGTTTTCCTTGAAATCATCTTGGAAAGTAAGGCGAGATAGAGTAATTTACCCTAGTCCTCTTTCGGCAAAATCACTGGAAGATGGACAAAAACGAATCTGCCGATTATCTGCTCAAATTTTTCGAGAAAATCCAAAATTTTGTAGTAAAAAAAAAACCTAAACCCTCGAAATTCAATGTTTTTCATCAATTTCCTCCAAACATTTCTGAAACTAAGCGAGATACATCGTTTTTATGCATACTCTCCCCTTCCTAAAAAAAGGCCTCAGTTTAAAAGATGTCTACCCTTTCCCACCTCCTCTTCCTTTTCTCGACATTCTCAAAAAACACAAGTAGGGTTACTTCTAAGCAGCATTCTGCAATGTCAAAGAAAACACTTTTGCATGGATTGAATTTCCGATTGGATATAATTAAGTTTATGTTGACTATATGCTAATGATGTCAAAAAACCTGAGGAAGCCTCAATAAAGCAGGCGAAACGTCATTCATTTGACAGTTAATTAGTATTGTTAAATGAATTTTTTTCAACGCCCCATAATTTCCAAAAAATAATTCTCAAAAAATTGGTGACAAATAAACATTTGCATAAATTTTGCTGAATCTCTGAAGAAACAACAAAGTAATCGATCCCCCAGTGTCTGTGCATTTCCACCCCTTCTTCCTCATCACCCCCCCCCCCCCCCCCTTCTTGCAAACAGTAAAACGCAAAATGCACATATGTGCCACGAACGTAACTGAGCTGAGGTAAATATTGCACCCCCCAAAAAAAATACGTACATGGCCAAAAAGAGGGGTAGAACATTGAAAAGAAGTGTGCGGAGTGTGCACAAGACACGCGATGAAAAAACAAAAAAAAATACTCCGGCTCAAAAAGGCGTTGCCTCTTTTCAGAGGATAAAAGATAGAAAAAGAGAGAAAGAGAGGGGGGGGGGAATAAAAAGACAGTAGGCCAAAGGCACTGCTTGTTATTACGCCCTGTATCCCACGTGAAAATCACTAATTTTTCGTCTCTCTTCATATTTTTTTTTCTCTCCCCCCCTTTTTTTCTTTCATTTCGTTTTTGTCCTTTCACATGTTTCAGCCTATGGTACGACGAACTTCTTTCATCTGTAGCCCCCCTTCACCTCCTTCTCGCTCTTTTCTTGTTCAACTGCATGTTCATTCAACCGCCTACAGTCAGAGAAATAAAGGGGAAAAAATGTGTCATCCTTGATATGTAATTTTTTTTTTTGTGGAGAGTTCATTCCTTTCTGTAGCTCAGTTGCAATTATTTTAATGCAGGGGTGGGATGTGGACGTATTAGGTTTTTTCCATATGTGCGTGTTTTGATCACTTTTTTTTTTAAACAATAATTTGATGAGAGAAGTAATTAATTGAGAATTAATTTGATATTGGAGGGGCAGGGGGGGGGGGGGGTGAAAGAGGGGGTCAATTTTTATTGATTTTGGTGAATATATTGGGGAATAATGGAGTTTCATAAGAATGTTTCAGAGAACTTCAACAGGTACAGAGAAAGATTAGCACAAGAAGGGCGTATTACCATCGATTTTCCAAATATTTGAGAAAAATCATTAAAAATCTGATTTTTTTTGTAAATATCTCTGTAAATATTGGAGATACGCCCTTTTTACCTCAAGAGTGTTCTGTTGAGAATTCAAAGGACTCTCAAAGAAGGATGATGGTGAAAAAGACGTATCTCCATTAGTTTTAGAGATATTAGAAAAAACATCATCACAGAAATCTGAATGTTATTGTCTGTATTTTTGGTGGCCTTTTAGGTCTCTGCAGAGACCACCAAAGGCCACCAAAAATACAGATTATCAATTAAAGGTCGTATATCCACATATTGAATTTTATTGTGCTTCGATAAATATTCTGGAATTTAATGGAGATACGCCTTTTTACTACGAAGTGGTTTTACAGAGAATTTCTCGAGCTACAAGTGAGCTTTTCACTGAAATCGCTCTATATAAAGCTTCCAAACTCCAAAAACTGAATTTTGTTGTTTTTCGGTGAATATTTCTGGAGATGAAAGAGATACGCCCTTCTGAACCTCAATCCTCTTTCGTATCTCTCGAAAATTATCTGCAAGAAAGAATTCAGGCAAAATAGGCGTATATCTATTAGTTTCTGAGATATTCTAATCAAAATGAATTTATTCATGGCTTCAGAATTAATTATATCGAGTGCTTCTCGTCAATTGGAGGATTTCAGCCGAAAATTCCACTGGAACTTCATTGCATAACCAAGAGCCAACGGATAGAAAAAGGAAAAAAAAACGGTTACGGTTCACTAAGTCTCTGACATGTGAATTATTGATGAGCCACGCGTCGTTTCTTCGCTAATGCCATTTTCTTGTATGGAATTTCATTTGTTACGTTCAAACGTAGAACCGAATTCCCATTGAATTCAACGGGTATCATTAATCAAGTGCTCTTTTAAAGAAAAAAAAAGTAATAATCGTGAGATCGAGAGAAAAGGAATCGCTTGAATAAAACAAAAAAAAATCAAAAACAGAAAAAAGGACACTGTTAAAAAAAATGGAAATTTCATAGACACAACTTGATGGGAATTTTCATAAACGTGATATTGAATGTTTTTTGAATGGGAAGATTGCTATGAAATCTGTGAATTTCAGAGGAAATTCGAAGGAATCTATGAGTCTTGAGTAGAATTGACACGGAAATCCTACAACTTACTTGAATTTTCAACTGAACATGAATATTTAGAATCGAAATGACTTGAATTTTCCTATTTTAACTAGATTTTCATGAAATAATTAAACCGAAATTCACGAATTTCATTGACATTCAGGCGTGAAACTATTTGAAAATCGATGATGTGCTAATTTTTCAATGACATGATTATCGGAAATTTCTGTGGAAATGTGACTTATTAGAAATTTCCGGGATGTTGCCCAGAAAATTTAGACGAAATTTTTTAATAGAGTCTATTTTTCTTGTATTTTTTTGGGAATAACCTCCATAGAGCAGAAATTATCTATAGATAGATAATGGAGATACGATTTATTGGCTCTGAATTAGTTTTGTACATAATTTGGAAAGCTACAAGAACGATTCATCCAAAATCGCCTTATCTCGCTTAATTTCCAAGATATTTCCAAAAAAATTGAATTATCCTGTTTAATCTCATCACTACTGATTTCAATGTCTTTTTCTCGAATATCTCGGAAAATAAGCGAGATAGAGCGATTTCAGTCAAATCCGATTTTGGAGCTCCTGAAATCCTCTACAGAAGTGCCTCATGGCAAAAAGGGCGTATCTCCATTATTTTCCGAGTTTTTCTCTGCTTCAAAAATTGGCGTCAACTTTTTTCAAATTATTTCACTGAATTATTATTATGAGTATTCATTTACTTGTTAAAGACTGGAACAATCTATCACAAGGGGGTCAGTACTGTGACACAGTACAACATTAACTTGGACTTATGACTAATATTTTCAAACAATATCAACCTCTAGAGGATCGGAAGCCACTTCGAAGGTTTTCAGCTGTTTTCATAATTGTTCATCATAAATTCGTGATAATATTTGTAAGAATGAAGTTATGTATGCACCTAAGTTTGGGAATTTTTATTTTTTTTAGTTTTTCCAGTAATAAATGCTTAAATAAAAACCTAAAAATAAGAAATCTTCATGTTTATTTTGATGTATTTGTATTTTCAACAAAAGATAAGGTAAAGGAACTGATATCTGTTCAGGAACTAGTAGCTGCTGACTCATGTATTTGTACACCTATATTTATGAATAATTTATGATTTTAGATATACAAATATGTGGAGTGACCAGATACTAGTTCCTGAGTAGCTACTGGGTACTTTACCTTACTCCTAATTATTTTTCCTGCGAAAAAATTGGTAATTTTTTGTTCCCGACCGGAAAACACTATAGTGGAGCGGAAGCAATGCTATATTTTTCAGTATACGTTTCCAACATTTTAAAAGTTTTTATTAACATGTATACAGCAACTGTATACATCTATTTATCAAAAGATATCAGTAGGGCTGGAGACTTAATTTTCGAAAACAGCCCATTGATCTGAAGTTTGATCCAGTCGGGAGTTGAAGCTGGGAAGAAATGGGAATTGAATAATTCGAATGTTTATGACAGATATGTGAAGACATTGAATTTATTGGAAGGTTAATCTGCGAGGATTGTGACAACCCGAATAGGATAAGAGATTCTCCTGATGTAAGGAAAAAAGAATAAAGTTTGTCACAATCTCCGCAGATTAACCGTTCAATAAATTCTATCAGGATCTCCATCGATGGTAGGAACCTGGGAACTTTAACGCATAATTATCATGAGGTCGATTTGCTAGTGCTTACATAGAAGATAGAAATAGAATAAGATTATAATGCAGGGTGACGACTGATATCTAATTTCAAAATTTCCTGACTTTTCCCTGACTGAAAATAAAGTTCCAGGACCAACGAAGGAAAATATCATTCGAATACCCGTTAGAATTCTGATTTATTCCTGAAAATAATTTTTTTATTAGAATTTAACAATAATACCTGAAGCTGCGTTGGATTTTTAGAACTTTGCTTTTCTGTTAACCTTTCTGCAGATTTTCGACTAATCGAAAAGTTCAATTTCTTTCGATTAAAAATCAATAACTTTCAGAAATGTGGAGAAACTGAAAAATAAACTGCAAATTTCCCTGACTAAGATTGAAATTCCCTGACTTTTCTCTGACTATTCTAGAAATGTCGAATTCCCTGACTTTTCCAGATTTTCCAGGTCAATCATCAACTTGTAATAGAGAAAATTAACAGTTCAAAACAAAAACTCTATAGATCGGTACACATCCAGTATACAATTCATATAACATTACATAGAAGTTCTAAGACTCAAACTAAAAAGTCATTGAAAAATATGTCGGTTCTCTAAAGATTAAGCATGTCAGTAATTCTTCATAATTCCACTGAACTCTTCAGTTATTTACTAAAAAAAAAAGATAGAAAATTAAATCAACCGCGATTTTGTCGGTTCATCAACGATTATATTCTTTTTCATAAATTCAAGCACATGCTTCGTTCTCTGAGAGTTAGACTATCAGACCTTTCATGAGAAAGGGCAGACCAGAGCTGACAGATAACATCGGATCTTCAAAAAAATGAATGAAAAAAACCAGTACACAAGCTTCCCATGAGATTATGAAATCTCTACAAAACAAGAAATTTCTAAGAACTGGAAAAAAAAATGTATAAATGGAAATTAATTACGTTTGATCGAATACTAGTGTATGGAGGTATGATTCATGCTTGCATCAGTGTCTAGGGCAACCAGACACAGGGAAGTAGAGAATCGATATAAAAATCCCTCATTTTCAGAAGGGGAATATGTGTTTGCAGAGAAAATAATGTTAGAGCACTTCGTTTCCAATAATCCCGAGACGCACAGATGAATGGGGCAGAAAAAAATAAGATGGGGGAGTGGTTTTTTTTTAATGGAAGAAAGAAACTCAAGTTTTGTCGACATGTGGCTAACACGTGGAAGCAAGACTAGCACAAAGACATTTCATGATTTTTAGGAAAGAAGCCTTGAGATATATTTTTAATAAATTCAGATGTAAAGAGGTGAAAACAGGATGAGTCTGTTTTTTGATTTATTTTTGTAAATATCTTGAAAACTAATGGGGATACGGTGTTTTTGCCCTAAAGTTGTTTTGTGAAGAATTTTGAGAGCTAAGAAACGAGTTTAGGGCAAGAGCACTTTAACTCGGTTAGTTTCCGGGATATTTGAGAAAAAATACAAAAATTTAGTAATGAAGTGTTGAAATAGGATATTTCCATTTTCATCCATTTTTTTGAAAATATCTTGGAAACTAATAGAGATACACCCTTTTGGTAAAAAAAATGGTTTTGTAGAGAATTTCGAGAGCTGTAAAACAAGATCAGGGGAAGAGCGGGGCATATCTCCATTATTAATAGAAATATTTGAGAAAAACTACGAAATTTAGTTGTGAAGATTTAAAGGACATTTCCATTATTTTTAGTCTTTTTTTTTGGAAATATCGTGGAAATTAATGGAGATACGTTTTTTTTTGTCCGAATTTCGTTTTGTGGAGAATTTTGAGAGCTACAAAGCCAGATTATGCCAAAATCGCTTAATCTCGCTGAATTCCCAAGATATTTGACAAAAACTCTAAAATTTAGCAGTAGTGAAGAGTAGAAAGGGCAATTTAATTATATTTATTTCGTTTTTGAAAATATTACGGAAATTGGAAGAGATAGGCCCTTTTTGCCCTCAGGGGTTTCCTAGCAGATTTCGAGAGATACGAGAAGGGACTAGAGTGCAAAAAAGGCGTATCTCCATTAGTTTCCAAGATATTCTGAACCACAAAAAAGTTATTTTTGAAAAAAAAAATATTTTCTCTATGAACGTAAAAAATTTAAAAAAATAATAATCTGTTAGTATCCAAAGTGAATTGCACAATTTCCCGAAACAAAAAAATACGGAAAATAACAATCAACAAATTCAGACAATCAACAAGAAACACAAAATAAAGGAAATTTTTTTTTCAATCTTTTCATGAAAATACCTTTCGTCCACAATTCTCTTTCCTGTCTCGCCGATGATTTAAACATTTTTACTTATTCTCCTTAAAAAAAAGATAACAGTTATCACTCCTTATTAAAATCCGATCAATTCCGTCAAAAACGTTTGACACGTCCGTCACACACTTCACACGTCTTCCATCCACTGGAATTATTCCCTCTCTCCTTCAATCTCTCATTCGTTTCCACAAGTTTTTTCAATTTTTTTTATCATCAAACTCGTTACTCGTTACTTTTTTCTCTTTTAATACACAGTCAGTTGGAAGTGTCACGAATGAAAACTGTGTTTCACTTCCCCGTCATTCTCGCACCAAAGCCATGTACTTTGCCAACTTTAATAGCCACATAATCGTTATCATTGGTCACAACTTGCGGCGCATTTCCGTCTCTCATTTATTTATATTATAAAAATACTAGAAAAAAAGGAACAATCGCAAAAACTTCAGAATTACATAAAAAAAAAAAATTCCAAATTTTTTTTAGAAATGTGAAAAAAAAGTAAATTCTCCGAAGAAAATTAAAATTTGAACAAATAATAATAATAATATTTTTCAATTTTTTTGCTTGAAAATTTTCAGTTTTCTGTTGAGAATATTAATTGTTTTTGTCATTAAAATCTTAAAAAATGCACTTTTTTTAATTAGAAAAAAAAATTAAAAAATTAACTTAACAATTTTTCATTTTCAAACACATTTGCCAAATGTGTGAAAATAATTCTTAACGAATTGCCAGAGTTTAAAAATATAACGTATCAGAATTGTGACTGAAAATATTATGAAAGATTTGCACACAAGGTCAACATGTAAATACTTCATTGATATTATGAAAATTCACTTGAAACTTTGAAAATATTGATTTTTTTTTTTTTTTTCACTTCATTGAATTTCTACGAGCAGTTAAAATGCCCTCATCATGTGAACGTTGCAAAACACTAATCGCACGGATTTTCCTTTTTTTTTCTTCAAATGACACAGTTTTATGTAGAAATAGAGAACGCACCGTATCGAAAGAGTCACAATTTCCTATTAGGGACAAGTCGATCTGTCCATAATTAAAGAAGAAATCATTGCCTTATAATCAAAGTGGCATAATTCTGACGCTCATGCATAGGCACTTACGCCTTTTCAATTCTAAGACAACGAAAATCCTTTTTCACATAAATAAAACGTCGTCGTAGAGTGAAAAAGGTGTTAAAAGTGCACATTTCCTATCTTTTTACGTCCTTTTCACTTTAGAACCACGATTTATTGAGTTTTTTCAGAACCGAAGGGACGTAAGTGTTTCGCATAAACGTAGGACTTACGCCTCTTTGATTCTTAGGAAATAAAATATATTTGTTGAAAAATTTAGCTGTCTCTTAGAATCAAGGGGGCGTAAGTCCTACGTTTATTCGAAACACTTACGCTCCTTTGATTCTAAGAGGCAGCTAAATTTTTCAAAAAATATATTTCGTTGCCTTAAAATGAAAGGGGCGTAAGTGTTAGATGTATGCATAGAACTTAGGCCTTTTTTATTCAAAGAAGACGATTATTTTTTTTTATCTTTAAAAGGAAAAAAGTGATTTTGTTTAGTTCCCAACGAAAATTACGTGATTTTCTTTTCTTCAACGATGATGATGATGATAATGATAATGATGATGATGATGATCTGAACGGCGCAAGTGCCTTAGGCTAACTGAGTAAGAGAATACATTGAAACGGTTATATTCGCAAATTAACCACAATTACCCGTAGGTTTTCTTTTCTGTCGCTGCACACATGCTGAGTGTAGATGAGACACACAGTTGTGAGTGATAATTTCAGAAGGCGCGGAGCTTTGATTATGGGCGGAGATTATCATTATTATTATTTCTTCATTTTTTATGAAGAAAATGTAGGGATTATTGAGGTTAAATGATTGATGATTTTAATTCTTTTTTCAAATCCCAGACTGTATGAAGAGAAGAAAACGATGAAAATTATAGAGAATTCCTTATTAAGGTAGTATCACACGGAACTCTAGTACAGTTAAGGTAATCCTAGTGGCAGGTTCAAATGATCGATTTTTATTTTTTTTCCTTTTAGTTATTATGATTACTATAACTATTTTGATTTTTCAACATTTTTACCGATACTAGAACGATGTCCAAGATGATAAATTGTTATTAGATAATATTATGAATATTCAATATTGTTCCGCATTTGACTCACGCTGTCCCAGTATCTAGGACTGTGATTGGAGGATCCTCGGATTTTTAAATATCAATATTCCCGCCATTGATATTTTCATGTAATTGATTGCATTAATCGTCGTTATATGTCCGGAAACATGCATTTTTCATGATTTCAAAAATTAATAGACATTCTGACGAACAAAAAACATATAAGGTTGTATAAGGAAAAAATAGGTTTGTGATCATGAATTTTCGCAGTGAAACTGAAACTGAACCTCGCTTATGGAGTTTCAATGTTAATTCAATTATTTTCAAAAATTAATTTTGGCCTTATTTGTCCGGTAACATGGGGGAAACTGAATTTTTAAAAAATCTCCTCATGCTATTCTATCGAAAGTGACCAATATCGAAGAGGGAAAATAGATTGCCCGAACCATTAGGATATCCTTAACTCCTTTTTTTTTTGATGTCGTATCAACAATGATATTTTTTCACATTTTGCTGGATTTTTTCATAATTTTTATCCGTCCTATTTATGAGATATGAATTATCAATGTTACTGAAGATACAGGTGGTAGGGATGAAACGCCCTGAATCGGACAGAAATAACGAAATTACCAAAAAACCTCAGGGTTGACCCATTATTTGGAAACAATTGGCGAAGGGAACAGCATTTTAACCAAATAATAGAAGAAAGAAATATTCAATTCACCGTATAGTTATTGAGAAATTCTAATTAGAAGGTAGTCGTAACTATTTGCCTCTCTCTCTATCTCGTGCATGTGATAGGAGATTAGCAATGTAAAAAAAATTCGAGACCCAAAAAAAAATTTCATTCACAAGCTGAAGATACGACTTTCGAATAGTTTAATCACCTTTTCGGGTAAATTCAAGCACATTTCCCCCGAATTATCAGCAACTAATTGGACCCTAACCTACGAATCCTTATTTTCTTCTGTTTTATCGGCCGTACTGTAGGTTACTACCTCAAGGAATGTCTTTTGACTTGATCAATAATTATTTAAAAGACAATAAAATTTTGGGTTGAGCTTATAAATTTCAACAGTAACTTCGTGGGAATTAACTTGAACGTCTCCAAAAATTATGAGCCACAATGGTAAAATTCACTTAACCCAAAAAAATTTACCATTCAGCCTGATAAAAAGCGCGGTTGTTCACGTTTTTTTTTATTCAGAAAAAGATGACACATATTTCTTAGCAATGACATTATCTTGGAATAATGTCTGCATATTTCTTAAAGATGTTCGGGCGAGATGGTCCGACATAACCTCAATTTTTGTATAAAATCGTAAATCACAGCGTATACACAATAAATGTTTAAAAAATCATTTTCCTAATGTTTGAAGAATGTAATGAGGAACAAAATAAGCCGTATGAACAAAAAATTGATTGAAAATTGACAAATTGGCTGCATTTTTTACATATTCAAAATTTCTCAAGATTCAAAAAATGTAAAAATGCAGCCAATTTCTCAATTTTCAATCAATTTCTTGTTTCTACAACTTAGTTTGTTCCTCATTACATTCTTCAAACGCTAGGAAAATGATTCCTGAGACATTCATGTATAGATTGTTATTTACAATTTTATACAAAAAATTAAGGTTATGTTCGAGCACTTCACCCTAACAGCCTTAAGTTAATTGCAGAGTCAGTAAGTAGGAAACATAGAGATTTTTGAACCATTGAGGGGATTAATTTTTCTTGATTGTTTCACTGATAAGGGAAGGATTAGTTAAAATTTTTTTAATTTAATCATATTTTATAAACTCGGGCCGATCCTTTCCTTATCAGTGAAATAATCAAGAAAAATTAGTCACCTTAATTGGTCAAAAAATGCCTATGTTTCCTCCTTACTCATCCTGCAATTAACCTAAGAAACAGAGAATTAATACTGAAGAGGTCATTTTTTTTTTTTCTGGAATTTCAGTAAATAATGGAGATACGCCTTCCTTCTCTTAATTCATTATTGTAGCTCTTGAAATTCTTCATGAAAAAAGATCAAAGTAATGAAAGAATTTCCGAATACTTTCGAGATATTAAAAAAAAACAGTCGTGTGGTCAATTTTTTACAATTTTCTTGTGAGAATATCTTGGAAACTCATGGAGATACGCCTTTCCAGCTCGTCTTTCTTTGAAGCTCTTGATAGATCTACTAAATTGCCTCAAAGCAACAAGGGCGTATCTCCATTTCTTTATCAACATCAAAAAAAAAAGAATCGACATCAATTTTTTTTTTCATTAATTTTTTAAAGCATATGTCAGTGAATGATTGACACATGCCCCTTTTATCCTAATTCTTTTCTCTAGCTCTTGGAATTTTTTACATAAAAGGATCACAGCAAAATCGCTCTATCTTGTTTAGTATTCGAGATAATTGAAAGAAGGATCACAGAAAATGATAATTTCAGGTGTGGAGCTCGGATTACGGGTGGAGTTTTTTTCCCATGAAGAAAATCGATTATCAACGCTGAATGATCAAAGATTCTCATGACTCATTTTTTTTCCTTAATAAAAGATTCAGTAATCGTTTAAGAGAATTAAGCAAATGTTTAATCGCATAAAATCAACGGTTTCTTCTACTGCGCCTGTGCAGCTGTTAATCTAGGGACTTTTTCGTACTAGTACAACATATTCGTGTGATTTCTTCCCAAGTATCTTCCCTCATTCTCTTCGATCCGAATATTTTTCAAGTATTTCTCTAAAAAAAAGGTTCAATAAGTTTCTAGTAACTTTTTTTTCTCAATTTTTTTGCACTAGTGCGAAAAGATGCGTTTTTCCAGAACCTCTCTTCCGAGAACTCGAAAAGATGAATTTTAAAATGATTTTTTTTCCTTCCATCGAAACAATTAAATGAAATACGTGGAACAATTATCGTGTATTACATCATTGGGTGAAAATGAATAAATCGATCGATGATTGTTTTTTTTGTCGAATGACTCGGCACCGAGTCGACGAAGCTACTGATACACAAAAGAGACAGAGGGATAGAAACACGAGCGGAAAGGGTAATTGGAGCTTACGGCGCACCTAAATAATGTACAATGAGCCATGGGCTACGGATGAGAAGAGATGAAGAAGCGCGAATAGGAGGAATATATATATGTAGAGAGATTGATATGCAGCAGCATTTCTCTATCGGCTTCCTTCCTGTTGGAATAATAATCGGCTTCAGTTATAATGGCTCAGAGAGACAACGAGAAGCGTGGAAGAATAAAACATAAACGAGTAAAGCCAGACACTCTCACTTCGAGGCCCTGAAAATTTAATTTGATAATTCAGAAGTGAAGAGGTAAAACGAGATAATTTGATTTTCATTCATTTTTTGATGATATCTTAGAAACTAAGCGAGAGAGAGCGATTTTGCTTAGGAATGATTTTCTAGAGAAATTCAAGAGCTACAAAAAAAAGGATTGAGGCAAAATCACTCTATTTCTGTTAGTTTCCGAAATATTTGTAACAAATGACAACTTTGACAATGACAGTGAATTGATAAAATAACTGATGTTTTACTCTTTTTTTGTTTCTTTCTTGGGGATATATCTTGGAAACTAATGGAGATACGACCTTTTTACTCTGAGACGGTTTTTTAGGGAATTTCAAGAGATACAAAATTGGATGGGGGGGGGGGGGGGAGGCACATCTCCATTAGTTTCCGGGATATTTCAAGAAAACTACTAAATTTGGTTGTGAATAAAAACTAAAAGCCAAATTAATGTGTAACATTGTACCTAGAAGAAATTCATTAGGTATGAACTCTTAATGAATTTGTATGTAGGGGATACCGTGGCAAAATTGTGTATTTAAAAGCACATGCCCCTGGGCTCCGTTTTCCCCCGATCTCCTCTATTTTCATACTGAATAAGCCTACTATAGGGCTTAGAAGTTGATTTAAAAAAAATAAAAGCTAAAGCATCAAAATTCAATGTTTTTCATTCATTTTCCAAGAAAATGATGGAAACTGAGCGAAATAAAACGTTTTCACTCGAATCCTTCTTTTTAGCTCCCGAAATCCATTACAAACTCATCTTTAAACCAAATCGACTTATCTCACTTATTTTCCGAGATATTCTCAAATAATTTCAGAATCCAGTAGTGATTGAAAGTTAAGACATAAAATTCCCTCATTTTATATTAAGGTAGTTGACTCCCTAATGACAAAGTTCAAGACTTGCTTAGAAATCGGGCTATAAATAATTAGATGCATAATGCATCTAATAATGAAATTTGAGAACGATGGTCCACAGTATATATGAGATAATTGCAATTAAAATCACCGTTTTGGTACAGGCAGTATGAGAGAAGCGTGGGAAAACTACTAATTTTATTTTTTTTCACATTGAAAAAAAACGCCATCATTATGAAAAACTAACACCCATCAGAACTATACATCTAGAATTATTTTTGAAAATATGGAGATCATTGACCACATGGTTTCGGTGAATAATTAAAAATAAAACCGAAATTTTGACGAAATTCTCAGTGGAAGGGGTATCAAGATGGCTGCGTGAGCGTGTTGTTGGAGAACATTTCACAGTTGTGTGTATTCGTATAGAGGATACTACTGTGTGAGTGTACAGTCAAGTCAAAAATGTATAGGTTCATAGTAGTATATTATCAGGAGATGCGGTAGCATCTCTCGCCAAGTACACGTCCTCATCTCTCTGTCTCTCCCATCTCATGACAGGCAAGAGGCTACCGCATACCTATACTGAGAACAGAGCCCGTTAGAATTTCAGCATTGGATTATATACATTATTTTCGGAAATTTATTCTTCATTTTTTTTTCATATATTTATTTTGAAGGAATTTTCGAAATAGTATATGAATATTTACAAAATATGTCGTATTTTAGATTAAAAAAAATCATGCCCCAAGAGTTTCATAAATCGACCTTTTTGGGTACTCTGTAACTGTGTGCAGTTACACAGACAGGACAGTAGCGACTGGCATCTGTGTGCGTGCTCACACGCGTTCGTCGTCACAGCATACTGTGTTATGGTGTGCAGTCACATAGATAGGGACAGTGACGACTGGCATCTGTTATGTGCGCGTGTACACAGGCACAGTTTTGTATTTGCGCTTAGTGCAGCATACGTTTAAGTATATATGGTGGACCCAGTTTACGGACATAATGGCAAGATATACAAATAATTAATATTTAAATGAGAAGACTAGCTTTTTCAATACTTGCAACGTGTCAAAATAAAATTAAACCGAATTGTTTAATTCACTTAAATAAAAAGTTTGAATTTTTTGAATAGTGTAATCCTCACTGTCCGAAAACTGGTGCCTTTACAGTAACAGTGTCTCTGTTAACCATATCGGTGTCGCAACGGAATTTTCCTATTCATTCATTGAAAACATCTCGACAATGATGAGTTTTGGGAGAATTTATTTAGAGACTTCTTCCGTAATACTTAAAATTCTCTACAGACAAGCTTTCTTGAAATATTCTTCTCAATCTATTCATTTGTGGGGCAACGTCAGTCGTTTGCGGGGCGCAAGGACGAGGTGTCATAAAGTGTATGAGAGAGTAGTTAATCTCTATGATCGTCTGTGTTAGTGCTTCTTTGTCCTTGCTTGTTTGTGTTTTTCTTTTTTCAATTATCAAAAGCTGGGTAAATACGTTGGGTAAAAGTTTATTGAAATTTATGTATCAATCGTCTCGGAATCAAGTACAAAATATTGAAAATTTGATGCGAATTTTAGAATTTTGGAACCGTTGAGGGATAAATACGTGAGTGGTGGTAAATTATTTCTGCAATTAATCACTCGAAAGTGGTGGGATGTATTCCGTTCAAATTTAGCAGCTAACTCTTAAATTAATCCAACAATATCTGCGAATTTTTCAATGATTAATTCGGCACTCCGATTCCAACTGACATATTTTTAAAAAAGATTTTCCAGTTTGAATGAAAATCGTACGAGTACAAAAGTATTGGAATGGGGGGGGGGGGTGGGGAAAGAAAAATGCATAGCATTTTTCTTTATAAAAAACGCGCCAAGTACACGTTCGAAAGTGTACTGTAAATGAGCTCTAAAAAAGTTGTGAAATCCGGCGCAACCCCAAGTATCTGAGTAGGATTCATTGGATCGTCTTCAGCTAATAACTGGTGTGGAGTCGTCCAATCAACAGCCGTACTCAGCGTACTCAACACAGGAAAAAAAAATACAAATGCCAAATCCAGAAGAAAATAATAAAATTAACAAAAGCCAAAACGAAAATTCAAAAAACGTGTTCGGCTGTGCGATCAATAATTGAACTATATCATCCAGGTATCAGCTCAACCAAGCTCGTTTTTTGAATTTTCGTTTTGGCTTTTGTTAATTTTATTATTTTCTTCTGGATTTGGCATTTGTATTTTTTTTCCTGTGTTGAGTACGCTGAGTACGGCTGTTCATTGGACGACTCCAGACCAGTTATTGGCTGAAGACGATCCAATGAATCCTACTCGGATATTTGGGGTTGCGCTGGATTTCACAATTTTTTTAGAGCTCATTTGCAGTACACTCTCGAACGTGTACTTGGCGCGTTTTTTATAAAGAAAAATACTATGGATTTTTTTCCCCCCCTCAACACATAAGGTGGCGTCTCAGAGCCAAAACTTTTTAACTGGACGGTAGGGAGTCAACTACGTTAATTTTCCTCAAATATCTCAGAAATTAAGCGAGATAGTGCGATTTTATCCGAATCTTCATATATAGCTCCTGAAATTCTCTCTAAAACGATCCTCGAGCAAAAAGGGCGTATCTCCATTAGTTTCCGAGACATTTCCAAAAAATTCACTAAAATGTAAGAAATATTGTTGATTTTGTGGAAGTTCCACCTCAAAATTAATTCTGAAAATCGATTAAAATTCATTGCCTTCTTATCTTTTACTCTCATCATTACATATATACATATATATATGTCTCTTCAGGCGATGAATTCGATGGGAACAATGAGAGAGGAACTAAACAAGCTCTTTCAAATGGTTTTGTTAAAACGAAACGCTAACAATTGAGGAAGAAGAGGGGAAAATATAAGGGGAGAGGGGGGGGGGCTGAAATGAACCGGATTATTACATAAGGTCAAAGTTCGGATTATGCGGGCATACTATTTTAACAATATAAATACATTTGTAGATAAAATGGCTTTTTGGTCTATCGACTTTTTTTCTGTTAATTCTCTTCTTCTTTAATCAAGAAGTGTCAATATTGTGTTTCAACACTTTGGGCAGATTCAATTTCAACATTTCGTATTTCACTGAGTCAATTCTGGATTATTCTCGGGTTAAATTGGTGAGAGAATAAAAAAATGAGTAAATTCGTTGGGAATTAATTGAGAATTTTTTTTTGTTAAATTAGCGTTTATTGAATTGTGGATGGGAGAGAATTTTTTTTGGTGTGAAGGCCTTGACGAAGAATTCTGAAAAAATTTGAAAAAATGGACGAGTATGTCGGCATTTTTTTAAAATTTTTTCGAAATTTTGTGTGGAAGCTTTCACTCGCAAAAAAAATTATTTTCCCATGAATTCCGAGAAATTTCAATATTTTATTTATCATTATGAATATTCTGAAAAAATATCCCGGAAAATAGTGGAGATACGCCCTTTTTGTATTAATTCATCGATGAGCTCTTAAAATTCTCTACAAAACCATCCCAGGGCGAAGAAGGTCCTATCTCCATTATCTATCAAGATATTTTTAAGAAACATGCCAAATTCAGTAGTGAAGAGGGAAAAAAGGGAGAATTCTATTTTTTTCAAATATTTTTTGGAAATATCTCGGAAAATAAGAGAGATAAGGCAATTTTGCCCGAGTTCTTTTTTGTAATTCTCCGTTCTTGAAATTCTCTACAAAATCGTCTTCGGGACAAAAAAGCCTATCGCCATTAGTTTTCCAGATATCTTTGAAAATCAAGTGACGAAATTTAGTTGCAAGAAACAAGATAAATCGTCATTTTTCGTCATTTTTTTGAAAATATCTCGAGAAATAGGCGGGATGTCGTAATTTGTCCTAAATAATCTTCTGATCCGATGATTAGAATTCTTTTCGATGTCTTCTTAGGGCAAAAAGGGCGTATTCCCATTAGTTTCCGAGATATTTCCGGAAAAATTGAATAAAAATGTTAAATTTTCTGTTTCATTTCTTCACAACTGAATTTCTTTGTTTCTCTCAAATATCTCTGAAAATAAGCGAGAGAACGATTTCACTCGAATTCTTTTTGTAGCTCCAAAATTCTCTACAAAATCATCTCAGGACAAAAAGGGCGTATCTCCATTATTTTCCAAGATATTCTTAAAAATTGGTGAAAAAAAATCAATTTCCCCGAAATATTTCACCCCAAAAATCGAATTTCCTACATAATCAATAAATTCTCAGCCTCTCCTACATCTCCCTCCCCCCCCCCTCCTCATTCATTCATTCCACTCTTCCATGACAATGAAAATCCCAATTTTCATCCCACCCGATGACAGCAGTGTCAAAGCAAATTTAGAGCTCATTCGTTACGCAAACAACGTCACATCTCAATTTTCTCTTTATGAAAACCAAAGAAAAAAAGGGAACCCCCCCCCCCCTCTTTCACTCCCCACAACCCCAAAGAAAACTAAAAAAATCAAATCACCACTCCTCCCTTTCCCTCCACTTTCTGCCTCTCTTCTACAAATCGAAACCTTCCATTTTCTCCATAAGAATCTCAAGATTTCAAACCTGAAGATGAAGAAAACATCACATCTTCATTTTCCCCATAAAAAACGACGAAAAAAAAGGAGAATTCCCCCCCCCCCTTTCCCTCAACCTCAAAAACACATGAAAAAATCAAATCAACATAACCCCCCTTTTGCCTCACCCTCTCCCCTGTTTGGTCAATTAAAAATTCTTCTTTTCCTCACTAAAAATCTTGAGACCTGAGAATAAAAACGTAACATCTTAATTTTCTCTTCATTAAAATCGAAGATAACAAGAGAACCCACTCAAAAGAGAACACGAGGAGGGGGGACGCCCTCTTCGCAACATCTAAAAAGCGTGAAAAAATCAAATTACCATCACCCTCCTCCCCCCCCCCCCTTCTCTTCATCTTCCACAAATCAAAAAACTACTTTTTTCTGCACACAAAATCTCCATTTTTTTTTAACTTGAGAATGAAAACGTAATATCTCATATTCCTCTTCATAAAACTGAAGAAAATAAAAGAGAGTCCTCCCCCTCCCCTCATGCAACTCCAAAAAAGCCTGAAAAAATCAAATCACCATAACCCCCTTATCCCCCGCCCTCTGCTCCTCTTTCTAAAATCAAAAAATCCCTTTTTTTCTTAATGAAAATCTCAAGATCTGAGAATAGAAAGTCAAATCTCAATTATTTCTTCATAAAACTGAAGAAAAAAAGAACCCTCCCGCTCTTAAGCCCCCAAAAAACCTGAAAAAATCAAATCGCAATTACCCCCCTATCCCCCATCCTCTGCCCTCCTTTCCCAAATCAAAAAACTCCTTTCTTTCTCAATAAAATCCCAATAAAAAACTCAAGATCTTATACCTGGAAATACGTCCTTGGTATCGGGACTGGAGGGATGGATCCAGCCGTTCCTCTGTTGGATAATGCACTGGAACATGGTGCTCTTAAAAATCCTCTCTCTTCAATCTCAAAAGGAGAAAAACCTCAGAGCCAAACAATTTTTCTTCTCTCCCCCTTTTTTTTCAAATTAAAAAACCTTCATTTTCAAAATCACGTGACACCGGGCGTCACGACTATCACCACCCGCACATTTTTCCTATTATTATTATTGTTTTTATTATTATTTTTATGCAATTGTTAGAGTCACTTCGTCAGTGAGACGTGCACTTTTTTTCAGATGATTTCAATGCTTTGCCTCTTTTTGCGAGAGAGAAAAATAACGTCAAATGTGCGTACAGCTTGGACTGAGGGTGTGCACTGGTGTGCACACGGGCCTGCTACCTCGGCCGGCTGGGATCGAACTAGATGGCTGGCTGGTCGCCAGGCAACCGGGGGAAAATTCTCATTTCTCTATATCTGTCTCTGTTTCACTCATGCCTGCATCACAGGGCAAGACTGTCTTTGTTTGGAGAAGAGTACGGACGCTGCGCGTGTACACGTATGTGTGTTTAATGTGTGTGTTTGTGTGGAGTTTTTACTCTCTTTTCTTTTCTCTTGTTCCTTTCTCCTTTTTTTCAATTCTCTTTCTCACTTCCGGAATAACTTTGCTGGAGGATAGCGCGTGGATGTTACACACGCACACACACACACATACACATATACAAATGCGGTTTTCAGTTCTGTTGTTTGGCGTTTTATTCTGTTTTTTCTCTCAGTTTTTTGAGTTTTTCGGGGATTTTGAGGGAAATAATGGAGATATGCCCTTTTTGTTCTGAAGTGGGTTCGTAGGAAGCTGGAAGGAATATAAGAAAGGATTAGAGGAAAAAAGGACGTTTCTCCATTGGTTTGGGAGACATTTGTGAAGGAGTGATGATCGAAAATTGGGGGTAAAGCGAGAAAATTTGGATAATTCGATTTTTTTTTAGAATCTCTCAGGAATTTAGCGAGATAGAGTGATTCTACAAGAAACCTTTTTTTGTAGACAATTTTAAGGTTCACAATCTAAGGATCGAGGTTAAAAGGGCGTATTGCCAGTAATTTTCGAGATATTTTCAAAAAATTAATGACAGAATGAAACAGTCAAAAAGAAAAAAACCGAACAACTTGATTTTTCCAATAGTTTTTTGAGAATATCTCGGAAAAGTAGCACGATAAGAATATTTGGCTCTAATCCTTTTGTTCAATGAAATTTCAAGAATTACAAAAAAAAAGAATTCCGGTAAAATCGCCCTTATCTTCTTTATTTTTCAAGATATTCCTAATAAACTGCCTGAGAAAATCTAGTAATCCAGTGAAAAAAATCAAAATAACTCAATTTTTTCAACAGAATTCCTCAAATATCTCAGAAACTGAGTGGGATGCAGTAAATTCCACCTTCACCCCTCTTTTGTCACCCTCAAACTCCCTTCAAAAGACAGTCTCACTCCAAAAAGGGCGTATCTCCCTTATTTTCCTGAAGATTCCCCATCTTTTACCTCTTTTTCCCCAATCTCCTCCTTTATCTCGAGATTCTCCTTTTTCCCCTTTTCAAAACCACAAAATTAAAAAATCCCCCACTCTGCAAATCACCAGAACTCAAATTTCCCTAATTTTCCCCCTCCACAACCCTCAACCCAAAAGTATCTGCACTAAAAACCCCCACTCCTTCATCACAGGAACACAAAATGGCGGCTTTTCCACCATTTTCTCATCATTAACATCTATATTTCAATGTTTACTCGTTAAAAACCGAAGTTTTATTGGAGAAGAGAAAATATGCACGAGGATGGGGCTTCTGAACTCAACTGACCGAGCACGCCAGGACGTTAGAGGCAATATCCCCATGGCATGTTGGTGATCATGCTTGGGAAGGTAGAGCTATCCCTTCTCTCTCTTTCTCTCTGTCTCTCTTTCTCTTTAATACACAAAAGCGGCAGAGGGGGAGGGAATGAGGGGAGGCCGAGAGACGATACGATTTATTAACGCTGCGATGGGATCCAAAAGAGTGAGATGATAAAACCCGCATTATGGCCGAGACTATGAGGTGAGAGGGGAGGAGGGGAGAGATAAGGAGGAGAAATGAGGAGAAAAAAAAATAAAAGTAATGGTGCTTCGGTTTGTTGCACGCAATTCTAGTAAACACAATAGTACAGTGTGTTTATGGCTCTAGTACAGTAAGATTGTGAATTTTTTATTTCTTTAAGGTAGTATGCCAGGGAACTCGAGTCTAGTCAATCCCATATTTTTTTGATGCCATATCAAAGATGATATTTTTTTGCATTTTTCTGAATTTTTTCATAATTTTCGTCCGTGCAATTTATGAGATATGAATTATCAAAGTTATTGGAAATGCCGGTAGTGGGGATGAAATGCTCTAAATCGGACAGAAATAACGAAATTACTAAAAAATCACAGGGTTGAGCCATTATTTGAAAACAATTTGCGAAAAGAACAGCGGTCTAACTAAATAATAGAAGAAAAAAATATTAAATTCACCGTATAGTTATTGAGAAATTTTAATTGGAAGGTAGTCGCAACTATTTGCCTCTCTCTCTATCTCTTGTATGTGATAGGAGATTAGTAATGTGAAAAAAATTCAAGAAACAAAAAAAATTATATTCACAAGCTGAAGATATGACTTTCGAATAGTTTAATCACTTTTTCGGGTAAATTAAAGGACATTTTCCCGAATTATAAGCAATTGATTGGAAACTAAACTGAAAATTCTCATTTTTTTCTTTTTTCCCCCACCGTCCACTTGAATATTACCTTACGAAAAATGTAGGAGACAAAATCAATAGATTCTATTGAGTGAAGGAGCTCGAGGCAGTCTTGATTTTTCTTTCATATGCGAATTTTATCGCTCAAGTACAACGAGAAGGAATTTCTCAAGAATTTCCATTCCTATCGGCTCAGAAGAAAGGCGAGATGAAATCCTATTCAGGAAAATTGAGAGAGATTCTAGGGGATTTGGTTGCATCTTTCTGTTTTCATTTCTCGGGATTTATTGATCGGTTTATGGAGTCATGAGCTTTCTCTATTCTCGGGCAGACGAGAAGAATTAATTATTGGAGAGAAGTAACGAGAGAAACTTGTTCCAGAGATAGGGGAAATTGTTGAAATGAACATTATCTGAGTCTTTGAGTTGAGGAAATTGGGTTCAATGGTTTTTTTCTGTGTTCAAAGAGGGATTTGACGTCGAAGAGGTCTCCCGGATAGAGGGCGCGTGGATTGTTCTTTTTTTGCGTTTTTTATTGAGAATATCTCGAAAAAAAATGGAGATACGCCCTTTTTGCACGGAGATGCTTCTGTAAGATTTTGAAGAGCTGCAAAAAAGGATTTGCACGGAGTCGTTCTATCTCGTTTACTTTCCGAACGATTCTCAAATGGGATTAGAGCAAAATTTGCTCTGTCTCGCATAATTTCTGAGCTGTTCCAGAAAAATTACGCAATTCAATAGTGAAGAATTGAAGCCGAATTCAATTTTTTCCATTAATTTTCCCGAATACCTCGGAAACTCATAAGGATACGCTGTTTTGCTCTAAGGTTGTTATGCTGAAAATTTCAAAGCTATATGTGACAATTCAAGTAAAATCGCTTTACCCCACTTATTTTCCGAGATATTCACCGAAAATTGATGACAAAGTTCATTAGTAAAGAGGTAAAAACAGAATAACTTGATTTTATCAATACTTCTTTTCAAATATCTCGGGAACCAAGCGAAATAGTGCAATTTCAGCCCAATCCTATTTATAGCTCGTAGAGTTCTTGACAAACCCACCTTCGATCAAAATCAACCTATCGCCATTAATTTCCAAGATATTCTCGAAAAACTGATGACAAAATCACAATAGTAGAAAAATAAAATGGAACAACTCCATTCTACCAACAGTTCTTCTCTAACATCTCGAAAACTAAGCAAGATGCTGCGATCCCCCCCCCCCTTCCCAATTCGTTTGAGTAGCTCCCGAAATTCTCTACAAAATCACCTCAGGGCCAAATTACCCCCCCCCCCCCCCTTCTTCCATCATTTACCGAGATATTCTCAAAGAACAATAACATCCCAAAAAATCCTTCCCAAAACCCTTCAGAACAGAACAAATATACAAGACTTCGAACGTAGTACCGCTGTGATACTACAATAGTCAGTGGTATACAGTGTCTCGTTTGATTCATGTTGTGTCCACACACTAGGTAGCGTGCCGCATAAGTTAGAGAGAGAGAAAAAAAAATGTAAAAAGTACAGTTTTCATAGCTGTTCATCAATTTCTACTATGATATGAGCATAAGAGCTGCATTTTCGAGGGTCTCAAATGTTTGATACATAGTTTCCTATCATTTCCTTCTTCTTTCATTCAAATCGGAATGGTCAATTTTGTAAAATATGATGAAATGTGCGATTTCCCATGGGGATCAATGCTATACCCATGAACCTTCAAGCTTCAGTATCTTTTAATTCGTTCTCTGTAACCCTTGAAAAATTCAACTGGATCATGATCTTATCAGGATCTACGAAACTGTCAAATTTTAGAATTTTCGGAACGGTCAATCGAGTACCAGCAGTACTACCTTAAGTTTCCATCCATAATCCGTATTATGTTCCTCAATACAACTAAACATTTCTTTCATTTTCAGAACCGGTGTATTGTAACCTTGTGTTGTACCATCCCCTTCGAAGCGTGACCGTGACTGTGACTCTCACCGCATTATACACAACTACATATATAGATATATACATATATTAACACACAGATACCAGTTACAGGTCAAAGGCTTGAATCCATGTGATGTCTGTTTGCGTTGGAGGTGTGTATGCACGTTATTTCCCCTCTTGCCCCTTCACCAACCAATCCCACCATTGAGTGAAAGGCCGTGCACGCGAGAATGACCCCCACCTAGCGGCATTGGTCAACAAGTGTTTAAGTTTTCATCGACCGGTTTCTCCGTGTTATGTGCTATGTAAGGAAGACCCAGGCAAAATGGACCTGCGGAGTAAAAATGATTTGGAATTTTTTTTGAGAGTGAAGGGCTCTTTAAAAAAAATTTGGAAAAATCCCTGACAATGTCCATGTATTGGAGCAGCTTCTCAAATTTTTTCAGATTTTATCACCGATTCCTTCACTCCCAAAAAAATCATGAATCATTTCATCCTGGAGGTCCATTTCACCCCAGTCTCCCCTACGTTGCCGCTGAATTCAAATGGTTGCCTGAGAAGAAAAGCGGCATAAGTGTTATGCTTATACATGAAAGTTACGTCCCCTTTGTTCCTGAAGTAATGAAATAAAATCAAATGGAATGGAATGTGTTTGTTGTGTGGATGAAACTGTGCTGAATTACGAGATGCACATGATTGTTCTCGATTCATTGGCTCGAGCCAATGGATACTGGGAATAGAAGCAGCGTGGGATTGGGGTGGCAATGGTGGTGGAAGAGGCGAAGGGATTCTTCAGGAGAATTGGTAAAAAAAGACAATTCAGGAATGATCGATTTTTTTCTTCTTTTTCTAAGAATATTTTGGAAACTAGTGGAGATACGACCTTTTTGCCTTCAAGAATGTTTTGTAGCTCTGTCAATTCCGCACAACAAGAAAGGATGGAGATAAAATCGCTCTATCTCGCTTAGTTGCCAGGATATTTTTAGAAAGTGATTGATAAAAATAGAATTGATGTGTTCCTTTTTAATTTGTTTGAGTCTGCGATTAGCGCAGTTCTCAAAGTTGGTATTATTTCTTTCCAAAAAAATTTCCCGTTACCATAATCTTCTCGACCAATCGAACAGGGTTGTGATTGTTATGTCCAACAACAGATGATCAGGTACCAACGGAATCTCCTAGCCGTTATCAAATGAATAAGTTGAATATAATGAAGTTTTTTATTTATTTTATTGGCCATGTATAATATCTATCATGAAATATTCTTCAATAGGGTTGAAGAAATAGAGCAGGAAAGACCTTGACTATGAAATATATTAACAGCAAAAAAATTTTTATCAAGTACAGCTATCAGATAGTACACAGAACTATAATTTAGCTGATTTAGCTATAATTCTAGGTGCGATTATCAATTTGGAATAGTTCATTTTCACTTTTAAGGGATAGTCATGCTAGTAGGAAAAAATCCCCTCTGTGTGATTCACATGTACTTCGTCAATACCAAATATTTCTAATTGCTCCAAATTTTTTGAGATCTCCACTAAATTTAAAATACCTTCTATAATCAAAAGATTTTCACAACTTTTCATCTGTAATTCTTTAAGATTGATGAGATATTCCAAACTGTGAAAATTCAATATGAAAACATCGTTGATTTTGAAAATCTGAAGTGATGGAATTGCTGCTACATATTTAAAGCAATCACTGTTAATGTCTGTAGGACCATCAAATGATAAATTTAACATCTTTAGACAGAGGTCGAATGTTGAAATCTGCTTAATATCTCTATTTTTCATCCCATGTGATGATGGTTCAATGATGATACTTCTTCAATTCCGTCTTAATTTCAATGTATTTAACATTTCGAGAAAATGGCGCCATATCACAAATATGGAATGGACTGATATGCATCAACTTAAAATTGAAGAAGGATAGAATGATAAGAAAATTGCCAGAGTCATAGAAAGATGCGGCAAGTACTTGACGAAAATTATCATAAATGATTCATTCCGTCATTTGAGAACGATGGAGATAATTATTCGTTATTATAACCTGATCAGAGTTGATGAAATCATAATTACATTTGCTGATGAAATGTTGCCCAATCGTTGGAACGAGACTTTTGGCAATTTAGAGACAGTCTTAATGCAAATGACTGCATCAACAAAAATGACAATTTATGGACAACTGGAGACATTCAGTGTCGATTATCTACGACATCTAGAACATTCAGCAATTTATCAATATTGAAAGTCTCACCATTGAACAATGCTCACATGGGATGAAAAAATGGAAATATTGACCAAATTTCAACATTCTACCTCAGTCTAAAGATGTTGAATTCATCATTTGATGGTTCTATACATGTGAGCAGTGATTACTTCATTTATGTAGAAGCAATGCCATCACTGGCGATTTTCAAAATCAACGATGTTTTTGTATTGAATTTTCGAGTTTTGAAATATCTCATCAATATCGAGGAATTACAAATGAGAAGTTGCCAAAATCTGTTGATTGATGAGGGTATTTGAAATTTCATCAAGACTTCAAAGAATTCGGAGCAATTAAAACTACTTGGCATTGACGAAGCACACTTGAATCAGATCAATCATATTAACAGAATATTTCATGATGAACATTGTAAATAGCTGCTAAAATAAGAAATTACTTCATTATATTCAACTTATCTATTTGATAATGACCGGGAAGTCACAATGCCTCTGTTTTCCACAACGAATTTGATTTAATTTGCCAAATAGTTGATTGACGCTTCCACGCGTCTGTATTGTTTCTTGAATGAGGTTATAGAATAGCTTCCATCAATTCTTTAATTTTTTGTTTGTCGATTCCATGTTCTGGTCTATCCACAGGGCTTATGGGCTCCATTATCTTATGCTCATCAATGACAAATAATGATTTCTTCTTTTTTAATAATTTCATCTTTGTTAATTATTTGAAAAATCGCTTTTGTTGGGAATAATCGGCCGGCCGCTGTTGTATGAGTCGTGGTTCTACTCTCTTTTTGAATTAATTCCGCTCGCAAAATCCCTTTTACTACCTCTGCGACAATACTCTACTTAAGGTAATCCTAGTAGAAGGTTCAAATGATCGATTTTTTATTTTTTTCCCCTTTTAGTTATTATAATTACTATAACTATTTCAATTTTTCCACATTTTACCGATACTTGAACGATATCCAAGATGATAAATTGTTATTAGATAATATTATGAATATTCAATATTGTTCTGCATTTGACTCACGCTGTCCCAGTATCTAGGACTGTGATTGGAGGATCCTCGGATTTTAAATACCAATATTCCCGCCATTGATTATTTCATGTAATTAATCGCATTAATTGTCGTTATATGTCCGGTAACATGCATTTTTCATGATTTCAAAAATTAATAGATATTCTGACGAACAAAAAACATATAAGGTTGTATAAGGAAAAAATAGGTCTGTGATCATGAATTTTCGCAGTGAAACTGAAACTGAACCTCGCTTATGGAGTTTCAGTGTTAATTCAATTTTTTTTGAAAATCAATTTTGGCCTTATTTGTCCGGTAATATGGGGTAAACTGAATTTTTTTTAGAATCTCCTCATGCTATGCTATCAAAAGTAACTAAAATCGAAAAGGGAAAATAGATTGCCCGAACCACTAGGATTACCTTAAGGGAAAAATGCGAAATCTAGCGGCGCGCTTGTAACTAAAATTTCGTTCCTTTTGGCAGTCAGTTTGAATTTGCCTTTCTCTTTTATTTTACACTCTCTTCATTTCATTATCTTTCTCTTTCTCGGGTTCCATTATCTTTATTCTCGAATCTTTCAATTTCTTTCCCTGTTCTGTCAGATTTCTATCAAATTTCTTAGTGAATTCTGTCATCATTTTTTTCTTCGTTGTATTAATTTTTCATTTTTAGGGTACTAACATGTTTCTTTTGTCGATTGATGATTTTCTACAAATATTTCGGAAACTAAACGAGAAAGAATGATCCTACATCAATCCTTTTTGTAGCTCTTGAGTGTCCCTAAAAAACCTTCCGAGGATCAAAAGGGCATATCTCCATTATTTAAGGAGATATCCTTCAAAAAATAGAAATAAATAAATGAATAAACTTTCCTGTTTTATCAATTTTCATTTTTTTTAAATCTCAAATTAATTCAGAAAAATATAACATTCGCCTATCTACGTTGAATAAACCATGAGACTGTAAAAAATGATAGTAATAATGGAAAATGAAGAGAATAAAAAAATGACCGTGAGACTTGAACTCAAGTTTCGTCGCGTGTTCGAATTAACTATCTGGCGTCACCTCAGTTAATTAAAAATTGTGAATTGAATTCTCTCACGCCCACCCATGAAGAGGGATTTCATATTAATGAAAAATTATGCAGAAGGACTCGTGACGTTGACACTGATTATTCCGTGCTTTTGTTCATTGTTGATTAAATACATTTGAGCTGAGAGAAAATTTTAATGGATGTTGGATGAGCAAGAGGAGGAGAAGTTAGAAACGGAAATTCCTGTTACGGAAATAGACGTCAGTTCTCTCGTCACTTTACTTCTTTTGGGGTCGTATACTGTGCATTTCCAATGTAAACTGTTGATATTTATCGTGCGTATAAATATTAATTAAAAGGAAGTTTGAAAAGAAAAGTTTTTTTTTTTTGCATTAAGGTAGTTCGCGAATAAGCTCGAGTGCAGTTAACCCCTGATTTTTTTGATGCCATATCAAAAATGATATTTTTAACATTTTCCTGAATTTTTTCATAATTCTCGTCCGCGCAGTTTTTGAGATATGAATTATCGAAGTTATTGAAAATACCGGTGGTGGGGATGAAATACACTAAATCGGACAGAAAAAACGAAATTACTCAAAAACCACAGGACTGAGCCATTATTTAAAAACAATTGGAGAGAAGAACAGCATTTTAACTGAATAATAGAAGAAAAAAGTATTCCATTCACCGTATAGTTATTGAGAAATTTCAATTGAAAAGTAGTCGTAACTATTTGCCTCTCTCTCTCTCTATCTCATGCATGTGATAGGAGATTAGTAATGTGAAAAGAATTCAAACAAGCTGAAGATATGACTTTTGAATAGTTCAATCACTCTTTCGGGTAAATTAAAGAACATTTCCCCGAATCATCAGCAATTAATTGGAGATTATCCTACGAGTCTGAATTCTTCCTGTTTTATCGACGTACTGTGGTACACAACCTTAATTCTCGTTTTTTTTTTAATCTCGAGAACTGAAGGAGATACGCTTCTCTTGGCCAAAAACGGATTTGTAGGAAATTTCAAGAGCTCCAAGAAAGAACGAAATAGAAACGCTTTATCTCACTTAGTTTCTAATAATTTTTTCAGAATATCTCGGAAATTAAACCGGATCGGTCAATTTTCACCGAATCTTTTTTTGCAGCTGTTGCAATTTTCTTCAAAACCTAAATCGGGCAAAAAAGGCGTATCTCTATTATTTCCCGAAATATTTCCAAAAAAAAGGAACGAGAAAAATTGGCTTCAGTCTTCAGGACCTCCTTTCTTTGAGAATATCTCTGAAACTAATGGACATATGCCCTCTTTACCCCCATCCATTTTTTTAGCTCTCGAAATCCCCTATAAAACCACCTTCGGGTGAAAGGGACATATCCCAACTATTTAACCGAGATATTCTCAAAAGCACGAGTAACAAAGATAAATTCATCCAATTTCACCAATAATATTTCTAAAACTAGAAAATAAACAGTATTTTCCGTCTGTTGAGTTCATTGAACACTGCAACGGTCGAAACGAAAGTAGACTTTATCTGTAAATTTAGCCGTATCGTAATTAGAGCGGATCGATAATCGCTCCTTATTTCTGTTCTGAAAAAGAAAAAAAAAAAAGTTCTGAACCTCCGAGTCTTTGTGTCACTTTATGAACCCCAAAATGGCCGCCAATCTGACACCATTTCTCAACTTTTTTCAATAATAATAACAATGATAATAATGATAGGGAAAAAAAGTGTTTCCAACGTTCCTTTGAAGCTCTGGGACAATGATCTTGTTAAGAGTCGAGTGGCTTATGTACAATCGGGGTGAAAGCACGTGTGTGAGTGCTAGAGGTAAGGACAGCTGCTGGGAGTGCCCTCTCGACCTGTTCTTCGGCTATCCGCTATCCACCACAATTACACAATCTTTATATTTAGGTCAGAAACAATTTTTTTCACATTTTTTCTTAAATATCAGAATTAAATAGGAAAAATTCCCGATTTTTCACCTTTGATTATGGAGAGAAATTCCTTTTTTTTCAATGCTAACGCTCGTTTTTCGAGAATATCTTGAGAAGTAATGGTGATAAGCCCTTTTTAACTTGATTCTTTTTTGTAGCTCGGCGAGTTCTCTGTGAAAAAGGATTGAGTTCCCGAAATATTTGAGGGAAACGGATGAGAGGAAAACTTCATTTTATTCTGTAAATTTTCATCAGCAAATTTTGTTTTTCGTTTTTTGAAAATATCCCGGAAGATAAACAAGATAAAGTGATTATACTTGAATCTTCTTTTGTAATTCTCTTAGTTTCTAAGATATTCTCAAAAAAATGACCAAAAAAAAAAATTTAAGGATCATAGGACGTTGGAAATATTGAATTTAAAAATACTAATAAATTGTCAAATGAACTAGCTCATTTATGAACTAAGTTCATAAATCTTAATTTATGAACATAAAAATGAATATCACAACCCAAGAAAAAAAAGATTTTTCCTATTTCACCTCTTCTCACCGATCATTTTTATTAAATATCTCGAAAATCAAGCTTGATGCGTCCTTTTTGCTATAGCTCTTTTTTTATAGCTCTCGAAATTTTGTAGCTCTCTACAAAACCACCTTAGGGCCAGAAGAGTCTATCTCCATTAGTTTTCAAGATATTCTCAAAAAACTGAATAAAAAAAAAATGAAGTTGTCAAACAGACAATCGAATCGGAATTCGGAAAAAGAAAAAAAAATTAATGAACGAAAATAATACATTTATAGTCTACTCGAAGCAATCGAAAAAAAAAATTCGATTGTAACGGTTATACTACATTTTATCCCAGGCGGATATAAAAGTGAATGTTTATGATCCATTGATATTATATAGCATTGGGGTGAGAGTGAGGGGCCACTAAATATTTCTTCTTTTACGAGCCTAGGGATCAATGACCACCAATGGATTATTTTATTGCGTTACAATTTCACACTCGAATTTAATTTATTATCCACATTTAATTTTATTAATGATATAATTGTGATGTGAAATTGAATAGCATTGTTGCTTGACAGTTATTATGTTCACTGTAATGTGAATGTTTGTAGAAACATTGTGTTATGTGTAGTATAACAAGTGTTGGATAATTATTGTGAAGTGAATTATGTTTTTAATTTTTTTTTTTTGTGGAATTTTCTAGTGAACAAAGGTAAATCAACAAAAATCAATTTATTACTTTGGAAACTTCTGATGGAGATGCGTCCTTCTGTCTCTCTAAGATGATTTTATAGGGTCACACGACCAGTAGATGAACACCGACCAATAGATGGACGGTTTCTCTTATCGAGGATTTTCATGAATAAATGAATGATTCTTATACTTTCCTCGTCAATTCCTGATGATTACATCCATATAGATCTATAAACTATTTATTACATACCGATTGATCGAAATTTAAAATCATACCACTGCAAATATGCAACTGTCCATCTTCTGGGGGTTCAAGTTATTTTCCAGTTTTTCCTTGATTTTCTTTAATTATGTCTACATTATTCAAGTTTAATTGATTTTTAGTCAATTCAGTGTGTATTTTTCTGTACATCATTCTTTTCTGCAACTTTTTAACGTGATTTGCCTATTTCATGTGGATTAATAAAGTCTAATATTTCCTTAACCGTCCATCTATTGGTCATGTTACCCTAGAGAATTTCAAGTGCTACAAAAAAGGATTCGGGTAAAATCACTCTATCTCGTTTAGTCCCCAAATTATTCTTCAAAAAAATATTGAAAAACTAAAAAAATTTCTGTTTTACTTCTTCACTTCTGTATTTAGTCATCAGATTTCGCTAAACACCTCAGAAACTAATGGAGATACGTCCTTTTTGTTCTCGAGACTTTTTGTAGCTCTTTTTAAGGATGTTAGGGGCAAAGTGGTCAGACATAACCTTAATTTTTTGTATAAAATCGTCAATAACAACGTATGCATAATAAATGTCTCAACAAGAATTTTTCTAATGTTTGAAGAATATAATGAGGAAAAAAATAAACCGTAAATAAATTTTTAAGATTTTTTGAATCTTGAGAAATTTGAAATATGTAAAAAATACAGCCAATTTTTCAATTTTCAATCAATTTTTTGTTTTTACGGCTTATTATAATCCTGATGACATTCTTCAAACATTAGGAAAATGTTTTCTGAGACATTTATTATGGATACGTTGTTATTTACGATTTTATACAAAAAATTAAGGTTATGTCTGATCACATCGCCCTAACATCCATAATTCTCTGCAAAATATTTTTGAAGGAAAAAGGGCGGATCTCCATTATTTCCCAAGATATCCTCAAAAAAATGAAAAAAAAAAAAAAAATTCTACATAAAACGCAGGAAGACGACCTTCAATACAAGCACTTTTTGCCTAAAAAAAGAAGAATCATGTATTTATGGTGAAAATAATAGTGAAAACCCCTCGGAGTTAAATAGCAGGTACAATTGTACATTATTTTCAAGGCTGTAACAACCTTTGTGTCCACTGGTATCCGTTGCATTCACAGGCATTCCATGGGTGCAGGCGGCTGAGAGAATGTATCTCTCTTCAATGGAGCGGAAAAATATTACATACACCACAATTTCCCATACTTTTAACGGCCAATCAAGCTCTCAACAGTTCACGTACTGTTAAAAATACGAAAAAAAAAAAAAAAAAATTCAATTCTCCAACAGCTTTGAGTCTCTCATAAGCGATGATAAATAAGTTGGATGTTTCCTCGTGCTCAGGAGTCGTGTATTTGAATATTCTATGTGCACAAAAGTATTTTTTCTTCAAATTCTATTTTTAGATTAGATAGTTGAAGGAAGTTGAAGAGGCAAGACTTTTTCATCAGAGCCAAAAGTTCATAGTTTATTCACGATACTAACAATTGAAATCACTTGCATTAATTAGTTTAAAAAAACAAATTATGTTTTTTTTTTTTATTTTCAACGTAAAGACATTTGAAAAATATATCGCATCAATCTGCAATCGATTATTTCCGAATATCGATTAATCAATGCGACACTCTCATCAAATTCGAGATTTAATAACATAAAAAAAGATAATCATATCAAATTCTGATCGATAATTTCCAAACATCAATTAATCGATACTATCGATTAGTTCGATATCTCATACCAAATTCGGGATATTACATACCTTTCGATATTTCCGTTACACTCGTATTAGTTCAAGGGGAAATTTCTTTCTGATATCGATGCTAATATCGATCAATCGACGCGATATATTGCATTGGACACGAGATATTGCATTCTATTTCATAAAATCCGTTTTACTTGTTTTTTGACGCAGAAAAAGCATGTCACATCGGCTCCCGATTACTTTTTTCACCATATCGATCAATCGACGTCATCGATTAATCGATATCTCGTACTTGATTCGAGATTCGCTTGTCTTGCGATAATTCTGTTGCACTCGTTAGTACAACAGGACGTTCGATCGATAATTCTTTAATATCGATTAGTCTATAGTATCGATTAATCGGTATTTCACACTTGATTCGAGTTATCGCATACCATTCGATACTTGCGTTACACTTGTGTTAGTTCATGGAGAACTTCGATCAAGTTTTATTTCATATCGATTAATCAAAAGTATCGATTAATCGATATTCCACACCTAATTCGAGATATCACAAACCACTCAATGAAAACCTTGCCATTGTTTCAGTTCAAGGAGACACCCGGATCGCTCCTTATCTAAAATCGATTAATCGAGGCATTCATCAAGGCAAAATTACGTATAATTTTTTTGTTTAATTTTTAATAATGAAGAAAAAATATTACTATGGTAAAGTGGAGGAACACGTGGTGCTCAAAAAAAAAACCAGAATCACGAAATAGAGAAAGAAAGAAGTAACATCTGTCGATAAGTACTTATTCATTTTTTTCTTTTTCAGATGTTTTTTAAGTTTCAGAAGACCCAAGAGGACCCGTTACCACGTATCTTGATAGTTTGGTAGTTTGCCAGTGCTCTTAGGAATGGCACTTTGACAAACAAATTACACCTGCCAGTTTCACGGCCAATGGCATTTTACATCTCTCCTCTATCTCAGATTATCTTTAAAAAAAATAATGGCATATAAACAGTCCCTTCGACACTCAATCTCTGTTTTTTTTTGTTTTCAGAGCTTAGGAAATTGTAAATAGCCGCCAACCCCTCTGCGAGTATTGATTTACCTCATATTTTTGTCGATAAATACTGGAAAAATCATTGGAAAATTTTTTTTTTCAATTATGAGTGGAAAAACGCGGGAAAAGAGAAAGAAAAAGGAAAATATGAGATGACCTCATTTTTTTGGCGGTTATTTTCGGAAATATCGCGGGAACCAATGGAGATGCGTTTTTTTTGCCCTAAGAATGTTTTGAAGAGAATCTCGAGAGCTCAAAAAATAATCGGGGTTGAATCGCTCTATCTCGCTTAATTTCCGAGATATTCTCAGAAAAAAATATTGAAAAAAAACTCTGTATTCAGTTTTTTTTGTGAATATCTCGGAAAATAATGGAGATACACCCGTTTTGCCCCCAAAATTTTTCTACAGAAGTTCAACAACTATAACATAGGATTGAGATGAATAAAACCTTATCTCGCTTATGTTCCGGAATATTTTCAAAAAATAGTCAGAAAACCAAAACATTTTTGTCGGTTTTTGGAGCATCTCGTTAAATAATAGGCATACACGTTTTTTGCCCCTAATCCATTTTTGTGCAGAATTTCAAGATCGACAAAAAAAATCCCTATCTCGCTTAGTTTCCAAGATATTTCCCAAACATAACAAACTCCAGTAATAACGACCCGAACCAGAAAATTCAAATTTATCACTATTTTTTCTCAAATATCTTGGAAATTAAGCGAGATACGCCCTTTTTGCCTCAATCCTATTTTGTAGCTCTTGAAATTCTCTACGAAGTCATTTCAGGTTGAAAAAGGCATATTTACTTAGCTCCATTATTCAGTGAAATTCTCTGAAAATAAATGACAAAATCGGATTTTTCTCATTTAAACCTCAATAATTCAAAAACATCAATTAGAATAATCCTAAAAAATATATGACACTAAAAATAGTAGACATTTGATAATTCTTGGATTTTCTTTTCTTTCAACACATAAAGTATTGGAAAAAAATACATTTGTAATAAATTCAAAAAATTACAAATGCGAATGTTTTAAATATTAAAAAAAAATACTTCATATGTTTAAAAAAATGCAAAAATTCTGATGTCTGCTAATTGCCATTATCATAAAATAGCAAACATCCAACGATTTTCCGATTTTTATTTCTTAACACATAAATTATTTTCAGAAAAATGAAAAATATACACATCTAGAAAATTCAAAAAAACTATAAACGTCAATGTTTTGAATATTTCTTAAAAAATAATTGATTTCTTTAAAAAAAAGGGAAATGTGTGCTAATTCCATTATCATCTAATTTCATGGTTATAATAAATATTTGCAATCTGCACGACAATTTTTGTTAGGGGCACTTTCAGTACATGAATTACAAATGGGTCACACGGGAATAAATCAACAGGCGAGAGAGATAAAATACATTTGTCCCAATCATGAATTCAATCATGTAATATTCGGTAATTGTAATAAAAACAAGTGGATAATAGTATTGCTTTCCAACTGATATAGTTTTTTCTGCTAATAATATGCTTGCGAATGGAAGTGATACAACTTTTTTCAAACCATCATCAAAATATCAAATTTTGAAAAATTCATTAAAATGCTAATAACTCGAGAACTAATCATGCAAATAAGCTCACAATTGACAAGCATCTAACTGATACGACTCTCGAGATAATATATGAGTATGAATAACATCAGTTGAATAGTTTCCAGGAGTTCCATGAAAAACCGATTTTCGAAAAGTGGACATATCTCAAAAAGCACTGATCGGATTCTCTTCAAATAATGCTTAAAAAATAGAGTTCGTCGAGAGGAATTTTTCCACAAAATATGAAATTTTTGTACAAAACCGTTTTGCTGTAGTTGAGACTTTTATGCACACACAGACATGCACTGAAAATATCATTTTCTCTCTATTTAGATCATTTCAAGTGTCTTCTATCAAAAAAATTGCAATCGAAAATTCTGATGATCACATGGCTTCCATTCGGAGGCAAAAATGAGAAAAAAAAATCTATTTTTCAATGAAACAGTGAGAAGAAATGATTTGTGATGCAGAATAATGTACTGAATCCTTTCTCATTCACTACTCATTGGATTTAATTGCAACTTTTAATTCTTCAAGAACTTTGTTCTCCAATTAAAATCAATTAATTTGAAAGTTTCTTCATGAATTTCTTCTAATCGTAATGTTTTAGCATTAAATTCGCTGTAAAATGGAATTTTCCATGAATTTCAGCGTTTTCATCAAATGCAAAAGTGAAAGTAAAATAGTCGGAGAAAAAAAAGTGGAAATTATCTCTCTAATCTTTCAAATAACAGCGAAAAAGAACAGAATTCGTCGAAAACGTTTTGTTTAAAGAAATATCTTTCAAAAAAAGAATTTTTAATAAATTTCTCAAAATTTGAATAAAAAAGTGAAATGTGTCTTTTCTAATTCTTTTAATTTAAAATGTCTCAGAAACTGATGGAGATACGTCTTTCTTGCCCTGAGCAGTTTCTTCGAAAATTTCAAGAGCTGCAAAAAAATCGAGGAAAAAGGGCGTATCTCTATTAGTTTCCGAGATATTTGAGAAAAATGAACGAAAAAAATTGAAATAAAGTGGAAAAATCGAAAAAATCCATTTCTCTCGTTCTTTTTTCAAGAAAGATTATCTCTGGAAATAATGGAGATACGCCCTTTCTGCTCTAGGACAGTTTTATAGAGAATTTCAAGAGCTAAAAAAAAGGATCGGGATAACAAGGGTGCATCTTCTTTATTATTCTTTTTTTTTATTATTTAAGGCACTGAGAAAAAAAGTTAGAATTACAATAACGTACAATACTCCTTTATTATTCGAGATACATCTTTGAAAAACGACAATCTAGTCGCGAAGAGAACAAAAAGACAATTTTTTTCGTACTTTCTTCAATGATATTCTCGGTAAATAATGAAGATACATCCTTTTTGCTCTGAGGTTCGTTTTGTAGCTCTTGAAATTTCCCACAAGAAAGGATCAAGGTAGAATTGCTGTATCCCGCTCAATTACCGAGATATTTTCAAAAAACAAATGATAAAACTCAGTAATGCAACAGAAGAAATCTCTTTTTTTTTGTAATTTTTTGTGAATATTTCGGAAGATAAGCGAGATAGGAGGATTCTGCTTCAATCCTTCTTTGTAGCCCTTTAGATTCTTTACAACACTTCCTTCTGGCAGAAAAAGGCATATCTCCAATATTTACCGAGATATTCTAAAAAAAAAAAAAAAAAAAAAAAAAAAAAAAAAAAAAAAAAAAAAAAAATAAGAGACAAAAATAAGGATTTAAAAACCAAAAAAAAGAATGACTGTTTCGAGTCTTTTATTTCAAACATCTCAGAAACTAAGCAAGATACGCCCGTCTAACTCCAATCCTCATTAGTAGATCTCAAAAAACACAAAAAAAATCTCAAAATTCTCTACAAAATTAGGGCAAAAAGGACGTATCTACATTATTTACCGAGATATCCTCAAAAAAACGACAAATGAGTCAATTTTTTCAAGTCTTTTATCTCAAAAATATCGCAGAAGCTAAGCGAGATACGCCCTTTTCGCCCCAATCCTACTTCGTAGCCCTTAAAATTCTCTAAAACAACTCGAAGTAAAAAAAAAGGCATATCTCCGTTATTCCCTAAAAAATCACAAGAAAAAACAAAATTTCACCCCCTTTTTCCTAAAATTCTCAGTAAACTCCCAAATTTTATCCCAAAAATCAACCATATCAAAACCATATCAACCATATCAAAACAACAAATGAAGCAAAAACTCACTGTTGAAAACAAGAAGTTTCCGCGTGGACCCCAGCCTCTTAATGGTCGACTTGACCCCATCTATCTCGTGCTCTTCATCCATTCTCCCGTGATTTTCTCAGCACACCAATTTGTGACACACTTTAATTCCACTATTAAAAATTAGAATCCTCCCCCCCCTCACAAAAACCCCCAAAGAACGCAGAAAAAAAACAGTGCCAATTATCTCCGCACAAACCCCTCGATTTTCCACTTTTTTCTAATTTTTCCCCCCCAAAAAAAAAAAATAAACTTTCCACTTTTCTTATAATTTTTTTTTTCAAATCCCTGACTACATTTGGAGGCGAAAAACCGGTTTATAAATCGGGGAATAGCCTCTCAGAAAAATCGGTGAAAATTCACGTAACTGAATTCATAACAAAACTTCCTTTTCCCTTTTTTTTTCTCCTTTTTCTTTTCAAACTTAAAAGGCGAAAAGATTGGGGCACGAGTTTTATTCACACTTTAATTAATTACTTAATTAATGTAAAAAACTCTCACTTTCTCAAGGAATTAACGTAAAACACACACAAGAAATACACACGCACACACAAAGATAAACGAGCTTCTTTTTTTAATAATGCCACTGTAATGTGCTCTCTTCGCGTAGGTTGCCGTGGCAGTGAAGAAGGCATACAGATTCTCGCCACAACTAAAAAGCGTTAGCTTTGTATGCCCCCCCCCCCTTCTCCCTTTTGGGTAACAAAAAAAGAGGGGGAAAAGATATTCTTAGCGCGGGCTGTGTGTATTAATTCAACATATTGGGGGGGCCCCGCCACTAGCATTCGCATTAGACTCGTGCGTTGCCTAGCAACTGGCATTAACTTTCAAGAAAGAGACAGGATGGTACATTTTCGGGTGGGGGGCGACATCTGTTGGAGGTGAGGCGAGGGATTGAGTGAATAAATGCACATGATAACGAAATTTGGTGCAGATGCCCACTATGGTTTCATCCCGCAAATTGGGGTCCCCGGGGAAACTTGACTTTATTAGACTAATTTGGGGTCGTAGATTACGAATCTTCTGATTATCTTTCCCTCTGAGTGGACCTTCATATTGTTATTAACAATTTAATTGTTTATATCGTTATAACGCTTAAATTATGACACTTAGAGAAAAATTGTTCAAACAAAAGTTGTTCATCTCTCCAAAATGAAGAAAAAATGTCTCCTGACTTTTTTCGATATCTCAATTATTAACAGAGTTATATTCAAATAACTCCTCGGCAAATGAAGATGGGGAAAGACCATGTGCAGCGAGTCCGACTACTGCTCCGTAGGCTTCTACCGCGTTATGTTTTGATTCCCGTAACTTCCTTACTAATGAAGATATCAAAAAAACTCAAGAGACATTTTTGCTTCATTTTGAGGAGACCAAAAACTTTTGTTTGAATAATTTTTCTCTAAGTGTCATAACTGAAGCGTTATAACGATATAAACAATTAAATTGTTAATAACAATATTAACAATATGAAGGCCCGATCGGAGGGAAAGATAACCAAAATATTCGTAATCTACGACCCCAAATTAGTCTAAAACAGTCGAGTTTTCCTGGGGAGCTTAAGGTAATTCTAGTGACAGGTCCAAATGATCTACTTTTGTTTTTTATTTTTCTAAGCTATCATAAATATTCTGATTATTTCAATTTGATAACATTTTACTGTTATTAAAACAATATCCATAATGGTGAATTGCTATTGAATAATATCATAAATATTCAATATTGTTCCGAATTTGACTCACACTGTCCCAGAATCGAGGACTGGGATTGGAGGATCCTCGGATTTTAAATATCGATATGGCCGTCATTGACGTTCTCATGTAATTAAGGATATGCTAGTGGCAGGTTCAAATGATCGACTTTTTTTTTTTCCTCTTAGTTATTATAATTACCATAACTATTTCGATTTTTCAACATTTTACCGATACTAGAACGATGTCCACGATGATAAATTGTTATTAAATAATATTACAAATATTCAATATTGTTCCGCATTTGACTCACGCTGTCCCAGTATCTAGGACTGTGATTGGAGGATTCTCGGATTTTAAATACCAATATGGCCGCCATTAATTTTTTCATGTAATTAATTGCATTAATCATCGTTATATGTCCGGTAACATGCATTTTTCATGATTTCAAAAATTAATAGACATTCTGACGAACAAAAAACATATAAGGTTGTATAAGGAAAAAATAGGTCTGTGATCATGAATTTTCGCAGTGAAACTGAAACTGAACCTCCCTTATGGAGTTTCAATGTTAATTCAATTATTTTCAAAAATTAATTTTGGCCTTATTTGTCCGGTAACATGGGGTAAACTGAATTTTTTAAAAATCGACTCATGCTATTCTATCGAAAGTGACCAAAATTGAGAAGGAAAAATAGATTGCCCGAACCACTAGGATATCCTTAATTCAAGTAATCGTCGCTACATGTCCGGTAACATGCATCTTTCAGGATTTTGAAAATTAATAGACATTCTGACGAACACGAATATATATAGTTATATAAGGAAGAAATAGGTCTGTCACCATGAATTGTTGCAATGAAACTGAAACTGAATCTCGCTTATGGAGTTCTAATATTGATTTAATTTCTTTCAAAAATTAATTTTGGTCTTATTTGTCCAGTAACATGTGGTGAATTGAATTTGATAAAAAAAAATTCTCGTTTTACTCTATCGAACTCCACCAAAATTGCGAAGAACAAATAGATTGCCGGAACCACTCGGATTACCTTAAGGTAGTACCGCCAATACTCGATTGACCGTTCTGAAAATTTTGAAATTTGGCACATTCGTAGATTATGATAAGATGATAATCCAGTTACATTTTTGAAGTGCTAACGAGAGCGAGTGAAAAGATATTGACACTTGAAATTTCACGAGTTTAACATAGGCATGAATGAAAAAGCATGTGAAATAAGGCCTTGAGGGACTAGTTGAGAGACACATGGAACACCCAATCTATTAATGGGATAAAACCGGCTTGTTGATAGATATAAAATTATAGATAACAATAGACTCTTATAGTTGAAATTCACAATCATGCTTGTAGTTGATTTACAATAGATATAGTGGGATTAATTAAACTAATCGTTCAATGTCTAACAGTTGATATAATCACGAACAATAATACTTAATTCAGTCGCTTTAAATATCTATGACTTCTTGATCACTCTAATTATTGTTGACCACACTAAATATTGTTGAGCTCTATCAGTTAATTATTGCATTAATTCTCTATTCAATCGAGAATACCTGTTGCGTTGAGAGTTCAGTCGTAACTAATCCTTGGACTCCTGTGGGTTCAAGAGAGAGAGAGAGAAAGAGAGATAGGGGGGAGGGGAAAAGATTTGGGTCTTTAGCCGCTTTATAATTGGTGGTATTTCTCGCGGTAATTTCACTCTGTTTTCAACAGACGATTTGTAGAAAATTTTGAGAGCTACAAATGTGGATTCGGGCAAAAAGAGCGTATCTCGCTTAGTTTTCGAGATATTTGAGGAAAAAGTGTTCGAAATTGGTGCTAAAATCTCCAACAATCGGGCGAGATTTTGATGAAATCCGGAGATTCTAAGCGCTTTCGAATTACCTCCCCCCCCCCCCCCTCTTGACTTCAATTACTCAGTACGCGTCGGTCCTTCAACGAAATAATATCTCGTTTTTGGAGACGTACTCATCGGGATCTCAGTAATGAGATCGTTCAACACTTCGGGGTTATCCAACGGTCGACGATATTCAACTAACTCAACTTTTTGTGAATTCATGGATTTTTGAGGGGAATGTATTATTATCATACTCAGTTGCTTATCGGTTGTACAACTATGTTGACTTCAACATGAATCCGCATCATGACTACATCTCCGCGGATTTCTCAACAGTCTTTTGAGATTGACCACTATTAATTGCGCTCTCAACGACTCTTTTTTTTACCTTCTTTACGGCTACATCCACGGTTTTCTATCAATTATCTAATACGATTAATTACTCCAGTCAAAAATGCAATTAATACGGAATTTCTTGTACTAGAATCAGTGCGGTCAGTCAACTCTAGAAATTCACAGTTGCCCAACAGTTCGGGAAATTACCAAATTCAACAGTACACCAACAGCCAATTAATTCTTTGCTTCCTCCGTTTAAAACACCAATAACGCTATATTTTATATATCGAATTGGCTTATCAACTTAATAAAGAAACATAATTGACAGAATCTCAACAGTATCGTGACAATTTTCATTTTTCCAAATTGGACTCAACTCCTAACCAATCCAGTTCACTTTCTTCTGGGGAAAATCTACTGAGTTTTCGAGCCCTTTAAAAATTGCCCCGTTGCAGGGTAAAAATTCATCCAAGCACGGAACTTTTCATACAGTTCCCTGTGGGTTTTTACCAATGCCAGCGGGACAATTGTTGAGTTGCGTAAAAATTACTCTGCCAACGGTTTAAAAATTATCCAGCGTTTGTAACTTTTTTATCGACCGTCGGGTAATTTCTGATTAACTGACAATTCGGCCCACGCATCACCTTCTAGCGGGGTAATTTTTCATCAATATTTTTCTCCGTGCATAGGGGTAAAATGGATATATTTTAGTTTTGATGTTTATATTATCGATGTTTTTTAAATTAATCAAAATATTGGACATTTGGAGAAAAGACACACATATTTTATTATTCTTTTTCAATCAAATTGACAGGCTCTTTGAAAAATAGAAAGACTGATGGCTCTCGGAGAGAGACTGGAGGAGTCCTTATTTGAGAGACTGATGGCTCTCGAAGAAAGACCGAAGGAGTCCTTATTTGAGAGACTGTGAGTCTCTCAAGTAAGGACTCTGGTTCGTTGAGCAGGGACTGAGTCCCTGTAGGAGAGACACGTGTCCCGTTCGGAGAGACAGCAAGGTGTCTCTAGAAAGTCCCTGCCATGGCGCGAATAGGGACTCTGTCAGAGACCGGGACAGGAGTCTTTCGACCACCGAAAGACTCACATTTTTTCATCCCGGGTGATTAGTAGTTCAGGTGATTTCATTGATTGCAAGTGATTTCAATTGAAATCACCTGAAATTGATGAAACCCCAGAATTTCACTAATTTCAACTAATTTCATGTGATTTCAGTCCTGAATGACGGAGTGATTTCACAAATGAATAACCCTTCGGCTTGGTCCCAATTGATTCGGATGATCGATGTCCTACTGTATTGTTTAATTTCTGAGCAAACATTCAATCAGCAAATAGTTGTTGCTTCCGATTCATGCTGTCAGAAACTAGCTCTAAAGTATCAGAAACCGGAATCATCACAGTATTCTCAAAAAAAGAACGACAAAAAAGGTATTGAAGCGGTGAAAACAAAAAAATCAATTTTTGTGATCAGTTTTTTTTTCAAAATTTCTCGGATATTAAGTGAGACACATCAATATTCACTTCACTCCGTTCTTGGAGCTCTTAAAATTCCCCACAAAACGTATTTATGACGAAAACGACGTATTTCCATCAGTTTCTGATGTATCCTCAAAAAACGGACGACAAAAATAGTCTCATTCAATTTTCCCTCTGAGTTGGCCAGAAGGGAGGGGGGAACAAGAAGGTTAGGTTAGTAAGCGTCTCTGATTGGCTTTCACCTCTGACTCCGGTAGTGACGTCAGAATAACTTCAAAAATTTCACTTTTTGATTATTTTTTTCAAAAATTCATAGATCAAAAAAATCTATTAATCGAAATTTCAAAATTTTTTTCTATTTTTTCTTTCATCAAATACAATTTTGCATTTTTCTAGGGAATAATAGTAACTCTAGGGGGCGGAAATGAATTCCCTAGAATTTAAAATTGGTATTGATAGACAACAAACCATTTTTGCAAGTTACGTTTATGTTGTTGCTCCATTGAACTCTGAAAGATTGTAAATAATTTATGAAGCAATATTGAACTGCTAATTTTCTGCTGCGGTTGAATTTAATTGAATATTCTATTGATATTTTTTTCATCTGGAGATTTTGCGTTAATTATGACGAAAGGTAAGCACAATATTGTTGTTATTTGTCATTTTTTGAGGTTATTTTTGGGATTGAATAAATTATTCATTTGTGTAGAAAAAAAACGTATTAATCGAATTATTGATGTTTTTCAGAATTTTGGAAATTATTTTACAATTTTTTTTTCTTTGAAAATTTTATGAAAAAACGACTCTTCACTGTAAAGATTACCCTGGTGGGCCCGGTTCCTGACAGTGTCCCAGTAACTGACAACTTTACCAAATTTCTCAGTTTTGTATATTCAAAGTCATGTCCCATGACTCTCACATAATAATATATATATAGTACACTTGAATATACAAAGCTGAGAAATTTGGTAAAGTTTTCAGTTACTAGGACACTGTCAGGAACCGGGCCCACCAGGGTAATCTTTACAGTGAAGAGTCGCTTTTTCATAAACGATTAAATTTCCGATTGGATACAATTAATTTTATTTTAACTGTATGCTAATGATGTCAAGACCCCGAGGACGCCTCAATAAAGTAGGCGAAAAGTCGTTAATTTGACAATTAATTAGTATTGTCAAAATTCATTTTTTTCAACGTCTCATGATTCCCACATAATAAATATAAAAACCCTAATGAAAAGCACAATTGAGTACAATATACAATTCTTGAACTCGTTTAGTGCAACGAATGTGTATTAAGGATATCCTAGTGGTTCGGGCAATCTATTTTTCCTTCTCAATTTTGGTCACTTTCGATAGAATAGCATGAGGAGATTTAAAAAAAATTCAGTTTACCCCATGTTACCGGATAAATAAGGCCAAAATTAATTTTTGAAAATAATTGAATTAACATTGAAACTCCATAAGCGAGGTTCAGTTTCAGTTTCACTGCGAAAATTCATGATCACAGACCTATTTTTTCCTTATACAACCTTATATGTTTTTTGTTCGTTAGAATGTCTATTAATTTTTGAAATCATGAAAAATGCATGTTACCGGACATATAACGATGATTAATGCAATTAATTACATGAAAATATCAATGGCGGGAATATTGGTATTTAAAATCCGAGAATCCTCCAATCACAGTCCTAGATACTGGGACAGCGTGAGTCAAATGCGGAACAATATTGAATATTTATAATATTATTTAATAACAATTTATCATCGTGGACATCGTTCTAGTATCGGTAAAATGTTGAAAAATCGAAATATTTATAGTAATTATAATAACTAAGAGGAAAAAAAAAAAGTTGATCATTTGAACCTGCCACTAGGATATCCTTAAGATAGAGGAGACCAGGCGAAATGGACCTGCGGTCTTAAATAATTTGGAAAAAATATTTGAAAAAATTCACTAACAATGTTCACGTATTGGAGCATCTCCTCAATTGTTTTTAGAGATCTTTTTATAGAAAAGCGCTTCTTCACTGAGAAAAAAATTCCTGGATCTAATTGCCACAGAGGACCATTTTGCCCGATTCTCCTTTAACCAAATTATATTCAATGAGTAAAAAGTTGTTGCTTTCGATTCATGCTGTCAAAAAAAGGGTCTAAAGTATCAGAAACTGGGCCCTTCACTATATATGTCGAAACAATAAAAATAGAGTAATTAATCAATTATTTAAAAAAAATAAAGCTCTTTTTGTTATGGAAAAAAAAATTGAAACTATTACAATTATTAATAAAAATAAAACTTATTGTGATGATTTATTTGTGAATTAGATTGTAAGATTTTTAATTTATTGAAGAAATTTCAGAGGAACGGAAGCACTCGGAGCACAATGAGGAGAAGAAGAACTCGCACGAGGCTGGACCAGATCCTTCAGCTCCCATCACGAGGAGAGGAATTTTGACGTCTCTGCTGACGGGAAAACCCATGGAAATACCTGAGCAAGATATTGTAAATATTTGGGGTAAAATGGGGATTCTGATGGAGTGGTGGGAGATGGAATTTTTTTTATGATTCCATTGAAAAGGGGGGGAGGGGGGAAATTCAGGAGAAAAACATGTGTCGGAATTGATTTTTTTGAATTTTTTTGAAAATTCTAGTTTTTCGGGGGAAATTTGAAGGGGTGGGAGTTTCGACAATCGAAAAAATTCACGTTTTTGGGGATATCTGCGGTTTTATTCGTCCCAGCGACCTAAGGCCGATCTTGAATGAAAGGTGAGATCATTCCCCATCGGTTGATGGGGTTTTTAAATTTTTTCATCGATTTTTTAGTGACTTGTAGATGATTTTATGAATATGAGCTTCTTCATCATATCATCTTCAAAAATCGATAATTTTTTTTTAACCATCTGAATCGATGGCAAATAATCTCACCTTCCATTTAAGACTGGTCTCAAGTCGCTGCGACCAATCGAATCGAAGATATCTCCGAGAACGGGAAATTTTAACAATTCCGTCAAGAGTTAGAGTCCCAATTTTCCTCGGAAAAACTCAAATTTTCAAAAAATTATCAAAAATAAATTTCTACATGTCGTCGCTCAACAGTTAAAGAGCTGTAAGTGCCAAAAACACGAAATTCTGGTGTGAAAGAGGCGTATGTCCACTTATCGCTCCAAAATGTTTTTTATGGCCTCTGGAATATTATTTGGATAATTGAAAATTAAAATAACAAAGTGGCGTAACTACGAATTTTAAAATGAAAGCTACGTATCTCCACACGTACGCCCCTTTGTTATTTTCTTTCTAAACGTTATACAATTTTTGAAGTTAAAGTGAAAAGGACGTATCTCCGCATTTACGCCTCTTTGTTTCTATAATTTTTTCATCTCATGGAAATAATTGGAAATACGCCCTTTTGTTTTTAGGATTTTTTATCTAAATTTTGGCACTTACACCCTTTCGTTATTAGTTTTTTTTCCGATGATTAGGGAAAATTCAATGAAAACACAAAAAACAAAGAGGCGTATCTCTGGTTCTTACGCCCCTTTGTTATTAGTCAGTGGTACTTACGCCTATATGTTATTTTTTTTTATTTTCTCACTAATATTGCGTAAAAGGCCTTGGAAAGCCTATTGGAGCAATAATAGTGGAGATACGCCTTTTTGTTATTTTGAGAAAAAAAAACGGGAAAAATGGCACTTACGCTCCTTTAACTCTAAGGTGACGATATGCTTTCCAACGGAAATTTCCTGTTCTCCAATGGAATCATCAGAAAAATCCTATCTCAGATATTTTCCTTGATTTCGAGCAATTTTCATCATGTAAAAATATAAAATTCCAACTGAATACCACTTTTTTAATGAATATCTCAAAAACTAATGGAGATACGCCTTTTTTACTCCATAGGATAAAAGGGTTCTATCTCTCTTACTTTTCGAGATATTTTTGAAAGAGTCGGAAATTCAGTAATGAAAAATGAAAACAAAAAAAAAGTTTTTTTGTCATTTTTTTTGGTGAATATCTCAGAAACTAAACGAGATAGCGAAATCTTTGTGAAAACCTTCTTTGTAGCTCTCAAAATCCCCAAAGAAAAAGGATTCATGAAGAACTACCCTATCTCTCTTAGTTTCCAAGATATTCTCAAAAAATTCTGTCAAAAAATTGATAAGCACCAAAATTCCACAATTCTATTAATTATAAAAAATTATATTTGCAGTTATTCTGTTAATTTTTAATATTTTTGATACAACTTCTGTTAATTACAGAGTATTTCATTATGGGGGGAAGGGGAAGGGACTCATTAATGTAAAGAGCCGAGAGGCTATACAGGAGAGAAATAAAATAAAATAATCAATAAAATTATATTTTCAGTTGGGAAAATGCAGATTTGTCTCAGAATTCGAGAAATTGAATCGCATTGGTGAAGGTACTTATGGAATTGTTTATCGTGCAAGAGACACAAAAACCGACAAAGTTGTTGCTCTAAAAAAAGTACGTATGGAGCATGAAAAAGACGGCCTACCAGTCAGTGGATTGAGAGAAATAAGTGTATTATTATCATGTCGTCACGAGAATATCGTACAATTGAAGGAAGTCGTTGTTGGTCGTAGTCTCGAGAGTATTTTCCTAGTAATGGAATATTGCGAGCAAGATTTAGCAAGTCTTTTGGACAACATGCAGGCACCATTCTCCGAGAGTCAAGTTAAATGCATTGTACTACAAGTATTGAAGGGACTGCGTTATTTACATCGAAATTTCATAGTTCACAGAGACTTGAAAGTATCAAATTTACTAATGACTGACAAAGGTTGTGTTAAAATCGCTGATTTTGGTCTTGCGAGATGGTTTGGACTACCGTTGAAGCCAATGACACCAAGGGTCGTTACACTTTGGTACAGAGCACCTGAATTATTGCTACAAGCAAAAACACAGACTACTTCGGTCGACATGTGGGCAGCTGGATGTATTTTAGGTGATTTTCTCTTTTTTCGGACGAAATTTTGAATTCCTTGTTTATTTAATTCAATTTTTTTAAATTGATTTCTTTGAGAATTTCTTGGAAATTCCATTAATTTTGAGAATTTCTCGGAAATTAAATCAAATTTGAGAATTTGTCGGAGATACGTCTTTTTTAGTCTCAGATTTTTTTGTAGGGAATTTTAAAAGATGCAAAAAAGGATTGAGATAAAAAAGGCGTATCTCGCTTAATTTCTGCGATATTCGAAAAAAAAAATTATTCAAATGAAAGGAGATGAGTCTATTTTCTCAGTGGTTTTTGAGATATATCTCGGAAAATAAGGGAGAGTTATGCTTGAATTCTTTTTTTTTGTAGAAAATTTCAGAAACTACAAATCCATATTAGAGAGAAAAGGGTGTATCTCCATAAGATTTCAAGAACTTTAAAAAACGGATTGGAGTAGTCACAGTGTATCTGCATTATTTTCCAAAATATTTCTACAAAAACTGAAAAAAAAACTAAAAAATAATGCTAAAGAAAATATTTTTCCACTAGTTTTTCTCAAATATCTCGCTTAAGAGCTACAAACAAAGATTAGAATAAAAAGGGCGTATGCCCATTACTTCCCGAGATATCTACAAAAATGAATTTAAAAAGTCGATTTACCCTCTTCTACCTTTTCACTAATGAATCATTTTTTTTAATAAATAATCTTAAGGGGTTACACCAATGTAAAAGATTAAAAAAAGGCGTTTTTCGAATTTTTTTTCTACAGAAAAAAAGGCAATTAAATAATGATATGTGAGGGAGTGATTGAGCACATATTTGAATGATCAGAAAAAAAAATTCATTAAAAAAAATTAAAAAATGACGACACAAGCCATTCTTGCGAGGCTTCTCGAATTTAAAACACTATGTGGCACGCAGTGTAACTGGTGCAAATTTCAATCGAAAAAAACAAAAAATTGATTCAATCTAGATACACAGAGCTACAGAAATACGTAGGGGATTTCAAAAATATTATTTTTTGTGTGATTGGCGACCATTTGAATGAAAAAATTCGAATTTCGGCCAAAAACCGGCAATTTTTTATCAACAAAAAATGTGCAAATAATTTCTTTCTTTTAAATCCCCTACGTATTTCTGTTCTAAATATTGTTTTCAAGATGCTGTGGGAAATTCAAATGGAAATAATGAAAATTATCGGAGTTATGCTGCGTGCCAATTTGAAAAATCAGGTTTCGAGACAAACACGATTGAAGTTTTGACTTAGGCTATGAATATGAAGAAATGCCTCGGGAAGAATTCAAAATTTCATGAGAAAAAATGGGTTTCAGGTGATAAATGTTCTCACCCGCTTCTAGAAAGCCCAAAGTGATTTTTAAAGCAAAAAAAAATTGATTTTTTGAAAATTCTACAGTGGTGTGACCCATTAAAACTAATTGAAAAAAAAGGGAATTTCGATAATGATCTCTTCTGTAGCCTGTAGTCTGTAGCCCTCGACCACCCCCCCCACTCCCCCTCAAAAAAAAAAATTCTCTCAACATTTTTTGCTCATTTGCTCCGATTTCCATGAAATATTCTTTCCTTGCAGGCGAATTATTGGGTCACAGGCCTCTTCTCCCCGGCAGATCAGAGATACAACAATTAGAGTTAATTGTCGACCTCCTTGGGACTCCAAGTGAGGCCATATGGCCAGAATTTAATTCACTACCAGCCTTGCAGAATTTCACACTCAAGCAACAGCCATACAACAATTTGAAACAGAGATTTCCATGGTTAAGTGCAGCTGGACTGAGATTGCTCAATTTTCTCTTCATGTATGACCCAAAAAAACGTGCAACAGCTGAAGAATGCCTGCAGAGTAGTTATTTCAAAGAGGCACCATTGCCATGTGATCCAAAATTAATGCCAACATTTCCACAGCATCGAAATATGAAGAAAACAAGTACAACTAAAGAAACGAGAGAGTCAGAGCAGCTTATCAGTGATCAGACGAATAATTTACCTGCCATTTCTGATTTGGTGAGAAAAAAAATTTTTATAAATTATTTTATCACTTCATTTTTGTAAAATATCTCGGAAATTGATGGAGATGAGCCCTTTTTGCTCTGAGATGCTTTCGTAGAGAATTTCCAGTGCTTGAAAAAAGGATGCAGGGAAAAGGGCGTATCTCCATTACTTTCCGCGGTATTTCGATTAAAAAAACGAAAAGAATTGACTTTTTATCTCTTTATGAATGAATTATTGATGTTTGTCAAAAATAGAAATTTTCAATTTTATAAAAAATAGTAATAGATATATGCCTTTTTACCTGGATCCTTTTTCCAGCAGTTGAAATTCTCTATAAAAATGTCTTAGAGTAAAAAAGACGTATCTTTATTACTTCTCACGTTATTTCGATGAAAAACCGAGAACAATGGATTTTTCATCTCTTTACGAATGAATTATTTAATTTTTTTAAAGAATATCTCGAAAAGGAATGGACATACGTTTTTCGAGCCCTGAGACACTTTTGTAGGAAGCTCTAATAGCTAAGAATAAGGGTCAAGATAAAAAGGGCGTATCTCCATCATTTTCCGAGATATTTTGAAGAAGAAAACTAGAAAAATCGACTTTTTATCTCTTTATTACAAAGAACTTTTTTTTTTTTTTTTTGAGAATATTCTATAAAGTCATGGACATACGCCGTTTTTGTACTAAGACACTTTTGTAGATGATTTTTAAAGCTACAAGAGAAAGTTAGGGTAACAAAGGGTGTATCTCCATCATTTTTCAAGAAATTTGATTTTAAAAAACGATGAAAAGAGTATTTATCAAATTTGATCTCCTTACTACTGAATTTCATTATTCTTTTTCAATATCTTGGAAAATAAGCGAGATAAAGCGGTTCTACAATATTCCTTTCTTGGTAAACAAATTTCAAATCCCACAAAAAAATAAAGACACAAGGGCTCCATTATTTTCTGAAATAATCATTAAAAAAATGACGAAGAAAAGGATTTTAGCTCTTTACTCTTGAATTTTATTAGTTTTGTTTAGAATATCTCGGGAAACAGGGAAGATAGAGTTTTTTTGCCTTGATCCTGTCTCGTAGCTCTCAAAATTCTCTTCAAAAACTCCTCATGACAAAAAAAAAGTCGTATCTCCATTATTTACCGAGATATTCTCTTTAAAAATAAAAAATCAAAATTATTTCTATTTCTTCAAAAAAAAAATTTATTAATTTCATCTCTCAATCAATTTATCCTCAAAATTCATCACAATAATAACAGAACAATTTTTTTTTGTTCTTTCAGCTTGGTTCGCTGGTAAAAAAGAGACGAGTAGAATGATTCATCGTGAATTGTCATTAAAAAAAAATAGCAAAAAAAAAGAAAATAATGAATTCACCCGAAAAAAAAATTTCATAATCACACGGTAAAAACACTACGATCCTCAAGTAATTAATATCAAGTCATTAACAATTAATAATAATAATAAAGAAAGAAAAACATTTTAATCAAATCAATGTCTTGCACGTTCTCTTTCTTCAAAACGTTTTTGATATTGTCCTTCTGGATCGTATTTAGCAATTAATTTATTCCAATCATCTCGATTGTGTGTTCTCAGATGATTAATAACTTTCTCTGCAACTTCCTTCTGTTTTTCATCGCATTTGCCGCATTCAGTCCTCAATGCATCCGGAAGTGTCTCTGGAAATTGAGGAAAAAAAGGAGATATTTAATGAAAAATAAAAAATGAAAAAAACACATTGAAAATTTATGAGGTAGGAAATGAGAAGGTGTGATGCAACACAAAAGTATAATTTCGTTGGCTTAGAATCAAAGGGACATAAGTGCTATGCTTATATAGACATGACTTACGACTTTTTATCTCCGAATCAACGATTTTATCTCGTTGAAAAAAAATAAAATGTTTTTATTTGCCTTTCGATCACGCGTAATAGAACACACCATCGATGATTACTCAACTGTGAAAGTTTTACACCTCTTACTCAATCACTCTCATGATTTTTTCCATTGCATACGTAATTTTTTTTTCATCGTCGTCGAACTGAATATAAATGATTTTTTTTTTCATTTTTTGAGATTGAATAATGGAAAATTTTCGATTTTTTGCAGATTTTTTTATGGTGAATAGCTCGGAAACGAATGGAGATACGCCTTCTTGGCCCTCAGATGATTTTGTAGAGAATTTCAAGAGCTACAAAAATGTATTGAAGCAAAATCGCTCTATCTCGCTTAGTTTTCGAAATAATTTCAATAAAAGTGATGGCAAAATCTAGTTTTGAATAAGGAAGACCGGAGAAATCGAGTTTTTTTTTTTTAAGTGTATCTCAGAAACTAAGGGAGATACGCCCTTTCTGCTTCAACCTTTTTCTTTTCACCTTGAAATCCTCTGCAATAAAGTGTGCAAGTTAACTAGTGCTATCTCGTTTATTTTCCGAGATATTTCCAAGAAAAATCATAAGAAATTTTCCTTTTTTTTTTCCTTTTCTTTTAAATAACTCGAAAACTAAGCAAGATGGAGTGATTTTTGCTTCAGTCCTTGTTTTTATAGAGAACTTCAAAATTCTACAGAAAAGGCATAGCACAAGAATGATGCAGGCTAACATGACCAAAAGATGGACGGTTAAAGAAATATTAGACTTTATTAATTCATATGAAATAGGCAAATCACGTTAAAAAGTTGCAGAAAAGAATGATGTACAGAAAAATATACAGTGAATCTACTAAAAATCAATTAAACTTGAATAATGTAGGAATAATTGAAGATAATCAAGGAAAAACTGGAAAATAACTTGAACCCCCAATAGATGAACAGTTGCATATTTGCAGTGTTATGATTTTAAATTTCGACCAATCGGTATGTAATGAATAGTTTATAAATCTATATGAATGTAATAATCAGGAATTCACGTGAAAAGGATAAGATTCATTCATTTATTTATGAAAATCCTCGATAATAGAAACCGTCCATCTTTTGGTCAGTGTCCATCTATTGGTCGTGTGACCCTAGCTCGAAAACTTTTTCATCTCTATTATTTTCCGAGATATTCTCAAAGAAAGAATGAAAGAAAAATAGAGTCAGTCGATTTCTCTTCTTCATAACTGAATCGTTGACTCTTTTTAAAAAAATATTTTGGAAACCAAGCGAGATAGCTCAATTTTACTTGAATTCTTTTTCGTAGCTCTTGAAATTCTCCACAAAAAAAGAACGATTTCAACAAAATCGAGTGATGAAAGAATAAAACTGGAAAAATCTAATTTCTCAAATTTTACTTCAAAATATCTGGGAAACTAAGCTAACAATTTTTATACAGCCCTTGTTGGCAGCTCCTTTATATTGTTTACAAAACATTTTCAGGGCAAAAAGGGCGTATCTCCATTAGTTTCCGAAATACTCTAATAAAAAAACTATTGAAAAAATCAATTTATCCTTTTTTTTTTAATTTTCAACATTTTCCAATCAATTTTGGAATTCAACAAAAATGAAGAATAAATGTACTTACTTTTGAGTTCCTTTCCTGCAGCAGTACAAGGGCCTTTTTCCAACATGCAATTGATATAAGCCTTTAGAATTCGTTTATTTTGCAGAATTTCATCAACATTAACGTTATCATATTGACTTGTGTATTTTTGTGCCACTGCAGTTGCAACTAGCAACGAAATAATCAGCAAACTCTTCATAATTGACTTTTTTAATTAATTAAATTGAAAAATGAGACGATGGAGGATTGTCTCGACGAAGCAACAAATTTTGAGTGGGCATTGGGCGAGCGTTTGCCTTTTATATGGGAGAGAGTTTATTTGAAATAAAAGGAGTGGGGAAACTTCAGTCACTCCTTTTTTCTTTTTCTTCTTCTTATTTATTCACTTCAGTTCTGCACTCACGTTCATTTCAATGATTATCTGAGTCCTCTCTCATGAGTCCCAAATAATTACTGAGTAAATCTTCAGAGGCCATGATAATTTAGCAATTTTGTTTCCTCTCGAAAATCAGAAAAAAATTTCAGTAAATTTTTTTTTCTTTCAAAAATCGCGAAAATTTTGATTGAATTTTTTTTTATTTTTCCTTAAGTCACGACAATTTCCATTGAATTCTTTTTATCTAAAAAATCACGGAAATTTCAATTATTTTTTTCTTTCAAAAATACCAAAATTTCGATTGATTTTTTTACCTTTTAAGTCACGAAATTTTCCACTTTTTTTGTTGAAAATCATTATATTTTTGAACCATCGAAGTTTTTTTTCTTCAAATAATCATGGAAATTTCAATTAAATTCCTCTTTCTCTCGAAAATCACGAAATTCTCCAATAATTGATTTTCGCAAAAAAATCCCGAAACTTCTTATTAAAAAATTTCGTAATTTTTCGATTATGTTCCCTTTTTATCAGAAAAATTACAAAAAAAAAATGATAATTTGATGCAGAATTTTGACTTTTTTTTAGTCATGCTAATTTCGTTTTTTTTTCAGGCAAAGCTGTGAGAAAATACGTGTCTTTGAATTTTGAACTTTGGATGAGTTCTTTTGAATTATTTCTCATGCAAATTAATTTTTTTCTCCAAGGATCACATAACGGCCGAAATATGACGATGAATTTTCGATGAATTCTCGGAAGTTTTATAGTGGAAAAACCCATTCTCTCTTCTCTCCACTCAAGAAAATATGTATATATATATTTTTAAAAATGAATTTTTATGAATTATTTTAGTGAATTTGGATTTTTATGTGGGAAAAGTGATTATTTTTATTTTATTTTTCTGGGAACATTTCAGAGATGAAGTGACATACGCCATTTTTTGTCTTAACACTTTCTTCGTAGAGGATTCCAAGAGCTATAAAACCATCTCAGGACAAAAAGAGCGTATCTCCTTTATTTATGTACTGGGATTTATATTTGTTGAAAAAGAAAAATGATTTTTTTTTTTTTTTAATAAAAATTTCAGTAAGTAATGGAGATACGCCCTTTTCGTCCTCAGATGGTCCTGTAGATAATGTGAATAGCTCCAAAAAAGGATTCGAGCAAGAAGGGCGTATCTCCATTATCTTCCGATATATTTTCCAAAAAAACGACGAAAAAAGTAGACTTGCTCTAATTTTATTTTTTAATTTTGTTGTTTTTTTTTTTAATTATCTCGGAAATGAAGCGAGATAGAGTGATTTTGTCCAATTCCTCCTTTGTAGCTCTCGAAATTCTTTACAAAATAATCTCAGGGTCAAAAAACGTATTTCCATTAGTTTTTTATTTTAAATATTTGAAAAAGAAAAAGAAAATTAAGTGGAAAAAAATTAATTAAAATTGAATTTTTTAAATAATTTTCCTTCGGAATCTTTTGCAAACTGAGGAGTAGTCTTTTTTGTTTACTCAATTTTGCTAGTAATTAAAAAGAAACAGTTTATGAAAATTCCCTTTTTTTAAAATATTTTTTTCTATAAATTTAGAAGGGTTTCCTCATTGCAAAAATGGGAAATCCCAGAATATTCGCCTTTTTTTTTACCAATTTTAAACAAAATTATATAAAATATAAAAAAAAATTGGGAAAAGCCCCGCCCCAATGCCTTTGATACTCTCCAGGTGGTTTATTAACGTGTTCCAAAGGTCTCTATTTCTGGATTATCCCAAACTTAAAATATTCAGATCCGCTATCATGCTATTACACCAATAGAGAGCCCAACCCCACTAGTCCACAAACTATTTCGGTGTTATTTTAGATTTCTCCCACAAATATTACGAATTACGTCTATCTCACGCGAGAAGACTCCAAGAAGTAATCAAGTTTTCGAAAAAAAAGTCTTTTTTTTTCCTAATACCTCAGAATAATTTTTTTTTTAATTTCATTTTCTAATTCAATTTTTTAATCTTCTTGATTTTTTTATTTTTTCAATTTAATTTTTAATTTTTAGAATTTTTGAATTTAATCTTCAATTTTTGAAATTTTTTAATGTAATTTCCAATCATTAAATTTTTTTTTTAACTCCGAATTCCCAAAAGGATAAAGAAAAAAAATTATGAAATTGAAGCTTTGTTTTCGTAAAATATCTCTGATTCCGTTGGAGATAGAAAATTTTTCAAGAAACCTTTTTTGTAGACGAAAACAACAGCTACAAAAAACTTTTCATGAAAAATTTTCTATCTCCAAAGGATTCTGAGATATTCTCAAAAAACAAAATTTGAAATCAGAGATTTTTTCTCCAACAGATTTCAAGATAAAAAAACTCTTGAAAAATAAAATTGCTGAAATTAATAGTTTTCGTGAAATATCTCTGAACCCAGTGAAAATGGGAATTTTTTCCTGAAACCTTTTTTGTAGATGAGAACAAGAGCTACAAAAAAGATTTCATGAAAAAATTTCTATCTCCAACAGATTCTGACATATTCTCGAAAAAAAAAAAAAAATTCTAAACAGATTTTTTTTTTATCATGTATAATTTACAGGTGAAATAAAAAAATGCAAATAATAGAAAGTCATTTGATTTTACTCATTTGTCACCTGCAAAGCTCTTACGTTGCATCATCACAAACATTTGTTCCTATTCTATTTATTTTATTCTTTTATTTTACTTTTTTTTTTCTCATTTTTGACGTCAAATAGTGATTGCGTAATTCTGTGTTTGAAAGAACGAAAACATCCGAATGATTGGTGTCTATCGTCTCGAAAAAAAAAGAGTCGATGAAGAGATGAGAAGATTACCAGAATAATAACGAAAATTTTGAAAAATCATTTATCATTGGAAGAATTAATTTCTTTTTGTTTCTTCATTTATTTTTATTTAATTTTCGTTTTTTTTTCGTGATAAACTGCTTTGGATGACTGGATTTAGCGTATTTAGATGTTATTGGTCCTCGTTGGAGTTACCATGGGCATTTGAAGAGCTGCAATGCCATGCAGAAGGTCATCATTGCACAATTTCAGCCCTTGAAGAATGAATAGATAATTAATTTAGGAGGAAAAATGTAAATTCAGGATGAGTCAATTTCTTTTGTTGTTGGTTTTCCGAGAATATCTCAGTAAATAATGGAGATACGCCTTTTTTGCCCTGAGATGGTTTTTCAGAGGATTTTGAGAGCTGTAAAAAAGGATACGGGTGAAAAAGACATATCTCCATTATTTACCGAGATAGCATCAAAAAAATAAAAAATTCTGTAGTAAAGAGGCGAAATTGGATAAATTGTTTTTCTGTTTTTTTTTTTTCAAATATCTCGGAAACTGAGCGAGATAGAGCGATATTGGTCCCATGCTTTTCTGAAGGTCTTAAAATTTTGTATAAAAAAGGATTCGGATGAAAAAGGCGTATCTCCATTATTTACAGAGATATTTAGGAAAAAAGAAAAGAAAAATAGACTGAATTAATTTTTATTTTTTACGATTGAATTTTCGACTTTTTTCGAAAATATCTTGAAAGATAATGGAGATACGCCTTTCTTCATCAAAAAATTGTTTTATAGCTAATTCCGAAAGCTACAAAAAGCTCAAAAAAGGGTTGAGATGAAATCGCTCTATCTCGCTTAGTTTCCGAGATATTTCACATAAAAGAATGAGAAAAAACGAATTCCATTCGTTTTTTATCTTCAAATATTCAGGGAAATAAGCGAGATAGAGCGATTTCGCTCAGATCCTTTTTTGTAGCTCTCGAAATTCTTTACAAAACCACTTTTGGACAAAAGAAGGCTTATCTCCATTATTCTTTGAGATATTCTCAAAAAGCCAATGAGAAATATCGTTGCCTTGGGAACAAAGTGGCGTAAGTGCTGTGCATAAGCATAGCACTTATGCCCCTTTAACTCTAAGACGACGATTTCAGCAAATTTTCTCCTCTACGAGTGAATTTTTGACTTTTTTTTAAAGATATCCCGGAAATTGAGTAAAATAAAGCAATTCTAGTCAAATTCTCCTCTTTTACCACTGAAAAACTTTACAAAACCACCCAAAATTCTTTACAAAGGCAAAAAAAGGCATATCTCCCTTATTTCTGAGAATATACTCGAAAAACGAAATACAAAAGAAATGAACTCATAATAAAATTTTAATTTTCATCGATTCAAAAGCTCAAAAAAATTTATCAATACTTTTTTTCGTGATTTCCATTCTATTTTCAGTTTATCCCATTTTTTTTTATTTTCTCATTTCACTGTTTAGTTTAGAGATTTCAATGCACGAATAGAAAAACACTCCTAAAAATCATATTCTTTTTTTTCTCTCACAATTATAAATAGATTTAAATCCATTAAACTTACCATTCTCGTTAAAAAAAAAGAAGTCTTTATTTCATAAAAAAAATTCCTTCATTAATTCTAAATTATTATTAATTAATAAATTCCCGAATAAAGAATCCAGAGACATATCAGGAGTATGAGGAGTATCAGGTATGTCGTCAGAATATTCTGTGTCTCGTGTGCTGGTTTTGCAATCATTTGTGCAATTTTTTTCCAATTAATTTAGCAAAAAATAAATTAATAAAAAAAATTTTTTAATAATTTTTTTTTTTTTTTAGGTGAAAAATTTCGAAAAATTCACAATTTTTTTTTGGACTCTTTGAAGCTTTGGAAGCTTTAGACTGATGCATCATGAACTTTCGGTAATATTCATCCAGTTGTGAATTTTTGATACTCTCGCCCCCACCACCACCCCCACTAGATTATACAGAATCATTGGGAGGCTGGAGAGCTTTCATCTAGGATTGGATGAATCTTGGAGGTCGCCCCCGCGTGCTTTCGAGATATACGTCACGTATACAACACTCGAGGTTTATATTTAAGATTGGAGAGAATTTTTTTTTTTTTTCTATTTTTCAAATTTTTTCTTCGACTGGAATTCGATTTTTTTCGTTAACGAAAAATTTGTTTTGCTGAAAAAATTTGAATTAATTTGAGGATTTCTTTTGTTTTTACTTCTTTTGCTTTCTCCCTTGGTCTTTTCGTGGGTGAAAATCGGAGAAACAAATTACTGGTTTTGATTACTCTTTTTATTGACGAGAAAAAAAATTAATAACAATTATTTTCCATTAATTTAAGGAAAATTTTGTTGGAGGATTCAGCTTACTTTCATCATTTTCGAAGAATATCTCGGAAAATAAACGAGATAGAGCGATTTTGTTTGAATTCTTTCATGTAGCTCTTGAAATTTTGTACAAAGAAAGAATGAGGGCAGAAAGGGCGTATCTCCATTATTTTCAGAGATATTCATCAAAAACTGATGAAATTCAGTAGTGAAGCGGTAAAATAGGGACAATTCATTTTTTTAACCATTTTTATGAGAATATTTCTCTAAATAATGGAGATGCGCCCTTCTTGCCCTCATCCTTTCTTTGTAGAGAATTTCAAGATTTACACAAGAGCTTAGGACAAATAGGGCGTATCTCAATTAATTTCCGAGATATTTTCAAAGAATGAATGACAAAAAAATTCTTTTTTTTCTACTGAAATTCGATTTTTTCACCACGAAAATATTTTTTTTGGTGAAAGAATTTTAATGAGATTTTGAGGATTGCTTATTTTTTTCTTTCTCCCTTTGTTTTTTGTTGGGCGCAAATATGTTAAAGTCCTGGGACATTGAACTTTTGTCATTGTTTTTGGTGAATGGGATGAATTTAATTGAATTTACGTGAAAATTTTAGTTTTATTTCGAGAACAAGTGGAATTTTTGGGTTTTTTCAGTCTTTTTGGAGAATATCTCGGAAACTAAACGAGATGGAGCGATTTTCCTTGAATCCTTTTTCATAGAGAATGTCAAGAACTACAAAAAAGAATAGAGACAAAATCGCTCTATCTCGCTTACTTTCCGAGATATTTTCAAAAAATAGCAGAATTCAGTAGTGAAGCGTCAAAATGGGTCTTTTTTTCATCATTTTTTCTTTCGAACATCTTGGAAATTAAGCGAGATAAAGTCATTATGTCTTAATCCTTTTTTGTAGCCTTGGAAATTTTCTAAAAAACCGTATTAGGACAAAAACAGTGTATTCCTATTAATTTCCGAGATATTCGAGTAAAATCAAATTAATTTATCTTAAAAAAAATAAAAATGAGTCTTTTTCTACTCATTTAAAAAAAAAAAACTTAAATTTTTTTTTTCGTTTTGATAAATTCTTTGATGCGCAGTTTCATAATTTACATTAAGTTATTTTCATGCCAATCGAATGAATCTGACAGTGATGAGACACACGCACTAGTTTTCGCGTTAGTTTTAATAATAACTTTGGTAAATTTACGATGAATGAAAGGATTTTGTAAAATACTCGGAGTGATTTCAGGTAAAAATGATTTTATCACGAAAAGAAAAAGAAATAAGAAAAATATTTTTTTTGGCAAATGATTCGAGTCAATAATCTTTTCAAGTTTGTTATCATTTCCTTCAATTTATCTTCGATAAATTTGTTTTTTTTTCTATATTCTGTACTAATGGAGTACAGTTAATTCTTCATTTTTTTGATGCCCTATTAAAGATAATATTTTTTTACATTTTTCCGAATTTTTTCATAATTTTTGTCCGTCCAGTTCATGTGATATTAATTATCAAAGTTACTGAAAATACCGGTGGTGGGGATTAAACGCCCTAAATCGGACAGAAATAACGAAATTACTAAAAAACCACAGGGTTGAGCCATTATTTAAAAACAATTGGCCAAGAGAACAGCATTTTAACTAAATAATAGAAGAAAAAAATATTCAATTCATCGTATAGTTATGGAGAAATTTTAATTAGAAGATAGTCGTAACCATTTGCCTCTCTCTCTCTCTATCTCATGCATGTGATAGTAATGTAAAAAAAAATCGAGAAAGAAAACAATTATATTCACAAGCTGAAGATATGACTTTCGGATAATTTAATCATTTTTACGGTCAAATTAATGCACGTTTTCCCCGAATTATCAGCAATTAATTGGAAAATAATCTACGAATTCTCATTTTTTTCGTGTTTTATCAATCGTACTCTGGGATACTACTTTAAAATCAAAAATAAGAAAAATAAACATTTTTCCTTGGCACATGATTGGAGTCAATAATCTTTTCGAGTGTGTTATCATTTCCTTCATTGATCTTTGAAAAATTTGTTTTCATTATCATCGTTTTTTCTTTAAATTATATTTTCTTTTTGTTTGTCGGTTCATGCTTCGAATTGTTGTTTCTTTTTCCACTTTCAAAAGAACAGAAAGACATTCGATTACCATAAATAATTTTTCCATTTACATTCAAATTTTCTTGTAGTTAGTAATTTTAAAAAATGATTATTTTAATGTTATTCGTATTTTTTTACATTTTGTATTTTTTGTAATCATTCTGAGGGACATTTCGGATGTTTTTCACATTGGGGAATAAATTATGGTGTTCTATTACTTTTCTTGATGCCGAAACGTGAAATTGCTTTTACTAGTTTAAAGATCTTGTTGAATATTGGGGGAATATCTTGGAAACTAAGCGAGATACGCTCTTTTTGATTTAATCCTTCTTTTTGAAGCTCTCGAAATTTTCTACAAAACCGTATCAGTTGGAAAATAGCGTATCTCCGTTATTTTCAAAGATATCCATCAAAAAACTGATGAGATTTAGTAGTAAAAAGACGAAATAAGAAAAAAATTAATTTTTCAAAAAAATATCTTGAAAAGTAATGGAGATGGGCCCTTTTTCCCGAATCTTTTCTCGTAGATAATTCCTAGAGCTACAAAAGCGTCGTAAGGCCAAAAAGGGCGTATCTCCATTAGTTTCCGAGATATTTGTTAAAAAATGAATGAAAAAAAAATCTCATTCCAATTTTTCACAAAAAATCGATTTTCCTTATTTCTTTTCCTTTTATTTTTCGCAAATATCTTGGAAAATAAGCGAGATAGCGCAAGTATATCTGAATACTTTTTCGTAGCTTTCAAAATTCTCTACAAAACCACTCTTCTCGCAAGAAGAGCGTATCTCCCTTAGTTTCCGAGATATTCCAAGAAAACTATGCACAAAAATTATATTGAAAAATTAAAAATTAAAAAAAAATTAGATCAAATTACCAATCAAATAAAAAATTAGAATTAAAATTGAATTTAAAAAATTTGTGAAAATTAAAAATATTTGCATTTATTACCTAGAAGTCGTCCACAGAGGTAGCAACGATTATTTACAATGTATTTACATATTGTGTGTTCGTGAAAAAAAGGAAGCTCTCAAGACGTAAAATTTTTATTGACTGAGCTTGGTGCTTGAAGTACTTTTCGTGACAATCTCATGACTCCAGAGACTGGATCACGTCCGAAATATTTCACCTGCAGCTCCTGTCCAATCTCAATACCCAGAGCACTTGGATGAACCACCAAGCGTTGGTCCAGCTGCGAATTGTGCAGCAATGTTGGATTCATGTTGGGATAAAGAATGACCATGACTCCAGATTCACGAATATCCACTACTTTAGCTGTATAAATCCCTCCAAACTCTAATGTCGGTGATTTTTCCTCTTTCAAGAGGGCATCTATCATTTCCTTCGCTTCTTTCATCGCCGTTTCATTCGGCGCGAAGAGAGAATAAATATTTTCTTCTTGGGAATGAATCTAAAAAGGAAAAAAAGGTGAAATCTGTAAAATTTATGAATTCTTTTTTTTTTTTTTTATTTATGTTTATGAATTCTAGTGGGGGATAGTGGGGTAAAATGGGGATTCTGATGAAGCGGTGGGAAATGGATTTTGTCTGATGATTCCATTGGAAAGGGGAGGAAATTTCAAGTGGAAAACAGGTGTCGCAATTGATGTTTTTGAATTTTTTTGAAAATTCTAGTTTTTTGGGGGGGGGGGACTTTGAAGGGGTGGGAGTTTCCGAAATCGAAAAAATTCACGTTTTTCTAAAAATTCACGGATATCTGCAGTTCGATTTGTCGCAGCGACCTGGGACCAATCTTGAATGAAAGTTGAGATGATTTCCCATCGATTTATGGGGTTCTAAAATTTTTTTATCGATTTTTTTAGTGATTTGCAGATTATTTAATGAAAATCAGTTTTTCCATCATATCATCTTCGATGGCAAACTATCTCACCTTTCATTGAAGATTGGTCTCAAGTTGCTGCGACCAATAGAATCGGAGATATCCTCGAAAAAGTGAAATTTTTCAATTTCGTGAAGGGTTAGAGCCCCAAATTTCCTCTAAAAAACTCTAATTTTCCAAAAGTTATCAAAAATGAATTTCAACATATGTTTGCCAACGAAAAATTTCTCAGATTCCCAATGGAATCATTAGAAAAATCCTATCTCAAATATTTTCATTGATTTCGAGTGATTTTACACGATTTTTCACTGATTTTGCAACTATACTTACACTAACTCCAGTTTCAACAAAGATTTTCTTCAAATTAGCACCACCAACACCAACAAATCTTCCTCGTTGATGTGCCGGTATCTCCATAGCTTCGATAATTGGCATATTCTGCTTTCCAGTTCTTGGTGACGATATTACATTATTCATTTTTCCAATAATCTCTGATTTTGCAGTTATTGCTTGAGAAATCGCTTCCATGACGATTTTAAGAGGTAATCCTGGTATTTTAACGTCAGCTTGAAGTGCTGTTATCCCTTTTTTTGTCCCAGCTATTTTGAAGTCCATGTCACCAAGATAATCCTCAATTCCCTGGAATTAAGTTGATTTTTAATTTTTTTTTTCGATTAAATTAAATGGACTTTGAGTAATAAATTAAAGTAATCGCCTTTTTCCAAACAAATCTCGAAAACCAATGGAGATAAGCCCTTGAAATTCTCTACAAAGCATTTTTGGGGCAAAAAGACGTATCTCCATTATTTTCCGAGATATCAATCAAATTGTTGGAAAATAGACTTTTCCCGTTTTATCCAATAATAAAGTGTCTTTTTCAAATATCTCGGAAACTAAGCGAGATGGAGAAATTTTTGTGGAGACCTTTTGTAGCCATCGAAATTCTCTACAAAAAAAGATTCAGTAGAAATCACTCTATCTTGCTTACTTTCCGAAATACTCTCAATAAACGAACGGCAAAAATAGTACTGCAGAGATAAAACAGAATGAGTCAATTTTTTTTCAAGTCTCTTTTCTTGAGACTATCTCGGAAAGTAATCGAGATAGCGCGATTTTGCCCTAATCCTCATTAGTAGATCTTGAAAATTTTCTACAAAATATTCTTAAGGCAAAAAGAGCATATCTCCATTAGTTTCCGAGATACTATCAAAAAATTATTCGGAAAAATGGAATTATCCTGTTTTATGCAATGATCAAGTGTTTTTTAAAGAATGTCTCGGAAACTAAGTGAGATAGAGAAATCACGGTAGAAACCTTTTTTGTAGCCCTTGAAATTCTCAACAAAAGCCGTTCAACACAAAATCGCCTTATCTCCCTCACTTCCCAAGATATTCAAAGAAAACAGAAAAATCACCAGAAGATCCGTGAGAATCTTGTACTCCTCGATGTTTTTCTTCTCAGCATCGTATCTCGTGATGAGTCCAATAGCAACGCCAGCAGCTGGTGCAGTTACTGGTACTCCAGCATCAAGAAGTGCTAAACTTCCGCCACAAACAGAAGCCATTGATGAAGAACCGTTCGATTCCAAGACTTCGCTGGTTAATCTGATGGTAAATGGATAATCCGCTGGTAAAACTGGCCTCAATCCCCTCTCAGCCAATGCCCCATGACCCATTTCTCTCCTTCCAATTGGTCCAGTCCTCCCAGTCTCTTTCGTAGCGTAAGGAGGAAATTCGTAATGAAGAAAGAAATTTTTCTCTTTTACTCCACTCGTCAGCATCGATATAGTGTCCATCTTCAGTGCACTTTCCAGAGAATCGAGGGTCACGGTGCAGAGAACTTGGGTTTGACCTCTTTGGAAGAGGGCTGAACCATGGAGAGGCTTGAAGAGATCAACCTGCAACATTTAATTAGAAATTAATTAATTAGATTTCACAAAATTGAGAAAATTTTAATAAATCTGTTTTTTTTTTAGAAATTCATTTTTGGAGAATATTTTGGAAACTAATGGAGATAAGGCACTCTTTGGCTTAAAGTGGCCTTTTTTTGAAGAATTTTGAGAGCTACAAAAAAAAATTGGGGTAAAATGACTGCATCTCGCTTAGTTTCTGAAATGTGAATGGAAATGACGAAATTTAGTAGGTAAGTCAGTTTTTTTCGATCATTTTTCAATGAATTTCTCGGTAATTAATGGAGATAGGACCTTTTTGTCCTGAGGTGGTTCTTCTGCGAAAATTTCAAAAGCTACAAAAAAAGATTCCGCCAAAATTACCCTACCTCGTTTAGTTTCTAAAATATTTAAGAAAAAATGACAAAATTTAGTTGCAATTTAAAATTAATTCGATATTTGTTTCTTTTTTTTTACTCGAAAAATCGCGGAAATTGATGGAGATACGCCCTTCTTGACGAAATTCTTTCTTTTGTAACTTTTGAAATTCTCTGCAAAAAAGGATTCGAGCTAAAAGGGAGTATCTCAATTATTTATCGAAATATTTTCAAAAAACAAATAACCAAAAATGGATCATTACTGAATCTCATCAGTTTTTGGACAAATATCTCAGAAACTAAACGAGATATGCTCTTTTTGCTCGGATCTTTTCTTTCTAATCCTTGAAATTCTCTGCAACACAGAGACAAAAATATAATTTTAGTAACAATAAAATGATAGTTGAAGGAGACCTCAACCATTTAGATTTGATAATGCGAACTTTAGACATTAAAAGTTGGTATCATCATGTCAAGTAGTGAATCAAACCCTATGAATCTACTGCAACAGAAGAAGATGATCACAATTTAGTGATTACAATTTTTGCATAGCGAAAGTATCAAGATGATCATGTCAATTATAGAAACTTTTATACTGCATAGAGTCACGAAAGTACTCAACAACTGAATTGGGTTATTTTTGCAAAGGAAAATCTAATATCTTTAGATACTGAAAATAGTAAAATTTCAACAAGATTAATAGAGTCATAGTGACATTTGCCATTGCGACTTTCACATATCGAAATTCTCGCACAAGGACCTGATGACATCTACTAAACATTTAGTACTGTTTACTAGAACCAATTGTGATTATTACGAAAATGACCTTAACAATAGTATTTTTCTTAGGTGTAAATACGAAATTCCTCTCTGTGAAGAAAGGACTCGGGTGAAAAGGGCGAATCTTTGTTATTTACCAAGATATCCCCCAGAAACATATTGAAATCCTTTACCTGACAAGAAATGGGTCTGAGTTCCGTCAAACTCCTTCCATCACACCTTACATCATTCTCAAAAATTAAAGACCTGAAGATCTCTTTACTGACAGCTGCAAAGGCCTCAACAACAGCCGGAAAATCCAGATCAGAGACACTGCTTTTCATTGTCTCCAGGACATTATTCCTCAAATTATTGAGTGCATTGTCTCGTGAGATTTTGTCATGACTCCAATCCCTAAAGATGTCCCTCAGTTTAATTTCCGCTAATGATTTAATAGTTTGCTTCATCTCTTCAGGTACTCGTGAGACTTCCTCGACTGATCTCTTTGGTTTTCCATAGGCCTTCGCTAAATTCGAGATTCCAGCGATGATTCCTTGACACTCCTTGAGGTAGTATCCCAGAGTACGGTTCATAAAACAGAAAAAAATGAGGATTCTTTGATTCATTTTCAATAAATTGCTGATAATTCGGGGGAAATGTGCTTTAATTTACCCGTAAAAGTGATTAAACTAATCGTAAGTCATATCTTCAGCTTGTGAATATAATTTTTTTTGTTTCTCGAATTTTTGTTAACATTACTAATCTCCTATCACATGCATGAGACAGAGAGAGAGGCAAATAGTTACGACTACCTTCTAATTAAAATTTTTCAATAACTATACGGTGAATTGAATATTTTTTTTTACTATTATTTAGTTAAAATGCTGTTCTCTTCGCCAATTGTTTTTAAGTAATGGCTCAATCCTGTGGTTTTTAATAATTTCGTTATTTCTGTCCGATTTAGGGCGTTTCATCCCTACCAACAGTATTGTCAGTAACTTTGATAATTCATATCTCATAAACTGGACAAACAAAAATTATGGAAAATTCAGAAAAAAGTAAAAAAATATAATCATGGTGGCGACTGAAAACTAATTTCAAAATTCCCTGACTTTTCCCTGACTAAAAATGAAGTTCCAGGACCTACAAAGAAAAAGAATGATTTCAATATACGTTTTAATTCTTAGTTATTCCTGAAAACAATTTTTTAAATCAGAATTTAACAATAATGCCCGAAACTGCGTTAAATTTTTAGAATTGTGATTTTCTTTTAAATTTTTTGCAGATTTCCGACTAATCGAAAGGTTCAATTTTTTTCGATTAACTATCTGTAACTTTTAAAAATATGAAAATGATAAAAAATAAACTACTTTCAATTGTTAACGGTGGTTTTTTAGATATCCGAAGAGATCTAAAAGGTCATCTTCAACAATTAAACGAATTACTAAGGTCGTATATGCAAAAATATTAAGAATAACATACAAATTTTCCTGATTAACACTAAAATTCCCTGATTTTTCCCTGACTATTCCAAAAATTTGGAATTCCCTGACTTTTTCAGGTTCTCCAGGTCAATTGCCACCCTCATCATCTTTGATAGGGCATCATAAAAATAAGGGATTAACTGTCCTCAACTTCCCTGGAATACTACCTTAACTCCAGTTTTAATCGCTTTCTTAAGGTCCTGTTCCAAGATAATATTCGCACATCCGTCCAGCATGAGAACGAGATTCTGTCCAGCTGCTGTTATTATCAAGTTCAAGGTGCTCTTTTGAATTTCCTGCCTCGTTGGATTGATGAGGACCTCGTTGTCGATGAAACCCACACGAACAGCACCCACTGGACCGTTCCATGGAATGTCTGATAAGGCTAGGGATGCTGAGGCTGCGTTTATCGCAAGAACATCGGGGTCGTGGAAGCCATCGATCGCTAATATATTGCACATCACCTGTTAATCATAATAATACCTTAATTGAGATACGCTCTTTTGCGCTGATCTTTTGTATGTGGCTCTTGAAATTCTCTTCAAAAAAACGCTCAGGACAAAAAAAGCGTATCTCCATTATTTTCCGAGATATGAATAAAATTGTTGGAAAATAGACTTTTCCCGTTTTATCCAATAATAAAGTGTTTTTTTGAAAAATCTCGGGAACTAAGCGAGAAAGAGAGTTTTTGTGGAGACATTTTGTAGCCATCGAAATTCTCTACAAAAAAAGATTCGGTGAAAATTGCTCTATCTCGCTGACTTTCCGAGATCCTCTCAATAAACGAACGACAGAAATAGTTGTGCAGAGATAAAACAGAATGAGTCAATTTTTTCAATTTGTTTTTTTGAGAATACCTCGGAAAGTAAGCGAGATAGGACGATTTTGCCCTAATCCTTATTAGTAGCTCTTGAAAATTTTCTACAAAACGGTCTTAGGGAAAAAAGAGCGTATCTCCATTAGTTACTGGGATATTATCAAAAAATTGTTGGAAAAAAAGGAATTATCCTGTTTTATCCAATAATCAATTTTTTTTTAAAGAATATCTCGGAGACTAAGCGAGATAGAGAAATCTCTGAGGAGACCTTTTTTGTAGCCCTTGAAATTCTCTACAAAAGCCGTTCAACACAAAATTGCCCTATCTCTCTTACTCCCCGAAATATTCGAAGAAAACAGAGAAATCACCAGAAGATCCTTGAAAATCTTATTTCATCTCTTCACCTGCGTATCATAATAATAACCATCCGGAAATAATGGACGAAGGGATCTGTCTATAAGGCGACTCGTCAAGATCTCGTGCTCGGATGGACCCAATTCTCTGCGCAAAAAATTCGTCGGTATTCTACCAGCAGCCGCTGCTTTTTGCCTGTAATCAACGACCAGTGGCAGAAATGAACTCGTTGATGATGCATGCGTCTTGCTGACTGCCGTTGCCATCACTGAAGTATCACCGAAGGTCACAACTCCACAGCCATCAGCAAATTTCGCCAATTTACCAGTAGAAAAAATCAAGTTTTTCTTCGATGATCTGAAAATTTGAGGGTTTTTTCATTATTTCACAGCTTCACGTCTTTTTTTTTCATAGTTCTTGAAGCTCTTTGCAACAAAGGACTAGAGTAAAATTGCCTTATCTCGCTTACTTTCCGAGACATTCTCAAGAAAACAAGGAAATTCAGTGATAAAAAGTGAAAAAAAGAATAATTCAATTATTTTTACTAATTTTTTTTTAATATCTCGGAAAGTAAGCGAGATATGGCAATTTTGCAGTGATCCTTTTTTTGTAGCTCTCGAAATTTTCGAAAAACCTGTCTTAAGGCAAAAAAGACGTATCTCCATTAGTTCCCGAGACATTAAAGAACAATTACAAAATAAATTCATCCAGTGGAAACAGAATATTCCAGTTTTTTCTCATCTATTTTCCTGAAATATCTCAGAATTTAAGTGAGATATAAGGTGATTTCATCCTACTCCTTTTTTGTAGTTCTTGAAATTCTCTGATACCATGTCTAAGGCGAAAAGAACCAGTACCTCTATTAGTTTTTTCAATATTCACAAAAACAAAATTCAGTCATGAAGAGAAAAAAAAACATAATTCAATTTTTTCATTCAGTTTTTCTCAAATATCTCGAAAACTCTGAAAGATACACTCTTTTTACCCTGATCCTTCACTGTAGCTCTTGGAATTCTCTCAAGAACGTTCCTCAGGCAAAAAATGCGTATCTCTATTATTCTCCGAGATATTCTCAAAAAAACAAACAAAATTCAATGATAAAGATGGAAAAATAGGAAAATTCCATTCTTTCCATTCATTTTCCTCAAACATATCGGAAACTAAGCGAGATACGACCTTTTAACCCCGATTCTTTTTTGTAGCTCTTGAAATTCTCTACCAACAATCCCGATAGCAAAGAGGCCCCATCTCCGCTCTTCCGCGAGACATTCTCCAAAAACCAAAAAATTCTCGGGTTTCACCTCTCAACTACCAAATTAATCACAATTTTTTCCTTGCCTCTTCTTTCCTCGATAAAATAAAATGAATAATAACACCAAAATATTTTCAAATTGCGACGTTTCGCTGGACAATGTCAGCTTTTTTTTTTTTTTTTTTATACAATGTCAGCTTCTTCAGGCTCTTGACATTTATTGATGTTTCGTCAATTTAAAATTAATTTCCATAATATCGAGGGTCTAAAAGCAGAAGGTCGTATGGGCCAAAAATCGAGCCGCGTCCTGAAAAACATCATAAGGTCGTATGTCCACCTGTTTCTGATTTTATTTTTCGGTTTCTCCACGATTTAAGTGTTTTCCAGTCGCGGAAAACCACTTTTATCGTGATTTGGCGGATACGACCTTCTGCCTGGAAAGAAGAGAAAAAAAAATTATGAAAAAAAAAAAACAAAAAAAAATGTAGGCAATGACTAGAGAAAATCGTACCTAAAAAATCTTTTCCCTAAGAATACTTTTTTCCCGAGAATCGCATAGACATACGACCTTTTGCATTTAGGAGAAAAAAAATCGAGTTGAAATTTTCAAAAAATTCTAAACATTCAAGGAAATGGGAAATTTAATTTGGAAGAAAAAAAGTCTCTGGGAGAAGGTGAGGTGAAATGGAAACAAGGGGTAAAACGGACACGGGCTGGTTTTGGTATTTTAAACTATGAAATTTACTCGAAATAGATGGAAATATTGGAGATTGTTTCTGATGATTCCATTGGAAAGTTGAGGGAATTTCACATAGAAATCATATGTAAGAAGCTATTTTTTTGAATTTTTCAAAAATTGCATTTTTTTGGTCACGATTTGAAAAGTCTTCTGTTTTTGAAAAACTCCAGGTTTTTGGGAATATCTCTGGTTCTATTGATCGTAGCGATCTGAGGCAGTTCTTGAATGAAAGATGAGCTCATTTCACATTGATTCGTGCGGTTGAAAAAAAAAAAATTATCAATTTTTCAAAAACTTATAGGGCAAAAACAGATTTTCAGAAAATGACCAATAAGTATTTGAAAAATTGATTTAAAGAAATTTTGAACCACAGAAATCGATGGGAAATGAGCTCACCTTTCATTTGAGACCAACTGCAAATCGATGTGACTAACAGAACCGGAGATATCACCGAAAAAGTGAATTTTTTCGATTTTCAGAAGAGAAACCCCCTTCAAAACTTGGCCAAAAAAGTAAATTGTTCCTAAAATTGAGAAAAAAAAAATTTGACACGTGTTTCCACTTAAAATTTCCTCAGCATTTCAATGCAATTATTTGATACTCCTCTAAAAGCAGAAGGTTGTATGTGTAGGACATACGACCTTCTGCCGGAGAAAGGGCCATTTTGGCCCATACGACCTTCTGCTTCTAGACCCTCGATATGGAGCAACAAACAGTTATCACAGGTTTTCATTATAGCCAATCGTGTGAAAAAATAATACATAAAGGAGTAAAAAACAAAATATTACACGATTACAAATAAATAAACAGAAAGCACAGGAATACGATGACAATATTTTCCAATATCCCTATGAACAACTGGTAAAATTAAATATTTAATTATGGAAATGAATCAGATAATAAAATGAATAATAATAAACAAGTGGATAATAGTATTGCTTTTCAACTGATGTTCGAATGGAAGTGATACAACTTCAATGTAAAAAAAAAAAACAGTTTTATTCTAATATATTTGAGATTTATCCGAATTTTGCGGAATTTTTCTGAAATTTTCATCGAAGTTGATTCGAATGGAAGTGATGGTTTGAAAACAGTTGTTTTCAAACCATCATCAAAATATCAAATTTTGAAGAAATTCATTAGAACGCCAATAACTCGAGAACTAATCATGCAAATAAGCTCAAAATTCACAGGCAAGTAAGTGATGAAACTCTCGAGATAATAATGAGTATAAATAACATTAGTTGAACAGTTTCCAGAAATTCCATTAAAACTGATTTTCGAAAAATGGACATATCTCAAAAAGTACCGATCGGATTCTCTTCAAATAAAGCTTAAAAAATAGAGTTTGTCGAGAGGAAGTTTTCCACAAAATATGAAATTTTTCTATAAAACCGTTTTGCTGTAATTGAGACTTTTATGCAAACACAGACATACACCCACACAGACATGCGCTAAAAATATCATTTTTTCTCTATTCACATCATTTCAAGTATCTCCTATTGAAAAAATTACAATCAAACATTCTGATGATTACATAGCTTTCATTCGGCAGCAAAAAACCAAGATAATTCAGGATTTCGAGGTTATCTCCATCCTTTCACTGTTAATCAAACCATAATTACCCCTGCGACAATGGCACATGAATTTCTCCAGTATTTGGAAATGACGAAGTCCTCCTGATTTGACAAAATTCTTCATTTTTTCGTCTTGTTCGATATTTTATGTAGGAATAAGGGAATTTTTTCGAACGAATTAACCTCAAACTCATCATTGATGCCATTGCACCGGCATGGATTCAAGGCTGTTTGCACATTTGTCGCCATTTTTCCTTTTTTTTATTGTTCGTCCAATGAAAATGCACCTCAAGTCCTTTTTCTTCGAGAATCTATTTTGATGATAGGTTAGTCTTCTTTTTTATTTTTATTATTATTATTATGATCGCTGTTGAGGTTATGTTCATTTTTTTTGTGGTAAATACATAAAAAAAAGCACACAAACAATTCTGTTTTGTTTTTTTTTTGAGTGAATTATTGTGGATTAATTCTGTAATTTGTTGTTGGAGAATTATTAAAATGGCTGGAAAAAAATTGAGTCAACTCGAGCTGAGAAAAGCGATGATGAATCACAAGAAAAAAGCTGGATCAGTAAAAAAAATTGATTCACCACTTGCAAAATATCCTTTTAATGACGAATTTTTTTAGGTTAAGTGAACTGTCAAAATGATTTTAAAGATTTTATTTGATTTTTTTGATTGTTTCATTATTTGATTAATTTTTTTCTGAGAAATTTGGATTTTAGGGAATTTTTTTGGGGGGCAAAAAGTGGAAATTATAGAATTGAATTTTTTTTACAAAATTATTCTATTTCATCAGTTTTTTGAGAATATCTCGGAAACTAAGGGAGATAGAGCGATTTTGCAAGGGTCCTTTCCTGTAGCTCTTGAAATTTCTCGTAAAATCATATTCAGGTAAATAAGGCGTATCTCGCTTAGTTTTCGAGATATTTGGGAAAAACGTGATGAAATTGAATCGATTTGAAAATATCATATTTTTTTGGAAAAAAAGAATTAATTTTTTAATTTTTTTATTTTGCATTATTTTATGTTTTTTTGGGGGATAATTTGGAATAAGCTATGAGACCTATGGGTCTCATAGTCTTCAAAATTAATTTTTCTCAAATCATTAGAATTTACTATTATTATTATTTAATTCTTTTTTTTATTTTTTTTTAAAATTAATTCTGCCAAATCCTATTAGGCATGTATAAAGTTATGTTAGGGGAAGGCGGGGCAAAATGGATACATCTAAATTTTTACGCACATATTACAGAAATCCTTGACATTAATGAAAATATTGGCGGTAGATTGTTTTTGGTGATTTCACTGGAAAGTTGAGGAAATTTCGGGCGGAAAACAAATGCTGGAATTACCGTCAATGACCCAATTAATGCCATCAAGAGACCTATTCTGCCACATATCTTCCATAGAAAAATTATATCTTATCATAAATTCAAATTTGATTCTTCCTCGAAAGGATTTAGGGTCTGGACTATCATTTACATTGATTATTTTCCTGAATTAATGATAAAAATTATTTAATTTATATTTTTGAAAATATTTTGCCCATGGCCCGATTTCTGCCATAGAGAGTCCCAATAATTGCCATCAATTAATTTCCATCACTGGTCGTTATTTTTAAATTATTCGTCAATTAATATGGAAGTCCAATGATTTTGCTAACAATCAATACAATTTTCGATTTATTAAATACTTAAATTTTCTCAATATCACACATTGAACTGATGAGGCACTCTGACCCCACATGAAGAGCTTTAGGGCTTTATTTTGCTGAGCACGCTGGTCGCATTTAACGGATTAATTTCAGAAATATATCTAGTAGAGAAATATCGGACATTTTGATTGTCCGGTGTCCTCAGAATTTTTTCCTAGCCACTGCTATCAATTACTTAGAGTTGAGAATTCGAATAAGTTCAATAATCATGAAAATGGATGAAAAGTACCATTAATCGGGCCGATGGCATTAATTGGGCCATTAACGGTAATTTTTTTGAATTTTCAGTGATTTAGACTTTTTTGAGCATTTCAGAGCGGTAAGACTGTTCTTTTCTTTGAAAACTTTCAGTTTTTCGAGAATATCTTCGGTTCTATTTGTTGTAGCGTAAAAATTCCGATGGAAGGTGAAAGGCAGATCAGTTTCCATCTATTCATAGGGTTTTCAATTAAAAAATATCGATTTTTGAGGTATTTATTGGCATTTCTGTGAAACAGTTTTGTGAAAAAGTTTTTGGAATATAACTATCCCAAAAATTGATATTTTTGAATTCGAAACCCCATAAACTGATGGGAAATGAGCTTATCTTTCATTGGAGACAAACCCCGCATTGCTACGACCAATAGAACCAGAGATATTTACAAAAAACTGAAAGTTTCCTGAGAAGGAAAGGCTTTTGTTACGTCCTAGGGATGAAAGATCCATTATTTTATTATCCCTAGGTGTTTAACTGATTTTATCCGATATTTGGAGTTCGACAGAGCTCCGGGAATTTGCCATTATTGTTATTCAATTAGCGGATTACTTGTTTATTGCACGTTTGGTGAATGAAGTTAGCGATTGTACGCTTGATTTCATTTTTATGTAGATGACAAAAATGAACACGACAAATTACAAAATATGAATGGACGTTTTATTATAAGATTTTCTGGTTTATATAGGTGTCAAGAAGAGAGTCAGCGTTTTCATGACTCGATAGCCGACGTTTTTGCGTTATACTATGGAGAATGTGCTGACAAGTTTCCTGAGGCTTTTCTATTTCATACAAATTCGAGGAGAAGTAGGAATTATAGTTGCAGATATTTTCAAAATGATGTTAAAAGTTTGAAGATTGTTAAATTTTTGTCTTCAAGTGTTCTTCCTCATGTCCAGGCGTTAACTGGACGTAACACTTTACCCCTCAGAAATGCCGAAGAATATAGAATTTTCGAAAAAATCGAAAAAAATACATCTGACACTTGTTTTCCGGCTGAAATTTCCTCAGCTTTCCAATAGAATCATCAAAAAAAATCTATCTGTAACCGTTTCATTACAGTGTCCATTTTGCCCCACTCTCCCCTATATTATATTGAAATACCATAATTTTTCACGAATTTGCGAATAATTGTCAGTGCCTGAATGTTTGGTTCACAAAGAAAAATCTGTAGATTGTAGAGTCCATGCAGGGAAAGTTTCCAAAGGTTGCTGAACATTATTTGTCTGTGTGTTGAGTGTAATGGGCATTACCAAAGGAAGTGGTGAATGTTTTGTGTGGGATGACCACATTTCCAGCTAGGATCTTCTATGTATCCTATTCTAAAGAGGGAATGCCCAAGGTTATAATTATTGGCTCGGCATCTATTGGTAAATGTTATTAGGTCTCTGGGAATTTTGAGCCTATGAAACCAAGGTTTATTGCTGTTAGAATAGTAGTTCTCAAAGGATTCTTTGCCTTTACTCTGTCTTTGTTCGGAAAGCCGTTATTCAATTCAAAAGTGAAGGGTTGAAACAGAAAAAGTACCTTTTTACTGCCATTCGTTTTAGAAAAATATCTCGGAAATTAAGCGAGATACGCCCTTTTCACCCCAATCCTTTTCTCTAGCTCTTGAAATTCTCCACAAAAAAAAATTCTAGCAAAATCGGCCTATCTCGCTTAGTTTCCGAGATATTTTCAACAAACAAATGACAAGAAAATTGACTTTTTTCTTTTATTTTTTAACGATTGAATATCACGACTCTTTTTTTTTAATATCTTGGAAACTAAGCACGGTAGCGAAATTTTTGTGGAGACCTTTTTTGTAGCTTTTGAAATTCTCTACAAAAGATTCCTGGGGCAAAAATGACGTATCTCCATTGGTTTCCGAGATATCCTCAAAAAACTAATGACCAACAAAAAATACGAATTTATTCCTTTTTTGTTTATTTTATACATTTAAATTAGTTCTTAACATTTATTTATTCATTCCTTAACAATTCAACAAGTATACAGAAAGTGGACAGTTGATGTGTGTCCTCTGTAAGTCCATAATCAAGAATGAAACAGTCTGGGTAATTCACTTGAACTCCAAATCCCACAAAGAGAATGTGATATCTGCAAAAAAGAGTTTAGAGGAAAAAGAAAGATCAGCAAATAAAATTAAAGCTGAATTCCCATCGAAAAGGCCGTGCTCACCAACAAGAGAGTCAGAAGGAGTGAAAAAGCCCCGAGGAATTCTGACAAATGCAGTCAAAACTTCGTCGTTGCCTCCGGATTTTTTCGATTCGTCCAATAATAGTACAGTCACTTCAATCACAAATAAAACCGAAGAATTAGTAATTAAACCAACGAAAAATGTGCAGAACTCGGGTGGGGCACAGGGCGATGGTAAAATTGGAAAGGAAGCTGAATGTGCTAATTCTGCAGCATTACCAGAAGGCTTTTTCGATGATCCAATACTGGACGCTAAGGTTTTGATGATTTTTTGTTTAAATTATAGAAAAAATCGCCATTTTTTGCTTAAATTTGGAAGAAAGAGTTATTTTTCAAAGTTTTTTGGAGAATATCTCAGAGAATAAGCGAGATAGGACGATTTTGTCCCAGAGTGGTTTTGTAGAGAATTTTGAGGCCTGCAAAAAAGATGTCCACGAAAGTTTCGCTATCCCGCTTAGTTTCCAAAATATTCTAGAAAAATAAATCCTAAAATTTGGCAAGGAAGAAATAAAACAGAGAAAACTTCATTTTTGTTCTTTGTTTTTTGGAGAATATCTCGGAAAAGAAGCGAGATAAAGCGTTTATTGAAAATGGTTTTGGAGAGAATTTCAAGAGTTGCAAGAAATATTTCCATAAAAATTTCGCTATCTCGCTTAATTTCCAAGATATTATGAAAAAATTGAGAGTCAAAAGAGAAAAATTCATTTTCTGTCGCTTGTTTTGTGAGGATGTCTCGGAAATTAAGCGAGATAACGAAATTTTTGCGGATATATTTTTTTTAAACCTTGAAATATTCTACAAAAAAAGATAGAGGCGAAATTGAGCTATCTCGCTTAGTTTGCATGAGCTTTTCAAAAAACGAATGACAAAATAGAATAATCCAATTTTAAGTGTCTATGCAACATATCATCAGAGTAAAAATTCAAATCCTATTTTTTTCTGTGTAGAATAAATATATTCTACAAAAAGCAAATTATTACTTGCTTCATAACAATGTTATACAGCATGTACGAATTTGTTTTTTCTGAAATATTCATCCTACACAGAAAAAAATTGGATTAACCCGTCAGAGATAGAGTAATTTCGTTCAAATCCTCTTCTGCAGATCTTGAAATTCTCTACAAAAAGGATTAGAGTGAATTACCATATCTCGCTTAGTTTCCGAGGAATTAACAAGAAACTGATGACAAAATTAAATGGATTTATCTGAAAATTTTCGTTTTTTTGTTTGTAGATTCAGTTTCGTTTGCAAAGAAATATTTCAGAAAAAGGATTAGAATGAGAAGAGGGTATCACCAATGCTATTGACAGCAACTATCTAGTGCAGACGCCCACTATGGTTTCATCCCGCAAATGAGGTCCCCGGGAAGACTTGACTTTTTTAGACTAATTTGGGGTCGCAGATTACGAATCTTTTGGTTATCTTTCCCTCCGAGTGGGTCTTCGTATTGTTATTAACAGTTTAATTGTTTATGTCGTTATAACGCTTCAATTATGACACTTAGAGAAAAATTGTTCAAACAAAAGCTGTTCATCATTTTAAAATGAAGAAAAAATGTCTCTTGACTCTTTTCGATATCTCAATTATTAACAGAGTTATATTCAATTAACTCCTCGACAAATGAAGATAGGGAAAGACCATATGCAGCGAGTGCGACTCCTGCTCTGTAGGCTTCTATCGCGTTATGTTTTGATTTCCGTAACTTCCTTACTAATGAAGATATCAAAAAAACTCAAGAGACATTTTTTCTTCATTTTGAGGAGACCAAAAACTTTTGTTTGAACAATTTTTCTCTAAGTGTCATAATTGAAGCGTTATAAGGATATAAACAATTAAATTGTTAATAACAATATGAAGGCCCACTCGGAGGGAAAGATACTCAAAAGATTCGTAATCTGCGACCCCAAACGAGTCTAAAACAGTCGAGTTTTCCTGGGGACCTCATTTGCGGGATGAAACCATTGTGGGCGTATGGACTAATCACACTGCTGCCCTATGGCAAGGAAAGAAATTTTTTTTTTCCCCAACAGAAAAAGTACTTTCGCAATTTTGCGATCACGATGACAAAGTAGAATAACTTTTTGACAAATACAAAAGAATAAATCTAGATTTTCCTCTCATTTTTCAAGGTGGTTTCATATACCATCAAAAAAAGTGTGAGTGAAAGTTTCATAGCACGATTACTGACGGATTAAAATTTTTACTCTGATGATAAGTTCCATGGCCACTTAGGGGGTTACACCATTGCAGAATTTTGAAAAAAAAAACGATTTGTTTGCTTCAAAAATTACTTTGGTCCTTCCAGAATACGGGCAAGAAAAGTTATCACCTCAAATCCATTTTTTTCTCATGAAATTTTGAATTTTTCCCGAGGAATTGCTTTATATTCATAGCCTAAGTCAAAACTTCAATCGTGTTTTTCTCGAGACATGATTCTGCAAATTGGCACGCAGCATAACTCCAATGATTTCCATTATTCTCGTTCGAATTTCCCACAGCATCTTGAAGACAATATTTCGAACAGAATTACGTAGGGGATTTTCAAAAAATTGATTTGCACATTTTTTATTGATAAAAAATTATCGGTTTTTTGGTCGAAATTTGAATTTTTTCATTCAAATAGTCACCAATCACACAAAAAACAATATTTTTGAAATCCCCTATGTATTTCTGTAGCTATGTGTATCTAGACTGAGCCAGATTTTTTTTTCAATTGAAATTTGCTCCAGTTACACTTCGTTATGCAAAGTGTTTTAAACTCGAGGAGTCTCGCAATAATGCCTCTTGTGTCGTCATTTATTGATATTTTTGGATGAATTTCTTTTCCTGAAGATTCAAATATATACTCTATCACTCCCTCAAATATTATTTCATTGCTACTTTTTCTATAGAAAAAAAATATCAAAAAAGCGCAATTTTTAGGCTTTTACAGTAGTGTGTAACCCCTTAGCTACAGAATTAATTACAAAAGAATTTTTTTCAAAGAAGTTCATTAAGAAAACTGATTAATCTGCAATAGGTGAGGAATGTAGAGTACAAGGATCCAATTGAAGAGGAGTGGGACAAATTCCAGAAGGAAATCCGGGAGGAGGCTGCACAATCAGCACAAATTATTGCTGAAGACCAGGAAGAAGCAACGACTGAGAGACAATTGGATGAAATAGAGGAACAAATACGTAATTGGTCGAGGTAATGCCTAAAAATCTCTTCAAAATGAATTCTCTCTTTATTTAGATGAATCATTAATGTTTTGTCGCGAAAATTTTCTTGATTTATCTCTTTACGACTGATTACTCAACTCGTTTTCTTGAAATATGTCAGAAATTGATAGAGATACGCCCTTATTACCCTAATCCTGTTTAGTAGGCTCTTCAAATTCTGTACAAAAAAAAGGTTTAGCGTATCTCCATTATTTTCCGAGATATTTGGAGAAAAAGAAATGATGAAAAAAGAGGAATGGTCAATTTTATATTTTTTCAACTGTATTTTCGATTATTAAAACAAATATCTCGGAAACTCATGGAGAAACGCCCCTTTCACTTCAATCTTTTTTTATAGAGTTTTTTAAATTCTCTACATAAAAAGTGCTGAGGCAAATTTACTTCATCTCGCTCAGGTTCCAAGATCTTTTCAAAAAACAAATGACGAGAAAATAGGTTTTTCCATTTTCACGGCTGAATTTTCGACTCTTTCTTCAAAAATATCTCGAAAACTAAAAGAGATAGCGAAATTTTGGTAGAAACCTTTTTTTTAGCTCTCGAAATTCTCTAGAAGTAAAATAAGGCTGCGCTTAGTTTTCGAGAGCCTTTCAAAGAACGAAAGAAAAAAGAAATAAACTGAATCATTAATTTTTCAGAGTCATGGATTTGGTGAGAAGGAAGGAACAGGTGCAGGCAGCGGAAAAAAAAGGAGAATCAGTAGACGAAGAAATGTCAAGTGGTGAAGAGGAAGATTACGATGAATTTTTAGATTGGAGGGCAAAAACATCCTACAAATAAATTAATTTATCTATTGTTTTCTCTCCAAAATTAAAATTCAATAAACTTAAAATTGTTAAAATGTATTATTTAAATGAAGAAAAAAATACATTTCTTCCAGTGTAATATAATTTTATTAAAATGAATCTGAATTAGTTAGCGAGGACATTTTGAAATACAATAAATTTTTAATTAATAATAGGTATTTTCGTGTCTTAATGAGATTTCAAGCTACAATTAAGCTATTAATTTATAGAAACTCTTTTTTTTTATAATATAAAGGCTATTAAAGTATCACTGAGCCACAACTACGAGTTATTATTAAGGGCAAAAATTCGCTTAACATTGAAATTGCTTTTTTTTTTCAATTTCATAAAATATTAAGAATTTGACGTAAATAATCTTTCATTAATTAATTGAAAAAAATTAATTACACACTAAACACATGATTAATTACATTTTTAAAAGCAGGAAATAACATAATTAAAGATTCTCATCAAAAATCACTTTGATGGCAATGTTGAAATCTTTTTTTTTTTTTTTATTATTCATTTGTTAAATAAACAGAGAGTAGTTCAAACGCTTCCCCAATGCTGAACTATTCTCTGTCAATTAATTTCCCCACCAATTTCCATTAATTTTTCGTTTTCCCCCAATTCAATGGAATGAATGTGCCATCAAACATGTGGAAATACATCAAAAAATCTTCATCTACATTTTGTGAAAAGATATAATTTTTTTTTTATTTTTTCCATTTTCAATTTTTTATTTATTTTTTTTGTCCATTTTGAAAGAGTAAAAAAGAGGTAAAAAAGGGAGTGCCAAAGACACTCTGCTCTAAGCCAAGGGGAGGGGGGATAGAAAGTTTATTTTAGCTAATTGTCATTATTATTATTATTATTATTATCATTATTATTATTTTTATTATTAGTATTTTTTCTTTCTCATTTAATTATTTAATAAATTTCTAGCATTTTTCAGCTAAATTATTTCAACTTTTTCACTAAGCTAATTAGTGGTTGAATGCTCATTAATTAATTTTAATTATAATAATGAGATTAATTGCCACTTGCAGAAGAATAAACCTTCCCCTAATTTCTCTTCTGTATGTGACAGATCTCATTTTTTTTGTTCGTTTTTTTTTGGTTTCATTTTTTCTTTCTTTGTTTCTTTTGTTCCACTCCCTTCGATTAATTGTGATTTGTCAATGAAATGCTAATTAATTTGTTTTAGATTAATTAAACGTGTTATTTATTCGTGTGTTTTTTTGTCTTGTTAATGATAGCATTGTACAATCACAGAATAGCACAGTCGCTAAATTTTTTTTTTTTTTTTCGTTTTTTTTTCTTCAGCAGTTTTAGTTAATTTTTTTTTTCTAATTTGATTAATTAAGCACTAAATGCTTATTTATGGATTTTTATCTTAATTTTATATTTATTTAGTGTTTAATCTTTTAGCTAAAAAGCATTTAGACTTTTCATTAATTCGATAAGTTAATATTAATGATTATATATGCGACAGCATAGGCACTAAAAATTTGCAGAGTTTTTAATCAATTAATGATTATCAATGTAGTCTACGTAATTAGTGCTTTTTTAAATTTTAATCCAACTTTTTTTTTTTTGCTTTTTCTTTGGATGAAACTATACTATTTTTACTTAATTCAATAGTTTTATAGCACTTCAGTAAATTCAGAAGAATTTAATTATCATTTTATCGTTTGAATTAACGTTTAAAATTAATTAATTAATAAATTAAATTCAATTAATTCCATCAAATTGATTAAATTACAGAGGGATTATTATTATGATTATTATTATTATTCTTTCGTGCAATTATATCTAATTCATCTAATTGTGCAGATTTTCTAGATTAAATTCACGATTATTAGTTTACTTTTTTTTTTTAATTAATGAATTAATCCCTCTTATTATGCAAATTGAAAATGATTCGAAACTGTCGTCGTGTGGTCCCGCATTAATTTCATATTTCTTCATTCCTTTTTTTTTTTTAATTTCTCTTCCATTTCCTTTTTTAATCTTATCCCACATTAACTTTGTTAATCAAAAGAAATTAATCAAACAAATTAATATTATTTGAATTTTTAACATTTTCTAGTTTTCATACGCTAAGTTGCGAATTTCTAAAAATTAATGAATTAAGCTGTTCATTAATTTAGATTAACGAATTAATTTTCATTAATCAATTTTAATCAATAATTAGCAATTAATTCATTAATTTCTATCAATTAAAGTTATTAATGTTGATTAATTGATTGATTCTGATCCATCGATTAATTTTAATCAATCAATTAATTCTGATTAATACGAAAATTAATTAATTACCATTAATTAATTCATTAATTTTGCTTAGTCAAGGAATTTTTATTAATGATTAATTGCATATGATTAATCAATCTTAATCAATCAATCGTAATGATTGAATTAATCTCAATTAATCATTAATCTTAATTAACTAATCTGAATGTTTCATCAATTATTTTTTGTTCATTAAGTGGACCCTAATTATTTAATTTGAATGTTTTTTTTCCTTTTCATACGTTAAGCTATGAACTTTCAAGAATTAAAAAAATTCTCTAATTAATCTCATTAATCATATTAATTACCCAATTTTTATTTTTTAATTTGTGTCGTTTTTTTCATTAAATGGGCCCTAATTATCGAATTTCAAAAAAATCAATTTCATCCAGTTTTCAGATGAATTAATCATTTTTGATTAAAAAAAATTAATTAATTAATTGATTAAAGATTGATTTACGCTTTAGCCTCAGTTATTTCCACAGTTATATTTCCATGTACAGTATCAGCTAAGTTGTTTGGATTATTTGGTGGTGATTTATTTGGCCTTGTGCCAGTTGTTGCTGATATTGCTGATGCATTTCCACTGCTACCACGACTCCCACGACGTGAACCTGTACGAGACCCTGGCAATCAGACATCTATTCATTTCAGGGAGTTCCATAGAGATTTTTAAAATATTCGATTTCATTTTTTTCGACATTTTTTTTTTTTAAACAGAGGAATCTCTATCTACTGCTAGACTGTACACAAAATAAAGAAAAACAATGATCAGTGGATTTTTTTAATTGTCTAGAGATAAGGAAGATTAATTAAATTAGTAGTTTTTTTTTTTTTTTTTTGAAATGTATCATTTCTTCAACACGAGTTTCAACAGGCAAATCATTTACTTTAGCAAGCAACTATTTCTGTTTCTCACGTTTTATCCACGCTGTCTGTCATTCAACTAAAAGAATACAATCATCTAATTATCATGTTTGTGTTATTGTTTTTTTTTTTTTTTTTGGAGCTTTAGGATTTTTTCAGTGGATTTTTTAGGATTATGAAGTTTTCAGAAGAAAAAACTTTATTTTATTCAATTATCAGTTTTTTGGAAATGTTTCGAAAACTAAACGAGATAGAGCGAAGTAAAATTTTTTGAAGGAAAAGTGCTTAGCACTTAGTCGCCCTACCTCGCTTAGATTCCGGCACATTAAAAAAATATAATGAAATAAAATTTATTTTTCTGAAAACTTCAGATTTTTGGATTTTTTTTTTCGGTTATTGCAAGAGAATCTACTTTTTAGGGAGTTGAAGGTTTTTTTTATTGAATTGAAAGATGAGATGAAGATGGTTTTTTGCGATGAAAGCTCGTGTTTTAGAGATTTTCGATCATTTTAGGGGTGAAGAGGTAAAAAAAAACAGTTTTATTGTAACATTTGAGATTTTTCAGAATTGTTATGAAATTTTCATGAAATTTTTATAAAACCTTCATAAAACTTTTATAAAATTTTTATGAAATTTTTTAGAAATTTTCTCAAATTCAACTCCGGCAATCTTCTTTTGCCCATCTATATTTCAAAAATCAGTTTTATTGTTATTTTTGAGATTTTTCAGAATTTTTCGAAATTTTTATGAAATTTTCATGAAAATTTTATAAAACTTTCTCAAGGTGAAAATGGGGAGTTTAGTTTTTTTCGTTGTTTTTGGAGAATATTCCGGAAAATAATGGAGATATGCCTTTTTCATCATTAGATGAATTACTAGAAAATTTCGAGAGCTACGCAAATGAATTGGAGCAGAATCGTGCTATCTCGGTTAGTTTCCAAGATAGTTTAGAAAAACTGCTTTTTCAACGAACTTATTTGATTATCTAGTATTTTTCAATTATCCTGGAAATTAGGAAACAGGGAAATTTTTATTGGAATCTTTTTTGTAGCTCTTGAAATTTTCTAAAAAGAAGGATTTGGGCAAAATCGCATCATTTTACTTAATTTCCAAGATATTTTCAAAAAATGAATGAACAGCGGAAATTGACAAAAAAAAATCTGTGAAAAAAAATCAAAAAATTTAATTGATTGATGATTTCAAATGAAAATCCTAATTGAAAATGATTTTGAAATTATTATTATTATTAATTAATGCAGAAAATGGGAGAAGTAGATTTTCTTGTTTAACCAGGTAGATATTAGTACATTACCTAACAAGTGCGGTAATAGTATATTACTGACTTAGGGAGTAAAGAAGTCAACATAGTCAAAAATTTGACCGTTCGAGCGAAACAAGGACGTCCCTGGGAAAATCGTTTTTGATACAATTTTATCTAATTAGTAAGACCGTCAAGTTCCACGTCTAAGAAAGGCTGGTAAAGCTACTGAGCAACCACAATTGTAATATTTCTTTTTATATTATTTCCAGTACTGTACATAGATTTCTCTTTTTGTGCGTCCCCCCCATTACCCTATTCCAGTTTTCTTCCAGTCTAGCTGCCTGCCTTCTCCTACTTCTCACCCCTTCCTGCCCTATTTGTGAGCGCCATGGATCGACTTTCTATTACTGCACCGCATTTGCCGTGAACCAGGGGAAACCATGGAAGACCCTGGATCAGCGCAGTCGGATTCATACAGACCCGTGAAAAACGGAATTAGATCTACCTAGATCTAAGTAGATCTAAAAAATGAGAAACCGGAGATCTATCTAGATCTACCGAGATCTCTGGAGATCTAAACAGATCAATGGAGATCTCGCCTATGAGATCTATTGAGATCTACTGAGATCTACGGAGATCTAAGTTGATCTAACTTGTTATATCTCTTCAGATCTCCATAGATCCATAAAGACGCAAATCAACGTGACAAAAAGGGATAAGTGAATTCCAATAGATCTACGGATATCAACAGAGATCTACGGATATCAACGGAGATCTACATGGATCTACTTAGATCTACTCAGATCTCTATTGATCTACTTAGATCTAGTAGAATTTAAGGAAATGGAGATCCATCTAGATCTACCGAGATCTCTGGAGATCTAAACAGGTCGGTGGAGATCTATCCTATGAGATCTATTGAGATCTACTGAGATCTACGGAGATCTAAGCTGATCTAACTTGTTATATCTCTTTAGATCTCCATAGATCCACGAAGACGCAACTCAGCGTGACAAAAATGGATAAGTGAATTCCAATAGATCTACGGATATCAACGGAGATCTACATGGATCTACTTGGATCTACTCAGATCTCTATTGATCTACTTAGATCTAGTAGAATTTAAGGAAATGGAAATCTATCTAGATGTATGTAAATTCACGTAGGTCTACGTAGATCTAAACAGGTAAAAAGGTATTTCTCCTAGCAGATCTACTGAGATCTAAAGAGATCTAACAAATTAGATCCATTCAGATCTCAGTAGATCTACGTGAGTCTACGTAGATCTGAACAAGTCAGATTGTATCTTTTTCGTGAGATCTACTGAGATTCTGTTAGATCTAAGGAGCTCTCCAAAGATCTACATGAAACATGTTCAATTTTTGTAATAATATTTTTCATAGGTTGACATGTACATATTCTATGAGAGGTTAAATAATATCGTACGTTCCTTCTCATATACTCAACGACTCCGAAAACTTACGATCAAACTACTTCAACTTCACTCCGATTAGTCCAAAAAAAATAGGCGAAGATGAAATTATGAGGATTGAAAATTGGTAACAAATATAAAATAGGCCGATGGCTCAGATAGAAGAGTTCAAGTGATAGCATCTGAAGGGTCCCGGGTTTGATCCCACCCGAATGCCACTTTTTTTTATTTTTTCCTCCCTCAAAATTCCAATTATGTATAGAAAATGGGCCTGTATAATCAGTTGAACTTAAATGAGGCTATTTTTAGAAAAATATTATACATAATTTTTTTCTCGGGTATCAAAAGAGATCTGAAGTGATCTATCTATATCTCCGTAGATCTTCTTAGATCTATGTATATCTCCGTAGATCTCCTTAGATCTATCTATATCTCCCTGAATCTCCTTAGATCTATCCCAAAATTTAGATCTCGGTAGATCTAAATCTGTTTTTCCCGGGGAGCCTTAATGTGCCTTTCTGTTACGCTGACGAGAAAGGCACAGCAATTCTCTGTAGTCGCACCTCGCCGCTCAGTTTGTTCTTCGAATCTGTGTACGGCAAGCGGTCACCCATCCAAGTAGTAACCAGACGCAATGCTGCTTAACCCGGTAGATCTGCCGTGCCGTACACAGACCGAACAGCCAAACTGCAGGTTCTTATAATTTGTAATATTGTGAAATGGAACAGGTCATCATACAAACGTCAAACAGCCGCTCTGAAGTTTTCGATTAAATGGGAGAGATTATGAGCTGTACTTTTGGGAACATCTTAAGGTGTACTTTTAAACACATCTCAAGGTGTACTTTCAGGGACACCTTGAGGTGCATTCTTAGGGCCACTTCAAGGTATACTTCCGAGGACATTTTGAGATACACTTCCCCAGAAAATCCAAGACAGCCCACGATTCTCCCAGGAGTACACCTCAAAGGGCACTTAGAAGTGCACCACAAGGTATCCTCAAAAATATACCTCAAAATCTTCCCCCCCCCCCTTCCTCCTCACCATTCAATAAAAAACGTAAGAATTTTGATTTTTAATAATATTTTGCTGTTTGATTAATTGTAGAACAGAATATCCGAATTAAAGCTGTTAATTGCCACCATATTTTTAGTTTATAGTGAATTCAATTAGTCGAATTTCGAATGTCAAACCTCATTCTTGCGGGTTTTATGATAAAACAGCTTCATTTTCTAATATTTGCAGATCTTGGTTGCTTAGCAACTATACCAGACTTTCTGAGACGTGGAACTTCACGGCCTTATTAATTAGATAGGATTAGATCTGCAGTCATATCTCAGTAAATATGACGTCAAATAATATTATTTAATGCCGAAGGATGGTCGGTGGTGTGAGTATCCTAATGAGAGACTTCGCTCCTGATAAGGAGCTATTCGAGAAGTTTGAGGAGTAATATGATTTTATAATTTTATAATTAAAAAAAAAATTCAATTAGTACTTCTCGGTAGATATGACGTCATAGATGTGTAGATACAGGGTGACGTCAGCTTCCACCTTACAAACTCTAGAGGTTTGAAGAATCGCTAATTACAACAAAAATAAATTCTATCACTGCAAGAATCAGCGAAATCGTACAGAAAAAAATTGAATGGCAATCATAAGCTATAGGCTGAATACACCCAAACAGGGTTTCGAAGTCGTAATAAAAAAAAAATCATAAGCTATAAAAAAATTTTTTTTTTGCAAAATTGAATGCGATACTTGAGGTGACACCGAGTGTGACATACTGCTGTTATTGAATGAAAAAATTGAACGGATATCAAATTCGGCACTTTTAGTGATGCTGAGTGCAGCAGTTTCCAAAATTACCGAAAAAATCTATCCGTCACTATTCAGATGATTATTCACCAATTTAATTGATTTTTGGACCATTGGATTTGCAATTACTCATTTCCCTATCCCGAGAATTGGTAAGGTGAATGCTGATGTCACCTTGTATAGACAGATATGTTAGTAGATCTGACCTGATCTGATGAGATCTGACAGCCCCACAACGAGACGGCCCCGATCTAAATCAGATATAATTATATCTAATCAGATCTTGGCAAATCTGAATAATGGGTAGAATCGGATCTGATCGGATTTGAAAATCAATTTTCTTTGCACTTTTCGTGATCTGAATATATCTGATTAGATATAATTATATTCTTAAAAAATTTATCGGGTACTTCTTTCCTCCCATGAGCAGAAAAAGATATTGTACGCACCACGGATGAAAAAAAGTCAACTTGGTCAATAATTTGGCACCCTTGCTTCGCTCTGGAGACAAATTTTCAACTATATTGACTTTTTTTAGTCCTAAACGTGCGTAATATACTATTTTAACAAGTGTGAGGCTGCAAAACGAGCCAAAGGCGGTTTTTGTAATCACACGAGCTTAAAAATCTTTATCGCACGTGTAAGGTATAGTTTTTCTTATGTTCAGCGTGCGAAAAGTGCCACTGACCGCACTGGTGTGCGAAAAGTGGATACTTTTAGCACGGCGTGCGGAAAAATTGATTATGTACAAAAGAATCAATGTGGAAGACTCATTTGATAAAAGTGCGACCCAATAAATAGAGAAATGTCTCGAAAGCATCATCAATAATCATTCCCCACGTCTTTTTTCCCAATTTAATTGGAAAAATCAGAATTACTAGATCGCGATCATCATCAAGGTCATGCGGAGATAATTGTTCAAATAATTTCTCATAACTAATGAAAAAAAAAAAAAATTGAAATATGAAGAATTAATGGAAAAATTTAGAATTTCATGAAATTTTGATTTTTTTTCCTTAGAAAATGAACTGTTTTTTTTCTGAATATTTTCAATTTTTTCTTGAAATCCAAGTTAAGGTAGTATCCCAGAGTACAGTCAATAAAACAGAAAAAAATGAGGATTTTGTAGATTAGTTTCCAATTAATAGTTGATAATTCGGGAAAAATGTGCTTTAATTTACCCGTAAAAGTGATTATATGTACTATTCGTAAGTCATATCTTCAGCTTGTGAATATAATTTTTTTTTATTTCTCGAAATTTTTTTTGCATTACTCATTTCCTGTCACATGCATGAGATAGAGAAAGAGGGAAATAGTTACGACTACCTTCTACTTGAAATTTCTCAATAACTATATCATGAATTGAATATTTTCTTCTTCTATTTAGTTAAAATGCTGGTCTTTTGGCCAATTGTTTTTAAATAATGGATCAACTCTGTGGTTTTTTAGTAATTTCGTTATTTCTGTCCGATTTATGGCGTTTCATCTCCACCACCAGTAATCTCAGGAACTTTGATAATTCATATCTCATAAACTGGGCAGACAAAAATTATGAAAAAAATTCAGGAAAATGTAAAAAAATATCATCTTTAGTACGGCATCAAAAAATAAGGGGTCAACTGTTCTCTCGTTCACTGATATACTACCTTAATTAAAATTATGTAATTTTTCCCATTAAATTGACTTCTCATTTCAATTAATCTAATCATTACTTATCCTCTTCTTCATGTTAACTATCAGATATTTTCTTGAAATATTTTTTTTCCAACAATAAGAAGAAAAACAGATTTATAGTACTATCTACGTAAAAATTCCGATGAAACAATAGTAACAAATACAATAGTAACAACTTGAGATTCTCTAACGACCAAGTTTAATAAATTTCAAAGGACAACGAGTATGAAAAATAAATTATCAAGAATTACAGAAATTTCCATTAAAAAAAAAAAACAAAAATAACAAAAATCTACAAAAAAAAAGAATATAAAAAACATTTAAATAATCAATTTTCAAGAAATTCTTACATATTCACTTCTCCGAGTTATTTTCTATCAAAAAAGAAAAATTAATTAATTTCTTAACTTAACATTAAAAAAAAGAAACATTGATTAAACAATTAAATTATTAAAATAATAGGAATTCTCTCGTTCCCTAAATTTATTTTTCTGGCTCATTTTCCTCAAAAAAAAAAAATGATAATTAAAAAAATATATATATATTTTTCATAATAAAATACTGAAGTTGCTTGCTTAGTAATTGAATTTGATAAAAACCCGTACTGCTGACTCGCTGTGTATTTTTCGCACCTTGCTGCGAGCCATTGGGCGAGTGTGCCCGAAGTGAAACCATTGATGGCTGTCTTGATGGTCCTCGTTGACTAGCCCTTGATCCACGTCTCTCTTGTGCATGAAGTAGTTTATTGTTGTCACGTAGCAATGATACATTCATTAAACGAGCATTTGGAGTGTTGAAGATAGTCCGATTATCATTCCAACGAGCCCTAATAAAAATTATGAATATTTTTGATTTAAAAAAAAATTGATTTTGTTTATTTGAAAAAAAAAAAATTATTAAAGAAAAATTGATCTTTAATTTGACAAAAATGATTTTTTCAACTAAAAAAAATGATTATTCCAATTGAAAAAAATTGACTCTTCTTATTTAAAAATAAATTGTTTTTTTTATTAAAGACAAAAATCATTTTTTTATTTTAAAGAAAAATTGTTTTTTTCTTTAACTAAGTGAGATACGCTTTCACTAAGTGAGAGCGTATCTCACTTGGTTTCCGAAATATTCATCAAATCGAAAAGATAACTCGATTTTTCTAATCGTTTCTTGGAAATATTTTGAGAATTAATGGAGATACGCCCTTTTTGCATGAATACTTTTCTTGTAGCTCTTGGAATTTTCTAAAAAACATTCTTCGGATAAAAAGGGTGTATCCTCCTTATTTTTCGAAATATCAATAAAGTTGTTGAAAGATAGACTTTTCCTGTTTTATCCAATAATTGAGTGATTTTTTTAAATATCTCGGAAATCAAGCGAGATAGAGAAATTTTGGTAGATACCTTCTTTGTAGCTCTTGAAAGTCTCTACAAGAAAGGTCTCTTCAAAAATTCTTCTATCTCCCCACCTTCCCAAGATGCTCTTCAAAAACCCTCAGAAAGTCGAATTTTTTTTTTGCATTAGAAATCCAATGATTGGTTTATTAGCACATCCACATAGTAGATCTTTTCCAAAAATACTACAATCATTCAAATTTTATTTAAGTCCATTGCAAATTGTTATATGAGTAGTTTAATGGGAAAGATGGACGAAAGATCTTATGTAAAACTTTTTTGGGCGTAAAAATAAAAAGTTTCACATAAGACTTTTTGTCCATCTTTTCCATTGAACTACTCCTACTACAATTATTATTCTGAACTTTTATAAATCAATTTTTATGTTTCTGAAATATTTATCAAGGGCTTTCACAATTTTTGGGAAAGTCGAAATTGACTTATCTAATTTCACAACTTCATTATTAAATTTAACTCTTCTCTTTCTTTTCTCAGAAAACTTACTTGCTGAAGAGCCTGAGGACAACACAGATAATAATGAACATCAGGGCCATTGCCACCAGAATACTGATCATCACTGGATCCACATATCGTAAATTTTCCTCCTCCTTTATCTCAGCTAGAAGAAGAATAAAAACTATGTAAATAATTTATTTTCTCTTGAAAGAACATCTATTACTCAAAACTTTATTCACAAAAGTTCTTTCCACACTTTTAAAGTATCCTTAAAAAGTTTTATAATAGTGAATTGTTGATTCAGATGATGGAAAATGTTTTATTCTTGCGAATTTTTAGATCGGCGAAGTTTGCGAGAAAATGTTATCCTCGACTTTTTCTTTTCACTTGAAATCGGTGAAAATGTTGTTTAAATTTTTTTTTTAAGTATTTAGGGAAAGGGTAAATGGTTTGAGATAGAGATTTTTTGATGATTTCATTGAAAAGCTGAGGAAATTTCGGGTAGAAAATATGTTTCAAATTTTTTTTTTTGAATTTTTGGAAAATTCGAATTTTTGGGTGAAATTCGAAAGAGTTTTCCTTTCGAAAATCGAAAAAATTCACTTTTTTGGGGATATCTCCGGTTCTATTGGTCGCAGTGAACTGGGGCTCATCTTAAATGAAAGATGAGCTCATTTCCCATTCATTTATGTAGTTCAAAATTTTTTCTTAGCGATTTTTCAATGACTTATAGCTTATTTTCTGAAAATCAGTTTTTGCTCTTCATTAATTTGAAAAATCTATAATTTTTTTTTCAAACTATATAAATCGATGGGGAATGAGCTCACGTTTCATTTGAGTCTAGCCCCAGGCAGCTACGACCAACAAAACTGTAGATATCCCTGAAAAAGTGGAATTTTCAGAAACAAAAAGGATTTTACCAGAAAAATAGCATTTTTGAAAGATTCAGAAAAATCAAATCTAACTTATCTCCAATATTTTCATTGATTTTGAGAAACTTTCATAATATAAAACATCGCATCGTTTCTCTCCTTGTATCCGTTCTACCCCACCTTCCCCTGTAGAAATATTGATAAAAAATACGATATTCCTCTTTTTTAATTGAAAATATATCGTCACTTTAGGAGCAAAGTGGCGTAAGTGCTGAGTATGAGCATAGCACATACGCCCTTTCATTTCTAAGGCAACGTATATTTTTTTTAAATTATTTTGAATAACTTTATTGAAGCATAAATTTAATTCATTGAAAAAAAACAGCAAAAATTGAAGAAAAATATTATTTTTTTCATCCTCCCACTTTTATCTCCGGTTTATCAGAGCTGCACTCGTTTAAATATTTCACTTGATCGTTTTCCGGAAGTTGACATTGTTACAGACAGTATTCACTCTATCGTCACAAAATGTACTTCAGTATTAAGTTCGATAATGTAAAATTGGTTAATAATGTTGCACGAAAATGATTAAAACCATCTGTGTACTTCATATTATGTTTGCGAGAGACATCTTGTCACTACTTCTAATATTTTAATCATATCTGTATTCGAACAATGTCAATCCTATTATTGGCTTCGGCTGTTGGATCGTTGTTTTCGATAAATAAATAAATAAATAAATTACCAAGACATTCAATGACTCCACTAGGCTGCATGACTGGAATTTTTTCGAAAATGCAGATGCATCTTCCATCTTTGCACTCAGTTTGTGGTACTTTGAGTTCGCATTGCTCGGTGAAGAAGCATGATTCATTGACATTAACAGCTGAAAAGTAATTTAGTTTTTTTATTCAATTTAAAAAAAAAACATAGAGCCAGAATCAATACATGTGATTATAAAATGAGTTCCTTTGGCTTGGAAACAGAGAGGCGTAAGTGCTATGTATAGGAATAACTTTACGTCTGAGTTGACCGCGTCATTCGAGAAAATAAGAAAAAAAAATATATATACTAATCCAATTATTGAACTAGCATAAAGTTACTAACTTTAAGGAATAGAGTCATAATAACAAGATTTCAATTAAAAATAGTTGACCAGTTACCAGTCACAAATTATAATTCAAAGAGACAAAACGCTGACGACATTCACCTTGAAAACACGCGCATTCTGAAATCAAAAGATCAGCGAAAATCCTACCTTTATACGAAAAACGAAGAATAATGGATATTGTAAGAACCACGAGCAAGGCACGAGGCGTGTAGACGCTGACTATGACAATTTTAGTTTATAAAAGGCCAGAGAGCAAAATAAAATATACCATTGTGTTAAGGGGCTACATCACTGTAGATTAAAAAAAAAAAGATTTTTTTTTCTTGCTTTAAAAATTACTTTGAGTCTCCCAGAATATGGACAAGGGAAGTTATCATCCAAAATCCATTTTTTCTCATGAAATTTTGAATTTTTCCCGAGGCATTTCTTCATATTCATAGCCTGAGTTGAAACTTCAATCGTGTTTTTCTCGAAACATAATTTTTCCAATCGGCACGCATCATAACTCCAATAATTTTCATTATTTTCATTCGAATTTCCCATAGTATCTTGAAAAGAATATTTCGAACAGAAATACGTAGGGGATTTTCAAAAAATTGATTTGCACATTTTTTCTTTATAAAAAATTATCGGTTTTTGGCCGAAATTTGAATTTTTTCATTCAAATGGTCACCAATCACACAAAAAACAATACATTTAAAATCCCGTATGTATTTCTGTAGCTATGTGTATCTGGACTGAGCCAATTTTTTTTTTTTTTCAATTGAAATTTGCACCAGTTACACTGTGAACCACAGAGTGTTTTAAATTTGGAGGAGCCTCGCAAAAATGGCTCTTGTGTTGTCACTTTTCGATGATTTTTTTATGTATTTTGTTCTCTGCAGATTCAAATACATGCTTAATCACTCCCTCAAATATCATTATTTTATTGCCACTTTTTCTATAGAAAATACAGATCTCCAAGAAGCGCCATTTTTTAAGGCTTTTACAGCAGTGTAACCCCTCAAAGTAACTCTTAGTGGTCACTTGTCTCTTCAAAACGGCGCAGATAGTTTGCACTGATTCAGATACTCCTTGGCAACCAAATCAACGTGGAATAACTTAAATCCGCTAATAAAATGAAGGTAACAGCGAATTCCCGGAGTCCGATCGAACTCCAAATATCGGTAAAATCATTTAATCTCTAGAAATAATAGAGTAATGGACTAATGTATCCCTAAGACGTAACAATAACAATTACGCCTCTTTGTTTCTAAGGTGACGATGTGATTCAATAGTGAAAGGTAGAAATTGACAAATGATTTTTTTTTCTAACATTTGTTTTCTTTTCAATTTTCTCGTTAGAAGAGCAAAAAAAAGTCTCTGAAACTAATGGAGATACGCCTTTTCAGCTCTGAGACGGTTTTCTACCTCTTGAAATTCTCTACGAATAGTTCTCAGGGATAAAAAGGCGTATCTCCATCATTTCATCGAAATATTCTCGAAAAAATTAGAAAAATTGACTAATAATTTGATTTTCTTTTCTTTTTTTAAAATTACACTCAAATTTAATTAATGAAAATTAATTCGAATTTCAATTGATAAAAAAAAATGAACTTACGCTGGCCACACTTGTCGATGTGATTTGTGGCCCTGAACTCCTCTCGGCAGAAGCATTTACGATTTCTTGGATCACAGAATGATCCAATAAATCCACACTCTCGATCCTCTTTACACTCATCACCAAATTTTTTCGGTCCACGTCCAGTCATGTCTGAAAAAACGAAATTTTTTTTTTGTTAATAATCGGATTCATTTCCATGTTAATAATCATTGATTTAAGATATCATGGGGAATTGGAAGGTTTTTTTTTAAACAATACTTTTTTTTTATTTCAGAGAAGAAAAAATACGAAAAATGAGAGAGAAAGGAAAATGATACAGGATGTTCATTAATTTTATTTAATTTAAAATTGAGAGTGATCGAGAACTAGATGACTCTCTTTGCCCAGCCACCACTAATCCGCATGAGCCTCGAAGTCTCACGATATACACTCTAAAAAAAATATACTCATGGCAAGTAAAAATAGTACTTGCAGCCAGTACATCGGAAAATCTTGGATTGAGTAAATGTTTTTACTCGTTACGAGTATAAAATAGGCTCCTCATAAGTATATCAGCTTGATCCCGAATATACTCATGGGAAGTATAAAGTATACTCAGTGCTAGTATACTTTATACTTGTGACAAGTACCTAACTAATTCTTGAGCTGGCATCATCTTGATACTTGCTACAAGCTCAGAGAGGACTGGTGGTAAGTATATTCGATCATCATCAAATATACTTGGGAGTAGTACTAAATATACTGGAGAGTAGTACTAAATGTACTAGAGAGTAGTACTAAAGATACTTGACTCAAGTATAAGTAGTACTCATATCGAGTTTTTTTTTAAATTTATTCTAAGTATCGAATGTACTTGATGCAAGTCCGAAAAATACTCCCAGCGAGAATTTTTCATATTTTAATATTTGCCGCTTTCAAGTGCAAGGACTTAGAGGTGAAAGGGCGTAAGTTCCATTTCTTCTGTCTTTTCTTGAAATAACAAAGGCATATCTCCAGCATTTTGCATTGATATGGAATCAAGAAGGAGTTTTTCCAGTTTTTCGGGATTATCTTGGTGAATAAACGAGATAGAGCGAAATAGATATCAATATTGAATCAGGAGAGAGTTTCTTCAGGTTTTCATTAAAATCTCGGTGAATAAGTGAGATAGCATGAAATGGACGATGATATGGGATCACCGGGGAGTTTTTTCCGTTTTTCGCTATCATCTCGGTAAATTAGCGAGATAGAGCGAAATGGACGTCAATTTGGGATCAGGAGGGAGTTTCTTCAGCTTATCACGATTATCTCGGTGAATAAGCGAGATAGAGCGAAATAGATATCAATATTGAATCAAGAGAGAGTTTTTTCGGTTCTTCACTAAAATCTCGGTAAATAAGCGAGATAGAGCGAAATGGATATTAATATGGGATCACCGGAGATTTCTTCGAGTTTTCCGTGATTATCTTGGCGAATAAACGAGATACAGCGTATGTTAATTTGGGATCGAGAGGCAGTTGATTAGATTTTTTGCGACTATAGCGGCAAATAAGTGAAATGGAGTGAAATGGACGTTAATTCGGGATCAAGAGAATATTATTTCATCTGAAAACTTCCTCATAATTCCATATGTGTACTTCGCTCTATCTCGTTTATTCACCGATCTAGTCGCGAAAAACTGAAAAAACTCCCACCTGATACTAAATTAACGTCCATTTCACCTTCTCCCGCTTAATTACAGAGTTGATTGCGAAAGTTGAGGAGACTACCTCCTGATCCCCTATTAACGTCCATTTCACTCCATCTCGCTTATCCACCGAAATAATCACGAAAAACTGGAAAAATTCCCTCCTGCTCCCATATTCATCTCCATGCCGCTCTATCTCCCTTATTCGCAAAGATAATCGGGAAAAACTGGAAAAACTTTCTCTTTCTCCAGAATTAACGTCGATTTCGCTCTATCTCACTTATTCACCGAGTGATAGCGAAAAACTGAAAAAACTCCCCGGTGATCCCATATTAATGTCCATTTCGCTCTATCTCACTTATTCACCGAGATGTTAGCGAAAAATTGAAAAAACTCTCTCCTGATTCAATAATGATATTTATTTCGTTCTATCTCGCTTATTCACCGAGATAATCACGAAGGGCTGGAAAAACTCCCTCCTGTTCCCATATTAACATCGATTCCGCTCTATCTCGTTCATTCACCGAGATAATCACGAAAAACTAGAAAAACTCCCCGATCATCCCATATAAAGATCCATTTCGCTCTATCTCATTTATTCACCAACATAATCACGAAAAACTGTCAAAACTCCTTCTTGATCCCATATCAACGTCTATTTCGCTTATTTACCGTGTGCGAGACAGTACTTGTCACAAGTATAAAGAAGTACTTGTGATAAGTACAAAAAGTACTTGGGATAAGTACAAAAAAGTACTTGTGACAAGTACAAAAAAGTACTCGTGACAAGTACCAGACAGTACTTGTTACAAGTATAAGAAAGTACTCGTGACAAGTACAAGGCAATACTCGTCACAATATTTTTTATACTCGTCGCAAGTATTTTTTGTACTTGTCACAAGTATTTTTTATACTTGTCACAAGTATTTTTTATACTTGTCACAAGTATTTTTTATACTTGTCACAAGTATTTTTTATACTTCATGTGTGGCCGTTGTACTCATGGTGAGTACCACATTACACTCATCGCCAGTATTTTTTTATACTTCTCACAAGTGTACTGTACTCAAGTACCAGCTTGTACTTGTCACTAGTATATTTTTTTTAGAGTGTAGATCAAAGAGCAAAAACAAGGGGAAAAGAGAAAAAAGTTGGAAGTTGCGATTTCTGGTATATATATCGCTCCGTGTTCCTGGGAGGGGTGTGAGGAATCGGTCAATTTTCTACCTCCCTTTTCCCCGTTCTAATTTGCCACTAGCATGACCATTGTACAGAGCATGCACTTCTGTAAATGAATTGTTGCTGTTTTTTTTTAGATGCTCATCCCAATTACGTTTTACTACGATTTGTGGCTTAGAGGGTTAGATCACCTGATAAATGAAGAAGAGCAGAAGTATGCCCCGATTCTCTCTCTCAGGCAATCCCTTCCAACAATCAAATTTCAATAAAAATAACCAACAATACGTGAGAATAGCATAACTAAGTAGATTTCAAAAATCCACCAATTAACAACCGAAACGACGAATTCCTGTGGTTCTTTTGAACTGCAAATATCGATTAATTAATTTAATGTCCAAAACCAATATCTGGGACGTAACATTAGGTCGCTCATGTTGACCAGTCCAAGGTTAACAGTTAATTCACGAATTCAGTTGCATTGAACGAATAGCAGATGCTCTAAAATACTTGAGCCGGTTCACTCAACAGCATATTCGTTGAATACCGTCAATGGCTCAATTAATGCCATCGGCCCAATTAATGCCACTTTTCATATGTTTTCGTGATTATTGAACTTATTTGAATTCTCAACTCTAAGTAATTGATAACAGTGGCTAGAAAAAAATTCTGAGGACACCGGACAATCAAAATATCTGATATTTCTCTACTAGATATATTTCTAAAACTAATTCGTTAAATGCGACCAGCATGCTCAGCAAGATAAAGCCCTAAAGCTCTTCATGTGGGGTTAGAGTGCCTCATCAGTTCAATGTGTAATATTGAGAAAATTTAAGTATTCAATAAATCAAAAATTGTATTGATTGTTAACAAAATCATTGGACTTTCATATAAATTAAAGAATAATTTAAAAATAACGACCAGTGATGGAAATTAATTGATGGCAATTATTGGGACCCTCTATGGCAGAAATCAGGCCATGGTGGCATGAATCAGGCTATGGGCAAAATATTTTCAAAAATATAAATTAAATAATTTTTATCATTAATTCAGGAAAATAATTGATGTAAATGACAGTCCAGACCCTAAATTCTTTTGAGGAAAAATCAAATTTGAATTCATGATAAGATATCATTTTTCTATGAAAGATATGTGGCAGAATAGGTCTCTTGGTGGCATTAATTGGGTCATTGACGGTATTAACGAATACGCAGGTGAGGCACTACGATGGGCAAATAAAATCGTCATTTTGGCTCGGATGTACTCTTATCTCCCCCGTTGAAGTAATTTATCCTAATTATTTTCAAGAAAATTCTTTTTTTTCGTCAAAAACAATCCATTTTGGGTACTTTGAATTATTGAGTCCACTTGCCCCAATCAAAGCTCCCTAAACAAACCATTCGTCAAATATTAACGAATATTAGTTTGTTTACTATTCGTTAACAGTAAACAAGCCTCGTTTCAGCCAAACCAATTAGTTTCTCAGTGTGTGTGCATTGTTTCCGAAATGGAGAAACTTCTAGAAACACGTCATCATTGAGTTGGTGCTGTACAGCGAAGGTCGCATCAGCGTTAGCAACCGTCACATAATTATAGTAGATGTCACATAATTTAAGCGTATATACTATGCAACAACGAGAGCCCTATAATCTCTAAATCTACTATAATTTTCCGTTTTATGATTCTACTTTGCTGAAAAGATCCTTTATTGAGGACACATTGCTGCAACTATAATCATTCAGAAGACGTTGATGATGTTATTTTTTATGGTGATTTTTGAGTTGGGAGTGGTCATTGTAGATATGTATAATATGTACAATCCTGCGAAATTTCATTTTTTATCATGTTGAAACATGATATCTTATTAGTAAGAAAATATATTAATTGTTAGCTGACGAATTCTGACTAGTAGTATATTAGTGAATTGATATTATTATCCTCCCACAACTTTCATATTGAACCAATCTGTTCATTTCAGTTTTCCTCGAAAAAACAAAATAGAATATGTAAAAAAGAGTGCCATTCGATACCGTCCATCAAATTGACAACCAATATTTGCCTCCAATTACAGATCACAAAAGAAACGAGTATGTTTCGATGTGTATCTGTGTGCGACCGTTAGCATTGCCTTTTCTCATCGTCAATCGAATCAATAGTCACTGAAGCAACGGAGTATGCGATAAGATCTAGGCCCCAAATTTAAAATACTATATTCGTACTGGACATTGTAATACTAATTTAACTAATATGTATATGTACGTATGTGACCCTGTTATTTTACGGTCTGTTGGCAATTTCCAAAAAGGATGGTCGTATTTGAATAATGTTTCTTTTTTAATGCTCGGAAAATTATACAGAGAAAAGTTAAAAAACAATTGGGCGAGGGTTCTCAATTGTTCAAAAAATAGCCACATTGCTTATAGATAGTTGTTGAATCTCAATATAAGAATAAATAAAGGAACTTATTCTTCTTTACTTTTTTACTAATGAATTTTGAGATTAATTTCTGGTAAATATCTTAGGAATTGAGCGAGATAGAGCGAAAATATTTACTTTGATCTCTTCTTGAAGAAAATTTAAACAAGAAGGCGTTCATCGCTGCGTTAGTCGGTATTGCTTTGACGTTATTCTTTAAATCGCTATTTCTTCCTTTCAATTTCTGCTAATGAATTAGCAGAATGCTTCCGAATGGTTCTCTCGGAATTTTCTCTATTATCTCTTTTTATTTTTGTGTTATAATGCATTAAAATATGAGATAAAATGATTGGGATTTATTAAATTCAATTATTTTCAAATTAAACAAAATTTTACATAAAAGTTCACTTTTTCACTTTGAATGTTCCCTTTTGGGTACAGTTTCTGATTGTCCTACGAAGATGAGTAGGGGCTTATTTGAAAGAGAAAAATGTGTTCTTTCAGAAAACAAAATAAAAAAAGGGGTGTCCATTCAAAAAAATTGAGAAAAATTGCATTTTTTTTATTTTTTTGGGGAATATTGAGAAAAAAATACATTTTTCAATATAATAAGCGGAGAACTCCATCTAAAAATTCTACAAATTGAGGGTTTGTTCAGCTCATAAACACGAATCTTTCGAGCTTCGTCCCGATGAAATCAGATGAGAAGTTTGGAAGATACAGCCGATTTTCGGAAAAACTTCAATTCAAAATATCTCGAGAACCGTTCAGGCGATATGCCTCAGATTCAATCCCAACCATCTCCATCAGAAACTACATATACAGAAAAAATTTGAAGTCTTTAAGTCAATTATTCATTGAGCTATCGTCGTAAAACCGAGTTTTTGAAGAAAAGCACAAAACTATTAATAACTAATAGAATAATGGGATTAAATTCATGAAAATTCGCTAAAAGTTAGATATTATGGTTGCGAATCTTGAGTAAAATTTTGAACGGTATTCGTCTCACGCAAGTTAAGAAATTTTGAAACATAAGATTTTTAAAAAATTGCTATATCTCAAAAACCATAGAACCGATCTTGCTGAAACTTTTATGGGACATACACTTCATCAAAACTGATATCTTGCCGAAATTTCAAATTTTTATCTCTCACCGTTCTCGAGTAATAGAGAGTCGTAAAGTCGTACATACCGACACACATACATACATATCTACTTTTTTTCTCATTATGATTTTTCGACGTTTTGCATCATTTTCAGTCATTTCCAATGAAAATTGGCATTTCGAAAAGATTTTCGAAAACAAAGCTTCCATTCGGAAGCAAAAACTACACAAGAGAGGGATCGAGGAAAAATTTTCCTATCTCGCTGTTTCTGAGACTATTAAAAACAAAAAAAATCTAAGGTTCCGAGAAATCCTGGGAAAATCTGATTTTTGTTTTAGAAATTCTGAAAAATCTTGCATTGCAAAAAAAATCTTCATTTTTTACATTAATTCTTTTTTATTTAAAGTGATTCTGTTTACTTCTTCACCACTCAATTTCGTTACTCGTTTTTTCAAATCGATATTTAGGAAATTAAGCAGGATAAAGTGATTTTCCTTCGGTCATTTTTCGTAGAAGATTTGAAGAGCTGCAAAGAAGCATAAAGGCGAAATCGCCCTATCTCTCATAGACTCCATGATCCATCGAAAACAATACTGCGGAAAAAGCGAAGTCCAGTCGGTTTTTGTGAATATCTCAGAAACTAATGGAGATACGCCCTTTTTGCCCGAATCCTCTCGTAAAGCTCTTGAAAGTCCCTACAAAAAAAGGAATGAGTGCCAAAAAGGGCGTATCTCCATTAGCTTCAACCATTTACTAATCTGCATGAGCCTGCACTCACGATGTGGTTCAAAGAGCAAAAAAAACGGGGGAAAGAGGGAAAAAGTTGAGTGGAACTTGAGAAAGAGGCTTTCTGAAAGCTCGAGAGTATTTAACCCGTCGTGTAGCGGTTGATGGGGTGTCTGTGACGCTAAAATACAATCTATGTTTGCCTTTGCTCCCTGTTAAAACACACCACACCCACTCGTTTATCCTCTTTTTTTTTTTTTTCATTTTTCTCTTGAATAAAACATGAAGACTTCATCATGTGATGAATGAGTTTTGATGATGTGAATTTATTTTTTAATTTTTTTTGCCCTTCGTGAAGTAATTTTCTCTGCTTGTTCTTCAAGAATCTGGGTGAAGTGGAGATTTTTCAATGAATTCCTTCACTTTTTTGAATTTTGAAATTTGAAGAACAATGAAGTTCATTAATTTCAAAAAAAATATCTTTTATATCGGTTTTTTTGAGAATATTACAGAAATTAATGGAGATACGCCCTTTCCGAAAAATGATTAGCATAAGAAGAGTGTATTTCCATGAATTTCCGAGATATTATTGTAAAATTACAGAAAAAGGGATTATTCTGTTTTATTTTTTTAGTAGTGAGTTTTGACATTATTTGATGATTATATCGGAAATCAAGCGAGATAGAGCGATTTTGGCCGAAAATTTTTCTGGAGAAAATTTCAAGAGCTACAAAGAAGATTTTTCTAAAATTTCGCTATCTCGCTTGATTCCTGAAATAATTTAGAAAAACCGGAAAATTTAGCAATTTCCTTGGAAAATCTGTTTTTCTTAAGAATATCTCGGAAATTAAATGAGATGGAGCCTTTTTGTCCTCAATAGCTGGAAAAAATTATCCAAGCAAAATCGCTCTTTCTCGCTTACTCTCCGAAAAATTTCAAAAAAATTACGAAATATCCTGTTTTACTGAATTTTGCCATCAATTTTCGCTGAATATGCCGGAAAATTAGCGAGATACGTTCTTTTTTCTCTCAATCTTTCTAGCTGTCAGAAGTCTCTACAAAATCATCTTAGAATAAAAAGGGTGTATCTCCATTGCTTTCCGAGATATTCTATGAGAGCAAATAGTAGGCGTGAGCGAAATCAAATCGAATCAAATCAAATAGTGAAATTTGATTCGATTGCCGAATATTTGATTCAAAAAAATCTAATATTCGAAATTCGATTCTCAATTCGGAAATTCAATCCTAAAATCGAATATTCGATTCGAAATTGAAATAATCCATTGAAAATTTCAAAATTTGAATAATTGATTCTACATTCTAATATTTGTTGGGAATTCGAATAATTGATTTGAATCGAATCGAATAGTGACATTCGATTCGATTGTCAAATCGAATAATCCGAATTGAAAATCTAATATATGATTTTCGAATCGAGTATTCGAAAATCTAATTTCACAATTCGTAAATCCTTTTGAATATTTAAATTTTGAATCGATTACTCTAATCTCCAATCGAATATTCGAATCGATCCTAGTGGACCTGTTGATTACCCATATCGATATGTTCATCCAGTTGATCTTCAATCGGTCAATGGTCGATAAAAATTCTGAAATCTTTTAGAAAAATGAAATGAATTGACTTGGACAGGTGATGAATTCGAGTCAATCATTTTTATTTTTCCAAAGATTTCAGAATTCATATCGACTCAGTGAACATATCGATATGGGTACACGACCAACGATCAATAATCTAATAAGGGTCAAAAACCTTTCCCTTTCGAAATGTACACAAATATGTAGCATGAAATTCTTCTAATAAATGCTAGAAAACTAGCCATAGATAATAAAAATGTATACATAAATACCGAAACCGTCTTAACAAAGCATGTGGTATATCGACTTTTTTTGTAAATCTGCAATTTTCATATTCTATCTCTTGTTCATTAACGAGATGAAATTCTCTACACTGTACACATGGCCTTATAAATAAATGAACATTGGAAGCAAAAATAATCTAACGAGTCCGTTAAAGGAGTTTTTGAATTGAAATCGAATTTCGAATGGAATTGTTCGTCGTTTCGAATTATTCGTTCACCCCTAGCAAAAAGCAAAAAAAAAATGGAATTTCTACTTTTTCACCTTAAAAAACTCTACAAATTCACCAGTTTTTTTTCCTTTTTTACTGAATATCAAATTCCGCAGATGAATAAATTCAACGGAAAGGTGAGGATTATCCTCTGATCCCTAGCGTGGATAATGGCACGAGTTTTCGTTGGTTTCCGGGGGATCAGCTTTTCAGGAAGTAATCGATGAAGCCTACACCAATGGATTAACGCCTACAACCTGGGACAGGATGAATTAAGCTCATGAAGAGGACCAATAAGGCTGACACAGCAACTGGATGACAATACTAATGCAGTAACATGAATGACCCACTTTCTCATGATTCCAGAAGCTATACTTTACGTGTGCATCAAGTGAATAAATTTTTGGTCTCAAAACCATGTATTTCGTACAAGTAAATCACTTAATTTCGATAGATATAGATATAGATGATCAGAGCTGTCTTAAGACGAACTTTTCATATTTAATTTGTAATGAACCTTTTCAAACCTCAATTTCGTTAATTACTTAATTTCACTGTGACTTTAATGAATTTATTTATCCTTTGACTCAATTTCACATTCTTAATCAACTTTACTCCAATTTAAGTAATTTTACTTAGATTTTCATTTACTTCATGATAGATTCTAATTTTATTCTGCAAGATTATAAAAAAACAACAAGAATCAGTAGTTAAGAGTTAAAAACAGGAAAACTAGGAAAATTGATGTGATATTCATCATATAAATATTAGGGTGTTCCAAAAAAAAGCAATATTTTTTTTTTTCACTCTCACAAGGAAATATAATAGAATACGTCGAAGTAAGTATCTCCCATGAATTTCAGCTCTTAATTCCAATTTTAAGAGGTCCCTCATCAAACTTGAAGTTTTCCATTTGAATAACACAGGAAAATTGTTTTTTTATAGTATTTACTGCTGCGAACTATGTAGGAATTTTTTTTTCATCTAATTGACTGATAATCCTTTCATAACACGATATTATCTACCAGAAATGTCATTGGGTTGAAATTCTATCCTCAATAATTTACTCGCTATAGCACTTACAAAGTTGAATTCAGTCAATTTTATGTGTTTTTGCTATTTAAAAGCTAAACTGTTGCTGCTAGGTTGAAAAGTTGAATGACAATTTTGTAGCTCATTCAATGGACTACAAAATTGTATCCAACGATTTTCCTGTATCAGTTATATTCAAAAAGTTATAGACCGAACAAATCTCAATTTCATGATTTCTTGCTGAAATTAGGTAAATTGTTGATAAAAAGGTGAAAAAATGAAGAACAATTTTTTAGTTCATCCAATATCTTACAAAATTTTATTGAATAAATTGTATTGGGCAAAACAGTGCTCCACGCCAAGTAGGCTATATGATTCTTTTTTATTTTTATTGTTTTGAGTACGCAGAAATAATTTCGCTTTTCGTAGCATTAGGAAATTTTTTGCGGTGTTCTTCAATAACTTGTAATAAGTACTGTCGTTGCTCTTCACTCCTAGTTAAACAAGTATTGTAATCTTGTATTAATGCTACACCTCTCTCAGCGAGATCATTTACAACTTTCAAATCAGAAAGTACTGTTTTGCACCTTAAGTAACTTTCATCTGATCCCCAGTGTTCAGGGTCTTCGTCCATAAATTCAAACGGCAATTGAAATTGTTCAAATAACAATAATGAATGTTTACTCACAAAGTCACTGATATTCTTTGATATCAATGAGTTAACATCTTTAACAATCAGCTTTTTTGTGCAGGACACTGTACTTTCTCTGGTTTTCATAGCAATTGTCATTTGTCTTTTGATTTGGACTGGAACTTCGTCATCGAATAGAGCTAAACCAACTAATTCTTCGGATAAGTACCATAAATGCCTTGATAATTTTGATGTAGCAGCATCAGAAATTTTTTTATGTACCTGACGATATTCAACCAAATCTTTCATTAAATTCAAATCTTGGTGAGGTGACTTTATAGCATAAGGTGCATTGAACCATGAAACGACGTAGAAATTCATGAGAAATAAGCAAACGTGCCTCAATCCACCTATTTCAGTCGCACTTAATCTGAATTGTTTTTTGAACATGAAGAGTTTTAGGGCATAAAGAGCTTTTGACATCCATCGGGCATGATGGTTTGGTCCTGGAGCTCTGAATCTTACACCACTACATGGAGTGCCACCCAAAAATATCAATGACAACTCCAGAAACTCTTTATAATCGTCTCTGTCATGTTTTTCCTGGAATATAGAATTTTCAGTATTCACTTGAAGAGAAACGACAAAATAGTAGGGGAGAAGGGGGCACTTTCGAACAAAATGATTTTCTTTCAATTGATAATATAATGGTGATTCCTTATTTTTTTTCTTTTATAAAAAAAGTGTATTATGAACGTTGAATATCCGGAGTATTGATTCGAGTTAATAAATATTAATGATTAAATATTTTATTATGTTAAAATTAATTATTAAAAAAGCAAGAAGTGTTTAAAGGTGCCCCCTTCTCCCCTCGATCGCATTACAGATACCTCAAGAGCGTTCACTTTTTCCTGAGAATTGACGTTGGTATAATCTAGAAATGTGAAGAGGGGAAGAAATGAGTTTTTGAATTAATGACAATATCAGTTTTACCATTGATATTCCACGTGCGAACTATTCGTGCAACGCAGTGCTGTCGTATCCATAAATTGAATTGCTTTTGTTTATAAAATATTCAATAGTAAATACATCAAACGTTTTACTCAGTAAATTTACGAATTCATTTGATTTGAAGATTAAAGAGAGTGTTAATGATTCTGGACTGAATAGTGCTTCCGAACTTTAGATGTAAACTTTTGAATATAACTTTTTTAAATTATTTCGAAGACATAATCAATTATCAGGAAGATATCATGAATTAAATACCTGCAGTCGATCGATGATGAAACTCATTATTTCATTCTTTTTTGGCCCAATTATATCATTAATAGCTGAATCTTGGATAGCAGTCTCATATTTTGTTTTATCAATGCTGTTCCAAGAATTTTGAAATCGTACAAAAACAGCGACATTAGGAGAACTTACTGCTGGCCAGACAACTTCAACGACACTTCTTAGAATCAATTCATATATATGATGTCGACATGCCAAATATAATAGTGGCTTGTCTAACAGTCTCTCTAATCGTCCACATGTTCCTTTATCAATTCCTGAAATGTCAATAATGACAAACTTGATTTACAACTATTACGAATAGAAATTATTAAAGCATAATGAAATGAATTCCGAAAAGATGGATATATTAAAGAGATTACATCATCGACCTAATGTGAAAAAGGCGTTACAAAATAGGAAAGGTCTACTATGAATGCCCTTTGTTCCCTAGGACGACAATATGTTTTGAGCATTTTTCTGGTCAAATTGAGATTTAGAATCTTCTATTTTCGTTACCTGTATTTACACTGGTCGTATCGAAACACATAGCTTTTATACGGTCAGAGATATTCCATTCATTTATCGTCTCATTGATAGCGATTGCTTGATCTAATCCAGTTCCATGTTCAAGTTTCGGCGCACCCAATAATTGCTGGGTGTTAACACCCGATAGAATTATTGGGAGTCTTTCAACTTTTTGTCGGCCAGTGATGTCAGGCAACAACTTCGAATCCCAATGAATAACAGCACATTGAGCAATTCGCAACTCTAGTTTCAAATCTTCAGCGATTTTCTTTCTGATTTCAATTCGATTCCGATGTACTGTACTATGACTTATAGAAACATCATTTAAATCATAACCGAGAGCAGATGCAAATGCACAGAAAAGATGTGTTGCTTGTCTACTGGTAATATTTGCTCTATCCATTGCTGAAACAACATCTCGTGTCATAAATTTCAATTTTTTGGGCTTGGGTTCTACAATTATTTCATTAGCAAAGTCTGAAGTTGTAGAAAGTTGCGATAGACTTGAAGCACTAGTAGCAGTAGTAGCAGTAGAGTGTTGTGAAAGAGGTACCAGTGAGTCTAGAAATGGAAAGATTTCAGGGATTGAGATTGATAGACAATAGAAGATGAGCTCAGTGCAATAGTTATATTGAAATATATTGAGAAAGTATCATATTTTAGTTATTACATGTGTTTCATTCGATTATTTTCAGGCACAAAAACAAAAAATCAAATTTGAATTCCTTACGAATAATAGTAGCTTAAAAATTCACCATTAGATCTCACCTGTCCTCTGAATACATTCAGTGTCTGAACTTGTTGAAGTGCCTTGACTCAGAAGAATATCTGTATTTTCTGCGGGATCAACAGTTGATACACTTCCTACGGCTTGCTGAGTATTCGAAATTTGAATTAACCTCCTACTTTTCGTTATTTCGCGACTATCCAATAGAATTTTTTTTTGTGGAGAACTTAACAAATGTAGATTCTTTTTCGGCGCAATATCGAACAATTTATTGAGAGAATCGAGAAATGAACGTTTCAGTGAATTTTGTGCTGGAGATTTTTTTCTGGATTTATTTGCCTGAGTTTTTTGCCAATCTTTGTACAGTTTTTCAATTTTTGTTATTGAATAATGTGATTTAATTACCGGTAATGTGAACTTATTCCATACTTTTATAACCTCATTCAAGACGAACTTCGCACTTTCACGAATTGTAACTTTTTCGGTTCGATGTTTATGAAAAAATAAACATAAAACATCCCGATTTATAGGTAACTTTAAATCACTTAGAGTTTTTAACTCGAAGCCAACTAAATCGATATAATTTCGTCGATTCGTCTTTCTAGACATTGCTGATCTAGCATTGACAATTTCTCCATAAAGTAGTAGGATTAATCCTTATTAAACAGGCCAGTTCATCAGAGTGAAGTTAGCGCCAACTTCGATTTAGTTTCAACTCGGGCTAGCTTTAATTACGGTTAACTTCACTCCGGTCCGGAACGAAAATGGCTGAATACACGGCTACCGTGTCTTTGGATAAGAATTCAGCAGCAAAGATGAATCGATTTCTTCTTTCACAATTTTTCCCAAAATTATAGCCCTTGGAATTCTCTTCAAAGAAGGTTTCAGACGTAGAGGCCATATTTCCATTCATTTCCGAGGTATTCTGCGAAAAATATCCGAGAAGAAAATCGATTACCGTGTTTTACCTCTTCACTATGGAATTAAATCAATGAATGCTGAATGATTAACGATATAAGAAATTTATTCGATGAAATTTTGTGAAATATTGGATAAACTAAAAGATTGTTTTTCATTTTTTTATCTTTTTATCAACAATTTACCTAATTTCAGCAAGAAATCATGAAATTGAGATTTGTTCGGTCTATAACTTTTTGAATATAACTGATACAGGAAAATCGTTGGATACAATTTTGTAGTCCATTGAATGAGCTACAAAATTGTCATTCAACTTTTCAACCTAGCAGCAACAGTTTAGCTTTTAAATAGCAAAAACACATAAAATTGACTGAATTCAACTTTGTAAGTGCTATAGCGAGTAAATTATTGAGGATAGAATTTCAACCCAATGACATTTCTGGTAGATAATATCGTGTTATGAAAGGATTATCAGTCAATTAGATGAAAAAAAAATTCCTACATAGTTCGCAGCAGTAAATACTATAAAAAAACAATTTTCCTGTGTTATTCAAATGGAAAACTTCAAGTTTGATGAGGGACCTTTTAAAATTGGAATTAAGAGCTGAAATTCATGGGAGATACTTACTTCGACGTATCCTATTATATTTCCTTGTGAGAGTGAAAAAAAAAAAATATTGCTTTTTTTCGGAACACCCTAATAAATATGTATGCAGTCAATATATTGAATATAACAAAATATCATTTTTTTTAGAAATATATTTAAAGAATTAAAATGACAAAAAAACAGGGCAATCCTTTTTTTTCCTTATTTTATTTCAAATATCTCGAACAATAAGGGAAATACGCCTTTTTTGTTCCAATTCTTTTAGCACAGCTCTCAAAATTCTCGCCAAGACCTCCTTACAGCAAAAAGGACATATCTCCATTAGTTTTCGAGATATTCTTCAAAAAATGACGAGAAAAATTGAATTTATTTATTGGCGAGAGGAGTTTTCTCGGACGTAAAACAGTTATTGTAACATCAATGAATAATCTCTTTCTATTTTGGAATTTTCATAAGATCGCTTCACTAAAACAATTTTAATTTATTTTCCTCAAATATCTCGGGAATTAAAGGAGATAGAGTACTCCCTTCTTGCCTCAATCCTTTTTTTTATCCTTGAAGTCCTCTAGAAAATAGGATTGAGATAGAAATAATCTATTTTTTCTATTACTTTTTTAAGAATGGAAAAAAATAGAAAATTGAGTCTTTCTGTTAGATTTCTTTACTACAATTTTTTGTCGCTCATTTTTTTCAAATATCTCAGTAACATGAATGACCCACTTTCTCTTGATTCCAGAAGCTACACTTCACGTGTGATTGTTCATTTAATCTTCTCTCCACCACTACTGCGATAATCGAAAACGATTTGCATCAGAATTTATCTCATTCTTCAGATTCTCTCGAGATTTTTTATTCTTCTTTGATGGGGAGACAATGATGGTAATCTCAGTGGAACTACTTTTTTCCCTCTCGAGTTTCACTGAAATGATCTCTTTTACATATCTTCTTTTTATTACAGAAGTTATTAGGGATCCAGGCAATTTTTTTTAGAGAAAATTGAGATATAAAGAAAGAAGCCGAGGAAAAATCTCAAATTTCTGAGAAATTGAGATTAGCAATGAAAAAAAAAGGTAAAATAAGGGAATTTCTATTTTTTGTAGTTTTGCTTCCAAATGGAAGCTATGTAATCATCAGAATTTTCGATTGTAATTTTTTTAATGGAAGATACTTGAAATGATCTAAATAGACAGAAAATGATATTTTTAGTGCATGTCTGCGTAGATGTGTATTTGTGAGTGTGCATAAAAGTCTCAATTATAGTAAAATGGTTTCATAGAAATGTTAGGACTGGGATTGGTCCAAGAGTAGGTTCTTTGGGTTTATCTGTAGAGATACCCTCTACAGTGAATAGATACTTCAACTCGGTGGTTTATTAGAAAAGGAATAAGTATTTATTCAAATTACATTATTAATTAATATCCATGATGTATAATAAAATATAAAAGTAAAAGGCAAAATGACACACTCTCCTGTCTGCTTGAGAACTGACTTCTCAAACATTAGTGAGTTCGATTCTTATAGTCAATTATCAGTGTCACATTGCAACATGATTATACATGTAGCAATAAGACGCTGAGTCAAATAATATGTGAAGTAAGTTGAACTCATTAATGTGTTCAACTTCTTTACTGTAATAATAAAATAATTAAATAATATAAAATAATGCTTATGGGGCATAACAGAAAAATTCAATATTTTGTGGAAAACTTCCTCTCGACGAACTCTATTTTTTAAGCTTTATATGAAGAGAATCCGATCGGTACTTTTTGAGATATGTCCATTTTTCGAAAATCAGTTTTAATGGAATTTCTGGAAACTATTCAACTGATGTTATTTATACTCATATATTATCTCGAGAGTTTCATCAGTTAGTTGCCTGTCAATTTTGAGCTTATTTGCATGATTAGTTCTCGAGTTAATGGCGTTTCAATGAATTTTTCAAAATTTGATATTTTGATGGTGGTTTGAAAAAAGTTGTATCACTCCCATTCGAAAGCATATTGCTAAAGTATTAGCAAGAAAAGCTATATCAGCTTGGTTAACCAACACTATTAACCACTTGTTTGAGAATATTTTGGAAGCTCATGAAGATACGTCCTTCTTGCCCCAAGGTGTTTTGTGGAGCGGTAATTCGAATATTGATGATACTCACTCAACGAAAAATGCAAGAACTTTTGTGAAAAAAAATTCTTACACACGGAGAGAAATAGAATAGTAATGGTTACTATGTTATAGCAATGGTTACTATATCACATAGTACTGAGTGCTATGTCACCATAGTACACACTACATAGCAATGACTCCTATGGACATAGTAATGATTACTATGTTCGACATGGTAATCAGTGCTATGTTGCACATAGTAATCATTGCTATGGTCGACATGGTAATCATTGCTGTTTTGAATATAGTAATAATTACTATGTTAACATAGTAATAATTACTATGTTAACATAGCAATCATTACTATGTTAACATAGTAATGATTACTATGGAAAAACTTCCTCCTGATTGGGATCAATATGTATTTCGCTCTATCTCGCTTATTTTCCTCTATAATCGGCAAAAACCAGGGAAATCCCCTGGTGATCCCAAATTGACGCCCATTTCGCTCTATCTCGCTTAGTTACCAAGATATTGACAAAAAACTGGAGAAACTCTCTCCTGATCCGGTATTAACTGTGTGTATGTACTATAAACATAGTAATTTGAATTATTTTAACATAATACTGATTACTATGTTAACATAGTAATGATTGCTATGTCCAACATAGTAATCATTGCTATGTTGGCCATAGCAATGATTACCATGTTGGACATAGCAACCATTACTATGTACAACATAGTAATGATTACCATGTTAACATAGCAAGGATCGCTATGTGGCCCGACGCGAAAAAACCATTACTATGTTGAACATAGTAATGGTTACTATGTTATTTCTCTCCGTGCACTTTTCATTTTTCTCCACAACAAATACGCCCTCCATCATCGTGACCTCTGTATAATCCACAAATTCCAAATTCAACTCCGAAACATGAACAAGAATGATCGAAATTCCCATATTTTACAAAATTTATGATAATTTAACAGTTTATGATGAATTCACAGAGTCATAATCCATTCAGAATTGAAGTCAAGCGGAAGTACATGGGCACACGTGAACAATGGCCTTTGCAGGCACAATAACGATGTGGCAGCAGTGGACACAACAGTGCATGAAGCACATTGAATTGTTCGTATCACACACGAATGCAGCACGGGTTTCTGGTATTGGGTTCAGCTGGGGGCTTAGATCCATGAAAAAGTGGGTCGGTTCCCTGGTAAATGGCATTCTGCCAGTTATCTTCTTTTTCCCCAAAGCCCCAGGCACCGGCAAAAGCCCCAATGAGTTCACCTGCAGAGCCTCTCACGTATTCTCCAGAAGAGAAAAAAGGATCAGTGAAAATGTCTATCAGCTTCTGCAGAGGTGCGAGATCACAGGTGAATGATGAAATAGAATTAATTTTTTTTTCTTTTTTTGAATGAATAGAAGCTTTTTTTTTAATAATATCTTGGAAATCTCATTTTTTTCCTAAGAATGTTCTGTAGCTCTCGAAATTCTATATGAAAAGGGATTAAGACAAAAAAAGGGCGTATCTCTATTACTTTCTGAGATATTTAAAAGAATAACGGAAGTCTCTTTTTTTGAACATTTTTTAAGAATATCTCGGAAAATAAGGGAGATAGGGCGATTTTTGTGTTATATTTTGCTGGAGCCTTCGAAAATTTTCTACAAAAAAGGATTCGCGAGAATTTCTCGATAAACAAATGACAGATTTTTTTCTGTAATTTCTTTGAAAATACGTTTCTCTAATCCTTGAATTACGCTACTAAAATAGATGAGAGCAAAAAGGGCGTATCTTCACTGATTTTCAACAAATTCTCAACACATAAATGACAAAATTCACTAGTAAACAAGTGAAATACAGAAAAATCTCTTTTTTTTAATTATTTTTTTTTATCTCAGGAATTAATGGAGATACGCCCTTTTTACTATAATCCTTTTTCCTTGCCATCAAAATGCGCCAAAAAACAAAAAGGACGTATCTCCATTAATTCCTGAGATATTCTCAAAAAATAACAAAATTCAGTAGTAAAAAGGTAAAATCAGGAACACTCTATTTTTCGTGAAAAATCTCAAAAACTAAGCGAGATCGAGCGATTTCACTCGAATCCCCTTCTGTAGCTTTCAAAATTCTCCACAAAAAAGGATTCAAGCGGAATCACTCTATTCCGCTCAGTTTCCGAGATATTCCACCGAGAATGATCAAAGTCTCTCCATCTGTTTTTATCTTTTCAACTCTGAAAATCTGAATAAAGTCACTGGAGCTTTTGTACAATTGTTCTCATTGTCCATGTTCTTTCATGTTTCTCAAGTAAGTTTGGGATAGTTAGCATTCTGTGAATCTGCAAAAAGTTTCAATGGAGTTCATTAATGCAGAATTCTTTGGTTGTGTTGGACAATGCGATGACATTATCTTGATTCAGTTTTCAGAAATTTGTTTATTTCAATGCATTTTCCATTAAAAAAATTCAAGTACCAGGTCCGAATGACCTACTTTTTTTCTCTTTCATCTCTGAGTTATCAGAAATATTCTAATTATCGCGAATTTGTAGCAATTCACCGATACATACACTGAGAAAAAAAAATTTTTGCAGCAAGAAAATTGCCTTTTAAGAAAAATTTTTTTCACAATTTCTATATCTATGTATATTGAAATTTTCTGAAATGAAGTAGATTGTCTTTAACTGAGTGAATTTTCTTACAAGAAATTTTTTTTTCTCAGTGTACTCTTGAAGTCGTGGCACCATACCACGATGAAGTCAATTTGAAATCAAGTGAAGTCATTGAAATCAGTGAAATCACTTGAGTCCGCCCGGGATGAAAAAATTTGAGTCTTTCGGTGGTCGAAAAACTCCTGTCTCGATCTCTGACAGAGTCCCTATTCGCGCCATGGCAGGGACTTTCTAGAGACACCTTGCTGTCTCTCCGAACGGGACACGTGTCTCTCCTACAGGGACTCAGTCCCTGCTCAACGAACCAGAGTCCTTACTTGAAAGATTCACAGTCTCTCAAATAAGGACTCCTCCGGTCTTTCTTCGAAAGCCATCAGTCTCTCAAATAAGGACTCCTCCAGTCTCTCTCCGAGAGCCATCAGTCTTACTATTTTTCAAAGAGCCTGTCAATTTGATTGAAAAAGAATAATAAAATATGTGTGTCTTTTCTCCAAATGTCCAATATTCTGATTAATTAAGAAAAAAATTGATAATATAAACATCAAAACTCAAATATATCCTTTTTACCCCTATATCCGTTTCACTCCACTTTCCGCTAATATTGAGAATTTCAATTAAAGTCAAATATGAAAAAAATAAGAATTCCACGGTTCGCAAAAATTATACAAATCGAAAACTTGAAATTTATTAAGTTGAAATAAAAAAAAATTATTCATTCCTCGGTCTCTCTCATGAGGACTTATGTTTTTGCAAATCTTTATAAATCTACTGAGAGCCCAGCAAAGATAGAAGTCCTTGCGGGAGAGACACGCGAAGACAGAAGTCCTTACGGGAGAGACCAGCAAAGATAAAAGTCTTTACAGGAGAGACACTGTAGAGACAGTTGCGGGACTTGTGGGACACTCTAGAGACCGAGAAGACCTTCTGGGAGTCTTTGAAGACCGTAAAACACTCTCCAAAGACTCAAAAATTTTATCCCGGGCGACGACTTCAACTTTTTGAAATCACTGAAGTCAAATGATTCCATTTTTTTGAAATTAATTCTGAAAATCAATTCTGATATCACTAGAGTCACATGAAATCAATTGAAGTCACTAAAATGAGTATTCTTTACCACTGGTATATTTTACATAAAAGTACAAATTGTTTGAAATTACAGCCAATGAGTGTACATGGATGCATCGATATTGAACAGTATTAAAAAACTATTTCTCTTTCTGAGAAATAGTTTTTTAATACTGTTCAATATCGATGACAATTTCTCCTTCATAAAGAAAATCTGTACCTAATCTATGAACGAATCGGGAAGTTTTTGTGAACTTTATGAGCTCGAACACATTCTGAAACCAACACAACGATGCTTCTGCATTCTCAAACGAGCGTAGAGAGCAGGCTATAACGTACCTCATTTCGCAAGCGAGCGTAGCGAGTGACCAACAATGCACCCCTCGTTTTGTTGAGAATTTTTCGGACATTAATGGAGACACACCCTTTTTTCGCCAATCCTTATTTCTCAAATGATGGAGATCAGTTTAGAGATATTTGAAGAAAGAGACAAAATTCAATTGTGAAGAGGTAAAACGAGCTAAGTCTTTTTTTTGTAATTTTTCCGTTAATATCTGATGGAAACTAATGGAGATAGGCCCTTTTTACTGAAATTCTTTTTTTTTGTAACTCTCAGAAATTTTTTACCGAAACATCGGTGAATAAAGGGCGTATCTCCATTAGTTTTTAATGGATTTTTCATTAATTTAATGGATTCTTCTCTAATTCAATGGATATTTCATTAATTTCATGAACTTTTTATTAATTCAATGGAATCTTTCATTAATTCAATGGACTTTTCATTAATTCAATGGACTTTTTATGAATTCACTGGATTTTCCATTAATTGAGAGTGTTCTCTTTTTTTTATTCTCCATTTTTCTCTGATACATAGGTTCTTGGTTTTTTTTGCAGTCATTATGTAAATGGCGAAATGGAATTAATGATGCTTCGCTTATAAAAAGAGAATTAAATTGGAGGAAAACTTTAAATTACAAAGAGTGCACAAGAAACGAGGCCTCCATTTTTTCTCTGCATATTATGATTGGAATCGTTGATGTCGCGACCTGCCGTGACACGCGATGTCACATACGCAGTGAATAAAAAAGGGGAGGGGGGTGGGATCCAATCCCAGGGAATTTTGTGTGAGTAGTGAACGAAGTTGTAGAGCAGTGAAAAGAATAAATGCGAGAAGATTTTTCTAGTTTTGCTTGGAAATACTTTTGGAGATACGCCCTTTTTTGCTTGAAAATTTATTTGCAGCTCTTGAAATTCTCTGGAAAAAAAGGATTACAGCAAAATCGCTCTATCTCGCATAGTTTCCAAACTATTTGCACAAAAATATTGAACAAATTCGACAATAAGCGGAAACTAAGCGAAATAGCGTATCTCCATTAGTTTCCAGTATAGAAGGCAAAATATAACGAAAAGCCTCATAAAAGAACATTTTGAAACATAAAAAATAGAAAATAGTTCAAGTGAAAATAATATGTGCTATCAATTATTATATGAAAATTAAAAATCATTATTATAATAAGTTTATTAAGTTTTTCCAGATGTTCATTAATAAAGTAGAAACCCTGATGAGGGCTACACAAAGCTGGCCGAAACATTGATGTATTTGATATTTTTCAAACTTTGTTTCATTATTTTTTCATTTAATTGTGCAATGACTGATACAGCCGAAAATTGTTGATTAAATTAATATAACGGCTGAATGAAAATTAAAAATTAAAAGAGAAAATTCTCGAGCAGTATTCGCCTTTTTTAATCGGAATATTTCGCAAGTCATCAAAGTGGAAATTGTTAAAAATAATTGCTTCCACGAGAACTTTTTAAATTATTCAAATGTTCCCATAAATATTCAAGAAAGTAATAAAAAAAAAACAATTATTATGTTTCCTCATTTTCAACAGAAGAAAATCTCCTGGAATATCGAAATCAGAATAAATCAAATCTGATTGACGCGACAGATTGGACTGTAATCGAAACAGATGAGATTTTTCTGATCTCTGACAAAATATATCCTCACATATTGCCAGTGGCAATGAAAACACTGATCCCTCTCTTTTCTCCCCCTTCCCTCTTTTTTGTGAACTCATGAATTTATGAATAATTCATTCACATAAGCAACAAAGTAAATTCAATGCTCTCTAGTCAAACTCAATGTTTTCTCACGAAAAAAAAGAAAAATAAAAAAAATAAAGGGAAAAAAAAGAGTAAATTGTTCACCGAAGAAATTAGAGCAAAGTTTTATTTCCACAAGTGAATGAATGAATTATTGATGGAGCTTTATTTTCAACAACTACGACTGCAACACGTCGAGACTTAACAAAGGAATTGTTCTCATTTTTTTTTGCTCAATGAAACAATGTCACTTTTTTATATGGTCGCTTTCGAAACAAAAAAGTGTTAGTACTATGCATAAACATAGCACTTACGCCCCTTTGTTTCACGTTTTTTAAAATAAAACTGATTTTAATGCCTCAAGGGGGCAGAGGACGGTTGCCAGAGTCCCATTTCAGAAAAATTTCAAGGAAAATTTCGGAAATAATATGAAATTCACCAAAAAAACTCGAGAAATCTCAGAAAAACTCGAAAGCTGCTAATTAACATATTTCTAATTAATTTCAAATTATTTGAAATAAAACTCATTTTTTTACAAAAAGGCGTAAGTGCTATTTATAGGCATATCACTTACGCCCTTTTTGATTCTGAGGCGACGATATGTATATGTGTTTCTTTTTAATGGAGAACTTTTGTGACTCTAGGTACTATAAACGTAATTTTTTATTCACGGAGAAAATAAATGTAATTTGTCATATGTTTCACGCATTTGTTTTCCACATTTTGCGGAATTTCTCAGAATTTTTTTCTTTACTTCTGAATAGAAGCTTGATTTTCATTATTTTTATTCTGAAATAACAATTTGATGGAGAAAAATATTTTTTTATACTCAATACATTGAATGTATATTTATATCATGAATATCATATAAATTTCGACGCCAAACCTTCCTTTTGGCTCAATTCGTGAAAATAATATTTTATTATACTCAATACAGTGAATGGAAATGACTCGAAATGATCTGAAACATCGAGAAACGATAACGAATAAAAAATATTGACATGGATGAATGCGGGTTTGTCTGTACGGCTCTATGACCCTCTATTACTTCAGAACGAAGTGAGAGAGAGATCTGAAATTTTTGGCAAGATATCAGTTTTGATAAAGTGAAATGTTCTATAAAAACTTCAGCAACATCGGCTGAATAGTTTTTGAGATATTACGTGTGCTCTATTACTTTCCATTTCTTGGCGTCTGTGTTCTCCACATTTAATGGCACAGGAAACTAATGAAAATGTTACAACCGTCTGATTTTGTGCTGACATTATTATTTTTAGTATTATTACTTATACTATTATGATCATCATTATTTCGATTTTCATTGTCAAATTAATTATCAAATGTTGAATGAAATGTAGATAACACTAAATTTGATTTAAACGAAGCTGAATTGTATCAGCAATTGCAATACTTTAAGAAAATCCAAACAATTTCGACAATCAATTTTTCCTTTTCAATTTTGGTCACTTTCGATAAAGTAGAATGGAGAGATTTTTACAAAATTTAGTTTATCCCAAGTTACCGGACGAATAAGGCCAAAATTAATTTCTCAAAAAAAGTAAATCGACATTGAAACTCCATAAGCGAGGTTCAGTTTCAGTTTCATTGCAACAATTCATGGTCACAGACCTTTTTTTTCTTGTATAACTATATATATTCTTGTTCGTCAGAATGACTATTAATTTTCGAAATCATGAAAAATGCATGTTATCGCACGTATGAAAAAAAGTGTATAGGAAGTTCCTACAGGACATTCCTGTAGGAAAATCGTATAGCGAAGCGTATACATCTGCGTATATGGAATTCGGATATTTCCTATACGATTGGAGTTTGTTGTGTTTTTATACGCAAATTAGAGTTTATACGATTTATTTCTATTCGAATGAAATCTAATTTGTGTATAGAAACACAACAAATTCCATTCGTATAGGAAATATCCGAATTCCATATACGCAGATGTATACGCTTCGCTATACGATTTTCTCATAGGAACTTCCTGTACACTTTTTTCATACGTGCGGACACATAGTGACGTTTAATTCAATTAATTACATGAAAACATCAATGTCAGCCATATTGCTACTTAAAATCCAAGGATCCTCCAATTGTAGTCCTAGATGTGGGTACAGCTTGAGTTAAATGCGCAATAATATTGGATATTTATAATATCATTCAAAAGCAATTTACTATCGTGGATATCGTTTTAATATCGGTAAAATATTCTAAAATCGGAATGATCAGGATATTTATGGTAAACTTAGAAAACAAAGGAAAATAAAAGTAAGTAGTTTGGACCTGCTACTTGGATGATCTTAAGGAGTTTGGGGAGTTATCTCCAAAATATGGAATCATTTTGAGAATCATACAGGACGTTCTTAATGTCATCATTATTAGGTAGTATTTTTCTAAAAAATTTCATGCATTTTGTTTCAGACTAATTAACAGTAAAAATTGCATTTTATACATGGGCTCTTATGCATAAAATCTGTCATAGCCGGAGACCTTTGTTACCACCTGAGTTGATAGCGCAGATCGATGCTAAACCAGGTTTGATGCATAACAGCCCATGTATGAAATGCAATTTTGACTGTTAATTAGTCTAATACAAAATACATGAAAATTTTGAAAAAAATACTATATAATAATGATGACATTAGGAACGTCCTGTATGATTTTCAGAATGATTCCATATTTTGGAGATAACTCCCCAAACTCCTTAAGGCTCCGATGGATTTTTGAAACCTGGGGTCTTCAATCAACCCTTGCGAACCGTATGCTGCTTCTACGCAACACGCACTTCGAGGCCCTATAGAACTGCATCAGTTGGCAACATCAGGGTTCTAACTGCATAGCTTTATTAAGCAAGGTTAGATGTTCTAATAGATACTCTTGAACCTTGAAGTGAACTGCTTTTATCCATCAAAATATCAATATGGCAAGAGATTCTCCTGTCGAGTTGGTGTGCTGTGACAAAGCACTGACAAACTATTTTAGTTATCGCAAAAGAAATGACAGTACACATTTGTTTTTCATATTCCAAATGGTCTATTCCACCAAATAGAAGCTGATATGATGTTTCTAGGGTGTTAGTTATTAGATTCAATTGAAACTGAGAGTTTAGCGTGCCTGCGATGCGTTCACGTAACATTCGAAAATTTGTATTTCTCACAAAAGAAATTGAAATGTCACGATGGATTCATTAACTACAAGGTGTTCGGAGATGAAATCTTGAAGGAAATAAATTTCAGTCAACATTGAATGGGGCTGGGTTTGAGAGGGTTGAATAAAGACAAACGAAAAAAAAATATAGTAATTTTGTGAAAATCGCGTTTTATTCAAAGTTTCTCAATTTCCGTGTAACAGATGTTGTTCAAATTTAACACTAGATTTGCATCCATAATATCTAACTTCTGACAAATTTCGATTAATTCAATCCCATTATGTCATGAGTATTATCGTGACGATCTACGCCTGAAGAAGTCTGGCAAAGTTACTAAGCAACTGAAGTCTATTAATATTGAGGAATGGAACTGTTTTATCATAAAAACTTTGGAAATGACGTTTTACGCTCGAAATGTGACTAATTGGATCTGCAATAAATTGAGAATACTGTCTTCTAATTTGTACGTATTGTAATTTGGATATTTTGCTTCAGGAATAACGGAGCAAAATATTATTTAAAGACTAATAATTCTGCAGACCGACAGTTTGGCTGTTCGGTATGTGTACGGCTCAGTGGATCTACCGGGTTAAGGACGAACTGCAGCAATTGAACCAAAACAAAGCAAATATGACCGAGTCCTGAAAACTTCTGAATAAGTTCATTGGATGATTAAAAATATGTACTAATTTTTTGGAATTGAGTGACCGTAGAATAAGGGAGAAAATAAATATTGAAGTTGAACTTTTACGTAGGGTTATGTAGGCGATCGGTCAATTTCGTGAAAATCCTACATATCCGACCAGTTGGTGATAACGTGATTGTGCTACAATTACCCATCACCAATATAACCTCATGTAGGGAAGTATATTTCGATAATTATTCTGTCTCTTATACTAACGGTAACTCGATTCCAAGAAATTAGTGTCTACTGTTCATCTCTCAGTGAATGTGTTCAGAGAGTTCGAGCAGTCTGTCACATTTCCTTGTTTTTCCTGAGTTGCTGCAGTTCCTCCTTAAGCAGCATTGTGTCTGGTTACTACTTGGATGGGTGACCGCTTGCCGTGCACAGATTCGAACAACAAACTGAACGGTGAGGTGTGACTATAAAGAATTGGTGTGCCTCTCTCATCAGCGTGACAGAAAAGGCACATTAAGGCTCTGTACGAATCCGACTGCGCTGATCCAGGGTCTTCCATGGCTTCCCCTGGTTCACGGCAAATGCGGGCAATAATAGAAAGTCGATTCATGGTTCTCGCAAATAGGAAAGGAAGGTGACAGAAAGGCAAAAGGCAGATGAGAGGGGAGGGTATAAAACCGATATGGTAATACCAAGGAAATAAATAAAATAAAAAAATAAATCTGCAGTTTTTTCATTAAATGGGCGGGATGTTGAGGTGCACTTGTGCATCTTGAAGTGTATTTTGACAGGTACTTCGAGGTGCACCTTTAGGAACGGCTTAAGGTGCACTTCCAGAGACACTTTGAAGTATACTTCAGGGAACATCTTGAGAAATCAAGGTGGGGTAAAATGGACATTCCGATGGAACGTTTCGGATAGAGATTTTCTGATGATTCCGTTGGAAAGCTGAGAGAGTTTTGGTTGCAAAATTGTGTGAACATTATATTTTGTCTAATTTTTTGGAAATTTCCTACTTTGGCCAAGTTTTAAAGGGGTAGTACTTTTGAAAATTGAAAAAGTTTACTTTTTCAGTAATATCTCCGGTTCTGTTGGTCGTAGTGACTTGGGGTGTCCATAGAGCCGCATGTTCTAATATAGACAGAGCTAAAAAGAAGAAGAAGAAGAAGAGGTGTTCATCTCAAATGAAAGGTGAGCTCATTTCTCATTGATTTATGTGATTAAAATTCTCTATTATCAATTCTTCGAATACTTATAAGCCATTTTCTGAAAATCAGTTCTTGCCCTATAAGTACCTACAAAATTGATCATTTCTTTTGGAACCACATAAATTGATGGGAAATGAGCTCATCTTTCATTTAAGATCAGCTACAAATCGTTGTGACCAATAGAGCCCGAGACATTTCCAAAAAAATTAAATTTTTCGAAAGCAGGAGGATTTCACCTTCAAATCTTCAGCGAAAAAAAAAGAATTTTTGAAAAATACAACAAAATAACGACTGACATATGATTTTCATGGAATATCTTGGAATCATCTTCGAAAAAAGAATGAGAAAAGCAGCCGTACTCTAATTTACCTATTAACTTCTGAATTTGATCATTTTTCGATTCGAATATGTCATAAACTAATGGAGATACGCCCTTTTTGCCCTGAGATTGTTTCATATATAATTACAAAAGCAATAAGAAAGCATTAGAATAAAGTCACTCCATCTCGCTTAATTTCCGAGATACTCTCAAAAAAAAAATGACAAAAACATCGAATTTTCCTATTTTATCTTTTCATTAATAAATTCAGCTCTCTGATGATAAACCCATCATTGGGTTTCTAAAACAATAAAAAAAAATTCAGCTCTTTTTTAAAAAACAAACGATAAATTCTCCTACATAAATATTTCAATCCTCCCGTCAGTGCCAGAGAAATAAAATAAACCCAAAAAAAAACAATTTCACATTTTCAACTCCAGAATAATTTTCGAATAACAAAATTTTCCCACAAACTTTTCCAATAACTTTTCTTCTAGAGCCACTACCTCCCCCTCTCTCTCTCACAAAAACCGAAGAAAATTGAAGAGCAGTGGAAATCTCCAATTTCTTTACCCCTAAAAACGAAGAAAAAAAAAGAATCACGAAAAAAAAAATTCTCATTTCCTTTAAAGAGGATCAGGAGTGGTTCCATTTTCTCTCCCAAATAATTCGTTGGCTTTTGGGAAATTCTCAGAAATTGAACGAGATGGAGAGATTCTGCCTTAATCCTTTTTGTGTTTCTTGAAATTCACTGCAAAAAAAGATTGAGATAAAATTGGTCTATTTTGCTTAGTTCTCGCTCGTAGCTCCGCTTAGGAGTGACATAGAAATTGTTTTTTAATTTTTTTGCATAAAAATTAATGAACACGAAGTTCGAACCAATGTTCTTGTGCAGAAATTTACCATCTAGAAATCGACATATTTAATTTTTAAATTTCATCCCCAATACCATAAGAACATAATGTTAAATCTCTAAAACGTCACTGTTTTCAAATAAAATATCTATATTTCAAGATGATGAATTGTTGTAGAATTTCTTCACAAGTTGAACGAGGTGGCGGTTGACCTAGAAAACCTGGAAAAGTCAGGGAATTCGAAATTTCTGGAATAGTCAGGGAGAAGTCAAGGAATTTTAATTTTAGTCAGGAAAATTTGTAGTTTATTTTTGTTTATCTCCATATTTTATGAAATAATAGGTATTTGATAAAAAAAAATTGAACTTTTCGATTAGTCGAAAATCTGCAGAAAGCTTAACGGAAAATCACTTTTCTATAAATTTTACGCAGCTTAGTGTATTATTGTTGAATTCCAATGAGAAAAATCATTTTCAGAAATAACTAAGAATTTTAACGTAGGGGAAGATGGGGTAAAGTGGACACTCCAATTGAACGGTTCAAGATGGAAATTTTCTAATGATTCTATTGCAATGCTGAAGAGATCTTAGATAAAAACATATGGCAAATTTTTTTTTCAATTTTTTGAAAAATTTGCTTTTTCGGCCAAGTTTTGAAATGGTTTCGCTTCTGGAAATCGAAAAGAATCCACTTTTTCGGTGATATTTCCGGTTCTGTTGGTCGTAGCTGCATGGAGTCGATCTCGAATGAAAGGTGAGCTCATTTCTGATTGATTCATTTGATTCCAATTTTATTAAAATCAATTTTTCAAATATTTATAGATCATTTCCCAAAAATCAATTTTCGCTCTGTAAATACCCCCAAAAAATTGCTATTTTTCTTTCGAACCCCCATAAACCGATGGGGAATGAGCTCACCTTCCATTTGAGATCAGCCTCAGGTAGTTAGGATCGATAGAACAAGAGATATTCTCGAAAATCTGAAATTTTTCAAAAACAACAGTTTCACCTTCAAATTGTGCGCAGAAATTGAAATTTTTGAAATATTCAGAAAATTTCATTTTTAGTCAAGGAAAAGTCAGGAAAATTTGGAATTAGTATTCACAAAATTTTATGTCAAAGTTTTTTTTAAAATAGTTTGCACGTGAAATCCATGTGAACGTCGTTGAAGAGCAGTGAAAATCCCAACTTTCCTCACTCAAAAAAAAAAAAAAAATCAAGAAAAAAAGGAAGAGAAAATTTTCATTTCTGTTAACGACAATTTGTCACGAACCTTTTTTTTCAAGAAAACTAATTGGCAAAATTAACGATTACTCTTTTTCTAAAAATAAAATCTCAAATTCCTGGAAAATCTAATGCAACGGATAATCCATTTTCCTTTGCCCCAGATAAAAAAAGAAAAGAAATAATAAATTGTGATAAAATGGCATCTGCAATGCAGACAGCAGTAAACGAGTCTTTCTAGGACATTTTAAGCCTTGAAACTTGAGCAACAAATTGTCTGTATGTGTGCTCACGGAAAAGAGAGAGAGGGAGACACATAGAGCTATATAAAATGATGTATTACCACTTAATTGCCTGGTATTTTGTGTTTAACAGAAACCAGGACAATCTCTTAATCCCAGAAAGTTTTCTCGAGCTCTTTTTCCTTTTTTTTTTGGTCGTTATCCTCTCAGCAATTTTATCTGCGTCATTTCCGTGCATACATGAGGGACTGTACATGAGTTTTGAGGCATTAATTCTGGATGTCGCGACAGGGGGGGGGGGGGGGGTGGTGGGGGGAGGGAAACCTAACCTCAAAAGCAGCTCAACTTAACCTCTTTACTATTTTTTCTAGTTTTTTGAGAATATCTCGGTAAATAATGGAGATGAACTCTTTTTACCCTGAGACACTTCTGCAGGGAATTTCAAGGGCTACGAAAATTGTTTCTTAAACAATTGCTCTATCTCGCTCAGTTTTCGGAATATTTGAATAAAAAACTACAAAAAAGGGGATCTGTGATCAGTTTTCGTCTGAATTTCTCGGAAATTAATGGAATAAATGTTCCTAATATTTATATCTTTTTTCTGCTTCCGTAGGAAATGAATTTCTTAAGCCATTCCAACAACATATCCAACAATGAACAAAATCGAAAAAAAATCTTGGAAAATAGATGAAATAGCGTGGAATGCTTCATCTACGACTTTAGGTGGGTCAGGAGGGATGAAAGAGTGGAGAGGGAGTTATTCCTGAAAGGTGATTGGTCAGTAGAATTAAGGAGGTTCCCTCGTGGCATCTCTTAACCTCTTAAAACATTCGTTAGTGTTTGGAGAATATATCAGAGACTAAACGAGATACAGTGAATTTGCCTTGATCCTTTTTCGTAGCTCTTGGAATTCTCTACCGAAAAGAATAAAGATGAAATCGCTGTCTTGCTTAGTTTCGTCCGTAGCTCCGCTTGAGAGTTAGGCAATTTTTTTTTTTCAACAAATTTCCTTAATATGAAGTTTAAAGCAATTTTTAACTCGTAAAGAAATTTCAGGATGATTCACCGTCTGTAAATGGAAATATTCAATTTCAAAATTAATACCTAACGCCGTAAGACACAATGTTTAACCTGTAAACCATCACTAGTTTGAGATAAAATATCTTCATTTCCAGACCGTAAATCGTTATGAAATTTCTCTACAAGCTGACCAATGCTTCTAACTTTGTGTTCACAAATGTTGTGTAGCAAAATGAAGAACTCGCTTTCTAGTACTAAATTATTTATTAATTAACAACTTATTGGAATTTACAAATTACTACTGTGTTCTATACTTGACAAAAACTTGACTTGTAAGTTTAAAAAACTGAAGTTTTATCATTCTTGAGTTTTCATGACTGAGGAATTTCCAAGACTGACAGGCGTTTTCCAGATGCGGGGTATTTCACGTATGAAAAAAGTGTATAGGCAGTTCCTATAGGACATTCCTATAGCAAAATCGTATAGTGAAGCGGATACATCAGCGTATATGGAATTCGGATATTTCCTATACGATTGGAATTTGTTGTGTTTCTATACGCAAATTAGAGTTTATACGATTTATTTCTATACGAATGAAATCTAATTTGCGTATAGAAACACAATAAATTCCATTCGTATAGGAAATATCCGAATTCCATATACGCTGATGTATCCGCTCCGCTATACGATTTTCCTATACACGGAAAGAAATTCTCATCAAAAAGTACCGAACTTTCCCATCAAACGTGGGACATTTCACAGGTGCACAAAAAAATGATAAGAATCGATGAAAAACTAATAAGCACAGATAAAAAATTCATGAATTCACGCGAAATTTTGACGAACATGGTTCGGTAATTTTTTACGCGCTAACAGCGCCATTTTTAATGTACAGATGTGACTTTTCGATGAACTCCTGTGAAAAATTACCACCTAATACTTCAATATTTTGTATACATTACGGAATGTCCCACGATTACAGAACGTTCATTAATTTTTAGCAAGACCTTTCGGTACTTTTTACTGAAAATTTCTTTCCGTGTAGGAATGTCCTATAGGAACTTCCTATACACTTTTTTCATACGTGTTATTCCTATCTTGGGTTTGGAGAGAGATCTTTCTCGAAGGTTTGGAGTTTTCTGGAACTTGGACCTTTGGAGTAGGACTGGATGAGTAACAGGGTTAGTTTATTTATTGATAGTTTGGGGCTTGTTTAAAGTTCTCATGGAAAAGAGCAGCGGACGTGGGAAACTTTATCTTAAAGAACATTGTACAATAACTTGGACCTCGTTTACATACTAATATTGTAGTGAACTACGTCTTAGGAATTGATAAAAAGGTTGGGTCACACAACACAAAACTGGACGTAATGAAATTGAAAAATAATTTTTACATGGGATGCGAGGGAACTAACATGGGAGGTGAGGGCTTCGTAGAGGAGACGGTTCAGGTACTTTGGGAAATTCGACGAGAAACAGTTTTTGCTTGTATTAGAAAATTTGGAACCAGGAGTGCAATGAATTAATTGCAAGGGTTTGCTTTATTGGGGATTATAGCGGTAAAAGTTATAAAAAGGGGAAAAAAGTATTGGGACCGAGAAGTTACTCATTCAAGAATTGAGTGACACCGTGACTTCGAAATGAAGTCAACTTCACGTGAATTCCGCTTCTGATTTCAATGACTACAGAAAAATGTGATTGCAATGACTTTGAGCTCTGATTAATGTGACTTCATGACTGTGATTGATTGCCAATGACTCCATCAATTTGTAGTCAGTGACTTCAAATAAAATGAAGTAATTGAAAAAACAATAAATGAGATTTTACGGATAAAAGAGGGTGGGGGGAAGCGGGTTTTCTATCATATTGAAACAAAACAATTTGTACTTTTATGTAAAATATACCAGTGGCCAAGAACACTCATTTTAGTGACTTCAATTGATTTCATGTGACTTCAGTGATTTCAAAATTGATTTCAAAAAAATGGAATCGACTTCAGTGATTTCAAAAAGTTGAAGTCATCTAACTTCAGTGATTCCACTGATTTCAATCACTTTACTTGATTTCAAATTGACTTAATCGTGGTCTGGGGTCACAACTTCAGGAGTGAGCAACCCCTTAATTGGGACTGCACATTTTATGTGCACATGGATCAGATGGAAAAAACCACGTCAAAAGTTCAGGGAAAAAACAGATTATTGGAGTAGATATACAAAATCTTCCTAACTCAGATGTTGTCATCAGTTTTTTAAGAATATCTCAGAAATGAATGAAAATACGTTTTTTTTAACTCTAAAACGGGTTTGTAGAGAACGTCAAGAGCTACCAAAAAGGATTAGAATCAGAAAGGCTCATCTCCGTTATTTTCCAAGTTATTTTCAAAAAGAGCCGGAAATTCAGTCGTGAAGAGGCCAGGAATAGAAATTCCGGATTTTCTTTTCTTCTTCAAAGGATATCTCAAAAAATAAACGAGATGGAGTGATGTTGCCTCAATCCTTGTTTGTAGCTCTTTAAATTCTCTACAAAAAACAACTCAAGGAAAATCGCTCTATCTCACTTAGTTTCCGAGATATTATTAGAAACCCACAAAAAAAATGGAATTTCCTTGTAAATGAGGACAAAATCATTCTTTTTTTTGTGCATTTTGTGTATTCATGAGTTTTTTAAGTTGAGTCATTAATCCAGATTGAGAGGCATCTCAACCTCAACAGCAGAGAAGTGCTCTTTAGGCATGCCAGATGACGCCTTTGGGCATTTTAGAGATTGAAGATGTCAAAGTGTACGAGAGTTCTTTATTCATTCGATGTCTGACCGGAACGGCTGTTTTCCACTTGATTTGGAATTTTTTAACGGGTCAATTCACTCATCTGTGGGCCAGGAAATTAAACGGAATTTACTGTTGCGGATTAATTGCGGTGGTTCGAGGGCAATAGAAGGGCAATTCATGGATATTAGTGGTGAATTTGCAATTTCCGGTTCTCTGGAAATTCAAGGGTTTATTTATCAATCAAGAAAAAAAAATCGAGTAATTTAGTAAAATACATGACCCATCTGATGATTAGTCAATTGATTAAAAAAATTAAAATTCTTCAATTTTTTCTTCCATATTTTCCTCATTACTTTTTTAAATAAAAAAAAAAATTGGCGAAAAAAATGTAAAGGAAGAGTCGATTTTTTTCTCAGTATTTTGGGAATATCTCCGAAAAGAGTGGAGATACGTCCTTTTGGCTTCAATCACTCTTCGTAGTTGTTGGAATTTTCTACAAAAAAAGATTGGGACAAAAAGGATGCATCTTCATTAATTTTCGAGATATTTGGAAAAAAGTCGAGTTTTTGCGGTTTACTTCATCAGTGCTGAATCAATTAATTAATTAATTAATCAATGCAGAAATTAATTTATTAAATCATCTGATAATTTTTTCAAAATCATTTGACAAAAAATAAATGATAATTTCTCTATTTATTAAATGTTTTTCATTCAATAAAAAAAAAACGGTTTTTTGAAATATCGATGAATTTTTTGAAATATATCGGAGATCAAACGAGATAGAGCAATATCGTTCGAACCCTTTTATGCAACTCGAAAAATTTTCTGCAGAAATATTTTATTGCAAAAAGAAAATATCTCCATCAATTTCCGAAATACGTTAAATAAATATTTTTCAATAAAATTGAGTGTTTATACTGAATTAATTAATAAATTAATTAATCATTCGCCAAAAAAATGAATTCATTGCTGATGATGAACTTTATCCTCAATCATTCAATTGAAAATTCCCAAAAATTCTTATTTTATTTTCATTTCATCCCTATTTTTTAATAAATTTTCCCATTTTTTTCTCGTTTTTTTTCCATAAAAATAAAAAAAAAATTTAATTCACTGGAAAACCAGTGGCAAATTGCCCTCGAGCAATTTATCACAGCGGCAATAATTTTTAAGTAGAACTTCATTCGTACCATGTTACCGCGAATGTTACGAGGAGAAAAAGACATGAGAAAAAAAAATTACCATTTCACCATATTCTCTAAAGTGCAATAATTCATGGTTTATTGTCAGACGAATTGGAGAGAAATGCCTCTCCTCGGCCTTGTTACGAACTACGTCGTTATTCGCAAAGGCGCATCAATATAAGCCCTCCCCCTTTTTCCACCCCCTCCCCTCTCCACCATCCCCTTCAACAATTGCCTGACACCACGAGTCAAGCCTGATTCTACAGGGGAAAATTCTACTGGCAGGTATCGACCTCTCGCCTCAAAAGCAATACAACAGGTCACAGAGCTGAATTACACAAACACAAATACAAAATTTTACGTTCGATCGTGTTGTGCTTACAGTATTGCCTGACAATTCACCGTTTAAATGAATGATTAAAAAAAAAATTCTTTTTTTTTTTTCTAGATAACAAATTAATTGGAGCGAGTAAAGTCTATCTGTAAATCAGCAAATTTAATGCTGGAGTTTTGCAATTATCTGAGTATTCCACTTTCGTCGATGAAAATCGTGAAAATTGGATAATTTATTGGCGGTGAAGGAAAAATAAAAAATTCATGATGAAGAGGAAAAAGTAGAAAAAATAGTTTCAGGGGATTTATTTAGGATGTTGGAAAGTAATAGAGATACGCCCTTTTGATTTTTTTGCGATTTTTTTCAGAGGATTTCGAAAATTTTCGGAAGTAATGAGTGTGAGGCGAGCGTATTTCTATTATTCTTCGAGATTTTTCAAGAGAAAGATTAAAAAAAAAAGATTTTCGTCGTTTTTTCGGACTATTTTCACGAGCTAAGGGGTTTTTCACTACTGTGAAAGCCTGAAAAAAGACGTTTTCTGGATATTTTTTTTGTAGGAAAAGATGCAATAAAACAATTATATTTATGGGAGTGACTGAGCATATATTGGAGTCTTCAAAAAAAAATAAAAAATAGCATTAAAAGGTGACAACACAAGAACCATTTTTGCGAGGCTCCTCGAATTTGAATCATTCTACGGCACGCAGTGTAACTGGTGCAAATTTCAATTGAAAAAAAAATTGGTTCAGTCTAGATACACATAGCTACAGAAATCCGTAGGGGATTTCAAAAATATTGTTTTTTTTGTGTGATTCGTGACCATTCGAATGAACAAATTCAAATTTCGACCAAAAAACTGGCAATTTTATTTATCAATAAAAAATGTGCAAATCAATTTTTTGAAAATTCCCTACGTATTTTTGTTCGATATTTTGTTTTCAAGATGCTGTGGAAAATTCAGATGAGAATCATGAAAATTATTGGAGTTATGCTGCGTGCCAATTTGAAAAATCAAGTTCCGAGGAAAATACAATTGAAATTTTGACTGAGGCTATGAATATGAAGAAATGCCTCGGGAAAAATTCAAAATTTCATGAGAAAAAATGGGTTTTAGGTGATAACTTTTCGTACCCATATTCTGAAAGGCCCAAAGTAATTTTTTGAGCAAAAAAAAATCGATTTTCTCAAAATTCGGCAGTAGTGTAACCCCTTAAGAGGAAATGAAGGTTTGGTGGTGAAATTTACATGATATTCATCATATAAAAGGGGCTATATAGTATAGAGGTAATGGGAGCCCAGGGTTTTTGTTTGAATTGTTAATTTTCCCTATCATAATCTTCCTCTATTCTCTACTTTTCATGTAAGCACTAGCAACTTAACTTCACCATAATTATGCGTTAAAGCCCCTGGACTGTTGCCATGGATTAAGATCCTGATATCACTTTGTAAATAATTGTACATAGTTGTTGTATATATGTTGAGGAATATTTAAAAAATAAAAACAAAATGAACCTGAGGGTCCAAAATAATTCAGGATTTTTTTTTTGAGCGAAGGCCTCTTCAAGGAAAATTAAACAAATTCCGTAACAATGCCTATATATTGGAGCATCTCTTCAAATTTTGCCATATTTTTTCTCAAATTCCTTCATTCCGAAAAAAATCGTAAATCATGTTACCGTGAAGGTCCATTCTACCCCAGGCTTCCTTATATGGTAATATATTAAATATTAAAAAAAAAAAATTTGACAATAGTTTTTTTTTTGAGAGTATCTCGGAAACTAATGGAGCCACGCCCTTTATCTCCTTTTTTTTTGCAGCTCTTGAAATTCTAGGAAAAAAAGAATTTTGTAATCTGTTTTTCGAAAATACTTTTGGAAAATAAGCGGGACTAGGGCGACGTTTTTAACGCTTTTTTTAAAAGAACTTTAAGAGGTATTTTGGGTAATTTCAAGAGTATTTGGGGGAGGAAGGACGTATCTCCATTAGCTTCCAAGATATTGGAGAAAAACTATAAAAAGTAGGAGATCAATTGTGTTTCACCTCTTCACTACTGAATTTTGTTTTTTTTTTTAAATATCTCGAAAACTTATGGAGATAGACCACTTTGGCTCAATTCTTTTTTTCACAGAATTTCGGGAGTTAGAAAATGAATCGAAGTAAAAACCGCATATTTCCATGGATTTTCGGTATACTCGAGAAAAATGATTAAAAAAAAGAAATCCATTCTGTTTTGTCTGTTCAATTCTGAAAAATTTTTCGTTCCTTTTATTTTCTCAATATCTGGGAAGCTGAGCGAGATAGAGTAATTGAGATCTTTGGAAAACTTTAGAAAATTCTAGGAAATTGGCAAAATGAACCCGCATTTTCTGAAATTATGTGGGTGAAAGGAAGCTAGTAGTTCCATTTGTGAAAAATCCTGGAAAATTTTAAGAAAATCCTGGAATATTGTATGAAATCCTGAAGAATTCCAGATTGGGAAAAAAAACTTGTTTTTTCCTGATAAACAATCTGAGCAAAAAAAGGGTTGACAGAATACAATTTTGGATTTTTTTTTTGAAAATACTGGAAAATTCCAAACTGATGTTTCCGCACGGGAAACTGGTTTTCGTTGATGGAATAACATTCGTGAACGGATGAGACAATTTGCGCATCCAATTCGTTGACAAATTTACGATTCTCTCCTATAGACGACGTGTAACTGCTCGGTGAAGGAGATAATCGACCACGTCTCATAAGTTGCTTGCTTGATTTTGTTTTTGCGTTAATAGCATCTGACTATACTGTCATCCGGCCGTTATCCCTTAGTGAGGTACTTTTCATTTTTGTGTACACGTAAAGAAATTATCAGTCAAAAGTCCCGAAAGGTCTTGCTAAAATTTACCGAACTCTCCGGAATTGTGGGACATTTCGTGATGTGTCTAAAATCTTGAAAAATTCCATGGCAATTTTTCATAGGAGGACATCAAAAAGTCACATATGTCCATCAAAAATGGGGCTGTTAGTGCCTCAAAAATGAACAAACATGGTTCTGTAATTTTCGACGTGCTGACAGCGCCATTTTTGATGGACAGATGTGACTTTTTGATGTACTCTTGTGAAAAATTGATATGGAATTTTTCAATATTTTGTACACAACACGAAATGTCCCACGATTCCGGAATGATTCGGTAATTTTCACTCAGATCTTACATTATATTTTCCTTAGAATTTCTCTCCGTGTAGGTGTAGATAATTTTTTTGTAGGATTTTTAACTTCCCGATAAGGAAGTTATTGTATTTGCCCCGAAAATCAATTTTCGATTTTTCATCAGATCTCGACGTTTCAAGATGCTGACATGACTTTCTGAGAGTTTTTACGGAACTGTCCGTGTGTGTGTGTGTGTATGTAGTGTGTATGTAGTGTGTATGTATGTGCGTATGTGAGGAAATTTTGAAAAACGATTCCACTGCCATTACTTATCCGATCAAAATTTTTTTCAATGGAATGCAATCATCTTTATGTAACTTAGCCCTGATTAGATTATGAGCCATGTCAGCTCATTAGTTTCTGAGTTTTTTACGGAAAAGTGATGAAAAAAATACGAAATTTGTGAAAAACTCCCAAATTTTAATCAAAAATACGTCACTAGTATAGGATGATGGGGCAAAAGGGACCACCCTGTGGTAAAATGAAACCGGGAGGGGAGGGGTGGGCCTTATGGTAAAACGAACAGCCCTTTCACATTATAAAGAAAATCTGTAGCCAGACAATGAATGAATCGGGAAGTTTTTTTTGTGACCTCTGAAAGGTCAAACACATTCTAAAACCAACACGACAACACTCCTCCATTCCCGAACGAGCGTAGCGAGCAAGCCAGCACGTACCCCAACTCGTGAGCGAGCGAGCAACAACGCACCCCAACTCGCGAGCGAGCAACAACGCACCCCTCGTTGGTCTTTTTGTGGTCAGTGCTCAACTTCTATAAGCACTCCCGAAAAACTTGTCCGGAGTCGGGAATCGAACCTGGGCCTACAGCGTGTGACCTTTGATTACTTAGCCACAACGCTACTAAGCCGAACACGTCTCATAAGTAAGTAACATCTGTAAACAAATCGGAAAGTCATTTCGTCAACAAAACTCTTTCGTGTGCGAATATCTTCCACGAATGACATAGTCATGAACGAAGATACTACATTCGTCGACGAATCCTGTTCCCATGCGTCGAGAATAGGCCCCCTGCAGGGCAGAAGTGCGTACCTCTATTAATTGCCGAGACATTTTCCAGAAATAAAAAAAAACAGATTCATTCTGTTCCACCCCTTCGATTCCCTTATTTCAGGTAAATGGCCCGGAAACTAAGCGAGACGGCGGGATTTTCATGGATTTTTTCGTTAGGCCCTTAAAGTTCTCTACAAAAAAGGATTGTAACGAAATCGTCATTTATTGTAGAGATAATTTCAGAAGATAAATAACAAGACCTTAAAATTCACTCAATTCACCTCTTAAGGTGAACTCGAGTGCAGTTAATCCCTTATTTTTTTGTTTAAATTATCAAAGTTACTGAAAATACCGGTGGTGAGGATGAAATGCCCTAAATCGGACAGAAATAACGAAATTACTAAAAAAACCACAGGATTGACCCATTGTTTAAAAACAATTGGCGAAGAGAACAGCATTTTAATTAAATAATAGAAGTAAAAAATATTCAATTCACCGTATAATTATTGAGAAATTTCAATGAGAAGGTAGTCGTAACTATTTGCCTCTCTCTCTATCTCATGCATGTGATAGGAGATGAGTAATGTAAAAAAAAAATCGAGAAACAAAAAAAAATTATATTCACAAGCTGAAGATTTGTCTTTCGAATAGCTTAATCACTTTTACGGGTAAATTAAAGCACATTTTCCCCGAATTATCAACAATTTATTGAAAACGAATCTAAAAATCCTCATTTTTCCCTGTTTTATCGACCATACTCTCGGATACCACCTCAACCACAAAATTAATCCAAAAAAAATTTAATCAATTTTTCCAGTAAAAAATCAGAATACATTTTTTTTCAACAAAAAAAAAAAAAAAAAACGATAAATGTTCATTGAGCATGCTACACACGGAAGTGCGAGGACCTGAATAAAAAAAAATCGAATGCCTCCAATTCCAAAGTTATAATACGCCGTTGGGTGCTACAAGCTCGCGTGATTGCATCAGTTTGTGGAATAAAATGGGAGTAGAGAAGGAAAAAAAATTGATAAAACGAAATAAATAAAAAAGGAGAAAAAAAATGTAGAAATTGCTGTTAGAAGAAATACGTCATTGCCTGCAGTTCTCGTCGCAACCTGCTGCACATTCTAACTCTATTCCCCTCCCCTCCCCCCACGATTTTTTATTTTCCCTTGAAGGATAGAGGAAAAGAAGGAAAAAAAATCGAGGATTGAGATTTTTTTTTGTACTGGGAGATTTTTTTTTTTACTGGAGCATTGAGTTCTTTTGGCATAACACACACGAGTCGATACGAATGTTTAGAATGGGTTTTGGCAATGAGCCACTGCGGATAGGTCAACAGGATAAATTCTTCTGACGCACCAAAAAAAAAAAAAGTGAATTATCCGTGTCTGACTAATGATTTTGTTAACTACTTGGAGCCATTCTGAGTGGTGAATTTAATCAAAATGAAGAAAAAGGGGGGGGGGGGGGGTAATTGAATTGAGTTACGAGGAGAATGACCACTTGACAACACTCTTAAATCCTTTGAATTTTTTTATTTATTTTCAACGTAATTAATTTGGTAATGAAGAGATAAATTGGGATGGATCTCTTTCTTTTCTGTCTTTTTTTAAGAATATCTCGGAGAATAATGGAGATACGCTCTTTTTGCTGTGAGGAGTTTTTGTGAACTTTGAAAGTTTTGCAAAAAAAGGAATTGGGGTAAAAAGGGCGTATCTTCATTATTTTCCACGATAACGATACGCCCGTATCTCCATTATTTTTTGGGATTTTTGAAGAATAAACGAATGAGGAAATTCAGTGGTGAAAAAGTGAAACATCAAAATTCGTTTTTTTCAATGGTTTTTTGGAAGAATTGCGGAAATTAAGCGAGATAGAGTCATTCTGTCCGAATCGTAGGTTTTTTTGTAGCTCTCAAAATTTTCTACGAAAGTTTTTTGGAGTGAAAAGGACTTATCTTCATTATTTCCTGAGATAATCTCAAAAGAAAAAATTGAATCTCAAAAAAAAATCTTTTCATATTCTAATTATTCGCAAATATCTCAGAAACTAATGGAGTTACGCCCTTTTCACTCAAAACCTCTTTTTGCAGCTCTCAAAATTCTCTAAACAACCACTTTTGAGCAAAAAGGGCGTATCTCCATTATTTACTGAGATATTTTGAAAAAACGAAACTAGAACCGAAAAAAGTCTCTTTTTTTCGTGAATATCCCAGAAAATAAGCGAGATAGGTCGATTTTCTCCCAATCCTTCTTCATAGCTCTGAAAATTCTCTAAAAAAACGATTTCAGGACAAAAAGGGGCGTATCTCCATTATTTCCCAAGATTTTCTTTAAAAGAAAACAAAAAAAAATCAAAAAAAATCGTAAAAATTGAATTTAAAAAAAAAAAATATTTTTATTTTTTTTCTCAACTTACCTTCGATTGTTGTTAACTCTGGGGGGTCCGGGTCCCCTTGGGCCGGCATTATCTGGAGTAGCCATGCTCCGATAATAAACAATAATGCTCTTTCAATTCTCAATGATCTTTTCAAATCAAACATATTATTTATATTATGAGATCTCTGCCACGGACACACTGGCCCGTCGCTTCGCACCTTATCATATTACATTATTCATTAAATTAATATGCCCCACCTCGGAAATCATCAATTACACCAGAACAAAATAGAAAAAAATATATATATATTTATATCTACTAAAAAATTATCCACCAAAAAAAAAGGGACGAAATTCACCCGCGAACTCACGTTTTTTTTCTTTTCTTCTCAAAATAATGGAAAAATGACGAAAAAAAAGAGATTTTTTTTTCTTCAATTTTCTCCCTTTGTGCCTTTCTTTCTTTATTATAACGTTCCCTTTGTGTTTGGACTCAGCCAGGGAATGCGTCACGGTCGACAGACAGCCCAAGGAGCAAACGGCGTCGAGTTGGCTCAGTTTGGGGCTTGAACGTCGTGACCTCAAGGCGCAGGCGCACGACCTCACTGATAACACAAAAAAAACAGCCCTCCTCTCACTTCAACCCCTTGCAACCCCTATGCGAAATCTTTTTTTCCTCCATTCCCTCCGTCCCCCTTTCTCTCTCTTTCACCACCACCCCCCTCCTCCTTCCCTCTCCTCTCTCTTCCTTCTCTCTTCCTCCTGCCCCTTTCTTTCTCTTCCACTACCACTTCCCTCCCCCCCCCCCCTCTTCCCTCCCTCCTGCCCCTTGCTCCCTCTTTCACTACAATCATCGTCATTATTATTATTATTATTATTTTTCAACTGTAGGGGCAAGAGTTCACATGCTGGTGTGCCAGATCATATGCCTCTGACTCTGACTCACTGCCATAATCGAAGTTCTTCCATAAATAGAAAAAAAGGGTGAAATAATTTTTTTAGTTGTTTTTTTTGCAGAAAATGTTCTCAGATTTTTTTTTTTTTTGCAATTTTTATCTCAACATTTTTTTTTTATTCCTGAAACATGAGATGATCAGAATTTTTTTAAACATTGAAGATGTCTATGAAAAAATCTGAAAAAATTGTTGGATAATGGGATAATTCTAGAGTATATTCATGAATTTTTAAAGATTTTTTCCTTGATCCCTTCAGCCCCTTACAAAAAATCAAGGAAAAAAGCTCTATTTTTTCTCAATTTCCTCCGAAAACTTAATTCTTTGAAGATAAATTGAATATACATGCAAGAATAAAGATCTTCATGAAAAAATCTGGAAAAATTCTCTAATAACATAAACATATTGGATTATTTCCATGAATTTTTTCAGATTTTTTCATCAAGCCTCTCCTTATCGGAAAAAATAAAAAAAAAGTCTCGTTTGTCTTCAACAATTAAACAAAAATATTCTTCTTCCCCTTCACAAAAAAAAAAGCTTAATTTTTCAAATTATTGTTTCCCTTTTTTCAACAAATTAAGACTTTATTCTATCATCAATACACCTAACTAATTAATTAATTATTCAATTAACTAATTAATTACGTTTGTCATTATTTTTTCATCAACGATTGAGAAAAAAAATTGATAATTATCCCTCAATTATTTGTTATCAGTAAATTGATGAATTAAATATGTTAATCAAGCTAATTAATTAACATTTTCTCTGATGACCTATAAATTAAATTAAATCATAAATGATCTTTCAATTGAATAAATGAATTAAGTGATTAATCAATCAATCACTTCCACAATTTTTTTTTAAATTCAAATTCGACAATTTTGAATATTCAGATTTTTTTCTTCAAAAAATTCTCAAATACTAAAATTGTACTAATAATTAATCAAGTACACTGCAATGAATTATTCATTGGCATAAATTACGACGTAATTGTGAGCTCCACTACCCACAATTTCTCGTTTCCGATGTGAAATGAAGAGAATGATATTTCCCCTTTTTATTTTCTTTATTGACAGGAAAAAAGGAAGTTTTATCTGTTGGAGACCATTATTGCGTTGTGTCACGCAATTGCGAACAAGTAAATTCGATAAAACAATTTTTTAACACCAATCATTTCCTGAAGATTAAAATTAAGTGAAAATAGTATCAATTTCTCGTATTTTTTTTATTAATTCAGTAAAAAAAATATATTTTTGTCATAATTCCCGAAGAAATATTTCGAAAACCACTGGAGATACGCCCTTTTTGTCCTGAGACACTTTTGTGGAAAATTTCAAGAGCTGCAAAAAAGACTTAGTGCAAAAAGGGCGTATCTCCATTAGTTTAAACTATAAAATGATTTTTTTTTTAATTTTTCAATTTTTTTTTCTGAGAATATTTCGGTAAATAATGGAGATACGCCCTTTATTTCTTAATCCATATTTTTTTGCTCTCAAAATCCTCTGAAAAAAAATATCTTAGAGCAAAAAAAGGCGTATCTCCATTATTTATCGAAATATTCTGAAAAAATCAATTTTTCATCTAAAAAAGTCTAAAAATTAGGAGAATCTAATTGATTACGTAATCAATAGAAAAAACAAAATCAATTAAAAATATTCAATTTATTTGAATCCTCAGAATTGAATATCATCACTCCTCCCTTCATTCTCTTCCTTTAATTAGAAAAAGAAAAAAAGTGAAAGAAAAATAATAAAAAATTTCTTTATTAATGAAAAAAAACTCATGGAATTTTTTTAAAAATCACCTTAGGGCAAGCAGGGCGTATCTCCATTATTTCTCAAAAAAATTCTCTCAAAATGAATTTTTCACTTCGAAAATTCTCAAATTTACAAAAATTTAATCGATCACATCATCTCATGGCAGAAAAGGCGTATCTCTATTGATTTCCAAAATATTCTGAAAAAAAAATTCGGCTCAAAAAATTACAAAATCACGTACATTAATTACATTAATCACGGAATCAATCGAAAAAAAAAAATTGATTAAAAATACACCCAGCAAAAAAATTAAGGGAACGGTAAATTTTGTCAGTTTTTTGCTTGATTTTCAAATGGCTGTAACTTCGCCAAAAATGATCGTATCAGAATAAAAAAAAAATCGTTGGAAAGCTTGAAGTCTCTACTCTTGAAATCTTGAGATGAAAATTTTTTATGACCGTTTGTTATAACGAGATAGGAGAGTTGAAAGTGGAAAAATTTTTTTTCTTTTTTTTTCATTTTTTTAACTTGTTCCACGGACTCCAAAAAAATTTTCTCGACTCAACCCTTATGAGTATCATGTAGCCTGGTCTTTCAGCTTCATTTTCTTTTTTTTTTTTTTTCTCTACGACCCTTTGTTGCTGAGATATTGTCGATTGAATCAAAAAACACCCTTTTGTCTTTAATCGTCGATATCTCAGGAACTACTGATCGCACAGCGAGCGGATGATGAGATTCGTAAACTTGAATGAATTTCCTGTAAGATTCTTGCTCTGTTTGATTGAAAAAAAATTTTCTTCCAATTTTAAAATTGGTTCGAAAAAGTACCAAAAAATTGCGTTTTTTTCCTTTTTTGAAAATTGCCCTGCATTTTGCGAATTTTGCGAAAATTGAAAATGTTTCAACGTTTTTCTTTAGTTTAATGTGTGCTGGGACACCCCCTAAATTTTCAAGCCAATCGGTTCGACCGTTTTTTTTTCCCGAACGAACAAAGTTTCAGCAAAAATTAAAGGAACACTTTTTTGTGCCCTAAACACCAATTAATGATGATTAGGGCCGAAAATGTTTTTTATCCGTTATTTTTCCGTGATTTTTCGTGCAAAATTTGTTGAATTCCATCGAAAAATGAGAACAATGAAAAATGAAGAAAAATCAATAAAAAAATCAAAAAAACAATTTTTTTTAACGAAAAAAATCAAAAAAAAAATTGTTTGAAAAAATCTGCTGAGTCACTATCTCTCCAAATCAAATGCGATTCCGGTGTTTTTTTTTCATTTTTCAAATTTTTTTCCGAGTTTTCTACTGGTTTTTTGAGAACAAAAATTGATTTTTCCATTGATTTTCAAAAGAAGAGAAAATTTCTAATTTTCCATTGATTAAAAAAAAAAAATTGAATTTTTTATTGATAAAAAAAAAAAAAACGAATTTTTTATTGATTAATGAAAAACAAAATTTCAATTTTTTTATTGTTTTTTTGTTTTTTTCATTGTTCTCATTTTTCGATGAAATTCAACAAATTTTGCACAAAAAATCACGGAAAAATAATGGAGAAAAAACATTTTCGGCCCTAATCATCATTAATTGGTGTTTACGCACAAAAAAGTGTTCCTTTAATTTTTGCTGAAACTTTGTTCGTTCGGGAAAAAAAAACGGTCGAACCGATTGGCTTGAAAATTTAGGGGGTGTTCCAGCACACATTAAACTAAAGAAAAACGGTGAAACATTTTCAATTTTCGCAAAATTCGCAAAATGCAGGGCAATTTTCAAAAAAGGAAAAAAACGCAATTTTTTGGTACTTTTTCGAACCAATTTTAAAATTGGAAGAAAATTTTTTTTCAATCAAACAGTGCAAGAATCTTACAGAAAATTCATTCAAGTTTACGAATCTCATCATCCGCTCGCTGTGCGATCAGTAGTTCCTGAGATATCAACGATTAAAGACAAAAAGGTGTTTTTTGATTCAATCGACAATATCTCAGCAACAAAGGGTCGTAGAGAAAAAAAAAAAAAAAGAAATTGAAGCTGAAAGACCAGGCTACATGATACTCATAAGGGTTGAGTCGAGAAAATTTTTTTTGAGTCCGTGGAACAAGTTAAAAAAATGAAAAAAAAAGAAAAAAAAATTTTCCACTTTCAACTCTCCTATCTCGTTATAACAAACGGTCATAAAAAATTTTCATCTCAAGATTTCAAGAGTAGAGACTTCAAGCTTTCCAACGATTTTTTTTTTATTCTGATACGATCATTTTTGGCGAAGTTACAGCCATTTGAAAATCAAGCAAAAAACTAACAAAATTTACCGTTCCCTTAATTTTTTTGCTGGGTGTATTTAATTCATTTAAATACTCAGAATTAAATGTCATCACTCGTCCCTCCATTCTTGCCCTTTAATTAATGATGAAAAAAAGATAAAAATGAAAAAATAATAATCAACAATTTTTTTTATCAATAAAAAAAAGCTACTGATATAAATAAAAAGCCCATTGTAATGACGATGAGACACTTTTTTTTATATATAAAAAAAAAAAAGTATGAATAAAAAAGAAATGATGAAAGACTATCTATTTTCATCTCTTTAGGATCGATTCAACGCGTCAGAATGTCTTCTTCATGGAGACACTTTACTCTCTTTGTTCGAAAACACTTTGCAGTGTTCTTTTCAAAGATAAAAATCTCTTCTTATTTTTTTTCATTGACTTTTGAAGTGAAACTTCTTTTGGGAGGGTACCAACTTTTTTCTCGCGTCACGAAACGAGTGTAAGATTTTGAGGGGAACGTGGTAGTAGAGTAGTGGGGGGAAGGAGAAATTTTTGCTGCTGCCGTCAGGGCGCTCTCCGGGTGGTGGGGGAAGCCTGTGTTTTTGTTTTTATTTCTTCTTTTCAATACACGGAGAGAAAAATATGGAAATTTATCTAAATGATTTTTTAAAAAATTACAGAAAATTGTCATTCAAAGGAGGAGTTCTCATGAAACACGACCGAAAAATATCCATGCTTCACCTCATAATTTTTGCTTTTTATTTCTTGAAAAATTGCCATTTTACACTCGGCTTTGGATTGAAATATCTCGAAAACTACTCTAAAGTTATTGAGACATGCTGTGAATGAAATTTAGAGGGAAGATCAACGAATAAAATAAACAGACCTCCATTTTTTTACGACTCGTAGTTATTAAGATATCGATTTTTGAATGAAAAATTCAGAAAGGACGTCCAAGCGCTCATTTATTTGTTAACGGGCCTCGTCCACTGTTTCTGAACTACTCATTCAAAAGATGATATCTCGGAAACTACTGGTCGTAGAAAAACAGCGTTCTGCTTATTTTGTTCGTCAATCTTCCCTCTAAATTTCATTCACAGCATGTCTCGATAAATTTTGCATAGTTTTCGAGATATTTTAATCCAAAGCCAAGTGTAAAATGACCAATGGCTCATGTATAAGAAGTTTCACTTCTGTCGCGTGGGTTCCACGCACCCTCTTTTTTTTTTATTTGCATGTAAAAAAAAAATCTTTTTATTTGCACTTTTTTCATTGATTTCTTCTTTTCATTTGCATTATTTTATTTTAAAAAAAATCTTTGTATTTGCATGGTTTTTATTTTGTGAAAAAAAAAATCTCCTTTTTTTTAAATTGAGTGAAATGAAATAGAAATCGTGGAAATAATCTGTTGGGATAAAAAAAAACACGTTACGATTTTACTGAATGCGTTACACGTGTACTGGCCCACTTTTACCGAGTTGAAAGAACGTTTTACGTAATTCCGAGTAATAAAGCAGACACGTAACAGTTTTTTTTTCTTTATTTTATAGTTAATTCAATGTAAAGAGATATCGAGATTTTCTTTTTCATGCGGCTCTTAAATTGCTTTTAAGAATTTATTTTTAAGGAATTGCTTATTAATAATTTATTTTTATTGAAGATTTTTTTTTTTTTTTTTTTTGAAAATTAAGGAGTGTAGGAAAAAATTTGAAAGAATTTGGGAAGATACTCTAGTATGTCTATATTGTTAGAGATTTTTTTCAGATTCTTTAATGGAGATTTTTACTCACAAAAAATTGATGATTCATCCACATTTTCATTGATTAGAAAAAAATTAATTGATGGAAAATTACGATTTTTTTACTGATTTTTTTTTTGGGACGAGGGGGTTCACGAAAAAATCTGAAAAAATTCAGGAGATAGTCTGATATGTGATTATTATTGGAGATTTTTTCAGAATTTTTAATGAAAAAATCTTCAGTTTTGAAAAAATCGATCGTCCTATTTTTTTTTTAATCTAAAAAAATGGTTCATTTAAGTGAGGAAAAAGGTGGATTCTTCTATTGGATTTTCTTTGGAGGGAGAGGCTTCACGGAAAAATCTGAGAAAATTCACAAAGATACTATAGTATGTGTCTATTATTGGGGAATTTTTGCAATTTTTTTCAGGAAGATCTTAACTATTGCATGTTTATCCAATTCATTTTTGAGAAATTCATCTTTTCGAGGGGAATTTGAGGAAAGATTGCGATTTTTTGCTTGAATTTCTTTCGGACGAAGGGGTTTTTTCAAAATTTTGAAAAAATTCACGAAGATACTCCAGTATATCTATATTATTGTAGAATTTTTCCAGATTTTTTCATGAAGATCTTTATTGAAAAAAAAATTATGATTATCCTATTTTTCACAGATCCTTAAAATATTTTATCCAATTGAAGAAAGAAGAAGATTTCTTTCAGAATGAAAGAATTCTCCAAAAAATCTAAAAAAATTCATGAAGACACCCTAATATATTCTCTTTGTTGGAGAATTTTTCCAGATTTCTCCATGAAGATCTTCACTCTCCAATTTCATTCAGAATGAATTTATTTTCTTACGGAAAATTCAGGGAAAATTGAGACTTTTTCTTTATTTGATTTTTTTTCTGAATGAAGATCTCCACAAAAAAATCTGGAAAAATTCATGAAAAAATTTTAGTATACCTCAATCATTTTCAAAATTTTCCAGATTTTCTCAAAAAGATATTCGCTCTTCAATTCAATTTAACTAAATTAACATTGTTTTTCGAAAAATTCAGGAAAAATGACTATTTCATTTTCTTTTGAATTTTTTCAAGGTGAAAAACTCTGCAAAAAAATCTGAAAAAATTCATAAAGATCCTCTAGTATATCTCCATTTCCCTTAAATTTTTTCATATTTTTCACAAAGATCTTCACTCTCAAAAAAATTCGCCAATCGCCCAATCTCTCACAGATCAACTAAATCGTTTATTTAATAAAAATTACAAATTTTCAATATACAAAAGAAAAAAAACTCATTTTTAATAACTTCAATTAAAATGTAATTATCCCTTACAAATCAGTGATTATTTATTTCACCACTGATTTTTTAGAATCCACAAGGCGTGGCCTGGTAACTGCAGTTCCTCTCGCAATCTGTAATAACACAAGTATTGATTGTAATTCAATTTTTCTTCTCACCTGTAAAAATAGATTTTTCCACTCGAATTCACATAATTAATTGGCTAATTTCACTAATTGGAGTTCCAAGAAAAAATTCTCATAATTTTTTTTTCCCTTCAGAATTTACGTAATGACATGTTTATTGAATTTTTTTCGTTTTTTATGCTTTTATCGTCGAGTAAATGATATTTTATTGATTTCTCATGAGAATAGCGCCCCTTTAGGAATGAATCTCAAGGGAAAAGTTCAAGAAGCAGCTTTAGTCTATTAAACCAATAAGTTAGCACTGATAGTTTCCAAAGTTTTCGCAAGCTATTACCTCTCGTTTTGATCATTTCCCGATTTTTCTCTATTTTCTTTGGCTACAAAAGCATTTATTAAAAAGTTGATAGTATGAATAGCACTTCTTTTCGATGAATCAAAAATTATTGGAAATGATTGGAAACTTTCTAATTTAAATAAAATGATTTCTTCAATTTTTTTTTATTTCTTATTAATTTTTTTTTTAATAGCTCGAAAAATAGTGGAAATACACCGTTTTTTGTCCTGAGATACTTTGCTCTATTACCTTTCGTTTTTATCATTTTCCGATTTTCGTTCTTTTTTTCTGAAAACCGAAAACTTCGTGGAAAACTTGATAATATGAATACGATATGGGTCATCACTTATGAAATCTAGTGTACATTAAAATAAAAAATCTTACCAAAATTTCAGAATTCTATGAAAGATTCTTGAAATTTTTGAAATCTTATACAATCTCGAAATAAGTTTTGAAATCACGAACAAACCAGAAATATCTCATGGGAATTTCATGAAATCTTCAAAATTTGTGGAGTCTTTGAAATTTCATCTAAAATAAATAGCGGCAATGTATGAAAAATCCATTTGAGAATTTGAGAAAAGTCATAGAAAATTTTGAGATATTTACATGGTGATACGGAAGAATAAATCTCGGGGGTATTAGTGGATACAAAGAGAATTTCGTTGAACATTATTTTAATCAAATTTTTATTATCTGATATTTATAAATCTTTGTTATTGCCATGAAATCTTGAAATCTCTTGGCATTTCCTGAAATCTTTGAGTTCTCATGGAAATCTATGAAATCATCAGAAATACGTTCAATTTTCCCAGATTTCGCGAAATTTCATGAACTTTCATAAAGCTTGCGGAAAATTCGAGAATCTGTGAATTTTTGTAATTTGAAGTTTGGTGTACACAGATTTCAGGATTTTTATTACCCCGTCTTATTAAGGGGTAACCCTCCTGTAAAATTCTACAAAAAAGGCGTTGGTTGGCTATTTTTTTCTATAGAAAAAGTGGCAATAAAATAATGATATTTGAGGAAGTGATTGAGCATACATTTGAGTCTTCAGAAAAAATCGACTTTTTGAAAATTCTACAGTGGTGTTACCGCTTAATAGCCCTCGTTTTTTCGATGAAAAAACAAATATTTATCGAAAAGTTTCAATTGAAAAAAAAATGATTTCTCCAATTTTATTTGTATTATTCATTTATTCGTTAAAATATCTTAGAAACTAATGGAGATACGCCCTTTTTGCTTTAATACATTTTTGTAGCTCTCGAAATTTTCTATAAAACCCCTCTCTAACAAAAAAGGCGTATCTCCATTGTTCAAGGAGATATTCATGAAAAGAGGTCTCTCTCAAAAAAAAAACGACTAATTTTTCATCGAAAAAGGGAAATTACTCAATTCTCTTTCGTCTCTCTGTGATCAAAATCGAAAGTCATTTTGAAAAACTCACCTTATTTGGCCTCAGTGAGACACGAGATCTGCCCAAAAGACATCGTACTCCTTCAAGACACTTCCACTAAAGTAGAGAAAGAAAAGAAATCTCCATTAAAATGTAGAAAGAAAAAAGAAAAAAAAAACGAAATGGAACCTATTGACATTACGAAAGACTGACAAAGATAGTAACCAGTTTTTCTCATTGACTATCTAATGAAAATTAATGGGTTCCCTGAACTTAAATATTGCACTGTCTCAATCATTATTTTGAAATAAATTAAAAAGTGTGGAAAATAATTATTTCAACATTAACATAACGTGATTTATTATATTTCAACTTGTTATGGTAATCAGAAGGCAATAATAATGTAAATCGACAAATAAATAATGGAATTCAAAAGTCGTGAAAGGACGAGGAAAACCACCTCTCACTTTAAAAAATGATAAATATGGAAAAAAAAAATAAAGAAAATTTTTTTAAAAATGCAAAAAATAGTTTTTATTTAAAAAAAATGGGAAGAAAATATTTTTCATGGGATAAATATGAGAAAAAATAGTTTCTATTTAAGAAATATGGGAAAAATAATTTTCATCTTTGGAAAAAATGGAAAATAACAAGTTTCGTTTTGAAGAAAGTTGAGAAATATTTTCATGACGACAAATGCAAAAAATAGCTTCCATTAAAAGAAAATGAAAAGAATAATTTTCATTTTACAAAAATAAAAAAAATTGTTGACATTTTTTTAAAAAAATGAAAAAAAAAATAATTTTCATTTTGAGAAAAATGAAGAAAATAGTTTTCATTGCACAAAAATTTAAAAAGTAGTTTACATTTGAAAAAAAAAATGAAAAAAAAAAATATTTTTCATTTTGAAAAAAAATGAAGAAATATTTTTCATGATGAAAAATACAAAAAAAAGTTTTCATTTTAAAATATTGACAAAATAGTTGTCACTTTAAGGTAATGAAAGAAATAGTTTTCATTAAAAAAAAAAAAAAAGAAGAAAGATGTTTTTAATTGGAAAAAAAAACAAGAAAATATTTTGAAATACTCACGTGAAGTAGACTTGACCTCTCCCGTTTGCTGGCGAATTCCAAGCAAGTGTTGCCTCTTCTTTTTCCTTTGGATCGGCATGAGTAACTGCACTGCACTCATCATGAACTTTGGTGTTTGGAGTTTGTGAAAATGTGCCGATCCATTTGTGTGTTTTAGCGTCTCTCGCCTGGATGAAGAAGCCCTTGAAGTAGGTTCCACCACGAATTGTAACTAGATTGGAGAAAATTAAGAGTTTTTTTTTGTTGTTTTTTACGAAAAAAATTCGGAAACTAATGGAGATACGTCCTTTTTGCCCTCTGAAATTTTTGTAGCTCTTAAAATCCTTTATAAAAGAGAAAACGCGCCCTAACTTGTCCTATATCGCGTAGTTTCCAAGTTTTAAAATACTAAAATTCAATTTTTTCAATCGATTTTTATAAATATCTCAGAAACTAATGAAGATACGCCCTTTTTTCACCAGAAAGTGGTTTTGAGTAGGGATTTTGAGAGCTGCCAAGGAGAATTCGTGTGAAATTGCCCTAACTCGCTTAGTTTCCGAAAAAAAATTGGAAAAAATTTAATAAATAAAAACAACGGTAAAACAGAAAAATTCTATTTTCTTAATTGATTTTCGAAAATATTTCAGAAAGTAATGGAGATACGCCTTTTTTGTCCTAACACATTTTTGTAGCTCTTGAAACTCTCTACAAAAGAAGATTCGAGTAAAAAGGGCGTATCTCCATTATGTTCCAAGATATTTATAAATACAGTTTATTACGATTTTTTCTCTTTTTTTTTAGAATCTGCGCATGCGCACAATATTAATTTTTCGCACTAGTGCGTGAAAATGGTTTTTTCATACAAAAAATATAAAAATTTGAATTTCCAGTGAAATTATCACCGGGAAATTCTTTTAAAATCCCGTGTGAATCCCAATAAATCGAAAAATTAACGAAAATCTCTTTTTTCTTGTCTCTTTTTCGCTTTGAAATGATCTACATGACACATTCAATTACCACTAATTTGTTGTCCTGGTGAATACTGATTGGATGATGCGATAATTTGATAAGGACTAGTTCCCTGTGGTTGTGGCTTTATCTGTCCATGATAGGGTTGATTTGGCCGGTCTTTGACACATGCATCCACTGGTGCTCCATCGGGGAATCCAATCACCGTATTCACCACCACCACCAGCACACTGACAATCAAAATTCCTGCACTTTGTCGCATCATTGCAAGAGAGAAAATCTAAAAAAATTGAAAAAATATTAATTATATTCTCCCTATTTTTTTGGGAAAAAAAGATGATAAAATCCTGAATTTTTTCCAAAAAATAAAAGTGTTATGAGAATATCTCGGGAACTAATGGAGATACGCCTCTCTTGCTCTGAGACGGTTTTGTAGAGAATTTCAAGAGCTACAGAAAAGGATTGAAGCAAAAAGGACCTATCTCCATCAGTTTTGGAAATATTTAAAAAAAAATGAGGAAATTCCGTCGTGAAAAAGTAAGATAGGAAAAGTTGCTCTTTTTTTTGTCGTTCTTTGAGAATATCTCGGAAAATAAGGGAGATACCCCCTTTTTACCCCAGAATTATTTTGTCGAAAATTTTAAGAGTTACAAATAAGGATTCGAGCAAAATCTCCCTTTCTTGCTCAGTTTCAGAGATATTCTTAAAAAAACGACGAAAAAAAGGAATTTATCCTATTTTAACTCTTTAAATCTTTTCTTTTTCTTTTTCGAGAATATCTCAGGAATAGAGGGAGATATGTCCTTTTTGTTTCCACTCTTTGTTGGAAAGAATTTTAAGAAGTACAAAAAGGGATTCTAGCAAAAAGAGCGTATCTCCATTATTTTCCGAGATATTCACAGAAGAAGAATGACAAAATTCAGTAAATTGATTGGAAAAATTAAAAAAAGAATCAGCAATAGAGAGATAAAACAGAAAAATTCATTTTTTTAGTCTCTTCTTTTGAAAATCTGTCGGAAAATTAATGAATTTTTTCCCTTTTCAATTTTTTGTAGCTCTTGCGATTCTCTACAAGAGAGGGCAACCCGAAATTTTTAGAAAATTCACGAATATTCTCGAAAAAAATGGAAAATATTCTTTTCTTTTCACTTTTTTTTTTCACTATTTTTTTTAATTATCTCCTTTAAATCCGCTAAAATTCGAAATCAAATAAGAGATTTACAGAGAAAATTTCGAATACGTAAAAAAAAAATTTATTTCCTAAATTCTTAGAAATAGAGAGAAATTACACTGAAAAGGTCACCTGTCTCTGTGATTTGCAAAGACGTTTATATCACAGAATTGCTCTCACGATGTCCTCTTATAAGAACTGTCCTGAGTAAACTACACGGTTTGCCAACCATGGTAGAGCCGAGGTCGTACGTCAAAGTGATTGGAGATCCCACTTGCAGGTGTCTTGCCCTTCTTTTCTGAATAAAGAAAAAAAAATCGTTTATTTTTTTCTTAATCTGTTTTTTTTGTTACTTTCACTGCGAGTGAGATCGTTAGCGAGAGAGTTCAATGAATTTTTCGCTCTTTTGATTGAATTTTTGGGAGTTTCACAGATAAAAATCACTGAAATTTATGATTCACTCAAATTTATTCTAAAAAAATCTGAATTTCAATTCTTTTAATTGAAAGAAAAAGTTTATTTGAGAGTATCCCCATGAATAACGGAAATACGCCTTTTTTGGTTTGAAAAATTTTTGTAGAAAATTTTAAGAGTTACAGAATCATTTTAAGGCAAAAAAGGCAAGAAGAGTGAGATGAAAACGTTCTTAACCGTTGGAGTAACTGGGGGTAATTTTTACCGCAAAATTTTTTTTTGCCCTAATATATGATGAAATGAATGAAAATATTTGAAATACTCGGCTCCCAACGCTCATAAGCTTTCTTATCCAAATCAGCCGACTTTAGAGAATAGGTCAGATTTCGATTAATTTTTTCACCATCAAAAAATAGCTGAGGGGTTACACCACTGCCAAATTTTCGAAAAATCGATTTTTTTCTTGCTTCAAAAATTACTTTGAGCCTTCAAGAATATGGGCAAGAAAAGTTATGACCTGAAAGCCATTTTTTCCCATGAAATTTTGAATTTTTCCCAAAACATTTCTTCATATTCATAGCCTGAGTCAAAACTTCAATCGTGTTTTTCTCGAAACATGATTTTTCAAATTGGCACGCAGCATAACTCCAATAATTTTCATTATTTTCATTTAAATTTTCCATAGCATTTTGAAAACAAGATTTCAAACAGGAATACGTAGGAGATTTTCAAAAAATTGATTTGCACATTTTTCATTGATAAAAAAATGCCGGTTTTTTGGCCGAATTTTGAATTTTTTCATTTAAATGGTCACCAATTGCACAAAAAACAATATTTTTGAAATCCCCCACGTATTTCTGCAGCTATGTATATCTGGACTGAGCCAATTTTTTTTTTTCAATTGAAATTTGCATCAGTTACACTGTGAGCCGCAGAGTGTTTTAAATTTGAGAGGAGTCTCGCAAGAATGGCTCTTGTGTCGTCATTTTTTGTAATTTTTTGATGGTTTTTTTTTTCTGAAGACTCAAATATATGCTCAATCACTCCCTCAAATATTATTATTTTATTGTCTTGAGCTTGACAACAAAGTTGTTTTATTAACAAAAAGAAAAACGATTGAAATTCTTTTGTATCTCTTTGAGATCAGTCATTAATGAAGCTACGTTCATTGCATCAAGACGTTTATGGATTACTCTATGCTAACATATTGCCACTTTTTTAATAGACAAAAATATTTAAAAAAAAGTCTCTTCTAGGCTTTTACAGTGGTGTAACTCCTTAAATCAAACCAATGATGACTGTATTCAAAAGTACGTTATTTTATCTACAAAAAACCTCAGAACATAAATTCCGAAAAAATGCATAGTTCTTGAGATGTGGCATTCAGAAAATGGAGTTGGGTCAATTTGACTCCTTGTGTGCTCCGAAGTTCTATTCAGAGGTGTGTACTCCGAGGTTTAAAGAACTTTTCCATTGGAAAACGAAATAAAAACGTTCTCGCAAAAAACGCTCTTACGGAAAAACGAAATGCAAACGTTTTCGAAGAACATTGTTGCAGAAGAACGAAATGGAAAAGTTCTCAACAAGACCCCGAAAAATTCTCTTTGATATAATTATATCTCATTAGATATATTTAGATCTCGGAGAATGCAAAAACATTTTTATTCAACAATAGAATTCAACAATTCTATTAGTTCTTAAGATCTACCAAGATCTAAATATATAGGGAAGAGTGGGGCAAATGGACTTCGATGGCAATATGATTCAGGAATTTTTCTTGGAGTGAAGCACTTCATGAAAAAATCTGAAAAAAATGGGGAAAATACTTCAATAAGTCGACATTTGCGCTGAATTTTTTCAAATTTTTACGTAGACTCTTTCACCGTCAAAAAATGCGGAATACTTCACACTCAAAAGGTCCATTTTGCCCCGGTTTCCCCAATAATTATAGCTGATTCAGATCTGGGTTGTTCCGTTGTGGAGCTATCAAATCAGATCTGATCAGATCTACTAGCATAAATGTCTATATCTCTACAAATATGACATCATATTCACCGAGATATGACTATAAATCTAATTCTATCTAATTATTAACATTTAATGGGAATTAAATGTTAATTAGATTTTGAGCCCTGAAGGAGTCAGCAACCACTGACGAAACGTTGGCAAAAATATAAAAAGTTCTACACATTAAGTGTTGTCCATAATTCGCATTAAATGTTAAGGGGGTAGATGCACTCAGAAGCGTAAAAAAAGGCCTATTTTAAAAAATTTTTTTTTTACAGTAATTAAGTTTATTTTACAAAATAAATTATACAGAGTTTTTATACAATGCTTTAACTTAACATTTATGAAAAAAAAAAAAAAAATACATATTATTTATTAAAATATCGCCATATCGGTTGGATCCTCTCCCGCGAGTAGTACTTCGCGGTGGCCATCACAACAGCCTTCTGGATCATCTGAATTCGAAAAACCAAGGTGAAACCTTTAGTTTAATAACAAATCCAGTCTTTAATCGAAGGATATTGATTTTTGTTAACAATTACTATATTTTTTAAACAATTAACTTTTAACATTTTATCGAAAATCAGAGTCCAAAGTTTCGAATGCCACCATTTTGTAAATTTTCAAAAAAAAAAAAAAAGCTTCGATTAAAGACTGGATTTATTATTAAACTAAAGGTTTCACCTTGGTTTTTCGAATTCAGATGATCCAGAAGGCTGTTGTGATGGCCACCGCGAAGTACTACTCGCGGGAGAGGATCCAACCGATATGGCGATATTTTAATAAATAATATGTATTTTTTTTTTTTTTCATAAATGTTAAGTTAAAGCATTGTATAAAAACTCTGTATAATTTATTTTGTAAAATAAACTTAATTACTGTAAAAAAAAAATTTTTTAAAATAGGCCTTTTTTTACGCTTCTGAGTGCATCTACCCCCTTAATAATTGATAAATGATGAACTCAAACGAGGAAGTATATTCTATCTAATGAGATACAATTATATAGAAAAAAAAAAAATCGGGATTTTCTCGCAGAAGAACGAACCGAGAATGAAAATGAAAAACCGTCTAAAGAACAAAATGCGAACGGTTTAACTCAATTTGATTGATAAAATTCATTGTCATTATACTGAAATTTCGACAGATTTCTATTAACATTAATAGCATTTTTACATAACAAAATATTGATTTACAGGTTGAGCAATGTGTACATATGCTTATGAGTTATAGTCCAAGCCCGTGGACTTCAACATATATTCGGGAGTTGGAACTTTTTTATTGCAAATTTGTTTATAACTCTTGCAATTTTTCATCTGCTAATAAAACATTTTAATACATTTTTCTAGACCTCATCCCGAATCCAATAAGCTATCGCTCATATCTTTAGCAGCTATTACAAGAATTGACGCGTTTTTGAAGTTGTGAAGTAGACTAATAATACTTGAGAGTTGTGCAGAGATAACATAAAACTAGTTTTGGCAGTGAATGAGATTTGCAAGGAGAAAATAGGTAAAAACAAAACTCGTATTATATTGTCAACATATTCATAGTCAAGGCCTTTCTGCAATATTTGTTAGTTCTACACTCCGAGAAATTCTCTCGTTGACCTTTTTAATTTTCCTGTTTCGCATGGTCGATTATCACGATTTTAAGACCAGCCCACACTTTTTTTTTACTTTTTGCTTATTTAGAGCATCGATATATAAATATTTACAAAATATACAAACAGAAGTCAGTAAAAAAGCATCTATTAAATATCTTATATTGCGAGTTTATGCTGCTTTATTCGAGTCTCGCATCTCTAATTTATTTAATTATGTTTCTGTTGGCTATATTACATTATTTTGATATTTGGGGTACCCTGTTGTGGGTGTAGGTATTCTGTGTTAGTTGATATAGAAAAAGTTTAAAAAGGAAACTGCAATTTTGTGGTGTTCTGTTGGATAAAGAAAACTACTTTTTTTGTATTTGATTTTAGAATGATAGATCATATTATATCATAGCAGGTCTACTGCTTCTGTTTTTTTCCAAAATTCTGTAAATTTACATCAAAATGTGCAAAAAACGCAAAAAAAGGGTGTACACTAATGAAATTTTGCGAGTCAATGAATAATGATGTCACTGAAAAAAGCGATTTTCAGAAAATTACCTATAAATATTTGAAGAATTGATTTTAAAAAAATTTGAACCACTTCGTTCAATTGGAGTGTCCATTTTACCCCACCTTTCCCTATGAACTTTGCAAAAAATTAACTTGAAGAGTGTCTTTATTGAGCCTAACAAATCCTACAACAATATCGTTATCAATAGTCTCACAAAAAATTTACAAAAAATCGATTTTTCTTTGGTTCAAAGTGGAATACTGCTTCAATTTAAAAAATGATTTTTTTTTTAATCTATAAAATGAATTAATTAAAAAATTTATTAATTATAGCAAATATTTCCTAAAAATTGGGCTCTTCTCCCTCCAATTAGTTTTCCCTTTTTTCTTATTCAATACTGACTTCTTGAAGAGAAAATCGACGTTCTGGTACGATGAAAGGAACTTATCGGATATCGACAAATTGAATGTGGCTATTAGTTCCAGCTTGATTGATTGTGGTATTGTCACTCATACAATTGACTTCTCCTTATCGATAGAATTGAAAACTCACCACTTCACCACGTGGCATTACAATGTGATTGAATGAGACATCATCCATTTTATTTTTATTATAACATCGTCGTCCAAGAGCGAAAAGGGCGTAAATGATTCACGTTCCTTATCCTTTTACGCCTTTTTCACTCTAGACCGATTTGTTTTTTTTTTCTTTCGATGATAAACATTTCGTTCCCAAGTACCATAATGGACCCAGTTATCGGACATACCCCAGTTTGCGGACGCACACTGAGAAACAAAATTCATGTACCGAAAAAATGACCTTTTAACAAAATTTCCCTTCACAATTTTTATATCTATATATATTGAAATTTTCTGGAGTGGAGTAAATTTTCGTCAACTAAGTAAATTTTCTTACAACAAAAATTTTTTTTTTCTTAGTGTAGCGGTAAATTATACTAATAATTAATATTCATGTGAGAAAATCAGATTTTTCAATACTTGCAAAGTCTCAAAAATCAACTGAATTGTTTGATTTACTCAAGTGAAATTTTTTTGTCATTTCAATAATTCAATTCGAACTGTCCGAATACTAGTGCCATTCCATCAATTGTCCGGTAACTGGTGCTTTCATGGTAATTGAGTAATGAAGAGATGATAAGAGTAGACAAATCCACTGATTTTCGTGATAATTCTGAGAAGAATATAAATCGGGCTTGAAATAATAGAGATCCGCTCTTTTTATTCTAATATTTTTTCTGGAACTCTTGATATTCCTATAATAAAGGATTGGGGTGAAAGTGGCGTATCTTAGTTTCCTCGATTTTTTGCAAAAAAATGAAAATAAAATGACAAAATGTTATCACCTTAGAAACAAAGTGGCGTAAGTGCTATATATAAGCATATCACTTACGCGACTTGGTTTCCAAGGCGATGATGTCCATCCTTCGGATATGTAGCACATCCTCCCCCCCCCCCCCCTCCACCCTACTCCGCCTGCACCTAATGCATGTTACATGTAATTCCCTGCGATAGCACAAAACGAAAAACTAAATAAATATTTGAAAAAAAAAGAAGGAAAAAGTGAAACCCTGCGTGACAGTAAACTCCATTGCGTGTTTTTCTCTCCCCTATAATCCTTTGAGTCACCCATTTACTCATACACCGGCAACTCGGCATTTTCCATAACATTTTTGTGGCCACGGGGCAAAATGGATCGGTAGGGTAAAGTGGTTCTGATTTTTTTTGGGGGTGGAGGGATGGATGAAAAATTTTGAAAAAATTCAGTAATGATGGAGACATATTGTGATATTTTCCTGAATTTTTTCAGATTTTTCCGATGAACCGCACTTTCAGGAAAAAATCTTAATCAACTTTTTTCACGCCGATCCATTTTCGAAAGGTTTTATCGACATGTTTAATATATATATCTATATATGTACATATTCACCTCTTCAATATATATATATATCTATATATGTATATATTCACCTCTTTTATTTTTTATATACCATTCTAAATTCATATCACACTCTTCTCGTTTTGCATGACATTTCATCGATTTTTTTGCTCACGAGGGAGAAAAAAAATTGAACACAATCCCTCATAAATGAGACACGTTGGGGAATTTACGTGAGCGTAATCCATTGACTTTTTACGCAATCATTCAATTATTTTGATGAAAGGTTTTTTGTTAATTTTATTTAATTAATCTTGGAATTTCTTTTTTTCGTCTAATTATTGAATTAATAGCGGAAAAAAAGGGGAAAGAATGATTCAGGATTTTTTAGGGGGTGAGAATGTTCTTGAAAAATTCTGGAAAAATTCAACGAAGATCGAGATATATTGCAGCATCTTCAGGAATTTTTTCAAAATTTTCAGTGCAGATCTTCATGCTTAAAAAAATTGTGATTCATTCGTTTCTCATAGAAGGACCACAAATGACTAATTTTAGTGAAGATTCAGGATTTTTTCGGGGGGTGAAGGCGTACTTAGAAAATTCTGAAAAAATTCAACGAAAATTGAGACATGCTGGAGTATTTTCAGGAATTTTTTCAAAATTTTCAGTGAAGATCTTCATGCTTAAAAAAATTCTTATTCATGAACTCTTCACGAAGGGCCTAAAAATGACTAATTTTGATGAAAATTCAGGATTTATTTGGGGGGTCAGAGGAAGGAGGGTGAAAGCCACCCCAAAAATTTCCCAAAAAATTCACCAACAACTTAGACATGTTGGAGTATCTTCATGAATTTTTACCGAATTTTTCGTCTAGCCCTTCATTTTCTAAGAAATTATGGTTCACTCGCTCTTCATAAAAGACCTAAAAACAAATAATTCATTTAATGAAAATTCGGGGGTTTTTGGGAGGTCAATGGCTCTCCTGAAAATTCTAAAAAAATTCACCAATAATGGAGACATGTTGGAGCATCTTTGGGAATTTTTTCAGAATTTTGCAAGGAGCCCTTCACTTTTGTAAAAATCCAATTCGCCCTCTTTTCATAAAAGATCCAAAAAATAAATAATTCATTGCAATGCAATTAGGAATTTTTTCAGGGATGAAAACCTCGCCTGAAAATTTTGGGAAAATTCATCAATGTTAGAGACATATTAGAACATCTTCGTGAATTTTTTCAGAATTTTCCGTAAAGAGCTTCATTTAAACAAAAATACAATTCACTCGCTCTTCATAAAAGACCAGAAACAAAATAATTTATTCAAATGAAAATTCAGGACTTTTTTGGAGGTGAAGAAGTCTCCGAAAAATTCCAGAAAAATTCACAACAATATAGATATACTGCAGTATTCCCACGAATTTTAACAGAATTTCCTATTCAGATCTTCACTTAAAAAAAAATCAAATCCATTCGCTCTATATAAAAAAATACGAAAAAAAAAATTATTGAAATAAAAATTCAGGATTTTCCGGAAGGTGAAGATCTTTCCGGAAAATTCCCGAAAAATTCATCAACGATATAGATATACTGCAGCATTTGCAAGAATTTTTGCAAAATTTTCTGTGAAGATCGTCATTAAAAAAAAATTCAATTCACTCGCTCTTTATAAAAAATCCCAAAAAAAACAGTTTATTCATTCCAAATTTCTTTTATTTCAATTTAAAAAATTACAGTTCAGTACAGCTGAATGTTAAAAAAAACATAAATATCGTACAGAAGTTAGTTAGAACTGAAAAAAATACCACTTGCACGGAAATTGTCAAGGGAATGTTCCCGTCAAGCCGCATTGTCCTTGATGAAATCAGCGTCTGCATTATAAAGACTCATTAAAATCATGGGTTTCCACGTAATTACAATCATTCCGAGTTCTTCTAGCACTGAATAACAGTTCAATGATAGTTGGAAAAAAAAATTGTATTAACTGAAGAAAAAAAAAAAGAGACACTCGACGATGAATGATGAACACACGCATGGAATGATATTTATGAGTTTAAATTTGTTTGATTGTGTAATTAAAGAAAAAAAAATTTTAATTATTCGTCCTTCGAGCTGGACTCGATGTATTCCTCATTCTCAACGACCTCGATAGCACTGGAACGTGGAAACCATCCTCTCACACGTATCTTGGGATCATTATTATCAGAATTCTTCTCACCAAAGAGCCAGTGCCTAGAATTTTAATTTGATTCAATTAAAAAAAGAAATTAAAAAAAAAATGGAATTTGTAATCTTTCAAAAATTAATCTCGAGTATTTTTGGAAATTGAAAAGAAAAAACAATTGGAAATTAACGAAATAAAATAGAATACAAAAGAAATATTAACGAAACATCTGGAAATTTGGAGATTTTGAAATTTTTGGTGATTTTTATAGATTTCATGCATATTAAATATTTTTCCAAATTCTTGTCCGAATGTTTTTCCTTTGAAAAGAAAATTGTTTCATCTGTGAATGTCTCGAGAATTCTCGGAGGAAAGAAACGGCTGCAAATTGACGAAAAATCTGGAAATTTGCAGATTTCAAGATTTTTCGTGATTTTTACAGATTTTTGGTAAATTCAACATTTTTCAAATTTTTTTTCCAAATTTTCCTTTGAAAAGAGAATTATTTTATCTGTGAATAACTCGAGGATTCTCGGGAATTGATAGAAAACAATTAAAAATTAACAAAAAATAAGGAAATTCTGAGATTTTCAAATTTTTCCAAACCTTTTTTGTGGAGAATTTCGAGAGCTACAAGAAAGGTTTACACGAAAATTCCGATATCTCTTTTCGTTTCTGAGATAATTTTTGAAATGTAATTATATAAATTACTAATGTTTATTTTTATTTTTCGTAAAAAATTGACATTGAGATTTTTTTCCTGTATCGAGAATTCAAGGATTTAGAAGAGTCATTCATGATGGCTCATGTTAGAAGGTTTATTCTGGAACGTCTGAAATTTAGTGGAGAAGGGGTAAAACGGAATAAATCGATTTTTCTTGTCGTTTTTCGAGAATATCTCGGAAAGTAATGGAGATACGCCCTTTTCGCCTCGAACTCAGTTTTTAGAGAATTTCAAGAGCTACAAATAAGGATTCAAGTGAAATCGCTCTATCTCGCCTAGATTCCGAGATGCTTACAAATAAACGATTAGAAAGATCGAAATTTTGCTGTTTTGCCTCTTTTTTTTCTATTGAATTTCATCATTTTTAAATTGTGAATATCTCAGACAATAATGGATCTATGCCCTGTCCGCCTAAATCCTTTTTTGTAGAGAAATTCAAGAGCTGCAAAAATCTTTCAAGGTAAAAAGGGCGTATCTCCATTAGTTTCGAGATATTCACCAAAAACTAATGACAAAAAAATAGAATTTTCACTTTGAATTTGTTTTTTCGCCAAATTTTTCAATTTCAGATCGAAATTTTTCAATTTTTCATCGAAATATTTCCCAAATTTTCTACCGTTTTGTTATAGGAAATTTTGTGATTTTTTCGAAATTTTCTTCTATTTCTCTCGGAAATTTCTACTAATTTTTTTTTTATTTTTCTTCTCAATTTCGATTTTTTGATGGATTTTTTTTTGTAAAAATAGCTTTTTCAAGTATTCACCGTCGCCAACGTGTTACTGTCACGACATCACCGGCCCCAAGCTTGATTCTCGGCTCGTCTGTGCATGGCGGATGACAAACTACTCTCCATCCATAAGTGATTGGAATCCAGGAACCAGATACATTTGATATCACACGATATCTTCGTGCTCTACGGCGTTTCTCTTGTTTCTGATAGCCCTGCTCTCTCTTGAAATGTTAAAAATAGATGAGTTTGAGGTTTTTAGGTCAAAATGACCTCGAAAAGCCTTATCTAAGAATTTTTTTTTCAGATAAATTTGAAAAATGGATTTTCTTGCATTACGATAGAATGAAAGGGACAATGTTTCAGGATTTTTTTTGGGATGAACTCGTTACTGGAAAATTCTGAAAAAATTCAGCAGCCATGGAGATATGTTGGAGCATCTTCAGGAATTTTTTCAAAATTTTCCATGGGGTTTTTCGCTCTAAAAAAAAATTAAATTCACTTGCTCCTTCTGAAGGACCCGAAAATCAATAGTTCATTGAAATTAAAATTCAGGATTTTTTGAGGGATGAAGTCTTCCCTGGAAAATTTCTGGAAAATTCAGCAACAATGGAGACATATTGTAGCAATTTTTCCAGAATTTTCCATACAGCCCTTCCCTTTCAGAAAAATTTGATTTCCTCTCTCTGCATAAAAGATCCAAGAAAGAGTGCTTCATTTAAATGAAAATTCAGGATTTTTCAGGGGTTGAAGGCCTCGCCAGAAAATGCTGGAAAAATTCAGCAACAATGCAAACATGTTGGGGCATTTTCAGGAATTTTTCCGAATTTCCCCTAAAGCTCTTCATCCGAAAAAAATAAGATTCCCTCTCTCTCTCTCTCTCTATAAAAGACCCCAAAATAAATAATTTATTTAAATGAAAAGTCAGAATTTTTTTTAAGGGTTGCAAGCTTCTCCAGAAAATTCCGGAAAAATTCAACCACAATATAGATATACTGGAGCATGTTCAGGAATTTTTTCAGAATTTTCCGTCAAGCCTTTCACTCAAAAAAAAATCCAGTTCACTCTGATTTCCTTTTTTCTTCTATTTTTCTCTAGAGACTCATATTATTATTATGTGATATACTCACAGTGAGTGTGTATTGATCACAGCCCTCTCGTACAGGCCATATAATGCCGTCTCCATCAGGTACACAGTGCCACTTGAGTACTTGCCTAATATTGAAGTACCGGTTTATTGAATAAGGATGAATAAATTTTTCATCAGTGCCATATCTCCGATACGCTGCTTTTTCAAGTATCCAATCCTCAATTCCTGTCGTATTCCGAATTATTGCAGATAACTTGAAGGAAAATATTAAAAAAAAAAAAGAATTAATAAAAAAAAAAGAAATTCAAAGAAAAAAATTATAAAATTCACAAATGATTTTTTTTGTCGTTTTTTTAAATATCGCGGAGACTAAGCGAGACGGAGCGATTTTTCCCGAATCTTTTTTTTTTGTAGCTCTAGAAATTCTCTACATAACCATCTCTAGGCAAAAAAGACGTATCTCCATTAATTCTTGAGATATTAAAAAAAAAACAAATGATAAGATTTAATTAAAAAAAGAAATTTTTGATTTGTTTTTCGACATTATCTCGGAAAATAATGGAGATACGCCTTTTTTGCTCTGGACTTGTTTTCTAGCTCTTGAAATTCTCAACAAATAATGATTCATGCAGAATCGCTTTATCTCACTTAGTTTCCGAGATATTCTAAAAAAAAAACCCAATCACAACTGAAAAATCAATTAATTTAATTTTTTAATCTTGTTCGAAAAAATTTGAATTTTGAACAAATTGATTCTTTAATAATTTACCGGCTCACCTGAAAATAAAGCAACATTCCAACTGCAAAAACAACGCCGATAGAAAGACCAATTGAAAAAACAACAATGACTAGAGTGAATACAGATGGTGATGGAAATGTATAATTTCTTCTTGATAAAACTGTCATTAGCCAGCAGATTAAAATAATTGTAGAGACACAGCATCCACCAACTGCACTAGCTAAAAATGCTGTAAAATGTCCGTGATTGTAGTGTCCAACGCAATTATTTATCCATGGACAGTGGTGATCCATCTTCATTACACAGCGACCACCTGAAACAGTTTTTTTTCACGTACTTGATAAATTGATGAAAGGAAATCTCCTGAGTCATTAAGTTTAGGACAATCTATCATGATGATACTTTTTTAGAGGGTTCAATTTTTTATAACAAAAAAAAATCGATTTAACAAAGATAGAAGCCTTTAATTTTTTTTTTAATCTAAATTTCTCAATTTTTGATAGAAATTTTTCGATTTTTTCAAAATATTCTACCATTTTTTTTAAATCGAAATTCTGCAATTCTTTAACATTTTCTTTAATCTCATTCGAAATTTTATAGCATTTTTTTAAATCCAAATTCTGCGTTTTCTTCGTCATTCTCTACCCTTTTTCTCATTCGAAATTCTGCGTTTTTTTCGTCATTTTCTACCATATTTTCGAAATTTAGTCCAGTTTTTTTAAATCGAAATTTTGAAATTTTTCGAAATTTTCTTTAATTTCTTTCAAAATTTTCTAGCATTTTTTAAAATTGAAATTCTGCGTTTTCTTGGTCATTTTCTACCATTTTTCCGAAATTTTCTACCATTTTTTAAGAATGGAAATTTTACGTTTCTCGAGATTTTTCGATTTTCTTTCGAAATTTTCTTCCATTTTTCAAATGAATTATTCGATTTTTTTTCGAAATTTCCCTCCATTTTTTCTTCAAATTTTTGTGGAATGTCCTTTCATTTCTTTTTTCTAAATTAAATTTTTATTGTTTCTTCCAAAATTCCCATTGATTTTTTATTTTCACTTTTTTCTCAGGAATCTCCAGAATTTTCCCGAATTTCAATAATTATATGAAATTTTTTTTTTTCTTATTAAAATTATATGAAATTAATTCAATGATTTTCTTTTTCCAATAAAAAAAAACTAATAATTCTTCAATTTCTTCCTTTCGCGTTTGTTCAAAATTGTAAAATTTGAATAAATAATAATAATAATTACATTTTCGACAGTGATGGGATCTAGGCGCCTTATAGCCCTCGCAAACCCTGCAATATTGTAAATACTGCGTATCCTCCAGTTTTTCCTGGAAAAAAATAATTTAATAAATTTTTTTGTTGCAATAGAAAAGAGATAAATTGAGTGGAAAAATATTAATAAAATAGTGAACTTACGGGTGTCCACTTTAGGGGAAGATAACCGGGTCCCTCGTAAATTGCTGTTATGAAGTGATAAATTGTCGATCCGCTCAGAGTAAAGAATACTAAAAAATTGACAGCACCTGAGAAACTCTCTTGGGGGGACCACCACTGTCTGCTGCAGTGAATTGTCATCAGTGTTATGATTTTAATTATTGCTGAAACAGAACACACATGAATCATATAATATTCATTTGGGACAAATTAGGAAAAGGGCGTATTTCCATCATTTACTGAAATTTTTATCAAAAAAGTTGATGAAAACAATTGATTAATTCTGTTTTACGTAGTAGGTGAAGGTGGGGTAAAATGGGCAAATTCCAATTGAACGGTTCGACTTATAGATTTTCTCATGATTCCATCGGAGAGCTGAGAACATTTTAGATGAAAAATATGAGTCAAAAATATTTTTTTTTTCAATTTTTTGAAAATTTCATTTTTTTAGCCAAGTTTTGAAGGGGTATTCCGCTCGAAAATCGAAAAATTCACTTATTCGGCGATATAAGCGGTTCTGTTGGTCGTAGCGATCTGGAGTTCATCTCAAATGGAAGGTGAGCTCATTTCTCAGCGATTTATGTGGTTCAAATTTTTTAAAATCAATCTTTCAAATATTTATAGGCCATTTTCTGAAAATCAGTTTTTGCCCTATAAGTACTTAAAAGATTGATAATTTCTTTTTTAAACCACATAAATCGATGGAAAATGAGCTCACCCTTTATCTAAAATCAGCTCTAGATCGCTATGTCCAATAGATCCCAAAATATACGCGAAAAACTGAAATTTTTCAAAAACAAAAGGATTTGACCTTCAAATCTTGAGGGAAAAGTAGAATTTTTGAAAAATTCAAACAAATAATTTCTCACATATAATTTGTATGGGAAATTTCTTCAGCTTCCAACTGAAATCATCAGAGAAAACCCATCTCTGATATTTCCATTGATTTCAAGTCATTTTCATGGTATAGAATACTAAAAAAGAGATTTTCACAAAAAACACAAAAATCTAGTAGTAAAAAGGTAAAACAGAAGTCCATTATTTTCATTAATTTCCCTCAAATATTTTCCAATCTACTAGAAATACACCCTTTCTCCCCACTCCATTCTCGCAGCTCCCAAAATTCTACCTAAAAAATCATCAGCTCACGAAGGTCAAATCTCCATCAATTTCCTCAGTATTCCCTCAAAAAGCGCAAAAAAACATTTTTCCTTTCCATTCAAATTTTCGCGCGCTTTGGAATGCACCTCTCCTCTTTCACCCCCAAGAGTCATCAACCCAAGAAGGGCGTATGTCCATGAATTTCCTCAATTTTTTATGTATTTAACTCAATTTCCTCGATATTCCCTCAAAAAGCACGAATATCCCGTTCCCCTTTTCCATTCGAATTTTCCCGCACTCGCAAGTCCCCCTCTTCCTCCCCGAAGAATTATCACCTCCCCTCTTTCTCCCCTCGTTCCCCTCAAAAAATTATCAACCCAAAAAAATCATATCTCCAATTATTTCTTCTATATTCCCCAAAAAGCGCAAAAACTCCATCTAAATTCGCCTCTGCATTTAAATTTTCCCGCGCTTCAAGATCCCCCCTCCTCTTCTCAAAAAGAATCATCAATTCAAAAAGATCGTATCTCCATCAATTTTCTCGATTCTTTTCAAAAAAAAAAAAAATACATGACGGGTATTCCCGCAAGAGTCGCAAAAACTGTGTTTTCCCTCTGCATTCAAATTTTCCCGCGCTCCAAAATCCCCCCTCCTCTTCCCAAAAAGAATCATCAATCCGAAAAGGTCGTATCTCCATCGATATCCTCGATTCTTTTCAAAAAAAAAAAAAAAAAAAAAATACATTGCAGATATTCCCTCAAAAGACGCAACAACTCTATCTTCACTCCCCATTCAAATTTTCCCGCGCTCCGAAATGCACTCCCCCCCCTGTTCTTCCCAAAAAAATTATCACCTCCCCAAACAATTATCAGCCCAAAAAAAGCGTATCTCCATAACTTTTTTTTAAATTCCCTCGAAAGCCGCAAAAACTCCATTTCCCCTCACCATTCAAATTTTCCCGCGCTCCGAAATGCACTCCCCCCCCCCCCTGTTCTTCCCAAAAAAATTATCACCTCCCCAAAGAATTATCAGCCCAAAAAAAGCGTATCTCCATAACTTTTTTTTATATTCCCTCGAAAGCCGCAAAAACTCCATTTCCCCTCACCATTCAAATTTTCCCGCGCTCCAAAATCTCCCTCCCTCACCGCGCCAAACTTCAAGATGAATCCATCAACACAACCAAAATAGCCAAGATGCAGTGATTCTTAATTTCCCATATTTTCATCAAAAACAATCCCCCAAAAAAACGCATTAATTTAAAGTGCAAGTGCTCGAGATGAGGATCTAAAAGTGCCGAAACATCCCAATGAGTTACGTGACCTCAAAAAATACGTTAAAAAAGTCAGAATATCATTGGAGCCGAAAAAATAACCTAACTCGCTCAATTCCGGTGTTGAATTCGCTCTAAAAACTTCAATAAGAAGAGATAAAACAAAAATAAACTCACCCAGAGCAGTAAGTGGTCCCCAGTGGCAAATTTTTCTCAATGGACCGATGCACATTCTTCTAATATTAAGTACCACCAATAAATATTCCCAGTCATATCCGCATATCCACGAAAAATATAAATCAAAATTTTTATTTTTATTTTTAGTATTTTTGAAGGAAATCAACGAGTTGAGAAACACTTTTCACTGCCTGGAATTCTTTTTCCTTCTGTTTTCAACTGAATTTCTACGATTTTACGTGTGTTGGCAACACTGGGGATAGAAACATCGCACGAACAATCAAACTTGTGTTTACGGGAGAATTTTCCAAGGACGGGATAATTTTCTGATAGAATTTTTCGTTATTTTTGTTGTGAAAACGTTTAAATTGAGGTTAATTAGAAGCGTTTTTCCTTTTTTCTTTTTTCTGACGATAAGAAGGAAGATAACACGCTTTTTTTGAGAATGTTGACGAGGAAGGTTTGAGTCGATTTATTTGATGTTTTGAAAATTTTTTGAATAGGGGCTATTCTTTTTTATTTGCGTTGGGGGGAGGGAGGTGGAATTTTTTTGATGGACTTTTAAGATGTTTTTCTTTTGATTTTGGAGAGTTTGACGGTTATTGGTTAAATATCTCGAGAACTCATGAGTAAGGTCGTGAAGTTCCACGTCTAAAAAGTCTGGTAAAGTTGCTTAGCAATCAAAGTTTATAAATATTATGGAATGGAACAGATCATCATACAAACGTAAAACAGGCGCTCTGAAGTTTTCAATTAAATTCGAGAGATTATGAGCTGTACTTTTGGGAATATCTTGAGGTGCACTTTTAAACACATCTCAAGGTGCACTTTTGAGCACTTCTCAAGGTGCACTCCCAGGGACACCTTGAAGTGCATTCTCAGGGCTAGCTTGAGGTATACTTCCGGAGATATTTTGAGATACATTCTCCAAGAAAATCCAAGACAAGTTCAAAATTTGCCCGAAAGTATACTTCAAAGTGTATAAGAAGTGCACCTCAAGATGTTCTTAGAGGTGCACCTCAAGCTATCCTCAAAAATATACCTCAACCTCTGCCCCCCATTGAATAAAAATTTTTTTTTTTTTTTTTGAATAATATTTGGCTCCCTTTGATTATTTATAAATCAGAACATCCGAATTAAAGCTGTTAATTACGACCATATTTTTAATTTATTGCAAATTCAGTTAGTCGAATTCCAAGTGTCAAACCTCATTTTTGACATTATGATACAACAGCTTCATTTTCCAATATTTACAGATTTTGTTTTTTTAGCAACTATATCAGATTTTTTTAGACGTGGAACTTCACGGCCTTACAGATCAGGACAAGCTCTATTTCTCTGAGGTGGTTTTCTAGGAAACCTCAAGGGCTGTAAAAATGGATTCAGATGAAATCGTTCTATGCCGCTCAATATCAGAGCTATTCCCGAAAAACGAATGAGAGCAAGAATAGATTCATTTTTTCCTCATTCAATTTATCATCGATAGTTTATTGAGAAGATCCAGTAAATTAGTTAGTTTTTGGGGAGACCCAGTAAATTTCGAATTTTCAAACCCATTGTTTGGTAATAATTATGATTTTTTGCATTAAATATCAGAAGCATCGACTCCCTAATGTCTTTTCCCAGTCGTTGCCACTCTTCTATCATAAAAATATCGATAAATATCGTCAAACAATTAGTTCAAAAATTTGATATATACAAGAGGTTCTGTTACCCCTTAACTAATTAAGATAAGCTCTTTTTGCCTCGAAGCTTTTTTTTTTGGAGAACTTACAAAAGCTGCAGAAAAGGATTCGGATAAAAGTGCTCTATCTCGTTTAAATACCGAGCTCTTCTCCAAAAAAAAAAAAAAAAAAAAAAAAAACAAAGTCGAGAGTGAATCTATATTCTCTTGGAAAATTCAATTTTTTGCTGATTGTTTTCTGAGAATATCTCGAAAAACATGGAGAGACGTCTTTTTTTTATCCTGAAGTGGTTTCGTAGAGAATTTTAACAGCCAAAAAATAAATAGATTCAGGTAAAATCGCTCTATCTCACTTAGTTTCCGAGATATTCTCCAAAAACGACTAATAAAATAAAATTATACCATTTCACCTCTTCACCATGATACTAAAAATAGCAAACATCTGACAATTGAAAAAATAATATCTTCGGAAGAAAATAAATGATTCAAAACATAAATGGAAATTGAGATTTTTTTTTCATCCATTTTTATATTTTCCACTACATCTTTGGGAGATATTAGATGTATTTAATTTTATAGAATCAGTGGAAAATTTTAATCCAACTTGTTTAACACTACGGGCGAGTGCTCTGTCCAATTGAGCTACTCAGGTAACATCATCATTCATTCAGCAGAATTTTGTATTAGCATATTGACATTCTCGAAATTCTCCTCTATGAGAAACCTAGAGGGACTGAATGAGTGAAAAATGCTGCCTGAGTACTGTTAGTCAAATTTCGAAAAAAGGAGATTTTCATGGAATTGAATTTCATGAATATAATTCAAATGAAATACAAATACCCCATTTCACCTCTTCACCATAACACTAAAAATAGCAGACATCTGATAACTTCTTGAAGTTTATTTCTCTGCCGAATAAATTATTTTTCATGAAATGAAAAAAATATGCACATGGTTAAAATTAAAAAAATTATAGATGCAAATTATTCAAAAATATTTTAAATAGTAATTTCTGTGTTTAAAAAAATGCAAAAAAATAGTGAGATATCTACTAATTTCATTATTATTTAAATCTATGATCATCTTTTCATCGAATCAAATTATTCATCGAAGTAAAAAATAAAAAAAATTATTAATCTCTCCATTGTCTCGTTTTAGCAGAAGAAACTCGCGGATTTATTTACGCCAAAGACGCCACGTGCAAGAAAACCATTACCAAGAATGCTGAAAGCTCCACATAATCCGATTAATCCATCGCGCCGAGAAGCATCGAGATCTCCCGCGGAGTCTGAGGAAGAAGTGGAGACGAGTGAATCGGAGGATGCAGGAAGTCTAGAAGATTTGCGATGTTCCAGTACACGTGAACGGTCTCCAATATTATTAACACCATCACCAAGACCATTGAGAAGGTCCAAAAATGCTTCAGCAGCCTCTGAAATCTTCGACTCCTCCGATTATTCGGAGATAACACCAAAAAGAGCTGATAAAAGTGATCAGAGCTCTCCAAGATCTTCAAGAACTAAGAGCAGTCATTCCAACACTAACTTTTGCATAATGTGCTGCGTAGCTTTTGCAGCAGTTGCTCTAATATTGGCTGTTTTTCATTCTAACGCTCAAAATATAACAGTTTTCGATGAAAAAACACCGAATCGAGAAGAAATGCTCCGGGAAAATTTGGTGAATTTGGGGAAGAATATTGATGAAATCAAGGTAATAATCCCATTTAACTCCATTTTTTTATGCCGTATCAAAGATGATATTTTTTTACATTATTCTAAATTTTTTCATAATTTTTGTCTGTCCAGTTTATAAGATATGAATTATCAAAGTTACTGATAATGCTGTTAGTAGGGATGAAACGCCCTAAATCGGACAGAAATAACGAAATTACTAAAAAAACCATAGGGTTGATTCATTATTAAAAAACGATTGACGAAGAAAACAGCATTTTAACTGAATAATAGAAGAAAAAAATATTCAATTCACCGTATAGTTATTGAGAAATTTTAATTAGAAGAGAGTCGTAACTATTTGCCTCTCTCTCTATCTCATGCATGTGATAAGAGATTAGTAATGTAAAAAAAAAATCGAGAAACAAAGGAATAATATATTCACAAGCTGAAGATATGACTTTCGAATAGTTTAATCACTTTTACGGGTAAATCAAAGCACATCTTCCCCGAATTGTCAGCAATTAATTGAAGACTAATCTACAAATTCTCATTTTTTTATGTTTCATCGACTGTATTTGGGGATACTACCTTAAGGATAAATTTAAGCACCAGTATCCGGAAATTTGGCACGACATTGAGGCTGGTATTGCTGAAGTTCTCATGGATCCAAGAAGACCAACGGTTTTTTTATTCTTTTCTAATCAAGATGATCCAATGTTTTGCTTAGCTAAAATGATTGGAAACGCGAGTAAAGCTGCACTCGGTACTGATAACAATCTTTATCTGTCTCCCGAAAATATGGGAGAGGACTATGGATCGGTGATACAGAATTTTAGAGAAGCTATCAAACAGCAAAAAGTTGTGGTGAGAATGCTCCCTACTTTAATTGAAAATTTGTTTATTTTTGGATCATTGGTTGACAATGTTTCAAAAATTGAAAGAGATACGCCCTGTTTTTATCCAAATCCTCTTTTGTAGAGAATTTCATGAGCTAAGAAGAAGGATTAAGTCAACATCGCCTTATCTCGCTTATTTTCCAAAATTTCCTTAAGAATATGATGAAAGAAATTGATTTCGTCGTTCGTTTTTTTGAGAATGTTTCGAAAATTAATGGAGATACGGTTTTTTCAAATCGTAATTCATTTTTGTAGAGGATTTCCTGAGCTGAAAGAGAAGAATTGGGCCGAAATGGCCCTACTTCGCTTATTTTCCAAAATCTTCTTAAGAAACTGATGAAAAAAATTTATTCAATTATTCATTCTTTTGAAAATGTTCCAGAACTTAATGTAGATACGCCTCTTTTCTAGCCTAATTCTCATTGTAGAGAATTTCAAGAGCTGTGAAAATGGTTTTTGGGGGCAAAACCACCCTATCTCGCTTATTTTCCAAGATATTTCCTCAAAACGAATGAAGAAATTCAGTAGTGAAGAATAACTCGAAATTTTCTTCGTCAATTTTTTGAGAATATCTCGGAAACTAAGCGAGATAGCAGAATGTCAGTAGACACCTTTCTTGTAGCTCTTAAAATTCTCTACAAAAACCTTTTTGGGGCGAAAAAGGGCGTATCTCCATGAGTTTCCGAAATTTTATCCAAAAGATAAATGAAGAAAAAAACAATTCAGTAGTGAAGAGAGAAAACAAAATAACTCTTTTTTTCTCATCAAGCTTTTTCAAAATACCTGAGAAAATAACCGAGCAAGAGCAATTTTGCGCTAAAACTCTTTTGTAACTCTTGAAATTTTCTTCAAAAACAGATGAGTAATATCACCTTATCTCGCTTAGTTTCCGAGTTATTTCCTTAGAAATACCCTCAAAGATAAGTCGATTTATCCTGTTCTACCTCTTCATTACTGAATTTATTCTAGAAATCCTAATTTTTTTTTCTAATTTCTTTCAGATCGTGGAAAATCTCTTGGACATTCATCCAGAAGCTATAAAAGCCTTTCACAATTTGTGCGATCGTGAAAATCCAGCAGTACCAGAAGCCATTTACATTCTAACAATGATCGCTCATAATTACAAAAATGAATCGTACATTGAATACGTTGAGGAGCAATTAACGCGTCGATTAAGTGGAAAAGTTGATGGTGATAAGCTCCAGCCACTGATAACGAGAATAACTGATGCTGCAATTATTCACGTACAACCGGAGCCAAGTGTCAAAAGTTGCCCACTCCGCTATTGAAAGAAAAGTCCGTAATTTTTTGCAGAAAAGAAATCTTTTTTTAAAACGGAAATGATTAATTATTGAGATTTGAATAGGGACAGGTGAGGTAAAATGGACACATTTTGATTGAGCGGTCCAAGATAGGGATTTTTTAACGATTCCATTGAAAAACTGAGGAACTTTTGTGTGGAAAACATGGGTCGAAATTATTTTTTTGGAGCTTTTTGAAAATTCGAAGTTTTTGGTCGAGATTTGAAAGGGTTTGAAAGTTTTCCTTTCGAAAATCGAAAAAATTCACGTTTTTGGAGATATCTCCGGTTCTATTAGTCGTAGCGACCTGGGGGTCATCTTGAATGAAAGGTGAGCTCATTGCCCATCGATTCATGTAGTTCAAAATTTTTTTTATCGATTTTTCAATGACTTAGATCTGCTTTTTTGAAAATCCGTTTTTGCTGTTTATCAATTTAAAAAATCGATGATTCTTTTTAGAACTATATAATTCGATAGAAATTGAGCTCAACTTCCATGTGAGACTAGCCCCAAGCCACTACGACCAACGAACCACGAGCTATCCCCGATAAAGTGAAATTTTTCAAAAACGATAAGGATTTTACCTTCAGATTTTGACCAGAAAATCGGATTTTTGGTAAATTCAAAAAAATCAGTTCTGGCTCATGATTCTCATCAGAAATTTGCTTAGCTTTCCAATGGAAACAATCAGAAAAGACCTTTCTTCGATATTTCTATTGATTTTGAATGATTTTCATAAAATAAAACATCAAAACTGAGATGTGTCCCTTCTACCCCACCTTCCCCTACATTTTTAACTAGAAATTCTCAAAAGAAAGATTTTTATATGAATTATAATAAAGTATTTTGTACACTCGAGATTTTTATTCTATTCGTAATTTTTAATGAAATCGTGTAATAGTTTTTTTATTCAAAAAACAATTTTTTTATTTTTTTTTCGAGAAAAAAAATAGGAAAATTTATTAATTAAAATAAAATTGTCATTTCATAGTCATCAGTCCTCGTTACGTTTTATTACAATGTTTTGTTTTTCTCATTAAGATTTTCATTTTAAATTCATCAAATCACATGGCGTTCTAACTGCAATGAAATAAAATTGAAATAAAAAAAATTACATTTTAACATTTAAACTAATTAATTATGTAATAATATTATTTTGGTTAAATTCCATAAATGAAAAAAATAATAATTAGTTACGAAAATTCATAATTAATTGTGGATAATTATTTGATATTTTATTTCGAAAATAAGAAAAATAATTCAGTGTTGTGATGTCAAAAATTATTGATTTTTGATTATTTTCGAGATTATTTTGGAAACTAGTAGATTTTTAAGAAATTTCATGATTTCAATGAAAAATATTTTTTTATCTCTGCATTAAATTGAAATCTTCGGAGAAAACTCTGTTTTTTTGTTCAGTTTTTTTTTCTTTAAATTGAAAAATAAAATGTGTACATGGGCTTTTTCTTTTCAATTTATAAATTTATAATTATTAGTTTTGGTATCGTTGAATCTAAATAATAAATACATTTTATACAGTCGAATAGACGTTTGATACAGAATGTCCAGAGGGTTCTTCGAGGCCTATGTTGCCTATATTAACTAATTCATTTATAGGAGAAGGTGGGGTAAAACGGATACATGTTAGTTTTAGTGTTTTTATACTACGAAAATTACTCGGAATCAATAGAAATATTGGAGATAGGTTTTTTCTGAAGATTCCATTGGAAAGCTGAAGAAATTTGCCACGAAAATCATATGTCAGAAGTTATTTTTTGATTTTTTCAAAAATTCCATTTTTTCTTCAAGATTTGAAGGTGAAATCCTTCTGTTTTTGAAAAATTTAAGTTTTTCGGGAATATCTCGGCTTCTATTGGTCCTAGCGATCTCGACCTCATCTTAAATGAAAGATGAGCTCATTTCCCATCGATTTATGTAGTTTAAAAAAAAATGATCAATTTTGGAAGAATTTATAGGGCTAAAACTGATTTTCAGAAAATGGACTATAAGTATTTGAGAAATTGATTTTGAAAAATTGAACCACATAAATCGATGAGAAATGAGCTCACCTTTCATTTGAGACGAACCCCAGGTCGCTACGATCAACAGAACCGGAGAATTCGCCGAAAAAAGTGAATTTTTTCGATTTCCGAAAGGAAATACTCCTTCAAAACTTGGCTAAAGAAATAAAATTTTCGAAAAATTGATAAAAAATTAATTTCGACACATGTTTTTCACCTAAAACTTTCTCAGCTTTTCAATGGAATCATCAGAGAATCTCTGTCTTGAACCGTTCAGAATCGTCATATTTTACCTCACCTTCCCCTATTTTTAATTCCATTGATTGAAGAAAACATAGTGAATAATGAAAGATTGTTGGATTTTCGAAATTTTTATGATTGTCTTCAAAAAATCAGGAATTTTCGGAATGAAAAATGAGATGATGTTGTCAATATTCGTCAATTGGTTTACAGGGATGATTGAATGAGTGGAAATTAGTGATTTAATTAATTTTTAAATAATTAAAAAAAATAATTAAATCATGGAATTTGACATTTATTTTTTTGTAACTCTTTTTTTGTAGAATGTCTCAGAAATTAAAGGAGATAAAGCGATTTTGCATCAACAATTTTTCGCAGAGAATTTCGATAGCTACAAGAAAAATGATGAAGGCGAAATCATTTTATCTCGTTTAGTTTCCGGAGTATTGAAAAAAAGAGACTCGAAAAAATTGGGATTTTATTGTTTCATTTCTTCATTACTAAATTCTTTCATTCTCCTTTTGCAGATATCTCAGAAATTAAGCGAGATAGAGCGACTTTATCTCAATCCTTTTTTGTAGCTCGTGGAATTCTCTACGAAACCATATTAGGCCAAAAAGGGCGTATCTCCATTATTTTCTAAGATATTTTTAATAAATGAATGATAAAAGAAATGAACCTTGATTTCACTTCAAAATTACTCTTTTTTCACTCGTTTTTTGTAAATATCTCGGAAACTAACCGAGATATGTTTTTTTTGCCAGAATCCTTTTTTGTAGTTCTCAAAATTTTCTACAAAAAAGAATTCTTTCGAAATCGCTCCATCTCTTTTACTTTTCGAGATATTTTTAAAGAATGAATGAGAAAAAAAGTAGACTTCCAACAAAATTTTTCGAAATTCCTCAAAAAAATCATAAAAAACCCAAAAATTCACAATTTTCTCATTCTTCATTACTTACCACGACGAAAAAAGAAAATCAAACAAAAATAAATTAATCATAGACATGCTGATAGGCAAAATCTGCACATTTAAAGACCCTTTTTTTCTTCTCATTTCTATTATTTTGTTCTCGTTTGAATCACGATTTTTGTTTTTTGTATTTACAGTAAAAAACATTTGATTGGTCGTCTTACTTATTTTCGAATATAAGTAATCGCGTTATGTCACGTTGTCAAGTTAATCCGTTTGTAAATTCCTCGCAAAGAATTTCATCAAATTTTTTTTTTCTTCGATTTCTAGTAATTGAGTGGAATTTTCACACAATTATTCCGGGATAATTCACAGGATTAAATGAAAAAAAAAAATTAATTAAAAAAATTATCCAATTAATATTTTTTACTTTTTATTTTTTGAAAATAATAACAAAATCAAATATTTCAATAATAATAATAATAATAATAATAATAGAAGAAAAGTCGATTTTTTCCATTTTTCTCAAAAATTTATGAAAAATAGAGAAATGAATTATAAAAACATTTTTTATTAAATTAGCGTAAAAAAAAGAAGTCTCAAAAAAAAAATCCCTCTATTCTTCCCAAATTTCGAGTTTTTTTCATAAGAATTCGTGTCGCACATAATTTAATGAATTTTAAATATTAAGAAAAAAAAATCAAAACATTTCAAAATATTTTTATAATCAAAAATATATTCACAGAAATAATTCGTGCACAATTCATTCCACTCGACTACGAATCAATAATCATTATTATTATTATTATTATTATTGGCGAAAATTCCTTGAATCAGTCAGTGACGTCTGAGACTGTCTAACCATAGATATTCGTCAATTATTGTACATTCTACTTAAGCACTAAATTTATTGAATTGTCATTAATGTTCAATTTACTCCATTATGCAACGTCTTAAAGAAAACTGAGACAAAAAACTGACAAAAAAATTATGAAAAAAGGCAATTTTTTAATTTTACGTATTGTATTGAGTACTAAAAAAAAAAAAAAAATACGTATTCATGAAAACCTATACACTTGTTTTTCTTTTTTTTTTTTTAAACATTCTGCTAAATAATTAGTAAAGGAAGAAGAGAAAAATAGAGTAATGAGAATTAGTGACTCATTTTGAATAATAAACATTTAACATTTCATGTTATTTCTTTTTTCTTCAAATTCTTGTTCTTTTCGTTCCTTCTGACAATAAAAAAAAATTGTCTTGCCAGTATCTCTAAAATATAATTATCTTTTTTTTCATCAAAAACACAATTTTTTTTAGGTCTTGCAAAGAAAAAAATCACCAGAGTCACGATTTTTCTTTCTCTTTTTCAAATGAGTTTTTCATGCAAAAAAATAAAATAAGAATTAGTCATTTTTTCACCCGGAATTTTTCAATTTTCGATTTTTTCTTTATTATTTCGTCTTCTGGATTTTTTTTTTGCTGGTAAATTCGTGGAAATCATCACTGCAGACTTTATATAATGTTATAATGCACATCCCTCGATGGTAAATTAATCCAGTTTTTTTTTTCTTTTTCTTTTTGAGTTTAGAATTGGAAATTCTGCACTGGCATTTGCGATGAGTCTGGGGTATTAAATTGAAATTGTTGTCCTTGGGAATCAACACTTGGGGCAATTCTTGCATCCTCTTCCTCGGAACCGAAGTAACGTTCAATAATGTCAAATGCTTTTTGATAAATCTCCATGTTTTGGTGTGATTGGAGAAATTCAATTTTGTCTAGGCCTGAAAAAAACGATAGAATTAGAAATTTGAATTATTTAAGAAATATTTTTTCGAAGAAGATGAATTTCGATTGATTTCTATTATGGGAGATCATTCGAAATTGTTGCAAATATTAAAGATAGGTTTTTCTCTGATGATTCCAGTGGAAAGCTGAGAAATTTTCCGATGAAAACCATGTGTCCAGAATTGATTTTTTTTGAATTTTTACAAAAATTCTGTTCTTTCATAAATCGATGGGAAATGAGTTTACCTCTCATTTAAGATAAATCCCAGGTCACTACGACCAATAGAACCTGAGATATCCTCAAAAGAGTGAATTTTTTCGTTTTTAAAAGGGAAAACTCCTTCAAATGTTGGCCAATGAAATCAAATTTTCAAAAGGTTAAAAAGAATATTTTGACACATGTTGTCCACCTGAAATCTCCTCAGCTTCCTAATGGAATCAAGGGATAAGGCGATTCTGTCCTGAAACTTCTTTATAGAGAATCGCGAGAGTTACAAAGAAGAATTAGGGTAAAAAGAACGTATTCCCTTCAGTTTCCGAGAAATTCTACTAAAAATAGAATTGAAAAACAAGCGAGATACACCCTTTTTCCCTCTAATGCTTTATTTTAGCTCTCGAAATTCTCTACTAAAACAGTCTTTATTGAAAATCGTCCTATCTTCCTTATTTTCTTCAGAAGAACAATAAAGTACAAGAGTTAAATTACGAAATAATTCAATTTTCACCATTTCGTTGCCTTAGAGTCAAAAGGGCACAAGTCCTGTGCATAAGCATAGCACTTACGCCTGTTTGTTTCTAAGTCGATGATTTATTTCCCTCAAATATCTCAAAAGAACGTATGTACGTTCATTTTTTTCCCAAATTCTCTTTTGTAGCTCTTCAAGTCCCTCCAAAAAAGCCTCACAAGAAAAAGGGCGTATCTCCATTACTCCCCGAGATATTTCCGAAACCGAAAATCATATTCCCCCCCCCCCTTTCATCATTCCCCAAAACTCACCATAACACTCCTCAATAATAACAGTATACGGATTGACTCCATTATGAACATTAGCATCCTGTTCCCCGAGTCTCAGAATGTTCTCCAAGCCATTAAGCGCAACCTGTACGATTTTCGGGTCCATGACGGTCAGTAAATCACAAAGAGGCTGAATGCATCCCTGCATGACCAGATACCGTATCTGCTCTGGCGTCCCACCACTGGTAGCATTCGTGATAGCCCAAGCCGCTTCTTTCCTCGTCTTGAACTCAGCTTTTCCAAGAATCTCAATAAGTACTGGAAAAATATTGGCATCAATAACTGCCTGAATCTGCTGTGGATTTCCCGCCGTTATATTTGAAACAGTCCAGCACGCCTCTTTCCGGACACTTTCCCTTGACGACGACAACAGATGCAGTAGACAAGGTAATGCCGAACAATTTAATACAACTTGTGTCTGTACATCATCGCCAGTAACAATATTACCAACTGCTCTTAGTGCAGCACTAACAACATTATTTTGTTCATGCATTAGAAGTTCAACGAGACGTCTGCAGACTCCAGCATCAATGACCGCTTGTATTTTGTCATTTGGACCATCTGACAAATAGGAAAGTGCCCAGCATGCATCAGCTAATACATCGAAATCCGAGTGATTTAATAAATGTGCTAGAATTGGTAGACATGGTGAGACTTTTTGAAATGCAGGAGGTGGTGATTTGCCACGGCACAAATTTGACAATGCCCATACGGCATTGCGTGTCATTGATAAACGCGTTGTTTTCGATAATAGCTGCAGTAGTGGTGGGAGAATACCGCTGTTCAGAATGTGATCACGACACTCTGGACTGTCACCAGCAATGTTACCAAGTGCCCAAACTGCCTGTTCCTGGACGTCTTCATAAGAAGAACCCAATAGTGCTATGAACGTTGGAACTGCACCAGCTTCAATCACCATGTGTGTCTGTGGAGATGTGCCACTTGCTATGTTCGTTAGGGCCCATGCCGCCTCGAATTGAAGCGTACAGTTTGTGTCGTTCTTCAGGAACTCAACGAAACGTGGAACTATACCCGTTTGAATGACCTCGTCGATTGGAGGATTTGGCTCACGGGACAGAAGCTTCCGGAATTTTTGAGTGGCTGCTACTTGTTCCTCGACATTGTCACTGTAGAGATACTCTACCATGTCCTTCGTTATCACTGGTGGCTGCTGGAATTGCAGAAGATTTTAGATGGTTTTTGAAAGTACTCGATTTTGAGGAAATCTCTAGTTTTGGGGAATAGCGAGGAAAATGAGGGAGATGGAGCGATTTTGCAGTTATTTTTTCGTAGATAATTTTTTGAACTATAAAAGAGTATTATGGCGGAATCGCGCTATCTCATCTATTTTTTGAATTATCTTTAAGAAGAAAATTGAAAAAAATTGTTTTTTGGATTCTGCTTTTTTATTATTGAATTTTGTCATTATTTTTTCATTGTTAATATCGAGAAAAATGAGGAAAATAGAGTGATTTTGAAAGCTACAAAAAATGGATTGAGGCACAAAGGGCCTATTTCCATCAATTTGCGAGTTATCTTTGGAAAAAATTAAGGAGTAAAAAAATTTTTTTTTGGAATTTGCTTTTTTATTATTGATTTTTATGATCCTTTTTTCTTGTGAATATCTTGGATATCCTCATTCCGAGGGGAAATCACGCTATCTCGCTTGTTTATCGAGTTATATTGAAAAAAACACACTGAAAAATATCAATTCTCTGATTTTACTTCTTCATTATTAGATTTTGCCATTCTTTTTTTGTTATTACGTATCTCTACAAATCTGTCTTAGAGCAAAAAAAATGGATCTCCATTAATTGCCGAGATATTCTTAAGAAAGAAGAATCACCAAAAAAATTACGTTTTTGAATAATCAAAAAATAATAATAATAATAAAAATAATGTGAAAATAAACTCACTATAGTTGCTGGTGTTGGATATTCATCAGTACTAGATACAGTCTCTTCATCAGCAACAATACTAGGTACATTGCGTCTCTTTGACAGCTGTTGTTCACGTTTTTGCTTGCGCAATTGTACACCCTCCTCTTCACGTCGTCTTCTGAGCTCCTGCGAGTCCAGGCCGACGTTTTTGTAACGATACTTGTGCTGGGGTCCAGTAGACATCTGTTTGAATAAAGAGAAAATAAGAAAATGATTATGAAATATTTTTAAGTTCTTTTAGAATTCATTTTTATAAAATTTTGAAGTTTTCAGGAAAATTCATTGAATTGTGTTAGTAATTTTCCTTCAATATCTCGGTAAATAATGGAGATACGCTCTTTTTGTTCTCGGAAGGTTTTCTTGGCAATTTCAAGAGCTACAAAGGAGGTCTGTCAAATTCACGCTATCTCGCTCATTTTCTGAGACATTCGAAAAAATAAAATCCAAAAAATACATCTCGGTTTAATTCATTTAGAACTTTTTTGAAGAATATCTCGGAAACTAAGCGAGATAGCGAAATTTCACATAATACCTTTTTCGTAGCCCTCAGAATTTTCTAGAGTATTCCTCCAAGGCAAAACTGCTCTATCTCCCTTAGTTTCCGAGATATCCTAAAAAAACTGACAAAAAAAATTCAATTTTTCCAAGAAAACTTCACAATCGCTTTTTTTTTCTCACTTTTTCAGAGGAAAATCATGAATTTTTTCAGTGAAAAGGGTTATGTGCGTCTGATGGAGCTCCAAGGGGTCTTGTCAGGTCAATAATAAGGTTAAAGTGTAAATAAAACACGATCAATTAGAATACGCCATTTGTGAATTAATTTTTTGCAGGAAAATATCGGAATTTTTTGAGGGATCAATTGTGTGGGTGGGATCGTCAATAAATTGGCAGTAAAAAAAATTGGACATTTTGGTACACACAGAAGAATCAGGAACCATGGGCAATGACGTTCCCAATTTGTTCAACTCATTTACATGTAAATAAACTCGGAATAACACAATTTTTGTTGGATTTTTTGAATAATTCTTTTTTTTTAATGATTAAGGAATTTTTAATTGGTTCTAATTTGATTTTTTATTACTTACGGCTGCAATTTTTTAATCCAAATATACCCGGACGTATTAATCGTCGTGGTTTATCATGAATTTTCTGCTTTTGCACTGACTGTAGCTGTCGAGGCTTCTGATTGGTTCGTGTGTGATAGAGGCTAGTGACATCTTGCGGGGATTTTTGAAGGGGAAATAGGGGAATTTTCTGGTTTCAGGGAATTTTTTCATGGCCATGAAATTAGCATGGGCTAAGTTCCGAAATTCACTGCCAGTACTGAAAATGTACAGTTTCAGTGACAGAAACTATACATTTTCAGTACTGGCACTCTATAAATGAACTAGTTCATTTGTGAGTTGTGCACAAGTCCACAAGTTCATTTTTAACTTGTGCACTAGTGGATTTGTGGAGAGTTGGCGCGATATTCAAAATACCCTTGCATTTTGGATGAAAATAGTAATATTCGAAACTCAAAGTTTTCCCTGCCTATATCGATCGTAAATTTCCCGGGGAATCACGTGGGCTAGTTTGAATTGGGCCCAGATCAATATTCACGGAGATACAGGCATAAGGCCCAATCTGGATCAATCGAAAATAATTCTACTATGCATATTTGAAAAGCTGAGACTATCCTCTTTTCTGGCATGCATGGCAAGGTCATTTGGGACCAACCTGAAATGGGCCTTATGCCTGTATCTTTGTGACTATTGCTCTGGGCTCTATTTGGACCGGCTCACGTGATTCCTCGGAAAATTTGCGATCGATATAGGTGGAGAGAACTTTTAAATTCAGACATTTTTATTTTTATCCAAAAAAACGAGAAGGCTTACCCCTTCTCGTTTTTTTGGGCCCAAAAATGAATGTTTGATTTTCAAAGTTCTCCCCACCTATATCGACCCCATTTTTCCCGAGGAATCACGTGAGACGGTCCGAATTGGGCCCAAAGCAATATTCACGGAGATACAGGCATAAGGCCCAGTCTGGATCAATCGAAAATAATTCTACTATGCATATTTGAAAAGCTGAGACTATCCTCTTTTCTGGCATGCATGGCAAGGTCATTTGGGACCAACCTGAATTGGGCCTTATGCCTGTATCTTTGTGAATATTGCTCTGGGCCCTATTTGGACCGGCTCACGTGATTCCTCGGAAAATTTGCGATCGATATAGGTGGAGAGAACTTTTAAATTCAGACATTTTTATTTTTATCCAAAAAAAACGAGAAGACCCCTTCTAACCCCTTCTCGTTTTTTTGGGCCCAGAAATAAATGTTTGATTTTTAAAGTTCTCCCCACCTATATCGACCCCATTTTTTCCGAGGAATCACGTGAGACGGTCCGAATTGGGCCCAGAGCAATATTCACGGGGATACAGGCATAAGGTCCAATCCAGATGAGTTCCAAATAATCTCTCCATGCATATTTGAAGAGAGAATAGTCTCGGCTTTGCAAAGATGCATAGCAGAATCATTTTAGATCAATCTAGATTGGGCCTTATGCTTGTATCTCCGTAAATATTGATCTGGGCCCAATTCAAACTAGCCCACGTGATTCCCCGGGAAATTTACGATCGATATAGGCAGGGAAAACTTTGAGTTTCGAATATTACTATTTTCATCCAAAATGCAAGGGTATTTTGAATATCGCGCCAACTCTCCACAAATCCACTAGTGCACAAGTTAAAAATGAACTTGTGGACTTGTGCACAACTCACAAATGAACTAGTGCATTTGTAGAGTGCCAATTCTCCACAAGTTTAAAATGCACATGTGGAAAATGGACATGTGCAGCGCCACTTTCCCACAAGTTAATCGTGAGCCAACCCGGCTTCCGTAGTGCAGATATCGTAATTGGTGAGAAAATTTTTGGAAATAATGAATTTTAGATTTTCTCCCATTGTGAATGAGCTAATTTGCGGTCAAAATGATACAAAAGAGCGAAAATTGGTTGAATCAGGATTTTTAGTAACAGTTGTTGAAAGAGCAAATCAAAATAATCCAGTATTAATTACTGGTTCTGTACTGTGTGGGTATCACGAGTACTCTGTAAAAATAATGGTAAGTATAAACGATTATCAAACTATTCGAATCTAATTAGATATATTTAGATCTTGAGAAGTGCAAAAAAATGAAAATTCCAAACTTCAGATCTGATCACATCCAATTCCATCGAATTGCAGATCTTTCAAGGTGTAAATATATCATCACTCTAGGAACAAACTGGCGTAAGTGCCATGTACAAGCACATGGTACTTACGCCTCTTTGTTTCTAGCGCGACAATATAATAATTTGAAAAAAGTCGTAACTCTTCTTTGAGATATTCAATTCTAGAAACAAAGAGGCATAAATGCGTGGCCAAGCCTATCCTTTATACCTCTTTATTTCTAAGATGACGATACTGTCATATTATCACCTCAGAAACAAAGAGGCGTCAGTACTATGTATAACCATAGCACTTACGCCCCTTTCTTTCTAAGCTTATAATATTTTGAAAAAAAGTAACTTCATCTTCTTTATTATGGCTCTGACCATCAGGTCATGAGTAGTAACTTATTTTTGGGATTTTAGGTTTTGGAAACAAAGAGACGTTATTTCTATGTCCAAGCGTACTTTACTTACGTCACTTTCTTCCTAAGGGAACATATAATCATGATTAAAGCCGAGACGTTGGTGTACGGTTTGATCCAAGCTGAAATTGCCTATAGATGAAACACATTTTGAATAACTTATGAGTGTTCAATTGAGATTATATTCTTCATAAACGGAAATTCACTTCATAAACGTAAAGAACTCGTTATCCCTAATCATCCCAGGAGAGCTCTCTAGAGAACTCTTAGGGAACTTTCAGAGGAATTTTCGAGGGAACTTTGTGGAAAACTCTTAGGGGGGTTCTTCGAGGAATTCTCTGGGGAACTCATAGGAAAAGTCATCACGATCGTAACTCAAGATGAATAATAATATCGAAATGGTAACTAAGTCATTAAATTATTGGAGAATACGAATACTTGAACGTTTATGAAGTCAGTTTGATGTCTACACTGAAAGAAAATTTCATCGAAAATTAGTGTGCTATTCACAAGCCATGCGACCGAACAGGGGTGACCAAAAAAACTCAGTGATAGCATCCGAATTTTTAAAAGAATCCCATCAAGAATTGAGTTGCTCATCGGAACTTTTAAGAACATCTCCCGGAAAATTAGAGTGCCACATCGAATTTCCATTGGTGGTCCCGTTTGGTTCCATGACTAGTGGGTAGCACACTAATTTGTAGAGGGACTCGCACGGATTTGCGGTGTATTTTTTTCTCGGTGTATAAATCGTTTACATTCATAACCATTTGACGGTGTACGATCCAGTTTCGCATGAATTCTGATGGGTATGAGCTCAAACGGTTGCGGGGTGTCTCTCTCTAATCCTTACTGGCTATATCCCCTAAAAGGGGCAAGTGTCACACGGTTGCGGGGTGAGCTGAAGTGAATGACCACGTGACGTGTACTGTGAATCTGGCCAATCACGGCGAGAAATGAATGACGAAATGAAGTAATTCGAATTCGAATTCTATTTTTCTCTTCAGGATGAGTGGATACATAGGATTTTTCGAATACTGCCGAACTACTACAAATCCTTTTTTCTTATGAATATTTGTTCTTGGTACTATGGGAGCTTGAAAATTGAATATTTATTAATCTACGATCATAATCTCCATTCCTCCATAAGAGCCCATGTATTTTCTGTCGATTTTCAATAATTCTTGTCTTATATGGATGGCTCTCGACCCCGGACTTTTTATAGTAAAATTTTTTAATCTTACTCTCAAAAAATTTTGAAGCCCTGAATCGGAAATTTTTTGTCATGATGATACATCCTTCAAATCTGTCTGATTCAGAGTCGACTTCAACTTAGATCAAACCGTACACCAAAGCCTGGGCCCTAATCATGATTAATAGCCATATTTAAAGGATAGTAACTCATTTTTGGAATTATAAATTCTAGCTTGACGTGAATAGACATCTCAAGTCCGCTATATGTACATGTATACCTGGAATCTCCGGCAAATGTGAACATGTATGTGCTGTCGTATATTGCGTTAATTCACCTGCTTCAAAATTCTACAAAGATACCTATCCGGATGGTGAATTATTGATATATGAGGGAGGCGTTTCGATCGCAAGTCTATTTTCCTCTACCAAAACGTTCCAAAATATCGGAGAAAGTGAAGGCTATCAAACCAACTACGAAACTATTGGGAGAAGGTTTGCGAGATTCATTGGATGAAGATCATCCAGTTAAGAAAGAAACGTAACTTGAAAAAAGAAAGAAAAAAAATGTGAATAATTTATACAATTAAGGATCATTTTACTTTAACATTGATTTCATCATTTTATCATTTTAGTTTATCTATCATTAGTTTTCTGAGAAAATCTTGGAATATAAGCGAGATAGAGCAATTTTCTTTTCAATGACCCCTCATGTAGAAGATTTTGAGAGTTAAAGCTTATCTCACTTGCTCTATCTCACTTAGATTCTGAGATATTCAACAGAAACTGGTGAAAAAATCAGAAAATGAAGTTTTGGGACGAATTAAATTTTTTTTCCATCTGTTTTTTTTCATCAATATTTCGGGAACTAAGCGAGATAGGACGAGTTTGCACAAATCCTTTTTTTTGTAGAGAATTTCAAGAGCTACAAAACAAGATTCGGGCAGAATCGCTCTATCTCGCTTAGTTTACAAGATATTAAAAAATAAACAACAAACGAATAGTCCATCTCCTTCTATTTCGTTACTGAATTTTGTCATTCTATTTTCGAGAATATCTCGGAAACTAAACGAGATAGAGCAATTTTCTTGGTGTCTTTTTTTTTTGTAGAAAACTTCGAGAGTTGCAAAAAAAGGTCATCATGGAAGTTACTCTACCTCATTTAGATGCCGAGATTTTTTCATAGAACTGATATCAAGATTTAGAAATAAGTCACAAAAACATGAAAACTATGGATTTTATAATAAGTAACAAACATATGTAAACAATAGATTTTGTGATAACTTGTTCTATTCTTATACAGATATATGTAAATGACCGGAACGGAGTCAATACTTTTCAATTAAAAAAATGGAAAAAAGAAAAAGACAATTGAGCTTCGTTTTTTCATCAGTTTTCTTAAAAAAGTATCAGAAACTTAACGAGATAGAGCGATTTCGCTTCAATTCTCTTCCGTAGCTCTTGAAATTATTCCCAAAGAAGAGGATCAGAGCAAAAAGGGCGTATCTCCTTCACTTTGCAAGATATTCACACAACATTGTTTAAGTAAAAATCAGCTTGTCATCTGAAGCAAAAAAAACAGGCGATTATCAATTCAGTAGTCAAGAGGTAAAACAAGATAAGTCTCTTTTTTTCGCATTAAGTTTTTTGAAAATACCTTAAAAAATAACCAAGAAAGGAGAATTTTCCCCTCAAACTCTTTTGTAACTCTTGAAATTCTCTACAAAAACAGATGAGTGATATCACCTTATCTCGCTTAGTTTCCGTGATATTTCCTTCGAAATGACCTCAAGGATAAGTCGATTTATCCTGTTTTACCTCTTCACTACTGAATTAATTGATTTAATCAATGTCGCCTGAGAAACGAGTTGGCGTGAGTGCCTTTTTTTTGATCCAATCTATTTTTTCAAGGATTTTTCTCAATTCTCGAGGAAAAAAGAGAGGCAATAAGGCGTTTGTTTAGGACTTGTGCCCTTTTGGTTCTAGGGATTCATTCAATTCTTCCGAATTTTCACTTAAATTGGAAGAATTGTTTATTCTTTTCGTATTTTTTAAAATTTAAAATTTTTTGAAAAATTCCTTTGTGTTTCTAGCGATTCATTCTATTTTTTCGCATGCTCACTTAAATTAAAAGAATTCTGCATTATTCTATTCTTGAATGCAATAATTAAGGAATTGAGACATGAATATAAATATTTAGCTGTCCTTTCAGAAACAAACTGGCGTAAGTGCCATTGTTCTTCAGCTCCAATCGATTTTTTCAGGGATTTTTCTCAATTTTTGATGGAAAGAGAGAAACAAAGTGGCGTATGTCCAGGACTTGTGCCCTTTTATTTTTCTGAGGACTAATTCCATTGATTTTTCAAATTTTTATTACCAAAATTCTGCATTATCGACGATTGGAAATGAATAGTCGTCAATTTCTGCCATGAGAGGCGCTTTTAGCATCAAAATTTTGAACTCGCCTGAATATCTAGGGAATTTTTAACGTTTCTGGTCAATCCTAGGGAGGAGGGAGGCACATCAGGTGTCAACCAATGAGAAAGGCTCTTCAGATTCAAAAGAATAACGTTCGTGCAGTAAGTTTACACCGAGTCAGAGATGAGAAACGCCAGTGGAAAAATTAATATTTAAAAATTCTGTTATTAATGTTTTTAATGTTTATCGAATTATTTTGAATTTTCAAAAACATTAATTGCGTGGGATTTAAGTTATTTTTATTTTCGAGTATTTTCGGCTATTTCTCAGTGATTTTTAAAAAATAAAAGCCATGGCAGACGATCAGCTACCGTAAGTATACATATATATATATATATCAAAAATGGACTGTTAGAGGTCCTTTTGTGCCAAAAAATTCCTTTTTTCCCCTTTTTCACAGGAGAAATTGAATGGAAAACTTGTTAATTCTCATTTTTTTCACTGAAAAATAAGAAAAATAAAATTGATGATTTCTGATTCTTCGCATTTTTTTTGAAATTTATTGCTTAGTTTTTTTTTGATAGAAAGATTTTTCGAGGATTATTGTTTGTGACCTTGAAGGTTATTTTCTGTTATTTCTTTCTCACAAATAAATTCTTTTGGATCTTATATTCTCGTTATTTAGAGAATTTATTGCGATTGATAATTGAAATTAGTGATAGAAAATGAATTATTATCATTGTTATTTTGTTTGGGTAAATTCACATTTTATCGGTTATTTTTGGAGAATATATCGTAAATGAATGGAGATACGCCTTTTTTGTATTGCATACTTTTGTAGATACGTTGAAGAGCTAGGAGAAAGTATAAAGGTAAAAAGGGCGTATCTCCAGTAGTTTTCGAGATATTAAAAAAAAAAAACGGAAAAATTTAGTAATTAGAAAAATGTGTTTTTTCAATTATTTTTTGAGAATTCCTCGGAAACTAATGGAGATACGTCCTTTTTACCCTGTTTTTATTTTGTAGCTCTTGAGATTCTTTACAAAGAAGGATTGAAGCAAAATCGCCCTATCTCGCTCAGTTTCCGAGATATTATCAAAAAGAATGAGAAAGCCAAATTTATCGGTTTTAACTCTTCATTACCGATTTTTTTTCAGTTTTTTGAGAATTCCTCGGAAACTAATAGAGATACGCCTTTATTGCCCGAATCTCATTTCATGGCTCTTGAAATTCTCTACAAGAAAGAATTTAAGCAAACATGCTCTATCTCGCTTATTTTCCGAGATATTATCAAGAAACGAATGAAAAACAATTCAGTAGTAAAAAAGTCTAGAAAAAGAGAATTTTCGGTTTTTCATTCATTTTTTAAAAATATCTCGGAAAATAATGGAGATACGCTGTCTTTGCCAGAATCTCATTTTGTAGCTCTTGAAATTCTGAACGAAAAAAGATACAGGCAAAATTGCTCTATCTCCCTTAATTTTCGAGAGATTTTCAGAAAAACGAACGACAAAGTGTAAAAGCGAAGAAGAAAAACGGAAAAAATCTTTTTTTTAAACATTTTTCAAGAATATCTCAGAAATTAAGAGAGATAGGACGATTCTGTCTAGATCCTTTTTTCCAGAGAATTTCAAGAGCTACAGAAAATTTTCCAATCAAAATCACCCTATCTCGCTTAGTTTCCGAGTTATTGAAAAAAAATGAAAAAATTCAGAAGTGTAGAGAAAAAAATTTACTTTTTTTTTCAAATTAGAAATGATTTTCTTGAGATAGGGCAATTTTGCCGCAATCCTTTTCTGTAGCTCTCGAAATTCTCTGCAAGAAAAAAAGGATTATCGCAAAATGGCTCTATCTCTCTCATTCTCCGAGATATTTCGAAACGACAAATTTTGGTCACATTGATTCATTTTTAATTAGGGGAAGGTCGGGTAAAATGGACACAAGACGTAAAAAGGACACATGTTAATTTTTGTATTTTATACAATTAAAAATTACTGGAAATCGATGGAAATATTAGAGATAGGTTTTTTCTGATGATCCCATTGGGAATCTGAGGGAATTTCCCATGCAAATCATATGACAGAAGATATTTTTTGAATTAAAAAAAAAAATCCCATTTTTCCTTAAAATTTGAAGGTGAAATCCGACTGCTTTTTAAAAATTTCAATTTTTCGGGAATATCTCGGGTTCTATCGGTCGTAGCGACCTGGGGCTGATCTTAAATAAAAGGTGAGCTCATTTCTCATCAATTTATGTGGTTAGAAAAAAATTATCAATTTTTTAACTACTTATAGGGCAAAAACTGATTTTCAGAAAATGACCTATAAGAATTTGAAAAATTGATTTAAAAAAATTTGAATCACATAAATCGCTGAAATGAGCTCACCTTCCATTCGAGATGAACTCCAGGTCGCTACGACCAACAAAACCGGGGATATCGCCAAAAAAGTGAATTTTTTCGATTTCCGAAAGGAATACTTCTTCAAAACTTGGCTAAAGAAGTAAAATTTCCAGAAAATTGAAAAAAATTAATTTTTACACATGTGTTCCACCTAAAATTCTCTCAGCTCTCCAATGAAATCAACAGAAAATCTCTATCTCGAACCATTCAATTGGAAAATGTTCTTTTTATCTCACCATCCCCTACCATTGATAAACGTAAAATATAAAATAAAACATTTTTCGGAGGAAAAAAATTCGAAATCACACATTTCAATGAATTCCTTTCTACAAAAGTGATACTGAAAACAGCAGATATCTGACAATTTTTTGGATTTTTTTGAACAAATAAATTAGTAAAAAGGAAACTATTTAAAAAATTCGCATTTATAATTTTTTGCATTTTCTAAATGTGCATATTTATTTATTTATTTATTTGTTAAGACGAAAAGAGATAGAACTGTCAGATGTCTGCTATTTTCAGTATCATTTAAAAAAAGGGTCTCAAGCATTTCAGTCATGTTCTTCTCTTGATTTCAGTGAGCATATGATCAGTCTAGGAAACAGCCTTATTCGCGATATCATTCCAAAAATCTGCAATAAATGGAACAACATAGGATACAACGAGGAGACACAGAAAAAATATGGAGAGACAGTTTTGCGTCATGCACAGGTGCGAAAGTATAGAATACTTGAGAAGCATGAGGGTAAAGTGGGATAAAATGGGTATCAAATTCAATGACAAAATTTGATAGTAAAAAAATAAAACATAAAAAAAAGCATTACTCAATCATTTTTTTTAATATTTTGGAAACTAAACGAGATAGAGTGATTTTAAACAAATTCACTCTTGTAGTTTTCCAAATTCTCTCCAAAATTGTCTCAGGGGGCAAAATCGTGCTATCTCGCTGATTTTCCAAGATATTAAAAAATGAATCACAAAATTTAGTAGTGAAAAAATAAAACGAATAAAAAATTATTTCTCTCATTACTTTTTGAAAATATCTTGGAAAGTAAGTGAGATACGATGATTTTGCTTGAATCCTTTTTTGTAGAGAATTTCAAGAGCTACGGAAAAGGATGATTGCAAAAAAGGCGTATGTTCTTCATTTTTCAAGTGCCTTTTGAGGATGATTGGGATGTATAATCAGAAAAAAAATTAAATTTTTCTATAAAATCATTGAAAACAATTTATACAAGATGAAATACTCAAATCTGATTCAGTGAATCTGTGAATAATATAATGACAAATGAAATAAGCTCTAGAAACAAAAAATTAATTAAAAATTAAAAAATTTTCATTATTTTTAACATCTATTCAAATTTATCAAGATTTAAAGAAATGTAAAAAATGATGAAAATCGTTCAATTTCCAACTAATTTCTTTGTTACTAGGGCTTATTTCATTTCTCATTACATTCTTTGCAGATTCACTAAATCAGATTTGAGGATTTCATCTTGTATAAATTGTTATCAACAATTCTATACAAAAATGTAACTTTTTTTCTGATTGTTCCGTCCAATCATCCTTAAAAAAAACCATCTCAAAAGTAATCCCCCTCCCTCTCTTTTTCCACATTTGCCAATTATCTTTTTTGTCCCCTGATTTCATCATTTTCTTCCTCTTTTTATTCAAAGGCCCTCTTCGAAGAGATGCTGACAGAGTTGGAAGGTCGTGAGAGATCATTGATGGAGCGAATTACCTCGATGAAGAAGGAAATTCAGGTCTTGAGCAACAATTTGAGCACTGAAGCTGATTTGGACTACGATGGAAATCTCCTGGAAGTCGCAAAAAGCCTCCAAGATAGTCTCGAGGAGTTGCGTGCTGTAAAGGAGTCAAGACTCGGACAATTGAAAGATTTGTATGACAAAGAGTACGAAATATGTGCTGTTATGGGGGCAGAGCCCGTTGGTCTAGACAGCACGATTCCATCTGAAGAAGAGTTAAATAATTACGAAACTTACGTTTTGTCTCGTGAGAGCGAGCTTCTCCGTTTGAAAAATCTGTTCAAGGATACAAGAATGAAGATAATGAAGAGTATGGATGAGCTGGGTTACTCTCCTCGTTTTGAATTCGAGCGTCTCGTAATCAGTGAACCCGAAAATTTTGTTTTTACTTCAGAAAACATGAAAAAAATGGAAAATTTGCATGAGGAAATGAACGAAAGATTGAAAGCAGCCAAAGAAAGTGCTGAGAAAAAAAGGCAAGAACTCAAAACACTTTTGGATTATCTCGAAATAACCAACGACTATGATGATTTTTTTTTGAAAAATTCCGGATGCGATTCGTCCACAATTTCGACGCTTAATCGTGAAATCAAGAAGTACAAAGAGATTAGGATGAAAAATATTCAGAAATTCGTGGAAAAAGTGCGAGAGGAGATAACTCAATGGTGGGAACTTTGTAAGTTCAGTGAAGAGCAGAGAAATGAGTTTCATGCTTTTAATTACGAGACTTTTACAGAAGATGTGCTGACAATTCACGAGATGGAGGTTGAGAGACTCAAGAAATTTTATAAGGACAATGAAAAGATTTTTGATTTGTTTTATGAGCATCAGGAAATGCTGCAGAAGATGAAGGAGCTGGACCTGCGTGCGGATGATCCTAATAGGTTGAATAATAGGGGAGGACAATTGCTAGAGGAGGAGAAGTCTCGGAAATTGTTGACGAAAAATCTGCCGAAAGTTTTGGGAAAATTGAAGGAACTTTTGGAGATTTATGAGGCGGAAAAAGGCACAGTTTTTACGTTTGATGGAGTTAGTCATGAGGAATTTGTGCTGAGGCAGATGGAGGAGTTTAATCTGGAGAAGGAGAATCTGAAGATAGCGAGAGCTAAGGCTAAGGATGAGAAGAAGTCTGCGAAAAAGACGCCGTTAAGTGCTTCGAGGAGGAATTTGGCGCTTAGCAGCAGAACTTTGTGCACTTCGGTCAAGAGGAAATTGCCGATGGAGAAGTCACCGGCACTTGGGTCTCATAAGAAACGGCTTGTCCAGAGCGAAAAGAGGCCAACTGCGTGCGGCTCGAAGATACGCAGAAGTGGGAGGGTGAGTTTGGATTTCTCGAAGGGCGGTTGAAATTAATCGAGATATGCTCTTTCTGCACTAGGGCTTTTTTTGTAATTTTTCAGAATTTTCAAGTGTTACAAAAGACAGGTCAAGTCGAAATTGCCCTATCTCGTCTAGTTTCCGAGAAATTTACCAATAACTAATGAAAAAATTTCGTCAACTTATCAAACCTATTCTATGTCAAGAGGAGAAAATCATCTTTATCTCAATATTTAAATTTTTTCAAAATTTTCGAAATTATTAAGAAATTTGTTTTGAAATATTTGAATTTTTTTTTTTTTAAATTCTCTCGAATTGAATTGTGGCAAGCTTGTTCTGCCCACATACATTTCAAAAATCTATTTTATTTTAATATGTGAAATTTTTCAAAATTTTCCAAATTATTTAAAAATTATTTTATCAATTAAAAAAACTAATTTTCTCGAAGTTTTCTCAAATTAAACTCCATCAATTTTTGGTGAATAACTCAGAAATGAAACGGTTTTCTGTTCCTTAAGAATAACTCGGAAAATATGGGAGATACGCCCTTTCAGCTATAAAGTAATTTTCCAGCTCTCGGAATGCTTTATAAAAGTGTCCCAGAACATAAAAAGCATATCTCCATTATGTAAAGGTATATCGCCCCCAAAACAAAAAAATTCAATCAAATTTATTCTACTAAAAATAATTAATTAAATTTCCCCAGGTATCTCGGAGAATACTCGGCACCTCCCTCACAAAGACAACCCCAAAGAAATCAGGAAAAGTTCCAAAAATACGGTTGACACCTGCAGAAGGTGACAGCACGTTGAATCTTCAGCAATACGAGGAATTTCAGGAGCATCTGGCTGAAAGAAATGAATTGAGAAGTACATTGCTGTCGGAGCAAGTTTTGAAAAATGCGCGTATTGATGAGAAGAAAAAAATGAAAACGCCGATTAAAACACCGATTAAGCCCCTGAGAAAGCATTTGATTGGTCCAGGAACACCGCATGTAACTCCAAAATCAGGTATTGCACGTAGACCATCAAGAAGTCCAAGAATAACTAGCACACCAAGGCTAACTGCAGCACCAAGCAATGGCCTATCCAACTTGAAATTGTAGCACCTGAGAATTTTCAAATAATAATTTCCAACATCAATTAACAATAAGTTCAATCGAACATCCAGTTTCATGATTAAAATGATTTTTCACTTTTCCTTTATTTATGATTTTTTTTTAATTACTGACATTTATCAGCATAGGTTCTCATGGGCATGAATTATCGTAAGAAAACTGAAGTACTCATTTATTATTATTATTTTTTTTAAGGGGGAATCAAATGTTTTTTTTAGTATTACCGAGGATAATATCACAGCTTTTGTATATATATATATTTTGATGCAATAAATGATAAAAAAATTTCGTAAAATGACTTTTTTCATGTTTCTTTTGTTTTAGGGAAAAATAAGTTTTTTTTTTTTTTTTAATTATAGTTTAATGTTTATTCAAGACAGTCCAAGCTCTTTGTCACATCGAACATGAATAATATGATTAGATTGACAATGTATAATATTGCATTATTTCAGAGAAAAATTGGACTATAATGTATCACAGATAAAACCCCACCAATTTCACATAGGAATATCTCGGAAACTAAGCGAGATAAGGCGATTTTGCTGGAATCCTTTTTTGTAGTCCTTGAAATTTTTCACAATAAGGATCGGTGCAAAATCATCTTATCTCGCTTAGTTTCGGAGATATTTAACAATAACGGATGAAATCCAGTGGTCAAGAAGTAAAACACGAAAAAGCAACTTTCCAATAGTTTTTTGAAAATATGTCGGCAATGAAACGAGATAGAGCGATTTTGGCAGAATCTTTTTTTGTAGCTCTTGAAATTCTCTACAAAAGAGGATTCCATCAAAATTGCCCTATCTCTCTTAATCTCCAAGATACTCTTAGGAATCGAATGACGAAATTTGGTAAACAGGTAAAGCACAAAAATTGATATAATACTGAAAATAGCAGAAATCTGACAACTTCTAGATTTTTTTCTTTTAATGTAATCCAAGTAGCAGGTCCAAATGATCTGCTCTTTTGTTTTCTAAGTTCTCATAAATCTTTTTATTACTTCGATTTTGTAACATTTTACCGATATCAAAGCGATCTCCGCGATGGTAAATTGTTATTAAATAATATTACAAATATCCAATATTGTTCCGAATTTGAATCACGCTGTCCCGGCATCTAGAACTGGGATTGGAGGTTCCTCGGATTTTAAATACCACCATTGACGTTTTCATGTGATTAATTGGATTAATCGTCGCAATTTGTCCGGTAACATGGTGTGAAGTAAACTGTGAAAAAAAATTCTCATGCTACTCTATCGAGAGTGAGGAAAATTGAAACGGAAAAATACATTATCGGAACTACTTGGACATCCTTAACAGAGAAAGTATATATATATATATATATATATATATATATATATATGAAAAACAGGGAAAATAGCACATATAGAAATTTCCAAAATCTCTAAGTGCAAATTTTCTAACCATTTTTTTAACGGTAATTTATTGCTTTGAAAAAATTTACAAAGTTGTTAGATGTCTGCTCATTTCATTATCATAAATTTATCACTCATTTGTGATGCGACACTGAATTGAATTAGTCATTCTGATAATTAATTAACATCAATGCAATCGTGATTATCGATGATGATAGCTTCATAGGGAATGTTTTTTTTATCCATTCTTTTTCATGATCATTTTGTTACCTTAGAAACAGAGGGGCGTAAGTGCTATGTTTATACACAGAACTTACGCCACTTTGTTTCTAAGTTGACGATTTCATTGCCTAATTCATCTTCTATTATTAAGGTAGCATCCCAGAGTAAGGTGAATGAAACAGAAAAGGATCAGAATATGTAGATTAGTTTCCAATTAATTGCTGATAATTCATGGAAAATATGCTCTAATTTAGCCGTAGAAATGATTAAACTATTCGCAAGTATTTTCAGCTTGTGAATACAATTTTTCTTTGCTTCTCGAATTTTCTTCTCACATTACTGATCTATCGCATGCATGAGATAGAGAGAGAGGCAAATAGTTACGACTGCCTTCTACTTAAAATTTCTCAATAACTATACGGTGAATTGAATACTTTTTTCTTCTATTATTTAGTTAAAATGCTGTTCTCTTCGCCAATTGTTTTTAAATAATGGGTCAACCGTGTGGTTCCTTAATAAGTTCGTTATTTCTGTCCGATTTAGGTCGTTTCGTACCCACTACCGGTATTTTTAGGAACTTTGATAATTCGCTTCTCATAAAGTGCACGGATAAGGGACTCACCTGAGAGCCGGCATGAGGGGAGGGTTCGGAATTAAGAGCGCTTCAAGAGTAGAGGCAAAAACGAAATTATTTGAATTTGATAGTGTGATTTAGAAGCAAGAATAGAAAGAAAGGCAGGAAAAAGAAGGGTTTTTGAAACGAGAATAAAAAGAAGATTGGAAAAGGCTGCAAAAACATAAATAAAGAAAGTCCGGAGTATCAAAGGAAAGAAGAATGGAGGAAACGAGAAATATCAGTGGCAGTTATCAGGTGTGTTCGTCCTTATTTGTCTCTATTGCATGTTGCATGTTATTTGTTAGAAATTTATAAGTTTAATTTTTTAAATTTTTGTTTTTTTTTTTTAAATTTTTTCTTCTTTCATAATTTATCCGCGAAATTAAACGTTTTGATTATCACTCATATTTTATATCTGAGAGTGAAGATTTAAATGAAGAGATCTCATAACGAGGAAATTCAAGCTAATAATTCGAAACAGTGAATCAAGGTCACAACAGTTATGAATATTCACAGGCAATATATGGGAATGAAAGAAAATAGATACAATGAGCAAAGTAAACATCCTTTTATTATATACATTTTAGACAAAGATCCGAATAAAAATTTAGGTAATTACTATGGGATGTCCATTGTTAGGGAAGTAAAAGATGTCAGTAAACATATCGAGCAGATAAAAATTCAAGATAAATTGAAAATAACTGTTTTCTGTCAAAGCGCTCAAGCAGCAAATGATCTGGTTGAATCAGAAATTGGTAAAATAAACGGGAATTGGACGGGGGTTATTCCAGATAGTAGGGTAAAAGCAATAGGTGTAGCTGGAGATATCCCATTGGATCTGGATAATCAGTCTATCTTCGAGTCAATTAAGATTTTGAATCCAAACTCCAATATTTTCAAAGTTGAAAGAATTTTTAAGAAGAATCCAGACGCAAACTCGAGCCCTGAGCTGATTCAAACTCTGCTGATTAAAATTCACTGTAATGGTTTAATACTTCCTGATAAAGTAATAATTAATTACGTTGAGAGAAAAGTTAGGACTTATTATCCGAGAATTAAACGGTGTTATAATTGTCTGCGATTTGGTCATTTCCAAGAAATTTGTAAAGGCCAAACTAGATGTTCGAAATGTGCTGAAGGCCATTCATTCTTGGTATGTAGAAAAACAAGTCTGTATTGTGTACATTGTGAGTATACTTTTCACGATTCTCTTTCTATCCATTGTCCTCAATTTAAAATTGAACGAGAAATAAATAGAATTAAATGCGATTTGAAAATATCATACATAGAGGCCAGAGAAAAATATTACAGGAATCAGTTAATAAGAAATTACAATTTTCAAAATTTATCGGTTGAAGAAGATCATTCATTTGGTTCAGATGAGTCTACTAATTCTAATGCAGCTACAGTGCACGTCGAAAAATTCTGATGGCGGCCGCCATGGTGGTGGCCATGGCGGCTGCCATGGCGGCTGCCATGACGGTCGCCATCACAAATTTGCCGCTTTCCATGGAGGTCTTCGCCATGGCATTTTTTTCCATGGCGATTCTCTCCATGGTGTTTCTTTCGATAGCTTTCCTTTCCATGGCGTTCTTTTCCCATGGCGTTTTCTGCCATGGCGTTTTTTTCCATGGCGATTTTTTCCATGGCGATCCTTTCCATGTTGATGTTTTTCATTGCGATTCTTTCCATGGCGATTCTTCCCATGGGGTTCTTTGCCATGGCGATTCTCTCCATGGTGTTTCTTTCGATAGCTTTCTTTTCTACGGCGTTCTTTTCCCATGGCGTTTTTTTCCATGGCGATCCTTTCCATTGCGATTCTTTCCATGGCGATTCATTCCATGGCGGTTTCTTCCAAGGTGATTCTTTCAATGGCATTTTTCGCCATGGCTATTCTTTTCATGACGTTTCTTTCTATGGCATTTCTTTTTATGGCGATTCTTTTCATGACTTTTCTTTCCATGGCATTTGTTTTCATGACTTTTCTTTCCATTTTTTTTCATAGCTTTCCTTTCCATGGCGTTTTTTTCCCATGGCGTTTTTTTCCCATGGCGTTTCTTTTCCATGGTGATTCTTTCCATGGTGATTCTTTCCATGGCAAACAACCCCATGGGAAGAATCGCCATGGAAAGAATCGCAATGGAAAACATCGACATGGAAAAAAAACGCCATGGCAGAAAACGCCATGGGAAAAGAACGCCATAGAAAGGAAAGCTATCGAAAGAAACACCATGGAGAGAATCGCCATGGAAAAAAATGCCATGGCGAAGACCTCCATGGAAAGCGGCAAATTTGTGATGGCGGCTGCCATGGCCGGCGCCATGGCGACCGTCATGGCAGCCGCCATGGCCGCCGCCATGGCGGCCGCCATCAGAATTTTTCTACGTGTGGCATCCGTGATTAGAAATAAAAATCCTCGAAATAATCAATTATGTCTTGATCTCTTACCAGTAATTAAAGGAGAAATTAAAGAATTTATTAAAATACTAAATACTCAAGCTGGCAATAAGTCAGAAATCTTGGATTTGATCAAAACAGCAGAAAGTAAATATTTTCTAAAGAATTAAAGAGAAGAAAGAAGGTAAAGGAAGAGAAGGGTGAAAAAAAAAGAAAAAAAATCTATATATATTGTAACGTGATATTTCATCTCGTTACATTGTTGTCGTCTGGGCGCGTTAATTATGATTTAAAAGTGTCCAGGATGAGAGTCAACACCTTTTTGTCAATGGGAGATCATAATTAATTTTTAAACATAATCTAATGAATTTGTATTTTCTTTATTTTTTTGAATTTGTACCGCTCATCGGCGATATTTCGTATTGAGCGGAAGAGGGCAGCACCTTATGGACGAAAATACCACACAAGGAAAAGGCTAGAATTTGGAGTTTTGGAGAAAAGAAAGACCATAGAATTTTCCCTTCATCGGATGAGGACAAGAGGGAAGTCTGGAGAAGGTTTCAGCATCAGTCAATATCTTGAGCAATTGACAATACTCCGCAAATTATTATTTTGGGAGTTTCTTGTTTCTCATCGTTGGAAGCTGGAAATTCAAATTTGTGACAACTAGTGGTTACTTGTTGAACTCATGACAGTTGGATTTAACCAACCAATGGGAGCCCTCCACGTTGGAATTTTCGTACCGGCCGGCGTCTTGTCCCCAACGAGAGCAACATGGCGTCACTCTCGTTCTGGACGCGTGCTCGTATTGTGGTGTAAAACTTTTTCCGAAATTATTTCTTCTAAAATATTAGAGAAATTAATAAAGAAATTATAAAAGAATATCAGTTGAAAAGTTTGCCATATTGTTGGAAAATTAATTAATATTGGAGTTAGTGAAATATTCGTCTGGTGAGCGAAATAATCAATTAATTAATTTTTGTGTGATAGAGAATTTTATCGAGCCATTTTTTTTTTATGTCGTATTGTAACGACTTTAATTATCGTTTGTTTTTCCGAGATCATACTCTCGTGTGAAAAATTCTCTTTCATTAATTAATTTGTCGTTATTTCTTGTTGGAAATCTCTCGTTGACAAATTAGAATAAATTTTTTTTTTATTTTTTTTTTATTTTTATTTATTTTAATTAAAAGTATAAAACGTCGTTATCAAACATAACCAATATTATTTTTTTTTAATTAATTATTATAATTTCTTCTTATTCCTGGGAAAGAAAAGGAAAAGGATTTTTTTTTTTTTATTTTATTCTTTGTAATTCATTTTAATTTTTTCTTTTCATATTTAAAAATTTTCGTTGTGAAAATTTATTTTTGGTCAAGGTCGTTGGGGAAATCAGGGACATTGTAGTAGCGTCCCCTAGGGAATTTTCTAGGGACTTTTCTAGTGACTTTTATAGTGACTTTATTTGGTGGGAAATCCCTAAAATTTATTCAAATTTAAATTTTGTATTACTGATTGAAATTTTAATTTTGTTACGATAAATTAATTAATAACTTTTCAATTATTAATTAATTTTTGAAATTTTATAAAATAACTAAAGTCTATTAAAACGTCTTGTGACGTATAAATAATTAATATCGTGCTGTGCACGAGTAAATTGTTTATTTAATTATTTTCATTATTATTCATATTTTTTTTTAAAACAATTTTATTAAATTAAATTTACATTTTTGATTTCCCTAAATATTTTGTGTTTGAATTATTTATTTTTTTTTATTTTGTTACTCCTTATTCTCACCCACAACAAACGACCTTGGAGAGATCGCTGAGACAGTCGAGCAGAGTAAGGGAGTATTTTGGGTTTGAATTATATGTTATTTGGTTTATTGATTTGGATAATTTTAGATTATCCTGGCGCCCATATGGTATTTGATTATTTTGAATTTTGAAGTTGGTTTTATTTTTCAGGCGTGCTTAATTGTGAGGTTTACCGTTAGACCTCAGAATTACGTCACAGCTTTTGGCGCCCAACGTGGGGCCCGTTAAAAATTAACGGGTGAAAATTTTTATTAGAATTTTCTTTTGTTCGGGGCCTTTTTGAAATTAATAATTGAAAATTATTTTTCGCGTTTTGAGAATTATTTATAAACTGAAGTTTTGATAATTCCATTTTTTTTGTTTGGTAACGACAACAAACTGTTTGGTAATTGGTTTATTTGTTTGGTAATTGATTGTCGTTGTGTAAAACGATTGGTAGTCAATTGATAATGGCGTTTTAGTATTTCTTTGTTGAATTTTTTTTTATTTTTGGATTTTTGTCACGCCTGACTACTGGAATATCGTGTTGCACACGTTTTGACAATAGTTATCTAAGAACTTGATTGTTCAACGAGAGATGTTATGATAATTTGTGGTTTTGATGTTTATGTCACATTATTGATTCCATTGTTTGACTGCAATTATTCCTTCTTTTGATTTGACTTCATATGAGTATTCATAATGTCTGGTAATGGTGAGCAGACTGTTCGGAATAGTCAAAATATTGGAAGTGGAGGGGTTGAGACTGGAGATCGGTCGTTTCAGATTGACCGGTGGATAGATATTTTGTCAGTGACTCAATTACGGGTGATACTACAGGGTTTAGGTTTTAATGATCAAGGATCAATTGAAGTTTTGCGTGACAGATTGATTCGTGCCACGCGTAGACATGCATTTCCTAATACAACTTGGACAGAGGAAGACGATGCGGTACAAACCCGGAGACCAATACCACCAATCTATCCGTTCAACTTTTCGTTACCGATACCAGTTGTTTCTGTAAGATCAAATAACAATACTGCTACTACGAGTAGTGTAACTTTTACGAGTTCGCGAGCAACTGCGACAGTAACGACTGCCAGTACTCAACAGAATCAAACGAGTCAAGGTGTATTACCTTCAATGAGTAATAATGAGACGATAAATCAAAATCAATTCAACAATAATGTTCGAATCGTAGGTTTAACAAGTACTCCGGGAGGAACAGAATCGGTTCAAACTGCAAGTACTCAAGGTCGCGTTATCGCGACTGAGACTCCTAATACTGATTGCGCGTATCGTTTTCAACTAATCGATGGGGAAATGAGATTAGTCCCGATTCCTGCATCAGAGTTTGTGAGAAATCGAGATAACGTTCAAGACGAGAATCGTAGAATGAGAGATGAGAATGCTCGATTGAATCTGAGTGCGTGTGAACGAGTCAAATCTTGGAAACTTTACTTTTCGGGTACGCCGGAAGAGAGTGTAGAAGATTTTCTGAGGAGAATCGATGTTTGTCGTGAAGCTTGTCATATGGGACATGAAGAGTTGTTTCGATTAATGCCCATGATGTTGAGAGACATAGCGTATGTCTGGTGGATCGGTCGTCGCGATCGTATTCACAGTTTTGAAGAGTTTAGAAGAGCATTCATACATCGATTTTCTGATTGCGAGGTCCAGCAAAGTCGTTCTATTCGTGATATAGTAATGCGAACTCAAGGAGAGTTAGAACGAGGATCTGATTTTATCGATAATGTTCGAGTCATGTGGCGAGAGACACAAGCCGAGAATTTTAATGAAGCAGCTCGGTTAGATATGACTTTAAGTAATTTACGTCCGGAATATCGTACAGTAATTTCTCGTCGTGATTTCACTACTTTTGACGAATTGCAAGATTTGGTACAAGATTTTGATAGACGAAGAAATCTACCAAAACTAGCAAAACCTCCACCAGCTTGTGATACTCGATATCCGTTATGCGCGTATAAGGCGGAACGTTATATGAAGACTAAAGGTAATATTGATTCAGGCAAGATTTTTGAGAATTGCGCCGTACAGGTTTCGTCTGTGATGAATGGTGAGTCGAGTAAATCTGGAGGAAAGTGGAAAAAGAAACAACAAAATGAGAAGGACAAAGGGAGTTCAACAGTTGTTCCAAATCAAATTTCGGCTGTGAATTCAGTTTCGTCAGTTCCATCAGGTAGTTCTGGTGCCGTTTCAGTTGTGAGAGGTGTTTGTTACAATTGTTCAAAACCTGGTCACAGGAAACGTGAATGTACTGCACCAGCTTATGAAGGTATTTTCTGTTTTGGTTGTGGTGCAAAAGGAGTTCGACTTCCTGCTTGTAAAAGGTGCAAGAAGTCTAGTAATAAAGGTAATTCGGAAAACTCTCAACCGAGACAGTAACTAACCCGGTACCGTCTCGAGTTGTTAGGGTTGAAGAAGTTCAGGTTCCGCAACCAGAGGTTATTGAAAATATTGGCAATGTAGGAAATTATTTGGAGGTTACGAATCATGCACAAATTCCATCCAGTTCGAATGATCAAAATGTTAATTCTGAGTCTGATCAACTTGGAGTTGACGTTGAGGTTTCGTTGTTGAGTTCGAAGATCAATTCTCGTATTTATTTGCCGGTTTCGATCGGATCGGTAAGTTTTCACGTTTTGTTTGATCCAGGTGCAAATCAATCTTGTGTTCGTAGTGTTCCGAAGGATTGGATTAATAAGCTGAATTTACAAGTAAATTGGACGAATGTTCCTTCTGTTTCGTTGGCTAATGGTTGTCGAGAGACTGTTCATGGTAAGGTTGTGATTCCAATTAATATCAAAGGTATCGTACGAGACGTTGAGTTTCTCGTTATGCCTGGTTTGAAGCATAGTGTTCTGCTTGGAGTAGACGTATTCCGAGCGTTCGAGTTGGGTTTCGAGAGTCACAGTAATGAATGGTGGATACATGAACAGGGTGTTAAATATCCGATTGAGTCACGTGATTGTTGTGCACCAGTGGAGATTTCGGGCTTGCAGGAGACTTCAGAAGAAGAGCGAGTTCGAATTGAAGAGATGGTTGATCGTTTACGTTTTCGCCAGTCTGGAACTAGACAGTTCACTCCACTTGCTGTACACAAAATGAAAATTCCTGAAGATAGTTGTCCTATAAGGCTTCCAGCTTATCCAGTTTCGCCTCCAGTTTTGTCGGAGATGCAGAAGCAATGTGACGAGTGACTTGCCGCTGGTATTATTGAAAAGTCCAATAGTCCATGGCGTAATCCAGTGGTGATGGTGAAGCAAAAGGATAAATATCGCATGTGTATTGATTTTCGTAAATTAAATAAGATTACGATTAAGGATGCATACTTGATCGCTAATCTTACTGGTATATTGGACAAGTTACGTTCTGCGAAAGTCATTACTACTTTGGATTTGAAGAAAGCTTATCATCAAGTAGCGTTGGATCCACTTTGTCGTGAAATGACTGCGTTTTATGTTCCGAATCGTGGATTGTTCCAATTCGTTGGTATGCCGTTTGGTTTAACGAATGCACCAGCTACGTTTCAGCGTCTGATTGATCAGGTGATTACTCCTGACCTGGAACCATATGCTTTTGCCTACTTGGATGATGTCATCATTGTTACCGAAACGCAAGAGAAACATATGGAAATTTTGGAGAAGGTTTTGTTACGTCTACAAGAAGCAAAGTTAGAAATTAATCCGGATAAATGTGTCTTCTGTAGTTCTTCTGTCAAGTTTCTTGGGTTTATCGTTGATGCAGATGGTTTGCATGTCGATCCCGATAAAGTTTCTCCTGTCGTAGAGTATCCTGTTCCGAGGAATCTACGTCAATTGAGGCGTTTCTTGGGTATGGCTGCGTGGTATCGCAGATTTGTTGATAATTTCTCGACCATAGCCGAACCTTTGACCAGACTTATGCGTAAGAAGGTCGAATGGTGTTGGTCTGAGGAGCAGCAGCGCGCTTTTGATCAGTTGAAGACTGAATTATCGACTGCTCCTGTTTTGTCGTGTCCAGATTTCAATGCTCCATTTGAGTTGCATACGGATGCGAGTGCTTATGGTCTAGGTGCTGTTCTGATGCAGAAGATCGACGGTGTCGATTATGTTGTTGGTTATGCCAGCAGGACAATGAACAGTGCGGAGAGAAATTATACCGTGACCGAGAAGGAATGTTTGGCTGTCGTTTGGGCAATCGAACATTTCCGTCGTTATATCGAAGGTTTTCATTTTACTGTGATTACCGACCATAGTAGCCTAAGATGGTTGCATAATTTGAAGGATCCTAAAGGTCGTTTGAGTCGTTGGGCTCTGGATCTTCAAAATTATGACTATGATGTCGTTCATCGACAAGGTATAGAACATCGTGTACCGGATGCTCTTTCGCGCATGTATGAAGACGATTGTCTTGAGAATGAGGTGTTGGAACTTTTTGTTCAGGATACCGAACATGTTGAGGAAGAGAATCTTGCTGTTGGTGTTGATGTCGTTTGGTACAACCGTCGTAAGAAAGCAGTTGGTGAGAATCCTGGTAAATGGAAAGGATGGAAGGTTGAGGATGATCAGTTGTATCGTTTCAAGCCTGATCCTTTTGTCTCGGTTATCGCAGAAGATCTGGATGTTTGGAAGTTGGTTCCTCCTCCAGACGCTCGTACAGCAATTATTTCTGAGAATCACATTCCACCTGTTGCGGGTCATTTAGGTATCGAAAAGACTCGTGCTCGTGTTGCTTTGTCGTTCTACTGGCCAGGGATGACAAACGATGTTGAAGAGTTTGTAAGGGAGTGTGAGATTTGTCAAACTTGTAAAGTTTCTCAGAATAAACCTGCTGGTTTGATGGGACAACGGATTGTTCAAGTTCCGTGGGCTTTCGTAGCGATGGACATTATGGGTCCATTCCCTCCATCCAATAAAGGTTATCGTTATCTGCTTGTTTGTCAAGATATCTTCTCGAAGATGGTTGAATTAGCACCATTGAAGAAGGCAGATGGTCCAAGTATCTTGAAATGTTTCGAAGATATGGTGATTCATCGTTATGGTACGCCTTCAGTTTTGTTAACAGATAATGGTACTGAGTTTGCTAATAAAAAGACTCAAGAGTTAGCGAGTCACTTTAATATCAAGCATATAACGTCTCCTATTTATCACGCGCAGGCGAATCCTGTCGAGCGCGTTAATCGTATTTTGAAGAGTATGATTATTTGTTACGTTGGACAAGATCATCGGGAGTGGGATGTTCATCTATCCGAGTTTCGTTTCGCGTATAATTCGGCTTATCATAGTTCGTTGAATATGTCGCCGGCATTCTTAAACTATGGACGTCAGCCTCGCGCTTCGTTATTCTTTAAGACAATGCAAGATCAGGAAGTTACGATTCCTGACATTAACACCAAGGCGTGGTCGAAGCGTATGGAACGTATGGCGGAACTTTACGATTTAGTTCTCGAGAATTTGAATAAAGCATTCGAAACGCAATCAAAGTATTACAATACTCATCATCGACAAGTTCATTTTATCGTTGGTGATCGTGTGAGACGTAAGATCCGACAGTTATCTAAAACGGCGAAAGGACAAGCGGCGAAACTTTTTCGGAAGTATTCAACTGAAGTCTATCGTGTTTCTCGTGTCGTTTCACCTTTAGTTTATGAAATTGTAAATGAGCAAGGTGTTTTAGTCGGACGTCATCATGTTAAAGATCTAATTGAAGTGCGAAATAAGGAAAACGTCCAACAAAGTTTCGATGATGACGACTAGATTCGAAATTATTTGAAAGTATTATTTTGATGCTGTTTAGAACTCGGTTATTTCTGTTTGTTTGTCTCGGGATGAATTCAAGTCTCGCGACACAATTTTTATTAGAGTTTAGTTTATCGTCAAGTGACGAATCGTTCATTAGTCTTTATCGTCTTGTGACGAATTGTTTTTTTCTAGTCTCGCGACTCTTTCATTTCCAGAAGCAGTAATTACTACCGATATCTGATCGACTGTTTTAATTTCAAGTATTATTATGTTTAGTTTTTTTTTATTATTTTCTGGATCAGAGATTGTTGAAGACAGTATTATTTTTTTTTATGGTTGCTGTTTGGAGAGAGTTGTTAGAGAATATTTTTGGAATAAAGACTGAACAATGGAATCGAAACGTTTATTTATTTTTTTTCCTAGTCTTTGTGATCACGATGGATCTGATTGACAAAAGGGTTTGATCTCGTTAAATATTTGATTTATTTTTGATGTTCAAAGAATAACACAAAAGTTAATTATCGCTTCCAGTCTGGGGGGGGTAAGTTGTAACGTGATATTTCATCTCGTTACATTGTTGTCGTCTGGGCGCGTTAATTATGATTTAAAAGTGTCCAGGATGAGAGTCAACACCTTTTTGTCAATGGGAGATCATAATTAATTTTTAAACATAATCTAATGAATTTGTATTTTCTTTATTTTTTTTGAATTTGTACCGCTCATCGGCGATATTTCGTATTGAGCGGAAGAGGGCAGCACCTTATGGACGAAAATACCACACAAGGAAAAGGCTAGAATTTGGAGTTTTGGAGAAAAGAAAGACCATAGAATTTTCCCTTCATCGGATGAGGACAAGAGGGAAGTCTGGAGAAGGTTTCAGCATCAGTCAATATCTTGAGCAATTGACAATACTCCGCAAATTATTATTTTGGGAGTTTCTTGTTTCTCATCGTTGGAAGCTGGAAATTCAAATTTGTGACAACTAGTGGTTACTTGTTGAACTCATGACAGTTGGATTTAACCAACCAATGGGAGCCCTCCACGTTGGAATTTTCGTACCGGCCGGCGTCTTGTCCCCAACGAGAGCAACATGGCGTCACTCTCGTTCTGGACGCGTGCTCGTATTGTGGTGTAAAACTTTTTCCGAAATTATTTCTTCTAAAATATTAGAGAAATTAATAAAGAAATTATAAAAGAATTTCAGTTGAAAAGTTTGCCATATTGTTGGAAAATTAATTAATATTGGAGTTAGTGAAATATTCGTCTGGTGAGCGAAATAATCAATTAATTAATTTTTGTGTGATAGAGAATTTTATCGAGCCATTTTTTTTTATGTCGTATTGTAACGACTTTAATTATCGTTTGTTTTTCCGAGATCATACTCTCGTGTGAAAAATTCTCTTTCATTAATTAATTTGTCGTTATTTCTTGTTGGAAATCTCTCGTTGACAAATTAGAATAAATTTTTTTTTTATTTTTTTTTTATTTTTATTTATTTTAATTAAAAGTATAAAACGTCGTTATCAAACATAACCAATATTATTTTTTTTTAATTAATTATTATAATTTCTTCTTATTCCTGGGAAAGAAAAGGAAAAGGATTTTTTTTTTTTTTTATTTTATTCTTTGTAATTCATTTTAATTTTTTCTTTTCATATTTAAAAATTTTCGTTGTGAAAATTTATTTTTGGTCAAGGTCGTTGGGGAAATCAGGGACATTGTAGTAGCGTCCCCTAGGGAATTTTCTAGGGACTTTTCTAGTGACTTTTATAGTGACTTTATTTGGCGGGAAATCCCTAGAATTTATTCAAATTTAAATTTTGTATTACTGATTGAAATTTTAATTTTGTTACGATAAATTAATTAATAACTTTTCAATTATTAATTAATTTTTGAAATTTTATAAAATAACTAAAGTCTATTAAAACGTCTTGTGACGTATAAATAATTAATATCGTGCTGTGCACGAGTAAATTGTTTATTTAATTATTTTCATTATTATTCATATTTTTTTTTAAAACAATTTTATTAAATTAAATTTACATTTTTGATTTCCCTAAATATTTTGTGTTTGAATTATTTATTTTTTTTTATTTTGTTACTCCTTATTCTCACCCACAACAAACGACCTTGGAGAGATCGCTGAGACAGTCGAGCAGAGTAAGGGAGTATTTTGGGTTTGAATTATATGTTATTTGGTTTATTGATTTGGATAATTTTAGATTATCCTGGCGCCCATATGGTATTTGATTATTTTGAATTTTGAAGTTGGTTTTATTTTTCAGGCGTGCTTAATTGTGAGGTTTACCGTTAGACCTCAGAATTACGTCACAATATATAAATAAGTAAAGAGCGAAAGAAATTGCTTTAAAAATTTTGCAATGGAACTGTCGCAGCATTCTCAATAAATGGGGGGAATTTAATGTTTTGGCTAACAATTATGAAATAATATGCTTGAATGAAACTTTTTTGAAAAGTCACCATAAACTAGATTTAAAATCATTTTACTGTGTTCGGGAGGATAGGCCAGATGATATTCATGGCGGGGGGGTTGCAATATTTATTAGAGATCATATTGGTTATAAAAGAATCTTGAATGCTGATATTTCAAATAAAATAGAGTGGATTAGATTAGAAGTTGGATGGAACAATAAAAAGATAAATATTTTCAATATATATAGATCCGCTTCAGTAAATTTGAGAAATAGCGAATGGGATAATTTCATGAATTTTACACAAAAGTTTGAGGACAGTTTGATTGTGCGGAGATTTTAATGCTCATTCTCAGGAGTGGGGTAGTGAATTGAAGGATGATGGAGAGGGAAATAGATTATTTAATTCGATACTAAACAATGACCTATCTATCCTGAACATGGGAGAAATTACTAGATTACATAGAGAGGAAAAGAAGAGCTGTCCTGGCATTTCCATTGCAACGCCTGATATTAAATTGATTTGTGATTGGAGTACGGTGGAGGACACATATGGTAGTGACCATTTTCCAATTAATATTATACTTGATGTAGAAGAATTTAAACGAACGATTGATAAACTTAGGATATCAGTCACAAATGTAGAATGGAATAAATTTCAAGAAGAATTAGTAAAAAAATTGAAGAGTCGGGAAACGGAAATTGATGAGGGCAATGTTTTAGATATATATGATGAACTAATTCAATTAATTACTAATAGTTTAGTGGCTGCTGGCGGGAAAGAATTGAATAATGAGTTTAAAGCAAGATCTCCCCCTCCAGTTGTTTGGTGGTCGAAAGAATGTAAGGATCAAGTTAAAATGCGTTATAGTAGAACAAAGGATGTTTTGAATAATTTTTCAGTAGAGAAAATTGAGGATTTAGAAAAAACATGGAAAGATGTCAGAAAGAAGCTTTTTAGAATCAAAAGAAAATCTCATAAACATTTTTGTAGTAGTCATAATTTGGAAACGGGAATAGATAAAATTTGGAAATATATTAAATCTTTTAGGAGTAGGAAATTAACTAATAAAATTCGACAAAACAACTCTCCGGATGACCCGAAAATAAAAAAAACAATGAACAAGATTGCCCCTGATGTGCCTATTCCATCAATCGAGATTAAAGAGAATGAGAATAGAAATTTTTTATTAAATAAAGAAATTGTTATAGATGAAGTAGAATAGAATAGAATGTATTTTCTTCAGATGTTACAATTTTTGTTTTACATCGGTTCATAAGCCTTCTCCCAGTCACTTCTCTCAACTTTATTTTTCAAATTAAATTAACTTAAGTTACTTATTTGTTCGTTTATTTTACATTTGCACTGGCTTTATACATGTTCTTATGTACACACACATACTTACATGCGCATACATATATATACACATCTATATACACTCGTATATACATACATACATATACATATGCACCCCCATACACACATATATCACTATAAATAAAAGTATTTGTACTTGTGTCATATCACTTTTGTGCAGTTTTGCAGGACGTTATTTTTATACCACAGCTTCATTTTTTAGCACTATGTCCGCTAATCTAATATCAGTCTTCAACTGTTACTGTGGTATTTGGTTGCGCCTTCTCCTTCTCCCCTCAGCCTGTCACCTTCTTGTTGCCTCGATCTCGTTCATTCTTCCACTCTCTTTCTTCTCTCTTTTCTTGCCTCCCCTGTTTTTTTCAGCATCATTTCTATTTTGCCCGGGGATCGGCAGCGCGATTTTTTGGGCGCCTCTCTTAGCTCTTTGACCAGCCTCTTTCTCCACTCCATTGGCCCATCGTTGCCTCTCCATTCTTTCCAGCTGCGCGCTTCTGCCTTGCCAATCTTCTTCATCAACTTGCCACAGCTTATTACGTGTTCTAGGGTCTCTTCTTCTCTATTGCAAGCCCTGCATCTCTCATCTCCGAATCCTTTTTTCCCTTCTTTTATCGCATTCCCGCATCTCCATCTTGCCCATGTGTACTTATCAGCTAGTTTGAGATTCTTCATGCTCCAATATGCCTCCATGCCTGCTTCTTCTTTTAGCTCTTTGTAGTAGCTGCAGTATTTTGAGTTACGTATTCCTTCCGCGTCTTTTTGTCTCTCTTTCTCTTCTTTTTTTGTAGTTGCTGTCATTGATGTAATTGTCGCCTCTTCTATGTTTCCTGCCCACAGTTCTTCTATCAGCGGTTCCGCCTCCACTTTCTCCAATGTTTTTATTACTTCTTTACCCCATTTCGAGGGGTTTTTGTTTTTAATGCCTCTGAGTTCCTCCCTGAGACATTTCCTCGGCCACCTGTGTTCCTCCATGCTTGCCAGTTTGATTAGAAATGCACTTGCCCTTCTTATTGCCTCTACCTCGATGCTGCTTTTGCCAGTCTCGGTTCTCCAGATATAGTCTGGCGTATTTCTTGCCAGCCCCATGCTCACCTTTGTATACTTTTTCTGCGCCCTTTCTATTTCCTCCTTCCTGCTCCAGCCCCAAACTTCCACGCCGTAAAGGGCCGCTGCTTTCACTGCCACGCCCATGAAGTATAGCCTCTTCTCCAGTTCTTCCATTTCTGCTCTTCTTGTTTCGTTTCTGGCCTTATTCACTAGGATCTGTGCCTTTGCCCCCAGCTTTCTCGTGTGCGTGCTGTATAGGTTCCTTGTGGTGAACCAGTAGCCCAGGTATTTGAACTCATTCACCACCTCCAGCTTTTCTCCCTTGTATTCCCAAGATTCTTCTTTCTTCAGCCTACCGCCTCTCCTGAAGAACATCACCTTCGTCTTTTCCACGCTTACCTCCATCTCGTTCTTATCTGCCCATTCCTCCAGCGTCTTCAACATCTTCCCGAGGTCTTCCGGTCTCTCAGCTATTATTGCTGTGTCAATTGCATATAGCAGCGCGAAGACCTTCACGCCCGCCCCTTGCCCAATTCTTGTTTCTCCATCTCCTCTTCTTCTGAGGTCCGCCTCTAGATCGTCAATGAACATGTTGAAGAGAATGGGACTTAGCGGACAGCCCTGCCTCACTCCTTTACCGGTCCTGAACTCTTCTGTTAGTTCTGCCCTTTATCCCCAGCTTCCTCATCTTTTGCCACAATTTTTCTCTATCCACTTTGTCGAATGCGGCTTTAAAATCTATAAATGCTGTCTGTAATCTTCCTTTTTTATTCTTCAGTCTGTTTCCGATTAAGGTATTAGATATTTGAACATCCTTCTTCTTGCCTGCTTGTATTCTCCATTGTCCCATGTCTCTTGCCTCTGTCTCGGTCTGCCACCTGACTGCATTCCGGTCTCTTCCGCTGTTTCTTTGATGGTTCTCGCGAGGTGCTCCCATCTCTCCACCGGTGGTTGGTTTTGCTCTCTGCTCTCTTCTTCCTCCTTCCATCGTTTCGCCCATTCTTCTCTGAATCTTTCTGCTTTTGCCTCTTTCCATTTGCTCTCTTTGATGTTTTGTCTTCTCCCGACATCCTCCTTCCTCTGTCTTCCCATTCTAGTCTGAAGATGATTGGGAGGTGATCCGAGCCCTCTTGTGTCGTGGTTCTCATACCTTTGAACCAGTCTGGCGCCTCTTCTTCGTTTCTTCTGACCAAAATATAATCTAATACGCTCCCCAGACCAGAGCTGTCATCTATGTAGGTGATGCTGCCTTGCTCGTCGCCAGGCGCTCTACCATTCATCACCATGATTGCCTGTTCTTCGCACCAGTCTAGCAGGTATCGGCCCTCTTCTCTCTCCGTTTTGTCTTCTGAGTTCCTGTCTTTCAGGCTCTCTCTCTCATCCATGCCACATCTTGCTATGCCCTGTTTCTCGCCAATTCTTGCGTTTAGGTCCCCTGCAATGACCAGCCTCGAGTCTGTTTCTTCTGTTTCCTCTAGTGATTCTTTCATTTCTCTCAGCACCTCTTTCAGCTTGTTTCTGTGGCGGTTTTAAACGCTTATGACGTGATAGCCCTCTGCCTCTTTTTCCTTCTTTATTTTCAGCTTCAGCCCATATTTCCACTCTTCTACTGCCCAGCTCGCCTTCAGCTCCTTTCTGACCCCCAAGAAATGGCCTCCGCTAGCTCTTCCTTTTTTGTGTTTTTTTATGCCTGCCTTTCCAAACCACTCATACTGTTTGTCTAGCCTCCTCATCGTCTGTTCTAACCTTTCTTCAGCCACATGTGTCTCTTGAAACATTACAATATCAGCCCCCTTCCAAAGGCTCCTGTTTTTGTGGATGTTCCCCACGCCTCTTGTGTTCCAGTGTATTATATCCAGTTCCCTACTTGCCTCCCCCGTCTCACCAGCCTCCTTCTCAAAAAGGGCTCTTCTGTGCCTCCGGATCCTCCATGGCGGCCCTTCTGGACCATCTCGCCTAGTTCTTCTTTCTAGACGAGCATAGTCCCATCAACCATCATGCCACCGTGTTCTGTACTTGCCTCCCAACCTTTTTTCACCCATCTTGCGACCTCTCTTGTCAGCTAATCTTGTACTACTCTCTGCCTCGATGTGTATTCGTCCTCCAACGTGACCCCCCATCCTTGTTCTTTGGGCATGTCTTTCCTCAGCATCATGGTGACCTTGTCATCCTTCTCATTGAGCCTTACCCGCCATTTGGAGGGGCCTAGCCTTTCTAGTTTTCCTACTCTGACTTTCACTCTCATTACCTTCTGGACCCATTCTTCTAGCTCTTCCATCTTTCTGTTCTTTGAAAGTAGTGTCAGGCCCTCCAAGATTATGTTTTTCCTTTTCTCCCTTCGTTCTGCCAGCTCGTTTGCCCAGTCTTCTTCGCTCAGCTTCTCTGGGGGCGGGTCCCTCTCCTCCTCTTCAGCTTCATCATTTTGCCCTAGGCCTGCCACCCCCTGTTCCATGTTGATCTCATTTTCACCTCTCAGATGATTGCTTTGATCTGCGTTTACCGCATTGTCTTGCGCTTCAGCCTCTGCCATGTCCTCGGGTGGATTGCTCGTCCCCGGGCTTTCACCACCTCTGTCAAGGACTCCCAACCCTCCTGAGACATGCGCCTCATGTGCCGGGATCATCCTATCCAGCAGGGGCTCCTGCCCAGTTGGATCTTCAATCCCCTTTTCTCTCCTGTTGTTCGCCTTCAGCCTCTCTAGCTCTTCTTCCATTTCTCTCATCGTCTCTATTCTTTCTTGGTATAGCCCTTTTACTCTTGCCATCTCTTTCTCTGCTCTTCTTAGGTTGGCCTCCATTATTTCATTATCTCTACTCAGTCTTTCTACCTTTCTCTCCGCCTCCTGCAAGTCTCTCTCTAGTAGTTTTCTTGCACTGCATTTTCTACATTCCACCAGCCTTTCATCGAGTAGTCTTATCAGCATGTCCTCCAGGTCTCCCATTTTATATATCCAACTGTTGTCTTTCCTCCACTGCCATTCCTTCAGCACATCTGTCACTCTTTTTTCCACCTCCTCATTTTCATCTGTGCTGCTCTCATCGTCTTTTTCTGTGCGACTGCTTACTTTTTTTACTTTCTCCGCTGGTTTACCTTTTGATTTTACCTGCGTTGTGCGCGGTATCGCCCCTTTTGCTTGTGCTGCCTTATCAGCATTGTTATTCGAGTCGCCATTTGGTTGCTGTCTTTCTACCACATTCTCGTGTCCGCCGGCGCCATCAGCCTGTCCAAATGTTTGCTGCATTGCCGTGCTTTCCTTCGATGCTCTCCCTCCTTCGTCTCTCTTTTTTTCTGGGGTCCTCGAGACCTTGCTCTTTGACCTAAATATTTCTGCCACAGTCTCTTGCCCATCCTCTTTCTGTTTGTCTTCTATCACTTCTTTATGTTTAGTGCTCATTGTAACCAGTGCCTTCTCGCTGCAATACTCATGCTGTTGCTCTCCTGCACTGTTTGCCTCGTTTTTCTCCCCCTCTTCGTTTGCCCCTTCGTTTTCACTCGCTTCATTTTTCTTATTCATTACTTTTTCTGGAGTTTCGAGTTCTCCGCTGTTTATGCCGGGGGGGGGGGGGGTCGTCTTCTTCCTCCGATTCATGTGTCTATAGATGAAGTAATTGCTGCAATATCAAAAACAAAAAAAAATTCATCCCCAGGTGAAGACATGATATCTTATACAATAATAAAAAATCTTCCGAGAGAAGCACTAGATAAACTAAGAAAAATTTATAATATTATTTTAAATACGGGAGTTATTCCGCCATCATGGAAAGAACAATTTGTATGTTTGATTCCAAAGCCAAATAATAGAGGGTTCAGACCGATTGCATTGGCGTCATGTATTCAAAAAATATTAGAAAGGATTATTAATGATAGAGCACAGTGGTTTTTAGAAAAGAGAGGGTGCACAGAAGTGAAACTTCTTATACATGAGCCATTGGTCATTTTACACTTGGCTTTGGATTAAAATATCTCGAAAACTATGCAAAATTTATCGAGCCATGCTGTGAATGAAATTTAGAGGGAAGATTGACGAACAAAATAAGCAGAACGCTGTTTTTCTACGACCAGTAGTTTCCGAGATATCATTTTTTGAATGAGTAGTTCAGAAACAATGGATGAGGCCCGATAGCAAGTAAATGAGCGCTTGGACGTCCTTTCTGAATTTTTCATTCAAAAATCGATATCTTAATAACTACAAGTCGTAAAAAAGCGGAGGTTTGTTTATTTTATTCGTTAATCTTCCCTCTAAATTTCATTCACAGCATGTCTCGATAACTTTTGAGTAGTTTTCGAGATATTTCAATTCAAAGCCGAGTGTAAAATGGCAATTTTTCAAGAAATAAAAAGCAAAAATTATGAGGTGAAGCATGGATAGTTTTCGTTCGTGTTTCATGATAACTCCTCCTTTGAAGGACAATTTTCCGTAATTTTTTAAAAAATCATTTAGATAAATTCCCATATTTTTCTCTCCGTGTATTGAAAAGAAAAAAACAAAAACACAGGCTCCCCCCACAACCCGGAGAGCGACCCGACGGCAGCAGCAAAAACTTCTCCTTCCCCCCACTACTCTACTACCACGTTCCCCTCAAAGCCTTACACTCGTTTCGTGACGCGAGAAAAAAGTTGGTACCCTCCCAAAAGAAGTTTCACTTAAATAAATTCTCATTTCCAAATCAATTCTTTGGTTTTAGGAGGGCAAGATCTTGTGACGATAGTTTGGCTGTATTTGTGACTGATGTCAACATTAATCTAATTAAAAATGAAACTTTCATGTCGGCCTTTTTGGATATAGAAGCAGCATATGACAATGTGATAATTCAAGTCTTGATAAATAAGTTAGTAGAAATAGGAATCACAAACAAAGTAATTAAATTCATAGTAAATATTATGTTCGAAAGGGAGTTATTTTTTCTATTTCAAAATTCAGTCATTGACAAGAGAGTCTCATCGAAGAGATTGGCTCAGGGTTCAATAATCAGTCCTATTTTGTTCAACATTTATGTGTCAGATGTGATAAATAAATTACCGATGAATTCTAGATTTGGCTCATTTGCGGACGATTTCATGTTCTATTGTTCTTTGGATTCTCTTGAGGGGGCGAGGGATGATATGATTGAAACGTTGACAAGGGTAATGATTGGTTGAAGGAATTAGGACTGAGTATTTCGGGGGATAAATCGTCAGTTATGTTTTTTTCTAACAGAAACGATGAGAGTAATAGAGATTTTGAGGTAGAAATAAATGGAAAAAAGATTAAATCCACAAAAGAAGTAAAATTTCTGGGATTCTATTTGGACAATAAATTATCGTGGAAAAAACACATTAAGTATACAAGAGAAAGTGCGGGTAAGATGATACAAGTTATGAAGGCAGTTTCTAGCATTTCTTGGGGGGCTCACCCGTCAACGTTATTAACGATATATAAGGGCTGAGTAAGATCCAGATTAGATTGGGGCTCATTATTTTATGATGATACGACAAAAGAAAATAAATTGAAAATAGACCGGATTCAATATTCAGCTTTAAGGATTTCGTTGGGATGTATTATTACAACCCCAACGAATATTCTTCTTCATCTAGCCGCGGAACCGACATTAGAGTCTCGGAGAAGGTATCTATCGGGAAAATTCATAATGAAAACGATGAGCAATAGAAGAAAAATGACCATTCCTAAATTTCAATTGATGGAGAAATGTCAAACTAAATATCCGAACAAAAGAAAAAGAAATTATCATGCACTTTACAGGAATTGGAGATGGAAGCTTAGGAAGGATATATTAGCTAACGTGGTTCAGTTTGATTCTCACCATAGTTTTCTTTTTCCGTTTGAAACTCAATGGTTCAAGGTGGATACGGACGAAATTACGGGCTTGAGCTTGGAGAATGATATCAATGTAATAGATAAATTTGAAAATTTCTTGAACTCCGAATTCAAAGAATATAAGATATGGGGTACAGATGGCTCAAGGGGTAAAGGGAAAACTGGGGCGGCTGCAGTAGATAGAGAGGGCGAGAGAGTGTCAATGATTAAATTACCGGATTATTGTTCAAGTTATTTTGCGGAGGTCGTTGCGATGGTGAGGGTCCTGGAAATGATAGAGACAGAAGCATATAATCTGAATGTGGTTTATACTGATTCTTTGAGCTTGATTAGACAATTGAATTCGGAATCATTAAGTCCAAAGGCTTACCCAGAGGTTTTCGAGATAAAAACAAAAATATTAGAATTAAAAAAAGAAAATATAACAATAAAAATAATCTATACTCCGGATCATAAAGGAATCGAAGTAAACGAGAGTGCGGATGAAAAAGCTAAATTGGCTCGAGAGGAAGGAGAGAATTGGGGTAGACGAATTTATTGGCAAGAAATGATGGTAGACTTAAAAACGGAATGGATTTCTGATTCAAACCGAACATTGTTTCTTGAAGGGAACAAAAAAGGAGTAAAATACTTCCAGTATGTAAAAGAATTTGTCTATAACGCTCAATGGTTTAGAGAAAAAAAATGGCAAAGAAGTATAATAACAAGAATTAACAGGATAAAATCGGGTCATACCTTTTTAAGGAGTCATTTGTTCAGGAAAAATATTATTATGGAAGCAAGCTGCCCTTGTGGAGCATTAATTATGGATTTAGATCACGTTCTTTGGATCGAATGTCTTCAGGATTGGTCGTTCAATCAAGTTATTTCGTATGTCTTCAAAAGCCTCTTGATGCTCTGGAGTTCACTTGAACTCTACTTCCTTCTTCAACAACGCGTGCAAGGTGATATTCGACTGGCGAAATGGGTGATGAATTTTCAGAAAAAGCTCGCAAGACCTAGGAATCTCCTGACTTCATGGACGTTTTGTGGTACAGGAAATTCAGCAATTGCCTCTACTTTCGTTGTGCCTGGTTTAATACCTTTTCCACTCAATTCTACTCCGAGGTATGTCACTTCAGGGACGAGGAAATGGCATTTGGACAACTTGATCGTGAGTCCTGCTTTTCGTAACGCCTCTAGTACTTGCAGCAACTTGATTTTCAGTTCAGGCCAATCTTTTGCTGATATCAAGATATCGTCGAGATAGAACTTGGCCACTTTGTTGCGTAGAGGTCCTAGAGTTTGCTGCATTATTTAGCTAAAATAGAACGGAGCGTTCATTAGACCAAAGATTACTCGTGTGAACTCTCCAGTTTCATCTGGAGTGATGAATGCAGTTTTGTTACGTGATTCTTTTGATAGTGGGACTTGGAGGTACCCGTTTGCTAAGTCAAGTGATATGAAGAGTTCGTGTCCAGCTATCTCAGCCATGTGCTCTTCCAGACTAGGTAGTGTGAAATGTATTCGTTCCGTCTGTGCGTTGAGACGTCGGAAATCTACGACGAGTCTCCAGTCTCCTGTTTTCTTTTTCACCAAAATTACCGGACTAGCGTAGGTTGAATTAGTCTCAGTAACTATCCCGTTCTCCTTCCATTCTCGTACAATCGCTCGTATAATTTCTCGTTCTTTGTTACTCGCTGGATATGGCTTTGATGGGACCGGTTTACTTCCTGGTTTTTCATGGATTTCCATTTCCACTAAATTGGTGAAACCTAGTTCCGTAATATTTTTGGCGACACAATCTCGATACTCGTTCATAATGTGTACCAGTTCCTCTTTCGAATCTTCTGAGGCGTCTCGTCCTACGATCAACTCGTCGATGATAATTGGTGATCGTAATGGTTGTTGTGGTATTATTGGCATCTCTTCAGCCTCTACGATGTTGATGTTCCATCCATTCACTTTTTCTTCTTTCTCACCGAAGTTGCAGTACGGAATGGAAATTTCATTTCCATTTTTCTCCAAATTGATAAATTGCACTGTGTGAGCTGGTATCCTTACTGAATCTTTTGAATTCATCGTTGCATCATTGTTGTCGAGATCATATGGTACTTCTACTTGCTCAAACTTCAACTCAGATCCTACTCGATGATAATTGACGGAAATGTCATCCGTAAACGGTCTTCCGATAATAAGATCTGTTGGTTGGGTGTTGTCTGGTACGATTCTTATCTTGATGTCCTTGACACGTACACCTTCAATCGCGATTTCTGCTAAGACGTAACCTGGTGATGAAAACTTATAATGTGATGGTCCAAAACTTCGTAACTCCTCGACTTCAGTTACTATCGGGAACTCATTTTCATCTACTAATGATGACTTGATGGTACATTCAGAACTTCCTGAGTCTATTAAGCACGTGAATCGTTGACCGTTAATTGAAGCTTCTTTGATATAACGTGACATTGTTTGAGACGCTGGTGTGATGATTTGCCTCACTGTTGACATTGGACATTTCTTTTCCTGATGTCCCATTATGTTGCACTTGCTGCATGGACGAGCATCTGGACACTCTCGAGATAAATGGCCATATTTGTTGCAGTTGAAGCACTTTGCTTCACCCTTCTCGTTCCTGGCAGGTAACTTGAATGCTTCTGACGTTGTGTTGGGAACTTTATTGTCTGTTCTCGTAGCTGAACTGGGTGAATCCGCCGTGTTTGTCTTTGTTGCTGTTGGTTTTGCACCTGTGGACTTCGGTTTTGGCTTGACCTCTTTATCCTTTTGTATTCGTTCGATCCGTTTCTCTACAATGCGTTCTGCATCGAGCATGCTCTTCAACAACTGATATGTGTCAGTATGTTGCATTGCCATCATCATGTTAGCCAAATCTTTGGATCGTAGGCCAATTAACATCTGTTCTTTGACATCCTTGAACGAAAGAGGTCGATCTACCATCACTAGATTACATAAATCCCATTTATCGAAGAAATAAGCTCTGATGTCTTCTCCAGTTTGTTGAACACGTTTTGCCATATTCCCCAGACGCACGGTGATACTTTCGATTGTGGTGAAAACTTTCTTGAATTCTGTTACAAAAGTTTCCCATGTTGTTATTTTCTCTCGATTCACTCTGTACCAGTTCTTTGCTCCATCCTTCAGGTTCATCTTGGCTGTCGTTAGAGCGATTTCATCTCCCCAATGTTGGGTTCTCTTCATGTCCGTCAGGTTTGAGATCCATTCTCTCGCTCGTGCACTGTTGTCTTCTCCTGTAAAAACTCCAACGCTCTTAGATAAATCTGGTATAACCCCATAACGATGAATGGCATTATTATTATTTGCATTATTATTATTGTTAACACTATTTATTAGTGCCGCGTAGGCACTGGAATTGGCGTTCATGGCTCTACCTAGACCTTCTGATAAGCTTGTTGTCAAACGACTGAACATCTGTTCCATCGCAATATCGCGTGGACGATTTTCTTCTCGTATCAATGTAAAATACGCATCGTCTAACGAGATGCTCTTGCATTGGAAGGTATATGAAAATTATGCGTACCTGCATAAACGTTCGGTTGAGCTCGTGGCTGACCGTACTCGGTGTATGCTTGTTGAGATTATACCTGTAATCTGTGGTACCTGCTGAATTCATCGCTTGACTAGCATACTGTGAATTACTGTATATACCGGCTGACATATATGGAGGTGGAGGAGTATAATTCTGCGAGAAGCTCCGATTACTCATATGTGGAATTGATGAATTGTGATTGTTGTTTCTCAGATCATTTGTCATGTGGTTTGTATTTGGCGGGAAGTTTAACCCACTGTTCATTGTGGCTGTGCTGGTAGTGCGTGGTGGGAGGTTTGACTCACTGCTTGTTGTGATTGTGCAGGTGGTGCGTGGTGGGAGGTTTTGACGTCCACCTGAATTAGCCATCGTGCTGACAGGTGGCGGAACCTCGTCGTTCTCACTGGTCGTCCCTGTCGATAAATTAGAATACGAAAATGTATGATGTTGATTTATATAGAGGTGGGGGCGAGTAGTCGATGGTCTCGTTTGGTCTGCTGCCGTCACATACGTTGTGCTTTGCTGTGACATCGTTGCAGACGTGAAATTAGTAATATTAGTAGCTGACGGGTGAAATGGAGGGTTTGCCATCCTCTACCTCTACTATTGTTGTTAATGAAGTTTGGCAAGGATACTTCTGGCGTGACGTCCATTGAAGATGTTTCGTCTTCTGTGCCTTCTTGAATGATTCCCGTTACCTGATTGACAAACTGCTCGAATTCTGGATAACTAACTCCTCCTCGTTCTGTCATTTTTTTTCTCGTTGCTTGGCTGCACCCGGCGTCTCGTGAATTTTCGTTTTCGTATACGAATTTTTCACTCCTGTGGGCTGAATGGTGAAAATCCCACTTCTGATTTGTTATCGTGCGTCGTTGTCGTTTACTTTTGTCAGGATAAATCGTTTCGTTCGGATCAGGATTGGGCAGAGAAGACTCCAGAAAGAATGAGACACGTAGTTATAAGTAAACTCCCATGTGCAGGTATATAATGAAAATTAATAAAGCAATAATTACAAAGTAAAGGAAGTAATAAAGTATGCACTCTGACGTAAATGAAAAGGAAAAAGCTTTCATGATTAGCAAAAAAAATGAGTAAAGAAATAATTAATGTTTTAGACTTTCGAGTAGCAAAAGAAAGAATAAAGTAATTTTTGGATGTTGGGTGTACAGTGTCCCGAGGCTCTCTCTTGTACCTTGACCGTGAGATACGTGAGATAGGTCAGTGGCACACCTCTGACGGGGAATCGAAAAATTAGGACTCGATCGATAACATTTATGTGAATAAATGACATTTTTGGCCATGATGATGACATCAAGAGTCAAATAATGACAATATATGTCATCCAATGGATTTCTCATAATACGACATTCTCCGTCAAAATTCATCATGAAAATTTTGACGAAACTTGAAGAATTATGTCAAATTGTATACTACCCAGGTGGAAATATGCTTGACATATTTTGACAAAAAATGTCATAATGTAACGAAAAATGGCAAAATATGACAAATAATCAGGGTGATGATGAATTTTGACATAATATTTCCTTTTTTGACATACTATGACAAAAAATGTCATTTTTTTTCTGAGCAATAATGACCAAATATGTTAGATTTGGTCATCGATCGAATATGACATAAATCGTTAGAAATTGACATTTTTTGTTAAACATATGTCACAAAATGTCATTTTTTCTAAAAAATTTGAAACTGTTTTTTGATATTTTATGACATATTTTGATGTGTCATAAATTGACAAATTCTGATAATTAATGACATTTTTTCGTGAAATATGTTATAAATTTTCAGACATTATTTGTCATATTTTTATGGGACATGAAGTGTAAAAATAGGACAAAATATGTCATAGGAAGTCATATTATAACAAATTTAAAAATGTCATAATTAGCTATATTATGATCAATTCGAACAAGTATTTTAGAGAATATGTGGATGTCATAATTTGACAAAAAATATCAAATTTTGTCATAAAATAAGAAAAAAAGACAAATGATAGAAACAATTCCTTATTTTATATGAATTTAACATTTTTTGACATATCATCTCATATTTTGTCAATTTCTTATTTGACCGATTATGACCGACTATGTGAGATTTGCTCATTGATCAAAAATGACATAAATTGTTAGAAATTGACATTTTCTGTTAAACATATGTCAAAAAATGTCATTTGTTTGAAAAAATTTGGGACTGTCTTTTGATATTTTATGACATATTTTGATTTGTCATAAATTGACAAATTCTGATAATCAATGACATTTTTCTATGAAATATGTTATAAATTTTCAGACATTATTTGTCATATTTTTAAGGGACATGAAGTGTAAGAATATGACAAAATATGTCATATTAAGACATATTATAACAAATTTAAATATTTCATAATTACCCATATTATGATCAATTCGGACAAATATTTTAGAGAAAATGTGGATGTCATAATTTGACAAAAAATGTCATAATGGGACAAAAATCATAAAATATGACAATTGCAGAGAGTAATGCCAAGTGTTGTCATTATATTTCATTTTTTGACATATCACAATAGGAAATTTCATTTGTTTTCTGACCAATAATAACCGATATGTCAGATTTTCTCATCGACCAAGAATTAAATTAATTTTGAAAATTTAACATTTTTTGTCGAACATATGTCAAACAATGACATTTGTTCGAAAAAATTTATGACTGCTCCTTGACATTTCTTGACATATTCTGATTTGTCATCAAATGTGAAAAATATCTTCGTGAAAAATATCATACCCTTTCGAACATAATCTGTCATAATTTTCGTAGTCATAAAATGGGGAAATATGACAAAATATGTCACAATTTTTCAGAAAATGAGTGAAACTGGTAGTTCCGAAGGCGCCGCTAGAGTGCGCATTGTAGAAAACTAGTCCCTAAGCCCGCTATCGTTTGAGAAGTCATAAATTCAAACGGGCGAGGCAGTTTTCTTCGTGAATCTGGTCGGCCAAAGATAATGCTCAACAAAATTACCGCATTTTTGATATTATCCGTATGGGTCGTTCCCATACGGCATAAAAGAATAGTACCCGTTTGTGTTGGCTTTCCTACTTGTGTCATGCAATGCCATGTCCAATCCCTTATTCTTCATCAAGGTGTACGACACATTATGACATGACATCTTCTAGTATATTTGGATAATTCAAGGAATGACACAAATGCCGAAGGAACATGTCGAAATTTGTCCGATAATGACAGTTTATGAGCTATTATGTCAAATTCTGACATAAGTTCTCTCTAAGATTCAGTTAAAATTTGTCATATAATAATTTTAACAGAATTTGACATTTTTCGTTAAAAAATGAGAATTTATGATTAATTATGTTAAATTCTGGCATAATTTTTCTGTTAAGCTTGGTCAAAATATGTCATATGATAATTCGGACAGAATTTGACATTTTTTGACTGAAAATGACAAATTCAATAGACACTTTTAGAAATATTATGTCATTACATGTTAAAAAGTCACATATCATGACACAATTTGCCATTTTCTGTCTTATTTTCACATTTTTTGGACGTTTTTGTCAGAATATGTCAAATGGCTCAGAGTTGTCTGCCACACAATACAATCAAAATATGACATATTCTGTCATAATTTGTCAAATTATGACAGAAATTTTTCTGAGAAAATTTGACAAAATATGACATACTGTTCCAATTGATACTCAAAAATCATCATATTTTAACAAAAACAGTCAAATTATGACATTTTATGGTAGATTCTGTGAAAATAGGTCAAATTATGACGGATTTTTTCTCAAAATTTGTCAAATTTGATCAGAATTTGACATTTTTTGTCAAAATATGTCAAGCATATTTCCACCTGGGTATTATCTCATTATCTGTAATATTTCTCATTTTATGACATCATTTGTCAAAATCTGCCGAAGCGATTTCCACGAGGGATTTCTCCGAATCTTCAAATTTTTCAAAATTTATGTAAATGATATTACGGAAACCTTCTTTTGTCCATATGTTTTCTTAGAAATCCGTCTGTTTTTCTCAGTTTTGGGATTTTCCCGAATTTTCGAAGAAATTCCAAAAGTTTTCCGAATTGTACCCTAATAATTTGCCTCTGTTCTTATATTTTCTGAAAAATCACTAATTTCTTTTCTGAATTTTGTGATTTTTCTGAATTTTCTTATTACTTACAATATAGGGCAATTCTACGAAAATAGCATCGAGATCTTCCATGTGGTAGGTCCAGAATAATTTTCGCTATCATCGGTGTTGCGCATTGTTTCATTTGCAACACTTTATTCTTCGCACATAAAGTGTGTCATGAAAAGTATCAACAAAATTTGTAATAATTAAATTAAGTTCATTGTGTCATAATTTGAATCGAGTTTTCTAGAACAAATTTACTGATGAATTGACATTTCAACATTTCAGAATGTGGAAATGTTGAACTCATTAATTGCTCGATGTATCAATTCATACCGAAACTGCTACTCTTTTGCAGTGTTAGCAATTTCGCAATATTGAGTAATAACGAATTACCGAAGTTTACGACTGACCGAATTTCCAAAGGATGGTCAGTCTTGTTTGTGCCACCGAAATATTCAAATTAAAAACTTCTTCGGGACTTAACTGCGAAATTGGTCTTTTCCTGCAAATGAGTTGTCAGATCATTCATTAAGAATAAAGTGACAAATGTCAAGTTGTGACATCAGGAACTGGGTTTATTGTGACCTTTAATCGGGTGTAGCCGTGTCAATCCCAATTAAAAAGAGTGTAATTAATTAAGAATTATCTTAAGTGAATAACAAGAACTCAGAAACTTAAAAACATTTAACAAACAAAATATTTAACCGTGGTATCCGATCATCTTTGGTTGAAGCTCCTCAACACAGAAGAATAATCAAGGATCCACACCTATCATTAAGAAATAAGGATTATTAAGAAAGAACATTATTTTTATCAACAACATATTGACAACAGACTTGTAAGGAGCAATCAGAATAGGAATTCTATTATTATTTTAAACAACTATAAAAGTTTTCCAAAAGATCAAAATTTAAAGTTTTCTGTTTGCGATATTTAATGAATCGATCATAGATTTAAGTGACAAAAATCATCAAGAATCAAATAGTCATTTTGTAGTTTTTCACTAATTGAACCGTCCGTTTGTATGAATTCATGTAAATTCGAATAATTTCCTTTCTGATATTTAATAAAGATTAATGAGTGTATAAAACTGTAGCGTCCTATATTTATTTATAATTTTAGCTTGCATGTTTGAAAACAAATTTACTTTACTGATTGTCCTCGACGCTACAATCACGTCTCGGACATAACACATGATTCCATAATTATATTCATAAGTACTGTGCATTGTAGACACATCTTTGATTTCATTTTCATTGATGTGGAATGGTTCAGGATATGTTAATGATGATTCAAATTTTTTCATCCAATTCCCTTTGAAGTAAACAGCATTAACCAGAACCATCTCAGTTGAAGTCAGATCACCTTTAAATCATACGTGAAAAAAATAATTATAGTGTTCAATGTTCATTATTCTTAAAAACTCCAGGCTAGTAAGCCCATCGGAGCTAATACAGTAAACTGTATACATATATATTGGAAGTCATATCAGCAAACGTTCTTCTATAGAAACTCAAGAAAATTCACATATTTCTTGTGAAATTACAAAATTCTTTTATACATTTTCCTGCGAGTGAGTCCAAATTTTATAAACCTCCAGAAAATGAAAATTAAGATAATCCTAGTAGTAGGCCCCAATAATACACTTTTATTTCTTTAAGTTATCATAAATATTCTAATTATTTCCATTTTATAACACTTTACCGTTATTAAAACGATATCCACAATAGTAAATTGTTATTGAATAATATTATAAATATCCCATTATGTTGCGGATTTGACTCACACTGTCCTAGCATCGAGGACTGGGATTGGAGGATCCTCGGATTTCAAATACCAACTTGGCCGTTATCAATGTTTCAATGTAATCAATTGAATTAATCGTCGCTATATGTCCGGTAAGGTGCATTTTCCATGATTTCAAAAATTAATAGCCATTCTGACGAATAAGAATATATATAGTTACATAAGGAAGAAATAGGAGGCCGCTAGGTGGCGCAATTGAGGATGGTTGTGTTGTTATGATCTCGCCGGGAAAAATAATTGATAATTTTAACGGATCGTGCAATTTACGATAATTGAGGTGAATTATTAGTCCCTGTGTCTGCTGGGCACACCAAGATAATTGGTTGATCTTCCTGATCGCTCCAAAAACAGGCTGGAATCAAATACTGGAGTGATCCAAAGGAGATTAGTCTCGCACTCTCTCTCAAGTACTTGTAAGATATGGGTGGCCCAGGTAGTGGGAACAGAGGCAGAAAATCTGGCATCTCTGCTCAACCTCCAAATCCACCAAAAAAGCGGACCATCATGAACCAGGTCCGGCGCTCACAAACTCCCCTATCCTTGATGCAGAAGAGGAAAGCCCTTGAGCGATAGGTGGATGGTGAAAATAACAACAATAGTTCACAGGTAGATGATATTGATACTGATCCTGAAACGGGAATATCTGGCTCAGATGCTGAGGCCATTATGGAGATGCTGAAGAGTATGAAAACTGGGATAGAAAAGCTAAGAAAAGAGAGTGCCGAGACAAGAGCAGCTATTACTCTCTCACTGCAAAAATCACGCGTTGAGCAGGTGAAAACAGAATCCTCAAAGAACGAGTCAATATACTGGAAGCAGCAGAATAAAGAAGGGAAAAAAGAGAGCGAAGCAAGAATGTGGTTGTCAGGGGCCTCCCCAACAGGAAGCCCTCGAAGGAAGAGATTGAGACATGGCTAAATGATAACCCGGGGCTCGAGGTACAGGTGGATAAAATAATTCCACTAAATGCCAGAGGCCCGAAGAACATTGTCATACTCGGCATGCTTTCCTTGGAGGAGAAGATTAAAGTTATGGAGAATAACGCCAAATTAAAGGGCCAGCCCATCTCCATCAATCACGACCGCACTTTTAAGGAGCGAGAAATCCAGAGGAAGATCCACGTCTTAGCCAAGCAAGAAGAAGAAAAAGGACATCATGTCATCGTGAACTACAGGAAGCTGATAGTTAATAACAAAGTGCTAGTGTAGCATGACGAGAAAGGGCTCATCGAACCAAGCTCTGCCCAAGGTGACTGGACAGGGAGATCTCCCCATCTTAATCAGTCCAGATCCCCAAACAACTCAAACAACAACCACCCCAGCAATGTCTCCCCCTTAAGGAAACTCGAGCACACTGCACGGAGGCACCCCTTTCGTAAGCGAGGGGAGAAGTCCCCTGGCCACTAATCTATCATTGGCAACTCAAGACGAGGAGATAGCTGGACAAAGACTCGAGGTCCAGACTAACTCATCCACACCTGTAGCACCCTCCTCTTATCCGACCCCTGGCCTAGAGTCGGGAAGCGGTATAGAGATTAAAGCAGAATTTATATTTTGGAACTTGAATGGTAGAGGAAATATTTATAATTTAACCAAAGATGAGTGCCACAACTACTTCAGGGACTGTGCCCTCCTTGGGGTCACCGAAACCTGGCACTTAACAAATATAAAAACTCTTCCATATCTCTTGGAGGAACTGAAGCACATTGAAGCACTAGCAAAGAGAAACAAGTCAAGAGGCAGAGGCTCCGGTGGAATGTGCCTAATGTACAATCCCAACCTCCTGAAGCACGTGGAGATATTATATGGCACTGATCTCATTATCATAAGTGTGTACGTAGACCGGCGATATCATGACGAGCGTCTAGCTATGCCCCAAGACCTGGTGCTGGAGACGCTGGAGAAACACAAGAATTGTCCCATCATCATCGGTGGTGACTTCAATGGCAGAATTGGAGATCTAAATCAACTAGATGAAGAACTCGCGGAAGGGACGCAACTAGCAGCTGTAAGAAATACTGCGGATGGGGAAGCTGATCACAACGGGAGATCAATAGTGGACGTGATGGAGACCCTCGGTTTCACAACTCTGAATGGACGCTCCCACTCTGACTCTCAAGGAAAACTAACGTACCTTGGCACGAGCACCATAGACTACGTCTGGATGAATCAGGAAGGCCTTGCCCTCGTTGAGGACTTCGAAGTCAGCCATATAGGCCTCTCAGACCACTTACCGATTGGAGTAATCCTAGACTCTAGATGTGTGCTGACCAGACCCCCAACACTGGACTTGACCAGAACAACCAGCGAGTACAAGTGGGACTCTGATAAAGCCAATCAATATATAGAAGAAATTAGAAGATGCACTTGTCCTCCATCGAACCAGGCGTCACCAGACAAAATGTGTGTGGCAGTATCCACCATTGTTAAAACCACCGCCACCAACCTGAGCATGACCACCACGACCTCCTACCAGCGTAGAAGACCGAAAAACAAACCATGGTTTAGCGGACAATGCAGACAGCAGAGTAGGAGGCTCCATCAGCTCCACCGGTCAATGTACAAAAGCAGAGACGTAAGCAATAAACAAACATACATATGCAAACGAAGAGAATACGTGAAATGTGTCAAGAAAAGTGAAAAGGACCATGTACAACTCCTCCAGAGAGAGTTGAGTGAGGCCAAGGACATGGAAAGCTTCTGGAAAACAATCAAGATATACAGGAGGAGCCCCTTCACCCCATGCCCACTCACAGTGGAAGATTGGGAGACCTTGTACTCCTCAATATGAGGAGTACAAGGTGGCTCAAAAGCCACAGTCATTTAGCTCTTCGCCATACATTTCAATAAATGAATAGATCCTTTCAGTGACATCTCGAAGAGGGCTCGTGGGATATTCTCTCGTAGGAAAATCACCCTGACCACAAATGTCAATTTTGATATCCACAGATCTACCGAAAGCCGAGAAGGATAGCAAAACGTCATCTGCTCCTAGATACTTATCTCCAGTTGGATTAAGCAATTTCGAAGCCGAGTAATACTTATCACCTTCAATGAGGATATCATCTAGGAGTCTGCTTGTGATGTTCCCATTGCCTACTGTAAATGCTGCGATACAAAATGAGGCAATAGCTGTACATTGGGTATTAGCTGTGGTTGCGAAACGTTTCTTATCCCGTTGATGAAACGAAGCAGACTGGTGAAGCAAAACTTTTTCCACACCTGTTCGTAATTCATTACCCGCTGACAGCTCCTTGATTGGGAATCTGCGTTGGATCTGGGTAATCAGGATCATTGATTATTCAATCGTTCATTCACTTGTAGCAGGAGAAATATTAATCATGTGGCAACATAATGATTGGACTAGAATACTTACATTGTTTGTCTTCATTTGTTAAGGGTCTTGACCTCCATCTGAGATGATACAAGTTCTTCCAGCATTCTCCACCTGAACTCTGGCATATCCTCAGCACTAAAATTGAACGCTGCATTCCTTGATAAATATTCAGCATAAGTACATGCAAAAACCCCGCAGTCAACAATATTGTTTTGTCGAGGAATATTCTGGAATGAATGGAAAATGCGGATTATATAGACATGTAGTCATGAGTTAGTTACGAAAATGAAAAGTACGTACAGAGGCATGAATCATACTCCACTCGGAGATATTAAGTTGCTGACCTATTTTGGCCTCATGTTCAGACTGTAGATATTGAAATATTTTCTACGCAGAAAGATTGTTTTTCATGGAAATCATTTATATTATTTATTGGGTATTTCTCTCATTCAAACAGTATAAGCAACTTACATTCATAGTATCAAAATGAGTCCTATCAAGACTATCATAAAATGTGATTGAATACTGTTTAGTGTCAACTCTGCACAAGCACCAATGGTTAATTATATGTACTGGGATTAATATCTGTTTGTCGAATATATTGACCTGCAATTAAATAATATGTTACTTTATAAGTCATCAGAAGGGGCTTTCGACGATTGTGTGGCCCACATCACGAAGCAAATCCAAGTGATGTAATCATAATCGTCAAAAATGCCCTCTCCGACGGGTAACGTACGTAGTTTCGCTCCCCGCACCATAAAACCCCCTTTTTGCACATAATCAAGTGAATACACTGCAATTACTGATTAATCAGATTTCCGGGTGGCATTGCAACTCAAAATCCACAATCGCAAGAAGTGTGACGTAAAATTTCGTAAAAAACATTAATGAAAATCATATTTCACTCGCTTTATAATCACTATTTACAGGATCAATTCTAGACTTCATTGATAATTGAGCGATTTCTATGCGAAAAAATTCCGATGGAAATGTTCGCTTTCACCATTCAATGAAAAGGTACAGGAGTAAGATCAAGTTCGGAATTGTATGTACTGTGACAACCAAACCACGATGTTCGGGACAACCTATCAAAAGACGAACTTTATCTATTACAGGAATCTTCTGGAGAGAGGATCTAGGAACATCTTCGAAGGGATGGCAATCTTAAGAATGTATTATGAGCGAAATAGGATCCCTGTGACCTGAACTATAATTAATTGTATTTGTTTTCTTACGTTTTTGCTCCACCTTTTCACCGCTTGATAAGGATCAATGAGTGATGAATCAAGCCTATCTAGCTTTTCCATCAGATAGGTATTGTACGAGAACCATGAACCTCTACTTCGCTGAGCAATGAAACCAAGATACTTGTTGATGATCTAGAGGCGAGAAACAAGGAATTTATGATTTTTCCCCCGCAAAGAAACCGCAAACATTGTTGGAAACTTTAATACTTACACGATCATTGAGCCACTCCAAAGGTAACAGTCTCCTTATGTCTTTGACAAACAGATCTTCAACATTTCCAGAAATTAATGTATCTGAGGGCTTCGCCAACCAGGCCTATATTGCGCAAGGGAAAATAAGATGAGACCAATCAGGATCTTTGTTTTCTCCTAATATTCTAGACTATTGATTATTCATGAATTTTTACATACATTTTTAGTACGCAGAGAAATAGATTTTTTTTTTTGAGAAATGACGACTTTTCCAAGTATTTGTAAAAATGAAAGAACATACATAAGAATATTTTCTCATGTACTAAAAATTACTGTGACGCTTGGGATGGATCAATGAAGAGCCTTCCAATGTTCTTCACTTTCTTGAATACTGAACAAAAACAATTTTCTTCTGAACTCAACGTTTAGCCAAATGATTCTGATCATGAAAAAATGAAAATTCATTGTGGAGCGCAGCGAATTTCTCATAGGAGGATCAGTCTAGGATTAAACTATCTAGATCAGATATAGGATTGCTGTCATTGCTGAGGAGCTCCTTGAACGGTTTTACGTACATACCTTTACCATAGGAGAAACAGGTGTGTTCTATCTAATCTGTATATTGAAAACAACTGCTTCGCTGTCATCAATATCCATGGAGCCATGAAATGATTTGGGTCTTTGATGATCTGTCTCACTGCTGATCGGTGTGTCCCCTGCTAATGGTGATGCTAGCTCGTCATCACTTTGTTCTTCATTGAGAGCCTGACAATTAATATAGATTAGAAGAAGTGACAGGAGGCTGTATTTTCAATTTCATCACTATATTTCAGTAAATTGAGGATACTATTGGACATATAAATCAAACGGTTCAACATAGGATTTTTTCTATTATTCTATTGCAAAGCCGAGCTGATTTTCGACGGTAGATATGGTAGAATTTAATTTCAAGAATTTAATTCGATTTGCCGAAAATTGAATTGTGAGCCCTCCTAATTATCATGATTCTACAGCTTTTGTGAGATTGATCAGCTTTCATTTAAAATAGCGCACGAATTTCCTCACGAGATAAAAATTGATGTAATGTACACTGATGACCTTCCGCGAGAGCTTTCTGCACAGAGAGAGAATGAGCTTAAAGAATTCATTTGAATGGGAAGAGAAGGACTTGGACGTATGACACAATGATATGGTCGGTTGCGAGCTATGGAATTGAAATTTGGGTGTGGAAAGAAAGAAGAAGGATGGAAGGCTTGCATGAAAGATATCTGAAGTGGGTGATGGGCCTTAAATGACACTGCCCAGGATATATGGTACGAGAGGAGTTGGGGAGAGAGAAGATGAACCTGTGGGGTGTAGAGAGAGCATGGGGTTTTGAGGAGAAGTTGAGGGGCGGAGGAGGAAGTGGGATTGCGAGAGAGTGCCTTAAAGAGATTGAATGCAAGGAAAGAAGAGGTAACACAGAAGGCTCAAGGTGGGAAAGAGAGAGGGGAGAGAGAGTAGAAAGTTGGAATGGTATTAAGGGGAGTGAAGGGGCAGAAGTGGAACGCGTGGAGAGTGAAAGACAGAGAATGGAGAGATGGGGAAAGATCATAGACTCGAAATACAACAGATGGTACAGTCTGATAAAGAGCGAGAGTTTGCCGAAATATCTGAGTGGTAAATGGAGTGAGAGAAAGAGGAATATGGTGGCGAAATTCCGATTAGGAGATGGTATGAGAGGGTCACAGTACTGGAAGAGTGAAGAAGAGAGAAAATGCAGACTGTGTAAGTATAGAGAAGAGACGTGGGAGCATGTAATAGGAGGATGTATGGGGACAGGGGAGAGAGTATGTGAGATATCGTGTGAGGACGGGAGTTGAGTGGGATGGATGGAAGAATTAGAGAGGTTGAGGGAGGGAAGAAAAATAGTAGAGGAATAAAAAGGGATGGGGAAAGAGGAGTCCCAGAAGGCTTCCGGAGCCCATTCGAAAACGTAAAAGAACACCGAGACGAAGATGAAACGAGGAAAGTCGAAGAGATAGAGAGGGCAAAGTTCCGAAAGGGTTAGCCGGAAGCGGGGGCCAGAGGAGAGAAGGAGGAGTAAAAGAAAATGATTGTCAAAGCGTAGAAGTAATTAGAAGAAAGATTCAAAGTAAGAAAAAGGCACGTAGCACATAGGAAAGAAAAGGGAGAGAGATAGAGGAATTAGCGAGGCGTATGCGAAAAGTTCAGAGGAACTGTTATACTGTGTGAGAAAGAGAATGGGACATGGGTGTGGATGGATGGAGGAATGGACTATGTTAAAGAGTATGGAAAGGGAGTAGGGGAGAAAGAGATGGAATGAAGAGTAGGCATTCTGAGAAGGAGAAAAATCTTAATAGGTTATGAGGACAGGTTAAGTATAGTGGTAAGGATTTTGTATTAAAAGATGATGGTGTGAAGTTTCATTGTGAAGGAGATGGAAACCCCTTAAACCCGTAAGGGTAACAAGGAAATAAATATCAATATCAGTGAATACCAGCAAAACCAAAGCGATACTATTCCGCAGAGGAGGGAGAATGCCCAAGCTGCGCACCCTGAGGAATGACGCTAAACTAATCGAGATTGTCAAAAAGTTTACTTATTTGGGGGTTTACCTTTTTCATCCACGGGTCACTACGGAGTGGCACTCGACTACTTCGTCACCAGGGCTAAAGTAGCTCTAAGTTCAGTGTGGAAAACAATGACCTCTTCCAAGGTGACTATCTGGAATCAACGGATGATATTATTCAATGCAGTGGTTGCGCCATCCTTCTTGTGCTGCTCAAGCATTTGGGGTTTGAGACACACAGATGAACTCGATAAAGTACAAAGATCCTTCATAAAAGGCCTCCTCACTCTGCCGAAAGGTACCTCAGGCTCGTTAAGGCTGGAGACAGGCACAGTTTCACTCGAATACCTGGTTGTGAAAAGGACGTTGGCCCTATGGTCGAAAATCGAGAAGACCACCATCAGGTTATCCCAAGCTCTGTTTGAGACAGCTCGAAGCACTGGAGACCACCAAATTCAACGACTCCTCTCGCAACCGGGTGTCCACCTTAAAAACACTGCTTGTGAAATACAATGAGGTCTATGAGAGTATTGACCCTGCCAGTGACACATTTCAATTGGACGTCATGACCAGAATCCTACAGCAAGTAGCTACTGAAGGCACTGATGAGGATCAGTGCAGATGCCTAAACTCTTCATACCATCCAATGTACAAGCAAATTAAAGCTCTCAGCCCTGGCACAAATGAGCAGATCACACGGGAGAAATACTTATTGTTCAATATGCAACCAACATTCGCCAGGATGATAGCACAATTGAGACTATCGAGCGAGAAGATGCTTGGGATAAAAATTAAAGACATAAGATATGAAATTAACCCTGAAATTCACTGTGCCTGGTGTCTATCGATGAATGTGGAAGCCAAAGAGACACTAACTCATATTCTCACTGAATGTGCACTATATGGACAGCTTAGAGATCAACACATCCCCAACCCACAGTTTCCAGAGATCCTGCGACCAACGGACACCGGCTCAGTGAAAAAATTATATCATTTTATCAGTGAAGGCCTTCAGCTATGTGCCTTTGTTCTCTCGCAATAATGAAATGTTTTTGCTTCCGAATGGAAGCATTGTAATCGTCATTTTTTTCGAATTTGAGGTTTCATCGGATTATGACTACAAATGATCTAAAAAGTCGGAAAAAATATTTTTTTTTACATGTCTGTGTGTATGTATGTGTGTGTGTGTGTGGGTACGTGTGTGATGACACGTTTCATCACTTTATGCGGAAACGGCTGCATGTATCGATATGAAATTTTGAGGGAATATTCACTACGTGAGCGCAATACTCTCTGCAAAATTTCAGCTAAATCGGTTCAATGGTTCTCGAGACAAAGCGAATTGTCAAAAAATCGTTTTCTAGACTTTTTTCAGCGAAAACTCAATTTATAGCGTCTATTCTCCGCGAGGAGATGCGCGCGGATGAGGCGCACATTAAACACCAAGGGTGACCAGGGCTCTCATTTTTACTTTTTTTATTATATTTTTTTTCTGTGATTTTTGAAAAATCACGTTTATCGCGATAACTTAGAAAATATTTGAGTTAGAGACTTCAAATTTCGTGTGTTTGTACATTTTATGAGTGCGAATTCCGATATTAAATTTCAACGTAATCGACCGAACAGCTCCTGAGATATTTTTGAAAAATTATTCCATGCAATGAGCGTATATGCACGGAATTGCTTGTCTGACCATATCCAAGTTGAGCTTGACAGATCAATTTAGATGACCATCACCAATCTCAAAAATTTCAGATTTTTCAAAGGATTCTTCTACAAGAATGCTGAATTTTTTTTTTCCATGAAAATGTATAAACAGTTTTAAAATCACAATTCAAATCTTTAATTTGAGAAATCATACAGAAAAACACTTGGGATAATTTTTTGTATTTTTTTTCGAAAAGTACATGAGAAAGCGAGAATTTAAAACTAGCAGAAGCGTTATATCCTGTGCGTTGTTCGCAAGCCCCACTCTTTGTGCGACATTTAATATTTTGCCAATTCGATTGGCAAAATGCTTCCGAATGGAATTTTTATATAAATTATCCATGAGATTACAATTTATTTTTTTCATTATTCTAAATGCAGTAACGAAATTTGGTTTCACAACAATTGTCATAAGTGGACATTTGCACGAAGTAAATTCGCTTGTAAGGACAAATTTAATGATGGTTCGATCTTTGGTGAACTTTATTTATTCATGTTTACCACAAAAAAAAAAAACAATCTTTCAATCATAAATGGAAGATCCTACGACAGATCTGAAAAATTGAAGTTCGGGTTCCAAATAGGATTTCTATTTTTTCTGAATGTCGTCAGAATGAAAAGGTACCTATCTTGTAGAAAAAATTGTCTACTTTCGAATGGTGAAATAAAAAATAGTAGTGTTCCTAGGGAGAAAGCTAAGAAAAACCGTAATTTTTGAAAAAACTAATGTATCGAACATCCTTACAAGAGACTTCTTCTGAAAAATCTGAAATTCTCACCATTTGTGGGGCTCATTGAGATGAATCTTTTAAGCTGAACTTGGATGTAATCGCTCGGATAGTTTTGGAGATATAACCTTTTTTCATAAAATGGTTTTTGGACAATATCTCAGAAACTACTGGAGCGATTTTGCCCAATTTCAATACCAAACTTTTCACTCATTAGATGCACAAATTGGTGAAATTTGAAGTCTCTAACTCGAATAGTTTTTGAGCTAGCGTGTATAGTAAATTCAGGATAAAAAACACTGTAATTGAAATTATCTGCAAACGAAAAATCTGAGCAAAATTTACCCCGAGTGAAAATTGTAAGTTCAAATGAGATCTATTTCATCGCTGAGAGTGGGGGCTGTGAATCAATTTTTCGCGAAGAAAAGTCGAAAAAACGATTTTTCGAAAATTTGAATTTTCTCGAAAAGTACTCAACCGATTTCGCTGAAATTTCACTGACAGCAATTTGCACGAAGAGGGAAAGTACTGTTAAATTTTCGGCTCACCAAGTATTACCGTTGCTGAGCAATGAGCCGATATCTGTCACACATACACACACACACACACACACATACAGACATTTTTAAAAAATGTCATTTCTCGACGTTTTGGATCATTCTGAGTCATATTCCGATGAAATCTCGAAATCGAAAAAAATCGCGTTTACAATGCTTCCATTCGGAAGCAAAAAAAACGCTGAATTTAGACTATTTTTATGGAAGTTGTGAGCAAAAAACCGTAAGAACAGCTGTTTTTTCAAAATTCGATATCTTTTGAACCAATGATCAGAAAAATTACAAATTTGGCCGAAAAGTGTGTTTCGATAGATACAAGAACATGTCAGGAAAGAGAGGAAAACAAAAATGCAAAGCTGAAAAACTGTCCAATTTGGCGTGAAATGACCCATATAATCCATGCCTGAATGTCGATGATTGATGCAAAAGCATTCGAATTATTCCTGCATGACCATGTATAGTAATGCATGGTCATTCGAGACTCGCCATGTTATGTATTTGTATTGAATAATTTCTAACTCTGGTCATATCAAATGATGCTTGATCATGTACAGCTTTGCATGCGTGCATACAGCGACTTCCACAAATCAATTTTTGGAGTATCCTCAATTAATCCCAGAGAAAATCAGCATGCTCGATCATGTATGTTGATTTTTTGGTATGTCTATGTTCATTGACATTGTTATGTCAAAATGACGATAACTGTTGATAAGACTTCTGAATTAATTGAGATTTAAAGAAGTATTTCTATGAATCCCAAATTAAACAAAAATCCCATCAACTAAGTTTTTCCCTGTTTTAGTTCTAGCCTTCCGACCAATAGACTGGGATTAGAGAGTCGAAAGAAAAATATGTGTATTTTTAATAAACAATAAATTTGATTTATATTTAACTATTTCCGCGATTTTACAAAAACATAGAATTCTTTTGTCGACTTATTACTTTTAGATTTTCTGATTCAAACTTGATTAAAAATTTCACTTGTAATTTAATTCAATCTCTTCTCCATTTAATTCGAATTTACTTGAATTTAATTTGAAAAATAATTATTATTATTTATTCGATAACTAACTTTTAAAAATGATGTTTAAAATTTTTTTCATTCCACTTTTAACTGCTTTCTTTTTCTTTCTCTTTTTCATTTTTAGACGGTTGACACTTGTCAAAACTAATTGAATTTTACTGTTTCGGAGCTTAGCGTTGACTGAACTAAAAAATTAAACAGTTCTGTAGTCCTTCGAATTATTTTGAAGGCGTTTCCTTATTTTTCTACGGGAGAGGAGTCTAAGACCAATGACGTAACATTCGGGCCTTAGATTTCCCTCTTAAAAATCTTCTGGACCAATGATTCAGGGTCACTCCATCCCCTCCACATGGTCTTATCTAAATTTCCTAAATGTAGGTGAACTTATGTTTTGCTTTGGGGAGGCCCGTTTTCCCCTCCACAAGATACCGTTTTTCTAACTCTCTTGAGTCAAAAAAAAACATCTGTTTCAAATATTTTCCGTTGAATTTTTGTAGTCTCAAAAATTCTGAACACTTGTAGAAATGTCTGGATGTTATCGCGATAGAATCTTTGAAAGAAAAGTATCCGCAGGACCCTCTGGACCAGATGAGAGAGTCGTAAAAAGAAGAGAGACAGTGAATGTGGGCCCGACGCCACTACGTCGTCTGTCCCTTGAGAACGTACATGGTTTTCCTCTTACTTGAATTTTCCCTTCGTTAATTTTTTTGTTACGCGTTTTGAAATTCGAATCTCTTTCCAAACACGAGAATTTTTAAAGAGAGACATTTGAGCAGACGGCACAGTATCTCTTAAAATTTATTACTAGCCCACAGAAAACGTGGGAACGCAACGAAAAAAATCTTTCAAAAAAATGTATTCATTTCATCAATATTTTAATATTTTTTCGTCTATCTATTTATGTTAAATAAACGACTGACGGACGTCACAACATATATTAGTTGAATAATGATTATCGTCCAACTATTGTCACAGAACAAATCATTTAGAAGTTATTGAAATTTTAAGGATAAATATATATAACCCTTTCCATTCATGCTAGATAGTCAGTATATCACTCAGCAGAGTGGAACAAGTTGCGCCTGAGATCCAGAGGAACCGGGTTCGAGCCCAAGTGATGTCAGATTTTAATTCATCAAAAGAACTCCTGATCGCGAGCAATTATCAGTTGGAAATATTAAAAGATGAATTACTGATGATTCAATACTGCATCCTTATTTTAATTAATTCCGGAGTGTAGTCCCAAGTACTCAGTGCAGGCGAAAAAGCGAAAGCTTCGAATTCAGTAGCAATAATAGAACAAAACAGAAGCCGAAACAGAAATTCTGAAAACTTTCTTGTTCAAACGATCAGTTTAAAACCATATGAGCGCAGCCAAGAACGTTTTTTGAATTTTTGTTTCAGCTTCGGTTTTTTTCGATTATTGTTCCTGAATTCGAAATTTGCGCTTTTCCGCCAGCACTGAGGACTTGCGGCTATACTACGATTTCAAATCTCCTTCAGCCTACTTAAATTAAATCCAAAAACGCGTACTTGGTGACTTTTTTCCAACCCTCTCACCTGATTATCGTCTCTTCACGCTGGAGTGACTGAACGATATTATGGAGTATAATTGAACTTTTACGTTTTTTTTTACGATTTTCGCGTGACTTGAGTCTAGCTTAGGACACTCGTAAAAGGAAAATAGAAAATTCATTTGAGCTCCATAGAATATTGCTGAATACAGTAAAATCTCCCAATATTTCCGCCGTTAATATTTCCGAGGTTTTCAGCCAGCATTACGATATACATTTATGTCCCTGAAATGTCACAATTTTAATGCATTTTCTTTTAAATGTCTCTAAAAGTATTTAGAATGAAAAAACTCTTATGACATTTGAATCGAACATCCTTTTTTTTGCTAGTTTTTAAGTCATTTTGATGAATTTATTGGAGGCTGTTGAAGGGAGTCGTGGAAAAACTTTGAAGAGGTATCTAGTGGAGGGAGCCCTCGCGGTTTCAAAAAGACCGTATGAATAGCCGATGAATACGGTATAAGCATAAAAGCCGCATTTACTCCCGATAAATACTGTCTATTCGTGCAGTTTTTCGTCACAATTCATTCCGTTGATATACAGTATATGTACCGACTAAAATCTAATGAAATGCTGAATACAATCCGATTGAACAGCATATGTATATCGTAAATATTTCCGACTTATACAGACTATATTCCCAATATATGCTGTGTATATTTCCAACACATATCGTTCATATTTCCATCACGTATGGACTATATTCTCGCAAAAGATGAGATATATACAGCATGTATACCATATGCATGCTTATTGAATGGAAATGACATGAATATAACCTGTAGAAGTTTTTGCCTGTCTACCATTCTGTGAAAGTGAAAAAATATAGTTCGAAAATTTTTCAAAATTATCTACGGGCTTCAAGGATTTTTTTTCAACGTAATCGTTCTCAGGGCCGTCTAGCCTAATCACGTAGCTTCATTTCGATTTTTTTTATCTCTTCACGACCATTTTTTGTCGGTCCGTGTAAGGTCCGGGTACAATTTTGAGAAATCGACAAATTTTAGATTTTTTTCCTTCACTTTGATTTCTTTTCTTGCACCACCCACTCATATTCAACTTCTTCTTTTCCATTGAGAAACTAGTTGAGGGTGTGGAAGCTCCCATTGGGCTCAGGGTGAAAGCTGCAGAGACCAATTCAATGAGGAAGCGATACAATTATCTTAGCCATGCTCTATGGCCTCATGGAACACGATTGAAATTGTTGGTGAGCGAGGATAAGAAAACACCTGATTTCGAGACAGTAAAGGAGGGGGATTCGCAGAAATTGCTGGGTGAGTGAGGTTACTGATTAGCAAAATGCCCTGGAAGCTGAACTTATTCTCTGATAATTAATTACTCTTTTTATTTTTCAGAAATGTGCGTAGCTTTGCAGCCGTGAAATAAATTGGATGTGAAATTGAAAGAAAATAACGTATATGTCCGTATCCGTGAATGGGTGTCCGTTGAGTTAAAGAATGAGAAAGCACGACACAAAGCAGGAAAAAATAACAGCGACATTTTGGTATGAATACAAAGTCCTGTTGACCGATATTATTTTCGTATGGTCTGCGAGTGGAAAATAGTTAACCCGCTATGGAGAACCCTTTGTTAATAGTATCTTAGATTGGCAGGGAAAAAGTGAACAGGAAAAAATCTGTAATTTTGGAGCATTTTCTCAAATTTTTTCAGATTTTTTTACAAAGTCCGTCAATCCAAAAAAAATAATAAATGATTTCGACTTGGGGGTCCATTTTACCCTGATGACTCCTATATTTTTCTCGGTTCTTATTACCTGAATTTATATGTTACTGATACGGATTAGAGAAAATATTACGATTTTCTGGAAAAATTTGTAATATTTTGTTTAAGCAAGCAATTGATAGTGTTGCGACGGAATTCAACAATTCCGTCGGGTGAAAACCCAATTCATATGTATGGGAAAAGAATTTCAATTCTTTCTCACATTCAAATATTCCCGGGCTACAGTTGGGCTGATTCTCGTGCCGCTCTGTTACTGAGCGACAGCAGCAGAGCGCGCATGCATCGCCTCAACTGAACACGCCGCCATGTTCTCGTACATGACGGCGTGGAACCAGTTGCGTCCGGGCTACCGAGGTAAGTACAACGAGTGCCGAGAGTTCGTGCGAAACACGTGTCGAAAAAAAAGAGTGTGGAGAAAATTTAGTGAACGTGCATTGGAGCTGCCACAGAAGTTCTCTTACAACCCCAGAACTATCCCAAAGGGCTGTAACTGAGGACTGGAACGAGGGGAAGCCATCGAGGAGGAAAGTTAAGCCCCCAATCAGCAGCGCAAGGGAAAAAGCCCTTAAGTGAGTCGTTTCCTTTTTTTGGCCCCGTGGTCAGTTACACGCATTATTTTCTCTCGGGCAAAATAATTAACTTCCCGTGAAAAATTATTAATTCTCGCGGGAGAATCATTTAAGTAATGTACCAATTAATTGTAACGTCTCGAAATCAACCCTTCAAAGAGGATTGTGCTGCACTCGCACGTATTTCCCGGCATTTTATCGTTTTCCGCGAATTTTCAGATTTAGCGATGAGAATGGAAGAGTCCGTTATTTCGTAGGGGTGTTAGGCAGTTGGCGTTAGCCCGACTTTGCACCCTCAGCGTACGTGACTCCACGCAACTCCCCCTGGGTCCAACTCAGGGGTGAAAATTAATTGTCGAGTGGGGCTCGGATATCTATCGTCCGAAAACCACCCCCCAAATCAAAAAGGGGTTAGTCCCTTGGATTCTTCGCATGATTTGGGGACAATATTAATTGTCGTATGGGGCTCGGATATCTACTGTTCAAAAACCACCCCCAAATCAAATAGGGCTGAATCCCTTGGATTCTTCCCATGATTTGGGGACGATATCAATTGTCACGTGGGGCTCGGATATCTTGTAACCGTACGAGAAAATTATTAAATAAGTATTTAATACCTTTCTCGTCTTCTGACTCGGTTTGATGAATTAACCTTAATCAAATCAAGCCAGTCAGATCGATTATCTGCAGGTCCGGTCGCCAAGTGTTTTTTGCAATTAATAAAACCACTAAAAATATTATCAAATAAAAAATGAATCTTATGCTTTCATTTCCATACATTTAATTAAGTTCACACATTCTAGAAACACACTTGTTTCATCAATTTAAATTCAAACACTATAGTTTCCTACCTTCCCAACTAATAGTAATTCTACTTCATTCGAAAAGAGGTACGTCGTGGTTTGAAATTCGGATGAGACTACCCTTTTTGCGGTCTGCGCGCTCCTTTTATAGTGCGCGAAGCTATTGTTCTTGGGATTGATCGAATTAATTGTTTTCTTCTGGGACATGTAGATTTTTGTAATTTCTATTAATTAATGATTACTTCTCCCGGGGTCTCAAAATTCTATCGGCTTAAGTCTGTTATCTTTGACGAAACTGTGGATATCCGTTAATCAACTTGATTCACGCATTCCCTATTTCGTTCAGATTAATTATTAATAATTTGTTTTGTGTTTATCTATTAATTACAACAAAACTTCTCCTTTCCTGTTTGGAATATTAATATGTTTCTATTTTTACTCCCTACACTCGTCGGAGTGGCCCCTCGTATTTATTTTAGCTGTATTTTATTCAATTAATCATTTCAATTAATTCTGCAATTAAATTCTTCTTCTAATATTATCATTCTTTTCCGATAGGGGCGCTTGTTATATCTCCCTAGTTTGAGCCGTACTGGGCCTATATACTGTAACGAAACCAAGAACTCTTTATCGATTCTTCTGACTAACGATCAATACATAATTAATGAAGTTGGCAACAAGACCATCGATTGTCAAGAGAGAAATAAAAAAGAAGATTATTATGGTTTTGGGGCTTCGTGTCAAGAGGTCGATTGGATAAATTAAATAAAACGTTTTATAGTAATTTGAAGTCACTCAATCATTTCAATTGGTGTCAGAAGTGGGATTCGAACCCACGCCCACAAAGTTGTGGTGAGATGGACTTCGAAAATTGGTGGCGCTCGGGCCTCGAGGAAGCAGAGGATTGTGTTCAAGAATATTACGACGTGGTGACCAATTTCACAAAGGCATTGAAGAGCGTAGCCAAATTTTACGCTTTTCTCGGGAATCATTTGTGGATTGACAACATTTTCAGCCTGAAGGTTTACGTGGATGATTATCTCCACTTCTTACAAGAGATAGACGAAGGAGGGGAAGCAGAATATTTTAGAAAGAACTATCGTTCGATCATGGCTGGGGTGTGTGTCATAATTACTCCAGAAGCAGTAATCATAATTACTGCAGAAGCTGTAATCGCGCACAGCGCCGCGAACCCCTCTGGCAGCCAGTAATTGAGAATTGAGGGATCAATATGCCTGGATTGGCTCATCATTTCAATTAATGGATATTATGTTGTTAAAAATTATTATAATTATGTTTTTTTTAAATTTAATTACCCAATTGTTTGTTGAACTAAATAAAATGTTCTGATCAATTATAAAAAAAATGTATATATATTTTCTCCCGTTTTCATACTCAATCGACTAATCTAACCATCTCATTAGATCATTCAGTGTCTTGGCACCTTTAGCCCAAAGAATCATTATTAATTCAAATAAATTAAAATAAATCATAGGATAATAAAATCATAAAAAATGATAAATAATCAAAATAAAACCCCAGAATTGATTGTTGCAAACAAACAACCTGATATCTTCAATTTAATCCATCATCGAAAGGTGCTATTCTGTTTACGTGTACAACTCTTGGTTTTCCACGTGGAAATTTTTCAATTCTATACACGACGTCATTCAATTTATTCTTTATTATGTAAAGACCTTCCCAATCTGATTGTAGCTTGGGACACTTCCCCTTGATTCTACGCGGATTAAAGAAGCAGATCTTCTGATCAGGTTTAAAATACAACATGTGAGTTTTCAAATCAAAACGTGATTTCATTTTATCGCTCTTCAATTGGAAATTTCCACGAAGACTTTGGTGAATATCATCCAATTGCTCTCTCAAATCCTCCACGAACTCTGTTGAAGGACGAGAATCTGATTGGGGATGGATCCCATGTACAAGATCTAAGGGCATCCGTAACTCTCTTCCCAATAGACACATTGCTGGAGAAAATTCAGAAGTTTCGTGTCTAGCAGAGCGATATGCTAACAAGAACAGAGGAACACATTTATCCCAATCTCTTTGATTCTTGTCAATGAATTTCGCTAAATAATTCAAGAATGTCCTGTTCAATCTTTCAACCAAACCATTTGATTGGGGGTGAAGAGGAGTAGTGCGAGTTTTATGGATTCCTAATAATGCCATAACCACCTTAAACACTACAGATTCAAAATTTCTACCTTGATCGGAATGAATTTCCGAAGGAACACCATACCTTGAAATAATCTCACGGATTAATGCTTCAGCGACAGTGGTTGCTTGATAATCAGGTAGAGCAATAGCTTCTGGCCACCTAGTGAAGTAATCAGTAACCACTAATATACAGTTATTACCTGACATTGTTTTTGGTAATGGTCCTAAAATGTCGATTCCTATTCTTTCAAAGGGGAAACCAACATTGAATATTTGCATGTCAGCTCTCGTTTTCGCGTGAGGACCCTTTCTTGAGAAACAAACCTTACATTTCCTACACCAACTCTCTACATCTGCTTTGCATGTAGCCCAATAAAATGCTTTACGAATCTTAGCTAAAGTCTTATTAATTCCAAAATGTCCCCCTGCTGGCAAATCATGAGCTATTTTCAAAATCTTTGGAATGAGAGCCTTTGGAACAACCGTTTGTAAAACTACTTTACTACGATCAATAGATTCCCATTTCCTAATCAATAAATCGTTACGGATTTCCAAAGAATCCCAGTGTAACACGTAAATCTTCAAGTCTATTCCAAAACGCGAGATTTCCTGCCACCCAGGTTTTTCGTTTTTTCTTTTAAAATCAATAATGAAAGACAATACTTGATCTTCGTTCTGGAGTTTGCTCCAATCGAAATCATCATTAATCGAACAGTGAGTCTCAAAGACACATTTATCTGAAATTTCTTCACGTGAATGAGTCCTGTCGCATTTTTTACATGTGCGAGGACGACGAGGAAGAGCATCTGCATTCCCATGTAAGTAACCAGGACGATGGGCAATATCAAAGTCATGAGTAAACAGAAATTCTATCCATCGTGCAATTTGTCCTTCAGGTTTTTTGAACGAAATTAACCATCTCAATGCTGCATGATCTGTTCTTATTAAAAATTTCCGACCTAACAAATAATGAGAAAAAGCAGTAACTTCTTTGATAACAGCTAAAAAAGTTCCTTTCGAGTTACACGATAGTTCTTCTCAGCATTATTGAGACACTTACTGAAATATCCGATGACCTTTTCCCCATTTCCCTGTCTTTGAGAAAGGGTCACGCCAATTGCGAACTGTGATGCATCTGTATCCAAGATGAATTCACCATCTTGATTTGGAGTAGTTAATAACGGAGGAGAAGTAAGAATTGATTTTAATTTTTCGAGTGATGTTTTACAGTCTTCTGACCAGCTAAAAAGTGTTTTCTCTTCTGTTAAACGATGAAGGGGTTTCGCAATCATTGCGAAGTTCTTTACGTATCGACGATAATAAGAACAGAAACCGATAAAACTACGAATCTCGGTTTTATTTGTTGGCGTAGGCCATGATGTTATTGAAGAAATCTTTTCTGGAGCACATTATATTCCTTCCCCAGAAATGAGATGTCCCAAGAAAATAATTTCTTTCTGATAAAACAAACATTTCTTATAATTAATTTTTAGATTTGCTAGAGAAAGTCGTTTGAAAATGATTCGTAAATTTTGTAAATGATCTGAGAAATTTTTACCAACAACTAGAATGTCATCTAAATACACTAACCAAATTTTCCAAATTAGACCTTCTAAAACTTTATTCATTATTCGAAATTCATTGACAAGAATCAGAGATTGGGATAAATGTGTTCCTCTGTTCTTGTTAGCATATCGCTCTGCTAGACACGAAACTTCTGAATTTTCTCCAGCAATGTCTCTATTGGGAAGAGAGTTACGGATGCCCTTAGATCTTGTACATGGGATCCATCCCCAATCAGATTCTCGTCCTTTAACAGAGTTCGTGGAGGATTTAAGAGAGCAATTGGATGATATTCACCAAAGTCTTCTTGGAAATTTCCAATTGAAGAGCGATAAAATGAAATCACGTTTTGATTTGAAAACTCACATGTTGTATTTTAAACCTGATCAGAAGATCTGCTCCTTTAATCCGCGTAGAATCAAGGGGAAGTGTCCCAAGCTACAATCAGATTGGGAAGGTCTTTACATAATAAAGAATAAATTGAATGACGTCGTGTATAGAATTGAAAAATTTCCACGTGAAAAACCAAGAGTTGTACACGTAAACAGAATAGCACCTTTCGATGATGGATTAAACTGAAGATATCAGGTTGTTTGTTTGCAACAATCAATTCTGGGGTTTTATTTTGATTATTCATCATTTCTTATGATTTTATTATCCTATGATTTATTTTAATTTATTTGAATTAATAATGATTCGTTGGGCTAAAGGTGCAATGACACTCAATGATCTAATGAGATGGTTAGATTAGTCGATTGAGTATGAAAACGGGAGAAAATATATATACATTTTTTTAAAAATTGATCAGAACATTTTATTTAGTTCAACAAACAATTGAGTAATTAAATTTAAAAAAAACATAATTATAATAATTTTTAACAACATAATATCCATTAATTGAAATGATGAGCCAATCCAGGCATATTGATCCCTCAATTCTCAATTACTGGCTGCCAGAGGGGTTCGCGGCGCTGTGCGCGATTACAGCTTCTGCAGTAATTATGATTACTGCTTCTGCAGTAATTATGACATACACCCCAGCCATGATCGAACGATAGTTCTTTCTAAAATATTCTGCTTCCCCTCCTTCGTCTATCTCTTGTAAGAAGTGGAGATAATCATCCACGTAAACCTTCAGGCTGAAAATGTTGTCAATCCACAAATGATTCCCGAGAAAAGCGTAAAATTTGGCTACGCTCTTCAATGCCTTTGTGAAATTGGTCACCACGTCGTAATATTCTTGAACACAATCCTCTGCTTCCTCGAGGCCCGAGCGCCACCAATTTTCGAAATCCATCTCACCACAACTTTGTGGGGGTGGGTCCGAATCCCACTTCTGACACCAATTGAAACAATTGAGTGACTTCAAATTACTATAAAACGTTTTATTTAATTTATCCAATCGACCTCTTGACACGAAGCCCCAAAACCATAATAATCTTCTTTTTTATTTCTCTCTTGACAACCGATGGTCTTGTTGCCAACTTCATTAATTATGTATTGATCGTTAGTCAGAAGAATCGATAAAGAGTTCTTGGTTTCGTTATAGTATATAGGCCCGGTACGGCTCAAACTAGGGAGATATAACAAGCGCCCCTATCGGAAAAGAATGATGATATTAGAAGAAGAATTCAGTTGCAGAATTAATTGAAATAATTAATTGAATAAAATACAGCTAAAATAAATACGAGGGGCCACTCTGACGAGTGTAGGGAGTAAAAATAGAAACAGATTAATATTCCAAACAGGAAAGGAGAAGTTTCGTTGTAATTAATAAATAAACACAAAATAAATTATTAATAATTAATCTGAACGAAATAGGGAATGCGTGAATCAAGTTGATTAACGGATATCCACAGTTTCGTCAAAGATAACAGACTTAAGCCGATAGAATTTTGAGACCCCGGGAGAAGTAATCATTAATGAATAGAAATTACAAAAATCTACATGTCCTAGAAGAAAACAATTAATTCGATCAATCCCATGAACAATAGCTTCGCGCACTATAAAAGGAGCGCGCAGACCGCAAAAAGGGTAGTCTCATCCGAATTTCAAACCACGACGGACCTCTTTTCGAATGAAGTAGAATTACTGTTAGTTGGAAAGGTAGGAAACTATAGTGTTTGAATTTAAAGTGTTGAAACAAGTGTGTTTCTAGAATGTGTGAACTTAATTAAATGTATGGAAATGAAAGCATAAGATTCAGTTTTTATTTCATAATATTTTTAGTGGTTTTATTAATTGCACAAAACACTTGGCGACCGGACCTGCAGATAATCGATCTGACTGGCTTGATTGGATTAAGGTTAATTCATCAAACCGAGTCGGAAGACGAGAAAGGTAGTAAATACTTATCTAATTATTTTTTCGTACGGTTACAAGATATCCGAGCCCCACGTGACAATTGATATCATCCCCAAATCATGGGAAGAATCCAAGGGATTCAGCCCTATTTGATTTGGGGGTGGTTTTTGGACAGTAGATATCCGAGCCCCATACGACAATTAATATTGTCCCCAAATCATGCGAAGAATCCAAGGAACTCACCCCTTTTTGATTTGGGGGGTGGTTTTCGGACAATAGATATCCGAGCCCCACTCGACAATTAATTTTCACCCCTGAGTTGGACCCAGGGGGAGTTGCGTGGAGTCACGTACGCTGAGGGTGCAAAGTTGGGCTAACGCCAACTGCCTAACACCCCTACGAAATAACGGATTCTTCCATTCTCATCGCTAAACCTGAAAATTCGCGGAAAACGATGAAATGCCGGGAAAGACGTGCGAGCGCAGCACAATCCCCTGAAAAGGTTGATTCCGAGACGTTACAATTAATTGGTACATTACTTAAATGATTCTCCCGCGAGAATTAATAATTTTTCACGAGAAGTTAATTATTTTCCCTATAAAAATGTCACCTAACAAATGGCGCCCCACGTTGGGCACCATTTGTGACTTGACATTTTTCACTTCAATGGAAAAATGCCAACACCTCCGTCCCTTCCCCACTCCTCTGAAAGTGGCCAATGAGACGAGGTGTTCAACCCAAGAGAGGGGATATACCCCCTCCAAGGGACTTCACACCATCGAGGCCTAACGCCGTTGTGGAGAGAGCGAGTGTCGTTCACTTCATATCGAAACACCAAAGCGAACGGTCAAGCTGAACAAACAATAAACAAATAAAATAACACAATAAACAAATGCCATTAAACAAATAAATTTATTAATAAATTAATTTTTTATTAATAAATTTTTTAGAATCAAATTCCGGAAAAAATATGTAATGCGCAAGCAGGATTTGAACCCACGACCCTCTGACTACATGTCAGGTGCTCTACCGCTGAGCTATTGCGAGTTACTATATTTGAACGAATTATATTTAAACATGCATTATGTACAACTTATCCATGTTCAACTACATCATGTCCCATGAATCGATAATTGCACCTTATTACTAGGCGTATATTGTTCTTCTCTTTCCCTGGAAAATAATTGTGAAAGTTAACGAATATAACGGAAGACCCTTTTAGAAATCCTCAATTGAAATTGGGAATAAGACCTTACACGAACGCATTTTTTCCCTTTTGTGACACCTCTTGTCATACATGGCGTTACCAACCAACGGAGCCGCAACCCCAGAGGGCCCACCCCAAGAGAATCGTCCACGGGAAGAACCACCCGAGGAAGGGGCACGTGGGCCTGACCCCGAGGAGAGGCCAAGGGTTGAAGCACCCCAGACAGCTGACTCGGAGGTCATCACCGTGCCACTTCCGAAGCGCAAGAAGGGTAGACCCCCGAAAATCACGATCCAAGGGGCCTCCCCCCAAGATGGAGCAAATGAAGGGCAACGCCCAGACGACGCGCCCAGTGAATCGAGCCACGCTAGTTCACAGCGTTCGGACTCGAGCCGAGAATCGGAGTCAGGGTGGACCGCACCAGGGGTGAGGGATCGTCACGTACGTGATGGCCTCCCACCTGGTCCGATGCCACCCTTCGACCGGATTCCCTCAGACTTCCGAACCCTTAGAACTCCCGAACCCTCAGACTTCCGTGTTACCCCAGAGGGTGGGACCAGGTCCAACACCAACGACAGCTCCACCACCAGTGGTCAATCCACAACCTCCGGGACCACCAGCTGTTAGTCGTACGCCAAGGCCTATGGCTTCTTGGAATTGTGGCCAGCAAGGTGACCTGCATCGAGACTGCCAGGCGGAGTGCAGAATATTCTGCTTCAGGTGTCGTTACTTTGGGGTAACTACCCAAGAGTGCCCCTTCTGTGATCAGGAAAACTGGCAAGGGAATGCGTAACTCCGGTGAACACTTCCCCTAAACCACCACCGACAGGGGAGCGTGCACACTGTGGATAGTGCAAAATTGAGTCTCGGAATCCGCTGTCCAATGAGTTTGTCGCCCCAGGGCCATCATTGGACCCCATGAGTGGAAATTTCGTCGAGAATACATCAGCAAATTCAGCTGAGGTTCTTGTTAATACTCCTCCGGCGGAGGCTGCTTCATCACAAGAGGATGATCGGGAGATCTTTCCACAAAAGCCGTCTGACATCGATCGTTGTGACACCCTTAACTCTGATCATCTCGTCGCATCGGAACCCATTCCGACGGATGACGTGAGAGCTAATTCGTCCCAAGCTGACGTGCTTAGAGCATTCTATGTCGACTTGCGGATAGGGGGTTCATGTCTCAGGGCCCTAGTCGACTCTGGAGCGACAAGGTCATTCGCAGGAGTTGACGGTCAGAAGCTCTTTGAGCAGATCCAGCTCCCGCGGATGGAAAATCCAGAACGACGGGTGATTAATGCGGGGGGACACGTTGATGCCACCCGACATATGACTCCCTGTTCAGCTGAGCTGGCAGGTCGAGTTACACCCGTTGAGACTTTGATCCTGCCGAATCTATCTGAAGATTTCACTCTCGGAATGGATTTTCTGATAAACGCCAAAATCGTTATCGACTTCTTCGATGAAACGTGGCATTATCGGGATCAGCTGGAAGTGAAGCACTCTTTCACCCCTACAGAGCGTACGGCCAGCATAATAATGTGCTGCGGGTTTCGTACCCTGGAAGAGAGCCAGAAAGAGCAGCTGGAGAAGTTTTTGGACAAAAACCTGCCACCAGCAACGGACCAGCCGGGGATCACTTTCCTCACGTCACACCATATCGACGTAGGCGATAGTGCACCCATTCAGCAAAGACCATATCACACGAATCCAGCTATTCGTGAAATCATGTTGAAAGACAACATCATTGTCCCCTCCCACAGCGATTAGTCTAGTCCGATTGTAATGGCGAAGAAGCCAAATGGGAAGAACAGCTTCTGCATTGATTTCCGAAAAGTCAATGCAGTTACCAAGAAGGACCCCTATCCGATTCCCAATATGACGGGCATTTTGGACCAACTCAGGTAGGCTCATTACATCACCACCCTTGATCTGAGCCAAGCGTACTTCCAGATTCAGATGGAGCTCGAATCGCAGGAGATTACGGCATTGGTCATCCCTGGTCCTGGACTTTATCACTTCCAGAGGATGCCTTATGGGCTGACCAACGCTCCAGCGACGTTTCAACGTCTTTTTGATCGTCTAGTAGGACAAGACCTGTACCCTCAGGTCTTTGTCCACTTAGATTACATTATTATCGTCTCGCGCTTGTTCGAAAAACACTTGGAGGTACTCGATACCGTCCTTGAGAGAATCAAGAGGGCTGGACTTGTCATTAATCGCGATAAAAGTGAATTTTGTCGTGCCGAAGTAAAGCATCTGGGATTTCTGGTCATCAGTGCAGGGTTGCAAGTTGATCCAGAGAAGATTGAACCGGTGGTGAATTCCCCGGTTCCCCGGAACCTGAAGGAACTGAGACGATTTTTAGGGATGGTCTCATGGTATCGTCGTTTCATCCCTCAGTTCGCCACCATTGCCGATCTGTTACATCACCTGATACGGAAAGACGCCCAATGGCAATAGTCAGAGAACGAACAGTTCGCGTTCGAGATGCTTGAAATGTATCTCGCAACATCACCACCTTTGGCATGCCCTAACGCCGACCTACCATTCACGCTCCAAACGGATGCAAGTATGATAGGGTTGGGGGCTGTGCTAACCCAAGTCATTGACGGTAAGGAACGAGTCATTGCTACGCTAGTCGTGCGCTAACGGCAGTGGAGCGGAAATACGCCGTCACTGAGTTGGAATGTCTGGCTGTAATTTGGTCTATTAGCAAATTACAGTGGTATCTCGAGGGCTACTCATGCACGGTGATCACGGATCACAGTAGCCTTCGCTGACTGCATAATCTGATTCATCCAACAGGGCGGCTTGCCCACTGGGACCTCAGCTCGCTCGAGTATGATTTCAAGATCATTCATTGGAAGGGAGCGTTGCACCACGTCCCTGACGCCCTTGCGCGATCACCTCTAGGGGAGAGCGTGGAGGAAGAAACCATAGCTCGAATGCAGTCTACCGAGCTATGGTATAATAAGAGATACCGACACATGGTATAATAAGAGATACCGTAATGTTGGTCGAGCGCCTGATTTATTCCTGGATTGGAAGATAGTGGAGAGCAAACTCTACCACCACCGGCCCGCCGATCTTGTCTCCACGGAAATGGAAGATCTGGATGCTTGGAAAATTGTGCTTCCTCGTGAACAGAGGGCTCGTTTCATATCACAATGTCACGAGTTACCCCAAGCGGGACACTTTGGCGTGTATAAAACCCACCGCCACGTCTACACCCTGTACTATTGGCTCAATATGTCCAGGGACGTAGTCAGCTTCGTCCGACAATGTGCAACTTGTCAGAGATGTAAGGTGGAACAAGCCCCTCCCGCAGGACTAATGGAATGACGGGTTGTGGATGGTCCTTGGACCACTATCGCAGCTGATATCATCGGCTCCATTACTCCAAGTAAATCAGGGCACTGCTACGTCCTGGTGATGCAGGACCTATTCACCAAGCGGATTGCGGTAGTTCCTCTCCAGAGAGTCTCCGGAAAGATCATTGCCTCCCACGTGGAGGATTTGTTTATTAATCGTTGGGGCACCCCTCGAATTTTCTTCTCGGATAACGGAAGAGAGTTCGTGAATAAAGACATAAAAGCCCTGATGTCACTGGCCGGCATCCAACATCAGACCACAACACCCTATCACCCGCAGGACAGCCCTATCGAACGAGTGAATCGTGTGCTGAAGATGATGATCCGTGTCTTCATCGAGGATGATCATCGAACTTGGGATGTTCACCTCTCCGAGTTCCGGTTTGCGTATAATACTGCATATCATAATGCGCAGCAGGCGACCCCAGCCTTCGCAAACTTCGGACGGGAGCCCCTCTCTGCCATTTCTTTTCGTCGAGAGTTAGAGAGGGAAGTTGAGATAGTTCCACGTAATCCTGAGGAATGGATTGAGCGCATGAAGAGACTCCACACCGTTCGTGAAGCCCTCTCTCACGTGCTTACAGAGGCATCAAATCAACAGGCCCATCAATATAACTTGCGCCATCGAGCTAGAGAATTCCAGGAGAATGACCTACTTAAACGGCGTAGTCACCCACTGTCTAGCGCAGCGAAGCGATTTTCAGCCTCTCTGGGACCACCCTTCGGGGGTCCGTTTATTGTCTCAAAAAAAATTGTCGCGTACCCGTTATGCGTTAGCGAATAAACAAGGGAGATTCGTAGGAGGAGCGTTAGTCAGAGGAGCATTAGTTAGAAGACCTCAAACAATATAACCCCCCTTTAGATGCGTAATTAACGGTGAACGTGGGGGAAAATTAGTCGAAATCGCATTGCGAGTTTGGTTACTCGGGAAGTGAGCACAGCACAACCCCTCTGTAGTATAGAAATTCACTCACTGCTACCCACGTTGTAATCCTTTTATGTTAGAGGTCTACACAAATGAGGGAGCCAGAGGACACAGGGAAGAGGGCCAGCAACGAATTGGAGGAGATCCTCCAGATCCACGAGCCGTCGGACTTGGAAGTAGCCGAAGAGGCGATGGAGGTGGATCTCTCTTCACTAGATCCACAGGTGCTTCTCCGCGAGGGTTCTGGAGAAATCCAGGTTGGAAACTCCGCGGAGGGAGGCCAGGCTGAGGAAGAGGGAGGGACCGATACCAACGACGGCTGTGTGGTGGTCGACATGGAAACCCAGCGAGAGTTGCTGGACCAGGTTCTCCAGACAGGGGAGCCTCCGGTAGTACTCAGTCAGTACTGGAACCCTCTTGAAGAGGTACTGCCGGGGCTCCACTGGCTGGGCTCCACTGGGCTCCACTGGCTGGGCTCCACTGGAGAGCCAACCTGGCACTCTAGCGGCAATCTAACGGGCGGCCACACAGACCCTGCCACCCATCTCATCGGGGTGGTACGAGGTACCGTCGATACCGACGTCTAACTCACCGTTCTGGTTCGGAATTTGCTTGTCGTGCGCAGGTCCCCAGGACATGGGTATGCTATCGTCGTCCATGGTTTCACGAAGGGCTGAAACCCAGGATGCTGGGGTGATAACGAACCCGATCCCTCCGCCATCAGTCCCACCAACGCTGGTGGATTCAAGAACATCCACTGACCCTCTGCCCCTACCACCACCAACAAAGAAGACAGAGCAGAAAAGGAAGGTGAACACCCACACGCGGCGGGTTCAGACGGATCCCATCTGTCCGACCACACCGACCATCCGTGAGCCCCAACTCTGCCTTGAGCGGGTAAACTGCGTCGCCGATTGTTGGCAGAAGGCCTCCGGGTAGAGTCCAGCACTCACTGCGGGTGACGGAACCGTCCTGAAGCTGGACACAACCGCCGACGACCGCGCGCTCGAGAAGGTGGCTGGGCTCAGTGGAGTGGAGACACCGCCTGTCACCCTTAAAAAACCAACACCAGAAGCTACCTTGATGGATGTGGACGTGGCCGTCCGCACCACGGCTCAGAGGCCCAGCACTCCAGCCATCATACCCCCACACAACACAACTGCACTCCTACAAAGCACTCCCCCTGCAACCTGCTCCATATGTCCACAGCCATTCACGAATAACCCCAAACGCAAACATCCTCCCATTACCTTCCAAACATCACCCAAAAAGACCCTCTGCCCTCAACCGAAGACCTCCCCCAAAACTGGCCAGGCTACAACACACGAACAAAACACACACACAAACAAAACACACACACACATGGGTTACTCGTCCAGACGACGACGACCCCTCGAGAGCAGGTGGAGGAGGAGTGGCGTCGTCCGGATGCGACTGAGCGCACGGGAAATCGTCTCCGAGTGTCTCCGAGTTATGTTGTATATTATTTTTTTATTATCGCGTATCGTTTGAGGAGGCAATCCAGCCCTCACCCCTCAGTATTCCTTTCTATTATTGTTTTTTTTTAGTTAAGGGGCAAATCACCTCTAAAGGCGCTAGTGGTAAGACCTTTGTGAAACATCGTATCGTTTGGGGAAAATAACCCCGGTTATTATTAACCCAGTTTTATTATTATTTTGTATATACATTTTTTTTATTACATCGTTTCGGGCCAAGCAACCCCTAGTCATTAGTTAACGTTTCTTTTGATACTACACATGATACAAATGAGTACAAACGAAATCAGTTTAAGCGATGTGATACTTAGGGTTAACAGAATACATTGTATTATGAGTTGGGGAAATCCACCCCGTGGGCGATTCCTCCAGTAACCAGTGAGACTTTATCAAATGAAGACTGCTCAGAGCAATAGTTGTATAGAGAATCTGAGTCATTATTTCAACACCCTTCAATCGAATAGATTTTCAGGTTATGGGTTCGAAGTTTGTTTGTCGCTTAAGTTTCAGCGTCGGATTGTAGGTTTAGGAGGCAGAGGAGGAGAGGTTCCCGAGGATGTTTGAAGCCCAAAAGGAGCCAATCGAGGACAGTCTCGCTGTTCTGCCCAGTTCGCACGGGGGGAGATTGCAGAAGTAGGGTAGAGATACCCCCGCTCCAAAGAAAGGGAGCGAGAGATTGATTAAGGATTTAAGTGCTACGTTTGGCGGACTGGAACGCAGTTCCAAAGGGCCGTTGTTAATTTCGTTTGGCAGACAGGAACGGGGTTCCGGATGGCTACCATCAGCTGCATTTGGGAATTGAGTCATTAAGTTAAGCTACGACAATCTCGATCTCGGGAGAAGCAGCCTCAAACCCGGAGCAAATTAGTTAAGTAAGTATGAGTAAGATACGAAGAATTGAGTTAAGATGATCATGAGTACGTGGGATCAATAGTAATTGAGTTAAAATGATCACAGATGATCATGACAGAAAAAAAACGAGAGAATTTAATGAAGACGATCATGAGAATTTGAGAGAAACCAGTTGGTCAAGATGATGAGGGGCCATCAGAAGAAAGAGTCAGTCGAAATGATGACAAGAATACATGCTGACACAAGGGAAGATGGTCACCAGAAATCGTGAAAGAACACAGCAAGATGGTCGCGAGAAATCGTGAAAGAACACAACAAGATGATCCCGAGAAATCGTGCTTGTCGCCCGAGAAACCTTATCCCGACGCCTCGGCAAGGGGAGGGGGTGCGACGGAATCCAACAATTCCGTCGGTTGAAAACCTAATTTATTTGTATGGGGAAAGAATTTCAATTCTTTCTCCCATTCAAATATTCCCGGGCTACAGTTGGGCGGATTCTCGTGCCGCTCTGTTACTGAACGACGGCAGCAGAGCGCGCATACATCGCCTCAACCGGACACGCTGCCATGTTCTCGTACATGACGGCGTGGAACCAGTTGTATCTGAGCTACTGAGGTGAGCATGACGAGTGCCGAGAGTTCGTGCAAAACACGTGTCGAAAAAAAGAGAGTGTGGAGAAAATTTAGTGAGAGTGCATTGGCACTGGCACAGGAGTTCTCTTACAGCCCCAGAACCACCCCAACTACCCCAAAGGGCTGTAACCGAGGACTAGGACGAGGGGAAGTCATCGAGGAGGGAAGTTAACCCCCAAATCAGCAGCACAAGGGAAGAATCCCCAAAGTGAGGCGTTTCCTTTTTTTCGGCCACGCGGTCAATTACACGCATTATTTTCTCTTTGGGAAAATTATTTAAGTAATGTACCAATTAAGGAGAAACATCAGACCTCTGCGGGGTATGGTGGGAGGGGAGAAACATCAGAGGTTCCGACGCTCTCCATGAACCCCAAATAACTAAAATTTCATGTAGTAAAACTTTCGACTCTTTTCAAGGAATTATGAAAAATTGTTTTTTTCGGTTTTCAAATTCTGAAATAATATCATCCTCATGTTTTTTATTTTTTTTACCCGAAAATAATAATTTTTCATGATTTCAAAAATTCATAGAAAACGTGGCAACGTTGTCTCGCCTTTCTAGGAGTGGCAACGAGCTGATAAACAGGAAAATTATGTTACCAGCATGATTGCGCGCGAAATAAGGCTCTTTTAAGGAATAAAGTTGCATTTTTCTATGCCCTATCCTTTGTACTTTCACACGCAAAATTATTTTTCTTCTTTACCGTCACGAATATTGTGTTAAGGAGGTTGGTTACCAAATGAGCTCAAATGAAACAATTCTGAAAAATTAATATGTTATTGTTGAACATCTCATACGACTCCTGTTAAATTTTTAATTCATTCTTGAACCTAGTTTGAGCGTAATAAATGAATAAAAATCGCTGCTTATACATGGCCTCTTGTGGGCATGTGGAGCCATGCGGATAAATCTGACACAAAAAATTAAAAATCTCGTGAATGACAATTGAGATTCGATTGAAAAACTTATCAGTACCTTCCTTGAACAATCAGAAAAAAATATCTATTGGTTTTTCAGTGTCTTACAAACTTTTCGGATTTAAATTGATTATTTTTTGTCGCTTTTCCATGCATATCGACGTGTCTAGTAACTAACATGGCAACCGCGCGTGACTGACGGAGTGTCCGTGAGAGGTCTATATGTGTATAGTCGTACTAGCAAACGAATCGACATCGGCTTTCTTCGGCTCCAATGCCCCACCATGTAAATTTTCTCATCGGCACGCTTCGGATGTCGACAATAGGACAACATACGTGGATAAGGTTTGAAATATACTTTTATCCAAATTTTGCATTTTTATTTTTCTGAATGGTAAATGACATTAATAGTAAAAAAATAGACTTCAAATATTACAACAAAAACGCTTAGAACTTAAAATTATTATTTTCTTTGTGTCGTATCATATTATCAACGAATATCACTCTAGTTTTTCCATTCTTTTTACTCACAAAATGAACTTAGATTTAAAGGCTCTGTGCTTGAACATTTTTCTTCAACTAAATAGTACGGATGCATAAGACATATCAAAACAGTGAACAAAAATAAATATAGATAATATTTTAACTCTTAGCAATTGAGGATACTATGATCCAGTTGCTGTCAACACACGGAAACTTTATGCTTTGAATGAAAACTTTTAGCCTAGTTTTTAATAATTTTCAGCATTATTAATAATATTTGCGTCGAAGTACTTCAAGATTGCATTGTTTCAAACGCAACTCGTACTGTTTTTTCGAAACAATCTTATTTTTCCAACGATATCTTTCTTTTGGCATTTTCTTTCATTTATGCAATATGAACTGTAAATTAAACTGTAAATATAAACTCAACACACCTCGGTGGTACGAGCGTGTGGCCGGATTCTCTCGAGACTACACGAACTGACCCGAATGATACTGCCAAGCTAATGTAATGAAATTACTGCAAAGTGCGATGTTGTCGGAATTCACGAGCCCATCCAGCGATTTATATTGTCACGTATTTTTTAACTCACGGAAAATTAAAATATTCGTGAAACTCAATAAAATCCAAATCTCAAAATAAATCAATCAAATCAAACAACGTTACTTGTTGGGCGCCAGGACGACCGTTCGTCCGAAAATCTAAACAAACCAAAAATCTCAAAATTCAATTCCAGGTGAATATCCGACTAGTCAGCAACAAAAGGATTTTTAAATCCTTTTGACCGCGGAGGCGGCTGGATTCAAAACTCACCTGTAAATGGATCGAAAGGAATACAGATTTCAAAAATAAAAAAATAACATTCAATTTTGTACTGCTAACTTTAATTTTCAGAGCGATATTTTTTCTATGCTCTCTTCAAAAAAAAAATAAAAGATATTACAGCGATAATAATATACAATCTAATATACAATAATATACACATTAAAAAAAATATTCTTATCGCTGAAAATTTAATGCCGACACTTTAATAAAATAAAATAAAAAAAATAATTAAATCACAAATTTCAATAAATTTTTCCCGACAATAATTTTCCGAAATTAATTAAGAAATAAAATAAAGAAAAAAATACGAGAAACAAGAATTCCCAATTTAAATTTCATCAAAATAAAAAAAAATATAACACGCCATGGAAAATCGTTAATGGCGGTTACCGGCGTCGTGAGACGCTAACAAAAAAAAATGTCCAACACTTTGCCGAGAATAAAACACACGCTTACCGGAGTGTTGTGTTTAGCCTCAAACTTCCAGCTCTCCTTCCAACCCCGGTAATCTCCAAATTCTCGGTAAAAGGTTATCTCAATTATTTTAGTTGCAACTTTATTAATTGCTGGATTGCAACGATAATAATTGCTGTATTGCAACGATAAAAATTTTGCACAGCGAAAAAAAACACGTCTGTATATTTTGCCACCAAAACGGAAAGTGAGGGAAGACGCCAGCGTGCGTCGAAAATTAGACCACAGGTGGCTCTTCCCATAATTAATCATCCAATGACGTTCAAGATTTCTTTTATCGCCGGTATTATTTTGCATTTATTCCGGTAATTAAATAAATGATAAAAGAATAAGTCTTGTCACGATGTATGAGAATTAGTTCGCCGAGGCGACATCTTCCTCCTCCTCTCATATCAGAGAGATTCACCGGTCGATAAGATAATTATCGACCGAACGAAGGGGTCAGCCGCCTCGCGGGGTAAGGAGTTGGGAAGTCGGGCATCTTGCCAAAAATCCCCACTCCTGTGTCAACCGTAAACCAACAATCATGTAGAAATATTAAGTCTCACTAATTAAATAAGGAAGTAGTGATTAAATAGTGATTAAGTTAGTGAATTAAGTTATTAGGAAATTAAGTTAATAAATCGGACACACACTAGTGCCAAATAAAAGTCTTCAAGTGAGGAAGATTAATAGTAAAATCAAAGGAAAGAAGAGTAATACCGGACGACCACGAGGTTATTGCAACGTGAGTACCCACTTGTTCACCCACGTGGCCGACTCCAGTATTTACACGATAGTTAATCAATTGATTTGCAATTGATTAGAATAAAAACTCAAGGGAATTACTTATCACGACGAAGTAACGTATTTTTGGGGGAATTCATCCGACCCAAGAATTACAAAGGTATTAAATCGGAATTACAGCCACGTGCAATTGGCGCCGAAAGAAAATAGAATATTCGCGACCACGTGCAACATTGGTAATTAATTATTCCACTTGAATTAATCGGGATAAAAATCTAATAATCACCGGACAAGATAATTACAGAAAATTCATAAATAATTAAGCACGAATTATCTGGTATTATTTCAGCCATTTTAGGCACATTGAGTTCGGTGCCAGGGAATTAATAAAATTCGAAGTCTCCACGTGGTGCGGCCATTTTTTGATCGACGGCCCGCACCACTCAATGTAACGATAGGCATTCTAAAAACATCGACTACGAACCGTTCCACAAACATCAGTCCGAGGGCGATCAAATAGAGGCAAAGAGCTGTAATTAGGAGAAGAGATTGTTTCCATCAATTAAATTGTTATTATCGAAGACAATTGTTATTCTTATTATTTGCTGGACTCCTCTACATCTTTTCAGGGTGATTATTGAGGAATTCAGGCAGCAGGGGTTACGGCAGAGGACAAATTACGGACATCGCTGGGTTGTCACCGATTCCTCTCGACTCCCACAGACTGTCATCATATAATTAATTGTTCTTACTCGATTTCACCTGACCATCCCATCTCAACTGGTACTTCCACATTCACCTATACACGCACACCCATCCATACACACGCACGCACCTACACACTACGAGGCAGAAATTCAATACGAATTCTGACCTCGTAACAGTCTTATAATTTTACGTCAAAAATTCCGTTAAAAATTTCCATGATGATCTCTTAATTAAATTTTATCATAATCAATTAACATCGAATTAATTATGATTTTCCAGACGTCCTTGATTTCCTCAATTTTTCCGCCAATTATAATAGAAAGTCCAATGGGAAACTCCTCCCATCGATTTCCAATTTCTGCGTCGATAACTTCCTGGAGCAGCTCTCTGTGATTCTCGTCCGTCCACAAGCGCCTCCTTCCGGCATGAAGAAAAACTCCGGCAAGCGCGGGAATTTCAAGGCGGAAAGAAATCAAATAAATCATTAACAAAAAAAAATAATTATCGTTTCTCGTTTCTTGGACTGTCCGTTCTGGTGGATAATAATTTAAAACTAATTTTCATCGCGATACCGGTCTAAAAAAATAACACAATTGTAACGCAAATATGGCGTTACAATATATAATTCTTTTTCATAAAATACCCAATATTTGAGGTGATTATTAACTTTCAAGCATGGAGTAAGGATGTGAAAAATTAATTTTGACGATTTTCAAGGAGTTATTAGTAATCTAGCAGACACTTAAATATTTTGAAGTTTCGTGTTCGGGAATTGGTATTAGCTCGGGATCCCTATGCTTAAGCATAGGCCTTCTCCCCTTCCAGCGCGCCCCGCAAAAGTGCTAACCAGCCTCCTTAAATAGCTTATTTTTTCATTCCCCTCCTCACATTATAAAAAAAACTGGAGGTACTTAAATTAAATTATTTGAAATAGCACGCGCTTCCGAGCCCCCACTCCTCGTACCGTCGTCATAATAGTGCAGCGCTGCCACGTTTTTGCAAATGGCTGTCGTATTGAGTGGAAACTTGTGTTTTAATGGCAGTTTTCAATTGAATTCTCGAAATTCAGCGTTTTAATTTTATTCAAACAACGCGAAAATGAAAATTGATTTTACAAGACATCGCGTGAATTTTTCTCAAAAACTTCTCACCACTCTAAATATATATATTTTTTCATTCGAGTTACAGTGCCATTAGATCGTATGTTAAATTGAAAATTTTCAAACATTAATTTCAAAAAATTGAGCGTTTCAATCTTTCTCTAATTTTCGCACAAATTCTAAAACACATTGAAGTTTATTGAAAAAAAAAATCAGAGTGATCTGACAGTTTTCATTTCAGCTGATGTTCCTCGTTAATTCTAACGTCTCGAAATCAACCCTCCAAAGGGATTGTGCTGTGCTCGAGCGTATTTTCCGGCACTTTATCGTTTTCCGCGAATTTTCAAATTTAGCGTCGAGAATGGAAAGTTCTATTATTGCTAAGGGGTGTTAGGCAGTTGTCGTTAGCCCGACTTTGCACCCGCAGCGTACGTGACTCCCCGTAATTCCCCCTGGGCCTAACTCAGGGGTAAAAATTAATTGTCGCATGGGGCTCGGATATCTACTGTCCGAAAACCACCCCCAAATCAAATAGAGCTGAATTCCTTGGATTCTTCCCATGATTTGGGGACGATATGGATTGTCAAGTGGAGCTCGGATATCGTTTGTCCAAAAACCAGCCCCAAACCCCTTCGGAGAATCCGTTGGATTTTTCGCGGGATTTGGAGAAAGCGACTACTTGTCGAGTGGCGTCCGGGTATCTTTTGCCTGAAAGCACCCTCAAATTACGCTTGGGAAATCCCATTGACTTCTCGAGTGATTTGGGGAGAAATCGTCTCGGATTAGGAACTCTTGGGTACGTTTTGCCCTAAAACCACCCCCAACCCCATTCGGAGAATCCGTTGGATTCTTCGCGGGATGTTAGGGAAAAGGTTGACAATTGAGAGGTCCTTGGGTATCTTTTGCCCAAAACCACCCCTAATCTAAACTGGCCGATCCCTCTGGGATCTTCGTCGGAAACGGGTTCATCCTCTGGATTGTTTGCTCGGTTCGGGGATGGCAGTCAGGTAGTTACGAATCCTCCGGGGGCCTTCTGCCAAATCCTACCCCCAACTCGAATTCGGGACTCTTTCGAGATTTCGTATGAGTTGGGGCTGGTCCCGATGAAGGGAGGACTTTATTGGAGAGTCAGATGAGGGACCACCCCCTGAGTGATCGTCACTCATACGCCGTGGTCAGGAGACCACCCCTCAGCGCCTGAAGGATGGACGACGCGGAACCAATGCACTTGCACCCTCCCCATGATATTTCTGTGAGTTTATTACTATCATTATTACTAATATTCCTTTTGTGTATACTTTCTTTTGAGTTTGATAGTGGAACAAGTAAGGACGATATTTGCGTTTTATTCTGAGTTTATCCGATTGTCCCATCTTCACCTATGAATTCACCCCTCTCTTCATAACCGAGTGCTGAGCTGCCGGGAGGCCGTTCCGCACCCTTCCACCCTCTTTAGTTTAGGTCTTAGGTTATTGTTACGTTTTAGGTTCCCGGTTCCATTGAGGGGATGTTTAGGTTAAGGGATTTTGATTTGCTGGCTGGAGTATTTGCGGTGCTGGTCCCGCTGAATCAGATGAACTGGCGCCCATTTTTAGCCCCTGCAAGGGAGGTTTAGTTTAAGGTTCAAACAGGGTGGGGAAGGGACGAAGGTGTCGGCATTTTTCTACCGAAGGAAAAAATGTCACGTCACAGTGTTCATTTCAAGAAGCGATGGGGCTTACCAGAGTTCAACGTTAATTAATATCCCTAAGGTTCTCTGATGTAATAATCCCAGTTGTTTTGCCAAATGATAAGATTTAAGTGAAATGTAACAATTCCTGTACTTTGCCTTCTAAAAATAATAATTTAGTTCTTTTGAGTACAATCAATGATATTGATTACTCCGTACACTCAGCATGAAGTGAGTATTATTCCTATTGTCCTCTCTCTCTATCCTGCGCAAAAATGATATAATTATAAGATATAAAGATGATGTTTACGATTTATCGACTGATTATATACCCTATAAATTGTATATAAACGTCGAATAACTGTGACAAAATTTTCATATAAACTTAATAAAAATTGTCAATAAATCTCGTATAAACGCTGGATAAATCTCGTATAAATGCAGGATAAATCCCCTATAAACGCTGGATAAATGCTAGATAGATACTACGTTGACATCAAACACATGCTATATTTCAACGGTCGGTAGGAAAAAACCCTGCATATATCGAATACGAAGAGCGTATTAGAACAGTATAAATACCTTATAAGTAAGGCTGGAGACTCAATTTTCGGATACGGCCCATTGATCTGAAGTTAGATCTAGTAAGGAGTTGAAGATGGGGATGAATAGGAATTGAATAATTAGAATTTTTATGACAGATACGTCAAGACATTGAATTTATTCTGACGGGAATTGTGACAAACCGAATAGCATAAGAGATTTACCTGAAATAAGGAAGAAAGAATAAAGTTGGGCGAAATCCCCGCAGATTAACCTTCTAATAAATTCAATGTCTTGACGTATCTGTCATAAACATATAAAGTAGTCGATACTAGATCAAACTTCAGATCAATGGGCCGTTTTTGAAAATCAAGTCTCCGGGCCTACTTATAAGAACTGCACAGATAAACCGCATAAATACGGGATACAGACTGAACTCTGACCGTATCAATTTCGAAGTTATACAGTTTTTCCGAAACCGCGAGGGAGTGACTCGGTGGCCATTAAGGGAAAGGGGCCGTTAACGGGTGGGCTGTAAACAGGTAGTCGACTGCAGCAACATTTTTATAGAAGTATCTTTTGAAGCTTTTGAAATTGTCTTCAACAAAATCTTCAGGGAAGAAAAGGCGTATCTCATGTAATTTCTGAGATTATTCGCGGATTTCTTACAGCGCAGTGAGAATGCTCACAAACAGAAGCCTCTTCCATTCCTGAAGCTCCGCCCCTCTGCGTGTGTAAGCAACACAGTTACGGTGTCATACTCTAGCAGCGCTGGAGTATAACACCGCATCTGTGTGCACATACATCACTACGTAGTCGCCGTTTCGCTATCCGTGTGACAACACAGTTACAATGTCCACACGAAATGTGTTTGGATGAACTTTTGGGGCACCTATTTTTTATCTACTGAATACCATGTAGTTCAATTTGATAATTATACAATATTGAAGAGAATGACGAGCTGAATTGATATTTCTAAAAATAAATTTTCTACATCTAATATATTTTGAGTAACTTGATTTTCAATTTCGGGATATAGCTTTCAGCCGAATATACTAGTGCGGTAGCCTCTCGGGTAGCTAGTAGAGAGTGAAACACGCACTTGATGAGAGACGCTGCCGTATCTCCTGATTAGTTATAGGCCACGATACACAATCGAATTCATGAGGCTATGAATTTCTATTGTCTCAAATAGAGTTTCTGCATTGCCGGGCGGAAAACGACGTTGTTAAAAATCATGACAATTTCCTTGCCCTGACCTTTACGGGAGGAAACCCGATGCAACTCGCCGTGGCTTCTTCGATGATTTTCTCCTTGTAGTGGACTGTATATTTTGGGATGACTTACTCTTTTGTAGGATAAGGATATTTCTCAGTGGAGGGATTTTAGTGGATTTTCACAATGATTCGGAACACGTGAATTATATAAAAATATATAAACTCTTTAATGATTTGAGTAGAATACACTCGTTGATACTTTGACCGCACTGCTTCTAGATATTGTCTCTTTGTCATAATTGTCTCTATGATTTAATTGTCTGTTCGATAATTGTCTCTATTTTCATGATTAATTTAACTCTGCGCACTGTATTTAATACCGGGCGTAAATCCTTATTAAACCGTTATGCCGATCACTCACTCGATCCTCAACTCAGCGGATCTGACCGGTTCTATCGAACCTTTCCTATTATCTATCGACTAGGCGTCAATTCCGCGATAGCTGCTTGATAGTTATGAAGATCATGATGATCTTCACTTGATGAGTTTCACACGCCAAGGCTCGCCCGTTGGCGGCTACCGTAATTGTAGAACTTGACTCGTTGAGTTCCACGCGACGAGTAGAACTTGAGTCGATGATTTCCACGCGACGAGTAGAAGGATTTGTGGGACCACGCCGGTGTGATCCCCCAAATGACCCCTGGTGTCGATATCGATAGTTATCACCTTTTGATAGACCTCCTGATCTCGCGGTAATTCAGATCAGTCGGTAATTTCAGCTGCTTTTTTAACAGACGTTTTTAACCTTACTTCGCTCAGTTTAAAACGTCTGTTTTCCGCTTCGTCGATGCAACAAATAGCAAACACACCACGGGCGGAAAGAAGTCAGCCTCGACAAAAATTTGGCACCCTCGCTTTGCTCGGGAGGCAAATTTTTGTCGCACTTGCCTTTTCCCCGCCCTAGATGTTAAATATACTATTTTTCCCTCAATTAATTTTTCACACCTTGGGCAGAAAGAAATAACTTTCTGCCCTCGCTTTGCTCGGTCAGGAACGTAGTTTTGTGCTGCCTCGGTCCCAAAAATAGTATACGCACCTTGGATGGAAATAAGTCAGACTCGACAATAATTTGCCTCCTGAGCGAAGCGAGGATGTCAAATGTCAACTTCTTCCCGCCTTAGGTGTATAATATACTATTATTCGTTCTTGGAAACATAAAAAGATTTTCCAGAAAGAATTTTTGTGTCCTGGATATAATTCCTTGACCCTCTTTCTCATATGGCCATTTCCCCCTCTTTGCGGTCGGCTCACGGGGTGTGGGTCTCACATAACTATAGTTCCCAAATACTTGGGGCAACTGATGAATATCCCCACGTACTTGAAGCCAAATTATAAATATCCCCATGTACTTGAGGCAAAATGATAAATGTCCCAATGTAATTGGGGCCAGATAATGAATGTCCCCAAGTACTTGGGGCACATAATTATAGTCCCCAAGTACTTGGGGCACATAATTATAGTCCCCAAGTACTTGGGGCACATAATTATAGTCCCCAAGTACTTGGTGCAGTAAATTATAATCCCCAAGTACTTGGGGTTACATTATAATAGTCCCCAAGTACTTGGGGCAAATGATAAATATCTCCAAGTCGTTGGGGCAAAATAATGAATATTTCCATGTACTTGGTGCCGAATGATAGATGTCCCCTAGTACTTGGGGTATATAGTTATAGTCCTGAAGTACTTGAGGCCACATAATAATAGTCCCCAATAATTGGGGCAAATAATGAATATCCCCAACTACTTCCCGAGTAGAAATTCTATCGGGTCTGTCCCCGCACCCTATTAGGTCATCATTTGGATGACGTAGGGCTTACCCAATCGGGGACGACCTAGTGAGTTCATCGTCGGGAACTCATAGGGCAGCCCCGACTTCATATCAGGAATTCATGAGGGAGTGCCTAGTCGGGAATATCCCGAAGCATCCAGCATCGGGAAACACTGAGGTTTACCTGATTAGGGTTTCACCTGACAACCCCATCATTAGGAAATCATAGGGTAATCCCCTTTGTATTCCTGATCGGTTGCTCTAGATGAAACCCTCGTTAGGGAGCAATCAGGATAATCCGATCATCAACAGAATACTCGGTTCTACAATTCATCGCTATGTGGCGTCCCGTAGCGATTTTATTCCTAAGTCAAGTTTCGTCCCAAAGACCATAAGTTCCAGCGAGGCAGCGGGCTTCAGTACTTCGCACATTTTAAAGAGAATCGACAATTGCAATTTCATTTCCAGTAATTACAAAACAAAAATAATTAAATGAGAAAATTTAAGACATACAAAGTAAATCAATTAATTTACTTTTTCAGGTATCGAAATTTTTTAACTGATTTTTAAGAAATTTAGTAATTGAATGCAATAAATGCAGTACAATTGGAACATCGCAACTGATCGAAAATTGATAAAAAAAGGCTTATCAAAAATTGCAAGAACATAAAGATAACAATAATCCAAAAGAGCCATCAATTCATACTCAATGTTGAGTGATGTTTTTTATAATAAATAATGAATAATTATCGTTATAAATTCATGCCAATTCTGGGCAACTGATAAATATCCCCAGGTACTTGGGGCCAAATAATGAATGTCTCTAAGTACTTCGGCACATAACTATAGTCTCAAAACATATGGGCCTCATAATAATAGTCCCCAAGTACTTGGGGCCGAATAATAAATGTCCCCAAGTACTTGGGGCACATAAATTGTTGCCTAATGTGGTTGCTTCGCTGAGGATGGATGCTGTGAATTAATTTCTTGTTGAGAAAACTCAAAAAAACGATGTTTCGATAATTTGCTGTTTCTGGGGAATCCTTCAGTCGATTGAGCTGAAATATCAGTGAGCACATGGGACACACGATGAATATACAGTCAATTTTTTCGATCGATACATATAACCGTTATCGATGAAGCTGATGGAGTGTCTCATCACATACACACACACACATACATACGGACATTTATTGAAAAATATTCAAAAATATCATATTTCGACATTTCCAATCATTTGGAGTGATATTCCGATGAAAACTCAAAGTCGAAAAAAATCCCGATTACAATGCTTCCATTCGAAAACAAAAATGCTTCCAGCTGCGAGCCACTGAAGTAAATGACTAGCATCACTTCGATAATTCACCCCCGCTTACGTTTTTGAGAAAACTCGATTGATAATCTATCTAGACATGACATAATCAAAGTGTTATAAAAACGGGAAAAAAAACAAAAATGAGGAATCTTGGACCTTGATTACATACTTTTGGTCTTTTGAGACATTTCTCTCCATCGTGATGCTGCTTTTTCTTAATTTAATTGATATTGATTTCTAATTCTTCTCCTGTTATAATCTGTAATTGTATATGTTTGCATTCATTAGGAGCTTTTTTGTACTTAATTTTATATATTTTGTTTTAATCGTTTTCATCTCAAACTGTAAATTGTGTCCCCCTGCCAAATGACACCATATGTTGAACGACAGTGAATAACTAAATGATTTCATTGTTTATCTTTCTTGCATTAATTTCAATTTTCAGCCCAAATTTTTCTCATTAAATAATGCCGAAGATATGTGTTGGAAGAATATAATCGATGAAAAGATAAATTAACTATATGAGGTTCATAATTCTGAAATGCCAACGGAATCGAGTTATAACATAGAGAAATTTATAAATTTCCTCAAAAAAAAAGAGAATAGGAAACTAGCCCTTCAACGCTTATGGACGTTTCCCCCACTCTGCGGCTTGCTAGTCAGGCGGCACATATCTGCGTTAGTGTGTATCCGTGAGCAATACCGTACCCTCTATGAGGTTACTGTTTGTTCTGGAATTTTATCGGGCACGTTTTTGTTAGTCAAAAATTTTGAGTTTTTACGTTCCATTTCTTGTAATTCTCTATTCTACATCAACAGAAATAATTTGAAAAAAAATAATAATTCAAGACTATTTAAGTAACAAAGAAAAGGGCCCTGAGGGAACCCATCAGACGTATGTATTACGGTAATGACCAAGCCTGAGTCTCGGAAACTAAGGTAGTGGGGACTGAGAGCGCACGCGATTGGCTATCCCCACTCTAGCGCCGTGGGTGTGAGTTTGTCCGAATGCGGCGTTAGAGGGCTAGATGATAATGGAAAAGCATATCCTCCATCACACCCAATTCGGCAGAAAATTCCTGACGACAGTGCTGTTTGAAAATTATCCACTAACGATGCCCACAAAATAATAATGAATGAATCGTCTTCACAGCCAGGAAGATTTATCGACCATATTCAATATTATCCCAGAAGAAGAATCGACCGATGAAGCATCTGATTTGGATACTAGTTTTGTTGATCCTAACAAATCTATTGTTGAAGTACTCAAAATCTTTCTTCCAGCAGAATGTTAAAAAATGATAGAGCCAAAACAACGTGAATAGAACAAGGGTAAATGAGTCTTCAAATTGGAAAATGGAAGGATGGATGTTATCACCCGAAAGTACATTGAACAATACCGTCATCATAAATGTGTGTTATCATTCAAAAAGCATGATGTCTCGGTTAATTCAGCAGGATCTCAATATTAGGAATTTCAAAGAAAGAATTTCATTGTCTGAGTGTTAGGCCAATTTCATTGGTTTCATCCATGATAAACCATGAGTAAATTTAGATGTAATTGTTGAAATAAAATTTTCACATTATGTCGAAGCCAATCATACAGGAAACAAAAAGGGGAGACTACAATCAAACAACAGAATTCTTGCACGAACTGAGATAATTGAGAACAGAAAAACAGCTGTTGGTTTTCAGAGGCAGCTTGCAAGAGATTTAAAATGTTTTGGTGACGAGAATATATCCATTTTCTGTAGCATCAACTCTCTGGAGAGTTGAGGAAAAGGAATTGAGACAAAAGTGCAACTTGAACTTCAAAAGCTGTACTCATAATCTTTATCATTTAGCCAAAGAAGGTTCTCTTGCCAGTACCATAAAAGTAGTAGACGTATTACCGTTCACTACTATGTATTGGACTTGGGAGCAGAAAATAATTTACAATGAAAGAATCAAATCCGATGAAAACATTTGTCTGGCTTTCGAAGCATTTGGAGGTTTCTGCTCAGCAGAATCAAGAGATGAAGCTTCTATCTCCCTGTACTAATGTGAGCTGATGAATAAAAATGGCCGTATTCCGGTGTTTTAGATGATTACCTCGAAGCCTGCGGCCAGTAACATAAGAACGTTCTTACAAACTATTGTGGATGATGGTGTAAAAGTTCCACGAACATTCGTTGGTGACTTAGGTCTAGCTTTATTGATTCCAGTAGCAGCTGACTTTACCAAATGTCTCGATTTAAATGACTATTCGTGTCAAAGCTATCAAATTGTATATGGAGAAAATGTACCCTTTACTAAATGTTATCTCAGACTCGATGCTAGTCACTTTGTCAAAATGATTGGGCAAAAAAAATCTTTTAAGGACAAAAGCCATCCCATGATCAAATTCTACGTCAGATATATGTATATAGCAAACGAAACATCTTACCTTGACAGATGAGAGGATTTGATTGATTCAGTATTGTTTATTGCATTGAGTCCAACAGTAGGGACTGATTCAAAAACTGGGAAGAAGTTGGAATCACAAAACAAGCAGGAGTCCGCTCCTTGAGCGTTACTTGAATGCTTCAGTACTATGCTCAAATTTAATATTCTGCCAATGCAATCGGCAGAAGGCCACCGACTGGAATTCTCAATATTATAATGTCGAGGTTAACTTCTTCTCTCTCTAGGTGCTCAATATACTATTAGAACATTGATTGTTATATTTTAATTCTACGTCAGAAGTGGAGTAGAGGTCTAAATATAATCTGTCCTCCTAAATAATCACATTTCATGAAAAAAATCAATATTATACAAACACTGAGATCATACGATAAAACTAGAAAATTTGAAAATGTAATTTCAGGACTTAAATAATTTTTCTCAGTGTCATACCGGAATGAAAATGGGCTTATGTTTCAGGAAAAGCTGTCTACTTTTCACTTATTGAATGAAAAATACTAGCATTCCTAGGCAAAAAATGGATAAAAATTGAAATTTCTGAAAAATCAATTTCTTTGAGCACTTGCATAGAAGAATTTAATGGAAGAAGCTGAAATTATCAGCATTCGTTAAGCTCGTCTAAACAAATGTTTCAAGCTAGACTCGGATGTAATCGATCCAGTAGTTCCAGAGATAGAGCGTCTTTTCATTTAATGGTTTTCCAAGAATATCTCAAGAATTACATACTGGATGAACCAAAAATCGGAGGGCTCACCACCCTGAAATTTTAATGTGCGCCCTATCAGTACGCATTTCCTCGCTGAGAATGGATGCTGCGAATTGATTTTGCGCTGAGAAAACTCGAGGAAACGATTTTTTGATTATTTGCTTTTTCTCGGGAACCATTGAGCCGATTGAGCAAAAATTTCAGTGAGCACATGGCGCACACATAATGAATCTACCGTCACATTTTCAGATCAATACATATATATGTTATCGAGAAAAGCGATGAAATGTGTCATCACATACACACACAATCATACATACATCCATACACACAGCCATTTCTTAGAAAATATCATTTTTCGACATTCCCGATCATTTGGAGTCATATTGCGATAAAACCTCAGATTCAAAAAAAATCATCATTACAATGCTTCCATTTTTCTAGTTTCTACTTTTTTCGTTGACCTAGAAACAAAAGGGCGTAAGCGCCAAAAAATTCACTTTTCAGAAGGAAAAGAGCGTGTGTCCAAAATGTCTCTGAAAATGTTTCTTATGCTCCAATGATGCCAAAGTAACGAATTCTAAATTTGAGTAACAAAAGGGCGTATTCACCAAACCTAGCAGGAATAAGGCGTATGTGCAAAATATTGTTATGTCGAGGTAATCATGCCTATGTCCCATTTTGAACGGTTATTCATTCCAGATTGACATTCATAAACGTTGTACTGGCTATATAAACAAAAATGAATTCGTATGTTTGGCTTCCGGATGGATGCCGCGTTTGGTTTCAGCGTTGCGCCGACGTTTCGCAAAAGTTGCAGTTTGCATCTTCAGGGCTATGAGCTCCGATTCTGAGCTCCATGGTCAATGGGTAGTCCTTATATACCCTTTCAGGAGGGGGTAGGTAGGGGTGGGGGTAGAGCCAATCAGGAGTTTTTAATTGATCAGCTGGTCAATTAAAAAACCGGGAGGACGGTTTTCCAAATAGGGTTTACCTGGTATCCTTTATCCCTGTTCAAGTTGTTAGGATTCTTGTGGATCTCTAGGCCTTCCCGATACTTTCTCTCAAAGTATCCTTGGGATTTGGCCAACATTCTCGCTTGGTCATATTGAATAATATGTCCAGTGTCCATATAATGTTCAGCCAAGACTTTATGGCCTCCCCAAAATCCACAAAGAAGCTGTTCCCCTCAGACCCATAGTTAGTAACATCGGGGGACCAACGTACAAATTAGCTAAATTCCTGACAGCACCTCTCCAGAAACTCACAGGACAGAATACTTCACATATACAGAACTCACTAGACTTCGTGAACAAACTGAGGACAATCAGAACATCTTCCGAAGACATCTTAGTCAGTTTCGATGTGGAGTCCCTGTTTACTAACGTCCCAATACCAGAGACCTTAGAAATAATAAAAAACTCAAAAAAGATATCCCCGAACCTTCTTCCGTTAGTTGAGCATTGTTTGACTTCAACTTATTTCCAATTCCAGGGAAATTTCTATGAACAGAGATCAGGAGCCGCCATGGGCTCCCCGATTTCTCCGATCATAGCTAACATCTTCATGGAAAATTTTGAAAATGAAGTATTGAAGTCAGCTCCTCTGAAACCTTCTGTATGGTTTAGATACGTAGATGACACTTTTGTTATCTGGCCCCATGGAAGAACAGCTCTAGATGAATTTTTGATATTTTTGAATGAACAACATTCCAATATCAAATTCACAATGGAGATTGAAGAGAACAATCGTCTTCCATTTCTTGATGTATTAGTCCATCGAAACGCTAGTGGCACCCTTGGCCACCAAGTGTATCGTAAACCTACACATACTGACAGATATCTTAACTCGAGCTCCCATCACCATCCTGCACAGAAGAACTCAGTTATAAGCTCTCTCATTTATAGAGCTCTTACTATTTCTGAACCAAGCAGCCTAGACAGCGAAATAGAACACCTGGAGACGGCCCTAAGCAAGAATGGATACAAAATCCCACAAATTGCACGAGTCACCAGAAGACTCCAAAATAAGATCTCTTCACAAGAATTGGATGGTCCTGAAAGAGAGAAAGACCAAGAAAGACCTAAAGTGGCTCTTCTCCCCTAACTTCAAGGTACTACCGACCGCATCAGCAAGGTTCTTGGAAAACACAACATTCGGACGAGTTTTCTACCCCCAAAGAAAATCGGACAGATGTTGCCTAGTCCCAAAGATCCAAGACCACCCTTGAGTACATCTGGAGTCTATGAGATTCCTTGCTCCTGCGGAAAAGTGTACATTGGGGAAACCGGGAGGATGATCAGTACACGGATCAAAGAACACCTACGGTGTTCCAAATATCGCCACCTGGAACAGTCTGCCTTGGCTGAACATTATATGGACACTGGACATATTATTCAGTATGACCAAGCGAGAATGTTGGCCAAATCCCAAGGATACTTTGAGAGAAAGTATCGGGAAGGCCTAGAGATCCACAAGAATCCTAACAACTTGAACAGGGATAAAGGATACCAGGTAAACCCTATTTGGAAAACCGTCCTCCCGGTTTTTTAATTGACCAGCTGATCAATTAAAAACTCCTGATTGGCTCTACCCCCACCCTTACCTACCCCCTCCTGAAAGGGTATATAAGGACTACCCATTGACCATGGAGCTCAGAATCGGAGCTCATAGCCCTGAAGATGCAAACTGCAACGTTTGCGAAACGTCGGCGCAACGCTGAAACCAAACGCGGCATCCATCCGGAAGCCAAACATATGAGTAATGACAATGGCCGCGAAAGCCTAAAAACTGAAAATGAATTCGTGTTTCCCATTAATTTAAAGAACCGGTTAACAGTTGGATATTATTATTTATCGTGATGAGTTACTCTACGAGTTCCCTGAAAAGTTCCTCTGGAAGTTCTCGTAAGAGTCTTAAACGCTTGTAACGTCAGTTTGCCGTTTATAAATGTCATTTCAGCATTCATAATTATTCAGAATGGGTTTGATTCAGAGGCAACTTTAGCCTAGATCAAACCATACCCCAACGTCTCGGCCCTAGTTATGTCACTACACAAATGTAAAGATATGAAATTTCAAGTAAATTTTCCGTGAAAGTTTATATGGATTCTGACTAGGATGTGACATTCTTGATCAATTAACCATTTTGTTTGGATAATAATGAATAAAAGCGAAATAGAAATAACACGGTGTCATATAGGCTAATGTAGGTTTCTGCAAAAATAATTGAATGTATTCACATGCTAGAACGTTAGGCCATGACCGTACCATAAGAGTAATGTGTATGTATGATTTGCGAAGCCTGGGACTTTACCTAGAGTTCTGAGAGATGGGTTAAGTTTTTGAAAAAATGCATCCCCCTCTTCCCCACACTGGGAAATATTTTCAAATACTTTAACTTTAATTGCGTAATTTTGCCTCAATCTTCTTTCGCAGCTCCTGAAATTATTTATAGAAAACTCCTCGAGCAAAATTTTCTAATTTCTCTTACTTTCCGAGATATTCTCAGAAAAAAACAGCAAATTTTAGTAGTAGAGAGGTAAGCCATTGATAAGTTTATCACTAGGATAAACGAATTTATATCACTTACGCGGGTAAAATAGCGCTTTACCTCGCTCCTTAAAGGTTGGCAAGCGCTGTTTTATCCACTGAAACGTTTTATCCACCGCGTTCAATGAATGAGACTTTTGACGTGGATAAAGACCATTACCCACGCTGGCGGCGTGGGTAATGCTATCACCACACACTCCAGCATGGGTATCACAGTCTTTATACACGCCAAAAATCTCATTCATCGAACACGATGAGTAAGACGTTTCAATGGATCAAAACAGCACTTACTAGTCTCTAAAGAGTAAGGTCAAGCGCCATTTCACACCGCATGTGAGTAATATAAAATTGTATAGACCACTCGTGCGGGGCGCCGTACCCACTCGCACGTTCAAGCGCACTCGCTTCGCTCGTGCGCTCAAACCGTGCTCGTGGATGATACGGCACTTCCCGCACCAGTTGTCTAATATTCTAACAAAATCGAATGAACAACCTCCAACTTGAAATTCTAGCACCTGGGAATTTTCGAATAATGACCCCCAACATCAATTAACAATAAGTTCAATTAAACGTCCAATTTTATGATTGAAATAATTTTCCAACTTTCCCTTAATTATGATTTCTTTTCAAATTACTGACATTCATTAGCATACATTCTCATAAGCACAACTTATCGTGAGAAAACTGAAGTACTAATATATTATTATTATTATTTTTCGACAGGAATCAAATGTTTTTCTGCTATTAACGAGGATATCACAGATTTTTTATATATACAGAATGACGTCAGCATCCACCTTACAAATTCTCGAGATGAAAAATATACGAGATTGCAATGCCGATGGTGCAAAAAACAATTTATAATAAAAATGAAGAAAAAAATAGAGCTTTTTCTCTTTCATAAATTTAAACACTGTTCGCAATAAAACCGTGGAAAAGGCTAAGGGAATTCTTGTCTTTTATTTCGTTAAAGATTCTGAACTGTTAAGTGAAAAAAACGTGATGCTTTAATTTTTTCAAAAATTCAATCGAATGAAACTAAAAAAACGGCTGGGTGGATTAAACTAAAACTTTTTAGCGTTTTTGTAGGAATATTGAACTGTAACAGGCACACTTGACATGGGTGGTTCTCTCAATATTCTGATTAAAAGTTTGATGTTTCGAAAATTTACCCACAGCCTTTTTTTCTCGTTTTTTCAAATTCATGTGAAGGATGTGAAAAAAAAAATCTGAAAAAATAGCTCGTCCTTGTAGAGAATTCATTCAGGTTTTCAGAACCCATCATCAATTCTCTGTGCGATCATTGATTGCTGAGATATCGATGATTAAAGACAAAACGATATTTTTTCATTCAAAGTCCAATATCTCAGCGAAAAACGGTCAAATCAAGATAAAAAAAAACAAATTGAAGCCGAATGAACAGCTTGTTCCACTCCACATGGTGGTTGAGTTGGAACGATTTTTCCCAAGTCCGTAGAAGATGAAAAAACAAAAACTTTCAAACAAAAAAATCTTCACTGTACTCATTAGAAGAGCGCGATGCACATTACTTGAAAAAAAATTTCGTCTCAAGATCTCAAAACTAGAGACTTCAAGCTTCAAATTGTTTTTTTTTACTCCGATGCGTTCATTTTCGAGAAAGTTACGGCCATTTGAAAAACCGCTGAAAATTTGGAATTTTTTGATCCTTCAATTTTTTCCGCTAACGTATATATATATTTTTATGCAATAAATGTTTAAAACATTTTGTAAAAAAATTTTTTTTCGCCCCTTTTCAAGAGATTCAAGATTATATATTGTATGGTAGAATACAGTGGTAATAATTCTTTACAAAAGAAGTAAAATTATCTACGTTACAATGTTTATTACTCGTAATATTGTGAATAGCTGCTGTGCTATTCATTAAATCACTATAGAGTCGCATGATGTGCCATTTACAGAGTGTGATAGGTTGATGTTTTTCTCTCGCTTTATAAGGCCTTTCAGAAGAAAAATGTACATGGCCCTAAGTTGAGAGGGCACGGATGGATTGAGGAGATTGGACGTAGAGATGGTTGCGGAAGACCCGCCATGAACAAATGATTTGAGAAGTATTTTTCTCTGTTTTTGGAACGTTGGACAGTACATCAAGAAGTGATCGATGGAGTCAGGTGTTACAGAAGTGCATAATGGGCATAATCTATCTGGGGAAAATTTGTAGCAGTTTCCATTTATGAAGAGATTACAAGAATATTTACTAGCCAATCTCAATTGAGCCAGAGCTTTTCTATACGTTAGTGGCGCTTTCATACTTAGGTATTTGTTGTCGAAATTGGAATACTTGGGGAATGATTGCAAGAAGCAGGCATTTGCTGACGTATTTTCCAAATTTTCTTCAAGCAGTGATTTGTATTTGTCCATTAGAGTATCCGAGGCATTTCGCCAGATTCGGGCATCCAAGTTTTGCGAGAGGAACATGAAATTTGGGTCAATTCGATTGATTAAATTAAAGACTTAGTTAGCCCAGTTGAATTGATCATCGGTCTTATTGTTGTTGACTAAAGCCAATTGCTTCTTGAGGCAGAGGAAGGGGTAGCGATCCTCTGGCATCTCAAGTATTTTGATGATCCAGTTGAAAGTGGCGCGGAGAATTTGGAGGCTGATCCCTAGGGTGCCAGTCTCAGATTTGACAATTAAGTTGGCAGTAGTTTTGCTCAGATTCAGGAGTTTTTTATAAAATCGCGAGTGGAAGCTTTCGAGTTCATTTAAATATCGAAGTGCCCAAATGGGGCTGGCGTACAGTAATACAGACGTTACCAAGCTATTGTAGATTTTGTTTATGCCATTCCAGTCGTTCATTTTAGAGCTGTATATTAAGTTCCGGACTGCTGCGGCAGCCAGATTAGCTTTTCTAATCGAATCTAATTGCGCTGCTTTGAAGGTACCAGACGAGCTAAAAGTTACTCCCAGATAGGTGAATTGTTTTACAATTTCCAGTTCTATATTATTAATGAAGAAGCGCAGATCCTTCGGGGTTCTGCCACTTCGTTTACAGTAAAGAATTTTAGTCTTATTTTCGTTTATTTTTAAGCCGTTTTCTGAACAATAGGTTTCCAAAATTTTGAGCTTGCGCTGGAGGTCAGCCTTATTTAATGCTAATAATGCTAGGTCGTCTGCATACATGAGGAGTAACATGTCAATTTTGTTATTGATGCTGAAGCCATAGGAGCCCCTGTTTCGGAAGTACTCCTCCATGTCAGAAATATAAAGCAGAAATAAGAGGGGGCTTAAAATTTCACCCTGCAATACTCCCTCGGTAACACAGAAAGCTTTTGAAAGACCTTCATGGGTTCTAATTTTAAGGTTCGCCTCTTGGTATAACTTTCTCATAACTCGAATCAATTTGGCGCTTATTCCTAGGCTTAGTAATTTAGTCCATAGTTTTTCGTGAGGTACAGAGTCAAATGCTCGTTTAAAATCAACAAAGGCTACGAAAGCAGATCCTTTTTTTATACGCAGTTTGGAGTGAATTGCCTCTTGGAGGTTGTATACATTTTCGGTGCATCCTCTCTTTGCTCTGAACCCGGATTGACCCTCTGGCAGTAGCCCAACCCTTTCGACCCAATGGTACAGTCTCTCATATATTAAACGGGTGAACAATTTGGTGACATGATTGATAAGTGCGATTGGCCGATAATTTTCGGGGTTTGTTACTTCTCCTTTTTTATAAAACATACAAATAATCGCGCTTGACCAGGATGAAGGCGATTTCTCCGTTCTCAAGATCTTATTGAACAAGCACAGCAGGTACAGCTTCCAGTTGAACGGAAGACCACGAAAGAATTCATTGGTAATTCCGTCCTCACCTGGGCTCTTCCCTCTGCCACTGAGTTGGAGGGCTTTTTCCAGTTCTGGCATTGTGAAGTCTCTGTCCAACTGTGGGTCCAGAACCCCCGGATATAAATCATCAATCGTGTCTCTTGCTGCCGGCATTTGCTTTTCATAAAACTTTTCCTATGATACTTTACTTATATTTTGCGGAATGTTGTGTTTCCGCCTGAATTGATTTATAGTACTCCAGAACGATTTACTGTCTTTTACCTTTCCCAGATTCTCTGCGACTTTATCTGTGTAGTCTTTTTGTTTAGCCGAACAAATATTTTTATAATCTTTAACAGCCGATTTGTATCTTTTTAAAGCTGGTGGGGAATAAGAGGAGGCCCTACACACGATTAGTTTCTTCCTAGCTAGATTTTTCAAGTGTAAGCATTCTTTGTTGTACCAAGGTTGCTTAAATTCAACGGTTCTTAAAGCAGAGGATTTTTTCCTTTTAATTAGACCAAGCGGCTTTGCTGAGTCAAAGATAGCCTGACATAAATTGGTGTAAATTTTGTCAACTGTGGCCAGTTGGAAATTGACGGAAATAAGAGGTGAATTTGCAATTATATGGCTAAAACCTGCTGCCTTCGTGCCATCCCATTTTATAAAGGATTCCTGATTCTCATTGATTGATTGTTGGCCACAATTATTCGGGTCTTTCAGGTTGTGGAAGAAGGATAGCTTAATTGGTAGGTGGTCGGAGAATGTAACTAGTGGGAGCACCTGGAAATCAGAAATCGACTCTATACCTCTTACATTAGTCCAAACTAAGTCTATTGTTGTGTTACCCTTTCCGTGGAAAGTAAATTGCGCAGGATTATCACTTTTTGTTTTACCATTGATAAGAATGTATTCGAGTTCTGACATTGCCTCGTTTAACATTTGACCTCTTGTGTTTATTATTTTATCTAGAGTTTCGCTCTTGTGGTCCAACTCAGTGCCAAGAAAAATTTCCTCTGGAAGGGATTCAGAGAGCCCTACACGGGCATTGAAATCACCCCCCACAAAAATGGGGATTGTTTCATACTTTAGGTTAATTTCATTAATTATTCTTTTAAAACCATCCAGAGTCTTTTTCATGGCGTCCGAGGGGTTAAAATATACTGTACCTACTATTATATTTAGTTTTCTCAGGTATACAAAAATGCAGTTGGTATCAGAAATTAAGAGTTCAGCATTCAAAGATTTACGCTTTATTACAACTATACCGCCGATCGCGTGGCCTCTCGTCTTCTCCTTCTTTGCAGGGGTCCACCAGTTATCAAACTCCTTCCAGGGTTGGGGTAGAGTAAACGGTGAGACTACCCAGGTTTCAGTTATGCCGATGATGTCATGTTTAAGTAGTGTACTAGTCTCCTTATGCAAGTTCTTTACACCTCTCACATTCCAGAAAATAGCACTCTTCACTAGTTTGTTGTGGCTGTAAAATTACTCTGCTTGACACTAATTAATTTTTCGTCTCGTTCGCACCAAGACCACCACTCGTCATCAATGCAAATTTTGGAGCCTCTGATTCTTACTGTGGAACCTTGTTCCCTGTGTGTTTTGGCAATAGCTCTCAGGTGACGACCGGTAACCAGGTCGTCCTGGATAGATCGTTTTCAATAAAAACCTCTGTATTTGCTAGTTTCATTTTTTTTTCTTTCATAATTGCCGACTTGAAGTCCATCGAGGCCAGTTTAACTTTTAAGATGCTGCGGTCTCTCCCAATACGTGAAATATTCAAAACACCACCCTGCACCTCGAATTTTTGTTGAAGAAACTGTTCCACTTGCAGGGAGATGGTTTGTTCGTTTTGAATTACTAATCCTTTAATAATAATATTACATTTCCGCAAATTACGTTCTTCGTAGTTCAGACGGGATGTAATGTGTTGAACTGCGGATTTTAGTTGTTTCAATTCGGGATTTTGTTGTTCAATGAGAGCGGGAATCTTGTTAATGATCTCTTTCTCGATGTCCTTGGGAAGTGTGGGGCCTTGTCGACTTGAAATTTGTTTTTTGAGCTTTGCAACTTCACCAGAGAGTTTGTCCAAATCGTTTTTCCATTTTTTGTCTCTTTCTTCGAGAGAGAGGCGCAGTTGCTCAATAACATTATTTTGGTCTTGTTTGATAGAGTTTAATTTGTTGTTAATCTCACATCCCAGGTTTTTTAGGCCATCTCTATTCTCTCTCCTCATTGCCTTCAGTTCAGCAAGTATGTTCGACTCGTCTTCTGTACGGTCTCCAGGGGGGAAGGGCATGACTGGTGAAGACGAAGCAGTGGGCTCAATGCTAATTTTGGGATCGGGGCCAGAGGTATCTGGGCTAGAAGTCTCGAATATTGTTTTCTTTTCAGAATTTTTATTGCGGGGAGAAAGCTCAGATGCCGTCTCTTCCCAGCTTTCTTCCAGCTGTCTTTTCCTTGTGCCAAAAATCTCCAAAATGGAGCCAATGGATGTTGCCCTTTCTCTTGTATGGCTTTCGGCGATAGAGGGGCGTCCTCTTCTCCGTGGAATCAGCTGTTTTTGGCCTTGGCTCGTGGGTGTAGTTGAGTAGGTGTCAGTTTTTTCTGTCTCTGTCACTATTGTGTGAACAGGTGGTAGGATTACTGAGGAACCTGTCGGTAACTCAGCACTTATCAGCGGATGCAGGATATTATTAATAGGAGAGAGAGCCGATAGGGCTGCGTTTGTATCTGGATCATTCAACATAACACCACTGCTAGAAAAGTGAGGTTACAATTAGCCTCATGGGTATCGAGATAAATGATACGAAGACTGCAATTTATAAAGATTCCTCCGTTAAAAAAATTATTCCGGATGCCTCCACATGTTAGACACTTTATGACGCGAACAAACTAATCGGTGTCGGGGAACCAAAACTTGTTTAATATGAAAAAAACCTTACATCCGTAACGACACGCGTGCGGACTCTACAAAGTATCAGTTGTAACTCTCTTTCGCCCCTTTTCTTTTAAGAGAGAATAAGGCATGTTATCTTTGTTGGTATCCTTCATAATCATTTAATTCCATGATTGATATAAAAAATCAGCAGTTTCCAAGTCTTCTAACTTGATGGGAATGTTATGTGTCCTTGGAAGAGAATAGTATTGGTTACTCCATGCACAATAGCATAAATGAAAGGCCGATCGATTTTCACGATTATTGGTTGTTCTAGTGGTGCAAACCGTGCAGATCTCAAGCACATGATAGCTGTAATTGAATAATAGTCTTTAGAGAAAGTAAATAGTTCATAGGTTTATCACTAGAATAAAAAAAATCAAAAATCAAATGGATTTGAACGAATTACTCCTTACAAAGTTTCAGTATTATGTGAGCGTAGATAATAATGGAAAATTTACCTGCCGTTACGGCGGCTGCTTCACTGCCCTCTTCATTAACTTCGAGGCCCTGGAAAGCCCCTGGAGAAGATGGGGTGCCAACTGGGGTGTATAAATATCTACCGAGTGCCCGAGAGTATCTGGGGCGATTTATTAGGCGAACACTGGCAGGAGAGAGACATCTGACTGAGGTTGACGTGAGAGGCAGGGTGGTGCTGATCCATAAGGGTGGGGAGAAAACTGAGGCCGCAAATTATAGGCCAATCGCGTTACTGAATACGGATTATAAGATCCTAACAGCAATAATAACACGCTACATACAATCGAGACTCCCGGAATGGGCGAAACCCCCTGAGCAGTTGGCGAGAAAAGAAGTTAATGGGACGATGCATGGGTTCCTTATTGATAAAGGACACACACAGACAGCGAGGAAGAACAGCAGAGGACCCGGAGTGTACAATTATTCCACATGGTACGACTTTCAGAAGACTTACGATTCCATCCACCATTGGCAATTGTTGAGGCTTGTGGAAGTCTTACCAGTCACTAAAGGAGTAAGAGAGACCCTGAAGGGGGCGATAAGGAACTGGTCCGTGGTCATCCAGGTGGGCAACAACAACACCAGGCCGATTCACGTTAAAAGGGGTGTGTATCAAGGAGACACAATAAGTCCCCTCCTATTTATACTCATGTCAGCCTCGGTAATCGAGAGCGTAAAGAGTGACAAAGTGATAAATAAGATAACGAAACGTGGACACAAAATATTGGCGTTCATGGACGATATCAAGTGCCATTGCTCGTCTGAAGAGGCCAGAGAGAAGATCACGGAGACAATTATCAGCGCAGGGCAGGAAATTGGGCTGAAATTGAACGCAAAAAAGTGTGGCGTGTATCGAGGAGGTGCTGTGAGACCAGCAGAGAATACAGAGGAAGTGGAGCACAATGGGAATGATGATGATGAAGAAGAGGTGGAAGAAATACCGGAAGAGAGAAGGACAGAAGGGGCGAATGATGATTTATTCCTCCCGGAAGTCGAAGAGGAGTATAGGTACCTTGGCCTTGACCAGTTGGAGCGGGATACACCAGACAACGGTGTGAGAATATCACAGAAGGTGTTGGAACACGTCACCAAGATGTCCGAGTCCAAACTAGCGGTTGCCCAGAAAATAAAACTCTACAACACGTCTACAATACCAGCAGTAGTGTATGTGATGGGAAACCTATACCCAGATGAACGATGGAGCTCCACGTTACTCAGGTGCAGGAAGCTGGATAGTGAGGTGAGGAAGATTTTGGTGGAACTGGGAGTAAAGGGACGCACAACATCGAGGGCATGTGTATACGTACCAGAGAAACTCGGCGGCTACGGGGTGCAATCGGTGGAAGATGCGGTTGAAGTGCATCACGTTAGAAAAGCAACGTACCTCAGAGCACACCCAGAGCTGATTAAAGTGCACCAACAGTTTAAGAGGCTAAAAAGGGATGGGTGGAGAAATCCCCTATCAGATGCGGAGTATGTCTTTGTGAAGTACGGAGTGGAGGTACCGGAGATCAGGCCGAGAGGAACTGGAGGCGAAGAACGAACGGTGCATGAGGTTGTCAGGGCTGCAGCGAAGGCGGTACAGAATGAACAGCTTAAGTGCCAGCTCCATGATTGGAGTAGTAACGCGTATGCAAGGTGCGTTATCGCAAAAGAGTTAACGATCGGTTACCCATGCCTGCAATCTACATACCTGGAGAACTGGATGGCCAGAATTCTACATGCTGCAATGGAAGACCAGATAATGCAGCTGGGGGCAATACCTGATCGTAGAAGACCTTGTCCACGTGGATGTGGTAACATGGAGACAGCTTACCACGTGGCAGCGAAGTGCCTTAGCCCAGAATTCACGGCGAGACATGATTTCTGCGTATATTGGGTGATACGAATGATAGTAGAAACGACAGGGGCCCCAGAAGAGGTCAAGAAGAAGTTGGGGTATGGCAGCGGAGTTCTGGATGCGGAATATGTGTCGGAGACCAGTACTAACGGACAATCTGTTACACCACGATAAGCCTGATATTGTGGTAATGATGTTGGCACCGGTGAAAAGGATACTTGTGTTGGAACTGTCAGTAGCTCATATTCAGGGCCTAGAGGGGCAGGAGAGACTGAAACGAGCGAGATACTGTGTGAACTCGGAAGAGCACATAACTCCCGAGAACCTGAATGCAGTAGTGAGAGGGAGGAACCTGTGTATGGAGATAAGCCAGATGCACGGATGTGAAACTACCCTGGGAGTACTTGTCTTGGGGTGCTTCGGGGAAGTGGTGCAGACAGAGGAGTTGAAGAACTTTGTTGGGCTCATGAAGACGATTGGAGTGAGTGAGAGACGGATGAGAGGGTGCCTAGCAAAATGCTCATATAGCATAGCGCTGGTTACGGCAAAATTGTTAATTCGGAGAGCCATAGCAGCGAAGAATGCATAATACTAACTTGGACTAAAAAAAAAGAAGACATGTTGATAAAATTTGTGACCATATGACAAAAAATGCAATATCTATTAATAATTATCTACTAACCCTATTTGTATCATGGTGGAACTTTGGAGTGCTGATTTGTGGCATACGAGGGGAAACCATTGAAAATATATTTGATGCAATAAAAACAAGATTATTAACTTCAATGAAAGCCTTCTGGATCACTTTACTAACTTTCAGTGGAGGTTTTTCTGCAATACCAGTAAAGTCGGCGACATCTGAGAAAATTCTTCCCATTCCCATCTATGAAAAATCATAACGATTGATTACAATCAGGAAAGAATCTCATTTATTCTTTTTGATTGAAGAAAAAATTCTCTGAATTTGAACAAAAAAACTCATTATAATTTTGATTATTATACATATGAAAAGACTTTATGAAGTCTTTATAAAGAATTCTTTATAAAACGTATTTTATAAGAAATTGAAACTTTTCTTATAAAGATTTTCTTGTGGAGTTTTCATCGTAGTTTTCATCCTTTATAAAATTTTGTTTTATAAAGGCGATTCTTATAAAAAAAAATTTTATAGAGGGAAGCAAAAGATATAAAATACCATTAATATTTTTTGTATGAATCCTATTCTATAAATTAATTCTTTATAGAAAATGTCTTTATAAAATAGAATTTTATAGAGATATTTCTTATAAAATGACTTTTTACAAAGATTTTATCTCTCAGTTGAATGCTTTATTTATTCTATTTATTTGAACGAGAAGTGTCCGCGCGTGCTGCGCACGCGCTTTTCCTCAATATTCGCTTAGATGTATTGATGAGAAAAATTCTGAATCTCCGAAGAAATATCGATGCAAAAAAGAATTTTAGAATCGAAAATTTTTCAGAAAACCATGATCCGAGGAAGGAATTTTCGAGTTTTTATCAAGCGTATAATTCTGTATGAACAAAATCCTTATATAATGGGATTCTTGTTGGTTTCCCATTAAAATTTGGAAAGACTCAAATCAACGAACTCTCGGAAATGTAACATACAATTGTCCATGACTGAGAACATCTCTACGGAGATCTAAGTCAACTTCATCTGAAGTTTGTCCTTGACTCTCATTAATTGTCATTGTGAATGGTAATTTGATTGGACATTGGAGGGGTAATCGCATTCCGAGGTCTATTTGATGTCTCACTTATGTACCGAGATAATCGCCAAAAAAAAAACTCCCTCTTGATCCTGTATTAATGTGCATTTCGCTCTATCTCCCTTATTGGCCGAGACAATAGCGGAGAACTGCTCAAACTCCCTCCTGATCTCAAATCAATGTCTATTCCACTCTATCTCGCTTATTCACCAAGATAATAACCAAAACCTGGAAAAATTTCCTCCTGATCCCAAACTAATGTCTATTTTGCTCTATCTCGCTCATTCACCGAGATGATAGCGAAAAACTGAGAAAACTTTCTCCTGATCGTATATTCATGTCCACTCTACTCTATCTCGTTCATTCACCGAGAAAATAGCGAACAGCTGAGAAAACTCCCTCCTGATCTCGAATTCATGTCTATTTCGTTCTGCCTCGCTCATTCGTCGAGATAGTAGCGGAAAACTGAAAAAAACTCCCTCCTGATCCCAAATTGGAGTCTATTCCGCTCTATCTCGCTTATTCACTGAGAAAATATCGAACAACTTGGAAAAACTCCTTCCTAATCCCGAATTAATGGCTATTTCGCTCTATCTCGCTTATCTACCGAGAGCGAAAAACTGAGAACACTCCCTCCTTATTCCATATCCAATGTCCATTCCACTCTATCTCGCTCATTCGCCGAGATGATAGCGAAAAACTGAAAAAACTTTCTCCTGATCGTATATTCATGTTCACTCTACTCTATCTCGTTCATTCGCCGAGAAAATAGCGAACAGCTGAGAAAACTCCCTCCTGATCTCGAATTAATGTCTATTTCGTTCTGCCTCGCTTATTCGTCGAGATAATAGCGGAAAACTGAAAAAAAACTCCCTCCTGATCCCACATTGGAGTCTATTCCGCTCTATCTCGCTTATTCGCCCAGAAAGTAGCGAACAACTTGGAAAAACTCCTTCCTAATCCCGATCCAAGTCTATTTCGCTCTATCTCGCTTATCTACCGAGAGCGAAAAACTGAAAAAACTCCCTCCTTATTCTATATCCAATGTCCATTTCACTCTATCTCGCTCATTCGCCGAGATATTGGGGAAAAAATAATGATCCGTCCTGATCCCGAATTGATGGCTCTATCTCGCTTATATACCGAGATAATGGCGAAAAACTGAAAAAAATCCCTCCTGATCCCGAACTAATATCTATTTCGCTCTATCTCGTTTATTCACCGTAATAATAGCGAAAAACTGGAAAAACTCCCTCCTGTTCCCATATTAGAGTTCATTTCGCTTGATCTCGTTCATTCACCGAAATAATAGCGAAAAACTGAGAAAAGTTCCTCCTCATCCCATATTAATGTCCATATCGCTCTATCTCGCTCATTCGCCGAGACCACAGCAAAAAAATAATGAAACTCTCTCCTGATCTCAAATTTAATGGCTATTTCGCTCTATCTCGTTTATTCACCGAAATAATAGCGAAAAACTGGAAAAACTCCCTCCTCATCCCATATTAATGTCTATATCGTTCTATCTCGCTCAGCCGCCGAAATAGTAACGAAAAACTAAAAAACCTCCCTCCTGCTCCCGAACTGGTGGCTATTTCGCTCTATCTCGCTCATTCGCCGAGATAATAACGGAAAACTAAAACAACTCCCCTCCTGATCCCGAATTAATGTCTATTTCGCTCTATCTCGTTTATTCACCGAAATAATAGCGAAAAACTGAAAAAATTCCCTCCTCATCCCATATTAATGTCCATATCGCTCTATCTCGTTTATTCACCGAAATAATAGCAAAACATAACAAAAATCCCTCCTGCTCCCGAATTAATAGCTCTGTCGCTCTATCTCGTTTATTCACCGAAATAATAGCAAAAAATAACAAAAATCCCTCCTGATCCCGAATTAATAGCTCTTTCGCTCTATCTCATTCATTCACCAAAATAATAGGGAAAAACTGGAAAAGCTCCCTCATGTTCCGGCGTTAAAGTCCGTTTCGCTCTACCTCGCTTATTCACCGAGATAATAGCGAAAAAATGAAGAAAAACTCCCTCCTGATCCTAAATTAACGTGCATTTCACTCTATCTCGCTTATTCACCGTGTAATAATAATAATACATTATGACGTATCTTAGTATTGTATTCATAATCTTCGAATCTCCCATGATATTTAATTAATTATAATGCATATTCTTATATAATATATGCCATAATATATAATGAGAATATATATCATAACGCAATATATAATATAATAATAAACTAATAATTATTTAAATTTTCAATTTTTTTTTGCAATGGCAAAAGAAGAGAGGAACTGATAGAATGGCGATGGATAGCCTTCTACTATCGATAAATCGATAAAATAATAATAATGATAATACTTCATGATTTTATGATAATTTTATCAATTCCATAATTTTGTAATTTTTTTTTTTCGATTTTTATGTTGATTCTTAAAAAAGATTCTTCTATTGATTTTTGAAGAAAAAAAATTCTAATTTTGTACGGATTTAAAAAAAATTCGAATTTTCTATTGATTTAAAAAAGAAATTTGATTTTTTTATTAATTTTTTTCATTGTTTCTTTCTCGATCAAATTAAACGAATTTCGCAGAAAAAATCACGAAGAAATGAGGGAGAAAGAACATTTTCGGCCTTAATCATCATTAATTGGGGTCTAAGGAACAGAAAAGTGTTCCTTTAATTTTTGCTGAAACTTTGTTTCACACAGTAAACTAAAGAAAAATGTTAGAGCATTTGCAGTTTTTCCCAAATTCACGGAATTCACGGCAATTTCAAAAAAAGAAAAAAAAACTTCATTTCTCGATACTTTGTCGAACCAATTTAGAAAATGGAAGAAAATTTTTTTCAATGAAATAGTGCAAGAACCTCATAGTAAATTTATTTAAGTTTACGAATCCCATCATCCGCTCGATGTGCGCTCAGTAGTTCCTAAGATATCGGTGTTTAAAGGCAAAAGGGTATTTTTCGATTCAATTGACACTTTCTCAGCAAAAAATGATCATAAGAAATAAAAAAAATTGAAACTGAAAGGCCACACTGCGCGATCTTGATAAGGGTTGAGTCGAGAAAAATTATTTGAAATCCGTAGACCAATTTGGAAAAATGAAAAATAATGGAGAAAAATCCGCTTTTAACCTTCTTATCTCGTTATAACGAATAGTCAAAAAAAATTTCATCTCAAGATTTCAGAGGTGAAGACTTCAAGCTTTGGAACCATTTTTTTTTATTCCGATCCAATGATTTTTCGGAAAATTACAGCCATTTGAAAATCACGAAGAAAAACGACAAAATTTACTGTTTCTTCAATTTTTTTGCTGAGTGATATACATAAATTTCATAGAAAACATCTTCATAAAATTTTATTTTGTAAAGACGTTTTCTTTAGAAGCACTTCTGTGAGATAACTATCTCGCAGAAGTATTTCCTGTAAGAACCTCATACCTAATTTATTAATAATTAATGAAAGAAAAATAATAAGGCAAATGATGAATAAAAGAGGAAAGAAAAATAAAAGGCGCAACGAAGAAGCATTAAATTGAAACGCGAAGAAGAAATAAAATTCGAAGGGACAGCGCCGAACGTCAAAGTGAAGGGGAACTGTAGTACCGCCGCCACCGATAGGTCACGCACCGTCGGAGTCCCGTCCGTAAGCGGAGTTTGACGAAAAGTGCATATAAGCGAGATCGCGGCGCAGTTCGACACACTTATCTGAGAAACAGATTTCCTTGCTGTCGAAACCGGACAATGGCTCCCATGGCTAAAGTCTGCATTTTTATTAACACTGTTTGGAGTTCCCTATCCAGCAATTTTTCAAAGGATAACTATTCAAATAAATAGAATAAATAAAGCATTCAACTGAGAGATAAAATCTTTGTAAAAAGTCATTATATAAGAAATATCTCTATAAAATTCTATTTTATAAAGACATTTTCTATAAAGAATTGATTTATAGAATAGGATTCATACAAAAAATATTAATGGTATTTTATATCTTTTGCTTCCCTCTATAAAATTTTTTTTTATAAGAATCGCCTTTATAAAACAAAATTTTATAAAGGATGAAAACTACGATGAGAACTCCACAAGAAAATCTTTATGAGAAAAGTTCCAATTTCTTATAAAACACGTTTTATAAAGAATTCTTTATAAAGACTTTATAAAGTCTTTCCATACGTGTATCCATTATTGATGTGCTAACGCTGATATTGTACCTTAGTAAGGGTAGATGCCAAATTGAATGAGCTTTCAGTCTTGAATTTGGGTGTATAGAGTTCCATAAGAGTCGGGTTTGGATGTTCATGGATTTGTTTAAAATCAATTGCTCCAAGATTACTCTCTGCCTTCTTCAAGCCATCAACAGTATTAGGTAGTATGATGAACATGCTTGTCGAGTCTGTTCCATATTCTTTCTTCAGGTTATGAAAATAAATACGATTTATTTATGATGATGAAATTAATACACGCCTGATAATTCTTTTGGAGTTCAAAAGGTTGGATTATGCTTCGAAAAATATTTCAAAAAATTGGATTCGTATTTTTTTTAATTTTCTACACATGCACATTTTTCATCTCTTGTCAATACTTAATTTATTTTCCAAGAACAACGGAAAATTATTAAGTATCTGCTGTTCTCTGAATTTACTAGAATTTTTGACAATTTTCGATTCTTTTTCCGAATTTTCCGTAATTGAACCTTCCTCTGCCCCGTGTTTCTTAAAAAATCAGTGTTTTTTTTCTAAATTTTGGAATTCTTCAAAAATTCTCAGGATTTTTTTTTTAGAATTTTTCCATCACTTACAGCATAGGGCAATTCCACAAATATAGCATCTAGATCATCCATAACTCCGTAATTGTAGTCATCAGTCTTATGCATCATCGGCACATCCTTGGTTGTATTTTCATTGATGGAAAACGGTTTAGGACTTGTCAATGATAGTTTGAATATTTTCAGCCAATTTCCTTTGAAATGGACAGCATCAAACAGAGCCATCACAGCTAGATTCAGATCATCTTCAATTCATACATGGAAAAATAAAGAAAATCAATTTATAGAAAGGACCGAAAGGTTGTCCAAAGGAATGAATAAAACTAAAATTACAGAAAATAATAATAATCAATCATTGTGCTACTATTAGTCTCAATGATAAATTACCTGGTTCAATGATTTTCTCAATACGCCCATGGGTTTTTCCATAGCACCATGAATTAATTATTGAACATGCAGCTCTAGCATTCGTGAAATTTACATTTTGGATTTCTGACTTGAAGAATTTGGCTGTGAGTTTTTTGAATTCTGGTCTCGTTACGAAATCCTCAGCGATGAAGATTTTGTTAGCAAGTTGAAGATCAACTTTCTCGACATTCTGTTGAATTGTAAAGAAGGTTAATGGAAAATATCAAATTTTCAAACAATATGAATTTAATCTAAGTTTTTAGGTTTTTGTGACCATTGTCATCATTAATATGTTTCAGCGTTGTGCTGACGTTTCGCCAACTTTGCAGTTCACATCTTCAAGGCTATGAGCCCTGTCTCTAAGCTCCCAATCGAAGCTCATAGCCCTGAAGATGCAAACTGCAACGTTTGCGAAACGTCGACGCAACGCTGGAACCCAACACTGCATCCACACGGAAGCCAAACATATCAAAAATGACTTGATTTCGTCACCAGTTTTTGATGACCATGTGACAGTTTTTACCGTCACAGGATCAATGAAAATTAGAATAAGAAATAAATTTCATGAAAATCACGGTTTTGGTCGCGATTCGCGGTACCCGGTGAGGATAGGGCTCATTTGGAGTCAAGACAGCAAATGTCCAGAGTGAGGTCAACATATTTTGTGACCTCACTAATTATTTTTGTTTGTTTCGTTGAAATTAACTCCGAGAAAACGGAGAAAAAGTCAAGAGGTAGGACTGGAGAAGAGTTTCCCCAGTCCCAGAGATTATTCATCGGATATCAAGGCCAATTCGGGAGAACTGGGACGAAAGCAGCATCTACTCGTTTGGTCCAGTATCAGCCAACTAGAGGGAATGTTGGCCAACAGCGAGAGAAACTGGAGATCACCAGAATCAGCATTGGAGTCAGTGAAAGAAAAGACTCAAATTAAAAGTGTGAAAATAAAGACTAAAGTTATGTGTGTGGAAAGAAAAGACTAAAGTTCTCCGTTTATTATTGTCGGGAAAATATTGTCTGAGTTATTATGATTATTTTTGTACATTATTTGGAATTAGTTAGTTTAAGAGAAATTCAAGTAAAGCCAGTGACGTTAGAGTAAAGTAGTGGGGGACTCGCGGGACAATTGGTTGGGTTGGGCCTCGGCTCTACCGAAATTGAGCGGAAACAGCCGAGGAAACCCAATGCCGACTCGTGGGAGAGAAGACTCGTTCTTCTTCTCCCGGGACACCGTGGCGATCACATCGTGTAGAGAAACGTAAAGAAAATTGTAAAGAATTACGTAAGAAAATTGGAGTAAAGAAAATAAAGAGAGGTCGATACGGAGGAAAGACAGCACAAATAACGTAAGGTACGCGAGTCCCCGTACAATTAATATTTTGAGTTTAGAGTAAAGAATTTTGAGTAAAAGATTAATAGTGAAGAATTTTGAGTAAAGAATCTAAAGTAAAGAAAATATCGAGTTAGCGTCTGTTCCGGGTGAGGCCACCCGGCTAATGTGGGATTTATTGTTGGTCATTCTGAGTTGGATTTTGAGTTAACAATTAGTGTGAAATAATTATAAAATTAATCACGAAAAGTTACTTTGAATATTTCATGTTTTTTTTGCAATTTACGTGTATATAATTAATTCTTCTGAATATACTTGATTTTTATTGTTTAAACCGAAAATTCGTCATGAGTTTTGTGTAAAGTTTTTGTCGTCACGAATACCCAAATAGAGGGTATCGTCCCCTCTCCCCCTCGGGATAAATTGAGAGTTTCATATAAAAAAAGCGGGTAAAGTTAGAGTCTTTTTGGGGTTTTGTATTATCGTTGATTTAGAATAAAACTTGGGGATTTGTCGTTTTCCTCCAAGCTCTTAGAATTTCGGAAAAACGACTGGCGCCCAGTTTAAATAAAGGGAAATTAATCGGGAGTAATTTGGGGAAATTTTGCAGCATAATTTTGGGTCAATTTTTAGGAATTTCAGTGCATTTAACGCGTTGGCTCAAGGTCAGTCAAGCCAACCGTTACAACCATCTCAGAAACTAAGCGGGATAGGGCAATTTGGATTTTAATTATTTCTGTAGCTTTTTTCTCACAGAGAAATTTCCTACAAAAAGGATTAGGACAAAATCACTACATCTCACTTAGTTCTCGAGATATTTCGAAAACAGCAATGAAATGATCTAGATTCTCCTGAAAATTTCTTAGTCGTGACTGATTGGGTAATTCAATTTTTTTTAAGGGTAAGGTGTGGTTGGTATGGACATTCCAATCAAATTGTTCGAGATAAAGATTTTCTAATAATTGCCTTGAAAAGCTGAGAAAATGTAAGGTCGTAATATGTGTCAAAATCATTATTTTTTGATTTTTTGGAAACTTCACTTTTTGGCCAAGTTTTGAAAGGGTATTGTTACGTCCTAGACTTTTTTTCGATGTTGTTTTGCTGCTTTCAGACTCAAGTCTTGGGGATTTTCCGAGTCCGTGATTTCCACCTTATTTACTGCATTTTGTAAGAATCGACTGGCTTCATGGTCTTTGAAGGATTGAGTTGTTTTATGTGCAGAGTTTCATTACAAGTTTAGGAGAAATAACTTTTGAAATGATTCACACGCGATCGTTCAATTTGAACTGAGCGAATTTTATTAGGATGTTTTTCCTTTTATAATTTCAGTACAGGGTCTTAATCAACATTTTGCAATTACTGACATGGTTCCTGTGTTTGGTGTGAACAATAATTTTTTATAAATTGAAAGAGTTACATAAAATATTCCTGTGTGAATAAAAACCAAAATTGTTAGTGATATTCTGTTATTATATTTGTTAGTTATTTGGTTGAAAAAGTTGAGTAAAGTCGTTGTTGAAGTCCCCTCTTATCAATTCACTCGTTGCGGTGAATTAATACGTCACAGTATTTTCTCAGAAAATCGAAAAAATTCTCTTTTCTCGCAATATCTCTGGTTCTGTCGATCGTAGCGAACTGGGATTCATCTCAAATGGAAAGTGAGCTCATTTCTCATCGATTTATGTGGTTAAAATTTTTTTGAAATCAATTTTTGAATACTTATAGGTCAGTTTCTTACAATCAGTTTTTGCCTTACAAGTACTTAAAAAATTGAAGATTGTTTTTTAAACCACATAACTCGATGAGGAATGAGCTAACTCCAGCAAAAAATAGAATTTTTGAAAAATTCAAAAAAATATCTTATGACATAAGATCTATGGGAAATTCCCTCAGCTTCCCAATGAGATCATCAGATAAAAACTATGTCCAATATTTCCATCAGTTTATTTTCATAGTATAAAATACAAAAACTAACACGTGTCTATTTCATCTCTTGTGTTCATTTTATCTCACCTTCCCCGAAAATGATAATTCATCTATCAATTAAATCTTGGGTTATAGATATTGAACGCACATTCAGAGTATCGATGAGTGACTCAAATTCGCTTTTAGAGACTGACTCATCATCTGATAAATGGAGAGCTGAGCGCATTTCTTCAGCAGCGTTATTACGAGCTCCAAAAGCCACCATTGATAGCACCATTGAAACACTCAGTGGAGAACAAATGAAATTGTCGGGCTGCTCAGCTACTAGAGTCTATACGGAAAAAATCATGCAATCAATGTTAATAATAATTTTAAAAAAATAGTTTAGACAAATCTCTAATGAATGTGATGATACTACTGACTTTGTAAAAATCCACAGAAAATTTGTTGACGCTATTCGAAATTTTCATGAATGTTTCATTCTCATGAGCTGCAACTGATAATAAAGTAAGAAATTTTGTAGTTTCGAAATTGTAAGGAAAGTTGATTTTATGTTGTTACCATTTTTTCCGAAATATCTACGAATCTTAGCGAAACAGAGTAATCTTAACCTGATAATTTTTTTGTAGAGAATTTCAAGAGCTACAAAAAAGAATCAGGGTTAGGGGTGAGCGAATAATTCGAAACGACGAATAATTCGGAGTGAATCGAATCCGAATATTTGATTCGATCTTCGGATATTCGATTCGAAATTCGAATATTCATACTAGAAATTCGATTTTCAATTCGTAAATTCCCCTAACACTCGTTGTCGGGCTATTGATCGTTGGTCGTGTACCCATATCGATATGTCCACTCATTCGAACTTTCATTGATCACTAGTCGATATGAATTCTGAAATCTTTTGAAAAACAAAAAAGATTGACTCGAATCCATCACCTGTCCAAGTCGATTTATTTCCTTCTTTTAAAAGATTTCAGAATTTTCATGGACCAATGACCAATTAAAGCTCGACTGAATGAACATATCAGTATAGCTAATCAACGGGTTTACCTGGGTCGATTCCAGATTCGATTCTTAATTCCAAAATTCGATTCTAAATTGAGGGTGAGCGAATACCTCTTGAATTAAATTGAGTAGTGGAATTCGATTGGACTTCCGGATCGCATAATTAGACTTTCGAATACTCGATTCGAAAATCAAATATCAGAATTTCAAATCGGATTATGAGATTTGACAATCGAATTGAATTCCACTATTCGCTCACCCCTAATTCAAAGTTCGCATTTTTCCTCAGTCATGTAATGATTCAAATTCGAGTGGGAGATCGTACCTCATGTTTCTTGATTCATTTCGGATGAATTATTCAAATTCCCAATCAAATATTCAAATTTAGAATCGATTCTTCAAATTTTAACGCGAATTTTTGGAGCGAGAAGCGAATTTTCGAATACTTGAATTGCGAATTGAATTCTCGAATACTCGAATTTTCAATCAAATTCTCGATATTGAATCGATTATCTAAATTTCGAATCGAATATTCGAATTGACCACCGGATTTTCAAATTGAGAATCAAATTTTGAATCGAATTTTCGAATTTCGAATCGAATTTTCAAATTTTGAATCGAATCCTCGATTTGCGAATCGAATATTTGAAAATCGCATCATTCGATTCCAAAATCGAATCCAATTTCACTATTCGATTCGATTCGCCACGAAAGGTATTCGCTCACACCCAATCAGAGTGAAATCGCTGTACGTCGCTTATTTTTGTAATTATTCACCAAAAAATGATTACAAAATCCAATAATGAAATTTTAAAATAGGAAAACTTTCTATTTTCAATAGCTTTAAGCAGCATTGCGTCTGGTTACTACTTGAATGGGTGACCGCTTGCCGTACACAGATTCGAACAACAAACTGAACGGTGAGGTGTGACTATAGAGAATTAGTGTGCCTCTCTCGTCAGCGCGACAGAAAGACACATTAAGGCTCTGTACGAATCCCACTGCACTGATCAGGGTTTTCCATGGTTTCCCCTGGTCCACGGCAAATACGGGCAGTAGTAGAAAGTCGATCCATGGCTCTCGCAAAAAGGGAGGAAGGTGGCAAAAAGGCAGATGAAAAGGTGAGGGTATGAAACCGATATGGTAATACGAAGGAAATAAATCAAATAAAACATAAAACATCAATCTTTCCAACTCTGATCCAGTAAATATTCCTGGTAGCATTTTAAACGACTGAGTATATTCTATTGTGAGTTTTCTCAGTTTTGGTCAATTAAGTGATCCATTCTTCACTAATGTAAATTTGCATTGTACTATACGCGGATTCTCCAATGATTTCAAAACTCCAAATACATTGTTCTCTGATTGCGGAAGACCTCCAGTTAGTGCCAATGAGTCGAACTATTGTAGACCCTCAATTAACTTCTGTCGAATTCCGGATGGCTCAACTGTAATGGATTCCCTTTGGGTTGAAGTTGAATCCAATCGTAAATACGTGATTGATAAATCTTGAAAGAGATTCGGTGCTATCGACTCCACATCGGATAATGTAATTTGCAGAGTATTTCTATGCTTGGTGTGATTAACATAAACTAATTCACTATTTTTCAGACAAACGATGAAACTCACGTAACTATCAGCATCACATCTGAAACATCGTCACCATAAATGAGAGGTATCAGCACATATAGAAATGTCAATATCAGATTCTCCATTATCGCAATTGAGTCTACTTATTTGACTCGAAACGTAAAATTCAACTGCTCTGATGTCTACAGGAGCTCCCGAGTTACTGAAACTATTGCATCATTTTCGCCGAATTTTTATACTGGAATTTCGATTATTCAACTCTTTCATCGAAGGAGATCATTGTGATTTCAGGTTTTCCCAGCTATGATAACTTCAGCAAATCATTCAAATAACGGAATTTTTTTCCTCATTCTGTGTTGGATCAATTAGAGAGTGTCAGAAGAACATTGTAAAAAATATGGAATATAATTAAAATAATTATTCAAAGATGATGTCATCATATTGAAGTTGAGTCGTGCATGTCCTAGACTCTTGGGTGATCGATGAAAAAATTTTTTGCGAAAGCTTGCTACCGAAATTTAGCAACCATCTTTCAATACGGGGACAGTTGATGAATTGAGACTCTACAAAACTTTCCAGTCCCAAAAACCGTTAATTTATTCCTCTACAAGTGAAGATATATCAAATTCAAGTCATGAATTTGATAGATCTTATGGACGAACATTTTTGGGTGGAATAATCATGGTTGCCTTTCCTCTGCGACCGTTTCATTGGTCTTTTATCATCATTGAAAACCATTGTTTCAATCTTCACTGTTTTTAAACAAAGAATTTCACAATTTTCTGTTTGAAAATTGACTATTTTTCTATTTCAGTAGTGAAGAAAGGGAGCGAGTGGTGTTTTCTTTGGGATAATCTGGATATAAAAATTTCACGAATATACTGGAAATATGAGCATCATTTGAGTATGATTTCGATTATAATCTTAAAATTATACCAAAATCCTACCAAATGTCTACTATACCGACATTATACCCCAAAAATACTCGAAGAATCGATATACATGAATTTGCTAGGGAAAAAATTTTAGTAGTAGAGAGGTAAGACATTGATAAGTTTATTACTAGAATAAATAGATAAAAATTGAATGCTCTCCAGTTTGAAATTGTAGCACCTGCGAATTTTCAAATACTGAGCCCCATTGACATTAGTTAAGGAACATCAATTAACCACAAATTCAATTAAACTTCCAGTTTCATGATCAAAATAATTTTTCAATTTTCCCTCATTTATCATTTCTTTTTCAATTACTGACGTTTATTAGCATAAGTTTTCAGAGGCACAAATTATCGTAAGAAAACTGAGGTAATGATTTATTATTATTACTTTTTAACTGGAATTAAATGTTTTTTCATTATTAAGGAGGATATCACAGCTTTGGTATAAATACAAGGTGACAACAGCATCCACCTTACAATTTCTGGGGATGAGAAACATACGAAATGGCAATTCCGATGATGCGAAAATCATTCAAGCTGGAGAATAATCATCTGAATAGTGACGGACAGATTTTTTTTATAATTTTGGAAATCGCTGCATCCAGTGTCGCTAAAAGTGCCGCATTTGATGTCAGCTCAATCCTTACATTCAATATCCGCAGAATTGTCGCATTTCGTATCACTTCGAGTATCGCATTCGATGTTGCAACAACAAAAAAAAATTTATGACTTGTGATCGTCATAAAATTTATTTCTATCTGATTCCATTGATTCTTGCAGTATTAGAATTGTAATTAGCGATTCTCCAAATTCCTGAAGTTTTCAAGGTGACCTCTGAAATCACCTTATATATATATATATATATATATATGTATATATATATATATATATATATATATATATATATATATATATATATATATATATATATATATATATATATATATATATATATTTTTTTTTTTTCATGCAATAAACGGTTAAAACATTTTGTGAAAAAATGTTTTCTCTGTTCTTTTCTTTTCAAGAGATAATGAAAAATGTTATCTTCGTCCGTATCCTTCATAATCATTTAATTCCATGATTAATACCGAAAATCATAAACTTCCTTGTCTTCTAAATTGATGGGAATGTGATGTGTCCTTGGAAGAGAATAGTATTGGTTGATCCATGCACAATAGCATAAATGAATGGCCGATCAATTTTTACGATTATCGGTTGTCGTGATGGTGCAAACCGTGCAGAGGTCAGGCACATTACAGCTGTAATCGAATAATAGTGTTTAGAGAAAGTAAATATTTCATAGATTTATCACTAGAATTTAAAAAAAATGAAAATCAAATGGATTTGGATAAATTACTTCTTACAAAGTTTGAGTATTATGTGAGCATAAATAATCATGGAAAATTTACCTGCCGTTACGGCGGCTGCTTCACTGCCCTCTTCATTAACTTCAATGAAAGCCTTCTGGATCACTTTACTAACTTTCAGTGGAGGTTTTTCTGCAATACCAGTAAAGTCGGCGACATCTGAGAAAATTCTTCCCATTCCCATCTATGAAAAATCATAACGATTAATTACAATCAGGAAAAAATTTCATTTATTATCATTCATTCTGGCCCATTTTGCTCCAGTCTTCTCTATCATCTTTATCATGTAATCAAAACAATAATAATAATACATTCCTAAATTTTCAAAATTATGGATTGAAAAAAAAATTCTCTGAATTTGCAAAAAAAAACTTATAAAATTTTTCGGCATTATTTCGTCTCCTTAGAAATACAGGGGCGTAAGTGGGGTGTATAAGCATAGCACTGACGCCTCTCTGTTTCTAAGGTGACATTCCATTATTGGCCCGTTAACACTGATATTGTACCTTGGTAAGAGTAGATTCCAAATTGAATGAACTTTCAGTCTTGAATTTGGGCATGTAGAGTTCCATAAGAGTCGGATTTGGATGTTCGTAGATTTGTTTGAAATCAATTGTTCCAAGATTACTCTCTGCTTTCTTCAAGCCATCAACAGTATTCGGTAGTATGATGAACATGCTCGTAGCATCTGTCCTATATTCTTTCTTCAAGTTATGAAAATAAATACGATTTATTTATGACGATGAAAGTAATACTCGCCTGATTTTTTTTTTCGAATTTCAAGAAAATACATTTTTGGTTTTTAATTCTTCGAAAAATCGAGGTCCTAATTTTTTGAATTTCCTACATTTTTTAAAATTTATTCTCAATTTCAATTTATTTCTGAGGAACTACTAAAAATTACCAAGCGTCTGCTATTCTCAGTATCATATTTATTCAGCTTCGTTATTTACTATTGGGCAATCTTTTGGGATTTTCCAGAATTTTCGATGTTTTTTCGGAATTTTCCCAATTTGAACTCCGCCAGTGTTTCTTTACCCACATATTTTTTGAAAAACCAGGATTTTAAATAAATAAATAAGAATTAAAATTTTGAAGTTCTTCAAAAATTGTCAGGATATTTTTCCGAGCATTTTTCCGGTACTTACAACATAGGGCAATTCTACAAATATTGCATCGAGATCATCCATAACTCCGTAATTGTAGTCATCAGTCTTGTGCATCATCGGCACATCCTTGGTTGTAGTTTCATTGATGTAAAACGGTTTAGGATTTGTTAATGAGGGTTTGAATTTTTTCATCCAGTTCCCTTTGAAGTAAACAGCATTAACCAGAACCATCACAGCTTGATTCAGATCATCTTTAATTCATGCATGAAAAAAAAATAATAATCAATTTATGTAAAGAGCCCAAAGACTATGCACAGAAATGAATGAAAATAATTTTTTTTTAATGATAATGATCAATCATTGTGCTACTAATATTCTCAATGGTGGATTACCTGGTTCAATGATTTTTTCAATACGCCCATGGGTTTTTGCAGAGCTCCATTCATTAATTATTGAACATGCAGCTCCAGCATTCTTAAAATTCAGATTTTGAATTTCTGACTTGAAGGATTTTGCTGTGAGCTCTTTGAATTCTGGTTTTGCTACGAAATTCTCTGCGATGAAGATTTTGTTAGCAAGTTGAAGATTGATCTTCTTGACATTCTGTTCAATTATAAAGAAGAGTGATTGAGATTATGAGGTTTTCAAACAAATGGACTTCATTTTGTGATCAGTTTTTTTTAGAAAAATTCCGCAAAGTTACGGAAATAGGGCATTGTTTCCGAATCTTTTTCTATAGCTTTCGAAATTTTCTATAAACAAAGTTGATAACAAAATTGCTTTATCTCGCTTAGTTTCCGAGATATTCACCAGAAATGATAAAAGAAAGTGAGAAAAGAAATTTTTTTTTTTTTGTCATTAGCTTTTAGTAGATATCTCGGAAGCTGAGCGAGATAAAGAGACTTGTCTCCACAGAAAGATCAAGCTGAAAATTGCTCAATCCCGTTTAATTTCCAAAATGTTCTCAAAAAATCGACGATGAAATGAACTCGATTTGTCTGAAAAATTCAGAGTCGTAAATGAATAATTAAATTATAATTTGTTTAGTAATTAAATAATAAGTCGTAAGCATTGAACTTACATTCAAGGTATCGATGAGTAACTCGAATCCGCTTTTAGAGACTGAGTCATCATCTGATAAATGGAGAGCTGAGCGTATTTCTTTAGCAGTGTCACCACGAGCTCCAAAAGCCACCATTGACAGGACCATTGAAAGACTCAATGGAGAACAAATGAGATTGTCTGGGTGTTCGGCTACTAGAGTCTATACAAAATAATCATACAAATAATAATGACTTTGGATTAAATTAATTGGTCAAGCGTTGGATACTTTTTAAGATTGAAATTTCCAGACAAATTGACTTTATTCTGTCACCGGCTATTTTAAGGAAAATCTCAGAATCTAAGCGAGACGAAACAATTTCCATATTGACCTTTTTTTTGCAGCTCTTGAAATTCATCAAAAAACCAGTGGATAATAGTATTGCCTTCCAACTAATATAGCTTTTTCTGCTAATATTTCAGCAATATGGTTCTGAATGGAAGTGATATAACTTTTTTCAAACCATCATGAAAAAATCAAATTTTGCAAAATTTGTTAAAACGGCAATAATTCGAGAACTAATCTTGCAAATTAGCTCAAAATTGACAGGCATCTAACTGATACAACTCTCGAGATAATATATGTGTATAAATAACATTAGTTGAACAGTAACCAGAAACTCCATTAAAAACTGATTTTCAAAAAATGGACATATCTCAAAAAGTATCAATCGGATTCTCTTCAAGTGAAGCCTAAAAAAAAGCGTTCGTCGATAGAAAGTTTTTCACAAAATATGGAATTTTTCTATATGACCGTTTTGTTGTCATTGAGACGTTTATACGCATACACAGGCGTGCACTAAAACTATCATTTTATCTCTTTCTAGATCATTTTAAGTATCTTCTATTAAAAAAATTACAATCGAAAATTCTGATGATTACATAGCTTTCATCCAGAAGTAAAAAGGTTATTATGAAAATTGCTCTATCTCACTTAGATTCTGAGACATCATCAAAAAAAAACGATGGTGAAGTAAAATCGATTTGTCTGGAATTTTTCGTTAAATCTTTAGATTCTACTGACTTTATAAAAATCCACAGAAAATTTGTTGACGGTATTCGAAATTTTCTCGAGTGCTTCCTCATCTCCTGGACCTGCAACTGTTAGCAAAAATACAAATTTCATAGTTATCGATAGTATCCTAAGAATATCTGATAAATATGAAGTTTTCAGAGAAATCGATTTTTAAGAATCTAAGCAAGATAGTGATTTTACTAAAATCTTATTTTATAGAAAATTCTAAGAACTTCAAGAAAGGATTTAAGCAGAGTCGCTCTCTCGTTGAGTTTCCGAAATATTCTCAAAAAAAACTGATAATGTAATAAAATCTATTTGTCTGAAAATTCCATTCTTTTATCTAAATAAGATAATGAAATAAGCTCTTTAGCGATAAAAGTAGCAATTATTTTTTGATATTTGGAGAAAATAATGGGGTACATACAGAATGGCATTTTGATTGTCCTGTAGATTTTTGAATTCTAAAGAGTATAATCTGTTGTTAATTTCCTTTATCTGGTTATCGGCAAGGCCATGTACCGGTTCCTGTGAGCACACGATGTTCTTGCGGTACTAATCGCTCTTTTTCTTATACTTATTATAATACTATTACTTATTTTTTGGGCTGGGCAGCGATGCAGTTGGTTTTTGGGGGAACCACAATGAGTGTACACAATACTACGCGTAATATGGACTGCGCAGTGCAGTTGACGTATGAACGACACGCAAAAGCTGGCGCCAAAAACTGATTGAAATTCGAAGATCGTCAGATCACCAAAAGTGACACAATTGATGTTGCGTCATGTTTGCGTCCATTTTGTTTCCTCCCAGTCATATGACTGTACAATCGCTCAGCCGGTCGAATAGAAAATCTAATGATAATTTCACCGACTGAAGGCCTGTATCTACTGGCGTTTTCGATTTTCACCGTTCTACACCGGAGGCGTTCACTCCCAGCCTTACCCTATGGCGTTTCGATTCCTGCATAGATGCTAGGATGATCCTTGAAGGTAACCATCATGTTCAAGAATCCTCCTCTCAAACATCCCAGCATGCTCCCAATCTATCCAATGAGGACTTCCCACCCATCCGACCACTTGTCTCCATGGATCGCTGCTACCGATTAGAAACACGTTCTCCAACGCAAGTGATCCCAAATAATACTATCTGCAAAAGTACCAAGTATGATGGCATAACATCAGTATCAAGTAAAAATCAATCACTACGTACAATTAATAAGCAAATTTCTCAAAAGAATCCTAACTAGCAATCATTCAATTCTAATTGTCCAACAACATCAAATAGTTTCTATCCAGAATTCCAACAGTTAACTAAAAAATTTGTTGCTCATTCTAAAACTAAATCAAAGGAGGTATCAAATAACAGCACAAAAAGTCCAATTCAAGATTACAATTTGCCAAAGGAATTAAACAGGGTACAAGAAGAACAACGTAATGTTGGAAATAGACCAAAGTTTATAAATCTTAATAAGATGCTAGGAATCAATAAACAAAAGCCACTTCTTCAGAATAATGTTTCTCATGAACCTCAAAACACAATTCTAATGAATAATGATATAATTCATCAGCTTACGTCACTAATTAATCAACTGAAAAACTTCATTTCAGAACTATTAAATAAGCTGTCTCCTTTGCTAAGTTCATCGGGAGTAATCTCACAGCTTTCAGAAATATCTACTACAATTAATAATCTACAACTACCTATGCTTGACACATCCAGCCAACCATCACCCGGTTTTCGATCCAACCAAACTATTAATCCAGTTGCTGCATTGCAATTAAATCAAACTTAAAATCATTTAAAAATGTCACCGCATGCTAATTCAGCATCTTCTACTGGAAATCCATCTCTACGAATACTGCAGTGGAATGCACAGAGCATTTTGAATAAATTGGGTGATTTAAGGCAAATAGCTAAAAACTATGACATCATCTTATTGAATGAAACATGGTTAAAACCAAAACACAATTGTAATATTCCTGGGTTTTACTTATATAGAAAAGACTCGGTTGATCAAGCTGGAGGGGGCATTGCCATTGCCATAAGAACCACAATTCGATTCACTACAATTAAAAATCTGAATTCTATTTCTCCAAATCTATCTGTTCTAGGAATTACCATATCAACAGCACAAGGAAATATGGCTATTCTATGCATATACAAAAAACCAAATATATCAATTTCAATACAAGAATGTTCAAAACTACTAGAATTCCGAACAAACACTTATGCTACCATAATAGGAGGAGATTTTAACTTTCATTCTACAGCATGGGGAAGTGGTAAGACTTGCAACTCGGGCTTAGCACCTTTAGAGGCAATTGCAGACTCCAACACTCTCTTCTTGAATGATGGTACTCCTACTAGAATCACACATCCTCATGAAGCAGTTTCAGCTATTGACCTCACTATTGTCACATCCAATCTAGCAATTCAAGCAAAATGGAAAGTCTTGTCAGATTGTATGGGAAGTGATCACCATCCAATTGAAACTAATATCGATGCTCCAGCTGAACATTACAGGTTCTTCTCTCATAAAATCAACACAAAGAAAATTGATTGGAAAAAATTTGATGAACACTTAAATGAAAATGAAGAAAATATTAAAAATTTCCCTGAAGAATTAAATTCCTCACCAAAATATGAAACAACCATTGGTATCATTATGAAAGCTATCGAAGCATCTCTTCCCTTAAAAAAACCAAGTCCCAACTCCACATCGGGTGACAACTCATCAAATAATAAAAAACCAAAATATCAACCATCTCCAGCACCATGGTGGAATGAAGCATGTTCTCGCGCTGTTGCTCTTAGAGGGAAAGCCTACGCCCAATTCCGGAGGAATCCAACATATGAGAATAGCATCTCAATGAGAAAATAGGTTGCTCTCACGAAATTAGGTCTCAGAAAAGAAAAAATACAAGGCTGAATGAAATTTTCTAAATCCCTAGGCAGAACAACTCCAATAGCTCCAATTTGGCAAAGAATGAAAAGGTTCAAAAATAAAAAATCCCACAATCCTAACTTGAGTCCTCAAAATGACACTGAATCAACGGGAAATAAAATAAAATTCATTGAGGAATTCTGTCCTGACCTCCCACAAGACTTTTCTCCTCCTCCTCCACCGCAGAATATACCATTCAAACAAAATGTGTTCCTCGAAGAAGAGTTCTCATATCAAGAATTTGACTCAGCACTCTCTTCCTGTAAAAAATCGTCATCACCAGGTCTTGATAAAATTGATTATAACATAATTGATAACCTGCCTATCAACTATAAAAAATCGATTCTACAAATCTTCAATGAGCTATTGAACCAAGGGAAATATCCTGATTCTTGGCGCCAATTTCTAGTATTTCTGATTCCAAAAAACTCTCCTACAAAATTTAGATCAATAGCACTTGCCTCATGCTTTCTTAAGCTTTGTGAGAAACTGATCAGTAATAGACTCTCTTGGTGGTTAGAAAAAAATGGAATTCTTCCAATCTAACAAAAGGGATTCAGAAGGAAAAAGTCCTGTGCTGATAATCTAGCAATATTGATAACTGAAACTATGACTGGATTTGCTCAAAACCAATTCACAGTGGCCGCGTTTATAGACATTGAAGGAGCATTTGATAATGTTGACCCAATTATACTATATCAGGAACTAGCAAAAGTTGGAATTCCAAGAAAAATAGGTGACTTCATTTATTTTCTTCTTCTTTATCGACAACTATATTCTATCATTGATAATCAACTAGATGGTTCTTATCCGATGGATAGAGGCACTGGACAAGGCCTAGTATTGAGCCCAACTCTCTTTAACATTTTTCTTCATTTCCTACCCCAATTAGGTGACCTTAAGGTGGAAATAGTACAGTTTGCAGATGATATTGTGCTATTCACTAGAGGGAGTAATCTAAACAAGAATCTAAATGGTATACAAAATGCTGTCAACAGACTAACAACGTTCCTAGCAAATGAGAAAACAAGCAGAAGCGTTATATCCTGTGCGTTATTCGCAAGCCCCACTCCTTGTGCGACATTTAATATTTTGCCAATTCGATTGGCAAAATGCTTCCGAATGGAATTTTCATATAAATTATCCATGAGATTACAATTTATATTTTCCATTATTCTAAATGCAGTAACGAAATTTGGTTTCACAACAATTGTCATAAGTGGACATTTGCACAAAGTAAATTCGCTTGTAAGGACAAATTTAATGATGGTTCGATCTTTGGTGAACTTTATTTATTCATGTTTACCACAAAAAAAAAAAACAATTTTTCAATCATAACCGGAAGATCCTACGACAGATCTGAAAAATTGAAATTCGGGTTCCAAATAGGATTTCTATTTTTTCTGAATGTCGTCAGAATGAAAAGGTACGAATGGTAAGATCTTGTAGAAAAAATTGTCTACTTTCGAATGGTGACATAAAAAATAGTAGTGTTCCTAGGGAGAAAGCTAAGAAAAACCGTGATTTTTGAAAAAACTAATTTATCGAACATCCTTACAAGAGACTTTTTCTGAAAAATCTGAAATTTTCACCATTTGTGGGGCTCATTGAGATGAATCTTTTAAGCTGAACTTGGATGTAATCGCTTGGATAGTTTTGGAGATATAACCTCTTTTCATAAAATGGTTTTTGGACAATATCTCAGAAACTACTGGAGCGATTTTGCCCAATTTCAATACCAAACTTTTCACTCATTAGATGCACAAACTGGCGAAATTTGAAGTCTCTAACTCGAATAGTTTTTGAGCTAGCGTGTATAGTAAATTCAGGATAAAAAACACTGTAATTGAAATTATCTGCAAACGAAAAATCTGAGCAAAATTTACCCCGAGTGAAAATTGTGAGTTCAAATGAGATCTAGTTCATTGCTGAGAGTGGGGGCTGTGAATCAATTTTTCGCGGAGAAAAGTCGAAAAAACGATTTTTCGAAAATTTGAATTTTCTCGAAAAGTACTCAACCGATTTCGCAGAAATTTCACTGACAGCAATTTGCACGGGGAGGGAAAGTACTGTTGAATTTTCGGCTCACCAAGTATTACCGTTGCTGAGCAATGAGCCGATATCTGTCACACATACACACACACACACACACACACACACACACACACACATACAGACATTTTTTAAAAATGTCATTTCTCGACGTTTTGCATCATTCTGAGTCATATTCCGATAAAATCTCAAAGTCGAAAAAAATCGCGTTTACAATGCTTCCCTTCGGAAGCAAAACTAGAAATTTCCCCAGAAAAATCCAAATTAATCATCTTTACCAAAAAACATATCAACCCTGAGGATTATTCAATCAATACCCATGAAAAGGAATTGACAGCTGAGAGAGAAGTTTAATTCCTAGGGATAGTACTAGATTGGAGACTTTCTTTCACGCCGCACTTCAATTATCTCCTACAAAGAAACTCAATAGCATTAGCCATGATGAAAACACTACGTAATACCTGGTTTGGAGCTGATCCAAGAATACTTATCATATTATACAGAGGTCTCATTAGAAGTACAATTGAGTATGGTAATCACATCATACGGCCTTCAAATCTATCCCAGTTCGAAAAAATCAATAAACTTCAACACAAAGCTCTAAGATTAGCTCTGGGTTTTAGAAATTCAACTCCGATTAATGTAATCTTAGCAGAATCATGTGAGCCTCCAAGCAAATTTTGTATAGACCAATTATCGGATAGATATATACTAAAAGTATTCTCGCAGACTGATCACATACTAATTAGAAAACTCCAAGTGCTTCATGACATCATTAGTAAAAATGATAAAAATCCTCACTACATCAAGACTGATTTTCCTATATATCGTTCTTACATCAAATTACGAAAACACCGAAAGAAAATATTCTCTTGCGCTAATGACACCCCCTACAAGTTTCTCTATGAACTTATCAATTGTTAACCAAAAATGTACTTGGATCTTGGTAGCAGAGCCAAGGATTCAGAAAATTCAGATAAAACTCTTTAAGAAGATATGAAAATTTGAAAAATTAAACGATGATGTTGAAATCTACACTGATGGATCCAAACAAGTGGAGGGGAATTATGTGGGATATGCTGTTTTTATTCCTTCTTCAGAAATAACAATTAAACCTAGAATTTCTTGTTATGCTTCAGTTTACACAGCAGAAGCATTAGCCATTTTAACCGCCATCAATGTAATATCACAACATAAATTATCCAAAGCTATAATCCTCACGGATTCTAAAAGCGTCCTGCATCCAATGGAAAATTTTCTCTCAAACCGAAAAAACTTCTCATATTATTTTTCAAATAGTGGAACAATGGGCGAAGCTATCTAACAACAAAATTGATATCTCATTCGCTTGGATCCCTTCACATGTTGGAATTCAACGTAATGAAAAAGTGGATTCATTAGCTAAGGAAGCAATCAACGATGGATTCATGCCGGATATTCTACTGCCACACACTGACTTCAATGAATCAGTTACATCAAGAATGAAAAGTAGATCAGCCAACTTATCCAGAAGACAATCGCAATTTAAAGGATGTCATTACTTCAACAAATTCTACAGTGGATAAAAACCTCCGTGGTTTCAGGAATTAACTATAGATAGACCGCAAATAGTTACACTTTCAAGATTAAGATACAACCACTCCAATTTGAATGAAAGCCTAGCAAGGAAAAAACTTGTTGAAAGCTCACTTTGTGAGTGTGGACAAATAGAAACCTTAACTCACTTCTTTTGGCGGTGTTCTAAACATAAAGACCAACGCCCAACTTTCATTAAAGCTCTTCAAAAATTAGGAATATTTTCCTATAACATTCAAAAACTGTTAGATAAACCCACAGCAAAAATATCTTATATTATTTACAATTATATCAAGAATACGAAGAAAAATATTTAAAATTCAAATTTAAACTACAATACTCAAGTCATAAAAATGCAACTGTTATCAACAGCTGAAAAATGATTAAGTTCTAGAAATGCTCACAAGTGGAGTAACGGCCGGATGATCAAAACGATCAGAGTCATAAAAAAGAAGAAGAAGAAGAAGATTTGCTGCACTGCACCGATGTAATGCAGAAAACTAACCTAATCTGAGCGTCCTCACATGCGTTTCTTTTGAAATTGTTCGGTTTGAGTAGAACAGTCTACATTTTAGAAAAAAATCACAACAAATTGGGATCAATCAAATGAAGCAATGATTTACAGATTAAAGGATTCTTCAGAATAGAGTCGTGATGACGAAGAGAAAAAGGCAGTATTAATGGAAATAATTTAACGGCTGAACGCCAAAGCAAACTGAGCATTAAAGGTTGCATTGAAACCATTGTAAGCAATTGTCCAGATGCAAGAGTACGTATACTAATTGTCAGCATACGTCCTTTTGTATTTAAACAATTGTTCACAATATTTCCAGTAAAATCTTTTATGTTCAAAATGCCCTGATCATTCAATCCTTTTTCATTATTACTGTTATTTTCTCTTCATCATCACGACTCGATTCTGAGGAAGTCGGTAATTCGTAAATAACTGCTTCATTCAATTAATCCCAATTTATTCTAATTCTTTTCCAAAATATGGACTGTTTTACTCAGAATGAAGAATTTCAAAAGAACCGCGTGTGGGGGAGCCCACATTAGGTTAGTTTTCTGCAATACACCGTGTAGTGCAGCAAATCGAAAACGCCACTAATGTTTTCGCAGTCGTGGCTATTGAAAAGTTCTAAGCTGTTGAGAAAGAATAAATTCCGTGGAGCACATAAATGAAGAGTGAGGATGGATCGTAATAAATAGCGCAAGCTTCTAATTTATGAATTGATGGATTCATCAGAGTCGAGCAATGATGATGATAAATGGCATTTTTGTACTCGGCTTTTACAATATTCAATGAAGAAAAAATTTCGAACCGCTCATGTATTATTAGCCGGGCACTTAAAAATCTAGTGAAAACACTCAGGTAAAGTACGTAAGTGTAGAACACTGCTCCGGTGTAGAATGGCGAAAATCGAAAACGCCATATGATCAAAGATTTCCATCCAAAATGGCAAGAGAAGATCTCTGACGAAAAAATGTTGCACGTCTCATTTTTCCATCCAAGTTGATAAGTTCACATGAAAAATAGCACAATGAGAAAAGAAATTATTGTAGCAAGAAAATTGCCTTCTAACAAAATTTTCCTTCACAATTTTTAAATCTGTATATATCGAAATTGTCTGGAGTGAAGTAAATTTTCTTACAACAAAATTTCTTTTTTCTCAGTGTACGGATAATCAGCCTTACGCAGTTAATTGCAATATTATAAGTAATGTCAGAAAACAACCAAAATTGAAATTAATTAAATATATAATTTAATATTTAATGGATTCAATTTCATAAAGTTAACCCTAACTCCACCTGGAGTCAGCGGAGAGCACACAATTTGGAGGAAAATTCTGTCCGAAAATTTGGATTAAGACTTGGATCGTAGACACAGGCCTTAACTCACACTTCCATCCCTTCCATCGAACGGTTATGTCGCCGAGCTAACAGTGGGATCCCTCGTTTTTCGACTGTCGGCACGTCTATTTTCTCCTCTAAACGGAAATGTAGCAGAAATTGGGTAATTTTAGTTGTGGAGTGAAACTCATAAAAAAATGTGACTTTTAATTTTTCTTCTTCTCAATCAAAGGTTTGATGAATACAAAAAAAATCCCCAGAAAATGGGGATTCCACGCAATTTTTTCCTTAAAAATTGTTTTTTTCTTTACAGAAATTAATGTAAATAATTGCAAATAATCAAATGATAATTGATTCGTTTCAAAATAAATAGGAAGCATTGGAATTTTTTCAGAATGATTGACATTTTTTTTCGAGAAAAGAGAACTCGCTCCGTTTTTACAGGTCTTCACGTGTGCACGCCCTCCAAAAAAAGAGGGAAAAAGCACTCGCAGGTAACAAAAACACGGTGATACTGGATTGATCAATAGTAGGTGTGGCCTGAGGTGTTATTCCCTCTAAAGGACTCCCCTTCGGACTCCACCCACCTGTCAGGCTCCAAGTTTCCTAGTGACTCAGAATATCTTGGCGATGCGCAACCCTCTAGTCCTTTACTGGACTCCATTGTTCTATTGGCAAGAATGAAAGAAATTCAGAAATTCCCTCCAAATCTTGAAGAAAAAAAAATGAGAAACTACGAATGATGGAATAAATGAAAAATTCCCAATTTTCGTCACAACAAAAAAAAAATCTGGCCCATTTTACCCCATTAAAAAATTCAAAAAATTCCAAGATTTTATGAATTGAAAAAAAAAATCAAAATTTTCAATATTTCAAGACATAAAACAAAAGAAATAATTAAAATGAATAGGAATATTCTTATTTTTTCTGACCCATTTTGCCCAGTTAAAAATAATAATAATAATAATAATAATAATAATAATAATAATAATAATAATAATAATAATAATAATAAATTTTACAAAAATCGCAATACTTTCAAGATTAAATAATTTAATTGGAAAAAGATTGAGATTCTATGAAATAGTAGAAAAAAGCTTCAATTCTCCCAAAAAATAGAAAAAATAATTCGTTCAAAGAAATTTTAAACTATGACAGAATGAGGTCATGAAAAAATAAACAAATTCGTAATCCCTGCGTCTCAAGTCCTCATAAAAGTGAGACATCTAGAGAGAGGACGAAGGAGAAAGAAATAATCAAAACGAGTCATCAAAAGCGAGATAGGGGAAATAGTAGATAGAGAGTGGGGAGGGAGGGGAAATACTATCAGCGGTGAGTAGTACAGGACAGCGTCCGTTTCGTTGGACTTTGGATGCTCGAATGGATTGATAAAGATTAAAGGTAAAAAGAGTGGGGGGAAGAAAGGGGAAGGAGTCGAGGTTAGGGAGAATGGAGAGGGGGGAATGAGTCGGATGAGGGATGTGTTTTGGTGAAGTTAGGCGACAGAAGTCATCCAGCGAGACGAAACGAGAGAGAATGTATGAAATAAAAAGGGGGGAGAAATAAGAGGGGGAGAGAAGTGGAGAGGAAAAATTATGTCATATAGGGAGAATAGTTGTGTCTTTTCTATTTCTATGTGCCACTGTAAATATATACATTGTGGATGTGGAGGGAGACGAGGTGGGGAAGTGGTGAAAAGAGAATTGATGAAATAGAGGGCGCGCGTGTTGCCGAAAAAGTAATGAAAATTGAGGACAAAAGAAATTCACTTAGTATTTATTTAAAGCCATTTATGACTTTTCAGGCTTTTACATTTCTCGAATAAATTCATATCATTTTGAACAGATCGGCTTTTGGTTCTTCTACTGCTTTCATAGAATTTAATATTTCCATAAAATATATGTCTCCGGTGGTCTATAATTAATTTTTATTGTATAATTTCATATATTTTTTAGGCTTTTCCCATATGCCATCAAACAAAACTCTGAGTTCAACCAATAATACAATTCCCTTTTAGGATTACATTAAATTATTTACACTTAACGCAAGATTGATCTCTATCGAATCCGTTTTCAGGTTTTTATTTTTTTACTTATTTTCATTTAGTTATTGTGAACAACAACCCAACAGCCGAGGCTAATAATAGGGTTAAGAGTGATGTATACATAAGACTGTAGCAAAAGTAGAAGAATTAACTAAACATCAATAACATCTGAAAGAGATGTACAGAGGTGGCTTAATATTGATTGACATAAGTGATTAATTATACAGTTCTACCTAAGATTTTTGATGACATAATACTGTTGAATATCGAATCCTCGTTTATGAATAATTAATCGTTTATTAATTGCATAATAAATATTTGATTCACAAGATGACAGTAATTCAATCCATAAACTCTCTTGACATACATTTTTGTTCGACTAACTTCAGAGATCAATTGATCGATCAATAGTCTTTTCTTTTTTTAAGTCCATTTCATAACAATACATTCAAATTATTGAATCAGGCTATTTCTACCATGGACTAGTAAGTTCTTTGAAAGCTCACGTTATTATTGCTGATTAATTGGACGATAATAAGCAATAACGTCTTAACCAACATTTTTTTCGGAGTTCTGTAGATGACATATTTGGGTTCAGAAATGCTTGTTTACTGAAAGTACACTGTCAAGAAATTTTTTCCAAATGTTGGTTGAGGCGTTATTGCTTATTACTATTCAAATTAATCTATAAGATTTATCGGTAGGGTTGATCACTTTGTCACATCATACATTCAGTTCAAGTGTCTCAGGTGTTATTATTATTTTATTTCATTGCACATTGGTATCGCTATTCAGTGATGAATTATTAGCAGCTTCAATCCTCCCGAGAAGGGTTACAACTGTCTCCAGTGCCACGCTATACGAGCACTTGGTCATACACTTCTCGAATGACACTCTGCTTATGCCCGACGTCTTGGACTTAATAAATTACTTCAATTAGTTAATCAACTATGAATAAAATTACACTCTAAAAAAAATATACTAGTGACAAGTACAAGCTGGTACTTGAGTACAGTATACTTGTGAGAAGTATAAAAAAATACTGGCGATGAGTGTAATGTGGTACTCACCATGAGTACAACGGCCACACATGAAGTATAAAAAATACTTGTGACAAGTATAAAAAATACTTGTGACAAGTACAAAAAATACTTGCGACGAGTATAAAAAATACTTGTGACGAGTATTGCCTTGCACTTGTCACGAGTACTTTCTTATACTTGTAACAAGTACTGTCTAGTACTTGTCACGAGTACTTTTTTGTACTTGTCACAAGTACTTTTTTGTACTTATCCCAAGTACTTTTTGTACTTATCACAAGTACTTCTTTATACTTGTGACAAGTACTGTCTCGCACACGGTAAATAAGCGAAATAGACGTTGATATGGGATCAAGAAGGAGTTTTGACAGTTTTTCGTGATTATGTTGGTGAATAAATGAGATAGAGCGAAATGGATCTTTATATGGGATGATCGGGGAGTTTTTCTAGTTTTTCGTGATTATCTCGGTGAATGAACGAGATAGAGCGGAATGGATGTTAATATGGGAGCAGGAGGGAGTTTTTCCAGCCCTTCGTGATTATCTCGGTGAATAAGCGAGATAGAACGAAATAAATATCAATATTGAATCAGGAGAGAGTTTTTTCAATTTTTTGCTAACATCTCGGTGAATAAGTGAGATAGAGCGAAATGGACATTAATATGGGATAACCGGGGAGTTTTTTCAGTTTTTCGCTATCACTCGGTGAATAAGTGAGATAGAGCGAAATCGACGTTAATTCTGGAGAAAGAGAAAGTTTTTCCAGTTTTTCCCGATTATCTTTGCGAATAAGGGAGATAGAGCGGAATGGAGATTGATATGGGAGCAGGAGGGAGTTTTTCCAGTTTTTCGTGATTATTTCGGTGGATAAGCGAGATGGAGTGAAATGGACGGTAATAGGGGATCAGGAGGTAGTCTCCTCAACTTTCGCAATCAACTCTGTAATTAAGCGGGAGAAGGTGAAATGGACGTTAATTTAGTATCAGGTGGGAGTTTTTTCAGTTTTTCGCGACTAGATCGGTGAATAAACGAGATAGAGCGAAGTACACATATGGAATTATGAGGAAGTTTTCAGATGAAATAATATTCTCTTGATCCCATATTAACATCCATTTCGCTCTATCTCGGTTATTTACCGAGATGATAGCGAAAAACTGGAAAAACTCCCCGGTGATCCCATAATGATGTCCATTTTGGTCTATCTCACTTAGTCACCGAGATTTTAGTGAAGAACCGAAAAAACTCTCTCTTGATTCAATATTGATATCTATTTCGCTCTATCTCGCTAATTCACCGAGATAATCGTGATAAGCTTAAGAAACTCCCTCCTGATCCCAAATTGACGTCCATTTCGCTCTATCTCGCTAATTTACCGAGATGATAGCGAAAAACGGAAAAAACTCCCACGGTGATCCCATATCATCGTCCATTTCATTCTATCTCACTTATTCACCGAGATTTTAATGAAAACCTGAAAAAACTCTCTCCTGATTCAATATTGATATCTATTTCGCTCTATCTCGTTTATTCACCAAGATAATCCCGAAAAACTGGAAAAACTCCTTCTTGATCCCATATTAATGCAAAATGCTGGAGATATGCCTTTGTTATTTCAAGAAAAGACAGAAGAAATGGAACTTACGCCCTTTCACCTCTAAGTCCTTGCACTTGAAAGCGGCAAATATTAAAATATGAAAAATTCTCGCTGGGAGTATTTTTCGGACTTGCATCAAGTACATTTGATACTTAGAATAAATTTTAAAAAAAACTCGATATGAGTACTACTTATACTTGAGTCAAGTATCTTTAGTACTACTCTCTAGTACATTTAGTACTACTCTCCAGTATATTTAGTACTACTCCCAAGTATATTTGATGATGATCGAATATACTTACCACCAGTCCTCTCTGAGCTTGTAGCAAGTATCAAGATGATGCCAGCTCAAGAATTAGTTAGGTACTTGTCACAAGTATAAAGTATACTAGCACTGAGTATACTTTATACTTCCCATGAGTATATTCAGGATCGAGCTGATATACTTATCAGGAGTCTATTTTATACTCGTAACGAGTAAAAACATTTACTCAATCCAAGATTTTCCGATGTACTGGCTGCAAGTACTATTTTTACTTGCCATGAGTATATTTTTTTTAGAGTGTAACAAATCTTTATAATATTATCATATTAGTACATCAATTTTTCTGGCTTTGAGAATATCCCAGTGAATAATAGAGATACGCTCTTCTTGTTCTAATAGTATATTACATGCCTAGGGCAGTAATGTAAGAAATGTCTCAGAGCACATGTAATTGTTGGCCGAGGCGAAGCCGAGGTCAACAAACATGTGCTCTGAGGCTTTCTTACTTACTGCCCAAGGTGTGTATACTATTTTTCTGCACACTGGGACGGAAGTGAGCTTACGCCCGAGCGCAGCGAGGGCCGAAAGTCTCACTTTCGTCCCTGTGTACAGAAAAATGGTTTTGTAGAGATTTCAAGAGCTACAAAAAAGGATTCAATCCAAATCAATCTATCTCGAGAAAATTTGAAGAGAAGAGCAATTTTGCACTAATTCTTTTTTATCGTTCTTAAAATTCTCTCCATAAAGAGATTCATAAAAAATTGCCCTATCTCGCTTCATTTCCGAGATATTCACCAGAAACTGATAATGGAACAATTTTTTCGATACTTTTTGGGAAATATCTCAAAAATGAATGGAGATACGCCCTTTTTTCAGAAGTGTTCTTGTAGTTAATTTCAAGAAATGCAGGAAAGGGTAAAAAGGGCGTATCTCCATTATTTTTCGAGATATTTAAAAGAAAAAGGGATAAAAACTGTCTCATCATGAGTTTTGTGAGAATATCTCGGAAATTAAGCAAGATAGAGCATTTTTACCCAAATCCTCTCATGTAGCTCTTGAAATTCTCTATTTTCAATCACGCTAGAGAAGAAAGGACGTATCTCCACTAATCATCGAAACATTTATGAAAAAAAGCGAATGAAAGATCAACTATTGTGTTTCATCTCTTTACAACTAAATTTTCACAGGAAAATTTTTATTTCTCTCTCATGCCTCATTCTCTCTCTGTCTCTCTAGATGTTTCGGGCATATTGAGACGAATGGACAGAAAAAGGAGGGGACGCACTGGCGACGTCAATAGATATATGGAGCTATGGGTGAGTCACCCTGGACGCGGGTCTCAGCTTCCCTCGTAAGGATGAGATTTTGTGTGAGTAAGCACGGAGAGTCTCTCTCACTCCCCCCTTCCCGCTCTTTTACCCCCTCTCGTCGACAATAGAGAATAGTAAAATGCGGTAAAGGTAAGTCGATCGAGGCAGAAGGAGGGTAGACACGTGCTGTACTTTAATTTACATTACTCGAATTGTTAAACTTGGATTTTTTCTGTTGAAATTTTTTTTCAAGTCAAATAAAAAAAAGAAAAGGGAAAGTTTTGTTAATAAAGAGGAAAAAAAGAAGAAGCGTTTTTTTCTCGAAATTTCGTTTTTTTGGGATATTTAGGAAATTAATGGAGATATGCTCTTTTTGTTGTGAAGCTTGTTTATAGAGAGTTTTAAGAGCCACAAAGAAGATTAGAGTAAAAAGCGCGTATCCATTACTTTTTCAGATTTTTGGAGGAAATATCCCGAATTTTCGTTTGTTCTTTGAGAATATCTCAGAAACTAAGCGAGATAGGGCAAATTTGCCGTTGTTCTTCGTTGTAACTCTCGGAATTCTTTACAAACTCAACTTATGGCAAAAAAAGCGTATTCTTCATTAATTTCTGAGATATCCTCGGAGAAAAAATTACAAAATAATGAATTCCCCCTATTTCACCTTTTCACCAATGAATTTCATCATTTTTTTGCAAATATCTTGGAAACTAATGGAGATACGCCCTTTTCACCTTCGTCACGTTCTATAACTCGCAAAATTCTCTACAAAACCATCACTAAGCAAAAAAAGGTGTATCTCCATTATTTACCGAGATATTCACTAAGAACTGAGAAAAAAAATTTAGAGATTTTCGAATGGACCTAAAATGTGTCACAACGTCAACTCCAAAAATACTGGCTGATGGCCAGTGTAGCGAGAGGGTTGACAATAAAATGTATCCCATGCATTTCTGTATCTCCCCCACCTATTCATCCCCCTCGCACCCTGAACATTTAAATGCCTGGATTTTCCTGGGGCCCCAGAATCAGAAAGAGAGAGAGAGAGAAGAAATATATTCGGAATAATAGATGATAGGAACGAAGGGGGGGAGGGGGGAGAGGCAGTGAGTCCTATTGTCCTCAGGTGTGAGGCGTGTGCCGCCACCGGGGGATAAGCGCACCCTGAGGGGAACTAAGGCGAGGGGGGAGGGGGGGGGGGAGAAAAAAAAGATATGACCAGAGGTGGATTTGCACACGCGGCACGAGCCATCCGTATGTGTATGTACCTTTTCACAAAGGGGAATGGAACAGATTGGAAGCCATTCATTCATTCCTGTTTTTTTTTGTTATTAAAAAAAATGAGTGCGTTTCTACTTGTTTTTTTTTTGATTTTTCGATTTTCCTGGGGGCATGAGAGGGAGTGTTTCAGTGGAACTGAGGAAAAATAACGAGAGAGAATGGAGTGGAGGAAGGGAGGGGACGGGGACTTTTTAATAGAATTAAAGAGAAAAATTTGTAATAAATTTTGTCTTTTTTTTTAATTTTATGATTTTTTTTTGCTCTTTCAGTGAAGGAATTCTTTTTTTTCTTATTCCATATATGGTTATATGCAGCTTCTGAGTAAAGAAGTTAAGGGAAAAATCGCCCAAAATTCGAGAATATGCCTTAGTATGTCTACATTATTGTGGAATTTTTACTGAATTTTTTTAGAGAAGCTCTGCATCAATTTTTTGGAGGGAGAAAAAAATAATTTTCATGAATAGGGTGAACAGTCCATTTACGGAACATTTAAGGTCGTTCAAAAGTTTGCGCTTTCATGAAAAATTAGATATTCTTTTAAAAAAAGTAACAAAAATACTGCTGGAGTCCAAATTGAGTATATTTTGAAAAAAAAAGTTGAAACTACATCTTATTTCATGAGAAAATATCGATAAAAATGGATAAATACGTGCCAGTCTAAAAGACCAAAAACGGAACACTTTTGCCATAAGGAGAACATCATCTGTCCATTTACGGAACATCAGATCTCATAGATTTGCCTATTGCATTTGGCACAATGACGGAAACAATTCTATTAGCAAAGAAATAGGAGGAGTGAATAAAAGTAACAAAAATACATTTTTTAATCGAATGAACACATAAATCCAGTTCTTTTATTCATGTATTTTCACAAATATGCAAAAAAACAATAGAATTATTTTGACTTGAAAATATAATAAAGTTGAATCACATTTTTTCGACATTTCTTTGATTTTCTGCTTTCAAAATTTTCGGGAAAGGTTCAGTGGATTGCAAATGGGTTTGTTGGGAAAAACCCAGGGGAAAATTCAGGAGAAAACCCGGGTCAGGAAAGTCTAAATACCATAACTGACGAATGTTCCGTAAATGGAAATTGGATGAAAAGCCGACCCAAATAGCGGAACGCCATATATAATGAAGAATTTCAATTTTTTGATGGGAATGAATTATGAAAATTGACGAATTCAAGTTTTTAGATCAATATTAACTTCAACTCACCACATTTGATGATTACAATTATTAAAAACTTTGCTCAGCAAGTTAGCGGTCCCACACTCACAGCTAACTGTTATTGGCCGCAAAGTGATACATAGTACAGTTTTTTGAGAATATTTAATTCAAATTAACCACCGAGATATGAAACGCTTTATGACATCGTAGGTAGGGATACTAAATCAATTTAGAAAAAATAATTAGTACGATAGGTTAGCAGGGATTCGAAATATCTCATAAAACGTTAAAAGTGTTCCGTTTATGGAAGGTGTTCCGCAAATAGACTGTTCACCTATTGACAGGTTTTTTGCATTTAACGATTTTTTTGAAGTGAAAGAATTGAGGCAAAAATCGAAAAATCGATGTCTCAGTGTATCTGCATTGTTGTAGATTTTTTTCTAGATTCTTCAGGAAGGCTCTCCATTAATCTTTTTTTGGGGGGTGGGGGTGTGAATTGTAATGAATTCCTACATTATTCTTCATTTTATGATTTTTTTAAAGATGAAACGATGGAAGAAAAGAGTTTGGAAAAATTCATGAGAATATTAATTGAAAAAAAAAAATACTACAATATACTCCCAGCAAAAAAATTAAGGGAACGGTAAATTTTGTCAGTTTTTTGCTTGATTTTCAAATGGCTGTAACTTCGCCAAAAATGATCGTATCAGAATAAAAAAAAAATCGTTGGAAAGCTTGAAGTCTCTACTCTTGAAATCTTGAGATGAAAATTTTTTATGACCATTTGTTATAACGAGATAGGAGATAGTTTAATGTGTGCTGGGACACCCCCTAAATTTTCAAGCCAATCAGTTCGACCGTTTTTTTTTCCCGAACGAACAAAGTTTCAGCAAAAATTAAAAGAACGCTTTTTTGTGCCCTAAACACCAATTAATGATGATTAGGGCCGAAAATGTTTTTTATCCGTTATATTTCCGTGATTTTTCGTGCAAAATTTGTTGAATTCTATCGAAAAATGAGAACAATGAAAAATGAAGAAAAATCAATAAGAAAATCAAAAAAACCATTTTTTTAAACGAAAAAAATCAAAAAAAAAATTGTTTGAAAATCTGCTGAGTCACTATCTCTCCGAATCAAATGCGATTCCGGTGTTTTTTTTTTCATTTTTCAAATTTTTTTCCGAGTTTTCTACTGGTTTTTTGAGAACAAAAATTGATTTTTCCATTGATTTTCAAAAGAAGAGAAAATTTCTAATTTTCCATTGATTAAAAAAAAAAATTGAATTTTTTATTGATTAAAAAAAAATCGAATTTTTTATTAATTAATGAAAAACAAAATTTCAATTTTTTTATTGTTTTTTTGTTTTTTTTATTGTTCTCATTTTTCGATGAAATTCAACAAATTTTGCACAAAAAATCACGGAAAAATAATGGAGAAAAAACATTTTCGGCCCTAATCATCATTAATTGGTGTTTACGCACAAAAAAGTGTTCCTTTAATTTTTGCTGAAACTTTGTTCGTTCGGGAAAAAAAACGGTCGAACCGATTGGCTTGAAAATTTAGGGGGTGTTCCAGCACACATTAAACTAAAGAAAAACGTTGAAACATGTTCAATTTTCGCAAAATTCGCAAAATGCAGGGCAATTTTCAAAAAAGGAAAAAAACGCAATTTTTTGGTACTTTTTCGAACCAATTTTAAAATTGGAAGAAAATTTTTTTTCAATCAAACAGTGCAAGAATCTGACAGGAAATTCATTCAAGTTTACGAATCTCATCATTCGCTCGCTGTGCGATCAGTAGTTCCTGAGATATCGACGATTAAAGACAAAAGGGTGTTTTTTGATTCAATCGACAATATCTCAGCAACAAAGGGTCGTAGAGAAAAAAAAAAGGAATTGAAGCTGAAAGACCAGGCTACATGATCCTTATAAGGGTTGAGTCGAGAAAATTTTTTTCAAGTCCGTGGAACAAGTTGAAAAAATGAAAAAAAAAGAAAAAAATTTTTTCCACTTTCAACTCTCCTATCTCGTTATAACAAATGGTCATAAAAAAATTTCATCTCAAGATTTCAAGAGTAGAGACTTCAAGCTTTCCAACGATTTTTTTTTTATTCTGATACGATCATTTTTGGCGAAGTTACAGCCATTTGAAAATCAAGCAAAAAACTGACAAAATTTACCGTTCCCTTAATTTTTTTGCTGGGTGTATATATATTTTCCATCACTGTAGAATTTTGCCAGATTTTTCAGAAAAGCCTTTCTTTCTTTAATTTATTATAGAAAAAGAATGTAATAAATTTTGAAATTGTTTTTTTGCATCTTACCATTTTCTTTCCTTCATTGAAATTGAGAAGAAAATTCGCAAAAATGTCTCAGTACGCTTAAATTATTTCAGAAATATTTCCAATTATTTGCAAATGCCCTTCACTATTTCTTTTTCATGTAAAAAAGAACAATAATAAATCGTGACATTTTTTTTGCATTTCACCATATTTTTTTTGAATTGAAAAAATGAGAAAGTAAATCTAAAAAAAAAATTCATCGAAATACCATAGTATGTCTCCATTATTGTGGAATTTTTTCGGATATTTCGGAAGAGTCCTTCACGACTAAAAAAAAATATTTCTCCTCCCAACAATCTAAAATTTTATAAATTTCTTTTTGATTCTCTGAGAAATCAATTGATCTCTCGATCCTCCTATCCCCCAAAAATCAGCAGAATAGCCCATAGTCTGCGGGTATCATCAAGCCTCTCATCAGAATCAATTGCCAGACCCGCAGTATCAAAAAAAAAATATCCTCCACGAGAATGATCACCTCTTAGGTGAATTGTCCCCGAATTGACTAGTAAAAAAAGGGAAAAAAGAAGCGGCCGTAACCAATAATTCTTTCAGTTGAGGCAATGCGGGTTTCAGAACGGTGGGAATTCATTTAATTCCAGCGGTTAATTGTTTAATTGAGGCAGAGGAGAGGCATCACCGGTGGTGTTTGCCACTGAGAAACGTTTAAATTGGTAGTCAACGTCAGACTAGTATTTTCTGGTTCTTCTAATTCAGAGAGTAAACATATTTTTTATGGCTTCAAAAAAATACGAATAAGTGAATTTTAAAAAAATGGACAAAAATCGAATAGTTAAAGAAAATTTTTTTGTTATTATTTTCTTTTGGAATTTTCCGAAAAGTAATGGAGATATGCCCTTTTTGCCCTGATAATGTTCTTGTAGAGCATTTGAAGAGCTACGAAAAAGGACTTGGGGTAAGAAGGGCGTATCTCCATTAATTTCCGAGATTTTCTAAAAAAAATGAGTCACTATAAAATTTTTTAATGAGTTTCTTGAGAATAATTCGAAAATTGAGCGTGATAGAGTGATTTTGCTGTAACGTTTTTTTGTAGCTCTTGAAATTTTCTATAAAAAAGGGTTCAAGGATATTTGCGCTATCTCGCTTATTTTCCAAGATATCTTTTGAAAATGAATGAAAAAAAAAAAAATTATTTCGGTTATTGGTAAATATCTTGGAAACTAAGCAAGATAGAGCAATTTTGAAAGAATGCATTTTTGTATAGTGCACTCTTGAAATCTTCTACAGAGAAGAATTTATGCAAAGTTGACCTATCTCGTTTAGTTTCGAAGATATTTAAGTACAATAAATGATGAAAAATGAATTTTTCTTGCTTTTGGTAAATGTTTCGGAAATTAAGCGAGATAAAGTGATCTTGCAAGAATGCTTTTCTATATATAGAAAAGCTATAGCTCTTGAAAATTTCCATTAATTTCCGATATATTCTCTCAGAACAAAAAAATAAACAATTGAAGAGAAATCGATTTATTTGGTTTTATCTCTTCATCAATGAATTTCGCCAGTTTTTTTTGAATATCTCGGAAACTAAGTGACATAGAGCGATTTTACCTCATCTCTTTCATATAGTTCTCAAAGTTTGCTATAAAACTACGTCAAAGCAAAAAAAGGGCGTATCTCCATAATTTCCGAGATATTTGCAAGAAAATGATCAGCAAAAAAGTTGAATTATTCTGTTTTTCACCTCTTCGCCCCTTCAAGCGACTCAATAAACTCATAATTGAATGGAATGCCAAAGAACAGAATAATAATAACAATAATATCACTAACAATCTTTCATTTCTAATACTAAATACCAACACACAAAGTCCTTGACTTATGATACAGACAATTAACTGAATAACATGAATTTCTGGGAATAATGTTCCACTGGCTTTTATCAAAATTAATCAATTCTCCCGGTGGATTACTGCATGTTATATATTTTTTGGGATAATAAAAGCATCAAGAATCTCTTTTACACGTAATTTATCCGAGTATTACGTAATGTAATAACTCAGTCGATAATAAAAGACAGTAGTTTGATTGAATAATATGTTCTTATGATTAAAAATTATTTATGAAAATATCAAAATTACAAATTAAATAAATTCACATAATTGAAATGAAGATTTCGATTTAAGCATTTTCTCTCATTTTTTTTCAAATGAAAAAGCTCTAATTTTACACCTACGCCTCTTTGTTATTAAAGCTTTCCTGAGTTCCAAATAAAATGAAAATTGACCTTACACGTATTTTTTTCAAGTTTTTACATTTAAAATCAGTTTTCATTGGTCTTACGCCTTTTTGTCATTATAATTTCTCAATTCCAAACTATTTCTTTTTTTTTTCATTGGGACTTACACCCTTTTTCTTCCATTTTCCTAATCCAGAATGATTATTTTTGGAATTATGTTTTTCCATTTTTATAATTTCTTTCAATTTGTAATAACAATTTTTGTACTTACGCCTTTCTGTGATCATAACTTTTTAATCTCGAACTATTTCTTTTGTTATTCGAAACGACTCCCTTCTACTCCCCATTTATTGAGTCTTCTTCTTCTTTTTTGGGCCGCGATTTTCACGCTTGCTGGCCTTCAGCCTCAAACTATGCAGCCGATAGATCTATCCATTTATTGAGTCCGAGATCATTATTTTTGGACTTATGCCTTTCTGACACGAACTCCTGGAGATACACCCTTTTGATTCTAGTGAGTTATACTTTCACCAATTGATGATTAATAAATCTATTCTTTCCACAAAAACCGTAAAAAATTGAAAAACAGAAAAATGATTTAAAAAAGAAAATTACATGGAGGAGATTCCTGAATTGCTCATTTGGTGATGCCTTCTCGATTTTTTCTATTTTTTTCTCATCTACGATAAGGATTTTTGAATTTACGCCTACTGTTTATTGTAATTTATTTATCTTAAATCATTTCTTTTATTGTTTGAAACTTATGCCCTGTTCCCCTCTCACTCAATCTAAAATCATGATTTCTAAACTTACGCCTTTTTGATACTAGTATGTCTTCAAAAAAAATGGAAGAAAGTAGATGAATCCCTGGAGATCATGCCTTTTCGATTCTGATGAGTTATATTCACCCCAACGGATAATCAATAAATGCATTTTTCTCCAGTTAAAGTGTACAACAGAGAAATTATTATGATAAGGCCCAGGTATATAAAGCTCGATTAGCCCTAATCGTCAATTAGCTGATAGAGTTATCGCAGTTATATGTATGGTTAACTTAAGGCAGTTAACTTCGTTCGATGATAGTTGAAGATGGCTACCCAAGTGGCAGCTGGAATCATAACCAATAACTGAATGAAGAATTTGTTTCATTCAGCGCCAAATTAATGAAAGTGAAACAATTCATCCATTTATGGTACAGTGGTCATCAGTCTGTAGCTATTTTGCGCTGTTTTCGACCGTCTTGAGGCATGCCACCTCAAATTCTTCTTAATCGCGCCAAGTTAACTGACTGAAATTAATCGCTTAAAATCAACTTTACATATCACTAAACTACGGCAGCACAGTTGAGTGACTACCGCTGATCGGCGATTAACTTTATACACCTGGGCCCAAGAGTGTCAGGCTACACGATTACAAATTTTTCGAGGAGCTTTAGGAAACTCCTTGGAATAATCTCTAACTTTCTCAGCGCATTCTTACTATTCCAATGTATTTCCAAAACACCCCCAAGAAAAATCCAAGTAGCAGATCCAGATGATCTACCTTTTTCTTTGCTGTTCTGAGTTATCATGAATATTCTGATTATTCCGATTTCGTAACATTTTACCAATATTGAAACGATATTCTAGATAGTAACTCGTTACTAAATAATATTATAAATATCCAATATTGTTGCGAACTTGACTCACGCTGTTCGCACATCTAGGACTTGGATTGGAGAATGCTCAGATTTTAAATACCAATTCATGTTTTCATGTAATTAATTGGATTCGTTGTCGCAGTTTGTTCAGTAACAAGCATTTTTCATGATTTGAAAAATTTAGAAGACATTCTGATGAGCAAAAATATATAAGGTTATTGGATAAATTGACCATTGTTCGATCTCGTCCAGTGATCGAACTATTCAACGTATTTGTCCGAAAAAATATTGGTAATCCAACAAAATATCATTCGTCTAATATTTGAAACATGTTTAAAAATCAATAAATCTACTAATCTATTAATGTTTCAACATGTGGATTTCCTTAATGTGCACAATATAATGTTCATCAACTCAAATAAGAGCCTACGAAACTGTTAAATATACCAGTAATTATCGAATTTCTTATGTTCGATCACTGGTGTCTGACGAGTCTTAACCATTTCACCACTGGACCACACATATAAGGAAAAAATAGATCTGTGACCATGAATTGTTGCAGCAAAACTAAAACTGAATCTCGCTTCTAGAGTTTTGATGTTAATTTGATTTTTTTTTTCAGAAATTATTTTTGACTTAATTTGTAATGTGGTAATGTGGTGTGATGTGAATTAAAAAAATCTTCTCATACTACTCTACCGAAAGTATCCAAAATTGAAAAGAAAAAATAGATGCCGAAAAAAACCCGGAAATGAACTGTAAGAAAAGAAAAAGATGCCAACTACGTATTTGCATGTAGAACAAAAGTGTAAAATTTATGAAGGCCAAGCTGGGGAGACTTGGTTGATGAAGATGCTTATTATACATGTTTTTTTTTTCAAATCATAGAAATTAAATTATGCGGACCGAATGATTCAGGATTATCGTACTTGGCTTGTCCGGGTAACAGCTCTACATGGGATTTCTCCTAGAAGAATTTCGAGTACATATTCATTCAGAAAAAGAAAGCAACATTTATTTTATTATATTCAGAAATTACCGAAGGAATTTTTTGGTATTGAAAAATGATGATGCATGAAAACATGCATGAATATTGGTGAGATAAAAACACAATTCACAAGGTGAGCGCAAAGCGCCCGTTATAATCTAGTGATCAACAGAATGGCGTCATCATAAAAATGATTCAAAAAAAAAAGTGGATAACAGTATTGCTTTTCAACTAATATAGTTTTTTCTGCTAATACCTTAGCAATATGCTTCCGAATGGAAGTGATACAGCTTTTTTCAAACCACCATCAAAATATCAAATATTGGAAAATTCATTGAAATGCCAATAACTCGAGAACTAATCATGCAAATAAGCTCAAAATTAACAGCCATCTAACTGATACGACTATCGGGATAATATATGAGTATAAACAACATCAGTTGAACAGTTTCCAGAAATTCGATCAAAAACTGATTTTCAAAAAATGAACATATCCCAAAAAGCAGATCGAATACTCTTCGAATGAAGCTTAAAAAATAAAATTCGTTGAGAGGAAGTTTTCCACAAAATATGGAATATTTCTACAAAACCGTTTTGCTGTAATTGAGACTTTCATGCGTACACAGACATGAGCTAAAAATATTATTTTCTCTCTATTTAGATCATGTTAAGTATCTTCTATTGAAAAAATTACAGTCGAAAATTCTGATAATTACATAACTTTCATTCGGAAGTGAGAGAGTCGAGATTCACACAGAGGGATGTGAGTCTTAAATTGCTCATTTAGTGAATTCAGAGAAATCGTGTCTCTAATCCTTCGTATTGTGAATTGTTTGAAGGTGAGAGACCACCGGGCAAAATCACATGAGATGAATATATTGGATATTGGTTATGGGTGAATTTCGTGAAAGCCCTGGACCTACCAAGGGAGACGCAGAAATGAGGTGGAGATGGTAGGGGGAGATTGAGAAACACAGGAGGAGAATAAAAGGAGAGAGAGAGAGGAGGAAGAAGGGTGGCCGCGTGGCCACATGGTCGGCAATCAGCGAAAAAAGAGGGAGAACAGAGCGCAAAGCTAAGCCAGTAATGCAATAACTCGAATGGATGCGCATGCAGGCGGAAAGAACACGGGCCAACTCTCTCCTTTTTCCCCCCTCTTCCACCCCCTACCCTTCTCTCTCCCGTATATTCAACATACTCGGTATAACTTTCGTATCGCACAAACACACGTACAAATGCTGAACATTTTGTGGAGGGTAGAAATGAATTGAATGGTGGATTCTCAGATGGTGAATGTTAACGTGAAAGAGGGGGGAGAAATTCTTTGCAATTTGACTTCCAGGTGATTCTGGGGATTGATAAAATCATTAATTGACTATTAATAAATAATTTGAATTAAATTATTTGAATTTTCTTGTGATTAAGGAAATTTGGAGTTTGTTTTGTTCAAGAGTTTTTGTTCGTTTTTTGAGAATATCGAGGAACTTAAATGGAGATATGTCTTTTTTGTTCTGAGGTATTTTTGTAGAGAATTCCGAGAGGTGTTAAAATGAGTGACAGGAAAAAGGGCGGATCTCCAAGATTTTTCTAGAAATTTGAGAAAAATGCAAAAAAAAATGAATATTTTTAGTTTTTTGAGGATTCATCAGAAATGAAAGGAGATATGCTCTTTTTGCCTCAATATGATTATATAGAAAATGTTGACAGCGATAATGAAAGGCAAGAAGAGAACTGCTCTCGCTTAGTTTCTAAGATATTTTCAAAAAAAGAATGTCAAAAATTGTGACATTCTTTTTTTCGCCGAATATGCCGTTAGAAACGTAGTTTTTTCCTTCCTTGAACAGAAAAATACTGTACGCACGACGGATAAAAAAGAGTCAGCTTGAACAAAAATTGGACACTCTCGCTTGGTTCGGGAGGCGAATTATTGGCCGTATTGACTCCTTTACGCCCTTCATGCGTCATATATTAGTATGATTCATCTTAATTTTGTTTTTTGAATCGAGAGCGCAATTTTGGCCAACCACTGAGGAATGAGGAAGAGACGTGACACTTCAGGCATTAAATTCAATGTTTATAAACTTCTTTCGATAGGAGCCTTTTTCTTTTGTTTGTCCATTTGACTCATAAGCTTGAAATTTGTATATTGCGTGTAGAGTAATCTTTGAGATATTGGCTATTTGCACAATGAACGATTCAGAGTTGTTTGTTTGTTATTTGTGCTGCCTGCACAGCTGGCCTGCAACAAATTATGTTATACAGCCAATGTTACTAATTTTATGTGACAAACTTGCTCAGAGATTTTTTTCTGTTATGAGCTACACAACTTTCTCTCCAGTCGGGACTCGAACTCCGGTCTGCCGTATGTGAATCTACAATCCAAACCACTGTGCCAGACCACTGGACCAATTCAGAGTTATTCAAGAAAAAGTTTAATAGCGCTGCACCGGGAGTCGAACCGATTCAGCTATCCAGTTCTATACCAAATTTCCATTTGAATAACACTGAGTCATCACTTCACACAGTTATATCTCTACTCCACTGCCCATCTTGCAGCATTTTGATGACAACTTTCGCTTATTTTGGATACACTGTAATTGCTTGACTTGAGCATATATTGTGCAGATCGAGTGGCCCAATCTTTAGAATGAAAACTGAGAATTTGGGTGCTTGGGTTTCAACAGAACATACCACTGGACTTGTGGTGACTCATATCATCTCGTGTCCCCTGAACGCGCAAAATTCGATAACTAATTAGACAGTTCGGAGTGAACAGAGTGAGAATTAGGTCTGTTTTTTTTGTCAACATGTTATGTAAGCCAGCATTAATAAATATGGATACATAGATATGACAATATCAGTATTTACTTATGATAGTGGCAAACGTGGAAAACACTATTTTTCTGAATATAAACATTTTATATGGCACATACATACTCATTGAGCTTCGGAGTGTAGTAGTTTTTTACATTTGTTGTTAGTTATTTTATGTTTGTATCAAAAATGATTTTGCTTCTAATCATAGATTTTTAATAAAAATTTATGATGAAATTTTTTTATGTGATCAATAGGGCCTCGAAGTTTTACGTCTAAAAAAGTCTGGTAAAGTTGCTAAGCTACCAAAGTTTATAAATATTGTGAAATGGAACAGTTCATCATACAAACGTCAACCAGGCGCCTGGTACGCCTTTTTGTTTCTAAGGTGACGATGGTAATCTATCGTCGCCTTAGAGTCAAAGGGGCGTAAGTCCTGTGTAGAAACATAGCACTTACACCCCTTTATTTCTAAGTCGACAATATTTCATCAAACTTCAATTTAGTAAATAAATGAAATGAAATTATTCATGTCATCCTGGAAGATCCTCATATGCGCTTTTCCAGAATTTTAGGAATCACTCCAATTTTTCTGAATTTCATCTCATGTTCTCCTCCTCATTTCAATACTAAATTCACATACGTACTTCAACGAACCAAGCACAATAATAAAATGAAGCCCACTTAGTTACACTCTTTGTCCGCCATATTTTCTCATGGGAAATGCCTGAATAAAGAGGCTTCTCTCTCTCTCTCTTTTTATTTTTCTTCCTTCTCTCATTCCCATGAGGACGCGTGTACGTTTTGAAACACATATTGTTTCGTCTCAACCAAAAAAAAGATACCTACGTGCACATGTAGCCTCTCTACACTATCCTAAACCCCCCCTCCCCCCTGTTTTTTCTCTTACGTTCTCTCTCTCACTCTCTCTAGGGCTTCACAAACTGCCCCGTTAAATCTGGCCCGCATACGGGCGTAAAATTGAAGAGAAAGAGAGAGTGGAATACGAGATGTATTGAGAGGTGTACACAGACCCCGGGCTGTTGCCCATATGGTGACCATGGGCCCTCGGGTTATGTGCACATAGGTAAAAGCCTCTCTGCACAACTTTAACCCTCGCTCTCTCTATCGCTTTTTCTTTTTTTCTTCTTTCATTTTTTTCATTCATAGAATTTTTCTCGGTTTTAGAAAATTTGGAAATGATTTTAGGCGTCACGAAATGACGTCAATTTAAAAAAGGAGCATTGAAGAATGAAAGGGATGTATCTCCTGAAAAATGATGATGTGTATATAGGCAGAAGCCTCTCTGCACAACTTTAAGGTATAGTAATCCTTGTGGCAATTTCAAATGCTCGATTTTTATCTTTTCTTCCTTTTAGTTATTATTACTACTATAACTATTTCGATTTTTCAACATTTTACCGATACTAGAACGATGTCCGAGATGATAAATTGTTATTAGATAATATCATGAATATTCAATATTGTTCTGCATTTGACTCACGCTGTCCCAGCATCGAGGACTGGGATTGGAGGATTCTCGGATTTCGAATACCAATCTGGCCGCCATTGATGTTTTCATGCAATCAATTGAATTAATCGTCGCTATATATCCGGTAACATGCTTTTTTCATGATTTTAAAAATTAATAGACATTCTGATGAACCAAAAAATTATGAGGTTATATAAGGAAAAAATAGGTCTGTGATCATGAATTTTCGCAGTGAAACTGAAACTGAACCTCGGTCATGGAGTTTCAATGTTAATTTAATGATTTTCAAAAATTAATTTTGGCTTTATTTGTCCGGTAACATGGGGTGAACTCAATTTTATAAAAATTTCCTCATGCTATTCCATCGAAGGTGACCAAAATCGAAAAGGAAAAATAGATTGCCCGAACTACCAGGTTTACCTTAACTTTCGCTCTCTCTCATTTTCTTCTTTTTTTTACATTTTTCTCATTCGTTCAATTTTTCTCGGTTTTACTGGAACATTTGGAGATTATTCTGATCACAAAATGGCGTTAGTATAGAAAGAAAACATTGTTCTCAAATTAGTGGATAAAAAAGTTTTCTATTTATTTTCGATAGATAGATAATTTTACACTGATCGCGAATTTTCAAAAATCTTCCGAACACAAGTCGCGAATTTTTTTTTTTTGTGGAAATTGGAGGGAATTCGCGAGATTTTTGGAAAAATTCCGAGAATTCACCCAAATTTTCAACAAATTCCTAAAATAACAAAAATTTTCATTCACAGAAAAAATCAAAAATATCGCGGGAAAAAAAGACGTAGCTCCTGGAGAAATGAGGAAAGAGTAAACCCACGCCTTGTTTTTTTTTAATGGGGAAAAGTGATTACATTATTTCTTTCAATGTGAAACGAATTTTGAAATTTTTTCTCAACTTGTAATTTTTTATTGTAATTTTCCTAAACTTACTGAAAAAATTGCTTGTCTTCTCTCAATTTCAATGAACTGTGAATTCCAGATTTATCTCGAATTTTTCAATTTTCCCCAAAAACCAAAAGCCAATCTTTCATTTTTTTCAAAAACTTAAAAAAATCTACCAAATTTCCAACAAAATTTGAAAGAAAAAAACAGATTGTCATTCACACAAAATAACAAAAAACTTCTGGAAATAAGAGAGAAGTATCTCCTGAAAAATGCAAAAGAAATGAACTCACGCCTTTTCGTTTTCAAATCTTTGCCTTAGAGTCAAAGGGGCGTGAGTCCTGTATATAAGCATAGCACTTGAGCCCCTTCAATTCTAAGCCGACGAGGTGAAAAATGGGGAAACCTATCAGAATGATTTTTTTCCTAAGTGACGCAAAATTCGTAAATTTTTCCAATATTCGTATTTTTTACTCTTGTTATCTCGCTGAAATTCAACAGAAAAATCTGTTCTTCTCATTGGAAAAATTTGATAAATAAAAAACTGTACATTTACCTCGAATTTTCAGAGTTTCCCCCCTCAAAAAATTGCAAGTCCAGAGCTCTCCCGAATTTTCCCCAGAAATTCTCTTTTCCAGTGAACAAACTAAAAATCATCTCGGAATGAAAAAGACGTATCTGCTAAAAATGAAAAAAGAATGGACTTACACCCTTAGGTATTGTTTCGTCATCAAATATAAAAATTCATTTATTTTCCTTGATATTTTTTTTTCTCGTTCTGTTTATTGAATGAATAATTTCTCGTACTATGACCTTGTACAAACGGCTACTGTAAAAGATTAAAGAAAAAAGATTTAACGAAGGTAGTCCACTGGATAGTTTGTGAAACAAATATTTGTTCCTTGTCATCTCTCTCTCTTTCTCTTTCTCTATTACGAAAAGGCATTTGTGTAGTGGCTTTACACAGCTCGATCATCGCTCGCACTTTGCCCTCAGCTTTCCAAGCATCGTACTTCCAGAGCCGTATCATGTTACAGCGTCATCCCCAACGGATGTATATACAAGCGAGATATCCCTTACTAACAGTCGAGTATTCCTTTTTTATTTGGAGTCACGAAAAGATTTTTTAGGTGCAATTGAGAGTGAAAATGAATGAAATTGAATTTTTTTTTTGAAAGAAAGGAAAATAAATTTTTTAGGATTTTTTTCGGGAATGAAGATCTTCATCAAAAAATATGAAAAAATTAGACAATGGAGGAAACACAATTGGGTAGCTTTCAGAATTTTTTCAGATTTTTCCTTCAATTTTTTCATTGAAAGAAAAATCGAATTAATTGATGCAAAAGACGTAAAATGGAAAAATCCAATTTTTTTGATATTTTCTTGAGAATATCTCGGAAACTAATGAAGATACGCCCTTTTTGTTCTTAGGTATTTTTGTAGCTCTTTGAAATTCTCTATAAAAAAGGATTCAGGTATAAAAGGGAGTATCTCCATTAGTTTCCGAGATATTTTCAAAAAAAAACATTAAAAGTGTCGATTTTTTTAAGATTTCAAGCAAATAATTTTTTTTTTAATTTTTAAAAAAATTTGAATTTCATCAGTTTTGGGCAAATATCTTGGACAGTAATGGAGATACGCCCTTTTTTGCCTGATCCACTTCTGTAGCTCTTGAAATTCTCCACAAGACCATCTTGGGGCAAAAAGGGCGTATCTCCATTATTTAGCGAGTTAATTACAAAAAACTCGTGGCAATCGTTTTTTTTTCTGAATTAATAGTTCAAGTGCTCATTTTTTTTTTTCTCTTCCTTCTTCTCAACCGATACGTCCATTTTATTACCGAGTGGAGCACAACTGGAAGAATGGAGAGGAGTGGAAAAAAAGCCGAGGGATCTCCATCGCCTCGTAACTACCAAGTGCGAGAAATAAAGATGAAAAAAAATTTTTTTTTTTTGTAAAAAAGGAAAAAAAAGGCTTTTTTTTTATTAAAAAAGAAAAAGAAGTCATATTACACGAAACGGATGAGGAGTTAGTAGGCGTTAGTGTAGAGGTTTTTTTCTGGTACTCGTCTCAGTGTATATAGGTGGTGAAACACGGATCTCTAAAGCCCCGAGGAATGAGAAATACGCGGGCGATAGATCAGAGCCAAACTATGGCTGGAAAAACACTGGGTATGAGGAGAGATTGAAGTGGAAGAAAGAGAGAAAATCTCTACAGGGATGAGAGAGGTACACAAGTGGCGCACACATGGCGCACAGTTGTTCCGAGAGGTCAGGTTTTTGTCCCTGGACGCTTTAGTTTCACGGATAACGTCAAAATTCACCGGATTTACGAATTTTTAATTTTTTTTTAAGGGGATTTAAAGGTTTTTTGAGAAATTTTTGTCTCAGATTTTGACTCAAATCGGGAGAATAGTGAGAAAAAATAATTAAGTTAGTGATTTTTTTGAATATGAAACGAAATATTTAAATTTTCTAAAAATCCGACGATTTTTTTGTGATTTTTTAAACTTATTTCATTCTTTTTTTTTCTTTGGAAATCCCTGAAAAAACAGAAAATTCAGTAGAAAAATATGATCTCTCCTCTAAATCTTAATAAATAGAAAATTTGAATTCACTTCGAATTCCTAAAGTGCCTCGAATTTTTAAAAAAATTCTCTGTAGTTTCAGTTTCGCGAAAAATGTTCAAATTCATCGGTTTTAAGACTTTTTAATTTTTTTAGGGGATTTGAAGATTTTCAAAGGAATTTTCATCACGAGATTCCGATTCAACTCGAGAGAATAATGGGGGGAAATTGTTGAATTAGTGATTTTTTATTTTTTTTAGAACATAAAACAAAATTTGAAAATATGTCGAAAATCTCAACATTTGGAATTTTTGAGAAATCACTCCATTTTTCTTATAAATTCCTGATTAAAAAAAATACAATTTACCAGAGCAATATGATTTTTCTGATTTCAAAATTGTGATTAAAAAACAACATTTACCTCAAATTCCCCAAATTTGCGCTCTTTCCAAAATTTTCTTTTTTTTTTTGAAAAGATCTCAAGCATTTTCTAGATTTGCAAAATCCGCCCCATTTTTCCCCGCGACATTCTAATTTTCTCTGGAAAAATCCCTACTATCCTAAATTCCAACTTCCCCATTTTTTACCGAAATTTTCTGTATTGTTATTTTTTTTCAAGAATTTTCCAAAATTGGAAAAATTCTCCTCATTTTGTTCTCGAAATAGTCATTTCATCGGAAAATCTCCATTAGACCAATTATCAAATTTTGTATTTTTTCCGAATATCCCAAAAATTGTCTAAAATTTTCAGAAACTTCCCTAAAAAAAAGTCTCGAAATTTCCATTCGTTACATTTGTTCCCTTCCACACCTTAAAGTTTCCCAAATTTCACAGAAGAATCAATCGACTCCTGAAAATTTCCCGCCTAATTTCCTCCAATCCTGCCCCATCCCGAATCACCCCCTCCCCTCCTTCTTCCCCCTCACTCCCTCCCCAATTTCCAACTATCGAAACGATCAAGATATCCACCGACTCCATAAATTCCCTCATCTCATATCTCTCCACGTCATTCCCTCGCCCGTTGAAATAAAAGCCCCAACTCCGACCTCCACTTACCTCCCTACCCGCCTTCCACCTTCTCTCCCCTCCTCCCCCCTCCTAAAAACACACCGTCCCGCATGCCTGACTCTCCAAAACCTCTCGTAAGAATTCCCGAATAAAATAATACAACTCGAGAATCGAAATATTCCCGTGTGCGTAAAACCTCGTGAAACTCTACATAAAGAAACAGAGTTGCGAATCACGCCGTGTCGGCGCCAAATGGGCAGCAACGGACATGAGATGGAGGGGATATTTCACGAGATAACGCGAAGGGGAAACACCGAAGGAAGCGGGGGAGGGGAAGAGTCGAGATTTCCCCCTCCACCTGAGTAACACAAAGAAGAAAGAGTTTTTCATTCTTTTCCTTCTCCTTTCGCTGTATAAAACGCCCAACGCTCGTGTCTTCGGCAATTTCCGCCAATCGTCGGCTGCCTTCGTGCTGCTTCGGCAATTATCGGCCATCATCGGCTGCCGCCGTTTCAAATCAAGCCCAGGGACGTCTAAATTCTCATTTTTTCTCGTCACTCAAATAAAAAAAGTTGCCTGCGTTAGAAAAAAAGGGTGTAAGTGCTGTGTATAAGTATAGGACTTAGACCCTTTTGTTTCTAAGTAATGAAATCATTCTTTAATCAATTATGTTTCTCATTTCCATGTTGAATCAATATTATCTTTGGGATCATGGGACGTTGGAAGAAATTAATTCAACAATACTAAATAATCTTTTTTTTTTAATTTCTCGATCGGAGATAATTAATGAAACTGTTTTTAACGTGAAACGCAAGCGCAAGTGATTGGAATGCGCGGGAATGAATAGAACGGCTTTGTATGTGTGTGTGCTTTTTTTTCTTTTACATACGTACCTTAAGCATTGTTTCGAACAAGTATAATACTCTGATTTTCATTCACTAATTCACTGGCAGCTGCATACTAATAATAGTATCAGACGCCCCGGCACTCTTCACCTTTTTTTTTCTCTCGTCCCACTGTACCATTGATTTAGTCTGTCTCTTTCATAGCCAATAGCCGATGAATCTGGGTCCGCTAACACGTTGATTTATTCTTCGTTAGGTTGAGCATTCTTGCATGGAATTATTTATTTGTTTTTTTTTAATGTGGAATTGGAGTGAATTTTTTGACGGTTGTGTTTTTTTCTGAGAATATCTCGGGGAGTAAGGGAGATAGGGCAATTTTGATATGAAGTGGTTTTTGTAGAGAATTTTACACTGAGGGAAAAAAATAGTTTTAGGGTCATACGACTAATAGATAGACACTGACCAAAAGATGGATAGTTTCTAGTATGGAGGATTTTCATAAATGAATGAATGATTCTTATACTTTTCACGTCAACTTCGGATTATTACATTCATATAGATTCATAAACTATTCATTACATATCGATTGATCGAAATTTGAAATCATACCACTGCAAATATGCAACTGTTCATCTATTAGGAGTTTAGGTTATTTTCCAGTTTTTCCTTGATTTTCTTGAATTATTTCTGCATTATTCAAGTTTAATTGATTTTCAGTCGATTCACTGTATATTTTTCTGTACATCATTCTTTTCTGCAGCTTTTTAACATGTTTTGCCTATTTCATATGAATTAATAAAGTCTAAGATTTCCTTAACCGTCCATCTATTGGTCATGTTACCCTAGAAAGGAAAAGAATTTTGAGATAACACTTCTTTCTTATTTGCGATGCACAATGTAAGGAAATTAGTGGATTTAATTGAGAGAAACGAATACTTATTTCTCTTAATATTAATTGCTTTTAATTCGAAAAAAACACTAGATCAGTACTCATTGTTTGCTATTAGACTTTGCTAACTGATGACGATAAATGAACAATTACTTGTCCAAATCTCCCTTCTGCATTGATTCAATCTCGATCATATTTACCATTAATATTTTCGCGTGAAATTTTCATCAAATAATAATAAATTTGAACGAAATAGGAAATTTTAGTTCAAACATAGCCCAATTTGGCTCAAAATCAGAATATATTTTTCGTGAACAATTCTCTAAAAGGCTTATCTTATCGATGCATGTAAGGAAAACCGGGGCAAAATGGGGTCCGTGGGCATGTGCTTCAAAGTATCCCATTTTGCCCCGGTCTCCCCTAAATGTATTCAAACTCATTCTAAATATATTCGAGGTTTCGTTCAAAACATAAATTGTTCAACCGGAAAAAATCCACTGGCAAACCATGTTCCGATTGATATGAACTACATAATATTCCTAGAAAATATTTTTGTCTCTCAGTGTCAGGGCTACAAAAAAAAATCGAGTGAAATCACTTTATCTCGCTTAGTTTCCGAGAGATTTATGAAAAAATGATAAAAAGAGAAACTCACTAATTTTTTCACTCGAAAATCTTATTATTTTTTTAGAGTATGTCAGGAACGCATGGAGATACGCCATTTATACTCGAGAACTTTTTTTATACAGAATTTCAAAATCTCCAGAAAAAGATACGGGTGAAATCGCTCTATTTCTTTCATTCTGCAGAATATTCAGAAAAATAAAGCAAAATGCGACAATTCCTAATGAAATATCTCGAAAAGTGACGGAGACGAGCCTTTTTTGCCCTGAACCTTGTCTTTTCAGACAATTTCAAGGACTACAGAGATAAGTCAGAACAAGAAAGACGTGTCTCCATTATTTTCTGAGATATTTCCCAAAAACTAATGACAAAATCTCATAATTACGAAATAAAACTGAAAAATGCAGTTTTTCAACAGTTTTTCTTAAATATCTCAGAAACTAAGGGAGATACGCCCTTATTGCGTTGAGCCTTTTTTGGAAACGATTTTGAGAGCTAAAAAAGTGGATTAGGGCAAAAAGGGCGTATCTCCATTTTTTCCTCACTATTCCCAATAAACTACAAAAAAAAAACCAGAGCTATCTCCCCTCCTCCTAAAAAAAATTCAACGAAAATAACCGACAATATTTCTCCTCACTATTCCCATATGTACTCACGCATTAAAATACAATCCACCATATTGTGTGTCCAGCCACATAACATAAGATTGAGAAGAGTGGCCAATTGAAACAATGAGCGTCAACGCGTTGTGCTTCAACTATTGCCCAGTAGTTCAATAAAAATAAAAGAGAGAGAGAGAGAAAGAGCCTGCGGGATGCCTTTGATCAATTCATCTGTACCAATGACTCCAAGCATTACCAATTCCTCTTTCCCCACGTGAAATAATCATCATCCTTGATTTCTTTCATAAAAAAAAATAAATGAATAATAATGAGCTCAAATGATATCTATAGATAAAACGTAAGAGATAAAATAAAAAAAAAAGTAGATAATAGTATTGCTTTCAACTGATATAGCTTTTTCTGCTGATACTTTAGCAATATGCTTCCTAATGGAAGTCGTACAACTTTTTTCAAATCATCATCAAAATATCAAATTTTGAAGAAATTCATTAAAGCGCCAATAACTCAAGAACTAATCATGCAAATAAGCTCGAAATTGACAGGCGTCTAACTGCTACAACTCTCGACATAATATATGAGTACAAATAACATCAGTTGAATAGTTCCCGGAGGTTCCATTAAAAACTGATTTTCGAAAAATGAAGATATCTCAAAAAGTACCGATCAGATTCTCTCCAAATGAAGCTTAAAAAATAGAGTTCATCGGGAGGAAGTTTTCCACAAAATATGAAATTTTTCTATAGAACCGTTTTGCTGTAATTGAGACTTTTATGCACACACAGACATGCGCTAAAACTATCATTCTCTCTCTATTTAGATAATTTGAAGTATCTTCTATTGAAAAAATTACAATCGAAAATTCTGATGATTGCATAGCTTTCATTCGGAAACAAAAATGGAGAAATCGGAATGAAGTGACTCGTCAAATGTGTAGATATTTTATATATATAGCTCCAAGTTTTTAAACTGAAGAAACAAAGATACTGATTTGATGTTTCCGGTAACAAATGCCATCCAGATAAGCCACACATGCAAGCCTATCAGACAACGTGTTATATATATCGTCAACTTAGAAACAAAGGGACATAAGTGCTGTGTATAAGTATGTCACTTACACCTACTTGTCCCTAAGACGACGATACATATTTTTTTTTCCGTCTTTTTTTTTCCTTCATTTCGTTGAAACGTATCTACTCACAGCCCAGCCTCCGAATGAATTTATTCCCTAAAAAGAAAAAAAATGGAATTAGCTTTATCTTATCTTGAAAATTAAGATTTTTTAAAATGTAATTCGATTCTGTTCAGTTCTTTAAGAGTATCTTGGGAATTAATGGAGATACGCTCTTTTTGCTTGAAGATACTTTTGTAACTCTTGGAATTTTCTGCAAAAAACGGAGTAGGATGAAAAGGGCGTATCTCCACTAGTTTCAGAGATATATGAGAGAAAATGTTGGAAAAGTGGAACGTTTGGGTTTCACCTTTTTTTAAATAAATTTTGTTTTTATTCTTAGAAATATGTCGAAAATTTATGAAGATAAGCCTTTTTTGCCCTAGAACTTTTTTGTAGTTCGTGAAATTCTCTACAAAAAAAACGATTCGAATAAAAAAAGGCGTATCTCCATTATTTTCAGAGATATTTTCAAAAAATTAGGGGAATAATCGATTTTTTTTTTAAATTTAAATTCTCCTTCATTAGATATTTTGTCAATTATTTTCGGGGGAAATCTCGAAAACTAACTTGAAAAAAAAATACTAATCTTGAATAGAAAATTTGAATTAGTTTTTATCATATCTTAAAAATTAAGATTCGTTCGAAATGAATTTATGAATCACTCCGAGATAATTTCAAGATAAAAAAAGAATCATTAATCATTTCCACTGTTTTTCATCTCCTGTAACGATAACTCATTGCTTCTAAAATAGAAATAATTCCTCATTATCCCAAAATTTTTGATTTTTTAAAAAATAACTCAAAAATTCCAAGTAATTCAAAAAGAATTATGAAACTTTCTTCGTAACTCTAATCCCCCCCTTCAAAAAGCTTTCTATGAAAATCCCCCTATCCCCCCTTATTCCTCGAAATATTCCCCAAAACCTAAAATTTCTGCAAAAACCTCGCAAAACCGAAAGAATCTCCCAAAATTTCCAAAACATCATTTTTTTCAGACAAATGTTTTTAGCAGCTCTCACCCCCCTCAAAAAAAAAAAAAATCTCTCCACGAAAATTTCCCTATCCCCCTCATTTCCCAAATATTCCCCAAAACTTCAAATTTCTCTAAAAACCTCGGAAAATCCCTCAAAAAAATCTTTTCTTTCAAAAACGCCTCGAAAACGACAAAAGATAGAGAAATTTCACAGAAAATTTTTCTCGTAGCCCTTTCTCCCCCATCAAAAAAGCCCCCCCTATTCCCCTTATTTTCCGAGCAATCCCCCAAAAATCCCCAAAACTTTTCGAAATCCCAAAAACCCCAGGAGAATTACTCACTACATCCGCTCCTATCCCGATTGCGTAGAGCGCCGCAGGTAGGGGGCATTCGCCCCTGTGTCCCCCTCCCCTCCGCCTCAACCACCCAAGGTGGGGGCAGCGTTGGAGGAGAAGAGAGCCACCCGCACCCCTCTTGCCCCGCTCAACCAACAGAGCATCCTCTCACAGTTCAGGTAGAGCAGTGGGAGTAACGCGCCTCAACACACGCGCATCCCCTCTCCCCCTCCCTTCCCCTCCACCCCCTCTCGGGGGCGGTGGCGGCTGCTGCTGCTGCGTCCGCCATCACATCATTCCCCAAAACCCCGAACAACAAACCCACACACTCGCAGCCATCTTCACCCAATCGTCTCCTCCGTACACCTATCGCTGCTCTATCTCTCTTCCCCTCTCTCTCCCCTTCCACAAAACTCCAGATAAACACGCGCACACATATCCGTGTGTGTTAGTTAGAAAACCTCGACGGTAGTGAACCGGTGCGCGCCTTCTCCACTCTATACTCACCTCTCTCCTAGATGGTTTAGTCAAAAAAAAACCGTAAAAACAATTTTTCCATTTAATTTTAATTCCTTCCTGTCACCAAAGAAAAAAAAAGTGTCTTTAACTTTAAAAAAAAAGGGAAAAATCGCGCACTCCTATAAAAGCGCCTCTACTTCCCCTCTCCTCCCTCCCCCCTCTCCAACGCCCACACATCTCATTCTCTCTCGTAAGAAAATAAAGAAAATTCAGTCTCCGGCATTTATTTGTAATATTCTGCGGTTTTTATCATCTCTTCTCTCAATTCAAAAGTGCAAGTTGTTTTTTTTCCTTCTCAATTAATTAATTAAACATAATTGTGTATAATTATGAAGATACGTGAAATTATCTGCATTAAATCAATAATATTTTTTAAATTTTTGTGGTTGAGAAGTTAAATTAAGGGGACACAGCATCAATACAACGACCTTAAATGCCACTTATTACTTGGAGATAATATATATAGGCATAAGTGTGTGTGTGGATATGTGTGTCCTATGTGGTCTTATGTGTTTTTCTGTGTGTACATCTGTGTCTCTGTGAGTGAACACTACAAGTTTTTTTAAATTTTTAAAAAAATTTGTGATTTGTGGGATTTTTTGTTCTAAAAAAAAAGGAGAATTTCCTCGAAACGTCTCTCAAGAAGAAGAAGGAACACTTTTTTTCGTCACTCGGCCATTCTTAGTTTCGGCCCCACCTTCTGCCTAACCAACGAATTATTATTATTATTATAATTATTATTATCATTATTTGAAGGGATGAAAATGGTGCGAATTTTGCCAGTGGACTGAGAAAATCTTTTTTTTTTTTCTAACTCATTTTCTTCATTTTTTGATGTTTATTCATTGGAATACATTTTACCCCGGCAGACCAGTGGTCATTTTTACCGGTGGTAATATATACACTAAAAAAGATAATAATAATCATAAATTTGAGGAATTTATTGTGATAGAGGAGAGAAAAACGACGTTTTCAAAAAGGGAACGTCTAAGGGAGGAAAATAAATGCACATGATGACATAGAAAAAAGAATACATATATATATTATATATATATTAATTTCCCTTTTTTTCGTTGTTTTTTCCTCCCTTCTTTTTCGTTTTTTTTCATTGGTGAAATTGTGTTTTTTTTTTTTTGAGTGAAATCCTCGATTATTGGGTTCTTTCTTCTCTTTTTTTTGGGGGAAGATATTATTGGGAATTTTTTTTCTTTTAACTTGTGATAACAAACTGGAGACGAGAGGGAATTGAAACTGAAGGAAGTGACGGAGATACGCGGAGCTCGCGGGAGTTAATATGAGCATGACTCTCGTGCGAAATACGTTCAAAGGTTTGTGGTTTTATTTGATTTTTTTTTACAATTCTTTATGCCTTATTAAAATATTTTTTGATTTCTTTCATTTTAGGTGAAGTGACATTTTGGAATTTTTCTAAGGATAACTCGAGAAATCATTGAGATACGCCCTTTTTGCCCTGAGGTGGTTCCATAGAGAATTTTGAGAGCTACAAAAAAGAATTCGGGAGAAAAGGGAGCGTATGGCCATTCTTAACTGAGATATTTATTGAAATGAATAACACCAAAAAATAAATTTTTTGAGATTAACGCTTTTTTGACTGAATTTTAGGATCAGTTTCTTTAGGAATATCTCAGTAAATAATGGAGATACGCCCTTATTGTCCCAAGGTGATTTTTTGTAGCCAATTCTGAGAGCTAGAATGAAAAATTTGGGTAAAATCGCCCTATCTCGCTTATTATTCGAGATTTTTTGAAAAAAAATCATCGCAAAACACTTCTTCAATATTTATAGACAAAAAAAATTGATTTGCGATTTTCTTTGCTAATATTTTGGAAACCAAAGCTATCTCGCTTTCGTTTCCAAAATATTATGCGATTTTTCCCAGAAAATGGATGACAAACAATTGATTTCTCCTCTTTTACCTCTTCTGCATTTAGATAAAATTACGAGGCTTCTAAATTTTTCGTCGTCTCTCACTGGTCCAGAGATATCAAATAAAATTTAAAAGAGGTTCCAATTGCTAGACGATGTAGTTGGTATTCCAAGAGAGAGAGAGAGAGGGAGAGAGGATTGGAATTCCAAGGGGAAGAGGGGAGAGGAGGGGTGGTGGTACTTGTTTGGTTTGACATCTGCGTAAAGGATTCATTTTCTCCCATTGCCTGTTATTTCATAATTAACTGCAAGCTCTAGAAAAGCTTCGAGTTAATTCGTGTTTTTTTTATTGTTGGAATTAAGAAGATAAAAACATTAATAAAAAGTTTAGTGATTCTGTTAAAATGTAGAAAATCGTTAGTTCTGCACGTGTGTATCTCATTGTGACAGAAGCAGCGTATTTTTAAGACTACGTGGAGACGCACACGTTTGTCGTACAATGATTAAATGCCTCCAAAAATTGATTTATCTCGACAAATGAAATAAATCTGATTTTTTGGGGGAATTTAAATGAATTTTTTTTTTTGAGAGAGAATCTCTCGGTAAATAATGGAGATACGCCCTTTTTGTCCTAATATTTGGTTTCTCAGAGAATTTCAAGAGCTACAAAAAAGGCAATAGGCAAAATTGTTCTATATCACTTAATTTCTGAGAAATGTGAGAAAAACAAATGATGAAATTCGTTCTTTTTGTCATTTTTTGAGAATATCTCGGAAATCAAATGAGATTGAGCAATTTCATCTGTATCCTTTGTTATAGTTCTTGAAATTCTCTATGAAACCATGTTTGGACAAAATCGATGTATCTCCATTTATACCGACATATTTTCAAAAAAAAAAAAAAAACAAAATTTAGTAGTAAAATATTAACACAATAATTTTATTTTGTCGTCTTTTTTCTGGTAATACCTCGGAAACTACGAAAGGTGGAGCAACTTTGTTCCAATCTTGTTTTGTAGCTCCTGAAATTCTCTGCTGAACCATCTTAGGATAAAAAATAGGTGTATCTCCATTATCCACTGAGATAATCACATGAAAATACCAAAATTCCCGTAAAAAAATAATAAAAATACACTGAGAAAAAAAATTCTTGTGGCAAGAAAATTGCCCTTTAACAAAATTTTTCTTCACAATTTCTATATGTATATGTATTGAAATTTTCTGGAGTGAAGTAGATTTTCTTCAACTAAGTAATTTTTTTTTTTTTTTTATTACTAAGTAAATTTCCTCACAACAAAAATTTTCTTTTCTCAGTGTAGGATGATTCTTTTTTTGTCGTTTTTTTCTGATATCTCAATAAATTATTCGTGATTCGCTATTTCTATCCTAATCCTTTTTTTGTAGCTCTTGAAATTTCCTATAAAAATTGTTTTAGGGCACAAGGCTTGTATCTCACTCAATTTCCGAAATATTTCAACAAAACTGATGAAATTCCGGGAAAAAAGACAATTTCCCTCTTCAGGTTTTTTGAAAATTGCTCAAAATTCAATGGAAATCGGGAAATTTCCATGACGACCCCTCCTCTGACTCAGATTTTCCCAAAAAAACAAAAAAGTTATCCAATAGCCAAAAGAATTACCCAGAAACTCCCACTCTATTCTTTCGTTTTCACAAAATTCCTTAGAATTTCAAAATTCATCAGAGAAAATCATACTTTTTTTTTTCAACTGCTAAATATTATTTACCTTAATTCAAAGTCTTTTCCGAGAATCACCATACATAATGAAGAGATAGACCAAGCAAAGGTCAGAGTGACTACCAAAGAGGTCAGATAAGAAATATCAAAAGAGCGATTATGTTTTTCCTTGACGGAAGAAGGCACACACACACGTTCAACAAACAAATCAAATTCTCCTCACCTCATTGCAATTTATTTGAATGTAACGAAAACAAAAATTTTATAAATAAATTTCATTGTTTTAAAAACACACACACAAAACAATGGACACAATGGAAAATGGTTAAAATACTATTTCTGTACCGAATTAGTCATTGAGAAACACACAAACTCTCGTTTCTATCACTGGGATTTTCCTTTACAATTTCTCTTTATCTCCTTTGTTCTTTGGCAATTGAAAATGACTCGTCTCTCTGCACACACACAAAACAAACTAGTTCAGACGTGATTATTTTCACTACCTGAATGACTGGATGAATCGTGCTTAATGATGAAAGATTAAAAGGGCGTATCTCCATTGATTTGTGAAATTATTACAAAAAAAAAATGATTACTCTGTTTTTGCCATTTTTTGAGAATATTTAGGAATCTGATAGAGATACGCCTTTTTTGTCCTAATTTATTGTATGGAGCTCTTGAAATTGTGTCGAAATGAAAGAATTGCGGTAAAAAGGGCGTATCTTCATTTATTTCAGAAATATTGAAAAAAAATTAAAATTTGGAATTTTTGGGAATATCGGCAATTAAGCGAGATAGAGCGATTTTGTTTGAATTCTTTTTTGTAGCTCTTGAAATTCTCTACAAAACCAGGAAGGCAAAAAGGGTGTATCTCCATTAGTTTTCAAAATATTCACCAACAACGCATATTTTTTCTCTCATTTTTTCAAAATATCTTAGAAACTAATGATAAAGAAACTAATAATAATAATAAAGAAAATATTAAAATTCTCTACAAAACCACTTTAAGTGGAAAAAGGCGTATCTCCGTCACTTTTTAGACACAAACAACTAGTTCAGACGTGATTATTTTCAATCACATAAATGACTCCAGTAAAACGAAAACTTTTGACTAAACTTTTTTTTTACATTGTTGTTTAAATTAGAGAAAAAACATGTGAGAAGAAATGTGACCGTAAACACCTGTGATTTTTTTTTCTCTTTATTTTTCTCGTTCGTTTCCTCCTGCAGAAGGGGGGGGGGGGGGGAGAGTGAGAGTCAGTGGAGATTGGGTTTCAGAGTAATGTGGAGTCGAAAAAAGAGAAAAAAAATGTAATTCGATTCCTATTTAACCTTAAGGTGCAACCCCCCACAATGTTGCCTTTCAGAGAAGAGAGAGTTTTTTTCATTGGAAAATATGTTGACTTGAATTGAAAAAAGAAAAAAAATAATGAATAACGAAATGAATAAATAAAAAAATACGCTTATAAACAGGTAAATTATCAAGTAGATAAACTACATCCTCTGAGAAAAAAATTCACTTCGGTATGCCAAAAAAAAAAAATTCTTGCCAAAAGAAAAGACGAAATTTAACGCTATTCAGAATTTTACTTGTTGAAATAATTTATGTTCTATGGAATAATGTTAAAGTAGTTCTACAATACGCAATGGATTCCTATAATGCGTTTAATACTGACGAAAAATGGAGAAGGTTTCTGCCCAATTCAGTTTATTTCGTGTAAACAGATTTTTTTAACGATTATTAACGTTTCTTCTGGTCAATAAGCTTTCTTCTGGTTTCAAATTATTTGGTTCAGGCACTTGTCAATTTTTCTCTCAGGGTAATTAATTAGATATATACATAAATAAACAGGTGGATAAATGAGTAATCAAAGAATTAAATAACTAAAAATCTATCTCTTTGAAAAATTAGATGTGCAATAAACTCATGAATAAGCAGAACTGTATGTACAGAGAATTTTAACACTTTTGTTATTTTTGTTTTTTATCAAAGGGTTTCCCCCAAAAAATTGATACCATGTATCTGGAATTTTGGTAGATAAATATATATATGTATATATTTATTACATTAGAAAATAAATGAACGTTTTTCTTGCATTAACGAAAAAAAAAATATTCATAAAATTTTTGGAGAGAGAATGTCTCCAAGAATAATGCAGATACGTCCTTTTTAATCTAAAATAGTTTGTACAGAATTTCAAGAGCTACAAAAAAAGAGGCTAGAGTGAAAAAGGTGTATATCCATTAGAGGGGAGATAAACAATCACACTTAGCATGGCTTTTGAAAGAAAGTCGCCAAGTACGCGATTTTGGACCTAATTTAAGTGGGCTAAGGAAGATTCGAAATCGTAGTGTAGCCCCAAGTACTCAGTGCAAACGGAAAAGTGTAAATTTCAAATTCAGTAGTAATAATAAAAAAACACAGGAGCCGAAACAAAAAATTAGAAAAATGTTCTTGGCTGTGCTCATATGGTTTGATAATATGGGCAGCTAAGAAAGTTTTTTGAATTTTTGTTACGGCTTCTGTTTATTTTCCTATTATTGCTACTGACTCCGAAATTTGCGCTTTTTCCTGTTTGCACTGAGTACTTGGGGTGTCATATATTTTGAGTAACTTAATTTTCAATTTTGGGACGTAGCTGTCAGCCGTATATAATAGCGTGGTAGCCCCTCGCGTGATTATATAGAGTAAAACACGCACTTGGCGAGAGACGCTAACGCATCTCCTGATTTTCTGAGATATTTAGCAAAAATTGATGGAGATCAGTAGTGAAGAGGTAAAATTTTTTGGTGATTCTTTTTAAGGGAGGGGGGGGGGGGTGGGCTGAGTGCGATAGCAAGATTTCTCTTTTAAAGCTTTTTTTCTGAAAAATTTCAAGAGCTACAAAAGAGACGTATATCCGTTATTTCCTGAGATATTTATCAAAAATTGATGCAATTTAGTTGTGAAGAGATGGAACGAGAAGAAATCTAATTTTTTCATCATTTATTCTTGGGAAATAATGGAGATACGCCGTTTTTATCCTCATCCACTTAAGTCTAGCAGAGAATTTGAAGAACTACAAAAAACTTCATATCTAAGTGGTCCACAAACCGCCTCTAACTCCCCCCTTTACTCATTAAGCTGTAGGGTTATTCACTGGCTTTGCTCTAGTAGTACACTTCATGTTACCTTAGACTTTCATGCTAAATATTTCATAAACATTATGTAATTATATGTTAAAGGCCACGGGCTGGGACTATACACCCCCAAGCGTTAAGCTAACGTAGTGAAATCTGTAAATATTTTTGTCTATGTGAAAATTTACTGATGTTAATATGGATTTTTAAATAGTGAATGTTAACTGCAAAAAAGAATTAGGGCAAGTAAAGGGCATCTCCCTTTTTCACCGAGATATTCTTCAAAAACTGATGAAATTCAGTAGTAAAGAATTGAAAAGGGAGAAATCATTTTTTTTACATTAATTGATGAAAATATCACAAAAACTAATGGAGATACGCCCTTTTTCCTCTAATCTACTTTCACAACTCTTAAAATCCTATACAAAAAGAAATCGCAAAACAAAAACGGCGTATCTCCACATTGAGGAGAAAAAGTGGTAAAAACTATCAAATATTTGTTTCATTGTCCTTAGAACATATTTTTTTTGAAATAATTGAACAAAACGTTGAATTCACTGTTTCGTTTTTATCCAAACTGTTGATTTGTTGGAATGACCAAAATTCAGTAAATCCAACAACTTTTTTTAATATTTCCAAAAGAATAAGTCCTAATAACCAAAGAAACAAATATTTGATCATTTGTACCACTTTTTTTTTTCTCTCGGTGCATCATCACTTCCCGTGATATTTGTCCTCGAAAGAATATCCGATCAATGTAACATTAATTTTCATAAACAAAAATTAACGCTGAAAGAAACAGTTGATTACGTTGATGCCATATTTACAATTGTTATCGCGTGTGTATTGCTCTCAGCAAATGGAAAATTGACACTTTCATAAAATGTTTTTCACAGTTTATATTTTTCTTCATAGAAATTGATAACCCGTTAATTCATCTGAAAATTAATAATAAAATATCATAATAAAAAAAAAATAGAAATTTAATTGACTGAAAAAAAGGCAATTTTTTTCAAAATTATTATCACTATTATCTTTTTATTTTAATTTTTTTTTTTTTTTTTTTCGGTTTTTTCGTGAATGAAGAGACTGCCAGAGAATGTTAAATTATAATGTGAGTGCTCGCGTTTTAATGGCTGCCGCGCCCCCGCGTGATATGCTCTAGCATCACGTCTCGCCAAGGCTCAATGACCTCAAACCTTTTGCTCCTCCGTGTGGTTTTAAATCGTTCTCTCTGGTTCGCGCGTCTCGATGACGTTATTAGCCCCCCTTTCTCCCCCCTCTCTCTCTCTCGCACGCTCTCGCTCTCTCTCTCTCTTGCTCTTTCTCTCAACGACATGTGCACGGCCATTTTGATTTGAAAAACGTGAACACCTTCTGGACCACGTGGCGGATGCTGCAATTATTCTTCATGAATTTTTTTTTAAACGAATTTATTGAAGGGAAGAATTTTTCTAATGGAATCGAATGAAAAGTTGAAAGAAAGATCGTTATATTTTAGATTAATTATTTTTTTCAATATCTCGGAAGCTGATGGAGATACGCCCTCTTTGCTTTGGAACTTTTTTGTAGAGAACTTTGAAAGTTGTAAAGATGGATTGAAGCAAAAAGGGCGTATCTCCATTAGTTTCCCAGCTGTTCACCAAGAATCATCGATGATTTTATTTTCTTGGAGTTTTTTGAGAATATCTCGGATACTAAACAAGATAGGGCGATTTTGCCTTTTTTTCCATCTAACTCTTGAAAATTCTCGATAAAACTACTTTAGCGGGAAAAGGGCGTATCTCCATTAGTCTCCGAGTATTCTCAACAATGAACGACCACTTTCGTGTTTTCGTTATTCTTCTGAAAATATTTTGGACTTGAAATAAGATGAAACGATGTTGCATCCATCTTTTTTTTTGTGATTCCCAAAATTCTTTCTCAAATCAGCTTAAGACATAAGAGGCGTATCTCCATTAATTACCTAGTTATTTTCAAAAAACAAATGACGAAATTCAGTAGTGAAAAAGCTAAACAGAAAAATCTATTTAGATAGATTAATTTGCCCTAATCCTTATTAGTACCTCCCGAAATTCACTACGCAACCATCTGAGGCCAAAAAGAGCGTATTTCCATTACACTGAGGAAGAAAATATTTTCTAGGAATACTGTGCAGTTTGCGTCAATCGAGAATTAGTCTGGGAAAGGATTTTTTTCGATTAAGGAATTAATGTTTTGCCCCTTATTCCCCAAGTCTGATTAGAATGAATTTGAACATGTTCGCATCAATTAATAAGATGGAGTGAATTTTTCGGAGTAAAGTTCCTGGGAAGTGCATTTCGGTTTTGATGCAAATTGAGTTATGTTTGAAACAAAATTTCATATTTCACGCAAATACATCATCATTTGACGAAGATTCCACATGAAAATATTTATGGCAAATATGATCAAGATTGAATCAATGCAGGAGGTAAATTCGGTCAAATAATTGTTTATTTATCGTTAACAGTTAGCGAAAGCTAATAACAAGAAATGAGTACTGATCTAGTGTTATTTCAAACTAAAATAAATTAATATTAATAGAAATAGGTATTCATTTCTCTCAATTAAGTCCTCTAATTTCCTTATACAGTTCGTCGCAAATGAGAAAGTGGTCTTGTCGCAAAATTATTTTTATTCCGAGAAAATACTTTTTTCCCTCAGTGTGATTTCCGAGATATTTATTTTTAAAAAAGCGAGATAAGTCCTTTTTTCCGTCATTTGTTTCAAATATCTTGGAAACTAAGCGAGATACGCTCTTTTTGCCCCAACCCCTTCTTATATCTCTCAAAATGCTCTAAAAAAACACCTCATAGTAAAAAGAGCATATCTCCATCAATTCTCAAGATTTCCTCAAAAATACACTCTAAAATCCATCCCCCCCCCCTCCCCTTTGATACTTGTCACCTCAGAATTCAAGAAAATCAATAAAAGAATAAAAATTCCCAAGTCACAAAGGTTATGACAGTCTATTGTGACCTTCTTATCGTCACTCAGTACAAAGTGCAATGAGAGAAGAAAAGTTAAATTGTGTCGATGTGCATAGGACACAAATGTCCCCCACCTCCCCCCTCCCCCACTTTCATCTGTCGATTTTCCCGGCCGTTAATCACCCCCAGGACTCTACCGTCATGTAAATCTTTTCCACCCCCCCCCCCCAAAAAAAGTTGACAATACTCTTCACGCAACCCCCCCCCCCCCCCCCCCCACCTTCTCTTCAATACTTTCGCTCACACGTACCATAAGAGTCATTGTGAGCGCACGAGGGGGCTTCGACCCCCCCCCCCTCCCCCACAGTCTCATTTTACCTTTTACGTTCTTTTTCCCCCCATAGTGCCATGTGCCACATTAGAAGCAGAGTCACCCCGTGTCGAGTCGACCTGACGCGTGCCAAACGACTAACAATGCACGGAGATTCGCATTCGGCGTGTGTCAACTTTCTTCCTCTCTAGCCCCCTTCCCCCTTTTCACGTTTATCCGTGAAAAATATTCCTGAGAGTCTTCAATGGTTTGGAGAGTGTAAGAGGGGGCTTGGGGGAGGGGGGGGGGTGTGGGGAATATAGGGGTTTTCCCCTTCCCGCATCAATACCGGTTGCAGATGATGGGAAGCGAGTGGACGTGTGGATATTTTTAGTTCAATAATATATTTCGAAGGGTGAATTGTTTGTAGAAAGTAGTACAGTGTTGAAAATCTCGGGTAAGATCTGGAGAATTTGGGAAAAATTGGGAATTTTATGATTTTGGGGAAGAGAATTTTTTTTGGTGAATTTGCGGTTTTTCTTGGAGATATGTCCTTTTTGTTCTGAGGTGTATTGGAGAGAATTTTTTTGGGGGGAGGGGGAGGCAGACAAAACGGTTGAGGGAGGGGGGAAGCTTGCTCCATCCCGCTCAGTTTCAAAGATATTTTCGGAAAATGACAATAAAAAGGAAGTTCATCAAAAAATGTCCTTTCCAGAATTATTAAGCCTTAGGTTAAGATAGTATTCCAGAATACGGTCGATGAAACAGAAAAAAATAAGGATTGCTAGGTTTCATTTCCAATAAATTGCTGATAATCCGAGGAAAACGTGCTTTAATCTATCCGTACAAGTGATTGAACTATTCGAAAGTCATATCCTCAGCTTGTGAATGTAATTTTTTTTGTTTCTCGATTTTTTTGCACTACCAATCTTCTATCATATGCATGAGATAGAGAGGGAGGCAAATAGTTACGACTACCTTCTGATTAAAATTTCTCAATAACTACACGGTGGATTGAATATTCTCTTCTTCTATTATGTAGTTAAATTGCTGTTCTCTTCGCCAATTGTTTTTGAATAATGGATCAACCCCGTGGATTTTTAGTAATCTCGTTATTTCTGTCCGATTTAGAGTGTTTCATCCCCACCAGCAGAATTTCCAGTAACTTTGATAATTCATATCTCATAAACTGGATGGACAAAAATTATGAAAAAATTCAAGAAAATGTAAAAAAAATATCATCTTTGATACGGCATAAAAGAAAGCAAGGGTTAACCGTTCTTCGGTTCGTTGTGATACTAACATAATAAATTAACAAGGTGATAAAAGAAAACAAAAAACCTCAAAAATCTTGGAAATTGATGGAGATACGCCCTTTTTCCCTTAACCCATGTTTTTAACTTGCGAAATTTCACCGTGAAGAAAATTGTGAAATTCTTTAAGGTAAAATTGCTCTATCTCCCTTATTTTCTGAAATATTCACTGGAAAACGAGTGAAAAAAATAGGCTCCCCTATTTCAACCCTTCATCACTGAATGTTGGATAAATATTTCAGCCATTCTTTATAAATAGCGCAGAAAATAATGAAGATACGCCCTTTTACCTCTTAACAACTAGATTATCCATCAAAAAATATAATTTCCAGACCTATAAAACTTCAATTTCACGGATGAATAAATTAATTTAGAAAAACACGATAAACCTCCTCAAATATCTCGAAAACTGATGGAGATACAACTTTGTCCCCTTAATCCATCTTCCTAACTTTTAAAATGTTTCCCCAAAAAAAATGTAAAGTTCTCTAGGGCAAAATCGCTTCATCTCTCTTATTTTCTGGCATATTCACCAGAAAACGAATGAAAAAAAATTGTCTTTTCTATTTTAATTCCTCATTACTGAATTTTATAGACATTTTTATCCAATTTTCATAAATATCTCAGACAATAATGGAGATGCGCCCTTTCACCTCTTCACCACTGAATTATTCATCGAAAATTGTAATTTCCAGAATTATCAAACTTCAATTCTATAAATTAATACCGGTGATAGCCCCAGTTTCTGACAGTGCCCCAGTAACTGACAGTTTTTGTAAATTCCTCAATTATATTTAAATGTACAATATGTTGTTCAATATTCCAATTGTCGAACTCACTCAGTGCAACAAATATGTATTAATATCATGAAATTACATGCAATTAAAAAATAATTGTTGCCTTCAATTCATGCTGTCAGAAACTAGCTCTAAAGTGTCAGAAACCGGGTACACCATGAAAAATTATTCAAAAAATGGAAAAAAAAACATAAGAAACTAATGAATTTTCTCTTTGCTCTTGATTTTTTAGGGTGCAGTGAGGACGAAACGAGCGCAGAAGTTGCTGAGGTGGGCGGTTGCGCGTCAGGTGGGGCAAATTCGAGTGAGGGTGGCTCAGCCAAACAGGACGAGAGGTGTCCACAGTGTGGTATACATTGCCGTAACATTCATGTTCTTCAGCTCCATCTTGAGGACGCCCACAAATCGTCATTCGTTATTGATAAACACGATTTAGGAGCTCAATTTTCTCAAGTTGTGAGTCAAATCTTCATGTTTTTTTTTCTCTTTTTTTTTCGACACTTGAATCATCATAATGAAATTAGTACAAATCACACAATTTCTTGGACTTTTTTTAAAACAAATTGATTATTATAACAAACATATTTTAAAAATTTGCATTCCTAGTGTTTTTAATTTTTTACATCTGCACAGGATAACACGACCAATAGATAGACACCGACCAAAAGATGAACAGTTCCTTTTATCGAGAGCTATGTGAATAATTGAATGATTATTATATTTCGCTCCTTAATTACTGATTGTAACAATCGTATACACTGAGAAAACAAAAAGTGGTAAAAACTATCAAATATTTGTTCCATTGATGCTTAGCAGATATTTAATTAAGTAGTAGAAATGATTTTAAAGAAGTAGTTGAATTCATTAAATTTTGTTTATTCAAACAATTAATTTGTTTGAAAGGAATCAAATTCGAGCAGTTGATTTGTTTGAGGATATCCAAATAGTTCTGATGATCTATTTTTTTTCTCAATTCTGGTCACTTTCGATACAGTAGCGTGAGGTGATTTTCTTAAAATTTACTTTACACCATATTACCTGGCACAAATCAAGCCAAAAATAATTTTTGAAAAAAACTAAATTAACATTAGAATATTCATGATAACTTAGAAAAATAAAAAACAAAAGTAGATCATTTGGACCTGCTACTTAGATATCCTTGAACCATTTAAGTCGTATGAACAAGATTTAGTGAATTCAATGACTTTTTTAATTATTTCAAGAAAATATTTGCTAAGTACCAATGGAACAAATAGTTGTTTCTACCACTTTTTTTTTCTCAGTACCGATTCATGCACTATCGATCATATATCGGTTGGTCAAGAAAGAAATTTATGATCATAGTACTGCGAATATGCTACTGTCTATCTATTGGGGGTCTGAGTTATATTCCAGTCTTTTCCCAATTTCCATTAATTATGTCTTCATTATTCAAATTAAATTGATTTGAAATTGGGGTGAGCGAATACTTCGAAACAACGAATAATTCGGAGTGAATCGAATAGAAATATTCAATTCGATCTTCGAATCGAATAACTGCAAATCCGAATATTCCTATTCGAAATTCCAAAATTCGATTCAAAATTCGAGTATTCAAAAATTCGATCCGAAATTCAATTTTCAATTCGAAAATTCCCTTAATCGATGCATTGGGGTATTGATTGTTGGTCGTGTACCTATATCGATATGTCCACTCAGTCGATCTTTCATCGGTCAATGGTCGATATGAATTTTGAAATCTTTTAAAAAACGAAAATTATTGACTTGAATTCATCACCTGTTCAAGTCGATTTATCTCCTTTTTCTAAAAGATTTCAGGAATTTTATCGACCATTGACCGATTAAAGATCGACTGAATGAACATATCGATATAGGTAATCAACGGGTCCGCTAGAATCGATTCAAAATTCGAATATTCAAAAGTTCGATCCGAAATTCGATTCTCAATTCGAAAATTCGATTTTGAATTAGGGGTGAACGAATACCTCTCGAATCGAATCTAATTGTGAAATTCGAGTGGATTTCCGAATCATATAATTAGATTTTCGGATACTCGATTCAAAAATTAAATATTAGATTTTCAAATCGGACTCGATTTGACAATCGAATCGAATTTCACTATTCGATTCGATTCAAGAGGTATTCCTAATTTTCTCATCCCTAATTTTAAATTTTGTTTATTACATATTTTTCCATGTGTCGCTGTCTTCTGCAGTTTTTCTACGTGATTTGCCTATTTCATACACGACAAAAAACTCTAACTTTTGCTGAGGGGGTCTTCTCACTTTACAATTTTCAAAAAAATATATATTTTTTTTAATTCGTCATTGAAGATGCGAATTGACATTATGAACAAGTTGAAGGCATACTCTCTGGTGCAGATATCGCTGATTGAGCACAAGTAACATTTTATGCGATTTTACATTTAAAGAACTTCTAAACGCGTTTGCCTCGAAACAACTTTTCTTGACAGCTTGTTGATAAAATCTTCGAAACTACTGAACCGATCTTCATGAAATTTTGAGCATATGTCATCTACTACTATAGCTATAAGCGCACATCATACGATTTTGGATATAAACAAAGATGATAAAAGGGTGGAAGTTTTTGGGAAGAGCCAAAAAAAAATAGGATTTTTTTCACGGTTTGTGGCAAAAAAAATGGTAAATATCAGAATTTACAAAACTCCGTGATATGCGCTATAGCTCTAGTAATGAAGAATATGTCCTCAAAATTTCATAAGGATCAGTTCAGTAGTTTCAAAGATTTTAACATCAAGTTGTCAAAAAACGTTGTTTTTAGAAAAACGCATTCAAGGGTTCTTTAAATGAAAAATCGTAGAAGATCGTACTTGTGCCCAATCAGTGATATCTGTACCATAGAGTATACTCTCTACTTATTCATAATGTTCATTCGCATCTGAAATAGAAAATTTTGAAAAAAAATATTTTTTGAATTCATTTTTTCAAAATAATTTCTACATTAAAAGGAAAAAAAAAATTGTCAGATGTCTGCTATTTTTAGTGTCATATTAAATCTTTTTTTTCTCATTCATAGTTTGTGGAATGTGAAAAAAAAAAAATCTCGATTGATTATATCTAATTCCTGTGTTTTTTCCTTAATTTCAGTCGTGCAAAGTCTGCAGTAAAACCTTCGCAAACGTCTACCGCTTGCAAAGGCACATGATTAGCCATGACGAGAGCGCAGTTTTGCGCAAATTCAAGTGCCCACACTGTGAAAAAGCGTTCAAATTTAAGCATCACTTGAAGGTAAATAATTTTTTTTTCAAAAACGAAACAATTATTCAATTAATTTCCTCACAATTCCATTTGTTCTCCAATTTTGTTTTGTTTTTTTTCGCTAATATCTCGTAAACTAGTGGAAATACGCTCCTTATGTCCGAGAATGGTTTTGTAGAGAATTTCAAGAGCTACACTAAGGATTAGGGGAAAAAAGGCATATCTCCATTAGTTTCCCAAGAGATGACAATCAGGAGAAATATATTTTTTTATCATTCGTTCTTGGAGAATATCACGGTGAATAATGAAAATATCTCTCTTTTATTCTAATAACAGCCGGATGATCTAATATAAACGGAGCCATAAAAAAGAAAGAAGATGTTCTAATATACTTTTGTAGAGAATTTTGAGAGTTACAAGAGAAGATCCGGGTCAAATTGCTCTATCTCGCTTATTTTCTGAAATATTCTCCGGAAACAAGAGACTAAAATCAATAAAATTGATAATCTCAATTTTTTTCTACCAATTTTTCTGAAATATCTCGAAATCTAAGCGAGAAACGATGATTCTCCCTCAATCCATTTTTGTAGCTATCAAAGTTCCTTAAAAAGACACTCAAGGCTATAATAATTGTATCTCCTCAATTTTCTTTCTCAAAACAAGTGGATAATAGTATTGCTTTCCAACTGATATAGCTTTTTCTGCTAATACTTCAGCAATATGCTTCCGAATGGAAGTCATACAACTTTTTTTTTAAACCATCATCGAAATATGAAATTTCGAAAAGTTTATTGAAATGGCAATAACTTGAGAACTAATCATGCAAATAAGCTCAAAATTCACAGGCATCTAACTGATACAACTCTCGAGATAATATATGAGTATAAATAACATCAGTTCAATAGTTTCCAGAAATTCCATTAAAAACTGATTTTTTGAAAAATGGACATATCTCAAACAGCATCTATCGGATTCTCTTCACATAAGGCTTAAAGAATAGAATTCGTCAAGAGAAAGTTTTCCACAAAATATGAAATTTTTCTATAAAACCGTTTTGCTGTAATTGAGACTTTTATGCACATACAGCCATCCACACACACTCAGACATGAATTAAAAATATCATTATCTCTATTTTCATAATTTCAAGCACCTTCTATTAAGAAAATTATTATCCAAAATTCTGATGATAACATAGCTTCCATTCGAAAGCAAAAAGACCAGCACCCCCTGGAACTAAAAAACAATTCACAATTTCTTTTTCCAGGAACACCTCCGCATTCACAGCGGCGAGAAGCCCTTCCAATGCAACAACTGCGGCAAGCGTTTTTCCCATTCTGGCTCGTACTCCAGCCACATGACATCGAAGAAGTGCCTGATAGTAAACCTGAAAAAGTCCCGTACCCAAAGCAGTGTAACGCCCGATCGAACCCCGAAAAAGGCTCCACCACCTACTCCACCAGCCCAACGTTCCCGTGACTTAGACCTACAATCCAACAACAACACATTTCTCCCAATTCTTCCCAAGCTTTCACCGTCCGATTACCAGGATCTCCATCGTGACCCAAGTATCTACGACATGCCAACCCTTTTACCGCAAATGATGGGCCTAGGAAACTATTTTCTCCAATCGTCAATCGGTAAAATCCTCAATCAACTCCACAACAAGCGGCTCGACGAGATAACCGAGCAATTCGAGGGTAACAGAGAGAGCCAATCGCCTTTAACCGGTGACTCAGAGGAAAAATATTCGCCAAACAATTCGCAGGGTCTTGATGCTGTTCGTCGAATACTAGAAACCGTTAATACGTCAGTAACGAAACAATTGCTCGAGGCTAATGTACGTAAATTGACGACATCACCAGTTACAATAAAACGCGAGTACGATGATGACTATCAAGACAGTGAAATGTCCGGTGAAACATCGAATTATCAAGATTGGCAGTCGGTTGATCAGTGCGATTCACAGAGCGAGGGACTAGCAGCAAAATTGGAGGATGCGAGTCAGTCTTCAGTTACTGCTAAAAATCCCTACAAAAGAAAGGCAGAGGATCTTGGGCAAGAGTCGTCAGTTGACACTGACGATGAGGACGATAGTCTCAAAGGACATCAGGGCGAAGCTGCCAGAAGAGTACGTGCGCGTTCGCTAATCGACGAAGAGCAGCTTGCTGTGCTAAAAGGCTACTATCAGATAAATCCACGACCAAAAAAAGAGGAGATCGTCATGATTGCCAATTACATTAATTTCCCAACGCGGGTTGTTCAGGTGTGGTTTCAAAATTCACGGGCACGTGACAGGAGAGAATCGAAAATACCAGCGCTATTACCATTGGGCGCTATTGCGAATGGAGCTATTGCCATTGCCGTTGAACAGCCGCTGGATCTTTCGAAGAAGGAGGCTGTTGTTGAAGTGAAGAAGGAGGAGGAGAGGAGGGAGAATTGCAGTGAGGGAGTTGTGGCAGGAGGAGGAGGAGGGGGAGGGGGAGAGGGCCGGGAGGATCAGGAGGAGGTGCCGCTTGTTATTGATGAGGAAACAGTTGATTCTGGGGATATTAAGAAGGAAGTCAATGCTGTTGTTGATGTTGTTACGGTGAGTTCTGGGAGATTTATTTGGTTGGATGAGAAACAAAGGGGCATAAGTGATAGGGATAAGGATAGTACTTACGCTCTTTTGATTATTAGAAACAATTTTGGATTATCGGGGTTTTTGAGGTGAGAGGGGAGGGAGGGAGAAAGAGTGGTTTTGAGATAATGCTTTTTTGGAGGGGTTTTGAGAGCTCAATAAAGACACTAGGGGAAAATGGCATATCTCACTTCGTGTAGGTGATTTTCACGAAAAATTGATGATCAAATTGAGAGTATTCAATGGTTTCTTTGAGAACATCTTGGAAAGTAAACGGAATAGAGCAATTTTGTCTCAGTTCTTTTTGGTAGTGATTGAAATTCTCTACAAAGATAGATGAAGACAAAATTACTCTATCTTGCTTAGTTTCTAAGATATTTAACAAAAATGAAGGATTAACAAATCTGTCTTGTTGGTTTGCTGAATTTTGACGTTAGTTTTTGGTGCATGTCTTGGAAATTAAGCGAGATAGAGCGATTTCGCCCCTATCTTTTTTTTGAGCTCTTGAAATTCTCAACAAAGAAGGATTAGGGTATAATCATAATAACAAATACCTTTTCACTGAATTATTCAATGAAAATTTACTCCGGTTTACCCTTAATAAACATTTCATTTTTTTTCCAACAGCAAAGTCCATCCAGAAGTCATGGGAAGAGTGAACGTGAGAGGCCAGCGTCAACAGAAGCACCAGCATTTACTGAAAATGAACAGGAAGGTGTTTACGTTTGTGATCAGTGCGACAAGACATTCTCAAAGCACAGCTCATTAGCTAGACACAAGTATGAACATTCCGGTGAGTAGAAAAATGTCCTAAAATGAAATCATGACACCTGATATTCCATGAGAAACCTGAAAATCCAAGATTCCGAACTTTTCAGACAAATTAATTTTATTTTTTCACCAGTTTTGTTCAAATATCTTGGAAACTAATGGAGGTACGCTTTTTTTTAGCTCGAATCATTTTTTGTAAAAATTTTTGAGAGCCACAAGAAAGGATTCAAGCGAAATTGCTCTATCCCGTTTAGTTTCTAAGATATTTTCAAACAACTATTACCAAAATTCAGTGAATTCAGAAAATCCACTTTTTATCATTCATCTTTTCCTTCAATTTTTCGAAAATTAAGCGAAATACGGCTTTTTCATTAGAAAAAAACTTTTTTTGTATCAAATTTTTAGTACTATGAAAAAAGTATTCGATCTGCATCATTCTATTTCACTTCGTTTTCCAAAAATCTTCCGAAAAATGAGGACAAAATTAATTCAATCCACAAAATTCATTTTTCTTATCATTCATTGTTTCCAAATATTTCGAAAATTGAGTGAGATATGCCTTTTCTACCCTAAGATGCTTTCTTCCACAATTTCCTAAGATGAAAGGTATCCATGGAAAATTGGTCTATCTCGCTTATTTTCCAAGATATCATTTATAAAAGATTGACAATAAAATAAGACAAATTTCTGCAAAAAATTGCAAAATCAAAAAATTTGATTTAAAAATCCCAATTAATTAAATTTTATTAATTCAACAGGACAAAGACCATACAAATGTGAAGAATGTCCACGTGCCTTCAAGCACAAGCATCATTTGACTGAGCACAAGCGTTTGCACACAGGTGAAAAACCATTTCAGTGCTCAAAGTGCCTAAAACGTTTCTCACACTCTGGATCATACAGCCAACACATGAATCATCGTTATTCCTACTGCAAGCCCTACAGAGAATAATAATAGAGGAGTAAATTGATTATTTTCTTCCTTGAAAAAGAGAAAAAAAAACGTAAAAAGTGCTCAGACCCACTGTGACCTAAAAGAAAAATTCAAGTATGTATGAATCGAAGAAAAGAAGGATTTAATTAAAAGAAAAAAAAGGATGAAAAAGAAATCGAAAAAATCGAAAAACGTGAATTTTTCAAATAAATTGTGAAATAATTGAAAAATTCATTAGCATTTAGATGTTCTGAGATTAATTATAATGCAGGATATTAATTGAAGCATCACATTACAACGATCGTACGCTCTTTTGAGTGTAAAACTCAATTTATTTCCATTAAAATAAAAAAATGAAAAAAAAGCGATCAAAAACCATTGATTAAAATAATTAAAATAATAATAATAAAAATAAAAAACGTTGAACAATAATTAAAAGGCCTCAATACGAGTTTAACGAAAAAAAAAAACAAAGATTGAAAATTTATAAACAACACGTAACGGTACCAAAAATACATAATGCAATAATCTATTATACATAAAGTATATAATATACATAATATTTTATTATTTTTATTAAAAAAAAAAGGAAAAACAATTGATAAGATGAAGAAAAAAAATTTAAAATATTATATATACCATGACAATAAGAAAATTAAATGATGAAACTAAATAAAAAATGTACAAATTTGTTAGCCACGTCCACTTTTCGCGGAATGTGAGATTAATTATTGTGGTTGAATTACAAATTAATGAAAATTCAATTAGTTCAATTCAGTAGTGAAAAAAGTAAAATAAAAAAAAATCGGTTTTTTGTCGTTTTTTGAGGATATTTCGGAAACTAATGGAGATACGCTCTTTTTTTTCTGAGGTGGGTTTTTAGAGGACTTCAAGAGCTAGAGAAAAGGATTCGGGCAAAATTATCTCGCTTAGTTTCCGAGATATTCACCAAAAACTAATGTAAAAATTTATTAAATCGCCAAAATCCATTTTTTATCATTTATTTTCTTAGAATATCTCGGAAAATAAGCGAGATAGGGCAATTTAACCTTCAATCCTTTTTTGTAGCGAATTTCAAAATCTAGCAACCAGTTCGAGGATAAAAAGGGCGTATCTCCATCAATTTCCGAAATATTTTTGAAAAATGGAACGAAAAAAAACTCGTTTTATTAAATTTTTTACATTATTATTCTTTTAATTCGTTTTCTAAAATATTTCGGTAAATAAGCAAGATAGAGCAATTTCATTCGAACCATTTTTTTTAGTTCTTGAAATTCTCCACAGAACCGTCTTAGTGCAAAAAGGTCGTATCTTCATTAGTTTCCGAGATATTAAAAAAAAAACGAATTCCCCAAAAAATCGAATTCTTTTCTGTATTTTATCTTTTCTCCTACTGAATTAAAATTTTGCTTGTGTCAGTGAACAATTTAAAGAGACAAGAGAGAGTGGAAGGACGTGGAGAGATGATAGAAAATTAATTACGAGATTATAGCTGGCTAGTTGTACGTTCTGATGCACAGAGAATGAGATTTTCTAATTTTTTTTAATTTTTAGTTTTTAGCTCATTTTATTAGAGTCAATAAAATTGTTTTAATTTCTGATTTATGAAATTTTTTTGTTGTGGATAATTGAAGCTATAAAAAAGGTCATTACAGGAATTTTTCCTATTTTTTGAAGAAAAATTTCTATTTTTTCTCTGTGCATAAACCGAAAAACGTGCAAATTTTTCGAGAAAAAAAAACGTGAAAAACAATTCGAATTAAGATTATAAAAAAAGTAGTTCATAAATATTATGTTTAGAAGAACGTTTTAAAGCTTAAAAAAGAAAAACTGATTATTTAGTGGTCGATTCGTTTGTCCAGTAGCTCAAGATTTAGCTAAAAATAAAAAGAAAAGCCCAAAGACAACGAAAAAAAAAAGAATCAGAAAAAAACACTTCCATGACATTTTTAATAATATTATTTCTTTTTTTAATGAAAAAATCGCAGGTTATTTGACAGACATTCCTAATTACAATTTTTTTTTATCTTCTCATAGTCAATGAGAATAAAACCTTTTTAACGAAATGAATGCAAGACTATCGAGCTTCAAGCATTTTTTAATTAATAAAAAAAAAAGTAAAAAAAAAACGAAGAAAAACCGTAAATTTAAAGATTTAAAGTAAAAAGCGTGTAATGATTACAATTAATTATTATTAATGAAAAAATGGGGATTTTGTGAATTGTGCAAATTTAGTTGATTGTAATTATTTTTTACGTACTTATGAGAGTGAGAGAGAGAGAGATCCTCGTTTTTAATTCATTTTCTTTTTCATTTTATTATTATTGTTTTTTTTTGTATTATTTCATTTTTTTGGTAATTTTTAACGTTACATTCCGTGAATGAAATGAATTGAGAATTTTCGGGTGATAATAAAATTTATGGATTTTCAAAATTGAGAATTTCAGAAGAGTGAGCGGGAAATTTGAAATAGAGCGGTATTCTAATACAATTTTTTTGAAGTAAAAAGGTGAAAAATTGTACTTTTTTAGTTGTTCTCTGAGAATATTTCAGGAATTAATGGAGATACGCTTTTTTTGCACTAAGATTTTTTTTTGTAGAGAATTTGAAAAGATTCGGAAAAAATGACGCTATCCCGCTTATTTTCCGAGATATTCTCAAAAAAAACTAATGAAATTTAGTAGTGGAGAGATAAAATTACATAAATCCTCTTTTTTTTTCGTAATTTTTCCCAAATATTTCCAGAATTAAGTGAGATAGGGTGATTTTACCGTAATCCTTTTTCGCAGTTCTTAGAATTCTCTACAAAAAAGTATTGAGCCAAAATCGCTCTATCCCGTTTAGTTTCCGAGATATTCTATCCAAAATGCCGAAAAATAGACCTTTTCCCTATTTCACCTTTTTCACTTTAATAATTAATTTTCCTAATTATCCCCAAAAATCATTGAAAAGTCAACTACTCATTTTTTCAATCCTCCCCCCCCCCCCTCCCCACTTAAAATCACCCCTTTTCTCCACCTAAATCCGAAAAATTCAAAAAATTTAATTATTTCCCGCAAAAAAAAAAAAATTCTCTCGCGCATTTTTCTTTATTCGTGCAATCTTATTTTTGTTAATTAACTATAAATTTAAAAAAATTAACGGTGGATTCTCTCGCAATAAATATTATTCATCCACTCGATCTTCAATCGATTGAATGAAACAAAGAAAAGAAAAAAAAGCTAATTCGAAACGAAATGAAAATTAAATAAAGAGTTGAGAAAAAAATTATTAAGGTATGATATTAAATGCTTCCATTTATTGTACTATTACGATATTAATTAAGGAAGAAAAAAAACAAGAAGAAAATAAATGAGGTAAAAAATAAAAAATAAACAATCTATATAATTTTATTAATTCCTGGACGTAATTAAAATGAGAGGGAGGGGGGGGGGGGAGAAAAATTATATATGTATATTTAAAAAATCGTCCAGCATGATTAATTAAATAAAAAATTGACGATAATAATGATAATACTCGAGAATGTATTTTATAACAATTTATTCGTCTCATTTTTTTATTTACACAAAATGAAAAATAAATAAATAAAATTAAAGAAAAAGTACAGTGATAAATGATATTGTTATCTATAAAAAGGAAATAATAATAATAATGAAATTATGTAAAACTGCGGCTATTGGCCATAAAACGAGTGCTATTCCTCAGAAAAATTCACGAAAAAAAATAGTAAATAAAAAGAAAAGGTAAAAAATGAAAGATTGAGAGAACTATTAAATAGTAATGATAATAATTCACGAAAAAAAATTGTACTTCCTCATTTTTCCGTAGAAGCTTCGGTTATCCGCGATAGGCATCGTGTTTATGTACGCTGAAAATTAAAAAAAAAAAAGAAAAAAAAATATGCGAACAATATTAAAATGCAGAATGATGCTAATACTCTTTATTATAGTGTTAACACTTAAGAAATATATTTTTATATAATTATAATAATAATATTATATACTGAATGGCGGGGCAGATATAATACAGATGAAAAAAAAAAACAGCAATGGTCGTAATTTTTTGGTATTTTATAAGCCAATTATAAGCACCTGAATATTTTAATTAAATTTTTATTAAAAAATTTATTGCAGTAAAATAAATCTGATTTTTGTAAATTGTTATGAATTATTAACAATTTTTAATCATGATTAATGATGATTGTAGGATTAATTAACGATCATTAATGACAATTAACAGTTATTATTAGTAATTAATGATGATGAATAAAAACTAATGAAGATGAATCTTTATTAATTGTGATTAATGATGATTAACAATGATCAATGATGATTAATCATTATCAATAATTGTTAATAATTAATAACCAAATAATTTTTCATAAAAATGGAAATTATGACTTTTTGTTCATTAAATTCAAAATATTTCCAAAAATAATTAATAATAACTCGTGAACTAGCAGATAATGACAATAATGATACAATTTTTGAAGATGCTTTCGTAATACCAATAAAATAAATGAAAATTATTGGAAAGCGAATGTTCAAGGAAGATTTAAGAAAAAAAAAGATAATAAATAATAATAAATAAAAAAAAGTGAATTTTTACGAATTGTTGAAGCAACGACTTAAATAAAGCACCATACGATGCCTTCCGTGAACGACCGAGCTTGCCTAGTTGCTAAAAATACCAGAAAAAAGCGAAAAAAAATAAATAAATAATGAAATAGTAAAGAATACGACGGAAATTTATATGTAAAAGAAAAATGAAAATAATAATAATACTATTGAGATTAATTAAAATGAAAAAATGTCTCAATTCCTTTTTTTTTTTACACTAATGCGCAGTAATAAACTGGTGGTTATGCAATTGAGCTTTCCATGATTAATAATTTAAGAGAGAAAAAAATAAAATTATGCAGGATTTAACAATTAAATTAAATTAAATTAAATAATTAATTATGAAAAAAAACAAAATTATTGAGTAACAGGAAAAAAAATGGGATTTGTAAATAAATACTGGGAATACGTCAGACAATAATATACCGCTGTTTCACTCTAGATTAAATGGAAAATAAAAAAAATTAATAGAAATGTAGATTTAAATGAAAAGAAGAAAAAGAACGACATTAAGTATACACACGTAAACGTAAAGAGATGATTGAATTGAAAAGAATTAATTAGGTCATTAAGAGGAAGAGAATTTTTCTTTGAGTTTTCGGGGATTAGATGGAATTCGGAGCGCAAAATGGTTTGATTTAATGTGGCAGTTTAATTGATTCGTGAAAAAGAGGTAAAATGAAATAAGTTGACTTTCCACTTTTTTGGGGAAATTATCTCGAAAATTAATGGAGATACGCCCTCTTTGGTCTTGAGCCATTTTTGTAGAGCATTTCAAGAGTTAAAGGAGTGAATTAGGGCGAAATCGCTCTATCTCGTTTATTTTCCGTGATATTTTCGAAAGATTGATGACGAAATTCAATATTTTAAGAGGTAAAAATGGAAAATTCGATTTTCTCGATAGTTTTTGGAAAATATCACTGGAACTAATGGAGATACGTCCTTTTTGCCATAATTGTGGTCTGTAGCTCTTGAAATTCTCCATAAAAAAGGATTGCAGTGAAATCGCCTTAGCTCGCTTAGTTTCCGAAATATGCGCCAACAATGACGAAATCTAATAAAAACGAGGTAAAACGAAAATTCGATTTTTTCAATTGTTTTTTGAAAATATTTCGGAAACTGATGGAGATACGTCTTTTTTGCCCTAAGAACGTTTTTTAGAACATATGAAGAAGTGAGAAAAAGGATGCATGTGAAATTGTTGTATCTCGCTTATATTCCACGATATTTTCAGAAAATTAGCGACAAAAATCATATTAAAAAAGCGGTGAAACAGGAAAATCTGACTTTTTCAATATTTTTCAAAAAATATCTTGGAAATCAATAGAGATAGGCTCTTTCTACCTCAATCCATTTTTGTACAAGATTTCGAGAGCTACAAGAAGAGATTGGGATAGAAGATACGTATCTCCATTATTTATCGAGATATTCAAGAAAAATAGCGAAGAAAAACGAGTTCCCGTGTTTGATGATTTTTTTGTGAGTCTTGAGATGAAAATACCTCCTCATTCCATTTAATTGATTTTGAGTGAATATAATACAATAGAACGTACTAAACAAAACGTGATGTATCGAAAAAAAACAAAAAAAAAAAAAAACAGGAAAAAAGACAATTTTTCTGTTAAATTTAATGTTTCGAAAAAAAGAGATTAAGGAATTTAGTGTTTTGGTGAAGGAAAAAGCAACAAAAAAGAACAAAATTGCAATAAAATTTACACTATTTTGCAAACTCTTTTTTTAACAATTCGATAAAAAAATCAAAATTTTAATGGCAAAAAAAAATTTAATTTGCCATTAAACTTTCGAAAAATTCCATCGATTCGAAAAAACCGAAAAAAAACATTTACAGAGAAAATAATTAATAATTAATGATTATTATATTGTGACAAAGTTCCATCCATAATAAATTAACGAGAAATTAATAAAGAAAAAAAAGTAATCGAAAATAATAATGATAATTAAAAAATAATAATATTAATTATAATATTAATAATAATAATAATAATAACAATAATGATTATAAATATAATACAGTTGGGCCGACTATTCCGCCAGTTCGTGCCTTTTTTCTGCAGGGAGCGTGTGGTCTTTTTCGAATTCTGATTCAGTGTATTAGCCACTGTGTGAGTGATTTAATGCAGGAATTTGAATTAAAAAAGGGAAAAAAATCGAAAGAAAAAAAAATTAAACAAGAAAAAAAAACTAAGATAATAATAAAAATTATAAATGTGTAATCTTAATTAACTGTGAGCCAATGAATGCCAAATTGAATGCATTTTTATTTCAATTTCGATTTTTCAATTTAAATCACAAAAAAAATCGAATTTTGCATGTTGATGAAAATTTCGAATTTTTCATGAATTGATTTTTCACGTGAAAAAAAATTGGCAGATTTAAAAAAAAATCGTATGATTGATTAATTAATTGTAATGATGCAAGTAGATTATTATTTAAATTTTAAGTGAAGAATAAATGAATAATTTTTAATTAAACAATATTTTTCCATGGATTCTAATGCGGCTATGAAAAATAGATGAAAAAAAATGACAAATTTAATGAGCAAAGGAAGAAAAATTGGATCTGAATTTTTTCTTTAATCTCTGTACATTGTTTCATTCCACTGCAGATTTTTTTGTTGTTTTCTTTTCAATTGTTTAAGGGAATTTCCAGTTTTTTTACTAATTAATTGAATGCAGTTGGTGAACTGCATTGATTATTGTATTAGCCGCATGTTGTACATTACATTTGAAAGAAGGGAAAAGAAGAAGAAAAATATGCATTTCTCTCTATTTTTACTTATTTTTCATTTTACGTTGCTCGTTTGTAATTGTGTAATTTACCTTCGTTGGATTAATGAAAAAAAAATACCTTGGTATATTATTACATAAAAAAAAATGAAATAATGTCATTCTGTCAAATAAAGATGAATGATTTATAATTATCTTGTTTTTTCATTATTTACTTGTGCAATTCCGAATATTTTTCTTGAGGAAATTAAGGTAATCCTAATGGCAGATTCAAATTAGAGATGGAAAAAGTCCGTGAAAAGTCGACTTTTGACTTTGAAATCGAATCAAAACTTCATGATTCTCAAAGTCGATTAATCATCTCTGAACGTCGACCTTTTGACTTTCAGATTCTCAAACATAGGAAATAATAGTTCAATAGTTTAAGGTACGGCCTCATGCAGACGCTTGACGCTAGCGTCAAATCAGGTCACGTGACACTATTTTGAATTTCCCGCTGCTGAAAAAATATGACAACAAAGCTGAACAATTTGAGCTTTTTCGCTGGAAGCGCAGCGTCAAAGTATTCATTAATACTAAATACGAATTGTTACATACAAACAATGTCTGTTGGTCTGCGCGCAAAATCGAAAATTCATTTGAATTGATAATAAAATTGGTCTCACATAAATTTTTGCATATGATGTCATTAAATTTAATAATTAACCAGTGAAGCCTGTGAAAATAGTGAAAATAACAGTAAATGGGAGAAAATAATATAGTGTGAATTAATAAAGGTAATGTATTATTAACTAATTCCGTATATCCAGAAATAATCAACATAAGAATGTATATTTTATTTAATGACAGGCTTGAAGAGTTATTTCTCCTTCCAGAATTGATGGTGTAGAAAAATAAATATTGCGATGAATTTACCAGGAAGAATCATTGATAATCAAGTTCGCGATGAATTAATAGCTAAATATTTAACTGAACGATACACTTACGACGAAATTACTACTCTTTTGCAGCATCGCCACGGTTGTAGCCTAAGTGTTCGACAGTTAATGAGGGTTCTTCGAAAATATGGATTAAAGCAGAGAGGAATTGAAAGATATTCTATGGAAGAAATTGCTGCTGCTATTCTAGTGGACTTGGATGGAAGTGGTTCATGCCTGAGATATAAGAGTTCATGGCAAAGATTGAAGCAGGAATATGGCTTGAACGTTGAGAGGGATGCTGTGCTGGAGATTCTGAGAATTGCAGATCCAGAAGGAATTTCCACCAGGACCGGGGATAAATTTCGTAAACGACTTTATGTGGTACCGGGACCCAGTTTTATATGGCACGTTGATGGCTACGACAAGCTAAAACCATTTGGGTTTGCGATTCATGGTTGTATTGATGGATATTCCAGGAAGATTCTGTGGCTAGAAGCTGCTAGCTCAAACAATAACCCACGAATAATTGCATCATATTATCTGAAAGCCATCCAAAGATTTAATTTATTACCCACTCTCATCAGATCTGATCTAGGTACAGAGAACGGTATGATACAATCATTACTGATCGCCCTGCGACTGGATCATAATGATCAGCTTGCTGGTTATAAGAGCTTCATAAAAGGGAAAAGCACATCGAATCAACGGATCGAAGCCTACTGGGGACAAATGAGTAGGTATGGTGGGGATTTTTATATTTCATGTTTTAAGGATATGCGTGATGCTGGGATTTCCAACGATGCCGATCCGCTTCAGATTGAGTGCTTGGGTTATTGTTTTGGGCCTTTAATCCATAATAATTTAATAATGATAAAAAATGAATGGAATCACCATCGAATCAGGAATCAAAAGAATACGGAATTACCAGTGAGAACACTAAATCATTTATTCTATGCTCCTCAAAAATACGGTGGTGAAGACTACAAGAAAGAAGTCGGAGAAGAATACCCGGATGACTTGATGACAGAATATTGCAGTGATCCTGTTTTGATAGATCCATTGTTTTGTGAATTAGTCGAGAATGTCGTATTATGAGAAATCGATTGGATGCCATTTATTATCATTATTTGACCCTTTATGTCATCATCATGGCCGAAAATGTCATTAATTCACATGAAATTATAAACTTTTATTGTCGCTTTATGACATTTTTTGCCATATCATATAACGTCCAAATATGTCGAAAAATGACAATCTTTGCCATAATATGACCTTTCTTCCTCTGTCATTTTTCACCAATTCATGGGGTTTCATAAACTGTCAGAATTGAACGATTAATGAGAAAATATCAGGAATAATGTCAGCATATTTCAAATTTCGTTAAATCTTTTCTATCATAATATGTCATATAATTTCATATTCGGACAAACAGTAATTCTTGGAGGCATGTTGGAAAATGTAGAATCATGATGAAAAGTGATAGAATGGAATATATAATGTCAAATCATGACAGATTATGTCATCTTCTAAGCATCATAATATGTCATATTATGCTATGTGTATGAGTGAAATTAGTAGGTCTGAAGGCGCCGATGGAGCACGCATTATAGAGAACTAGTCCCCAAGTGCAGTATGATTTTAGAAGTCATAAATTCAAACCGGCGAGCGAGTTTTCTGTGACAATTCGATCGTGCAAGGATCGTGTTAGATTACAAAATCACCGCATTCCTGATATCATCCGTAGGGGTGCTTCCCATACGGCTGAAAAGAATAATACCCGTTTAATAGCCTCCCTAGCGGAGTGTTAAATTATGATACAATTTTCTGTAGGAAAATTTGAAATGATATGATGATGTCCCAATTAATATTTCTTTCACATTCCCAGGAAAAAATGTTCAGATCTGATCAGATCAAATTAGATCTGATCAGATCTAATTAGATCTGAGTTCCTTAGATCTGATCAGATCCAATTGGATTTGCACAAAAACCAAAATTAAAAATTTCAAATGTTTAGAGAAAATGAAAAATGAATCAAAATCTGAATTCTTCACTAAACAAATGAATAAATATCGAAATTTTTGAAGAAAAAAAAATCGAAAAAAAATGGACTTCAGCGGGATTGAACCCGGGACCATAGGATTACCAGTCTTCTACTCTAGCCACTCAGCTATTATACGATTTCTTGATACTAATTAAAATTCCAATCGTAATAACTGAAGAAGATTACAAAAATTTTAGGAAATAACTTCGGAGAAATGTTGAGACTGCCTAAATGGAATGCAGAATCATGCATGAAAATGAATTTAACATTCTATGATGATGAAATGAGCACAGATCTGACACATTGCGAATTTTTTTAACAGATAAGTTTTTATTTGAAAAAAATCCTAAAAGGAACCATATTTATAGTTCTATGACTGCCCTTCTTAATAATATAAAAATCCAATTCTGCCTGGTCATGTTTGTCTATTCACCTGATTTTGATTTCCATATCTAATCAGATCTGACTAGGTCTGATCAGATCTGACAAGATCTGATCAGATCTGATCAGATCTGACTAGATCTAATCAGATCTATTCATGTTAAAAATTTCCATTTTGTCAGATCTGATTGGATCTAATTAGATCTCATTAGATCTGATCAGATCTCATTTGATTTGATCAGATCTGAACATTTTTTCCTGAGTTGTAATGAACCTTTACATTATTTTCATTTATTAATTATTCTTTTATTAATTTTCATACTCTTTTTCGATAATTAATTTTCGAAATTATCGCTCGTGATCGCCTGTGTGTCCGGTGCTTCAGTTGCCAGGGTTATTTTCTCAGGCAAATCACCAAGTTTCGGTTCATCAACAAAAAAAAACAATTAAACAATTAATCTTTTATCTTTCATTCCTTTAATTTTCTTCTTAATTATCCCTTGGCGAATCAATTCTTGGTCCAACGAAGCTGTTCTCCAATCCTTCTTCTTTGGCTTCTGCCGATCCGCGGTTTTTAGGAATTCGCGAATCATGTGTAAATTTCTTTTCCCGATTTTCGAATTTTTATTTGTTATTGGCTCTAATGTCATTTATTACCGCTGAATCAGAGAATTCATTCATCGATAGTCATTTAATTATTCATTTATTAAATTTCTCCAATCCTCCGATTTAATTATTAATTAAGAAAAGGATTGTCCCTCAGTTTACAAAGTTTCTGATTCTTTTAGTCAGCATTGCACGACTGAATCAGCTTTTGTATTTTCATTATCGAAACGTTATCCTTTAAAGAAAAATGTTTTTATTATTACTACTAATATTATCATAAAACAGGCTTCAATTAAACAATAAGTAACGAATCCAATTAATCAAATACATCCAATTAAATCAATGATTCTCTGTTTCAGTGTTTCATACATTTCAAAACTTTCGCGCGTTACATTTGTTGATCGAGAAAATCCATTCACACGTTTCGGTGGTCGATAATTGCTCTTCGTCGATAAAACAGTTGCCCCAATGATCGAGGAGACACGTGGCGTTGGCGATCGAGTGACGTAGACGACTCTCTCACTCCAATTCCCCGCACTCCTCCCTTCTAACCTAGCTGTGGCCCTATATCTCAGGATTTTTCTCCGAGATCGCGTGACTCTACCCTTTTCCCCTCTGACTCTAGAGCAATCCACTAGGGATCACTTGCTAATGACTCTAATGGCAGTCCACAAGGGTCCTCCTGCAAAAAGAAAATGACTCTACTGACCTTCCACTAGGGATGGCCTACGACGCGATTGTTAATTCGGCGCTGGATGGAGAACCCCAAACAGTGTTTCAAAGATCCAAACTTTAGCTGTTCGATCCGTTGCGCGGTTCCAACAGCAAGGAGGTCTGTCCCACAGGTAAGTATGCCAAATGCGAGCCTGCGCTGGCTTATAACACCTCTGACACAATACTCCACTGGCAGAAGTAGAACCGACGATGCGCCGTCTGGTGGTAGCGGCGGTACTACGCTTCTCACCTTTCGGTCTCGGGCGAATTTTCCCTCTCTCTCGCGCTCGACCGTCCCTCTCGCTCTTACAATTTTTATTTTCTGTTCGCTTTCTCAATTATTCCTTTAATTTTTTTTTTCTTTCAGATTAATTTTTATTCTTTGGAAAGAATCGTTTCTCAATAATTTTCATATTTCATTATTTTATTTTCCTTATTATTCTCAACTATAATTTATTTCCAATTATCAATTATTTATTTTATTAATTATACAAATTAGAAATTATCAAATTATAAATTATGAAATTTTTTGCGGAACTGAAAAAAAAGGTTCTTACATTCCCTCTTCACTTTACAAAAAAATAATTGGGGAAATCCCATTTTCACACTTATTATTATTATTTTTTTCTATTTCTTCACACATTTTGATCACAATTTATTACGGCTTGATCACCTTAATCTATTCTTCCGTCTTCGTAGGGTTGCTATCGACTGATTTCCCTAGGAGACCCCTAATACCTTCAAATAATACTTCTAATTTGCCAACTAATAAACTTTAATTGCTAATCTCTTTTTTTCTAGTCATTAGTCTTACGTTTATTTTAATCAATTCTAACTAGTCTTTTGACTACTTTTAATCGTTCTGAGCATCTTTGTTCATTGTTAAGTTTACTGTAAATTCTATACATTGTTATTTATTCTTCAAGCTCTCTTTTTAACCGTTTTTTTTTCTTCTTAATCGTCAATTAGTCTTTTGAGTTCCCTTTTAACTTATTATTGACTCTTTTTGCATATTATTATCATTATTATTTATTTTCCACATGCATGACCTCTCGGCCTTTTACATTATCATTTTCCCTTCCCTTTCCCCTTACATCTTTTGGTGAACATATAGCTATTTCAATAAACTCTTTTGCAATCAAGTAACTCATTATACTCTTAGTCGTAATACTCCCAATACAGCCATCATACTCATACTCGTACTTCAAACTTTTTTTTCTTTTTTTTTGAGCTACAACGGCGTTTCCACACTCACTCCAGTTGCATTCCATTCTGTGCTCTCTCACTCACTGCCGTGTTCTCGTTCCATCCACACCTGTAAATACAAAGAAAACTCTCTCTCATTCGCCTATTCCCTCCTCTCCTTAGTTTCCAGCAATGCCTAGGCCTTGGATTTCGGCTGGCCCTCCTTAAGAGTATGGTACCCGGGAGGAGGAATTCTGCAGCACCCAAGCCATCCCCAGACTTACTGTGCCCCTTTCGAGCAATTTTGGCTCTTCGATTTGGGCTTAATCCGTGTTTTCCACGATTTTATGCTCTTTAATGCCCCTGGGGAGGCATCCGCACATCGTGGGGGGAGATGGTTTCGGGTCAAGGATTTCGCGGGGGTTCTCGGCCCCTCCCTCCCAGCTCGTCGTCCCTAGTGTTTCCTATTTCGTTTCTTACCAGTTTTTCCCACTCCCTGATTAATTTGCACAGTTCGTTGAATGGTTTCCCTCTTAATAGATCCCACACCGGCTCTCTTCTCCTCAATTCCCTCCATGCCTCCCAGTGCCTCCCTAGTCTCTTCCTCGTCTGCTCACACTCTAGTATGTGTGTCAGTTCTTCCCGTTCCCTCTTACACAGTCTGCATTTGTCGTCGGTGTACCCTTTATTCCCCGCTTTCCCTATCGATCCACACCTCATTCTTCCCCACATCACCTTGTTGCCCCATGCCACCTCTTTATCATCCCAGAAGCAATAGTCGTTTTCCCCCCTGATCAAGTTTGCGTAGAATCGGTTGTACGATGACTCTCCTATTTTTATCCTATCCCTTCGTTTCTTCCTTTCCCTAAATTTTTCGTGGGTTCCCGCTGGCCTCGTCACCACTTGCTCCTGCTCCGCAGTGCCTTGGTACATGTCCTTCATGAGATTCCCCTCCCCTCCCGCCTCCAGTGCTGTTTGGAGCTGTTTTCTCCAACTGGTTGGTTTCCCATTCAGGATTGCCCTTATCTCTTCTCTCATGCAGATCCTCACTAGTCTATTCTCTTCTGCTGCCCATACTTTCCTTACGTAGTCTAGTGCTCTCCTTTTCGTCTCGGCTTCTAGACTCGCTTTACCCGTTTCTTCTCTCCAAATGTAAGCTGGTGTCGTTTTGGCGACCCCCATTCCCATTTTGACCACCTTCGATTTTACCCTCTCCATCTCAGCTCTCTTCTGGAGCTCCCATAATTCCACCCCATACATAGCCCCTGATTTCCCTAAAGTGTTCAGGATGTACAGCCTGCTGCGAAGCGAGCTCAAGCCTGCTCTGGTTCCCACCCCCCACGCTGCGTTTAGAGCTTGTGCAGCCTTGCCTGCCATCTTTCTCGTGTGCTCTCCGAATGCGTTCTTTGCCGTGAACCAAAAGCCTAGATACTTGAAGCGAGAGACGACTTCTACTTCTTTCCCATTGATTTCCCACTTTTCCCGTTGCGGTCTTCTCGCCCCGCCCCTAAACACCATGATTTTAGTCTTTTCTTCATTAATTTCTAACTTGTTACGTCTGGTGAATCTTTCTGCCCCCTTAGCATCTCTGCTAGTCCGCCCTGGTCCTCCGCAACTACTGCTATGTCGTCAGCGAATTTGAGGCAGTAGACATCAGCTTTGCCAATCCCGGTTCCTCCCACTCCAAATGGATGTCGTCCAGGAACAAGTTAAACAGAAGTGGACTCAATGGGCACCCCTGTCTGACTCCCCTGAACGTGGTAAAACGTTCGAAGATTTCCTCCCCCGTGATTACTTCGTTTTCCGTGTCTCTGTAAATTTCCCTTATCATGTCGTAGAGTCTTCCCCTAATCCCCATTCCCCACAATTTCTTCAGCAGCAAGTCCCTATCGACTGTGTCAAAGGCAGCTCTAAGGTCTAAAAAAACCACATACAGCTTCCCCCCCCCCTCCCCCCCACGGTTTTCCACCCTGTTATTAATCAGCGGGTTCAGCACAAAAATTTGATCCCTAGTCTCCCGTTTCTTTCTAAAGCCCCCCTGGCTCTCGCGCAGCTTGCCCTTTTCTTCCGCCCATTTACTCAGTCTCTTCGTGAGGATATTGGCTAACACTTTGTACCCTAAGTCTAGCAGGGAGATTCCCCTATAGTCGGCCGGATTCCCTTCCTCCCCCCCTTTATGTATGGGGAAAATTCTTGCCAGCTTCCACCCTTTCCTCAACGTGCTCTCCACCCATCCCACCTGAATTATTTGCCAAAGTTCCCGGCATGTTTTTCAGGAACACTTCCCTGTATTCAATGTCTTTGTCAAGGCTGTCCGTTTGCGTCCACTCTTCGGGCTTTTCCCACTCCCTGTCCTCATCTCGTTTCCCATTTGTCCCCCCCAGCAGTTCTCCAATCCGTTTAACCCAATCGTCGCTACTGATTCCCATTCCCTTCCTTTCTTTTCTCGGTCGGCATTTATTTACCCCTTTCCAAAATTCCCCCATTTTTGCTTTCGCGAATCTCCCTCATTTTTTCCTCCGCGATTTCTCTGCACTTTTCTTTAAAGATTTCTTTCAATTTGGTTTTCTCGCGGTTTAGTTCTCTCTTTAGTTCTGGCTTCATATCCCTGAGGTAGTTTCTCAGGCACCTCCAAGTTTTCCTTCTTTGCTCCCTAAATTCCTCCCCTAGCCACGCATCCTCCACAAACCCCCCTTTCTTGATTTTCTTCAACATTTCCGTCTTTCTCCCTGCCTCTTCAATCGCTCCCTTTAAGTTTTGCCATCGGTCGTCAAGGCTAGCCCCTTCGGGTGCCTCCTTTCAGACTGGCGTGAGTCCCTCTTGGTATTCCACTGTTCTTGGCCCCTCTCCTTTGAGTCCCCTGATTCTGGTACATGTCCATCATACATTGCCAGTTCCAAAATTTGTCTTAGACTGACCAACTCCTTTTCAACTCCTTTAAAGCCTTCACTCGTGCTGGCTTCTGCCTCTTCCATTGCTCCCTTCATCTTTTCTAGTTCGTTGGAGACCCGCTTCCACAATTCCTCCTCTACATCGTACCGGCGTGCCTCGCTCTGCAAGCGGAACTCTCTCTCCATTCTATCTCGCTTCGCCGCTTCACATACAAATTCAGATCTCAGTCTCCCCTCGAGCTTTCTGATGCATGTCTCGGTCCACCGCTTCAGTTCGTTCTCCCTCTTTTCTAGTTCTTCTTTTAGGAGTTCCCCCATTTTTTCCCCACTTATGCACCTTCCTGTCCCTGAAGTTTCTTGTTGCGGTTTCGGTGCTATCTTGCCCTCATTGTCCACTGCTTGCCAGCTTTCCCAGCTTCCCAAGTTATCTTCTGGTGCGAGCGCAAGCTCTACTTCAATCTCTTGGTGTCGTCTTCACCGGTCTTCTCATTTCTCTTCTCTCTCTCTTGGACGCCTGATTCTCCGGATCCACCCAAGCTTCGTCAAATGCCTCCAGATCGTTCATGGTCCCTCAGATCGATTTTGCTCTTTGAATTCCTTATTAATCTAATTTTAACAAACAATAAAAGAAAATTGTTGACGAAACTAATATTATATTTGCACGTTCAGGTTACAAACGGTTTAGACTAATTGTACGGCGACCTCTCTGGACCACTCGTAATACGACCTGATATCTTTAATGTGAACAAGACTCAAATTTCCCTGATGATCTTCAATTTCAATTTCTGCGGGCGAAACAATTGATTTCACGGTAAAACCCAAATCGAATTCTGGCGCTAATTTAGACGAAACCTTATCAAACGCAGATGATCATACATGTTCCTTCGTCTTCACTCGATCGTCAATTTTTGGAACCCAATCACCACGTGTCTCATCGTAATAACCGCTATGATCTGTGAAAGCCCTTGCCAAGTTGACCTTGACGATCTCTCTCGCCTCCTGAAGTCGTTGGATCCTCTCCGTTGCAGTCGATTCCTCCCCTGGTGGCGATTTGTCCATCTGTCTCCTCAGTGACCTTGGTTGATCCAATTCTCTTCCATACATGAGATATGCTGGAGTGCATTGGGTACTCTGATGCACAGCTGTGTTGATCGCAAATCGTAGCTCTGGAAGATACTTGTCCCAGGTCTTTTGTGATCCCTCCACGGACTGCGCAACCATGGTCTTGATGACCTTGTTAGCCCTTTCAACCGGGTTGCACTGAGGTGAGTACTTCGGCGTCCTGACATGCTCAATTCCGTACTCTCTCAGCAATTGAGTGAAGATTTCGATAATGAATTGTGACCCATTGTCGGAAATGACAATTTTTGGGGCTCCATGCCTCAAAATGATGTCTTCTTTGAAAATCATCGTGATTACTTCTGCCTTAGCTTCTTTTATTGCTCTCACTTTCACGTATTTTGAAAACTTATCCTGTATCACCAAAATGTACCAGTTTCCTTTGGACGACTTAGTCATGGGTCCGACGATGTCGATGGCTACAACTTCCCAAGTCTGAGAAGCGTAGATAGTGCCCATTTTCCCAGCAGGTGGTTGTTGTGCTGCTTTGAAACTGTGGCAACGACGGACGTAATCTTCAATGTCTCGTTGCATTCCTGGCCAGTAGTACCGTTGGCCTACTCGTGCGATCGTCTTAGCCATTCCAAAATGTCCTGCAGTAGGTTCATCGTGGTTCTCTCTCATTATTGTTTCCTTCTGTCCCTCTGGAACACAGTATTTCCAAGCCTTTTCCTGTCTGCTTACATAATCATGTTGGTGATAAAACATGTTTCCATAAAACGTTATCCTTGACCATATAATCCGGAAACCTCTTTGGGAATTGTTCCACCATTTCTCTCGTCTTGATGTACCATGCCCCCGGTTCAACGTGATCCAGTGCCATGATAAGTCCCTCCTGTTCTTCATCTTCTAAATTCTCTAAATCAATCGGATCCCTGGACAAGGCATCTGCCACTTTATTCAGGACTTCTTCACGGTAACGGACTTCGAAGTCGAACTGTTGTAGGAATAAATTCCATCTGGCAATTCTTCCATTGGGATTCATCAGGTTTCCAATCCATCTCAACGATTGATGGTCAGTGACAACGATGAAGGAGTACCCTTCCACGTACACCCTCATCTTCTTGATCCCCCAGACAACAGCTGAACATTCCTTTTCCGTAGTCGAGTAGTTCCTCTCTGGTTTTGTCAGGGTTCTACTTGCATACGCAATCACATGTTCACCATCCTGATCTTTTTGAGTTAGAACAACGCCTAATCCATCATTGATGGCATCAGTTTGGAGTACGAACTGTAAGTCGAAGTCTGGAGCTGCTAAAATTGGTGCTGTTGTCACTAAATCCTTCAATGATTAGAATGCAAGACTCTGTTCTTGCCCCCAAATCCACTTTTGACCATTTTTAGTCAATCTCGTCAAAGGTGCTGTCAAAGTTGAGCAGTCTGGAATGAATCTTCGGTACCATGAGACCATACCGATGAATCTCCTCAAGTCCTTTACGTTTTCGGGCTCTGGTATCTCTACTATCGCTTGTACCTTCTCCGGATCTGTTCTTACTTCATTTCTTCCCACAATGTAACCCAAATATTTGGTTTCTCCTTGAAGAAATGAACTTTCCTCGGCTTTGATCTGCAATTTGGCGTCTCTTAGCCATTCACACACTTGGATTGTGTTCTTAGTGCATTCATCCAGTGTTGCTCCAATTATGGATACGTCATCCAGATAGGCTCCTGCCTTGTGTTGGAGTTCCGACTTTATCACAATGTCCAACAATCGTTGGAACGTTGCTGGAGCTGATGTGAATCCAAACGGCATGACCTTGAACTGGTATAATCACTTTTCTGGTACTGAGAACGCTATGATTTCCTTACTCTCCTTAGCCATTGGCACCTGCCAATAACCTTGTTTCTGGTCGATTGTAGTAATAAATCGGGCATTCTTCAATTTGTCCAACATGACATTCACATGTGGTAGCGGATACGCATCCTTCACTGTTACTTCATTAACTCTTCGATAATCAATGCAGAATCTGTATTGTTTATTCTTCTTTTTCACCGAAACTACTGGAGAATTCCAGGGACTCTCTGAACTCTCAATAATTCCAGCAGCAATCATTTTGTCCACTTCATCCATCATGATCTTCAGAATGGCTTGATTCCGGGGTGTATATCTGAATTTTATGGGTTCCGTACCTTCTTTTAAGCGAATTTTATGCTCAATTGGATGTGTTGGTCCTTTAATGTCCTTAAACTGTTCGACTTCTTCTTGAATTCTTTTCAGTGCTTCCTCGTATTCCTCTTGATCTTCTTCTTCTGGACACAGTATGTAGAGTGGTCTTTCTGAGCTCATAGATGAATCACTCTCTCCATCATCAATCTCTTCAGCTTTTTCGCCCTTTAACTCCTGTTTTCCTTCTGATTCACTATCATGCTCTTCATCCATCCACAATGTTCCCAGTCCAGTGTCAAGTTCATTCATACAATCTCCTCTTTCTTCTGAAACTAAGTTGATCTCCAGAGCTGAAAAACTCAATTTCAATCCAATCGTTTGCATTACGTCCATACCCAAGATCATGAGAGTACTTAAATTAGCCATTACGAAGAATTGACAATTGAATTTCTTGTCTTCTAGGGAAATATCAATGTCTACCCTTCCTGCAATTTTTGCTCGAGTTCCATCAGCTAGTCTCGTGACTTGATGAGTCTTCTTCAGCATCCTTCCTGGGTTTCTCTGTTTAATCTGGTTCTATAGTGTAACAGAGATGTAGGATTTTGCGGCTCCTGAATCGATCAAGCTTTTCACCTTCAATCCTTCCACCTCAATATCTAGATACATCCTGTTGTCCTGTACCACTCTCAGCGATGAAATACATCTCATTTGAACTCACAATTTTCACTCGGGGCAAATTTTGCTCAGATTTTTCGTTTGCAGATAATTTCAATTACAGTGTTTTTTATCCTGAATTTACTATACACGATAGCTCAAAAACTATTTGAGTTAGAGACTTCAAATTTCACCAGTTTGTGCATCTAATGAGCGAAAAGTTTGGTATTGGAATTGGGTGAAATCGCTCCAGTAGTTTCTGAGATATTGGCCAAAAACCATTTTATGAAAAGAGATTATATCTCGAAAACTATTCAAGCGATTACATCCAAGTTCAGCTTAAAAGATTCATCTCAATGAGCCCCACAAATGATGATAATTTCAGATTTTTCAGAAGAAGTCTCTTGTAAGGATGTTCGATAAATTAGTTTTTTCAAAAATCACGGTTTTTCTTAGCTTTCTCCCTAGAAACACTACTATTTTTTATTCCACCATTCGAAAGCAGACAATTTTTTCTACAAGATGAGTACTTTTTCATTCCGACGACAATCAGAAAGAATAGAAATCCTATTTGGAACCCAAACGTCAATTTTTGTGTTCCATCATAGGAGCTGAATTTTCATCTAATATTGAATTTTGATGTACCATGTGATATTATTGCAATTTAATCGATTATTCTGAGCTGAGATTTCGAATTCCAAGCTGATTCCAAGTATCGTAGATGGAATACTAAACAGATCGATACAGTCTCACGCAATATTTGTAGGAATCTATGAGTGCGTATTTCTTGCGAGAATAATGTTATTTTTTGAGCGATTGAAAAGATATTCATTTTTATAAAGATTCGATTGATTATGGGTAAAATCCCATTCGGAAGCATTTTGCCAATCGAATTGGCAAAATGTTAAACGTCACACAAAGAGTGGGGTTTGCAAATAACGCATAAAGGGTGGAACTCCTGCTTGTTTTTCTATTCTTTCTCTTTCCAAATGGTCCTTTTCCAGCTGTTTCCTTCTCTTTTCCTCTTTCTCCTTTCGTACTTTTTTCTCCAACTGCCTCTTTTCTTCTGTTTTATGTTCGTCATATGCTCTTTTAAGGATGTTTCTCACCCTTTGATTCCTTTCTCGGAGTCCTCGAATTTCTCTTGCATCTCTTACTATTCTCTGATTGGCTTTCTCTATTCCTTCCTTTTCTCTTTACAGGTTTTTCCGTTCTTCTCTGATCCTCTGTTTCTCTTGTTCCAGTCTTTCTTTTTCTTCTGCTAATCTTTCTTTTTCTTGTTCTACCTTGGCTCTGTCTGCATCAATGGCATCAGCTTCCAAGTCCAAGAGGTCTTGTCTCTTTGACAATTCCTGCATTTCCCGTAAGGCTTGTCTGAGTTCTTTGGGACTTACGACCTTATCATTAGCTTTCTCACTTTTATCTTGATCATTTTCCACCAATACTCTAGTGGGTCTTCCTTTTGGTCTCCTTGGAGTGGCTACCACACTGTTCTGTCTTGAAAGCACTGGTGTTTCCCCTTCTTTATCTTTTTTCTTATTTTTCTTCTGTTTGTCTCCTGAATCACCTTCTCCAGTTTTCGTTGGTGTTGGTGATGCACTTGGTAAAGCACTTGATGCTCCACTGTTGTGTTTACTTGACTCTGGTAGATTCAAGGCTTCTCTCAATCTTTTCTTCGGTTCAGTTACTTTTCCTTTGGTACTCAACCCTTTCGCAGCTAGTGCGTGGATTAATTGGTCTCTGTTCATATTGTCTACTTCAGTTAACCCTTTATATGGTGGTGACATTTTGGTGAATTTCCTGTTTACTCTTTTTCCGTTCAATTACTGACTCGATTCGATTTCTTTTATCAATCTTCTCAGCTTCTTTTAATTCAGTCAATTTTAGGCTCCGTGTTTTATCTTGATTCCAGAATTTCTCTACGTTTTTCCTTCAGTTCATTCGTGCTTATCTTGTTCCTTCAACATTTCTGACGTTTCTTTTCTTTTCTTCAGTTACTGGATCCACGTTATTCCTTCTTCAAGATTTCTAAACTCGTTGCTCTAATTCATTTACTTTTTTCTTTCAGTTTTCAGTTGATATTTCCAGTTTCCAGTCGTTCATCAAACTCAGTCCATTAGTCCTTTTATCATTTTTTCTTCTTTTTAGGTTCCTTTTGTCCAATTCAAGAAATTATTATTGCAGAGGGTGCATGCCAGAAATTAAACAATTTCTCTACGATAATTAATTCCTTGCATTTTCTCAATTTGTCACTGTTCATAATCCTTTTTTCTTCTTTATCTTTGAATTTTACCTTGCACGGGTACGAGTCCCACAAATTATTTCTGTAATGTCTCTCTTATTATTTTGTCTTTTCTTAATTAACGAAATTATTGTAGCTGAAGGCGATGCCGGGAAATTTAACAATTCAACCACAATAATTCCATAAATTCCTTTAATCAATAGAATTTATTCTTTCATTACAAAAAAAAATTCTTAACGTTACCCGGGAAAAAATAATTTTGTCTAAGTATGTATGATTATATATAATTATATATGAAATTATATATAATTATATATATTCATATATGGCTCCATATATAATCATATATAATCATATCAATCTGCATATATAGTTATATATAGAGTTATATATAATTTGATCTATTTCTATCTAACTAGTATATGGCTTCTAAGGTTATATATGGAATTATATATAATCATATATGCGATCATGCATGATTATGTTCAATTATATATATTCATATATGAATTCATATATAATCATGTCTAATTGTGTCAATCTCCATATATAATTAGATCTGATCAGATCTAGCTAGATTAAATTTATGTATCATCATGTATGAGCCTATATATAATTCCATAATCTTATGAGTTATCATATATAGACTCATGTATAATCATATCTGACGAGGTCATCATTGTCGAAGTTTTTTGTGAGAATCTCAAAATTATCTATTTTACATTTTTTGAATCATAAATATAATATTTTCACTGTTACGAACAAACATACAACCAGCGCGTGAATTAACTATTCAATCATTCTTAATATCGAATTTAAAAGAAAATCTTAGTATCACCAATTTTTTTTCATTCTAGTTATTTTTTTGCATACATAATTGCCAACTCTTATGAGCTGCATTATTGCTTCAATTTCCTCGAATTTAATGAGCATCAAATCATCACTGTCTTTTATTGGAACTATATGCTCAATTATCGTTCTTATCATCGGGTGACAAAATATTCTAGTATGTTCAATCTGGAAACGGCGAATAACGATCCATAAATCCTCTTGAATTTGAGCGAAAAATCTAATTGATCCATAGATCATAGTGTCATTTATCTCAATCAATACGTTGTGGCTATTTGTTTTAATTATTCTATAAATTTCTGATGTGTATATATCTGTAGCTATCTTTACACGTGAATAAATAGTCACATTTTCAAATTCAAAACCGTTGAACTGAAATAAACCACTCTCTGCAGTATCGGGCTCAAAATGTGTATTTTTCGCCCCCAAAAATTCATAATTTTTTGGTTCAATCATTCTCGCAATATTAGGTGAATTTTCTCTGATACGATTCTCCAAAAGTCGCACACCATGTGTAATTTGAACATTGTTAACAATTTGTTGGCCAAAATGTTTGGTACCATGTACTGATTTTGCTATTAAACCATTGTAATTTTCAAATGCAAAAGCTGAAGTTGTAGGTAATGGGCCCCATCTTTTAACACAGAGTGTCAAGTGCACAAGCTGATGGGAATTGTAAGTTAATTGTCGATCGAACTATAATCTATAAGGATATGTACGATCTATTATGTGTAAGTTTCAGTACATATAAGATTTGAAAAGCCAAAAAATAGATATATCAAAATAAATATGAGATATTGTTGTAATTCAAGTACAGTTCTTGTTATTAACAGACTAATAAAGTGCTATGTGAAGTTCTTATATGTGAAATTAGATTTCATTAATTGAATTCATTTTATATCCTTAGGTATGGTCATATATAATTAGTTCTGATTATATATAAATGATTATACATGATCATGTATAATCAGACAAAATCTGTTTTTGGACATTTTATATAATTATATATGGTTATATATATTTATGCATGGTTATACATAATTATATCTGATTAGACATGGCCATTTTTCAGATCTAATTATATATAATTCATCATACATAATCATATATAGTTAGACAAAATCTTTTTTTCTCGGGTATCTTTTATTTATTCAATTTATTCTTTTTAACTATTTTTTTCCGTCTGATTAACGAGACTGCTGCAGCGGAGGCAAAGCCGAAATTTAGACAAATTAACTACAACAATCCCATCAACCAAAAAAAAAATTATTTTATTTCCTGTTTATCAGCTCCATAATTATTTCGTCTTATCTCGTTCCTTTTTTTTCAATTGTAATTTCTTTTTTATTCTTCACGTCCAATTGCTATTTTGGCTTCTGATCTCTTTTTTTTCCTCTCAATTTCCACAGTCCCTGTTCAGGCACCATTTTTGTAATGAAACTTTTCATTATTTTCATTCATTAATCATTCTTTTATTAATTTTCATCCTCTTTTTCGATAATTAATTTTCGAAATTATCGCTCGTGATCGTTCGTGTGTCCGGTGCTTCAGTTGCCTGGGTTCTTTTCTCAGGCAAATCACGAAGTTTCGGTTCATTAACAAAAAAATCAATTAAACAATTAATCTTTTATCTTTCATTCCTTTAATTTTCTTCTTAATTATCCCTTGGCGAATCAATTCTTGGTCCAATGGAGCTGTTCTCCAATCCTTCTTCTTTGGCTTCCGCGGATCGGCGGTTTTTAGGGATTCGCGAATCGTGTGTAAATTTCTTTTCCCGATTTTCGAATTTTTATTTATTATTGGCTCTAATGTCATTTATTACCGCTGAATCGGAGAATTCATTCATCGATAGTCGTTTAATTATTCATTTATTAAATTTCTCCAATCCTTCGATTTAATTATCAATTAAGAAAAGGATTGTCCCTCAGTTTACAAAGTTTCTGATTCTTTTAGTCAGCATTGCACGACTGAATCAGCTTTTGTATTTTCATCATCGAAACGTTATCCTTTAAAGAAAAATGTTTTTATTATTACTACTAATATTATCACAAAACGGGCTTCAATTAAACAATAAGTAACAAATCCAATTAATAAAATACATCCAATTAAATCAATGATTCTCTGTTTCAGTGTTTCATACATTTCAAAACTTTCGCGTGTTACATTTGTTGATCGAGAAAATCCATTTACACGTTTCGGTGGCCGATAATTGCTCTTCGTCGATAAAACAGTTGCCTTAATGATCGAGGAGCCACGTGGCGTTGGCGATCGAGTGACGTAGACGACTCTCTCACTCCAATTCCCCGCACCCCTCCTCTAACCTAGCTCTGGCCCTATATCTCAGGATTTTCCCCGAGATCACGTGACTCTACCCTTTCCCCCCCTGACTCTAGAGCAATTCACTAGGGATCACTTGCTAATGACTCTGATGGCAGTTCACAAGGGTCCACCTGCAAAAAGAAAATAACTCTATTGACCTTCCACTAGGGATGGCCTACGACGCGATTTTTAATTCGGCGCTGGATGTAGAACCCCAAACAGTGTTTCAAAAATCCAGCCTTTAGCTGTTGGATCCGTTGCGCGGTTCCGACAGCAAGGAGGTCTGTCCTACAGGTAAGTATGCCAAATGTGAGCCAGCGCTGGCTTATAACACCTCTGACACAATACTTCACTGGCAGAAGCAGAACCGACGATGCGCCGTCTGGTGGTAGCGGCGGTACTACGCTTCTCACCTTTCGGTCTCGGGCGAATTTTCCCTCTCTCTCGCGCTCGACCGTCCCTTTCGCTCTCACAATTTCTATTTTCTGTTCGCTTCCTCAATTATTCCTTTAATTCTTTTTTTTTTCTTTCAGATTAATTTTTCTTCTTTGGAAATAATCGTTTCTCAATAATTTTCATATTTCATTATTTTATTTTCCTTATTATTCTCAACTATAATTTATTTCCAATTATCAATTATTGATCTTATTAATTATCCAAATTAGAAATTATCAAATTATAAATTATGAAATTCTTTGCGGAACTAAAAAGAAAGGTTCTTACAGGGTTTTGACAACAAAAGTTAATACACTACAGTGAAATTATTTTATTAATTACATACGATAAAACATCAAAGTATGACATTTCATGATAAATTCTGTAAGAATATTTCCCATCATGACATTTTTTGAAAAATTTGCCATCCCTATTCACACCCGAGTTACGACAGATCATGGCAGATTCTTCGATAATTTGTCGAAAATTATGAAGTTTTCTTTCTGAATAAATATGACGATATCTGACCTGCTTGTTCCAATTTACGGATAGAATTCGTCAATTTTTGATCGAAAGTGTCAAATATGATCAATATATGTCCGATTCTGACCGAATTTTGACGAAATCTGACTAAAATTGTCAGCCAGTTTTGATGTATTTCTACAGAATTCTACAGCTTCTGTCATTTTTCTACAGAATCTGACGACTCGATTTTCACGAGGGAACACTGAAATTATTCATTTTTAATTGAACGGTAATTTTTCGGAAAAATGTTGAACACCAGTAATGATTTCAGCATATTTGTTGAGTAACGGTTCGAGTGACCTTCCACGTAGATTGTAATTAAAACACTCGCCAAGTGCCTCTCGTATCTCGAAGGGCGTTCCATCGAGATTTGGTCTGGCCTCATCTTCACATTTCAATTTCTGTAGCAAATCCGAGCAATCTGCAACATTACAAACAGGATCCTCTGAGTATGATTCCACAAGAGTACATCCCGCAGCCCATGCATCAGAGTATACTGTTGCCTCCTGATTTCCTCCTACAGTAGTTCTTAGCACGCTCGTCGTTTGTAGAAATTTACTGATTCCTAAATCACATAATTTGACCAAGAACTGTTTGCTAATAATTATATTATCTGGCTTGATGTCTCTGTGAATGATAGGATTTCGTTTTTTATGGATATAATTAACTGCTTGAAGTAATTGATAACTGATAGAGTGTTTTTTTCTTGTATCCAGAACGTACTCTTCTCGGTATTCATCCTCAAATAAAATGTCAGCCAGTAAGTGACCATCAACGAATTCCATCACGATATGATAGGCCTTGGGTTCTTCACAAACACGTATAATAGATAGAACAATATTTGGATGTTCAACTATACGTGAAATATCAAACTCTCTTTTGGCAAATTTGAATAATGAATCGGGTTCCTTAAATGAATTTAATTTAGTCAAGAATTCCATGGTTTCGATCGCCACAGGTGTCCCATTTTTATACACTTGTCCATTTTTTTCTAGCAAAATATTGGGTTACATGTTACGAGAGAGGTGGGTAGAGTTCCGAGCCCAAATGTCCCATATCCCATGATGCTATGAGGATTCTGTGAGCAAATATCAACTCCAGGGAATGGATACAAATAGTTCCCATCCTCCTCTAGGCTACATGAAAGAATCTGTTCACCATTTACACTCAATTCCGCTGCTTGATACCCATATTCAAGAGGATTGAAACTCTCAAAACTTTGAGATAGATCGCCTTCAGCATTTAGTTCAGCATAGAGATTACTTTTGTCCATAAGATACCAAGACTGATAGTCGGAGTATTCAGATGTTTTTACGTTATAATACAAAATATTTACATTGTTCGCTCGCTGTGCAGCTATACGCCAATCTAAGCCATTCTGTATTGGTTCACAGCAATCTTCACATTGTTCCCCTTCTAATTTTTCATGATAATCGTTTCTTTCTTCATCAATATCAATGCTTAACTCTTGAACAGATTCTCCAAACTGTTCCTGTACCTTCCCGACATTATCCTCATTATTCATTTGCATTGCAGCAGGAGGCTCGGGCTCATTTTCTTTTCCATTATTATGAATAATTTCATCATTATTCTCTGATTTTTCTCAAACCGAACTCAAGTTTCCAGAAGTATTCAGAGCAAGGATTTTCGTCACAGGTTTTGTGAAGAGATAAAGTTTCCACCTTGAAGGTTTGCGATTCTTGGCGCTGTAATATGTCCACAACAATTTCTTCCAATAGTTATCCGTTTTGAAACATACTTGCGTATGGATTCAGTATCAGATTTAAGTTTCAATTAATTAGCATGAGTCTTAAGATAATAATTATTCAAGTTACTACCTGTCGTCATATATGCACAATACTCCGTGACTTGTGGATTTAAGATGTATTCCTCGTGTGTCTTACTCCTTCTTATACCATGAACTTTCCCATCTAATTTGTAAGTTGAACCTTGAACATGTGGGAAAAACCTTTCGAACTCCTCTGTAGGCAAATTGCCTCTTGCATTCGTTTCCAGATGTAATTCTCCTCCAGGATGATGCACCAAAATCTTTCAGGAATGGAAATAAATAGAATATATCAATTGACTAGGTGTGATGAACCAACTTTCACTTGTATTAGAAATTCGCAAGTTAGATTGATTATGTGTAGTAAACTGGCGGAGGTCGGTTTATCTAATTAATCTTAATTCTCCATCCGTGCACCTTACAGATCTCCTTGCGTCCGTGCAGAGAATTCTAATGGACCCTTACCTTAAAGTGCATCTACACATCTCCTGCGTCTTCGGACAGGTTCAACAATGAAGTGAGAATTTCAAAATTATGTATTTGATTTTTATTTAAAATCTCTAAAATTTTTATTTTGAAGTTACACCTGCAAAACTTCAAAGAAGCGATACGAATGCTTTTACATAAACTTAAACCCAAAATTCATACGTTCTCTTAGGAATACGAAAATATAGTCGTACAGTGGTAATTTTCATGTAAATCTATTTGGAATTTAATTGTGTGGTGGAAATCGATGATTTTATCTATTATAACGCGTATGAAAAAAGTGTATAGGAAGTTCCTATAGGACATTCCTATAGGAAAATCGTATAGCAAAGCGTATACATCTGCGTATATGGAATTCGGATATTTCTTATACGATTGGAATTTGTTGTGTTTTTATGTGCAGATTAGAGTTTATGCGATTTATTTCTATACGAATGAAATCTAATTTGCGTATAGAAACACAACAAATTCCATTCGTATAGGTAATATCCGAATTCCATATACGCAGATGTATACGCTTCGCTGTACGATTTTCCTATAGGAATGTCCTATAGGAACTTCCTATACATTTTTTTCATACGTGAACAAATTAGCTAATAGTTTTATAACTGTGGCTCATCCTTCGAAGGAGAATAATTTCAATACAGTACAACCTCGCTATTTGCAACTCATCTCGACATCAGAACCCCCCTATTTGCAACTGACCCCTCAACTCCTTTCAGTCCCCACCACAAAATTTAACTTCCCCTATTATGTCGCCGGTAAACGTGGAGAGCGTCGCGTCATGAGCATATAGCCAATGAGAATAAAGGGAAGGAGGGAGCAGCGCGCCACGAATTTGAATATTATTCCGTCCGTAAATATACATATTATATTCCCATTTTTGAATGGATGAAATAAAATAAATATGGGATTGGCTTCGATTAACTAGAGAAATATTTTTTCATTTGAATCAGTTCCTTGTATTTTCTCTAGTTCCAATATGTATCATAAGATGCGTGTGATTTTTTTTTGAGATTGCTAAATTGATTAATTGAAATTCATGACACAATTGAATTTTGTCACTCGTTCTTGATATTTTTTCTTCCTTTTTTTCGTACAATGCTTCAAAAATTTCCAAGGCATTACGTTACCCAAACGGTTAGATTTTTTGTTATTAATAATTCAATTTTCAATACCCAATATTCTTTCAATACTTCCACCAGATCTATAAGAATATTTTTAATTAATTCAAATTATCGGAATCGAGAATATAATAGTGCAGTCATGTCAGTTGTCTTGAAACTAGTTTCATTAATTAAGTACTGAAAGAAACTTCTCAGGAGGTTTTTTGAAGTTTAGTAAGCATTGTTGAATTTTGTTCGAATATTGAACTTATTATAAAATGAGCCTTATGTACATTATCAGTATTAAAATTATTATCCTATAGAAATATCAATAATTATCCTAAGATATAATCCAGGAATATTCTACAAAATACATGAGTTAACTCTCTCGTGCTCACACTACCTGAAACCGTACAGAAATTGCCTTAACTTGGAGTGGTATGTGTACGAGAAGTTTAAAATATCGATATCATAATCTGTTTCGTTCCTCTAGAATCAACCGTCTGAGGAACGCTGCATGCTTTGCAAGGGCATAAATCTCATTGGGCGAACTCTCCCATCTAGTTTGGCACCATTTTTGAAATTGTTCCACTCCTTCAAGTGCCTCAGTCAATGGAATCTCCTCCTCAAGCTCCTGTCCAGTCTCGTCATCATCTTCGTCTTCCTCTCCTTCAACGTGTCCATTTGATGCGTGGAGTATCCCAGTTGCTAACGCTAGCAGTTGCTCATCGTCCATCATTTACCATCCTGAATCATCTTCATCTTGTAGCCGGGTTGATGTTTCTCCTTGGGTGATACTATCAAACCCTGGGATTTGATTCACTCATTCTCTAAACCTGAGTGTATCAAGAACTTCTTCATATTGCGGAATTTCAGGATCACCAAGCGAGTTTTTGAAAGAGTTCTTGATATTTGTTGCTGTAACTCCAGTCCATGCTACAGCTAGCCCATTACACACATTCCACTTCTTCAAAAATTCTGTCAGGCTATCAGCATTATGAATCAAAAGAATGTGTTCCAACAGAAATCGCCGATATAACTTTTTGGTTTTCTCGATTACACCTTGGTCCATAGGTTAAATGAGTGCCGTCACATTTGGTGGTAGATACATGACATGACCAACATCACTTAATGCATTTAACTCTTATGCTGATGGATGGGACAGTGTATTATCGAGGAGAAGTAAGCATCTGGCATTGGAACCGTGCTGCTTGATCAATTCAGGGAGAAAAATTTCCACATACCACTCTTTGAAGAGCACTTGATTCATCCATGCAGTCTTGCTCCCTTTATAAGCGATAGTACCTGATGAGCATTATTAAAGAATCGAGGTTTCTTTGCTTTTCCAATGATCAGCATGCGAATTTCCTGCGTTCCATCTGCATTGGCACAAACCATTAGTGTCACCCTATCCTTCGCTGCTTTCCGACCTGACGCAGATCTCTCTGATTGAGTGACTAATGTCCTACCAGGTAACTGTTTCCACATAAGACCTTTTTCATCAGCATTGTAGATCTGATTTCTACCATAATTGTGTTCTGTGATGAACTCCTCGAGAGCCTGAGTAAAATTGGCACTACCTTCTCCATCAGCAGACAATTTCTCTCCTTGGATGGATAGTTGACGAATTTTATATCGTCCCACCTGTCCAACTAACCATTGCTGGCCTTAAAAGTTTCAGGCCCACCTTTTTCTTGCAGAAGGGGTCCTGAAACTGGCTTTGCTAATGCTCTCATCTGCATGAACCAATGATAAAGAGCACTATCTACTTGGGTGAAGTTTAATTTTGTATTTTTCTTATTTGAAGCAGACTCGGTGGGAATTTCATCGCGTTTACATTGGGTACTGATGATGCATGCAATACTGATGACAGGTAGCATGACGTATTCCATGGACTTCGTCATAGTAGCTTCCATGGGGAATTCCATGGCAGCTGCAATCAAAATTTTCATACATGGAGACTCGACCGTCAAAAAAAATTGCAAAAATTTCCACAACTGATTACAAATAACATTATTTATCAGTGAATTTTTACGCGAAAGAATATATCAGTCGAAAGTCAACCGATTTTTGTTCACAACTCGACTGAGACTCTACCCTCAAAAAAAATCACAAAAAGAAACTTTAGAGCTCTACAATTGATTCTACATGATATTATTCAAATATCAATTTTCACATTGAAGAATATATCAGTCGAAAGTCAATCGATTGTCGTTCAAAACTCGAGTGAGACTCGACCGTCAAAGAAAAACAAAAAAAATTTCGAAGAAAACTGCATCTTTACAATTGATTGCACATGATCTCATTCATCAGTGACTTTTTATTTCATGGAATATACTAGTTGAAAATCACTCGATTTTATTCGAAACTCAATGAAGGCTCGACCGTGAAAAAAATGACTAAAAAGCGAACTGCAAAGTTTTATAATTGATTTCACATCTCATTATTTATCGGTCAATTTCCACGTGAAAAAATTTATCAGTCGAGATACAGTCGAAAATGCGGCATCCGAAAATCATAGTTTTTTGCTGTTCTACCAATAATTGAATTATTTCTATTTATGGAATAAGCTCTGAATAAATCTGATTGCATTTATTTTCGCTAAGGAAAGTAGGCGCCAATGAGATTATCAGCATTAAAATTGAATTACATTACATGGAACCTTCCGATAGCGCAGGTGATAGATTCTAATCGTGAGGTCCCGTGCTCGGGCATTTTTTTTGCTTAAATGACATTCAATTTCATTAATTTCTATATACGTGAGAATATTCGATTATTGCTAGTTCATGTATTCAACGACTAATTACATTTGACCATTTTTTACCTGGTAATACATTTCTATCCGTCGGTTGAATCTCAGTCGAGTATCAGTCGAGTGAGTGCACCACTCGACTCCATCGGTCGAGTGCTCCGCCAGGGTGGACCCAAAACTAAATTCACAGTGAAATCTTTATTCGCATGGAATATATGGTTGAGTCCAAGCTGATGCTTCTCAGCCAAGGTATGACTTGGATTCACTCGAGATCTACTGCCTCTGGCCTCAGTTTTGGATTGGGAATGTTTAGATTCATTCCTTATTGTAGAATAATAATGAAGTGATCCCAATAACTTCATCAATCGAGGATAGTGCACTAAGAGATGGAACTTTGGAGTTGAAGGTTCTTCAAAAAGCTCGATCCACAAAGAATTTATACATGCTACATCATTTTTCACTTGATCATTGTCTTGTATTGAGTAGAAGGACTTCGATGGTGTGATAAGCACTCTGCGGAGACAGAGAGACAATTTCCATTCTTTGTTATTTTTTGGTACCTGATCACCAACGTAAAACACAAGATTCTGTATAAATACTTTCATTTCAGATGCAGATATGATGATGAATCTTTTCTGCAGTGCTTTCTCTGTGATTGATGGTGGAATGTTGGTAGCCTTACGGACACCATAATCAAAAGATTTTACTTTGGAATTCAATAAATTGAGTTCAAAATATTCATATCGTTTTATGAATTTGTGGAGAACTCGGCTGGCTACGTATCTACCTACTCTTTCCAGCAAATCATGAGTAATATCAACCACTTGATTTCTTATACAATGATAAGAGCCGACTTTATTAAATGCACATTTTTCTTTAATGCCATTAGTAGGAGCTGTCCTTGAATCTCGTGATTTTATATCGTTGGCATAGAATTCTTCAGTCCGCAATAATTCCGGATCTCCGATAGTTTGTTGTTGCAGAATCTTATTTGGTACGCAGTGAATGCGGCATACGTGAGATAAACTAAAGCTCTGCGTAAATCCTAAAATTGTATTCAAACCCAAATTATCTCCAGTAATCGCTAGTAATGCGAAATAAATTGGTAATTTTTCACCACGGATAGTTATACAGATCCCTTTCTTCTCTAAATCATCAAGCTGTTTGATAACATCACTGAAAGTCATTTCATTTGTCGATTCACTGTATTTTTTGGAGTTGTATAACTCTGCTAGAAATTTATAATCTACGATACCTTTGAATCCGTTCGGAATACATGCCAACGAATAATATACGCATCCCATTTTATTAACACCTCGATGTGTTCCTAGAACATTATTAATTTCATAATTGTCATTGTATAGGATTAGTGGAAGCACAATTTTATCCTCAAATTTGGATCGAATCTGCTTCCAAAGTGTTCCTTGAACTGGCGAAATTATCGCTTTGTGTTCCTCACTAATTTTGAGATGTTCTACAATAGTTTCGAACACAATACTGCTGCTATTGGCACTAATTCAATTTTCATTGTATCCCTCTCATCACTATCAATATCCTTCGTAGGTACTTTGACCTTCAAAGATACGGTTTTTTGAACTGGAGCAATGAAATTTGTCGACTGTAGAAATTTTTTTTGCAGCGATACTGTGACGAAAAATCACTAAATGTTGCACTTATTATATTTGCTATTGTATTCACATTAAAATTTTGACTGCCCTTTGATAGATTGATAATCTGCGTGAAAATTCCTGTGGTCAGTTCCTGAGTGCGATCAATTATTTCCTCAGCCATAGTACGAGACAGATTCCTATCAGCGTATAAAGATACTGCAAAACCATGAATAGTTGAAGTGCTTGGGGCAATTAGTTAAGAACATGTTAATTGCTCGTCACTTCAATATTTATTCACAGGAGGTAAATTCGTTATACAATATATAACTAACGATAGACAAAAGCTAGCATTTAGGAAACGCTTCTGAATGCTGCGAGAGCTAAATGCCGAGTGTCCAGAGAGTCTTTTGCGTTCGCGCTTCGCTCTTTCCCTGGTCCACTGACTGGTCAACTGGTTTGGTCCCGTGACCAGTTCAAAATGTTCCGTTGACTGCTTCATAGTCTCCATGGATTTTTTTTTAATCTGATGCGTGAAATAGAAGATCTATTCAGCCCATACTGTTCTGCTAAGTCAACTGCTCTTGCTCACATATCTAGTTTGGCAATAATAAGAGATTAACGATTGAAGAGAAAGCGTCTCTTCAATCGTTAATCTCTTCTGTTTACTTGCTATAATAAAACATCCAAAATCTAATGCAAAATACATGAAAATTGAATGTTGTGGGGCACACAGTTTTTAGGAATTCATTCAATCACCAATCGATTACTTACCTTCTTCATGTGGAACTCTTTGGAGGTTAATAACTCGATTAAAAAAAATTTGATAAAATCATAAAAGTTAGCAAATCGGATCTCACTGATTGTTCGAAATTTATTCTTTGAACTACTAAAATTAATCTCAGGGTCTGAGGAGTTTCTGGAAGCACGGTACTCAGATTACCCCTGTATCGATCCAGAATCGATGATATTTATAGCTTGTGATGGAATTATGATTTTAAAATGGATAAATATGCACATTCAAAATTCTAGAAAAATGAGGAACGAATCATTCGAATTTATAGCGAAGTTGAATATGGTTTAAATAGATAACTGGAAAAAACTGATATTAAAAATAACCTCTTCAACATACGGAAGTGACGAATGCGCTCTCAATCTCTGGTAGAAAGTAGTGGGGGCAAGTAGGCGGAGCAAAAGTTGCAAACTGCGGAGTGAAAAAGTTGCAAATAGCGGAGTAGTTGCAAATCGTGAAATTGCAAATAGCGGGGTTGTACTGTACGAGGATAATCGCGTTTCCGCAATGTACCCTTCTCACTCCTCTGTTCCCTTCCGTATGTCCTCGAGCCGACGGATGGAAACGCACGGTTCTTTCTCTATCTTACACTCGTCACAATCTAGTCAAGTTATTCACTACAAAATAAGTAATTTCGGATCTGTTCTTTCACCAAATTAACGACGAAAGAATTTATTTAATTTGATAGAAAAAAAAATAGAGGAATATTTCAAGCACTATCAGTCAGTCATTTTAATGAATTTATTTAATCAAATTTAAGTCCAATTAGTGACGCATATGCGTATGATCTGCTTCACTTTCTGCGATTACGAAGATGGTTGTAGTCATCGCGTTAACGAGTGATTTTATCTTACTACGTTCACCCGATTTTCCTATCCGCAGTTTACCGAACGGTTGAGCCCAAAATAAATGGGAAACGAACTCGGAGTTGGAACAAGTTAGATGAAGTCGAAAGTCTATAAAATGATGAGATTAACAATTTAGGAGCACACGTGCAAATGTGTGTGTTCACTTGGAAGTATAAGTGTAAGGCATGCGATCAGCTTACCTTGTACTTCCTCTTTCCTGCTGACTTCGCAAGTCGTTCTGCGAGGACAACCCAAGAAGAGCGGTTAATTTTGAATTTAAGATGAAGAAAATTAAGTAAAGAAAATTTTGTATATAACATATACTCAATAATGTGCAAACGATAGAATAAAGGAACTGATCGATAATTGTGTGATTAAATTACCTTTCTCTCCTTATCTGGCATTTTTATTCTCTTGGATTGACGAGAAAATAAACATTCGCAAGGAGAACAGTAATCAAGGCAGCGTCTCTGCTCACACGTGGTCGGTGTTCTACGCTAATCACCATCAAGGGACGAAAGGGAGGGGGTAAAGAATGATTTCGATGGCACTTCACATGATTTATAATGATTTGATAATCAATTTTCACGAATAAAGAGTAAATCTTGCACTCCACCTTCGAAAACGATTGGAGAATTCGTAAAATTTTAATAAAAGTACTCTTTTAGTAGAATTAATTATTTGTGTTGATATTGCACTGACCGACAGACATTGTTTGTATGTCTCTTTTTAAACACAGCCATACAGTGTCTGTCGGTTGTCACTACCCGGCCGCTGTGGAATTGTGCAATTTATGTAACAGATTGGTGCGAATAATGGCTTTAGAACAGATAAATGTTTCCGATGATTTGATGAACTAGTTAACGATAAAAATATAGGTCCCAACAATACTTTCTTCTATATTATAAAGTTTCATTCCAATGAGGTTACATGTTTGAGCTGCTTTTTGCCACAGCGGCTTGCAGCTACCTTTTTTTTTAAAAGTCGAAAAGTCATCGCTTGAGAATCGATTCTAGTCAGCTTGGAGGTGTACAACTCGATTCTAAAAAATCGATTACTTTGGGTGAAAAGTCGATTCTCGACTAAAGTAAATGATCAATTTTCATTTTTTTCCCTTTTAATTATTATAATTACTATAACTATTTCGATTTTCCAACGTTTTATTGGTACTAGAACCATGTCCAAGATGATAAATTGTTATTAGATAATATTATGAATATTCAATATTGTTCAGCATTTGACTCGCACTGTCCCAGTATCTAGGACTGGGATTGGAGGATTCTCAGATTTTAAATATCGATATGGCCGCTATTGATTTTTTCATGTAATTAATTGGATTAATCGTTGCTATATGTCCGGTAACATGCATTTTTCATGATTTCAAAAATTAATAGACATTCTGACGAACGACAAACATACGAAGCACTTGGCAGTCTATCTTACGGAAATCAAGATGTAAACGCGTGTGAATTAACGGCTCACGGGCTCACTTTCATCAATTGTCTCAATTATCAATCGGTTACTCTATCCATAAATTAACGGCATGGTTCATATCAATATTAATTATCATATGTATTTTATCCAAAGAACAACAGTGCAAATTATATCTATTTTCATATAAATCCGGCTTCTTTATTCTATCGATACCTGTCTCGATGTCGGACCAGCGTCGGTGCTATTTTGGGGGCATACTATCTATTAAAAAATACAGTCCACTCAAAACATCAATTTTCGGCTACAACATCTAAGGTAAATCATCAAAACCCAAATATTGGTCCTTCGAGCCGGATCAGCCGGCTCGTTAAATTATCAAAGAAAAAATTGACATTGATCTCGGTAATCCAAAAAATCTCAGTGAATGAAACACTACATGGCGTGGTTCCAGTGTTAGTGTGAAAAATCGGACAAAAAACAATTCATCCAATTAAATAAATTCACGGGTAAACGGACAGGTATCGCGGTCATTTTCAGTTCATCAATTTTCGCGGGTGAAAAACTGTATGCGGTGAAAAATTCGGTATAAATTTATCCATAAAAATCCAATGGACGCTTCTAGAATAATCCAATGACGTCATCGGCTTCGGTTTTGGGTAGCAACAAGGCTATCGAATATTCTAGAATTTTATTTTAGGCATCCATTTCTCCATTTCAGGCAAAAGGAACAAACTGTGTGGTATCATAAACATTCGGTTTGTTTACATCGGTGTGTCGGTTCAAAATCATGTTCGGTCAGTGTGGTATACAAAGTGTAGTCTGGATGGCTTTGGATCAGCTCGTGAGAGGCAACTATCTGTATCTCTCTCACTCAGTGGTCGGCACGCATCGGCGGACATCGAGGAACCTCGGACTCAGTGGTCTGTCGACACACGCACGGTATCCATCCCCACTCACTATCCAACGGAACGGCCCGGCAGTGCATGATAATAGACAGAGACCATAATACCAGCAATGAATTGGGCATCCCCTCCCGAAGGGAATAATCCATTATCCAGCGCATTAATTAAAATGACAGGAAAATCTAGGAAAAGACGCAACAATTCTCCAAGCATCAAGATTGACGGCAATGGCAGTTCATCTACAACTTCATCTTCTTCGGTTCCAATTCATTGGGAACTTTATTTTCAGTTCCAATTCATTGAGAACTTATCCATCGGTACCGGTCTATTGGGCACCTCAGTCCAGTTTCGGTTCATCAAAAATTTATTATGGGCTTCGGCTTGGCAGGAATTGCATCATCAGTTCCACTGTATCCAGAAATCCATCGGCCAGGGTGTATCATGGGGCCGCACAATGTAGAAGGCGATCAAATTCTACGGAAATCAGACGATTATCAATACGGAGGCGGCGGCAATGTGAATTACATCGACATCATTTGCCACATTCACGGCAATAATTCGTCAGTGGTTCCAGTTCATCAATAATTAAGCGGCGGTTCCAGTTTATCAATTATTCATCATCGGTTCCCGTTTATCAATTATTTATCATCGGTTCCCGTTCATCAATGCATTTATCATCGGTTCCAGTTCGTCGAAAAATTTATTATCGGTTCATCCAAAATGTATCAACAGTTCATACTCCAAAATTCCATCATCGGTGGCGGAGATAGTTTTCATCAACGGATCAGACATCCAGCACCGGCGGGGGACGAACTGAATTTAAGTTGAGTATGCCTCTTGACAATTATCAATCAATTTATCAAACGGCTACTCAATCGGTTTCCCCCTCTCTTTCTTCGCAGGTTTATTGGATAAAATGGACAATCAAATTATTATCCATACGGAGGCAACGGCAATATTGATTGCATCATCATCATTTGTCACATTCAGGGCAATATAATCGGTAACGGACTCTATCATCATCATCGACGGTTCTTCAAGGCCAAGCGGGCCTAACAGCTGGCCATTTTTCATCTACGGTGGTTCTTCAAGGCCAAGCTGGTCTAATAGCTGGCCATTCTTCATCTACGGCGATTCTTCAAGCCAAGCTGGTCTAACAGCTGGCTCTTCTTCATCAGTGGTTCCAGGTTATCAACAATTCAGTGGCAGTTCCAGTTTATCAACTATTTATCATCAGTTATCAAGGAATTTATGGCATCCAGGACATCGGATCAGCTGCTTTCTGATACACACGTTGAAATTTACGACTTCATTCATGCGGCATCGGAAGGCATGGTGCGGTGGATACATCATTAACAACGACGGCAATTGTCAATCTCACGGCAATATCCATGGCAACGGCATCGGTATCAAAAACATCGGCTCCAGCATCGACATTAGGCTGGCTCATTTGGAAAAAGTTCTGAATTTCAGCTTGCCTATCCTCAAAAATTGAAGTTTATGATGTAAAAGAGCCATGGGAATTTTTTCAAATTTTTGAAACCAGTTCTTCAGGTTGCGCTGATCTTCTTGATTCTTAATGGCTACTTCCATAAGAAAAACGTGAAAAAACTTCTAATTTTTATTTCGCCGTATATTTAAATGAATTTTTATGAGTCTTTCTCGCAAAAGTTATTCTATGAGGTTCGAAATTCAAAAATATTTTTTTTTATTCGTGGAAATGTTTTTTAGGGAATAAAATTGCATCAATTTAGACGAAATCAGAGGTTTTTAGAGGCACATAAATGGCCTTTGAACTGCATCAATTCTTTTCAAATTTCACTGACTGGTAATTCAAACAATAGACTATGATTTTTGAAAAAAAAAACTAATTTCCTCCATTTTTTAAACAGAAAAACAGTCGAAGAAAATTTTTAAATTTTGAAACAGTGTCAGGTGTTTCACCTCATCAGCTGCTTTTACAACGGCCATAAACGGGAAACTGAGAAGGGTGACAACTAAGCGGTCCTTTTCCGGAAGGGACAAATTCTTTTATTACATGCAATAAAGAACAGTACACTTCGTTATTTTTAATGCAAAATTTTTATTTCTTTTTACAATTGAAAAATACAATCGATATTATGAATATAATGAATTAACGCTGATGCTGGCTAAATTTGAACGGTAAAAATCGTACAATTCAAAGAGATTTTAGATTATTAACAATTTTGAGCATCTTCTACCAATAGATAATGGAGTTTTATTACACTGCATTACAATAGCACATGCATTATATGTTAATAAATTCATCAAAATGAATTGAATTCAATTAATTCATGAAATCATATGATTTCAATTGTTTTTTCTTTAGAGAAAATCATTTGTTTACTCGCACGTTCAGACATAAGACATTTTTTAGAATAATTAAGGAATTTTGTACGCCTGAACAATCTCAAATTCGCTATCATCGAAATTATAATTCACGTCCATCTATAATGCGTTTGAAAAAATTGAAAACGAAAATGGCACATGAACAATCAAATTGAAAACAAAAACTTTTGCAAAAAAATTGCCTGTCTGATTAATGGAGAAATGTGAATAAACAAAATTATATGTTGTTTGAAGGCTTCACAGATGAATTATTTAAATAATTTTCCAATGAAAACTTCAGACTTTCTTTAGTATTATCTGAAGATACTTCTCGAAATTTTTGGACAATTAACATAATATCCTGTTTGCTCTCTTCATCTTTACTGAGCAAGTCGTTGTATTCAGTGATAAGTGAAACACTCCTCTCAGCTAAATCGTTCGTGACTTGTAGTGATTTTACTATTCTCGAACTAGTCATGAAATCATCTCTTTCTTCCCATGTCGCGGGATCACTAGTTAGAAAAGCACCATCTATTTTTAAAATTTTGAAGAACTTGATGGTATTCTGGGTAACAAAAGAATCTAAATTCAAATTTTCAATGGATTTTAGATCTGTGACTCTGGTTTCTCTTTTCTTTTCATCACTTCCCAAGGCAGGTGGCAATCTCATAGCCTCGCACATTTTCCTCTTACACTCTACACTCACGCCTTTATCAAAGAAGGAGAAAGCAATCAACTCTTCAGATAAATACCACAAGTGCTTTGTGAATTTGTCAAAGACGGATGTACAGATTTTTGAGGAGATACAGCCTGAATTTGCTACCAATGCTTTCAACAGCTCGAGATCATTTCTTGGAGCTGCAACTGCGTCTGGAGCAGTAAACCATGATCTTTGGTACATGGAAACAATAAAAATGCAAACATCTCTCAAATTTGAAGTTTCTTGAGGTGTCAAATGAAACTGATTCCGGAATAAAAATATCTTCAGAGAATAGATCGCTTTGGCCATCCACCTAGCATGATGAATTGGCCCCAAAGTTCGAAAGCGATTTCCATTTGGGATATCCTTTCCAAGAAACAGTACCACCAGTTCCAGGAATTCTTGATAATCCTTACGGTTGTGCGAATTCTATAAATTGAATGTCAAAAGGAGGATAATCGTGATTGCAAGATAAATGTGATATTCTTGTAAAATTGAATCTTGAAACTAACCTTCAATTGTGCCTCAGCGAAAGCCAGAGCCGCTTCTTCATTGCCGCTTAGAGATTCTTTCACTTTAGTGTCCTGTACGCCAGATAAGAACTCCCTTTTATCTATATCTTTCCACTGCCCTTGGAAGCGTTTGAAAATTGAAACATCAGGTCCTGAAGTAGGGCCGAACGTACATTCAAATGCAGTCTTTAAAAGCAGTTCGAATATATGATGACGACAAGCGAGATGCAGTAGATTTTTCCCCAACAGCTGTTCAAGAAGGACACATGTACCATTTTTACTACCCGTATTACTAGCAGTGGTATCAAATACCATGGCACAAATGTCATCAACAACTTCCCATTCCTTTAAAAGAGAGTGGATTGCATTTGCTTGATCTTCTCCAGTTCCTCTCTTGAGCCTCGGAACCCCAAGCAATTGAGATCCTTCATTACTCGATACGAGAATTGGAAGACGATCAACTCTTTCGAATTTATTCTCCGCTTCTGTAAACTGCTTGCCATCCCAGTGAAGCGCGAGTACGCTCTGGAAATTTTCTTTGAAATTGTTTCGAATTGTGTCACTCAAAGATGACCGTTGTAATTTTCTATTTCGACGCAGTGTTTCCCGGCTCAAATGAACGTCTTCCATTGTCACGCCAGCTGTTATCAAGACTCCCGCTAATACACGAGCAGCCATTCGATCACTGACTTTTGCTCTGTCCAAAATCGCCGTGATGTCGGGTGTCGCAATTTTGAGTTTTTTACATCTCATAGAAGGCAATGGAACTTCATAATCACTATCGACGTCATGGTTCTCTTCAAGTTGTTTTAGCAATTCGTCGAGATCTTCGTCTTCATCGAGAAGATAATTGCTTAAATTTGCAGTTATCGCATTTGGTTCCACTAAAACAAATTATAACATCAATGACATAATCAAACAATTTCGTAAACAGTTGAAAAATATGATTTTCATCATTCATTAGTTGGTTTCTTTAATTATAGTCTCCTTAATAATATTTCAATATGTTTCAAATGCAAAAAAAAATACATCAAATGATTTCTTGTGCTGAAGCATCTAACAAAAAAGTGAAGAATTGAGGTGATTTTTTTTGATTGTAGAATGACTTTCCCTGAACTTCTCCCCCATTTTTTTCTAGTTTCCTTCTGTCAGCGTGATCCAATTATTTCGTCAAGAATAATTTCCAAGAAAATTAAGGATAAGAGCGAAAGAAAGAGTTCCATTGTTTTTCTGTACGACGTTGATTGCAAAATAATACTATACGAATGTTTTGAAAAGGCAATAATTCAGTAGTTATCGTACCTTGTTCCATTTTATCCTTAGTGGTTTCTTCTCTACTCCTCTGCGTATCTGGAACACTCCATGTTTTCGTATCGATGATTCTATCCAAAAATCCGCGGCGTCCTTGCTCTCGATGAAGACGCAATAGTTCTTTTGCAGATTCATTCCTCATGGAGCTCACTTCCTTTTGATGAGCAATGTTAAATAATTCGTTCAAGGTATATTCAAAATTAATTCTTCTGGTTTGAACATTATCGTCTTCTTGCCGAGCAACACCGAATTTACCAAGACTTCTATATTGTTGCACCAATTTCTCAACTTTTTTGATTGCGTTGCACTCTTTAATAACGGGAATCTCTGCATATTCCCAAAATACAGTACATTTTCGCACAACGCACATGGCAGCTTCGCGAGCAGTTAGTTTCGGTGCTGCATGTCTTGTGTAGAAATAATAACACTGCAACAGCTGCCTATTTGAGGGCAATTGATTTCCACATATTTCCGCCGTTACATTACCGATTAACGAAATATAAGTGTCTTGTCGCGTTTCCGGCATTTCCTGGTGACTGAAAAAATCGCAGAACTGTGGTTCAAATATCGCACTGACTTCAATGTCAACTATTTGAAGGACTGTCTTCGACTGACTGTTGAAGTCTGTTTGAAACTATACAAAAGTAGTTTATTCTAAAGAGGCGAGGTAGGTAGTGTCATAACGGAGCTGAGAAAAGAGACCAGCATTGAACTTCTTACATGAATCATCAAGGTTATTCCCCGAAAAAATATCCGCCGGGGCGTGGTATATGTCAATAACCTACCTGGACAATACACAATATCCTTATTCCATGGAATAATTGTAATACATTTACGTTTTTCGTATCTCCATTATTGAGAAAAAAAACAAAATCGACTATATGAAAATTGCAAACGAATTTACAGTTTTTTAAAAAATATTCTGGAATCTGAGCGAGATAGAGCGGTTTTGCTTTAAGAAGCGATTGTAGTTTTTAAAATTCTCTCGATAAAGTATTTGGATGAAATCGCTCGATCTCGCTTTGTTTTCGAGATAATTTTAAGAAACGACCGAACAAAGGATGAAATTTTCGATTTTTCTGGATTTTCAGTATTTTTTTTTAATAATCTCGGGAAATAAGCGATTCCACCCGAATCCTTCTTTGTAAGGAATTTCGAGAGACAAGGAATAGATTATTACAGATCAATTACAATTTGAAATTTCTTCCATTAACCCTTCGTTGCTTGCATAATGAGCGCGGTGCCTTTTTCAATTTCAATTTTCAATAAAAATATATTCAACAAGAACATTTTTCAACATTTATCCAATATCTCAGGCCAGGTAGTTCGGCTGAATGACAATAATAAGCCTCTTATTTATGACTTGAAATGCGCATCACTCTGGCTAGGTAATTTTCCTACCTGACAATGGAGGGTCATTTGGGCCGTTTGACTTCTCATTAAATTTTATAGTCGAAAACTGCTAGTAGGTCAAAAATTTTCATGCAACTTTAGAAGACTCGCGCAACCTGTAAAACTATGTTTAAAATTTTCCAAAAATTCACATGGCTTTTTTACGTCATAAATTTTAATTTTCGAGGATAGGCAAGTTGAAATTCAGAACTCTTCCCAAATGAGCCAGCCTAATCGACATGAATCAATTCTCAGCAAAATTTCTTCAGGCGCTCATCATCATCAGGCGGAAAAAGAAGCAAAGCTACTTCTCGGCTCGGAATATCCAGCAAAACCAGTAGAACTGCTGACAATAGCCAAAGTCCATGCGCAGCAGAAGGTACTACTACGCAACAAGCAAGAGTTCTGAATGACGAGGAATCAGAAATATCTTACAGAATGGAATCATTGGAACGGCGGTTACGGCTTATCAGGATGGCGACACATATCAATATCATCGGCATCGGCGGCAAGAAATCCATCACATCCAGAGGGGCAGCAACATGAAACTGCAATCTCCTCATAATCCAAGACAGGAAGTGAGGATCCAAGCTCACTTAATGTTTGGATTAACAGCACAACTCCTGTCAATGAGTTGTGAGTCAGCATCTATTGACAAAACCAAAGGACTCAAGCTAGCAGATAGCAGCTTCTTCAAACCAAGGCAAATTGACGACATCATCGGATCTGGGAATTATGCCTAAACCGGGACGGTATCAAAAGGCATCGGTGGAAAAAATAGTTGCAACTAACCATCTTTCGGGTGGATTATCTATGGGCCATCAGCTGCATCAACACGGTACACTATTCTCTCTAGCGGCCGCACGAGAGTCCAGTACTGATCAGCTGTTGAGAAATTAGGTGGAAATCATGGTGCCAGGAGGAAGTAAATCCAAACTTATCACGGAAACAGCTCTTGAATCCAAAAGAGCTAGAGCGTGGAGAAAACTATCCAACGGCAATTCCATCAATGTCTAAAGGTAGACACATGGACGGCATCCTCGGAGAAGCGGAAAAAACTGGAGAATCAAAGGAGATCATCAAAGATCAGCAGGGAGTCTGCATGGTGGGCGGCTTCCCACTTTAGAAATGGGTATCTAAGCATCCAAAAACTCTTCAAGAATTGGTGTTAACAGCTGGAGACTGTTCTCGAATAAAGGAGCTTGAAGAATCCATAACCAAGGTACTTGGACTCGGTTGGCATCCATCTACGGACACTTTATCCATCTCAAAGTGGCTCAACACGTCATCTAAAATCCAAATCATTCAATCATCACGGTGAAAAAGCTAGAATTATCAAGGAAGTATTGGATCAAACGAACTCAGGAGCAATGCTTCTCAGAGGTTATCAACAGAAGACGGTCCGGACAACCTTTTACGAAATTATCATCATTTATCCAGGTTAACATCCTATCTAAAAGAGAAAGGCCTATTTCGGATCGGCGGGCGGCTCAAGAACAGCGTGTGGGATCCTGAGGAAAATGAATCCAACAACATTTCAAAGGACATCAATATTAACATGGCTAGTTCTTCAAAAGTTTCATCAAAAACTACTTATGGTGCAAACCAATAGACTCTGGCTCATAAACGCCAGAAGAATTGGATCAGTGGTGGAATAATTCAAGACTCCAGCACATATTATCGGAAGATCCAAAGGACGTGTCAACATTGACACCAGGGCATCTATTGATCGGCGGACCATCAACTGTTCTCCCAGAGCCCAGCCTACAAAATCTTTCTATCCAACATTTTTCACGGTGGCATAAAAAATCTCGGAAAGAACTAGGACGTTCTGGGACAGATGGACAAGGGAATATCTCCAGCGATATCAATCAATATCCAAACTTCAATGCAATCCATACGGGTCTTCAAGGGTAACGGATTTGTACTGAGCGAAGTACAGACTTGTTAAAAATCATGGCAATTTTCTTGCCCTGACTTTTACGGGAGGAAACCCGATGCAACTCACCGTGGCTTCCTCGTTGATTTTCTCCTTGTAGTGGACTGTATATTTTAGGATGACTTACTCTTTTGTAGGATAAGGATATTTCTCAGTGGAGGGATTGAAGTGGATTTTCACAATGATACGGAACACGTGAATTATATAAAAATATATAAACTCTTTAATGATTTGACTAGAATACACTCTTTGATACTTTGACCGCACTGATTCTAGATATTGTCTCTTGGTGATAATTGTCTGTATGATTTATTGTCTGTTCGATAATTGTCTCTCTTTTCTCATGATTAATTTTCACTTTGCACACTGCATTTAATACCGGGCGTAAATCGCTATTAAACCGTTATGCCAATCACTCACTCGATCCTCAACTCAGCGGATCTGACCGGTTCTCTCGAACCTTTCCTATTATCTATCGACTAGGCGTCAATTCCGCGATAGTGGCTTGATAGTTATGAAGATCATGATGATCTTCATTCGATGAGTTTCACACGCCAAGGCTCGCCCGTTGGCGGCTACCGTAATTGTAGAACTTGACTCATTGAGTTCCACGCGACGAGTAGAAGGATTTGTGGGACCACGCCGGTGTGATCCCCCAAATTACCCCTGGTGTCGATATTGATAAGTATCTCATTTTGATTGACCTCCTGATCCCGCGGTAATTCAGATCAGTCGGTAATTTTAGCTGCTTTTTTAACAGACTCATTAAAAAGCGGTAAACATCCAAGGCAATCCATCAACTGGTTCTGCTGCTAATCAATCCAGTAAAGATTGAGATAGCAGACCATCAAAAAAGACTCGCGGACAATTATCATTTATCATCTGATTGTGAGGCAAAATCATCAGGATCATCATCCAATTAGTTTCGTCAGGAGACGAGGCGGGCGGTATGTTGAGACTTTTGTGGAAAAGTCTGAGATTTGGTCATGAGACGAGTCGATGGACATCGGGTCAACTCGGCCAATCTCGTCTGGGCCACAGGCTCAAGCCGGTGGTGCTACGGAGAAGCACTTGGCAGTCTATCTTACGGTAATCAAAATGTAAATGCGTGTAAATTAACGGCTCACGGGCCTTGTATCAATTGTCTCGGTTCGGTCAATTATCAATCGGTTACTTTATCCATAAATTAACGGCACGGTTCATATCAATATAGTGCAAATTATATCTATTTTCATATACATCCGACTTCTTTATTCTATCGATACCTGTCCCGATTTCAGACCAGCGTCGGTGCTATTTTGGGGGGATTTCATCTATTAAAAAATACAGTTCACTCAAAACATCAATTTTCGGCTACAACATCTAAGGTAAATCATCAAAATCCAAACAATGAAATTTTTGAAAAATTCCAAAAAATAACTTCTGACTCATGAATTCCATAGGGAATTTCCTCATCTTTTCAATGGAATCGTCAGGAAAAACCTATCTCCAATATTTCCATCGATTTCTCGTAATCTTCATACTATAAAATACAAAAATCAACCCGTGTTCGTTTCACCCCGTATATCCATTTCACCCCACCTTCCTCTACATTAAGCCAGATAAAAACAATCTAATTTTCAATTTCCAGATCTCGAAACAAACAGTTGATGGTGGAGGACCAACGGATGATTCCCCATTTCCCAGTGACCATAAACGTCGCAGGCATTCCCCCGATAAGCAAAAACCTTTGTCAGAACAGCAGCGTGATTGCTGGCAGTATGATTCCTCAATTTGTACTTTTACTCCGAAAAATCATTTAAAAAATCAACAAAAAAATGAAAGAAAAACTATAACATTACAGTGATAAACTAAAAAAAATATACAATTTCACGATTCTTTCAATAATCTATTTAATTTTAAACGACCGACGGCAGTGGCTGTGTGGTTAGAGCGGGGGGGGGGAGGGGGTTGGCATGCTGAGGGCCCGGGTTCGAATCCCGGCGGGGGGCAGCCAAAATTGAAAAAGCTCTAATTTCACAGTTTCTACCGAGCGGGAGTCTCGCAAGAGACGGCTGCATCTGGGCAGGTTTTCCTCAAGAAAAAAGAGGTTTTCCCTCGTCCTTCGGCGAATGCGGTACAGCGGGGTTGGGTTGGGGATAAAATGCGTAAAAACTCAAGAGGGTATACGTCAGAGCTGGAATTAAAAAAAAACATAATTGAAAACGAGTGATTGTTTTCCGGAAAATTGTTATTAAAAATTGGTAAGGTGAAACTGACTGAAATGAAGTACACTGAATTTTCCTGCTTTAGTCCTGCCTATAACCTTTTTGATTAATTCAATCATTCATTAATATCATTGCATTAATATAGAAGAGACGGGAGCAAAATATGGACATGTGTTTTGAAATTTGTAGAAATTTTTTATGAGAGGGATGGAGTCTTCAACAATTATTGAAAAAATTCAGCAACGAACTCCACATATAGGAGCATTTTCTCAAATTTTTTCAGATTCATTCATTAAGTCCCTCACCCTGAAAACAAATCCTGAACCATATTGCCACAGCAAAATGGAAATTTAGCCATTTTGCAAAAAATATTTTTATTCTAAAAAATTCTGATTCGCAAATTTCAAAAATCTCAAGGTGCCAAATCTCTGGTGTAGAACTTGTGAATCCAAACTCCATGAATTTCCAAAACCGGTATAGGGAATTATGCAATTAAAGCAAAAATACTAATATTTCATATTTATTGATAGTCTGTCAAGAACCGTCAAACGATTTCCTTTCGAAAGCCGCTTCTAAACATGAAAAATTCCAAAATGGGGGGGCCAACTTAAATTCCTTTTTCGGTCAATTTTGAAAAATTGATTGAAAAAGAAATATTATCAGTCAAACGTTAATAATCATCTGTCAATCACTGTCAATCGTCCGGCGAACGATTGCAATTTAAAAAAAATCGAAAAATCCATATATGGGGGATCAACTTTACGGAGCTGTTGATAATATCCATGAAAACATCGAATCGACTATTGACTGACCCCTGATTTTTCTGTAGTGCAGATCGATTGTGGGTTATGAATTGTTCCATCGACCCGCGATTAATCCAGTATAGAGTTTATTATTTGTCGATTCCTACGGGTGAAAGCCTTTAATCGATTATTGATAGACCGTTGATATTTCTCGAATGCGTATTGAGTTAGGGTGATAAATTGGTTCATCGACTCACGACCTACTAAATATAGAGTCGACCGTTTATCAACCATTCTGGTAAATGCCATCAGTCGACTACTGACCGAATAATTTAACTTCCGGAGCACGTGCTGATTATAGTTAATGAAGTGGCCTATCAACTAGTAATATACGTTGAACTGACTTCATAAACAATGAAGAATTCATGTTGAAGAATTAAAGAGTTGAAGAATTCCCAATAATCTAAAGAATTGGTCAAGATTTGGCTATAATTATTCATCGTGATGAGTTAATCTGCGCGTTCCCTGAAAAGTTCGTCTGGAAGTTCCTCTGAAAGTTCCTCTAGAAGTTCCCCTAAGAGTTCCTCTGGAAGGTTCCCTGAGAGTTTTGAACGCTCATGAAGTTAGTTTGACGTTTATAAACGTCAGTTTAACATTCATAATCATTCAGAATGTGTTTGATTCAGAGACAACTTCTGCCTCGTTCAAACCGTACGCCACAAGGAAAATCCGTTCGAAACTTGGCCAAAAAAGGAAATTTTTCCAAGAACTGAGAACAAAATTGCCACATGTTTCCGCCTAAATTTCTTCAGCTTTCCAATGGAATCATTAGAAAATAACCATCTCGAACCGTTCAATTCGAGTGTCTATTTTACCCCATCTTTCCCTACGTTAAAATTCCCAATTATTCCTGAAAATAATTTTTCTATTAGAATTTAACAAAATGACGCTAAACTGCATTAAATTCCCAGAACTGTGATTTCCTATTAACCTTTCTGCAGATTTTCGATTAATTGAAAAGTTTAATTTTTTTGATCCAATATCTATGATTCGAAAAGATATGGAGATCAGGTAAAACAAACTACAAATTTCTCTGACTACTATTAAAATTCCCTGACTATTGCAGAAATTTCCCTGACTTTTCCACATCAATCGCCACCCTGAGTCATTTGAGAAATCTCATCAACGGAAATTGACTGGCTAGTAACTCGATACTCTATTGATGGAAGTTCGATAGTTCATTCTATCGCTTATAATCACTATGTAGGGCCAAGTCGTTGGTGTACGGTTTGATCGAGGCTGGAGTTGTCTGTGAATCAAACACATCCTGAATGATTATGAATGTTAAACTGACATTGATAAACGTCAAACTGACTTTATGAGCGTTCAAAACTCTTAGGTGAACTTCCAGAAACTTCGAGAGCAACTTTTCAGGAAACCCGCTATACCCAGTTGATCGTGGGTCGATGGAATAATTCATAAGCCACAATCGATCTGTACTTAAGGAATTTCAGTGGTCAGTCAAGAGTCGATTCGATGCTTTCATCGATGTCATCAAACAGCGATCGACTTAATACATAATCGATTGCTAGTCGATAGGTCACTTCATCACCCATAATCGACACGCACTCCAGAAATTTAATTATTTGATCAGTTGTTGATTGAAAGCCCTTAAGTGTATGGATCGACTAACAATCGACTCTACACATAGTCAGAGGCGGATCGATGAAGCTATTCATCATCCATGATCGAAAAATGCTCAAAAAATGTTCATGGTCGATTGTTAGTCGAGTCGAGGTTTTCCCTTGGGATTGACCGACAGTCGACCCAATGTTGAGCTGATCACTGGTCATCTCGTTATTCATATTACCATCGACTAATGCTCGACTAGTGATCAAGTGAGCACACGAGTCAACCCCCCCCCCCCATCGAACGATGATCAAATAGTATCGATGGATCCGCCAGGGAATGTTCAAAAAAAAAACTATTCACAATATTTCCATCGTTTGAACATTTTACGCCATCTTCCTCTAATTGAATTCTTCCAAATTCATGTAACCAGAAATTTCCTCAGCTTTTCATGAAAATCATCAGAGAAAACCCATCTCTAATATCTCCATCGAGTTTTAGTAATTCCCATCGTATAAAATACTGAAACTAATACATATTTCTCTTTTCTTATATGACAGAAAAACCGTGCATATAACTCAGCATGGATCGGAGAATTTAAGAGGGGCAGAAGCTGGCGGTGCTATGCTCCGCAATATTTCGACTACACCATTGATTTCCAGCTCATTCAGAGGAGGAAGTATCCGTCGTCTGTGGCGAATGGTGGAGGATCAGCGGGTTGATCACTCTCATTTTCTCGTCGTGGGAGCTTTTTTGATCACTCATCATTTTCTCACATCACTATATCAGAGACGATCCTTCGATGGATTATTCGAGCCGGTCATCCCACAGAGAATTCCACTGAATGGTCAGTTCTCTCATAATGATTATCTTTCAAAGTGTGGCATATATACTCTAAAAATAATGAGATTTTCTCCATTTTTTACGGTTGACATGGATGATATTGTCGCTAAGAATCATCACATGAATGCTAGAGAAAACCCATTACACGTGGAATTCGGCATTGATCAGTTGATGAAGGATGTTGAAACGAAATCGTCAGAAGCCTCACGCTGAGAGAGATGACGTACAAAATCCAGATGATGTTCAGATACTGGACGCGGTGATCGATGAGGATAATGGTGAGTAATGCCATAACTATTTCACATGATAATCAATGCAGTCCTTAAGAATATTTATATATCTTTTCATTTTTGGAATAAGTCAGTTCTTTAAAAATAACTCCAGTTCTATTTAAATAATTTCTACGCAGCAACTAATAGAATTGGGGAAGTCCTCAAGAAAATCAATTTTTTTTTAAATTAACGAGTAAATTCCTTCACTTTCGCTCCAAAATTCATTATGCCGCTGATTTTCAACCCGGAATTTCCTAAGCTATTCAATAGAGTCATTTTTTAAAAATCTGTTACCGCACGTTTGATGTTCATCCTAGTTTACTTCCCTCTAATTGAGAATTACATGTTTTTAACAATAGAAATTGATCCAGTGAAAGTTCCACCATTCATATGGAAATGCCAGAATTGCGAAAACCGAAAAATTGAGATTATCAACCGGCCATGTAACTGCATCGTTCTTTGTCGACAATGCGCAAATGAATTGCTGCACGGAAAAGGCCCTTGGAACCCAGGAAAAAATGTTTAGATCTGACCAGATCAAATTAGATCTGATCAGATCTAATTTATATTATATTTTTATAATATAAAATTTTAGATTATATTTTTATAATCTATAATATAATAGATCTGATCAGATCTAATTTGATCTGGTCAGATCTAAACATTTTTTTCTGGGTTCCAAGGGCCTTTTCCGTGCAGCAATTCATTCGCGCATTGTCGACAAAGAACGATGCAGTTACATGGCCGGTTGATAATCTCAATTTTTCGGTTTTCGCAATTCTGGCATTTCCATATGAATGGTGGAACTTTCATTGGATCAATTTCTATTGTTAAAAACATGTAATTCTCAATTAGAGGGAAGTAAACTAGGATGAACATCAAACGTGCGGTAACAGATTTTTAAAAAATGACTCTATTGAATAGCTTAGAAAATTCCGGGTTGAAAATCAGCGGCATAATGAATTTTGGAGTGTAAAGTCCAAATTTTTGACAATTTAGTTAGATTTTAGGCAATTGGTCGGTTGTTTCAAGAAAACGCATGACTTGAACGATTCAGCGGGGGTTTCGAAATTGCTGACCAAGAGGTTCGACGATCGCGAAGCCGATGGCCATTCGCGATCGACGAACTTCGAGGAATTTAATATTCAGCAGTTTATTTAAATAAAATTCTTTTAATTTTAAGTTTATTGAAGTGGGGCGATACCCTCACTCCTGAGAAAAACCAAGTTTTCTTATTGAATTGTAAGAAATAGCTGGACACTTTTTATTCGGACCGCGAGACGTAAACCTCGGGAAAATAAGGCTATATCCTCGGTAATACCCACATGAAATTGATCAGAAGAAGTTGAGTTTATCGCATACTGTAATTCATTATTCTAGTGATACCGTGACGCGAACAATTATCGAATAAAAGTAGAGAATTGTTGACAAAACTTCTTCAGAGAAAATTTTGTCTTTTTAATCAAAAGTAGTGTGTGTTTATCCAATTAAAAGGAATTTTAAATATCGCCATAATTTCCCAGGAAAGTGCGGACTCAAATTCAAAATTCAAATAGTAATAATTCAAAATTCAAATAATATTAATTCAAAAAGTATTCAAATAGTAATAATTCAAAAAGTAATAATTCAAAAATTCCAATAATAAGAATTTAAAATTCCAAGTAATAAAGTGTAAAATCAGCAATTCCAAAAAAAAAAAAAGAAAGGAATAATTTTTATCTCTTTGTATAGTATAAATTCAAACAATATATACTTACTACACATTTATACATAAGAAATTATTCATTGGGTCAAAATACTTAAACATAGTGCTAAAAAGAAACTATTATAAAAAGGGATTACTGTAATTATAAGTGAAAATTTGAAGTGTAAATTTAGAGTGAAAGTCCAGAGAAAGAAAACAAGGAATATAATACAATAAAAAGCTGGATTAATAAAATAAAAAGAGTTCAACCAACAAAGTGAGTTATAAATTTCTTGAATAAATCCCTGGAAAACCCTCCAAGCCGTAACAATTGGTTTTATAAAAAAAATTCAAATATATAAAAAAAAAATTATTATATATAAAGGGCTAATAAGTAAGGTCAACTCTATACTTTTCCTATTATTATCATTTTGTTTTGCTTTTCATCAATAACGTAAATTTCTAAAATAGAGATAATTTTAGCTAGTCCAAGATTTGGACATAACAGGAGCGAAAGTGAAGGAATTTACTCGTTAATTTAAAAAAAAATTGATTTTCTTGAGGACTTCCCCAATTCTATTAGTTGCTGCGTAGAAATTATTTAAATAGAACTGGAGTTATTTTTAAAGAACTGACTTATTCCAAAAATGAAAAGATATATAAATATTCTTAAGGACTGCATTGATTATCATGTGAAATAGTTATGGCATTACTCACCATTATCCTCATCGATCACCGCGTCCAGTATCTGAACATCATCTGGATTTTGTACGTCATCTCTCTCAGCGTGAGGCCTCTGACGATTTCGTTTCAACATCCTTCATCAACTGATCAATGCCGAATTCCACGTGTAATGGGTTTTCTCTAGCATTCATGTGATGATTCTTAGCGACAATATCATCCATGTCAACCGTAAAAAATGGAGAAAATCTCATTATTTTTAGAGTATATATGCCACACTTTGAAAGATAATCATTATGTTAGAACTGATCATTCAGTGGAATTCTCTGTGGGATGACCGGCTCGAATAATCCATCGAAGGATCGTCTCTGATATAGTGATGTGAGAAAATGATGAGTGATCAAAAAAGCGCCCACGACGAGAAAATGAGAGTGATCAACCCGCTGATCCTCCACCATTCGCCACAGACGACGGATAGTTCCTCCTCTGAATGAGCTGGAAATCAATAGTGTAGTCGAAATATTGCGGAGCATAGCACCGCCAGCTTCTGCCCCTCTTAAATTCTCTGATCCATGCTGAGTTATATGCACGGTTTTTTTGTAATATAAGAAAAGTGAAATATGTATTAGTTTCAGTATTTTATACGATGGGAATTACTAAAACTCGATGGAGATATTAGAGATGGGTTTTCTCTGATGATTTTCATGAAAACCTGAGGAAATTTCTCGTTACATAAATTTGGAAGAATTCAATTAGAGGAAGATGGCGTAAAATGGTCAAACGATGGAAATATTGTGAATAGTTTTTTTTCTGATCATTCCCTGGCGGATCCATCGATACTATTTGATCATTGTTTGATTGGGGGGGGGGGGGTTGACTCGTGTGCTCACTTGATCACTAGTCGAGCATTAGTCGATGGTAATATGAATAACGAGATGACCAGTGATCAGCTCAACATTGGATCGACTGTCGGTCAATCCCAAGGGGAAACCTCGACTCGACTAACAATCGACCATGAACATTTTTTGAGCACTTTTCGATCATGGATGATAAATAGCTTCATCGATCCGCCTCTGACTATGTGTAGAGTCGATTGTTAGTCGATCCATACACTTAAAGGCTTTCAATCAACAACTGATCAAATAATTAAATTTCTGGAGTGCGTGTCGATTATGGGTGATGAAGTGACCTATCGACTAGCAATCGATTATGTATTAAGTCGATCGCTGGTTGATGACATCGATGAAAGCATCGAATCGACTCTCGACTGACCACTGAAATTCCTTAAGTGCAGATCGATTGTGGGTCATGAATTATTCCATCGACCCACGATCAACTGGGTATAGTGGGTTTCCTAAAAAGTTGCTTTCGAAGTTTCCCTGGAAGTTCACCTAAGAGTTTTGAACGCTCATAAAGTCAGTTTGACGTTTATCAATGTCAGTTTAACATTCATAATCATTCAGGATTTGTTTGATTCACAGACAACTCCGGCCTCGATCGAACCGTACACCAACGACTTGGTCCTACATAGTGATTATAAGCGATAGAATGAACTATCGAACTTCCATCAATAGAGTATCGAGTTACCAGCCAGTCAATTTCCGTTGATGAAATTTTTCAAATGACTCAGGGTGGCGATTGATGTGGAAAACTCAGGGAAATTTCTGCAATAGTCAGGGAATTTTTAGTAGTCAGAGAAATTTGTAGTTTGTTTTAGCTGATCTCCATATCTTTTCGAATCATAGATATTGGATCGAAAAAATTAAACTTTTCAATTAATCGAAAATCTGCAGAAAGGTTAACAGGAAATCACAGTTCTGGGAATTTAATGCAGTTTAGCGTCATTTTGTTAAATTCTAATAGAAAAATTATTTTCAGGAATAACTGAGAATTATAACGCAGGGAAAGATGGGGTAAAATGGACACTCGAATTGAACGGTTCGAGATGGTTATTTTCTAATGATTCCATTGGAAAGCTGAAGAAATTTAGGCGGAAACATTTGGCAATTTTTTCTTCAATTCTTGGAAAAATTTCCTTTTTCGGCCAAGTTTCGAATTGAGATTATCAACCGGCCATGTAACTGCATCGTTCTTTGTCGACAATGCGCGAATGAATTGCTGCACGGAAAAGGCCCTTGGAACCCAGGAAAAAATGTTTAGATCTGACCAGATCAAATTAGATCTGACCAGATCAAATTAGATCTGACCAGATCAAATTAGATCTAATCAGATCTAATTAGATTTAATTAGATCCAATCAGATCTGACAAAATGGAAATTTTTGACATGAATAGATCTGATCAGATCTAACTAGAGCTGATTAGAGACAATCAGATCTAAGTCTGACTAGATCAGTTCAGATTCAACTAGATCTGATTAGATCTAACTAGATCTGATCAGATCCAACTAGATGTGATCAAATCTGATGACCTAATATCTATATTGGGTCATCAGATCTGATCAGATCTGGGTGGATCTGATCAGATCTAGTTAGATCTGATCAGATCTGATCAAATCTAGTCAGATCTGATTAGATATGGAAATCAAAATTAGGTGAATAGACAAACATGAACAGGCAGAATCTGATTTTCATATTATTAGGAAGGACAGTCATAGAACTATAAATATGGTTTCTTTTAAGATCTTTTTCAAATAAGAATTTATCTGTTAAAGAAAATTCGCAATGTGTCAGATCTGTGCTCATTTCATTATCATAGAATGTCATATTTATTTCCATGCATGATTCTTCATTCCATTTGGGCATTCTCAACTTTTCTCCGAAGTTATTTCCTCAAATCTTTCTAATCTTTTTCAGTTATCACGATTTGAATTTCAATCAGTATAAAGAAATCGTGTGTTAGCTGAGTGGCTAGAGTAGCAGACTGGTAATCCTATGGTCCCGGGTTCGATCCCGCTGAAGTCCATTTTTTTTCGATTTTTTCTTCATTAAAAATTTTGATTTTCATTCATTTGTTTCGTAAAGACTTCAGATTTTTATTTATTTTTCATTTTCTCTAAAAATTTGAAATGTTTAATTCCGGATTTTGTGCAGATCCAATAGGATCTGATCAGATCTGAAGAACTCAGCTCTGATCAGATCTAAGGAACTCAGATCTGATCAGATCTAAGGAACTCAGATCTGATCAGATCTAAGGAACTCAGATCTGATCAGATCTAAGGAACTCAGATCTGATCAGATCTAAAGATCTCAGATCTAATTAGATCTAATTTAATCTGATCAGATCTGAATATTTTTTCCTGGGAATTTAACATGCCCAAGATGTCAGCAGCACGTGAATAATCAGGAGCGAGTTTTCATGTCGTTAACAGACAATCCAGATAAGTTTGGATAAAATCCATAATCTTCTCTCTTTCTTTTTCTGGTAAATGTTTAGATTGACACACCTATGCTATATCTCATTCAGTCTGTCCAATAAATGAATTTAATTTAATTTAAAATTGCTGTCTGAAGGAACAGCGGAGTGGGGATAAGACTGAGTGTGAGATTTCAAGGCAATTCGAATGGAAATTTGGTATAGAACTGGATAGCTCAATCGGTAGAGTGCCTGACATGACATCGGAAGATCCTGGGTTCGACTCCCAGTACAGGACTATCCAATTTTCTCTCGAAAAAATCTTGAATATGGGGTAGGTGTGTTACGATACACATTTACCATCATTGGTAAATTTTTAGATTTACACATCTATGCTATATCTCATTCAGTCTGTCCAATAAATGAATTTAATTTAATTCAAAATTGCTGTATGAAGGAACAGCGGAGTGGGGATAAGACTGAGTGTGAGATTTCCAGGCGATTCAAATAGAAATTTGGTATAGAACTGAATAACTCAGTTCGACTCCCGGTGCAGGACTATCCAATTTTTTCTCGAAAAAATCTTGAATATGGGGTAGGTGTGTTAAGATACACATCAACCCTTTTTCTCTCGTCCCTAGATCTTGTATTTCCACATTTCTCCCTCTTTAGCATTGATGCTGAACAGGGAGAAATGGCAAAATTCAATGCTGAAAATGAGAGCAGAAATTGAAAAATTCGGATTTTTAGAATAGAAAATCGATAATTTTTTCTCTTTCTTTCTCCTTTTTCTCTCTCCCTCTCAATCTTGTATTTTCGCATTTCTCCCTCTTCAGCATCAATGGACAATCGATCTCACGGCAGTCTATAAATTTTCATAATTCCCAAAAATGTACATATTTTCTATTGAGATTGAATTTCAAAAGTGGAAAAATTGATATCGCACTGAAACGTAATTTGAAAATACTATATCAGGGATTATCTCACGTTGATAGATAAATTCTAGGAAGATGAATTACTCCGCATGATAGATTTCTTCCTGTGTGACAGAAAACATTCATTCTTTTCCAAAATATTTCATATTGAATTAGTATTTTTGTTCTATGAATGATTTTTTCCTCTGGTTATAATGATTCAAAATTCATCTGAATTCAAGCTTCCACCCATTTCCACCATCCTAAGCTATCGATATTAAACTAGGTTTATGATAGATTTTTATTGCATTATTTATACATTTACAAACTTCCCCCATATGCCACAAAACGATACTCTGGTTTCAGCCTATATGTATGATGTATGATGTAGTATTTGGTGGCCGAAAGGGCATATTGAGTATAACTATTATACGCCCGCCTAATGGCGACCACCCTGGTTCCAGGGTTCAAGAAGGTTGGTAAGCCTAGCAAAGTTAAGTAACTGCCCAACCTGATCCCCTGTTACCGTTAGTTTCGAGATACCAGTGGATCCGATGGCCTCCCATCTCTCTCCTTCTAATCCACTGCATCTCGTCAATAAGTGGTGGACGTTACCCGCCTCCATCCCACATTTGTCCATAGAACTTCTTGGGGCCGTCAGTGTACAAAACTGGGCCCTTTGGCTGAAGGAAGGGTCTATTTCCAGAACCCATTCCTCGCTCCTCGGTCTCACGACTTTAAAACTCCTGGTGAAAACCCTCGACCCCCCACACACATTGCCGCTCAGCCAGAGTAACTTTTTCATTCCTCCGTCCGAGTCAGTGACGCATGCATGAAGGTCGAGTTTCCCCAGAATCTCATCGGAGAGCCCTTGGCTGCCTTCATTGCCACTAGATGTGGCGTCGTCAGGTCCAAGAAGGCCATCAAAGCAAGTATAGGTGTAGTTCTCAGAGCCCCATCACAGGAGTGTGGTTATAAGGCCCCATCACAGGAGTGTGGTTCTCAGAGTCCCACTCACCCTACATTTGCCCATCCTGCCATCTTGCTTCGTATGTCCAGGGAAAAAGGTCCACTCCCACAAGCCCGGTTTGTGGGAGTGAGGTCTGGAATACAATGGGGTGCGACCTGGTGCCCCAAGGATATCGTTCAGACACATTGACCCAGAGTTTCATCCACCCTGGGTCACCCCTGTGTCATTCAGCCTTTGGCACGATGGTTTACACCTTTAGCTTGGGGGAGCTGGTCCGCGGTGACGGCCTTCGTTCGACTGCCCGGGCTTTTACCTCCGTCGTCTCCTTTATTGTACAGTCACTTCGCCAGCATTTCCGGAGGTTCCTTGGCGGGGCCCTGCTGGTGACCGGAGCTGTTCCCAGCTGGTTCCCTCCCGGCTCCTCCTACTAGTGTTGGCTACTCTCCCCTATCCGCCACCTGGGGACGCGCCTCGATCGATAGCTCAACCGCCAGAACTGGACCCCCATTTCGAGGGTCCAGACCGGTTTTTCGAGGTTTCACCCTATAATACAATTCCTTTTGGATAATAATAAATTATAACATTCACTTCAAGATTAATTGTCTATCAATTCAAGAATTACTCTCAACTTTAAGCTTAACTTTATTTTCATTTAAACTTTAAATTTCTTAACCATGGATTAGAAAGCTGTATAGAAAAGCATAAGTTATCATTGCTGAATTGAATATATCACTGGGATTTCCCATTTTGTCACATCAAACAGTTCAAGAGTCTTTAGTTCTTATTTATTGCACGTTTGCACCGACTGGTCGTTGACTACTGGCTGCTTCCATCCTCCTCACAAGAATTGTAGCAGTTTTTAATGCCACACTGTATGAGCACTTGGCCATACAGTTCTCAAGAGCCTTTCTGCTCACGTCCAACGACTCCAGCAGCTGCATGGTGTTAATTAGCTCTGGAGTGTATAGTATTTCTCCATAGCATCCAACGGCAATAACCCCTAGTGCCACGTCACATCTCAGCATGTCCCGCATCTCCTGCACCAGGTTTCTCCCTCTTCTTGTTCGGTCGAGGTTCTCAGGTGTGATGTGATGCTCAGGGTTAACTGCGTACCTACATCTTTTCAATTTTTCCTGTGAGTGTAGGTTTTGAATATGCACAACAGCTACCTCCAACATGATCACCTGTCTGCGGGGTGCTGAGGTCATGATAATGATATCTGGTTTGTCGTGATGTAGTTGATTGTCCGTCAGGAACCTCTCACCAGCTCTGATCTTCACCTTCCTGCCGTCCACCTCGTACACAACACTCAAGCTACCACTTCCGAATTTCAGCAACTTCCTCATTTCCAGTGGAGCGTTCGTTCTCTCCAGGATCATTTTCATGACCCAGTACACCACAAAGTCGTGTCTTGCATAGAATTCTCCTGTCACACATCTCGCAGCCACATGGTACGCCAATTCCATATTATTGCAGCCCTGTGAGCACACTCTTCTCCTGTCCGGGATTGCTCCTAGCTCAATAATCTGGTCCTCCACTGCTGCTTGAAGTACACGACTCATCCACTGGTCTAGGGATATGGCGCGTTTCCATGGGAATCTAATCATTTCCCTGAACTCAACTACCTTCTTCACGTAGCTATTGCTCTGCCAATCGAATAGCCAGCAATCCAGCTGCACCATTTTTACCATATTCCTGCTGAGTCTCTTAAGGGCACCTTGTTCATCTTCTTCTCCTTCCAGCACCACCAGCATGTCCAACATACGCACTCCGTGCTTTTCGAGTACGTAATCTGCATCCGATATAGGGTTCCTCCACCCTCTGTCTTTTAGCCTCTGATATTGGACGGCTACGTTCCTCATTTCCGGATGATTCAACAGATACATGGCTTTTCTCACTTGATGCATCTCCACCTGGTCTACCACGGCTTTTATGCCCATTCCACCAAGCTCTTCAGGTACATAGACACTGGTTGTCAAAACACTGTATGCTTTTGCTCCTGTTTCGACTAAGATCTTTCTCACCTCTTTGTCCAGTTTCTTGCACTTCAGCATCGTTGAGCTCCACCTCTCATCTGGGTACAGGTTCCCCATTACGTCCGTATCGCTGGTATTGTTGTAGTATTGTAGAGTCTCTTTTTTTGTGAAACGGATCATTTTGAGGTGAAGATGCTCCTCACTTCCTCCAATGCTCTAATCTCCAGCTGTTCGGAGTTCAACGCCATGTCCCTCTCAATTTCTGAAATACCTAAGTATTTATACCCTTCTTGTACCTCTGGCAAGAAGCCTCCCGTGCTGTCATCAATACCCTCATCGTTGCTGGCGCTACTATCAAATTCCACTGTCGGCCTCATCCCTCCATAGCACACCGCACACTTTTTTTCTTTCTGAGACAGGCCTTTTTATGATTTTATTCAACTTACTGTTTCTTTACTTTTCGTCTGTAATTCAATAATTTCTAAAAAAATTTCAACAATGGCCTTCACCTGACGCAGTCGGGTCCTGCGGCCGTCAGGGCTCATGAAGTGATTTGATAATAATTTGATTATTTTAATTGGGCGCCAACAGTTTTTTATAAAAACTGTAAATTTATGTTTTCGACAATTATTTGGTTAATTAATTTATATTCGACTAATTTTCAATAGACTCATGGGAATATTCAGGGAGTGGGAAGTTGGTGGACCAATAAATTGATTGAAGAGACGAAAATTATAGATTTTAAAGAAAATCGACTATAATTTGGACAGATAAATGAATACAGAACTTACTTTTTTACAATACAGCAGCGACTATCACCTTATTACTTTACAATTATTCATCGTTTTAACAATATTCGACTTTTATTATAATTATATATATTTTTATTTGATTCGATTGCCCGAGAACTGACTTCTGTCATGCGCTAGAGCAGAGTGATTTTCGGGCCCGCCTGTTGCTTCACCCAGGGCAACAGAGTGGGGGGAAAATCAATAACTTGACGCCTGCGTGGTTTTGTTTAGCGCGTGGTCGTTTTAAATTCGACTTTTCCCTTTACCTGTATTCTCCTTATATTTTCTCATTTGACATATTTAACATCATAATTGAATAAATATTTTTTTTTCTTTTCTTATTTCTATACTATTCATTTAAGTTCCCGACTAATCGAATACCTCTCAACGTTGAGAATAATTCTCCTGTCACAATTCAGATGTAACCCAATCTCTTCACCTGCTGCTCCGATTGCTTCCTTCACTGCTTCGGCACCTGCCTGGTTCTTCGTATGGCACTTGATGTCACCTATGAAGGCCATGATTCTCTGTTTTCTCCCAGTCACCTGGTTCACCTGAGAATCATTCTTCACGTGTTCTACAACAGCAGCAGACATCAGTATAAACAGCAGTGGGCTGATTGTGTCACCTTGATAGACACCCCTCTTCACTCTCACTGGCCTCGTTGTTTTGCCACCAGCCTGGATCACCACGGACCAGTTTCTTATGGCCGCTTTCAATGTGTCCCTCATTCTCTTGCTTCCGAATGGAAGCATTGTAAACGCGATTTTTTTCGATTTCGAGATTTCATCGGAATATGACTCAGAATGATCCAAAATGCCGAGAAATTACATTTTTAAAAATTGTCTGTATGTATGTGTGTGTGTGTATGTGTGACAGATATCAGCTCATTGCTCCGCAACGGTAATACTTGGTGAGCTGAAAATTCAACAGCACTTTCACTCCCCATGCAGTGAAATTTGAGCTAAATCGGTTGAGTACTTTTCGAGAAAACTCAAATTTTCGAAAAATCGTTTTTTCGATTTCTCTCCGCGAAAAATTGATTCACAGCCCCCGCTCTCAGCGATGAAATACTTCTCCTTTGAACTCACAATTTTCACTCGGGGTAAATTTTGCCGAGATTTTTCGTTTGCAGATAATTTCAATTACAGTGTTTTGTATCTTGAATTTACTATACACGATAGCTCAAAAACTATTTGAGTTAGAGACTTCAAATTTCGTCAGTTTGTGCATCTAATGAACGAAAAGTTTGGTATTGAAATTGGGCGAAATCGCTCCAGTAGTTCCTGAGATATTGGCCACAAACCATTTTATGAAAAGAGGTTATATCTCGAAAACTATCCAAGCGATTACATCCAAGTTCAGCTTAAAGGATTCATCTCAATAAACCCTACAAATGATGAGAATTTCAAATTTTTCAGAAGAAGTCTCTTGTAAAGGTGTTCGATAAATTAGTTTTTTCAACAATCACGATTTCTCTTAGCTTTCTCCCTAGGAACAGCACTATTTTTTATTTCACCGTTCGAAAGTAGACTATTTTTCCTACAAAATGCGTACCTTTTCATTCTGACGGCAATCAGAAAGAATAGAAATCCTATTTGGAACCCGAACGTCAAGTTTTGTGTTCCATCGTAGGATCTGAATTTTCATCTAATATTGAATTTTTATGTACCATGTGATATTAATGCAATTTAATCGATTATTCTGAGCTGAGATTTTGAGTTCCAAGTAGATTCCAAGTATCGCAGATGGATTCCTGAACAGATCGACACAGTCTGGATACATGAATAGCGATTCGATTCACCATAGATGAATTCCATTCGGAAACATTTTGCCCATCGAATTGGCAAAATATTAAATGTCGCACAAGGAGTGGGGCTTGCAAATAACGCACCAAGAGTGAGGCTTCTGCTTGTTTTCCAGAGGTAGTGCTTCCACCAACCTCAGGAGCTGTCAGTGGTGTATCAAGTCGTACGCCTTGCGGAAATCATACCATGTCGACACATTGTACACCCCTTCACCACGGTGATTTTTCCTGGCTGTTTGTGTGTGCGCCTTGTCTACCAACATCCCATCCAAGGTCCCGTTTACTCCTGCTCTCGCCAATTGTTCGGGTGGGATGGCCCAATACGGGAGTTTCGCTTGGATGCATCTTGCTATAATTGCCGTCAGCACCTTCTAATCAGTGTTTAGCAGCGCTATGGGTCTATAGTTGGCTGCCTCAGTCCTCACTCCACTCTTGTACAGCAGTATCACCTTCCCTCTCACGTCCACCTTCGTGAGAATACTGTTGCCCTTGAGGATCTGGATTGTTGCCTGTACAAGGTACTTCCTGGCAATCGGGAGGAACTTATATGCTCCTCTGGGAATCCCATCTTCTCCAGGTGCTTTCCAAGGACGTGATTTGTTCAAGATCTCGTTCACGTAAGCTGTTATCGTCGCTTCATTCATCTCTACTGGTTCTGTTTCTTCTCGGTGAAGTCTCAGACGACGTATCCAGTCATTAAATGCTGGTGTAGTTGGTCTATCACCGTTCTCTTCTTGGAACAGCTCCTTGTAGTACCTTTCTGCATTGAAAAATAAAATAGTTTGTTTTTACAGTTGCTGATAACGAAAAATTTATTCTCCAATTTTTTTGAAATATTTTTCTACATCTGTATATTTCTACACAAGTTTTGGCTTATTGTTGAGTTGTGAAGTAGTGTAGAACGGTACAGAAATTGTTATTTGAGAAAAAGGACTTGAGAAAAAAGTAAGATTTGATTTTGAAGGTATTATTCTATTGCTATGTACAATTGATAATTAGACGAAGAAAAGAAAGATCAGCAGAAGACTAGGTACTAAACGAAAGATTCAAACCTCATGATTAAAGTTAGTCACTAGAAAGAAAAAATCAATCAATGATAGGATTAACATAAAGTGCGATTGAATCAGGTACAAAAGTAAAGCTGAAAATGAATGACTAGCAACAAAAAACTCAAAGAGAGATAGTCAATCTGAGTATTATTGGTGTTACAAATGAAAGGACTGGGGAATTGGTGGAGGAAATGAGGAGGGGATATCGAATGTCAACTGAAAATTTGGAAGAATGAATTGTAATTCATAGGATTGATGACAGAGAAAGACCGTGATATTAAAATCATAAGACTAATCTACTCGGACATCAATGAAGATGAAAAGGGATTGAATACTAAGGAAATATTACAAGGGGGTCAGCATTGTGACACAAGACGACAATAACCTAAACTTACAACTAAAATTTTCAAACAATTAAACTTGGATAAACAAATAATATTGAGTTTGATTCTCCTTTATGAGAGAAGTATGATAGACGAAGCCATGTAGCCAAAGGTCAGCGACATTAGAGTGTCATGAGTTCTTTGCTGATTCAATATCATCTGGGCTCAGGATCGTCAAGAGCGTTGGTTTTAAGCGCTATTAGTCATTCAGCTCCTCGTACTGCGCTCAATTACAGAGCATTTGTTGCAATAACTTCCTGGCTACAATATTCTTCAGTCAACTTAATTGCACATTAATCCAAGTGAATTCCAAGGGCATGTTCAAGGTCGACTCTTTCACCGGTATGGGCTGCTCAACGGAATCCGGGCGTAGGTTCAATCAAGATTCACATAAGTATATGCCACTAAAGCCTCTTCCTCTTGTATTTTTTTGTCTGTTTGAATTCATTGAGGGACAATGGAAGACTTTGTATGCTATAGTGCCAGGACTGAGATACCTTCAAAAGACCACAGTCTCTGGTGTAACAGGAACACTCATCTTTGGGTAAATTACATTAATCACCTACACAATTAGCATTTCAAAATGTGATGTTTGCCTTTGATTTTCCAAAGCAGCCTGACTTCATAGGTACGTAGAGACGAGAAAGTTGTGCTACAAGTGTTGTCTGGTTTGGCAGCTTCGATCATCCATTCTCCCGTCTCAAGCTACTACTGATAACTTATTAGACTGGCGAAGAGCTTCTTGAGCAATAAAAAGATTATCGAGAGAGTTTGCTGTCCCTGCGAGCAGCATCTTCACGAGGATTCAGGTTTCCATATCCATCATCCTTCGGAAGAGAACCGGGGCTGTTGAGGCTGCTCTCTGAGTATTTCGGAGAACGAGCATATTCACGAGGGACAGGGCTTCGTTCCATAAGGCTCTTGTCATTATGCCATACAAATACTTTGCCATCAATCACCAGTTCGTACAGACCCAATGTGCTTTTTTTCGCTTGGTGATGTCGTATATTTTCTTCTGGATCTCTCATTCTCTTGGAGCTTGGTCGTAGTTGATCGGTACAGGCAATTCATGTGGTTTTTTCTTATTCTTCATAACTGCATTTTCCCCTCCATAGTCATCAAAGTATGGCCATGTTCCTCGGCCCTCTGGCGTTAACGTTTCCACTTCCACTGCAACTTCACGATTTCCACACAGCCATGTCTCAACATCCTCTTTAGTGGGCTTGTTGTTGGAGAGACCCCTCATAACTTGATTCTTATTTCTTTCTCTCTTCTTCGTTCTGCTGATTCCAGCTTGTTGATTTCTGCTGCCCGGAGCATAATCTTGGTGGTCAGGAGGTTGAAATCCCACCTCGTGTATTTTTTTCGTGACATCACTTTAATGGCAATTTTTGGTCATATAAGCGTTCGTTCATGGGCTTTCAGCTGACGTTGACTAGAGAGAGGAGTCCCAAATTTGCTTCAGTCTTTCAACTCCTAGCCTATTCAGGTTATAGGAGTTCAAACTCACATTATCACGTAAAGATGAAAATTAGAGAATTAAATGAATCAAATGAATTGAAGAATTAAATCTGTGAATTAATTGAAAATAATAAATAATACATACATGATCGATAAAGTAAAATTCTGTAACTTTCATCTCATGGTCTGTAGCTCCACAATAGCCGCTCTTCTCTCAGTGCTTTCGTTCCTCAGGTCCTCAACGTCACTCGTCACATTCTCCACTATTGCTATGATAGCTTTGGCATCTGAACCTAATACACCAGTTTCACTGTCACACATTTCATCCACTTTACTGTTGTCGTTGTCGTCAGGTCCCAGGGGGGAGGGATTCTTGGGACTTTCTCTTTTGGTTCATATTGCTGAATTGTGAGTGCAGAATTGCAATGAAACTCTTTGTTCAGAGCAATTGTTGGGAGCGGTTCTTAGATTTTCTGTCAGTTTCCACTGCCTGAGTCTTCCATGACTTGACCAACATTTGAGTATTGGGTTCTCACCCCTCTCGGAACACCGCCAGCGTTCAGCCTCTTCACTTTTTTTGGGACTGAACTGGTGAACAACTAATCATCGTAATGCTAACCAAGACTACCCACAGCAATTAAACAGTTTGAGAAGGGATTTGAAATGCCCAAATGATCAAAATCTCGTTTTTTCCTGCAAGAACTACAACATAAGCAGTAAACTCAGCGTACACCGCTCGATTATATTTATCGTTTCGGAAATATGAAGTAAATGATGGTTTCTTTGAAAGAATGGAGAGAATTTTGATAGACTATAAAAAGTAATTTTTCATTTGTTCCGGAGCTGAAAAGTCGTGTGATTATTCATCGTCGAAACTGATTTTTTTGTACCAGAATGTTCTGAGAACTATAACCGGAGCAACAAACTCAACGTGCACCTCTCGTTTATATTCATTGTTTTGTAAATATAAAACAAATGATCTTATTTTTTTTTGTACAAAAGGGGCGAGTATGAGAGACCATCACAATCAATTTTTCATTTCTTGTGGAGCTGAAAAGTCGTGTGATAATTTGGCATCGAAAGTGATTTCTCCATACTTAGTACCACAATGTAGAGAATTAAATAAAGAAACCGTTAGATGTAGCAGAATTCTTTTCTGCTGGATCTCACTCGATCATTTCAAAGAAAAGATAAAATAATCGGAAGAGTAAATTTGAAAAAGTACAAGAATGAATCTCTTGCATCAAAAAGAATTCCGATAGTTTAAGATAATAATTATAAAAAAGATTGAGCGCGAGAATTATTGTTAAATTTATGTATTTAAATTTTACAGTGTTACTTCAAACAACAGTTTTCCGTGACTTGACGGGTACTCAATTTGTCAAACTTATGTGAATAGAAAATTTGAATTGATCAATAAAAGCTAATTAATTTAAAGTATTGTGTCTGAATTTCAATTCATTGTGGATCCCCTTCGAAAAGAATCTTGACATCTGAAACACTGGTGGAGAAGGAATCCGGGAACTCAAATTTAAAAGTTGCGCGTTCTGTCATTATTTGCAACGTTCGCTGGTTAAGAAAAAAAAAAGTTTAATATTATGCCAATACAATTGGCGTGAAAATACCGAATGGAACTTTTCACTCTTCATTTTTCATAAATTTAAAGTGATATCAGAATGAATACAGTCTTATTTTCTAGCAAGAATCATCTACTTTCTACTGATGGAATAATGAATACTAGTATTCTTTAAGAAAAATTGGAAAAAATTTGAATTTCTGAAGAATAATTCTCTTTAGCATTCTTGTAGAAGAATCCTTTGAAAAATTTAAAATATTTAGGATTGGTGGTGCTCATCTAAATTGATATTTTCAGCTCAACTTGGATGTAATCAGACAAACATTTCCGTGTTTATACTCTCTTTTCATCCAATAGTTTTTCGCAAATATCTCACAGGAACTGTTGGGTCAATTTCGCCGAGATTTAATACCAAAGCTGGCACTCATAAGATGTACAGACACACGAAATTTGAAGTCTCTAGCTCAAATATTTCTTAGGTTATCGCAATAACCGCCATTTTTTAAAAATCACAGTAAAAAAATTATAATAGAAAAAAACAAAAATCGGAGCACTGATCACCCTTGGGGTTTAATGTGCGTCTTATCAGTGCGTATCTCTTCACGGAGGATACATGCTGCAAATTGATTTTTTGCTGAGAAATCCCAAAAAAAATATTTTTTGATAATTCACTTTTTCTCGAGAAACATTGAGCCGATTTCGCTAAAATTCAATAGCAAAATTGGCACTCATAAGACGTACACACACACATCAAATTTGAAGTCTCTAGCTCAAATAGTTTTTAAGTTATCGCAATAACCGTGATTTTTCAAAAATCAGAGTAAAAAAAATATAATAAAAAAACGAAGAATCGAAGCACTGGTAACCCTTGGGGTCTAATGTGCGCCCTATCAGTCCGCATCTCCTGGCGAAGGATAGATGCTGTTAATTGATTTTTCGCTGAGAAAACTCGAGGAAACGATTTTCTGATAATTGGCTTCTTCTCAAGAACCATTGAACCAATTTAGCTGAAATTTCGTTGAGAAAATTGCGCTCGAATAGTGAATAGGCAGAAAAAAACAACCATGCGTAGCATGGCTTTTTAAAAAAAAGTCGCCAAGTACGCGTTTTTGGATTTAATTTAATTGGGCTAAGAAAGATTTGAAATCGTAGTGTAGCCCCAAGTACTCAGTGCAAACGGAGAAGCGCAAATTTCGGATTCAGTAGCAATAATACCAAAAAAAAAGCCGAAACAAAAATTAAAAAAACGTTTTTGGCTGTGCTCATATGGTTTGATACTGATCGCCCAGCCAAGAAAGTTTTTTCGAATTTTTGTTTCGGCTTCTGTTTTTTGCTATTATTGCTACTGAATTCAAACTTTGCGATTTTCCGTTCGCACTGAGTACTTGGGGCTACACTACGTTTTCAAATCTTTTTTAGCCCAATTAAATTAAATCCAAAAACGCCTACTTGGCGACTTTTTTTTTAAAAGCCATGCTACGCATGGTTGTTTTTTTCTGCCCATTTCAATACTTTTGCAGCAGTATAATTATCAATGGAATGGGAATACCTCGGGAATGATTGGACTTGGCAGAATTTTAAAGAAATCTGTTATGTCAAAAATTTCGAGCGTTACAAGCAAAGTTTCTCGATAAATTTTCCTAAGAAGCATCATTTACCGATTTTTTTTCATATTGAAACCTCAATGTGCGAGATACGCTCTTATAGCACTGGACCTTTTTTGTAGGGAATGTCGAGGTCTGAAAAATAGGTTACTACAAAAAATTTGCCATGTCGTTTGGTTTTCGAGATATTGAGTGAAATCAAATGACGAAAAATAGAATTCTCCTCTCCTTAGCGGCTACTACTTTTAACAGTAGCTTCTTCTAAATATGATGTTCAGGAACGTGCGATATCTCCGAAACTAAACGACATAGCGAAATTCTTGTATGTATATTTTGAAGCTCTTAAAATTCTCTAAAGAAAAACTTCAGTGGAGAAAAGGCGTATCTCGCTTAATTCCTGAGATTATCCGCTGGATTCCTCACGGCGCAGTGAAAATGCTCACACACAGAATGCTTACACACACTCTATTCGTGAAGCTCCGCCCCTCTGTGTGTGTAAGCCACACAGTTAGAGCATCGTACTGGGCCGCGTCTGTGTGCACGCACACCACTACCCGGTCGCCGTTTTCTTAGCCGTGTGGCAATACAATTACAATGTCCACACGAAATGTGTTTGAATAAACTTTTGGGGTACCTATTTTTCATTCAATGAATATCATATACTATAATTTAATAATTATATAATATTGGAGAAAATCATGAGTTGAATTAATATTAAGAAAATAAATTTTCTATATCACGTATATTTTAAGTAACTTAATTCTCAATTTTGGGATGTAGCTTTCAGCCGTATATAAGAGTGCCTCTCGCCTGGTTATATAGGGTAAAACACGCACTTGGCGAGAGACGCTACCGCATCTCCTGATACTCTCGAAATTTCATATCGATATATGCAGCCGTTTCCGGATAAAGTGATGGAATGTGTCATCACACATATACACACAGGCATTTGAAAAAAAACAAAATTTTCCGACATTTCAGACCATTTGGAATCATACTGCGATGAAATCTCAAACTCGAAAAAAAATGACGATTACAATGCTTCCATTCGGAAGCAAAAAACAAAATTGACTAGTAAAATCGAACTTTCATCATCATTTATTGGAGATACGCCCTTTTTACCCTAATCCTTCTCTCTACACCTCTCAAAATTCTCCACAAAAAAAATATTTCAGCAAAATCGCTGCTGTGGTCACAAATCGTTCCCTTGGGATTGAATTATTAAAATTTAATTGATTTTAATTGTGCAAAAACGTCTTTACTCGCGATTTGATTTGTGAATGCAAGGAAAAATAATAATTGTAGATTCGTCTTACCGTGGCAAAACACTGAAGTGTACCGTTGTCTCAGGGAAAGGAGAATCGATTGTTTTTTAAATGATAATTCACACACCTTTCTTTATTTTATAGACCCAAAAGAATTGATTGATTCAATCATCATTCTACAGTTAAAGAGGCAAAATTTAAAGGCTTGGTCTTTCGCTACCGTTCTATTTATAGAAAATGCTCAATTTATGAATACAGTTGACTTACAGTAAAATGAGGGTATGTTGCTGGATGAGTTTTCTAGTTGTCAGCTCGCCCGAGCCTCTGAAGTTCTCCTGAATCCTTTCTTAGTGATCTTTGGATGTGTCACTCTTATGTAGTCGATTATGAGCTGTTGTCGAATTCGCCTCTGGTTGTCTCGTTGATGAAGAATAAAAAACAAGGGAATACGCAAAACAGCCCGTAGATTTAACTCAGGTGGTTAAACGTAACTCGAGTCTCGACAACTGGGTGGTCAAATCTGATTGAAACAGAGTTTCGTTAGATTGACTTGGTTAAAAATGACTGCAAGGGGTATGCAGTGGAACAGAGTGACGTTCTAGTGATGCTACTTGGAGTTGCTGGAGAGTAGAGTCACGTTCTAGCTCGAACTTGGTACTGAGGGTGAAGAGTTGTGGGTTAATCACCTTCTATAGTAAAATGGGTTGGGTGTATCCACAAAATTCTGTTAGATTCCAAATTTTCAGTTCTTTTTCGGCACCGCCGTTTCGTGGAGGGAGAGGTCGTAAATGAGGGTTGTAAATTCCCCTATGATAAGGCGACCACCCCGTACCTTTCGCTCTCCACTCAATCATCTTCGTTGTGTTATGTCAATATTCACGTTCTCGGTTGTCGGCTTGCCTGTGATCTCTGGTGTAATAAAATTATAATTTCCTATGAAGTGATATCCGTGGGCTCTATTGTCCGCTCGAAATCTCTTCATTCGTTTCCTCCTTTTATTATTTTTTGTTTCTTATTCGTTGCCAAGCACAAAGAATGATAAGAACGGCAATGCAGCTTATCATTTCCGTTTCTTTTCTCGGGCCAGGTAGAATAATTGAAATGTATTTAGAAATATAATTTTCACTAAGTTTATCGGGCAGGTTATTTCTATTTCCCATGCATTTTTCCTAGCATCTCTATGATTCTGTTGGGGATCGCAACATCACTCTATCTCGCTTAGGTTCCGAATGTATTTCAATGATTAATAAATAAAAAACTATAAAAATTCATGAATAACCAAAAAAAACTACAAAAACTCATGAATAGCAACAGAAGAAAAGATAAAAATGAAAAAAAAGACATTTTTTCGCTTCAAAAGTCGACAAAAAAATGACCCTGAAGTTTGCAAAAAAAATCCCACAAATGGAGCTTTCGCACAGAATATCTCCGATAAAAATGCTGAAATTCAAAAAGTGCGAATTTTTTTGGGTAAAAACTAATGAAATCTCGATGTGACTCTGTTCCGTTTGTGGAAATATGCAATTGCATAAATTTTAGAGAGTTCATTCCGTGCAAAATTTTGATAAAAATAGATTGCATGGAATATCCCATGTAGGGTTTCCTGACATCCACAGGGAGGCCGATGTTCGGGCCAAATCATTTTATACGATTTTGGGCAGTCGATCAAAGGCCAAAGTACGAAACAATATCGGCGCGTCGATATTGGTTCCGCTAATAAGCCCGATATTCTTCCCAATGTCGAGCCCTGTATATTGGGATGGTGAGTTAGATCGTATATCGGTTCTATATCGAGTAGCCGAATATCGGGAAATCTATATCTATCCGAAATCGCACGTAATTCGCGTAACCAAAGTTTGGCTGCTCTACTTTTGACGAGAATATTTCCAATAATAAGTTAATAATTTTTTTTTTGATTAATCTTCATATTTTTTTATTTTCCAAAATAACGATTGAAAAATCACGCCATAATTGATTTTCCTTCAATTATTCTTCTTACTAATGATTAATTCGTGAACTGAATTTAAAAAAATATAATAATAATAAATAAATGTCAAATAGAATAGATATAAAAATTGATCAAGAAAAAAATCTTCCCTTTCAGCCATCAAGTGATTCGATTATCAATAGAGGAGAAAATAATACTCAAATAAAACTTCGATTTTCAAAAAGAGGAGAATTTTCTGTAAAAAAATGAATATTCCATTACGGGAAATATGTAGTTTTGTTTCTCGGTTCTCACTTCATTTTTATTATATTCCTTTCAATAAAGATAGCCATATGAACAATATAAATATCGATATGAATTTAGACCAAATGATTTCTAGATTTATATAGACAGTACGATTCTGTCAAAGTCGAATAGAGTGATGGTCCAGTCGGCAGCGCGCAAGTTTCATCATCCGACGATCGAGGGTTTAAAACCACCTGTGGGAACAAAAATTTGTAATTATAAAAATGACTTTGAAATGATTAACATTGAAATATAAATAGAAACGTTTTCCCCCCGAATGGCAGAAAACGTATATTTTAGGTCTTGCCGAGGCTTGACCCTTCGGAGATTACCTGACGTGTTCCTTACGTGTATGTAGAGATGTAAAATTACCGTCATTTTTTGGATGTGTCAGGTCAGTCGTAAAATGACGGTTTCCTGACCATTTCTGACCTGACCTGTAATTCCTGTTGGAAACTGACGGTAATTTCTTATTTCAGTCACTTTTTCGGTCATTTTTGTCTAACTTTCCTTTTTTTTTTTGAGACGCATGAAGCTTCAAAAGGAAAGAGAAATATCGAGCATTACATTTCAATGAAATTTGTATAATGCAATACAATGGAGTGAACGCTAATATTTCGTGTGAATGTTGCTCTCCAAAATGAGGTAACAGAGAGAAAAAGTAAATTCAGCTATATAGATGAAAACTAACTGTAATTTGAATAATGGGTCATTTTTCTGATACAAGATTTGGTCAGTTTATTCCTGACGAAAATCGTCAGTAATTCAGCTCTGGTCAGTTACGTGTAAGTTACCGGTAAAATGACGGTAAACTAACCGGTCAGTTTTTAGTTTCACATCACTACGTGTATGTGTCCCTAAACACCCCCCAACGGGCCCTCTAGTGTCGGAAAAGGGTATTTTGCTGGCGATTTTTTCGTGTCGGTTACTGCGGAGGATACGAAGAATCCTCAGTATCTTTCTCCGAATGACGGCCAGCCCTCACTCGGGTCAAGCCTCACTCGGGTCAAGCCTCGGCAAGACCTAAAATATACGTTTTCTGCCCTTGGGGGGGGGGGGGGGGAGGGGACGTTTCTATTTTATGTCTGTGCCTTCGGCTTGACCCTTCGGAGAGATGTTTATACTCTGTCGGCACATGAATTTAAAGAGTGCTGTGATTGCGAAGCTAATTGAAGAAATAATTCATTTATTTTCTTTTCAACATACAAGTTAAATGCATCAATGTTACACTTTCTGGAAGAATCTTTATATTACACTGGTATAAAGTTTTTTACTAAACAATTTTTTGGTTTAGCCACTTTATTACTCTCAATACATTACTTAAATTCAATTTAATTAATAACAGAATAAAAGTTAATAAAACGTGTAAAATTATCCAAAGAATTAGAAATAATGATGTGCAAAAAATTGGACCTAGGAGTTGGTACATTTATGCAAAAGAAAAATATAATTCCACATAAAACACACAGAACGAGAATAAAGAAATTAAATGAAATTTATGAAAAATATATTTCTTATTCTATTTTTGCACACAATTAATATAAAAATGGTACGTACCAGTAAAAACTCACTCACACATTCATCCATACAAACCATAAACATGTGACGTTGAAATTAAATTAATAATCCCAACGCACTGTTTTACTCTTTCTTGAATTTTTATTAATTTATTTCTGTACTGTTCGGGCCAATTACCCGTTTATCTAATTTATTTATTTTCTGGTATTTCCCCGGAAAAAGGGAAATACAATGATTTCAAATATTATTATTTTGTTATGAGGACACCAGGATACTGTTCGGGCAAAAAGATACAAAAGAACCCAAATTGAGATATTTTACAGGTGAACATTTATTAAGAATCTAGTTAATCCAATTATGTGTTCGGGCATTAATATGATTTTGTTTCGATACAATAATTACAAGTCTTCGCGTGAGACACCCGCTAACTTTTATACAAAGCGTATCAAATGTGGGGAATATGCTGCGTCCAGCGATATTCCCCCACTCCTTCACTCTCCGTCTCTCTCGCACTCATACAACTCCCTATCTCTCGTTTGACTTAAGTTTTATCAATTAATATTCCCGATTCCGAATTAATTCCTTTTCTATCACTTGACAAATATTATTTGTCAAGTGACTACGGGCTTATTTTCTTGTGTCTATTAATATTTCACGAGAAACTTGAAAAATACAAATATTGTATGCACGTGCCGCCACTACTACCCAAAATGGCGTCGCCGGTGAGGCCGGCGACAACAGTATTTTCTCAATGATTTATTTTAGAATTCCGGGTACACTTTCGCATAACAATGAATACCTATTGAAAGAAATTGTTCGATTCTAATTCGAGCCCTTCGGGATTAATCTCGCGGAATTAATTTCGGGCAATATATCAATACCACGCGGTTATGCTAATTCGTATCACTTGCACACACACACACCTGTCACAGTAACAATAGTGCAATTACTCACTTAATACGCTCTTTGGGAACTTTGATCGATTAATCAGCTCGTTGCTGGATTCCGGGCGATTCTGCGGGCCTTCTCGTCAATCCACTTCACGTAATTTATTTATATATTAATAAATAAATTACAACTAAAATATTGTGAAGCTGCTTCAACGAAGACCAAGACCAGAGTAACGTTGTCTATGGTCATGGCTGCCTTCGTCTTCCAGATCCCTCATTTTCGGCCAATCTGCGTGCAGTATTCCCCTTCGGGCTCTCTCTATTGGTCAGCTGGTTATCGGGCATCGATCGAGGCGCTCAGTGGCACTGATCAATACCATCGGACCAGTTATTCGGTCGATAACTGGGTCAATGCCAAACGACATATGGTAATTGTCGTTTGGCCTTGCTTCATCCATTTCTCTCTTTCCGGGCTCATTGCCCGTTCAGTTCCAGCCTTTCCTGGCGTTTAGCGCAGTGTTTCGCCTTTTTCCGGGCCTCTACACGCTATCAGCTGTAGTTCCGGGAATTTCTTTGGACTTTGGCAGCTCCTGAGGGTTCCGGGTTGATGTTCTTCGCAGTGGTGGTCCTTCCAGCTTCAAGTTCCCTTGGCCAAAGTTCCTGGAGCGTATCTGTCCCATCCATTTTCCCTCTCAATCATTCACCATGCAAACTCACACACATACTAATCGGAGCGGGGAGGATAGGGGAAGCACGCTCATTTTACCGTTTTTTTCTATAATTAATTAATGGGCGTTCTTGCCCGTTACAAACAAAAAATGGTATTTTAAAATTAAATTTCACAAAATGAAATTAGTCAAAAAAAATAAATTATATCAATAATTTTCAATACAAATATATCTTTAATAATGCCTCGAGGTTATAGCTGTTATGCAATTGCCTATGTCAATACTAGTCGACTAGTGGTAGATCAATGCCTAAGCAAGAATGAGAGTTCCAATTAATTGTCCCTTTTCTCTTGTCTTCACCTCATCTTTCCCACTTTCTTCACTTGCTATCAAGCGGGGAAAGTATTCGGTAGGGATTTATATGGAATCATTACAATGTCCATGTTGCTTCTGAAATTATGTGAAGCTACCGCGGAAAGGGTTGAACCTGGAGCTGCTCGAATTCCTGCGTCTACGAACACCCTTCTAATCCACCCGGCGATGATTGCTCTTGTGGCAGCGTCAACTTCTCCTCTCGTTGTAATGAATAAGTGTGAAAAATTCTGACGAGCTTTACGTCCCTCTGCGGATAAGGTGATCACCAGCTTGGTCCACTTAACTAGATCGAATACTGGATCTCCTAAGCTTCTGATCTTCCAGCCAGACTGTCGGTAATTGATGGTATCAGTTTTTGATCCAAACTCAGGGTAGAGAATAATTTCATCCTTATTAATGCTACAATGCTCGGGATCAATTGAGAGCAAAGTTAAATCATGTAGTCTTCTTGAAGAGGCCAACAGAAGCAATAAGGCTGTGAATTGGGACACTTGGTACAAGCTGTCTCTCTCTGGCAGATGATTAGCCAGCCAATCTGTTAGTGTCTCCACATTCCAAATAGTCATCTTGGACGGTTTCTCTGCCTTCGCTTTAAGCAATGACTTTATCAGAGGATTGGAGCTCAAATTATTCTTGCCTTCGAGATTATTCAACGAGCAGACGACTGATTTGTGAGTTAAAATCGTGCTGTAAGCTAGCTTTTCGACATTGAATAGAAAACTCAAGTATGTTATTAGGTCTTGCACTCTAGGGTTATCTGATGATACATTATTGGTCTTGCACCAAGCCAGCCATTGTTTCCAAACAGCTGAGTATGTCTCCCAGGATGAGTCTCTCCACGCCGAGCTCAGCAGCTTAATCTCTGGATCGGGTAAGCCTGCTACCTGTTTTCCCCACCTGGTACCCTTCAGACCTCTAAAATCAGATCTTTGGCATTGTGTGTGGGGGGGGGGCCTCCGTTGATAGCTCGATCAGATGAATTTCGAGATTTCGTAGCTGGAATGGGGGTGACACACTTCTGCTCTTCAGCTCCCCTCTCCAAAAGGTTTGTTCCCACCTGGAAGCCACTACCAGGAACATCCCTTTCGCTGAATTCAAGTGCTGCAGCACTTTCGGAATAAATGGGGGAGGTGGAAACACCCACGCCAAGTTCACCTTCCACGTTCTGCTGAATGCATTGGGGAACATTGCATTCTGATCAGTCGCTTCCATCGACACATATGTCAGTACTACTCTTGATTGCGCTGAGGCAAAGAGGTCGATCTCTGGCCTTCCCCATTTTTGGAAGACTCTCTCCAGTATTTCGGCACTCAGATGCCAGTCGGGTAGTGGTAGATTTCTCGAGAGTCTGTCTGCTAAGATGTTGTAATTCCCCGGGAGGAAGAAGGGGACCGGATGAATCTCGTATTCGTCTAGTAATATCAACAGTTCTCTCGATAATTCTAACAGGATCAGAGATCGAGTTCCACCCTGGTTTTTGATGTAGGCTACTGCTGTTTTGTTGTCCGATTGCAACATTACTGATCGACCCCGGAGTTGGACTTTGAATTTCTGAATCGCCAGGAGCACTGTGTACAATTCTCTGCGGTTTGGATGCCAACCCTCTTAGTCCAATGTCCATGTCCCCGCATGAAAGCTGCTCTCCAACTGGAAACCCCAGCCCATCTGCGATGCGTCTGTCGTCAGAAAGATCTCCGGATCTCTTTGGAAGATCGGGCGTGTTCGATGGATATTCCGTTCCGACCATACACAATCTGTCTGACTCATCTTGGGAAAAGGAAACCTCTTCTTTGGATTTACTTTCGATAGCTGGCGACTCCCTCGTTGCAAGTGACGGGAGAAGAGTCGACCCATTGGTGTCACGAAAGCCGCAAAATTTAGCATTCCCAGAAGAGAGGTCCCTAGTGTCCAATTCCATGATTTTGTGCTAAACAGACTTTTTATTAGTCCCAAGATTCGTATTTTCTTGTCAGGTGGGAGACTCAGTTCGTTCCGTTCTGTATCCCAAATAAGACCTAGAAACTCGATCTTGCGTGTTGGGGCAATGATGGATTTTTTAGTGTTTACTACCCATCCCAGGGAGCCTAGGAAGTCTATCACAACCTTCACTTGATCTTGTAGAGTCTTGGCGGTCTGATGAACCAACAGGAAATCGTGTAGATATACCACTACTCGAATTCCCCTCTGTCGAAGGATTCCTGCTAACAGATTGCTGAGTCTCGAGAAGGCTAGGGGTGCTGTTGATAAACCGAAGGGAAGGCAGGTGAAGTTTGTGAGAAATTAAAATATTTGGGAAAATGCGTTCTCCCTATAGCCCTCACCTTATCCATCCAATACCTTAATTTCCACCTTCGGCCGTCTCATCCAAACCACTCCTACCCAACATAGCCCTGGAGCTCGATGCGGCCCTAAAAGTATCGTTCCCCCAACCCCACTTAACCGGTAGCTCAAAAATAAAAGGAATGGGCGCCAGATAAATTTTAATACTACTGGATTTATCTAACCAGATCAACGATAAAATGACGGTACGGTAACGTTAAACCGGCTAAGGGGGCTGAGGAAATATCGGGAAAGCGGAATCCGAAAAGGGGGTTGCGGCTATGCTAGGCTAACTCAAAATGGTGGAGAGCGGGCGTGAGTCTAGGGCACACGCAGAAGTCGCAAGGATAGCGTTGAAAATTAGTAAAAGATAACCGAACCGTAATAACGATAGAATAGGGAATAGATAGGAAATAGAGAAATAAAATAGAAATCGGTTTAGTCCTTACGTGTTCCGCTATTGCCAAGAATAAATTACGGAATCTCACATAGGAGGCTACATAGGTTTGAGAGCAAATCTCAAAAGAATAATTACAAAGAGTTGCATAAATTCAATAAAGTAGCTGAAATTTTCTGAATAAGAGAGAGAGAGATTTTACGCAGGTAGATTCCGCGGATTCTTTAATGTAATCATTCAAAAAATGATATCTCGGAAACTACTGATCGTCAAAAAGCAGCGTTCTTCTTATTTTATTCGTCAATCTTCCCTCTAAATTTCATTCACAGCATGTCTCGATAAATTTCGCATAGTTTTCGAGACATTTTGATCCAAAGCCAAGTGTAAAATGACCAATGGCTCATGTATAAGAAGTTTCACTTCTGTCGCGTAGGTTCCACGCACCCTCTTTTTTTTACCTTTATTTGACCATTTTTCTCTCTCTCTCTCTCTCTCTTCAACTGGAGGAGTGAGGGGTGAGGTCCCTGCTCTTGACAATAGACCGACTTCCATGGTGGTCACACTCTCATCGGGGGCTCTGACGCATGGTCTAGTGACGGCTAAGGTGCGGCATGGTAAACTACACTCATCGAATCTTGACAATGACCTTGTGCTGGCGTCTGGTGCATCGCGGTGCCTCTCCAGCCCTCTCTCATAAATATCAATGAATTTCTTCCGCCAGACTTACATGAACTACGACGCGCAGTAAGGGAGGCAGCTAAGGAGGAAGGATTTATCACGTTCGTGCGCGATGGTGGAATTTTTGTAAAGAGAGGAAAAAATGGTCCTCCTTCTCGTATCTCGTCAATGGATGAATTAAAAAACTTCTTGAAGGGCTCCTCTTAGATTCTATTTCTCAACCTACTGCTCAATCTACTGTCATTCATCAATCTTCGTCTTCTTTTACTCTTCCTTCTTCTTCTTCATCACCTCTTTCTCCAGGCGCATTGTCTGATTCAAGTCCGATACTAACAGACTCTTCTTCCTCTTCCTTTCCTCCCTTAGCATCAACTTTGCGGTTATCTGGTGTTGACATGGGTGCATCGGTGTCCCTGTTGGAGACGGATGATGTTGTCTCACTTGAGGGATACACGCTCTTTCGCTGCGATCGTAATACTCGGGGAGGAGGCGTTGCGCTGTATATAAATAAGTGCTTCACGGTAAAAGTACTGTCTGCGTCGTCTCATGTGTGGACGAGGAAGCCGGGCCTTCCTGAGTACTTACTGTGTGAGATAACTGGCAAAGGGGTTTTTCCGATGCTGGTGGGGGTAGTTTACAGGCCTAATCATGCGCCATTCGTCCAGGGTAGTAACTTCATTCCGACGATGGAAATGTATTTACAAGAATACAGCTCCAAAGTCATTCTGGGTGATTTCAATGCCGATCAGCTGTCGGTTACTAATGATGATGCGGCCTTCGTGCGCTCGTTCTGCTCGGATAATGGGCTTCAGTTGGTGCCGCATGGAGTGACTCATCATACCACGACATCTGACACTTGGCTTGATCTGTGCCTCATAGACGCGGAAGATGTGTTGCTCTCATACTCGCAAACGGATGTGCCATTTGTAGATGGACATGACCTTATCATGGCGGCTATTGAGGTGTCTGTTCCAGAATCCACCATGATTGATGATGTGAGGTATAGGGACTTCCATTCGGTGGACGTACTGAGTCTGGAGACACAGCTCTCTGTCTCTGATTGGTCGGTGCTTGACAAGCCATCGGCAGTGAATGAGATGGTGTTGTGTCTGAATCAAAATCTTGGTAGAGCGATAGAGTTGTCCGTCCCATGAAAAGTGGTGAGGAAAATGTCTAGGCGCAAGCCGTGGTTCACTGAGCAGATCGTGTCGATGGTGGCAGAGAGGGATCGCCTGTATCGCATTTATAAGAGGTGCAGGTCTCAGGCTTCTCTCTTTGAGTACCGGAGGTCGCGTGATAGGGCTCACTTGGTGGTGGAGGGTGCACGGCAGAAATATTTCCAGGGTAAACTGAGTTCTCTTACTGATCCTGCTCGGATCTGGAAGGAACTTCGTCATTTGGGGGTGGCTCGGACTGAACATGCGCCAACTAACTTCGACCATGAGGCACTGAACAGGTACTTCGCTGCAATCTCGTTTAGTGAGACTGATCCTCCCTTAGACGACTTCCTTCGCTTACTGTCGGTGGATGGTGGTGAGGTAGACAACGGATTTGCCTTCAGGCCAGTAACTGCGGATGAGGTGAAGGATGCAATTGGTCACTTCACCTCTGAAGCGAAAGGGAGCGATGGCATTCCGGGGTCTATTGTCACTGCTGTGCTGCCGACACTATCGCCTATGCTACTACAAATTTTCAACACTTCTTTCTCCTCCTGCTTCTCCCCTCTGGAGTGGAAACAGTCCTTGATAGTTGCGCTTGGCAAGGTCAAAAATCCAACATCACCGAATGACTACAGGCCGGTAGCACTTTTGTGTTTTCTGTCCAAGGTCCTGGAGAGGCTTGCCTCTCTACAGATCCTCGGTTACCTTGCGGAGCGTGCTATCTTGGATCCTCTGCAGACGGGTTTTCGACCTCATAATAACACACAAACAGCACTACTGAAACTGACGGACGACATACGCACTGGCATTGACAAGCGACAGATGACGATTCTCCTCTTGTTTGATTTTAGCAAGGCTTTTGACTCGGTGTGTCATGTGTCACTGTTGAAGAAACTGAGGAATTATGGTTTCTCGAGTGATGCACTCAAATGGATAGCTTCTTATCTTGGGGATCGCTCGCAGGCGACACTTGGCTGTTCTGGTTCAGTGTCATCTTCTCGACCTTTAAACAGGGGTGTTCCTCAGGGCTCAGTGCTTGGACCACTGCTCTTCCTGCTGTTCATAAATGACATTGGGAAGACGTTGCCGTTGGATGTTAGGCACCTGATTTATGCAGATGACCTTCAGATCTACTTGCATTTTGCTAGGGAGGACCTGGAGGAGGCATTAATCAGGATGGGGAATGTTGGTGATGGTGTCTCAGACTGGGCTCAACGAAATGGGCTTCAACTGAGTGTTGCGAAGACCAAAGGTATTGTGTTCAGATCGCAGTACTTTGTCAATGACGTGTACTCGATTCCGAATTCGGGGGTGCGGATTGGGGGTGCTCGGATCCCTTTGATCTCTTCGGTGCATAGCCTTGGAGTTGTTCTCGACAGTAAGCTGTCGTGGAAGGAGCATGTCGTGAGCGTAAGCCAAAAAGTACACTCAGTCATGTATCGCCTGCGCTTTTTTAGGTCGAGTACAACTCGCAGTCTTCGAAAGCATCTCATTGAGGCTCTGGTGTTTCCAATAGTGGACTACTGCTCCTTGGTGTACAATGGTCTTTCAGCTGAGTTGGCCCTTAAGCTTCAACGCTTAGTCAATGTGGGGGTTAGGTACGTCTTTGGGGCAAGGAGGGATGAGAGCATCTCCCCCTTTCGGGAGCGGCTGGGATGGATGACCTGCGGGATGCGAAGGACGTATTTCCTCGCATGTCTGGTGTACAGACTGCTCCGGTTCGAGGAACCGGTCTCTCTCTCTCCTTCGTAAATGATGTATACTCGATGCCAGACTTGGCGGTGATGATTGGGGGAACTGGGGTTCCGTTGGTTTCTTCAGTGCGCAGCCTGGGAGTTGTGCTCGACAGTAAACTGTCGTGGAAGGAGCATGTTGCGAGTGTTAGCCAAAAGGTTCACTCGATCATGTATCGCCTGCGCTTTTTCAGGGCGAGTACAACTCTCTGTCTGCGGAAGCACCTCATCGAGGCTCTGGTATTTCCCATAATAGATTACTGCTCCGTAGTATACAATGGTCTCTCGGCGGAGCTGTCCCTCAAGCTTCAACGCTTGATCAATGTCGGGATTAGGTACGTCTTTGGGGCGAGGAGGGATGAGAGCATCTCCCCTTTTCGGGTGAGGCTGGGATGGATGACCTGCGGGATGCGAAGAACTTATTTTCTTGCATGTCTGGTATTCAGACTGCTCCGGCTCGGAGAGCCGGGGTACCTTGCTGATTTGTCAGTGGTCAGCCAGAGCAGCCGAACGGTAAGAGGGGAGGTGAATCCTTTGATGGTGCGACCTTTTAGGACGGAGACCATGCGTGGCTCCTTTCAGGTTTCTGCGGCGTACCTGTGGAACTCCTTGCCTAGTGATGTTCGAGATCTTCCAACCCTAGGTTCCTTCAAGGCCGCCCTTCGCATCCATCTCCATGGCCATCAATCTGTGTTAGGTCAGTAGGCCCTCGGCTGCACGTTTCTCCTATTTCGTCAGCTGCTATCTCTATCTTTATCTCTATCTCTACCGCTATCTCTGTCTCTTCAATTTCATGACTTCGCTTTTTCTCTTCTCTTACCTGTTCTCCTTTTATCTCTCGCTCTTACTCTCTCATTCTGTCTTCTCTCTTATTCTCTATGTTCTCATGGTTTGTTTCTATATTCCTTTCGTACGATTTCCCGTGAGAGCTCTACAAGAGGTTTTTGGGTGTGGCATAACTCCTGTTGGGTGTGAGGGCAGGGTGAGTGTTGGAAGTCCTGCCCCTTGCTGTGTTCTTCCTGAGATATTTCCGAGTTCGATGGGACATGTTTCTGGCACTTTCGCTTAGTAATTAAGCTTAGTAATTAAGAATTATCTGTTTTTTTTTGTATAATTGTTATTTGTACAACATAATGTACAGGAATAAAACTGATCAAATCAAATCAAAAATCTCTCTCTCCTCCTCTCCTCCTCCTCCTCCTATATTTTCCGAAAAACAAAATGCTCGCTTGTTTATAACTTGAAGTTGGCTAAATTTCGAGATGTCAAGACATTGACCGTTTGAGACAATGTCCGTAACCCTTTTGCTCTCATCCACTTCAGTAGAGAATTTCAATTACTACAGAAAAAAATTGTGGCAAAATCGCTCTATCTCGCTCATTGTCCGAGATATTCTCAAAAAACTGACAATGAAAATTGACTGATTCTGCTTATTGTATTCGAGTGAGTTTTATTCCCAATTTTTTTCTGAAAAATATTTCGAAACGTAAGCGAGATAATACAATTTTTCCCTTAAATTTTTTCTATAGATAATTTCGAGAGGTGAAAAAGCGACTAGGACAAATTTTCCCTATGTTACTTAATTTTCAAGATATGCTCAAAAAAAATTGAAAAAATCAACTCATACTGATTCTTCTTAGGAACAGCTTATTTGTGCATACAATCCATAATTCACTGCTTAAGGTATTCTAAGAAATATCCCTATTTCTTCGTTATAGCCGATACCTCTCAAGCCTCAAGCACGACAACTTTGGGTAATACATATGAGGCTGAACCCCGGTGTAGTAAGTAGCTGTTTTTACTTCTGAGTAGATGTAGATGACACTTCCTCTTTCTTTTTCTAAATAATTGATCTTTATTTCACTACATCAGACTTTGCCAGGAATGTTTGCTTACTGCAGTGGTACTAAAGGAGGCTTATATAAAGGGATACTTGAAAAGTTGGTGCAACTAGCGCCAGACGTGAAGAATCACCGAAAAACAATAGTGATTGACTTCGAGGCAGCTGAAATCAATGCTTCTCGTGACGTTTTTCGTGATGCTCGTCTGAGAGGCTGCTGGTTTCATTACACTCAAGTACGTCATTGTTATTTATAGAATATTCTCTCCTCATAACGTTGGGCGAAAATATAATCAAGATTTTTTTAGGCTGTTACAAGACGCTGGCGAGACTTAGATCTGCAAGATGCTCCTCTCAGTATACTTTATTTCGCATGCAGTCTTGCCCTTGCACCAGCTGATAGATTCAGCGAAGGCTTGCAGGTAATCTTAAACAACATCATACCTCATGCGAAAACATTTCCGAATTTAGTGGAGTTTTTTACTTATCTGCAGAATCAGTGGCTACCGAAATCAGTTTTGTTATCAGTCTTCGAAGAAGAAGACCGAACGAATAATGCAGCAGAAGCCTGTAATCGACATCGTAATTATGAATTAGGAGGCCGCAAACCTGGAATGTGGCGTTTGCTTTGTATGTATCATTCAAATTATTATATTCCTCCTGCCGTAAGACAGTATTTAATGAAGATATTGAATTGACAGTTCGTTTGCGCGACTACATTAAGCACGTGGACACAAAATTACAGCGAGCACAGGCAGATAAACCAATTACCAAGAACTCTCCCTCGAAAGAAACTCAGAATAACGACATAAGGATCAGAGAATGTCAGGAGAAACTGGCAAGAAAAACGTAACTACTCTTAGAAAATTTCATTCTTATTCTAGGGTTATCAAAAAAATAAATGAATTTATACAATTTTTGTTATAGCTGCAGTTTGGCAGAGTTTCTCTTTGAAGTTCTCAATGATGCACGTCGACAAGAAATTCTTGAAGAAATTCTCAAGACAAGTGAAGGTGAGTTTTTTAAAAACATGTTTTTTTCGAAAATCTGGATAGTGGAGAATGGAATGATATAATGATGATCTTCGTTTCAATTTCTTATAGAATTAGCTCAGGAGCCTCGAGAGTTGGCGAGTAATGAAATGTTACTCTTCGAAAAAAACCTACGACCAGGTATTTCCCAAATTTCAGTATAATTGGACGTTTTCGGATTCAAGTGAACGCCCCATTTTTGAAAGGGAATTATACGTAGAACGATATAATTTTTCGACAACTCGATTCCGAAACTCTTCTTACGGTTTCTACACATATTTGATGAAACCAATCTATCCTTGAACATTACAGAGCCAGAGGAGAGATCCATGCCGAGCTTATCTCTTCCGAGACCTATGTACACAGCTGAGTCATTGAATGTGACAGAGCTTTATGTTCAACTATCAGCCCAGGTGACAAGAACAGTATTCAACAGTCAGGATGTGCCTGCAGAAATAGGTACGATATAAGCTTTCATGGAAAAATATGAGTGCTACATAGAATATAATTGTTTATATCTGTGCAATGCCACTACGGTATAGTAATGATATTAAAAAAGGATCAATAACATTGGATTAATTATTAGTTGAAGAAAATGGAGAGTATGGCTTCCGCATTCAGGGCAGGGGAAGAGGCAGGGGGAGAGGGCGAGGCCGCGGACGAGGTCGAGGACGAGTGAATCTACAGTTTCACTTCTGTCACGTGGGTTCCACGCACCCTCTTTTTATTATTATTATTTTTTCGAACGTTACAACAACGTTTAAGAACACACACATGCTTCGGAAAGCGAAAGCGTACTGAGGACTCTTCGTATCCTCCACACTAGCTGACACGAAAAAATCGCCTGCAAAGTACCCTTTTCCGACACTAGAGGGCCCATTGGGGGGTGTTTAGGGACACATACACGTAAGAAACACTACCTGACATCTCCGAAGGGGGAGTCCGCCGGGAGCCATCGAGGGGAGCAGTCGTTCGGCTGTTCCGTAACAGAGGTATTCTATCATAAGACCCGTACATACCTCGTCTACATCTACTCTTTTCTATATCTCTTTTCTCTCGACTAATATTTTATTTCATAAAGACGCTCCGGAAGTAGCTATAAATATTATCGGCGGGCTCCCCAGTGAATTTAGGACTAGAAAATCGAACAACAGATTTATAAATAACAAGAATTAAGAATAATAAAGTGAAAAGTAAAGCAGTCTGCCAATTTGCCATAATCTCACATTGGAATTTGCAAAGTTTAATTTTTTCCAGCCGAAAATTAATTTTGTAATATTTGAAAGTGAAAATTGAGTGAAATTGCGAAATGACAAAAAAAAAAAAATCAAGAATTGGCATTCAGATTTGTAAACAGACAGGAAGAAAGAATTCTGAGAAGAATCGATATCTACCTTCACTTTGAAATACGACAATAATTCACAGTCAAATTTAAAGAAATCAGAGAAAAGAAATAAATTGAATTCACGAGGTAGCCTCCGCCAGGGGGCATTACCATATTTATACCAGAGGCCGACAGGAGAAGAATTGGTACTTGCCCCTCTCATAGGGGATATAACCATTAAGGAATAGAAGAAGAAGAATCTCCGAAGGGTCAAGCCGAAGGCACAGACATAGAATAATAAAAATATAAAATTACGGAATCTTAGAAGAAAAAATGATAATTTTCTTTTTACTTTATGTTTAAAATTTGTTTTTATATTATTGAGCGTCTGTCGAGTTCGGTATCGGACTCGATGTTGGGCGTATATCGTAGTGCTAAATCGAAATTCGTCACATCGAATTTAGCCCAATGTTCGGGCTGAACTCAAAACCCTATATCGGGTCGAAATCAAATGCAATGTACGCCTTATTTAGTTTCCGTTTGCGTGCCGCTATGACATGCCATTATTGGCTCGAAGCTCGCACTATATAGTTCCCCTATATCTAAACTCGGCAATTCGACATCGCCCCGAATTGCGGCTCATTTCGGTTTCCTACATGGGATCTCCCTGAAAAATAACTCAATCGAGAAAAAAAGATGCATTTCTTGAGAAAATTGAAATCTTGCTGAGATGTTTTTTTTTCATCCCTTTTATTAATTTATTGAGGAATAATTGTAACGGGGGTTCGTCCAATCCCGTTACACTTCCGGCCATCCCTTTCCACACACACGGTTCGATAGCATGGGCGCCTGTTTATTCTTTACCGGAGGAATAAACAAAACTCACTGTGTGCTGGTTTTCCCTGGGCTCACCACGCTTAACCTCTTAGGGCGGTTTCGGGCTAACCTGCTGAACCTTCGGTAGTAATTACTCGGGGAATTACTAACCCCAATGGATGGCATGGGCAATCCATTCCCGGTAACCTTTTTTTTTTTAAAATAAAAAGTTTATTCAGATTCAAGGGAGTACATATGTAGTTTTTTTTAAAGGGAGAATGACTTGGTGAAAACAACCTTATAATTATTATTTTTGTGCAGCGGATTGGTGATTTGCATCACTTTCTCGTCCCTGTGTCTTCTGTGTGTACCTGGCACTTCGTACATATTCTTTTAATTTTTATACTGCAAGGCTTCCTATGCCCTTTTTTTTCTCTTTTTTCCTTAATCTTACTGTATAAAAATAATCTCTGATTACCCTTTTTCAGAGTCAAAACCGTACAGTTTTATTATAAACATTTTTCCTTATATCTAACTTAAACTAATTACAAACTAACTATTCACACTATGTACATATTTCGAAGAGAATGGAGAGAAAAAAACAAAGAAACAAAAATAATAAACCCCCTCTCCCCTCTTTCAACCTTATTGATATATTTCCATTCCCGGTAACCCAGTGTACTGGTTATGGTAGAGGGGCGTGGATCTAGTCACAGTCCCTCTAGCGAGAACAAGTCGGAATTGGGGTATTCCGCGATAGCCTCTGGATGAGCCCGTCCGCAGTATTCCTCTGATCTATCGTCACCCAGAGAATACCGGACCTCTCCATCTACACGAGAAACGCCACGTAGCCACGCTACGCGCAACCAACGATAACTCTCACCGAAGTGAGCGGAAGAGGATCCAGGGACGTCTCCCGATCCTCTCGAGTCTGCCGCCCAAGGCAGACTACCTGATCACCGTGTCGTTGGGTCTATTTATATCGGCTGAGGCTGCTTCTCCTCGTCTAGAGGTCTCTCCGCGCGCCTGCGTGATTCTTCCTCTCACACCACTGCCAGGCCCGGAGATAACTCCGACATCTCTAGTGGAGCGCCAGCATTTCAGCTGGGCTTCTGCCTTATCCTCAGCCGCATATAAAACCCACTGACGTGTCAGTTAGTTTCCGATAACTTTAAGGTGTCATCTTACGCAGATGGCACCGCGGTAGTATCTTCTAGCTGTTCATGTGTGAGTCTCCTCGAGCTCTACACTTGAATAGCATCACCCGAAGGTGGCATAAGCCGATGCGATAGCCGTAACGAGAAACCTCGTTACATAATTTAGCGAATTTCATGATAAAACTTCTGCACGGTATCTTTCCTTCAAAAATAGACGCACATGAAAAGTGAAAAAATGCATGACTCTTATTTACAACAATGTACATGTGATGTTTTTTTTTTTTTTACTCAATCATCTGTTTTTTTCCTTTGAAAAATCGTAAATCGGAAAATGTCAATAATTAATATGTTTAGCAGAGAATATCTTTCACGGGGAGAGTGATGAAGAAACAAAAAAATCGAACTTTTCAGATTTTACGAATGCTCAATGTGACTTTTTCTCAACTTGCATTTTTTTTGTCAAAAATGCATATTTCTATTTCAATGACTTCCCAGGGTCGAAAATCGCTTGAATGAGTGGTTGATATAACACGATCACATAACAAAAACCGGAATAGAATTGCAATTAAAATCGCAATATCTCAGTCTCTCTCATTTGAAAAAATCCATCTAGAACAACAATCACAATTGAACACAAGATGCTCATCTTGCATTTCTCGCATGGATCGATTTAGATACTGCAAGCAACTGGGTTTGCAGTATCTCTTGCACGTTGAGCAGTGAACCCATGTTTCTACTTCTTCTGTCCACGACTCATCGCGACCGCAGTAAATACAGGGGGACGTCAGCGTCCCTGTTACAAATTTTATGTAATTAAAGCGAAAAAAAATAGAATTTAACTGTCGAAAAATTATTTAAATTTACAAAATCAAATTTAAATGGTGAGTGAAAGAATTTTTTTTTATTTCCACCAATGGGTGGGATGCAGGATCGCCGCCATTAATGCAAATAATCAGCTCGACCGTCACTTTAGCATTTGTCTAATTTGCCGGAACGCGGCTGTCAATGACCTACCGCGAATATGATATGCGCGAATATAATATTGGAATACGTGTTATGGATTCATCTTCTGCATCTACTGTATCGATCTTTTCCCGCAGATAAAAGTCTGTGGAAATAATGAATCAGTAGTGAAGCAGGGAACACAAGAAAAAAATTGATTTATTTGAATTACTTTGAATTTTTTTAAAAGATTGATTTTGTTTCATTTAATCGATCCGCGATATCCTGTTGATGAAATAAAACCAATTTTTTTTCGAAGAAATTCATATTTTTAACATTTTTATGATCATTTGCAAATGAATTATTTGCAGGACTTAGTGGAGAAACGTCCTTTCTGTTACAAGCCTTTTTCCTAAAAAACTTATGAAGCGTTAAAAAAGAGAATTGTGGTAAAAAGAGCATATCTCCATTATTTCCTGAGATATTTCTTAGAAAAAAATAGAAAAAAAATAAATTGACTCATGTTTTAATTTTTTCTTTCTTTTTTAAAATAAATAAAATGATCAAGCATCCAAATGGTACAGCTGGTGATATTGTTGGTGGTGCTGCAGGAGATATTGCTAGTGGTGCTGCGGGTGGTACTGCAGGAGGTACTGCTGGAGGTGCTGCTGGTGGTGCTGCTGGAGGTGCTGCCGGTGGTACTGCAGGAGGCACTGAGGTGGTGCTGCAAGAAGTACTGCTGGTGGTGCTGCGAGAGGTACTGCTGATGGTGTCGCAGGAGGTACTGCTGGTAGTACTGCTGGTGGTACTGCTGGTGGTGCTGCTGGTGGTACTGCTGGTGGTGCTGCTGGTAGTACTGCTGGTTGTGCTGCAAGAGGTACTGCTGATGGTGCCGCAGGAGGTACTGCTGGTAGTGCTGCTGGTGGTGTTGCTCGTGGTACTGCTGGAGGTGCTGCGGGTGGTGCTGCAGGAGGTACTGCTGGAGGTGCTGCTGGTGGTGCTGCTGGTGATGCTGCTGGAGGTGCTGCTGGTGGTACTGCAGGAGGCACTGAGGTGGTGCTGCAAGAAGTACTGCTGGTGGTGCTGCGAGAAGTACTGCTGATGGTGTCGAAGGAGGTACTGCTGGTGGTACTGCTGGTGGTGCTGCTGGTGGTACTGCTGGTGGTGCTGCTGGTAGTACTGCTGGTGGTGCTGCAAGAGGTACTGCTGATGGTACCGCAGGAGGTACTGCTGGTAGTGCTGCTGGTGGTGTTGCTGGTGGTACTGCTGGAGGTGCTGTGGGTGGTGCTGCAGGAGGTACTGCTGATGGTACCGCAGGGGGTACTACAGGAGGTACCGCTGGTAGTGCTGCTAGTGGTGCTGCAGGAGATATTGCTAGTGGAGCTGCAGGAGGTACTGCTAATGGTGCTGCAGGAGATACTGCTCGTGGTGCTGCAGGAGGTGCCACTGGCGGTACTGCTGGAGCTGCTGCCGGTGGTGCTATTAGAATATTACTGGGAACGCTACGGGAAATGCTGCTTAGAATTTTTAATTCATTTTATTAAAATGACAATCATTACAAGCATTGATATCGATACATATTCCATTGAAATGATAAAATGACAATCAATTCTGGAGGGGGAACGTTTTTCTTTTGTTTTTATAGTTTTGTTAATAGACTGTGTGAACATGTATCATTCCGCATGCCACCGAAACAGAATATAATCATATTTTCATACGAAAACTGCATTACACAATCAATTCCCATTCCACAATCTTTTGAAATATCCCAGTTCTTTGTGTTAAAATTAAATCTATTATACTATTTCGGCTCATGTTCTCCTTTCTGCATCATTCTTCGGAAATACAATGGAATTTGACCTACAAAAGTATACAAGAATTGTATTGATGTACAGGGAATGTGGTCAAAATGCCCAAGCGACTCGAAGGTGCTATGCCGAGAGATACCCAGATGACTACCCACCACCAAGTGTTCGTGGTATCCTGAACATAATAAACCGTTTCAATGAAACGGGAAATGTCATGCCAAACCGTCAGGCAGGAGGAGCTGGTGGATGGAATCTTCGAGATGCTCACATTGAAGAGGCCGTTCTCCAAGCGTTTCAGGACGATCCAAAAACTTCCACTCGTGTCGTTGGTAGACACTTGGGATTGACCCAAAAAACCGTATGGTCAATTGTGCACGAAGATGGAATGCATCCTTATCACTCCATGAGAGTGCAAGGTCTACAGGAAGGTGATGCACGTCGTCGTCTCGTGTTCTGCCAGTGGATCCTGGAGCAACATAATGGAAACCCACGATTTCTGGACGAGATTTTATGGACCGATGAGTCTACGTTTGGTCGTTGTACAAGTTGGAACCAGCATAACGATCATATGTGGGCTCATGAAAACCCACATTTGATAGTTCAAAATCGTGTGCAACAACATCGTTTTAAACAGTTGATTTGGATGGGCATTATTGGAGAGCGCATTGTAAGTGAAATTTATTGTTGTAGAAAAAAATTGCTGAATGTGTGGCTCAAACATAACATTTTACTACATTTTCGTCATTCTTCAGAGTAAATCACTAATTGAGGATACTTGAACACTTCCAATGATTTTTATGGTAAAAAAATGAGAAGAAAACAAGCAGAATATTTTCAATAACTAGGGAAAAGTGGTAGAGAAAGAATCTGTTAGTGAAAGAAATTTGGGATTTTTTTAGAAAGAGAAAACGTTATAAAAAAATTTGAAAAAATTACACAACAATGCCTACACATCGGCACATCGTCTCAAATTTTTTCAGATTTTTTCATCAACTTTTTCACTTTGAAAAAAATCCTGAATTGGGTTGCTTCAGGCGCTCATTTAGCCCCATTATCCCCTACATTGCTCACACTTGAATCCAGAATTATTGAATTATTTGGTGCTCCATTTTTTGTGTCTCCACCTCAACTAGCGCATTATTACAGGCTGTAGAAATGTTTATTTATGCATACAATACTTAAGCATTGCAAATTCTTTCCAGATTGGTCCATGCTATTTCCGCCACAATGTTAACGCAAACAATTATCATTTACTGATCCAAACGCGACTCAATCAATATTTGATTCGTGCTGGTGTTCCAAGAGAAATCAGAAGACGCATGTGGTTTCAGCACGATGGTGCACCTCCTCATAATGCACTCAGAGTTAGGCACTTGTTGGACGTTTAATTTCCAGGACGCTGGATTGGGCGAGGAGGTGCCATACCTTGGCCTGCAAGATCACCGGATCTGAATCCATTGGATTTTTCAATATGGGGTTTTTTGAAAGATAGAGTATACACTAATGAAATTATCAATACGCACGATGAATTACGAGGAAGAATGAGACATGCCATCCGTCGTATAACACCACAGATGCTGCGAAAAATAAAAGGAAATTTCATAAAGCGTGTACGTTTGTGCATTCGACAAAATGGGGGACACTTTCAACATCTCTTGAAATAAAATTTCCCATTCAAGATATCTCATCAAAGAAGTAACTTGAAGAAAACGTTGAGCTTATGATCCATTTCCAATAATTCCTACTGAAAACTTTCTCAGTGAGCTTCATCTTGTTGTTTTCGTTTAATGTGATGTGGATAGTGTCACTAGAAACGCGAAAAACGGAAACTCTATTGTTATTGTTTTTGAAATAAATAAACTATAAACAATGTTTCATGTATTAATCATCTTTTCTGATTCTAATTTTTTATTTTTTCAATATTTTGAGAAACTTATTCGTTTTTTTTATACTAAGTTCAGTTTTCAGGCGTGGGCAACGAAAAGTACATAAATCGGTGGCAGAAGAAGGAAAATTTGTTGGTTGCTAGAAGTTGAAATAGTGAAAAGTGAGAGAGAAGAGACAGGAGATCATAGCAATTGACCTTAGAATATCTTTTTGAATTTCAAATCAAAAAATTTAATTCAGTGTTCTCAGATATGTGATACTTCCAGAATGATACTTTTATTTCATCCATGCTTCACGAACTAAAATTCCAAGTTTACTGATTCCTCATCTTCGAGGATTACGTAATCGGTTACATAACTTGATAAGTACCCTCTGGAAATCACGTTCACACAGAGAATTTTCGGGGATCTCTTGATCGATGAATTCTACAATATTAAAAAAAAAGAGTTAACTACCTCGTTAGGAAAATAAACATAAGTTCGTGATTATATTCAGACTAATTCTCTGCCTGCTAATGCTCATAAGCCTGACTTGATTTGATATTTCGATTTGAAGATAGAGAAATTACGTTTTATAGCTTTTCTAATTGAAAGTGGAATTGATTCTCGCTGTATTCCCCCATGATGACGACCATTAGGAGTCATTTTCCTCAAATTCTCCTCTCCTACTATCTCCAAAACAAGCTTTCTCACCATTTGTTTTGGTCTCTCGTGGTACTTCTTCTTAATATCCTCTAATTCACGTTTATCGATGAACACGTCATAATTAGGAAGTAATTTAACACGATAACATCCCCCCTGCTGCCATTCATGAGCATAATTCTCATTGGAATCCGACTGATTATTCACGTCACCGTTCGTATCAGCATCATTCATATTCTTATGGCCACTCATATCGTAATATTCATTATCAATATCCACGTGTAGATCTCCATTCAAACCATTGCTTTTATCATCGTCCACTGCATCCACATGAGAATTATCATTATTGCTTGATACCTCCTTATCAACATTAACATCTGGTACTTTTCCTTTTCGCACAATAATTTTCTGATTATCACCATTGGTAACATACACTAAACCATCACTTTCATCAACTCCTCTAAGATTTCCGCGATTGAAACCTTTATCTCTTTTGTTGTCACCATCTCTTATCACCGAATCATTATGTTTATTCTCATTATCTGCAACATCATCCTCATTGTGATGAATTTCATCGTTGCTGCTCTTTATAACCCGCTCAATGTGATCATCAGCTCCATCAATGTCACCACTATTGATATTTAGATTTATTTTATCATCATTCACTGCTTCATGAGAATTGTAGTTCACTTTGGCGTCATTGTTACCACGATCATTTTTGTTAGTGAATATCTCCTCAGCTCCATTGCCATTTTCCATCTTACTATCATTGACATCATCATCATCATCATCATCACAATGAGATCCGACAATATTGAAACCAGTCATACACGTATTCGTATCCAGAGAATTATCCTCATGGTTATGAGCATCACTATTATCTCGATGATGCTCAACTCGACTGTGCAGATCTTGTGCATTTTCAGGAACATAGTCATGCTGGTAGGGAATTCCAGTATGATCCTTATAAACGTGCTGATTCTCAACATCAGCAGTCATTGCTGGAAGAAGTAAGCAGCAGCGATCGCCAATTTTGATTTTTCTCAGATATCTCTTATCATCTGTTACAATAATAAATATGATAATTATAATCATCAATGAAAGAGAATCCCCCAAATGCACTAAAAACAGAATGAATTTGTACCTGACATAGCCAATGCTCTTCCTCTGTACGATTTGCCATCCCCCCAATACCTAATCATTGTTTGTCGACCGCGAAAATTCACGCCAGTTGATAACTCAATGCTAGTTGACTTATCATTCCAATAAACCAAGCAATACATTATTTCTCAAATTCTGTGAACCCCTACACTTGGAGACAATTAAATCGTGTTGCAATTCTAACGTTCTGACGGTTTACAATCATTAACGTTGCTATGGTAATTTTAAAGGAATCGATAATCAAATTCTAATGACAGAAGACAATCCTCATCCATTAATAGATAATACGGCATTAATTCCGACTAAATTCATCCGAGCGCGTGATTGCCGCGCTCCGGCAAATTAGACAAATGCTAAAGTGACGATCGATCTGATTATTTGCATTAATGGTGGCGATCCTGCATCCCACCCATTGGTGGAAATAAAGAAAAATTCTTTCACTCACCATTTAAATTTGATTTTGTAAATTTAAATAATTTTTCGACAGTTAAATTCTATTTTTTTTTCGCTTTAATTACATAAAATTTGTAACAGGGACGCTGACGTCACCCTGTACATATGCCCCAAACATCGGAAGATTGTAACAAAACAAAACGCTTCGATTCTTCCCGTTTCTTATCCGCGTCAAGTACAGATATCGCTGGTAAATTTCCTAGCAGGATTTCTTGAAGAAAATGAATGGTAAAAATACTACAGTTGTATCCATCGATTTGGCGAGGATACCAACATTGTTTCAACCATTCATTGTGGATCAACCAATTCTTCTTGGAATGGGGATAAATCTGGAAATGAAGAATTGATCGGAATAAAGAGAAGTAAATGAGGGAAAAAGGCACATAAGGGGTAAAATGAACACAGTTTAGGGGGATGTTTTATGCAAGAAAAATAGCGTGAAAGGAGTGAGGATATTCGATGTCAGATTTTTCTGATAATTCTATGAGAAAGCTGTGAAAATTTCTATTCAACAATATATCTCAAAAATCATTTTTTGATAATCCAGAAGTGAAGAAAAGCTAAGAACGTATAAGTCCATCTTTGCTGCTATTCATTCTAGCGTGATAGCTCGAGAAATAAACAAGATAGTGAAATGTCCCTTGAAATTGTTTTTGGAACTCAGATTTTCCGTTACAAAAAGTGTGTTAACAGAAATTCAGCTATTTCGCTTAGTTTCCAAGATGTTTCCGAATGATTTACTTCGAGAAAAGTAAACTTATCCTTTTTCATCCCTTCACCCCTGAATTATTTGAAAATTCTATTTTTTTACTTGGAAATGAAAGCTCTACAACGGTAGAGCGCTTCGCGAGATTGGAAAAGCAAGCAATTGGCACTCAATACCATATTTTTCACTACGAATTTCCATAACTCCTCAATAGATCCGTTAAACAAAATTCTGTCCCAAGACACTTCATGGGAATATTCATTTCCCTCGACTCTCTCCTAATTAAAAGTTATCATATAATAATTCCTCAGATTTTACCTTCTTGTAGAAATTCTTGAAATTAGTGCTGAAGATTTCTTCCGTGCTACCTTCTCTGATATTCTTTTTCTTCATCTTTCTCTTTCCTTCATCTTTTTTCACCGGAGTCGAAGCAGAATCAAATAGGTAAATGCTAGATCCAATTACATCAACATATAAAAACGAGCAGGCGTTGGTCACTGCGTTAGTTGCTATTCCTTCTACGTTCACGTAGAAAAATTCTGATGGCGGCCGCCATGGCGGTGGCCATGGCGGCTGCCATGACGGTCACCATGGCGCCGGCCATGACGGCCGCCATCACAAATTTGCCGCTTTCCATGGAGGTCTTCCATGGCATTTTTTTCCATGGTGATTCTCTCCATGGTGTTTCTTTCGATAGCTTTCCTTTCTATGGCGTTCTTTTCCCATGGCGTTTTCTGCCATGGCGTTTTTTTCCATGGCGATTTTTTCCATGGCAATCCTTACCATGCCGATTTTTTCCATTGCGATTCTTTCCATGGCGATTCTTCCCATGGGGTTGTTTGCCATGGCGATTCTCTACATGGTGTTTATTTCGATAGCTTTCTTTTCTATGGCGTTCTTTTCCCATGGCGTTTTCTGCCATGGCGTTTTTTTCCATGGCGATCCTTTTCATGCCGATTTTTTCCATTGCGATTCTTTCCATGGCGATTCATTCCATGGCGGTTTCTTCCATGGCGATTCTTTCCATGGCGTTTTTCGCCATGGCTATTCTTTTCATGACGTTTCTTTCCATGGCATTTCTTTTTATGGCGATTCTTTTCATGACTTTCCTTTCCATGGCGTTTTTTTCCCATGGCGTTTCTTTTCCATGGTGATTCTTTCCATGGCGATTCTTTCCATGCCGATTTTTTCCATGGCGATCTTTTTCATCGCATTCTTTTCCATTGCATTTTCTCCATCGCGGAATTCGTCAATGCGAAATTTGCCATGGACAAATTTGCTATAACCATAAATTTAATGGTGGATATTTGTGTGATGTTTGAATTTCACAATCATAGAATTTTCATGATTATCAAAAAATCCTTAAATTATAATGTTATTAATACTCAGAGTATTAGTGCAGATTTTTCCATAGAGATACTTCTGTGAAAAAATGTCTTCATGGAATCGCTGACATGACTCTGTTATTAAGGGGACGATAGAATATTTTTCATCATATCACTTCTTTACATTTTCAATTTTTTTTGCTGATGAATCTTTGATGATTCGAATTGAATCATTCTGAAATACTTTGAAATTTAATTTCGGAGACTCAAAGTCCACTAGACTGTCTTCGTTACTTGGTGGAGAATTTCAAGAGCTATGAAACAAGATGGGAGTGAAATGACTCTATCTCGCTTAGTTTCCGAGATATTTTTAAAAACAATTAAAAAAAAGAATGGATTCATCCAATTTTACTTTTCCACTGGATTCATTTAATTATGAATATCTTGGAAACTAAGTGAGATAGAATAATTTTGCTTGAATCCTTCTTTATTTATAGAGAATTTCGAGAGCTGAAAAAAAGTTGTGAGTAAAATCACTCTATCTTGCTGGGTTTTCGAAATATTTCCAAAAACAACTAAAAGAAGAAATAAATTTATCCAATTTCACTTCATCACTGGATTGATATGTCTTAGAATATCTTGGAAACTAAGCGAGATAGAGCGACTCCGCCTGGAGCCTTTTTTATGGACAATTTCAGAAGGTACAACACAAGAGAAGGGTAACATTGCTCTATCTCGCTTAGTTCTCCAGATATTTTCAGAAACAATTGAGAGAAAAATTCGATTCATGAAAATTTCACTTTTCCACTGGATTTTTTTTTTTTAATGTCTCGGAAACTAAACGAGATAGAGTAATTTGGCCCTCATGCTGTTTTGTAAAAAATTTCGAAGGCTGCAAAAGAGTATGCGAGTAAAATCACCCCATCTCGCTTAGTTTTTGAGATATTTTCAAAGGCAATTTCTCAAAAAATCGATTTATCAAATTTAACTTTTTACTAGATTTATTTTTTCATAAATATCTTGAAAACTGAGCGAGATAGAGCAATTCTGCATCGATCCTTTTCTACAGAGAATTCCAAGAGCTACAAAACAAGATGAGAATGAAATCGCTCTATCCCGAGATATTCTCAAAAACGATTTCCAAAAAAATCCATCCATCCAACTTCACTTTGCAGCTTCATTCATTTTCTTTCATCAATATCTCGAAAATTAAGCGAGATAGAGCAATGTCGGCTGAATCTTTTTTTATAGAAAATTTCAAGAGCCGTAAAAAAAGATGGGCATCACATCACTCCATCTCCTTTTATTTTCAAGATATTCTCAGAAGCAATTGAGAAAAAAAACGATTTATTCAGTTTCACTTTTTCGCTTCATTCATTTTTTATGAATATCTTGGAAATTAAGCAGGATAGAGCTATTCTTCTCGCTTAGTTTGAGATATTCTCAAAAACAATTGACAGGAGAAATTGATTTAACCAATTTTACTTTTTAATTCATTTATTTATGAATATCTTGGAAACTAAGCGAGATATAGCGATTTTGCCTGGAGCTTTTCTTATGGAGAATTTCAAGAGCTTCAAAAGAAGAAGAGAGTAAAATCGCTTAGTTTTCGAGATATTTTCGAGAGCAATTGAAAGAAAAAATCGATTTGTTCAATTTGACTGTTTCACTGGATTTTTCCTTTTGAATATCTTGAAAAATAAGCGAGATACAGCAATTTCGCTTGGATCCTTTTTGTAGTAAATTTTAAGAGCTAAAAAAAGAATTTGGACAAAATCGCTCTATCTCGCTTAGTTTCCGAAATATTCTCAATAATGATTAATAGAAAAAATTGATTTATCCAATTTTACTTTTTCACTTATTCATGGATATCTTGGAAAATAAGTGAGATAGAAGTATTTCGCTTGGATCCTTTTTTGTTTATAGAAAAATTTCAAGAGCTACAAAACGAGTTGGAAGTAAAATCGCTCCATCTTCCTTAGTTTTCGAAATATTCCCAAAAACAATTGAAAGAACAAGTAGATTTATTCAATTTCATTTTATCACTGGATTTATTTTTCTTTGAATATCTTGGAAACTAAGCAAGATAGAGCAATTTGGCCCTTGCGCTGTTTTGTGGAGAATTTTGAAGGCTACAAAAGAGTATAGACGTAAAATCACTCTATCTCGCTTAATTCCCGAGATATTCTCGGAAATAATTGATTGGAAAATTCGATTCGTTCCATTTGACTTCTTCACTGGATTTTTTTTTAAATATCTCGAAAACTGAGTGAGATAGAGTGATTTTGCCGTGATACTTCTGTATGGAAAATTCCAAGGTTTACAGGAAAATGCCTTATCTCACTTAGTTTCCGGAATATTCTCGAAAAACAATTAATAAAAATTAAAACAAACCCGACACGATTTTTCTCCGGCTATACACACGAGAACAAAACAGTCGGCGGGGTTAAGCAGTTGACGCATGCGTGAAGTCGTACTGGCCAATGAAGTAACCTCGGAAATATTCGGCTCCTATGCTACAACATGTAATTTCAGCTTCGGATGGACTTCGGAGGTGACCTCTTTGGCTAGTTCGACAATACTGCATACTCGAGCACAGTGCGCATGCGTCAACTGCTTAACCTCGCCGACTGTTTTGTTCTCGTGTGTATAGCCGGAGAAAAATCGTGCCGGGTTTGTTTTAATTTTTATTAATTGTTTTTCGAGAATATTCCGAAAACTATGTGAGATAAAGCATTTTTCTGTAAATCTTGGAATTTTCCACACAGAAGTATCACGGCAAAATCACTCTATCTCACTCAGTTTTCGAGATATTTAAAAAAAAAAATACAGTGAAGAAGTCAAATGGAACGAATCGTTTTTTTCAATCAATTATTTCCGAGAATATCTCGGGAATTAAGCGAGATAGAGTGATTTTACATCTATACTCTTTTGTAGCCTTCAAAATTCTCCACAAAACAGCGCAAGGGCGAAATTGCTCTATCTTGCTTAGTTTCCAAGATATTCGAAGAAAAATAAATCCAGTGATAAAATGTAATTGAATAAATCTACTTTTTCTTTCAATTGTTTTTGGGAATATTTCGAAAACTAAGGAAGATGGAGCGATTTTACTTCCAACTCGTTTTGTAGCTCTTGAAATTTTTCTATAAACAAAAAAGGATCCAAGCGAAATACCTCTATCTCACTTATTTTCCAAGATATCCATGAATAAGTGAATTCAGTGAAAAAGTAAAATTGGATAAATCAATTTTTTCTATTAATCATTATTGAGAATATTTCAGAAACTAAGCGAGATAGAGCAATTTTGTCTTAATTCTTTTTTTTAGCTCTTAAAATTTACTACAAAAAGGATCCAAGTGAAATTGCTGTATCTCGCTTATTTTTCAAGATATTCAAAAGGAAAAATCCAGTGAAACAGTCAAATTGAACAAATTGACTTTTTTAATCAATTATTTTCGAAAATATCTCGAAAACTAAGCGAGATAGGGTGATTTTACTCGCATACTCTTTTGCAGCCTTCGAAATTTTCTACAAAACAGCATGAGGGCAAAATTACTCTATCTCGTTTAGTTTCCGAGACATTAAAAAAAAAAATCCAGTGAAAAAGTGAAATTTTCATGAATTGAATTTTTCTTTCAATTGTTTCTGAAAATATCTCGAGAACTAAGCAAGATAGAGCAATGTTACCCTTCTCTTGTGTTGTACCTTCTGAAATTGTCCATAAAAAAGGCTCCAGGCGGAGTCGCTCTATCTCGGTTAGTTTCCAAGATATTCTAAGACACATCAATCCAGTGATAAAGTGAAATTGGATAAATTTATTTCTTCTTTTAGTTGTTTTTGGAAATATTTCGAAAACCCAGCAAGATAGAGTGATTCGAAATTCTCTATAAATAGAGAAGGATCCAAGCAAAATTATTCTATCTCACTTAGTTTCCAAGATATTCATAATTAAATGAATCCAGTGGAAAAGTAAAATTGGATGAATCCATTCTTTCTTTTAATTGTTTTTAAAAATATCTCGAAAACTAAACGAGATGGAGTCATTTCACTCCCATCTTGTTTCATAGCTCTTGAAATTCTCTACAAAACAGGATCGGGGCACAATTGCTCTATCGCGCTTCATTGCCAAGATATTCATAAAAATATGAATGAAGTGAAAAAGTAAAATTGAATGAATCGATTTTTTCTCTCAATTGTTTGTAAGAATATCTTGAAAACAAAGCCAGATAGAGTTATGTTATGCTCATTTTGTTTTATAGCTCTTGAAATTTTCTATAAAAAGGGATTCAGCCAAAATTGCTGTATCTCGCTCAGTTTCCGAGGAATTGAAAAAAAAATCCAGTAAAAAAGTAAAATTGACCGAATTGATTTTTTCAATCATTTTTTTTTGAGAATATCTCGAAAACGAAGCGAGATAGAGTGATTTCACTCCCATATTTTTTTCTAGCCCTTGGAATTCTCTACAAGACAGGATAGGGGCGAAATTGCTCTATCTTACTTAGTTTCCGAGATATTGATTAGAAGAAATAAATGAAGTTAAAAAGTGAAATTGGATAAATTGATTTTTTCTTTTCATTGTGGTTGAAAATATTTCAGAAACTAAGCGAGATAGAGGGATTTTACATTCATTTTGTTGTTGGGGTCGTCAATATTCTTGGTATTCTTTGCCAGCTGTCCAGTAAAGCTGAATAAAATAGAGAAAGAAGAGAGTATTGGACCGAGTCGATTTTACTAAGTGAAGAGGGGAAATTCAAAAAATTAATGATGCAAGATACATTTTGAAGTTCGGCTATTCTTGATTATAAGAAGAAGCAAGAGGATGAAGAGATTCAAAATCCTGAAGTTCACTCGACCAATTGAATCGAACAAATTATTATTGATTGATATGAAAAGATGTCATTAGAGTTGGATAAATCGACGAGGAGTGTGAGTAGACTGCACTTGAGAATAACAAAAGAAAAAAGTGGAGATGATGATGATAAAAAACTGCTAGAAACTACAGATTAGCATTACCAAGTAACGAAGACAGTCTAGCGGATTTTAAGTCTCCGAAATTAAATTTCAAAGTATTTCAGAATGATTCAATTCGAATCATCAAAGATTCATCAGCAAAAAAAATTGAAAATGTAAAGAAATGATATGATGAAAAATATTCTATCATCCCCTTAATAGCAGTCATGTCAGTGCTATAAAATCCTTATAGAAAGCGTTACTCTGTCATTAGGGTAACGATATGTATATATTCCATAGAAAATATCTTCATAAAATGCCTTCATATGAAAAAAAAACTTTATAAGAAATCATTTTATGAAGAACCTGTTTATCAAATTCGATTTCATGAAGACATTTTTTCACAGAAGTGTCTCTATGGAAAAATCTGCACTAATACTCTGAGTATTAATGACATTATAATTGAAGGATTTTTTGATAATCATGAAAATTCTATGATTGTGAAATTCAAACATCACACAAATATCCACCATTAAATTTATGGTTATAGCAAATTTGTCCATGGCAAATTTCGCATTGAAAAATTCCGCGATGGAGAAAATGCAATGGAAAAGAATGCGATGAAAAAGATCGCCATGGAAAAAATCGGCATGGAAAGAATCGCCATGGAAAGAATCACCATGGAAAGAATCACCATGGAAAAGAAACGCCATGGGAAAAAAACGCCATGGAAAGGAAAGCTATGAAAAAAAATGGAAAGAATCGCCATGGAAAGAAATGCCATGGAAAGAAAAGTCATGAAAAGAATCGCCATAAAAAGAAATGCCATGGAAAGAAACGTCATGAAAAGAATAGCCATGGCGAAAAACGCCATGGAAAGAATCGCCATGGAAGAAACCGCCATGGAATGAATCGCCATGGAAAGAATCGCAATGGAAAAAATCGGCATGGAAAGGATCGCCATGGATAAAAACGCCATGGCAGAAAACGCCATGAGAAAAGAACGCCATAGAAAAGAAAGCTATCGAAAGAAACACCATGGAGAGAATCGCCATGGCAAACAACCCCATGGGAAGAATCGCCATGGAAAGAATCGCAATGGAAAAAATCGGCATGGAAAGGATCGCCATGGAAAAAATCGCCATGGAAAAAAACGCCATGGCAGAAAACGCCATGGGAAAAGAACGCCATAGAAAGGAAAGCTATCGAAAGAAACACCATGGAGAGAATCACCATGGAAAAAAATGCATGGCGAAGACCTCCATGGAAAGCGGCAAATTTGTGATGGTGGTCGTCATGGCCGGCGCCATGGCGACCGTCATGGCAGCCGCTATGGCAGCCACCATGGCCACCGCCATGGCGGCCGCCATCAGAATTTTTCTACGTGTTATCCTTTAGAGTGCTATTTCTTCCTTTCAATTTCTTCTAATGAATTAGCAGGATGCTTCCGAATGGTTTTTCCTGAATCTTTTCAATCATCGGAATTGTTGCAGTCTCAAAAGTTTTCTTTTCGTGTTATAACGCAATAAAATAGTGGAGACCGGGGCAAAATGGGCTCCGGGAATACGTGCTTTAAAGTACACCATTTCGCCCCGGTCTCCCCTATAAGATAAAATGATTGGGATTTATTAAATTCAACTATTTTCAAATTATACAAAATTTTACATAAAAGTTCACTTTTTCACTTTGAATGTTCCCTTTTGGGTACAGTTTATGATTGTTCTACGAAGATGAGTAGGGGCTCTTTTGAAAGAGAAAAATGTGTTCTTTCAGAAAACAAAATAAAAAATATGGGGTGTCCATTCAAAAAAATCGAGAAAATGCAATTTTCTGGATTTTTTTCGGAAATATTGAGAAAAAAATACATTTTTCAATGTAATGAACGGACAACTTCATCTAAAAATTTAAAAAATTGAGGGTTCGTTCAACTCATAAATACGAATATTTTGAGCTTCGTCCCGATGAAATCGGATGAGAAGTTTGGAAAATACAGCCGATTTTCGAAAAAACTTCAATTCAAAATATCTCGAGAACCGTTCAGCCGATATGCCTCAGATTCAATCCCAACCATCTTCATCAGAAACTATATATACAGAAAAAATTTGAAGTCTTTAAGTCAATTATTCATTGAGCTATCGTCGTAAAACCGAGTTTTTGAAAAAAAGCACAAGAAAATTAATAACTAATAGAATAATGGGATTAAATTCATGAAAAATCGCTAAAAGTTAGATATTATAGTTGCAAATCTTGAGTGAAATTTTGAACGGTATTCGTCTCACGCAAGTTGAGAAATTTTGAAACATACGATTTTCAAAAAATTGCTATATCTTAAAAACCATTGAACCGATCTTGCTAAAATTTTTATGGAACATACACTTCATCAAAACTGATATCTTGCCGAAATTTCAGATCTTTATCTCCCACCGTTCTCGAGTAATAGAGAGTCGTAAAGTCGTACATACCGACACACATACATACATGTCTACTTTTTTAACTTCCCGATAAGGGAAGTTTATTAACTTCCCGATAAGGGAAGTTTATGTAATGGCCCTGAAAATGAAAAATCGATTTTTTGATCGATCTTCATGTTTTAAGACCTCCCCAACATTTTTTGATGGTTTTCACGATCATGTCTGTGTGTGTGTTTGTGTGTGTGTGTGTATGTCCGTGATCAATTTTTTCGTTCACGTTTTCTCATAAATCAATAATGTGATCGAGGTGATCGATGTCGCAATCGAAGCATCTTGACATAAATTCGCGGTCATTAGATTTTGATCGGAATTGATCCAATACTTTCTTCGTTTTTTAAGGAAAACATTATCAAGTTTTTCTTAATTGCCCAAAAAGTGGAGTCTATGCACTACCCCCGAAAAGGAAAAATTGATTTTTTTATTGATCTCCATATTTTGAGATTTCCCCAACATTTTTTGATAGTTTCCACGATTATGTCTGTTGTTATTTATCGTCTTTATCATTCATCATTTTTTCTAATAGTAAGAGAGAAAAATTATCGGGAAGTTCTTAGTGCGGCTTGAAGTCGCACTCATCACAATACATTCTCACTAATTCCTTCTAATCAGCAGTAACAGCATTCGCGAGCGAGCAACTACGCCCTCCTCTATCCGCGAGCGAGCTTAGCGAGCGAGCAATTGCTCGCCCCTAGTTTCTCATTATGATTTTTCGACGTTTTGCATCATTTTGAGTCGTTTCCAATGAAAATTGGAGTTTCGAAAAAAATTGCGAAAACAAAGCTTCCATTCGGAAGCAAAAAAGCCAGTGGTTATTGACTAGGCATGGTAGAAGAATTCTTTCTTTATGCTCCCATCGAGTCTTGATTACATCATAAAACTCATTAGGTATTGATTTATTGAGCAGTATGGATCGACTTTATTCACATGAAGTGTAAGTTATTTTCTCATTTTTCCCAAACCCTTCCAGGGAACATTTTCCTCAAACTAATTTTCAATCCGCTAAGTACGGTCTGAAGTTGTTTTCAATAAAAACACGATAGTTTTACAAGAATTTCGAATTTAGAAAAAAGTCACATTGAGTATTCTTAAAACCTAAAAAGCTCCTTTTTTTTGTTTTTTTTATCACTCTTCCCGTGGAAGATATTCTCTGCTAAACATATTAATTATTGACATTTTCCGATTTACGATTTTTCAAAGGAAAAAAACCGATTATTGAGTAAAAAAAAAAGAAAAACATCACATGTACATTTTTGTAAATAAAAGTCATGCATTTTTTAACTTTTCATGTGCGTCTGTTTTTGAAGAAGATATACAGTGCAGAAGTTTTATCATGAAATTCGCTAAATTATTCCTCAATAAATTAATGAAAGGGATTTTAGAAAAAAAACATCTCATCAAGATTTCAATTTTCTCAAGAAATGCATTTTTTTCTCTCGATTGAGTTATTTTTCAGGGAGATATTCCATGCAATCTATTTTTATCAAAATTTTGCACGGAATAAACTCTCTACAATTTATGCAATTGCATATTTCCACAAACGGAATAGAGTGACATCGAGATTTCATTAGTTTTTCTCTTCTTCTTCTTGCTTGTGCTGCGATTGGTCGCAGCTGGCCTTTAACCGCTAGGTTATACAGCCAACTTCATAAATTTACATTAGTTTTTACCCCAAAAAATTCGTTTTTTTTTTAATTTAAGCATTTTTACCGGAGATATTCCGTGCAAAAGCTCCATCTGTGGGATTTTTTCTGCAAACTTCAGGGTCATACAAAAAAGCCTCTTGCAGTGCTGCCAATACTCCAGCTATTTCCGCCATTTTTGGTGCTACAGGAAATGCTCATAAGATGGCACTTCAAGACAGACCAGTGGCTCTATCTACCGATGCACCTTCCAAACACGATGACAGTGCGACATTTTTAGTTTACAAAAAAAAGTGCAATCCATTGCTTTCTCTTCTCAGTAAAAAAAAGGAAGAAAGAAAAATATAATAATTATTTTTTTAAATTAGCAGAATTAATTAGCAGAATTGTTTGATAATGGGTTCTGATCATACTCATCGCCGATGGATTCATCTGAGAAAAGTTTTGGAACGTTCAGGACCATTTTGCCGGCCTGATTTCGAACCATCACCTGATACTTTGCAATTTCTAATGGAAAATTGTAAATTATTGGTCATTGGAGCCGGTGGACTTGGCTGTGAATTATTAAAAAATCTTGCACTCATGGGCTTCAGACAGATTCATGTTATTGATATGGATACTATTGAATTGTCAAATCTTAATCGGTAAGTTTCATTTTTTGTCAACAAACAATTACAAAAAAAATAGGTTCTTAGGAACTGTCGTTCTTTCGATTATTTTTTTTGCGAATATCTCGGAAAGTAAGGGAGATAGAGCGATTCTGTATGAATCCTTTTTCGTAGAGAATTTGAAGAACTACGAAAAAGAACTGGGGTGAAAAAGGCGTATCTCCAGTAATTTCCGAGATATTTTGAAAAAAACATTGGCAAACAATTTAATTCTTCAAAAAAAATATGAATTTACAGTTTTCTTCATCAGTTTTTTAAGTATATCTCGGAATCCAAGTGAGATAGAGCGATTCTGCAAAAATTATTTTTCCTGTAGCTCTTAGAATTTTTTACAAAAACACTCTCGAACAAAAAAAGGCACATCTCCATTCATTTCCGAGATATTTATAAAAAAAATATTTTGATTTACAATAATTTATTTGTTTAAAAGAATGCGAAAAATTATCAAATGTATTAATTGGGTAATAGCATTGCTTTCCAGCTGATATAGTTTTTTTGCTGATACTTTAGCAATATGCTTCTGCATGGAAGTGATACAAGTTTCTTCAAACTATCATCATAATGACAAATTTTGCAAAATCCATTGAAACAGCAATAACTCGAGAACTAATCATGCAAATAAGCTCAAATTTGACAGGCATCTAACTGACACAACTCACGATATAATATATGAGCACAAATAACATCAGTTGAATAGTTTCCAGAAATTCTATTAAAAACTGATTTTCGAAAAATGGACATATCTAAAAAAGTACCGAACGGATTCTCTTCAAGTAAAGCTTAAAAATAGAGTTTGTCGAGAGGAAGTTTTCCACAAAATATAAAATTTTTCTATGAGACCGTTTTACTATAATTGAGACTTTTAAGCAAACACAGGCACACACACACACATATGCATGCGCTAAAAATATCATTTTTTCTCTATCTAGATCATTTTAAATGTCTTCTATTAAAAAAATTACAATCGAAAATTCTAATGATGCCATAGCTTCCGTTCGGAAACAAAAAGTAATAACAATGCATAATTTGACATGATGCATTTGTTTAGAATACTAATTTCATTATTATATTCATATCTTATTGATATATTTCATTCATTCTAATAAATCACACTAATAATATTTTTTTATTTGTCCCCTAGTCAGTTTCTCTTTCGACACAAAGACTTGGGTTCTTCAAAGGCAGAGGTAGCAGCTCGTTTCATAAATTCCCGTATTCCAGGCTGTAATGTAACAGCCCATTGCTGCATGATCCAAGAGAAAGATGAGGAATTTTATCGTCAATTTCACATCGTTGTCTGCGGTTTGGACTCAATAATAGCCCGCCGATGGATCAACGGAATGCTACAATCGTTATTAGTCTATAATGATGGTGAATTGGAGCAGTCGAGTGTCATACCGTTGGTGGATGGTGGTACAGAGGGCTTCAAAGGCAATTCCCGTGTCATTTTACCGGGATTAACCGCTTGTATTGAGTGCACTTTGGGTCTATACCCACCGCAAGTGACTTATCCACTCTGTACAATCGCTAATACACCGAGACTACCAGAGCACTGTGTCGAATATGTTAAAGGTAATACTAGCGAACACGAGTGTCGTTACCTATTTTTTTTTTTGATGCAGTATATCGTGATGATCAGAGGAAGGTGGGGTAAAATGAACACAAGGAGTGAAATGAACACGTGTTAGTTTTGGTATTTTATACTATAAAAAATACTCGAACTCGATGGAAATATTGGAGATAGGTTCTTTCTGATCATTTCATTGGAAAGTTGAGGTAATTTACCATGGAAATCATATGTCAGAAATTATTCTTTTGAATTTTTCAAAAATTCCATTTTTTCCTCATGGTTTGAAGGCGAAATCCTTCTGTTTTTAAAAAATTTCAGGTTTTCGGGAGTATCTCGGGTTCTATTGGTCGTAGTGATCTGGGGCTGATCTTAAATAAAAGGTGAGCTCATTCCTCATCGATTTATGTGGTTTAAACCAAAAATTATTAGTTTTTTAGGTACTTATGGAGCAAAAACTGATTTCCAGAAAATGGCCTATAACTATTTGAAAAATTGATTGAAAAAAATTTGCAATCCATGAATCCATGAGAAATGAGCTCAGCTTTCATTTCAGATGAACCCCGGAAATTTTTTAGATTTTCGAAAGGACTACCCCTTCAAAACTTGGCCAAAAAAGTAAAATTTTCAAAAAATTAAAAAAAATTCATTCTGACACATGTTTTCCACATAAAATTTTCTCAGCATTTCAATAGAATCATTAGAAAATCTCTATCTCTAACTATTTAGTCCGAATATATTCACAAGTTGAAGATAGGTTTTCTGAACCGTTTAATCACTTTTTCGGGTAAATTAAGGCACGCTTAACCGAATTATCGGCGATTAATTGGAAACTAATCTAAAAATCCGCATTTTTTCCTGTTTCATCTACTTCAAAGTAATTCAATGGCCGAAGGAAAACCCATTCGATTCACCAATTGATGGTGACGATCCCCAACACATTAATTGGATCTACGAAAAATCGACGGACAGAGCAACACAATTCGGCATCAGGGGATTGACTTACAGACTCGTTCAGGGAGTCGTCAAGAATATCATACCAGCTGTTGCCTCAACCAATGCAACAATCGCTGCTACTTGCACTACAGAAGTCTTCAAACTTGCGACTAGTTGCGGTGCTTCGTTGAATAATTACATGGTAATTTCGTTTTTTTAGAATATCTCGGTAATTAATGGAGATACGGCCTTTTGCCTCAAGGTGGCTTTTGTAAAGAATATCAAGGACTGTTGAAAAGGGTTCGGATGAAAAGAACATATCTCGCTTACTTTCCAAGATTTCCCCCAAAAATTACAAAATACGAGATTTATCTCAGTTTTTCAGTACTAAATTTTGTTATTTTCTGAGAATATTTCCGTGAAAAATGGAAATGCGCCCTTTTTTACCGCAATTCTTTTTCGTAGTCCTTAAAATTCTCCTCAAAACACCTTTAGGATAAAAAAAGTGAATTTCCATTAATTTCCGAAATGTTGCCCAAAAAAAACATCAGAAAAGTAATTGATTTCCTTTTTTTCTTTATAAATTTCAGGTTTTAAGCAATTTGGATGGTATTTATACATACACTTACGAGGCAGAACGCAAGCCAGACTGTCTGGCATGCAGTCAGATACCACGTGAAATTGAAATACGTGATAATACTGTTAAACTCAAGGAATTAATTGAATTACTCTGTGAGAGACACGATCTGCAGATGAAAAATCCAGGAATTATTGCGAATATTGAGGGTAAAAATAAGACACTGTACATGCAGACTGTACCTAGTATTGAAGAAAAAACCCGTGATAATCTGACGAAAACAATTGGTGAATTAGGACTGTCTGATGGAACTGAGATCAATGTTGCCGATATAACTACACCGAATACAATGACTTTAATACTGAAATTAAGGAATAATGATGTCGAAATGACTGGATAAATTGAAAAATTGAAATTAAAAAGATCAATCATTTTTTACATTTACTATATTTAGGGGAAGGTATGGTAAAATGGACACATTCCAATTGGATGGGTCGAGATAGAGGTTTTCTGATGATTCCATTGGGAAGCTGAGAAAATTCTAGGTGGAAACATGTTTTATAACTATATTTTGAAATTTTACGTCTTTGGAAAAGTTTTGAAGCGGTACTTTCGAGAATCGAAAAAATTCACTTTTTCGACGATATCTTCGATCCTGTTGGTCGTAGCGACCCGGAGTTCATCTCAAATGAAAGTTGAGCTCATTTCTCATAGATTGATGAGGCTTGAATTTTTTGAAATCGATTTTTGCAGATACTTATAGGCCATTTTCTGAAAATCGGTTTTTGCCTCATAAGTACTCAGAAAATTGATAATTTTTTTCAAACTACATAAATCGATTCGAAATGACCTCACTTTTTATTTATGATCAACCCCAGAATACTATGACCAATAGAACCCGAAATACTCCCGGAAAACTCAATTTTTAAAAAAACAGAATCATATCACCATGAAATCTTGAGCAAAAAATTGAATTTTTGATCATCTTTAGGAATAACTTTAGACACATGATTTCTATTTGGAATTTTCTTAGCTTTCTAATGAAATAATCATAAAGAACCTATCTCAAATATTCTCATCGATTTCGAGTAATTTCAACAGTATAAAATACCAAAACTAACACGTGTCTATTTACCCCTTGTGTCCACTTTACCCCACCTTCCCCTAATGATGTTTGAATTTTCCAAATTTTTTTTTTACGCAATCTCAGGAGCAATTTCATCAATTCTTCATAGATCTAAATTTAATAAATGAAATATTTTTAGAAGAATTTCATTCTTTTCCTTTCATTTCCTTTTTTGATAAGAAATTGTGTCTTTTGTTCTGCATTTTTAACACATGATTCGTGGATAATTGGGATTAAAAAAATATCTATAACATCTATGGCTACTGATGCATAAAGATCAGATGATAATTTTTCTCCTTTCACTTCAATTGATTACATCTAATAATATTGAAAATGTATAATAAATGTAAATGAATATTGCACCAGCATTATAGGGTGAGTTGACCAGTGTTCGAACTCGTCCAGTGATCGAACTATTTAACGTATATATCCTAGAAATAATGAGTAATTCAACGAAATATGATTTTTCTAATCTTCAAAAGACAATATAATATGCGTCAACTCAAATAAAAGCCTATGAAACTATTAAATGTACCAGTAATTATCGAATTTCTTGTGTTCGATTACTGGTGTCTGACGAGCCTTATCCGTTCGACCACTGGACCACTCACCCTATAGTATTTTTTTCATTTCATATATAAAAAATTGGCTTTTTGCGTTAATAGCTCGAATATTCCTTCTTTTCGTTTAATCATTATCACTGACCATTAGATAATGGAGTATAGAGTTTATGGGAACTGAATTCAGCGATTCTTCGAGAAAAAAACGAGATGAGCAATGAAGGATGCTTGAATAAGTGAAGTATTAGTCTCCCGGTTCGTGGGCCTGACTGAGGAATTTTGAAACCAAAAAATAGTTATTCCTATACTATACATTTATTGCTATATATATGGCGTGAGTAGTGCCGAAAAGTTGTATGCGTACTTTTTTTATTTTTTCAGCCTGTATAAACACTCATTCAGGGAATACTGAATCTTTACCAATCAATCGTGTTTTTCATTTCCATGTTTGTGAATGTAGGGATCATGGGACGTTGGAGAAAATTAATTTAACAATACTAACAATAAGTACGGATACTCCTGAGCAACACACTATAATGTCAACAAGAATACTTTTGCATGGATTGAATTTCCGATTGGAGATAATTAAGTTTATGTTGACTATATACCAATGATGTCAAGAACCTGAGGAAGGCTCAATAAAACAGGCGAAACGTCGTTCATTTGACAATTAATTAGTATTGTTGAATTAACTCAATCTTTACGTTTCAGACGATTCTGAATCATACTAAATCATCCTTGAAGGAGGTGTTTATACGACCTGTTCGTTCGAAATTTATAAACAAGCAGGCGTTCGTCGCTGCGTTAGTCGCTATTCCTTCGACGTTATCCTTCAAATTGCTCTTTCTTCCTTTCAATTTCTGCTAATGACTCAGCAGAATGCTTCCGAATAGTTCTCTCTGAATTTTCTCTATTATATTTCTTTCTTTTCGTGTTATAATGCATTGAAATATAAGATAAAATGATTGGGATTGATTAAATTCAATTATTTTCAAATTATACAAAATTTCACATAAAAAATCACTTTTCCACTTTGAATGTTCCCTTTTGGGTACAGTTTCTGATTGTCCTACGAAGCTGAGTAGGGGCTCATTTGAAAGAGAAAAATGTGTTCTTTCAGAAAACCAAATAAAAAATAGGGGTGTCCATTCAAAAAAATCGAGGAAAATGACATTTTCTGAATTTTTTTGGGGATTATTGAGAAAAAAATACATTTTTCAATATAATAAGCGGAGGACTTCATCTAAAAATGTCAAAAATTGAGGGTTTGTTCAGCTCATGAAGACGAATCTTTTGAGCTCCATCCCGATGAAATTGGATGAGTAGTTTGGAAGATATAGCCTATTTTCGGAAAAACTTCAATTCAAAATATCTCGAGAACCGTTCAGATCCAATCCCAACCATCTTCATCAGAAACTACATTTGCAGAAAAAATTTGAAGTCTTTAAGTCAATTATTCATTGACCTATGGTAGTAAAACCGAGTTTTCGAAAGAAAGCACAAAAAAATTAATAACTAATAGAATAATGGGATTAAATTCATAAAAATTCGCCAAGAGTTAGATATTATGGTTGCGAATCTTGAGTCAAATTTTGAACGAAATTCGTCCCACGCAAATTGAGAAATTTTGAAAGATACGATTTCTAAAAAATTACTATATCTCAGAAACCATTGGACTGATCTTACTGAAATTTTCGTGGGACATACACTTCATCAAAACTGATATCTTGCCAAAATTTCAGATTATTATCTCTCACCGTTTTCGAGTAATAGAGAGTCGTAAAGTTGTACATACAGACACACATACATACATGTCTACTTTTTTCTCATTATAATTTCTCGACGTTTTGGATCATTTTGAGTCGTTTCCAATGAAAATTGGCATTTCCAAAAAAATTGCGAAAACAACGCTTCCATATGGAAGCAAAAATAAAAAAAAAGTGCGCATAAGACCTTTTGGCACAATTCACGTGATTTACTTAATATTATACAAGATTTCAATCGCCTGTAACAGCATATGCTGTTACAGGCAATTGGAATCTCTCTGATGAAGTTAATATTGGAGTCTGATGTACAGCCAATTGTATTTTCAATAGCCTGCCATAACGGACCATTTGATTTCCATGCCTGAGATTCCAGTATTTTTTCTTCAATGCCATTCAAATTTTTATCCTATAAGGACTTGGAAAATTTGTATTTTTCCTATAAAACATAAACCAATGGGAAATGAGCTCTTTCATTTAAGATCGCCTCCAGGTCATTATAGGCCAGTCGTCAGGGAAAAATTTTACGGTTTGTTGGCAACTTCCAAAAAGGATGGTCGTATTTGAATAATTTTTTTTTCTTAATACTCGAAAAATTATGTAGAAAAAAGTTAAAAAAAAATTGGGTGAGGATTTTCAATTGTTTAAAAAATAGCCCTTTTGCCACATTGTTTAAACGTTAATAACATTTAAACTATTGAGAATTAGTCAAGACATGCTGCGTATGATTTTTAGACAAAAGTTCAACGAATAAAATGAGAGCAACCCCATATCTCTACGACAAACCGTTTTTGAGAAATTAATTTCTTAAAAACAGTTTGTCGTAGGAATATGGGGTTGCTCTCACTTTATTCGTTGAACTTTTGTCTAAAAATCATACGCAGCATGTCTCGACTAATTCTCAATAGTTTAAATGTTATTAACGTTCAAACAATGTGGCAAAAGGGCTATTTTTTAACAATCGAAAACTCTCACCCAATTTTTTTTTTAACTTTCCTCTATATAATTTTTCGAGTATTTAGAAAAAAAAAATTATTCAAATACGACCATCCTTTTTTCCCTGACGACTGACCTAATTACGATTAATAGAACCAGAGATGTTCCTGAAAAACTGGAATTTTTCAAAAACAGAAGGCTTTCGCCTTCAAATCTTGCGCAAAAAATCAAATTTTTCAGAAATTTCGAAAAATAACTTCTAAGATATGATTTTCATAGGAAATTTCCTCACTTTTCCCAAGGAATTACCAGAACAAAACTATCTCCAATCCATTGAAGATGTCAATTTCACCTCATCTTCCCCTATAGTAATTCGTCTATGCACTTATGGAGCACATAAGGTTTCTCTTTTAAAGCTGATTTTCTTCAATTTTAAAAAAAACTTTTTCATTACTGACATTTACGCAAAAAAGTATTACTTCGAAAAAAGCAATTTCATCATTCATTGTCTGCGATATTTAACAGTTAAAGCATAATTAATTTAGCCAATCAATAATCCAAAGAATTTCCGTCAAATCATTGAATCAAATTATTTATTTAAATGAAGTAAAATCAGCAGAAAGTTATTAATTATTTTGTAGAAAACCTTTTCGATTATTTGATAATAATAATGGATCAGAGAATTAATTAAATAAATAATGACACAAAGAAAAATCATTCACAAAATAAAAGGAACTGTGTTGGTCAGTGAATAGCTGTGATAAAAATCCTTTGGGGCAGTCCGAGTTAAGGGTGTCTAACGGTCAGGGAAACCTGGAAGACCGGGAAAAGTCAGGGAATTCTGGAATTTATCTCGTATCTCGATTCTTTCTCGGGGAGAATCAACATGGAAATTCTTTGATTGCACAGAGGAGAATTTATGATGCAATTCAATCGAAGGAAAGACTTAAGAATTTTGTTGTGATAAAACACATATGAAAATACTTTATATAGACTTTATAGTTTTGATGAAAAAGTTACAATTCTTTATAAAATAAAAAGTTTCAATTCCTTATAAAAATATTCTGTATAAAACACTCTCGTACGTGAAGCTTCAATCCATGCAGCTTGTGATTTTCACGTGTGGTACAAAGAAGATTTGGCAAAACAAAAAAAAAAAAAAGAGAAGGAAAAGAAAAAGCGTGAAAAACCCAAAAGAGATCGGCTGAAATTGTGGAAGATCTATAGTTCTTCTGCTCTATAGAACAATAGAATGGAAAGCACTCGATGATGCTGTGAAGGCAACTGCTTACATTGACGAAAAAATCACAGAATTGAGACACACGTGATTTCGATGACGAAAAAATACTATAATACAGCTATGAAGCGATATGAGTTTTGTATTTTCACCATTTTTCTATATTGATTCGAGAAACATTTTCAAAATGAGTTATGCTGTGATTAATAATGATTGATAGTATGTTAATAACATCATTGGAAGAATGTTGAATTTTCTTCATGAATTCTATTCATTAACATAGGGCATAGAAATGTGATTACTTGCGGCTAGCTTGATAAGTTCAAATTTGAATTATACATATATCTTTTGCAACATTCATCTTTTCAACTTGCATTTATTGTTAGTACTTAATAAGTATTAAATTTCAAATTTTTAATTGCAGTCGCCGGGGTTTTTGAAGAGCAGGGGCTAAAAATCATATAGTTCCTAGCAAATTTTCCAAATTTTCAGAAAAAAATGAAAAAATTGAAAAAAAATTTGGGGAACGATTCGAAACAAACATTTGAAGTTTTCAAAGAGCATTTTCACCTCGAAAACAAGGACCAAGACGAAAAAGGATATTTTTTTCAGAAAATTTGCGATGAAAATCTATATTTTGTATTTTTGTTTTTTCATTTAGCTACTCACGTCAGTCTTAAGAGAAAATTTTGATGCAAAAATCAAAATTCATTGATTTCTGCTTCGATAGTGGGGCAAAATGGTTTAGAATTTAGGATTTTCTTCATTTTAATGGTTTTAATCGATGAGGACTGAAAAGTCGCCCCCCCCCCCCCCCAAAATTTGGAGCCGAAATTCTATTCGAGCATTGGTGGAATCGCCCATATAGATGTAATTTATCATCTCAATCCTTTTCCATTCCCTGACAGGCATAACTTGAGTTGTGATCGAGATTTCCCATCTAAAATTTTGTGACGTCATGTGACCGTCATTGTCCTTCTCTAGGCAGAACCCGGGAAACAGAGAATTACATCTACATAGATCTAAATAGATCTAAAAAATGAGAAAACGAAGATCTATCTAGATTTAGTAAAATCTAAGGAAATGGAGATCTGCTTAGATCTACGTAGGTCTACGTTGATCTAAACAGGTCAAAGGGTATTTCTCCTAGCAGATCTACTGAGATCTAAATAGATCGAATTTGTTAGATCTCTCTAGATCTCAGTAGATCTGCGTGAATCTACGCAGATCTAAACAAGTCAAATGGTATTTTTTCGATTAGATCTACTGAGATTTTGTTAGATCTAAACAGCTCTCCAAAGACCTATATGAAACATGTTTAATTTTGTTAATAATCTCTTTCATAGGTTTACATTTACATATTCTGTGAGAGGTTAAATAATATAGTACGCTCCTTTTCACATACTCAACGACTCCGAGAACTTACGATCAAACTACTTCAACTTCACTCCGATTAGTCCGAAAAAAATAGGGGAAGATGAAGTTATGAGGATTGAAAATTGGTAACGAATATAGAATAGGCCGATGGCTCAGATAGAAGACTACGATTATTGGCATGTGAAGGGTGGGCACCTTCCCACCCGGATGCCACTTTTTTCAATTGTTCCCTCTCTTAAAGTTCCAATTATGTATAGAAAATGGCCCTATATAATCAGTTAAACTTATATGAGGCTATTTTTTGAAAAGTATTATACGTAATTTTTTTCTCGGTTATCGAAAGAGATCTGAAGTGATTTACCTATATCCCCGTAAATCTTCTTAGATCTATCTATATCTCCCTAAATCTCCTTAGATCTATTCCAAAATATTAGATCTAGGTAGATCTGAATCTCTTTTCCCCGGGAAGTAAGTATTCTTGAAAATTAAACATTCATTAGTAAAGGCCGCTTCTAATCAATGTATTCTTTGTTCCAGTTTGCACAGCAAAGCACTGAAATTCCCCATTGAAATATAAAATTCTTGTACTTAAAAAGAACATTTAAATCCTTTTATTCCAACATTAAATCTTGAATTCATACATGTTGAAAATAATTGTGTACTTAATAGTAATAATGTTTCAACATGACCATTAAGAAAAACGTGTAATTATTCTGTAGTTTTTTAAATACTTGTGTTGAAATTCAATTTTTAGTAATAAATAAACATTTCGGAGGCTCCTTGACGTATTTTCTGAATTCACCTGAAAAATTGTTTGAGTAGATGAGTGTTTGAATTCAGTGAGTAAATATTATGTACAGAAAGATCAAGGTTTATTGCCACGTTTTTGGTGGGAGTCTGTAAGATATCATTGGAAATGAGGAGAATTTTAGAGACGAAATTATGACTCATTGTTCACCATGGGTGACTATTAATTCTGAAGTTGAATACAGAATGTTCTGGGGGAAAAACGCAATCATATATAAAGAGTTTCACGATCTAATGAAGTCATCCAACAGACGACACCATAACACGATGACCGGGTAAGTGCTTTATATTTTTTTGCTTGAATTTTTACTGAACTTATTCACTTTGTTTCCTCGAATCGTTCCGAAATTCCTTCCGTTGGGCATTAGAAATACACAGAATTTTTTTACTAGCAGTAAAAAATTAAGGGATCAAAAAAAAATTGCAAATTCTTAGCGAATTTTCAAATGGCCGTATCTTTCTTAAAAATGACCGTATCGGAGTAAAAAAAGACAATTCGAAGCTCGAAGCCTCTAATTTTGATATCTCGAGTCGAAAATTTTTCGAAGTAATGTACATCGTGCAATCTCAATGAGTACCGTGAAAAAAAAATTCTATTTTTTTTTGTTTTTCGTTTTTGTTCTAACTACGTGGAAAAAATTGTGCTGACTTAACCACCATATGGATCGGATAGCCTGTTCATTCAGCTTCAATTTGTTTTTTTTTACCGTGCTACGACCGTTTTTCGCAGAGATATCAGACTTTGAATGAAAAAGGATCGTTTTGTCTTTGATCATCCATATCTCAGCAACCAATGATCGCACTGAAAATTAACGGTGGGTTTTGGAAACTTGAATGAATGCTCTACAAGGATTTGTGATTGTCTTTTCAGAGAAAAATTGTTCACTATTCTGTACATGAATTTGCCAAAACAAAAAAAAAAAGCTTTTGGTGATTTTTTGAAACATCACAAGTTCAATCAGAAATATCGAGAAAACTACTAATGTTAAGTTTGCTTTTTACAGTTCAATATGCCCACAAAAACCCTACAGAGTTTTAATTTAATCCAGCCAGCCGTTTTTTTTGTTGCATTCGATTGAATTTTTTGAATATCTAAAGGATCACATTTCTTTAAAAGCTCATAATCTTCAAAAACTTGAAGTATCACGTTTTTCGCTTTCAAAAGTTCATAATCTCTAACAGAATGAGAAAAAAAAAGTCCTCAGCTTTTTCCACATTTTCATTACGAACAGCGTTTGAATTTATGGAAAAAAAATTTAGAAAATTCAATTTTTTTTTTAATTCAATGTTTTTTTTCTTCATAAACTCACACGCGGCTCGCAATGGAAATGTGAAGAAAACTAAGGAAAAAACTTTTCTTCTTTCATTTTGTTAAAGATTATCAGCTTTTAAGAGCAAGAAGGCGCGATCCTTCAATTTTTTTAAGATGATGAGCTTTTAAGTGCAAGGAACGTGATCCTTTAATTTTTTCAAAAATTCAATCGAATGGAACAAAAAAGCGGCTGGCTGGATTACATTTGAAATTTTGTAGGGTTTCTGTGGGCATATTGAGCTGTGAAAGACACAGTTAACATATGTGATATTTCGAAAAATCACCAAAAGCCTTTTTTTTCTTGTTTTTGCTTCCGAATGGAACTATTGTTAACGTTAGATTTTTGAATTTCGAGTTTTCATCGGAATATAACTCCAAATGATCCGAAACATCGAAAAATCATATTTTTAAAACATGTTTGTTTGTATGTGTGTGGTTGTGTGTCTGAGTGTATTGACATGTATCGTCATTGTCTCTGGAACGGCTATACTTAGACCTCTCAAAATTTGATAGTATTTTTCCTCTGTGTGCAAAATGTTGTCAGCAAAATTTCAGCGGAATCGGTTGAATAGTTTCTGAGAAAAAAAGAAATTTCAGAAAAGCGTTTTTTTTTTTATTTTCTCGATGAAAAATTAATTCGTAGCCCCTAGTCTGGGCTATGATATTCATCTCATTGAAACTTACATTTTTCACCCGGGAAAAATTTTTCTCTGTTTTTTCGTTTTGGAAATCATTTCAATTTTAGTGAGTTTCAGTCCAGAGTTTAGTGGCACGATAACTCGACTAGTATTCGAGCTAGAGACTTCAAATTTTCTCCGTTTGTATATCTGATGAATGAACAGTTTGGTATTGAATCTGGGCAAAATTCGTCCAGTTGTTTCTGAAATATTTGCAAAAAATGATTTTTTTTTGAAGGCGTATTTTTCAAAAACTACTGGGCTGATTTACACCAATTTTTAAGTTAAACTTGAATGTAATTGCTCGGATAGTTTTGGAGATATAACTCTTTTCATAAAATGGTTTTCCGGCAATATCTCAGAAACTACTGGAGCGATATCACCCAATTTCAATACGAAACTTTTCGTTCATTAGATGCACAAACTGACGAAATTTGAAGTCTCTAACTCAATTTTTTTTTGAGCTATCGTGGTGACAAAATAAAAAACACTGTAATTGGAATTATCTGCGAACGAAAAATCGCAGCCAAATTTACCCCGAGTGAAAATTGTGACCTCAAATGAGATGAATTTCATCGCTCAAAGTGGGGGCTGTGAATCAATTTTTCGCGGACAAAAATCGAAGAAACGATGTTTCGAAAATTTGATTTTTCTTGAAAAGTACTCAAACGATTTCGCTCAAATTTCACTGATAGCAATCGGCAGAGCAAGGGAAAATACTGTTACGTTTTCAGGTCACCAAGTATTACCGTTCTAGAGCAATGGGCTGATATCTGTCACATACACACACAGGCATTTTTGAAAAATGTCATTTCTCGGCGTTTTGGAATATTCTGAGTCATATTTTGATGAAACTCGGCATCGAAAAAAATGGTGTTTTCAATGCTTCCATTCGGAAGCAGAAATGAGCAATTTTTGGAAAGACTCTCAACTCCTTTGAGATATCGCTATAATTTTCCGTTTACAGTAATTAGAATCGGGTACCGGGTGTTAATCCTGATTTCCCGGGAATCTCAAGAACTTTGAAAAAGGATTAGACCAAAAGTGCTCCTTCTTGCTTAGTTTTCGAGATATGCTCTTAAGACTGGTGATGAAATAAAATCGATCTGTCTAATAACTATCGATATTGAAGGAACAAGAGTATTTTTAAATTCCTTATTCATAAAACTCCATGTATAACAATCTTACAATTCCAGGGCATCAATTGTAATATCATCCCTGATCTTGGTAATTCACGGTGCCTCCCAGAACACTGCGACCGATCCCGAGCTCATAGCACGTGCCAAAGTTGTTCTCACCAAAATTGACAAAGAATATGGCCAGTGGAAAAATAAAGCAACCATTGCCGCGTGGACTTATTCCAGTAATCTAAATGAAGAAAATCGCGTGAATTTCATTAATGTATCATATCAATACACTGCCTGGGAACGTCAGATGAAAGCTGAGGTGAATGCATTTCCATGGCGTGAAATTGATGATTACGATATTACAAGACAATTCAAGAAATTATCAGTCCCAGGAGTATCAGCTCTGTCCCTAGAAAAGTACACTGAGTACCAGGAAGTACTTAGCAAGATGGAGAGTCTCGATGGCGCAGGAAGAGATTTGGATAAGGATGATTTTATCAAGTACGTTGAACTCAGTAATGAAATGGCAAGATTGAATAATTACACTGACATTACTGCATTCTGGATGAAAGACTACGAGGCAGATGATTTCACCGAGCAAATTGAAAGACTTTGGCGACAATTGAAGCCACTTCATCTTCAGATACATGCTTATTCCAGACATAGACTGAGAATGAAATACAGTGAGAATATTGTACCAAAGGATGGACTAATACCATCCGTTTTACTTTATGAGGGGCAGACACAAATTCCATATCCTAGTAAAAAATTGCCAGATTTCACTAATACAATGATTGAGAAAAATTTCAATGCAACGATGATCTTCAAAGTCGCTGAAAATTTCTTCACTTCAATCAATTTAAGCGCAATGCCTGATACCTTCTGGAAAAATTCAATCTTCGAGAAACTCGATAATGTCACTTTAAGTTGTCGCGCTAGTACTAAGGATTTCTATGATGGGAAAGATTTTAGGATTAGACAATGTACGGGGATGACTATAGAGGATCTACAAACTGCTCATCATGAGATGGGACACGTACAGTATGCTTTGCAGTACAAAAATCAACCGACTGTCTATAAAGAAGGGGCCAATCCTGCTTTCCACGAAGCGGTTGGTGATACCATTGCTCTGAGTGCATTGACTCCTGAACATCTCAAAGAGATTGGACTGCTCGAGGATGCTAAAACTGATCGTGAAACTATGCTGAATTATCTTTACACCACAGCCCACGGGATATTTTCCCAGCTATCTTTCGCTTATTGGATTGAAAAGTGGAGATGGGGTGTTTTCCAATCGCACATCCTTCCTAATACTTATAATTGTCAATGGTGGAATCTTGCCGAAGAGTTGCAAGGGTTTACTCTAGGGGTAGAACGTACTGAGGATAATTTCGATCCTGGTATCATAATGCACAAAATTGCAGAGGAGGAGTACATCAGATATTTCGTTACGTCAATTCTTCAATTCCAGTTTCACAAAGCACTTTGCATAGAAGCTGGACGATATGATCCAGCGAATCCAGCCAGGAAATTATTGAGCGAGTGCAATATTTACAGGAGCGTAAAAGCTGGAAATTTGTTCAAGTATGTATTTGGATTTTTTGTTTAAATTCACGAGTTTTTTGAATTGAAGAAAAAAAAATTTCAGATCAATGTTGGAGCTTGGATCATCAAGACCGTGGCAAGATGCAATGGAGAAAATAACTGGACAGAGAAACATGGATGCGAGTGCTCTCCTTGAGTATTTTAAACCTCTTCAAGATTGGCTCGAAGCGGAAAATGCAAAGAATAATGAAACTGTTGGCTGGAAGACTAGTGGCAAAAGTAAGTATTCTCGAGAATCAAGGAAGTACCCCTTCAAATTTAACTTCTGTTTCTAATCAATGATTATTTTCTCTTCCAGATTGCGCAGCACAGAACTAAAATTTCTCATTAAAGTATATAATTTTTAGAATTAAAAAAAAATATGCGAATTATTATATTTCAACATTAAACCTTGACTTTATACATCTTAAAAATAATATGTGTACTTAATAGAATAATGCTTCAACGTGATCATTAAAGGCAACTTGTAATTATTCTGTATTTTTTCCAAAACTCCACTGACGAAATTCGATTTTTAGTGATTAATAATTATTTCAGCGAGCTACTCAAAGTATTTTTCTTAATTCACTCAAGGATTTTTCACATTCTCTGCCTCATTTTTTCGGTAGTTTTGCTTGAGTAATAAGTAGTTTAATTTTTTTTAGAAGAATAATTTCGTAATTTTAAAAGGAATCTCAAGGATTTGCATGTGAAGTGGAGTTGGTTTGCATTTGAATGTCATGTAGAGTCCAATGTCCAATTTCTAGCCCTACTGCATTGTTTCGTAGATAATAATTTCACATGATAATTCCCTTCTAATAGAAGAAGTTTCAAGACCCGAAGAAGAAAAATCCATCGATTGGTCGATGGATTTTGAGCGATGGCTTAAAATTAAGAAGTTGATCTTTCGAAATTAACTTCACATGTCACTTAACTGTAGCAGCATAGTTAAGCAACTACAGCACTATCAGCAACTGCCATAGTTAATTCACCACCGGTATAGGCTCATCGAATCCATTTTCAGCGATTCTTTTGGCTTTCACCAAAATTACCATGAGCTTGAATATAATGCCAGCGTTGTTAGGGATCCCTAACAACTCTGGCAACAAGTCCCCTGATCCTTAAAATTAGCGTGACAACTTTCATAATGGAATGAATGAAAGTTGTAAGAGTGAAAGTGAGTTGTAAGTATTGAAAAAGCGTCGTGCCAATCAATTAGTTAATTATCAAATAACGTATCTATTTCTTTCTCGTGAAAGAAAGACTAAAGCCAACTGAAAACAATAATGAGAATGAAAAACATCGAATACGATTTATTGAGATGATTAACTAGAAAACTGTGAACAATTTTTAAATGGAAGTAATCCTCTAAATCATAATTATTACTTATTATTATCTTTCTTCAGTGCAATTACTATATTTGCAATTATTATTTTTCATATATATTATATACGTAAAACGAAAAAAGTATTTGAGACTCTCCGGCAACAAATGATGAACCCCTTTCTTTTCATTTTCGGGGCAAATACATTAACTTCCCTATTCGGGAAGTTAAAAAATATAAGATGAAAACAGGAGTTCAATCAATTATATTGGTTTATTTTAATTCAAATAATTGCATGCTGAAACTGCAACGAAAATTAATTTAACGATTTCTCCCATTATATTAAAAAAAAAAAGTATTTGCATTGCCTTAACGGACTCGTTGGACTATTAATCGTTGGTCGTGTACCCATATCGATATGTCCACTACGTCGATCTTTCATGGGTCAATGGTCGATACGAATTCTGAAATCTTTTGAAAAACAAAATTGATTGACTCGAACTTATTATCTTTCCAAGTCGATTTCTTTCCGTTTTCTAAAAGATTTCAGAATTTTTATCGACCATTGACCGATTGAAGATCGACTGAATGAACATATCGATGTAAGTCGAATGTAAGCAATCAACGGCTCCGTCAGAGCTGATTCTGAATTCGAATAATCAATCCGAAATTCGATTCTCAATTCGAAAATTCCATCCTAAATTAGGGCCCGGGATGAAAAAATTTGAGTCTTTCGGTGGTCGAAAGACTCCTGTCCCGGTCTCTGACAGAGTCCCTATTCGCGCCATGGCAGGGACTTTCTAGGGACACCTCGCTGTCTCTCCGAACGGGACACGTGTCTCTCCTACAGGGACTCAGTCCCTGCTCAACGAACCAGAGTCCTTACTTGAGAGACTCACAGTCTCTCAAATAAGGACTCCTCCGGTCTCTCTTCGAGAGCCATCAGTCTTTCTATTTTTCAAAGAGCCTATCAATTTGATTGAAAAAGAATAATAAAATATGTGTGTCTTTTCTCCAAATGTCCAATATTTTGATGAATTAACAAAAAAATTGATAATATAAATATCAAAACTCAAATATAGCCATTTTACCCCTATGTCCGTTTCACTCCACTTTCCGCTAATATTGAGGATTTTAATTAGAGTCAAATATGAAAAAAATAATAATTCCACGGTTTGCAAAAATTATAAAAATTGAAAACTTAAAATTTATTAAGTTGAAATAAAAAAAATGATTCATTCCTCGGTCTCTCTCATTAGGACTTACGTCTTTGCAAATCTTTATAAATCTACTGAGAGCCCAGTAAAGATAGAAGTCCTTGCGGGAGAGACACGCGAAGACAGAAGTCCTTACGGGAGAGACGCGCGAAGATAGAAGTCCTTACGGGAGAGACCAGCAAAGATGAAAGTCTTTACGGGAGAGACACGAGAGACACTGTAGAGACAGTTGCGGAACTTGCGGGACACTCTAGAGACCGAAAAGTCCTTCTGGGAGTCTTTGAAGACCGTACAAGACTCTCCAGAGACTCAAAAATTTTATCCCGGGGGGGGGGGGGGGGGGGGGGTGAGTGCGTACCTCTCGAAACGAATCGAATAGTGAAATTCGATTGGATTTCCGAATCGCATGATTAAACTTTCGAATACTCGATTCAAGAATCAAATCTTGAATTTTCAAATTGGATTATTCAATTTGATAATCGAATCGAATTTCACTATTCGATTCGATTCAAGTTGAATTTCACTATCCGATTCGATTCAAATCGAGAGGTATTCGTTTACACCCAATTTGAAGTTCTCATTTTTACTCAGTCATTTAATGATTCAAATTCGATTGCAAAATCGTATCTCATGTTCCTTGATTAATTTCGAATCAATTAGTCGAATTCCCAATCAAATATCGAAATTTAGAATCAATTATTCAAATTATTAATCGAATATTCAAATTTAGAATCGAATTTTCGAATTGAGAATCGAATTGTTGAATTTCGAATGGAATTTTTGAATTTTGAATCGATTATTTAACTGTCGAATCGACTATTCGAATTTAAGATCAAATTGAGAATCGAACTCCGAATCAAATTTTTGAATACTTGAATTGCGAATTGAATCTTCGAATACTCGAATTTCGAATCGAATTTTCAAATATTCGATTTTCGAATCAAATATTCGAAAATCGAATTATTCAATTCGAAAATCGGATCGAATCCATTATTCGATTCGAGAGGTATCCTCCTGCCGAATTCTTCTAAGCCTCTTGATTTTTAAAATATTACGGAGGAATATAAAATAATCAAATGTTCTAATTTTCTCTTGAATTGAGAAAAGAAAACTAAATTCTGTCCATTCCCCAACTAAATTCATATATCAATGTTCGGGCAGGTCTTATGTATGTGTTATTAGGAGACTTGGATGCCCAGTGACATTGGGAATAAAGAAATCAAACGGAGAGAAAACCGTACGGGGAACACATGATCATGCACCGGCAGGACGAGAATGAATGGATACATAGGATTTTCTGAATATTGCCCAATTACTACAATATCCATCTTTCTCATGAATATTCGTTCTTTGTACTAGGGGAGTTTGAAAATTGGATATTTATTAACTTACGATCATAATCTCCATTCCTCCATAAGAGGCCATGTATTTTCTGTCAATTTTCAATAATTTTTTTCTTTCTTATATGAATGATTACCTACCCCGGACTTTTTATCTTAAAATTATTTGAGGAATAATCTAACTAAAAAAATTTTGAAGCCCAAATCGAAATTGTTTGTCATGATCATACATCCTTAAGCCTCTAAACAATCAGTTAAAAATCCCTTTTTTTAAAGCCAGTATATGGAAGTAAAATTAGCGCTAACCGCAAGTTAGCTTAACTGGAACTCCGGAACGAATATCGTTAATCACGAATTAACGTAACTGATGATTAAATTCAAAATAATGGTAAGGAATGAACAACTGAAGCTAACACTGCCGTTCGCCATTTCTAATCCAAAAATTTCCAATTACATTAATCTGCAGTCAGCGATATTCGCTCAAAACTTAAAGTTACGCTAACCCGCAGTTGGCGGTAATTTTGGCTCCATAAACTGTTCCTAGAACATTTTCCTTTCAAGTAGGAAAACTACAGAATCTATCAATTTAATCTTTGGACCTTTTTTGCCATGAATTCCAGACTATCTAGGCAAATCAAGATTGTTTGGCGTGCAGTCAGGGACCTCGTGAAATTGAAAGATGATAACACTGTTAAACTCAAGGAATTAATTGAAATACTCTGTGAGAGACACGATCTGCTGATGAAAAATCCAGGAATTATTGCCAATATTGAGGGTAAAAATAAAACACTGTACATACAGACTGTACCTAGTATTGAAGAAAAAAAGACATGAAAATCTGGCGAAAACAATCGGCGAATTGGGATCTTCTGATGGAACTGAGATCAATGTTGCTGATATAACTACACCGAATACAATGCTGAAATTAATACTGAAATTAAGGAATAATGATGTTGAAATGACTGGCTAAATTAAAAAATTGAGATTAAAAAGATAAATCATTTTTTACATTTACTATATTTAGGGGAGGGTATGATAAAATGGACACATTCCAATTAGATGGTTCGAGATAAAGGTTTTCTGATGATTCCATTGGGGAGTTGAGAAAATTCTAGGTGAAATTTTTTTTCAAAATTATATTTTGAATTTTTTTTTAAATTTTACTTCTCTAGAAAAGTTTTAAAGCAGTACTTTCGAAAATCGGAAAAATTCACTTTTTCGGCGATATCTCCGATCCCGTTGGTCGTAGCAACCCGGAGTTCATCTCAAATGAAAGTTGAGCTCATTTCTCATCGACTTAGGAGGTTCATATTTTTTTTTAAATCAATTCTTCCAAATACTTTCGAAAAATTCGAAGAAATAACTCTTGACATATGATTTCCATGGAAAATTTCCTCAGCTTCTCAATATAATCATCTGAAAAAACTTATCTCTAATATTTTCATCGATTTTGAGTAATGTTCATAGTATAAAATACCAAAACTAACACGTGCCCGTTTCACCTCTCGTGTCCACTTTACCTCGCCTCCCCTAATCATGTTAGAATACCTCAAAAATTTGATTTCCACACAATCTCTGAAGTAATTTCATCAACTTCTCATTGACCTTAATTTGAAAAAAAACAAAAAAAATTAATGAAAAAATTCATTTTTTTTTTTCATTTCCTTTTTTGATAAAAAATTTTGTTCTTTCTTCTGCACATTTAACACGCGATTTATGAACAATTAGGGTAGGAAAAATATCTATAACATCTATTAATTCTTATAAAATTATTATTACACAATTTTTCATTTATAATGTTTTTTTTTGTAATAATGTAAAATTTCATGAATTTCAGGGAGAAGCTAAACTTTGAAATTTAAGATTTTTTCCATTGAATTAAACATTCCTTTTTTCACTTTTTTTGTAAAAATTGGATTTTACAAATTAATTATTTTTTCTTCGATTTCAATTATGCAAAAGGAAAATTTAAGAAATAGTACAGCTTTGATTCTTCATTCAGCATGACACTGACAATCACCACGGAATCAAACTTTTGATTCCTTCATTATTTTTTTTTACACAGTCGATTAATTACAAATTTCAACTGATTTCAATGCTTTTTTTTCTTCATTTATTCAATTAATTATCGAAAAAAAATTCTCGAAATTTTTTAAAATAATTAACAGTGATTAATTATTATTTATCAATAAATCAATTAGATCAATGTTAGCATGGCGAAAGAGATGCTGTAAGGCAGTAAAAAAGGAGAGTAATAAAGACAGAAAGAAATAGGGAGTGTTCTAACGAGATAAATCAGTTTTGAAGAGAAAAAAAAACAGAAAAAATGATTTTTCTACCATTTTATCTTTGATATCTTGGAAACTAATGGAGATAAGCCCTTTTCATCCGAAACCTTTTTTGTAGCTCTTAAAATTTTCTACAAATAAGAATTCACCTCAAATCGCTCTACCCCATTTACTTTCAGAGATATTCCCAAAAAACAGATAAAAAAATCGAATTTTTCTCTCTTACCTCTTCAGAACTAAATTTTCAAAACATTCGCCTTATCTCGATTATTTTCTCAATAAATCGTAATAATTAGAAAAAGGGGAAGGGCATAAATGTGATTAGCAAATGTCCATTGATTGGGAAAGTCTAACGACACGTTCGTAAACATAAAAAGACACGCGTTTCTTAATTTTCGAAAAACACAAAAAAAATCGTTCGATTTTTTTTTCTTCATTTATTAATTATTATCATTAACTTTTTTTTTTTTATTTATTGTGGCAGTGGAACGGTGTTCTAATCTGCCACACAAAATTGTTTTTCCAAAAATTGCGTGGATTTCTACGAAAGCATCTCACGTAACTTTCTTTCTCTCTCTCTTTCTCTTTTTTTATTCATTTCACCCAATTTTTTTCTAATTATTTTCAAAATTCTTTATTTTTTAATGTTTTCAGATATTTCTTTTTTTTTTGTTTCTTTTGCTTCGTTTGTTTTAATGGCCCAGTTGAAAGAGGGAGAGTGCACGATGTCAGTGAAGTCATGGCGACATGTACATATTTCAATTAGGTAAAATGGATTCGTGTTAAGCTTTAGCATCAACCTCCATTGCTACCTCGCCCAGAGCTTTTTCTGCCTTCTTTTTCTTCTTTTTCGCTGATTTTGGGTTTGCTGATGAATTCAGAAGAGTCTGGAAAAAAATGAAAATGATTAATTATTAAGAAAATATTTAAAGATTTTTACCACTTTTTAGATAACAAATTAAAAACAGAAAAAGTCAATACTTTTTGGCCATTTGATTTTTTTAGAAAATTTCGATAAATAATAGAGATGCGCCTTTTTCACCCTAAATTGATCTTGCAGAGATTTTCAAGAGAGAGGATTTCGTGAAAATTGCTCTATCTCGCTTATTTTCCGAAATATTTGTCAAAAATCAATGATGGAGAATAAAACTCTTCTGTTTCATCATTGAATTTCATTAGTTTTTGGTGAATATGTCGGAGACAAAGCGAGATAGGGCGCGATTTTTCCCGAATCCGCTCTTGTACCTCTGGAAATTCTCAACAAAACCATCTTAGTGGAAGAAGGGCTTATCTCCAGTATTTTCTGATATAATTTTACACAATAAAATCCAGTAGAGAAAAATTGAAAAATATCTTATTTCGTAATTTTTCAAAATATCTCGGAAACTAAGTGAGATAGGGCAATTTAATCTTAATTCAAAAATCATACTGAAAATAGCATACATCCGAAAATTTTTCCTTTTTTCTCTATAAAGTAAATTATTTGAAAGAAAAATTAAAAATATGCACGTATAGAAAATTCAAAAAACTATAATTGCAAAATTAAAAAAAAGAAATTTCCATAATAATTTATAATATTGAGAGAAAAAATGAAAAACTTGATAAAATGTGTATTAATTTCATGTTTTTTTTGAAAAAATAATGAAAAATAATTAATTAATATTCACCTTCAGCTCCTGATCATCAACAACACAATCCGATTGGAATGAATCAATTTCAAATGGTAGACCAGTTATTTTGTGTGGTCCATTTGGCATCAGCAATACTGTAAATTTGAACTGTGCCACATACTCACTTGGTTTTTCATAAAGCACTTGAAATGGCTCAATGAGTCTGTGATTAACACACTCAACAACAGCCATTTTTGCTTTTTTCTCATCCTCAAATGTACGTAAATTAAATGGCATTAATCCATTTTTGTGGGTTACTTCGGAGTAAAACATTCTCGATGCTTTTAATTTTAATTGATAAGTTTCTTCAGTTTTTTTGTATATTGTAACACGTGTATCCTGTTCACGACCAACACCCTCGCCAGTACTAACAAGTACATCCATTGCATAAACTTCATGAGTTTCTAATGTATATTTTTCGTGTTCTTTTTTTTGCGCATCGTTTGGATTTTGTATTATTGTTTTTTCACCATCAATTTTAAATTGTTTCAATTGATGAGACAACATTCCCTCTATTGGCTTGCATTTGTATGCACCGCAGATTTTTTCAACTGTACTTGTGATGGAGTAAGTCTAAAAATTTGAAAAAAAAAAGAGGATGGTTAAAAAAAAAATTCATTTTCGAATTTTTGGGATTGGGGGAAAGGCGAGGGATTAATCACTCCTGAAATTTGTGTACACTAAATTTCAAATTTCAAAAATTTAAAGATTCTCGAATTTTCCGCAGACTTCATGAAGATTCATGAAATTTCACGTAATCTGGAAGAATTGAACGGATTTCTGAAGATTCCATAGATTTCTATGAGAATTCAAGAGATTTCAGGAAATACCAAAAGACTTCAAGATTTCATGGCAATAACAAAGATTTAAAAAAAGTCAGATCGTAAAAATTTAATTAAAATCATGTTCAACGAAATTTTCTTTGTATCCACTAATACCTCCGAGGTTTATTCTTCCGTATCGCCAAGTAAATATCTCAAAATTTTCTATGACTTTTCTCAAATCCTCAAATCGACTTTTCATACATTGTCACTATTTATTTTAGATGAAATTTCGAAGATTCCGCAAATTCCGAAGATTTCATGAAATTTCCCGAGTTTGTTCGTGATTTCTAAACTTATTTCCAGATTGTATAAGATTTAAAAAATTCAAAAATTTCAAGAATCTTTCAAGGAATTCTGGAATACTTGTAAGATTTCTGATTTTAATGTACACTAGGTTTCACAAGAGATTACTCCCCCAGGAAAAAAGGCATTTCATTAAAAATGTAATTATTTTTTTGAGTCCAAGGGGGCATTATCACCTCAGTTCCTGGCTTCAATAGCCTGAGAGCAGCTTGAGAGGCAAAATGAGCGGCCAATGCAACATCAGCTTTTCTTCCAGTTACTTTTTTATCTGGTGAAGATCCAATGACAATCGTGTGCGCAACAACAGCGATAAAACCATCAACATGTGCCCCAAGATCACTGGAAAATGAAGAAAAAAAATAATTTAATATTGAAGTCTCTGTAATTTGTTTTATTTATTTAATGCAGCTTGCCTTAAATTATAGATTTAATTAATCATAGATTCATCCTGTTAATTATGTATACATATTTACATATTTATATATATATACAATTTCAGTACCCCCAAAATTTACAGTCAAAAACAATATGGATTCTCTGTAATAGAATTGAGAGAAAAGAGGAAAAGTGTGGAAATTTTGGAATTTTTCATTGCTTTTTGGAAATATCTCGCAAAATAATCGAGATCAAGCGGTTTTGGAGCAATGCTTTTTTTATGCTTTTTTCTAGAGAATTTTAAGTACTACAAAAGAAATATTAGGAAACAGAGCGTCTCTCTGTTAGTTTCCGAGATATTCACGAAAAATCAATGATAATATTCAGTGGTGAAACGAAAAAACCGGAAAAGTCGATCCTTTTCAAGAGTTTATTAAGAGTATTCTGAAAACGATATAGAGCAATTTTGCACTGAGGCTCTTTTATAGCTCGTGAAATTCACTGGAAAAAAGGATAAAATCAAAATCGCTCTATCTCTCTTAGTTTCCGAGATATTCATCGAGAATGAATGAAACTTAGGAGTAAAAAAAACATAAAACTGGAAAATCCTAATTTCTCACTCATTTATTGCAAATATCTTGGAAGCTAAGCGAGATAGAGCAATTTCACCCGAATTTTTTTCTCAACTCTTGCAATTCCCTATAAAATCACCTTGGGGGAAGATTAATGTATTCATTATTTTTCGCGATGTTCTCAAAAAACTATTGACAAAAAATGGAATTTTGCCAAAAACAATAAATTTACGGTTTTATCACGGTTTTTTGCAAAATATCTCGGAAACTAAGCAAGATAGAACCATTTTACCCGAATCTTTTCTTCTCCCTCTCCAAAGTCTCTACAAAACCACCTCAGCGCAAAATAAACGCACACTGAGAAAAGAATAATGGTAAAAACAATCAAATATTGAGACAAGTAGTCCTCAGTAAATATTTTTTTGAAATAATTAAAAACAGCTGTTGAACTTACTTTAGCCAATTCAACTAGTTGATATTTTTGAATTGACTAGATTCAGTTAATTCAACTTTTTTAATTGTTTCAAAAAAAGATTTGCTAAGGACCATTTGCCTCAATATTTGATTGTTTTTACCACTTTTTCTTTCTCAGTGTATATTCATTACTTTCCAAGACAAGATATTCTCAAAAAACAAATCCCAAAAATTCTAAAACCTGAAAATAACAATAAACTCACACTTTGACCATGTCGTCCTCCTTCAGAATAAGATCAGGCTCACTGGCAATTGGCGAGAAATGGCAAATACAGTTATTAACAGATATGCAAGTTGGGAATGCAATTCCCTTCTTCAGCTCTTTTTCTTTTTTAAAAACTTTATTTGTCTCTTCTGTCAACAATTTATCTCCGTATTCACATGTTTCTCTTACTGATGCACCTGCCACACACTTCTCCAGGACCTGTTTCAGGACCTCTGAAAAAAATAATCAACAAATGAGATCAAATCCAAGAAAAAAAATTAAACAAAAATAAAAAATTTTTTTTTTCAAAAATCATCAAATTGAGTAAAAATAATTATAATAATGATAATAATATCATTTGCCATAGAAAAGGATCAACCTAATTACGAATGCCTGAATCTCATAATGGGGCATGAAAATAGAAAAATTTTGGAGTATTTTTTTAAACAAAAATTTTCCTAAATAAATGTTTTTTTTTCAAATTTAGCGCAAAAATGCAAAAAAAAAAAGAAATTGATAATTTGATAATTGCGAATGAGATGAGGACGAAATGGTGAATTTTCGTTGGAACGCCAGCCCACATGGTGAGTGGTTGACCGGCATTGGCGGGCCACATTCCATATGGCTATTGCATCAAAAATCAACTTCATAACCACAATAAACTCAATGGAAATATGAAAATTTTTATGAATTAATGATTCGAATAATTTTTTGAAACATTATCTTACGATTTACGATTGCTCCAGCCATTTTATACTTGGTAACAACCAAGTCTTCGGCAATGGTTTTCTCAGTATCGTCTTTGTCCGCCATGATTTCTAGCACACAACTGAACCACGTAAATTTTCTCCAACAAATGGGGAAATGTGTATTGGAGATGGGAATGAGATCACGTGATCCCACAAAATTCGTCTCTTCCTTTTCCTGAATTGGCGCCAACTCGCGGTAAATTTGGGAACTTTTGAATTTTTTTTCGGAGTTTTTTGAAGGTTTTTTGAAATTGTTCTGAGAAATTAAAAAAAAAATTTTTAATGGGATTTCAATACTTTTCAGGAATTTTTATTGAAAATATTTTTTTTTGTTTAATGGGATTTTTTGGGGGCAATGAAAAACGGGAGCTGCTCGAATAAATTTATTTCTGGGAGTTCTTACATTTTTGGGGTTTTTAAATAGAATTAAATTATTTGTGAAGGATTTTCTGGGAGAGGGGGGGAGAAAGGACTGGTCTTGGGGGAAAAGGAATTTTAACCACTTTTTAGAGGGAAAAATCAAGATTTTGGAAATTGTGGAGACGAGGGAGAAATGAACTTCTGAGAAAAAATGATTTGGGATTTTTTTCGGAGTGAAGGAGTTTGTGGAAAAATAAGAAACAAATTGAGAATATGCCGCAATATGTCTCCATGGTTGGGGAATTATTTCAAATTTTTTTTGTAGAGGTCTTCATTTTCAAAAAAAAATCCCAAACCATTTCACCCCAGAAGCCAATTTCTCCCAGTTTCTTATTCAGGATTTTTCTTTAGAGCGAAAAAGTTTGTGGAAAAATTTGGAAAAATTTGAGAAGACACGGCAAAATGTCTACATTATGACGGAATTTTTTCAAAATTCTCTACAGAGGTCTTCACCCTCAAAAAAAAATTTCCAAATCATTTTGCGCCGCAAAAGCGAAATGAGTATTTGTTTCCCATTTCTCGTTTAGGAATATCTCGGAAACTAATGGAGATTGGTCGTTTCACCCCAAAGCCTTTTTTCTAGCTCTGAAAATTCTATACAATAAAAGATGGAGTGAAGAAGACATATCTCCATTAATTCCCAAAATTTTCAACTGTTTCACCTCTTTACTACTGGATTAATTAGAGCTAAACATGAAACTACAAGGATTTTGGTTTTTCTGGTTCAGTATTCTTGATACTCTGGACTGAGTCCTGCAGCAGTGTCGACGACATGACAGAGTCAATTCCATTTGATACATGAGTCGGAAGTTCTGAGATAAATTTGAAACTGGTTTTCACACCGTTGTTCCACATGCCACGAGCACAGTTAGACATTGCCGATGCACTTGGTAATGTTGGTACCTAGAAGAGTGAATTTCGAATTAATTGATGAGGAGCGATGAATGATCTCCGAAAAAATCGATTTTCGAAGAATTGCTGTTCGGAAAATGCGATTTGTGGAGGACCGATTTCAAAAAAAAATTGGAACATGAACATTGACGAATTGATTATTTCCAATAAAAAAAATGATATCTACTTCCGATCGATCATTTTCAATAGGGATGAAACGTTGGTGTACAATTTGATTTAGGCTGAAGTTGCCTCTAGATCAAACAAATTCTAAATGATTATGCATGTTGAACTGACATTTATGAACGTGAAACTGACTTTATGAACGTTAAAAACTCTTAGGGGAACTTCGAGAGGAATTCTCAGGAGAACTTCCAGCCGAAATCTTCTCGGAACTCTGCGAGGCTCTTTTAGCGGAACTCTCAGCGGGGCTCTAAGAGGAATTTTCTGGGGTACTTCCAGGGGGACTTTTACGGAAACTCTCAAGTGAACTTTTTATGGGAACTTATACAGGAACTTGGAGAGGAATTTTCACGAGAACTTCCAGGGGAACTTTTATGGGAGCTTCCAAGGGAACTTTTTACGGGAACTCCCAGGGGAACTTTATAGCAACTCCCAGGAGAATTTTTATGGGAACTCGTAGGGGAACTTTCACAAGAACTTCTACGGGAACTCCCGGGGGAATATTTGAGGGGACTTCTAAGAGAACTTTTATGGGAACTCGTAGGGGAACTTTCACGAGAACTTCCAGGGGAGCTTTTTGCGGAGCTCCGAGGGGAATTTTTATGGAAATTTGTCGGGTAAGTTCCACGAGAATTTCCAGGGGAACTTTTACGGGAATACCCAGGGCAAATTTTACTAGAACTCGTAGGAGTACTCATCACCGTTATAACTCAAGGTGAATGAGAATATCCAAATGTTAATCAATTCTTCAAATTATTGGGGAATACGAATTCTTTGACGTTCATAGAGTGAATTCAACGTTTTTAAATATCAGTTTGAAATTAATAACCATTCAAAATGCGTTTGATCTATAGGCAACTTCGGCAGAGATCAAACCGTACACCAAAATCTCGTTCCTAATTATCAATATCGATTAGTAGGTGCGATATCTCGCATTAGTTTTGACATTTCGTTCCGTGAGAGTTTTTTAAAATGGGGATCCTTTGCTTTGAAAATCTTTTTTATTGTCCCAATCCTTCTTTGTAGCTCCAAAGCGTTTCTACAAAACTATCTTGATTAAAAAAAAGGCATATTTCCATTAGTTTCCGAGATATTCTCAAGGAGCAAATGTTTTGTTCGAATATCTCGGAGGATAAGCAAGGGTTCCCGGATTGCATTTCCCCCGCCAAAATTCCCTGGAAAAAATCTCCCCGTGAAAATTTCTCTTTTGAAAAATCCTCCTCTTAAAAAAATTCAAGAAAAATTTCTATCGAGGAAATTTTTTTAAAGGGAAATTCTCTCACGGAGAAATTTCTTCCGGAAAATTTCTGAAAGGGAAATGGACGCCTGTCACCATGAGCGAGATAGAATGACTTATTGCTCCAAAAAACACTTTTTTGGAGATCTTGAAACTTTCTACAAAAAAAAACTCAAAGCAGAATCCCTCCATCTCGTTTAGTTTTCAAGATATTAAAAAAAAACGAATTATCCTGTTTCATCTCTTCATTACTGAATTTCGATTTTTTTCTTAATATCTTGGAAACTAAGCAAGATAGAGCGAATTCCTCCAATCTTTTTCAGCAGCTTTTGAAATTTTCTACAAAACCTCCTGGGGCAAAAAGGGCGTATCTCCGACAGTTGCCGAAATATTCAAAAAAAAAAAAAAAATTCTCACCCCAGTGACGATGTCTTTATTGACATAATCCTTGACGATTGGTGTGACATTATTATACATCTTCTCGTAAAACTTGATTGTATCCTCGGAAGTAGACCACAATCCCTCGTTTAGAGTGTAGTAAACAACCCCTCCTGCCACACTCGATTTAACTGCAAATCTTCAAATTCACAGAAAAATAAGAAATTATTAGTAAAAAATTAAAGGAAGGTGGGGTAAAACGGACACGTGCTAGTTTTGATGTTTCATACTATGAAAATCATTCGAAATCGATGGAAATATTGGAGATAAGTTGCTTCTGATAAGTCCATTGAAAAGCTGAGGAAATTTTCCATGGAAATCACATGTCAGAAATTATTTTTTTGAACTTTTCAAAAATTCCATTTTTTGCTCAAGATTTAAAGATAAAATATTTCTGTTTTTGAAAAATTTCAGTCTTTCGGGAATAACTCGGGTTCTATTGGTCGTAGCGACCTGAGGATGATCTCAAATGAAAGGTGAGCTCATTTCCTATTGATTCATGTGGTTTAGAAAAAGATATCAATTTTTTAAGGACATATAGGGCAAAAACTGATTTTCAGAAAATGGCTTATAAGTATTTAAAAATTGATTAAAAAAAATTTGAACCACATAAATCGATGAGAAATGAGCTCACCTTTTATTTGAGATACCCCAGGTCGCTGCGACCAATAGAACCGGAGATATCACCGAAAAAGTGAATTTTTTCGATTTTCAAAAGGAGTACCCCTTCCAAACTTGGCCAAATAAGTAAAAGTTTCAAATTGAAAAAAATTAATTTTGAAACATAGTTTCCACCTGAAATTTTCTCAGCTTTCTAATGCAATCATCAGAAAATCTCTATCTCGAACCATCTGATCAGAATGTGTCCATTTTACCCCACCTTCCTCTGAATGTAAAAAAAAATGAAATTTTGCATTTCCAACTCACTTGATAATCCCCATTTTTTCAATCAACAATTGAGTTGATTACCTGCCGGATTATGCAACGGTGAATTATCCAGTTGAAAGTTAACTTTGAGTTGAAATTCACTCGAGGTTATATTTTGTATTTGACTTGAAGATTAATTCAAACCCACCACTAGAGTTATCTGTGAGAAAAAAACGCAACTGTTCCGGTATTTCTCGATTTTGACGAATCCCATCAGTTTTTTTTCAATATTTCGGAAACTAAGCGAGATAGAGCAATTTTACTTGAATCCTCTTCTGTCGAGAATTTAGAGAGCTACAAAAAAGATCTGAATAAAAATCGCACTATCTCGCCTAATTTCCGAGACATTAAAAAAAACCTGATGATAAAATAGAATCAATTTCTCTGACAATTTTGAAGTTCTATCGATAATGTAGATTCAATGTTTTTTTCTAGATTAAAAACTAAAAATTTATACAATTTCAATCAATTGCGTCTTCACTGACAATCAACTTTCAAGTAATTACGTTTTTCCGATTAAAAAAAAAAAATAAAAATATCTCATAATTTTTCAAGTTTTTCTTTTGACTCACGAAAAAGACAACAAGTTCATTAAATTCATTGAAAAAAAAGAATTCAGTCATAATTTTATGCGTAAAAAAATGAATAAATCCTTAATTTAATCCCCAAACCTTAGAAATAAGTCTCTACTTAATTAATCCAATTAATCTCCCAAATTTAGCAATGGAATTCCGCAGTAAAAATGGAGAAACCAACTTTTTTTTTATATTTAAAAAATATCTTCTGATAAACAAAATTCACGAGAATTTCTCAAGATACCTTTTTTGTAGAGAATTCAATGATCTTCAAAAAAGATTTCTTGACATTTTTCTCTACACCCACTCGTTTCCAAGATATTCACAATTAACAAAAATAAGCCACAAGAAATTTTTTTTGGACTTACGCCTTCATGTTTCTGCAGTCCTGAACTGACTAACGTAGTTGTCGGTGAGCCATAAGTGCAAAAATGGTTCATCGTTTGGGTGTATCGTGTAAATTTTGACGTCTCGTTGATGTGTTTCAGTCCTTAGTCCACTTTGTTATAAATTTATTCGTTAATTGTGTGAAAATTAATTTAAAAAGGTAATTTTCACGATTTTATTAATTTCATTTTTTTCAAAAATCTATTAAATGTGTGTTTTTTTCTCTTTTGCTGTCGTAGAGGTGAGGACATTACCGTTATAACGAGAATTGTTGGAAATTTTTGGGAATTTTGGGAAATTTTGAGGAATTGCCACGAAATTCTTGTTGATTTTGGCGATTTTCCCGATTTTTATTTTGAGTTTTTAGGGAGATTTGCAAAGGCAAAGGCATATGGCTTCGTTGGATCAATAACTGACTGGGCATGTTAACATTTGTGATGATCGGAGAGCATTGGTGACACGACTTGAATCAATAAAAGGAAAGAATTTGTTGAATCAATCATTTTTGCTTCCGAATGGAAGCTATGTAATTATGAGAATTTTCGATTGTAATTTTTTTCAAAGAAGATACTTAAAATGGTCTAAATAGAGGGAAAATGATATTTTCAGCGAATGCCTGTGTGTGCATAAAAGTCTCAATTACAGCAAAACGGTTTTATAGAAAAATTTCAAATTTTGTGGAAAACTTCCTCTTGACGAACTCTATTTTTTAAGCTTCATTCGAAGCGAATTCGATCGGTGCTTTTTGAGATCTGTCCATTTTTCGAAAATCATTTTTAATGGAACTTCTGGAAAATATTCAAATGATGTTGATTATACTCATATTTTATCTCGAGAGTTGTATCAGTTAGATGCCTGTCAATTTTGAGCTCATTTGCATGATTAGTTCTCGAGTTATTGGTGTTTTAATGAATTTCTTAAAAACTTGATATTTTGATGAAATGGTTGAAAAAAGCAGAATGGTTTGAAAAGAGTTGTATCACTTGCATTCGGGAGCATATTCCTAGAGTATTAGCAGAAAATGCTATATCAGTTGGAAAGCAATACTATTATCTTGTTTTGCACGTTTTTATGAAAATTCACAGAATTTTGCAAAACAAAAAACAGAAAAATCGGCGTATAGTAATGGAACTTTGTGAAAAATCTCTAAGAAAATATAAAAAATAGCTGACAATGACAATACACCCTTAATAGGCATCCCTGTGACATATTCTACGAAAGCTAATCAAAAAAATATTCAAATGATGAAACTATTTGCTTTTTTTTCAGGTTTTTCTCCCAGAAAATTGTAAGTCATGATGTCTGATCGTAAAGCAGAGTTGGAGAGGAAGAAGGCAAAGCTGCAGGCCATCAGAGAGGAGAAAGAACGACGTAGAAGAGAGAAAGAACAAAAAGATGTAAATATATCTATACTATAGTTTTTTGAGAAAATCTCGAAAAGTAAGCGAGATGGAGCGATTTTGCTTGCATTCTTATTTTTAGCTCTTGAAATTCTCTACAAAGCCATCTCAGGGTAAAAACGGCGTATCTCCACTATTTACCGAGCTATTCTCAAATAATAAATGACAAAAAAAGAATTTTTCCTATTTTTCATCTCCATCCCTGATATTCATCAGTTTTTGGCGAATATCTCAGAAACTAATGGAGATACGCCTTTCTTGCCTTAATCCCTTCTTCTAGCTCTTGGGATTCGCTACAAAAAAGGCTCTTTGGACAAAAAGGGCGTATTTCCATTAGTTCTCGAGATATTCTCAAAAAAATATATAATTTTCAATACAATGATTTTTTTTTTTTTTTTTTTTCAAGGTTGAAGAAGCAACAGTACGTGCAGCTGGAGCTGACAAGGATCACAGAAAGGAGCTGGATGCCATGCTGTCCTCTCTCGGTGTTGCCCCAGTCTCTGGTAAAAGAAAACCACTTCACCTCCCTTCTTTTCCTCCCTCATAATATTGATTAAAATAAGGAATAAAATCAATTTTCAATAAATTTTCAGATGTTTTATCTAGTCTCTCAAGTATGAATTCAATGACGTCAGATCAGAGCAATAACGTGACACCTGATGCTAGCATGCAGCCATCAAGTATAAATTCAGCACAGAGGTAAAATAATATTTTGTTAAATTTTTTATTTATGCATTTGAAATTTAATACATAAATTTATTAGCATAAAATGATAATTCCACCAATAATCAAGTAATAATAGGAAAAGAGAAAGAGCAAACTTCACATTTACTCTTCCTTCCATAACTCAAATTTGCAAAGAATATGATCATTTTAATTCTGACAATTAATAAAAAATTTGTTGCAGTTAAAAAAAATCATTGAAAAAAATCTGTTTTTTACCCATTTTAAATTCATCAATTTCCTTCTTTTAAATTATTATTATCATTATCATTTCCTTTTTATAGCCTTTCGGTTCTTCACATGTTTCGTTTCAAATTATTTATTATTATTATTATTATTATTATTATTGTTGATTTTCCATACATAGCCTTTTAGGCTTTTTACAGTAAAAATGTGAAAAAATAAGATCGAACAGTCAAAAAACAGTCTTAAATCAATTTGCGAACTGTAAATAGAATTAAATCAATTTTGAAAAGGATGAAATAGTAAAAAGTTTAACTTTGTTAAAATTTTAAGGGAAAACAAAAGTTGAAATATTCATTAATTATTATTTCTATTTTATGTAGTGTTGCAGCTAAAAAAAAGGCGAATCGTGAATTAACAGTAGTCTCAGTTGCTCACACAAACATTCCACCAAAAGAACCAGTGGTTTACAGTAAACAGACGCAAACAGCCCAAACAGCACAAACATCACACGACGGTGAGTCAAATTTTCATATCAATTACATTTTTCAAATTAAGAAATGATAATAATAATAATTGAATAATGTTGCATAAACATATAAGCCATTCCCCAATTTTTTGAAATTTATTTGAAAAATATTTTCATTTATTGCAATTAATTATTTTCAAATTTTTTTTGTACAGAAGATTTAATTTAACAATGTGATATAACAAGGATAAAAAATTTAGCTAAAAAACAAATTATTATTTTTTGTTGTTTATATTGTCAGTAATTCGCTAACTTCATTCACGTAGAATTTATATTTAATTATTTACATTTGTTCAGAGAAATTTTGGGGTAAAATGACAAAAAATATATTTTTTTTTTACTGTTTTTTCCATTTCTTAAAGAGAAAAGTAAATTTTTTCAAGAGAAAAATTGAATTTTATCTGTTTTGTTTTAGTTTTTTAATAACATTATTGGAAAACGTGTATTCTTGAAGATTATGTTTTGAAAAATCCATTTTACTCCATTTTTTTCTCAAAAAATTAATTTTAATTAAATTATTCCCTTTTTTTTCTTAAAAAAAAAATCTGAATTTTGTGTTATTTTAATTTTCATCAATTATGTTATTTACGAGGAAACTTACATATTCACATGACAATTTTAACTCTTCGTAACGACAGGGAATTAATTCGTGTTTTAATTTTTACGCACAGTTAAAAAACTTTAATGCACTTTTTTAAGTTAACTCATTTTTTTTCTCGATTTTTTCTTCATGTTAAAATCGGATTTCATGAAGGTTTAATTCATTTATTAAAATGAAATATTTTCATTGATGAAATTATTTGTCATTCATCGAGTCAATACCTCATTAATTAAATTTCCATTATCATTAATATTTTTCCCCTAAAATTATAATTTTAATTGAAAAAAAAAAGAAAATCATTAGTGAAGAGATGAAAAAGGTCAATATCTCAGTGAATGATGGAAATAGGCCCTTTTTGCCCTGAAGTGGTTTTGTAGAGAATTTCAGGAGCTACAAGAAATGATAGTAAAATCGCTCTATCTTGCTCATTTTCCGAGATATTCCCAAAAAATAAAATATAGTAGGCAAAATTAAAAAAAAAAAAATTCCTCGTTTCATTAGTTTTTTGATGATATCTCGGAAACTAAGCGAGATAACGTGATTTACTCTCAACCTTGTTTTTTAGCTCTTGAAATCTTCTTCAAAACTTTCTCTGGACAAAAAGGGCGTATCTCCATTAGTTTCTGAGATATTTATAAAAAAAAACCCTTCACTATTGAATTTAAAAATATTGCATGAAATGGATTTAGTTTTATTATTTCCAATTAATTTATCATTCTTCGGTAATTTGTTTTTGTTTATGGGAGTGGTAGGCTTGTTATTATGATGTGAATGAGAATAAAGAGATGATAATTGATTGAAATATGTCAGAAAAATTGCGGCAAATGAACAAATTTAGAAAAAAGTCAATCTAATTTCATCTCTATATTCAATTTTAATTTGTTAAAAAAATCATGTGGTGTTTGGGATACTCTTTGAATCGCAATTTTAGTCGGTAATTACCCGTAATTAATTATTAGAGGAAGGTGGGGTAAAAGGGACACAAGGGGTAAAACGGACACATCTTAGTTTCGATGTTTTATATTATGAAAATCACTCGAAATCAATGGAAATATTGAAGATAAATTTTTTCTGATGATATCAATGGAAAGCTGAAAAAATTTCCGATGGAAATCATGTGTCAGAATTGATTTTTTTGAATTTTTCAGAAATTCGATTTTTTCGATCAAAATTTGAAGGTGAAATTCTTTTCGTTTTTGAAAAATATCACATTTTCGGGGATATCTCTGGTTCTGTTGGTCTTAGTGACTTGGGGCTAGTCTCAAATGAAAGGTAAGTTCATTTCCCATCGATTTACATATTTCGAAAAAAAAATTATCCATTCTTCAAATTGATAAAGAGCAAAAACTGATTTTCCGAAGAGCTATAAAACATTGAAAAATCGATAAACAAAATTTGAACTCCATTAATTGATGGGAAATGAGCTCACCTTTCATTCAAGATGTACCCTAGGTCGCTACGTCCAACAGAATCGGAGATACCGCCAAAAACGTAAATTTTTTCGATTCTTGAAAGGAAAATCCTTTGGAATTTCATCCAAAAAATTCGAATTTTCAAAAAACTCCAAAAAAATAATTTCAACCCATATTCTCCACCCAAAATTTCCTCAGCTTTTCAATGGAATCATCAGAAAATCTCTATCTCGAATTGCTCAATCAAAATGTGTCCATTTTACCCCACCTTCCCCTATTTCCCCCATTTATTAATTAATTGAATTTTTTTCATTTTTTCTCTCATTAATATTAATTTAATTTTAATAAAAATGATAATCCGACTAATATTGCGGTATTTTCTAACACAATGAAAACCCTGCTGTGGTAATTGGAATGAATTGAAAAAAAAAACGAAAAAAAAAAACAATTTCAAACAAAAAAAAGGGCTATCCGCCTCTTCTTCCGCAAACACCATCTACTCCTACTGTACGACAACGTCACCAACTCACTCTTGCTCCGCAGGCTACTTTGAGACTGACTGGTGGCGTCCCAGGAAAGGTGGGTCTGCACCAAACTACCTATGTATGTTTTGTCTAATTTTTTTTTTAATTAAATAATTCTTTACTTAAATGTAGTGGAAATTGGAGCAAAATGAACCCCCAAGTCGAAATAATTTACGATTCATTTTCTTTCAGAGTGACGAAGTTTGCGAAAAAATCTGAAAAAATTCGAGAAGATGCTTCGATATGTCTACTGTGTAGGTGAATTTTTTCAATTTTTTTTGTAGGAGCCTTTGCTCCAAATAGAAAATCGTCAATCATATCGACTTGGGGGTTTATTTTGCCCCGGTTTCTCCTAATTATCAAAAAAAAAATTGAGGTAGATATGAAGTATGAAAAAAAACGCGGAAAAATCTAATGAAAAAAAAGGAAATGTGGAAAATTTTCGGTTTTTATTGATTCCTCAATTGTTCTATTGATTCTGGATGAATTTTATTCCGCTGCTATTTTCATGCTTTTTGTAATTTTTTACGAATTAAATTTTATCCAGAATTTCGAACGTTCAAGTTTTTGAATTCTTTTTTTTTTGTTCTTTTGTTAATATTTTTGAATTTCTCAATTAAATATTTTGGAAACTAATGGAGATACGCCCTTTTGGTCCGAAAAACGTTTTTTAGTAAATTTCAAAAGCTACGAAACGTTGTCAGGGCAAAAATGACGTATCTCCATCAATTTCAGAGAAATTATGAAAAAATCGACGGAAAAAGAGCTTTTTTTATAAAAAAATGAATTTTCCACAATTCTTAAATTTAATTAAAAAAGCTAATTGAGAGTCTTGAAAAAATATTCTCAGAGCTTGCAAAGAGGGTTTATGCATTGGTGCTTTAATTAGTTTAATTATAATTAATTTATTGATCTTTGGTAATGGTACTAATATCTTGGATAAAACATTGATAACTCTATTATCCTCACTCCCACTGATTAATTGCTGATTTACGAGAAATAATTCCACGAACATTAACGAAAGCGTCAAATATTGAAAAATATTATTATTATTAAAAAAAAAAATGATAGTGAAAGCGATTTTGTAGAGAAACTTTAGGGGGTCGGTCATAAGTGTGACAAGGCATGAAAAATAATAAATAATTAAATGAAAATGAAAAAAATTGGATAAAAATGAAGAAATGAAAGAAAAGAAATTAAATTAGAATGAAAAATGAAAATTGAATTAAATTAAGATGAATTAAATTAAACTAAATTAATTATTCGGAATCAGAAGAGCAGAGACACTTTGTGTGAGGATAAAATTAAATGGAATTTATTACATAGAATTTTCGTATCAAATTATGCACGAAGCACTGCATTTTATTTACTCATTTGAGTTCGTAGATTATAGCTATGAATATGTATGTTTCCTCTAACGCGCAATTTTTTCATAAAAAACTCAGAAAAAAAAATAAAATTAAACACAATTTCTTCACAAAAGTAAAACACCTACATTCAGTGTATGTAACACACAGCATTTTCAATGTTTTTTTTCGAAAATTTTCGAGTAAAATCTTTTTTATAGTTTTGCTAAAAAAATGAAATTGATAGATTTCATCAAATTTTCAGAATTTTAGAAATTCATGATCTTCATGAAATTTGTTAAATTCCAGAAATTTATGGATTTTTCATGAAATTTTGTAAATTTTAGACTTCATGGGTTTTACGAAGTTTTTGAATTTTGAGAAAATCATGAATTTTTTTGAAATTCTGTAACTTTTAGAAATTCATGGTTCTCTTATGGAATTTTTCAAAATTCTAAAATTCATGATTTTTATCAAATTCTCGAATTCCGAAAATTCCTTGATTTTTCAAGAAATTTTTTGAATCTCAGAATCTCACGATTTTTCATAAAATCTTCAAATTTTTTGAATTTTTAGGGAAAAATTTCTGAATTTCGAGAATTAATGTTTTTCTTTATTTTAATTTTCAAATCGAAAATTTTTGTATTTCTCAATGTTTAAATGTTGAAACATTCACAAAAAACTATATTTTATTGAAAAAATTTGAAAAATGAGTAAATGCCGCAAGAGTCATGCCCTGAGTGTAGGGAGGTAATTAAAATTAGATAATTCACAATAATTTGAAGATAAAAAAAAGCCTCGAACGTAATTATTATTGAACGAAAACTAAGTGAATATTTTTCCCTTTTTCCCTCCCCTCAGCTCATGCATTCGACTATTACGGTAAGTTATGATTTCTCTAGGTTTGTATTGAGGTATTACTCAACATAAATTAGTTAAATCGTTTGATTGAAGAAGGCAATGAAAATTAAGAAACAAATATAAATAAATAAACTCTCCACCCAGAATTTAATATTTCGAAAAAGATACAGAAAAAAAGAAAATTATGAATAATTAAAGGAAAAAAGAAAATCTATTCTCTCGCTCTTCTTTACTCTCCCAGGAGGTACATGACATCGCACGACTATTATCAGCCAGTTGGGGTCAACAATTGGTCGCACTCTATGGAAAAAAAACTAATCAATAATGATAATAATTCAGTGATGAAATTTTGTGAAAAATTGAACCGAGAAATGTCTTTTTTTGTTATTCATTTTGTTGAGAATATTTCAGTAAATAATGGAGATGCGCCCTTTTCTGCCTTAGGACGGTTTTTTTAGAGGATATTAAAAAGTGCAAAAGTGGATTAGCACAAAAAGGGCGTATCTCGCTTAGTTTCCTAGATATTTAACGAAAATTACAAAATGATAACGAAGAGTAAAACAGGAAGTTCGAATTTTTCAACAGTTTTTTTTACGAATATCTTGGTAAATAATGGAGATACGCCTTTTTCGCTTTGAGATAGTTTTGTAGAGAATTTCAAGAGCTACGACGAAGGATTGAGGTGAAATCGCTCGATTTTGCTTAGTTTCCAAGACATTTACCAATAGTGAATAAAAAATCTAATAATCAAGAGGAAAAACCAAAAAAGGCCATTTTTTCAATATTTTTTTTTTAATTTCTCGGAAATTGATAAAGATAGGCTCTTCTCTAAAGTTCTCTACAAAAAAGGATTCATGCAAAATCGCCCTATCTCGCTTAGTTTTCAAGATAATCTTGAAAGATAAAAAAATTCAACATTAAAAAATCGAAATAAAATGAATCTCATGGTTTTGAACTATTTAAAAATATCATGTTAATTAATGGAGATACGCCCTTTTTACACTACCTTTTTTATGTAGCTCTGAAAATTCTCTCTAAAATCGTTTCAGGCCAAAAAATGTCGTATCTCCATTATTTTTCGAGATATCCTCTTCAGAATCATCAAAAAATGATTTTTCATTTTGAGAAAAAAACAAATTCAAAGAAAAATGAATTAATTGCGTTTTCTTTCATCACTGGATTATTATTACTATTATTATTATTTTTTTTCTCTGTTAGAAGAAAGTCTAGAAAAATCAGGAAATTTGGTAATTGCATGCAGTGAGGAACATATTAGTTAAAAAAAAAAAAAACGTAAAAATTATTGAAAGAAAAATCTTGTCACTACTTAACGCACCTTCCAGAGTTCTCCAAATGATATTCACATTCATTGTAAGCTCATTGAGAATTATTTGGAGATATTTTAATTAATCCATTAACAAGTTGTTTCTTAATAATTAATGAATTTAATGCTAGTGAGATGTGTATTAAAAGGTGCGAATATTGAATTTTTATGATTGAAGTAGAAAAAATTGAAATTGACGAAAGTTTCCATTGGATTGAGGGAGAAAAGTGATAAAAAAGGGGGAAGATGGGAGGAATCAGTGGAAATATTTGAGATTGAATTTTTCTGATGATTTCATTGAAACGTTGAGGAAGATTTCCGTTGGAAAACGTATCACTCGGAGCCAAAGGGGTGTGAGTGCCATCTTTATGCACAGCACTGACGCCCCTTTGTTCCTAAGGTTAATGATCAAAAATGAATTTTTGAGATTATTAAAGAATTCATTTTTGATCATTTTTTTGGAAATTCTACTTTTTCCAAGGAAAAATTGGGGGTTTAACTTTTCACGAAATCGAAAAATTTCACTTTTCCGGGGATATTTTCGGATCTATTGGTCGTAGCGAATTGAGACCTCTCTCAAATGGAAGATGAAATCATTTTTGATAAACTCATGTGGTTTTGGAGGAAAATTAATGATTTCTAAAGATAATACGATTTATGGAAAACTGATTCTCTTAGAATGAGCTATAAATCACTGAAAAATCGATTTAAAAAAATTTAAAACCGCATCAATCGATGGGAAATGATCTCACCTTCTTTTCGATTATCACGAAAAAAATAAAATTTTCGATTTTCATGAAAAAGGAACATTGTCAAAAAAAATCGAAAAAACTAATTCTGACACATATTTTTCACCCGAAATTCCCTCAGCTTTTCAATGGAATTATTTAAAAAAATGTATCTCCAACCCTCCCATCAAACTTTCATTTCCCCCCACTTATCCCTAATAGAATCATTGAAATTTCACCAATTTTTTCTCTTAAATTCATGGAAAAAATAACAATTTCACCGATACAAGTACAATTAGCGACAGAATTAACGTCAATTAACAGCTAATGCTTGATTAAAATCAAATAAAAAGGGCGAGTGTAAATTGCATGTAGTTTAGCATTTAAAAGTCACCGAAAATCTCACAAAACTGACAAAAAGAAGAAAAATAACGCCTCAATTCCCCTGATTATCGTTAATTAATGATTAAAAACTTTAATCAAATTTTTTGATCAAATCAAATAATTGAAAAAATTAATTAATCATTTTTTCAATTATTCATCATTAATCAATTAATTAATTAGTTGATTAAAAATTAACTAATTCGTTGATTAAAAATTAATAAATAAATTAGTTGATCAGAAATTAACTAATTCATTAATTAATGTAAAATGAATTAATAATAATGAGGAAAATTGAGATGTTAACGTGATGAGGATACAAAATTGATTGACATTTTCTTTTCCCTCCTTCAAGACGAGTACAATCTAAATCCTGGTTTAGAGTGGGAGGACGAATTCACAGGTAGGTGATCAACTCTCAGAAGGTGAACCTCGATATTTAATGTTTAATTAATTAATTTTTTTTTTTGGTTCAATAATTTTTTTTCCAATGTTTTCTTTTTTTTTCGTTGTCACGAGCATCCTCAAAAGCTTCACTCTATTCACACGTTCACCATGAGCCTGAAAGTCCCAAAAAAGAGAAAATTAAAAGAAAAAAAAATACGAGTTCTGAGCAAGAATTTCAGTAGAAAAAAAGTAAAACAGAATAAGTGCATTTTTGTCGTTGATTTTCTTAGAATATCTCGGAAAATGATTGAGATACGCTCTTTCTGCCTTTGAAAGTTACTGCAGAAAATTTCAAGAGCTACTAATAAAGATTTGGACAACATCGCCCTATCTCGCATACTTTCCGAGATATTCTCAAAAAAACGAATAAATTCAGTAGTTAAATGGTAAAACGAGATAATTCAATTTTTTTGAAATATTTTGAAAACTAAGCGAGATACAGCGAGTTTGCCTGGATCCTTTTATGTGAAGAATTTCTAGATCTACATAATAAAAATATTGAGGCAAAATCGACTCATCTCGCTTATTTTCCAAGATATTCTCGGAAATCTACGAAAAAAACTCATTTTGTTTTATCTTTTCACTACTGAATTTTATCATTTGTTTTCATTTAAATATCTCGAAAACCAATGGAGATACGTCTTTTTTTGATTATGAACACTTTTGGGGAGAATTTGAAAAACTACAAAAAAAGATTCGAGCAAAATCACCCTATCTCGCTTATTTTCCGAGATATTCTCAAAAAAACGAACGATAAAAATAGTAGTAAAAAAATAACATTAAAATTACTCAATTTTTTCGTTCATTTTCTCTCAAATATCTGTGAAACTAAGCGAGATAGCGTAATTGTATCTTCATTCTTTTTTGTACTTCTTGAAATTCTCTTCAAAGAAGTACTGATGCAAAAAAAGTGTATCTCCATTAGATTGCAAGATATTCTTAAGAAACATGATAAAATACAGTTATTCTGTTTTCCAGATTTTTTTTTCTTGTAGGAGAAAAAATCAGCTAAATTCCCTAATAGGGAAATGTCTACTAATAGGGGAAAAACTGAAAAATTTAATGAGTTCGATGAAATTTACTGGAAAATGCTCGTTTTTAAAATTGAAGCAAGGGAAGGCTTCTAAGTGCTCTTGCAACCCGTAATTAATAATCTAAACAAAAACAAAAATTGTAAATAGAGAATCCAAAACGTAAATTATTATTATTATGCAGCCACGCGTAAACGAATTTGATTATCTATTTTATTAAAAAAAAAAAATTATTGAAATTTCATACGCTGGCTCATATTTTCCGACTTACCTGTGAATTTATCAGGGTGCATGACATACATTCGGTAATAATTGAACTGAGACACACATTTTTTTAATAAAAAAAAGACCCGCACGACTTTCTGTATTTGTTTTGCCAATTTTTTTTCAAATTAAATCACGAATTTAATTTCTTTGGACTTTTTTTCTCGTTCTGTTTTTTTTTGCATGAGACTCAGGAAGTTGCGTTTTATTTCAAATTTCTTTTCTTTTCCATTGAGCATTATTGTTTAATTATATTTCAATTAACTCCACGTGAACAAGAAGATGAAGATTTTATTGTCGATATAAAATGTGAGATTTTTTAAAAATTCAATAGAAAAAAAATTAAATTCGTCAATTTTTTTCTTCATCGGTTTTTCTTAAATATTTTCGGTAAATAATGGAGACGCCCTATGTATTTCAAGACACTTTTGTAGAGAATTTCAAGAGCTACAAAAAACCACCTGAGGGCAAAAAGGGCGTATCTCCACTAATTTTCGAGATATTGGAGAAAAAAGGTGGGAAAGAAAAAAAAATTGTCTAATTTTCCGTTTATTCCTTTTTCATTGAATTGATTTTATGTCAGAGAGAGGGTGGAGAGATTTTCATAGTGTTACAAAAAATTTATTTAATTATTTATTTTTGACGTTTATCAAAGTGCCTCCAAAAATTGCATGTATACACAAAGTACTTTCACAAATTCATTTTATAATTTATTGAAGCAGCATGTAAATTACGCGCTTCTTTTTGGTGCATTAATGCCAGTTTAGACGAATTATACCTCTGAAAAATTAGTCATTAAAAAAGAAAAAAATTATCAATTAAAAAAGAGAGAAAAAAAACATTCGAGTTTGAAGAAAAAAAAGTCAATTTTTTAGAATTTCATTTTTATTTTGCACGAGATAATGACAAGAATTAGAGAAAATTTGACAAATAAGTAGAATTAGGGATAGATTTTCGGGACTAGCTTATTCACCACAGTTTTAACATATGATGATGGCCAAGCCGAGGATGAGGAGAACAGTCTTCCTCACATGGACGGTTTCCAGAGCAAATTACCACCAGGAATTCTGCCGCATGGATTACCCCAGGTGAAGGAAGTCCAGCCAGCTATAACACAGGTTGAACAACAGAAGCAAGAGGAATTACCCAAAGAAGGTGATTTCAATATTTTTTATTTACTTTCAATTACTGGGAAATTTTCGTTTTCAAGGGGTTATGCACAGTCAGAAGTCTAAAAAAGGCCGGTTTTTCAACAATTTTCCCTGAAAAAGCATATCAATTCATCAACATAAAAATTTATACACATAGTGCTGGACCTTTCGACTTTATTTTTTTCATTTCAGAAATAATAATTTTTAAAGCTGCTGTAGCCGATCTCCGGCAGGTCCTCTGAAAAAAGACATTTTGCGGTGACCACGATATCTCTGCATTGGATTATCGAAAATAACAAAAAAAGATTTCGATGATGTAGCTCATAATCTAGTATTTGATCGAAGGCATGAGTGAAATATTCATTTTTAACGGAATGATGACTTCGCAGACGAAAAAAATCAATTTCTGATGGAAATTTTGACCTTAGGCTGTTCATGAAATACAAAATATTCATCGGTAGAAAAAATCTTCGATTAATTATTAGATTATGACCTCTATCAACGAAATCTTGTTTTTTTTTTAATTTCCCATGATCCCATTCAGAGACATCGTGATCACCGCAAATCGTTTTTTTAAGAGGACCCCTGGGTATCGGCTGCAGCAGCTTTGAAAATTGTTATTTCTGAAATAAAAAAAATATAAAAAAGGTCAAGAGTTCTAACAATATGTTTATAAATTTTTATGTTGATGAAGTAATATGCCTTTCCTAGGAAAAATAGCTGAAAAACCGCACTTTTTCCGGCCTCCTGACTGCGCATAACCCCTTAAGACAGGATTCTACCTTGAAACTTTGAAGAAGAGCGTATTTTCGGGAATTTTCTATGAGAGTATCAACGCTAGACTGGTCAACATATGAGCGTGACGCTGCGCTTCGCTGTTTTCATTTTTTAATGATCAATCGGTTGAGTGGAAAGTTCTGAGAAAATTTGACTTTTATCGTTGAAGTGTTTAAGAAATTATCATATTTTTTGAAATTACATATCCTGCAAATTTGGAAGAGAAATAAAATAAATTCTCAGAGCTGGTGGAATTTTTTCAATGCTAAATGAAATTCTTCGGTGAGCGACGTTGCCGAAAACACGCTAAACGCGCTCGGGCAGTGTAGAGAGGATTCGGCAACATCCAAAATAACATGGCGGCGAAGTCCTCATCACCCGACCAGAGTCATTGAGTCGCTCATATTGATCAGTCTAGGGTTAATAAAGATACTCTAGTTCTTCATAGGGATTTCGGAAGAAATCATTAACAACATGAAATTATTGTCAAATCGCGACGTTTTCCTGAACAAAGTGAGCTTTTTCAGGCTCTAAATCCAAACGTGAAATCTCTTTATTTGTGACTACATTTTTTTCTCTTTATGAGAATAAAAGAAAAACATAAAATTTAATATTTTTTTTTTTTATTATAAAATTTAATATTCGTATGTGTTTTATATTTTATTTCTAGTTTTTCAAATTTTCTGTCGACTTTGACCTTTTTCCGTTCTAGGTGCGTAATGTACTATTTTAAACTTAATTCTATTCTTCCAGTTCGTGAATTGAGCGAGGAAGAGAAACAAATGATAATTCTTTCCGAGGACTTCCAAAAATTCTTGGACAGATCGAGTAGAATTGTCGAGAGGGCATTGGCTGAGTGTGTTGATATTTATGCTGATTATACTGGTACTCTTGATGGTGATGAAGGAATGTAAGTACAACAAAAACGATGAAAAAAAAACGTTTTCTCTACGAAATTTAAGGGGTTACAGCACTGTAGAATTTCCGAAAAATCGCTTCTTTTCTGCTTTAAAAATTACTTTGAGCTTAGCAGACTACTGACAAGAAAAGTTATCACCTGGAACCCATTTTTTCTCATGAAATTTTGAATTTTTCCCGAGGCACTTCTTCATATTTATAGCCTAATATAAGTCAAAACTTCAATTGTGTTTTTCTCGAAACATGATTTTTCAGATTGGCCCGCCGCATAACTCCAATAATTTCCATTATTCTTATTTGAATTTTCCAGGATCTTGAAAACAACATTTTGAACAGAAATGACTAAGGGATTTTCAAAAAATTCATTGACGGATTTTCTATTGATAAAAAAATGCGAGTTTTCTGGCCGAAATTTGAATTGTTTCATTTAAATGATCACTAATCACACAAAAAACAATTCTTTTGAAACCCCCTAAGTATTTCTGTAGCCATGTGTATCTGGACTAAGCCAATTTTTTTCTTTTTTTCGATTGAAATTTGCACCAGCATGCCGCAGAGTGTTTTCAATTCGAAGAGCCTCGCAAGAGCGGCTCGTGTGTCATCATTTTTTGTTTTCTTCGATGATTTTTTTTTCTGAAGATTCAAATATATGCTCAATGACTGCCTCAAATATTATTATGTCATTCCCTTTTTTTTATGTAGAAAAGAAATATATCCAAAAACACCTTTTTGTAAGGTTTTTACAGTGATGTAACCGCTTAAAAAACAGAGTCATTTTTTATCATTCATTTTCTTTTCAAATCTCTCGGAAACTAAGGAAGATACGCCTTTTCTGTGCAAGCTACAAAAAAAGCCTGATAAAAAAGGGCGTATCTCCATTAATTTCCGAGATATTTTCAAAAAACTAAAAAAAATCAACTCGTCCTATCTAACTCCACCGCTCTTGAAATCCCTAAAAAACTCTTTTTTCCAGGGACGAGAAGAGCCACCAGCGTCTCTGGCTGAACCGTTCGTTCTATGACGAGCGTTGGTCCCGCAACCGTTGCGTAACATCCCTGGACTGGTCGCCGCAGTTTCCCGAGCTGCTAGCAGCATCTTACCACCACAACGACGATGCACCAAACGATCCCGATGGCATCTGCCTCATCTGGAACACTAAATTCAAGAAAACCACCCCCGAATTCATCTTCCACTGTCAGTCGCCTGTCATGTCTACGACTTTCGCGAGATTCCATCCAAATCTCATTCTCGGAGGAACTTATGCCGGACAGATTGTTCTCTGGGACAACAGAGTCCAGAAGCGAACGCCGATTCAGCGAACTCCGCTATCAGCAAGTGCTCATACGCATCCAGTCTATTGTCTAAATGTCGTTGGCACACAAAATGCGCACAATCTTATCAGCATTTCGACTGACGGCAAGATGTGCTCTTGGTCCCTGGACATGCTGTCGCAGCCACAGGAAACCCTTGATCTCCAAGCAAAGCAGTCCAAGGCAATAGCAGTGACATGCCTGGCATTCCCACATGGAGACGTCAATAATTTCGTCGTTGGCAGTGAAGATGGAACTGTCTATTCTGCGTGTCGTCACGGAATTCGGGCAGGTGTCACGGAGACGTACGAGGGTCACCAAGGACCTGTCACCTCCGTCAGTGCTCATGCAGTTCAAGGCGGAATTGACTTTTCGCACCTGTTTTTGACCTCTTCCATCGACTGGACCATCAAACTCTGGAGTCTAAAGGAAAATAAACCGTTGCACTCGTTCGAGCACAATGGCGACTACGTCTATGATGTTGCTTGGTCACCAACGCATCCAGCACTTTTCGCAGCTGTCGATGATTCGGGACATTTGGATCTTTGGAATCTGAATCAGGACACAGAAGTGCCAACTGCTTCTGTCGTTGTCGATGGTCAACCAGCGCTCAATCGAGTCTCGTGGACACCCTCTGGACTGCACGTCACTGTTGGCGATGATTCAGGAAAAATTTGGGTCTATGATGTCGCGGAAAATCTTGCACATCCAAGAGGCGATGAATGGAACAAATTTTTGTATACGCAGCAAGATCTTAAGAATAATAAAGCTGATGAGGAGCTTGATAAATTGAATTTAAGCTCGGGACCGTCCAGTTTAACTTCTATGTCGTCTATGTCGTCGGTGCCTATCAGATAAATTTATTGTAGCTTTATTGTAATTACGCTTTTTGCTTTTTTCGATTCTGATAATGAGTGGGCGGAGGGGGGGGGGGGATTTTCGAGACGAATTCGGGGGTTTTCGGGGATCCCGCACGTGTTTTTCGGGGAAACTAATGGAGATATGCTTTTTTTTGCTCAAATCATTTTTATGTAGAGATTTTTTAAGGGCTACGAGAATGGGTTGGGGTGAGAAAGGGGGAACCTCCATTAGTTTCCGACATATTTGAAGGAAATGATGTAAAACTTTAGAGGTGAGGAGGGAAAAGAAGGAAATTTGATCTTTTAAATGGTTTTTTTCAGAATTTTCCAAAAACGAATGGAGATGCGCCCATTTGCTATGATCATTTTTCGTAAAGAATTTTGAGCTAAGAAAATTGAACTGGGATGGAAAAGGCGTATCTCGCTGAGTTTCTGGAATATTAGAAGAAAATTATTGGGAAAATTTAGAGCTAAAGAGGGAAAACTGGAAAATTTGACTTTTTAAATGTTCTTTTGAGAATTTTTCGGAAATTAAGAGTAGATAGCCCGTTCATTTGCCTTAATCCTTTTTTTTCGGGAATTTCTTGCTCTCTAAAAGAGGATTCGGGTCAAAAAAGCGTAATTCCATCATTTTCGAGATCTTTATAGAGAATGAGTCAGCTTTGTAAAGTATTTCAAGTGTTACAAAAATGAATTCGGGTAAAATTGCTCTATCTCACTTAGTTTTCAAGATATTTTTAAGAAATTCATGAAAACATAAAATTATATTTCGACGTATAATATGACTTCATGCTTACCTTTTCAGAATATCTCAGAAACTAAGGAAGATACGGAGATACATCCTTATTTCTCTAATCTCTTTTTGTAGCTCTCAAAATTCCTTACGAAAAAGGATTGAGGCTAATTTGTTCGATCTCGCTTAGCTCCCGAAAGATCCTTGAAAAATGAGTAGAAACAAATCCAGTTTCACCTCAATTATTTTCAAGAAAAAAATTTCCTATCTCCAATAGCTTTAGAAATATTTGTAAAAAAAAACTGAGAAAAATGAGACTCATCTCGTTATTCCACTTAACTAATGAATTGAAAGAAGTATCAACGTGTCCTCGGAATTTTCATGATTTGAGAAATTAAAAATCTGTGAATAACATTTATGTTTTTTTTTCGTGAATTCAGAGAGAAGTCTGAGTTCTATAGAATACTGATTAATGTTTTTTTTAATGCTTATCGTGTAAATAATTGAAATTATTGAAAATTAAAATTGTTTCTTTTTTACGAAAGCACTGCATGATTGAGAAATGTTTACAATAGCCATAATTCAGAGTTTAAATAAAATAAATAATAATAATAATTCAGTACTTGTAAAATAGTTCGTATCAAATGTTTTAATGAAAAGAAAAAGCAAAAGAATTTTCCAATGTCTACAAATAAAAAAAAAATATGTATTTATTCCGTTTTATATTTTAGTTTCGTAATTGTTTAATTTATTGAGCAAAAAAATTATTCAAATGTAAAATTGTAAAAGCATGCAAATTATTAAAGAAATAAACTCTCTAATGCAGTCATCAAGTCTATCAGAGTCTCTTTTTTTCTCCATTTAAAAAACTCTTTCAGAAGAAAAAAAATCTTTGAATTTGAAAATTGAGACATTTTCTACAGGTGAGCGAGAGCTGGAAAAAAATCATTTTGTTCTCTTCAATTAATTAAAAGGCATTTGGAGGTAATATCCCAGAGTACAGTGGATAGAATGGAAAAAAAGTGAAATAGTAGATTACTTTCCAATCAATTGCTGATAATTCGGGAAAACGTGCTTTAATTTACCTGAAAGAGTGATTAAAGTATTTGAAAGTCATATCTTCACCTTGTGAATATAATTTTTCTTTTGTTTCTCGGATTTTTTTTACATTACTAATTTCCTATCATATGCATGAGATGGAGATAGACGCAAATAGTGACGACTACTTCTAATTAAAATTTCTCAATAACTATACGGTGAATTGAATATTTTTTTTCTATTATTTAGTTAAAATGCGGTTCTCTTCACCGATTGTTTTTGAATAATGGCTCAACCCTGTGGTTTTTTAGTAATTTCATTATTTCTGTCCGATTAGGGTGTCTCATCCCCACCAATGGTATTTTCAGTAACTTTGATAATACATATCTCATAAACTGCACGGACGAAAATTATGAAAAAATCCAGAAAAAATGTGAAAAAAATATATCATTCTTGCTACGGCATAAAAAATGGGGAGTTAACTGTACCCAGGTTCGCTAAGATACTACCTTAAATTTAAAAAAGAGTAGAAAAAAATTAAAAGGCATGGTGTCATTGACTGAACTCTTATTTTCTCTCTGCAATGATAACAAAAAAGTTTAGAAAGTTAATTATAATCACACAAGCGTAAATAGTGTGCCAAGGAAAATATTCCCAGAAAAACTGCGTGAATTGCATCTAAATATGAATAGAATTGATTTACTAATCTCCGCAATTGCTCTGTTGAAGGAGAAATGAATTCACCATATTTATCAAGAATTCCCAATAAAAAAAAACGTGATATCACCGCTAGCATGATGTAAAAGGAGTAAATGACGTCACGGAATACTTATAGTTGCGGGTAAGAATCAGATTTATTGTGGGAAAGCTGGCGATTCAAATTGTACTTTTACTTCCGAATGGAAGCTTTATTTTCGACAAAATTTTTAACTTCCAGTTTTTGGCTGGGGATGACCTAAAATCATTTGAAAAGTCCGAAACTCATAATCAGAAAACATATAGGTGTGTGTGTATGTTTAGGATAATATTTGCAAGTTCAAACATGTTCCTTTAAGTAGTTACGTCAATTATCATCAGAGTAAAAATTTTAATCCAATTTTTTTCGGTGCAGAATGAATATTTTAGAAAAACCGAATTCCTTCATGCTGCATCACAATATTATACAGAATTAAAAAATTCGCTTTTTCTGAAATATTCATTTTATACAGAGAAAAATGGGCTCCAAGATATTACTCTGATGATAAGTTACATGGCCACTCAAGGAGGCACATGAGGCCATATCGAAATGCAGAGATAACAATGAAAAAATTCTTAGACACTGTCGGATTAATTTGGAAGCTATTTGCAAAATTTTAAGCAAATTTCATGAGTCAATTATGTGTAATTAATTATCAAAATTTGCGATTTAACGTAACTTCTTCTGTATCACCATTTTCGAATTTATATAGTTTTTCCGAAACCGCAAGGGGTATCAAATTTTGGATATTTATGTTATTCGATTTGATACCTTAGCGAATTCGTTCCGACCTAAAAAATATCCAAATTATCCTCCGAATTTGGGTATATTTTTGAAAATATACCCAAATTATACCCAAAAAATACTGTTATTTTGGGTATATGAGGCATTCCACGCTATTTCACTCGTTTTTTGGGTTTGATTTTTTGATTTTCTTCATTTTTTGATATGTTGTGGAAATGCTCAAGACAAGTCATTTACCACAAAGAAAATCCCAAAAAAAAATTTTTTGAAAATTTTACGACCCTTTTCATTTTTGGAAAAACGCTGTTTTTTTGGGGACAAATCATATTTTCTCTAGCTTCAAATGCTCATATCGCATTAAATATTAGTTATATGAAAGAAGTGAAAGAGAACGTTTATGTGGGGAAAGATCATAGAATTGCATTCACATTTTTTCCAATGATCGAAACGCGATTTTTCTATTTTTTATTAACTATTTAAATAAACAAATTGACTGAAATTATCGAATACATGCTTTTAAAAATTTGAAAAAAATATATGTGCATGATTGATTTATTTCTGATTTTTCTATAAATTTTCGCGATACACTCTCCAACCGTTCGCGAGAATTTGATTTTTTTATGTTTTTCTGGGATCTGAGGTCACTGTCCAAGAACCGTGCGCATGCGCAGAACGTTAGAGTGGTAGGGAGCACTCAACTTACGCGCTAGTCGATCACGTGACTGGCCACTGAAACGTTGTGCGCATGCGCATGGTCCTTCGGCACCGGCATCGGATCGCGCGAAAACATAAAAAAATCAATTACTCGCGAACAGTTGGAGAGTGTATCGCGAAAATTGATAGAAAAATCAGAAATAAATCAATCATGCACATATATTTTTTTCAAATTTTTAAAAGCATGTATTCGATAATTTAAGTCGATTTGTTTATTTAAATAGTTAATAAAAAATAGAAAAATCGCGTTTCGATCATTGGAAAAAATGTGAATGCAATTCTATGATCTTTCCCCACATAAACGTTCTCTTTCACTTCTTTCATATAATTTATATTTAATGAGATATGAGCATTTGAAGCTAGAGAAAATATGAGTTTTTCCCAAAAACAACAGCGTTTTTCCGAAAATGAAAAAGGTCGTAAAATTAAAAAAAAAAAAATTTTGGGGTTTTTTTTTGTGGGAAATGACTTGTCTTAAGCATTTCCACAACATATCAAGAAATAAAAAAAATCAAAAAATGAAAGCCAAAAAACGAGTGAAATAGCGTGGAATGCCTCATATTTGTGAATTTTCCCTAACTAATTTATACCGTCTTTGTTCAAATCTAATTTTAGTTTAATTGATACTTCTGTACTACAAGGAACGTTAAACGATTATAAAGTAACATTTATAGAGGGAAATAACGAAAAAAAAAAATCGAGCAAGTTGCGGGGATCGAACCCAGGACCTTCAGATTCGTAGTCTGCTGCTCTGCAACTGAGCTGCCGAAAATTTCGAATATAATTAAATCAAATTTCAGTCGTCACATTTTATCGCCGATTGGAGACTCAGATGTAAGAAAAACGGACCATGGAGTATCGTCACTTTTTGAACAAAAGGGTGTAAATCCTATGTATAAGTATAGCACTTGTGCCTCTTTGTTTCTATGGCGACGATATTCATACAGATTAATTGAACGGACCAATTCATATTCATTCATTTTTTTGATGACTCCTTGTTTGCAATCGAAAAATTTCACAATTCTCTATTTGAAAATTAACGATATTTTGATTTTGGTAGTGAAGAAAAGAAAACAATGGTGTTCCGCTGGAATAACTTGGGTATAAAAATTTCACGAATATACTGGAAATATTCGTATTATATGAGTATGATTTGGGTATAATCTGAAAATCATACCGAGATCCTACCCAGTGTCTACTATACCGAAATTATACTCGAAGAATACTCAAAAAATCGGTATAAATGAATTTGCTAGGGTAACAATCAATGTATAAAGTATGATGAATTTCTGACGGGCCTTTTTTTGTAATTGAGAAAAGAAAAGAAATAAATTTTAACCTGTCCCTATTTAACACAGTCGATTCCAGAGGTTAGCTCTCTCATTCTTTTTGTTCGTGTTTATCTCGTCTCTGCACTCCACTTGTCCCTCGTCTAGCCTCTAGCAAAGCCCTGGCAGCCCTCTTGGAAGGGTAATAAAAGTTGAGCCTAGAAATTCCATTCTTCGATTGTATATTTCTCGTGATGAATTCTTTTTTTTGAGACCTTTTTGAATAAAATCAGTTCTGTAGTTTTGAGATATAATTTATTTTCGCAATTTTTTTGAAAAATTTATTTTTCAACATCTTTCCGATTGATTCCATCTACATCGAGCCATAATATTTGACATAATATGATCTAGCTGTATCAATTTTTTAAAAGATTTTTTTGGTACTTGATTTGTGAGTTATTTTGATAATAACGTTTTTTCCTGACAAATAGTGTACCCGCGATAACGACCGAAAAAAGATAACAGCTTCAAATTTGGCTCAAATCTTGGTTTTCTAAATTTTGGAAATTCTATCGTTAATGCATAATATTGATGGGAGTTTTTTCGAGCAGTCTTGAATAAAAGGTGAGACCATTTCTCGTCAATTCTGGTTCTATAGTTTTTTCAACCCCCACCTTCAAAAAATGATTAAATGATATTGTTCTCCAAAATGTTAATATTACTGAATTAATATCGGAAATCAAGCAATTACTTCAAAAAAAGGCAAACCTTTCGGAAATCACTTGCGAATGAATTGCTAAGCATATGCATAATGATAGAAAGGTTCCACTAGTTCGGGAGTACCTCTGGAATTATTGGAGTTCAGGAAATTTATCGAAATACTTTTTTTTTTGCAAAATTTTTTTTTTTGTTTTTTGACATGGTGTATAACTTATCCTCGATTGTATGATTATACAGAGGAAAAAAATATTCTCTCCGGCGGGGAATCGAACCCCGATCGTCCGCGTGACAGGCGGAAATTCTGCCATTAGACCACCGAAGATATATGTTTGAGAGAATATTAACTTATATAAAACCAGGAAAAAAAAACTAGAAGTTGAAAGAAATATTTCAATTAATGGCGAATTGTTTAATCGAAATAATTAATTAATCGAAGTAAGTAATCAATTAAAGCATTTGATTGATTGAATTGATTAATTTATTAAAGTAATCAATCAATTTAAGTAATTAATTGATTGAATAATTCATTAATTAGAGTATTTAATTAAAGCATTTAATTCATCAAAGTAATAAATTATTCAAACATGTCAATTATTTGAAGTATTTAATCGATCAAAGTAATTGATCAACTAAATTAATCAATTAATCAGAGTTATTAATTAATTAAAGTTTTTGTGTAATCAAAGTATTCAATTTATTGAGGTAATCAATCAATTGAAGTAATTAATTAATTATAGTCTTTGATTAATTAAAATAATTAATTAAGTTGAAGACGTTGGACATAAGCAGAGCGTCATTTGAGTGTCAGTGACTAAGTACTCGTACGGCGTGGCAATGAGGATAGCTCTAACCATTCTTAGAAGAATTGCAACTACTAAAAATCCATCACTGGATAAAGATACAAATGTGCACTAAAATAGGATAATAATAACACCTGATACTTTGAACTGAATGTATGATGTGACAAAGTGATGCGCCCTAGTGATAAATTTTCCATGTAATAAACATCAATCTTGCGTTAAGTGTGAATCATTTAATGTAATCCTAAAATGGAATTGTGTTATTGGTTGAACTCAGAGTGTCGTTTGTGGCATATGGGGAAAGTCTAGAAAAAGTATGACATAGTGCAATGAAAATCAATTATAAACCACCGAAGAGATATTTGGGGAAATATTGAATCCACTAAAAGCAGTGGAAGAACCAAAATCCAAAAAAAATCACGTAATGATGTAATAGTATGATAAAGATTAATTATGTTCACTCCCTATTTTTCCTCTCCTTCTTTCTGTTGAAAATTATATGAATTTATTCAAAAAATGTAAAAGGCTGAAAAGTCATAAATGGCTTCGAATAAAGAGTAAACAATACTAAATTCTATATATAAAGAGACCGAACCATTGTTCTCCTAAGCCCATTGGTTTTTGGAGGAACAAATGAAAAGTATCATATGAATTTTTCATTCAGTTTATTGAGAATATCTCGGAGAATAAGCGAGATAGAGCGATATTGCCTGTAACTTTTTGGTAGAGAATTTCAAGAGCTTCAAAAAAAGGATTCAGGTGAAATGGCGCTATCTCGTTTATTTTCTAATATGTCTTTCAGAAATGATTCGCAAAACATAGGAGTGAAGAGATAAAACTGGAAAATTCGATGTATCTAATAATTTTTAGACAATATTTCAGAAATTAAAAGAGATAGAAAGATTTCATCCAAATTTTGTTTTGCAGCTCTTGAAAACCGATACAAAAAACAGAAGGCAAAATCGTTCTATCTCGCTTAGTTTCCGAGATATTTTTGACGAAATATCAGAAAAATCCAAAATTTTCTGTTTTACGTCTTCACTCCTAAAGTTTGTCAATCATTCTCTATAGATATCTCGGGAAATAAGTGAGATACGGTGACTTTGCCGAAATCCTTTTTTCTAAAGAATTTCCAGGTCTACAAAAAAAGTTTTCATAAAAAGGTTGTATCTCCATTAGCTTCCGAGGTATTTATCAACAAAGATTGACAATATTCGGAAGTAAAGAGGTGAAAAAGGAAAATTCTCCTTTTCCAATCCTGTTTCTCCAAATATCTCGGAAACTAAGTGAGATAGGGTAATTCCACCCAGCCCTTCGTGGTAGTCCTTGAAATTCTCTGCAAAAAAGCTTCAGTACAAAAAAGGCGTATCTCCATTGGTTTCCTCAATATTATCCAAAAAAGACCGACTTCTTTCGTTTCACCGCTTCACCACTAAATTTATTTATTTATCCAATCCCAAAAAAAAGAGGAAGAATAATATCAATTCAATCCCCTTCTTGAGTGGGGCTTCTTCCGTCTGCGCTCCATGCGGTAGAAACCGTAACTAAGTCGCTCCAGCAAAAAAAAAAAAAAAATGGAAAGTGCGCCAAACGTTTTTTGGGGAGTGGAAGCCTAGCGAGAGACAAATCGGGGGATCAGTCACAGCCGTACACGCGCCGGCCGTTGCCGAGAAAATAACGTCAGTCTTTACACGAGTAAACAAAGTAAAAAAAAAATACATCAATTAAAAAATTAAATATTCGTAATTAATTCAATTGGAGAGTGCAAAAATGGGGGATGAAAAGACTGGTAAGTTGACCCAATTTCCCTCCCCTCCCTTTTTATTTTTTGATGAAAAAAAATAATAATTGAGAATTTTCGAGTTTTTGAGGCTTATCGTAATCTTCGATATAACGTCACGTTTTCTGACTCATTATCATTGCTCAATGCCAAACACGTATTTCAAATTGTCCCGAGGTGAAGTGAATGTGGGTGTCATTATCAATGAGTGGATGTCCTATTACGGTTGGATGTTTTCATTCCCCCCTTTTTTTCTATCTTGTTGAGGTAATGGTGTTCCAACGGATTTTTCAGAGCACATTGTGATGACACCGAAATGCAAGACTGCAAATTCAACTACTCTCGTCATTGAGAGACAGGCAATGGATCAGGTGATTGGAAAAAATGGGGATGTTCATGTCGCTGGTGGTGATCATAAGGGAATTGTCATCAATAAAAATGCAACTGCTGGTAATTTACCGTTTTTCTCGAACTTTTCCTTTTAAGTGGAATATCTATGTAAATAATGGAGATACGTCTTTCTTAGTCTGATACATTATTGCAGAGAATTTCAAGAGTGATAAGAAGGGATTCAGGCGAAATCACCCGATCTCGCTTAGTTTCCCAAATATTTACGAAAAACTGATGATGAAAAAAGTATTTTTTTATTCAATTTCTTCATTTCTAGATTGAGTCACTCATTTTTTTATGGATGCCTCGAACATTCAATGGAGATACACCATTCTTGCTTGAATCCTTTTTTGTAGAGAATTTTAAGAGCTACAATGAAACAATTCGGGCAAAATTGTCCTATCTCGCTTAATTGCGGAGATATCCATTAAAAATGATTGACAAAATCTGGAAATGAAAAAGTAAAACCGAAAGAGTTGATTTTTTCAAAAGTTTTCTGGAAGTATTTTGAAAATTGAGTGAAATAGGGCAATTTTATTCTAACCTTTTTTTGTAGAGAATTTCGAGAGCTACAGAGAGAGATTAGAGTAAAATCACTCTATCTCGCTTAATCTCTGGGATATTCCTTAAAAATAATTGACAAAACTTGAGAGTCAAAAAGTAAAACACGAAAATTCAATTTTTCCGATCGTTTAATGGAAACTACTGGAGATACGTCTTCTTTGCCCTAGAATTATTTGTAGCTTTCGAAATTCGCTATAAAAAAGCTTTCTATAAAATTGCTTTATCTCCCTCATTTTCCGAGATATTCCCAAAGAAATAAAAGACAGAAATGCTTTCCTCAATTTTCACATTTATTATACCTATTAAAAACCTTAATTAAAACATTTTTTCCTGCAGCAACAAATGGGATTTCCAGGCCAGCTCATTTGTGCCTTGAGTTCCGTGTTTTCCTCGTTAGTGCACAAACGAAAAAGCACACTCAAGAATCTAGAAGACTGCAATTCTGGTTTGTTAATTCGTTGCCCGAGATAGAACAGGCACATGTGGCACAAGAGTTTTTCAAAGAGTTAGTGAGTCCCCAAGAATTTCCAAGAGGTAAACATTCGTAATTGAATTAATTTTTTCCTCAATAGAAAATGACAAAAGCATGATTTATTCCTGAATCTCTGCGAGAAGATTTAGAGCACAACTGAATGGGAGAAAGAACAATATACAACTGTTGAAGCGTAAAAATAAATGTTTTGCTGTACAGAAATAGCAGATTTTCATGCGAAAACTTCCTGCGCAATCCTAACAGTTCCAGAACTAAAAAAAAATTCGGAGTCAAACATTAACATAAAAATTAACATATGAAGGAAATTCTACCAGTAAACTACCGAAGATTTATATTTTCAAGAGAATTAAATTCTCTATACGAGAAACATTTAATAGTGTCTTCATTGAATAATTTGAAGATTCAATTTTTCTGACACATTGATTTGTCACCAGTTTTTTCGGAATATCTCGGTAAATAATGGAGATATGCCCGTTCTACCTTAAGATAGTTTTGTAGCGAATTCCAAGAGCTAAAGAAAGGATTGGGATAAAATTCTCAAGAAACTGATGATGGAATCAAATGGCGTAAATTTTTTATCTTTTCAATTAAAAATTGAATTGATTAAAATATTTTCCAATCATTGCCCATATTGTACTTCTGTTTATTCAACAGATTACGTTGGATTCATCAAAAAAATAATGAAACTGATGCAGCACAAGTATCCGAGTATAAAAAAATTAGAAGTTGAATTGAAACAACTCGAAGAACCAATAACTCTACCAACTAGGCCATGTAAGTAGACATTAAATTTATTCAGCATTGTTAAACGCTGGGGACAGTAGATTGGTTTAATGCCCCAACGTAATTGGACAAGTGATACTGAATCAAAAGGGATGGGGTCACATCAGATAATTAAATTAATGTCACTGGTTATTGGAGATTTTGATCGTTTTTAATTAAATTAAATTATCCCCAGACGAGGTCACTTATTTTATAAAAAATTCATTTTTTCGGAGAATTCTAATTTTTGAAATTTTTTTTCTGGGCAAATGTATTAAACTTTTTCAATTATTCACAGCTCGAAGTGGCAACTGTCTGTACACTCTACCAAGAAAGAAAAGTGTTCGAATATCAGGTTCGATTATTAGGGGAGAGAAAAAGAAAATCACTGTTTTGCTCTGCAAATTATATTAATTTCTCATATTATTTTTTTGTTCCTCCGCTGCTAGTTCAGATGATCATTCATTCTAATTTGTTTTATGAGTCATGATGGATTTAAATAGATAATTGATTATTTATAAGAGTATTGAATAATTAAACACGACTGCACGTAATTAAAAATTGGACTGGGTGGTGTAAATAAATTGATTTCATTTTCGGTTTTTTTTTTGAATATAGAGGATTTTCTGAAAGAAATAGTTTTTGAGGAGGAAAATACGATCCACAAAAAATGTCTTTCAGAATTTCGAAGTGGAGAGGTAAAAAGGAATTTTTCGAATTTTATTTGTGATTCTTGTTTGAGGAATATGTCAGGAGTTAAGAGAGATGACTCGCTCTATCTCGCTTAATTTCCAAGATATAAAAAAAAACTGTGAAAAATCTATTTATTCATTTTTACCACTTCAATATTATTTTTTCATTCGTTTATTGAGAATATCTCAGTACATAAAGGAGACATGCCCTTCTCGCTTGAATCCTTTTTTGTAAAGATTCTGGAAGGCTAAAAAAAAGGATTCGTGCAGAATTGTTCCATTTCTCCTAGTTTCCAAGATACTCTCGACATAGAATCGAAAATTCGGTCATAAAGGAAAAAAACCTGAAAAAGTCTATTTTCTTGTCACTTCTTATTCAGAATATCTTAGAAACCAAGCGAGATAGCGTGATTTTGCCCATATTTTTTTTTGTACAGAATCTTAGGCGCTACAAAAGGGGAATGGGGTAACTTTACTCTATCTCGCTTGGATTCCAAAATATTCTCCAAAAATGAATGCAGCATTGAATTGTTTCTGAAAATATCTCGGGAATTAAGGGAGATACGCCCTTTTCGCCTTAATACCGTTTGAAGAGAATTTCAAGAGCTATTGGAAAATGTTGAGGCAGAAAGGGCGTATCTCCATTCGTTTCCGAGATATTCTCGAAGAACTGGCGAAAAAAATCAACTTTCACCTCTTCTCTACTAAATTTCCCTATTTCTCTTTAATTCCTAGAAAAATGAGATCGATTTATCTAGTTTTTCACCTTTTCACTATCAACTTACACTTTATTTTCGATTTCTCTAGATGAATTAGCACATTTTCAAGATGAATAGTCCCATAGAATTCATTTTTTATTGAAATTTCATTAGAAATGTTATAAAAAGGGGTAAAATGGATCTGGCTCAATAAATCAAGAATTTTTGATTGAAAACTGATTGAATCATTCGAAAAAACACATTTTCATCAGGAAAAGACACTTGCATTTTTCAAAGTAACAAAAATGAGAATATTTCCGATTTTCTAAAGAATTCTAATAATTATCTCATAAAAATCCATTTTATTCCATTTTTTTCTCAAAGTTTATGAGGCTCATGGCTGTATTCGTGTTTCGATATCCTTATTTGATTTATTATACCGAAAAAAATACTCTTCTGAATATTTATCAGTGTGATTGATACTCAAGGACAGTCAAAGTGATATGTAACCATAACAACATTGATTTAATAGAGAATTATTGCCTGTAATTTTCCATTTTTAACTCCATTTTTGAACTTAACTTGAGCCAATCGATAACTGACATACTGCCCTTGTTTTTAAATGGATTCTCGGCATGATTTTCGTCGATTAAATTAACATATAATTACAAGACACTAATTATGTTGAATTTTTCATGATATTTACACTGTTTTACGAATTTTCTCACATTTACTAATTTCATGAGATAATTAACTTTAATTTAATTTGTCCCAATTTTAATGTTTTTTTTCTTCTTTATAATGAATTTTCTCCTTTCAGTGTCTATTGATGAGACGATAATTGGACAGGCTGTTGAATTAACATCAGAGAAAGTACTGGAGCTCATTGAATCTGCTTATCCAAATCCTGTGACTGTTGAAGACATTGCCAAGTGAGAATATTAATAATTAAATAATGAAAAGATAAAAAAGCATCAAGAAACTTGGTATATTTTGAAAACCAGTGAAGATACGCCTCTTTTTCCCTAATGTGTTTTTCTAGAATATTTCTAAGAGCTGCAAAGCCGGAAAAATCGTTCTATCCTGCTTCATTTCCGAGATATTGTCGTAAAACGGATGAAAAAATGGGCTTATTCCGTTTTACCTCTTCACTATCATTTTTGTCGTTCGTTTTTTGAGAATAGCTCGAAAACTAATGGAGATAGGCTCTTTTTGTCCTTTTGTAGCTCTTGAAATTCTCATTCTCTGTTTTTGTAGCTTCTGAAATTATTCACAAGAATGTCCTAGGGTAAAAAGAACGTATCTTCATTATTAAAAAAGATATGATTTTCAAAACTATTAGAAAAAATCAACCTTTCCTATTCAACTTTTTTATTACTATTTCTGTCGTTTGGTTTTTGAGAATAGCCTGAAAACGAGTCGAGATACGCACTTTATACCCTAAGCCTTCTTCGTAGCTCTTAATTTTTTTTTATTCAAGCAAATCCACGCTATCTCGTTTATTTTGCAAGTTATTCTTCGAAAAATGAATGTTATAAAAAAAAACATGTATCTCATGTATTACGTTTAAAAAAATTAAATACTTTAATATCTTTATTTTCATTAATTTTATCAATTTATTTTTGCAGAGAATACAATTGGGATTCCGATGCATTGAACGGAATAATGGTAGCACTTGAGAAAAAAGGAGTTGTAAAATCAATGGGACATGGTGCTTTTACCAGAGTTGCTCATCAAGATACACAAATTCAAGTATGAAATTGGAATCTTCTTTATCAAAATAATTATAAGGGAGAGTGGGACAAAATGGACCTCCATGGCCATATGATTCAGGATTTTTTTTGGGAGTAAAACACTTCATGAAAAAATTTGAAAACATCTTCTAATATGTGGATATTGTTGATGATTTTTTTCAAGTTTTTTCGTTGATGCCTTCATTCTTTAAAAAAATCCCGAATTATTTTGTGTGGCAGGAACATTTCACCTTGGTTTCACCTATTAAAAATTCTGCTATATTTCATCATAAATTCATCTTTCATTCAGGTCGTAAAACAGATGCCAACAATGGCGACTGCAAAACAACCAACAATAGCAATAATAACAGCTCAGTACTGTGAAAAACTTGCTGTTGACTCATTGATAGAGAACAAGGAGACGTTTGTTCGGTACACGACTGTCGGTTCGTATTATCAATTTATTAAAGCAATAATAAGAAAGATAAATACTAAAAAAAAGGAAAAATGGAATGCTATTTTATTAATGTAGCATAATAATCCCATTCAACAATTTCGTGGAATTTATTTTGGAATGATTAAAAAATACAGGGGAATTTATCATGAGGTTTTTTTTTGTAGCTCATAAAATCTGCAAGAAAAAGACTCTGCTAATTTTCTCTAATTAATTTGAAAGGAACAAGCGAAAGAATCTGCTGCAAGTAGTATCCCAGTAAACTTGAGTATAACGAACTTCTTATTGTTTTGATACCGTATCAAAGATGATATTTTTTTTACATTTTTCTGAATTTTCTCATAATTTTTGTCCGTCCAGTTTATGAGATATGAATTATCAAAGATACTGAAAATAGCGTTGGTGGGGATAAAACACTCTAAATCGGACAGAAATGACGAAATTACTGAAAAACCACCCGGTTGACCCATTATTTAAAAACAATTGACGAAGAGAACATCATTTTAACTAAATGATAGAAGAAAAAAATATTCAATTCACCGTATATTTATTGAAAAATTTTTATTAGAAAGTAGTCGTAACTATTTGCCTCTCCCTCTATCTCATGCATGTGCTAGGAGATTAGTGATGTAAAAAAAATTCGAAAAACAAAAAAAAAATATATTCACAAGTTGAAGATATGACTTTCGAGTAGTTCAATCATTTTTTTGGGTAAATTGAAGCACGTATTCTTCGGATCATTAGCAATTAATTGAAAACTATCCTACAAATCCGCATTTTTTCATGCTTTATCGGGTGTACTCTGGGATACTACTTGAATTCTTTTTCTCTTGTGTCTATGAATTATTTTTATTTTCATTTTATGATGCATGATAACTTTAGGTACTGCAAGCTCACCAGACTCAATTGATGGCGGTGTTCCAAAAGTCATTTGCCGATTTGGTAAAGTAGTTTGTAACATGAGATATGATGGTTTTGTTTGATTGTTAATTATTTTTTCTTGCTTGGTGTTTTGTTTAATTCAATGTTTTTAACAATTGTCAAAATGTGATGTTTATTATTTTTATTTCAGTAGCGAAAAAGTAAAACAGGATCTGATTTTTTTTGTAATTTCTACAAATATCCCAGAAATTAATTGATCAGTCATCGGTATTAGCAATAACTAATCAGTTATATTTCATTATTAGAGATTTTTCAGAATTTTCGGAATTATTTTGACTTTCTATTTTTTTCGACTCTTTTCTATATTTTTCTCAAATATGATGTATCTAATGAACTAATGGAGATATGCCTTTTTTAATCTAATATTTTTTTGTAGTATTGAAGTTCATCACAAAAAAGGTTCATGTCAGAAGGGCGTATCTCTCTTAATTCCCGAAATATTAAAAAAAATCAAATTCAGTAGTGAATAATTGGAAATGGAGAATTCAATTTCTTTCGTTCCTCTCCTGAAAATATCTTGGAATCTAAATCAGATAGAGAGATTTTGTCTTACTTTTTTTTTGTAGCTCTTGAAATTCTTTCTAAAAAGGATCTCAAGGAAACCCCGCTATCTCGCTTAGTTTCCAAGATATTCTCAGAAAAAATGACTGAAGAATTATTTTTTTGTAGCTCTTAGAATTCTCTACAAAAAAAGGATCTAGGTAAAATCGTCCCATCTCGCTTAATTTACGAGATATTCTTGAAAAACGACAAAAAAAATCGTATTATCTCGTTCTACCTCGTCACTGCCCATTTGTCTTACTAATCTCAGGGATTAATGGTCGTATAGCAAGAGCACTTGTTGAAAAGTTTGGAGAAGAAACTATTCGAGTCGAAGTAAAATTTTATGACAAAGGATTTTTTATTTATTCTTTTTTACAACCAAGTGAATGCACTTTACTTGACGTTTTTGTTGAAAGAACTCGTAGTTTCCTCTTCAACAAGATAATCCAACGAGCATTTCATATAAAAGAAAAGGCACACAGCACATTCATACATGTGTAAAATACACCTATTGTTTCAACGAGACACTTTTACTTTGGATCATTAAAATTTCCCTTTTATTTTCAGGTGAATCAAATGTCTACACACTTGGTAATATTGGTGCTCATAGAATTGTATGCACAAAGCTTCCGACAGTTGGACACACGAGAGAGGCAATGACTGCAGCTGGCAACACAACCACTCGGCTCCTAGGTAATAATAATAATAATTTATTTAAAAAATGGAAGTTTCTGAAAGATATTCAGAAATTCATTCGCTCAAAGGAATTCGTGGAAGATATTCGTAAAAACGAGTCAGTAGTGAGGAGAGATGGAGATACGCCCTTTTCGCCTGAAATCTTTTTTGTAGAGAATTTCAAGAGCTACAAAGAGGGATAAGGGTAGAATCAAGCTTCATCTTGCTTACTTTCAAAGATATTCTTAAAAAAACAATCGATAAAGAAGTGTAGAGATTTTTTTCAGGAATATCTCGGACAATAATAGAGATATGCCTTTTTTGCCGTATTCTTTTTTGTAGAGAATACTTAGAGTTACGAAAAGGGATGAAAGCTTAAAAGGGGCACACCTCCATTAAGAGTTCAAAATTCAGCTGTGAAGAGGTGATATAGGAGTTTAATGTTTTCTCAATTTTTTTGAGAGAGATCTCGGAGAAAGCACGACATAGAGTGATTTTGCCTTAGGACATTTTTGTATAGAATATCAAGAACTACTAAAAAGGATTCGGATAAAATCGTCCTATCTTACTTAGTCTCAAAGATTTTCCCCTCCAAAAAAGTGAAAAGGGAGAATTTCCGTTTTTCATTCCATTTTTCTTCTTCACTCTCGAATTTTATAATTAGTTTTTCGAGAATATCTCAGAAACTCATAAAGATATGCCTTTTTTGCCCTTAATCCTCTTCCGTAGAGAAGTTTAAGAATTACAAAGAGGGAGTAGGACAAAATCGCTTTATTTCGCTTAGTTTCCGAGGTATGTCCCGAAACCGATTAACAAAATCTTATAATTAATGTATAAAATAGGAAATTTCTATTTTTCTGACAGTTTCTAATATCATAGAAACTACTGGAGATACGTCTTTTTCCCCAAATCCTTGTTTGCAGAGAATTTCAAAAGCTCTAAAAAATACCTCCACAAGAATTTCCCTATTCCCCTTACTTTTCAAGATATTTTCAGAAACTTGAACAAACAAAAACGATTACTTATCCAGTCCCATGAAATAAAACCCAAAAACTTAATATTTCCTTCATTAAATTTTTCAGGAACGTTCCAGAAGGTCGACTATGTATTCCTCGTGGGTGTTGGTGGTGGTGTTCCGCATTACACCGACTACCACAAGCACGTGCGTCTCGGTGACGTTGTCGTGTCCCATCCAAGTCCCTTGAACAACAAATACGTCTATATTTACTGTGAAGCTGCAAAATCCAACGACGATGGTAGTTATCACTTCGAGACCAAAGAATACTGTCCATCGAACCTTGGACTCCAAGAAATTGCGAAGAACCTGAAAGGGCAGGCAGACGAAGAGGCGAATCAGCCGTGGAAGATGTACTTGAAAGAAGGATTAGAGAATCTGGGAAATTTGAAGGAGGAACACGATTTCGCGAGACCACCGGTCGAATCTGATAAACTGTACATGGCCATTGGCGAAAGAGATATAATTGAAGTAGCTCATCCAGCTGCACCAGAGGATACGCCGAATAAAAGACGCATGGGCTGTCCACGTATTCACTTGGCTCCAGTGGCTTCAGGCAGAATTTTGTCGCGCGATGATCAATTACGGCAGAAATTCGCATCGCGTTTTGGATGCTTGGCATTTGATGCAGAGATGGATGCAGTTGTCGAGAGCATTCTCGGCAATTGTCGGGAGAGCTTTGCAGTTGTTCGGGGGATTTCTGACTACAAGGACGGCTCGAGGTGCAAAGAATGGCAACCGTATGCTGCATTGGCAGCTGCCAGTGTCGTAAAGTCCATTATTTGTGCTATGGATCCACCTACAAATGTCTAAGGGATTGAATTGACGAGGGATTAATCAAATTTAGAAGCAGATTAGATGGCTTATTTATATGGTGATTGTATTGGAGAAAGATTATATGCATCTATCGAATTAGGATAGTAATTAAGAAATATTTGATGTTGATGGGGAAGTAGTATTATTGGAATGATATCGTCATCTTAGAAACAAAGTGGCGTAAGTGCTATGCTTATACATAGCGCTTACGCCCCTTTATTCTCAAGGTGACGATATGTCGAAGAAGAAATCTTAATTGGATTTTTTTTGTCAATATCTTGGAATTAAAGGAGATTCTTTTAGATAACTCAAATTAATGAAGATACGCCTTTTCGCCCTCATCTTTTTTCTGTGGAGCATTGCAAGAACTACAAAAAATAATCGAGGCAAAATCGCCTTACCATGCTGAGTTTCCGAGATATTTTCAAAAAACGATCAGAAAGAATTGACTTTTCGACAAAAATTGACGTTTTTTTTACAAAAATTCTCTATTTCTCATAGTTTTCAAGATATTTCAAAAAACGTGTTTATGAAAGTCAGATTTACTCAATTTTATCACTTCGCTACTGAATAATGATTTTGAAAAAATTAACTTTTAAGTTCGTTCATCCATAATTTATAAACTCCATTAATGTCCATAATCAATTGGAGATAATGATTATGAAGAATATCATTAGACTAATTTAATTTCAATGTCAAGAAGTTAAGAAAAAAACCAGGAAAACATTAGAGATAAGAAATAAGCTTTATCGATAGGATTATATTTTAAATGAAAATTATATAATATTTATGTGCCAGCGTGTTCAAGTAATGCGATAATTACTGCCATAATTCATGATAATCGTTGAATATTTCAAACAATTTAAAAGAATAGTAAAGAGAAAATGGATAATTAAAATAGAAAAGGAAGAGGAATTTTGAGGGAAAAAGATACTGGAAAAAATAACAATAAAGAAGCACAGGGTAGATTATTGAAAGGAAAATGAAAATAATAATAAAAATTGATGGCGTTTGAAACACCATAATTATATCCAAGTGGACTTGGATCAAAATAAATAATAAAAAGTAATTTAATTTAATTACAGATGAATAAAGTATTGATGGCAGCATTTAAGTAGAAATCTCTAACTTTTAATGGATATTTATTTATTTCAATTAAATTTGTTCGATAAAATAGTTGGCAGATATAATTAATCGTTTAATTGGTCAAGAATTAAGAAATTTAAGATAAGTACTTCAATTACATTAATTTATTTGATGCTAATGATAATTTTTAATTGCACGAAGCTAGTCGCAGTTAACTTTTCTTGTAATTTCATGAAATTTTTTTAGATTTTAATTATTTACCGAATGGTGCATTTGTTAATAAATTTAAGTTATTTTGATTTTCAGTAATTCCGTTTCTCAAATTTTATAATAAAGTCTTCCAGAGGACCAAATGATCAAAAATGTATTACTTCACTACAATTAACAATTTTATAATTTTTCATAGTGACAATTAATTGGATTGATTTTTTCTTTGATTGAAAGAAAAATAAAGAAGTCAAATACATGAATTTTCTCATTCTCTTTTTTATTGGGTTTCATTCATTTTATTGGGAGTTATTTTCTGCATGTGATGCATGTTATTTATTATTTAAAAACAATTTTGATTCAACTCTTTCGTCTCCAGCATTATCAAAATTTTTTTTGATTTCTCAATTTTCCGCTCCTGCTCATCTCCTGATCCCCAGATTGAGTAAATAATGCGGTCAAATAACTGGATAGAAGCGTAAATATCAGTATATTACGACCCAAGGCCAGAAAGTTGGATTTTCTGGTGTATGTGAGATAAAGCCGAGGCAAAACCGAGTGAGCTGTTTAGACATGACTTCGATGAAGTCAGTGGCAGCGACACGATAATCTGGTTGGCCTTCACACTTTTACTATCCTAGAAAATTTAAAAATGAGGCTACTTTTAAATAAATTATATATTTCGGAGCTACACTGGAAAAAGAATTCTTTAACAGTTTAACTCACGGATTTACTTGCATCGAACGAATATTAGATGCCCTAAAATACTCGAACCGATTCACTCAACAGCGTTTTCGTTAAATATTAACGGATACGCAGTTGCTGCATCACAATGAGCAAATACAATTGTCATTTTCGGTTGGATATGTTTTTCCTCCTTGAAGTAATTTATTTTAATTATTACCATGAAAATTAATTTTAGTCGTCAAAAACGGTACATTTCAGGTAATTTGAATTATTGAATCCATTTGCCTCAATCGAAGCCCCCTAAACGAACCATGAGTTGGATATTAACGAATATTAGTTTGGTTACCATTCTTATTACCATTCGTTAACAGAAAACGAGGCTTGTTTCAGCCAACGAATCAGCTTCTCATTGTAGGCCGGAGAGAAGTCGACTTTGCATCGCTCGGGAAACAAATGTTTTTCGCAGTTGATTTTCTCACGGCCAGTAACATGGTCACATTAACTTAAGTACGGGGTCTATACATCGTATAGACCCTTCTACTCGTTTCGTTGCTTGGATCCATGGATCGTATTGACCCTGTTTACAATAAAAAAATTCGCCAACAATAAAGAATCAGTTCTTTGAGTACTATCAGAAATATTGACACTAAAAGAATTTATTCGAATGGATGATGATACCGTTTTTGAGGACCTTTCCGTCCGATGGGAACATGCCGCGGCGTATAGACTCCGTACTTGAGGGGTTATCACCTCTTTTTTCCTCAACAATATTTCACAAACCTTTTGGCAAATAGGGCTCCATTTGCAACCACTCTCGCAGCTTAATCTGCAATTCTTTGAGCGTTTTCACATCTTCGTCCAGCTCAGCACAAATCTCTCCAAACATGACTCCAGAACAATTGCCATTTTATCCAGCAGGAGCAAAGCTAAAAGGATGAATCTGTTGAATAGCGCCTCAATAATAATTCAATGATAAAACTGAAAGTGCCCTCAGAATCATAAGAATCATTGTCAATTCTTGAATCATATTCGAGGGCTGACTTCTTCTCACTTCTTCTTCGCTGCTTTTATGACATTTTTATCTTATGCTTCTCGACACTTTTCCGTCTTGTTCTTCCTGATATTTACCGCTGTGATAGTTTCTCGAGAAACAATTTTTCAAGAGTTAAGTTACTCGAGGATTCACCTCTCGTTGAAAGGGGCACTTTTCTTTTTTTTTTTAATTTCCCTTCCACCTCACCTTTTCCTCAACGTATACTATTTTTCTTCTCCTTTTTTTGCTTCCAAATAGAAGCTATGAAATCGTAATTTAGTTTACTCTGAAACAGGGCTAGCTAGAGATTCGAAAATTCGATAGCATGCTTATAATTGTATACCTGTGCTCGGTATGTGTGCCGCAAGCGCTCAGTAACATTTTAGCCGAATCAGTCCAATATTTCCTGAGGAAAATGAAAATGTCGAAAAATTGTTTTTTCGATTTTTTTTCGATGGGAAACGGAATCTCAGTGTCCACTCTCAGCGAGGAGATGCGCGCTAATAAGCTGCATCTTTAAGCCTCGGGGTGATGAGAGCTCAGATTTTTAGTTTATCAAGTATACAACTTTTGAGAAATTTTTTATAAAAATCTTAATACCTCTATAACTTGATGAATAATTAAGCTAGAGACCTCAAATTTCGTAAGTTTATACTACATATTTAATAAATAAATAAATAAAATAAATAAATTGGTCCGGTAATCTCTTAGGTACTAGCATAGGAATTTCCGAAAAAAGCAGGCTATATCTCTGTGACTATTCAATCGATTATGTTGGAGATTAGCTAAAAAGAAGGTTGTTACTCTCCGTAATCTATCACACCAGAACTATTCACAAAATCAAACTTCTAAGAATTTCGATTTTTTTCTATTTTTTGATGAGAAGACGCATTGATCTGAATTCATCTTCTTGAAGCAGATAATTTTCATTCAAAGATGAACCCATTGTCATGGTGACCTCACAATTGAAGAAATAAAACAAAATATATTATGTTTGAAATACAATGAGTTTTAAAAATATAACTATGAATGATATTCCCGGGAAAAAATCGACATATATGCCCATATATGTCCATATATGATCATATATGTTCATGCGCGGTCAATTTCCATATATGACCATATACGAACATATACGGCCATATATGTCCGTATATGGTCATGTATGGTTATCCCGGGAAAAAATTGTCATACATGTCCATACATGATCATATATGAGCATATATGGACATATATGTCGATTTTTTCCCGGGTATGGCAGTCCCATACATGATCATATATGGGCATATATGATCATATATGGGCATATATGATCATATATGGGCATATATGATCATATATGGGCATATATGATCATATATGGGTATGTATGCCGATATTTTCCCGCAATATATCATCAAAATGTTCTAATATATGAACATACTACATCAGTATTAATTCCCTTGATCACTCAATTCCTCATTAGTAACGAATTTGAATTAAAAAAAAAAAAAAAAAAAAAAACATCCAGCTGGGATCGAACCCGGGACCGTCACATGATGAGTCCATCATCCTACCAACTTCGCTATTCGATTTTCACATACTTGTTGGATGAATTTTAATCCTGATATAGTGATCAATGTCTTTCGGACTTAGAAAAAATGAGTTCAATTGAATTATTTCAATCATTGTAAATAATTTAATGATACCGAAAAAACTGATTTTCGAATGCTGGCAGAATTTTAAATTCTCAAAGTAAGCGGTAAACAACTAAGAGAACGTGCATTTACCATTAATTATTCAAATTTATCATTTTCACGTTCTTATATGGATTGAGTGCGCATTTTCTCATATATTTCATATATGCACATATATGTTCATATATGCACATATATGTTCATATATGTTCATATACGTTCCATATATGCCCATATATGTTCATATATGTCCATATGTGTTTCATATATGCCCATACGTGGTCAGTTTCCACAGGATCATACGACCATATATGACCATGTAAGCCCATATATGTCCATATATGTCTCATATATGCCCATATATGTTCATATATGTTCCATATATGCCCATATATGCTCCTATATGTCCATATGTGTCTCATATATGCCCAGACCTACTCGGTTCCCACAGGATCATACGACCCTATATGTCCATGTATGCCCATACATGTCCATATATGTCCATGCATGCTCATATATGTTTCATGTATGTCCATATATGCCCATATATGCCGATAGCTGTCTGATTTCTCGGAGAAAGGTGTGAGCATATATGTCCATATATGTTCATATATGTACATATATGTTCATATATGACGATTTTTTCCCGGGTTTGCATAAATTCGACATTCTCAATTTCTATTTGTTGACAGAGCATCAGCTACGACGGTTAATGATTTTAGATACATGGAAGTCTTGGCCATAATTCATCAATATAATATCATAAAAATTTTGTTTCAATGATAAAATTGAGTTCAATTAATGATTAGATTTACTATATATCTAGTTTTCTAAAATCATAATATTATTTGAAATCATGCTCATTTCACAATTTTTTTTATCCACTGGATGATTAAAACTATGTACTAATTTTTAGGAATCGAGTTGCCATGAATATAAGAGAGAATATAAATATCGAAGTTGAACTTTTTATATAAGGATATATTGGTGGTCGGTCAATTTCGTGATAATTCCACATACCCGATCAGTCGGGAATAACGTAATCGTGCTACGATTACCCATGACTCTTGTAATAACCTCATGCAAAAAAATTTATTTCCATAATAATTTTTCCTCTTATAATGACGGTAACTAAGTACAAAAAAATTGGTGCATACTTTTTATCACTCAATGAATTTGTTTACAGAGTTTGAGCAGTCTGTCACATTTTCTTGTTTCTTTCTAAGTTACTGAAGTTCTTCCTCAATGGGTTCATTTATTTTACTACTTCACTAATCAATTACGTACCCCTTGGACAATGAATTATGTGTAGTGATAACTACTTTACTGCTGAGATGACAGCTCCAATTATTTTTCCTTTTTGTGATATCGTAAAAACTTCATTATTATTCATTGTCTGAAGTTTACTGACATTGTTGAAGAATTTCGATGATTTTTTTACAAAATTCATTCATTGTTAGAAATTTCATTGGAATAAGTACTCAACTTCAAGTTCAAACCGCTGAAAATGAATTGTAAGGATAATTCAGCAATAAAATAAAAAAATAGAATGAATAGATTCATTTTCGCGACTAATCTTAATAGAATATAACTAAAACCAAGCGAGATATTTTCAGGAAAGTGCGGAAAAATTGAATTATTTCATTTTAACTATCGATTACTGGATTTTGCATTAATTTTTGGTGAATATCTCGGAAATTCAGCTAGATAGGACCATTTTGTACTGATTTTTCTATGCAGTTTCTCAAATTCTTCATAAGACTGGATGAGAGTGAAAAAACGTACCTCCAGTAGTTTCCGAGATATTTTTAAGAAGGATGAAAATTCAGTACCCGAGCTAAAATTTGGCGATCTCTGACAGTTTCTCACAGGCTTTCCGAGACTGCCAGTAATCGTACACTAAGGGAAAGAAATATTTTCTAGGAATAGAAATAATTTAGAGACAGAACTTCTTTCTTATTTGGGATGAACTACACAATGAAGGTGGAGGATTTAATTGAGAGAAATCAATACCTATTCCTCTCAATATTGATTCCTTTTAGTTCGAAAAAACACCAGATTAGTACTCATTTTTCGTTATTATATTTTGCTAATCGATAACGATAAATAAACAATTATTCATCCAAATCTCCCTCCTGCATTGACTCAATCTCGATCGTATTTGCCATTAATATTTTCACGAGGAATTGTTATCAAATCATAATGTATTTGCACGAAATATAAAACCCTAGTCCAAACAGAGCTCAATTTGGCTCAAACCGGGATGTATTTTTCGCCAACTATTCTCTAAAAGGATTTTCTTATTGATCGATGTAAATGTATGGGAATTCATTTCAAATATGTACGAGGATTCGTCCAAAACGTAAATTGTTTAAAAAGAAAAAATCCGCTGGCAAACCATTTCCCGATTGACATGAGCTATATAATATTCCTAGGAAACATTTTTTTCTCTCAGTGTAATCAATCTTTGCAAATCTTGGCCGATCAATGAAACGTCATGTGTGAGTGACTTTGGTATTTGGGAGTATTTGATAGTATTCAAAGATCTCTGTGATGAAAGCCTGCGTGAGGTGAAATGCACACAAGGGGTGAAACGGACACGCGATAGTTTTCATAATTCATCATTAATCAATAAATGTTGATAAATATTGATGAATATTAGAGATAGGTTTAGGAATTTATCAACAATTGAAATGATTTTTGCTTAAATTTGAAAGAAAAACTCTTGTGATTTCTGAAAATTCCAGGTTTTCGTCAATTTCTTTGGATTTATTGCTCGTAATATCCTTGAAATAATAGGGGGTTACTCTTAAATAAAAAGTGGGCTTGTTTACCATCGATCTATGGGTGGAAAAAAAAAACTCGATTCCAAAAGAGGTACCTCCAGAGTGCCTCCAAACTTGGCAAAGAAAAATTAATGTTCAGGCTTTTGGCAAAAAGCCTTGGCAAATCCGGTGGAGTCTACCGGGGAACGAGGCTGAGGGATACGGCAAGAATAATCGTCAAGCTATGGGGCGAGACGGTCGTATTTCTCGTTATCGAGCCATGGGGCAAAACGGTCAATCCATATAATTCGGCACTGTTTATCATCAATGTGACGGCTTTCTATCAATATCCATTTGTGCCTTTGTCGGTGCAATTATCTATAAATCAATGTATATTATCAAGTAACGAAAGAGTCGATCAAATGTCTATCTCAGTGTATCCGCATTCTTTTCATTGAAGAAAGAAAACCTCCCCATATTTCAGACCAGCGTCGGTGCTATTTTGGGCGCATTTATTGACTCGTAAATACAGTCCACTCGATTTATTCATTTTGGTCCATTATCAGGTATAATTATCAAAAACCCAAACAATAAAATTAAAAAGAAAAATGAAGATGACACATGTTTTCCATCTAACTTTCTCTCAGCTCTCCAATAGAAGCAATAGAGAATCTCGATCTCGATCAGTTCGAATGGAATGTCCATTCTGTCCATCCGATTGGAATATTCCCACGTTTCCTATATGATTAGGGTGCGAAAAATTTCTAAGTGACCATCGTTCATTGAGAGACGCCGTATTACAGATACAATACTAGGTCACTCCTGCACCTGTAGATAGACGCCGGCATTGATCGAATAGATCACTAAATATTCCGGAATATTCAAGTCTCTCATCAATGACGTTTCATTGATTGTCTAAAATTCGTGAAGATTCATTACAATCTCAGGCAGTCCCAGGTTCATTACGGTCTCTGGCAGTTCTGAGAGATCGGTGAAGATTGCGAAATTTTATCCCGGGAGCTGAGTGCACTAAGGCTAAGTTCCGAAATTCACTGCCAGTACTGAAAATGTACAGTTTCAGTGACAGAAACTGTACATTTTCAGCACTGGCAGTGAATTTCGGAACATGCCCTAACTGTACGTCAAGCGGAGCAAATCATTAGACGCGTCCGAGTTCAAATCCCGGTCCCGGAGAAAAAACTTAATATCTCTAGAACCGCGCGACTGATCCGTTTTTTTTTGGGTGACCTGTGTCAAGAACTGGAAATTATGGATCTCATTTCCACTTCAAGCAATGTATTCATTGTACTAATGAACAAAATTTACAATCAAATATCGATTGACTGTGGGAATTCATCGAGAGTCTCTCAACTTAAGGATGATGGTTTCTCCGATCGGAATTCGAGCGGGTCTCTGAATCGTATATCTCGATTCGTCCTTTTTTAAGAGTATCTTGAAAATTAAGCGAGATAGGGTGACTTTGTCCGAATCATTTCTTATAACTCTTCAAATTCTCTCCAGGAAAAGATTGAAGCGAAATTGCCACATCTCCCTTACTTTCCGGGATATCCTCAAAAAGCGAATTCAAAAAAAATCAGTAGTGGAGTGGTAAAGAACAAATCGATTTTTTGGGAATCATTCTCAATAGAATATCTCAGAAACTAGGCAAGATAGCATAATTGCAGCCGAATCCTTCAGTGTAGAGAATTTCAGGAGCTACGAAAAAAGATTTTAATGAAATCACCCTATCTCGCTGAGTTTCCGAGGTCGTCTCAAGAACACAAACGATCAGGACCTAGATTTATCTCTTACACCATTTAGCTGCTGAACTGTCTTCTCAATAAACGCAAGACATTCTTTCGATCTTAATTTCATTAAATTTTTCTCTTGCAGATAATTTGTCATGCAGGACTATTCTGTACTTGATGATCCTGTCCGGAGCATTTCTCAATTACATGCTGAAGGTCAGTCCCAATCTGGTTTTAGTTCAAATCATCAGACGACCAGCTAAGCTCTCCACAAAGGTCCAGTGTAGGAATCCGACAAATGTTACGATTAAAGACGAAAATAATGTGTCAATTGATCTCGATTCGCCAATTAATTCGACCATAAATTATAAAGTCGGTTGGAGCGAGTACGAACAAAGTTTAATGTTGAGTGCTTACTATTGGGTTCATCCGTTCATGGAGATCCCTGGTGGTGTTCTAACTAAAAAATATGGTGCCAAAATAGTTTTTGGAGGAGCAATGTTATTCGCAACATTACTGGGATACTTGCTACCACTTGCAACGAAGCATCATCCATATGTGACCATTTTCATTAGAGTGATACAAGGAACAGCTGCCGTAAATATGGAAATTTTCTTTTTTTATCCGTTCTTTAAGAATCTTTCGTGAACTGGAAAAGATTGAGCGATTTTGCCTTCATCCTTTCTCGTAACCTTTGGAATTTTTTAAAAGAAAAAATTAGGGTTAAAAAGGCAAATCTCTATTCATTTCCGATATATTTCCAAGAAAATAACAAAAGTCAGTAATGAAGAGTTAAAACAGGATGAGTCAATTATTTTCATTCATTTTTCGAGAATAATAGGTTGATTTTTCTAATGATGGAGTTTATTCTTCAATAAGGCTTCAATTTAGTAGAAAATAAATTAAATAAAATGAATAAATTAACGTTGCTGATTTTTGAATGTAACTGATTGTTTTTTCTTTTTTTTATCATTACAAACAATTTTTGTAAGTTTTCGCTTAATTCTGCATTCTTTTCCTGTTTTTTTTTTTTTTTTTCATAATATGGATGTTTAGAGGCCATTATATGTCGCAGATAAAGTTCAACATTAAGTTCAGGGAAATCGAATCATATGAATTTGACCCAAATCGTCAATCAATAATTCCACATGAAGAATTGCGGCCAATTCCCGCTACTTTAATCTATAAATATATTTATTTTTATGGTGACAGTATTTTTCCATCGTCTGATTCAAAAAGTCATCATCAAGTTCATCTCTAGCCTCACCATCCCCCAATCATGTTAATGCCAGATAACGAGAAAACTCCACTACGTGAGTGGGAATTGAACTTTGAACTTTTTCTAGAAGTTGAAGTCCTCTGTATAGACCATTTATTTGCTTTATAACATTAGTACTACAGTTTCTCATCGAAAGACGACGTCTCTTCTCAGAATCTACAATGAAAATTGACATTATATTGTTACTCTACATTTTTGAAGTGTCGTTATTAACTGTTATCAACAGTGCTGTAGGAAGCCGATCTGAATATTCTGAGATAACTGATGTTAGAGCTGAGCGAATCGTTTACGAATGGAAAATAAAAAATTTCCATCTCTTACCTCAGATGAAGGATGAAGCTTTATTTTCACAATGGTTTTATTCAGGAAATCGTACTGAGAAATGGAGACTTGTGCTTTATCCACGTGGCAATGCAGAAAGCGATGCCGATGACGTGTCAGTTTATCTGGCTCGTGGCTCACTACGAAAATCATCAATTGAGATAAGCTTTGTAGTAAAAATTTTCAAATACAATGAGATAATTCGAAATAATACGGGCATGGCTACATACGAACCGTCGAGCGTTATGGGGTGGCCACACTTCATGAAGAGATCAGAAATACTTGCCAAAAATTTGTCTCATTCTTCTGATCATAATGACATCACTTTACAGAGTATCATTTATTTACCAGCAGAGATCCTATCATCAGCATTTGACTCAACGATATTTGAATCACAAAACACCACCTTAATTGATGATTTTCGGTTGCGTTTGAAGGATCCGGCATACAGTGATTTCACGGTCATCGTGGGAGGTACAAAATTTCCAACACATAAAGTTGTTTTGGCTACTCGTAGTCCTATATTCGCTGCAATGTTCAATCACAATTCAACTGATGATAGTCACAAAGCAGAATTACGAATTCCTGATATGGAGGCAGCTGTTGTCAACGGAATGTTAGAATTCATTTATACAGATCAAGTGACGGATATAAAAGATTTGGTTAAGGGATTGATGGAATTGGCTTATCGTTACGAACTGGAAGGATTAAAAATTAAGTGCATGAAAACGTTGTTTGAGGATTTGAATTATGAGAATGCTGCAGAGATTCTTCAACTTGCTGATCATTATCATGCTGATACTTTAAAAAAATGTGTGATAAGATATATTGTGGAACATGCATATGAAGTTGTCGAATCTGAAGGTTTTAAGAGGATGGAATTGAATACTGAATTATTAAGAGAATTGATACAGAATATGGCTCACTAAAAAAAAGTTTATACGTCATGTTATTCTGCTGTAATTTTCCATTAAAAAGTTCAATTTTTTCGTGTACTCTTTAACTTTCTTTTCCATTCAATGCTGCTTGAATTAAAAGTTCATCATCAATTTTCTAACCATCATCGGAATTTTCTCAATATTTACTAAAACGGAGATAACTCGAAAACTAATCATGCAATGAGCTCAGATTTGGCAGGCAGCTAACTGATACGACTAAAAATAATATACTAGTGTAGATAATGAAAGTAGAACAGTTTCAGGAACATCCATTGGAAATTGATTTTCAAGAAATGGAGATATCTCGAAAGGTACTGCTCGTATTTTCTTCAAATAAAGTTTGAAAGATAGAGTTTGTCAAAAGGAAGTTGTTCATGAAACATTTCCTATCAAACTGTTCTGCTATAATCAAGACTTTTATGCATATACAAATAAACATACACATAAATGCATACACACACGTCTTGCCTCTCTTTTCAGACCATTTTAGGTATCTTCTATTGAAAAAGTACAATGGAAAATTTCGATATTACTATAGATTCCATTCGGAAGCAAAAAGCGGACAAATGGCACTTACGCCTGTGTGCTTCTAGGGGGATATGTTATTTTTCTTTCATTAAGGATGAAGGATCTCGGAAACCAAGGAAGATAGAGCGATTCTGCGCAGGTTTTTATTCAGCCCTGGATATTTCTCGCAACAAGAAGATCAAAACAAAATCGCTCTATCTTATCAAGTTCCGGACATATTTACAATAAAAATGATGAGAATAGTGGATTGTGCATTTAGGAAGTAAAAACGTTAGTCTTGACGAAATTTTCTTTCTGAGCGAAGCGAGATTCAAACAATAGACTCATCCTGTTCTACATTTTCCTGACTGAATTTCGACTATTTTTTTCAAAAATATTTCGGAAACTAAGCGAGGTCGAGACTTTTCACTTGAAACCTTTTTTCAGCTCTCAAAATTTTATACGAAATAGGCATTAAAATAAGATCGTCTCATCTCGCTTAGCCTCCTAGATATTTTCAAAAAATGATTTTTTTTTCGTCTCAGGGTGTTTCTTTTCCGTCCACTCACAACTTGATAGCTCAATGGGTTCCTCAGGACGAACGCAGTAAATTCATCAGTGCTTATCTAGGTACAGAATTTCATTTTCTCCGCAAATTTTTTATTTTTTTTTCAAATTAATATATGATTATTCTTTTTTCCTTAATGTGGAATAATCTCTTCCTTCTTCAGATGAAATATATGTAGCATTTTGTTTTGTTATGCAAAATGTATTGATATGTGTCACCCTGTTATTGGTTTTTCCGCAGGCCGTGCGGAAGGTATCCACTTCTCGCATGCGTAGCCCTCACTTTCCACGCGTTGTACATGAAAAACTGTACCTAACAAGTGCGGTAAAGATTTACACACTCGTGTGATGATAAAACTCGGCTTCGGTTCGTTTTACAACCTCACACTCGTCAGAAAATACCGCACTTGTTAGGTAATATGCTATCTCAGCTGTTGAGTTTTGATGAGAGATAAATAAATAAATGAATAAATCATTTTTCCAGGTACAACTCTGGCAATAACTGCGACTTATGCGGTTTCTGGATACATTATTCACTATTTAGGCTGGGAATCAGTATTTTATATAACTTCTTCACTCGGTGTTTTATGGTTTGTTCTCTGGATGTTTCTCGTCTATGATTCACCAACACAGCATCCAAGGATATCAAGGAGAGAGAAAACAATGATATTAGACAATATTGGAGAATCAACGAGATTTGATTATTATGGTACATCAATTCCTTGGAAGAAAATTTTCGCATCTAGACCAATGTGGGTGGCGATAATAGGCGCTTGGAGTTTCATGTGGGGCTGTCAAACTTTATTGACACAGACACCTATTTATTTGAGTGTTGTCCATGGCTGGAATATTAGAAAAGTAATAGTACATTACCTAACGAGTGCGGTAAAGTACTTTTCTGATGGGTGTGAGGTTGCAAAACGAGCCGAGGGCAAGTTTTGTGATCCCACGAGGTTGGAAATCTTGACCGCACGTGTAAGGTACAGTTTTTTTTATGTATAACGTGCGGAAAGTGCCACTAACCGCACGCGGAGTGTGCAGAAAGTGACCATTTTCCGCAAGCCGTGCTTTTTTCAATAGTTTTTTGAGAATATCATGGAAGCTCAGCGACATACGCCCTTTCTGTTTTCATTAATTTTTGTAGATAATTTCAAGAGCTACAAAGTATGAGGGTAAAAAAGAAAATATCTCGTTTACTTTCCAGAATCATAAAAAAAAACAATTCAAGAAAAATCAATTTTATATCACTCACGCGGGTAAAATGGCGCTTTACCTCGCTCTTTAGAGGTTGACGAGCGCTGTTTTATCCACTGAAACGTCTTACCCACCGTGTTCGACGAATGAGACTTTTGGCGTGGATAAAGCCCATTACCCACGCTGAAGCGTGCGGTAATGTCATAGATGAGTAAGACGTTTCAATGGATCAAAACAGCACTTGTCAACCTCTAAAGAGTAAGGTCAAGCGCCTTTTCACACCGCATGTGAGTAATATAAAATTGTATAGACCACTCGTGCGGGGCGCCGTACCCACTCGCGGTAATACGGCGCTTCCCGCACTCGTTGTCTAATATACTATTTCCTGTTTATCTCTTCACTGATGAATAAATTTTTTGGAAGTATCTCAGAAACTAGAGACACGCTCTTTTAACTTTGGCAATTTCTGTACAGAATTCCAAGAACGACAAAAAAAAGTCTGAAAAAAAAGACGTATCTCCATTACTTTCCAGAATATTCACCAAAAACTGATGACAAAATCCGGTAATGAAGAAATCAAATCGGAAAACTCAATTTTTCCGTTAGTTTTCGTGAGAATATGTCGGAAATTAAGCGAGATAGTCCCTCTTACTCGAATGCTTTCTTGTAGTTCTTCAAATTTTCTACAAATACGAGATATCCTCAAAAAATATCGGTCAGAAGAATATGATTTTTCTACTTTAACGAAAATGACAAAAAAAATTAATACAACAAAAACATTAATTGTTTTTAAAAATAATTCTTGAATATTCACCATTTTAGACGGGTGTTCTAGCCGGTCTTCCTTTCTCCTCCGCTTTCGTGTTTTCATCTATCTTTGGCAATTTTTGTGATTATCTATTGAAAAGTCGGAAAATCAGTCGAACTAATGTACGTAAGTTTGCAACACTTGTTTCCCATGGTATAGGAGGACTGATGATGCTTGGATTAGCCTTCAGTGGCTGTGACTCGAATTTGGCATTGTTCTTTATGTTTACTGGCTCAGCTCTGATGAGCGCAATATCATCGGGATCATGGGCAAATTGTGTTGATTTGAGTCCGAATTATGCTAGTGTAATTTTTGGAATCAGCGGATTTGTCTCAAATAGTTCTGGTTTTATTTCCCCAATTATTGCTGGCCTTCTGACTTCTGAAAACGTGAGTTAATACACCTAAAAAATTTTCAAACTGATTGATTATATACACGGAGAGAACAATTCATGAAAAATTACTGGACCAGTCCGGTAATCGTGGAACATAGAGGTTCGTAAGTGAAAACGTCCTCCTACAGGAATGAAAAAGTGAGAAACGTCTCATAATATGTACCAAATGAGTGAGTGCATTTTACTGGACAGGTCGGTAATTTTTCGCTAACTGTGTCTACATGAGTGAAATTTCTTCTTGTATCCCACAAAATTTGTTGTGAAAAACGTATAAATTGCGGACTAGGACGTTAATTTTCTCGTCCTCGGAACACTTTTTACCGGACTGAGTAGTAATTTCTATCACACTCGTCCGTCCATCGATTCAGTTCGGGTCTTTTCGGATTCGATCGCGTATCGCAAGGACTTATGGGAAATTTGGAAGAATCGCCATATTGGATTTGTCATCGTGATAGTCATGGACCACAGTTCTATGAAATCAAGTTTTTAAATGTATCAAACAAAATAATTCAATTCGAAATCAAGCGAAATAATTGTTATTGCAAAAAATTTAATTCTCTTATACTAGATCAGCACACAGGATATGATGAAATTTATGATTTGAATAATTATTCTTGGGAATTTTTTTGAGGACTCCGAATTTCTGTCGACCATTGTAACTCATAAGACAATAATCTCTGCTAGAGTCTTTATTGCTAAAAATGGATGTAAAATAAATTTATTTTCAGGATAAAAAATGGAAAAGAATAATGAAGAACTAATAATAATTAGGATGATCAATATAATAAAAATGGTGTAGTATACGCGAATTTCATCGTTTCATTCGGAAGAACTGAATTCTTATTCACTGAGACTGAAATTTTTACTGGAACTCATCAGTGTCAAATTTTACCGGACTGGCTTCCCATCTTTTCATAGTAAGGCCACTATGTCCCACGGTTACTGCTCAGTCCGGTAATTTTTCTGGAACTTTCACCATAAATTTTCATGGATTTTTCTCTCCGTGTACATCAGTTTTTTTTACTTCAAATATGAATGGAAATACGCGTTTTTTGGCCGAAGACTTCCTTTCGTAGCTCTTGAAATTCTCTACAAAGGAAGATTCATGCAGAAAGGGCGTATCTTCACGTAGAAAAATTCTGATGGCGGCCGCCATGGCGGTGGCCATGGCGGCTGCCATGACGGTCGCCATGACGGCCGCCATAACAAATTTGCCGCTTTCCATGGAGGTCTTCGCCATGGCATTTTTTTCCATGGCGATTCTCTCCATGGTGTTTCTTTCGATAGCTTTCCGTTCTATGGTGTTCTTTTCCCATGGCGTTTTCTGCCATGGCGTTTTTTTCCATGGCGATTTTTCCCATGGCGATCCTTTCCATGCCGATATTTTCCATTGCGATTCTTTCCATGGCGATTCTTCCCATAGGGTTGTTTGCCATGGCGATTCTCTCCATGGTGTTTCTTTCAATAGCTTTCTTGTCTATGGCGTTCTTTTCCCATGGCGTTTTCTGCCATGGCAAAAGAACACCATAGAAAGGAAAGCTGTAAAAAGAAACACCATGGAGAGAATCGCCATGGAAAAAAATGCCATGGTGAAGACCTCCATGGAAAGCGGCAAATTTGTTATGGCGGCTGTCATGGCGACCGCCATGGTGACCGTCATGGCAGCCACCATCAGAATTTTTCTACGTGTTCATTAGTTTCCAAAGCATTAAAAGAAAATATCGATCCAATAAAATCAATTTTTCTAAAAATTTCAAATTCTTTAGTTAAGGGGGATCGATCGCAATGGGGGGGGGGGGGGGCTACGGGAGTAGGGATAGACTGCTGCCCGGGTGCGGTTCGAGGGGAATCTCATAATAACAATTTACATTTATCTAAAGAGCCTGAAGAAGCTTCTAATCAGAAGCGAAACGTAGCAATTTTAGAAAATGAATGTGAAAATTGACTTCTATTTATTCATCTGTCCAAAATTCCACTTAACCTGAAAATTCAATATTTTTCAATTTTTTTTCGTGGTTATTTCACCGGTGACCCACTATATTTTTTTTTTTTTATTTTATTCTGATTTTATGAAGCTCAAATTTTATCATTAAAGTATGAAAAAATTTTCGCTGATGTCCATAAGAGCCAATGTATTTTGCTATTGAAGGAAATAATTAAATAGTGAAGAATTTCTTTTCTGAGTTACCCTTAAATTTTCACTGGTAACTCAGGATAGATTCATTTACTTTATATGAAAAAATTGGATTTTTATTCACCAAAAAAAGGTCGTGATCGATCCTTCTTGATCCAATTTTACATTATGGAAAATTAATTAGTGTGGATTTGTTTTTTTTTTTAGCAAGCGATTGGTCAATGGCAACTCATTTTTATTATCTGTATGTCTGTTCAGTGGTTGGGCTGCATAATTTATTTATTCTGGGCTGACGGCGATGAGCAAGAGTGGAATAATCATCAATTACGAAAAATCGATAATTCTGTGGAAGAACAAGTAAAATTAAATAATCGTTGATTGGTAGTTTGTGTTGAATTCTTGTAAATTTGTAAATTTTTGATTTGAACAATAAAAAGAAAATGATGATTTTATTATTTATCATTGAAATTAGGATAATTTAAGGGGGATAATGAAGTTGTGGAGCATATTAGCTTTTCGACTTTTCCAGAATTTTGATGGATTTGGAATTTTAAATGATTGAGAGTAATGTAAATATACAGGAGCACTTTCATATTTGTTTTTGCATTGTTTTGCGGAACTCGAAAGAGAATCCTAGATCATTTTATCCCGTGGGTCCGTTTTGCCCCATCGCGACATTGAGGCATTCATCCTGCTGTCTACTTTTTTACCTTCAAATTTTCCATTAGTATTCATATTAGTCTGGAATGGCTTATTAAAACGCACTCAATTATTACAAAATTCTAGTCACTTTCAAGGAACATAATTTTTCCCGTACAATCTAATCACATTCGTCGAATATCATTATTACCTAAGTATAACGATAAATTTCAAATTAGTACTGAAGTAGAATCATTACAAGTAATTCACAATGTTGTGTAAAGGTGAAGACTTTTTTTAAATTCTCGATATAAATGAAAAATGGCTGAAGGCTTTCATTAAAAAATCTGAAAAAAATTACTAAGATAATCTAATATGTCTGCATCATTGATGAATTTTTTCAAATTTTTTCGTAATGTCCTTCACTCGAAGAAAATTGAAATAACGTAGACTTGTGTTTTACCTCTTCACCATTCAATTAATAAAATTTCCTCATTCCTGAAAGGTGTTTCATGCAGGTGTGTTCTATGGTGGATGATTCTGTGGGGTACAGCTCTGAATTATATGCTGAAAGCCAGTCAGAATATTGTAATTGCTGGTGTTGCAAAACGTCCTGATAAAGCGCCGTCACAAGTCCAATGTAATACATGGAATAATGAAACTCCAATGCCCCTGAATCATTCAATAAATTCAACGAAACATTATAAATTCACATGGAATGAGTACGAGCAAGGCTTGATGTTAGGTGCTTATTACTGGATGCACTGGTTGAGTGAAATACCCGGTGGTGTTTTAGCTAAAAAATATGGTACTAAAATTGTTTTTGGAATGGGCATGCTGTGTACGTCATTATTAGGATTTTTATTACCAATTGCAACGCAGTATCACCAGTATGCTAACATTGCCATTCGTATTCTTCAGGGCATGACTGCGGTAATTAGAAAATGGAAATATTGAGAATGAAAACGGGATGAATCTATTTTTTCCTCAATTTTTCTCTTGAATATCTCAGAATCTAAGGGAGATACGCCCTTTCTATTTTGGCCCTCTTGAGAGCTGCAGAAAAAGATCTTCCCGCGATATTTTCAAAATATGATTGGAAAATCAATTTTCTTTTCAATTTCAGGGTATTGCCTTCCCATCTACACATCAATTGACGTCTAAATGGATTCCCAAAAATGAACGCAGTAAATTTGTTAGTGCATATTTAGGTAAGATTATTTATTCAGAAGAAATTCATAATTATTTTAAATTCAATCTTCTTTGCAGGTGGTGCAGTTGGTATAGCTGTAACTTACATAGTTTCTGGATATATGATACAGTATTTAGGTTGGGAAGCTGTTTATTACATATTTTCATCAGTTGGAATATTGTGGTTTGCATGCTGGATGTTTCTGATTTATGATTCACCAATGCAGCATCCGAGAATATCGAAGAAGGAGAAGAAACACATATTAGAAAATATTGTAAAATCAAATAGTGAAGAAACTGAAATTAGATCAATTCCTTGGACGAAAATATTAACTTCTCCACCAGTATGGTCGGCAGTAATTGGTAATTGGAGTGCTACATGGGGATATTACACATTATTGATGCAGGCACCATCCTATTTTTATATCGTTCATGGTTGGAACATTAAGGAGGTAATTTTCACTTGTAATACCCCGAGTGCTTGAAAATTAGCGGGTATTTCACGAAAGTTTTGTTGCTCAGCAACACGTGCGTGAAGTTTGGCAGTAACAAAATCCCGAGCACGCGAGTGCGAGGGATTTTGTGACAAACTGAACGCACACGTTGCTGAGCGGGTAAACTTGAGGGAAATACCCAATTCATTTTCAAGCACGAGGGGTATTCGGGGGATTATTTTTTTGATTCCAATTTTGGCGAAAGGGTGCACGGATTTGACATTTTCGTGGGATAAAGTGGGTTGGAATTTGTTTAAAAACGTTTGTTTGCTGCTTAGCAACAGCCGTGGTATTACCAAAAATTATCGAAATAATACACACCACGTGATGTCAAATCCCGTGCTCCTATTGGTCGAAATTGGGATTGAAAAAATAATCAACGAAATTTACTGAAATGGTATAGGGCAATTTTCTTCCAACACTTTCTGGTAGATATATCGAAAACTAGAAGAGATACGTCCTTTCAGTTTGAATAAAGTTTTTGTAAACAGCTTCAAGAGCTACAAAACAAGATCAGAGAAGAAGATTTCAAAGGGATGGTCCAATTATTCCACTTTATCCTTTCGCTATTGAATTATTTTCTCTTGAATGATCTTAATGTAACTTTTCCATTTAATTCAATGATTTTCATTAGTCAGGTATCCTGGCAGGACTACCGCACATCTGCATGTTCGTATTTGCCGTTGTCTCTGGAAATTTTTGCGATTACATCTTAAAAAGAGACTTGATGACGAGAACTAATGTACGTAAATTAGCTACAGCTGGTACTACTGTTGGTCCTGGATTAATGACTATTGGATTGGCATTCAGTGGGTGTTATCCATCTCTTGCATTTTCCTTCATGCTAGTTGGGATTATTCTAGTTGGTAATTTGTCATCGGGACCATTGACAAATTTGGTTGAATTGAGCCCAAATTATGCGAGTGTTCTGCTCGGAATTACTGGAGTAATAACGGACATTGCAGCATTTATTTCACCGATTATCGTTGGTCTTCTAACATTTGAGAATGTTCGTGAAATTTTCCAAATTCTACTAGAGCAAAAAAAATTATTGGAAACTAATGACTATTTTTGTGTTTTTAGCAAACAATTGGACAGTGGAAAGTCATCTTTTTTGTTGCTGCTTTTAATCAGACACTCGGTTCTGTAGTTTTTTTCATTTGGGGCTCTGGTGAGGAACAGCCATGGAATAAACAGAAATCGAGGAGAGACAGTGAAGAAACAATGGAAAAAATTAAATTGAATACTCAAAAAATAATGAGTTATTGAAAACAACAGAAAAGAATGTTTTAAAAACAGTTTTAATTTTTTTTTCGTTGGCAAATATTTTTTCGAGAGAAATATCATAGAAAGTAAGCGAGATAAGGCAATTTCATTTTAGTCCTTTTAGTAGACAATTTTGAATGCTAAAAGAAGAGGAATGAGATAAGAATAGCCTTATGCTTCTGTTACTCACTCGCTACTGACATTGTATTTAGATTTATACTCCATTATTAATAGCAAAGAGATAAAGTAAACAGATTCCCCTAAAATAAACGTAAATCCTGCCTCAAGAAGTGATAGTAAAATTAGTTCTAAAAAAACTGAATGTACTCACAAAGTAATAAATTTATGTGAAAGAATGAATTTCTTAGAAAACTTTATGTTCACAATTATATCTGTCAAGTCCAATATTCCCTGGAAGTGAATGGCGTTTAGTATTCAACGAGATTTCATCGGAACAAGGCGAAATGAAATGTAAAGAGAAAATTCAGATAATTACTGAAGTGGTAAAACGAGAACAAAATATAAAAATATTTGAGATCTTTCGATCACAAAATTTATTGAATTAATATCATAATCACCCAGTTCTACTGCGATGAAGAAGGAAAATGAGAATTTCTTGTGAAATTTGATGCCCGATGTTGAATGGATTCACATGTTCTGACCATTTCCATCAAGACTTAATGCTTAGAATCAAAAATAAATGATAAAAGATGGTACAAAAAGTTGAAATATATGAAATTTCGTCAGACGTTGACCGAATGTTTCATTTTCTTCAGATCTCATAATTTTTTTATAAATTCTGATGAATCCATTTCCATTATGATATTATACCTTCTAATCAAACTGAATTGAAATCTTCCCTCAAAGATAACGTCTCATGCAGAGCTGTCCTGTATTGGATGATACTCACAGGAACTTGTCTCAGTCACATGTTGAAAGCCGTTCAAAACATCGTGATACCTGGAATCGTTGAGCATCCACCCAAGCCTCCATCAGAAGTGCAGTGCAAAATATCAAACTCTACGAATCAACTTCCAATTGTTCATGATGATTCAATAAATTCAACGATAGTTGATAAATTCACTTGGAGTGAGTACGTGCAGGGTTTGATGTTGAGTTCATACTATTGGCTTCATCCATTTATGGAGCTTGTTGGTGGTGTTTTAACTAGAGAATATGGTCCTAAATTGATTTGTGGAACGGGATGGTTAGTCTCGGCGCTACTGGGATATTCATTACCATTAGCAACGAAGTATCATCCGTATACCAATATTTTTATTAGAGTTCTTCAGGGCATTGCTGCGGTAAGAAAAATGGTTTTTCTTAAGTCTATTGATTGAGTTTTTTTTTATTTGAATAGCGAAACGGTAGAAAAAAGGCCTTCTCTGCAATCTGAGACAAAAATCTTTCAATTTTTTTTTGCAGGGAGTTGCTTTTCCATCTACTCATAGTTTAACGGCTGAATGGATTCCACGAAAGGAACGTAGTAAATTTATGAGTGCTTATTCGGGTGAGTAATAGCCTCTCTCCGTGCTGGAACTGAATTCAGTAATGGGAAGGTAAAAAGCATAAGTTTCGTTAATTTCCTAAGAAAATCTCGAAAACTACTGGAGATACGCTTATTTTGATCAAATCCTTTTTGCTTCCGAATGGAAGTACTGTAAACGTCAGATTTTTCGATTTCGAGTTTTCATCGGAATATGACTCCAAATGATCCAAAACACTGAAAAACTATATTTTTACAACATGTCGGTGTGTATGTGTGGCTGTGTGTCTGAGTGTATTGACATGTAGCGTCATTTTCTCTGGAACAGCTATACTTAATGCTCTCAAAATTTGACTGTATTTTTCCTCTATGTACAAAAAATTGTCAGCAGAATTGGTTGAATAGTTTCCGAGAAAAATATAATTTTCCAAAAAGCGTTTTTTTAAATTTCTCGATGAAAAATTAATTCGTAGCCCCCAGTCTGGGCTACGATATTCATTTCATGGAAACTTACATTTCTCAAGCAAGGTAAATTTTTCTCTGATTTTTCGTTTTGGAAATTATTTTAATTTTAGAGATTTTCCGTTCAGAGTTTAGTGGCACGATAACTCGGCGAGTATTTGAGCTGAAGATTTCCAATTTTGTCAGTTTGTATATCTGATGAATGTACAGTTTGGTATTGAATCTCGGGAAAATTCATGCAGTTGTTTCTGAGATATTTGCAAAAAATTATTTTTTATTAAAGGTCTATTTCTCAAAAACTACTGGGCTGATTTACACCAACTTGTACCCAGAAAATTCTTCATGATGGGGGCAATGAACTCTCTAAATTCCCAGTTTATTGGTCATGTATTTTTTCTTGTCATGAAAAAAATTAAGTTTTTTAGAAAAAATCAGAATCCATTCCATTTTTTCTCCATTTTTTCCTCAGAAGACATATAGTTTTTATTTCATCATAATAAAGTATATACTTTTTGGCATAAAATAAAATCATTTCCAGCCTGATATGACGATTCGAAAATATTTTATGTGTATGTTGACGCAAGTTAACGTAATTCATGTTAATTAAAATGATCATTATTGGATTAGAGATTGGAAATTCCATTTGGAAGCCTCCTGCTGATTGTATTCGCAGAATATGAAATCCAAGAATCCAAATAAGGCACAAGGAGTTAAAGCCTGCTTGTTTTGTAAATAATTATCAAAGGCCACAAACATAAATTAAAGCGAAATTATGCTATTTCGCTCGGTTTCTGGGATGTTCATGAAAAAGAATGACAAAAAAACAACTGTGCTTGTTTTACATCTTCACTACTAATCACTACTTCGTCATTCATTTTTGGTGAATATCTCGGAAATTGAACGTAATACGTCGATTTTACTCTAATCTATTTTTGTAGTTCTTGAAACTCATCCACAAAACAAGCATGAGTTTTACTCCTTGTGCGTTCTTTGCAAGCCCCACTCCTAGTACGACATTTAATATTTCGCCAATTCGATTGGCAAAATGCTCCCGAATGGAATTTCATCTATATTGAATCGAATCGCTATTCAGGTATTCCATATGGATACAATATGGAGTAATATCCCGAGTCGAAAAATTGAGTCTTAGATTAACTTCGTGAGTTCATTGGTTTTTAGTCTGGATTTCAAGTCGGTTTTAGACCTGGGAATGCAACTTTAGGGACACAAACCGAGGCAATTTTCGACGAGTTTCGTCGGTATTTAGTTACCATTCCAATCGGATTTATCGGTTTTTGGCCTAAATTTTTTCAATTAAATTTCAAGAAATCGGATGGAAGAATAAAAATAATTGTGCGTTTGGGAGTTAGATTTATATATTGCTCTTCATTTATTTTATTTGTGAAAAATTCCTTATGCATACATATCAGAATATAATAATCGAAATAGGCTTACACCTTTATAAATCATACTTGATTCAAATTTTCACGTGGAACACTCATATTCGAAATACTTAGAACGCAATAATATTGAAAAATGCCCTAACAATATATAGCAAACCATCAATCTAAATTGGCTTCTATAATTGTAAATTAATATTTGATCATTTTCATCTAAAACACTTACATTTGAAATATTTAAAAGACAACAACATTTAAAAAACTGATGATTGAACTATAAATAATAACAATAAAGTATCATTCAAATATACGTATACCAAAATCGCAAATAATTCTAAAAACACTGCGCGTCACTGAATATCACTTGGAACCTCAAGAAGAGGTACGTTCACCGGTGGTTGACATTGGTTGACATTGAACTGAAGAAGTTTTTCTTCAAATTTCAACAGAAAGCTGGAGAGTAACAGAGAAAGAGCAAGGAATTTTCAGCAAGCTACTCAAAAAAAATTGGGGTAGAGAGAGAGAGAGAGAGAGAGAGAGAATAACGAAGCCTACCGGAGGCAACATGTGTTGTTTTATTACTCAGGCGTACTCGAACAAGGGAAAAGGGCATTTATTACAATTTTGGGAAATACCCATTTATCCACTGCTCAAAATTTATTAAATAATTTTCCATGTCCTTTTTACTGTTATTGCAAATTGATATGAAATATAATTTAAATTATAGAAATCACAATCAGGGGAAATCTTCACTATCTTCAATGAACTCTCTATAGCAGAGCTCAGATCAATCGAATTCAATTGAGAATATACTATTCATATATTTCAATCAATTTGAGAAATAAATTCGTTATAGGATATACGTAATATTAATCGCTGAACTGTTATGATCTTTTTCATTCAGTGTGAGGTATTAATTATGTAGAGCGATGTTCTACTTTGCTAAAAATCTGGAGAAAAAAAGAAATAAGTCAATTTGGACTTTGAAAAAATTGACGAAAAATTGGACAAGCTTGAAGGACTTAGATGAAAAATCCGCAGAGCGAAATTTTTCTAAGTTTGTGAAGAACTTAGAAAATTTCAGCACCCAGAGACTCTTGTTTTCGTCGGTATTTCGTCTTTTTTTGAAAGTCAGGAGACGACGAACTTATCGGTAAATTGAGATGGACTTGAAACCGTCTTGGTCATTTTCGGTTGATCGGTTTTAGTTCGTAGAATGCAATTTTTAGACTTTTTCCCGATGATTTTCACGTGTTTCAGACTGAAAACCAACGAAATTTTTCGACTCGGGATTGCTCGAAGAAGAACATTATTTTTACAAAAAACACGCACTTATACATTCCTACGAATATTTTTCCACACCGTATTAATCTGTTCAGGATTCAATCTTAGGACCTGCAGTCTTCGTTCGAATATAGTGATTTTAATAGCAATAATGTCATTTCACGCATGAAAATTTGAAATTAGATGAACACTGAGATTATACGATGAACCTTGAAAATCAAAAATTGAAGTTCTGAAGTTCAGTTTCAGGTTTCATCTAGGACTTCTATTTTTCCTGATTGTCATCAGAATGAAAATGGGCTTATTTTGTAGAGGAAATTGTCTACTTTCGAGTGGTAAAGTGAAAAATAGTAGTGTTCCTAGGGAAAAGCGGAGAATAACCGTAATTTTTGAAAAAAATAATTTGTTGAACACCACTCTAAGAGACTTCTTCTGAAAAATCTGAAATTCTCATCATCTGTGGGGCTTAGTGAGATGAATCTTTTAAGTTGAACTTGAATGTAATTTCTTGAATAGCTCTGGGAATATGAACTCTTTTTTCATAAAATGATTCTTCGCCAATATCTCAGAAACCACTGGAGCGATTTCGCCTAATTTCAATACGAAACTTTTCGTTCATTAGATGCACAAACTGACGAAATTTGAAGATTCTAACTCAAATATTTTCTGAGCTATCGTGGATACAAAATTCAAAATGAAAAACCCTTTAAGTGGAAGCATCTGCAAACGAAAAATCGCTCAGATTGGGGGCTTTGAGTCAATTTTTCGCGGAGAAAAATTGAAAAAACGATGTTTCCAAAATCTGATTTTTCTTGAAAAGTACTAAACCGATGTCGCTCACGTTTCACTGACAGCAATTTGCATAGGAAAGGGAAGTAACGTTGAATTTTTAGGTCGCTAAGCATTACCGTTCCAGATCAATGGGTTGATATCTGTCACATGCACACACACCCACATTTTGAAAAATGTGACTTATCGGCGTTTTGGAACATTTTTTGTCAGATTCCGATGAAATCTCAAAATCGAAAAAAATCACATTTACATAGCTTCCATGCGGAAGCAAATGACTGATGATGGAATCACCCTATCTCGCTTAGTTCCTGAGATATTCTCAAACAATGATTATCGGAGAAAAAACGACTTATCGGGTTTATTTCAATCGTCAGATTAATTTGATCAATTATTCTTTAACCTCTTAGGCTTAATGCTTGCAGTAATGATAACTTATGTAATGTCTGGACATCTGATGCAGTATTTGAACTGGGAAGCAGTCTACTACACAATTTCATCAATTGGTCTTCTATGGTGGATCTTCTGGTTTTTCCTTGTGTATGATTCACCTGTTCAACATCCAAGGATAACGGAAAAAGAGAAAAGATATATCCTCGACAACATTGGGGAATCAACAAAAGGTCATCATACAAAAACATCAATTCCTTGGAAAAAAATATTCACCTCGGTTCCATTGTGGGCAACCATAATGGCCAATTTGGGTGGTGGGTGGGGATACAATATCTTAGCTATCCAAGGACCAAATTATTTAGCTTCTGTCCATGGCTGGAATATAAAAAAAGTAATTTTAAAGAATATCACGCGTCTTACTTCATTTTCTATCAAGACACTCTCATCCGACACTTACGCTTGTTTGTTGAGCCAAAAAGGCGTCCTGAATATACATGGCAATGCATTATCATGTTTTTTCTGCAACGAAAATCAGGCGCTTCTTTACTATGAACCCTAGACTGGTCAGCACATAGGCGTTGCGCCACGCTGCACTGTTTTTACTTCCGAATGGAAACTTTGTTTTCGCAATTTTTCTCGAAATGCCAATTTTCATCGGAAATGACTCGAAATTATCCAAAACTTCGAGAAATCATAATGAGACAAAGAGTAGACACGTATGTGTGTGTGTCTGTCTGTATGGCCCTACGAGTCTCTATTACCCAAGAACGGTGAGAGACTAAAATCTGAAATTTTGGCAAGATATCAGTTTTGATGAAGTGTATGTTCCATTAAAAATTCAGCAAGATCGGCGAATGGTTTCTGATATATAGCGATCTTGTAGAAATCGTATTTTCAAAATTTCTCAATTCACGTGAGAAGAATTCTGTTCAAAATTTTACTCAAGATTAGTGACCAAATATCTAGCTTCTGGCAAATTTTGGTGAATTTCATCCCATTATTCCATTAGTTATTAATTTTTTTGTGCTTTTTTTCAAGAACTCGTTCTGTTCACCATAGCTCAATGAATAATTGACATAAAGATTTCAAACTTTTTCTGTATATGTAGTTTCTGATGAAGATGGTTAGGATTGGATCTGAGGCATATCAGCTGAACGGTTTTCGAGATATTTTGAATGGAAGTTTTTCCAAGAATAGGCTGTATCTTTTAAACTACTCATCTGATTTCATCCTGCTGAAGCTCGAAAGATTTGTCTTCATTAACTGAACGAACCGTCAAATTTTGGAATTTGTAGATGAAGTTCTCTGCCTATTACATTAGAAAATGTATCTTTTCTCAATATTTTGAAAAGAAATCTGAAAAATGCAATTCCTCTCTTTTTTGCTTCCGAATGGAAGCATTGTAATCGTGATTTTTTTCGAACTTGAGATTTCATCGGAATATGACTCCAAATGATGAGAAACGTCGAAAAAAAATATTTTTTTGGGGTCGTCTGTATGTATGTCCGTATGTGTGTGTGTGTGTGTGTGTGATGACACATTCCATCGGTTTTCTTAATAACGGCTGTATGTATCGACTTGAAAATTTTACGGTATATTTACCACGTGTGCACCATGTGCTCCCAGAAATTTCAGCTCAATCGACCGAATGGTTCCCGAGAAAAAGCCAATTATTGAAAAATCGTTTTTTCGAGTTTTCTCTGCGAAAAATTATTTGACAGCATCCATCCTCAGCGAGGAGATGCGCATTGATAAGGCGCACATTAAACCCTGGAGGTGGCGAGCGCTCAAATTTTTGGTTTATCCGGTATTTTAACAAACATGTATTTTTTTGAAAATCATGGGCAACACGATAACTAAAAAAATATTTGAGTTAGAAACTTCAAATTTCGTGGGTTTGTATATCTTATGAGTGAGACCTTTGGGATTGAATCTGGGCGAAATCGGTCCAGTAGTTCCTGAGATATTCTTGATAAACCATTAAATGAATAGACACTCTATCTCTGGAACTACTGGACCGATTTCGCCCAAGTTTGGCTTAAAATATTCGCTTAGACGAGCTTAACAAATGCTGATAATTTCAGATTTTTCCTTCGAATTCTCTGATATGAGTGCTCAAATAAATAGTTCTACAAATAGTTCCACAAATTTCAATTTTTCTCAATTTTTTCCCTAGAAACGCTAGTATTTTTTATTTAATAATTGAAAAGTAGACAATTTTTCCTAAAAAATGGCCCCATTATCATTTTACTATGACAACGAGAAAGACTAATTAAAACCTGAAATTCATTTTTTAAAATTTTCAAATTTTATTGTATGATCTAAATTTTTGTAAAACATTGATTTTTTTAAATGAAATATCATTATTCAAGGGGGACAGATTATATTGAGACGTCTATTTTTATTTAGAAGTAGATTTCAAATAAAAACAATGTTCTAACAGTAAAATTCGGGGTATAAGGGGAATAAGGGTAGTAAAAAAGTAAGGATATTTTATTCTTACTATCTTTATGCTAAATAACGCAAATTAACGTAATTCAGATGCATCACGGTAGTTATTGGCAGCTTATAAAATTGAAAACTACATTCGGAAGCTGTCTGCCAATTGCATTGGCAGAATATGAAATTTAAGCATAGTGCTGAAACTTTCAAGTAACGCTCAGGGGCCGGCCGCCTGCTTGTTTTTTGAATGAACACTCATATTTTTATTTGATTTTCTGAAAGAACCCATTTTTCTCTTCCAAATAAGCCCCTACTCACATTCGTAGGACAATCAGGAACTGTACCCAGAAAAAAAACATTGAAAGTGAGAAAGAGATTTTTTATATAAAATTTAGTATAATTTGAAAATAATTCAATTTGATAAAACACAATCATTTTATCTTATATTTTAATTCATTATAAAACGAAAAGAAAAAGAGATAATGAAGAAAATTCAGGGAGAACCATTCGGAAGTATTCTGCTAATGCATTAGCAGAAATTGAAAGGAAGAAATAACAATTTGAAGGATGACGTCGAAGGAATAGCGATTAACACAGTGACGGACGCCTGCTTGTTATTTTGATGAGCGATCGGTACAGTGGAAAACTCTGAAAAATTTAGACTGTTATCGTTCAAGTGTTTGAAAAATGACCATATTTTCTAAATTACGTATTCTGCAAATTTGGGAGAGAGATGAAATAAATTCTAGTAGCTGGTAAAACTTTCCCAATGCTAAATGAAATTCTCTGGTGAGTGATCTTGCTGAAAACACGCTGAACGCGCACCTGACCAAAGTCGTTAGGTGGTTGATGTTGACCAGTCTAGGTTCAAAGAAAACAAGCAGGAGTTCCACCCGTTGTGCGTTATTTGCAAACCCCACTCTTTGTGTGACATTTAATATTTTGCCAATTCGATTGGCAAAATGCTTCCGAATGGAATTTTACTCATAATCAATCGAATCTCTATAAAAATGAATATCTTTTCAATCGCTCAAAAAATAACATTATTCTCGCAAGAAATACGCACTGATAGATCCCTACAAATATTGCTTGAGACTGTATTGATCTATTTAGTATTCCATCTACGATACTTGGAATCAACTCGGAATTCGAAATCTCAGCTCAAAATAATCGATTAAATTGCAATAATATCACATGGTACATAAAAATTCAATATTAGATGAAAATTCAGATCCTATGATGGAACACAAAAATAGACGTTCGGGTTCCAAATAGGATTTCTATTCTGCCTGATTGTTGTCAGAATGGAAAGGTACTCATTTTGTAGAAAAAAATTGTCGACTTTCGAATGGTGAAATAAAAAATAGTAGTGTTCCTAGGGAGAAAGCTAAGAAAAACCGTGACTTTTGAAAAAACTAATTTATCGAACATCCTTACAAGATACTTCTTCTGAAAAATCTGAAATTATCACCATGGCTTTTGCATACTATAGGTGTCCCCTCCAAGAAATCTGTTTTTTCATGAATTTTTTCCAAGAATTTAAATTTTTGCTATTAATTTCCATAATTTACAATATGTACATTCACATTAAATTCAAAATAGTTTAAAATTATAATTATCACAGGAAAAATAGAGTCTGAAATCATCCATTTATTTCAATGTTTTGAATTGTTGGGGGAGAGGGAACGCGGTGTGCGGGATGAAGCAACGAGCGAAAATTATCGATTATTTTGCGTACTAAAGTGTGTATTAGACATTTACATTGGTAAGACAGCGACCAGTGGCATTGGAGTGGGGCAATTTTGGCATTGTAAACCATTTGAGCCTTCTTCATGTCCAGTGAGTTTCCTGGTGTTACTTGGTTGTTAACTTTGTTTTGTTCTTCTTGATGAAGAAAAGAGTGTAGTGTCTCCACTAAATACTGTTGGATTTTCAATTCCAGATGAGTATTTTCGAAATTTTCTAAAATCCGTATTAAAGTTATAAGTTTTTGCAAATTAAATAAATTTCCTCTTTTGAATTGATTGGTAAAAAATTAAACGGTTGATATTATTCCACGCGAAGCATGCATATTATTGACTAGGGTAAACAAAGTACGCATTTTTATGCTCAAAGTACTTGTTTTCCAGAAAAAGTAAAATTAAATTTTTGCAGCTCAAAGAAGGTGAGCGGAGGTTTTTGTCAATAAAAATTCTTCAACGAAATCCCGTGTTTCGCATTAGGGTTGGTTGTGTAGGTTCTTTTGAGGCCTATGCACCACTACGTCCCCGTCGTGGCCTCGGGTGATGCAAAACGTGGTGATAATCTCAATTTTATAACTTTTGGTTTTTTCGTTTATATGGGTTATACTTCCCAGGAAAAAGCTGGTTGTAATTTTTCAAAATTTTAATTAGGATGTTGTTTTGACCTCGCGCCGGGTAACTCACCCCTAGACAACCAAAACATATGGAAAAAGTTCCAATAAAACGAGTACACTAAATTTTATTTTAGGGGCAGTCGTGGTATGCTGAAGCCATCACCATTTGTGGGGCTCATTGAGATGAATCTTTTAAGCTGAACTTGGATGTAATCGCTTGGATAGTTTTCGAGATATAACCTCTTTTCATAAAATACTTTTTGGCCAATATCTCAGAAACTACTGGAGCGATTTCGCCCAATTTCAATACCAAACTTTTCGCTCCTTAGATGCACAAACTGGCGAAATTTGAAGTCTCTAACTCAAATAGTTTTTGAGCTATCGTGTATAGTAAATTCAGGATGAAGAACACTGTGATTGAAATTATCTGCAAACGAAAAATCTGAGCAAAATTTACCCCGAGTGAAAATTGTGAGTTCAAATGAGATGTATTTCATCGCTGAGTGTGGGGGCTGTGAATCAATTTTTCGCGGAGAAAAGTCGAAAAAACGATTTTTAAAAAATTGAGTTTTCTCGAAAAGTACTCAACCGATTTCGCTCAAATTTCACTGACAGCAATTTGCATGGGGAGGGAAAGTACTGTTAAATTTTCAACTCACTAAGTATTACCGTTGCTGAGCAATGAGCTGATATCTGTCACACATACACACACACCCACACACACACACATACAGACATTTTTTAAAAATGTCATTTCTCAACGTTTTGGATCATTCTGAGTCATATTCCGATGAAATCTCGAAATCGAAAAAAATCGCGTTTACAATGCTTCCATTCGGAAGCAAAAAACTGTGAGAGTTCCAGTATAGAATACTAATATAGAAATATGTTTTTTCAAACACTCAGAGCTCAATTTTTTGAAATTTTGTTTTCAGATAGGTGTACTAGCAGGTCTCCCATTCATCCTCAACTTTATATTTGCCGTTTTTTCTGGGAGAATGATCGATTGGCTGATCAACAGTAGAAAAATGAATCGAACTAATGCTCGTAAATTAGCAACATTTTTCCACACTGGTGGATCTGGATTAATGTCTATTGGAATGGCTTACAGTGGCTGTAGCTCAAATTTTGCATTTACATTTATGTGCTTCGGTGCTACGCTAATGGGTGGTATTTCATCAGGATCATGGGCAAATTACATTGATTTGAGTCCAAATTATGCTAGTGTAATTTTTGGATTTTCCGGATTACTCGTCAATTGTACTGGTTTCATTTCTCCGATTTTTGTTGGCCTTTTGACCGATAAAAACGTCAGTAAATTCCAGTCTTCATTACTCCTTTATTTTAAGATTCAATTATTATTGTCTAATGATATTGATTAATTTAGTAGTGGAGAGGTAAAAAGGAGAAATAAAGCGCTTCGGTCCTCATTCTTTTTTGTACATAATGTAAAGAATCACAAAAAAAGATTGAAGCACAGTCGCCCTATGTCGCTCAGTTTCCGAGATATTATCCAATAATAAGTAGGGCCAGAGACGTCATTTGAATTCGAGTCTCTCTAAGTTGCTAAGCAGCTAAGATACTCGAATCAATTAAGAGATTTGATGATTGAATGACTGACATTTGTGAGAGTTCTCGCGTCCTTGAATTTTGAGGCGACCTCTGAATGAAAGTCTGAGGGGACCTTTGAGCGGAACTATGAGGGGAATTCCGAAGCGACCTCTGAGCAAAGCTCTGAACGGAATAACTAATATTATTAGACTGATCTAGTTTCCAAAGAATTTCTAAAATATTTTAAATGAATTATCAAAAAATGATCAATATTAATTTACATTATATCAAAGTGATAATACTGTTAATTTTTAACATAATCATTAAAATGAGAACAGTGTCAGTGTTCAGAGGTTATATTTTCATCATACAGCATGATCAAAGAGTTATTTTTAATCAAATTCCAAAGAACGAAGGTAAAAAAAAATATATTATGCAATAATTCTGGAAATATTTTGTGAAATTCTGTAAGCGTATTTTTTTAAAAAATGCAAATGAACTTGTTGATAAATAACAATGAGTATCCTGAAGAGGGACGTACAAAAGAAACGTTGATACGTAACATTCAAAACATCGTCTAGTCTTTTTTCAACGCAGCAAAGACCTACAAGGCCACCATTAGATATAATTCTTTGAACGGAACTCTGAGCGGAACTCGCAGCAAACTTTGCAATGCCTGAAAATTAATAAATGTCATCTTGACATTCCAAACTTCATCCAATCATCAAATTTATCTATTGATTCGAGTATGCCAGTTGCAACTTAGTGAGAGTCAAATTCAAATGAAGTCTCCGGCCCTAAGAATAAGTGACAGAAGAAAATACTTATTGTGTCCTCTCTCCACTATTGAATTTCCTCATTCGTTTGTGATGAATATCTCGGAAACTAATAGAAATACCCCCTTTCTGCCCTGAACTCTTCTCGTAATTTTGGAAATTTTCTACAGAAAAATCAGGTCTGACAACACATATCTCCATTAGTTTCCGAGATATTTTTGAAAAAAAATTAGGGAAAAAAATCGATTCAACTCTTCGCTATTGAATTCGAATACTTTTTTCAGCAAACGATTCATCAATGGAAAATCATCTTCTTTACCACTGCATTGATTCAGTGGGCTGGTTTCATCATTTATCTAATTTGGGGCTCTGGTGAGGAACAAGCTTGGAACGATGAAGAATTAGGAAATGATGATGATAACAGAACTGAGAGGATTAAATTAAGAAATCCTATGATTATCAGTTCCACCTAAGAGCCCGCCCGGGCTCCCCCAGAGAGATACAGGGATCTTCTCGTAGAGGGAAAGGGAAGGAGCTCGAACCAGAAGAGAAAGGAGGGGGTGGGGGGGGGGGGGGGGGGGGAGGAATAACTATTCTTCATTATCTATGCATCCGTTTAGTGATTGAGCTGCATAATTTATTTATTTTGGGCCACAGGTGATGACCAGCATTGGAATCATGATCAATCACGAAAACTCGATGATCCTGTGAGAGGAAAAATTGGATTGAATACTCGTTGATTGTTAGATTATGTTGAATTGTTGAAAATTTATAAATTTTTGTTGTTATTAACGAAGTTGTATTGATTGAATGACCAGTGATAATCTGATAACGTGTTATCAGTTGCATGATAATCTCTTCTATACAACGGTTTTCTCATTGGTGACCATTCTCTGTGAGTGCGTTCTTATGACTACGACCTACTTACTAGCACGCGTTCTCACGAGAGAACTCTCAGTTTCCTCTTACGTCTAATGGTGGTAGCACAGATTAACTCAAGTACGAAGGTACAAATTCTATTTCGTTAGTTTATGACCCAAACATTGTCGCTATTCGCATTTAACATTTCACTAAAGAGATTAATTCCAATCAAAATAAATAAGATAGAAATCGAACGCGAAAAAACATCGACCTTCCTTAGCGTGTCATACGATTCCAACCTAACCTGGAGTGCACACTCCGACATAATAACTAGTAAAGCCTAAGGTACTGCAGCTATCATAAAATACCTCATGAGGCGCTCGTTCAGAGACCAATCTCCTAATCTATAAGGCCCTTGTCAGACCAGTATTGGACTGGGGAAGCCAGGTGTCCATGGATGTAGCTAAGAGTCACCTGGAGCAATTAAACAGAGTACAGAACGCTCCTCTTCGTTCAGCCCTGGGCTTGATTAGAACAACAGTGATGAACACAGTCCTCCATCTAGCAGAGGAAGTGCAGCTTCAATTAAGATTTAAAGCTACACTGGACCGTACGATCCTGAGATGGTATGTGGTCAGAAAAAACCAGCTGCTTGGGAAAATGAACCCGCTGAACACTTTCACAACGAACAATAATTGCAGGAATAAAAAACCCTTCCCGGCCTGATCGATTTGGGATGAACTCCAGAACAAGAATCATCAGTTAGTGCAACATTGGGGTCAGATAGCGTACGAACTTCCGTACGAAGTATGGCACGACCAAAGTCAGGCAAGTGACAAGTCTATTCCAGACACCGGAGATAAACAGAATTCAGAAGACAAGGTTATCGTTCATCTCCGCCAGAACAACCCAGGATTAACAGCATGATCACAGACGCCTCTGAACAGCGGATCCATGGCCAAATAAGAGTAGGAATTGCATTCCACGACAGTAAACAGGAGACTACCAATCTCCAACAACTTCCAGAAGCAATGTTCCAAGCACCGTGGTATGTCAAAAGACACCAAATCATGGATAGCTGGATCATTACGGACTTGATGAAGACGGTTAGAGAAGTCAGAAAAACGGGCATCAATAATACTATCCACCCCACAGTTCTCGAAATCAAATCCCTGATGACGAGACTCATGAAGGAGGGCTACTAAGTCATGCTACAGTGGATGCCAGGGAAAAAAGGTCCGCTATCCCACAAAATCGATATTCTAGCAAAAGAGGCCTGCCTCAAAGAGGTAATGAGGAAATTGAAAATTCCGAAGGAGGCCCAAACAAAAAAATCAAAGAGAATACAAAGAAACTAGTCACTGAACAATTCCAGACTGATGGACTAAACAGGAGAGACTGACGGGGAAAACACCCTGGTTCCACTTGCTCAAACTAAGTCCGAGCCAATTCAGGAGGATCAATAGAATGCAAGCAGGACATACCAGATGTCGAGAACACCTATTCAGGACAAATTTGAGAGATTCAGCGCGGTGCGTATGTAGGGCAGCCACACAGTCAATGAGCCACATAGCCCTTGAATGCCTAATAGCTCAGGAGCAAGTAAGGAACTAACTGTTCAAGGACCAGCAAACCCCTTCGACATTCAGGAATTAAGCTTTTCTACGAATACGGCAACATTGATATCAATTGCTACTTTCTTGCTCAAGAAAGTACCAAAAAATTCAGCTGATGAGGATTGAGAGAGAGGGACGTCAAGAAGAGAAGAAGGGAAGTCCCACCACTGTGACAAGAAACATTAGTCTATCTAGAATATACCAGAGAAATAGGCAAGAAATTTATTTGTAGATGTTAATAGTCGAGGAAGATATGAGCGTTTCCAGTCGAGAGAGAAAAAGTATTAGAATATAAAAATAAAATAAACGGTATAGAAAAGAACAAAACCGGATCCTACAAGTCAGGTTCAACTGAGAACAAACAATTGTCAAGGTCTGATTTGAACCAGCTGCTAAGCCGTTAATATATAAAGAGTGAATTCATACCAGCTATCCTGCACGCCAGTCTTTCCCCCCTCACCAAGTGATGAGGAATAGGGCTAACGACTACAGCTCTAATCCAGGTTACATTGACTGAGCTCCCCGCTATCTCCTCTTTTTCTCCGGAGGAAAGAGACAAGAGACAACAGAGGACTCTCGCCAGCAGCCGATGTGGAATTTATGATTATGGGAATTAGTTGAATTACAAATCCACGATTATTAATTAACTTATAATAAAAAAAAATATATTAATATACTTATATTTATTATTTATCTCATAGTTTGAATGAACAATAGACTGTTGATCAAAATTGAATATAATGATGCACAAGAACGAAAATTGGCTTTCGCGGCTGCCGTTGAGGTAGAGAGCTTTTCTGACGTGAATAAGCCGGTGATGCAGACGGCGGCCGCACCACCACATCCACTCTCCCACCAGTGATTTGCTCGGAAGAGGAAGGGAACGTGACGTTTATTTTTCTGATGTACGTTTCGAGGGGCCTGTTCATCACCCCGGATCGCTTGTCATTGGATGCTGATGACGGTTTCTGCGATTGTTGATGCTGCTGCAATTGCTGATGCTGTTGCTGAGCTGGCTTATCGTCTGTCTTCGGGACGAATACTGGTTTTAGATTGTCGACTAAGACTGATTTCTCTCCATTGTTTATCAGAATGACGAAAACTCGGTCATTTACTCTTCTGACGGCCTTATGTGGACCAGTCTACGGTTGAAGAAGTGGTGGTCGAACTGCTGGTGCTCTGAGGGAGACGCGAGAGCATGTATATAACTTTCGGGAACGATGACACGGGACTTACAGTGGTGAGCAGTCGGTGTTGGTCTCACTTTCCTGATGTACTCACGGAAGTGTTCCGAAAAGATGCTGAGCCCTACTGGAAGATTCTCATCGATGAAAGGGTTCGCCTGGAATTCCGAGTCCTGTACCATATAGTAGTTGAGCTGGAGCGTCAAAATCTTGTTTAACTTGGTCAAGCTGTACGTAGACCCAATAGAACCGTTGGCAGAAGTTCTGGCCATAGTGTAGGAGACTGTCCAGCTTTTAGTGTACAGTGAAATCTCTCGATGATGCCATTGGATTGAGGTCTGTATGGCGTCGTGTGGATTTTCTAAGATTAAACCATGTTGATCGAGGCAGTGGATAGAGCTGACTCAAACTGACTGCCCTGATATGTGGTAATCTTGAGCGGAGTGTCAGATTGGCAGATCCAGTGTGAGTAGAAGTCATGAGCAACAGTTTTCGCTTCCTTTTCTTCAGGGCAACTACGATTGCCCACCTGGAGAACCTGTCAGTCATTGTGAGGCAGTACCGCACGTAGAAAAATTCTGATGGTGGTAGTGATGGCGCTCGGCTTCACAAATTTGCCGCTTTCATGGAGTTCTTTCCAATGGCAATTTTTCCATGGCGATTCTAGAACGCCATGGAAAGAATCACCATGGAAAGAGTCGCCATGGAAAAGAAAGCTATGAAAAAAGCTACGGAAAGAAAATAGACAGAATCGCCAATACAAAAAAAAGCCATGGAAAAAATCACCATGAGAAAATTGCAATGGAAGGAACTCCATGGAAAGCGGCAAATTTGTGATGGCGGTGGCCATGACGAGCGCCATGACCACCGCCATGGTGGCCGCCACCCGAATAGTATATGTAATGTTTTGGTAAGGGAAATTGAATAATTGATTACACTTTCTTTGTAACGAGACTCAATGATTTATTTGGATACAAATTGGAGTAATATTTACACGTGTCACAGTCATTCCAGTCGTGAAGGAAGAGCACGTGACTTCATGAAAATGGTGGAAACACTGACGTCACGTCTTCCGATTTGAATTAATACTTAAATCCTATTGCTCATACGTTGCAGTATACGTGTGTCTGAGCAAGAATCCAACCAGCCCCGAAATCTACATAATTGAGAGTTACATGAGGTTTTAAAGAAGTTCAGAAATAATAGAAATTGGTACATGGCGCAGCCGATAACCAAAAAAAAAAAACAACAAACTATTTCCAATCATTTTTTGTGGAGAATAAGAGGAGAATGATAATTCTATTTTATTTTCATTGATATTAGAATAATTTAGAGGCAATTATTCAATTCTGAAACTATTAGGTATTATTCGAATTTTCTGGAATTTCAAATGATTGACAACAATGGGGACATACTTCAGCATTGTTACAGTTTTTTCTTGATTTTTTTTGTGAAGATCGGTGTTCGAAGTTTGGAATTTTCGTATTCGGCGTCATCTGAGGGAATATCCATGATTACTTCTTGGAAAGAGAATTGATGATGGAAACGGATGTACATAAATTAGCAACAGTTGGTATTATTGCTGGTCCTGGATTGATAACTATTGGATTGGCATTTAGTGGGTGTTAGCCATCCATTGCATTTTTCTTCAGGCAAGCTGATAATTTGTCGTTTCAACCAATGACAAGCTTAGTTAAATACACTCTAAGTTATGTAAATTTTTTGTCGGAATCCTTTCGTAATAAAGTAGATGAGCCTGAGTGAAATTCTGTATACATTGTAACCCTCCCCGCCCTACATTTTCATTGGATAGAGAAGGCTGTTCAGAATCTGTAAAGTTCAAATCAATCCTCCCAGGGAGGCAATGCTTCCCTTGACGAGATATGTGGCCTAAATGTCAAGCAATGTGTGGTGCAGTTCGTCAATCTTTGTCTCTTTCTGTAATTTACATAGAAAATGATTATGAATGGCAATTTTCATTGAATAGAAGGAAGTTCACAGTTCACGGAAGTCAAATCGATTGATTCTTCGTTAGAACGTCAAGAACATTAGGAGGCGATGCCTCAGTCCCTCAGCTATGAAATCTGAAAGTACCAAAAATGCGTCTAATCACCCGCGTTGGGAGCCTAGTCTCACTACCATAAGAGAGATGAGCCCAAATAACTTAGCCATGTAATTGTTTTATTCATTCTCTGATTGGTCGAGAAAGAATCAATTATATTATAATGAGAGAGTGGAGAGACAATTGAAAAAATTTAATTGAGTACTCAATAAATAATGAATTATTGAAAACAAGGAAAATTGATATTTTGAAAACGATCTTATTTTTTTCTGTAAATATTTTTTTCGGTAAAGTAAGACCCTGACGACGCTATTCAGATCTTTGTTGTTTCTTGTTTTTTCAGCCGTATTATAAATAGCAGCTACGTAATCTATTGTCTGAATTGGTCGCTGGTAAACCAGAAAAACGGAAATGCGTTTGGTCGAAATGTATGGGTTGAGTCAAAACAAACTCAATCTCATACGATATTTGAAGACCTTGAATGTCATTAGAGCGCGCAATTTTTGTCAGATATGTGGAGATTGAGGGGATTTAACCACCTTCGGGTCAACCACTCCTATCAATTCGGAAATTCACACGATAAGAACGTGCACACGCAGAACATCGAGCGTGTGTGGAGGGACTTGAAGTCCGTGATCCCAAAGTACGGCGTGGGTGGTGAAAAAACTTGACGCAAAAATGTGTAAGTTTATTTTTAACCACATATTTAATTACGATGAACGTATTGAAGCCTTCTTCGAAGTTTTAGCAAAATTCCGCAATTCATATCAAAGTATAAAATCTTGTTTCATTTTGAACCGTAGGGTCAGTATGTATTGTTAATTCTAGTTGTTGGTCACACGTGAGGTCGTACAATATTGTGAATTACTGATTATTTGAGTAACTCAGTGTGTTAAATCCCCACATTAAATCAAATAATTATTTTGAATTTATAAAATGCTAATAGAAGATGCAGCAGTGGGTTTTTATTCACAATTTTTTCATCTAAATCCCAAGTGTCAAATAATAGGTTGTTGTGTTACGTTATTCTGCGAGGCTTATATACCACTGCCTCCACGAGGTAGCCTTGGGTTACGCCAAACGTGGTGGTTCACCAATTAGTTGTTTTCTTTCGATAAATTCCGCATTAATCTTTGAAAAAAATTTTGCTTTGGTATTCCAGTAGTTGTCATAGTTTAATTAGGATCCCCACTCTTCTTCCCTGTGAGTTATCGCTTGCTAGCTTGACCAATCGAGTAATAACAAATTTCCAAAAATAATCAATAATTTCCAACAAAACTGAACATTTAGTTGTTTGTCGTCGACAGAGTAGTACATTACCTTTCTTTCGAATGTATATCTTAGGAAGTGAGCGAGATAGGGCCTTTTTTTTCTAGTCCTGTTTGTAGATAATCCCAAATGCTACGAAAAAAAAATAAGACAAAATTGACTATGCTTTTTTCGCTTAATGGCTACTGACACTGCTTTTAGATTTATGCTTCATTATTGATAGCAAAGAGGAAAAGTGAACCCATCCTATAACAGGCATAAATCATGCCCTGAAAGGTGATAAGGCAGCGAGTACTAAAAAAATCGAATGTACCTACTGAGTGATGGATTTATGTGAAATGCTCAATTTCTCAAAGAATTTTATATTCACAATCATTTCTGCCTAGTTTATTTTTTCCTGAGAGTGAATTGAATACAGTATTCAACGATATTTCATCGAAACAAGGCGAAATGAAATGTAAAAAATATTCGGTTGATTACTGAAGTGGTAAAACGAAAAAGAAGTTTAGAGGGATTTGAGATGGTTTAATCACAAAATTTCGTAAAATAATTTCATAATCATCTAGTTTTACGGCTATAAATTTTTCACAGATTTCAATGGAATCGACCAGTTCAATTTTTCAGAATCAGTTGGAAAATGAGAATTTCTGATGAAAACTCATAAATTTTGATGGCGAATACATGAATCTACATGTTTTAACAATTTCCATCAAAACGTAACTCTCAACATTGAAAATCAATAATAACAGATGGCATAAAATGTTAAAATCCTTGAAAATCCTTCAGACGCTGACAAAATTTGTTATTTTCATCAGATCTCATAATTTCTTTATGAATTCCGATGAATTCGTCTCCATTATGCCATTATCCACTTTTGTTAAACTGACATGAATTCTTTCCTCGAAGATAACATCTCATGCAGAGCTGTACTTTATTGGATGATACTGATAGGCATTTGTCTCAATCACATGTTGAAAGCCGTTCAAAACATCGTGATACCTGCAATCGTTGAACATCCACTCAAACCTACATCAGAAGTGCAGTATGAAATATCAAACTCTACGAATCAAACTCCAATTGTTCATGATGATTCAATGAATGTAACTATAATTCATAAATTCACCTGGAGTGAGTATGAACAGGGTTTGATGTTGAGTTCCTACTTTTGGCTTCATCCATTTCTGGAGGTTCCTGGTAGTGTTTTAACTAGGAAATATGGCGCGAAATTCGTTTGTGGAACAGGATGGTTACTCTCAGCGCTATTGGGATATTTATTACCAATCGCAACGAAGCATCATCCATATACCAATATTTCTATTCGAGTTCTTCAGGGTGGTGTTGCAGTAAGAAAAAAGCTTTTTCATGAGTCAAATCCTGTGAATTTTCCTTTTTATCAGCTTTGAGGAATAACTATCGGTTGAATAAATCAACTCATGCTGCTTTATCGCTCCGCTAATGAATTTTTTTCCATTTTATGTTTTGATCATTTCTGCCGATGCATTTATCTTCAGAGAGAATCTCTGCTCGAATTTCGCTCAATGGAAATTCATTAGTCTCCTTTCACAATCTGAGGGAAAACGTCCTACTTTTTTTTTGCAGGGTATTGCTTTTCCATCTGTTCATAGTTTAACGGCTATATGGATTCCCCAGAATGAACGTGGTCAATTTATGAGTGCATACTTAGGTGAGTCGAAGAGAAAAAGCAGTATAAGAGGCATTTAACAATCTTTCAATCATTTTTCAAGCTTTTTTTTCGATTTCGTTTATTCTTGGATATGTTGCTGAAATGGCTCGAAAGTGTCCTCTCTCATGAAATGAAAAAGACTGTTTCGACAAATTTACAATCATTTCGAATTCGAAAAAAATCTGCAGCTGTCCACTCCACTCCGACTTAAAATACTCGTATATAGTTGAATATCAGTTTTGTAGCTCATCCCTGGCTCACCCGTTGTTGAGCTATTGATTGTTCGTCGTGTACCCATATCGATATGTCCATTCAGTCGATCTTTCATCGGTCAGTGGTCGATACGAATTATGAAATCTTTTGAGAAACAAAAATTATTGACAGAAATGTTTGTGCAATCACTGCCTGCTGAAGGTAATTTATTTCTTTTTCTCCAGAAATTTCAGAATTTGTATCGGTCATTGACCAATTGAAGATCAATTGAGTGAACATATCGATATAGGTAATAGACGGGTTCGCCAGGATGACCCTGAAGTTAGCAGAAAATTAGAGGATAATTGATTTTGATCGGGAATATCAGGCGCAGTAATGGCTCGATTTGAAAAATTCCGACTGTCGTGTGTTCTTCATGAGGAATCCTTCACACGATAGTCTCGCATTTTTCTCTAGACTAATTAGCGTTTTTCATATCCGCTAATTACTTGTTCATTTTTGGAGGAAATTAGTTGAAAGGGAATATCTCCGGACTGAGAGCACCTGAATGGGGGAGGGGGAAGAGAATACATGAATCGGGTGATTCTAAACACGACTATTTTTTTCTTTTTTTCATCATGTTGTCTGTTTTTTTTTAACTAGGAAATCTTTGTTCATTCATATCTCGCATAATGATGTTCCAAAGAAAAAAAAATGAAAATTCGCAGTTTTACCAATACTTTTTACGACTTTTCTTCAAATTGCCTTTTTGTTGATTGCTAATTTTGAAATTGTGGGAAAAAGTACGTAATTAATTCCAGATATAAACTTTGGGGAGGAATATCTGCTAACAAAATAATTCAATTAAACAAGCAGAAGCCTTACTCTCGGTGCGTTGTTTGCAAACCCCACTCCTTGTGCGACATTTAATATTTTGCCAATTCGATTGGCAAAATGCTTCCGAATGGAGTTCATCTATGGTGAATTGAATCACTACTCATATATCTCATTGCTCAAAAAGAACATTATTCTCGCAACAAGTACGCACTCATATATTCCTGCAAATATTGCTCCAGACTGTATCGATCTGTTCAGGATTCCATCTGCAATACTTGGGGAATCTACTTGAAACTCGAAATTTCAGCTCAGAATAATTAATTAAATTGCGATAATATCATATGGTACATAGAAAATTCAATATTGGAGGAAAATTCTGATCCTACGATGGAACACAAAAATTGACGTTCGGGTTCCAAATAGGATTTCTATTCTTTCTGATTGTCATCAGAATGAAAAAGTACTCATCTTGTAGGGAAAATTGTCTACTTTTGAATGGTGAAATAAAAAATAGTAGTGTTCTTAGGGAGAAAGCTAAGAAAACCCGTGATTTTTGAAAAAACTAATTTATCGAACTTCCTCACGAGAGACTTCTTCTGAAAAATCTGAAATTATCACCATTTGTGAGGCTCATTGGGATAAATCTTTCAAGCTGAACTTGGATGTAATCGCTTGGATAGTTTTTGAAATATAACCTCTTTTCATAAAATGGTTTTTGGCCAATATCTTAGAAACTACTGAAGCGATTTCGCTCAGTTTCAATATCAAACTTTTCGCTCATTAGATGCACAAACTGACGAAATTTGAAGTCTCTAACTCAAATAGTTTTTGAGCTATCGTGTATAATAAATTCAGAATAAAAAACACTGCAATTGACATTATCTGCAAATGAAAAATCTGAGCAAATTTTACCCCGAGTGAAAATTGTGAGTTTAAATGAGATGTATTGCATCGCTGAGAGTGGGGGCTGTAAATCAATTTTTCGCGGAGAAAAGTCGAAAAAACCATTTTTCGAAAATTTGAGTTTTCTTGAAAAGTACTCAACCGATTTCGCTCAAATTTCACTGACAGCAATTTGCATGGGGAGGGGAAGTGAAGCAGTCAACGGGACATTTTGAACTGGTCACGGGACCAATGAGTGGAGCAGGAAAAGAGCGTAGCGCGAACACGAAAAGACTCTCTGGACACTCGGTATCTAGCTTCTAGAAGCGTTTTCCTGAATGTCAGCTTTTAGCGATCGTTAATAATATATTGTGTAACGAAACGTATCTTTTGGAATAAACATTGAAGTAAAGAGTAATTAATGTGTTCCGTAATTAATTACCCCAACCACTTCAAATTGGTGACCCGGTACGTTTCTTTTGAACAATAAAAAGTGAACAATAAGTGAAAATTAAAGTTTTCAGTGCCTTATTCAAGTGAGAACTCTTCCTTGATAAGTGACATTTTTTTCTGTGTAGTGAGCCCCGTGAATAAAAAAACATAAACAGTTAATAAAAAACAATTAGTGTAAAAACTTAAAATTAAGTGACTAGAATTAAGACTAGAGTTAAGACTAAAATTAAGTGACTAGATTAAGTGAATTTAGACTAAGTTAAAAACTTTTTTAAAAAACAGTATTTCGCGGGTGAAATAAATTTAAAAAAGACAATTAAAACATTTAAAATTAATTTGTGGAGAATAAAATTATTCTCGCAGAATAAATTTTAAGAGATAAAAACGGGCAGTTTCCGGGAAAATCGATAAAATTTCTCGAAACAAGTCAACAAGGTCATTCAATAAATACAAAGAAAATTAAACCGTGAGATAAAATTCACAGAAAATAAGATTAATTCACTGAAAATAAATCCAGAGATAAAATTCGCTGGAAATAAAATTCAAGAGAGAAGTAAAGTAAAATTAAAGTGAGAAATAAAATAAAATGAAAAAAGAGGAAGAATTAAAATAAGAAACATTGAAAATTCGAAATAAAGTGACAGGTCTTTAAACTCAGCTGACTGAGTGACGTCACTGAGAAATAATAAATTTTATTTCTCCGTTTCAATTACATTTTTTTTTTAATTTTTCTAACTTTTACAATGAAATAATTTTTCTTTCTTTTTCCAACATACCTCCAAAACCCGTAACCGAGCGAGAACTGCTGGAGCTCCAAGAGACGCTGAAAGACCAAAAGAAGATCCAGGAAGAGCAGGAGGCGCTCCTGGAGCAAAGAGAGAAACAACTCGCTGAGCACAAGAAGTTGCTGTCCCAGTACAAGCAACTCGTTCAGCAACAGCAGAATCTCCAAACAGGGAATAATTCAGCCGACCAAACGATCCAGGTTGAGGACAAACAAAAACCACGAGTCAAGATACAGCCCTTCAACGAGGAGAAGCCAAGGCTGTGGCTTGCTCAAATTGAGTTACAATTTGACCAAGTTGCGATTGTCACGGAACAGGAGAAGTTCCGGGCGGTCGCCCCCCATATTGAGACGAAAATAGCAGCAGAAGTGGAGTCCTTGATTCTCAATCCGGACGCACGTACCCCTTATACTAATTTAAAAGCCGCCATAATAAAATGTTTTTCCGCTTCAGAAGAGTCCAGGATGCAACAGCTCCTGACCAGAGAAACTTTAGGCGATAGGAAGCCGTTGCAACATCTTCGCTATCTTCAAGGCCTGGTACCGGAAATATCTGACATGAAGATCCTGAGGACTCAGTGGATGAATCACCTGCCCACGCACATACGGACGTGTTTGACAGTGTTGGATCAGGCTGAAATTGCTGAAGTGGCGGACCGCATGATGGAGATCCAGTCACTGAACATCACGGCCGCCGTTCAGCAACAACTGGCAACAGCTTCAGGTTCGTCAACAACTGACACACTGTTAACACAATTGATTTCAGAGATTCAGAAGCTCTCAACGGATCATCGCAGGTCATCCAGCAGAGGAAGGAAAAAAGGACATAGCAAATCGAGATCAAGAAGTCGCGGCCCAAATTGGTTATGCCATTACCATTTTAAATTTGGAGCCAATGCGCGTTGTTGCAGGAATCCTTGTGCCTGGAAGAAGGAACAGAATGAGCAACAGCCGAAGCATCAGCATGAGCAACAAAAAAACTAGTTTGTGAGTCGATGAAGACGGCAGTTGACTCACAAACCTCGTCGAGCCGCATTTTTATTGTTGATCACAGCACCAACAGACGTTTCCTCATCGATACGGGATCTGACGTCTCAGTTCTGCCTCCAGGCAACAACAAAAAGCCCAGACCCAGCGAGTATCGTCTGTTGGCCGCGAATAATACGGCAATCGACACTTACGGAACAGAGCTCATCTCGGTAAACCTAAACCTCAGGAGAGACTTCACCTGGCGCTTCATTGTAGCACAAGTTTCTTCTCCAATCATCGGAGCAGACTTTCTGAGTCACCACGGACTACTGGTGGACCTGAAAAACGGTTGTTCACGAGACGGAACAACGGGACTACAGACGAGAGGCTCTTTTAGCTCCTCAAGCGTCTCTTCCGTCAAGGTCGTGCAGATCCAGGACAACTCGGTCTATTAGGAGTTGCTGAAGAGGTTCCCGGAGATCACTAAGCCTGGTGGCACGTTGTGTTCGTCCAACCACTCAACAATGCATCACATTAAGACGACTCCAGGACCTCCAGTAGCATGTCAGGCACGTAGACTACCTCCTGGAAAACTATTAATCACACAAAATGAATTTCAGAAGATGCTGCAACTCGGAATCGCCAGGAGGTCTTCCAGTCCATGGTCGTCACCTCTCCACCTAGCACCGAAGGAGGGTGGAACCTGGAGACCATGCGGGGATTATAGACGGTTGAACGAACGAACAGTTCCTGATAAATACCCGGTCCGATTCCTCGAGGATTTCACATCGAATCTAGCTGGAACAACGAAGTTCTCCGCGATAGATCTGGAAAGAGCCTTCAACCAGATTCCTGTTGCCCCAGACGACATCGAGAAGACGGGTATTATAACACTGTTCGGACTGTACGAGTTCCCCCAGATGACCTTTGACCTTCGCAACGTGGCCCAAACTTTTCAGAGGTTCATCGATGAGGTCACACGAGATCTACCGTATGTATACGCCTATATTGATGACCTTCTAATTGCTTCTGAATCACAGGAACAGCACCTGGAACACCTGGAAACAGTATTTAACCGCCTGAAGAACGTAGGACTGGTGGTAAATACTGAAAAGACCGTCCTGGGCCAAGATGAGGTCCTATTCCTGGGCCACATAGTGAATAAACACGGCATCAAGCCTAACCCTGAAAAGATCCAGGTGATCAACGAATTCCCGGCGCCAAAAACGATCAAAGACCTTCGTCGTTTCCTGGGGATGCTAAACTTCTACCGGAAACACATCCAAGCAGCAGCATCACTATTAGCTCCACTCAACGCACCTCTTCAAGGAGCTGATCTCCACAGCAAGAAGCCGATTGAGTGGAACCAACAGCTAGAAAAGGCCTTCAAAGAAGCGAAAGATGCCCTAGCATCGGCAACGCTTCTAGCCCACCCGAAGCACAACGTGCAATGGGGAATATTTGCTGACGCTTCTGGTGAAGCCATGGGTGCTGTTCTCCAACAATGGGTGGACAATCAATGGCAACCCTTGGCGTTCTTCAGCAAGAAGTTCCGTGAATCATCGAGGAATACTTCGCCTTCCGATCGGGAGCTGGAAGCAGTTCACCAGGCGGTGAAGCACTTCCGGAACTTCATTGAAGGACGCCAGGTGACCATCTTCACAGACCACAAGCCACTTATTCACTCGTTCTCCAAGAAGAACGAGGACATACTACCAGTCAGACGAACCAGGCTCAACTTCATCAGTCAGTTTACAACTGATGTCCAACATATAGCTGGTGCTGACAACCAAGTGGCAGATTCTTTATCAAGGGTCGAAGCAATATCACCTGCTGTGGATCACAGGGATATTGCCTTCGAACAGGCTAGAGACGACCAACTTCAGCAGCTTCTTCGTTCCAAAGAACATCGGCTGGATCTCCAGTTCATCGAGCATCCAGATTCTAGGATCGGCCTTCATTGTGATGTGTCACTTGGATCACCGAGGCCATACGTCCCAGAACCTCTACGAAGAAGGGTTTTTCTGTCGCTGCACAACCTGGCGCATCCAGGAACACGGGCATCACTTCGCCTGGTAGCAGCACGATTCGTCTGGCCAAACCTGAGGAAAGGCTGCAAGCTGTGGGCTCAAACTTGCCTTCAGTGCCAAAGAAGCAAGATCCAACGACACACTAGAGCTCCAGTGGCAGAATTTCAACTCCCTTCAGCTCGTTTCGAGCATATCCACATGGATTTGGTAACTTTACCACCTTCTAAAGGTTACTCATGCTGCCTTACTATTGTTGACAGGCTTACCAGATTCCCGATGGCAATACCGCTGACAAATCAGTCAGCCCCAGCAGTTGCAGAGGACTTTCTCCACCACTGGATAACAATCTTCGGGATGCCGGCCAGGATCACCCCTGACCAAGGTGCCCAGTTCAACGCACATCTCTTCCAGCAGCTGACGAAGCTCCTGGGAGTTCGGCACATAACTACCACCACGTATCATCCGCAGAGTAACGGCCTGGTCGAACGGATGTTCCGGCAGCTGGAAGGGGCACTCAGGGCACATGGAGAATCCTGGTACGATGCTCTGCCAGTGGTTCTCCTGGCATGAGGGCTGTCTATAAGGAAGACATCAATACTTCACCAGCGGAACTCGTCTTCGGCGAACCTCTTCGTCTCCCTGGTGAGTTTATTTTACCTTCTCCTCATCAGCAACCAGCACAGCAGCTCGTGCGGACTCTGAGGGAGACATTCCCGCAGTTGGCACCACAGACAGCGTCCAGACATGGCCAAAAGCCGACATTTGTGCCACAACAGCTGGAAAATGCAACGCACGTCTTCCTGCGCAATGACCTGTACCAGGGTGCACTGATACCACCATACACTCGGCCACACGAGGTTATTGAGCGAAGAGCGGAGACGTTCAAGGTCTTGGTGAATGGTGATGAGACCTGGGTATCAATCGACAGGTTGATACCAGCTTTCATTCTCCCTGGAGAAGCAGTGGACGTCCCGGTTCATCGGCCAAGACCACCAGCAGGAACCTCAAGGGCTGGTGATGGAGTCGCTGGACCTTCTACGGGATACGCTGGCCAATACCAGGACCGGCAAGCAAATCCGCTGCCAAGAGGACGGCCAAGAAAAAACGTCGCTATCAATGACGTCGTTTTACGCCCCTATTATGAGCCGTAAAAATTTTTCAATTTTCACTTCGAGTAGCTTCAAGTAACTTCAAGATCTTGAATTTCAAATTTAATTAGTATTAAAACCAAATATTTCTATGTAAATATATAAAAAGCTTTAATTAGTATGTAAGTTAGTTTTAAGGATACCGGAAATTCAGGAAGAAGTATAACCATACTTCTCCAAAGTGGGGGAGGTTTGAAGCAGTCAACGGGACATTTTGAACTGGTCACGGGACCAATCCAGTTGACCAATGAGTGGACCAGGGAAAGAGCGTAGCGCGAACACGAAAAGACTCTCTGGACACTCGGTATCTAGCTCTCGCGGTATTCAGAAGCGTTTTCCTGAATGTCAGCTTTTAGCGATCGTTAATAATATATTGTGTAACGAAACTTATCTTTTGGAATAAACATTGAAGTGAAGAGTAATTAATGTGTTCCGTAATTAATTACCCCAACCACTTCAGAAGTACTGTTGAATTTTCAGCCCACCAAGTATTACCGTTAAAATCTCGAAATCGAAAAAAATCGCGTTTACAATGCTTCCGTTCGGAAGCAAAAACTGGAAATACCTGGGTCTCCCATTCATTCAGCACTTATCGCGAATCTCCTCACTCCTCCCTCGAATCTATAAAAGCTCTAAATATTCGTTGTTCATTTATAATCCTAGAGTTCACAGGAAATTAGATGAAAATTCATTTCGATTTGGGATATCAAGGGGAATAATGCCTTGATTCAAAAAATGCAACCGGTTGTGTTTTTGGGAGAAAATCTTGATGGAAACCAGTATATTCACCTAGTATTGGATAATTTTTAGAGAAAATTAATCTTTAGCACAAATTTTGGACAGGGAAATGGCAATGAGGCTGTACCAGCTGGGTAATGATGAAGAAGGAATTTATTTCTATTTCGCATGTTCTAACTTAAACTTGGAGCATAAGGCACAACTGAACATAAAAAAATGGCTCGAAATTTCGTTTTTAGTTTTCCCTAAGTGTCTTAAGCAAGTAAATTCAGCCCATCGACCACATGTGTAACATAAAACCCAAGTTTCACCTCCCACCTTCAGCTGCTTTCGCCCACAATATATACAATAATCCTAATTCCTCATAATACCACCCTAATTACCCATAAGAATGAGCACATAGTGAATACATCAGCAGAAATTCATTTCAAGTTAGAAAAAATTGAGAACGAAAAACATTCAAAAGCTGGCAGATTTATTGCTGAGAATCAAAACCGGATGGTAGTAGCTCTGCAGGGACTTAACTCACCATCTCCAAAGGTTAATAAAAAAAGACCACGAAGAGAGTAAATGAAGCTGATAACTCAAATTCCGAGGAGTACTGGAACCGTGCTCCACAAAAAGGCAACAAATCCCGAACCACTCATCGAGAGGCTTCAACATTGAAAAAATTAGCGGAAATCAATCAGCAAGCTGTTCTTCAATTCCACACTAATGGAACAGTTGCAAATGCCAACTATTATCATGCTTCTGACTTAGAACTTATGACTTTCGTAGCTTGCACGAACGACCTGTCAGACCGCTACAAATTTCTGGAATCGATGCGAGAAGATTATGGAACATTATTTGATCGGGCTTGGCTTTCAAATTTTTTAATTGATTATTATGGAAATGCTCTAATTCGAGTACTGGGGCGACATGATAATGTATCATATCTGTTATGTGAGAGGACTCTATTCACTATCCGTTTTCACTGGAAAAAAAGTACCAGCAAACTTCTACCAATCATTGAGGAAGCAATAGAAAAATAAATCGATGATATTGCTGCCAATGATTGAAAATCAAAATCATTGGCTTCTGATATTCGTAGAGGTTGAAACATCACGAATTTACAATCTCGATTCTGGAAAACGCCATAATTCAAAGAGAAATACAGGATCAGCATATGTCAAGAACTTCTCGGAGTGCTACAAAAAGGTAAGAATTTGAGGAATATGAACATACAGTTTGAGCTTATATATCATTTGGACAAAATGCTTGGAAAATGAAAAAAAAATACTATTGACTATCTTAATTGTCACAGGTTTTCCCGAAATCACGAAAAGACTGGACCTTGGGACAGTGCAAATATCCACTCCAAAATGATGGATACAATTGTGGAGTTTTCCTGTTGCATTACATCGAAGAGATTCTGCGTGGGAGAATCTCTTCAATTCTACCATTAAATGCTGATATGAAAAGAGAAGAATTGAAACGGAATTGTTCAACTCTGTTATAGATCTTCCAAGCATTGTATATATTGTGGGCAAAAGCAGCTGAAGGTGGGAGGTAGAACTTGGGTTTTTGTTACACATGTGGTCGATGGGCTGAATTTACTTGCTTAAGACACTTAGGGAAAACTAAAAACGAAATTTTGAGCCATTTTTTAATGTTCAATCGTGCCTTATGCTCCAAGTTTGAGTTAGAACATGCGAAATAGAAATAAATTCATTCTTCATCATTACCCAGCTGGTACAGCCTCATTGCCATTTCCCTGTCCAAAATTTGTGCTGAAGATTAATTTTCTCTGAAAATTATCCAATACTAGGTGAATATACTGGTTCTCATCAAGGTTTTCTCCCGAAAACATAACCGGTTGCATTTTTTGAATCAAGGGATTATTCCCCTTGATATCCCAAATCGAAATGAATTTTCATCTAATATCCTGCAAACTCTAGGATTATGAAAAAACAACGAATATTTAGAGCTTTTATAGATTTGAGGGAGGAGTAAGGAGATTCGCGATGAGTGCTGAATGAATGGGAGATCCAGGTATTTCCAGTTTTTTAATTGAATTATTTTGTTAGCAGATATTCCTCTCCAAAGTTTATATCTGGAATTAATCACGTACTTTTTCCCACAATTTCAAAATTAGCAATCAACAAAAAGGCAATTTGAAAAAAAGTCGTAAAAAGTATTGGTAAAACTGCGAATTTTCATTTTTTTTTCTTCTTTGGAACATTATTATGCGAGATATGAATGAACAACGATTTCCTTGTTAAAAAAAAAACAGGCAAGATGATGAAAAAAAAAATAGTCGTGTTTAGAATCACCCGATTGATGTATTCTCTTCCCCCTCCCCCATTCAGGTGCTCTCAGTCCGGAGATATTCCCTTTCAATTAATTTCCTTCAAAAATGAACAAGTAATTAGTGGATATGAAAAAAGCTGATTAGTCTAGAAGAAAATGAGAGACTATCGTGTGAAGAATTTCCCCTGAAGAACACACGACAGTCGGAATTTTTCAAATCGAGCCATTATTGCGCCTGATATTCCCGATCAAAATCAATTATCCTCTAATTTTCTGCTAACTTCAGAGTCATTCGCCAGGGCTAACAACAAGAAAGAGACTCTGAGCACAGTCCGTGGCATGAAAATCGGTAGACTTAGCTGTATAACCAGCCACACAAGCAGCGCAAATAGCGAACAAACCAGTGATTCAATTCAAAATTGAAGGAAGATTCTCGAAGTGACCAAAATTTTTTCCGTGAACGGGAATCGTTCCGTTCACGGCAAAGATCCGTTGATGGATATCTTCCACGCGTAAAATGGGTTCCGAAAACGTAAAGATTCCGTCCGTGAGTCGTTGCATTGTCACTCATTTCTCATAGTCTGACAGGTCATTTTCCCGTGCAATTAATACTCAATTATTAAAAATCATCATTTTCAATATAAAAATAAGTGAATAAAAATAAATACGTGAATAAACCACAAAAAAATAACGATGGAAACAAAGAAAAAAAATCTTTGAAAAGGGTCTAGTGGCACGTTAAACATTCGGGGATAATGAACTTCATGTATCTGAAGGTAATTCAAAAGATCGAGATAAATGTATCGGTGGAAAAAATCCATAATTTAAAAAAAAACTAATACAGCGAATGAAAGAAACACTAATTTGAGGTTAGTGATTTGACAGATACACAATATGATTTTCACCGCACTACTCACGGACGCAATCTTTCCGTTTGAGGAACCCATTTCATGCGTGGAAGATTTCCGTTAACGAATCTTTTCCGTGAACGGAACGATTTCCGTTCACGAAAAAATTTTTGGTCGCTTCGAGAATCGAGGCCCTGTTTAGATTACTCCAATCTATGAAGAAGACAACCCTGACATGTAAGTCGAGCACTCTTAATAGAGGCTATCGAAGAATATTTCATTGTTTATTATAATGATTATTGAATTTCAACAATCAATTCAGGAAATCAGATACGACGATCTTGCTCTTATCCTCTTTCACAACTTTTAGAATATTCTACAGAAACAGTCCATAGTGAAACCTCCCTATCTTGCATAGTTTCCGAGATATTCTCAAACAGAGAAAGAACGACTCGTCACGTTTCACCTCAATCATCGGATTACTTCAATCAATTATTCATTCGTTTCTCAGGCACAGTGATTGGAATAATCATAACTTATGTAATTGCCGGACATCTGATACTATATTGGGGCTGGGAAGCCGTCTACTACACAATTTCATCAGCTGGTGTTCTATGGTGGATTTTTTGGTTCTTCTTTGTCTACGATTCACCCATTCAACATCCAAGGATAACGGAAAAAGAGAGGAGATACATCCTTGACAATATCGGAGAATCAACAGGAATTAATCATAAAAAAACATCAATTCCTTGGAAAAAAATATTTACCTCGGCTCCATTGTGGGCAACTATAATCAGCAATTTGACTGCTGGATGGGGATACTATATCCTAGCTATCCAAGGACCAAGTTATTTGACTTTTGTCCATGGCTGGAACATAAAAAAAGTAATTGCAATAAATATCAAGTGTTTACCTTTTTTTTAAAAAGGCCTTTACGTCTGTTTTTTGAGACAAAAAGCTGCCTTAGAATATAACTGCGTAGTATCCTTTCTTCTTCTGCAAAAAAACAGGCGCTTCTTTACGATTCAAACCAAAAACCTAGAGGGGCGTAGAACTGAGATGCATAGTTGTGCGCTCACTATAGTGGAACCTCTATCATTTTTACATCCGAGATATTCCACCGCCCCTGTAGAGCAGAGAAAGAGCGTCCTCCACGCTCAATCATTATTCGTTGTCGCTCTTTCATCTATAGCTGCCTCTGTTTTCTTGCTCATACGGAGACGTGTATGGAATGCTGGAGACACATATATATGAAAGAGTCAACAATAATAATATTACCGTTGAAGAGAGAGCGATGTGTCTTCTCTCATTCTCGCGCTGACGGAGTGGGGACGCAGAAACTGAGTCGGAATCTCCATTATTTTCCAAATCTGAGCCTCGTGCGAGGAAAATGCTGGAGATTTCACTGTATGCTCGCTCGCAAATAGTGATATATATTGAAATGGAAGTGATCTTTTGAGGCCATATCAGGAATTTCCCGATAGAAAAGAAAATGTGAAGAATCATATTTTTTTTTCTAAGGAAACATAAGTCAAAATTCGTTTCTGAGAAAAAAACTAATGTAGAAATCTTTAATGTAGAAAAATATTTCTAGATACATCAGAACTATGCTGATTTTGTGATGAAACACTCATATGAATGCAGGTACTCTGGCGTAGTTTTGATGTATTGAGTTGGAATTAGTGACATTTTACAATTGAATGACGATGACTTACGTTGACCACTTTGATGCACTTGAGTGTAACTTGAACGTAATTTAGCCTCCTTGCCCCTCCCCTCCCATCGCGTTTTTGCCACAAATTCACGTTTTTAATTGATTCCTCTCTTAATTATATGCTTGAAAATAACCCATCATAACTGTTATTCTAATTTCCTAAAAAACGAAGTGAATGAAAAAAAAAGAATTCGGTTCAGTAGTTCTCGAAATACTCCAAGCGGTCACCCATTCAAGTACTGACCAGATCCAATGCTGCTTAACTTCTGTGACCGCCTGGAGATTCCTCGTTGTCTGCTGCTAACCTGGAACACATAACTTCTGCAATTCTAATTGAGCTCAAATATGCATGGCATATTTATACTACGATCTTCCAAAGAAATGATTGACAGTTGCTGTCAATTTTTTTCAAATGACTATCGAGAATTGATTTTGAAAAATCAATAGCAAAATATGTTGACGATTTTTTTTTCGCTCCATTTCTTTTGGGAAATTATAATTTTCCCTCAAACTCTCAAATTTCCTTTCAAATTCTAATTTTTTCCGGATTTTATTATTTCATTTCAATCTCAAATTTCAATTAAGGATAAGTGGGGTGAAATGGACAGGAGAATAAATCCGTTGGAGATAGATTTTTCTGATAATAGCATTGAAAACCTGAGGAAGCATTAGGTTAACAATAAGTCCCACAATTTTTTTTTTTTTTTTTTGAAAATTCGAATTTTTTGACTCATTATTTGAAAATATGCCACTTTCTATTTTTAGAAAAATTCAGTTTTTTCGAATACCTCCGATTCTATTGGTCATAGCTTGGAAATTCCGAATGGAGGTGAAAAGTGACATCATGTGATATGATTTTATTGGATTCACCAGTGAAAAATAGCTATACTTGAAGTATTTATGAGCATTTTTATGAAAATCTGTTTTTTTTCATGAATACTTTGAAAATCGATGTTTGCAAATTGACATAAATTTAACTCCATAAATTACTCCATAAATCATTCGCAAATGATCTAACTTTCCACCTCCATTCAGAATTTCCACTCTACGCTCAATGAAACTCATGAGATTTCACAATTTTTTTTTGTTTTAAATTTTGTCTTTGATCTTGACCAAAAAGGAAATTTTTTTACCAATGACAAAAAATCATTTCTGACAGATGAATTCCACTCCAAATTTCTCTCACTTCCCACTGGTCTTACGAATAATAATAAATTCTTAATATTTTCACTAATTTCAAATTTTTTTCATAATGTTGACATAAAAACTCAAACGTTCTACCCCACCTTTTCCCCTCTCCTATCTTTCTCCCTCTCTTTTTTTTCTCCTCCCTTAATTTCATGAATTTTAAAAATACAAAAATACCAAGTATCAAGATGATGCCAGCTCAAGAATTGGTTAGGTAATCGTCACAAGTATAAAGTATTCTAGCACTGAGTATACTTTATACTTCCCATGAGCATATTCGGGATTAAGCTGATATACTTATCAGAAGACTATTTCATACTCCTGACGAGTATAAACAGTTACTCAATCCAAGATTTTTCGATGTACTGGCTGCAAGTACTATTTCTACTTGCCATGAGTATATTTTTTTAGAGTGCACGGTGAGAAGCGTCTTGGGAGGAATCACCATGCAAAAAAATGCCATGGAAAGAATCGCTATGAAAAAATGGCCATGGGAAAGTACTCCATAAAAAGCGACAAATTTCTGATGGCGGCGTCATGGTCACTGTAATGGCCCGCACCATGGCAGCCGGCATCAGAATTTTCTTGCTTGAATCAACCCTAATGTATATCGAGATGCATCGATTCCGACATCGATCATCTGGATCGCATTATTGATTGATGAGAAAACGTAAACAAACACACACATACTCAAGCTCACTCGCACAGACATACAGACATCATCCTAAAAACTATCAGAAAATGTTGTGGAGGTCTCAAAACGTGAAGATCAATCGAAAGATCACTTTTTCATTTTTGGGGCAAATACATAAACTTTCCTTATGGAGAAGTTAAGGAGGGCAGAAATTTCCCAAAGTCCAATAATTTGTAATTTTATTTTCAGACAGGTATACTAGCAGGTCTTCCACTTTTTCTCAGCTTTCTATTTGCTGTTTCTTCTGGGAGAATATCCGATTGGCTGATCAACACTGGAAAAATGAATCGAACTAATGCTCGTAAATTTGCAACATTTTTCCATACTGGTGGATCTGGATTAATGTCTATTGGCATGGCTTACAGTGGTCATAGTTCAAATCTTGCATTTACATTCATGTGCTTTGGTGCTACACTACTGGGTACTATTCCATGCGGATCATGGGCAAATTACATTGATTTGAGTCCAAATTATGCTGGTATAATTTTCGGATTGTCTGGATTACTCGTCAATTGTGCTGGTTTCATTTCCCCGATCTTCGTCGGCCTCTTGACCAATAAAAACGTCAGTAAATTCAATTTTTTTTTTTCGATTGCTCAATAACAAAGAGGTGAAAGGGAGAAATGAGGAGCTTCCCCTCGTGGAAATCGAGGTGTCAGATTCTGTAGAAAAATGACAGACGCTGCAGAATTCTGTAGAAATACATCAAAACTGGCTGACAATTTGTGTTAGATTTCGTCAAAAGTCGGTCAGAATCGGATATATATCGATCATATTTGACACTTTCCATCAAAAGCTGACGATTTCTATCCGTAAATTGGAACAAGCAGGTCAGAAAAAACGGTTATTCAGAAAAAACATGTCATAATTCGATAAATTATCGAAGAATCTGCCATGATCTGTCATAATTTGGGTGTAAATAGGCATGGCAAATTTGTCAAAAAATGTCATAATCTGAAATATTTTTACAGAATCTATCATAAAATATCATACTTTGATGTTTTTTTTGTATATTAATTGGGAAAATAATTTTACTGTGGTGTATTGACTTTTGCTGTCAAAATATGAAAATGTTTCACCATTAATTGGGACATCATCATATTTTATTAAACTTTCCCTTAGAAAATTGTATGATAATTTAGCACTCCACTAGGGATGCTATCAACGGGTATTATTTTTTCGTCATATGGGAAGCACCCACACGAATAGCATCAAAAATGCGGTGATTTAGTTGCCTAACACGATCCTTGCACGATCGAATTGTCACAGAAAACTTGCTCGCCCGTTTGAATTTATGATTTTTAAAATGATAGTGGACTTGCGGACTAGTTTTCTATGATGCGCGTTCTAGCGGCGCTTTCAGAACTACCGATTTCACTCATACACATAGCATTATATGACATATTATGATGCTTAGAAGATGACATAATCTGTCATGATTTGACATTATATATTCCATTCTATCACTTTTCATCATGATTCTACATTTTCCAACATGCCTCCAAGAATTACTGTTTGTCCGATATGAAATTATATGACATATTATGATAGAAAATATTTAACGAAATTTGAAATATGCTGACATTATCCCCAATTTTTTCTCATTAATCGTCCGATTCTGACATTTTATGAAACATCATGAAATGGTGAAAAATCACAGAGGAAGAAAGGTCATATTATGGCGAAGTTTGTCATTTTCCGACATATTTGAACGTTATATGATATGGTAAAAAATGTCATAAAGCGACAATAAAAGTTTGTATTTTCATGTGAATAAATGACATTTTTGGCCATGATGATGACATAAAGAGTCAAATAATGACAATATATGTCATCCAATCGATTTCTCATAATACGACATTCTCCCTCAAAATTCGTCATAAGAATTTTGACGAAACTTGAAGAATTACGTCGAATTGTATAGTATTCTCTCATTATCTGTAATATTTCTCATTTTATCACATTTTTTGACATTGTTTGACATTATTTGTCACAATCTGCCGAAGCGATTTCCACGACGGTCAGCCCTCTATTTTTGCAAATAATTTCAAGAGCTACAAAAAGAGATTGAAGCCAAATCGATCTATCTTGCTTATTTTCCCAGATATTCTTCGAAAGTGAAGAATCAAAAAATGGACTTATTCTCTCAATTCTACACCATTGAATTTCCTTTTTCATTTGTGATTTTTTTGCAACTCTTAAGATTTCCCACAAAAAAATAAGGGCAGAAAACGCGTATCTGCATTACTTCTCGAGATATTTTTGAAAGAGGATGACGTAACACCGTCGCTTTGTCCTTTTTTTATCTCTTCGCTACTGAACTCAAATATTTTCTTGCAGCAAACGATTCATCAATGGAAACTCATCTTCTTGACTACTGCATTGATGCAGTGGTCTGGTTTTATTATTTATGTAATTTGGGGCTCTGGTGAGGAACAAGCTTGGAACATTGAAGAATCAGAAAGTGATGATGATAGCAGACATGAAAAGATTGGATTGAAAAATTCTACGATCATCGGTTCCAGCCGAAAATAAAACTTTTTTTTCAATTTCAGCGAGTATAGCTGTAATGTATGAGGCATAAAAATAACTTCAAACATCAATCTCTTTCATAGTAGTTTATTTACTATTGTGCACACTAGTACCTTTGGTGAATGCCGGGCAAGGAGAGAGGGCGAAGCGACCGATGTCGCGAGCTAAATGATCAAATGAAAACAAGTGGGTAACTGTTTGTGGACACGATAATAAAAAGAAATAGAAAATTACAAAATAATATAATGCGTGTGAACTTAAAAATATCAATTAGTCTTTTTGTCACTTTTTTTTTTAAACGATGCGTCAGGAACTGTTCCGAACAAAAGAAAACCAATACTAACGAAAAGAAAATAAACAATGAACATTAACCGTTTGGCTTCTTATTGTTTGTGAAAATAATCAAAAATAAAATCACAATAATGGCTCAGATTACAGAGTAATTATAGATCAAGAATTTCTCTCTTTTTAATAATTCTTGAAGAGCATCTGAGAAATGTAGGCTCACCACCTGTGAAAAACGGAATTAGATCTACCTAGATCTAAGCAGATCTAAAAAATGAGAAACCGGAGATCCATCTAGATCTACCGAGATCTCTGGAGATCTAAACAGATCGGTGGAGATCTTGCCTATGAGATCAATTGAGATCTACGGAGATCTAAGCTGATCTAACTTGTTATATCTCTTTAGATCTCCATAGATGCATGAAGACGCAACTCAGCGTGACAAAAATGGATAAGTGAATTCCAATAGATCTACGGATATCAACGGAGATCTACATGGATCTACTTAGATCTACTCAGATCTCCATTGATCTACTTAGATCTAGTAGAATTTAAGGGAATGGAGGTCTATCTAGATCTACGTAGATTCACGTAGGTCTACGTAGATCTAAACAGGTAAAAAGGTATTTCTCCTAGCAGATCTACTGAGATCTAAAGAGATCTAACAAATTAGCTCTATTCACATCTCAGTAGATCTACGTGAATCTCCGTAGATCTAAGCAGCTCTCCAAAGATCTACATGAAACGTGTTCAATTTTTGTAATAATATTTTTCATAGGTTGACATGTACATATTCGATGAGAGGTTAAATAATATAGTACGTTCCTTCTCATATACTCAACGGCTCCGAAAACTTACGATCAAACTACTTCAACTTCACTCCGATTAGTCGAAGAAAAATAGGTGCAGATGAAATTATGAGGATTGAAAATTGGTAACGAATATAAAATAGGCCGATGGCTCAGATAGAAGAGTTCGAGTAATAGCATCTGAAGGGTCCCGGGTTCGATCCCACCCGAATGCCACTTTTTTTCGATTTTTTCCTCTCTCAAAATTTCAATTATGTATAGGAAATGGCCCTGTATAATCAGTTGAACTCAAATGAGGCTATTTTTAGAAAAATATTATACATAATTTTTTTTCCGGGTGTCAAAAGAGATCTGAAGTGATCTATCCATATCTCCGTAGATCTTCTTAGATCTATATAGATCTCCGTAGATCTCCTTAGATCTATCTATATCTCCCTAGATCTCCTTAGATCTATCCCAAAATTTGGATCTAGGTAGATCTAAATCTGTTCTTCCCGAGTAGTGTCCACAGAGATTGAACTATCACGTTTCTTGAGAAATACAGCCGAACCAACAGAATCGGCAGATGCAACACTTCCTTCAACAATTGATGGATTACAAACAGAAGGTTTATCCATTACCTCCCTATTTGTTGACACAGCAAATTTTGAAACATCATCAACAGTACTTAGTGTTTTCCCATTGTCTTTAGCAATTTCCATAGGTAAAGAAAAATCCTGCAGATTACAAGTGTTTAATTTATCAACATATCACTTTCACGTACAACAATCTTCAGTTGCAACTGAATATGTCACTGGACTCAACTGCTGTGAAGCCTTTGACTTCACAAAAGCATCCTGAGATGGTGACTGAGCCATCACAATATCATTGACCTCAAGAACATGAGAACGATTACCCCCAAAATTTCTTTTCTGCTGATTCTGCTGTTGTTCAACTACATCTCTCAATCCTGGTCTCAGAAAGTCCAAACGAATACGTAATGGAGACCAATTTGCAACTCAGATGGAGATGGACCCGCGGTACAGTGTGGTGATGCTCGATAAGATAATAAAAATAAGTGCAGAGCCTCATGTCTGGAGTAACCGGCATTAATTCATATTTTAAACATCCTCTTAAAAGTACGAACCGCATTCTCAGCGGCACCATTGGATACAGGATGATGAGGAGCCGTTTTAACATGTCGAACTCCATTTCTGGCTAGAAAAGATTTCATAACAACTGAACAAAGTGATGGCCCATTATTAGAGACCAACAAGAATGGAACCCCCCAAGCTGCAAAATATTCTTTCAAAGCTTCAACGGTTGCCTCCGATGTAATATCATGCATCTCCTTAACATGAATCCATTTTGAAAAAGCATCAATTATAATCAAATACATCCTGCCTCCAATGGGACCTGCAAAGTCCATATGAATCCGTTGATTTGGGCCCTTTGGATAATCCCAAACATGAAGCTCTGATCGAGGTGGATTGTCAGCATGGCTTAAACAAAGTTCACAAGATTTACAGAAATTTTCAATATCGCCGTCAATTTTCGGCCACCACACAAGTGACCTCGCTTTAGCTTTCATTTTAACAATACCCAAATGCGCCAAATGCAACTCCTTCAACACATCCACTCTCATCGCTCTAGGTACCACAATCCGGTAACCCCACATAATACATCCCTTTTCGACAGTCAATTATTTCTTTCGAATTTTAAAAGCTAACAAAGCCTCCCCCAACACTCAGGTCATCCATTCATTATATAATCTTTAATTTTTTTTCAATTCACACTCATTACTGGTCTGATTACATACTTTACTGAACTGAACTAATTCCACCTCCTCCCCCACAAAATTCAAAAAAGTAACTCCCTCCGGAGTATTATCCTTCGACTTTTCCTCTCTCACTCCGAAAGGCAGACGTGAAAGACCACCAGCATGACCAATCGACGAGCCCTTGACATGCTTGATCTGAAAATTATAACCTGATAAAAAAGTTGCCCATCTCCGGACGCTGGCTGCTGCAATCCGAGGAATATTCTTTTTTGTACCAAAAATAAATGTCAAAGGCTTGTGATCATTCTCCAAAATGAATTTTCTGCCATATAAATATTGGTGAAAAATTTTGACTCCAAAAACAATCCCTAAATTCTCTCTGTCTAATTGCGAATAATTTTTTTCTGCTTTCAATAATGCACGAGAAGCGAAAGCTACTGGTCTTTCACGCCCATCCGGAAGTATATGAGGAAGCACTGCCCCTAGACCAAAAGGTGAAGCATCACAGGTTACTTTAATTGGCAGCGAAGGATCATAATGTACTAATGTACTAGTCTTCAAAAGACGTTAATTTCAATTTTACCAGCTCAAAGGCTTTTTGACAATCGGAAGACCATTGCCATTGAACATCTTTACCAAGAAGGTGGTACAAAGGGTGAACAATTTTCGCATAGTTCTTGATAAACATAGAATAATAATTGATTAAACCCAAAAATGAACGCAATTCTGTTAAATTCTCTGGTTTACGTACTTGATTAATGGTTTCAATCTTCTCACGAGAAACATGAATTCCATCAGCATCAACTTCATACCCCAAAAATTTAACTCTTCCCAAGCCAAACTGACATTTCTCAATTCTCAAGATTAACCCATTATCTTTCGAGCGAGCCAATACTTCGCACACTCTTAAGGAGGTTGGTTACCACTTGTGCGGGGTGCGCGGGCAGAGGAGAATGCCTATGCTTTAGCATAGGCATCCCGAGCTAATACCAATTCCTGAACACGAAAATAGACAACATTTTTCTGACCTCTAATCAGTTGATTACTCGCTGAAAATCATCATAATAATTTTTTTATTCCCTCTTATAATTTTTGAAAATAAATAATCACCTCAAAAGTTGTCAATGTCGTAAAAAATGAAAGAAAATTGATTGCGAGATGGGCTCGGGAACTTTGACAACGTTGCAGTTGAAATATATTTCAAACTGTATCCACACATACATACCGAGCTCTCACAGACATAACGCTACGTCACGCGGCGATGCCATGTTAGTTACTCGACACGTGAATTTTGATCAAGAAATTGTATAAAACCATAAATTGCAATTGTAAAAGGTCTGTAAGGCCCCGAAAAAATGGTCAATTATTTTTCCTAATTGTTCAAGGAAGGTACTGATCAGTTTTCCAATCAAATCTCAATTGTCATTCACGAGATTTTCAATTTTTTGTCTCCGAATTATCGGTATGGCTCAGTATGCCCATAAGAGGCTGTGTATAACCAGGGATTTTCACTTGTAATACCCCGAGTGCTTGAAAATTAGCGGGTATTTCACGAAAGTTTTGTTGCTCAGCAACACGTGCGTGAAGTTTGGCAGTAACAAAATCCCGAGCACTCGCGTGCGAGGGATTTTGTGACAAACTGAACGCACACGTTGCTGAGCGGGTAAACTTGAGGGAAATACCCAATTCATTTTCAAGCACGAGGGGTATTCGGGGGATTATTTTTTTGATTTCAATTTTGGCGAAAGGGTGCACGGATTTGACATTTGCGTGGGATAAAGTGGATTGGAATTTGTTTAAAAACGTTTGTTTGCTGCTTAGCAACAGCCGTGGTATTACCAAAAATTATCGAGATAATACACACCACGTGATGTCAAATCCCGTGCTCCTATTGGTCGAAATTGGGATTGAAAAAATAATCATTAATTTATTACGTCCAAACTAGGTTCAAGAACGAATTAAAAATTTAACACGAGTCGTATGGGATATTCAAAAATAACATTGAAAATTTTCAGAATTTTTTCATTTGAACGCATTTAGTGACCAACCTCCTTAAATCGTGTTCTTTTTGATCTTTACCCATGATTAAAATATCATCAAAAAAAACTCTAACACCATCAATACCTTGTAAGATAACTTCCATTCCCCGTTGAAAAATACCCGGTGGTGAAGCCACACCATAGCACAATCGTTGTGATGTAAAAAGACCTTCATGAGTAGTAACCGAAATCAACAAAGAGGAAGATTCTTCAAATTCTAATTGCTGATAAGCTTGAGATAAGTCCAACTTTGTAAAATATTTTCCACCATTTAATGCAATCAATAAATCCTGAACCCTAAGGATAGGATATTTATCAACATTTATCGCGATTCAAAGTGATTTTATAATCCCCACATGAACGCAATTGGCCATTACTCTTGACAATAGGGACAATGGGAGTTTCCCACTCGCTACTTTCAACTGGAATCCATGTTCCTTCCTCAACCATTCTGTTAATCTCGACTCACATGTTTAACTTTTTCTTTCATCACAAACGGCAATGGTCTCGGTTTACAAAATACTGGTTGAACATTCTCTTTTATATGTTATTTGATTTTTCGTCTTGTATATCTACCAATTTTATTTTGAAAACCTTCCGGAAATTTCTGAAAAAAATCAATTTCATTGATAGCATTTATCGATTGCCCGCTCCCAGTGTCCAATGAATCACCATTTTCATCATTCAACAAAATTTTCAAAGATTTAATAAAATCCCTTCCAACGATAGGTGAGCTCGAGGGGCTGCTCACTCAGAGAATCAGTGAATCATTTCATCCGAAATCAGACTAGGAATCACTAGAAATCACTGGAAATCGCTGGAAATCGAAAGATTCCTGATTTCCTCGTGATTTCTCCTAATGTATAGGAAATCATTGGGAATCACAAAGAAATCGCGTGATTTCGGGAATCACTGGAAATCACTCATCCCTTCTCCATCGAGCAAGCATTCTTCCAACGTATTCATCCAATATATATATATTGTGACGTAATTCCTGAGCCTAACGGTAAGCTCAGCAATTAAGCACGCTTGAAAAGCACCCAATAGCCAAAAACAAAATTCAAAACAAAACCAAAATCCAAATGGGCGCCAGGATGTATTTCAACATCCGATCAATCTTAAATTGATCTAAACAATAACAACAAAATCAAAAATTCAAATAAAATAACCACAAACTCAAATACTCCCTTATTCAGCACGAACTAGTTCAGTCTCCCCCTCAGAGTCGCTGTTGTGGGTTTGAATAAGGAGTGTAAATAATTCCAAACAAAAACAATTTAGGGGATAAAATAAAAATTTTATATAAAAAAAATTAATTATAAATTATTAAGCCCCTGCGTTACATCGGCGAGTGCGCAGCACAATAAATAAAAAAAAAAATTATAAATTTCAAACAAATAAAACAATTCAAAATAAATAAACAATTAATTACAAACAAATTCTTTGAAACCAAATTTAAAATAAAGTTAATCAAATAAAAGAATTTAATTAATTAACAAATTGATTAATTCATTAATTAATCGTCAACGCATAATAAAGTTATCAAATAAAAGAAATATTCAAAGAATAACATTCAAATTCAAATTCATAAGAAATTAATATTGCTGCCACCTACAGTTATCTTTCGCAACGAAACGAAAGTAACTATTGTTCCCTAGCGCTAAGTTACTAGAAATTCCCTAGCGATATTCCCTAGGTGTCAAGGCCGACTCAACTATACTCAATGCATGAAATTAATTGAATTAATTTCATGAAAATAAAAATAAAAAAAAAAACATCATTCATCAAACAAAATTTCTCAAAATATTGAATAATAAAAAAAAATTAAAACAGAATTCAATATATTTCACAAAGTCGCGAGACTAAAATTCCAAACTAAATTCCACTTAATTATCTTTGGCCATGACGCCAAAATATGTCCATTAATTGAATTTTCTCAATTCGCGACATTTTATCCAAACAAAAAAAAAAATATTTTTCCAAAAAAAAAATATTTTTTTCCCGAGAAACGAGCACGAGAGTTCCAAAAATTATTTTTAACAAAATTAATGTTTCCAATAAAAAAATTATCAAATTAATTCGCCGATAAATGGTATTCGATTTCGTGGCGTCTTTTTATATGGCGTCATTACGCTAACAGAAAAAATACAATTTTCACGACCACGAAATCAATTACCGTACAAAATTTAATTAAACAAAAATTTGCTCACCAGATTATGCGAAATTGATTTCAACGTGAACAATATTTTTTTTTGTTATTCAAATTAATTAAACGACAATTAATACAATTAATTCCAATGAATTAATTGTCTAAACGTGAAAATGGCGACTATGCAAAATTGTGCAGAGAGACACGACAAAACATGTGTTTACTCTACGGCACCCCAAACGAGAATCCTGCCGACAGCAAACGCTGTACTCGGCTAAGGCGTCTTTTCCGGGAAGGACTCTTCTCATTGGTCAATCCCAGACTACGTCAGTTAACACAGCTTAACCTGACGATAATAATTTCTTCTGTTCAATGACAATAAATTCCAACGAAGACAATTGAGAAACTCCAAGTCGATGACATTAGAGTTGGGACAATTTTATTAAGTCCAAGGATGCAACCAAAGTTCATCTAAACGTCTCAATTAATTCTTCCGATGAATCTTGTCATTGGCGCCAAAACTTTCGTCCAATTAACCGACTCCTTCGGTAATGTCGATTCCCTTCATCATCGTCCATCTGGTGTCTCCCTCTTCCAGTCGTGAGACATCAACTCAATTGACGACAATCCAATGAGCGTTAACATACAAAATTGACCAATCGGCATTAGTTTTACATAATTTATACAAAAATTGAACTCTCGTGATTCGTTTGTTTTGATTCTCCATTGGTGGTGCCAAAACTATTCAGAATTTAAAATTAATTACGCGCCCAGACGACAAAAAGTAACGTAATCCAAATATTACGTTACAATATATACGTTGGATAGATGTAAATGGTTATACACCCAGCAAAAAAATTAAGGGAACGGTAAATTTTGTCAGGTTTCTGCTTGATTTTCAAATGGCTGTAACTTCGTCAAAAATGATCGTATCAGAATAAAAACAAATCGTTGGAAAGCTTGAAGTCTCTACTCTTGAAATCTTGAGATAAAAATTTTTCATGACCATTCGTTATAACGAGATAGGAGAGTTGAAAGCGGAAAAATTTTTTTTCTTTTTTTTTCATTTTTTCAACTTGTTCCACGGACTTCAAAAAAATTTTCTCGACTTAACCCTTATGAGGATCGTGTAGCTTGGTCTTTCAGCTACAATTTCCTTTTTTTTTTCTCCCTACGACCCTTTGTTGCTGAGATATTGTCGATTGAATCAAAAAACACCCTTTTGTCTTCAATCGTCGATATCTCAGGAACTACTGATCGCACAGCGAGCAGATGATGAGATTCGTAAACTTGAATAAATTTCCTGTGAGATTCTTGCACTGCTTGATTGAAAAAAAATTTTCTTCCAATTTTAAAATTGGTTCGAAAAAGTACCAAAAAATTGAGTTTTTTTCCTTTTTCGAAAATTGCCCTGCATTTTGCGAATTTTGCGAAAATTGAAAATGTTTCAACGTTTTTCTCTAGTTCAATGTGTGCTGGAACACCCCCTAAATTTTCAAGCCAATCGGTTCGATCGTTTTTTTTCCCGAATGAACAAAGTTTCAGCAAAAATTAAAGGAACACTTTTTTGTGCCCTAAACACCAATTAATGATGATTAGGGCCGAAAATGTTTTTTCTCCGTTATTTTTCCGACATTCTTTGTGCAAAATTTGTTGAATTCCATCGAAAAATGAGAACAATGAAAAAAGAAGAAAAATTAATAAAAAAATCAAAAAAACAATTTTTTTAAACGAAAAAAAATCGAAAAAAAAATTGTTAAAAAAAATCTGCTGAGTCACTATCTCTCCAAATCAAATGCGATTCCCGTGTTTTTTTTTTCATTTTTTAAATTTTTTTTCTAAGTTTTCTACTGGTTTTTTGAGAACAAAAATTGATTTTTTCATTGATTTTCAAAAGAAGAAAAAACATCTAATTTTCCATTGATTAAGAAAAAAATTTGAATTTTTTATTGTTAAAAAAAAAAATTCGAATTTTTTTATTGATTAATGAAAAACAAAATTTGAATTTTTTTTATTGTTTTTGTGTTTTGCTTCCGAATGGAAGCATTGTAAACGCGATTTTTTTCGATTTCGAGATTTCATCGGAATATAACTCAGAAAGATCCAAAACGTCGAGAAATGACATTTTTAAAAAATGTCTGTATGTGTGTGTGTGTGTGGGTGTGTGTGTGTGTATGTGTGACAGATATCAGCTCATTGCTCAGCAACGGTAATTCTTAGTGAGCTGAAAATTTAACAGTACTTTTCCTCCCCATGCAAATTGCTGTCAGTGAAATTTGAGCGAAATCGGTTGAGTACTTTTCGAGAAAACTCAAATTTTTGAAAAATCATTTTTTCGACTTTCCTCCACGAAAAATTGATTCACAGCCCCCACACCCAGCGATGAAATACATCTCATTTGAACTCACAATTTTCACTCGGGGTAAATTTTGCTCAGATTTTTCGTTTGCAGATAATTTCAATTACAGTGTTTTTCATCCTGAATTTACTATACACGATAGCTCAAAAACTATTCGAGTTAGAGACTTCAAATTTCGCCAGTTTGTGCATCTAAGGAGTGAAAAGTTTGGTATTGAAATTGGGCGAAATCGCTCCAGTAGTTTCTGAGATATTGGCCAAAACCCATTTTATGAAAAGAGGTTATATCTCGAAACTATCCAAGCGATTACATCCAAGTTCAGCTTAAAAGATTCATCTTAATGAGCCCCACAAATGGTGATAATTTTAGATTTTTCAGAAGAAGTCTCTTGTAAGGATGTTCGATAAATTAGTTTTTTCAAAAATCACGGTTTTTCTTAGCTTTCTCTTTAAGAACACTACTATTTTTTATTTCACCATTCGAAAGTAGACAATTTTTTCTACAAAATGAGTACCTTTTCATCCTGACGACAATCAGAAAGAATAGACATCCTATTTGAAACCCGAACGTCAATTTTTGTGTTCCATCATAGGATCTGAATTTTCATCTAATATTGAATTTTTATGTACCATGTGATATTATTGCAATTTAATCGATTATTTTGAGCTGAAATTTGTAGGGATCTATAAGTGCGTATTTCTTGCGAGAATAATGTTATTTTTTGAGCGATTGAAAAGATATTCATTTTTATAGAAATTCGATTGATTATGGGTAAAATTCCATTCGGAAGCATTTTGCCAATCGAATTGGCAAAATATTAAATGTCACACAAAGAGTGGGGTTTGCAAATAACGCACAAAGGGTGGAATTCCTGCTTGTTTTCCATTGTTCTTATTTTTCGATGAAATTCAACAAATTTTGCACAAAAAATCACGGAAAAATAACGGAGAAAAAACATTTTCGGCCCTAATCTTCATTAATTGGTGTTTAGGGCACAAAAAAGTGTTCCTTTAATTTTTGCTGAAACTTTGCTCATTCGGGAAAAAAAAATGGTCGAACCGATTGGCTTGAAAATTTAGGGGGTGTTCCAGCACACATTAAACTGAAGAAAAACGTTGAAACATTTTCAATTTTTGCAAAATTCGCAAAATGCAGGGCAATTTTCAAAAAAGCAAAAAAACTCAATTTTTTGGTACTTTTTCGAACCAATTTTAAAATTGGAAGAAATTTTTTTTTCAATCAAGCAATGCAAGAATCTTACAGGAAATTTATTGAAGCTTACGAATCTCATCATCCGCTTGCTGTGCAATCGGTAGTTCCTGAGATATCGATGATTAAAGACAAAAAGGTGTTTTTTGATTCAATCGACGATATCTCAGCAACAAAGGGTCGTAAAGAAAAAAAAAAAAAAAGAAAATGAAGCTGAAAGATCAGGCTACACGATTCTGATAAGGGTTACATCGAGAAAATCTTTTTGAAGTCCGTGGAACAGTTTGAAAAAATGAAAAAAAAAGGAACAAAATTTTTCCGGTTTCAACTCTCTTATCTCGTTATAACGAATTGTCATAAAAAATTTTCATCTCAATATTTCAAAAGTAGAGACTTCAAGCTTTAGAATCATTTTTTTAAAATCCTGATACGATTATTTTTGGCGAAGTTACAGCTATTTGAAAATCAGGCAAAAAACTGGCAAAATTTACTGTTCCCTTAATTTTTTTGCTGGGTGTATTAATATTAAGCAATATAATTCAACTATATCATCTCCTATTATAAGTGAAAGAAGTTTAAGTATTCATGAAAATGTTCATAAGAGTATCAAAAAATTATTCTAATTTCTTTAATAATTTCTTTTATTGATCAGGCATACCCCTAAGCCTGAATAAATTATTGTTAATCTACAATGATTAAGTACTAAGGTTTCCCAATTGACAGTTTGGAAATCACTGATTTCTGAAATTTAGGAATCACTGGAAATCATTGGAATCAGTCGGAATCACGGGAAATCGCAGATGACCTTATTGATTCGGAAATCACGGGAATCACAAGGAATCGATTCCTTTTGGAAATCACTGTCCCAGCGAATCCCCAAGTGAGCAGCCACTCGGGTGAGCTACCACCGGGGAAGATATACAGTTCCAACAATAAGTTTTTATTTTTGTATTAAACTTGAACGTCGCAAACCCCAATTGGAACAATTGAATCCCTGTATATGATTTGAAACGGTGAGAAGAATTACGAACGTTTAACATTAATTCATTTTCAAATTTATCAAAATTTAATTTTGGAATTGCTGAAACTTGGGAACCATTGTCAATTCCAAAAAAAATTGATTGATTTTCAACCGTTAAATGCACAACTAAAGGATCAATTCTCATAATTGCGCCCACGGCTTCTTCCTCTAAAGTGACAGAATTTTCAACTGCCCCCAAATTTGAAATTTCATCAATAAAATGTTGGCCCCCATTAAAATTTATCCTCGAATGCCGAAATTTATTACTATTGACTCTGTTATCATTCTCCGGCTTTTTCTGACTACAAACATAGGCCAAATGACCCGTAATACCACACTCATTACACTTGAGATTTTTATACCTGCATGACGTTGATTTATGGCCCTTCTTACCACAACAATAACACTGGATTGAAGCCAAGGATCCATTACCAGGCTGAATGTTTGACGATTTAGCTTCTCCAATTCTGTTAATCTCATTCGATTCTTTGTTTACACCGTTCATCAAAACAGGGCCTTTTGTTGCCAACTCCAATGCTGCTGCTATTTCTACTGCCTTCTCGTACGATAATTCTCTCTCGCCTAGTAATCTTTTCTTGATGGAATCATTGCGAACGCCCCACACTAATTGATCTCGAATATTGTCGTTCAAATTTGCTTCCAAAATCGCAATACGTAGCAAGTGTCTTCAAATTGGCCAAATACTGCTTGATTGATTCATCTTCTTTCTGCCGACACTCCTTGAATTTGTATCTTCCTGTCAAGATACTAGGTTTCGGTTGGAAATGTTCGGGAGTAGAGTGACTAACTCTTGATACGTCTTCGATGTTGGGAGATCCGGTGTACACAGATTACGCGATAATGCGTATCCTTCACTACCAATGAATAGCAATAACGACGATACCTTTCTCTCTTCAGGAATCTCACAAGTCTCAAAATATTGCTCCAAACGTTCCAACCATTGCGGCCAATTATCATTCAAATTGAACTCTTTGACAATACCTCCAGGATTCGACACAATTACGAGCCTGCCCGTTAACAACTCCTACTGCTTGTTGATTTCACAGAAAGTGTTCATTGTTTACACGAGCCAGTTCCGCCAAATGAGCCCTTTGGGCTTCTTCCTATTGCCGGCGTTGTTCAGCAAGCCTCTGAACCTCTTGTTGCTGATCCCTTAATAATTGCTGCCTCTGATTCAGAATTTGGCGCCTAGTCTCTTCCAATTCAGCACGATCTACAGCCAATTTTTCTCTTTCTTGTTCCATTATTCTTTTCAAATACTCAGACTCTTTTCTTTTTATTTTGTTTGTCTCTGACTGTCTTTCAGTTCACACACTAATTAACAGTATCACAAAATAAATAAAAAAATCCCTTCCCTCACCCAGCATGATTTTTATCCTCGTCGCCAAAAATGTAATGTATGAGGCATGAAAATAACTTCAAACATCAATCTCTTTTATAGTAGTTTATTTACTATTGTGCACACTTGTACCTTTGGTGAATGCCGGGTGTTGCGAGCTACAACCCGAAAAACACGTGGATTTGAATAATATTTTAATGAAGAAAATAGTAGATTATTGGTAGTAATCACGGTTGCCAAAAAAATAAAAATAAGGGAACGATTTGCCGCGGTAAAACACTGAAGTGTACCGATGTCTGAAGAACAGAGGTTTTCGGACAAAATAAGTTTATTCAAAAATAAATGCTATAATTTGTATATTTTCAACTAACACCAAATAATTTATTTGAGGATAAATCAAACGTCTAATTTGAGTCAATTTAATAGAGAAAATTGTAATCGCTTCAGCGCAAAATTGAACTCACTGTTGGAATTGAAAGAAATTAACAACGGTTTATGGTTGAAGTTGAACTGTTGGAATTTTAGTGGATATTGTTGGCGATGTAGATGACTCTCTTGTTGTGCAATTGGCCTGATGCAGGATACTGGATTCTGATAGATGCAGCTCAGAATGCTCGAACGATGGTTGTTGGTTCATCGTAGAATGACTCAAACATTTCTTCTTGAAAATACTTCTACTTTACTTTAAACTAAAGGCTTGAACTTTACTCCGAAAGTATGAATATTTTAGTTGATCAAGTAGATTTTGAGTAGAGTAACATTCTCGATAGAAGACTAGTTGCTGGAGATGTTCACTTGGACAGAGTGACACTACTGAGTGCGTACTTGTTACTGCAGGCACTGATTCTTCTGTAGATCACTTTTTATAAAGAAAAAAGTGGGAATTAATAGAGATGTCGGACTGAAAGAGAAACACTCACGGTGTTTCTTAGATGCACCGACGTCTTTTCTCTCTCTCTCTCTCTCCTAGCCACATTGCCTTATATCACTCTATTTAAGTGCGTTGAACTCGGCATGTCAATGTTTTGTATCATTTCCATTATAATAACTCCGGTCAATCATAATTTCTAGGGTTTTTAGAAGTTCACCGATTTCAGGGCTCGCAACACGGGCAAGGAAAGAGGATGAAGCGACCGATGCCGCGAGCTAAATAATCAAATAACAACAAGTGGGTAACTGTTTGCTAGGGAATTTATAATATCCCTAATTAATATACCAGGGATGCTACAATAGCCCTAAGACTTATTAGGTTCTTAACTTTTTCTGAATTTTGGTGAATTTAAAATTTCTGAAAAATTGACAATAATGTAGACATATCAAAATGTTTTCACATGTTTTTGGGGGAAGATGGAAAACACCTTGGATCACTTTATCTCGTAGTTTCATTTCACTCTTTCATTAAGGTATTCATCATGTGATTTCCTTTTGTACCTTTAATTTTTCATAAATATGAGTTGAGAATTCTTCATTAACACTCACGGAGTTATGACGAAATTGAACTCATTTTTGAGAAACATAATTTTTTGCGTGAAATTCAATCACACTCGTCAAATATCATTATTCCCTACGCACAACGATACATTTGAACTGAGTACTGAAATAGGATAATATTAAGTAATTCACAATGTTCTGTAGAGGTCTTGTGCTCTTTTTAACTCGCAATATAAATGAGAAACGCTGGGAGGCTTCCACTAGAGAATCTGAAAGAATTCGAGAAGATGATCTAGCATGTTCACATTATTGGGGGATTTTTCAATTTTTTTTGCAATGTTCTTCACCCGAACAAAATTAGTACAACATCAACTTATTGTGCTTTACCTCTTCATTATTTAATTTATAGAACTTCCTCGTTTCTGAAAGGTGTGTCATACAGGTGTATTCTATGACGGATGATTCTGTGGGGTACAGGTCTGAATTATATGCTGACAGCCAGTCAGAATATCGTTATTACTGGTGTTGCAAAACGTTCTGATGAAGCACCGCCACAGGTCCAATATAGTACATGGAATAATGAAACTCCAATTCCTCTGAATCATTCCACAAAGTCAATGAAACATCACAAATTCACTTGGAATGAGTACGAGCATAGCTTGATGTTAGGTGTTCATTACTGGATGCACTGGTTGAATAGAATTCTTGAGAAGGTTTTAACTGAGAAATATGGAACTGAAATGGTTTGTTGAATGGGAATGCTGTGTACATCATCATTAGAATTTTCATTATCAATTGAAACGCAGTAACACTATTATCCGAATAGAAGCATTGTAATCGTGATGAATATGACTCTCAATAATCGAAAACATCGAGAAATTGTGACGAGAATAAATGCCCGTCAATTAAATTAGAGTTAAAATGAGAGTACTTCCCTGGCCCTCCCTACTCCTAAATAAAAAGAATGAATGGAGAAATAAATGATACCTGTAATGAATGAATGTTTATATTACGCCCGGAGTGCTAAGAAAAAGAAGTCATCACCCGGAGGACAATGACAGAGAATAGCAACAACTTAGAAAATTCCAAGGCCAGAACAATGCCCAGATGTCCCAAAGAACACCTGTCAGAGTCCAGAGTCAACTTAAATACAAGGAAAATACCGCCAAAAGACTAGAGGACAGCACCAATCGGTCATTGCTCCCGGAATAAAAAGATTCAAGGCTAAAACGACAATTACCATCTGTCGTGACATTGACCCAGTTATCGACTGGATAACTGGGCCTGAGGTATTGATTAGCGCCACCGAGCGCCTCGATCGATACTGGCGACACTTCTAGCCAATGAGCCAAGAACAAAAGGGAATCCTCCGTCAGGATTGGCTGAAGTTAATAATCCCGGAAGAAGCAAGCTGTGGTTGGCTCCCTGACCCTGGACAACGACACTCTGGTCTTGGTCTTCACACGTTTTGGTTCACTTCTTAATTTATATATTTTTACTATTATAAATTAAGATAATTGAACTGAAATCAAGGACCCAATCTGACCAGAAAAGTATTGCAGTAGTTAGCAGTACATCCGGAGCATTTCCCGAGCGTAATATTGTGCGTGAGTACACTTTAATTGTGGTATAAAGTGACAGGTGTGTGTGCGAATATTAAGTAGGCAAAACGCGTATTTTCCCGTAACGATTACGGAAAAGAAATAGAATAAAAGAACCCGAAGGTATCCTTGTTCCAATAAGTTGAGTATCCACAGACGGTTATGAATTTACGAGTATCAAGAAATTGCCCATTAAATATAGTTGAATAATTATTGCAATTGCGACGTCCCCGGCTTCTCCGGCGACGCCATCTTGGCCACTTGGACATCACCACGTGGCGAATACTTGGAAAACTCTAAATATTGCAATAATTATTGCCCGGACAATTAAGTGGCAAGTACAGAAATATCGAGAATAATTATCGGAAAGCATTGGGACCGAAGTTCTCCCAGAAATAACATTTATTTTGCAAGTAAAGACGATTGTAATTTACGGATAGGGTTCTACACGAGTGGGAGAGAGATAGAGTGAGTGAGTGGGGATATCGCTGGACACAGCATATCCCAACGCGGGGTACACTCAATGTACAAAGGTACCGGGTGTGTCAAAAGTTGTGGCAAATAAACAATTTCATTAAATAAATATTGTTAAATCATAGACATCTCAAATCGTCTCAAATATCATCTTATTTTCAACGGATACCCGAACAGTAAATTCCTATGTAAATTTATCCCGAACATTTTCTTTTCCAATTAATAAAACAGTAAAGCCCGAACAATCCTATTTCCTTTTGGGGGGGAATACTCTCTTATTCTTTTGAAATAATAATTTAGCAGGTGAGATTCGAGTAATCGTTAATGAGAAAAATTGGCCCGAACAGTACAGAAATAAATCAATAAAATTTAAAACAGTGAGTTGGAATTATTCATTTAATTTCAACGTCACAAAATTATGTTCTGAATAAATGTCTTTATCTGAGTAAGTGTGTGCACACATATCATGCTTTTTTCGATAACGGGTATCTATTGTGACGTAATTCTGAGGCCTAACGGTAAACCTCAAAATTAAGCACGCCTGAAAAATGATACCAACTTCGAAATTCAAAATAATCAATTACCATATGGGCGCCAGGATAACCTAAAGTTATCCAACAAAATCAATTCAGTTAAACAAACAATTATGAACAAAACGAAATACTTCCTTATTTGGCTCGACTAACTCAGCGTCCACCCCATGGGTCGCTGTTGTGGGTTGAAATAAGGAAATAATGAATAAAAAAAAATAAATAATTCAAACACAAAATGTTTAGGGAAATCAAAAATTTAATGAAATAAAATTAAATTGCTTTCTTGAAAAAAAAATAATAATAATAGAAAGTTTTTAAATAAACAAATTCATAGTGCGCAGCACGATCTTAATTATTTATACGTCACGAGACGTTTCAATAAAATTGAGTTATTCTGTAAAAATTCAAGAATTAATTAATAATTGAAAAGGTATTAATTAATTCATCGTACATAAAATTAAAATTTCAATCAGTAATACAAAATTTAAATTTGAATAAGTCTAGGGATTTCCCGCCAAAGAAAGTTACTATAAAAGTCACTAGAAAATTCCCTAGGGGACGCTACTACAATGTCCCTGATTTCCCCAACGACCTTGACCAAAAATTGAATTCTTCACAATAAAATTTTCACTCTATAAAATAACATGAAATTAAAAATTTAAATAAATAAATAAAAAAAAAAAAAAATCCTTTCCTGTTTTCTGATTATAATTTTTTTTTCTTTCAGGAATGACTAAAATTAATGATAATTTCTTTTAAAAGTAATTTCGGTTATGTTCGATAACGACGGTTTATAATTTAGAAATAATAAAAAAAAATCGTAATTGTCAACGAGAGATTGCAAAAAAAAATAACAATAAATAATTAATTACAGAGAATTTCTTCACAAGATAGCCTGATCTCGAAAATGATAATTAATATCGTCACAATACGACAATGAAAAAAATTGAAGAAATTAAAATAAAATAATGTTTGGTTATGGACGAATAACCATTAAAAACACTCACGCACTCACACTCACACAGAGCCACTCGAATTTCTTTATCGGTCATCGGCCTACTGACCGTGACCTACTCAACTTTGGCACTCGAGGCGCCACTTGATTGACAGGTGTTCTGACCCGCAATCTATCGAATGATAGATTAATTAATTCAGGACACCTGCCATATTTTCTTGGAATTCTCATCCTTATTCTCGAAAGAGCTATTCTCGCGTCAAGTGCAAAAGTGTTCTCAGAATTTCTCAGATATTCTCAATTAAAAAATAGTTAATAGAAACTCTCAAAACTCTTGATTATCTCAATTCAATTATTGTTAAAACAAAAAGTGATATAAAATTGTGATATTTTATTAGTGCAATATTATAATAAAGTTATAATATTAAATAGAAAATCTCGTGCACGCGTCATTTTTTAACTCACACCACGCTCCTCTCAAAATCCGGTTAAATCTCGCGAATCATTAATAAATATTAAAAAAACCAGTGAACAACTCAAACAAATAAAAAAAAATGGCTCGAAAAATTCTCTCTAACACAAAAATTAATTTAATTAATTCTTTCGCTCACCAAACGAATATTTCGATAACTGCAATCTCAATTTAATATTCCAGCGAAGTGGCAAATCTTTACAATTTATTTGCAATACTTTATTTCTCAATTAATGAATTATTTTTAATGGAAATAATTCAACAAAAGTTTTACACCAAACAATCGAGCACGCGTCCAGAACGAGAGTGACGCCATGTTGCTCTCGTTGGGGACAAGACACCGGCCGGTACGAAAATTCCAACGTGGAGGGCTCCCATTGGTTGGTTAAATCCAACTGCCATGAGTTCAACAGGTGACCATTAGTTGTCACAATTTTGAATTTTCATCTTCCAACGATGAGAAACAAGAAACTCCCAAAATAATTTATTTGCGGAGTATGGTCAATTCTTCCAAAATATTGACAGATGATCCTGGAACCTTCTCCAGTCTTTCTTCTTGTCCTCATCCGATGAAGCAAAATTCCATATTTTCCTTTTTGTCAAAAATCCAAAAGATAGCCCTTTTCCTTGTTGTATTAATCGTCCGTAAGGTGCTGCCCTCTTCCGCTCAGTACGAAATATCGCCGATGAGCGGTACAAATTCAAAAAGAATAAAGAAAATACAAATTCATTAGATTATGTTTAAAAATTAATTATGATCTCCCATTGACAAAAAGTGTTGACTCTCATCCTGGACACTTTTGATTAATAATTAACGCGCCCAGACGACAAGAAAAAGTAACGCGATGAAATATCACGTTACACTATATATCAATCGGGAAATTTGATGGCATGTTCACTATGTATGACATTAGTGTACTGTAACGTACCACTTTTGTACGGATTCACGAAATGAGAAGTGGATGGGTCTTTGTCCACGAGCCAGAGAGACTTATGACTAGAATATTGAATACGATTTATTTCCTTTTTTAACAATCTTTCTATTTAGAGAAGAACATTTATCCTCTTTACAATTATTTGTTTAATATCTTTATCTGTCAAAAATTGCCATAACGATCAAATTTTCCTTAGTACTATATTTGGAGGAATCGTGACGTATCAGTTCACCGCGCCGAGTAAACTGATGAGAGGGGACTTGGATAACGACTTTACTTAACTTTTTCAACCAAATAACTAACAAATATAATATCACTAACAATTTTCATTTTTATTCACACTGGAATATTTTATGCAACTCTTTCAATTCATCAAAAAATGATTTTTTACACCAAGCACGGGAACCACGTCAGCAATTTCAGAAACCCTGATTGAGACTCTGTGTGAAAATGATAAAAAAAGAAACATTTTAATGAGAATAGCTCAGTTGAATTTCAAACATCACGTGTGAATCATTTCAAGAGTCATTTTTCCCTAAACCTGTACTGGAACTCTGCATGTAGGGCAACTCAACCCTTTGAAGGACCATTACATCAGTGAATTCTTACAAAACCCAGTAAATAAGGTGGAAATCAAGGAGTCAGCAAATCCCCAAGACTCTGTTCAGTCTGGAAGTAGAGGAACAACGTCGAAACAAGTCTAGGACGTACCAGAATCCCTTTCTATTAATTGATAATGAATGAATGAATGAATAACCCTTTCATTTTACAATTTTTGCAGCGATTTCATTGATAATTTGGGGCCTATAGCGATGTCCTCTTGGTTGTGATCCTAGTCATCTTCCACGTGTTGGTCGTGGAACCTAGAGCGTTAGGCCTACGTTTGGTAACGCTTTCAGGGTCTTTCTTATCAAGAATTCATTTGATAGATTATTTACTTTTAATATTTTATTAAATTAGTCACTCGGGCTCTCCACGGTCGCCTGGGAACACGCTCGGGCTCTTCACTGTCATTTGAAGAAAGAGAATTCTGCTCGGGGTCTTTACCGTTGCTGAAGAACTCACTCGGGCTTTTCACCGTTGCTTAGAAAAATCGCTCGGGTTCATCACCGTTGCGAGATGAGTCTTCTTCCACTGGTGGCAGTCGACTCTATTCTCAGTTTTAAATGTTTTTATTGATCTGATTGTTTTTATACAAATACATGGGAGTATAATAGTATATTGTGTAGTGTTGTTTTGATTCCTGCCTCGGTGGCTTAACTCAAATTTGAAAATGGGATTAGTTGGTGATTTACAAAAGATATCTTTTTGTTCAATGGATGTACGTTAAATTTTTAAGAGAAATCTCAAAAGTGAAAACCTAATTAGTAATTTTATACAAAGGCTTAATACTAAATGCTTAAAACTAGTCAACGAGTATAGAAAATTGGAGTTCCAGCTCCACGATTTGTTTATTTATCCAGCAGTATTTGCTGCGGTAATTTATATTTATCATGGGGGTTTTTTCCCCTTTTACATACATTTTTTAGTATTTTTAGATCAAACATTTTGTTTGTATAGAAATCGATAGTATATTCTTTTATTACATCAAGTATATAAGGTACATTAAGCTTAGAATGAGTATCACAGTTTTTTTCTTTAGGATTAGCATTGGTGATCATTCTTAGACATTTATTTTGGATTACTTGTAGCTTTTTTATATTCGATTTACATGTGTTACTCCAGATAGGGGAGGCATATGTAATGATGGGTCTAATGCACATAGTATAGATAATTTTTTTGTTTTTGAGGCTAACGTAGCTGTTGCTACATATGAGTGGATATAGTATGCTGATGCCAGCATTGGCCTTGCGTAGGATTTCTCTGATGTGCTTCGAGAAGGATAATTTGGTATCTAGGGTGAGTCCTAGATATTTGACTTTATCCGTGAATTGTACAGTTTGTTGATACATTTTGATTAGTATCTTGGGTTTTTTCATTTTATGGGAAAAGATTATGAGATCTGTCTTTGTCACGTTGATCTTCATTACATCTCTTCTTCTTTTTTGGGCCGGGATTAGACGCCGACTGGTCTTCAGCCTCAAGCCATACAGGCAATAGATCATGATTACATCTCAAAAAAAGACTCATTAACGAGAAGAAATGTATGTAAATTAGCGACGTCTGGTGCCTCTGCTCGTCCTGGATTAATGACTATTGAATTGGCATTCATCATATAATCTGACAGTGCATGAATATGAAGAACAGAAAGATAAACTCATGAGAAAAATCAGAAAATACTGTGAATTACCCCTTAACATCGGAAGTATATTGAGTACACTCAACCCAGTGGTATCAGAGCAATGAGTCAGAATCTAAAAAATTGTAAACTACAAATTTTAATTCAAATGTGAGTTAGAAAAATCCAAAAAGTACAATTAAGTAATGAAGTTATCCTTTATGCACATTATTATTCATCCTTTTTGTATATATATGTATGCTAATAAATCTATATAGTAGATTTCCAGTGTAATAAAAAAAAAAGAAGAATTGGCATTCAGTGGATGTTATGGATCTCTCGCACTTTTCTTCATGTTAGTTGGGATTATGCTAGTTGATAATCTGTTGTCAGAACCATAGACAAACGTGGTTGAATTGAGTGCAAATTATGTGAGTGTTGGGCTCAGAATTACTGGAGTAACCATGGATATTGCAGCGTTTGTTTCATCGATTATCGTTGGTGTTCTGACATTTGGGAACATTTGTGAAAATTTCCAAATTCTCCTGGAGCAAGAAAATCATTGGAAATTGATGGCTATTTTCGTATCTTCAGCAAACAATTACATAGTGGAAAGTCATGTTTTTTGTTGCTGCTTTTAATCAGACACTTGTCTCTGTTGTTTCTCTCATATTCAGTGCTAGTAATAGCCATGGAATAAACAGAGATTGGAAAGAGACAGTGAAGAGACAATGGCAAAAATCGAATTGACCCGGGAAAAAATTCTGATATAAGTATGTCCGATTAGATATATTTGAATATCGGAGAGTGCAAAAAAATGCTAAACTTCAGATTTTATCAGATATAATTCTATCAAATTATAGATCTGCCAATATCTGAGCATGTATAATTATATCCGATGCAGATCTGGGGCATTTTTTTGTGGATTTTTCAGATCTTATCAGATCTGGTTAGATCTATTAGCATATCTGCCTATATCTCCACAGATATGACGTCATATCTCCCGAGATATGAACGCAGATCTAATTATATCGAATTCTGTCTCACTGGATAGGACTGGATATTATTAGTACAAACTATTTCGAGAGAACATTTTCCGGGGAATTCCAATAATGAATGAGCTACTGAAAACAATAGAAATTGATAGTTTAAAAACAGCTGTGATTTTTTTGTTGCGGAATATTTGTTTTAAAGGAATATCTCAGCGAGTAAGCAGGATGGAGTGATTTTATTCTAGTCCTTTTTACCTCCGACAGCAGCGCAGAGGGGTATATGCGTTTGGCGGGGAATGCATTGTATGACAATGCATTTGTAACGCCTCATCTTATTGAAAACAAATTAAAAAATATGGACTTCTTGACTCAAAATTTAAGGATTTGCCAGAGATTGTTTTTGGCATATATTAATCAAGACTGCCACTCGAATTTTTCTGGAGTTGTGAGAAAATAAATAATTTTTTGCAGAAAAGTGACTCACATTGAAATTCCCCACGCAAATAAAAAAAATAATGAGTTGGTACCCTTGCGGTTTCGTGCTGATATTGGGGATACGTCTTTCAAGCGGGAAGAATTTTTGTATACAAATGATCAAAGAAGAGAAGAGGCGTTATTAAAAATTTTTTAAATAAAGAAGAAATGAAAAAAGAGAGGAAAAATAAAAATTGACATTTAATAATCCCCGACGAAAAGATTAAAATGGAAAATTATAATGAAAATCTGAAATAATTAATGAAAGTGATATTTGAGAAAAAAGGGAAGTCGGGGGACGTCCAGATTGCGCCATAAAATATGCTCTGGATGTCCCCGGTTTCCCTTTTTTCTCAAATATTACTTTTATTAATTATTCCAGATTCTTATTTTCAGAGAATGCTAAGTGCTACAAAGAAAAATGAGCTAAAAATAGCTTCACTTTCCTTCCACTCATTCGCTACTGACATTATATTTAGATTTATACTCCATCACTAATAGCAAAGAGATAAAGTAAACAAATTCTCCTGAAATAAACGTAAATCATGTCTCGAGAGGTGATAGGAAAATTGGTACTAAAAAAACCGAATGTACTCATTAAGTAACGAATTCATGTGAAATAATAAATTTCTCAAAAATTTTATATTCACAAGTATATCTGTTAAGTCCATTATTCCCTAGGAGTGAATTGCATTCAGTATTCAACGAGATTTCATTGGAACAAGGTGAAATGAAATGTAAAGATAATTCAGTTAATTACTGGAGTGGTAAAACGAAAGAAGTGTATAAAAACATTTGAGATCGTAAAATTTAGTGAGATAATGTCATAATCACCCAGTTTCGATCCTATAAAGACGGAAAATGAAGATTTCTCATGAAATCTTATATATTCTGATGGTGCATAAATTCATATGTTCCTACCATTTTCATCGAAACTTGATGCTCTTGTTCCGTTCCGGCTGTCCCTGGGAATTACCCTCGATAATTCGGATTCTGTTGAAATCTCCCAAATCGCCGCAAATCACTGCAAGCCTCAACTACAATTTGGTTTTGAAAATTATGTAGGCGCCGTCAACCAGCCGCTAAGCGCGGCTGAAATGAATGTGCAGACGGAATACGAATTGGGTTTTGCAGTTTTTATTCAACACTTAACTTTAAATAAAATACAATGATCTCCACAATTTGCTTTTATTAATTACGTTCATTCAATTTAATCTTGAACTTCTATTCTGAACTTGGATTTTCCGTTGATTTTTGAAGTTTTAGAGTTTCGTCTTTTGTTTACACAAAACGATTTTAACTGAGGATAACGGGATTGGTTGAAGAGGGGGAAGCTTCCAAGCGATACGTCTCGAACGATGAAGTTTCTTTTCGAATTTTGAAATTCGTTCGGGTTTTTTCCGAGTTTGGTTTATTTATCTTTTATTTATTAAGGCCTGTCTTATCTCATTCGAATTTGTACTCAAAAACGTTATTCAAAAAATGTACGCGCAGATGTTGAGAATAGCTTATTGTACTTCCCCGACGTATCCCTGGAAAAAATGTGAGGTCCAGAAACAAGAATTATTTGTTATTATCTGTTATTCGTTAAGATTTTTGAATCACCTGAGAAAATTCCTAAAAATTGAGTAAAATTACTATCTAGACTATACTACATGTGAATAGCACTCGACAGTCGATAACTCGGTATTTATCGAGGATTAGTGCGGCACTACAAGGGACGTAACACTTTGAATTACAAATGAATAATAGATGGTATAAAATGTCGAAATGTGTGGAATTTTGTCAGATACAGACAGAACTTTTCATTTTCTTCAGATCTCATAATTTTTTTATAGATTCTGATGAATCCATTTCCATTATGCCATCATCCCTTCTAATCAAACTGAATTGAATTCTTCCCTCAAAGATAACGTTTCATGCAGAGCTGTCCTGTATTGGATGATACTCGCAGGAACTTGTCTTAGCCACATGTTGAAAGCTGCTCAAAACATCGTGATACCTGGAATCGTGGAGCATCCACTCAAGCCTCCATCAGAAGTGCAGTGTAAAATATCAAACTCTATGAATCAAACTACAATTGCTCATGATGATTCAATAAATTCAACGATAATCCATAAATTCACCTGGAGTGAGTACAAGCAGGGTTTGATGTTGAGTTCATACTACTGGCTTCATCCATTCATGGAGCTTGCTGGTGGTGTTCTAACTAGAAAATATGGTCCTAAATTCGTTTGTGGAATGGGATTGTTATTTTCAACGTTGCTAGGATATTTCCTACCACTCGCAACGAAGCATCATCCATATACCAATATTTTCATTCGAGTTCTCCAGGGCATTGCTGCGGTAAGAAACAAGTCTTTGTATGACTCAAATCATGTGAACTTCTTTTCTCCTTTTCCATCAGCTTTGAGAAATAGTTCGAAGTCATTCGCTAATTTGTGTGGGAAAAATTGTACTGTAAAACAGTAGAAAGAATACGTCGATTTTTGCTGCTGATAGTTTCTTGGAAATATCTTGGAAACTAAAGAAGATAGCACAACTTCGCTGCAATCCCTTTTCGTATCAAAAATAATCGGTCTTCATTAGTTCCTGAGATATTCCCCAAAACATGATGACGAAATCCAGTAGTGAAGAGACAAAACAGAATAACTATCTTTCCTCTATAACATTGTTCTATAACATTTTGCTTCGATGGTCTCTGCACAACTTTCTTAAATCGAAATGAATTAGTCTTTTTTGACAATCTGAGGGAAAATGTCTCACTCTTTCCAGGGAGTCGCTTATCCATCCACTCATAGTTTGACGGCTAAATGGATTCCGGAGAATGAGCGTAGTAAATTCATGAGTGCTTATTTAGGTGAGTGATGGAGATGATATTCATCAGTGCAGAGGTGAAGTGGTGCAGGGTGAATTGTAACTATACCATCAAACCTATATAGCCGTACAGGGCATGACAAGCAGGAATGGTCCAGGAAAAAAAAGTGTACAACCAAAAACATTAATGTACTTGACTTGCCCCACGTTGTCCAGCAAGTAATGGGCTGATTTTCAAGGATATCCACCTGTAACCAACCGGTCCAACCTAGGGGCACTCATGTACACTAGTGCCATGGGCAGTATAAGTGTACTTAGCCTGCCCTTCTAATTGAATTAATAAAGTTGTTTATGAGGCATTCCACGCTATTTCACTCGTTTTTTGGGTTTGATTTTTTGATTTTTTCCATTTTTTGATATGTTGTTGAAATGCTCAAGACAAGTCGTTTCCCACAAAAGAAAAGACAAAAGAAAATTTTTTGAAAATTTTACGACCATTTTCATTTTTGGAAAAACATTGTTGGTGCTCAAATCTCTCCAACTTCAAATGCTCATATGCCATTTACTATTAATTATATGGAAAAAGTGGAAGAATACTTTTGTGTGGGGAAAGATTAAAGAATTACATTTACATTTCTCCTAATGATCGAAACGCGATTTTTCTATTTTTTATTATCTATTTGAATAAACAAATTGACTGAAATTATTGAATACATGCTATTAAAAATCCGAAAAAAATAAATATGGATAATTGATTTATTTCTGATTTTCCTGTAAATTTTCGCGATACACTCTCCGACCATTGGCGAGGAATAGCTTTTTTTATGTTTTTGCGCTATCCGAGGCCGCTGCCAAAGGACCGTGCGCATGCGCACAACGTTTCACGTGATCGACTGGCGCGTAAGTTGAGTGCTCCCTACCTCTTTAACGTTGTGCGCATGCGCACGGTTCTTGGACAGTGGCCTCGGATTCCCCAAAAACATAAAAAAATCAATTTCTCGCGAACGATTGGAGAGTGTATTGCGAAAATTTATAGAAAAATCAGAAATAAATCAATCTTCCAAATATTTTTTTCAGACTTTGAAAAGCATGTATTCGATAATTTCAGTCAATTTGTTTATTTGAATAGTTAATAAAAAATAGAAAAATCGCGTTTCGATCAGTGGAAAACATGTAAATGCTCTTTCCCCTCATACGTTTTCCTTCACTTCTTTCATATAATTAATATTTAATGAGATATGAGCATTTGGAGCTAGAGAAAATATGAGTTTTCCTAAAACAACAGCGTTGTTCTAAAAATGAAAATCGTCGTAAAATTTTCAAAAAAAATCATTTTGGATTTTTTTTGGGGGGGAAATGACTTGTCTTAAGCATCTCCACAACATATCAAAAAAAGAAAAAAATCAAACCCAAAAAACGAGTGAAATAGCGTGGAATGCCTCTTATACTGTGAATAAGTGAAATTTTCTGATGTATTTCCATTGTCCGAGGATGAGTTATACACCGTGAAGCCAAAATAGCATCCTAATTAATTTTTTTTGAAAATCCGACAAAATTTTTCCATAGAAATGAAAAAACGAAAACTACGAAATTGAGATCATCACCACGTTCTGCATGACCCGAGGCCATGACGCGGACGTAATAGTGCATAGGCCTCAAACAGAACCTATCACAACCCGGCCTATTTGCGATACTCGAGATTTTTTGAAGAATTCTATTGACTCAAACACCACCCACCTACATATGACCGAAATTGCCGTAAAAAGTGATGTCACGAAAAATAAAAATAATCTATACCACCCACCTCCTTTGAGCTTTGAAAATTGGATTTTTAATTATTATAAAAAACAGTAATTTACCCACTTAGAGCATGAAAAACGTAATTTTTTGTAGTCAATAACTGCAATACTTCGCGTGCAATAAAATCAACCCAATTTTTTTTATCATTCGTAATCGAAAATTGAAAAATGAAAAATTGCACTCATAATTTTAACACAGATTTTTAGGAAAATTTCGAAAATACTCAATCCGATTCCTCGATCAGATGGGATTCAATTGAGACACTACACTTTTCCTTCGTCGAGGAGAACAAAACAAGCTCAACAATCATGGTAACTCCAGAGAACTCACTGGTCAGAGTGAGGCTCTAGTGGTTTTCATCCCAAAGCAGCTCCACTCCAAAGCCATTGGTCTCTGTCTTACACTTGTGTCCGTTTTTAACTCTATATTTGGCAAAAATATCGATTACATTTCTTTGTTATTTCATCTCCCGGGAAAAACAGATTTAGATCTACTTAGATCTAAATTTTGGGGTAGATCTAAGGAGATCTAGGGAGATATAGATAGATCTAAGGAGATCTACGGAGATAAACATAGATCTAAGAAGATGTACGGAAATATAGATAGATCACTTCAGATCTCTTTTGATACCCGAGAAAAAAATTATGCATTATATTTTTCTAAAAATAGCCTCATTTAAGTTCAATTGATTATACCCGGCCATTTTCTATACATAATTGAAATTTTGAGAGAGGAAAAAATCAAAAAAAGTGGCATTCAGGTGGGATCGAACCCGGGACCCTTCAGATGCTATTACTCGAACTCTTCTATCTGAGCCATCGGCCTATTTTATATTCGTTAACAATTTTCAATCCTCATAATTTCATCTTCGCCTATTTTTTTTTCTTGGACTAATCGAAGTGAACTTGAAGTAGTTTGATCGTGAGTTGTTGGAGTCGTTGAGTATATGAGAAGGAACGTACTATATTATTTAACCTTTCATAGAATATGTACATGTCAACCTATGAAAAATATTATTACGAAAATTGAACATGTTTCATGTAGATATTTGGAGAACTGTTTAGACCTAACAAAATCTCAGTAGATCTAACGAAAGAGATACCATCTGACCTGTTTAGATCTACGTAGATTCACGTAGATCTACTGAGATCTGAATAGATCTAATTTGTTAGATCTCAGTAGATCTGCTAGGAGAAATACCTTTTTACCTGTTCAGATCTACGTAGACCTATGTAGATCTAGATAGATCCCCATTTCCTTAAATTCTACTAGATCTAAGTAGATCAATAGAGATCTGAGTAGATCTAAGTAGATCCATGTAGATCTCCGTTGATATCCGTAGATCTATTGGAATTCACTTATCCATTTTTGTCACGCTGAGTTGCATCTTCATGGATCTATGGAGATCTAAAGAGATATAACAAGTTAGAACAGCTTAGATCTCCGTAGATCTCAGTAGATCTCAATAGATCTCATAGGCAAGATCTCCACCGATCTGTTTAGATCTCCAGAGATCTCGGTAGATCTAGATGGATCTCCGGTTTCTCATTTTCTAGATCTACTTAGATCTAGGTAGATCTAATTCCGTTTTTCACGGGCTCACACCATGTTCCCTCTCTCCACAACAAATCAAACCAATGAAATATACTGGCTAAACGGACTCTATTTTTGATGTGTAAATTCCAAAAAAATTTCCGATATTTTTCATTAATTTGAATAAATGTGTTATAATATTCGATAATCCATTCAAAGAAATGAATTTTATTAAATATATTAATGAAAGAATAAATTTTTCCCAAAAGGGCACTGCTCCACTATACCCCGACCAAAATCGGCCGAGTTATGAGAGTTACAAGCTGCCCAATCAGAGCACAGCTTTAGACGGTCGTGACGCCGGCATCCAGATATGCCGGGAAGTCAGCTACGTTCAAGGCTCTACGGATTCGAATTGATCTTATTTTTTTTCGGCTTTCAAATAACAAAAAGACGAAACTAGAGATGCGCAGCTGCTCGCTCGCTCACGAATGAACGAGTGTGTTATGGCTGATTAGGAGAAATTAGTGAGAATGTATTGTAATGAGTGTGACTTCGAGCTGCACTAAGAACTTCCCGAAAATTCCTCTTACTTACTATTAGAAAAAATGCTGAATGAAAAGAACGATAAATAACAACAGACATAGTCGTAGAAACTATCAAAAAATGTTGGGAAGATCTCAAGATATGGAGATCAATAGAAAAAAATATATTTTTCCATTTCGGAGTCAGTATACAGACTCCACCTATTGAGAGGTTGCGAAAAATTTCATAAGGTTCTTCTTAAAAAACTAAGAAAGTATTGTTTCGATTGCAATCAAAAACTAATCAGATCAAATCTATTTCAAGATGCTGCGATTGCGACATTGATCATCTCGATAGCGTCATTGATTAACGAGAAAATGTGAACGAAAAAATTGGCCACGCACACACACATACACACAGACATGATCACAAAATTTATTAAAAATGGGATGTATATCTCTCACGCGGGTAAAATGGCGCTTTACCTCGCTCTTTAGAGGTTGATAAGCGCTGTTTTGTCCACTGAAACGTCTTACCAACCACGTTCGACGAATGAGATTTTTGACGTGGATAAAGCCCATTACCCACGCTGAAGCGTACGGTAATGTCATTACCCACGCCTGCGGCATGGCTTCCGCACGCTTCAGCATGGGTAATGGGCTTTATCCACGTCAAAAGTCTCATTCGTCGAACGCGATGGGTGAGACGATTCTGTGGATAAAACAGCGCTTGTCAACCTGTAAGGAGTCAGGTCAAGCGCCATTTCACAATGCATGTGAGTAATATAAAATTGTATAGACCACTCGTGCGGAGCGCCGTACCCACTCGCACGTTTAAGCGCACTCCCTTCGCTCGTGCGCTTAAACCGTGCTTGTAATACGGCGCTTCCCGCACTCGTTGTCTAGTATACCATTATTAAATTCAGAATTTTCAAATTATACTAAATTTCACATGAAATAGTATATGAGACAACGAGTGCGGGAAGCGCCATATTACCCACAAGCACGGTTTGAGCGCGAGTGCGCTTAAACGTGCGAGTGGGTACGGCGCCCCGCACGAGTGGTCTAGACAATTTTATATTACTCACATGCGGTGTGAAATGGCGCTTGACCTTACTCTTTAGAGGTTGACAAGTGCTGTTTTGATCCATTGAAACGTCTCACTCATCGTGTTCGATGAATGAGATTTTTGGCGTGTACAAAGACTATTACCCATGTTGGAGTGTGTGGTGATGACATTACTCACGCCGCAGGCGTGGGTAATGGCATTACCACAGGCTTCAGCGTAGGTAATGGGCTTTATCCACGCCAAAAGTCTCATTCGTCGAACACGGTGGGTAAGACGTTTCAGTGGATCAAAACAGCGCTTGTCAACCTCTCAAGAGCGAGGTAAAGCGCCATTTTACCCGCGTGAGTGATATAAAATCCTCTTTCACTTTTAATGTTCCCTTCTGAGTACAGTTTCTGATTACCCTAAGGAGGTGAGTAGGGGCTCATTTGAAAGAGAAAAATGTGTTCTTTCAGAAAGCCAAATTAAAGAGAGGGGTGTCCATTCAAAAAAATTGAGAAAAATTGCATTTTTCAAAATTGTTGCTTCCGAATGGAAGCTTTATAATCGTAATTTTTCTCGAGTTTGAGATTTTCGGTCATTTTTAAATATTTTTTCTTCTCTTTATTCAAAAGCATGGGACGACAAAAAAAACATCTTGCTTCATTTCTTGAAGAAATTAGTACTATATAATAATATTTTCTCAGTGCCTTTTACATGGATTCTTCTGAAAAACTTCTGTTCTTCTTATTAATATCTTATAAACAACTCTCTTTCTCTTCCTTTCTCTATAAATTCTCTACAATGTTGATAATTTTTTTCTGAATAAACTCTGAATACATTATCTCTCACTAAAAAATACTTCCTTGAGATCCAGTCTTGAAAAAATGAAACAGTTTCCTCATTGCTTTTAATTCAGTCGTCAAATGAATCCATCACCTCGTCATAAGTCTCTAGCAAATGCTTGGAATCACTGAGCTCATCATCATCTTCTGTATCACCATCAGCTCTGACAGGTTTTTGACTGAGCAGAGAAACAGCTTGCTGGAGAATTTCTTCAATTTTATCCGTCTCAAATAAGCAAAGATTGTGTGCAAGGTATGTAATCAGCCCCGCATGATTTATCGTAAGACGGTTACGTTTCGCTGGATGAATCCATCCAAAAATAGAGAACCTCTTCTCCGTGGCAGCTGATGTGGGTGAAATTTCTAACATTTCCGACGACAAAATACTCGAAAGAGTCGAAAAATACATTGTTGTCCACCAAGTTGGAGCAGGAATCGTAAAAATATAATTTTTCACAAATTCTTCATCAAAAATACCCTCAGATAGGTTGTATTGAACAAAATCAGCCATGACTTGACTGTTATCTAAGTTGAACTTTGGTGCTACTTCGTAGATGAACTCCATGCCGATAGTTTCTTCACTTTGACTGAGGAATTTCCCTTTGAATGCTGGATATAAGATATTAGCTGCGTAATGGATAGGACGTAGACCCATTTTTTTGCGATGCTCCCAGCTCTTCACCACTCGATCACCATCTACAGGAGAAAACAAACTGAAAGATTGTTTGAGCTCAGTGTTCAGATGCTGTCGAATCTCATTAAAAGCTTCACAGACTTGACTCAACGAAGCAGTGTCTCCCTCTAATCTAGTAATACAGTCAACAATTGCTTTTAATACGTCACGTAACTTTGTTATCTTCATCCAAGACTCATCATCCTTCACGATCTTTCGTGTCAGTGAATTCCAGTTGCTGATGGCTCTAGGGTCAATGGCCAATGCCTGCGAATTGTGTTTATTGAGTATTAAATTGTGAAGACATGTAACTGTTGAACCAAATCGCGTTTGACCAGGATTTTTCAAGGTCATGGCAGTATCGCTCTTTTTTCTCTTTCGGATTTCAGCAAGATTTGAAAACAGTCCGTGACGACTCTTGACTTCATTCACAATCGCAACAGCTGAAGCTATGATTGGTTTCACCGAATCCAATTTCTCAATGTCTTTCATTAATAAATTCAGAATGTTCGCACTGCACCCGAAAAACACAAGCTTGAAGTCTTCATACTTTTCCATCAAGTTTCTTCCAGCACACAAGGTAGCTTCAGCATTATCTGTGCAAATAGCAAACATTTTATCATTTCCTATTTCTGTGATAACTTTTTCAATTTTCTCAGCAATGGAAGCAGTATCTTCTGATTTGTTTCCAAGAGATATTGTTTTAAAAGAAACGGGCTTGGGTGTCGTTGAAATGAAATTAACAACGTCTTCTCGTCTGATATTCGTCCAGCCATCGCATTATCATCCTACAGTTTTGGCTTTTGATATTAAAGCATCTACCTCAATTTTCACGGAGCCATAAATAGTTTTCAAAAGAGGTGTTGAAATTTTATGTCGGGTGGGAATCTGGAACGCAGGTCTCATGAACATCAGCAACCTTTGCCAGTGTTCATTCTCTGTTAAGCTTAATGCTGCTCCAGAAGCACAGATTGCTGTGGCAAGTAACACTTGAGCATACTTTTGTTCCTGTTGGGGCATTTTTCTGTCCATAAAATCTTGCAGATTCCCCGGAGGTTGGCCGTTGATGAATTGAAGATATTTGATGCTGCTGAGGAAATACTCGCTGCGTCATCGTCTTCGGACGCTTGGTCCAGTTTTCTTTTTTGGCCTTTCTTCGAATCAGTTTGTGCCAACGCTTGTTTTGTCAAGATTTTTTGGCTTTCAGGGCATCCACGACATTCTGTAAGATGTTTTGACATTCTGGAAGCATGTTGGGCATACTCTCTAGTACAATGATTGCACCGATATGATAGAGAGTCAGTATTTGGCTTTCTTGACAATGATGTGTAATTTTAGTCAACGACTCCCTTCAAATGCATTTTTCCTGGAATTGAGAACAGAAAAAAGTTACCAATACAATTATGCAACTTTAATAATTGTTTCTCGTTAATGATAATTAATTAGCATATCTCTCACCATTTTTTCAATTTTTTCAAAGCAAATAAATTAGTAAAATAAGAAAAAAATTTTAATTAAAATTATATTTTTTCAAATTTTCGACATGTGCCTATCTTATATGCTTCAAAGATAATTGTTTTGTTGAAAGAAGAAAATCTAAAAATTATCAGATGATTGCAATTTTCAGAATCATTTTCATTGTTCCCTTGTGTTCTTTTGTGATTTTTTACCAAGCAAATCAAGATGCGCAGACTAGGAATCAATTCTGCGGAAGATTGTGAGGTTATCTTTTATAAACTCTCCCGCTTTCATTCGTCAATGCATAACATCCAATTTGTCACGTTTTATTTTACATGCAACAATTTCAATTCCTTCTAGCAAATCATAAAAAATACTCACCTGAATGATTGATGATATACTCTCCTAATTTTTTATATCCTTTTCGTTTCACCTCATTACATTTGATGAGTGAATGCCGGTATTTTGCGTAGATTTTGCGTTCCGAAAGGAGAAAAAAAAAGCTATGTAGATGGAAACTGACTGTCATTTAATTAATGGGTCATTTTCATGACGCGACGGTTGATCAGTTTATCCCTGACGAAAACGGTCAGTAATTCAGGTTTGGTCAGTTACATGTAATTTACCGGTAAGCTGACCGGTCAGTTTTTAGTTTCACATCACTAACAGGCCGCGCACCAGCCAGCCAATCAGAGAGCAGTTGCAGAGACAGAGAGAAGGGGAACCCAAGAGTTGAGGAGCGGCGCCACCAGCAGAGAAGAGTATATAAGAAACCCACACAGCCGAGAGACTTCGGTCGACTGTCACCCGCGGTGGAAGATTCATCAAGTAACGGCAAAGAGCCCAAGCGTTTCCTATCCTTTAGCGACGGTGAAGAGCCCGAGCAAAATCCTTCTCCTTTAAGCGATGGTGAAGAGCCCGAGCGAGTTTCCCGAAACGGTGAAGAGGCCGAGCGAGTAATTGGATGAAATATTCTCTGTAAGATATTTCGTAAAAATAAGAAGAACTCTGAAAGCACTTCCAAACGTAGGAGGACGCTGTAGGTCTCAGGATGGTGACTCCCAGCACGCGGAAGAGGACCAGGATCAGGACCTGGAGGACATCGCCATAAGCCTCGATTAATCAATGGATTTACTATCGAATTTATGAGATGGAAGGGTTGATCATTCATAAATGTGAAATATCGAGATGAAATTACCAGAGAACACATTATTTTCATGTATCGGAGGATAAATGCTCCTCTCGAAATCATTTTGTAAATATTTACGTAAATATGATTCTTCCGAGCATAACCAAACTGCTTCGACTACATCATTCAATATTCTACTCATAAGTCTCTCTGGTTCATGGACATAGACCCATCCACTCCTTTCATTAATTCGTACAAAAGTGGAACGTTACAGGATGTATGTGCATGTGTATGTGTGATGACACATTTTCTGCTCCATTCTGAAAGCGGGCTAGCTAGCGATCTGAAAATTTTACCATATGTTTGACATGCATACCCCAAGCTCTCAGACAAATTTCAGCTGAATCGGCCGAATAGTTCTTGAGAAAAATGCAAATGTCTACATATCATTTTTTCGACTTCTTCTTCGATGAAAAATGAAATTACAGCATCTACTCTCAATGAGGAGATGCGCGCTTATGAGCTGCATCTTAGACCCCTTGGATGGTGGGAGCTCAGATTTTCAGTTTATCCAGTATAAAAATCTCGATTCCTCTATAACTCAATAAGTAATTGAGCTGAAGACCTCAATTTTTATGCGTTTATACATCTGATGAGCACAAAGTCGGTATTGAAACTGAGTGGAATCGGTCCAGTAGTTTTTTAGATATTAGCATAGGAACTGTAACGAGGTTTCTTGTTACGGCTATCGCAACGGCTTATGTCACTTTCGGGTGAAGCTATTTAAGTGTAGAGCTCGAGGAGACTCTCACATGAACAGCTAGACAATTCTACCGTGGTGCCATCTGCGTGAGATGACACGTTGAAGTTACCGGAAACTAACTGACACGTCAGTGGGTTTTATATCCGGCTGAGGATAAGGCAGGAGCCCAGCTGAAATTCTGGCGCTCCACTAGAGATGTCAGAGTTATCTGTGAGCCTGGCAGTGGTGTGAGAGGAAGAATCACGCAGGCGCGCGGAGAGACCTCTAGACGAGGAGCAGCAGCCTCAGCCGATATAAATAGACCCAACGACACGGTGATCAGTTAGTCTGCCTTGGACGGCAGACTCGAGAGGATCGGGAGACGTCTCTGGATCCTCTACCGCTCACTTGGGTGAGAGTTATCGTTGGTTGCCTGTAGCGTGGCTACGTGGCGTTTTTCGTGTGGATGGAGACGTCCGGTATTCTCTGGATGACGATACATCAGAGGAATACTGCGGACGGGCTTATCCAGAGGCTATCGCGGAATACCCCAATTTCGACTTGTTCTTGCTAGAGGAACTGTGGCCATATCCACGCCCCTCTACCATAACCAGCACACTGGGTTACCGGGAATGGATTGCCCATAGCATCCATTGGGGATAATAACTCCCCGAGTAATTACTGCCGAAGGTTCAACAGGTTAGCCCGAAACCGCCCTAAGAGGTTAAGCGTGGTGAGCCCAGGGAAAACCAGCACACAGTGAGTTTTGTTTATTCCTCCGGTAAAGAATAAACTGGCGCCCATGCTATCGAACCGTGTGTGTGGAAAGGGATAGCCGGAAGTGTGACGGGATTGGACGAATCCCCGTTACAAAACATCCGAAATGTCAAGCTATATCTTCAAAACTATTCAATTGATTATATTTGGGAGGTGCTTAACCCTCTGAGGCCTATTTTGGCTTCCCCACTTCACGCACAGATCGATGATGGTAGATTCAAAATTAAATAATCCCTTCGGAAGCTTTGCCTTGACAGAATATTAAATGTACGATGTTCAAATTATGCACAAGTAGTGGGGTCCTGCTTGTTTAAAGAATCATTTCTGAAGATTTTGATATGGTCCTGCCTACGCACACTGATCTACGCGAATAGGTATACACGCACACTAGAGAATATTCCTGTGGTCATACGCACATACAGAGCGAACAAGAGATGCGGTCGGATTTCTCGACAAGTATGTGCCCAATACTCATTGTCAGACAAACGCTACCGCACTCCTATACGGCTAAATAGGATTCGAAAAAATTCAACGAGTCTTTCTAAACTCGACATTCAATCTCGTGAGAAGATTCTTCATTAATATATTGTTATGAAATGGACTTCAAAACAAAGAAGGGACTATTGAGCGATCAATTGATCTCTGAAGTTAGTTGAGAAAGTGGACTGTCAAGAGAGTTTTATGTTTGGATCCCTGTCATCTTGTAAATAAAATATTTATCATATAATTAATAAACAACCAATTATTTATAAACGAGGATTGAATACGCAACATTGGTGTCAGAAGTGGGATTACAGGAATAGATAATTAAAAAAAAAAAAGAGGAATACTGAACCAATTATTAATAAATTGGAGCATAATGAGAGAACCGGATTCACGCAACTTGAGAGGAAAAGTTATCACTGAAATGGACCTTAATTTTTTTTTCCCAGCAGATAAATAAACAAATTGATACAAAAATTACACAATTGAGATCTGAAATCATACAACTCGGATTAATTCCCGATTACATTAAAAACAAAATTGAAACAAATAATGACCATCTTCACTCTACATTTAATAGTGAAATAAAAATTTTAACACTCGACTTTGCGATGAATTCAATACCACAGTTTCAATAAAATTCGATGAAATACAAGACCAAATTAATGACATTGAACACAAAATTGAAAATAACACTACAAAAGATCACCTAACAAATAATGATTTTCCGCCGTTTGAAATTCGTGATAACCTTTCAATTCGTGAAAATCCCATAGATATTCCAACTTCAAATAACAAAAATCAAATTAGATTACGAGATTATGATGGATCCACCTCATGGTCTCAATTTTATAAACAGTTTGAAGTCACTGCTAAATACAACAAATGGACATATTACACAAAAACAGTCCAACTCGTAGCATGTCTAAAAGGAAAAGCTTGTGACTTATTAGATTCGATTCCTGAAGAAGATCTTAATAATTTCCATAAAGTGAAAGAGTCTTTAGACAACTGATTCAGAGAGAAACAATATGCACAGATGTATCTCAATCAACTGAAGATACGGAAACAAAAAAGAGAAGAAAACATCATCACCTTCGCCGAAGAAATCGAGAAATTAACAAATCGCGCTTTCATCGATACTTCTGCATCTACCCGAACTACGATAACATATGGTTATTTCATCGACGGGTTATTGAACACTCGAATAGCTACAAAATTACGATCTGAATGTATCTCATCTATTCGAGAAGCATTACAAACAGCTACTGAACTAAAAGCGATTTATGAAATTGAGAAAAAACAACGATTTGAACAGTCAAACAGCTCAAAAAATACTCAACAAAAACATTTCAATAAATTCAACTCAAATGATGGAATTAACGGAGATAAAACAGGTCAATGGAATTTTTTAAGAAATTTTTCGAATAAACAACTAACTAAATGTTTCACATGTGGAGAAAATGGTCATATAAGTTATCAATGTCCACAACAAACCGATAACCAACGGAATAATTGGAACCTAAATAAACCAAAATTCAATCCAAATGGAAATAAGGCTCCATATCAAAATTTCATAAATAATCAAAGACAAAATAATTCTAACCAAAATAGGGGAAGTTATTTTACACAACAAGTACTTCTGAATAATGATGAAACTTCATTATCAGAACAACCTTAACACCAAGTACAGGAAAACTACGAAGAGTCAGTACAGCGGGGGATGAACTGACTCCACTGAACGATACCAAAGAAGATCAAGAACCAGTACAATCCGTCAAAACTAACTATTCGATTCGACCTATCGCTGGAAATAAACTTAACTATACAGCGATCAAAAGTGCTACAATTTCCGTCAGTACTGTCGCAATCTTAACGGGAGTCATTTTTGCAAATATCAAAGAAGATTGCGTTCTTGGATTAGATTTTTGCGAAAAGGCAGGAATTCCAAAAGACTTTTATAACGTTCTAAAGGATAAATTTGATCATTCTTCGACAAATTTCATATCTGTTAACAAAATCGACACAGAAATCAATCAACTCCCTGAATTCCAGACTGAACTTTAGCAAGATTCAATCAAATTATTGAACGCTCAACAAGAACAATAGTAGTCCCTAAAATTTATATTCCAACAGTTTTGAATGAAACTCACAATTCTGAAGTTAACAAGACTTTAGCAAGAATTCGGAATAAGTATTATTGGGCAACGTGCAAAGCAGATGTTGAAAATTGGTGCACAAAGTGTAAGATTTGGTTTGCTAACAAGCAGGAGTTCCACCCTTTGTGCGTTATTTGCGAACCCCACTCTTTGTGTGACATTTAATATTTTGCCAATTCGATTGGCAAAATGCTTCCGAATGGGATTTTACCCATCAATCGAATCTCTATAAAAATGAATATCTTTTCAATCGCTCAAAAAATAACATTATTCTCGCAAGAAATACGCACTTATAGATCCCTACAAATCTCAGCTCAGAATAATCGATTGAATTGCAATAATATCACATGGTACATGAAAATTCAATATTAGATGAAAATTCAGATCCTATGATGGAACACAAAAATTGACGTTCGGTTTCCAAATAGGATTTCTATTCTTTCTGATTGTCGTCAGGATGAAAAGGTACTCATTTTGTAGAAAAAATTGTCTACTTTCGAATGGTGAAATAAAAACTAGTAGTTTTCTCAGGGAGAAAGCTAAGAAAAACCGTGATTTTTGAAAAAACTAATTTATCGAACATCCTTACAAGAGACTTCTTCTGAAAAATCTGAAATTATCACCATTTGTGGGGCTCATTGAGATGAATCTTTCAAGCTGAACTTGGATGTAATCGCTTGGATAGTTTTCGAGATATAACCTCTTTTCATAAAATGGGTTTTGGCCAATATCTCAGAAACTACTGGAGCGATTTCGCCCAATTTCAATACCAAACTTTTCGCTCCTTAGATGCACAAACTGGCGAAATTTGAAGTCTCTAACTCAAATTGTTTTTGAGCTATCGTGTATAGTAAATTCAGGATGAAAAACACTGTAATTGAAATTATCTGCAAACGAAAAATCTGAGCAAAATTTACCCCGAGTGAAAATTGTGAGTTCAAATGAGATGTATTTCATCGCTGAGTGTGGGGGCTGTGAATCAATTTTTCGCGGAGAAAACTCGAAAAAACGATTTCTCAAAAATTTGAGTTTTCTCGAAAAGTACTCGCCCGATTTCGCTCTAATCTCACTGACAGCAATTTGCATGGGGAGGGAAAGTAATGTTAAATTTTCAGCTCACTAAGTATTACCGTTGCTGAGCAATGAGCTGATATCTGTCACACATACACACACGCACACCCACACACACACACACATACAGACATTTTTTAAAAATGTCATTTCTCGACGTTTTGGATCATTCTGAGTCATATTCCGATGAAATCTCGAAATTGAAAAAAATCGCGTTTACAATGCTTCCATTCGGAAGCAAAAAAGGACCACATCGAAAAACTAAAGGAGAAATGCAAATTTACAACGCTGGATTTCCGTTTGAAAGACTCGGGATTGATACATTAGGACCCTTACCAAAAACATTTTCAGGTAATCGTTATATCCTTGTCGTCACTGATTATTTCATCCGCTGGCCAGAAGCAATTCCAATTCCAGATATCACAGCTCCTACTATCGCAAAAGCCTTGGTTAAAGACGTTATATCACGCTATGGAGTTCCGCTTGAAATTCATTCAGATCAAGGTCGAAATTTCGAATCGAATATTTTCAAAGAGGTTATGAAGATTTTAGGAATTACGAAAATCAGGACAGTACCTCTTCACCTACAATCAAATGGAATGGTTGAACGTTTAAACCGCACCATCATGAACTATTTGGCTAAATTTTCCAACGATAATCAACGAGATTGGGATAAATGGATTTCATTATTCCTACTATCCTATAGGTCTGCTCGTCATGAAACAACTGGGTTCACACCATCAATGTTATTAACTGGCAAAGAATTACGTCTACCATTAGATCTCATCAGAGGAAATTCTCCACAAAATCATTGTTAGACAACTCCGGAATTTATAGGAGTTTTAAATGAAAAATTAAACACAATCCACGAAGAGCTAAGAGACAAACTACAAATAAAAACTGAAAAGATAAAATCAAGATTTGATCTCAAAGCACATATGATTTATTTCAAACCCAATGATCAAGTCTGGTTCTTCAACCCTGAAAGAGTCAAAGGAAAATGTCCCAAATTACAATCTGATTGGGATGGACCTTACAAAATCAAGAATAAAATCAACGACGTTGTTTATAGAATTTATAAACCTCCGCACGGAAAATGTGTCTTTTTTTCAATTATTCCTGACCAGGAAAAGGAAATTAATTGTGAGTAGAGTAGGTGGGAGAACAGATTAGAGTCTGAAGACGACAGTAATGTGGCTTTCGATTTTAACTTTATTTATAGTGTTGTGTCTTCTGACACATCATTTGGGGGTATCAGTGTCTTACTGCCATCTTCTACCTTCTCTTTTATTCTCTGATCAGGCGTATACATCTACTCTTAGTACCGGATGTTGGGAGTGAGAGATATATATCGTCCATCATTTCAATTAAACCGGGTAAATTATGAGTATACGTAGGAATAATGTCCATAACATTGGGTAAACCTTTCGTTACATCAAATAGTTCTCGAATTTGTTCGAATTTCAGCGGGTATACCTTGGTTGATTCCTCAATCAGTTTCTGTGTTGCTTCCCAATTCTGCGTTGTTTCGGATTCCACGCTGCTTGTTTTTATTTTTTTTTCCTTTGACCTGTCTTCAATTTAGTAATAGTTTGTTTCTTAGCACTACATTGACTACTCACCGATTCGTCATCAGAGCCTGTGTCTGTGGGTTCAGAGTCCCCCACCATTGAATTGCAGCTATTCGAATCCGTAGGTGTCTGAACTCTCTTGCCCAGAGCGCCTACAAGTTTAATCGGGAGTGAGGGAAAATCGTTTCTGGGAAATTTGTTCGTTGATGTAGTGGGGGTGATCATGAGGCTGTCCGTCTTCGATGCAGTAGTGGGGGCCTGAGGTGCCTTCTCGGAGCACTCAAGCGCCTCTCCCTCTCCTACTACTTCCTGCTCTAAATTCTCCTTGCAGTCCCTCGCCATGTGTCCTTCTTTTTTACACAAGAAACATGTAATTTTATCTGTCGTTGAGTACAAAAAATATGTAATTCCTTCAATCGTGAGTTGAAAGACTCCGCGGACCTTTCCTTCGTCCTCTGACGTGATGTAGACCTGCCTCCTAAAACTACCAATGTGGGCAAATAGTGGATCCGAAGCGCATGCTTTCAAATTTGTTATTTCAGATTTTAACTTAATGCCACGTTTTTTAAATTCATTCTCAATAATTGCGTTTGGGATCTCTGATCTCACGTTGGAGATAATAATTCTTTTGTTTTCTGTTGTCAGGGGTCTAATGAATAGCTTTTGTCCTTTGACTGTTATTGATTTTTTCTGATATATGAGATCATCTACCGTTTGTTTACTATCCAAATAGCAATAGACGCGATTCTTGGAAATTCTTGAAATGAATCGCATACGTTTTGGCTCCACAATTTTTGCTAGTTCTCTCAAATAGTCAATATTCTCAGTTTCTAGGATGAAGTCCATCAGAATAGCATCTTCTCTTTTTGATGATGTAAGGATATTGGAGTACGAGGGGGTTGCTTGAGCGATGTAGTTATTCATGATGCACTTTTTTCGTGGTATATATCTTTGCTAACAAAGATATATATCAGTGCACGTGGATTTGCACAGACTTTTTAAACTTTTACTAACTCAAATGAGCTATGTTTACCATATAACAACTCGTTTTGGAATCACAATTTGACTTGTAACAGAATAATCAGCGAGCGGAACGGAACGCGCTGTTTGTAAACACGATCCTCAATTGAGACTCCACGGAAAATGTAAAGTAATCCATGTAGATCGTATCGCTCCGTACGAAGAATAATTGAAGATTGATTGGAAGAAGACAAATCAATAATTATGATGCAACACGTGAGGTGACAAATAATGAATAAGATGACAAACAACGATGAGTAGACCAACACTTATTTTGTAGACGAATTTACATAGAGGCAACAAACTTTACAATTATACAATTGAGTACAGAAGACACAATTCAAGAAAGAAGATTCAAGACGAAAATTTGATTAAGGAGATGGATTATCACGTATGAATTGAAAGCGTTTGAACGAGTGTTGATGGTGGAAAGTCATTAATAACACATTTACACACGAATGACACATTAACAAAACAGAATTCTACCGTTGATCCTTTCTATTTCAGAAATTTAATCAAGAGGAGTTTCCATCACATCACCTTTTCTGATCCAAGAAGCAGGAGGGACTTCAACCAGGACATCCTATCCACAAGAATTCAGAATATTCATGGAATTGGAGCATGTGCATCGAAAAATAATAATTGAGAATCGAACCTGTTCTCTTTATTATTTTCCATCTGGGTTTTTGGAGAGAACATGGGTTAAGGGCCCCAGATAACCAAGAAAGTGTTTCAACAAGAACATTTTCTAGGTAGCTCTTAACAGGTGATTGTCGGGACGACAATTTTGTGAAGAGGGGAATAATGTTATGAAATGGACTTTAAAACAAAGGAGGGACTATTGAGCGATCGATTGATCTCTGAAATTAGTTGAGAAAGTGGAACGTCAAGAGAGTTTTATGTTTGGATCCCTGTCATCTTGTAAATAAAATATTTATCATACAATTAATAAACAACCAATTATTTATAAACGAGGATTGAATACGCAACAATATTGATATTAGCGTTATCTTCGCATTTATATACAAAAAAATTGAAAAAACGATATTTTATAATTAATTAAAAACGTTAGTTAGAATTCTTCTCCAGATCGAAAGTTTTTGTGGACATTGCAACTGTGTTAGTGCCTTACTGACACTACGTTAAAGTATACGTCACACAAAGGCAGACAGTAAGCATAAGACGCGCTTGGCTTCAAATGGAAATATCTCGAAAACTTTTGAAAATTTATCGGGACATACTGCAAATAAAATTTAGGGGATGAATTAACAAAAACAATAAGCGAAACTCCGTCCTTTTCCAACTTGTAGTTTCTGAGATAGTTTCTGAGATATGAATTTTTTACTGAAAAGTTTAACAATGGCGTGCGATACCTAAAAGTAATCAGAGCCTCACGCGTCACTTCCGAATTTTTAATTGAAGAAATCATATTTCAGAAGCTAAGAATCGTAAGATGATGGAAATCTGTTCATTCTGTTCCTTAACTTTTTCTTCAAATTTCATTCACACTATGTCTCGATAAATTGTCAATAGTTTTCGAGATATTTCAATTCAAAGTCAAATCGATTAGCATGCGTCTAGATTCGATTTAATCCATCTTTATTACATTGCTCATGCATAAATAAAAAAGTGAAACTTCTTATACATGAGCCATTGGTCATTTTACACTTGGCTTTGGATTAAAATATCTCGAAAACTGTGCAAAATTTAACGAGACATGCTGTGAATGAAATTTAGAGGGAAGATTGACGAACAAAATAAGCAGAACGCTGTTTTTCTACGACCAGTAGTTTCCGAGATATCATTTTTTGAATGAGTAGTTCAGAAACAATGGATGAGGCCCGATAGCAAATAAATGAGCGCTTGGACGTCCTTTCTGATTTTTTCATTCAAAAATCGATATCTTAATAACTACGAGTCGTAAAAAAACGGAGGTTTGCTTATTTTATTCGTTAATCTTCTCTCTAAATTTCATTCACAGCATGTCTCGATAACTTTTGAGTAGTTTTCGAGATATTTCAATCCAAAGCCGAGTGTAAAATGACAATTTTTCAAGAAATAAAAAGCAAAAATTATGAGGTGGAGCATGGATATTTTTCGGTCGTGTTTCATGACAACTCCTCCTTTGAATGACAATTTTCGTAATTTTTTAAAAAATCATTTAGATAAATTCCCATATTTTTCTCTCCGTGTATTTAAAAGAAAAAATTTAAAAAAAAAACACAGGCTTCCCCCACCCCCCGGAGAGCGACCGGACGGCAGCAGCAAAAATTTCCCCTTCCCCCCACTACTCTACTACCACGTTCCCCTCAAAGCCTTACACTCGTTTCGTGACGCGAGAAAAAAGTTGGTACCCTCCCAAAAGAAGTTTCACTTCAAAAAAAGAAGTGAGTACGTTTTAAGAAATATATCGACAAGTACGCGGCCCGATTCTATTGGAAAAAAAGAATTGAAATAATAATAGTAAATACTTTTTCAAATTAATCCATTATCTTATTATTCGGATACTAGATGAAATTGGCAATGTACTGTGACGGTTTTTACCGTCACAGAATCAATAAAATTAAAATATTGAAGAAATTTCGCGAAAATCACGGTTTTGGTAGCGATTCGCGGTACCCGGTGAGGATAGAGCTCATTTTGAGTCAAGACAGCAAATGTCCAGAGTGAGGTCAGCATGTTTTGTGACCTCACTAATTATCGTTGTTTGAAACTACTCCGGAAAAATGGAGAGAAAGTCAGGAGTCAGGACTGGTGAGAAATTTCCCCAGTCCCAAAGATAAAAGTAGCGGCACCAAGGACACCGAAGAGGAACTTGGGAAGAAACAACATCCATTCAATTGGTCCAACATCAGCAAATATGAGGGAAGGTTGGCCAACAGTAAAGGAAACTGGAGATCACCAGGATCAACATTGGAGTCAGTGAAAGAAAAGACTCAAATTAGAAATGTGAAAATAAAGACTAAAGTTATGTGTGTGGAAAGAAAAGACTAAAGTTTTCGGTTTATAATTGTCGAGAAAATATTGTCCGAATTATTGTGATTATTTTTAGTATATATATTGGAATTATTTGAGATCGAGAATTGGCGCGAGATACTCGGAATTGAGGAGAATCCGCGACGTTAGGGTAAAGTAGTGGGGGACTCGCGGGACAATTGGTTGGATTAAGCCTCGGCTCTACCGAAATTGAGCGGAAACAGCCGAGGGAACCCAATGTCAACTCGTGGGAGAGAAGACTCGTTCTTCTTCTCCCGGGACACCGTGGCGATCACATCGTGTAGAGAAAAGTTAGAGAAACGTAAAGAAAATTGTAAAGAATTACGTAAAGAAAATTGGAGTAAAGATAAATAAAGAGAGGTCAACACGGAGGAAAGACAGCACAGATAACGTAAGTTACGCGAGTCCCCGTACAATTAATATTTTGAGGCTAAAGTAAAGAATTTTTAGTAAAAGATTTAAAGTAAAGAAAACGTCGAGTTAGCGTCTGTTCCGGGTGAGGCCACCCGGCTAATATTGGATTCATTGTTGGTCATTCTGAGTTAAATTTTGAGTTAACAAGTAGTGTGAAATAATTATAAAGTTAGTCACGAAAAGTTTCTCTAAATATTTCATGTTTTTTTTTTCAATTTACGTGTATATAATTAATTCTTCTGAATACATTGACTTTATATTATTGGAGCTAAAATTTGTCATGAGTTTTGTGTATAGTTTTTTGTCGTCACGAATACCCAAATAGAGGGTATTGTCTCCTCTCCCCCTCGGGATAAATTGAGAGTTTCATACAAAGAAGCGGGTAAAATTAGAGTCTTTTTGGGGTTTTGTAATTTCATTGAATTAGAGTAAAACTTGGGGATTTGTCGTTTTCCCCAACTTTGTTGAATTCTGTCAAAACGACTGGCGCCCATTTCGAGTGAAAATTGATAAATAAATAAATAAATAAATAAGTAAAAGCAAATTGATTGGGAGAAAATACAGTAAAATTTTAGGAGCATAAATTTGGGTCGATTTTAAGGAATTTTCAGTGCATTTAACGAGTCGGCTCAAGGTCAGCCAAGCCAACCGTTACAGTACAATGAATTTGGAAAATTGAATAGTAAAGAAATCAAACGAAAGAAATGTACTTGGTGTACCAAGTGGAAACACAAATTACAGGTACACCAAGTACTTTTCTTCTGTTTAATTTCGTTACCATTTAATTTTTCAAATTCATTGTACAATGCCAATTTTATCTAGTATCCGAATAATGAGATGATTAATTAATTTGAAAAAGTACCGCACAGGAGAGCTACGGAATCGTACTATTCTCATTTCAATTTTTTTTTTCAATATTGTATATACTGTAACGTGATATTTGGATTACGTTACTTTTTGTCGTCTGGGCGCGTAATTAATTTTGAATCTTTATTAGTTTTGGCACCACCAACTGAGAATCAAAACAAACGAATCACGAGAGGTCAATCTTAGTAGAAATTATGTAAAACTAATGCCGATTGGTTAATTTCTTTTGTTAACGCTCATTGGATTATCGTCAATTGAGTTGATGTCTCACGACTGGGAGAGGGAGACACCAGATGGACGATGATGAAGGAAATCGACATTACCGAAGGAGTCGGTTAATTGGACGAAAGTTTTGGCGCCAATGACAAGATTCATCGGAAGAATTAATTGAGACGTTTAGATGAACCTTGGTTGCATTCTCGGACTAGATAAAATTGTCCCAACTCTAATGTCATCGACTTGGAGTTTCTCAATTTTCTTCGTTGGAATTTATTGTCATTGAAAAAGAAAATACTTACCGTCAGGTTAAGCTGTATTGAATGACGTATCTCGGGATTGACCAATAAAGAACGTCCTTCCCGGAAAAGACGCCTTAGCCGGTGTACAGCGCTTGCTGTCGGCTGATTCTCGTTTGGTGTGCCGTAGAGTAGACACATGTTTTGTCGTGTCTCTTTGCATAATTTTGTAAAATCGCTATTTTCAGGTTTGGAAAAATTAATTCATTGGAATTGATTGTACTAATTGTCATTTAATCAAAATTAAGAAAAAATATATTGTTCACGTTGAAATTAATTTGGCATAATCTGGTGAGCAATTTTTTCTTAATTAAATTTTGTACGATGATTGATTTCGTGGTCGTGGAATTTTAATTTTTTTTTTAGCGTAATGACGCCAAGTAGAAAGTGACGCCATGAGATTAATTACCATTTATCGGCGAAGCTATTTGATAATTTTGGAAATATCTTATTTTTTTTAAATAATTGTGAACTCTCGTTATTGTCTCGTTATCAACTATTTTTGAATTTTATTTTTTTTTCATTGGAAAAAATTTATTTTGTCGTGAATTGAATTAATTAACGGATAATGTTGGCGTCTTGGCCAAAGTTAATTAAATGTAATTTATTGAAGATTTTATAAAGTCTTGCGATTTTGTGTAAATTTCATATTTCTTTAAATTTCATTCTTCTATTTTACATTGGTGAATGAGCTTTAATGAATTTGAAATTTTTATGAAATTAATTTAATTAATTTCATGTATTGAGTATGGTTGAGTCGGCCTTGACACCTAGGGAATATCGCTAGGGATTTTCTGGTAACTTAGCGCTAGGGAATTCTAGTTACTTTCGTTTCGTTGCGAAAGATAACTGTAGGTGGCAGCACCATCAGGTAATTTGAATTGTTTTGAATATTTTGGAATTGACGATTAATTGATAAGTCAATTAATTTGTTAATGAATTAAAATTTTATTTTTCACACTATAATTTTTTTTAAATTTAGTTCTAAATATTTTGTTTGTAATTAATTGTTTATTTTATTCTGAATTGTTTTATTTGTTTAAAAGAAATTTATAACATGTTTTTTTTTATTTGTGCTGCACACTAGCCGATTTAACGCAGGGGTATAATAATTTATAATTAATTTTTTTTATATAAAATTTTTTATTTTATCCCCTAAATTGTTTTGTTTGGAATTATTTACACTCCTTATTCAAACCCACAACAGCGACCTTGAGGGGAGACTGAACTAGTTCGTGCTGAATAAGGGAGTATTGGAGTTTTTGGTTCAAATGATTTGATTTTGGTTTTGTTTTGAATTTTGTTTTGGCTATTGGGTGCTTTTCAAGCGTGCTTAATTGCTGAGCTTACCGTTAGGCTCAGGAAATACGTCACAATACGTACAAAGCGGTGCTGGACGGTGGGTAGTTCGATCATTACTTAAATTCTAGTCTCAAAAAATTCTAAAAAGGCCTGACTGTGGTCTACCATTTCTTCAAAAGCCCCATGAATCTCGGTTTCTTTCAAATTCATACTGATTGAAACGTGATTCAATTTACACAGGTTCTTATCGGGAAAATGAAATTATTGAAATTCAATATCTCCAATTCTACGTGTCAGAAAATTTTTCTTCATAGGGAAGAGCTCTTGGGTTTAATGTGGAGACTATCTCTGAATTATTTCAGATTTCACATATTTCAAGTCTTTAGCGATAGTAATACCTTAAACCGGTAGATCCACCGAATCGTACACAGACCAAACAGCCAAACTGTTGTGTTACTATTTTCTGTCTTTTTCATCTCTTTTTTGTCTTTCTATCTCTATTTTTTGTATTTTTCAATTCTTTTTTTGAATTTCTCATCTTATTGCTTCCGAATGGAAGCATTGTAATCGTAATTTTTTCCGAATTCGAGATTTCATCGGAATATGACTCCAAATGATCGAAAAGGTCAAAAAATGATATTTTTGAAGGAATGTCTGTATGTATGTTGTAACAAAGTTTCTCGTTACGGCGCATGCTACCTTAGGGTCAAGCTATCCGAGTGTAGAGCTCGTGGAGACTCGCACATGGACAGCTAGACAAATTCTACCGCAGTGCCAGTTGCGTACGATAACACCTTAAAGTTACCGTAAAGCTAATTGTCACGTCAGTGGGATTTATATGCGGCTGAGGATAAGGCAGGAGCCCTGCTGAAATGCTGGCGCTTCACTAGAGATGTCAGAGTTATCTCTGAGCCTGGCGGTGGTGTGAGGAAGAATCACGTAGGTGCGCAGAGAGACCTCTAGACGACGGGAAGCAACCTCAGCCGATGAAAAGACCCAATGCCACGGTGAGCAGTGAGTCTGCCTTGGGCGGCAGACTCGAGAGGATCGAGGGTAGTCCCTGGAACTTCTACCGTTTGGTTCGGCGAGAGTTACCGTTGGTTGCCCGTAACGTGGCTACGTGGCGTTTCTCGTGTGAATGGAGATGTCCGGTATTCGCCGCGTGACGATAGATCAGAAGAATGCTGCGGATGGGCTGCAGAAGAATGCTCTCGCCAGAGGGATTGTGCCTAGATCGCCATAATCAATACACTTGGTTACCGGGGGTGGATTACTTATGCCGTCCATTGGGGTCAGGAATTCCCCGAATAATTACTTGCGAAGGTTCAGCAGGTTAGCCCGGAAACACCCAAAGAGGTTAAGCGTGGTGAGCCCAGGAAATTCCAGACTAGACTAGGGAACCCGACTAGAAATTTCGTCTGGAACGCCTGCTGTCATACTTGTTATGGATCCGGTAGGAATACGGCTATCCTGATCAGGCATGCCATGGTGACACCTGATCAAATCCGGATCTGGACTGAGTACGGCTATCCTGATCCGGCATAGCACCGGTAGGCCTGATCAGATCCGTATCCGGAATCAGTACAGCTATCCTAATCCGGCATAGCACTGGCACGCCTGATCAAAGCCGGAGCTGGATTGAATACGGCTAACCTGAACCGGCATAGCACTGGCACGCCTGATCAGATCCGTATCCGAAATCAGTACGACTATCCTGATCCGGCATAGCACTGGCAAGCCTGATCAAATCCGTATCGGGAATCAGTACGGCTATCCTGATCCGGCGTAGCACTGGCAAGCCTGATCGAATCCGGAGCTGGATTGAGTACGGCTATCCTGATCCGGCATAGCATCGGCACGCCTGATCAAATCCGAAGCTGGATTGAGTTTGGCTATCCTGATCCGGCATAGCAGCAGCACGCCTGATCAAATCCGGACCCGTTATAGTATGGGTACACCCGATTACAGTTGGCCTGGATCAGTATTACATCAGGATAACCTGATTGAAGAACTTTGGAGAGAACGCTAACTCTAATGAGGCTGTCCTGGTCAGGCCCGGACATTTCCCGGATTTGGGAAACTTGATTGACAGTTGTGAAAAAAGTCTAAGTCCGATAAATCTCTCCACACCCGGAAATGGCCAGGACCATATCAGGTTTCATGGATGTTCATTAATTTTTATTAACTTCATCATAAACACCTATTGAATCATTCATTTATTATTTAATTCAGAAAATTATTAATATCCCCATTGCAAAAGTCTATGTGAATGATCAGACCGCCTAATGCTATGACTGAGTTGTAGTCTAGTGGTTAGCAGGTCAGCTTAGTGTGCAGAAGGTTCCCGAATCGAATCCACCCAGGTGCAAATTAATTTCCTAATATAAAATGTCTAATTTCAGTAAAAAGTATCATCTCATGTGCAAATACAATGATGAGTTAATTGAAAGTGAATGAGTGAATTATTTTTTGTTATTAATTAATGTTTATAGTCTTTTAGATCATGTAGGGAATTTTTCATCCGGCACTGATCTGGAATGTCTCATTCACTACTGACTTGGAGCTCCAAGTCAGGCCCTGACTTGACAAGGCGTTACAGTTCATACTTGGACCGGATGAAGCATCCAAGTGAAGGCCTGACGTCCGGAGTCAGGCTAGCCGGATCAGGGCCGGATGAGACCCGGATCAAAATTTCTAGCTCAAGCTATCGAATCGTGTATGTGGATAGGGACGGGCGGAAGTGTGACGGGATTGGATGAATCCCGTTACAATGTATGTATGTATGTTTGGATGTCTGTATGCGATAACACATCATTTTTCTCGATAACTGCTATATGTATCAATCTGAAAATTTGATGGTATATTTACTATATGTGCGCCATGTGCTGACTGAAAATCCAGCTCAATCGGCTCAATGGTGCCCGAGAAAAAGCAAATTATCGAAAAATCGGTTATTCGAGTTTTTTCAGCTAAAAATTAATTCGCAGCATCCATCCTCAGCGAGGAGACTCACACTGATAAGGCAGAGTAAACCCTTGGGCTGGAGAGCACTCCGATTTTTGGTTTATTCAGTATGTTAACAAACATGTAATTTTTGGAAAAATGTGGGCAACACGATAACTCCAAAAAACATTTGAGCTAGAAACTTCTATTTTCTTCATTTTGTATATCTCGTGAGTGAAACCTTTGGGATTGAATCTGGGTGAAATCAGCCCAGTAGTTCCTGAGATATTCTTGAAAAACTATTCAATGAAAAGACGCTCTATCTCTGGAACTACTGAACCGATCACATCCAAGTCTAGCTTAAGAAATTCGTTTAAACTAGCTAAACGAATGCTGATAATTTCACATGTTCCCATCGAATTCTTCTATACAAGTGCTTAAAGAATTCTTCTATTCGAGAATTCCAATTATTCTCCATTATTGTCCTAGGAACGTTAGTACTCATCATTTAATCATTAAAAAGTGCACAATTGACCCCTTATGAATCGGCGAATTTTGATCGTACAACATTTTCAGCTGGACTATTTATGCTCCTCTCGTCATGCCCTACGAGGCTTCATAGATTTAATAATATAGTTACAATACACACTGTATAAGTCTTGTTAATTTATTAAGAATATTTCGGAAAATAATGGACATACGCTCTTTCCGCCTCAAATCTCTGCAGCTCTTAAGGAAAGACGTCAACTGTCGGTAAAAACGAGGAGTGTCAGAGCTGGAAGACTCTCTTGACAAATTCATTCAGTGATCGAAAGATATGCATTATTTCTTTTGAATTTCATTACCGTAAATATAAAAGAATGAATTATTATCAAATTAAAGGTTTCGCAGAAGGTTATATGAGTGATAGGTCATTGTAGCACAGTATTTTCCGAAATATTCTCGAACAAAGATTTTCAAAGACTTACTTAGTTTTATCTCAATTATCAGATTAATTCAGACAATTATTCATTTGGATCTCAGGTACAGTGCTTGCAGTAACTATAACTTATATAATTTCTGGACATCTGATACAGTATTTGGGCTGGGAAGCAGTCTACTACACAATTTCATCAATTGGTCTTGTATGGTGGATCTTCTGGTTTTTCCTTGTCTACGATTCACCCGTTCAACATCCAAGAATAACGGAAAAAGAAAAGAGATATATCCTTGACAATATTGGAGAATCAACAAAAGTTCATCAAAAAAATGCATCAATTCCTTGGCGAAAAATACTCACCTCAGTTCCATTGTGGGCAAACATAATGGGCAATATCAGTTGTAATTGGGGATACAGTATTCTAACCATCCAAGGACCGAGCTACTTGACTTTCGTTCATGGCTGGAATATAAAAAAAGTAATTTCTATGAATATTACCGTGTTTCACTTCTTTCCATCAAGATATTTTAATCGCCTTTTTCAAGTGTTTAGGCACTTATGCCTCTTTGTTGAAACAAAAAGGCACCCGTAAGTTATGACTGTTGATTAATGTTTCTTTTCTGCGAAAAAAAGAGAACAGACGCTTCTCTCCTCGTTGCAGGAAAAACCGGTAAAAATCCCAAAAGTTCCATGAACTTCTTTTGAAAAATTCCTCAAAGTCCAATAATTGGAAATTTTCAGACAGGTGTACTAGCAGGTCTTCCATTCCTTCTCAGCTTTACATTTTCTGTTCTTTCGGGGAGAGTATCCGACTGGCTGATTAACAGTGGAAAAATGGATCGAACTAATGTTCGTAAATTAGCTACATTTTTCCCCACTGGTGGAGCTGGATTAATGTCTATTGGACTGGCTTACAGTGGCTGTAGCTCAAACCTTGCATTTACATTCATGTCCTTAGGGGCAGCAATGATGGGTGGTATTTCATCAGGAACATGGCCAAATTACATTGATTTAAGTCCAAATTATGCTAGCGTAATTTTTGGATTTTCTGGATTACTCGTCAATTGTAGTGGTTTCATTTCACCGATTTTAGTTGGCCTTCTGACCAATAAAAACGTGAGTACATTCAATTCTTCATTTATTTTTAAATTGCTCAATGATATCGATTAATTCAGTAGCAAAGAGGTGACAGGAAGGGATAAAGCGCTTTTATTCTCATGTTTTTTTGAGGGAAATTTCACGAGTTACCAAAAAAGCGTGAGGGAAATTGCTTTTTCTTCCTTAGTTCTCGGGATATTCTCCAAAAATTAATTAAAAAAAATGAACTTATTGTCTCACTTTTTCACTATTGAATTTCCTCATTCGTTTTTAGTCAAAGTCTTGAAAACTTATGCAAATACGTTTATTTTGCCCTGAATCTTTTTGTAGCTCTTGAAATACTTCTCAAAAGAATGAGGAGACGGCGGCCGTATCCCTATTAGTTTTCGGAATATTCTTAAAAGAAGACCGGGTAAAAAAATAGCTTTGTCCTGTTTCACCTCTTCACTACTGAATTGGAATAATTCTTTCAGCAAGCAATTCATCAATGGAAAATCATCTTCTTCGCTACTGCGTCCATTCAGTGGATTGGCTGTATTATTTATCTAATCTGGGGCTCTGGTGAGGAACAAGCTTGGAACATTGAAGAAACAGAGGATGATGATGATATCGAAACTGAAAGGATTCAGTTGAGGAATCGTATGATGATCAGTTCCACCTAAAAATAAGTGTTTTTTTTTTAATTTTTTCAAGAGCAGCCTTGGAGCTGATTCAATCTTCGACCTCATCAGAATTTTGGGAGATTTGAAATTTAACAAAATTGACAATAATCTAAACATACTGAAGAATTTTGACATTTTTTTCACGCTGAAATCGGCAAAATCCTAGATTGTTCCATCCTGTGCATCCCTCCTGACTCTACATTGAGGTATTCATCAGGTTGTCCACCTTTTTACCTTCAATTTCTCCTCAATATTTCTATGAATTTGGAATTCCTCATGAAAACGTAGTCAATTATCACGAAATTCTACTCACTCTCGAAAAATATGATTTGTTACTCACAATCAAATCACACTCTTCGAATATTATGATAACCCAAGTACACTGATATACATCAACTTAGTGCTGAAGTAGGATTAGCATATGCAATTCATGAAGTTGCATGAAGGTGCTGCTCTTTTTAATTTGAACTATAAATAATAAATGCTTGAAGGCCTCCACTAAGAATTCTGGAGAAATTCTTAAAGGTGATCTAGCATGTATGAATTATTGGTGAATTTTCTCAAATTTTCCTGCAATCACGGATGAAAAGACTTTATAAAGTCTTCATAAAGAATTCTTTATAAAACGTGTTTTATAAGAAATTGGAACTTTTCTTATAAAGATTTTCTTGTGGAGTTTTCATCGTAGTTTTCATCCTTTATAAAATTTTGTTTTATAAAGGCGATTCTTATAAAAAAAATTTTATAGAGGGAAGCAAAAGATATAAAATACCATTAATATTTTTTGTAAGAATCCTATTCTATAAATTAATTCTTTATAGAAAATGTCTTTATAAAATAGAATTTTATAGAGATATTTCTTATAAAATGACTTTTTACAAAGATTTTATCTCTCAGTTGAATGCTTTATTTATTCTATTTATTTGAATAGTTATCCTTTGAAAATAGCTGGATGGGGAACTCCAAACAGTGTTAACAAAAATGCAGACTTTAGCCGTGGGAGCCATTGTCCGGTTTCGACAGCAAGGAAATCTGTTTCTCAGATAAGTGTGTTGAACTGCGCCGTGATCTCGCTTATATGCACTTTTCGTCAAACTCCGCTTACGGATGGGATTCCGACGGTGCGCGACCTATCGGTGGCGGCGGTACTACAGTTCCCCTTCACTTTGACGTTCGGCGCTGTCCCTTCGAATTTTATTTCTTCTTCGCGTTTCAATTTAATGCTTCTTCTTTGCGCCTTTTATTTTTCTTTCCTCTTTTATTCATCATTTAACTTATTATTTTTCTTTCATTAATTATTAATGAATTAGGTATGAGGTTCTTACAGGAAATACTTCTGCGAGATAGTTATCTTACAGAAGTGCTTCTAAAGAAAACGTCTTTACAAAATAAAATTTTATGAAGAAGTTTTCTATGAAATTCATATGGGTCATTCCATGTCAAATCACCAGATTTTAAAAATTGTATTTTTTGATTCAGCTGAATTTTTTATATGTTTTGGTACGTATTAAAATATGCCTAAACCCAAATTTTGAGCCCTTAATTTTCATAATCCTCGGAGATATGAATTTTTAAATATCGCAAAAAATTAACAATGTGGTAATTTTCAAATATTTATATTTCCTGATTAAATTATCGTAACCATATCTTACAGATGGCTATTTTCTTTGTTTTGGGATGTAGTTTTCGAATAAAAATATAAGAACCAATTTCTTTTATTTTTCACCGTTTTTCCTTAATTTTTAACTTGAATTTTGAATTTTTTTGAAGAGCGACACTTTTGATTTTTTTGAAAAAAATATATGTTGTACTAGGTTATAAAAGGTATTTTTTAAGCCTTTAATGAAAGTGGGATTCAAATATCTTCGATTTTTTAAGCCACTTTTTCGCATTTCTTTAATCATTAATTCGAGTTTTTTGAATTTTGTTTAATTTTTCATGAGAATTTCATTGTAAATGCGGTCAACTGATATTTTCCTACTGTGCCGAATGAGTAAATTGTCAAAATCTGCGTCAATATATTGACAAAAAATTTTTTTACTCATTTAATTTTTTTACTCATTTTTATGAGGCCCCATTTCTGCATAATCACCCTAAAATTACTTAAGAAATGTTCAACAAAGAGCCAAACCAAAATTTTGATATTAAGATAACTCTAAAATTTGGAGAAATCGTAGCATTCTTATTAAGCGTCGCAAAATTAGTTTTTTCTAATAAACTAGCGGAAACAATTAAGGGATCAAAGAAAAATTTCCTATTTTTTAGCGGTTTTTCAAATGGCCGTATCTTTTTCAAAAATGATTGGATCGGAGTTTTAAAAAAACAGTTTGAAGCTTGAAGTCTCTAGTTTCGAGATCTTAGGACGGAAATTCTTTTTGGTCTGAAGATCTCTAAACTAGAGACTTTAAGCTTCAAATTGCTTTTTTTTTACTCTGATACGATCATTTTTGAGAAAGATACGGCCATTTCAAAAACTGCTGAAAATTTGGAATTTTCATTTGATCCTTTAATTGTTTCCGCCAGTGTATTACACGTCGATTTCTGATATTTCAGGAAGAAACTACCATAAAACTCCTAAAAACGACTTGGAAAGAATAAAATATGCAAAAAAAAATTTTTTGGCATATTACATTAGAAGAAATTTTCAATTTACTCATCTGGCACAGGAGGGCAATATTAGTTGTCCATATTTACAATGAAATTCTCATGAAAAATTCGAAAAATTCTCAAAAAATGCGAATTTATGTTTAAAAAAAAAGCGAAAAGTGGCTTCAAAAATCGAAGATATTTGAATCCCAGTTTCATCAAGTGCTCAAAAAATTCGTTTTATAGCCTAGTGTAACATATATTTTTTTCAAAAAAATCAAAAGTGTCACTCTTCAAAAAAAGTCAAAAGTAAATTTAGGTTAAAAATTAAGAAAAAACAGTGAAAAATAAAAAAAAATGGTTCTTATATTTTTTTTCGAAAACTACGTCTTAGAACAAAGAAAATAGCCACCTGTAAGGTATGGTTACGATAATTGAATCAGGAGATATAAATATTTGAAAATTACCACATTGTTGATTTTTTGCGATATTCAAAAATTCATATCTCCGAGGTTTTTGAAAATTAAGGGCTCAAAATTTGGGTTTAGGCATATTTTGATAAGTATCAAAACATATAAAAAATTCAACTGAATCAAAAAATACAATTTTTAAAATCTGGTGATTTGACATGGAATGCCCCATGTATATCACTCAGCAAAAAAATTGAGGAAACAGTAAATTTTGTCGTTTTTCTTCGTGATTTTCAAATGGCTGTAATTTTCCGAAAAATCATTGGATCGGAATAAAAAAAAATGGTTCCCAAGCTTGAAGTCTCCACCTCTGAAATCTTGAGATGAAATTTTTTTGGACTATTCGATATAACGAGATAAGGAGGTTAAAAGCGGATTTTTTTTCCATTATTTTTCATTTTTCCAAATTGGTCTACGGACTTCAAATAATTTTTCTCGACTCAACCCTTATCAAGATCGCGCAGTGTGGCCTTTCAGTTTCAATTTTTTTTATTTCTTATGATCATTTCTTGCTGAGAAAGCGTCAATTGAATCAAAAAATACCCTTTTGCCTTTAAACGCCGATATCTCAGGAACTACTGATCGCACATCGAGCGGATGATGGGATGCGTAAACTTGAATAAATTTACCATGAGGTTCTTGCCCTATTTCATTGAAATGAATTTTCTTCAATTTTCAAAATTGGTTCGAAAAAGTATCGAAAAATGAAGGTTTTTTTCTTTTTTGAAAATTGCCGTGGATCTTGCGAATTCGAGGGAAGCTGCCGATGTTTTAACATTTTTCTGTAGTTTACTGTGTGCTGAAACACCCCCTAAATTTTCAAGGCAATCGACTCGACCGTTTTTTTTCTTGAATGAACAAAGTTTTAGCTCAAATTAAAGGACCACTTTTTTGTTCCTTAAACCCAAATTAATGATGATTAAGGCCGAAGATGTTTTTTCTTCCTTATTTCTTCGTGATTTTTTGTGCGAAATTCGTTTAATTTCATCGAGAAAGGAACAATGAAAAAAATCAATAAATTTTTTTTTTTTTTCAAATGAATAGAAAATTCGTTTTTTTTTAAATCCGTAAAAAATTAGAATTTTTTTTCTTCCAAAATGAATAAACGAATCTTTTTTCAAAACCAGTAGAAAAATCGGAAGAAAAATTCTTTAAAATGGATTAAAAAAACTGCCAAATTGGTATTTGATTTGGAAAGATATTGACTCAGCAATTTTTTTTAAACAATAAAAATTGTTTTATCGATTTTTGAAAAAAAAATTATTGATTATTTTTTCCTTTTTTTTTCGATGAAATTCAACAGATTTTGCACAAAAAATCACGAAAAAATGACGGAGAAAAAACATTTTCGGCCTTAAACTGACAAAATTTACTGTTCCCTTAATTTTTTTTGCTGTGCTCAAATCTGTTGAATTTCATCGTGAAAAAAGGAAAAAATAATCTATAAAATTGTTTTCAAAAATCAATAAAAAAAATTTTATTGTTTGAAAAAACTTGCTGAGTCACTATCTCTCCAAGTCAAATACGATTTTGGCAGTTTTTTATTCAATTTTTAAATTTTTTTTTTCGATTTTTCTGTTGGTTCTTAAAAAAGATTCTTCTATTGATTTTTGAAGAAAAAAAATTCTAATTTTTTACGGATTTAAAAAAAATTCGAATTCTCTATTGATTCAAAAAAGAAATTTGATTTTTTTATTAATTTGTCTTCATTGCTTCTTTCTCGATGAAATTAAACGAATTTCGTAGAAAAAATCACGAAGAAATGAGGGAGAAAGAACATTTTCGGCCTTAATCATCATTAATTGGGGTCTAAGGAACAAAAAAGTGTTCCTTTAATTTTTGCTGAAACTTTGTTTCACACAGTAAACTAAAGAAAAATGTTAAAGCATTTGCAGTTTTTCCCAAATTCACGGAATTCACGGCAATTTTAAAAAAAGAAAAAAAACTTCATTTCTCGATACTTTGTCGAACCAATTTAGAAAATGGAAGAAAATTTCTTTCAATGAAATAGTGCAAGAACCTCATAGTAAATTTATTTAAGTTTACGAATCCCATCATCCGCTCGATGTGCGATCAGTAGTTCCTGAGATATCGGCGTGCAAAGGCAAAAGGGTATTTTTCGATTCAATTGACGCTTTCTCAGCAAAAAATGATCATAAGAAATGAAAAAAATTGAAACTGGAAGGCCACACTGCGCGATCTTGATAAGGGTTGAGTCGAGAAAAATTATTTGAAGTCCGTAGACCAATTTGGAAAAATGAAAAATAATGGAAAAAAATCCGCTTTTAACCTTCTTATCTCGTTATAACGAATAGTCAAAAAAAATTTCATCTCAAGATTTCAGAGGTGGAGACTTCAAGCTTTGGAACAATTTTTTTTTATTCCGATCCAATGATTTTTCGGAAAATTACAGCCATTTGAAAATCACGAAGAAAAACGACAAAATTTACTGTTTCCTCAATTTTTTTGCTGAGTGATATATATAAATTTCATAGAAAACATCTTCATAAAATTTTATTTTGTAAAGACGTTTTCTTTAGAAGCACTTCTGTGAGATAACTATCTCGCAGAAGTATTTCCTGTAAGAACCTCATACCTAATTTATTAATCATTAATGAAAGGAAAATAATAAGGCAAATAATGAATAAAAGAGGAAAGAAAAATAAAAGGCACAAAGAAGAAGCATTAAATTGAAACGCGAAGAAGAAAAAAAATTCGAAGGGACAGCGCCGAACGTCGAAGTGAAGGGGAACTGTAGTACCGCCGCCGCCGATAGGTCGCGCACCGTCGGAATCCCGTCCGTAAGCGGAGTTTGACGAAAAGTGCATATAAGCGAGATCGCGGCGTAGTTCGACACACTTATCTGAGAAACAAATTTTCTTGCTGTCGAAGTCGGACAATGGCTCCAATGGCTAAAGTCTGCATTTTTATGAATATTGTTTGGAGTTCCCCATCCAGCTATTTTTCAAAGGATAACTATTCAAATAAATAGAATAAATAAAGCATTCAACTGAGAGATAAAATCTTTGTAAAAAGTCATTTTATAAGAAATATCTCTATAAAATTCTATTTTATAAAGACATTTTCTTTAAAGAATGAATTTATAGAATAGGATTCATACAAAAAATATTAATGGTATTTTATATCTTTTGCTTCCCTCTATAAAATTTTTTTTTATAAGAATCGCCTTTATAAAACAAAATTTTATAAAGGATAAAAACTACGATGAAAACTCCACAAGAAAATCTTTATAAGAAAAGTTCCAATTTCTTATAAAACACGTTTTATAAAGAATTCTTTATAAAGACTTTATAAAGTCTTTCCATACGTGATATACTTCACCCCTAGAAAATTGTGATAATATTGACTTATTATGTTTTACATCTTCAGTATTTAATCAATAGAGTTCCCTCATTCCTGAAAGATGTGTCATGCAGGTGTGTTCTATAGTGGATGATTCTGTGGGGAACAGCTCTCAATTATATGCTGAAAGCCGGTCAGAATATCGTAATTGCTGATGTTTCAAAACGTTCTGATCAGGCATCGTTACAAGTGCAATGTAATACATGGAATAATGAAACTCGAATTCTCTGGAATCATTCGATAAATCCAACGAAACGGTGCGAATTGACTTGGAATGCATACGAACGAGACTGGTAACATATCTTTAAAGCACAACGTCAATTCAACGCGCATACAATTCAACAAACAAATACAATACATGCACAATTCACTCGAAAATATCTCAACTTATGTAATATTACTCACATGCCTGTACAGCACAACATTAATTAAGCACAAACTTAATAAGCACAAATTGAGGCAAAATGGGTTGGTAGAAAAGAAAAAAAGAGGATGCATTTGTAAGCCACGATACTCTATCGATACATGAAATTTTTATGATGCAGCTCTGAATGATGATACACCTACGAATAATGCTGTAGAGGGATGACATTCTGGATTTGTGAGTAGAATGCAGATGGCACATTCACAACTGGGGAAATCCATGAATTATAGTAGAATAAACAGTCGGTCACAGAAGAGTTGATTGAACAATTCATTGCAGGACGGCAAACTGAAGGGAGAACGATGAAAATATCCAAAGATCATGACGAAAAATTGAAAAAATTGTACAGAATTTTAATGCAGCAAATGCCATTATTAAATACCTCTGTGAGAATGCTATTATGTGAAAATGAGAAGAAAAAAAATTTTGAATCATTCTACTGGTCCCGTAATTGATTAATAAATCATATAATTGTATCCTGTTGTCTGAGAGATACCGTACTGAATCATGCTGTATTTAGATAATTGATTTTTTAATTTTCTTTTTAAATCTTTACTCAATTGGATTGTATTGAAATGCACTCACGCAGAAATTAAATATAATGAAATAAACTTCCGTTGTATTTTATTATGCTGAATTTCTATGTTGAATTGTATGTGTGTTCAATGGACGCTGTGTAGTGGAGACGTTCCATCGTAAGGCTTCATGTTAGGTGCTTATTACTGGATGCACTGGTAGAATAAAATACCCGGTGGTGGTTTAACTAAACAATATGGTAATAAAATTGTTTTTAAAGTGGGTATGCTGTGTATGTCATTATTAGGATCTTCATTATCAAGTGCAATGCAGTATCACGATTATGCTAACATCGCCATTCGCATTCTTCAAGGCATGACTGTGGTAATTAGCAAATGGAAATATCGAGAATCAAAACAGAATGAATCTTTTTTCCGTCAGTAGGGAACTTGCAAATTGAATTTCAATTCTTTTTTTTACTTACATGCATTTTACAGTGTTTATTAAGATGATGACTCTTGGATTAAAGACTCTTGAATTGGCATTCAGTGGGTTTGATCCGCTCCTTGTATTTCTCTTGATGCTAGTTGCAATTATACTAGTTAGTAATTAATCTTGGGGACCATTGACGAAGCTGGTTGAATTGCGTCGAAATCAAGCGGATGCTCTCCTCCAAATTACTGGAGTAATAACGGAGATTGCAGCATTCATGTCATCGATTATCGTTGTCCTTCTGACATTTGAGAAGGTCCGTGGAATTTTTGAATTTTCCTGAAGCGATAAATCTTTGGGAATTGATGATTATTTTCATAACAGTGAAATAAAATTCAAGATAGTTAGACACTGCAGTGATCATATCAATATTTCTCTATTTGTTTAATTTCCTGTTGAATAAAATTAGCTTTATGGTGATTACATACTAATGACGGTAAGAACCGGAGTAAGCCTGAACAAAACGGGCGGAACGTCGTTCAATTGACAATTACCTGGTATTGTTAAACTTAACAATTCCAACATCTCATGATTCCTACAACTGGATTATTTTTCTTTCCAGCAAATGATTGGAGAGTGAAAAGTCATCGCCTCTATTGCTGCTTTCAATCAGACACTCGGTTCTGCTGTTTTTCTCATTTGGAGCTCTGGTGAGGAACAGCCGTGTACTAAAGAGAGATACAGACAGAGAAAATTGAGTGAGGAGATAGTTCGAACAATTGAATTGAAACTCATTGGATAATAATTGATTGAAAAACAATAAAAAAAAATATTTCAAAAATCGTTTCAATTTATTTTTTCAGCGAATTTTTTTACTAAGAGATATTTCAGGAATCGAGCGAGATGAGATAATTCTGTCCGGATTCTCTTTCGTGGAGAACTTCAGAAGCTATAAAGAAGGATATGATGCAAAGTCATCCTGTCTCGATTAGTTTCCAGGAATATTCTGAAAAAAAGAATGAGAAAAAAATTATTTATGCTCTATTATGACGAGAAAAGAGATAAAGCAAACTAATCCTGTAATAATGTAAATTATGTCTTGAAGAGTGATAGGAAAATGAGCACTGAAAAATTCGAATGTAATACCCACTAAATAATCAATTCATATGAAATGATAAAATTTTTCAAAAATTTGATATTCATGATTATTTTTGTGAAGTTCTTGCGTATGTGAAATTGAATTGAATTCAGTATTCAATGAGATTTCATTGGGTCAAGGCGAAATGAAATGTAAAAATAATTCAGTTAGTTTCTGAAGTGGTAAAAAAGAAGAAGTGTATAAAAGTATTTGAGAATTTTCCGAAAGATATCATCTTTTGGTGACAAAATTTTGTCAAATAATTTTATAGTTTTCCAGTTTTACTGATTCAATTTTATTACAGATTCATCGGAATCAGATGCGAAATCATGATTTCTGATTAAATTTACTGTATTCTGATAGCGAATATATAAATCCACATTTTTTGATCATGAATAAATAAAAAAAGATAGAAAATGAATAACAAAAGATGGTATAGAATGTTAGAATATGTGAAAGAGTATCAGATGCTGACAGAATTCGTTATTATCTTTAGATATCATATTTTTCAATAAATTCTGATGAATCCATATCCATCATCCCATTATCTATTGTAATTGAAATGAATTAAATTCCCTCCTCTAAGATAACATCTCATGCAGAGCTGTCCTGTATTGGATGATACTCACAGGTACTTGTGTCAGTCACATGTTGAAAGCCGTTCAAAACATCGTGATACCTGGAATCGTCGAGCATCCACCCAAGCCTCCATCAGAAGTGCAGTGCAAAATATCAAACCCTACGAATCAAACTCCGATTGCTCCTGATGATTCAAGAAATTCATCGATAGATCACAAATTCACCTGGAGTGAGTACGAGCAGGGTTTGATGTTGAGTTCCTACTATTGGCTTCATCCATTCATGGAGCTTCCTGGCGGTGTTCTAACTAGGAAATATGGTCCTAAATTTATTTGTGGAACGGGATGGTTAGTCTCAGCGCTACTGGGATATTTATTACCATTCGCAACGAAGCATCATCCATATACCAATATTTTCATTCGAGTGCTTCAGGGCTGTGCTGCGGTAAGGAAAAAGGCTTTTCATGATTTAAGTCGTGTGAATTTTCATTTTCCATGAGTTTCGAAGGATATTGTGGCGTCTATCGACTCATTTTCGTGACAAAACTTAACCAGTGGAGGAGTAAAAAAATAGGACGATTGTTTTGAACAATCCGACTGAGAATATCCTACTCTTCTTTTACAGGGAGTTGCTTATCCATCTACTCATAGTTTAACGGCTAAATGGATTCCTCAGAACGAACGTGGTCAATTTATGAGTGCATATTTAGGTGAGTAATCGTTTATTTTTCTGTTGGAACTAAGTTCAGCAGTGCATCTTAATCACTCTGGTCCGGTGATGAGGGACTCCCTGTAGTGTTATTGCGGCTGCGACTGTCGCAATTATTGCTAACTACCCACGCACGTTTACCGAATTTTTCGTAACGTCACTTAGCAGGATTTAAATAAAAAAAAAAAACTTAGCAGGACAACTTCTGCTCCATAAAAAGGTGCTCAATTTCCAAGGGTATTCCTAAAAATAAATAACGAAAAAGAAATGATTCTATGGTATGCTGTTTTGCTATTCAAAATAGTTATGGAAATCGTGCTTCAACAACATTACCTTCATGAAAATAGATTTTCATTATGTCTAGAGATAAATGCAATTCATTGATTATCATGAAGTTGAAGCATGAGTGACGAATAGAATTTGAAGTATTTCTGGACATATAATTAAAACTTCACTTAATTTTATCGTATAATCCAGAAATTGCTGAATTCGAATTATGGAGCTAACTTTAATTTCACAATTAGATAAGGCTATTTTCACCGAATTCTTTTTCGTAGCTCTCCGAATATTTCACAAAAAGAGTTCATAGTAGAATTGCCTTATTCCACTTAGTTTCCGAAATGTTTTCGAACAAAAATTGACAAAAAAGAAACGACTCATTGAGGTAAACCTCAATCGTCAAATTAATTGTAATCAATCATTCATCTGTTTCTCAGGCACGGTGCTCGCAGTAATCATAACTTATATAGTTTCTGGACATCTGATACAGTATTTGGGCTGGGAAACAGTTTACTACGTAATTCCATCGTTCGGTGTTGTATGGTGGATCTTCTGGTTTTTCCTTGTCTACGATTCACCTGTACAACATCCCAGAATAACGGAAAAAGAAAAAAGATATATCCTCGACCATATTGGAGAATCAACAAGAATTCATCATAAAAATGCATCAATTCCTTGGAAAAAAATATTCACCTCGGTTCCATTGTGGGCAACCATAATGAGCAATCTGGGTGGTGGTTGGGGATACTTCATCCTAGCTATCCAAGCACCGAGTTATTTCATTTTTGTCCATGGCTGGAATATAAAAAAAGTAATTTTCCTAAATACTAAGGGTTGAAGGGGCAAGTCTCTCAAATTCGTGACAAGATGTTTTTTCGTGGTTCTTCCTTCCGAATGAATGTTATAGAATCGTAATTCACTTTTATTCAGAGATGCTACTACAATATCACTGTAAATGATTCAAGACTTTTGTGTGTGTCCGTCCGTCCGTCCGTCCGTCCGTGTGTGTGTGTGTGTGTGTGTGTGTGTGTGTGTGTGTGTGTGTGTGATATGTGTACCCCAAGTGTCCGCCGGAATTTTAGGTGGAACGGCAGAATAGCTCATGAGAAGAATGAAAATGTCGATTTTTTTTTCGTTTTTTTCGATTTTTTCAAATGGAAAATTAAATTTCAGCATCCACTATCATCGAGGAGATGTGCTTCCATAAAGAGCATCTTCAACCCCTGAAGTGGCGAGCGTTTCGATTATTAGTATTTCCCCTTCCAAACCTAGTCCCCGGCTCTGGTTATGGAATTCCATCCGAAAGCGTTCTGCTAATCTTACTGTGCGAAATAATAAAGATTGCGTTAATGGTGGCATTGTCAAATCATACACAAGTAGTGGGGTTCCTACTGGTTTTTTTCATCGAAGTGTTCTAATTTGGAACTTACGATGGTTTCTCGAGAGGGAAACACGTAAATCCTGGAGATATGCCTCTTCGAGTCAAATGATCAGCACTCGGAATTGTGCATTATTATGTTTTTTGTGCAAAAAAAAACAGGCGCTCATTTTTCTAGGGAAAAATACGGTGAAAATGTATTTCTTACTCATGCCCAGATTCCGGTCATTTTCAGACCACCTGGCGGCTGAAATTCGGTACTTTTCTGTATTGGTGTAGGGCGGTGGCACCACCAGTCTGAGAAAAATCTTTTCACAGGCTGCTCAGACTGCCTAGGCTGAAGAAAGACATTTCTCAGATTGGATCGGTGAAAAAAGGGGCGTGTCTTAAGCCAAACCGAGCAGTTGCATGTTTCTTCGGTGAAGCCACTGCATGACTTCGATGACGTCACTGTTTCCAGCCGAATATCGAGTGTATTCAAACAGTTGATTCATATGAATGAATGAAATTTATTGAATTGAAATAGTTGAGTTATTAAGTTGAACAAAATTCAATAAATTGAACAACTTTTTTAATTATTTCAAAAACATATTTGCTGAGGATCAATGAAAGAAATATTCAATGATTTTTATTCCTTTCTTTCTTCTCAGTGTATGACTCCATTGATATCGAAGAATTCACCAAAGTAAAATTCCAAATTATCAAAGAGATAATTTTTGAAGACCGCAATTGGAGATTTACTTATTATTAATTAACAAATGTTTTATTAATGAGTTTATTATTGATTAACGTGTGTTGGATAAGATTGAGACCATTTTAAGTATCTGTTTTCAATTAATTGGAACGAAATCATTTGGAAATATTTTAGTGCATTCAATCTGAGGAATTTCCTACAATATTAAAAACCGTTACAACTGCCAATGATTTTTCCTGTGTTCCAAAATCCTTTTCACTGCAAAATTTCAATACATTCCTGTATTTTTCGGTTTTTAGTTTCCATTAGAGTTTCTTTCTTTGGTTTTCTTCCATTAGATTTTTTTTTGTTTGAATGTATTAAGTATAAGAAAATATTATTTTAACGAATTATGCCAAAATGAAGGTTTGGTGGCGAAGTTTACATTATATTCATTATGTAAATATACATTTAATGTATTGAGTATAAGAAAATATATTTTTTTCCCCAGCCCCCCCCCCCCCCCCCCCCCCCACACCCTCCACCCGTCCCATTTGGGCATTCGTGAAAGAAAATAGTATATGCCATTCGGCTGAAAACCTCGGGCTTCTCAGATCGTTGTTCAGTTCGCGCACTCGGCATGGTGGGAGGTGGAGCACCATGCCTCGTGTTGCGAACTGAACGACGATCTGAAAAACCCTCGGTTTTCAGCCTCATGACATAATATACTATTATATTTTCATAAAAGTCCCTTCAGAAGTTCGTAAATGTCCAATAATTTAAAATTCTCATTTCAGACAAGTTTACTAGCAGCCTTGCCGTTTTTCCTAACCTTCATATGTGCGGTTTTTTATGGGAGAATATTCGATTGGCTGATCAACAAAGAAAAAATGAATCGAACTAATGTCCGCAAATTAGGAACATTTATCCATACTGGTGTAGCTGGATTGATGTCTATTGGATTGGCTTACAGTGGTTGTAGCTCAAATCTCGCATTTACATTTATGTGCTTTGGTGCTGCACTGATGGGTGCTATTTCATCTGGAACATGGTCGAATTACATCGATTTGAGTCCAAATTATGCTAGTGTAATTTACGGATTGGCTGGATTACTCGTCAATTGTACTGGTTTCATTTCTCCGATTTTTGTTGGCCTATTGACCAATAAAAACGTGAGTAAATTCAATTCTTCGTTCTTTTAATTGCTCAATGATATCGATTTATTCAGTAGTGAAGAAGAAGATTGAGGAACAATTGAACTATCTTGCTTATTTTCCGAGATATTCTGTAAAAATGAATGACAAACAATGGACGGTTATCTCATTCCTTCACTATTGAATTTCCTCCTTCGTTTTGGTTCACATTAGAAAAAAATGCATATACGCACTTTCTGCCCTGATCTTTTTTAATAGCTCATGAGATTTTCTATAAAAAGAAGAATGTGTGTTCGACTCCCTCTTCGGGACTGTCCGGGTGTACTTCTCGAATTTCTTATAAACTCATATCGAGATGGATCTTTTCTTATCCTTCCGAAGATTCTCATCGAGATCAGAGCACAGGGGCTTATATCCATTCGTTTCCGAGATCTTTTGAAGGAGAATCTGAAAAAATTTCATGGTCCTGATTGACCTCTTCGCTACTGAATTGGAATATTTCTTTCAGCAAACGATTTATCAATGGAAAATCATCTTCTCTATTACTGCGCTCATTCAGTGGACTGTTTGCATCATTTATCTAGTTTGGGGTTCTGGTGAAGAACAGCCTTGGAATATCGAAAAATCGGAGAGTGATGATGATAGTAAAACTGAAAGGATTAAATTGAAAAATCCTACGATAATTCCCTTGAGCCATAAATAAAAAAAAATTTCCAAGTTCCACGAAAGTAGCCCTTTATTGGATTTTTCCGGGGAGATACAAGGATTTTCTGGCAAAAAAGGGAACTGAACGAGAGGAGGAACGGGAAATAATCAGAATGACTGTTGGAGAATTCAATTAGATTATCAGTAAAGAATTATATTTCATGACTTTCCGCCAAGTTTTGCCTAGTGAATTTGAATTGGTGAATTTCAATGAAGCATGTATTATAATAGGAAATGAGAGGCAATGAATTCAGATAAAGATAGACATCTCGGAAATGACTCTGGAATGAATAGTCTTGGGATAGTTCAATTTCTATTGTTTATGAACACATCAAATACTTTTCAGTGAATAATGAGGAATTATTCCAATTTATAAGTTTTTTTTTGCCGTTTTCTACCACTTTATCTTTGCTATTGTAATGATGTAAAAAATATTGGATAAACTGATGAACTCTGCAAGAAAATTCGTTTTGGGTAATTATTTATATCAGTATACCTACGCTGTATCTCATTCAGTCTGTCTAATAATAGAATTAAATTTAATCTAAATTTGCTGTGTAAAGGTCAGCGGACGGGGGATAAGACTGCTTGGGGGGAGATTTCAAGATGATTTGAATGAAATTTGGCATAGCACTGAATAGCTCAATCGGTAGAGCGCCCGACGCGACATCGAAAGGTCCTGGGTTCGACTCCCGGTGCAGGACAATCCAATTTTTTCCTCGAAAAAATCTTGGATAGGTATGCTAAGGTACATAATTACTTCGTTTTGTAATTTCTGTATAATTTCTGAAATGTAATGCAGCCGAAATAAATTATTCATTTTTGAATTTTCCATGATTAATTTTGATGGGTAATGAGGGGAGGGGACAGAGCAAGATTTAGTACAGGCTCTAGGAAAGCTCCGAATTTTAACAGGAAAACTTGTGTCATCATCTAAAGTTTCGTGTTTTCACGGAAAATTCCATGTTTTCACAGAAAGTGAACATCTACTTTTCGGAAAGCAAGTGAAGATGAACTTCGATAACGGAAAGGGTCTTACCATGAAAAATTCATACTTTTCAATGACCGTGAACACCCGGGTTCTCACGGTTATTGAAGCAGTGCTACTAACATGTTCTAAATTCAATGCAGAATGTTATCTCGGTGACACTGGTGAGGAAAAACCAGACGATAAAGAGAGATTCAGAAAAGCCAGGGGAGACGCTAGAAAGAATTAACTTCATCGAATAATGATTTATTGAGAATAATAAAAACTCATATTTTGGAACTCATTCTGGATATTCTTGAAATGGGGAGGAAAGGAAAATGGATTCAAATTTTTTTTACTGTTTCACTGAAAATCGAATAAGTTATTTTTTTTCCTCACATATCATGAAATATTGTGTTTGGTTTTATGCTTTGGATTTATCTGTTTTCTTGCAATAATCTATTATTGAAAGAAATTAGATGAAGTAAATCAATGCCCTCATAACATAAATTACGTTTTAAAGACTGATAGGGAAATGAATACTAGAAAGACCAAACATACCGACAAAGTAGTGAATTCATGTGAGATAATAAAGTTTTTGAAGGACTTACTATTGACAATTATTTATGTGAAGTCCATTCTTTTCGGAAAGTGAGTGCCATTCAATTCCAGTATTCAATGAGATTTCATTGGAGCAAGGTGAAATGAAATATAAAGGTATTTTAGTTAGTGAAGTCAAGAGATTTTATCTTGTAATCACAAAACTGTGTTAAATAATTCTGTAACAAACCATTTTCACTACGATTTATTCACGGATTTTCGCCAGATGCTGACAGAATTCGTTATTATCTTTAGATCTCATATTTTTTAAAAAATTCTGATGAATCCATATCCCTCATGCCATCATCTATTCTAATTGAAATGAATTGAATTCTTTTCTCAAAGATGATATCTCATGCAGAGCGGTCCTGTATTGGATGATACTCACAGGTACTTGTGTCAGTCACATGTTGAAAGCCGTTCAAAACATCGTGATACCTGCAATCGTCGAGCATCCACCCAAGCCTCCAACAGAAGTGCAGTGCAAAATATCAAATCCTACGAATCAAACTCCGATTGCTCCTGATGATTCAAGATATTCATCGATACATCACAAATTCACCTGGAGTGAGTACGAGCAAGGTTTGATGTTGAGTTCCTACTATTGGCTTCATCCATTCATGGAACTTCCTGGCGTCGTTCTGAGTAGAAAATACAGTTCTAAATTTATTTGTGGAGCGGGATGGTTATTCTCGGCACTACTGGGATATTTGTTACCATTCGCAACAAAGCATCATCCATATACAAATATTTTTATTCGAGTCGTTCAGGGCTGTGCTGCGGGAAGAAAAAGGGCTTTACATGATTCAAATCCTGTAAATTTTAATTTTTCATTAGTTTCGTGAAATATTCTGAAGTCTATCAACTTATTTTTGTAACTCAACTTAACCAGGGGAAGAGTGGAAAAATAGGACGATTGTTTTGAACAATCTGACTGAAAATATCCTACTCTTCCTGTACAGGGAGTTGCTTATCCATCTACTCATAGTTCAATGGCTAAATGGATTCCTCAGAATGAACGTGGTCAATTCATGAGTGCATATTTAGGTGAGTAATCGTTCAATTTTCTGTTGAAGCTGATTTCAGCAGTGAGTGCAACGTAATAACTCCGGTCGAATGCTGAGGGATGCCCCGCAGTATCACTTCTGCTGCGACATTGCCAAATCCATTCTCTACTCCCCAAGCACGTTAATCGGATTCTCGGCAACGTCGCTTAGCAAGACGAGTTCATCACTTAGGGCTAGTTTACGGAGCCGAAATCAGTGCTACCCACAAATTTGAGTGATTTCATCTCCGGAATGAATATCGCTAACCGAGGGTTAACGTAACTGAGAGTTTCTGAATTAAAAATTACGAACAGCAGCGTTTACCCTTCAGTTTTTGATTCTTTACCAATATTTCGGATTCAACTCCCAGTTATGTTAATCTGCAATGAGTTGATTCGATAATAAAATCAGAATTATGCTATCCTGCTCCTTGGACTAACTTTGGCTTCATGGACTAGCTCTTAATTTCCAAGGATAATTCGACCGACAAGATAAATTATGTTATGTTACGCCACTCTGCTGTTTAAAATACCTATGAAATCGTGCTTCAAAAACATCACCTTTCTGAGAATATATTTTCATTATGTCTCGAGATAATGGCAATTCATTGTGTTAAAAACTTGGTGAGATTCGAGAGGAGAAAATTCGACGGTGATGCCCAGGTCCGTGAGTGGCAGTGAAAAAAGCCGTTGACAAGCCTGAAAATTGGCGAGGTCGAGAAAATGATTTCAACTGCACGTTTTTTGAGCCAAGATGGCTAGCGTCCGTGTTTTATTATAAGATCCTTAAATATTTACACTAGTCTTTGGTATTTTAATTCGGTAATTTTACTGTGTATCTTTAATAAATAGATTGTTGAAATCCATTCAATTTAGCACAAAAAACCACGTTAATTGTCCGAATATAATTTCGTAAAAGAAAATAACCGTTCGGTGAACGCGTACTTTTTGTAAGAAAGCCGAAAGCCAAGTGAAGACGCCGTTTCGGGCGTCTGAAACTACCGAGTCCTATCGGGAGTTTTCGTAGAGCCGATTGAGAAATTGCCAAGATGGCAAGAAGGATACCTTGGCGGGAATGTTCGAATTCCTGGCCTCGAGCAGTCATTGCCTTGGCCAAGTTTTAACACATTGACTTATCATGGAGTTTAAGTATGAGTGATAATAGAATTCGAAGTATCTCTGGACATAAAATTAAAACTTCACTTAATTTCATCGTTGTTAAAGGAGATATCTGAATCTCGATACATTTATATTGAGGTTAACAAGATAATTTTGGATTTTTAATGAGAGCGTGGAGCGTGAAGTTAATGAGCGTGAACACGAGATTTTCCAGTTATCACTTTGATTTGAACAATATAAATAAATCTCTTTTATCAGTTTAATACTTATAATTAACTTTGATTTCACTGATTTTTCATTATCAATTGAGAAGTTCGAGATTTTGAGAATGATGAATAATCAAGAGGATTCTGAGAAAAACAGTTGTCGCGATGTTTGCACAGAGAGTTCTTAGAGCAGAGTGAGAAGGAGCAAAAAATCGGGATGGCAGGTGTCTAATTTGACACGTGCTAAAACACTCGTCCCTCGTGTGAAGCCTCAGGTGCCCAGATAGATAGATCAGTGTCGAGAGGCCGATGACCGATAGAGTAAAGCAGTCTGAGTGTTCGTGAGTGAGTATGGGCCAGCTGACAGTTGGTCCATAACCAAACAATCGTATAATCCAAAAATTTCTAAACTCGAATTATGAAGCTAATTTTAATTTTCGAATTAGATAAGGCTATTTCGTCTCAATTTTTTTTTCGTAGCTCTCGAAATATTCTACAGAAAGAGCATTTTGAAATTGCCTCATCTCATTTAGTTTCTGAAATGTTCTCGAACAAAAATTATCAAAGACGAAAAGACTAATTGTGCTCCACCTCCATCATCAAATTAATTTAATTACTCATTCATCTATTTCTCAGGCACCGTACTTGCAGTAATCATAACTTATATAATTTCTGGACATCTGATACAGTACTTGGGCTGGGAAACAGTCTATTACGTGATTCCATTATTAGGTGTTGTATGGCAGATTTTCTGGTTTTTCGTTGTCTACGATTCACCTGTACAACATCCCAGGATAACGGAAAAGGAAAAGAGATATATCCTCGACAATATTGGTAAATCAACAAGGATTCATCATAAAAATGCATCGATTCCTTGGAAAAAAATATTTACCTCGGTTCCATTGTGGGCAACAATAGTGAGCAATCTGGGTGGTGGCTGGGGTACTTCATCTTAGCTATCCAAGCACCAAGTTATTTTATTACTGTGCATGGCTGGAATATGAAAAAAGTAATTTTACTAAATACTAAGGGTTAAAGGGGCGAATCTCCCAAATCTGTGACAAGATGTTTTTTTGTGCTTCTTGCTTCCGAATGAAAGTTATAGAATCGTGATTTGCTTTTTTTCAGAGATCCCATCCAGCATCCACTTTCAGCGAGAAGATGCGAGCCTATAAAATGCATCTTCACCTTTTCGAGGTGGTGAGCGTTCTGATTATTAGTATTTCCCCTTACATACCAATTCCCTGGTTCTGGTTATAGAATTCCATTCAAAATCGTCCTGCTAATCTTATTGGCAAAATAATAAACATCGAGTTAATGGTGGGATACTCAAAGTATGCACAAGTAGCGGAGCTCCTGCTTATTTTTCCTTACCAAGGTGTTCCAATTCGAAACTTATGCCTGTATCTTAGAAAAAACGCGTAGGTCCTTGAGATATGCCACTTTGAGTCGAATGATTAGCATTTAAAATTGTGCATTATCCATTTTTTTGTGCGAAAATAAACAGGCACTGATCTTTCTAAAAAAAAATACGATGAAAATGTTGATATTTTTATAAAAGTTCGTTCAAAAGTTCAACAACGTCCAATAATTTAAAATTCTCATTCCAGACAAGTTTACTAGCAGCTCTGCCGTTTTTCCTCACTTTTGTGTGTGCTGTTTTTTTGGGAGAATATTCGATTGGCTGATTAACAGAAAAAAAATGAGTCAAACTGATGTCCGTAAATTAGGAACATTTATCCATACTGGTGGGGCTGGATTGATGTCTATTGGATTGGCTTGCAGTGGCTGTAACTCAAATTTCACATTTACATTTATGTGTTTTGGTGCTGGACTAATGGGTGCTGTTTCATCAGGAACATGGTGGAATTACATCGATTTAAGTCCAAATTACGCAAGTGTAATTTACGGATTGACTGGATTACTCGTCAACTGTAGTGGTTTCGTTTCTCCGATTTTCGTTGGCCTATTGACCAATAAAAACGTTAGTAAATTCCATTCTTTATCATTTTCGATTGCTCAGTAATATCGATCAATTCAGCAGCAAAGGAAAAGATGGAGGAAAGTTTGCCCTATCTTGCTTATTTCCCGAGATATTCTTCAGAAATAAACAACGGAAAAGGGACTTATTATCTCATTCCTTCACTATTGACTTTCCTCATTCGTTTTCGGTTCATATTTTGGAAAAATATAGATACGTCCTGTTTGCCCTAATCTTCTTCAGTATCTCGTGAAATTTTCTATGAAAAGGAAGATGTGGGCTCGAATCCCTCGTCGGGACTGGTGCTGGGGTATATTTTTCGAATTCCCATGAACTCATATCAAGATGGATGATGTCCTATCCTCCCCAAGACTACCCCCAAGATTAGGGCAAAAGGACATTTTTTCGAGATGTTCTCAAGAAAAATCTGAAACAATCGCATGGTTCTGATTCATCTCTCAGCTACTGAATTAGAATATTTCTTTCAGCAAACGATTCGTCAATGGAAAATTATCTTCTTTATCACTGCGCTCATTCAGTGGACTGTTTGCATCATTTATTTAGTTTGGGGTTCTGGTGAGGAACAGCCTTGGAATATCGAAGAATCAGAGAGTGATGATGATAACAGAACTGAGAGGATTAAATTGAGGAATCCTACGATAATCCGCTTCAGCCAAAAATAAAAAGTTTTTCCAAGTTTCTGCAAAAATAGCCCATTATTCGATTCTTCCGGGGAGATATGAGGATTTTCTTGCGAAGGAGAAGAGGAGGGAACTGAACGAAAGGAGGAAAGGGGGATAATCAGAGTTAAATTATAGATAAAATAAATTAAAGATAAAAAATTATATTTCATGATTCTCCATCGAGTTTTGCTATGAATTGGTGAATTCCAATGCAGCAATTAATAGGAAATTAGAGGCAATGAAATTTAGATAAAGATAGACATCTTCAGAATAACTCATGAATACATTCAAATTCTATTGTTCATGAATACATCAAATACTTGTAAATGGGTAATTATTCCAATTCATAATTTTTTTTGCCTTTTCTCACACCTTATCTGTGCTACTATCATTACGATAAAATATCGAATAGACTGATGAATTTAGCGAGAAATTCATTTTTATAATCTCTGTATAATTTTTTATCTCTTCAATATCCTTGTGGTTCCGTAGTGACGGTGAAGTTGCAGTACGTAGATGGTCGATTCACAGTCGATCTACCTTTTTTTTGCAGTCGAAGCAGAGTCGATCCACGATCAAGAATGGGTGTGCTTATTTCGTTCTCGCACCTACTTTAGATGGTAAATTTATTGTGACTATGCTGTCGTTTTATGGTCGAAACCCGTTGGCATTGGAGTTGTAATGACCAAACAAGTATACTACAAGTCTCGTGCATCATCTTCAAAATATCGGGTAAGGATTAATCAATAAGATTTCATTATTCACACATAGTAGATGATTTCCACTATTGCGACATAGAAGTTCCACTCCTGAGTCGCTAAATTCCACGCACCCAATTTGAAGCGTCCAGCACTCAATGCTTGATGGCAAAAAGGGGTATTTCGAGCATATACGCCTATGAGGCACCCCATGCTATTTTACTCGATTTCGGAATGATGATTTCTGATTCTGTTCATTTCTGGATATGGTGTTGGAATGGCTAATAGAAGTAATCTTCATGGCCAGAAAGAAATTTTTTTTTTTTATAATTTATGAACATTTGAAATTTTGGAAAATGGGGAAATGCCTATTGCACTCCAGCTTTGAATGCTCCTATCTCCCCAGGAAAAAATGTTCAGCTTTGATCAGATCAAATTAGATCTGATTAGATCTAATTAGATCTGAGTTCCTTAGATCTGATCAGATCCAATTGGATCTGCACAAAATCCTAAATTAAAAATTTCAAATTTTCAGAGAAAATAAAAAATGAGTCAAAATCTGAATTATTTACTGAAAAAATGAATGAAAATTGAAATTTTTAAAGAAAAAAAACTCGAAGAAAAAAATAGACTTCAGCGGGATCGAACCCGGGACCATAGAATTACCAGTCTTCTACTCTAGCCACTCAGCTATCACACGATTTCTTGATACCAAGTAAAATTCGAATCGTGATAACTGAAGAAGATTAGAAAAATTTGAGGAAATAACTTCGGAGAAAAGTTGAGACTGCCTAAATGGAATGCAGAATCATGCATGAAAATGAATATAACATTATATGATAATGAAATGAGCACAGATTTGACACATTGCGAATTTTTTTTAATAGAAAAATTTTTATTTGAAAAAGATTCTGAAAGAAACCATATTCATAGTTCTATGACTGCCCTTCTTAATAATATATGAAAATCCAATTCTGCCTGGTCATGTTTGTCTATTCACCTAATTTTGATTTCCATATCTAATCAGATCAGACTAGATCTGATCAGATCTAACTAGATCTCATCAGATCTAGTTGGATCTGATCAGATCTAGTTAGGTCTGACCAGATCTAGTTGGATATAATCAGATCTAGTTAGATCTGAACAGATCTAATTAGACTTAGATCTGATTGTATCTAACCAGATCTAATCAGATGTAATTAGATCTGATCAGATCTATTCATGTTAAAAATTTTCATTTCGTCAGATCTGATTAGATCTAATTAGATCCAATTAGATCTGATCAGACCTAATCTGATCTGATCAGATCTGAACATGTTTTCCTGGGTCGTTAAATAATAGTTCTATCAAAAAAGTGGAAGTATACTTTTTCGTATGGAAGGAGGATGAAATGTCATTAAAGAGTTTTGATTTTACCGACCGTGTATAGATTATTTTTTGCATTTTCGTGACATCACTTTTTGCGGCAATTTCGGTCATATATAGGCGTTCGTTCATGAGAAATTTATCTGAACTTAAATGGAGAGAAGGCCCAGAATGCTTGAGTATTTAAACTTCCAACCTATTCATGTTATAGTAGTTGAAATCTCATATTATCGCGTAGAGATGGAATTTGAATTATTAAATAAATCAATGAAATTAAAGAATTAAATGAATTGATTAAATTAAATTGCACAAGTTCCTGAAAAAAATTGGGGGTGATCGGATTCGATCTCGGGTGAGAATCGAAGCTCACAACCTTATCCACTTTCCGGGCAGATACTCTACCACTGAGCTACCGAGACACCTCACACCTTCAAATTTTCAGGAACTTGTGCATATCGTCGTTATTTGCCATTTATATATTACAGAGTTTTGATTTTAACTACTATAACATGAATAGGTTAGAAGTTTAAATACTCAGCCATTCTGGGTCTTCTCTCCATTCAAGTTCAGATAAATTTCTCCTGAACGATTAACCAAATAAATTTATTAAGAAATTAATTTTTATTAATAAATTTTTTTAAGAGAATCAAATTCCGGAAAAAATATGTAATGCGCAAGCAGGATTTGAACCCACGACCCTCTGATTACATGTCAGGTGCTCTACCGCTGAGCTATTGCGAGTTACTATATTTACCTTCGAATTTTGATTCCCACCTTTTTTCTCCACCTCCCATCCACGAGGCAATGTCACCATTAAACAAATAAATTTATTAATAAATTAATTTTTATTAATAAATTTTTTTAAGAGAATCAAATTCCGGAAAAAATATGTAATGCGCAAGCAGGATTTGAACCCACGACCCTCTGATTACATGTCAGGTGCCTATATATTCCGAAATTACCGCAAAAAGTGATGTCACGAAAATTCCAAAAATAATCTATACACGGTCGGTAAAATCAAAACTCTGTAATATATAAATGGCAAATAGTGACGATATGCACAAGTTTCTGAAAATTTGAAGGTGTGAGGTGTCTCGGTAACTCAATGGTAGAGTAACTGCCCGGAAAGTAGATAAGGTTGTGGGCTTCGATTCTCACTCGAGATCGAATCCGATCACTGACAATTTTTTTCAGAAACTTGTGCAATTTAATTTAATCAATTCATTCAATTCTTCAATTTAATTGATTTATTTAATAATTTAAATTCCATCTCTACGCGATAATATGAGATTTCAACTGCTATAACATGAATAGGTTAGAAAATTAAATACTCAGGCATTCTGGGCCTTCTCTCCATTTAAGTTCAGATGAATTTCTCATGAACAAACGCTTATATATGACCGAAAGTGCTGCAGAAAGTGATGTCACGAAAATTCAAGAAATGTCATTAAGAATTTTTTGAAAAATTAAATCGCGATTTTTCTATTTTTTTATTGATAATTGAAAGACAACCAATCCGTTACATGAAACTTGATTATATCGAAGATATATTGAAATCTAAATATATATATATGAAGGATAAGAATGAATTGATCATTTTGAAATTCATTCAAATCAACCTGAAAACGCATTATCCTTTCCAAATTACCATGTGAGCAGAAGTCTAAAACATAGTCACGTCCTCTGTAGAATAAATTTTAGTTAATTTTGTAATTTTAGTAAATTGTCCTCAGACGCGAGGGACATCTTGGGACATGACAAGTGAGTCAATTCTCTTAAAAATATTCATATTACCCTAAACCTTAGTTGATGAATCCATAAACGAAGTATTCCAAAAGATTTAGTCGTGATGAAAATGAACAGGTGGAATCGACTCATTCTTGTAATCATGCTTTATAATGTCTCGGAAACCGAGCGAGATAAAGGCATTTGACCTTAATCTTTTTTCTAAGGATTTTTAAAAGCTACAAGAAAATTTCAAAAGACAAAGGGCGTATCTCTAATAATATGGGAGTTGTTTAATAGAAACTATGGAGAGAAAAAATAAACTTTTTTGGTTTCGTCTCTTTGTCACTGGATTTCGAACAATGACAATTGAATAACCATTTTAACCGGAATAACAGCCCTCTAAATTGCTTTCCCAGATCTACTTTAGCTTGGGCTGCAGTAAAGGGCCAATGATATTATAAGTACTTGAAGCCTTAAGCCGGAATTGCTCTCACTCGCTTAGTTTCCGAGATATCACACTCATAGAAATTCCGAAACGCCAAAAAAAATCCCATGAATCATTAATCAACTGTACGGCCGAACGCGTTCGTTAAAGTTATTTTATTCAGGAATATTTCTCGAATGAAAGGTCGACTCATGTCTCATGGATTTGAATGGTTAGAAAACGAAATTATCAACTTTCCAAGTACTTATAGGGTAAAAAATAATCTTTCAAAGAATGACGTATGAGAATTTGAAAAATTGATTCGGAGAGAATTGAATCGCACAAATCGATAAGAAATGAGTTTACTTTTCATTTAAAATCAATCTCTCATCACTATGGCCAACATAAGTAGAACTATTGACGAATAGATAAACCTTATCTGCAAGTTCAGACACAAGAAAAAAAATTATTATTTTGTTAGGAGGATTCTTCATGGGGGATCCCAGTCACTGCTGACCATTCCCCAGCATTTTCAAAATAATGTTATTACTCCTTTTACGGGTTTCCCTCATGGGGAATCCCTCTCACCGCCGGCTAGCCCCCGGCATTTGCAAAATAATATTATTTCTCCTTTTAGGAGTTTCCCTCATGGGGGATCCCCCTCACCGTCGACCATCCCCCGGCATATTCGAAATAATGTTATTACTCCTCTTAGGGGTTTCCCTCATGGAAATGGAAGGAAAATTCAGTTACATGCCAATGCGGATCTCTGCTCCAGCCTCGGAGCTGGGTATTTTTTGAAATGTTATATCCTGTTACCTGGGATCGTGGCTGCTGTTCGAGGTTTGACAGAACCTTGGAAATTATCCTCGTTCGCACCCTTATTCCTCAGTTTGTTTAAATATTTCTCGGTGTAGTAGCCCTTCTGGCGAGAAGACACGTCGATCCGACGGACTTCTTGCTCGTCAATCCAGCGACAAGCTGATTGACTATCCGACGGCAGTTTTGAGACGTACTGTTTTACCCTAACTTGTGCATTTAATTGGGAAATTCTCTGCTCGATGACTTCGTCTACGTCGGGGACTTTCATTGCACTAAACAGCTCCGCGACTTTGCGGAGTTGATACTTACGCCCAGCTCTTTCAGGCCTAAGGATAACTACTATTCACCTTGAAATTCGAATAAAGATCTCTTTAACGTTCTTGTGGTTCTCAGAGAAGTTACTGGGAAAAAAAAGTGTCTCAAAAGGCTCAAGAACTCTGCACTGATTCCAGAGGGATTGAGAGGAAAAACAGGGCAACACTTCTGTGTCATTTTGAAGAGGAGAAGTTGATATTCGGAGTCACTGTTAACAATTGGTATGATTTAGTTTGCTTTTTGGCCTTTTGTCAACTAAAATTGCTGCAGTCAGCGTCTATACCCCTTGTTTCCTGCTTATGATTCTCACAGTATCTGTTCTTTTATCTGAAGGTAAGTTTTTGCTGATCTATGAATTTCAGGATGCATGTATTTCCAAGGTAAGTATCGTTAAAGTCTTATCTTTATGTTTGTAATTTAAAGTATTTAGGGAAGTATACCAGCAATTTGGTAGTTAAAATATTATGTTGTGTGAACCAACCTTTTTATCAATTTCTGAGACGTAGTTCACTACAATATTAGTATGTAAGTAGAGTCTAAGTTATTGTACAATGTTCTTTAAGATAAAGTTCCCCACGTCCGCTGGTCTGTTCCATGAGAACTTTAAACAAGCTCCAAGCTGTCAATAAATAAACTGACCCTGGTACCAAGCCAGTCCTACTCAAAAGGTCCAAGTTCCAGAAAACTCCAGACCTTCGAGGAAGATCTCTCTCCACACCCAAGATAGGGATAAATACCCCGCCATTGGGAAATACCGGTCAGTCTTGGAATTTCCTCAGTCATGAAAACTCAAGAATTATGAAACTTCAGTTTCTTAAACTTACAAGTCAAGTTTTTCCTCGATATAGGCTAGACCCTTGTAATGAGAGTCTGACTCTGGCGGTTGAGCTATCGATTGAGGCGCGTCCCCCAGTGGCGGATAGGGGAAAGTAGCCATCACCAGTAGGGGGGGGGGGAGGGGCAGGAAGGAGCTGACTGGTAGAACAGTTGGATCCAGCCATGCAACCTCTGGAAATGTTGGTGAAGTGACGGTACAAAAAGGGAGACGACGGAAGTAAGAGCCCGGGCAGTCAAACGAAGACCGTTACTGCGGACCAGCTTTCTCGAGCCAATGGTGTAAACCTATCGTGCCTAGGGTTGAATGGCACAGCGGTGACACAGAGTGGATAAAACTCTGGGCCGATGTGTCGCTAACGTTGTCCTTGGGGTATCAGCTCACCCCCCATTGTATCGTGTCACAAGTCAGACCTTATCCCCATAAGCCTGGCTCTATGGAATGTGGACCTTTATTTCTCGGATACTCGTGGGAATCATATGAATAACCAAATAACTAAACAAGACTTTGACGCCTTGTCAGGGGACACCTCTGGTGACACCCGCAAGGATCTTCAGGGACCCTTCGAAGTCGGGACTGCCGGTGGCGGAACCGACCAAGAGGCCTCAACGAACATGGGGGATGAGGTGGCGGAGGGATTGGCCAAAGCCTCATTGTCCGCTGAGAGTGGGGACGGTGGACAAAAAAAGCTCCCTTTGGAACCAGTGAATACTGAGAACACGGGAACCCCCATGAACATCGAACCTTTTTCTCAGAAGAAAAGGAAAGAAAACAGTGGGGCGCAGAAGAAAAGGAGGGCCAGGGAAAAGAGGATGGAAGCTAGACTCCCGGCTGCAACGAGCAACACTGGTTCGAAGGACCTGGCTTCAGAAGGGGGAGTCAAAGATGGACGGAAAAGACCGCGTTCGACGGGACATACACCCCCTTCGAAAAGATCCCTGAAGAAGCCGAACTTCATTGAGGGCAAGATGGCTGCCTTGTTCAGTGTAGCTGCCGCGGGAGGAGGACGGTACGCTATAGTCCCGGAAACCTTCCCGGAGACAATACTGAGTGAGGAGCAAGGCCGATTCCTGGAAAGTGCATTGATGGCGGCGATATTTAGCCCTAACAACGCACCTGCACCAGCCCCGAGATTTGAGGGCACGCGGCTTGAGAGCGGCATCTTCTGGGTGACGTGCTCTGACGTGGGCTCAGTCTCGTGGCTGAACAGAATCGTGCCAAACCTGATGCTTTGAGAGGGAGCGGTCTTGATGATAAAACACAGGGACGACCTCATCTCAAAGCTCTTCAGAGTAACTGTAACCTTGCCGGGACCACCGGTGGGGGTACAGGAGGCTCTGAGCAGGCTGGTACGACAGAAGCCAGGACTCAAAACTGAGAACTGGAAAATCTGGAACATTGTGACAGGTAAGGGCTGCACTAACCTGGTGGTGGGTGTGAACCAAGCTGCACTCGACTTCCTGAGGGCGCTCAACATGACCCCTCACTACGGCCCCGGAAAGGCGAGGTTCTATGAAGCTGTGAAGAAAAACGCACAGACGGGGGGAGGTGATAACTAAAGGGCACCACCCCCAGGAGAAGACGCTCAACGCACCATGGGTACCGGTCAGACCTCGATCGGAATGGCTGCAGGGTTGTCACCACGGAGTCAGATGGGGAACCGGGTGCTCTGCACTCCAGGAAGAGGAGATTTTGAGTCTCCGGGCACTCCGCGGGAGGCCGAACGAAGATGTAGGTCACCAAGGAGTGGGGGGGGGGGGACATGGTGGAAAATATGAGGGGCACTCAGCGTACCCTCGAAGGGATGTTCCCGGTCCTCCTGCCGCCAGTGGAACCCATTGGTAGGACTCAAAAAGATGTACCTGTTTAGGGACCATATCGGGGGGTAACCAGGCAGGTCGCTCATTGGTGGGATCGAGAGAAGGGGTGGACACTGTTGTCCCTATGGGCACTAGGAATACTCTCTGCTCACAAATTAATCTGCAACACTGCTAAGCGGTGGTTACATATCTGCACCGTTGCATAGTAGTGGAGCAAACAGATGTATGCCTAGTACAGGAACCTTGGGTTGTAGGGGGGCATGTAAGAGGTTTGAACGTTCTGGGCAAAGAAACCTTTCAAGTACAGGGTGAGCCAGGACCCAGAGCCTGCATCATCATAGGCAACAACTGCCAACCAAGAATACTGAGGAACTTCTGTACTAGGGATCTAGTGGGTGTAGCGGCGAGGATTGCGTTGGGTGGAACGAAACGGGATGTAGTATTCTGCTTGCCCTACCTACCACATGACTTAGGTGACCCACCACCATCCCTAGAACTGAGGGAACTAGCTAGATACTGTAGGGAACTAAAAGTGCCACTGATAGTGGGTTGTGACGCAAACTCACAGCACACATTATGGGGCAGTCGGAAAACGACTAACAGAGGTCAAGCCCTCATGGAATTCCTGCTGGGAACGGGCTGGGAACTTCTTGAAAGAGGATCCACTACCACCTTCGTCACCACAAGACGCCAGGAGGTAATTGACGTGACATTATGCACTCAGTCCATCTTGGATCACTGTTAAGACTGGGGAGTCTGTGACGAGGTCTCACTCTCAGACCACAAGAGATTAAAGTTCCAAATCAAGAGGAACAACAACTATCCTGAGGTGACCCCTAAGAGAAACCCCAGGAACACCGACTGGGAGGGCCTTAGCGCATCGCTGGAGGTGGCCCTCGGGGGCCGTCGTAGGTGTTTCAGGGGTCAGAAAGGACTGGCATCTACCCGGAAATGCAACAAAAGGGTGAAATGGCACTTAGGAATACACTACTCCGGACCATGACAGCCAGCCTGGCTTTTAGGCGTATACTCATGGGCTGGAGGGAAGTCAGGGCGGAACTCCTACCCAAACCGGGCGAGTGCGACTATGACAGTGCAAAGGCCTTTAGACCTATCAGCTTGAGCTCATCTGCTCTCAAGACACTTGAAAGGCTCGTTGATAGGCATATTAAAGAGAAGGCTCTGCGAATCAGACCGCTCAGCACCTCACAACACGCCTACCAGGAGGGAAGGTCCACGGAGACGGCACTTCACTCGCTGGTGGAAGAAATAGAAGGTGCGCTACATAGGAAGGAGGCATCGCTTGGAGTTTTTATTGACATTGAGGGGGCTTTTGACAACACCGCCTTCGATGTCATCGGAAACGCAGCCAGGAACTTGAAAAATGGCCATAAGGCATCAATGGACAGTTTTTGTTCCTCAATTATTAGTCTATGATGAAGTACCATGACATATTGATAATTATTTTTACCAATTACATATGTGCTGGTGGCTACTTCAACGAAGTTCATACATTAAAATTATGAAGCTTTCAGACAAATTGATTTTTTTTCTTCCAAGTTTTTGGAGAATATCTTGGAATATAGGTAAGATAGAAAAATTGAGATAATCACCTTTTTTGTAGCTCTCAAAATTGTCGACAAACAACTTCATGATACAAATTCCTCTACCTTGCTTGAATCCCGAGATATCCTCAGAAAATGCGTGATGAAATAAAATCGACTTGGTTGAAAACTCTACAATGGTCATTTCTTCTATGATTCATAATTATTTTATTTACATGTTTTAGTGAAAGAGTGTCTGTTCAAAATCTGCCTAAATTTGAGGTAGATTCTGAGTAGAGAATTTCGATGCAACTCGGCGAAACCCTCGTTGATTTTCTCCTCGTAATGGACTGTATAATAATTAGCTGTTAAATGATTATAAGGAGTTAAAGTGGATTTGATCGGTTTCTCAATGATAATTGACACGTGGTTTATCAAAAATATAACTCTTTAATAAATAACGTGACTAGATTTACATACTCAAAGATAATTTGCCCGCACTGAATTTATTATTTCCTTTGATTAATTGTCTCTTTTTGATAATTGTCTCGTTTTTCACTAATTATGTCAATTAATTCACTGTTAATTTAATCCCGGTTGTAAGTCACGATTAATGTAAATTAATGATTCACTAGTTTGATTTGTACTACTCAAAACCGTTAAAACAATTGTTGTAATTATTAACGCCACGCGTCTATCGACTTCGGCGTTGGTTTTCTTGATGATTTTCACGGTGTACGTCGATGATGCTTCTCTGATGAGACCCACGCGAAGAAGAACGATTATTCGCGAGACCACGCCGGTGGTACCCCAAATCACCTCTGGTGTCGATACACGTAATTGTTTCGACGTGATTGACCTTCTGATCCCGCGGTAATTTAGGATTAGTCGGTAATCTAGCCATTTTCTTAACAGTGTCTCCTGTGATGGTAGATGTGATATTAATTTTGATTGATTATAATGTGTTGAAATAGCTCATTTAATGATTATTAGTGGCTTTTACGTAATGGAAAAAAACTATTTCCTACTGAGAATAGATTTTTTTTTAGTTCTCCAATGACAGGAGCTACAGGTGAGAATGCACGCGAGATGACTGATATTGTTGGTGAGTTTGATGCCGGCTGGCAGAGAAGAGGCACAGGTTATAGTCGAAATAGTTTCACAGGTTGATAAATCATGTTCCATAACGAGTGCAAGAAGTGACTAGCTATTGGATTTTTTTTACTAATCAAGCTTCGTAGTGATAGATCTTGAAGTAGATAATGCTTTGTAGTTTCAGAATGAATCATTAGTAGGGACGTTAATTGCAGATGATGATTCTTTGACATTGCTGGCAGTTTGCAGAGCTTCAATTCGACCAATTAAAAAATGGGCTGATGTTAATCATTCATGGAAAGCTTTTGCTTCTACTTTATATCGTTTGAAAGTCTCAACTTATGTCATCAAATATTTCAATAGAAATTTGCATCTAGCTGTACGCCGAAATCGGAATGATCCTCAGACATTACAGGAAACTCTGAGAACCATTATCCCACATGTGTATGGAAACCACGAAAAATGTGGTAAATGGTGCAGGTATCGTGTGGAAAAGGAAAAATTTAGATATCGTGGATTTCCTGATGGCAAGCCATTGAATGAGTCAGGTTTACTAGTACATCTAGAAAGGATAATGGATGAATATATTGAGAGAGCATCGCTTCTAGCCCCATGTGGTTCAACTCAAGGCAACGAGTCCTTCAATTATATCATGGCAACGAAACACCCAAAAAATCATTTTTATGGTGGTGGTCATTCATTCCAAGCACGATTGGATTGTGCTGCATTGCAGAAAAATGAAGGAACAATGTACGTCACCAAAGTCAATGAAGCTCTAGCTCTGTCTCCAGGCAAATATACGAGAATATTTCGTGGAAAAAAAGATAAATTGCGAAGTGAGAGGAAGGAAAGATGCAGTACTCGATCTTTTGAAGGAAGACGCCAAATATTGAAGAACATTCGATCGAGCAGTGATACGCAAAGTTCTCGCACTGAGAGAATTACATATGAATCAGGATGCGACCTCAATGACGTCTCAGTATTAGTCGATGATGTACCACAATTAGGTAATATTTCAATCAATTTTGGATCGGGAAAAATGTCTCTAAACAACAGTGAGATGAGATCAATCAATTACTCATTGAAATTGTTTATTCTACGATATTTCACTATCAGCACACAGTGCATAATTCGCGAATTTTCTTTTTCTTAGGAAAAAACTTAAATTGAAAAAAATTAATGATAGAAATTCTGTCATGCTTCGCTACTGAAAAATAGTAGTGGATTCAATTTCAGAGTAGAATTCACTCATCTCTTTTTCTTCGATTACCCTATTCAATCACAGCCATATTATTTTCATTATACAGAAGCCATAGATAATGCAAGTAGTTCGATTGTTGTGTTCGACTTGAAGACATCCTCAAATAATGCAGCATGTACAGAGGTATGCCAAATCAGTGCTCTATGTGACGAAAAATTGTTCAATCAGTACGCAGTGCCTGAGAAAGGAATTTCGGCGGAAGCTTCAATGGTTACTGGACTCAGAACGGTTGGAGGAGAATTGTTTTTACACGATAATATGTTACAAACTACTCCTATTGAGGAAGTCATTGGAGATTTTCTCACATTTCTCCAATCGTGCAATAACTCTGTAATTCTCGTGGCTCATAACGGTTTTGTGCAAGAATCTACGATTAATGAAGTAATTCAGCAGTGGAGAAGGTGAAACCGGTGAATCAACTCGATTTTGATCTTTTTTTTTCTACAAATATTGAAAAGTACACGTACGTGGCAAATTGTTAGTCCTTTCCTGTATTTTTCTCCGAGTGTTTGCTGGAACTCTTCAATTTTATCAAAAGGTAAATGAAAAATTGAATGAACTGATCGATCTTCACTTCTTTGTTGTTAAATCAATGTCCAATAAACTGATTTAACATAATTTTAGTCCGTAATAATAAATAAAAAAATTTTTTTGCAGCTTTGACTCCAAAATTATCATCAGATATATGAAGAAATTCAATAAGCTTGATACTTTCCAAAGTATGGTGGTAGGCCTGGCGGACACTCTCAAAATCTTCCCAACTGTGCTGAAAGAGAGAAAAGAGCAGAAGCAATCGCTTGCTCAAGAAGTACTCCAAAATTATTTTCTCCAGGGTGAAATAACTGGCCAAGCTCATGATGCCAAAAATGATGTTTTAAATTTGAATGTATTGATTAACAAAATTGGAGTCTTGCGAGAAAAAATAATCGAAATGAGCCAGAATACAAAGAAATTTTTGAGAGAGCAAGATATGAAAAGGATTCATTTGGTTTATAAGAAGTCATTGCAATGTTTGAATGGAAAAGTATCTGCCAATATGCTAGGGAAATTGGCTCAAGCTGGCATAAATTTTTCTATCCTGGAGGGTGCGTTCAAAAAAGATAGAGAAAATGGGATAAGATTACTGTTAGCTGGAGATGTTGGTAGAAAACCTCGTGTTACGAACAATCAAAAAATTATACAAACTATAACAATGTGCATGGATGAACTAACAGAATGAAAGGCCAATTTTCTATAATCTGAACTATAAAGAAAAATTCACTGTAATTATATTGATTCATGAAAACAATAAATTTCATTTTTGCTTCCGAATGGAAGCTTTGTAATCGTAATTTTTTTCGATTTTGAGATTTTATCATAATATGACTGCAAATGACCCGAAACGTCGAGATCCGTCGTTTTTAAAAAATGTCTGTGTGTATGTGTGTGTGTGTGTGTGTGTGTGTGTGTGACGACGCATTTTCCGCTTTACTCTGAAGTGGGGTTAGCTAGCGATCTGAAAATTTTACCATAAGTTCGCCATGCGTGCCTCAAGCTCTCACGAAAGTTTCAGCTAAATCGGCCGGATAGTTTTTGAGAAAAATGAAAATGTTGAAATATCGTTTTTTCGACTTTTCTCGATGAAAAATGGAATCACAGCGTCCAGTCTCCGCGAGGAGATGCGCGTCCAAGAGCCGCATCTTTGACCCCCGGGGTGGTGGGAGCTCAGATTTTTATTTTAGCCAGTAGAAAACTTTTGATAAATTTTTCGTGAAAATCTTGATTCCACGATAACTTAATAAATAATTGAGCTAGAGACCTCAAATTTTGTGAGATTATACATCTGATGAGCACAAAGGTTGGTATTGAAACTGGGCGGAATCGGTCCAGTAGTTTTTTAGATATTAGCATAGGAACATCAAAAAAAGCAAGCTATATCTTCAAAACTATTCAATTGATTATATTTGGAACAAACTTAACCCTCTGAGGCCTATTTTAGTTTTAGCACTCCACGCACAGATCAGTGATGCTGATCTGTTTTTTTTTTTTTTTGAGGTGGGAAAAATCTTACATGAGACACCCGCAGATGGGATGCGGGTAGTGTCAGATTCTTACTGACTAAAGAACCCACCTCCGTGACATCATTCATGCACTATGCTGCAAACCACTTTCGCTTCACTTCAGCATGGACATTGTCTCCAGACGCTGTGACGTAGCGCTCTGATGTCATCTTCTTTCTTATCAATCATTGTGTGGATGATTTCAGCTTCCCTTGTTGCTTGTTAGGCTGATCATCATGCTAATCTTATTGAATTATCGTCCGGTATGAGCTTGCAACTCAAGACTCTCTTCGTTTCATCTGTCGGACATAAACATCGTGTGACTGACATTGTCTGTCATTCCGCATCAAGGGCATTGGTCCGTCTCTGCTCTCTTCCTCCTGGATAGGAATTTTCTAAAGCAACTGTGTCCAGATAAAGCTTGCGGATTAATCCTCAGAGCGTTAAAAGGTCTTGGCTATGCGTCATTTGTGTTATAACTTTTAGAATTTTTGAAATAATAATTCTAGGGAACCATTCACAAAATTGATCCTCCATGAATTTCCATTTTCCTATATGTTTCCCTGAGGAGGGCAATATATCTGAATTAATGATCGTGAAGTAAATCTTTTTTTATTTCAAGATGAACCCATTGTCGTTGTGACTTGGTCATTTGTCAAATTTGAAGAATATCTTATATCCCAAATATATTGATATTTGCATAAATTCAACATTCTTAATTCATATTTGTTGAAAAAGTATCAGCTGCGTCGGTTAATAATCCCAGTTTTATGAAAGGTATGTTTTTGACGATAATATATTAATATATTCTAAAAAAAATCATTTCAATGATAAAATTGATGATAATTAATAACGAGATCAACTATATACTTTCTTTTTCAAAATTATAAGATTATTTTTAATCACGTTCTCTTCACATAATTTTCGTTCAATCACAACTACCAATTTTTATATATATGCATAGATGAGGATTGACTGAATCAGATGAATCTTTTCCATTCATTTGATTAGGTGATAAATCATCTACTTCATACCACTCATCGAATTTAAGAATATACGCTGTGTAATGTCCAATATTCTCTTCACTTATGATATTTGAATCTATAAAATTCACTATCCCAGTTAAAATATATCGTTCATGATCGATCTTCAATATTTTTGGAAATTTCTCCAACGATACTCTCAAATTATGATCAGACAAACATTCTATAAAAAGATGATTATTGAAGTATATTTCTCCAATTTTACAATTATGACCTCGTGGACATTTGATGTGTCTCGTAGTCATTATTTCTTCAATCGTTAAGAATTATTTCGACTTCTGAAATGAGATAGTTCATATCAACTTGATTGATTCATGCTATCTATACTTTATATTTTCCTTGTATCGATTTTTGGTAGCACAATTTTAGTATTGAGAAAAAATTCAAAGTTACACAAATTTTGAAAATTTCTCATTGCAGAGAATTTTATCATAAGCAACATTGAATTAGGCTGAGTTTGGGTAAGGCTAAACTCGAGTTAGCTAACTTGACTATGAAGTTGAAGCTCAAGATTTCAATGGAATATGACTCAAGATGTTCCAAAAAGTAGAAATATGACAATAAAAAAGAATTTTGTTACTCATAGCAAAGGAGGGGATTCTCATCGTCTTCAGAACATTCAAAGAGATATCATATTTAACAAAAAGAACATGAATTGACGTCCTTAATATGAATAAGATCAGTGATGGTAGATTTGAAATTAAAAAATTCATTCAGAGGCTTTCTGCCAATTGCATTGGCAGAATATTAGATGTAAGATTCTCAAATTACGCACAAGTAATGGGGCTCCTGCTTGTTTTTAATTTTTCTAAGAATTTAATTGAACCTGGATTTTTTTCGGATTCATTATCACGAAATTCAGCTCTTCGAAATATATATTAAGTATTATGCTAGAAACGTAACTCGTTGACAGGTGACTCCTCCTAACCTCTATCCAATTTTCTGAAAGCCCGAATTATCCTAAACAATAGAAAATCAGGGAATAAAACTGTCGAATGAAAATTATAAAATTTTAAAATAATTTTCTCAAACAGTAAAAACATTTTTTCAATCAAAATTTATGCTTCACTGCTCCGAATGTTGAATTTATTTATCGACTATTCCACTGACTGAGATTCGACGTCGCCACGTATCCGGATTCAGGGAATTTTGAATATCCAACATGGCGATTCATTCGACCGAAGCTCAATTGACCGCAATTTTCACTCTTATATGTTCGGTAACATAGGATTATCTTTATCTGAAAAAATTCTTGAAACTCTAACGATTAATTTCATATACACTTTTATATGTAACAAAACGATCTTTACGGGTAAATTTTCACCCGAAACGTGAAGTTAGATAGCTCTTATGGGGTTCCTGTGTGAATCTTGCTTTTTTCAAAAATCAATTTCTCAAGATTTTGGCCGGTAACCTGGGGTGAAATCGATTGCGAATAAAAATTTGAGTGCTCTACAACAAATCCTGGAAAGGTTATCGGGAAAGAAAAAATTTACGTAATATATATACCTCCTTAAGAACCAGAAATATCAACACCTCTTTCGGGAACGCACGAGTCAAAGCCAGAGTGGGCAGGGGTTGCCCTCAGGGAGGCGGAATCTCTCCAACCCTCTGGACAATCGTCGTAGACGACCTGCTCGTGGGACTTGAACAGTTGGGAATGGAAGTGACAGGCTATGCGGATGCCGTAGCTATCGTGGTGAGCGGGGGCCACACCGGAGAACTACACTGGCGCATGCAGAGGGCACTGGACTTTGTTCAGTCCTGGTGTGTCAGACATGGACTCAGGGTGAACCACAACAAGACAGAGATGGTGCTTTTCACCAGGAGAAAGAGATGGAAGGTGAAACCTCCATCTATTTTTGGAACTGAACTCAAGTTCTCGGACGAGGTAGACTACCTGGGAGTGAGACTCGATCGGAAACTGAGCTGGTGAGCACACATCGACAAACAATTGAACTGAGTGTCAAACACATTTTGGGCCTGCAGGCGGATGATGGGGAGGACCTGGGGACTCAGCCCGGCGGTGGTGAAGTGGATTCACACGGCAGTGCTAATGCCGCAATATTCCTATGCGTCTGTAGTATGGTGGAGAGCACTTACGAAAACCTCTATCATACAGACAATAGACAGGATAGCAAGATGGGCAGGAATAGAGATGAATGAAGCTATAAGAACCACACCTACACTTGCCTTGATGGCTATCTTAGACTTGAAGCCGCCACATGTAATGGCAATAGAGGCCAGAAGCGTAAGGTACCAATAGGGTTTTTGCAGGGGTACCGCGATGAGACTGAGGTCTGCTGGCCTCTGAAGGAACTCGACCTATGGGCACGCGTCACTGCTCAACAACAGGAGAATAAAGAAGATGCTCCGGTTGGGTAGCAACGTATGCGGGGGCACAAGGATCTTCACCAGAAAATTTGAAGTCATGCCACCAACGAATGAGGAATGGGCACTAGATTATAGGCCTTTCCTCAAACCTGAGGGTCCAACATGATACACGGATGGCGTCAAAAAGGGATGTGGAGCGGGTGCCGGGATATGGTCCAAAGGACCTAGGACCAGCACTTCAACATGACTCCCAGAACACTGTGCAGTGTTGCAAACAGAAGTAGCCGCATTGAAAGGCTGTGCCAGTAGAATCTGGAGCTTGACGTCCGGAACAATCATATCTCCATATGTACGGATAGGAAGCAAGCCTTGCGAGAGCTTGAAAGGACTAAGATAATGTCTCGACTACTGAAAGACTGCATAAACCTGCTAAATGACATAACAGCAAAGAACAAGCTCAAAATCCTATGGGTACCGGGTCACTCGGGCATCACAGGTAGTATAAGAGCAGACACACTCGCCTCTACGGGCTGCCCCTATGTGACCGGTGAGGAAGAGAACGTAGGCGCCAGACCAGAACTCCTGAAAAAGTGACTGAAAACCACGACACAGAAGGAATTCAACAGGATCTGGCACAACAGTTAGGGACTGAAGCATACCGGGCGCCTCTTTGGGGGACTGGATAAGTCACTGTCGAAAGAGATCACCAGTCTGAGCCAGAAAGAGCTCAGATTCCTGATTGGACTTATCACAGGACATTGGCCCACCAGGGCCTATCTACACAGGCTGGGACTTAAAAAGGAACCTACCTGCAACCAATGTGGGATGGAGGTGGGGGACGCCTACCATTTACTGACGAGATGCAGTGGACTCGAAAGAGAGAGATGGGAGGCTTTTGGATTCACTAATATCTCGAAACTAACGGTAACAGGGGGAGAGGTTGAGCAGCTGCTTAACTTTGCTAGGCTTACTAACCTTCTTGAACCCTGGAACCAGGGTGGTCACCATTAGGTGGGCGTATAATATTTATACTCAATATGCCCTTTCGGCCACCGCACTTAACTAGATACATACAAGTCAAGTTTTTATCAAGTACAGAACACAGTAATAATTTGTAAATTCCAATAAGTTGTTAATTAATAACTAATGTAGTACTAAAAAGTGATTTCTTCATTTTGGTACACAACAATCATTATCATTTCTTATTGTTAAAGTTAGTAATTCAGATATTTAAATAAATATATATGTATGTTTTCCTGTCTTTTTTCAGGTCATGCAGTCAACTCGGACGTAACAATAAAGTTTCAAAACTTGTCCAAAATAACAATTTTTTTTAAAGTCATCAAGAAGTAGTTTTCATCTGTGTTTTTCACCCAAATTTGCCGCAGTTTCCCAATGGAAATCGCTATTCCAAACCGCTCAGTTGAGGAGACCATTTTACCCCAAATTCCCTCAAATTATGTTTTGAAAAATGTAAGAAGAAAATAAAGGAAATGAAATAAAACATCTTCAATTGAATATATCATTGAATTTACGATTTTTTTATGTATTCTAAGATAGAGAATATTCATTCGTGGGAATTGAAAACTCCTCCTTTTCATTCCAGTCATATAAAGTCTTTTGGGGTACAACTTTGTTATTTCCAAATACATTGTACTGTCTGCAAGGGCCTTGTTTTTTCTTGGAACTGCATTTTTTTTCAGTTTCTTCCCTTCCAAATTCATGTTGAGCGTTTATTTCCACCATGCAATTGAATTGATTTTCGATTCTTAAACCTCACGTTCTTTCGCACTTCATTGTGTGTAGTTTACAACAGCACGGGTGGTTGTTATCTGGCGGTCCTGGGTTCGAGACCAGCAGATACCCAGCATACATGACAAAAAAATTCACATATTCCCTTCAAGTGGGTTTGTCGTCAGTATAGCGTAAGCTGGAAGCTCAAGTATGAGTGGTCTACACAGGAGCAGTACATGAAATATGTACTGATTGTATTTTTTTTTGAGGAATTTTCAGGATAATCGGCGATGGATTCACACAATGACAACTCGCGAACTTTATCAAAAATATACTTTAATTTTCGACTAGATTGCACTCCATGAATTACATGAATTGTACACTGATAATTTTCTTCAAGTGATGGATAATTGTCTTTGATAATTGTCTATTACTTTCACTTGTCTTGAATGATTTAACCAGTGATATTAATTATTAATCCGAAGGATTATTGATGATGCACGTACGAATTATAAGAAGATAATTCGTTTAGCGTTAATTGAATGATAATTGTTCGATAACTTCGATAGTTTAACAATGATAATTAACACTGATTCTATTCGATAGTTGATGACGTTCATTACTATTCGATGATCGCATTTCCCTGCCGGGTTGTAAGGCCGGTCTTCCATCGAAATGCTGGATAATGTCTTGTAATTAGTGTTGAATGTCTCTTTGATATGTAACAACCGAATGAAAACCCTTCACATTACGTTATCCGCGTCTATCGACTATAGCGTTGGTTTATTACATCCGAAAAGTCTCTAACGATTACGATTGATAATTCTCTCGATAATGCACGGATTCACTAAGAATCTAACTATTGATGATGTTTGGTACGCGAAACCATGTTTTCACTGTTTCGCGGCTCGAAGATTGAATTTAATGATGAGTGACGGATGACGCAAAAAGACGTCTGTACAGTCCCGCGGCTCGATGATTAAGATCGTCTCTCGCCGAGACCATTGGCCCCATCTGTGTCAATGACGCCTTGAGTGATATTTGGGCATCAATTGAACTAATTGATGACCCCTGATCTGCGGGTAAACCTGGCTCAGTCAATAAACTAGCCAGGATTCTTTACATTTTTCGAGCGATATATCTAGCGATGTAGCTCTGAACATGATCACTAGTATTGATGAGGAGGTCTGAGCTGCTTGAACTATTGGGATTGTTTCGTTCCTCTACATGTTCATCCATCTCTCCACGTCCCGTATTCAGAGCACAATAATCATGGTCTAAGAGGGACTGATATGATGACGGTCTGTGGTTCTTATCGTTGTTGGTTTCCATGAATTCAATACTGTTGAGCTCTTTATCTAGAGATTCCAGCCATTCTCCTCTTGTCGTTTATTCTTCACTATTGGAAATATCTGTCGAATTCACAAGAGTTTGCAGCATTTCGCTCCCCGAAATATTACTATTCTTTGGTGGAGTAATGAGTGAATATACGGATAGCAGTTGGTAAATTTCGGTGAAATGTTTGGCATCAGGATGATCGTTAGAGCCGCAAGCTCCGCGGATAAGTCCGAAAAATTTCTAAATTGAGAAAATAATGGAACTATTAATAAATAGATCGGCTGCATCAGTAGTGATTGCATCTACAAAAAATCCTGCATTCTCAATCATTGCAGTTGCATCAATGATAAGCCTATGCAATGACTCTCCAGAAGCACTTTCATTTGATAAGAAACATCCCACGGTCTGCACCCAGCTGCCCTGAAATGATTGGAACATAATGATCAAGGCATGATCACCAACTATATTTTTTTGTTTTCAGGTGTGCGGTCCCCCAGGTCCGTATAGCCTTTGAACGTCATCGTGTTTTCATCAAAGGAAATATTCTCACTTAGTTTCATTTCATCAACTAGTAGCGTACCTGTGACAAATAATTATGATTATTCAAATTTTTAAGGAAATTCAATGATGTTAGCAATTCCGAAAAATGAAGAGAGCGAGAGAAGCAAGGAGGAGCCTACTCCATGCACGTTAGTTGCGGATTTCAATACGATTCTCAAATTCAATAATATGCGAATGTGATTGGCAGAAATTTTCTGAATGGAATTATCAATGCTTGAATCGCAATATGATTATCTTGATGAATGTGAATTACGCTAACTTGCGGTATTTTGCATAAGTTACTGTGAGGATAAAATTTCATGAGTTTGTGATGGTTTTTACCGTCGCAGAATCAATAAAAATTAGAATAATAGATAAATTTCCTGAAAATCACGGTTCTGATCGCGATTCGCGGTACCCGGTGAGGATAGGGCTCATTTTGAGTCAAGACAGCAAATGTCCAGAGTGAAGTCAACATATTTTGTGACCTCACTAATTATTTTTGTTTGATTTAACTCCAAAATTTGGAGGAAAGTACGAGAGTTAGGACTGGGAAGGATTTTCCCCAATCCCACGAATAAATTAGAAGAATCAAGGACGATCCGGAGAAGCTTGGACAAGATCAGCCTCCAAGGGATTGGTACAACACCAGCCAACGAGGAGAAATGTTGGTCAACAGTGGGAGGAGTTGGAGATCTCCAGGAACAGGGAAAATTGTGAAAATAAAAAGACTAAAGTGAATGAAAAGACAAAACTTTCCCGTTTAGAATTGTCGCGGAATTATTGACTAAATTGTTGTGATGATTTTTAGTATCTATATTGGAATTATTTGAGATAGATAGATAGATAGATAGATAGATTTATTATCGACTGTAGGCAAATGCCCATAAAGCCGAGACCAATGTAAATACATAATACATAAATATTTGAATGGTTGTATGAATTATAATAAGTAAAACCGAAAATAGCTTAATAATAAATTTTGTGTATAGATTTTGTGTGTTCAATTCGTTTTTAGAAAAATAAGTGATCGTTTCAAAGAAAAATTGGATGAGTTGAAAAGTTTGAGGAAAGAAGTCCTTAAAGTCTTTTTAGGAAAACATAAGAAAAGCACTGCATTGACTGAAAAAAGGTCTATTAACACTTAAATCACCATTGAGCAATAGATAAACTAATATAACACTGAGAGTTCTTAACCAAGACGAAGAACTCTTCCGATTGACACTCTTGCGTCACTATACTCTTTGGACAGAAGATATTGGTGTAGAGACTTCTTGAATGAATCGAGTGTGGCTTCGGTTGTAATTGATGATGGTAGTGAGTTCCAGAAATTGATAAACGAGCAAGTGAAAGATTTCTTGTAAGCCTCAGTTCTGAAACGAGGAACTCCTGAGGTGTTAGTTCTCATTGGATTTCTTCGTAACACATTTGGCAAACGAAAAGAGAATTCGGTGGAAAGCGGAGAGCCCTTGTTAATAATTAACAGTTTATATGCTGCACAGCCAAGAAGAAAGAGTCTCCTGTTATTGACCGTGAGCCAGCCCAACTGACGACGTATCGGCGAAATATGGTCGTATCTTGATGTTCTGGTGATAAAGTGAACGCAAGCATTGAACGCACGTTGAAATTGAAGGTCGTGCACTTGCGATATGTTGGTCATTGCGATGGCACAAGTGAGAGTGAGAACTGGCGCGAGATTCTCGGAATTGAAGAGAATCCGTGACTTTAGGGTAAAGTAGTAGGGAATCACGGGACAATTGGTTGGGTTGGGCCTCGGCTCTACCGAAATTGAGCGGAAACAGCCGAAAGAAACCAATGCCAACTCGTGGGAGAGAAGACTCGTTCATTTTCTTCCGGGACACCGTGGCGGTCACATCGTGTAGAGAGAGAATCCGAAATTAAGTTAAAGAAAAGCATGAAAAGATCGTAGAGAAATTCAAGAAAATGAAGAAAAAGATAAGAAAAGTCTGGAGAGACCGATACCGATAGAAGAAGTGCACAAAGAGTAAGGTACGCGAGTCCCCAAAAGATTGTAATTTGACTTGGAGTAATTAATTTCAGTAAAGAATGAAATTAGAGAAAACGTTGTGTTAAAGTCTCCCGGAGTGTATTCACCCGAGCTAGAATAAAAATCATTATTGTTCGTCCTGAGTGGAATTTCGAATTAGTAATTAAGGGGGAGTAATAATAATATTACCCACAAGAAATTTTCCCAAATATTTTCATATTCTCTTTGGTTCAAATGTACATATCTCACTCTGTTAAATATATCTAATTATGATTGTTTAAATCGGAAATTTTCAGGAGTTTGGTGTGAAGTTTCTGTTCTGTCCCGAATACCCAAAAGGTATCGGCATCGTCCCCTCCCCCCCTTGAGATAACATGAGGTTTCACGTAAGAAAGCGGGTAAATCTAAAGTCTTTTTGGGGGTTTTGTATTTTAATTGGATTAAAATAAAACTTGAGGATTTGTCGTTTTCCCCCAAGCTCTTGAAGTTGCGGAAAAACGACTGGCGCCCAGTTTAAATAAAGGGAAATTAATCGGGAGCAATTCGGGGAAAAATTTGGAACATGAATTTGGGTCAATTTTAGAGAATTTTCAGTGCATTTGACGAGTTGGCTCAAGGTCAGTCAAGCCAACCGTTACAAGTTTGTAACAGTTGGCTCGGCTGACCTTGAGCCAACTCGTTAAATACACTGAAAATTCTCTGCAATTGACCCAAATTTATCCTCCAAAATGTTACTTAATGTACTCCCAATTAGTTTGCCTTATTAGAAATGGGCGCCAGTCGTTTTGGCAGAATACCACTAATTTGGGGGAAAACGACAAATCCCCAAGTTTTGTCTTAATTTAAATAAATAATAAAACCCCGAAAATCCTTCAACTTGTAACGCGTATTCGTCCCATCCCGCTACACTTCCGGCCATCCCTTTCCACACACACGGTTCGATAGCATGGGCGCCAGTTTATTCTTTACCGGAGGAATAAACAAAACTCACTGTGTGCTGGTTTTCCCTGGGCTCACCACGCTTAACCTCTTAGGAAGCTTTCGGGCCAACCTGCTGAACCTTCGGCAGTAATTACTCGGGGAATTACTAACCCCAATGGATGGCATGGGCAATCCATTCCCGGTAACCCAGTGTGCTGGTTATGGTAGAGGCCCGTGGATCTAGTCACAGTCCCTCCAGCGAGAACAAGTCGGAATTGGGGTATTCCGCGATAGCCTCTGGATGAGCCCATCCGCAGTATTCCTCTGATCTATCGTCACCCAGAGAATACCGGACGTCTCCATCCACACGAGGAGCGCCACGTAGCCACGCTACGGGCAACCAACGATAACTCTCACCGAAGCGAGCGGTAGAGGATCTAGGGACGTCTCCCGATCCTCTCGGGTCTGCCGCCCAAGGCAGACTAACTGAGCACCGAGTCGTTGGGTCTATTTATATCGGCTGAGGCTGCTTCTCCTCGTCTAGAGGTCTCTCCGTGCGCCTGCGTGATTCTTCCACTCACAGCACTGCCAGGCCCGGAGATAACTCCGACATCTCTAGTGGAGCGCCAGCATTTCAGCTGTGCTTCTGCCTTATCCTCAGCCGCATATAAAACCCACTGACCCTAAGACCCACTGTGTCAGTTAGTTTCCGATAACTTTAAAGTGTCATCTTACGCAGATGGCATCGCGGTAGTATTTTCTAGCTGTTCATGTGTGAGTCTCCTCGAGCTCTACACTTGAATAGCTTCACCCGAAGGTGGCATAAGCCGATACGATAGCCGTAACGAGAAACCTCGTTACAAACTTTACTCGCTTTTTATGTAAAACTCTTCTCTTATCCCAAGGGGGAGAGGGGACAATACCCTCTATTTGAGTATTCGTGACGACAAAAAAAATATACACAAAACTCCTGACATTCCAACTCAAATAATATAAATTTTATACATTCAGAGAAAACAATTGATGTACATTTAAATTAAAGAAATTATGAATTTTTTCGATAAATGATATGATAATTAATTCGACTGAATTATTAACTCTAAATCCAACTCAGAGTGAACGACAATAATTTTAATGTTAGCCGGGTAGACTCACCCGGAGCCGACGCTCACTCGACGTTTTCGTTACGTTCAATCTTTACTCATAATTCTTTACTTTACATTCGAAATATTAATTATGCGGGAACTCGCGTACCTTACGTTATTTATGCTTCCTTTCCTCCGTGCCGAACTCTTTTCATTTCTCTTTACTTCAATTTTCTTCACGTAATTCTTCACAATTTTCTTGACTTTTCTTTACGTTTTTCTAAATTCCTTCACATGATGTGATCGCCACGGTGTCCCGGGAGAAAAAGAACGAGTCTTCTCTCCCACGAGTTGGCGTTGGGTTCCCTCGGCTGTTTCCGCTCAATTTCGGTAGAGTCGAGGCCCAACTCAACTAAGTGTAGCGCGAGTTCCTCCACTACTCTACTCCCACCACTGGATTTACTTAAATTTTGCTTGAACTCAATAATTTCAAATAATGTACTAAAAATAATTGCAATAATTTGGATAATAATTTCGTGACAATTATGAACGGAAAACTTTAGTCTTTTCTTTCCACACATAACTTTAGTCTTTATTTTCGCATTATAATTTGAGTCTTTTCTTTCACTCTCTCCCACGATGACCCTGGTGATCCTCAGCTTCCCTCACTGTTGGCCAACATTCCTCCTCGTTGGATGGTGTTGTACCAACCCTTTGGAGGCTGCTCTGGTCCAAGCTTCTCCGGATCGTCCTTGATTCTTCTAATTTATTCGTGGGACTGGGGGAAATCCTTCCCAGTCCTAACTCTCGTACTTTCCTCCAAATTTCGGAGTTAAATCAAACAAAAATAAACAAAAATAATTGGTGAGGTCACAAAATATGTTGACCTCACTCTGGACATTTGCTGTCTTGATTCAAAATGAACCCCTGTCCTCACCAGGTACCGCGAATCGTGACCAAAACCGTGATTTTCATGAAATTTGCTAATATTTCAATTTTTCGTGATTCAGTGACGGTAAAAACCGTCACAAGTTGCAAAAGAAAATATTCAACATTGCTTGAGGTATTTCAACTCAGTGTGGGAATTAGAATATGGGCCTGAATATCATCTCCCTCACTCAAATGATCACACATTGAAAAATCAATATCATGCAAAAACCAAGATTCGACGATGAACCTGGAAAATTTGGAAATTAAAGTTTAGGTTTTGAATAGTTTTCTGATATCTTCTGGTTATTTATCAGAGTAGAAATGAGCTCACTTTTTGGGTAGTATCGTCTATTTGACAATTATAAAATGAAAAATAGTCGTGTTTCTAGGAATAAGCTGGGGAAAAATCGAAATTTTTGGAAAAAAATTGAGTCACTGAACTCTTGTATAAAACAATTCCATAGAAAAATCTGAAATCTTCAACATACATGGAGCTTGTCTGAATGAATTCACTCACTCAGCTAAACTTGGATGCAATCAGTCCAGTAGTTCCAGAGATATAACCCCTTTCCATTTAATAGTTTTTCAGGAATATCTTAGGAGCGACTGGACCGATTACGACCAAACTCAATACCAAACTTCGCACTTATAAGATATACACGCCCACCTTGTTTGAAGTTTGAAGTTTGAATTGAATTTAATTAACATAAATATGTGTGGTTACAGTGTTTATATACAGTTCCCAATTATTCACATTGTTGTACATAGCGTCAGCCCTCAGGCTCTTACTTATCTTTAAGTGTTTTGTATGGGAGATGCATCAGTATTTGGGGGGGGGGGGGCGGGGGGATTGAAGGGAAGATCTGGGATAGGGAAAAGTTATAAGAAAAAACCCTATGATTGACGATGAGTTGGTGGTTTTTTGCATTTTTTTTAATTTTTGTGTTTATTTATTTTTTTAATTTAAAAAAAAAATTTTTTTCTACAATTTAACAATTTAATTCTAACGGATTACCGTGGCCGATTTGACCATCTGGGACTTTATACACGCCCACCAAATTTTAAGTCTCTGACTTCAATGTTTCTAGCGTTATGATGCTGCCCAGATTTTTGAAAAAATTACATGAAAGTTAACATACTGGATAAATCGAAGATCGGAGTACTCGGCACCCCGAGGGTTAAATGCGCATTTTATCAGTATGCAATTTCCCTCTGAGGTAGATGCCGTGAGTGATTTTTTCTGCAAAAATTGGAAAAAAAAGATTTGCCGACAATTGAATTTTTTCAGAAACTATTGAGCCGATTGAGTGGAATTTCCCATGAGCTCATGGGGTACGCGGAATGAATATATCGTCAGATTTGAAGATCGATACAAATACCCGTTATCGAGAAAAGCGATAAAATGTGTCGTCACACACAAATATACAGATATTCCGCATAAAAAATAATTTCTCGACATTTCTGATCATTAGGAAAAATATTCCGATGAGTCTCAAAGTTGGAAAAAACCACGATTACAATGCTTCCATATGGAAGTAAAACATGATATAACTATACCTCTGCGACTGGCTGGCATCATTCTTGATGATTTCAGTTTCAAACACTCAAAAACGGGGGTTGGAATCCGTAACCGCACTGCATACTTCTTGAATACCTATTTAATGTATCACGACATGGAAGCGCCAAGATACCATTGTGCCTCATACACTCATATAAAGCTCTGCTCTTGATGCGGAACAATATACAGTGGTAGATCCATTCTGTCATGTATCGTCGCTGCCTTGCATCATTGGTTTTGGATGCAGCTAAGCAAGCACATACAGTTTCTTGCATTGATGGAGCCAATCTCAGGATTGCTTCTTCGATAATTTTTTCACTGCAAGCTCCACACGCTCGTTGAGCTTCTTCTAGTTCTTGCTGCAGCGCTTCAATATGTTTAGAAATGAAGTCATTAGAAGAATTTCTCGAAAAGTATGGTCATATATCTAATGCAGCGTTTTACTTTTTTGCTTCCGAATGGAAGCATTGTTAACGCGATTTTTTTTCGATTTCGAGATTTCATCGGAATATGACTCAGAATGATCCAGAACGCCGAGAAATGACATTTTTAAAGAATGTCGGTATGTATGTGTGTTTGTGTGTGTGTGTGTATGGGAGACAGATATCAGCTCATTGCTCCGCAACGCTAATACTTGGTGAGCTGAAAATTCAACAGTACTTTCCCTTCCCATGCAAATTGCTGTCAGTGAAATTTGAGCGAAATCGGTTGAGTACTTTCCGAGAAAACTCAAATTTTCGAAAAATCGTTTTTTTGATTTATTCCACGAAAAATTGATTCACAGCCCCCCCTCCTTTCAGCGACGAAATACATCTCATTTTTCACTCACAATTTTCACTCGGGGTAAATTTTGCTGAGATTTTTCGTTTGCAGATAATTTCAATTATAGTGTTTTTTATGCTGAATTTACTATACACGATATCTCAAAAACTATTTGAGTTAGAGACTTCAAATTTCGTCACTTCGTGCATCTAATGAACGAAAAGTTTGGTATTGCAATTGGGCGAAATCACTCCAGTAGTTTCTGAGATATTGGCCAGAAACTATTTTATGGAAAGAGGTTATATTTCGAAAGCTATCCAAGCGATTACATCCAAGTTCAGCTTAAAAGATTCATCTCAATGAGTCCCACAAATGGTGCGAGTTTCAAATTTTTCAGAAGAAGTCTCTTGTAAAGGTGTTCGATAAATTATTTTTTTCAAAAATCACGATTGTCCTTAGCTTCCTACCTAGGAATACTACTATTTTTTATTTCACCGTTCAAAAGTAGACAATTTTTTGTACAGAATGAATACCTTTCCATTCTGACGGCAATCAGAAAGAATAGAAATCCTATTCGAAACCCGCACGTCAATTTTTGGGTTTCATCGCAGGATCTGAATTTTCATCTAATATTGAATTTTCATGTAGCATGTGATATTATTGCAATTCAATCGATTATTCTGAGCTAAGATTTTGAGTGCCATGTAGATTCCAAGTATCGCAGTTGGAATCCTGAACAGATCCATACAGTCTTGAGCAATATTTATAGGAATATATGAGTGCGTATTTGTTGCGAGAATAATGTTATTTCTTCAGTAATGAAATATATGAATAGCGATTCAATTCACCATAGATGAATTCCATCCGGAAGCATTTTGCCAATCGAATTGGCAAAATATTAAATGTTAAAATATTAAAATATTAAATGTCGCACAAGGAGTGGAGTTTGCAAATAATGCACCGAGAGTAAGGCTTCTGCTTGTTTTCCATCTTTTTTGAGCGGTATCGGCGAGATCGCTCTTTTTTGCTTTTCTTCTCGATAAGCTTTGCTTTCTGCTGTTTTCGCTGTTTCTACTGATTTTCTTCTTTTTTATACCGAAGTCGATGCACACGACAAGGGTGACATCGTTGAAAAGGATTGTGATTTTGCTTATTTGCTTGGTCAGGTGTAACGATGACATGGCATGTGGGTGACCTCCTAAGGAATTGAAGGAATGTTAATCACAAAATACAGTATAAACCAGGAGTGCTCGTTAATTGATCACCTCAGATGAACTTTTAGAAGATTCGGCAACTGTATAAATGAGGAAACGCACCTATAATTTTCATCGTTGAGACCAGTGCCGTCACAAACTTCAATTCGAGATAGTTTGCGTAATGTAGCGTCAAGTGTAGTAAAATCTGTTATTCGGTCCAACAGTGAATGTGTTCGTTTTCGGTCAGTGCTTTGTATCTATAGTAAATAAAAGGAAGAATGTTGCTACTTCAGTTAACTTATGACTAGAGCCGAGACGTTAGTGTATGGTTTGATTTAGGCTGAAGCTGCCTATCAATAAAACCATGTAGTGGTTGCCGCATGTATTTTGCATAATTATTGCGTGGCTGCTAATGATATCTTCAATGATGAAGAACATGATAATGAATTTCATTTTCATGGTAATTCCGAGGGAAATAATGAACAGCATAATTTTAATAATCAACAGCACTATCCTGGTGACCGAAGAATGCAACTATTTAGAGAGCTCTATCCTGATGTGTAATTAAAAAAGCATGAAAAATCTGTTGATGCTTCAATTAAAGTATTGAACATAAGTTGTCAGCTTATATTGCGGTAAATGAATGTATAAAAACCTCTTTGTGCAGTTGAATAACATGGTAATTGTGCCTAAACAGATATGAAATACTTATTTCCCCCTCTCAAATCAATTCCGAGGTTTATAAAACTTCATCCACATATTAATGATGGAGGACAGTATCTTTATAAATAATTAAACATAATTGTTTTTATTTTGAACACATTATATTTATTTAAATCGAACGAATATTTAGGGACATAAAAAATGGAAAAATACAAAATGTAAGTACTTGAAGATTACATTATGAAAATGGGAAACTACCATAAATATTCTAAGGAGTAGCCATGAAAGGCGAACAGGATAAAATATCTGGTGATAACAGCCTCCAAGGCCAGTCTGAGTTGACAGATCATAATAATAGATTGAATTTTTGTACTCTCACATCTATCTCGGGTTTTTTTTCACCATTCTTGAGTAACATTCGCAAGATATGATACTTTACTCGCATTGTACTACGTTAATACCTTGTAGAAACTATTTCCTATTGGTGAAGAGCAATCTTTTTCGAAGATAATGGAGTCACATCACACAAAATCTCTGAAATTATCATATATAACTAACATTGGCATTATCGACATAGTGTTTTGTCGACTTATTAAAAAGAATTATTCATACTAAACTATCAAAGTACAACCTATTGCTGTTTCCTCAAATTCTATTCATCCAAATCCAACTAAAATTGAGAAACATAGAAAATAGAAAAATACAAAACGTAAGTACTTGAAAATGACATTCTGAAAATGAAAACCTACCATTAATATTGTAAGGAGTAGCCATGATAGGCGAACAGGATAAAATATCTGGTAATGGCAGCCTTCAAGGCCGATCTGAGTAGATAAAACAGAATAATAGACTAAATTTTTATCCTCTTACGTCTATCTAGTGTTTTTCCATCACTCTTGACTAACATTCGCAAGAATGCCATTAAACAAATAAATTTATTGATCAATTACTTTTTTATTAATAAATTTTTAAGAGAATCAAATTTCGGAAAAAATATGTAATGCGCAAATAGGATTTGAACCCACGCCCCTTTGATTACATATCAGGTGCTTTACCGCTGAGCTATTGCGAGTTACTATATTTACCATCGAATTTACAAGATATGATACTTTAATCGCATGTTTTACCGTCGATGCTTTACCATCGAAGTATCAAGATATGATACTTTAATCGCATGGCACTACGTTAATACCTTGTAGAAACTATTTTCTAGTGGTGAAAAACAATCTTTTTCAAAAATAATGGATTTACATCACACAAAATCTTTGAAATTATCATATATAACTAACATTGGCGTTCTTGACATAGCATTCTGTCGTCTCATCAAAAAGACTTATTTATACTAAACTATCTACAGCCTATCGCCATATCCTCAAACTTCTTATCCTCACAATCGAAATCTTCTTACTCTTACAATCCCAATTGTGAAGTTTTCATACAAATTTATTTCATTTCATCATATTTTTTTTCGAAGATATCGAGAAACTCCGGTGAAATAGAGAAATTTTGCCTTGATCCCCCTTCGTACCACATAAAATCACGTATGAAAGTGGATGAGAGCCAAATCGCTCTATTTCATTCAGTTACCAAGATAGTTCTACTAAAACTGTGACGAAATGAAATCAATTCATCTGAAAATTGCATCATTTTTCATAAACTTAACTCTCATCTGACTTAGTATCTTCTTCAACATTTATCTTCTTAGCAAGTTTCGCTAGCAATTTGAGCTTTTTCCTTTCAAACTTTACAGGATCTGCATCTCTCTTTTCTCTATTCTGAATCCGTTTCCGTTTAAATTGCAATTTTCCTTCCTAAAGCCTAGAATTCTCGTCATGTTTTCTCTTTCTCTCTGCCTGCGTGTTCTTCAGATATTCTGACCAGTCATTCTGAAGTTCCACCTTTGCCTTAGCTAATTTCGAGTCAGTGCCATGTTTCGGTCTTGACATTTTGCCTGAAGTTGATGGGCCTACTGCAGCTCCATCCTCACTCGATGGAACATTAACTAGACTGCCTTTTTTTTCGCTCTGCTTCTTCACTTGATGAAGTTGGAGACATACAATCTTCTTTTTTTTTGATGCCTCATTCATTTCGGAGGTTTGATCTTTCAGAGGTATTTTTGAACTACGAGTGTACACAGCTTCAGAAATGCTTTGAGGATAGATAATCTCTTGTAGTCTATTAAAATACTCAAATGTTATCGCGGCTTGTCCAGTTCGATTATTGTTGTCCTTACATGCTTTCCATCTCCTTATTAAACTGTTCATCTTCCACCGAACTTGATCAGAGCTCATCTGAAAGTGGAAGCGGAATGAAAAAGTAATCCATTGTAGCTTACAAAATTGCTCAAAATAACAAAATACTATCTGTATATTCATTGCTTCAAGTTGTTCTGAAACGAGCTTCCATATTTGTTTTTTCTTGGTCTTACTATCGATGAGCTGCATATTACTTTCATACAAAGATAACAACGCCAATATCTTCGGTTTAGTCCAGTCTGCCTCTGCAAAATTAAGACCATGAATAAAAAGAAAATATGAAGCTTTCACGCAGCTGGAAATTCTGATAAAAACGATAAAGTTCTGTGGTAATTACAAACGATAAAAGAGGTAGAACTGAACAGGAAAAGGGCCATAACTCATTTCTGGAGTGCACACAAGAACCAAGCAATGAGAAAAGCGTTTTGGAATACAGTATGGATTCAACAAAACGGGTGGAGAATCATTGGATCTCGGGACACGTGATGATGATGGTGATGGCAGTAAAAATGAATTTTTGAAGCAATTGACGGACTTCATGAGGTCATTAGCCGACCCTCTTGATGAAATTATAGCAAAAGTGTATGACTTATGTACAATTTCATTAACATATAACATACTTAGGGACATGTCTTTTTTAGCGTGTGATTTCAAGTTAGCTACGTTATTTTCGTCTATGGAGATATCATCTCTATCACAGCATTCATGTAGACCAACTTTTGCCAGTGATTCCAGTATCTGCTTACATTGTCCACAAGTCCAAACTGTAACAATAAGAATAGATCGCACTGATTGTAATGCTGATGTTCCCGGGTAATCTAATGCATACCTTTATTGTTTGCTGCTGCAGAAGTTTGTTCCCCAGTCTCATCAGCAAATAACATGCCACTGGCATCAAGAAAGATACTTCGGCCAATGAAACACTCGTGTTGGTCAGCAGTTCCCAAAACAATTGCATTTTGACAATGTTTACAGATTAAATCTGAAATATTAGCAATTGACGATTAATCAGAATAATAAGAATCATTGATCATTAATTGAAATTAATTATTTATTTCATTTATTATTCATTTTTTATTATTTTTATAATAAATACCTGTTGCCTTTGCATTACGATCTGCCATTTTGATTAACGCTCTCGAGCGTTATGCCACAATTGAGGAACGAAATTACTATTGAAAATTATCTGATGTTGGTAGCACTGCCCGACACAACACAGTCGAGTGTGCCCTACAGTGTGCTACAAATGAAATGCCGAACAGTAACACCATGTCACACTATGCTCACACATTTCTTCATTGGAAAGCTCCCATAAGTCTTTAAAGAGGCGGAGGGGGGTGAAGGTTTACGCAAGTAGAAAAAAAAACACTTTTATTACGAGTTTTTCAGACGTATGGATTGAGCAGATTTATTGGAACCTTTTGAACATTATTGAGCATAGATTCAGCAACATTGCGTATTTTTTGTATGCGAAAATATCCACAAACAAGCCGGTGACAGAGCTTTTCCAAGAATGAAATAGAAGATTTTCGGTGATCACTGCATTTCAGCTGGAAATTATCAGAAATGAAAAACCTTTGAAATTCAGTCGAAGTATACGAAGAGAGATACGCTGAGTTTGACAGAAGATGTATTAAATCAAGAAATACCAGGTGTAGTCACAAAACGTCAAATCCTATCATCTACACAGAAGATTTTCGGTCCAATTGGAATGGTTTGTCCAGTCGTCCTCTGTCCTAAGATACAGGGTGATTTTCTTCATACGTATAGGAAATTAACTGGAGATAGCTGGAGGTATGAGAATTACGGGAAAATTTCCAAAACAAGTTTTGGATAGATATTTTTTGAATTATTAGCGACTGTAATAGGCCACTGGGCTAAGAGGATTTTGGCGCGCTTAACGGAGTGGGGGAGATGAGTGGCGATGTGGCAATGCTGAATTAGCGAACAGTTGAAGCCGAGAATTTTGAATGGCGGGCGAGTCGAATCATTCTTATGTTGCGTGATTCGAGTAGATGTGGAGAGATGGCGTTACAGGTTTGTTTATTTTGACATTTTGAGACTTGAGTTCAAAATTCAGTTTCTTTCATTTGATATCCGCGGGCAGTTTTGGGTTATGAGGAGTCCAGCATTTAGTGATGGGCGATCTCTGAAAAACAAATTGATTCTTGAAAAATCAATCTTCATAAGAAATGATTTTTTGAGAATCGATTTATTGAAAAAAAATAAAAGAATAGGAGAATCATAGGAAAGACATTTTTATCAGTTCAGTTTTGTTATCGTTGTTTCCTTAACTGATACATCATTGATAATGAATGCATGATTGTTAATATAATTATTTTCGAAAATTATTTTTAGCTTAATTTATCCAGTATCATGGTGTAAAGTGAATTTTTTCGAAATCTTCTCATGCTACTCTATAAGAAGTGACAAAGATTGAAAAGAAAGAAAAAAGATTATGGGAACTACTTGGATAGTCTCTATTTTTTATTGTTGTTTGAAAAAAGAAACGATACGATTCTGGTGAAAAAGAATCAAAGAATCGATCAATCGATAAGCGTGAGACGCACTCTTGTCATACAATAAGTGCACTACCCGCGCACAATAGGTGCACCTCCAGCTCATTATTAGGTCTTCAGTGATGTGAACTGGATCGCCTCTAAGCACTTAGTTGTTTACTGTTGGTGCATCTTGAATGTGCCATATACACATTTGCAGTGCAGTATTAGCGTGGCGTGGGTTGCAACAATGATGCACAGCTAGGGCACCAGGAATCGGTGCATATCTAGTGGCACCGTGAGGCGGCGTCGCTAGATAGCATCTCCATGTCTTCTGAGTGCATCTTGGGTGCACCTCAAGTGCTCGAGCAGCACGTCTTGGGGGATTTCCCGCACTCCCAGGATGCACTGCATGAATGCTTGAGGTGAACACGCAGTGCGTTTTCGGAGTGCTGGAGAAGCCGCCGTGACATGCTGCTTAAGCGCTTGAGGTGCACGCAGAATGCACCCATGAGACATGGAGATGTCATCTAACGATGCACTTCAGATGCGCTTATGCAATTCGCTTATGCAGTTCGTCTCGCAGGCCTCATCGGCGTTTTCTAGGCGCATCTTGGATGCTCCCTCAGCACTTTTACAAACTTTTACCACATGAATGATGATTCGGTAGTCTCTATTCGACCTCGTAACTCGTTAAATTTAAAGAAACATGGTTCTGACACCTAGATTTTTCTGTTATAAGTAGATAAAGTCCGACTACTCATGTACATAGAATATTCATTGTTATGATATTTTTCAATGAACACTCCATGTACATGGGTAGTCGGACTTTATCTATTTACTAGAATTGGGACGCGCACTCCACGCGCGTGTCGAGCTATATTGGGTGTTTAAATATGAATATGTTCATACTATATCTTTACCAAAAAATGTATTCCTTTACAGAAATACCAAAGGGGCTTTATAGAAATACCAAAGTGTGGAGGTACGTCCCTTTCTTTTTAAAAGTAGCTATGCCACTTTGTTGTCATTTCAATTTTCAATTACCCAAATAATGTTCCAGAGACCATAAAAAATATTTTGAAGTAATGAGTGGACATACGCCCCTTTCATACCAGAATTCCGTATTTTTGGCACTTACTCTCCTTAGAGAGATGAACCGGATGCTTCATCTAATGGACCTTCCTTTCTGCCTTCCTTTCCTATCTAAGAGAACTGATGTTGAATTCACGGATAACGTTCAAATATCATTGTTATCACCGATTACCGATTAACCATGGTGACATTATTTGGAGTCGAAACCTATTCTTTCTCTGTAATTTTCCGTCTGGGTTTTCAGAAAGTATAAGGGTTAAGGGCCCCAGATAATTGAAATAGCTTTTGGTTCCAAAATTTATTTCAATTGCCCTTAAAGGTCGTGTATATTGGGACGTTTTTTTGGAAAGAGAAGTGCTATAACGATCATGTTTTTATTTTTAATTATATCTATACTATTGAAATATTTACTTTATTATTATTTGTTGTATGAATAACGAATTCGAAATGCTGTGGATTTTTGAAGGTGACAAAAACAATTCCCTGAACCAGAGTGAACTGGTGTTCCTAAGAAAATTTCCCTATACTATACTATACTAGCTATCCTATAGTATAGCTATACTAGCTATACTAATATAGTATGAGCTAGACTATAGTCTAGCTAGGCTTAGGGAAAATAAAACGGTGACAAAAAACGTTTCATGCTTTTTTAGAAGGGATAATAGAAAAATCTAGGTGTTGAACCCATTTTCACTCAAATTTAACGAGTCAGGAGGTGGAATAGAAACTTCCAAATCATCATTCATGTGACAAAAGTTTGTAAAAGTGCTGAGGGAGCATCCGAGTTGCGCCCAGAAAACGCAGAGCAGGCCTCTTAGTCGCACAGCATGGGCGTTGAAAATGCGCCTGGGGGGTGTCATTAGATGGCACCTCCACGTCTCTCGGGTGCACTTCGAGTGCAGCTTGAGCGCTTGAGCAGCACGTCTTGAGCAGCGTGCCTTTTCAGCACTTCCAATATGCACTGCATAGGTGCTTGAGGTGCACAGGTAGTGCATCTGAGAGGCATCCGCACGCCATTCAGATGCACTTCCCGTGCACCTCGTGCACTTTCGCAGTGCGTCTTGGAACTGCTGAAAAAGTCTTCAAGAAGTGCTGTTAAAACGCTTGAGGTGCACCTGGGATGCACCCCCGGGACAAGGAGACGCCATTGAACGGCGCCCCTGAGGCGAATTTCCAAAGCTCACGCAGTGCGTCTTGGAGGCCTCCTGAGCGCTTTACGGGCGCAACTCGGATACTCTCTCAGCACTTTTACATACTTTCGCCACATGAATGATGATTCGGGAGTGTATATTGGGCCGTGTAACTTGTTAAATTCGAAGAAAAATGGGTCTAAGACCTAGCTTTTCCTATTTTAAATAAATAACCGTCCGACTACTCATTTCCATGGAGTGTTCAAGGACGGATAAAATTACCATGAACACGCCATTTAAATGAGTAGTCGGACTTCATCTATTTATAATCGAGAAATCTAGGTGTTAGACCCATTTCTCTTCAAGTTTAACAAATTGAAAGGTCCAATAGAGACTTTCGAATCATCATTCATGTGGCAAAAAATTGTAAAAGTGCTGAGGGAGCATCCGAGTCGCTCCCGTAAAGCCCTCAGGAGGCCTCCAAGACGCACTACATGAACGTTGGAAATTCGCCTCAGGGGCGTCGTTCGATGGCGTCTCCATGTCTTTCGGGTGCATCCCAGGTGCACCTGAAGCGCTTAAACAGCACTTCTTGAAGACTTTTTCAGCAGTTCCAAGACGCACTGCAAAAGTGCACGAGGTGCACGGGAAGTGCATCTGAATGGCGCGCGGATGCCTCTCAGATGCACTACCTGTGCACCTCAAGCACCTATGCAGGGCATATTGAGAGTGCTGAAAAGGCCTTCAAGACGTGCTGCTTAAGCGCTCAAGCTGCACTCGGAGTGCACCTGAAAGACGTGGAGGTGCCATCTAATGACGCCCCCGAGGCGCATTTTCAACGCCCATGCTGTGCGACTTGGAGGCCTGCTCGGCGCTTTCCGGGCGCAACTTGGAAGTTCCCTCAGCACTTTTACAAACTTTTGTCACATGAATGATGATTTGGAAGTTTCTATTCGACCTCATAACTTCTTAGATTTGAAGGAAAATGGGTCCATTACCTGGATTTTTCTATTGGGAAATATCGTCCAACACCTAGATTTTTCTAGTGGATATCTATGGGAAGATATCCACTGAGTTAATCAAGAATCAGCAGTTAACAACAGCCATTTTGGATCTGGAAAAGTCATTGACAGATAGAGTTTTTCCACTATCTAATGCACACAAAGATTTATCCATGTTAAATAAGATTAGTACTGTTGAAACAGCCTATCATGATAAGAGTTTTCTGGTCATCATGAACGTTCCATTGCTATCAATGAATGAAATGGAGCTCTATAAAATAATTCCCAGTGAGGTTCCACAAATCGTTCAAGGGAATAGAACTGTTGCTACCTATATAGGTACTTTGAGTAAATACATCGCTGTAGCAAGACACAATACTAATTATTATCAATTTGATGGCGAGTATTTAGAGTCTTGCTTACCTTTGGAGAATTGTCTAGCCTGCCCAAGGACGATACCTCTTCGAAAAAGAAACCTAATAAATTCCTGTGAATTCGCATTGCTGGTGAATACGGAAATCAACTTGGATCCAAGAATATATAAATTGTGTGATATAAAAATCACAAATGATCTGGGAACACAGTGGACAAAATTAACGAATCACGACGGATGGTTATACTCAACCATCTATCCAGAAAAATTGGATTGGCACCGTTCACAAAGCATGATTTCAAATAGAACCGGAATTTTACATATTCACACATCATGTACTGGAGAGACTGATAGCGTGGTACTGGAAGGATTAGGATTAATTGCTACTCAATCACCCATAAGTACAGAAACTACTGAACTCCTGAAGAAGGCTGGTCTTTCGACTGAAACCACCAAGTCCCTCATTCCGAGAGAATCGTTTCCCCCAAGACTTTATGGACTCCCCAAGATCCATAAAGAAGGTCTTCCCCTCAGACCCATAGTTAGTAATATTGGTGGTCCTACCTACAAACTAGCTAAATTCCTCACAGCACCTCTACAAAAACTGACAGGACAAAATACTTCACATATCCAAAACTCACTAGACTTCGTCAACAAGTTAAAAACACTCAGAACTTCCCCTGAAAACATCCTAGTAAGTTTTGATGTAGAATCTCTGTTTACCAACGTTCCCATACCTGAAACTTTAGATATAATAAAAAACTCAAAAAAGATCCCCCCCAACCTTCTTCCTCTAGTTGAGCATTGTTTGACTTCAACCTATTTCCAATTCCAGGGCAATTTCTATGAACAGAAATCGGGAGCTGCTATGGGCTCTCCTATTTCTCCAATCATAGCCAACATCTTCATGGAAGATTTTGAAAATGAAGTCTTGAAGTCAGCTCCTGTGAAACCCTCTGAGTGGTTCAAATATGTGGATGATACCTTTGTTATCTGGTCTCATGGAAGAACAGCTCTCGAGGAATTTCTGGTATTTTTGAATGAACAACATTCTAATATCAAATTTACCATGGCGATTGAAGAATACAATTGCCTTCCTTTTCTTGATGTGTTGGTCCAACGAAACCCCGTTGGCACTCTTGGCCACCGAGTTTATCGCAAACCTACACACACTGACAGATACCTCAATGCCAACTCTCATCATCATCCATCGCGAAAGAATTCAGTAATCAGCTCCCTTATATATAGAACTCTCACCATTTCCCAAACCAGCAATTTAGATACTGAAATAACACATTTAGAGACAGCCCTAAGTAAGAATGGTTACAAAGTCCAACAGATCAGACAAGTCACCGAACGACTCAAGAATAAGATCTCTTCACAAGAAGTAGATAGTCCGGAAGAAGACCGAGAAAGACCTAAAGTGGCTCTTCTCCCCTACCTTCAAGGTGCGACTGACCGCATCAGCAAGGTACTCGGAAAACACAACATTCGGACGATCTTCCTACCCCCAAAGAAGATCGGGCAGATGCTGCCCAGTCCCAAAGATCCAAGACCACCTTTGAGTACGTCAGGAGTTTATGAGATTCCTTGCACCTGCGGAAAAGTGTACATTGGTGAAACCGGGAGGATGATCAGTACACGGATCAAAGAACACCTGCGGTGTTCCAAATATCGCCACCTAGAACAGTCTGCCTCGGCTGAACATCATATGGACACCGGTTATGCGATCCAGTACGACCAAGCTCGAATGTTGGCTAAATCACAAGGATATTTTGAGAGAAAGTATCGCGAAGGCCTTGAGATCCATAAGAATCCTAACCACCTGAACAGGGATAAAGGATACCAGGTGAACCCTATTTGGAAAACCGTCCTCCCGGTTTTTTAATTGACCAGCTGATCAATTAAAAACTCCTGATTGGCTCTACCCCCACCCCTAACTATCCCCTCCAGTCACCTTGAGGGGTATATAAGGAATACCCTTTAACCACGGAGCTCAGAATCGGAGCTCATAGCCCTGAAGATGTAAACTGCAACGTTTGCGAAACGTCGGCGCAACGCCAAAACCCAACGCGGCATCCATCCGGAAGCCAAATCTAATAATGATGACAATGGCCGCGAAAGCCTGAAAACTGAGATTTTATATTGGATCTGTTCTATAGTTCAACAGATGATGGCAGGTAGGTCGTCGACCAGGGAGCCAGGAGTGGACGGTGTCGTGCATGAATCAGCGTGCTGCCAGTGACTACATTGGTGCACTAAATGGGTCACTGGTAAATCTCATTAACTGTTGCAACACTTGTAGTGACATTTTTGTACTACAAGGATAGAAGAATGGTACGGGTCATTACCGGCAGCGGTTGGTCCTGGCTGCTCATTTCTTAATTTAAAAAAAAATATATTTATTATCTTCTACTTATCCTCAAAATTGTAATTCCATTTCTTGTATGAAATCAAAATATTAACCGGGAGCTGTAATGTCCAAATATTCATTTAGTCTAAATATTGATGGGCGATTTGTAACAGCACCGGCTGGTTCATTGAGCGGGGTCATGGAATCAGTGGAGGCTTTGAAATCGCTGATCAAGGAGTTCGTCGCCCGTAAGGCCGACGGCCATCCGAGATTGACGAACTCAATAGAATTTAAGAATCATCAATTCTGTTTTCTTTTTGAAATTCAAAATATTGCAACCAGATGGAGCAATGACCCCCACACCTGAGAAACAGAGTTTTCTTTATGAATAAATTTCATAAAGAAAAATACTCCTTTTTCGGCCTATAACTTAAGTCGTCGGTTTTTGGAAGAGAGGCGATTCCTTCACGGATAATAAAGTGAAATTGATCAGAGAAGATCAACGGACTTCCGCACACGGTAATCCAAGAAATCGTGATACCGTACGTCGATCTATTATTGAATGGAGTAGAAAATAAAGTGCCGTGATCTTCGCAGGGAAATAAATTCCTAAAATTAAAATTAGCTCATTATCTAGCAATTAAAAAGGGCAATACGAATTGCTGCATTCCAAGAACCGAATGTTTTTTTTTTTTTTTTAGAGAACCGAATGTTCTCTCAAATAATTTCGTTTTCTAAATCAAACATCAAATACTAACTATTGAAGAAGAGTTTCAATCATTCAAAATCAATTAAATAAAACAAATATAGACATTTAGTATATAATATAAATCATAACTAAAAAAAAAAACTTCAATTAAACAAAATTTAGACTATTATAAAAAAAATTGTACCAACAACAATAGACGATTAGTGAAGTTTCACATAAATCTGTGTATCAAGTGAACTTAAAAGAAAAAGAATATATATACCTATTACTGGATTATAAAATCAAACAAGAGTGAGTGTACAAATTCATTTAATTCACCCAATCCACGAAAGCTTCCCAAGAGGTAAAACAGTGTTTCAAATTCAGGCAATACGTATGGTTTTCTGGAAGGTAAATCAGGGTTGATTGAAAGAACGTATTAACGAGTAATTTTAGCTCATCAAAATTATAAATTTTGGACATCACAGCTAAAATTTAATAAAAAGATAAAGTCCGACTACTCATATACATGAAGTGTTCATTGAAGAATATCATCACAATGAATACTCTATGTACATAAGTAGTCGGATTTTATCTATTTATAACAGAAAAATGTAGGTGTCAGAACCATGCTTCTTCAAATTTAAGAAGTTACGAGGTCGAATAGAGATTACCGAATCATCATTTATGTGGTAGAAGTTTGTAAAAGTGCTGAGGGAGCATCCAAGATGTGCCCAGAAAATGCCGATGAGGCCTGCAAGACGGACTGCATAAGCGTTGGAAATGCACCTGAGGCGCATCGTTAGATGACATCTCCATGTCTCATGGGTGCATTCTGCGTGCACCTCAAGCGCTCAAGCAGCACGTCTTGGAGGCTTTTCCAGCACTCCGAAAACGCACTGCGTGTTCACCTCAGGCATGAATGCAGTGCATCCCGGGAGTGCGGGAAAAGCTCCCAAGAAGTGCTGCTCGAGGACTTGAGGTGCACCCAAGATGCACCCAGAAAACATGGAGATGCCATCTAGTGACGCCCCTCACGGTGCCGCTAGATATGCACCAGCTGTGCATAATTGTTACACCCGCGTCACGCTAGTGCTGCACTGCAAATGTGTATATGGTGCATTCAAGATGCACCAATAGTAAACAACTAATTGTTTAGAGTCTACCCAGTCCGACCTCAGACCGAATAATGTGCTGGAGGTGCACCTGTTGTGCAAGAGTAGTGCACTCATTGCATGACAAGAGTGCGTCTCACGCTTATCGATTGATCGATTCTTTGATTCTTTTTTAGCAGAATCGTATCGATTTTTTTTTTCAAACAACAATAACAAATAGTTCTTCACACCAGTTTGTTACACCATCATTGCACGCGTGTGGGCCTGGGTAAAACGTTTTGTCTCTAATCTGCGATGACCAAAAGGCACCGACCTGGTCGGCCTTGACCACTGAAGAAATTGACGCAGCTGAAACATCTCTTTTTATCAAACACAACAAGCTTGTTTGGCAGGGAAAGATGATCCCCGTTTGACCAGTATGACGCTTTTTGTTGACAAAAAAGGTTCGCTACGACTGAGAAGTTTGATTGAGAATCGTCCAGACATCACGGCGTTCCGCTATCCTATCATACTTGATCGCTGAAATATTCTGGTAATTCGTCTCATTGAACACACGCATCGCCGATTGAGTCACTCGGGAACTGATATGGTAATGAACGCCCCGAGGGGGAGTTTCTGGCGGTTGAGCTGTCATCGAGCTGTTACGTCTGTGTTACGTCGATGCAGCAGGTGCAACAGATATCGTTCCAAGAGACTTGAGACTCCGTCGGCTACACTGCCAGAGAATCGTGTGAGGAACGCTCGAGTCTTCGATTCCTGGCCGAGATGGCGTTTCGCGTCGAGCACATATGAAAACTCAAGAGGGTGAATTGGTGAGACCACTACAACGCCTATATCCCCTTGAGGTTGATGATCAGTGACAGACTTTCCTCAAAGATTCTGCTGATGCCTCCTCTGCGGGGGAATGTACGATGAGAGTTGAATCAAATGTTGATGCTGTCTTCCATGAACCAATAGTGAGAGTAACACCACTACCTGCTGAACCTATCCCTGTTCTTGAGGAGAATGTGGGTGAGAATGAGCCACCGAAAGTTAGCAATGCCAGCAAGGTCATTGTCAAAAAACAGATAAGTCAATTGACCCCTGGAGAGAAGCAACAGCGTGACCAGGTTACTTGTCGAGGCCGAATAATCCGTCATCCAAAGAGATTTCAAGACTAAAATGATATATGTCTAGATTCTATTGGTTCCTTTCACTCCATTCTTTCGATAGGTTTTTTTTGGTTTTTTGTTGAAATATTCTGTGAATCGTTTAAATATTTTAAGATGAGAGGATGTCGTAAATTTGAAATACAGGCTTCATGAGTTCGTTCGAAAAGGGCGCTAAAAAGTGTGTGTGTATGAGAAGAGTTCCGAACATGGCGGAGAACGAGTCACATGTGTATCTCATCGTCAAATATACCTTTCTTATTATTATATAATTAGGGCCCGGGCGTTTCTTCAAAATCCTGACCAGCGTGAATATAACGCTGAGTCAAAAGTTTTTGATTTATTCATTTACGTTAAACTATCAAACTGACAGCTTATAAATGAATAGAATTTGAGAAGAAATTGAATAATAATAATAATCATACGGTGAAATATTTATGAGAAAGCTCAAGGTAAGAAGAATACTATATTTCACTGGTGGAATTTGGGGGGAATTCGAGAAAACATTCTATTTCGCGGGAAGAATTTGAGAAAATACTCTATTTTGCTGGGGGAATTTGGGGGGAATTCGAAAAAATATTATATTTTGCTGGGAGAATTTGGGGAGAATTTGAGAAAATACTATATTTTGTGAGGGAAATTGGGAGGAATTCGTCCAGAAGTGTTCTAGACGAATCCCCCTGCTAAATGTAGAATTCCCAGGAATTCTTTCCAAATTTTCCCTGCGAAATATACTATTTTTCTTACCTTAAGCTTCCTCACTAATATTTCACTACATAATCATTATTATTTAATTTTCTCTCAAATTCTATTAATTTATGAGCTGTCAGTTTGATAGTTTGACGTAAATGGATAAATTGAAAAATTTTGACTCAGCGTTATATTCAGGTTGGTCAGGATTTTAAAAGAACGTCCGGGCTCTAATTATAATTTGAAATAGTCATTTTTTTCACTGTTATCCAACCCTAAGCAAATGAGTTAGAATTTTAAGTCAAGTTATTTCTAACAATGAGGTTCCTGTTCGTTTTGAAATTTTATCGGGTATGTTATTATTAGTCAATAATTTTGAGTTTTCAAGTTTCCTTTTTTTGTAATTCTCTATTTTACATCATTAGGAATAAAATCGAAAAAAGATCATTCAAGACAATTTACAGAACAAAGGAAGAGGCCCCGAGGGAACCCATTAAACGTGTGTATCACTGTAATGACCGAGCCTGAGTCTCGTAAACTGTAGTGGGGCCTAAGAGCACCCGATTGGCTATTTCCACTCTAGCGCTGCCGGTACGAGCTAGTCCGAATGCAGCGTTAGAGGGTTAATGATAAAATCTAATTCAAAATTACTCAAAAAAGATTGAACAATAGCAAAAAATAGTTTTAATAAAGTATAAGACCGAAAAAATTTTTTTCAAAATTTTCAAAAATCGAAAAAAAAATAGTAATTGTCCGAGGCCCACGATCGGCCGGGGCTCCAAATTTAGAGAATTGATAGAAGTTTAACGGAAGAAAATTTCAAAAAAATTAAACGGCACACACAGTTTTAAAATCGCAATTCAAATCTTAAATTTCGAAGATCATACAGAAAAATACATGGTGTGATTTTTTTGTATTTTTTTTCGAAAAGTACATAAGAAAACAAGAATTTTGAAATAGAACCGGCTGAATTTGGACCATTTTCATGGAAGTTATGAGTAAAAACCGTAAGAACAGCTATTTCTTTCAAAATGTGATATCTTTTGAACCGATGATAAAAAAAATCCCAAAATTTAGGAGAAAGAGTTTTTCGATGCGTACTAAAGGACTGTACTAAAGAAGTACTAAAAGATCAGAAATTGGTGGGAATCAGAAATGAAAATTCTTAAAACTGTCTGATTCGGCGTAGAATGTCCCATATATAATTCTACAGGATTATACGTAATTGTATATCGACATGTATAATTATATATAATCACATATTGATTTCTCCATAATATTATATATAATTACAACCAATCTGCAAAAATAATAGATGTCATCTAAACTTTTGTTTTATTTTGATAATCAATAGGCAGAGTTCTGACGCCTTTGAAACATCTTGGATTTTTAGATTTCCCGATTGAGAGAATAGGCAATTTTTCAGTTCCTGAAATATTGGCACTGAGAAGTATTGTGATTCGCTCTGTACTGAGCTTCCCACCATGGTAGGGCTCACCTTTAAAAGTACAGGTTTATCGAGAAGACACTTGGAGAACAAACCTGCCTCGGCTGCATCAAAAATCTCATCTATAGAATAACCACGCAAGAGAACTGGAAGATCCTCACTCCATAGATTACATAAACCATTGTCAAAAGAATTACTATCCCCACAAACTTTCTTGAGAATTATACTGTTCCTTCTTTCAAACCCTTCCTACCAACCATTGCTGTGACAAAAATTGTGAATGTTAAGTCTTTCTGCGAATTCTCGGGCCTTCTCTTGAATCATCAGTCTACTAATCGGGATGTTTCTCTTTCGAAGTTGTTTCATCAATCTCATCAAGCACTCTCCCTGTTCAGGATACTCGGCTAAACGCATCCGTTTCAGTTTTCCCTGTCCTTCAGCACACTGAGCCTGATTTCCATCTTCATTCTGGATGATCCTACAGAGAGTAGACTTTCGCACATTAAATTCATTACAAAGTTATTCAATTTTCTTAAACTGGTATGATTTTCAATTTTTCGCGAGCTGATAGAGAATTTAATCCCCGTTCTGGGATTTCCAAACGGATTACTGAATGTTAACTGTGATGAACTGAAAACTGAGGCAAGGAATCACAAAATATGGGAGTTCAATATCGTGCACGATAATAATCCATGAAGAACCAGATTTTGTATATAAACACGTTATGGCCTCTACAAGCAAAAATGTGTCTAAAATAATCTCAGTTATAGAGGCTTCTAATCTTTAGTATCAGTTGTGGAGGTAATTATGCGGAATTTCCAACAAATGAGTCCCAGATAAAGAGGTTTATTAGTCTCACTGAGAGAGGTTTTTCTCCGCAAAAATGTCGAACCTCAGAATAAAGTTCATATATAGAGGTTTCTCACTTATCCAGGTCTCAATTAACCAGGTCCGACTGCATATACAATTACATATAATTGTATATATTCATTCTGAATGAATCATATATAATTATAAAGAAATATATATAATCTTCTTTCCCCGGGATAACATGAAATATTGTGTTTGGATTTATGCTCTGGATTTATCTTTTTTTTGCGATAATCCGTTATAGAAAGAAATGAGATGATGTAAATCAATGTCCTCATAACATAAATTATGTCTTGTAGACTGATAGGAGAATGAATACTAGAGAAACCAAATTTACCTACAAAGTAGTAAATTTATGTAAGATAATGAAGTCTTTGAAGGATTTAGTATTCACCATTATTTGTATGAAGTCCGTTCTTTTCTGAAAGTGAGTTGATTCCATTTTCAGTTTCCAGCGAGATTTCATTGAAACAAGGCAACATGAAATGTAAAGATAATTCAGTTGATTGGTGAAGTAGTAAAACGAGATAAGTGTCTGAGAAATATTTGAGAATTCCCCACGAGACATTATCTTGTAATCACAAAATTTTGTTCCATAACTTTACAACTATTCATTTTTACTATGATTCATTCGAAAAAATTCGTTAGATGGTGACAGGATTGGGAATTTTCTGTGAGCCTCATATGTTTTTGATGAATCTTGACGAATCCCTTTTCAAAATTCCATTATTCATTCTAATTAAACTAAACTAAGTTCTTTTCTCAAAGATAATGTCTCATGCAGAGCTGTCCTGTATTGGATGATACTCACAAGCACTTGTCTTAGTCACATGTTGAAAGCCGTTCAAAACATTGTGGTCCCTGGAATCGTTAAGCATCCACCCAAACCTCCATCAGAAGCGCAGTGCAAAATATCGAACTATACAAATCAAATTCCAATTGCTCCTGATGATTCAATAAATTCAACGATAAATCATGGATTCACCTGGAGTGAATACGAACAGGGCTTGATGTTGAGTTCCTACTATTGGCTTCATCCATTCATGGAACTTCCTGGTGGTGTTCTGACTAGAAAATATGGTAGTAAATTTATTTGTGGAATAGGATTGTTACTCTCAACGTTATTGGGATATTTATTACCAGTCGCAACGAAGCATCATCCATATACCAATATTTTTATTCGAGTTCTTCAGGGCAGTGCTGCGGTAAGAAGAGCCTCTGCACGATTCAACAGTTTTACTTTGTTTTTTTTCTCTTCACTTCTCCTCGAGTTTTTCTCCTTTTCTTCATTTTTCAAGATGTGTAATTTTTTCTAAAAACGTGTCACTCCATACTATCTTCAGTGAAGAAAGAAGCGCCAAGGTTTAGTGTAGAGTCACCTTGAAGATTGAGAGAAAATCACACGTTTGGAACTATTTTTAGTTTATCTCTACTCTAGGGGTCCCTCTGCCCCACAATACTCGATCAAGTCTCCAGGAGACACGTAGAAAAATTCTGAGGTCGCCCACCATGGCGGCGGTCATGGCACTTGCCATGGCCGTCGCCATCACAAATTTGTCACTTTCCATGGACTTCTTTCCAATGGAAATTTTTATCATCGCGATTCTATCCGTGATTTTTCCTGCATGGCGATTCTTTTCATTTTTTCCTGTGGCTTTTTTCTCATAGAATTTTTTTCCATGGTGATTCCTCTCCATGGCGTTTTCTTCCATGGTGATTCTTTCCATAACGATTCTAGAACGCCATGGAAAGAATGACCTTGGGAAAGAAACTCCACGGAAAGCGGAAAATTTGTGATGGCAGCGGCCGTGGCAGCCGCTATGGCCACTGCCATGGCGGCTGCCGTCAGAATGTTTCTACGTGCGATGCTAGAAAATTCCCTGCGATCGTCTTTACGAGACTTTCATTATTTCATTCGGGTGATTAGAATTTTTTCACGATTGGAGAAAAATGACTCGCTCTTCTTTTTTCAGGGAGCCGTCTATCCGTCAAGTTATAGTTTAGCAGCTGAATGGATTCCCGAGAATGAACGTAGTCGATTTATGAGTGCATATTTTGGTAAGTAATCTTCTTCCTCTTCGATGGCACTGAATTCAGAAGCAAAGAGGTAAAGCAGTATAAGGTCCAAGTGTATGGAGTTAATCGCTGATCACCAGTAGTCGATTCACTGTGCTGCTATAGTCAAGTGACATGTAAAATAAGTTTCCAGCGATTAACTTCAGTCAGTTAACTTGTCGTGATTAGAGAGAATTCCAGTCAGTGTGCTTGAAAACGGTCGAAAACAGCTCAAAATGGCTACAGACTGATGATAACAGTACCATAATAAAATGAATCGTTTCATTTTCATTGCTTTGGAGCTGAATGGAACAAATTTTCATTTAGTTATTGATTATTGATTATGATTTCAGCTGCCACTTGGGTAGCCACGGAATTCTCTACCAAAACGAGAATATCTCGTTTAGTTTCCGAAATATTCTCAACCGATCAATGCCGAAGAAAAAACGACTTATCTCACTTGACCTAAATCATCAGATGAATGCAATCAATTATTATTTTATCGTTCAGGTACAGTGCTTGGAATAATTATAACTTATGTAATTTCTGGACATCTGATACACTATTTGGGCTGGGAAACAGTCTACTACTTCATTTCATCAATTGGTGTTGTATGGTCGATCTTCTGGTTTTTCCTTGTCTACGATTCACCTATGGACCATCCAAGGATATCGGAAAAAGAGAAAAGATATATTCTTGACAATATTGGAAAATCAAAAAAGGGCTATCATAAGAAACCATCAATTCCTTGGAAAAGAATATTCACCTCGGTACCATTGTGGGCAAACATATTGAGCACTGTAGGCAGTGGATGGGGATACTATATCCTACTTATCCAAGGACCAAGTTATTTGACTTTTGTTCATGGCTGGAATATGAAGAAAGTAATTTTATTGGATATCAGATGTTGAAGGGGTGAATCTCCCAAAATCGTAACAAACGGTTTTCCGCGGTTTTTATTTTTTTTATGAAGGCACACTAAATCGGCACTTATGCTCCTTTGTTGGAACAAAAAGGCCCAAGTCCTGGAGATATGCCTCTTTGAGTCTAATGTCCAGTATTTATGATTGAGCATTTGTAATTTCCATTTCTATAAAGAAAAAGAGGCGTTTCTTTACCATTAAAGAAAATAGACGGCGAAAATTTTAGGGGTGTGCGAATAGCGTTCGAATCGAATCGAATATTGATATTCGATTTTCGACTCGAATAATCCGAAAAATCGAATATTCGATATTGGATCGAATAATCCGATATTCGATCGAATAATTCAATATTCAATGGTTTTTCTCGGATATTCAAATGATTTTCGTTCTTGCAATGAAAATTTGAACCGTGAAAACTTCTTTCAGCGTCTTTATGGGAGTCCTGCGATTTCCGTATTATTGTAAATAACTCCCCCAAAATTAGCTTACTTTTATTTTGCATAATTAGTTTAGAGGTGTGTTCAGAATGAACGAACCGGTAAGGTTTGGTAAATTTGTGAAACCCACTGATATTTCTTCTCAAGTGCGCCGAAACAATCCCAAAAATATGACTCAAAGGCTTGGAGGCCAATGAACAATGTGCATGGAGGAAATTGGGGGGTAATTGTTTGTTTTGTTTATAAAAAATGTTGAAGTTTGCAAATTTCTTTTTACCGTTTCCAGCTTTTCTCTGGGAAATAGTAACGAATGGAGATGAGATCTAAGGACCATTCTGTAGAGTATTGAATTCTCTACGAGAAAAGCCGTTGGGGATATTTCTGTATCTTTTTCTTCCTAAAAGTTAGGAGCATTTGAATGTGTCTCAAATTTTTTTGTTTTGGAATGACTCATTTCCCAACGCTTCTAACTTCTAGGCAATTGAGAGTGGAGAAATACCACCGAATCGAATATCGAATATTCGATTTTTCGATCGATAATCGAATATTCGATTTTTCGATCGATAATCGAATATTCGATTTTCGAATTATTGGATTCGAAATTTGAATTGAATATTGGTATTCGATTCACGTCGAGGTATGGCTGATGCTATTTGCACACTGCACGTAAAAGTCACGCAAAGTATAATATACCAAAAATATGATTGAAATTTAATTTAAATTACTGCATGATGGGCAGAGGTGGGGGTATATACTGAGCGAGCAACTTATCAAGGCAATTCGAATGGAAATTTGGTATAGAACTGGATAGCTCAATTGGTAGAGCGCCCGACATGACATCGGAAGATCCTGGGTTCGACTCCCGATGCAGGACTATCCAATTTTTTCTGGAATTGTTTTGAAATGTAGGGTGCAAATAGCCATAACCTCGAGGTATTCGACAGTTCGAATAATTCGCACACCCCTAGGAAATTTCCGTATTTCTATGAAAATTTCTTGGGGCATTTGATAAAGCCCAATAATTTGAATTTTTATTCTCAGACAGGTGCACTAGCCGGTTTTCCATTTCTTCTCAGCTTCATACTCTCCGTTCTTTCTGGTAAAATATGCGATTGGCTGATTAACAGCGAAAAAATGAAACGAACTAATGTTCGTAAATTAGCAACATTTCTTCATAGTGGTGGAGCTGGATTGATGTCTATTGGATTGGCTTACAGTGGTTGTAGCTCAAACTTTGCATTCACATTCATGTGCGCTGGTGCTGCACTAATAGGTGTTGTTTCATCAGGAGCATGGCCAAATTATATTGATTTGAGTCCAAATTATGCTAGTGTGATTTTCGGATTGTCTGGATTACTCGGCAACTGTACTGGTTTCATATCTCCAATTTTCGTTGGTCTCTTGACCAATAAAAACGTTAGTAAATTCCATTCTTCATTTTTTTTAATTTTGAGTTTCAATTATTATTGCCCAATGATATTGATTAACCCTTCGACGCTGAAGTCAGACTAGCTCATCCCCGCGGTGCCAGAGTGGGGATAGCCCATCGCGTACATCCTTCAGTCTTCCTCGGTTTACAAGACTCAGGCTCGGTCATTACCATGATACACACCTCGAGTAGAAAATTCAGTAAGGATATGATAAGTTTCTGATCAGGTTTGTCCCGCGTACCTGCAGGGGCATGATAGGGTATACCTCATGAAGACATCACCAGGATCGTCACGCAGTCACCCCGTAATCAGCCTGACAGGGGTACCTTATCGGGACATTACAACTACGTCTCATAACTACCCAATCTCGAAAAATTAATTCGCGTAAATTTATAATCATAATTATTCATTATTTATCATGAAAAACATCACTCAGCATTGAGTATGATTTAATGGCTCTTCATCGAATACTTCACCGTTATTGTTCACTTCTCAATGGCTTTGTTCAACCTTCATTGAATATCAGGGGAAGAATTCAACTATTATTGTTATCTTTATTTTCTTGCAATTTATAATGATTTTTTTTATCAATTTTTATTCAGTTGCAATATTCCAATTGTTCTGCTTTTATTGCATTCAATTACTAAGTTTTCTAAAAATCACTTGAAGAAATTTTAATACATGAAAGAGGGAATTAATTGATTCACTTCTTTATGTCTCAAATTTCCTCATTCAATCATTTTCGTTTTGTAATCATTATTATATATAATTAAAAAAAGTGTGTTACTGGATGCGTGTACATAAAACTCAGGAACCAGCCCCCATAGCCTCGTGGGGGTTATATAGTGTGGTCACCCTCCACCCCCCCGTCCATGGAGAAGTTTTCCGTTTTCGGCTACGGGGGTCGGTTCCTGAGATCTGGGGGTAAGAGAGGGTATTGTACCCGTTACCTCCTCATGGAGATATGAAATGATATTCGAGAAGGTTCCAGATAGTTCAAGAATTTTCTAGAGTGGTCCAGAAGATCTAGGAATATTGTAGATTGTTCCAAAATGTTCTAGATTCTTCTAGATTATCCTAGAATGTTTTAGATTGTTCTAGAATCTTCTAGAATGTTCTATATTGTTCTAGAATGTTCTAGATTTTTTTAGAATATTCGATACTGTTTTAGAATGTTCGATACTGTCCTAAATTGTTCTAGATTGTTTTAGACTGTTCTAGATTATTCTAGAATGGTCCAGAAAATTCGAAAAGATGCTACAATGCCTCCAAGGTACCCGAATGTTTCAAACTTTCCCTTCCCATGCAAAGTGCTGTCAGTGAAATTTGAGCAGAATCAGTTGAGTACTTTTCGAGGAAAATCGAATTTTCGAAAAGTCGTTTTTTCGGTTTTTCTCCGCGAAAAATTGATTCACAGTCCCTACTCTCAGTGATGAAATTCATCTCATTTGAACTCACAATTTTCACTCGGGGTAAATTCGGCTGCCATTTTCCGTTTGCAAATAATTTGAATTGCAGGGTATTCTATCCTGAATTTTGTTTACACGATAGCTCAAAAACTATTTGAGTTAGAGACTCCAAATTTTGTCAGTTTGCGCATCTGATGAACGAAAAGTTTGATATTGAAATTGGGTAAAATCACTCCAGTAGTTTCTGAGATATTGGCCATAAACCATTTTATGAAAAGAGGATATATTTTGAAAACTATCCAAGCAATTAAATCCAAGTTCAGCTTGAAAGATTCATCTCATTGAGCCTCACAAATGGTGGGAATTTCAGATTTTTCAGAGAAGTCTCTTGTGAGAGTGTTCGATAAATTAGTTTTTTCAAAAATCATGGTTTTTCTTAGCTTTCTCTATGGGAACACCACTATTTTGTATTTCACCATTCGGAAGTAGACAATTTTTTCTACAAAATGAGTACATTTCCATTCTGATTACAATTAGAAAGAATAGAAGTCCTATTTGGAACCCGAACTTCAATTTTCAAGTTTTATCGGAGGATCTCAGTTTTCATCTAATATCGAATTTTCATGTATCATATGACATTATTGCAATTTAATCGATTATATTGAGCTGCAATTTCGAGTCCCAAGTTGACTTAGAGTACCGCAGATGGAATCCTGAACAGTTCGATACAGTCTGGAGCAATATTTGTAGGACTGCATTAGTGCGTATTTGTTGTAAAAGCAATGTTATTTCTTGAGCAATGGAAAAGATAAATAGCGATTTTATTCATTATGGGTAAAATTCCATTCGGAAGCATTTTGCCAATCGAATTGGCAAAATATCAAATGTCGCACAAGGAGTGGAGTTTGGGAATAACGCACCGTGAGTGAGGCTTCAGCTTGTTTGGGAATATTTTTGGTGCTATTGGATGTAGCGATTTACGGTTGTTCTTTAATTGAAGATGAGTTCTTTTCTTATCGATTCATGTAGTGAACAAGCAGAAGCCTCACTCTCGGTGCGTTATTTGCAAGCCCCACTCCTCGTGCGACATTCAATATTTTGCCAATTCGATGGGCAAAGTGCTCCCGGATGGAATTCATCTATGGTGAATCGAATTGCTTTTCATGTATCTTATTGCTCAAAAAATAACATTATTTTCGCAACAAATGCGCACTCATATATTCCTACAAATATTGCTCCAGACTGTATTGATCTGTTCAGGATTCCATCTGCGATACTTGGCATCTACTCAAAATCTCAGCTCAGAATAATCGATTAAATTGGAATAATATCATATGGTACATAAAAATTCAATGTTAGATGAAAATTCAGATCCTACGATGGAACACAAAAATTGACATTCGGGTTCCAGATAGGATTTCTATTCTTTCTGATTGCCGTCAGAATGAAAAGGTACTCATTTTGTAGGGAAAATTGTCGACTTTCGAATGGTGAAATAAAAAATAGTAGTGTTCCTAGGGAGAAAGCTAAGAAAAACCGTGATTTTAGAAAAAACTAATTTATCGAACATCTTTACAAAAGACTTTTTCTGAAGAATCTGAAATTCTTAGCATTTGTGGGGCTCATTGAGATGAATCTTTCAAGCTGAACTTGGATGTAATCGCTTGGATAGTTGTCGAGACATAACCTCTTTTCATAAAATGGTTTTTGGTCAATATTTCAGAAACTACAGGAGCGATTTCGCCCACTTTCAATACCAAACTTTTTGTTCATTAGATGCACAAACTGACGAAATTTGAAGTCTCTGACTCAAATCGTTTTTGAGCTATCGTGTATAGTAAATTCAGGACAGGATAAAAAACACTGTATTGAAATTATCTGCAACCGAAAAATCTCAGCAAAATTTACCCCGAGTAAAAATTGTGAGTTCAAATGAGAAGTATTTCATCGCTGAGAGTGGGGGCTGTGAATCAATTTTTCGTGGAGAAAAATCGAAAAAACGATTTTTCGAAAATTTGAGTTTTCTCGAAAAGTACTCAACCGATTTCGCTCAAATTTCACTGACAGCAATTTGCATGGAGAGGGGCAGTACTGTTAAATTTTCAGCTTACCAAGTAATACCGTTGCGGAGCAATGAACTGAAATCTGTCACACATACACACACACACGTATGAAAAAAGCGTATAGGAAGTTCCCATAGAACATTCCTATAGGAGAATCGTATAACGAAGCGTATGCATCTGCGCATATGGAATCCGGATATTTCCTATACGATTGGAACTCGTTGTGTTTCTATAAGCAAATTAGAGTTTATACGATTTATTTCTATATGAATGAAATTTAATTTGCGTATAGAATCGCAACAAATTCCATTCCTATAGGAAATATCCGAATTCCATATACGCAGATGTATACGCTTCACTATACGTTTTTTCTATAGGAATGTCCTATAGAAACTTCCTATACACTCCTTTCCTACGTGCACACACACACATACATACAGACATTTTTGAAAAATGTCATTTCTCGGCATTTTGGATCATTCTGAGTCATATTCCGATGAAATCTCGAAATCGAAAAAAATCCTGTTTACAATGCTTCCATTCGGAAGGAAAAAGAATAAAATATCCGTTTTTTGAAATCTTATAGGGAAAAAACTGACTCTCAGAGAATAGCCTATAAGTATTTGAGAAATTATGGAAGAAAAATTTGAATAACATAAATTGATAGAAAATGAACTCATGTTTCATTCGAGACCAATCCCAGGTCGCTACGATGAACAGAATCGGAGATACTTCCAAAATAGATCAGCCCTAGTCTGCTGTGATCAATAAAATCAGGGATATCAACAAAAAAATGAATTTCGTAGATTTTGAAAGGGGTAATCCTTTTAGAACTGGGTAAAGAAGAGAAATTTTCTCAAAATTGAAAAAATTAATACTGGCACATCTTTTGTCCCTAGAATTTCCTTTGCTTTCGGAGGGATTTTCGAAACATCTCTATCTCGATTTCCTCAATTGGAATATATGTTACACCTCGCCTTCCTTCAATGAATGATATATAAGTCAGCATAGGAGCTGCAAAAAAATCTGAGCCGAGCGAAGCGAGGAGGAAAAAGCAAGTCACTGAAAATAAAATTGCAATAGTCGATTCTCCCTGAAATGTGCGAAGTACTGGAGCCCGCCGCCTCGCTGGAACTTACGGTTTTAGGACAAAACTTCACTTAGGAACAAAATCACTAGAGGACGCCACATAGCGATGAATTGTAGAACTACGTATCCTGTTGATGTTAGGATTATCCTGATTGCTCCCTAACGAGGGTTTGGTCTGGAGCACCCAATCGGAAATACAAAGGGAATTACCCTATGAGTTCCAAATGATGGGGTTGGCAGGTGAAACTTCAATCAGGTGAACCTCAGTGTGTCCCGATTTGGATGCTCAGGGGAACTCCCGACTAGGCACTACCTCATGAATTCCTGATATAAAGTCGGGGCTGCCCTATGAGTTCCTGGCAATGAACTCACTAGGTCTCTCCCGATCGGGTAAGCCCTACGCCATTCCAATGATGACCTAATAGGGTGTAGGGACAGACTCGATAGAATTTCTACTCGGGACGTCTGATGGATTCCCTCAGTGTTCCTTTCTTTGTTATTCGAATAGTTTTGAATTATTTTTTTTCTTAAATTATTTCTGATGATGTAGAATAGAAAATTACGGAAAATGGAACGTAAAAACTCAAATTTATTGACTAACAGTTACATACCCGATAAAATTTCAAACCAAACAGTAAGCTCATTCTAGGTATGGTATTGCTCTCCAGAGATCACCGTTACACACTAACGCAGATAAGCACAGCCTGCTTACCAGGCCACGAAGTGAGGGAAACGCTCATAAGCAATAAAGGGGTATTTCAGTATCGGAGAGATAAAAGGGAGAAGATGAGCCACTTCAGTCTCAATTTCTTTTTATAGAGAACTTAAAGATGATACAATGATAAGTAATAATAAGTACAATAAAAGACGAAGGCAAAATTTTGCCCTATCTCGCTTACATTCCGAGATATTCTTAGAGAAATAGGCTCACGTGTTCTCTCACCTCTTTACTATTGAATTGCCTCATTTATTTTCGATTAACATTCTGGAAACTAATGAAGATACGCCATCTTTGCTCCAGTTCCTCTTTGCCGTTTTCGGAATTTCGACTATAGAAGGATTGAATAAAGAAGAATGTAACTTCGTCAGTTCGCAAATTATAATTAGAGAAAGACCGAGAAAATAATCACTTCCTCCTGTTTTACATTTTCACTACTGACTTACAATAATTCTTTCAGCAAACGATTCATCCGTGGAAAATCATCTTCTTCACCACTGCATTAATTCAATGGACTGCTTGCATCATCTATTCAATTTGGGGCTCTGGTGAAGTGCAAGCTTGGAACATTGAAGAATTAGACAGTGATGATGATAGCAGAACTGAAAGGATTGAATTGAAAAATCCTAGGATAATAAGCTCTAAACAAAAATAAAAAGTATTCTTGTTGGAGTTATGGGAACGGTTTTGAATAAAATAGCAGAGCAATTGAAATCATCTCTTTATTCACACACTGCGTACACTTCAACGGTTCTCTCGCGTCTAACTGATGGACCTTCGTCGCAAGCGCTAGTGTGTTCTCTGTGACGACAGAGGGCGCACGGGCGGTAAAGCCTTCTTACCTCACAAACCTCCGCTTAGATACTACCCCATTTGAAAAAAATGATTCCACTATCCATCTTCCTTGCACCCTATTCTACAGATCCCATGGAGATAATAGACATTTCACATCGATTTAGATATAGAAATGCCTTGGGAAGTGTGAAACGTATGAGCACCTCCAGTCTTCCCGTTGATTTTTTCAATATCCAAGTACAGGGAGCAGTCTGAGTTATCACTTATGATTTTTAGAGCCAAACTCCTATGATTCACCTTCCTTGGACCTTATTCTACAGATCCCATGGAGGAAATAGACATTTCACGTCGATTTTGATATAGAAATGGCTTGGGAAGTGCGATACGTATAGAGCACCCCTAGTTTTCCCGTTGATTAATTCAATATTCAGGTACAGGGAGCAGTCTGAGTTGTCACTTTTGATTTCCAGAGCCAAAGTCCTATGATTCAGCTTTCTTGGACCCTATCCTACAGATCCCATGAAGGAAAGAGACAGTTCACATCGATTTTGATATAGAAATGGCTTTGGAAGTGCGAAACGTATGGAGCACTCCCAGTTTTCTCGTTGATCAATTCAATATTCAAATACAGGGAGCAGTCTGAGTTGTCACTTTCGATTTTCAGAGTCAAAGTTCTATGATTACCCTTCCTTAGACCCTATTCTACAGATCTCATGGCGAAAATACAAGTGACAACTCAGACTGCTCCCTGTACTTAAATATTGAATTTATTACCGGGAAAATAGGGGGTGTCCCATTCATTTTGCATTCCCCAAGTCATTTCTAACCTCCGGTTAGATACTATTCTCATTTCCCATTCAAATATTTTTACAAAAATACATAACACTGCCTAGAGTCCAGCTTGATCCCAGCTGATTTTGAATAGAGCAATATGGTGCCAAAGCAGTTAACTATATACAGCGCTCTATGGTATTCGCTCGTGTACTCAAACCATGCTCGTGGGTAAGGCGGCGCTTCCCGCACTAATATACTATACTATTATGAGCATAATTACTAATATACTATTATGAGTATAGTTATGGTAGGTTGATTCGAGTTTCGAAGTTAGAAATTGTAAATTAAAAAAATGTAAGATATGGAAAAATGAAATAGAATATATCTATTTGGCTAAAAATGAAACTAGGGGTGAGCAGTTGCTCACTCGCTCGCGAATAAAGGAGTGCGTTATTGCTGATCAGGAGGAGCTAGTAGAAATGTATGATAACGAGTGTGACTCTTCGAGCCGCACTCTGAACCTCCCGATAACTTCTCTTCTTATTTATTAGAAAAAATGATGGATGAAAAAAATAAATGCAAACGGCGAACTGGTTACATATTCACATATTTTTTATTTTTTTTTCCATTTTTTTGAAATGCAGCATTTTTTTTTCAAGATTATAAGAGTAAGTCCTTGTTTTTCTGAGTGAGATGCGTTCTTCTTTGAAATATTCGCAGTTTTATTAATCATGTTTGAAAATTTTCATCACTTTTTTTTTAAAAACTAAGAAAGTACTGGATCGATTCCGATCAAAATCTGATGACTGCGAATTTATGTCAAGATGCTTACGACATTGATCACCTCGATCATATTATCGATTTATGAGAAAACGTGAACGAAGAAATTGATGAGGGATACACACACACACATTCAGAGATGGTCGTGAAAACTATCGAAAAATATTGGGCAGTTGTCAAAACATGTAGATTGATCGAAAAATCGATTTTTCATCTTCGGGGCCAATACATGAACTTCCCTCATCGGGAAGTTAATTAGAAATATATGAATACGTGCAACCTCATGGCTGTACCATGTTAACCGTCACAATATCAATTCGTCTTTGAAAAATTGAATTATGAATTAATCATAAAACTGCATTTCAAACTAGGATGTATTGTTTATAGCCATGGTGAAGAAAAAAGAATTTCTGTGATTCTGCATACTATCAATATATGTGCTTGGAAGAGAAAATTTTTCACAACCAACCATGCGAGCAGTTCATAGTTTTCGAGCACAAATTAGTCTACTGTTAAGCTTTATTGTTATTTCCGAGTTATGTTAATTCAAGTTATTCCGTGTCATATATCTTCCTGATTTTTGAAATGCTAATTCGTTCCTTTTGAGTTCTCTAAATCTCGTTAAACTAGAACAGATTGAGAGTATTGAATCGTCACGGTTGCGGGATAGTCGGAAGATTCCCATATCCCTTTCTTGTTCCTTTCAAAATAATCAAGAAAATTGGTACTCATCGGAGAGGCCCACGGTATGCTGCAAACTTAGTGAACAGATTCCAGGGGATCAGCCCGTTCATCCATCCGATTAATTATTAGGGAATACAGAAGAATTCTGTAACAATAGCTGCATTTTACGATCACGAAAAGTTCCATTCCTTGACGGCTATAAATTTTATTGGAACTGTTATTTTCTACTGGAAATTCGGTGACGTCATGTGATCGTCACGAAACAGTCATTCTTGGTCATATGACAATTGAATACCTATCAATGCATGTGAATTTTAATCAGTACGCAGTACTAATGCAATACTCGTACAATATTGAAGGGACGAAATGAAGTGATAAGATTATTGGAAATCATGATTTATAATAATTTTATCATTGGTTAATTAATTTTTTTTCGAACAATAACTGCGAAATATCGTTTTGATGAATCGCTTGGAAGCTGCTGTATTTCGAAGAGAGACAGATTTATGCAGACACTCCTAATGTGCTTTCTTCGCTAGACCTCTGAAACGAAAACGGGTGAAACAGAACTATCGAATGCTATGCGATGTCTTAAATTCAATGCGGGATGTCGGATAGGGGTTTCTAGTGAGAGGCAATCAGGGAATAAACCATGAGAGAGACAGTGGAAGAAATTAAATTGAATACTCAAGAAAAGATGAGTTATTGAGAATCATAAGGATTTTGGATTTTTGGAATCAGTGAAATCGAGTGATTTCATTTTTTTAAAATCAATTTGGAGATGCCAAAAATCACTTGAAAGCACTCAAATTGCGTATTCTAGGTATTGAATTCACGTTAATTAATGACGAGCGCTATTAGAAATTGAAAATTATAATGCTCCATCACATAACTTGGGCCATAATGGACAGGCCACTAAAGGTACAATCCATGAAAGTTCTCATGAATTGTCTGAAGGATTACTGTACGATTTGAATACTCTTTACTGTATACATAATGGATTACTGTTGAGTACTGACAAACAATCTGATATTTCTCTGGCTCCATAAAAGTACAAATCCCCATGAAAGTGCAAATCATTTGAAATTGGAGCTAATGATTGTGCATGGGTACATTGATATTGAGCAGTATCGAAAAACTATTTCAGTAGTATTGCAGTGGTGGTTCTAAATACAGGTTCCGGAAATGATTTCATAGCAAAGGGCGGGAAATTCAAATTTTGCTTGAAACGGATGTGACGTCCTGAAGGTGGCGCCATCTAGTGGATTTGACCACAGCGCCACCTAGTGGTTTCAACTACAGCGCCACTTAGGGGTTCTGAGCTTGACTACAGCACCATCTAGCGGTTCTGAGCTTGACTACTGCGGCACCTAGTGGTTTTGGTGGGGAAATTTCAAAAAGCGTAAGTGATGTCGAAGGTGGCGCCACCTAGGTATATGTATATTGTAACGCCATATTTGCGTTACAATTTGTATTATTTTTTTGAGACCGGTATCGCGTTGAAAAATTAGTTTTTCATTCTCCACCAGAACGGAGAGTCCGAGAAACGATATTTATTTTTTTTTACTGATTTAATTGATTTCTTTTCCGCCTTGGATATTCCCGCTCTTGCCGGAGTTTTCTTCACGCCGGAAGGAGGCGCCTGCGGACGAACGAGTATCACAGAGAGCTGCTCAAGGAAATTATCGACGCAGAAAATGGAAATCGATGGGAGGAGTTTTCCGCTGGACTCTCTATTCTGATTGGCGAAGAATTGAGGAAATCAAGGACGTCTGGAATATCATAATTAATTCGATGATAATTGATTATGATAAAGATTAATTAAGATATCATAATGGAAAAATTTAACGGAATTTTTGTCGTGAAATTATAAGATTTATTCTTTTATCATTTATTTAATTACCGGAATAAAAGTAAAACAATACCGGCGATAAAGGAAAGTCTTAAACGTCATTGGATGATGAATTATGGGAAGAGCCACCTGTGGTCTAATTTTCGACGCACGCCGGCGTCTTCCCTCACTTTACGTTTTGGTGGCATATTGTACAGACGTGATTTTCGCTGTAAATAATTTCAATTAATTACCGTTGCAATAATCGCAATACTTATCGTTGCAATTAATATTTTTGGAGAAATTAAAATTACCGAGGATAATTGGAGATTTTCTTGGACGATTACCGGGGAAATTGTAGGATTGAAGAAAGAATTTGGCTTCGAGGTTAATCAACAACACTCCGGTAAGCGTGTGATTATTCTCGGCATAGTTTTGGACATATTTTTTTTTGTTAGCGTCGTTACGACGCCGGTAACCGCCATTTTCGGATTTTTCCATGGCGTATTAGTTTTTTTTATTCTGTCGTAAATTTAAAGGAACGCGAATTAATTTACTGTTTTCTCGTTTCTCGTTAATTTTCTCTTATTTTCGGAAAATCATTGTCGGGAATTTATTGGATAATTTTGTGATTTAATTAATTTTTTTTTTTTAAAGCAAATGGTCGGCAGTTGAATTTTCAGTGATAATTTTTTTTTGTGACGATAATTTTTTAAAATTATTATTATCATTTTTTTTTATTTTATTAACGACGATTGATTGTCGTCTAATTTATTGATCTAATTTTTTTTTATTTTCTCATCCATTAAAATTTTATTGCTGAAAATATTAAGGCGTATTTTATGGGACGCCGATTGTCCGTGCGACTGTAAGTCTTAAGGTACTTGTCGCGGAAATCAGAATTAATTCAAATTTCGACTTTTAATTTTCTTGACTATTTTTTTTTAACGAGAATTTGAATTGTGTTGTTAATTACTGTTTTATTGTGTTAGTGAAAATTTGTCGGAACTTTTGAATTAGTTCTGATGATTATTTTTTCATTGTTTTGATAAATAAAATTATATAGAGTCCTGAACGATTGGTTCGTGTTATTTTTCCGATAGTAAAGACATTTATAATATTGTTTAACGAAAATTAAATTCAGTAACCAAAATATTTATTTTTTTATTATTACTGTAATATTTTTTTTTTAAAAGAGCATAGTTAAAAAAGATATGGCTCTAAATTAAAATTATAAAAACAAAATTGAATTTCATTTCATTTAGGAATCTGTATTCATTTTCAATACATTACAGGTGAGTTATTGAACCCAGCCGCCTCCGCGGTCATTAGGATTTTGGAATCCTTTTGTTACTGACTAGTCGGATATTCACCTGGGGATTAAATTTTGATATTTCTTTGTTTGTTTTGATTTTCAGACGAAAGGTCGTCCTAGCGCCCAACAATTAACGTTGTTTGAATTTATTGATTTTTGTGGAAATTTTGATTCATTTGAGTTTCACGATATTATGTAATTACCGTGGATTAAAAATACGTGACAATATATACCTTTTTTATAAATATAAATATGCAGAATAGGGACCTGGGAAATAAAAATTAATTCAAAATTAATTTAAATTACCTCAGGAAGGGAGGTGGCGAAAATGATGTAATATATCTTAGTCAAAAATTTGAAGGAAAGTATAGGAACTCGCAATAGCTCAGCGGTAGAGCACCTGACATGTAATCAGAGGGTCGTGGGTTCATATCCTGCTTGCGCATTCCATATTTTTTTCCGAAGATTTGACTTTGATAATTATTTAATTTTTTTTTCTTTTCATTCCAACGTTTTATTAATTAATCGATATATTACAGTACCTTTTTTCATCGAAGTTTTGATCGAAAATTGTTTTTTAAGCTAATGAGACAAAAAAAAATCTTTTTTCTTTATTATATATAATATATGTACATATATTTATATGATGAAAATCAGATAAATATCCCACACCGACCTTCCTTCGGCAAATTATTTTATAGTGGCTTTGACTGCAACGCCACCTAGTGGAGAGAATTCCAAATGTTTATTGTATCTGAACCGGCAGATTGGGGAACGTGGACTCGAATGAATGGTCCAGGGGAATTTCCCGATTCTCATAATTGAAAAAGGCTTCAGCATAGCACAGCTGTCCCCTAGTAATTAATTGTAAAATCTTTTACAAACAGGTTTTAATTGTTGATATTAAGTGAATTAATGGTATTTGATGATTTGTGTATGATGATGTCATAGAAAACAAGTAAATTATGTTCAACTTATGGGTCATTGACACTTATGTTTAGTTAAACAAAAGTGTGAAGGACGCATAAGCTGTTAACCTTGAACATGCGTGCTTCTGTCGCGCTCCCCTCACTCCGTCATGCTAGCAGAACCACGGCGTGCACGTGGAGGGGCTCAGGTTCCAAAAAATGTGCTGGAACTTGACGCTATAATAGCCGACAAGTCCAACAGTTGATGGAAATGGAGACCGTCAATTTGGTACCTGAAGCTCAACATCTTGCGATGGAACTTCTGTTTCACCCGGTCTAACTTGTGAAATGATTAATGATGATGAAATTGAGATTCTTTCCTCATTACTCCGCCCCTCTTCATAGGCAATTGTTTGTTTAAAAAATTATTGAAAAAACTTCATTTTCACCACACAACCAGTCTCACTACTTGTTAATGTTGTAAAGTCCATAGATTTTATTCATCTCAAAAGGCAGATAGAAGTGGAAATCTGTTTTTTGACACCTTCTTCATTAAATTCACTTGAACCATTCATACCTTGTAATCATTCAAACCCACACATGTGTATCATTCATCATAATCCATGTTAAACATATGGTCAGAGTCAGACCAATCAGATACAGCCTCAAGTTCATCAGGAGTTGTTGTTCTTAATAAATCGAGAAAGACATCAAGAATTTGTTTGGGATTGTTCCTTTGACGGAAATAAAATTCCGCAAAATGTTCGAAGAAATATTGTTTCTTTAACCCTTTCCTTGGTAAACTGGTTTTTAGACTATACCATGAACTCTCAATGTTTTGGGTATAGGCCCCCGAATGTGGATCCACATAGTCGTGTGAGTGATTGACAGTATAGTGTTTGTAGCCATGAACTGAAAGTCCACAGTATGAGGACCAATAGTCTGTATGTACTGTTGTACCTGTTATTACGTATTTTTTAATGATTCGGTGTAGAATTTCTTTAGATCTACCCTTGACCAATGCAACAAACATTCTTCTGCTTTGTCTGCCAATGCCTCCCACAACCCAGTAACCCAATCTTGATCTACTTGATTTTTCACCTGGACCAATTCTTGTCTCGTCAATTTCCACAATTTCATCTCCACCAATTTTCCGTAAATTTTGGAAATAATGTATTTTACATAAATTTCTGAACTTATGATTTAACTTGACGGCAGTATTAGAGGATATGTTACAATGTACTTGAAGAGTACATTGTGTTGGATGAAAAACAAGCTTATATGCAAAAAATCTGAGTAAATCACAAATATCAATTCTCGATTTCTCAAAAATAGTGTCTCTAAAAATAGAAATTCTAGTATTACATTTCCTGTTCAAGTTAACTTTTTTACAAATAAATAGAAAATTGTCTTTACTAATTGAACAATCCTTTAAACAAGAAGGGCAACATAACCCTCTGCGTAACACTTTTTTTTCTATTAAAAACTTGATGAGAATGTTTTTATTATGGCACTTTTCAAGGAATTCATGTATTAGCATGTTGATACAGATGTTATGTGAGTGTTAAGAGTCAATTGTTTTACTTGATATTGTGGAATAATGTGTACTTGATGTTTTTTCACTTTACTCAAAACCGGCACTTGTTGTATCTCCTCATCGGCACCATGCGGTCAAGAAAAATTAATTTCTCTGTGGTCAGTGACTTAATCAATGTCGCTACGGGTATTGAAGCAGTAATTATTGTTATGATCAGAATTTAGCGGGAATTTGTGAAAGTTACAAAGTATACTCACAGGGGCACCCGTGCTCTACAAAAGCCTTGAAAAATTCTGTTTTATCGACCTCAGTCCATAAAACAAACTTGTACAATCCAAATTTTCTAAAAAATTCCAATTATATGGAAGATGATGGAATGAGCGATATTCTTTGTGCTGCTTAATGCGCACCTGTGAATAAGCTCAAGTATTATTGGAGATGCTAAAACTGAATGATTTGCATTTGATAAATTCGATTGTAACATGACCATAACAAACATCAAGCGGTATTATTTGTACTGCTTAATGCGCATGAGTTTCGGAGATGATGAAGGAGCATCAAATTTCAATTTTAGTATCACGCGGTTCTTTTATCTTTTTATAAAAGTATATGGACATTGGACATCATGCATGATGCTCAATCACATCATCTCCTTAGTCCCCCGGCTAATGGTGATCGGTAGAGATTGAGGGAAGAAAAGTAGTGTTTTTCTTAAAGTTTTGCGTTAGTATATATTTTTTAATGAAAAACTTCACAACATTTGAAGAGTGGTCTAAAAAATTGTGATTCGTTATCAGTGAAATGGATCGTGAAGGGTACATCAGGATCGATGGAGATCAGATCGTGCCCAGAGGGTGGGTTGAGAGAGTGCCCATACGATCAATCAGATTGATTATCAATCATGCAATGCATAATCGCATGAATGGAGCATCAGCTAGGATTGAGCTGGAGAGGGTGATAGCTGTGTGCAGAAGAGAGGGGAATTTCTACTTTTGTGAAAAAGTAACATTCCCAACTCAAAATGGTTTTTGAGAAAAAAAGGTAAAACATTGTTTTTTAGAGACCTATGAGTGTTATAATCGGAAATATAAGAAAGAAAACCGTTTATCTATCTATTGCTCATATTACTCTATTTCTTGAAAGTCAAAATTCCCCTGTATTCTACATTTTTTGGAATAATTTTTCTTTTTTATTTCAGATAATATATATATTGTCACGTATTTTTTAATCCACGGTAATTAAACAATCTCGTGAAACTCAAAATTAACTCAGAATATCCAAACCAAATAAATTCAAAACAACGTTAATTGTTGGGTGCCAGGACAACCTTTCCGTCCGAGAAAAACAAACAAAGAAATTATCAAAATTTAATCCCAGGTGAATGTCCGACTAGTCAGTAACAAAAGGATTCCGAAATCCTAATGGCCGCAGAGGCGGCTGGGTTCAATAACTCACCTATAATGTATTGAAGAGGAATACGGATTTCTGAATGAAATAAAACCAAATTTTGTTTTGTAATTATAATTGCGAGCGATATCTCTTTCACCTTTGCTCTTTTCTAAAAATAATATTACAATAATAATAAAAAACAAAAATTTTGTTACTGAATTTAAATTTCGTTGAACAATTTTATGTTTGTTTTTACTGTCGGAAAATTAACACAATTTAATCGTTCATGATTCGATACAGTTTTATTTATCCAAACACAAAAAAAAATAATAATCAAAACCAATTCAAAAGTCCCGACAAATTTTCACGAACACGACACAACAGTAATTGACAACACAATTTAAATTATCGTTAAAAAAAATAGTCGAGATTTAAAAGTCAAAATTTGAATTAATTCTGATTCCTGCGACAAGTACCTTAAGGCTTCACAGTCACATGGACGATTGGCGTCCCTTAAAATGCAGCTTTATTATTTCAAGCGATAAAATTTTTAAATGATAGAAAAATAAAAAAAATTGAAAAAATAAATTAGACGACAATCAATCGTCGTTAATGAAATAAAACAGAAATTAATGATAATAATAAGAAAAATTATGGTCACTAAAAAAAAAAATTATCACTGAAACTTCAAATGCCGATCATTTATTTTTCAGAAAAAAAATTAATTAGATCACAAAATTATCCAATAAATTTCCCGACAATATTTTTCCGAGAAACCAAAATAAACAAAATTAAGTTGACGAGGAACGAGAAAACATTAAACCATTCGTTTTTTTAAATTTAATTTCGCGAATGAAAAAAAAACAATAACGCCACGGAAAATCCAGCAATGGCGGCTACCGGCGTCGTAACGACGCTCACAAAAGAAGAGAAAAAAAAGTGTCAAATAAATGTTGCCGAGAATAAACACACGCTTACCGAAGCGTTGTTGATGTTAGCCTCAAAATTTCGTAGCTCTCAACTTCCGTCCAGTCTCCGGTAAATCTCCAAAAATCCTCGATAAATTCAACTCCTCAAAATTCCAATTGCAACGATAATTATTGCTAGCTGCAACGGTATTTAATATAATTTTCTTACAGCGAAAATCACGTCTGTACAATTTGCCACCAAAACAGAAAGTGAGGAAAGTCGCCGGCGTGCGTCGAAAATTAGACCACAGGTGGCTCTTCCCAAATTAATTAACCAATGACGTTAATTCTATTCTTTTATCGCCGGTCTTATTTTGGTTTATATCCGGTAATTAAATTTATGATAAAAGAATAAGTCTTAAAATCTAACGTCGAAAATTTCGACATAATTTTCCATAATCGTGATTCAATCAATATTTGTGGCAATTAATTATTATCAATTAATTGTAGTTCCCAGACGTCCTTGATTTCCTCCAATTTCTTCCAAAAATTTCCACCAATAGGGTTGAAGAATTCAACGGCATTGATTTCCGGATTGATTGGTTAACTGCATCGGTAATTTAATTGAGCAGTCTCCTATTATTCCCCTCCGTCTGCTGGCGCCTCCTTCCATCGTGAAGAGAAACTCCGGCAAGAGTGGTGTGACGTGACATTTTAGCTTAAGTATACCACAGCTGCCCCTAAAATAAAATTTATTGTACTCGTTTTATTGGAACTTTTTCTATATGTTTTGGTTGTCTAGGGGTCAGTAACTCGGCGCGAGGTCAAAACAACATCCTAATTAAAATTTTGAAAAAATTACAACCCACTTTTTCCTGGGAAGTATAACCCATATAAACGAAAAAACCAAAAGTTACAAAATTGAGATTATCACCACGTTTTGCATTACCCGAGGCCACGACGGGGACGTAGTGGTGCATAGGCCTCAAAAGAACCTACACAACCAACCCTAATGCGACACACGGGATTTTGATGAAGAATTTTTTTTTTTTTTTTTTTATTGACAAACAGCCTCCGCTCACCTTCTTTGAGCTGCAAAAATTTAATTTTACTTTTTCTGGAAACAAATACATAGAGCATAAAAATGCGTACTTTGTTAACCCATGTCAATAATATGCATGCTTCGCGTGGAATAATATCAACCGTTAATTTTAACCATTAAATTCAAAAAAAAATTTAATTAATTTGAAACCATTTATAATTTTAATACGGATTTTAGAAAATTTCGAAAATACTCATCTGGAATAGAAAATCCAACGGTATTTAGTGGAGACACTACACTCTTTTCTTCATCAAGAAGAACAAAACAAAGTTAACAACCAAGTAACACCAGAAAACTCACTGGACATGAAGAAGGCTCAAATGGTTTGCAATGCCAAAGTTGCCCCACTCCAATGCCACTGGTCTCTGTCTTACCAATGTAAATGTCTAATGCACACTTTATTACGCAAAAATAATCGATAGTTTTCGCTCGTTGCTTCATCCCGCACACCGCGTCCCCTCTCCCTCAACAATTCAAAACATTGAAATAAATGGATATTTCAGACTCTATTTTTCCTGTGATAAATTATAATTTCAAACTATTTTGAATTTAATATGAATGTGTATATTGTAAATTATAGAAATTAATAGCAAAAAATTAAAAATTCTTGGAAAAATTCATGAATACCTGATTTTTTGGAAGGTACACCTGTAGTATACAAAAGCCGACATTTTTCCCTTCAACAAAAAAATGCCGACACCTTCGTCCCTTCCCACCCTCTATGAATCTAAAACTGAACCTCCCCCGCAGGAGCTAAAAATGGGTGCCAGTTGGTCTAATTAGGCGGGATCAACACCGCAATTTACTCCAGCCAAGGAATTAAAATACCTTAACCTAACTACCCTTAAACGTAACTAAAACCCAAAACGTAATGCGAAGCCTAAAACCTAAACTTAAGAGGGTGGAAGGGTACGGAACAGCCTCTCAGTAGCTCAGCACTCGGTTGTGGAGAGAGGGGTGGATTCGGTGGGGAAGATGGGACAATCGGGTAAACTTAGAATAGAACACAAATATTCCTTACGTGTTCCACTATTGAACTCAAACGAGCGTATATATATCCAAGAAGGGGCTTAATGATAATGATAATAGTCAAATCACAGAAATAGCAATAAGGAGGGCACATGTCCCTTGATCCGCGTCATTGATCCTCCTTGCGCTGAGGATGGTCTCCTAACCACGGTATTTGAGGGCACACCACTCTAGGGGTGGTTGCGTCAGCGGGCTCTCCCATGACGTCCTTCCTTCATCGGGGACAACCCCGACTCTCACGAGACCGCGGAGGAGTCCCGTATTCACTTTGGGAGTTGGTTTGGGTAAAAGATATCCGCCACGCCCTCGGCCAAGACAATTCCGCCCCAATCACCTAAGAAATCAATCAGTTTTCCCCGATGGTGATTGAGGGTCGGTTTTGGGCAAAAGATACTCGAGCATCACTCGACAACTAGGGGTGTGCCCCAAATCCCGCGAAAAATCCAATGGATTCTCCGAGAGGGGTTTGGGGGGGGGGGTGGTTTTTTTGGACAACAGATATCCGAGTCCCCTGGGGTGCGATTCTCAGGGCATATAGCGGAAGTGTGGAAGGTGAGTTGACAGTCAGACCAGCAGAGGGCTACAAATGATCTGATTTAATAGTGAGTATGCGACTCATTGAATTATGGTACGTCGCGAGCTTGTTGAATTGTTGCAAAATAATACTTGCAGGTGAAACATATGAATAAACAATTTATTACAGTATCTTAATTAGACGAATGTGTTGAGAGATTGTTAGTCAATCGCTTATTGCGCTTAAAACACACGTGTTTTGGTGTATATAACGATTAATTCATGAATTTCGTTCGAAATTCATTTTTCGCAAATTCATATAATTTCTTCAAGAAATAGTGAATGAAAAAGATAATTGCATAGGGAGAATGTCTAAATATGATTATTGGCATTTTTTTTATCTCCGTTTCATGGGATATGGCCAAGGAAGGACTCCAAATACGGGAATTACACACGTGGCATTAGTGCTCCAAAGTGATTGCCACAAATGGAGCAACAGTGTACATATTCTCCCATTTCATCAAGATTTGACAGTATAACCTGAAGGATTCTATTGAGTTTCGAGATGTGCCAAATTGTATGTTGATCAATTACTCAACAGACATCCGTTGAACACAAAAGCGGATTCTCTTCATACATGCAAGTATTATTGCTCCAAAAACATATATCGTCGCCTTACAATCAAAGTAACGTAAGTTCCATGTATAAACATAGTACTTACGCCCCTTTAATCCTGAGATAATGATATGTTTCTGGCCTAGATATTTATTATACAGTTTTTTTTAAGAGATATTCTTACAGTTAGATAAATTTGGCATTTCTGAAGACCACCGGGAATTTCCCCGAAGATTAATGCCCATTGATCAGTTGCAGTGGCTTCGTAGTATTCAAATATGAAATTAGACTACTCATTTGCAGGAGAAGAATGTAGAAATTTCAATGAAGCAGCATTTAAGGTGAGTTCTCTACTTTCCAGTTATGTTTCGATAATCATCATCAAAATGGAATTGCCTACCTAGTCCATTTAACGTTGTTAATTAAGCTAAAATTATGAATCTCAAATAGGAATGTGTCGCTGAGAATAATATATTATAATTCGTGTGAACTTAGATTGTCAATATCGGCGATTACTCTCACAATTAATTCGTTTAATTCTCAATGGCATATTGGGTTATAACAATTGATGAAAAAACTTTTTTTTTAAACCTTTACATGAGATGAGCATGGTGTACTAAAAATTTTCTTAGATCCATATAGGCACCTGCGGTAATGGACAACTGAAGTCCTGGAGTCCTGAACCAGTTGGGCGATTCAAGTACTCTAGATGTTGTTGAGAATGTTTTTGTGGAAAGTGTAAGGAATAGATGATAATATTACATTTTATTGGAATTTCATGTAATTTTTGTTATTTTTCAATCATGAACCTAGTTTTTCGATTCAAAAATAAAACAGATTCTGTATACTTGTACTCAATTCTGCTCGTAGAAAAAAAAATTTGATAAAGTTGTTAAATAATCTTGTTTTTTCTAAATAAGTATTTCTGGTTCCAATTATTTTATGGTTGGATTAATCCCTGTTAAGTACAAATTAAAACCATTCGGAATTTCTCTCATCGATGATAATTCTTCAAAGGATGAATGAGAGCGATGCTTGTAATTGAGTTTTCCAAAGAGTTGAGGATTTATTTATTGTTTAAAGGAATTTATGAGCATGATATTCTTGGGGAATGGGTCTGCTTCAAACTTAATACGCACAAAGCTTGCTACAATAATCGAGTCCTCTGCGATTCTTGTAATAACGCAAATAAAAAAAAACCTTCCATATGTAGCTCATCATGTTTTAGAGTAACCTTTGGAAAATAATTCCAAACTGAAACTATCGGCCTAGATCTGATAATTATTGTTGGAAAACTATCTTCCTTTCCTCTTACTGCCTCATGTATATATTGTAGTTATTAATCCTCTAAAACTGTTATTCAGAAGGTTCGAGAATCAGGATCAGTACAAAACCTCCATTTTTAGTAACCTCCTTAATAGTCCGATTGAACGACGCTGAGATTATCGATTCTTCCACAATGAATCCTGTAAAAATAACCGGTGACAGTCCGTTGTACTCATTTAATTCCAATTTATCATAATTCAAATTTTCATATATATAATAATGAAGCCTGTACTATGAAAAATCTGAAAAGTCATAGTAGAAAAAAAGGATAACTGAAATGAAGGTTATCACGTTTTAATCCAATTCCTTTTGTTCCAGAAATTTATTAGAAAAACTGGATGACACGCAGCTTGATACACTTATTGAGCAACTTTTTAAGGCAGCCGAAAAGACGTAAACTGAACAAAAACAATTCAATAATCAAAGGTTAAACATTTCCAATTGATATTTTTTATTAATCACTTTTTGGAAAACGTCATAATCTAATGAAAATACAAAAAATAGGATCAAAACTTTTTCTTAGACCGAATTTTGTTTCACAACAGAGGCGATTGTAAAGAATATTGAGACTTCCTTAATTCTCTGAATTTCCATCAAAAAGGGATTTCGCATAAATATCAATTTGAACTGTTTAAGCAATTCATTACTGAATTCTTTTTTTTCAATTTTGTTCAGTACGAATGCTTGATTAACTATGAAATTCGTTTCAGAAACACCAGAGCTCAGTTCTTTTCAGAAGCTGAATTCAACTGCATTGTCGACTTCATGCTTGATCACAAGCAATTTGCTCGTAATCAGGATATTGGACCACGTTCTGCTGCATTAAGTGGTAGGTTATGGTTGCAGTGAGTATTTTAACTGGACTTTTTTATATTACTATGAATCAATCAGTGCTAAGAAAGAATCTTTCATGTTTGAAGGTTGACGAAGGACGTTAGTGATCGAGGAGTACAGAGAACAGTTACTCAAGTGATAAATGTAACTTTGAATTGTTTTTCAGTAAAGATAAATTCATAGGTATATCGTGAATTTTAACATTCAAGCTATTTTAGGCATGGTGTAAATTGAAAAAGAAATGTCGAGATGAACAATGTGCTATTGCAACCGCTCATAGAACGACTGGGAACTCGAAAAAAGCAGATGAAATGTCCACCATATCCAAGAAAGTTCTTACAGTTATAGGAGATCAAGGTGGACAGCCATTACCTCGTGGCAAGGCTGGAACTAGTATTCTAAAGAGGAAGATGGATGCTCATTCCAATTCAAGTACAAAGGAAAACGAATCTCAAGAACCAGCTACAAGTGCCAAGACTGCCAAACAGAAAAGTAAATTGCTCTACCAATAATGTATATTGTATAATAATGAAACTCAAGTCTTCAATTATTTCATTCTAGGATTCAACAAATCTTTGGACCAAAAGGCAGCAGCTCGGGATTAGTACCGAGCTCAACTTCATATTGATACTGCAAAAACTAATCGAGAATTAGAGGTAGGCATCTGCTTCAAGTGATTTAGTGGAATTAACGGGCTGGAAAATATATATCAGCCAATCTGATTCAACAACAAACATGATGCTATTTATATGGTTAATTTTACAGGTGTCCAACATCTGGAGACATCAAATGGTATTGCAATTGGCAGGCATTCGTCAAGCATTGGAGGTATTTTATATATGTCACTACAGTCAAAATTCCATTAAAGAAAACTTTTTTCATTGACATTATTGTGTACAGGTCGGTAATGAATTGCGGAGACAAGAAATTGAGTACATTCGTGGAGCCGGTGATGAGAAACTTTTTTCAGCAGAAGTAATTTATGAATAGGTTCAGTTTTTTCCTACTCTCTACTCATTGTTGGTGATTTATTTCTAGATGGACATGGACATGCGATAGAGAGGAAAATAAGTAAGTCATTAGACATGTTCATAATTGTCCAATTCCAATTATTATGACTGTGGCTGAACTGTTATTAAATGATTATATGTTTCTTTCAAATAACAATTCATTAGGCAATTCGAGGGAGGAGAAGGAAATTGGAATGATTTCCAAGCTTCTGTTAGTGCTCATGAGCCCATCAATCAGCCTGAGGAACCGTTAGATAATGAAGACTATGAAGACTATGTATATATAAGGTATGCAAAATGATTTATTGATAATAACCTCCATCGTCGAGAATTTCCATGTCACAAATTTAGTTATTAGCGAAATATTGTTGAATTATATTTCCACGTATGAGCTGTCCTCTCCTTAAGACGTTCCCTCCCACATTGTTGACATCATCAGCATCAAAATGATTTTCATCTTCAGGCATGTCGTCATTAAAGTCATTTTCGTCCTCACTATCATCTTCACTTTCATAATCAGCATTTTCTTCTCTACAACAAGATAGAATACATTCAATTCATAGACAATCCCCTTATCGAACTTCATTTCCATACCTGTAAGCAATCAACAAATTGTGTAAGTTGGCACATGCTCTGAAAAACAGAATCACTTTTAGAGGATCATACAATAGAGTGCGGCTTTTGTGGAGACATTTCCATTTTCCTTTCAGCATCCCAAATACTCGCTCAATTATGGATCGAGTATGGGGAAATCTCTCATTGTATGCCGCTTCTGGTGTATTATCCTCAGCATTGAGGAAAGGCGTCAAGATACACGGCTCCAGAGGATAACCAGAATCACCTAAAAATTGTTTTCGTTACAGCTGCGAAGATGGACAAGATGCTCAAAATTAAAAGTACATAGGATCATCTGGAGGTCTCGGCAAAAGCAGAGTTTCCAAATTCAATATCTTCGTAAAGGAAATACATGTGCATTAGTAGAGGAAATAAGACAAGAAAATATTGACAACATAAATAATAAAGTTTTTTACCAATTATATAATAGTGTCTCCCTTCTTGATTAATGTATCCATTCATGATTTCTCTCACTTCTGTATTGCTCCAAATTCTGGCATCACGCGTAGCTCCCGGATAACCGTCAATTGAAGTTATACGAGACCTATCGTCACACGTGACTTGGACATTCATCGAATAGTATCGATTGTGGTTCAAATAATTCCATTCTTGGTCGATGGGACCTCTCAAAGCGACGTGAGTGCAATCTATTGCTCCAATTACTCCAGGAAATCCAATATGTTCTTGAAATCTGTGAATTTTAAAATTTTTTGATTCTAATAACAAAGAGAATATGATAATGCAACTTACGCCTCTGAAATTTGCTGGGGTTCTTCAGGAGCAGATGGGAATTCTATCCATTCTGCATCTAAGGTTAAGATGGCTTCGGTGACAAGTCCTATCACACGACTCACGGTTGTTTGTGAAAAACTTGCGTAGGAAGCGTCGCCAATGTTTTCCTGAAAACTGCCAGTTGCGTAGAACCGCAAAGTGCTCAGGATCTGAAAAAAATCTCATGAACTAATTGCAAAAGAGTAATTGATTTTTTTTAATATACTTGATTGTTTTTAGGAATTTCACACGTAACGCCTTCATTAGGAAGGTGAGGAGCAATCTCGTTGCATAACCATCGAGCTAGTGCTTTCGGAATCCTGAAATAATGATCGAATTAATGATGCTACGTCTCGCTACTTTGAATATACACTATGACTGCAAGTGCATAGAAAGCATATTTTCACCTGAATTTTTTAGCGAATTTTGCATCACTCAAGGTGTCAAATGGAGAAGACAATTCGCGAATCAATTGATTACGCCTTCGCTTTTCTGCAAACACCCTCTTCTCATCATCTTCAATTTCTTCTTCCTCCAAAATATCCATTTCGGCCAAAATTGCTGCCGCATTCATTATTCATTCAATTACAGTTCTTGGAGGTTGTAAATTAGGGGTATATTTTTTTCCAATAAAATCACAGCACTTGAAATAGAAATAAATCGCACAACTAAAACAGTGTAAAAATGTTATTGAGAAATTCAAGATGTTTGCAACACTTTCACAATCAAAAACAATTCAAATACGATCGTGTATTTCAATGAGTCGCATACTCATTGTTGAATCGGATCATCTGTAGCCCTCTGCTGGTCTGACTGTCAACTCACCTTCCACACTTCCGCTATATGCCCTGAGAATCGCACCCCTGTAGCAATTGATATCGCCCCAACTCATGGGGAAAACCCCAGGGATTCAGCCCTATCTGAGCTGGGGTGGTTTTCGGACAAAAGGTATCCGAGCCCCATCCGACAATTAATATCTTTCCCCAAATCACAGAGAAAATCCAAGGGATTCGGCCCTATGTGATTTGGGGGTGGTTTTCGGACAATAGATATCCGAGCCCCATCCGACAATTAATTACACTCCTGAGTTAGGCCCAGGGGGAGTTGCGAGGAGTCATTTATGGTGGGGTGCAAAGTTGGACTGACGCCAACGGCCTAACACCCCCACACAATAATAGACTCGTCCATTCTCGACGCTATCTGAAATTTCGCGGGAAACGATAAGAAAACCGGGAAAAATACACGCGAGCACAGCACAACCCCGTGGAGGATTGTTCTCGAGACGTGAGGATTAATTCGACAATTTATTAAATAATTCTCCCGCAAGAATTAATAGTTTGTCTCGAGAGAAAGAGATTTATTTAATTGACCGCGTGGCCATAAAAGAAAAACGACTCACTTTTGGGGTTTTCCCCTGAAGTTCGTGAATTGGGGTTAATCTCCTTCTTTCCGCTCCTCTCCTCGTCTCTGTCCTCTCGTGTCATCCTCTCGATGTGTTGGGGTTGCTCAGGGGTTGTGAGAGAGCTCCTGGGGTAACTCCAACACTTGCACTAATTATCGTCTGTTCTTTTTCCCACTCTGCACGAGTTTTACACAAGCACTTTTGCACTCGTTGTGCTCTACGCGATGGGCGGGACGCAACTGGTTTCACTTTGCCGTGTGTGAGAACATGGCGGCGTGTCCGATTGAGGCGATGCATGCGCGCTCTGCTGCTGTTGTTTAGAAACAGAGTGGCACGAGAATCGGCCCAACTGTAGCCCGCGAATATTTGAATGGGAGAAAGAATTGAAATTCTTTCCCCATACAAATGAGTTGGGGTTTTCACCCGACGGAATTATTGGATTCTGTCGCAGTGGGAATATTCAAGGCGAAAAAGAAATAAAAAAAAATCAGTTTGAATAAATATAAAAAAAAATCATTTCTCGTTTCTTGGACCCTCCGTTCTGGTGGATAAATAAGGAAAATAATACAAAATTTCAACGCGATACCGGTCTAAACAAATTACATATTGTAGCGCAAATATGGCGTTACAATATATATGGATCTTCATACATTCATGTAAAATATTTTTTTTATCAACTAAAAATTGAACTTTTCAAGGAAGGTTATATTTTTGAAAAATTATTAAGTGATTTTCTCATCAAATGAAAAAATATATACAGTTCTGAAGAAAATATAATTTTCTTTTTAATAATATAATTTTTCTTTTTTATTTCAGATAATATATATATATTGTGACGAGCGATAAGATTATGGGGGGAACAAACGCCAAAAGGCGAAGAAGAGTAGAGAGTAGGAAGAGTAGGGAGTGGGCAGAGTAGGGAAAGTGGCTGTGCGAAGGCGGGAGTTAGGAACGGGTATATAAGGAGCCTGTAGCGCTGTGCACAGACACTTGCCCTCAGCCAACGGTTGAAGAAGTCCGAGGCAGCCCCCAGAGCCCGAGAGAGCAACGGTGCAAACCCGCGCAGACCAACGGCGAATCCTTATACACGACGGTGCAAACCCGAGTAATTCTCCTCCTACACAACGGTGCAAACCCGAGTGATTCTCCTCCTACACTACGGTGCAAACCCATGTGATTCTCCTTATACACAACGGTGCAAACCCACGTGACTCCCCTTATACACGACGGTGCAAACCCGAGTGACGACACGACGGTGCAAACCCGAGTGAAAGCGACGAGTTTCGCCTCCGAGCGGCGCAATACTAATAAGATAATAATAAGACGGGTTTTGTAGAAACGAGCGAGACGATCCGGGAGAGGAGAAGTGAGAGGACTAGGAACAGACGGCAGCGCTAAAGGGAACGAGGATTAGCCACAACCAAATAATAATAAGAACCCTGTAACAAGGATGAATGCTCTTTGAAACAAATAAAACTGTTATTTTCTTGAATAAACCATAATAATTAAAATATAACTGCGTCATTGTTAATTGTTCTAATATAAGTTTCTCTCTGGTTCGTGGACATAGCCCCCTTCACTCTTAATTAGTAAGGTCACTTGGTGACCCGTTACAACTTGGTGCCCAACGTAAAGCCCGAACAGAGAGAGACAATTAGAGTAATTAATAATGGGAAGGAAAAAAAGCACCGAAGAGACAAGCACCTCGCAGGAGGAAATATCCGAAAAATTGGACCAACTCCCGTACGGAAGAACGATATATTGGAAAAATATATCTGAGCATATATGAAAATATGTGGCCATATATAGTGCCGAAATTATACATAAGTATAAATATATTTTCAACATATAATATAATTGTATGTTTTGATAATATATTGAGTCATACATTGAGTATCATATATTCTTTTACATTTATCGTTATATATGAATGATTATATATCTGCTATGCATATCAGCTTAGCAACTGAAGTACGTAATTCTATTGAAAGCACGTTCTCTTCAGAGTTCTGAAAAATAAATGAACATCTAAACATCATTGTGTTAGTGTTAGCTGAATTACAAAACTATTTAACTGATTCTGTGGATTAAGGAGGTGTATAAAGAGAGAAAGAAATTTGCTTTAGTTAAATGGATTAGTGGAGGGAATAACAATCAATGTACGCCTGGTATTCCTGTTGAATGGATACGAGATTTTGATTATGAGAATTTTAATATCAATCGTGAAGATAATGACATTTCTTACGTTGTTGACTGGCGTGGAAGCAAAAAAGGGAAACAGCCACAGTCGAGATGGAAGTGCTAAGATGCTCAAGTGATCATGGTATCATGTGGAATTACAATGTGGTCATGCTCGTAAATCTTGAAGAAATGAATTTAAAACAGAAAAACATGTACTGCCAATTTTTAGTAAAAATAAAAACTAATTTGCTTGTTTCATAAAATATACACTAGCGGAAAAAATTAAAGGATCAAAAAAAAATTCCAAATTTTTAGTGGTTTTTCAAATAGCCGTATCTTTCTCAAAAATGATCCTATCGGATAAAAAACAAACAGTTTGAAGCTTGAAGTCTCTAGTTTTGAAATCTTGAGACGAAAATTTTTTTCAAGTCATGTGCATTGCGCTATTCTAACGAGTACAGTGAAAAATTTTGTTTCGAAATTTATTGATTTGTTTTTTTCCATCTGCGGACTTGGGAAAAATTTTCCCAGCTCAACCACCATATGGGCCGGATAGGTTGTTCATTCAGCTTCAATTTGGTTTTTTTTTACCTTGATTCGACCATTTTTCGCTGAGATATCGGACTTTGAATGAAAAAAGATCATTTTGTCTTTGATCGTCGATATCTCAGCAACCAATGATTGCACAAAAAATTCACGGTGGGTTTTGAAAAGCTGAATAAATTCTCTACAAGGACAAGCCATTTCTTTCCCGGGAAAATTTTTTTTTACATCTTTTACATGAAGTTGAAAAAACGAGACAAAAAAGGCTTTTGGTGAATTTTTGAAACATCCCACTTTTAATCTGAAATATTGAGAGAACCACCCATGTTAAGTATGCCTTTTTCAGTTCAAGATACCCACAAAAACCCTACAAAGTTTCAATTCAATCCACCCAGCCGTTTTTTTGTTTTATTCGATTGAATTTTTGAAAAAAATTAAAGGATCACCTTTCTTGCTCTTAAAAGCTCAAAATCATTAACAAAATGAAAAAAAAACAGAATTTCTCAGGTTTTTGCACATTTTTATTGCAAACAGCGGTTGAATTAAAAAAAAAAGAATTTCTCATGTTTTTCCACATTTTCATTGCGAACAGCGTTTGAATTTTTGAAAACAAAACATCGAATCTTGATAAAAAAAAATTATTTTTTAGAATAACTTTACGAAATTTTGTGTGTGTGTGCGTGTGTGCGTGGGGGGTTCTTCAGGAGAAATGAGACCCAGTGGCTCGTCCGTTCCACCGTATTTAATGACTCCAAACTCATTCTCCGAAGAGTGTGTGTGTGTTCATGTCCGTCCTCTGAAAGTTCGGTTGTCCACTGGCCTGCCTGTTCTGAGGACGATAAATCCGTTCAATAACGAGTATTGCCACCCCTGTTCTCAATAACGGCTCTCAAACGTTCAGTCATGTTGATGCAGCGGGTAATCTTAGGCTGCGGAATGGTGTTCCAAATTCGCTGCAGTGCGCGCTCTAACGCGGTCAAGTTCTGCAAATTTGGATACTCTCTGCGTAACCGACGGCCCATTATATCCCAAACATGCTCCATGGGGTTGAGGTCTGGACTTCTTACTGGGTGTCGCAACAATGTGATGTTGTGTCGTTCAAAGAAGCGCCTGGTGACATTGGCCGTGTGTGAACGTGCGTTATCTTGCATTAACACGAACGACCTCAGATGTTGTCGTCTGGGCAGAACAATTGGTCGTAAAATTTGGTCAATATAGCGCCTAGCCGTTAAATTTTGGCGCACAATCACCAAACGTGTTCTCCAATTTCGCGAAACGCCACCCCACACCATGACTGATCCACCGCCGTAGGCCACAACCGGGCGGACGCAGTTCTGACGATAACGTTCTCCACGACGGCGCCAAACAAGGGGACGTCGGTCGCTACCATGGAGATTGAAACGGGATTCGTCGGTGAATAAAACATTTCCCCATTGCCTCAAAGTCCAGTTTCGATGCGCGTTAGCATACGCTAAGCGAGCTTGGCGATGTCTCGCTGTCAACATGGGTACACGATTAGGGTGTCGTGCACGTAACCCAGCTTCATGAAGACGGTTGATGACCGTTCGGGAGGAAATGTTCCGCACTTGATGTCGTTGTCGGTGTCGCTGTTGTTGTTGCTGTTGAATCCGACGTGGAAAGTTTCGTGCCACAATGTTAGCATTGACGAAAGGGTCACGTCGAACTTGTCGAACAATTGCCCGATCATCGCGACGATTAGTGACACGATGACGACCTTGTCCGGGACGACGATTGTATCCGTTCGTCTCCTGGTATCTGGCATAAGCACGAGATACGACGGATTGACTTACACCCATTCGGATGGCCACTGCACGTTGACTGTGACCCTCTCCAATAAGAGTCACTAAACGGGCAATTTCCACCTCCGATAAATGCCGCCTTACCATGAGAAATCAAAAATGATTTTCAATTTTTACGAAAAACAAGATTCTCGAATTTTTTTACGGCAAAGGGAGGAGTTTTGAAAAAAACTGTTTTGTTAAGTGTTTTGTTAAGAGCTCACAGAAAGTATAGAGAATTAATCTCAAAAAATCGTGTGAATCCAAGTCGGAATTCAATTGGGGGTATCAACTTTTTTTCCAATTTAATTAAAAAGTGATCACCAAAATGACGGAATTCAGCAACAGAACGGCATTAAAAATGATTAGACGTTGTTCTCTTCAATTCCCTGGAGTGATTCGGAAAAAAAATTTTCGAAAAAAATTAATTTTTTTTTCAAAAAATTTGTTCTTTTCAAAATGCAAACGCTGTTCACAATGAAAATGTGAAAAACATGAGAAATTCTTTTTTTTTTTTTTTAATTCAAACGCTGTTCACAATAAAAATGGCAAAAAACCTGAGAAATTCTGGTTTTTTGTCATTTTGTTAATGATTTTGAGCTTTTAAAAGCAAAAAAGGTGATCCTTTAATTTTTTTCAAAAATTCAATCGAATAAAACAAAAAAACGGCTGGGTGGATTGAATTGAAACTTTGTAGGGTTTTTGTGGGTATATTGAACTGTAAAAGGCACACTTAACATGGGTGGTTCTCTCAATATTTCTGATTAAAAGCTGAATGTTTCAAAAATTCATCAAAAGCCTTTTTTGTCTCGTTTTCTCAACTTCATATAAAAGATGTAAAAAAAAATTTTCCCGGAAGAAAAATGGGTTATCCTGGTAGAGAATTTATTCAGCTTTTCAAAACCCACCGTGAATTTTCTGTGCGATCATTGGTTGCTGAGATATCGACGATCAAAGACAAAATGATCTTTTTTCATTCAAAGTCCGATATCTCAGCGAAAAATGGTCGAATCAAAGTAAAAAAAGAAACAAATTGAAGCTGAATGAACAACCTATCCGGCCCATATGGTGGTTGAGCTGGGAAAATTTTTCCCAAGTCCGTAGACAAAAGAAAAACAAATCAAAAAATTTCGAAAAAAAAATTTTCACTGTACTCGTTAGAATAGCGCAATGCACATGACTTGAAAAAAATTTTCGTCTCAAGATCTCAAAACTAGAGACTTCAAGCTTCAAAATGTTTTTTTTTTATTCCGATATGATCATTTTTGAGAAAGATACGGATATTTGAAAAACCACTAAAAATTTGGAATTTTTTTTTTAACCCTTCAATTTTTTCCGCTAGTGTATTTGAATTTGTCGCATTTAAAAAATATTAAATCCATATACTGCCATTATAATCACAGTATATAAATTACATATATTTATTGGTCCTATTCAAAGTTATATATAACTCATATATTTTTGAATTTACTAATTATCAATAAAATGCCATATATTGCTATTTAAATATGAAAATATATTACTCCCCGGACGAATATTTGTATATAAATTCATATATTCATCAATGTATGATTTAATATATGATAATACAATTATTATATATTTCTGAATATATTTTCTCCATATATCGTTTTTTCGTACGGGCTATTAAGAAAAATGAACGAAATAAGAAACAACGAACCATCACGACACTTACCAACGATCAGATTCATACAAGAAGAAATCCAGAGACTGGATACAGGGATAAAAGTTCAAGAAGCGACCCTAAGGCAACTAAGGCAGGCGATACCAAATGGCAACAGCCGCTTGAACGAAATGAAACTTCCAACATTCGATCCAAAGAAAGGCCACCGAAATTCCTACGTGACCTACGAAATTACCTCGATGCGACAGGACCATTCAACACTCAGCAATTACACACCGCCATTAACACGGGCCTAAAGAATGCAGCAAACGAGTGGTGGGACAAGGCCCAAGAATACGTAGAGGATTGGGGAGAATTCAAAAAATCTTTCCTCGGGAGATTCCGGAGTACAGGAGTCCAGAGAAAAATAAAAAGAAACCTGTATACCGGCCGATATAACTGGGACGGGGAGCTATCACGAGTAGAGTACGCTACGAGAATATTCAATAACGCCAGAGATCTGGGCATGGAAGAAGAAGGAATAATTACCGCTATAGACGAACACTTTGACCGAGAAACGTCAAACGCCATCTGGGGATGGAGAGTCCAAACATTAGAAGAATTATTGCAAACGCTCGAGAGCCGACAACCGTCGAATCGGTACAAGCGGCACGCGAGCCGTACCAGCGAATACGACCAACAATCCCAATAATAACCCGAGAAATCGAGGACAAACCAACGGTAACCAACAAGCCATCTACATCCAAACAGGGAAATTAAAAACCGTTACTGTGGAAGAGATAAAAAACCCGGTATCACACACAGGAACGGTAAACCAAGGAAACAATTCGGAAAACATAAGAGAAGATTTACTCTACGAAGAGACACAAGAGGTAGATAAAAAGGATGAGCTGCGATATCCCGAAATACAGATAACGTTGGGAGAAACAAGGACGAAAGCAGTAATAGATTCAGGAAGCCAAATAACCTGCGTATCGGAAGAATTCTACGATATCAACAGAGAAAATTCAAAGAAATAACCAACCTTACCCATAACAGGGCTCAAAATAGTCGGGACATTGAGAGGGAAAACGAGTAAAATCAACAAACAAATAATGGCAACAATACAAATAGGTGGGCTGAAAACTACCGTGATCTACCTTGTCATCCCAGGATTAATCAGAAACTGCATTATCGGCATGGATACACTCAAGGAACTGAAAGCCAAAATTGATGTGGAAAATGGAGTAGTTTTTCTGAAAAAGAACGAAACAGTGTGGTCATTACCGATTGGGTGAAAAGAAAGAAAGAAGAAAGAAATGACAAATTTGAGTGAACATGCATTGGAACAAGACATTGCAAAAATTACAAAGAAGTGGGAGGAAAAAGGAATACGATGTATTGAAAATACGGAAGATAAAACAGAAGGAAACAAAGAAAAAGACAATACAAGAATAACAGGCGATCAAATCAATAATATGGTAGAAAAATCCTAAGAATTTGACGTGAATCAAAGAGAAAGGTTGAGAGAAATTCTCGTAAAACATAGAAAAATTTCTGACAAAAAACCAGGAAACATTCAGGTTTATGAGCACGAACTTATAGCAAGAGAAGGTAAAATGACAAAGCCTAAAACATACCCGATACCCATGAAAACAAAGCCGTAGATGACGCAATCGAGAAAATGATGGCGCAAAATATAATATGAAGATCCAGCAGCACGTACATAAACCCAATATTACCAATAATAAAAAAAAATAGAGCAGTGAGGCTATGTCTAAACATAGCCTCATCTAAACATACCTCGCATCTAAATGCGAGAGAATTGCATAAAATATTAGAAGATGACCCTGAAAAACCACCGGATATCTAAGAGGTATTCCAACGCTGTACCGGGGTAAAAGTCATGACAACAATCGACCTAACGGCAAGTTACTGGCAAATCCCACTCACTGAGGAATCGAAGAAGTACACAGCATTTTAATACAGAGGAAAGTGTTATGAATTTGATTACACACCATTCGGGATAAAAACCAGCAACGCTAGCCTACTGAGAGGACTTGACATAGCTCTGTACGGGATAGGAGATTTCTTCTTGAATTTCGTGGATGACTTCATCATCATATCAAGAGACATCGAGGAACATTTGAACCACCTAGAAACACTATTTAAAAGATTCGAAGAAAAAAACATAACTATCAACGCCAAGAAAATGCAGCTGTTTAAAGAAGAAGTAGAATTCTTAGGACAAATACTAAGCAAAGAAGGGATAAAACCAGACCCCAAAAAACTCAAGGAGATCACCGACTTCCCAGAACCAAAAAACATAAAACAGCTGAGGGGCTTCCTTGGTTTAGTGGGGTTCTGCACTAAATTCCCGAAACAATACGCTGAGGTGGCAAATCCATTATACGAGTTATTGAGAAGAGAGGTGAAATGGGAATGGACAGCACCCCAACAAGAGGCGTTCACAAAAGTAAAAGAATTATTCAAAGACCAAGTGATGCTGTATCACCCCGACTTATCTAAAGAATTTATCATACCAACCGACGCGAGCAACCTAGCCATTGGAGCGATATTAGCACAGTATGATAAAGAAGGAGACCTAATACCGATCATGTTTGCCCATAGAATACTAAAAGGGTCAGAACGAAATTACACAACGACTGAAAAAGAATTATTGGCTATCATTTACGCCCTGGAAAAATTCAAAACGTACTTGTGTGGAAATAAAATCGTAGTGACGGACCACCAAGCACTAACCTTCATAAAAACATGTCGATATCTCAACATGAGACTAACAGGATGGGCGTTGGCAATACAAGACTACAATATCCAAATAAGACACGTAAAAGGCACAGAGAACCAAGCGGCGGACATTTTAAGTCGATATGAAGAAATCACGGACATGGTAGAAAACGAAGAATGGCCCATGATAGCGCCGATAACACTAGCAAGATACATTACGCCGCAGGTAAGACAAAGACTAATAGAGCTGGAAAGAGAGCACGAACAAGACGAAAAACTCCAAAACATCAAACAGCAACTAACACAGGGTGAACCGATGCAAAAGTACAGGCTACATCAAAACAAACTACAAAACAAACACGAAAAGTGGAAGGATTGTATACCCAACCAATTAATCAAGGAGTTAATTATGGAAGCCCATGAAATGTACGGGCACCTGGGTCCTATAAAAATAGCAGGCGTAATAGACAGAAATATCAGCTACCCACAACTATACAGGAAAGCAAGACAAATACTAAAAACATGTCACTCATGCCAGATGAATAAACATCCAAATCAAAAAATATACAGCGCACAACAAAACATAATAACAGAAGGACCAAAATGAGCTCGTGTCAATAGATATTTTCGACAACCTAATACCAAGTGACAACGGGTTCAGGGTCATATTGGTAACCATCGACGTTTTTTCCAAGTTTGTAAAACTCTTTCCATTAAAGACGGTAAAAGCCCCAGAAATAACGAGAATACTAGAAGAGGAATACTTCACAGAACTAGGTAAACCGGTGGCGATTCAAACAGATCACGGGAGACAGTTCACGTCACACAATTGGAGGGAATGGACAGACCGACAGCGATAACGAGGGTCTCCAGCGCAGTTAAACATCCGCGAAGTAATATGGTGGAACGAGTGAATCGCGAAATAGGACAATTTTTCCGGTCAATCTTCAGACAAAATGGAGAATCACACAGGACATGGGACCAATGGATCCCAATAATAGACACACGAATCAACCGAATTCACACCCGTCGAAATCAAAAAGAGGACACCACCAACGAACATTTGGAGAGAGTGGGTCGGTAATGAGGAAGACGAAGCAGAGGAATTACCATATGAACAGAAGCTCATGTTGGCACAACAGCGATGTTAAAGAAAAAGAAGAACAAAGGACCAAGACGGCTATAAAAGGGAGGATATCAAACGAAAGGTATCAGTAATAAATTAACGAGTGAAATGGAAGGACAGTGGATAGAAGTTGAAGAAAAAACCGCAAGCCGGTGGACCAAGGCACCCAGACGGAAGGAGAGCCAGAAGGGACAGTGAAAAAGACACGAAAATGGGTGGAAATACATAAAGGCGAAGTACCACAGGCAGTGAAGACACAAACACCAAAGAATAAGGTGAAAATAAAAAGGACAAACAGAGTGGTAGAAGGAAAACAAATAGAGACAACAAGCAATACCCAAGGGAAAGAGAGAATCGCAAGAGAAAACACAACACCGCAGAGAATCGAAAAGGAAGGGGAAAAAGACGAGAAATTGAAAAGAGTAATTGCAGCAATTGAAAGGAATAAGCCACCAGAAAAGAAAAAAATAACGAAAACGTGCAAAGCAGAGCCAGTACTCAAATAATGTGTTAGAAAAAAAACGACACCAAAAATAGTAACGACAAAGAAAAACACGAAGAAAGAAGAAGAGAAAGAAAAGGAAACAAACATAAATAAGAAAAAGAAAGAAGAGGAAAAAGGACATAAAGACGAGAAAGAAAAGAACGAAGAACAGAATACAGAGATAAAGGAACAGAGACAAGAGAAACAGAAAATAACAGCAGAACAGAGAGAAATGTTGAAGGAACTATTTGGCGACTGGTCAGGAGACGCGGAAAAACAAAAAAAGGGAATGGAGGTATAAAAAAAAAAAAACTTATAGAAACAAAGAATTGCTCATTTTTGCGCAGTAAGCGGAGAAAATGAGAAATTCTTTGGGGGGGAAGTTGTGACGAGGGATAAGAGCATGGGGGGACCAAACGCCAAAAGGTGAAGAAGAGTAGGGAGTGGGCAGAGTAGGGGAAATGGCTGTGCGTAGGCGCGAGTTAGGAACGGGTATATAAGGAGCCCGCAGCGCTGTGCACAGACACTTGACCTCAGCCAACGGTTGAAGAAACCCGAGGCAGTCCCCAGAGCCCGCGAGAGCAACTGTGTAAACCCGCGCAGACCAACGGCGAATCCTTATACATGACGGTGGAAACCCGAGTGATTCTCCTCCTACACAACGGTGCAAACCCGAGTGATTCTTCTCCTGCACAGCGGTGCAAACCCACGTGATTCTCCTTATACACAACGGTGCAAACCCACGTGACTCCTCTTATACACGACGGTGTAAACCCGAATGAAAGCGACGAGTTTCGGCTCCGAGCGGCGCAATACTGATAAGATAATAATAAGACCGATTTTGTAGGAATACTTAAAATATAACTGTGTCATTGTTAATTATTCTCATATAAGTTTCTCTCTGGTTCGTGGACATAGCCCTATCCACTCTTAATTATAAGTAAGGTCACTGGGTGACCCGTTACAATATATATATATATTGAATACATATATATATGAATATAGAGGGGAATTTTTACTTTCAAGAAATAGAGTAATATGAGCAATAGATAGATCAACGGTTCGTTTTTTTATATTTCTGATTATAACACTCATAGGTCTCTAAAAAACAATGTTTTACCTTTTTTTCTCAAACACCATTTTGAATTGGGAATGTTTCTTTTTCCCGAAAGTAAAAATTCCCCTCTCTTCTGCACACAGCCATCACCCTCTCCAGCTCAATCCTAGCTGGTGCTCCATTCATGCGATTATGCATTGCATGATTGACAATCAATCTGATTGATCGTATGGGCACTCTCTCAACCCACTCTCTGGGCACGATCTGATCTCCATCGATCCTGATGTACCTTTCACGATCCATTTCACTGATAACGAATCACAATTTTTTAGAACACTCTTCAAATGTTGTGAAGTTTTTTATTAAAAAATATATACTTACATAAAACTTTAAAAAAACTACTTTTCTTCACTCGATTTTTACCGATCACCATTAGCCGGTGGACTAAGGAGATGATGTGATTGAGCGTCATGTATGATGTCCAATGTTTACATATTTTTATAAAAAGATAAAAGAGCCGCGTGATACTAAAATTGAAATTTGATGCTCGTTCATCATCTCCGAAACTTGTGCGCATTAAGCAGTACAAATAATACCGCTTGATGTTTGTTGTGGTCATGTTACAATCAAACTTATCAAATGTAAATCATTCAGTTTTAGCATCTCCAATAATACTTGAGCTTATTCACATGTGCGCATTAAGTAGCACAAAGAATATTGCTCATTCCATCATCTTCTATGTAATTGGAATTTTTTCGAAAATTTGGATAATACAAGGTTGTTTTATAGACTGAGGTCGATAAAACAGAATTTTTCAATTATAAAAATCGGGGATTTCCCCTGGACCATTCGTTCGAGTCCGCGTTCCCCAATCTGCTGGTTCAGATACAATAAACATTTTGAATTATCTTCACTAGGTGGCGTTGCGATCAAAGCCACTGGATGGCGCCACCGTTGACATCACTTCCGCTTTTTGAATTTTCCCCACCAAAACCACTAGGTGGCGCTGTAGTCAAGCTCAGAACCACTAAGTGGCGCTGTAGTCGAAACCACTAGGTGGCGCTGTGGTCAAATCCACTAGATGGCGCCACCTTTGCGTCACATCCGTTTTAAGCAAAATTTGAATTTCCTGCCATTTCTATGACGTCATTTCCGGAACCTGTATTTAGAACCGCCACTGCTATACTACTTATTTCCTCTTCCTGTGGTAAGTGACAGTGCAAATTCAATATTACCTATTAATATTTTCAAGGCTGTTAAAAAATATTTCTGATGAAAAACATCTCAATATTGTAATGTGTCAGTTTATAGTAAAAGTTTTTGTTCTGATATGATGAAAACCCGCCCCCTCTTTCATTCGTAAAATTTCATTTATTGTGATTTTAATTACTTCATTCTATATGAAGTCACTGACTACAAATTGATGGAATCATTGGCAATCAATTGCAGTCCGGAAGTCACCTTAATCAGTACCTGAAGTCATTGGAATCAGATAGTGAATTCACGTGAAGTCGACTCCATTTTAAACTTTGAAATTTAGAGTCATGGTGACACTGCACCCTTGAGTGAGTAACCCCTCGTAATTTATATCTTTCCTCGCAATAATCCATTGTCAAAGAACATACGATAAAGTAAATCAATCTCCTGTATAACGTAAATTATGTCTTAAGGACTGATAGGAAAATGAATACTAATAAAACCAAATGTATTGACAAAGAAATGAATTCATGTGAGACTATAAAGTTTTTGAAGGATTTAACATCGACAATTACTTTCGTGAAATTGATTTTTTCCGGAAAATGAAGCTGAATTTACTTCCAGTGTTCAACGAGATTTCATTGGAACAAGACGAAAAGAAATATGAAGATACTCTAGTCGATTAGTAAAGTAGCACAATGAGAGAATTGTCTAAGAAGCATTTCAACATTCCCCAAGAGACATCATAATTCTAGTTACGAAATTTTGTTTAATAATTCTGTAAACATCCATTTCTACTATAATTCATCCACATTTTTTCAGTCAGATGATATTTACATAAATTCTGAGGGATCTATGTTCATTATACCATCGTCCATTTCAATCAAACAGAACTGAGTCCTTTTCTAAAAGATAAAGTCTTATGCGGAGCTGTCCTGTATTGGATGATACTCACAGGCAATTGTTTTAATTACATGTTGAAAGCTGCTCAAAACATCGAGATACCTGGAATTGTTAAGCATCCACCAAAGCCTTCATCAAAAGTGCAGTGCGAAATATCAAATCCTACGAATCAAACTACGATTGTTCATGATGATTCAATGAATTCAACAATAATTCATAAATTCACCTGGAGTGAACAGGGTTTGATGTTGAGTTCTTATCATTGGCTCCATCCAATCCTGGAGCTTTCTGGTGGTGTTCTAACTAGGAAATATGGCCCTGAATTCATTTGTGGAATGAGATTGTTACTCGCAACGTTACTGGGATATTTATTACTATTCGCAACGAAGCATCATCTATACATCAATATTTTTATTCGAGTTCTTCAGAGCAGTACTGTGGTGAGAAAAAAGCCTTTTATGATTTATATCCTATGAAAAACTTAGTCATTTTCGAAAGGATATTCTCTGACGATGAAGCACAGGTACATGAGTTATGTACAAAAAAGATGATATCTAGTGTTCTCACATGATTGACAATAATGCATGCATGTTTTATCAAGCTGATTGGCAGGCGTTCACTTCATTATGACCCTCGCTAATGGTCGAATGAGACCGAAAAGACGCCGGAATTGACACTCATTGCCCGCGAGACCTTTCGGGGGCGGTCGCAAAGTCGTTGAGCATACCATCTACGGATGGATATCTTGACGGATCCATTCGGAATCCTGATCTCGTCCAGCGTAGACCCTAGATAAGTTCTTAATAACTAAGTTGGTGAGTTTTCCTTTTTTCTCATTCATTAGTTTGGAAAAATATCTTGCAGTCTATCGACGGATTTTCCTGGGTAGTTTTCTGGGAATATCTCCGAGAATAAAGGAGGTAGCACGAATTCAGGCCAATCTTCATTTTTTAGAGAATTTCGAGGAATGCCAGAAACGATGGAATTGGAAAAGGCGTATCTCCATTTGCTTCCGAAATATCTGCGGGAAATAATTACCAAATCCAGTAGTGAAGAGGAGAAACGGAATAATCATTCCCTTCTTGTCATTGACTTCTGGAGCATATCTGAGAAACAAAGTGAGATAGGACGATTATACCCTCAATTTCTTCTTTTGCGTTCTCATTTTCTTTAGTAGATTCCTTTATCTTCAGAGAAGATCTTTGAATGAACTCCACTGAAGGGAAATTAGTTGCCTTTCTTTACAATATAATTCGAAATGTCTTCTTCTTCGAGGGAGCTGTTCATCCATCTAATCAACGTTTAACACCTAAATGGATCCTCAGAATGAACGTAATCAATTTATAAGTGCATATTCAGGTGAGTAATTTCCTCACTCTTCAGTGGAACTGAAGAGTGAGTACACTATATCATGGAAGAGGTAAATCAATATAAGTCTTGTTAATTTTGTTGAAATATTTCGAAAACTAACGGAGATACGCTCTTTTTATTCCACTCCTTTTTGTAGAGAATTTCAAAAAGATAGAGAAAGAAAGGAATCGGCCAAAATCATTCTATTTTGCTCAGTTTCCGAAACATTTTCGAAAAGGATTTGCCCTCTTCACTACGAGATTTTGTCATTCATTTTTTGTATATATCATTAAAACTGAGCGAAATAAAAGAGTTTTCCTCTAATCTTTTCTTCCGCAGCTCTTAAAATAAAGAATGTCAACGGAAAGAGAATCACTTATCCGTCCTAAGACAGGTTTGATACATAAGAGAACATGTATAAGATGCAATTTTGCTAGTTAATTACTTGAAAACTGATTAGAAAAAATTGAGGCGATTCTAAACAATTTGTAAATCCCTGTTTGAAAAATCAACTTTTCCCCGTCGTTTGGCGTTAGCTCGCTAAACTCCTTAAGAGCGCTACAAAAAATAATGAAGCAAAATCACACCATCTCAACTTAGTTCCCGAGATATTCTCCAAGAATAAATCACGAAAAATTGACTTGTTGTCTCACATCCTCACTATCGAATTTTCTCAATCATTTCTGGTGAATATTTCGTAAATTGCTGAAGGGACGCCCTTCTTGCCCGAATTTCATTTTATATAGCTCGTGAAATTTCCTATTAAAAGAATGAGGGCAAAAGAGCACCTCTCCATTAATTTCTGAAATATTCTGCTTTACGTTTACGCTACTGAAGTGGAATAATTTTTTCAGCAAACGATTGATCAATGGAAAATAATCTTCTTCATCACTGCGTTCATTCAGTGGATTGGCTGCATCATTTTTCTACTTTAGGGCTGGTGAGGAACAAGTCTGGAACATTGAAGAATCAGAGAGTGACGACGACAGCAGAACTGAAAGAATTAAATTGAGAAATCCTACGATAATCAATCCCATCTAAAAGTGAAAAGTTCGCCAAATCTCAGCGAGAATCGCTCTCTTTCGGGTTCTCTCGGAGGGTAAAGGGATTTTTTCGCAGAGGGGAAGAAAGGAGGGACTTCATCGGAAAGAGGGAAGGGGAATGGGCAAAATTTTCGGGAAGTAGCCAATGATTTTCAAGCATTCGGGTTATTATAAGTGGGAATTACTCTCGAAAGTGGACGAAACTTCAATTTTTTATTGTTCATGAATACATCAAAAACTGGTTGATTAATAATGAGTAATTATTCCAGTTCATGGGTTCCTTTCTCCTCTAGACAGAAATTTTCCACATTTGTTAATTAAATCATTGGGTGAAACTTAATTTTGCATTCCGAATTTTTTTTCAAGTGTTGGTATTTGGTAGAGAGAGGATAAGAGAGCATCCATCTTGATATAGGTTTATAGGAAATAGCTATTTCACTACTTTGTCTCTTATTACTATTATGTAAAAAATACCGAATAAACTGTTGAATTCATCAAGAAATTGATTTTTCAAAACTGAAAAATTTTCTACAGCAGAAGTCTCGTCGTAGCAGCTCTGTCCCAACTAATACACAATAACGAGCACACGGAAAAAAAACATTAAAAATTACTGTGTTTCCCAGCAGTCTATAGACCAAATAGGGGAATGCAAAAAAATTAGTATACCTACAGCGTAAGAATTACCGTGCCACTTTGATGAGATCCCCTCACTTTTCGAAGTGATTTCCATGAATTTTTATTGTAGTGCACGGTAATTTTTACTCTTTAGGTATACTAATTTTCTTCGTTTTTCCATTCGATCTCTGGACTGTTGAGAAGGCATAGTAATTTTTAATTTTTTTTTCCCATCCAGCACTTATAAGCTGAAAGCGTAACGCAGTTGGCAAAAGCCAACTCTTTTCAATCCCGGGTCTCTCACCACATTTGGGTTAAAGTCCCCGTCGATGAAACGATTTTTCATCGGAGCCAGCCGTTCTCAGGCCTCATAAATACGAGGCCTGGCTTTAGAGTTTCCGTATCGCGCTGACACAAGTCCATTTTCAAGCTTCTGCATCTTGACGTTTTCTCAATAATCTTTTTTCCTTATGCAATAGTTTTATTACAATTACTCAATTCAATTACTCGTTGCCAATTTTGATTTGATACTTTCTTTAATAAAATGAAAATCTGGGTATTATTATTAGAGGAATGATCAAAATAAATTGTTCACTAATGAAAAGGGGAACCATTCGAAAGCGACTTGCTAGTGAATTAGCAGATAAAATTATAATGGTAACTATGATGATAGTAAGTTCCCACTTGTTTCCGTTGTCTTGTCATCACTGATTTTCCTAATTCTCCTTGTATTCCACGGCTGCTCCTCAGCTGAACCCCAGATTAAATAAACGATGCATCCAAAGCCCATATTGACAGCAGAAATGAAAAATATGAGTTTCCATTGTCCAATAGTTTGCTAGAAGAAAAATAAAAACATTTGAGTAATCATCAACTCATAGTCCCATCATTGGGTTTCCAATGCAATAATAAAAAAATAAAAAAATCATCAACTCAAGGTCGTATCCCAGAGTACGGTCGATAAAGCAGGAAAAAATGAGGATTGGTCGATTAGTTTCCAATTAATTACTGATAATTCGGGTGAACACGATTCAGTATTTTTTTGTTATTGAAACACGATTTAATTCACCTGAAAAAGTGATTAAACTATTCAAAAGTCATATTTTCAGCTTGTGAATAGAATTTTTTTTTGTTTCTTGAATTTTTTTTTTCACATTACCAATCTCCTATCACATACATGGAATAGAAAGAGAAGCAAATAGTTATGACTACCTTCCAATTGAAATTTCTCAATAACTATACGGAAATTTGAAATTTTTTTTCCTCTATTATTCAGTTGAAATGCTGTTCTCTTCGCCAATTGTTTTTAAATATTGCGTCAACCGTGCGATTTTTGATTAATTTCGTTATTTCTGTGAGAAATTATGAAAAAATTCAGAAAAATGTGAAAAAATATCATTTTTGGTACGGCATCGAAAAAATAAGGAATTAACAGTACTTGACTTTGCTAGGATAATACTTTAATTCTAAGGAAAAATCAACTAATTCACTAACATTTTCATAGGTCAAAAGACCAACAATAATCGGTGAGATAAATCCAGCAGCATCGACGACGAGTCCACAAATTCCCAATAAAACACTTGCGTAATTTGTGCTTAAGTCAACGAGATTTGACAATGGTCCGGATGATACAGCACCAGTTATTGTGATTCCGGTCAACATGAAGAGGAATGCAAGTGCTGAATTACAACCACTGTAACTCAGACCAAGAGCCATGAGCCCTGGACCACCAGTGCAGATAAGAGTTGCTAATTTTCTGACATTTATCAGTGTCAGCATTTTCTTCTTCAATAATAAATCACAGATATTTCCGAAAATCCAGGAAAACACAAAAGTGAGGAGATGGGGAAGACCTGCTAGTAGTCCAATCTGTGCAAAGTCGTTGTGTGAAGTGAGAATTTTTTTTTATTTTAGATTCTACAAATAAAATTCAGTACTTAAGAGAAAAAACAGAATAAGTCCATTCTTTGTCATTATTTTTGTTATGTCCAGAAAAATTCAAAGTAATAATTGCTGATGCACATAACCCAGAATGAAGAAACTGGGTTATGCTCAGTTTTGAAACATATTTAAGTAAACGCTGATTGCTATTTCTTTATTCAAAGTTGATGAATAAGCAATACAGTTTCTGTTAAATACGATCGATTTCGCGTTTTTCTTCAGTCGTTCACCTGCTCTTGAATAAGAGTTGCCAAAATAGAGAGAGGCTCGAAGCACTAGGCACGGGACGCCAAATCGGTCTTTAATTACTAATCGAAGTCTTTATTAAACGTGAAGGGGGACTTATTAGCTAGTTAATGGGTCACAAATATCTTTAATCGAAAGTAGTCTCTCGTGTTCAAGCTAAAGTGTGATAGATATCTCTATTTGTGAACGAACTCATTTTTCAATCAAACAAAATATTGAAATAATAGTTAATAAATACGGTGATTGAAGACAACTTCCCTGGCATTAAAAACCCTTTACGGAAGACGGTCGAGGGAAGCACCTTTTAGTTAAGGTCTAAACATAAAACTCAAATAATTAAAATAAAGAATCAATTAAGAGTGAGTACCGTCAGCCTAAAAAACCATCTTAAAACCAAACTTTCATCATTAAACACAATTTGTGAAACCAAAATTGTCAACTCTTTGTCAAATTATTCTTTTGTTTAAAATATCACAAAAATTCAAACAGTTAATATTTATCTCTCTTTTATAAAACAAATCCAAATATTTTGTCCTCAAAGTTCCCAAAAAGATATTCTCTCATCTGAACATTAAATAAAAGGCACAAAACATAGTCGCGTTCTTTTTAAATAAAATTATAATTCGAAGTTTTGTGTTCGGAAATAAATTAAAATTGTCCTCAGACGCGAGGGACATCTTCGGACGTAACATTTTTCTTGAGAATATCTTAGAAACTGATCGAGATACGCTCTGCTTGCTCTAAGCTCATTTCGAACCGCTTAAAAGTTTCTGCAAAAAGGCTCAGTCCAAAGAGGACGTATCTCCATAAGTTTCCGAGATATTCTCAATGAATGATTAATAAAAAAATGGACTTTTCAATTTCTCCTCCTCACTACTGATTTCATGGATTTATGAAAAATTATGAAGTTACTCCGATGGCTTCGAATGTTTCGAAGGGATTTATTTACCCTCTCAATACTCCAGCCATGAACAAACGCAAAGTATGCTGGTGCTTGGGTCATGAGCGTATAGTATCCCCAGACGCAGCTCCAATTGGACAATATTGATACCCAAACTGGACCAGAAGTCAATATTCCCCGCCAAGGAATTGTTTTTACTTGAGCATCTGATTCAACTGTACTGAGATTTTCCAGAATGTATTTCTTCTCGGCTTCTTTTATTCTCGGATGTTCATTCGGTGAATCGTAAACGAGAATGAGCCAGAAACCATACCAAATGAAGCCAAATCCTGATGTTATGTAGAAGACAGCCTCCCATCCCAAATTATTGATTATGTACCCAGAAATTGCATAAGTGATTGCAATGGCTACTCCACCACCTGTGAAAAGAATGCAATTTGTTTTCAAGAGGTAAAATAGGATAATTAAATTTTTTGCTGCCAATTCTTCTTTGTAGAGAATTTCAAGAGTTACAAGAACGGACTGAAGCTCAATAATTCGATCTCGTTTATTTTCCGACATATTCTCAAAAACATTAATGAAAAAGTCGATAGTTTCTACAGTTTTTTGAGAAAATCTTATAAAATGAACAAGATAGAGTGATTTTACGGGAATTCTATTTGCAGAAAATCTTAAGAGCTACAAATTTCTTTGAGTTCCGTTGGAGGAAAATTCAAACAAATTCAAAATGCTCCGTCTCGCTTGTTTCCCGAGATATTCTCAAAAAATGGAACTATCTTGTTTCACCTCTCAACCACTATTTTCTTCGTTCGTTCTTAGTAAATATCGCGGAGACTAAGCAAAATACTGCGATTTTGCGTGAATCCTCTTTTCGGAGGCCTCAAAATTCTCTGCAATTAGGGATCCAAGCATGATATGGCGTATCTTCATTGATTTCCGAGATATTTCGATATAAAGAATGGAAAAAAATTGATTTATCCAGTTTTACCTCTTTGAATTCAATAAAAACAAATTCGTCTAGCTCTCCAGAAAAAAAAAATTTCTCACCCATGTAAGCACTGACAAACTTGCTTCTTTCATTCTCCGGAATCCATTTGGCCGTTAAATCATGAGTGGACGGAAAGGCAACACCCTAAAAAGACAAAAAAAAATCATTTTTTACATCACGTTTGCAAACTAAAATATTCAAAAAAAAAGTGAATAATGATAATAATACTGTCATTAATAATTTTACCGCAACAATGCCTTGAAGAATCCGAATGAAAATATTGGCGTAAGGATGATATCTAGTAGCTACTGGCAGTAGCAATCCCAGTAGTGTTGCAAGTAAATTACCAGTTCCAAAAACAAATTTCGTGCCATATTTCTTTGTCAGAACTCCACCAGGTATTTCAGTTAACCAATGAAGCCAGTAATAAGCACCCAGCATCAGACCCTGCTCATACTCGTTCCAAGTGAATTCATAAGTTTTTGATGATTCAATTGTATTTTCTGAAATACTTGAAGTATTATTCGTGGAAGTGTTGCATTGCACCTCAGAAGATGGTCTATCCGGAGGCTTAACAATCGCTACTATGACTACATTCGGATTAACGCGGAGCATGTAGTTGATGCCGATGCCCCAGAGGACCATTCCCCATAAGACATTTCTGCATGATATAGTATCTTTCCAAAAATCAGATAAAAATCGAAATTAGTCAATTCGAAGGAAAATGAGCTATATAGAATTTTTCTGTAAATTTTTTGGAAATATTTTGAAAAATTAGGGACATAGGACGATTTTGTGCTAATCCTTCTTCGGATAGAATTCCAAGACTTTACAGCCGAGGATTAAGTCAAAATGGCTCTATCTCGCTTAGTTTCCGAGATATCAATCACAAATGGAAGATAAGAAATGAAGATACGTCCTTTTGGCTCTGATCCTTTGCTGCAAGCTCTTCAAACTTTTTGCAAAAAAAATAAGAGACACAATCACCTTATCTTGCTTAGTTTACGAAATATTCTCAGAAAACTTTCAAGCAAATCGATTTTATGTTCGATTCAACCTATTGAATGTCTTGCCAATTCTTTTGTATTTTATTATCAGTTTTTGATGAATATTTCGGAAGCTAATGGAGATACACCCTTTTCGCTTGAATCGTATTTTTTCTAGGAAATTTTAAGAGCTACAGAAAAAGATGCATGCAAAATATGGCTATCTCGCTTATTTTCCGATATTCTCAAAGAAACTCATGATAAAAATCAGTAATGAACAGGTAAAACCGGATAAGTTGATTTTTCTCAATAGTTTCTTTTTAATATCTCAGAGCCCAATTGAGATAAAGCCATTCTGCACGAATCCTCTTTTTTAACTCTTAAAGCTCTGTACTGAAAATGATTCCGGCAAAATCTCTCTATCTCGCTTCTTCTCCGAAGCCTCCGTCTCCAAAATCTGCTCGAAAAAGTTTGAAAAAAATCCAATAATGAAGCGAAAAATCGGATATTTTCATTTTCTTTCAAGTTTTTTCCTTCAAATCTCTCGGAAATTAAGCGAGATTGCGCGATTTCGCTCTGCAAAAGAGTATCAGTGAAAGAAATCGCTCTATCCCCTCAACCTTCCGAAATATTCTCCTAAAACTATGAATTCTTCTCACATTTTCACGCTATCTCACGTTTAATTAATAAACATAAATAAAAAAATTACCTCCCCATGACATTGTAATCCTTTTTCCAATGAAATTCTTTGTTCAATACTGCCTCAAACACGAATGATATCAGCATCCAATGACCTCAGGAAAAATCACTCTTCCGCAAATAAATAGTAAATTAAAAAAATTAATCAACGGAATAAAAATCACTGAACACAAAATGCGGACAAGGACAATGACAAAGAAAACCTTTTTTTTTAAGTGAAAAGAAAAAAATTACTGTCACTAAATTTCAACAGTCTGTATCACTGATTCTTCAATAATAAAATGCAAATAAATTTTCATCGACACAATTCAACATTCATTTTTCATGATAATTCAACATTACTGTTACACGACTCCTTGTGGTCAAAAAACTCGTTTTCAGGGTGATGCCTTCAGGTAAAAGAAGAAAATAAATAGAAAGTATATAATTCAATACTCATTTTATTGTCTTGAAGAAAAAAATGAGGAAATCACATTGAAGCGAAATTTTAGTTTTGATGTGTCTCTACAGATTTACAATTTGACCAGATATTTAATCAAAATAAGTTATCTTGGGTCATTCAATATCGACAAAAGCATCTAAAATTAGTAAATTACACATATATTCTTATTTTTTTTAAATCAGCAAAAAGTAAAACAGATTAATATAAATAAAAAATTAATAATAAAAATGTCACTTTTTAATTATATATTGTACTAAAAAAATTTTTTTTTCCAATAATTGGACAGGGGAATTTTCATAAAATTTTCTATGAATTATTACAAAATTATCTTTTTTTTTTTTGATTATTCATGATTACAGAATTAGAGTAATTTTTATTAGACCTAGATAAGCACTGAGATTGTCATCAGAAAGATAAAAAAAAAAAGATTCGTTTCTATTTTTAATGAGACAGTAGTTCAGAAAAAAAATCCAGACTAAGACGTTACAATGACAATTACATGACAGCTAGATCTAAACAAATTGTGATAATTCAGAAGACGCCACTTCCTGATGAAGAATCATTGAAAAATCTGAGATAAATTTACATAGACTCGAAATAATCAGACGAAATTCATTCAAATTACGTTTCAGAAGGAGTTAATCTTAATCAATCAAGTCTTTTGATATTAACACGTATTTACTGTGTAAATTTGTAAAACACGTATTTTAGTTATTCAATTGAGATTCACTACTTTCAGTTCTTCATTGGTGGCACTCATTATAGGATCTTTTCAGTGCTCTTTTATAAAATTAGGCTTTTTCAAATTTTAGTTTATAAAAAGTGGAACTTATGAAAAAATTGTCTATATATTTCTAGTAAATTTATCAATTTGTTCATCTGGAGAATAATTCAATTTTCAATAATGACAGGTATATTTCAATTAATAAATTTTAATTTAGTGGAACTAATGGATATCAATTATTTAGGAGCAAAATGTGATTTTTTTTTCGTTCAAATTTTGGCCAATTTATTAAATAGAGGACTTGTACAATTTTGTTTATTATGAATATTACAAAATTATAAAATATGACAAATTTTATTAATTGAATACTTATTACATTAAATAAACTGAAGAAAAATCTGGGAAAAAATACAATGAAGGCACCAGTTATCGGACAGTTAAGGGAATGTCACTAGTATCCGGAGAATGAGTATTAAATTATTGTATGAATAAAAAATTTCACTTAAGTGAATTGAACAATTCAGTTGATTTTTATTCTGACACTTTGCAATTATTGAAAAATCTAGTTTTCTCACTTAAATATTGATTATTAATATATTTTGCAGCTACCCCCATGAACCGGGATGTGTCCGGTAACTAGATCCACCATGGTATTATCAATTTGTAACTGTTTTGACAGAATTTATGTTGAAATCGATTTAAAATTCCCTTTTTTTCATTACAAAATTCATTCTGTAGTTTTCTTTTCAAAAATACACTATTTTTTGCATATTTTTTTGTTCTGCGAATATTTCGGAAATCAAGCGAGATAGAGTGAGTGCCTCTTCATCCTTCATTGAAGAGAATTTTAAGCGCTACGAACGAAGAATCGGGCAGAAACTGCATATCTCCACTGATTTTCAAAATATTCAAAAAAAATGGTTGAGAGAATAATTATTCACTTGTATATTTTTTTCGTGAGGAAAGTTTTAAAAAAAAGAAAAAACCAAGAAATTGTGCAATTTCTGTCTTCGTTTCTGATTGCGACAGTTCAAATATTAGAGTTTTGATTTCTGATATGATTTTAACGGCGCCAGCTTAGACTAAAAAAAGTAAATACTGTCCTAATCACATGTGACGTTTATTTATTCTGGTATTAACGAATGGAAAATTTTCCTATTTCATTAAAAATTTTATTTGCATTAAATTGTTATCATTTCTGATGTATTTGACTGAGTGCTACCAGTGTTTGTAAACGAAAGACGATCATAATCTTTGGCGTCATAACGTAAATAGACGAAAGAATGACAAGTCTGGAAGTATAATAATATTATCATCATCTTTTCAGGGAAAGAATGGGTTTCATGCCGAAAATCACTTTGGTGGCTCGTTTTTTCAGGCTGCATCATAAATTACATGCTAAAAATAAGCCTGAATCTTGTTATCGTCGCAATGGTTATACCGAGATCTACGGAACCTGTTACATCATCACAATGCAGTGAAAAATCGAATTTGTCATCGAACAATTCAATATCCAATTTTACAGAAAGTTTCGCTGAAGAAACTATTGAATCCAGTATTTTGGTAATTTCGTTTTTAATTTGTTTTTTTTTTCTTTTAAGTATTCTCAAAGGGCTGGCTATTCGTACATCTATACAAAGTGAAGATGTGTACAAAAGGATCTGAAAAAATCTACCAATAATGCTCATATTGCTATAGAGATTAACTTTGACCGGCTATCCCCTATGCTATTTTAATTCGTCGCTACAAAATTTCGTCATTTATTTCTGAAAAATATCACGGAGACAAAGCAAGATAACGCAATTTCGCTTTAATCCTCTTTCATAGCTGTTGCAAGTTTCTGCGAAAAAGGATGATGGCAAAATCCCCTTATCTCGCTTACTTTCCGACACAGTTCCCAAAAAATGAATACCGCGAAAAATGAACTAATCCTGTTTGACCTCTTCTCTGCGGAGTTAATCCACTCAATCTAATACTCGATTGTTTCATTTCAGTATGCTGATAGATTTGATTGGACAGAGTACGAGCAGGGTCTAGCACTTGGTGCATTCTATTGGTCGTACTGGTCCACCCAAGTACCTGGCGGTCTGTTGGCCCAAAGATATGGAACAAAGTTGATATTCGGCGGTGCTAATTTTCTCGCTTCCATCATTGGTCTTTTGATACCATTCGCCATAAAATATCATCTGTATGGATTCCTGATTCTTAGGGTTCTCCAAGGAGCTGTTATGGTATCTACGACATTTCTGACTTCATAATCCCTCAAGAAAATTCAACCAAAAAATCATATCAACTGATGATTAACTGATTTCAGGGAGTCGTCTGCCCCTCCATGAATATAATGACAGCCAAATGGATTCCTCCGAATGAGAGAAGTAAATTTACCAGTTCTTATATGGGCGGATCTGTTGGTACAGCAATCACATATCCTATGTGCGCTTGGGTCATCCATTACTGGAATTGGGAGGGTGCATTTTATGTTACATCAATCATCGGAATCATCTGGTGAGCTTAGATGAATAATTTTATTATGAATCTTCTTCGTGAAATAAGTCAGATACATCATTTCATCCCTAACTCTTGTTCATAGAGAATTTCAAGAGCTCAAGGCGAATTCGCCGAATCTTTCCTATTTACGAGGGATGATTGAAAAAAGAGTCATTCTTTTTAAGAAAGATTTCAGAAACTAATGGAGATAGTGTGATTTTCCTCCAGTCCTTCTTCATATTCCTTAAAATTCTTTACGAAAATTGGAATTGGGGTGAAATAACTAAATTCTGCTTACCTTCTACGATGTTCTTGAGAAACTATTTGGTAACTGTGCAGAAGAGCGCCCACAGGAGCCTGTGGGCTCTATTATGCACAATTACCCTCCCTCGTCCTGTTTCAGCTCTCCACTCCTGAAATTCTTTCTTTTCCATAATTTATGTATAAATTTTCATGTAATTTTTCCAGGTACTGCTTCTGGACATACTTTATGTTTGATTCCCCACAAGAACATCCCCGCATCACCAAGGAAGAACTCAGTTACATTATCGCTAATACCCCAGCATCATTGACGAATGCCCATGAACGTTCAGTTCCATGGAAAGCAATTCTCACATCAAAACCAATGTGGGTGACAATCATGGCGCACTGGGGTGCAACTTGGGGCTTTTACACTCTCCTAGCACAAGGTCCAACTTACTTCAGTTTCATCCATGGCTGGGACATTCATATGGTGAGTTAATCCTAATCCTTTCTCAAATCTTCCATGAAGAACTTATTCTTCTTCATCAATATCTTCAGACTGGAATAATTGCTGGTGCTCCACACATCCTCCTGATGGCATTCTCGTATGGTTTTGGTGTCCTGAGCGATTGGCTACTTCAAACACAACGCATGACACGCACGGGCATTCGTAAACTGGCAATGGCAATGTGCACCGGTGTCCAAGCATTGTTCACCCTTGGATTGAGTCTGAGTGGTTGTCATTCGGGATTCGCTGTCTTCTTCATGATGACTGGAACGATGATGACTGGTGCTCTATCTTCTGGCTCAATGGCAAATTTTGTAGATCTCAGTCCGAACTTCAGCAGTGTTCTCCTCGGAATTTGCGGGCTCATTGCGAATGGTGCCGGCGCCATATCACCGTTAATAGTTGGAGTCTTGACCAATGGGAATGTAAGATTATGTGTTTGAGTCATTGTTCATTGTATTGATATGCATTCATTGCCTTCAATCATACTGTTCAATCAATGTTCAATTCTGAATGAATCTATGCGGATGAGTCATTGTTCATCCGACGAATATTGATCCATAAACCTTATTGCTTCACATTTGAATTAGTCAATCGACAGATCCGAGTTATTGTTCATTCCGGTATCATCAATTCTTTTCCTTGAATAGCCACCTCCGTCAATTTTTTGATTTGTGTCATATGATTTTGATTTCATCAATACTTCAGTTCAATCCACTCCATTTCGATTTGTCTGAGAGTTTAATTCATGGTTTTCATTCAATGTTCCAGCAAACAATTGAACAATGGAAATCAGTATTCCTCATAGCTGCGGCAAATCTTTTATTCGGCTTCATTGTTTACACTCTATGGGGAACTGCTGAAGAACAGCCATGGAATGACTCAGAGGATTATAATCCTGAACACGGTGAAGAGATGCAGAAACTGAATGAAAAACCACCAGCATCTGAATTGATTAAGAACATTGAATCAATGGTGGAGAGAATTGAGAGGAAAGAGAAGGAAGCTTATGGCCATAAATGAATTAGACTATTTCAAAAAATTCATTTTAATTCTTCGAAGAAGGAAATCATTGTTATTGAACATTGTTTCAATGTTCGGTAAATAGTCCATGATTTATAGTGGAAATAACCATTTATGATTTGCTCATGAACAGCTTATGAGCTGCAATGAGTCGTTCAAGTCCAGAAGTGCAGAGTGATTATCAATTGACTGATCAATGACCGAGTAATTGAGTCAATGAATGATAACGATTTTATGATGCAAATCAGAATATATATGTAGAAGAGATAAAATTGATATCAACGAATATGTTGAACGTCTGCGGAAGAGATCAGATTAGTATCAATGAACTGTATATAATTAGAATATTTCAAGTATTTTTATGAGATTGTTGCATTAAAAAATTCATTTTTCATCAAAGTACAATAAGTCATCATATTTTTTTTTGTCATGAAATTTCATGATACAATGATAACTTGCATGAAAATGGATCAGTTTTGTTTTGACGCGTGATCACTGATAATTGAAGTGGAAGATAAAGAACATTAGTTATGTAATCAGTAACCAAGGGGGAGTATCAATTGAAGGATTATCAATAAAAAAATTATTGGTCGAATCTAATCGGATTTTTTATTTGTTATCCAATACATATAAGGCAGGAAAACCGTAAAAAGGCATGGAAATGGCGTAAATTTACAAGAATTTTATACGAATTCTATGATTTTAATGAGTGAAGGAATGGAGAAAATACTTCAATCGATCAATTTTAATTTACGGAAACAATATATTTTACACAAGATTTCAACATGTCAATAACAGATTGTATTCATTTACTGCATATTCAGAAACACGGTGAAATAACTTGCTGATGGCACATACCCCCAAGTGTGGGTCTAGCCAATAAGGAAAAAAAAAAATAACTTGCTGATGTCTTCATTATCTGCAATTGATAATTACTCGACTTTCGCACCTTACTAGAATAACCGTTAATGAATGAAACTAAAATAACGTACAACAGTGAATGTATCTAGGCACATAAACATCATTTTTCCAGCTGTCATCTGGCATGGAACTCCAGTTCTCATAATCATAAAGTTTAACAATTTTTTCGTTCTTGGTTTAGTATAGTACCATTTCGAATTCATTCTGGAAAATCAAAGGAAAATAATTGTGTTGATATTCACGATGCAAATACGTAATTATTGATAGTTATTTGGATTTTATAATTGGCAAATGTGTCTCTAAACACACCTATCTCATTTTCGAGATTTTTTCGAGGAACAATTGGATAGTCCTGCACTGGGAGTCGAACCCAGGATCTTCCGATGTCATGTCGGCCGCTCTACTTTTTTTTTTTTATATCAACAGTTTTTATTGGCACTTAAAAAAATACTTTACATATGTACAGTATAAAACAGTGAAAAAAAAACTATAATCATTAATTCCATGTGTTATGAATACTGAAGTTCATGGATGTTTACATCTCTCAAACCTCTACATTTTATCCACATGGAAACATAGTCCATGAAAAAACATAATTTATATCATTTTATTGTGCGCTGTGCTTAATTTTTGTATTATAATGTATTGTTGGTTTTTAGCGACAGTAAAAAAATTGTGTTACAAAAAACTATCATCGCTTTCATTGTCGGGCGCTCTACCGATTGAGCTATCCAGTTCTATACCAAATTTCCATTCGAATTGCCTTGAAATCTTACTCACTCAGTCTTATCCCCACTCCGCTGTTCCTTCATACAGCAATTTAAATTAAATTTAATTTATTTATTGGACAGTCTGAATGAGATATAGAATAGGTGTGCTATACTGCACATTTACCTTATAATTCAATAGCAAAGAGGTAAAATAGGATGGGAGCGAATTCGGCCGTAATTTTTTTTTTCTGCCGAATTTCAACAAATACAAACGAGCAGAAATACCACTACGTGTGCTTGATTAAAGTTCTTCTTTCAAGCTGAACTTCAAGATAATCCATTGAATAACCTTGGAGTTATAGCTTGTTTCTTTGGAAACAGTCTATGCAAATGTTTCACAAATTACTGGACCGATTGTTTTCAGATTTAACACCAAATTTCGTGCTCATCAGACCTTTGAATTCACAAAATTTGGGGTCTCCAGCTCAACTATGAATTGAGTTTAGAGATAACAAGATTCTTTACAAAAAAAAAAATCAGGACGAACCAAAAATTGGAGCGCTCACCACCCCAGAGGTTAAATGTGCATTTTATCAGCGCGCCTGCCCTGACTGAGAATAAATGATGAAATTTAGTTTGTTATTGAGAAAAGTCGTCCGCTATTTTGTCATTTTCATTGTGTCAGGTACTACATGTCTGATTCAGCTTGAATTTGGTGAACACTTGAGGCGCACATAACAAAAACTGTCACGTTTTCAGATCACTAGATAGCTTCATTTCAGAGTGAAGCAGAAAATGCGTTATCACCCAGCCACACACACACACACACACACACACATACATGCATATATATACAGATATGTTTTTGAAACAGCAGTCTTCGTCATTTTGGATCATTGCAATTCCACTGCCTTGACCCAGTTTTATGATAAAATCTCACAATAAAGAAAAATTATGAATACATAGTTTTCATTCGGAAGCAAATAGGATTCAGATAGAGAAAGGCGTATCTCGATTAATTTCCAAAATATTCGCGGAAAATGAGTGAGAGAAATTGAACATCCTATTTCAACTCTTCGCTACTGAATTATTTGCCGTGAAGAAATCAAATGAATTCCACGTACAAACACTGTCTTATATTGACACTTGTGTCTAAAACTCGTTAAGCCATGAAACATTGAACGAAAAAACGAAAAGTCTGAGATAATGCATATAACAACATTCTAATGACTTTCTGGATGGCGTTGAGATTGAATACAACCTAAAATTGACAGGCAATTGGTGATTAAAACAAACTCGTGCGTGATACCAAAACGATTAGAATTTTACCTGAACAGCAGTCACACTTATTCCAATTACTACAATACCAGCTATAGCGATGAAGTTCCACGAGTAAATGTCTTTCATTGTATTTGAAAACCTATTAGAAAATGAATAATTATGCATCAATAATCATAGATTGGATTCAACCACCACTGGAAAGCGGCCACCTTCGAACGGGCCGGTAATCTAAACGCTGAAACATGGCGTTGGGACTCTAGAGAGAAGAGCACGTGTTTCGAGTAGAATTTTATCCCAAAAGTAAAGTGAATTCACTTTTCTGGCGGACCCGTTGTTGAGCTTTCGATTGTTGGTCGTGTACGCATATCGATATGTTCACTCAGTCGATCTTTCATCGATCAATAGTCGATACGAATTTCGAAATCTTTGAAATACAAAAATAATTGACTGTTAATCACCGCCTGTCCAAATCGATTTATTCCCATTTTTGAAAAAATTCCTGAATTTGTAATCGAGCAGGGTTCGATGGAAGATCGACTGAGTGAACATATCGATATAGGTTATCGACGGGTCCACCAGGGAAGAGAACTGAATATAGTATTGAGTTGGGAGAAGGCTAAAGAAAGAGTCACGAGTATCCTGTCTGAGTTACTCCCCGAAAGGAAAGGGGGAGCCCTTAGGAGAAAACACAGAGGTAGTAGAATAATTTCTCAGAGTCCATTAAGAAGAGTGTAGTGAGTGTTTCCCGTGAAAATATTCAGCGCGTTATTTAGCAGTGAGAGATTTCTTTTGCTTCACCCTAGATTCCCTGTAATCCTTCGGTTTGGATCTAGCGACTATCCGCACCTGAGATTCTCTGGTAATTAACCTTGATTCGTTGCCAGCCATATGCTAGATACTGACCGTTTTCATTGTGGCTATGCACCCGGTCATTCTTACGTAAGGGAAGATAACTATTCCGGTCAAGAAAGTGTCAGGACAGTCATTATTACCAATGCTGAAAAAATCCCCTCTTTCAATTATTGAAACTCCGCTATTCCCGAAGAATTTTGGTTGATTTGAAATTTTCCTTTTGCCAGGTGACAGCAGTGAAGTTTCCGGAGAAAAAATTAAGCCAGTTTGGGAACGCTTCATTTTGGCTTCAAACGACAGAAGTTATTAATCAGCAATAGGCTGTATAGACTGATGGCTGAAGGCCAGTCACCTTTCCGTTTATTATGCTCTGGTTATTGTACAGCTGGCTTTCAGTCACATAGGCTATGCAGCCAATTGATGATTGATAACCTCAGGGGTGCTATTAGCGAAGCATTCAAGTAGAGTTGAAATTTTGTTCCCGCAAGGGAACAGCAGTGTAGTTTCCAAAAAAAATTTCAGCTGGTTTGAGAATTTTTCAAGTTTTGTTGTGCATCCCTCGTGGAAATCGCTTCGGCAGATTTTGACAAATAATGTCAAACAATCTCAAAAAATGTCATAAAATGAGAAATATTACAGATAATGAGAGAATAGTATACAATTCGACATAATTCTTCAAGTTTTGTCAAAATTGTTATGACGAATTTTGACGGAGAATGTCATATTATGAAAAATCGATTGGATGACATATATTGTCATTATTTGACTCTTCATGTCATCATCATGGCCAAAAATGTCATTTATTCACATAAAATTACAAACTTTTATTGTCGTTTTATGACATTTTTCGCCATATCATATAGCGTCCAAATATGTCGAAAAATGACAATCTTTGCCATAATATGACCTTTCTTTCTCTGTGATTTTTCACCACTTCATGGTGTTTCATAAACTGTCAGAATCGGAGGATTAATGAGAAAAAATTAGAAATAATGTCAACATATTTCAAATTTCGTTAAATATTTTCTATCATAATATGTCATATAATTTCATATTCGGACAAACAGTCATTCTTGGAGGCATGTTGGAAAATGTAGAATCATGATGAAAAGTGATAGAATGGAATATATAATGTCAAATCATGACAGATTATGTCATCTTCTGAGCATCATAATATGTGATATAATGCTATGTGTATGAGTGAAATTGGTAGTACTGAAAGCGCCGCTAGAGCGCGCATCATAGAAAATTAGTCCGCAAGTCTACTATCATTTTAGAAGTCATAAGTTCAAACCAGCCAGCAAGTTTTCTGTGACTAAATCACTGCATTTTTGATACTATCCGTGTGGGTGCTTCCCATACGACTTAAAAGAATAATACCCGCTGATTGTCTCCCTAGTGGAGTGTTAAATTATGATACAATTTTCTAAGGGAAATGTTAATAAAATATGATGATGTCCCAATTGATGGTGAAACATTTTCATATTTTGACAACAAAAGTCAATACACCACAGTAAAATTATTTTACCAATTAATGTACAAAAAAACATCAAAGTATGATATTTTATGATAGATTCTGCAAAAATATTTCAGATTATGACATTTTTTGACAAATTTGCCATCCCTATTTACACCCAAATTATGACAGATCATGGCAGATTCTTCGATAATTTGTCGAATTATGACATTTTTTTCTGAATAAATATGACGAAATCTGACCTGCTTCTTCTAATTTACGGATAGAAATCGTCAATTTTTGATGGAAAGTGTCAAATATGATCGATATATGTCCGATTCTGACCGACTTCTGACGAAATCTGACATAAATTGTCAGCCAGTTTTGATGTTATTTATTATTTTTTTCTAGCCATGTATAACCTTTCGGTTTTTTACAATTTTTCCTTCATCCTTTCCCCACCCCCCATGCGACTCCATGGATCGACTTCTTGCCATACTGCCCGCATTTGCCGTGGACCAAGGGAAACCATGGAAAACCTTGATCAGTGCAGTCGGATTCGTACAGAGCCTTAATGTGCCTTTCTGTCACGCTGACGAGAAAGGCACACTAATTCTCTATAGTCACACCTACCGTATCGTTCAGTTTGTCATTCGAATCTGTGTACGGCAAGCGGTCACCCATCCAAGTAGTAACCAGACGCAATGCTGCTTAACCCGGTAGATCCGTCGAGCCGTAGACAGACCGAACAGCCAAACTGTCGGCTTTAGCCAGTTTTGATGTATTTCTACAGAATTCTGCAGCGTCTGTCATTTTCCTACAGAATCTGACGACTCGATTTCCACGAGGCATGATACCCAGTCAGGGACTTATTGCGAACTTATCGTTATCTTGGAGCAGAAGTTCTTCTTTTCATTTCATACTGGCTGTATCCCTTGAAGACGGGCACGCGACACAACTTTTTTTGATCATCTGTAGTATTTCAATAGTTATGCCCCATGGAGCAGAAGGTTGAAATTTTCAAACGCGACGAATTATCCTCCAGAAGCTCCGCTGCTATACCTTGTGGAAGCAGAATTCTTACTATACTAATTCGCTTCGGGAATAGCACCCCAGTCACCCAGAGGCAAAGGTGTAGCATTCTCAAACTGGCTAATTTTCTCCCGGGAACCCCATTGTTGTCACCTGATGGGAGGGAAATTTCAACTCAACTAAAATGTTCCAGAAATTGCACCCCTGAGGTAAATCCGAGAGAACAATGCAGTTTTGGCTAGTGAAGGCCTGGAAGAGGCGGAAAACATTTGAATTTCAATGAAATCACTATTTTACCTTAAGCAACGTGTTTTTAGGATTATTTTGACCCCACTCATCCTCAGTGTTTTATGAAGACCATGCTCATAGAGTATATTTGTAAAGAGACAGATGCGAAATTTGAAGCCGTGTACGGTGCAAAAATGTTCCAACATAATGAAAGATCTTCGCAATCATGGCAATAGAGACGGAGCATCAAGAACTCAATAAAATTCAAAGTGTATCGCCACAATATTGCACTACATACAATTGTGACGAAATGAAAAATGAACGAAAAGAAATTCAGCAGTTATAATTTTACTGGGAACGAGCCAAGTTCCACAAATCTAATCCGTTGGGTTCAATAGCCAAAGAGATTTTGATTGATAGCTAATTCATCGTGATTAGCTAGCCAAACGGATAACTCGGCGCTTTAGTACAGAATTTCGAATAAATTTGTGAATAAATTAAGAACAGCACCTGCGGACTTTTTATTTTCCAGGAATTTTATTTATTTGTAGATTATTCATAGAGGAAGAATTGAACCAGTAGGTAAGATCAAACCGTCATCAAACATAATTGTATAGAGATTTGAACCAGAAACAATTGTAAATTATTTGAAGTTACTAATTGTTATAGATTCACTGGAATCCAAGTCCTCAATTTTTATAATCGATCATTTGTGAAAGGATTGAAAAATAAGTGAATGAAGAAATCTCAAGGAGAGAGAATACCATGAATAAACCCTACATTCTCAATTCCTCTATGTAAATAGATTCCTAAAAATGAGTCGAAATGGAAGAAACACTAGTAGCAGAAAAAGCATAACTGATTTTCTAGAAAGAAGGATGAGAATGAATAACTCTCCTTCGATTTCAAATTGCTGTGTTACTATGATTATATTCCTGGCTGATGAGTCCTCTCAGACATAACAATGTATCACGAAATAATGAAAATATTTCAATTGATACTTACGAAATTGCACGATTATGTATTTGAATGCATCGTCTGCAATATTGATACTGGTATTCACCATCATCTATTTCATGTTCCTCCTGGACTGGCAAATTCTCAATTGCGAATCTTACCACAAAATCGAATCTTACCACAAAATCATTATGTTAAAAATAAGAATTATAAATTTAAACCCACGAAAGTTCGTATATTCATAAGTATATCACCCCAATGCTTCAAATAATCCACAAACATGCTGCGCATACGTGAATAATACCAAATCAGCAGCGATAATTGAAGTTATGATACCGAAAATATATATTGAGCATGTTATGAGGAGGATCCAATAGTATCCTTCAATATCTATTCCGCCATAATCAACTGGTATAGCGAATGTTAACTGTATTGTATCATTTGATTTCATGGAAAAATGCACAATCCTCAAATATAGTGGTTCAGCTATGAATATTATAGTCGTAGTATAGAGTGATCCTGAAAAACAAATGAATACAATATAATTATCACTATTGAATATATAAATCATTGTAATCACAGATGACACCTGTGTCTAGAATTGCTAATTTTTTTCCAAGTAAACTATTGCTGTGAAGAATATGCAGTCCATTATTCTCTGGGAAAAGCTTCCAATCTTCTTGCATGTCTCTAAATAGACTTTTCATCTAAATATATATGATGTCAACCTACTTCTATGGAGAACTTTAAAAATATTTTGCTCATACTATTAGCCTCCAATTGATATACTTGTTAATGCAGTTACTATTAAAGAGACATCGAGCGCAAAATTATAATGCTGGCCCTAATTCAAACCGTTTTTGGTTCCAAGGAACAACATGTATGAAATTTGAACTGAAGATTTTTCAAATAAATCATCTCATTAGGGAATGATGGAAGGTTAAAAATTTTTCTAAAATTCATTGAAAAATACAATGCAATACAATGTCTGAGTGTGACATACATACTTTCGCAGCATGAACGTGAAAAGTAATTAAATTCACAAAAGCAGCGCAAACAGCTGCGAAGCAACTGGTAGCCTCCGTGAGAAATTCGATATCATCGTAATTACGCATAATGGCCAAAATCTGTAGTTTCAAAAGCTCAAAGTAATGATAAATTATACGAATATAATAAAATTCATGCGTATTACCTGCGCTCCAATTTGTGATGCGCACAGGATATACATGAAAATTCTACATGAAACAGCCTCTCTCGTGGATTGATATGGCCAATGTCCGATTATCCGTAATACGGTCCTTGTTATTATATAATAGGACGAGTCTCCTAGGTCCCCTTCAGTGTTCATAGTCCGCGTACTGTTACTTGACTGAAGAGTCCCTAACAATATCTAAGATGCTTCGCATCGATCGCCCTTTCCACTTCTCTTCAGTGCAATGATAGGAAATAAACTGAGGGTATTATTCGAGCAATGTCAGAGTATGACGACTGCATTAGACAGTCTGTCATCTTTTAAATGTTCTTTCTTGAAAATGTGTCTGTACTTTTTTCATAACATAAGTAAGAATGTCAGACGCACGAGCACGCACATGTCAGTCAAATGTAGCAAATACACCTACAAATAGAATTATGAGAGAGGTGAAAAAACTTCAGTCGTGAAGTTTGGCTATTTCCAATGCTTCATCAGTGTTATTATGATATGAGTATGAAAAAAAGTTAGGTGAAATAAGAATTCTGATAAAACTATCTGAAACGATTTTTTTTTCGAAGATTTCATGCATAAAGATAGAAAACTTTTGGTGGACAACATGTGTCAGATTTAATTTTGTTTTAATCCTAGTTTTTCGGGCACAATTGGAGTGTTAAATCCTTTCCATTTTTAAAAATTCTCACTTTTTCCCGAATATTTCCAGTTTTATTCATCGAAGTAATTCGGGATCGATTTTAAATTGAAAGTGGGATCATTTGTTATCAGTTTTTGTTTCTGAATTTTTTGAAATGGATTCATAAGTGACTTATAGGTTACTTCACGAAAATTACTCGTCCGTCATATTGTTAGAGAACCGATGACGTTTTCTAACGATTAAGAGGGATTCGAGGATTTTGGCAAGAAATCCAGCTCACCATATAGACGGTATCATGTAGTAACCATTCAGGTATATGCACATTAATAAATTGAAATTCTCTGCTGTTGAAAGTGCTCAACCTACGCACCAGTTCTCACGTGACCTGCTGCTAATGCGCTGTGCGCATGCGCAAGACTCTCTAGCGTCGGCCACTGACCACGCGAAAATATTTCAAAAACGATATCTTGTCAATCATTCCGAGACATAAAATGAAAATCTGCAGAAAAATCAATAATAATTCAATCCTTAACATATATTTTTCGCAGATTTTTTAAGAGTTGTCAAAGTTGTGTTTCGGCCATTTGTGCATTAAGTTTGTTGTTGAAAAATAGAAATTTTAATTTTCAACTTCCGGACTAAATGTTATTGCAAAGTATCACTATTTTTGGAGAGAAAAGTATTCTACCTTTTTTCCATAAAACAAATATTGAAGAAGATATAAGTATTTAAAGTTACAGAAAAATGAGCATATGTGCCATCTTTCCAACATCAAAAATGGTAATAATTTCATGAAAAAAAAAATTTTTTTTGTTCTTTTCTCGGGAAATAACTTCTGATAACCATGTCAGCAACATATTCAAAGATAAACAAAATTAAAAAATACAACCCGGGAATCGAGTGAAATAGCGCGGAATGCCTCATTTACAATAAGCCAATCGGGAGTGAGTAAGGAAGAAAGAGAGAAAATGTAAAAAAAAGGTTTGCAAAGTTCTTCATTAATTACTACTATAACATGCTCTGACATTCCCCTTTTTGCTCCCGAATGGAAGCTTAACAAACGTAAGAATTTTTTATCTCGATTTTTTTATTGCAAATCACTTAAAATGATGTGGAGAGTCTGGAAATTATATTTAGAAAAAAAGTCTGTGTGTGTGGATTTTTTTCAATTAGAGAAGGTAAAACTTCAACCGATGAATCTCATATTTATACTGTATATTGTCGTGATAAATGGTTTCTTTTGGAATTCACTCAAAAAAAAAGCAGAAAAAAAATTTTGCATTTGCGCATCACTTAGGGGCAATTCCCATGCGCATCCTCACCTTGAATGAAGTCACATGGTTTTGATTTGATTAGTACTTGAGTTCAAATCACTTTATCCTAATGAGTCTGAAAGTCTTATTCATTGTTTTCATTCAATGTTCCAGCAAACAATTGAACAATGGAAATCATTATTTCTCATAGCTGCGCCAAATATTTTATTTGTTCCATTGTTCGCACTGTATAGAAAACTGCTGAAGAACAGACATAGAATGACTCAGGGGATTATAATCCTGAACACGGTGAAGCGATTCAGAAGCTGAATTGAAAACCACCAGCATTTGACTTGATCAAGAACAATGAATCAATGGTGGAGACAATTGAGAGGAAAGAGAAGGAACCTTGTAGTCAAAGATGAATTAAATTATTTCAAAAAATACATTGTCATTCTTCGGAGAAGGAAATCATTGTTATTGGTCATCATTTCAATGTTTGGTAAATAGTCCAGGACTCGTAGTGGCAGTAAGCCTTTATGATTTGCTCATGAACAGCTCATGAGTTGCAACGAGTTGTTCAACTACAAAAGTGCAGAGTGATTATCGATTGACAGATCAATGAACGAGTAATTGAGTCAATGAATAATAACAATTTTATGATGCAAATCAGAATATATATATAGAAGAGATAAAACTGATCTCAACGAATATGTTGAGTGTCTGCTGAAGAGATCAGCTTGGGATCAATGAACTGTATATAATTAGATTATTCCAAGCTTTTTTATGAGATTGTCGTATTAAAAAATTCATTTTTCATCAAAGTCCATTAAGTCCTCATACTTTTTTGTCATGAAATTTCATAATACAATGACGACTTCAATAAAAATGAATAAAACTTGTTTTGGTACGTCATCACTGATAATTGAAGTACAAAATATGAGATTACATACCTAGGTCAGTTAAGTAAGAAATGTGTCAGGGCACATGTAATTGTTGGCCGAGGCGAAGCCGAGGTCAACAGACATGTGCTCTGAGACGTTCTGACTTTGCTGATCAAGGTGTGTATACTATTTTCCTGCCCGATGAAGCCGGAAAGCAGCAACTTCGTGTAGTGCAGGGGCCCGGAAGTGGCCTCTCTCCAGCCAGAGGGCAGAAAAAATTATTGGTTGAATCTCATCGAATTCTCTATTTATTATGCAATACATATAGGGCGGGAAAACTGTGAAACGAAATGAAGATGACGTGAATTCAAAAGGATTAAATACGAATTTGGCTAGTCAGAATTGATCCTAGGATTTTTATGAGTAAAGAAATGAACGATACACTTCAATCGATTAATCTTAATTTATCGAATCAAAATATTTTACACAAGATATCAACATGTCAATAACAGCTCATATTTGTCTACTGCATATTCAGAAATACGGTGAAATAACTTGCTGATGTCTTCATTATCTGCAATGAATCATTATTCGGCATTTGCGCCTTACTACAATAACCATTAGTCAATAAAACTAGAATAACGTACAACAGTGAATGAATCTAGACACATTAACATTATTTTTCCGGCTGTCAGCTGGCATGGAATTTGAGTTCTCATGATCATAAAGCTTAACAATTTTTTCGTTCTTGGTTGGCTATAGTACCATTTTGAATTCATTCTGAAAAATCGAAGGGAAATAATTCTGTTGATGTTCCCGATGAAAATACGTAATTATTGATAGCTTTTTGAATTTTATAATTCAATAGCAGAGAGGTGAAATAGGATGGGAGAGAACTCAGCCGTAATTTTTCTTTTCTGGAGAATTTCAACAAATACAAACAGGCAGAAACCCCACTATGTCTGCGTGATTGAAGTCCGTTTTTCAAGCTGAACTCCAAAACAATGGAATGAATGAACTTGGAGTTATAACTTGTTCTTTTGGAATCAGTGTATGCAAATGTCTCACAAATTGCTGGACCGATTTTGCCCAGATTTAATACCAAATTTCGTGCTCATCAGACCTCTGAACTCACAAAATTTGGGGTCTCTACTTAAAAGATAAATTGAGTTATAGAGGTAACAAGATTATTACAAAAAAAATCTGGATACACGAAAAAATGGAGGGCTCGCCACCCCAGGAGTTAAGTGTGCATCTTATAAGCGTGCCTCTCCTTCCTGAGAATCCACGATGAAGTTTAATTTCTTATTGAAAAAACTTGTAAACTATTTTTTGTCATTTTCATTTGTGTCAGGAACTATATGTTCGATTCAGATCAAATTCGGTGAGCACTAGAGACACAGATAGCAAGCATACTGTCAAATTTTCAGATCACTAGATTGCTCCATTTCAGAGTGGAGCAGGAAATGCGTCATCACTCACACAAACACACACCCACACACACATATATGTATACAGAGATATTTTTTTGAAACAGCAGTTCTAGACGTTTTGCAGTTGGACTGCGATGACCCAATTTTATGATAAAATCTCAAAATGAAAAAAATCACGAATACATAGCTTTCATTTGGGAGCAAATAGGGTTGAGATAAAAAAAGGCGAATCTCCATTAATTTCTGAAATATGCTTGGAAAATGGGTGAGAGAAATTGCACATTCTATTTCAACTCTTCGCTACTGAATTACTTGCCGTGAAAAATCAAATGAATTTTACGTACAAAGACTGTCTTATATTAATACTTGTGTCCGAAACTCGTTGAGCCATGAAACATTGAACGAAGAGATGGAAAACCTGGGATATTGCATATAACAACATTTTAATGACTTTCTGGATGGCGTCGAGATTCAATACAACCTAGAATTGATAGGCAATTAGTGATTGGAAGAAACTCGTGCGTGATACCAAAACGATTAGAATTTTACCTGAACAGCAGTTACACTTATTCCGATTATTTGAATACCAGCTATAGCGATGAAGTTCCACGTGTAAATGTCTTCAATTCTATTCGAAAACCTATTGGAGCATAAATAATTATATATCAATAATCATAGATTGGCCCCAGCTACCACTGGAAAGCGGTCATCTCCGGACTGGACGGTCAGAGATGACAGATGACGTGGGGACTCCACAGAGAAGAGCACGTGTTCTGAGTAGAACTTTATCCCGAGAAATAGAGTGAAGAGAACTAAATATAATATAGAGTTAAGAGAAGTGTAAATAAAGAGTCACGAGTATCCTGCCCGAGTTATTTCCCCGAAAAGAAGAGGAGACGGAGCCCTGAGGAGAAAAAACAGAACTGGTAAAACTATTCCCCAAAATATATTCAGAAGCATGTAGCAAGTTTCCATTAGAAGTTTCCAGCGTGTTAATTGGCCGTGAGAGAGATTCTTCTTGGTTCCTCCTAGGTTCCTCGCAATTGTCCGGTTCATATCGAGGGACTGTTCATTATGAGATTCCGTGGTAACTAACCTAGATTCTTTCGGTCGTAGACTTTTGGTTGTAGCGCTACCTGCTTTGATTGTGGCTACGGACCCAGTCATTCTTGCGCAATTAAAGGTAACTATTACGGCCAAGAAACTATCGGGACTTTTCGATAATTAAGATCCCCCTCAGGTGAACCCCGAGGGAATAACATTGTTCTGACTATTAACCCGTTGAGACAGCTTTCGTTTTCCCCACTCTACGACTGCTCGCTTATAACATGGAGTGGGGCACCTATAAGTTTGTAGCGTGCCATATGCTTATGGGCAATTCCCACTCTGGCGTCCGTCGGGCGCTTTCGGGCTACTTTCACCTCAGAGGGTTGAGAGTCTAAAAAAGGCGGGAAATGTTTTGAAGTTGAATAAAATTACCGCTTTAGCTTGATTAACGTGTCTTTAGAATTATTTTAACTCCATTTATTCTCCATATTTTGTGAAGACGGAGCTCACAGAATATAGTCCAAGAGCCCAGCGCATCCAGACGCGGGTGATTGTACTTAATCTGAAAATTTTTTGTAGAGGGCTCATGATGGTATGGAACCATGAGGGGATCCAACTTACCTTGAGTACCGGTCGCAAGGACAGGTAACAGGTAGCTCAGCATGTGAAAATTCTAGTTTTTTCAAGTCCAATCACTAAGGCTAATTTTTTTATATGTTCTTCTGGACACTATGTAGAACATATAAAAAATATTTCCGGACACTTCCCGCGGTCCATAACTAGTGCCGGACACTTTGAAGCGCGATAAATAATGACACCATTTATGTCAAAGTATGAAGGCTGAATTTTTTATATGTTATTCGGGGGACAATTCTGAAATATTCTCCCAACAGCCGGACTGAACTGACGGTTTTAACTTATCCCCGGACCCAATAAAAAGGTGAGGTGAGTGATACAGCGAGAGCGTTACGCATACGAGTGCGAGTGAGAGCGCATACTCGCAGGCATAAAGCTCTCCGTTATAGTAATTGCGATTATAATGGATACTTGTCAACAAATTTTTGAGAAATTAAAGAATGATTTATCGAATATTGAATATTAATTCTGACAATTGAAAAAATGATACAGTAAATAAGCAAAATACGGGACAGAGAATATTTAAAAAAAATAGAAGGGACAGTCTGGTCAGTGCCCCTCTCTGCTGTTGTCATCGTAGAGGTTTCGGTCTTCTTCTTCATACCAGTCATCCACTTCGATATCGACGAAATCATCATCATCATCATCATTGTCATCTAGAGTTTCTGTAAACCAAATTAATAAACTCATTGAGTTGTGAATGGTTACAAATACAGAAAAATTTCATAATGAAAGTAACTTACCTGTTTGACTTTGCAATGCTTCGCTGACAGAGCTTGGCAATTGGTCGCCATCGAACCATTTGAAATGATACTGGTTCTCTTCCAGTATCCAACCATTATTTTCAGGGACATCAATGCTTGGAATCTTCATGTGAGCATTATTCCAAATGCTTGTGATGTAATTTGCTCTGAGAAATTGCTGAAATAATTCCTCTTTGCAAGGTGGTAAATTACAACCATCGAAATTCATTATATTCTTCTTACTGAATGCTTCATTCACATCGAAAACAAAGTATGTATTGATGAATAACTCAACTCAAGCAGCATCAATATCACTCACTTGCGTCACATTGTATAGAGCACATGTGAACTTTTGTATAGTATCAAATACATTGTTTCTCTCATTGTCATTATCAAATAATTCAGGATCACCAAATCTGTGAAAAGCTTGTTGATATTGGGCATTTTTCTTCAATAATTTTAGGGGTTTTAGTTTCCCTTTCTTGAAGAAAGCTGGATTGAAATCACATCCTGTGATAGCATGGAGTCCAGGTCCGCTCTGACATAAAGATGGTCCCAAATGCTCATAGATCTTACTTATATCCAAATATCTCAGATTGTTTCCAGTCCCTGTGAGTATCCAAACATGTGAATCATTATTTTTCAAATGATGCATATTACCTAGCATTATGGCGACAACATCAGTATCAGAACATCTGATTACAATATTGGCTTCAGCATCAATGTTACACGCGCGATAAATCATTTTAGTATCAGCTTCTTCATGTTCCGGACATGATAAATCATCATCAATACTGGACACAACTCGATTGTTATCGTCAACCTCAAAAGAATGGCATTGTTTGAAATTTATTTTAATCAATTTAGAACCGATGAATGACGCCATTTCATCAGTGCCCCAGTGTGAAATCAAGAATTCAACAAGAGCTTGTTTGAATTTTACATTTTTTAGCTCCTTGGGAAAATCTGTTGGTCGAACTTGATCGGCTCCAATAATAGTATAGTCCAGTTGCGTAGATTCCTGTCGTAGGGATCGTTCATAATTTTTGATCGAGGGTGTGAAGTATTGATCGAATACAACGTCGATTCTCAACGCATTTGATTGGGTGACCATTTGTATTATTTTCTTTGAAATACTTCCAAATTTTTTCGGAACATCTTTCATTATGTGTATTTAAAAAAAACCGTCGATTATTAGCAGGTCTATGGAAGCTGGTGGTTGGTGTTCAACGTCTTTCTCTAAACATCTCATCAGAGCCGATTTTTCTGTTTTACAAATACTACCATCTATATGACACATCGATAAAGGTACCGAAGTAATTGGATAAATTCGCCATTTAGAGTTTGCTGTTTAAATATACTGTATTCATTTAATAATTCGTTGAGTTCCTCATTTTCGACTTTGAAAGATGATAACTTACATGTTGTTCAGCCTCGTAATCTCCTGTATCATGTTGTCTGTGAATGCAGTATTTTTAATTTGAAAAAATGATTGAAAATGTAATATTTCCAATCCCAATGCCATCAGAGGATAGAGTCTCTTGCATCTATTAAAATTTTTTCCTTCAACAAATCCACGCAATGAACCATTTGCTAGCAAATTACTTTCAACCATAATATTCGATAAGCCACAGTCATTTATTAATTTACCAATGGCTTTAAAATAAGCCATCATGATATGAAAAGGGCCTAGATGTATAAATGAATTATCAAATTTAGGCTTCTAAGTAGCTTGGATTTGGAGAGCGATTTTTGCAATTGCGAGATCGTAGGTAACTTGAATGTGAGGTTGATGTAGTTCTTGAGCAATTTTCTGGCTTTGATTCATGGTCTTCAAAACGATAGGTGCATCTGTCGGCGATGAATTGATTGGAGTCAAGTAAGAAATGACTTGTTTCTCACTCTCATTTTCAGAAATTCGATTGTTGTAACCAACCCACATAGGAATATCAGGTAATTTCAAAGCGTGGCTAATCATCCAAATAAGATCTATCTCAGTGTATAGTTGATAATTAAATTGGTCGTAAATTTTCGTCTTCATGAACTGATATTTCCAGAGGATCAGTCATCTTGGGTCTTTTAGCATAAGAAATTTCATCTGAAGATACGGCTTCAAAGATTCTCCTGCCTTTCCTTGTTGTTGTTTCTGCATCATTCGGAATTGGTGGAGCTGATAATTCATCTGCTTCTGTTGCATTCAAATCAATATTCTGGTAGATGATTCCGACGGTATCGTTCAAGGTATCTTTGCCACTTCTCGTTTCCACAAACCGATCAAAATTATCATAAGCCACGCCAGTACACAGATAAGGAGATTTTTATATAATTTCTGGAGATAAACTCGATTTCTATATCGAAGTATATGTTACCTCTGTCTCAAGCGTTTCAACCGCAGAATAACTTATGCAATGACCATATCTATGAATTATGTCAATAATTTTTCTGCTACTTGTTAAGCTCTTCAGAGTAATACCCAACATAATGTGCTTTGATGGCTTACCTCCTCCGTTGTGCACTCTGTAAACGATATCTTCACAGTAAGATTGAACTTGGCGTTTACATTTTGCACTGTTCCTCTTTTCCCGACTAGAGCCTCCAATAACGGTGAAATAAAAGTCTAATAAATCTTGTGGCAATGATACCTCGCCTTCCTTCAAATTCTCTATAGAAATATTTTCAGGCAATTTCCTTTTCTCTATTTGCTTGATTGATTTTCTCAAAAGCAGGGACTGGTAACAAAACTCGGTAACAAAACGAAACTGCGTTTCTTCCGTTTAGTTACTCGGAAACACATTAATACCGAAACTAAAGTGAAAACAAAACTCGACTAACGTTAGTTGCAGTAACAAAAGTAGTAACAAAACTCGACTAACGTTAGTCGCAGTAACAAAAGTAGGAACAAAACTCGACTAACGTTAGTCGCAGTAACAAAAGTGGTAACAAAACTCGACTAACGTTAGTCGCAGTAACAAAAGTAGTAACGAAACTCGACTAACGTTAGTCGCAGTAACAAAAGTAGTAACAAAACTCGACTAACGTTAGTCACAGTAACAAAAGTGGGAACAAAACTCGACTAACGTTAGTCGCAGTAACAAAAGTAGGAACAAAACTCGACTAACGTTAGTCGCAGTAACAAAAGTGGTAACAAAACTCGACTAACGTTAGTCGCAGTAACAAAAGTAGTAACGAAACTCGACTAACGTTAGTCGCAGTAACAAAAGTAGTAACAAAACTCGACTAACGTTAGTCACAGTAACAAAAGTGGGAACAAAACTCGACTAACGTTAGTCGCAGTAACAAAAGTAGGAACAAAACTCGACTAACGTTAGTCGCTGTAACAAAAGAAGTAACAAAACTCGACTAACGTTAGTCGCAGTAACAAAAGTAGCAACAAAACTCGACTAACGTTAGTCGCAGTAACAAAGGTAGTAACAAAACTCGACTAACGTTAGTCGCAGTAACAAAACTCGACTAACGTTAATCACCCGATTCGAAATTTTTGCGACGGATTCAACGAATTTTCAACATATTCCTTTGATCTTTGTGGATGCCAAACGTACCGTTACCATATTCTAACGTAAAATCTGTTTTTTTAACATCAGAATACATTGAGAAGGCCCGAAAACCTGGACGTCTATCATCGTATTTGAACGTACAGTTGGATGCGGTTGATTCTGACGTGGATTTAATGTACATTTTTTTTGTATTTTGAAAATTCACGAAATTAATGGTGGAGAAAAAGAGAAGAGGGAGAAAGATAGTAGAGGGGGAAAAGTGGGGTAGAACGTTTATGTTCTTATGTCAGCATTATGAAAAGAATTTGAAATTAGTGAAAATATTAAGAATTTATTATTTTTCGTGAAACCAGTGGGAAGTGGGAGAAATTTGGAGTGGAATTCATCTGTCAGGAATAATTTTTTGTCATTAGTAAAAAAATGATTTTTTGGTCAAGATTCAAAGACAAAATTAAAAAAAGAAAAATGTGAAATCTCATGAGTTTCATTGAGCCTAGCGTAGAAATTCTGAATGGAGGGGGAAAGTTAGATCATTTGCGAATGATTTATGGAGTTGTCAATTTGCAAATGTCGATTTTCAAAGTATTTATGAAGAAAACACAGATTTTCATGAAAATGCTCATAAATACTTCAGGTATAGCTATTTTTCAATGGTGAATCCGATAAAATCATACCAAATGATCTCACTTTTCACCTCCATTTGGAATTTCCAAGCTATGGCAAAATTCTGGGGCTTATTTTTAACCGAATGTCTCCTCATGTTTTCCATGCTGTTATCAGAAAGATCTATCTCCAATGGTTTTATTCTCATTTGCATTTTACCCGACTTATCCTTAATTGAAATTTGGAATTGAGATGATATAATAACAAGTAGGCGTTGGTCACTGCGTTAGTTGCTATTTCTTCTACGTTATCCTTTAGTTTATTTATTGTTTGTTTACCTTATCCTTTAGTTTGTTTATAGTTTGTTTATTGTTATTTTTTCCTGTCAATTTCTGCTAATGAATTAGCAGAATGCTTCCGAATGGTTCTTCCTGAATTTTGTCAATCATCGCGATTGTTGAAGTCTCAAAAGTTTTCTTTTCGTGTTATAACGCAATAAAATAGTGAAGACGGGGGCAAAATGGGGTCCGGGAATACGTGCTTTAAAGTACCCCATCTCCCCCCGGTCTCCCCTATAAGATAAAATGATTAGGATTTATTAAATTCAATTATTTTCAAATTATACCAAATTTTCCATAAATGTTCACTTTTTCACTTTGGATGTTCCCTCCTGGATACAGTTTCTGATTGTCCTACGAAGATGAGTAGGGGCTTATTTGAAAGAGAAGAATGTGTTCTTCCAGAAAACAAAATTAAAAATAGGGGTGTCCATTCAAAAAAATCGAGAAAAATGGTATTTTTTGGATTTTTTTTTTTGGAAATATTGAGAAAAAATACATTTTTCAATGTAATAAACGGATAACTTCATTTAGAAATTCGAAAAATTGAGGGTTTGTTCAGCTCAGGACGTAAAATTCCGCTGCCACGGACGATTTTGATTGATATGGTGACTAACGTCAGTCGAGTTTTGTTACTGCGACTATTGTTAGTCGAGTTTTGTTATTACTTTTGTTACTGCGACTAACGTTAGTCGAGTTTTGTTATTACTTTTGTTACTGCGACTAACGTTAGTCGAGTTTTGTTCCTACTTTTGTTACTGCGACTAACGTTAGTCGAGTTTCGTTTCCACTTTTGTTACTGCGACTAACGTTAGTCAAGTTTTGTTCCTACTTTTGTTACTGCGACTAACGTTAGTCGAGTTTTGTTCCTATTTTTGTTACTGCGACTAACGTTAGTCGAGTTTTGTTCCTACTTTTGTTACTGCGACTAACGTTAGTCGAGTTTTGTTACTACTTCTGTTACTGCGACTAACGTTAGTCGAGTTTTGTTACTACTTTTGTTACTGCGACTAACGTTAGTCGAGTTTTGTTTCCACTTTTGTTACTGCGACTAACGTTAGTCAAGTTTTGTTCCTACTTTTGTTACTGCGACTAACGTTAGTCGAGTTTTGTTCCTATTTTTGTTACTGCGACTAACGTTAGTCGAGTTTTGTTCCTACTTTTGTTACTGCGACTAACGTTAGTCGAGTTTTGTTACTACTTCTGTTACTGCGACTAACGTTAGTCGAGTTTTGTTACTACTTTTGTTACTGTGACTAACGTTAGTCGAGTTTTGTTACTACTTTTGTTACTGCGACTAACGTTACCGCTTTCGTTTAGTTATTCGCCCGGAAACTAAACTAAACTAAAGTAACGTTACCAGTCCCTGCTCAAAAGTAATGCAGCCTTTTGCAAAATGTCTTCATTCTTCATGGCTTCAAAACACTCATCATCGATGAAATGCACATGCTTGGCTGCTAATATTTTTTTATTTTGAATGGAGAATAATTTTATCTCTTTATCAAATGCTTTTCCTATTTTTTCTTCCAAACTTTGAAGTGTGAATGAGGTCACGTTAATTTCCTTCGTATCTTCCTCGGAGCTTCTCTCCAATGAATCGATATAAAATCTATGCAAATAAGCTAATAAGTAACATTTCTTGCCTTCAATTACATTTTCTCTTATAAAATTACAAGTTTCCTCAAATGCAGTTTGATGGTATCGACGAATGTCATGCCAAGTACTTCTAGGAGCTTTTCTACCACGTGCTGAAATTTTGTTCTTGAAATCGGTTCTACAAATGTTATGATAATGGATTTTGGAACCATTAATGTTCGTTAGTTTATCAAGTATATCATAAAACTCTTCTTGATCACCTATTACTGGTATTATGGAATCTCTGTATTTTTCTTTATTTGTTTCATGTAAAGGCTGAATTTTCCCTTTGTATTTCTTCTGCTTCGAATTACAAAATGAACAACAAACATTTTTATCAAAAGAGCTTACGTTCTCTTCAGTGGGAATATCATGTTCTGGGTCTACATGAACCTCAGCAAATTCTACATCATCGATATTTTCCCCAGAAGTTGATGGTACAGGTCCAGTTGACTCGGATATGGGAGTTACTTGTGGTATTGGCTCAGTTGGTGGAGATGAAGACTGAGTAAAAGATGACTGTGATGAATGTAATTCCGATGGCTGTGTTGTGAACTCAGAGATCAATGGGGAAACTGTTGATGAAACCTCTGCAAATGTTTTTTTTTTTTTTTTTTTGGAGTAGTTTCTTCAGGAGTTGCTGGATTAGAAGTGAAGTATTTTTTCATGAGCCCTGTCAATACTTTATAACGCCCACGATGATAGCCATTTTCAAATAACTCAACTGGCAAAACTATGTCTTTGTATTTTAGGTTATGTTGTTTCCTGAGTTTTAATATTTGTTGGCACCTTTTTAATGTGTCCTCAGTAAATAAAATCAACTGATCACCAGATTTTTCACGAAACACACACAGTGATAGATCACCCATGGTGATCTCAAAAGCCTGTAAATATTCCGAATTATATTTCACGTGGGTAGTAAAGAGTATGTTGCAAAATTAAAGACTGAACATATACTGTGAGAACAGCTGTTTGAGAGTATAGTACAAGCGTACTATACTCTACGACGCTCTCACTCGCACTCGTATGCGCAGCGCTCTCGCTGTCTCACTCGCCTCATCTTTTTATTGGGTCCGGGGGTAAGTTAAAACCATCAGTTCGGTCCGGCTGTTGGGGAAATATTTCAGAATCGTCCCCCGAATAACATATAAAAAATTCAGCCTTAATACTTCGACATAAATGGTGTCATTATTTATCGCGCTTCAAAGTGTCCGGCACTAGTTATGGACCGCGCGAAGTGTCCGGCAATATTTTTTATATGTTCTACATAGTGTCCAGAAGAACATATAAAAAAATTAGCCTTAGTGATTTGACTTGAAACAAGCAGAAGCCTCACTCTCGGTGCGTTATTTGCAAACCCCACTCCTTGTGCGACATTCAATATTTTGCCAATTCGATTGGCAAACTGCTTCCGAATGGAATTTTTATATAAATTATCCATGAGATTACAACTTATTTTTTTCATTATTCTAAATGCAGTAACGAAATTTGGTTTCACAACAATTGTCATAAGTGGACATTTGCACGAAGTAAATTCGCTTGTGAGGACAAATTTAATGATGGTTCGATCTTTGGTGAACTTTATTTATTCATGTTTACCACAAAAAAAAACAATCTTTCAATCATAAATGGAAGATCCTACGACAGATCTGAAAAATTGAAGTTCGGGTTCCAAATAGGATTTCTATTTTTTCTGAATGTCGTCAGAATGAAAAGGTACCTACCTATCTTGTAGAAAAAATTGTCTACTTTCGAATGGTGAAATAAAAAATAGTAGTGTTTCTAGGGAGAAAGCTAAGAAAAACCGTGATTTTTGAAAAAACTAATGTATCGAACATCCTTACAAGAGATTTCTTCTGAAAAATCTGAAATTCTCACCATTTGTGGGGCTCATTGAGATGAATCTGTTAAGCTGAACTTGGATGTAATCGCTTGGATAGTTTTGGAGATATAACCTTTTTTCATAAAATGGTTTTTGGACAATATCTCAGAAACTACTGGAGCGATTTTGCCCAATTTCAATACCAAACTTTTCACTCATTAGATGCACAAACTGGCGAAATTTGAAGTCTCTAACTCGAATAGTTTTTGAGCTAGCGTGTATAGTAAATTCAGGATAAAAAACACTGTAATTGAAATTATCTGCAAACGAAAAATCTGAGCAAAATTTACCCCGAGTGAAAATTGTGAGTTCAAATGAGATCTATTTCATCGCTGAGAGTGAGGGCTGTGAATCAATTTTTCGCGAAGAAAAGTCGAAAAAACGATTTTTCGAAAATTTGAATTTTCTCGAAAAGTACACAACCGATTTCGCTGAAATTTCACTGACAGCAATTTGCACGGGGAGGGAAAGTACTGTTAAATTTTCGGCTCACCAAGTATTACCGTTGCTGAGCAATGAGCCGATATCTGTCACACATACACACGTACACATACACACACACACACACACACACACACACACACACACACACACACATACAGACATTTTTAAAAAATGTCATTTCTCGACGTTTTGGATCATTCTGAGTCATATTCCGATGAAATCTCGAAATCCAAAAAAATCGCGTTTACAATGCTTCCATTCGGAAGCAAAAACTGTAAAAAGGGATAATAAAATAGCAATTTATATTCTAAATTACCCACTGAGTCGCCTACATTCTTTCACACTACCTCAATCTCTCTCTGGTTCGTGGTTCACCCACTCATTCATCGAAGGAATCGTATCAAGGAAAAGTGATACGTCACAGTACCTATCTTGTAGAAAAAATTGTCTACTTTCGAATGGTGAAATAAAAAATAGTAGTGTTCCTAGGGGAAAGCTAAGAAAAACCGTGATTTTTGAAAAAACTAATTTATCGAACATCCTCATAAGAGACTTCTTCTGAAAAATCTGAAATTCTCACCATTTGTGGGGCTCATTGAGATGAATCTTTTAAGCTGAACTTGGATGTAATCGCTTGGACAGTTTTCGAGATATAACCTCTTTTCATAAAATGTTTTTTTGCCCATATCTCAGAAACTACTGGAGCGATTTCACCCAATTCCAATATCAAACTTTTCGTTCACTAGATGCACAAACTGACGAAATTTGAAGTCACTAACTCAGATAGTTTTTGAGCTATCGTGTATAGTAAATTCAGGATAAAAAACACTGTAATTGAAATTATCTGCAAACGAAAAATCTCAGCAAAATTTACCCCGAGTGAAAATGGTCAGTTCCAATGAAAAGTATTTCATCGCTGAGAGTGGGGGCTGTGAATTAATTTTTCGCAGAGAAAAATCGAAAAAACGATTTTTCGAAAATTTGAGTTTTCTGGAAAAGCACTCGACCGATTTCGCTCAAATTTCACCGGCAGCAATTTGCATGGGAAAGGAAAGTACTGCTAAATTTTCAGCTCACCAAGTATTACCGTTGTGGAGCAAGGAGCTGATATCTGTCACACATACACATACACAGACACACACACACATACATACAGACACTTTTTAAAAATTTCATTTCTAGACGTTTTGGATCATTCTGAGTCATATTCCGATGGAATCTCGAAATCGAAAGAAATCGCGTTTACAATGCTTCCATTCGGAAGCAAAAACTAGTATTTTCACTTACCTGAGCTACCTGTTACCTGTCCTTGCGACCGGTACTCAAGGTAAGTTGGGTCCCCTCATGGTTCCATACCATCATGAGCCCTCTACAAAAAATTTTCAGCTTTAGTACAGTCACCCACGTCTGGATGCGCTGGGCTCTTGGACTAATATATGTAGAGACACAGATACAGAATTTTGAACCATGTACGGTGCGAAAATGTCCTAACATAATGAAAGATTTTCGAAATCATTGCAATAAAGACAGAGCATCTAAAGCTCAATAAAATTCAAAGTGCGTCACCAATATATTGCAGTACATTGGAACATACAATTGTGAACGAGTTGAGAAATCAATGAGAAAAAATTAATCAGTTGTAATTTTACCGGGAACAAGCCAAGCTTCCAAATGCTCTTCCGTATGAGTCAATAGCTAAAGAGATTTTGGTTGATAGCTAATTCATGGTGATTTATGAACAAGTTATGGTGCGCCCACCACTTGGAAGTACGATAAAGTAAGATACAAAATCGACTTGTAAACAAACGGAAAACTTGGCGCTTCAGTACAGAATTTCGAATAATTTTATGGATGAATTAAGAAGAGCACCTGCGGATTTTTCATTCCCCAGGAATTGTATTCATTTATAGATTATTTATAAAGTATGAGTATATTCATAAATGTATAAAGATTTCAACCAGAAAGTATTACACATGATTTCAAGTTATTAATTAACATACATCCACTGGAATCAAAGCCCTCGATTTTGTGATAAATTAATCGATCATTCATGAAAGGGTTGAGAAATATAATGAATGGAGGGATTTCAAGGAGAGAGAATACCATGAATAAGCCCTACATTCTCCATCCCTTTATATAAACAGATTTTCAAAAATGAGTCACAAAGAAAGAAACATGAGTACCAAGAAAATCATAACTAATTTTCCAAAAAGAGGGATGAGAATAAATAACTTTCCTTCGATTCCAAACCACTGTGTTATTATGATTAGATTCCTCGCTGATTGAACCTTCCAGACATAACCTTATATAACGAAATAATGAAAATATTTCAATTGATACTTACGAAAGTGCACGATTATGTATTTGAATGCATCGTCTGAAGTACTGATATTGGTATTCACCACCATCTATTTCATGTTCCTTCTGGACTGGTAAATTCTCAATTGCGAATCTTATCACAAAATCATTATGTTAAAAATAAAAATTATAAATTGAAACCCATAAGAGTTCGTATATTCATAAGTATATCACCCCAATGCTTCAAATAAGCCACAAACATGCTGCGCATACGTGAATAATAGCAAATCAGCTGCAATAACTGCAGTTACAATACCAATAATACATATTGTGCATGTTATGAGGAGGATCCAATAGTATTTTTCAATATCAATTTCACCATAATCAACTGGTATTGCAAATGTTAACTGTATTGTATCATTCGATTCCATAAAAAAATATACAATCCTCAAATGTAGCGGTTCGGTTATAAATATTGTACCAGCAATACAGAGTGATCCTGAAAAACATACGAATACGATATAATTATCACTATTGAATATATAAATCATTGTAAGCACAGATGACACCTGCGTATAGAATTGATAATTTTTTTCCTAGTAAACTATTGCTGTGAAGGATATGCAGTCCATTATTTTCTGGGAAAAGGTTCCAATCCTCCTGCATGTCTCTAAATAGACTTTTCATCTAAAAATATATGACGTCAATCTACTTCTATGGAGAACTCTAAAAAATATTTTGCTCATACTATTAGCCTCCCATCGACATATTTATTAATGCAGTTATTATTAAAGAGACACTGAGCGGAAATTTATAATTCTGGCCCTAATTCAAATTATTTTCGTTTCTAATGAATGAAATGTATGAAATTGAAACTGAAGATTTTTTTAATGAATTTCACTCATAATAATCATGAAATCAATTATATGAAAACATTACAATATACAATTACATAAACATAAATCATAAATCATCTCATCAGGAAATAATGAAAGAGTGATACAGTTTCTAAGATTCATTAATACACAAAATGGAATACAGTGTCTGAATATGACATACATACTTTAGCAGCATGAACGTGAAAAGTAATCAAATTCACAAAACAAGCACCATTAGTTATGAAAGAACTGATGGCTTCCGTAATAAATTCCATATCATCGTAATTATGCATAACGGCCAAAATCTGTAGTTTCAAACGCTCAAAGTAATGTTAAATAATATGAATAAAAAGAAATTAACGCGTATTACTTGCGCTCCAATTTGTGCACTACACAGGATATATACGAAAATTCTACATAGAATGGCTTCTCTGGTGGATTGATATGGCCAATGCCCAATTATACGTAATACGGTCTTTGTTAGTATATAATAGGGTGAGTCTCCTAGATCCTCTCCAGTGTTCATTGTCCACGTACTGTTACTTGACTGAACAGTCCTTAACAATGTTTAAGATGCTTCGCATCGATCGCCCTCTCCACTCCTCGTCAGTGCAATAACAGGAAATAAACTGAAGGTATCATGCGAGCAATGTCAGAGTGTGAAGACTCCATTAGACAGTCTGTCATCCTTTAAACGTTATTTCTTGGAAATGTGTCTGCACTTTTTTTTCACAATACGAGTAAGAGTGTCAGACGCACGGACACGCACATGTCAGTCAAATGTAGCGAATACACCCACAAATAGAATTATGAGAAGGGTGAAAAAACTTCAGTCGTAGAGTTTTGCTATTTCCAATGGTTCATCAGTGTTATTATGATATGGGTATGAAGTAAATGAAGTAAAATGGGGATTCTGATGAAAATATATGAAACAAATTTCTTTTCAATGATTTTATTGATAAGAAGATGAAATTTTTGGTGGACAACGTGTGTCAGATTCAATTTTTTTTTAATTCTAGTTTTTTGGCCACAATTGGAGTTTCACATCCTTTCCATCTTTGGAAATTCTCTTCTTTTCACGAATATCCCGATTTCTATTCATCGAAGTAACTCGTGATCCATCTTGAGTGAGTTGTGGAATCATTTGCCGTCAATTTTTGTGGTTCTAGATGTTCTCAAATGGATTCATAAGTGACTCATAACGCACTTTACAAAAATTACTTTTTCCGTCATATTGCTAGAGAATATTCAGATATATACACATCAAAGAAACATACTTGAACGTAGCATCACTGATACTGCAATAGCCAGCAGTAGATCCGTACGGAAAAAATATGTATGCGAGCATATATATGACATATATACAAATCATACGACATATATGTATGGCAAGAAATATAATAATCGACATATATTCAATATATATATTCATTAATATATTTTGCGATGCCATTTATATATAGCATATATGCACATATATGTGAAATATATTTGGCATATATAAATTCTACATATATAAATTTCCAGGTGGGTACAGTGTCTTGTTTCATTCATGTAGTACTTACAATCAGGCAACGTCGCGAGTGAGTTAAAAAGAGAGAGAGAGAAAATATAAAAATGTAGTTTGCATACTTATTCACTAATTACTACTATAACATTCTTTGACATTTTCCTTTTTTTGTATCCAACTCTGAATTGTACTTTCTGTAAAATATGATCAAATCTGTGTCTTCCCACGAGGTTTCCCCCGCATGGGAACTCATTTATGTACAGTTCATGTATGCCGAATATATTCCACATATATGTGATACATAAATGGCATATATATTTCGACAGACATATTTCTTAATATATATGCTGAATACCTGTTGATTATTACATTCTTTGCCGTACATATATGTCGTATGATTTCTATATATGTCACATATATGTTCGCATAGATATATTTTCCGTGCGGGAATGTTGAACTTATGGAATTTCAAGTGTCAGTACTTTTCGATTGTTCTTCGTAACCCTTCAAAAATTGAAATGAATCATCATCTTATTATGATCTACGAATGTGCCAAGTTTAGGGAAATTCGGAACGGCAATTAAACAGCGAGTATATACAGTTCTATCTTAACCCCCTGTAGTGAACGCACTGCTCCCCATTCACTTGCACAAGCATTAAGATTGGCTTTCCCCACTTCAACGTCTGACGGACGTTTTCAGGCGTTATTTATCTCAGGCGGTTGAACAGAGAACGTGACTTCAGTTTTTCTTTCATTTTATGAATTCATGTGCTCTTCCTTCGCAATCATCATGACTGTGGCACGTAGTCATGACTGCGCTAATAAGTATCTGAATGAATCGCAAAGGAGTGTTAAAATGAAAGTGCACGAATCAATTTCCTTCGCCAAAACATCACCGATGGTATCTCTAAGGGCGAGACAACTACACCAGAGCAGCTTTGTGGGATATTCTCCCACAATCGTTCAGGGGTGCAATTCTCAGGGACTTGCAGACGTGTAGAAGGTGACTTCATAATTAGATCCGCAGAGGGCTACATCTGATCCTTTCAATAGTGAGCATACATCTTATTGAATTACAGTAAACCGTGGAATTGATGAAGTATTGAAATCTAATAAATGCTTTGAAAAAGCATTATTAAAGTATTCATGTGTGAGGTGAACGGTGGCTCGTTCGGTAGAGTGTCGGACTGCCAACTCGAAGGCCCGGGTTCAAATCCTAGTCTCTGTCGAATAAGAGTCGAATGAGTCCCATACGAGCATTACTGTAAGATTATTTACGAGTGCTTTGTCCGCAGACACACCATGAACCTCCGTTGCTGATTGGCATAATCTTAGCGAAAAGATGGCGACGTTCAATAAGTATAAAAAAAAAAGTATTCATGCATTAGGATGCTGTTGATGATGACCATAAACATAACTTATCAGAGCCTTTCAACGGTGAGTGTTTGTTTAAGACACTTCCATTAAGTCCATGTTTTATCGTCATTCAATGAGCTGCATGCTCACCATTAAATTGAATCAGACGTAGCACTCTGCGGGCCTAATTGTGCATCTACTTTCCATACTTGTGTAAGTCCCCGAGAGTAGCACCTCAGGCATTCATTCCACAAAAAAATAACATTTGACAAATATATCATTTGTATCAACAGCACATATATTTTGCGAATGGTTCATTCTATTATGTAACAGTTAATATACTCCATCTACTGCATATTCAGAAATACGGTGAAATAACTCGCTGATGTCTTCATGAACTGCAAATAATAATTATTCATCTTTCGAGCTTCAAAAGAGGAGACGATTGATTATTCAAATAAAAATAACTTACTACAGTGAATGAATCGAGGCACATGATCATAACTTTACCAGCAGTCAGCTGACATGGAATTTGACTTCTTATAATCATAAAGCTTAACAGCTTTTTTGTCCTTGGTTTACTATAGTACCATTTGGAATTCATTCTAAAAAGTTGAGAAGAAATAATTTTGTCCATATCCATGAGGTATGTAATTACCAAAAACTGTTCGAATTTGAGAATTCAATATATTGCACTTACATGCACTGATTGATGTTAAGACTTGTATCAAAAATTCGTTGAGCTGTGAAGCATTGAACAAAGATATGGAAAGCATCGGCTGCTGCATACAACAGCATCTTAATAAGTTTCTGCACGGCATTAAGATTAAACACCACCTAGAATCGACGGTCAATTAATAATCAAATTATATTGCTTGAATGATTGGAATTTTACCTGAACAGCAGTTACACTTATCGCCATTGTGGCAAGACCAACAACAGTGAAAAAATTCCATGTGTAAACATCTTCAATTTTATCTGAAAATCTGTTAAGAAACGGATAATTTATCTATTATAGAATTAGAAAGATATTTCAATTGATGCTTACGCAAGCGCACGATTATGTATTTGAATGCATCTCCGGAAATATTGATATTGATATTCATCATCATTCTTCTCATATTCCTCCTGAACTGGCAAATTCTCAATAGCAAATCTTATCACAAAATCATTATATTAAGAATTAGAAATTCAAACGTGTGAGAGTTTGTATATTCATAAGTATATCACCCCAATGCTTCAAATAATCCACAAGCATGCAGTGCATACGTAAATAATGCTACATCAGCTGCAATAACTGAAGTTACAATACCAAGAATACATATTCCGCACGTTATTAAGAGGATCCAATAGTATTTTTCGATATTAATTTCACCATAATCAACTGGTATAGCAAATGTTAATTGTATTGTATCATTTGATTTCGTCAAAAAACGGATGATCCTCAAATGGAGCGGTTCAGTTATAAATATTATAGCAGCACCGTAGAGAGATCCTGAAAGATAATAAATATAAAGCAATTATTATCTTTGAACATATGAATCATTATAATCACAGATGACACCTGAATATAGAATTGATAATTTCTTTCCCAGAGAGCTACTGTTATGAAGGATATGCAGTCCATTGTTTTCCGGAAAAAGCTTCCAATCCTCTTTCATATCTTCAAGTAGACTTTTCATCTAAAAATATGTGACATCAATCTACTTCAAAGAAAAACTTACAAAATTATTTTTTTCATGCTATCAACCCCTGACCGATATACTTATTGATACATTCAAGGTTGAGGGGACACTGCGTGCTAAATTATAACTCTTGCCCTTATTTAAATATCCCTTTTACAAGAAATGGAAGAAATGAAATTAAATCTGAAGATGTTTGTAAGGATATCCACTATGTAAAAATCAAGAATTCAATCACAAGCACATTTAACATGAATCATTTCATTGAGAAATAATCAGGGACCGAGAACTCTCATGAAGACCGAAAAAGGAAAAGGAAAACGAAAACGAAGAAACATTATTCCGAAGAACGAAATCGCGAACAGAATTCGCATTAACGTTATTTAGGAGAACGAAACTGCGGACGAGATTCGGAATAACATTTTGCCGACGAACGAAAATGTGAGCGAAATTCAGAATAATGTTATTCGGCCAAACGTAATTAAGAATGAAATGTGGAATAACATTATTCAGAAGAACGACAACGGAAACGAATACACCCAACGATCAAAAATACCCGAAGGACGAAATTCAATTTTGTTCTCGAAAACGAAATTCATTTGCTTTCAAGATTCGTTTTTTCATGTATTTTCGTTCAACTTTTCGATAACAAATGAAATTTCTCTGCGTAGAAATTTTTTCCAAGCTAAAAAAAATGCATCGAATAAAAATAACTAAATTTTATTCAATAAACTATCGAAAACACTTTTCCTTTTTTTTGCATGAATAATCCGTGAACAATCTTTTTTGGAAAATAGACTTTAGTGTGAATTGATTCCGGATGTTTCAAAAAAGATAGTATGATAATAATAATATCTATGCTCTTCTGTTAGTAATTATGATAGTAAATTCTTGAAGAGTTGAGAGAATTAATGACAGTAGAAGGGCGTATTTTCAGTTCATACGCCCTTCTGTTAATAATAATTTTTCCCATCGTCTCATATGTTCCAGCGATAGATAACAACAAAAGGGCGTATCATCGGCACTTACGCCGTTTTGATGTTAATCATTCCTAACGATTTCCAATTCATTTTGACATGATAAAATAACAATAGGGCGTCTCTAAAAATTCTCGTAATTGATTAAAATGATAACTAATTAATGTTAAATAATTGATTTTTCAAATCCATTCTCATCTTTAAGCAAATATGCCATGGACATACACATTTTCATCATCATGATTTCTACGAAAGGAATTTATAATTATGAAAACGATTACAAACAAATAGGCGTATGTGCAAAAGATACGCCCTTTGCCATTAAGCAATGGTTCAAAGAGAAAAAAAAAATTTAAGCGAAAGGGCGTCTATATTAAAAATATAGATGTGCCATTTTTTTTAATAAACAAAAGGCGTAATTTTACTTTACTCCATCGACTATAATCGACTTTCCAATCATTTGGATCATTTTTTTCTCAAAGAATAAACAGCTGCATGTCTAATTATTAATATGGAAAGGGCGTATCTCCCTCACATACGCTTGTTTGATTTTGAATTATTTCTAAGATTTGCACATCGTGATAATGATGAAGAGGCATATATTTTGTAGATACGCCTTTTTGTTATTAATTTTATTCTCAGCTGTGCCATCCTGCTATATAATTGATAATAACAAAAGGGCATACTTTTAATAAATACACTTTTTACTGTTATTAATTCTCTCAACTCTTCAAGAATTCACCATCATAATGACTCACAAAAGGGCGTATGCTTGAAAAATATAACCTTTTGGTATTAAATAAATAAGGGAGATAAAGCGAAAGAGAAAAATAATAACAACAAAAACGCATATATATTATTATTATTATTATACTATCCATTTTAGAACATCTGGAATCGATCCACAGTAAAATCTATTTTCCAAAAAAGATTATTCATTTATCATTTATGCAAAGAAAGGGAAATTTTTTTTTTCGATGGTGTATCAAATAAACTTCACTTTACTTTTATTCGAAGCACTTTTTTAAGCTTGAACAAAATTGCTTTGGAAAGAAATTCAATTTGTTACTGAAAAGTAAAACGAAAATACGAAAAAGAAAAAACGCAAATGAATTTCTTTTTCGCGAGCGAAATTGACTTCCGTTCTTCGGGTATTTTCGTTGTCAAATTCGTTCGCTGGGTATTTTCGTTTCCGTTCCCCTGAATAGCGTTATTCCGCACTTCGGTCTCAATTACGTTCGGCCGAATAACGTTATTCCGAATTTCGTTCACACTTTCGTTCGTTCGCATAACGTTATTCTGAATTTCGTTCGCAATTCCGTGTTTCTGAATAACGTTGTTGCGGATTCCGTTCTCAATTTCGTTCTTCTGAATAACGTTATAATTTTGTTTCGTTCTTCGAGCGAAGAACGAGAACGAAAAAGAACGCATTCTCGGTTTCCTGGAAATAATGGAAGAAGAGAAAAATTTCTAAAATCGAATCTTGAAAAAAAATTAACTGATTTAGAAAACAATAAGGTCCACTCCATTGATAGCCGAAATGAGATGAAATGTCTAAACATGACATACATACTGTATCAGCATGAACGTGAAAAGTAATCAAATTCACAAAAACCACTCCATTGGTTGTGAAAGAGCTAATAGCTTCCATAAGAAATTCGATATTATTGTAATTATGTATAACGCCCAAAATCTGTACTTTCAAAAGCGCAAAGTAATGTTAAATTATTCGAATATAATGAAATTTATGCGTATACTTGCGGTCCAACTTGTACAGTGCACAAGATATACATGAAAATTCTACATAAAACAGCTTCTTTTGTGGATTGATATGGCCAATGCCCAATTATACGTAAAATTGTCTTTGTAATTATATAATAGGGGAAGTCTTCTAGATCTTCTCCAGTGTTCATTGTCCGCATACTGTTATTTAACTGAATCGTTCCTGACAATGCCTCATATGCTTGGCATCGATCGTCCCTTCCCCTTCACTCTAATGCAATGAGAGGAAATAAACTGAAGGTGTTACTCAAGAAATGTCAGAGTGTGACAACTGCATTAGACAGTCTCCATCTTTTATCGTTATTTCTTAGAAATATGTCTGCATTATAAAAAACTCTTTTCTCACAGCACAAGTCAGAGTGTCAGACAGACGAACAAGCATATGTCAGTCCAATGGATTGTATACAACTACATATAGAATTATGAAAAGGGGAAGAAAATTTCCGTTACAAAGTTTAGTCACTTCTACTATTTCAATAGCGTTATACATTAGCAAAAATTTTCTACTCAAATTTTCATTCAACAAATTAATAACATTAATCAGAAACAATTCTGAATTCATCGCATGTCCAGGAATACTGTGGAGTAAGTTGCTGACGTTTTTGCTTCTGAATGGAAGATTTATAACCGTCGGAATTTTTCGAATTTCGATTTTGCATCGGAATTTGACTCCAAATGATCCAAAACGTGAAAAAATTATGTTTTTAAAGCATGTCTGTATGTGTGTGTAATTGTATGTGTTTGAGTGTATTGATATGTATCGTCATTTTCTCTGGAACGCCTATACTTAGCGCTCTCGAAAATTTAACATTATTTTTACTCTGTGTGCACAATGCTGTCAGAAAAATTTCAGCGAAATTAGTTGAATAGTTTCCGAAAAAAATCGAGTTTAAAAAAAAAGCGTTTTTTGAATTTTCTCGATGAAAAATCACGTCGTAGTCCATGTCTGGGCTATGATATCCATCTCATTGAAACTCACATTTTCCACTCGGGGTAAATTTTTCTCTGTTTTTTAGTTTTCGAAATTACTTCAATTTTAGTGAATTCTAGTTCATAGTTTAGCGGAACGATAATTCGATAAATATTTGAGCTAGAGACTTCAATTTTCATCAGTCTGTAGATCTAATGGAGGTACACGTTGGTATTGAATCTGGGTGGAATACGTCCAGCCGTTTCTGAGATTTTTGCAAAAAATTTTTTTTTTTTTAAAGGCGTATTTCTCGAAAACTGCTGGACTGATGTGCACCAAATTGTACTTGAAAAAATTCGTTATAATGAAGGGAATGAACTCCATATATTCCCAATTTATGTAGGAATCATAAAATGTGTGAGTGTTTGAATGAATGAGTAACGCGTAGTTGAGTAGGGAAAAATCGGGGGAAACTAAGGAACAATTAAGTAGCGTCAGGTATAGTGAGGGAAAAACCCAATAATTGAGGGAAAGGCCCAGCAACGAGGGGAAAGTCCCAGAGTAATAAAACAAGGGACAGCTTGGGCCTGGCAGGTCAGGAATTGGCAAACACGCGTGGGGAAAATTAGAGAGAGAAAATGGGGAGAAAGGACGGCAGGAAAAGACGCGAAGGAAAGAAAAGAGAGGAAGGGGAATTTACCTGGAGGGATATTTAAGGGCGATGAAGTATGAATGAAGAGTTAGTAGTTACTCTGAGGATGTTCAGAGCAGTGGGTTGTTCATAGAAGAGTACGTTTAGTTTTAAACGAGTATGACAATAGAAACATTATAACATTATAACCCTGTACATAATTAATAAAGAAACATCACTGATAATCTGACTGGTCATTTCGATCCCTATATTTATTGGTCAAGTATTTATTTTTATTATGAAAAATATTAACTTCCGCAGAAAAAATCAGAACTTAAAATTTTCCTCAATTTTTTTCTGAGGAAACATATAGTTTCCATCTCATGATAGTAAAATATATACTTTTCTGCATATATGAGACCATTTTCATCCTGATATGACGATTGGAAAACATCGGATGCGTCTGTTAATGTAATTCATGTTAATTAAAATAGTCATTATTGGATTAGAGATTGAAAATTCCATTCGGAAGCCTGCTGCCAATTGTATTGGCAGAGTATTGAATCTAAGAATTCAAATAACCCACAAGGAGTTTAGGCCTGCTTGTTATAATCTGTAATTTTTAATACTCATTTCCGTAACAGGATTGAATTCAATAGTACCGCAGTAAATCAGGTCAAATCGATTCATCTCTGTGATCATTCTTAATAGACCATTTCGAAAACTATCGAAGATATGCATTGTTTAGCATCATTCATTTTTGCAGTGAATTATAAGGATTCGGAAAACGGAGTATCTCTACTATTTTCCGAAATATTCTTAGAAAACTGAAAGAAAAAAATAGTCTCATCCTATTTTACCTTCCAGCTACTGAACTGGTTGCATGGATTTTGATTCTTTTACGCTAAACTCCTTTGCTGAATGACAATTTTTGGATTCGAGAGCAACCAAGGTGTTACCCGTTTCTGTTGGAATGAACTACTGTACGACATGTGAGGAATTTAACTCTAGACTGATATGACCAATAATCGAGAATTCTTAATACTGTTTTCGTTACTTTGTAGGAGTGGTGATTCCAAATATCCGGACAATGCTCCACACCTTTTGTAATTTCTTCTATTCTCCTCCTTCACGAAGTTGAAGACTCACTTCCATATGGATCAACTCACCCTTCTCATCATACAAAGAAAGATAATGAGGGGGTCATTTTGATAATTTTCTTACAGAACACCTGCTTTTTACAATAAAATGCGTTCATACAATTTCCACGTCATTTCAGTGGAGTAGCGTGCAGACAAACAAATAGGAAGGTGGCAATTGTAGTAAACTGTGGACGACACACTGATGCAATTTTTATTGTCATTCAATATTGATATCTGTAAAAGGAAGATTATTGAAAAAGTTTCTATGCTTTGAAGTTATATTTTTTGTTACGGTAAAAAATGTAGGGGAAGCTGGCGTAAGACAGAATTCTCCGGGAGAAGAGAATTCTACGAGAAAATTTGAAAAAATTCCGACAACAATGCAGATATGCTGAAGCGTCTCCTCATTTTCTCCACATTTGTCAGAAATGAACTGAAATATTTGAAACTTCAGACATAACGTCACTCACTCTCGAATGCTGGTAATTTCCTCATCCATCCATCGAACGTTACCTACAACAGATAACTCTCAAGGCAGTCATTTACTATATCAACAAAAGACAATGATGAAGCGATTCTGAGGTATTATCCAATATATTATACATTATGAAATGCGTTACGATCATCTGCATCAATGCTCCTTTCTTCCGAAACAGCACCTTCCGATGGGTCATTTTCAAAATTTAATGAATCGATACGATACCTCGCATTCAATGTGAAGCGTTGCATCATATTGGATAGTTCCGTATGACCAGATTCAGTTCAAGGGGACTAATCTTACTGTCGCTCCCGACAACATTGTTGATCCCGTACGGAAAAACGATATATTGGAAAAATATATCTGAGCATATATGAAAATATGTGGCCATATATAGTGCCGAAATTATGCATAAGTATAAATATATTTTCAACATATAATATAATTGTATGTTTTGATAATATATTGAGTCATACATTGAGTATCATATATTCTTTTACATTTATCGTTATATATGAATGATTATATATCTGCTATACATATCAGCTTAGCAACTGAAGTACGTAATTTAATTGAAAGCACGTTCTCTTCAGAGTTCTGAAAAATAAATGAACATCTAAACGTCATTGTGTTAGTGTTAGCTGAATTACAAAACTATTTAACTGATTCTGTGGATTAAGGAGATGTGTAAAGAGAGAAAGAAATTTGCTTTAGTTAAATGGATTAGTGGAGGGAATAACAATCAATGTACGCCCGGTATTCCTGTTGAATGGATACGAGATTTTGATTATGAGAATGTTAATATCGATCATGAAGATAATGACATTTCTTACGTTGTTGACTGGCGTGGAAGCAAAAAAGGGAAGCAGCCACAGTCGGGATGGAAGCGCTACGATGCTCAAGTGATCATGGTATCATGTGGAATTACAATGTGGTCATACTCGTAAATCTTGAAGAAATGAATTTAAAACAGAAAAACATGTACTGTCAATTTTTAGTAAAAATAAAAACTAATTTGCTTGTTTCATAAAATATATTTGAATTTGTCGTATTTGAAAAATATTAAGTCCATATACTGTCCTTATAATCGCAGTATATAAATTACATATATTTATTGGTCCTATTCAAAGTTATATATAACTCATATATTTTTGGATTTACTAATTATCAATAAAATGCCATATATTGCTATTTAAATATGAAAATATATTACTCCTTGGACGAATATTTGTATATAAATTCATATATTCATCAATGTATGATTTAATATATGATAATACAATTATTATATATTTCTGAATATATTTTCTCCATATATCGTTTTTTCGTACGGGATGTCCCTTCATTCGATACTATTAAAATTGTTTTTCTTCAATTTTTGTACTGTCTATGCTCATTTCTATGAGAAATTTCCCGCTTTTCTTGGGGATGTTTACTCAAATTGGCCTCAATTGATATTTACAGGAATATCGGTTAGGAAGTTCTTGAAATATCAATAAACAAACCAATTTTGGAAAGTATTACAATCATCAAAAACTACTTGACCAATTTTGATCAGATGGGGCTCAAAATGAACCATTCAGTAATAAGAATATATTGACGAAATTTCAAGTTCTCCGGCTAAATAGTTTAGAAGTAATTAGGAAGTGTCATTACAGGCATACATACAAAGACAGAACGAGACACGTACATCTGTTTTTTCGAAATATCATTATCGCAGTTTGGGGTAAAGTGGAGTACATGAAAAAAAAATGAAATTTTATGAAAAGTTGAAAAAAATAGTATATTACATGCTTAGGGCAGTAATGTAGGAAATGTCTCAGAGCACATATTTGTTAACCTCGGCTTCACCTCGGCCAACAATTACATGTGCTCTGAGACATTTCTTACATTACTGCCCTAGGCATGTAATATACTATTTCTGCACACTGGGACGGAAGTGAGCTTACGCCCGAGCGCAGCGAGGGCCGAAAGTCTCACTTTCGTGCCAGTGTGCAAAAAAAATTATTATTAAAGTCTACCACACGGAGCATCAATTTAAGTGTTATATTTAATATGTATTTATTGATTCATCTCGTAGCCCGATGAGGAATAATTGTTTATAATGAAAACTACAAAGGTCAACAACCGTTATTGATCAAAATTAATTATTGTTTATATAGATGCATTTTGGCTAAAAAAATTCAGCCACAAAAATACTGCACCCCCCTCCAAGTTCCGTCACAGACACTAAAGAATGAGCACCTGAGCAACCATTTTTGATGAAAAAAAGTGTTCCAAAAAAGTAGGTATCCTACTCCTTCCCGATTTCCCTTATGCAATAACGAATGAGCACTCCAGCAACCACTTTTGATAGAAAAAAAGGGCTCCAAAAAAAAGCTACCCCACTTGCCCTGGGTACGCCACTTGGCCCCGATCTCTCCTACATCATAAGATAACATTCTTTTTTCACAGGATAAGCAAGAGAGTCAGACGCTTGACCACGCACATGTCAGTCAAATAGAGTGGATCCAACTGCAAATAGACTCATGAGAAAAGTAAGGGAATTCAGTTACAAAGTTTCATCATTTTCACTGTTTCAGCAGTATTATTCATTGGCAGAAATTCATTGCTTCATTTTTCATCTAACAAGTAGATAACAATAACAATAAGAAATTATGGTTCTATCGCATGTCCAAGAATACTGTGAAGTAAGTTGCTGATGTTCTTATAATCTGCAATGGTCAATATTAGTTTTCAAATTTAGCAGTGAAGAAGTAAAACAGGACAAATCAACTCATCTTCGTGATCATTCTCGATGAAATATCTCGAAAACTACTGGAGATACGCCTTTCTTACAATAACTCGATTCAAAACTACACCAATTTCAGGTTGGTGGTCAATGGGAAGCGGATGAGTCAATGAGGGAGATTAATAATGCTTTCAATTAGCCGCAGGGCAAAACCGTGAATTCTCCAAACGGGGAAACCTACATGACAATATTTACAATTATCACAGATCTTGTTGAAAGTCAATATTTGATTGTTGAAATTCACAGAGTTAAAAAAAAATAGTTGAATAACGAAAAAAGTCATCGGAATGGTCGAAGTTTGTTAAATTCAATTGTGGATTGAAAAAACCGTAATAAATCACACTGTACACTCCCTCAAAGTTGAAGAACGAAGAAGCGTTTCGAGGAATGAGGGCTCTCGATATCCTCACAAAGTGAGAGAGGAGGCATAAAGACTTCGCGAAGATTTCCGAGATGTCGCTAGACATCTCGATGATCGTTGACCAATTGATGACTTTTCTCACGGTGAATTTGGTTGTTTTCCGAACAATTCTTTTCAATAGAGAATTTGAAGAGCTACAAAGAAAAATTCAAATGAAAAGGGTGTATCTCTATTAGCTCTCCAGATACTTTCAGAAAAATGATGGAAAAAATAGGATCATCCTGCTTTATCTTTTCGCTACTGGATTGATGGCATAGAATCTGAATTACGTACGCCGCTAAATGTGTTTAAGGACATTAGCATGAAGCTCACCAAGTTCTTGGTTTCTCGAGTGCTGTGATACCATCTTGAGTTCATTCTGAGAAGCACAGGGAAAGATTGTATTCAGTAGTAAAGAGGCAAAACAAGACCATTCGAGTTTTCTCTATAATATTGCCGAAACCAATAGAAATACGACATCATTAATTCCATTCTTCTCCGTAAAGAATTCTAAGATCTATCAAATGATTGTTTGGGAATCACTGTAATGCACTCAATCTCTGAGATATTCCCGGGTCAATTGTTTTCAATATAGTTGATCCGATTATATCTAATTCTGTCTAATTATATAGAATCAGATGTAGTTAGATTTGCAGCCATATTTATAGATATATATATAGATCTCAAAAAGTACCAAATCTATTACAGATTACACATTACAGATCTGCAGGACCCGTAGATCTACATATAGATCCTGTAGATCTACAAGTATCAGCAGCCGTAGCTAAATACCTTGGCTACGGATAAGCAGCAAAAAATATCAATTTTGATACAAATGTTATTGAAATTTGTATTGCTCGAAATAGTTTTTCTACATTAACTGAATCAGTGATGCGTGTGCATGTGGAAATGCTTACGTTCAAATGAAATTACGCAGTGAGTGATAAGATAAAAAGAATCGGAGAAAATGCCAAAATTTATAACGAAAGAATAGTGGAAGAGAAATGAAAAGAAAGAGAGAGGAATCTGTTTTGATGCAGAAAAATCTCTTCACTGGAGCTTTTTTGATTCGTAGCATCTGGGTTTTCATCTAATATTTAATTTTTATGTATCATATGCTATTATTGCAGTTCAATCGATTATTTTGAACTGAGATTCCAAGTTCCAAGCTGATTTCGAGTATCGCAGATGGAATCCTGAACAGATCGATACAGTCTGAAACAATATTTGTGGGAATGTATAAGTGCGTATTTGTGGTGAAAATAATGTTATTTTTTGAGCAATTGAAAAGATATTTATCGTTATGGAGATTCGATTCATTATGGATAAAATCCCATTCGGAAGAATTTTGCTAATCGAATTTGTAAAATATTAAATATCGCGCAGGAGTGGGGTTTGCAAATAACGCACAAAGGGTGCAACTCCTGCTTGTTTTCTTCACGTCTATTTCAGTATTATTTTTCGGAGTTTCCTCCAATCATTTCTGGCGTTTCCCTAATCCATTTTCACCTTATCAATGACTACATCATTGCTCTCATGCGTCATAATTCATACATCCGCACACATCACTGATTCAATGAAGTCAAGAAGTTAATTGAACAATACCCCTTTCGAACAATACAAATTTGGTGAAATTGATATTTTTTTTTGTTTATTCGTAACCAAGGTTTCAGCTTCAATTGTCGATACTTTCAGATGTACTAAGTTCCGGGCCCTGCTAATTAGATATAATGTCAACTTTTTTCTCCTGGGTTCGCAAGAAAATTCATCCAGTTTGACCTCTTTGCCACTGAATTTTTTAGTACTACTGTCAGCGATACTCTGAGCCATATAACATTGAATGAAGAGATGAATAGTCTCTGATATCGAAAATAACAAAGTCTTCACGAGTTTCTCAAGTGCATTGATATTCGTCACTGCCTAAAAAACATCAAGTAGAACAGCTTAGAGAAGAAGAGAACACATAGGATTTTAATCTATTTCAACTTCTACCTGGACAGCAGTTAGACTTATCCCGAGCATATTGAATCCCATCAATCCAAAAAAATTCCAGGTGTAAATGTCTTCGACTAAGTTTGCGAATCTTCCGGTCGATTTTCGTTTATTGAAAGAGATGAAAAATCATTTGTATTTCGTTTGAAATGATTAATTCAGTAACAGAGAAATAAAGCAGAATCATTCGATTTTTTTCTGCCGATCTTCTTTTCAGAATACAGGTACAACGGAAGATTCAAGCAGAAAATGCCTATCTCCCTTAATTTCCGAGATATTTCCAAAGAACGATTGAGAAAAATAATTTCTTTGTTTTACCTCCTATTCCTAGATTTTACTAATCATCTTTGACGAATATCTCGGAAACTAAGGGCGACAGAGCTATGTTAGTCTCATTCTTTTTCGAAGCTCTTGAAACTCACTCAGAAAAAAAAGATTGAGGCTGGATTAATCCATCTCGCTTGGATTCCGGGATATTCATAAAAAATTGAACTCTTTTTTTTCAAGATAAGCTATTACGACTACATACCCTAGTGCACGATGATGTACTATGATACACTTCTTGAGGTAGTTGTACTCACATTCATTATCATCCTGTGATAATGGTTCATTAACTGGCAAATTTTCTATCGCAAATCTTTTTATGAAACAATTATATAACATATCTGCCATTGAACTCGTTGGGAAAAATTACAAATTCATAAATATATCACCCCAATGCTCCAAGAAGCCCACAAACATGCGATGCACATAAGAAAAGTAATATATCAGCTGCTAAAACTGCAATAACGATGAAAAGGACACTAATTCCTGATATCACCAGAATAGTCCAGTAATATTCAAAAGCATCGATTGGACCATAGTGAACTGGTATTGCTAATCTCAGCGGTAACGTCTTGTTCGATTTGATGAAAAGATACAGGAACCTCAAGTGGACTGGTTCTGTTACGAAAATCACACTAGCAAATAATAAAATCCCTGAAATAAAACAAAATCGTTTTCGAGGACGAAATCTTCATGAAAAGGGTAAACTAGAGGGAAATCATTCAGGATTTCTGTTCAATGTAAAAGCTTTAATGAAAAAAATTTGTAAAAAATTCATCAACATGCTCCAACATGTCTACACTGATGTCAAATTTGATCGACAAGCCATTCATTCAAAAAAAATTCCGGTCAAATTTCCCCAGTTACCATTATTGAAAAGTGGATAAATTCAATACCTGAGTGTAATAACGTGAATTTTCGTCCTAATTTCATGCTTTCATGTAACAAATGTCGTCCATTGGTGTCAGCGAATATATTCCAATCGTCTTTAATCTGATCAAGGAGACATTTAATCTAAAAATAGATTTCACCTATTTTATCTGCATGGGCATGAATATTCGAGGCATGAATTAAAGAGTTAGACATGAACCTATTGATTCTCAACGAAAAAATAAAAATAAAATGATTTTACAAAAGTGGGATGAAACAAGTTTGCGTTAATTACTTACTTTATCAAGATGAATATGAAAAGTTGACACATTCGCAATAACGCAGAAATCAACGATGAAATTATTTGCTAGTTCCATGATAACATCTGAATCGTCATAATTATGTATAACTGCTAAGATCTACGGATATGAGTATAAACCAATGATAATTCCAATTGATAATTGTGTGATGAGCATTAAATCAATACCAAAAACATAAAATTGGATGAATTATCATTTCCATCATTAGTTTTTTGATGATATTTTGGAAACTGAACAAGATAGAGCAATTTCGTATGAAGAATTGTCTTTTTAGGAAATTTTCAGGGCTACAAGAAAGTCAAATTAGTTTTGTAATTAATTATTGGAAACTATTGACAGAATTTAAGACTCCAATAGTTTTCTGTCCTCATGAGGACGTGCATTCTTTTTTGTAGCTCTTAAAATTTCTTACGATAAAAGATTGGGACAGAATGGCGTATCTCCATCAATTTTTGCGATAATTTCCAAAAAAATTACAAAAAATAGACTTTCAGAAACCTAGGCCATACAAACGCACATTCTCAGCTCGTTTCACTCGGTCAGAAAGGCCGTTTTTTTCGTGGCCTCGGTACAAATAATGGTATACGTACCTCGACCATTAAAGAGTCAATTGCAACAAAATATTTTTCTCCCTTACTTCGCTCAGAAATAGAATATTACAATACCGAGGCCAGTAGAGTAAGCGTCTCAAGGCACATGTCATTCGAGAAACATGTGCTTTAAGGCTCCTTACTTTACCAGCCTAGGTGTGTATACTATTTTTCTACCCGACGAAGCCGGAAAGCGGGAACTTCGTTCAGCACAACGGCCTAAAAGTTTCCCCTTTCCGGCCGGAGGTCAGAAATGAAATTTTTCAAACCGTTGTTTTTTTTTGGCCTAGGTCCGTAATGTACTATATACTTCTTCTACCTCTTCGCTACTGAGATGTTACTTGTGGTGCGAATTAGATCAAGTAGAAGAAGAAAATTACTGTACGACATGCGAGAAATTCACTTCTAGACTGATATGGCCAATAACCGAGGATTCGTAACACTGTTTTCGTTACTTTGTAATACTGGTGATTCCAAATATCCGGGCTATCTTCCATCGCCTCTAACGGTTTCCTCTAGTCTGTCTCTTCACGAAATTCAAGACTCACTCCTATATTGATCAGCTCACCACCTTCGTCATACAGAGAAAGATAATGTGGGTATCATTTTGATAATTAAAAAAAAACACCTGTTATTGACGATAAAAGGTTGAGTATAATGATTTCGTTGCAATACTGCAATTTCCGCGCCTGTTTATACAATTTTCACGTCATCTCAGTAGAGTTGCGTGCAGCTGAACAATTTGAAGGGGGTCAGTGGCAATAGACTGTAAATGATATAATGGTGCAATTTTCATTCTAGTGTTACTTTGATATCCATGAAATGACAATCATTCATAATGTTTCTATGCTCTGAAATTATACTTCTCTGTTAGACTGAGAGATGTAGAAGAGTCCGGCGCAAAGCCGATTCTTTTGACAAGTGGGAGACTTTATAGAAAAATCTCCAAAAAATTGACAACAATAGGATATGTTGAAGCGTTTCTCCATTTTTTTTTAGATTTTTTCCGAAAGAGCTTCATCTGAAAGAGAAGCATATGACTCACTTCGTTTCATCAATTTTTTTATCAAGATATATCCTAGCCTTAGAAACAAAGTAGCATGAGTGCTGTATTTGAGAATGGTACTTCCGGTATTTCAGCTCTACGATGACGATATATCTGAAGCATAAATTTCATGTATCGTAGGATATCCTATGAATACTAATATATCCCCGACTACTGATATTTTCTCGTCCATCCATTGAATGTTTCATACGAAAGATGATTCCGGAGGCTGTCATCTATTTTATCTACAAAAGGCAACAGTGAAGTAATCCTCAGATGGTATTGAATCTATCATATAATAATATCAGCATACATATCTACTATATTGACATCTGAGAATCAATGTTAGTGTCCGGTTTGATCTAGGCTGAAGTTGCCTCTCGATCAAACCCAGTAGTCAAACTGCCTTCATGAACGTTAAAAACTCTTAGGAGTACTTTCAGACGAATTCTCAGGGGATCTTCTAGAGGAACTCGTCAGGAAAATCATAACGAGTATAACTCGAGATGGAGAATAATATCCCTGTGTCAACCAGCTCTCTAAGTTATTGTGGAACACGGATTCTGGAACATTCATAAATGTCAGGTTAACATTAAAGGTCCATGCATCTTTCTATGCGCTGTGTAAACATTGGAAAAAGTAGATACACAGAGCATACTTAGTGTTACTGTTCACCTGCATCAATGATCCTTTCTTTCGGAAACAGCAACTTCCGATCGATCATTTTCATAAATCAATGAATCAATACGATATGTCACATCCAGTTCAGAAATTGCATTCTATTCGATGGTTCTATATGACCAGTTTTAATTTGAGGGGATTAGCGCCACCACCGTTTCCGACAACATCGTTGATGCCCTTCCATTCATTATCATTGAAAGTGCTATTCTTCACTTCTTGTAAGGTCGATGCTCATTTCTATGAAAAATTTTACGCTTTCCCTGGGAATACTTACTCAAATTGACCCTATTTGATATTTACAGAAATGTCGATTGATAGTTCATTCCGAACTGAACTGAAATTGGTTAGGAAGTTTTAGAAATATCAGTAAAATGGCTAATTTGGAAAATAAATGAAATTTTCAAAAACTGCTTGATGAATTTTGATCAGATAAGGGTCAAAATGAACTATTCAGTGATAAAAATATACTGACAAAATTTCCAGTTTTCAGGCCAAATAGTTCAAAAGTAATTAGGATGTGTCTATCTCTACAGTGATATATACAGAAACACGCACACACACCTACATCTATTTTCTCAAAATATTATTTTCAGTCTCTCCAGATCATATTACATAGTTTCCCACAAAAAACAGGATTCGAAAATGCTCACGTCTTCAAAGCCCCATTCGGAGCAAAAATGATCAATTTGCAACGGAAATGAATGATCATTGTGAAAAACTATTATAACATTGAAACGATAAAAAAGGATATGTATGAATATAAAGTTTTAGAGCATCAAAGAGAGAAAGAGTTGAGTCACTTTATAATTCGAGTTTATGTACTATGAACACAAATATGTGGAATAGCCCAGGGGGCTAGATATATGTCTCAGGAACAATCCACCGTTGGATGTCTTGGACAACAGCGGCACCGGGACCACTTTCTCTGGGGAACAACATCCGGACGTGACACCCGAATGAATATATCCATACTATTCGGCTCGAAAATGATTAGTAATAATAAAATAGCTCTTTTTCATGAATTTTTTTTAGAATCAATGGTTGCGGGTTCACATCCAAGCCGGAGCAATTTTTTTTTCATACTAATTTCATTTTCAGTATTATTTGAGTTGATTTATCTTGTACGAGCCTTATAATTTAATAATAATTAATGTTTAACGATTGTTTAAACATTTTGCAGCCCCATTGTATGGAACGGTTCACTCTCGGTTCAGGCTAAGAACTGAGTGTTGGGGAAAGCCTCAGTTCCCCACCTTGGGATGATCTTATCATTCTAAGGCTTATCAAAGCTTGCCTCAGCCTTATTATCTGAGCCTTACACTAGTCAGCCTCAGCCTTGGGCAAAGGCTGAGCAGGGCTTGTCCCGGTCGTCAATTCCTACCTGGGAAACGGTCAGTTATCACTAGCCTGACACGTTTTGAAAATTAACGTAATCGCGCATCTCTAGCTAAATAGCATAGCACCATTCATCGTCATTCCTCGGAAATATATATGTGTCAGGAAGGACATTCTTCCTCCACAGCAGAAGTCCGAGAGTCAGACGCTTCACCAGGCACACGTCAGTCCAATGAAGTGGATCCCACTGCAAATAGACTCATGAGGGAAATGAGGAAACTCAGTTACAAAGTTTTGCCATCTTCACTGTTTCGTTAGTATTATTCATTGGCAGAAATTCATCGCTTCAATTTCCGTTCAACAAGTAGATAAAAATAACAATAAGAAATTATGATTTCATCGCATGTCCAGGAATACTGTGAAATAAGTTGCTGATGTTCTTATAATCTGCAATGGTCAGTATTAATTTTGGAATTTAGCCGTAAAAAAGTAAAACAGGATGAATCGACTTATCATTGTGATTATTCTCGATCAAATATATCAGAGACTACTGGAGATATGCCTTTCTTACAATGACTTGGTCCAAAACTACACTAATTTCAGATTGGTAGTCAATGGGAGACGGATGAGTTGATGAGGAAAATTAATAACGCTTTCAATTAGCCGCAGAGCAAAATCGTTCATTCTCCAAACGGAAAAACCTGCATGGCAATATCTAATTTTATCACAGATCTTGTTGAGAGTCAATATTTGACTGTTAGGATTCACAAAGTTGAAGAAAATAGTTGAATAACAAAACAAAGTCATCGAAATGGTTTGATAAATTCAATTGCGGATTAAAGACACCCTAATTAATCACGTTGTACACTCGTTGAATGCTGAAGAACGAAGGAGCTTATCGAGAAATGAGGGCTCTCGATGTTCTCACAAAGTTGAAGGAGTGGGATAAGGATTTCTCGAGGATGTCCAAGATGTCCCTAGACATCTTGATGGTCATCAACCGATTGATGACTTTTCTCACGGTAAATTTGATTACCTCTCAAACAATTCTTAATAATAGAGAATTTGAAGAGATACAAAAAAGGGTTCAAACGAAAAGGGTGTATCTCCATTAATTCTCCCGATATTCTCGGAAAACTGAAAGGAAGAATAGTCGCATCCTGTTTTACCTCTTCGCTACTGAATTTAGTACATAAAATTTGGATCACTTACGCTGCTAAATGTGTTCAAAGACATCAGCATCATCTTCCCAGCCGTCAATTCACAGGGGACTTGACTTCCCATCATCATGAAGCTCACCAATTTTTTGGTTTTTCGAGTGCTGTGATACCATCTTGCATTCATTCTGAAAAGCACAGGAAAAGATCAAATTCAGTAGCTAAGAGACAAAACAGGATAACTTGAAGTTTTTTTTAGCATATCTCGGAAACCAATGTAATCGCGACATTATTGACCTCATCCTTCCTTGAAGAGAATTCTAGAGTCTATGAAGGGATTAAATGCGAATCACTCCAACGCGCTTAGTTTCTGAGATATTCCCGGGTAATTTTTATATATATATAAATTGATCCAATTATATCTAATCTTATCTCATCAGATAGAACTAGATGTCACTAGATTTACAGTCATATTTTGGTAGATATAATGTCATTTCTATGGAGATATGAGCGGTATGCTAGTAGATCAGACCAGATCTGAGAAACTCACAATGGAGAAGCTCAGATCTGCATAAAAAATACAGTTATATATTTAAATCTTGGAAGATCTGTAATGTTAGATCTGGATTTGATCAGATCTCAAGTTCATAATTTCCTTGCACATTCAAATTAGACATAATTATATCGAAAAGAATTTTCCCACGTTAGGAAAAAACTTGCTCTGTTCAACCTTTTCAGTACTAGGTTATAACAAGAAGGAATGTACACTCTAATTCTTCAAATATTAATAGGATTTTTCGTACATATTCTGCTGAATGCGAGTACTACTGTCAGCAATACTCTGAGCCATATAACATTGAATGAAAAGATGAATAGTCTCTGATATTGAAAATAACAATGTCTTCAGGAGTTTCTCCAGTGCATTGATATTCGTCACTGCCTAAAAAAACATCAACAATAACAGATTGAAGGAGAAGAAAAACACGTAGAAGGATTTAATCCATTTCAGCTTCTACCTGAACAGCAGTTAGGCTTATTCCAAGCATATTGAATCCCATCATTCCGAAGAAATTCCAGATGTAAATATCTTCGACTAAGTTTGCGAATCTTCCAGGGAATTTTTGTTTATTGAAAGAGATGAAAAATTATTTGTATTTTATATCTGAAATGATCAATTCAGTAACAAAGAGGTAAAACAGAATCATTCGATTTCTTTTGCTGATCTCCTTTTCAGAATACGAATCCAACCGAAAATTCGAAGAGAAAATGCATATCTCCTTTGGTTCCCGAAATATTTCCCAAGAACAATTGAAAAAAAAACATTTCCCGTTCTACCTCTCACTTCTTGATGTTACTAATCATCTTCGATGAATACTCTGGGAGCTCAGGAAGACAGAGCTATTTTAGTCTCATTCTTTTCTGGAGCTCTCGAAACTCATTCAGAATAAAGGTTAAGGATAAATTGCCCCATCTCGCTTGGACTCCGGGATATTCACAGAAAAATTGAAGTCTTCTTTTAAAAAATAAGCTGTTGCAACTGATTACTTCTACATACCCAATTGCACGATGATGTACTATAATGCACTTCTTGAAGTAGTTGTACTCATACTCATTATCACCTTTTGATGATTGTTCATTGACTGGCAAATTTTCTATCGCGAACCTTATTATAAAACCATTATATTACATATCTGCCATTGAACTAGTTGGAAAAAATGATAAATTCATAAATATATCACCCCAATGCTCCAAACAGTCCACAAACATGCGATGCATATAAGAAAAGTAATATATCGCCTGCTATAACTGCAATGACGATACAAAGAATGCTAATTCCTGATATCACCAAAATAGTCCAGTAATATTTAACAGCATCAATTGAACCATAGTGAACTGGTATTGCGAATCTCAGCGGTAAAGTCTTGTTCGATTTAATAAAAAGATGCAGGAACCTCAAGTGGACTGGTTCTGTTACGAAAATCACACCAGCAAATAATAGAACCCCTGAAACAAAATCGTTTTCGAGGACGAAACTTTCACAATCAGGGTAAACTTGAGGAAAATGATCCAAAATTTTCTTTCAAATTGAAGGCTTTCATAAAACAATGTGAAAAAATTCATCAACATGCTCCATTATGTCTGCATTGATGTCGAATTTTCTCGAACTCAAAGGCCATTCCTCAAAAAAAAATTTTAGTCTATTTTCCCTCAGTAACCCCTATCGAGAAGTAAATAAATTTGATGCCTGAGTGTAATAACGTGAATTTCCGTCCTAATTCCATGCTTTCGTGTAGTATATGTCGTCCATTGGTGGCAGGGAATATATTCCAATCCTCTTTAATCTGATCAAGAAGAAATTTTATCTAAAAATAAATTTCATTGATTTAATTCAAAGACGAACTTCAGCAACTCAGAAAAAACAAAGAAATGTGACAGACTGCTTAAGTTCTCTGAACACATTCATTCAGTGATTGAAAGTATGCACCATTTTTCTGGAATGGAGTCACCATCATTATAATAAAAATAATAATAATTACGTTATTACCAACTGATCAAGTGTGTGGAATTTTTACGAAATTGACCGACCGCTCATACGTAGGGTTATTACATAACCCTGCATAAAAAGTTCATCTTTGATATTCATTCCCTCCTTTATTTTACGGTTCCGTAATTCCAAAAAATTAGTGTATATTTTTAATCATCCAGTGAACTTATTAAGAAAATTTCAGGACTCTGTCACATTTCCCTTATTTTGGTTCAGTTGCTGCAGTCCCTCCTTAAATGGGAATAAGTATTTGAGGGATGAATCAGAGGGTTATACCTGAAGTTATAGATTCTTAACGAAGACAGAAAAATAAAATAATTTCACAAAAGTTGAGTAAAACAATTTTGCGCTCATTACTTACTTTATCAAGATGAATATGAAAAGTTGCCATATTCGCAATGACGCAGAAATCACAGATAAAGGAATTTGCTACTTCCATGATAAGATCTGAATCGTCATAATAATGTATTACCGCTGAGATCTAGGAATAAAAGGCTAAATCAATGATAATTTCAATGAATAATTGTGTGATGGACATTAAATTATTAGCAAAAACATAAAATCGGATAAATCAAAATTTCTGTCATTTGTTTTCGAAGATGTCTCGGAAACTGAGCGAGATAGAGCGATTTTGTCTGAATCCATTTTTTTAGAATATGTCCAGGGCTACAAAAAAGCCACATCATCTTATATCGCTTAGTTTTGTGAATAATTATTGGAAACTATTGACAAAATCTAGGAAGTCTAATAGTTCTTTGTCCTGATTCTTCATTGAAGCTCTTGAAATTTTCTATAAAGAAGAATTTCGACTGAAGGGTGTATCTATTATTTTCCAATATACTTTCAAGAAACAAATGATAGAAAAATAGACTTTTTTTTACCACTTGGCTGCTGAGATGTTACCTGTGGCACGAATTGGATGAAATAGAGAAAATAAACTACTGTACGACATATGAGAAATTCACTCCTAGACTGATATGGCCAATAACCGAGGATTCGAAATACTGTTTTCGTTACTTTGTAGTAGTGGTGATTCCAAATATCCGGGCTATCTTCCATCGCCTCTAATGGTTTCCTCTACTCTTCTTCTTCTTGAAGTTCAAGACTTACTTCTCTATTGATCAGCTCACCACCCTCGTCAGACAGAGAAAGATGATGTGGGTATTATTTTGATAATTTTCTAACAAAACACCTGTTATTGACGATAAAATGTCGAGTATAATCATTTCGTTGGAATACTGCAATTTCCGCGCCTGTTTATGCAATTTTCACGTCGTCTCGATAGAATAGCGTGCAGGTGGACAATTTAGATGGTGGGAGTGGCAGTAGACTGTAATGATGCAATTTTCATTCTAATTTCACTTTAATATCCGTAAAATGATGATCATTAAAGATATTTCTGTGCTCTGGAATTATACTCTTTTGTTAGAGTGAAGAATGTAGACGAGTCCAGCGTAAAGACGTTTTTTTGAGAGTAGAGGACTTCATGGAAAAATTTCAAAGGAATTGACAACAATGTAGACATGCTGAAGTGTCTTCCCAGCCTACTAAAGAAAATAGCGTAAGTGCTGTGTTTAAAAATAACACTTACGGCATTTCAACTCTATGATGACGATATATCTAAGGTATAAATTTGATATCTCGTAAGATATATCCTATAAATAATAATACATCCCCGGCTGCTGATATCTACTTGTCCACTCATTGAATGCTTTGTACAGACGATAATTCTGGAAGAAGTCATCCATATTATCTACAAAAGACAACAGTGAAGCCAGCAATAGATGTGATGCAATATATCGTATATTAATCTTACAATATATTGAATGTACCGTCATCTCAGAATAGAAGTGGCAGAAGTACTGGGCATAAAGTACTTACATCACTTTGAATCTAAGGCATCTATTATGACATATTTGAAATATGAAATGACATATCTTGGAACCTATCCTGTTTTATTTGTCTCTAAGGCAATGATACATCTGAATTATAAATTTTATATATGGTGAAATATACTCTATCAATAGAGTCGAGATGATGTTGTATGGTTTGATCCAGACTGAAGCTACCTCTACATCAAACACATTCTGAATGATTATGAATGTTAAACTGACATTTATAGACGTCGAACTGATTTTATGTATGTCATAAGCTCTCAAGGGAACTTCCCGAGGAACTCTTAAAGGAAGGGGGCGAGAATTAGGAGAACTTGCAGAGGAACTCGTAAGAAAATCATCACGATTATAACTCAAGATGAATAATATCCAAAAGTCAACTAATCCTTTCAATTATTCGGGAACTCGGGTTCTGCAACATTTATGAAGTCAGTTTGACATCAATAATCATTTAAAATGTGTTTGATCTGTAGGCAACTTCAGCCTGGATCGAACCGTAGACCAGCCTCTCGACCATTTCAATAACCAGAATACAACTCTTCTGGAATACAGGATAGATCCCAATCTATAAAATACATTTCACGACATATCAAATTGATATTTCCGATGTATCGTCAACTCAGAATCAAAGTAGCAGAAGAGCTATGTATAAGAATAGCACTTTTGACACTTCGACTCTATGTATCGTATATCTGAAATATGAGATGACATATGGTGAAGTATTCTATAAATCTAAATACGCGATAGCGTATCGGCGAAGTACATGCTGAAGGGCCAAGTGTTGAGCATATATTTTCCCAATAGAGCTTCCCCCTCAACTACTTTTCTTTCTATATTATTTAATTGCTCTAAAACGGGACAAGCTGCGCAAAATTATACTTTTTGGCTATTTTGGCTTTTCTAAGGCTATAGCCTTAATTACATCACCTAATTCGACGTGGAGCATTTTAATGGCGATATTTTAAAAATTAATATTTAATTAAAAATACTCCATAGCAACGGCCGCGAAACACTTGTCGCCAATTACACTATCTCGAAGCCACATTTCTCTTAGAAGATTGGCACTGTTGTCTTCTTCTTTGACAGCCAGTCCATCGATAAAACCGGAGTAAAATCCAAAAGTCAGCAAAAGAAATTCCCATCCGCTGGTAAGTAACTATCAACTTTCAGGAATTTATTGATGAAGATGGGTTAAGGTCAGACTAGCCCGGAGGAAAGAGAAAGAATAGGGAACTGCTCGAAAAAATAATGTCCTAATGCTACTTTGGACGAAAATGATGTACTGGAGAATTTTCGAATGCCGTAACTTTTTGAAAAAAAATTATTGACAGTAAAAAAGATGGAGAATGTTATGTTTTTATTAAAAAAATTTCTTCACATATACTAATCCCGAAAAGAAAATAGTGCGATGAATAATAGCCAAGATCATTAATTGCACGAACAAATAATTCATGAAACATTTATTCGTAGAATCATTAATAGTCCGATGACATTATCATTGCGAATGGCAAATTATGAGAAGTTAGAAATGACGAGAGGGATAAAAAATCGCATTGGACTCTGGACGAAAGAATGATTTTCAGAATTGTTCAATGGAGGAATTAAATTCGAGATGGACGCATGATTAATAAGCGCATAAATTTTGAAGCAATCATAATTTCAAGAATGAAGTTCCGACCGATTTCATTCATTAGACAATTTGGAATTCCCCAAAAATTTTGACACATTCATTGAAATATAAAACAAGAGGTCAGTAACTGCTTCCTCAACTATTCATTCGTGCAATTAATGATCCTGGCGATTATTCATCACACAATTTCCTTTCCAGAATTACTATATGTAAGACTCATCATTCTCCATCTTTTATGTTGTTAATAATTGTTTTTCCAACAGTTACGGATTCGTGGAATAAATATTTCTAACTAAAAAAGTTACTGTATCTTAATTTTACACACTTTAAAGAAATCATGAGTATATAATTCGGTCATTTATCCATGAGGAGGGGAAATTTTCGAAAAAATCGGTAATATGACTTTTTCTGGTTGGTTTTCTTTTCTCACTTTTTTCGTCCGGCTATTGTGGCATCAACCCAAGAAAATTCTGTAAAATTAAAAAAAAAACGATGAAATCTGGGGGAGAAGAACAGAAGTTGAAGTTTCTGTGGAAAAAAACGTCGCCAAGTACATGTTGCTGAGAACTCCTCTTTTTGAAAAAAAATGAATGAGATAATTCGAAGGAGCCAAAAATTTGAACTCTTCTGCGAGGGCTGATGAGGGGGAGAAGAAACAAATACGATTAGATGGCACATTATTTGGTAGGGAAAATTAGAAACTTGGCCTTTCCACAACTGAAGTCATTGATGGGAATCGAAAAGACCCAGTTTTAATATTCCTCACCAGATACTCGGCCATCTAATCGTGCTTGTTTCTTCTCCTCTCCATCAGCCCTCGCGGAATAGTTCAAATTCTCACCTCCTTGGAATTATCTCATTTTTTCAAAAAGAGGGATTCTCAGCAATATGTACTTGGCCACATTTTTTTACGGAAATCATAATATGCCCTCAATTCCAAGATAATGATATTCTCTCAACTATTGGAAAATTCAGAGATAATAATCCGGGTTGAGGTCAGACTACCCGAAGGGAAACAGTCAGAATAGGAAACTGGGGGAAAAAATAACGTCCGAATGCTAATTTGGACGAAAGCTATGTACTGGAGAATTTTAAAATGCCGTAAAATTAAAATGCCGAATTTTTTTTGGTTAGAAATATTCATCCGAAGAATCCGTAACTGTACGAAAAAAAATATTGATAATAAAAAAGATGGAGAATAATATGTCTTTACAAAAGAATTTTTCCCTACATATACTAATTGCGAAAAGGAACTAGTGCGATAAATAATCGCTCGAATTATTAATTGCACGAATTGAATGTATGACGAATATTCATTTGTGGAATTATTAATAGTCCGATGACATTATCATTGCGAATGGAAAATTTGCAGAAATTAGAAGTATTTAGAAAAATTAAAAAACCGCATCGAATTATGGAAGAAAAAATAATTTTGGGAATAGTTCATTTACGAATCAAATTTGGAAGGAATGAATGATTAGTAGGCCTATAAATTTTAGCGAAATTATAATTTGAAGAATAAATTTTAGACCGATTAAATTTTCTGGAGAATGGGAATTTTCTCGAAAATTTTATTGGACACATTTATAGAATTTACCTTTTATCGACAGTTGATAAGCATATGCGCGATCCTATAATTCATTGGTATGATACGAGATGTCAACCGCGACCGATGTTTGCTGACATACTCATACATGTTGATGAGAGAGATTATGCTGAAATCGAGGATATTAATAGAATTAACGATATTGGAGAAAAGAAAGACATTTTATATCGTCGCCTTAGAGTGAAAGGGGCGTAAGTGCCAAAAACACGAAATTCTGTAGTGAAAGGGGCGTATGTCCACTTATCACTCCGAAATGTTTTTTATGGTCTCTGGAACATTATTTGCATAAATGATAATTAAAATAACAAAGTGGCGTAACTACCAATTTATAATGAAAGGGATGTATCTCCACACTTACGCCCCTTTGTTATTTCCTTTTTAATCACTATATAATTGTTAAAGTGAAAAGGACGTATCTCCGCACTTACGCCTCTTTGTTTTTATAAATTTTTTTATCTCAGGAGAATTTTTGGAGTTACGCCCTTTTGTTTTTAGGATTTTTTATTTCAATTTTGGCACTTACGCCCCTTTGTTATTAGTCAGTGGTACTTACGCCTTTGTGTTATTATTTTTTTTAATTTCACTAATATTGCGTAAAAGGCCTTGGAAAGCCTATTGGAGCAATAATGGTGGAGATACGCCTTTTTGTTATTTCGAAAAAAAAATCGGGAAAAATGGCACTTACGCCCCTTTCACTCTAAGGTGACGATATATATCTATGAGTTCTTGTTGTCTCATTGGATAAATGTTGATCAATTCATTTGAAATGTGGATTATTATTATGCATTGATACATAATTGAAAGTATAATGGCTCCCAGTGGAGCAAGTACATAGTTTTTTTCATATATTTCGTTGACGCGATGTATAGAGGTAAATGTATTACAAGAGCTCTTTATCTCCATAAAATCATTCAAAAATGTCTTTCTTTAATTATTTTATTGGAATATCAATTCTACCCCACTACCCTCTGTATTTTCTCAATATTGAATTCGAAAAATCCTGTACATTTTTGAAAAAATTCAGCACAGTGGCGCCATCATTGTTGACGTTCAGGAATTAATCAGTTATCTCTGCATTACTTCGACTTTTAGATTTTCTGCTTTATCGGTTCTCGGTAAAAAAGAATTGCTTTTTTTCGGGAAAATTCCCATTCTCCAGAAAATTTAATCGGTCTAAAATTTATTCTTGAAATTATAATTTCCCTAAAATTTATAGGCCTACTAATCATTCGTTCCTCCCAAATTTGATTCGTACATGAACTATTTCGAAAATTATTTTTTCTTCCATAATTCAATGCGGTTTGTAAATTTTTCACAACGTCTGTATTTCTCCGAATTTCCCATTCGCAATAATAATGTCATCGAACTATTAATAATTCCACGAATGAATTCTTCGTCAGACATTCATTCGTGCAATTAATAATTCGACCAATTATTCATCGCACTAGTTCCTTTTCGGAGTTAGTACATTTAGGGATAAAATTTTTCTAAAGACATCTGATTCTCCATTTTTTTTATTGTCCATTATTTTATTTCGTACAGTTACGGATTCTTCGAAATAATATTTCTAGCTAAAAAAGTTTCGGCATTTTAATTTTACGCACTTTAGAGAATTCGGGAGTATATAATTCGGTCAATTATCCGTGCGGAGGGAAAATTTTCGGAACAATTAGTAGTCGGACTTTTTTTTTCGCCCGGTTTCCCATTCTGACTTTTTCCCTTCGGGTAGTCTGACCTCAACCCAACAATCCTCAGTCTCGACTGCCGATAATTTACCCAATTTACCCACCGAATACTACCAACAGTAGATCATTTTCAAAGTAGCCATCTCCTTTATCTGCAAGAGGCAACAATAAAGCCAGCAGAGAAGAATTTTCATTGGTAATACTAGGATGTATTACCCCTAAAAAATCTTCACCTTTCCAAAAAAAACCGGTCAGCATGACATTAAAAACCCAAATGAGACCAGAAATTGATTTTTGATTTTTTTTTTGTAAACCAAGTGTAGATTTAAATGTTTAATAACACTCTAAATGGAAGAGAGAGGAAGGGTGAAATTTATACAGTAGAGATTTGCGGTTTAACTAAATTGTAACGATGCGATGCAAATGGTTCAGTAACAGCTTCCCCTCCAGGGTTCTCCCCTCCCTCCTCTTTCACTCTTCCGGTATATTAACAAGGTTGGCCCTGGCACTAGTTTGAACTCAACATCCCTATACATATTTTAACACACCCGGGAACCACAAGAAAATTGCCTATTACGTATAAACGATTGCTCTATATGTACATGAATTCATTGAAAAAACAAAAGGGATTTTTATGTGTTTCTATCTGTTTTCAGCCTGAAGCATGAAAAATATTTTTAAACTATCGTAAATTTTATCGTTTAATGATTTCAGTAAAAATGAGAAAAAAAAGGTGGGGGAAGTGGTAGGGGATATATTGTGGTAGAAGAAATATTCAGAGGTGAGAGGGGGAGAATAAAGTGGATAAACATAATGAGATAGGAAGGAGGGGTGGTTCTCACTCGGTTTCAATGGAGGCGGAGCGCGGAGATGAGGATAACGTCAGTGGCACTTTTAGTGTACACTTACTCGTTACACCAAGGCTGTTTAATTAAACTTGTAACGCTTCGGCGCAGGATAAACTAGAGCTTGTTATGCACTTCGCGTTGGCAGTATCTTCTTGCTAGATATTTCTAGAATATTATATTAATTCACGATTGCATCAGAGATTAGCTATTGTTTTTGATCATTTTTTTTAGGATGGAAAAACTCGAAGGAAAAATATGAAAAAAAAATCGGAAATATTGCCAATATTTCGAAACATGTTCTCGAATTTTTTCCAGATTTTTAGGAAAAAGAGCTGCCGGGAAAATAAATCGTGTTTTCCTTTTTTTCATCAATATATATGTTTCAAGATAAGATTCTTTCTTGAGTGAAGGGCTCTGCGGAAAAATCTGAAAAAATTCGACAACAATTGACATATACGAGGACATTTTTCCAAATTTTTGCAAATTTTTACGGCAATTCCTTCATTTTGAAATTCATTAAAAACGCAATTATAGAGAATTGTCGATTTTTTAATAAAGATTTTGAATGACTTTTCTTAAATATGTTAAATATGCTTATTTTTTTTCTAATTCAATGTTTAACATAGCCCAACAGTAAATCTCGAGAACCCTCTTGGTAGCCGTAATGACGCGCTTACAATGCTAGCCTCGGGGTCTTGTATTTTAGCTATCCACCAAACAATTCACTACATCTAACCGCTCTTGTTAAGCTCAATCCCCCTTTAACTTACCAATAAAATCAAAAACAAGAGAAAAAAGTGATGAATGAAAGTGGAAAAACAAATCGATTTTTACTGGGAAGACCAGGACAAAAAAGACATGCGGGGCAAAATAGTTCAAGATTTTTTTTCCAGGTGAAGGGGTCAGAAAAAAAATCTGAAAAAATTCATGAATATTCTCCAATATGTTCCTACTGTTGGTGAATTTTTTCAGATTCTTTGATCAAGTCCTTCACCTCTGAAAAAAAAATCCTGGCCCATTTTACTCATCAAAACTGTTTTACCCCTACTCTCCCTCATTGAAAGTACGGCAGTTTGGTTAACTAGTTTCACAGCTTCACCATTGGTGAAAGCCATCAAGAAGCAAACGACAGAGTAATAATGTTCCAACCAACTCGAGTTGTAAAGCAATTCAAAGTGAACTGTCATCTCGGCGAATGAGTTTATTGCGATTATTGGTTATATATGTTAAAAGCAAAAACTTTGGAACCCACAAATTTTCCTATGTAGTTTGATTGTGTAAATAACGTAAAATTGAAGGGCTAGTTATGTTTAACTGCTAGCGACGGTAGAATCATCTAGATTTAAGTCAGAATAACAATTTTAGAATTTTCATAAAAATTCATGAATTTTATGAATTTTTTTAAATCTCAAGAATATTGAGGAAATTAAATTATTTTGAAATTGAGAGCATACACTAGGGCTATGCGAATAATTCGAATTCACGAATTATTCGTATCGAATCGAATAATTAGAATTTTTCGAGTAATTCGCACTTTTCGAATAATTTGATTCAAAAATTGTCGAATAATTCGATTCGAAAATCCTCGAATAGTTCGATTCGAAATTTTTCCAATAATTTGATTTGAAAATTCTCGAATTATTCAAAACTTCTTGAGTGATTCTAACTTTTTGAATAAGTCAAATTTTCAAATAATTCAAAATTTTTGAATGGTGCGAATTTTTTTTCAAATAATTCGAATCGACAATTTTCAAATCATTCGATTCTAACACTATTCGCACACCCCTACATTACACTCTTCACTTTATCATGTTACATCTAATCCATGTCTAAAACTTAATGAGAATTAAGGACACGTAAATAATTATTATTTCTTGTATTAAATTATTAAATCATGTTATCTTAATTAATAAAAAAGTTTTATTGCATACTATTGTATTCAACATTAATTATGTTTACTGTTGATATAATATAAAGTGCTAGCGCTTGCAGTCAGCTTTGTATGAGACTTATATATATACGATATATCTGAGCGAAGTGATAAAAAAAAAGGATTAAATTTTTCTTAGATAAATAACATAAGTTAATATATTTAATATCAATTTTTCAACTATTCTCATTGAATTTCCAAGTTTTTTTCAAAGATCTCGGAAACTAATGGAGATACGTGTTTTTCTCCTTACTATTTCTTCATTAGGAAATGGATTAGGGCAAAGAAGCGTATCTCCATCATTTTCAGCGATATTCTCGAAAAACTGACAGAAATAAACATATCCCGTTAATAAAATGAAAATAGATTTTTTATATGCTGCAATAAAAATGAAAGTTGACGCTTTTTGGAAATCAATGGGGCTTTGTCTCATGATAATTAGACTAGATGTTCTTCAATTCATGTCAGAAATTAAGCTAACTCCTTCATGCATCCAAATACTGCATAGCAACCTGCGATGAATAAGCATAGCACTTACGCCCCTTTCTTTTGGAGGTGATGATATAAAAGGTATTTCATGCTATTTCACTCACTTTCGAGGTGATATTTTTAGATTTTGTTTGGATATGCTGTTGGAATAATTGTCGAAAGTCATATCAGACAAAAAAAAAATTTGGTAATGGGGAAGTTTCACTCAGCCAGACAAAATTAAATTGTTCAAGATTTTTTGAATTTTTTTTCGCTATAATATAATGTATTTTGATTGATTAGAGGCTGGTCACAAGATTTAAATGCGGAGAGACAAAATACTAATTAAATCTTTTCAATAACAACGAACTTTTCGTTGCTAGCTAATAACTAATTGAATGAAAAAACAACTGTTGAATGAAATTGAGATCATCACCAAGTTTTACGTAACCTTCTTTGACCCTAAAGCAACGATTTATATTATGCATTAACTATGAAAATATCAAATAAATTTAATACTCCCATAAATCACTGAAAAGTTCGATTTTTGACGAAATTATAAAGATATAATTTTTTTTTCACTCCTCCCCAGAAAGACATGATTTAATGAATTTATCATGCAACGCCTCAGCATAATTGAAATTGGAAGCTTATCGGTAACTTCTGCGCGATTGCATCGGCACTAGTAACGCCTGGGTGTAAAAGCACTCTCACGCTTATCGCTTATCGTAGGTACAAGAAGTTTGCACCAGCAGAATTTCGGCAGTGCATTTTCACAACCTATATATATACACTGGAATTGTATTTTATGTACGCTATAGCATCCACTTGGTTTTTTTTTCTTTCTTTTTTTTTTCAGAAAAAGGGAGAATTTATATATTGTACATACGTCTGTGGCGCCCGATGAATTCTACTTCTCCGTGTGCCCATCGAGCACATTTTCTCAGATTGAAAAGCTTTCACTTTATGAAATATGGGTCAGAGATATATGAGCAGAGAGGAGAAACAACCCTTCCTATGCCGAAGGCTTTAATGGAATTAGTATTTAATAGTTGAGGGTTGTGGGATAGCTGTAACACTTAACACTAGACAGTTTCGCATAAATGAGGGGTGTACAGTGAGAGTGCTGCAAGAATAGACCCTCCAGTGAAAAAAAAAAGAAAATTGAACTATTTCATCTCTACATTTTTTTTTTCTCTGAAACACTATGTTCGATGAATAAAAAGTTTATTCGAAATTAATAATTTTGGGACGAGAAGGAGTAGTGAATATTGTAGCCTTAGAAATAAAAGGGCATAAGTGCTAAACATAATGTATTTTAAGAAGAAAGATGCAGATGTTCTAAAAAAAAATTGGGAAAACTTGTATTTTATGGCGTGGACATGAATTATTTCATCAAAAATTGAAGTAATTATCATTGTTCATTGTTAGAGTAAAGAGGGCGTATGTCCGCACTTGAATCTTCATGCAGCATTATTTTATCTGTTTATTTTTCAATCTTAGAAATAAAAAGGCAGAAGTCCTCAAAATACTGTATTTCAGGATAAAAGAGGTGTATATTCAAAAAAATGATCATTTATGGCATTGAAGTTTGGGATTACGTAATGATTATTGATGGAGTAAAAAAGGCATGCAGACTCAAATTTAAAGGAAAAATATATCTGCACTTATGCCTATTTATTCGTAGTATTTCTTCAGAGAACCCAATGAACTCAATAAATCAGTAAAAAGAAAAGGGCGTAAATCCTGGAGATACACCCTTTTGATTTTAATGAGTGGTGAGAAAATGAGCATTAAATTATGTTCAATGATCAAGAAATTTATTTGAAATGAATAATTTCCATACAGTGAGAAATAATGAAAGTTGTCGCTTCAGAAATAAAGTGGCGTAAGTATTAAAAATACTGCATTTCAGAATAAAAGAGGCGTATTTTTCGGAAAAAAAAGATGGAAAATAGTTCTCAATTGAAATTACGTAATTACGATTGTTGGAGTAAAAAAGGCGTATGTCCGTATTTAAATTTTCTGGAGAAATATGGAGATTTGCGCTTTTTTGATAGTTCAAAAAAGATCTCGGAAATTAGTGGATACGCATTTTTCATAGAAAATCTCAAAAACTACCGAAAAAAAGACAAATTTTTTTTGAAACTATCCCGGAAATTAAACGAGATAGAGCGATTTTACGTTTTTCGTAGCTCTAATAATTCTCTACAAATCTATCTTAAGATAAAAAAGGCGTATCTCCATCATTTCCCGCAATATTCACAAAAGCCAGAAAAATTAACTCCTCTTTCACCTTTTCACTCCTAAATTTCCCCCAAAAATTAAATGAGATAACCCGAGAAAATAACAAATGAGACGAAAGAAATTGAGGTGTACAAATCTTCAGTGTGTGTGTGTCCTCAAGATTCGCAGGAAACGTGTGCTTTACTAACGATGACAAACGGCCGGTACTGAGAGAGACCCCTACAGTAGGGTAGAATTCACATGAGTTAGAAAGAGACAGTGGAAAAAAGGAAAGATAGAATTTGTGTATGCTTGCATAGAGAGAAGTGAGGGTGGAGCGCGCTTTTGCGGACGATATTTATGCTAATCCAAGTGAGTAAGGTCCTTTTGCACCGTAGAGAAGAGACAGCGTTAAGCACACATACTCATTCAATTGTCAGATTGGTGAATATATGTATTAATCAATTATTTCCGGAATCACAGTAACCTATACATTATGATTTTGATGTATGATACATACAATATATAAATGAGAATTATAGTGCTCGGCTCCCTATTGTATCAAGTTGTTACTTTTAGTCCATACTATTTTTCTCACTACTCCCTCTCCCTCTCATTCTGTGGACTAGACTCTCGAAATTGGGGGGGAAGGGAGTTCTGCCAAGAATATGGATCGGTTCTATAACAATATTGCCATACGCATCCTCACGGCTTTCCGCACTTCTATACTCGAAAAACCCAAATATTTCATACATATATAGAGGGACTATGTATCTATATATATGGATATATATATATATTCCATTGTTTCCAAGTTTTCCACGATCCATTTGTAAGATTAAATTTGTAATGCGCATTCTGGGCTACTCTCCACGCGACAAACTCTAGTTGTCTGGGGACAAACCTTGCATTGTTATGGAGAAACCACATTCATATAATATGGATGCACTCAAGTGGGCATATGTCATCTGCAAAACTTCCAGATTGATTTTTTTTTTTTTTAGTTTTTCTGTGATTTGGGGAGATTTTCGATTATTGAATTTTCAACTGGGGAGGGGGGAATTTTTTGAGAAGGATTATTGATTTTGGGAGGATTAGAAGCATGGATCCTGAAGGGAATTTTGAAGAATATTTTGGCTAAAAATAGGGTAATCCGGAGAATTACCCTAGAAATTAGGGGACAGTGGTGTATCGAGGATTTTTTGCCAGGATAAAGGACTCTCCCGGAAAATCTGAAAATTTTGGGAAAGTCCAGTGGGATATCATAGTTATTATCAGATTTTTTCTGATTTTCCGGGAAAGAAAAAAATCCTGGCTCATTTTACTTCAATCCGTTTCACCCCGGTCTTCTTTTTTTATGGAATGAAGAACTTCACAGAAAATTTTTTGAAAAAATTGAGACCAATGCAGACATCCTGAGGAAGCTCGTTACATTTTTTCAGATGGTTTGCTCAAAGAATTATATCGAAAAAAATCCACATTCATTTTACACCGATCCGTTCTGCCCCGGTCCCTCTTTTTTCTAGAGTGAAGGACTCTACTGACAGTTTCCACAAAAATTCCCTCACAAAATAGATATTCTTAAGAATAGTCTCCGTTTGTTTTTTTAGATTTTTCCTCGCAGAATTTTACCCCGAAAAAAATACTGGCTCATTTTAGCCCAAACCGTTTTACCCTAGTCTCCTTGTTCCCAGAGTGAAAACTTCCACGAAAAAAATCAGAAAAAATTAACAACAATCCCATCATCCTGAAAAATTTTCCCAATTTTTTCCAGATTTTTCCACAAAGAATTTTACCCCCAGAAAAATCCTGATTCATTTTGCCCCATTCCGTTTTTCCCCGTTCCTCTTTCATCTTCTGTGATAGGTTCCCCAGAAAAATTCTCAAAAATTCCCCAATAATGTACACCCCCGCAAGAATTTTCCCAATTTTTCTCAGATTTTTCCTCAAAGAACATCCCCTCAAGAAAAATCCTCCTTTCCTCCCCCATCATCCCATTTTACCCCAACCCCCTCAAAGTCCAACTCCTAGAACCATCCATTCTCCATTCGTACAAAATTGAACGTCCCCAACAATACCCACATACATCTAGTGGTTCTGCTATCCCTTAATTTTCCGTGAATTCCATGAATTTAGTTGAAGGGTATTGTTCAGTGCAAAAGTTTTCCCGTAATTCGCTCCTTTGTAGTCAACGATTTCCATATGAATTAAAGTAATGTGAATTAGGCGCAGTTTGGAAAGAGAGCGAGAGAGAGAGAGAGAGAGAGAGAGAGAGAGAGTGAGTGAGAGCAAGTAGACGAGATTTAAACCCCTAAAATTTTAGTAATAATTTGACTAGAGAACATAAAGGTATCGTGGGATGATACCCTTCATCCTCACCTAACCTCCGAGTTAAAACGGCTATTTTTTGAAAGTTGTAGTGAAAACCACTTAATTGTATAACATAACACACAGAGTCTCGTGGTTTATGTGGAAGATGAATATGGGGGAAAGAGGGTTCATGTAGGTAGCGCGTTAACACCGTTGTTATGCCCCATTATGCTGTCCCATGGTCATACATACAAAAGTAATCGTTTTCCATCCACCAAAAAATAAAAGTAAAAATATCTCCAAAGCATGAAAAAAAAAAATTTATCTTTTCTAAACTCCCGCTGCATCACTTTGGAGTGTAATAAATAAATAAAAATGAATTTATAGCACACACAGGAACGAATCACGGTGAAAATTGATAAAATATCATTTAATCCCCCCCCCCCCGCCCTCCCTTTCCGCCCTTCCGTTTACTCCAACACTCAGTCTATAGCAAGAAGCGTACGAAGATAGCATTACTAATTTATTTAAATGGACTTATCTTTACGAAAGCCCCGTGATAGGAATGTAAATTGAAACGACTCTACTCAAAAGCCCCCCACCAACCTCCCCCTTTTGCCCTAGTACTTCACCCCGCATCCTCCAAATCAAGGGGGTAATGGCACGAGCAAGATAAAGATATTTTATTGCTTTTCGCGGTTGGACATATTTGAGGCTCAGAAAAATCACGATTATTCATTTATTCCCCACTTTCATTCATTTAAAAAAAAAACCTACCACTTTTTTTCTCCCCCTCCCTCCACCCCCCCCTCTCCGAGTTTATTCATTAATCTTTGGTGGTGTATGTACTCTCTTGTTTTGTCTTTGAAAATGAGGAGAAATAAATAATGAGAATGAAAAAGACGGGAGATTTTTTTGAAATAATAATAATAATAACAATAATAATAATGAAAAAAAAGAATAATTGAGGCAGAACAAATGGATGACCACGAAATATTACAACGAAATGAAACGTCAAGCCCATTGTCAGGCATGTATACAGAGCCGAGCGAGGAAATATCGTCCAGTAAATCAAGGTGGACTCTCTCTCGTGGCTACTGGTGAACTGTACACTCTTCCTGTCCACTACGGGGCCAAAAGCGACGAGTACTTCCGTTTTTAATCACTAATACAATATAGAACGTGTGTGTGGTTTATAAAATAGTGAAAATAATCATAATAATTGGTTGATGTAATGTAGAATAAAATTTGAGGAATGTAGTTATGTTGAAAGAGGAAAAATTTCAAATTATGGGAAAAAATTCATATATTCATAATATAAGAATATATATATGTATTATATAATTTTTTCCCTTGTTATGAAACTTCTTGAAACTTTTTCACTCCTCCATCAGATTCATTATCCGACGAACTTCCATCGTCTTGAGAATTTTCTTTAATCACATGTGCAATTTTATCAAATGCCAACGTTTTGTGTTTACGGACTAATCGACGATTTCCATCTTTTTCCAAATAACTCGGCTTGCTTGACTGATTATCTTGATGGCAAAAAGCATCACGAATTGCAGAGCTAAATTCTTTCGCAATTCTGGGGGCCTATTCTCGACTGAGGAGGATTTTTATTCCGCGGGGAATTCCAATCGTAAGCGAAGAGATTACACGGGAAAACTATCCATTCATGATTGGAATTTTTCACACGGAATTTCATTCGTACCTGAAATTGGTGGAAAGCCGTCCAGTTGCATTGTGAACGATCTACCGTGCATTTTAATTCATTCAAAAATGAGTTCCAAAGATATGAGTTCGAAAAAAGGAATGAAAAAGGCACTGGATCAAACAAAACAGCCCACTAAACTTTTTGCAGAGCAGAAGCAGATATTGGTCGAATTCGCGCGTAAGAATCACGAAATCATAACCTGCAAAGACAGCAATGCCGTGACTCGTGATTCACACTCATTAAATTAAATATTGAATATTGAATACATCATAGAACATCATTCGTATGGAGGTTATGTGACATAAATTTGGACTAGAAATTAATTTCATGTCTCACCTCTGGAATGAATCCGTGTGAGAACTTTCCATCGTGAACGGATAGTTTCCCCGTGTAATCTTTCCGTAAACGATTGGAATTCCCCGTGGAATAAAGAACCCCTTTAGTCGAGAATAGCCCTCCTGGGCTGATCCGAATTCATTAATATTAAAGGAATATTGACTCTAACATTGCTGATAATTCGTAACGATTCTCTTTCAATTGTCATGTTTTCACCTACATGATGCAATTCATTATGTTGATGATATTGAGGTTTTCGTTTCAGTAGTCTTTTTCAAATTATTTTGCAGCTTTTGACTCCCGTTTCCTCATTTTATCATGAGTCTTAGCATATAGTGATGTTATTTTTTTAGACGCCAAAAAAAAAATATGAAAGAAATCGGAAGACGTCGTTCACAGAGGCTCATGCTGAAGAAAGTGAATCATTGAATTTCAAATGTTAAAAATCACATAAAATGAAAAAAAAAGTTCTACTCTTCAAATCACATCCACGGAACGTCTAATGGCAGACGCATTGCCCCCCCGCAACACGATTGTATATAAATTTATGTAAAATATAAAACATACGTATATTTGTAATATATTCTGACTATATCTGAAACAATATCGTCGCCTTAGAGTGAAAGGGGCGTAAGTGCCATTTTTCCCGATTTTTTTTTTCAAAATAACAAAAAGGCGTATCTCCACCATTATTGCTCCAATAGGCTTTCCAAAGCCTTTTACGCAATGTTAGTGAAATAAAAAAAAATAATAACATAAAGGCGTAAGTACCACTGACTAATAACAAAGGGGCGTAAGTGCCGGAGATACGCCCCTTTGTTTTTAGTGTTTTCATTGAATTGAGGACACTATCTCCTGATCCCATATCAACGTCCATTTCGCTCCATCTCGCTTATTCACCGAGATAGTCATGAAAAACTGGAAAAACTCCCTCCTGCTCCCATAATAATGTCCATTCCGCTCTATCTCGCTCATTAACCGAGATAATAGCGAAAAACTGGAAAAACTCCCCGGTGATCCCATATTAATGTCCATTTCGCTCTATCTCGCTTATTCGCCAAGATAATCACGAAAACCTGGAAAAGCTCCCTCCTTCTCTAGAATCAACGTCTATTTCGCTCTATATCGCTTATTCACCGAGATAATCGTGATAAACTGGAGAAACTCCCTCCTGATCCCAAATTAACGCCCATTTCGCTCTATCTCGCTTATTTACCGAGATGATAGCGAAAAACTGAAAAAACTCCCCGGTGATCCCATTTTAATTTCCATTTCGCTCGATCTCACTTATTCACCAAGATTTTAGCGAAAAACTTGAAAAAACTCTCCTGATTCAATATTAATACCTATTTCGCTCTATCTCACTTATTCACCAAGACAATCACGAAAAACTGTAAAAACTTCTTCTTGATCCCATATTAACGTCTATATCGCTTATTTACCGGGTGTGGACATCACTCACACGTGTACGTAGATCACGCACATGTGTGCGTAGATCACGCACATGTGTGCGTAGATCACGCACATGTGTGCGTAGATCACGCACATGTGTGCGTAGATCACGCACACGTATGCGTAGATCACGCACAAGTGTGCGTACATCACGCACACGTGTGCCTACATCACGCACCGAGTGTGCGTACATCACGCACTGAGTGTGCGTAAATCACCTTCGATTGTGAGAACGTGAAGTACGCCCACATGTGCAGAGATTACGCACTTCTGTGCGTGTTCTACGCTCCGTGTTTTCTGTGTGATAAAAACAAAGAGGCGTAAGTGCCAAAATTGGAATAAAAAATCCTAAAAACAAAAGTGTGTAATTTCAAAAATTCTCCTGAGATAAAAAAATTTATAAAAACAAAGAGGCGTAAGTGCGGAGATACGTCATTTTCACTTTAACTTTAACAATTATATAACGATTAAAACCGAAATAACAAAGGGGCGTAAGTGTGGAGATACGTCCCTTTCATTTTAAAATTGGTAGTTACGCCATTTTGTTATTTTAATTTTCATTTATCCAATTAATGTTCCAGAGGCCATAAAAAACATTTTGGAGTGATAAGTGGACATACGCCCCTTTCACTCCAGAATTTCGTGTTTTTGGCACTTACGCCCCTTTCACTCTAAGGCGACGATATGAAATGTATCTCTTGATATCGTAAAATATTTCGATATCGAAAATATATATCATTATTATGAGAACGAAGATAATAAAATTCAGAATTATGAGGAAGAGTGAATATACCTATGATATAAAAAAAGATGTATCATATGATTTTTTTGGTTATGAAACTTTTTGGAACTGTGAATATATTAATATATTGATATATATTTCTGGAAATGTCCAATATTATATTCAACCTATTTAATAAGAACCATGATGCAGATCAGACTGGGGACAATCTACTTACGAGGTGTTATTCCGATTAGGAAATCATTTATACTTGATCACTCAATGACAATTCTAATAATTCTAATTTTATTTCTATCTTAGATCTATTGTAGCAGAGTCTCTGCATTCATAAATAATGTATTCACATATGCAAATATATTTAAATCTACTAACATATATTTAGAATGTATCTCGAATATATATAAACCAATGTAAAGTATATTAACAAATATGTATGAATATGCATCTTTTTGGGAATATATTAAAAATATATCTTATTTCTATTAGAGTAAAGATAATAGAATTAAAAATTATGAGGAAGATTGAATATATTTAAAATATAAAACAAATATATATTACGATATTATTTTTTTTGTTATAGAACCTCTTAAAATTTTTATATATATCAAATATATTCTATTTTCACGAAATATATTCGAAGTAATATCAAGTCTATTAACAAAAATATAGGGGAAGAGGGAGTACAATGGACACAAGGGGTAGAACGGACACGGGTTGATTTTTGTATTTTATACTATGAAAATTACGAGGGGTTACTCACTTAAGGATTGAGTGACACCATGACTTCAAAATAAAGTCGACTTCACGTGAATTCAGTGTCTGATTTCAATGACTTCAGAGAAAAATATGATTTCAATGTCTTTCAGCACTGATTAACGTGACTTCATGACTGCAATTGATTGCCAATGACTTCATCAATTTTTAGTCAGTGACTTCAAACAGAATGAAGTCATTGGAATCACAATAAATAAAATTTTACAAATAAAAGAGGGTGGGGGGAAACGGGTTTTTATCATATTGAAACGAAAACTTTTTATATAAATTGACACATTACAATATTTGTATCTTTTTCATTGGAAAAATTTTTTAACAGCCTTAAAAATATTATTAGGTAGTTTCAAATCCCCACTCTGAGTTATCTCAGGAGGGGAAATAGTTTTTCGGTATTGTTCAATATCGACGTACCCATGCACACTCATTGGCTCTAATTTCAAACTTATTTTAATGACTCCAGTTGATTTCAAGTGTCTACAATATTTTCAGAATTGATTACAGAAAAATGAATTCATTCGACTTAAGTGATTTCAAAAAGTTCAAGTCATCTGACTTCAGTGATTTCACTGATTTCAATGACTTCGCAATAGCTCAGCGGTAGAGCACCTGACATGTAATCAGAGGGTCGTGGGTTCAAATCCTGCTTGCGCATTACATATTTTTTCCGAAATTTGATTTTCTAAATAAAATTTATTAATAAAAATTAATTTATTAATAAATTTAATTGTTTAACTTGATTTCAAATTCGCTCCATCGCGGTGTAGTGCCACAACTTCAAGAGTGATCAATCCCTCGAAAAATTACTTGAAATGAATAGGAATGTTGGAGTTAGGTTTTTCCTGATATTTCTATTCGAAAGATGAGGGAATCGCCCATGAAAGTCATATGTCAAAAATTATTTCTTAGGATTTTTCCAAAATTTCATTCTTTTTGCGCAAGATTTGAAGGTGAAACTTCTCTGTTTTTGAGAAATTTCAAGTTTTTGACAATATTTCTAGTTCTATCGACCTGGGGTTAATCTTGAATGAAAAGTAAGCTCATTTCCCATCGATTCATGGGATTAAAAAATAATATATCAATTTTTTTCAAGTTCAACTGATTTTCAAAGAATGACCCATAAATATTTGAAAAATTGATTTAAAAAAAAATCCGATCACGTAAATTGATGAGGAATGAACTGACCTTTCATTTCAGATTAACCTCAGGTCGCTATCATCAACAGAACCGGAGATATCGTCAACAAAGAGAATTTTTTGAATTTTCAAAAAGGGAACCCCTTCAAAACTTGGCCAAAAGAGAAAATTTTCCAAAAATTAAAAAAAAATTTGACACACGTTTTCCACCTAAAATTTCCTCCGTTTTTCAATGGAATTATCAGAAAATTTCTATCTCGAACCATTCAATTGGAATGTCCATTTCACCTTACCCTATATATTTCCTCAAAGATACATGAACAAGATACATTGGTTCTATATTTTCATATATTTTTCCATGTCCCAAAACATTTAGATACCAAAAATAATAAGATACAAAAAAATTGGAGTTTTCAAGAAATTTTAGGTCACTAGTTGACAAAATAATCTTTTAATGTGAGAAAATGTTGGCCATAAAATAAAGATATAATAATGAAAATTGTGAGAGTTTAATCTTTCAGTTTACAACTGGCAATATGAAAGTTAATGTTTCGAAACGATTACCAACGGCATATTACCATATCCGAATCAAATTCACTAGGTATACTGCCACGTGCGAAATTCTACAAAGCGTGGAGTGATTTTTTTTTTTTTTCATTCGTTTGCTCTCTTAGCCATAACGAATTGAAATAGCATGGTACCCTTATTCTATATGACATTGTCATTATTTCAGTGAAGAAGAATGAATTTGATACAGCGTATGCCTTGTTGAGAGATGTCACATGGGGATGATGATTATGTGGGAAAAAGTTGCTCATTCAAGTTTACAAATCTGTTGGTAATCCTTCTTCATCCATTTATGAGTATCAAAACAATAATACGGTATAGTCCAGTGGTGGAGAAATTTCAATTTCTCCATGAAATAAAAAAAAAAGTAGAAAAATGAATATTTTCAAATACAACTCAATGTCTGAATTCAATTAAATATTCCATTCATCATATATTGTGAACTTAAAAACAAAAAGGTGTAAGTCCTTATAAATATTTTTTTTCAGTTCTTTCAGAAAACATTGGGGTGAAATGAACTAGAATTTTTTTTGAGAATGAAAGCCTCTTCAGGAAAATTTGAAAAAAATCCTCAATAATGTAAACATTCTGGGGCACTTTCTAAATTTTTTTCTCATTTCTTTGTAGACTACTTCATTCTGAAAAAAATTCAGTCATTTTGCCCCAGGTTTGTTATGTTTTAGAAAAAAATAAATTAAATAAGAAAAAGTGGTACTTACTCCTTTTTGTGTCTTAGACGACAATATTTTTTGAACTCACAAAAAAGGACCGATAAAGTCTAGAGACCAATACTGGAAAAAAAGAAGAGAATCACCCAAAATCCTATTATAAAACTGGAATTTACGAGAAAATATGACCAGAGACGTGTTGAAAGGATGAGAGATAGGTAATTGCCAGTTATCATCTGTAAACTCTATAACCTTTATACTTGGCATTGGTTTTTCAGGGCTTTTCTGAAATAGAAGGAGAGAGATGGATAGAAAGAGAAAGAGAGAGAGAGAGATGGAGTTCAGGCGATCTTATTTATCTTTATGGAACACGGCCAGAGGGTAAGTATACTTACAGTATCGTGGTAAAACGAGTGAGGGTATCAAAACCCGGATACCAATTCACAAATTCATATATATATATATTCATATTCCTTATTCTGCCTCTCTCTCTCTTTCACGTCATATTTTCAATAGAACGATTAGATATATGTTCAGTTAAATCTGCGTTCAAAGGCGTTTTTCATATTATCACCTGAGAAACAAAGTGGCATAAGTGCTATGCTTATACATAACACTTACGCCACTTTGTTTATAAGATGATCATATTATTTTTTAATACGTTGAGTATCCTCGTGTCACTCTGCAGATAGCCCCCTGCTGACAATTTATATAACCCCGATAATAATCGTTTCTCTTATATTGCCCCCCCCCCCCTCTTCTTTTTTTCACCTACCACCAGGACGTTTCAATAAGCCGCAAAACGTTAAGAAGAAGATGGAGAATGGTCAGAAATTAATATCTGCTTCTGGCGTAATCGGATTTACTTTGATTTAACGGTTCTGGCCCAAGATCTGTCCGTTCGTTGTCATACAGCCCTTCTTCAACCAAGCTCCCCTTCCTCGCCCCCTTCCACATCCCTCTCGTTCAAAAGAAATTGGCTTATATGATACTTATATACTCTGATGAAGGGTGGTGAAAAAAAAAAGTACTAAACTTTCAAGTATCAAATCCTTTTCTTTTCTTTACTGCCTCAATAAAAATGATGATAATAATTCTCTCATTCAACTTTCCACATATCTATATATATATATATATACATATATTTATTTATTGAATATTTTAACAATGACGTATTTTCTACAGTTATTATCGTAATGATGATATTTACAATTATCTATTTACATTATTTTAATGACAAAATTGTACAAATAAAATATAAAAAAATTTAACAGAAAGAAAAAATTATTATTTTAATATCTAATATTACAGGAATGCAATTACTCATGAATTTCGTAGAATCTTCAGTATACTGGAATAATAAATTTGTTAGGTAATTTAACTCATAACAGTACTGAATGCTGACAAGTACGAAGACCCGTAGAGAGAGAAAACAGGAATAGAATAGGGAGGGGGAGGGGGGATGGAGACGGTTTTTGGGATCAACGAGGGTACGAGGGTGGCGAAGAGCAAACGGAGGGGGGGAGGGGGTCATAGAGGTCGCGACGTATTTAAAAGCCAGATGAGATAGCTATAGTGTGGCGAATAATCGTGGGGCCCAGTTTCTCTCGTTTATAAACCCAGTGTTATACAGTATAGTTGCACCACGAACGATTCAACGTTTCAAGTTAAATGGGGTGCGAATGGCAGATAACAAACCGGCACTGTTTCCGATTACGGCATTCATTGTTTCCTACCATTATGCGTGCTCCGATGGTTTACGTGTGACGTGGGTTTACGATTCCATGTCGATTTTAAAAAGAATTTAATATATATATATGTATGTATGTATATGTAAAATGATTTATCCATTTGATTTTAGATTATCCTGAGCTATACATTGTTTATTATTATTTACTTATGTTTAGTGCAGTTTTTTTTTTTTTTGGTTTTTGAATTAATTTAATATTCAGTATATTTTCTCTGTTTATCTGTTCCTAAATTAGTTAGTTTTAATCCTCCTAATATTGACTAGAGAGAGAGCCCTCTTGTGATCATGTATCGACACAGTCCATACATAATTATCTTCAAAAATCATCGGAACACTAGGTATTTCGATGGGTGATTGTTAAATAGACGTAGGGAAGACTAAAGCATAATGGATCTATAGGTCTAAATTTACCGGATTTTTTTTCGGCGTAAAGGTGTCCATGAAAAAATTGGAAAAAAATCTACAGCAATAGAGACATGTTGGAGCATTTTTCCAAATTTTTTCAGATTTTTTCGTGAAGATCTTCACTTGAAAAGAAAAATCAGTTCATTTGATCCTGAATGATCCATTTTGCCGTAATCTTCCTTATTTTGATCCTAGACCGGCCGACGTTGCCGGAAACTCGCTAAACGCGCACAGACAGTGTAGAGTAGATTCAGCAACGTGGCAAAAATAAAACGAAGTCTCTCATCATTCGACCAGAATGATGATCGGTCTAGGATTCCTACATTTAATTGAACTCAAGTATGATAGAAGCTTGATTGTCAAGCTGATTTTCATCCGAATTTTTCCGAATAGGATTTCACAGCTTAATTAACTTCCAGAACTATAACATACTAAACGGAAGAATTCGTTCTTGATTAATTCATTGAAAGTAATTCCGTATTTTGTCTAAACGCTGTCACTTGGCACCATGCACAACCGGAAGTCCAGTACCAGTAGCCCGTCTCTTGGCATTGCCCTGTACCTGTCCCGAATGCTGCTGTGTATCAATAGCATCACTCTCTTTATCCTGATGTGCTGTCATGTGTCTCGTCAAATGATGTCTCTCCCGAAAGCTCTCATCGCAAACAGGACAACGTAATTTCTCTTCACGACGTCTTCTTGCAGCCTCACCGATGCTCTCATTCTTGTGATGTGAACGCATATGATAAACTAGATCGGACGTCATTCGAAATGACAAATTGCACTTAGCACAAACATTCTGAGCTGGTAAACTCAGGGCAAATGATGGCGGTAGTAGACCGGTAACACCGAGAAAATGACGTGGACGGGTCAATGCCTCGGTCATTGGAGCAGATGGAAACACTGATATTGGAGCGTAAGACAGATTCGAATAAACAGCAGCAGCAGCCGGTGATAAGTCTGCTGCTGCACGAAATCCAGGTGTTTCAACGGTATTAGCTATTTTTCGGATTTTTAGATTCTCACCAAGTGTCAGGGTATTTGTTGCTGATGCTGGTGGCGTTGTTGTTGCTATTTGACTGACACTTTCCGTTGTATTTGGGATGAATGGATAAGGTGTTGAAGCAGCAGCAGCTGCTGCAGCCGCTGCTGCTGCTGCCACTGCAGCAAATGGACCATACTTGAATGTCGCAGTCTTAATTGGACACTGTGCCTGAGGCGGTGGTGTTGTTCTAGGTGGACTGATACTGCTGCGATAACTACCACGATCCGGTGATATCGAAGAACGCGGTGAACTACGTGACTCATCAAATGTACCCAATGAAGTGACTTTTGTAAATGCGCTACGCGAACTTATCAATTCATCCGTCTGTTGATGGGATCCTTGGATCAAGTGATTATTCGTGAATGCACGGTAACAGGTGTCAGTTGATGGACTAACTGGCTGTCCAAAATCCGGACTGTGCGAAGCTTCAACTTGATGATAATCACTTTGACGTCGTGCTAATTTCTCATCCGGTGCCACGAGAAATGCTACGTCAAACGAACGTTTACTAGTTCTACGAAGAGGATACGAGGCATCTGCTGTTATTCCACTTGCTGCTGTTGCTGTGGTACCTGCATCGCCTGGACGATCGATGCCTGGTCCCGAGCGATCTTCCATTGTCATTGTGATGACAATCCGATTCTTCAGGGTTTTATCTGCAGATGATACAAAAACAGATAAGATAAAGTCATTTGAGTGAGGAATATAAGCTGAACAAGATTCTTCTTACCTTTGATGCTGTTCGGTCGAATTTGGAAGAATTAACGATGAGTATGAAGCATGAGAGACTACGTCCCGAGGTCGTGGATGGACCACGTTTGAATGATTCAACTGGGCTGGCACATCTTGGTATTTAGCCTAGGGGAGGGAGATTGCTGGCAGTGAAACAGGGGGGAGGGGAGAGGGTTGGGAAAACTCGTTTTGTGCTTGCCGTTTCGCGTCGAACGACAGGTGGAGAAAACGGGTATTCCAGAGGGTGGTTAGAGATTGTAGTTGGCGTTGGGGCCAATGGTAGCACAAACCGAGCCCACTCGAGGGTGGAGCATATAGACGTGGTAGTTTCAGCGCATATCAGTATTGCAGAATAGGGATGGGAAAAGAAGGGGGGCAATACAAAGTGAGAAAGAGAAGCAGGGACAAGGCGCACGGAAACATATTCAGCAGAGTCGGGACGCGTCTGCTAGTTCCAACACTGAGGCCACGCCTACATATTTCAGGTTCGACACATGTGCAATCACACCATCCCCTTCTCTACAAAAGCCACCCTTCCTCTTTTACTCTAGTTTTGATAGCACGAGTGAGAGAGAAAAATTGGGAGGGGGGAGGGGGGATTCATTGCGCCCTCTGTGCTGCGCAGAAAATAGGTATACTTGTTATAACCACTCTGCCTTCCGGCAATTCTCGTGTTTCTCTCTCTTTCTCTCGCTCAAGAGGCTTCATTTGTCTCTCTTACTTGAGGGAAAAGCTCAGTACTCCGAGCTAGAATTCCCATATTTCATCCTGACGAACGATCGAAAATATATTTTCATCGTTGCTCCCGGCCAATTTTTTTTCTTTATTTTTTTTTTGTTACTCTTTTTTTTTATTAGTTTTTTTTTTAACATTTCAGTTTTCCTCTTCACTTTTAAATGCTCTTTTTTTTCTTCTTTTAACACTCATTTCTCGATTCAAAAATAAAGCCAATCTCATGATAGAAACCACATAATCGAATAGAATTCTCTCATTGTCTAATCAATCAAAAGTTTTTCCGTTTCTATCTCCTCAAAGTTTCCAATTGTTTTTTCTCCCCCCTCCTTCAGTAACAGTTGAAATCTCACGGAATTTTCTCAATTCACTTGGGAATTGAAATTCTCCTCAGATAATAACAACATTGAACCCCTTCTTTTTTTTTTCTTTTCTTGTTTCTTTATTTTTAGGCGACACTTCTGTAGCTAATGAACATTAAGACGAAATTCTTATCTCAGTATAGTTATAAACGTAGTTTTCCGTTGGAAAGGGGAAACGCTTGGAATTATTATTCGTTGCGTGAAGGCTTTTTGAAACAGATAATCGGCAATCAGCCAGTGTGCACAGTAGCACGTGCTCGAGATAAAACAGTTTATGTGTACAAATGCAATTTGGAAAATCATTTCAAGATCTCTTCCTCCCTCTCTCTCTCCCTTTAGTATAAATTAGTTCGTAGAAAATGTATGGAAGCATAGTGGTACAATTGTAGCATATGAATTCAAGCATTATTCTGGAGAAAAAAATAGTCATATTTTATTATTGTATTATTAGTGATTAAAATATTTTTTTTAACTATTTTTTACCGGAATGAATAATGAGAGAAAACATAATATATATTGATATTTATTAATATATTCATAATATATATAAAGATGACTTGTATGAACTCTAAGCCCACCAATTGGAACATTTATATGGAATAAATGAGGCATTCCACGCTATTTCACTCACTCTTTGAACTTTTTTTTTTGTTTTTATTCATTTTTCGATATGTTGTTGGAATGGCGTAGAAAAATTATTTCCCATGGAAACAAGAGAGAATGAACGATTTTTTTCAGAAAATTATGACCATTCAAAATTTTGAAAAAACTGTGGAGATGCCCATTTTTATCAATTTCTGATTCCCATTTATATCTAAATATGGAGAAATTTCAGAAAATAGTGATATAATGTTTCCTATATCGAGTAAATATATGTGATATATATCATCGCCTTAGGAACAAAGTGGCGTAAGTAGCATTCTAATGCATAGTACTTACGCCACTTTGTTTCTAAAATGAAAATATTTTGCCATTATCTTGAAAATATATAATTTATTTTTAATATATGGTGTATTGATATATTCATCATCTAAAATACATGCATTTAAAGAAAATATATTTTTAATACATAATTTTTCTACACTGAGAGAAAAAATAGTGGTAAAAACAATTAAATATTGATGTAATTGGTCCTTAGCAAATATTTTTCCGAAATGATTAAAAAAGTTGTTGAATTTACTGAATTTAGTTCATTTAAACAGATTAACTAGTTGAATTGATGAAATTCGGTCAATTCAACAGCTTTTTTAATTATAAAAGAAAAATACTTGCTAAGGACCAATTATATCAATATTTGCTATGCTTTTTCTCAGTGTAGGGTAACATGACCAATAGATGGACGGTTAAGGAAATATGAAACTTCATTAATTCATATGAAATAGGCAAATTTCGTTAAAAAGTTGCAGAAAAGAATGATGTACAGAAAAATATGCAGTGAATCGACATTAAGCATCAATTAAACTTGAATAATGCAGAAATAATTAAAGAAAATCAAGGAAAAATTGAAAAATAACTTGAACCCCAAACAGATGGACAGTTGCATATTTGCAGTCGTATAATTCTAAATTTCGATTAATCGGTATGTAATGAATAGTTTATAAGTCTATATGAATGTAACAATCAGGAATTAACGTGTAAAGTATAAGAATCATTCATTCATTCATGAGAATCCTCGATAATAGAAACCGTCCATCTTTTGGTCAGTGTCCATCTATTGGTCGTGTGACCCTATCGATTTTTTGATATTTTTCGTATATTTTTCATGTTTATATATTTCATTTTATATTCAAGGGAGAAAATTTTCTAAAAAGTAATTCCAAAAATTTTCGATCCTCATCTGATATAAATTATCAGTAAAAAAAAATGTATAAAAACATAGTGGTACAATTGTGGCATATGAATTTTCGCATTATTCTGGCAAATATCCTCAGTGTCTCCCCATAATTTACTATTAGTGGCTCGAAAATTTTTCGTAAAATAGATTTGCGTGAGGAATGAATGATAAAAGTAAAAAAATTACATATATATATATAGATATATATATTTCAACTGTATATGCAGGAGAAGCAAGTTATTAGAATGGCCCGGAAAAGATGGCGCAGAGTCGTTCCGTATTTTTATACTGTATGGCCAGTACTTTGCATAATCCCGCACTTAGCTCGCTCGTCGCGAAAGCCACCATCGTCGTCGTCGTATTCACTCTCTTTCTCTCTGTTTTTCTATCTCTATCATCTCATCTGTGTATGTCTCTATCTTTTTCAACCGCTAAGCAACACTGCTGTTTCTTCCGCTTTTCCTCGCTTTTCTCCTTACCCTCTTCAAAATTGCTGGTACACTTGCCCCCATGCACCATGTCGCTATGATGCCAACCGTGACCAACATACTCTGCATTCCCTCCAGATGTATTTAATCAAGTTGCTTAAGGTCCCGTGATGTATTTATAATTGTTGGTGATAATTATTTTGGCTCAAGTACTTATTTTTTTTTTTTTTTTTTTTGGTGGTGGAATTGAGAAGGAAAAAAATTAAACGAACTATCCGAATTCGCTTTGTCATCAATCTTTTGTAACAAATCGATTGGGGACGCTTGCGACGTTATCCGCAGATGTGACTTTGATTCGCTCTTCCGGCATTCCCATGAGATCGCAACTCTCTGGTCTCGATTAAGAACGAGTTTCACTTGTGTATCACCGTTTCACCTCTACATTAAATTCTCGTTGCACACAAATCGAAGTATTTCTTTTGTTTTTGTGATATACAGCAATGAGATCATCAGTTTGGGGAAGAAATTTTTTTTGGATGATTTTTTTTGTGTTTTGAGCGTTTTATTTTGTAATCGGGCAGGTTTTGGTGGGAAAGATGGAAAAATTAGAGAAAATTAGAGAAATTTCCGGTGAAAAACGTGTGTCAATATTGATTTGTTGAATATTTTTTGAAAATTCTACATTTTTGGAAGGATGAAATCATTCTTCATTCATTCGAGTGGTTGACAATTGAAAAATGAGGGCTGAGGAAATTTTAGGTGAAAAACATGTGTCAGAATTTATTTTTTTGCATTTTTTTGAAAAATTCCACTTTCTCGGAAGGATGAGATGATTTTCCACTAATTTGAGGGTTTTCATTTTCTTTAAAGCCAATTTTTGAGGATGTACTGCCTGTATTAACCATTTTTTAAATTTATTATTATGTATTAACCATTTCTCATCATTTTCTGGAGATTTCTTACAAACCATTAATCTGATCGATGCGTAAGAATATAACGTTTTCCAATGACATCATCATTTATTGATCTTCAATGTGTCATTAGTATACACCCATTTTCGGCGTTTTCTGCACGTTTTAATAAAAAAATTCACAGAACTTGTTCAAAAAAAATGAGAAGCAGCATGCGGTAATGAAATTTTGTGCACTGATGAATAATAATTCCACTGAAAAACGTTATATTTTTGAGCATTAATCCAAGTAATGATTAATAATTTACGCATTAATCCGAGAAATCTCTTGAAAGATTAAAAATGACTAATTGTAACTGTACATCCTTAAGTAATTGTATGAAAATCAATTTTCCCAATATCTCTTTAATTTTTCCAATTTTCACAATTTTTTCTGGAGGATGAAACTCCCCATTTTGCCCTGAAAAGTGACATTTCTTCTAAATTATCAAAGTAGCATATTACCTAACAAGTACGGTAAAGTATTTTCTGACAAGTGTGAGAATTGCAGAACGAGCTAAAGACAAGTTTTGTACTCACACGAATTAGAGAATACTTTACCGCACGTAAAACACACAATATTTTATTGTACTCCGTGCGTAAAGTGGCATAGAGCGCACGCGCAGCGTGCGTAAAGTGATACTTTACACACGGCGTGCAATAAACGATTTTTGACATATGTTTTCCAATGAAAATTTTCTCAGCTTTTCAATGAAATCATCAGGAAAATTCCATCTCAAATATTTCTCCTAATTTCTCTAGTTTTCCAGAATATTGCTGTGAATTAGAGGCACTTATTTGATTGATCCATTAATATTAATTAAATGACTATTCTCTCCCCGATTGGTTTTGATTCTTCTCACAGCCCTGACATTTAATCTGATACAAACATCATACAAAAATTTACTTTGGCCAAATAAATTCATTAGAATTGAATAATTTCTTAATTTTAAACGAAATTTCCCTTTGCTCATTATCCTGCTCTTCTTTCACATCCATGTCCATTTCATAACAATAAAAAACTCAAAAACCCAAAATGTGTCCATTTCCCTACCCCTATTGTTACCTCAAGTATCGCTAAAATTCAAAAAAAAAATCCCATCAATAAATAGAATTGAATTAATCAGTAGTAAAAAATATTACGATTTCTTTCATGACTCTTAAAAGCCCTTTTTTTTCTTCAGTGATTATTGGCATTGAAAATGAATGTATGTATGTGGGTGACAATGAAACACGATTTCTATATGCGGCTACGTCAGACATATGGTCTTCGGCCCCCAGTGATCGGAGCCAGTAGTCCTCATGAGTTTTCAATGAGATTAGCGGGCCATCTGTGCTCAGCTGTCCACAGTGGGTTATGAGGAATACATATATATAGGCGTTCATAAAGGAACTCTAGGGATCATGCAACAATGATGGTTTCAACCTGCTCTACCCACTTTCTCTATTTATTCTTTTCTACCCGGTTTTTTTTGTCCACAATTCAACGACAGGTTTCATACACTAGTCGAGTTAATTGTGAATGGAGGAAAAAAAAACCTACAGGTACATGAAATGAAAAATAAATCGAGCAATCCAGAGGGGATATCAGATTTTTTTTTTTACTTTCAGGGAGAGATTTTTGGGTGGCTAGGGGCAACAATACTCACATATGGAGACTGACGACTCTGCATATGCTATGGGTAAGCTGGAACATGCTGCTATTAGCCGAGGAGATGTAGAAAAATTGTGGACCTGTGGATGATGACTTTTGTGGGTAAAATAATCTGGAATTAAAGAGAAATTTTATAAAAATTGGACCTGTGAAGAATAATACGATTTTTTTCAGGTGAAGTTCTTCGGGGAAAAATCGGAAAAAATTTGAGAAGATACTGGAGTATATCGACATTATTGCTGAATTTTTTCGAATTTTTCGGTGCTAGTGCGCGTTTTTTAAAAATAATTGTAATTAATTTTTATTGAATTTTTCAATTTGTTTTTTAAATTGAAAATGAATTTTATCGCGTTTATTCTCTTTCTGAATAAATAAAATTAACAAAATGTGTAAATCTGTGGTGCATGTTTCACTGATGTTATTGGAAAAAGGATTATTATTTTAATACGATATATTTAATTAATAATAATAATAAATTTTCAAAACAGATTTTCTTGTCAATGAAAATTGGAAATGAACATTACAATGACACAAGTATCGATAAATAATCATTAGATTGGAATCAATCAATTACGATGACGATAATCAATCTTGGGACAATTTTCATCAGGACTACATGGACTTTACAAAACTCATTTAAACTTAATTTTATTAACCACCACATGGTATCATTTAATCACCATTTTAAATCTATGAGAAAACTCAATATCCGTTCATTGGAAATAAATTTAATTAAATTTTTTATTTTTAATCAATTTTAATTTTTTTTTATTTTGAAAATTATAAACCAAAAAATTATTAATGAAGGTTTTAGTTCCAATAATAATTGAACTCAATAATTTCATTAAATAATAAAAAAAATAATGATTGCATTCAATTGAAGGAAAATTTTCATAATCTAAAAAAAGTGTTTTTTTGGCAAATTTTAAAAAAATATTTTAGAAAATAAGCAAGATAGAACAATTTCGCCCAAATCCTTTTTTTTAACGAATTTTGGAAGCTGGAAAAAAAGGATCAGAACAAAAAAAAGCAATCTCTATTGATTTCCGAGATATTTCCCAGAGGAAAGATCAAAAGAAACTCAAATAAACTCAAAATAATATTCAGAAAATCATTTTTTTAATGAAAATATTTTTAATACAAAAATTTATGAATTTTTACGTTCAAATAATTTTTTGAATTTTCTTTTTTTCAAATAAAAACAGCATAATTCTGTGTTTCTCCTCTCTTTTTCGGAAATTTCTTGGAAACTACTGGAGATATGCCTTTTTTATCCCAATAAATTGCTATGCTCGAGAGAAAAGGGCATATCTCCATCAATTTCTTAGATATTTTTGCAAAAATATTGACAAAAAAAAAATCATCTCCACCTCTTCACTACTAAAATCTTTAAACAAAATTCATTGATTTTCATTTTTTATTTTTTTTTCTCTATTGGATATTTAAAGTGAATTTTTTTTGCTCACCAAGTGTATAAAGGACATGGTGTTTATTGTATTCATTTTTCTAACGACACTGTACCCTCATTCACTAACGTGGCAAAGGACCTATGTATATATATAGGTTCCAGTGCACTTCTCCCTTTGCAAAGCTTCTCTCGTGCATCTGTCCTCAATCAGTGAGCCACGAAAATGGGATTAACGCTTTACTCTCTCGTGACAGTAAATGTATTGTCCATTGAGTTATCAGTGCTTCTTTCACTTGAGAATCAGACTAAATTTATCCAGTCTAGGTTTGAGTGTGTATTAGAGAAGGGGGACGAGGGGGGTTGAGGGGTGTTTTCTTCGGACGAAAAGGGGGACAATATAAAGTAAGCGTAGTGGTCGAATACTGGGAGAGGAGAATTGAATGGGTACACTTAACTCGAGGCTGCTTAAACAGTTGTTTGATCGGTATTATGCATTAGCATGTGGCTACTGCCAGAACTTATTAGTTATTACTTAGATTACAAGGGCAATATTTTTTTTTCTTTCTCTTTTCACGAAAATTTTAATTTAATTATCTGTACTAAATTTTGGACATTTTTTTTGCTGTCATTTTGTTGATAAAATTGAAAATTTGAATGGAGTTGAAAGAAAAAAAATATTTTCTGAGTAAATCTAATTTTTCCACTGAAAAACTAGCTTTCTTGTCCTTATATTTTTTTTTAAATTAAAAACCAAAAATTATAAATTCTCAGTTTGAAATAATGTTTCTTGGGAAAATTTTGGAAATTAATGGAGATACGCCCTTTTCACCCTCATCCTTTTTTGGAGCTCTTGAAATTCTTTACATCAGCATATTATCGCAGAAAGGAATTATTGATTTTCAAGATATTTGGAAGAAAAGATTTGCCAAAAATTAAAATTTTCGAAGTAATATGAAAAAAATTGATTTTTTTACATTGGAATATTTTTGAAAGTGAAATTTATCAATTCTCATCTAAAAAAATAATTTTAGAATTCTCGTTTTTACCATTTTCATCATGGGATTTAGCTCCTAAAATTTTGAAAGTTGAATAAATCTCAATTTTTTGAGAATATTCGGGAAATTAATGGACATAAGCCCTTCTTCCTGTGATTTTTTTCTGTGTAGCTCTTGAGATCGTGAGGTTAAAAAGGCATATCTCCATCAGTTTCCGGGATATTTTTAAAAGAAAATTGATAAAGAAAATTCAGATTATTTGAGAAATATGAAAAAATATTTTTGTTTTTTTCCATTAAAACATTCTCAAGAAAAAATTTATAAATTTTCATTTAAAAATGATTTTCACATATTTATTTTCACGAATTTCATTAGAAAATTAAGAGAACGAGATAAATTTGATTATCTTGCACTTCCTTTAAAATATCTTGGAAACTAATGGAGATACGCACTCTTCCATCCTCATCCTTTTTAGCCTTCGAAATGCTCTGTAAATCGCTCTTTTTCTTCTGAAACAATGGAGACCTAGAAGTAAGAAGACGTATCACCATTGGCTTCTGCGATATTTACGAAAAAAAATTGACAAAAAGTCAAAAATCTTAAAAAAAAAAACTTGAAAAATAAATTTTGTTCAATTAAAATATTTCTGAAAATTCGTTTTTTTTATCAATCGTATAAAATCTGTAATTCTTGAATTATAATTCCAAAATTGCCGATTTTATTTTCAAATTTTGGTTTTTTACTCGTTTTATCACGGGCCTTTTCCCTTTGAAGCCTAAAAATTATACCAAAACTGGATTAAAAAAAAAAAACGTAAAAATCATAGAAAAATCAATCCAACTTGTCTGGTGAATTAAACGGATATGAAATCGCTTGTAAATCGGATTAGCGTTTAACCACTGGCACTTTAAGCTGCCAAGTGAAATTATTATCGGTGGTAGCCAGCGCCAGTACTGTCTGACCGTATATTTAACTTGAGATTTCCACACGCTCCCCGGGGCGTTCAGGTATGACTCTCCCCCTCCCCCCTCCTTTCTCCCCTTTCCTCTGCCCTTTCACCCAATCTCCCATTCCCATTCATACTCGTCTCATGATTAATTGTTATGCAATATGACGTCAGAGTGTGTTGGGCCCAAATAGTGTATCATAGGGATTAGAGGTTAGCAGTGCGTGTTCTATGGGTTATAATGTCCCTATTCCTATTTCCTCGGATATGACTAGGCCGATGACGGGAAGAGAGGGGGAGAGATGGTGTTGCCAAGTTTCCGTTGGGCTAATCCCTGAATTTCACTCGAGCCGAACATGAGGACACTGATGAATATTGATACGACTCAAGAGACGAAGTGAGAATCTCCAACAGTTTAATTTTACGACCAAATTCGATCAACTTTGGAAGAATGAGGGGTGATGTATGAAGAGATACGTTTGAAATATTAAGGTTGACTTGCAATGGTTCATGAAAAACAGGTATCAGTATTATTATTGTTATTCGGTAGCCACTCCGAAATTACCCCTTCTTCTCTGTAGAGATGTCGATATGCAAATTACATGGTTTTAATATCATTAAAGGTAATCGACAAACATCGTGTGTATAATTACTTGTTAATACCTGAAAATCCTCTCCACTTGCTCAAAACATCACATAGGGGAAGGGGAATTTTTTTTTTGGTGGGAAGAACTTCTTGGAAAATTCTGAAAAAATCCAGGAAGATACTGTGACATGTCTTTGTTGCTTTAGAATTTTTTGGAATTTTTTCGTGTAGGTCTTCACAATATAGAGAATTTTCAATAGTTCAATTTTTCAATTGGATTTAATGAAATGCAAAGAATAGAGGAGAGGGAATTTTTTCGGGAAGGAAAAACTTTCCAGGAAAATATGAGGAAATTCAGAAAGATGGCTCAACATATCCACGTTATTCTTGATTTTCTTATTTTTATTTTTTCGTGGAGGTATACAATTTGGAAAATTCCTGAGAGCTTAATTTCTACCATTAAGTTTGATGAACTTCGGAGAATGGGGGAAGCGGAATTTTTCTGGAAAAATATGAAATAATTCAGGGAGATGATGCAATATGTCTTCGTTACTCGGTAATTTTTTGGGATTTTTCGGAGGAGGTCTTCAGTGTGAAAACATTTCAATGGGTTGATTTCATCATTAAGTTCGATTTACTTCGGAAATTAGGGGAGAGAGCGAGAACGGTTTTTCTTTTCGAATTGAAAGCCCTTGCGTAAAAATTCGAGAAAAAATTGAAGAAAATGCCTCGAAATGTCTACGTCATTCCCTAATTTTCTTGTATTTTTCCGTGGAAGTCTTCGCAGTATAAAAAATCTTCGACAGTTCAATTTTACAATTAAATTCAATGAACTTCGAAAAATAGATAGGGGGAGGGGATTTTTTGGGTAGTAAAAACCTTTTCGGAAAAATCTGAAAAAATTCAGGGAGATGCCTGAACATACCTACGTCATTTCCTAATTTTTTTGGATTTCTCTGTGAAAGTCTTCACACTATGAAAAATCTCCAACAGTTCAATTGCACTCAAAATTCGATTATCTCTAAAAAAAAATAGGGGTGGGTTTTTCCTTCAGAGTGAGTACTTGTCCGGAAAAATATGAAAAAATTCAGGAATATGTCTCAACAAGTTTACGTCATCCCCTAATTTTTTCGGATTTTTCCATGGGGGTCTTCAGTGTGAAAAAAATTCTGGGCGGATAATCGATAGTCATGCGAATTTTATCGCGCGAATTTCGGTCGTGCGAATTTTCCAATGACCAAATGTTATGGAATAAATTTATTGGGGATTGGGAACTGGACTCCTGGACACCTGATCTTCTCATGCGAATTGGGATAAGAGGGGGGGAGGGTGAATGTAATAAGTACGGTCTACTGTGGAAGATGTTATCGCTAAAATTGGATTCGATTTCGAGGTCATATCATCTGGGGCGTCCGCTCATACGTATAAGCAGTATGATAAAATACATTTTTTTTCGTGGGGATTAGTTTTCATGGGTGATAAACATCAGAAAGCTTTTAGACAGTCAATCTCGGGGTTGACTCGGTAATAGACTGCGTTGGGATTTTGCAAATTTTTGAATTTCATAAGACAATTTTGAATTAGTTATTGCAATTGGCGCAGAAAAAACAGTTCAAAAATTTAATTAATTCAGTTGCAAAAAGGTAAAACAGGAAAATTCCATTCTTTCAATAGTTTTTTGGAAATATTTTGAAAAGTAATAAAGATACAAAAAAATTGAAAATTGGTAATTTAAAAAAAAATCAATCATATTTCACTATTCAACATGTTTCAGAATTTATGAAATATTTTTAAAAATATTCTGGATTTTTTACTTTCTGAAAAATTTTCCAAATTTAACTCCGACCGAACCTCTTTTTCTTCATATGTTCCCTTAAAAATTCGTTATTTTTAAATTTTTTACATTTTCCAGAATTTTCTGAATTATTTTGAAATTATTTCGAAATATTTTTAAATTTTTTTTGAAAATGTTTTCGAAATTTTCAGTTTTTTGAAATTTTCTCAAATACCCCCTTCCTGCCAACATCCTCTTTTAAAGCTTTTGAAATACTCTACAGAATCTTTTTTGGGCAAATAATCGACTTGTTCTACTAAAGAAACATTTGTAAAAAATAAAAAAGTTTGTTAAAAGAAAATTTATTTTCTGAACATCAAAATTAAATACAACTAACATATACGCCTGTTACTAACGGAGATACGCCCTTTTCACCCTAGCAAGAAAAAATGAAAATTACACGAAAAATGTGTAATCTTCGTCCAATTTTCTAAATACTTTGTTTTGCTAAATATTTCACAAAATAATGGAGATACGACCTTTTTAGCCCAATAATTTTTTGGGGCTCCTGAAATTTTTTGTAAACCCTTTTCAGCACAAAAAGACGTATCTCGATTATCTCCCAACATAATGCAAAGAAAAACCAGGAAGAAATCGCATTATTCTGCTGAAAATTTTTTCACAAAACCCAAAAAATTTGCAAAAATCAAAAAAAAGTTCTTTCTACATCAAAATTAATCTCAAAAAAAACAACGAGAAAATCGTCCCATTTTGATGAAATTTTTTTCAAAAAAATAAAAAATTTCCAAAAAAAATTTGCAAAAATTGAAAAATTCTTTCTACATCGAAAATTAAATACAACTAACATATCTATAATCAAAGTCCACTCTCTTCCCCCCCCCCCCACTTCCTCTTTCCTGTATAACAACAGCTGAAATCGTAGGAGTAAGCCGCGTATCAATTTCACGGAACAATGGGCTAATCCCTGAATGGCCATCGTCACAACTCGGCAGTGTCTTTCTCGACTCTCTACCCAAAGTGTTATAGCAGCAGTAGTTGGATTCATCGTTTCTCCATCCATCCACCACAGTTGTGATGCTCTTGTCTGCGAGCTTTCACATTAAAAAATTGTAAAAAACAAAAAAAAATAGCTGCAAGCTTCATTCAACAAACTTTTAGCTATAGATATACAAAAACAATGGGAAAAGTTATGATTCTCAAATTCTGTTGCTGTAGCAGTTTTTGGCGCATCTCTTTTCTAAAGCCCGTTAGGGGCAGGAGGGGGAGAGGAGGAGGAGGAGGGAAGGGGAAGGGAGTGGAAAGCCTGTGTTTTCACACAACACAACCAACACCACCAAACAAACCATCATGATTCGTGGGACAATGTTATTTTACGGCGCGATGCACTTGAGCCTCTTTCATCCGGAATAGTACGACGAGTGGCGGACGCTTGGCCCCCAGCAAAGCGACTACAAACCACCGTGGAAATGTTCACCGCCGTTGGAAACCTTTAATCTCATCACTCTCGGCCCCACGGATTATTCCGCACCTTCCCAAACCACAACCACCTCCCAGCCCCCCCCTCTTTCTCCCCTCCTCTTCTCTACCTCTTAATTTCTTTTACATGCAGTAGATAAATAAAGAAGTTTGAGAGATACGTATTTTCAGAATGTAATTACGTTTTATTCATTTTTTTTTCGGTAATTGCTGAGAAATTCGAATTTAGGCCGAAATGAAATGAAAGGGTGAAGGGGTTTTTAAAATTTCTTTGGGAAAAATTGAGGATTATGGGAACATGCTAGAGCATCTTCATGATTATTTTCAGATTTTTTGGTGGAGTCTTTCGTTTTGAAAAAAAATTAGGATTTTTATTATGATTTATTGGTTAAAATTTTCAATTTTTTCCCCAAATTCGACAGAAAAATAAAATAGAATTATGTCCATGGGAATTTCATTTTCGTTTTGCGGTGAAGTCTAATGGCTCATATTTCACCAACCCCCCCCCCCCCCTCCCTCACTTTTTACCCTCCTGCATCTTTATTTCTTTGATTTGCAGTCGACAAATGAACAATTCTATTAATTTTTAGGAGATTCTTATTTGGGGAAATAAAAAGCTGAGGGGATTTTCGAGAAATTTTGAAAAAAAGTGACAGTAGTGGAGACATGTCAAAGCATCGTCACGAATTTTTTTCAGATTTCTTAGTAGAGTCTTCGATTTAAGAAAATTGTTTCTTAAAACGTGATGTATTAGTTAAAAAATTGATATTTTTCCTGAACTTCAAAAAAAAAAACATTCAGAAGCCCATTCGAATGATTTTTACAGGAATTTATTTTTTCATTCCAATGATATCTCGTAGTTTACATTTCACCCCACCTCCTCCTCTCCTGTTTCCACCCCTCAAATTCTTATATAGTCGACAGATGATTACTTTCGTTAATTTGGAAGATTTCTCTTTCGAGATAAATGAACAACTGAAAGAATTTTCAAAAATTCTTCAAAAAATTTGAGTATAATGTGGACATGCTTTAGCATTTTCATGAATTTTTTCAGATTTTTGGGTGAAGATTTTCATTTCGAAAAAAATACCTATTTTTATAATGATTTACTGGTTGAAATTTCAATATATTTTTCCTCATTTTAGAAGGAAAAAAATGAAATGATGTTCGAAATTTTATTTTCAACTACCAGTGAAATATAATGGCTTATAAAAACGATAAGAAAAGAGTACTTTGAGAGGGGGGGGGGGTGGAGGCAGGGGGAGAGTGAAGGACAAACTCGATTTTGCGTTCCATCTGAGACGCGAGAATGGAAAAAGTAAGTCCCTGAGGGCTGTTATATTGGTGTGACCGGACGGACACTTTGCCCCCGTCAATAAGGCAATCCGTCTCCCTCTCCTATGTGTGTGATCTATTGCAGGAGAAGAGGTGAATAAGTCAAATGGCCTTTTTTTCTCTCTTCGCTGAAATCAAATCAAGTGTCTTTGTACGAGAGGTCTTTCTGGATAAACATGTTGGAATTGAGACTGTCTTCAATCATTTTGAATGTGTTGCAGCAAATTTATCATTAAATCCCTCGAATTTCCTCAAAGAAAGGGGGAAAAAATGCTTTTCGTGATATTTTCAAGTTTCTCAGAAACATTGCAAAAAAAAAAAAATCAAGTGGAAAAATTGTAGACACGAAAAATGCAAGTGCATGTAGATGGATTTACATGCACTTACGCCCTTTTGTCTTTACAATAAAGAAATAATAGAGGCGAAAGGGCGTACACAGAGAAAAATGTTTTCTTAATTTAAGAATGTGCAGTTACTTAATTTGAGAATGTGCAGTCACTTAATTTAAGAATGTGTAGGTCACTTAAATTAAGAGAGAAAAGTCACTTAATTTAAGTGACTTTTTGTGAGGTAAAGAGGCTTTGCCGACTCGTGCGCCCTCTAGCGTCACCGAAACCGTACTAGCGCCTGCGGCGAAGGCCCACCGGTTAGACGCGAGAGAACAGTCGAAGTGTACGCAGTGGTTAAATAAAGAGAGAATTACAATTTACTTTGCTGTTTTATTATACACCCTTCCCATAACTCCAACACTTTTACTTTCTTAAATTAAGAAAGAAAAAGTTACTTGATTTAAATGAGAAAAGCCACTTGATTTGATTGAGAAAAGTTACTTAATTTAAGTGAGAAAATTCACTTAATTTAAGTGACCTGCCATTCTTAAATTAAGAAAACATTCTTTTCTGTGTAAAAACACCTTTCTTCAAATAAAAAAAAAAAGTGCAGAAAAAAAATGCCTTTTTTTCTGCAATCCTTCCTAAGAAGTAACAAATCTTGGACGTGCACCCCATTTAATTTTGATGAATTCCGCTTACGCCTTTTCGTCTCTCCAATTTTCCTTTTTTTTTGGACTTGTGTCTTTTTAAAAATAAAATGGTACAAATCCTGGACATACGCCCTTTCGATTCTAATGAATTGCACTTACGCCTTTTTATCTTTGCAATTTTTCCACTTTTTTTTGGACTTACGCCTTTTTAAATAGGAAAAGATACAGATTCTGGACATACGCCCTTTTGCTTCTAATTAATTGCACTTATGACTAATTTATGATTAATTTTTTTTCCACTGAAAAATTAAAAGAACTTCTTCACTTTCATAAAAAGAAAGAAAAAAAAAAGGTGAAATAATATATTTTTATCGGGCGTAACGCGTTAGTTCAATGCGGGCTGCATATATTTTCGTATTGGAACGAACGACCTGGGAATATTGTAATTTGCATTGGAGACGGTGGAAAGACTCGAGAGTCACGGCTCGGTGAGGAACGGCCAAGGGAGCCGATTCGAATCGTCGTAATATGCAAATCCCAAGCAGCCTCTCTCCTACTTGCTCTCATCCTTCTCTCGCCCATCCATCCGCCACACGCCTAGTAACCTCCCACTGCTCTTCTACACTTCTTATATTTGATTTCTCTTTTCTGGATTATTCACATAAAGTCAAGTGTAATATAAAATGATTTCAATCGATTCTATCATTCATTTCGCTTCTTTTTTTCCTTCCTATTATTCCTTTTTTTCCGCTGGTTTTTGAATTATTATGGGGGCAGAAATAAAATGTGTGAGAGTGTCCGTTTGTGACGTCATGGTATTTTTGAATATTATTTGGGTTAAGAGGAATTGAGGAAATATTTGAGAAGAATTTGAAAAACGATGCGAAGAAATCATGTTTTCTTCCTTAATTTGGGATTTTCCGGAATTTCCCAGGATTTTCCGGCAATTTCATTATGGTCGCCCAGTTTCTATAAAATCACAATTTTTTTTTAAGTTTGGAATTTCCTAGGTTTTCCAGTATTTACCAGATTTTTCCAACATTTTCACAGAGTTTTTCTAACTGCGGCAACTCTTCTTTACCCACATAGTTCCTGAAAATTCCAAATTTTGGAAAAATTTGGGATTTTTTACCTTTTTTCGAAATTCCCCAGAATTTTCCTGATTTTCCAAGGATTTCCATCAATTGCATTGCGACAACCTTCCTTTACCTCCATCGTTCTCGAAAATTGAGGATTTTTCCTCAACTTCTGATTCATAGAATTTTCCTACATTTTCTGTAATTTTCCAGGATTTTCCTTAAAATTTGACAGAGAAAAGTTGACAGATTTTCTTTAACTACATGATTCTTGAAAATTCAGGATTTTCTCCCAATTTGAAATTTCACAGGGTCTTCCACAATTTTTCAGAATTTTTCAGGATTTTCCGAATTGCACTCTAGCAATCGACCTTTGTCCACAATATCTTTAAAAAATTGAAGTTTTTCCCTATTTGGAATATTCCAGCATTTTCCGTTCTCTTTAGAATTTTCCGTCACTGCGACAATCTTTCATTACCCACTTTCTTCCTAGAATTCAGAGTTATTCCCGAATTTGGGATTTTTCACGATTTCTCAACCTTTGTTCAGAATTTTTCACGATTTTTTCCAATTGAACTCTGGGAATTTTCCTTCGTCCACAAATTTTCTGAAAAGTCAGCATTTTTTCCCCAATTTGGAATTTTCCGAGATTTTCCAGAATTTTCTCCAATTGCACTCCAGCAAAATTCTGTAGTTCACTTAGTTCTTGAAAAGTTAGGGTTCATTTCCTATTTGAGATTTTCCAGGATTTTCCCCAATTGCATTCCGGCAACTTTCTTCTGTCCACGTGTTCCCTGGAAATTAATTTTCTCATCCCTATGTAAAATTTTCTAGCATTCCCTAAAATTTTCCCAGATTTCCTCAAATTTTTTAGGACTTTTCAACAAATCCTCGTAATAATTTTCAGAATTTCCATCAGAAAAATTAACCCTCAAAGATCCGACTCTTTTGGAGTAACGCAATTTCCGTCATATTCTATATTTAGGGGTTCGAAAATTTTGAATATCTGACGTCGGTTTTGTCATCAGGGACCAGAAAACCCCTGAGTGATCATTTTTGTAGGCCTCCTTCCACGTAATTTGATAATTTGCAATTTTTTAGCAATTTTCACAACAAACATTTATTTGACTGTATTATTCTATTTATAGAATTGTTATTAATTTATTCCACTATAGATTTTTCTACAAAGTAGTGTGAATTTTTGGGTCGTTGTCGTTCAAAAATCCAAAATATATAGATTTTTACAAAAATTATGAACGTTTGAATGCAAAAGAGGTTTCGATCTGCTGGACCCTAAAGGGTTAAATAAAATTCTCATAGATATATCTCATAAAATAATTTCATATTATAATACTTCATAAAACTCCGCATTATTACAGTACTACAAATAATAAACGGAAGTAGTTATCCAACAAATACAAACGGAAGGACAAATGAGTACAATTCGTTGATAACCGATTGATGACACTGCATTGTTTCACTGTGAGCCAATAAATTCATTATAGTGAGAAACCAATACAAACATTGAATGCGTTCAATGTTTGGTTTTCGGAATATATGGCAGTGTCTTCCGGTAGAACGACGGCTTTTACTAATAAACCTACCTTTCATTCCATCCCCCTTCCCCCTCCCCCTCCCCCCCCCCCCTTTCGGCGTATCCGATGTGGCTGCGAATCGAACCGTGGAATATTATAATTGATTTATCGCTTTACCTAAATCACGAAAATCTGGAATATTAATGGACTCATTCGTTATGAAAAAAAAATTCTAATTTTCACTTATTTTTGTGAATATTTCAGTAAATAAGCGAGATTGAGCAATTTTGCGAGAACTTCTCGATTCATTTCGGAGAAAAATACCGAAAAATTAATTTTTTACATTTTTTTAAATTTTCACTTCCCAAACCCCTTCTGGGCTTATTCAGTATTACGACAGATGGAGTTGTACAGACCAAATAATTAGAATAACAATAATAATGATAATAATAATAGTTTAAGGGCCAAGGCACAAATGAGAACGATCTTCATATTTGCAAGAAGATAATTTATCAACGGAAATGGCTATGTTCTAGATCCAAACCAGATTTGCACAATGTGCAACATGAATGCACCTGAAGACCTCTTTCACCTGTTCTCTGAATGTCCCTTATATTCACCTCTCAGAGCACACTATCTTGAAGATATGTTAAACAACGCTCTTCCTAACTCACGAGAGAAAATGACAGTGCTATGTGGCCTGCTAAGTACCAATGACGTTGCCTTAGAGTTAATGAGGCGTAAGTGCTGTGTATAAGCATAGCACTTACACCCCTTTCACTCTAAGGCGACAATGTATCGTTTTATCAAAAAACAAGCAGAAGCCTCACTCTCGGTGCGTTATTTGCAAACCCCACTCCTTGTGCGACATTTAATATTTTGCCAATTCGATGGGCAAAGTGCTCCCGAATGGAATTCATCTATGGTGAATCGAATCGCTATTCATGCATCTCATTACTCGAAAAATAACATTATTCTCGCAACAAATACGCACTCATATATTCCTACAAATATTGCTCCAGACTGTATCGATCTTTTCAGGATTCCATCTGCGATACTTAGAATCGACTTGGAACTCGGAATCTAAGCTCAGAATAATCGATTCAATTGCAATAATATCACATGGTACATAAAAATTCAATATTGGATGGAAATCCAGATCCTACGATGGAACACAAAAATTGACGTTCGGGTTCCAAATAGGATTTCTATTCTTTCTGATTGCCGTCAGAATGAAAAAGTACTCATTTTTTAGAAAAAATTGTCTACTTTCGAAAGGTGAAATAAAAGATAGTAGTGTTCCTAGGAAGAAAGCTAAGAAAAATCGTGATTTTTGAAAAAACTAATTTATCGAACACCTTTACAAGAGACTTCATCTGAAAAATCTGAAATTCTCACCATTTGTGGGGCTCATTGAGATGAATCTTTTAAGCTGAACTTGGATGTAATCGCTTGGATAGTTTTCGAGATATAACCTCTTTTCATAAAATGGTTTTTGGTCAATATCTCAGAAACTACTGGAGCGATTTCACCCAATTTCAATACAAAACTTTTCGTTCATTAGATGCACAAACTGACGAAATTTGAAGTCTCTAACTCAAATATTTTTTGAGCTATCGTGTATAGTAAATTCAGGATAAGAAACACTGTAATTGAAATTATCTGCAAACCAAAAATCTCAGCAAAATTTACCCCGAGTGAAAATTGTGAGTTCAAATGAGAAGTATCTCACCGCCGAGAGTGGAGGCTGTGAATCAATTTTTCGCGGAGAAAAAACAACGATTTTTCGAAAATGTGAGTTTTCTCGAAAAGTACTCGACCGATTTTGCTCAAATTTCACTGACAGCAATTTGCATGGGGAGGGAAAGTACTGATAAATTTTCGGCTCACCAAGTATTACCGTTGCGGAGCAATGCGCTGATATCTGTCACACATACACACACACACACACACACATACAGACATTTTAAAAAAATGTCATTTCTCGGCGTTTTGGATCATTCTGAGTCATATTCCGATGAAATCTCGAAATTGAAAAAAATCGCGTTTACAATGCTTCCCTTCGGAAGCAAAAAACGCTGGAACTGAGAGCCTCACGAACCAACGAATGATTATCTGCGGAAAACATCTCGGTCTGACTCACAGCAAGAAGGAAATTTTTTTTTAATAAAATAAAATAAAGATTCGAACGATAATTGTCAATAATCATAAAAACATAAAGATCTGTAAGAAACCCCTCCCCCCCCCCCCCCACAAACTGAAACCATGTGCAAAAAGCAGCTGTATATCTTATTATGAATAATAATAATAGTAATAATAATAATAATAGGGAATTATGATGTTGGAATCATGGGACGTTGGAAGAAATTAATTGCACAATACTACATAATTGTCAAATAAATGACTGCACTCACTCCAAACAAGATTGGTCTCGTTTCTGGGATTTTACATCGGGCCAGAGGCCTGAGCCATGAAGATTTCCATGATGAGAACATTGCTTCAGTAAAAATGATACTGAGGAGAAATGGCTACCCAGAAAAGTTGATCAACAATTATCGTAAAAACTAAGAGAGATAATGCGTTTTACCTTCAATCCTTTTTTGCAGCTCTCAAAATTCTCTCCAGAAAAGGATCCAGGCAAAATCGCTTCATCTCGCTTAGGTTCCAAGATATCCTCAAAAAAATTATGATGAAATAAAATTGATTCGTCTGACCTCATTTGTCTCTTCACTACTCAAATTAGTAGTGATAAAAAAAATGAAAGGAAAATTCTGTAATTTTCTTGAAAATTCATTCTAAATTGAGAAAAAATAAGTAAAATAATTTTCTTCAACTTCAACACTTCAAAAAAAATTGCAAGAATTATCTAAATTTTCATGAAAAATTCGATAAAATTCACGAATTTTCAAGTTAAAACAATTAGTTTATCTCAATTAATCAACGATTCACCCAGAAATCTGTAAATTTCACTAATTGTAGACTTTCTGAAACTATTTGAGATTTTTGGTAAATTGTAAATCTTTAAATTCAATTAAATTTACAAATAATTTCCTTGTTTTTCAGAAGAAAAAAAATTAATTAAATTATTTACGGTTGATTTATCGCTTTACTCGAATCATAAAAATCTCGAATATTAATGTACTCATTCGTTAAATCTTTAGACGAGTTGAATTTACAAGGGATAATATAAAAGATTCGCAAACAAATTTGTGAGTTTGGGAAAATTTTGCGGCGCACTGGATGGAGTCGCAATCTGTGATTCAGCCCCATTAACCCCGAGATTTGGCGGACTTGCGGGTAACTTGCGGCTGTAACCCCTTTCTCCTGTTACTCTCGTTTTTCTTTTTTTTCTTTATTCCATTCTCTCCTTTTCTTTTATTCAACAAGAGTATACAAGTAAGCAGAAAAATAATCGAAAAGGTATAGATTGGGTAATCTAATGAAGCTCAGATTTCTGCTACTCCTGGGATTTTGTAATTCACCTGATAGAGGAGTTGATTATTGCAGTGATTCAATTCGAGGGCTAAAACGAATTGGAGTTGATTTGAATTTTTTTTCAGGAATATTTTTTAATTCATGGGGAACGAACCTTTTTTATTCGATTTTTGTCTCATTATTAATTGATTTATCACAATTTTTAGCCTCTTTTTTCCCAGAATATCTCGGAAATTAAGCGAGATAGGTCGATTTCGACCGTGGTTTTAAAATGAAACTCTTGAAAGTTTTTTACAAAAATAAAAAAGATTTGGATAAAATAGCTCTATCTCGTTTATTTTCCAAGATATTTTGCAACAGGAAATTTAAAGAAAAACGCAATTTTAATTAAAAAAAAATTTTTTGCCCTTATTTTTTGCGTTTTTTACACTAATTTTTTTAGTAGCTCTTAAAATTCTCTACGAAATGAGGATCAGTTCGAAAAAGGCGTATCTCCATGATTTTGTCCAACATATTTTCGCAGAATTATAAAAAAAATTAACTCATCCTATTACTTCTTCGCTTTTAAATAATTTTAGAAAAAATTCCGAATAATTTCAAGAGCTGCAAATTCTTTCTTTAAGCATCAATAATTGAATTTATCAATCGTCTGAGAGCAAGTAGAGGAAGCTCAGCAATTCACCCAATTCCTGTGATCCCGAGGAAAATAATACATGCATCATTTACCATCAATTCTCTCCCCTCGCATAATAAAGAGAATGAATATATTATGCAGAAAACATCTTTCCAATAATTCCTTCGATTTTTCACTGAAAAGCAAAAAATTCTCCCTCCAAAAGAAAAAAATTTTCAACGAACATCAAATCTAAAAAAAGGCAAAAAATGATTTTGTTATGAGAAATGAAAAGATTTTTATTCAAATGTGATGCCAAAGTAAAAACATTGAGGTAATATCCCAGTGTATGGTCGATAAAACAGAAAAAAATGAGGATTTATAGGTTATTTTCCAATTAATTGCTGATAATTCGGGAAAAAATGCTTCAATTTACTCGAAAAAGCGATTAAACTATTCGAAAGTCATGCCTTCAGCTTGTGAATATAATTTTTTTTGTTTCTCGAATTTTTTTACATTAGCAATCTCCTATCACATGCATGAAATAGAGAGAGAGGCGAATAGTTACGACTACCTTCTAATTAAAATTTTTCAATAACTATCCGGTGAATTGAATATTTTTTTCTGCTATTCTTTAATTAAAATGTTGTTCTCTTCGCCAATTGTTTTTAAATAATGGGTCAATCCTGTGGTTTTTTTAGTACTTTCGTGATTTTTGTCCAATTTGGGGTGTTTCATCTCCACCACCGCTATTTTCAATAACTTTGATAATTCATCCCTGATAATTTCAGAAATCATCAAAAAATAGAGTTTTTTTTTTTTTTTTAGCATGTTTATTAGAGCTAGCATTTGTAAATATGGATACATTGTTATTTTTGATTACTTAGATACTGGGAAACATGGAAAGCAGTATTTTTCTTAACCTAACAGTTTTTAAGGCACATACATACTCATTGAGCTTCGTAGTGGATCAATTTTTATACATTTTCTGTATTTGTTTTTTGAATTCAATAGTTGTGTTTTGTTTGTTTTTTGTCTGTAGACTGTTTTTGCTTCTATTCATAGATTTTTATGTGATCAGAAACTGGCGGAAAACTGATCACTCGTTTCAAAAAAAAATAGGGTAAATTCACGGTAATCATGCGAATACCGTATATTTACCGTAAAAAAGATAACAATGCGGTATTTGCGAAGTTATTTTAACCAGCTTCTTAACCACAGTAATGCCTTAAAATTACTACAGTAGTACTTTAAGATTACCATACACTGAGAAAAAAAATTGTGTTAAAAACAAGCTGATGCCCCTCAGCAAATATTGCGAGGCAAATGATCCTCAGCAAATATTTTTTTTAATAATTAAAAAAATTGTTCAATTTACTGGATTTAGTTAGTTTAAACAGATTAAATAGTTGAATTGATTAAAATCAGTAAATTCAACAGCTGTTTTTAATTATTTCGACAAAATATTCGCTAAGGACCAATGGCATCAATATTTCATTGTTCTCACCATTATTTTTTCTTCAGTGTTGTGTTGCCGTAAAGTTAACATAAAAATACGTGAATTTTATTGAAAAATATCTATAATCAAACTGATATAATTCGGTAAAAATATCGTAATTATACGGTATAGCTATGGAATTTTCGCAGTATTCTCAAAATCGTTAATTACAAAAAAAAATTATTTAATATTATACAATTTCATTCAATAATATTATTATTTTATTTAATTTTATTTGATAATATTAAAAAATTTAAAAAAATGTGAAAAAATATCATCTACGATACAACATCGAAAAAATAAGGGGTGAAACTCGCAATTTCCCCTCAAATCAATCAATAAAAAAACTTTTTTCAGAATAATCAATTTTTATTTCCAATGAATTCCCATTGATTCGTCACAGCATAAGTGCAATTGAATTTGTAGATATTTTCTCTCCTCTATGAAAAAAAGAAAAAAAAAAAGAAATCATATGTATTTTTGGCTCGATGGTGAGGGTGACGCATAGACCAATATATTTATGCACCCATCTCTCGAAAAGAGCCTCATGCATACATTGCTCATATTACAGTTACAGCAAGATCCTGCGTGTCATATAAGTCCACATTTGTATGTAATAAATGAAACTATATTTTCTTTTTATTTCATCTCTCTCTCTCCCTCTTCTCATTCATTTCACTTTGTCCCCATATACTCTTCATTTTTTCCTTCTTTCTCTCTTTTTTTTCTCCTACTTCTTCTCACTTCATTCTTCTTCTGGCTACAGAGCTCCTCTTTTGCTTGATTGCATCTGGCATTTGTGTCACGCCCTCGAGTGTCCAGTAGTTCGATATGCCACCAAGTAAATTCTTTTCGTAGAAATTTGTATTCCACACGAAAATACTTTTGTGGAATGGTTGGCCGCCGCCGGCCAGACGGATTTTCACGAGAAACTCACAATGACTTGACAAGTAGAAAAAGACCATCATGTTCAATCATTCACTTCTTTTAATTCTCTAAACTTTATTTGTTTTTCCCTTTTTTTTGGTTTGAGTCTCTCAGTTATTGGCCCGATAAATTATCCAATTTTTTGAAAATATCTCAGAAAATATGGGAGATACGCCGTTTTTGACTGAAAGTGCTACAAAAAGGATTGAGGTACACTGAGAGAAAAAACGCTGTTAAAAATAACCAAATAAAGGTTTCATTAAAAAAATTCGATTGTTTCAATAGTTCTAAACAAATATTTGGTTGCAACCCCAGAATAATTGTTTGAATGTATTTTTTCAAATCGAACCTTGATTCCATTGATTCAAAGTAGTAATATTTGCAATAGAATAAATAAGTTTGTTAACAGGGAACATTCCTTGGTTGAATCAAACAAATAGAACAGAATTTTCAAACACTTATTTATTACAATAAGAAGCTCGACGTGTAAAAGCAACCGTTTTGATTTTTGTACCGAAAAAATTGCCATGTTTTATCAAATAATTTTTTATTTCATGAAAGCAAACATTTGTCCAAAATAAACAATTTAATATTATCATTTAATGATATTCTAGAGAAAATTGAAAGAATAATATGTCATTTCAACCAAATGTTGTTTTAAATCAAAATTATTAGAGATATAAATCACAAACTGTGCAGTCATTTTAATCAAATGTTCAAGTTTCTCTAGCCAAATATATAATTGCATTGATCTCATTATTGATAGATTCAAGCAGAGATAATTTTGAAAGGAATAAGTACAATAATTGTTATGAGAGAACATTTTTTTTTATTATCAAATTATTTTTTCAGCACTACAATATCCATGTTTAAATCATACAATCATTTTTTTGATACAAATGAGATATCAATTACATTAAACGTTTGTTTTTAACCTACATTTAAATGAATAACTCTTCACAGCCTTTATTCCTTATATTTTTAACGCATCAGTCAAAGTATTTTTTATCACGCTTTAGTTTCATTCATCACTGTTCTTTGTTATATTTTATGACTAGCAATATTTTACGTTATTGCTATTTTAGTGAAATAAACAATACATTTACACTGTAATTAAAGGTATGACTGTTTTCGAATTACTAAGGGAATAAGAACTAAACGTATAATGACTGGTAAAATTCACGCGAGTAAGGAAATGCCATGTATTAGTGTGTTCCACATCATACGATTGGATATGTTCATTGAGACTGAGGATTCGTAACTCGTTGATAACAAAGTACACAGTCTCCGAAAGTTTAATTATCGCGTCAATTCTTCCAAATACAGGCAAGTTATCAGTAGAAGCAATACATATGATTGTCCGTGGCTTATAAACAATGTTATTATACTTCATCAGTGAAATTAATTCTACCTCTTCCGGTAGATTTTCGGGAAGAATATTTTTGAATTTTTCATAATTACTCAAAGTGGTTACTGTCACTTTTTTTGTTTTTCCAAAATACACAGTTCCTTTTAGAGCTTCATTTTTCGAGAAAACATGTGCTAATTTTAATTGATTCTTAACTGCTAACGTATGACATGCATTGATTCGTGATCGCGATAATGAGCAGTATGTTTGAAATTTTTATGATTTTTCTCCCATGTTATTGTTGCTACTGAACGCAATGAACCTAATTTCAGTATTGCTCGCGGATAATGTACTAAAAAGTGATGTTTTGGAATTAATGGACCAATCAGCGTAGAGTATAATTGATGGTGCTCAGCAATGAGAATTTCGAGTTCTTTACATGATTCGTGAGAGAAGCGTGGCGCCATAACTGGGTACGATTGTTTCAGGTTGGCTGTTCTCTGTTCATGATTCGGTGTTTCTTTGCTAATTGACCGATGGGAATTATCAATATGTCGTTTATAAGAATATATGTTATTGAATGAACGATCACAATCAGTTATAGGGCAGTAGCACGATTTTCGCGTAGAATAATGTATTATACTAACATGACTGGTCAAAATATCATAAGTTTTCAACCTCTCTTTACAGAATGGACAATAATACATATTGGTAAAATTAGTAAGTATTTAATAAATTCTAATAAAAAAAAATCACGAAGAACGAAATGGCAAAATTTTTCTTATCAATTGCAATATTAATTAAATTTTGGCAATCATTAAAAAAATATATAAAAAACGAATTGCATACTCAGTGCATGGAGTTGTGCATTGTACTAACGTGAATCCTCAAGATATCACTTATCTTTCTCTCCTCTTGGCAGAAGAAGCAATGCTACGTATTATTATTTTCTGATATCTAAGGCTACATAAGATTGTTAATAATCTTCAGGATTTTTCAAAAAAAAAAAATCATATAAAAAAAATCGAAAAAACCCTCTCAAATCCAAATACTGAATAAAATATGTAACACTTTTAATGATTATGACGATAAAAAACTGCAGAAAAAATGATGCATGTATCAAATCCGGAATATGTCAAATTTTACCCTTTCTTTGGAAAAAAAACTCTGATAGATCAGTACTTATCTCTATGTTAAATCAAATTAGAAAAAAAAAATTCAAAACTTCAATTTTTCCCATATCTCTTACAACTTAAAAATAATATTACGCAGGCCAGTTAAGAACGTTCTCACCGGTACTATCTTCCATAATTTCCAGAGGGAATGACAGATTTCCTCCAACGATCACGTTGGTGGGCAACAATGGAATATTGCTCAACTCCACGAATTCATCTTGATCCTCCTGTGATTTCTCTGCCTCCGTTGATTGAATATTAGTAATTTCTGCTAACGGTGAATTGTTCTCCTGCCTTGGTGAGTGCATAGATTTCTTAGGTTCAACCTCTCTGAGCGTTTGCAATTCACTTATAATTGCAACAGCCAAGGAATCCTTTCTTGCCGGCATCAGAAATAACCACTCTTCAATGAGACACCATAGATGACGGCTTTGAACTGGATAATCGGCATTTAAAACGTGGAATACTTGAAAACACAATTGTAGTCCTCTCAGTACACTTGGTACTTTGTACAGGATTTCGTTGACAGAAACGTAGCAATCGTTGATAGATGTCCACGAGTCTCCAACAACAATGAGGAAAGGCTGAAGAGGTAGTTTCAATTTTTTCAGCTTCGCCGCCTTTGATTCTACTGCTCTAATTTTCTCCTCGTCAGTCTGGAAAACAAAAATTAGCCGAATGGCATTATTAATTCATTGAGATTATAAAAAAAAAAAAAATTCATTGAGATTAATGTATAGTAAATCCTTATGGAAAAAAAAATTATTAAAGAGAAGAATGAATAATTAATTGGGAAAAGAAAATATTCATAAAGATGACGATGTTATAAATAAGTAAAGAAACATTCCAACTAATCAAAATGCAAGGACGATTAAAACTGAGTTCATATCAGTGAATACATTCTGTGCGATTGAGCATAATTGTTTTTTACCTGCACGCGGATGATGAGGCTCTCTTGCGCATCTGCAATTGACGGTTTATAACGCCTGGTCACTTTGATTTTTGGTGGGAACAAGTGAGGGAAGAGAAAAATCCCCGTCGCCTCCTTGCAATTCTCATCAACATCCTCTTTAGTCATGTTTCCAACCAGCTCGGGAACCTCGTTACTGCGCTGATTACCACTGCGAATGCTCATTACCTCTCGCATGAAATTTTCGAACTGTTCGAAACTTAATTCGAACTTTTCTAATTTCTTCAACTGCAGAAAATCTAGCTCAATTAATTTGTATCCTTCAGGCAGTTTGAGGCTTGGCCATATTTCAATGAAATCTGCCACTGTCTTGATCGCTTCAGATTGTGCGTCAATGTAACGCAATGATCTCGAAATCGACCAATTTTTCTCGACCTCTCCCCATGGTTGGACATTGACTAGAAGCCAAGATTTTGCAGAAATCGCATCTGGATCATCTGTTGGAAAAAGGAAATGTGCCATTGGAGAACGTTTTCCTAATATCATAAAATTACTAATTACGATAAATATTCACCAGGATCATTTCCATCAGTAGATTTAAGTAAGCTCTTCTCGTATTTTTTAATTTTTTTTAACAAGTTCCTGTACTTGTCGGGAATTTTCCCTCTGGATGGCTCGGATTTCTGATTTTTTGAATTTCTCTTTGGTACTGGTGCACGATAATAAGTACGGAGATCTTCTTTTTTGAAGATTGAGACAATTTTTCGTCCAAGTATCTCAAAGATCGAGTTATTCAGTCTGTACATAAAAAAATTTGTTAATCTAATTGAAAAATCCCACGTAATAAAGGGCGGATTGTTCATTTCAGTCATTCATTAATCGGTCGAATAAGAAAAAATAATTGTGAAAAAAATCAGAAGATAAATTGAGAGAAAATCAGGCTTTTCTTCAAAATTAAAAAAAAACACAAATACAATTTATTAATTGAAATTTGCGTGAAAAAAGAAAACTTTATATGAAAATTACTGTCAACATTCAAATTCTTCTTAGATAGAATTAATTAATTAAAAATTCTGTAGTGGAGAAGTAAAACATGAGAAATTTCGGAAACTAAGCGAGATGGCGCAATTTTTGTAGAAACCTTTTTTGTAGGAAATTTCAAAAGCTCCAAAAAATTATTTTATAATACTGCTCTATCTTGCTTACTTTTGGAGATATTCTGAATTAAGTGGATTTAGTCAATTTAACTAGTTAATCTGTTTGAACTCACTGAATTCAGTAAATTCAACACCTTTTTTAATTATTTCAAAAAAATATTTACTAACGACCATTTGCCTCACTCTTTGTTTATTTTTACCACTCTTTCTTATTCTCACTGTAATTCGCATTAAAAGAGTAAAATATTCTATTCACAACATTTTTTTGTAGAAACGAATTTTTCGATTTTTGAATCAATAATTTTTCTAGTTCCTCGTACAAAATATTTGGTTAACGCGAATACTTCTTTCTTGAAAGTAAATAAAATGTGTTGACTTTACTAATTTTTTTTTCAATCGAGACAAAGGTAAAAAAAATACCGTCTGAATTCCCTCATGGCGGCCTTGACCACAATATCGACTACGATTGTTCGCGAATGCTCGTCAAGAACTCTTTTTTTGAGGATTTCTTTTCCTTTAAATTAAGCTCTCAGTTCTTTCTCGATCGAGAAAGATTGGATGTCAAACATCGTTGTGCCGATGAATGCATTTTGTCGTTCCGGAGGATAATTCTCAGCATCTTCCTCCACGTTATCCCTCTCATTCCTTCCTCTATCTCCCAAATCGCCCATAATGTATTCACCGTTATTCAACTGATACAAAAAAATTGTTTCTTTTTTAAAACTTGATAAGAGAGGGTGATTTTGTGGAAAATAATGAGAAAGCATATATTATTACTCACCAAAATGATCAACACTTTTGAAAACAATTTTCGGGACCTCAATTTTCAGAACACTTTATGCTAATTGTCATTATTATCGAAAAAGTACTTTTCAATTCTTTCAAAATGAAACACTTCCGGACACAATGCGAGTCCAGCACGCAATGAGAACGACACGCGGTATGCTGCAACTGATTTACGCGTGCGCCAGGCAGTCCTGTGGCTAGATCCAACGGAATATTTGGTTGCATCGATCAAATGTCGTTTCGACAATCGATGAACGCATGTGCAAAACAGTTCTATTGAATGAACCGAAAAAATATTTGATTGTTTCAACCAAATATCGTTTTGACAGAAAAACCAAGCGAGATTAGTTGCGCATGCGTAGATGTCAATCCTGAAAAAAATTATTTTAAATAAATATTGAGTTCGCAGAACCAAAAACCAATTTTGAAAGGAATAATTTGTCAAACTAAACAAATTGTTCAATTCAACCGAAGGACTTTATTGTAAAATGCCTAATGTGCGCATGTGCTTCGAATTTCCATGGATGAGTCAACAAATCATTTTGTAGATTCGACCTAAAAATTGGATAATAGAAGAAATGTTGAAGATTTACTATGCATGCGCAGAGCTCAATTGAACACGAAAGTTCTTTCAAGCAAATATTCTGTACATACAACAATGTAATCAGTCAAACGCTTTTTGCTAAATAAAATATTTAGTTAATTCTACTAAATGAGTAGTAATACAATATTTTGTACAATCAACCAAAAAATATTTAGTTTGGAGAGATTCTTTTCCATATTAACAAATTGATCTGTTTCAATAAGCAAAATTCAGTAAAATGAACAACTTTTTTGATTATTTTAAATGAAATATTCTCTAAGGACCCATGGCCCTAATATTTGATTGATTTTACCAAAATTTTTCTCTCAGTGTAAAATCCTATTTTTAATTTATTTTATTCATTTATTCGCCAGTTCAACAGTCGAAGCCAATAATGATTGCAAGAGTAAATCCATATGATATTACATCATGATAATCTTAGAAATATTCATAAAAGGCTCACTATAGATACAGTGGATAATTACAAAGGAATCATTTAAAGCTTTGTGCATATTGCAGTGAATCACATAATTGACTTTGGTAAAGTAGTACACTTTGTCGTCAGTGACTCCACAGAGTCATTAAAGACGTCACACTCCGGGAAACGCTCTATCAGTAAGTTAATGTACGTTCCACCCCCAAATATCGGTGAAATTTCGCTTCATCTCGCTTATTTTCCAAGATATTCTTAAAAAAGCAATGAGAAAAACAATCAACTCATTTTCTTTTCAATAATTGAGAATATCTCGGAAACTAAGCGAGATAGAGTGATTTAGCTGTTATCTTTTTTTTCAGCTCTTAAAATTGCAGAAAAAAAAATTAGCAAATTTTTTTATTTAACATTAAATTTTTGAAGTTCTCAAATCTTGTTTCTTTTAAAACACATTAAAAAAAAAAGTGCGAGTCATTTTTTGTCACATAATTCAACTTTTTGCTGATAATTTTTTTAAACTAAGTCTATCGGAATCGAAAATAACTTTATATTTATCTCGGAAACTAATGGAGATACGCCTTTGTATCCTAACTTTCCTCTGCAGGTCTTGAAATTCTCTATGAAAGAGGGCTTCAGCGGAAAAACAGCATATCTCCATCAATTCTGGATATGTGTTCGAAAAAAATAGATTCATTCGTTTTTACCTGTTCACTACTGAATTAAAATTTAATCAAATTAATGAGCCATTATTTCAACTTCTATTTAGCATTCGATAGAAAACACTGCAACAATTAGACCCTAAAACACTTTGGACACAAAGTGGCTTGAGTGTCATTTTCCCATTTTTCCATCAATTTTTTCTAGAAATTCGCAATTGTTACAAGGAAAAATAATAATAATAACAAATGGTTACAGATACGATTCTTTGAAATAAAAAAGGCGCATCTCCAAAACTTACGCCACTTTATTGAAAAACTCGGAAGAAATCAATTCATATTAAAAGAATTTTCCTGAAAAAGTTTCTCTGACTTTTCCAATTTTTTTTTCCAATATAATAAAATACTTGAAGCAGTTGTCAGATGATGAATAACGAGTGTTGCCACACAGTGAATAGCGTAACCTAGCGATGGAACATAGAATCTTTTGAAAGTTGACTACCTACACTTAATGGATGAAGAAAAGTGAGGGGAGGAGAAGATGAGGAGAGAAGGTTTAGCTACAGTGAACGGGTGAGGAAGGCGAATAAGGGGGAATAGGTTTGAGGGAACAAAATTACGTCAAAAAGTCTTGGAAAATTTATCGGCGCACTTTTTAAACTCCGCCTTGCCCTACCACGTGGATTAGCATATTATTTCTATAGAAAAAACGGAAGCTGAGCGAGATCAAGTCAGTGGTATGTAAGTAGTACTTGTATGAAAAGGAAAAAAGATAGGTACAACTGGGGCTTCTTCTTCTTCTTTTGAAGGAATAAAAGAGAATCATTCACCGACGCCTTTTATAATGTTGAAACGCGTGGGACCATATCAAATATGTTGATAAATGATTCTTTTGAGGATAAATTTGCGGTGGAGAGAAAATATTCACGTCTCTTCAGTGTTCAGAAGGAAACGCAAATTTTCTCGAGATCCTTTGGAGCCAGTGACCGGTGAATTTCAAAGAGGTGATTGATGCTGCTGAATTCTGTTTTTTTTTTTGTGAGGAAAAATTGGAGATCAAAGGAGTGACCGAATTTCCGGGATGACAATCAAGCTTTTCTACGTTTTCTACTCTTGCATGGGAAATATTTGTGGATTCAAAAGTCAATTATCCGTTGGGATGAAGTTCCTTCTGGGATGCGTGAAACAGGATTTCTGCTTTATCGATCCAAAAATTGCAGCGATTATTGCCAACTGGTGATAAGTTACCTATTGTTGACATTTACTCTGTTGGTAATAGATCCGTCAGATTTCGAAATTTCGTTGTATACCCACTCCGATAATCTGGGATTTCGGGTTGAGGTCAGACTACTCGAAGGGAAAAAGTCAGAATGGGAAACCGGGCGAAAAAAAAAGTCCGACTACTAATTGTTCCGAAAATTTTCCCTCCGCATGGATAATTGACCGAATTATATACTCCCGAATTCTCTAAAGTGCATAAAATTAAAATGCCGAAACTTTTTTAGCTAGAAATATTATTTCGAAGAATCCGTAACTGTACGGAATAAAATAATGGACAATAAAAAAAATGGAGAATCAGATGTCTTTAGAAAAATTTTCTCCCTAAATGTACTAACTCCGAAAAGGAACTAGTGCGATAAATAATCGGTCGAATTATTAATTGCACGAATGAATGTCTAACGAAATATTTATTTGTGGAATTATTAATAGTCCGATGACATTATCATTGCGAATGGAAAATTTGCAGAAATTAGAAGTATTTGGAAAAATTAAAAAACCACATTGAATTATGGAAGAAAAAATAAGTTTCAAAATAGTTCAATGTACGAATTAAATTTGGGCGGAATGAATGATTAGTAGGACTATAAATTTTGGAGTAATTATAATTTCAAGAATAAATTTTAGACCGATTAAATTTTCTGGAGAATGAGGATTTTCCCGAAAAAAATTATTTTTTTACCGAGAACCTACAAGTTCGCCAATTTATGGGAATTTCGAATTAGAATGCATTCGATTTGTTTTTTTTATTTTTTTTTAATTCTATGAATGCGTCAGATAAAATTTTCGGGGAAATTCCAATTCTTCAGAAAATTTAATCGGTCTAAAATTTGTTCTTGAAATTATAACTACTCCAAAATTTATAGTCCTACTAATCATTCATCCCTCCCAAACTTAATTCGTACATTGAACTACTTTGAAACTTATTTTTTCTTCCATAATTCAATGTGGTTTTTTAATTTTTCTAAATACTTCTAATTTCTGCAAATTTTCCATTCCCAATGATAATGTCATCGGACTATTAATAATTCCACAAATGAATATTCGTCAGACATTCATTCGTGCAATTAATAATTCGAGCGATTATTTATCGTCCAAAAAAAATATTGATAATAAAAAAGATGGAGAATAATATGTCTTTACAAAAGAATTTTTCCCTACATATACTAATTGCAAAATAGTTCCTTTTCGCAATTAGTATATGCAGGGAAAAATTCTTTTGTAAAGACATATTATTCTCCATCTTTTTTATTATCATTATTTTTTTTCGTACAGTTACGGATTCTTCGGTTGAATATTTCTAACCAAAAAAAATTCGGCATTTTAATTTTACGGCACTTTAAAATTCTCCAGTACATAGCTTTCGTCCAAATTAGCATTCGGACATTATTTTTTTCCCCAGTTTCCTATTCTGACTGTTTCCCTTCGGGTAGTCTGACCTCAACCCGGGATTTCCCTGGTTTTCTCCAACTGACCCATTTGCACACCAAATGTGCAGTCCCAATACTCTCTTTTCTCTTTTTATAATTTTTACAGCTATAATCCCCAATAAAGCAAACCCTTGCACTTACTTTCTGCACTTCTGCCCTAGTGGATCGTCGATTACTTATATCGATATGTTCACGCAGTCGATCTTTCATCGATTCCTAATCGCTACAAATTCTAGAATTTTCAGAAAAATGGACATGAATCGACTTAGACAGACGGCAATTGCCAGTTTTTCAAAGTTTTCAAGATTCGTATCGACCATTGACCGATGAAAGATCGATTAAATCGACATATCGATATGGGTACATGACCAACAATCACAAGCTCAACAACGGATCCACCAGGACGGTCTCGAATTCTCGAGTACAAGCAATAACTGTTTCTTGTGCAATTTCTCCAAGTACCTGAACTAATCAGAATCCCTTTTTATTTGTTCCATACGATAACTGGGACAGCGGCGTTTAAAAACCCTCACATGCTAATTCCCGTAGACGAAACTGGACCAAGAGCATCGCTTTCAATTTATGTGGCAATTATTACTGTTTTAAATATCAAATTGAAAATTCTCCTTACACTTCGTAGAAAAGAGATTAAGGATCATTTTCTGATATTCCTGCAAGCTATTTGTCAACAGAATCATTTCTAATATGTGATTGGAATATAGAAAACCTCTATACTTTCGAAAACTGTCATATCCATGGTATTTTTTTTTCTTAGCAATTATCGCAGAACAGTTCAAACTCTCTGTGAATTTGGCTATTCTAAATTATTTCATTTGCTTTGAACAGATGGATCCTGAGGAATACAAACATATACGTGGCCATGCTGCTTTTGCAGAAACTTTAGTTTATGTATTTTTTCCCATCCTGTACAGCGCATGCATGTCATTGCTTAACCCTAGAGTGGTTCCCCTATGAGGGAAAAGCTGGCGTCCGCTGTTTTTGTTTTATCATGATTATTTGACTAAGCGTAAAGTGTTGAAAAAATTTGAATGTGTTCATTGAAATGTTTAGCAAATTATTTTGATTTTTGAAGAGCATATTCTGCAGAATCGATAGAGAAAAAAAATAAATTCTAATAAGTGGCAAAATTTTTCTCATGTTAAGGTAATCCTAGTGGTTCCGGCAATCTATTTTGCTTCATCCATTCCAATCACGTTCGATAGAGTAGCATGAAGAGATTTTTTTAGAATTCAGTTTACCCCATGTTACTGGACAAATAAGGCCAAACTTAATTTTTGAAAAAAATTAAATTAACATTAGAACTCCACAAGTAAGATTCAGTTTCAGTTTCATTGCAACAATTCATGGTTACAGACCAATTTTCTCCTCATATAAAGGAAATTCTACAATGGCCGCAACTCAATGAATTCCGTACGGAATTCATTGCGGCTGGCTTATGTTTGCGGAAAAATGCCGTATGGCAACGGCCGCATTCCCTGTCAAATAATATTAGTAACCTCACTCCGACGTTTGAAGCCGGGTTTTTTTTACACAGCCAAAGCCTTGATGGAGGAGATGGAGAAGGAAAACTCATTAATGTAGACATATTGGAACATCATTTCATATTTTTCCAGATTTTTTCATCAAGAATTTTGCTCTGAGAACAAATTTACAATGATTCTGTATTCTTTTAGTCTTCTTTTCCAATTTTTATCAATATCGGCCTATTGATCTTTTCAAGAAAATACAAGTGAAAAATTCATTTTTACTTGAAAAAGAAGTAAAGAGACGAGAAGCAAGATAGAAGAACAATTCTGATTTCATGCTTTTTTTCTTTAGTTTCTTGTCATTTTCAATGAACATATTCACAATTATAGAAAACACATTATTTTGAAGAATACATATTTTATATTTGAACGTAATGATATGAACAATAAAATTAATTTGCTTTAGAAAATTTCACTACTAATTGCATTATTTCAGCAGCACATTCAACGCGAGATTTCGTTGGTAGAGAATTGAGGACTCATTTTATCATTTCCAGCATCGGTTGAATATCGCTATCTAACGCTTTCTCCTCCAAAGCAGGTGGGGAGGATAGGGGGGTCGCTTGAGCAGTTCCCAATTGTTTGATGACTTTCGTAGTCATACGTGTCATCTTGGCCATCTGATCAGTCAGTAACGTATCAGATGCTCGACGTTCTATTATGCTCGCTATCCGAGGCGTCTGATTAACTATCAGAATTGATATCTTCATCGGAGCTCGCTGAAAAAGTGAAAGACTCATTCATTTTTTATTCAAAATTACTGACAAATACACTGAGAGAAAAAAAATTTTGTAGCAAGAAAATTGTCTCGTAGCAAGAAAATTCAAAATTTTCCTTCACAATTTCTATATCTATATGGGGCATTCCACGCCAAATCGGACAGTTTTCCAACTTTGCATTTTTGATTTCCTCTATTTTCTGACATTTTCTTGTATCTATCGAAACACACTTTTCGCCAAATTTGAGATTTTTCTGATCGTCGGTTCAAAAGATATCGAATTTTGGAAAAACTGCTGTTTTTACGGTTTTTTGCTTATAACTTCCATAAAAATGGTCCAAATTCAGCGTTTTTTTTTGAAAATTCTCGTTTTTTCATGTACTTTTCGAAAAAAAATATAAAAAAATTATCCCAAGTATTTTTCTGTATGATTTCTGGAATTAAAGATTTGAATAGCGATTTTGAAACTGTTTGTACCTTTTAATTTTGTTGAAATCTTTTTATGCTAAACTTCCACTAATTCTCGAAATTTTGAGCCCCGGTTGATCGTGGCCTCCGGGAAATTACTATTTTTCTTCGATTTTTGAAAATAAAAAAAAAATATTTTCGGTCTTATCCATTATTAAATAGTATATTACATGCCTAGGGCAGTAATGTAAAAAAAGTCTCAGAGCACATGTAATTGTTGGCCGAGGCGAAGCCGAGGTCAACAAACATGTGCTCTGAGGCTTTCTTACTTACTGCCCAAGGTGTGTATACTATTTTTTCCGCACGCTACGCGTGCGGTCAGTGGCACTTTCCACACGTTGTACGTAAAAAAATTGTACCTTACGCGTGCGGTAAAGATTTTCAGACTCGCGTGATTACAAAACTCGCCTTCGGCTCGTTTTGCAACCTCCCACTCGTCAGAAAAGTACTTTACCGCACTTGTTAGGTAATGTACTATTCTGCACACTGGGACGGAAGTGAGCTGACGCCCGAGCACAGCAAGGGCCGAAAGTCTCACTTTCGTCCCAGTGTACAGAAAACTATTTTTTGTTATTGTTTACTCTTTTTTGAGTAATTTTGAATTAATTCCGATCATTCAACGAAGTTTCGAAAAAATTAACAGTTTTAGTTGAAAAAAATCACAAAAACGTTATTCATTTATTTTATTTCATTATAGGGGAGGGTGGAGCAAAGTGAAACGGTGAGGCAATGTGGAACGCTATTATAATATCAAAGGTTACATATAAAAAATATATCGAGGGTCGAAAAGCAGAAAATCGTATGTGCCAAGAGGAGCATTGCTATGGTAAAAAATCGTCTGTATAAGACATATGACCTTCTACTTTCAATGCGAAATTGAATAATCTTTTCTATATTCGTTTTTGAGAATATTTTAAAAATTAATGGAGATACGCGACTCTTGCTCTCCTAGTTTTTTGTAGTTCTCGAAATTTTCTACAGGAAAGGACAGGGAGGAAATTGTGCTATCTCAATCAGTTTCCAAAATATTCAGCAACACAAGGTATAAAACGAAAGGTAGCATTAATGATGAAGAATGAACCTTTTTTATTTTACCTTGTAGCTTAGCTGATTCGTTAAAATGATTTTTTCCTGAACCCCAAAAAAATCCTCTTAATAACTCAGTGAAGGTTCAAAGTAAATAGAGAGGGTTCTTTTTTTGTCATTACTATTTGGGAATATCTCAAAAGCTAAGTGAGATGGTAAAGCTAAGTGCGATGTCACTCTTATATCCTCTTGTAATTCTTGAAATTTTCAATCCTTCTTCACAAAGAAGGGTTCCAATAGAATCGTCGGAAGTTGCTCGATTACGAAGATAATCCTATTTTTCTATTACTTTTTTTTGCTGAATATCTTGGAAACTGATTGAGATAGCGCAATTCTGTTTCCATCCTTCCCTATAGGGAATTTCAAGAGCTACAAAAGAGTATCAAACAAGAATGGCGTATCTCAATTCATTTCTAAGATATTTTCAAGAAACGAATGAAAAAAAATTAGGATTCTCCTGTTTTACCTCTTCGCTCTTGAAATGCAATATGAGAATTGAGGAAAAGATTATTCAATTTCGCACGTAAAGCAGAAGATCGTATCTCCTACACATACAACCTTTTGCTGTAGAAATGGCCATTTTGGTACATATGACTTTCTGCTTTTCAACCCTCAATATATTTTTTATATGTAGCCCTTGATATTATAATATCGTCCCACTTGGCCCCCACGTTCTACATTGCCCCACCGTTCCACTTTGCTCCAGCGTTCCATTTTGCCCCATCCTGCCCTATAGTAAAATAAAATGAATAAATAACATTCTTTGCGATTTTTTCAAACTAAAACTGTGTTACATCAGAACTATTATTACTAATAATTCCAAAATAGCATGGATATTATTTATTTTTCCGGTTTTGAGCCTAGTTAGAAACCAATAGCTCGGGATAGGAAGAAGGGAGTTACTGCGTTTAACTATTTCTAATAGGGTGACAAGGTGAAAATAACGTCAACTTTTAATAGTAATTTGGTTTATATTTTCTAAATAAAAATAATTTTTAAGATTCCACAAACATAATTATTTACATTCTCCAATTAATTTTTAATAGGTTGGAATTTCAACTTTTTATTTTCTACAATAAAAGCGATTTCGAAAATTTCACAAAAATAATAATTTCGAAATTCAATCAATTTTCCAATAAAATTTCAATTTCAATCATTCGATTTTACGATAGAAACAATTAAACAGAATAACAGAATTTCCTTTTTTTTCTTTCGTGAATCTGACGGGATTCTCCAAATTTTACTTTTTTGAAATTCTATTAATTTCCTATTTGAAACCAATTAACTTCAAATGAAATAATTTGTGTAATGAATCCGCCAAGATTCTCTAAGTTTGACATTTTCAAAATTCTATCGATTTTCCCTTTAAACCCAATTGAAATCGAAGAAAAGAATTTTCATAATTAAATCCGATTCTATAGAAAAAAAATCATTCACCGAATACGTAAAATCTGTGCGCGCAATATCCACTGATTTTGATTGAACTTGTCCACTTACTTTCTCTGTTTTGTTTCCTTTCATTAAATTTTTTTTTTAATCCAATTTTCTCTCACTCCTCCCCGTTTTTCTTTTACTCAAAATCCCCACAATAGTTCAATGGAATCATCTTATTTCTCTATCTTTTAACACTCAAATTTTCCAAATTTCTCCAATAAAATTTGTTTTATTTATTTTTTTTTTTCACTAAAAATTTGTTTTATTCTGTAGTTTATTTCACACTTTGAAATCCCCAAAATTTTAAAATAAAATCCGTTTTATTTCTTTCTTTTTCACAATCAAAAATCTACACATTTTTTTTCATAAAATCCTTCTCATTTCTCTCTCTTTTCACACTCAAAATTCTCACTCGTAATACCCCGAGTGCTTGAAAATTAGCGGGTATTTCACGAAAGTTTTGTTGCTCAGCAACACGTGCGTGAAGTTTGGCAGTAACAAAATTCCGAGCACTCGCGTGCGAGGGATTTTGTGACAAACTGAACGCACACGTTGCTGAGCGGGTAAACTTGAGGGAACTACCCAATTCATTTTCAAGCACGAGGGGTATTCGGGGGATTATTTTTTTGATTCCAATTTTGGCGAAAGGGTGCACGGATTTGACATTTTCGTGGGATAAAGTGGGTTCAAATTTGTTTAAAAACGTTTGTTTGCTGCTCAGCAACAGCCGTGGTATTACCAAAAATTATCGAAATAATACACACCACGTGATGTCAAATCCCGTGCTCCTATTGGTCGAAATTGGGATTGAAAAAATAATCACAATAATTTTTATAATCCTTTTTTTTTAATTATTATTTTCACTCCCAACTTAATTCTTTCGATGCCGCGCCCTAATTAATTCGGAAAGGAAGTGCATCGCTCCTCGCGAGTGCGTTGCCTCTTCCTTACCTAATTCCTTTTTTTCAATAGTGGGGTCAATCATGTGACAAAAATCACATATGATTTGCACCCCACTTATTGAAGAGTAGGAGAATACTCGCGATTTCTTTATGTTGCCAAGGTATTGCAATTCAATGCCTCTGACAATCAGAAAGACTTATTTTAATAAAATAATCTAAAAATCGATATTGGACGACTCGTGTTATTTACACCGGCCGTCTTCTATCTTTTCGAACATGGGTGAATCATGTTCACCATTGTTTTTATTAACTTTTTCATTCGAAACGAAAGGTGTCTTTCGCTTTGAATACTTCCCCAAGAAAATTAAGAATAAAAAAAAAAACGTCTCAGTTTCTGGACGTTACAACTGTTAATTTTTTTAAACTCCGATTAATGATAGGAATTAATTCAAAATTACTCAAAAAAGAGTAAACAATAACAAAAAATAGTTTCAATAATGGATAAGATTGAAAATTGTTTTTCAACATTTTCAAAAATTGAAAAAAAATAGTAATTTCGCGAAGCCCACGATCAACCGGGGCTCAAAATTTCGAGAATTGATAGAAGTTTAACATAAAACAATTTCAAAAAAATTGAAGGGTACAAACAGTCTTAAAATCGCTATTCAAATCTTTAATTCCAGAAATCATGCAGAAAAATACTTGGGATAATTTTTTTAATTTTTTTTTCAAAAAGTACATGAAAAAACGAGAATTTGAAAAAAAAACGCTGAATTTGGACCATTTTTATGGAAGTTATAAGCAAAAAACCGTGAAAACAGCTGTTTTTTCAAAATTCGATATCTTTTGAACCGATGATCAGAAAAATCTCAAACTTGGCCGAAAAGTGTGTTTCGATAGATACAAGAAAATGTCAGAAAATAGAGGAAATCAAAAATGCAAAGTTGGAAAACTGTCCGATTTGGCGTGGAATGCCCCATATATATTGGAATTTCCTTGAGTGAAGTACATTTTCTTCAACTAAGTAGATTTTCTTACATCAAAAATTTTTTCTTTTCAGTGTAATAATTATATTCACCAGAATCGTTTCCCCTCTTCTCGAGCTCCCTGTTTCTATTCCCTTTTTTTTCGTCTTCTGAATTGGAGAAATCATCAGTCTCTGGGGTTTGAAACCATGAAGGTAAACGATTAACGGACTCATCACCCAATTTTGGCATCCCCTGATTTTTTTTCATTGTTTGGTGATTCGGTAGACATGTCAGGACTTGCCATGTTTGACGTTGTGCTGTAAAAGATTTAAAATGAAAGAAGAAGAAGGAGGAGTTTATGACGATTTAACGATGGTTAACTAGCTTAAACTCGGGAAAGTTCAAGGTAAGTCCCCCCCCCCCCCCCTCCTCCATACCAGTGTTTATCCTCATGCCGTTTCAAAACTAGCGTGAAGAGAAATACTGATGTGGGGGGGGGGGAACTTGACTCGAATCGGATTCGCTTTTTCTAGGAATATCGATCGTTTTCGGAAAAAGTGAGCTTATTTGCCATCGATTTATGGGGGTTTTAGTTAAAAAATTTGAATTTTCAAGATAGCTATGGAGCAAAAACTTACTTTCACAAAAGTATCCTGAATACCTAAAAAATCTATATTTTAGGATTAAAAACACCATAAGTCAATGGCAAATGATCTCACATTCTACCTCTTAATATTAGTTTTTTTATACGACGATAGAAATGAATTTTTTCAAAAGTAGAAAGGGTTTCATCCCACAAAAGTGCCCAAAAAACCAAAGTGTCGGAAAATTCAAAAACAAAAAAAAATTCTTGCACTGGTTTTTCGACTGAAATTTTCTCAACTTATCAATAAAATCATTTTAAAAAGTCTATCACCAGTGTTTGTAATAATTTCGAGTGTTCCTGCGAATCAAAGCACAAAAACTCAAAGGAATGAAAATATTATACATACGGTCGAGGTGCTATTTAGTCTCGTAGAAAAGACAGCTCCTGGAAAAATTCCGATTGAGAGACATAAATCTCGCCAGTGGATGCACGTCCGGCTTCTGAAGATGATGGCTGTGATCGGATTTGTTTTTTATATTCCTTAGCAATTCGATCACGTAAATTTCTGAACTGTACTTTAATTTGATCACCTGTATCCAAAAACAAACAGCAATTAATATTTATCAACCTAATTTTCCATTTTTTTTTTGAATTGACTCTGAATGATAGAAACTTTTTATTTAATATTCACATAATAAATAAATGAATGAATAATATATTATATATTTATAATTACCTGAAGTTTTTATCTTCAAGGCCCTACCGATGGCTACGTCAGAGCGGTACGGAGCACTCAACTTACGTGCCAGTCGATCACATGACTGGCCACTAAAACGTTGTGCGCATGCGCACGGTTCTCGGCAGCGGCTTCGGATCGCGCAAAAACATAAAAAAAATCGATTTCTCGCGAACGGTTGGAGAGTGTATCGCGAAAATTTATAGAAAAATCAGAAATAAATCAATCTTGCGCATATATTTTTTTCAGATTTTTTCGAACATGTATTCGATAATTGCCATCAATTTGTTTATTTAAATAGTTAATGAAAAATAGAAAAATTGCGTTTCGATCATTGGAAAAAATGTAAATGCAATTCTATGATCTTTCCCCATATAAACGTTTTCTTCCACTTTTTTCATATAATTAATATTTAATGAGATAGGAGCATTTGAAGCTAGAGAAAATATGAGTTTTTCCGAAAAAAACAGCCTTCTTCCAAAAATGAAAATTGTCGTGAAATTTTCAGAAAATTTTTTTTGAATTTTCTCTTGTGGGGAATGACTTGTCTTGAACATTTCCACAACATATCAAAAAATGAAAAAAAATCAAACAATCGAACCCAAAAAACGAGTGAAATAGCGTGGAATGCCTCTTGTCATTATCAAGTACAATCGCTTTTTGGCGTTTCAAAGTGTTGCGGGATGAATTTTTCCGTCTCCACACAGCTCTGAAAGATGAATCATCTACTGAGAAAAAAGAGTGGAAATATTGTAATATTTCTACTACAAGGAATTACTATTCTTACAGGATGATGAAAGCTCAGAGTGGTAAGATGATAACTGAAAGGGCAATTATAGAGAAAAGTGGGTAGAAGGCATATTGCAAGGGATTTTATATCTCCGTTTTTGTGAAATTCCACTTTTTTGGGAATATTTTTCATTCTATTAGTCGTAATGTGAAAATTCCGAATAAATGTGAAAGATGAGATCATTTGGTATCGGTTTGTGGGGTTTCTAATTCAAACATATCGATTTTTTATCATAGTTCTGAGACAAAAATCGATATCCACTAAATTGCCCATAAATGAGTTAAAAACCAATGTTTTGGAATTCAAAACCTCCAAAATCGATGGAAAATGATCTCACTTCCAACCTCTATTCGGATATTTTACACTACGACCATTGGAACTGGAGGTATGTCAAAAAAGTGAATTTTTTCAAACCTAAAAAGAGTTTCAGGCATAAAAGTGTTAAAAAAAATCTTCAAAAATACAATAATTTTCAAAAGTTTGATAACCGAAAAGGAATCTGCAAAAACTTGTATTACTGCTTCAACTCCTCGGCAGCTTCGAACTAGGAAGCTGGACAATAATCTCTATTCTCAGACTTCAACCAAGAAAGATAACCAAGATAAGAGTCAAGTCATCACACTGTCCAGTGATGAAGAAGCAGAACTCTAGGTCAACGATAACTCTGATTCAGACGCCAACCCTCCGAAGAAAAAAGTGAGAAGCGCGAAAAAACCCAGAACGACGAGAAGAACCAGAAACACCAAGAAGGAGAAAGGGAATGCTACAAAAAAATCAATTCCTAACAGTGATGCTAATAAGATGATCGATATTGAGGACACCCACTATGCTCTTTCGATGATGGCTGATTTGATGGAAATGGTTCCTGAAAAATCAAAAATTCCATGCATCATGGATATGCTGAAAGTCGTTCAGCATCATACAGCAAACCGCTAATCTCTCCTTTTGGATTTCATTCTTTTCCATTAATGATTTCACTCTTTTGTGCTCACACCGCCCGAAAATGTATTGAAAGGGCCTGCATTTCAGTACAATTTCGGGGGATGAGAGCACGAGAGGTTTAATTTGATTTAAATTGAGTTTCTCCATTGTTCTCCTTTGACGTTTGAATCTGTATCCGTTTATTTGCAATAAAAACTATTTTTCGATCGTCCCATAATATCATATAGTTCCCACTAATTGTAAAATAATATCGTTAATGACGATTCATTTGATTTCTCCTTCAATCTTTCATTCTTTTCCTTGAAATTTATAGGTTTTCGGCAATAAGCTGCAAGTTACGCCCTTTTGTTTTTAGGATTCCTCATCTAAGTTTGGACACTTACACCTTTTTGTTTTTTGCGATTTTTATCTAAATTATGGCATTACCCCTCTTTGTTTTTAATTTTTTTTCATTGATTTAAAAGAAAAATTATTCTTCCGGACTTACGCCTCTTTGTTATTAGTATTTTTCCAATGATTAGGGAAAATTCAATTAAAAAAACTAAAAACAAAGAGGCTTATCTCCAGCACTTACACCCCTTTGTTATTAGTCTAGCTCCAATGATAAGGGAAAATTCAATGTAAACACTGAAAACAAAGAGGCGTATATCCGGTACTTACGCCTATATGTTATTATTTCTTATTTTTTTTACTAATATTGCGCAATAGACCTTGGGGAGCCTATTCGAGCAATAATGGTGAAGATACGCCCCTTTATTATTTTGAAAAAAATCAGAAAAAATGGCACTTATGCCCCTTTCACTCTGAAGCGTTCAATTGTTCATTCAAAAAGAGAGAATTAAAAAAAATGTCATATCTGAGAACTACCATTGTAAACCTTTATCAATTGCTGTGATTAGTTATCAAAGTATGGATCATCATCGGTCAATGATATTGATTATCGGTTTAGCAGCTTTGAACGTCATTTCGCTTGGTGCTCTCACACTACTTCGACGAAAATCCTTGAGGAGATGGTGGGTGAGACCCATCAATCGATCCCGTAACCTTCATGGGTATCACGCTACCGTTTTCAAAGAAATGAGAATGACAGATCATGAAGAATTCTTTAAATTTAGTCGGATGTAGCCGGAGCAGTTTGACATTTTATTGAAATCAGTGAAACCTCATCTGAGAAAATGGAGCAATCGTCAACCAGTACATCCCGAGCTTAGATTTGCTGTAACTTCATCGTAAATTATAAAATAATTAATTAAAAATTATTCCGTTTTAATTTTCTTTAAATTTAAAGGTATTTAGCACACGGAGATAGTGTGCAATCCAAAGCCTGGCAGTTTCGAGTTGGACTATCAACAGTATATGGAATAATTCCGAAGACCCGTCGAGCAGTTTGTAAGGCTCTTCAACCTTTCTATGCAGCACCAATGACTCAACGACGATGGAAAAAGGTGGCTGATGGGTACCTAGAGCGATGGCAATTTCCTAACTGCTTGGGCGCATTGGATGGCAAGCACATTAGAATGAAGAAACCGAGAAATTCTGGCTCACAATACTTCAACTATAGGAAGTTTTTCAGTATTGTGCTCATGGCAACGTGTGATGCCCAATACCGATTCACATGGTTCGGCATAGGGCAGTTTGGTAGGGATTATTATTTTCTTCTTTTGAACAAGATTCTATTACTTCTCCAATGATGGAACAATTGTCAATATCTATTTCAGGTTCCATCAGCGATGGAGGTGTTTGGGATAACTCCGAATTAGCCAGAGCCTTGGATGCTGATAAAATTGATCTCCCTCCACCTAGGCGGCAGCTCCCTGAATCAAATCGAAGGAATACATCATGAAGCCATATCCTCAACGAAATGCAGGATATCCCGAACGCATTTTCAATTATCGACTGTCTAGACTATAGACTGTCTATACGATACGGTGAATTGAATATTTTTTTCTCCTATTATTTAGTTAAATTGTTGTTCTCCTCACCAATCATTTTAAATAATGGATCAACCTTATGCTCTTCTAGTAGTTTCATTATTTCTGTCCGATTGAGGGTGTTTCATTCCCACCACCGCTATTTTCAGTAACTTTGATAATTAAGATCTCATAAACTTCACGGACAAAAATTATGAGGAAACCCTGATGGATCGGGCAATTGCATATCAACTATAAATCCATTAGACAGTCGATTTTTTCCCGAAATCGACTATTATGAGACCACACTGCGATTGTGATGCGACTATGATGCAAACGCATCGTGATCGAATCACGGTCGATTTCATGAAAAAATTGACTGCCCAGCTGCATGATCCACCAGGGAATTCCAAAAAATCTCGAGGGGTTACTCACTCGTGAAGTCATGGCGACACACCGCGATGAAGTCAATTTGGAGTCAAGTTAAAGTCACGTTGAAGTCATTGAAATCAGTGAAGTCACTGAAGTCAGGTGACTTCAACTTTTGAAATCACTGAAGTCAAATGATTTAATTCTTCTGAAGTTAATTCTGGAGTCACTTGAAGTTGATGAAACTAATTGAAGTCACTCCAATTACGTATTTCAGGTTTTGAGTTTACCGCGTTTGAATTAGGGTTTATATTGAATTTCGCATATACAGAAGGACGAATTTTGCGGATTTAAAACTATCTGATGATAGTTTTGAGGCTGTTAAAAAAAATTTCCAATACAAAACATCTGAATATTCTAATGCGTCATTTATATAGAAAAGTTTTCGTTTCAATATTATGAAAATCCGTTTTCCCCCACCCTATTTTCTTGTAAAATTTTATTTATTGTGACTTCATTATATTTGATGTCACTGACTACAAATTGATGAAGTCATTAGCAGTCATTTGCAGTCATGAAGTCACGTTAATCAGCGCTTCAAGTCATTGACTTCACATTTTGTTGAAGTCATTGAAATCAAAGACTGAATTTACGTGGAGTCGACTTCATTTTGAAGTCATGTTGTCACTCAATCCTTGAGTGAGTAACCCCTCGAAAAATGTTAAAAAATTGTTATTTTCGATACGGCCTCAAAAAAATTAGGAGTTAACTGTGCTCAAGTTTGCTAGGATACTACCCTTAAGTACAGGGTAAAATGATTGACTGTAGATTCATTTCTCTTTCTCTCGCGATATCTTCAATCTATCTAAAGCGTACGTATACATATAAATATATGAGCTACCGTAGTAGCCCCGATTTCATACGCTCTAGAGCGAGCTCCGACAGCCTAAATCAGAAACAACAGCTATATGTTTATTGTATGTAATTTAATTATATTGATACATCTTTCTTGCGCTAAACAAGCTAAGCAATTGATCATCGAACAATATATCTGACATTTGAATATAATTGTGAAATTTGCGATAATTGTCAGTTACTGTCACATTGTCAGAATCTGGGCCACCACAGTATGATTCGGTAGAATTGAAAAATTCAATTTATTTTTACTCAATATTATCATACTTCCAAAAGAAGTTGATATTTTAGAAGGGATAAAAGGGATATAAATGATAAATGCAGATTCTCATCAATTTAATCTATTCTATTGAGCCATTGACACTGTCATATATCAATGGGAATATTTTTACTTGCTCACGACATTATGGAAGCAGTTACATTGTCCCCCTCCACACATTACGAAAGGGCAATCCGGCATTGCTGCCTGACATACTGAATCTCCATCGCAGGCTATTGCTAAAAATGAAACGACTTTATTAATAAATTATGTCTTTTCGTTACAGTCAAAAGAAATTTACCCTTAGCTCCACTGGCTAAGCCTGCAAAGATGAAGAAAAGAAGAATTAATTTCAGGAGAACTTGCATTGCGGAACAATATTCTGAGACTATATGCCAAAAGAACTTCTTATTCGACTGAACTATCGGTTGCTTTTATATCCTTGAATGCCTGCACTTATTGTTAATTGCGGTGCTCATTATTTCATTAAATATATAAACATATTTTTTGGAGAGAGAAAGTGGTAAAATAATATGCAATTGATAACGCATATCTATACTTTCAAGGACCAGATAAGTATGATACTCAACGAACACGTGTCCATATAAAAAATATGAAAAACACGTTATGAGGGCAAATCACTTGAGATGGATGCATTTCAGTATTGATATTCCACATTATTGAATTACATGAAAATTTCCGGGGGGAATTATATGCTAGAATGTTTCTTTTTATTCATTCAAAAAATCTCGTTTTTTCCGTTCAAGTTTTGAAGGTAGAACACTTCAAAAAAATGACTTCCTCCAGAATTTCGCTGGTTTTTTCCGCAATTGGAGCTGATTCGAACCTTTACGAATACGTGCACTGGCAAACTCCACTACCCGAGTTTTTTTTTATATAATTAGATATAGTTGGATAGAGTTAGTTGTGCAGTCATATCTCGGAAAATATGACGTCATGTCTGTGGGGCTATAAGCAGATATAAGCAATATTCACCTAAAAACGTCCATTAGCAACGGCCGTCAATCCATTTTTTGGCTTTTTCATTATCTCAATGATTTGCCAAATTTATTTAGAGAGGTTGAAATTACTGCTTTTCTCCGTTGACAACCAGTCTATCGGTGAATCCAAGGTAGGATTCGGAGGTTGAGGTCACATTAGCCGCAGGAAAAATGACAGAATGAGAAACTTCAAGAACAAAAATGTTTTGTTACTAATTTGACCGGATATAATGTACGTAAGAATGTTTTGAAACCAGTAAAGTCAATAGTACGAATGGTGCTTAGGAGAAATGATTAATTTACTGGATTTATATATTGCTTGAGAGAAATAAATTGGTCATAAAAAAATAGACAATGTATGTCTTTTCCAATTTCTTTCTCCCCCAGATTAATCAATAACGGTTTTTTACCAATTCTCAAAATTCTTTGTATGAGCTGGCGATAAAAGAATGAATCCCATGCATGTTGTTACGGCCACAACCCGAAAAACACGTGAATTTTGATAACCTTCTAATGAAGAAAATAGTAGATTATACGTACTAGTCACGGTTGCGGTTGTACCTATAATAAAAATAAGGGAACGGTTTGCCGCGGTAAAACACTAAAGTGTGCCGTCTGAAGGACAGAGGATTTCGGACAAAATAAGTTTATGCAGGAATAAATGCTATAATTTGTTTATTTTTAACCAGCATCAAATAAATTATTTGAGGATAAATCAAACGTCTCATATGAGTCAATACGATAGAAGAAAATTATAATCGCTTCAGCGTAAAAGTAAACTTACAGTTCGAATTGAAAGAAACTAACAACGGTTTATCGTTGAGACTCGGTTGTTTGAATGCTGATGAATATCGCTGGCGATGTAGATGACTCTCTAGTTGGACAATTGGGCTGATGCAGGATGCTGGATCCCAGTATATGTAGTTCAGAATGCTCAAACGATGATTGTTGGTTCATCGTAGAATGACTCGAACGTTTTTATTCAAGAATACTTTTACTCTACTCTGAACTAAAGAGTTGGACTTTTCTCCGAAAGTCTGAATACTTTAGTGGATTGATCAGAATTTGAGTAGAGTAACATTGTAGATTCGACTTGGTCCTGATGGTAGAGAGCTGTGGTGCATTCCCCTTTATATAGTAAAGAAAAAAAGTCCCTGGGCGTTAACCAGAAGTCTTATCTATGCCTCAGTTTCCTTGTCGGGGGAAACTGGCACAAGAAAATCGGCAGAAGAGTACCCTTTTCGGTGCAACGTGAACTCGCGGCGTTATCTTGTTTGTCGTCCGTCGGCAGGTCGGGTGTTGGCATATTAATTCAATCTTTATCATTTGTGTAATTACATAAAGATAGAGTTTCTCAGTATTACTCACTGCAAGTGCGGAAATGTCACTCAGTTTCAACTCTTTGTGGATTTAATATCCCCTCATATCATTTTTTTCTTGTTGCTTTCGGCACCAATGAAAAAATGATAAGGAAATCGTGTACCTGGGGTCGTACACGTGTAACACGTACCACTCGTACCAGATGGCCTATTTACTTTTCCCAAGCCCTTCTAGGAGCCTTCCGTATCTCTAGCGCTGCACTGAGATTTTCTCGCCTTGTTTGCGGCGTTATCTCTACGGGTTCCGGCTGCATTTTCCTAACCCGTAGAATATTCGTAGCTAGATAGATTTGCGGAACCGTAACAGTGTAGTAAATAAAATTTTTGGGTGAATCATTATTCTCCCTAAAATTGAATCGCACTAGCATTGAATCGAAAAATAGTGAGTAGATGAAGATTAGTTCTCCTATTAGTAATCATTCATGTTTCGTCTCAAAGTATTATTCGTTAGAATCTCTTGGAGTTGTGAGTTCCAAGAGTCTGACATTCTCAGAGATACCTTGAGGGAAACTGCTACATGCCGAATAGGCTCCTTGTGTAGCTAATTCAATGTGTGTGATGTGAGTGGGTAGGAAGGGTTGACTTGGAGACTTGGATTGAATACAAGTGTTTGAAAACAAGACTTAGATTTTATTTGACTAGAATATGTACAAGTGTTGTTCTCCTAAGGAGGTTGTATTCTTAACTGATCTTAAAGTTCTAGAATTGCTGTATTTATGTTTGTAGAGTGTACAATGTTTGTTGGAAGGGACTCAATTTTCATTGGTCGGAAATTTGAAGGTAGGGTGGCTAAATTTCTCATTGGTTGTCCGTGGGCCTTTCCCGAAGTAGGGCAGATGTTTAGAGACGTTAGAGTGGGAGTATGCATAGGGATAGTGACGCCGAAGCCCCCGCTGAGGTTAGCTGCAGCTGAGGGTCATAAACGACCCAAGGAAAAACCCAAAGTTCATTGGGAGTTTTTATTGCATGGGATTAACGAGGACCCAAAAACTCTTTTGGAGTTTTATTGCATGGGATTAACGAGGAAAAATGGTTTTCTTACTTGGGATTAATAATGACTCATTTTTGGGAAAGGAGAAGAGGTTTTTCGAATGTTGGGACGTGTATTTTTATTGTTTTATTGAGGTAGGATGAAGGAAGTGCAGAAAGACTGCTCGCCAGATCTTAGGGAAAATCGTTCATATAAATTCGTAGGATTTTCCTATTGAACTTGAAATATTAGTATTATTCCGATGAATTATTCTTATGCGTGATGACACGCAACAATTCATCTCTAATTGGATTCCTAGATCAATCACTTTCGAAAAGAATTTTTGTCCTTCACAATTTTAAGTGATATTCATTTTCTCGAATTGTCACGCTTTTCCCATAATTTTTCATCCACAAAAATGCTATTATCGGAAAATTAATAATTTTGGTAGATGAATATCACGTCATATATTCGTTTGCTTAATAATTATGGAAAAAATTTATTACCTTATTTCTTTTCCGAAATAGCTATAAGTTGGGCAAATAGAAATTCGAAAAGACATGCATACAACATTTTTCTCATCATCAATGTATTTCGTTCAAGCGATACACGAATTCTGTGAATGGATTATTTCACTTGAGCAACATTTGTTCAATTCTTTCATGTTTCCTGAGACTAATGTGACCTCAACCCATATTTCGTTCAATTCCAGAAACAGATAAAAATTAATCACTTCTGACCTATTTTCTTCCGCAATTTTACTACCAGAAAATGTCAGTTGTCATCGAAATTAAATAGTTAATTTCCCAATATGTAGTATTTTGTTCGATTTTTATCAGTGATTTCGGATCCAAAAAGTCCATGTTTCTGATTTTTCCTACGAATAATCTTTCACCGAATCGGTATTTTTTTTATCGCAGAATAGTTCAAACTCTTTAGGAACTTAGTTATTCCAAATTATTTCATTTTCTTTGAAGAGAGGAATTCTGAGGAATACAAATATATACGTGGCTATGATTTTTCTACAGAAACTTTAGTTTTTGTTTTCCTCCCCATTCTGTATAGCCCATGCACGTCATTGCTCATAACTGAGTGGATTTATTGGTACTTACATCATATCATGTTATAGTAAGGGGAAACTTACCATAAGCTCCATTAACTAAGACTGCGATGATGAAAAAGAGGAGAATTAACTTCAGAAAAGCTCTCATTATAGAACAATATTCTGCAACTAATTGTCAACAGAATTCTTTATTCGACTGAATTATCGGTCGTTTCTAGTTTCTTCAATGCCTGATTTCATTTTTAATTGCCATACTCATATCTTCATAAATATATGAACATCTTTTCTTCTGAAGGGAGAAAGTGGTAACACAACACGAAATTGATAATTCATGACTACAATTTGAAGGACTTCTTAAGTCTAACTAGTGAACACATAACCATTCGAAAAACGAAAAAGAATATCAATATGTTTTTTTTCAGTTCAGAAGAAAATTACTTGAAATATACACATTCTGATACTGATATTCTGCATCATGGACATTGCTTGAAATCAGTGAAATTAATGAACAAAAAATAGTATATTACATACCTAGGGCAGTAATGTAAGAAATGTCTCAGAGCACATGCAATTGTTGACGAGGCGAAGCCGAGGTCAACAAATATGTGCTCTGAGGCTTTGTTACTTATTGCCCGAGGTGTGTATGCTATTTTTCTGCACACTGGGACAGAAGTGAGCTTACGCTCGAGCACAGCGAGGGCCGAAAGTCGCATTTTCGTACCAGTGTACAGAAAAAACAAATTTTGGTTAGTTTTACAGTTTTCTGGCTTCTTAAGGTAGTATCCCAGCGTACAGTCGATAGAAAAGAAAAATAAGGATCTGTAGGTTAATTTCCAATTAATTGCTGATAATTTAGAAAAACGTGCTTCAATTTACCCCAAAAAGTGATTAAATTATTCGAAAGTCATATCTTCAGCTTGTAAATATAATTTTTCTTCATTTCTCGAATGCTTTTCACATTACTAATCTTCCATCACATACATGAGATAGAGGGAGAGAGAGAGAGAAATAGTGAAGACTACCTTTTCATTGAAATTCCTCAATAACTATACGGAGAATGAGATATTTTTTTCTCCTATTATTTAGTTAAAATGCTATTCTCTTCACCAATAGTTTTTAAATAATGGGTCAACCCTGTGGTTTTTTAGTAATTTCAGTATTTCTGCCCGATTGAGGGCGTTTCATTTTCACCACCCCTAATTTCAGTAACTCTAATAATTCATATCTCATAAACTACACAGACAAAAATTATGAAGAAATTCAGTGAAAATATCAAAAAATATCATCTTCAAAGATGATACGGCTTCAAAAACATAAGGAGTTAAATGGGTTCGAGTTCGCTAGGATACTACCTTAAATCAAGGTCAAAATGATTTGTTGTCGATTCATCTTTCTATCTTTCTCGCGTGCGATGTCTTCAATGTATTCAACGCAGTTGCCTCCCTAGCGTCCAATTGAAAAGTTCGGCTCTGAGACGTCACCCTATGTGTTGATGATGTACTACTATAAACCTATAGATATCATGACGTCATCAAAAGAGTCATGCTACCTATCCTGGTTATTTTCGTCACAGTCTCCAAAATCCTCTTCATATGTTCCGGAAATCATTTTGATGATTGTCATCAAAAAATGCAATTCCTGATAAAAGTGATTGATGACAGTCATCAAAGTAACCAAAAGTCACGGAAATGATCACTTCATATCGAAGAATGTCATCAAAATGCTCACTAGCCATATATATATATATATATATATATATATATATATATATATATATATATATATATATATATATATATATATATATATATATATATATATATATATATATATATCAAAGACAACAACTATTTGCTTATTGAATGTCATTTGATTATATTCATACATTTTTATTGCCCTGAATGAGCTCAGCAATTGGATATGAAACAATATATTGTACATTTGAATATAGCTGTGAAATTTGTGAAAATTTTCAGTTACTGTCGCATCGTCAGAAACCGGGCCACCAGAGTATGATTCGGTAGAATTAAAAAATTTAATCAATTTTCAGTCAATATTATCACACTTCAGAAGGAAATTAATGTTTTAAAAGGGATATAAATGATAAATGCAGATTCTGATTCATTTAATTTATTCTATTGAGCCATTGACGCTGTCATATATCAATAGAAATATTTTCACTTGCCGTGAAGATCGAAGCAGGCACATGCTGTACCAGCACAATCCACGTTTCTGCAAGATGGCAGTGCTTCCCTACATTCTGAAACTTTTGTGCACCTTATCCCTAAAAATGAAACGAATTTATAAATAAGTTATATCTTTCCGTTACAATCAATGGAAATTTACCCTCAGTCTCAGCTAAGCCTGCTATGATGATGAAGAGAAAAATCAATTTCAGGAGAACGTGCATTGTGAAACAATATTCTGACACTATTTGCCAAAAGAACTTCTTATTCGACTGAACTATTGGCTGCTTTTATATTCTCGAATGCCGGCAATTATTGTTAATTGCGATGCCCATTATATTTTTTTAAATACGTAAACATATTTTCTCTGGAGAGTGACAGTGTTAAAATAATATGCAATTGATAACGCATATCTATACTTTCAAGGACTAGACAACTCAGCGAACACGTGTCCACATGAAAAATGAGAAAAACACATTATGAGGGCAAAATTGCATGATTGGATTAATTAATTTTTTTTTTTTTATATTAAGCTTTATTGATCCTTATAAAAGGAAAATTAGCAATACATTGAGTTTGATAATTTCATATCCGTGTTAGAGTCTCAAATTACATTGTTTTAGAAAAGTATCGATAGCTTTTATGACAATTGGGTTAATTTCGCAAATCACTGATGCAGTATTCAATGGAAATTGACAGTGTTTTCTTAACTTTTTCAACATTTTATCTCTTTCATTTTCAAATCTCTCACATTGCCATATCACATGATCCACGGTTTCTTCTGGATGTCCACACTCACAAGCTGGATCATTTTTTACACCAATTTTATGAAGTGAGCTAGCCAGGTGGTAATGATTGGCTTTCACTCTGTTGATCCAGACAATCGTTTCTCTAGAGAAGTTGTAATTGGCAAACCATGGTCTGACTGAGTCTTTATGGTAGTTTGCAAAATATATTTTCCCTTTTTCTCGTGCTTGTTCTTTCATTTGTGTGATCGTGTTGACCCTGGCGTCTTTCTTGAAGAGGCCTGTGAGGTCTGTATGTGGCACCCTTTCAATGTCAGGTCTCGGACTTCCTTTAGCTGATTTTGCCAGTTCATCCACTTCGTCATTTTCCACTATGCCTCTGTGGGAAGGTATCCAGAAGAATTTTATTTCCCTTTCTGGATTCCTCTCCGAAGTCTCTCTGTACTTTCCCTTAATTTCCATAACATGTGGGTTGACTTTGATCGAAATTTGTGGGTGACTCAAAGCTGTTAGGACGCTCAGACTATCTGTGAATATGAGGACGTCTTTGTCTGGTATTTGCTCCACTATTCTCATTGCCTCTGCTATAGCTAAACTCTCTGTGGTATACATAGAGGCATGAGGATTAATGCTCTTCTGGACTCTGAGGTTCAGCTGGGGGCAGTAGCACGCTGATCCAACACAATTGGCAGCAGACATTTTACTGCCATCTGTAAATATTGCCACAGTCCGATCTGCTTTTTCTTCAATTAGCCTGGTGACAGTTTCTGGTTTCCCACCTTTTTCAATGGACTTTCCAAGAGTGATGTCCAAGGGGATTGAAGTTATGATGTCTTGGTATTCATTAGTATATATGTTGAAGTGGTCTTCTCGTTGAATCTGTTCAACAAACGGTCTCATCTCTCTTGCACATTGAAATAGTAGTCGATTTTGCCTTTTTCTTAACTGTGGATTATTTTGAATGAATTGTTTCAGTGTTTTATGAAACAGAAGAGATTCATTGCCCAGGACCTTTGCATAGAAGTTTTTCAGTAAGTATTTCGCTCTTTCTCTAACTGTTGACATCTTGCTTTCGGCTGTTACTATATTCGTGGGTGTACTTCTTCGGTATTCACATGAGAGTCTAATAGCCTCCAGTTGAATCTTTTCTAATCTGTAACTAAGTTTTTTGTAGTTGGGAAGTATATTCCTAAACCGTAATCCATGATTGATCTTATATAACTTTTGTACAGTGTTAACAGAGTGTATGGGTCACACTCCCACCAAGTACCTCTCAAGAATTTGATTATGTTCAATGCCTTTGTAGTTCGCTTTTCAATCTCATCAATTTGCTGTTTGAAGGACAGTTGGTAGTCAAAAATTATACCCAAAAATCGTGCAAAGTGAATTGATTTAACGACTCGATTCTCTATTCTTATTTCGGTGGCTCCTGGTTTTAATTTTTTGGTATTGAAGTGTATAATTTTCGTTTTTTGAGGGGATATTTCAAGCCCTAATGCCTTGAGTTCTTTGACCACAATTTCCAGAGTTTCTTCCATTGCTGAGATACATTTATTGGCGTCTTTGTTACTGCAATAAAAGCCGGTGTCATCGGTAAATTGAGAGACCTTCATTTTTTCAGGAACTTTCAAAGTAATATACATGACATATAGATTAAATAGTAGAGGACTAAGAACCCCACCCTGTGGTACTCCTGTGTGAGCGTATCTGATCCCATCTATGTCTGATGTGAAGATTTGTCGCTCGGTTGTCATGAATTTTACGAATTTTACTACTTCTTCGGGGCATTTCAACTCTGCTGAACTTTTCAGTAGAATGTCACAGTTCAGATTGTCGAATGCACCCTTGATGTCTAAGAAAGCTGCTAGGGTATCCTCTTGTTTCGAAAAGCCCTCACTTATGTGCATAGTTAGATTGGCCAGATTATTTTGACATGAACTTCCTTTTCTGAACCCTGTTTGGGTGTTGTTTATCGCCCCTGTGTGCTCGTATACCAATCCATTCGATTTTTAACCATTGTTTCTAGCAGTTTGTTTACACAAGACGTTAGAGAAATTGGTCTTACGCTTTCTCCATCTTGCTTGGGGATGAAGTGTACAAAATGTTGCTTCCATTCAACTGGATATTCACCCGAACTGAAGATTTCGTTGAAAATGTCAACCAGAATGAGTCTATGTCTATTTGGTAGTTTTTTGAGAATTACATAATCAATTCCATCGATTCCAAGGGAACTTTTTGTATTTCTTGATTCAAGAGCCACGTTAAATTCTGTAAAATCGAAGTTGCCTGCCAAAAACTCATTTTGTTGGCATTGACGTATCCATTCGGGATTAGTGGGTACGAATGGGGGACAAATTTTTTGCATAGCCGCTTCGATCTTACCTGTCCATTGTAGATTCTCTTTCTTATTCGGATTGGAGATTTTCACCCATTTGTTTTTGAAAATTCTGTATTTCTCCCATACATATTTCATACTAACTTTGCAATTGAGACTTGCCACAAATTCCCTCCAGTATTCGTTTTTTTTTCTTAAAAGTTTTCCTAGCCACTGCCACTAATCTCTTGTATTCTATGAGGTCTTTCAATTCCAAGGTGAATTGCCATTTCTTAAAGGCTGCTCTCCGTAGTCTTTTTATTTTATTACACTCAAAATCCCACCAGCTGACTGGATTTGAGTTTGTGGTTGAGTTTCGTGTCTGCGATTTGTTTTTGTTGATGTTGCTGTTATAGTTTTTTTTTTCTGTGCGGAGTGTTTCTTTCGATGGCTTCTCTGATTGATTCGATGAATATGTGGTATTTTTGCGTAGGTGGGGCTGCATTGTATTTATTACTATAGAAATTTCCGGCAAATTTATCTTCTAAGTGTTGAATAACTTTTTCCCAATCTGTTTCCGTTGTATATAATCTAAAAACCTTTTCTCGTATAAATTTCTGCCAACTTGAACAGAGAAGTAGAGGGAAAAGTGGTCCGAGCCCAACAGTTCCTCCCCCATCTTGAAATTAATTCTTCCCGCAATTTCTATTGTTGAAAATAGTAAATCGATATTCGATTTAGATTGCGAGTGTAAGTCAAGATGAGAGTAGGTATTGTAGTTGTGAAGATGAAGATCGTGCATTTCCACGGCTTTGAGTAGTCTCGCTCCATTGGCCATAGTTGTTCTACAGTTCCAGGCAGTGTTATGCGAATTGAAGTCACCGAGGAAGATGGTGTTGTCCCCAATATCTACATTGGATACTATCCTCTGCCAACTTTCTTGTGTGAGGGTGAATCCTGGTGGACGGTAGCATACAACAAGCGTAATTTCGGGTTGCACATTGGTAATTTTCAGAGCACACATTTCTACCCTCTCATCTGGAATGTCTAAGTGTTAAATTTCTTTATACGCTAAGTTTTTTCGTAAAAATACTGCTATTCCACCAGCTGAGGCATTAGGGCAGTCTTTTCTGAATGTGTTGAATCCTGTAAACTGATACTCATGATCTTGAACCTTTGCGGAATTCAGTCTTGACTCGAGACAGATGAATATGTCCAGATCTTTGAGGATTTATGGAATTTCATCTTTGATTCTCTTGCAGCAGCGAGCATTCCATAGTAAAATCCTAAGGTCATTATTTGCATTTCTAGTTCGGTTATCAGTCATTTTTTTTTTTCAATTGTTCCTGACCAGGAAAGGAAAATCAATTGTGAGTAGAGTAGATGGGAGGATAGATTAGTGTCTGAATACGACAGTAATGTGGCTTTTGATTTTAACTTTGTTTATAGTGTTGTGTCTTCTGACACATCATTTAGGGATATCAGTGTCTTATTGTCATCTTCTACCTTCTCTTTTATTTTTCTGATCAGACGTGTACATCCACTCTTAGTACCGGATGTTGGGAGTGAGAGATATATATCGTCCATCATTTCAATTAAACCAGGTAAATTATGAGTATACGTAGGAATAATGTCCATAATATTGGGTATACCTTTCGTTACATCAAATAGTTCTCGAATTTGTTCGAATTTAAGCGGGTAAACCTTGGTTGATTCCTCAATCAGTTTCTGTGTTGCTTCCCAATTCTGCGTTGTTTCGGATTCTACGTTGCTTGTTTTTATTTTTTTTTTCCTTTGACCTGTCTTCAATTTAGTAGTAGTTTAGTTCTTAGCACTACATTGACTACTCACCGATTCATCATCAGAGCCTGCGTCTGTGGGTTCAGAGTCCCCCATCATTGAATTGCAGCTATTCGAATCCGTAGGTGTATGAGCTCTCTTGCCCAGAACTCCTACGAATTTAATCAGGAGTGAGGGAAAATCGTCTTTGGGAAATTTGTCCGTTGATGTAGTGGGGGTGATCATGAGGTTGTCCGTCTTCGATGCAGTAGTGGGGGCCTGAGGTGCCTTCTCGGAGCACTCAAATGCCTCTCCCTCTCCTGCTACTTCCTGTGCTAAATTCTCCTTGCAGTCCCTCGCCATGTGTCCTTCTTTTTTACACAAGAAACATGTAATTTTATCTGACGTTGAGTACAAAAAATATGTAATTCCTTCAATCGTGATTTGGCAGACTCCGGAGACCTTTCCTTCGTCCTCTAACGTGATGTAGACCTGCCTCCTAAAACTACCAATGTAGGCAAATAGTGGATCCGAAGCACATGCTTTCAAATTTGTTATTTCAGATTTTAACTTAATGCCACGTTTTTTAAATTCATCCTCAATAACTGCGTTTGGGATCTCTGGTCTCACGTTTGAGATAATAATTCGTTTGTTTTCTGTTGTCAGGGGTCTAATGAATAGCTTTTGTCCTTTGACTGTTATTGATTTTTCCTGATATATGAGATCATCTACCGTTTGTTTACTATCCAAATAGCAACAGACACGATTCTTGGAAATTCTTGAAATGAATTGCATACGTTTTGGGTCCATAATTTTTGCTAGTTCTCTCAAATAGTCAATATTCTCAGTTTCTAGGACGAAGTCCATCAGAATAGCATCTTCTCTTTTTAATGATGTAAGGATATTGGAGTACGAGGGGGTTGCTTGAGCGATGTAGTTATTCATGATGCACTTTTTTGTGGTATATATCTTTGCTAACAAAGATCTATATCAGTGCACGTGGATTTGCACAGACTTTTTAAACTTTTACTAACTCAAATGAGCTATTTTTACCATATAACAACTCGTTTTGGAATCACAATTTAACTTATAACAGAATCATCCGCGAGCGGAGCGGAACGCGCTGTTTGTAAACACGTCTATACCCAACGAAGGTTCAATTGAGACTTGATTAATTAAATAACTATTCATTTTTACCTGTTCATTCATAGTTTCATGGGACTGTTGGGAAAAACTCATTCTGATAAATTACAATAAACTTTTCATGTAATGACGAAAAATTGAATATAGTGAATCCGAATAGAAAATACTTAGTATTTTTGGGGGATCCAAGAGGTTTCGGGACGACGTTTGCGAGGGGCAATTTACCAGGGCAATAAAATGACTTTTCTTTTTCCCCATTTTTTCAAAATAAAATTTTTGTTCTTACCGGTACACGTGTTCCTGAAGGAGTTGTAGAGGCGCTATTGTCCTCTGTATACAACAGGGACTTTTCGTTTTCTTCCAAAAATGATGAGCATTTCCGATTCATTTTCGGGTTGACCGTCTAAGTGAACAGTCCTGAAGTGAAAATTATAAGCAATAAGGTGCGAAGACGTGTGCTGTGACTGTTTTTTTCTGTCTCTTTGAAGATCAACAAAGCGGGTAAGCGGAAATTCATCTATCTCTTTCTAAAATTCATAAAATAAATTTTAATTTATAATATTTCCCTAATTTCATGGGAAAACTCCAACTATTATTAGATTTCTCTTTAATTTTGGTTTCCCACCCAGTAGTTTTCATAAAGTTTAAATATTTTTTTGAATTGTTGTGAAGGGGGGTGAAGGGTTATTCATACACTTATCAATATCTATAACCTGTCCCATGACCCTCCTCAAAATCCCAGGCCCTCGGATTTGAGATTCGATGATTACAATTTTTTTTTTAATCACGATTTTTGTCCCGTACTTTTAACTAAATTTTGATACTTTTGTGAATTTTTTTTTAATGCAGCGAAGGGCTGTTAGTATTTTTCCCGATATCTATAGCCTATCTCGCAATTTTCTTATTCACAGTCTCTTGGGAAAATTGTAATTTTTTACATAGAAATTTTCAACGATAATTTTTTAGTTCAATTTCTTGGAAATACGGTAGAGGGCTGGGAGTTATTTTTCTGAAATTTTGCAGACTATCTCGTGACTCTGCCCAAAATCCTAACGCCCCATATTCTATGTCTAATAATTAGACTTTTTTCTAAATGGTGTTTTTCCTCCGGAATTTTCCCTATTTTTGATTTTTTTTTAAATTTTCCAAAGTGCAGCGGAGAATCGATAATATTTTTTCCCCGATATCTACAGTCTGTCTCGCAGCCCTCTGCAAAATCTGAACCGCCCCCCCCCCCCTCGGCATTCTGCTTCTAAGCCTAGATTGGTCGACATGCGCGTACTAACAACTCTGGTCGGGTGATGAGGGACTCGCTGCCGTGTCATTTTGGCTGCAACGGTATCAAGTCCCCTCTATACTACTCGAGCGTATTTAGCCTATTTTCGGTAACGTCGCTTCGTCGGATAATTCCATTTAGCACACTGTACATTCAGAATGGATCACTTTGTTCAATGAGAAATTAGAACATTCATCAAATTTGGCCTTCATAGTTATTTTGCAATAATGAGAATCTTTTCAATTATACAATCGTATACAATGTATACGGTTCCCATAAATTGATCGATAATTAGTTAATAATTATTATAAATTATCTGAGCTCAACCAAGGCTCGTTCTCCTGTGATTTAAATGTAATCAATTTCAACGAACCAGTTTCATTTATGTTAACGAAAATTTTTTATTGTTACAGGCCACTCCCTATTCGGAAGATTTGCGTCAATGTACAGGGTGTACCGGAAGTACAGGTACTCCCGGGAATCCTGGGTAAAGGGGTTCATTTGAAGCAGAAAAGTCCTCTTCCACTTTTCTCTCCAATGAACCCCTGTGGAGATATGAAGGTGGAAAGGTGGGCCAATGAGAGCCCACCGATAGACGGCCGCCCATCCGTGAGAAATTCACGGATGTGTTGGTGCGTCCCCACTCCGCGGTAACCGATCCCCTCCACAACCACCGAGTCTCCCGCTCTCAGTAACGTGGAAGGGATCGGCGATCGTCAGCTGTCGCCTGTCAGCTGAGAAGATGTAAATATTCAAATGGAAGGGGAGGGAGGGGAGGAATATTCTGAAAAGAACAAAATTAGGATTTCTCCATTTTTTTTTCTTCAAATTAATTTTTTCGCTTTTTTTCATTTTTTTGATCGTTCAAGAATGATCAAAAAAATGAAAAAAAATGAAAATATTTATTAAATCAAGAAAATGGAGAAATCCTGATTTTACGGGAGTTTTTCGAGGCGTCACGTGACCTTGACGCCTCGAAAAACGGAGCACCAGTTTCTCCTGGGGGGCAGAGGGGCATTTTTATCACTCAAAGTGTCTCTGTACTTGGTACAGAGACTCTTTGAGCCACAAAAAAACCCCTTCCACCTCCAAAAGAGAGGGGAAAGGCTCCGAGATGAAAAAAAATCAGGATTTTTCCAATTTCTTTTTTTGTTAATTAATTTTTTCACTTTTTCCCATCTTTTTGATCGTTCAAAAATGACCAAAAAATGGAAAAAAATGAAAATATTTATTAAATCAAGAAAATGGGGAAATCCTGATTTTACGGGAGTTTTTCGAGGCGTCAGGTGACCTTGACGCCTCGAAAAACGGAGCACCAGTCTCTCCTGGGGGGCAAAGGGGCATTTTGATCACTCAAAGTGTCTCTGTACTTGGTACAGAGACTCTTTGAGCCACAAGAAAACCCCTTCCACCTCCAAAAGAGAGGGGAAAGGCTCTGAGATGAAAAAAAATCAGGATTTTTCCAATTTCTTTTTTTTTTTATTAATTTTTTCATTTTTTCCCATCTTTTTGATCGTTCAAGAATGATCAAAAAAATGGAAAAAAATTAAAATATTTATTAAATTAAAAAAATGGAGAAATCCTGATTTTACGGGAGTTTTTCGAGGCGTCAGGTGACCTTGACGCCTCGAAGAACGGAGCACCAGTCTCTCCTGGGGGGCAAAGGGGCATTTTTATCACTCAAAGTGTCTCTGTACTTGGTACAGAGACTCTTTGAGCCACGAAAAAACCCCTTCCACCTCCAAAAGAGAGGGGAAAGGCTCCGAGATGAAAAAAAATCAGGATTTTTCCAATTTATTTTTTTTTTTATTAATTTTTTCACTTTTTCCCATCTTTTTGATCGTTCAAAAATGACCAAAAAATGAAAAAAAATGGAAATATTCATTAAATCAAGAAAATGGAGAAATCCCGATTTTACGGGAGTTTTTCGAGGCGTCAGGTGACCTTGACGCCTCGAAAAACGGAGCACCAGTTTCTCCTGGGGGCCACAGGGGCATTTTTATCACTCAAAGTGTCTCTGTACTTGGTACAGAGACTCTTTGAGCCCCAAAAAAACTCCTCCTCCCTCCGGGGAGGAGAGAGAGAGAGAGAGAAATGGGAGAACTGAAAGAGAAATGAATAAATAAATTATAACTAAAGGAAGATGAGGAAAAAAATTGAAAAAATCGTAAAACTCTGGAATTCTTCGATCCAGGGTCCAGAATTTTTTAACTTTTTCTTCTCTTTTTTTTCCTTCCAATTTTACGTTTCCGCATTTCTCTCTCTTCAGTATCAATGGACAATTGTGATTTTCGTCTTTTCTCCAGCATTTGTTTTTCTAACAGTTACTCGTATCTTCCCACGATCCCCCCCCCCCCTCCGTTTCCCAAAGACAAGACGAAGATCGTTTTTTGTTTCTCCATTCCCCTTTCTCGTCGGTTCCCCCTCCTCCTAACTACTAACATACAATTGATGGGTGTCATTTCCTCAGTTCCATCGAATCCTCCCAGTTATTCGCACGTGTTTTCCGTGAAGTGAAAATCATTCTTACGGCAGAAGAGTACCGTGATATGCATTTCATGTATGGGAGAGCTGATGGGAATGCAAATCTTGCTGCTCATTTGTATCAAGAAGCTTTCCCAAATCGCCTTGAGCATCCTGGTCCTCGTGCCTTCATAAATCTCCATCGTCGTCTTGGTGAGGGACACGTACTCCCGCGGCGAGGAGAAGGACGCCCCGTTGCTCAAAACCGCATCGACTTGGAGGAGGAAGTCCTTGATGCCATAGAGCAGGATCCTACCACCAGCACCAGACGGATTGCTCTTCAGCTCGGAACGAGTCACACTCAGGTGCATCGCATTCTCCGGAATGAAAATCTACATGCGTTTCATTACACCCCCGTCCAGGAGCTGCTACCGAGGGATTATCCGGCGAGGCTCAATTTCTGTCGGTTCTTGATTGAACAGAATCGTCAAGATCCCCATTTCATTTTTAATGTGTGCTGGACCGACGAGTATGCTTTCACCAGGGAAGGACTATTCAATGTCCATAATGAACATTATTGGGCAGTTGATAATCCTCACCTGGTGAAAGCCACGAATTTCCAATATCAGTGGAGGCGATTGAACGTGTGGAGTGCTATTTTGGGGGATGATGTGCACATCCAACTGGCTCCTGATCCACTTGAAGTAAGTAGTCCAAAAATTTTAATTACTGCCTCGAAAATTACAAATTTATTTATGATTCTCCTATCCTGATAATCCAAAAGCTCCATATCCCCAGACACAAACATTCAGAGATAACTTCCTTAATATTCCCTCGATATTTCCTCCACCATTTTTCTAGGGAAATACGTACCGGGCTTTTTTGGCCGAGAATCTTCCGGACATTGTTGGTGATGGACCAGGAGATAGGGAGGTCTGGTTTCAGCAAGATGGCGCCCCAGCACATACATCCTTGACTGCTCGTGAATATTTAAACAATACATTTCCGGAGCAGTGGATAGGAAAATACGGACCAGTACCATGGCCTCCACGGTAAGATCAATCAAAATGATGCAATCATATCAGAGCTAACTCTTGCTTCTTCTCTTTCAGATCACCTGATTTGAGTCCTCTGGATTTCTTCCTCTGGGGGCACTTGAAGCAGAAGATTTTTGAAACGACTGTCCCTGACGAATTGACAATGATTGCCAGACTGCATGCCACGGTGCAGCTCATCACGCCACAGATGCTGCAAGCTGTGAGGTTGAGCTTATTGGTGCGGGCTGAAAAATGCATAGAAGCTGGAGGAGGACACTTTGAACAGTTATTATAATCACAATTTTTTTTTTTTTTTTTATTATTTTAATGAAAATCGACTGCTTTTGTCTCCCTAACTGGAAACTTTTTCCTTACAACAATGTTAATAACTTTTTTTTTTCATTAATCACTCGATTCCCACATTTTCATGACTTTGCTTTCAATACTAATTGACTCTTTTCTTTAATATTTCTCCGTTTAACTAATGAAAGACCTGCATGTGAAAAAGAATGAATTATCGATAAACAATATACACTTACCTTCTGAATGCATGATTACGTATTTATTTCTACTTTCATTTTTCCATTTCGCTCTCTCTCGAGCATCAATTGTCCATTGGTGCTGAAAAGGAGAAATTTTCCTTGGCATTAATTTTTTCATTTGGATCATCATTTTAATCAATTTAAAATTGATTGAAATGATGAAAAAAATTGAAAATTTTAATCTGGAAAAAAATGATTGCAAGGAATTCTTATTTCTGGGCAGTTTTTCGAGAAGTCAAGTGACCTTGATGCCTCCAGAAACGGAGCACCATTCTTTCCTGGGGGGAAGGGGTAATTTCATCACTGAGAGTGTCTTTGTACTTGGTACACAGACATTGAGTGATGAAAATACCCTTTCCCCCAGGAAAGAATGGTGCTCCATTTTTCAAGGCGTCAAGGTCACCTGACGCCTCGAAAAACTCCCGTAAAATCAGGATTTTTCCATTTTTTTAATTTAATAAATATTTTCATTTTTTTTCATTTTTTTGGTCATTCTTGAACGATCAAAAAGATGGGAAAAAGTGAAAAAATTAATTAAAAAAAAAAGAAATTGGAAAAATCCTGATTTTTTTTCATCTCGGAGCCTTTCCCCTCTCTTTTGGAGGTGGAAGGGGTTTTTTTGTGGCTCAAAGAGTCTCTGTACCAAGTACAGAGACACTTTGAGTGATAAAAATGCCCCTTTGCTCCCCAGGAGAGACTGGTGCTCCGTTTTTCGAGGCGTCAAGGTCACGTGACGCCTCGAAAAACTCCCGTAAAATCAGGATTTCCCCATTTTCTTAATTTAATAAATATTTTCATTTTTTTCCATTTTTTTGGTCATTTGCGAACGATCAAAAAGATGGGAAAAACTGAGAAAATTAATAAAAAAAAAAAAAATTGGAAAAATCCTGAGTTTTTTTCATCTCGGAGCCTTTCCCCTCTCTTTTGGAGGTGGAAGGGATTTTTTTGTGGCTCAAAGAGTCTCTGTACCAAGTACAGAGACACTTTGAGTGATAAAAATGCCCCTGTGCCCCCCAGGAGAAACTGGTGCTCCGTTTTTCGAGGCGTCAAGGTCACGTGACGCCTCGAAAAACTCCCGTAAAATCAGGATTTCTCCATTTTCTTGATTTAATAAATATTTTCATTTTTTCCCATTTTTTTGGTCATTTTTGAACGATCAAAAAGATGGGAAAAAGTGAAAAAATTAATTAAAAAAAAAAGAAATTGGAAAAATCCTGATTTTTTTTCATCTCGGAGCCTTTCCCCTCTCTTTTGGAGGTGGAAAGGGTTTTTTTGTGGCTCAAAGAGTCTCTGTACCAAGTACAGAGACACTTTGAGTGATAAAAATGCCCCTGTGCCCCCCAGGAGAGACTAGTGCTCCGTTTTTCGAGGCGTCAAGGTCACGTGACGCCTCGAAAAACTGTCGAAAAATCAGGATTTACCTCAATTATTTTTCTCTAATGAATATTTTCATTTTTTTCCATTTTTTTGGTCATTCTTAAACGATCAAAAAATTGAAAAAAAAGTGAAAAAATTCATTTGAAGAAAAAAAATTGGAGAAATCCCCATTTTTCTCCCTCAGGACATCTCTCCCCGCTCCCCCGGAGGTGGAAGGGGTTTTCTTGTGGCTCAAAGAGTCTCTGTACCAAGTACAGAGACACTTTGAGTGATAAAAATGCCCCTTTGCCCCCTAGGAGAGACTGGTGCTCCGTTTTTCGAGACGTCAAGGTCACGTGACGCCTCGAAAAACTGTCGAAAAATCAGGATTTCCCCATTTTCTTAATTTAATAAATATTTTCATTTTTTCCCATTTTTTTGGTCATTTGCGAACGATCAAAAAGATGGGAAAAAGTGAAAAAATTAATTAAAAAAAAAAGAAATTGGAAAAATCCTGAATTTTTTTCATCTCGGAGCCTTTCTCCTCTCTTTTGGAGGTGGAAGGGGTTTTTCTGTGGCTCAAAGAGTCTCTGTACCAAGTACAGAGACACTTTGAGTGATGAAAATGCCCCTGTGCCCCCCAGGAGAAACTGGTGCTCCATTTTTCGAGGCGTCAAGGTCACGTGACGCCTCGAAAAACTCCCGTAAAATCAGGATTTCCCCATTTTCTTAATTTAATAAATTTTTCTTTTTTTTCCATTTTTTTGGTCATTTTTGAACGATCAAAAAGATGGGAAAAAGTGAAAAAATTAATTAAAAAAAAAAGAAATTGGAAAAATCCTGATTTTTTTTCATCTCGGAGCCTTTCCCCTCTCTTTTGGAGGTGGAAGGGGTTTTTTTGTGGCTCAAAGAGTCTCTGTACCAAGTACAGAGACACTTTGAGTGATAAAAATGCCCCTGTGCCCCCCAGGAGAGACTAGTGCTCCGTTTTTCGAGGCGTCAAGGTGACGTGACGCCTCGAAAAACTCCCGTAAAATCAGGATTTCTCCATTTTTTTAATTCAATAAATATTTTCATTTTTTTTCATTTTTTTGATCATTCTTGAACGATCAAAAAAATGAAAAAAAGCGAAAAAATTAATTTGAAGAAAAAAAAATGGAGAAATCCTAACTTTGTTCTTTTCAGAATATTCCTCCCCTCCCTCCCCTTCCATTTGAATATTTACATCTTCTCAGCTGACAGGCGACAGCTGACGATCGCCGATCCCTTCCACGTTACTGAGAGCGGGAGACTCGGTGGTTGTGGAGGGGATCGGTTACCGCAGAGTGGGGACGCACCAACACATCCGTGAATTTCTCACGGATGGGCGGCCGTCTATCGGTGGGCTCTCATTGGCCCACCTTTCCACCCTCATATCTCCGCAGGGGTTCATCGGAGAGAAAAGTGGAAGAGGACTTTTCTGCTCCAAATGAACCCCTTTACCCAGGATTCCCGGGAGTACCTGTGCTTCCGGTACACCCTGTATAATGTCAAATCATGACAGATTATGTCATCTTCTAAGCATCATAATATGTGATATAATGCTATGTGCATGAGTGAAATTGGTAGTTCTGAAAGCGCCGCTAGAGCGCGCATCATAGAAAACTAGTCCGCAAGTCCACTATCATTTTAGAAGTGATAAGTTCAAACCAGCGAGCAAGTTTTCTGTGACTAAATCACTGCATTTTTGATACTATCCGTGTGGGTGCTTCCCATGCGGCTTAAAAGATTCATACCCGCTGATAGCCTCCCTAGTGGAGTGTTTAATTATGATACAATTTTCTAAGGGAGCGATTAATAAAATATGATGATGTCCCAATTGATGGTGAAACATTTTCATATTTTGACAACCAAAGTCAATACACCACAGTAAAATTATTTTACCAATTGATATACAAAAAAAAACATCAAAGTATGATATTTTATGAAAGATTCTGCAAAAATATTTCAGATTATGACATTTTTTGACAAATTTGCCATCTCTATTTACACCCGAATGATGACAGATCATGGCAGATTCTTCGATAATTTGTCGAACTATGACATTTTTTTCTGAATAAATATGACGAAATCTGACCTGCTTGTTCCAATTTACGGATAGAAATCGTCAATTTTTGATGGAAAGTGTCAAATATGATCGATATATGTCCGATTCTGACCGACTTCTGACGAAATCTGACGTAAATTGTCAGCCAGTTTTGATGTATTTCTACAGAATTCTGCAGCGTCTGTCATTTTTCTACAGAATCTGACGACTCGATTTGCACGAGGGTTAGCATAGAAACATGAGAAAAAGCAAGTTATATCTTCAACCTTGAATTATCTGCAATTTTGAATTAGGCTGAGTTTGGGCAAGGCTAAACTCGAGTTAGCTAACTTGACTATGAAGTTGAAGCTCAAGATTTCAATGGAATATGACTCAAGATGCTCCAAAAAGTAGAAATATGACAATAAAAAAGAATTTTGTTACTCATAGCAAACGAGGGGATTCTCATCATCTTCAGAACATTCAAAAAGATAAAATATTCAACAAAAAGAACATGAATTGACGTGATTAATATGAATAAGATCAGTGATGGTAGATTTGAAATTAAAAAATTCATTCGGAAGCTTTCTGCCAATTGCATTGGCAGAATATTAGATGTAAGATTCTCAAATTACGCACAAGTAATGAGGCTCCTGCTTGTTTCTTGGAGAACTTCACTCTCAATAGAATCTCGATTCATTTTTGCACCTGGGTCCACTTTCCCGCAGTCTTCTCACTTATTTTCTTTTCTTGGAACCTAGATACATTATGAACAAACGTTCTAAAAATCTAATGTCAGTTTGTAGATATTGAATTGAATTAATTTTATGTTTCTCTAACTTTCAATCACGCGCTATGCACGTGGTGTCGTGACGCTCCTCAGTTTACGGCGTTTGCTTGAGTGACACTATTTTGAATTTCCCACCGTTGAAAAAAAGGAAGCTGCAAGCCACTGCGGCAAAAAGCAACTTGAACATGTTAACCTCATTGAAATGAAACTTTATAATATAGAAAAAAGTATTGTTGGGACCTATATTTTTATAGTTAACTAGTTATTCGAATCATCGGAGACATTTATCTGGTTTAAAGCCATTATTCGCACCAATCTATTACATTAATTGCACAATTCGTATTTAGTATCGATGAATACTTTGACGCTGCGCTTTCAGCGAAAAAGCTCAAATTGTTCAGCTTTGAGATGGGCAATGACGGTCATTTTTTCACCGACGTCATATGACCAAAGAATGACCGTCTTGTGACGGTCACATGACGTCACAAAATTTTTAATGGAAAATGACGGTCACAATTAAATTTATGCTTGTCAAGGAATGGAAAATAAATGAGATGGTAAAATACATCAAAAAAAAAAAAAAAAAAAAAAATAAGTTTCTTTTGGACCTATACAAGGACCTATACACCCTCATTCCTCACGTCATTCCTTCGCTACCCATCCTGTAGCTTCTCACGTCAAAATAAGTTTCTTTTGGACCTATACAAGGACCTATACACCCTCATTCCTCACGTCATTCCTTCGCTACCCATCCTGTAGCTTCTCACGTCAAAATAAGTTTCTTTTGGACCTATACAAGGACCTATACACCCTCATTCCTCACGTCATTCCTTCGCTACCCATCCTGTAGCTTCTCACGTCAAAATAAGTTTCTTTTGGACCTATACAAGGACCTATACACCCTCATTCCTCACGTCAATATATAGTAGATAACATTATAATAATTGTATTTATATAGATGTAAAATGACCGTCATTAAATTTCTTCAATTTGTGACGGTCATTTTTTTCAGTCAATTTTGAAAATCAGTAACTATTCAATACATTTGATTGCAATATAAATTTTTTATCCTTTAATTCAAACGGGTTTCAATTGAGTCTTTCATTTCTAAATTTATTTACTTTTGTCAAGGAATGAAAAATGATTGATGGTAAAACATCTATATAGCTGTAAAATGACCGTCATCAAATTTCTTCAATTTGTGGCGGTCATAATTTATTTTCCTCTTATGACCGTCATTCAGTGCAATTTTGTGACCGAATTCTGTCACGGTCACAACTATTCCGTGACGTGACATGACATGACCGTCATATGACCGTTTTGTGACGCGTCATGTGACGGCCGCTCATCTCTAGTCCAAGGTTGCTACATACCCAGGTTAGGACAACCTATGTCCCTGTATAAAATTTTGTCGCCGGTCGGATTGTCGCTAGCGTTGACAATCAGCCTGAAGGAAACAAAAGAGCGCGCAAGAAACGACCGAAATTGAATCTATTTTATTTTGATTAATTAATCCTTTTTTTTAATTGAAAGTAATTCTTGAACGAAAACTTATATATTGATGTAAATTTGTGAATAAAGATGTTTATATTAACAAATAAACAATAATTTTTCTTTATTTCTATTCTCCCTGTCACCTTTTCTAATTATTCGTTGAACAATGATTATTACCGCGCGAATCAATTCATTAATCTATATATTGTAAAGATGCGCGCGGCGATAGTTGTTATTGGAGAATTGTGCCAATTGTAACGTGCTTTATCCAGTGACTCTGTGCAAAAAAAATATTAAATTAATCAAAATTATCAATAATTTGGGGTAAAATGCCTCATTGTGCAACATTAAATTGTTGTAATTCAACGGGGAAGGGTTTTCGGGTTCATTCTTTTCCAATTGATGTTAATCGCAGGCGATTATGGGGTCAATTGACAGGAAGGGATTTTTCAACTTTTGAGGGAGGAATCCCAACAATAAATATGAAATTGTGTGAGGTAAGTGAATAAATTCTTGTTTATTAATAAATAGTGAATCTTGTGACAATTATTAAATGCTTAGAGAGGGGGTTATTTGCACTCGATTGGGCCATGGTCTTTTGAGAGGCTCAGAATGAATACAGACAATTAATCCAGGTACTGATTTATTTTTATTATTTTATGCATTATTACAGGCTCATTTCACTGCTGATCAATATATTCAGGGTGCTCGAGGTGTCCTGAAATTGAAAGCAGATGCAATTCCAACCATCTTCAATAATTTAGGGATGGGTGGGGATGAAGATGCTGGACTTGCAGCTGGTGAAGATGCAGTGGATGGAGGAGTTCTTGGGGGTGCAGTCGATGGAGATCCAGTGGATCCAGAAGATACTGGACTGGCAACCAATGAAGATGCAGTGGATGCTGCAAATGATGAAGAAGATATAGACATCGAAGCTGATCAATGGATGGATTGGGAACAGGTGTCATCAAATGAAGAAGAAGATGGTGTCAATCGAATTCCTCTTCATGAATGTCAACCACAGTGCCAAATTCCTCATCATGCTGTCCTGGAACGTTTCTTGGAAGAAGCTCACGACCAGATAGAACGTCTCTAGAATAGGATTAATGAACTGAGGGATCGAAATCATGCACTGAATCGACAGGTATGTCTTACAAGTAGTATAAACTCAGTTTTGGTCATCCCTCACTTTTGGGATCGAATTTGAAAACCATACGAGGGGGAAAACGCGTACACTTATCCTCTGAAAAGACTCTTTGTTTTCTTGTTTTTTTAAGGACTTTCTCCAAGCTTTATAATTAATATCATATGAAATATGAACTCTCTAAATCAATTTTTTTTAAAATATAATATCAAAGAATCGTAATGCACTTTTTTTATTATCGACCTAGCGAGATAAACAGAAATTTCTCAACTTTCCATTTCCTTCCATGTAAAAAGGTGAATTTGAATGATGATTCTACATAATATTCAATTGGGAATTTTTTATGGATAATTAATGCGAATTATTTATCTCAAAAAACGAACTCGCTCGGAACATTTCACATTTTCAATAATAATTGATGCTTAAAAATAACATTGAATGGTGGATAAAAATATGCAATGCGATTTGTTCTTTATCGATACGTATGCTACATAATAGATTGAAAAAATTTAATAATCATTTTATTTTTAATTAATGATGACGAGAATGGAAAAAGTCATGCGTAATTAATTACTCGGAGAAGCTGTAGAGACGATTTGATGATCATGAGAGATTTTCGGAGGTAATTATCAAAATGAGAAAGCTTCTTAGTCTGTTCTGACGGCATATCCAGTGCTTAAGTAATAAAATACGAGTTAAGTCAGACATTCCTGTTCTTTTTTACGTAGCTCCGTGTTGCTCAGGCAAGGAACAATACCCAACAGGGAAATATTGGTCGATTCCTGACTGATGATCAAATTCGACGACTGGGAGTGGCAGGTAAAGGAACTGGCTTCAAGTGGACAGATAAAACTATTAAAGAAGCCATTCAGATGAGGATAATGACTGGTTTAAAAGGCTATAAATATTTGAGGGATATTATTGGCTATCCTCTACCCTCGTAGCGTACCCTCTGTCGTCGCCTTGAATCTTGCGAATTCCAAGAAGGATCCAACAACGAATTGTTTTCTTTCCTTGGAATGAAGATTCGCGGTGAGGAAGAAATCAATCGGTAAGTAAATAATTTACACATGCTAATTCAGGGATGGGGATTTTATCTTTCAAGTTCGTTTTCAAACTCGTTTACTGCTTCTAGAAACTGTTACGAGTTGGAAACTTCGCGAGAAAAATGGGCAAATTTGAAAATGGTAATGCTGAATTACCTGACAAGCCTGCAGAATTATTGGAATTGATAAATAAGTGTGGTAACTATTGAAAATTTAATACTGGCAATTTGGAAAAATTGAAAAAATTGGAGGATGTAAACGACTCATTGGAAATCGAAATTTCATCGTAGTGGAAGAAAACTCAGAAATTCAGAAAGAAAAAATTCTTCATTAATTGAGAATAACCAAGATTTTGAAAAATCTATGAATTCATTGAGATTCCAATTCCAATTGTCAGAAAAATTCGAGATTTTTCCCTGATATCAAATTTTTTTGAATTAGAATTTTCGAATCTCAATGAATGTATCGATTTTTCAAAATCTCGGTTATTCATCATCTATCATGATATTGTATAAGAGAAGGATTAGTTTACACATCTTTTTTTTTTCAATTGCAATTCTTCATATAAAAAAAAGCAGGTACCGACTATAAGTGTAAATGTGCCCTTTTTTTGCATCTATTCTTCAGACTATCATATACCAGTCGTTCAACATGGGAAAATCATCAGTAATAGTCATTGCCTCTTTACTTTGAGGACCTCCAAGACCTAGAAAATGGAAATCAATCGATTTTGCATGAAAAAATCAAAACCCGCAGCCCGCGTTGCCCCAATTAGAATAATATGAGGTCCCCCTTCCAGAATATCATGGGCAGTGGTTCAATTTCACTTTTTACCGGTCGGTTTCATGGGAAATCATCAATTCCCCATTTATTCCGCCATTTTCTCTTTGGTTAATGTGACCTCAACCCGTCCAGATAGGTAAGTTTCTAATGGTAAGTAGATAATCGATGAAGCAGATTCGAAATATTACGGTTTACCGACGGTATCCTTTAGTTTAGGGACAATGAAGGTCCATAAAATCTTAATTGTAGACACTATTGACAATAGTAATGTCCTAAAGTGGGATGACTAGGTAACATTGTCGATTGAAATGTCTCATTGGAACATGAGAAGACGTTTGATATCGAATGTTCCAATGATTCTACACAATTTCTCGTTGAATGCGAAAACATCGACGTACACAAATTACTAACAAATGTTCTCATCGAGGCAATCTCACCGTGACCATACATCGCCTGGCCAGTTAAGTTATAGCCAGTTTTTTTGGGAACGAGGACGAGTATCTCGATAGTCCCTCAAGATACCCGTAATGATACTCCAGAACACTTTTCGATTCCCCTCTCAGTAAAGCAGATCGTCCTCCAAAGAAAGGGACATGTGGACCCGCTGGTAATCATGGCTAAGCGATCTTCGAGCATTTATTGCTGAGATATCGGTTGTTGAACTGAAAATCACACTTTTCTCTCTGAGTGAATCAATTATTACTGAGTGATTTTCATTCCTCCTACTCATTTTTTTATAGATAAGCAGAACTCAATTTTTGATTTTTACTTTCCAAAATTGAAAATTTTCAAGCAAATAATTCGAGACCCGACAGTCTATGATCTAGCCCGTATCGAATGAAGCCTGAAATATCTAAGTTCTTCGACTTAATCCTGGAACTACAAACTGGGTTAGATATTGACCCCAGGTGAGTTTCGAACTACGCTTCTAAGCTGGTCAGTGACATGATCGACTGAAGATCTATACCATCGTTTTGTTTAAAGTTTTAGCAGTAGGCTGGGGTCGTGAGACCCTCCAGTTTTTTGTTGACTGTGACGGAGTGAAGACGTGTAACTCGTGTGGGTTTGATATTTACCCCGATCTGTAGTTCCCGTTGGTGTGTTGTGGTGATTTTGAATGAATCAAATCGTAACTTTACTGTAGGATACTCTTTATGTGTATCAAATTTCCCCTTTTTTTTATATTTTGCATGACAGAAACCGAAATCTATTCTTGAAAACCAATATTTCATGGATTTGTAGTTGACTTTTCGATGGATTACATTCCTAATTTTTGGTCATTTTCAGAGTCCCAAATGAATTATCTTTTGCGACAGAACATCGTGATGGCATTGTTTTCCTCAGAGCCTCATGTGTCTTCTTCGAAATCTCGTTGGAGTTTTGAAAATCAGTTTTTAGTAACAAAATAAATAAATATTTATTCGTTACATGAAGGTTTGACCGTTTCCCAGCACTTCCAGCGATTTCAATCGTTCTTTCATCAACTAATCCTCGACAAAATTGAAGTTAACCTTCAAGGACTTATCAGTCAGATTAGCGCTTTTAGAATGATCATACGAGTGAAAAGCTGTGGGGTAAATGGTTACCCCGATTTGTAGTTTACAGGTAAGAACAATGGACTCGTAGTTCTAGGGGTAAAATTGGATTGAAAAGAAAAGCTCTGGCGAATATCTTCATTCAGTAAATTGATAACTTTAATCCACACAAAGTTCGAACAAAAGAATGAACATTAAGAACACATACTGATGCAATTCTGGCTTCCGACGAAGAAAATCAACAAAAATTGCAGTTCATACATGACAAATATTGATTGATCCAAATCAGGGCTGACTTGTACATGCCATATGTGGCATACAGAGTCCGATGATGATCCGGACCGTCAATTTCTGCCACAGATGAGCCGAAATGTTGTTCATTTACGGCAGATATTAGTCGGCTGGAATGGATGTCGGACTTGGCATGCTATATCTTTTATAGAGTCCGCTAATCACGTTTCTTCCATCGTACGAGCCCAATATGCTGGATGCAGTTGTTTCCGACGTTTCGATAATACTTCTGATCCAGGATACGTAACTAAAAACTCTTGTGTACAGAGCTGGAAATCCATGATCACATTTCATAGCTGCTGATGCAATTCCAAATACTACGCCATTGGAGCTCAGAGAACTTCCACCATCACCCTATAAGGAAATAACGAGAGAATTATTGTGATATCTGCTCGTAAAATTCAATTTTTTCATGTCTCTGAAACGAATGAGTGGAGTCATCCACCCGGATTTCTTCTTAGAGTAAACGCCTTGATTGAAAATTTTGAGAAAATTAGACAACAATTGAGACATGTTGAGGCATTTCTGTGATTTTTCTTTAGATTTTTGTTTGTAGGCGTTTGCTCCAAATCAAATTCTGCATGTTTACTGTTGTCAAGAGTGCGCACTAGTGTATTTTCCGCACGTTGTGCGTAAAAAAACAGTACCTAACACGTGCGGTAAAGATTTTCAGACTCGTGTGATTACAAAACTCACCTTCGGCTCGTTTTGCAACCTCACACTCATCAGAAAAGTACTTTACCGCACTTGTTGGGTAATGTACTATTTACGCGCTTCTGCAGAAAACGGCTGTTTCACGCACTCGTGCCAAAAATGGATCTTTTAAGCATTTGTAATAAAAACTACTCTTCGAAATTAGACATCTAGCTCAAGACGCTCTAAGAGAATACTTACATTACATGCAGTACCTCTCCCCATGACAGTGCAGATTTCTGTACTATGTACTTTGTAACGTTCCATACTTGTAATGTTGGTAAACTGACTATGAACACTGGCAAGACGAGTGGATATTAACTTCTCGCATTGTTGATTCGTGGAAACAGTTGTCTCAAGTTTCTGAAGATACTCTGAGTAGTATCTACAACTGTGTGTGGATGAAAACAAATTGGTAAATCCCCAACCACTTGATGTTAACGTCGTGCCTGCAGGTACGTCTTGGGTTGGCAGTCGAGCTGCTTGTTGCCGACTATAGAATATAATTGGGCGATCCAGCTGGAAAATTCATGGTCAATAACATGTGGAACTGAGGACCGGGAACTAAGCAGTACTACAGGGTACCGAGACGAAATAGACCTTCACGGTAAAACAATTCAGGGATATTTTTCAGAGTGAAAACCTTCATTGAAAAATTTAGAAAAAAATGAGATAGTGTTCCAACATGTCTAAATTACTGTTTCCTTTTTCCAATTTTTTCCATAGAGGCTTTCACTTCCAAAAAAGTCACTCTCATTTGCCTAAGGCAGGTAGGCGGTGCTGAAATTAGGGGTACTGAGGATCCAAATTCGATTGGAAAGTGTCAGAATTCCCGATATGTCAGTTGATAGAGTAGCGGGGACCGACAATCCAAACATCATGCGTTTGAATCTCGCTCAAGTGTTTCTGACTTTCTTGCGAATTTCTTTACCCTGAAAAACTTCAATACTTTGTCTCGGTTTCCCCTACCGTAATTACCTTCAAAATAGCAATGTCATTAACAGAAGCTTTAGAGATATTATAATCAGGATAAAAAGTTGCTTCGATGATTGAATATGTATGGTAGTGATCTCGTTCATTTTTTTGATCAGTTCCAATAAGGACGAAAAAGTCTTGATGACCATATGCTTCTTTCGCCCTGACGATACAATGTGCAGCTGTCAGAATATGTAGATGACCAATTATTGTACCTCCACAAAAATGCCACCCCTCTTTTGTTTGCAGGGACACTGCATACGGAAACTCTCCAATGGAAGCTTTTTGTCCTTTGATTATCGTTCGTAGTGATGGATAAGTTGGCTCACCAACTTTTATAAAATAATATAAAATATAAAATAAATTTGAATGAGTTATTAACAATCAATAACAAATCAATTATATTAGAACGTGAGCGAATTTTCAGACATTCTAACAGAAAATTGTGTTTGAACTTCTTGGATTATGATAAAATCCGCCGACCTTCCTGGAAAATAAGTGATCGCTCGCGATAGATTTTTGAAGCGCAATTCCTTTGATGACGGAAAGTGATTCAAAAATTGGGTGTGAAAAGGAAAAGCAGTGTACTCCGAGTGCAATAAAAAGGGCCTAGAAGAGTGAGGGTAACTGCGTATGGAGTACTCAACGCATTTTGTAGATTTTCAATGTTATTCCATACCAATCGAACGATTAAGAGTGGCACAATCGAGTAAAGAACCAGAAAGCTCTGGTGTGCTGGACCGGACTGCTGCTTCCGTAGTCGTCGCTGTTTCAATAATACTCTTGATCCAGGATAGGTAACTGGAAACCCGTGTGTTTATAGCTGGAAATCCTAAATTACATCCCACACTACCTGAAGTGATTCCAAATACTGTGCCATTGGAGCTCACAGGACCTCCACTGTCACCCTACAAAAAAGTACCGAAAGAATTTTTTTTATATTTCAATGATGAAGTTCATTTTTTCATGTCTATAAAATGAACTAGTAGGGTGATATTGACTAGGATTCTTATTCGAGTTAACATCTCTACCAAAGAATTCAGAGAGAATCAGGCAACAATGTGAACATGGTGGGACGTCATCATGAATTCCTTCAGATTTTTCGGTGGAGGCTTTCGCTCCGAAAAAACAATTGCACGTTCACGCCTCATATGTACGTTGCACCTGCAGTACGCAATAGCGTGTCCTACACACTCGTGCACAAAAACTAGCATTTCATTCATTGGTAATGGAAACTACTCTTAGGAATTGGACATTTAGCTTGAGATAATCAGAGAGAATACTTACCGTGCATGTATCACCTTTCTTCGCGAGAGTGCAGAGGTATGTACTACGTAGTTTGACGTTTCTAAACTTTGTCATGTTCGTGAATCGAGTGACGATACTATCAACACTGGGATCAGGAGTGGAGTATTTCTTCTGACATTCTTCATGCGTGAGAACAACTGTTTCAAGTTTCTGGAGATGATTCGTAGAAATGACACCCGTCCACAAAGGTAGATAGAATTTCGTTGCTCCCCAACCACTTGATACTACCGTTGTGCCTGCAGGTACGTCTTGGGTTGGCAGTTGAGCTGCTTGTTGCCAGTCATTGAATGGAATTGGTCGATTCAACTATAATATTCATCATCAATAATATCTAGTACTCAGAACCACAAACAAAAAAGTACTAAGGGTGTTCAAGGCAAAATGAACCTCAAGGGTAGAATGATCCAGGATTTTTTATCGGAGTGAAAGTCGCCATTAATTTTTTCAGGACCGACGTATTTTTGGATGATTTTGTCAGTGTGGGCTTTACAATTTTTATATCGTGATATATGAGTTGTATACCGAAAAAAATGACGCTGTCTCCGTGCCACTGTAGTGGCTCCCTGTCCTGAAGAGGTTAAAAAGTCTTGGAAAAAATTTTAATAATTCCCCAACATGTCTAAATTGTTGGGTAATTAGAAGAAATGTTCATACAGGTCTTTAGTCTAAAAAAATCGCTTCAATTTATCTAAGGTAGGTAGGTGGTGATGGAATTATGAGGAGTGAGATTTGATTGGGAAGTATGGAAAATCCTGGTAGGTTGGGAACTCCTGAGTTGATATAGTAGCGGGGACTGCAAATCCAAAGGTCTTGGATTTAAATCTCATTCAGGTGGTCCTGACTTTCTTTCAAAAAATTTCAATAGTTTGCCCCGGGCTCCCCTACCGTAATTACCTTCAAAATAGCAATGTCATCCACAGTTGGCCTAGATATATTATAATCAGGATAAACAGTTTCTTCAATAGATGAAAATGTATTTTCCGGTCTTTGGTTTCTACTGTCAGTAGTTCCAGTAATGACGACGATCTTTTCATTAGGACGTAGCTTTTTACTCCGGACGACACAATGTGCAGCTGTCAGAATATGCAGATTGTCAATTATAGTACCTCCACAAATAGCGACCCCATTTGGTCTTTGTAAGGACACCTGATACGGCAACTCCGCAATGTAAGCATTTTCTCCTTCCATGACTTTTTGCGGTGCCCTTGCATTCCCAGCTATTATAAAATGAATTTTTATGGATTATCGAAAATCAATAATGAATCAAGGGAGTATAATAATTCATTACATTATAGTGTGAAAAATTATTAACTATTCTGAGAAAAAATCTTATCTCAGCCTTTCAGATTATGGAAAAATTAGTCAATATCCCCAAAAAATGAGTGATTACTTGTGATAGATTCTTGAATTCTTGAATTTTCGCAGAAACTTCTCTAGACACGGATAGCGATTCAAGAATTGGCTGCGAAAAGATAGCGGTATACTCCAAGGATCTTGAAAAGAGCTCAGGTGGCCTATTCTCGACTGAAGAGGATTTTTATTCCACGAGGAATTCCAATCGTAAGCCGGAAGATTGCACGGGAAAACTATCCGTTCATGATTGGAATTTCTTACACGGATTCAGTCCGTAAGTGAGAAGTGAAGTTAATTTCTAATCAAAATTTATGGCACATAATCTCTATACGAATCACGTTCTATGATACATCCAATATTCAATATTTAATTTAATAAGTGTATGGTGAATATTCATAAACAAAATGAGTATTCTCCAGCGTGACTTTAATTATAGTTTGTTACTCGATTTTGGTGGATTAGCACAACAAGATGACCAGACTCGATGTTCTTTGCTCCAATCGATCCTTTGAATGATCTCACAAGAGATAAATTTATAAAATTTGATCGTTTGACGAAAGAAAGAGCAACACAATCTCCATCGATTTCGAGTTAGAATGAAATTCCGTGTGAGAAATTCCAATTGTGAACGGATAATTTTCCCGCTTATGATTGGAATTTCCCGTGGAACAAAGATCCTCCTCAATGGAGAATAGGACCCCGGGAAAGTTGTCGTATTCTGACGTTTAAGGGGGAATATCATGTATATATCCAAAATAAAGAGATCATCTTGAATTTCTTTTTAATATATGATGATATTTCCTGAAGTCCATGAATAAATCATTCTCAGTTTCTCGTAAATTCATTATCGAATTCTGAAAATGATTAATCTCCCTATGGAGGAAGTTTATGTAAATGATCGGACCCACTCATGCTATGGTTGAACTGTAGTCAAATGCTGATTTTTATGGTATCCATGAAGATCTTAAAATTAGGCTTCACTTGAGTATGTCACTCAATCGGACTTTCCACAAGTTCTTTGTTTCAACGGAGTACGCCCGCATAGAAAAAATATGTAATGTTAAAAATATAATTTTCAGTTACTGATGAATTATATCATATTATAAATATAATATAAGAATCCTTAGGCATATTTCTGCCGAAATGTTATATGATTCGATAATGAGAAAGATAAAAGTGTTCATTATAATTCTTTTTGCTTCCGAATGGAAGCTTAACAATCGTGAAATTCTTCGATCCGAATTTTTTTGTTGCAAATCACTTTAAATGATGTGGGGAGTCAGAAAATGATTTTTAGAAATGAAGAAGTCTGTGTATATGTGAGTGTGTATGTATGTATGTCTGTGTGGATTTTTTTTTACTTAAAAATGGTAAAACTTCAACCTAAGAATACCATATTTTCACTGTACATTAGTCGTGATGAATGTTTTCTTTTGAGACCTTGCTGCTTGGCATTCATTCAGTTTTTCTTGAGATAAGATGAATTTTTGATTTTTGAAAGAAATTTTTTTTTTAATTACATTGAAAAAGAAAAAAAAATTAATGTCTCAAAAAGTTTTCTACTGATTTCGTTCAGATCGATTTATAATATTTGATATCATATGCTGTAACTGTGTGAATTTTTGTGGATTTTTCTAGTCTTTCTTTTTTCTTGAGTTATTCCGATTTCCCAATTTTGTATAAAGAATGTGGTTTTTTCGATAAAAAATCTCAATAGAAATCGGAGTAGGAACGATAGGAGCTTCACATTTTACTCATATATTGGTCATGCCAATGTACGGCTCGTTATTATTACTGAGTAATATTAATTGAACCTTATTTTTGAATATTGGTGATTTTTCAACATGATAATTTCGCGAATTATCTCAAATCTCAGAATAAGTCCTCAAGTATGTGGGCAAAAGAAAGCTTCTCGGAGTTAAATTCGAGAAAATTTAGGAAATTTTTGCAGAAATTTCACTGTGGAGCAAACTCAACTTACGCGCAAAATCATTAAGTGATCTACTGTGAGTATGAATATATATTTCATTCACCAAATATATTTCTTATCTAGATTTTTTCATGTCTGTGAAGTCGACATTTTTCTATTTCATTTGTTAATTAAAAAAAATATTACTTTTTTGGTCCCAAACTAAAGTTTATTGCGAATTACTATCTTTTTCCAAGAGAAAAATATTTAATTATTTTTTTGATACAACTGATATTCAACAGAATCTGAGCATTCAAAATTAACGAGTAATGAGTACAAAACAAAAACGGTCATGACTTTTGAAACAAAAGAAAATTCCTTTCTGGTCGCAATTGGCTTTCGATAATCATTCCAACAGCATTATGCAAAAATGAAAAAAATTGAAAAATATGACCCAAAAAAGAGGTGACATAACAGGAAATGACTTTCTACCTCTTCACTACTGAATCATCAAATAGAATATATTGTATTCGATAATTCAATAGTAAAGAGGTAGAACAGGATACGTCATTTTTCTTATTTATTACGAGCGGTCCTACCCTCGCTTCGCTCGGGTCAGACTTTCCAGCAGCTCCTATATTGACTTATAATTATATATAATTCATCGAGGAAAGTTTACTAAAATGGACATTCTAATTGAGAAAATTGAGATAGAGATTTTTTTGAAAATTCCTTGGAAAGCTGAGGAAATTTCAGGAACAGAAGATTTTTGAATTTTGTTCTGTCTTTACTTTATTTCGGACTTAATTAAAAAAGCTTCTGGAACTTCCTCAATGCTCTCGAAGCTTCTGGAACAATCTAAAATATTTCCAAATTTTTTGGAATATTTTAGAAAATTCACAAACCTTGTGGAACGCCCCAAAATGTTATCAAACTCTTTGAAACATTCCAAAATATTTTTTCTGAATCTTGTGGAACATTCTAGAGAATTATCGACCCTCCTGGAGTATTCTAGAACAGTTTGGAACATTCTAGAGCAATTTAAAACTTCCTAGATCAATTTAAAACTTTCTAGAAAAATCTAGAACATTCTAGAACAGTTTGGAACATTCTAGAACAATCTAGAACATTTTAGAATATTCTAGAACAGTCTACAACATTCTAGAACATTCTAGAACAATTTAAATTTTTTTAGATTAATTTAGAAAAATCTAGAACATTCTAGAACGATTTGGAACATTTCAGAGCAATCTAGAATATTCTAGAACAGTCTAGAGCAATTTAAAACTTCGTAGATCAATTTAAAACTTTCTAGAAAAATCTAGAACATTCTAGAATATTCTGGAACATTCTAAAACAATTTAAAACATTAAGGAACAATCTAGAACATTCTAGAACAGTATAGAATAATTTGAAACTTCCTAAATCAATTTAGAACATTCTAGAGAAATCTAGAACATTTTCGAAGGATTTGGAACATTCTAGAGTATTCTAGAACTATTTGGCACCTTCTTATCCACTTTCACCTCCATATCTCTGAAACAAACACCTGTAGCCGAAAACGGAAAACTTCTTCATGGATGGGGGGTGAAGGGCTACTACACCATATAAACCCCATGGGACTATGGGGGATGGTTTCTGAGTTTTATGTACGCGCACCCAGTAACACGAATATTTTTATTATATATATTGATTTTAATAATCCTCGCGAACTAAGCAACATGCGTACGCCCCTTTTCGTCCAAATCCTTTTCTGTAGTTTTTGAAATGCTCAACAATAAAGAATAACGATGAGGCGTATTTTCCTTGATTTCCGAGATATTCCAGCGATAATCAGCGCAAAGTCGATTCATCCTGTTTTGTTTTTTGACTACTTAATTGTCTCCCCATAGCAGAGACCCTATTCTCAACTAAGGAAGATTTATTCTACACAAAATTCTGATCATAAACGGGACGTTTCACACAGAGTGACGAGAGAAAAAGATTCCTGGTCGCAATTTAGGGTGCGTAACCCGAGTCACTGGATCCCTGAGTTTAAAGGTTTATTTTTGCACGGAAATTCGATTGAAATTTGTTTTTGCTCTGGACAAAGTTTAGTGGAGCATTTCATTTGATCCTGTGCCTTCCCTTATTTTTCTTCCTTCAAACTGATATTTTTGCAAGTCTTTTTTTTATCAATTGAAATGCACTGTAGATCGTTCAATTGCAAACGTACCGCTTTTCACCAAATGAATGTGTGTGAGGAATTTCAATCGTGAACGGATAGTTTTTCCGTATGAAACTTTCCGCTCATGATTGGGATTTCGCGTTGAATAAGAATCCTCTTCAGTCGAGAATATGGCCCCAGATATCAATCAGAATCACTCAGAAGATTCACTTCTACCGCGTATCGTTTCACCTACTGTTTCACGCAATAATTGTAGTGTGAGACATAATCAGATTATATCATAACATATTCGATAGATATATATCGATTAATGAACAAAATTCATAACTGTAATGATCAATTATTAACATTATAATTAATTCAGTATCTGAAACTCACCAGAAATGCAAATTGCAAGGAATACTGCTGACAATAGACTTTTCATCTCCATCATTATTGAATCTAGGAACTTTACTTATATGTTATTCCAGTAGATATACACTTACGAACAAGTTCACGTACCTTATATATGCTTCGGGAATAGTTACTTTTTGTGATAATGGTTATTAAGGCGATTATCAATACCGTTTGGATAGGGAAGACTCGGGCAAAACTGGGCTGTGGTATAAAATGATTCGAGATTCGTTTTTTCAAGATTGAGGACAATACCGAAAAATCTGAAAAAATTGAGAAAATGGTCGAACACGTTCACACTATTGGGTGAATTTTTTTAATTTTTTCATGGAGGATTTCCCTCCCAATGAAATCCCGATTCCTTTTCACACCTGAGTCCACTTTTCCGCGGTCTTCCCTAACATTTTTTTCTCTTGGAATTCAAAATGTTTACACTATGAACAAGCATTCTGGCAATGTGACGTCAATATGTAGATATCAAGTTCAATTAATTGTATTTTCTTTTAACATTCCATCACCCGCACCATGCGCGTGGCGTGGTGACGCTCCTCAGTTTACGGTGTTTGTTAGAGTCTTAATTGAGATATTGAAAAGAACACGTGTACCGGAGAGTTAAGTACACTCAAGTATGGGGCCTTAGACGCGCAGATCTTCCCAGTGGCCAGGTGCCTAGTAGGACATTCTTGCTAAATTTGCGGGACCCAAACTGCTCCTGTTCATAATAATTGATACTCACAGAACTATTAGTCTTCAAGGATATCTATCCACACATTCGTTAATGAAATAAAATAATGGAGAATTCAATGCCAAATCTATCCTTGTGTCCCGCGGCGTTGCTAAGTTCGACATCTATTGGCAGAGCCCCTTTATTATTTCGATCAACAGGAAATTTTTTCTTTCAATGCTATCTGCTAGATAAATATTTCAGCTCTTCAAGAGAAAAAGAAGTAATTTTTCCGAAAATATCACCTTGATAAACGAGATGTTTAAACATTTGTAATTGAAGAAAAAAAGTCATGCTTTTGTTTTTATAAAGAAATAGAAAAGGTAAAGACCATTGAGAAAGATATAATGAAGTTCAAAATGAAGCTAGCACTTTCTACTTTCAGTGTCTTTTTTTAAAATGCAAAAATGTTACTTATTTCCAAAGATATGAAAGTTTGGGTGACACGCGGCAAGGTCCATATACGTATTAAGGGGTTAAGGGGGAACAACCATTTAGAACTCCGAAATTGAGAAAATTTTCAAGAATTTTCTGAAGGGGAAGAAATGAATCGATATTCTTGGAGTTTCCACAGTTTATAATGAATAATTTGATGAGTATTTTTCATTTTTAATTATTAGAAAAGATTGAAAATTGACGGAGATAGAGCGTGATTAAGTCCCATGATCGCGGAGGCATTTTTTTTACTGTGCCAATTGTAGCTCTGTGAAAAAAGATCGGAGACTGGAAGGGCAGAAGAATATGTTTAGAATATGCATGTGGTCACTTGATCAATCTCATTCTTTAATAATCAGTTGAGAACTGGAGAAATGGTAGATAAAACATAAAATAGAAAAATCTAAATTTTCAAAAAGAAATTTCATTCTTGCTGATCAAAAAAAATCGTTTTTCCCAAGATTCTAAATGGTTGTCCCCCCTTAATGATATGTAGAGGAAACGGGGGGAAAAACAGATCTGGAGAGTAAGATTCCACCTCACAAGTGAGGCTTGCCTGCAGTGAGAAAGCTATGCGAAATTGAAAATTTTCACTTTCTTGGGGATATCATCGGTTCTATTGTTCTTGGCGACTTGTGACGGATCTCAAGTGAAAGATGATAGCATCTCGCCTAGTTTCCGAGAACACTTCATTAAGAATGATGGCAAAAATAATCGAACTCGTTTTGAATTTATTTTGCCTCTTATACAATCAATTCTCTACCGCCTTTGGTCATGACCTGAAAAAATTGATCTACAGAATTTTCTATGAAGAACAATTTTCAATACACGGATAACAAACAAGCAGTTTGCTTCCACGTGACTTGGGTATTAGGTATACATCCTCACCTTCTAATAGAGCAATAAAATTATAATGTCATAAAAAATTCAGCTGTTTATTCTTTCTTATCATTGTATGAATAAATTAATTCCAATTGTGTGATATCAAGACATAATTTACGTCATTCGAGGTGAATAAGCATCTTTAATTCGACATGTGTCGAAAATTCGGCTTTCCCAGTAACTCACAGAAAAACCCACATACATGCATGTGAATATGTTTTGATATTCCGGAAAAATTACAAAAATGAGGCTTCCATGTGGAAACAAAATTCCCAAAAAGAGCACAAATCTATGCTTTTTTTGGCACTGTATTCCGCTTAGTGTCCGAGATATTGAAAGAAAAAACCAAATGACGAGAAAAGATATTAAAAGTTTAATTCTATTTCTTTTTTCGTTATTTGTTACTCAAGAATGTATGATCATGACAAAAATTTGTGATTTGGGGCTGCAAAATTTTTTTATAGTTATATTATTCCTCAAAGAATTTTAGCATAAAGAGTTCGGGATAGGTGAACATTCATTTAAGAAAGAAAAAAATTATTCTAAATCGACAGAAAATACGTGGGCGCTCATGGAGAATATGATCGTGAATAAATAAGTATCCAATTTTCAAGCTCGGCTGCATGCCATTGTCATCCGAAAGATATCGTGCCCCAATGTCTCCCAGAGGACAGCATTGAGCTCCACTTAGTGTTAAAACATTAAATTAGATAACAAAAACGATTTTACTACCAAAAAAGTGATTTTCAAATCATTTCTATGATGAAGAAGTTGTGTAGACGTGAAAATTTATTACATAACAGAGTTAGAGAAAATCCGTCATCGATTGTCACCAATATATCAAGAATATCTCGGAAACTCAGCGAGATGGAACGATTTGGCCTTTATAATTTCTGGTAGAGAATTGCTAGAGCTACAAATGAATGCCGAGGCAAAAGGACATATCTCCATCGTTTACCGGAATATTCTCAGAAAAATAATGAAAATTTTAGTAGCAAAGACGCGAAACATAATACTCTTTTCTATTTTATTTTCCTTTGAATATCTTAGAAGTAAATGGGAATATGCTCATTCTCGTCCCTATCCGTTTTTGGAGTCTTTCTTGAAGGCCAAAATCTGCAGCAATTGTTCGGCAAATTAGAGGGGAAATTTTTCGACCAGAACTCTGACCATAACTCCGCATGAGCAATTCTATCATTAATTTCAGTAGCACGTTCCTTATATTTAGAATCTTTTTTTTTTCCACACGCTTTTTACACACAGTAATTTCAGATAATTATTCTTCATACAAAACTTATAAAGCATACACGGTGAATTCGGGAAAATAATTGAAAAATTATTTCTTCGTGTTTTGTAATCTCATACGTAAATTCAAACGTGTTTGCGTTTATGATTGTTTGAATTTCGTAACTAAATACCAACGGCTTATCAATACGCATATCGTCGATCTAGAAACAAAGAGGCATAAGCGCCAAAGAACCACCTTTTGAAAGGAAAATGGCGTATGTCAACAATGCCTCTGAAAATGTTTTTTATTCTCCAATGATGCAAAAAAAAACAAATTCAAAATTTGGGTCACAAAAAGGCGTATTTGCCAATACTAGCGGAAATAGAGCATATATGCAACACATACGCCTTCTTGTTATCATGTTTTTGCTCAATCTCCCTGATCGAGTTGATACCAAGAGGGGTATCTTTCAAACATACGCCCTTTTGTTATTAGTGATTTTTCCCATCGTCCCATATGTTCCAGCAATAGATAACAACGAAAGGGCCTATCATCAGGACTTACGCCCTTTTGTTTTACGGTCAACGATGTAATGATAAATGTGCAGAACACCGCCGACACGATTGTGAGCGCTGTTCTGCAACATTGTTGTGGGCACTGTTCTGCACATTTATCTTCAATTAATCCATTTGAAATTCATGCCACAGACGGACGTCCTCTTGTTATTATGATTTCCACACAAGAAATTCATTATCTAGAAAAATAATTGAAATCAAGTAGGTGCATGTGCTCTTTTTTCATTAAGCATTTACTGCATAATGATTCGAATAGAAAAAAATTAGAAAACAAAAGTATTTATTGAAAATATGCTCTTTTGTTATTATAAATCATACAGCATGATGGCGCAATTGAGGATATGATGGATAACAAAAGGCTGTATGTGTGCAAAATGCGCTCCTTTTATCCTCATCACGATGTGCGAATCTTAAAAATATTTCAAATCGAACAGCCTTATGTGAGGGAGACCCATGTAGGAAACCGAAATAGGCCACAATTCGGGTCAATGTCGAATTGCCGAGTTTCAATATAGGTGAACTGTATTGGTGCGAACTTCGAGCCAATAATGGCATGTCACAGCGGCACGAAATCAAAAATTGAATAGGGCGTACATCGCATCCGATTTCGACCCGATATAGGGTTTTGAGTTCAGCCCGAACATCGGGCTAAATTCGATGTGACGAATTTTGACTTAGCGCTACGATATACGCCCAACATCGAGTCCGATATCGAACTCGACAGACGCTCAATAATACACTCAGCAAAAAAATTAAGGGAACAGTAAATTTTGTCAGTTTTTTTCCTGATTTTTGAATGGCTGTAACTTCGCCAAAAATCATCGTATTAGGATTTTAAGAAAAAGGTTGGAAAGCTTGAAGTCTCTACTCTTGAAATATTGAGATGAAAATTTTCTATGACCATTCGTTATAACGAGATAGGAACGTTGAAAGCGGAAAAATTTTTTCTCTTTTTTTTTCATTTTTTCAAACTGTTGCACGGAATTCAAAAAAATTTTCTTGATCTAACCCGTATCAGGATCATGTAGCCTGATCTTTCAGCTTCAATTTATTTTTTTTTTTTTTCGTTACGACCCTTTGTTACTGAGATATCGTCGATTGAATCCAAAAATATCCTTCTGTCTTCAATCGTCGATATCTCAGAAACTACTGATTGCACAGTGAGCTGATGATGAGATTCGTAAACTTGAATCAATTTCCTGTAAGATCCGTGCTCTGTTTAGTTGGTAAAAAATTTTCTTCCATTTTTAAAATTGGTTCGAAAAAGTACCGAAAAATTGTGTTTTTTTCTTTTTTTGAAAATTACCCTGCATTTCACGAATTTTGTGAAAATTACAAATGTTTTAACATTTTTCTTCAGTTTAATGTGTGCTGAAGCACCCTCTAAGTTTTCAAACCAATCGGTTCGCCCGTTTTTTTTCCCGAATGAACAAAGTTTCAGCAAAAATTAAAGGAACACTTTTTTGTTCCTTGTTACGATGTGATCGTATAAGGGTTTTATCGTCGAGGCGCCCTCTCCCTCCTCCTCCGGATAAAGGTAATAATCGACAGTCGATAATCGATTTATCGAGTGATCATAGATAGAGGCAGCACCTGCCGGAGACAGAAGCCAGGATTTTCACAGCTGAGTGAAAATCCCCACTCCTGTGTCAACTATCAAAAGCAAACAACGTACATTTTAAGTTCTCCATAGTAATTAAGTAATCAATTAGTAATTAAGTAATTAATTAAGTACATTTAGTGATAATAAATATAATATTAAGTGAAACAAAGAACTCCAAGTGAGATTATTAATAAGTGATTAAAGAATAAAAAGACTCTAACGAGAAATTAGTGTAATAAATCCGGAGTAAAGAGTTTGGCTGTCACAAGTAAGTCTGATTTCGTTACCGCGTGTTCAGCCTCAGTATCATTAAATAAATATTAATTGGGAGAATATTGTGGGTTAATTGATCCGGATAGAGTGAGGGATTAATTGTGGATAAATTGGGCACATATTTTGGCCAGAGATATTATGATTTTGAGTAAAATAACTCGTTGGAAAATGACACCAGTAATTTGGCGTTCCCACGCCAATTAAATATCATTAGAAATAATCCACAATTATCTCTAACATCGGGACATTGAGTAATCTGAAACATCCCTAGAATTGTGGGGAAGGAATTGATTAATGAATTCATTGTGTTATTTCCGGATTATTACGGAAATAACACAGAATAAAAAGGACATATAAAATCGTCAACAGGTGTTGTCTCGTGCCACGCGGTCGGCCATATTGTATACCGGCCGGCACATTCAAATCATACGGGTACACTCTCAGACATTGCGAGTAGTCGCACTCCCAGAGTATACTCTCGGGCGGCAAAGTGTCGCACTTCTTCTGGCGCCAAATTCAAACGGTAGTATACCGGACTTTGTCACTTCTGGGCTAATAAAAGAGATATTTTGTATTCAAATGGTAATTTACATGATTTATTCCAAGAATAACCCCGAATATTGACCCCAAGTAATTGACGGTGAGTCTGAACCTAGAGGGCGCCACAGGAAGCTGGACAACGTTGGTGATTCCGGATTCTCGTTGCAGAAGCCCTATTTTGAATCGGATTTGGTCTTTTCCGCCATTAATCACATACACACACACGCACCTATTACACACACACGCACCTACTACACGCACACGCACCTACTACACACACACGCAACCTTCACACATACGGGGCCTATAATCAGACGATTTCGGGCCTCGTTACAGAACACGCACACATACACAACGAGGCAGGAATTCTACCCGAATTTCTAGCCTCGTAACAGAACACGCAACCTAACCTCTCGGTTCTGCACACCACAGAACCACGGGGAATTGAGAGTTCAATTCTCAAGTAATGGCGGAGAATTTAGGCGGGTACTAAGTAAATTTCCGGAAGTCAATAAATATTCAAAGATCAAATCATATTATTTTATAAAGCAAAAGAGATTTGAAAAGCAAAGTATTATTTGATGAAATCAACTTAGAGTTCCGGAATTAAAGATTATTTATATTAATTTGAGGAATCAAACCCGAATCCGGGAAATAAAAAGTATCATTAATTGATAGAATTAAGGAAGAAATCGAGAAGAGAAAAGAGTACTATTAAATTCAACCGGAAGTTCAAAAGTAAAATGTCAGATCTATTGTTGACATTTTGAAAAGGGAAATCAAAAGAAATTTCAGAGTCGAATTTAGGAATTATTGTTGGTACCCTAATACAGAATTTCGGGATTGATTTAGAAGTTCGGATAGAGAAGTATTACTCCGAATTGAGTAGTCGAATACGCTTTCCAGTAGAGACACCGGAAATCGGGAGGGTTAAGAATAACGAATCGTTTGGTACTCCAACCCAACCCTGTATTCCGGAAGTCAGATTATTTGGTAGTCTCCTCCAGACGTATGGTAGTACTCGGAAGTGATTGGTAGGCCTTCAATCCATTTGGTATTTGGTCTAAACCACGGAAAGAATCACGACTACCAATTTGAGTATCGAATCACAAGAGATAATTACAGTTACAAGGAAATAGACAAATTATCATTGAATAAACAAATCACATTTCAAATTGAGAATTCGAGAATCTTTTTAACTGAGTAAACAAATACCATTTCAGATTGAGTAAAGAGATATCATTCGAAATTGAGTAGAGGATTATAATTTCAAGTTAGTGAGTGATTACAAATACGAATTGATTGATACTATTTCCAAAGTGAATAAAAAAGTACTGATCGGACTTGAGTAAATAAGCACAATTTCAAATTGGAATATCGACTATTTTGAATGGAGAGAACGAGAAGGGGGTGATGTATCGAACCGGAATTCAGGGTGGTTGGTAGTGGCGAATCCTTCGGTAATTAGTCCAACCGTTCATTCCGGAAATCAATCGGTCCGGTAAACTCTCAAGAATATTTGGTAGTACTCGAGAGTGTTCGGAAGTGGCCCAAATCGCTGTAGTCAAGGTTCATATGAGAGAATAATTGAAAGTAGCTAGAAAAATCCCGGAAAAGTTGGAACTGAAGAGTTCAAGCCCTAGGCAGCCGCGGATATTGAGCAACACCTGACTTAGGGTAATCTGAGGCTGATCACGGGGATATCTTTGGTAGCTAGCTCATATTTGTAGCGCACTCAGCTGAACTGGTCCGGGCTATACACCGTCGTGGCTTCCCTACCCCTTAACTTAAGTAATTCCTGAGAAGTTGTCCTCTTCCTAAAATACCTAATAAGGGAGGGAAATCAGAAGAGAGGAAAAATTATTGTAAGTGAGAGAAGGGGTCGGCAACGCATCACCGATCAATGGGGAAGCAGGAGAAGCAGAGACAACTCATCGGAACCAGACGTCCTCTTCTGAATCTCCAGGCTTCTACTCTGCATCAAACGCCAGTTATTAACTAGACCACGCAAAGTAACTCTCCATCAAGGTCATCCATATCACCAGGTCATCAACACAGAAGACCGAAGATGGACAGACTTCCAGTCCTGCTACCTGACCCTGAATGGCCAATGGTAACGGTAGAGGAGAGATGCACCTTCCGGCGAAGATTAGCACCAGCAAATCTTCCAACACAATGTCTGATGCCATTCCTGCAGTTCCTACCGCTACCAGCTCTGACGGTGAGAATGGACAGCATAGGGATCCGAGTGTTGGGACAATCTCCGGATCAACTACTCGAACGGGCCAGGCGATACGAGGTGGTGGCCAGGGGTGGCGTTGAAGCAGCAGAGTGGGATCATGGGTTCGATTTCACCTGGACGCCTGCAGTTACGGTAAGAGGCGCCAGAGCAACCGCAGCCTTGACATTCACGCCAGTCGAGGGGACACCTGAACATCAGTTGTTGGACCAGGCCTATTCTCACATGGCGCACCTCGCAGCAGCACAGTCCTCTGGCAGACACCAGTGGGGTGTTCCTAGCCCTTACCAATCGTTGATTGGTGGTCGATTTGGCCAGGCACCGACTGTTAGCGAGGCTCAAGGACATCCTTCAGCACGCGCAACAGTGGGCCCCATTGGAGAAGTAACAAGGAGCCCTAATTCAAGGACTAGCCCCGAAGGTCATATCGGAAAAGTGCCGTCAATGGGGCCAGTTCCAATGAATTTGTCCGGAAGTATGTCGTTCTCCGGGAACAACGGTACGATGCAACAGGTCCAGTCGACTAGGCAATGGACTGAGGCACCCTTGGGGAATTCTGGTAACCATACAATAAGAGCCAACGACAGAAAGCAATCACCGAACGTCTCCAACAAAACAGAGAGAACGGAATCTGTCCAGCGCATATCCTCAAGAGTCAACATCAGAGAGTCATCAAGTGAAACGTCGGTCGGAGCACCTCAAAGAATAGATGGAAGACCAACCGCGGCAGCCTGGAATCCAACCGTGGATCGGACACGGACACCACCTGTAATTGTTGGAGGAGCACGAGGCCTAGGTCAACTACCCTTTGGGGCAGCCCCCGTAACTCCGGAAGAGAGGGAGTCGCACTCCGTGCCCGGAACTTGGCCACACATGCCAAGTGTGGTATCGCCACTAAAAGGGAATCCATTTAACAGCATCTATAGAAGTGGCCCCATCGTCGCACCAAGTTCGTCGCAAACTCCTTCAAGCCCGAATACCGCCGGAATGAGTCATCGAGCGGTAATCGGACAGATGCACGAAGTGAATATGTCACTACCCGTTCAGACGACGCATGAGAGGATGAACGGGGGAGACACGCAGGCCCTGACAACCACGGGAGGCGTCACTAATAACCCGACTAGACCGAGCAATTCACTCAAACAATGCTGGGAAACCAGTCATCATCAAGATCGAGTCTCACGACCATCCACGGACCTGCATGGCTCAACCGGACACGAGAACACCTACCAAGAAAGTTCGGCCCACAGAGCTACTTCAACATCCCATGTACTACCAGGATGTGCCAATAAAGTTGAACTACAGCAACAACCTGAAGTAAGTCCGGAATACCGGATCCAACTGAAGCAGGTGCCTCAGAGTGAGAACACAGATAGGCCACATGGCTCCACAACAAGTTCAACTGATATGAACCAGCCAATGCGAGAGTCTCTGCCAAAGAAGGAAAACCATAACCCAATTTCAATACAACGACAAGGACTAGTCGCTGCAACACCTGAGAGCACGCTAAAACCTTCGCTCCAAGGCACCTTCAAGGTCGCTAGTTCGGAGGCTACGGATGAGATGCTGGAAGGAACTTGCCCTAAGCCGACTGAGCTAGTTGACGACAGAATTCCACCGCAACTCACAGACAACGCTTCAGTAGCTACAAACGTAGCCACGAGTACACTGAGGTATGAGAGTCGAAGATCTATGGGCTCAAGTAGACCAACGAAAGCAGCCAGGAGTCCGGACAACGCTCGAGAGTTACGGCTGAGGCAGAGATATCTGCGAGTGAGGGCGAAAGTGGTGATCCCACGCAATCGGAGAAATCCTAAGAGGGCGGTCGGAGCGAACACGAACAAAACGCTCGGTGAAACTGATGACCATCCGGAACGACACGAGAGGGAAGTAGTTGATGAAGGAGAGCCCTCTGATCCCGACGACAGTGGGAGCCTGTCAAATGATCCGAAGAGTTCAACAGACGGGGGTGAGTGGAGCAGTAGTAGTCGGCATTCCTCCGGACAGAATGAGTTGATAGTGAGTGGGGAGGAGTATGCCACGGATGAAGAGTCAACAATATCCATATCATCGGGCATATTTTCCGAACCTGAAGAAACGGCCACTGATACTGAGAAGCTCCTAGAAGCCGGGGAAGCTGCAGAGTCACTAGAAACACGCGAGAACAAGATGAGCACCACCCTAGAAGCTGGAAGCCTATCCGTAGCCGAACACGGGACAACCATCTGTGAATCTCACGTGATGGCCGACAGCCGCAAGACTGTTAATGAGCTGAATGATGACAACCACTTAAGAGAAGTGCCCATGCAGCCGATCAAAGGCTCGAGGAGCGACGCCCAGGCCGAACTCCCTCAAAGTTCCGGCGATGAGAGCATCCAAGGGGAATCATCAGAGCCTCCCCCTGAAGACAACCTGAGTGGATTAGCCGTAGAGGCAGCGACGATCGCAAGCAACGAACCAAGACCCGAAGCGAGCCAGTTGGCAGATCTCGATGTTACTTGGGTAGATCCAGAGCTGCCATTCGATCCGGGCTTGGATCATCTCAGTGGAAAACTTGAACGTGTGCAGTCGCACGTCTTCCGGACTGAGAGTATGACGATCCCGTCAATGGGCTCGGTACTCTACTCATTGCTCGCGCAGATAGCCGCACAAGAGAACCAAACACCCGTGGGTTCCATACGGAAGCTCTTTTGGCCGAATGGCAGCACCAACGTCCCTGAAGTGATCTGGATAGTTGGACTGGCTGGACCTTTGAGAAAGAGCAAATGGTTGAGCAAAGAAACGCGATTCTCGGAACGCAGTGGACGATCGAATGGGCTATCAGTCGGCCCTGACAAGTCAACGCCAACCATAGAAGGCCCAGTACCCAAGGCTGAAGGATCGCTATGTCGACATCCGGAGGTGATGGAATGGGACGTGAGAGTCTTAAAAGCACAAGACAAGAAGAAGATACCACCAAAACGACTGAGAAACAATCAAGAGTGGGAATGGTGGCCTAAACAACAGGCAGCGCTTGAAGAGTTACGGATAACCGTATTCGAGCCGCCAAACACGGCAAGGCTGCTATTCACTGAGACATCCATCATATCAACAGATGCTGAAAGCTTCACCTTGAGAGTTAAGCCGACTCAAGAAACTGAACATGATAGCCGATTGGTAATCACAGCAGTAAAAATCCTACAACCTGCCGACACGACATACACAGTTCCGGCGAAGGAGAGCTCGGCCGGAGTCCGGACTGTGAGAGAGCCTCGATCATACCGTGAAAAGCCCCAAGGTATGGCTATCTGCGGGTACCACAGCCCAAAGTGGGCAGAGGAACTGAAAGACACCAATCAGAGACAATGGCGATGGATTCCCGCGGCACAGATGCGATACATGGAATTGTTTCACCGAGAGGGGTCCGGAACTATGAGTCGAGATGCCCTGTCAAGATCGTACGGTATTGAGTATTGGCAAAAGAGAGAGGACATCCGAGAACACTCAAGCAGGTGTTCGAGCTGGCACTTAGGAGAAGACCGACTAGGCTGTCAACAGCCAAGCTGGTGCCTAGAACCACTCATACTGAATCTGAATACTGGGGAATTAGTAGTACTATCTGAGTTACGTGAAATGACACTCAGGGAAGCCCGTGGTCGAGAACAATCAGACTCCAGACTCCAGAAGGGAGACTTGGGAAGTGAAGGGACGTACAGGGTCGCTCTACACCAATTCCGGAAGATCGGCATTACCAGAGACGAGAGAACGGGCGTATTCAATGGGGAACACAGCCAGGCCCAGGAAATGGACGACTTGATCAACACTTACCCGCCACCACCATGGTCGGCTGTAGACAGATTGGAGGACCGTGTACGGAAAAGAGTGGACGCCTTCTCTGCTGAAATACAGTCATATGGTCGTAGCAGGATGGACGAGGAGAGTGTTCGATCGAGAAAATCATTCGTCAAAGAATCCAAGGGGATCAAAAAGGATTCACATTACGCCCGACGAGAGAGGGCATCGTCCGCTGCTGTCGGATGCGAGGAACCCAGCTCACAGGAAGTAGTTGCTTCACTTCGAGCCACGAGCCGTACTGGGGACCGAGCACGAGAAGGAATATCAACTTGGTTGATAGGGCACCTGGACACCAAGATGAAGGACCCACATGTGGCAGGTCAAGCTGGATCAGATGAACCAACGATACGGGTTCATCTTCAAGTACGTGGTTATCTGGTTGATATCACCCTCATCCCTTCAACAAGTAAACAACCTCGGAACGTGCTCCGGATGAGGTTGGACTGTCTGGATGAATCCAACCCGATAGTCAGTCGTGACGGGACTAAACTGTGGTACAGACCCGTTCACCTAGACTGGAAATGCCATCGGCCAGGGCATGAGGAAATGGGAAGGCCAGAAAGGCAAATCAGAGCATGCCGTAAGCCCCATGGCCACGCAGTGATAGTGGTCACCAGTTGTCTATGGTGCCGTCCGCGCTGGAAGATCAATGCGGACGTCAGAGAAGCTGAGGAGAGGAAGAAGAGGAAGAAGGAAGGGAGTCCAGCGAGGAAGCGGGAAGCAGCTGAAGGTGTCTCCTGCTCACACGAAACACTTCTCTCACACGGGAAACCTCTCACACGAATATTATGTCGTTTTTCTTGAATTCATTTTGTTTTTTTTTTTTCATGGTCCGGCTCATACCGACGCGCTTAGGCCACCACCATAAAGCTGATGGTCATAGGGCAGAGGAATGTCGTAATAGATTCTTATTTTTGTTTCTTTCTTATCACTTATACGAGATTACTAAAGATACATCCGCAGGACTCGGAAGAAAAAAAAGACTACTTCCGGACATGAGCCGGAGAAACGCAGTATTGTAGACTAAGTCTGGGGGTAGATTAAAAGAGAGATTAAATAAGCTAAGTCGAGACTAAATAAGTACATAGTTAATTCATCCAAAACCTAATCCCCCAAAGAGACCCCTAACCTAAAACCAGTTCAGTCCGATGAGCGGCGGTGAGCAGCTGCTGAAGACGGAGTTGGACAAACAGTCAGGTAACTAGAATAACAACTGCACAGGGAACCGGAAATGAAAGGCACAGGAGTCGAGGATGAGGAAAGAGTGCGTCTCGTCTGGCAGGGGGGTCTGTTACGATGTGATCGTATAAGGGTTTTATCGTCGAGGCGCCCTCTCCCTCCTCCTCCGGATAAAGGTAATAATCGACAGTCGATAATCGATTTATCGAGTGATCATAGATAGAGGCAGCACCTGCCGGAGACAGAAGCCAGGATTTTCACAGCTGAGTGAAAATCCCCACTCCTGTGTCAACTATCAAAAGCAAACAACGTACATTTTAAGTTCTCCATAGTAATTAAGTAATCAATTAGTAATTAAGTAATTAATTAAGTACATTTAGTGATAATAAATATAATATTAAGTGAAACAAAGAACTCCAAGTGAGATTATTAATAAGTGATTAAAGAATAAAAAGACTCTAACGAGAAATTAGTGTAATAAATCCGGAGTAAAGAGTTTGGCTGTCACAAGTAAGTCTGATTTCGTTACCGCGTGTTCAGCCTCAGTATCATTAAATAAATATTAATTGGGAGAATATTATGGGTTAATTGATCCGGATAGAGTGAGGGATTAATTGTGGATAAATTGGGCACATATTTTGGCCAGAGATATTATGATTTTGAGTAAAATAACTCGTTGGAAAATGACACCAGTAATTTGGCGTTCCCACGCCAATTAAATATCATTAGAAATAATCCACAATTATCTCTAACATCGGGACATTGAGTAATCTGAAACATCCCTAGAATTGTGGGGAAGGAATTGATTAATGAATTCATTGTGTTATTTCCGGATTATTACGGAAATAACACAGAATAAAAAGGACATATAAAATCGTCAACAGGTGTTGTCTCGTGCCACGCGGTCGGCCATATTGTATACCGGCCGGCACATTCAAATCATACGGGTACACTCTCAGACATTGCGAGTAGTCGCACTCCCAGAGTATACTCTCGGGCGGCAAAGTGTCGCACTTCTTCTGGCGCCAAATTCAAACGGTAGTATACCGGACTTTGTCACTTCTGGGCTAATAAAAGAGATATTTTGTATTCAAATGGTAATTTACATGATTTATTCCAAGAATAACCCCGAATATTGACCCCAAGTAATTGACGGTGAGTCTGAACCTAGAGGGCGCCACAGGAAGCTGGACAACGTTGGTGATTCCGGATTCTCGTTGCAGAAGCCCTATTTTGAATCGGATTTGGTCTTTTCCGCCATTAATCACATACACACACACGCACCTATTACACACACACGCACCTACTACACGCACACGCACCTACTACACACACACGCAACCTTCACACATACGGGGCCTATAATCAGACGATTTCGGGCCTCGTTACAGAACACGCACACATACACAACGAGGCAGGAATTCTACCCGAATTTCTAGCCTCGTAACATCCTTAAACACCAATTGATGATGATTAAGGCCAAAAATGTGTTTTCTCCGTTATTTCTCCGTGATTTTCTGTGCAAAACTCGTTCAATCTCATCAAAAAAAAAAAAAAACAATGAAATAATCGATTTTTTTCGCAAAAATCAACAAAAAATTCGATTTTTTTTCGTTGATCAATAAAAAAATCGAAAGGTTTTCTTTAAAAAAAACGTGAAAAGATCGGAAAAAAATATTTTTAATTAAAAAAAACGCTAGAATCGCATTTGACTCGGAGAGATAGTGACTCAAAAATTGTTTCTAGATGAAAAATGTTTTTTTTTTCGATTAAACAATTCTTTTTTTTTGAGTTTTCAATCGGAGAAAATCGAAAAATAAAATGTAATTTTGATAGAAAAAATCTCGAAGAAAAATTTTTTGGTAAAAAAGTCGTCATCTCTCCTAGTCAAATGCGATTCTAGCGTTTTTTTTAATTAAAAATATTTTTTTTCCGATCTTTTCACGTTTTTTTTAAAGAAAACCTTCTGATTCTTTTATTGATCAAAGAAAAAAAAATTTTCGATGATTTTCGCAGAAAAAAAAAAATTTCGATTTTTTTTTTTTGATGAGATTGAAGGAATTTTGCACAGAAAATCACGGAGAAAACACATTTTCGGCCTCAATCATCATTAATTAGTGTTTAAGGAACAAAAAAGTGTTCCTTTAATTTTTGCTCAAACTTTGTTCATTCGGGGAAAAAAAACGGTCGAACCGATTGGCTTGAAAATTTAGGGGGTGCTTCAGCATACATCAAACTAAAGGAAAACGTTAAAACATTTGCAATTTTCACAAAATTCGCGAAATGCAGGCCAATTTGCAAAAAAAGAAAAAAACACAATTTTTTGATACTTTTTCGAACCAATTTCAAAAATGGAAGGAAATTTTTTTCCAACTAAAAAGAACATGGATCTTACAGGAAATTCATTGAAGTTTACGAATCTCATCATTCGCTCGCTGTGCGATCAGCAGTTTCTGAGATATCGACGATTAAAGACAAAAGAGTGATTTTTCATTCAATCGACGACATCTCAGCAACAAAGGGTCGTAGGGGGAAAAAAAAAGAAATTGAAGCTGAAAGACCAGGCTACACGATCCTGATGAGAGTTAAATCGTGAAAAAAATTTTAAAGTCCGTGGAACAGTTCGAAAAAATGAAAAAAAAAGGAAAAAAAAATTTCCGCTTTCAATTCTCTTATCTCGTTATAACGAATGGTCATAAAAATTTTTTATCTCAATATTTCAAGAGTGGAGACTTCAAGCTTTCCAATCTTTTTTTTTCAAATCCTAATACGATGATTTTTGGCGAAGTTACAGCCATTTAAAAATCAGGCAAAAAACTGACAAAATTTACTGTTCCCTTAATTTTTTTGCTGGGTGTACATTCTATTACCGTTAGACCATGTTAGAGAATCATTGATTCCACGATTGATGGGTTTCAAGTATCGTGAAGACTGGCCATTACGCAATCGCTTCAATGGTATGATGATGAGAGTTGTAGAAGCTAGCTTAACTGTTTATTGGGAAATGAAATTGACTAGTACCACAAAAGCCAAGCGTAAAAGCATGGAAGCTGAATGGTCTTCAACACGGTATCGACCTGTCGCACTCCGTAAATTGGACTTTGCTCTCCAATTATTGGCAGCAGGTTCATCACTCGCTACCATTGTTTTCTTCTTAGATTTATGCTAGGCGAGATATGTAAATCCTTAAAGATTGTTGAAGACAATACATGAGAATGCACAGGGAATCTACGAATTAGTTTGACAAGTAGCATTGACAGATTGAATCAGTAGACTTTTAGAATGTTCAATTCCATCCACTAGACTGTAGTTCTATAACACGTAATATGTTTTCCAATCTTGATTTTTCTTGCATATACTATTAAGATCCTGCATATGTTATTCCACATGCCATTCTTTGTTTACTAATGGAATATTCTTCTATAATCATAATAAAATTAATTAAAATATGCAACAACAAGACTTATTATTGAAATTACTTTTGAATGTAACATTACCGGACTCCACACTCCAAGTGACAAATATTTATCGAGGCTGTCTTCCTTCTGCTTCCTTATGATTCTCAGCTTTCAAAGTGAGTTCATAGCTATTTTGAGCGTATTTAGATTCCAGTTGGTCAACATGATATTGGAAACGGTAGATATCAGCCTTTTATTAGCCGATGAATAAATTTTTAAAGAATAAAAATCTGCGCATGTAAAAAATCAAATGAAACTAAAAGTGGAATTTCCGGGAATGTTCTTTTCTTTCGAATTTATTTGTTTGAATAAAATGGAGAAAAGTGTCAGATGTCTGCTAATTCCATTGTCATTTGGTTCATCAGATCTTCAGTTTTTACGAGATCTGGCAGCTTAATTGAGTGGGCCTATTTTACACACTCGTAAAGAACTGAAATCCATATTTGCAACACCCATAAAAGTTAGAATAAGATAGTTTTTTAGACATGTCAACAATAAAGAGTTGAGATTACTGAAGTTCTCGGACAAATGAATTCTATTCAGTATTTTGAGGAGATTTCGGAAACTAAGTGAGATAGAGAATGGTTTACTTTAATACTTTTTCGTAGCTCTTGATATTTCAAACAAGCTGATGACAAAATTGTAACGTGACTTTTTACCGGGGGGGGGGGGGAGGAGGGGGTGAAAAGCCACCGCGCCGTCCCTCCCTCCACCTCTCTTTATAAAGTTCCCTAATTAAAACCGTTAAATGGGCGCCAGGCGGTTTTTAAAGCGGAACCACCAAAAATGAAATTTTTTGCACTTTCCGAAATCTGAATATATCTAACTAGATAAAATTACATCAAGAGAAAATTTCCCGAGTACCATCCAATTCGAAATCTTCATTTCGTTTTATATTGAATGTTATTGCTTTGTAGTCACCGTCACAATTGATTGTTTTCAGTCTTCCATCCTGTTCAGTATTAGTCCAGGAGGCGCCAAATGACGAGTCTAGAGATTGACAGTAACGATCATTTTTCAGTTCACGTCGAAATTATCCATCGATTTCGATTTGAAATATCCATGACCTTTTCAAGGCTTTTAGACTACGTTCCATTACGTAGAAGAATTGTGAATTGTGTGAAAAATAAAATGGACGTAGATCGCTACCGATAACTAATGCATTTCAATATTTCGAGAAAATAAAAATACGTGCGGCCGCAAAAAAAATAGAGTTCAAAACTGAAGATATTTTGATCACGAGCAACTGCAGCTGTGTAGGAGTTTGAGCGTCGTCAATTTCCACTCAAAATTAAAGCTCGATTGAAGATGTTATCACTCTCAAATCGATATTCAAGTGATTATTTGAAGAAAAAAATGTTTCCTTTAAACCTATCTTTTGGGCCTGGCTAAAATACTTCACTTTTGTATGCATGAAATCGCTATAGAGAGCGTGACAACCTCTAGGTATACGTATATCGGTACACACATCCGTTGTGCTCATGGAATGAGATACTGTAGTTCAAATAGCATACAAAAACTTATAATTATGATAAATATTTTCGTTTTCAGCCGTTCGTTAGTATTTTTCGGTATCGTACTTGCACTACAGTAACTCTCTACAGGTTGAGTAGTGTCCGGCAGTGCCCCGTTCATCAGGCGAGCAGCAAAGGATTAATAGTAATCATATTTATAGTCGAAGAATTATTCTCTAGTTTATATTCCCCTCTATTTTTATTTGTGAGAATGTTGACCAGGCATAGTGCAGCAATTCTCCTCGGACAGGGACATAAAATAGATATAGTCGGCACCGTAGAGTTGGAACGTTCGCTGCTATCCCGACTGGCCATATAGAAGTGTTACATATGTGGGATAAAGTCAGTATTGTCGTGATAATTCGTACTGAACAGACGTTCAGTAGGAAAAAATTCTTCAGAGTATGATAAAAATGGTGTAGATCAAGTGGCTGTTGGTTCTTCTCATGATCGTTAGAACAGAATCAGAATTAATCATAACAAAAGGGAATTATTCTATTGGGGAGGGAATAATGGTTCGTTATGAAATTCCATTCCATCTTCATCAATAAAAAGAACCATTGTTCAATTCAAGCACCATTAATTTGGATTTCGTATTTCAGAAAACGATACTAGAATCATGTTATGCACGAAACAGTTTTCACAATCCGGTTGTTATTTTTGGAAAATTCAACAAATTAATCGATGGAGTATCGACTATTCGGATCAATGATTTTCTGAATGCAAAGGAGTATGAACACCATCGATCATTAAAATTCAAAGCAACTAGTGTAGTATTGATTGAAGAACATCGGCAAAAATTATCATTACACTTGGAACTGTTGAAGAGAACAAAATTGTGGGATAACTTTGTTCCATTCTTCATCATCGGCACGAATACAGCCTCATGCATGAATTCAATATTCATTCTGAGAGCAACCTGGCAAATGGAGATTCTCAATATGATATACATTTGTCCCAACTCCATCAATAACAGATCAGCAACATGCACATTCAACCCCATCACAAATTATGCACCCTATTCTTGAAAAGGAATTCATAAGCTAGATGATTTGAATGTCTTTCGTTCAAATTTTGATGAGAGTGAGTTTCTTTCTATTCTTGAACTCGTCTTAATACCCTGATGGATATTAATATAATATTAAAATATTCTATTCAAAAATGAGATATCTCCTCCCTGATCCAACCATATAGGAGAAACAATTGAATTTTCAATGAAAGAATTCATATTATAGAATCATGAATCGAAAATCCTCAAGTTTATAATGACCGATCTACTTACAGATTTTTCCTGTACACATTTCATTTACGATAAAACACAAATTCTGAATGGATACAATATTGTAGCTGTAACCTCGGTACTGCCAGGACTAAAATGGATTCCCGGAGCAAATTATTTCGAAGATTTTGCTGAACAGACTGAGACTCATGACAGAGCCATGCGAACTATAATTATAGCTCTAAATACGAGTGGCAGAATTGAAGTTGAAATAGGACTTGATCCCATGGAGGAGAGTATCCAAAAAGGCTCTGCAGACCTCGTAATGATGATAAGTACTCTCAGCTCGTATTGGAACCATCCATATATATTCCTTCTTCACCAAATTGAAATTGTTGCAGTAGTGAAATTGAAGGCAGAAGTATCAAGTTTGGAAAAGATTTGATACTTATGGAGCACTCCTGTCCTAATTGCAGCAGTTCTTGCTCTGGCTCTTTTATTCCTAATCGTCATGATCAGGAAATGAAGTTTCGCCTCAGCACTATTAGATGTAACGAGATTATTGACGTACACATCAATTCAAACTGATAATAGATATCAAGCATTCCGAATTTATTTTACAACTATGCTCATCTTCATAGTTATTAGTAATGGTGTTTTCCAAGGAAAAATCGCTGCATTTCTCACTACACGAGAAAGAAGGAGTGCTGCTGAATCAATTCACAAATTAGTAAAATTAGGATATCAACTACATACTCCGCGAGAATTAGTGAATACCGCGAAGCTGGGCGGTCAAGAATGTGAATTCAACGGGCAATTAAATGTGTATGATTGTATAGAATTGATGTTGAATAGTACGCAGGATCTATGTGTGATGCCTAAAGAATATTGTGAGTCAAAATACATTTTATTACCTTCAGACCGCGTTAGAAAACCATTATATTCAGCATTAATGGGTTTCAAGTGTCGAAAAGACTGACTATTACGCGATCGCTTTAATGATATGATGATGAGAGTCGTAGAAGCTGGATTACTTGATTATTGGAACATGGAAGCAACAAGTATTCCACAGGCCAAGCTTGAGAGCATGGAAGCTGGATGGGCTCCAGCCCAGTATCGAGCTGTCGCTCTCACGAAATTGGATTTTGCTTTCAAATTATTGGCAGCAGGCTTATCTGTTGCTACCATCGTTCTCTACTTAGAATTATGCTGGGATAAATATGTAAATTTATAGATGTTATTGGAGGAAAATCACCAAGATGCACAGAATATCAAGAAAATTAGTTTGTAAATGATTCTAAAACGAGTGGAACTGAACGGATTAATCAATAGACTATAGTGAAATTTTGAATTGGATTTACTAGATTGTTTTTTTGTAACACCTAACATTGTTTTCGAAGTCAGTTTTTCATGCATTTACTATTGAGATCCTCCACAAGTTATCTCACGTACATAGAAAGAAATTTCGTTAGTACACTTAATAAAAATGCTATTATTTAGGTCATTTTTGTAATCATTACAATTGATTCTAGTACATTGTACTAAAAGTTCTGTATATGTCACCAAGTCCTTGTGCCAGAATTTTGATACGTAAGAACAGCAATGGCAATTGTCACAACGTCTACATTAATGTTGTTGAAATTCCACAACTTCTAGCATCGTAAAGGTATGAGATCTTTGCAAATATAACACGATATTTTCGTTTGTTACTCTAGCGGCTCTATGCAGTAATAAATTTTTCTATAATTGACATTCGTCAAGACCGTACTAATACTTTTAGTGTACGAAAATTGGAATACAATCAAATGATTATCATCGTTTGATTTTTACAATCATTCGACTATTCCTTCCCGTTGTACGTTTGAATTGATTTAAAGGAGAAATAATTAATGACTTTAACTTTTTTTTTCCATTCGTGAATTCCGAAACCGAATCGAGGATCATCATTGAAGAATTCCTTCAATTTTCGAAAAAAGAAATTATTTTATTTCTTCACTTCCAGATTATTAACATATTAATATTTTTCCATTTTTTTCATTTAAAAAATTAATGGAATACTACACGGGGAGAAAAATATATGGCGTTCTGATTCGCTTCACCGCACCGGTGTAGTGTAGCAAACTAACCTAATGTGAACGCTCTCAGGCGTTGCTCTATTATTTTTTCAGTTCGAGGGAATAGTCTACATCTTTTTGCTTCCGAATGAAAGCATTGTAACCGTCATTTTTTTCGAATTTGAGATTTCATCGGATTATGACTCCAAATGATCTAAAATGTCGGAAAAAATATTTTTTTTACATGGCTGTGTATGTGTATGTATGTGTGTGATGACACGTTTCATCACTTTATGCGGAAACGGCTGCATGTACCGATAGGAAATTTTCAGGGAATATTCACTACGTGAGCGCAAGGTTCTCTGCGAAATTTCAGCTAAATCGGTTCGATGGTTCTCGAGAAAAAGCGAACTGTCAAAAACTCGTTTTTTCGAGTTTTCTCAGCGAAAAATCAATTTACAGCGTCTATCCTCCGCGAGGAGATGCGCGCGGATGAGGCGCACATTAAACCTCAAGGATTACCAGGGCTCCGATTTTTATTTTTTTTAAATATTTTTTTTACTATGATTTATGAAAAATCGCGGTTATTGCGATAACTTAAAAAATATTTGAGCTAGAGACTTCAAATTTGGTGTGTTATTATTATTATTATTAATTTTATTGCTTTTTGAGAGAATACAATACCTCTCTTATAGCAAGAGGGTGCAAGAATACAGAAGAGAATAAACAGATCGCATAAGTTGTGTTTTCCATAAATTAGCACTAAAATCCAGCGAAACGAAGAAACATAATTTTTTATAGTTTAATATTTTGTAACATTGAAGTATTTTTCCTTTGTATATCTTCTTTTTTAATAACTTGATTAATGAATGAATGATTGAGGTCATTGAGGTGCAACCAGATCTGGAATTAACAGGGTCGTTTGAGCTAGGATTTATGGGGATAAATTTGAGAAACTGTTGAAGTTAGGGTGGTATAGCAGAAGGGTTCTCCGTTGCAGAGGTTCTAACTTGTAGTGCTTCCATCATGAAGTATCCGAGATTCTGAAGTTGGTCTAGCGATGATATTGTAAGTATTTTTAAGAGGTGTATTTGAGTTGGGTGATAAGAGATGAAGGGTGCCAGGTATTTTTTCCTTTGCTCTAAATAGGCGGGGCATTCTAGTAGGAGATGTTCAACATTGTCAAATCCATTCGTGTTACATACCATGCAGCGTGTTATTTGTTGAAGCTTATATGATACACCTCGGATAGAGAACCGACATACATAAATATTAGCGAGTCTCAGCTGTATAGCAAGCCTAGACCATATTATACAGGCTTTTATTCTAAGGTAAGGTGCCATCTCTTCTTGTGAAGTGCGGATGAGCTGAACTTGTGTCGACGAGGAGCACAGGTAGTCACTGTAATCCTGCCTCCTGGATCTCATCGTCAATGCTTGCATAAACTCGCCTCTTTCTTGAGACCAATAGAGATGATTGAGATTCTTGAACATGTCCGTGAGGTCCAGCTCGAGGAATATCTTTCTGAGTTTAGTCACCCAGTTAAAGTCTCTGTTACAAACAGGGCTGTCGATTAGGCGAATTAATTCCATAAGGCAAATGTGTGGCCAACTGTTAGGATTCTTCTGGAGTATCCGAGTTATCCAGTCCCATATATATCCCAACGCACGTACTGACATGTGTGTGAGCCCGAGTTCAAGCCTTATCAAATAACCAGGAGTATTTTTAGGAAGAAGAAAGATTCTTTTATAAAAATCTGTTTGAATTACTTCGAGAGCATCCAGATTACCTGGACCCCAGGCTTGCACCCCATACATCAGTGTGGAGGAGATAAGGCTGTCAAATAGTTTCTGCCTGGACATCCAATCATCCGCCTTGGTTCTACTCAGAATAGAGGTTGCTGCTCCTATGGCAGTTCTTGTTTTCTGTATAGCTCTATCTCCTGCGATTTTACCCTTCATCGTGCTATCCAGCATGGTGCCCAGGTACTCGTAACGTTTTACTGTTTTAACCAATTGACCTTTGTAAAAAAAGGCATCAACCTCCAGTTTCCTCAGTCTGCCACTAGGTCTACAAACCATTACTTCAGTCTTGTTGGTGTGTACCACCAGCCTGTTTCTATCGAAATACTCTGGGAGGATTCTGAGGATGCGATGGACTTCCGCTCGTGATCTAGCAAAGATGACGGTGTCATCTGCATAGAGCAGTGCTCGAAGGTTCTTCCCACCAATATCAAGGCCCTGAATGTTTTTCTCTTCTAGAAACTGTATCAGATCAGAGATATACGTGATGAATAGTGTTGGGCTCAGTTTGTCCCCCTGCAGGACTCCCTCCGTCACTTCAAAGTCTTTCGTGTAGTGAGACTCTAGCTTCACTCTAACTGAAGCTCTACTGTATATATTGTCCAATATTCTGATAATTTTTCCATTCACCCCCAAGGCTCCGATTTTCTTCCAGAGTAGATCGTGAGGGATCGAGTCAAAAGCTCGGCGAAAGTCGATAAAAATACAATAAATGCTGTTTCCTTTTAGGCTTAGTTTCGAACGTACAGCAGTGTACATGGTGAAGATCTGATCCAAGCAGCCTCTGCCTTCTCGGAAACCAGCTTGCTCCTCCGGTAACAGCCCGCATGATTCCAGCCATAGACCTAGGCGTTGTTGGATAATTCCTGTTAATAGTTTAAGTACATTATTAATCAGTGCGATTCCTCTATAGTTACTAGGGTCTTCAGGATCGCCTTTCTTGAACAACATGGATATGGAGGCTTTGGGCTATTCGTCAGGTACCTTTTCTTCTTCCCAGACCTTGTTGAACATGGTAAGCATGTACGATACCCATTCTTCAGGAAGTGCTTTGAAGAATTCATTCACCAGCTCGTCTGGGCCAGGGGCTTTACCGTTTTTGCAGAGATGTATCACCTTTACTATCTCGGATTTATCAATGTCTCTGTCCAAGAAAGGATGCCGAGCATCTGAGATTATCAGAGTGTTGGATGTTCTGGGTGGATAGATTTTGTCGTAGAAGTTTTCCCAGCTTTCCTTGGAGATACGATTTGGCCGGAAGGACGAGGGACGAACCGCTCTCACCGTTTTCCAGAATTCCTTGGAGTTCTTCGTGTTCGCTATTTTCTCTTTAATTTTTCTCGCGTATTCAGTCAGCTTTACCCTTTTACATTTTTTGAAGGCTTTCGTATGTTGATGGAGATGAGGAGCATGGAGACTATCGAAGCCGGATTTCCTGAAAGCTCTTTGCAGGCGGTTCAATTTATTCTTCATGAACTTCAATTCTGAATCTTCCCAGGGCCGACTTCGAGGTACCAAGGTGCCAAGCGTGCAGGTTTCTTTGTAGTGATCATTCCAATATTTTGGGCTACCTCGTCAACAGCCAGGCGAAAATTATCAAACAGTATCTTGGAGTTTAACGAAGAAGTGGTAAGCTGTAGTCTCGGAGAGTCCTTCAATGACTGGGTATAAGTCTCGCCCAATTCTTCAATCCACTTTAATCTTTTACTGAGAGTTTGAGTTTCCATTGGCGACAATGTCAGGGTTGAGTTTCGTGTGTATAACTCCAGTAGCAGGGGGAAGTGGTCAGATGAGAACGAGACATCGCTGACTGTGAGAGATTTAGTAATTTCAATGGCTTTATGGTTCGCCCATACCAAGTCTACGGAACTGAGCCCTTGGTGGCCACAGAATGTGAAGCTACCATCTAAGTCACCCGGAGTCCTTCCATTCAGAAGGATGAATTCATTATCCGTCATGAAGTCCAATAAAATTTGTCTTTTTATGCTGTGCGCAACCTTCATCCAAGCTGGATCTGCGAGAAGTTAATTCAGAGTTTGCCACAAGTTCAGGGGGGATTGAGTCGTCCAGGTCACCCATACGGCAGTTAAAGTCACCTCCGAGATAGATCGCATCATTTTGATATGATTCGAGGCACGCAGAGAGTGCAGGCTGTAGGTGTTCCACGGCTGAATTGATGTCCAAAAGAGGGGGAAAGTATATGAGGCCGAAAATAATGTAAGAGTTATGCAGTTTAATACGAGTCAGGATCCAGTTTGATGAAGAAAACAACAAAACAGCCTCAAAAGCTTTCTTGACCAGCATTACTAATCCCCCACTTCCTCTTCCTGTGCGGTTGTTCTTTTCCGCCACAGACCAGAAACAATCATATTCTGAGGCCCAAGGGTTGAAGCATGAAGGGATCCATCTTAGCCAGGTCTCACTTAGTCCAATCAGTAGTGGCGAGGTGTTTGCAGCCAGATTGCCGAGGTTTGCCAGCCCATAACAGTTCCAGAATATGGCTAGCGTACTGTTATGGGCAGGCCTCGCTAGTTTTTTGACTGGATACAAGATGTATGGGTACCAGGAGTACCCTAGAGTCGTTGCTGTTGTCCGTTCTGATTTGCGATCTGGATCAAGGAACCAGACTTGTTATCCCAAGTAATAGTTGTGTCCTTCAGAAAGATCTTATTACCGCGAATTCTTGGTAAGTTACCCTGCGCTCTTTCTTCTTTCGCTCTTTGTCTGATGTGAAATGCAATAAGGCTTTCTTTTTCTGTAAGATCATTTTCTACATAAATTTGAGTGTTAGCTAATTTGGGTATAGCATAGGAAACCTCTCCCAATTTTTAAAACTGTTTTACTCTATTTGAGTGGAATTTTTAATGAATTTTTGAATTGTTCAGAGGTCAGTTACACCGTGCGAGGCCTGAACAACATCCTAATTAAAATTTTTTGGAAAATACAACCAACTTTTTCCTGGGAAGTATAACCCATATAAACGAAAAAACCAAAAGTTATGAAATTGAGATTATCACCACGTTTTGCATTACCCGAGGCCACGACGGGGACGTAGTGGTGCATAGGCCTCAAAAGAACCTACACAACCAACCCTAATGCGACACACGGGATTTTGATGAAGAATTTTTTTATTGACAAAAAACCTCCGCTCACCTTCATTGAGCTGCAAAAATTTAATTTTACTTTTTCTGTAAACAAGTACATTGAGCATAAAAATGCGTACTTTGTTTACGCATGTCAATAATATGCATGCTTCGCGTGGAATAATATCAACCGTTTAATTTAACATCAAATTCAAAAAACGAAATATATTTAATTTGAAAAACCTTTATAATTTTAATACGGATTTTTGAAAATTTCGAAAATACTCATCTGGAATAGAAAATCCAACTGTATTTAGTAGAGACACTACACTCTTTTTCTTCATCAAGAAGAATAAAACAAAGTTGACAACCAAGTAACACCAGAAAACTCACTGGACATGAAGAAGGCTCAAATGGTTTACAATGCCAAAATTGCCCCACTCCACTGCCATTGGTCTCTGTCTTACCAATGTAAATGTCTAATACACACTTTATTACCAAAATAATCGATAATTTTCTCTCGTTGCTCCGTCCCACACACCGCGTTCCCTCTCCCTCAACAATTCAAAACAATGAGAAAAACCGGTTAAAACTGACTCTATTTTTCACGTATAAAATTTTTTTCCTTTGAGCTATTTTTGGTGAATTTACTTTATTATGTAAGAAAATTATGTGAATTGATTGTAGAATGTTAATATGTGAAAGAAAACATGGAAAAAATGGAACAAATTATTGGGGGTGATTTCCTCTACAAAAGCCGCTAATTTTTCCTTCTTTTTACTCATGAGTAAGGCTTTGTCATTCCAGGACTCAAAAATTACAAGGAATGTTCCGTTATTCTTTCCTTTTCGCTGGACAGTGTACCGGGTTGAGGACAAATTAAACTTCTCAGATAAAAAAGCCCTCACCAACTCCAGAGGGTTATCTCCTTCCGCAGACAAGCCTCGGATTATTACATTGTTTCTCTTGGAGAGCCTGGATTGTGTCTCAAGATTGGCAGAGATAGCGTCAAGTTCTCTCCGTATAGAGGATGATTCTCCCCCAGCTGTAGAGTGGCCTCTATCAGATTCCTCCAATACTGTAATTCTGTTCACTGCTTCCCGGATGAGTGAGTCACTTTGAGCATTTAATCCATTGTCACGGCTGTCCTCTAGAGCCTGAACTCTGATCAGAATCTGTTTTTGGCTCTCACTAAGTTTTTTATTTTCAGAGGCTACCATTTTGATGCTGGCTTCTACTGCTCCAATTCTGTTATCCACTTTATTAAACGATAGAAGGATATTATTATTTATGGTGTTGACTTGTTCAGCATTTTCTCTTTTCATCTCGGTCAATTGTCCTGCAAGCCAAGAGAAAGATTGGGCAGTTGTTTGTTTCTCAAAGTCAGGGGGTGTTGTACTAGTGGGGATAGCAGGGGGAGTGGTAAAAGGAATGGCAAAAACAGACACTTCTCCTTGCATTTGTATGCCTGGTGTATCTGCACCTCCCACCATAGTGGTGATTGTGAGGAGAGATGTTGGAAAATCACTGATTGGATTTTTACGAGTAATAAGAGTCTTTGGGACTTTTGGAGACTTGCCTGGTTCTTCCTTGTACGAGCTGCAGGCGGTTTCACGTGGCCTTTTCTTTCCTTGAAATAATTCCTCGATGGTGCCTAAGGAGCTAGAGCGTTCACGAAATCTTAGGGCGGCGTTCGAGAGTCTTCCTGGCGATTTTTTATTGGAAATAGCAGCTGTAGAATTTAGTTGCTTGACTTTATCGTTTTTGTCTACTTTAGACATATCCCCCTAACCTCACTTTACTGTAGTCCTTTAGTCGACGGAGGGTTTAGTGGGGAGTGGAGAAAAGTAGTCAAATAATTATTATAAACAGACCTCTTTAATTCAGGAATCATAAAACGTGTATTAGTGCGACATATTAATGATTATGCGACTTGATTTCAGATTTTTTACTTTGAGGCAGAAAAACTACGTGTTGACAATAACAGTTGATACGAGCGCCCCTCAATTTGGTGTGTTTATACATCTTATGGGTGCCAACTTTGCTATTGAATTTCAGCTAAATCGGTTCAATGGTTCTCGAGAAGAAGTGAATCATCAGAAAATCCTTTTTTTCGAGTTTTCTTAGCGAAAAATCAATTTACAGCGTCTGTTGTTGGGAGGGCACAAATTATAACTTAATTTGCCAACAGTTTGGGAACCTTAATTTTTGGAGATTCCCTTAATTTTTATTGGAATGAGCAAAATTATTAATTTAATTATTTTTTACATATGACTCAAGGTATTGGGGTTGTATGTGTGGTCTTCTTTGTGACCGATGCATAGGCTCCAATATCTGTTTATGTTACGAATGACGTCATGTAAACCATAGGAGAAAAGAGAACCATGGAAATCAAATTTGTTCGTTGAAAGGAGTCAGTCTTTGACGACACTTCGTATCGAGAAGTATTTAAAATAAATGCTCAGTTTCCAACTCAATAGTTTTAAAGTTATTTTTTCTGCCTTGCCTTTCTTCCATATTCCAACAGGTTATGGGCCCAGGCAACGTACAAAATAATTAAATTGATTTAATTTAAATTAGTGACTAAGCAATAGTGAAAAATAAAAATAAAAAAATAAAAGAGGAAAAGTGATTGAACACATTATTAGTGCAGTGTAATTAAATTATCAGAATGGGTGACCAACCTAAGAAAACAGGGAGGAACATTAAGCCGTTTAATGGTGATAAATACAGCATTTGGAAATTGAGAGTCCGTGCATTACTGGAAGAAGAAGAAGTGTTGCACGTCATTGATGATGAAATTCCAGATGAAATTTATGAAGACTGGACATCGTGTGAAAAAATTGCTAGAAGGATATTAATTGAATATTTGGATGACTGTATGATGGGATATGTGACAACTCGAAGTACACCTCGCGAAATATTTCAGAAATTGGACTCGATTTATGAACGTACAAGTCTTGCGACACAAATCACTACTGAAAAGAAATTGCTGTCCTTGAAATTGAAAAACGATTCATCTCTAGTATCCCATTTCATGATTTTTAATGAGTTAATCATTGAGTTGGAAGCAGCTGGAGGAAGGATAAATGAAGCACAAAAAATTGCTCGATTACTGCTATCATTGCCAAATTCGTATGATAGCATCAGTACAGCAATTCAGACATTGTCTGATGAAACATTGAGCCTTGAATTCGTCGAAGTAAAATTACTGGATTGTGAAATAAGATTAAGAAATGAAAACAATGATACAAGTGCCAAAGTCTTACAAGCAGAAGTCCCACAACAGAATAAGAAAGATCCAAAAAGAAAAAAGAAGAATAACAATCCATACTCCAGATCAAGACCTTTTCCTCAACATCATAAAAATTCGAATTACTCAATGAAACAACACAACCAAAGAGGCTGGAATAACAACAAATTTGTTCCTAAAAAATGTGATCATTGTGGAAGAAAAAATCATGAAAAGAAAAATTGTTTCTATTATAAGAAATCGTTAGAAAATTCTGAAGAACAAAGAACCGTTGAAAGTGTTCAAATTCAGGGAAACAATGGTTTCGCCTTCATGTGTGATGCTGGAACGCTACTTGGTGACGACATGAGTGATGATACTAAAGTGTCATTTTTATTGGATTCCGGGGCAACAGATCACTTGGTGAATCGCTGTGACATTTTCTCAACAGTAGAAAATTTAACAACACCAATAACAATCTCGATTGCTAAGAAGAATGCATCAATACAGGCCACGAAAAGAGGGACAATTACAGTGACATCAAATTTGGGAAATGGTGGAATCCTGAAAAATGTTCTATACGCACCGGGTCTGCCCACAATTTACTATCTGTGAGACGACTCCAGGAAGCTGGGATGTCTGTGATTTTCACCGAAACCGGAGAAGTTGTCATCAAAAAGGGAAGTACAATAATTCTCACTGGTAAGCCAAAGAATAATTTAATAAATATTGTGTTCATTATAAATAAGAACGCGAGACAAAATAAATGTAATCAAGCAAGACTTGATAACGATTTGACTTCGAAACAATATAAACTTTGGCATGAACGTTTGGGCCACATTAGTAAAACGAAATTTCTAGAGATTAAAAGAAATAATTTGTTGCATGATATTGACTTGTTGAAAACAGTAAATCCTGTAGATGAGATTTGTGAAACTTGTATATACGGTAAACAAGCACGTCTCCCTTTTTCAAAAGGAAAGGAAAGGTCTCATGTAACACGGCCCTTGTTCATTATTCACTCCGACGTGTGTGGACCGATTACTCCCTCAACATTTAATGATAAAAACTATTTCGTTACTTTTATTGATGAATATACACATTATACGGTCGTTTACTTGCTCAGCCATAAATCGGAAGTTTTCAATTATTTTCAAGACTTTGTTGCCAAAAGTGAAGCACACTTCAACTTGAAATTAGCTCATTTATATTGTGATAATGGACGAGAATATTTGTCAAATGACTTCAAATCTTTCTGTGTGCAAAGAGGTATACAGTATCATCTTACTGTACCATATACTCCTCAACAAAATTCTGTAGCTGAACGAATGAATCGAACATTAGTCGAAAAAGCCCGGAGTATGTTGCACGGTGCTCGTTTAAAAAAAGAATTCTGGGGAGAAGCAGTGTTAACTGCAACATACTTGACAAATTTAACACCTACTAAAGCCATACCACCTAATAAAACACCATACGAACTCTGGCATAATAAAAAGCCGAGACTTGATAATTTAAAAATTTTCGGAAGTACTGTGTATGTACATGATAAAAACCGACAAGGCAAGTTTGACAAAAAGTCATTCAAAGGTGTTCTAATAGGATATGAACAAAATGGTTATAGGGTGTTAGATACTGAAACGAGTAAAATTATCATAGCTCGTGATGTCATATTTGATGAAGTGACTTTTAAAAGTTCACGACCTCCCATGCAGAAAGAAATCGAAGTTGAAACGCCTGTAAAGAAACAAAGAACTGAAAGTTTTGAAAGGCGTCCTAGTCAAAATAGAGAGATAATTGGAGTATTGAAACCAAAAAATAATATTTCCGAAGAAATAAACAAAACTGATAAAATAAATGAAACTCCAAGCGTCGACACGAACTCTCTAACTGACATAAACAGGATCGAAAATGATACCGAAGAGGTAAACGAAGAAAGTCAACTTCGTAGAAGTCAGAGAATAAAAAATTTACCACAAAAATCTTATAATGAAGATCATTGTTTTAACACATGCGCAACATCAATAGTAAATGATATTCCAAAATCGTACAGTGACATACAAGATCGAGACGATAAAATTGAGTGGGAGAAAGCTATTAAAAAAGAAATAGATTCATTATTAGAAAATAATACATGGGATATAGTACCTTCCCCACATAATAAAAATATCGTTGATTGCAAGTGGGTATTTACAATTAAATCTGATGCTTCGGGAAATCCGTGTAAACGTAAAGCTAGATTAGTCGCTAGAGGTTTTAGTCAAGAATATTTAATTGATTATGATGAAACATTCGCACCCGTAGCACGTATAACGTCTTTGAGAATGCTCGTAGCTTTTGCTAATCAATATAATTTATTAATCCATCAAATGGATGTCAGAACAGCATTTTTGAATGGTCTTCTAGAAGAAGAAATTTTCATGAGAATTCCCGAAGGAATTCGAGCCCCAGATAATTATGTTTGCAAATTAAATAAAGCATTATATGGCTTAAAACAAGCAGCTCGATGCTGGTTTCAAAGATTTTTTTTTTTTTTTTTTTTTTTTTATACTTATTTTACGTCGCCATCTTTTCGCTAAGATTATGCCAATCAGCGACGGAGGTTCATGGTGTGTCTGTGGACAAAGCACTTGTAAATAATTTTTACAGTGGTGCTTGTATCATTCGGCAGAGACTAGGATTTGAACCCGGGTCTACGAGTTGGCAATCCGACACTCTACCGAACGAGCCACCGTTCACCTCTAGGTTTCAAAGATTCGACGAAGTTTTAAAAAGTCAGGGTTTTGTTAATTCACAAGCAGACCGCTGTTTATATTTACTTGATAGAGGACACATGAATGAAAATATATATATTATTCTCTACGTCGATGATCTTGTCATTGTCACTCAAAATGATTTAACTATGAATAATTTCAAAAATTACTTGATGCATCATTTTTCAATGAAAGACTTAAAAGAAATAAATCATTTTCTAGGGATTCGTGTAGAGAGAAAAAACGATGTCATAACGTTGGATCAAAGCTCATATTTAGAATCAGTTTTAAAAAAATTTAAAATGAATGATTGTAATTCCATTAGCACCCCGTTACCAAATAAATTGAATTATGAAGCTTTAAACTCAGATGAATTCTATGATGCACCATGTAAGAATCTCATTGGATGCCTGATGTATGCAATGCTATGCACTCGACCGGATTTATGCATATCATTAAATTTATTAAGTCGATTCCAGGTTAAAAACAATAAAGAGCTCTGGCAAAATTTGAAAAGAGTCTTGAGATATGTAAAAGGTACATTGAATTTACGATTAGTCTATAAAAGAAATAATTTCCAAAATTTGTTAACTGGCTATGTTGATTCCGATTGGGCTAGCAATGAAATTGACCGAAAAAGTACGACTGGTTACATCTTTAAACTTTTTGATAAAAGTACCGTATGCTGGAATACCCGAAGACAAAATTCAGTTGCAACTTCATCCACTGAAGCAGAGTATATGGCACTCTATGAGGGTGTTAAAGAAGCCTGCTGGTTGAAATTCTTGTTAACTAGCATAAAATTAAATTTGTCAGATCCAATTATTATCTACGAAGATAATAATGGATGTATTGCAATAGCTAATAATCCAACTGGTCATAAAAGATCTAAACACATCGACATTAAATATCATTTTTGCAGAGAAAAAGTAGCAACTAAAGATATAAAACTTGTTCATATTCCCACAGGCAACCAACTGGCAGATGCTTTCACCAAACCACTGTCTGCTACCCAGTTCATAAGTATCCGTGAACAGATTGGCCTGCAGGAATATTAACTTCACTTAAAAGGACCAAAATGATACCTAAGAATGGAATTGTGTTCATTGAAACCAAGAAATTATTCTATTTTTGTAATAGCATTAAATTGTACCGTTTGACATATATACACATGTACTTGGTCTGATTAGGTTTTTATATGGGGTTTTCCTAATCCATGCAACAAATGTTGGACCAATTGTTATCGTCCCCCTATGACATGAAAATTAAATTAAATCAAATTAATTATTTTGAGTGGGAGTATTGGAATGAGCAAAATTATTAATTTAATTATTTTTTACATATGACTCAAGGTATTGGGGTTGTATGTGTGGTCTTCTTTGTGACCGATGCATAGGCTCCAATATCTGTTTATGTTACGAATGACGTCATGTAAACCATAGGAGAAAAGAGAACCATGGAAATCAAATTTGTTCGTTAAAAGGAGTCAGTCTTTGACGACACTTCGTATCGAGAAGTATTTAAAATAAATGCTCAGTTTCCAACTCAATAGTTTTAAAGTTATTTTTTCTGCCTTGCCTTTCTTCCATATTCCAACAATTTTGATCCTTACCTTCGACCCTACGGGCCTCCCGCTTCTGCGATGGATCTCCGACTTTTCCGAGCGATTTCCGCGTAGGAGGGAAATTCGAGAGGGAAAGACGAAAGGGGAAACTGGAAAGAATGACTCTAGTCACGAACAAGATTGTTAGCTAATATTTAGATTCATTCAAAAGATTCTCTCGGAAAGAAGAATGTAGGATTTCATAAAATCAAAGTATAGTTACGCATAACTGACGAGAGAGAGAGAGAGCACGGGAAAAACACGGGACACATTCGCCGCGATGATTCTGTATGAACTTAGAATTCGGAATTCAGATTTAACGGTTGTGGAAAGACGAAATTGATGACTTCGCTTAGGTATTTCGGTAATTTAGATTTGAGGCTCACACAATGTACAGGAAAGTAGTTATTTTCTGTCTTTAATACAATTCGTTGATGAAGAAGGGGCCTATTTCTCCGGGTGGCCAAAACGTCGTCCGGGGGAAGATGCAGTCGTATGTAGAATGTAGACGAGTCGATGATAATCACTATATTCCTGGGTAACGAGTAAAGGATATCGTTTTTAAGAAACTACGCGCCGGTTAACTTGAGTCTCTATCTCACAGTTCGATTTCGCGTGGACACGCACACACAAACTCCGAACTGTTGACTGCGTGGATTCGTTTTTTTCTCACTTCGCAAATTCGGGGTCCAGGAGTACGGGCCAGACTCGTTCCACTGAACGTAGAGGACGGGAACCGACTTCACTAGGACAATTTTATTGAAGCGTGAAAAACGACACAGGAGTCAGTGGGGACGTTCCACAGAGGCTCCACGGGCGTGACTGTCTTTCCCTCGGATTAGGGAACGGCCATCAGCTAAGCTGATTCATTTTCATGAGTTCAGCAAAAGTAGACGGCACGTGTCATTTTGATGATCCAAGAACAAAAAGACACGGATCGTCCGCTAGTTGCTGAGCTCGTGAGTTTAAATTTTAAACAGGGACGCGGTGGCAGAGAAATTTCTTCTCTAAAGTTAATAATATTATTAACCGTTCTTTTATTTAAATTTCTCCCGTAACACTATCCTCCGCGAGGAGGTGCGCACGGATAGGGCGCACATTAAACCCCGAGGGTGACCAGTGCTCCCATTTTTACTTTTTTTATTTTATTTTTTTTACTGTGATTTTTGAAAAATCACGGTTATCGCGATAACTTAAAAAATTTATGCGTTGGAGACTTCAAATTTCGTGTGTTTATACATCTTATGAGTGCAAATTTCGGTATTAAATTTCAGTGTAATCGAGCGAACAGCTCCTGAGATATTGTTGAAAAACTATTCCATGCAATGGGCGTATATGCACGGAACTGCTCGTCTGACCATATCCAAGTTGAGCTTGAAAGATCAATATAGATGACCATCACCAATTTTGAAAATTTCAGATTTTTCAAAGGATTCTTCTACAAGAATGCTGAAATTTTTTTTTTGTTATGTCCAGATTTTGTCCTTGCGTCAAAAGGAAATTTTTGGACAACAGATTAAAATTATGATTATAATTCATAGAATTTACAATGGACGACGCTAGATTTTTACATTCTCACGAGGATTGTTTATATAAAAGGATTTCGAGGGTTTCAGGATTTTTACTATTTTTTTGTTATTTGGGATAGCCTTGGAACGTTTCTCTGGGTTTGAATGAAATTAAAACACTTGACTCACAGTCATGGTTCTTTGTAGTTTTGCCCCTTTATTGGTAATCCAATGGTAATCCAAAAATCACAATTAATTCAATCAAACGCACTCTTCCACACACAAGGTCTTACTTTTCGTTTTTATTCCTGTCTCATAAAATATTGTTTTTATTATTTCTTTGAAGTTTCACAGTTTACACTTTTTTCTTTTTTTTTCTATATTTTAACTAATTTAATTGTCTCTAGTCCCAAAGATGGTTAAATGAATTTCACTGAATTTTGAATTGAAAGTTTAATATTTTTATCTTGTATTTTAATTATCTATGTATATATATATATTGAATTTTAGTTCAGTCTGATTTTGCTTTAGCTTTATATTTGTATTTTTCTTGTATATAGTTTTCTATTTTAGATATGAGTCCTGTAATTTAGAGTAAACACCTTTTTCCCACTACGCGTTTCAATTGCCTTTTTAAAATGCAAAATTACCACAATTTCCCAGTATTTTTCTTAAATTTTAGCCCGTTGTTTAATATTCTAAAATTATCTACTAGTTATTCGATTAACTTTTCCAATTCGACAACGTCTCTAAAACGAGTAACAATTGTTTTAGGAAATATTTTAACAACTTCGACCGGGTTCCCGTAATAATTCACTAAGGCCGCGAAGAGGAAATTTTGGTTTTCTCCTTATCACCGCTCAATAATGTCTGATTAATTATTTTAAGTTTTTCTTTGAAGAAAATTCGGTTTTTCGGTGGTGGGAGATATCACGCCACCCGAAAAGTGCAACGACAGAAGGTTATTGCCTATCTAATTTCCAGATTTTTAATTTAAAATGAATCTCATATCTATTCTCCACTATATGCTATATTTATTATCCAAAGTCTTATTCAGTTGGAAGAGTATCCGACGTGTCACTGGAGGGTTCTGAGTTCAACTGCAAGTTAGGGGTTCGAGATTTTTCAATATCAAAATTGTTGCTTGATTTTCATTTTCAAAGTTATGAAAAATGAAGAGTTGAAAATCCATTCGGAAGCTTTATGCCAATCGCATTGGCATAATATTAAATGTTTTTCGTGATTGATTCTTCAATAGTGAAGACATCATAGAGTGAATAACGTAGTTGAAATTTACGAGAAATGCCCATAGGGTGAAGCGCCTGCTTGTTTTTGTTGCAACATTAGACTAAATTGCGGTCAATTGAATGAAACAATGATCGATGGATTATTGTATTTTTCAGAATCAAGTCGTGATGAAAACGAGAAAATGGCAGCATTAATGGGAAATGATTTAATGACATGAGATCAAGGCACTCTGAACACAAAAGATTTCACTGAAAATATTGTTAGCAATAGTTCAGATGCAAATATACGTATAGTCATAATTAATACCCGCACCTGTACATTTGCACAATTGCTCACAATATTTTCAGTAGAATCTTTCATGTTCAGAATTCTTTGACCCCATGTCGTTGTATCATTTTCCATTAATATTACCATTTTTTTTTCGTCATTACGACTCAATTCTGAGAAATCCTGTCATCCGTAAATCATTGCTGCATTTCATTAATGGCGATTCATTCTAATTTTTTACTCAAAAAAGAGGTAGACTGGTTAACTCGAACCGAACAATTTTAAAAGAGCCACGCGTAGGGCCGCTCACATTAGGTTAGTGTTCTGCACTACGCCAGTGCAGTGCAGTAAATCGAAAACGCCATAAGTGTAAATGTGCCCTTTTTTGCATCTATTCTTCAGACTATCATATATCAGTCGTTCACCATGAGGAACCATCAGAAATAGTCATTTCCTCTTCACTTTGAGAACCTCCAGGACCTAGAGGAGGGGAATCAATCGATTTTGCAAGAAAAAATCAAAACCCGTAGCTGGCGTTGCCCCAATGAGAATAACATGAGGTCCCCCTTTCAAAATATCATGAGCAGTGGTTCAATTCCACTTCTTACCGGTCAGTTTCATGGGAAATCATCAATTCCCCATTTATTCTGCCATTTTCTCGTTGGTTAATGTGACCTCGACCCGTCCAGACAGGTAAGTTTCTGATGGTAAGTAGATAATCGATGAAGCAGATTCGAAATATTACTATTTACGGACGGTACCCTTTAGTTTAGGGACAATGAAGGTACACAAAATCTTAATTGTAGGCACTATTGACAATAGTAATGTCCACAAAGTGGGATGACTAGGCAACATTGTCCATTGAAATGTCTCACTGGAACATGAGAAGACGTTTGATATCGAATGTTCCAATGATTTTACACAATTTCTCGTTGAATGCGAAAACATCGACGTACACAAATTACTAACAAATGTTCTCATCGAGACAATCTTACCGTGAACATACGTGGCCTGGCCAGTTGAGTCATAGCCAGTTTTTTTGGGAACGAGGACGAGTATCTCGATAGTCCCTCAAGATACCCGTAATGATACTCCAGAACACTTTTCGATTCCCCTCTCAGTAAAGCAGATCGTCCTCCAAAGAAAGGGACATGTGGACCCGCTGGTAATCATGGCTATACGACCTTCGAGCATTTATTGCTGAGATATCGGTTGTCGAACTGAAAATCACACTTTTCTCTCTGAGTGAATCAATTATTGCTGAGTGATTTTCCTCCCTCCTGCTCATTTTTTTAAAAGATAAGCAGAACGTACTCAATTGTTGATTTTTACATTCCAGAATTGAAAATTTTCAAGCAAATAATTCGAGACTCGACAGTCTATGATCTAGCCCGTATCAAATGAAGCCTGAAATATCTAAGTTCTTAGACTTAACCCTGGAACTACAAACTGGGTTAGATATCGACCCCAGGTGAGTTTCTAATTACGTTTCTAAGCTGGTCAGTGATATGATTGACTAAAGATCTATACCATCGTTTTGTTTAAAGTTTGAGCAGTAGGCTGGGGTCGTGAGACCCTCCAGTTTTTTGTTGACTGTGACGGAGTGAAGACCTGTAACTCGTGTGGGGTTGATATTTACCCCGATCTGTAGTTCCCGTTGGTGTGTTGTGGTGCTTTTGAATGAATCAAATCGTAACTTTATTGTAGAATACTTTTTATGTGTATCAAATTTCTCCTTTTTTGCTTCCGAATGGAAGCTTTGTAATCGTAATTTTTTTCGATTTTGAGATTTCATCATAATATGACTGCAAATGACTCAAAACGTCGAGATCCGTCATTTTTAAAAAATGTCTGTGTGTGTGTGTGTGTGTGTGTGTGTGTGATGACGCATTTTCCGCTTTACTCTGAAGTAGGGTTAGCTAGCGATCTGAAAATTTCACCATAAGTTCGCCATGCGTGCCCCAAGCTCTCACAAAAATTTCAGCTAAATCGGCCGGATAGTTTTTGAGAAAAATGAAAATGTTGAAATATCGTTTTTTCGACTTTTCTCGATGAAAAATGGAATCACAGCGTCCAGTCTACGCGAGGAGATGCGCGTCGAAGAGCCGCATCTTTGACCCCCGGGGTGGTGGGAGCTCAGATTTTTATTTTAGCCAATAGAAAACTTTTGATAAATTTTTCGTGAAAATCTTGATTCCACGATAACATAATAAATAATTGAGCTAGAGACCTCAAATTTTGTGAGGTTATATATCTGATGAGCACAAAGGTTGGTATTGAAACTGGGCGGAATCGGTCCAGTAGTTTTTTAGATATTAGCATAGAAACATCAGAAAAAGCAAGCTATATCTTCAAAACTATTCAATTGATTATATTTGGAACAAACTTAATCCTCTGAGGCCTATTTTAGTTTTCGCATTCCACGCACAGATCAGTGATGCCGTTTTTTTTTTTTTTTTTTTTTTTTTTTTTTTGGAGGTGGGAAAAATCTTACATGAGACACCCGCAGATAGGATTATTTCGACTTCTGAAATTAGATAGTTCATATCAACTTGATTGATTCATGCTATCTATACATCATATTTTCCTTGTATCGATTTTTGGTAGCACAATTTTAGTATTGAGAAAAAATTCAAAGTTACGCAAATTTTGAAAATTTCTCATTGCAGAGAATTTTATCATGAGCAACCTTGAATTAGGCTGAGTTTGGGCAAGGCTAAACTCGAGTTAGCTAACTTGACTATGGAGTTGAAGCTCAAGATTTCAATGGAATATGACTCAAGATATTCCAAAAAGTAGAAATATGACAATAAGAAAGAATTTTGTTACTCATAGCAAACGAGGGGATTCTCATCATCTTCAGAACATTCAAAGAGATATCATATTTAACAAAAAGAACATGAATTGACGTGATTAATATGAATAAGATCAGTGATGGTAGATTTGAAATTAAAAAATTCATTCGGAAGCTTTCTGCCAATTGCATTGGCAGAATATTAGATGTAAGATTCTCAAATTACGCACAAGTAATGGGGCTCCTGCTTGTTTTTTTTTTTTGGAGGTGGGAAAAATCTTACATGAGACACCCGCAGATGGGATGCGGGTAGTGTCAGATTCTTACTGACTAAAAAACCCACCTCCGTGACATCATTCATGCACTATGCTGCAAACCACTTTCGCTTCACTTCAGCATGGACATTGTCTCCAGACGCTGTGACGTAGCGCTCTGATGTCATCTTCTTTCTTATCAATCATTGTGTGGATGATTTCAGCTTCCCTTATTGCTTGTTAGGCTGATCATCATGCTAATCTTATTGAATTATCGTCCGGTATGAGCTTTCAACTCAAGACTCTTTTCGTTTCATCTGTTGGACATAAACATCGTGTGACTGACATTGTCTATCATTCCGTATCAAGGGCATTGGTCCGTCTCTGCTCTCTTCCTCCTGAATAGGAATTTTCTGAAGCAACTGTGTCCAGATAAAGCTTGCGGATTAATCCGCAGAGGGTTAAAAGGTCTTGGCTATGCGTGATTTGTGTTATAACTTTTAGAATTCTTGAAATAATAATTCTGGGGAACCATTCACAAAATTGATCCTCCATGAATTTCCATTTTCCTATATGTTTCCCTGAGGAGGGCAATACATCTGAATTAATTATTGTGAAGTAAATCTTTTTTTATTGAAAGATGAACCCATTGTCGTAGAGACTTAATCATTTGCCAAATTTGAAGGTACCCAAGTACTCTTCATATGTGATATGATTGATTGTTGTGGTAGAATTATTTCGACTTCTGAAATGAGATAGTTTATATCAACTTGATTGATTCATGCTATCTATACATTATATTTTCCTTGTATCGATTTTTGGTAGCACAATTTTAGTATTGAGAAAAAATTCAAAGTTACGCAAATTTTGAAAATTTCTCATTGCAGAGAATTTTATCATAAGCAACCTTGAATTAGGCTGAGTTTGGGCAAGGCTAAACTCGAGTTAGCTAACTTGACTATGAAGTTGAAGCTCAAGATTTCAATGGAATATGACTCAAGATGTTCCAAAGAGTAGAAATATGACAATAAAAAAGAATTTTGTTACTCATAGCAAACGAGGGGATTCTCATCATCTTCAGAACATTAAAAGAGATATCATATCATATTGAACAAAAAGAACATGAATTGACGTGATTGATATGAATAAGATCAGTGATGGTAGATTTGAAATTGAAAAATTTATTCGGAAGCTTTCTGCCAATTGCATTGGCAGAATATTAGATGTAAGATTCTCAAATTACGCACAAGTAATGGGGCTCCTGCTTGTTTTCGAATGTCACACCAATCCTTTATGGCCAATGGGGAAAACCCAAAGTTTTCGGCATGGGCTCTTCATTGGGTATTTTCTTTTCTCCTTTTCCCTGATTTTCCTCATATTTTCTATGGTTGAACCGAATGTCTCTCGACGCTCTGTTTCCACCAGACGAGAATATGAGAGAAAGGAAAAAATGAGAGTGAAAGAGAGAAAAAAGTGCTGAGAAAATAAGAGAGAAGAGGAAAGTGTTACGGCCACAGCCCGAAAAACACGTGAATTTTGATAACCTTCTAATGAAGAAAATAGTAGATTATACGTACTAGCCACGGTTGCGGTTGTACCTATGATAAAAATAAGGGAACGGTTTGCCGCGGTTAAACACTAAAGTGTACCGATGTCTGAAGGACAGAGGTTTTCGGACAAAATAAGTTTATTCAGGAATAAATGCTATAATTTGTTTATTTTTAACCAGCATCAAATAAATTATTTGTGGATAAATCAAACGTCTCATATGAGTCAATACGATAGAAGAAAATTATAATTGCTTCAGCGTAAAAGTAAACTTACAGTTCGAATTGAAAGAAACTAACAACGGTTTATCGTTGAGACTCGGTTGTTTGAATGCTGATGAATATCGCTGGCGATGTAGATGACTCTCTGGTTGGACAATTGGGCTGATGCAGGATGCTGGATCCCAGTAGATGTAGTTCAGAATACTCAAACGATGATTGTTGGTTCATCGTAGAATGACTCGAAAGTTTTTATTCAAGAATGCTTCTACTCTACTCTGAACTAAAGACTTGGACTTTTCTCCGAAAGTCTGAATACTTCAGTGGATTGATCAGAATTTGAGTAGAGTAACATTGTAGATTCGACTTGGTACTGATGGTGAGGGTTTGTGGTGCATTCCCCTTTTTATAGTAGAAAAAAAAGTCCCTGGGCGTTAACCAGAGGTGTAATCTATCCCCTAATTTCCTCGTTGAAAGAAAATCGGCGCAGTAAATCCTTCAGAAGAGTAAATACAGTTTACGCTGGAGAGCGAACTGGCGTTGTTGTCATCTATTGGCAGGTTTCGGGTGTTTTATACCGATTCAAAGTTTTTTAGGTGCCTAAAGATCGAGTCTCTTAGTATGACTCACCGCGAAGTATGGAAATGCCACTCGGTTTCAACTCTTTGTTGATTTATTACGATTCTATATTATTTCTTTTCCTTTGCAGACAGAGATGAAGGAAACCGTGGGCCTCGCACCACACTCGTGTTACTCATGCTGCTCTGAGAAGCTTCTGTATCTCTAGCACTGCACTGAGATTTTCTTGCAGTGTTATCTCTATTAGTTCCCGGATGCGTTTCCCTAACCCATGGAATATTCGTAGCTAGATAGATTTGCGGGACCGTAACAAAAGGCATTTTTTTACCCAATAATTTCAAGAGCTACAAAAAAGGATTAAGGCAAGGAGAGCGCATCTCCATTACTTTTCAAGATATTCGCCAAAAAAATGATAGGTGAAATCTTTTTGTTGCTGGGGAGAGAGAAAAAGTTTATATTAACTTTGGAAAAAAATTTCCAATGGAATTGAAGTAAATACAGTAATTGAGAGGGAGAGAAACATTTTTAACCCTAGACTGGTTAACCGATGAGTGTGGCGCCACGCTCCGTTGTTTTTATTTTTCTATGATCAATCGGCTGAGAGGAAAATTCTGAAAAAATTTGACTTTTATCGTTGAAGTGTTTAAGAAATTATAATAATTTTTAAATAACGTATCCTCCAAATTAAAAAGAGAAATAAAATAAATTCTGGGAGCTGGTAAAATTTTTCCAATGCTAAATGAAATTATCTCGTGAGCAACGTTGCCGAAAACACGCTAAACGCGCTCGGCTTGTGTAAAGGGGATTCAACACCGTCGCAGCCAAAAGAACACGGTGGCGAATCCCTCATCACCCGACCAGAGCCGTTAGGTCGCTCATGTTAAACAGTATAAGGTTAGCATTCAAAACAATTTTGTAAGATCAAGAAATTTTTTTGTATATAATTTTTTGGAGCTGATCCGTTATGCCCCACAAAAATAAATTCAGAGTTTCAGGGAAATGTCGTTGGAAGTCATAACCGGCTTAGGTGGTCCGTCTCGCCCCACCCGCTCCTATGTGCTTTGGAGAGGCCAACATAAACATAAACAACGATTCCGTAGGGGGAGAGAACTGAGAGTTCTTTGGCTTTATGTCCCGATACTTTTTGTGGAGATTCATCCTCGTGTAGTTAAGGAGTTTGGGGAGTGATTGTAAATCGGGTGTGAGGAGACAAGGGAGTCTATTGTTCTCCAGCAGTGATGCAATCGTAGAACACTAAGAAAATTATTTTCTCAAGATTTAAAAAAAAATGATTTGAAAGTTTTAAAATACGATTTTTATTTTTCTAGGATGAGAGAATTTTTTTTTCAAATTAATGATTCAACGAAATATGGTAATGTGATTAATTTCTGAAAGTCGAAAAGCATCAAAATAAGAGAATAACCGCGGCAACGTTGTGGTCAAATTATTATTTTTTTCCCTTCTGTTGACATCCCTGAAAGCATTCGTCTCTCTCTAACACTCGGGATGTTATAGTAAAATGAAGTCGTAATGGCAAATGAAGTAACCTCGGAAATACTCGGCTTTTATGGTACAACATGTAAATTTCAGCTTCGGGTCGACTTCGGAGATTATCTCTCTGGCTAGTTCGACATTAATTCGGTGGAAATTCATATAATTATAATGGCTCGGGTAGCAAAATTGGAAAAAATGAAGCGGGCGGGGGGGGGGAGGTAAATTAATAAGTGAAAAAAAATGCATTGGAGTTATGAAAAGTAGCGAGAGGGCAATCGACAAGAAAAAACAATCGCGCCGACAAGGTTATGTCAGAGAGTTGAAGAATTTTCGATGTGGAAGTGCTTATCAATATTATTGATCGCTTATGTATGAAAAATTTCAACTAGATTCCATAAAAAGCAGTATAAAGATGTTTTTGCTTCCGAATGGAAGCTTTGTAATCGTAATTTTTTTCAATTTTGAGATTTCATCATAATATGACTGCAAATGACCCAAAACGTCGAGATCCGTCGTTTTTAAAAAATGTCTGTGTGTATGTGTGTGTGTGTCTGTGTGTGTGTGTGTGTGTGTGTGTGTGTGTGTGTATGTGTGTGTGTGTGATGACGCATTTTCCGCTTTACTCTGAAGTGGGATTAGCTAGCGATCTGAAAATTTTACCATAAGTTCGCCATGCGTGCCCCAAGCTCTCACAAAAATTTCAGCTAAGTCGGCCGGATAGTTTTTGAGAAAAATGAAAATGTTGAAATATCGTTTTTTCGACTTTTCTCGATGAAAAATGGAATCACAGCGTTTAGTCTCCGCGAGGAGATGCGCGTCCAAGAGCCGCATCTTTGACCCCCGGGGTGGTGGGAGCTCAGATTTTTATTTTAGCCAGTAGAAAACTTTTGATAAATTTTTCGTGAAAATCTTGATTCCACGATAACTCAATAAATAATTGAGCTAGAGACCTCAAATTTTGTGAGGTTATACATCTGATGAGCACAAAGGTTGGTATTGAAACTGGGCGGAATCGGTCCAGTAGTTTTTTAGATATTAGCATAGAAACATCAGAAAAAGCAAGCTATATCTTCAAAACTATTCAATTGATTATATTTGGAACAAACTTAACCCTCTGAGGCCTATTTTAGTTTTCGCATTCCACGCACAGATCAGTGATGCCATTTTTTTTTTTTTTTTTTTTTTGGAGGTGGGAAAAATCTTACATGAGACAGCCGCAGATGGGATGTGGGTAGTGTCAGATTCTTACTGACTAAAAAACCCACCTCTGTGACATCATTCATGCACTATGCTGCAAACCACTTTCGCTTCACTTCAGCATGAACATTGTCTCCAGACGCTGTGACGTAGCGCTCTGATGTCATCTTCTTTCTTATCAATCATTGTGTGGATGATTTCAGCTTCCCTTATTGCTTGTTAGGCTGATCATCATGCTAATCTTATTGAATTATCGTCCAGTATGAGCTTTCAACTCAAGACTCTCTTCGTTTCATCTGTCAGACATAAACATCGTGTGACTGACATTGTCTATCATTCCGTATCAAGGGCATTGGTCCGTCTCTGCTCTCTTCCTCCTGAATAGGAATTTTCTGAAGCAACTGTGTCCACATAAAGCTTGCGGATTAATCCTCACAGGGTTAAAAGGTCTTGGCTATGCGTCATTTGTGTTATAACTTTTAGAATTCTTGAAATAATAATTCTAGGGAACCATTCACAAAATTGATCCTCCATGAATTTCCATTTTCCTATATGTTTCCCTGAGGAGGACAATATATCTGAATTAATTATCGTGAAGTAAATCTTTTTTTATCGAAAGATGAACCCATTGTCGTCGTGACTTAATCATTTGCCAAATTTGAAGAATATCTTATATCCCAAATATATTGATATTTGCATAAATTCAACATTTTTAATTTATATTTGTTGAAAAAGTATCAGCTGCGTCGGTTAATAATCCCAGTTTTATGAAAGGTATGTTTTTGACGATAATATATTAATATATTCTAAAAAAAATCATTTCAATGATAAAATTGATGATAATTAATAACGAGATCAACTATATACTTTCTTTTTCAAAATTATAAGATTATTTTTAATCACGTTCTCTTCACATAATTTTCGTTCAATCACAACTACCAATTTTTATATATATGCATAGATGAGGATTGACTGAATCAGATGAATCTTTTCCATTCATTTGATCAGGTGATAAATCATCTACTTCATACCACTCATCGAATTTAAGAATATACACTGTGTAATGTCCAATATTCTCTTCACTTATGATATCTGAATCTATAAAATTCACTATCCCAGTTAAAATATATCGTTCATGATCGATCTTCAATATTTTTGGAAACTTCACAATTTTGTGACAGTTGACTGTTACACAGACATTCCCATCATCACCTTAGAAAGAAAGGGGCGTGAATGTTATGCTTATAAACAGCACTTATATTTTGGTTCTGGTTCTTGGAAATGCTGTTTATAAGCATAACATTTACGCCCCTCTGTCTGTTAGGCATTGATTTCGGTCGTACAAGTGTTCAGTACCACATCATCATAATTTGTTGGAAATTATTGTTAGCGAACAATAATTTGAGAATAATTGACCATTCTACTAGGCGTCGGTACTCAGTAATTTTCCGCATTTTATGTGATATGATTGATTGTTGTGGTAGAATTATTTCGACTTCTGAAATGAGATAGTTTATATCAACTTGATTGATTCCTGCTATCTATACATTATATTTTCCTTGTATCAATTTTTGGTAGCACAATCTTAGTATTGAGAAAAAATTCAAAGTTACGCAAATTTTGAAAATTTCTCATTGCAGAGAATTTTATCATAAGCAACCTTGAATTAGGCTGAGTTTGGGCAAGGCTAAACTCGAGTTAGCTAACTTGACTATGAAGTCCAAGCTCAAGATTTCAATGGAATATGACTCAACATGTTCCAAAAAGTAGAAATATGACAATAAAAAAAAATTTTGTTACTCATAGCAAACGAGGGGATTCTCATCATCTTCAGAACATTCAAAGAGATATCATATTTAACAAAAAAAACATGAATTAACGTGATTAATATGAATAAGATCAGTGATGGTAGATTTGAAATTAAAACATTCATTCAGAAGCTTCCTGCCAATTGAATTGGCAGAATATTAGATGTAAGATTCTCAAATTACGCACAAGTAATGGGGCTCCTGCTTGCTTTCGATTAGAAATGTTATTGAAAATGTTTTTTTATGACTAAAGATATGATTTGAAAATTTTGATTCATTCTAAATTGTGTTAAATCATCAATCGCCTAAACTCTGAACACTCATTTGAAATTACGCACCAAATGAATGCAGGACAACATTTAACTAAATATCTTCGTAACAAATTAGACCATTTAAAGGAAACTCCACCAGAATATTAAAGAAATATTCAGTGATTGAACCCCAATTTTTGTTCGATTTTTCCATCGTTCTATTAGCAGTTATGAATAAAAAAAACAGAGAACTCAGGAAGCGGTTTATACTAAATTATTTTTCTTTGATTGATAAATACAACAAATAGTGCAAAAAAATATTTTCAATAATATTCATGATTCTAAGGAGTATTTCAATAGGTCTTTGGCATAACACAATTAATTTTTAAGCTGTAATTAATTTTTTTCAAGTGTTGGGTTATGCCACTTCATCATTATTTATAATTTTTTATCGTCGTAAATAATTAGATGAAAAATTTGAAAAAAATTGAGGTGATTCAAAACAATTTGTTTCATCTTTGTTAAAAAAATCAAATTTTTCCCGTCGTTTCGAGTTTACTCCCCAAACTCCTTGAATGAATTTTCGAATATTAAAGTTAATCCATTGTGTTTCAAACTTATCTATCTCACCCACTTCCAATGGAAAGGGTGTATGTGCATTTTTTTCCGAGATATAATGCCTCATATCACATCTACTGATGAGCAATTTTTAATCGATTGAAACTTGTAAAATCGATTAAAAATCTTTTTCCTAAAAATAATTTTTCTTCTGATTCTGAGGGACTTGATTAATTTTATACTGATCTCTCCATGACGGATTCGACATTTCTATTTCCTGAGGTATAACAGGAGGAACTAATTTTTTTGTCCTATGTTTTTGAAAACTATTTTGGACTCCACGCATTTGGACACTAAGGGTTATGACGCAATTTTGTTCGGATGCGTATTTGTAGAATGCACATTGTACATGTTGCACATTGTACATGTGTAGCTTTTTTATTTTGAAAAACTCGTCAAGTACGCGCTAGAAAGTTGAGTATAGTTCCAAAAATGTACTTGTCTGTGCTGATACAGGAATAATATGGTTTGATTACTGATCGCATAGCTAAATACGTATTTTGAATTTTTGTTTTGGCTTTTCTAAAATGTTTCCATTATTTTCTTCTGGGTTTGGAAATTCCATTTTTGCTCTTGCACTGAGTACATGGGACTACATTGCACTTCGCACCATTTTTAGCTCATTTTGATTAAGCTCTTGAGCGCGTACTGTGCGAATTTTTTGATAAAAAGAATGCTACGCATGTTTCTCTCCCCCCACCCTTCGTTTTTAATGCTGTTGAAGTCATATAATTCTCATTCAAATTGCAATACTTTGGATAATTGTTCTAGAGAGCTTTTCTGTAGACAATTTGGAGCATTACAGAAGAGGCCTTTCGATAAATTCTTTCAGAACTCATTATTTACGAGATATTTTGAACAAGAGAACACGTGTATATCGCACCAAATAAATTCTTTCCTGTGCTCTTCACAATCTAGCGAGGATGCTTACTCACACAGTAGCCTCATAGATTGGCACTATTACGGCGTTTGCAAATGTGTGCTGTGATCACAAAAAAAAAATTGAAAAGAAACATTAGAAATTAATTGAATTTTCCCAATTCGAAATTTTAACGGGTTCGTTTGGCTGTATAGTATAGCAGTCTCTCGCTTATCATTACATGCATGTAAATGGAATGATATATCTCGGAATTTGGGGAAGATAAACTGATTTTGACCTAGTCCATTCTTGTAGCACTTAGAATTATATAAAAAAAAAAGAATCTGAGCAAGATCTGTGCATCTCACTTAACTTTAGAAATATTTTTCGAAAAACAATTTAATAGTGAAGAGATATTGGAGAGAAACAGGATGTTTATCATCTGTTACCAGTTATTCAAGAATACTTCGGAAACTAATCGAGATCGAGTGATTGTGCTCAATTCCTTTTTAGTAGCTCTTTAATTTCGCGATGAGAAATTGCCAGGGTAAAGGTATTGTTCTGTCTCGCTTGGTTTCCAAGTAATTCCTTATTATTAATAGTTTTTTTGGCAATAAGTCAGAAACTACGTGGGATAGAGCAATTCGGCCCCAACTCCTTTTTCTTAACCCTTAGAATTCTCACCGAAAAGGCCTTCAGATTAAGTCATCCAGCTTGGCTTAGTTTTTGAAATATTTCCTCAAGAAATGTTAACAAAAAATATTCTTCTTTTCCTGTTTTCTTGGATTTGTTCATGTGAATAGCTTGCAAGTCTTGTATACCGCTTCATTCTGCATTAATCGTCAATACATATGAAAATGTAATAGTTGATACCTCTTTTCTGAAGGTCTAGCACCTTTTCAGAGGATTCCACGCCCCCTCTTTTTTTGTAGCGTTTGCCAAATTTATAATTTTTATAATAAATTTGAAGCATAATACTTAAAATTGTATATCATCTTCGCATTTTAGGACATGACACATTGGGCTTGCGTCAAATTGACTGACACGAGTATTAATCGAGTCAGATTGATTTCTACTTCAAAAAGTCCGATTTTCCAGCCGAAAAATTTGCACCAAGCAAACAATATAACGCCAGATATTAATGGAAATAGAGGCCACGACAAATTAGTTTCATAACATGTAATGACAATGTGTATCGTGGTAAAATAGAAATTATTTCAGCAATCTCCAAGCATATCACTTGGATGTAATGCTTTCTTTTCTGCAGCAACTGTTGAAGAAGCTGAAAAAAGCTATTAATTCGAAATTGTTATCAGCATCTGGAATCACCGAAGAAGAAATAAGAACAGATGCCTAGAATGTGGAAGAAATTTATACAAAAAGAAAAATGGCTTCAATTCAAAAGCAATAATATCGATAATTCAACGATCATTTAACAATGTCATATTACTATTATGTTTTGAAAATAATTCTCGAAATATATAATAGTAATTTTTTTTCTTTCCTAGAAGATACACTGAAAAGTTACTCCGTAAGTGGAATCATTGTTCCAAGAACTGGAGAACAAAAACCACCTTAGGACGCGACGAAGTGTTTACCCATCAGAAATGCCTACGGAGTCCACTTGGAAAAATTTGCCCGATAATGGAAGAAGTGGAAAATGTGGGGCATGATTTGCAGGGAAAAATTGTGGACCTGAATCGAAAGCCAAGACTCAAGCTAAATAGTAAGAACAACTTCCAAAGAATATTTTGAATTGGACGTATTTAATGCGAAAAATTAACACATTATATAATCATCACATTACATAATTAACTTACTCCTGCTTTTTTTTACACAGAAACAGTGACAAAATCACCGAAGAATATGATGAGACTACGGAATGGCAGCAGTGGCAGAAGAATTCGCAAACAATTGAAACAATCAGGGTCTAGAGGATGAAAAGATGAAGAGTCTGGAATAACCTCTAGCTCAGACAATGAAGAACAGGTCCAAGACATGAGTGAGAAAATATAAATGTAAAAAAATGGATTTATAGAAATATATATTCTTTTCTATATGAATACTGCATTGTTTGTCGTAATTATTCCAAATATTCCCCCTATCCAAAATTTAAATTCGTCGCCAGATGGCGCGAGCCACCAAGGAGACATCAGGCTGCTTGGTTCGATATCAAGAGCTGGTAATATTCCAAGTTGGTAACATATTATATACTTACACGTTGAGGCTTCGATGCAGACCTCTGAATGATTCTTTGCATGAATATCACTATCTATTCACACTCTCTTCAATATTCACACACCTCTAACTTAACATCAAAAAGAAAATCAAAATCTAGAAAAAACCATTGATTCCCATTGTTTCCCACTGTTTTTCCTACAGTACGACCCCATAGTTATTAACAGGAATGAACCGGCATCCCCCATTATTCCCCTTTCGTACCAGTTACTTCTCGGAAAAGAGAAGAAAAAAATTACTTGTGTCACTTTAATAGGAACTTCACGGGAGTCCCATTCAGTCCGGTTGATTCACTGCCAAAAAAATTACGAAAAATTGAATGGGAATGTACCGGTTCTCCGTTACGTTCCTATTACTTTCTCCATCAGACGAATTTTTCTTTTCGGGGCGACGTTCCTAGGATTCAACCGGAAAGTGACAATAACACGGTAGTTTCCTGATGCCATTTTAAAATTCAATAGGAACTTAACGGGGTTTTTTTACCAGGGAGGAGCATTCGTCACACCACTTGTCTGCTTCTACATTTGAACTTTAAGCTTGACTACCATCAATATCAATTGATTTTTCAAAGGCAACGTAATATCACCGTATTTGTCATAATATTATCTTCAATTCCATATCTACTTTAATGAAATTGCAGATAAACCTAAGACTTTCAAAAATCTTTAATTCTATCAATTTTAATTAATCATAGGATCCACCTTCATTGGTATCTTGCACTAATATATCATCATCTTGGAATCAAAGACACGTAACTGCTTCCCTTATGCATAGCACTTATGCCACTTTCTCCCTGAGTCAACGACATCAATTGCATCTTTAAGAAAGATCAATAATGAATTATTAATTTTCGCCGTAATATAATACCAAAATTTGTCAGTTTTTCGTTGAAAAACTTTTGACTTTATTAGAGAACCATAAAATTCTATATTCATGGAATGTTTCCGATTTAGAATCAAAAGAGCGTAAGTGTTATGTATTTAAAAATACTCATTCTTCAATAAATCTTCGATGTTCATAAAAATTCTGACGAACAGCCTAGACAAACTCTCTCAGAATCCATTTGAGAACGAGAAAAAATTCACTAGACCGTTTCCCTCTCTACGTTGCCTCTAAATGGTACCGAAGGAATCTTCATAACCAACAAAAAAAAATCATTAATGAATTCATCAAGTTGGCAACATCGCTACAAAATATCTCTACAAATAAACCAAGAGCTTCAACAAGAAATAACCAATCAGAAAGCCAGCCAGAAATCAACACCCTCTCACTCTCATTAATTTAGTAACTTTCTCCATACAACCCAAACAAGAAGGGAGGAAGAATAGGCAATAGAAATATATGAGATTCTGCACATGTCCACATATACTGTGACTATCATGCGTATAGCTGCGAAGTACGCACTTTCAGTCTGACTCATCGTGATCCCTGTTGTCACACATGTGTGCTCTTCTCCATTGATAAATTCTTGGAGATAACGGCAAAAAAAGCGGGAGTGATTCACCTGGGGGATTTTGCAGAACTAACAATCAGATTCCTGAATTCCTCTCAGGTGAGATTTTGAAATATTAAAATTAGTTTTCACTGAAAAAAATCATATTCCTTTCCTATAGTCACTCTATTAACGAGTTTTCCTCGGGTTTTTCTCGAGTTGACTTACCTGCATGCCAAATGTATAAACCTTTCTCTCATCTTCCTATAACTTTTATTACTATCTTCTCACTACAATCCCTAATAGGGGAATACCACGTGATTACTTCATTGCTCCCCTTAGTTCCGAATATAGAGTGTAATAATTACGGCTGGTGGAATATCTCCCAGTACCTGAGCCTTTTCCTCTACCAAGTCCTCGTGAAACAGTCCTTAACAGTTAAGGCTTAACTCAAAACAACCCATCACCTTTCCAGCGCGACTCCCGTTCCACACGTCCATCTAGTACGATCTACATGAACTGGTACAAATAAACATTAGAAGAATTTTGGCTGTACAATCGTCAACTGAAGTTCGTGAAAGATTTAAACATACACTCCATCTAGTTCGTCAACGAGTTGACAATTGTAGAGTCAAAGGACCAAAGATCAGCTTCACGCTTGTGCGGTATAATGAAAAAGAAAGATAAGATGAATATTAAGAATTTATAAGAATTAAGAGTCGAAAAAAAAAGAATTGAGTTATCATACAAGCTGTGAACATACTCAGGGGTAACTAATGTAAATACTTGCAAACTATAGTTTTTTCTATAGATTTTTCTATTTTAGAAAGTATATAACGATTTTGTGCAAAATTGTTCGGGACTTACTAACAATTCAACATCCCCTAGTTAGAATGAAATCCTAATCTCAAGGAGATCGAAGTTAAGCTCTTCAGTAAATGACGAATCAACGCAATAACCCCTAACCATTTATATTGATTTTGGCCATTGGAGAATCGACGGAAGACCAGTTCCAGTCCGAGATTTACAGTACAGTCAAATACATTTCTCCTTAAAAGTCATAATTTTCTTGGTAAAATGTCATCGAATCATAAAGTCCAATCAGTTTATTTTACACATATTTTTTCTTCTATAATTTTAATTGCATCAAAGTTATACGAATGTTAATATTGACCCGAAGGCGAAACTTAAACGCCCGTTTGTTCGCCAAACTTTTCGAATCAGGAGAATTTAGAGAATCTGTATCCTACACAGAGAGAAAAATATCAGAATTTTTCTGAATGATTTTTAAAAGAATTACCATGCCGCTCCATAAATAGATTGCGATGTGCTTCTGCGAGGAGTTTCGATGAAACACTAGCGAGAAATTCCCATGCTGCACATCATAATTTACATTTCTTAAAAAAATAGCCATTTTACACTTAGCTTTGGATTAAAGTATCTCGAAAACTACTCAAAAGTTATCGAGACATGCTGTGAATGAAATTTAGAGGGAAGATTAACGAATAAAATAAGCCAAACTCCGTTTTTCTACGACTTGTAGTTATTGAGATATTAATTTTTTTATGAAAAATTCAGAAAGGACCTCCGAGCGTCCATTCATTTGCTATCGGGCCTCGTCCATTGTTTCTGAACTACTTATTAAAAAATTGATATCTTGGAAACTACAGATCGGAGAAAGACGGCATTTTGCTCATTTTCATCGTTAATCTTCCCTCTAATTTTCATTCCCAGCATGTCTCGATAAATTTTGCATAGTTTTCGAGATATTTCAATCCAAAGCCAAGTGTGAAATGACCAATGGCTCATGTACCGAAAACAGTCAAAGGTACCCGACACGCCCCTTCGTCTACCACATTATGAGGCTAACATGGGAAGAATTCTAAAGAAATTTCATAAAAATTCTTAGTAGCCCGAGTCGATAAATAAGTCGTCGTAAGATGTAGTTTTGACTGCTTCGAGTGTCATTTCTTTTGTTCTCCAACCTTTTTCCATGTCTTCATTTGCTGTTTTTCAACATTAAAGACATCAACAATTTTAGAGGCAGTCAAAACACTTCTATTTGACGTCCGCTATCGTCGTTTTACCTTTTCCTGCACCATCATACGACACTAAAATGAAGATTCGAAACGACAACCGGACGGAAACTCCATAAGTAGTTCAATTGGTGTTACGGGTCTTCAAAAAATTTTGACCCCCGTCGAGAACGGATGGTCACGGGTATAATAATCATAAAAATTTTATGGTCTCCCTGAAATTCTCAAGAGAAGGATGGAGCTATCATTTTGTCAGGCTAAGTTTCTCTTCATTCAGGAACTTAGAAAATTTCAAACTCAATTGGACTTTAAAAATTTTTCGTATTTTTTGAAATTGAAAAATATCCATCTTGCTGGGGGCACCAAATTTTTGCTTTGGAATGGAATTTGAAATGAAAAATTCAATTGATGAGATTCTGAATAAGTGTTGCATATCCTTTATTTTACAAAATTGAGTCATATTCATTAATTCATGATTATTCACATTCAATTGAACTCACTTGTTTTGCTACATAAGATTGATCATTGATCTTCATATAAATACATACAGATAATAAATCTCTAATTGGTACGGCAAAGATTGTATCCCCAATATGACATTTAAATATATATGGAAGACTCGTACGAGAAAAATCATCAGATAATTCTTGATGTGGAATAACTTTTCTCAGAATTGCAAAATGATCACCGATGCATTGACATTTATTATTCAAACATTCACAGTAACTGATTTTTATAAATCTAATGATGAATCCAAGGCCCTTCTCATTACCGCGCTGATAAGAAATTAATGAGGAATTTGCATTTTTCAAGCGAGTGTAATTTGCTGAAATATATAATATTCCTTTCTTCAAGATACGATCATATATTTGGAAAATAGCTCCTAGTCTAATGATAATATGTCTCATTGCATTCCTTATCAGCTGGTTTGTATCTATGGTTGGTAAAAAAGAATAAGAACCGACTGTATAATAACCGTCACAAGCTTCTCTTATTTTAACCTGTTTCTTGCGTTGTGAAACAAAAGTCCTCAGAGGTCCAAGAGGTAACTGTATGAAATATTTTGTAAAAGATAGTACTCGAAAATGGGAATTGGCCACTTGTGGTTCTATATTTTTTGTCCCGTGAATAGACTTCAGAATTAAACCATTAATATTATTAAAGATTTTTCTGCGACCATTCTTTAAGTTATTAATTAATAAATTATCGGCCATCATGGTCACTCCCTGTGACTCCATGGTTACTTGGGAGTGACCATGATGGCCGATAATTTACCAATTAATAAACCATTAATATTTTCAAAACTGTAACAACTGTGTACCCAAAGAGGTCCAAAACGTTTGACGCAATCAGTCAGATGTAGAAGAACATGAATATTGATAGAACAATGCTTTAAGTCATAAAATGTGGGAAATTCCACTACAAATCGATGTAAAAGATGATCGGCTACCTGAATATCATTTTCGAAAACACTGTCGCTAATCAAGAGAGAAATTGCTTTTACTAAAAGAAGGTAATGGGTGAAGAAATGAGGCCTCATGAACTCGGATAGAACAGCTGGAGCTACATAGAAAAAAAAATTCGTTGATTCGGAAGCTTTCCAATGAATATAGTGTGAAACTGGCCTTTGAGCAGGGTGGATCGATTTCGGAAAATTTATACTTTTCACTTTCTCGTCTACAAGCTTGATGACACCTCGGAGAGAAAATCCACATTCGCTAAAAATGGAATCGAACCACAATTTCATAAGCTTTTTGAAAACACCTTCATCAACGGCATCCATGACATCAATAGCAGTCCCTTCTATATAAACTGGCATGATCAAATTTAGTGAACTGTGTCCTTTTACTCCTTTCTCATTTTATGCTTCTCCATTTTTATCACGGGCACTGGCCAAAAATGCCTGTTCCGCATGTTTCGACGTTTTCTCCAGTGTTCGCATGATAATATCTCTTTCATAAGAATAAACGTGATTATGTCCACCACTAGACAAATTCAAGGTCTTTCCCTTCATTTCACAAGTGCAACATCCATAATTAGCATTGAATGATTTCATAATCAAAAATAGTGCTTTCGCTGGTAAATCACACACTCCACACAACAAAATACTAGTAATTCTCACAAGTTCTCGAAATCCTGGGATATCGCATTGGATTCCTCGACGAAGGTCTTTAAAATCAGGATAACTGGATTTTGTAAATAAATTAGCATTCGGTTTTTTCGTACCAAACCATAGACCTGCGATAATTGTATTCTCACGTTTAATCCTCTCCTCATAAGGTAGTTCATTAATGCGCAAATATAAAGGCCAAATGCTTATGTTCGAAGATTTAAATACTGGTACCCCATCAGTGTACCAGGTCATAGATATTTCATTAGGAGTCAATAAATAACCTTCTCGCTGTAATTTTTTATAAATTTCTCCATCATAGATATCTTCCAAATGAATATCATTTTTCTTTTGCCGTCTGAATTTGTTCTGTAAGCACTCATAAAACCCCTCTCGACTCAACATTTCCCTTAACTGTGCACAACAGCATGCTGTTATCGAAAGTTGTATAAAATATGAATTTTTCTTATTACGAAGACACACAGGACAAGCACTTCCCTCATTTTCTAGAGATCTACAACAATGCGTGCAATAATAGTTCTTAGAATACTGTGCTCGAGTGAAATTGAAACATTGTTTAAAATGGTGATAAGTTATCTTTTGTAATTCTTCTGCTAAACAATGTAAATGGATGATTGTTAATAGATCTTCAATACATGTTCCTGTGAGATTATGTTTTAGTGCAAGTGCTAACACAAGTAGCAAACTGTTCCCAACTGTTATAGGTGCACCACGATATAATGGTTGGTTATAACGTAAATAATTATTGCCATATCTCGATCCTCATCCTCATTCGCACTAGACACATCTGAATCTTCATTACTTTGATTACTATCACTGGAATTATTACCACCAGACTCTTCTTCTCTCTCGTCAATTATCGATTCTGAACTGCCTTCATCTTCTTGGCCGCTCTCAGCATCTTCATAAACGTCCAAATCCTGATCATCTCCTTGTCCGTTTTCCTCTTCCGGCTCAACATGAACGGAACCCATACTTTCCATTTCTTCACCAGTGTCTATATTCACCTCATGTTGTGGACTCCGGGCAGGGAGAGCCTGTGGAACTGGACCTGGATCATTCTGGTTTTGCTGTTCTAAATCAGGAACTCTGAGGAAATGATCAATCTTTAATATTTTTCATATCGCAATAAATGGATTTGACTGTTTGTTACATGATAAATATATTGTTTTTTGTTGATTCCTATATCTACTATCATGATTAACATCTATTGACGCACGTATGTCTATTAAGAAAACGAATAGAATTGACACATTCGTAGTAAATGTTTCATTCAAAAAAATTAAATGAGGGAATGGAAAGTAAAATTGATGTCGAATTCATTTTTACCTAAATATTGGATCGAATCTTACCTTAGAAATTCCACTCGATTCCTTCTCAAAATTCTGCGTCGATAGTAACGACCTGAATTTGAAAGCTCACGATATGCTTTCCGCATAATGCAATAATTTCCTTCAATCTAATACGAGTATAACAAATTTCTACTGTAGCTTGTAACAACGTCCGATTGCACGCTATACATTAATATGACTGCCGGGTATCATCTAAGAAAAAATATATACCTACCAAACAAATAGTAAAACTCCCCTCTCTTAATTCTTGGTCAATGACTCATCATTACCATTTCTCTTGCAATATTGACCTATTTTAGAAAATATCGTCAGGTAAATTGAACACATTTTTCAATCATTTCATAGAATATTTCCAAGTATTAAAATAAACACAGAACTATGAAATTATGATTCTGAATGTAAATATACCTTTTGTTACGGCCACAACCCGAAAAACACGTGAATTTTGATAACCTTCTAATGAAGAAAATAGTAGATTATACGTACTAGTCACGATTGCGGTTGTACATATAATAAAAATAAGGGAACGGTTTGCCGCGGTAAAACACTAAAGTGTACCGATGTCTGAAGGACAGAGGTTTTCGGACAAAATAAGTTTATTCAGGAATAAATGCTATAATTTGTTTATTTTTAACCAGCATCAAATAAATTATTTGAGGATAAATCACACGTCTCATATGAGTCAATACGATAGAAGAAAATTATAATCGCTTCAGCGTAAAAGTAAACTTACAGTTCGAATTGAAAGAAACTAACAACGGTTTATCGTTGAGACTCGGTTGTTTGAATGCTGATGAATATTGCTGGCGATGTAGATGACTCTCTGGTTGGACAATTGGGCTGATGCAGGATGCTGCAAGTGCATTGTTTAATGGTGACATTGCCTCGTGGATGGGAGGTGGAGAAAAGATGTGAGAATCAAAAATTCGATGGTAAATATAGTAACTCGCAATAGCTCAGCGGTAGAGCACCTGACATGTATTCAGAGGGTCGTGGGTTCAAATCCTGCTTGCGCATTACATATTTTTTCCGAAATTTGATTTTCTAAATAAAATTTATTAATAAAAATTAATTTATTAATAAATTTAATTGTTTAATGGTGACATTGCCTCGTGGATGGGAGGTGGAGAAAAGATGTGAGAATCAAAAATTCGATGGTAAATATAGTAACTCGCAATAGCTCAGTGGTAGAGCACCTGACATGTAATCAGAGGGTCGTGGGTTCAAATCCTGCTTGCGCATTACATATTTTTTCCGAAATTTGATTTTCTAAATAAAATTTATTAATAAAAATTAATTTATTAATAAATTTAATTGTTTAATGGTAGTGATAATTATGGTAAACGATAATGGTAAACGATAGAAGAAAATTATAATCGCTTCAGCGTAAAAGTAAACTTACAGTTCGAATTGAAAGAAACTAACAACGGTTTATCGTTGAGACTCGGTTGTTTGAATGCTGATGAATATTGCTGGCGATGTAGATGACTCTCTGGTTGGACAATTGGGCTGATGCAGGATGCAGAATACTTCAGTGGATTGATCAGAATTTGAGTAGAGTAACATGTAACGAGCCCCGAAGGTTCTCGTTGTGCAGCAGGAACACCAGCAGAGCACAAGTAAGTACAATAACCGTCGCGCACAAAGCAAAAGGCAAACAACCCCGAAAACCCCATCCAACCCCGTGACAACCCCGAAACGCGACCGTTTAACGCGGAAGCGAGGTTAGGGATCGGAATAAGCGCGAAAAGTCCAGTGTAACTGGCGCTCCCAATAAGGGGGATTCTTGGTATTCATTAAGGGGATAATTTTGAGGAAGGATTGGGAGGCAACAGCGGACAAGATCCGTGCCTCAGCGCGCACCAATCACGTTTTTGTGGGTATTAAAGGCCCGGTAGCATTTAGGAGGCATTGGCGGACAAGATCCGTGCCTCAAGTATTTATTTAGTTGATGTTGTTGTTGGAAAATTTAGGGGGCATCGGCGGACAAGATCCGTGCCCCAGGAGTATTTTATTTAAATTTAGTTTAGTCAGAGAATCGCCGGAGAAGCGCCCCGAAAAGTAGCCCGGTCGTAAATGTATTAGAGAGATTTAAAGAGAGGCCCGTGAAGTTCATGTTGGATTTTTTTTACGTTTTGAATATTCCCGCGTGAGAAGAGTCCCGTAGCGAGCGCGACGGTCATGCGCCCTGGTGGTACCGAGGGGCATGAGTCGGCTCGAGTAGTAGTGGGATCACCCCCCCCCCCCCGGACGACTGATCGCGCCTGAAGAGTCAGTCGTGAGAGAGCCGGCATCGAGTGAAGACGTGAGGACCCACCGAGCCACAGCAGTCGTGAGAGAGCCGGCATCGAGTGAAGACGTGGAGGTCCCGGAGTTCCCCCCAAGAGTCAGCAAGAGCAGAACGTCGAGAAGATGTGGAGAGGCCTTTTTGTCCAGAGGATGAGGAGAGCCCAAGGAGAAAAATCATCGAATTGGGTGAGATAAAGTATCGTTAGCCCAAAGATCTCCTTGACTCCCGTGTCGATTTAGCCGTCAATTTCCGACTCATTCCCGAAACAATTAATTAAGTAATTAATTAATTAATTAACGAAAAGAAATCGCCGTGACGTTAATGTTCCAATTTTATGGACGTTAACAAGTTAGAACCCCGCGTCCTTTGACTTGCCGTGACGCGTAGTGAGTCTATCTCACTCGCACTCGTTACGTTGGGGTAGGGAAAATAGAATTTCAGTAATAAATCCCGAAATTCCCATTGAAAAATCCCGAAACGCATCCCACTCGATAGGAATTAAGTAGACGAACCCAACAACCCCAAATTTACCCCTCCCGAAAACATATTCCGATTTTTTATTAAAGAAAACGGAAATATAATTTTGGAAGAAAAATGCGTTAATTCTTGAACGAAGCATTTCAATTTCCCCCTTCCCCCCGTATAACGTCACCCGTATCCCTCGGACGAGTTCCGAGAAATCCGTGCCTTTTGGATGGTTATTGTACTACCTAGAATTAAAATAATCATAACTAAAATCAGTCATTTCCATACATTATTTCAAATTAAATTTCTGATAATTCTTATTTTTTATGCAATACCTTCTTTTGCCTTATATTAAAGTCTTCCGATGATTATTAACTCTTCGAGTCGAGAAAAATTGTAATTATTATTTCTTTTGTTAATATACTCTGATTTTACCCGATTCTTTTTGTGTTCCGAGTACTTTTTTTTTGATTCCCCTTTTCCCCAAGTTTTCTCACTTTTTCAGGTACCTTTTGGTTTTTCAGGGAATCGTTTTCCGAAGGTTTTTTTTTGGGTTTTCTTTTTGTAAATGGGAAATGGCAATGGATCGGGTTAACATCCCCGATTCCCCCCCTGACTCATGTCACGTTTTTTCTCTCGGGGGCTAGCCGGGAGAAAAGTAACACCTCCCCCCTTCCGCCTATTTCGTTCCGTTCTCGGCGGAACTCCTGGCTGCTACGGGCCGGTTATGAGCCGTAGACAGGTAAGGTAGGACTCCGCTGAGGAACTCCCGGTTTGGTGGTTCCGCAAAAACCACCTGGCGCCCAGTAAAAGGTTTTAATTAAGGGACATTGTGTGAGAGAGGCGGAGGGAGGGATGGCGCGGTGGCTTTTTATTCCCCCGGGTAAAAAGTCACGTTACAAACATTGTAGATTCGACTTGGTACTGATGGTGAGGGTTTGTGGTGCATTCCCCTTTTTATCGTAGAAAAAAAAGTCCCTGGGCGTTAACCAGAGGTGTAATCTATCCACTAATTTCCTCGTTGAAAGAAAATCGGCGCAGTAAATCCTTCAGAAAAGTAAATACAGTTTACGCTGGAGAGCGAACTGGCATTGCTATCTTGTTTGTCGTCCGTTGGCAGGTTTCGGGTCTTTTATACCGATTCAAAGTTTTTTAGGTGCGTAAAGATCGAGTCTCTTAGTATGACTCACCTCGTAGTATGAAAATGCCGCTCGGTTTCAACTCTTCGTTGATTTATTACAATTTTATATTATTTCTTTTCCTTTGCAGACAGAGATGAAAGAAATCGTGGGCCTCGCACCACACTCGTGTTACTCATGCTGCTCTGAGAGGCTTCCGTATCTCTAGCACTACACCGAGACTTTCTTGCAGTGTTATCTCTATTAGTTCCCGGATGCGTTTCTCTAACCCGTGGAATATTCGTAGCTAGATAGATTTGCGGGACCGTAACACTTTTCTGCAATGGATAATATCTGGAATTTTTGGAATGAGTAGCTCAAATTCTTCATAAATTCCTTATAATGCCATTCATTATTCCTGCACAAAATAATGTACTTCCAGAGAATGAATTTTCTAAAATATCAAGTGAACAAAAATTTTGATTTTTTGAATTGACCGATATTTTATGCGTTCCTCAGGTAAAGAAACCCCGATTGGTAAAAGGGCTGCCAGTATGCCGTACTGGGTACAGTTATGGGTACTCGTACATGTGACCCTTTTGTTCATCGGGTTTTCCCCATTTTTATGACGAGAGGGTAATAAAACAAAATATACCGGAAACTACGAAAGTTCGAGGTATTTCTTCACTTTCTTCGTCAATTTAAAAGACCAGAGGTATCGAAAACTCAGTCTCAAACTAACCCTTGTAAGGAGCGCATCGTTGAAGGCAGTCCAAGTGAATTTTTATGTTGAGTGTTGTGCTGTTCTTCTTTTCGCAATGTCCGCATTAATTTTTTGGATAGATGAAAAGAAAAGTGATATAAGTCTACTCAATTCGATCCCTAAAAAGGATAAACGCGAAGATGCTGTGATAAAATTGAAGTTTTCTGATGGAAGTAATTCTAAATTTTATCGGGCAAAAATTTTGAAGATCGCAAGTAAGTATATTGTTATATTATTTCTAAATGAATGAATGGTAGTGATAATTAAGTTCTTATTCCAATCAGCAACGATATCCTAATGATCACATTGAATGCTAGTTCATGGGTGTTAAGAGTTCTTTTAGACAATAATGAAAGTCGATGGGTAGATTCATCTCCTGGTTAGTGATGGTTCTTTTCATTAATCCAGAATCATCTAAGGAGTTGGAAAGCTACGGTGTAACCATCACCGGTGATTTAATTGAGCCTCAAGGAAGAGCATTTACGACCGAAGTGAAGGAGCAGAAAAAAAAACTCAGGCAGTGAATAGACAAATAAAGAAGAATATCCAGGAAGCGGATCATAGAATGACCCAGGACGTGCTTAATACAAAATGTTTGTTTGCATTTGACCGGAGAGAAAATGAATGTTTATCTCCTGGAGGATCGAGCACTGGTCAGGTCTCCAGCCATAAAGGGAAAACTGCATCAAGTATCCGAATTCAGAGCATTGAAGTCATTAAGGCTCCTCAGCAGCAAGAACACGCGATGGATCATATGACTAATGAAGCAAATGATGAGCAAGATAGTACACACGGTGAAGACATGGTCAGCGAGGATCCTGCCATGTTACCTAATTTTTATCCTCCAGGTAAAACTGTCTTTTCTCATATTATGCACGTTTTTCCCAACAATACGATTGTAAAGAGATGCAACCGTATACGAGTTATACATATAACGTGATTGAGTTTTATATAACTCAATTTCTCTGTTTCTCATTTTGGGGCGATTATCTCTGTAATCAAGAAAAATAGCGAGATTGTGTTTGAATTTTTTTGTGTAGCTTTTGAAGTTTTTTTTATAAAAAAGAATCCAAGTGAAATGATGCTGTCAAGCTCAGTTTTTGAGTTTTTCTACGAAAATGAATGAGAAAAAATGAATTTAGATGACTGAATTTTCTTATTAGTTCTTGGAGAATATTTTAGAAACTAAGAAAGATAGGAGCATTTTGCCTTGGTAATTTTTTGAAGCGCTTAGAATTCTCTATATAAGAGAAGGACTTGAAGCCCATATCTATCATTTTCCGAGATATTATCAAAAAAATGAAATAAATCACTAGTGAAGGATTGAAATAGGATGAATCTCTTCTTTTCATCAGTTGTTTCAAATATATCAGAAAGATAACGTGATAGAGTAACTCCACTGTCAGTCTGTCTTGTAGCTCCATGTTCTCTACAGATAAAGATGAGGATAAAGTTAACCTATCTTACTTTTCTCTGAAATATTCTCAAAAAATCAACCTCGCGTCATTAATCATATTTTGTATAATATATTGAAATGTATGAGAAAATAACACACATTTGTATTAATTCATTTGACATTCTCTGCTGTTCTAGTGACACCCGAATTTTCGGAACTAGGAAAACTATGGCTGCAATTTCTGGAGAAAAGATATGAAGAGAATTTGAAACATGATCCTCCCGTCATTGAGCGTACAGAGGTAAGGACATACGAATTTGTGATTGATCAAACTATATGATGTTCAGTTCAAACCATATATAATTTTCGTGCTAATGTCTCAATCATTTGTTTTGCTTCCGAATGGAAGCTTTGTAATCGTAATTTTTTTCGATTTTGAGATTTCATCATAATATGACTGCAAATGATCCAAAACGTCGAGATCCGTCGTTTTTAAAAAATGTCTGTGTGTATGTGTGCGTGTGTGTGTGTGTGTGTGTGTGTGTGTGTGTGATGACGCATTTTCCGCTTTACTCTGAAGTGGGGTTAGCTAGCGATCTGAAAATTTTACCATAAGTTCACCATGAGTGCCCCAAGCTCTCACAAAAATTTCAGCTAAATCGGCTGGATAGCTTTTGAGAAAAATGAAAATGTTGAAATATCGTTTTTTCGACTTTTCTCGATGAAAAATGGAATCACAGCGTCCAGTCTCCGCGAGGAGATGCGCGTCCAAGAGCCGCATCTTTGACCCCCGGGGTGGTGGGAGCTCAGATTTTTATTTTAGCCAGTAGAAAACTATTGATAAATTTTTCGTGAAAATCTTGATTCCACGATAACTTAATAAATAATTGAGCTAGAGACCTCAAATTTTGTGAGGTTATACATCTGATGAGCACAAAGGCTGGTATTGAAACTGGGTGGAATCGGTCTAGTAGTTTTTTAGATATTAGCATAGAAACATCAGAAAAAGCAAGCTATATCTTCAACCTTGAATTATCTGCAACCTTGAATTAGGCTGAGTTTGGGCAAGGCTAAACTCGAGTTAGCTAGCTTGACTATGAAGTTGAAGCTCAAGATTTCAATGGAATATAACTCAAGATGTTCCAAAAAGTAGAAATATGACAATAAAAAAGAATTTTGTTACTCATAGCAAACGAGGGGATTCCCATCATCTTCAGAACATTCAAAGAGATATCATATTTAACGAAAAGAACATGAATTGATGTGATTAATATGAATAGAATCAGTGATGGTAGATTTGAAATTAAAAAATTCATTCGGAAGCTTTCTGCCAATTGCATTGGCAGAATACTAGATGTAAGATTCTCAAATTACGCACAAGTAATGGGGCTCCTGCTTGTTTTGTTCTAGATACGTGATTCTCTGAAAATTCCTGGACAAGATAAGGTAAACTCATTTATTTAATCATCAACTTTTCCATTGTCAACAATGCAATTAGATATTGCAAATAACATTAATCACATTACCTTTAACGGTTTTCAGACAGAATTAGTTCCTGGCTGTTCAGTATATATCTCCACTTCAGCATTGAATGACATCAAATTCAAATACGCACACCAAAATCAGTGGCGAAAACTTGTGGCAGAGCTACTTGTTGAAATTTATGGCAAAACGTTGCGAACGAGGACGGCAAGAGGAATCAGAGGCACCACTGCTATCGACCAGTGTGTTTTCATAGCAATATTTGGTAAGTTCTCTCAGTCTGCACCAATAGACATAGAATTCAGTTTTTTGTTACTTGACATTCATATATTTTGCCAGATTTTTTGAATCTTCATTCAACGGAGAAAATCTCTCTCAGTGAATATACAAAACTGGTGGACAGTGTATGCAGCATTCGTAAAAGACCAGCGCAGAAAAATGCTGAAAAAGGATCCAACAAGAAAGTTAAAAAAAACAATGGACAAGAAAGATTCAGACGGCTCTGAGCAACAGTCCAATCATGATGACACTGATGAACAGCCATCAAAATCATTGCCTCAACTGGATGATGCAATTAGTGGACATCAGACAGTACCACGAATTTCACGTGGAAATTGCCACCTGGGAACACTTCTTCCTGACACACGTATTCCTCATCCAGCTAATCAGTGTCCCATTAATTCCACCATTGGAAATACACCAGTACAAAGACGAATTACGCAGTTACAACATTCACCGCACTCTGTTTTGCAGCCTGGTACTCCACACATGCTATCCGAATATTCTCATCTACCCATCACAGCAATGCACAGAGAAGGAAATCTTACTGGAGCTACCAGTTCCCAGAACAACCTCCTTTTCCCCAATCCCAACCATACAATTCCACCTCAATTCAGAGAATGGACACGGATCCTACCAAAAAGGAACAATCGCGTCAATGCTGCATTATCAGGTTACTTCCTCTCCACTGCAAAAAAATTACTGTTCATCTGCACAGTCAGACCATATTCAAAATGTGAAACCCAGTGATCCACGTATTGCTACTTCATCACCAAGTATACCTCTTTTCTCGTATCCTCAACAGTTATCAGGGTGTGGACCTATTGTTTCGAACCCAAAGGGTTCTAATATTCCAATTGCCAATCATGTATCAAGTCAACGTGTTTCGACTGCATCCACAGAAGTCATGACTTCTCTCTTTCCTCCTCCTTATATGTCCTATATTTGCGTACCCGAGGTGAATACTTCTGATAATTTAGCAGCAGAGGGATAAAGGAGGATGAGTCCTTTTTTTTATAATTCACTTGTTCAAGAACACCTCCAAAACTGAGCGAGATAGGGCAATTTCATCGGAATTCTTTTATGTAGCTTTTGAAATTTCCTCCAAAAAAGGATTCAATGATTATCGTACTATCTCGCTCGGTTTTCAACATCTTTCACTGAAAATCATAACAAAGATGAGCTGATTTGTCTTGCTTTATCTCTTCACCGCCGAATTCAGAAATTCACTCGAACTACCGTCCCTCAATGGGAATATTCTCTGGAGCAAAAAAATTACCATTCATGTTTTATTCGCGTTTTGCGAATTTTGATGTTTAATTGTACGTTTGATTTTGAAACTCTGCCCGTTAATTTAATTTAAGACACAATTGCTTTTCTATCCGTATTTAGGACACAATTATCTTTCCATTAGTATTCAAGACATAATTATCTTCAAAATATGTTTTTATACCAAATTTATGATTTATATGATGTGCTAGATATAAATTTTACGTATTGAGATACATGATTGTGCATTTTCACAATTAATTGGACGTTCAATTTTGAAACTCTGCCTGTTAATTTAATTTGAGACACGATTGTTTTTCCATTAGTACTTAAAACACAATTATCTATAAAATATGTTTGCGCACCGAATTTATAATTTATGCAATGGATTAGATATATTTACATATTTAGATATATGATTGTGAATTTTCACAATTAATTATTCGTTCTATTTTGAAACTCTGCCTGTTAATTTAATTTAATTTGAGATACAATTGTCTTTCCATTCGTATTTGAGACATAATTATCTTCAGAATATGTTTTTATACCAAATTTATGCCTCAATCCAGGCCAGACCCTTGTAATGAGAGTTTGGCTCTGGCGGTTGAGCTATCACTCGAGGCGCGTCCCCTGGTGGCGGGTAGGGGAAAGTAGCCAACACCAGTAGGAGAGAGCAAAAGGGAGCAGACTGGTAGAACAGTCGGATCCAGCCATGCAACCCCCGGAAATGTTGGTGAAGCGACGGTACAATAAGAGAGACGACGGAGGTAAAAGCCCGGGCAGTCAAACGAAGGCCGTTGCCGCGGACCAGCTCCCCCAAGCCAACGGTGTAAACTTATCGTGCCTACGGCTGAATGGCACATGGGTGACGCAGGGTGGATGAAACTCTGCGTCGATGTGTCGCTAACGATGTCCTTGGGGTACCAGGTCACCCCCCATTGTATTGTGTCGCAAGACAGACCTTACCCCCACATACCGAGCTCTGTGGGGGTGGACCTTTTAGTTCTCGGATACTCGTGGGAATCGCATGGATAACCAAACAACCAAACAAAACATCGATGCCTTGTCAGGGAGCACCTCTGGTGACACCGGCAAGGATTTTCAAGGACCCTTCGTAGTCGGGACTGCCAGCGGCAGAACCGATCGAGGGGGCCTCAACGAGTGTGGGAGATGAGGTGGTGGAGGCCTTCGCCAAAGCCACATTGTTACCTGAGAGTGGGGAAGGTGGATATAAGGGATCCCCGATGGAATCAGTGAATACTGAGAATATGGAAACCCCCATGAACACCGAACCCACTCGGAAAAAGAAGCAACCCAGTGGGGCTGAGAAGAGAAGGAGGGCCAGGGAAAAGAGAGTAGCAGCTGGACTTCCGCCTCTAATGAGGAACACAGGACCGAAGGACCCGGCTCAAGAAAGGGGGACCAATGATGGAGGGAAAAGACCGCGCTCGGCGGGTCACACGCCTCCTTCGGAAGGACCCATGAAGAAGCCGAAGGTCATTGAGGGCAAGACGGCTGCCTTATTCAGTGTAGCTGCTGCGGGAGGAGGAAGGTACGCCATAGTACCGGAAACCTTCCCAGAGGTTATGCTGAACGAAGAGCAAGGCTACTCATTGGAAGGTGGGCTGATGGAGGCAATATTCAGCCTTAACAACGCACCAGCTCCGAGATTTGAAGGCGGGCGGCTCGAGGGCGGCATCTATTGGGTGACGTGCTCGGACGTGGCCTCGGTCTCATGGCTAAATAGAATCGTGCCAAACCTGGCGCTTTGGGAGCGGGCGGCTCTGACGATAAAACACAGGGACGACCTCATCCCGAAGCTCTTCAGGGTGACGGCTACCTTGCCGGGACCACCGGTGGAGGGGCCAGAAGCTCTGTGCAGGCTGGTACGACAGAACCCAGGACTCAAAACAGAGAACTGGAAAATCTGGAACGTCGCGGCAGGTAAGGGCTGCACTAACCTTGTGGTGGGTGTGGACCAAGCTGCGCTCGACTTCCTGAGGGCGATTAATATGACCCCTCATTACGGCCTCGGTAAAGCGAGGTTCTATGAAGCTGTGAAGAGAAACACACAGACGGGGGAGGTGAAGACCAAAGGGCACCACCCCCAAGAGACGACGCGCCTAGCACCGTGGACACCAGTCAGACATCGATGGGGATGGCGGCAGCGCTATCACCGGTGACACGACTCGTGGTCCGCGGACATTAAATCCGCGACTTGAAATCCGTGCCATAAAATCCGAAGACTTTCAATCCTCTGCCCATTTATCCGGAGTCTATATTGCCGACAGGCATTAAATCCACGACATCGAGTCTGATTATTGATTATTGTGTTTTCATCGTCATTTGTCAATTGTCATGTTTTTGCCCGTAAAATAATTTGCCGAACGAAGGTCGGTGTGGGATATTTATATGATTTTCATCATATAAATATGCATATATATTATACATAATGAAGAAAAAACATTTTTTTTATTACATTTTTGAGGTAATTATGAGACTGAAGAATTTGTTAAGGATTATCCTGACAGTAATAACTTGGAGTATTTGAAGAATGTATCTACTATTTTGTCCATTTAATTATGTGATATTGTAATGTGATGGAGGCATTCCTCACTATTTTTCCATTGATACACATATTGAAATAAATTGAAATGGAATTATTTTGCAAAAATTAATGCATTCATTAACTTTTTCATTCTGGATTTTTTTGGTTTTGCATTTTAGGTTTGCGGATTTTAAGTCGAGGATTTTATGTAGTAGATTTCGAGTCGCGGATTTCTCGGTTGCCGGTTTTTGTTTTTAGAGATTTTAGTGTTGCGGATATTTTTGTTTCCGGATTTAAAGTCGCGGATGTTAAGTCGCGGATCTAATGTCCGCGGACCACGAGTGGTGGAACCCTATCACCACGGAGTCAGATTGAGAACCGGGTGCTCTTCAATCCGGGAAGAGCAGGTTTTGCGTCTCCGGGCACTCCACGGGGGGTCAGACGTAGGGGTAGACCACCAGGAAGCGGGGAGCGGGGACGTGAGGACAGGGTGGAGAATATGGGGGGCACGCAGCGTACCCTCGAAGGGGTCTTCCCTGTCCTCCCGTCACCAGCGGACCCCACCGGCGGGACCCAGGAAGGGGCCATCTCGGGGTGTAACCAGGTAGGTCGCTCATTGGCGGAAACAAGAGGAGGGGTGAATACTGATGTCCCTATGGGCACCAGGAACACTCTCTGCTCACAAATTAATTTGTAACACTGCAAAGCGGCGGTGGCGTATCTGCACCGTTGCATAGCAGTAGAGCAAACAGATGTATGCCTAATACAGGAACGTCGGGTTGTAGGGGGGCATGTAAGGGGACTGAATATTTTAGGTCAAGAAACCTTTTACGCACAGGGTGAGCCAGGACCCAGAGCCTGCATCATCATGGACAACAACTGCCAGCCCAAACTACTGAGGAACTTCTGTACTAGGGACTTGGTGAGTGTAGCAGCGAAGATTGTGCTGGGTGGTACGAAACGGGATGTAGTATTCTGCTTGGCCTACCTACCACATGACTCAGGCGACCCTCCACCGTCCTTAGAACTGAGGGAACTAGCTAGGTACTGTAGAGAACTAAAGGTGCCACTGATAGTGGGATGTGATGCAAACTCACAGCACACATTATGGGGCAGTCGGAAAACGACTAACAGAGGCCTAGCCCTCATGGAATTCATGCTGAGTGAAGGCTGGGAGCTCCTTAACAAAGGATCCACTCCCACCTTCGTCACCACTAGATGTCAGGAGGTCATTGACGTGACACTATGCACTCAGTCCATCCTGGATCACTGTGATGACTGGGGAGTCTGTGACGAGGACTCACTCTCAGATGACAAGAGAATAAGGTTCCAAATTGAAGGAGACAACATCTATCCTGAGGCAACCCCCAAGAGAAACCCCAGGAACACCGACTGGGAGGGATTGAATGCATCCCTGGAGGTGGCCCTCGGGGGCAATCGCAGGGGTCTCAGGGGTCAGAAAGGACTGAATAGAGAGGCACTGTACATACAAGAAAATCTCATCCAGGCCTACCATGACGACTGTAAAGCCAAGGTAGCCAGGTCAGAAAAGAAAGTGGCCTGATGGAACAGTGAGCTCACGAGACTCAGACTCCTATCCAGGAAACAATGGAGCAGAGCCTACAGAACGGAAAAAGACGAAGACGGGGAGAAATACAGGAATACAAATGCCAGGTATAAGTACCCGATCGTGCAAGCGAAGGACCTACACTAGGAGAACTTCTGCTCTGAACTGGATAACCTATCATTGTTCTCCAAACTCAAAAGGATGTTTGCTGGAGGCCACAAGGCACCACTGGGGAATATCACACTTCCGGAGGGAGGAAATATAACCCAGTACGAGGACATTCTCCGGCACCTGATACAAGTACATTTTCCAGACTCCATGGTAGGGGAAGAGGAGGAGGGTCTGGAAAGTGGTAGTCCAAACACATCTCCTGAACGGAAACCGGACTGGGAAACGGCCAGGAGTATTATTACGCCAGAGAAACTGGAATGGGCACTAGACTCGTTCGATAAATATAAGAGCCCGGGGCCGGATGGTATCTACCCGGCAATGCTACAAAGGGGAGGAATGGCACTCAGAAGAACACTACTCCGGACCATGAGAGCCAGCCTGGCCTTTAGGCGTATACCCATGGGCTGGAAGGAGGTCAGAGTAGCCTTCTTACCCAAACTGGGCAAGTGCAACTATGACAGTGCAAAGACGTTTAGACCCATTAGCTTGAGCTCATTTGCTCTAAAGACACTGGAAAGGCTCGTTGATAGGCACATTAAAGAGGAGGCTCTGCGAATTAGACCGCTCAGCACCTCTCAACACGCCTATCAGGAGGGAAGGTCCACGGAAACGTCACTTCACGCTCTGGTAGATGAAATAGAAGGTGCACTACATAGAAAGGAAGCATCACTCGGTGTGTTCATCGACATAGAAGGGGCTTTTGACAACACCGCCTTCGATGTCATCGGCGATGCAGCCAGGAACTTTCAGTTCGGTGAAACGGTGACTGAATGGATACTGGAGATGCTAAGGACTAGGAGTATTAACACCTCCTTCGGGGACGCACGAGTTAAGGCCAGAGTGGGCAGGGGTTGCCCTCAAGGAGAAGTAATCTCATCGACCCTCTGGACAATCGTCGTAGATGATCTACTCGTGGGACTCGAACAGTTGGGAGTGAAGGCGATAGGCTATGCGGATGATGTGGCTATTGCGGTGAGCGGGGGCCACACTGGAGAGTTGCACTGGCGCATGCAGAGGGCACTGGACTTTGTTGAATCCTGGTGTGTCAGACATAAACTAAGGGTGAACCCCAACAAAACAGAGATGGTGCTCTTCACCAGGAGGAAGGGATGGAAAGTGAAACCTCCATCTATCTTTGGAACTGAGCTCAGATTCTCGGACGAGGTAGACTACCTAGGAGTAAGACTCGATCGGGAGCTGAGCTGGAGAGCACACATAGATAAACAGATGAACAAAGTGTCAAACACATTTTGGGCCTGCAGACGGATGATGGGGAAGACCTGGGGACTCAGCCCGGCGGTGGTAGAGTGGATTTACACAGCGGTGCTGATGCCCCAATTTTCCTACGCCTCTGTAGTATGGTGGAGGGCGCTTACAAAAACCTCCATCATACAGATAACAGACAGGATAGCAAAATGGGCAGGGATAGGGATGAGTGGGGCTCTAAGAACCACACCTACGCTTGCCTTGATGGCTATCCTAGACGTGAAGCCACCACATCTCATGGCAATGGAGGCGGCCAGGGGTACAGCGATAAGACTGAGGTCTGCTGGCCTCTGGAGGAACTCGACCTACGGGCACGCATCGCTGCTTAACGACAGGAGCATCAAGAAGATACTCCGGCTAGGCGGCGACGCGTGCGGGGGCACGAGGATCTTTACCAGAAAATTCAAAGTCATGCGACCAACAACCGAAGAATGGGCTCTAGAATATAGGCCTTTCCTCAAACCTGAGGGACCAACGTGGTTCACGGACGGCGCCAAGAGGGGATGTGGAGCGGGTGCCGGGATATGGTCTGAAGGACCTACGACCGACATTTCAACACGACTTCCACATCACTGTACGGTGTTGCAAACAGAAGTAGCCGCACTGAAAGGCTGCGCCAGCAAAATACTGGAATTGGATGTCCGGAATAAGCATATCTACATATGCACGGATAGTAAGCAAGCCTTGAGAGAACTTAAAAGGACTAAGATTACGTCTCATCTCACAAGAGACTGCATAAACTCGCTAAATAACATAGCAGCCATATGACCGGAGAGGTAGAGAACATAGGCGCCAGACCTGAACTCCTGAAAAAGTGGCTGAAAACCAGGACACAGAAGGAATTCAACAGGATCTGGCACAAAAGCGAGGGACTGGCACATACCAGGCGCCTCTTTGAGGGACCGGATAAGTCACTGGCAAACAAGATCACCAGTCTGAGCCGGAAAGAACTCAGATGCCTGATTGGACCTATCACAGGACACTGGCCCACCAGGGCCTATTTACACAGGTTGGGACTTGAAAAAGAACCTACCTGCGACAGATGTGGGATAGAGGCGGGGAATGCCTACCATTTACTGACGAGATGCAGTGGATTAGAAGAAGAGAGATGGGAGGCCTTCGGATCCACGGGCATCTCGAAACTAACGTTAACAGGAGATCAGGTTGGGCAGTTACTTAACTTTGCTAGGCTTACCAACCTTCTCGAACCCTGGAACCAGGATAGTCGCCACTAGGCGGGGGTATAATAGTTTATACTCAATATGCCCTTTCGGCCACCGAACTCTACATCATACATCATACAATAACAAATTTATGATTTATATGATGTGTTAGATATATTTACGTACTGAGATATACGATAAGTTAGATGCGCGAACGTATGAGATTAGAAGAAGACGGAGAAAGAAGTTCAGAATTGTGAGATTTTTATCATTCTTCATTTGAATAGCCTACCTTTAGTGATCTGTATGTTTATATTTTTCCCAATTCAAGCGTAAATAAATGAACTAAATTGTCAATTTTCAATGAGTGGTTTTAATAGCACAAAAAATGGGGGAACCCCCATTTTTATACCTGTAATCCCAGCCTTCCTCAAGCCATAAAAGGATTAGAGAGAGATAGACATATCCTCCAAGGTTCATAAAAATGAAACTATCCAACGTCAACTCGAAGTCAAAAGTCGTCCTACCCTCATTAAATATTGAAGTCGAACGAAGATTTTTGATGGTATGAGTCGTCGTTTTTGAGTAACGATGATACGAAACGATATTCTAACACCGAATGATTTCAATACTTTTATGACTTCTAGCGAAATGGGCATCGTTTAACTTCACGTTGATGTTGGAAATCTTCAAAATACTTCCGAAAACGAGGACTCTTTTGCTGTCAAAACTATATCTTATGAAGGCTTATTTTTCGACCCGGGAGCGTATAAAAATTTCTAAGGGCCCACTAATTCATCATTTGTCGGATAGATAATTTCTCCTTAGCTTTGAGAGGAGAAATCTATTTGCTAATATTTTTGTGATGCTTGGTAACAGTTATTGTAATATTTTATCTTGGAAATTTTATTGGCCCTATTGCTAATTGCCGTGGCAAAGCCATTTCTCCCATTAGTAGACTCATGAAATACCTCCGGCCTGTATTTTGCATCCACATTATGTCCTGAACATCATAATTTTCCAGATAAATTTCTCGTCGTGTATCGAATTAACCCTAGAATATCCATCCGGGGTAGATATCTACCCCAGATAAACTTTGGACGACGTTTTAAAGTTAGCCAGTGACTTTGTCGACTGAAAACCTGAGACCCTTCGGTTTAGGTGTACTGTAACGGAGTAGGGATGTGAAACTCGTGCGGGGTAAATATACCCCGGTTTATAATCCTCTCAGTATTTTGTGCAGGTAAGTAATTTTTCTCTGCTTTTGACGTATTATAACCTCATCTGGTAATGAAACATGAGAGAAACATATAATTTTCGGCAATGGTTTTCATATTTTGAGTACCCACACCCTGGAAGTAGCAAAAAAAATTGATATACATTCCATTTTTTTGGCAGATGATGGCGAAGAGATACAATTCAAAAAGCGCTGATTCGCTGGTAAAAATTTTGCCAGGATCCGCGACGGCTGAAAAATCAGTAGTCAATTGTGTTTCCGATGAAGATGATAGTTTAGAAATCATGAGTGGATCGAAGTCAGAAGAAGATGCAGAAAATGAAGAATCCAAACCATGGTTTCATCATAATCATAATTATAATCATGATTATAACTGCGATTATGCACTTAAGTATGAAAGGATTTAAATACAACTATAAATTAACACAATTATAAAACTTAGTGATACGATTCAAACTAAACGTGGTTTTTTCTTTCCTATTTCCTCATCATTAGTCGCGGAATGATCGTCTTCAATCATCATTGAATCAATCTCATCTAAACTTAGGGGAGGCTCATCACTTTGTTCATCCGTATACGCTTCATTCAAGTTTTCACTATTTAAAAAATCGAACCCATCGTTGAGACCTCCATCACAATGATTGGGATCTAATGCCGAATCAGAGGGCATACCCACGTCGATGGAATTTGTACACGAATTGCCATGGCACCCTAAGCACACACTTGAACACTTGATCCCGGCTTTCCTGCATCCACAACGATTTAAGCAGTTCTCTTTGCATGAACAGGATGTCATTGTCAAGGCTGATTCTGGTGCAGGTGGTGCGTTTGTTGATTGAATTGGTTGGGCCATCGATATAATGGACTGAGCAATACTGTTACGTTTCGCGATAATCTTATCATTCCGACTTTTCTCCCCTTTCAGTAGCACAACATCCAGAAAAGTCTGCAACGTTTCAGGTGCATCATTATCAGATGTGGATGGTGGGTCTTGAGGTGTTGGAGATGATGAAGTGTCGTTGACTCGAGTCATTTATAAATCCTCACAACATTTTACGACGATTCATTTTATATGAAATAATGAAATTATTTTCTAATGTGAGAAAAAGTTAAGAAGGTTTATCTGCTGTCAAATATAAAACGATTCCATGAACAAGCTGATCTGTTCATTTAACAACATTCCATCTCCCAAACGATAGTTTGAAATTACTTAAATGACTGCGCGTTTTGTTTATTTATCAATGAATAATTTTGAACAAATGGCTGAACGAAATAACCGGAAACAGTCGAGTGGTAATATTTTGAATTCTGTGCTTACGGCGTGTTTAATAGTGGCAGCAAAGGAATGAAGCTAAAAAATCAGCAAATTATTTAGTGATAATTGCCGGGAAATAACTCTAAAAACTACTCACTTTTGTGGTTTTGTGGTCCTCACTCATTTTTTTTGTAACAAATTTTGTCAGCTACAAAATTGCGTTTTCGTTCTTCGAGGAATTGCAATGTAATAGAGAATTTGAATGTTCAAAATAGGTCTTGTGAGAGCTGCTCCTTATTTTTTTTTAGTAATTAAAATCACATTGACGATATTATCCACGGAATCTTTACGTATTTTATTGGACGATAGTAAAAAGTCACCCAGCATTCGTAAATTAAAGAAAAAAAAAGGACTTTATAAGCTTATGAGCGCACTTTATTCGGGTTTCCTCAGGTTTTAGAAAACCATAATACGAAAAATCGAGGCAAAATAAGGAGAAAAGAATAGTTGCTGTGTTTTAAGTGATGCGATCGACAACCAGTACTTTAAATTTTTGGTATTATGGTTTTCCAGAACCTTAGAACGCCTGAATATAGTGGGCGAAACGTCGTTTTCCTGACAATTATTTAGTATTGTTGAATTCAATTATTCCAACGTCCTATGCCCGATACAACCAAAATTTATTAACTTAGAAATGAAAATCCCAATTAGATCTTTAGCAAACGTGGGATAATTTCTGATCATATTACAGTTCGACCCACCGTTCATCTACCAAAAGAGTGATTTTTCATCTGAATTTCTCTCCGTGGAGGAACAGTACAAAAAACATAGCATTATGCCAGTATTAACAACAACAGAAACTGGACCTGGCGAAGGTGGAGGAAGTTGTCCACCTCCTTCAAAATTACAATATCAGTTAAAGGGTGATCTAATTACTGATAAAGTAAGTTGCCACGTAATTTCTATTTGAATTAATTGCTGTAATATTTTATCGATAGATTTTGTGGAATATCTCGGGAAATAAGCGACGTAGAGCAATTTTGTCTTGATTCTTTTTTTGAAAAATTGATCAATAAAATAAAATTCTTCTCTCTTTTTTTCGCTTCTTACAGTCATTGCAAAGCACAAGGAATATGCTAGAGCTATGCGACGAGGTGAGTAATTTTCAAATTAAAAATTAAACAAAAAAAAGTTGAAATGAATATATTCAATATATAGACATAATTCCGTTTCAATCTACCTTTATCTTCCGCGTTTGTCACTCACGAGAGAATCAATTAATCACCATCGAATCAGGTTCATGAATGACCATTAATTCCTAAATGTCATAATTACGATTAATTCCCTTCCTCTTTTTAATTTTTTCGAGAATATCTCTGGTTCTATAGGTCGTAGCAGTCTGACGCTGATCTTAATGATAGATGAGCTCATTTTTCATAAGTTCATATTGCTCAAAGGGAAAATGATCCTTTTTTTGAGTACTTATAGCCCAAAAGTAATTTTCAGAAAGTGGCGTATGAGTATTTGAAAAATTGATTTAAAAAAAATTTTAACCACTATAAATAGAAGAGAAATGACGTATTTCAAATAAGAAAAACTTATAGCTCACTTTTCATTTACAATCAACTCCTATCACCCTGGCAGATAAACCTCAATGGTTTCAGTGCCTCAAATAACCAAAAAAAAAAACTCCTATTAACGAAAAAGCGTTTTTCACAATTTTCGAAAGAAATACTTCTACCAAACTTGGTCAAAAAAGTAAAATTTTCACAAAATTCAAAAAATTAATTTTGACACATGTTTTTTACCGAAAATTGTCTCAGCTTTCCAATGGAATCATTAGAAAATCTTTATCTCGAACCGTTTAATTGGAATGTGCCCATTTTACCCCACCTTATAATGAGGAGAAAAATGTTTACTTTTATACTAAACAATACTAATACTCTCACACTTTAATACTCATGGTGGTTGTGTGTATTTTGCTATCTCTGTACGAATAGAGCAAGGAAGCTGCCATCTGCGCTCTGGTCGGCCTCGACGATCAGGGAGGTGAGTTTACTGCCCTACTAATAGTAATTTCAATTATTACGTGAATGAAAAAAAATAATATTGTATAAAATAAATATAATAATCTTCTTTTTATTTATCCATTTGTATTCTGGTCTTTCGTTTATAATTGCGATTCATAATAATCGATTTATGAGAAAAGAATAGCTGATTTTGTTAACGTTGAATTGTTCGCATTGTATCGAGAATTAAGAAAATTAATATTGAAGCAATAATGGACGAACAACTATTTGTATGTGCAATTTTATATCAATTTGCAATGAACAACAGGTAAGGGTTTCTTAAGAGTGAATTTTATTTTTCCTTCACTCGACTTTGCCAAAAAAATTTTCTTTGCCCTCATAGGTTGGTGGGTAGGTGCAAATTGTCCTAACAAAATAAAAATAAAAATTCTTCAACTTTTTTTGGAATGCAGTAAGGCATGCACATTATTGATAAAGAAATTATTAATAATGACCAATCAAACAATGACTGAGGATGAAGAATATAATTTGACGTAAAATGAGATACGACTGAATCAATTTGATCAATTATTTTATAAACTTTAGCTTAAATTTTTTTGTAAGACTGCACTAGTGTCCATTGTGTTCCTTCTAATTTATGGAATTATATAATTTAAGGGGTTTGGAGAGTTATCTCCAAAATATGGAATCACTTTGAGAATCATACAGGACGTTCCTAATGTCATCATCAGGACAGGGAAGTTCCCCTTCAGTTTTGACCAACCTGAAGGCGGTAACTGTTGACGAAAGAAATTCGAATGAATAATCAACCTTAAACGTCATTGCAAATTTATTCATTCAGCAACAGATATCTCTTTCGCTTTCAAAGAAGTGATTTCTGGAAGTGTGAAGTGTTGGAGGAATCAGAAAAAATGCTATGTTTCGTTGGGGGGAATTGGAAAAAATATTATATTCCATTGGGGAATTGGAAAAAATATTGTATTTTGTTGGGGGGAATCAGGGGAATTAGAAAAATGGTGTATTTCGTTTGAGCGAATATTATATTTCTTCCAGTTCCCCCGATTCCCTCCAACGAAATATACAATTTTTTCAATTCCCCCCAAACGAAATATAATATTTTTTCAAATTCCCTCCAACGGAAGATAATATTTTTCCCGATTCCCCCCAAACGAAATATAATATTTTCTCCAATTCCCTCAAACGGGATATAATATTTTTTCCAATTCCCCTAATTCCTCCCAAAAAATATGATATTTTTTCCAATTCTCCCAATCTCTCCTAACGAAACATAGCATTTTTGTCAATTCCTCCATCCTTTCTTAGAAAGCAAAAGAGGTATCTGTCGTTGAATGAATAAATTTTCAATGACGTTTCAGGTTGGTTATTCATTCGAATTTATTTTGATAATAAAAAAAAAAAAAAAAAATTTATTTTGACGACAGTTACCGCCTTCCCGTACGGAAAAACGATATATTGGAAAAATATATCTGAGCATATATGAAAATATGTGGCCATATATAGTGCCGAAATTATGTATAAGTATAAATATATTTTCAACATATAATATAATTGTATGTTTTGATAATGTATTGAGTCATACATTGAGTATCATATATTCTTTTACATTTATCGTTATATATGAATGATTATATATCTGCTATACATATCAGCTTAGCAACTAAAGTACGTAATTTAATTGAAAGCACATTCTCTTCAGAGTTCTGAAAAATCAATAAATATCTAAACGCCATTGTGTTAGTATTAGCTGAATTACAAAACTATTTAACTGATTCTGTGGATTAAGGAGATGTGTAAAGAGAGAAAGAAATTTGCTTTAGTTAAATGGATTAGTGGAGGGAATATTAATCAATGTACGCCCGGCATTCCTGTTGAATGGATACGAGATTTTGATTATGAGAATTTTAATATCGATCGTGAAGATAATGACATTTCTTACGTTGTTGACTGGCGTGAAAGCAAAAAAAGGAAGCAGCCACAGTCGGGATAGAAGTGCTACGATGCTCAAGTGATCATGGTATCATGTGGAATTACAACCCAGATAGCAGAAGTTGCCGATAATTTCAAATTTTGTTTCAAATTTTAGAGTATAAATTGGGGTTAACTTGTCGGCAATTTAAGTGTGAGTTGACGACATTTTACCGTCAAATATTAACGATAACCGGAGTAAGTTATCAGAGTATTTTGATTGAAATATGCTGCAAATTAAGGGCTAACTTTCTCGACAAAAACTCCAACCATGACTCTGCATGAGCAATTCTATTATTTAATTGCAGTAGCAAATTTCATGCATTTGAAATCATCTCTCTTTTTACACACTTTTCACATGCAACAATTTTAGATCATTATCCCTCATACAAAACTTATAAAGCATATGATGTGTTGATTTTAAAAAAAATTACTAAAAAATTATTTTTCCCTGTTGTGTAATCTCATACGTAAATTCAAAAATGTTTAAGGTGACGATTGTTTGAATTTTGTGAACTGACGGTTTATCAAGACAAATATTTCGACTCAGGTGACTTTATCAATTCGAAGAATAAATAAAAAAATTTCCATGGAAAAGACTCGATCAATTTTACGATAACCTTAAACATCAACAGTGCCCCACATTTCTAAATAGTTTTTCCATTTTTTACAAGTGATTTATGACTTTCAAAAAATCCAGTAGTGAAAATTCTAGAAACATGCTATAAACATGAAAATGAATCTGAAAAGCGAAAACAATTGAACGGAGCAATTGAATGAATAATAAGTGTTTTTTCACGCAATGACTGATAAAAAAAATATATAACGACTGAGTCGCGCATCACTCGGGGTAATCCCCTGCGAAGATTATTCACCTTTTGCTGAAAAATATGTGAATGAAAATAGAATACATATATATATATATATATATATATATATATATATATATATATATATATATATATATATATATATATATATATATATATATATTCCTTCAAAGGGCGTAATCGGTAAGATTTGGTTGAAATTTGAGCTTGCCATAATAGTTTTTGATTAGGAGAATTCCCTTGAATTTCTGCATGGAACAATAATGGATATTGGAGAAAGGAAAAATCGTGAAAATTAAATTCTAAAATCTCCCCGACGCATAAAAGTCTAAAAGTTGTAGTTGAATTTAAAGAAACCGAAAAAATTCAGTTTCTCTGTTGGAGATTCTTTTACGTTATCAGTTGTTTTCGTTTTCTACTGAATAATTGTTTGACGTCACGATTGTTTGAGTTTCGCAAACAAAAACTGAATACTTATCGAGACTAATGTTGAATGAAACATTTTCTGTGGAAAAGAATTAAAAAATTTTATGATAACCTAGAATATCATGTGCCGGAATTCAACATTATTTTTTCATTTTTTAGCCACATTTTACGAGTTTTAAAAAACCCACTAGCGGCAAATTCTAACGGGTTATCGACTGGGATATGGGAATTCATTCTCTATGTTTTGTAGATATGTTCGAGAGGAAGAAATATTAAAGAAATATACATTTTTCATATTTTCACGCTTTCTTGAAGATCGTAGGATATTTCGGACGTCTGACAATTGTCGTATACGGCTAAGACGTCTAAAATATCCTAAGATTTACTTAAGTAAATGGTAAATATCTCGGTTGATTTTGCGAATACGCAAAAAAAATGTATTACAACAATTTTGTAGATCACATTGTCCCTTCAACTTTTGCCCTAAAACTTTTTCGATACTGTTTGCTATTTCCTGAATATTAGCATAAAACTTATTCCTGTGGTAGTTTCGATTTTTTCCCTAACCTTCCATCACACTTTTGGCATTTTTCAACTAGAGATGGTCAAAATATGGATCAAAACCAACTTCTCCAGAGGAAACTGATCATGCGAATGAAGATTTAAAACCACCCTTCCTCGATTAAAAGAAAAAACACAATCCGCCGTACTTCAATAGTTTCCATAAGCAGAAAGGAATGAGTTGCCTTTAACAGCTGTTTGAATTTTTGCTTTTCACTCCAAAATCTAGCAATTTGCAATTTTTTCAAATTTTTGCGAGCACTGAAAAGCTGATGCATTTTGCTTCCTCATTTTGCTTTCCTCATTTGAATGGACTCATTAGTAGTGTTTCTAGCAATTATACTTGGCTCAGAAAAATTTTCATATATAGCTGTATCGACAATTCTTCTCACATTTTTTGCGGATAGTTTCCCGATAATTCCGCTGATAACTCTGATGTTTGATATTTATATGATATCTCAGCTGCGGTAATATTGTCCACAATTTTGTCGACAATTCTGCAGCAAAATTTCGGCTTTCATGTCAACAATTATTCGATGATATGCCGGCAATTTGTTTTATGGGAAGGTGGTCATACCCGTAAATCTTGAAGAAATGAATTTAAAACAGAAAAACATGTACTGCCAATTTTTAGTAAAAATAAAAACTAATTTGCTTGTTTCATAAAATATATTTGAATTTGTCGTATTTAAAAAATATTAAATCCATATACTGCCATTATAATCGCAGTATATAAATTACATATATTTATTGGTCCTATTCAAAGTTATATATAACTCATATATTTTTGGATTTACTAATTATCAATAAAATGCCATATATTGCTATTTAAATATGAAAATATATTACTCCTTGGACGAATATTTGTATATAAATTCATACATTCATCAATGTATGATTTAATATATGATAATACAATTATTATATATTTCTGAATATATTTTCTCCATATATCGTTTTTTCGTACGGGTTCAGGTTGGTCAAAACTGAACGGGAACTTCCCTGTCCTAGTCATCATTATTATGTTGTATTTTTTTCGAAATTTTCATTTATTTTGTTTTAGACTAATCAACAGTCAAAATTGCATTCTATAGATGGACTCTTATGTTTAACATCGATCATAGCAGGAGAACTTTGTTGCCACCTGAGTTGATAGCGCAGATCGATGCTAAACCAGGTTTGATGCATAAAAGCCCACGTATAAGATGCAATTTTGACTGCTAATTAGTCCATAACAAAATGTATGAAAATTTTGAAAAAAATACTACATGATAATAATGACATGAGAAACATCCTGTATGATTCTCAAAATGATTCCATATTTTGGAGATAACTCCCCAAACCCCTTAATCTTGACTGAATTTTTGTGACAGAATATTATTGAAAAATATTGTGATCATAAGATATTTTTATCTATGAGAATCTTTGAACAATGACTTTCATTCAGCCCTCACTGATTTTTTATCATCACAACGACCACCACCATCTACTATCACACCTATTTCAACACCACCAACAAAAATTTAAAGGGAAAACAATAGTTTTCTCATGGAATCAAGAAATTTATTAGCAAGAAATATTTTATAGAATTAAGATTCAAGGTTCGTTACATTACTCAAAAGAGATTTGAAAGTTATTCACTATCGCTCCAGCATTAGATCCAAAACATTTGTTTCAGAATTATCATAAAAAACTGCAAAGTGGCAAGTGCCTCAATTGATTGAAAAAATTGAATTCATTCATTCTTCATTATTCTCTTTTTTTTTTATTTTTGTTCCCGTGAATTGAATAGCGCAATTGGACCGAATCGAGGAGGGTATGGATCGAATACATGCAGATATGCGTGAAGCTGAAAAAAATCTCACGGGGATGGAAAAATGCTGTGGTCTTTGCGTGCTGCCATGGAACAAGTATTTTACTCATTAAATGAACAATTAATGATTATTTTTTTAATTAACTCAGTAGTGAAAAGGTAAAACTGAGAATATCTCGGAAACTAATGGAGATACGCCCTTTTTGTCCGAATTCTTGTTTGTAGAGAATTTCGAGTGCTAAGAAAGAATCAGAGCAAAATCGCCCTATCTCGCTTATTTTATGAAATATTCTTCAAAAAACAAAAAACAACAAAGTTTTTACCTCTTCACTACTGAATTAAAAAATAAAGTTATGTTAATTGTTGATGTTTCGTTTTAATCAACAATTTTAAGGGGTGCAAGCTTCAAAGAGGACGAAGGCACCTGGAAGGGTAATGAGGATGGAAAAGTCGTTAGTAATCAACCACAACGTGTTATGGATGATCGCAAAGGATTAGGACCACAGGCTGGTTATATAGCTAAAATAACTGGTAATGCACGTGAAGGTGAAATGGAAGATAATATGAAACAGGTCAATATAATGATTGGTAATTTGAGAAATATGGCTATTGATATGGGAAGTGAACTTGAAAATCAGAATCGACAAATTGATAGGATCAATGATAAGGTAATGATCTATTTAATTTTATGTAAACCTAAGAGAGACCAGAGCAACGTGAATGTATTTTCTTTTCAGAGTGAAAACGTTCACGAAAAAATTGATAAAAATTCATAAAAATCTTTCAGTATGTCTAGACTGTTGGGGAATTTTTCTCATTTTTTTCGTGAATTCCTTCACTTTGTAAAAAAAAATCCCATTTATTCTCACAAATAGAGACAAAGTGGAATGAACCCAACGCTATCAGTATAAAAAGAACTGATTGCAGGGAAAAATCATTCCCTGGTCTAATTAAACTAATCAATGGTATGAAAACTTTCATTGATCACATTATCATTAATTCCAGGGAGAATCCAATGATACTCGAGTACAAGACGCAAAAAAACGAGCCCAACAGCTTCTCAAATAAGCAATCTATTTCATCACAACAGATACTTTTTTTGCAAATTAGATGAATCATTTTTTTCCTCCCTTAAACATAGCAAGGGGAAAAAATCCTCCGCCAATGATGTAAATTATATTTTCCTCGAAATTGATGGGAAAATGAATTACCTTTCGTTACTCGCGTTCAGTTGCCCCACGTCGTTTATCGCACGGCAAGCACTGTGCCGCTTGTGTTAAATGAGATGCGACGTTGCCACACCGCAAGAGAGTGAAGAAAAATATTTCTAATTATAACAATCACCGATTATCATCGATATTTGCTCGTAGTTTTATTAACTCATTGCTTCGCAAGCGTCGTAAATCGTCTCGGTGTGAGGCAACTGGAGGTAAAACCAATCAGCGCGGCACCTGTATCGGTGTGAGTGTGGTACGTAAATGTAGTGTGTAAGTGTACCTCCCCCCAACTATCAGCGCAGTGCCGTCACAATGCCGATGATCATAGAGGGCTCCTCATTATATTGTAAGATTTTATCTGATGAGAATACTAAAGGAGTAAATTATTATTTTACCCTAGTTCCAATACACCACATTGATCATTTGTTAGAGAAAAAAAAATTAGTTTAGATTTGTTCAGAGAATTGATAGATGCTCCTGAATATTTCAGGAGCGAGCCGCGTCCGGCCCTGCTGCCGCCATCCCCATTACAGACTCATCACTCAGCGTTAAAGAGTGGGGACGAGCCGTATGAAGCAATGGGTTAACAAAAATGTTGATCTGCGAATACGTAAACACACTGTAATTGGCCATTCTCATTGTCAGCTGAAAAGTTCCGGGGGAAGGCTGGCAACATTGGATGAAAAATTGAGTCAACGAGTCAACTCGCGTAATGAGCGGTATGCCGATTTTTCACGATTTTGCTTGATATAAATTCATATTTCGTTTACATCAAATGAATAATTATCGGTTATAAGTATATCTGACGATTGTAAATAGTTCAAAGAGAGAATTGGCGAAGTGTGAAGTCACAATTACTCGTACAGTAATTTCTATTGCGATTTTTTGTAAAAAGAGCGATGTTACGCTCAGAGCGTGAGTAACGAAAGGTTAAAGAAACAGAGAAGAAGAGAAGAAAGTAATATTGATAATTAGGAACGGGACGTCGAATCGCTGTTTTTACTAGGCTGAAGTTGACTGTATTAGGGGAGACCGGGGCGTAATGGCGTACTTTAAAGTACAAGCTCCCGTACCCCATTTTGCCCCGGTCTCCGCTAAAACACATGTCAAAAGATTTCGAACGGTCTCCTGGACACATTCGATGATGAATTGCGCGGCCAATTTCTCAATTCGTAGACCAATTTTTATTTATACATGTTAATTTGTTGAAAAATAGTATATTACCTAACAAGTGCGGTATTAGTATATTACATGCCTAGGGCAGTAATGTAAGAAATGTCTCAGAGCACATGTCATTGTTGGCCGAGGTGAAGCTGAGGTCAGCAAACATGTGCTCTGAGGCTTTTTCGCTCACTGCCCAAGGTGTGTATACTATTTTTCTGCACACTGGGACAGAAGTGAGCTTACGCCCAAGTGCAGCAAGGGCCGAAAGTCTCACTTTCGTCCCAGTGTACAGAAAAAGTACTTTTCTGACGAGTGTGAGGTTGCAAAACGAGCCGACGGCGAGTTCTGTAATCTCACACGAGCCTGAGAATGTTTACTAGACGTGTAAGGTACCGTTTTTTTTTGTATGCACCACGCCTAGCGTGCGGAAAGGGGCTACTTTCCACACAGCTCGCGGAAAAATGGTAAAAAAGCATTGAGTGACTCGTTACTATACATATTACCGTACCACAAGGAATAAAAACTAATGAGATTGATATGAAAAAAAATAATGTACAAAAATTTGGACTATTCATGCCCAGTTGACTGGATACATAAAGTATATAAAAACCATAAATTATTAAACAATATCTGGGAACAAGAAAATAATCAAGACTGATACGAATACATCACAGTTACCACCATATAGCACTAAATATATTGAATTATGACGAATTTTCAAAAATGAAAAAAATATTTAATACATAAATTTTATGAAAACACATACATACAAACATTTTCTGAAAATATGTTTTCTCGACGATTTGTACAATGTTTGTGAGTTTCGTTACCTACTGTTTTTTTGCCAATCCTTATATAATTGTATTTGGATTATTAATAAATGCCATTGTTCAAAGGATGATTATTGAGCCTCTCGCTGATGAAGAATGATTATTGAAATATTCAATTAGTTGTTCGATTGAAAGAGAACCTCTATTTTAAGGTAATATACGCGCAAACTCGAGTACAGTTAACTCATTACTTTTTCGATACCGTATCAAAGAACTTTTTTTTACATTTTTTAAAATTTTTTGTCCGTGTAGTTTATGAGATATGGATTATGGTAGGTAATGAATATAACGGTGGTAAGGATGAAACGTCCTAAATCGGACGGAAATAACGAAATTATCAAAAAACCACAGGATCGACCCATTATTTAAAAACAATTGGCGAAGAGAACAGCATTTTAACTAAATAACAGAAGAGAAAAATATTCAATTCACTATATAGTTATTGAGAAATTTTAATTAGAAGGTAGTCATAATTAATTGCCTCTCTTCTATCTCATTCATGAGATAGAAGCTTAGTAATGTAAAAAAATTCGAGGAACAAAAAAAAATTATATTCACAAGCTAAAAATATGACTTTTTCATAGTTTGATCACTCTTTCAGGCAAACTTAAGTACATTTCCCCGGATTATCAGCAAGTTATTGGAAAATAGCCTCCAGATCCTCATTTTTGCTTCCGAATGGAAGCATTGTAATCGTCATTTTTTTCGAATTTGAGATTTCATCTGATTATGACTCCAAATGATCTAAAATGTCGGAAAAAAATATTTTTTTCCACATGTCTGTGTGTGTGTATGTGTGTGATGACACGTTTCATCACTTTATGCGGAAACGGCTGCATGTATCGATATGAAATTCTGAGGGAATATTCACTACATGAGCGCAATGCTCTCTGCGAGATTTCAGCTAAATCGGTTCAATGGTTCTCGAGAAAAAGCGAATTGTCAAAAAATCGTTTTTTCGAGTTTTACCAAGGCTCCGATTTTTACTTTTTTTTAAATATTTTTTTCACTATGATTTTTGAAAAATCGCGGTTATTTGCGATAATTTACAAAAATATTTGAGCTAGAGACTTCAAATTTGGTGTGTTTATACATCTTATGAGTGCCAACTTCGCTATTGAATTTCAACTAAATCGGTGCAATGGTTCTCGAGAAAAGGTGAATCATCAAAAAATCGTTTTTTCGAGTTCTCTTATCGAAAAATCAATTTACAGCGTCTATTCTCCGCGAGGAGAAGCGCACGGATAGGGCGCACATTAAACCCCAAGGGTGACCAGTGCTCCCATTTTTACTTTTTTTATTATATTTTTTTTACTGTGATTTTTGAAAAATCACGGTTATCGCGATAACTTAAAAAATGTTTGAGTTAGAGACTTCAAATTTCGTGTGTTTGTACATCTTATGAGTGCGAATTTCGGTATTAAATTTCAGCGTAATCGACCGAACAGCTCCTGAGATATTGTTGAAAAATCATTCCATGCAATGAGCGTATATGCACGGAACTGCTTGTCTGACCATATCCAAGTTGAGCTTGAAAGATCAATTTAGATGACCATCACCAATCTTAAAAATTTCAGATTTTTCAAAGGATTCTTCTACAACAATGCTGAAATTTTTTTTTTCTTCAGAAATTCAAATTTTTTTCAATTTTTTTTAAGGTCACTAGTATTTATCATTTCATCATTAGAAAGTAGATAATCTTTGCTAAAGAAATACGACCGTATTCATCCTGATCGAATAACGAGAAGAACTGGAAATAATTCCTGATACTTAAACTCTAATTTCCAGATTTTTAATTTGAAATGAATCTCATATTTATTCTGTACTATATGTTATATTTATTATCCAAAGTCGTATTCAAAATAAAATCATCATATAGACGGTGGTGATATTAGTTTGAGAAATAAATTCTGGGAGCCTACGCTATCTCACTTAAAAGAGTATCCGACGCATTACTGGACGGTTCTGAGTTCGACTCGCTAGGGGTTCGAGGTTTTTCAATATCAAAATTATTGCTTAATTTTCATTTTCAAATCAATGAAAAATAAATAGTTGAAAATCCATTCGGAAGCTTTATGCCAATTGCATTGGCATAATATTAAATGTTTTTCGTAATGAATTCTTCAATAGTAAAGACATCATAGAGTGAATAACGAGGGGTGACATTTATGGGAAAAAATGGAGAAAATTTAAGGCGCCCATAGGGTGAAGCGCCTGCTTGTTTTTCTGTTATATCGACTGTACTCTGGGAAACTACCTTGATCTTTCTTCTGTCAGTAACCAGGAACAACTCAATCCTTCAATTGGTAAAAAAGATTGTCGAGTTTCCTAATTGCCAACTAGCTTATTGCCAAGAAACATGTTTCATTCTTCTAAACTAAAGAACCAAAGTAAAGTGCTTAGATTCTAAATAGTGATGGGTAATTCTTAATCGATCTTGTAAAATCGATTGTTTTTCTCTCTAAAAACCAATGTTCCTCGGCAATTTTGAAAACTCGATTGATCGATTCTTTCATTTTTTTTTAGCAGAATCGTATCTTTTTTTTTCTGCAAAACAGCAACAATAAAATCTAGTCTTTTGAGATCAAAATTATTATCAAATAATGAGGGAAACTTTGAGCAATTATATGTGTTAAAATATTTGAGGATATCCAAGTAGTTACCCTAGCGGTTCCGAAAATACGGTATGAACACCGTGTAAACACTGTTTAAAAACTGTGTAAACACTGCGTTTACACCGTTTATTTGTGCAGTTTTTCACAGTTTTTCTACCGTTTTTACACGGGATTTACACAGTTTTTGAAAGGAATGGACCGAGTGTTTACACAGTTTTTACGGGCTTTACGCAGTTGATACACAGTTTTTAAACGGAATTTAAGCATTGCTTACACCGTTTTTATACAGAGTTTACACAGCATAAGTCTTGCACAAAAAAAAACCGTATATATTCTGCATAAATTCCGTGTATGCACAGTTTTTACACTCGAACGGTGCACAAAGAAAAATGTTTTCTTAATTTACGAATGTGCAGTCACTTAATTTAAGAATGGCAGGTCACTTAAATTAAGTGACTTTTCTCACTTGAATCAAGTGACTTTTTCTTTCTTAATTTAAGAAAGTAAAACTCACTTAAATCAAGTGAGTTTTCTCACTTAAATTAAGCGACTTTACTTTCTTAATTAAACTGACCTGCACATTCTTAAATTAAGTGACTGCACATTCTTAAATTAAGAAAACATTTTTCTCTGTGTGTTTAAAACGCATTTTCGAAACCGCTAGGGATTCCGATAATCTATGTTTTCTTCTCAATTGAGAAGTTTTTTTGAAAATTTACTACACACGTACACGGAGAGAAAATTCGTTGAATTTCTGCCTAAAGAGTGGATGAAAAAGTGCCCTGCCAGAGGCCAAACGTGGGCCCAAGTGGCAGCACTGTAAAAAATTACCCAACTTTGCCTCAATAAGTCGGGTATTGTCGGTTGTCACCGGCTATGACGAAAGCCGATGCTAAGAAGGGCCCTTTAAAAATTGCACCGTTGCAGGGTAAAAACTCACCCAAACACGGAACTTTTCATACACTTCCCTGTGGGTTTTTACCAATGCCAGCGGGACAATTGTTGAGTTGCATAGAAATTACCCTGCCAACGGTTTAAAAATTATCCAGCGTTTGTAACTTTTTCATCGACCATCGGGTAATTTCTGATTAACTGACAATTCGGCCCACGCATCACCTTCTAGCGGGGTAATTTTTCATCAATATTTCTCTCCGTGTAGCTACCGGATAAAGTGAGCCGAAAATGACTTTTGAAAAAAAATTAAATTAACAATAATGTATTCAATAACAATAATGTATTAATTGAGAAGAAAAACAATTACCGAACTGAACTAATAGAAGTGTTTTTTTTCCTTCATTATTCTACCATTCTTCAATTTTTTTCGCAAAAAATCGATTCATCGATGTTTTCATTTTTATTTATTCAAATCGATTTTCAAGAAATTGTTTCTTATTGAGATCGATTTTTCGAAAATCGATTCTTCTTTCTAAAATCATCCATCACTAATTCTGAATGACAAATTTGAAATACATAATCTCTCAAAAACAATCCAAAAACGAAAAAAAAACGGGTTGAGGTCAGACTACCCGAAGGGAAACAGTCAGAATAGGAAACTGGGAGAAAAAATAATGTCCGAATGCTAATTTGGACGAAAGCTATGTACTGGAGAATTTTAAAATGCCGTAAAATTAAAATGCCGAATTTTTTTTGGTTAGAAATATTCAACCGAAGAATCTGTAACTGTACGAAAAAAAAATATTGATAATAAAAAAGATGGAGAATAATATGTCTTTACAAAAGAATTTTTCCCTACATATACAAATTGCGAAAAAGAACTAGTGCGATAAATAATCGGTCGAATTATTAATTGCACGAATGAATGTCTGACGAAATATTTATTTGTGGAATTATTAATAGTCCAATGACATTATCATTGCGAATGGAAAATTCGCAGAAATTAGGAGTATTTGGAGAAATTAAAAAACCACATTGAATTATGGAAGAAAAAATAAGTTTCAAAATAGTTCAATGTACGAATTAAATTTGGGAGGAATGAATGATTAGTAGGACTATAAATTTTGGAGTAGTTATAATTTCAAGAACAAATTTTAGACCGATTAAATTTTCTGAAGAATTGGAATTTCCCCGAAAATTTTATCTGACGCATTCATAGAATTAAAAAAAAATAAAAAAAACAAATCGAATGCATTCTAATTCGAAATTCCCATAAATTGGCGAACTTGTAGGTTCTCGGTAAAAAAATAATTTTTTTCGGGAAAATCCCCATTCTCCAGAAAATTTAATCGGTCTAAAATTTATTCTTGAAATTATAATTACTCCAAAATTTATAGTCCTACTAATCATTCATTCCGCCCAAATTTAATTCGTACATTAAACTATTTTGAAACTTATTTTTTCTTCCATAATTCAATGTGGTTTTTTAATTTTTCCAAATACTTCTGATTTCTGCAAATTTTCCATTCGCAATGATAATGTCATCGGACTATTAATAATTCCACAAATAAATATTTCGTCAGACATTCATTCGTGCAATTAATAATTCGACCGATTATTTATCGCACTAGTTCCTTTTCGGAGTTAGTACATTTAGGGAGAAAATTTTTTCTAAAGACATCTGATTCTCCATTTTTTTCATTGTCCATTATTTTATTTCGTACAGTTACGGATTCTTCGAAATAATATTTCTAGCTAAAAAAGTTTCAGCATTTTAATTTTACGCACTTTAGAGAATTCGGGAGTATATAATTCGGTCAATTATCCATGCGGAGGGAAAATTTTCGGCACAATTAGTAGTCGGACTTTTTTTTCGCCCGGTTTCCCATTCTGACTTTTTCCCTTCGGGTAGTCTGACCTCAACCCAAAAAAACTTCATCAGACCACATCTCTCCTTACGTTTCCACCAAACGGTACCAAAGAAATCTTCATAACCTTCAAAAAACAAAAATTCATCAATAAATTCTCATTATGTTGGCAACATTGCTTCAAAATCCCTCAGCAAATGAACGCCGAGCTTCAACAAGAAATGACCAATCAGAAACTCATCCAATAGCAATCAACGCCCCCTCACTCCCATTAGCTCAGTGACTTTCACTATAACCCAAAAAAAAAAGAAAAAATAGAAAAATAGAAATATATATTATCAGATGTGTTGTACATGACTACATCACATCATACTGTGTTTGATACTGTGAGTGCCTTGCGTGCAGCTGCGTGATACGCCCTTTCAGTCCGACTCATCGCCGATTTCACTTGTGCATCACACATGTAAATTCCTTTTCATTGATAAAACAAAAAAGAACAGAATTCCTCGTGATAAAGACAGAAAAAAAGCCGCAGAAAAAAATTCACCTGTGGGATTTTGCAGAACTAACGGTTAAATTCCAGGATTTCTGTCAGGTAAGATTTTTTCAAATATTTTTTTTTTTACTTTTTATTTAATTTTTAAAAAAAATTTTAAGTAATTATCACCCTAAAACTTTTAGTTTTAGGGATTAAAAAAAAAATATATATTATTTCATGTAATTCGATGAATTATTTGTCATCACAATTAATAAGCATTTTCAGGAAATCACTTCCGGCATCAATAACGAGAATTTCTCGAGTTTGAAAAAAAATTTGAAGTCAATCTGTAACATTTAAAATAAAAAATTTAACGTCAAGTTCAAAGTTGATTTCTCAGACTGAAAAAAAAATAAAAGGGGCAGTGCCAATGACAGCTCTTGAAAAATAGTGTAATTAACATTCAATAATGTCATATGTTGTATTAAATATGTTATATATATGATATAAATATATAGGGGAGAGTGGGGCAAAATGGACCCTCATAGCAACATGATTAAGGAATTTTTTTCGGAATGAAGGACTGAACGAAAAAATCTGAAAAAATTTGAGAAAATCCTCCAACATATCTATATTGTTCGCAAATTTTTTCAGATTTTTTGAAGCAACCGCTGCTTTTTAAAAAAATCTCGAGACATCTCATCTTCTAGGTCCATTTTGCCCCACTCTCCCCTATCTAATTAGTATACTTGTATTATAATATATATGTATATATATAATAATTATTATATCTACATATATAATTTATAATATGAACATATAATATACATATATATATATATATATACATATAGGTTCACACGACCAATAGATGGACGGTTTCTATTATCGATGATTTTCATAAATAAACGAATGATTCTTATACTTTTCACGTCAATTCCCGATTATCACATTGATATAGATTTATAAACTATTTATTACAATCCGACTGATCAAAACATAAAATCATACCACCGCAAATATGCAACTGTCCATTTATTGGGGGTTCAAGTTAGTTTCCAGTTTTTCCTTGATTTTCTTTAATTATTTCTACATTATTCAAGTTTGATTGATTTTAAGTCGATTCACTGTATATTTTTCTATACATCATTTTTTTCTGCAACTTTTTAACGTGATTCGCCTATTTCATATGGATTATTAAAGTCTGATATTTCCTTAATCGTCCATCTATTGGTCATATTACCCTATATACATATATAATACTCGCGCATGGATAAATGTGAGTTAGACTCATTGGTAAACCGCGCAGCAACGCAATGACCCATGCTCGCTTGTATTGATTTTGGCCATTGAAGAACCGACAGAAGGCCAGTTCCAGTCCGATGTTCGTTATCGTCAGTCACATTTTTCCAAAACTCCGTTATTTTTTTGGTAAAATTATCATTTAAAAAAAAAATTAAAAATTCAAATAACTTGATAATAATTTAAAAAAAAAATTATGTTAATTTTTAATTTAATTTAAATTTTTGAAGAAAAAAAGTGCGAATGTCAATGTTGAATTAGTATTTAATTCAAGGTTGTGCAATCGGTTGGAAAATATAAATACGGAAACTATTTCGTCTTTTCCTTTCTCCTGCAAGTGATTTTTCTGACAAATGTCATGGTTTTTTCTTTTTGTTTTAGTTACAGTTACACAGGAATAGATTGGAAAACACTTTGGACGACACTTCGAGGGGCTAATATAAAATAGCGGGAAAATATATATATATATATATATATAAAACAGAATCATGCCAGCACCAACAACAGCAGAGCCTGCACCTGGCGAGGGTGGTCCACCTCGTACAGAATTACAAGAATTACAGTTAAAGGCCGGTCAAGTTACTGATGAAGTAAGTTTTCAAGTGATTTTTATCTTAAAAAAAAATCATTTTTTTATCTGTAAATAAAAATAACTTTCAAAAAATCACGGAGAATGTCTTGGAGAGTTAGCGAGATAAGGGCCATTGTGCCCTAAATTTTTTTCTGAGCTTTTGAAATTTTTTTTCATGAATAAGAAAGAATTTGGGGGAAAAAGGCGTATCTCGCTTAGTCCTCAAGATATTCGCTAAAAAGGAATCGAATCCAGCACAATGAGAAAAAAGTATTTTTCTTAAAATATTTATTTAGTTAGAGAAAATTCACTTTACTCCATAAAATTTCAATATATATAGATATAAAAATTATGAAGGAAAATTTTAGTAAAAGGCAATTTTCTCGGTACAAGAATTTTCTTTTCTCAGTTTAGTAAAAAGGTGAATCTAAATAACTCGTTCTTTTAGTTTTTTTTCTTTTTTTTTTGAGAAATTATCTCGGAAAATGAGCGAGATGAGGCAATTTTGCTCCAATTCTTTTTTTGGAGCTCTTGAAATTGAAAGGAAGGATGGAGTTGGGGAAAAGGGCGTATCTCGTTTAGTTTCCAAGATATTTGAAAAAAAGAAGTGAAATTGAATAAATTTTTTTTTTTCAATTTTTTGAGGATATCTTGGAAAATAAGTGAGATAGGGCGATTTTGCCCTAATCTAGTTTCATAGCTCTTGAAATTTTCTATAAAAAGGGTTCGGAGGAGAAGGGAGTATCTCGCTTAGTCCCCCAGATATTCGCTGAAAGGAAGTAAATTTCGGTAATGAAGAGGTGGAACTCAAAAAATACGATATATGGCATAGAAAAAATCAAGATTTCTCCAAAATTTCAAAATTTTGAGATTAAATAGTAATTTTTTCCTAAAAAAATAATAAATCGTTCTTTTTGGAGTTTTTTTCTAAGAATATCTCGGAAACTAAGCGAGATAGGGCGATTTTGCTCCAATCCTGTTCTGTAGCTCTTCAACAGAATGAGATGAAGACGAATGAACATATCTCGCATAGTTTCCGGGATATAAAAAAAAATGAAGAACAGAAAAAATAAGTCTTTTTTTGAGAATATCCCGGAAAATAGAAGGGATAGGGCGGTTTTGCCCTAATTTTTTTTGTAGCTCTTGAAACTCTATTGAAGGACCAACACGAAATTTTTCTATCTTCTTTTAATTTCCAAGATTTTCGAAAAAAAATTGTTTTAAAAATCGATTTTTCCGTTTCACTTGCAAATATGGGAAAGCCAAAGGATTTGTCTTTTTCATTTTTTCACTACTCATTTCTTTAATAATTTCACAAATTTAAATGATTTTTTTTCATATTGCTTTTGATAATTCGATGAGATTCATCAATTCAAGAATGAAATAAAATGAAAATTTTATTGAATTTTTAACTCAGATTAAGTGGGAGCATTGCTCTCTTTTTTATCAAATTTTTCATTGAAAAATTTGATGAAAATTCAAAAAATTCGCGAAATTCACTTTTTTCGTCTCCATTACAAGCTTCAATTTTTTAATGTGTTGAGCGAATACAGGTCAACTGAATTTCCTAAAATTTCAATTCTCTGTGTAGAGTTACCATCGAAAACTAAAAATAATTGGATGAAATGCAACGTTACGAAACGTTTAATAAAATTTTCTTCTAGAAAGGAAAATGGCAAAAAGAAGCAGTCAGCAAAAAAAATCTGAAAAAATTCATGAAGATGCTTCAATATGTTCCCATAATTGTGGAATTTTTTCAGGATTTTCGGTGTAGGCCTTCACTCCAAAAGAAATAATTTCGTCTCCTCTACTCGCTCAACAAAAAATTATTATTTTTTTTAAATTCTTTTTTATTGAAAGATAATACCTCCAAACTTTTAATTGCATTAATAATTAAGAATTTACGAAGGATTTCCCACAATTGCCCATCATAAAATATGAATCTTCAATAATTCACAAGAACTTTGGCTATAAAATTCTTTTTTCCATTTTTTTTTCTTTTTTTACAGTCGCTGGAAAGCACAAGGCGTATGCTGGCGCTATGCGAGGAGGTAAGTCATTACTCTAAAAATTATTTAAAAAAAAAAATGAAAAAAAATCCTAAAATTAAATAGAAAAATAATAATAACGCGTTTCAGTCTGTCTCTCTATCTTCCTCATTGTTTTTTCTGTCACTAAGAAAAATAGAGTCAGAATCAATTAATCGTCATCAAATTGATTTCATTAATGACCATTATCAATTCATAAATGTCATAATTATGACCAAAAAAATCCTCTGTCTCTCTATATATCTTTGGCACTTCGTTTTTTTGCAACAGCTAAATCAAAATTGTGTAATCTTCAGTATTTTCTATATATATATAACTATGGCATTGTGAACTAAAAAAAAATTCATTTCTGTCTTTTTTTTGGGGTATTTCTCTTCTCTGGACAATGCAAAGAAATAAAAAGAAATGTGCATATACTTATATTGTATACTATATATATCCATATATTTCTGTCCAAAAAATACGGAACGAGTGTCTAAAAATATGCACGTGAGATTATTGATTTTTTTTTCTTTTTTTTTTTTAAGCTCTTCTTCAAGTGCAAAACTGTGTTACAGGATAGTTAATTGTTATTTCAAGCACAAAAAAATTGAAAAAAAAAAAAATTATCGATTTACGAGGAATCCAATTGATCTATCTCATTCTGCACAAATGTGGAGTTTCCATTGATTTTTTTATGTTTGAATGCAGAATAATAATTGGAAAAAAAAAAAAAATTTCTATATTAAAATCATAAAAAGCGTACGAGGCTATTGATGTCGTCTAATCGTCAATGACGTATGTGTGTAATGGCCCTCTACTTACTGTCAATATTTAAATGTCTGCTTGCTTGGCTGTCAATGGTGTATCTGACTATCTTGATCTGTTTTGTCCTGAAAAAAAAAAAAATTTTTTTAAATAAAAAAATCCCAAATGAAGAAAATCAAAAAAAAAATTCATTAAAAATAATGAAAAAAAAAGGGCAAAAATTGACTGTATGTAATGTACATTGTGTATATCGATGAACTAATCGATATATATATATATTTAAATATTAACAAAAAATTATGTGCCTTGTCTGGCTGCTCGAGTGCTTGCTCTTCGCATCCACGCAGACACACCCTTTACTTTTTTTTTTTTAATTCTCATTTTTTTTTTTCTACCTCACTTTAATCGTAATGGAAACTGTGGCTGCTAATGTACATAAGATTTCACCGATTTTCTAAATAATTAGCAAAAAAAAGAAAAAAAGTCAACACTGAAAAAAAAATAGCCCTGATAATAATGAAAATGATAAAATTTTGTTCTTTTTTTTGTATTTAAAAGAGTATGTGCATGAGAAAAATAATGAAACTCCAGAGAAAAAAATAATTAATTAACAACATATAATTCTTGTTAACAAAAAGAAAAATTAAGTCTCACCAGTGTCTGTCTGTCCTCAATTATATACATATATATAACTGTCGCCTCTTCTATACTTCTTCGCCTGCAGTCTACCTCTGACTATTTTTTATTTAACTTTTTTTTTTTTTTTTTTTTCAACCACCAAAAGCATTTCATCAAGAAGGAAAGTGAATGATAAAAAAAATCACTCACTCGCTTTATCATTATTTTGTAAAAAAAAAATTACTCTAATGAACAATACATTATTACCAGCAGCAAATTAAATTAATATCGGCTATTGACGACAAATTGAATCTGTGATACACTTGAGAAAAATCATTATTTAATGGCAAATAAAGTTTATAAATTTCCAGTTTCATTTCCTTAAAAAAAAAATTAAAAAAAAAAAAAAAAACTGAAAATTTGATTGTAAAAGTGAATTTTAAGAAAATTGAAACTTTTTTTTTTTTTTAATTATTTCAATTTTCTAATGGATTTTCTGTTTTTTTTTTTATCTATGAAATGAACTTGCAAACTCTATTAGCTTGATTGCTACTAAATATGAATTTTCCTCAGTGCCACAAAATCCATAAATAATAAACAAAAAAATTATTTATGGCATTTTCCTTCTTTTTTTTTTTAAAAAGATATTTCAGTCACATTTTCATTACTTATACTTATATACTTATATACTTATGAAAAAAAGGAAAAAATATATATACTGTTATACTAAACAATATTAATACTCCGACTCTTTAACACTCGTGGTGGTTGTGTGTGTTTTGCTGCCTCTGTACGAATAGAGCAAGGAGGCTGGCATCCGCACTCTGGTCGCACTCGACGACCAGGGAGGTGAGTTAACTGCTCTACTAATAGTAATTTCAATAATTACGCGAAAAAAAAATAATGAAAAAATACTGTATATAATTAATATAACGACCTTTTTTTTTTGGAAATTTATCTATTCGTATTTTAGTCGTTCGTTAATAATTGCGATTTTTAATACCCTTTTTTAATGAAAATATCTAAAAAAACAATTATTTTTAATATCTAACAAATATTTTTTTGATATCTATAAAAAAAAAATTTTTTAACATCCAAAAAGAATTTTTTTTCAATATCTAAAAAAACAGCTTTTTAATGTCTATAACAAATATTTTTTTAATATCCAAATTTTTTTTTTTTTATAACTAAAAATTTTTTTTTCATTAAATTTTTTTTTTTAATCTTTGAATTGTCCTGATTATATTAAGAATTAAGAAAAATAAATGAATATTGGGGCAATAAATGGACGATGAATTACTCGTATGTGCAATTTGATATGAAAATTGCGATAAACGATAGGTAAGAAGTTGTTAGGAGTGAATTTAATTTTTTTCGTCTCGCGATTTTGCCAATTTTTTTTTTTTGGCCCTCGTAGGTTGGTTGGTGGGTGCAAATTGTCCTGAAGAAATTGAGGTTTTTTTTTTTTTTTTTGGAATACAGTAAGGCAGGCACATTGTCGACTGAAAAAATGCGAAAAAAAAAAAAATTTCAGTTAATTAAATAAGCAACGAATGAGGAGAGTATTTTAAAAAATTATAATTTGACGTAAAATGAGTTACGACTGAATCATTATTTGATGAATTATTTTTATAAAAACTTTTTTTTTTTATTTGAAATTTTTTTTTTCGTATGACTGCACTGTGTTTTACTTTTTGATTTAAATCGAATTTATATAATTTTGAACCTTGACTGAAAATTTTTGTGACAACTTAAAAAAAAAAAGTTATAGAAAAATATTGTGATGAAAAAAAAAAATATTTATCTATGAGAAACCTTGAAACAATTTCCTTCATTAAATCCTCACTAATTTTTTATCACCACAACCACCACCAGCCACCACCACACCAAATTTCAACGCCACCAGCAAAAAAAAAAAAAGAATTAGTTGAAAAAAAATTTAATTAATTTATTCAACCCTAATTATCAAAACAAAATTTATTATCAAAAACATTACAAAAGCATTCACACAGCATTCATGGGTGCATATATCTATTATAATGATTTTCAAAAAAAATCAATTGAAAAAAAAAAAATTTCAATTTTTTTTTAATTAATCATTTTTTTGAAATCAAATGAATTAATTTGAATCACTTCTTCAAAATTTTCAATTGAAATTGATCAATTTGCAAAAAAAAAAAAAAAACACCACTACATACATTGCATATTAAGAAGCGATTTTAAAAAAAAACATTTCTCCTTTTCAATCTTCTTATTCTCTTCTAAAATCAATTGATTCGACTAAACATTCTCCAACAAATTTTTTCAATATTCAAAACCACTTCTATCAATTTTTTAATTATTAAAAACTTGAAATACAGTGAAAGCTTCTAACTGTTCTCGCTTCTCGATTATTATTATTATTTTTTATACTTTAATTATTATTTAAACGTCATTTAATTTCACAGAGTATAAAATGCAACTCGCATATATATATATCTATATATGTAGCTGTAGCTGAATGTTGCTGTGTTTCGTTAAAAAAAAATGAAAAAAAAAAAGATTAAAAAATAAAATCCTAGTAATTTCCTTCTCCAGACACATTTTTTTCGAATCTTAAAATCGTAGATCTTCCAATCAATATTTAGTGAATTTTGTTTTTTTTTTTTTTTCATCCTTTCATATTAGATGATTTTTTCCTTCTTTTTCCAAATAAATTAAATATTTCTTTATGTACGACAAAATGCCTCGCTGTATGAAAATTATAGAGAAATATTTGAAATTTTGATGAACGGACGTATTTTTTTCAATATTTTTTGAATTTATAAAAAAAAAAAAAATTAATTATTTCACTTTACTTTTTTGAATAATAATAATTAATTAATGTGGAGGGGCTTTTTTCAAATTGATGTGCTTTCCACACACATTGCCTAGCCGATTTTTTCTCTCTCTCAAAATCACCTCATTCTTCTTTATCCTATAATTCATGAAAAAAAAGAAAAAAAAATTGATAAAAAAAAATTCATGAAAAAAAAAAGATTGAAAAAAAAGTGAAATTATACAATTTTTTTTGTACTCAAAGCGATCATTTATCTTTTCTATTTTTCCTACTCTACGTGTTGTAAACTTTTTTCTGAAAGCTTATGGGTGTTATCATTTTTAATTTATTATTTTCAATTGAGTAATCACAAATTATTTGGCACTGCATTGCAGTAATATATATTACACGTATCGATATTTCGTAAAACAAAAATAATTCGATGCTTTCAATTAGAAATTTCGATTTTTGAGATATTCATATTTTTTTGGAAAATTTCAATTTCAATTATTTAATTTATTCAAAAAGTCGAGAAAAATTTAATGAAAAGAGGAAACCAAATTTAGACCATATTAAAAAAAAAAAATGTGATTATCCCAAATTTTTCTGACTTTTCTATGAAATCTTCAAAAATTCATCGACTTTATGATCATTATAAAATTATAAGAGAAAATGGGTTAAAAACTACGTGTTTTTAGTTTTCATGTTTTATATTATGAAAATCACTCTGAATTAATGGAAATATATTTGAAATACGATTTTTTCGATGATTCTATCGAAAAGCTGAGGGAATTTCTGTTGGAAAAAATGTGTAGAAAGTGATTTTTCATGACTTCCTTCTGAAATTATGTTTTTTAATTTCATTGAAAAATCAAATAAATTGCATTTTTTAAATTTCTTTGACAAATCAAAAAAATTGAATTTTTTTAATTTCTTTTAAAAATCAAAAAAATTGCATTTTTTTAATTTCATTGAAAAATTACATTTTTCCAAAAAAAAGTCAATTCTCTGAGCAAAAATTGATTCTAACACGTTTTTTCACTAGAAATTCCCTCAGATTCTAATGAAATCCTCAGAAAAATTTCAGTTTAAACCGTTTCATCAGATTTCCCATTTTCTCTTATTGCTAACTGTTCTTCCTCAAAAAAAAAAAAAAAAAAAAAGAATCGAAATATTTAAATTATGTTTTATTATTTATCGATGACGGAAGGCACTCCCGAGCCACTGTGTTTACCGTCATGAGGGACCAAAAGTAGTTTGAATTAGCCAAATTAGTGAAAGCACAAAAGACTAAAATAGTGAATAAAACAGTAAAAGTAGTTTAATCATAATCACTGCAGGACAATTGGTCAATCGTAATTAATTAAAAAAGTAGAAGTAAAAAATTATTCCCCCAAGGCAAAGAGCACGGTGGACACATTATATATCCCATTATCTTTCAATTTCCCCAAACTCTTTCATTTTATCTTTTTTTCACACCTCTTTCCTTTTTTTTTTCTTCTTTTTTTTCTTCTGTTAAATTAATTTCGCAGTTTTTATAATCATATACTGAATGATGTTTCGTTCCGGTTGCCGAATAACGTTGGCCGTCTGTAGAGCGAGGAAGTTGGGGCAAATACACTTGTGATGTTAGATCATCAAGGCGGTAAGCGTTTTTTTTTTGTTTTTTTTTTTTCTGTCAATTTTCTTGTTTTAACAAATTTTTTATTTTCAATTTTATGTTCTCAAATGAATTTTTTCATCTCTTCCCAAATTAATGTTTTTTCGTTTTTTTTTTTTTTTTAGATCAATAAATTCCCAATTTTCAAAATAACAAAAAACCTGACTTTCAAAGACAAATTGACAGTTAATTGACATGATATAGCAACATATATATGTACATATGAAACTCGGAACCAAAAAGTTCTAGTGACTTAAAAATTAGTTAGGCTTAGATTTTTTTAATTTAATTTAATATATAAGGGAAAGTAGAGCAAAATGGGCATCAGGGGTAAAATGGACAGATCTAAATTTTTCGTCAAATATTATGGAAAACTCTTGACATTAATAGAAATATTGGCGATAGATTATGTTTGATGACTTCATTGGGAAACTGATAAAATTCTAGGCGGGAAACAAGTGCCGGAATTAATTTATTTGAATTTTTTGCGATTTTGACGTTTTTGAGCATTTTTGAGGGATGAAAACCTTCCTTTTTATGGAAATTTTCAGTTTTTTGAGAGTATCTTCGATTTTTTTGTCGTAGCGTAAAAATTTTGACGACAGGTGAAAGGTGAGATCATTTGCCATCGATTCATAGGGGTTTCAATTCAAAAATATCGATTTTCAAGGTATTTATGGGCATTTTTGTGGAACAGTTTTGTGAAACAGGTTTTAGCCTATAACTATTCAAAAAATTGATATTTTTCAATTCAAAACCCCATAAATCGATGAGAAATGAGCTCACCTTTCCTTTGAGACCAACACCGAATTGCTACAACCAATAGAACCAGAGAGATTTGCAAAAAACTGCAAATTTTTGAAAAAATGAAGGCTTTTACCCCTCAAAAATGACGAAAAATATCGATTTTTCAAAATCGAAAAAAATACATCTGACACTCGTTTTCTGGTTAAAATTTCCTCAGCCTTTCAATCGAATCATCGAAAAAACTCCATCTCTAACCGTATCATTATAGTGTCCATTTTGCCCCACTCTTCCCTATAAGGGAAAGTAGGGCAAAGTGTACCTTGGAGCAGATTTTTTTTCAAAATTAATCTGAACCGAAATGATACTGGAATTTTTTTCAGAGTGAAGGAGTTTATGAAAAATTCTGAAAAAATTTAAGAAAATTCTCGCAAAAGTCTACATTTTTGGTGAATTTTTTCGATTTTTTTTTGGAAGGTCTTGATCCTTTAAAAAATCCTGGATCATTTTGCAATCTCAGGTCCACTTTTCCTTATATATATATTTTTTTTTAATTAATCAACACCGAATTTAGTCCAGCATGGCGCCACCAAATTATTCAATTTATTTATTCAAAATTTAACAGAAAAACCAAAAAAAAAATTAGACAATTAGGGCCGGAATTAAATACAAATAATCATAATAATCACAAGTTAAATTACATAATCCTAATGTATTATTTCAATTTTTTTTTTATTTTTTTAAATTTTTTTTCAAAACAATTAATTTGTAGGCACTAATAAAACGTTGAATAGTTATTAGTTGTTATGGTATATATATATATGAACATATAGATTAGTTGTATGTATCCGTGTTAATTACGCATATGTATGCACGTACAAAAGCCGTTGAGATATAATTTAAATGAATATATAAAATTATATATTTAAATAAGAGTGAAAAATATTATTAAAAGAGGGACAACGTGGCAGCTTTTGTATTATCAATATTTTTGTATTTAAGAAAAAAAAATCATTTTTTTGTTAAAAATGTTATTGAGGAGTTGATATAATTATTAAAAAAAAAAAAAAGCTTATGAATTTTTGCTGTATTTTAATAAAAGGTCCAAGCCTATCGCACGTTATTATATTCACGCGCTAATTAAATCATCAGATTGTGATAATTGATATTATTTTAATCAATGAGGAAAATTATTATTTAAATTCTCATTTCCTTCGAAAATCGGAGCGTTTATTGAATATTTAGAGTCGCTGACCGCCTGAAGCTCACGAAAAATCTCCAATTTATTTGTTAATCATTTAATAATCATTATTATAATATCGAAGATGAAAAAGAAATGAAAATTATTTTATTCGAGAATTTTGTAAAAAATTTTTAGCAAAAAAATTGTGTTATTTGTATTGAGAGAAGGAATAGTGGTTTGAACTATCAAATATTTTATAAAAAAGAAAGAAAAAATCAAATATTGATGCCGTTGGTCCGAATCAAAGGATTTTTAAAAAATAATTACATAATGTTAGAGAAAAAAATGAACAATTTTGTAGACAATTTGATTGGAATTTTCATTGATATGATATTTAATTTTTTTTTTTTTTCAATGAGAAGATGATCAGGAAATCTGTGAGTTTCAAAGAAAATTCAAAGAAATCTATGAGTGTTAAGTAGAATTGAGAGAAAAAACTCTATAGCTCACTTGAATTTTATCAACTGAACATGAATATTCAGAATTAAAATGACTTGAATTGTCAATTTTTTTTTGAATTGTTCCTAATTTGAGAAAATTTTTTTCAAAAATTTCATAAAAATTTTATGAAAATTTTATAGAAGTTTCATGAAAGTTTCATGACAATTTCATAAAAATTTTATGAAAATTTTATAAAAGTTTCATGAAAGTTTCATGACAATTTCTTAAAAATTTTCGAATTTTCTGAAAAACCTCAAACATTGCAATAAAACCAAATTTCTAAATTCTCAAGTAACAATCAAACTAAAATTCACAAATTTCATTGATATTCAGGCGTGGAATTATCTGAAAATAGATGATGTGGTCATTTTTCAATTACATAATTGTCTGAAATTTTCAGGCTTTTGACCGGAAAATTCAGACGAAAATTTTTAACTGTGAAAAAGCTGTTGAATTCACTGAATTTAGTCAATTTAACTAGTTAATCAGTTTAAATTAACTAAATTCAGTGATTTTTTTCATTCATTAAATTCAGTAAATTCAACAGCTTTTTTGATTATTTGAAAAAAAAATTACTAATATAATATCAATAATATCAATAATATCAATATTTGATCATTTTTACCACTATTTTTTTCTCAGTGAAGTTGTAAAAAATTCAGTACTGACCATTATACTACCGAAGATTTAAAAAAAAAAATTATCAAATTATTTTATTCGAAAGCTTGTAAAAATCATTTAAAAAAAACAGGAGAAAGCAAAGTTTTTTCAGTTTAAAAAATTCGATGAAAAATTTTCGAATAAAATAATTGATCGAATTAATTGATTGGATTATAATCTCTATATATATATAATGAAAAAAAAAAAATTTTATATTTTTTCTGAGTTTTTTTCGAAATTTTTGTTATTGATAAGTTTGAAGACAAGTTTCAGTTGAAATTCATAAAACAGATAAAAAAAAAATATAAAAAAAATTGAAGATGATGAGCAACGGTGGTACAGCGATGACCAGCTAATTACGGGGGTTCCTCACAATTTAACATTTCTTATTGCCCGGTTGCCTGTTTAGAGCCACGAGGTCGGGATGAAAACTCTCGTAATGCTGGACGAACAAGGCGGTAAGCCATTTAAAACCATTAGAATTTAAATATTTAAAAAATAACTGTTTTAAAAATTTGAAGAAAAAAAAAACAGGCTTTAAAAAATTTATTTAGTTGATTTTTTATTTTATTTTTGATTCCCAAGGGACCGAGTTCAGACACTTTAATCGACCACGATAGCAAAAAAATAATTCTGACAGAAACAATACTCACATTCTCCAAATAAAATATTAACAATTATCAACGTTGCAAATAATTCAACTATTCTAATGATTAAAAAACATGGATAATAAATGTTTTTTTAAAAAATATATATATATATTAAATATCCAACTAACCAGAATCACCAAATCCGCCAACCAACCGGCCAACAAAACAGTCGTTCGAACCATTATTCTGTGATGAATTAAACAATACTAATAAATTTTTTTTTTTATTTTTTTCATAATGCAAAAATACTTCTACTCGAATTTATATATAATTCACATTGTATCAGTATATCTAAACATTTTTTTTTTCTATATTTACATGCATTACCCAAACTAATCCACATTGTATACCTAACAAGAATAATTATTAATTTACTGTAATCGATTTTTTGGAAAAAAAAAAAAAATTAGGAATACTCTGAATTAATGACATAGAGAAAAAAAAATTAAAGATTAATTGAAATGAAGAATTTCCATTGAATGAAGAATTGTTGTTTCTAGATTTTTAATAATTTGTGAGAAGTTTATGAAAAATTATTGAAATGGGAGAATTTTTGGAAAATTTAAGACATTTAAATCTCTTTTATTCCATTGAGATTTCGCGAATTTTTTTGAGTATGAAGGACTCTACAAAATATCTGAAAAAATTTCACGATAATGCAAACATTTCAGACCATTTTCATGAATTTTTACAGATTTTTTAACCGAAGGATTTTACTCCAAAAAAATTGTCAAAAGTTGAATATAAACTGCTCGCAAAAGTCATTTTTTTAAATAATTAATTTTGAAAAAAAATTTCTCTATGTTAAAAATTCGTATTTTGTTGCTAACCATTTATTATTACAGTAGTTCGAAAAACACGAGGCTTTGGTGAATAATTCAACAAAACTCTAGAGAAAAAAAAACGAAAAAAGTACTCAAAAGAGATTTAAAACTTATTCACTAGAGCTTCTGTGGTAGATTAAAACCATTTGATTTAGAATTGTCACAGGAAACTGTAAACTGGCAAGTGCCTCAACTGATAGAAAAAAATTGAAACAACTAAATTCATTTATTCTTCATTATTCCCCTTTTTTTTTTGTTTTTGTTTTCGTGAATTAAACAGAGCAATTGGACCGAATCGAGGAGGGTATGGATCAGATAAATGCAGATATGCGTGAAGCTGAAAAAAATCTCACGGGGATGGAAAAATGCTGTGGCCTTTGCGTGTTACCATGCAACAAGTATTTTACTCATTAAATAAACAATTAATTATTATTTTTAAATTAATTCATTAGTGAAGAGGTAAAACTGGGAATATCTCGGAAACTAATGGAGATACGTCCTTTTTGTCCGACTTCTTGTTTGTAGAGAATTTCGAGAGCTGAGTAAGGATCAGAGCAAAATCGCCCTATCTCGCTTATTTACCGAAATATTCTTCAAAAAACAAAGAACAACAAAATTTTTACCTATTCACTAATGAATTAAAAAATAAAATTATGTTAATTGTTTATCTTTCTTTTTAATAAAAAATTTTAAGGGGTGCAAGCTTCAAAGAGGACGAAGGCACGTGGAAGGGTAATGACGATGGAAAAGTCGTTAATAATCAACCACAACGTGTCATGGATGATCGCAATGGATTAGGACCACAGGGTGGTTATATAGCTAAAATAACTGGTGATGCACGTGAAGGTGAAATGGAAGAAAATATGGGACAGGTCAATACAATGATTGGTAATTTGAGAAATATGGCTATTGATATGGGAAGTGAACTTGAAAATCAAAATCGACAAATTGATAGGATCAATCGTAAGGTAATGATCTATTTGATTTTGTGTAAACCTAGGAGAGACCGGAACAACGTGAATCTGATTTTTCTTTTTAGAGTGAAAGCATTCACTTGAATAAAATTGGAAAATCAAAAATTCTTAAAAATCCTTCAGTATATCTAAGACTGTTGGTGAATTTTTTCCAATTTTTTCTTTTCACGTAAATTCCTTCACATCGTTAAAAGAAAATCTGATTTATTGGGTCCCGGAGATCACATTGGCTCCCATCTCCCCTAGTTTTGTCATAGAATTGTCGCTCTAAAGTCAAAAGGGCGGCAAGCGTCGAAAAAAAAAGAGAATTTTCAAGATCAGAAGGGCGTATGTCAACAGTTAATCTCAAAATATTTCTCACAAAGTTCAAAAAATGAAATGAGAAAAGGGCGTTAGTGCTGATGTATAGTGTCAAATGGACGTATCGTCAGCACTTGCACTCATTTTTTATTTCTTTTTTTCCTTTTTTTTTCTCCAATTTTAATCTATGTTTTAGATAGTTACAATAACAAAAGGGCATATCTCCAGGAATTATGTCCTTTTGTTATTATTTTTTTTTACAAATTCTTTGGTAAAGTGAAACACTGACGAAGCTGAACAAATATTGTTATACTTCTTAAAAATATCTTTTCTTCATAGATTTTCAAGAAGAATCGGTAGTTGGTAATTGTTGCTTCATTAAAGTCAAAGTCGTAGGGCGAGTTGGAGTCTAAATTTTGAGTCAAAGTTTTTTTTTTGAAACTAAGTGAAATTAATTTTCATGCCTACGGAAAATAGGTGAAGGCTTAAGATATTTGTCTCGCAAATGACGAAGTTCAAGACTTGCTTTCAAAAATTGGGCTGTGAATAATTAGATGCATGATGCATCTAATAATGAAAATTGAGAACGGTAGTTAACAGCAAACATGAGAATTGAAATTGAAAATTACTAAGAGTGAGCAAATACCTCTCGAATCGAATCGAATAGTGAGATTCCATTTGATTTTCTAATCGAATAATTCGATTTTCGAATATTTGTTTTGAAAATCAAAAATTCGTTTCGAAATTCGATTCTTAATGCTATCCTAAATTCGAATATTCGATCTTAAATTTAACTAATCGAGTCAAAATTAGAACATTCGATTCTGAATTTGAATATTTGATCAAAATTTGAATAATTGATCCTCAATTTGAATATTTAATTGGGAATTCGAATAATTGATTCGAAATGGATCGAGGAACATTAGATACGATCTCCCAATCGAATTTAAGACATTTAATGACTGAGTAAAAATGAGAACTTTGAATTAGAGGTGAGTGAATTCGTGAAAAAATCGACTGTCTGATTGATTTATAGTTAATATGCAATCACCCAATCCATCAGGTCCATGTAATTATTTTCTCCAATCCTTCGTTACCGTCAATGGCCCAATTAATGCCATCGGTCCAATTAATGCCACTTTTCATACATTTTCGTGATTATTGAACTTATTCGAATTTTCAACTCTAAGTAATTGATAATAGTGACTAGAAAAGAGTCCTGAGGACACCGGACAATCAAAATATCCGATATTTCTCTACTAGATATATTTCTAAAATTAATCCGTTAAATGTGACCAGCGTGCTCAGCAAGATAAAGCCCTAAAGCTCTTCATGTGGGTTTACAGTGCCTCATCAGTTCAATGTGTGATATTGAGAAAATTGAAGTATTTAATAAATCGAAAATTGTATTGATTGTTAGGAAAATCATTGGAATTTCATATAAATTGACGAATAATTTAAATATAACGACCAGTGATGGAAATTAATTGATGGCAATTATTGGGACCCTCCATGGCAGAAATCGGGCCATGATGGTATGAATCGGGCCAGGGGCAAAATATTTTCAAAAATATAAATTAAATAATTTTTATCATTAATTCAGGAAAATAATTAATGTAAATGATAGTCCAGACCCTAAATTCTTTCGAGGAAAAATTGAATTTGAATTTATGATAAGATATGATTTCTCTATGAAAGATATGTGGCAGAATAGATCTCTTGGTGGCATTAATTGGGTCATTGATGGTACAAGCGTGATTTCACTCGACTTCGTATGTTGCACGGTGAGCGCTTCGCCGTCGTGTTATAGTCTGAATGCCGAAAGGTTCACTTTCTTTAAGGAAGTTCATCCGGTATGGACTTCATTAGGACGAAAAATTATCGCGACTAGCGTAGTGGTCATACGACTAACGTAGTAATAACCTGTACAGCTGTTATATACTAGAAATGCTTCTTCGTCGATCATAATTGTTCTTTTGTAGAAAATCGAATTTATAGAAATTATTTTTTTGAAGATCAAATAGGAAAAGATCAATTCATTACATTCTCAGGTAGGTTTGTATGATTTAATGTGCAAGTGTAGCATACATTGCGTTGTTCGGAAAGCATTCTGATTGATTTTGGAAAGCGCGCGGTTCTGACGTTACTGTCATGCGAGTAAGACAGAGGTTGACTTCTCGAAAATCAGCATTTTTTGAAACAAATTAAGTTATTCTAAAATCACCAAGTATCGCTCGGGACGCAAATTTTTGTCGAGGTTAACTTCTTCCCATCCTAGGTGTGTAATGTACTATTCTGACGAATATGAGGCTGCGAAACGAGCCGAAGGTGAGTTTTTTAAGCACACAAGTCTGAAGATCTTTACAACACGTGCAAGATACAGTTTTTTTATGTACAACGTGTGAAAAGTTGCTACTTTCCGCACGGCGTGCGGAGAATGATATTTCCACTCAATTTGCCAAACGATTGCATAATCATCAATAGTATCCACTTTTTTGGAAAATCCAATGAGAGTATTAAAATTTTTTGAAATTTTTCCATCAATAAAAATTAAGTAAAAAAATGAAAATGTAAAAAAGACGGCGCTGCGTCCATTATGTGAGTGACGAAGGGGAAATAAAGAAAATTGATTTGAAATAATCAACTATGAGACTAAAAATAGCAGAAATCAGACGATTTTTTGGATTTTTTCTCTTTCAACAGATAGATTATAAAAGAAATTTTGTAAAAATTGTATATGTAGAAAGTTTGAAAATCTATAAGTGTACATATTCGAAAAAAAATTTAATATTAATTTATTCCTTTGGAAGAAAAAGGTGCTAAATTTTCAGATGTCTGCTAATTTCATTATCATAATCAACTATGAAGTGTAATCTAATAAGCTGAAAATAACTTCAACATCATGCAACGTTTCGAGAATTTCATGCCACTGATCTTGAAAAATTTATTTCCTATTTCTTATGCTAAAAAATTGGTACACAGTAAAGGTAATGCTTAAAATTGCCACATCTATTCCTCATTTCTCATAGATTTATCAAAATCACGCGCTAGATTCAAAAAACATAATAGAAACGAAGAGTAGAATAATATTTTGCAGGAATCATCGATCATTTCTGGTAGTTTTCGATTCAACTCGAAGATTATCATTAGAATAATTTAAAAAATAAATTTGAACAAATAATAATTATGGGATCATTTCCCGTGCACTGGGGACCGTGATCGGTCTCATATAGTAAACGAGGAAGGCGTAAATGAAAAAAAAAAACAATCTCTAAAAATGAAAGTATAGTTAGCCAGTGCACGTTCTAAACGCACACATGGAGCAAAACGCTCCCGCGTTTTCTGATATATGGTATTGTGAGAAAACGAAGATCTTTAATTACAAAATTTGAAAATTTCTGTCCTCCGGTAGAGATCAAGTGCTGTCTTTATATAATTTTATGATGTGTGAGCGAGGGGTTGCTCACTTCTGAAATTGTGGCACTACACCGTGATGAAGTCAAGTTGAAATCAAGTGAAGTCATTGAAATCAGTGAAATCACTGAAGTCAGATGACTTCAACTTTTTGAAATCACTGAAATCACTTGAAATCAATTAAAGTCAATGAAATAAGTGTTTTTTGCTACTGGTATATTTTAGATGAAAGTAAAAATTGTTTGAAATTAGAGCCAATGAGTGTACATGGGTACATCGATATTGAACAATACCGAAAAGCTATTTCCCCTTCTGAGATAACTGAAAGTGGGGATTCAAAACTACCTAATAATATTTTTAAGGCTTTAAAAAATATTCCCAATGTAGGGTCACACAACCAATAGATGGACACTGACCAGAAGATAAACGGTTTCTATTATCAATGATTTTCATAAATGAATGAATGATTCTTATACTTTTCACGTCAATTCCTGATTATTACATTCATATAGATTCATGAACTATTTATTACATACCGATTGATGGAAATTTAAAATGACACCACTGCAAATATGCAACCGTCTATCTACTGGGGGCTTAAGTTATTTTCCAGTTGTTCCTTGATTTTCTTTAATCATTTCTACATTATTAAAGCTTAATTAATTTTCAGTCGTTTCGCTGTATATTTTTCTGTACATCGTTCTTTTCTGCAATTTTTCAACGTGATTCGCCCATTTCATATGAATTAATGAAGCCTAATATTTCCTTAACCGTCCATCTATTGGTCATTTTACCCTAAACCATCTAAATATTGTAATGTGTCAATTTATATAAAAAGTTTTCGTTTCAATCTGATAAAAACCCGTTTTCCCCCGCCCTCTTTTATTCATAAAATTTTATTTATTGTGATTCCAATGACTTCATTCCATTTGAAATCACTGAATACAAATTGATGAAGTCATCGGCGATCAATTGTAGTCATGAAGTCACGTTAATCAGTGCTTGAAGTCATTGAAATCACATTTTTCTGAAGTCATTAAAATCAGACACTGAATTCACGTGAAGTCGACTTCATTTGAAGTCATGGTGTCACTCAATCCTCGAGTGAGTAACCCCTTGTCTATGAGTCACAGAGAAGAAACACTAAAATCTAAAATTCCCAATTATGGAGGTATTTTTTTTCTAAGCAATTGCAAAATTTTCTATAGAAAGAGAATTTTACGTTACATTAGTAGATTAGTTATCATCTGTGTGATCGAATACTGTATTCAGTCAATCAATTCAGTAATGAAGAGGCAAAACAGGATGAATCGACTTGACTTTGAGGTAATTTTGAAGAAAATATCTTGGAAACTAAACGAGATAAGGTGATATTACTCATCTGTTTTTGTAGAGAATTTCAAGAGTTTCGAAAGAGTTTTAGGGCAAAATTGCTCTTTCTCGGTTATTGGTAAATATGGAGAATAGCGGCCTTTCAAAATAAAATTAATTCACAAGTAAGAGAAAATACGATAATATATCGGAACCAAAAATTCGAAGGTGAATAGTGGAACTCGCAATTGCTCAGTGGTAGAGCACTTAACATGTAATCAGAGGATCGTGAGTTCAAATTTCGCTGGCGTATTCCCTATTTTTTTCGAAATTTAATTCTGTGTTCTCAAATTTTATAAAGAAAGCCCCTAATTTACATATTTACCCGGTTATTTTCTAATGTATTTTCAAAAAAATTAATAAGAAAAAAAGAGACTTATCTTGTTTCACCCCTTCACTACTGAATTCTTCGATAAAAAAATTATTAATGGATAGTAGAAACAGCAGGCTAAGTTTTTTTCGTACTTTCCTCGTTATTCTTTAGAGATAATTTGGAAAAGTATAACAAAAAATTTGGTATTGTTCCTGAAAACTAATATTTTATGAAATTCGAAGTAAAACTAGTTGACGATATAACTTTATTGAATTAAGAAAAATTCGAATTATTCACGTGCACATAGGAAATTCATTTGAAAGCTGTACTTTTTTTTCTCATTGCATAAATTTTGATTTTCCATTATTTAAAGAATGGCTAAAGAAATTTTATTCATATTTTAGAAAAAAAATTCAGAATTACAATTCTTCCGATTCTGCTTTGAAATCGTGTAAAACATAGAAAAATAGGTTTTATAGCAATAATTGTAAAGCTTCCATCAAGTTACACTTTACCAATTTTTCTGTAGATTATAAGAATCATTAATAACAAAAGGGCGTAATTTCTGGAGATACGACCTTTTGTTATTCAATTTTTTTTTCTGCTTCATAATCAAAATATTCATCATAGCAAAAGGGCGTATATCCAGAACTTACGCCCTTTTGTTATCATCAATTTTATTGAGCAAATTAAAAAAAACAACTAAAAAATACTCAAAATGAAAAGGGCGTATGTTCGAAAGGTAAGTTGGACATACGCCCATATAATATTGAGATTTGAAAAAAAGACTGAAATCATAGAGAAAAGATGGAGAAATTCAGTGGGGAAAAGAAAAACGAGATTTTGGGATTAAATTTCCAGAAAAACAAAATTTTCTTTAAATCACTCACGCCCTTTTGACTTCAGGGCGATGGAATATATTTCTTGATGTGAGAGGTGGAATTTTTTATGTTAAACCCTCTCTTTTCCCTAGAAAAATGTTAATTAGTGAAATTTCTCTATCTCAATCGGTTCTCAAAAAAAAAAAAAAAACTAATTGCTTTAATTACTTAATCACTGTTTGAAATCAGGATAATTCCTAAAAATTAGTCACTAATTAATCGCCTAATCATGAAAACTAGCTCTGAATGAAGATGAGATTTTCATTGAAGATTGTGGAACGAAAATCTCTCGAATTAATGCTATTTTGAAGAGCTAGAGGAAGTTCCTGATTAAATTATGTAGATAGCACAGTTTCAATTTAATTAACGAATTAAACTCATTTTTGTTGCTTTTGTGTTCTTTGAAAGATATGCAACAAGGCATCATTAGATTAGCACTTCATTCAAGTGCATGTTAATTCACTAGTGCACTAAAAAAAAAAAAAAAGTAAAAAAAATGAAGAAATTAATTGTTTCAATAGTTCTTAGAAAATTATTTTTTCTAACAATTAATTTTTTTTTATTTCAATCAAATTGACGTAATTCACCATTTGTTTCATTAATGAGAAATACGTATAAGTTATTAGCAATGAAAAAATTGATTGATTTTCATAAATTTATTGAAACTAAAAAAATTATAATCAGTTTAAAAAAATATTAAAAAAAAATATTGAAACAATTAATTTCGTCATTTTAATACAATTTTTTGCTCAGTGTGAAGAGAATAAAAAGGAAAAAAGCTATTTTTTTCAATTTTATTGCAATTATCTCGGAAAATAATGGAGATACGCCCTTTTTGTGATTAATTCTCTTTTTTGTGAATAATTTCGAGAACTTCAAAAAATAATTAGAGTAAAATCATTCAATTCTGCCTTAATTTTCTTCTGTAGTTCTTGAAATTCTTCACAAAAAAAAAATTTTATGCAAAATCGCTCTATCTCCATTCATTTCCGAGATATTCTCAAAAAAATTGTTTTAAAAAATAGAATTTTCCTGTTTTACCTCTTCATCATTGAATTTATTTATCATTTTCCCCTATTAAAAACTTTTCCTTCTCCTTTCCTGAATTCCCTCAACATCCTCAAAAATATCTGCAAAGTGGAAGAAATGCCAACGCCATCAGAAAAAATGGAAAAAACCGAAAGGGGAATCACTTGTGAAATCTAGTGTACATTAAAATCAGAAGTCTTACGAAAATTTCAGGATTCTTCAAAAAATTCTTGAAATTTTTGAATTTTCGAAATCTTATAAAATCTGGAAATAAGTTTTGAAATTACGAAGAAACTCGAGAAATCCCATGAAAATTTAATGAAATCTTCAAAATTTGTAGAGTCTTTGAAATTTTATGTAAAATAAATTGTCAATGTATGAAAAATCGATTTGAGAATTTGAGAAAAGTCATAAAAAATTTTGAGATATTTACATGGCGATACGGAAGAATAAACCTCGGAGGTATTAGTGAATATAAAGAGAATTTTGTTGAACATTATTTTAATCAAATTTTTATTATCTGATTTTTTATAAATCTTCGTTATTGCCATGAAATCTTGAAAGCTCTTGATATTTCCTGAAATCTCTTGAATTCTCATAGAAATCTGTGAAATCATCAGAAATCCGTTCAATTTTCCCAGATTTCGTGAAATTTCATGAATTTTCATGAAGTCTGCGGAGATTTCGAGAATCTTTGAATTTTCGCAATTTTAAGCTTAGTGTACACAGATTTTAGGAGTCAATTATCCCCTCAAAAAAATCCTGATTGCAGAGGAAAATCGTCCAATTGTGTTCCAAATCAAATCAACTAAATTAATTACTTTTATTAATCACATTATAAATAAATTCCAGGGAGAATCCAACGAGACACGAATACAAGTAGCAAACGAACGAGCCCATCAGCTTCTCAAATAAGCAATTTACTTCATCAAAAAAGATATTTTTTTTTTTCGAAAATTACTTGAATCATTTTCTTCTCCCTTAGACTCGGCGAAAAAAAAATTAAAAAAAAAAAAAATAAAAAAAAAAAACCTCCGCCAATTATGTAAACTAGATTTTTTCTCCAAATTAACGAAAAAATTAATTTAAGAAAAAAAGAAGAAGATGAAAAGAAAGAAAACAAATTAATAATATTAATTATGCTCTGCATTTTAATCTTGACGCTTGAACCGCATCATTGAGCCACATTAACAATAAAAAAAAAACCTTATCAATTAAAATTCGATTGAATAACAAAAATTTATCATTATTGTAATTAGTTAATTTTTAAAAATGTGGTAATCAATATTTTATCCTAATTAAAATGAAAAAAAAAACAGAACAATTATAAATAAATCTATATAATATAAATATATTGATCGAAAGCATTGTAAACCTAATTATCATTTAATTCTTATTAAAAAAAAAAAAAAAAAAGAAAAAAAAATTATTAAATTCATTGTTGCGAAGATGCTAATTAAATAACTAGAAATTCATAGACCAATTTTTATTTATGAATGTTATTTAAAAAAAAACATTCAATGGCTTGTTACACATATTTACCATGCCACGAAAAAAAAAACGAAAAATAAATAAAGTTAATAATTGAGAAAAAATAAGAAATAGTGCACAAAAATTTGGGTAATTTATGCCCAGTTGACTAAATACATAAAAAAAAAAAAAGTAGGTAAAAATCATTAATTATTAAATTTTCTGGACAAAACCAAGCGAATAATAAAGATTGCATATGCTGCAGTTGCCGTAATGTAGCATTGAATAAATTGAATTCTAAATAAATTATAAAAAAGTAAAAGAAAAATTAAAAAAAAAAAAATTTAGCAAAAAAAAAGTTTGTTTGGCAAAAAAAATTAGTTTTTTTTTAACAAAAAAAAGAACATTTTTTTTAACAAACACAATTTATTTGTTTCAGAAAGAAAAATTTTTTTAGCAAAAAAAAATCGTTTTTCCTTACAAAAAAAAATTAGTTTTTTCGTAGAAGAAAAGTGTTTTTAAGCAAAAAAAAAATATTTCATTTTTTTTATCATATCTCTTAATAAACATTCCAAGTTTTACGTAATATACGCTCGTAGTTATTCTTTAAATAATTGCAGAATAACGGCGCTACGTTTAATGATTAATATTGGCCTGTCTTCACAGAATGCAAAAATAATTGAAGAAAAAAATGATAAAAAAAATAATAAAATGGGATAAAGAATGAATACAAATAAGAGTATGTAATAAGGAACAAGTACCTGTCCTGCGCAAGTCGTATAGGATATTTCCTTTCTTTTCATCATTATTTTTCGATTAAAAAAAAAATTTAATTAAAATAAAAATACAACATATCGTTATTTCGATATTGTAGAACTCCAATGAATACGAATAAAATGAAGAAAAAAAAAGAAAAAAGTGGTGCACTTGGTTTTGTATACAGCATAAAATGCAAAAAAAACATGAAAATTTGTTGATAACGTGTGTTATTTCATTCAAAACATTGGGCACATGGAAAAATGGAAGCATCGATAATTTTTTTAATTTCTTTCTTTAATTTTTTTTATTTATTTTTTTTTTCCATCGTCACGAGGAATGTATTGTGAATATTTGTAGATAATGAACAGAATAGAAAATTTAAATTTAATCTGAAATATTAAATAAATTAATGAGAAAATACGTTATTGTAGAATTTAATATGAATTATGTGAAAATTTATTGAATGAAGATGATTGGAAGAGAGAATTTTTTTTCCTTTTTTTGTTTGAGTGCGAGAGATGAAAAGAACACTAGTGCTGTGCACGGTTCAGTGATAAATTTGACGTTTTTATGTAGAATTTTATTTTTATTTGGAAAAATGAAATTTTTTGGTAAATTGATTTTTTATCATTTTTTTGAAATATCTAGGAATTCAAGCGAGATAGAGCAATTTTTGTGTTCGCCTTTTTTGTAGCTCTTGAAATTATCTACAAAAAAGGCCTCTATGGAAATTGCTCTATCTCGTTTAGTTTCCGAGATATCGTTGAAAAACTGAAAAAAATCGATTTATTCGTTTTTTTTCGTTTTTTAATAACTCGAGGGTAATTATTTGTAGTTGAATTGTCTTTAAGGGATGAAAAATGAAGGAATGAGTATTGTCTCGTTTTCTTATATATGTATTATAATTATTGCAATTGAGAAAATGCAGAGATTTATTATCATTGCCTATGTACTTAAGTTTTTCTGATTATAATAAACTATTTATGAGTAATAGGTAATAAAAATTCGCAAATTCGAGAGATGAAGTGATGAGTCATTTTTTTCTTCATCAAATTTTTATTTATTAAAAATGAGAGAATTAATAAAAAAAACATACAAAAGATGAGTTACATTGATTGAGATCAATTTTTAAATTTAAAAAAAACAGAATTTCAAAAGATAAATTGGATTTTGAATGATGATGCAGTTGATGGAATGAAATTCTCAATAAAATTAAGAAAAACTAAAAAAATACTACAATTTTTCCTGATTAAAAAATAGTTTTTTTTCTTTTTTAGAAGAAAGTGGGGTAAAATGGGGATTCTGGTGAATGAGAGTGAGAAATATAATTTTTCTGATGATTGAAAAGCTGAGAAAATTTCCGATGGAAAATATGTGTCAGAATTACTATTTTTTTTATTGTTTTTTAGAAATTGTAATTTTTTTTCGATAGAAAACGAAAAAATTCCCTTTTTGAGGAATATCTTCGGTTCTAATTGTCGCAGCGATCTGAGACCAATCTTAAATGAAAGGTGAGATCGTTCCCCATCAATTTCTATGATTTAAATATTTTGAAATCAATTTTTTCGATTTTTTTGTCGAAAATTATCGATTTTTTCAAAAATCTTGTTTTTCTTCGAAAAAAACACATCACTGGATGGCAAATGATCTCAACTCCCATTCAAGATCGCTCCCGATTTACTGCAACCAATGAAAAACCCCGAAAATCCCCCTAAAAATTTGAATTTCATCAATTTCTCCCAAAAAAAACTGAAATGAAAAAAAAAATCAATACTGAATTTTCCCACATTTTCTCTCGAAAATTTCCTCACCTTTCCCCCAAAACCCCTCAGAAAAATACAATCCCAAACACCTCACCCCCCACCTCCCTTTCTTCCCTCACCCCATCCCTCTTTTCCCCACCCTTAAAAAACCCCTCCAGCTTACAAGCCCCCCCCCCCCCCCCCCAAAAAAATGTAAAATCAATCTATATTAATATTCCTCATGACTTGTTTAGCCTTGAACGCATTCCTCGGGCTCTGTCTCTTCGGTGTGCCAACAGGTACCGCCTTGAGTGGTGTTCTCCTCGTGTCAAGTGGCGCCCTCCTGACTAAAGATCTCGCGCTCTTTGGTGTCCTAACAGCAAGCTGCTTCTTGATATGCGGTGTCTTGTAATGCACCACAGCCTCATTACCAACCCCCGAATTTTCCTGATCACAGCTCAAGCTAAAATCTCCCCCAGTCCCCCTCAGCCGCCCCTCCCTCGGGCTCTTGCACTTCTTCTTCCGCTCGACCCGCTCAATTTTCGCTGAAGGTGGCGTTTTTTCCTTCGATCGCCTCTGTTGTCTCTCCTCCACACTCTTGCAGTCGTCGAACAATTTCGCTTTCGCCAGCACCATTCCTGCATTTTGCGCCCTCAATTTAGCGACCGAAGCCCTCCCCGTTTGTGCAATAGCCGGTGACGTCTTTCGCAGCAGCAGCGACGTCGGATTTTCCGTTTTCAGGTAAACACAGGCATTTTCCCACGTAAAAATGTCCTTTTCCCTGACAAACTCTAGGTTATCATTTTCCTGGGAAGATGCTGCAATTCTCTGGGAGTTCGTCTTCTTCAGGTTGCTCATTCGTGTATTGTAGTACTTCTCATCCACCTCATTACCATGAAAAGAAGAAGCACGTCTGACCTTTGGCAGCATTTGCTCCGATTGTGAGTCGTGTCGGTAAGTTATCGACGACCTCGTGTGCTCAGCTGTGTGACTGATCAAAGTGCACAACTGCTGATGCAAATAGTCCAATCTTTTGTTTGTCTCCTCGCTGCACAAATCGCTCTCCACCTGCGAATAATCTGCAGAATTAGCAGCAACATCGAGCGGTTTTTCGCTGATGTGCCAAGAAGCCGCTCGAGAAAGGCGCTTTTTGCTGATCGGTTTCTCCTGCGATCTTCGCCGAATGTTACCGATCTTTCGTGCACTCGGGGATCTAATGACTTTTCCTTCAGAAGCCTTGCGGATCTTCAGCTCTTTTCCCAATCGTTTAGCTAGTTGATCAGCAGGCGTGATGCTGTCGATACTCGCTTCAGCAAAAGTTCGCTCGTACTTGCTCTGCACTTCACTAGCGCTATCCAAGCGATTCGCAAAGTCTATTGTGTCGAGTTCTTGGTGAATTCGGGATTCAATGGCGGACATACGGTTCTTTATTTCCTCGTATTCGCTTTTGGGGATTTTTACGTATTCTTCGGAGTCTATTATCATTGGTTCTTGTGGGTTTTCTGGGCTCTCGTCTGAGAGATTGTAGTCGGCTTCCATGAAGACGTGGTCGTAGTTCTCCATGATGCTGTGCTTTGTGCGAGTGTCTACGAGAGATGTAACACTTGATTTTTTGGGGTTTCGCTTTTTTGAGATGCGTGATGGACCACTTGCCATGCTCCAACGACGCTCGATCATGGGTTGAGGGTTCGAGTCCGTTTCGGGATCGATTTTGTGACGATTTTTCGAGACAAAACGATCGAGATGAAGTCCTAGACGACGGGATTTGTCTTTCTGGGGTTTTTCATCGGTTGGGTTCGGGTCTTCGGAGACGGGGGAGGGGAAGAGGGTTCGAGGGGTCGATTCTCGCTTCTTTTTGGTGGTCGCAGGGGGGTTGGGAGCGGATTCTAAGATCTTGCGCTTTTTTGTGGACTTTGAGGGGGAGAGGTCGGGCAGGAGGGAACGTCGGGGGAGGGGGTCCTCCGGGGAGCCGTTCTTTCCGACGATTTTTTTGAGACCGTTGAACATACGGGTCAAACTGCCGCTGCGGTGCTTCTTCTTTTTTTGTTTAAAAGAGGAGCCAGAGTGGTCGAGGTCCGTTGCAGGACTTGGGTGGGTCTCTGACATCACTGTCTCCAGGATCTCCTTAGGGAGAACACCGATCTTTCGGGCATTCTCTATTAGAATCTGGGGGAAAATTCATTTTTTTTAGTTTATTTGAGAATTAGAGGAGTTTTTTATAGGGTCACACGACCGATAGATGGACACTGACCACAAGATGGACGGTTTCTATTGTCGAGGATTTTCATAAATAAATGAATGATTCTTATACTTTTCACGTCAATTCCTGATTATTACATTCATATAGATTTATAAACTATTTATTACATATCGATTGATCGAAATTTAAAATCATACCACTGTCCATCTATTGGGGGTTCAAGTTATTTTCCAGTTATTCCTTGATTTTTTTTAGTTATTTCTACATTGTTGAGGTTCAATTGATTTTCAGTCGATTCACTGTATATTTTTCTGTACATCATGCTTTTCTACAACTTTTTAACGAGATTAGCCTATTTCATATGAATTAATAAAGTCTAATATTTCCTTAACCGTCCATCTATTGGTCATGTTACCCTATACAATAGCTGTTAAGGAACTAGTAAATGCCCACTCCTCGTATTTGTATACCTATATTTATAAATCATTCATAAATATATATGGGGCATTCCATGCCAACTCATCCTACCAATTGCCTTTGCATCTCCGATTTGGCTGAAACTTGGGCATCTTTCTGTATCCTTCGAAAGAGGTTTCTGTGATTTTTTTCGATTTTTTTTATCCAGCCACTTCGGAGATATGAATTTTTTAAAATTTCGGGTTTTTTTTTTTCAAATAGCCGTAACTTTATGACAAATTGTCCAAAATGGGTCTTTTTTTTTTGAAAATTCGTGTTTTTTGATGAATTTTCTGAAAATTTCATGCAAAAAATTATTCTTGATCATTCTGATGGGTTTTCATTTATTTCAAAGTTAAAACATGAAATTTAAAACTGTTTGTATCCTTCGATTTTTTTAAAAAAATTCTCATGAATACTACTCCTAAAAACACAAATTTTAAGCCTAGTCCGGTAATGGGATAATGATGGGATATAATTTTTTTTGAATTTTAAAGTAATGAATTCCTTTTTTTTGTGTTTTTTTTACTGTTAATGTATTATCGACGTATTTTCAGATGAAATGTGGAAAAACCTCATACATGGAAATAATTGACACTTAAAGTCAGAATTCACATTTTCGGGGTAAATTGTATCAATAACCTGAGAATTTTTTTTTTTCACGTTTGAATATTTTACAAGAATATGTTGTGATTGAACATGAAATCAATTTCATTGTGAGAGATTCATCTGTTTTTGGTACAACGCAATAATACTTTTGTGTACCTGTGATCGTTTTAGCTCGAGAATAACATACATTCAAACTTTCTGCTGTTCTTTCATATTTGGCAGTACTTGAATATCATATTTCAATTTTTGGCAAGTTATTTGGCTGCATGGCCCATTCATACAACTCTCGGGCGTTTGAAATTTGTTTATCAAATGGCAACTGAAGACTAGCTCTGGCTGTAGCTCTTTTTAATATAACCTCCTACACCATCATAAGGTCCTTTTCCATGGTAGCTTGCGGAAAAATGCCATTCAGCGGATATTCCAAAATCTTCATGGTGATAATATAAATTAACAAAATTTTTGAAGTTCTTGAACCGTTGCGGAGCTCCATCGGAAAAGTAGTAGATCTTTACAGCAGTATCAGACAAAGATTTTATCAAATCAGTAACAGTTTTCAAAAAAATGTGACCTGCAGTAGAATGCGTGTAACACTCAGATATAATCGCTAAACTTTTGTGCAATAATTCACCATTTTCTTATAATAAATAACCACAGTAATTATGGTCGCCTGATCATTGTTCCAGTGGAATCCTGGTACTGCATTTTGGATAACGAACTTGTAGTTCTCAGCAAAATCATAAACAACAAGAAATTCATCGGGTCCAAGAGACTATTTAAGAGATTTCATGAATCTTGCTTGTGATTTTGCAATAAAAGCATGAGGCAAAACTTCTTCAATTTTATTGCAAAACTCGCTGATAAACTCTGATGAGATTGCCGTTAAAGTTTCAAGGGTTGTCCACGGTTTCGAAATCCAATATTGATATGTCAGTTCATCAATATCATTTGTTTGAAAAATCTCATTCAAAAAATTTTCAGGTTATTGATACAATTTACCCCGAACATGTGAATTCTGACTTTAAGTGTCAATTATTTCCATGTATGAGGTTTTTCCACATTTCATCTGAAAATACGTCGATAATACATTAACAGTAAAAAAAACACAAAAAAAAGGAATTCATTACTTTAAAATTCAAAAAAAATTATATCCCATCATTATCCCATTACCGGACTAGGCTTAAAATTTGTGTTTTTAGGAGTAGTATTCATGAGAATTTTTTTAAAAAAATCGAAGGATACAAACAGTTTTAAATTTCATGTTTTAACTTTGAAATAAATAAAAACCCATCAGAATGATCAAGAATAATTTTTTGCATGAAATTTTCAGAAAATTCATCAAAAAACACGAATTTTCAAAAAAAAAAAGACCCATTTTGGACAATTTGTCATAAAGTTACGGCTATTTGAAAAAAAAAAACCCGAAATTTTAAAAAATTCATATCTCCGAAGTGGCTGGATAAAAAAAATCGAAAAAAATCACAGAAACCTCTTTCGAAGGATACAAAAAGATGCCCAAGTTTCAGCCAAATCGGAGATGCAAAGGCAATTGGTAGGATGAGTTGGCATGGAATGCCCCATATATAAATATATATAATAAATAATGTAAAAATTGTCAGATGTTTGCTATTTTCAGTAATAATAATGAAATTATAATACATCTGACAATTTCTGTTGAATCTTTCCAAACAAATAAATTACCATTAAAAAAATATTTTTAAAAAATTGCATTTGTAGTTTTTCAACAGATGCATATTTTCTATTTTCTGTAAAATAATTTATTTGTTAAGAAAATGAAAATAATAAAAATTATCAAATGTTCCCTATTTTCAGTATCATTTTCAGTGTCATTAATTTCAATGATGTTGAAAATAGTAGACATTCGACAATTCTTAGATTCTTTTCCTTTTAGAAGAAAAATATGCATCTGTGAAAAAATTTTAAAAAAAATTGGAGAATGTGGGGCAATATGGACATTAGGGGTTAAATGGACACACCTAATTTTTTAGGGAAATGTTATGGAAAACTATTGAAATTAATAGAAATATTGGCGGTAGATCGTTTCAGATGATTTCATTGGAAAGCTGAGGAAATTTTAGGCGGGAAACAAGTGCCGGAATTAATGTTTTTTAAATTATCGGCGATTTTGGCTTTTTTTGAGCATTTTAGAGGGGTAAAAACCTTTCTTTTTTTGAAAATTTTCAGTTTCATGAGAATATCTTCGCTCTATTGAGATCATTTACCATCGATTCATAGGGTTTTCAATTTAAAAATATCGATTTTTAAGGTATTTATGGGCATTTTTGTGAAACAGTTTTGTAAAACAGTTTTTGGCCTATAACTATCCCAAAAATTGATATTTTTGAATTAAAAACCCCATAAATCGATGGGAAATGAGCTCACTTTTCATTGGAGACTAGGTCTGAATTGCTACGACCGATAGAACCGAAGATATTTGCCAAAAACTGAAAATTTTCAAAAGAGGAAAAGCTTTTACCCTTTAAAATGCCGAAAAACATTGAATTTTCAATAAAATTGAAAAAAATACATCTGACACTCGTTTTCCAGCTAAAATATCCTCAGCTTTTCTGCAGAATCATCGAAAAAAATTCGTCTCTAACCGTTTCATTACAGTGTCCATTTTGCCTCACTCTCCCTTGAATGTAAATTTTGTAAAAAAATTATTTCATCATAATTTGTTTCCTTAAAAAAATGCACAAAATTGTCAGTAGTCTGCTAATTTCATTATTATCAATTCCATTATCATACAAAGAAACTAAAAATCATAAAAATTATCATCACAGTTACCTTAACAATAGTGAGATGAGCATTGAGCCTATTCTGCACAGCAGCCATTGTCGTCTCTCTCACTGGCATAATATTGGGTCCAATGACTTTAGCCAAATTGTCAACTCCCATTTTATTCATTTCCTCATGAGTAGAAACGCGTTTAAAAAAATCCATCAAATATCTGAGTGTCATGAGGTGTTTTGTGGGCAGTAGAAGACATACCTTGAGTATTGCCTCTGTTTTACAAAATTTTAAAAGTCCACATCTTACGAACAAATCGTGAAATTCGTTTGGAATTAGTGCCTCTGGCAAATCTCGAAGGTATTTTTTTAAACAATTTGCTACGTCAATTGCATTGTACTTGTCGACGAGCTCGTTACTATTATCAAAACGTGCAACGAGTTCTTTTTGTCTCGTTTGGCTTCCCGCCTTTCTGAATAAGCCCTCTTGATTCAAATGCAACGACAAATAAGCGACAGTTTGTTTAACAAAAACTGGAACATTAATTGTACTACCATTTGATAATTTTGCATTTTCAAATTTTTGGCGCGAAAGAGAAACGGAAAATACTTTATTTACTCTTTCCAACTGATTTTTTTCGATTTTTATGGTGTTGCGCTTTATTCTGGGCTTAACCCCCAATGTTCGAAGGTTATTTGTCACTGCCTCATGGACTTTACTCGTATTTGGAATATTGTATACTAACATTTTTAATGCTTAGGGGTAAAAGCAATTATTTTTGGGGGTTTTTTGAATATTTTGAAGGCATTTAATGGCACTTTTGAACGAATTAAAAGAGTGTAAACAAACAGATCAACACACAGTAAAGAGTTTTTATACTTTTTTTGAAAATGGATTTGTGTAACTGCCAATGCAGGACTGACAACTACAGGGAAATTAAGGGGGGGGGGGGAGTTTTGGGGGTAAGGCTGGGTTCTAGGGAGTTTTTTGCACAGGCAAGTGGCGGGAAAATATAAAATTAGCGCACATTTTTATGATTCTTTCGATTTTTTTTAACAAATAAATTATTATTAATTTTTTTTTTGGAAAATTGGGAGTTTTAGTTTTATGAATTCGTTAGATGTGAATATTTTTTGATTTTTTGAAGAATAGTTTGTTTGATGAAGAAAAAAAAAGTAGAAATTATTACATATTTAATATTTTTGGGATAATGAAATTATTTCAATTAAAAAAAAAATTGTTTCACAATTTTCTCATTTTTTCAAGAATTATTTTTAAACAAATACACTTTTATTGAGAAAATATTTCGAAAATTACTTGACAACTGCAAAGAAAATTTGAGGGGGAGGGGGGGGGATTTGAGGGTAAGGCTGGATTCTGGGGAGTGTTTTTGCATGGGGAAAGTGGCGGGAAATATGAAATTAGAGGAAAATAGAATTAGCGCACATTTGTGAATTTTTTGAAATTTTGGAATAAATATATGAATGAAAAAAATAATAAATCTGATTTAGTGAATCTGTGAAGAATGCAATGAGCCTTTAGAACAAGAAATTAATTGAAAATTGCAGAATTTCCATCATTTTTTACAGTTTTTTCAAATTTTTATAGATTCAGATCAATGTAAAAAAACGAAAATGTCTTCAATTTTTGATTAATTTTTTTCTTTCTAGGACTTATTGCACTCTTCACAGATTCACTCAATCAGATTTGAGAATTTCATGTTGTATAAATTGTTATTAAAGATTTTACGCATAGATTCAACTTTTTTTTCCAATTGTACCTCCCAATCATCTTTAACAAATGAAGCATTATCAAAATTGAAAATGTGCGCATTTAGAAAATCTAAAAAACTTTATAGTTTTATAATTTTGCAAAAATTTCGAAATTTCCAAATTTTTTGTTGACTTTGAATTGTTTGAAATGAGACACTTTTTTTCTTTCAAGTTGCACTAATAAGTGCTAATTTTTGAAAATCTTTCTATTGTAATCATTGTTTTGAATGAAAAATTGCAAAAAAAATTCGATATGTGCTATTTTTAATATTATGCTATTTTGAGAATTATCAAAATAATTGAATTCAGACAATTTTCGGTGTTATCAGTTTTTTTATGGAGCAGAAAATATTTTTACAAAATTGACGAAAAATTTATAAATACAACAATTATAAATAAGTAGATTTTTCATCGTGATTTTTTGAGGATATCGCGGAAAATAAGAGAGATAGGGCGAATTTACTCTGGAGTTATTTTGTAGCTTTTGAAAGTCGCTTCAAAATGAGATTAAACCAAAATTTTTTTATCTCGCTTAGTTTCCAAGATATTCATAAGAAATTATTAAAACCTAGGAGTGAAGAGATAAAACAGAAAAATTCAATTTTTCAATAGTTTCTTAAAAATATCTCGAAAAATAATGGAGGTACGTCTTTCACACCTGAATCCTTTTTTATAGAGAATTTCAAGAATTTCAAGAATTAATTAAAAAAAAAGGATTCAAGGAAAGTCGTCTTATCTCCCTCAATTTCCAAAATATTCTCAAAAAGACAGTCGATTGAAAGAAAAAATCGAATTATTCTGTTCAATTTCTTCGCAATTTAATTCAAATACTTCAGCTAAATAATTAAATACAATTTTCAATTGTTATTAATAATCAAATTAACCAAAATTTATCACTACTTAATAATTCTGAAGAGATGAAATAGGACGAGTTTCTTTTCTTTAGATTTCCCTTAAACATTTCAATAGAAACTAAGCGAGATACGTCCTTTTTTGCCTCAGATCCTTTTTCTTGTATCTTTTCGATGCAATTCCCAAAAAAGTTTCAGAATAAAGAGGGCGTATCTCCATTAATTCCTGAAAGATTCTCAGAAAAATGAAAAACGTGTGCAAAATGGACCTGTTTTCCAAAAATGATTCAGCATTTTTTTTCATGGGGAAACCTTCGGCAAAAAATTTATGAAAAAAATACACCAATAATCTCCACCTATTTCAGCATCTTCTTAATTTTTTTCAGATTTTTCATGAAGTCCTTCACTCCGAAGAAAAATAATGAATTAAGCTACTCCGGAGATCCATTTTGCCCCACCCTCCCCTAAAATAAAAACCTCATCCCCTTCCACCTCTCAACCCCTAAATCATCTCCTCCCCCCCCTTGCAGATTTTTTGATAAAATCCTCCACTCCGAAAAAAATTCTGAATCATTTTGCTCGAATCATTTGTCTTAAAAAAAAAAAAAAAAAAAAAAAAAACAATAACTCATCTCCTCTCACTTCTCCACCCCTAAATTACCCCCCCCCCCATGCCAACAGATTTTTGGATCATTTCATAAAGTCCTTCACTCTGAAAAAATCCAGAATCATTTTGGTCCACTCATCACTAAGAGAAAAAGAAGAAAAAATTATCATCTTCTTTCACCTCTCCACCCCTAAATTACCTCCCCCCGTCTCACTTCACCCCCTCTACCCCCTTATTACATTAACTCCTATTGTACCTATTACCCCACCCCCTCCTATGATTATCCTTGTACTCGTCCATGGCCCTCTGCTGCTGCAGATAGTCTTCATCATCCTCCTCAACCTTCCTCTCCTTCTCCAGATCCTCCGGATGATCTTCACTAGTCTCCCCTTCTCGCCCCATATCCTGCAGACTCCTGCCTCCAACGCGTGTCCCAGCATCCGCGGACCACTCGCCATCCGCTATTTTCTTCTCATAGAATTCTTCAACCGTCATCACCGGAAGACTCGGATAACCCGCTCCAAAAACCGCTTTTTGCACCTCATTTTTCGTGATTATAACCGGCTGCAATTTAGGTGCCTTAAGCCCACCATCCTTTTTCTTGACATCCTCGCCCCCCTCCTCCCGCAACTTCTCCATATGCGCCAGGATCTCTTTCTCCTGGCTCAAAGACTTGATCTCATCAATTGCCTGTAAAGCATAAGATTTTATTAAAGTAACAAAATAATTGCGAATTGTTTCATCGTCGACATTAAGATTGTCCATTGATGCCTTAAGGATCTTCAGCTGATCCTTAAGCTCCTGCTCCTCTCGATAGCGCTTCAGCTTATTTTCCCTTGTATTAACCATCTGTTCGATCATTTTAGTGTTTGAAACCTTTGATGCCTCTAACTGCTGATTTCCGGATGCTGCAGCATCTTCTGTCGTCTTTTCTCCCAAAATATCCTTTCTCTTCGGGATGTCGAGGTCAATGATCCCATAGGACTTGACACGCTCCAGAAAATCGTAAAAATAAGTCTCAGAGATCTGCACAAAGTGCATTCTGCTTGATCTATCGCACAATTTTGTTGCGAGAGTTCCTAAAAGCGCGGGAAGAAGGAAATATTTGATATTTTCCGTTGGAATTTCCGAGAAATCCTCGTTTGAACTGAACATGTCGGTCAGAGAGACGAGACGCGTTGCATCCTCCAGCATCTTCATGCACTTTTTCACCTGCAGCTGAATGTTGAGGCTGTTGGTTGGTTCTTCAGTGCTGCTGAGAGAATTGAATAATTTGAAGGCTGAGTCGAAGAGATTCGAGAGATTTGTCTCGTCCTCTGTTGTATTTTCACTTGAATCCATTTTTACGAAGGTTTTTTTCAGGGTTTTGTCTGTTTTTTTTTTTTTTTGTTTTTTATGGTTTACTTGAGGTTAGAGGTGATTTTGGGATGTTTGGGGGTTTGTTATTGTTTTTTTTGAGGTTGGGAACTCCGGAAATAAAACTGATTTTAATGCTCAAGTGGCAAAGAAAAGTTGTCGGAGTTGGATTTCAGTGAAATTTCGAAGAAAAATTGGAATAAATATTGAATTTATCAAAAATCTCACGAAATCTGCAAATTTTTAGATTTCTGGTGAATTTCAAATTGTTTTGAAATAAAACTGATTTTTTTAGGGGGGGGGGGGGGAGGTTAGAGAAAATTGATTGGTGCGACCTTCGGCGGCAGTTTGTAGAAAGTCATTCGAAATTAGGCGGGAAATTCCGAAATTTCAAGGGGTTAGAAGAATTTCGTTGTTTTAGGAACAAAGCCGCGTAAGTGCTATATATAGGCATAGCACTTACGCCCTTTCAACACTAGTATGACAATGTGTAATAAATGTGAGGTTTTCTGGATTAAAGGAAGGATTTTATGGATTTTGTGCGGAAATATAGGGAAATTTGATTTTATTTGTGTTTTTTCAAGCGTTTTTGATTGATTTTAGAATTTAGCAAAATTTTAGGAATTCAAGGAGTTTGGGAGCGATTCCGAGCAATTTTTTTTTAATAAAAAAAAGGAGTTAAACTAGAAATTCTATTCATAATTGTGTTTTCAACTGAAACTTAACTTTAACTTTAACAAGATTTTATTAACATGAATAATAGTTACATTACAACAACAATAGTACTTATAACAATTGAGTAACTTGTACAGAAGGATTGAGGGAATATAGTTCCAGCCCATGGGCTTTTACATATATAAATGACGGTATAATAATGATTTCTTGAGGAGTATTTTTTGGTTGGAATGAAATAGTTTGATAGGGAAAAGCAGGTGAAAAACCCTATTTATGGAGGAGTGTGTAGAGTGTTCAGTGGCGGTTGGTGGACCACCTGGATGAGAGGATTAGGATGAAGTTTGAGGTTTTCAGCGAATTTATTTGTGAGTTTCATCAAGTGCGTTTTTAAATATTCAATATTTGACATTTCATTAAGCAAGGAAATCGGGGTGCTGCGAGAGGCATTATTTATTACTCTAAGGAATTTATTTTGCGTGACCTGCAGCTTTGCCAAAAGGGTGGGAGCTGCATTATGCCACACTGGGGCTGCGTACGTCATTACAGGTCTGACAATGGTTTTGTATAGTTTGAGTTTGGTTTTTTGTGAGAGGGATTTGGATTTGAGGAGAAAGAAGAATCGTCCCATGATGGATTTTGTTTTCTGGGTAACATTGTTCAGATGTGGACGCCATATAAGTCTGTTGTCTAGCTTGACACCTAGGTAGTCTGCAGTGGGACCAATTTTTACTTCCTCATTGTCGAGGTTTAGGCTTTTCATGTGTGTTTTCTTGGTGGTAAATAAGGTGCATTGAGTCTTCGGTACGTTTGCATTGATTTTCAAAGCTTTCAACTGTTGGATGATGTTTTCAACTGAAAACAAATGGATAATAGTATTGCTCTCCAACTGATATAGCTTTTTCTGCTAATACTTTAGCAATATGCTTCAGAATGAAAGTGATACAACTGTTTTCAAACCGTCATCAAAATGTCAAATTTTGAAGAAATTCATTAAAACGCCAATAACTCGAGAACTAATCATGCAAATGAGCTCAAATTCACAGGCATTTAACTGATATAACTTTCGAGATAATATATGAATACAAATAACATCAGTTGAATAGTTTCCAGAAATTCTATTAAAAACTGATTTTCGAAAAATGGACATATCTCAAAAAATACCGATTGCATTTTCTTCAAATAAAGCTTAAGAAATAGATTTCGTCGAGAGGAAGTTTTCCACAAAATATAAAATTTTTCTATAAAACCGTTTTGCTTTAATTGAGACTTTCATGCACACACACATACACAGACATGCGCTAAAAATATCATTTTCTCTCTACTTAGATCATTTCAAATATCTTTTACTAAAAAAATTACAATCGAAAATCCTGATGATTACATAGCTTCCATTTGGAAGCAAAAAGAGCTTAAAACTATAAATTCACTAAACAATTTCGTTTTCAACTAAGAGAAAGCACTTTCTCTTGCTCCATTCTTTTGCTTCCCTAATTTCTTGCAAAAAGGCCTCATTACATCATATCTCGCAACAAAAAGAAGACAAAAATAATGAGCAAATCCATAAATTCACCATTAAAACACTAATTCATCCAAATTTTACAATTATTTTTAATAATTATGAAATACTAATAATCTAAACAATAATAATACTAATAATTTATCAATTTAGACAATATAGTTCCCAATAGAATCCACATGAAACGTTTGAATTTTCGAGTCCACCAATGGGATTCGCCGAATTCTACGCAGAAAAATTCTAATTCGTGTAGAGTCGTTTTGATCAAAGAAAAACTGTTCCATAAGTGCCCAAAGCCAAATCAAATAACGAACTTTACCGAGTAAAACCGAAGACTAGTCTTCTGCCATCACGACTGTAGCAGCGGTAATCAAAATGGCGGCCTCAGCGCGTCCGCTCATTGGCCCATTCACCCGCTCCTCACCCCCTCCCCTCTTCCACACGAGCATCGATGCCATTTTGCGCGGGACGAGTAGTAAACAGACGCAATAAGTCCAAAAGTTCTTTGTTTTTTGGTAAAAATTCAGTTTTTATCAATAAAAATAAGAGAAAACAGTTTATTTTAATTGTTCTTCTTCATCGAGGATAATTACTAAATCAAACTGGTGAGTTATTATTGTTATTATTTTTATGAAAAGGATAAATTTTTTTGATGAATTGTCATTTTCTTTTTCATAGGTTATGTGCGTTGAAAGTTTTCAACTGCCTTTCTCTTTATTTTCGTTCTTGTAGAAAAGAATAAAAGTTGATGGAACTTCGAAATTTGGAGGATTTCATGGGAAATCGAAGAAAAATAATAGTGTCAATGCAAATTTTAATTGCGAAATGGTGAAAAAAAATTAATTTTTTTTGTCATTGGTGTTTTTGAGGAATATTTCGGAAATTAATGGAGATACGCCTGTTTTGCTCTATGACGATTTTTCAAGAGAATTTGAAGAGATACAAAGATGGGTCGAGGTTAAATCGCTCTATCTCGCTTACTTTCCGAGAAATTTCTACAAACAAAATGAGGGCATCTATTTTGTTGTTTCTTTGTTTTTTGAGAATATTTCGGAAAGTAATGGAGATACGCCTTTTTTATTCTAAGACGATTTTTTAAGTGAATTTGAAGAGATATAAAGATGGGTCAAGGAGAAATGGCTCTATCTCGTCTACTTTCCGAAAAATTGGAAAAAAAAAACAAAGGTGTCTATTTTTTTGTCGTTTGTTTTTGAAAATATCTCGGAAACTAATAGAGATACGCCTTTTTCGCCGGGGAACAGTTTTCTAGAGAATTTCAAGAGCTACAAAAAAGGATTCGTGCATGAGGAACGCATCTCCATTAGTGCCCGTGGTATTCTGAAAAGAAATTAACAAAGAGAAATCGACTGAAATTGAATTTCTTCATTTTTTCAATAGTTTGTTGAGGATATCTCGGAGAGTAAGCGAGATAAGGCGATTTTGCCTGAAGTCTTTTTTGCAGAGAATTTCCAAAATTTGAAAAACGCCTCTATAAAAATTTGGCTACCTCACATAGTTTCCACAATATTTTCAAAAAATGAATGACAAAAAGAGTAAATTCATGTTCTATCGTATAATTCAATTTTTAATCATTCGTTCTCTGAGAATATCTCGAAAACTGAACAAGATAGCTTTATTTTATCCGGATCCTTCTCTGTAGAGAATCTCAAGAGCTACAAAGAAGGTTTCCACAAAAATTTCGCTATCTCGCTTAGTTTCGAAGATTTCCTCTGTTTGAAGATGAATTTTCCAAAAAATTAGACTCATTCTCGTTATTTAATTAATAAGGAAAATGATAAGAAACTGATCCTCATCAAATTTCCTCATTTTTCATTCCAACTTCCATTCCCAAAAACCATATAATCAAATACCCAACAATAAACAATCAAATTTATAATTGACAAGTTTAATTAATCATTTTTTTTTTTAAATTAATCATTTGTCTCTCAAATTTCAGAATAAAATAAAGGAATCATCGCAATGTCTCGGCCCTCGAGACTTCGGCGACCTCCAACAAAATACGTGAAAGAGGATAATCCACCAGAAGTGAATCAAAAACCATCACCAAATTCAAAGCCCCAGAAAGACTCAAAAAAAGGGAAAAACGATCCATTAAATGCACTTCGTTCTCCAATTCTTCGAGACAGAACAAACTTGACGATAGAATCGGTAAAAGTAGATCATTTAATGAAGAACAACGAAAAAGATCAACTCAAGATGCCTGAGGAAGTGAAAGAAAAACGTGGCATGAGAACACGAGCCCAAGATGTCAAGACTATTGTCAAAAATTCAGGAAATTCTCAAGAAAAAATTGGAAAAAAACCTGAGAAAAAAGAGACTATCGTCAAAAAATCAGGAAATTCTCAAGAAAAAATTGGGAAAAATTCTGAGGAAAAAAAGGCAATTAAAGAGAGTATCGTCAGAAAAACCAGAAATTCCCAAGAAAAAATGGAGAAGAATCCCGAGAAAAAAGAAGCGATTAAAAAGCAAACTATCGTCAAAAAATTCACAAATTCTCAAGAAAAAATTGCGAAAAATTCTGAGGAAAAAGAAGTGATCAAAGAGACTATCATCAAAAAATCTGCAAATTCTCAAGAAAAATTTGCGAAAAATTCTGCAGAAAAAGAGGCGATTAAAAAGCAAACTACCTCTAAAAAATCCACAAATTCCCAAGAAAAAATTGTAAAAACTTCCGAGGAAGAAGAGGCAATCGAAGAGACTACTGTCAAAAAATCAGCAGAGTCTCCAGAAAAAATTGCAAAAATTTCTGAGGAAAAAGAAGCGATCAAGAAGACTACCATCAAGAAATCCACAAATTCCCAAGAAAAAAGTGAGAAAAATTCTGCGAAAAAAGAGGCAGTCAAAAAAATTGTTAAAAGACAAGTGCCATCGAGATCCTCAAAAAAATCAGAGGTCCAAGTGATCGAAGAGGAGCCAAAAGAGACTCCAGACGTCGAAAAAGCGTCGAAAGTGACGAGAACTTCAAGAATCCCCAGAAAAAACTTAAAAAGTGATTTGACACCTTCCACATCAGATTCTGCTCCCGAAGCCCAAGCATCTCGTTCAGAAACCGTTTCGACTTCCTCAAAAAGGCTGAGAAGCACGAAATTATCAGTCGTCATCAACAAACCCCCAAAAACCTCCAAAACTTCTCCAAAACCAGAAAAAAGGGCATCAAGACGTTTATCAACGAAAATTCTCTCGAAAAGTCCGGAAAAATCGGAGAAAAAGTTTTTCAAAGCCCGAAGAAACGTAACATTGACGCATTCAAAAGTTTCGCCGATGAAGAGAGGCATGAGGAACCCCAGACTATTAAAATCCCGAAAATCCCCGAGTATTTATCAACCAACCCTCAGAGAGTCGTTTGCAAGAGCCAAAAAGTTGCTGAGGCCCCGAAAAATTGACAAGAATTACAACGAAGACTCGAAAATCGCTGAAATCGATGACAAATCAAAGGGACCAGTCTACAAAAATCTCAAAATTGGTGAGGAGAGTCCCAAAGATAAAAATAAAGTCTACGAGTTCAGTTTTGACGTCAACGACTCGAACGAGCGCTTCCGGAAAAAAAGAAAGAAGAGAACCGTAAGAAAAGCGCCAGCAAAACGAGCAAAAATCGTTCAAAAACCCGCACCTCTTCCTGGAGATAAGTGCAAGGATAATGAAAATGCTGCACCAGTTTCTGGACCCTCGAAGCCACTTTCTGGGGATGTGGGCAAGAAAAATGCAGATGCTGCACCAGTTTCTGGACCCTCGAAGCCACTTCCTGGGGATGTGGGCAAGAAGAATGGAGATGCTGCACCATTTTCTGACTACCCAAAGTCTCTTTCTGAGGACACGAGCAAGAAAACTGAGGATGCTGCTCCAGTTTCTGACTCAAAACCTCTTCCCAAAGATGCGCAGAAGAAAAATAAAGATGCTGCACCAGTTCCTGACCCTCCAACGCCTCTCTCCAACCATCCCAAAGAAAATTTCCAAAAAAATCATGAAAAACCAAACATAGTTTTCGACAGAATCGACGAAGTCGACGAGAATTTCAACGAACATGACGAAATAAATCACAAATTTGAGCGTAAAAATTCGGCAGAGTCTCAAAATCAAGTGCATGAGTCATTTCAAGTCGTCGTTGACGTGCACGAGGCTCCAGAGTCCCCTCCATCCCCAAATATCGACATAACCGACTCTCAAAACTCTGGCAAACCCAAAATAGTTTCGAATACGAGACTGGAAGGTGCAGAAAGGATAAGTTTGACATCAACTCCTTTGAACAGCGAGACAAAACCGAGGGCTTGTCCCTCGACATTCAGCAATAGGCCATCATCCCAGTACAAGACTATGGTGAATCATTCGTTGATTCGCAGATCATTCTCGCCTATTGTCAAAGAACAACAGGAAAAATTTGATGCATCCAGTCCCTGGCGTCCGGTTGTCGTTTCCACAGGATTTTCGAGGGTCAAAAACATCTTTCAGAGTACTCCACAAGGCCGAAAACACTTAACCCCACATGGTATCAATTCCTTAACAACTGATAACAAAGGAGCAACGAATAAAATCAACAAAATCGTGGAAAAGGATGATTCCTCAGTTGTTGAAAGTCCCTCGCCTATAAAATCACCGAGAAAATTCGGTACTGTACTTTCAAACGTTTCGCCAAGTCCTACCAAGGCTCCAACGATGCTTGGAGGCTTTGATAATTCAATTAATTCAATTAATTCGATTAATTCACCTAAAAGAACGAGTGGAGGAAAGGAAAATGCAGATGAAAACAGTCCTGTAAAATCTCCGGTTAAAAAAATTAAAGGACTTAAGGAGACTAAGGGAGGTCTTAATTTTGAACCAAAACCTGGACCTTCTGGCATTCAAAAAAACGCGGGAATTTTGAGGCAATCGAATTTAAATGATTTTTTGAATATCCCGGGCATGCCAGAGAGCACCAGCATCATCACGGCTCATGGGATTTTTGATGACAATGGAGGGGTTACTGTTGGGGGAAAGGGGAGGAGGAATTTGGGAGATTTCAGCGTTGGAAATGCTTTTGGATTCGATGAGGAAAGCACTCTCGAGGATTTTGGTAATGTTGAGGAGAAGGCGAGGGGTGATACTGTTGAGAAAGTGAGGGTTTTGAAGGTTCAGAAGAAGGTGGAACCGACTAGACTTCCGGTGAAGAGGGTGGAAAGTTCAGAGGAGAGGGAAAATGAGGAGAGGATCGAGGTTGCGAAGGAGAGGAAACATGCGGAAGCTACGAAGTCTGATGTTGTGGAGGCTGTACATTTTCTGGACACTTTTGATGCAGATGAGAGGGAGACGAGTCCAGTTGAAGTACCACTTTTTGTGGATCCTGAACCAGTTCATTTCGTACAGGTGAAAAAGAATTTTGTTTTTTTGGGGAGATTAAATTGAGTTATTGAGGGCAGGATGGCGATCGATCTATAAAACCTGGAAAAGTCAGGGAAATTTGAAATTAGTTTTCAGTCGCCACTCTGGAGAGATAAAATTCAATTAGTCGAGTTCAGTGATCGGCATCATCGATTTTTTCGTCAACTATTTCGATTGTATTACTAATTTCTCATGAAAATTAGTAATTAGTCAAAAAAAATTATTAATTTCCATAGGAAATTGGAAATTAGTAAGAAATAATTATTAATTTTCATAAGAAATTAATAATTAGTAAGAAAATAGTACTGATTACTTTTCAAAATTAGTATTAATGAGAAAAATCACTAATTGCTTTGAAAAATTCCACAAAAATAGTAATTGGACCAAGAAAAACAATAATTTTCCTAAAAAAATTTGTTATGATCAATTTTTTTTTATCTGAAAAGTTGTCACAGTGATATTATTTCCCTTTGCATTTTATTGTACTTTCGGATTCCTTTATTATGCTCTTTCTCACTCCAGTTACATTGAGTAGAACATTTTGAAAATTAATGCAAGTAGTGGGATTAAGCAATCGATCGTACTTGAAGTCAATCGACTAGAATTAACAACAATAGTGTTAGTACACGATATTATTGTTATATTAATGGAAAATGCCGGAAATTAGTAATTTTTCTTTGCTAATTACTAATTTTTCAGAAAAATTAGGTAATGAGAATAGATTTTTCTGTTGTCGATCCCTGGTCGAGTTTTTGCAGCCCTTGAATATCTCCAAAACCCTATCAGGGGGAAATCACTACATTTTGATTAGTTTCCGAGATATTCTGTATTTTTATGTTATCTCATAGGGGAGAGTGGGGCAAAATGGACACTGTAATGAAACGGTTAGAGATGGATTTTTTGGATGATTCTATTGAAGAGCTGAGGAAATTTTAGCCGGAAAACAAGTGTCTGATACATCTATTTTTTTCGATTTCTCTGAAAATTCGTCCTTTTCCGGAATTTTTGAGTGGAAAGCCTTTACTTTTTTGAAAGTTTTCAGTTTTTTGGAAATATCTCTGGTTCTATCGGTTGTAACAATTCGGGGTTGGTATCAAATGGAAGGTGAGCTCATTTCCCATCGATTTATGGGGTTTTTTGATGTCAAAAATATTACTATTTGCAATAGTTATAGGCCAAAAACTGTTTCACATATATATATGTTACACAAAAATGCTCATAAATACCTTAGTAATCAATATTTTTCAATAGAAAACCCTATCGATGGCAAATGATCTGAACTTTCACCTCCATTTGAAATTCTTACGCTACAACTAATAGAACCGAAGATATTCTCAAAAATCTGAAAATTTTCAAAAAAAGGAAGATTTTATCCCTCTAAAATGCTCGAAAAAGTCAAAATCGTCAAAAGTTTAAAAAAATTAATTCCGGCCCTTGTTTTCCGCCTAAAATTTACTCAGCTTTCCAATAAAATCATTGAAAACAATCTATCGCCAATATTTCTATTAATTTCAAGATGTTTCCATAATATTCGCCTAAAAATTTAAATGTGTCCATTTTACCCCTGATGTCCATTTTGCCCCACCTTCTTCTACGTTTTTTTCCCTTTTTTGAAAATCTCAGAAACTAATAGACTTACGCCCCTCTTTTACCCCATTCCTTTCTTGCAGAAAATGTCAAAAGCTTAAAAAAAGACTCGAGCAAAATCACCTTATCTCGCTTAATTTCCAAGATATTTCCAAAAAAACAAGTGACAAAAAAGTAATTTGTTTAAAAAAAAAACTAAAAAAAAAACATTTATTTCTAATTTTTTACTGAATAAATTATTAATTATCTTTTTTAATCATTCCAGCCACCAAGATACTCATACAGCAAGCGAAAACGTGCAGTAAAATTCAATACATCCGATGAAACAGAACATTCAGATGCCTTTGATTCTGATGACGACGAAAATCACGTAAAACACAAGAATAAAAAGCGTAAAATGACAAAAGCTCAGAAGGAACAACAGAAAAAGCTTGACGATTGGGCGAAGAGTATAAATCAAACGTTCGATGAAATTGAACACTTCGATTTATTGGTAGAATAAGAAAAAAAGCGAAGAACAAAGGTGAATTAACTTAAATAATTATTTAATTACTCAAATTTCTTTTTTTTTTACGTTGTTTTTTACTATTTTTATTTTTTATAAAACACGTTAAACCACTTCCAGGCTGTTGTGGATTTTCGTGATTGTACAGAGTTAATCTTTAACTGACGTACTGTAAGCTTTTTTTTTGGAGTAAATTAGAATTAATGATGAATATGACATTAATTTTAAGAAAATTAACTCCATGTAATATATTATTATTAATCGCAATATTGAAAGAAAAAGAAAAAAATTCTATTAAAAAAAATAATATCATCGACATTTTAGGGTTTATGACTCCGGTGAGAAATTTGAGTGTTAATTAAGGGAAATTAAGATTAATAAAGTGAAGAAATATAATTTTTTATGAGTTGATATTTCATTGCATGTTGCCTCAGAAGCAAAACGGCGTAGGTGTAAAAAAAATCCACTTTTCAAAGGGAAGAGGGTGTATGTCCAAAAAATTGTATTTTTTATGTTGTAATGAACAAAAATAATAAACTAAAAATTGCAGTAACAGAAGGGCGTATCTTCTGAACATACGCCCATTTATTATTAAGGAGTTAGACCACTGTAGAATTTTCAAAAAATAGTTGGAGCCCGTGAGAAGGTGTAGAGACAAAGTTTATCACTTTATACCCATTTTTTCTAATGAAATTTTGAAATATTTCTCAAGTATTTCTTCATAGTTAAAGCACATGTCAAAACTTTGAGCACATTTATCTCGAAACACGATTTCTCAAAAGTGCACGCAGCATAACTCAAACAATTTTCATTTTTCTGAGGTGAATTTCTGACAGTATCTTTTAAATGATATTTCGAAACGAAGTACGTGGCACTTTTTCAAAATCATGAGTTGTCCCTTTTTTATTGAGATAAAATGACAGTTTTTTCTGTCAAAAATTGAAGGTTTTTATTCAAATGCCTCCTAATTACTGAAAAAGCAATATTTTCAAAATCAGCCACGTACTTCGCTAGCTCTAGGCATGTAGATTCAGCCAATTTTTTTTTTTTTTTTTTCAATCCAAATTTACACCAGCTACACTACGTACAGTGGAGTGCCAAAAATTTGACGAGCTTCGCAGAAATGGCTGTCATTTCGCAATTTTTTTCATATTTAAGCCTGAAATTTTGGATTTGTGAATTTTAACATATGTCTAACGAGTCCCCGAAATGTTATGATTTTCTGATCCTTTCTTCTCCATAAAAAAAATGCCGAGAAAGCCTTTTTTGGGACTGTTACAGTTGTTTAATCCCATAATGTTGGAAAATTTGCGAAATTTTGTAAGAGTTCGTGAAAAACCAAAGGGCGTATTTCCAAGTCATATCATTGATAATTTTTCTAATTGTCTCATATTTTTCATCAGCAATAGACAATGACGAAGGAGTGTATCACTGGCACTTACGCCTTTTTGTTATTCAAAAAAAGGGGTAAAAATGACAATTGCGCCTTTTCAGACGTAATAATAATGTTAAAAAATTTGCAAAATGTTGTGAGAATTCATAGAAACAAAAGGGCGTATGTGCAGGAGATACGCCTTTTTGTTATTATCAATGTCACGTGACAAATTGCAAATTTGAGGACTATTCAGAATCAAACAGGCGTATGTAAGGGAGATATGCCTCTTTCATCTTAATAATTTGGACATACGCCTATTTGTTACTCGAAGAGAAAAATCCTGTAAATAATTGGAAAAAAGAACAGAAAAATTAAGAAAAAAATTATAATTACGCGCTTTTGTTACATAAAATTTTCTCGAAAAATTCGAAAAAAATGACACTTATGCCCTTTTGTTTCTAAGATGACGATACACTTATCCTTTCATTATTTATATAATTTTATGATAATTCTGATTTTTCCGGATACAGAGCAGATTACACTTCACAAAGAGACCACTATCTAACAATTAGTCACACTTAATTTTATTTTCTATTCTCGTACTGATAAGAGTGTATAAAATTTTTTTTCATGTTTTTCTTTTTGAATCATTGATAATTCGCTATAAATTTGTCGCGAATGTCTGTCGTTCGAATTAACATTCAAAATGCATTGCGTTAAAAAAGTTCCTACTTTTTTTTGGAATGAAGGACATTGTGTGGTGATCGTTATTTTGCATACAATGGGGATGAAAATAACTGAATTTTAATAATTTATTAACGGAGATGGTCAGGGACATTGATCATTTTTATTGTGCGGAAAAGAAAGTTCTTTCTCTTTTTTATTATTGAGTAAAAATGAAATTTTCTTTGGTGATGGAAACAAAAAAATTTTTACGAAATAATTCGATTTTTTTTCTGTTGATTGTTTTCCGAAATTATCTCGGAAAGTAAACGAGATAGGACGATTCTGTTCTAGATATATTTTGTAGAGCTTTTTGAGAGGTACAAATGAAGATTCGGGTAAAATCGCTCTATCTCTCTTGGTTTCCGAGATATTTGCAACAATACTATCGACGAAAAAATCGAGTTTTTGAGTAAGAAAGAAAAATTCTATTTTTAGTATTCATTTTTGAAAGATATCCTAGAAACTAAGCGAGATAGAGCAATTTTATCCGAATTCTTTTTCATAGAAAATTTCAAGAGCTACAAAACATTCTCAGGGGAAAAAGGGCGTATCTCCGTTATTTTCCGAAATTAAAAAAAACGAGTGAAGAAATTGAATTATTCTGAGAAAATCAAAGAAAAATTCGAAAAAAATTAGAAAAATGATTTTGAAAATTTTGAAAAATCTCAAATATCGAGATAAGACATTTTTCTTTAATGTGTAGGCAAAGAAAAGTCGCAGGAGTTTAATTTGAGAAAATTTCGAAAAAAAATTCGAAAAATAGTTCCGGAAAAATTTTAAAAATTCCGCAAAAATGGGAAATAATTCCGAAAAAATTAAAAATTCTGAAAAAATGGGGAATAATTCTGAAAAAAAAAAAATCGAAAAAAATAGAAAATAATTCCGGAAAGATTTAAAAATTCCGAAAAATCTTGAATATTTCTATAAAATTGATTTTTTTAAATTTCTTCTTCTTTTTATTTTCTCTTGTACTTAAATCCGCGAAAAGAATAAATAATCGCGAAGTTACAATGGATTAAAATAAAATAAAACCGGATTGTGTGTACAGTATTGCCTTTGTCTCGAGCGCGTGTGGTCAGCCGTATCGCACGTGCGTTTTATAACTTAGTTTCTCATTCTCTCTTATTTGCAAAAAAAAAAAAAAAAAAAGAAAGAATAAAGGGAAAATTTGAAAAGGCTTGAGTCATTATTCAACTCGAGTTGCTCGCTCAGCTGTTCAGAGTTCGACTTTTTTTAATAATCTTTATAATTAATTTTTTCTTTATGTTTTTCTTTTTTTTTCCTTCCTTTATTTGAAATTTTCACGAAATCCCAGGAGTTACTGCGTATTTGTTATTTAATATGGAACGTGTACTTTATCTTCTCATTGTTCTCTTCTTTTTTTTTTGCAGAGTCATTGAATTATGACGAATATCAATAAATTGAGAACTTGAGAGTCATTTCAATCAGTGATTTTGTAAAAATGAGTTTTTTCAAATTCCTGAGTTGAAAGGAAAATCGAAAGCAACAAAAATCGAGACTTTTTTCAGAATATTTCGAAATTAATTTTGAATATTCGGAAAAATGTCGAATGGGGAAGTATAACTGATTATTAAGGAAGTATATAGGTAAAGGAAGATTATTAGAATTGGATTTGAGAAGAGTTCGAAAAAAAAAAATATATTTTCGAAATATTTCGAAAATATTGCAAAAAATTCTAAAAAAATCAAAAATTCTGAGATTGGGAAATATAAATGATTTTTGGCAAAGAGAGTTTATTAGAATTTGATTTGAGAAGAGTTCGTAAAAAAATCGAAAATGTTTTGAAAATAATTTCTAAAATTCTGAAAAATTCAAAAAATCTCAAACTAGGAAATATAACTCATTTCTGAAGGAATATATATGGCCAAAGGAAGATTATCAGAATTTCATTTGAGAAAAGGTAAAAAAAAATCGGAAATGTTATCGAAATGTTTTGCAAAATAATTTCGAAAATTCTGGAAAATGCAAAAAATCTGAAATTGCAAAATATAACGGATTTCCAACAAAGTGTATAGGCAAAGAAATATTGCTTGAGTTTAAACTAGAAAAATTTCGAAAAATAAAAAAAAATTGCAAGAATTTTTTTTTCCATAATATTTCGAAAATTCTGAAAAATCTCTACTTGCGAAATAAAACTGATTTCTCACAAAGTTCATAGACAAAAAAAGATCTTCAATGTTTAATTTGAGAAAATTTGGAAAAAAAAGCAGAAAAATTGCAAGAAAAAATTCGAAATATTTTGAAAAATTTTGGAAAATCTCCATTAGTCAAGCATGACTGTTTTTTTTGTAGGGGGGGGGGGGGAGGTAAGTAAAATTGAGAATTCACAATTTTCCAAGATTTTTTTTTTTATTTTTAATGGAATATTCTTGATTATGCTATCTTTAATAGGAGAATTAAAATTGAGCTGATAAAAAAAAATTTCAACATCGATTTATTATCAGAAAATTGTTATCTTGTTATCAGATATCATGGCTTATTACCGCCTCTTTTTTTGTGATAAGATTAGCCGAGGTAGTAGACGTCATGGCTCACCTCGACTAAATCGATGAGCACAAATAGAAAAAAACACTGGAATTTTTTGTATTTTTCCATGGATTTATGTTTTACGATTGAGTTTGAAAATAATCGACTCAAAAAGATGAAACTGTATGTTTTTCCCATCTATCATTTTTTAGAGGATTGATTTTTGGAAATTTTTTTTACTTTTTTTTCTTATTTTGAGAAGAAGAAAAATTCAGACAAATTAATTCTTTTTTTTTCAGTTTTTTTAAGAATATCTCGGAAACTACGTGGGATAGAGAAATTTTCGTTCAGTCCTTTTTTGTAGTTCTTGAAATTCTCTATAAGAAAGGATGAAATCAGAATCGCTCTATCTCGCTTAGTTTCCGAGATATTTTCAAAAATTTGAATTATCCAGTTTTGTCTCTCTATCACTGAAGTTTTTTGTTTTTCCAAGAATAACTCGGAGAGTAAGCGAGATAGAGAAATTTTACACGAGACGTTTTTTGTAGCTCTGAAAATTCTCTACAGAAAAGGATTCGGGTAAAATCGCCCTATCTCTCTTACTTTCCGAGATATTTTTTGAAAAAAGGCAAAAATTCATATATTATCTCTTTTCTTTATCTTTTTCACGCAATTTAATGAAAGTTAATGCAGTTTCAGCAGCAAAAACCGCAGATTTATGACCTTTGAGACTAATTATATAAAATGAAGAAATCAGCATTTGCTCATTAATTTCCACAGTAAACATAAGCACTTTCCCGCAGATCTTCTCCGCAGCAATAAAGTAGGTAATTACGAAAAGAAATAGAAAAAAAAAATATATATATAGTGGAAGGCGGGGTGGAATGGGCATTCCAATTGAACGGTTAGAGAAAGAGATTTTCTGATGATCTCATTGGACAGCTGAGGAAATTTTAGGTGGAAAACATGTGTAAAATTTTTTTTTTCACAATTTTTTGAAAAATTTCCTTTTTTGACCAAGTTTTGAAGAGGTTTTCCTCTCAAAAATTTTAAAATTTCACTTCTTTGGCGATATTTCTTTTTCTGTTGGTCGTAGTGACCTGGGGTTCATCTCGAATGAAAGGTGAGCTCTTTTCTCATCGATCCATGTGGTTAAAATTTTTTTTTATCTATTTTTCAAGAACTTATAGGCCATTTTCTGAAAATCAGTTTTTGCCCCCATAAGTATTTAAAAAATGGATAATTTTTTTTTCAACAACATAAATCGATGGGAAATTAGCTCACCTTTCATTTGAGATCAACCCCAGGTCACTATGACTAATAGAACCCGAAATATTTCCAAAAAACTGAAATTTTGCAAAAACAGGAAGAGTTTCACCTTCAAATCTTGAGCAAAAAACTGAATTTTTGAAGAATTCCAAAAAATAACTTCTGACATATGATTTTCATGGGAAATTCCCTCAGCTTTCCAATGGAATCATCAGAAAAAATTTATCCCCAATATTTCCATCCATTTCGAGTAATTTTCACAGTATAAAGTACCAAAAATTTAATTTGAGAAAAATTCAAAAAAAAAAGTCGAAAATATTTTCGAAATATTTCGTAAATGATGTCGGAAATTCTAAAAAATCTGAAAACTCGAATTGGGAAATATAACTGATTTTTGAGGAAGTGTATAGGGGAGAAATATTGCTTGAGTTTAAATGTGAAAAATTTCGAGAAATAAAAAAATTGCAAAATTAAAAAAAAAATAAACAGTGATTAAAAAAGTTCCGACAAGCGGCAGAATCGAACCGTATCCATTTTACCCCACCTGCCCCTATACAAAATCCTCAAAGAGAAAATTCAAAAAAAAAATTCGGAAAAAAATTCGAAAAAATTCATTAATAATGTAGAAATGTTGAACAGGGTGGCGATTGACCCGGAGAACCTGGAGAACCTGGAAAAGTCAGGGAATCTAAAATTTCTGGAATAATCAGGAGAAAATCAGGGAATGTTGGTGTGAGTCAAGGAAATTTAGAGTTTATTCTTAATCTTTTTCGATATACAACTTTAGTAGTTCATTTAATTGTTGAAGGTGGTCTTTGAGATCTGTGCGGATACCTGAAAAACCACCTTCAACAATCAAAAGTAGTTTATTTATTATTATTTCCATATTTTTAAAAGTTACAGATACTCAATCGAGAGAAATTGAACTTTTTTATTAGTCAGAAATGTGCAAAACAATTCAGAGAAAATCGCAATTTTAAAAATTCAATGCAGTTTCGGGGATTATTGTTGCATTCTAATTAAAAAAATTGTTTTCAGGAATAACTAAGAATTTTAACGTTCATTTGAATAATTTTTTTCTTTGTAAGTCTTGGAATTTTATTTTTAGTCAGAGAATTTTGAAATTAGTTTTCAATCGCCACCCTGTTGGAGCATTTTTTCTAAATTTTTTGAAAATTTTTTCGCGCCTTTTTTAAAAAAAAAAAGAAAAAATCTGCCTAATTTTAAATTAGAGATCCATTTTGCCTTAAAAAAATGGAGAAAACTCTACTATTAATTCCGTTTTTTTTTTCGATTTCTCCATTTATCAATTTGCAATTTAAGACTCAAAGCAATAAAGAATCAATGTGTTTTCTCAGGCCTTGACAAAATCACTCGGAGTCAACTCAAGGCTCTGGTTTGATTTTTCCACAGAAAGGCAATGAAATTCCTAGCCATCTCAACGTCGTTGTTTCACTTTTTTTTTTTCTTTCTTCTCTTCTCTTCAATTTATTTTTTCAACTGTAAGGAGAGATCTCTAATATACTTGGCTTTGTATGCTGGAGCACGTCCTTCAGTTGGCGTTGGAGGAACTAGCTCAAGGCCACTACTCTATTCGTAATTCGAGATGTCGAATTTCAACGATAATAAATGGAATTACTCGCCTTTAATTTCCTTGTAAATTCATTTTTTCAAATTTGATTTTTGATTTTTTTTTCAAGAAGAGGAAAATTTGTTTTCTTTTTCTATTGCATTTTTCAAAGCTTATAAGAGCTTATTCGAAGATTCACGAATCATGGAATTATTCAAAAAAATACAGTGTTTACAAACGAAAAATGTTCAAAAAAATTATTTTTTATTTTAAGAAGAAAAAAATAATTGTGAATTTTTAGAAATTTAGTTTTGTCAGTTTTTTGGAAATATCTCGAAAAATAAAAGAGATAGAGTGATTTTTGTTGTATGCTTTTTTGTAGAGCATTTTCGGTGCTAAAAAGGAAGATTAGGGCTAAAAGGGCGTATCTCTCTTAGTTTTTTGGATATTCTCAAGAAACTGAGAAAGATCTGGTTATAGTGAAAATGAGAAAAGATTCATTTTTTCTACGCATTTTTTCAATTATATTGGAAAATAAGCGATATAGAGCAATTTTCGCCGAATTCTTTTTTTTAAAAAAGCTTCAAATGCTACAAATAAAAGATATTTACAAAAAAAGCCCTATCTCGTTTACCTTTCAAGGTAATCTTTCAAAATAAAAATTAAAAATTCAATTTTTTCGATTTAATAATAATTTTTTTTTGTCAATACTTTTCTCTCACAAATATCATGGAAACTAAGCGGGATAGAGCGATTCCCCATGAATCTTTTTTTGTAGATAATTTCAAGAGCTACAAAATATCTATGAGGAAAAATCGCTCTATCTCTTTTAGTTTCCGAGATATTTGTGAGAGAAAACTATTGGAAAATAATTGGATGGATAGAAAAAAAATATAAAATCGAAAAAAATTGGATTCTACATAGGAAGGATTCGTGCAAAATTGCTGTATCTCGCTTAGTTTTCGAGATATTCTTGATAAAATTGATGAGAAAATAGAATCGATTCATTTAAAAACAAGTGGATAATAGTATTGCTTTCCAGCTGATATAGCTTTTTCTTCTGATACTCTATATCGCTTCCAAATGGAAGTGATACAACTTTTTTCAAATCATCATCAAAATATCAAATTTTGAAGGAATTCATTAAAACGCCAATAACTCGAGAACTAATCATGCAAACAAGCTCAAAATTCGCAGGCATCTAACTGATACAACTCTCGAGACAATATATGAGTACAATTCCCAGGTAAGAATTATTCAGGGCTGAAACCATTTTCGAGCCTTATATAGGCCTGACTCAGTGAGGCTACAATCAAATGAGGCTCAAACCAGCCTACTCCCGTCAGACTAGGCTCAAAAATAGGCTAGTAGTAGACTATGTCACTGATGCTGTGTAAGAGCAACCTCAAAAGAGGCTCGTATCAGTCTCAACTGAATGAGGTTGTTCATAACGAGACTCAGAAGAGCCTGATACTAATCTGAGTAAAAATAGACTCGTCGGTATTGAGCTCAAAAGTCTCTCCTGCCAGGCTCACTACAATCAGACTCAAGAGAAGCTCATTTGAGCCTCAATGAGACAAAATATACTTGATTCCGATTTCCAAGAAAAAGGGGTAGTAGTTTTTCACTCGTCTTCATTTTTTTTTTAATTCTTTTCAACATTTTATCTATAACTACATTCATACATTTGATTTGAAAGTTTATGAGTTTGTGGATTCAAATTCAAAGTTTATGCTATAACCCCACTTGAAGTGAATAAAAACTGTTGACGTTAATCAACATAAAAATATGTATTTAAATTTATTCTCAAAAACTAATGGGGCTGACCTGAGGTCCGACGAGGTCTCACAAAAGGCTCAAACCAGGCTCTTCTTCGTAATCCTTAAATGATGGTAGTGAGCCTCGAACAGATCCCTTAGACACCCTCCAAATAATGACCTGATTTAAATCCTGAAGAAACCTTGGGAAGAGCCTGGAATTCAGGACTTTTTGAGTCTTAAAACTATATTATTAAAGACCTGAAATGAGCCTGCAAACGAGGCCTTTGAAGGGTCTGTCATTCAGGGCTCAAACTGTGTTATCATTTTGAGGTTCCTCAGGGCCTTACCAAGGCTTGATTTCGAGGCTGATTTGAGGTTCAGCCAGCCTTGTGTAAAGGCTCGGTCAACCTTGATAATGACCTGAATTCCTACCTGGGAAATAACATCAGTTGAATAGTTTCCAGAAATTCCATTAAAAACTGATTTTTCGAAAAATGGACATATGTCGAAAAGTACCGATCGGATTCTCTTCACATAAAGCTTAAAAAATAGACAAATTATTGACTACAAACAATAACAAGTTTTGAAGTTATTGTCTTAAGTTTGAGACATCTTAAAACCAACTTTATATAATGGAGTTTTATCAATCAATACATTGATTAAGGTAATAGATTTATAATAAGAAAATTGTCAAAAAAGTCTACTATGACACCGATGAAATTAATTTATTTGAATTTTACGTCTAATTTGTATTTTGTTCATTTCATAGAATAAAAAGTGTGTATCCTGAAGAGGGCTTCGCATAGGAGCCGAAATGTCGATACAAAAAATCTAGAAGCTTCGTAATTTAATTCATTTAAATGCAGCAGAGATCAAAAAGGCCACCTTACCATAAAATTACTTAAAAAATAGAGTTCGTCGAGAGGAAGTTTTCCACAAAATAGGGTCACACGACCAATAAATGGACACTGACCAAAAGATGGACAGTTTCTATTATCGAGGATTTTCATAAATAAATGAATGATTCTTATACTTTTCACGTCAATCCCTGATTGTTACATTTACATAGATTTATAAACTATTTATTACATACCGATTGATCGAAATTTACAATCATACCACTGCAAATATGCAACTGTTCATCTACTGGGGGTTCAAGTTATTTTCCAGTTTTTCCTTGATTTTTTTTGATTATTTCTACATTATTCGAGTTTAATTGATTTTTAGTCGATTCACTGCATATTTTTCTGTACATCATTCTTCTCTGCAAATTTTTAAAGTGATTTGCCTATTCCATATGAATTGATAAAGTCTAACAGTTCCTTAACCGTCCATCTATTGGTCATGTTACCCTATTAAATTTTTCTATGAAACCGTTTTGCTGTAATTGAGACTTCTATGCACACACAGACATGCGCTAAAAACATCATTTTCTCTGTATTTAGATCATTTCAAGTATCTTCTATCAAAACAATTACAATCTAAAATTCTGATGATTACATAGCTTCCATTCAAAAGCAAGAAAAATGAAAAAATACAATTTTGACCTTTTTTTTCACATAGAAAAACCCAAAGTTTGCTGTCAATTCTCTAATAAAAATTGTCAAGTCCTTAATAAAAATTTTATAGCTCATTTTTCATTGGGAAATGCTTGCATTCGGTAACATAAAATTAATGATCATTAATTTTTTATTAGAATTCGATAATTTTTTCTTCGGTCATTTATCAATTACATGAATTTTAAGCATCGTTAAATAACTAGCATATTAATACGATGAGTCACTCTCATCTCATTCGATATTATGAATGCCGGCTACCCCCGTTAAAACCCAACCAAGAGACACCCACACCGTAAACGTGAATGACTCATCCGTACGAATTCTCAGAAATTGTTCTTTTTTTTTCTCTCTCTTTTTAATCCAATGAAATTCTCAAAATCAATTGCATCACATGAAGAATTAAAAAAAAAAATTTTAATTCTTAAAATTTTTTAAAATTAAATTTTTTTAAAATTTTGGAAAAAAATTGATTTTTTGTCACCAGTTTTTTTTGTTAGATATCTTGGAAATTAAGCGAGATACGCCCTTTTACTCCTCATCTTTCTCTGTAGCCTTTGAAATTTTTTATATAATGAGCCTAAGGTAAAATCGCCCTATCTCGCTTCATTTCCAAGATATTCTCAAAAAAAAAAAAAATGAAATAAATTAATTTGTTCGCTTTTTTTTCTTAAAATTCGGAAAGAAAATAATAAAAGTTATCTTTAATTCCCAAAAATTGACGCCTCAATATCGATCCATCCCTCCCCCTCTCCCCCCCCCCCCCTCTTTTCTCAAAAAATGAAAATAATTAATTTTGCTCGAAATTTTTCTTTTCAAATTATCTAAAAAATGTTTAACAAAAAATATTTCCAATTTCATAAAATTCACCCCTTGGAATCGACTCACTCCCTTTCTTCATACCTCCCCCCCCCCCCCCTCTTTCCAAAAAAGAAAAAAAAATTAATTTGACTGAAAAAAAAACATTTTTTTTTTCAAAATTGACTGAAAAAAGTTTACTAAAAAATATTTTCAATTCCAAAAAATCGACCCCTCAATTTCGATCCACCCCCTCCCCTCCATTCATCCTCTCCCCTCACCCCCGCCCTCTTTCCAAAAGAAATGAAAAAATTAATTTGACTGGAAAAAACATTTTTTTTTTGAATTGACGAAATATTTCAAAAAACAAAATATTTTCAATTCTGAAAAAAAAGACCCTTCAATATCGATCCACCCCCTCTCCTCCCTCTACACCTCCCCCTCACCCCCCTTTCCCCAAAAAAATGAAAAAACTAATTTGACTGAAAAAAAACATTTTTTTCCCAAATTAACTAAAAACATTTTTGATCGAAAATATTTTCATTTCCAAAAAATCGACCCCTCAATATCGATCCACTCCCCCCCCCCCTTCAAATCCACCTCCCCACCCCTTCCCTTCTTACCCCCAAAAACGGGGGGAAAAATGAAGAAACCCCAAAGTACGATGATATCATCCACATTTTCCCTGGCAATCGGCAATGTTCGGTAGTATTCGTCTATACCCGAAGTAATGTGGACGTAGGTATTCCCCCACAATATGACTCATCGTACGTTCCCTCTAGTGAGAGACAGTAACACACAGTTTTCACTAAGAAAGATTCGTAGTGACACACACACGAGCCCTATTTTCCTCAAAAAAAAAATTGAAATATCAAAAAATCAGTGAATTAACCGAAAATACGTTATCTTAATATCCAAAAAACGGCGGGAAAATTCAAAAAAGAAAAAAAAATTCTCGTAATTCATTTAAAAAAAGTGTAAAGAATTTGTTGAATTTTGCTGAAAGGATTTTAATTAAGGAATTTAAAATGAAGCTCGAAGTGTCTGATGTTCTTTACGACAGCTCTAGTGTTTCAAGCGACAGTGGAACATCACAGAGTTCACGTGTTAGCCATGACTTTCTCTCGAGCATAACGAACTCATCGATTGCCACAAATGTGAGTAAACTTTTCGTTAAACATATTGAATTAAATTACATGCAGGTATTTTATTTGATGTGGAAAGAAAAAAAAGGGGAAAAAAAACATGCGGATACAAGTACGCAATTGGACCAATGAGAATGATAAGTGCAATCGCTCCCCCCTCCACTTGGGCTCGTGACGTGCGGCAGTGACGCACTCTGGTGTCTCGAGCATGTTTCAATGTTTTTTTTTTTTTTTAGAGAGAGAGAGAGGAATGGAGTGGATTATAAATTGAAATTAAAAGAAATGATGCAATTGTACTTTTTGTGGAGGGGGAAAATGCTTTTTCAGGTCTCCTCCCCGCTCCTCCGACCTTCGCCCCTTTTTTTAAATGGTTTTTTGCGGACTTGCGCTCTTTTTCGCGGGCTTTCTTGGAGAGTTTGAATTTTGATTTCTGAATTATTTAGGTGTGTTCTTAGATTTTTTATGAGGGGGCGGTAGACAAGAGGCAAAAAGCGCTCGCGAGGTATGCGCGAACTAATTTTTCTGCTATTCGAGGATTTTTGGGGTAAAAATACATTTACATTCGGAATGTGGGGACAAGAAAAATGAGAAATTGAAGGTTTTATTTTTTTTTTAAGAAATAGGTGAAATTTTGTTGATTATTTGAGATTTTGTGGGAATATTTAGGAGTTTTGGTGGAGATTTGGGGATTTTGGTTTTTTCAAGAGGGGGGGGGGGGGATATTTGAAAGTACATTTACATTTGGAATGTAGGGAAAAGAAAAATGAAAAATTGAAGGTTTTTTTTTTGTTTTTTTTTTCAAGAAATAGTTGAAATTTTTTTTAATTAATTGAATTTTTGTGGCGAAATTTAGGAGTTCTGGTGGACTTTTGGGGATTAAGTTGTTTTTTTAGGGGGGGGGGGGGGTAGGTTAAAATACATCAAAGTTTAGAATAGAATGTGGGAAAAAAAAATTTGAAGGTTTTTTTTTTTTATGAAATAGGTGAAATTTTCTTTGGTAAATTACATTTTTTGAGGCAATATTGAGGAGATTTGGGGATTTAGGTCTTTTGGGGAGGGGATAGGTGTTTTATCGTGACGAATTTTTTTCTCTTGGGTAGTGTCATTGATAAAAATAGACGTCAAACAGGTGATACTGGGAATTTTAGAGGGAACAATTGGAGTAGAATTTTGTTATACAATTGATTTTGGAGTATAATTGAATTTTTCTCGATTCAATTTTTTTTCATTATAATGGGAAATGATAAGAATTTTTCTGCAATTGTTATGATATACAACATTTTTGGGAGAAAAAAAAAAATTTAATGGGAATGAAGAAAAAAAGTCGATTTATTTTTGCTGCTCATTTTTTGAGAATATTTTGCTGGGGATAAGCGAGATAAGGCGATTTTACGAGAAACCTTTCTTTTGCAGAATTTCAAGAACTACAAAGGAGGTTTTAGGGCAAAATCACTCCATCTCGCTTAATTTCCGAAATATTCCCAAAATGAGACTGAAAAAGCATACATCCGGCAATTTTTTGGTTGCGAATCGATTATTCGAAGAAAATGCAGTTGGAGAATTTTTTTTTCAATTATCAGTGTAATTTTTATAAACTTTTTTTTATATTATGTAACGAAGAACAAGAAAAGTAATGAAAAATCGATTAATCGAATTTCTTGAAGTTGCGAAAAGAAACAATTTTTCAGGGAAAAAAAAATTGATCTAACGAAATCGATTAAAAATCTGCCATCACTACTCAAATTTTTTTTTCTATCAACTACTAAAAATTTTCTGAAAAAAAGTGTCAGGACAAAAAAGACGTATCTCCATTAATTCCCGAGAATTTGTTTTATCGAAATATTAATTAATTAAAACCTCATTCCAAAAGATTCATTTTATCTCATTTTACCCCTTTCACAACTGAATTATTTTCATTACTGAATAATGATGAGGAATTCCACGAAAACAGTTGGTACTATAAATTCATAAACTAAATAAAAAAAAGACCCCTTCCCCCCTCCTTCTGTTCCAATATCGATCAAGAGGGGAAGGGAAAAACAGCTGTTGCTATTTCGCTGTTTTCAATGTCCCCAATCGCCGCACATGTGTACATGAGAAACAATATTATCATTTATTTTTTTATTCACATTAATGTTTTTTTTTTTTTTTTCTCGAAACCACGTGCCTAACTCAGTTTTATGGTATCAGTATGACCAACTGCTATTAACAAAGTCCTGTAAACATTAATCTACGCAGTATTTTATGCTTTTTTTCTTCTTATTCTTTCACGATTAATCTGAGTTCATTTTCTGAAAAAGAAAACGGTGAATTATCTGAAATTGATTGAAAACAAGTGGATAATAGTATTGTTTTCCAAGTGGCAGAGCCTTTTCTGCTGATACTTTAGCAATATACTTCCGAATGGAAGTGATGCAAATTTTCTCAAACAATCATCAAAATATCAAATTTTGAAGAAATTTATTAAAACGCCAATAAGCTCAAAATTTACAGGCATCTAACTGATACAATTCTCGGGATAATATATAAGTGCAAATAAGATTAGTTGAATAGTTTCCAGAAATTCCATTAAAAACTGATTTTCGAAAAATGGACATATCTCAAAATGTACCGATCGGATTCTCTTCAAATGAAGCTTAAAAAATAGAGTTCGTGGAAAGGAAATTTTCCACAAAATATGAAATTTTTCTATAAAACCGCTTTGCTGTAATTGAGACTTTCCTGCACACACAAACATACACACTCACAGACATGCGCTAAAGATATCATTTTTCGCACGCCGTGCGGAAAGTAGCCACTTTCCGCACGCTACGCGTGCGGTTAGTGGCACTTTTCACACGTTGAGCGTAAAAAAAAGTACCTTACACGTGCGGTAATGATTACTTTACCGCAATTGGTACAGACTACTTTACCGCACTTGTTAGGTAATGTACTATTTCTCTCTATCTAGATCATTTTAAGTATCTTCTATTGAAAAAATTACAATCGAAAATTCTGATGATCGCATAGCTTTCATTTGAAAGGAAAAAAGGATAAAGTGGATCATGAGTTGAAATAATGCAATTGTACTTATTGTGGGGGAAAAAAAAGCTTTTTTAGTTCTTCCCCCTCCTCCGACCACTGCCCTTTTTTTGGGGGGGTTTCGCGGACTTGCGCGTTTTTTCGCGCGTTTTTTTTTAGGAAATAGAGGCAAATTATCTGAATTTGATTGATGAGACAGGAGGAAATGATTTATTGAAGAATCGATTCTCGATTTCGTCTTTTATTTTATATACTAGCAATTGAAAGAGCACTACGTCGTGCCTGCATCACTTTTTCTTCCACAAACTAAAATTTTTCATTGAACATTTTCGAACATCCGTTAATAAATTCGATATATATCGAATTAAACTCGAGATATCGTAAATGTTATCCGAAAAATCTATTTCACTCGTTTTTGTTGGAAGGGCTCAATGTTCAATCGATCAATTTCAAAATTTCGATCATTCGATGTCAGAATTCGATTAATCGAATTTCGGAGTGATCGATAATTCGATTCTATTTTACTTGCTTCAGTTGGAGAGAACTAGCAACTGAAAGCGCGTTACGCGCGCCTGCATTAATTTTTCTTCCAAAAACTATTTTTGATCATTTGCAGATGTTCGATTAATCGATTATCAATCAATGCGATATCTCGCATTGAATTCGAGATATCGCATTCCATTCGATAGTTCCGTTTCACCTTTTTTAATTTAAGGGACGAAGGAAAGTTGAAGGGATCAATGTCCAATCGATCATTTCTACAGTTTCGATTAATCGATGTCAAAATTCGATTGATCAATGTCAAGAATTCGATTAATTGTTGTCAAAAATCGACTTATCGACACCGAAAATTCGATCAATCGAATTTCGATCAATCGATCTCAAAATTCGATCAATCTAATTTCGGTTGATCGATCTTGAAATTCGATTAATCGAATTCTGGATCAATGAATAATTCGTCTTTTTTTTAGTTTAAGTGGAAGTTAAAAAAAAACAGCATCACATCAACGTTCGATCGATCATTTGCAAAAATCGATTAATCGATGCGCTATTCCACATTGAATTCGAGAAATCGTATTACATTCGATAGTTTCGTTCATGGAGTTTTCGTATTATTCTATAATTTTCTAATTTTTAAATAAATAAAAAAGCGAATCGATTAAAAGAATCGTTGAAAATTGTAAATCGATTCTTAATCATCGATTATTAAAAGAAAAACAGTCGATTCTCGAGGAGAATTAGAATGGATTTTGTCATTTCCTGATTAAGAAATTGATTTATTATTTTTTTGAAGGGAAGAAATCTTCATTTTTTTTTTTATTTAACACAAGGAAATGCAATCTAATAATTTTTTTTTAATTCAAGGTCCTGACATGATTCTCATACGGTTAATAACCACTGCAATTACCAAGGGCACATTTTTTTTTTATCTGAAGCTGGTGGAGAATTTACTGGGAAATTTCGTGGAAAATAATGAAATTTTTCTTTTTTATTATGGGAATTTTTTTTTAATATTAAAATTCCAAGGATTTTCGCATTCTTTGTTGATAATTCTATTTTTCTTTCTTTATGAAGAATATCAGTTAGTTGGAAACGAAAGATATTTTTCGAATGATATAAATACTTATTTATTCATTTATTTATTTGAATTTATTGAATTTATTACGGAAACAATAAAAAAAAAAAAAAAAGAAACAAAAATTTGTTTTTGTTCATGTTTTCTTGAGAATATCTCAATAAATTATGGAGTTACGGCATTTTTGTTTCAAGATGGTTTCTTGCTGAAAATTTTGAGAGCTGCAAAAGTGGATTAAGACAAAAAAACCGTATCTCCATTATTTACTAAAATATTGTTAAAAAACAAAAACTACAAAAAAATAATAGTTCCAATTTTTTCAATCATTTCTTGATAATATTTCAGAAATTGAGCAATACAGAGAAAAATGTTTTCTTAATTCAAGAATGTGCAGTCACTTAATTTAAAAATGTGCAGTTCACTTAAATTAAGAAAGAAAAGTCACTTGATTTAAGTGAAAAAACTCACTTAATTTAAGTGACTTTTACTTTCTTAAATTAAGAAAAAAATAGTTACTTGATTTAAGTGAGAATGGTCACTTGATTTAAGTCAGAAAAGTCACTTAATTTAAGAATGGCATGTCACTTAAATTAAGTGACTGCAAATTCTTAAATTAAGATAAAATTTTTCTCTGTGAAGATAGAGTGATTTTGCTTCATTGCTATTCTCTGAAAATTTTTGAGAGCTACAAGAGAAGATTCAGGCAAATATCGCTCTATCCCGCTTAGTTTCCAAGATATTATCAAAAAAAAGAGAATGATAAAATAAAAATGATGTTTAATGAGATAATTAATTAATGGGAAAATGTTGCAAGTACGTCATTTTAAAACGTAATAAGCATGTATGCATTAGCTTTGATGAGCTTATTAGACTGTAGTTTTTTAAAATTAAAGAATTAAGTTAAAGACTAATAGTATCGCTTTCCAACTGAGACAGCTTTTTCTGCTAATACCTTAGCAATATGCTTTCGAATGGAAGTGATACAACTTTTTTCAAACCATCATCAAAATATAAAATTTGAAGAAATTCATTAAAACGCCAATAATTCGAGAACTAATCATGCAAATAAGATCAAAATTCACAGGCATCCAACTGATGCAACTCTCGAGATAATAGGGGAGAGTGGGGCAAAATGGACACTGTAATGAAATGGTTAGAGATGGATTTTTTTCGATGATTCTATTGAAAAGCTAAGAAAATTTTAGCCGGGAAACAAGTATCAGATGTATGTTTTTCGATTTTTTTGAAAATTCGATATTTTAGCATTAAAAAAAAAAAAAAAAAAATAATATTTTCTTATACTTAATACATTATAATATTAATATAACTAATTATAACATATTATTATATAATATATATTATCTCGATTAAACCTTTCCTTCCAAGGAGATTTTCAGTTTTTTGCAAATATCTTTGGTTCTATTGATCGTAGCCATTCGGGGTTGGTCTCAAATGAAAGGTGATCTTATTTCCCACCAATTTATGGGATTTTGAATTCGAAAGAATCAATTTATTAGATCGTTACAGGCCGAAAACTGTTTCACAAAACGCTTCCACAGAAATGCTCATAAATACCTCAAAAATTGATATTTTCAATTGAAAACCCCATGAATCGATGGAAAATGATCTCACCTTTCATCTCCCATCGGAATTTTTACGCTACGACAAATAGAACCGAAGATATCGTCAAAAAACTGAAATTTTCAAAAAAAGGAAGGGTCTCACTGCTCTGAAATACTCAAAAACATCAAAATCGCTAAGAATTCGAAAAAATTAATTCCGGCACTTGTTTCTCGCTCAAAATTTCCTCAGCTTTCCGATGAAATCATCAAAAACAATCTACCACCAATATTTCTATTAATTTCAAGAGTTTTCCATAATATTTGCCTCAAAATTTAGATGTGTCCATTTTACCCCTGATGTCCATTTCGCCCCACCTTCCCCTATATGAGTATAAATAACATCAGTTCAATAGTTTCTAGAAAATCCATTAAAAACTGCTTTTCGAAAAATGGACATCTCTCGAAATGTACCGATCGGATTCTCTTCAAATAAAGCTTAAAAAATAGAGTTCGTCGAGAGGAAGTTTCCCACAAAATATGAAATTTTTCTATAAAACCATTTTGCTGTAATTGAGACTTTTATGCACACACAGACATGCGCTGAAAATATCATTTTCTCTCTATTTACATCATTTCAAGTATCTTCTATCAAAAAAATTGCAATCGAAAATTCTGATCATTGCATAGTTCCCATTCAAAAACAAGAAAAATGAAAAAAATACAATTTTAACATTTTTTTTTCACATAAAAAATAAAAAAAAATTCTTTCAATTTTCTAATAAAAATTGTCAAGTCCTTAATAAAAATTTTATAGTTCATTTTTCATTGCAAAAAAGAGTCTCATAAAAATCCCACAAGTACCAATAAAACCATTGATCTATCCACTCTTATTTTACTATTATACTACTGAATTAATTGTTCCACGTGTTAATATTTATCTTCGAACACCTGGGTGTTTCCAATTGAGGGTTGAATCAAACATTTCCGCCTTTCTCTCAACCAAAAAAATAAAGAGGAGAAAAAATTTAAAGGAATTATTTCATAATTCCCATTCTTTTATGGTATTTATCTTTGAATATCCTGAGAGACCCGAAAGGTTACTCACTCCTGGATTGGTTCACTGGCTTTAGACACACAAACTCACAATTTCATACAATTCCATATACGATTTCTTGCATTTACTTTTTAGTTACTTTTATGTAGGAATTGTTAAAAAAAAATGATTTTTTTTTAAATTTAAATTCTACTTCTATTCGAATGAATTTGAATTTATTTTTTTTCGGAGTGAAGGTCTTTTTGGAAAAATCTGAAAAAATTAGACAGAAAGTAAGGAATATTGCAGAATCTTCTCAAATTTTTTCAGATTTTTTTGAAAAAGTCTTCATCTAGGAAAAAAATTCTGATTCAGAAGATAATTAGTGGAAATGAATAAGTGGATTTTTTTTCTCCAATAGTTTTTTAAAGATATCTCGGAAAGTAAGGGAGATAGAGCGATTTTGTAGGGATCCTATTTTGTAGAGAATTTCAAGAGCTACAAAATGTACAATTGCTCTATCTCGCTTAATTCCCGAGATCCTTTCAGAAAACGATCGAAAAATCGATTTTCGCCTTTTATCACCACACTCGTGAATTTTTGCACTCATTTTCATTGAATATCTCGGAAACTGAGCGTAATAGCCGAATTTCCATAGAAACCTTTTTTGTAGCTCTCGAAATTCTCTACAATAAAGGGTTTGACCAAAATCACCCTATCTCGCTCACTTTCCGAGATCCTTTTCGAAAGCTGAATAATAAGCAAATTTTCAAAAAACTCCACTTTTTTAAAAGTTCTTCAAAAAATAGGAAGAAAATACTTTTTTACCGCACAGGTCTTCCCCACAATTTTCAGTACACTGAACTCTTCTCCATGAACTCCCACGAAGCTTCTTAATCTTCATTTTTTCCTTTTTTGTGTCCTCCAACAGCTCCCGACTTTATTAGAATTCTTCGTCAACCGCCAAACAAAGTGAACAAAGAACTTAGAAGAATCCTTTCATACATTAGGCGTTCGTGCCTGGACTAAGTGAAGACTTTAACCCCATGGATTATCACAAACGAGCACAGCTCATCATGATTCCAACATAACATTCTTCATGGCCCCCTGCACTTTTTCATTGTGGAAAAATTCTTCCTGACAAAAAAAAAAGAAAAGAAAAAAAAATAAGGAAAAAATGAAGAGAAATGGACCTTTCGAAGCAACATGATTCAGGATTTTTTTTCTGTAGGAAAGACTCGATGAAAAAATTTGAAAAAAATTGACAAGATTCTTAGAAATGTGTACATTGTTGTTGAATTTTTTCGAATTTTTTGAAAAGCTCCTTCATTTAAAAAAAAAATCCCAAATCATTGAGAAAAAAAAATTCTTTTGGCAAGTAAATTTTCTTGTAACAAATTCTTTCTGCACAATTCTTATATATAGATATAAAAATCATGAATAAAAATGTATCTATAGATATAAATATATATTTTCATATATAATATATTATATATTAAATATTTATATTTATATATCATGTAAATATATATTTAATGTATCAATTATAAGAAAATATTATTAATTTTCTATTTTTTCTATATCTATATATATCGAAATGTTCTGGAGTGGAATAAACTTTCTTGCAACGAACATTTTTTTTTGTGTACAAAAAAATAATTCAGGCATAATTGCTCTATCTCTCTTATTTTCCAAGATATCTCTAAAAAATAACTGCAGGCCCATTTTGCCCGGTTTTCCTGCGATGCTTGAGTTAATAAAAATTTTTTACCTGGAGTCAAGGAAAAATGCCTATTACTATTGTCCTTTTGCACGTGAGAGTTCATTAAAATCCACTTCAACTGAATACTGCACATTGACAATTAGTGGGCGGCCCAATTAGTCGAATTATGGATTTCTAAATGGACAATTTAAGCATTATGACGTCAAGTTAAAATGTACATTCTTTATTTGGTTGAGCAATTTTTACCTGCGCTAATGAGCTCGTTAAAAGGACTTTATTTTTTATAATTACTTTGACATTTTTTAAAAAAGGAAAAGAAGGGGAATGAAAAGGGAAAATGATTGAAACATTTCGTCTGAAGAAAATTCAAAGAAAATTCTTTATCAGAAAATTTTTGGAGCAATTTTTTCGAAATAAATAAATATGTCGGAAACTAAGCGAGATAGAGCGATTTTGCTTGAGTCTCTTTTTTTAGAGAATTGAAAGCTATCAAAAAAGGGATTTGAGTAAAACTGCCCTATCTCACTTAGTTTCCGAGTTATTCGGAAAAAATTACAAAAAAAGAGTCTTTTATCAGTAAATTTTGTCAATTTTTTTGAGTTAATAACTTTGAAAATAAGCGAGATAGGGCGATATTGCCTGAAATCTCTTCTGCAAACAATTCCAAGATTCACAAAACAAAAGAATGAAAGTAAAATCGCCCTATCTCGCTTATTTTCCAGAATATTCTCAAAAAATTACAAAAAAAAAAAACTATTTTTTTTTTTAATTTTTCTCTACTGAATTTCGAAATCCTTTTTCGTGAATATCTCAGAAATTAAGAGAGATAGAGCGATTTTTTCTGAATCATTTTTTCTAGAGAACTCGAGGATCTTTAAAAAAAGATTTGGGAAAAATCGCCCTATCTCGCTTAGTTTCCGAGGTATTCACAAAAATTATTAAAAAAAATGTTAATGTAAAAGTCACTATTGTAATTTTCAAATCAATCATTCTGTAATACCGTATTATTATTATTATTATTATGAATATTGATGGTAATGTTGCAATTTGAAAATATAAGAAAATATTGAATATTAAAAATTATACAATCAAATACCTGAAATTTTCGTGAGAAAACAAAATAGAATAAAAATAATGTTCAATGAGATGATTAATTAATGAGAAAATGTTGCAAGTACGTAATTCTAAAATTTAATAAACATGCAGGGGAGAGTGGGGCAAAATGGATCTAGAAGATGAGATGACTCGAGTTTTTTTTAAAAAGCAGCGGTTGCTCCAAAAAATCTGAAAAAATTTACAAACAATATAGATATGTTGGAGGATTTTCTCAAATTTTTTCAGATTTTTTCATCGAGTCCTTCATTCCGAAAAAAATTCCTTAATCATGTTGTTATGAAGGTCCATTTTGCCCCACTCTCTCCTATGCATTAGCTCCGATGGGCTTATTAGCCTGGAGTTTTTTAAATTTGAAGAATTGAAGAATAGAAAAAAAAAATTCTTATAAAAAAAGGACAAATTGATCTTTTTTATTCTTTTTTTTTTACGAATATCGCGGAAAATAAGCGAGATAGGACGATTTCACCTCCAATCCTTTATTGCAGCTCTCAGAATTCTCTCAAAAAACAATCCTAGGGCCAAAAGGGCGTATCTCCATCATTTCCTGAAATATTTTTAAAAACGACTTTTTAAAAATCAAAAAGATCACTAAAAATTGAAAAATACCTGAAAATTCGAAAATTACCTGAAAATTTGGAAAATACCTTTTCAAAACATAAGCACAAGTGTTTTGAACATTATTCGTCACTCATCTATTGTCACCGAAGACTCAAAAGAACTCCATGACTCATTCCTCTTTCTCAGAAATAATCCTCCAATTCTGAGAGCCGAGTCCCATCTTCCACAAAAGAGGAATTACTCTCGAACAATAAATCCGTCAATTTCGAAAGTTTCGGATGAGTCAATTGAACCGAAGAAAATCTCACCTGAAGAGGAAAAATTATTAATTCTTTAATTGATAACGCAGTGAATAAATAAAACTGATTTAATTTTTTTTTTCATTCCAATTTTTCTATTTGTAAAAATTATTTAATCGTTTTTTCAAAGTATCTCGGAGACTAAGTGACATAGAGCACTTTTGTCTGGAACTTCTAGTACAGAATTTCAAGAGCTACAAAAGAGGTTTCCTGACATTTTTCGATAAATCCACTCGCTCCAAAGATATTTACAAAAAAATAAAAATGATGAAAAAAAGTCGAATTGGTATTATTAAAAATTATTTTGAGAATATCTTCACAACGAAAGAATTTAACGAAAAATGTGAGGAAACCTTTTTTGTGGCTCTTAAAATTCCCTACAAAACATTCTTCGAACAAAAAAGACGTATCTCCATTAATTTCCGAGATATTCATCAAAAACGATTGACAAAATAAAAAAAAATGTTAAAAAATTAAAAAATCAATTTTTCCAATCATTTTTCAAAACGATCTCGGAAACTAAGCAAGATAGAGCGATTCTGCTCCAATTCTTTTTTGTAGCTCTTGAAATTTTCTACAAAAAAGGATTCGAGTAAGAAGGCCCTATCTCCATTAGTTTTCGAGATAACTCAATCAAAACGAAAAAAATCTCCGAAAAAGAACGAAAAACATTTTTTTTTCTTTTCTTTCATTAATTGATAACGTTTATCCGCAATTAAACTCAGGATTGACACAATGAGTACAGTGATATAAAGGAACAGGTGGCAACGAACCCATAATAGCAGTTCATTTGCACTACGCAAAAAGAAAATCAAACTTCTGCAATAGGAAATAAAAAGAGGAAAAAAAAGAAAGAAAAAAAGGAGAAAAAAAAGCTAAACTTTTTCAACGAAACAAAGAGAATCTGCACATGTGTTTCACGAACTAGGGAATCCCCTCGTATTTTGCGACTGAAAATAGATGTTACCAGTCACGTGGAAGTGCTTTGAAACTTCAGAGGGTCCTCAACCCTTCAGAGCCATCTGAAAAAAAAAAAGAATAAAAAATTAGGAGAATTCATGGTTTTTTTCTGTAAATTGGATAAAATAATGGTTTTCTCTTCAATTTTTTTTAAATAAAATTTATAAAAATGATATTTGCAAGTTTGCATGATTTATTGCAAATAATAGAATTTTTTGCATTAATAATTTTTTTTTTTAATAAACTTTTATAGAAAAAAGAATAAAGAGAACTAATAATTTTTTTGTTAATATAGCGAAAATGATGGTTTTTTCATTGAGTATTTTTTTTACATGTTTTTAGAAACAATATTTGCAAGTTTGCATGATTTATTGATTATAAACAATAATAATAGAATTTTTTTCTGGTATTCATAATTTTTTTTGCAATTTTTATAGAAAAGAAAAAAAATAAAGAGAACTAATCATTTTTTCTTGTGAATTTGGTAAAAAATAATAGTTTTCTCAACTATTTTTTTTAAATTTTTGTAAAAATAATATTTGCAAATTTGCATGATTTATTGATTATGAAAAATAATAATAGAATTTTTTTTTCGTATTAATAAAATTATTTGCAATTTAAAAAATAAAAAAAAAACATTTAAAAAAATGGATTTTTCTGTTTGCTGGATGAAATTTTAAGGAATAATGATAGCAATTTTAGTTGGTGATAAGGAGAATTATTGCGAAGTAATCATTTTCATTAATCGATATATATAGACATCTCAAAGTGATCACATTCGCAAATTCTTCGACGTTGAATTGATGATTAAGAAAAATTATGAGCTAATTGTTATTCTCCGGAAGTTAATAACAAAGTGGAATTGGGATTTGATGAATGAAATGCTAGAATATTTTGAGAATTCAAATGTTCTTGAAATTTATTGAATTTAGGAAAATTCCGAAATTATTTCTTTATTTTTTTTTAGATAATTTAATTTTTTTGCGGAAAAAATATCTAGGAATTTTTTTTTCGCGTTCAGTGTTCTATAGATATTCATGAGAATATCTGAAATAATTTGGGAATCAGCGAATAAGTGCTGGAAATTTATGGAAATACATTTTTTGTAAATATAATTAGATAGAAAAAAGGGGAACTGAAAAATTCTCGATTTTTTTATATTATTTTTTTGAAATTATCTCGGAAACTCAATGAGATAGCACAATTTTTGAAGAAATCTTTTTTGTAGCTCTTGAAATTTCCTTAAAAAAAAGTATCACACCAAAATCGCTCTATCTCGTTTACTTTCCAAGATATTTTTTACAAATAATTAACAAAAACTCGAATTTATGAGTAAATCACAAGAATTCGATTTTTCCTCTTCATTTTTTGAAGATTATCTCGGAAACTAAACGAGATAGGAAAATTTTACAGAAAACCTTTTTTGTACCTCTCGAAATTCTCCACAAAAAAGTATCCTACCAAAATCGCCCTATCTCGCTTCGCCTCCACGATATTCCCCAAAAAACGGCTCAAAACAAAAAATCTCCTGCAATTCTCTTAAAAAAAAAAAAAAAAAAAAAAAACAATAAAACCCAATTAAATTCAATCAGAAAAAAAAGAAAAAAAAATATTTTCCAACAATCTCTTAATTTTCCAATCCAAAGAAAAAAATTGAAAAAAAAATCCACTTCCCTGAACTTCTCGTTAACTCGAATTTCTCTTGAAAATTTACTAGAATTCCCGTAGCTTCCGCGAAGACCTCCCCCCCCTACTCCCCCCCCCCCCCCCCGACCGCCAATCAAGATGGCCATGACGTCATCGTGCGACACAAGCGAGAACTCGTTAGAACGTGTATGTGCGTGCACGTTAACAGTCTTTCAAGTATTCTTGTAAAAACTAACAAAAGAGTCGACATAACCGAAGTGTCACGAAGCCGAAATTCACATGATGGGGGTACAAGAGCCGAAGAAAGCCGAAGAAAGCCGATGTCAAGTCTTTTGCTAGGAGGAAATTACCTGAAAACGAGACGCGCGCGCCACTCGTACCATTGGCCTTTTCGTATTCTCCCCCCCCCCCCCCCTCGAGTGGTGGGGAGTGTTGAAAGAGCCAGAGAGAGACAGACGTGAATCGACACGTCCGAAGTGTATATAGTTTCACAAGTCACGTTAGGACTTCAGTCAACAGAGCGATCGACACACGAGTTTAACTGTCGGAACGTTCGAGAGTGTTTATTATTATTTTTTTTTTCTTTAATAAAGAGAAGAGAGACAATTTTTTTTTCTTCAATAAAGAGAAAGACATTTTTTTTTTTCTTCTAAATTCTTAAGTGCCTTTTTTGTGTGTGTGTGCACGAATGGATTCAACATATATGGAGACTCTTTATGATAGCTCGGAAGTGCCAATGTCTCAACGTGTACCCAATACCGGTATTTACGACGTTATGATTGATGATCATGGGTATTACACGCTCTATCCAAATTCAATGAGTGATCCATGGCAATACAACAAAGACGATAATGTTATGGTATGATGATTTTTTTTTTTTATATGAGAATTAAATTTTTTGGAGTACAATTTTTTGATAACACTGAAAATAGCAGATATTGGATAATTTTTTAAAATTTTTTTCGTCTTTAAAAAAAAATGAAATTAATTATCAATAAATTAATTCAATTTAAAATAATTAAACTTTTTTTTTTTTTTGAAATAAATCATCAAAGAAAAATTGAAATATGCATATTTAGCAAATTCAAATAACTACAAATACGAATTTTTCTGAATATTTTTTTGAAAATAATTTATTTGTTTAAAAAAATTGGCAAATTTTTGCTAATTTTATGGTCTTGTAGATATACGTCGAAAGGGAATTTAAAAGTATTTAATTGATAAAAAAAAAAAAATTTATGATTTGATTTTATTTTGGCAGTTTTTTTGTTATTATCTTGGAAACTAAGCGAGATAGAGCGTTTTTGTTATAATGCTTTTTTTCGTAGCTCTTGGAATTTTTTACAACAGGTGTTTAGGTAATATAGGGCGTATCTCCATTATTTACAGAAATATTAAAAAAAAAAGTGATATTTAAAAAAAAAAAGTGGCAAAGTTTGATTATTTTTTCAGAAAAATTTAGGGTCTTGAATTTTTTGTTAAAATTCAATTATCGACTTTTTTTTGTTATTTTTTGACGATACTAAAAATAGATATCTGACGATTTACATATATATTTTTTTAATCAATTATTTTCAGAAAAAAATGAAAATTATGTGCTTGTAGGAAAAATTCAAAAAACTACAAGCGCAATATTTTTGAAAATATTTTTTAAAAAATGAAAAATGAATTCGTTGTTTAGAAAAATTTTAAAATTGTCACGTGTGTGATAGTTTTATTATTATTATTATTTTTTTTTTTGGGAGAATTCTTGAATGGTAGTTTTGGCGAATGTTTAGGCGAGAAGAAGGGTCACTTCTCAAGGCCAAACAAAGTGCGATTGTGTTTATTTTATTTGGGAATGATAAACACAGAGAGCTCTCAAACGAATTTGATGAAGTGAAATGAGCCTTGAAAATAGACATCTGACAATTTTAATTTAATTTTTTGTCATTTCTTCGACAGTTAAACAATTTTTTTATCAAAAAAATTAATGAAAACATGCATATGTAAGAAATTTAATAATCTATGAGTGCAAATTTTTCAAATATTCAAAAAATAATAATTTATTTTGCTGCTTCAGAAGCAAAGAAGCGCAAATACTATGTTTATATATAGCACTTACGCCTCTTTGTTTCTAAGGTTACGATATGTTTCAAACTAATTCTCTCTAAATTTTTCGATTTCTGGTAATTTCATTGTCATGAATAGAGTGGAAGGGAATTAGGGGAACTCTTTAATTGTTGAGTTATCATTATTATTATTTTTATTATTATTTATTTGTGAGTGGAGAATTATTGTTTTTGTTTTTTCTCTATTTTTTTTTTTTCATTGGAAAATTCTGGGGCGAAAAGGCAATTGTCATTGTCATTGAAATTTAAATGATTTCCGTGTGTAAAGAGCTCGAGAATTAATTGTTTCAATTTTTCGAGAGAGAGAAAAAAGACAGAGGAATAAAGAGAGAACTGTTAAAAACTGTTTATTTTTTGAGAATTTTTTTTTGGGTTTTAATGGATTAATTTTTTTTCTTGAAAATATCTCGGAATGTAAGGGAGATAGAGCGGTTTTACCGGAAATCGGGTTTCTAAAGAATTTCAAGAGCTACAAAAAAGAATTAGGGTGAAATCGCTCTATCTCCCTTAGTTTCCGAGATATTCGCGAAAAAACGATTATCACGAAAATCAAATTTTTGAAAAAAACAAAAATTCAATTTTTCCTATTCATTTGTCGAAAGATCCCTTGGAAACTAAACGAGGTAGGTGAATTTTCGTGGACACCATTTCTCTTGAAAATTTCAAGAGTCAAAAAAAAGGATTCTCGCAAAATCATCGCATCTCGCTTAATATCCGAGATATCCTCAAAAAACTAAAAAAATAGACTCCTAAAAATTCATAAAATCCTCTAAAATGTTTCTATTATTCTCATGAAAACGAATTCCTATATATATAATATGATACATATACCATAAAATAATATATATATATTATATTATACATATATCGATTTGAATTCTCAATAATTATTACGGCGTAAAATTGTCAACAGTTCCACGAATGTCTCGTTTGCCTTTATTGCATAATAATTCTCGAAATTTATTCCCCTGAATCTCTCCCCTCCTCCTCTTCACCCCCTCTTTTTTCCCGAGATACTGCATTAATTCAATTGTGTCTGCAACACCTCATCACGATCTGTAACTAAAAAAAACTGCGAAAACGTGTAAAAAAAGACAGAATATGAAAATAAATGTCTCGAAGATGTTCGATGGCGCCAGTATTCGATACAACTTGTAAAACTGATGGAAAGCCTCGAAATCTGACAGGAAACGAGGAGTTAATGCTCGTTAACCCGTCCAATTAGTGAGTTTAGTTAGAATGAGGCAGGGTTAAATTTTGTCGGGAGATGGCATACAATGGGTCATAAGCCAAGAGGTGCCATTATATCCGTAGTAAACTCCTCCATGACTTCAACATTTCTTGTTACTTTCTTCATTTTTTTCTTAATTTTTTTTTTCAATTAAATTTTCTTTTTTTTTTTTTTTAATTTTCATTTTTTTAGGTCAACTGATAATGTTTGGCTGAAATTGGAGAAAGTTATGGAGAATTTATGGGATTAGATGGATTTTTCTCTTGTTATAATGGGGGAATGACTGAGAGAATTCTTTAAATGAGAAAATTAAGGTGTAGTAAGGTCACACTACCAATAGATGGACGGTTCCTATTATCGAAGATTTTCATAAATAAATGAATGATTCTTATACATTTCACGTCAATTCCTGATTATTACATTCATATAGATTTATAAACTATTTATTTCATACCGATTGATCAAAATTTAAAATCATACCACTGCAAATATACAACTGTCCATCTACTGGAGGTTCACGTTATTTTCCAGTTTTTCCTTGATTTTCTATAATTATTTCGAAATTATTCAAATTTAATTGATTTTTAGACAAGTCATTGTATATTCTTCTGTACATCATTCTTTTCTGCAACTTTTTAACGTGATTTGCCTATTTTATATGAATTAATAAAGTCTAATATTTCCTTAATCGTCCATCTATTGGTCATGTTACCCTACAGACGCCCACTATGGTTTTATCCCGAAAATGAGGTCCCCGGGAAAACTTAACATTTTTAGACTAATTTGGGGTCGAAGATTACGAATCTCTTGGTTATTTTTCTCTCCGAATGGGCCTTCGTATTGTTATCAACAATTTAATTGTTAATATCGTTATAACGCTTTAATTATAATACTTAGAGAAAAATTGTTTGAACAAAATTTGTTCATTTTTTTGGAATGAAGAAAAAATCTCTCTTGACTTTTTTCGATATCTCAATTTTCAACAGAGTTATGTCCTAATAACTTCTCGACAAACGGGATAGGGAAAGAACATGTGGGGCGAGAGTTATTACTGCTCTGTAGGCTTCTACCGCGTTATGTTCTGATTGCCGTAACTTCCTTAATAATGAAGATATCAGAAAAACTCAAGAAACATTTTTTCTTCATTTTAAGGAGACAAACAACTTTTGTTCGAACAATTTTTCTCTAAGTGTTGTAATTGAAGCGTTATAACGATATTAACAATTAAATTGTTTATAACCATATGAAGGCCCACTCGGAGAAAAAGAAAACTAAGGGATTCGTAATCTATGACCCCTAATTAGTCTAAAAAAGTCAAGTTTTCTTGGAGACCTCATTTTCGGGATAAAACCATAGTGAGCGCATGGACTGGTACACTGAGAAAAAAATAATAGTAAAAACAATCAAATATTGATGTCATTGGTCCTTAGAAAATATTTTGTTGAATTAATTGAGAAGAGTCGTTGAATTTACTGAATTTAGTCAATTTAACAATTTAATCTGTTTGAATTAATTAAATTCAACTAGTTCATTTATTTAAATTAACTAAAGTCAGTAAATTCAACCATTTCTTGAATTATTACAAAAAAATATTTGCTAAGGACCATTTGCCACAATATTTGATTGTTTTTACCCCTATTTTTTTTCTTAGTGTAGCAAAAATCTTGGATGCATAAGACGCAATTTTGATCGTTAATTACTTTAAAACCGTGTACATGAAAATTTAGGAAATAATTGTACGTAATGAGCATAACATTGAGAACGTCCTGTATGAATTTCACAGCAATGTCCTATAAATAAGATAAGCCCCCAAATTCCTTAAGAAATTAAATGAGTATTTTTTGGTCATTTTTTTAAAGAATATCACTTGTTTTTTGAGAATATCCCGAGAAATAAGGGAGATAGGGTGGTTTTGCCCAAATCTCAGTTTAAAGAGAATTTTAAGAGCTGTAAAAAAGGTCTCTACGAAAATTGCGCTATCTCGATTACTTTCCGAGATATTTGAAAAAAACTAATAGGAAAAATTTATTTTTTCAAATAAATTTTGAACATCGAGTTTTTTGTCGATCATTTTTGATGAGAAAAATCTTATAAAGTCAGAAAAATAGGGTAATTTTTCTTCAATTCATTTTTGTAGCTCTTGAAATTCTCTACAGAATAGGATTTTCTACAAAACGCTTATTTTCCGGAATATTGAAGAAAAAAACAAACAGTAAAAAAATTTAATTATTCTGTTTTCACATTTTACTTCTGAATTTTCCATGGAAGAAAAAAAGAAAATACGTATCATTTTTTTGATTTAATCTCTTTAGTATCCTCAGAAAGCTCTAATCGAAACGGATTAACGATAATGGGTCAGTGGTGGGGACACGCGAGTTCCCAGAAAAACACTTTCCCACAGTTCCAACGTAACCTTGTACAGAATCTCAACTGTAATAATCAGAAATTAATTCATAAAATTATGTATTTTTCTTAATTACTCAATTTGTCATAATTCTCATTATATTCTCTATTTTTTCCTTTTTTTAAATCACGATTAATCATAAATTATCGAAAAATTAATTTCAGAAACAAATTTTTCTCAATCTTTTGTCACTCATTTTTTCGAAAATATCTCGGAAAATAAGTGAGATAGTGCTCTATCCATTTTGTTCTAATCCTCTCTTTGTAGAAAATTTCGAGAGCTACAAAAAAGGTTTCTTGAAAATTTTTTATAAACCTACTGATTTCATAGATATTTTCAATAATGTGAAGTAGTGAAGTAAAAATTGAAAAGTTCCCTGAAAATGTATTTCGAAAATATCTTTCAAATATTTCGGAAACTAATGGAGATACGCTTTTTTTGCCTCAGAAACGTTTTGTATAGAATTTCAAGTGCTACGAAAAAGGATTCAATCAAAATCGCCCTATCTCGCTTAGTTTCCGAGATATTCTCAAAAAACATAGAAAAATAAGTCCAAAATTCACAAAATCTCCCAAGAAAGGGTAAAAAAATGGATCTTAACTTCCGCATTTCTTAAAAAAAATCCCCCCTCCCTTCTCCTCACTCTCCCTTCTTTTAATGCGGATGACACACGCTTATCTCGCGTGTGTTTCGATTGCCACGTCATTTTTTTTTTGTCGCACTTCCAAGAAATCAACAGACTGCAGAAGTATTACATCGTCGCCTTAGAAACAAAGGGGCGTAAGTACTATGCTCATATATATATATATGTATGCACTTACGTCCCTTTAAACATAGCATTTACAACGCTCCCCCCCCCCCCTTTCTCCCCAAAAAATAGCACTTTCATCTCAATTTTTTGGATTTTTTTAAAGAAATAATGTTTTTTTTTAGGAACAAAGCGGCGTAAGTGCTATATTTATCCATATGCACTTACGCCCCTTTGTTTCTGAGGTGACAAACACGTTTTAAGTGAATTGAGAGACAAAAAACAAGTGTCTTCACTTGCTGCTTGAGGCGCCAGTTTTATTTTCGAGTCGATTACCTCAGAATTCTCCGCGGAATATGACTCATCGCTTCAATTTATGAATGAAATGAAAAATCCTACGATTTCATACTACTCTTGTGTGTATATATATATATATTTATATTTAATGTTAACTTTGAAATGCGTGTAAACTGCGGAAGTAACGATTAGGCATTACTCATTGCTTTCGTGGAAATGAGAAAAACATTTGTTAATAAATTTTTTTTCAGTTTTTTTTTTTTTTTCAAGTTTTTGCCTTCTTTTTTACTAAACAATTAGTGCTTTGAATTAATCAGTGTTATTCATCACGTGGAATTACAAATCGCATGTGAAATGTGATGTTTATTACATAAAATCGGGGATTTTTTTTTTTTTTATTTTAATTTACAAAGAAACAGGAAAGTTTCAGTGACGTCAATTATTATGACCTCGAAATCTCACAAAGTTGGAGGTTTACGAGGAATTCTGTGGAACGTTTTATCGACTTTCTTTCCATCCGTTTTTTTTGCCTTTATTCTCTTTTTTTTTCTTTGATAGTCCTGAGAATTTGACGTCATTGACTTTCCCCAGAGTTGAACGGAACTTTGATATTCTGCGGAATTGAATTTTTTTTTTTGGAAATTATGCAATCAATTTGAAAAGAGGAAAAAATTATTTTTTTTTAATAAAAATTTTTTTTATAATTTTTTTTTGGAGCAAAGGAGTTTTCCAAAATTTTTGAAAAAATTCAGTGGGAATGGAGATACTCTGGACCACTTTGTGGAATTTTTTGAGAATTTTTTGTGAAGTCTTTCACCTCCAGAAAAATCACTTTTTCCTCCTTTACTTTTTTTGATAAATATTTTTAATTTTTTTTTTTTTTTTGGGAGTAAAGGTCTTTACTGCAATTTGGAAAAATCTACAAGAGTACTGATATTTTGGAGCTCTCTCACAATTTTTCAGAAAAATTTCAGTTGAGTTCTTTTCTCCTTAAAAGAAACTTTTTTTTACATTTTTTCATGAATATTTTTGGAATAATTTTTTTTTTTGGAGTAGAGACGTCTCCTAAATTATCTAAGAAAAATCTATAAGAATGGAGATACTCTGAAGCAATTTCCCAAATTTTTTCAAAAATTTTTGACCAATCCTTCATTCCTGAAGAAATCATTTTTTCTTGCTTCACATTTTTTGATGAATATTTTTTAAATTTCTTTTTTTGGAGTAAGGAGATTTTCAAAATTTTTAAAAAAAATTTGCAGACAAAATATAGATAATCTGGACCACTTCCCTATATTTTTTCAATTCCTCTCTCAAAGTCCTTCACTCCAAAACTTTTTTTTTTCATTTCTTGACAAATTTCTTTGGAATCATTTTTTCTTGAACAAAAAAGTTTTCAAAAAAATTTCAAAAAATTCTACAAAAACGTCTATATTCTGGACCGGCCTCCCAAATTTTTTCAGAATTTTTCACAGAGTTCTTGACTCCTAAAAAAATCACTTATTCCCTATTTTTTGACAAATTTTTCAAAATAATTTTTTTTAAACAAACCATTTATCAAGGAAATTTCTCCAGAAATGTTTGTACTCTGGACCACCCTCCCAAATTTCTTCAGAATTTTTCATTCAGTCCTTTACTCCAAAAAAAATTGTGGTCTGACCTCATGGGTCTCACCTCATTTTTTTGATAATTTCCATGACAAAAGAAGAGTTTGATAGATTTCACGCTTGGGATGAAAAAGAATGCCCATATATCTTCCTCCCCCCCTCCCCCCCCCCCCCTCTTTCTCTTTCTCTTTCTCCACGAAGACGTCCTTTGGGGTATTAAAAAAAACCGTGACAAAGGATATTAAAAGGAGAATGTGAAAAATTCCGTATTGACGAAGAGGAGAAGAGATACTGTTCTCTTGACGCACGTGCGTCTGTATCCACTGCAGGTCTTGTCATATATAGGTAGAACGTTGTGCATTCTTCGAGGTGAGGATAGAGTGCAGCATCGGAAATGCCTTCAAGATTGCGTCATTGCCCAAGGAATTTTAAATAATTCCTCGAACAAAATATTCAAGCACTGACAATTATTCACAAATTCATTAAAAAAAAACTGTAGTATTAAAATATCATATAACATAACATTATACATGCCAATGTCTATATATAGACAGTAATATATATATATATGCTGTACTCTTAAAAAAAAATTTCATATTTCATGCACTTCTGAATAAATCCTAAAAGGGTTTGGATGAATTGGTAAAAAAAAAAATCGAATTTTTTATTTAAAATTTTTTTTTTGCATTTTCTTGAAATATTTCGGAAACTAATGGAGATAGGCCTTTTTTGTCCTAAGATCGTTTTTCTAGATAGTTTCAAGAGGTACAAAATGAGATGAGGGTGAAATCGCTTTATCTTGCTTATTTTCCGAAATTTGCAGATAGGGCAATTTCGCAAGAACTTTTCTATTGTAGCTCTTGAAATTTTTTAGAAAATTATGTTAGGGCAAGAAGGACATATCTTCATTAGTTTGCGAGATTTTATCAATAAAGGAGAGACGAATATTCTTCTTGTTTTTTTTTTTAATATCTTGGAAACTAAACGAGATAGAGCAATTGTAGACGAATCCTTTTCAGGGCAAAAATGTCGTTTTTCCATAATTTTTCGAGATATTCTTTAAAAAAAAAAAATAATTCTTCTCTCATTCGTTTTCCCAAATATCTCGGAAACTAAACGAGATAGTGCAATTTTGCAAGAATCCTTTTCTGTAGCTCTTGAAATTCTCTACAAAACCACTCTCGGGCAAAAAGGACGTATCTCCATTAGTCTCCGAGATACTCTTAAAAAAATAAAAATAGTATAAATTCTTCTAATTCCACCTCTTCACTGGACTCTAAAAAAAAAAAAAAAAATAGTGAGAAGGTCGACCGTGCCTCTGACATGGAACGGATGATGAAAATGAAAGCCTCACGAGTGTGTTTTACCAGGAATTACCTTACAACAGAATAAATAAAATTTCTCAGAAATATCGATAATTCTCGATCCTTAAAAAGAAAAAAAAAACATATTTATCCAAAGAGCAGTGAAAAAAATATATTTGTCAACCCTAAAAAAAAAAATTCTCAACCCCTTTCCTTCGACTCAATAAATAAACTCCTTATCACCCTTCCCCCTCCCCTCTCATATAAAAAAAACGCCGTATATCACTTCCACACTCTCACCCACCCTCCAATAAAATACTCTCCCCCCCCCCCCCTCCTCCAAAAATAAAAAAAATTTCTCTATTTTTTTTCATAAAAATATAAAAAAAAAAAAACGAAATAAAAACGCACGTCGAAACGCTCGGGGACTCCCCTGAAGTGGCGATTGTACAGTAGCCGAACTAACCCGAGCATATCCGAGCGCCTAACTCGGGCCATGTGGTGATAGCACGATGACAGAAACGAACCCGAACTCTGTCAGTGTCATTCTGGACTCCGTAACGTGAAGTCGTGTGTTGAAACTGCGACTCAGTGTGTTTTTTTTTCCTTTTTTTTCCTCTCGGCCGTTAATTCTTTCATTCTTCAACTGTGTGTGAATCTTCTGTGTGTGTTGTGTTTTTTTTCTTCTTGTTGTTTTTTTTCTCTACTGCGAGTAGAAGAGAGACGTCATCGATTTTACCATTAAGGTCGTGCGTGATTGAATCTCAATTCCTCGTGTGTCTGAAGAGGAAAATAAAGATTGCGATGTGATTTATTGAAGATTGTGAAAATCTTGGAATAATCGTGGAATTTTTTTGGTGTTTTGGAGTGCTTGTTCATTTTGGTGAGTTTTTGCTGCCAAAAAAAAAAAAAAAAATGTGATTCTTATTCTGCAGATCATTTTATCCCTCTCGCATAAATTTATTTACTCGATTCGACGAATTTTGCAGCGGAAAAAGAGAATGGAATTTTCTCAAGTCGCACTGACAACGAAAAAAAATTGTTCACATTTATCTGGTATTTCCATGAAAACTCATTAAATTTTCCCGCGCTGGAAGATAATTTACGTGGTTGTGTGAGTATATTTATGTGTGTTTTTTTTGTGAATAAATATTCAGAAGCAATTCATTTCTCTCGTGTATCAACTCGGTTTTTTGGGAATTGTTTTTCTCTCCACTTCTCATTTTTTTTTTTTCTTTTTTTGTATTAAATGTGAATTGTCCTTGGTCCTCGCCCACTGCAGAGTTAAGCGCCCCCGTGATCTTGAACTGACATTTTCGTGTGATTCTCTCTCTCTCCCTCTTTCACTCTTTCTCTACTGTTTCACTATTTTTTTTTTTTTTTTCTTTCATTCTTTTGTACAAATTCGGGGAATCCACGAAACATTCGGCAATTTTTTTATTTATTTTTAATTCTTTTTTTTCTTAAGTAAAATTAAATGTTACAAAGTATTTTTTTTTCTTTTAAAAAAACAAAAAAACTTTTTTTTTTCAACAAAAAAGGTTTTTCTTTGAAATAACAAAAGCCAAGTTTTTCTTTTAAAAGAAAAAGGCAGAGAATTTTTTTTTCAAAAGAGAAAAAAAATTGGATTTTTTTTTTTTTTCTAAAAATTTGGGGAAAAATCTAAATTTATACGATTTTTCTTTATCTTCGAGATAAAGAGAATTCTTCACAAATACAAAGATTTTTTTTTTTTTTTTTTTTTTTTGTTTACTTAATCTAAAAAAAAAGTCATTTGAACTGTGTTTGAGGACATTCCTTTGTTTGCACGACTATTTTGAAAGAGCCGAAGGATTTTTCTGTTCGTACTTGGGGTCATTGGACGTATTATATTTGAGAAAACGATAGCGTTTTCCTTTGTTCTTAGCATATTACAGTGGAATAATGAAAATAAAGAGAGTAAAAAAAAAGAGACCAATGCTTAGCAGCACAGTTGCATTGAGTCGGATCATTTCTTTGGGATTTAGGTATTATTCCAGATTATAGAGATATGATCATTTTGAAATGGGGAAAAGAGAATTCAATAGCGAAGAGGTAAAACGAGATAAGTCTACTTACTTTTCATTTATTTTTTTGGGAGTATTCTAGAAAATAAATGAGATAAGGCAATTTTGCTCTGCGCCTCTTTTTTTTGATTATTGAAATTCTCCAATAAAAAAAGATGGGTGATATCGCCTTATCTCACTTAGTTTCCGAGATATTTCTTTCAAAATCATCACAAAAATAGGTTGATTTATCCTGTTCTATCTCTTCACTACTGAATTGAGTAGTGGAAAATGTGGAATGGACCTTCCATCAACCAAAGTCTTGAAAAGGAAAGTACTAATTAAAAAACTCTAGACACAAAGTAAATATATTGAATCACTAAATGTAATTGCAACCTATAAGATGAGAAACAAAAAAAACGGTGGTATATAATAAACGTATAATGTATTATATTTATATGATGAATAGACCCGGATAAGGGTTTCGGAGCGTTTTATAGAGGAAAGAAAAAAGATGAGTACATTTTTTTTTTCGAGTTGATTTTTCGATTTGATGGTTTTTTTGAAAATATCTCGGGAACTGAGGGAGATGGGGTGATTTAGTTGAAAGGACGTATCTCGCTTATTTTCCGAGATATTTGAGAAAAAAGAGTGAATTGATTCTTTTTGTCATTTGTTTTTTCAGAATATCTCGGAAACTAAGCGAGATAAGGTGATTTTGTCTTATGATGGTTCTGTGGAAAATTTCAAGGGCTGTAAAAAAGGATTCGGGCAAAAAAGAAGCATCCCCATTAGTTTTTCAAGTATTTCCAAAACATAAGCGATAAAAAAAATAGACTCACTCGTTTTTTTTTGCAAATAGGGTGACTTGTCCAGTGGTCGAACGGATAAGACTCGTCAGACACCAGTGATCGAACACAAGAAATTGAATAATTACTGATATGTTTAACAGTTTTCTAGGTTTTTATTTGAGTTGATAGACATTATATAGTGTTTCGAAGATTAGAAAAATGATATTTCGCTGAATTACCAATTTTTTCTAATATAAATGAGTCAAATAGTTCGATCACTGGACGAGTTCAAACACTGGTCAATTCACCCTTCTCGCAAATTAAGCCAGGCAGAGGGATTTCACCCCAATTCATTTTTGTTTTCCTCAAAATTCTCTTCAAAACCATTTTAAGATAAAAAGGGCGTATCTCCCCAATTTACCGAAATATTCGCAAAAAGATGAATAACAAAAAACTAGATTTTCTCATTTTTCTAAAATATCTCGGAAATTAAACGAGATACGCTCTTTTTGTTTGAATAATTTTTCATAGCTCTTGAAATTCCCTCCAAAACCATCTCAGGGCAAAAACTTTGATTTCCATTATTTATCGACATTCCCTAAAAGTCTCCCAAAAAAATTAAATTCTCCTATGTCAAATATTTTTTTTTTTCTTATAAAATTTGTCGTCTCAATGAAGAAATGATAGTAAAATTTATTGGAGACATGAATTAATCCACTTTGACTACATAAATAGTACATGCGGGTGGAATTGACCCCCTCCCCTTATCTTCCACATTCAAATACAATTAATTTTTCGAAGGGGCGTTAATATCGTTGTCTTAGAAATAAAGTGGCCTAAGTGCCTATGTATGAGCAATAGAAATTACGCCCTTTTAACTCCGAGTCAACAAATATTCGATTCTTCAATTTTTCGGCTCTTGTTTTTTTTTTTTATCATAATAATTTTAATAATTTTTTTGTTATAATAATGACAATATTAAATTGAATAAAAAATTTTAATTTAACTTAAATTTAAATTAATTAATTGATTAACTAATTTTAATTTGAATTTAATTTAACTAGATTAAATATTAAATTGAAAAAGAAAAAAAAACGAAAAAAATGAAAATTTTGATTTTTTCCGGTTCCTTTTTTTTTCTTCTCGTCATTTCTCGCATGGGCGTGTGCCTATCTGAAAATTCCAACTGATAGTTTTGTTTGTTGTAATTGAGGCCGGCCCTCAACTCCTTTTTTTTTTCTATAGTATTTTGCGAACTGAGATAAGAGGAGGCTTTTCACTGTCTCATATCATATTTCATAAACTGTTTTATTGAGAATTCGATATGTTACATAGATACAGCACTGACGTGTTCTCATGTTCACTAACTAAATTTAGAAATGAAGAATTTTATTATTTCAAACAATCATTAACAAGTTTTTCGGTCAATGACACATTTGAAATTTTTGAGTTATTTTGAAAAATAAATTATTATTATTATTGTTTTTTCTTTCTCAAGCTTTAGAAGCCACTTTGCAGAATTTATTAGCTAAAAAAAAGAAGAAATAAATTAATAAAATCAATTTTTTGGGCGTTTTGTTTTTTTTTTAATATCTCGGAAACTAATAGAGATACGCTCTTTTTGCCCTTGAGTGGTTTTGTAGAGAATTTTGAGAGCTACAAAAAAGGATTCATGCAAAATCGCTCTATCTCGCTTATCTTTCGAGATATTTTTAAAAAACGAGTATTTCTTTTGTAATTTTTTTTTTTTTGGAAATATCTTGGAAACTAAGTGAGATAAGGCGATTTTGCATCCTTCTTTGTAGCTCTTGAAATTCTTTACAAAACTATTCTAGGGTGAAAAGGGCGTATCTCCATTAGTTCATGAGTTATTCTCGTAAAACTGGTAACAAAAAAAGATTTTTTTTTCTAATTTTTCTTTTATTTTTGTTTTCGACAAAAAAAAAAGAATCACTGAATTTTTATTAGTTGCAGAGATTTTTGGAGGAGAGAATGTTTTTTTGCTTTCGTCAAGTGGTGGAATGCAAGGAATTCGGGGCCACGGGTGTTTGTGTCTCACTTCCGATCGGAAATTCCACTGATTCTTGAACGAATTAAATTGACTTTAATTTGAAAAAATTCATTTCAAAAAGAAAAATTATTTGAGAAAGTTGAGAAAAATTATGAGGGCAATTAAAATATTTCATTTATGATTGTGGGGCAAAATGGGATATGGTATTGAGAATATATTCCCTGCATTTCCAGTCCATTTTGCCCCAATTTTCCTCATTTTTTAATTTTTATTTTTCATTTAAATTCGATAAAAATAATAAAACTGATTTTTTTTCCTTTTTTAATTTCATTTTTTGCTAATATCTCAGAAACCAAGCGAGATAGAGCGATTTTGACGTGATCTTGTTTTGTAGAGAATTTTAAGAGCCACAAAAAAGGTTTCCACAAAAAATTTCCCATATCACTTAGTTTTCGAGATATTTTCCAGAAATCAATAGAAAAAATGTTTTTTTTTTTTAATTTTAACAAAACTTCCATTTTTGTACTAATTCTTCCTTTTTTTGCAAATATCTCGGAAACTAAAGGAGATAGAACAATTTTGCACTCATCCTTTTTTTTAGCTCTCGAAATTCTCTTCAAAACAGTCTCAGGGCAAAAAGGCGTATCTCCATTAGTTCCAAGATATTCATCATCAAAGAAAAATACAAAAAAAAAAACTGAAAAATTCTTTTTTTTTTTAATGAAATAATATTTTAAAAAATTTCAACTTCCGTTGCGCTAATTTTTTTTTCAGTTTTTCTAATAATAATAGTGCCAACGGAATGTTCTGATCTCCTTCGAGATTTTGCGGCACACCGAGGTCTTCCGGTCTCTCTTTTCATGCTATCAAAGTGTCATTGAAACGCGGTCGCAATTCTTTTTTTTCCTTTTTTTTTTATATATATTGTCAGAAATTCACGGAAAAGATAAGTGTATCCGTGAAGTATACGATAAAACATTAGCACCATTATATTTAAAGAACTTAATCTAATTTTCTTGTTTTTTCAATGATAAAAAATCAATATAAATGTTTGCAGTTCAATTTTTTTTTCATTTTAATTTTATTTTTTGATGATTTTTTTAAAATAAAATTGATGGATTCTCAGGATTTTATGATCTGTCATCAAATTTTTAAAGATTTCACGGAAAATGAGGGGGATAGCGCAATTTTGCCCTGATTTTGTTTTGTAGACAATTTTGAGAGCTACAAAACAGGTCTCTTGACATTTTTCGATAAACTTGAACGTTTCAGAGATATTTTTAAAACGATTACCAACGAAATTTTCGAATTTTATTTCGTCATTTTACATTTTTGGAAGTATCTCTAAAATGAGTCGGTTTATCAAAAAATGACAAGAGACCTTTTCTTGAGGCCACGAAATTTCCTACAAAAAAGAATTCGGGGGAAAAGGGCGTACCTCCATTAGTTTCCGAGATATTATCAAAAAACTGTTGACAAAAAAAAGAATTTTAGAGAAAATTAGAAAAATTCTATTTTTTCCAGTCATTTTTTGAGATTATCTCGGAAACTAAACGAGATAGCGAAATTTTTGTGGAAACCTTTTTTGTAGCTTTTGAAAATCTACAGAAACTAAGCTGAGGGCAAAATCACGCTATCCTGCTTAGTTTCCAAGATATTCTTCAAAAACGAAAAAATAAACAAAATATTCGAGTTTCACCCTTTTACAACAAAATTGATCTCAATTAATAAATTACAAAGATAATTTAAAAAAATCAAAGCTAATCAAAAAGGGATCTCTCACCGAAAATTTTTCGATTTTTCTCGAATCTCAATTGCCCCCAAAAAAGCCCACCAAAACCCCAAAATTCAAACGATCCATCAATTTTTTTAATTCTTTTTAATAACTATTTTCGTTTGTATTCACTGGCTCAATGCCAGGACAGTTCATCAGGTACTTTAAACATAGAACCCCAACTAATTAAGAGCTCCAACGATATCCAGCACAAAAAAAACAATGAAAGAAAGAAAAACACCCAATTCCCCTTTTCTCCCCTCACCCCCTCAAAAAAAAAATCCCATAAATTTCTCATCTCCACAAAAATTAAAATCTCAATAAAATCAAAATGTCTCTCAGAAACCTTCTTTTTTTCGAAAATTCCGTCAAAGTAATTGGACGCTATCTGTTTCATTCACTTGCTGCCTCTAGTAGTTATTTTTCCTTATATGCCCAATTTTCTTAATTTTTTGCTTCCGAATGGAAGCTGCGGAATCATCAGAATTTTCGATAGTAATTTTTTTAATAGAAGATACTTGAAATGGTCTAAATAGAGAGAAAATGATATTTTTAGCGCATGTCTGTGTGTGCATTGAAGTCTCAATTACAGCGAAACGGTTTTACAGAAAAATTTCATATTTTGTGGAAAACTTCCTCTCGACGAACGCTATTTTTTAAGCTTTATTCGAAGAGAATGCGGTAGAGCACCTGACATGTAATCAGAGGGTCGTGGGTTCAAATCCTGCTTGCGCATTACATATTTTTTTCCGGAATTTGATTCTCTTAAAAATTTATTAATAAAAATTAATTTATTAATAAATTTATTTGTTTAATGGGGATGTCCATTTTTCGAAAATCAGCTTTTAATGGAATTCCTGGAAACTATTCAACTGATGTTATTTGTACTCATATGTTATCTCGAGAGTTGTATCAGTTAGATGCCTGTAAATTTTGAGCTTATTTGCATGATTAGTTCTCGAGTTATTGGCGTTTTAATGAATTCCTTCAAAATTTGATATTTTGATGATGGTTTGAAAAAAGTTGTATCACTTCCATTCGAAAGCATATTGCTAAAGTATCAGCAGAAAAAGCTATATCAGTTGGAAAGCAATACTATCGTCCACTTCTTTCTATTCATCAACGAAAAAAAAAAAACTTTATTTTTTATTTTTATTGGATCTGCGCACGTGCTCTCAAAAACTTGCGACTTCTATTTTTGCATGAGCCAATGGTCGAGCGAGGTGGGAGAAAATGTTGAGACGAATTTTCAGTGTTAGATAGGCGTCGGTTAACGACGCATCTTTTTAGGAGATCGCGGGAAAAAAAAAAAGAAGAAAAATCGAAATTAATTTTCTTTTTTTTCCTGTTGATTATCCGAAAGATCTTCCCACGAACGAACGATCGACCCGATTTTCAGTACAGAATTTCGCGTTTCATGAAAAAAAAAACCGGGAATTTTTCGAAATATATTTTCGAAAAATTTATTTTATATTAAAACGAAGAAACGCAACGACTGCACAGTTAAATCGGTTTTTTCTCTTTTTTTAAATAAATCTAATTCAGTTAAAGAGAAAAAAAAACGAACACGAAGTTGATAAATTTGAAATAAAAATGGCGACTGTCATTGATCCTATTGATATCGCTAATATACTGGCACACGAACTGCTCTATCAGCAGGTAAATTGTTGATGACTGGGATGTGAAAGAGATTTATCGAGAGAACACGTGAGATTTATTGTGGTTTGATGAAAATTGTAAGAAGGTTCGGAGCGGTGAAATGGGATAACTCGATTTTTTCGAGGTTTTTAGGGAATATCTTGGAAAGTAAGCGAGATAGTGCATTTTTGTCCTCAAGATGTTTTGTAGAGGCTTTTAATAGCAACAGATAAGGTCTCCATGGAAATTGAGCTATCTTACTTAGTTTCCGAGATAATTGAGAATAATGGAGAGAAAAATGGAATTGTCTCTGATTTTTCTAAGAAATTTGCTTTTTTGTGAATTTTTTTTTTGCAAATATTTCGGAAAATGAGCCAAATTGCCCAAAGAATTTTGCTCTCAACTAATTTTAAAGAGCTCTTTGAGGGCTACAGAAAAGTTTCTATAGCAACTGCTATCTCGCTTATTTTCCGAAATATTTTTGAAAAAATCAATGGAAATTTTTCTGGGAATTTTGTTTTTTTGTGAATAGTTTTTCGAAAATATCTCGGAAAGTAAGCAAGATAGGGCAGTTTTGCCCTGAACTCAGTTTGTAGAGGATTGTGAGAGCTACAGAAAAAGTCTCCTGACATTTTGCTCTAAACCCGCTCATTTCAATGCCATTTTCAAAATAATCAAAAAAAAATTGCGACTTCCACTCCTTCATTATTCAATTACTTGGTAAAGTCTCTGAAACAAGTGGATTTATCGAAAGATGTCAGGAAATCTTTTTTGTAGCTCTTGAAAATCTCTATAAGCCGACTCGAGGACGAAATCACGCTATCTCGCTTACTTTCCTAGATATCCTTCACAAGAGACCGATGCAACCCAGATTTTCCAATTTCATCAATTCTAAAAAAAAAATTCCGCCAATAAAATTTTCCAATTAAAATAATTCATAAATTTCGCGTTCATTGGCACTAAAAAACCCAGAAAATTCCCGGTATCGCAGTTTCTCTTTTTCTTCCACTCGTAAAAATAACGAAAATAAATAACAATTCTTGGTTCATAAACACTGATAGTAATAGCCATTAAATTTAATTAAATTATTAACAATTAGAATTCCTCAGACTAATTATTGCATCAGAAATTCGATTCGAAATCTCATAAAATCAAGAGATAAACATAATTATTGTTATTATTATTTTTTCTTTAATGAACTAGATATCGTCACCTTAGGAACAAAGGGGCGTAAGTGCTATCTATAAGCATAGCACTTACGCCACTTTGTTTCTAAGGCGATGATATATAAAAAAAAAACTTCATTTAATAAAAACTAATAATTATATTTTTTTCTAATCATTTTTTTTTAGATACAAAATAATAATTATATTTTTCACCTCGGGAAAAAAGTGGCCTAAGTGCTATCTATAAGTAACAACACTTACGCCTCTTTGACTCTGAGGCGAAGATATTTAGTTCATTGAAAAAATAATTATTATTATATTTTATTTTTAATTATATTTCTTCTGAAAAATAATGATAATTATAATTTTCAATAAAAAAAAAAAAAAAATTATAATTTTCATCTTAGAAACAAAGGGGCGTATGTCCTGTGTAAAAGTAAAGTACTTACGCCCTTTTGTTTCTAAGGGATATTTAGAAAATAAATTTTTTTTCTCATTGAAGAACAAATCATAATAATTATATTTTATTTTTCATTATTTATTGCATAAGAAAATTATGAGAATTATGGTTTTCACCTTAGAAACAAAGTGGTATAAGTGCAATGTATAAGCATAACACTTATGCCTCTTTGTTCTTGAGAAAATGATATTTGTACTAATGCATTGCAATTCTGCACGAGTTGATTACAAACTCGTCAATCTATTATTAGGAATCACTGTTGAGATGGAATTTGGAGCCAACATTGACTTAAAAGACCTTAAGAAGACCAAGTCATTAACCAAAATGGCGAATGGCTATGATTGCTTTAATTGATTCAGTAGTGAAAAGGTGAAACAGAAAATTTCAATTTTTTTTCATTCGTTTTTTTTGAGAATTTCTCGGAAACTAAGCGAGATAGAGCAATTTTGCTCTGAACTTAGTTTATAGCTCTTGAAATTCTCTACAAAACAAGATTCGGGCAAAATTGCTCTATCTCGCTTATTTTCCGAGATATTCTCAAAAAACAGAGGAAAAAAAATTGAATTTTTCTGTTTCAATTTTTAAACTTTAAAAAAAAATGAAAATTTTTTTAATTTGATTAATAATTCAAAAATGTAAATATCTCGGAAACTAAGCGAGATAAAGCAATTTTGCTAGAATTCATTTTTGTAGGGAATTTTATGAGTTACAAAAAAGGTATCCACAAAAAAGTTCCTATCTTGCTTAGTTTTCGAGATATTCTCAAGAAAGGATTGAAAAAAATGATTAATCGTTCTCATTAATCGTAAAACTCATTTTTTTTTAATACGTGAGAGACGTCACCTGGCTTTGACCTATAGAGCCGGATTTTGATGAGTCGCGGGTTTTTTGAACCTCCCGAATGTTAACGTACTCATGAGAAAAACAATTTTATTTTGAAACATCAAAAATTATTCAAAATTGATTATTTTATGATTGATTTTCAGGAATTAAAAAAATAAAGAATACCCAAAAAAATAATTTTTCATTCGATATTTGAAAAAGTTATTTTTCCACTCAAAAAAAAATTGTTTTTTACTCGAAAAACATGTGTGGGCGTTTTCCAATTAAATTAGCTCTGTAAGCACATGTAATTCTAGCGATGACGTAAAAGTCAACTTTATTTTCCACTTTTTCGGGAAAAAAAATTAATAAAAAAAACGAAATTTACGTTTTTTTAACGAAATTTCATGAGTTTTAGAGGTTTTCAATGAAAATTGTTGAATGGTTTTTTCTAGGTAATCTGCGTGATACCATATCGAACGCATCACTGATATTTTTATCACCTCCATTCTCTTATCCGTGGAAGGAAAAATAATTTTGAATTACAAAGTCATGAAGTCTTCATTAATTTTAAACTCTACTCATCGCTGCCAAAATTAGTACAAGTGCATTTCTCAAGTTTTTTTTATCATCCTCTTTTTTTTTTTTTTTTTGGGAAAATAAGAGCTGTGGGTCTGTGCACATGGTTCAGATTATCCCCTCGTAAATAAGACTTATTTTTTTTTCTCGAGTTTCTAGAAAAAAGAGAGACGAACAGTAAATTCAGTGATAAAACGATGAGAATTGGATTTTCTGTGGATTTTTGTAAATAGCTCGGAAAATAAGCGAGATAGGGTGATTTTGCCCTGAGCTCGTTTTTTCGAGAATTTCGAGAGCTACAAAAAAGGTGTCTTGATATTTTTTGATGAATTTACTCATTCCAAAGATATTTGAAAAAAAATTAGGAATTCTTTCTTTCAAAATTTCTTCTATCATTTTACATTTTTGCAAATATCTCTGGAACGAGTGGATTTATCGAAAAACATCAGGAAACCTTTTTTGAAGCTCTTGAAATTCCCTAAAAAACGAGCTAGAGTGAAAATTGCCCTATCTCGCTTAGTTTCCGAGATATTCTCAAAAAATTATTTCCATAACAACAAATTCCAAAATAAATCCAAAAAATTCCATTTTTTCTATCAACTTTGCTCAATTACCTCAAAAACCAAGCAAGATACAGAAATTTTCGCAGAATCCCTTTTTGTAGCCCTCAAAATTCTTTAGAAACCGATCTTCGCACAAAACCGCCCTATCTCGATTAGTTTCCGAGATATTTTCAAAATAAAATCGTCAGAAAAACGAATTTTGCAGTAAATCCAAAAAATTCAATTCTTTCTATTAATTTTTCTCGATTATCTCGAAAACTAAGCGAGATGCTCAAATTTTGGTTGAATTCTTTTTTCTAGCCCTCAAAATTCCCTAAAAAAGAACATGAGGTCAAAACCGCCCTATCTCGTTTATTCTCCAAGATACTCTCAAAAAACTAAAAAAAGAGGCCTCAATTCAATTTCACCTTTTCAAAATGATTTTTTTTTCATTAAGTTTTAGAAGCCCATTTTCAGGGCTTATTAACTGTTTTATTCTTCACATTGGTATCATTCTACATATATCTACATTATCTCATATTAGTAATTTACATTCCTTGAGAAATTTTGATATTTCTTTGATCAAAATGAAATGAAAATGAATTAATTAAATAAAATTAATTAATAAATAAATTTTTTTCTGATTCTAGTTGGCATCATTGGACGGTCTGCACAGTGGAGTACCAACTCGAACAACTCCAACACTGACTCCAACGACGCTTCGTAGTATTGAGCAAACATTTCTCGAATTGACAAGTGAATCAGCATCACACAGTCGTGAAGCTGGCTTTGTACCGCCTTTAGTTGAGCCATCTCAGCCAACCCCAGCACAAACGCAGAATAATTGTGCTGGTCAACAGCAGCAGCATCACAGTACTGTACTACTGGAGAATCAGCAGACAAGACCGATACAACAGGCACGAAGAAACATGGGCGGTAGAAGACCAACTAGAACAATTGGGATTTCCCCAGAGGAAGAGGAGAGACGTCAGGTCAGAAGGGAGAGAAATAAAATGGCTGCTGCCAGATGCCGCAAGCGAAGAATGGACCATACCAATGCCCTTTTAGAGGTAAATAACGTCAATTGAGATGGAAAATTAAAGAGATCTCGAAGGGGTAGAGAGATAGGGGAATTTTCGTAGAGACCTTTTTTGTAGAGAATTTAATTCCCCACAAAAAAGGTCTCTTGAGATTTTTCTCTAAAGTCATTAGTTTCGGAGAATTCTATGAGAGAATAAAAGAAAAATTTGATAAATTGAGAAATTGAATGATCTCGGGATTCGGAACAAGAGAATATTAAAGGGATCTTGGAAAGAAGAGAGACAGGGGAATTTTTTTGGCGACATTTTTTGAAGAGAATTTAATTCCCCACGAAAAAGGTTTCTTGAGATTTTCCCCTAAACTCAGTATTTCCGCAGATCTTCATTTAAAAAAAACGAAAAAAGAGAAAAATTTTAAAAATTCCCCCAAAAAAAAGATTTTTGTAATTTTTCGAATGAAATTACTCGAAACTAGTGCGAGATACCATCACCCCTCCCTCCCCTTCTCCAAGAAAACATTTCCACAAAAATTCCCCTATTTCTGTCATTTTGCGAGATATTTGAAGAAAAAAAAGTGAAATCATTTTTATTTAAAAAATTAATTAATTAATTAATTCTAATAATTTCTAATTTTTCAGGAAACTGAGGGCTTGGAACAGAAGAAACAGAGCTTGCAAGACGAGATTCACCAGCTCCAACAGGCAAAAGACGAATTGGAATTTATACTCGAGGCACATCGTGCAGTTTGCAGAATACGTCCATCATCTCCAGTGGATGTGAAACCAGCAGTTAAACCCGAATTAACTGAGCAATTTATCGAGCCAACTGAACGTAACACAATAACTCAAAATATTCGTCCAAATCGTCCGAATTCGCTGCCAGTTGGTTTTGACAACAACAATCGTCCGAATACCCTCAATTTTTCGGAGCCAAAGGAGTATAAAACTGTTGAGACACCAGCATTCATGAAGACAGCCAATGAAGTTGCTGGAGTACCAATAACAACACCATCAAATGGCATTCCCTTTAATTTTGATTCACTTATGGAGGGTGGAACTGGATTAACACCTGTCTCGACACCATTGATACCATCTTGCTCTTCACAACAGAGAAATAATCTTTCAGCAGTTGATCTCAGCTCACCAGATGCAAATCCACCGAAACTCGTGAGCTTGTGACGCCAGGATGATCTCGAGGATGACTCTAATGATGATGAATTAGAATAAAAATTTTGTATTTTTAACTAAAAAAAAGAAGTCATGATTTAAGAAGTTACACTACTGGGAATTTTTTGTAAATTTTTTTTGGCGGGAAAAAATATGGGAAAATCGGCATATTTGGTGCAATAATTGAGGACATATTCAAGTCTTCAGAAAAAAATTTGCATCAAAAAATATTGAAAATTGACATTTTCTAGAGTAAAACGTAAAAAATTGAAATTGGAAAAAAATGAGAATTTTTTGTAAATAAAAAATGGTCAAAAAAACTTTTCGATCGAAATTTTCATTGGAAAAAAGGGGCACGAATGAGAAAATTTCCCGCCCTTATTCTCGAGGATTCAAAATACTTTTTGAATAAAAAAAAAAAAAATTTTTAGAGTGATTTTTTGAGAATTCTAGTGGTGTAACCCCTTATTTTTTTTTCAATTGATCTAATTAATATTATTTTTCTACGTCACAGCATCACAAAACAGTTGCCATAAATGTATTTTTTTTTTGTTTAAAAAACAAAATTCTCTCTTCAGTTCTGTTGTAATTCTCATTTTTTAAAGAGAGATTAAAGGGAAATGAATTTGTGGATTTTGAATAAATTTTGAGGATTTATGAAATTTGCGTTTGATTTGTGAAAAAAAAAATTGGACACATTTACATATATTTTTTTTTTAATGAGGAATTTAAGATTTTCTCTAGATCATTGTTACCAAGAGGAATAAGGATATATTTAATTGAAAAATAAATGAATAAATAAAATTTTTTCGAAGATAAAAGCGATTATCTTTCAGTATTTAGGGAAATGTCGAGATAAATTGAAGATAAATTTATTAAGTCTGAATTTAAGATACATGTGTTATGTGGAGAGCTTTATATTCTGAATTTTTACGATTTTATACGAATTTTTTGAGTGGTAAAATATTGATAGAAAAAAAAGAAAAAAAATGAAGTAAGAATTATTTTTGAATAATTCAATTTTTCTTCTCATTGAGTGAAATTTTTCGAAATTATGAAAAAAAAATGTATTTTCAGAGGACATAATGATATTCAATTATTTCGCTCGATGAAAATGCTTTTTTGAGATAAAAAAATAATTGTGCCATTTTTTGTGGCTCGTTCAGTTAATTTCTAAGAACGAATTATCTGATGAAGATTAGTACCAAAATACGTGATCATGAAAATAGCAGAAATTAAAAAAACCAATAAAATTGATTATAACAAATGAATTATTTCGGAAAAAAAAAAAAAATTAAATTTGCGCTTTTTCGAATTTTTTACATGTGCGAATTTTTAATTTTTCGAAATAATTTCATTTTAAAAAAATATCTATATATAAATATATTTCTGCTATTTTCAGGATCTCCAAAAATATTTCTCCTTTGGTCGCATGGCTCCAATTATACTGAAGTGGTAAAGAGAAATTAATTTGAAAAAATAATGTTTTTTTTTTAATGATTGTTTAATTTCTGTTCACCACTTCAGAGGAAAATTAGTGTTTTTTTCCATTGCTCAAATTCATTATTGAATTCAAAGGGATAAAACGCATTGAGAGCCTCAATTTTATATAAATTTGATGAAACTCATGAAAATTAAGAAAAAAAAAAAATTTTGTGTAAAAAAAATAGAAAAAAAAAAACATTGTGAATTTTCAATCCATCCATCTACACAATATTAATATATTATAAAATTAAATTAATGAAAAAAATACGAGAAAAATACTATTTTACGATTGTAATGTATGAAAGTAAATGAATTTACATGACTTTAAGTAATATTAATATATTAAGACGCGTTATTTGGATCGTGTTTATGTAAATTTCATGGTAATTTGTGGAATTATGTGTTTTTTTTTTATTTTCCATCGATATTCACAATCAACGCTCATTAAAATTTACTCAATGCTAGTTTAAGTCAATTGTAATACACTATGATGCAATATATTTTTGTCTAGGAGAATGAAAAAAACACGAGAATAAAATGCAATTCTACATTTAAAAATAATTTTTGTTGTATTTTTTTACAAGTAATTTCCAAATGTTTTTTATAAAATTTAGAGAGTAATTTATTATCGTCAACGAATTGTTGCAACAGAAATATTCTTCAGAATATTGAAAAGAAACGAATAAAAGACGAAAAATATAGGAAAAAAGTTATAGAAATAGGATGAAGCATTTTTTTTAAGAATATGAAAAATAACTAAACTTTTGTAGAACTTTTAAACTTGTTTACAAAACGAAAATTAGAGAGAAATCGCCTTATCTCGCTTAGTTTCTGAGATATTCTCTAATAAAAAAATTATTTTTTGTACTTTTTTTTTTCAAAAATCATTTTTGAAAAAATTTCAAGAGCTACAGAATAGGATGAGGGTCAAATCGCCTTATCTCTCTTACTTGCCGAGATATTTTCTAAAGAAGAATGACAAAAAAAAGGCTATTTTCTGTCTTTTTTCTCCAATTGCTTCATAGAATTATAAAAAGAGCTATAAAAAAGGATTGAGGAGAAATCGCTCTATCTCGCTTAGTTTCCAAGATTTTTTCAAGAAAAAAAAATCTCAAAAAAATTGGATTTACGTCCACTTTTTACTTTTTCACTATAGTGAGAAAATTATATTTTCTTTATTTCTATAAAAATGATTCGAATTTTCGAATATCCAATTGCCCCAGGTTCCGGTTGAAATTCACGTGGATCCGGTGAATTCAAATAAATTTCTGCGTCGACGTCGAACACCGTTTCCTCTCGATTCTGTGCATTGACATGTTGATCCACAAGTTTCGTCAAAAAATCTACTGGAAATTACGAAAAAGATTTTATCACAATGGAAATAATAATGCGAGCAACAATAAAGATAAAAATGCAATTGAAAAAATCAGAAATCTTGGAATTATGGCGCACATTGACGCTGGTACGTAAATTAATAAGAATTCGAGGTTAAGTCGTACAATATTACTCTTTAATCCCTTCATTATAATTTTCAGAGAAGAGAATTTGAATCGATCATTCAAATTCTGGGAATTCCTTTTTTTTCAAATAGAAAAACAAGTGGATAATAGTATTGCTTTCCAACTGATATAGCTTTTTCTGCTGATACTTTAGCAATATGCTTTCGAATGGAAGTCGTACAACTTTTTTCAAATCATCATCAAAATATCAAATTTTGAGGAAATTCCTTAAAACGCCAATAACTCGAGAACTAATTATGCAAATAAGCTCAAAATCCACAGGTATCTAACTGATACAACTCTCGAGACAATATATGAGTATAAATAACATCAGTTGAATAGTTTTCAGAAATTCCATTAAAAACTGATTTTCGAAAAATGGACATATCTCGAAAAGTACCGATTGGATTCTCTTCGAATAAAGCTTAAAAAATAGAGAACTTTTCCACAAAATATGACATTTTTCTATGAAAGCATTTCGCTGTAATTGAGACTTTCATGCACACCTGTGTGTGCATGAAAGTTTCATCAAAATTTCAGAAAAATTCCAAAAAATTTCGAAAATTTTGGAAAAACCTCAAACATATTAGAATAAAACTGATTTTTGAAATATATATGGGCAAAGGAAGGTTGCCGGAGTTTGATTTGAGAAATTATCAGAAAAAATTTCAGAAAATTTTTATAAAAGTTTGATGAAAATTTCAGAAAAATTCTAAAAAATTCTGAAAAATCTCAAATATATTAGAATAAAACTGTTTTTTTTCTTTTATTTTTTCATGTCTGTACATAAACACATACAGACATGCGCTAAAAATATCATTTTCCCTCTATTGAGATCATTTCAAGTATCTCCTATCAAAAAAATTACAATCGAAAATTCTGATGATTACATAGCTTCCATTCGGAAGCAAAAAGCAACTGTTATCCTCTTCACAGCTGAATCATCTCTTTTCCCTAATCAATTGTCCCCAAAGTTCTTGGAAACTAAACGAGACAGCGCATTTCTCCCCAATCTTTTTTATAGCTCTTAAATTTTCTGTACAAAACGGCATCAGAGCAAAAACACCCTATCTCCCTTAGTTTCCGAGATATTCTCTGAAATAAAATGATTAAAAATCAAACTTCCCTGATTTTTTTCCCCCCAAATATCTCTGAAATTAATAGAGATGGGCTCCTCCTTTCCCAAATCCTCCCAAAGCTCTTAAAAATTAAAAAAAGAGCGTATCTCCAATATTTCCCGAGATATTTGAAATAGCAGCATCAACCCAAACCTCTAATAACAATAAAAATAGCAAAAAATAACAATAACTTCAATAATAATTGAAATAAAGGAGATTATTCAACAATTAATATAATTAATATGTAATAACAATAATCATAACAATAGTCATAGTAATAATAATAATGGAAATAATTTTTTTTTTAATTCTCAGGAAAAACGACAACAACCGAAAGAATGTTATTCTACTCCGGCAGCATTTCAAACATGGGCGAAGTCCATCACGGCAACACAGTAACCGACTACATGGAGCAAGAACGCCAACGAGGAATAACAATAGCCTCTGCTGCAGTGTCCTTCAACTGGAAGGACCACCGTTTCAACCTGATTGACACTCCCGGTCACATTGACTTCACAATGGGTGTCGAACAGACGTTAGGAGCCCTCGACGGAGGAATAGTGATCCTGGACAGTTCCGCAGGAGTCGAAGCCCAAACGTTAACCGTCTGGAGACAAGCAGATCGTTACTCGATTCCCAGAATCGTTTACTGCAACAAAATGGACCGAAACGACGCGGACTTCGACATGTGTGTCTCCTCAATCCGTTCGAAATTCTCCGTAACTCCACTTCCGGTTCAATTTCCCGTTAAAAAAGACGCGGCTCTCTCGATAATCGATCTATTGACCCTCGAAATGATAACGTTCGATTCTAATAAACAGGGAACGACATTTAGACGTGAAAAACTGACGGAAGCCCACGAAAATCTTCTGGAAACTGCGAAAGAACAGCGGAGAAGTCTAACCGATAAATTATCCGAACTCGACGACAAAATGGCGGAAAAAGTGATCGAACAGGAGTCGCTCGACGAGATAAAGGGGCAGGACCTTTTAGAGTCCTTGAGAAGGACAACACTGGCGCAAAAAGGAGTTCCAGTGCTTCTCGGCAGTTCCTACAAGAACATTGGGGTCCAGATGCTGATGGATGCTGTTATTTTTTACTTGCCATCACCAAATCTGCACAAAAAAGCCGATTTGTACAGTTGTTTTCAGGACTCTTTCTCGGCGAGAGCTTTTAAGGTCGTCCATGATAAGCAGAGAGGACCAATCACTTTCTTCAGGGTGTTTACGGGGAAGTTGACGAAGGGGCAGAAGGTTTATAATGTTCAGAGGGAGAAGAGTGAACAGGGGGGCAGACTCTATTCGGCTTATGCGGATGATTACGAAGAGATTCCGGAGGTGACGGCGGGGAATATCGGGGCGTTGGGGGGTTTGAAATTGACGGTGACGGGAGACTTACTGGCGGGAAGTGCAGCAGCTGTTGCGAGGGCCCGGGAGAATATGGAGAAGAGGGGAGACTTGGGGGTTGAGGGGAAGAGTCTGTTTGAGCGGTCGAGAGTTCCGGATCCCGTCTTTTTCTGCTCGATCGAACCACCCTCGATGAGCTATCAGACGGCTTTGGATACAGCACTGGTGGAGCTGGAACGGGAGGACCCGAGTCTGAGAGTGTCGGTTGACGAGGAGACGGGACAGACGGTTCTATCGGGAATGGGGGAACTGCATATTGATATTATTAAGGTAGAATTCTATGGTTCTCCAGAAAACGTCCTAATATGGAATCGTCACGTTAGAAACGGAGGGACGTAAGTGCTATGCTCATACAAAGGACTTACGCCCCTTTGGCTTCAAGGTTACGATATGAGTTGAACACATAGAGGGAGTAATTTCTATGGAGTGAGTCTATAGAAATGTTTTTTAGGAATCTTATATAGAACTTCCCTATAAAAATCTTCTGTGGAAGGTTTTTGTAGACAATTTTTGTATAAATTTTATGTATGAATGTTAAAAGTAGCCGAAAGAAGATTTCTATAGGAATCCTCTTCAGAAAATTTCTATAGAAATATTCTATAGAAGATTTCTATGAAAGTGCTCTATAGAAAATTTCTAGAAGGGATTTTTCACATAAACACCAAGAATATTCCATTTCCATCTTCATTTTTTTGGGTTTACCATTACATGAAACTGCTCGTATAAAAATAATTCTTTGGGAATCTTATAGAAATCTTCTGTGGAAGGTTTCGATAGACGGTTGCTATATAAACATTCTATGTAAATTTTTTTTAAAATCGCCGATGATAGATTTCTATAGAAATACTTTTTTTTTAATGGTCTTATACAAGATTTCTAGAGTGAATGTTCATAGGCACGTCGAAAAAATTCTATTTCCACCTTCATTTTCCTGAATTCAATATAGAATCACATGGAACTCTATTTGTATAGAAATAATGCTCATAGAAACAATACCTATAGGGATATTCCCAGTATCATATACGATAAACCCATAGAGGTCTCTATAGAGTGAGTCTGTAGGCAGTTTCTATATAAACATTCAATAGAAAATTTCTATAGAGATATTCTATAGAGGAACTTTTTCATAAGAACATCCTGTGGAGATATTCCATAAGAATCTTCTGTAGAAGGTTTCTCTAAACGATTTCTATAGAAATCTTTCGTAGAAGGTATCTATAAACGGTACCTATATGACTATTCAATAGAAATAGCCAATCGAAGACTTCTATAAAAAAAAATCTATAGGGATGTTCTAGTGAAATATTCTATAGGAGATTTTTAATAGAAATATCTTATGGAGAAATCCAATAGAAGATTGCTATAGAAGTATTCCTTACAACTTCGCTATAGAAATTGTCGCCTCAGATTTAAAGGGGCGTAAGAGCTACATATAATTATATCACTTACGCTCCTTCGTTTGTAAGACGATGAATAGTATATTACATGCCTAGGGCAGTAATGTAAGAAATGTCTCAGAGCACATGTAATTGTTGGCCGAGGCGGAGCCGAGATCAACAAACATGTGCTCTGAGGCTTTCTTACTTACTGCCCAAGGTGTGTATACTATTTTTCTGCACACTGGGACGGAAGTGAGCTTACGCCCGAGCGCAGCGAGGGCCGAAAGTCTCACTTTCGTCCCAGTGTACAGAAAATATTTTATGGGAATATTCTACAGAAATATTCTATAGAAATCTGCTATAGAAAATTTCGATAGAAAAATTCAGTGGAAATATTCTATGTGAATATTCTATACAAATCTGCTATAGAAACTCTCCATAATGATTTTCCATACCCATTATTTGAATAGCGGAAGGAAAGAATAGCTAATTTTAACCTAAACTTCTTCATTTTTTCTGTTTCATCGACTCCCCTTTGGGATTGTTACCTTAAGGAGAGGATCAGGAGCGAATACAAGATTGACGCCGATTTGGGACCTCTTCAGATCGCATATAAAGAGACGATTGAGAAAGGGGTGAAGGACTCTTTTGAGCTGCATCATGTCATTGGGACCAGCAAGCACGATGTCAGCGTCACGATGAGTCTCATTGAGAATTTTGAAGGAGAGGAGGTACTGGTGCTCGATAGGACGAAGGAGAGTGCTTCTAATCTGGCGGGGGTGCTTCCAAGGTTTCTAGGGGCGGTGAAGTTGGGGATAAAATCGGCGTTCAATAATGGGCCGAGACTGGGGTGTCCTGTTATCAATGTGGGAGTGAAGCTGCACTGGCTCGTGGTGGGGAGGGGAACCTCGGAGACCATGGTGTCTTCGGCTGTTTCCCAGTGTCTTAGGAAGGTATGAATGAGGAGGAGAAGGGAGGAGGGATATATGCTATGAGGAAAGGGGCTTAGCGGGTTTTTGGGGGGGCTTGCGCGGAAACTAAGTGAGATAACGTAACTTTGCACGATTTTGTTTTTCAAGAATTTCAAAAGCTACAAAAAAAGGTTCGGGGCTCTGAAGGATGAAATCACGCCATCTCGCCTAGTTTTCCAAATAATTTTCAGAAAATGGATAGGAAAACTTGAATTTTTGGGATTTACTTTGGAATCTAAGTTTTTGCGAATGATTAATACAAAGTATCATGGAAAATTGGAAGGTTTCAAACTAAAATACCAAAAAATTGTCAATTCGTGATGTAATGCTTATAATTTGAGCTTTTTCAGGCTCTTGAAATTTTCAGTATTTTTAATCAAATTAACTCTAAGTAGATTCATGTCGATAACAAACAGCATTGCACATCAATTTGATGCAATAAATAAATAAATCCTCAATTATTTTTTGTTACAATATATATCGAGGGTCTAGAAGCAGAAGGATACGACATTATGACGATTTTCAGGACGGGGATCAATTTTTGGCCCATACGACCTTCTGCTTCTAGACCCTCGATTTATATTCATATAATTAGGTCAATATATAATTAAATGAAGTACTGTTGCTAAACTCAGATACAGTCGACAATAATTGGATGTTGTTCATGATTTTTTCAGTACCTCTATGATGAATTAGAAAGATATCTCAAAGTAATGGAAATGAATTTGATTATTGTTATTTGCAGCTATTGACAGAATCCGGTTCGCAGTTGCTGGAGCCAATAATGCAACTGGAGATAGTCACTCCAGAGCAGTATGCATCCAATCTTCTCACCGATCTGGCAAAACGTCGTGCTGATATACAGGAAATAACAGTCAGGAGAAACGACAAAATAATCAGAACACTAACGCCTCTCAGTGAACTCTTGGGTTACGCGACGAAACTAAGAATTTTAACTTCGGGAACTGGAAGTTTTACCCTCGAATTCGATAGCTACAGGAGAATGGGAGCCTTGGAGGAACAGCAAGCTGTTAAAAACATAACTGGTTTTTAATCTGAAAAAAAAACATAATATAAATTGACATATTTATTTAGGTAATTAAATAAAAAAATTCGAAAAAAGTATATTGAAAGTATATTTAAATCAAAATGAAGGTTTTAAGGCGAAATCTATACGATATTTATCATATAAATATACATTTAGGGGAAGATGGGGTAAAATGGGCATGGTTTGATTTTGGTACTTTATACTATGAAAATTACTCGGAATCGATGGAAATATTAGAGATAAGTTTTTTCTGATAATTCCATGGGAAAGCTGAGGAAATTTTCCATGAAAATCATATAACAGAAGTTATTTTTTTGAATTTTTTAAAATTTCATTTTGCGCGCCAGATTTGAAGGTGTAAGTCTTCTGTTTTTGAAAAATTTCAGGTTTTCGAGAATTTCTCTGGTTCTATTGATCGTAGTGGCCTGGGGGCCAATCTTGAATGAAAGGTGAGCTCATTTCCCATCGATTTATGAGATTTAAAAAGAGAAATATCAATTTTTTCAAGTACTTATAAGGCAACGACTGATTTTTTGGAAAATGACCTATGAATATTTGAAAAATTGATGTTAAAGAAATTTGAACCACATGAATAGATGAGAAATGAGCTTATCTCTCATTTGAGATGAAACCCAAGTCGCTACGATCAACAGAACCGGAGATATCGCCGGAAAAGTGATTTTTTCGATTTTTAAAAGGGAAACCCCCTCTAAACTTGGCCAAAAAAAATTTTTTCTTCAAAATTTGAAAAAAACTAACATATTTGACACATGTTTTCCCCTCAAAATTCATCAGCTTTTCCATGGAATCATTGGAAGATTACTATCTCGAACCGTTGAATTGGAGTGTCCATTTCACCCCACCTTCCCCTATATGTATCTGATGAATATCATACAAATTTGCCATCAAACCTTCCTTTCGGCTTAATTCGGGTAAATAAAATCAAAATAAAAGTCTTCTCCTAAAGAAGAATTCCTCTTTCAAACTCCACAAAATTCATAAAATTCCCTGAAATTCCCAATATAAACCGTCAAAAGCCCGTTGAAAAACCTCTCAAAATTCCCAAAAATGGCTAAATTGCCAGTTAATCCCTCGAACCTCCCATATCCCCAAAACCCCCCAAACCCATAATTAATCCCCAATTAATCCACTAAATGCTAAAAAATCCGGTGAGATCTCTGATATAAACCATAAGAATCCCATCAAAAAACCTATGAAATTCCCAATATAAGCTGTCAAAATTCCACTAAAAATCCCCAAAAATTTTCTTAATTAATCTTTCAACCCCTCCCCTCCCCCTATATGCCCAAAACCCCCCCAACCCCTAATTAATCCCCAATTAATCCAATGAATCCTAAAAAATCTGCAAAAATACGGTAAAATCCCCGATATAAACCATAAAAATTCATTCGAAAACCATTCGAAAACCGTTAAAAATCCCCAAAAGTTTTCTTAAACAATCCCTCAACCTCCCCCCCCCCCCCCATATGCCCAAACTCCCCTCAAAGCCTTAATTATTCCCCAATTAATCTCGAAAATCTCGTGAAAATTTCATAATTTCCCGCCAAATCTCAGCAGCCAATGACCCTCTCCGTCTGATTACACGTTTCAACTTCACACCCGCCCCCACTCTCACCAGCCCATGCCCCCAAAATTCCCCAGAATTCTCTAGAAACTTCTCCACAAAACCCAGAAATTCTAGGGAAATTAATTATCCTCAAATTTGCCAGTAAAAATCATGGCTTTTTATTTTGTCATGACGAAATTTCTTTTTTTTTTTTCTCCATCCCGATACGTTTGATCGTGCGGTATACACCTCTCTCTTCGTGTCCACCAATTTCTCACCAAAATTGCGGATCTGATTTACGTGATTCTTGTGTTTGATAAATTAAATCCGTAAAATGGCATCACGTGAGTCAACAAAATAATCTGAATTAATTAAAAAAATAAATAAAATTCCAATTTACTTGAAATAATTTTTTTTTTTTTATAATGATTAAAAAAAGAGGAGAATTATTTGAGCATCGATTGTCGTCCACTAGAAATTGACATAACCAAACTTCATTTTATCCAAATTGAGCATGCTTTCAATTGAAAATAAAAAAAATAAATTATTTTTTTAAATTATTTCATTTAAATTAAAATTGACTGTAAGAAAAATTACAATTTTTTTTTCAATTTTTTATTGACTCTTATTTCTGCTCTTTTTTAGGCAAGAAGGGGAAAAAACCGAAGTTACAGACTCTAGCACTGACAGACTTTCTTGCTAATAATGGAGGAGCACCCACGATTCCACTTAAGACCACCAGTTGGGCTGATGATGTTGAGGATGAACATGGTATGATGAAAATTTTTTGAAAAATTTCGAAGACTTTAAAATAGATTTCATATTATTTTGTCATAAATTTTTTCCAAAATATGTGGATGAATAATGGAGATACGCCCGTTTTGTTCCGAGGTCGAGAGAATTTTGTTTTGTAGAGAATTTCAAGGGCTACAAAGAAGGATTCGGGCAGAGTCGCTCTATCTCGCTTATTTTCCGAGTTATTAAAAAAAAAAAGAGTCGAAAATTCAGTCGCGGAACAAAAAAAAATTAAAATACTGCGATTTTTGTTTAGGGGAGAGGGGGGCAAAACGGACACTATAATGAAACAGTTAGATATGGATTTTTTTGATGATCCTATTGAAAAGCTGAGGATATTTTAGCGGAAAAATGAGTGTTAGATGTATTTTTTTCGATTTTTTGGAGAATTCGATATTTCTCGGCATTTTCGAGGTGTAGCCTTTCCTTTTTTTAGAAATTGTCAGTTTTTTGTGAATATCTCTAGTTCTATTGGTCGTAGCAATTCGGGGCTGGTCTCAAATGAAAGGTGAGCTCATTTCCCATCGATTTATGGGGTTTTTAATTCGAAAATATCAATTTTTGGGATATTTATAGGCGAAAAACTGTTTCACAAAACTGTTTCACAAAAATGCCCATAAATACCTTGAAAATCGATATTTTTAAATTGAAAACCCTATAAATCGATAGTAAATGATCTCACCTTTCACCTCCCTTCGGAATTTCTACGCTCCGACAAATAGAACCGAAGATGTTCTCAAAAAACTGCAAATTTTCAAGAAAAGCAAAGGTTTTACCCCTCTGGAATGCTCAAAAAAGTCAAAATTCCAAAAAATTCAAAAAAATTAATTCCGGCACTTGTTTCCCGCCTAAAATTCCCTCATCTTTTCAATGAAATCATCAGAAATAATCTACCGCCAATATTTCTATGAATTTCAAGAGTTTTCCATAATATTTGCCTAAAAATTTGATGTGTCCATTTTACCCCTGATGTCTATTTTTCCCCACCTTCCCCTAGTTATTTTCTGACAATATCTCGGTGGATAATGGAGATACGCCCATTTTTTCCTGAGGTGGTTTTTTAGGCAATTTCAAGTGTAACTGAAGAAAGATTCGAGCGAAATCGCCCTATCTCGCTTAGTTTCCGAAATATTCAGAAAAAATATACAAAATTCGGTTTTGATGAAGTAAAACAGAATAATTCAAGTTTTTTGAGAAAATTTCTGAAAATTAGAGAGACAGAGCGATTTTGCGTATATGAAGAATGTCGAGATTATAAACAAGTGGATAATAGTATTGCTTTCCAACTGACATAGCTTTTTCTGCTAATTCTTTAGCGATATGCTTCCGAATGGAAGTGATTCATTTAATTTGTCAACAATGACCTTGTAATTCTTAATGGATATTTATATCCGATTTTTCATTAATGGCCAAACGTAACTCCAGTACTTATGAATTCTGTCCTGAATTCAAAATACTTACCTGAATATGTAGAAACTATCATTCATATAGCGATAGATAAATTTGGCTTACGAAATCGTCATTTATTCAAAGCATAGAATTCAATAATTGCTGAAGACAGAACTTTCTCAGATGGATGTAGAATGAATTGACCAGTGTTCGAACTCGTCTAGTGCTCGAACTATTTGACGCATTTATAGTAGAAAAAATTGGTAATTCAGCGAAATATCATTCTTCTAATCTTCGAAACACTATATAATGTCTATCAACTCAAATAAAAACCTATAAAACTGTTAAACATATCAGTAATTATCCAATTTCTTATGTTCGATCACTGGTGTCTGACGAGTCTTATCCGTTCGACCACTGGACCACTCACCCTATTTCATGCATTTTTTTGTAATTTAGTCATCTAGCAGAACTATTAATGATTCTAATCAATGCAACATTCCGTTGTCTATTCTCTTGGAGCCTCAATAGCATTGATACAAATTTTTTGGAACCATCATCAAAATATCAAATTTTGAAAATTGACTAAAACGCCAATAACTCGAGATAATATATAAGTATAAATAACATCAGTTCAATAGTTTCCAGATATTCCATTAAAAACTGATTTTCGAAAAATGGACATATCTCAAAAAGTACCGATCGCATTCTCTTGGAATAAAGCTTAAAAAATAGAGTTCGTCGAGAGGAAGTTTTCCACAAAATATGGAATTTTTCTATGAAACCGTTTTGCTGTAATTGAAACCTTTAAGCACACACACACAGACATGCGCTAATAGTATCATTTTTTCTCTTTTTAGACCATTTTAAGTATCTTCTATTGAAAAAATTACAATCGGAAATCTTGATGATTACATAGCTTCCATTCGGAAGCAAAAATGGCAAAAGTGCTCTATCTCGCTTTATTTCCGAGATATTAAAAAAAAAGAGTCGAAAATTCAGTTGTGCAACTAAAAAACAGAATAATGCAATTCTTTAAAATTCTTTTTTTGGGAATATCTCGGAAACTAATGGAGATACGGTCTATTTGTCTCGAGATTGGTTATTATATAGTGAATTTCAAGAGCTACACAAAAATATTCGTATAAAACTGCCTTATCTCGCTTAGTTTCCGAGGTTGTTTTCCCAAAAAAAGGTGTGAAGAATTGAATTTTTTGGATTTACTCTTGAGTTTCATTTTTTTTGCCAATTGTTTTCGAGGATATCTCAAAAATTAAGCGAGATAGAGTAATTTTGCTCTAATCTTTTTTTCTCTATTAGTTCTCGAAATATTCTCGAAAAATGAATAATAATAAAAAAATCTTAATAAAAGAATTTTCGTTAATTGAATTTTCAAAAGAATTATCTGACGATATTTATTGATATTCTTGTTAATAATAAAAGAGTGTCAAAGACTAAGGAAAATGATGAGGAAGTCGTGCTGCCTTTCATTTTATAAAAAGAACTTATAAATATCATTAAAACCTCAAAATATTCACATTTATTTTTTATTCATTAGCCTTTTGAGGCCCAACTTTTTTCGAGTAACGTAATTTTCGTCACATCCTGTATTTTGGAGTCTGAATTTTTGAAAATCTGACATCTGATACATAATTAGTGACCCCGAAAACCGCCGAGTGATCATTTTTATGAGTCTAGCTCCACGTAATTTGATAATTTGCATTTTTTTTGCCATTTTTCGCACAAATTTTGATTTGTTTATATTGTTATAATCACAAAATTGTTATTAATTCATTGAACTATAAATTTTCTCGAAAAACTAGTATAAACTTGTGGATCGTTGGCGTTTAGAAATCAAAATATATTGATTTTTGACAAAGCTATGAACGTTCGAATGCAAAAGTAATTTCGATCGAAACCGCTGGGCCTAAAAATATCAAATGGTAAATGAATTGGAATAAGAATGATTAAAATGAATGAATTAAAAGCTATTGGAGAAATTGTGATATAGTCAATGAACCCAAAAAATAAGTTTCCAAGGCTTGAATTAAACAAACAAAATCAGTTTCACCATTTCGAGAAACTTGAAATTCACGTTTTTGGGTCATTTTTCGATAGACATATAGTATATGTCAGTGTAATTACAATAATATTATATACTATTATATATAATATTAAAAAAAAAGAAAAAAAACCGTTTTATTCTAATATATTTAAGATTTCTCAGAATTTTTCGGAATTTTTTGGAATTTTTCTGAAATTTTCATGAAATTTTTATAAAACTTTTTATAAAATTTTTCTGAAATTTTTTCTGATAATTTCTCAAACTAAACTCCGGCAACCTTCCTTTGCCCATATATATTTCAAAAATCACTTTTATTCTAATATATTTAAGAATGTTATGAGGGTATTTGAATTAAAGAAAAGAAAATTCAAGAATATTGAAGAATAACGTATTTTCTCACCAAATTGATGACTCATTTATTCAAATGAATTTTTTTAATTTTTTAGAAGGTGCATACATGTCAAGAAGCTCCAAGGAACCAATTGTCCTACCAACAGCACCAAGAGCAGCACGTGGACCAGGTGGTGATTATGAAAATATACCAACTAGTCCACCTTTTGTGGCATTTGTATCAAATCTGCCTTATGATGTCGTTGAAGACGATCTTGCTGATTTTTTCGCTGAAATGCAGGTACAATATTTATTTATTTATTTGTTCATTCATTTATTTATTTACGCAATCTGCATTTTACATAGTCACATAATATATATTCAAATTACTTTTTTCTTTGTGAAATTTGCTTCCAACTCTTTTTAAATCATTTCTCCCTTCTTCTAAGCCTTTACTACTTGCTTTGCTCATTTTTATCGTTCTTGTCTTTCATTTATTTACTAACAATTCACAAAATCTCTCATTCTTGACACCTCACTCCACGTTTATTGCCGTTGCCACTTCTCGTTTGGTGTGTTACGGAAGACCCAGTAAATTTCAAATTTTCAAACTCATTGTGTAGTGATCATTACGGCTTTTTGCATGGAATATCAGAAGCATCGACTTTCTCATGTTTTTTCCTAGTCTTTGCCACTTTACTATCATAAAAATATTGATAAATGTCGTCAAACAATCAATTCAAAAATTCAATACATACAAGGGGCTCCGTTACCTCATAAACGCCGCGTAGCTGGTCTCCAAAAAAATACTCAACACTTAAATTACTCAATAATTTCTTAAATCTTTTGTTTTTGCTCCCCAATGGAAGCTATGCAATCATCAGAATTTTTTAAAATTTTTTTTCAATAGAAGATAGTCAAAATGATCTAAATAGAGGGAAAATGATATTTTCAGCGCATGTCTGTGTGTGTGTATGTCTGTGTATGCATAAAAGTCTCAATTACAGCAAAACGGTTTTATAGCAAAATTTCATTTCCCGTGGAAAACTTCCTGTCGACAAACTCAATTTTTTGAGCTTCATTTGAAGAGAATCCGATTGGTACTTTTTGACATAGGGGAGAGTGGGGCAAAATGGACACTATAATGCAACGGTTAGAGATAGATTTTTTTTGATGATTGTATTGAAAAGCTGAGGAAATTTTAGACGGAAAACGAGTGTCAGATGTATGTTAGATTTTTTTTGAAAATTTGATTTTTCGGCATTTCTGAAGGGGTAAAGTTTGAGGGGTAGTTTTTTGCAAATATCTCTAGTTCTATTGGTCTTAGCAATTCGGGGCTGGACTAAAATGAAAGGTGATCTTATTTCCCATCGATTTATGGTGTTTTGAATTCAAAAATATCAATTTTTGGGATAGTTATAGGCCCAAAACTGTTTCACAAAACTGTTTCATAAAAATGCCGATAAATGCCTTAAAAATCGATATTTTTAAATTGAAAACCCTATCAGTTGATGGCAAATGATCTCATCTTCCACCTGCCATCAGAATTTTTACGCTACGACAAATAGAACCGAAGATGTTCTCAAAAAACTGAAAATTTTCGAAAAAAGGAAGGCTTTTACCCTAGGAAAAACTCAAAAAAAGTCAAAATCGTCAAAAGTTCAAAAAAATTAAGTCCGGCACTTGTCCCCCCCCCCCTAAAATTTCCTCAGCTTTCCAATGAAATCATCAAAAACAATCTACCGCCAATATTTCTATTAATTTCAAGAGTTTCCCATAATATTTGCCTGAAAATTTAGATGTGTCCATTTTGCCCCACCTTCCCCTATGTCCATTTTTCGAAAATCAGTTTTTAATAGAATTTCTTGGAAACTATTCTACTGATGTTATTTATACTTATATATTATCTCGAGAGTTGTATCAGTTAGATGCCTGTGAATTTTGAGCTTATTTGCATGATTAGTTCTCGAGTTATTGGCGTTTCAATGAATTTCCTCAAAATTTGATATTTTGATGATGGTTTGAAAAAAGTTGTATCACTTCCATTCGAAAGCATATTGCTAAAGTTTTTTTTTATTATATTGCTAAAGTATTAGCAGAAAAAGCTATCCCAGTTGGAGAGCAATACTATAATCCACTTGTTTGTTTCAAAAAAAATGTTCGCAGGTATCAAACGTACGTCTTCCAAAGGACTCAACAAAACTACGTGGCTATGGTTACGTAGAATTCGATGATCGTGCAAGTTTGATTGAAGCACTCAATATGTCGAATACTTTGATTAAAACTCGACGTGTTCGTATTGAAGTATCAAATTCAAGTAATGACGAGCGTAGAGGTGGTAAAATGGGAATGGGACGTGATAATCGTCGTGACGGCTACGATGATCCTGAGCGTACGTCTGGTGATTGGCGTTCAAGGCCAAGGGAGGAGCCAAGTGGTGAACGTGACGATCGTTTCCGCAGTCGTGGCGGCTTTGATAATCGTGACAGACGAGATGATCGTGAGGGAAGTGAAACTGATAACAAGCCTGGAGGCTGGAGAGAGGGGGAACGCAATACGTCGTCGTTTGGAGAGAGGAGAACATTCAGGGATGATAATAGAAGAGGGGGAGGAGGGGGATTCAGGGATGATGACAGGAGAGGGGGAGGTGGAGGTTTCAGGGATGATGATAGAAGAGGGTTTAGGGATGATGATAGAAGAGGATTCAGGGATGATGATAGAAGAGGGGGAGGAGGAGGATTCAGGGATGATGATCGGAGGGGATTCAGGGATGACGACAGAAGGGAGGAGAAGGAACGCGATTGGTCACGTGAGACTAATACTGGGGGGCTGCCACCAAGGCGCAATGATCGAGAACGCGATGATGGTGAGTTTATTATGATATTGTAGCACTCAGAAATGAAATGAGTTAAGTGGTTTGTATGAGCATAGCACTTGGAAACGAAGATGACTTAAGTGCTGTGTCTAAGCACAAGCTCTTGAAAACAAAATGGCTCAAGTTCTATATATGAGAATAGCACTCAGGAACAAAGTGGCATGAGTGATGTATATGAGAATATCACTTAGAAACAAAGATGACTCAAGTGCTGTATATGAAAATTGCACTTGGAAACAAAATGACTTAAGTGCTGTGTATAAGCATAGCACTTAGACTCCAAGTGGCATAAATGGTGTTTATGAGCATAGTACTTAGATACAAAGTGGCGTAAGATCTCTGTATAAGAATAGCACTTACGCCACTTCGTTTCTAAGATGACGATATGATATTAAATATAGCAGACATCTGTCAATTTGCAGTTTTTCCTTCCTCTCCAGCAAATAAATAATTTAAAAAAAAAAAAATTAAAAATATGCAGCATGTAGGAAATTTGGAAAACTATATGAACAAATTTTTTGAGTTTTTTTTTCAATGATAATTTATTTGCTTGAAAAAAATACAAAAAATTGTCTGATTCGGGTCTTTCTATGGAGAATATCTCGGAAAGTAAAGGAGATAGGGCAGTTATGGTGGAATATTCCTTTGTAGCGAATTTCGAGAGTTACAAAAAAGGATTCAAGTAAAATTGCTCTATCTCGTTTAGTTTCCAAGATATTATTGAAAAATGAATAGGAAACAGAGAATTTTTCTGATTCACTCTCGAATTTGATTTTTCATAAGAAAAAAAAAATTGATTTTTACAAATAGTTTTATGAGAATATCTCGGAAAGTAAGCGAGATGACGAAATTTTTGTAGAGACCTTTTTTTTAGCTCTTAAAATTCTCTCCGAAAAAGATCTCTACAAAAATTTTGCTATCTCGCTTAGTTTCTCAAATACTTTTAAGAAACTTATAAATAACAATTTAGAGATTGAAACATAAAATTTTTCTTGATCACATTTTTGTAGTTCATTGGAATAAAAAAATTATTATCATTGCAGCACCAAGTGGTGAGCCACGTACACGACCCGCACTGAATCTTCTTCCACGCACCAAGCCAATTGAAGCAGTTGCTGTCAAAGAGGAAATCAAAGGAGAGCCAAAAGAAGTTGAAGCTGAAGAAACTAAAGCAATTAAAGAAACTAAAGAGCCTAAAGCCAATATATTTGGAGCTGCTAAACCAGTTGATACAGCTGCTAAAGAACGTGAAATTGAGGAACGTCTTGCTAAAACTCAAGCTGAAAAAGCAAAATCAGAGGATGGGTAAAGAAAATTCTCAACATTTTTCCCGAAAAATGAAGAATATTGAATTTTCAAAAAATAGTATATTACATGCCTAGGGCAGTAATGTAAGAAAGCCTCAGAGCACATGTTTGTTGACCTCGGCTTCACCTCGACCAACAATTACATGTGCTCTGAAACATTTCTTACATTACTGCCCTAGGTATGTAATATACTATTATTTTCATTCAGATAAAAAAACAGTTTCATTCCCAACCATTTGAAATTCGCCAGAAATCTGTAAATTTATAGATCTCGTGAATTTCGTGAGATTTTGTCAACAGTTTTTTTTTAATATCTTGGAAACTAAGCGAGATAAAGCGATTTTACCTGAATCATTTTTTGTACAGAATTCCAAGAGCTACAAAAAAGCATTGAGGTAAAGTCGCTCTATCTCGCTTAGTTTCCGAGATATCTTAAAAAACAGATGATAGAATGAAATCTTTTTTTATCATTATTTTTATTTTCTTCAGAAATTTAATTAATTACAGTCGTTTTATTGATTTATCGATTGTTTTCATTTGCAGAGAATCCAAGGGAACATGGCTGAAACGCAATGGGGTAAAATGATCAAAATACTTTTTTATTAAATTAATTTGATTTTGATTAGAGTAATTATTATTTTTTTCTTTATTCTAATTTTGTTAATTTTCTTTTTTTATAAGGAGGGACGTTCTGATCGTGAAAAAGAGAAGCCACGAGCACCAGCATGGCGATCCGACGAAGATAGAGGTAGGCACATGGAAAGACGCCAAGTACCTCGCGGTCCGATCTCTGGTCGTTCCGGTGAGCTATCACCTGTATTCTTCATTAATATTTTTTTTCGCACATAAAAATCCAGTAGTGAAAGAGTGAAATAGGATAAATTAACGTATTTATGATCATTCTCAATGGAAGTTCTCCAGAAGTAATGGAGATGTGCCTTTTGTACCCTAATTTTTTGTTGTAGAAAATTCTGAGCGATGCAAAAAAGGATAAGGGCAAAGTCCATCTATCTCGCTTAATTTCTGAGATATTAAAAAAAAAGGATGAGAAAAAGAAATGAATTTTCCTGTTTATTTTTCTGTCATTCATTTTCATATAATATCTCGGAAACTAAGCAAGATAGGGCGATTTTGCCCTGATCCTTTTTTTTGTAGTTTTTGAAATTTTTTTTACCAAAAAAGAATTCGAATGAAATCGCCCTATCTCGCTTAGTTTCCAAGATATTGAAAGAAATGCGCCGGTTTTCTTTCTTCATTACTCAATTTTATCGTAAACTTGGAAATAAAGTGGCTTAAGTGCTATGCTTATGTATAGTACTTATGCTACTTCGCTTCTAAGGCAACGATATATTTCCATCATTAGAGGGAAAAATTCTAATCACTGTAATTCATTTCATGCAAGATCGTGGAGACTCAAGAGGTGACTCCAGAGGTCCACCACCCTCTCGACCTGCTGTAGGAAGTTCACGCGGTGGAAAATACGAAGCACGTGGTCCACCAGAAAAGTAAGAATTATCTCATTATCTTCTTGTAAATAATAAATTAAATTTTTTTGAAATTTTTTCGTAATTAACGTAATTTTTCTTCTAATTCTACAGGGAACGTAGAGAAAAAGAGAAGGAACGTGAGCGTGACGTCAAAGATGATCCGCCAATGCCAAAAGCAACTGATGAGCAAGCTCCGGTAAATTGAACAAAAATCTCAAATAAACAACAGAAAAAAAGCTTATGATGAAAAGGGCGTATCTTAATTAGTTTCCGAAAAATTTCTTAAAAAATGGAGTTTTGCAATTTTTTTGGAGGAAATATTTTGGAGAGTAAGCGAGATACGCCTTTTTCTCTCAATCCTTTTTTTTTACAAAAATTTCCAAAGCTACAAAAAAAAAGGATTGGGATTAAAAGGGCGTATCTCCATTTGTTTCTGAAAAATTCCCTAAAAAATGGAATTTTCTCATTTTTTTGGAGAAAATATTTCGGAAAGTAAGCTAGATACGCCTTTGTCTTTTTTTAAAGTCAATTTTAAGAGCTGAAGGAAAGGATTCTAGGGAAATCGCTCTGTCTCCCTTAATTTCCGAGATATTCTGAGAAAAAACAAAAAATACATCACTTCCTTAGAAACAAAGGGGCGTGAGTGCTGTGTAAAGAGACAGCACTTATGCCCTTTTGTTTCTAAGATGACGACATTTATCCTCTTTCATCTCTTCTAAAAATCAATTTCTTCTCTTTTTTTTGCAGAATTTCGTGGCTTCCAACAAGTACTCAATGCTGAATGAGGACGCAGATACAGACACAAATGACGACTAGTTGTGCTCAAAAATCCCTAAAATCTTAAATCAGAAAGAAATTTTTTTATTTTTTTTCTAATGAAAAAGGAAAAAAAATTAATTCAAAAAAAAAAAAAAAAAGAGAACTCAATTATAAATTTTGTGCCACCTCGCATCGATGATCCAATAATTCGGTGAAAGAATGAGAAAGAAAAACAATTAAAAATAATAATAATTTCTTAATTTTCTCGCTTGTCATGAACGTAATGATCAACCAATTAGACCACTCAATGAAGAAGAAAAAAAAGCGCAATATTATTTAAAAAAAATACGAATCATCCCTTTTTTTCCATCTGTTTTATTATCAGTTTCTCCCCAATTTGTATTTAAAAATGGAAAAAAAAATTGCTACATTGAATTGATAAATTGTTCTTGTAACTATTCTATTGCTTCATTTGTATTCACAAATTGTGATCAATTGACCACAATTCGCTAATTTATAAGAAAGAAGAAAAAAAGAAACGAAAAAAAAAACAAAAAAAAAAAATTCAGAGAATAAAAAATTACAGAAGTGAAAAAAAAATAGTTTAAAAAACAAGGAATGAAAATTTTGGGGTAATAATAATTGAAAAAAAAAAGAAACAACAAAACTTTATACTTTATCTAATGTACAGTGGCTTTGAAAAAATAATTGTACAATAATGTGACTTGTATTAATTGTAATATAACGAAAAAAATGAGAAAACCTAATTATTGTCATAATAACATTGAAAAAAAAGGAATAATGAGGTAAGGAGAACGATGCTGCATTGGTCAAGTGAAATTCTTCAAATTTTTCGTGAAAAATGAGAATTTTGCATGATTTACAAGGGGCTAATCACTTGTGAAATCTAGTGTACATTAAAGTCAGGACTCTTACAAGAATTTCAGAATTCTCTAAAAGATTCTTGAAATTTTTGAATTTTTGAAATCTTATAAAATCTGGAAATAAGTTTTGAAATCACGAAAAAAACTAGAGAAATCCCATGGAAACTTCATGAAATCTTCGAAATTTGTGGAGTCTTTGAGATTTCATGGAAAATAAATGTTTTTTTTTATTGCATTAGAAATCTACTATATAGATTTATTAGCATACATATATATACAAAAAAAATAATCATGTGCATAAAGGATAATTTCATTACTTAATTGTACTTTTTGGATTTTTCTGACTCACAATTAAATTCAAATTTGTAGTTTACAATTTTTTAGATACTGACTTATTGCTCTGATTACCACTGGGTTAAGTGTACTCAATATACTTTCCATGTTAAGGGGTAATTCACAGTATTTTCTGATTTTTCTCATGAGTTTCTTTTACATGGCGATGCGGAAGATAAACCTCGGAGGTATTAGTGGATATAAAGAGAATTTCGTTGAACATTATTTTAATCAAATTTTTATTATCTGATTTTTTATAAGTCTTTGTTATTGCCATGAAATCTTGAAAACTCTTGGTATTTCCTGAAATCTCTTGAATTCTCATAGAAATCTGTGAAATCATCAGAAATCCGTTCAATTTCTCCGGATTTCGTGAAATTTCATCAATTTTCATGAAGCCTGCCGAGAATTCGAGAATCTTAGAATTTTTGCAATTTGACGTTTAGTGTACACAGATTTTAAGAGCTATTATTCCCTCGATTATCCGTGATAATTTGAATTAATCGATCAATGGACACTTCTTTTGAATTCTTTTCTCTCCTAGGGAATGAATTATGCTCATTTGCAAAATTCGGATGAGTGAACGAGAAAAATATATATATGTAATGGTATATTAAAGGCTCTACATGTTTTTCGAAATAATCGTAATATACGAATTTTCTAATAACTCAATTTTCATTTCTTTTTTGATAAATTAATATGATGGATTTTGATTTTGACAATCTTTTGAAATTAATAAAACTGAATTTTTAGAGATTTTTTCATTTTTTTGCATTTGCTTCTTTTTCTGCGGTAAAAAATTCATTTTTTCGCGCGTTTTTGCGTTGATCTGTCGATAATGCAGATCTGTACTTCACTGAAATGGCGGACTTTATGGGTCAGTCGCTTTAAAAAAGCGCGAGAATAGAAATTTCGTGAAAAATGTTTCTAATAACTAAATTGAATTCAGTTTTATCAATTTTTTTTCTGATTTTTCTTCGTAATTATGATTTTTCATCAATTGTAGCTATCGTTTCAATCGAATTCAGTCGTTTGAGGACGATAATCAGAAAATTGAGGTTTTTTTTTTTGAAATTTGAATGCAAAGAAGTTTCTTTTCGAGTTTGAAAAATTACTGAAGGAGAAGTAATTAATAAAATTTTAATTTTTTCATCTTTGAAAAATTTAGTTCTGTATCGATTTCATCCAGATTGAGAAATAATATTAGATACTATAATATCTAACTCCCTCGTGGAAATCGCTCCGGCAGATTTTGACAAATAATGTCAAACAATCTCGAAAAATGTCATAAAATGAGAAATATTACAGATAATGAGAGAAGAGTATACAATTCGACATAATTCTTCAAGTTTTGTCAAAATTTTTATGACGAATTTTGACGGAGAATGTCGTATTATGAAAAATCGATTGGATGACATATATTCTCTAGCGGTTCTGAAAATGCGGTGTAAACACCGTGTATACACCGTTGGCGTGTAAAAACCGTGTTTACACAGAATTTACACGAAATATATACCGTTTTTTTGTGCAAGATTTATGCGGTGTAAACACTGTGTAACAACTGTGTAAATACTGTGTAACAACTGTGTAAACACTGTATGACAACTGTGTAAAAACTGTGTGAATTCTGTTTAAAAACTGTATAAACACTGTGTAATATCCGTTCAAAAACTGTGTAAATGCCGTTTAAGTGCTGTGTAAGTCCCGTGTGAATGTAGTGCGATGCTCCCCGTGAAAAACGGAATTAGATCTACCTAGATCTAAGTAGATCTAAAAAATGAGAAACCGGAGATCTATCTAGATCTGCCGAGATCTCTGGAGATCTAAACAGATCAATGGAGATCTCGCCTATGAGATCTATTGAGATCTACTGAGATCTACGGAGATCTAAGCTGATCTAACTTGTTATATCTCTTTAGATCTCCATTGATCCATAAACACGCAACTCAGCGTGACAAAAAGGGATAAGTGAATTCCAATAGATCTACGGATATCAACGGAGATCTACATGGATCTACTTAGATCTACTCAGATCTCTATTGATCTACTTAGATCTAGTAGAATTTGAGAAATGGAAATCTATCTAGATCTACGTAGATTCACGTAGGTCTACGTAGATCTAAACAGGTAAGAAGGTATTTCTCCTAGCAGATCTACTGAGATCTAAAGAGATCTAACAAATTAGATCTATTCAGATCTCAGTAGATCTGCGTGAGTCTACATAGATCTGAACAGGTCAGATTGTATCTTTTTCGTTAGATCTACTGAGATTCTGTTAGATCTAAAGAGCTCTCCAAAGATCTACATGAAACATGTTTAATTTTTGTAGTAATATTTTTCATAGGTTGACATGTACATATTCTATGAGAGGTTAAATAATATAGTACGTTCCTTCTCATATACTCAACGACTCCGAAAACCTACGATCAAACTACTTCAACTTCACTACGCTTAGGCCAAGAAAAATAGGCGAAGATGAAATTATGAGGATTGAAAATTTGTAACAAATATAAAATAGGCCGACGGCTCAGATAGAAGAGTTCAAGTGATAGCATCTGAACGGTCCCGGGTTCGATCCCACCCAAATGCCACTTTTTTTCGATTTTTTCCTCCCTCAAAATTTCAATTATGTATAGAAAATGGGCCTGTATAATCAGTTAAACTTAAATGAGGCTATTTTTAGAAAAATATTATACATAATTTTTTCTCGGGTATCAAAAGAGATCTGAAGTGATCTATCTATATCTCCCTAGATCTCCTTAGATCTATCCCAAAATTTAGATCTAGGTAGATCTAAATCTGTTTTTCTCGGGTCTCCGTTTAGAAGCCGGAAATATGCTGTTTTCGGTAGTGTTGTCACGTTCATTTTCAGTATACGGGACCGATCGTGCCCTCTTGCGCACGGAAAATGATCTCATAATTTTTTTATTCAAATTTATTTTCTTAATTTTTCCGATAATTATAGTTTAAGTTAAATTGTAAACTATTGCGCGAATGAACGTTGATCACTTCGAGAAATTATTGTATTCTTCATTTCTATTGTTTTTGAAATTGAGCGCGCAATTTTGGTCAACCAATGAGGAATGAGTAATAGACGTGTCAGTTTTAGAGCTACATTCGAAGCGTATGAACTTTTTAAAATAGGATTAAATAATATAGCATATTTCGATACTAGTATGACGGGTTTTTCACAAGTGTAAACTTGGTTTCACCTCGAGCCATTAATCACACGAGCTAAAAAAACTCGTTGCACACGTGTAGAAGTATTTTTTGGCTGTGATGGTAGGCTGACCTCCCACGAGTGGCGAATTGTACCTTTTTTGCACTAGTGAACAGAAATACCATCATTTTCATTCGTGAAGAGAGGTACTTCTCAGCACGCCATATTGATGTCGAGCTAAAAAGTGCTTTTTTTAAGCAGCAGTGTCAGAAGGTAATTAAAATAATCCGTGCTCCGTATTGAATTACGAAAATTGAAAAAAACTATGACATAGATGAATCGGATGATATTTCTTCATTTCTCTATCAAAATTCTCATCAAAAAATGTGCTAATGTAGGAATCTCCCATTTTTGATAAATGGATTAACAGGGGAAGGTGGGGAACAACGGACAAGTGGGGCACAAGGGACCATCTCAAAAATGTTGTCAAAAAATATAGTTTTCGGCAAGTCATGGTACTCTTGGCGTATTCAGATTTTTACGTCGATCCGCAAAACTCCGAAAATAATGACCCACTCCAAAAAATGAGGTGAAAAATCTTTTTATCAATAAATTTGGGGAATGGAAAATAAATTATCTATTATTCAAAACATTTGAAAGATAATTCTTTCCGGGCTACAAAAATAATATTCCTTAGATTCTGAACCAAGTCCTTTTTGCGGATATTTTTTCATAAATTTCTTGGATATAACTGGAGGTACCACCTTTTTGCAACCATCCGGTTTTATTGTAATCTCAACAGCTACAAAAAAGGTCAAGAATATGAAAGACGTATCTGCATTAGTTACTGAAATATTTCAAAAGAAATAGTAGGGAAATTCTCTCTGTTACTGAAGGGTGAGAAACAGTTGTATTCGCTTTAAAAAAAAATTGACGTAAATTGACCAATTGAGATGGAGAGAAATATCGGTAATTAGATACTATAGCTCTGCCAACTGAAAATTGGTGTTTTCAACGTTTTATTTCAAATTTTTTTCTTCCGCCTTGCTTTTTGCGCCTATTCTAGGTTCGCATTGAGTTTGGTTTCGGAAAATTTTCATTTTTTAATTTTTTTTTGCAAAATTATTGGGGTTGTCAATTTCGAGCTGAAAAACTTGAATTAATTCGTTGGGTTTAACAACTCAATGAATACAACATTCAAACGTTAATAAATTTCATTTCACAGTAATTTGGAAACAAAATAATAAATTCAATAGAGTAGAGTTTGATGTTTTGATTGAGCATGAGGTGAGGGGCGGGGTGAGAGGTGAGGCAGGTACGAAACAGTCGATTTCTTCCTGACAAAGACAGTTGGTGTGAAAACACAATGATAAACAGAGACCAATGGTCTTATGAAAATGGCAAATTTGGTAATTCAACCAAATGAGCCTTTTCTAGACCAGTATCATTTGAGTCTTCTGCAGTGAAACATCAAAACTGTGTGTTTTGTTTTAAGAGCTAGTTGCCACCACTGCATCTTGGTTTTTTTTGGAAAATCCAGTTTTTCAGATGAGTATTTTGAAGTTTCATTCAATCCGTATTAAATTTATTGAGGTTTTTTTTCGTCTTTTCCCTTTTTTTTTCGTTACTATTTTTAATTGATATTCCAAATTGAAATTGTTCCACGCGAAGTGTACAAATTATTGACAAATGAATGAAAAGGTACATTGAAAAAGCACATTGTGCAGGAAGTACTTGTTTCTGTGTAATATAAAAATTAAATTTTTATGCCCAATGAAGGTGGGCGGAGGTTTTTGTCAATATATTTTTCATCTAAAATCCCGAGTGTCGTTCATAGGATGGGTCGTGATAGGTTCCTTTTGAGGCCTATGCACCACTACGTCCTCGTCGTGGCCTTGGGTTACGCCAAACGTGGTGATAATCTCAATTTTCATTTATTGTTTTTTTTGGTTTAATTGGTTAGTGACTTCCAAAAAAAGTTAGTTGTTTTAGGTAAAAATTTAATTAGGATTGTGTCTGCTTGCCTTGAAATCTCGCTACTGGTCTCTGCTACATCGAAACACATCAATTTAATTCAAAAAAATTGGTAAAATAATTCAAATTTTTCAACAGTGTGGCAGAGTAAAAGTAGTCAATTACCGAAATATCTTTCGGACGTTAACAACAATTGGTTAAGACTGAGAATGAAACAATAAATTTCACAATTTCTTGGAGGTGGTCTGTAGTGTCTCAGCCTCTCCTATATCCACCGAAAATGGGGCTCACCTCATTTTCTCCATTCTTACAAATAACTAACAGTTCTTAATCTGTAACATGTGGCGATAGTTCAAGAACTCACAATAATTGATACACAATTCATGAGAAACCAATCAGTTACTTTATTGACAATAGAATTTATTCCCTTCATACTTCAAATCAATTCTTTGTATTTTTGCCGCATGGGCCAAAATAGGTCTGGAAGCAATATAATGAAGAAAAATTATTGGTACTCAAAAAAAATTTGGAGTTAATTTTAATCGGCTTCAACGCAGTTAGCAAGTTCACTGAGATATATTCCATCGTTAGTTGAAATTTGAATCGCTGGCTTTATGTCATCAATTTGTGTAATAAAAAGCATGCAATTGGTTGCACTCATTTGATGGATGTATTTTGTATTAAAGGCAAATCGTAAGTGGTCATATTTCATGACCATATGGCCGTTAACAACTGTACCCTCATGAATAAACTGCACGATTGTCTTTGGCTTAAAATTGATACATTGAACTTTAGTAACCATCAAGGCCTCATGATTCCAAAGACAACCCTCAAGTTCCACAAAGCGAGATAATATTTTCTTTCAAATAATTGATAAAACCTCTTAGAATTGTTTATCTCATCCAAATTTCGTTTTTCCGGTCAATTTCAACAATTTTCTTAGTTCTACGAAGCACCGTGAACTGTCATTCTTTCTATCTCCCTCCCCCCCCCCCTATCAAATTTTATCTATATTCTATGCAATTCTATTTTTTTTCTAGAAAGCTCTGAAGAAAGCAGAGCGGCTACAGCGGCGAATGCTGCGAATGACTTCGCGCGCTATGCATCCGAACAAAGTCCTTTTCCGGTAAAATCTCCGATTCAAAGAGATAATTACAGTAATTATCCTCCGAGCAAGCGTCTCAGTAAATCTCCAAGCGAGTCTCGGAGCAGATCTGGAAGCGAGTCTTCCAGTAAATCTCCAATCCAGCGTCGCAGGAAGTCAGGAACCAAGACCCGAAGCAGGTCTCGCGATAGCATTCGAAGTAGGTCTCCAAACAGTTCTCCGAAAAAACCCGATGATAAATCCGAAAAGAAATCTGCTTCCAACATCAGCGAAAAAGCAAATCTTTCGACCGCATCTCCAGCGTCCAGATCATCTTCAGGGGTGAGAACTGCTTTCGACAATCTGACCAGCAATGACTTGATCAAACGACAGTTAGATCGTATCAACAATAAGTTGAGTCATTCTGCAGAACAACTTGATAATATTGAAGAACAAATGGTTAAAAAAAGGACCTGCCGAATGAAGTTGAACGGATTATCAGAGGGATGGATGATATGGATAAAAATGGTGATGCTGTCAATAAGAAAAAAAAGATCATGATTGGGTAAGAAAAAATTGTCATTTTTCACCCATTGCTCTACACTCAGTGCATAAATTGAGGGATCCGTGAATTTTTTCAGTTTTTTACAGATTTTCAAAAATTTGTAACTTTGCGGAAAATGATTGGATGAGGATGAAGAACAAAGAATTGGAAATCTTGGAGTCTCGAATTTTAAACTATTAAAATGAAAAGTTTCTGGCATCACTCATAACGAGATGAGGGAGCTGAAGTCAACAATTTTTTTCTTCAACTCTCAAGTTTTTCATTTCGAGATATTTCGAGCTGCGAAATCCTTTTTTCTTATTTAAATCCCATAATTTGTCACAAAGTTACAGCCCTTCCAAAATCACCGAAAAAAATAGGAAATTTTTCGGTTTCTTTCATTTTTTTGACTAATGTAGGATTCTTCTGATATACAACAAGAAATTCTAGACGATAAAATTCCTACGTTAGATTACGTTGAGGCTGTCAACAGTACAACGATGAGGGGACGGTGTAATATGCTCCTACGTACTATGTGGCCCGAGGACCAAAGGAGATTATTATTGATCAAGGAAGATCCAAAAAGACCAGAGTTCAAAAAAGTCGCGCGTTCTGATTTGAACAAGCTGATAGGTGAGTTATTTCCAGTGTATTTATTCATTTATTTATCATGCCTCAGATGTTCACCTTATCGACTCTTTACCTCTCTTCCTTCCCTCCCTTGTTCCCTTTTCTATGACTCCCCATTTTCGCGACTCCATGGATCAATTTCTATTACGGCTCTGCATTCGTTGAGGATCAGGAATAAACCATAGAAAACCATGATCAGTGCAGGCGATTGATTGTGCAGGGCGTCTTGGACTAGACGCCCTGCACAATCAACCCTTTCATCACACTCACGGGAAGAAATATAACTCCTAGTTAGTGTATCAGTAATTATCATCTGAAATTCAATAAGTTTTTCTATTTTTCAGCAATGTGTGAGGATCTTCAAGATAAAAATAAATTGTACGATAAGGGTACACATAGTATTAAACTGCACATCAAAGAGTGGGTGAGTGAGGCCTTGCGGAATGGAAGGGCCCAATTCAAGAGAAAAAGCCAGAAGCAGTCTACCTCAAGAGAGTCTGCAGAGAGCGGAGAATGAGTTTTTTTCTTAATATTTTTTTTTTAAATTGATTTTTCTTGTTAATAGAAGAAAACTTTATTTTAACAATTTATGGAGTCTTGTGATTTAACTTACGTACTCAATAAATCAAATATTTAAAAACTGTATAAATCGCGTTTAAAACCTGTCTAAATCCTGCTTAAACACTGTTTAAAAACTGTATAAACACTGTGTAACAACTAAACAACTGCACAAACAAACACAAATAAACGGTGTAAATACAGCTGTTGCATGCTGTTTTTTGGATGAAAAATCTCAACAAAAACTGAAGTAGAAACGATAGAAGCTTTGAATTTTACTTATATATATATTTTACTTACCAATATATTGGTCATGCCAATGTACGGCTTGGGATCATTACTGAGTAATATTAATTTTTTTTTATTAAGTAATATTAATTGAACGTTATTTTCAAATATTGGTAATTTTTCAAAATTTCAACTTTGCGAATTATCTCAAATCTCAGAATAAGTCTTCAAGTGATTCCATTCATATTAATTCATAACATTTGATATCATATTCTGTAACTGCCTGAATTTGTCCAGATTTTTCTAATACTTGGTTTTTAATTTATGTTGCATTTTTTTTAGTTTTTCATGAAAAATGATGTTGCTTCCATAACAACCAGAATAATTAAGATAGAAACTTCAAATTCGTCTCCTATATTGGTTCTGTGAATCTGCTGCCTGGGATTATTACTGGACAATATTAAATGATAATTTTTTGAGAAAGGGTCATGCGACCAATAGATTGACACGGACCAGAAGGTGGACGGTTTCTACTATCGAGGATTTTCATCAATAAATGATGATTCTTATACTTTTCACGTTAATTCCTGATTATTACATTCACATAGATTTATAAACTATTCATTACATATCGATTGATCGAAATTTCAAATCATATGTAACGTGTGGACTTCTCTGGATTGGCTAACACAACACTGCAACCCTTCCACCGATCCCTTCATACAGTCTTTTTGATGTTTCTTCCTCTGCTCCTCGACTAGCTCAACTTCCGAGAGCTCACGGGCGGGTTTCACTCGTCCTTTGGGATTATTGAAGGTTGTCGGGGTAACTCAAGCAACGACAAATGATGTTGTTGGGAAAAATCGACAGTATATTATAAGATTCGATTGAACAGATCCAAGTATTAGTATCGAGTCCGATCGCGGAGCTAATTTTTATTCGCGATGTGCCTACTTTGGTGTCTCTCCGCGGTGTGTAGAAAAAGGTGATCTTTTTCTACATCCCTAAAAATGCTTCGTAAGCATTCCCACGCCTTGGCCGGCCTTTTCTTTCATGCCAAAACTGGGCAAAGCAAACCTTTACAGTCAAACAGTTCTGTAACGAACTGGACTCCATTTTCAAAAGCGGAAATGCTTAATTCGCATCTTTTCGATCAACTCAACTCTCTTTTACTAATCCCTTTATAAAATAGAAACTAAAATGTATAAGTTTTGTGACGTGTGATTTCTCCACACGTCACACTCCCCCACTTAGATCATTCTTACCCCCTTTTGTAAGAATGATCCCCAGTATATTTTTCAAGATATCCTTCATAATTAAGGTAAAAATAAATGAATAAGGATCAAAATGAGGGTGCTTTATGAGCTAACTTAAGTTACCTATCGGTCGGACCCGTACTCATATTTTTTTTTTTTCATACAAATTTTCATTTTTATTTCTTTTGGATCTGACTTCATATAATGCTAGAAATAATAAGAAAGGTTAGTAGCTAACAGATAATTATGGAATAAGAAAGTTCAAACAAAATGACCCAAGACGGGGGGAGGAAGAAAAATGAATGAATCAAAATCAGAAAAAAAATTTAACATAGACTCTTCATTTCTCCTGCTCCTGCTTCTGGCTAGGCTGATCCCTCTCTACCAGCCAGTCAAGTCAGTGGTGGCTCGATATTGGGGCACTGGTGCGTTGGCTCTCCACATCATTGGTACCATTTGCCAGCTCTCTGCCTCCTGGAGAGGGGCAAGGGCTCCCGCTAATGTTGAGCCTCGAGGCTCACGTCGCTGACCCTGGTTCATTTGGAAAGGACGATCATTTGGGATAGGCTCTGTGAGGGTCACTCTTGCCGCCTGTTGTCGATACGTGTTCTCTGTTGATCCCAGCTCCTCTATGATTTCGGTGATGGTCACCGGAGGGGCAGACCGCAGGGAGATGGGTGATTCCCGCTCTTCATGATGGTATCTGGTCACCCTAGCCCTTTGTTGCCGTCTGCGAGGTAGCTGACTCTTAGGTGCCAAGCACCCCATCCATTCAGCGCCGCGAAACACCGCCATAACCCTCGACCAGAGCACGAATTTCCAACAAATTCCCACCATGGTCACGAAAGTTCCGAGACCCATTCCCGCGTATCCCAGACCATGCTCAATTATTTTCCAACGTCTCGTCGTCTCTCTCTGTGTCGCGAGGGTCCTGGCCCTCTCGATTATGGTCTGTAACCCTATACTGTCTTGGTCCATATTCTGTACGTTACCTTGTCCGTTTCCCTTCGTCTGTATGTTAATCAATTCTTTACCCAAAATGTCCGTGAGGTTTTCTCCCAGTTCCTTGACCATCTCATCAATCATGGCCGAAATGTCAAGGTTTGACTGACCCTCAGACTCGGAATCCTGCTCAGAGAGACTTTGCCTAAACGGTACAAGCGGTACCGACCGTGATCGAGCCTCACAATTTGACGGAAGCGTAATGTTTCCCGTCCCGGAAATGATTTGTACTTCTGGTTCGCGGTCCGTACAATGAATCCTAATTTCGTCTTCAGTTATTGCTGAAAAAATCCATGTGTTCCAGCTCCGAATCCGAGCCCATTACGTGTGTGTCATTGCCTTGACCCTGACGTTACAGAGCTCGGTTTCTTTAAAACGCGGATTGACGATCAGTTGGACCTCGCAATCCCTCTCGCTATTTACATCGAAAATCGGTCTAAAAGCTCTAAATATAAAACGAACTTGGCCCTGTTTGCAGGTGCTAACGTCTTCGTCGGTCATTTTAAAATATGTATTGGAGAATTCGGACATTACTGTATAAGGATGTGATGGCACAATGAAAGTCACTAGCGGTGTCGATACGTTTTGTAACGTTACCGGGAAGGTCATGTGTCTGTATACCCTGGCGAATCCATCGATTACTATTCGATCGCCATTCAATTGAGGGGTCGACTTATGCGCTCACCTGATCACTTGTCGAGCCTGAGTGGATGGTCATATGAATGACGATATGACCAGCGATCAGCTGAACATTGGGTCGACGGTCGGTCGATGCCAAGTGGAAACCGCGACTCGACTAACGATCGACCATGACCATTTTTTGAGCACGTCTCGATCATGGATGATAGAGAGCTTCATCGATCCGCGACTGACTATATATACAGTCGATTGTTAGTCGATCCATATACCCAATCGACGACTGATCAAATGATAAAATTTCTGGAGTGCGTGCTGATTGCCGGTGATGAAGTGATCTCTCGACCAGCAATCGACTATGTGTTGAGTCGATCGCTGGTTTATGACTTCGATGAAAGCATCAAATCGAGGCTTGACTGACCACTGAAATTTCTTTAGTGCAGATCGATTGTGGGTCATGAATTACTTCATCGACCCGCGATCAATTCAGTATAGAGTTTATTGTTTGTCGATTCCGATTCATCGGATATTATTATTCATCGTGATGAGTTACTTTACGGGTTCCCTGGAAAGTTCCTCTGGAAGTTCCCCTAAAAGTTCCTCTGGAAGTTCCCATAAGAGTTTTGACCGCTCATAAAATCAGTTTGACGTTTATAGATGTGAGTTTAACATTCATAACCATTCAGAATGTGTTCGATTCATAGTCAACTTCATTCTAGATCAAGCCGTACACCAGAAAGGAAACCCTTTCAATACTTGGCCAAAAAAGGATTTCTTTCAAAAATATTGAGAGAAAAATTTGCCACATTTTCCCGCCTAAATTTCTTCAGCTTATCAATGGAATCATCAGAAAATTTCCATCTCAAACCATTCAATCTAAGTGTTCATTTTACCCCATCTTCCCCTACGTTAAAATTCTTAGTTATTTCTGAAAATCATTTTTTTTTATTTGAACTTGACAATAAAACCCTAAACTGCGTTGAATTTTTAGAACTGTGATTTTCTGTTAAACTTATTGCAGATTGTCGGCTAATCGAAAAGTTTAATTTTTTCCAATTTTCCAGGCCAATCGCCACCTTGAGTCATTTGAAGATTCGCATCAACGCAAATTGACTGGCAGTCAACTCGAAACTCTATTAATGTACATTCGATAGTCCACTCTATTCTTTATAATCCATATGTACGGCCGAGACGTTGGTGTACGGTTTGATCTAAGCTGAAGTTGACCATGAAGCAAACACATTCTGACTGGTTTTGAATGTTAAATTGACATTTATAAACGTCAAACTGATTTCATGAGCGTTCAAAACTCTTAGGGGAACTTCCAGAGCAACTTTCAGGGGACCTTCTAGAAGAACTTTTAGGGGAACTTCCAGAGGAACTTTTCAGGGAACCCGTAAAGTAACTCATCACGATGAATAATAATATCCGATGAATCGGAATCGAGAAACAATAAACTCTATACTCAATTGATCGCGGGTCGAAAAAGCAGTTCATGACCCACAATCGATCTGCACTTAAGAAATTTCAGTGGTGTGTCAAGAGTCGATTCGATGCTTTCATTGATATCATCAACCAGCGATCGACTTAACACATAGCTTATCTTGTTTTGGAATCGAGAAACAATAAACTCTATACTCACTTGATCGCGGGTCGATGAAGCAGTTCATGACCCACAATCGATCTTCACTTAAGAAATTTCAGTGGTGTGTCAAGAGTCGATTCGATGCTTTCATCGATATCATCAACCAGCGATCGACTCAACACATAGTCGATTGCTGGTCGATAGGCCACTTCATCACCTACAATCGACACGCACTCCAGAAATTTCATCATTCGATCAGTCGTCGATTGGGTTATGGATCGACTAACAATCGACTCCATACATAGTCAGCCGCAGATCGATGAAGCTCTTCATCATACATGATGGAAAAGTGCTCCAAAAATGTTCATAGTCGATCGTTAGTCGAGTCGAGGTTTCCACTTGGGATCGACCGACAGTCGACCCAATGTTCAGCTGATTGCTGGTCATCTCGTTATTCATATTATCATCGACTAGTGATCAGGTGAGCGCACAAGTCGACCGCCCCCAATCGAGTGATCCGCCAGGGTACTATGTATCTTGTTAAGTCCGTCATTGGCATTGTCGTTATAAACACAAGTTTTTCGTTGTGTAAGTACGCAGTCAATTCCGATAATGCATTAATTCACCCATGCTATCTGTTTGCAAGGGCAGAGGGAATTCCGTCCCCCGGCTGTGTCCGTTTATTTCCCTAGCAGCTGTTATTATATTTTCCGTTTGCAATATTGACGGATGTAGCTGTCCCCTTTTTGCGAACAATATTGCATTTACCAAAATTTGGGTGTCTAATTCGTATTCCCCCAGCTCTATGTTGAGGGCTGAGAGAATATTAGCCAGTTTACCGTTCCAATTTATCCTTTCTAGCTGGTTGCCTATTTTATTCTTAGTTACCTTAATGACATTCGTGATTAATTGCATTCTTTGATCCAAGTTTCGCGCCGTCATTTGGATCTTCTTAAATTCTGACCTAACAATGTGTGTTTGGTTCTCTAGAAGGGCCAAAGTCTCCACCGACGCATTTTGGAGTCTATGAATGCACGCGTCGTTATACTCCGCGTCTTCCTCATCCATTGTTCCCAATAGGATTTTACTGATTTTCCCCACAAACGTTAGGGTTGCACGTTTCTCCCGCGTATTTCCGTCCGAGAGTAATTCTATCATATGCCGATGCGTCGCCTCAACTGCGTCCAGCCGATGCATCAATTGGTCGATTTGGTCGTCGATTGTGCATCCGTCTGTCAGTTGTTTACATGCAAGTTTTATTCCTAACCAGTTTTTTGTCATCGTCTGTCTTTTAACAAGAAATTTTTCCAAATTCACATGGGTCCATAGTTTCCACGTGGTTCGGTATATGCGTAACCTCCCAAATCTAGTTGTAAATAGTCCATTTTTTTCGGATACCCGGGAAATGTGGACCTCGGCCCTCTCTGAATTTCCAGCGAGGCTGAAATGAAGAGAAAAATAAAAAAATTATTACTACTTTTTGTCTTTTCCAATTATCTCGAGGAAGTTTCCAACCCCCTCCCCCACTTAAACTATTCTTTTTTTTTATTTATAAACTATTCTTTTTTTTTATTTATAAACTATTCTTACTCCCGTAAGAATGTCCTTTAAACGAAATTACTCTTTCTATTTCTCGCTTCTAGTCCCTGTCTGTCTTTTTTTTTGGTTTGGATTTCAAGTTTATATTCAGAAGTTTATTCGGAGTACATTTACTTCGGCTTCCTCGGATCCATCTGAACGGTACCCTTTGCGGATCCGGCCCCACCACCAAAGAACCGCAAAGCAATAAGTGCATCGGATGCGATATCGTCGTAATTTTCAGCACTTGGATCATCTGGGAATTTCTCCTTAATACATCCTTCAACAATTGAATAAAGGTTGAGGCTGCGGAATTTTTTGAAAGAACGTCTGTTGAAGCCATATTCTGACCCAATGTGCCTCGTTAGAAATTGGCTGAGAACTGTTTTGACATTTTCTTTCAGATCCGCGTTCTGAACAATTCTACGTTCAATGAATTCTCTCGTTTCCCTGCGTATTCCTTCATCATCAAGCGAACGATCAAATTCCTTAATTTTGTCTGCCTCATTGAAGGGGATCATAGATGCTTGGAAAATCCACCTTTTCCCTTCACAAATCTTTTTTTGTGCTTCTGAAGTAGGTTTATGAGCGTTTGTTTCGTCCAAGGTTCACATAGAACTTCAAAATTGTTACAAAGAGGACAGATCGTAGTCTCATCGTGCATTTTCACACAATTCATGCAGATAATCGAGTTGCAACTGAAGATTACGAAGCCCTTCTCTATGGATTCACCACAGATTCTACATGGCGCCTTATGCATAGGAGTCGTTGCATCATGTAGACTCTCAGGTCCCGGAGCATGAGCAGGGCCAGGAGAATTACGTGTTGGAGGCAGTTCTCTGGGTTTAAGGTTCTCTGCCTTCCTTTGTGCTTCCAAAGGTACTTCTCGTTTTTCCGGAGCGTTTGAAGGCCCAGGTGCATCGATTTGATTAGGTCCTCTCCTAATCTGAAGGCCCTTTGCTTTGTTTTGCTCAGTCTCAGCCTTCTTTTTTGTCTCCACTTGTTGGAATTCTACATCTTTGCCATTCTCTTTGTCCTCTCTCTTCTCTCTCTCCGGGCGTTGATAGCTCATTACCTGCTCTTTCATAATGGTTTCATTCTTACTACTGTCTATTTCAATGATTATTCTGCCATCAGATTCTATCTCTATGATTTTATAAGGGCCCACCGTGACCCGAAATAGTTTAATCCGGTACCACACGTAGGCTCCTATCTCTAGCTGTGCGTTCTGCGCCTCCTCATAATACATATGGTCTTGTTCTGTTGCTAAGGCAGCTATGACGACCTCTTCGCACTCCTCCACGTCACCATCTATCGGGTTACGTGATAACGCGTCTGTGTTTAAATTTAATTTTCCCGGTTTGTAGTTTATTTCATAATTGCATTCTTCTAATTCATTTCCCCATCTTCTCAATTGAGCCCCTGGATCTTTGGTCGATTTAAGCTATACAAGGGTTGATGATCTATCATCAGGGTGAATTCGTGACCATACAAATATGGACGAAATTGCCGAATGGCAAATATAATTGCTAACAACTCTTTCTTAGTTGTTGTGTAATTTTTCTCTGCTCAGTACATCACCCTCGATGCAAAGCATATGGGATGGTCACGGCCTATCCCATCGGGTATGATGTAATTTCTTTAATAATGCTATCAAATACATTTGTTTGTTCTTCCGACCAAATAAAAGGGACCCCATCTTTTAGTAAGGTTGTTATTGGTCGTGTTTTCCCCGCAAAATTTTTGATAAAACATTAACAATACGCTGCAACAATAACCTCTTTCCATAATTACCGAATAGTAGTGTCCCTGATATTGGGGAATGTCAAAATATGGACATGCCTTTAATCTCGGATCTACTACCAGATCTGAACTTTGCTGAGGCAACAGAAGATCTGGAGGAGTTACTGGAAGAAACCCATGTGGGTGAACCAGTGACATCAGGCTATCATAACGAAACGACAGTCACAAAGGAGAGTTTTGATGCACTCCTAGAGACTGCCCATCGTGATCCTCGTTTACTAAGGCGTTTTCACGCCAAAGTAAAAGAGAGGGAAGTTCTGGGGATGAACTTGCAGACTTCAACTAAACCTCTAGATGGCGCAGTTGAAATGCAAAAAACCCCCTTTGCTGCGACTAGATAAGTCGGATTGGACTTGCAGGAGGCATTGGGACAACCAATGGCATCTGCCGGAGCAATCACGACTATGGAGATGGAAACAACACCTCAGTCGGATGCAAAGGAGAAGGAGACTCCCCCTCCCCCGAAGAGACCTGGAAAGTCTCGGAAGGCGAGGAAGAGTGCTACCGTAGCCACTCCAGCCTTGTGCTAGAACTGCCGTAAGGCAGGACGCCGGTTTACCGACTGCCCAAGGCCACATTACCAGACCACAAAAGCGCATGGAAGGTCAGCCTGTCTTTGACTCCTCCTTACACTTGGCAAAGCTCGTGGAATTATGCAGAGAGTGGTAGATGTTCAGTGCACGAAGCATAATCACCAGCTTGTTCGACATTATATCCACATCTTCCGGTGCTTCTTAGCAACTGTCTATAAACTGTCCACTAACACACCGCCCTGCATAGAGTGGCCCTTTCTTAAAATCCCTTGAAATTGGTTGATGCAGATTGCGAATGCCCAGTTGAAGGAAAATAGTCGTCTGCTATCAACTGACCATTCGAGCCCGAGGTCCCGTCCTCTTCGGTGCCCCTTGATGTTCTCTCGAAGATGGTGAGGACAATCCAGTTGAAGCATTTCCACTGTCGTCTGATGTATTTACATCACGATTTCGTTCGAGAGCTGTCGTTACTTTGTCGGCGAATCTGGGATGTTGCCCAACGATTCAGTGGTCTCTTATCTGTGGGTTGAACCATCCGATTGTCTTTTCGATGACGTCGTGCGTCACTCCGTGCTCTTTGCTTTGTCAGCATGTCGGTGATGTGACTCAAATTGGAGTAATTCTTAAGGATGTACACCAATTGACCATTGCGGGCTATCCATGGACTGTTGAAATATGACTAAAAAAATTAGCCAATGTACAACCATTACTCGACGCTTGATTAATTATCCAATGATTTCTAGACTTCAGAGCTATAAATTGGCTCGTTTGCATCATCCACGAAATATTCCCTAAGAGGGAAATTCAGCAGAGAGTAATTGCCGCAGATGAATAGGCAAATTTTGTACTCAGGATTCCCAATAGGTCTTCGTCATTCGCAATTATTTCGCTGGCACTTTTTCCCTGGTGAATGTCCTCTGCACCAAGGATAATGCCAGCTTGTTCGACATGACGTCCACATCTTCCCGTGTTTTTTCTGCAACTGGCAATGGACTGTCCACTGACACAAAGCCCTGCATGCAATGGTCCATTCTTAAAATCCCGCCAAATGGGTTGATGCAGATTTCGAATGGCCAGTTGAAGGAAAAAGTCATGTCTTATCAACTGACCATTCGAGCTTAGGGGAGTCTGAATGATTCTGCGATTTTGTGGAGGCTCCGTCCTGTTCGGTGCCCCTTGACGTTCTCTCGAAGACGGGGAGGACAATCCCGTTGAAGGATTTCCACTATCGTCTGATGTATTTACGTCGCGATTTTGTTTGAAAATCTGTCATCTGCTTTGTCGGCGGATCTGCGATGTTACCCAACGATTCAGCAGTCTCTTATCTGTGGGCTGGATCATCCGATTGTCTTTCGAATGACGTCGTGCGTCACTCCGTGCTCTTTGCTTTGTCACCATGTCGGTGATGTGAGTCAAGTTGGAGTCATTCTCGGGAATGTACAACAATTGTCCATTGTGAGCTGCCCATAGACTGTTGGAATATGGCTAAAAAGATCAGCCAATAGATAGCCATTACTGGATCCTTGATTGATTATCCATTGATTTAGAAATCTAAATGCAATAAATTGGCTGGGCTAGGTCATCCACGGGATATTTCCCAAGGTTGGAATAACCTTGGCAGCCCTGGCAGATCACTCGATTGGAGACGGTCGACTTGTGCGTTCACCTGATCGCTAGTCGATGGTAATATGAATAACGAGATGACCAGCGATCAGCTGAACATTGGGTCGATTGTCGGTCGATCCCAAGTGGAAAACTCGACTCGACTAACGATCGACCATGAAAATTTTTTGAACATTTTCCGATCATGTATTATGAAGAGCTTCATCGATCCGCGGCTGACTACGTATGGAGTCGATTGTTAGTCGATCCATATACCCAATCGACGACTGATCGAATGATGAAATTTCTGGAGTGCGTGTCGATTGTAGGTGATGAAATGGCCTATCGACCAGCAATCGACTATGTGTTGAGTCAATCGCTGGTTGATGATATCGATGAAAGCATCGAATCGACTCTTGACTGACCACTGAAATTTCTTAAGTGCAGATCGATTGTGGGTCATGAATTGCTTCATCGGACCGCGATCAATTGAGTATAGAGTTTATTGTTTGTCGATTCCAATTCATCGAATATTATTATTCATCGTGATGAGTTACTTTACGGGTTCCCTGAAAAGTTCCTTTGGAAGTTCCCCTAAAAGTTCACCTAGAAGTTACCCTGAAAGTTCCTCTGGAAGTTCCCCTAAGAGTATTTAAACGCTCATAAAGTCAGTTTGACGTTTATCAATATCAATGTAACATTCATAATCATTCAGAATGTGTTTGATTCATGGTCAACTTCAGCTTAGATCAAACCGTATACCAACGTCTCGGCCCTACATATGGATTATAAGCAATAGAGTGGACTCTCGAATCTACACTAATAGAGTTTCGAGTTGAGTGCCAGTCAATTTGCGTTGATGCGAATCTTCAAACGACGCAAGGTGGCGATTCACCTGGAAAACCTGGAAAAGTCAGGGAATTTTAGTCAGGGAAATTTGTTCATTTCTGCTTATCCCGATGTCCGTTAAAATTATAGATATTCAATCGGACAAAATTAAACTTTCCGATTAGTCGACAATCTGCAAAAAGTTTAACAGAAAATCACAGTTCTAAAAATTTAACGCAGCTTAGGGCCTAGTTGTCAAGTTCTAGTAAAAAAAAATGACTCTCGGGTATAACTAACAATTTTAACGTAGGGGAGGATGGGGTAAAATGAACACTTAGATTGAATAGTTTGAGATGGAAATTTTCTGATGACTCCATTGATAAGCTGAAGAAATTTAGAAGGAAACATGTGGCAAGTTTTTCTCTCCATATTTTTGGAAGAATTTCCTTTTTTGGCCAAGTATTGAAAGGGTTTCCGTTTTGGTGTACGGTTTGATCTAGGCTGAAGCTGACTATGAATCAAATACATTCTGAATGATTATGAATGTTAAACTGACATTTATAAACGTCAAATTGATTTCATGAACGTTCAAAACTCTTAAGGGAACTTCCAGGGAACTTCTAGAGAAACTTTTAGGGGAACTTCCAGAGGAACTTTTCAAGGAACCCGTCAAGTAACTCATCACGGTGAATAATAATATCCGATGAATCGGAATCGACAAACAATAAACTCTATACTGAATTGATCCCGGGTCGATGAAGCAATTAATTGACCCACAATCGATTTGCCCCTAAGAAATTTCAGTGGTCAATCAAGACTCGATTCGATGCTTTCATCGATATCATCAACCAGCGTTCGACTCAACACATAGTCGATAGGCCACTTCATCGTCTACAATCAGCACGCACTCCAGAAATTTTATCATTTGATCAGTCGTTGGTTGGGTATGTGGATCGACTAACAATCGACTCTATATATAGTCAGACGCGGATCGATGAAGGTTTTTATCATCCATGATCGGAAAGTGCTGAAAAAATGTTCATGGTCGATCGTTAGTCGAGTCGAGGTTTCCACTTGGGATCGACCGACAGTCAACCTAATGTTCAGCTGATCGCTGGTCATCTCGTTATTCATGTCACCATCGACTCAGGTTCGACAGGTGATCAGGCGAGCGCACAAGTCGACCCCCCAGTCGAATGGCGATTCAATAGTAATCGATGGATCCGCCAGGGAAAGCAAAGAGCACGAAGTGACGCAAGACGTCATCCAAAAGACAATCGATGGTCCAGTCCACAGATAAGAGACTGCTGAATCGTTGGGCAACATCGCAGATTCGCCGAAAAAGTAGACGACAGCTTTCCGAACGAAATCACGATATGAATACATCAGACGACAGTGAAAATGCTTCAACTGGATTGCCCTCTCCGTCTTCGAGAGAACATCAAGGGGTACCGAAAAGGACGGAGCCCCCACAAAATCGCAGAATCATTCAGACTACCCTCAGCTCGAATGTTCAGTTGATAGGAGATGATTTTTTCCACCAATTGGCCATTCGAAATCTGCATCAACCCATCTGGGGGCTTTTAAGAATGGACCATTGCATGCAGGGCTTTGTGTCAGTGGACAGTCAATTGCCAGTTGCAAAAAAACACTGGAAGATGTGGACATCATGTCGAACGAGCTGGTCATTATCCTTGGTGCAAAGGACATCTACCAGGGAAAAAGTGCCAGCGAAATAATTGAGGATTACGAAGACCTATTGGGAATCCTGAGCACCAAATTTGCCTATTCATGTTCGGCAATTACTTCCTGCAGAATTTCCTTCTTAAGGAGTATTTCGTGGATAAAGCCAACGAGCCAATTTATAGCTCTGATCTCTCAAAATCATTAGATAATTAATCAAGCTTCGAGTCATGGTTATACATTGGCTGAATTTCTTAGCCATATTTCAACAGTCCATGGACAGCCCGCAATGGACGATTGGTGTACTTCCTCGAGAATGGCTACAGCTTGAGTCACATCACCAACATGGCGACAAAGCAAAGAGCACGAAGTGACGCAAGACGTCATCGAAAAGACAATCGAATGGTCCAGCCCACAGATAAGAAACTGCTGAATGTTTTGGCAACATAGCAGATTTGCCGACAAAGCAGATGACAGCTTTTCGAACAAAATCGCGATGTAAATACATCAGACCATAGTTGAAATCCTTCAACTGGATCGTTCTACCCGTCTTCGAGAGAACATCAAGGGGCACTGAAGAGGACGGAGCCTCCACAAAATCGCACTACTAGTGGAAACGTCAGCTCGACTAAGGATCGACCATCAACATTTTGTAATGATTTATTTTATTTTTTTATTTTTTTTTAATAATTCCTTCAAACATAAATTTTGAAAATAATATTGAAGCTAAACTCAATTTTTCCAAGGATGAATGTTAATAAAAAAAATGAGATTGTGAGAAATAAACTTTTAATTAATGTATCTGGCAAATTCTCAATCATATTCTTTCGTCTTTAATCATACATAAGAAAAATATATAACGTGAAATTTTACTTTTTTATAGGCGCAATAGAAACTTTACAACACCTTAAACTTTTGATCACAAACAATAGTTCCTCAATAAATACAGTACTTATCTTTTAATTTTAGAAAAAATAAAATTTGCTCCTCTTCAATACGATAGATAATGAGTCAATAATAAAATAATACAAAAAAATGAACGATTCCATGGAATAAAAAAAAATGATAAAAATTATAATTGACAATAGCGATGTTTCCTCTGCAGAGGATTAGAAGCGAGAGAGCAAGCAGTGTAAAATTTCAGGGCTCGTAGCCCATTGTCCTGTGTTTACCTAAATTTATAGAATGCCAATATGACTTTTATTTTATTTTATCGATAAAATCATTTTCTCCCTTTCTTCCTATTTTTTGGCAGTACATTTTAGATTTCAATTCTTATAATTTTTGGAGCACTTTTCGATCATGGCTGATCAATGGCTTCATCGATTCACGTCTGACTATGTATACAATCGATTATTAGTCGATCTATTTGCCCAAGGGCCTTCAATCGACGACTGATCAAATAATAAAATTTCTAAAGTGCGAGTCGATTATAGGTAATAAAGTGGCCTATCGACCAGCAATCGACTATGTGTTGAGCCAATCGCTGATTGATGATATCGATGAAAGCATCGTATCGACTCTTTACTGACCACTGAAATTTCTTAAGTGCAGATAGATTGTGGGTCATGAATTGATCCATCAGCCTGCGATCAATTGAGTATAGAGTTCGCCTATCGATTCCTATGGGTAAAGGCCTTGATTCAATTATTGATAGACCATTGATATTTCTCGAATGCGTATTGATTCAGGGTGATAACTTGATTCGTCGGCCCGCGACCAATTAAATATAGTGTCGATTGTTAATCAATCTATTCAGGTAAATGCTATCACTCGACTCTTGATCGAATAATCAAATTTCCGGAGTGGGTGCTGATTATAATTAATGAAGTGGGCTATAAACTAATAATATACGTTGAACTGACTATATAAAGTTGAAGAATTCATGTTTCCCTATAATCTAAACAATGGGTCAACATTTGGGTATTGTCATTCATCGTGATGAATTACTCTACGAGTTCCCTGGAAAGCTCCTCTGGAAGGTCCCCCAAAAGTTCCTCTGGAAGTTCCCCTAAAAGTTTATCTGGAAGTTCGCTCGAGTTTTGAACGCTAATCAAGTCAGTTTGACGTTTATAAATGTGAGTTTAACATTTAAAATCATTCAGAATGTGTTCCATTCAGAGACAACTCCAGCCTAGATCAAACTGTACATCAAAAAGTAAGCCCTCTCAAAACTTCGCCAAAAAAGGAAATGTTCCCAAAAATTGACAAAAAAAAGAATCGCCACATACCTCCGCCTAAATTTCTCCAGCTTCTCAATGGAATCATCACAAAATCGCCATCTCGAACAGTTCAATTGCAGTGTCCATTTTACCCCATTTTACCCTAGATTGAAATTCTTATTTATTTCTGACAATAATTTTTCAATTAGAATTTTTAGAACTGATTTTTTATTAATCTTTTTGCCGATTGTCGATTAATCGAAAAGTTTCATTTTTTTCGACTGAATATCTATCATTTCAAAAGAGATGAAGATAAGCGAAAATAAACTAAAAATTTCCCTGACTAAGATCAAAACTCCCTGAGTTCCGTGAATATTCCAGAAATTTCGAACTCCCTGACTTTTCCAGGTCAATCGCCACCTTCAGTCGTTTGAAAATTCTCATCAACGGAAATTGACCGGCAGTCAACTCGATACTCAATTGATGTAGATTCGATAGTTCACTCTATTATAGATATTTTTCTCTATGATTTCTGGAATTAAAGATTTGAGTTGCAATTTTAAGACTGTTTGTACCCTTTAATTTTTTTGAGATTTTTTTATGTTAAACTTCTATCAATTCTCGAAATTTTGAGCCTCGGTTGATCGTGGGCTTCGGGAAATTACTATTTTTTTTCGATTTTTGAAAATTTTGAAAAAAAAATTTTCGGTCTCATCCATTATTAAAACTATTTTTTGTTATTGTTCACTCTTTTTTGAGTAATTTTGAATTAATTCCTATCATTAATCGGAGTTTTAAAAAATTAACAGTTTTAGTTTGAAAAAATCGCAAAGAATGTTATTTATTCATTTTATTTTATTATAGAGGATGGGGCAAAATGGAACGCTGGGGCAAAGTGGAACGGTGGCGCAATGTAGAAAGTGAGGGCCAAGTGGGACGATATTATAATATCAAGGGCTACATATAAAAAATATATTGAGGGTCGAAAAGCAGAAAGTCATATGCACCAAAATGGCCATTTCTATAGCAAAAGGTCGTATGTGTAGGAGATAGGATCTTCTACTTTAAGTGCGAAATTGAATAATCTGTTCCTCAATTCTCATATTGCATTTCAAGAGCGAAGAGGGAAAACAGGAGAATCCTAATTTTTTTTCATTCGTTTCTTGAAAATATCTTGGAAATGAATTGAGATACGCCATTCTTGCTTTGATACTCTTTTGTAGCTCTTAAAATTCCCTACAGGAAAGGATGGAAACAGAATTGCGCTATCTCAATCAGTATTCAAGATATTCAGCAAAAAAAAGTAATAGAAAAATAGCATTATCTTCGCAATCGAGCAACTTCCGACGATTCTATTGGAACCCTTCTTTGTAAAGAAGGGTAGGAAATTTCAAGAAGTACAAGAGGATATAAGAGTGACACTGCACCATCTCACTTAGCTTTTGAGATATTCCCAAATAGTAATGACAAAAAAAAGAACCCTCTCTATTTACTTTGAATCTTCACTGAGTTATTAAGAGGATTTTTTGGGGGTTCAGGAAAAAATCATTTTAACGAATCAGCTAAGCGACAAGGTAAAATAGAAAAGGTTCATTCTTCATCATTAATGCTACTTTTTTATCCCTTGTGTTGCTGAATATTTTGGGAACTGATTGAGAAGCACAATTTCGTCCCTATCCTTTCTTGTAGAAAATTTCGAGAACTACAAAAAAGTAGGAGAGCAAGAGTGGCGTATCTCCATTAATTTTTAAAATATCCTCAAAAACGAATATAGAAAAGATTATTCAATTTTGCATTGAAAGCAGAAGGTCGTATGTCTTATACAGACGATTTTTTACCATAGCAATGCTCATTTTGGCACATACGATTTTCTGCTTTTCGACCCTCGATATATTTTTTGTGTGTAACCTTTGATATTATAATAGCGTTCCACATTGCCCCACCGTTTCATTTTGCCCCAGCCTCCCCTATAATGAAATAAAATAAATGAAAAACGTTTTTGTGTTTTGCTCGATTGCGAAGATAATGCTATTTTTCTATTACTTTTTTTTGCTGAATATCTTGGAAACTGATTGAGATAGCGCAATTTTGTTTCCATCTTTTCCTATAGGGAATTTTAAGAGCTACAAAAGAGTATCAGAGCAAGAATGGCGTATCTCAATTCATTTCCAAGATATTTTCAAGAAACGAATGAAAAAAAATTTGGATTCTCCTGTTTTACCTCTTCGCTCTTGAAATGCAATATGAGAATTGAGGAACAGATTATTCAATTTCGCACTTAAAGCAGAAGATTGTATCTCCTACACATACGACCTTTTGCTATAGAAATGGCCATTTTGGTGCATATGACTTTCTGCTTTACGACCCTCAATATATTTTTTATATGTAGCCCTTGATATTATAATATCGTCCCATTTGGCCCCCACTTTCTACATTGCGCCACCGTTCCACTTTGCCCCAGCGTTCCATTTTGCCCCATCCTCTCCTATAATAAAATAAAATGAATAAATAACATTCTTTGCGATTTTTTCAAACTAAAACTGTTAATTTTTTAAAACTCCGATTAATGATAGGAATTAATTCAAAATTACTCAAAAAAGAGTAAACAATAACAAAAAATAGTTTTAATAATGGATGAGACCGAAAATTTTTTTTTTTAATTTTCAAAAATCGAAAAAAAATAGTAATTCCCCGAAGCCCACGATCAACCGAGGCTCAAAATTTCGAGAATTGATGGAAGTTTAACATAAAAAAATTTCAAAAAAATTAAAGGGTACAAACAGTCTTAAAATCGCAATCCAAATCTTTAATTCCAGAAATCATAGATAAAAATACTTGGGATAATTTTTTTGTATTTTTTTTCAAAAAGTACATGAAAAAACGAAAATTTTCAAAAAAAAAACGCTGAATTTGGACCATTTTTACGGAAGTTATGAGCAAAAAACCGTAAAAACAGCAGTTTTTTCAAAATTCGATATCTTTTGAACCGATGATCAGAAAAATCTCAAATTTGGCCTAAAAGTGTGTTTCGATAGATACAAGAAAATGTCAGAAAATAGAGGAAATCAAAAATGCAAAGTTGGAAAACTGTTCGATTTGGCGTGGAATGCCCCATATGTACTCTGTATTTGGACGAATTCTTAAGATTTGAACTATTAAATTAAGTAGACTATTGGTTTCCATCTAATATTCAATTTTTATGTACGAACAAATAAAATGTGACCTGAAATCTCGAGTATTTTTCTAAGAAAAAAATTTTGTTGTAAAAAAAATGAATAAAAAACTGAATATTGATATTTTTTGGGAATGTTTTCTCTGAAATTCGAATTAAATAATATTGAGCAATATTAATTTTTTATGGATGAACAAACAGAAAACTCTTCAGTAGTTTGACCACTTAACGCAATATTTGATTAAAAAATGCGATTTTTCATCCTTCACAGCATTTCATTCGAATTTTGACATTTTTGTGGAAAAGGCTCAGGGGAAATGGCTCAATCTCGTTTATTCTTCGAGATATTAACCGAAAATAAGGAATAGAAAAACTAACGAGGTAAATAAATTCAAGCCCTTGCGCGGTCATTCGTTTCTTCTGTAATTGCGGAAACTAAGCGAGATAGCCCAATTTTACTTGAATTCTTTTTTGTAACCCTTGAAGTTTCCTAATAAAAAAAACGAGTGCAAAATTGCTCTATCTCGCTTACTTCCCAAGATATTGCTCAAAAATGACAAATGAAAAAAATAAAACGAATGAATACAGAGGAGTCTTGTTTCAGCCTTCGTTGAAGGAAGACGTGTTTCTGTTTCGCTCCGTGACAAGTGACAAGTGAAAAGTTCAGTTCAGCATAGTGTAATACAACAAGGAATTTTGTATTCCGGTGATAACTTAAACGGGCTCAGCCCAATTAGGGCGATTCGTCAAGAGATATTTTTCAATTCATCCACTAGTATGATTAATGTACAAATGACACACGGAACCAACGGTTCAAACATTGCTTGGGCATCGAGACCAATGCATCAATGAACACGTAGATCAATCCAAATTTCATCAGATGATGAATGTCCAACCCAAGATCAAGGCATTGTCATTGATACAATCCAAGGTACTCCGAGACATCAATATGTACTAGCAGTTGGAAATTCGATTGGATTTGAAAATATCGACGCAGCAAGCCGAATTTCCAGCAACCTGGTCTATATGTACTTGAAAACAAACGATTTGGTAGAGAAACTGGCATCGCCAACCACAGAAATCCTCATCGACAATAACAGATTAAATATTAATCCCCTCAGACCCAAGAGCAAACGACTAATCCTGTCAAATGTTTGCCCAGAAATAAAACACTCGGTTATCGAGCAGAGCATCAAGACTGAAAATCAACATGGTTACGAAGGTCACATACGTCAAGATGGGTCTCAACATCTCAGGTTGCGAGCACATTGTGAGCTCCCCGAGAAAAAAAGACTTTGTCTAACTATATATGATTATGTATGATGAATTATATATAATTAGATCTGAAAAATGGCCATGTTTAATCAGATATAATTATGTATAACCATGCATAAATATATATAACCATATATAATTATATAAAATGTCCAAAAACAGATTTTGTTAAAAGATGGGGCCCATTACCTACAACTTCAGCTTTTGCATTTGAAAATTACAATGGTTTAATAGCAAAATCAGTACATGGTACCAAACATTTTGGCCAACAGATTGTTAACAATGTTCAAATTACACATGGTGTGCGACTTTTGGAGAATCGTATCAGAGAAAATTCACCTAATATTACGAGAATGATTGAACCAAAAAATTATGAATTTTTGGGGGCGAAAAATACACATTTTGAGCCCGATACTGCAGAGAGTGGTTTATTTCAGTTCAACGGGTTTGAATTTAAAAATGTGACTATTTATTCACGTGTAAAAATAGCTACAGATATATACACATCAGAAATTTATAGAATAATTAAAACAAATAGCCACAACGTATTGATTGAGATAAATGACACTATGATCTATGGATCAATTAGATTTTTCGCTCAAATTCAAAAGGATTTATGGATCGTTATTCGCCGTTTCCAGATTGAACATACTAGAATATTTTGTCACCCGATGATAAGAACGATAATTGAGCATATAGTTCCAATAAAAGACAGTGATGATTTGATGCTCATTAAATTCGTATGTATGCAAAAAAATAACTAGAATGAAAAAAAATTGGTGATACTAAGATTTTCTTTTAAATTCGATATTAAGAATGATTGAATAGTTAATTCACGCGCTGGTTGTATGTTTGTTCGTAACAGTGAAAATATTATATTTATGATTCAAAAAATGTAAAATAGATAATTTTGAGATTCTCACAAAAAACTTCGACAATGATGACCTCGTCAGATATGATTATACATGAGTCTATATATGATAACTCATAAGATTATGGAATTATATATAGGCTCATATATGATGATACATAAATTTAATCTAGCTAGATCTGATCAGATCTAATTATATATGGAGATTGACACAATTAGACATGATTATATATGAATTCATATATGAATATATATAATTGAACATAATCATGCATGATCGCATATCCCAGTAAGCAAAAGTTGATGCCCAGGACGTTCCTGGTACGTTTCCAGGAATCGTTGGACGTTCCAGGAACGTCCCCAAGAATGTCCCAGGGACGTCTAAACCGGTCGATAGACCATCCCAGGCACCTTCCTCGTACATACTCCGGGAATGTTCCGGAATGTTCTGGCCACGTCCCGGGACATTCCGAAGTTGATTGATAAGGTTCGGAGAGAACATACTCAATACGTATCTTTGAGAGATTCCCGCAACGTTTCATTTGGTTTAGTAATAGGATTTAAAAAATATCCAAAAAAACATTTTAACATTTTACAGTTAAGTTGACGTTTCTTTTCTCTCTTTCGCTCGATTATCAATTTTATGTTAGTCAATAACACAGGGAGTTCTGAATTATTTCGACACAATACACATTCGCTAATTCCTTTCGCGTATTCGCAAATCATCAGTTTCAGTTTCCAATAAAATGAAAATTCAGTTGAAAATAATGTAATTTCTTTCTCCGAATTGTAGGAAATATTTCTAGTGAAAGATTCTTTTCAATATAAAATCCTTGCTTTAATTGCACAAACACATAGATAATACAACTTGATAATTAACAACTCAAAAATATAGTTTGTTTGGCACACGTAAATAGCAAATCTTAACTAATTAATAAATCCAATAATTAAATCTTTGGCTTTGAATAACGTTCACAAAATATCTTGATATTAAAATGACCGTCTTTGGTAACGAGTGCACACGAGGTGACCCGTCAAGTTTAGCAGTTGAACGCTAAGTGAAGTCCCTTGGGCCTGCAGGGACTTGTCTCCCGTCTATTGCGTCATAAAACATAAGACAGTGTTGCCAGGGTTGACGCCACGCGTTCGGGTTTTCCCACTGACTGGACCCCTTTGTCCCTATTGTTGGTCTATCCGAACGTACCTGGAATCTTTCCGTACAAGAATGTAGGAAGATTCCATGTTGCATCCTTCAGAATGTATCAGGAATCTTTCATCTGGAATGTACCCGATCGCTTCATTTTTGAACATCCCACGAACGTTTCACTGAAAATGCATATCCTTGGAGCGTACCAGGAACGTTTTCAGTGGAAATATATATCCTGGAAACGTACCAGGAACATTTCGTGGCTAACCAGTCTACCAGGGGGTCAAAGTGAATGTTCCCACAACGTTTCCGTAAAACCCGTTGGATACATACTGTCCGATATATTTCCAACACATTCCCAAAACGTTCCCTCAAAACTGGTTTCCATGGTATCTGTCAGGAACACTTCAAGAATGTTTTATGGAATGTATCGGCCAGTACGCATTGAGAATTAATCCCAGAACCTTGCTTTGCTTATTGGGATATGATTATATATAATTCCATATATAACCTTAGAAGCCATATACTAGTTAGATAGAAATAGATCAAATTATATATAACTCTATATATAACTATATATGCAGATTGATATGATTATATATGATTATATATGGATCCATATATGAATATATATAATTATATATAATTTCATATATAATTATATATAATCATACATACTTAGACAAAATTATTTTTTCCCGGGCAGTTCCCAGCAACGACCTCAAGGCACTATTCAAAGCAGAGGCAAAAGAAAATACCGTAAATAACGCCTTAACACTCGCTGATCATGCGACAAATGTATACATGACAATGCGATTTTCCACTTGTTTTTTAAAGTGTCCGAAGTGGAGAGGTTTCTAAGATCACTTCATCTTTTCTGACTGGATTTCATCAGACACGATTGTGTCTACAATTGAATTCCATTAAGTTGAATCACAACTTTTACGGGTATTTCTTTATGAAGAAAGTTTCAAATGCAGCAGGTGAATAGATAGAACAGGATAATTAGATTAGAAAATAAAACAAGATAACATGATTTTAGCCCAATTCTATCTTACAGTTTATTCCAAGAGTTACAAAAAAGGACTGAAACAGAATCATGCTAGCTCACTTAATATCCGAGATATTCATAAAGAATGATCGGTTGAAAAAAATCGACTTGTTTTACCTCTTTGCTAGTAAAATATTGTAGAAAAATTGTGAGAGCGTGACAATTTTACACAACCATTTTTTGTCTCAATTTTTATTTACAAAGGACAATTTTCGGTCGCATGACATTCGTTATCAATTGAAAAACAACAAGACTGTTGGAGAGAATTGTTAAGTTTTCCAAAGAATTGATAACAAACTCTATTCCTATCTTAGAACTTAAATTCAAAAGTAAATTTATGTATATTTGGTTTGGGAAAGTCGACTGAACAAGACGATTACACAGAGAAACTGGAAAAAAATGAGTTTAAAAAATGAGAGAATGTTGTATACAACATTGCTATTATTATTAATATCACCACCTCAAGCAGAATCATTCATATTTAGTGCTATAATGAGCGCCGTGAGTTTTGCCTATCAAGCTTACAATATCGTCAATGATGCTCATGATACTTATAGAAAATTTGCACCACAAACAACATTGGATGATGTACTCAATCAAGCTAAAAAAGTTGAAGCGGAAGTTGATCAAATTGGTGCCCAATTGTCCAATCAAATTAGTCAGGCTGTTGATACAATTGTAACCCGTATAGATGATATGAATAATATTCGTGAAGGAATTAGTAAATTATCCAATGGAGTTCGTCGAATTGATAATTTGTATCGTTTATTTGAGCTCTATACAGCAAAAAAAATTCGATTGAATAATTCTACATTACGAGATTATATCCGTCAAGTTACAACTGTTGGTGCACTTGCTCCAAAGGACATACTCAGCGATATTCACGAATTAATAATTCCAAGCTCAGGACTTCGCGAGAGTTTTCTTCATTATATCAGCAAAAATCTACCGGTTTGTATATTAATTTAGGGAATTGAGGCAAAGTGAGTCAGAATTTTTTTCCGCACGCTGTGCAGAAAGGAGCCATTTGCCGCATGCCGTGCGTGCGATCAGTGGCACTTTTCACACGTTATGCATTAAAAAACAGTAGCTTACAGGTGCAGTATAGTACATTACACATCTGGCAAAAAGGCAAGTTCGACAAAAATTTGCCTTCCGAGGGAAGCGAGGCTGCCAAATTTTTGTCGAGGTTGATTTCTTTCCACCCGTCGTGTGTATGCTATTTTTTGCATCGACGAAGCGGAAAACAGACGTTTTTACACGTATGAAAAAAGTGTATAGGAAGTTCCTATAGGACATCCCTATAGGAAAATGGTATAGCGAAGCGTATACATCTGCGTATATAGAATTCGGATATTTCCTATACGCATGGAATTTGTTGTGTTTCTATACGCAAATTAGATTTCATCCGTATAGAAACAAATCGTATAAACTCTTATTTCCGTATAGAAACACAACAAATTCCGATCTTCTTCTTCTTTTTTTTTGTGCTATGCTGAGCATAGCTGGCCTTTAGCCCTCTGGCTATACAGCCATATTGAAAACAAATTCCGATCGTATAGGAAATATCCGAATTTTATATACACAGATGTATACGCTTCGCTAGACGATTTTCCTATAGGAATGTCCTATAGGAAGTTCCTATAGACTTTTTTCGTACGTGTAACCGAGCGAAGCGAGGTTAGAAACGTCGTTTTCCACCCGGCGATGCAAAAAAGTACGTTTCTGCCCGCGGGGCTGGAAAAATGGGTTTCTAACCTCACTTTGCTTGGTTTAAAACGCATTTCTCCAGCACCCTTGTGCAAAAAAATACTTACGCACCATGGGTAGATAAAGGTAATTTCGACAAAATTTTCCCACCCTCGCTCCGCTGGGGAGGAAAATTTTGAAAATTAACTCTTTTCCGCCGTATGTACGTGATGTTTACACCTTGGGCAGAAGGAACTAACTTTCTGCCTTCGCTTCGCTGGGTCAGAAACGCAGTTCTTTGCTGCCTCGGTCCAAAAAATAGTATACACACCTCGAATAGCAAAAAGTCAGTCTCAACAATAATTTGGCACCCTCGCTTTTCTCGGGAGGCAAATTATTCTCGAGGTTAACTTTTTTGTGTATTTTTCCAGCAGGAGTGCTGGGAAAATGTGTTTCAACCCAAGCCAAGGGAGGTTAGAAACCCATTTTTCCAGCCCCATGGGTAAAAAAATTTCTTTGCAGGGTGCCCGGGAAAAACCCTTCCTCGAACTTGAGAACGTAACAATTGCTAAAGAAAAACTATAGTCCCGACATGAATTACAGAGTTTTTCAAGTCGTGTGATTGGAAGCGCTCGTCTTCAGATCGGGCGCCAACTTCACACTCCTTGAAAAACTCTGTCTCTCTCGTCCGGAAGTATACTATTACCGCACATGTTAGATAATATACTATTTTAGAAGTCAAGGTGTTTATGAAAAAGAAGAAAAAAAATTGAAGAATGAAAAAATTACTGAACACGTCTATCTTGTTGGGTAATTTTCCTGATTCATTTTACCCCATTTTTCCATATTCTAAGTTCATTGTGAAGTACTTGAATATATGGAGTAGATTACATTCAGTTATCCTTTTTTTTATGTTCATGGACAAAAAAATGAAATTATACTCTTTAATAATTTATAATAAATGAAGTTTCAAATTCAACTTCAAGTTATTTTGTGGATAAAATAAGAAAGAGTCCAAATAATCTTCAGAAATGACATGCAACCCTGACGGACCCATCGATTACCTATAGATATCGATATGGTCATTCAGCTGTTCTTTCATCGGTCAATGATTGATACAAGTTCTGAAATTTTTTAGAAGAAGAAAATAAATCGATTTGGACCGACGATGAATCCGAGTTAATCATTTTAGTTTTTCAAAAGATTTCAGAGTTCCTATCGACCATTAATATGAAATATGGACTGAGAAGACATATCGATATGAGCACACGACTAACGAACAATGGCCCAACAACGGGTCTGTTCAAGATATATCTTCATGGCTATAGTCTATAGACAGCATAAAAATATGTATAGACAAATGTATGTCTATAGATAAAAATATGTTTATAGGCAGGATAAAAATTCTCATATCAGAATAATTATACATTTCCAGGAAAATGATACTAATTTATGCGGCAGTTCAGTGCCACAAGGACGGATTTATCAGATATTCCGGCTCATTATGGTCAATGAGATCAGGGCATTTACTATATTGGCTTTCACAAACACTATGAGTCAGGTCTATGAATGCGGTAATAATTTGATTTGTTTTTTTGTAGTAGGACAGAGTGAAACACAGTTGGTGTAGCCATCATGAAAAAATTTGAAATTTCTTTGAAAATACTCTAACATGTCCACATTGTTGACTGAACATTTCAAATTTTCTCGTGAAAAAGCCTTCATTCCGAAGGAATCTCAGTATTGTCTCAATGAATCATAAATTTGGAAAAAAAAATTCTCACAGAAAGCTTTGAAGGAGAGATTGACTATGCTGGATATGAATTAGAAACACGTGCAAGGGATTATTATGATGTATTTTCTGAATTAGCAGATCACACAGCAAATAGCATAAGAAATTGTGATCCATCTGATGGTTGGATAAAAGGTAATAATTGAATCACAATTCTAATCTCGAAAAAATCATTATTTTTCATATGACTATGAGCTGTTTCTTGCTTTCAAATGGAAGCTTTATAATCGTAAGTTTTTTCGAGTTTGAGATTTCATCATAATATGGCTGCAAATGACTCAAATCGTCAAGAACCGCGGTTTTTGAAAAAAGTCTTCGTGTATGTATGTGGGTGTTTGTGTGCCTATGTGCAATGACGCCTTTCCCACTTTACTCCAAAACGGGGCTGTATAGCGATCTGAAAATTTCAAACTCTTACAAAAATTTCAGTTGAATCGGCCGGATAGTTCTTGAGAAAAATTAAAATGTTTAAATATCCTTTTTTTGACTTTTCTCGATGAAAAATGAAATTACAGCGTCCACTCTCAGCGAGAAGATGCATGCCTGTGAGATGTATCTTTGTCCCCCAATGTAGTGGGAGCTCAGATTTTCAGTTTATCCAGTATAAAACTTTTGCGAATTTTTTCATAAAAATCTTGATTCCTCTATAAGTTAATGAATAATTGAGATAGAGACCCCAAATTTTGTGAGGTTATACATTTGATGAGCACAAAGTTTGGTATTGAAACTGAGCGGAATCGGTTCAGTAGTTTCTCACATATTAGCATAGAAACATCTGAAAAAGCAAGCTATATCTTCAAAACTATTCAATTGATTATATTTGGGATGACCCGGGAAAAAATCGTCATATATGAACATATATGTGCATATATGGGACATATATGAACATAAATGTGACATATATGTCACATATATGTACATACATGAACATATATGGACATATATGCTCATACGTTTCTCCGAGAAATCAGACAGCTATGGGCATATATGGGCATATATGGGCATACATGAAACATATATGAGCATGTATGGACATATATGGACATGTATGGGCATACATGGGCATATAGGGTCGTATGCTCCTGTGGGAACCGAATAGGTATGGGCATATATAAGACACATATGGACATATAGGAGCATATATGGGCATATATGGAACATATATGAACATATATGGGCATATATGAGACATATATGGACATATATGGGCTTACATGGTCATATATGGTCGTATGATCCTGTGGAAACTGAGCAGCTATGGGCATATATGAAACACATATGGACATATATGAACATATATGGGCATATATGGAACGTATATGAACATATATGAACATATATGTGCATATATGAAACATATGAAAAAATGCTCACTCAATCCAGATAAGAATGTGAAAATGATAAATTTGAATAATTAATGGTAAATGCACATTCTTTTAGTTGTTTACCGCTTACTTTGAGAACTTAAAATTCTGCCAGTATTCGAAAATCAGTTTTTTTGGTATCACTAAATTATTTACAATGATTGAAATAATTCAATTGAATTCACTTTTTCTAAGTCCGAAAGACATTGATCACTATATCAGGATTAAAATTCATCCATTAAGTATGTGAAATGCGAATAGCGAAGGTGGTAGGATGATGGACTCACATGTGACGGTCCCGGGTTCGATCCCAGCTGGAAGTTTTTTTTTTTTTTTTTTTCAATTCAAATTCGTTATTAATGGGGAATTGAGTGATCAAGGGAATCAATACTGATATATTATGTTCATATATTAGAACATTTTGATGATATATTCCGAGAAAATATCGACATAAATACCCATATATGATCATATATGCCCCTATATGATAATATATGCCCATATATGATCATATATGGGACTGCCATACCCGGGAAAAAATCGACATATATGTCCATATATGCTCATATATGATCATGTATGGACATGTATGACAATTTTCTCCCGGGACAACCATACATGACCATATATGGACATATATGGCCATATATGTTCGTATATGGTCATATATGGAAATTGACCGCGCATGAACATATATGATCATATATGGACATATATGGGCATATATGTCGATTTTTTCCCGGGGAGCTAAACCTTCTGAGGCCTATTTTGGTTTCCTCACTCCACGCACACATCAATAATGGTAGATTGACAATTGAAAGATCCATTCGGAAGCTTTCTGCCAATTGCATTGGCAGAATATCAAATGTACAATGTTCAAATTATACACAAGTAGTGGGGCTCCTGCTTGTTTTAGATTCAAGAATATCTCTTGAATTCAGCAAGATGGCATAATTTTTACGAGAAAGTATTTTGTAGAATATTTTGAGAGTTACAAATAAGGTTTTTGGGAAAAATTGCACTATTTCGCTGAGTTTCTGAAAAATCCTAAAAGGAATGATAACAAGAGAAAAAGATTTATAATGTTTTCCCTTCTCACTATTGAATTGATTAATTGATTCTGCAGGGAAAAATTTCTACGAATTTGAAAGATTCAAGACAAAATACATCGTTAATAAGCAATCATTTGATATATTGGATGCCAGTTGTAGACCAGGATGTGGAGAAAAAGGGCAAATATTTAAGGTAGAACGTTGTACACCCAAAATCGGATGTTACTTGGGGAGTAGTTGCCAGGGAAAGGTAATTGAGTGTACTCTATTTCCAAGTCCTGCAACAGTGTGTGACCTTGTGAGTATTTACAAATTCATTATCATTTAATATCAGGTTATTAGATGGTAGTTCTGCGATCAAAACCATAAAATGACGTTCAAACTACCGGATTTTAACTACAAAACGACGTTTGAATTACCACGTTTTGACTATGAAACGACTGCTTAGTCACCATCAATTTACCATCTAAAGTCGGTGCGAGAATGAAATGAGCACACATATTATTGACCGTAAATCGACTCTGCTTCGACTGTAAAAAGAACGTAGATTGACGGGAAAATAAATCGACCATCTATTCACTGTAGCTTTACCGTCACCACGAAACCGTAAGGGCGATTACTTATCACAATGATACCTTTAAACTAATAGGGACCGGGAGCACGCCGCTATCAATATTATACTAGTGGAGAAGGTGAGACCAGAGGAAATGATACGGGCGGATGTCAAGGTATGGAAGTAGTCCTAAAGAAATTCGAAAATTGTGAAGTTTGCCAGTGTACATGTGTGGAAGACAACTGGTTATCTCGGGGTGTGCGGGCATTTAGTACCCGAGAACAATTATCGGATGTTGCCAATAACAAGTAAGGATCACTACACTGAGAAAAAAAAATTTTTGTTGTAAGAAAATCTACTTCACTCAAGAAAATTTCAATATATATGAATATAGAAATTGTGAAGGAAAATTTTGAATTTTCTTGCTACAAGACAATGTTCTTGCTACAAAAATTTTTTTCTCTCAGTGTATAAATAAACTTGCAAAGCGAATGAGTCAACCAGGATGAACTGATTATTACTCGAACAGGATAGCAGCATTCTCACTATTACCTTTTTCTTTTAGCTTTTGAAGATCTATACAAACGAAGATTTCTATAAAAATTTAATTATCTCATTTAGTTTTCGACATGTTTTCCAGAACAAAATTTGGCAAATTTTGCCTCTTTCATTTCAAAAAATGGCGAGATCTTTCTCCGAAGTTAAAACCTTCATGAAGCAATGACTCAATAATGGAAACATGTTGAAGCAAATGATTTTTCCACATTTCTTGGCAAAGTTTGCCATTCACATAAAAGTGCTGGTTCATTTATTTAATAATAGATCCAGTGATCGGCATAAAAAAACTTGTAGATTTTTAATTATCCATTGTATAGAAAATTAATACTTCTATTTATGACAGTGTTAAGTATGCCAATAATCAGTAATTCAAATATGAAAATTATTTATTAATCTTATACTGATTAGTTTTCTTGTTTGAGTTTTTGATTATCCGGATAGTAAGCAATTGTAACTTTTAAATAACTTATTTCAAAATAATTAGGAAATTAATTATTCAAATTACTAATTACTAGAACAATTAGTATATTAACAATTTTAATTACTGAATACTCGGATACTAACAACAAAAGGAACAAGATATAAAAGTAAAAAAAAACCTGCGTATTTTTCATTTTTTCTTGTTTTTTTTTGCAATGCTTGCATTACATTTCTCAATAACCCTCGATTCAAAATTTTTATCAGTAAGTTCATTATAATTGGGTAGATAAAACATGGTTGCGTAACTAGAAAGCCTCTCGACGGATGCGAAAGATGGTAAAATGGTATCTGTCTTCAAGAAAATTTAATTTTCTAATCACCTAATTATTCAGCAGAAACGATTGCATAATCATTTAGACCGAATAATTATCTAAGTATTTAGAACAAGGAATTATCTAATTATTAGAAAAGTCATCAATTATAGAAATGAATAATGAAAATTTCTGAGGAATTAACAATTTTGAACAGTATTCTCCCCATTACTGAGTCATTTAGGAATGAATCGAACTGAATCATAAATTTTTTCCTTATTGAACAATTCTTCATTTCGAATTATAAAATTAATGAATATCATTAAGACTTTGCAGTGTAGTAACTGAATATCACGATACTTAACAATATGCTCATAAAAATTCCTAAATTTTTCAATACAGACTAATTAGTGGCACTTTAATGGATGAAAATATAATTTTTGCCGATCACTGAATAGATCTTAAGAGACAGTTCAAAATAGAGAATTCATGTTAGGGATATTTCAATGATTTATTAATTCTAAAAATTTTCCAAAAAAACATCAAATTCATGAACTTAAAAAAAAAATAGTTTTTTTCCAGATCATTCGAATGAATATTTCGATTGTGTTGAAATACAGAAATAATTATTCGTATCTGTCCTCATTAACGAAAAAAAATTTTCTACAACCAAAAAAAAAAACATTTCAGAGTGGTTATCGGTGTGAAATTTGTTGTGATGGAACGTATGACACACATTCAGATACAACAGGGAGAACTATTGCCAGAAGGTAGAGTTGTGCCAGATAATGTTGAATGGAAGCCTCTTGAAAATATAAAGTTCGATCTGAGAAAAAGCCGGGATTATCATGAGACTATATATATCATTGATTTTGTCAATGGAACACAATATGAGATGAAAGAAGTTGAGGATTACGTATTATTTTCAATTGACAAGTATAGAATCAATATCGATGATCTGATTGTCCCACCGGGCTATGTAGTCACAGGTATTAAGAATGCAGTTGGGTAAGATGAGGTCAAAATAGACTGGAAAAATCCGAAAAAAAATTAATAACGAAGAGGTGAAGGCGGCTCGTGATGTTTATATATAGTTTTACTTTATTTTGCGTTGAAATGAGGTTTTATCGAGCCTGGAGTGCGCGGTAAAGGTACATTTCCGCACAGAATCAAGTAAATCATTTTTCTTTAAGCAAATGCTTTTTTTCAACAATAATGTTTCTTTTGTAGAAAATTTCAAGAACTACTAGAGAGATCTCGACAAATCTGTCCTATTTCACTTAAGATAGTTCATCTGATGATCGAATTGATGATTAGATATCCATGAAGAAAATTAAATACGCTCATGAACTAGAAAGTCACCGGTTAAAATTACAATTTCTCGGGAACCTTGTTGGTGAGAAATTAATAAATGGAATAACACGGTCCCTCATGGGTTTCCCTGTTTATATATAAAATTTGCGGCTAGGAGAGATGAGGTTGGGATGAACCTTTCATAATAAATAACAGAAATATATAAAGAATGTTTCAAGAGCTTCTCAAAATCCATTTGATACTTGAGAACTTCAGAATAAATTAATTTGTCTCGAAAGATACTAATTTTCTGGAGTTCGACCTCCATCTTATTCGCATGACAGTAACATCAGAACCGCGCACCCTTTGGAACTGATCAGAGTGCTTTCCGAATAACGCTATGTACAGTAAATCTGTCCAGCAAATGATACAGAATTCATTGGAAATGTAATGAGCTTACCTTTTTCTTCGGGATTTTTTAGAAAATTATTTCTACAAAATCGACTTTTTCTTAAGGAAAAATTATGATTGATGAGGAAGCATTCCAAGTATATATCAGCTGTACAGATTATGACTACGCTAGTCGTAATAATTTTTCTTTACTATTAAACGAAAACCAGATGAACCTCCTCAATTTTCGAGATATTCCCGAAAATATTTCCCTAGAACAATCGACCTCCTGTTCTACCTTATTGGTATGGATATCCAAATTGTTACATAATTTGTTGAGATGTTTCAGTGGAAGCGTTTCCTCCGAAAAGAAATTCTAGTTTATTTTGCCCTAGTCTTCACTATTTTTTTTCAATAATACTCCGCTAATTATCACACGAACAGTGATACTGTGATGGGATAGTTATAATAATGATCTCTTTTTTTGTATTCGATTTAATTTTCGTAGGTGTGAAATTTGCTCCTCATGGTGACGATAAAAATAATCAGCCAATACAACTGGGTATTCAAGCATCACCATTTGACTATGAAAGTGGAAAAATAAAAATAACAGATGATAATCCATCGGTTTGGCTCACTTCAGCTGATATGATTGGTCAAATTGCAGAATATGATGGAGAAAGGTATGAATATCTTCAATTACAACTGAGATGATCTACAAAGTTTCCGACTTTTTATTTCTCATAATTTCTCCATTCTCCGTCAATCTCAATAATAAGAAAATTCATTAGATTCTCCATAAATTTCCTGCTGCTAGACTTATCTCATTTTGTTGTTAATATCACTTGAACAATTGGAAACTTTTTTTTTTTTTTTTTTTTTTTTTTTTTATACTTATTTAACGTCGCCATCTTTTCGCTAAGATTATGCCAATCAGCGACGGAGGTTCATGGTGTGTCTGTGGACAAAGCACTTGTAAATAATTTTTACAGTGGTGCTTGTATCATTCGGCAGAGACTAGGATTTGAACCCGGGTCTACGAGTTGGCAATCCGACACTCTACCGAACGAGCCACCGTTCACCTCTAATTGGAAACTTTAATGATTGAAAAAAAATTTTATAGATCAAAAATATCGATAGACGACACTCTGAATCCAATAACTCAGACCGGAAAAACCATTCTGAGATCATCACCAAACAGCTATATAGATATTGCAAATACAGATGCAGAAAATGATGGTGGACAAACAACTATACCATTATTGGATGCTCAAGAAGTAGTTGGTGAACCACCATTTGCTGTTGGTGGAATTGGCCTCTATTATAAATCAATTTCGGAAGAAATTGCTGGTTTCGTTGCATTTCGTATATTTGCACTTGAATCAATGAAAAATTTGGAAGTAAAGGCGCTCAACAAGTTAGATGAACTCAAGGAAGGTGTCACTGATTTCAAAGGATGTAATAATGAAATTGAAGGTTGAATAATCATCGTAATATCTAATAATTTCCATGATTTCATGGGAATTCAGTTGAGTGAAGAGATGCAGTGAGTCCATTCTCGGAGTCATTTCCCTCAATTTATTTTTTTTTTCAACTATCTTTCATTCCGAATAGTTATATATCATCATCTTAGAAACAGAAGGACATGCTTGTAAGAAAAATGTCATGAAATGAGAAACATAACAGATAATGAAATAATCGTGTGCAATTCGACATAATTCTTCAAGTTTCGTCAGAACTTTTATGACGAATTTTAGCAGAGAGTATCATACTCTGTTTAGTCTAATTCTCTCAAATGTAAACTTGAATGTATACTTTCTTCCCATTTCGATTAGATGTAAATGTATATGGGCGATTCCACCAATTCTCGAATAGAATTTCGGCTCCAAATTTGGGGGGGGGGGGGGGCGAGTTTTCAGTTCTCATCGATTAAAACCATTAAAATGAAGAAAATCCTAAATTCTAAACCATTTTGCCCCACTATTGAAGCAGAAATCAATGAATTTTGATTTTTGCATCAAAATTCTCTCTTAAGAATGACGTGAGTAGCTAAATGAAAAAAAAAATACAAAATATAGATTTTCATCGCAAATTTTCTGAATTTTCTGAAAAAAATTTCCTTTTTCGTCTTTGTCCTTGTTTTCGAGGTGAAAATGTTCTTTAAAAACTTCAAATGCTTGTTTCGAATCGTTCCCCAATTTTTTTTTCAATTTTTTTATTTTTTTCTGAAAATTTGCTAGGAACTTTATGATTTTTAGCCCCTGCTCTTGAAAACTCCGGTGACTGTAATTAAAAATTTGAAATTTAATACTTATTAAGAACTAACAATAAATGCAAGTTGAAAAGATGGATGTTGCAAAAGACATATGTATATTGATTACATTTCATAATTCTAAATGGAAAACATCAGTTGTTTAAATGTTTTCCATTTAGGATTATAAAATGTGATCAATATCCATATGTCTTTTGCAACATTCATCTTTTCAACTTGCATTTATTGTTAGTACTCAATAAGTATTCAATTTCAAATTTTTAATTACAGTTGCCGGGGTTTTCAAGAGCAGGGGCCGAAAATCATATAGTTCCTAGCAAATTTTCCAAATTTTCAGAAAAAAAATAAAAAAATTGAAAAAAAAATTGGGGAACGATTCGAAACAAGCATTTGAAGTTTTCAAAGAGCATTTTCACCTCGAAAACAAGGACAAAGACAGAAAAGGATATTTTTTTCAGAAAATTCAGAAAATTTGCGACGAAAATCTATATTTCGTATTTTTTTTTCATGTAGCTACTCACGTCATTCTTAAGAGAAAATTTTGATGCAAAAATCAAAATTCATCGATTTCTGCTTCGATAGTGGGGCAAAATGGTTTAAAATTTAGGATTTTCTTCATTTTAATGATTTTAATCGATGAGGACCGAAAAGTCGCCTCCCAAAATTTGGAGCCGAAATTCTATTCGAGAATTGGTGGAATTGACCATATATATATTGATGATGCATAATGTTGTGAAGGTAACGTGAAAGAAAAATAGAATTTTCAAATTATGGTATTTTTGGTGTACCATGAGTCATTTAAATAGCACATGGTATGGCGGAAAAATTTATGGTATGAATACTATGAGTATCAAAATTAACGTGAGTTGGCTTTACATTATAATTATAATCATAATCAATCTCGGTCGTGTAAGAAACATTTTAAACGTTCTTTTGGACGATTTGTCATAATTCTAGTATTTTTAAAAAATCTCAGTTGAAAAATCGTAAATTTCTCTCTTGAATATTCACCTCATAGATTTCAATGACTAGATCATTAGACATATTATTTGGAAAATTGTAATGAAAACGTACTTAATAAAGTGGGAGCTTTTGATGGAAAAAACGCATAGTCATTTCAACAAGAACTCAAACGAAACCGATTCCACAGCCAATATCCAATAATTATAACTATAGGGGGTAATGGAGGACCCAGTAAATTTCAAATTTTCAAGCCCATTGTTCAGTAGTAATTATGATTTTCTGCATTGGATATCAGAAGCATCGAGTTCCTAATGTCCTTCCCCAGTCATTGGTACTGTTCTATCATAAAAATTTTGATAAATATCGGCAAACAATTAGTTCAAAAATTCAATATATACAAGGGGTATCGTTACCCCTTAAGGTAATCCTAGTGGTTTGAGCAATCTTACCGGACAAATAAGGCCAAAATTAATTTTTGAAAATAATTGAATTAACATTAAAACTCCAGAAGCGAGGTTCAGTTTCAGTTTCACTGCGAAAATTTATGATCACGGACCTATTATTTTCTTTATATAACCTTGTATGTTTTTTGATCGTCAGAATGTCTATTAATTTTTGAAATCATAAAAAATGCATGTTACCGGACATATAACGGCGATTAATGCAATTAATTACATGAAAAAATCGATGGCCGGAATATTGGTATTTAAGATACGAGAATCCACCAATCGCAGTCCTAGATACTGGGACAGCGTGAGTCAAATGCGGAACAATATTGAATATATTCATAATATTATTTAATAACAATTCATCACCTTGCACATCGTTCTAGTATCGGTTAGATGTTGAAAAATTGAAATAGTTATAGTAATTATAATAATCACTTAAAGGAAAAAAAAATAAAAATCGTTCATTCGAACCTGCCCCTAGGATTACCTTAAAAGGCGAGAATCCAACTAAAGTAGGGGTGAGCAATTGCTCGCTCGCTACGCTCGCTCGCAAATGGAGGAGTGCGTTACTGCTGATTAGAAGGAATTAGTTAGAATGTATTGTGATGAGTGTGACTTCAAGCCGCACTGAGAACTTCCCGATAATTTCCCTCACTTACTATTAGAAAAAATGATTAATGATAAAAACGATAAATAACAGCAGACATAATCGTGGAAACTATCAAAAAATGTTGGGGAGATCTCAAAATATGGAGATCAATAAAAAAATCAATTTTTCCTTTTCGGGGGTAGTGCATAGACTCCACTTTTTGGGAAATTAAGAAAAATTCGATAATGTTTTTCTTAAAAGACTAAGAAAGTACTGGAACGATTCCGATCAAAATCTAATGACCGCGAATTTATGTCAAGATGCTTTGATTACGACATCGATCACCTCGTTTACATTATTGATTTATGAGAAAACATGAACGAAAAAATTAATCACGGACATACACACACACAAACACACACACAGACATGATCGTGAAAACTATCGAAAAATATTGGGGAAGTCTTAAAACATGAAGATACATAAACTTCCCTTATCGGGAAGTTAATAAAAATATTATTTCACTACCGGTACGTCTGGCAGCCCTAACCAGGGGGGTGATTATTTTTATTGATAGGACCACACGACCAATAGATGGACAATTTCTATTGTCGAGGATTTTCATAAATAAATGAATGATTTTTATACTTTTCGCGTCAATTCCTGATTATTACATTCATATTGATTTATAAACTACTTATTACATATTGATTGATCAAAATTTAAATTCATAATACTACAAATATGGAACTGTCCATCTATTGGAGGTTTGTGTTAGTTCACAGTTTTTCCTTGATTTTCTTTCATTTTTTCTGCATTATTCAAGTTTTATTGATTTTCAAACGATTCACTGTATATTTTTCAGTACATCATTCTTTTCTACAATTTATTAACGTGATTTGCCTATTTTCATATGAATTAATAAACTCTAATATTTCCTCAACCATCCATCTGTTGGTCATTTTACCTCACGCGAAATGACTTAGAACGACTTTTAATCATTGAATATTTTTTTTCATTGTTTTCCATTTTTTAAAAATGGAAAATATCGATCTGTCCTAAAAAAATATCGAAAAATCGATTAACATTCATTTTGAGAATCGACAAGAAAAAGATCGATTTTCGCGAAAAAAAAATCGATTTTAAAATAATCGATTCAGAATCACCCATCACTACTTTGTGATGAAAAAAACGCGGGAATAAAAATTTCTGTTCAATGAATTTGCAACGAGAAATTTGAAATAATTAAAATAAATTTTGTGTCATGAGTTTGTAGCAATTTCTTATCGTTTTAAAAAAAAATTCTATAAATTATAATTTTCGAGTGATAATTTTTCTTTGCTTATTTATAGGTTAGAATGGAGAAAAAGTTTTGTTGAAGCTGAAAGATAACTGTTGAATTTATTTTCAAAGAAAGAAATAAAATAATAATGGCTGATGATAAAATGATAAAAAATGTGCAGAGCACATTTTCCATGTATGGCTTCGTCATTACGAGGTAAATCATCAAAATATTGAATTTAATTTTTCTTTTTTAGTCAAATCAAGTGATAAAAATGAACTCAACTTCACGTTTTGGTGTTTTCCAGTTGTTCCTGAAGAATATCTCGGAAATGAAGCGAGATAGGGCAATTGTGCATCAATCCTTTTTTATAGCTCTTGGAATTATCTACAACAAAGGGTTGAAGCGAAATTCTTGTATCTCGCTTAATTTCCGAGATATTCTGAAAAAACCAAAAAAAAGTCTAGAAACAGTTCATTTTTTGTCATTTTTTTTTTAAAGAAAATCTCGGGAACTAAGCAAGTTAGTATGATTTTACCTGAATCCTTCAAAAAAGGATTGAGGCAAAACTACCCTATCTCCCTTAATTTTGGAGATATTCTTGAAAAACAGATAACAAAGAATAAACATAGGAATCCTGATTCACTTTTTCTTTACTAGAGAAAACCGGATGAACACAATGTTTTGAGATTTTTTCTGAGAGTCAAGGCTTCTATTAAAAGAATTGAAAAAATTCACCATGACTCTGCACACGTTGGAGCAGCTTCTTAATTTTTTCAGATTTTTTCATGAAATTCTTCACTCCGAAAAAAATTCCTGGATCGTTTTTTCCAGAAGTCGATTCATCGCGAGGGGGTCATGACTCCTAAAATCTCTGTACACTAAACTTAAAATTGCAAAAATTCAAAGATTCTACAATTCTCCGCAGACTTCATGAAGATTCATGAAATTTCACAAAATCTACGAAAATTGAACGGTTTTCTGATGATTTCATAGATTTCTATGAGAATTTAAGAGATTTCAGGAAATACCAAGAGATCTCGAGATTTCATGGCAATAACGAAGATTTATAAAGAATCAGATAATAAAAATTTGATTTAAATAATGTTCAACAAAATTCTTTTCATATCCACTAATACCTCCGAGGTTTATTCTTCCGTATCGCCATGTAAATATCTCAAAAATTTTTACGACTTTTCTCAAATTCTCAAATAGATTTTTCATACGTTGTCACTATTTATTTTAATGAAATTTCCAAGACTCCACAAATTTTGAAGATTTCATGAAATTTCCATGGGATTTCTGTAGTTTTTTCGTAATTCCAAAGCTTATTCCCAGATTTTATAAGATTTCAAAAATTCTAAAATTTCAAGAGTCTTTTAAAGAATCCTAAAATTTTCCCAAAAATTTCTCATTTTAATGCCAACATTTTGCTTTCTGTTCCCCCAGAAAAATAAGCTCCTACGTAGTGAGGCAGCTGCAGAGTGTTGATCCCGAGGACCAAGAGATGTGGCTCACTAGAATAGCCGACAAAGTAATGAGCCTCAACCTGCAAGATCCTCACATTTCCCTGGATCACATAAAACAGGCGATTAAGGAGTGCGTCAGGCCAGACAGCAATTTAAACGAATCAGAGACGATACTAACAGTAATCGATTTTCGAGACATTCCAAAAATCATTTACGACGTCGGGATGAAGAAGTTCCTTTTAAAAAAAGTGTCACCCGATTTTTACAGCGATGCTATCAATAAGCCGCATTTATTCAGGGACAGACTGAATTTATTGAAGCAGAGGACACTGAGACTCGAGCCATATGCACCGAAGAAATTTGGGGAAAATAATTCCGAAAAAAGAGAACTCGTGCCGGTGGAATTTCTCTTGACCGAGTCGAAAGAAGGACTCGTTTACGTTATGGGGATTTTGTCGCAGCTCGTTGATGGACAGTACTTCTTGGAGGACACGGGCGGTGCTATAAAAATCGACCTGAAACAAGCAATATCCTTTTTTTTTCTTAATTTATGGATTTTTATGACCCTTTCGAGGAAAATATTTCCTTTGAAAAAATTTTAATTGAAAAAAAAATTATTTTTGCCATTCGTTTTTTGAGAATATCTCGAAAACTAATGGGGATGAGCTCTTTTTGCCCTGGGAAGGTTTTGTAGAGAATTTTAAGAGGGACAGGAAGGAATTCGGGTAAAATCGTTCTATCTCGCTTAGTTTCCGAGATATTTGAAGGAAAAAAACTGTTGGACAAAAAAAAACGACTTTTTCGGTTTTCTGCTAAAAAAATTGTGATAATATCTTATGGTGTAAGATAAGAAACAAAGTGGCGAAAGTGCTATATAGAGGAATAATCCTTACGCCACTTTGTTTCTGAGGTAATGACGTAATTAGATTAAATTCTCCCAAATTTCCACCAGAAAATATCAGTTTTCATGGGAAATACTCAATTTTTTCTGTTAAAATATGTCCAGAATTCATGGAATGACTCAATTCAATTGAATTTTGCTCAAAATATCGAGGAATCCTTCCACGCGGCTATTTTATCTTACGAAGAAGGCAATAAAAAAATCTCTTGTACATCCCGAGATATTTGTAAAAAATTGAAAATTATTTACTATTAATAATAAAAAATTAGGGGAAGCTGAGGTGAAATGAACACAAGGGGTGAAACGCACATGGTTTTAGTATTTTATGCTATGAAATTTCCTCGAAATGGATGGAAATATTGGAGATAGATTTTTTCTGATGATTCTTTTGGAAAGATGAGAGAATTTCCCATGGAAATCATACGTCAGAAGTTATTTTTTGGAATTTTTCAAAAATTTCATTCTTTGCCCAAGATTTGAAGGTGGAACTCTTTTGTTTTTGAAAAATTTCAAGTTTTTGAGATTATCTGTGGTTCTATTGATCGCAGCGACCTGGAGTTGATCTTAAATGAAAGGTGAGCTCATTTCCCATCGATTTATGGGGTTTAAAAAGAAAAATATCAATTTTTTCAAGTATTTATAGGACAAAAACCGAATTTTTCTAAAAATGACCTATAAATATTCGAAAAATTGATTTTAAAAAAATTTGAACTTCATAAATCGATAAGAAATGAGCTCACCTTTCATTTGAGATTAATTTCAGATCACTACGATCTACAGAACCGGAGACATCGCCGAAAAAGTGAATTTTTTCGATTTTCAAAAGGAAAATCCCTTCAAAACTTGCCCAAAAAAGTAAATTTGCCCCAAAAACTGAGAAAAAAATACATGTTGACACCTGTTTTTCGCCTAAAATTTCCTCAGCTCTACAATGGAATCATTGAAAAATTTCAATCCCAAACCGTTGAATTGGAATGTGTCCATTCTACCCCACCTTCCCCTATTGTTTCCCCTTAGAAACAAAAGGGCATAAGTGTTATGTTTATCCATAGCACTCATGCCCCTTTGTTTCTAAGACCACGATTTTTCCGTTTATCAAGTATTTTTATTTAATTTTTTCCTTCAAATTAGCCAATTATCATTTCTTCAACTATCTCTACCTTAACTTATATTGAAAAAAAATCAAATAAATCTTCACCGATGGCCTAATAACAGAGGGAACAATAGTCATAGCCCATGGTAACTACGAGGATGGAGTATTATCAGTTCGAAATGTATTTTTGCCGCCAATAGAGCCATCAATTAATTCACGTGCTGCATTTGGCACGGAAAATACCTTCGGTGGACCCAACAAATTCTCCCTAAAATGTTCAGAAAAATTGCGGAATTACGAGGAGTCCAATAGTTCTGATATGATAGTAATTCTCTCGGAAATGTGGCTCGACAAACAGGAAGTCCTCGACAAATTTCAAGTGATCCTTGAAGGATACTCAGACGATCCGCCAATAGCCTTTATTCTTTGTGGACATTTTCTATCATTTCCACCGAATATAGCGAGTGCCCAAAAATTCAAAGAAGGCTTCGATAATTTAGCGGAAATTATTAAAAATTATCCGGCAATGAAGAAATCGAAATTTGTGTTTGTACCAGGACCACAGGACCTTGGAGCACCAAAAATCCTCCCCAGGGGCTCTTTGCCTATTGGTTTTTTAGGGGATTTCATAAAAAATGTGCCGAATGCCATTTTTACAAGCAATCCATGCAGAATACAGTACTGCACTAAGGAAATCGTCGTTTTTAGGGAGGACATGATCGCAAAGTTGTGCAGAAATACGCTGAAGTTCCCGGATGGCGGGAATGTTTATGAACACGTGAGTTTATTGGAAATTTAGAATTTTTTAAATTGAAAATATGAAACTTTTCCGGATTAAATATGATTTTATATTTCATGAAATTTTTTAATTGAAAAGATGATTTATTATTTTATCGTTTTTGAATTTTTAATATGTTAATATTTTCAAACTTTAGGCGGGAAACATGTGCAAGAAATTTTTTTCTTCAATTTCTGCCCAAATTTACCTTTGTAGCCAATTTTTGAAGGGTTATTCCGTTTGAAAATCGAAAAAATTCACTTTTTCGACGATATCTCTGGTTCTGTTGGTCTTAGCGACCTGGGTGTGATCTCAAATGAGAGGTGAGCTCATTTCTCATCGATTTATGTGGTTTAAATTTTTTTTAAATCAATTTTTCAAATATTTATAGATCATTTTCTTAATAAAATTAGTTTTTGCTCTATAAGTACTTGAAAAAATTGATATTTTTCTTTTTAAACCCCATAAATCGATGGGAAATGAGCTCACCTTTTATTCGAGATCAACCCTAGGTCACTACGATCAATAAAACCAGAGATGTTCTCGAAAACCTGAAGTTTTTCAAAAACAGAAGAGTTTCACCTTCAAATCATGCGCAAAAAATGAAATTTTTGAAAAATTCCAACTAATCACTTCTGACATATGATTTTCATGGAAAATTTCCTCAGCTCTTCAATGAAATCATCAGAAAAAACTTATCTCCAATATTTCCATCGATTTCGAGTAATTTTCATAGTATAAACTACCGAAATCAACCCATACCCATTTTACCCCACTTTCTCCCAATATTTTTTTATTTCATTCTTTCAATATCTCATGACATGACAAAATCATTAAAGTATGAATTTTTTTTCAGTATGCAAAATCAATGATTTCCCAGTCACATCTCGCACCAATGAGTCTACCAGTAATTCCAATATACTGGAAGCACGATCATGCCCTCAACTTGTATCCAACACCAGATTTAATAATTGTAGCCGATGATTCACAAGCATACTCAACTAAAATTGATGATTGCCACGTTATTAATCCAGGAACATTTCCGAAAAATAATTATGCATTCAAAGTTTACAGACCGGGAATTCATGAAATTGAAGATTGTGAACTTCCAAATGAAACTGAAGACATTTAAAAAATAATTTGAAAAAAAAACATTGTGATGTCAAGAAATAAATCAAAAAAATTGATAATAATTATTGAAGTATTAATAATTATGGTAATTAAATACATAAATATTAATAATTATAGTAATTATTAATATTTATTCATTCAACTAGTATTCTTGAATTGTTGCATTATTATGCATCACTTTTTTACTCTCAAAAATTCGAGAATTGCCCAATTTTATGGGATAAATATTTTTCTACATTTTTTTTAAATCAATAAATGGAAAATCTAATAAAATTCATTTTCTCTGTACAATATTTATTCAATCGTTTTGTAATAAAATCTGTTTTCTTTTTCTCCAGTTTTACAATACTCTGAGGGTGGGGAAAATAATCTTCACCCAATTTATTTTCATAACTTAAGTAATAACAACATTATTCTATAATTATTAAGTTAATTATGTTTTTTTTCTTTATTAAATGAAAAGTAAAGAAAAAAAATTAGATTTTAAGAATAATTTAAATATTTTTTTTCTGTTTTTCTCTCATTTTCCTTTCTTAATTGTTTCAAAGATACTGTATTATTATTTTTTCTTTAATTTGAAAAATTTGTGTGTAGATGTGTTGATTTTTGGAATTGAGTGAAAAATTGAGGAAAAAGTAAATTTAATGAATTTGAGGTAAAATTCTCAATTCTTCAATTATTTCTAATTTTTTGTTTTCAGTTTTTTCATTTTATAAAATAGAAAAATTTTTAAATTATCTCAACACTCTGTTACACTCAGCCTGTAATTCTCGATCGATCAATCGAAATAATTCAATTCCACAATTTGACAATTTTCCAAAGCATTAATTCGTAGTTTAAGTTCATTTTGCTAATTATCAAATAATAAATTAATTAATAAAAATTTATTCAATTATTTCGATATTTTTTGAATGTGAAATTATCATTGAATTTTTATTGAATGAAAAAAATATATATATTTTAATGTTAAACAAAATTATTTTCTAATTTTCAGACAATTTTTTTTTCATAATTTTGCATTTTTTTCGTATAAAAAAAAATTATATCTACTTTCTTTAAATTCATTCATTCATAAAAATTCTCGAATTATTGTTTCTCTCCACATAAATAAAAAGTAGAATACATTACAATAATTTTAATTTTACATAATTAATCTATTGATTCGTTATATTACATGCCATGTTCACTTTTTTTTTATTATTTATTAATTTTCATATTAATTTAAACACTATTACAGGTACCTGCTGTCAATCTGCAGAATCTCAATAACTCCGTAATTATTTGATGAAAAAAAAAAGAAATTTAATATTGTAGAGACAATAATCGATCATTTTTCTTTCATTCGAATAATTAACTTCAATTCAAACAATAATTTAAAAAATAATTTTAATTTTTCAATTTTGCACATTTTTCTTGCAAATATGTGCGGAAAAAAAAACAAATCGAAATCCAATGAAAATTACAAAAATTTTATAAGTTTTTTTAAAATTAAATTTCGGGCAGATCCACAAAAATTTTCGTTATTCCACTGAATTTTCGAAATTTCCACGTAAAATAAATTTGTAATATCTTTTTATTGAATTTTTCCTCGTCTCTGAATTCAACGAAATAATAATTATAATCAAGGAAGAACGACAATTAAACACAGAGAGGAAATCATGTTTTTTTCCTCAATTGCTTTGTTTTTTATCCTCATTGCACTTTTTTCCTCCGCAGTTTTCATTTTTAATACATAAATTAATACAGGGCGTTTGCTTTATGTACCAGTGCTCTCTCGCAATTATTTACAAGAAGAAAAAATTTTAGTCTGGCAATTGAAGCCAGTTTTTCTTTTCTTTTTTTATTTTCGAAGAAGGAAGAATTACGTGAAAAAATTAATTTTTCATCGACATTTACATTTCACGATTGTGAATGAACTTCTCCTGAAACAAAAAAATAATAAAATTATTATTATTCAGAATTTTTTTATTTTTATTCATTTTTTTTTATTATTCAGAATTTGATCAAGAAAATAAGAAATTTATTTCGACTGTTATTGAGAAAAGAGAGAATTATTTCCAATTTTCTTGAGAAAAAAAAATTATCAGATTTTCCTTAAGAAATGAAAAATCAAAAAAAAAAAATTTTTCTTATGAATTTTTTTTTCATTTTTATTTAAATATTGAAAATAATGAAAAAAAGGAAATGATGTGATGTTTTGTTGTAATGACGTGGAGAGATAAATTTGTTTTTTTCCCAGTAAGAATGAGTGAAAGGTAAAAATGAACGATAAATAAATGAGGATAATTTATTCTGAGAAATGATTTTTCTGTTTTTACTTCCGCATGGGAGCTTTTTTCCTTAAATGTGAAGATTGAGTTTTTTTAAGAAAAAAATAGACTTAGAAAAATGTGTGAGACTAGGAAATTTTGTTATTGAATGTTTTTTGATAAATATATTGAAATTGATGGGACATAGAGAAATCTTTGTTAAATCCTTCTTGGTAACTCTGATTCTTCTCTACAAAGAAGGTTTCCATGGAAATATTTCTATAAAAAATGATCAGAAAAGAAACAAATTACCGTTTTTTCCTCAAATTTTCTCTGATTCAAGATGAAAGATATAATCCGAAAAAAATTAAATCTTTGTATAAAATTGTTTAAAAAAATTTATATAAAATGAAATTCTCAAATCTGATTCAGTGAATCTGTAAAGAAGTTAATGAAGAATGAAATAAACCCTAGAAACAAAAAATCAATTGAAAATTGAAAATTTTTCATTTTTTTGCTACATTTTTTTCAATTTTTCAAGATTTAAAGAAATGTAAATATAATGAAAATTTTTCAATTTTCAATTGATTTTTTGTTTCTAGGGGCCATTTTATTCCTCATTGGATTCTCCACAGATTCACTGAATGAGATTTAAGAATTTCATCTTGTATAAATTTTAATTAAAGATTTTATGCAAAAATTTAACTTCTTAATCGATTGTACCTTCCAATCATCCTTAAGGGGTAACAACACTGTAAAAGTGTAACAAAAGGCGTTTTTTGGCTATTCTTTTTCTATAAAAAAAAGTGGCAGCACAATAATGATGTTTGAGGGAGTCATTCAGCATATATTTGAGTCTACAGAAAAAAAATTCTTAAAAAAGTGACGACACAAGAACCATTCTTGTGAGGCCCTTCAAATTTGCACACTGTGGGACGCAGTGAAACAGGTGCAAATTTAAATTGAAAGAAAGAAAAATTGGCTCATACTAGATATACATAGCTACAGAAATACGTAGGGGATTTTAAAAATATTGTTATTTGTGTGAGATTAGTGACCATTTGAATTAAAAAATTCAAATTTCGAAAAAAAAAGCGGGAATTTTTTATAAATAAAAAATGTGAAAATCAATTTTTTGAAAATCCCCTACGTATTTCTGTTCGAAATATTGTTTTGAAGATGCTGTGGGAAATTCGAATGAAATTAATGAAAATTATTGGAGTTATGCTGCATGCCAATTTCAGAAATCATGTTTCGAGAAAAACACGATTGAAGATTTGACTTAGGCTAAGAATATGAAGAAATTCTTTGGGAAAAATTCAAAATTTCATGTGAAATAATGGGTTTCATGTGATAACTTTTCTTGCCCGTATTCTGGAAGGCCCGAAGTAATTTTTGAAGCAAGGAAGAAGATATAGATTTTTTGAGAATTCTGCAGTGGTGTTACCCTTCAATGCATTAGAATAGCACTCTCACATTTTTTAAAATTACCAAATTACGAAGAAAAATACATACTTTCCCTCTGATATCTCCGGCAAGCTTGACTCCTCTCCTCAGCATCGAAATACCATAATGTAATAGCATATCTAGTTTTGTAGGCAGGTTGAACCTCGTGTGGATTTCTTCTGTCCGACCAGAAGAATAAAATTCTATCAAAAAGTGGCTCAATGTCAGCAACTTGATCTCTCCAGCCTTCAGGGAATATCCTCAATAGTCCACCATTTTTCTAAACAAAGAAAAAAATTATTTTTTTCAATATTATATAATCTAATAATTTAATTGAAGCAAATGATTAAAAGAATTAGCAAAAAAAAAACAAGTAAGAAGTTACCAAAAAAAATGAGATCGAAGCAATTTTTCGGAATATTTAGCAAAAATCAATTATAGGGGGGAATGGGGTAAAATGGACCTCTGCAAAAACATAATTCAGGATTTTTTTTTCCAAAGTTAAGGACTCGACGAAAAAATCTGAAAAAAATTGAGAAGATGCTCCAATATGTCTTCATTTTTGTATGATTTTTTCAAATTTTTCCATAAAGTTTCTTATTCTCTGAAAAATCCCAAATCATTAAAACAAACAGGTCCATTTTGCCCCACTCTCCCCTATTTATTTAATTTTTCATTTTTTTGTCTCATTCCTCGTTTTTAGAGAATATATATACTAGAGTGTCTCAAAAAAATCGAATATTTTTTTTTTCTCGAAGCACATTGAGAAATCGTCGAAGTATCTGTAAAAAAAGATCCTGTAAAAATTTGAGCTCTTAATATTAATATTTAGTGGTGGCGCTTTGTAATTTTCTATTTCCCATTTGAATAACATAGGAAAATGTTCTTTTGAATTTTTGAATTTTGTAACGTGATAACGAGCTACTTCACAGGTAAAACCGAATCAGTCTTTGTAGGAAATTGAATGCTCTACAAAAAAGGTCTGATTGACATTTTGCGTAAGTCAAGCTGTTTTAAAGATATCGAGCTTCAAACTTCAAACTGTTTAAAATTACGCTTTGTTTTTTTCTTAAACACAAAAAAAATAATTTATATGTATTAAAAACCCATTATTAGTAACTTGAGATAAAAAATATGCATATATTTAATGGAATGCATATCCAAAATTCTCAATAATTTGACAAATGCTAATTTCTATTCATTTTCAGCGAAAAATACACCCAGCAAAAAAATTAAGGGAACGGTAAATTTTGTCAGTTTTTTGCTTGATTTTCAAATGGCTGTAACTTCGCCAAAAATGATCGTATCAGAATGAAAAAAAAAATCGTTGGAAAGCTTGAAGTCTCTACTCTTGAAATCTTGAGATGAAAATTTTTTATGACCATTTGTTATAACGAGATAGGAGAGTTGAAAGTGGAAAATTTTTTTTTCTTTTTTTTTCATTTTTTCAACTTGTTCCACGGACTTCAAACAAATTTTCTCGACTTAATCCTTATAAAGATCGTGTTGCCTGGTCTTCCAGCTTCAATTTCTTTTTTTTTCCCTACGACCCTTTGTTGCTGAGATATTGTCGATTGAATCAAAAAACACCCTTTTGTCTTTAATCGTCGATATCTCAGGAACTACTGATCGCACAGCGAGCGGATGACGAGATTCGTAAACTTGAATAAATTTCCTGTGAGATTCTTGCACTGCTTGATTAAAAAAATTTTCTTCCAATTTTAAAATTGGTTCGAAAAACTACCAAAAAATTGCGTTTTTTTCCTTTTTTTGAAAATTGCCCTGCATTTTGCGAATTTTGCGAAAATTGAAAATGTTTCAACGTTTTTCTTTAGTTTAATGTGTGCTGCAACATCCCCTCAATTTTCAAACCAATCGGTTCGACCGTTTTTTTTCCCGAACGAACAAAGTTTCAGCAAAAATTAAAGGAACACTTTTTTGTGCCCTAAACAGCAATTAATGATGATTAGGGCCGAAAATGTTTTTTCTCCGTTATTTTTCCGTGATTTTTCATGCAAAATTTGTTGAATTCCATCGAAAAATGAGAACAATGAAAAATGAAGAAAAATCAATAAAAAAAATCGGAAAAACAATCTTTTAAACGAAAAAAAATTGAAAAAAAAAATTGTTTGAAAAAATCTGCTGAGTCACTATCTCTCCAAATCAAATGCGATTCCGGTGTTTTTTTTTCATTTTTCGAATTTTTTTTCCAAGTTTTCTACTGGTTTTTGGAGAACAAAAATTGATTTTTTCATTGATTTTCAAAAGAAGATAAAATTTCTAATTTTCTATTGATTAAAAAAAAATTGAATTTTTTATTGATTAATGAAAAACATAATTTCGATTTTTTTATTGATTTTTCTTCATTTTTCATTGTTCTCATTTTTCGATGGAATTCAACAAATTTTGCATGAAAAATCACGGAAAAATAACGGAGAAAAAACATTTTCAGCCCTAATCATCATTAATTGGTGTTTAGGGCACAAAAAAGTGTTCCTTTAATTTTTGCTGAAACTTTGTTCGTTCGGGAAAAAAAACGGTCGAACCGATTGGCTTGAAAATTCAGGGGGTGTTCCAGCACAGATTAAACTAAAGAAAAATGTTGAAACATTTTTAATTTTTGCAAAATTCGCAAAATGCAGGGCAATTTTCAAAAAAGGAAAAAAACTCAATTTTTTGGTACTTTTTCGAACAAATTTTAAAATTGGAAGAAAATTTTTTTTCAATCAAGCAGTGTAAGAATCTCACAGGAAATTTATTCAAGTTTACGAATCTCGTCATCCGCTCGCTGTGCGATCAGTAGTTCCGGAGATATCGACGATTAAAGACAAAAGGGTGTTTTTTGATTCAATCGACAATATCTCAGCAACAAAGGGTCGTAGGGAAAAAAAAATGAAATTGAAGCTGAAGGACCAGGCTACACGATCTTTATAAGGGTTAAGTCGAGAAAATTTTTTTAAAGTCCGTGGAACAAGTTGAAAAAATGAAAAAAAAAACAAAAAAAAATTTCCACTTTCAACTCTCCTATCTCGTTATAACGAATGGTCATAAAAAATTTTCATCTCAAGATTTCAAGAGTAGAGACTTCAAGCTTTCCAACGATTTTTTTTTTATTCTGATACGATTATTTTTGGCGAAGTTACAGCCATTTGAAAATCACGCAAAAAACTGACAAAATTTACCGTTCCCTTAATTTTTTTGCTGGGTGTATTTTTCGCTAAAAATGAATAGAAATTAGCATTTGTCAAATTATTGAGAATTTTGGATATGCATTCCATTAAATATATGCATATTTTTTATCTCAAGTTACTAATAATGGGTTTTTAATACATATAAATTATTTTTTTTGTGTTTAAGAAAAAAACAAAGCGTAATTTTAAACAGTTTGAAGTTTGAAGCTCGATATCTTTAAAACAGCTTGACTTACGCAAAGTGTCAATCAGACCTTTTTTGTAGAGCATCCAATTTCCTATAAAGACTGATTCGGTTTTACCTGTGAAGTAGCTCGTTATCACGTTACAAAATTCAAAAATTCAAAAGAACATTTTCCTATGTTATTCAAATGGGAAATAGAAAATTACAAAGCGCCACCTCTAAATATTAATATTAAGAGCTCAAATTTTTACAGCATCTTTTTTTAGAGATACTTCGACGATTTCTCAATGTGCCCCGAGAACAAAAAAGTATTCGATTTTTTTGAGACACTCTAATATATGCTCGGAAATTAAACGAGATGACGCAAATTTGCCAGAATCCTTCATTTTAGTGAATTTCAAGAGTTTCTAAAGAGAATGAGAGAAAAATTGCCTTATCTCGCTTAGTTTCCAAGATATTTTCAAAAAAACGTGAGGCTTTTTTGTTGTTGTAATTTTGTTTCTCGAATATATTTCAGAAACTAAGGAAGATAGGGCGATTTTATTCTCATCTTTTTTTTACAGAGAGTAATTTAAAGAGCTAGGGTAACATGACCAATAATCCATACGCCCACGATGGTTTCATCCCGCAAATGAGGTCACCGGGAAAACTTGACTTTTTTAGACTAATTTGGGGTCGTAGATTACGAATCTCTTGGTTATCTTTCTCTCCGAGTGGGCCTCCATATCGTTATTAACAATTTAATTATTTAAATCATTGTAACGCCTTCGTTATGACCCTTAGAGGAAAATTGTTTGAACAAAAGTTGTTCATCTCTTCAAAATGAAGAAAAAAAGTCTCTTGACTTTTTTCGTTATCTTAATTATTAACAGAGTTACATTCAAATAACTCCTCGTCAAATGAAGATAGGTAAAGACCATGTGCGGCGAGTGCGACTACTGCTCTTAAACTCCTACCGCGTTATGTTTTGATTTTCGTAACTTCCTTACTAATAAAGATATCAAAAAAACTCAAGAGACATTTTTTCTTCATTTTGAGAAGACCAAAAACTTTTGTTTGAAAAATTTTCCTCCAAGTGCCATAATTGAAACGATATAACGATATAAACAATTAAATTGTTAATTACAATATGAAGGCCGACTCTGTACGAAAGATAATCAAGAGATTCGTAATCTACGACCCCCAATTAGTGTAAAATAATCGAGTTTTCCTGGGGACCTCATTTGCGGGAAGAAAGCATAGTGGGCGTACGGACTACAATAGATGGACGATTAAGGAAATATTAGACTTCATTAATTCATATGAAATAGGCAAATAACGTTAATAAATTGCAGAAAAGAATGATGCACAGAAAAATATACAGTGAATCGACTAAAAATCAATCAAACGTGAATAATATAGAAATAATTAAAGAAAATCAAGGAAAAACTGGAAAATAACTTGAAGTCCCAGTAGATGGACAGTTGCATATTTCCAGTGGTATGATTTTGAATTTCGATCAATCGGTATGTAATAAATAGTTTATGAATCTATATGAATGTGATAATCAGAAATTGACGTGAAAAGTATAAGAACTATTCATTTATTTATGAAAATCCTCGATAATAGAAACCGTCCATTTTTTGGCCAATGTTCATCTATTGGTCGTGTGACCCTATAAGCAAGGACTCAAGCAAAAAAGGCGTATCTCCATTACTTTAAGAGATATCTTCTATTTTATCTCTCTACTACTGAATTTTTAATTGATAATTAATCAATTACCTTAATATCCCAATCCTGATTGAGATAATAAATTGCGGTAATACATCTGCCATCACGATTTGGATTGTCCACATGTTTAACATAATGCGAACCATGTCCTGGATAACATGCCACCATTGCCTGCAAATAAAAAATAGTAATAGTTAAATTCAACAAAAAATTGAATAGAGAATTTTTTTTTTTTTTCATTCGAAAAAATCGAGGAAATGAAGGAAAAATATTGAATAATTGAAGAATTAACAGATAACAATAGAACAATTGAAGATACTATTTGAGAAACATTTGTAGCTCGTGTTTTTACTGTGTCACGTGATACACTTGAACGACCGAGTTGAACTTGAGAAGTGACTAATAGAATAGAAGCAATGGATTTTAATGAATAAGGAAAAAATAAAATAGAAATTTTTACGAGGAGTTGTGACATTTTATTTTTCATTTTTTTTTAAATTAAATTTTCATATTTTCTATTATTTCTATTATTTTTTCAAAGAAAATTCAGGGAAATTCATAAATGTATGAGAATTATTAAAATTAAACTTTCAATTAAATTTTATTGATTTTTTTTCTTTTCTTCAGTTTTTTTTTGTGAAAAGATTTTTTGTCTTTTTTGTGAATTATCTCGGAAACTAAGCGAGATAGGGCCAGTTTATTGGACTTTTTTTCTTGTAGCTCATGGAATTTTCTGAAAAACCTTCGGTAAATTCATACTATCAGGAGGATTCATGAACAAGTGGATAATAGCATTGCATTCCAACTGATATAGCTTTTTCTGCTGATACTTTAGCAATATGCTTTCGAATGGAAGTGATACAACTTTTTTCAAACATCATCAAAATATTAAATTTTGGAGAAATTCATTAAAACGCCAATAACTCGAGAATTAATCATGCAAATAAGCTCAAAATTCACAGGAATCGAGACAATATATGAGTATAAATAACATCAGTTGAATAGTTTTCAGAAATTCCATTAAAAACTGATTTTCGAAAAATGGACATATCTCAAAAAGTACCGATTAGATTCTCTTCAAATAAAGCTTAAAAAATAGACTTCGTCGAGAGGAAGTTTTCCACAAAATATGAAATTTTTCTATAAAACCGTTTTGCTGTAACTGAGACTTTTGTGCACACACAGACATGCGCTAAAAACATAATTTTCTCTCTATTCAGATCATTTCAAGTATCTTCAATGAAAAAATTACAATCGAAAATTCTGATGATTACATAGCTTCCATTTAGAAGCAAAAAGCGTTATAATTCTGTTTCTATTTTAGTTTTTTCAATTTTAATGAACTTCTTACAGCAAAATCATCCTATGTTGCTTACTTCACGAGAAAATTTTCAAGAAAACAAATGACAAAATTATTGACTCATCCTCTTTCATCTCTTCTCTACTGGAAATAAATGTAAAATGAATGAGAAAGAAAGCCCCCCCCCCCCTCGTGTTTTTCTATCACAGATGCTGGTGATGCATTCCTCTACTGGTCTACGTGCAGAAATCCCAAAAAATAAAATGACTACGAGCGACTTTCTCCTCGCCTACGTGACATTTGTCACTTTAATTTTTTTATCTCTCATTGCGTAATCATGATTAATTCTGCAAGAAATTCCCAAAATTTTTGGTGTTTTTCAATTAGAAGGAAAAATAGAGGGGATGATCACTTGTGAAATCTAGTGTACATTAAAATCAGAAATCTTACGAGAATTTCAGAATTCTTCGAAAGATTCTTGAAATTTTGGAATTTTTGAAATCTTATAAAATCTGGAAATAAGTTTTGAAAGTACGAAGAAACTAGAGAAATCCCATGAAAATTTCATGAAATCTTCGAAATTTGTGGGGTCTTTGAAATTTCATGTAAAATAAATAGTGACAATGTATGAAAAATCGATTTGAGAATTTGAGAAAAGTCATAGAAAATTGTGAGATATTTACATAGCGATACGGAAGAATAAACCTCGGAGGTATTAGTGGATTTAAAGAAAATTTTGTTGAACATTATTTTAATCAAATTTTTATTATCTGATTCTTTATAAATCTCTGTTATTGCCATGAAATCTTGAAAACTCTTGGTATTTCCTGAAATCTCTTGGATTCCCATAAAAATCTGAGAAAACATCAGAAAACCGTTCGATTTTCCCAGATTTCGTGAAATTTCATGAATTTTCATGAAGTCTGCGGAGAATTCGAGAATCTTTGAATTTTTTCAATTCGAAGTTTAGTGTACTCAGATTTTAGGAGCTATTATCCCCTCGAGAATAACTAAAATCCAACAAGCGACAATATTGCAAGTACTTGACATTGCAAGGTGACTCATAAAGAATTTAATCGATTGCTAGTGACCAACACGAGACTCACTTCGGTCCATCGATCAATAAAACTCGCACGTGAGTCACGAGTTGAAAAAAAAATGGTAATTCCATATTTCTAAAGTTAAAACGCAAGTTTTTACTTTCTTTTTCTCATTTCTCCTTTTTTTTACTCTTCAGTCTTTTTTCTGCTTTAACAAAGAAAAAAAGTTCAATTGGTTCTGAAGGGTCTCTTTAGCAAGGAAAAATTGAACATTGCCGTTTTTTTTCAAATTAAATATTCGGAGAAAAGAATTGGAAGGAATATTTTTTTAGACAATTTTTCAACCTTTTGAAACTCTAATCGATTTAATGTGGAGTTTTTTTTTTGTATTATTTCAGTGATAACTCGGAAAATGAGTGGTTTAAGATGATCCAGTGGCAGATTCAAATGGTCGATTTTTATTTTATTTTCCTTCTAGTTATTATAATTACTATAACTATTTCGATTTTCCAACATTTTACCGATACTAGAACAATGTCCAAGACGATAAATTGTTATTAGATAATGTCATGAATATTCAATATTGTTCCGCATTTGACTCATGCTGTCCCAGTATCTAGGACTGTGATTGGTGGATCCTCGTATTTTAAATACCAATATTTCCGCCATTGATTTTTTCATGTAATTAATTGCATTAATCGTCGTTATATGTTCGGTAACATGCATTTTTCATGATTTCAAAAATTAATAGACATTCTGACAAGCAAAAAACATACAAAGTTATATAATGAAAAAATAGGTCTGTGATCATGAATTTTCGTAGTGAAACTGAAACTGAACCTCGCTTATGGAGTTTCAATGTTAATTCAATTATTTTCAAAAATTAATATTGGCCTCATTTGTCCGGTAACATGGGGTAAGTTAAATTTTAGAAAAATCTCCTCATGCTATTGTATCGAAAGTGACCAAAATCGAAAAGGAAAAATAGATTGACCGAACCACTAGGATTACCTTAAAAAAATTGAATATGAGGCTTTTTTTGTAGCTCTTAAAATTCTCTATAAAATAGTATCGCAGTTCCACTCAAGAACCACGTGAAAATTACTCATAATTTTTTTGCATGATAAAAGCAGTGTAAATAGCGAGTGACAAAAAAATAGTTTCCTTCATCTCTTTGCTGACTCCCCCCCCCCCCCCCCCCCAAAAAAAAAAATGATAATAAAATTATCACGCATCTGTAATTTTTTTGAATTTTTTATTCAAATGAATTATTTTTTTAATAAAATTTTTTTTTCAATTATAATCTAAAATAAATGAGATAAATTATTATTTAAAATATTCATTATTAAAAAAATATTTCGCTGTCTTAGGAACAAATGGGGCGTAAATGCTCATAAACAGGACTTACGCCTCTTTGACTCTGAAGCAACGATTTAAAATAATTGTACTTGTAGTTTTTCAAATTTTCTACATGTGCATATTTTTCATTTTTTTATAATTTATTTCCTCAAGAAATAAAAATAATAAAAATTGGGAGATGTCTGCTATTTTCAGTATCATCCAAAAAAATAGACTCCAAAATTGTTTAATTTAGGTAAAAATAGCTCTTCTCGTGGGCTTTTATCAGCATCTCCATAAAGATGCCAATGAACCATTTCTTCTTCTCACTCCTATTTTGCTTTTTTTTGAATTCCTCAAAATTAAGAAAAAATAAATAAAAAATCTAATTATTTTTGTGTTGTTGTGGAACAATTTTTGTCACTTCCAAGGGTCAATTCAGGAGTACGTGAGCATTGTCACGTAGTCTAAGTCCTAGCAAGGTTCGTCTGTTGTAATAGCCTTGGCCCGAATTCTCAGTGGATCATATACATCGTGGCGTTTCCTATTACATGTGGGTATTTAATTTAAAATTCCTCAATTTCTGTCGGTACATGCCATTTTTATTCCAGTTGGAATATCTCATACAATGAAATCTCCAACAAAAATGTCTTAATCCAAAAATATCGGTAAAATGATCTCAGATAAAAAAAATCTCATTCATAAATTTCTTTTTGTAAACATTTCATCAAACACCAAAATACTATCATTCATTAACGTAAATACGAGTAATATATCACATTATCCGGTGAGGATCGATACAATTTTTCAGTCTTCAATTTCTTATTTCATTATTTGAAAATCATTTTTTAAAAATCAGTCTCATTCCAATATTTGAGATTTTTCAGAATTTTTGAAATTATTTTGAAAATTTTCTCAAGATTTTTTCAAGAATTTTCAAGATAATGCGTTATCTCTGAATTTATTGCGTTGGAAAGAAAATGAATTTTGAGAGATAATCGAAAAAAAAAAAATTAGTTTCAATTTAATGATGAAAAAGTGACAAAAAAGAGACTATTTTTTTTGTCCATCTTCTTTTGAGAATATCTCGAGAAAATAAGCGAGATAGGGCAATTTCGCTTGTCATCCTTTTATTGTAGAGAGTTTCCAAGGCCCATAAAAAGGTATTGAGGTAAAATGGCGAGCATTAAAATGCTCTATCTCGCTCGATTTCCGAGAAATTTTCGTAAAATCGAAAAAATTCCACTTTCTCTATTCATTCTTGGAGATTATCTCGGAAACTAAGCAAAGAAGGTAAATTTTCATGGAAACTTTCTTTGTAGCTCTTGAAATTTTCTGCAAAAAAGGATTCGAACTAAATTGCCCTATCTCGTTTAGCTTCCATGATATTCTCAAGAAAAAGACTTCTTTGCGACTAAATTCTCAATTCTTGTTTATTTTCATCTAAAAATTCATTTCCAAATTCATTCAAAAAAATGAAATGATAATAATAATAATAATAATGATAACAGTATTTGAAATTGCGAAAACCATCGACAATTCTCAGAAATTAATTTTTTTTAAAATGAATTCTTGATAATTTTCTGCTACTCTCAATTTTATTTAAAATTTCGCTTTCGAAAGTCCAATGTAAAGTCATGAATGACTGTGACCTGCCTTAATGTCATCGACTCCATTCACATCAATCCGTATCTCCGGCGAAATCACGTGAAATTGAGAGAAGAGTCTCAAATGATCAATTTAAAAATAGAAAGAAATAAAACATAATAGCAATTAATAAAATGTAAAATTTTTGTTCACCCAAAATTAATCTGTCTTTCTTTTTTATTTATTTCTGGAGAAAATCTCGGAAACTAAACGAGATAGGGCGATTTTGCACAAATCTTGTTGTTCAGGGAATTTCCAGAGCTACAAAAAAAATCTCTTGACATTTTTTGATAGAATTGGTTGTTTCACAGATATTTGCAATAATGTGGAATCGTCAAGTAAGAATTAGAAAAAAAATGATAAAAAAAAATTAAAAATTTTTCTGGAGATTTCTTTGGCCAATATCTTTGAAACGAGTAGGTTTATGAAAAAAAGTCAAGAGACTTCATTTGTAACTCTTGAAATTTTGTACAAAAAAGAATTCAGCCGAAATCACCTTATCTCGCTTAGTTTCCGAGGTATTCTCAAAAAAAATATTGAAAAAATAGATTTTTTAAAAAATCATTTCACCGCTGGATTTTTTCTTTCGTTTTTGGCTGATATCTCGAAAACTAATGGAGATACGTCCTTTATACCCCAAGATGGTTTTCTAGAGAATTTCAAGAGCAGCAAAAAAGGATTCGAACAAAATCGCCCTGTCTCACTTCTGCTTTCTAAGATTTTGGAAAAAAAACAAATTTAAAAAATAGACTTATCCTATTTTTTCCAATAAAAAATTAAGTTTATTGACTAAAATAGTAAAGGGGATTTCCGATGATTTAAAAAGCGATCATCCAATTTTCCTGCGCTTCCTCGAGGTCGTGCCTAAGTTTAGCTCGATGACGTGCGAAGTGTGCAGAAGCAAAAAAGAGAAAAAAATAAAAAGAGAATGAATAAAAAGCATACAGGTCTAGACTTCCTCATCGCACTAAATACATTATTCTCTCCATGGAAAAAAAATTAAAAAAGCCGAAAACCGCCAGATAAAAATGACATCACTGAAAAAAAAAACTTATTATTTCCGAACGGAAGCTATGTAATCATTAGAATTTTTGATTGTGATTTTTTTAACAGAAGATACTTAAGAAGATCTAAATAGAGAGAAAATTATAATTTTAGCGCATGTCTGTGTGTGCATTAAAGTCTCAATTAGGGGAGAGTGGGGCAAAATGGACCCTCATAGCAACATGATTAAGGAATTTTTTTTCGGAATGAAGGACTCGATGAAAAAATCGGAAAAAATTTGAGAAAATCCTCCAACATATCTATATTGTTTGTAAATTTTTTCAGATTTTTTGGAGCAACCGCTGCTTTTTAAAACAAATCTCGAATCATCTCATCTTCTAGGTCCATTTTGCCCCACTCTCCCCTACAGCAAAACGGTTTTACAGGAAAATTTCATATTTTGTGGAAAACTTCCTATCGATGAACTCTATTTTTTAAGCTTTATTTGAAGAGTATGCGATTGGTACTTTTTGAGATATGTCCATTTTTCGAAAATCAGTTTTTAATGGAATTCCTGGAAACTATTGAACTGATGTTATTTATACTCATATATTATCTCGAGAGTTGTATCAGTTAGATGCCTGTGAATTTTGAGATTATTTGCATGATTAGTTCACAAGTTATTGGCGTTTTAATGAATTTCTTCAAAATTTGATATTTTGATAATGGTTTGAAAAAAGTTGTATGACTTCCATTCGGAGGCATATTGCTCAAGTATCAGCAAAAAAGTTATATCAATTAGAAGTCAATACTATTATCCACTTGTTTTTCTTACTTATCTATTATTTTGTGACATCACTAGAACGGCATTTTTCGGTATTCTTGCAATACTCTTCAAAAATTGAACAATAATTTGAAGATGAATTTAAACGTTTTTTGAAATAAATTTCACCAAAAATCAGAAAAATTAAGGCTTAATTTCCAACTCAATTGAAAGGTGGAAAATGAAGAAGTTCAATTGTTTTTTTCTTCAAAGAAATTTGCAAAAAACTGTTTCAATGAAAATAACATCATTTAAAAAAAAAACATTTTTTTTATTTTTTCAAGAATTAATCAGCAATTAAAAAAAAAATTCCCCTTTTTTAAATAAAATTTCCCACTACAAACAATTTCCCAATTTTCCTCCTATTTCTCAAAAAAATGAAATAACAATAAAAAAAATCGAATTTCTCCTTCTTAAAAAACAAAAACAAAATCACAAAAAACTTAATGTTCACCTCAATTAAAAGACGAAAAATAAAAATGAATTTTTTCAAAATTAATTTCCTTGTTTTTCTTTAGAAAATCATTTCATCGTTGGAAGTAATTGTAAACAATGTCTTCACCTTCCCCAAGGTCAGGAAGTGAAAGAGATTTTTTTATTTATTTTTTGTCAAAGCTGAGAAAATAAAGATAAGCATTCACAATAGTAACAAGTGGAAAAGAAAGATGTGATGTAGAAAAAAGAAGCCATAGATATAGGTCACATCGTTTTTGCTTGTAGAAATATGGAAATACCAAAATGTATAAATATATATATAAATATATAGATATATACATATGTATACATAATTAGTAGGATGGATCTATGCTCCGAGCTTCATTAAATAAAAAAAAAATAAATAAATAAATGATTAAATAAATAAAGATATAGGTGACCTCAGTAACAAAGGGGCTTAAGTGTCGTGCTAGAATACTAGCACTTACGCCATTCTGTTCTTAAGTAAAGAAGATACGATTTCTTTCCTCGAGGATAAATCCTCAATGTGATACTGAAGGTGGGGAAAAAAAGAGGGGGTAGAAATAGAAACGGCGTACGTGACTTACAGCACTTCATGTGATCGTATCGTAAATATAAGAGTCTTATGTTAACATTAATCGTATTTTTGGGACGAAATTATTGTGATGATAAAAAAAAATGAAGAAGATGATTAAAATTAAGAGAAGTTTACTGATCTTTTTTTTTCATCCGTCAAATATTTGAAATGGTTGTATTAAGAGTTTCTTTCTTGTCATTCAAATTGTGAGATACTTTGTAGAAAAGATAAAAATAGAAAAGATATTTATTTGTGGGAGGAAAGAAGAAAAAATAGCGTTTTTCGAATTTCGCAGTTTTGAATAGAAAAAATGTTTTTATGAAAATTTTCGTAGAAAGAAGATGAAAACAAACGATTTCTCGGAAAGTAAGCGAGATAGAGCGATTTTGTATTGGACCTTTTTTGCAGAGAATTTCAAGAGCTACAAAAAAGGGTTGAAGTAAAAAGGATGTATCTCCATTAGTTTCTGAGATATTTCTGAAAAACTGACGATAAAAAAAAGGATAGATCGATTTTTTAAATATTTTTTAGAGAATATTACGGAAATTAGGGGGGATAGGGCGATTTCGATGGGGTGGGAGAATTTTGTAGAGAATTTAAAGAGCTACAAAAGAGAATTAGGATTGAAGAGGCGTATGTCCATTACTTTCTGAGATATTCTTAAAAAAACATAGGAAAAAACGAGTTATTTTGTCTTGTCTCTTCATTACTGGATTTTGGGCATGAGTTTTCTATGAATATCTCGGAAGTTAAGCGAGATAGCGTGATATCACATGAATTCTTTTCTGTGGACAATTCTAATAGCTATAAAAAAGGATTCATAGGAAATTGCTCTATCTCGCTTAGTTTCCGAGATATTTTCAAAAAAAAGTAAGAAATCGATCGAAACAGGATAACTTCATTTTTTCGACATTTTTCCCAAATAGCTTGGAAACTAAGCGAGATAACGTGATTTGATCCTAATCTACTTTTGTAACTCTCGAAATTGTCTACAAGAATGTTCAGCACGAAAGTGCCCTATCTCCCTTACTTTTCGAGATATTCTCAAAAAATAGAGAGAAAAATTGAATTTTCCTCTATTTATGATTTAAAGAAACAAATCTCTTCTCCCATATTTCCTTCAATTAATTATTGATTTTATATCTGAATATCACACTGAGAAAAAAACAAATTTTGTTGTAAAAAAATTCATTTAATTGAAAAAAATTCAGCTCACTTCAGAAAATTTCAATATGTATTGATATAAAAATAATGAATGAAAAATTTGTTAAAAGCCCATTTTCTCGCTCCAAGAATTTTTTTTTCTAAGTGCACAAAACAAATTCAACACAAAAAACATTCAAACACAGACAAATTAAACCTACACAAATGAAAAATCAAAACATCGAAATTTAAAGAATAATTAGCTGGAAAAAAATTGAAAATATGTGAAAAAAATGAATAATTTGTGAATAAAAATTGAGAAAAAACGCAATATTTTGAAGAAACAATTTTTTAAAAAATTCCTAACAATATAATTAATGTATCAAAATAAGAAATTTGTAAGAATTGAAAAATAAAAAAAAAAAAGTTGAAACTATAGCTAATACAATGAAATAATTCGAAATCATGAAGCCAGAGTTTAATTTGAAAATGTAGATGAATTTGTTTGCTGTAATCACACATGTTTGTATAATTACGTATGTCAAATTTTCATGTGTTCAGTTTTTGTGTCGAAATTTACAGTGTTAATATTTACTTATATTTACGTCATTCCTAAATTCTTCGGTTAAAGGGAAAAGAAAGACCAAGTAAATTTCAAAATTTTAAAATTCATTGTTTAGTAATAATTATGGTTTTTTGGCATTAAATATCAGAAGCATCGACTTTCTTATTTTTTTCTCCAATCATTGCCACTTTTCTATGACAAAAAAAAATATATTAATAAATATCTTCAAGCAATTGATTTGAAAATTCAATAAATATGAGGCGTTTCGTTATCTCTTAACGCCAGATATCCAAAATATCCTCAAAAAAATGAAAATAAAACAAATCTTGTCTGTCAATTAAGAAAAAGATATTTATCCTCTTTTCCACTTGATTATTCACCCAACCCGAATATTTAATTAAAGAAAATCTCTCAAAAAACATTTTTTCACTTCCATCCTTCCATTGATCGTATAATTCTCAATTTTTTTCAAATATATCACGGAAAATACGCAAAATAGCTCCATTTTAATCTAATCCACTACAAAAACGTTCAGCACAAAATCACCTTATCTCCCTTACTTTTCAAGATATTTCCAAAAAAAAAGAAAAATGAAAATACGTTTTTTTTTCACAAAATTATTCAAGTCAACCCAAATATATATTGAATTTGAAAAAACCCTTTAAAAAAATGTGAAAAAAAAAATATTTCTCTACCTTCGTTCTTCCATTAATTGTATAATTCTCAATTTATCCAAATATTTGTGGAAAATAAGCGAGATAGCTCAAAATCGTCCTATCTTCCTTAGTTTCCAGGATATTCTCAAAAAAACAAATGAAAAAAGAACTAAATTCTGCTCTTCTAATTACAAAATAAATTAAAAAATCTAATCTTTCTCCCTGAATTATTCAGTAAGCCCAAAAATTTACCAATAAATAATGTAAATAAATTCTCTTCACCTTTGCTCTTCCATTGATCGTATAATTCCCAAATATCTCGGAAAATGAGTAAGATAGTTCTAAATCGTCTTATCTTCCTTAGTTTCCAGGATATTCTCAAAATGAAAAAAAATACTAAATTCTGCTCTTGTAATTACAAAAAAAAATTAAAAAATCTAATCTTTCTCCCTGAGGTATTCAGTAAGCCTAAAAATTTACCAATAAGTAATGTAAATGAATTCTCTTTACCTTCGTTCTTCCATTAATCGTATAATTTCCCATTTTTCCATTGTTGTACATTTTGTTGGCCCTCATGATAATAGCATCAACCTGTGATATGAGCATTCCAATATTTTGACACTGTTTTTCTTTGCCATCAAGCCACGTTATTTGATCACCCCTTATTGTTTTCAAATCATTAGCACCAGCTTTATTTGATACTAGCTGTCCATCTTTAAAAACACCAGCACTGTACATATTCAATACTTCATTTAATACAGTTAAACACTTATCATTACCAAGAAAATTATCAACAACACAAACACCATATTCATCCATATCTCTGATAACATTTCTGCATATTTCATCGATGATAAATTCCTCAAAATTATTACGATTTCTGTGCAAAAATGGTGGAAGCAAATCGTCATCGTCACGACCAAGTGCAACTTCTGGGAATGACTTCATACCGTTATGATGATGTAGCGATGTGTCTGATACAATTTCCTCTGTATCACTGTCAACAATTTGTTTTTCTGGTGTTGGATTCAATGATTCAGCTCGTGCACCGAGAATCGTATCCTCTGATGAACCCTCGTACGTTATTGGCGATGTCCAACCACTTTTAGGTACTTTATTCGCTTTTTTATCACTGTAATTCTTGTCAGATTTGTAATTCAATCTGTTGTGCTCTGAATTTTCTGAAAAAAAAAGAGGGAAAAAATTAGTTTTTATCGATTTTTTTTCGAGATTTTCAAGTTTTTGAATGAATTTTTTTTTTTTTTAGAATAGGGATGAAGATCATTTTAAGAAGAGTTTGAGAGCTACAAAAAAAGATTCGAGCAATATCACTCTATCTCGCTTAGTTTTCGAGATATTTCTGCCAAAAAGGAAAAATGGAGCGGAAACATGATAAAACGATTTTTCAATACTTTTTTTTCCAATATCTCGGAAAGTAAGCGAGATAGAGCGATTTTTCTCTGATTTTTTTTGTGGAGAATTTCAAGAGCTACAAAAAAGATTTCTTAACATTGTTCTCTAAATCAACTCATTTCAAAAATATTTCTAAGACTCTGAAGTGATAAAAGAAAATTCAGAAATTTCGTTGAAAAATGGAAATTTTATTCGAAACTTATTTTGAAAATATCTTTGAAACTACTAGGTTTATGGAAAAATGACAGGAGATCTTTTGTGTAGCCCTTGGAATTCTCTCAAAAACACCTCTGAAGCACAATCGCTTTATCTCCCTTATTCTCCAAGATATCCTGGAAAAACAAGAAAAATCCAAAATTGAATTGATTAAAAAAAAAACATAAAACCATGAATATCTCGGAAACTAAGCGAGATAGAGCGATTTTGCCTGAATACTTCTTTCTATCTCTTCGAAATCCCTGCAGAAAAGGATTCATGTAAAATGGCCTTATCTCCCTTACTTTCCGAGATATCTTCAAAAAACAACAAAAATTTTGTGTTTAAATAATAAAAAAAATACAAACCACTAATTTTCTCGATTTTCCCCAAACTTTTGTCCTCACTATTTCCTTCTATCCTCTCAATAACATCAATATTATTACTCAAATTATTACCACTAAAATAGGAAGACTCATTATCATTATTAATTATTCCCGAATTAATTTTATTAATGTCCCTATTAATTGTACTATTATTACAATAATTTCTGTGTCTTTTCCAATCAATTTTTTGATGCTCCTTGGTGCAATAAACAACAGATTTACAACGTGAACATCTTAATAATTTATCAGTTCTACCACATATTACGCATTCAATTTTTACACGAGGTGTTATAACGTTCGTTGTCTGTCCGCGACTGACTACTGGCAGGGACATTGCTTTCATCAAAAACCTGATACTCCCCGCCCCCTTCCACCACCCCCCACTACTTTCCTCTTTCACCTCGTTTTTATATCACACAAACACATACACACACATACACATAAACACACAAAACAGAAAAACAGACAAAACTTCAGGAAAAATCCTTTATTTTGCTTCTAATAATTTTTTTAAATTTTTTTCTCTCTCCCTCTCTCTCTCTCTTTCCCTTACTTCCTATCGTTTCTAGACATTTTCATTTTCAACTATATATGCCTCACATACATACGCCCTTTCTATTCAGTAGCTGTGTTTAAAAAAAAAAATTTTTTTAGTTAGAAATGTTTTTGGATTAGAATTATTGCAGATTTTTTTTTTTGGAAACTTTTTATTTCCACTTTTTCCCTTTTTTCACTTTTCTTTCCAAAATTTTGGAAGTTTAAATTTGATGAATTTGAGGTTTTCTTTTGGAGTTAAAAACGTTTTTCGATCGAATTTTTGGAGTTTTTAATTTTTTTTTATTCTGACGTTTTTCCACTTTTCTAAGAAAACTTATGAATTTTGTAGGTTTTTTTAGGTTTTTTTCTGATGAGAAATTGATTTATGAAATTCGCACGACATTCACGAGTGTGTGTCAAAGATTTTTTTTTGGAGGTTAGAGTGTTTTTGTGACGAATTGATGTTTTTTTTTTTCAATTTTTCGGGGATTTTCTCTTTAACGAGAATTAAGGGGTTTTTGTTGTTTATTTTGCGAATATTAGGGATTGTTTATTATTTGTATAACTTTTTTTTAAAACGTTTTTTCGTGGAGTTTTTAGAGACTCTTGAGATCCGAGTGGAGGTTGAGAGAGAACTGACTGCTTTATCGACTTGACTGGGAGTTTTAAGGGGGAATGGAGTCGATCGCTCGGTTAGTAAGGTAGAGCTGATGGTTTTATTTGTGTTACGAGGGGGGGGGGGGGGGCAATTGGAGTTTCGGCGGGAGAGGGGAGCGAATTTTGGTGGAGAAGAGATGAAACAGAAAAATTCGATTTTTTCAATAGTTTTTGTTTTTCGAATAACCTCGGAAACTAAACGAGATAAAGCGATTTTAAGCTGGATCCCTTAAAGAATTAAATAATTTTGAGAGCTACAAAAAAAGAATTCGGACAATTTTTCAATTTTTTTTGCGGAAATTTCGAAATTTTTAGATTTTTTTCCAACATTTCGAGGTTTTTCTTTCTTTCAAAATCTCAAGATTTTGGGATTTTTTTAAAACTTGGAATGTTTGATTTTTTCAAAAATCTCTAGATCTGCAGATTTTTTCCAGTTTCGAATTATTTTTTTCTCCAAAATCTCAAAATTTTGTGATTTTTCTGTCAAAATCTCAAGATGTTGAGATTTTTTATTATAAAAATCTCGAGATTTTGCCATTTTTTTCAAAAATCTCGAAATTTTGAGATTTTTGTTTCCAAAATCTCGAAATTTCGAAAATGTCGAGATCTTGTAATTCTTTCAAAAATCTCGAAATTTTCAAAGTTTTTGAAAATTTTATGTTTTTCAAAATTTTTTCAAGAACCAAGATAATCGATCTTTCAGCTCTCGACTCTCGAGAGTTCGATTTCTCAAGTATCGAGAGAATCGTGAGTTAAAAAATCGATCTTCATAAAGTTCGATTTTAATCGAAAAAAAGCCCTAGTTTTGTCGGCTCTGTCACTTTTGTAATTCTGAGAGTCATTCTTCGAGGTTTTGTTCGAATTTCCACAATTGACATTAACAATTAAATAGTTAAAAATAAAAAATAAATCATTAATAAGGATTTAATTTGTTATTGAAAAATGGAAGAAATGAGTGTTATTCTGCCTGATAAGGTACTTATCAATTAATTAAATTTTTACAATTTATTTTTGAGTTTTGTTTGAGGTTAAAATTTCCATCAAAGAGTCTTATTATTTCAAAAATTTAATTTTTAAATAGAATTTTAAAAAATCAATAAACAAAGAATAAGACTCGATTAGGATTTCTTGTTAAAAAATTCCTTTTTATTCAAATTTCGAATTTTTCATTGGATTTTAATGTTTTTTTTTTCATTTTCTTGCACAGGATGTAATGGAATTGGAGCCAAAACCAGCAATTGGACACTACACTGCCAATGAGGAGCTTGATGTTGAAGATTTGTACACAAAATACAAGGTATTATTATTAGATAAATTCAATTTTTCAACTTTTAGGAAAAGATGGGGTAAAAAGGGCACAAAGGATGAAAAATAGAGCTCTTGTCATTTCTGGTATTTTATATTATGAAAATTACCCGAAATTGATGGGAATATTGGCGATAGGTTTTTTCCGATGGTTCCATTGAAAAGCTGAGGAAATTTCCCATAAAAATCATAAGTCAGAAGTTATTTTTTGGAATTTTTCAAAAATTTCATTTTTCGCCCAAGATTTGAAAAATTTCAGGTTTTCGAGAATATCTCTGGTTCTGTTGATCGTACAGACCTGGGATGGATCTTAAATGAAAGGTGAGCTCAATTCCCATCGATTTATGGAGTTTAAAAAGAAAAATATCAATTTTTTCAAGTACTCATGGGGCAAAAACTGTTTTTTTTAGAAAATGACCTATAAATATTTGAAAAATTGATTAAAAAATAATTTGAATCACATAAATCGATGAGAAATGAGCTCACCTTTCATTTGTGATCAACTCCAGGTCGCTAAGACCAACAGAATTGAAGATATCATCGGAATGTGAATTTTTTCGATTTTTAAAAGACGAACCCTTCAAAACTTGGCCGAAAAAGTAAAATTGTAAAAAAATCCTTTTGACACATTTTTTCCACCTGAAATTTACTCAACTTTTCCAAGGTATCTCCATAAGTTTCCTAGATAATTCCGAAAATTGTTGACCCAGAAAAAAAACTTAAATTTTTTTCTGTTACAAAATAAATAAATAAATTAATTAATTCAAATTAAAATTAAAATTAAATTGATTTAAATTAATGAAAAAATAAAAATTTAAAGACAACTCATTTTTTTTCCAGAAACTCCAACGAATGCTCGAATTCTTGAAAGTCCAGGAAGAGTACATCAAGGATGAGCAGAGAAATCTGAAAAAAGAGTATCTCCATGCACAGGAGGAAGTTAAGCGTATTCAGAGTGTTCCACTTGTTATTGGACAATTTTTAGAAGCTGTTGATCAGAATACAGGAATCGTTGGTTCAACAACTGGCTCGAATTACTACGTTCGTATTTTGTCAACAATTGACAGAGAATTGTTGAAACCATCGGCGAGTGTTGCACTTCATAAGCACAGCAATGCACTTGTTGATGTTTTACCACCGGAAGCAGATTCTAGTATTTCTATGCTTCAAGCAGGTGAGAAAAAACAAATTCACGTTCATTTATTCGGATTATTCTTTTTTCTTATGGCTTTTTTTTGTGTTGTTTTTCAAGAATACCTCAGAAAATAATGGAGATACGCCCTCTTTGCCCCAATCTTTCATTTTTGTAGAAATTCTCTGCACTTGGCTAAATTCACACTGTCCCCTTTAGTTCCCGAGATATTCACATAATAATTTATTTATTTATCATTTTATTTATAATGTAAATGAAATATTCAAATTCAGTTGTAAAAATGTAAAGCAAAAAATTGGATTTTTTTGGTCGATCTTTTGGTGAAAATATCTCGGAAATTAAACGAAATAGGTCTATTTTCCCCACATTCCTTTTTTTGGATGAAGAATTTCAAGGTGTTCACAAAAAAAATCAGAATTGCCTTATCTCGCTAAGTTTCACAATTTTTTTTTTGTAATAAAAAAAAAATTGACTTATTCTGTTTTATCTCTCCACTAATTCCATTTTTTTTCCATAAAATATCTTGGAAAATAAGCAAGATAGGCTGATTCTGCCCTAATCCTTTTTTTTTGTAGAGAATTTTAAGCAATAACAAATAAACACAGAGGCAAAATCGCTCTATCTCGCCTACTTTCCGAGATATTCTTCAAAAAAAGAAAAAAAATCGACTTGAAATCATGAGATTTCCTGTGATAATTCTATTTTTATACAATTTTTCTTGTTTCGTTTGTAGATGAAAAACCAGACATTGCGTACAGTGACATCGGTGGTATGGATATGCAGAAGCAGGAGATAAGAGAGGCAGTTGAATTGCCACTCACACACTTTGAGCTTTACAAGCAAATTGGTATTGATCCGCCAAGAGGTGTGCTCATGTATGGTCCACCAGGATGTGGAAAGACGATGCTGGCCAAGGCTGTTGCCAGGCATACAACAGGTGAATTAATTCTTCAGTTCATGAATAAAGCGAGACTTAAGGTAGTATCCCAGCGAACTCGAGAGTACAGCTAGCCCCTTATCTTCTCGATGCCGCATCAAAGATGATATATTTTTACATTTTCCGAATTTTTTCATAATTTTTGTCCGTGTAGTTTATGAGATATGTATTATCAAAGTTATTGAAAATAGCGGTGGTGGGGATGAAACGCCCTAAATCGGACAGAAATAACGAAATTCCTAAAAAACCACAGGGTTGATCCATTATTTAAAAACAATTGGTGAAGAGAACAGCACTTTAACTAAATAATAGAAGAGAAAAATATTCAATTTACCGTATAGTTATTGAGAAATTTCAATTAGAAGGTAGTCGTAACTATTTGCCTCTCTCTCTCTATCTCATGCATGTGATAGGAGATTACTAATGTAAAAGAGAAAAATGGAGAAAAAAAAAATTATATTCACAAGCTGAAGATATGACTCTCGAATAGTTCAATCCCTTTTCGGGTAAATTAGAGCACTTTTTCCCGAATTATCAGCAATTAATTGGAAATTAATATACAAATCCTCATTTTTTTCTGTTCAAACGACTGTACGTTGGGATAGTACCTCAACCCTTCAGCACTCTTGTGTTTTTTCGTGTCTCACTTGCACTGCAGCGACATCCTATAGGTTGAATGTTGAGTACTGAAGGGTTAAATAGTCTATTAGTGAAGAAGTGAACAAAAAAATTAATTTCTGGAATCAGATTGCGAAATTTCTATAGAGACCTTCGAAATGAAATGGTACGAAATCGCTCTATCTCCCTTACCTTTCTCGATATTCTCGAAAACCTAAAAAAAACTGCCTTATCCTATTTTTCCTTTCCTCAACCACAATTATTATTGAGTATGATTGAATATTGAATAAACTAAGCGAGATTGAGCGATTTCATCTCTTGGAATTCTACGCGAACAAGAATCAGAACAAAATCGCCTTATCTCACTTAACTTAGTTTCAAAGGTATTAACAAAAAAAAAAAAAGGCAAAAAATCGACTCATCCTGTTATACCTTTTCACAACCAAATTCAAATGTTTCGTTTCCATTATTTAATTAAATATTATTTAACCCCGAAAAATTGATATTTTCAGCTGCATTTATCCGTGTAGTCGGCTCGGAATTCGTCCAGAAATACTTGGGCGAGGGTCCACGAATGGTGCGTGATGTTTTCCGTCTAGCTAAGGAGAATTCGCCTGCAATCATCTTCGTCGACGAAATCGATGCAATTGCAACAAAGCGTTTTGACGCTCAAACAGGAGCTGATCGTGAGGTCCAACGTATTCTTCTGGAGCTGTTGAATCAAATGGATGGCTTCGATCAAACGACCAATGTCAAAGTCATAATGGCAACAAATCGTGCTGATACACTTGATCCAGCTCTTCTGCGTCCCGGCAGATTGGATCGAAAGATCGAATTTCCATTGCCTGATAGACGTCAAAAACGTCTGATTTTCTCGACGATAACAGCGAAAATGAATTTGAGTGAAGAGGTAGATCTAGAGGATTACGTTGCACGTCCAGACAGAATATCAGGCGCTGATATCAACGCCATTTGTCAAGAAGCTGGTATGCATGCTGTTCGTGAAAATCGTTATATCGTACTTGCTAAGGACTTTGAGAAAGGATACAAGAATAACATCAAGAAGGATGAGTCCGAACATGAATTTTACAAGTAATTTTGAAGACGAAATTCATGAGATATCAATCTTTTTTTCATTCATTTAATTAATAATTAACTCAGTTTTGTAATGAGCGAGGAATTTACACTGTATTGGTGTTATTATGATGATAATAAACGATTTAATTGATACGTATCTTGTTTTTTTAGAGGGTTTAGAGGTAATATTCCAATAATTTTGTAGTATTTTCTGTGTGCTTGCGAACGGAAGCATTGTAATCGTGATATTTTTCGAAGTGGAGATTTCATCGGAATATGACTCTGAATTATTTATTCAGATGAGCTTAATGAATGCTGAAAACTTCAGATTATTCTTTGAAATTTTTCTATTCGAGTGTGCAAAAAAATAGTTATTTCTTAGAAATTTCGATTTTTCTCAATTTTTTATCCTACGAATGCTAGTATTCTTGATTTTGTCATTGGCAAGTAGACAATTTTTCCCTCAGAAAGCCCATATTCATGCCGAAATGGATATACAATAACAAAAAGGACTATTTGAAACGTGAACTCTAATTTTCGAATTTTTCAGTTTTATCGTAGGATTTTATTCTTAGCGCTTACGCTGTATGGAAAAAAATTTCTCGTAATAAGTACAGAATCTTTCCAGCAATCGTGAAACATAAGCGGGCATTGCAAAAAGTAGCGAACTTTCTTAATAACACGAGACATTTCACTAGATGTACAAAAAATAATAAGAATCGACGGAAAACTAATAAGCACAAATGAAAAATTCATGAATTCATGCTAAATTTCGACGAACATGGTTCGAAAAAAATTTTGACCCGCTGACAGCCCCATTTTTGATGTTCTCCTGCAACTGTTTGATGAAGTCTTGTGGAAAAATTCCACATAATTTTTCAATATTTTGTGGACGGAAAAAAATTTTCAGTGAAAAGTACCGAAAGGTCTTACTAAAAATTACTGAGCCTTCTGTAGTCGTGGGACATTCCGTAATGTATACGAAAAATTGAAGAATTAGGTGGTAATTTTTCACAAGAGTTCATCGAAAAGTCACAGAAGTACATCAAAATTACCACCTAGTTCTTCAATAGTTCGTATATATACAAATATGGGAAGGTGGGGTAAAAGAGACACTCGAATTAAACGGTTTGGGATAGAAATTTTCTGATGATTCCATTGGAAAGCTGAGGAAATTTTAGGCGGAATACATGTGTTTAAATTTTTTTTTCTTAAATTTTTCGAAAATTCTACTTTTTTAGCCAAGGTTTGAAGGGGTTTCTCTTTTGAAAATCGGAACAAATCACTTTTTCGGTGATATCTCCGGTTTTGTTGGTCGTAGCAACCTAGGTTTGATTTCAAATGAAAGGTGAGCTGGTTTCTCATCCATATATGTGGTTCAAATTTTTTTGTAAATCAATCTTCCAAATATTTATAGGTCATTTTTAAAAAAAATCAGTTTATGCCCTATAAGTACTTGAAAAAATTGATATATTTCCTTTTAAACCCTATAAATCGATGGGAAATGAGCTCACTTTTCATTTAAGATCAACCCCAGGTCGCTACAATCACTAGAATCAGAGATTTTTTTCAAAAACCTGAAATTTTTCAAAAACAGATGAGTTTTCACCTTCAATCTCGCGCAAAAAATGAAATTTTTGAAAAATTCTAGAAAAAAAATTCTTGACAGATGATTTTTATGGGGAATTTCCTCATTTTTCCAATGGAATCACCAGAAAAAACCTATCTTCAATATTTCCATTTATTTCAAGTAAATTTCACAGCATAAGATACGAAAATCAACCCGTGTCCATTTTACCCCATCTTCTCTCATATCACAGAATGTCCCACGATTACAGAAGGTTCAGTAATTTTAGCAAGACCTTTCGGTACTTTTTACTGAGAATTCCTTTCTGTGTATGCGTCACGGAATGTCCCACGATTCCGGAAGTTTCAGTAATTTTTACTCAGGGCGTGATCCGAAATTCACTGTCAGTACTGAAAATGTATAGTTTCAGTGACAGAAACTATACATTTTCAGTACTGACAGTGAATTTCGGAACGTAAGTACACGGAAAGAAATTATCAGTAAAAAGTCCCGAAAGGTCTCGCTAAAAATTACCGAACTCTCCGGAATCGCGGGACATTTCGTGATGTGTACAAAATATTGAAAAAATTCCATGGCGATTTTTCACAGGAGTACATCAAAAAGTCACATCTGAACATGAAAAATGGCGCTGTTACCGCGTCAAAAATTAACGAACATGGTTCAGTAATTTTTGACGCGCTAACAGCGCCATTTTTGATGTTCAGATGTGACTTTTTGATGTACTCCTGTGAAAAATTGCCATAGAATTTTTTCAATATTTTGTACACATCACGAAATGTCCCGCGATTCCGGAATGGTTCGGTACTTTTTACTCAGATTTTTCATTATATTTTCGTCAGAATTTCTCTCCGTGTACTTGAACTTACGTTCCGAAATTCACTGTCAGTACTGAAAATGTATAGTTTCTGTCACTGAAACTATACATTTTCAGTACTGACAGTGAATTTCGGATCCTAACCTTGATGACATTGCCGGTTAGTTGTTGACATTGTCGATAAAGCAAAGTGTGTGAATCTCTCGCATTTCTTTGGGGATACATTGAACTTCTGTCGTTCGATTTCAATTATCCACTATTCACTTGATATTACGAAAACAAAAAATAATAATGAAAACGATTAATGATTTACCCGATAAATGTTTAGAACGCATATTCTCATTGCTACAGCCCTTTGACTTACTGAACATTGAAAAAGGTATGCCAGCCACATTCTCATTGTCATAATTCATTTTCATTGTTGATAATTTATATATAGGGGAAGGTGGAGTAGAATGGACACAAGGAGATACCCCCGGAATTTTTTTTTTTTTTTTTTTCGAATTTCAAAAGGAGAACACCTGCAAAACTTGGCCATAAAAAAATTCAAAAAATTGCAAAAAAAAAAAAAAATTGACACATGTTTTTCACCTGGAATTTCCTCAGTTGTTCTATGGAATCATAAGGAAATTTCTATGCCGAACCGTTGAATTGGGTGTCCATTTCACCCCATGTTTCCCTAATTTCCAATTAATCATCACAATTTTCCATTTTTCAGTTTGTCAGCGTTGGTGCAGTATCAGTGAACGCGTATGGAAGAAAATAAGATACATGAGACTTGGCGGATGGTATTCTCAGGACATCAATAAAACACGTTTGTGCCTTGAGCGGTGTGGTCATTACGTTAAAGTATTGGATTTGAAAATAAATGAAAACTACATGGAGTGGTTACCAATGGCAATTGAATTGCTGCAACCAGATCAGCTGGAAGAAATTCGTATTCATTTCTGGGAAGTTTTGTCTCCAATGCGGGACCTTATTTGTTATGATGATTTGACAGGCTTGTTTAGTAAGACCAATAATGTAACAGAACTAGCAGTTGAGGTTGAAACGCTTGACCATCTTTCTTTCTTGAATATAATGCCTCCGGAAAAACTTCGAAGTCTAATGATTAATATGCCGTGGAGCTGTCGGAACGTGTTGGATTCTCCGATTTCATATGTAAGTACATTTTTCACAATCAATATTTTATCTTATCTCATTCAAGGAGGTTCAAGTAGCAGGTTCAAATTATCTGCTCTATTTTTTTTTCTGTCAAAATTTTCATAAATAATCTAATTATGTCGATTTTTGAAAAAAAAATTCGATATTCAAATAATATCCATGATATTGAATTATTATGGAAGATTATGATAAATAATTAATATGTTTTGCACTCGACTCACTTTGTCCTAGTTTCTTGGATTGTCATTGGAGGATTTTCGGAGTTTAAATATTCAATATGACTGCCACGATTTCTTCCTATAAGGCCGCGGTCCGAATTGCGCTCACAGCACGAACACTGTACAGTTTCTGTGACGGAAACTGTAGAAAATTCGCGCTGTGAGCTGCTTTTAGCGCAGTTCGGATCGCGGCCTAATCAAGGCTGCAGTCCGGATTGCACTCGAAGCAGCTCAGAGCACGAGTTTTGTACAGTTTCCGTGACAGAAACTGTACAGTTTTCATGCTGTGAGCACAATTCGAAACACGGTCTATAGATCTATCCTCTTATACCAGGATCGACACGGCTAGAGGTACAAAAGTGCCTTTAAGGAGGAACTGCAGCAAGTGACCCAAAACAAAGGAAATGTGTCAGAGTTCTGAAAGTTTCTAAATAAGTTCACTGGGTGATTAAAAATATTTACTAATTTTTTGAAATTGAGTGACCGTAGAATAAGGGAAAAAATAAATATCAAAGTTGAACTTTTTACATGAGGTTATATGGGTGATGGGTAATTGTAGCACAATTACGTTATTACCGACTGATCGGATATGTAGAATTTTCATGAAATTGACCGACCGCCTATATAACCCTATGTAAAAAGTTCAACTTTGATATTTATTTTCTCTCTTATTCTACGGTAACTCAATTCCAAAAAATTAGTACATATTTGTAATCACCCAATGAACTTATTTAAAAATTTTCAGGACTCCGACACATTTCCTTTGTTTTGGGTCACTTGCTGCAGTTCCTCCTTAATAAATACAATTGAATTTTGTACGTAATTTTAGCGTCTCCAAGTGTCATTAGAGTGTACATAAAGTGTACGTAATTTGACATATACTCAAAGGGTATTCTGGAGACACGCAAGAGGGACCTCTGTAGCTCTAGCCTTATTGATAAAAATATGTACGGTTTTTTTACAAAGGAAAAAAAAGGTCTATGGCTATCAATTGTTGCAGTAACTGCAGAAACTAAAATTCAATCTCGCTCATGGAGTTTAGTATTCATTGTGTTTTTTCTTAAAAACCATCTTTGGCTGAAAATGTTTGGTAACACGGGTTGAACTTGATCTCCAAAAACTCTCCTCATACTCCTCTATCACAAGTGACCAAAATCGGAACAAAAAAAATATCATCTAAACTACTTGGACTTCCTTAATCCCTAGTAAAATGATAATGCTTCCAATTATGACTGATCACAGGATATACTTCGATTCCCTAATTTGGAAGAATTAAATTGTGAAAATATGGTGGTAGACTTAGAGGAAAAAAGATATGGTGCTGCTGAATTTAAGTGGAAGATTATCCGACTGTTTGCTTGCATAACTTGTAGGAGCTTCTACGAAAAATTTCAATTTTTCACAGAATTAGAAGAGCTACACCTTCTTTATAATTCTTCTGATATTGATGAGGAATACATTCGCGCTATTCGCAAAAATTGTACGAAACTCAAAGTACTGAAGATAGACGGTGAGTCAGCTAATATTTTTTCCTTTCAAGTAATTCTAAATTGATTCTTTCTTGGTTCTATTCAGATAAGATCACCGCTTTCTTTCCTGAAATTGGTAAGATGCCATCCCTCGAGTTTCTTCATTTACATCTTTATAAAAGTTTTAATATGTGTGAAATGCCATTAATCACAAATGTAAAAGAATGGACTATCGTTGAAGACGTGGGTTTTGTTTTGGATAACCGCGATTATTTAGTTGAGTGTATTTTACATTCTCAAAATCTAAGGAAACTGAATATCCGTGGTACCTCTTTTTGGAATCACGGCTGGCCACTTTTGGCAGATGTTACAAAAATGTTCAACTGCGGGCAGAGAACCATACCTCTTAGAATAGAAATAGCTAAAAATCATGATTCTGATAACCACCCTATGTTTACAGTGATAAACTATCCATTGTTAACACTGGCTTACAGAGATTGAATTCTTCACATAACTCTTGAATATTCCAAAATATATTCCAATTGTCACGAAGTAAAATTATAGTATCATCAAATACCGATGTATCTGACAGTACTATGGAGGGAAAAATCGAAAAGATATTGTCCAGTGTAATAATACTTTTGTAGAAAGACAAATCAATAAATATTTTTCAATTGTAACATAATCATTTTCCTCATTCGTATCTCCTGCCTCTCTTATTGAAATCCTGGTGAAATTAATGTGTATGTATGAAATTGTATGTTTCTTCCGTTAATGAATGACTCCATTGGTGAAGTCACAAAAGTTGAAGATATTAAATTCAGGTGAATTCATTGACAAAAATCTTCATTGTAAAGAATATTTTTTACATGAATTCTGCTGAGCTTTTAGCACTTTAGTTTTGAATTTATTTCAAGATCTGCAGAATTTGTTAACAGCTACATAACGAGAGGCTTCACACGTATAAAAATTTTCATTGTAGCTGCCCTGGCGAATTCCATGCTAAAGTCCATGGGCATATGCCGTGATACTTGCCATCAGTATTCCGATGAAATCCCATGGACAATAACCATGGACGATTTGTTCATGGTAACATGTACAGGTATAAGAAAAAACGTCTGGAGTTGCTACAGAAGACTTATCTAGAGTCATTCATCCGTGATGTTGGGCATAACCATGACAGAAACCTATTCAGGTTTAAAAAAATATGGAATTTGATATTTTCTTGCCTTCCATCAGAAAGGCTAAAGGAAGCATATCAGTCCTTCTATACTGTATGTTAAACAGCCAGCGAAATAGTAGAAAATTTTATGGTCCACAAGAAGGTTTTCTTGACATTTTTCGATAAATGTACTCGTTTCGAAGATATTTCCAAATGAAGCTGCACAAGATTTTACAAAAGAATTGAATGGAAAAATGAACATTATTCTTGACTCAGTATTTGATGGTTTATCTAAGATAACAGTTATGAAATGTTTGATGTATCTTTCACGTGATTATGAGAATTGACTTTTTGGATAAATACAATGACGAATTCGAGTGCAAATTGGTTGAAATGAATCAGCTTCTGCTGTTGGTTACATTATGAATTTTATTCTCGATATTACGATACAGAAGAGTTCTCAGGACGGAAGATCCAAAAGAATGCGTTTGGAAAACGTCATAATTGGAAGTTTCGAAAAAAACTTAAACTAGTTATTTTTTTCTTAAAAATTGTATTTTTCAGAATTATTTATATCTGAAAATGGGTATCTATATAATGATTCCTTTTTTTCTTATAAATTTTTATGGATAACATTTAAACGTATTTATTGAGAATGGTATCGCCATTTTCTCATAGTTTGAACTTACGAATACAGGCCGTTAATATTTCGACTCAAACATCTCAACAAAGAGTTTTCGCCAAGAATATTACAGAAAAAAATCTCTTGACAATAATAATAACTGAAAGTACGAATATCTCGGACGGGAATATCTTATGACAAAAATATCTCAGATAATAGAATCTCAGTCAATAAATTTTTACGATGAGATACATTACTGAGATATTTTTTTCCGAGGTATAATTGTCTGAAAAATAAAGAGGCGTCACCGAACTCATGAACCCTAAGTCATTAAAAATTCTAGTAATCAGACATTTTAACTACTTTTATCGATTCCGAAAATTCCGTCATATTTGCGTCATTTTGGTAAAAGTCCTGTACTTCATTAGAGTAGGATTCTCCAAGACTATCAAAATTCACAAAAAACATATCGTCATCTTTGTCAACAGATAGTATCTGGAAGCTCAAAAATCCTCCATAGTCGTCTGCTGATTTGTGGAAAAGACTGACACCACCTAATGGTACTGCTGGATTGGCCGTTACTTCGAGTCCATCCAAAAGTGGTATTACGGTTTGTCCTGCGTCACTTCGAAGACCTGTTCTTGTAAGTTTTATATTTTTGGCGGGTCCGAAGTCTGGTTTGGTTTTTAATACTTGTTCAATTGGATTCTTCACATCATCTCCATACACAATTTCGTCTTCTCTAAATTATGAGAATGATTATTCAACTAAGATAGAATTGTTCAGATTCGAATGAGAAGCTTCGGAGGTTTCTGGGTGATTTTTGAAAATTGAAGAAAAAGAAATGTAAAAATAATTCTGATACATGTCTTCCTTCTGAAATTTTCTCAACTTTTCAATAGTATCACAAAATTCTTCAGTAGAAATTACTTTGTGAATTTTGTAAAAAAATAATAATATTCTTCCTGTGTAATGAGATAGAGCGATTTTTATCATGACCATTTTGTATAGAATTTCAAGAGCTACAAACAAGGTTATTATGAACATTTGCTCTATCTCGCTCGGATTCCGATAGATCCTCAAAAGAACTGATGATAAAGTGAAATTGACTGATTTAAAAATTTCATAGTCATAAATTCATACCGATTCCTGTTCTTTGGTTCAATCCAAATACTAGAATTTTTATCTTCTAATTGGCCTGCAGTATAATTGAAAGGTGTCGCGCGTATTGATAGTCGAACTGGATACATCTGGCCGCTTTGGATGAACTTGATACCTGAAACAATGATTGATTAAAAGCATGATCTTCATCAATTGCGACTTGAGAAGAAATCGTACCGGTCATGACATATTTCTTCGGTACATGTAATTCGTTCAAAACTATTTCATGGAACAAACGATCAAAAATTGCAACATCTTCATTAGCTTTCAAAATGATACTTTCATTTTGCAACGGTGTCATCAAAGCGAATATCGGCTTTCTTTGCCTAGATGATTCAGACACTAAGAACTGAATTTGTTCTGGTTCCTTCCAAGAGGTAGAATTTGGTTCGATCTTACCATCTTCTCTAAGTTTACCCTCTTGTATTTGTATCTGTATGACATTTTTTGAGGATATAAATTTCACTCCTGTCACAACCCTAAAAATCAAAACAGAGTTATCATTGTTGTCAACAATTTATCTAAGACAATACTCAACTTGTTGCTACCAATGTCGGACACTACTTCTCTCAAACTAACGAAACGAGTAACAGCGTGAGAATAAAAATCCTCCCTACAGGTACACAGACATATCTGACAATAAATATGTGAATGCATCAGTGGTAGAAGCTCCTTCTCTTGGCGATATTCGATGTTACATTGTTCATTTCTGTTACCATACCTATTCCCCAATGTAATGAACCACTCATAACGCCTCGTTGTAGGAGCATTCTTAAATTTTTATTATTTGAGAGTGAAAATCGTGAAAATTTGCGATTAAATTTTTTAAATGTACAATGGGGTAAGTGAAGCTTCTGATAATAGTTATGTGATAATTGTCAACGTTTTTGAAGGTATGAACTTTAGGAATGTACGAATAGCATTCGAATTGAATCAAATCGAATAATACTATTCGATTCGACAATCGAATCAAATAATCTGGCATTTCATATAATTTGAAGTTTTCAGATAATTTGAAGTTTTTAAATAATTCGAAGTTTTCGAATAATTCGAAGCTTCGAATAATTCAGCAACTCTGAATTATTCAAAAATCTCAAAATAATTTGAGGCCTTCGAATTTTTCATGAATTTTTGACTTACTCGTAGATTTCCGAATTATTAGTAAATTTTCGAATTATTCTAAATTTGTCAAATAATTCGTGAATTCGAGTTATCCGCACACCCCTCATAAACGTTTGAGTAATTCGAAGTTGAGAATTATTCAAAGCGCAGAAAAATTCTCCAAATTTACTCAGTTGAAATAAGAAAAAATTTTATGTATAAAATAAATTTTCAGAAAGAAATTTAAAAAAGGATTTTTCAAAACAATTAATAGAAGTGTATTCTGTGCTAGAATTCTCTTTACCTTAGAACAGAGTTTCGTGTTTGCTATAGTTTCGCAATCATAGAGAGCGCCATTACATTCTGACCATTTGCCGTCAAATTCTGCACGAGTATGATCCATATAGTTAGCATCAAAATTTTCACATTGTGATGATGATAGACAGCGACCGTAAGGGTCTATTTCCCATGCACCGACGATATAACCAGTGATGAATCCTTCAAATTCATGAAAGGTTTTACCTGGAATAAAGTAATAGAGTAAGATAATTGATGACCTCCTAGATAATTCTAACCCTTCGTTACTGGCATTCTGAGCGTGACGCTGCCTTTTAGACGAAAATCGCAATATGAATGACTATATGGATAGTTGTGAGTTCATTCTCTACCAATTTAAAGTATCCATTAATTTTTTTTCGAAGTAAAGGACTTCATGAGAAAATCTGGAAAATTTGAGAAGATGGTGCAATATGGTGTTGACTTTTTCCAAATTTTTCTATAGTGCCCTTCACTCTAAGAAGAAATCCCAGATCATTTTGTTCCACAGGTCTATGATTCCCCGGTTCCCCCTATACTTATAATTGATCAGTATCTATCTGATGTTCACGAGAAGTATACTTATATTGAACAAGATCGTGAAAAAGCAGCACAGTGTTCATTATGCGAGTTAAATCATCGATTCGGTTTTCCCCACACTGTTGCAAGACTTCACTCAGAAATGCTCAGCTGATAGTAAAGATGACCATTAAATTACATTTCAATGAAAAAATGAACATTGATATTTGCTAATAAAAATATAAGTAAACCTAAATAGTAATCACTTGTTACCATTATTAGAAATATTCCAACACTATCTGGTGACGTGACAACGTCACATTTCATTTAACATTGGCAGCAAAGTGCTATCCGCGCGATGAAAATCGTCGGGCAAGTGAGTAACGAAAAGTTGAAAGAAGAAAAATAGAACCTCGAGTAGGCCGTCTGATGGATCACAACGTCGCAGAGCTCTTGATGTCGAAGGCATAGCTTCACGAAACATGCGTGAGTAGTTGGCAACTCGCATGTGGAACTTTGCGAGTGCGTACCGTTGCTCCCCTATGAATGTGTTGTTGGAGGAAAGTGAGCACATGGAGATTGAATTAGTGTCATTGAGAGAACTGCGGAACGTATAAGCGGCGGATATGAGTAGCCATCCTCTTAATTCAGTTACGAGAATTGTTGTATAGAAGTCGTACATTTGTTGTTGAACAGATATCCCATCGTCACATGCATCTAATTCACTTTCCTTAAAAATATTATGGGAAATTGATAAAAAAAACTGGGACGAAATGATTTAGCAACTTTTCTCAAAGTGAAAAAATTCATAGAAGAATCTGTAGAAAATTGAAAAAAATCCTCTAGCATACCTGCATTGATCGATAATTTTCATAAAAAATTTCTCTTCGCTCTAAAAAAAACCAGGATTATTCTGCTCTGCAGGTCCATTTTGACATTATGAAATTTGGAGAAAAATTCATTGTAAAACTAAGTAAATTTCCGAAGAAAATCATATGCCAAGAGTAATTTTTGACAATTCTTCACAGATTCCATAAAAAAATCATGCGCATAGCGCTCGTTCCAGCCCAGTTTGATAAAAATATTACGTAGTTTGCACATACCTTGAAGCTCCTAATCATACGTAATATCAAACTTTTTGAAAAAACTTCTGTTTTTCCGGGATATAGTATGGAAGGAATAAACTCCAGTGTAGCAGCAACACTGTTAGGACTATGATCTGTTACTTTTTCAAAAAATTCCCGAATTGTCACCGGATTCCAATCACTGCAATTAGTACTAAAAGCTCGATATTCATCATACAGAGAATCAATCCTCTGCATATAGCCACGTAACAGTTGCATATCAGATCTGATGTCTATAATCTCAACTAAACGCTTCAGCATTGTGTCCAAAATAATATCCATATTTCTCTGGAATTGTATTTCAAATTCCTTCAAATTCTGTGCCACATCATTGAGAGCATTAAGAATGTCGTTCGGTGTTGGCTGCGGATGGAGTCCGTCCCAAATGTCTTTGAATATTCCATATACATCAAGAATAATTCCAATAATTTCCAGAGGTTCTATAATCTTCACTCCTCCTTGGGAGATAGTTAACTGACCGGCTAATACCACTGCCAATATGACAGCCACCAAATTTTTATTCATGTTTGAGCTCGATGAACAAGAAGCACTTATTTTTTCTCCTAAAAATGCCTCTTTATATAGTCTAGTTGAGACACAAAACTTGATATTTTGCTTCCCGTCTTTACTGATAAGAAATTAAATAACACGTTAGCACTATTTTTTCTCGGAAAAATTTCTATCTTGAGTTATTTGAGAGCTACTAGAACACATATTTCTCGGTAATTGTTCTATTGATTTAGTTAGATGTCAAGAAAAACTTTGACTAATCAAATGCGCCGTATCTTTGGAAGATGTGTTGTTATGAGGAGTCTTCAACATATCGTTGGAAATGAGGGAAATTATGAAGAAGGAATGGATCATATTTCTTGACTCCGGTGACTTTATCAATTTCAATGTCGAATAAAAAAAATTTTCTGTGAAATAAATTCAAAGAATTCTGTGATAAACTCAAATGCCAAGCTCCTCACATTTAAGATTGTTTTTTTTTATTTTACGACTTACAAAGAATGAAATGATGAAATTTTTCGGAAATGTCTTATGGACATGGGAATGATTCTGAAAGGTGAAACGAAATTAAACGAAATAATTGAATGAATAATAATTGTTTCTCCATACAATGATCTACACCTTTTGCTGAAAAATTTGTAAATGAAAATCGTAGTGTGTCTCTCGGGTATATAAATTTTGTGCCATATTATATTAGTGCGCAAAGAATATTCCCATATCATTATCAAGTTCTTAATATGTATGTGACGTATCTGAAAATTTTCCTGCTGTTGTATCAAAATTTGAGACAGATCGCTCGAAAACTCTTCTTTGCGGCGTATACATCGTGTGGGGAAACGAAATTTCGAGAAAACCCAGTTTAAAGGCTCGAGTGCAGAAATAGTAAAAACATAATAACAATATAGTAATAAGTAAATATGAAAGATTATTGACAAACTTCGACGTGTCGTTGCAGATAACGAACATGATGAAAGGAATAACGATTAAACCAGCAGCGGAAGTCGGAATTTCTAATATTGGAAATTCCGACATACTGGGGTAAGGTTTTAAATAATTCGAATTTTGCTGTAAAAAATTCGGCATCATATTCTTAACTATCTATACTGTAGTACGAGATGAAAAAAAAAGATTTGTTTGAATTTTTGCACTGTGATGAGCCCTTAACGTCCGTGGAATGAAGGCGAGAGGTAATATTTCTGGCCTACGTTGCGGCCACATCTTCAGGAATGATGAAGACTCCTGCCTTTTTTCAATGATTACCATGAAAGTCGTAGTTCCTTTGTAATATCCATTTGAAAAATTACTCTTTTTGTTCATTCAGCATGAGTTATTCACACCATTCCTGCATACAACATCTTTTCCACATTGCAAACGAAAGTACAAACTATTGAGAGATTATTCCAGAAGTCTTTGAATTTCCAGGAGAAACAGAACAATTCTCCATACATTTTTCTTTACGTCAGTGCCACATGTCGAGTTTCAAGTGCATCTAGACACGATCGATTCTGTTTTTCGCACGAGAATATCATGAATATCCACTTTGACACAAACTGCCTATTCAGTTGGGTGTCATCTGCAACGCTGACATTAGGAACCCTCCAAATTGGATGATGAAAGTTCGAAAAATTGAGTAGAACGTAACTCTTTCGGTAAATGCCATGTAAGGAAAATTGAAGAGTAATTGGGAAGGAGAATTCGAGGGAGTGTCAATCAAATATGGAATATCTTAGCTACAGTTAGAAACAACCTGTATTTTTCTCCTCAACAGGAGGAATCTATTTCTGTCTCCAATTCCATTTTTTTTACTCCCGTCTATGAATTCACATGATTCAAAATTAGAACTATCTTTATTGATAAAGTAAACTCCAGCCAATAATATGAATTCTCATATAATTATTAGGTACTATTTCGACTAGCGTTAATTCTACACTATGTCCCAGAATAACTCTTTGAGGGGGAACATCAGTCTGATTAAATATTTAAAAAATACCAAGAACGTCTTGAAAGTTTTTCAAGCAATACAATAATTTCTCCTGAAGTCCAGAAAAAAATAGACGTGAACAGGCTGATTTTTGAAAAAGGTTGTTTTTAAATATATATTTTCATCACTCCCGCTCATGAGTATATCTAAGTACACCTGCCACACATCATGATTCAAAATGCAGAAAAACATCTAACTATGCACGAAAATTGATCAATCATCAACTGAGATTCGATCTATAAAATATCAAATACTTTTCCCGGCCCGTTTTTGAACAATCATTCAAAGAGAATAGATATTTCGGCTCACAACAGCCATATCATATTCATAAACATTCCGGAATTTTTTTTTTTTAATCTAATTTGATTCGGTTATATCTAATTCTATTCAACTAGATGTAGTCAGATCTGCAGTCCTATCTCGGTAGTATGCCGTCATATCTGTGAAGTTATAAGCAGATATGCTAGTAGATGTAACCAGATCTGATGAGATCTGGGAAACCTACAACAGAGCAGCTCAGACTGGCATCAGATATAATCATTATATATAACAAGCAGAAGCGTTATATCCTGTGCGTTATTCGCAAGCCCCACTCCTTGCGACATTTAATATTTTGCCAATTCGATTGGCAAAATGCTTCCGAATGGAATTTTTATATAAATTATCCATGAGATTACAATTTATATTTTTCATTATTCTAAATGCAGTAACGAAATTTGGTTTCACAACAATTATCATAAGTGGACATTTGAACGAAGTAAATTCGCTTGTAAGGACAAATTTAATGATGGTTCGATCTTTGGTGAACTTTATTTATTCATGTTTACCACAAAAAAAAAAACAATTTTTCAATCATAAATGGAAAATCCTACGACAGATCTGAAAAATTGAAGTTCAGGTTCCAAATAGGATTTCTATTTTTTCTGAATGTCGTCAGAATGAAAAGGTACCTGTCTTGTAGAAAAAATTATCTACTTTCGAATGGTGAAATAAAAAATAGTAGTGTTCCTAGGGAGAAAGCTAAGAAAAACCGTGATTTTTGAAAAAACTAATTTATCCAACATCCTTACAAGAGACTTCTTCTGAAAAATCTGAAATTCTCACCATTTGGGGGACTCATTGAGATGAATCTTCTAAGCTGAACTTGGATGTAATCGCTTGGATAGTTTTGGAGACATAACCTCTTTTCATAAAATGGTTTTTGGACAATATCTCAGAAACTACTGGAGCGATTTTGCCCAATTTCAATACCAAACTTTTCACTCATTAGATGCACAAACTGGCGAAATTTGAAGTCTCTAACTCGAATAGTTTTTGAGCTAGCGTGTATAGTAAATTCAGGATAAAAAACACTGTAATTGAAATTATTTGCAAACGAAAAATCTGAGCAAAATTTACCCCGAGTGAAAATTGTGAGTTCAAATGAGATCTATTTCATCGCTGAGAGTGGGGGCTGTGAATCAATTTTTCGCGGAGAAAAGTCTAAAAAACGATTTTTCGAAAATTTGAATTTTCTTGAAAAGTACTCAACCGATTTCGCTGAAATTTCAATGACAGCAATTTGCACGGGGAGGGAAAGTACTGTTAAATTTTCGGCTCACCAAGTATTACCGTTGCTGAGCAATGAGCCGATATCTGTCACACATACACACACACACACACACACACACACATACAGACATTTTTAAAAAATGTCATTTCTCGACGTTTTGGATCATTCTGAGTCATATTCCGATGAAATCTCGAAATCGAAAAAAATCGCGTTTACAATGCTTCCATTCGGAAGCAAAAGGGTGTTACTGGGTGCGTGTACATAAAAATCAGAAACAAACCCTCATAGCCCTATGGGGGTTGTATGGTATGGTAGCCCTCCACCCCCCATCCATAAAGAAGTTTTCCATCTTCAGCTATAGGGGTTAGTTTCTGAGATATCGGAGCGAAAGCAGGTATTTTACCCATTACCTCCTCATGGGGGATATGAAATAATGCTCTAGACCGTTCTAAAATTTACTAGAATGATCTAGAATAGTTGAAAATGTTCTGGAATGTTCGAGAAGGTGCCAGATAGTTCATGAATGCTCTAGAATGTTCCAGGAGATCTGAGAATCTACTATATTGTTCCAAAATGTTCTAAATTGTTCTAGAATGTTCTGAATTGTTCTAAGATGTTCTAAATTGTTCTAGGATGTTCTAGATTGTTCTAAATTGTTCTGGACTGTTCTAGATAGTTCTAGAATGTTCGAAAAGCTTCTAAAATGCCCCACAAGGTGCGAGAATTTTTTTTAATGTTCCAAAAAATTTGACAATATTTTGGAATGTTCCAGAAAATTCAAAATTTTCTAGAGTGTTCTTGAAGATTCGAGAATGTTGCACAAGGCTGGGAGATATTGTCCAATGTTTCAGGAAGTTCGAGAACATTCTAGAATTTCATCAAAGGTTCAAGAATATTCTAGAAGGCTCAAGAACATTGGAAATTGAGAAAAATCGATCCGGACACATGTTTTCTTTCTAAAAAATTTTCCACTTTCCAATGAAATGGTTACAAAAGCTCTATTGTGAACCGCTCAAATGGAATGCCCAATTCATCCCACTCTCGGCTTGATCGATTAATCAATATCGATGGAAATATTGGAGATGGTTTTTTTCGGATCAATCCATGGGAAAACTGAGAAAATTTCTCATGGGAATCATATGAATAATAAATTGAAAAAAAAAAATAATAGTAATACATATTCTCGATCTAAAATTTTCTCAGCTTTTCTCAGCCAATGCGAAAGATTTTAAGGCTGAGTTTTCCATTCGAGGAATAAGTTAATCCAGGATTTAGTTAGTGGATTCTCACTGCCTGCGCAATTTGCCAGTCGAAGCCGTAATCTAACACAGGATACATCACCGTACTGAAGAACGAACACACTCGAAGTGACTTGTACCTTCGACTTCGACCGGTAGAAAGGGCAGGCAGTCAGAATCCACTAACTTATTTCTGGATTAACTTATTCCTCGAATGAAAAACTCAGCCTAAATATTCAATATGGCTGTCATGATTTCTTCATATAATCAAGGTCGCGGTCCAAATAACGCTCAAAGCAGCTCACAGCGCGAACTTGGTACAGTTTCCGTTACGGAATCTGTACAGTGTTCACGCTGTGAGCGCAATTCGAAACGCTCCTAAGAAGATCGACACGGCTAGAAGTACATACAGAATTGCTTTCAATAAATGCATCGTATTCTGTATGTAATTCCAGTGTCTTTAAGTGCCATTAAAGTGTATATAAAGTGTACGTATTTTAACATAGACTTAAGGGGCATGTTAAATACCCGCAGAAGGCACATCTGTACCTCTAGCCTTATCGATAAAAATATATACCGGTTGTATAAAGAAAAAGCACTAAAATTAAATCTCGCTTATGGAGTTTAGTGCTAATCTTGTTTTTTTTTTCAAAAATCGTTTTTGGCTGGAAATTTTTGGTAATACGGGTTGAAATTGATCTCAAAAAAAATTCCCTCATACTCCTCTATCATAAGTGACCAAAATTAAAGCGAAAAAACTGTCATCTAAACTACTTGGACCTCCTTAATCCTTATAGAAATGATAATGCTTTCAATTATAATTGATCACAGGACCTACTTCGGTTCCCTAACTTGGAAGTATTGGAATGTGAAAATATAGTGGTTGGCTTAGAGGAAAAAAACTATGATGCCGCTGTATTTAAGTGCAAAATTATTCGACTGGACATGTGCATAATTTGTAGAAGCTTCTACGAAAAACTCCCATTTTTCACAGAGCTACAAGAGTTACAACTTTTTCGTAGTTCTTCTGATATGGATGAGAAACACACTCGCGCTATTCGCGAAAATTGTACGAAACTCATAATACTGAGGATAGACGATGAGTCAGATAATATTTTTTCCTTTCAAATAATTTTAAATTGTCTCTTTTTTGACTCTATTCAGATAAGATCACCACGTCTTTCCTTCCTGAAATTAGTGAAATGCCATCCCTCGAGGTTCTTTTTCTGAGCTTTTCTAAAAGTTTGAACATGTGTGGGTGTTTAAGTTTAAGACGTGGGTTTTGTTTTGGAGAACCGTGATTATTTAGCTAAGTGTATTTTACGCTCTCAAAATCTAAGAAGAATGTGTCTCCGTGTTACGCATCGCTTTAATCGAGGCATACCACTTGTGACAGATGTACAAAAAATGTTCGTCTGCAGGCAGAGAATCATTCCTCTTGAAATGGACATAGCTGGAAATTATCAATATCGTGACCACCCTAGCTGTACAGTGATTAGCGATTCATTGTTAACACTGATTTTCAGACATTGAATTCTTCACATGACCCTTGAGTATTCTAAAACATGTTTCAATTATCACGAAGTAAAATCATAGTATTATCAAATACCGATGCATCTGATAGTACTAAGGAGGGAAAAGAAAAGATATCGTCCAGTGAAATGATACTTTTGTAGAAAGGTAAATCAATAAATATTTTTCACTTGTTACATAATCAGTTTTCTCATTTGTGTCTCCTTCCACTTCCATCGAATCCTGGTCAAATTAATGTGTATGTATGAAATTTTATGTTTCTTCCGTTAAAAAATGACTTTATTGGTGAAAAGAGAAAAGTTGAAGTGATTAAATCCAGGTGAATTCATTGAAGAATGTTCATTGTAGAGAGTATTTTTTACATGAATTCTGCTGAGCTTTTATCACTTCAGTTTTTAATTCATTTCAAGATTTTCAGAATTTGTTGACAGCTACCTAATGAGAGGCTCCACACATATAAAAATTTTCATTTCAGCTGCCATGGCGAATTCTATGCCGAAGTCCATGGGCGTATGCCATGATACACGGAAAGAAAATTCTACCAAAATTTACGATGTTAACATCGTAATCCTGGACTAGACTTTTATAAACGTTAATTTTGAAATATCTTATTTCAAAATTTACTATGTGGGTTATATTTTTTACTATTAAACATCGTAATTTTAACAAAGACTTTTAGGATTAAAAATTACTTTAAAAATTACAATTTAACATCGTAAAAAAAAATAAATGAAAATTAGACTTTAAAGACTATATTTATTCGTATATTTGATAATTCTATTTACTTTTTAATAAAATAAATATTTTAATGCTGCCTCTGTTATAATACAATGGAAGCTATAAAAAGTACGATGTTACATCGTAATTTTTAAATAGTAACTGCGTCCTCCGCAAGAGGCGCTCTCGTTCTTATGACCTTTTATTGAAATCGTTAATATAGATCTCAAAAACAACTGAAAGTGTAAGCCCTTCGGTGGCCGAGTGGACCAAGGCGTCAGTCATTTCGCACTCGAAAGTTCGGGTTCGAATCCAACCACCGTCGATTATTATTTTATTTTATTTAAGATTTCTCTTCAAATTTTACGATGTTCACATCGTAATTTATATTAAAGAGCTTAAGACTTGGTATTATTTGTCCAAAGTATTATTTCTTAAATGAAATTTCCAACGCTACATCGTAAAAATTACGATGTTAAAAGTCTAGTCCACCACTACAATAACCAATAGGACAAATTACGATGTTAGCATTGTAAATTTTACTAGAATTTTTTTTCCGTGTACTTACCATCAGTCTTTTGAAGAAATCCCATGGACAATAACCATACAGTAATTTTTGAGAATTAAAAAAAAAGTTCATGAATAATTATGATTTGATGAAAATTAAAATATCAAAAACTAGATATGAAATTTTTAATTTCATTCGATTATTCGCATATCAGTAGAATTGGGAAAAAAAATTTTCCATTATAAATTCTCTCAGTTTTCCAGGAGAAATTCTATTCTACGATCCAAAAAGTCATAAATCTGATAAGAAAATTACGTAATTTCACATACCTTGAAATTCTTAACAATACATGATACTAAACTTTCCGGAAAAATTTCTGTTTTCCCGGGATATAGTATGGAAGAAATGAAATCCAATGTAGCAATCACACTGTTAGGACTATGATCTGTTACTTTTTCAGAAAATTCCCGGATTGTCACCGGATTGCAATCACTGCAATTAGTACAAAAAGCTGGATATTCATCGTACAGAGAAACGATCCTCTGCACATAGCTATGTAACAGTTGCATATCAGATCTGATGTCTATAATCTCAACTAAACGCTTCAGTATTGTGTCCAAAATAATATCCATATTTCTGTGGAATTGTATTTCAAATTCCTTCAAATTCTGTGCCACATCATTGAGAGCATTAAGAATGTCGTTCGGTGTTGGTTGCGGATGGAGTCCGTCCCAACTGTCTTTGAATACTTCATACATCAGAAATGATATCAATCAGTTCCATAGGTCCTATCATCTTTACTCTTCCTTGGGAGATAGTTAATTTACTGGATAATACGACTGCCAATATGACAGCCGCCAAATTTTTATTCCTGTGTGAGTTCGATGAACAAGAAGCACTTATTTTTTCTCCTAAAAATGTCTCTTTATATAGTCTAGTTGAGACATAAAACTTGATCTTTTTCTTTTCGTGTTTATTGATAAGAAATTAAATAGGACGTTAGCACTATTTTTTTCCTTAGAACAATTTTTATCTTGAGTTATTTGAGAGTTATTGGAACACATATTTTTTTTGATAATTGTACTATTGATTCAAGTAGATATCAAGGGGAACCTTGATTAATTAAATGCGACGGATTTTTTAAAGACGTCTACTACCGTAAACATGGGAAACCAAAGCTTCTTCTTCTTCTTTATTGTGCTGTAACTGTGGTCACAGCTGGCCTTCAGCATTCATGCTATACAGCCAACTTCATGAAACTAAAGCTAAATGGACCTGTGGGGAGGATTTAATGATACTTTGACTAAATTTCAATGGTTTTTTATTCCTTCTGATAATTTCCAGTTGAGATACAATGATCACCGTAAATCGTCTATTTCAGAAGACGTTCTCGGAAAAGCTCCGTCACCGGCTTGCTTGTGGATATTTTCGTAGAAAAAAATTACTTCATGTTGTTGAATTCATTCTTAATAATGTTCAGAAGGTTTCAATAAATTTGCTCAATCCATACGTCTAAAAAAATTTGTAAAAAAGCTTTTTTTTCACGCGTAAACCCTTATCCCCCCCCCCCCCCTTAATATGCCGACTAGAACATCTCAACAAAAAAATCTTATGATAAAAATATCTCAGATAATAGAATCTCCATCAATAATATCTCTGGCCGAGATATTGTCGACTGAAAGATTTTTACCATGACATATCATTACTGAGATGTTTTTATTGAGATGTAATTTCCTGAGAAATGAAGCGGCGTCACCAAACTTATGAATTCTAGGTCATTAGAAATTCCAGTAGTTAGATTCGAATTACTTCTATCGATTCCGAAAATTTCCTCATATTTTCATCATTTTGGTGAATGTCCTGTACCGCATTAGCATAGGATGTCTCTGAGTTAAGAAATTTCACAAAGAACATATCGTCATCCCTGTCAATGGATAGTATCTGGAAGCTCAAAAATCCTCCATAGTTGTCCGCTGATTTGTGAAAAAGATTGACACCACCTAATGGTACTGCTGGATCGGCCATTACTTCGAGTCCGTCCAAGAGTGGTATTACAGTTTGTCCTGCGTCAGCTAGAAGACCTGTTTTTGTGAGCCTTCTAGATTTGTTGGGTTCGAAGTCTGGTTTGGTTTTCAATACTTGTTCAATTGGATTCTTCGCATCCCATCCATACACGGTTCGCTCTCTAAATTGTAAATTATTGTGCAAGAGGGGTAAAATGTTAAATCTAATAAGCCGTTCGATGGAATCAATGATGATTCATTTCATCTCATTTCTATTTCTTGACGATAATTGAGAATTTGAGCAATATAAAGCAATATTCATAGTGCTACATAAAAGGTCAGCCTGGGAATTGCGCTATCTCACTTAGATTCCAAGATATCCTCAAAAAACTGATGATGAAGCAAAATCGATTCCTCTAAAAACTTTAGAGTCATAAAATTAATACCTTTTCCTTTTGTACGGAGCGAGAACATCTACCATGTTCTCTGGTGTAATCCAAATGCTAGCAGTTTTATTCACCAATTCGCCTGTAGCATAATCGAAAGGTGTAGCGCGTATTGATAGTTGAATTAAACCAGGATGGGGGTTAGGGTCTTTGTCGAATTTGATACCTGAAACAATTAGCGATTAAAAGCATGATCTTCATGAATTTTGCATCGAAGAAGAAATTGTACCGGTCATAACATGTTTTTTCGGTACATGTAATTCGTCCAAATTTATTTCATGGTTCCCACGATCAAAAATTGCGACACCTTCATCATTTTTCAAAATGATACTTTCATTATGGAATGACGTGGTCAAAGCCCATATCAGCTTCTTTTGCCTAGACGATTCAGATGCGAGGAACTGAATTTGTTCTGGTTCCTTCCAAGAGGTAGAATTTGTTTCGATTCTACCATCCCTTGCGAGTTTACCCTGTTGTATTTGTATTTGTATGACATTGTTCGAGGATATAAATTTAATTCCTGTTATCACCCTAAAAACAAAAGCAAAGTTATCATCGTTGTCAACATTTTATTAAAAATGGGACTCAACTTGTTGTCATCAATGTCAGACACTACTTCTCTCAAACTAACGGAACGAGTAACATCGTGATGAAGATAAGAATCCTCCGTACAAGTAGCCAGACAAATCGCACAAATGTAAGACCCATCTAGAGGATCCGTCCCTCGAATCAAATCGATATTACATTGTCCATTCCTGGTACCGTATTTATTCCCCGGTCCATCCATGAACCACTCGTAACGCCTCGTTGGATGATCATCCTTGAATTTTCATTATATGCAGGTGAAAATTGTGAAAGTTCACGATTAAATTTCCTGAAGGTACCATTGGGTAGTTAAAGCTTCTGATAATAATTATGTGATTATTTTCAAAGTTTCTGTAGGTATAAACTTAGGGGATGTGCCAACAGCATTTAAATCGAATCAAAGAATGCAAATTTTCGAATAATTCGAAATTTTATGAATACTTTGTGAATTTGAATTATTTGCACACTCCTCATAAATTCTTGGAGTTTCAAGGCGAAGAAAAATTCTTCAATTGTTAAAAAAATAAACTATGAATAAACTCAATTTTCAAGGAAAAATATTGAAAACGGATTTTTCAGAACAACAATCAATAGAAGTGTAGTTTGTGCCAGGATTTTTTACCCTGTAACAGAGTTTCGTGTCTCCTTCAGTAGTTGTGCGATCAGTGAGGCCACCATTACATTTCGACCATTTACCGTTAAATTCTGCGTGACTATAATCCATATAGTTAATTTTCACATCTTCACATGGTGATAAACTTAGACACCAAGTGGCAGGGGCTATGTCCCATAGTCCGACGATATAAGCACTGATAAATCTTTCAAATTCATGAAAGCTTTTACCTGGAATTAATGGAGTAATAGAGTAAGATAATTGATGACCGTCTGGATAATTCTAACCCTTCGTTACTCGCATTCTGAGCGTGATGCCACCTTTCAGACAAGAATCGCAATAAGATTGATTATATGGGCGATTGTGAGTTCGTTCTCCATTGATTCTTGCGTTGAAATGCTTACTATTGTTAGATAAGGGAGACCGGGGAATAATAGATCTTCACGGCAAAGGTATCGATTATTTTTTTTTTTCAAAGTGAAGGACTTCATGAAAATATCTGACAAAATTTGAGAGGATGTTTCAATATGTGAACAATGGTATTTATTTTTTTTTCAAATTTTTCCATGGAAGCTTCCACTCTAAAGAAAAATTCCGAATCATTTTGTCCGGTATATCTATTCTTCCCCGGATTCTCCTATACTCCTAATTGATAAGTATCTATTTTATCGATACGAGAAGTATACTTATATTGAACAAGATCGTGGAAGGCACTGTGCTTGTTATGCGAGTTAAGGAGGAACTGCAGCAAGTGACCCAAAACAAAGGAAATGTGTCAGAGTCCTGACAATTTCTAAATAAGTTCATTGGGTGATTAAAAATATGTACTAATTTTTTGGAATTGAGTGACCGTAGAATAAGGGAGAAAATAAATATCAAAGTTGAACTTTTTACATAGGGTTATATAGGCGGTCGGTCAATTTCATGAAAATTCTACATATCCGATCAGTCGGTAATAACGTAATTGTGCTACAATTACCCATCACCCATATAACCTCATGTAAAAAGTTCAACTTTGATATTTATTTTCTCCCTTATTCTACGGTCACTCGATTCCAAAAAATTAGTAAATATTTTTAATCACCCAGTGAACTTATTTAGAAATTTTCAGGACTCTGACACATTCCCTTTGTTTTGGGTCACTTGCTGCAGTTCCTCCTTAAATCATCGATTCGGTTTTCCCCACACTGTTGCCAGACTTCACTCGGAAATTCTCAGCTAACAGTCAAGATGACCGCCAATCTTCATTTGCATGGAAAACTAAACATTGATATTTGCTAATAAAAATATAAGTGAACCTAAATAATAATCACTTATTACTATTATTAGAAATACTCCATTACTATCTTATGATTTGGCAACGCAGTATTCTATTTAACATGGGCGGCATAGCGCTCACAACGCGATGAAAATCGTCGGGTAAGTGAGTAACGAAAGGTTAAAGGAAGAAATATAGAACCTCGAGTATGGCCGTCCGATGGATCACAACGTCGCAGAGCTCTTGATGTCGAAGACATAGCTTCACGAAACATGCGTGAGTAGTTGCCCACTCGCATGTGGAACTTTGCGAGTGCGTACCGTTGCTCCCCTATGAATGTGTTGTTGGAGAAGAGTGAGCACATGGAGATTGAATTAGTGTCATTGAGAGAACTGCGGAACGTATAAGCGGCGGATATGAGTAGCCATCCTCTTAATTCAGTTACGAGAATTGTTGTATAGAAGTCGTACATTTGTTGTTGAACAGATATTCCATCGTCACATGCATCTAATTCACTTTCCTTAAGAATATTATGGAAAATTACAAAAAAAAAATGGGACGAAATGATTTAGCAACTTTTTCCAAAGAGAAATAAATCATAGAAGAATCTGTAGAAAATTGAAAAATATCCTCTAGCATACCTTCATTGTTCGATAATTTTTATGAAAAATTTCTCTTCGCTCTAAAAAAAACCCGGATAATTCTGCTCTGCAGGTCTATTTTGACATTATAAAATTTGGAGAAAAATTCATTGTAAAACTAAGTAAATTTCCGAAGAAAATCATATGCCAAGGGTAATTTTTGACAATTCTTCAGAGATTCCATAAAAAAATCATGCACATAGCGCTCGTTCCAGCCCAGTCTGATAAAAATATTACGTAGTTTGCACATACCTTGAAGCTTCTAATCATACGTAATATCAAACTTTTTGGAAAAACTTCTGTTTTTCCGGGATACAGTATGGAAGAAATAAACTCCAGTGTAGCAGCAACACTGTTAGGACTATGATCTGTTACTTTTTCAAAAAATTCCCGAATTGTCGCCGGATTCCAATCACTGCAATTAGTACTAAAAGCTCGATATTCATCATACAGAGAATCAATCCTCTGCACATAGCCACGTAACAGTTGCATATCAGATCTGATGTCTATCATCTCAACTAAACGCTTCAGCATTGTGTCCAAAATAATATCCATATTTCTCTGGAATCGTATTTCAAATTCCTTCAAATTCTGTGCCACATCATTGAGAGCATTAAGAATGTCGTTCGGTGTTGGCTGCGGATGGAGTCCGTCCCAAATGTCTTTGAATATTCCATATACATCAAGAATAATATCAATAATTTCCATAGGTTCTATAATCTTCACTCCCCCTTGGGAGATAGTTAACTGACCGGCTAATACCACTGCCAATATGACAGCCACCAAATTTTTATTCATGTTTGAGCTCGATGAACAAGAAGCACTTATTTTTTTTCTTGTTAGAAAAAAAGGTTTAACTATTATATCAACAATCAATAAGTGATCACACGTAATTGTTCAATTAATAATTCAACGTATTCAATCAGGACTTCTATCTCTTACAACGTTCTCTCTTGCAATGATATATATAATTAGTCATGTTCTTTGCACTCATCACTTGTGATGAGTGATGAGAACGCATGCGCATTAAGCGTTAGTATCGTGTTTCCAAATTCAAACATGTAACCTTAAATGATAGTGAAGTCATGAAAAAACGTCTATTAGTCGAATCTCTTGTTAATTCATGCTTTAACAGAGCGTTAAAACATGAAATCGAAAACTTGGTGAAACCGATTCACGTTTTCTGTGAGTTCACTAATGTTTCAGGCTATTTTTTTCAATTTCGAATCATGCAACTAACGCTTAATGCGCATGCGTTCTCATCACCCATCACAAGTGATGAGTGCAAAGAACACGACTCGTACCTTTAGGATTCCCATTCCCTCCACCAATCACCGCTGCCCTCTCCCCCTTCCGCCCCACCCCACCATTAATAGCTCACCTTAAGCCGAATTTCCAACGAAAACGACTCAACGAATTGCAAACGCGGCAGTTTGTGGAATATGTCAAAAAATCTTAGTGATGGCGGCGATGTTAAAGGTTAGTTGTCATTGACTAAAGAAAATAAATGATTAACAACAATCCTCATAAATATAAATCCCAAATAACTCCATTAATTCCCCGAAACTACTAAGAAAACAAAAAATCAAAGAAATCGGTGAATTTTCTATTTTTTTTACAGTAAAATAAATGCGCAATCTTTTCGCAACATTAACATTTTCAAAATTAATATAAATACCGATTATTTAATCATTTTTTCATAACAATTGATTAATTATTCTCCTCAGCATCGAATTAATCTTTTTATAAAATTATCAATTCTTTTTATTTTATTTTTCAGTTTTCAGCTAATTTTGTTTTTTCAAGGACAAGCCGAGAATTTATCCGGCATTTTCAGGGAAAAAAAGGAAAAAAACTAATAAAAATATTTATTAAATATTACAGGACAGAGGTCACATTCCATTTGAAGAAAAATGGCCATTTATGAGACCAATAATATTGAAATTATTGAAACAAGAGCCAGTAACACAGGCAGAATGGCAGGATTTATTTTACTCCGTTCATTTGGTCTGTATGTGGGACGAGAAAGGGGCGCCAAAAATGAGGGATGCACTGAAGGAAGATATCATGGATTTTATACAACAGGCACAGCAGGTGAAATTTTTGAAAATTAAAAATTACATTGATAATCAAGGGGGTAATCACTCCTAAAATCTGTGTGCACTAAACTTCAAATCGCAAAAATTCCAAGATTCTCGAATTCTCCGCAGACTTCATGAAGATTCATGGAATTTCACGAAATCTGGGAAAATTGAACGGTTTTCTGATGATTTCATAGATTTTTATGAGAATTCAAGAGATTTCAGGAAATACCAAGGGATTTCAAGATTTCATGGCAATAACAAAGATTTATAAAAAATCAGATAATAAAATTTTGATTAAAATAATGTTCAACGAAATTCTCTTTATATCCACTAATATCTCCGAGGTTTATTCTTCCATATCGCCATGTAAATATCTCAAAATTTTCTATGACTTTTCTCAAATTCTCAAATTTTCGTAAAATTTTTAATTTTAATGTACACTAGATCTCACAAGTGATTACGCCCTAGATAAATAACTCAATTTTTTTTATTAATTCTGGAAACGAGGAAAATGAGGTAATTCTGTGGTTTCGGAGTTTCTTAAAGATTTGTCAGAAAATAATGAGTTGAGAAAAAAGTAGCAAGAGACCTTTTTTATGGAGAATTTCATTCTGATCAAAAACGGTCTCCTGTTATTTTTCCCTAAACCCGATAGTTTCGAAAATATACAGTAAATCGTTACTGTAGACCTGATTTTCAAAGTCTGCAGTAATAAATGTTTAATTAATTTTTTAAAAAATAAAAAAGGAATGTTTAACGTTCAATGTTTAATGTTCCATGTTTATTCTTAAAACTCCAGAGCTAATGAGCTCATCACAACAAATCCAGTAAATTGCATGAATATCAGTTGAAAATCATATTAACAAAAATTTTTCCACAAAAATTAAAAAATTCATAGAATCCATAAAATTGACAAATTTCGCAATTGTTTGTGAATTTGCAGATATCTCCGAGAATGTAGACTCTAGAGAAAAATGTAAGAAGACCAATCCCCCACGAAATTGAATCCCCCACGAAAAAGGTCTCTTGCTATTTTTCCCTAAAACTGATACTTTCTAAAATATACGCAATTTTGTGTTGATTCAAGAATTTTATTTTTTTGATCAAATAAATTAAAAAATTTGATCTAAATTATAAATTCAAATTAATAATTTTAATTAATTGTTAATTCAAATTAATAATTTTAATTCATTGTTAATTCAAATTAATGATCTTAATTAATTGTTAATTCAATTAATTAATATTAATTTCAATTTTAAATTGTAATTTTATTGATAACTCAATAGTTCGAAGATTCGATTCTTCCTATAATTTTCTTCATTTAATTTTTTTTTTCATTATATCAATTGGTTATTGTTATTATTTTTTTTTTCAATTGATAGAGAGTGCTGGCCCATCAGGAGGAACAGGCACTGCTCAAAGCGTACATAGCAGAGTGGCGAAAATTTTTTACACAGTGTAATTATTTACCTACTCCATTTCGTCAATTGGAAACAGCATTAGCTGGTAAAACAAGTTCAAGTTTGCAGAAAAGAAATCAGCAGGAGGAAAGTATCGTTAGAAAGGTATTGAATTGAATTTATTAATTACTAGGAATTATTACTGAATTTTTATGATTTTTTTTATTTATTTATTTTTTATTTCAATAACGAAATTTTTTTCTTTTTTTGATTTTTGAGAATATCTCGGAGTGTAAGCGAGATAAAGCAATTTTGCCCCAATCGTTTTTTGAAGAGAATTTCAAGAGCTACAAATAAGAGGTCGGGTAAAATCGCTCTATCTCGCTTAGTTTTCGAGATCCTCTTAAAAAACAAACAATAAATTTTATTTTTCCTTCCAATTTAAAAAGAAAAAACTGCAAAAAAATTAATAAATTATTGATGAATTAATATTTTTTCTGTTTCAGCTAATGTTAGATAGTTGGAATCAAAGTATATTCAATGAAATAAAAAAACGTTTACAAGATTCAGCAATGAGATTAGTCAGAGCTGAGAGAAATGGTGAAGCATTTGATTCACAATTAGTTATTGGAGTTAGAGAATCATATGTTAATTTATGTTCAAATCCATCTGATAAACTACAGATTTACAGAGAAAATTTTGAAGCAGCATATATTGAAGCAACTGAGGCATTTTATTGGGTAAAAGCACCAGAACAATTACAGGCACATGGTGTAGAAAATTATATGAAATATGCTGATACAAAATTACGTGAAGAAGAATTACGTGCACAAAAATATTTGGAACCAAATTGCACTAGTGTACAATTATTAACTGACTGTTGTGTAAGAGTTTTAGTTGCTTCATTTAAATCAGCAATACTTGCTGAATGTCCTAGAATGATACAAAATCATCAAACTGAGAGTAAGTTAATTATTTGAATTTTTATTGCAATTTTTTTGCTTTAAAAAAGCAACTTTTTTACGAAAATTCATAGAAATTTATTTTTATTTTTTGTAGTATCTCAGAAACTAAGCGAGATAGAGCAATTTTACAGGAATCCTTTTTTGTAGCTCTTGAAATTTTCTTAAAAACCGTCTCAGGACAAAAAGGGCTTATCCCCACTAGTTTCCGAGTTATTCTAAAAAAACAAATGATTAAAAAAAAAACTTTATTTATTTTTTCTTTTCAGAATTACGTTTAATGCTTAAATTAATGGATCGTGTTCCTGAGGGTGTTGGACCAATGCTAACTGACCTCGAAGATCATATATCAAGTGCTGGTTTAGCTGATATGATGGCAGCAGTTGATGTAATAACACAAGACTCAGAAAAATATGTTGAACGTTTACTCGAATTATTTCGAAGATTTTCTGCACTTGTTAAAGAAGCATTTGACGATGATCCACGTTTTTTAACAGCACGTGATAAAGCATATAAATTAGTTGTTAATGATTCAACTGTATTCCGCCTTGAATTACCATCGAAACAGGCACCTGGTGGCACTGGTGTTACTAGTAATTTAACTAGTAAACCAAATAATAATAATAATGGTTCACCAGAGTCAAAGTGTCCAGAATTGTTGGCTAATTACTGTGATATGTTACTTAGGAAAACACCACTTAGTAAAAAACTTACGTCCGATGAGATTGAGAGTAAATTGCGTGATGTGGTGAGTTTTCATTTATTTATTTTTGATTTTTTTAAGTTAAAAAAAAAGGGAGATTGATCACTTGTGCAATCTAGTGTACATTGAAATGAAAAATTTTATGGAAATTTTATAATTCTTCAAAAGTTCTTGAAATTTTTGAATTTTCGAAATCTTATAAAATCTGGAAATAAGTTTCGAAATCACGAAGAAACTAGAGAAATCCCATGGAAATTTCATGAAATCTTCGGAATTTTGAAGTCTTTGAAATTTCATGTGAAATAAATAGTGAAAATCTATGAAAAATCGATTTGAGAATTTGAGAAATGTTATAGAAAATTTTGAGATATTTACATGGCGATGCGGAAGAATAAACCACGGAAGTATTAGTGAATATAAAGAGAATTTTGTTGAACATTATTTTAATCAAATTTTTACTATCTGATTTTTTATAAATCTTTGTTATTGACATGAAATCTTGAAATCTCTTGGTATTCCCTGAAATTTTTTGAATTCTCGTAGAATTCTATGAAATCATCAGCAATCCGTCCAATTTTCCCAGATTTCGTGAAATTTCATGAATCTTCATGAAGTCTGCGGAAAATTCGAAAATCTGAATTTTTGCAATTTGAATTTCAGTGTACACAGATTTCGAGAGTGATTACCCCCTCGATTTTGAGTAAAAAAATTAAAGTTATTTTGTTTTTGTCGTTTGTCTCTTGGGAATATCTCGGAAATTAATGAAGGTAAGGCGATCTCATGAAAATTCTTCTTGTACAGAATTTCAAAACCTACAAAAAAGGATTCGAGTAAAAACGCTCTATCTTGCTTACTTTCCGAGATATCCTTAAAAAACTATTTGAAAAATGGATTTTTCTGGCTCAGACGCTTTTTCCTATTTTTTGGGAATATCTCGGAAAATAAACGAAATAGAGCGATTTTATCCCAACAATTATTCGTAGAAAATTTCAAGAGCTACAAAAAAGGATTCGTGCAAAATCGCTCTATCTCGCTTGCTTTCCGAGATACTCTCAAAAAACAAATGACCCCTCTGAAAAACACAAAAATCCAACTTTTTCCATGAAATTTATTTATTTTTTCTTCTTTTCAGCTCTTAGTATTGAAATACGTACAAAATAAAGATGTCTTCATGCGTTATCACAAGGCGCATTTAACGAGAAGATTGATACTCGATACCTCAGCTGATTCCGAAAAAGAAGAGAATATGGTTGAATGGCTACGTGAAGTTGGTATGCCAGCTGATTATGTTAATAAATTGGCGCGGATGTTCCAGGATATCAAAGTGTCACAGGATTTGAATCAACAATTTAAGGAACAGTGTCGTGCTACTATTGCAGACAGTATAAATATTAAAATTCTCAATGCTGGTGCATGGGCAAGAAGTAATGAGAGAGTTACTGTTAGTTTACCACTTCAATTGGAGGATTATATTCCAGAAGTTGAAGATTTTTATAAGAAAAAACACAGTGGAAGGAAGTTACAGTGGTATCATCACATGTCTAATGGAACGGTAATTATTTTCATTGATAATGAAAGATAATTAATGATTTTTTAATGATATCTTCGATAATCCGAGGGCATCCCCTCGTGGAAATCAGATTTCGACAAATAATGTCAAGCAATTACGAAAAATGTCATCAAATGTGTAATTTAACAGATAATTGAATAATAGTGTGCAATTCGACATAATTCTTCAATTTTCGTCATAATTTTTCTCAAATTTGCCTTTTTTTTTTTGAATAGATAACTTTTGCAAATCAAGTTGGACGTTTTGATATCGACGTTACGACTTTCCAAATGGCGGTGCTATTTGCATGGAATCAACGACCACTCGAGAAAATATCGTATGAAAATCTTCGACTCGCAACTGAATTACCTGATCCTGAATTGAGGAGAACACTCTGGTCACTCTGTGCATTCCCAAAATTAAAGAGACAATTGTTGTTGGTTGATCCACCTGCATGTAGTCCAAAGGACTTTGCTCATGATACGAGATGCTGGGTCAATCAGGAATTTGCCATTGTGTAAGAGTACACTTTAATTTATTTTTTTCTTTTTCATCGAAAGAAAAATTAAGAGCAAAAACAATTGAAAAAATCGATTTTTATTTAAATTAAGACCGAAAAAATTTTGAAAATGGTTTTTTATTGCAATTAAGAGCAAAAACAATTGAAGGGATTGATTTTTATTTAAATTTTTTTTATTTTTATTCATTTTTCTGTATATTTGGGAAAGTATTTGCACTTTTTTCACCTTTTCTAAATTAATTTGCAGACAAATTATTCGGATTCCTAGGAAATATGAAAAATTCCAGTGGAAAAACAGAGAAATTTGTTTTTTTAATGTTTTTTAATTAGGGTCACACTACCAATAGATGGACACTGACCAAAAGATGGACGGTTTCTATTATCGAGGATTTTCATAAATGAATGAATGATTCTTATACATTTCATGTCAATTCCTGATTATAACATTCACATAGATTTATGAACTATTTTTTCCATACCGATTGATCGAAATTTAAAATCATACCACTGCATATATGCAACTGTTCATCTACTGGGGGTTCACGTTATTTTCCAGTTTTTCCTTGATTTTCTATAATTATTTCGACATTATTCAAATTTAATTGATTTTTAGTCAATTAATTGTATATTTTTCTGTACATCATTCTTTTCTGCAACTTTTTAACGTGATTTGCCTATTTCATATGAATTAATAAGGTCTAATATTTCCTTAATCGTCCATCTATTGGTCATGTTACCCTAAATGCTTTTTTTCAGGAAAAATGGAAAATTACAAAAACGAGGGAAAATTAATTTGATCGGAAGATTACAGTTGTCGACAGAGCGTAGTAAAGAGGAGGATAATCATGGAATTGTTCAATTGAGAATATTGAGAGTACAGGTAATTAAAAATTCAGGATAATTCGATATTTTTCCATTTAATTTTGAGAATATCTCAGAAACTAAAGGAGATAGGGTGCTTTTTCCCGATTTTTTTTTGTAAAGTATTTCGAGTGTTTACGCAAAAAAGTTTAAACAAAATCAGCTTATCTCGCTTAGTTTCCGAAATATTAAAGAAAAAAACGAATTATAAAGATCAGATTCGTTTTACGGTATAATTCGATTTTTTCCTCCATTTTTTGGGAATATTTAAGAAAATACGCGAAATAACTCGATTTTTTGTTCTAATTCTTCTTCAGATTAGAACAAAATCACCTTATCTCGCTTAATTTCCGAGATATTCTCAAAAATTGGAAGAAAAATCGTCTAATCGTTTAATTTTTTTGTGCTTTTCAATAAAAATTTCGAGAGAAGAAAAGAAAATTGTCTAATAACAATCAATTAACTAATCTACTAATTAATTAATTGAGTGATTAATTAATTAATTGATTAACCAATTTAACTAATTTAATTTCATTTTTTTTTGTTTCAGGAGGCCATTATTAAAATTCTAAAAATGCGTAAAAAAATAAATAATGCCCAACTACAAACTGAATTAATTGACATATTAAAAAATATGTTTTTACCAAGTAAAAAAATGATAAAAGAACAAATTGAATGGCTCATTGAGCACAAATACATACGCAGACACGACGATGATATAAATACATTTGTTTACATGGCATAACCCAAGATCTCGAAATTAATAAATATTTCACTTACTTTTTATCATTCAATTAAGTATATATTTTTATAATAATTACAAAATGCCATTCAACTACTTCCCAAATTTCTTTTTTTTTTTTTTTTTTCTTTTTTCTTTTCGCATTTTCAACGAACAAATGAAAATTTACGTAATTGTGTTCTCTGAGATAAATTATTCGAATTGTGAAAATGGTAATTGTTAACTAGCTTCCTCAATAGTCCAGCGATGAAGTTGTAAAATGATTAATTTAATTTTTTTCCGATTTTTATGAAATATTTGGAAATTACTTGATAAAATCAAAAGAAAAAAAAAATTTGTAATGAAGAAGAAAAAATAGAAAAAGATGATTTTTTGATAGTTTTTTGCGAATATCTAAGCGAAACTAAGCGAGATAACGTAATTTTTCCTCTAAGGCGGTTTCGTAAAGATTTTCAAGAGCTAAAAAGAAGAATTCGGGTGAAATCGCTCTATCTCGCTTAATTTCCGAAATATTCTTAGATAACAAGTGGAATAAAAATTGAGCTTTTTATTCCTGAATTTTTCATCTGTTTTTTTTTCGAATATCTAAGAAACTAAGCGAGATAGAGCAATTTTACGTCCATATTTTCTAGTAAATCTTGAGATTCTCTTCAAAACAGGATTGGAATAAAAAAAATTTATCTCCATTAGTTTTCGAGATATTCACCATAGAAAAACTAAATAATTGGAGTTTTTTAAAATTAAATAAATTAAATGATGAAATTTACTAATAAAAGAAGTAAATTTCTATATCACTTTTTTCCGGCAAATATCTTGAAAACTAAGCGAAAAAAATGTATCTCAATTAGTTTTCAAGATATTCACAAAAGGTAAAGAATAATTGGAGTTTTTTTTAATTAAATTAAATAATAGAATTTACTAATGAAAGAGGTAAAATTCTATATCACTTTTTTCCGGCAAATATCTTGGAAACTAAGCGAGATAGGATAATTTTACCTCAATGCGTTTCTATCAAAAATTTCAGGAAAAATGAAACAAGATTGGGGCGAAATCGTCCTATCTCGTTTATTTTCCGAGATATTCCCAAAAAAAAAATAATTAAAAATCGATTTTCGCCTCTTTACTCCAGAATTAACTTTCCAATTTTTCTCATTTTTCCACTAAATGCCTGAAATGAATTTTCAATAATAAAAAAATCCCTCAAAATAATAGATAAATAAAATTTTGCAAATAAACCTAATGGCCTAAGCAGAATGAGCAAAACCAATATAAAAAAAAATCATGTGAATTGTATGAAATTAAAAAATAATAATTTAGTTAACGAATGACAATGGATGAAGTCTGATAGGAAATATCTTGTATAAAGCCATCAATATAATATTTCAATGATTTAATTAAGCGTGTAACTTGTACAAGTTAAAACATCATTGATTAAACAGAATAACATTTTTCAAATTTTCTCGTCTTCTTCTTCGTATTTTCTTTCGTATTATTGACTTAATCCATTTCTTTTTGATAAATAATTCATATTTATTTATATTTATATATCCATTCACTGTTTGATTCTTAAGACATTTTTCATCATTTTTTTTTTTTTTTTGTTAATTAATTTACACATTTTTTTTTTATTAAACCATCTAGGCCAGTATACACGAATGGCGTCTGAGCATCGAAGCACATCTTAAACAATTATTTAATTATTTTTTTTGTAATGATTTTTTTTAAGTAGGGGGAACAGTAGGGCGGAATGGACATTCGTGGGAAAATGATCGAGGATTTTTTTTTGCGGAGTGAAGGACTGAATGAAAAAATCTGAAAAAATTTGAGAAGATGCTCCAAAATGTGGATATTGTTGGTGAATTTTTTCAGATTTTTCGCAAAAGCTGCCGATCTTTAAAAAAATTTTGAATCATTTTCATCTCACAGGTCCATTTCGCCTCAATCTTCCCTGATCAAGGGGAGTTGGGGTAAAATGGACATATTATAATTGAACGGTTGGAGATAGAGATTTCTTGATGATTCCATTGGAAAGCTGAGAAAATTCTAGATGGAAAACATGTGTTGAAATTATTATTTTTCATTTTTTTTGAAAATTTTACGTTTTTGGACAAGATTTGAAGGGGTTTTCTTTTCGAAAATCGAAAAAAATTCACTTTTTCGGCGATATCTCCGGTTCTGTTAGTCGTAGCGACTTGGGGTTCACCTCAAATGAAAGATGAGCTCATTTCTCATCGATTCATGTGGTTCAAATTTTTTTTCTCATCAATTTTTCAAATATTTATAGGCCATTTTCTGAAAATCAGTTTTGGCCCTATAAATACTTAAAAAATTGATAACTTTTTTTTAACTACCAAAATCGATGGGGAATGAGCTCACCTTTCATTCAAGATCAGCCCCAGCCCCTACGACCAATAGATTTAGAGATATTCCCAAAAAAAACTGAAATTTTTCGAAAACAGAAGAGTTTCACCTTCAAATCATGAGGAAAAAAATGGAATTTTTTGAAAATTCAAAAAAATAACTTGTGACATAGGATTTTCATGGGAAATTTCCTCAGCTTTCCAATGGAATCACAAGAAAAAATCGATCTCCAATATTTCCATCGATTTCGAGTAATTTTCATAGCACGAAATACCGAAACTAATACGTGTCCGTTTTACCCCATGATCCCCTAATCTTTTTTTTTATTTCTTTGTACTGTCAGATTTACATTAACTTTTTTTAAGCACTCGAAATTATCTTTAAAACTAAATTAATTTTTTAATTAATTACAGAATGAGGAAAAAAATCATTGTCTAGCAGCTTTGGCATCACTATTAATAGTGGAATAATTAATTAAATAATTAATTGAATAATTAATTAAGTAATTATTTCTTTTCGTTAATTGAATGAGTCAATTTTATCTAATGAAAAATTCAAAAAACTAAAATAAAATTGACTCATTTTTTTTTTCACTATTTTTTTTTTCTTATTTTTTTCTTTAATCAACTAATCTAAAATCTTCAATCGTGTCTTTTAATCTGCATTTTTTTTTTATTCAACAATTAATTATAATTTTTTTATTCTTCAAAATCTCGAATCAACGATATCTAAAGAAAATTATTAAATTTTAATGATTTTCCATGTTTTTTTTCTCTTATCAAACTACGCAAAATTGTGTATATACACATTCTCCCATACATACATGAGATTACACAATTATTATTATTTTTCTGAACTTAATTAATAAATGAGTTTTCCTTCTTTTTTCATTTTGAAAAGAAAATATTTCTTTTTTTTTTTAATTGAAATTTTTTTTCTATAAGATAATTTTTTTTTCTCCGAATGTACCTGACATCCGGGATATATTATATTGATCACATGCTATCGTAACATCTCCTACTCCATTCTTTGATTTTTTTATAAATAATAATTGCATTCAATTAACTTAAATTTTTGATTTTGTTAAAATTATTTTTAAGGAATTGTGAAAATGAGATTTCTCAAATTTTCCAGTTTTTTGAGAATATCTCTGGAATTATCGAGTTTAGGAAAAAATGTTAAGAATACTTTTTTGTGCAGAATTCAATTTTCCACAAGAAAGGTCTCCTCTTATTCTCTCCTAAATCTTCAACTTTCCAAGATATTTGCAGATTTGTAAAGTAGAGAAAGTAAAATGAGATTTTTCCATTTTTTTCAAAACAGCTGATTATCCCCTAAACTCTTGAATTTACGGGAGATTATGAAGTGACCTTTTTTATAGGTCGGAAAATTCTCTATAAAAAAGCTTTCTTCGTAATTTCTCGTAGATCCAATAGATTTCGAGATAATATCAGATATTCGAGATAATCACAAAATCTTGACTGATTCTCGTTTTACAGCTTCATTCAAATTTCTTCTCTTGAAGATGATTGGTAGATACAATCGGAAAGAAAGTTGAATTTTTGTTTGCAATCGTTAATAACAATTTAATGAACATGAAAGAAAAATAGAGTAAAATAAGCCCTAGAAACAAGAAATTAATTCGAAATCGAAAAATTTTAATTATTTTTTACATTTCTTTAAAACTTGAAATATTGCAAAAAAAGTAGAAAATAATGAAAATTTTTCCAATTTCAATTAATTCTTTGTTTCTAGGGCTTCCTTTATTCCTCATTACATTTTTTATAGATTCACTGAATCAGATTTAAAAATTTCATCTTTTATAAATTGTTATTAATTAACGATTTTATCCAAAAATTTGAATTTTTTTCTGATTTTATCTCCCAATCATCCTTAATCTTCAACAAAAAGTTGTAATCAGTATCGAGAAGACATTATACCCTCATTTGAAGTGAGAGAAAGAGATAAAGAGAGTGATGCACATTTTTTTCAGAGACATTAACAGAAAAATTCTCTAAAAAATTCATTTATTGAGAATTTTTTTTGATATTTTTGATGGGAAAACCCTTCATTTTTTATTTTTAAAAATAAATATGATTGTTCATTAATTTTCAGGCAGAGCTCTCAAAGTCATTTATTTGATGCTAATTAATGAATTTTTTGATTGCCTGAAAATTATGAATTTAGTCGCAAAGAGGTGAAAAAGGAAAAATCTTCTTTTTATCGACCTTTTTTTAGAAATATCTCGGAAAGTAAGAGGGATAGAGCGATTTTGGCCGACGACAGTTTTGTAGAGGATTTCGAGAGCTACGAAAAAGGACGAGAGTAAAATTGCTCTATCTCGCTTAGTTTCCGAGATATTTGAGAAGAAAATATGAGACAAAAAAGGAATTTTAAGAAAATTTCATGATTTTCCTTTTTTGTGACTCATTTTTGGATATATCTCTGAAAATAAGTGAGATAGAGCGATATTACTCGAATACATGTTGAATAGCCCTAACAATTCTCCATTAAAAAAGCTTCGGGCTAAAAGGGCGTATCTCCATTAGTTTCCAAAATATTCTCGAAAAATCATAGGACGATTTTTTTTCATCATTTGATTTTTTTTTTAATGTTCCGGAAAATAAGCGAGATAAGGCGGCTCTATTTCTATTCGTTTCGTAGAGAATTTCTGGAGCCACAAAAAGGATTAAGATAAAATCACCCAATCTCGCTTGATTTCCGAAACACTTTAAAAAAACTGTTGGAAAAAATAATTAATTTTAATAAAATAATAATAAAAATAATGATGATTTATCCGGTTTCACCTCTTTGCTACTGAATTATCATCGAATCACTCGCAGTTGATTTTATACATAGTTACGTAGATTTAAGCGCAAAAAACGTCAAACAATTGTTTTTTTTTTTTCTCCATTTATCGGGTGGAAGGGGGTGGGGTTTCTGATTACAGCCCAATAGTGCCTAAAAACCATTGAATAACAGTTTTGATAATATATTTTTAATAAATACTAGAGTCAATTTTTTTTTTTCGCCTCTCATTAATTCTGTATTCTTCATTTTATCATAATATATTTCCTCCATTTTCTTATTAAAATGATTCTAACATCTATGAAAACATTTTGATAAATGGTAAAACCGAGGGGATAATCACTCCTAAAATCTGTGTACACTAAACTTCAAATTGCAAAAATTCAAAGATTCTCGAATTCTCCGCAGACTTCATGGAGATTTATGAAATTTCACGAAATCTGGGAAAATTGAACGGTTTTCTGATGATTTCGTAGATTTCTATGAGAATTCAAGAGATTTCAGGAAATACCAAGAGATTTCAAGATTTCATGGCTATAACAAAGATTTATAAAAAATCAGCTAATAAATATTTGATTAAAATAATGTCCAACAAAATTCTCTTTATATCCACTAATACTCCCGAGGTTTATTCTCCCGTATCGCCATGAAAAATATCTCAAAATTTTCTATAACTTTTCTCAAATTGATTTTCCATACACTTTCGCTGTTTATTTTACATGAAATTTCAAAAACTCCACAAATTTCAAAGATTTCATGAAATTTTCATGGAATTTCTCTATTCTGTTCGTGATTTCAAAACTTATTTCCAGATTTTATAAGATTTCAAAAATTCAAAAATTTTAAAAATCTTTTAAAGAATTCTCAAATTTTCGTAAAATTTTCAATTTTAATGTACACTAGATTTTACAAGTGATTATCCCATCGGGTAAAACATATTTTTAACAATAAAAGACGTTTATCGAGAAAAATTACGTCTGCAGGAATACAGTTAGATATAGAATGAACAAATAGATAATTTAATCTGAAAAAAAATTACATTTTTAATTAATTAAATCGAGGATTTTTTTCCTGGACATTCCATATTTTTAAAAATTCACTAGATTCAATAATTAATTGAAATTGTAATTTTTTTTCGCAATTTTTAGACTTCCATTTATCTTTTATCCACATAATTGTATTTTAATTTCTTTTTTTTTCAATCTTAGTTTAATTTTTCCATGACATAAATGAAGATTATGCACACAGTAACATGAAGCCTCTGAGATGATAATTTAACTTTAAAATAACACAGTTTTCATGACAAGTAATTGTAGTACAATGAAGTGGTAAAAGTGTGAAATTTTCTAATTCTTTTATTTTCGAAAAAATAGATAAGGTTTTTTTTTTTAATAAAAAACCGAAAATTTTCTTCATTTAGGAGAATTCATCGAGAGACCTTCTTTCAAAAGATCAGATTGTTTTAACCAAAAAAAAAAAAATGAATTCTTTATAATTCTTCATTGCTTCAGTCACTAATCAATCAATATATCATTTAATAATAAATAAATAAAATCGGAAAAAAAAAAATTATTTTTTGGTCATTTGTTTTTTGAAAATACCTCGGAAACTAAGTGAGATAACGCATTTTTCGTCGAGACCTTTTTTGTAGCCCTGAAAATTCTCTACAAAAACGAACTGAGGTAAAATCGCTCTATCTCGCTTAATCTCCAAGACATTCAAAAAAAGCTGTGGAAGAAAAAATCGACTAATTCAAACGACGAAATTCTCTTAAAAAAAAAAAAATAGTTTTCAAATTTTCATTGTAAATTCACTAATTATGGAGATATTCAGATGAATAAATTGGGAATAACTACTTTTGCCACTTCACCATTGAATTCTTGATTTTTGTTACCTTTTTTGTTTCAAATATTTTTAACATTTCCGGAATGCCTAAAATAATTCCTCACTATTATGCTTTTTCTCCACTCGTTTTTCATGTTTTTTTTAAATCTCCGCAGATCATCTGGATGGATTTAAATCGTTATCATTTGCCATTGACTTGTTGTAGCACAAATTAACAAAAATTCCATACTTTTTTATTCGGAATTTGATAAATTCTTCTTTTTCCTTCTTTTTTTTTTTTTTTTTAATATTCAGGACAACGTGTGTGCTGAATTGGTGTATGTCTCTGGGGTGTGCTTGAACGTTCACAAACATGAACGACTATTCCTGGTTGACCTGAGCCACCTGCATGTAATTCATGGGTTCCACCTGTAATTTTTTGGATAAAAAATTAAAAAATGGAGACATTTTATTTATTTTTTCACATTTCAGTCATTCTTTTTTTGCGAATATCTCAGAAACTAATGGAGATACGCCCTTTTTGCCCGACAACAGTTTTCTACAGAATTTTAAGGGCTACAAAAAAGGATCGGGATGGAATTGCCCTATCTCGCTTAGTTTCTGAGATATTAAAAAAAAAATCAAATGATTAATTTTTGAAAATGTCAAATGTGAAATATGACATAAAACATGTTGCCTCTCTAGTTGAAAGTTTTGGATATTTTTCGACTTTTGAGGATTTAGGAAAATAAAATTGGAATTATAAACTAATTAATGACAATTACCAGGTCCTAAATTAGCAATTGCAGCCAGCAAATCTTGATTAACCAATGGTTCACCCTCTTCTCTCGGCTTCCAACCAACCGGTGGTGATGCTGGAGGTGATATGAGAAACTGTTTCGTTAGTGCTGGCGGTTGGAGATGTTGATCCTCAATATCTGAGAATTATTTCATTCATTATTTAATTTCAACGATTGATTTACGATTTTTTTCATTTATTTAGAAGCGAAAAGGTGAAACAAAATAATTCAATTTTTTCTTCCATTAAATTTTTTTTCTTCAATATCACGGAAACTAAGCTAGATAGTATAATTTTGACTGTCATCCTTCCTTTTTTTGTAGAAAATTCCAAGATTGAAGAATTAGAGAAAAATCGATTTATCTCGTTTAGTTCCCGAAATATTTTTGGAAAACTAATGACAGAAAAAGATGTTTTTTTTTCTTAATGCATTTCGATTGTTTGTTAACCGTTTTTTGGAAATATCGTGGAAACTAAGCGAGATAGAGCAATTTTAGCTGAATCCTTTTTTGAAGCTCTTGAGAATTTTTACAAAAAAAGGTTTCTTGCAAAATCACCCTATCTTGCTTAGTTTTCGAGAAATTCTTATAAAAATCCGTTGATAAAAGCAGAATTCGATGATTTTTGTCATTCTCTCTTTAAGTATATCTTGGAAAGTAAGCGAGATAGAGCAGATTCACCTTTATCCTTTCGAGTAGATCTCTAGAATTCTTTACAAAGAGGAATCAGACAAAATCTTCCTATCTCCATTAGTTTCCGAAATGTTCTCAGAAAATTGATGGAACAAAAAATGAAATTCCACTGTTTCACCTTTTCGCTACTGAATTCTCTTTGAAATAATTGAGTTATCAACCTATCGGCGTTACTGGCTGGGCAAAATAACAATTAATATCTGTTTCGCCATGGCGTGTTTGGTGCAATTGTATTCGTGCATGTGCAGCAGCACTCGGTGTATTGTAATTAACTCTCATTCTCTTGAAAGATTTGAAATACTGAAATGTGGCCTCTTCTCCAAATTGTTTGAATAGGTGTTCGATATCAGCCTGTTTAAGAAAATAAAATTGATTAATTAAAATTTTTCATTATTTGCCTGAAGGGGTAATCACTTGTGAAATCCAGTGTACATTAAAATCAGAAATCTTACAAAAATTTTAGAATTCTTCAAAAAAAATTTGTAATTTTTGAATTTTTTAAATCTTATGAAGTCTGGGGATAAGTTATGAAATCACGAAGAAACTAGAGAAATCCCATGGAAATTTCATGAAATCTTCGAAATTTGTGGAGTCTTTGATATTTCATGTGAACTAAATAGTGACAATATAGGAAAAATCTATTTGAAAATTGAGAAAAGTCATAGAAAATTTTGAGATATTTACATGGCAATACGGAAGAATAAACGTCAGAAGTATTAGTGGATATAAAGAAAATTTTGTTGAACATTATTTTAATTGAATTTTTATGATCTGATTTTTTATGAATCTTGGTTATTGCCATGAAATCTTGGAATCTCTTGGTATCTCCTGAAATCTCTTGAATTCTCATAGAAATCAATGAAATCATCAGAAAACTGTTCAATTTTCCCAGATTTCGTGAAATTTCATGAATCTTCATGAAGTCTGCGAAGAATTCGAGAATCTTTGAATTTTTGCAGTTTGAAGTTTAGTCTACACAGATTTTAGGAGTAAACCCTCTCCAATTTTTTCCTGTTTTACCATTTTCCTATCATATCATTTACCTTAAGTTCGTCACATTTGAATACACGAGGATCTACATTTGTAACAATAACTGACGTTGGTAAATCCTCGTCGTGTATCAATTCATCTAGTGTTCTAGGATTTTTATCACTTCGATCTCTCTCGTCGTTCAAATCAAGATCAAGCTGTTGAAAATTCGGGTGCATATTTGGTAATCCATCTACTTCGTTAATTATCATATTTTCTGTGTCCTCCTCGTCGTCTGTTATACTGCATCCATGTTTTTCATCCATTTTTATTGACCCAATTGATGATCTGAAAAAAAAATATTCGGTTATTCAGGACAATTCTTTAATTTAATTCAATTTTTAATTTAAAAAAACTCGAGCTAATGAACCCACTGGAGCTAATGCCTACATGTTTATTACATTTTAGAATGTCATACTGGCAAAATTATCTCATAAATTAATCATCTCATTCAACGTCATTTATATTCTAATTCGTTATCTCACGAAAATTGCAGGTATATTTTATCAATTCTATGATTTCTGATATTTAATATTTTTTTTTTGTATTTTAAATTGCAACATTACCATCAATATCAATAATCATAATAATAACGATGATAATAATAATGATGATAATAATAATACAATTCTTGGGTTATTCTTGAAATTATCTCGAGATCTAGAGAAGATGGGAGAATTTTCATTCAAACCTTTTTTGTAGGAAATTTTAAGAGCTACAAAAAAGGACTGGGGCAAAATGGAATGAAAAACGAGTCTACTCTTTTTTTCGAGAACATCTCGTAAAGTAAAAGAGATAGAGTGATTTCGTACGAATCTACTTTTGTAGCTCTTGGAATTGTCTACAAAAAAAAAATGATTGTCGCAAAATCACCTTAGAGTCACACGACCAATAGATGGACACTGACCGAAAGATGGACCGTTTCTATTATCGAGGATTTTCATAAAGAAATGAATGATTGTTATACTTTTCACGTTAATTCCTGATTATTACATTCATAGAGATTTATAAACTATTTATCACATACCGATTGATCGAAATTTAAAATCATACCACTGCGAATATGCAACTGTCCATCTACTGGGGATTCAAGTTATTCTCCAGTTTTTCCTTGATTTTCTTTAATTATTTCTACATTATTCAAGTTTAATTGATTTTTAGTCGATTCACTGTATATTTTTCTGTACATGATTCTTTTCTGCAACTTTTTAACGTATTTTACCTATTCCATATGAATTAATAAAGTCTAATATTTCCTTAACCGTCCATCTACTGGTCGTGTTACCCTATCTCGTTCACTTGCTGAAAATATTCTCAAAAAAATAAAAGACGAAATGTTATTGAAGAGAAGAAACTGAATAATTTGATTTTTTCACTCATTTTTCTCAGAATAACTGGGAAACTAAGCGAGATAGAGTGATTTTGCCCGAATTCACTTTTACAGCTCTTGAAATTCTCTTCAAAGAAAGATCAGTCAAAAATCGCCTTATCTCCGTTACTTTCCGATATATCCTAAAACAAGTGGATAATAGCATTGCTTTCCAACTGATATAGCTTTTTCTGCTGATACCTTAGCAATATGCTTCCTAATGGAAGTGATACAACTTTTTTCAAACCATCATCAAAAATATCAAATTGTGAAGAAATTCATTAAAACGCCAATAACTTGAGAACTAATTATGCAAATAAGCTCAAAATTCGCAGGCATCTAACTGATACAACTCTCGAGATAATATAGGGGAGAGTGGGGCAATATGGACCCTCATAGCAACATAATTAAGGAATTTTTTTTGGATTGAAGGATTCGACGAAAAAATCTGAAAAAAATTTGAAAAAATCCTCCAACATATCTATATTGTTTGTAATTTTTTTCAGATTTTTTTAAGCAACCGCTGCTTTTTAAAAAAATCTCGAGTTATCTCATCTTCTAGGTCCATTATGCCCCACTCTCCCCTATGAGTACAAATAACATTAGTTGAATAGTTAAAATCTGATTTTCGAAAAATGGACATATCTCGAAAAGTACCGATCGGATTCTCTTCAAATAAAGCTTAAAAAATAGAGTTCGTCGAGAGGAAGTTTTCCACAAAATATGAAATTTTTCTATAAAACCATTTTGCTGTAATTGAGACTTTTATGCACACACAGCCACACACACACAGACATGCGCTGGAAATATCATTTTCCCCCTATTTAGATCATTTTGAGTATCTTCTTTAAAATAAATTACAAAAAAACCTGCAAACTATCAATTGAATTCTTTTTTTCCCTCAAAACTGAATAAATTTCACAAATTCTCAAAATTCTAAAAAATTCTCACAATAATCCAATAAAATTGATTATATTATATCATATTCTGCCTCTAATTTCTCAAATTTCCCGGTAGCCAGAAAAAAATAGACTATGAAACTTCAACTTCACCTGAAAACCAAAAGAAAAACAAGTGAAAAAAAATAATAATTCTCTCAAAGAAAAAATTTTTTAAAAATTATTCTCTCACTTTTCGCAAATTTATTACAATTCACTAACAATTCATTGGATAACTGATGTTTCGTAAACAATCATAAATTAGTCGTCACCGAGTAAACAGCTTCAGAAGCTCTCTGTTTACATGGTTATGTCACGATAATCCTCGTAATTCCCTCGAAACCCATGAAAATCCACAAGAAAAAACATTAAACAGCAAAGAAATCCCAAATTCAATTAATTCAAATAATTAATCATCCATTTTAATTGACAAATGAAAATCTCGAATTTCTCCTGGAATTTGAGACGTCAAAGTCTCTTCTTTCTCTTCTAAAATGAAAAAAAATATGCAATTATTGACGATAATCGATTGGGCAAAGGTAACTTGAAAATTAAAAGAAAAACAATATTTAATGACAATATTTTCCATTTTTTTTTTGTATTGTTGATGTACTTACGTTCAAATCTGTGTATGTATGTATATATATATTATTAAATATATATATGTCTGCAGATGACCCAAAGCAGCTCTCAAATACTAGGGAACAAACTTTTGTGAATTATTATCTCCATTTATTTAATTTAATTCAATTTATTACTGAGGAAAGAAAAGAATTGTTGATTTATCAATTATTTCCTTTTTTTCGTTTCTTTTTTTCAAGATGAAAATAATAATAAAAAAATTCACTATTTGTACACAACTAGGACACTGGGGGGATGTGTGTGTTTATCACTTGATTATCACCATTATTCCACTGTCATTGGTAGAATGAGGGAGGGGGGAGGGGGAAGACAGCGTGGGCGGACGATCATTGCGTGTGTGTGGGGGGAAAATACAATTTATTTTGAATTCATTGGAATTATTAAAATGTAACGTAATTCTGTTTTCTATTGTAGTAAATCAATAGTGGAATAGTGGATGTTTATGACTGATTTTTTTGGGGGAATTTTGGTGATGATAGAAGGTGGGTGGGGGGTTGGTAAGGTCGTGCGTTTCTCTTGTGGCAGTGGCTGATTTATCGGCGGGAAAATTGAATATTCTTGGAGATGGTGGAGGGGAAGGGGGGGGGGGGAAGGAGTGATCTAGAATTTAAAAAAAAAAATTTTCAATGATATAGGGGAGAGTGGGGCAAAATGGACACTATAATGAAATGGTTAGAGATTGATTTTTTTTGGAATAGTTATAGTCCAAAAACTGTTTCACAAAATTGTTTCACAGAAATGTCTATAAATACCTTAAAAATCGATATTTTTGAATTTAAAATCCTATAAATCGATGGCAAATGATCTCACCTTTCACCTCCCGTCGAAATTTTTGCGCTACGACAAATAGAACCAACGATATTCTCAAAAAACTGAAAATTTTCAAAAAAACAAGGCTTTTACCCCTCTAAAAACCTCAAAGAAGTCGAAATCACCAAAAACTCCAAAAAATTAATTTCGGCACTTGTTTCCCATCTAAAATTTCCTCAGCTTTCCAATGAAATCATCAAAAACAATCTACCGCCAATATTTCCCTTAATTTCAAGAGTTTTCCATAATATTTGCCAAAAAATTTAGATGTGTCCATTTTACCCCTGATGTCCATTTTGCCCCACCTTCCCCTATTGAAAGTATCGGGTTTTGATAATATACTGTGAAATTTTTGGTTGTGATATTGGGGATATTTCAGGTTTTGCCAAACTGAAAACTTTCGACTCATTTAAAGAATTTCATTTGAACTCATTTATTTGAAAAGTGGTTTTTTCTTTATGGTATTGTAGAAAAGAGGAAAAAACTATTTGTCTGAATTAGAATCAAAATTTTTACATTTAAAGACTGGATGGAAAAAATGTCTACTAAAAATGGATCGAAGCGGAATTGCCCTATCTCCTTTACTTTTCGAGATATTCTTGAATATGGGAATCTCCGAGGGGGTAATCACTCCTAAAATCTGTGTATACTAAACATGTATGCATTAGCTCCAATGGGTTCATTGGTCTCGAGTTTTTTTAAATTAAAAATTGAATTAAATTGAAGAATTGTCCTGAATAACCGAATATTTTTTTTCAGATTATCAATTGGGTCAATAAAAATGGATGAAAAACATGGATGCAGTATAACAGACGACGAGGAGGACACAGAAAATATGATAATTAACGAAGTAGATGGATTACCAAATATGCACCCGAATTTTCAACAGCTTGATCTTGATTTGAACGACGAGAGAGATCGAAGTGATAAAAATCCTAGAACACTAGATGAATTGATACACGACGAGGATTTACCAACGTCAGTTATCGTTACAAATGTAGATCCTCGTGTATTCAAATGTGACGAACTTAAGGTAAATGATATGATAGGAAAATGGTAATACAGGAAAAAATTGGAGAGGGCTTACTCCTAAAATCTGTGTAGACTAAACTTCAAATTGCAAAAATTCAAAGATTCTCGAATTCTTCGCAGACTCCATGAAGATTCATGAAATTTCACGAAATCTGGGAAAATTGAACGGTTTTCTGATGATTTCATTGATTTCTATGAGAATTCAAGAGATTTCAGGAGATACCAAGAGATTCCAAGATTTCATGGCAATAACAAAGATTTATAAAAAATCAGATAATAAAAATTTGATTAAAATAATGTTCAACAAAATTCTCTTTATATCCACTAATACATCCGAGGTTTATTCTTCCGTATCGCCATGTAAGTATCTCAAAATTTTCTATGACTTTTCTCAAATTCTCAAATCGATTTTTCATACATAGTCACTATTCATTTCACATGAAATTTCAAAGACTCCACAAATTTCGAAGATTTCATGAAATTTCCATGGGATTTCTCTAGTTTCTTCGTGATTTTAAAACTTATTCCCAGATTTTATAAGATTTCAAAAATTCAAAACTTTCAAGAATCCCTTAAAGAATTCTAAAATTTCCATAAAATTTCTCAAAATCCCTCGAAAATGAAAATTCTCCCAATCAAAATCACTGTAATCATAACAATAACAATAGCATTAGTGGCCTCAATGAGCAGGTGAAATCAACGAGAAACGTTGTCACGGAGACAATAAACAATGTAATAATAGTCATTCTCTAATTAACCTTTTTTCTCGATTAATATCAGAAAAATTATTTTAAAAAAATGCACAATTAATCTATTCATCAAAATACCTTTTTACTAAATAAAAATAATAATAATAATAATAATAATAATTTTTGTTGAAAATGGCAATACCAGTGTTGCAGAGTAGAATTTTTTATGGATTAAAAACAGACGTTATTGGTAATGCTCATTACATTACAGACAATGACACATTGTATCCAGTTGGTAATGCACTGGCTGTTCATAATTTCAATGAAAAACATCAGAGACTGCTTCGTTTACCTGACAAATATCAGATTAATATTATTGCAGTAACTCCAAACAAGTAATATCAATTAATTCATTATTTGGAAATTAATAATTTAGCAGTGAAGAAGTAAAAAGAATGGATGTTTTTTATTTTTTTTGGTGGATATTTCGGAAATTAATGGAGATACGCCCTTTTTGGATTGAGGTTTTTTTTTGTAGACAATTTTTGAGAGTTACGAAAGAGGATTTCAGGGGAAGAAGGGCTATCTCTCTTAGTTTGCGAGATATTTTCAAAAAAAGATGATGAAAAAATAGTATATTTTGGATCTAAGTCGCAAAGAAGTGAACTGCGAAAAAATAGTACATCACCTAACAAGTGCGGTAAAGTACTTTTTCTGACAAGTTCGAGGTTGCAAAAGTCGAGTTTTCTAATCACACGAGTCTGAAAATCTTTACCGCACGTGTAAGGTAATGTTTTTTTACGCACAACGTGCGGAAAATGTACAAAAATACAGAATATTGCTGGACTAGCTAAAGAAAAATCTTCGGAAATATTCGGCTCCTATGCTATAACATGTGAATCTCAGCTTTGGATCGACTTTAGAAGATCCCTCTTTGGCTAGACTGACAGTATAGTACATTACCGCACGTGTAGGGTACCGTTTTTTAAGCATAACGTGTGTAAAGTAGCCACTGGCAGAAAGTGGCTACTTTTCACACAGCGTGCGGAAAATTCTATTTTTCCTTCTCTCTTGCTTTTTTTGGAGAATATCTCGAAAGGTAAGGGAAATGAAATTTATCCTGCCCGAATCCTTCTTCGCAGCTCTTAAAATACTCTACAAAGAAGCGTCAGCTCAGAATTGACTTATCTCGCCTAGTTTCCAAGATACACCCAAAAATCGATTTCAATAAAATCAATTTTCAATCATTTCCACATCGTCCAAAATTAAACTCCAATTACAGCCCTTTTTTCTTCTCCGTTCCAGAAAATATGTGGCTCTCTGTGAAGTTGGCGATAAGCCAACAATATCAGTCTACGACATCTCTAGCTTACGACGGAAGAAAACTCTGGGAATCCCCTACGACTGTCCTGAAGTTAAATCATTCACATGCATCTCCTTCACATTCGACAGTAAATTTTTAGCAGCAGTGACAGATCATCCTGATCAAACGATGCTCTTCTACGCCTGGGAGAAGGGGAAAGTCGAGTCATCAATAAAAGTCCTGAATCTTCAAAATTCTGCGGCAATCGTCAAAGAAATCGTCTGCAATCCAGGAGATATTGGACTCGTGGCTTTGGCAGGTCCATTCACTTTCAAATTTTTGACCGTTTCCGAAACAGTCTGGCGACCCTTCGGCTTCTCCAAAGCTGATAACCTCGTAATTCTATCCATCACGTGGTTGAACAATGACAGACTACTTGCAGGAACCGTGGACGGACGGATTCTGTTCATGGAAAATGGTGAATTGAAGAACATCTTCAAAATGGCGACCGCTACTCTTTTAAATATGAAACTGCGAGAAGATTTCGTCATTCAACCGTCAACAGACACTCCCGGCAGTGAGATAAGGTCACTCATCTCATTTTCCAAGGGTTTTGCCTTTGGTTTTGGTCCGGGAAAGGTGATTTAATTAGAGAAAAATTGAATTCAAAAGAACCCATTTTTCCCTGCGAAAGGTTTTTCGGAAATATCTCAGAAACTAAGCGAGATAGAGAAATTTCATGCGGACCTTTTCTGCCCTTAAAATTTTCTACAAAAAAGCATTCGACTGAAATTGCGCTATCTCGCTTAGTTCCCGAGATATCGGCAAAAAATCGACTGGCCGATTTTTGATGACGAAAATCCTCAACTTCCGTTGATTTTCCCAGGTGATCGTCTTCGAGCGTGATGGAGCACACAAGTACATCAACAAGCACATATTCCTAATCCCAAAACAGATAACAAAGGATGAATCATCGAACCACCTCTACAACATCAACACCATCAATGTCAACCCAAGTGGTGATCATCTAATCATCACAACCGGTTGGTCCCAGCTGTTCACCGGCAAGCTCTGGACCAACCAAATGGCCTTAGAGATCATCCCCGAGGACCTCGACATCCTCGGCCAGGACCTGCACCACGGGCCAATCAACAGCCTCTCTATGTGCGCGTGGAAATCGATCTTCATGACGTCCGGAGAAAGCGACAGAAGCGTCCGCATATGGGACTACGAGTCAAAGAACCTGGTGATGCTGAAACAGTACCAAGAAGACATATTCTCCGTTGCACTTCATCCAATCGGTCTCTTCTGCCTCATCGGTTTCGGTGACAAGCTCCGATTTCTGACGATTACCCTCGACGATCTCTTAGTGATGCAGGAGTTCCCGATCCGTGCGTGTAGAATAGTCAAATTCAGCAATGGGGGACAGTTTTTGGCGGCGGTAAACGGGAACATCATCCAGATCTACACAACGATTGACTTCAGCAGCAAGTATCAGTTGAGAGGGCACATCGGGAAGATCAAGAGTATCGTCTGGTCCCAGCAGGATACGAAACTCATCTCCGTTGGTCTAGACGGTGCGATTTACACGTGGGACATGTCAACCGGTCTCCGGATCGGCGAGCTCATCCTCAAAAACGTCGCAATCAACGGAATTTGCCTGACGTCCGATTCTTCAACGATCTACTGCGTCATCGACAACGGACCCACGCGGATCTACGAGCTCCGGGAGAGTGCGATCAACCGGCAGTTCTCGGCACCGGCTAAACTCGTCTCGCTGCTGATAGGCAAGAACGATTCGATGATGTTCGCAGCTTGTCCAGGAGGGATAATCCTCTCGCTAAGGTTCCCACTGCAGGAACCGCTCGACTCACGAGACTTCCACATTCACTCAACGGAAATCACCAACATCTCTCTATCCTTCAACGAGCAGTGCCTGATCACCGCGGGAAACGACGGCAGCTTATGCTTCTGGAAGGTGATCTCAACGGAGACCTCCGACCAGGTCTTCACCAAGGAAATCCTCATCGGAAAATACGACCTCGACGATAAAATCAAGCTGATCAATGAGTTGACTATCAGAATCAAAGAATTGGAGACGGAAGCTGCTTACAAAATGCGGCAGGTTGAAGTGCACAACAACGACAAGCTGCGACAGGTTCATCAGGGTTATTGCGAGGCTATAGAAGAGCTGAAGTTGAAGATTGACAAGCTGCACGAGGACCGGACGAACGAACTCAACAACATCAACTTCGAGATCGGGAAGATGAAGGCGGATCACGATAAGATGATCAAGGAGATGGAGATCAGCTATGACAGCAAGCTGATCGCTGAGTACGACAAGTATTCAGCGTTTGAGGAAAAGAACAATCAGATGCGGGAAGACTATGAGCGGAAGCTGGAGGAGCTGCAGAAGGTCCGGGTAGAGGAGCTAGCGGATTCCGTTGAGAAGTACGAAGCGATGCTTCACGAAAAAATGGTACAGCTCCAAGAGTTCCACGAGGAGTTCTCGCACGAGGTTCAGCTGCACGAGAGGATCAAAGAGCAGATCGAGGAAGATGCTGATCGTGAGATTGTTGAAGTGCGGTCGGGTTATGAAGCGCTGCTGTTCGAGGAGCGACAGGCCAATCTGAAGCTGAAGGGCGAGGCTGGAGTTCTTAGGAACAAGTATGCGGCGAATCAGAAGGAGATCGAGGACCTGAAGAGACAGGTCAACGGACTCCAGGGGGAGCAGCAGCAGTATCAGAGGACAATTGAAGCGTTGGAGAAGGATGTCATGGACTTGAAGGGGGAGATCAGCGAGAGGGATGCAGCGATTCAGGACAAAGAGCGGAGCATCTATGACCTGAAGAGGAGCAACCAGGAACTGGAGAAGTATAAGTTTGTACTCAACTACAAGATCGTTGAGTTGAAGAGCCATATCGAGCCGAAGGACGATGAGATCAAGAGGCTGAAGGAAAAGGTGGAGAAGATGGAGGCGGAGCTGTTGATGATGAAGAAGGTCAACAAGGCGCTAGAGCTGGAGATGAGTGATGCTAATGATAAGCTGGTGGGGGTGAAGAGGGAGGCGCACGCGGAAATTATGAAGAATCGGGGCCAGCTGCTGCTGTTCAAGAAGGTGCAGAAGGATTTGGCGGAAGCTGCGGGGAAGATTCAGGATCCACATGGGTTGAAGGTCGCTGTTAAAAACCTTTACAATCGGTATGTTGATGATGCAGAGGTGGGGAGGAGCCGCGGAGCGGAGGGGGAGGTGCAGTGCGAGTTCATCCGGCAGAGGGAGCATCTTGAGAGGACTATTGAATCGCTGAAGAAGGGGGAGAAGAAAAAAGAGTAATTTTAAAGTGGTTATATTTATTGTTTTAATGCGGAAATAAATTAATTGTTTTTTTTTCATTAGTTTTTTGAGAATATCGAGGAAAGTGGGGGAGATAGGGTGATTTTGAAGGAAGCATTTTTTGTAGCTCTTGAAATTCTCTAAAAAAGGGGATACGAGTGCAGTCGCGCTATCTCGCTTACTTTCCGGGATATTGACGTATTAATGGAAATGGAATAAACGTGCACATGGCGCAAGACGCTACCATGTCTCTTCATAGTTTAAATTCAGTAGTGAGGAGGTAAAGCGAGGATATCTCAGAAACTAAGCGAGATAGGGCGATTTTAACCGTATGCCTTTTTGTAGAGAATTTCAAGAGCTACAAGAGGAATCAGGATGAATGTGCCCTATCTTGCTTAGTTTCCGAGATATTCTCGAAAAATCACAAAAAAAATTGATTTCTCATGTTTTACCTTTTTGCTACTAATTTTTTCTTGTTCAATCAATTATAATGTTGTTTATTAGATGCACAATGTTGTTTATTACAATGAGGAGTTGAAATGACTGAAATAAATTTGTTGTTCATTTTTTTCTCGAGAATTTCTATTAAATATCAAAGCAAAAAAAATCTTTTTTCTTTGTGCAAAACATTTATTTAATTTATTAAGATTTAAAAAAAAACCGTCTGAGCAAAAGAAAACTCTTAAATAATAACGAAATATGGGAAAAAAGAGAGAAAAATAACAGATACCCTTGGAAGAATTGTAAAATTAATAAATTAATAAATTAAATTAAAGTAAAAATGGAATAATTGCTTTTCGATTTTTTGGATAATTTGGAAATTCTTTTTTGTATGCACGATGCTTTCCGAGTGCCCAAATCGTCATTTGATAAGCACCAGCAAATGCAAATAGACCAGCTGAAAAAAAAAAGAAAAGAATTAGAGATTAATTAAGGATTCAGTAAAATTCAAGGAAATTAGAAATTCAAATTGGTAGTGAAGAGATGAAACGAGATCATTCAGACATTATCGAAATGTTAAAATGAGTGTTATATATAGATATATATATTTTTTCATACACCTTCAAAAAATTTTCTTATCAATTTAGTCGTAAAAACGTGAAATTTGATTTCTTTTCATCTTTTTTTTTACGAAAATTCCTGAAAATAATGGACATACATCTTTTCTGCCCTAATCTATTGTTGTAGAGGATTCCAAGAGCCAAAAAATAGATCAGGACAGAACGGGCGTATTTCCATTCCTTTCCGAGAGAAAAAAAATTGACTCGTCCTATTTCATATTTTTTTAAACTAAATTTCCCAATTTTCGTATTGAGAAAAAATCATTAAAAAGAGGGAAATAAATTATCTCGATTGTAAAGAAAATATGTAATTGAAGAAAAAAATATTCCGTTTCCTATTTTTCCAACTGAATTTCACGATTTCCCTCTTTTTCCTATAAAAAAAAAAATATTCACGAAAAAACGGAAAGAAAATTATCTGAATTTGTACAATTAAGAAAAAAATGAAATTCCCCTATAATTTGTTTTAATTCAAAAAATGAACTTTGCTCAACCTTTTCACTAATTAAAAATAATTTACCTGGCAAACATTTAGTCATCATTGTGAATCCAATCCAACTTCCAACTTCATAAGTGTAATTTGGACATGAGACATAATTGAATAATCCAGTGAGTGGATTACTCGTTGGTACGGGTATTTTACGTACAGTTGTACCCGATGGCCTCAAATTTCTTAGTGCAATGTGAATACTTAGATTACCTAACTCGCAGATAACGAAAATTGCTAGACCAATTGTTGTACATAAACTACATGGCGGAGTGTACTTTGGATGATTTACATGATATGCTACGTACATTGTAAATAACCAATAGTACGAGCAATTTTTGAATAAATTACGTATTGGCATTGTGGAATGACTGAAACGATGAACGAAAAGTGTTTCGAGAAGTCGTTTCGCGTAATGAATGGTCCAACAGGCTGCTGCATAACTGGAACATTAAATAATTCATTAAAAAATTGAAAGTTATTTGATTTTTATTCACTAAGTGATTTGCAATCTGAGAGAGATAAAATTTAATTTTTTATTTTTTTTCATGTAAATTTTTAGTAATTTTTTTCTTTGAAAATTTTTTTTTTTAATATTTTGGAAATTAAGAGAGATAGAGCGATTTCTCCCCGATCTTTTCCTGTAAATATGCCCTATCACACTAATTTTTCGAAATATTCGGAAAAAAACGAATAATAAAATTCAGTAGTAAAAAAGTTGCTTTTTGATCCACTCAATTTTGAAAAATATCTCGGAGACTAAGAGAGATAAAGCGATTTTACTTGAGTCTTTTTCTGTAAAACATTTTGAAAGATGCGGAAAATTCTGGCGAAATGCCTTATCTCGCTCAGTTTCCGAGATATTCTCGAAAAATTAATGACAAAAGCAGGCTTATTCTGAGGATGTAATCACTCCTAGAATCCGTGTACTTTAAACTTCAAATTGCAAAAATTTAGAGATGCTCGAATTATCCCCAGACTTCATGGAGATTCATGAAATTTCGCGAAATCTGGGAAAATGGAACGGATTTCTGATGATTTCATAGATTTCTATGAAAATTCAAGAGATTTCAGGAAATGCCAAGAGTTTTCAAGATTTCATGGCAATAACAAAGATTTATAAAAAATCAGATGATAAAAATTTAATTTAAATAATGTTCAACAAAATTCTCTTTATATTCACTAATATCTCCGAGGTTTATTCTTCAGTATCGCCATGCAAATATCTCAAAATTTTCTATGACTTTTCTCAAATTCTCAATTCGATTTTTCATACATTGTCACTATTTATTTTCCATGAAATTCCAAAGACTCCAGAAATTTCGAGCACTTCATGAAATTTCCATGGGATTTCTTAAGTTTGCACGTGATTTCAAAACTTATTTCCCGATTTTAGAAGATTTCAGAAATTCAGAAATTTCAAGAATCTTTTAAAGTATCCGAAAATCTTCCTAAGATTTCTGATTTTAATGTATAGACTAGATTTCACAAGTCATTACCCTCTCAATTTATCCTATTTTACCCCTTCACTACTGTATCAAAAGCACTATCTCTCCAGAAGAGTGACCATGATGGCCGATGAGATATCCAATAATAATAATTTAAACAATGATCGGAGAAAAAACTTCAATAATACTATCTCTCCAGATTTAAATATTTTAGTTGAAGAAAAAATTAATAAACTAACTGAACAACAGGCTCCATTTTGTCATCAACGTAATCATAAAAGAGCCATGGCCTTGTGTACAGCCACAGATAAACAAAAAGTGGTCCAGCATATTCAGTTAAGAACACTGTTTTCCATCCAATTTGCGGTCCTAGATCTTTGTAGTACAATTTTTCTCCATTCTTCAAATTCAATGATTTAATTGTCTCATTGTCTGACAATGACTTGCCTTTTGGATCGGCACGAAGACTCTGTCGTTCAACGTAAGGTGCTTTTTTCTGTTTTTTCAAGTCTTTCTTAATTTCACCAATTGTTGTACTTTCAGTTACCTGTAAGAAGAAAAAAAAGAATTTTAGTGAAATGAACGAACAATCAATTGATTTTTCCTTATTTTTCGGGAAACAATGGTGATAGAACGATTTTTTTGCTCTTAGATTCTTTTGCTGAACAGTTTGAGAGCAACAGAAAATGGTAAAATCGCTCTATCTCGTTTAGTTTCCGAGATAATTGTGAAACAAGTGGATAATAGTATTGCTTTCCAACTGATACAGCTTTTCCTGCTAATACTTTAGCAATATGCTTTCAAATGGAAGTGATACAACTTTTTTCAAACCATCATCAAAATATCAAATTTTGAAGAAATTCATTGAAATGCCAATGACTCGAGAACTAATCATGCAAATGAGCTCAAAATTCACAGGCATTTAACTGATACAACTCTCGAGATAATATATGAGTATAAATAACATCAGTTCAATAGTTTCCAGAAATTCCATTGAAAACTGATTTTCGAAAAATGGACATATCTCAAAAAGTACCGATCGCATTTTCTTCAAATAAAGCTTAAAAAATAGAGTTCGTCGAGAGGAAGTTTCCCACAAAATATGAAATTTTTCTGTAAAACCGTTTTGCTGTAATTGAGGATTTTATGCACACACAGACATGTGCTAAAAATATCATTTTCGCTCTATTTAGATAATTTCAAGTATCTTGTATTAAAAAAATTACAATCGAAAATTCTGATGATTACATAGCTTCTATTCGGAAGCAAAAAAAAATGAATCCAAAAAGAGTTGTTTCGGCATTATTATCTCAATTTTTCGTTTTCTGAAAATATCTCGGAAACTAAGCAAGATAAGGCGATTTTGCATGAATCCTTTTTTGGATTTTGGAAAAAGTCCCTACAAAAAAAAAAAAAGGAGTCATTTCTTTAAAAAATTGTAATAATGAAATTTCGCACATATCTGACAATTAATTGGATTTTTTTTTTAATCAATAAATTAGTTTATTCTCATTTATTGATAAAAAAAAATATTTATTAGGGGAGAGTGGGGCAAAATGGACCTACGTGATCAGAAGACTCGAGATTTTTTTAAAAAGTAGCAGTTGCTCCAAAAAATCTGAAAAAATTTACAAACAATATGTATATGTTGGAGGATTTTCTCAAATTTTTTCGAATTTTTTCGTCGAATCTTCATTCCAAAAAAAATTCCCCAATCATACTACTATGAGGGTCCATTTTGCACCACTCTCCCCTATATTCTATTCATATCAATATTCATTATATTATATTCATCTATTCATATTAATTTTTTTTACTCATAACAAAAATATTCAAAGAATTTGCACTTGCAGTTCTTCAATTTTTCTGCAAGTACATATTTTTTTTTTTTAATAATTCATTTGTTGAAAGAAGAAAAAAATTAGAAATCCTCATCAATCAATAATTCAATTTTTTTTGCATCAAAATCAATTTCAAACAAAACTTCGAAAATGAAAACTTCATTTTTCTTCGTAAAATTCATTGATTTGAATTTTTTTGCAGAAAAAATAAAATTAACATTTTTGTTTACTCACCTTGACTGTTCCAATGGGCTTTGAACTTTTAACCGCAACAACTTCGATCTGAAATAACATTAATTATATTATTAACTTAAAAAAAAATAATAAATAATATGAAAAAATTATTGGAACAAGTGCCTAAACACGAAATTTAACTCACCTCCATATTTAATATTTTTCCAGGAAAAACTTCAATATGAACTTTATCTACCGAATATCATGGAACGTCTGAAGTCCAAATAATCAACCGTTTATTCACGTATTGGGACTTCCGGTTTCGTCGTTTGGTGTCGCTACAGTTCTGCAAAAATGACGTCACAAAAAATATGAATTAAGCTTTTTTTTTTTGTTGAAAATTCGAATTAAATTCGCACTTAGCCACTTTTTCAAGTAAGAAATTTTTTTTTTAATTTCAATTTATTTAAAATATTTAATTTAAAATAAAGGAAATTTCTATATATATTTTTTTTTTAATGAAAGAATTGAAGATCTCCTTTGGATTGGAAGAATTTCTATTCAAATTAATGAATTCCGTAGAATCATAATGAGCATTCAAATGCAATGACCTTTGGCGCCTCTAGTCATTGGATAATATTATCACCTTAGAATTAAAGGGGCGTAAGTGGTATGTCTAAGCATAGCACTTAAGCCCTTTTGTTCATTAAATTCATTTTTTCTCCGATTTTTTTAACGTGAAAGAAAAAAAAATTACATTTCTTTGTTATTTTTTTTTTCAATCTCATTGAAAAAAAGGGAAAATGCTATTTTCTCTTATTCCTTAGAAACAAAGGGACGTAAGTGCTATGCATAACAATAGCACTTACGCCCTTTTGTTTATTAAATTAATTTTTTTACGTTAAAAAAAAGATACGTTTTTATTTCAATTCCATTGAAAAACAGGAAAAGTATTTTTTTTTTTTAATTACTTAGAAATAAAAAGGCATAAGTTTTGTGTATAAGCAATAACACTTACGCCCTTTTGTTTATTAAATTCACTTATTTCACGTGAAAAAAAAGAAATACGTTTTTTTTTTCGATTTCATTGAAAAAAAAGGAAAATGTTATTTTTTCTTATTCTTTGGGAACAGAGGGGCGTAAGTGCTATGTATAGGCATGGGACTTACACCCTTTTGTTCATTGAGTTCACTTTTTTCCTCTTTTCTTAAATAAATAAAAAAAAAAAACATTTTTTTTTCAATTTCATTGAAAAAAAAGGGAAAATGTTTTTTTTTCTTATTCCTCAGAAACAAAGGGGGGTAAGTGTTACGCATAAACATAGTACTTACGTCTTTTTGTTTATGATATTCATTTTTCCCGCTTTTTCTACGTAAAAAAAACACCTTTTTTTGAATTTCATTGAAAAAAGTGAAAATGTTATTTTTTTTCTTAGATTGGAGAAATTGAGGAATTTTTCTTTTATTTTGAGAATTTCTCTTCAAAGTAATGAATTCCATAAACTCGTAATGAGTATTCAAATGCAATGACCTTTGGCGCCTCTGATCATTGGATAATGCTGTCACCTTAAAATCAAAGGGGCCTAAGTGCTATGGACAAAGCGATAGCACTTACACCCTTTTGCTTATGAGGCGACGATGTATAAATTTTCGTTAATGATTTTCATATTTTTTTTTTCAGGTGTGGGGATATCATAATCATAGTACGATTATACAGTACAGCAGGAATGATAATCAAGGTGAGCGAGTTTCGAATCGAAAAAAAAAGTGATAATTGATTAGCGAAGAGATAAAAACAGGATAATTCGATTTTTTGTGGTTTTTGGAGAATATCTTGGAAACTAAGTGAGATAGAGTGGTTTTGAATGAATAGTTTTTTTTAGATCTTGGAATTTCTTACAAAAAAGGATTCTTGAGAAATCGCTCTATCTCGCTTAGTTTCCAAGATATCGTCAAAAATAATCGACTCGTCCCATTATACCATTTCACTACTGATTTTTCTTTTTTTTTCATTTCAACAAGAAATAATTTTTTTTTTTTACGTCAAGGCCTTCACAGAAAAATTTAAGAAAAATGGACAACAATATAGACATATTCAAGAGTCTTCACAATTTTTTTCAGATTTTTATGTGAAAGCCTTCATTCCGAAAAACATTATTCGAGGAAATTATTAAAAATACAAAATTCATAATTTCATAAATTCAAAAGTTTTGAATATCCATTGTCGCCAAAAATGTCGAAAATTGCTGATTTAGCTGTTCATAAATCGCTTCTAGTACATATTTCACATTCAGCATGGTTCCCCCACCAATCCAGAAAAGTGAAGAACACTCCAATTACGAAGTGAAGCGATAGAAGACTGAATAACAATCGAATTCCACATTTCCATAAACAGATGGAGGAATTTTGCTCGAATCCTTTTTTGTAGCTCTTGAAATTTTCTTTAAAATCGTTCCAGGACAAAAAGGGCGTATCTCTATTAGTTTCCGAGTTATCTTTAAAAAAACCAAATAGATGCAGTGAAGAGATAAAAATTCAAGAATTCGAAAAAACCCATTTGTTCATCTATTTTTTGAGAATAACTCGGAAACTAAGCGAGATAAGGCAATTTCACATGAACCCCTTTTTCTAGCTCCCAAAATTCTCTACAAGATCGTTCCAGAGCAAAAAAGGCGTATCTCCATTAGTTTCCAAGATAATATTAAAATAAGAAAAAAGGAAATCTCGATATGATATTTCACAAACGTTTTTTCTAAATTTTTGTTTATTTTTTTTTTCATGTCAGAATGAAGTTTCTCATCGTTCAACTTCCCCCCCCCCCCCCCCCTCCTCCTCTATCGTACATTCTGCGCACGTTCAACAAAACATTAACACTAGTAAACACCAGTTCGACCTTGAAATTCACCGCTCCAGTAACGAAATTACGACAAACGTGAGTTCAAAAAAATCTGAGGAAAAAATTAACTCCGGGGAATCCCCAAATAAATTGAGATTAAAAGACGTTTCATTCCAAATAACAAACACATTCCCAGAGATGAATTCAGATATTTTTCGGCTTAATCGACTCAATGACGTCACATTCTCTTTTACAGCAGGTTTTCGATGTAGCGGGAGCAGATGTCCAACATTCCAATCTGTTGATGCTCTCGGCATTCGAGAAAGCCGCCATTGTGTTGCGCGAGAAACTTGAAGAAGAAAATTGTTTCCTATTTTATTGTTGGAAACAGGATTTATTAAGGAGGTTGGTTACCACTTGTGCGGGGTGCGCGGGCAGAGGAGAATGCCTATGCTTTAGCATAGACATCCCGAGCTAATACCAATTCCTGAACACGAAAATAGACAACATTTTTCTGACCTCTAATCAGTTAATTACTCGCTGAAAATCATCATAATAATTTTTTTATTCCCTTTTATAATTTTTGAAAATAAATAATCACCTCAAATGTTGTCAATGTCATAAAAAATGAAAGAAAATTGATTGCTAGATGGGCTCGGGAACTTTGACAACGCTGCAGTTGAAATATATTTCAAACTGTATCCACACATACATACCGAGCTCTCACAGACATAACGCTACGTCACGCGGCGATGCCATGTTAGTTACTCGACACGTGAATTTTGATCGAGGAATTGTATAAAACCATAAATTGCAATTGTAAAAGGTCTGTAAGGCCCCGAAAAAATGGTCAATTATTATTCCTAATTGTTCAAGGAAGGTACTGATCAGTTTTCCAATCAAATCTCAATTGTCATTCACGAGATTTTCAATTTTTTGTCTCCGAATTATCGGTATGGCTCAGTATGCCCATAAGAGGCTGTGTATAACCGGGGATTTTCATTAATTTATTACGTCCAAACTAGGTTCAAGAACGAATTAAAAATTTAACACGAGTCGTATGGGATATTCAACAATAACATTGAAAATTTTCAGAATTTTTTCATTTGAACGCATTTAGTGACCAACCTCCTTAAGTGAAACGTAAGAAATACGATTTTTCTTGATTGTTGCCTTCAATTTTGATTCGAATTTCCCGCGGCGCCGTATTTTTATGTACCGATCGCGCCGCTCGACCAATCGCCGTTGAGACCTTCAATGTCTCAACATTTTCCCTGAAAAATCCAAATGTAGCACGAAAATTGAATTTAATCCTCATAGAAAAAAAATCCTCGATTAATCTTCATTTTCTTATTAATCATTTTGAATTTCCCGGGCTCCGGTGCCATTCGGCCCTCGCTCAAATCCCGAATCTCCTCAACTCCAAAAATTCCGTAGAGAATTTGAGAAAAAACATAAACCCCCCGAAGATTTCCAAAAAATAACAAAAAATTTAAAAAAAAATCCCAATCAATTCTCATTTTATTATTTCTCATTTGAAATTTGCCACGCTTCGCCAACACTTGGCTCTTCCGAACCCGCAATTCCCACAACTCCAAAAATTCCGCAAAAACCTTCCAAAAAAGTAAAAATCCCCCAAAATCATTGAGAACTCAAATTCCCCCTAAGAAAAAAAAAATTTCAAAAAATCCTACCAAAAACAATTTGAAAAAAATGAATCCCCAACAATAGCGACCGTAACCAACAATCTCACTTGCGTACATGGCAGAAGAGTTGCCCCAAAAAATCAAAAGAAAATTAATTAGAGTCATTGAATTTCTTTGAACAAATAACACAAATTAGAAAATAATCCCCTAAAATTGAGGTGCAATTTCTTATTTCTAATTTCAAATTTCCCGCGCTCCACCACCACTCGGCTTTCGCCCGAACCCCCAATTCCCTTAACTCCAAAATTTCCGGAGAAAATCATTAAAAAAATCCTCAAATCTTCAACAAATCCTCAAGAAAACAAAAAACAAATATCTAAAAAATTCTACCAGGAGTAATTCAAAAATTAAATCCCCAACAATAACCACCGTAGCCAACAATTTCTCTTGCATACGTGGCAGAAGATTGTCTCCAAAAATCAGAATGAAAAAAAATTACATTTTTTCAAATAAATGGAACAAATTAAGAAATAATTTGTTTAAAAAAACTTAATTCCATCATTTCTAATTTCAAATTTCCCGCGTTCCACCTCCACTTGGCTTTCGGCCGAACCCGCAATTCCAAAAATCCCCCCAAAAAAAATAAAAATAATAATAAATTCCCAACAATAACCACTGTAGCCAACAATCTTCCTTGCGTACGTGGCAAAAGAATTGTTTCCGGAAATAGAAAAAAAAATTAATTGAATTAATTAAATTTCTCCGAATAAATAGAAGAAATTAGAAAAAAATCCTTTAAAATACTTCAATTTCATTCATTTTAATTTCAAATTTCCCGCGCTCCGCCACCACTTGGCTTTCAGCCGAACCCGCAATTCCCATAACTCCAAAAATCCCATAAAAAAACCCTTTAAAAAATCTCGAAAAAACTCCCAACAATCATCCAAATCCCAAATTTCCCTCCAAAGAGCCAAAAATTCAAAAAATTCCCCCAAAAATAAATTTAAAAAAATAAATAAATCCCCAACAATAGCCACCGTAGCCAACAATCTATGTTGCGTACGTGGCAAAAGAATTGTCTCCGGAAAAGAAAAATTACTTTAATTAATCAAATTTCTCCAAAAAAATAAAAGAAATAAGAAAAAAATCCTTTAAAATACTTCAATTTCACTAATTTTAATTTCAAATTTCCCGCGCTCCGCCACCACTTGGCTTTCAGCCGAACCCGCAATTCCCATAACTCCAAAAATCCCATAAAAAAACCCTTAAAAAAATCTCGAAAAAAACTCCCAACAATCATCCAAATCCCAAATTTTCCTCCAAAGAGCCAAAAATTCAAAAAATCCCCCCAAAAATAAATTTAAAAAAAATAAATAAATCCCCAACAATAGCCACCGTAGCCAACAATCTGCCTTGCGTACGTGGCAGAAAACCCCATCAACCAATCACTCTTGCCGAATAAACCGAAATAGGCGTGACTTATTCACACACACATGTAATACAGTTAAACCTAAAAATGTCGAAATACGCACTAAAACAAATTCACTTCACAAGATTTTATTCCTGTGTGTTCCGGGAACGGCCATAACTCCACAGAGACTCACCGAAAACTCAATTCCCCCCATTCATTTTACAGTAACAGTGTATATATTCCGCAAAAAAAAGCCGTTTTCTTTTCTTTTTTTTTTTTAATATTATTTTTAATTGAAGGAAAAAAAAGGAGAAAAAAAACCGTTGCAAATTGTGTGTCTAGTAGAAATTCCAGTTAAAAAAAAAACGTATACGTGGAGAATTAAAACGTGAATTTTTTTATTATTTAAAATTCATTTGAATTTCGAGTTGAGTTGAAGAGAAAAAAAAAAAGAAGAAAATTCCGTGGAATAACGAAGTTATTTGCCTGAGTTTCAACAAAGTTCAGTTTTTTTTCACTCTAACACGTGAGTTATTTCCTAATTATTTATTAATATTAATCATTAATTGTACAATAATAATAATGATAATTTTTTATTTTTTAGATTTTTAAAAATTTAATTGTTGCAAAAAATTCACCGGTTTTTTTAGATTTACGAATTTTTCGGAGCAAATTTTTACTTGCCGGTGTTAAAATAATAATAATAATAATAATTCTTGATTTTCCGAGATTTTTTTAGGTGTAGTGGTGAATTCGGGTGGATTAGAGAATTTTTGGAGCAATTTTTAGATATTTTAGTGAATTTTTGGAGTGATTTTTAGGTATTTTAGAGAATTTTTTTGTGTTGAAATTTTTTTTTTGCTTTTTTTTTCTGCCTTTTTTTGGAATTCAATTCAGTTTTTCTTTTTCTTTTTTACTCTTTTTTTATCTCTTTTTGCAGATAGAGATGGACCTGCAGACTAGCCTGGTTTACGTTGGAGTTGTTGTTATATCGGCAGTTGTGATACTCCTTGTCTCGATGTTTGGTATCAAGGAGAAGTCGTACGAGGAGGCCATTGCTGAGCAGAGAAAGTTGCCGGATGATTTGTTACTTGGTGAGATTAATTATCTTTTGCATGTTCTCACGGATGAATTTGATTATCTGAGAAATTGGGGATAAAGAGGTTGTGTGGATTTTGGAATGGGGTAATCACTCCCAAAATCTGTGTACACTAAATTTCAAATTGCAAAAATTCCAAGATTCTCGAATTTTCGCAGAATTCATGAAGATTCATAAAATTTCACGAAATCTGGAAAAATTGAACGGTTTTCTGATGATTTCACCGATTTCTATGAGAATTCAAGAGATTTCAGGAAATACCAAGAGTTTTCAAGATTTCATGGCTATAACAAAGATTTATAAAAAATCAGATAGTAAAAATTTGATTGAAATAATGTTCAACAAAATTCTCTTTATATCCACTGATACCTCCGAGGTTTATTCTTCCGTATAGCCATGGAAATATCTCAAAATTTTCTATGACTTTTCTCAAATTCTCAAATCGATTCTTCATACATTGTCACTATTTATTTCACATGAAATTTCAAAGACTCCACAAATTTCGAAGATTTTATGAAATTTCCATGGGATTTCTCTAGTTCGTGATTTCGAAACTTATTTCCAGGTTTTATAAGATTTCACAGATTCAAAAATTTCAAGAATCTATTGAAGAATTCTGGAATTTTCGTAAAATTTCTGTTTTTAATGTACACTAGATTTCACAAGTGATTATCCTCTCGTGCAGATTGCCGTTGGAAGTGAAGAGGAAAATGTGGCTTACAACAAAAATAAGATTCCAGTAAAATCGTGCTATCTCGCTCAGTTTCCGAGATATTTGAAAGGAAAACTGATGACGAATTGTAAAATTTGATTTTTGTCGATTGCTTTTTGAGAATATCTCGGAAAGTAAGCGAGATAAGGTGATTTTATCTCAATCCATTTTTGTAGAGAATTTCATAAGCTACAAAACAAGATTCAGGCAAAACTGCCCTATCTCTCTTATTTTCCGAGATATTCTCAAAAAAAGATCCGGGAAAAAAGTAAAATTACATAAAATTCTTTTTTTTTCAATAGTTTTTCATAAATATATCGGAAAATGAGCGAGATAGGGTGAATTTTCCTCTACTCCAATTTTTGTACAAAGTTTCAAGACCTCTAAAATAAGCTCAGAGCAAAATCGCTTTATCTCGCTTATTTTCTAATATTTCCTTAAAAAAAAACTGAAAAAAATAGGAAATTAATCCTTTTTTTTTCACTGTTCCGCTCCAAAAATGAAAATTCCCAAATAAATCCAAAATTTCCAATAATTTTTTGACCTCAATCATTGTCATACTCTTCCAATAAATACATGTACTTTTTCAAATTTCAGGCAAAAAGGAAAAAGGCAAGGAGAAAAAGCACAAGAATAAAACTGGGAAAAAAGTGAAGGAAAAGAAAGAGGAGCGCGAGGAAAAAGAGGAAAAAGATGAAAAAGAACACGTGCAATTTGAGGAGGCACCGCAGATTCTTCCTCCCGATTTACCAGTCCAGGTAATTCATTAATTTTCCATTGTAATTACGCTTATTATTCTAACAAAAGACAAAAAAAAACGAAAAAAAAAACAGCTCTGGAAATAATTATATTACTTGCACTTTTTATTATTATATTTTAACGCTTGAAATATGGTATGTGACTTTGGGTATTAAATATCGCACATGTGGGTCATCCGAGATGACACATGTACATAGGTGCAAAGTATCTAATTACAATTATTCATTAAAATATTTTTTGCCTCTATTTTTCCACGAAAACCCCCAGAATTCTCGATTTTTTTTTCTAAAAAATCCAATTCTTCGGGAGAAAAGTCGAAATTTTTTTGAAAAAAGAGATTTTGAGGGGAAAGAAGTGGGAGGAGGTAAATGCGGATGGTCCCACTGGATAGCCAAGGAAAAATTGCCCTGAAAAACACTACAATCGAACTCCAATTGCTCCATTAATTCCCGAATTATCATCATTCATCTCCAAAAACTCATATTATCCCAAAAAATTGTTAACTCCAATTTCTCTCAAACTACAAAAGCAAAATGAATTTCTTTATGGTGATTCTTAAAGTAAATTTCCCTGTCTTTCCGATCCACGAATTCAGAAATTCCTATCCTCACGAGGTCACGAGATATTTACAATTAATCATTTAAATAAATTTCGTCCCTTTTTTTCTCTCACGAAAACAACCAAAATCCTCGATTTTTTGGAAAAAAAGGATTTTGGGGGGGAAGAAGTGGGAGGAGATAAATGCGGATGGTCCCATTGGATAGCCAGGGAGAAATTGCCCTGAAAAACACTATAATCGAACTGCAATTGCTTCATTAGTTTCCGAGCATCATTTATCTCCAAAAACTCACTTTATCCTAAAAAATTCTTAACTCCCCGATTTCTCTCGAACTACAAAAGCAAAATAAACTTGTTTATAGTGATTTTCAACGCAAATTTCCCTGTCTTTCCGATCCAAAAATTTAGAAACTTCCATCGTCACGAGGTCACGTTATATTCACCTTCGAAATCGAAAGAAATTTATCTCCTCATTCCACTCGATTTAATCCTCTTTTTTTTCTTCTTATTCATCATCATAAAATAAAAATCACAATAATAAATTGCAAATAAATTTCACATCAATGATTTTTTTTATCATTATTCGTATTAACACAGGTGAAGAGAGCCTCATTTTTCTCACGATTAACACCATTCACTTGTTATTAATCTATAGTTTCACTTTTTTTTGCTCAATTTTTTTCTTTATCATAAAGTCAATGAAAAAAAAATAATTCAGCAAAAAAAAAATTCATCAATGACTCCAATGAAAAAATTCAAGATAATAATTTCGGTAATTCAATCAAGCTTTATCATTTTAAAAATAATATTTACAATGTAAAAAAACAAAATTCCAAATGATTAATTATCGTAATTCGTGATTACATAAGTGATAAATGTACTAAAATAAATATTGGCCCGATTATTTGAGAAATTAAATTGGAATTTTATCAGCAAAAATTTTTTTTTTCATTCAAAAAAATGGAAAAAATAAATTTCGGAGTTCTAATAATTTTTTTTCTTTTTTTTTTTTTTTTCTTTTGGGATGTCTTTGCTTTCAGGAGGCATGCAAGGGAAATAAGAAGAAAAATAAACCTGATAAGGTTAAACCAATTCTTATTAATAAGGATGAATCTCCAATTATTTTGCCTGATTCAATAGCTTCACAATCAATTGTGCCTGAAGTCAATCATTTTGAATTAATACATCCTAAGGACGATCTTGAATTGATAAGAAGTCACAGCGTAAGTCTGCATGTTGGGTTTTTGCTTTTTTTAAACACATGCATTTTCATTTTTTTTACTTTTTTCCCATTTTTTTTCTCAATTTTTTTTTCAATTTTAAGAATATCTCGGAAATTTATGGAGATACGCCTTTTTTACACGAAGGAAGTTTTGTAGAGAATTTTAAGAGCTACAAAAAACGATTCAGATAAAATCACTCTATCTCGCTCAATTTCCGAGATATTCCAAAAAAACTAATGGAAAAACTGTAAAATTTCATTTTTTTTTGAAATAATTTTCTTAAGAATATCTTGGAAACTAAACGAGATAGGGTGATTTTGCACAAAACCTTTTTTGTAAAGAATTTTGAGAGTCACAAAAAATTTTTTCTTTTTTCAAAAATTGTCCTATCTCTCTTAGTTTCCAAGATATTCTCACAAAATTATAGAAAGGAAAATTGAATGAATTTTTTAAAAATTGAATTTTTGTGTTTTATCGAAAAAAAAATGGGAAAGAAAATGTTTTAACATATTTTGGTGAAGTCATGGGTTTTACTGGGAAAAAAGGGGGAGAGATTGAATGACGTGGATGATTTCATGAATGAAAGGAAATTGTCAGGGAAATATTAGCCTGAAAAACATACCCTCATGACCTCTTTATCTTCGTCAAGTTTTTCGAGATTCATGAAGAGGAAGTTGACGAGATAAAACTGTTGATATTGATTTTTGTTGTTGAGTTTCATTTGGGAAATGTGGAAATTGATGGAGATACGGGTGTTTTTGTCAGAGGCTTTTTGTGGAGAGTACACAATCAGTTCAATGATTGATGTTAAGTTTTGAATGGATATTGATATTAATTGAGGAAAAAAAGGGAATTTTGGGGATTCTATCCTTTCTTTTTTTTTTAAAGATTTTTCTTTATATCTCAGGAATTAGGGGAGATGAGACGATTTTTGCTTGAGACCCTCTTTCGTAGACAATTTCAAGAGTTAAAAAGTAGCATTAAAGCGAAACAGCTCTATCTCGCTTAATTTCCGAGATATTTAAAGAAAAAAAATTCAATAGTGAATGAAAAAAATAGATTAAGTCTATAATTTTTTAGTAATTTTCTAAGAATATTTCGGAAATTAAGGGAGATAGGACTATTTCCTTCAAACGTAAATTTCTAGAGAATTTCAAGAACTGGGAGAAGGGATTAGGTCGAAAATTCTTTATCTCGCTTAGTTTCTGAGATATTTTTAGAAAAGCTATGCGGTAGTGAAGAGATAAAACAGAAAAGTCTAGTTTCTTTTAGTCATTTTTTGAGAAAATCTTGGAAATAAAGCGAGATAGGGCGATTTTTCTATAAAAAAAGGTCCAGGCGAAATTCACCCTATCTCCCTTAGTTTCCGAGGTATTCTCGAAAAAGAGGTCATACTAGAGAGATAAAGCAGAATAAGTCTATTTTTCGTCATACATTTTTTTTATGTCGCTGAAGCTAGTCATGAAAATATCCGTAGAATTTTCACGCGTTTTCGGCCTAATGTCAATAATGGGACCCAAGGCATTTACAGTGAAACCTCCATTATTTTCACCTCCAATATATTCCACCGCCCCTGAACGGAGGAGAAAGAACGTCCCCCACTCTCAACCATTTTTCGTTGTCTTTCTTCCATCTATAGCTATCTCTGTTCTTCTGGGCATGCGAAAACATGTGCGGAATGACAAAGACACATATAGACTAAAGAGAGTCAACAATAATAATATTGCGGTTGAAGAGAGAGCGACGTATCGTCTTCTCTCACTCTCGCGCTGGCGGAGTGGGGACCACAGAAACCAAGTCGGAACCTCTATTATTTTCCAAATTTGAGCCTCGCGCATGGAAAATAATAGAGGTTTCACTGTACTCATTTTTACTGATTCGAGGGTATTTCTCGTAATAAAATCCGTTCATCTCCGTTTTTATTTGAAGCGATTTTATGAAATAGGAAAAACAAGATTGGCTGACCAAAAAAATCGCTATTTTTATGTATCTTAGATTGACGTACTGAAAAAACTGTGAAGAATTAATTTCATAAGTCCGTTCCTATGGTGTATTGAGAGACGATTTTTTTTGTAGTGCAAGACGAAGACGTTGGGAAGCCATTGAAACCGGAAATTTTAGGGACGTCATATTTGGAGGGAAGATAGAATTTTCTAAAAGTAAGAAATTTCTAAATTCAAACGTCAATTCATGACGTCCCTCAAACTTCCAATTCTGAGGGCTTCCGAAAGTCTGTGCCTTCCACTCTAAATCGAATCTCCACTCAATCCTTCATAAAAACGAACTTATGAAATTAATCCTTCACAGTCTCTCCAGTACGTTAACCTAAGACACATAAAAACATCGATTTTTTTGTCAGTCAATCTTGTTTTTCCTATTTTATAAAAACTCTTTGAATGAAAAAGGGGATGAATGGTTTTCATTGCGAGAAATATCCTGAAATCAGCGAGAGTAAGTAAATGCCATGGGTCTCATCATTGACATGAGGCCCAAAATTTGCGAAAATTGTACGAATATTTTCACGGCTAGCTTCATTTTTTTTTTAAATATCTTGGAAAGTAAGCAAGATACGACTATTTCACCCGAATCCTTTTTTGTAGCACTCGAAATTCTCCAGAGAAGGAGGACTAGTATAAAAAAAGGCTAATAGGTTTATCTCTATTGCTTCCCGAAATATTTCATTGAGAATGATCGCAGAAATCAGTCGCTTTGCTCTGTTTTCATCTCTTCGCTACTAGAATTATCTGCCTTCATCAAGTGCTTGCGTTTTCCGCTTCAAACGTCCCTGCTCCATCCCCATCCCAAAGCTCGCCCCCTTTTCCCCCCTCAAATTCCTAAAAAAAACATTAGGTAAACTCACCCCAATCCCCAAGGTTCCTCTTCCTCACCTCCCTCCACTTCCTAGCTTCTTCCTCCTCACCCCTCCCCTTAAACATTAAAAAAAAAACATTAAAAATTTCCTTCAACAGAAGGAGAATCTGCATCAGCTGACCCAGTCGGACTCCGGCGTCAACAAGTCCCCGCGTGAGACCCCAACAAAATCGAAAAAGGCCCCGAAACCGGTCCAAAAAGAGAAGCCGTCCCCAGTGATCGAGGCACCACCCCGCCCCCCGCCAAACCCCCCTCAAACCGTGGCTCCTCCTCAACCGCCCGCAGTTCCAAATCCGACGCCCTCACCAGCGCCATCTAAGGAGTCCTCAAAAAAGAGCAAAAAGAAGAATGACATCCTCGCGCAAATCGGCGGTGACCGGGACGGGATAAATGTTTCCCTCCTGATGCCTCTCGTTCAAAAGGCGGAACTCTCCCGCTCGGAGATCCAGATCCTCATCGATCAGCTCCTGAACAAACAGCTAGACAATCCCCTCGAGCATTCGGAATGGACCGAGGGCCGAACGGACCCAGTCATCAAGCTGAAGAAGCAATTGGCTGAGAAGGACAAGGCCCTGGCCGAGGAACACGAGGCAAGCGTAACTTTCCAGAACAAACTGAAGGAACTCCGTGCGGAACTGAACTCCGAGCGTTCCCGCTTGACCGCAAACGTCAAGCAATTGGAAGAGGCCCTTAATAACAAGATCACTGAGGCCCAAACGCTTCACACACGAATGCAGCACATCCTTGAGAGTCATGCCGCCGAGAAACAAGGGTTCTCCCGTCAGATAGAGCAGCTACAAGCAAAAGTGAACGAGGACGCTTCCATAATCCACAAGATGAAGGAGGATCAAGGTCAGACGCAGGGTCATCTCCAGCAGGAACTCATGGCCCAACGTAAACAGCTCGAGGTTCACATTGCGCAGATGCGCGAAAAGGAGAACGCACTTAACGCCCAATTGACGCAGAAACACGTCGAGTGCCAGGAACTCCAGAACATGAACATGACAATGACGCAGGAACTTCAGGCAACTTGTGAGTCAAGCACAGCGGAAATTGAGATGCTCCGACAGCAGTTGGGAATGATGCAGGAACAGTACATGCATGCGGAGGGACAGCTACAACACTACAAGGAAGCGAGCGATCGTCTGCAGGATATGGCACGACAATTGGAGGAATCCCACAGAACTCAAGCGGATTTGGACCTGAGACTCAAGAACGCACATCGTCATGAAACGGAACTCCAGAACCAGATTCACTCGTATCAGTCGGAACTCAAGATGGTTAAGACCGGGGCAAATGAGGCATCTGCACTCAGTGGAGAACTCGCCAAAGTTCAGAATGAACTGATGAAGTTCAAGAACGAAGCGGCTGAGGTTGGAACTCTGAGAAATGTTGTGAGTTCCAAAGAGGAGGAACTCAAGAAAGTTCAAGGGGAGATTAAGAAGTTAGAGGCGACTGTTGGGGAACTTACCGCGGAACTCGGCAGAACTCGTGCGGAACTCCGGGAACTCCAGGAGGAGGGGAAGAAGGATAAGAACGAGATTAAGGTTCTGACGGAGAAATTGGGGAAAGCGCAGAGTGAAGTTACAAAGGCTTCGGTTTATGTTAAGACGGCGGATGAGGCGACTGGGGAACTCAAGGTCGTTCGGGCGGAACTCGAGAAATTACAGAATGGCGATAAGACAGATGTTCATATGCAGTTGACGAAACTGCAGGAGGATAATTATAAACTTGTGCAGCAAATTGGGGAACTCCAGAGGGAGGTCAAGCAGGTGAGGGAGGAGAACGAGGAACTCCAGGCACAAATTGCTTCCAGCACTGTCAGACCAGCTGCTGAGGGGAGGGAGAATGGGGTGGAGGAGAAAAACGAGAAGGTTAGGAACTTGGAGAGCGGAGTTCTCAAGCAGAAAGACGTGCAGATCAATGAACTGAGGGCGGAGTTGAGCAGTAAAGAGGCGGAGTTCCAGAGACTGAGGGAAGTTGTTGAGGGACTCAAGAACGATGTCAAGAACCAGGGCGGAGTGAGGAAGGAACTTGAAGCGGAGTTGGAGGCTCAGAAGTCAAAGAACAACGTGAGTTATTTTATTTTCACTTAAAAGTAGAATTATTAGAGGAAAATCTTTCCAGGAAAATTTTTGATAAAAATTATGAGGAAAAATGCAGGGAAGCTTTATTTTCTTCTGAAAAATCAGGCCTCAAATTGAGGGAAAAATTTATATTTTTAGGAAATATATGGGTAAAGGAAGGTTCCGGAGTTCAAATTAGGAAATTTTTGGGATAAATTGGAAAATATCCTGATTTTCTTCTTCATTCTGTCTGGGGAATCCTGGAAACTCCCAGAAAATCTAAAATTAGGGGAGAATCCCACAAAAATTACAAATTGGGGAAAAATTAGTTTTTTTCAGAAAACCTGTGAGTAAAGGGAAGTTGCTAGAGTTACATTTGGGATAATTCCGAGAAATCTTAGAACATTTCGGGGAATTTCGAACAGTGTTACAGAATTTTTGAAAAATCTAGAAAATTCCTCAAAAAAACACAAATCGGGAAGAAAATTGTAATTATTTTCTTCAATTTTCTTTGAAAATTTTCAAAAAATCACAAATTGGGGGAAAAATATTGATTTTCCAGAAAAAATGTGGATAAAGGAGTTTTGCTGGAGTTCAATTTGTAAAAATTCTGAAAAATTCTAGAAAATCCTGGAAAATTCCAGATTAAAAAAAAAATTGCGATTTTTTTCTCAATTCTGTCTGGAAAATTCAGGAAAATCTCATAAAATTCAAAATGGGGGGAAATCCGGATTTTTCATAAAACCTGCGAGCAAGGAAATGTTGTCGAGGTCTGATTGAGGAAAATCCTAAAAAATTCCGGAAAATCTTAAAAAGTTTCGGGAAATTCAAAAAAATCCTAAATCAAGGGAAAAAAGCTTGCTTTTTTTCTTAATTTCTTTTAATTTGTTTTTCTCATATTTTCACAATTTTCATCAAAAATTTTCCGTGATTTCCTCTACTTTATTTCATCTCTAGAACTTCGCAAGTAGATTTGCTTCCATCACTTCTCTCCACTGGAACTCATCATCATCATCTTGAAATTCTATAAATTCTTTATTATTTCATTATCAATCACTTATAATCTTCCATTGAAATTATTATTTTTTCCTTTTTAAATTTTGGTTAATTATCACAGGAATTGAGAACTAAGAACTGGAAAGTGATGGAAGCACTTTCTGCAGCAGAGATGCGTTCTAAGAATCCTGGAAAAAGTATTGACGTAAGTCTCATCCTCTCCGATTAATTTTCCTCATTTTCTTCTTTTTTTTTCAATTATTTTTTCTCAAGAGAGTAATTATTTGCGAAATCTAGTGTAAATTAAAATATGAGAAATTTTTCGAAAATTTCAGAATTCTTCAAAAGATTCTCGAAATTTTTGAATTTTTGAAATCTTATGAAATCTGGAAATAAGTCTTGAAATCACGAACAAACTAGAGAAATTCCATGGAAATTTCATGAAATCTTCGAAATTTGTGGAGTTTTTGAAATTTGTTGAACATTATTTTAATCAAATTTTTATTATCTGATTTTTTATAAATCTTTGTTATTGCCATGAAATTTTGAAATCTCTTGGTATCTTCTGAAATCTCTTGAATTCTCATAGAAATCTATGAAATCATCAAAAATCCGTTCAATTTTCCCAGATTTCGTAAAATTTAATGAATCTTCATGAAGTTTCCAGAGAATTCGAGAATCTTTGAATTTTTGGAGTGAATTTTAGGAGAGATTACATCCTCCATGGTTCCCTTCTGAAAAAATTAAGAAAGGAAATTTTTTCTTCTGCACTTTTTTTTTTCCAATACCTCGGAAACTAAGCGAGATAGCGCAGTTTGCCCTAATCTAGTTTTCTAACTCTTGCAAATTCTGTACAAAAAAAGGAAAATCGCTCTATCTCGCTTAGTTTCCTAGATATTCCTCAAACGATCCAAAGAAAATTCACCAAAATTATTCATTAAAAATAATTTTTTCTCCTTTTCCAGGATAACTCGGACAAAATAAAAGAGGCAGAACAAGAATCCACAAAGTCTCTGCTCCAAAGGATATTCCCAGACATTGAAATTCATGAAAAATCATATGACAAGTGGATAAATGCCTTTGAGGAGCGTGTTAGCATTGTCATGACACAAATTAAAAATAATAATGCACAAGATATTAATTCAGATATTGAGAATAAGAATAAAAATTTACAGAATATGGTATCACATTATAAACAAATTATCGTTGATACTGAGGGAATGTTGAATAATCTACAGAGCCATGTGGAGTCTGAGGAGTCTAGATGGCAATCGGAGTTGAGACTTAAGGAAAATGAGATAACTAATCTCAGGGTAGAAATTAAGGAAATGCAGAGCAAGACTAATGTCAATGACAAGGTAATTTTTTATTATTTTCTTTAAATTAAACTCTTTTTTTGTGTTGATTGTATCTTTTTTTTCTGCAAATCAATTTTTTCCGAGTGATTTAAAAAATCTCGATTAGTCATTTTTTTTCGTCAAAGTCGTATCGATTTTTCTCTGAAATAAATTGAGTTTCTTCATTTTTTTAAAAATAAATTCTCGAAAGATTGCTCAGTAAAATCGCTCCATTTCGCCCAATTTTCGAGATATTCTCGAAAAAAAAAACCCTCCAAAAATGCAATTTATTCTCAACTCATTTTTCCATGGAAAATTCTTCGAAAGGTGGATTTTCCAATAAATTTTTGAATAATTTATAGTAAAAAATATTTTTTTGACAAATGCATGCATGGGAAACAGAGACATGAAAAGGATTCATTTATGTATGACAATGATGGAGTTGAATTTGCATTTAGCTGTATTGAAAAATCTCTTCCAGCAATTACAAATGAGGTATATTTGAAGTTCGGTGGATTCATTAAAAAAATGACAATGTGTAAATTGGGTTCTATTATCAATTTTCCATCAATTATCAATTCTTCTCTTATATCATTATATTGTCAATTATCTTCAAAACCTAGTTAAATCATCGAAATTAATTTGTAATTTTTATTCTTTTTTCATTTTTAGCTTCAGGAGAAAATCTCAAATTTGGAATCACGTTTAGCAGCTGAAGAGGCCTTAAGGGATGAGGCTAAGGCTGAATTAGTTGCATTGAAATCAGCACATAAATCTGTAAAAAGTGGTGCAAATCTTGCCAATTTAGAACAACTACATGAGGTAATTAATTTTATTATCTTTATTCATCATTATTAACAATAATTATGATCCATTATTGTCATTATTGTTATTATTATCATCAATTAATTGAGAAATCAATTAATTAATTAATTTTCTTTCTCGTTCATTGATCAGATTAACTTTTTTTTTCCAATTTTCTAACTTTTTTTCTCATTTTAATAGGAAAAACAAAGACTAACCCAAGAACTTCAGACCGAACGTACCAAAAGAACGACCCTTGACACAGAATTACTCCAGGAAAAAAATTTGGTCTTACAACTTCAAACTGAAGTGGCTAGACTGAAGGTAAATTTCGTGAAGTTCATTTTAATTTTTTTAAAATTGAAGATATGTCGGAATGTAAAGGATAAAGAGAGATTTTCCGTAATGACCTCCTCTGGAGATCAGATTTAGCACAAAAAATTCAATATCCGTTATTTTCTGAGATATTTCAGGGGAATTGAGGACAAGGTGAAATATACATCACTTTGAAAATCGGTTTCTTTGAATTATCTGGAAATCTGAGGAAAATATATAGGGGAGAATGGGGCATGATGGACCTCTGCAACAACACAATTCAAGATTTTTTTTTCAGAGTTAAGGACTTGAAAAAAAATCTGAAAAAATTTGAGAAGATGCTCCATTATGGCTTCATAATTGTAGAATTTTTTTAAATTTTTTAAAAAAGTTGCCTATTCTCTAGAAAATCCCAAACTACTTCAACGGAAGGGTCTATTTTGCCCCACTTTCCCCTATATAAATATTTTTTTAATTTTTCTAAAGAAATTTTTCGGATTTACGAAAAAGAATTCGGGTCAAATCGTTCTATTTCGCTTAGTTTCTGAGATCTCTTTAAAAAAAAAATCAATTTCACCTCTTTTACTAATTTTTTTATAAAAAACATTTTTTAATCATAATTGCTCTATATCCTTCCCTCCCTCCCTGAATTTTCGAGTATTCAGCAAAACTCAAACTCCTTCAATTTTATTACTCAAATCTTGATAATCAAATGAACAATCGAATTATTGAATTCGAAATGATCAAAAAATTGGGAAAAATGGGGCAAAATGGACATTAAAATGAAACTGTGGGAGAATTTTTTTTTTTGAAGTTTCTATTGAAAAGCTGAGTAATCTTGAGGCATGTAACAAATGCTACAATGATTTATTTTTTATTTTTTGAGAATTTAATTTTTTTTAGCATTTTTGAGAGGTTGAATCCTTTTGATTTTTGAAAAACTTCAGTTTTTTGATAATATCTCCCGTTCTGCTGGCCGTAGCTACGTGGGACCAATTTTAAATGAAAGCTGAGATCATTCCCCATCGATTTATATGGTTTTGAATTTAAAAATATCGATTTTTCAGAGAATTATAGGATTTTTTGTAAAAGAAATCATGATAATTGGCTTTTGCCGATTATCTTGTGAAGAATAGCTATGTGAAGAATCTATATTTTTTTATTCAGAACCCGATAATATCGATGAATCCCATAAATCCCATAAATCGATAGGAAATGATCTCACCTTTCATTGGACATCGGTCCTAGATCGCTACAATCAACAGAACCGAAGATATTTCCAAGAAAGTAAATTTTTTCAAGAATTAAAAGGCGAATTTTTCCTCACCCCTCAAAAATGAAAAAAAATGGTTGAATACTCAAAAAATTGGAAAAAAATTAATTCTCAATAAAGCAGGTGAAACGTCGTTCATTTGACAATTGTTTAGTATTGTTGAATTAATTTCCTCCAACGACCCATGATCCTAACACAATAATTATTAAACATGGAAATGAGAAACACAATTGATTAATTTTCACATTTGTCTCTCGCCTCAAATTTCCTCAGCTTACCAATGAAATCATCAAAAAAAAAATCCATCTCTAATATTTTCATTAATTTAATATGTTTCTATCTGTGCAGTAAAAAACATAGTTAAATTTTTGGATAAAATCATTAATATGGACATTTTACCCCTCATGTCCGTATTGCCCCACCTTCCCCTATAGAAATTTTAATAATTTGTTTTTTTTTTAATATAGAAATTAATAATAATTCAATTTAATTGCACTTTAGAGTGAGGTTTGTGGTGCTAGCAGTAGCTCAGATCAATCAGCAGTGAATGGTCCACCATCAGACACTTCAAAGCCTGAGGTTCGTATTGAATCTGCAAAAAAATCATGAATTAATTAAGAATGTATGGCAATTATTTCAATTTAAATTAATAAAAACCCAAAATTAACTGAATTTTCCTGTAATTAATTTTCTTACTCTTCACTTAAACTGTTTAATAATTGTTTGAGTGACACAATAATTGCCAGACATTAATAAATTAATTATAATTATTTATTAATATTACTAACATTAAAATAAAATGAATAAATGAAGAAAATCGAAATTAAATATTGAAAAAAATGTCCCAAAATGAAAAAAAAAAAATTAAATGAAATACAGCAAACAAGAACATCAGAGTCACTGATAGCTGCTATTGAAAAAACATTAATCAAGAGTGCTGAGAGTGATAATTGTACAATAAACATTGATAATACGATATTATCAACTCAAGAGAGTGACAACAGCTCATTGACCTCTGAATTAAATACAAATAATTTTCATACAACGGTACATGATACACAGACTAGCTGGAATGGCCAGCAGATTAAAAAACACAAGAAAAAAAGGAAGGTAAATTGAGATTAAAAGTGAATAAAAACAATAAAATGAGAGAAAATTTTCGTTTTTATCAATTTGTTTTTTATTGTAAAAAAAAATTGAAAATTTGAATTTTTTGGGGGGAAAAATTGATTTTATTTTGTTATCAGTTTTTTTTTTAATATCTTGGGAAATGATGGAGATACGCTGCTTTTGTTCTAAGATGGTTTTCTAGAGTATTTGAAGAGTTACAAGAAGGGTATTTGATGAAAATTACCTTATCTCGCTTAGTTTCCAAGCTATTCTCAGAAAATGAATTTTAGAAAAAAAAAGAGTGAAATATCTTTTCTTTTGTCATTCTTTATTGGTAAATATCGTGGAAACTAAGCGAAATGGAGCGATTTTGCTGGAATCCTTTTTTGTAGAAAATTTCAAGAGCTAGAAAATGAGATAGAGAGAGAATCGCTCTATCTCGCTTAGTTTCCGAGATATCTTCAGAAAACTGATGATGAGGTTAAATCGATTTTTCTGAAAAAATTCATAATTATTAATTAATTCAGTAATTTTGTGGAATTTCGAGATTTTTCGAAATTTTTCGATATTTTAGGATAATTGGGAAATTCTAGTGATGAATTCCTCGTTGAGGAGAGCCAAAAAAAAGTTTTTAATGAAAATTCTTCGATTTTTCATGAATTTCTTTTTTCTTGCAGATTTTCTTTTGAAAATATCTCGGAAACTGTTGGAGATACGCCCTTTTTTTTGCTCTAAAGACAGTTTTGTAGAGAAATTGGAGAGCTATAAAACAGAATTCGAGATAAAATGGCGTATCTCTATAAGTTTACGACATCAATGTGAAGAATTGTTGAAAAAATTAATTTTTTCCTGATTTGTGTTGAGTTTTTTTTTGAAAATATCGCAAGAATTTATGAGAAATAGAGAAGTTGATGTAAATACTTTTTTTTGTAACTCTTGTTCCCTTCTACAAAACAACTTTCGATGAAAATTTCTCTATCTCTCATATTTTCCGACATATTCTCGAAAAATTAGTCGAAAAAACAAACAATAATTTCGATTTTCCACAAAAAAGCTAAATTATTTTGTCGAAAAATTATCGGGATTGGTTTGTCTGTATCCGTTTCTTCTATCTCTTTACGTAGAACTGTTCACCTTGAGCATCTGAAAATTCTTGAATTTCTTCTGATGTTTCCTGAGGAAAAAATGTGTTTGTTTTTTAATTCAAAAGTAGAAAATTTCTTGATTTTTCGTAGAAAAATTTTCACGGTCTCTTTTATTTTTGGTGTTAGAAATTCGCATGGTCTCCAAAAATAAAAAATAAATGAAATTAAGAGTTTGTACATGAAATGAAATCATGATTTACATTAATTACCTTTTTTTCTACAAAATTTTCACTTCATAAAGAAAAAAAGAACTTTTTTTCTTGCATTTTCTCTCTCCTCCAAATTTTTTTTTTTCCTTCACAATTTATTAATTTTTAATTGATGAACAGTGCTGTGTGCCGTTTTGCCCCAGTGTTTCTGCACCAAATTGCTAATAATTTAGGGACTTACGTTTAAAAAAAAGAGAAAAGAAATGAAACTGAAAAGGAAAAAAAATTGAGAAATTTCTCATTAAAAGTAAAAAAAATGAGAAATTGATTAGAATTAATTTTGCAAAACGTGATTAAAAAATTTACATTAAAAAAAAAATAAAAAAAGTAACTCGATCTTTTCGTTGTTCCGGCAGTCCACTAAGAAAGCTACGTCAAAGAGGCGCAGATTTGCAGGTATGACAAAATTATGCAAGAAAAAACAAAATGAGATGTTGAAAGTGTTTCTCATGTCGTCGTTTTGAAAAAAATAAAATAAAAACAAAAAAGAAATTAATGGGAATTTTTTTTAGAAAAATATAGAGCCACAATCATAAACGGTTTTTGTCATTATTATTATTATTATTTATTTATTTTTTTTTTTCATCACTTTTATTTATTACATTTATGTATTGCATATCATGAAGGAATTATCGAAGCACTCTTTGCAGTTTTATAGAATAATTATTATTGCTTTTGAAATAAAGCCACTCTCAATTAATTATGATGAAAAATAATTAGAAAATTAAATAAAATTGGAATAAATAAAAAAAAATCTATTTTTTTTATGGGAAAAATGAGATTTTTAGTTTTGAATGAAAATTTTTGGATTCGCAATTTTTCATTTTGTTTTGGATGGGAGGGGGGGGGGGGGGGATTTGGAAAAATAGTCGGCGTGATTGTAAATAATTTTTTTGCTGTTTTTTAATTTTTTTTTTTTAATGAAATTTTTAATTAATTAATTTATATTTTTTGCTTTCAATGTTTTTATTTGAGTCCTAATTCATTGTTTTTATTGATTAATTTTGATGTTATTATTTGTAAGTGGTGTGTTTGACATAATTATTGCTACAGACACACTAGAAAATTCGTGGATATTTGAAATTCGAAATGGTGTCTATCCACCATTTTTGGAAATTAATTTCTAAATTGATTGTTTTTTTTTAGGGAATTTTTTTTTCGTTTCGATAATGAAGAGGTGAAATGGGAGATTGTTTTTGGGGAATATCTCGGAAACTAATGGAGATACGCCTTTTTTGCCCTCAGAAAGGTTTTGTAGAGAATTTCGAGAGCTACCAAAAAGGATTCAAGTAAAATCGCCCTATCTCGCTTAGTTTCCGAGATATTCACCACCCATTGATTCGAACGAAATATTTGAATTGAGCAATGAAAAAATAAAAACTGAATAATCTGATTTTTTTTTGATAATATGTTGGAAACAAAGCTAGATTTTTTTGTACAGAATTTTAAGAGCTATATAGAAGAATTCAAGCAAAGTTGCTCTATCTCGCTTAGTTTCCGAGATATTTTTTAAAAAGGACAAAAAAGAATAAAACTTCTGTTTTATCTCTTCATTAATTGAATTCCTCTCATTTTATCCATGAAAATGATTAGCAAACGATTAATTACCGAGAGTGGCTTTTGCAATTTGCTTAAAACAATTCTAATTTTGCGATAGAAAAAGCTCCAAATAAGAAAAAAAAATTACATAATTTTATTAAATAAAAGAGGATAGAATAATATTTTTTTTTCTCATAAATTTTCGCTTTGAGGTTTATGGGCTTTTTCGGTTTAAATAAATAGATGAAAAAATTATACTGGATTGATTAATCCAATTAATCTCATTAATAATTAAGGAAATGGTGCGACTTAGATTTTTTTGATAATTAAATTAGAATTAAATAAATTGAGGACAGGTGACGAATTAGATTAATCTTTAAAAAAAAACTGTAAATATAACGAAAAACAATTATAATAATTATAAATTATAAAAAAATATTTAATAATTGGGATGAGTGCAAACACTGGGGTAATATGGGTACACTGCTCACATTATTCATCCACAAATGTTGAAAATTCATTTTGGCACTTTTTAGTTCCTTTCATTCACTTTAACATTCAAGTTTTTATTTTTTATTTTTTTTTTTCTCTCTTAATTATTCTTTTATTTCAGCGGTCATTAGCTCTAGAGGTTTTAAATTAAGTTCAGTAGTGTCAGTAATTTTCTCTCTTTAGTTTCTAAAGTGACAGTCCATTGTGAAAAGTATTTTTTTTTCTTCATTATTTGCCCGAGGGAGTAATCACTTGTGGAATCTAGTGTACATTAAAATAAAATTTTTTACAAAAATTTCAGAATTCTTTGAAAGATTCTTGAATTTTTTGAATTTTTGAAATCTTATAAAATCTGTAAATAAGTTTTGAAATCACGAACTAATCAGAGAAATTCCATGGAAATTTCATGAAATCTTCGAAATTTGTGGAGTCTTCGAAATTTCATGAAATCGTCGAAATTTGTGGAGTCTTTGAAATTTCATGTAAAATAAATAGTGACAGTGTATAAAAAATCGATTTGAGAATTTGAGAAAAGTCATAGAAAATTTTGAGATATTTACATGGTGATATGGAAGAATAAACCTCGGAGGTATTAGTGGATACAAAGAGAATTTTGTTGAACATTATTTCAATCAAATTTTTTTTATCTGATTTTTTATAAATCTTTTTTATTGCCATGAAATCTTGAAATCTCTTGGTATTTCCTGAAATCTCTTGAATTCTCATAGAAATCTATGATATCATGAGAAATCCATTCAAATTTCCCAGATTTCGTGATATTTCATTGAATTTCAATTTTGAATTTTTGCAATTTGAAGTTTAGTGTACACAGATTTTAGGAGTGATCATCCCTTCATTATTTGTATAATTTCGGCAATGAAGTGAAAATTAAAAAAAATTAATCAATCGATATTTTCCTTTTTTTTTTTAGTATCTCGGTAAATATGAGAGATAGGGAAATTATTATTCAAACCTTTTTTGGAGCACTTTTCATTCTCTGCAAAAAAGTTCTCCACAAAAATCTCTCTATTCCCAATATTTTACGAGATATTCATAAAATAATGAAAATCCAATATTCATTGATTCTGTTTTTCACTTCACTGCAAAATAATTCTGCTGAATTTGTGAAATTTGATGAAAAACATTGCATTTCATCAAAAAACTGAGGAAATTCTCCATTAATTATTTACCAAATTCTTTTCCAAATTAATTTCATTAATTCAGCAATTTAATGTAATTTAAAAAAATATAAAATCGCTTATTTGTAAATTTTCACGTGAATTAATTAATTAAAATTATTAAGTTTGTTGTCCACGTGAATCTAGGTGTCTTGATTATTATTTAATGCATCTTCAGGAATGGGTATATTTGTGCACAAGAATAAAAATTTTATGTTATTTTGTAAATACTTCAATTTTTTCTATAATTCAGAAATGAAGTGGTCGTGAGTTGAATCGACAATTTTTTTAATTTTCACGATTATCTTTTAGGCAAGAGGATGTAGAGAAAAAAGTAAAGATACCTTTTTTGTAGAGAATTTAATTCTTCACAAAAAAGGTCTCTTGATAAATTTTCATAAACCGAACGGTTTCCAAGATCCCTTTAAAATAATGAAAATTTAATTCTCAAAAAGAAAAAAAAGAAAAAAAATTTATTAAGCTTTTAAAATTATCAAACATTTTTAAATAGAAAAAAAATATATTAAATTTTTTTTGCGATTTTTCTTTTCACGAACCAAATCATTGCTGAATTAATTAACATATTCTTTCGACAATATAATTAAATAAAAAATTAAATTTCCAGGGTGGTTCAGGAAAAAAGTAACATCTAGAACAAAACTACGCTAATGAAGAAATGTATCTCGAGAGTTTGTAGAAGATGCGATAAAAAAAAAGACTAATATAATAATTGAATATTATTGAATAATGTTTATTATATAAAAAAAAAATATCATATTTTATTATTGTGGAAAAAAAAGTATAAAGCAATAAAGAACAAGAGAGTAGGTAAAAGGGACAAAAGACGCGAGAAAAAGTGTGAAAAAATAAAAGAGGCAATTGTAAATGAATGATTAAGCAAAAACCAAAAAAAAAGGTAAAAGTGGGAATTTAATTGCGAGAGCATTACAAATTTTTCATTCACACAATTTATATGATTTTTTTTTTGTTGGACTCGATGAACGAAATAATGAGATAATTTACATTGAATTAATTTAGAAATTTTTCTCACATTTATTTAATCAATTGAAAAGAAAAATACAGATTTTACAGAATTAGTTATTGGAGAAGCAATAGATATAGATAGAGAGGATTTTGCACTAATTATGAGAATAAATTTTTTTTGTGGAATTTGAGTGGAAAATACGAGAGAACACAAAATTATCTCGACAACGAAGGGAGGAGGGGAGTTGAGAGTGACGGCATTGGAAAGCCAGGGAAATTTGAGCTGAAAATGAGTATAATGAAGATGGGGTTTGGTAGAGAATTTCAGGAGTTCCGGAGAATCTCAATTTTTGAATGAAAATGAGTTCCGAAACGCTTTTTCCTCTGGAACTTCGAGTGATTCAGGGATAAACGCTTATGAGGGCAATTTTTCCTTTGAAGTTTCCTTGGCTCTCCAACAAAAATCGTTTTCAATGCTCTCCTCTTAAGATATTCAATTAAAATTATGATTTTTCCGCCTTTTTGGGGATTATCTCGAGAACTTGAAGAGATAGATTTTTGAAAATAATTCCATTCGAAAGCCAGGGAAATTTGCGTTGGAAAAGACTATAATGAAATGTATGTTGCTGAAAAGTTATAAATTGATAATGTCTCGAAAAAGTTTTCCCTCTAGAACTCCGGAGAGTTCCTGGGAACAAAAGATTTGTGTGGAAATATCATGAGAGTAATCTTAATTTAATTTTACTTTCTATCTCAAATTTCCCTAAGTGATCCGCTCAAGTACTCGGGAAACCCACGAAATGACGAATGGAACTCAGAACTTCATGAGTAATTTACACGAGAATTTCAGAACTTGCGTTGATTTATTGCAGTTCTTCTAGGAACTTGAAGCGGCACACGAACAAAAATGGTTTCATTGTGAAGTCAGGGAAATTTCAGATGGAAAATATTATCATAAAGTAGATTTTGATGCAGAACTTGAAGAGTTCCGGAGTTCTCTTGAAGTTCTTCTGGAATTTCAGAGGTTCTAGTAATAAAAATATGCCTCCACGGGTATGCTTTCCATCTCAAATTTCCCCAGCTTCCCAATGGAACCATTTTCAACCGCCCATCTGCCCAAGTTCTCGAGATTTATTGAATTTCTGAAAAAATAAGAGAAAGTCAGAACTTCGTAATTAATTTACATGAAAAAGGAAAGGAGTTATCCATTACGATTATGTCGAGAACTCGAAGAGGTAAATCAAAGAAAGGCAGTTTTATTGTGAAGCCGGGAGAATTTTGGTCGGAAAATATTGTCATAGAGTGTATTTCGATGCAAAACTCCACAAGTTCCGGAGTTGTTCCGAAGTTTCGGAACTCCCAAGGTTCCAGCAATAATGATCACATGAACAAAAATGGTTTTATTGAAAAGTCAGGAAAATATCATCATAAAGTGTATTTTAATGCAGAACTCTGAGAGTTCCGGAGTTCCTTGGAAATTCCTATGGAACTCCGGAGATTCCAGCAATGAATATGGCTTCACGGGTATGCTTTCCATCTCAAATTTCCCCAGCTTTCCAATATATCCGTTTTCAACCGCCCATCTGTTCAAGTTCTCGAGATATTTGTAAAAAAAATGAGAGGAACTCAGAACTCCGCAATGAATTGAGACGGAAAAGAAACAAAAATATTTATTGCGATTATTTCGAAAACTTGAAGAGGTACATGAACAAAAAAGTCCATTCTGATACAGAACTTCAAGAGTTCCGAAAAATCAACAGAAATTTCGAAAAACAATTTTTCTTCGGAACTTTGAAGGTTCGAGAAAAACATACAATATCTCTAATTTTCAAATAAAAACTTCATTTCCTCGAGTTCTCAAGATATTTCCACAAGAAAAAGAAAAAATCAACTCAAAATCAAGATTAGCGGTCTCGCCTTATTCCACTTTGCTACACAATTGCAATAATTGAGAAATAAAGAAAAAAGTAATAGTTTAAATAATCGCATGTGCAATAAGAGGGGAAAAACCATGTTAAATTAAAAACAAAAATGGACGAACTAATGAATTTAAAATGAAATTAAATGGTGTTTGTAAATGAAATTAAAAATACAAAATGAAATTAGCGAGCTTTTTGTGCGCAAAATGAAATAAAAATCATGTATTAAAAAAAAAATGAAAACTTTTTTTTTGTTTTTGTTTTTTTTTTTCTTCTTTTTGTTGATTGAAGTACAGTCTGAACTGTGTCCAGAGTAATTAATTAACCATTGAACATTTTTATTAATCATAGATCTATTTTTCATCGTATTAAATCGATTAAAGAATTATTTTAAAAACAGGGAATCATATCAAATAATGAAAAAAAAAAATGCCAAGTCATAAAAATTGAGGAGTGAATTTTTGGAAATTTCGTGAAATTCATTTTTTTTACTGTTTCAAAAAAAAATTAAAAAATTCATTTATTCAAATAATTTTAATGAATTTTCCAAATTTTCTTTCATATTCATTTTTTAATTCTTAATTTCACGAAAATTCAAAAATTCGTAAATACAAGAATGGATTAAATTTACGTAAAAACACAAAAAATGGACAAATGGCTGAAAATGATAAAAAATACTCGAATAATGACGAAAATTTTTTTTTTAATGAAAAAAATTAATCAATTAAATTATCAGGGTTTGGTGACCTGACGAAAAAAAGAGAAAACTGTGAAAAATAATGGAAAATGCATGAAAATTTTTTTTTTGAAAATTTTAGACCATTTTTTAATGCTAAAAAAATCACCAAACCTTGTAAATAATGAAAAAAATTGAGAAAATGCAATTGAATCGCCTAAATGGGAAAATAAATGATATAATGCTGATCGTTATTATTATCATGAGAACAAAAACGATTTTTCATTCAATACCGTACTTATTTTATATACATTTTATATACAATGCAGAATTTAAGGGGGAAAAAACAAAATATTTAAACAAATTAATGAATTAAGTTTCGATTGGACACACAATGGTGATGATTATTCGAATAATTACGATAAATTGTGGAAAAAAAATTATAATTGAGTTTTTTTTCAGTTTTTAATGATTTCAACAATTTTACTTATTTTGTAACTATCTCAATAATCATGAGATTTGGTAAAATCTGATGACATTTATTTGTGAAAAATTTACTTCTAAAAAAGAAAGATCTCTTCATAATTTCCTCTAAAACCATTTGTTTCAAAGATATTTGCAAAAAAAAGGATTCAATTCTTGAATTCAATTTTTCATTCAAATTCGACATTTTTTGAATAGAAAAAATTTTTTAGTGTGAATTTTCTAATTTTTTCATTAAAATTTTCAAAATTTCCAAAATCCAAAAATTTAATTGCTCAATAATTTTCTTCCACAATTTCACAAAGAAAATAGATAAGTGATTAATTGATTATCGACAAAATCTATTGAAATTTCATTTTCTGATTGAAAATCAAAGGAAAAAAAACGAAATCGTCCAATCGAGAAATTTCTCTTCTTATTCCCAAAAAATAAAAAAAAAGTATAAAAACTGAGCAGAAAAATAAAAATTTTGAATAGAATCGAAATTGCAAGATTTTCACAATTCACCATGACTCATTAAAATTACATGTTATCTGTTGTTTAATTATCTGTTAAATGCATTAGACGAGAAGAAAAGAAAATTAATGATAAACACAATGATGTTGTTGAAATATGTTGATAAAAATGAGAAAAAACACCATTGGTCAGCCTTAAAGAAAAAAAAAATGACAATTTTTCGAAGGAATTCTGGTAGTAATCTTATTAGTATGACAGTTGCAACACATAGCATACATTAAATGAACAGAAATGAAGGAATAATAATAATAAAGTATATGTACCCTGCAATTTATTCATTGTATCTTATTTTTTCATTCCTGCAATTGATCTTTAGAGGTCTGTAATATCACTATAGCGGCTGTACAAGAATATTTATTATAGCCACGTGAAATGCGTCTACATAGGGTAACATGACCAATAGATGGACGGTTAAGGAAATATTAGACTTTATTAATTCATATGAAATCGGCAAATCACGTGGAAAAGTTGCAGAACAGAATGATGTACAGAAAAATATACAGTGAATCGACTAAAAATCAATTAAACTTGAATAATGTAGAAATAATCGAAGAAAATAAAGGAAAAAGTGGAAAATAACTTGAACCCCCAATAGATGGACACGTGCATATTTGCAGTGGTAATCGGTATGTAATAAATAGTTTATAAATCTATATGAATGGAATAATCAGGAATTTACGTTAAAAATATAAAAATCATTCATTTATTTATGAAAATCCTTGATAATAGAAACCGTCCATCTTTTGGTCAGTGTTCATCCATTGGTCGGATAACCCTAATCTGAGATTTATAAAGAGAGTAACGTTAGTGTCCACCTTATAAACTTTAGGGATTTGAAGAATCGCTAATTACAATTCTAATACCGCAAGAATCAGTGGAATCGGATAGGAAAAAATTCTACAGACGATCATGAGCCATAAGATTTTTTTGTTGTTGCAACATTGAATGCGATAATCGAAGCGAAACCAAATGCGACAATTCTGCTGATATCAAATGGAAGAATTGAGCTTTTTTTTTTATGGAAGAATTCAGTAGTGGAGAGGTAAAACACGATAACTCGACTTATCTTTGAGGTCATTTCGAAGAAAATATCTCGGAAACTAAGCGAGATAAGGTGATATTACTCATCTGTTTTTTAGAGAATTTCGAGAGCTACAAGAGAGCTTTAGAGTAAAATTGCTCTTTCTCGGTTATTTTTTAAGGTATTTCCAAGAAACTTAATGAGAAAAAGAGAGATTTATTTTGTTTCACCTTTTTATTACTGAATTGAGCTGACATCAGATGCGACACTTTTAGCGATGCCGGATGTGGCAATTTCCAAAATTATAGAAAAAAAATCCGTTACTATTCAGATGATTATTCTCCAAATTGATTGATTTTTGCACCATTGGAATTGCTATTTGTTATTTTCCTCATCCCGAGAATTTGTAAGGTGCTAACGCCGCCCTGTGTTCAGGTGTAAATTCAAACCCTGATGTGACTATAATCCCCCTTCCTCCCCCCCCCCCCTCCTCTAATAATACGCACATATGACTATACTTTCCAGCTCGTTATTTATAGATAAATAATCTGAACAAATTGTACATTTTACATAATTCAACTTTTGTTAGTTCCTAAATTATATACTCACTACAAGTAATGTTAAAACTATGTATAGATCTTTCGAAATTCATTTTTTTACAAGTTTAAATTTTTTATTACATGAATACATGTTCGCTACGAATAGCGGACCACGAAACCGCAGTAGTAGTTCAATGAGTGATAGGATCTTTACCTATGATGGATATATAATACCAGATACTTTCTTTCACCACTTTCCATGAAGGAGATGAGCCCAGAGAGATCAGATGAACCGAGCTTTAGCCCACCACTAGAAAACGCTGACATAGCCCACACTAGCCAACCAAATTTTTTGAAAAACGCCTATTACCCGCCACGTGAATTGAAGAAAAAAATAATTTTTAAATCGTGAATCGATCATTCCAGAATTGGACGTTATTGAACTAAAGATATAATCAACTCAAGTATATTTCAAAGCGTGATGAGTCATTTGGTACTTTTTTTCTCCAGTAAAATTATTACACGAGATGAAATTAAACGTATGAGCAATGATGCATCTTGTTCGGCAGCAAGTACCGTCAATGCCCCAATTAATGCCACCAAGAGACCTATTCTGCCACATATCTTTCATCGAAAAATTATATCTTATCATAAATTCAACTATGATTTTTCCTCAAAAGAATTTAGGGTCTGGACTATCATTTACATTAATTATTTTCCTGAATTAGTGATAAAAATTATTTAATTTATATTTTTGAAAATATTTTGCCCATGGCCCGATTTCTACCATAGAGGGTCCCAATAATTGCCATCAATTAATTTTCATCACTGGTCTTTTTTTTTTAATTATTCGTCAATTTATATGAAAATCCAATGATTTTGCTAACAATCAATACAATTTTCGATTTATTGAATACTTAAATTTTCTCAATATCCCACATTGAACTGATGAAGCACTCTCATCCCACATGAAGAGCTTCAGGGCTTTATCTTGCTGAGCACGCTGGTCGCATTTAACGAATTAATTTTAGAAATATCGGATATTTTAATTGTTCGTTGTCCTCAGAACTTTTTTCTAGCCACTGTTATCAATTACTTAGAGTTGTGAATTCAAATAAGTTCAATAATTACGAAAATGTATGAAAAGTGGCATTAATTGGGCCGATGGCATTAATTGGGCCATTGTCGGTATTGATGCTTCAAATATCTCAAATACCTTCCAGAGACTATTGAGATTCTGGATCATTCAGTGTTTCCTCTACATACTCAGTTTTATTAAGACGAGGAAGCATATCTTTTGTTGGTTCATATGTCTGATAGCATTTAGTATTTGTCATTATGCTGAAAACTCTCTCCACTTCAGCGTTACTGATAGGAAATAACAGAACTCAAAAAACGAACTGGAAAAAGATGGAATATCATAAATTGGGGTTCTTATTATGATCAGTTCAACCACCTTCAAATTTATTTCTTTAATCTATAAAAAAAGTGAACTGTATATAATATATAGCCCAAATGGCGGGTAGTAGCCCTAGCCGAAAATCAACCCACCAAAATACATTCCGGATAGTCCAATTGGCTATGAATAGCCCAATCTGGTGTTAATAATCATAAATAGAAAAAAATCGAGGAGATAATCACTCCTAAAATCTGGGTACACTAAACTTAAAATTGTAAAAATTCATGAAATTCCACAAAATGTGAGAGAATTGAGCGGATTTCTGAAGATTTCATAGATTTCTATAAGAATTCAAGAGATTTCAGGAAATGCCAAGATAGTCGTTCTGCAACAACAGAGTTCTGTATGCAAATTCAAAAATGCAAGTTTTTTAATACAGAAAATGCGAATCTGAAATTTATTTTTCTGTAGAGTGGTCGAGTATTTTGTGATTAATATTTTGAATATTTATAGCGCAATATCTCGGAAATTAATTTTTTATTTTTTGCTTTTTTATATAGCATTGGCAATGAAAAACTGAATGAAAATTGTGGGTCATTTTATAAAAATTATGAATATTCACGGAAATATCCTAATTCTTCAAGGAAAAAATATTCACGTATACACAGGCATACATTCATAGCTCATTCTATCTCTCACTGAGGCATGAATAACAATTTCGTACTTCTCTCGCTTCTATTTCGTTTCTATTCAGCACTCAATAGTGAACTGAAGGAGAATCAATTGTTCAATCTTTCCTTTTATTGTTAAAGTCTGATGTAAGAACGTGGTTTCTGTTGGAAGAATGAAAAGTAGTAAACTATTATTTTTACAAATTTTTATTGATTATCAAAAATAACAAATATACGGGAAAGTGGGGTAAAATGAATATTCCAATGGAACGATTCGAGATAGAAATTTCCTGAAGACTCAATTGAAATGCTGAGAAAATTGTAGTTGAATGAGAATGCTAATTTTTTTCTTCCATTTGTTGTAAATTTTACGTTTTTAGCCAAGTTTTGAAGAGAAACTTTCAAAAAACGTCGAAAAAATCACTTTTTTCCACGACATCTCTGGTTCTGTTGATCCCAGCGATCTAGGATTCATCTCAAATGGAAGATGATCTCATTTTCTCATCGATTCACGTGGTTTTCTTCTTTTTTTTCAACGGAGATTTTTTACAAGTAGACTGTACAATTGATTCAATTGTCATTGGTAAAGGTGTTTTTTTCTTACCATCAGTAAAAATATAAAACATCATATTAAACATATTTTTTATCAATAAAATCTTGTCTTTTCTCCTCTTTTCTCGTAACAAATCGACGTTTTCCACTTCTTCGAGCTCTGTCATTAGAGATTCTTCATCAAAATCATTTGGATCGATGCCATATAATTCAGAAAAAAATGTCAACAGTGGCTGTGGTATTTTCATTTTTTCCCATGAATCCTTCAAATTTGTTGCATCACCGGAACTATCGTTCAAATCAAAATTGTAATTTTTTAAAGATTTTTTAATTATTTTAGCACCTTCTTTGATTGAATTGCTGGAATTTTTAGCATAAAGTTTATGAATTAAATCATCAAATGTAATTGAGCTACTGTATAAAATTGATGATTTATTGTATTCTTTTGGTATAGAAATAGCAATTTTATCTTGATAATAACGTGTAATATATTTTTTAATATCACGATTTTCAATTGGTAACTTTGGATTTAGTGCATTCATTTGTTCACGTAATTCACTCAGAGTAAATAGATTTCCTGCTTCTATACTGTCAGCATTTAAATCCATGATAATTTGAATAGCTTCATCTTTTTTAAATGTTAAATTTGTATTTTCATTGTTTTCTCCATCTTTAGAGTCAGAATCATCAGTTAAATCAAATCCATAATTTTCATTGCTGGGTCCTGATTCATTATCGTCATTACTATTAATATCAACATCTTCATCACTTATGTGAGCTCCTTTCTTTATCTGCGAATCACTCATGATTCGATCATATCTAATATTATATTTTCGCATACAATTACTATGATATAAAATACCAGTATCACGTATTTTTTCGACAGTGTCCAGATGAACGGTTCGATTATAAACTTCATCCTGAAAAAATCGGGTACTTTTGATAAATGATTCAATGGCTTTGTCCTCGTTTAATCGACTTTTTTTGGCAATTCTTTTATGTGTATTGTTACCACAAATAATACAATGAACTGGCTGGATATTAACATTGTTAACTTCATTGACTTGCATTTTTTTAAGTGAAAAGTTCATATATATTAAACAATTATATGCAAATTGTTTATTTAATTAACATGAAATATTCACTCAAATCAAATTCATAGATTACAATTACATTCACTAAGCTCTAATGTTCAATCAGTAATACAACTCGTTACTTCTTCAAACTTAAGTTCACAATTATTGTTATAGAAACTTAACTAATTATTCTGAGATCTCTACTATTTGAAAGTTCGTTCGCAAGTGCTTGTCTCTAAAAATTCTATTCTTCCTCCAAGTGTTCGTTGCATGAGGCCCAACCCTCTAGCTGAGGGAGAGGAGTTGTAGGTTTGCCAATCGGGATCTTCGATTTGGGTTGAGGAGGGGGAGGTCCGAGGGTAGAGCGTTCGAGCCACGATGAGGGGACTCTTGACCATGAAAAGGGGGAAAAATCAGGGATCTGCGTACTTTCCCAATAAAACGGAGTTTTACGGGTTTTATAACTTTCACGTGTTGAGGTGAACAATAGAAAAGGTAGAGAAAAGACAGAGGATCATTTCTTAGGATTGTAAAAGTAAAACCTTTTATAATTGAAGAAATGCGAAGGATTATTTTTATGGTTTTTACAGTTTGCAGTTTGCTTGAAATTTGGTGGCCAGATGTTTAATTACTTTTACTCATCGCGTTTGGGTTCAGTTTCGAAGAAATATTTGCTAAATCGTTTTATTGAGGTTTTGAAAAGGTATTCTTGAAAATATTTTCACTGAGGGAAAAATTCAAAGTGTTGGGGTTTTTATTGTTGTAAGGATTGGGGATTTTTGGTCGCGTGGGTAATTTCTCCATTGGCTGGTTACCTACGTAACACAACATTAATAGAACCGCTTTCCCCCCGAAGGGCAGAAAACGGATATTTTAGGTCTTGCCGAGGCTTGACCCTTCGGAGATTACCTGACGTAGTCCTTACCTGTGTGTGCCCTTTCCCCCCCCCCCCCAATTTTCCCCCCACGCGGGCCCTCTCCATGTCATGACGGGTACTTAGCGGGCGAATTCACATGTGTCGGCTAGCGCGAAGGATACGAAGAGTCCTCAGTAACTTTCTCCGAATGACGGCAAGCCCTCACTCGGGTCAAGCCTCGGCAAGACCTAAAATATCCGTTTTCTGCCCTTCGGGGGGAAAACGGTTCTATTTTATGTCTGTGCCTTCGGCTTGACCCTTCGGAGAGATGTTTATACTCTGCCGGCACGTATTGTAAAGTGTACTGTGAATTTAGATGAAGAAGTAATTTATTTAACTCTTTTCCAACATACATGTGTAATTTTTTGAATAATAATCATTTTAAACTGGAATAAAGTTCTTTGTTAAACAATTCTTTGGATTAGAATCTTTGGTTCTTTCAATTTCTTTGTAATAATGCTTAAAGAAGTTCTGTGGGCCCCTCCAATTGCCTCTGGAGAGAACCTCGTCTATGCACATGTTACTCCTGAAGTTATACGATGCCACTGCTGATCGGGTTGAACCCGGGGCTGCTTGAGTCCCTGCCTCCATGAATATCCTTCGAATCCAACCAGCGATCATCGCTCTTGAGGCAGCTTTAACTTCACCTCTCGTTGTGATGAACAGTTGCGGGAGATCTTGTCTGGCTTTACGTCTCTCTGCTGACACGGTTATCACTAGCCTGACCCATTTCACCAGGTCAAATACTGGATCCCCTGAACTTATAATCTTCCAGCCTGATTGACGATAATTGATTGAATCGGTTTTTGATCCAAATTCTGGGTAAAAAATGATTTCATTCTCATTGGTAGTGTAATGTTCAGGGTCAATTGAGAGTAATGTCAAGTCATGTATTCTTCTTGACGAGGCTAACAAGAGTAGCAACGCGGTGAACTGAGACACTTGGTATAAGCTGTTTTCGTCAGGCAGGTGATTGGACAGCCACGCTGTTAATGATTCCACATTCCAGATGGACGTTCTGGACGGTTTTTCTGTTATCGCCTTTTGAACGCCAATTGCTTTCAGCACTGATTTTATCAGAGGGTTGGCACTCAGGTTGTTCTCCCCGTCCGGATTATTCAACGAGCAAATTATCGATTTATGTGTCAGAATGGTGCTGTACGCCAGCTTCTTGGTATTGAACAGGAAACTCAAGTAGGTCACTAGATCTTGAACTCCGGGGTTGTCTGATGGGACATTTTCGGATCTGCACCAGGCCAGCCACTGCTTCCACACTGCCGAGTAGGTTTTCCAGGAAGAATCCCTCCATGCAGAACCAAGCAATTTAAGTTCCTGGTCGGGTAAGCCCGCTACCTGCTTTCCCCACCTGGTACCCTCCAGACCTCTAAAATGAGATCCTTGGCGTTCTGTGGAGGAGCACCGGTCGATAGATCGACCAGGTGAATTTCCAGGTTTCGAAGTTGGAATGGAGCTGCTACACTTCTGCTCTTCAATTCTCCTCGCCAGAAGGTGTTTTCCCACCTGGGCGCCACTACCAGGAACATCCCTCTTGCTGTGTTTAGGTGTTGGAGCACTTTCGGGATTAATGGAGGGGCGGAAACACCCATGCCAATCCCATGTCTCACTTCCTGCTGAATGCGTTGATGAACGTCGCATTCTGATCGTTTACCTCCATCGACACATACGTTGGTACCACTCGTGATTGTGCTGACGCAAAGAGGTCTATCTCTGGTCTTCCCCATTTCTGAAAGACTCTCTGCACAATCTCGGAACTCAAGTGCCAGTCTGGGAGTGGTAACTTCCTCGAGAGTCTGTCTGCTAGACTGTTGTAATTGTCGGGCAGGAAAAACGGGACTAAGTGAATTTCGTACTCGTCCAGTAGTGTCAGCAATTCCCTGGCTAGTTCCAACAAGACCAGAGACTTGGTTCCTCCCTGATGCCTAATATAGGCCACTGTTGTCTTGTTGTCGGATTGAAGCATTAACGATCGACCTCGGAGTTGTGTTTTGTATCTCTGAATGGCCAGTAGGATTGTGTACAACTCTTTTCGATTTATGTGCCATTTCTCCTGCTCTGTTGTCCACGTCCCTGCATGAAAGGTGTCCTCTAGCTGGAAGCCCCAGCCCACTTGTGACGCATCTGTCGTTAAAAATATGTCTGGGCTTCTTTGGAAAATCCTGCATGTTCTCTGAATGTTCACTTTCCACCACACACAGTCTGCTTGACTTGTCTCGGACAGGGGGAACTTCTTTTTTGGGTTTAACTGTGATAACTGTCGACTCCCTCGTTGTAAGTGGCGTGAGAAGAGTCGACCTAGTGGTATTGCGAATGACGCAAAACTCAGCATCCCCAAGAGGGAAGTTCCGAGAGTCCAGTTCCATGATCTTGCGTTTAACATCTTCTCTAACAGGGTCGTGATTCTTGTCTTTTTGTCCGGTGGGAGACTCAGCTCGTTCTGTGCTGTTTCCCACATGAAGCCTAGGAACTCGATTCTTTGTGTTGGAGTCGTAATCGATTTTTTGGTATTTATTATCTAACCCAGGGAGCGTAGCCAGTCTATCACCAACAACACTTGTTCTTGAAGAGCTTTGGCGTCTTGGTGCGCCAGCAAAAAATCGTCGAGGTATACTACCACTCGAATCCCTCTTTGCCGGAAAATCCCCACTAGCCAGTTGCTTAATCTTGAGAAGGCTAGGGGTGCCGTTGAGAGGCCGAACGGGAGACAACTGAAGTTGTACAACTGGTTCTCGTAAGCAAGACACAAGTAACGGCGGTGATGAGACTTTATCGGAACATGTAGATAGGCTTGGGAGAGATCGATCTTGACCATGAAGTCGCCGCTCTGCAGGAATGATGGAATCTTTCTGTGATTTATGAGCCGAAATTTCGGTGGACATAAATACTTTGAGACAACGGAGGTTGAAAATTTGGCGAAAACTCCCATCTGGTTTTAAAATTAGGAACATTGGTGATATGAAACCTGAGTCCCATTTGGCCTCTTCCAGGATCCCTTGGTCTAGCATTAATCTGATCTCTTTTGACATTTCGCTTGATGTCCTGCTGTTGTATTTCCTGATGTTCTCCCTGCTGAATGGTATTGTTGGGGGTTTTTTGATGAAGGGTATTGAGTCACCCTCCAACATGCTCAGGATGTGGTCTGGGGCTCCCATTTCTGCCCATCGCGCCACAAAGTGTCCTAGCTGTCCCCCCACAAACCGATAGTCATTGTTTTCTAGGTTGCTCTTTTCTTCCCTTGCCTGAAGATCCCTTCGTCTGGTTACTTGAACCCTTTGAATCTTGTCTTCGGGCGGAAGAGTGAGAGTAGGAGCGGGTGTTGGGACGAAAGGAACCTCTGTTGCTCGACGAAGCTCTATGAGAAGAGCCTCTTGTAATTGGTTGAGGTTTGGTACGAAACTGATTGGGCTCCCTGTCTTGAAAAGGTTTCCTTTCTGACAGAAACACTTTTCTTGCACCTCCTTGCTGGTTCAAGAAGTTTGACAATAATCTCTCGTCGAAAAGATGAGATTCCGATGGAGGGATCTCTGCCAGCCTCCCAGCTAGATGTGGATCTGCAGTCCTGTACGAGTTTCTCCGCATTTCGATAATCTCTGCCCTTCTAGCACAGGTAAAATGTAATAGATCATCCGAAATGGTCTTCACTGGTGATTCCCCGAGGAGCAGTTCCTTGACATCCTGCTTAATCTCAGGGTGCTTTGCTATTAGTGCATTTACTGCCGCCGCCAGTCTTTGACGTTGCAATAACAACCCGTGGGTGAGTGTACCAGTCATCGAATCCGTTCTCGCCAGCAAGGTCTGTCCAAAGGACTTTGGTATGAGCCCTCCTAGTTCACTGTTGACTTTCAACGCATCAAAAACTGGTGATGCATGTAATTTCTTCTGCACTTCCTTACACCTGATTCTGTTCCAAGATGTTAGGCCGAGCTTCTGACAAGATATGCCTTGTTTTCTAATCTCTGGCTCTGGCTCAGGGATCTGTGGATCACATTCCTTCACTATCGGAATTAGCAGAAGGTCTGGATCGACTGCCTCTGGATCGTCCTGTGGATCCGGCGAAATCCAAGGTATTTCGGGGTGCTCCGAATAACTTGGACTTGATCTTCCGGAACTTGCATTCTCTTTCTCGGAAAAGGAATCCTCCTCAACCTCCCGCGGATGCTTTTGGGAATTTTGGATGCCTTCCCTCTTCTCATATAGAATTTCGAACATGGTGGTTACCTTGCTTTCTAGTTCATCGATTCGAGCTTTTTTAGCTTGAGGTTCATCCTCTGATACTGGTTGTTCCTCCTGATCTGTATTATTTGCCAATCGTCTCAATTCTCGATCTGCCTCGACACGTGAAGCGAATAAATGCTTGACAGGTTTTACAAAGTGTAGAAACAATTGGGCCTGAACTGCTGATCCTCGGATCTTATTGATAATTGCAGGTGGACTTGTAATTAATGCTCGGCAGAATGGCCAGTTCAGCATATAAATCTTATACGCCGTGAAAGTCTTCTCACTCAAGTGTGATGCCTCTGGGTCGAAGGCTCTGGCAATCCCAACCGTGGATAGTGCAAAACGGATTTTATTCAAAACTTGAGAGTCCACGGCCTCCTCTTCGCCAAAAAGGTGTGCTTTCGAGAGGTTTAAGACTTTACTGTCTTGCCATCCTTCTGGAAGAGTCTCTGCCGCCAATGCTTTCAAATTATCCAATACTCTGTCGTCCTCCTCCGAAGCTCCCGCTTCTCCCAACAACTCTCCCAGAGTTGTAAATACCGCTTGGTCATTCATCTGAAATTGGAAAGAACTTACGTTATTGACCAATTGATGTTTTGCTTGAAAGGGTGTTTGCAAGCATATGGGCTCAGTCGGCTGCCAAGGGGGGACCTGCGGTGCCTTAGCTCTTACGCTATACACGATCAGAAGTGAGTCGTGCTGCCGTAGGACAGAGTCGAGGCGGGGCCTGCGGCTCCTCAGCCTTCACCACGGCTGCGGCTGCGACTGCCGGCTGCGGCTGTGCGCGCGTATGCGTCTGCGCCAGCGGCTCGTTAGCCTTATCGGCTGCGGCTCCTAGGCCGTTCCGGTGGTTACATCAACATAACCCCTGTTTATATTTAACGCCCGTACCCATTTCCTGTAATTAAACATATTATGGCTCTACTTACCTCTGAAGATTAATGGACCCACGTAATTATCAATTTATTTTTATTTTATTATTATTTTATTTTCCTCGAACGTTGCACAACGTTTAAGGGCACACACTCACGCTACGGACAACGAAAGTGTACTGGGGACTCTTCGTATCCTTCGCGCTAGCCGACACATGTGAATTCGCCCGCTAAGTACCCGTCATGACATGAAGAGAGCCCGCGTGGGGGGAAAATTGGGGGGAAAGGGCACACACACAGGTAAGGACTACGTCAGGTAATCTCCGAAGGGTCAAGCCGAAGGCACAGACATAAAATAGGCGCAATGTGGAGTGCTCAGGACAGTCAACCTGTGAGCGACACGCAAAAATTGGCGGGAAAAACTGATTAAGATTCGAAAATATGTGCGGATCACCAGAAGTGACAGTTGTGATATCGTCATCTTAGATGATAATCTTTCATGATTTCAAAAATTAATAGATATAATAGAAAAAATTTCTCCTGGAGAAAAAAAACATAAATATATACATTCATATACAACTAAGAAGATTTCTTGCGGAGATATTTTTTTTAGGAAATTTTTTCCGGGATTTTTTTTCCGGGTGATTTTTTTCCAGGGGATTAAATCGCCTAGAATTAATTTAATTATTTTCAAAAATTAATTTTGGCCTCATTTTTTCGGTAATATGGGGTAAACTAAATTTTCAAAAAATCTCCACATGCTACTCTATCGAATGTGACCAAAATTGAAAAGGAAAAATAAATTGCCTGAACCACTCAGATTATCTTAATATGTACACTACATTTCACAAGTGATTGACCCGTCAAAAAAAATGAATCCAGTGCAGTGAAGGAGGGAAAATAAAGAGTTTTTTCTTGGTGTTTTTCATTTTTTAATAAAAAAAAAGAGATTATTTCATACTGGGGTCTATCACAGGTCTCCATTACTTATTTAAAAATACAAATTTTCGATTTATTCCTTTCCTTCTATTAAAGGAATAATTATTTGAAATTCTCGTCTTATTTGAAAAGGATTTTGTGGAATTTTGCTTTCTGAAATTTTTCAATATCTCGGAGACTAAGAGAGATAGGGCAATTTCACCATAATCTTACCATAGAGCAAAGTCGCCCTATCTCCCTTAGTTTCCGAGATATTTGCAAAAAAAAGTCGGGAAAATCTTTGACAAATCATAAAAATTCAAATCCCAAAAATCCTAAAATTCCTCAAATGTCTCCTTTTCATCCTTCCTCCTTCAAAGATCGTAAATTCCCCATTTTTCCTCCAAAATTCTCCTCTCCATCCGTTCAATTGAACATACTCTGCAAGAACCCGTGAATATAGCTCCCGAGATCCTCATCCTGATTCGTCCAAGATACGTAAACAGTCTTCTGATCCTCTTCATCGCCCTCCACCCTCACCAGCACAGACTCAACGCAAATACAGCCATCAGTGACCTGTACCTGCCACCCTTCGAGCCTCTCCTGAAGTGGTGCGAGAAGTTTCATGGTCGTCGCCTGTGGAAGTCCCGGATCTCTCACCTGAAAAAAATGAATAACAAATCATTTTTTTCCATTTTGGGATTTTTAAAAATATTCCAGAATTTTCCTGAAATTCTCCAGAATTTTGGAATTTGAGAACTCCAGGAGCTTTTTTTATCCACATGGACCCCCAAAAAACAATTTTTCCCATTCTTTGTGGTTTTCATAATTTTTCAAGAATTTTCTAAATTTTTATTGGATTTTTTTTAGAATTCTACAAAATTTCCAGAAATTTTTCAGAATTTTGAAATTTCAGAACTTCGGAATCTTTCTTTTATCCACATGGTCTCAAAACTCAGTTTTCCCCATTTTCTGTATTTTTTGCAATTTTTCAAAAATTTCCTAAATTTTATTGGACTTTTTTTAGAATTTTCCAAAAATTTCCTGGAATCCCCCAAAATTTTGCAGTTTCAACATTCCAGGAACTTTATTTATCCACATGGACTCTCAAAAATCGGTTTTTCCCATTTTTGAATTTTTCGTAATTTTTCAAAAAAATTTCAAAAATTTTATTGGAATATTTTTAGAATTTTCCAGGAATTTTCCTGGAATTTTTCAGAATCTTGCAATTCCAGAACTCGAGGAACTTTTTTTTACCCACATGGTCCTTCAAAAGTCGTTTCTTCCCATTTTCTGTATTTTTCGTAATTTTTCAAAAATTTCATAAAATTTTGTTGGATTATTTTTTAGAATTTTACAGAATCTCCTGAAAATGTTTTTTAAACATTGTTTTTTTTTTAGAATTTTCCAAAATTTCCTCGAATTCTCCACAGTCATAAAATTCCAAAAATCCGAAAATCTTCCTTCGTCCACATAATTTCTCAAAAATCATTTTTTTTCCTAATTTTGAATTTCTTAAAAAGTTTCACTTTCTTAGAATTTTCCATGAAGATTTTACCTGAACCGTCGACGTAAATCTGACGATGTGTTTTGGTATTCCCGCGGCTTTCGCGACTTCGTCAGAGTCGACGAGACAAACTCCGTCTTCTTTCAGCATCAGAACGGAATGAAGAAGTCTCCGCCTCTTTGGATCCGGTGGCAAAGCGGAATACCTCTTGGCCTCCGCCTTCAGCAGAGCCAATGATGCGTCGACGGGCACCTTCGACGTCGTCGTTATGACGCAAGTCTCCCCATTCGCTGGATTATAACAATTTACTCCGAACTCCTGTTTTATCTTATCTTTCAGGTACTCCATTTTCGCGAATTCTCCATGCACCAGCATGACGTTTTTTGGCTCACAGTACTGAATCAACTGCATGATACCTATGGATAATTACAATAATTAATGTTTTTTAATATTCATTTTCAATTTTCATTATTCTATGATTATCTCATGAATTATACGATTAAAGCAAATTTGTCAAGAGACCTTTTTTGTAGAAAAATTAATTTAAAAAAAAAATTAATTTCAGAATATTTCTTTTTTTTTGTTAATTTAAAAATGCTCGAAAAGTGCAATTTTTCTGTTTCCAATTGAATTTTTTAATTTCGAAAATAAGTGATTGATTAATTGATAATAGATATAAATATAGATATATCGGCGTTTCATTTGCCAATCCAGATAAAAAAAAAAAACTTCGTTTTTATTAAAAAAAAAAAAAAAAAACGCTCTTATTGGAAAAGAAATCAATCGGAAAATTCCTTTTCTTATTAAAAAAAAATATATTTTAAAAATGAATAAAATGAGCGAAAAATGTATTTCAATAGCAATTGCATCAATACCTTTGGCATCGGCATGAGCAGAAAATGACATGTACTCGACTGCCATTTTGACCTCCACAATCTGTCGATTTTCGAATTCAATTCGTTTCGCTCCACTCAGGACTTTGTGACCTACTGTTCCCTGGACGCAAAAACCAGGCATTATCACCATGTTCATCTCGTTTGGTGCCCATTTCTTGAAGATCTGAAGGGATAGACCAGCGTGCAGCATTCCTGGTGTCGCAAATACTACCATTGCACCTGAAAAAGTTTTTCATTGTCAGTTTTCGGGGCTTTTGTGAGAAAATTACGAGATTTTATCGAAATTTGGTGAAAGATAGCTTGGGAAGCAAAGGAGATAGGGCGATTTTAGTATAATTATTTTTGCGTAGAGAATTTCGAAGGCTAAAAAAAAATGAAGCCAAAATCACCCTATCTCGCTTAATTTCCGAAATATTCACAAAAAAAGTGAATGACGAAAATTCGATCATGGAGAAATAATTATTATTTTCTACATTAATTTTTGAAGACTATCTTCGAAAGTAAGCGAGATAGGACTATATTTGGCTCTAGTCTTCTTTCCTAGAGAAAAAAAATCTTTTAAGAGCTATGGAAAAGAATTGCAAAAAAAAATCAAGCTATCTCACTTAGTCTCCCAGACATTCGCAAAAAAAATGACAAAAATTCAAGAATGAAGAAATCAATTCTTTTTCAATTTGTTTTCTGAAGAATATCTTGGAAATTAAGTGAGATAAGGCGATTTTGTCCTAATAGTTCTAAAAAAATTTCGATATAAGGAGAATATCTCGGAAACTCAGCGAAATAAAGCAATTTTGTCCTAGGAGCTCTACAGAAATTCCGATATGTTAATTATTTTCCGAGGAAATTCACAAAAAAAAAAAAAAAAAAAAGATTACAGACATTAGAAAAACAACGTGAATAGTAGAAAAAAATAATTCTCTTGCTCGTTTTCGCTCAATTCAAAATCTCAAAAACTCCAAAAAAGCATTAGCCCAAAAGCCCCCCCCCCCCTCTCAAAAAAATTGCACAAAACACCAAAATTACCTGGATTATCAATATAAGATTTATCAAACGGTTTGATATGTTTGAAATCAAACATATTCCTCTGTACAAAAGTCTTCTTGATCTTCTGATTGGTCCACGTGATGAACATCTTATAATAATTATTCGCCTTTTCCGTCAGTCCAAGTGCAAAATAGACTGGAACCTTCAGATTCATTCGCTCCCAATAGGTCTCAAGAAGAATGCAGAGTTCCTGTGCTCTTCCAAGTGCAAAAACTGGTATCAAAATTTTCCCACCTCTGTCAATGCACTCGTGGACTTTTTTCAAAAAATCCCGTTCTCTGCATCTCTTTGAGTCTCTGATTGTCGTAGCATAAGTTGACTCTGATATCAATAAATCAGGACGACATTTATCAATCCATGCTGCACCCAAGTGTCTGTCTGGTGTCATATTATAATCACCAGTGTAAACAATTGATTGTGAGCCAACTCTTACCCAAAACATAGCAGCACCAAGCACGTGGCCAGCATAATATGCTTTTATTTCGAGTTCATTATCAACCATTACTGATTGATGCAGTGTAACTGCTATAACTTTTTTCATGCAGTCTTTTATCATTTGTGAGGTGAAAAAATTACTCTCGCCTTTTCGCTCAACTGCTACTTTTCGCATGTCCTCGAGGAGAATTGGAGCAATTGCCTTTGTTGGATGAGTCATGTAGATTGGACCGGTGTAACCAACCTGAGGGGAAAGAGATTGATTGATTGATTAACAATTTATTACTGCACATTATATTGTACAAGTTACAAAAAGAAAATAAAAATTTAATATAGATATAAAAATATAAACTTAGTATATAACATTTGTAAGTAGCCCGCTTTGAACTCAGTTAGCAAGATCACTTGGCTCTTCATTTACGAGCAAGTATGAGCACAATCAAATTTATTAAGCCCCCCTCATTAATGTGTTCAACCCATATTATAAAGTGCATTTGAGATCGCATTCGTGTGAGACACTCCAAGAGGTGAGGCTTCCACCCATGCTAAGCTGGTGTATTACATTTTTATTCTTTAAACTGAAGTTTCAAAATATTGCGCTTAAGGACACTGATCAGAAAAGAAAAAAAGAGCAGAGACAGGAAGTAAAGTGAAGTGAAAAGAAAAGAGAGGTAGGAGAAAAAGCAAAAAGGAGAAAAAGAAGGAAAGAAAGAGCTAGTTGCAAATCACTCAGATGCTCGCTGTTCTGGTTCAAGATTATTAGAGAGAGAGGGTTGATTAGTTGGGGATGATTTGATGATTCGAGAGGGGGTAATCACTTTGGAAATCTAGTGTACATTGAAATGAGGAATCTTAGAGAAATTTTAGGATTCTTTGAAAGATTCTTTAAATTTTTGGATTTTTGGAATTTTATAAAATCTGGAAATAAGTTTTGAAATCACGAACAAACTAGAAAAATCCCATGGAAATTTCATGAAATCTTCGAAATTTGTGGAGTCTTTGAAATTTCAGGTAAAATAAATAGTGACAATGTATGAAAAATCGATTTGAGAATTTGAGAAAAGTCGTAGAAGATTTTGAGATATTTACATGGCAATACAAAAAAAAAATTCAAATTGAAATTTTTCAACAAAATTGAAATTTCATAATAAAGAAAAAAATTCAGTTACATCCTAATGTGGGACTCTTCTCCAGCACCAGAGCTGTGTCACTAGAACTCGATTCCGTCACAGACTAGTCCCGGAACAGTCCTGGGACCGTTTCAAAAAAAAAAACGATGAAAATGATTTTTTCGAGCATTTTTTGTTTTTTTTTCGTTGAATTTGAAGGATGAGGAGGATTTCTTTAAATTACAAGTGATTACCCTCCCCTCCTTTTTTTCTGAGGGGGTAATTACTTGGGACACCTAGTGTACATTGAGATGAGAAGTCTTATGGAAATTTTAGAATTCTATGAAAGATTCTTGCAATTTTTGAATTCTTGAAATCTTATAAAATTTGGAAATAAGTTTTGAAATCACGAACAAACTAGAAAAATCCCATGGAAATTTCATGAAATCTTCGAAATTTGTGGAGTCTTTGAAATTTCATGTAAAATAAATAGTGACAATGTATGAAAAATCGAAAAATTTGAGAATTTGAGAAAAGTCATAGAGAATTTTGAGAGATTTACATAGCAATACGGAAGAATAAACCTCGGAGGTATTAATGGATACAAAGAGAATTTTGTTGAACATTATCTTAATCAAATTTTTATTATCTGACTTTTTATAAATCTTTGTTATTGCCATGAAATCTTGAAATCTCTTGGTATTTCCTGAAATCTCTTGAATTCTCATAGAAATCCATGAAATCATCAGAAAACCGTTCGATTTTCCCAGATTTCGTGAAATTTCATGAATTTTCATGAAGTCTGCGGAGAATTCGAGAATCTTTGAATTTCTGTAATTTGAAGTTTAGTGTACACAGATTTTAGGAGTGATTAGTCTCTCAGATTCAAGAGTGAAAGAGGGGAAAAGATGCGATTTTTCGATGGTTTTCAGGCAATATCGAGAAAGCAGAGGGAGAGGGACAATTTCGAACTAATCTTTTTTTTGTAGGAAATTTCGAGAGATGAGAAAAAAGGATTTGAGGGGCCATAGCTCTATCTCGCTTGATTTCCAAGATATTCGCTAAAACGAAATCATGAAATTGGATAGTGCAGAGACAAAACAGAATAAATCGAGTTTTTCAATAGTTTTTTTAGAAGAATATCTCGGAAACCAATGGAGATACGCCTTTCGAATCCACAGGACTTTTTTTTAAGGAAATTTCAAGCAAAAGTATTGAAGAAGAATCGCCCGATCTCACTTAGTTTCCGAGATATTCGCCAGAAACAAATGCAAGAAAAAATCGATTTCTGTATTTTTTTGTTTTTCTTTTTTAAATCAGTTTTCGATGAATATCTCGGAAACTAATAGAGATGCGTCCGTTTTGCCCCAATTCTCTTCTGTATAAAATTTTAAGAACTGCAAAAAGAGAATCAAGGCAAAAAGGGCTCATCTCCCTTATTTCCCGAGATGTTCCCCAAAAATAAATAGAAAAATCCCCAAATAATCATAAAAAATTCTGTAAAAATTGGAAAAAAAATTGTTTTTTTTTCTTCAATTTTTAAGAATTTTCATGGTTTTTTTTGGGGATTTTCCTATTTATTTTTGGGGAACATCTCGGTAAAATAATGAAATTAAATAAAAAAACATCGAATTTCCTTCTCTTTTTCTTCATAATTTACCATTTCAGTGAAGTAAGGTAGTGCACCACAATGATCCAGATGAAAATGTGATATAATAACACAATCAATATGATTAGTTGCTGGTCCCTCAGCCACAATGTACGAAAAATCTGGAAATCTTCTCTCATCATTGAATCCCATGTGCATACCACAATCAAGCATAATATTTTTACCGCCCATTGTCACTAAAATACAGCTTCTTCCAACATCTTGACCAGCTCCCAATGGTGTGACTTTAATATCCGGCATGATTTTTCAATAATAATTATCAAAAAAAAAAAACAATTCTGAAAAAAAAAATTCAATATTTTTACATTGTCACAAAAAAAAAAAAAATAAGTCTTCATCTTAGGAACAAAAGGGCGTAAAGTACTATGCTTATATATTAGCACTTATGCCTTTTTGTTCCTAAGCTGATGAAATTATTATTATTATTATAATTGATTATTAGGGGAGAGTGGGGCAAGATGGACCCTCATAGTAATATGATTAAGGATTTTTTTTCAGGATCAAGGACTCGACGAAAAAATCTGAAAAAATTCGAGAAAATCCTCCAATATATCTTCATTGTTTGTGAATTTTTTCAAATTTTTTGGAGCAGCTGCTGCTTTTTTAAAAAATCTCGAGTCATCTCATCTTTTAGGTCCATTTTGCCCCACTCTCCCCTAGTTAGTTTGAACGAAATGAGCAATATCATCATCTTAGAAACAAAAGGGCATAAGTGCAGTGCTTGTACATTAGCACTTACGCCCTTTTGTTTCCAAGGTTTGTTGTGAGTTTTGTTAATAAGTCGTCATCTTAGAAACAAAAGGGCGTAAGTGCTAACGTATAAGCACAGTACTCACGCCCTTTTGGCTCTAAGTTGACAGAGTTTTCATTATTATTATCATTATTTATTTTATTATTTTTTCTAAATTATGAATTTGGATAGAATAAAAATTATTTCTAACCTCTAGGATATTTGAATATTTCTCACCGAATATTTATCTACAAAAATACAAATATTTTTCACTCAATTTCCTTTTTTTTCCTATTTTTTTTGTAATTGCAATTGAATGTTATTGATTAGAAGAATTAGATGGAATTGAACTGCATAAGGCAATGGCACAGAGTAAATAAACACACTTCATTCACCGGCAAAAATTCATGATCCCTTCTAAAAAAAAGCATGAAACGTTTTTTGTCACCGTTTTATTTTCCCTAAACCTAGCTAGACTATAGTCATACTATATTAGTGTAGCTAGTATAGCTATACTAGCTATACTATAGTATAGCTATACTATACTAGCTATGCTATACTAGCTATACTAGTATAGCTAGTATAGCTATACTATACTAGCTATGCTATACTAGCTATACTAGTATAGCTAGTATAGTATAGTATAGGGAAATTTTACGGAAATTTTCTTAGGAACACCAGTTCACCCTGGTTTAGGGAATTGTTTTTGTCACCTTCAAAAATCCACAGCATTTCGAGTTCTTCATTCATACAACGAATAATAATAATATAAACATTTCAATAGTATAGATATAATTAAAAAGAAAAATATGATCGTTACAGCACTTCTCTTTCCAAAAAAACGTCCCAATATACACGACCTTTAAGGGCAATTGAAATAAAGATTGGAACCAAAAGCTATTTCATTTATCTGGGGCCCTTAACCCTTATTCTTTCTGAAAATCCAGACAGAAAATTACAGAGAAAGAATAGGTTTCGACTCTAAATAATGTCACTATGGTTAATCGGTAATCGGTGATAACAATGATATTTGAACGTTATCCGTGAATTCAACATCAGTTCTCTTAGATAGGAAAGGAAGGCAGAAAGGAAGGTCCATTAGATGTAGCATCCGGTTCATCTCTCTGAGGAGAGTAAGTGCCGAAAATACGGAATTTCGGTATGAAAGGGGCGTATGTCCACTCATTACTTCAAAATATTTTTTATGGTCTCTGGAACATTATTTGGGTAATTGAAAATTGAAATGACAACAAAGTGGCATAACTACTTTTAAAAAGAAAGGGACGTATCTCCACACTTTGGTATTTCTATAAAGCCCCTTTGGTATTTCTGTAAAGAAATACATTTTTTGGTAAAGATATAGTATGAACATATTCATATTTAAACACCCAATATAGCTCGACACGCGCGCGGAGTGCGCGTCCCAATTCTAGTAATAGTGAAAAAGACCATAACCTCAGCCAATGGATGACCTGCAGAGACACCTTCGGAGTTCGTTGAATTATTTGAAAAAATGAGTGAAAATTAGGTAAAATTGAATGAGTCGATTTTCACTTGAGAATATCTCGGAAACTAAGGGAGATAGAGTGATTTTGCGCGAATCCTTTTTTGTAGAAAATTTCAAGAGCTGCAAAAAAGTATTCATGTGAAATTGCTCTATTTCACTCAGTTTCCAAGATATTTTCAAAAAAAAGAATTAAAATATTGGATTTTTCTGTTTTATTTGTTCAGTACTGAATTTTGTCATTCTCTTTTTGAGAATATCTCGGAGACTAAAAGAGATAGGGCAATTTTGCAGGAATTATTTTTTGTAGAGAATTTTAAAAGCTACAAAAAAGGATTCCTGCAAAATCGCCCTATCTCGTTTACTTTCCGAGATATTTGCCGAAAATTCCTGAAAAACTGGAATTTCTCCTCTCATTCACCCTCTCCCCCCCACAAAAAACGCCCCCCCCCCCTCAAATAAATCAGGACTCCAAGGAATAAGGAATAAAACGATACAAATTAGAAATAAATTAATAAAATCTATATTTATTTCACTTATTTGTTTTTTTTTCCTTTTTTTTAGAACAAAGAAGAAAATTTTTATTTCGACGTTTATATTTGTTTCTTTTTTCATTTTTTTTTTCATTTCATTTCATATACCAAATAAACTAGAAAAAAAACCTACGATATAATTTTCCTTACAAGTGCTCTTTAATCAGTACACTGGCAAATAATATCTGCGAATTAAGCTGTACATAGATAAAAAAAAAAAAACAAAAAAAAAATTTCAGTCCCTTTTACATTTTCTTTTTTTTTTTTTTTTTCAATTCAGAACATATTTTTCCTGAGGAAAAAAGAGAAACTCCGCAGCCTTTCCGTTTCAAATTTATTTATCCATTATTTTTTCCTTTTTTTCAAATATTCAATTAATAATTAATATCCACTTGTTTCTTCCTTTAATTGAATAATAAATTTTTCATTAAACAAATTTTTTTTTCTTTAATTTTTAGTTTGCATTGTCACAATCACTTGAAGATTAATAATTGTTTTTTCCAGCATATCAATCCATGATACATTATTTAACGAACAAATTAATTGATTATTACATCCACTTGCTGTTGTTGTAGTTGTAGTAGTAGTTGTACTCGACGATAAACTAGACGTTAAATCATTGCTTGTATTAACATTAACACCACTTAATTCCCCTGATTTTTCGCCGATTTTATCATTTTTATCATCCGTACTTTTGTCCTTGTCCTCAACGTCCATTGTTGGGTCGACGCAGTCGGTAACAGCGGTAGTTTCAGTAGCGGACTCTCCCTCCTCCTTCTTGTCATCTCCGAATTTCCTTTTTTTCGCTGGCGCTTCGCTGTCGGGCGCGCTCTCCTTGGTTTTGACACCCTTGACCCTCGACAAAAGGGTCTCGAGGGCAGGTTGAAGGGACGCAGGTGGTTCGAGCCTTGTTCCACTGCTGTAGACAAGTGCAAGTGCCCTCAGATCCCCAGTCAACCGTGGCGCTGCTGCCTTCACATCAACCGCTTCGACCATCGAACTCAGCGAGGAAACTACATTATCGATGAGCGAGCAAGTTTGTTCGGTGAGCACGTGACTCGCTAGTTTCGGGAAGAATGTCTTGAGAAAGGCGTGTATCGCTGGGACTGACAGAGAGGACCGCTCGTCGAGGAGTACTGCATCGACGTAGTCAACGGTGTACGTCGAGCAGAGAAGAGCGCCAATGTGCTTGCGATCAATATGACTGGCCGCATGAACGTCAAGCCAGAGACGTGGGAAAAGGGCGAGATGGAGGGGCACTCCCTCGAAGCCTAGCATGGCGCTGAGGTTGATGAGCGTGTCGGTCATGCAGTCGTTGTTGATGGCGAGTCGGCACATGACGTCGATGAGCTCGTGGTAGGGGAGGTAGAACTCGAGAAGTGCGGAATCGTATTCTGGATCGACGCCTTTGGCTGCTTCGAGCTGAGAGTGCGGGACGGCCATTTGAACCATTGGTCGAGCGGGACGGGCGGCCATTTTGCCGACAGATGAGGAGGTTGATCGGCGGGGGAGGTAGGGGCCTGGGGGGACAGCGGCGTGGGACTCTTGGAGAGCTGCGTGACAGTGAGAGAGGAGAGGGGCGAGGATGAGAATGGCTTCGGCGGGGACAAGCATGACGAGTTCTTTTAGGAGATCGATTGCGAGATTACGAAGTTCGGGGGGGTTGTAGGTGTTTAGGAGGGTTGCGAGCTTTCGAAGGACGTCGGGCCACTCTTTGCAGTTGGCGAGGATGTTGCGGACGTCGGGACTGTCGCGGGATGTGCGCACGCATCTGACGCAACGGACCAGCTCGACGATTATGGCAATTAATTCGGCTAGGTCGCCGGCCACGTGACAGGCAGTCGCTTCGTGGTACATTATGTGGAGCATGTGGAAGGCTTCGAGGGCCATGCCCAGGCCACCGTTGTAGACGACGTAGAGACGATCGTCGTCGGACTCGATGAGGATTCTGAACGCGGAGATCAGCGTTGCCCAGCAGGAGCGACCGTCAAGACCCTGGAGGTAGGAAGAGAGAGTGCCACGACGGAATGATGCGATTTCTTGCTCCTCTTGCTCGGTTTGGTCTGGGTGACGGGCGACCAAAAGCTGCATCAGCTTGAAGAGCTCGTCAACGGCTGTTGAGTATTGGGTTGGGTGGGGGGTTATGTTTTTGAAGGCCCACTGGATGTTCTGGTGGGCTGCTAGCTGCCGGGTGAAGGTCCGGGACTGCTGACAGCAGAGGCGGAGAAGGCCGTAGTAGGCCGGCAGCATCACGCGGTTGAAGAGGACTACGTCTTGATCCTCGTGATCGGCTCTGGAAAATTAGTTAATTGAGAAGATTTTGGTTTTGGGGAAGATAGCGGAAAATTAGTTTTTTATAGAGAATTTTGAGAGGTACAAGAATGGTTTCCACGAAAACTTTGCTACCTTGCTTAGTTTGAGATATTTTTCCAAATGCCAAAAAAAAATTATGGATTGAGGTAGTATTTTAGAGTATGGTCGATAAAATAGAAAAAAAGGAGGATATGTAGGCTTGTTTTCGATTAATTGCTGATAATTCGAAAAAATGTGCTTTAATTTACACGAAAAAGTGATTAAACTATTCGAGTCATATCTTCAGCTTGTGAATATAATGTTTTCTTGTTTCTTGAATTTTTTTTACATCACTCATCTCTTATCACATGCATGAGACAGAGAGAGAGAGAGAGGCAAATAGTTACGCCTACCTTCTAATTGAAATTTCTCAATAACTACACGGTGAGTTTAAGGAGTTTGGGGAGTTATATCCAAAATATGGAATCATTTCAAGAATCATACAGGACGTTCCTAATGTCATCATTATTATGCAATATTTTTTTCAAAATTTTCATGTATTTTGTTTCAGACTAATTAACAGTCAAAATTGCATCTTTCACAATTCGTTAAGGAATTCGGGGACTTATATCCAAAATATGGAATCATTTTGAGAATCATACAGGACGTTCCTAATGTCATCATTATTATGTAGTATTTTTTTCAAAATTTTCAGGTATTTTGTTTCAGACTAATTAACAGTCAAAATGGCATTTTATACATGGGCTCTTATGCATAACATCTGTCATAGCCTGAGACCTCTGTTACCACCTGAGTTGATAGCGCAGATTGATGCTAAACCAGATTTGATGCCTAAGAGCCCAAGTATAAAATGCAATTTTGACTGTTAATTAGTCTGAAACAAAATACATGAAAATTTTGAAAAAAATACTATATAATAATGATGACATTAGGAACGTCCTGTATGATTTTGAAAATGATACCATATTTTGGAGATAACTCCCCAAACTGCTTAATATCTTCTTCTATTATATAGTTAAAATGCTGTTCTTTTCGCCAATAGTCTTTAAATAATGGGTCAACCCTGTGGGTTTTCAGTAATTTCAGTACTTCTGTCCGATTCAGGACGTTTCATCCCCACCGCCGCTATTTTCAGTAACTTTGATAATTTATATCTCATAAAATACCCGGTCGAAAATTATGAAAAGAGTCAGAAAAAAAATATAATCTTTGCTACGGCCTCGAAGAAAATAAATAATTAATCAAGGGTGTAATCACTCCTAAAATCTGTGTACACTAAACTTCAAATCGTAAAAATTCAAAGATTCTCAAAATCTCCGCAGACTTCATGAAATTTCACGAAATTTGGGAAAATTGAACGGATTTCTGAAGATTTTACAGATTTCTATGAGAATTCAAGAAATTTCAGGGATTGACAGAAAATTTCAAGATTTCATGGCAAAAACAAAGATTTATAAAAAATCAGATAATAAAAATCTGATTAAAATAAAGTGTAACAAATTTCTCTTTATACCCACTAATACCTCCGGGGTCTACCCTTCCGTATCCCCATGTAACTATCTCAAAATTTTCTGTCTTTATTCAAATTCTCAAATCGATTTTTTATACATTGTCGCTATTTATTTCAGATGAAATTCCAAAGATTTTCCAAATTTCAACGATTTCATGCATTTTCTATAAGATTTCTCTACTTAGTTCGTGATTTCAAAACTTTTAAGAATCTTCAGGAGAATCCTAAAATCTTCCTAAAATTTCTGATTTCAATTTATACTAGATTTCACAAGAGACTACCCCCTCGCAATTAACTGTACTTGAGTTGCCTAAATTACTACCTCAGCCCGAAAAAAAAAAAAAAAATTAAATATTCAAAAAAAATTACTCACAGAATATAATTAAATGCAATGTTCTTCGTGATATGTGGATTATGCAGTATCATCGCAACATTCTCGGGGCAATCAGAGCACACATGATACCAGAACAGTAGAACCGCCTGTTTATTATGATGAACTGGAATACTTGGCTCCGAGAGTTTCGGATGAAACAGGCTCCACAAATCATTCAAGTACTGTCCAAACATGATCTTCTCAGTCTTTGAAATAACGCAGTAAGTCATCAGTGCAAAATAGGCAGTGAGTTTCATGGTTCCATGGCTCTGAATATCAATATAATGTCTTGCCGGTTGTAGTAGCCTCAGCAGGGCCGTATAGATCTGATGAAGGATAAGCGTAGCTTCCGGCGATAGCTGAAACTCCCTATTAGAATTGCATCCGAGTCCCAATCTATGCGCGGACCTGTACCCTTGCCTAAAGTGACTGGACGGCACCAACGAGACTAACAAAAAAGCAGCAGCACTTCGGACCCTTTGATTCGAGTGTTCAATCAGAAAATGTTGCAGCCAAGTGTCCAACCCTTGAAGCACCCATGCATGTGCCAGTTTGCTCCTAGTAACAGCGAGCGCTAACCACTCGAGCGCCCCATGAGGCGCGACCCTTGCAGCCTCCCAAACCCTGCTGAGTATCAATTGCGTCATGCACGGCAGCCCACTGTTAACTGAAGGTCCAGAACCCTCTGTCAAAAGCGTCAGCAGCTTGAAAAACGGCTGACAGACATCTGTGTGCTTCGTTATCGCCTGGAAGATCATCGTCACAATATGAATCGCCAGCCGATCGTTCCACTTGCAGAGCGACAAGATGAGATTCTTAGTTTGTGTTAGGTTGATGACGTCTCTTGTCTGCTGATAGAGAAACGGAAATCCCTTCCCTGAAGCAACAGCGTTCAGATCAGCAGGCGACAGCCCTAACTGATGATTAGGTCCTCTGCTCCTTTCTACGAGACTAGCGATCAACGTGATCATCTTGTCGAGCGATGCTGGTCGAAGTTTCTCCGTTGGAACCGCAACCACCACCTCTTCTTCCTCCTCCTCCTCTTCTTCGGAAACCGTGTCTATCATCTCGTGGGTCTTGTGACCAAGGTAGAAGTTGATCATCGTTGATATTGCTTGAACCCTGATTAGGAATAGCGTCTCCTCCTCTCCCATTTTACTAAATTCATATAAAAAGCTAAAGTACTCGGTTAGATGCTTCAGATGCTGCTTCGCATGTTCCATTAATGACAACAGCATTCTGACGAATCGGGTGACGCAGGACTGAGTTCCAACAGTGTTGAGTTGTGATCCATCCGGTTCTGTTTCCGTATCGTTTGATGTTAGTAAGTACAGTGGCGCTTGCGTCGAACGGAGTCTCTGGATGACGTGGATGCACAGGCGCTGGAACATCTGACGGACCATCTGATTTGGGCACTTGACTAGTATTTGAATCGGCCACCACGAGTCACTCGCCATTCTCTCCAAAAACCGCGCACATGCGCCGTTAGAACCGTTGAACTGTTTCGTGAGAAGCTCAACCCATTGGACCATGGTTGGTTTTTCCTTTGCGTGAATGAACGTCTCCATGAAAAACGACGTCGACAGCTCAGCCGACATCTCCGTGACATCTGGCTGAATCGAGAGAAGGGTCTGGGGGATGTAACCGCAGATCTGCCACATGAAGCTGAAGTACGAGTGTTCAAAGATGTTTTTGTCCTGCAGAAAATGCATGTTGTCCTGCCAAATCCAGTCCTCAAGCTCTTTATTGAGTTCCAGAGTCGTCAGTTTATCGCAGATGATCTTCGAGTCCTCCTGAATCGACTGGGCAACTGTTCCCGGAGATGAACCAGTAGCTTCCTCCTCTCTGCAGTTGTTCTGATCGCTCGGATCCGCGCACCACTCGTAGAACAGCATGTAAGCTGAGTTTGTCTTCTCGAAGCTGAAGTCCATGAACTTGTCGGTGACTGAATCGTAGGTTTTGCTCGTCATCTCACCTCCAAAACATTCCGCTGCTAACTGACTTGGGTCAAACGGCTTGACCTCAGCGTCGTTGAACAAGAACCATTTGTCCTTGTTTGCAGAAGTCCTGTCTTTGATGAAACTGTAGTAGTGCCCGCCATCAGCAGTTCCAGTATGAACAGTCACGCCAATCAGATCGTACTGATAGTGCTCTGCCCTCTGATCCTCAACCTCCTCCTTCTTGCTCTTCTCTTCCTCGTTGTCCTCGCTCTCACACTCAGTCTTTTCCGTCTCACACTTTCGGTTCTCATGCTGGGACATCAGTTTCTTCTCCACGTACCCCGACATGTCGAGTCTCAGGGGAAAGCTGAAGTGTGTGTTGACTTTCTCCTTCAACATCGTTCCCATGTTGAAGGTGTACCTCATAGTGTTGAAGCAGAGGATGTGTGGGAGCTTCTTGAAGCACGCCCTCTTTTCTGCCCGCGCCTTTTTCCCGCACTGCGAGCACGTGTACATGTTGTCGCCTTCTAGTGTGTCCTTGACTGTGACTTCATCAAGACTTTCATAAAGGTTCCTCATGTCAGCGACTTGACAGCGGACCGTGTAGAACTCTTCGAGCGTTCTGCTGACGTGCTCGCAGTCAAGGGAAACGACGTTGTTTGAGATGACCCCGCAGAAGAGGGTTTTCACCAAATTCTTCAGATCCGTCGTCATCTCCTCGAGTTTGGAAACTAGGTCAATGAAGAACTCAGCCATGTCCTTTTGCTCCCCAGTGTTCAGGGGCTCGTGGTTCATCGTGTAGACTCGGCAGAACGACCGCGGATTATACGCCTTTCTCTCAGACTCCAGCAAATAAGCGAACATCCTCTGCAGCTCTCGAAGCGTCAGCTGATGCTTATTCGCGCGATTACAGTCAGCCTCCAAAATAGCTGCTCTTGCCTGTGGCATCATGTACAGATGCTGCATGCAGCTTGCCATGTAGCAAGTAGCTCCGAGATTCGTCAGACCAACGTATCCACAATCAGCCCTTCCGTCCTCATGCGGCCAATAGTCCCAGGGATAAGGCGAATGTGGTCCTGGTTTGTGCTGCGCTAGCAGCTTCTCATGCAGAATTCTGTAGTTGTCTGGCGCTGATTTAACGAGCTCCACCAGCAGATCAAACGCAGCTGATCGAGACACCTGACTCTTGCACTTTGGTACATGCTTCATTCGGGAATTAGGTAATGCAAATAGGAAATCGAATATTCTGTTCAACAGATTCTTACCGACTTTTGACTGCTTGCATAACGGATTGTGCGTCATTATGTTGCAGGTGAGATTCAGTAGACCAACCAGGGCATCGTCTTCAACGGTGTTGTGACGGGTCTCCAGATGCTCCCGGGTTAGAACCGAGTTGATGACTCTGCTAGCAAGGGCTTCAAGATCAATCGTTGCTGATGACGGTTCAGAGTCCTCTGACGCTTCTGGGAAGCGGATGGAATCGTTGTGGAGAGCGTCAACGAGTCTGCAAACTAGCCAGAAGTAGTCCCTGCAGGCGGGACCGTAAGGCTCTTTACCGTCCTCGTGAATCGCTGAGTGCAGATGAAGAGGCAGATCAGGACGACGTCGATGGGACGGCTGCATCGCTTCAGCAACATGCAGATGCTCCAACAAAGTATTCAACATGGGTACTATCAACCCATACCTATCGCTGCGTCTCTCCGGATTGTCCTTGTCATCATCCGTAGCCGACGTCGTTCCCAAACAGAGTTTATAAAGCGCCGTGCAGATTTCCCGTCTGACGGCAGGTTCCGGATCCTCGAGGACCAATCTTCGCAGCCAAGTTCTCGCGAATGTCTCAGATGATCCGATGATGCTCTGTCTTATGTTCTGATCGCTGTGGACCCAGCAGACGAGCAGCGCCATTGTGTAATGAATTACTTGAGATCTGCCGAAGAGTCCGGTTTTGTAGTGATTCGGATCCCGTGGCATTGACGCTTCATTGAGGATACTCGTGATCCTGGGCATGACGGAGTCAGCGGACATCATTGATAGCATGGCTTCTGATAGCCGTGGGACAATTAGCTTGTCCTGAGACTTGTGGCGCTTTTTTTCTTCCCGAATAACGCCTAGATGACACAATTGTTTGAGAAGACTCGCAAGGCAGTCCTGCTGCCATTCACTTCCGTCTCCACGTTCTAGACATCCCGACATGAAGATATCGAATAGATGTCGGAGCCCACCATGCTGAACGAAAAGCGTTGACCAAGGAACCGTCTCTTCATTGACTTCCGCTTCCTGATCCTCTTCTTGTTTTGTTGCTGAAGAGCTAGCGGCGGGAGGATTCCTCCTACTCAAGGACTCGATTATGTACAGCGAGTACATCAGCTTCTGGGGACTCGCAGGGTCCAGTAATTCCGGCAGTGACGCTTCTCCCAGTTTCTGAAATCCTCGGAGAAGTGTTGGACTAGTTGGTAGAAGTGTCAGAGTGTCCCAGACTCTTCTTGACAGCACTTGCGCTTTCGTGTGCGGGATTTTCTGACCACCTTTAACCATCGACTTCATGGCGCTCAAGGTCCTCATTAACGTGAACAGCTGCTCGAAGTATTGTGGCCGTAACAGGAGAAGTGTCGGAAGACACTCGCGAGGTGGCGGTGGTAGCAGAGACGGAGAATCAACGTCCCGCTTCCTGTTCCCCACATTTCTACCTCCAGATGCACCAAGAGAAATGAACACCAACTGTCCATCTTTGAACCCCATTTCCTGAAGAGTCTTCTCGTCGTAATCAAACGTCAGCTCCTGTCCCTGCGTTATCATGCGAATCGGGCCGTCCGTCAACAACGTACCAAGGACAGAACCACTGCTTCCTGACGAACCAGCCTCCTGATTGATGCCAGACGTCGACGACTTGGAATTCTGCGTGTCGTCCCACCATTTAGCAACTTCCGCCCGAAGATCCGCTACGAAATCCGTTGTTAACAGTGAAAAACTCGTTTTATCAGGGATCCCAGCGGGTTGGACGAAGATTTTTAGGTGCTGGCCCTTTTCTGACGAGCTCATAGCGACGTGGGAGCCGGCACCTCTTCCCTCGAGTGCCCACCGCCTCAAATGATACGCGTACCTCTTCCTGAAAGCCTCCAGATGCGTTCGCAGAAGCAATAAAGCCCTCTGAATGCACCGCAAACTCGCTTCCTCATTGTTCTCAAGATCTCCACTAGCAGCTGCCAAATGTGTCATACACTGGGACACGAATTCCGCCTCTTGCGTCAATTGCCGTGACATGTAGTATCCATTTAGATACTGAATCGCCGCCATACTGACGTCAGTTGACTTTGCCCTCAACGCGATTCTCCATAAAAAATCCATGCCAATAGAGTCAACATCTCTCAAAGGTCGGTCCAAATGAGCTGCGGCAAGTCTAGCCAAGTTGCAAAGTTGCTGAAATAGACTAAGACCCGTCATGCTTATGGTTTCCGGTGGTAATGACGGCAATTTTCTCATACACAAGTGCTTCAACGTGTCCATACCAAGTGCATGCTGCTCAGTTGACTTAGCCTGACTCAATAACCAACTAAAAAGCTCATCAGCACACGTTGGATCCTGGGATAGACACTGCCAAAGAATATCAACCTGTTCGAGGCTCAGTCTGAAGGAGTCCGGTGATCCCAACGGAGAGAATATTGACGATAAAAATTGCAGACGCACCTGCACTTCAGTCTGATGTGAATAGAGATTCGATGTACACGAACTGACATTATTCGTGTAGTTGCTTGAATACGTCTTCAGGTTATTGAAGAAGTGTTTCATCATTCCACGTTCCTTGTCTGCCCACGTTGTGATCGTGTGCGCGTCCATAGCCCCAAACTGCTGGAAACTGGCAAGTAATTTTGGCAGTAATTTCAAAGAAACAACGACAGACCTGTTGGCTGATAGATTTTCGAGGCAGCCTTCAATGAACTTCATTGGAATAAGACGATCAACATTGAAGCAGAGCAAATTGCAGAGTGCCTTTTCCGCTTCTAGCGCCAATCCCTCAGCCAATTGTCCGATCTTGTCGTCCTGAAGCAGATCCCAAAGAAGCGTATTACCCGGTTTACAAACAGTTTCTAAGTTAAATTGTGCATGTCTCGATGATATAGGTCTCTGCTGTTGTCTAATTGCTCGACGCCGCACTTGTGGCGGTCTAAATACTGATCTTCTCAACTGTCCGATCTGTGAATGATGGTGGTGATGCTGGTGATGCTGATGATGATTGTGCGAGTGATAAGCCTGCATTTGTATCGCTGTTAGATGTCGTGCAGCAAGCTGCGCCAATTCCTCCTCACAACCGCTCTCTTCACCATCAAAATCTGCCATATTCTTCTCACTTTTATTCGATATTCTGCTGCTGTAAGAGCCCTCCTCATCCGACAGCATTTCGTCCAGTCCCGAGGGCAAAAATTGCTGTCCCGTAGCATGAACTAAACCAGCTAATTCCGAAATTACAGCACCTGTACCATCAACAGTACCAACAACAATACTAGCGGTTACATTGTCACTGTCTTCATCATCATGTGAACTATCTACTGATTCTGGATGTGAAACTAGTGACATATACTTGTCCTGTTTCGCATTTCTCAGAAGAACACTAGAACTGGGTACTTGCTGATCATTTGGGTCCAGCAGAGATCTCTGATGCTGTTTAACGCAGTCCAGTGTGTCCTGATTCTTCTCCTTCTGTTCATCTCCACCAACCATCAACTTATCATCACTCGACCGTTTCATTGGAGTCTTCCTTTTTCTCAGCACTTTCCTCTTCTTCTTTTCATGGACAACAGCCTCTTCAGCTGCCGATTTCTCCGTATCTGCTTCTGCATCAGACGCACTTTGATGCTTCAATTTGATATCATCATTAGGCGATATAACCGGGGTTTCGATCAATTGACTCTCAATTTTTTCATTGAATTCATCAAAATTCGAAAGATTTTTCTTGCAGTTAGCCTCGCAATCACTGCTATCACCCCGCGCCTGTTTCCGGGGGGATGGACCTTCTGATAAAGCTGGTGACGGTTCTTCCTCTTCCTCCTCGTCCGGAGAACTTCCGTCCATACCACTAGGATCTGTCGTGCTGCTCTCAATTCCATCTGCTCCTTGCAGAGAAACGTCACGGTTTTTAAGCATACCCATGCCAACGAGACTGCCAGGATAACCAGAGGCTCCGGATGTCCAGATGAATTTAATCAACGCTGACGCAAGAAAAAGACTCTGTTCCGTATGATCCTTAGGCTCTAGCTTGCCAAGCAGCGAGTAAAGATGCAGGACTGGAGGTGGCGCCAAATGCTTAACCAATGGCGCCAAAAGATCGTAAACCTGTCTCGCACAGTGTTTAAGCTGTGCAGCCTGCCAAATGATATCCATATCAGCTGACGATATCCTCCCCTCCATAGCCAAAAAACTGAGCACAATGTGACTCTGCTTAATAACTTCAACATGCAAATTAGGACCAAAAATATGTGATATTATACTGTTCTCCGTTAACCAAGCTGCCAGTGCATGTCCAACCTGTTCAACTTCCGCTACAGTTTCCGAATTACATAACTCGTTGAATGCCGTTATATGAGCGTTTATTTGTGCTATACCAGCTAGTCTCATTGTCAGTGTTGTGCTAGTGAAGTACTTAAATGCTAGATCGAGCCCATCTTTATCAAATGTTGGGAGAACCGAGTCTATCGGATCTTTGACTGCACTCCACATGAAATCTGCCATTGTTCGAACTGCTGGAGTTCTTAGTTCCTTGTCGTTTAAGCGACACATGTACTTCATTACGCGGGATCGTAACGGCACGAAAAGCTGGATGACGGATGCATAGTTGAGCCACAGTTTCAAATTGCAGATAACTGCGACCATTGAATGGGCAAGACCAACTGGGAGAGGCTCTTCTAGATCGAAACATGAGGACATGAGATTAAAGCCACCACGATGGCAGAATATCGAGACTGAGCGAATTAATGGGGATGGAACTTCTGGATCATGTGGCTCGCAGTATCCACCTTCATCTTTTACTGGTGCCAATGGATTCAAAGCTCCACCATGCTTCATGGCTATGTAAAGAGGAAAATTCAGCAGAAATATCTTCGAAACTAGGTGGAACAGCTTTTCGAGATCCTGCTGGGTCCATTTTGCTTCAGATTCTTTATCTGGCTTCTCCTCGCTCTTCTTTTTCGAGTCTTCGTCTGACGGCGGTTTTGCATCTGACGTTGACGCTGACGTCGAGGGGACCGGACTCGTCGGCGCCTTGTCGAGATTTTGAGGGGGGCTGACACTTGTGGACGTTTCTGGGAACGAGGAGAGCTGCTTCAATGATGAAAGGATCACTGCGTGGGTCAGTCGTACGAATCTATCCAGGTTGTTTGCCTCACGATAGCAGCACATGCACTGGCGCTGTACCCATTGATTGACGTAGTCGAGAATTGTGTCGATGTCCAGTGGACTGAGACAGGGATCATCCTGCTCTTTTGAGGCTCTGTCTTCATCTGAAAAATATTGGATTTTTTTTTAGTTTTAGGGAAAAAAATTTGAGTTTTTTCAACTTTTTTTTGGGGGGGGGGGGGGGGGGGGGAATTTAAGTCAATAGTGAGGGAAGTTAAGGAGATACGTTCTTTTTTTTGTTCAATTTACGTTTTTGTGGAGAATTCGAAGGGGTTTAAAGAAGGGTTGGGGTAAAATCGTGCTATCTCGGTTAGCTTCCGAGATTTTTGGAGAAAAATACCGAAAAAAATGAATTTTTTTCCGTTTTATTTCCTTATTATTGGATTTTATCATTTGTTTTTGAAGATTTTCTTGGAAAGTAAGCGAGATAGGGTGATTCTACCCCAATTCTCCCTTTCTTTCGAGAGAATTTGAAGAGTTACAAAAATGATTTTCACTAAAATCACTCTATCTCGCTTTCTTTCCGAGATATTCTCGAAATAAAACCGATGAAATCCGATAAATTCATTCGAACAAAAACTTCAGTCGTAATTTTTTCCTTCAATTTTCTGGAAAAAAAATAAACAGATATTATTCAAGAAAAAAAAACAACAATAATAAAAATATTAAATACTATCCTCAAATAATAATAATAATGATAATAATAAAAACAAATGATTATGAAATTACAGGACATTGCACAATTTTTTTGATTTTTTAAAACAAATAAATAACTATCAAAAAAAAGTTAAAAAAATTAGCACTCATAGATTTTTTAATTTTCTATATGTGCATAATTTATTATTTTTTCAAAAATGATTTATTTGTTTAAGAAAAAAAAAAAAAAATTATTCGATGTCTGATATTTGCGGTATCATCTGCTTTCTGACGATACAGAGCTACTTTCTGACAGCATAAATCAAAGGTAACAATTATTTGCTTATTAAATGTGTGGTTTAATTATAATTCAGGATGACGACTGAAAACTAATTATGAAAATAGCAGAAATCAGGCAATTCGTCTCATTTTCATTTTTAAATAAATAAATTATTTTAAAAAAATTAAAAAATATGCACATGTAGGAAATTCAAAAAACTACAAGTGCCGATTTTTTAAAATATTTTTTAATAACAATTTACTTGTTTAAAAAAATAAAAAAAATTGGGAGATGTTCAGTAATTTCATTATTATATTTAGAAATTCCCTGACTTTCCCCTGATTAAACATAAAATTCCAGGATCTCCAAAAAGAAAATATTATTTGAATATAGTTTGAAATTCTCAGTTATTCCTGAAAATAATTTTTCTGTAAAAATTTAACAATATAGGGGAGAGTGGGGCAAAATGGACCCTCATAGTAATATGATTAAGGATTTTTTTTCAGGATGAAGGACTCGTCGAAAAAATCGGAAAAAATTTGAGAGAATCCTCCAATATATCTTTATTGTTTGTAAATTTTTTCAGATTTTTTGGAGCAACCGCTGCTTTTTTGAAAAATCTTGAGTCATCTCATCTTTTAGGGACATTTTGCCCCACTCTCCCCTACTCTAAAACTGTATCAAATTTTTGGAACTGTAATTTTCTGTTAACTTTTTTTGCAAATTTTCAACTAATCAAAAAGTTTAATTTTTTCGATTAAATATACATAGCTTTTTAAAATATTGCAGATAATAAGAAATAAACTAGAAATTTCCCTGACTCAGATTAAAATTCCCTGATTTTTCCCTGACTATTCCAGAAATTTTAAATTCCCTGATTTTTCCAGATTTTCCAGGTCGATTGCCACCCTATTAATTATTTAATTATATTAATAAATAGGGGAGAGGTAGGCACCTTTGAACGAAATGATTTTTCTACAATTGATAACATAATTGTGATTTATAATTTTTTTTTCAATTAACAAAAGTCTATTATGAACGTTAAATATCCAAAGTATTGACTCGAAATGAGAAATATCAATGATTAACTATTTTTTTATAGGGGAGGCTGGGACAAAATGGACCTAGAAGATGAGATGACTCGAGATTTTTTTAAAAAGCAGCGGTTGCTTTAAAAAATCTGAAAAAATTTACAAACAATATAGATATACTGGAGGATTTTCTCAAATTTTTTCAGATTTTTTCGTCGAGTCCTTCATTTCGAAAAAAATTCCATAATCATTTCACTATGAGGGTCCATTTTGCCCCACTCTCCCCTATCAAAATTAATTATTGAGAAAGCAAGATATAATAGACAATTCTCGCTTTTTTCTATTCGTTACCTCCAATTTATAGCAACTTAATAATAATATAGGAAGATATAGCCATGTAAATTTGCACATCACCAAAGATGTACAAATAAGAAATTTATGTAAAATTTTGGAAATGAAACTAACTTATTTAAAAAGCAAGAAATGTTCAAAGGTGCCCCCCCCCCCTATTTGTTGCACTAATATATTGTACATTTGAACAAAACTGATAAATTTGAAGAAAATTGTCAGTTACTGGAGCACTGTCAGAAACCTGTGCTACCACAGTATTTTTTATCAATTTTTTGAAATAATTTATTTGTTGAAAGAGAAAGAAAAGGACCAAAAATTGTCAAATGTCTTATTTTCAGTATCATCAAAGACGTTAATTTAAAAAAAGTGGCAGAAATCAAATGAAAATTGTTGAAACCTCACAATTAATTTATCAATAATTAATGATAAGGAAATTTAAAAAATTACTCAATCAAAAAATCTGAGAATTAAATGAAGAAAGAAATAATATTAAAAGTAAATAAATGAGGAACAGAAAAAGCGTTAAAAAAAGAACCAAAATTTCAACAATTTTTCGAGAAAAAGTTTGTTTTAACAACAAATAAAAACTTCTGTTGTGGTGACACTCATAACCAAAAAAAAAAAAAAAAAAATAAAATACATTTCCTGAACTTCCAATAATTGTCTTGAGAAAACAAATTAACACGGTCCCATAACCAAATTCATCCGTGCCTAAAAAAAAACACACAATAATAAAGTAAATATAATTGTTAATGATGAAAAAAAGGTGGTTTATTTGGAAAAAAAAAATGAATTATTATTCTTACAACAGAGCAGTAGATCGTGAAAGTCAGCACAGACATCGCACATGATTTTCCCTTCCACTCCGTTTTTTTTTTTTCAAACTGTATATTAATATTTATTTATTTTTGTTAAAAAATAAATAATTAATTTATGATGTAACGTAAAAAAAACCACAATCACCTCATTATTTCCATTACTCAATGAATTATTATTAAAATCTAATTGAATTAAATAATAACATTATTATGAGTTAAACAAATTGAATAACTCGGTAAATTCATTTATTTTTTATTTTTTTTAAATATTTTTAATTTATATTTGTTTTAGTTTTCTTTTTTTCTTTTCTTTATTTTGTGTTTAGCGTGTTTTTTTTTTTTTTTTTTTTTTTTCGTTGACAAATTTTAGATGAGTTTAATGAGATTTTTTTGCTTATTAATTCGTGTCTTGCTTTTTTTTCCTTCTTTTTTTTTCTCTCTCTCTTGTGTGTGTTTCAATGATCTTCAACAGTTGATTAGTATCACCGTCACCATATTGGTTTTCGCGTGAAAATAAAATCACTTTTTTTTTTTCTTTTCTTTTTTCCTCTTTTTCTCTCTTGCTTCTTTTTGTTGTTGTAAGGGTGAGTTTTCATTGGATCTGTCAACTTCGGGTGAAACAGCCAATTGGGAGAGAGGTGCGCTTTGTCGCGAAAAAGGGGGGTGGTGGAGGGGGATGGAAATTTTCAGTTAATTCTTTTTTTCTTTTGAATTTAAGCGCGAAAATGGAGAAAAAAATAGGAGAAAAGGAAAATTGTTTTTTTTATTTGAAAAAATGGATTTTTGAGAATTTTTGGAAAGAAAAAATTTGGTTGGGGGGGGGGGGGGGGGGGAGGTGATAGAATGGGAATTAGGCTGAGTTTTTCTCTTCTTCGTCTTTTTCGAATTTCGCGGGAAATGGAAGGAGAGTCGAGAGACGCCGAGATTGGTGATGTAGTGGGTGGCGGGAACATTTGAATTTTTGAATATGGTAATTTAGGGTTTTTTCGGGAAATTCAAGGGATTTCGGCTTTTGTGGGATTAGAGATTTGAGGTTTTAGAGATCTTGAAGGATTAGTCAAAAAATGGGGGGAAATGAGAATAATGCAATCTAATTTGGAACTATTTGAGGCAGCAAAGAGACACTTCTGAAATAGAGTGAATTTTCATTGGATCTGTCAACTTCGGGATGCGAATTTTCAGTTGATTGGTTTTTTCTTTAGAATTAAAGCGCAAAAACGGAGAAAAAAAAATGGGAGAAACGGAAAATAGTTTTTTTTTTATGAAAAAAAAATTGTTTTTTGGAAATTTAGAGTTTTCGATTTTTTTTTGGCGGTGGTGGGGGGGGGGCCGGCTGTAGAATGGGAATTAGGGCGAGTTTTTATCTTTTTGGTCTTTTTTGACTTTCGCGGGAAATAGGAAAAGAGTCGAGAGACGCCGAGACGCCGAGACTGGCGATATAGAGGGTGGCGGGAAAAGTTGAATTTTTGAATATGGTAATTTACGGTTTTCTCGGGAATTTTGAGGAATGTGGGCGTCTGTGGGATTAAAGATCAGGGGCTTATGGGGATCTTAAAGTTTCATTGAAAAAATGGGGGGAAATGAGGATAATGCAATCTAGTTTGGAACTATTTGAGGCAGCAAAAAGAGACACTTCTGAAATAGGGTGAGTTTTCATTGGAACTGTCAACTTCGGGTGAAGCGACCAATGGGGAGAGAGGTGCGCTTGCTCATGAGAAAGAAGCAGGGGCGGAGGGGAATGCGAATTTTCAGTTCATTGGTTTTTTCTTTTGAATCAATGCGCGAAAATGGAGAAAAAAATGGGAGAAAAAGAAAATTGTTCTTTTATTCGAAGAAAAATTTGTTTTCTGGGAATTTAGAATTTTTGTAATTTTTTTTTATTTGGCGAGGGGGGGGGGCAGATGAGAATCATCAGTTAACAGTTTTCTTTTCAATTTAAAGCTCGGAAATGGAAAAATAGGAGAAGAGAATATTTCATGTTTAAAAAAAAAAAAAAAAAATGGATTTCTTGGAAATTTAGAATTTTTGAAAAATTTATTCATTTTTGTCGGGGAAAAAAAAAATTAAAACGATGAACGGTTTCTCTCTTTTGTGTTTCTATTGAAAATTTGCGGGAAATGGAAGAAGAATGGAGCGACACCAATTGGTAATATATTGGGTGGCGGAAAAATTTGAATATTTGAATTCGGTAATTCAAGGAATTTTTCGGAGAATTCAAGGAATTCGGAATTTTCAGAGAATAATTAGGGATTTAAAAGAAAAATAGGACATTGAAATGAAAACACACTGAGGATAAAACTTACTAATGAGAGAAATGCAGCAATCACTGATTATGTATAATTGATTTCGTATAAAATAAGCAAATTTTAATTATTTTTTTTTAGAACATTTTGGAAATTGCCGAATCTCATAGAATTTTTGCTTAGAAACATTCGTCTAATCACTTGTAATTTTTATGTAAACCATAAAAATTATTGAGAAAAAAAGGAAAGGCATATAAGTTCCTCAATAAATGTAATCTCAAATTTTTTTTCAACAAAAAAATTAATTGAATTTATTGAATGAGTAATTATATTAAATAATATGTAAAGTGCACAGATGTTTTTCAGATGAAACTAAGTAAATAAATATTAAGATCGAAGTCATAGACATGACGGAATGATTGAGAGTATAATGATGTCGATTGCAAGTGCACGCAATTCATTTGTTTTTATACATATAATAAATATATAAATAGGTTGTTAAATAGGTTCATATTATCAATGACAGTCATAATTCAATTGTTAAGATATCACCTGAGACTCTATTTGAAAAACATTGTTAACTAAGTTTTTGACAGCTTGTACATCTTATAGTTGCAATTGACATTCGGTCACTATTTTCTACTTTTATATGAGCATGTGTACAAATTGATTTCAACCCTGTTGTTGACCTCGGCTGTTGGGTTGTGGTTCACAATCAAAATAAATAGATAAACAAATGAATGAATAAATAATTAAATCAATGAGTAAATGAATAAATCGATGATTCATCCCCATCCTCCGGTCAGCCTCAAGAATTTGTTTCTGGGGACGAATTCATGTTTTCTTGCCTCTTCTACGCAACGTTCCACATGCTCAATCCAACAGTAACCAGGTTTACATGAACAGCCATGCTCACATTGCTGAAAAAACAATCATTCATAAATTTTGTTTCTTTGCATCAACCATGAAATTTAAGGGAGTTCATTTCTATAGTAAAAATTACAATTTGACTAAGGTAGTATATACAGCGAACTCGAGTACAGTTAATGCCTAATTTTTTCGATGCCGTATCAAAGATGATATTTTTTAACATTTTTCTGGAGTTTTTCATAATTTTTGACCGTGTAGTTTATGAGATATCAATTATCAAAGTTACTGAAAATAGCGGTGGTGGGGATGAAACGCCCTAAATCGGACAGAAATAACGAAATTACTAAAAAACCACGGGGTTGACCCATCATTTAAAAATAATTGGCGAAGAGAATAGCATTTTAACTAAATAATAGAAGGAAAAACATTCATATCACCGTATAGTTATTGAGAAATTTTGATTAGAAGGTAGTCGTAACTATTTGCCTCTCTCTCTGTCTCATGCATGTGATAGGAGATTAGTAATGTAAAAGAAATTCGAGAAAAAAAATTATATTCACAAGCTGAAGATATGACTTTCGAATTGTTTAATCACTTTTTCGGGTAAATTAAAGCACATTTTCTCGAATTATCAGCAATTAATTGGAAACTAATCTACAAATCCTCATTTTTTTCTGATCAGATCAAATTAGATTCTATTTCGCTTCCATTCTGAAATGGTCTTTTGGAATTTCAATTATAAAATTTAATTGTAATAGAAGACTATTATCGAAGTTTCATAATGATTGATGAACGGTTGAAGTATGAGTAATCTTCAGCAAAAATTATTTTCATTTTTATATGGTGAAGTATCATAAAGTATGGCAAAAGAAGGTTGCCGATGGTTAATTTGAGAAATTATCAGAAAAAATTTCGGAAAAGTTTTATAAAAAGTTTTATAAAAATTTCATGAAAATTTCTGCAAAATTCTGAAAAATCTCAAATATATTAGAATAAAACGGTTTTTTTTTTTTTTGCATAGTATCTAGTACCTGCTCATTGCACGTATTTGTGTATCTATATTCATAAAGTAGTAATGAATATGGATACACAAATACGTGGAGTGAGCAGCTATTGAATATCTTATCTCACTTAATAATACCTAATTAATAATTTAACCATACATTGAGAAAAAAAAATTCTTGTAACAAGAAAATTTCCTGAATTCTATAAAATTTCGATATATATATAGATATAGAAATTGCACAGGTAAAATTTGGAGTGTAGTCATTGTTTAGTTTCATAAATATGAAATTGCGAAGGAAAATATGAAAAAAGTAAAGCATGAATCTTCCATTAATACATACTTCATTAGGATCATTTGATCTTCCCGAGCACAGTTCCTGAGATTTCTTTCTACATAATTTGAACTCTGAATTTTCAGGACAGCTTGGAGGTGGACAATGTTTTATTTCTTCGTTAAAAGTCGTCACGCACTTGCAAGTACCGCCACAATTCTGCGGAAGTAAAAATGATCAAAATTAATGAATCTGTATTCAATAATTCCATAAAAATCGATTTTTATTGACTTACCCACGGCTCGCATACAAAGTATTCATTCAGTCCACAATCGGTTGGTTTTTTAACCTCTGACTTAACGAAATTGAAGGAAATCAAGCAGATCAATACTATCACCTGTATCTTAACCATTTTTTAAATAGAATGAAAGTTCTCTATACAATACTTCTGAGTTCGAAAGAACTTGAACTGAACAGTGTGAGAATGAAGGGTCTATATATATGACCCATGATGTTTTCAAATTTGTTAAAATTGTTATTTGGTACGTCATTGAAGTGCGTCATCGGAGATACACGTGCAAGAAAGCACATGAAAAACATTTTTGGTATCTGTAGTAATTCATAAATACTTCAATTACTACAGAATCAAATCGCGTCAGTAGTGGGAGAGTTAATATTACCTCTTCGAGTACTCCTCCCATCAGAGGAGAGGCCTGTGAAAAAAAGTAGTAAAAATTTAGGAAATCCAGAGAAAAATGGCATTCTTTGGATTTTTTTTTGAAATATTGAGAAAAAAATACATTTTTCAATGTAATAAACGGACAACTTCATCTAAAAATTCGAAAAATTGAGGGTTTGTTCAGCTCATAAACACGAATCATTTGAGCTTCGTCCCGATGAAATCGGATGAGAAGTTTGGAAGATACAGCCGATTTTCGGACAAACTTCAATTCAAAATATCTCGAGAACCGTTCAGCCGATATACCTCAGATTCAATCCCAACCATCTTCATCAGAAACTACATATACTGAAAAAATTTGAAGTCTTTAAGTCAATTATTCATTGAGCTATCGTCGTACACCGAGTTTTTGAAAAAAAGCACAAAAAAATTAATAACTAATAGAATAATGGAATTAAATTCATGAAAATGCGCTAAAAGTTTGATATTATGGTTGCGAATCTTCAGTGAAATTTTGAACGGTATTCGTCTCACGCACGTTGAGTAATTTTGAAACATACAATTAAGAAAAAATTGCTATATCTCAAAAACCATTGAATCGATCTTGCTGAAATTTTTATGGGACATAAACTTCATCAAAACTGATATCTTGCCGAAATTTCAGATTTTTATCTCTCACCGTTCCCGAGTAATAGAGAGTCGTAAAGTCGTACATACCGACACACATACATACATGTCTACTTTTTTTCGCATTATGATTTCTCGACGTTTTGCATCATTTTGAGTCGTTTCGAATGAAAATTGGCATTTCGAAAAAAATTGCGATAACAAAGCTTCCATTCGGAAGCAAAGACGGCATAATAGCACTTAATTTCCGACATATTCCGTTAAAAATAATTTGATTTCTTCTCATTTAATCTCACCTTTTCACTAACAAAACGTCCATGATTTTCAGTCATGTCTTAGAAAAAAGAAAAATAAATTCCCAATATTTTTCACGAAAAATAACTTTACATGACACGTGAAACAAATATTTGATTTTCTTTCACGTAACTCACAAATCGAAAATCAATTGACGTACGAAAAATAACCTCGAGATTATCTATTATCTTTGTACAAACAAATTTATTTCAACTGCTCAATATTCAAACATAATTGACGCCATTCAACGGTCAACACACGTTTTGACTTTGACACGTGTTGAAAATTCTGTTTATGGAAAATTAAATACATTTTCCATTCAAATTAGGATCTTTTGAAATAAATCATAATTTTTTTTTTTATTCTTTTCCTAGCCATGTATAACCTTTCAGTTTTTTACCATTTTCCTTCTTCCTTTCCCCACCCCCCCCCCCCCCCCCATGCAACTCCATGGATCAACTTCTTGCCATAACTGCCCGCATTTGCCGTGGACCAAGGGAAACCATGGAAAACCTTGATCAGTGCAGTCGGATTCGTACAGAGCCTTAATGTGCCTTTTTGTCACGCTGACGAGAAAGGCACACTAATTCTTTATAGTCACACCTACCGTATCGTTCAGTTTGTCATTCGAATCTGTGTACGGCAAGCGGTTACCCATCCAAGTAGTAACCAGACGCAATGCTGCTTAACCCGGTGTAGTGTTTTGGCAAGGGAAATAATTAATGGATTACACTTTATTTGTAACAAGACTAAATCATTTATTTGGATATAAATTGGAGTAATATTTTTTGTATGTAACAGTCATTAAAGTCGTGAAGGAAGAGCACGTAACTTCATGAAAATGGGGGAAAACTGACGTCACGTCCTCTGATTTGAATTAATATTTTAAATCCTATTGCTCATACATTACACCCGGTAGATCCGCCGAGCCGTACACAGACCGAACAGCCAAACTGTCGGCTGCAATAAATCATAATTTTTGCTTCCGAATGGAAGCTTTGTTTTCGTAATTTTTTTCGAAATGCTAATTTTCATTGGAAACGACTCAAAATGATGCAAAACGTCGAGAAATCATAATGCGAAAAAAAGTAGACATGTATGTATGTGTGTCGGTATGTACGACTTTACGACTCTCTATTACTCGAGAACGGTGAGAGATAAAAATCTGAAATTTCGGCAAGATATCAGTTTTGATGAAGTATACATCCCATAAAAATTTCAGCAAGATCGATTCAATGGTTTTTGAAAAATAGCAATTTTTTAAAAATCGTATGTTTCAAAATTTCTCAATTTGCGTGAGACGAATACCGTTCAAAATTTTACTCAAGATTCGCAACCATAATATCTAACTTATAGCGAATTTTCATGAATTTAATCCCATTATTCTATGAGTTATTAATTTTTTTATGCTTTTTTTCAAAAACTCGGTTTTACGACGATAGCCCAATGAATAATTGACTTAAAGACTGCAAATTTTATCTGTATATGTAGTTTCTGATGAAGATGGTTGGGATTGAATCTGAGGCATATCGGCTGAACGGTTCTCGAGTTATTTTGAATTGAAGTTTTTCCGAAAATCGGCTGTATCTTCCAAACTTCTCATCCGATTTCATCGGGACGAAGCTCAAAAGATTCGTGTTTATGAGCTGAACAAACCCTCAATTTTTCGAATTTTTAGATGAAGTTGTCCGTTTATTACATTGAAAAATGTATTTTTTTCTCAATATTTCAAAAAAAAAACTAAAAAATGCCATTATTCTCGATTTTATGTGAATGGACACCCCTATTTTTTATTTTGTTTTCTGAAAGAACACATTTTTCTCATTCAATTAAGCCCCTACTCATCTTCGTAGGACAATCAGAAACTGTACCCAGAAGGGAACATTCAAAGTGAAAAAGTGAACTTTTATGTAAAATTTTGTATAGTTTGAAAATAATTGAATTTCATAAATCCCCTTTTATCTTATATTTCAATGTATTATAACACGAAAAGAAAGAAAGATAATAGAGAAAATTCAGAGAGAACCATTCGGAAGCATTCTGCTAATTCATTAGCAGAAATTGAAAGGAAGAAATAGCGACTAATGCAGCGACGAACGCCTGCTTGTTTAGATATCAAAATGTTTCGCCTGCGACATCGAGCACCTCAATCACATTATTAATTTATAAGAAAATGTGAACGAAACATTTGGTCACGGACATACACACACACACACAGGCAGATATGGTCGTGAAAACTATCAAAAAATGTTGGGCAGGTGTCGAAATTTCGATCTTGCTGAAATTTTTATGGGACATACACTTCATCAAAACTAATATCTTGCCGAAATTCCAGATTTTTATCTCTCACCGTTCTCGAGTAATAGAGAGTCGTAAAGTCGTACATACCGGCACACATACATACATGTCTACTTTTTTTCTCATTATGATTTCTCGACGTTTTGCATCATTTAGAGTCGTTTCCAATGAAAATTGGCATTTCGAAAAAATTGCGAAAAAGAAGCTTCCATTCGGAAGCAAAAAAAAAAAAATAAGTTCTTTGCACCTAGATACCAGGAGCAGGAGCAATCCTAGACAAGGAGCAGGAATCCTCAATAAGGAGCCCCCTCACCCCATTTGCGGTCATTCGATTTTAATCGGAATCGATCCAGTAATTTCTTCGTTTAAAAAAAAAACATTATATAATTTTTCTTAACTTCTGAATAAGTGAAGTCTATGTACTGACTCTGAAAAGGAAAAATTGATTTTTTTATTGATCTCATGATTGGAAATCTCCCCAACATTTTTTGATAGTTTTTACGACTATGTCTGTTGTTATTTATCGTTCTCTTCATTCATCATCTTTTCTAATAGTAAGTGAGAGAAATTATCGGGAAATTCTTAGTGCAGTTCGAAGAGTCACACTCATCACAATACATTCTTACGATTTTTTTTTAGTCAGCAGTAACGTATACCTCTCCATTCGCGAGTGAGGATGTAATGGACCTTTCGAAAAATAGAGTAAATTGATGAAACTTCCAAGATTTTTGCTTAAAAGGAGTCACCCACTCACTTGTAGTTTTTATCCCATGCGAACAAGAAAGAACAATTGAAGAAAAGGAGAAAAAAACATAAGTCTCTAAATAAATGCAATCTCCCATTTCTTTTAAATTGACAAATCAATTGAATTTATTCAATAAATACATTGGATACTATGTACAATTCATAGACATTTTCCTGATCGAGCCGAGTAAAGTAGCATTGAGAACGAAGTCGTAGACATAACAGTATGATTGAGAATGCAACGATATCGAGTGTCACCCTGGCGAACCCGTTGTTGGGCTTTTGATTGTTGGTCGTGTACCCATACCTTGAGATGTCCTCTGACTCGATCTTGCATCGATTAATGGTCGATACCAATTCTGAAATCTTTTGAAGAACCTAAATTCATTGACTTGGAATCGCTCTCTGTTCAAGTCAATTCATTCCCTTTTTCCCAAAAAAAATCAGAATTCGTATCGACCATTGATCGATGAAAGATCCGCTGAGTGAACATATAGATATAGATAATCAACGGGTCCGCCAGGGAAGTGCACTCAATTCCGTTTTTTTTACAGTACTGGATCGATGATTCATCCCCATGATGAGGATAACCTGAAATATTTGTTTTCACTGATTCTTTCAAATCTTTTGTTCCATTCTATACAGCTTTTCACTCCTTCGATCCAGCAGTAACCAGATTTACATGAACAGCCAGGCTTACATTGCTGAAAGAGAATCATTCGTGAATTTTGTTTCTTTGCTTCAACCATAAAATTGAATTAAAACTGAGCAGCCATTAAACAAATAAATTTATTGATAAATTAATTGTTATTAATAAAGTTTTAAGAAAATCAAATTCCGGAAAAAATATGTAATGCGCAAGCAGGATTTGAACCCACGACCCTCTGATTACATGTCAGGTGCTCTACCGCTGAGCTATTGCGAGTTACTATATTTAGCATCGAATTTTTGATTCTCACATCTTTTCTCCACCTCCTATCCACGAGGCAATGTCGCCATTAATCGACTGCTCAGAGTTTTTAGTTTGTTCTGATTATTAGATTTACTTGTTTTTGTTTTGTTTCATGTTCATTCTAGTGTCCGTAATAAGCCCGTGCGGAAAAAATATATATGCGAACATATATGTGACATATATAAAAATCATACGACATATATGTACGGCAAAAAATATAATAATCGACATATATTCAATATATATGTTCATGCATATATTTTGCGATGTATATATGTCATTTATATGTCACTTATATATCGCATATATGCGCATATATGTGACATATATTTGGCATATATAAATTCTACATATATAAATTTCGATGCGGGAGTGTCAGTAGTTTCAAGCTTTGTCTGTTTTAATTATGTGTTTCAGTTTCATAAAGATGGAATTGCCGAAGAAAATTTAAGAAATGAAGCATCAATCTCCCAATAATACATACTTCATTAGGATCATTTGATCTTCCTGAGCATAGTTCCTGAGATTTCTTTCTACATAATTTGAACTCTGAATTTTCAGGACAGCTTGGAGGTGGACAATGTTTTATCTCTTCGTTAAAATTCGTCACGCACTTGCAAGTACCGTCACAATTCTGCGGAAGTAAAAATGATAAAAATCAATAAATCTGTATTCAATAATTCCCATAAAAATCGATTTTTGTTGACTTACCCACGGCTCGCATAAAAAGTATTCATTCAGTCCACAATCGGTTGGTTTTTTAACCTCAGACTTAACGAAATTCAGGGAAATCAAGCAGATCAATACTATCACCTGTATCTTAACCATTTTTGAAATAGAATGAAAGTTCTCTATACAATACTTCTGAGTTCGAAAGAAATTGAACTGGATAGTGTGAGAATGAAGGGGTCTTTATATATGATCCATGATGTTTCCAAATTTGGAGGAATTGATATTTGATACAAGTCATTGAAGCACGTCATGGAAAACGTGTAGGAAGGCACATGAAAGAATAGAATAGAATAGAATAGCACTTTATTTCCTTGATATTACAGTATGTGTTTCACATTGATCTTTCTTTGTGCTCTACTCATAATTCCTTATTTGAAAGCATTTCTGCTATTTCTAATGGTTCATAAATACTTTAGTCAGTACAAAAAGAAATTTTGTCAATTGAATTCATGTAAAACGAGGTGATACAAAATTGAACAATTTTACTATTTTGGGAGGATATTGCCAGTTCTATTGGTCGCAGAGACTCGGGAATGATCTCATATGAGAAGTGACATCATCTTCTTCAGTTTCCGAGATATTTCATTGAGAATGATCACAAAAATATTCCGATTCGTCCCAATTTAATTTCACCTCTTCATTAATCAATTCTCAATAACTTCTGGTCACCATATGAAAAAACAAAAAAATTAATCCTCAAAAATTGTTACGAAAAATAAATGTGAACTATATTTGCATATTGCGCACTTGAAATGACTTTCTTTGTATACAAGAAAAATAACCTCATAACAATTTATCATCTTTGAACAAAAAAAAAAATTATTTCCACTGTGCAATATGCGGAACATAAATTATGTGATTCAAAGTAGAAACCCGTTTTCAAGTTGACAAGTATTAAAAATTCGGTTTTTTTGAATTTTGAATACATTTTATACATTTCGATATATTTTTCATTGGAATTAGAATTCTTCCGAAATCAATAATAATCAATCGTCCATTTTGAGGGTTTTCACCTTTACTTTTTCGGTAGTTCTCATTTTTTGTTCAAAAACAAAAAAAAACTTCCGTTTTATTTCTTCATTATCGAATGTAGTAGTGAGAAGGTAAATCCGGATAATTTGTTTTTGCTTTCGAATGGAAGCTGTGGAATCATCAGAATTTTCAATTGTAATTTTTTTAATAGGAGATACATAAAATGATGTAAATAGAGAGAAAATTATATTTTTAGCGCATGTCTGTGTGTGTATAAAAGTCTCAATTACAGAAAAACGGTTTTATAGAAAAATTTCATATTTTGTGGAATACTTCCTCTCGACGAACTACATTTTTTAAGCTTCATTTGAAGAGAATCCGATCGGTACTTTTTGAGCTAGGCCTATTTTTCGAAAATCAGTTTTTAAGGAGGTTGGTCACTAAATGCGTTCAAATGAAAAAATTCTGAAAATTTTCAATGTTATTGTTGCATATCCCATATGACTCGTGTTAAATTTTTAATTCGTTCTTGAACCTAGTTTGGACGTAATAAATTGATGAAAATCCCTGGTTATACACAGCCTCTTATGGGCATTCTGAGCCATACCCTCGCGGTTTCGAGAAGACCGTATAAATACCTGATAAATACGGTATAAGCATAAATGCCGTATAAATGCCGCATTTACTCCCGATAGAATCCGTTTATCCGTGCAGTTTTTAGTCGCAATTTATTCCGTTGATATACAGTATATATACCGACTGTAATCTAATTAAATACCAGATAAAAGCTGAATAAATAGCATATGTATATCGTAAATATTTCTTATATATAAAGACTATATTCCGAATATGTGCTGTTTACCGTCAATGGCCCAATTAATGCCACTTTTCATACATTTTCGTGATTATTGAACTTATTCGAATTCTCAACTCTAAGTAGTTGATCCCGTATAAACACTGGATAAATGCTAGATAAATACTACGTTGATATCAAACACATGCTATATTTCAACGGTCGATAAGAAAAAATCCTGCATATATCGAGTACAAAGAGCGTATTACAACAGTATAAATAAAGTATAAAAACTGCACGGATAAACCGTATAAATACGGAATACAGACTGAACTCTGACGGTATGAATTCCGAATGTATACAGTTTTTCCGAAACCGCGAGGGTACCGATAATTCGGGGACAAAAAATTGAAAATCTCGTGAATGACAATTGAGATTTGATTGGAAAACTGATCTTCAGTATCTTCCCTGAATAATTAGGAAAAATAACTGACCATTTTTTCGGGGCCTTACAGACCTTCTACAATTGCAATTTATGGTTTTATACAATTCCTCGATCAAAATTCACGTGTCGAGTAACTAACATGGCATCGCCGCGTGACGTAGCGTTATGCCTGTGAGAGCTCGGTATGTATGTGTGGATACAGTTTGAAATATATTTCAACTGCAGCGTTGTCAAAGTTCCCGAGCCCATCTCGCAATCAATTTTCTTTCATTTTTTATGACATTGACAACACTTGAGGTGATTATCTATTTTCAAAAATGATAAGAGGGAATAAAAACTTATTATAATGATTTTCAGCGAGTAATTAACTGATTAGAGGTCAGAAAAATGTTGTCTATTTTGGTGTTCAGGAATTGGTATTAGCTCGGGATGTCTATATTAAAGCATAGGCATTCTCCCCTGCCCGCGCACCCCGCACAAGTGGTAACCAACCTCCTTAATGGGATTTCTGGAAACTATTGAACTGATGTTATTTATACTTATACATTATCTCGAGAGTTGTATCAGTTAGATGCCTGCGAATTTTGAGCTTATCTGCATGATTAGTTCTCGAGTTATTGGCGTTTTAAGGAAATTCTTCAAAATTTGATATTTTGATGACGATTTGAAAAAAGTTATATGACTTCCATTCGGAAGCATATTGTTAAAGTATTAGCAAAAAAAGCGATATCAGTTGGAAAGCGATACTATTATCAACTTGTTTTTTTTTGCTGATAGTTTTGGTAAATATGCAGATTAACACACCTATATCATATCTCAGGTGGTTGTTTGTGAATATCACGAAAAAATAAGTAGTTTCTTGAAATTAAATGCTTTACATAATTCAGACTACTTTCAATATTTTTTTCAATAATTAAATTTCAGTGGATTTTCCATCAAATTTATCTATCATAACACGAAGAGTAGTGAAAAAAGACATTGCCTTTGATAAAAACTAGAATACAGAATGTTTCATTAAAATTAAAATTATAATAATTTTATTTATAAAAGTTTACCACAGCCCAATAATTCAGGGATAATTCTGGTATAAATCCAGCTAATCCAGTACTTGGTAATCTATTTAATCTCTGAATCACAAAAGATATTGATTTATTCAAATGTTTCGAATTCTCTAACCAGTGAGATTCATAGAGAGACCATTTGGCATCATTCATCTGGAAAATAATTTATATTGGATAATTAATGAAGAAAAAAATTCAATAATTGCATCAGTAGTGAACAGGTAAAAGTCATTTTTTTCTCAATTATTTTCTTAAAATATCTTGGAAAGTACTGATGATCTGCCTTTTCTGTTTAAGTCCTTTTTGTAGTTCTCGGCAAATGTGTATCTTAAGACACCTATCCCATATTCAAGATTTTTTCGAGAAAAAATTGGATAGTCCTGCGCCGGGAGTCGAACCCAGGATCTTCTGATGTCACGTCGGGCGCTCTACCGATTGAGCTATTCAGTTCTATACCAAATTTCCATTCGAATTGCCTTGAAATCTCACTCACTCAGTCTTATCCTTACTCCGCTTTGCGATGCTAGGGCTAAGGCACCACTTTTTCCATTCAATATTCTTTCCAATAGAAAATAATAAAATCATATAATTTGATGAAAAACCCCATATAAATACAAACATTAATTCCCTGATCAATAATACATAGTCACGAGAGCTTCATAAGCCATTTGACTAGCAGTCATAACTGACACATATCAAAAAAATTTTTGTTTCGAACATGTTCATTTTAATTAAGACATCCTGTATATACTTGTAAACACTGTAACCTATTCCAAAAATAAACTTTGTTAAAAAAAAAAAATCCTTACTCCACTGTTCCTTTATACAGCAATTTTGAATTAAATTAAATTCATTTATTGGACAGACTGAATGAGATATAGAATAGGTGTGTCAATCTGAACATTTACCTAGTTCTCAAAATTCTTTACTATATAGGATGAGTCTCATTTTTTGTGCATTACTTGAATATTCTACTACTATTCCTTATTAACTCTCCGATTAGGGAAGTTTATGTATTTGGCCCGAAAATGAAAATTCGTTTTATTTTATTGATGTTTGCGTTTTGAGACCTCTACAACATTTTCTGATAGTTTTAAGGACCATCTCTGTATGTGTGTGTGTGCGTGTGTGTGTGTGTGTATGTTGACATTTTTCGTTCACGTTTTCTCATCGATCAATAATGCTATCGGGGAAGCAATGTCGCAATCGAAGTAAATCGGTTTAGATGGTTGTTGATTAGATTTTGGTTGAAATCGGTCCAGCATTTTTTTAGTTTTTTACCAAAATATCCGATTTTTTTTCCAAATATCTCCGGTTCTATTGGTCATATTGTAAAAAGTCCAAATGAAGATTGAAGATGAGATCCTTCGTCGGCGATCCATTGGGTTATCGACTTAAAAATATCGACTATCAAGGTATTTATGGCCACTTTCGCAAAAATCTATTTTCGCTCCATACCTATCTAAAGGGAGGGAGGGAGGGGGTAAGAGCTTACGCGTGAGAAAAAACGCTTTATTCCGAATTTTTTTCAGACGTATGGATTGAGCAATTTCATTGGCACCTTTCGAACATTATTGAATATGGAATCAAGAACATGAAGTCATTTTTTTATACGAAAACATTCACAAACAAGCCGGTGACGGAGCATTCCCAAGAACGCTTTTTGAAATAGACGATTTACGGTGATCACTGTATCTGAGCTGAAAATTATCAGAAATAAAAAACCATTGAAATTTAGTCAAAGTATCATTCAATGCTCCCCCTAACGATCTCTGATCATTTTTTTTTTTCAATTTTTGGTGGTCATTTAAAGTAAAAACTGCTATTTTTTACGAAAAATCGCGCCATTTTGTAGGTGGAAAATCCTCTTAATGTAAAAAAAAATAATCAGAGATCGTTGGAGGGAGGATTTAATGATACTTTGACTCAATTTCAATGGTTTTTGATGTCTGATAATTCTCCGCTGAGATACAGTGATCACCGCAAATCGTCCATTTCAAAGCAACGTTCTTGGAGAAGCTCTGTCACCAGCTTGTTTATGGATATTTTCAATCCATATGTCTAGAAAAAAAGTAATTGAAAAAGTGTTTTTTTTCGTGCCCGAACCCCCCCCCCCCTTAAAAATCAATATTTTTCAATGAAAAATCCCATCAATCAATGGCAAACGATCGCATTTTTCACCTCCATCGACCAATGGAACTGAAGATATTTGCAGAAAACCGAATTTCTCTAAAAATGGAAAAGAGTACTTCTTCTAACCTCGACTGAACGGTGTGCATATTCAAAAAACATGACATAACATCGGGAGGCTTATAGTGCGGCCCCGAAGGGTCACATCTTTCCAACATGCATGATTCTACGATTTCTGAGCGAGCACGGCGAGCGAGCAACACACACCGCCATTCGCGAGCGAGCAAATTTCTTCGGAGGATACAGAAATTCTAAAAAATATCACTGATTTTTTATTTGATATGAGAGATAAAATGAATCTCACACATTACAAAATAGAATCTGACGAAAAGTGAGTTAAAAAATTTTGGTCTTCTAAATTATGTTTTAGAAGCAACCAAATAAACGAATCCTGCACTTCTTTCTCTTCTCCCTTCAAACGGAGGACAGAAGATGATTTTGAATTTGCCGCGCAAACCAATTACACTTGGATAGAATAGAATGAAGCTGGCTGTATAATATAAATGCTGAAGGTCAGCTGTGAACACGGTACAAAAAAGAAGAAAAATCGAGCGAGCAGCAATGCATCCCCATTCGCGAGCGAGTGTAACGAGAGGGCGTACCCTCTAGTTATTTTTTTTATTTCTACTTTCCCAGTACTGTACATAGATTTCTCTTTTTGTACATCTTTCCCCATTACCCCATTCCAGTTTTCAGAGCTGTACCGCATTCGCACTTACGACTTCGGAAAAATCTGTATGAGGGAAACTTCAGCCGGTACATGCGCCTCTCATTTTTTCCGAGAGGCTCTCGCTTGATGTGATCAGTCAAAGCGTGCAAATTGTCCTCCGTAACTGGAGTCGAACCCGGGACTCTCGAGAGAGTTACTATTGCAACGCTTGGACCATTCAGCCACACCGTCAGTTCCCACTACTATTCTCAAATTGAATAATAGTCTGTCAACACAATTAGCTAAAAGCTTCCAAATGAAATTTTTCTTGAACTTAATTGATTGAATAGTTTTAGAGATATTTTTTCTCGCCTTAGAGTCAAAGAGGCGTAAGTCCTGTGTATAAGCAAAGCACTTGCGCTCCTTCGTTTCTGAGGCGACGATATCTATATACATACACACACACACGCATATGCTTGGAAATTATAATTTTTTGACATTTTGGATCACCTAGACTCATATTCTAATGAAAACTTGCAACCGAAAAATGTCACGTTGTGCAAAGCTTTTAATAGAGAGGAAAATTAAAAAAAAAATTGACTTATACTGTTTTTATATCTTCGCTACTGAATTCTAAAAACCCTTGACTTCATTCATGAATTTATTCAGAATTCTTACTGCAAGCATTAACATTTCAACTGCAAATACACTCATGAAGAGTACAGAACTATATGATATGTTCATACCAACAAATTGTGCTTTATTACTGAGTGGTCCATTCTGCAGAAAAAAATTGGTTAGTTAAATTTTCATTCAACACCAGTAATAGAGAGGAGAATCAGGATGAATCCTTTCTCCCTACCGATCTTTCTTCATTTTATACAGCTTATAAACTTATGGAGATACGCTTTTTTTTGCATCGATCGATTTTTGTAGAAAATTTCCAGAGCCACAAAATAAATGAGGCAAAAAATCGGTATCTCCAATATGTTTACTAGACTGATTCGAAAAATTCGACTATTTTTTTATCTCCAAAATCCCTTATTGAATCGTTTCAGGGAGGTCAAATGAGATGCCTGTCAAAATCAGCCCTTAATATTAATATTTAAAGGTCGCTCATCGCGATTTCCCATTTGAATAACATTGGAAATTTATTTTTTCAATTTCGTTTTGTTATGCAGATCAGCAGATAGATAGATTTGAATGAGCGATACATATTTCCATTGGAAATTTACCGCACTATAAAAATTGTCTCTTATCATTTTTTGATGAATACACCCTTTCAAAAGTTATTTGAGCTCAAAGTAAAATTTATCGACCTCTGAAAATTTAGCGACCTCGAAATATTAATATTAGGGGCTCGGTTTTTGACAAACATCTCATTTGACCTCTCTGAAACTATTCGATAAGGGGTTCTGGAGAACAACAAATAGTCGAATTTCTTGAATCACTCTAATGTTTACAGATATTTGAGAAAAATTATGAGAAAAACTTGAATCATTTTATTTTTATTTTTTTTTCTAAATCATTGATTTACGAAGAATTGAAAGAGCTTTCATCAGTTTCTTCAAAAAGCTGTTAAAAAAAACATCCACGTTTTGACATAATTTGATGACAAAGATAAATATCACATTAACTTCTGATCGATCATTTTCCAATATCCATTAATCGATGCAATTTTTCTCATCAAATTCGAGATTTTGCAATGAAAAAAAATTCACATCAACTTTTTGGATCAATAATTCTCAAATATCGATTAATTGATGGGACATCTCGCACCAAAGCTGAGATGTCACAAATTATTTGATAGTTCCTATGCATGTCTTTATAGTTTGAGGGAATTCAAACTCACCCCAACAACATGAATTCCACCAAAAACAATGGTAAATGATGCAGTTGCTACTGTCGTTCCTGCAATTGGCCTTACAACTTTGAGAGCATCATCTATATATCTGCAATTTTTAAATAGAAAAAATATTAAATATTCCTTTGGAATTGATATTGAAAAAAGGAAAATAGTGAAAATTAAGAAAGTCATTCAAAGTCATGTTCAAAAAGATGAACTTTTCACTATTTCATTGATACATCAAGACTTTGATCAATTGAAAAAAATCGTTGCGACTTTATTAATTAAACTATTCTCTTTTGCATAATATTTATAAAAAAAAAAAAAACCTCAATAAATGCTGATGAATTCGTACACAATGACTGAGATCATCGATACTTGAAATATTTTGCATACAAATTCCTAGTAGTTTCAATCTAGCAATGACAAACCAAATGAGTATACAAACTTGTCCATCAAGTGGTCCAATTGCACCGCACTGTGCTACTATGATTGTTTGTGAAAGATAAATTATTTGTAGCATTGGATAATAGTTAATATTGAATGGATACTCTATTTTTAATGGTAATAATTGATCCAATACAATTGGACCAAGAATTACGATTATTGCTGTCGAAAAACCAATTATATTGGCTGTCAGATGGATTCTGCCTGCTTGTCTAACGCAACTATCCAGTACTTCTCTCTCATGTGAGTCAGCATTATCAATGAATTCTTCAAGTTCTTCAATTAGTTTCTGGAATTCATCAGACAAATTAGTGTTAAAGGGGTTAATCAGAAAAGGCGTTTTTCTTGCCAATAGTTTCTCAAAAATATCTCAGAATGGAAATACGCGCGATTTCATCAGTTCATTTGGACGAAATGTGTTCGTTAGGACCACATTCGATCGGTTTTCGAATAACTGTCTTAAGGTAGTTCTATGAATTTGAATGGATCGGTAGATTTTCCTCAAATTTTGCAGGATGATTACTCATACTATTCCCGATTTCGGTGAATTTTTTCAGATTTCTTGACCACGTTTTTCATGAAATATTAAATCTTAAAGTTAGAGATTTCAACACGGCGTAGATAGGGAGACACGAAAAATTAGTAATATTCTGTGGGATTTTTTTTTCTCGAAACTTTGTCCGTGAACTTTACAAAAAAAACTATGTAGAGATTCTTTGAATATTTAAGAATAATTGAAAATTATTTCACTATCTTTCGCCACATATTTTTTTTTACTTTTTTTATTAGAAAATAGAGAAATTTAGCAGAATCACGACTGAGCGACACAATCAGGTGGCCGCTGATTAGACATGATTGGCTGTTTCGTCCCGGACGAATCGTCCGGCATAGTTATGTGTGCACTCTTGAGACAGCTTCTTTTTTTTAGTTTAAATTATTTATCGATTTTATTATTCTTCAATGCAAGTAAAGAAGCTACACCCGACGCGGCCTGGGTCAAAGGCTGTCAGGCTCAAGATGTGACGTTAAATTCAATTTTGTTGAGAGCCAGCTAATTTATATAAAATTAACAAAATATGCATTAAAAATTTGACTAATTCACTTTAACGATAAACTGAGACGATTTGGGTTCGATTGGGATGACCCGTGAGAAGATTGAATTCCCAAGATAATACAAATGAAAATAGGCAAAATAATAGACGAGAACTGCAGAAAAGTACTTACAATATTGTCGAATTTATTTGATTATTCCAATTAATTCAAATGACAATTTCACAATTTATATTAATGACTTCAATCCAATGTTATGAAATTTGACTTCGTACACTAATTTCGATTCAACATAAATTCGATAGAAAATTAACTTGAAGACAATTTACAATAAAATTACAAGTGACACCGTTCGCTTACGAAACAGGAGTGTGTTCTCTACCTCACCGGGCGGCTTGAGCCGATTGTTTTTCGTTAATTTTTCTGATTGGTCAATTTCTCCTGTAGACGCAATTCGTCAATAGAATGAACAGATACTCATTATGGCGCTGTTACCATACTCCAATTTAGCAATTGAGTTTTGCAGAAAATTCGATGAAATTTTACATTCTGTCATCTCCTTCGTCTATGCTACATAATGATAATCGATTGTCCAATGACGTTGGAAAATCGACTATTTTATTTATCCTGTCACACTCTCTATTGGTCTAGACGTGAAATAAATTTTTAGATGTATACATGCAGCACCGTATGGTTCGAGCGATATAAGAGTTTCCTTGAAAATCTTATAAATTTCAAGGAAACCAGGCCCATGAAGGGCCTGGTGCCTGAATTTTCATACATTCGTTTCTCGTAGAACTACCTTAATTTGTTTCGAAGGCAACAATATATTTGTAATGAAAATGGTCAATCATTAACATTCGGTCAATGATGGTCAATTGACCGTCAATAACCATAATGTTTCCTCAATTCATGTTCAGTTTCACCACTCCACTATTGAATCATCATTCAATGACCAAAATAAGTTATATTCCCATAAAAAAAACAATTACCTGAAACAATTTTTCATGTCTTTTGCATACCGCCATTTTCATCAAAGTATGCCCACATGAAGACGAATAACACAGGAATTGAGTTAATTCCAGAAAATTTTTACGATGACAATAAACCGTATATAAAATTGGAATTTGCACTGAACTAAGTAATATAAAAAAAATCCACCATTTGATTTCACGACTTATTTTTTCAAAATTTGTTGCACGAGAACTGAGTGGCCATGAACAAACTAATGCTGTACCATATTGCAAATAAATTATTGCTAATTCAGGTAATGTTTTTTCCTTCATTTCCATAAATTAGAAAAAAACATTCGTACTTTCCGAAGACTTATTGTATTACTCCATAAAGGTGAGAAATGAAATAATAGAGAATGTGAATTGAAGAAAATTTTCAATATAGAGAAACTTAACTTCTGAGAAAGAATTTTAAATCAACTGCAATTATTGGTTCTCTTTTAGTGAATTTAAACGAGGTTTGTATGGATTTTACGAGATATTTCCCCTTCAATCTGTGGGAATAGAAGCATCTGGATTGTATATAAATACATTAGAATTGTGATGATAGAAATTACAGAGAAATTATTTCGCAATTATGTGCAATTACGTGTAATGTATAATTCAAGTCTGGGATATAGGTAGATATCAGGTTGTAAAGCTCGTAGAAGTATATTGTGATGTTTTACCTCGTGTAAATTCAGTATTTCTCTTGATGCATATTTTTGAGGATCTGGTAGACAGTGAAATGGAGTTGAAGTAGTTGTCATGCGTAGATATCGTGAAAAAAAAAATCTCGGACGTATGCATGGTAACAGGTGATATACTTATAGTAAAATAAGCCGTAATTTTAGTCCAAAAATGTATTAGTAGGGACGTTATGCATACGATACGGTCGAATTTCTGCGTTCCACAGATATTTGCATTTAATGGCATTCCGACAAAAAAATCATACATTTTCATATATAAACAGGCCTGAAGAGGTGTATGAAGGTCTACATTAGGCATTCCACGCTATTTCACTCACTTATCGGTTCATATTTTCCGATTTTGTTTGATTCCGGGGAATTTTGGCCGGGGAAATGCGATCCGGTAACCGTAATATGGTCCATAATAAGGCAGGTACGTGAAATCTTGGAAATTGGCTCCCGAACTGTTCAAATAACCCGCGGAATTTTTTTTTTGATATAACTATACCTAATTAGATAAATTTCTCTATAATCCTCAGGCAATTTATTAAATAAAATTTTCGGTTCAATCCAAATAAATTCAAGATCAGTAATTTATTAAAGTTAAAAATACTACGTAATTTAGACTATTTTAAAACTTCCTTTAATAATTAAATTTCCATAGATTTGTCATCAAATTTATCTACCATAACACGAAGAGTAGTGAAGAAAGATATTGCCTTTGATAAAAACTAAAATACAAAATAATTCATTAAAATTAAAATTATAAGAATTTTATTCATAAATAGTTTACCGCAGCGTAATAATTCATTGTTAATTCTGGTATAAATCCAGCCAATGCAATACTTGGCAATTTATTTAATCTCTGTATAACAAAATATATTGATGCATTTAAACGTTTGGAATTCTCCAGCCAGGAAGAATCATAGAGACACCATTTAACGTCATTTATCTGGAATATAATTTACGTTGGATAATTAATGAAGGAAAAAAAATACAATAATTGAATCAGTAGTGAAGAGATAAAAGTCTATTTTCTTTCCTAGTTATTTTCTTCAAATATTCTGAAAGATAATGCAGTTATACCTATGCTGCCCTATACCTTTTAGCAAAGAATGATGAATAAATGGCGTTATTCTGTTTGATTTCTTCACTACTGCACTGTACACGGAAAAGAGTCATTAAAAATTACTGTAAAATGCGAAAATTTCGTATACCTACGGAAAATTGTGCATCACAATGGAAATTCATGGAACTCACTTCAAAAATGAGGAGTCCCCATCAATTCCTATAAAGTGACACACTAATTTTTACTCTGTAGGTATACCAATTTTTTGAATTCCTTCCTTTGCTCCATCGACTGCTGGGAAGGTACAGTAATTTCTGATGATTTTTTTCCGTGTATAACCTTAGATTGGTCACCATAAGCGACCTAACAACTCTGGCCGAGTGATGAGGGATTCCCTGGCCTGTCGTTCCGACTGCGATGTTGCCCAATCCACACCACACGGCTCGGGCGCGTTTACCGAGTTTCCGGCAACGTTGCCGACCGAATAACGTCATTCATCATGAAAAAAAATTTTTAACTGCTAGAATTTATTTCATTTCTTCATCAACTTTGTAGGATATGTGATTTAAAAGATATAATAGTTTGCTTCACGCTTCAACAATTGAAGAAAATTTTTTTCAGAATTTTGCACTCAACCGATTAATCACAGAATAAAATAAAAATGGCAGAACACGGGGAATCCCTCATATGGTGAACCAGTCTAGGGATAATCTTCTGACTTCATCATTGTTGAATTTATCCCGAGTTCTTACTGCAAGCATTAAATTTTCAGCTGCAAATGCACTCATGAAGAGTACAGAGCTGTAGGCTATGTCTAGACCAACAAATTGTACTTTAACACTGATTGGTTCATTCTGTAGGACAAAAAAATTAGTTACGATTTAGTAACGAAGAACTAGAGAGTGGAGAAATATGGGAAAGAAATTGGAAATGAAGGTCGAACGAAATGCAAGATTAGGTTGCGCACCATATGATCGTACGGCTGGCAGTGCTGAAGTACTAGATGAGATGACTCTAATTAATGTTGAAAAATTCGATGAAATTTGTTATTAATTGCATAAAATCAAGAGGTTAAGCTCTAAGAGGTTAAGTGTGGTGAGCCCAGGCAAAACCAGCACACAGTGAGTTTTGTTTATTCCTTCGGTAAAGAATAACCTGACGCTCAAGGTATGGAACCGTGTGTGCGGATAGGGATGACCAGAAGTGTGACAGGATTGAACGAATCCCGTTGTGAAAAACTTTGTAACAGGATGGTAGGAAGGCAACTACGTTAAGGGGATTCACACTTACACCAACGATATGAATCCCACCAAAAACAATGGAAAGTGATGCTGTTGCAACTGTAGCACCTATAATTGGCCTCATAACTTTGAAAGCATCATCTAGATATCTGCAATATTTGTATAGAAATGATATTAAATATTCCCATCAATCTATATTCAGAGAAAAGATAGTAAAATTAAGAAAGTCGTTCTAAATCAAAATGACTTTTTCACTATTTTATTGATCTATAAATTCTTCGATAGATTATAAAGATAAATCACGACTTTATCAATGTTAATATCATCTTCTTCATAATCTTTATCAACAAAACCTTAATAAACTTTGATGAATTCGTATACAACGATTGAGATCGTCGATGCTTGCAATTTTTTTCATATCAATTCCGAGTAGTTTCAATCTTGCAATAACAAACCATATGAGTATACAAACTTGTCCATCAAGTGGTCCAACTGCACTGCACTGTACTATTATTATCGATTGTGCAATATAAATAAGTTGTAGTATCGGGTAATAGTTAATATCGAATGGATACTCTGACTCTAATGGTAATATTTGATCTAATATGACTGGACCAAAAATTACTGCTATTGCTGCAGAAAAACCAGCCATATTAGCTGTCACATGGACTAGGCTTGCTTGTTTCACGCAACTGTCCAATGCTTCTCTCTCATGTGAATCAGCATTTTCAATGAATTCTTCAAGTTCTTCAATTAATTTCTGAAATTCATCAGACAAATTAGTAGTGATGAGGCAAAACCGGATGAGATGATTTTAATCATTAATCTTTTCTCAAAAACAGCCAAGATCGCTCTATCTCGATTAGTTTCTGAAGATATTTACTAAGAACTCATAAAATTCAGTAGTCATTACATTTATCGCCGCATATATTGAAAATATATTCTCACATATATTTGTCTTCCATGGGGGATGGCTATTCACAGGCTCGATTTGAGCTCATAACTGGCCCAACCTTGGCCAATGAGTAGCCCTACTCAGCGTACTCAGTGTAAGAGGAAAAAGCGAATCCCAAATCCAGGATAAAATAATTTGAAAAATTAAATAAAAGCCAAAACAAAAATTCAAAAAACGTGCTTGCAAATATTGATGGAGGAACAGTATAAACTCTCCTGTAGAGAATTTCAAGAATTATAAGGGAGGATTGAAGCAAAAAAGCGTATCTTCACTAGTTTTCGAGTTATTCTCGAAAAATTTCTGCTTTATCATCTCACTATTAAATCCATTTTCAAAAAATTCTTCATCATCCAATAACTGAAATAAGTTGAACTCCTATTAAAGATCAATTACCTGGAATAATTTGTGATGTTTCTTGCATATTATCATCTTGATGAGGCTATGTGCACCTGAAGACGAATAACACACGAATTTAGTTAATTCCATGAAATCCGTACGATGAAGATAAATCGTATAAAACATTGGAATTTCAACTGAGCAAACTAATATGAATAAAAACCACCATTTTAATTCATGCATTATTTTTTGAAAATTTGTTGCACGTGAATTGACTGGCCACGAACAAAGTAATGCTGTGCCAAATTGCAAATAAAGAATTGCTAATTCAGGTAATTTTTTCCCCTTTTTTTCCATTTCTACTAATTAAAAAAATTATTTTTATTCTCTCTACACTTATTGTATTATTTTGTGAAGGCAGAAAATGAAATACTAGAGACTGTAGATTTAAAGGAAATTTACAATGTAGAGAAACACAACTTCTGAATAAATGGCGAGGGAATTTTAAATCAACTGCAATTATTGCTACCCCCTTCAGTAAATTTACAAGAGTTTTGTATTGATTCTATGAAATATCTTCCCTTACAATTGTGGGAATAAAAGCATCTGGATTATATGTAGATACATTGTAAGAGTGATAATAGAGATTGAAGACAAATTATTTCTCAATTATGTGTAATAGATAATTCAGGTCTGGGGTAGAAGGAAATACAGTACATTCTAACAAGCTGCACGTTCGCAAGTTGCGTGAAACTCCCCTAAGCTTTTTTTTTCTCGTCGTTCAACTGCTTTCCCCTCTAAAACACACCGTACAGCTTTTCCTCTTGTATTTTCCAATCGTCTCTTGTCTCTCAACTATAAATATTTATATTTAACCCTTTGAATTTCTCAGAATCAGAATCGAAGTGGCTGTAGAGTGGGGATGCTTCCAAGTTGCGTTTTTCTCGGAATTTTAAGATTTCATAAATGCGTACGCAGTACAATTTGCGAGGGTCTACAATATCAGCTCGTGAAGTTGTTGGAAGTTCATTGTGATGTTTGACTTAGTGTAAATTCAGTATTCGTATTCAGTTATAAAAATACATAAAGTATTCGTATTCATAAAAAACACATGCAAAAATAGCACACCCATGAAAAACACATACATTGAAAAAAAAAAAATTTTGTTGTAAGAAAGTTTACTTACTTGAAGAAAATCTATTTCACGCAAGAAAATTTCAATATATATAGATAGAGAAATTGTGAAGGAAAATTTTGAATTTTCTTGCTACAAATTTTTTTTCTCAGTGTACACAATGCAAAATAAGAACAATAGTCACAAATTAAGAAATCAAATCGCTATTTCAAAATGTAAACAATCTGGGATTACTCAGAAATCAATAATAAGAGGAAAGAGGGGAACAGCTATAACGTAGATTGGAATGAATTTACCTAACACTGAACAATAAATATCCAGAAATATTTTTGTTGTGTGTTATTTTTGCATGTAATGTTTATGATTGTGACATTTTATCATGTTATTTTTGCATGTAATATTACTGTTACGTGTTATTATGACGTGTTACCGTTTAGTGATAATTATGATTTTTTGCATTAACCCGTCAGCAGACGTGCTAGCTCGCCAACGCTCTCTAGGCGCGCGATGAGAGAAAGTCTCACGCTGCCTGAAGGCACGGAAGAAAAAATTATTTTCGAAATTTTGCGATGACCATAATAAAGTAGAATAGTTTTCTGACAAATACAAAAAAAATCGAGATTTTTCACTGATTTTTTAAGGTAGTTTCCTATGCCTTCAAAAAAAGTGTGAGAGAAAGTCTCATAGCGCGACCGCCGATCGGTTGAATATCACAAGCTTCGACTTCCTAATGTCCTTTCCCAGTCGTTGCCACTTTTCTAACATAAAAATATTGATAAATATCGTCTTTAACAATTAATTCAAAAATTCAATAGATACAAGGGGTTCCGTTACCTCTTAAGGTAATCCTAGTGGTAGGTCCATATGATCTACTTCTGCTATTTATTTTTCTGATGGTCGACGCTATTTGCACAATGCACGCAAAAGTCACGCAAAGTATAATATACCAAAAATATGATTAAAATTTAATTTAAATTACTGCATGATGGGCAGAGGTGGGGGTATATACTGAGCGAGCGACTTATCAAGGCAATTCGAATGGAAATTTGGTATAGAACTGGATAGCTCAATCGGTAGAGCGCCCGACATGACATCGGAAGATCCTGGGTTCGACTCCCGGTGCAGGACTATCCAATTTTTTCTGGAATTGTTTTGAAATGTAGGGTGCAAATAGCCAAAACCTTTTCTGATTTATCATAAATATTCTAATTATTTGGATTTCATAGTATTCCACCGTTATTTGAACGATACCCACAATGGTAAATTGTTATTAAATGATATTATAGATATTCAATTTTGTTGCGGATTTGACTCACGCTGTTCCAGTATCTAGGATTGGGATTGGAGGATCCTTGGATTTTAAATACCAATATGGCCACCATTGATGTTTTCATGTAATTAATTGAATTAATCATCACTCTATGTCTAGTAACATGCATTTTTCATGATTACAAAAATTAATAGACACTCTGACGAACAAGAACATCATATATGGTTATATAAGGAAAAAATAGGTCTGTAACCATGAATCGTTGCAATGAAACTGGAACGGAACTTCGCCTATGGAGTTTCAATGTTAATTTATTTTTTGTTTTAAATTAGTTCTGGCCTCATTTGCCCGGTAACATGGGGTGACTAAATTTTTGAGAAATATCCTCATGCTACTCCATCGATGGTGACCTAAATTGTAAAAGAAAAATAGATTGCCGAAAACACTAGGATTACCTGAAGGCATATCTGTAAGGGCACGGAAGACAGTGGAGTAAACTCAAGGGGGAACATCAGGGATTAGCAGAATCAAGGAGACGAGTGGGAGAATCAACGGATCTGACGATTTCAGTCAACTTGAGGGGGGAAAAATAAACAGAACAAAATTATGAACAAATTGACATTCTCAGTGAGACAATTGGTCATTCAACTTTTTTCTTGTGTTTCCTATGCATCAGATGATTGATCATTTTTTTTCTCGAACGATAATATTTTTTTCCCTCAATAAAATTTTACATTGTAGACGTGACAGCACTGTGGTTTGTTTCCTGTGTCTCGTGTCCATTTTTTTTTAGAGCTACGAGTGATAAGTTGCACTTCTGAAATTCTATGTTCAATTTATCATTCATGTTTAGTATCGATGGATTCAATATCAATGAGAAAAAATTGTTGAAACCAAAATATTTAAATGTTCATATTTCTTCTGTATGACTTTTTTGTTTCAAATCAGCATCGGATTGCAATAGCGTTATTACGTGTATGGATATCATGACTGCAGTATGCTCGAATATCCATATTTTTTATTACTTTTTTTTATTAATTATTCAAAAATGACGAGTGGAAAGTGTTTCATATTTCGTAGATCGAATATGAGTTGACGATTACTCAATCTTGCTGCATAATTAGTTTTTTATTGCATTTTTAATAATGATCTGATGGGTACTGTGGTGCCCCCGGTTCTTGACACTTTAGAGCTAGTTTCTAACAGCATGAGCAAGCATGATAATACCTGAATATTAGCCAGCCTTGACCACGTATGATCATGCTTGGTCAGAAATGATGATGCTTGCTGATGCATGATCATACGCATCATGATCATGGCTGACGAATATTCAGGCATGATCCTGCATTATCTATTTCCACTGTAGTAAATACTGAATAGTATCGTTCAAAAATTTCCCCTCGATAGCAAGAGCTGAAGTTGGTATCGGCCTCAAATACTCCTTGAAATATTTGGCATAATTGATACTAACGGCTTTCAGCGACAAGAATCCACCGTAATTAGTTGCCTTTTTATGGAAGAGTTCAGCTCCGCCCAACGGGCTCGCAGGCTGTCCCTCAACAGGTACAGCATCAAACAAAGGCAAAGTCGTTTGTCCAGCATCATTCGTCAAATTCGACGGTTCGAACACGATAAATGTTTTGCTCGTATCTCTCTTCGATGTAGTCGCAACATTCTCCATCTTACTATTCAAAGGATTGTTGGTTTTTAGCATTTGCCTTGTCCTGAAAGAGGGATCAGCAAGTGGAACATTAAATAAATGCATTTCAGGGGTTTTTAGGTTGATATCATACCTGTCCTGGTCGGAGGCCGATATAGAGCGTGATTGTCCACTCAGTTGTCCTTCAGTGTAGTTGAATTTCGTCACTCTGATCAGGAGTTTCACTCTAGTATCAGGAGCTTCATCCGCTCTTGCAAATCCTAGCCCTAGATTAGAGATAGGCAATGATGATCATTTTTCAATTGATGTTGCATGAAATTTTGAGTGGAAAAATTTTTTGTGATGGTAAAATACATCTATGTATAGATGTAAAGTAATTGTCATTAAATTCCCTCCATTTGTGACGGTGATAAATAAATTCATGCTTGTTGTCAGGGAATGTAAATTTTGTGTGATGGTAAAATAGATCTATATAAATGTGAATGATTATAGATATGAGATGAAACATGATTAACATTCAATCTCTTTCAATTTGTGATAGTCTCAATTTTTTTCTTCTTTTAAGATCGTCATTCACTGAAATTTTGTGATGAAATTTTGTCACCGTCACTATTGTTCGGTGACGTGACGTCATATGACTGTTTTATAACGTAACATGTGACAGTCGTCCATCTCTACCCTAGATATAATTCAGAAAAGAACGTGACTCGTTTGTGCATAAATGAGAGGAGAGATTTTGTTCATTACCTGTGAGAACCTCGTCGTCAGCACCTTGGAGATCGTCCAGATTGATACCCTGGCCTGGAGCATTGAGCACGAAGAGTTTGTCTGAAGCTTGAGAAGGCGACGATGGCTCCCATGAAGTGGATTCATTAGCAATTCTACCATCAGGCTGCAGTGTTCCCTGTTTTATTTGTATGAAGACGATGCGGTTCTTCCGTGCTAGTCGCATAGCAGTTACAACTCTACAACAGTATTACTTGTCAGAATTCACGGATACACACTAACACAGATACGCGCCGCCCGCTGAACAGACCGCAAAGTAGGAGAACTGTCCAGAAACGTTAAAAGGGTCAATTCATCAGGTACATATTCACCTGTTCATTTTGATGTCGCTCAAGGATAGATCGAGGCTTATTTTATTATCTCCTTGGACACAGTTACAGACACAAGTATCCCCAAGATCTTCATCCAGATGTCTGCCTCCACCACTGCACATGATATCACGGAACCGAGAATATTGGGGAGCCCACTTGCTATATATCCATGAGTAACGCCGAGGATTTCCCTGTTGTATCAACATTAATCGTTTGAAATACAGTAGACTCTCAAATAAGTTCCGCCCAATAAAGTTCCGCTCTCGTTAAAGATCCCCAGATTTTTCCATTAAAGTTCCTCGTTGGCTCCCCCACTATGCTTCTTTGGCGGACCAATCAAATTGAGGTTAAATGTGCGGCATTTTGAATGAGGTTACGTGTACAAGATGTAGTCTAGAATTATACATTTCGCGCATCTAACTGCGCATAGGAGAGTGTGCCACGGCGCAATCTACTACGCAGAGGGGACTAATTTACGTCAAAGTGGGGAACGGAACTTTAACGAGGGGTTTGGAACGGACAGGGGAACTTATTTGAGAGTCTACTGTAATATACGGTTGCATGTCAAAATAACACAAAAATAGAAATAACACCCAACAAAAACGACATGAAGAATAGTTCTAAACAAAAACATCACATGCAACAATAGCAGACTTGAAAAAAAAAAGTAGAACAGAAATCACATAATGTTCTTCTACATTAAAGTAGAAGAACATATCCAAAAACGCATGATAATCGCCCCATTTCACTTAGTTTCCGAGATATTCACGGAAGATAAATGAGAATGAACTCATCCTCTTTTACCTTTCCACGAATGGATTTAATTTTAATAGCAATATATCATTCTCGTACTCACCTGAGTATTTATACATCTTGCTACAGTAGTATTGAAGCACTGGTGGAGGATTCCATTACATCTTTCCATCGGATCCATCCAGCATGCCTCTGAATCTGGATCTCCACAAGTGCTATTATCATAATTTTCCTTATCCAGTATTGTGTTAATCCAATCATTGCACGACGATCTCTGGTCACGTTTACGTTCAGATCCGGTACGGTGGAACGCAGTGACTTGCTGGTATCTCTCCAATTCAAAGAAAGAAATGCCTAGAGCATATTCGAATTGTTTCTTAATAAGAGAATTTTATAGGGGAAAAGAGGAAGAAAATGGAAATTTCGGTAAAATCGTTGGAGATTAAATTATTTTTTATGCTTTCATTGAATAGATCAGGCAATTCAGAAAAACGTGTATTTTCTTGAAAAAATCTATCATTTTGTCAGAGCAGAATTCAAGTTACAATTCTTTCGAATTTTGAAAAATTTTGGCTCTCCGAGGATTTCTTTGTTCTATTGACTGTATTGTGAAATTTCAAGGGAAGATGAGATCATTTGCCATCAGTTCATGTGATTATAAATTGATTTTTATCAATTTTCAAAAAACTCTCCGGAAAAATCAGCTGCAGTTTTCAATTCTCATTATCGAAAATATTCTATAGAAATATTCATGTTTTGTAATTGAAAAAAAACTCACCTCTCTCCCAACCAATTCCTCCGTCTGGATCACAGGAGCGATGTTCTCGTCCTGCTGCATCAAAAGCTTGCGTAAAGCTCTCGACATAGGCATTGTAACGAAAAACAAATTGTTTCGTTAATGTCATCCAAGCTTCCCAAAAAGAAAAAGAACATTGAAATAAATCTAGTGAATATAGCGTTGCCTTGGGAACAAAGTGGCGTAAGTGCTGTGTATGAGCATAGCACTTACGCAGCTCTGATCCTGAAACAACCATATCGATTTCGTTCCTTAACATGAGATATTTCTCCTTACCAGTATCATTCATGTTCTTCAGTACGGCGAGTAAAATCAACGCTTCCATTGCTACATACTCTGTTTTCATCAAAGCCACATAAAGTTCCAGCAGAACTTGCTGTGGACTTCTACCGGTACCACATCGATGCAACTGATTCACCTAGATGATAAAAATCGAAAAATCAATTATTCTCTAACCATTTTTCTCTAATTGGGGATGTAAAATGACAGTCCATTTGGCAACGGGTCGGCTGTATAAATTGACTGTTTTGTAATTATTTCTGACTTGACCGTAAAGTTCATTGGTAAAGGACCGTCAGAAATTCGAATGGCTAGTCAGGAGTAACAAATGTAAAAATCCATCTAAATATATGATGATTGGGTACTCATTGAGCTTCGTAGTGGACTAGTTTTTTTACATTTTCTATACAGGGTGACGTTTCCACTATTGTTACAAAATGAGTGGAAACGTAGAATAAAAAATCCTGAACACGTTGTCGCGAAAATTAATTTTTTTTGATAATTAACTTTCAAATTATGAATGAAAGAATTTTGCTATTTTTCGGCCAATAAAAGCGAATAGAATGGCCGCCATAAAGATGAAAGATCCGTGACATTAACAATTGTCTATAATGCCGGCGTTCAGAGAGAATAAGTGACATTTCTACGTTCGGAATATAGCTTCTCAACCTCTCTGCTGTCATTCAAGATTTTCGATGTTTGATCAATTCAAAGATCAATAGAAAAATAGAAGTTATATGACAAAATGATTAAAATGAACAGCAAATGACCATTGGTGACCCCCTCTCCAATCTTTAATTAAGAATTATTAATTTTTTTTTGCATAATTATTTCCCATAGAAAATAATTTTTTAATGTAAAAGATTCATATAATGAATGCGACAATGTTTGCAATAACTAGTGCAACAATAAATGCGACAGTAAATGCAACAATTAATGCAACGATCGCATTCATTGTTGCACCGACTGTCGCATAAATTGTTGCATTGATTGTCGCATTTATTGTTGCAAACATTGTCGCATTCATTGTATGAATTTTTTACATTGAAAAATTATTTTCTATGGGAAATGATAATGCAAAAAAAAATTAATCATTCTCAATTAAAGATTGGAGAGGGGGTCATCAATGGTCATTTGCTGTTCATTTTAATCATTTTGTCATATGACTTCTATTTTTCTATTGATCTTTAAATTGATCAAACATCAAAAATCTTGAATGACAGCAGAGAGGTTGAGAAGCTATATTCCGAACGTAGAAATGTCACTCATTTACTCTGAACGCCGGCATTATAGACATTTGTTAATATCACGGATCTTTCATCTTTATGGCGGCCATTCTATTCGCTTTTATTGGCCGAAAAATATCAAAATTCTTTCATTAATAATTTAAAAGTTAATTATCAGAAAAAATTAATTTTTGCGACAACATGTTCAGGATTTTTTACTCTACGTTTTCACTCATTTTGTAACATTAGTGGAAACGTCACCCTGTATATATATATATATTTTAAATTACTCGTTGTGTTTTGTCTCATTTTTTTGTCAGGAGACTGATTTTGCTTCTTATTATAGATTTTTATGTGATCAGAAACTGGCAGAAAACTGGTCATTTTTATTGATTTTGTTTAAAACATTAACATTATTCACACTATTGACTAAAATGATTAGTTATTGAGCATCAGTTAATAGACCAGTAAAAAGACCGCCGAATAACGCTGAATTAACCAGGCAAGTGACGGTCAATTGATCGGCAAAATGACAGTCAAATAACACACAAGCCAGTTATACCTGTGGTAACTTTTCTGACACCTCTTGCTGAAAACTTTTCAAGCCAAAGGGATCGACAACCTGTATATTTGTTCATTCCATCCCTATTTCAAATGTCTCAGAAACTAAACGAGGTGGCATGATTCTGCTCATCGAAAACGTTCTACCTCGCTTAGTTTCCGACATATCTTCTGAAAAGACAAGAACTTATCTCTTTCTGATATATTCTATTCATCAACTCACCGTGGTTAAAAGCTCATACAATTCAGCCAGGCCCTTCTTTTTCTCATTGGCCCCTCCCCCATGGCCAGACGGTGCGAGAAACGTTTGAAGGTCTCCCAGTGCCCGCAGAACTGTATCATAATGATGCTCCAACTTTTTTTGGTCAAAATTATCAATGTACCTGCACGTGCGAAAAGATTCTCGAATATTGATCACTGCATCACTTAGACTATATATGTCATAAGTGTAAAGATTTTGTAGATCATCAATTTTTTGTTGTATGGATGAACTATCGCTTCCAATCTGAGCATAATTGGATAAATGCGAGTTGAAGTTATCCATTTGCAAACTATCCTCTAATCTGCCAAGAGTGTACGGGAGACTCGATCCATAGCCAAGAATTGCATCGCAAATGCTATTTAGCATGATGGCCCTTCCATCCGAATCGAAAGAATTGGAAAATTCTATCAATCGGAAGATAAAGTGTGGCGTTGGGATTTTTTGGGATTCCCCAAGTTGAGAGTTGGAAGATAATAGGAGCAGTAATATCAAAAAATTCGACATTTTAATGGTAGAAAATATTTAAACTGATTCTAAATCAGTGAATTCATCGAGGTTTTATATTCAAACAATTCTCTATATTACACAGGTGTTCTACTTCTTATCTACGAAAACATGCTGTTCTTTTATTTGACTTTCGTGGCCTTCTTCCCCATCGAAGAGAGATGGCATGAGGAAAATATGAAGACAGGGGACAAAATACTGAGGCAAAATGGACCATCAGGACAAAATAATTCAGGACTTTTCAGGAGGTGAAGAATTTTATAAAAAAAAAAAAAAAATTTAACTTGAGAAGATTTTTCCAGTATTTTCGCATTTTTATGTAACTTTTTCGATTTTTTTAGTGAAAATTTTTACTCAAGAAAATTTCCAGACCATTTTCCCTGCCTTGCCGGTCCATTTTGCCCCAGTCTTCTCTAATTCAAATATTCATTACTTTCAGGAACTACTCATACTCATACGAAGAACAAATCACATCTGAACAGTGTTTACTTTTCGAACAATACGAAGAACGGCGATGGAAGTTCGAAATATTCATTCACATTACGCTTAAGTATATGTAAGCCATAAATCTATTTTTGTACTCTTTCGCTACAAAAAAAATCCTTTTATTAACTTCCCGAAAAGGAAGTTATTGTATTTGTCCCGAAAATCGATTTTCGATTTTTCATCAGATCTCGATGTTTCAAGATGCTGACATGAATTTCTGAGATTTTTACGGAACTGTCCGTGTGTGTGTGTGTGTGTGTGTGTATGTATGTATGTATGTATGTATGTGCGTATGTCAGGAAATTTTAAAAAACGATTGCACTGCCATCACTTATCCGATCAAAATTTTTTTTAATGGAATGGAATCATCTTCATGTAACTTAGCCCTGATTAGATTATGAGCAATGTCAGCTCATTTGTTTCTGAGTTTTTTACGGAAAAGTGATGAAAAAAATACGAAATTTGTGAAAAATTCCCAAATTTCAATCAAAAATACGTCACTAGTAGAGGATGATGGGGCAAAAGGGACCACCCTGTGGTAAAATGAAACCTGGAGGGGAGGGGTGGGCCTTATGGTAAAACGAACAGCCCTTTCACATTATAAAGAAAATCTGTAGCCAGACAATGAATGAATCGGGAAGTTTTTTTTGTGACCTCTGAAAGGTCAAACACATTCTAAAACCAACACGACAACACTCCTCCATTCACGAACGAGCGTAGCGAACAAGCCAGAACGTACCCCAACTCGCGAGCGAGCATAGCGAGCAAGCAACAACGCACCCCAATTCGCGAGCGAGCGCAGCGAGCGAGCAATAACGCACCCCTCGTTTTTTTCATCCAACCGATAGTCATTGAGGTACAAGCCTCCAAAGCTGGAGAGATATGAGGACCCACAGCGTTTTTTCAAAACTGAAAATTTTCAAAATTTTTGCTTTCTTGTTGGAAATGAATTCTCTTCAGCATTTCCACAACATATCGATACATGAACAAAATTAAAAATCATCACCCGAGAAGTGAGTGAAGTAACGTGGAATGCCTCATATCTAAGTATTTCTGATGATCTATTTTTCCTTTTCAATTTTTCTTCACTTTCGATGGAGTGACATGAGGAGATTTTTTTTCTAATTCACTTTATTTTATTTGGCCAACAGGTGATAATGTAAATTCGATGGATAAAACGAAATAATATCAGTTCCAGCTCCATCAGTTGGCTGAAGGGATTGTACCCTACGAAGCTGGAAAAATAAACAAATAGAAAATAAATAAATAAATATTAGTTTCATTTTATGAAAAATTTGATATTCAATTTATTTTTGATTTTTCCTCCATTTTGTCTAGCATAACGCGTAGAGTAGTAAAGAATGACGCTGTTTTCGATAAATACTGAAATATAAAATATTTCATCAAAATTTAAATGATAAATGAGTAGTGACGAGGTAAAACTAGGGAAGTCAATTTTTTATTCGGATTATTTTTGGAAAATATCTTCGGAACTAAACGAGATAGAGCGATTTCACCCTGATACTTGATTGTAGAACTGGAATTTATATATAAAAAAAATATTAGGACAAAAGGGCGTATCTCCGTCAATTCCTGAGATATTCTGGAATTTTTTTCTGAAAAAATCGGTTGCTTCTGTTTTACCTCATCACTTATGAATTCATATTTATAATAATTTACCACAGCGTAATAATTTATTGATAATTCTGGTATAATTCCACCCAATGAGATACTAGGTGGCTTATTCAATCGTTGCATAACGAAAATTACTGACTGATTGAGTGATTTTGAACTCTTGATCCAGGGAGAATTGTAGAGAGACCATTTGACTTCATTCATCTGAAGGAAAAATAATTTTAATTAATTAGTGGAAGTGTCGTATACTTTTTCATCGGTTTCTATGGGATATATCGGAATTTCATAAAAGATATAAAATTTTTTGTAATTATTTTTTTTTGTGCAGAAGATAAGTTTTTTTTATCATTTATTTTTTTAGAATATTACGGAAATTAAGCGATATTGAGCGATTTTGCCTCAGTTCTTTCTTGTAGCTCTTGAAATCCTTTACAAGGGAGGATTCAGGAAAATCGCCTTATCTCACTTAGCTTCCGAGATATTTTTTAAAAAATCTGATTTTTTCATTTTTTGAAAATATCAAAAGATAAATTATTGTAGCTTTCAAAATTCTCTAAAAAAACGAGATTGGAACAAAATCGCTTTATTTTGCTTAATTTCCGGAATATCGTTATCTAAATTCAATTTTTTTCCATTTGATAAAAAAAAAAGAATTATAAATATTTATTTGTGTTTAAAAGGGAAATCGATCACAAGAGAAATTGATCAATCTCATTTTTTTTTAATTTACTGCATCAATTCATACTCACGGTAAACATTAAATTTTCAGCTGCAAATGCACTCGTGAAGAGCAAAAAACCGTAGCCCATATCGAGACCAATAAATTGGACTTTCATAGTAAATGGTTCATTCTGAAGAAAAAAAAAATAATGAATATTTATTGATGAAAATTTTGTCAAAAAAATCGTAGATTAGTTCGAACTTACACCAACAATATGAATTCCACCGAAAACAATGGAAATTGTTGCTGTTACAACTGTGGTCAGAACAATAGGTCTCACTATTTTAAAAGCCTCGTCTAAATATCTTCAGTATTAGAATTAAAAATAATTTATATGTTTTATTGATATTTACTGAGAGAGAAAAAAAAGGAAATGGTAAAATCGAGAACTTTTTTTTACATGAAAAAATTTTCAAAATTAGTGAAAAATTGAGTTTAATTTTTTTGAGAATATTTCGGAAATCAAGCGAGATAGAGCGATTTTGCCTCCGAATTTATTTATATTTTTTACATATTTTAGAATAGTCTACAAAAAAAATTGAAGCAAAATCGCTTTATCTCGTTAAGTTTGCGAGATACATATTTCATTGTTTGACCTCTTCAAATTTTCTCGAAAATTCGATATTTTTTTGTAAAAACAGATATATTCTGATGAAGAATATATGAATGAAAAAAAGTAGTTCCTAATCATTTACCGTCTCTTTATTCCCTCTCAGTGCTAAATATTCAGATTTGTAAACCTCAATAAACTCTGATGAATTCGTACACAACGATTAAGATCATCAATACTTGTAATATTTTTCATATCACTTGCCAGTAGTTTTAATCGTGCTATTGTAAACCATATCAGCATGCAAACTTGTCCATCAAGTGGTCCAACTGCACTGGCCTGAAGTACTACGATTGATTGTATCATATAAACAATTTGAAACATTGGATAATAAGATATATCAAATGGATACTGAGTATCGACTGGTAATACTTGATCCAGCACTATTGGACTAAAGATTATTGAACATGATGCAAGAAATCCAATTACATTGAAGGTCAGGCTAACTGGAGCTGCTTGTCTAACGCAGCTGTCCAGTACTTGTCTCTCACGTGCATCAGCATTTTCAATGAATTCTTCCATTTCTTCGATTAATTTCTGTAATTAATGAACCTAAATATTTTATGTTAAATTTTCATGAAAGCAGGATAAGTTTTCTTTTCAATTGAGACTATCTCGAAAAATAAGCAAGATAGGGCAATTTTGTTGGGGTTTTCTTGCAGAGGAAATGTCTCTATCTCGTTTAGTTTCCAAGATGTTTTTAAAAAAAATTTCTCACCTAAAAAAGAATTAATTCACTGAAATTTGTGTTATTGATAATGAAGAAAACATGATAAATACCTGAAATAATTTGTGATATTTCCTGCAGATAATCATCTTGATGATAGTATGTGCCAATGACGATGCAAAACACACGAATTTAGTTAATTCCATGAAACTATTTCGCTGAAGATAAATCGTATAAAACAGTGGAAGTTCAAGCGTCCAAACCAATAAAAATAAGAAACACCATTTAATTTCGTGAATAATAATTTTACTTCTCGTTGCCAATGTACTCAGTGGCCATGAGCAAAGTAGTGCTGTACCAATTTGCAGATAACTAATCGCTAATTCGGGTAATTTTCTTTCTTTCATTTTAGCAATTAATGAATTTTCATTTTTTTTTGCCACTCAATAAAATTTTTCAATATTTTTAACAAATTGTTCTCTCTCTTTTTCCTTGGAAGTAAGAGTAAAGTGTAGAGACTTTGAATCGAAGTGAATAACTGAAGTAAATTTTGCTTTCAAGAAGATGAAGTGGTATTGATTGAAATAATTAATAATTTCACCTCAATTTACGAGACAATTAGCCATTGATTTTCATCAAACATTTTCCCTCGCCTATTACTATGAATAAATTACAATAGCTTACACAAGTGTTTGGATTCACAGTACATACAGGAATTGGAAAATCACTAACAAATAGAAACTGGAGAGTTTGAAAATATGGATTGAATGTGTAATTGCGATTTAATTGTGAAAAGGGGAAATTGCCGAGGAATTACACCTCAATTACGTAGAATAGACAGTTTGTACCGAGAAATCGTTTAATGGGGCTTCAAATGGAGGGATCGATGGAGTGATTCTGGATTGTATAGTATTTGGAAGAAGACTGTGAAGTTTTTTGCGAGTGAATGCAATTGTTGAAAGCAATCATGTAAGTTCGATGGACAGAGCCAAATAGTATATATAATTTGTTTTTAATTTTTCTTCCATTTTATCAAGCATAACACGAAGAGTAGTGAAGAATGACATTGTCTTCGATAAATACTGAAATATTAATGATTTCATTAAAATTGAAATGATAAATCAGTAGCGAAGAGGTAAAATAGAAAAATTCAATTTTTTCCTCAAATTATTTTCAGGAAATACACAAAATGCTTTCAATTGCAATTGCCCTATGGCGCTTATTTTCCGAAATATAGTAAAAAAAATTTGTTGACAAAAATGGACTCATTCTATTCTACTTCTTCATTACTGAACTAATATTATTATTTTTCGTGACATCACTTTGAAATGATATTTATAATAATTTACCACAGCGTAATAATTCATTGATAATTCTGGTATAACTCCGTTCAATGTGATACTGGGTAATTTATTCAATCGTTGCATAACTAATATCACTAACTGATTAAGACATTTTGAGCCCTTTCCGGAATTTGATTCTCCCGGAGCCATTAAACAAATAAATTTACTAATAAATTAATTTTTATTAATAAATTTTTAAGAGAATCAAATTCCGGAAAAAATATGTAATGCGCAAGTAGGATATGAACCCACGACCCTCTGATTACATGTCAGGTGCTCTACCCCTGAGCTATTGCGAGTTACTATATTTACCATCGAATTTTTGGTTCTCACATCTTTTCTCCACCTCCCATCCACGAGGCAATGTCGCCATTAAACAAATAAATTTACTAATAAATTAATTTTTATTAATAAATTTTTAAGAGAATCAAATTCCGGAAAAAAGCTTCGGAAAGAATTTGAGCCCTTTATCCAGGGGGAATCGTAGAGAGACCATTTAAGTTCATTCATCTGTATGAAAAATAATTTTGATTTATTAGTGAAAGTTTTATGCACTTTGTCATCGGTTTTTATTGAATATCTTGGAAATCAAGCAAGATAGGAAGATTTTGAGCTGATTCTTTTTAGTGGTTCTTGTGAGACAGAAGTCTAGAGTTGATCAAATGAGATTGCCTCGACATTTCTTGCGATAATAGATAAGTATTGGTCAAGAGTTGAAGAGGGCGTATATTCCCAATTGTCGATCAAGAAGGGCCAAGAGGATCACGCGGAGATCGCAACGAGCGATGCCAATCACTCGTTGTTTCGGCGTGATTGCGAATAACACGTTTTCCCTCTTGTATTCTATTGAGAACGCCACGCGCATTCATTTGTAAAATATTACCTCAACTATCTTTTAACTTGATTTTCATTCTGATATTAATAAATCTATTTCATTGATTATCAAAAGTGCGAATTAATTACATTTTACTGATCTTTTATCATTTATTTATGAAAATCATGATTCATTGGTTGCATTGATCCAAATTGACATCGTTGCATTTGATTGGAGATCCAGATATTAATCGACCAGCTGTAAGTAAAAGTGCATTGATTTCCGTTCTTGTAGCTCTGCAACTTCATAATTTTCGGGTCACCCAAATCGAACCCAATCTTATTTGTTTCTTCGCCATTTTCCGCTTTGATCGACGTATCTTGGACAATCTTCTAATTGTTTAATGGTTTATTGGTTTTCCATAAAACCAATTGGCGCCCAACATTTTATTCTTATTATTAACTTTGACCAATAGAGCCCGAGCAGCCATTGACACAGGCCACGCTCGGTGAAGGCTTCTTAATTACTAATTTGTCTTATTTTCCATTTCAACTTAATATTATTTATTTCCGATCAAAATTCAGTTGATCAATAATTCAAAATTCACCAGATTAAAAGAAGCCTGTCTCACTTGAAATAAAAAAAAGGATAAAAATAGAATTGTTTTATCTCGCTTGAGGTAGTATCCTAGAGTACGGTCGATAAATCAGAAGAAAATGAGAATTTGTAGGTAATTTTCCAATTAATTGCTGATAATTCGGGATAAGGACCTTAAATTATTCGAAAAAGTGATTAAACTATTCAAAAGTCATATCTAGAGATGTGAAAAGGTAACGATACCAGTGATTTTACTGTAATTTTATGGTTTCAATACCGTAATTTACCGAACGTCAGTAAATAACAGAAATGGTAAAAACACTGATTTTCAAAGTAAATTACCGTAATTATCATTTTTAGAGACATAACGGTAAATTTACATCTATATAGATGAATTACGAAATTAATTTTTTAAATCAATTCGCAGCCTTTCTCATCATCATTTGTGTTACTTTTCTTATGGTCAGTGACAGCCAATGAAAAATTATAAAATTGTTGTTATTCTCATTAATGTTCCTAACATATTATTCTAAATATTGATGTATGAAAATATGATTATCCTGAGGAGGCAAAAATGAATAAATCGGGTAACTGTTCTCATTGAATGATTAACAAAATTAAATAATTGTCCTTTTAAAAAATTTAATTAAAAAAAACAATTTCAATACTAACTCTCATATAATTGACTACTTGAAAAGTAATTCTTTGAGTATGAAATTTTTTTTTGAATCATCTATATAGATGAAAATTACAGTAAATTACGGTATTATTACATCAAAAAACTTTGACGGTACTTTTACATCAAAACAATTAGTTTTTTCCAATCACGTCACAATACGGTAACATTACGGTATTTTTACCGTAATGTTACTGCAACAAGAATTACTGGTAATTTTACATCTCTAGTCATATCTTCAGCTTGTGAATATGATTTTTTTTGTTTCTCCAATTCTTCTTACATTACTAATCAGAAAACGCGGGAGCGTTTTGCGCCATGTGCACGTTTAGAGCGTGCACTGGCTAACTATACTTTTCCTATTAGACGTTTTTTTTATTTTTTTAATTACGCCTCCCCCCTCGTCACAAAAAATACTGGACGTTAATTGCAATATTTCAGTGGAGAAATAAACCTTCTTTGCTTGAAAAAATCATTTTTTTATTTATAAAAAAATATTTTGATGTAAGCCACGCCCCATTCCGACATTTTCGGTTAAAAAGTTTCTCGGTGAGACATTTCGTTGTAACGTTGGCTGCATTTGGCTGGCTGAAATGAATCGGTGAGACATTTTTTCTTAACGTTGGCGGGACTGACTATAAATGTCTACCTGTCAAAACATCTTCTATCACATGCATGAGATAGAGAGAGAGAGGCAAATAGTTACAACTACCCTCTAATTGAAATTTCTCAATAACTATCCGCTGAATTGAATATTTTTTTCTTCTATTATTTAGTTAAAATGCTATTCTCTTCGCCAATTGTTTTTAAATAATGGGTCAGCCTTGTGGTTTTTTAGTAATTCCGTTATTTCTATCCGATTTAGGGTGTTTCATCCCCACGACCGCTATTTTCAGGAACTTTGATAATTCAGATGTCATAAATGGCACGGGCAAAAATTGTTGAAAAAATTCAGGAAAATGTAGAAAAATATCATCTTTGATATGGCATCAAAGAAATAAAGAGTTAACAGTACTCGAGCGAGCTAAGATACTACCTTAATTTCCGAAATACTCACATTTTCCATTTCTACTTGAGGAAACAAGTGATTTTGAAAAATCAATCATAAGTTGAATTGATCCATTCCATTCTCAAATTTACTGCATAAATTCATACTTACGGTTAGCATTAAATTTTCAGCTGCAAATGCACTCGTGAAGAGCAGAAAACCATATCCAATATCGAAACCAACAAATTGGACCTTCATAGTGAATGGTTCATTCTGGAAAGAAAAATAATAATGAACATTCATTGATGGAATTTGTTTCGAAAAAATCGTAAATTTGGTCGAACTTACACCAACAATGTGATTTCCGCCGAAAACAACGGAAATTGTTGCCGTTACAACTGTGGTCAAAACAATAGGCCTCACTATTTTAAAAGCCTCGTCTAAGTAGCTTCAGTATTGGAATTAAAAATAATTTATATTTTACATTGTTATTTACTGAGAGGGAAAGCAGAGAAATGGTGAAATCGAGAACTTTTTTCTAATGAAATATCTTGGATTCTGAGTGAGATAGAGAATTCCTTATTAAAAAAAGAAAAATGACAAAAAAAAATTATTTTTTACTTTTTAAAATATTTATGGCTAAAAAATCCTCTGAAGTTAGTAGAATAGGATAACCCGGAATTTTTTTTTATATAATTATATCTAATCAGATTTTGAAGAGTGCCAAAATCCTGAACTTCGAATTTAATCAGATCCGATTTTATCGAATTTCAGATCTGTCGAAATATAAATATATATAATTATATCTGACACATAATCTGAGGAGATTTCGCTGCAATCCTCCTTCCGAGAAAATGTTGAGAACTATAAAGAAGGATTTTGACACAATTGCTGTATTAGATTTGCTTTCAGAAATAATCTAGAAAAATTAGTAGAATCTAGAAAAATTAGTAGAATCAAGATAGGCATTACTGAATTTGATCATCTATTTCTGATGAGGATCTCCGAAACAAAATGAGTTGGAGCGATTTGGCTTGAATCGTTCTTTTGTAGCTCTTGGAATTTTCTATCGAACAGAATAAGTTCAAAATCGCTTTATCTCGTTTAGTTTCCAAGATATTTTATGGTTTTACCTCTTCAAATTGCCTTAAAAACTCAATTTTTTGGTGAGAACGATATATTATGATGGATAATATATAAATGAAAAACAGGAATTCCTAATCATTTACCATTTCTTTATTCCCTCTCAGTGCTAAATATCCACATTTATAAACCTCAATAAACTCTGATGAATTCGTACACAACGATTAAGATCATCAATACTTGTAACATTTCTCATATCACTTGCCAGTAGTTTTAATCGTGCTATTGTAAACCATATCAGCATCCAAACTTGTCCATCAAGCTGTCCAACTGAACTGGACTGAAGTGCTATGATTGATTGTATCATATAAACAATTTGTAGCATTGGGTAATAATATATATCAAATGGATACTGAGTCTCAGTTGGTAATACTTGATCCAGCACGAGTGGACTGCAGATTATTGAACATGCTGCAATGAATCCAGTTATGTTGAAAGTCAAGTGAAATGGAGCTGCTTGTCTCACACAGCTGTCTAGTACTTGTCTCTCACGTGTATCAGCATTGTCAATGAATTCTTCCATTTCTTTGATTAATTTCTGAAATTAGTGAGCCAAAATATTTTTATGTCAAATTTTCATTTTCGGACAATCAACGAGATAGCGTGATTTTGTCATCAATCTTTTTTATAGAGAATTTTAAGTCGTACAAGCAAGAACCAATCGTTCTATCTCGCTTAGTTTCCGGGATAATTCCAAAAAATATTCTACCCAAAAAACCAATTCAGCGAATTCATATCGATGATAAAAAAAACACAATAAATACCTGAAATAATTTGTAATATTTCCTGCAGATGATCATTTTGATAATACACTCTAAAAAAAATATACTCATGGCAAGTAAAAATAGTACTTGCAGCCAGTACATCGGAAAATCTTGGATTGAGTAAATGTTTTTACTCGTTACGAGTATAAAATAGGCTCCTCATAAGTATATCAGCTTGATCCCGAATATACTCATGGGAAGTATAAAGTATACTCAGTGCTAGTATACTTTATACTTGTGACAAGTACCTAACTAATTCTTGAGCTGGCATCATCTTGATACTTGCTACAAGCTCAGAGAGGACTGGTGGTAAGTATATTCGATCATCATCAAATATACTTGGGAGTAGTACTAAATATACTGGAGAGTAGTACTAAATGTACTAGAGAGTAGTACTAAAGATACTTGACTCAAGTATAAGTAGTACTCATATCGAGTTTTTATTAAAATTTATTCTAAGTATCAAATGTACTTGATGCAAGTCCGAAAAATACTCCCAGCGAGAATTTTTCATATTTTAATATTTGCCGCTTTCAAGTGCAAGGACTTAGAGGTGAATGGGCGTAAGTTCCATTTCTTCTGTTTTTTCTTGAAATAACAAAGGCATATCTCCAGCATTTTGCATTAATATGGGATCAAGGAGGAGTTTTTCCAGTTTTTCGGGATTATCTTGGTGAATAAACGAGATAGAGCGAAATAGATATCAATATTGAATCAGGAGAGAGTTTTTTCAGGTTTTCATTAAAATCTCGGTGAATAAGTGAGATAGAATGAAATGGACGATGATATGGGATCACCGGGGAGTTTTTTCCGTTTTTCGCTATCATCTCGGTAAATCAGCGAGATAGAGCGAAATGGACGTCAATTTGGGATCTGGAGGGAGTTTCTTCAGCTTATCACGATTATCTCGGTGAATAAGCGAGATAGAGCGAAATAGATATCAATATTGAATCAAGAGAGAGTTTTTTCGGTTCTTCACTAAAATCTCGGTGACTAAGTGAGATAGACCAAAATGGACATCATTATGGGATCACCGGGGAGTTTTTTCAGTTTTTCGCTATCATCTCGGTAAATAAGCGAGATAGAGCGAAATGGATGTTAATATGGGATCACCGGAGATTTCTTCGAGTTTTCCGTGATTATCTTGGCGAATAAGCGAGATACAGCGTACGTTAATTTGGGATCGAGAGGCAGTTGATTAGATTTTTTGCGACTATAGCGGCAAATAAGTGAAATAGAGCGAAATGGACGTTAATTCGGGATCAAGAGAATATTATTTCATCTGAAAACTTCCTCATAATTCCATATGGGTACTTCGCTCTATCTCGTTTATTCACCGATCTAGTCGCGAAAAACTGAAAAAACTCCCACCTGATACTAAATTAACGTCCATTTCACTCCATCTCGCTTATCCACCGAAATAATCACGAAAAACTGGAAAAACTCCCTCCTGCTCCCATATTAATCTCCATTCCGCTCTATCTCGCTTATTCGTAAAGATAATCGGGAAAAACTGGAAAAACTTTCTCTTTCTCCAGAATTAACGTCGATTTTGCTCTATCTCACTTATTCACCGAGTGGTAGCGAAAAACTGACAAAACTCCCCGGTGATCCATTAATGTCCATTTCGCTCTATCTCACTTATTCACTGAGATGTTAGCAAAAAATTGAAAAAACTCTCTCCTGATTCAATATTGATATTTATTTCGTTCTATCTTCCTTATTCACCGAGATAATCATGAAGGGCTGGAAAAACTCCCTCCTGCTCTCATATTAACATCCATTCCGCTCTATCTCGTTCATTCACCGAGATAATCACGAAAAACTAGAAAAACTCCCCGATTATCCCATATAAAGATCCATTTCGCTCTATCTCATTCATTCACCGAGATAATCACGAAAAACTGTCAAAACTCCTTCTTGATCCCATATCAACGTCTATTTTGCTTATTTACCGTGTGCGAGACAGCACTTGTCACAAGTATAAAGAAGTACTTGTGATAAGTACAAAAAGTACTTGGGCTAAGTACAAAAAAGTACTTGTGTCAAGTACAAAAAAGTACTCGTGACAAGTACCAGACAGTACTTGTTACAAGTATAAGAAAGTACTCGTGACAAGTACAAGGCAATACTCGTCACAAGTATTTTTTATACTCGTCGCAAGTATTTTTTATACTTGTCACAAGTATTTTTTATACTTGTCACAAGTATTTTTTATACTTCATGTGTGGCCGTTGTACTCATGGTGAGTACCACATTATACTCATCGCCAGTATTTTTTTATACTTCTCACAAGTGTACTGTACTCAAGTACCAGCTTGTACTTGTCACTAGTATATTTTTTTTAGAGTGTATTGTGTGCCATTGATAATGAAAAACACACGAATTTAGTTAATTCCATGAAATTATTTCGCTGAAGATAAATCGTATAAAACATTGGAAGTTCAAATGACCAAACCAATAAAAATAAGAACCACCATTTAATTTCGTGGATAATAATTTCACTTCTCGTTGCCAATGTACTCAGTGCCCATGAGCAAAGTAGTGCTGTACCAATTTGCAGATGACTAATTGCTAATTCGGGTAATTTTCTTTCTTTCATTTGAGTAATTAATGAATTTGATTTTTTTTTCACTCAACAAACTTTTTCAATATTTTTAACAAATTGTTCTCTTTTTTTCCTTGAAAGTAAGAGTGAAGTTGTAAAGACTTTGAATCGAAGAGAATAACTGAAGTGAATTTTGCTTTGAAGACAATGAAGTGGTATTAATTGAAATAATTAATAATTTCACCTCAATTTACGAGACAATTAGCCATTGATTTTCATCAAACATTTCCCTCGCCTATTACTATGTATAAATTACAATAGCTTACACAAGTGGTTGGATTCACAGTACATACAGGAATTAGAAAATCACTAACAAATAGAAACTGGAGAGTTTGAAAATATGGATTGAATGTGTAATTGCGATTTAATTGTGAAAAGGGGAAATTGCCGAGGAATTACAGCTCGATTACGTAGAATAGACACTATGTACCAAGAAATTGTTTCATGAAGATGACTTTAAAGTCACGATTGAATTCAACTGTTGGGATTATTCATGTAAGTTCGATAAACAGAGCAAAATAATATCAATTTTATTTCATAAAAAATTTGACACTCAATTTGCTTCTGATTTTTGTTCCATTTTATCTAGCATGACTCGCAGAGTAGTGAAGAATGACATTGTCTTCGATAAGAACTGAAATACGAATGATTTCGTAAAAAATATGAATGGTGAATCAGTAGCGACAAAGTAACACAGAAAAAGTCAATTGTTTCTTCCAATTATTTTTGGGAAACATGTCAAAAAACAAGCGAAATAGGGCAATTTTAGCTCCATTCTCTCTTAAACGTCTCCGAATTCTCTACGAAAAAATGATTGGGCCACAATCGCTCTATCCGCTGAGTTCTTTCACATATTTCAAACAAATTTGTTGAAAAAGAATGGACATATTTTATTCTACTTCGTCAATACTGAAATAATATTTACTAGGGGTATGCGAATTATTCGAATTATCGAATACTTCAACGCAAATGAAATATGAATATTTTATTTGCTATACTCGATTGAATATTGGTCATTCATTCGAATATTTGATTTTCTTTTTATCGAATATTGTTCGAAAACTCAGAAATCAGGAAATGAACGTTGTGTGGATTACGAAAAGGCGAATGAATAGAATTGTTGAGACATCAGTAATTAAAGCACGGGGAAAACCCATTTATTAACAGGAAAAAATCAGTCGTCAATTGATATCGTTGCCTTGGAGTCATTGGTGCTAAATCAGTGAATTCATTGAGGTTTTATACTCAAACAATTCTCTATATTACACAGGTGTTCTACTTCTTATCTACGAAAACATGCTGTTCTTTTATTTGACTTTCGTGGCCTTCTTCCCCATTGAAGAGAGACGGCGTGAGAAGAATATGAAGATAGGGGACAAAATACTGGGGCAAAATGGACCATCAGGACAAAATAATTCAGGATTTTTCAGGAGGTGAAGAATTTCATTTAAAAAAAAATTTAACTTGAGAAGATTTTTCCAGTATTTTCGCATTTTTATGTAACTTTTTCGATTTTTTTAGTGAAAATTTTTACTCAAGAAAAATCCCAGACCATTCTACCTTGCCAGTCCATTTTGCCCCGATCTTCTCTAATTCAAATATTCATTACTTTCAGGAACGACTCATACTCATACGAAGAACAAATCACATCTGAACAGTGTTTATTTTTCGAACAATACGAAGAACGGCGATGGAAGTTCGAAATATTTTTCTGTACACTGGGACGAAAGTGAGACTTTCGGCCCTCGCTGCGCTCGGGCGTAAGCTCACTTCCGTCCCAGTGTGCAGAAAAATAGTATGCACACCTCGGGCAGTAAGTAAGAAAGCCTCAGAGCACATGTTTGTTGACCTCGGCTTCGCCTCGGCCAACAATTACATGTGCTCTGAGACATTTCTTACATTACTGCCCTAGGCATGTAATATACTATTCATATTACGCTGAAGTATACGTAAGCCATAAATTTGTTTTTGTACTCTTTCGCTACAAAATAAATACTTTAATTTTTTTCATTCAACCGATAGTCACTGAGGTACGAGCCTCCAAAGTTGGAGAGAAATGAGCACCCACAGCGTTTTTTAAAAACTGAAAATTTTCAAAAATTTTGCTTTCTTGTTGGAAATGAATTCTCTTCAGCATTTCCACAACATATCGATATATGAACAAAATTAAAAATCATCATCCGAGAAGTGAGTGAAATAGCATGGAATGCCTCATATCCAAGTATTTCTGATGATCTATTTTTCCTTTTTGATTTTTCTCCACTTTCGATGGAATGGCATGAGGAGATTTTTTTTCTAATTTATTTAATTTTATTTGGCCAACAGGTAATAATGTAAATTCGATGGATAAAACGAAATAATATCAGTTCCAGCTCCATCCGTTGGTTGAAGGGATTGTACCCTACGAAGCTGGAAAAATAAACAAATAGAAAATAAATAAATAAATATTTGTTTCATTTTATGAAAAATTTGATATTCAATTTATTTCTGATTTTTCCTCCATTTTGTCTAGCATAACGCGTAGAGTAGTAAAGAATGACGCTGTTTTCGATAAATACTGAAATGTAAAATATTTCATCAAAATTTGAATGATAAATGAGTAGTGACGAGGTAAAACTAGGGAAGTCAATTTTTTATTCCGATTATTTTTGGAAAATATCTTCGGAACTAAACGAGATAGAGCGATTTCACCCTGATACTTGATTGTAGAACTGGAATTTATATATAAAAAAAAACATTAGGACAAAAGGGCGTATCTCCGTTAATTCCTGAGATATTCTGGAATTTTTTTCTGAAAAAATCGGTTGCTTCTGTTTTACCTCATCACTTATGAATTCATATTTATAATAATTTACCACAGCGTAATAGTTTATTGATAATTCTGGTATAATTCCACCCAATGAGATACTAGGTGGTTTATTCAATCGTTGCATAACGAAAATTACTGACTGATTGAGTGATTTTGAACTCTTGATCCAGGGAGAATTGTAAAGAGACCATTTGACTTCATTCATCTGAAGGAAAAATAATTTTAATTTTAAATTTAAATTTTTTGTAATTATTTTCTTTTGTGCAGAAGATAGGTTTTTTTTATCATTTATTTTTTGAGAATATTACGGAAATTAAGTGATATTTAGCGATTTTGCCTGAATTCTTTCTTGTAGCTCTTGAAATCCTTTACAAATGAGGATTCAGGAAAATCGCCTTATCTCACTTAGCTTCCGAGATATTAAAAAAAAATCTGATTTCGTCATTTTTTGAAAATATCAAAAGATAAATTCCAAAAAATAAGAAAATCTGATTTTTTTTTTTAAGAAAGAGAATCGCGGAAATTAAACGAGATAGAGTAGTTTCGTTCGAGTACTTTCTTGTAGCTCTCAAAATTCTCTAAAAAAACGAGATTGGAACAAAATCGCTTTATCTTGCTTAATTTCCGAAATATCGTTATCTAAATTCAATTTTTTTCCATTTGACAAAAAAAAAGAATTATAAATATTCATTTGTGTTTAAAAGGAAAATCGATCACAAGTGAAATTGATCAATCTCTTTTTTTTTTAATTTACTGCATCAATTTATACTCACGGTAAACATTAAATTTTCAGCTGCAAATGCACTCGTGAAGAGCAAAAAACCGTAACCCATATCGAGACCAATAAATTGGACTTTCATAGTAAATGGTTCATTCTGAAGAAAAAAAAAATAATGAATATTTATTGATGAAAATTTTGTCAAAAAAATCGTAGATTAGTTCGAACTTACACCAACAATATGAATTCCACCGAAAACAATGGAAATTGTTGCTGTTACAACTGTGGTCAGAACAATAGGTCTCACTATTTTAAAAGCCTCGTCTAAATATCTTCAGTATTGGAATTAAAAATAATTTATATGTTCTATTGATATTTACTGAGAGAGAAAAAAAAGGAAATGGTAAAATCGAAAACTTTTTTTTACATGAAAAAATTTTCAAAATTAGTGAAAAATTGAGTTTATTTTTTTTGAGAATATTTCGGAAATCAAGCGAGATAGAGCAATTTTGCCTCCGAATTTATTTATATTTTTTACATATTTTAGAATAGTCTACAAAAAAAAATAGAAGCAAAATCGCTTTATCTCGTTAAGTTTGCGAGATACATATTTCATTGTTTGACCTCTTCGAATTTTCTCAAAAACTCAATATTTTTTTGTAAAAACAGATATATCCTGATGGAGAATACATGAATGAAAAAAAGTAGTTCCTAATCATTTACCGTCTCTTTATTCCCTCTCAGTGCTGAATATCCACATTTATAAACCTCAATAAACTCTGATGAATTCGTACACAACGATTAAGATCATCAATACTTGTAACATTTTTCATTTCACTTGCCAGTAGTTTTAATCGAGCTATTGTAAACCATATCAGCATGCAAACTTGTCCATCAAGTGGTCCAACTGCACTGGCCTGAAGTACTACGATTGATTGCATCATATAAACAATTTGAAACATTGGATAATAAGATATATCAAATGGATACTGAGTATCAAATGGTAATACTTGATCCAGCACTATTGGACTAAGGATTATTGAACATGATGCAAGAAATCCAGTTATATTGAAGGTCAGGCTAACTGGAGCTGCTTGTCTAACGCAGCTGTCCAGTACTTGTCTCTCACGTGCATCAGCGTTTTCAATGAATTCTTCCATTTCTTCGATTAATTTCTGTAATTAATGAACCTAAATATTTTATGTTAAATTTCCATGAAAGCAGGATAAGTTTTTTTTTTCAATTGAGACTATCTCGAAAAATAAGCAAGATAGGGCAATTTTGTTGTGGTTCTTTTCTTGCAGAGAGAAGTCTCTATCTCGTTTAGTTTCCAAGATATTTTTTTAAAAAATTTCTCACCTAAAAAGAATTAATTCATTGAAATTTGTGTTATTGATAATGAAGAAAACATGATAAATACCTGAAATAATTTGTAATATTTCCTGCAGATAATCATCTTGATGATAGTATGTGCCAATGACGATGCAAAACACACGAATTTAGTTAATTCCATGAAATTATTTCGCTGAAGATAAATCGTATAAAACAGTAGAAGGTCGACCGTCCAAACCAATAAAAATAAGAAACACCATTTAATTTCGTGAATAATAATTTTACTTCTCGTTGCCAATGTACTCAGTGGCCATGAGCAAAGTAGTGCTGTACCAACTTGCAGATAACTAATCGCTAATTCGGGTAATTTTCTTTCTTTCATTTTAGCAATTAATGAATTTTCATTTTTTTTTGCCACTCAATAAAATTTTTAAATATTTTTAACAAATTGTTCTCTCTCTTTTTCCTTGGAAGTAAGAGTAAAGTGTAGAGACTTTGAATCGAAGTGAATAACTGAAGTGAATTTTGCTTTCAAGAAGATGAAGTGGTATTGATTGAAATAATTAATAATTTCACCTCAATTTACGAGACAATTAGCCATTGATTTTCATCAAACAATTTCCCTCGCCTATTACTATGAATAAATTACAATAGCTTACACAAGTGTTTGGATTCACAGTACATACAGGAATTGGAAAATCACTAACAAATAGAAACTGGAGAGTTTGAAAATATGGATTGAATGTGTAATTGCGATTTAATTGTGAAAAGGGGAAATTGCCGAGGAATTACAGCTCAATTACGTAGAATAGACAGTTTGTACCGAGAAATCGTTTAATGGGGCTTCAAATGGAGGGATCGATGGAGTGAGTCTGGATTGTGTAGTATTTGGAAGAAGACTGTGAAGTTTTTTGCGAGTGAATCCAATTGTTGGAAGCAATCATGTAAGTTCGATGGACAGAGCCAAATAGTACTAATTTTATTTCATGAAAAATTTGATATCTAATTTGTTTTTAATTTTTCTTCCATTTTATCAAGCATGACACGAAGAGTAGTGAAGAATGACATTGTCTTCGATAAATACTGAAATATTAATGATTTCATTAAAATTGAAATGATAAATCAGTAGCGAAGAGGTAAAATAGAAAAATTCAATTTTTTCCTCAAATTATTTTCAGAAAATACACAAAATGGTTTCAATTTGCAATTGCCCTATCGCGCTTATTTTCCGAAATATAGTAAAAAAAATTTGTTGACAAAAATGGACTCATTCTATTCTACTTCTTCATTACTGAACTAATATTATTATTTTTCGTGACATCACTTTGAAATGATATTTATAATAATTTACCACAGCGTAATAATTCATTGATAATTCTGGTATAACTCCGTTCAATGTGATACTGGGTAATTTATTCAATCGTTGCATAACTAATATCACTGACTGATTAAGACATTTTGAGCCCTTTATCCAGGGGGAATCGTAGAGAGACCATTTAAGTTCATTCATCTGTATGAAAAATAATTTTAATTTATTAGTGAAAGTTTTATGCACTTTGTCATCGATTTTTATTGAATATCTTGGAAATCAAGCAAGATAGGAAGATTTTGAGCTGATTCTTTTTAGTGGTTCTTGAAATAAAAAAAAAAGGATAAAAATAGAATTGTTTTATCTCGCTTGAGGTAGTATCCTAGAGTACGGTCGATAAATCAGAAGAAAATGAAAATTTGTAGGTAATTTTCCAATCAATTGCTGATAATTCGGGATAAGGACCTTAAATTATTCGAAAAAGTGATTAAACTATTCAAAAGTCATATCTAGAGATGTGAAAAGGTAACGATACCAGTAATTTTACTGTAATTTTACGGTTTCAATACCGTAATTTACCGAACGTCAGTAAATAACAGAAATGGTTGAAACACTGATTTTCAAAGTAAATTACCGTAATTATCATTTTTAGAGACATAACGGTAAATTTACATCTATATAGATGAATTACGAAATTAATTTTTTAAATCAATTCGCAGCCTTTCTCATCATCATTTGTGTTACTTTTCTTATGGTCAGTGACAGCCAATGAAAAATTATAAAATTGTTGTTATTCTCTTTAATGTTCCTAACATATTATTCTAAATATTGATGTATGAAAATATGATTATCCTGAGGAGGCAAAAATGAATAAATCGGGTAACTGTTCTCATTGAATGATTAACAAAATTAAATAATTGTCCTTTTAAAAAATTTAATAAAAAAAAACAATTTCAATACTAACTCTCATATAATTGACTACTTGAAGAGTAATTCTTTGAGTATGAAATTTTTTTTTGAATCATCTATATAGATGAAAATTACAGTAAATTACGGTATTGTTACATCAAAAAACTTTGACGGTACTTTTGCATCAAAACAAGTAGTTTTTTCCAATTACGTCACAATACGGTAACATTACGGTATTTTTACCGCAATGTTGCTGCAACAAGAATTACTGGTAATTTTACATCTCTAGTCATATCTTCAGCTTGTGAATATAATTTTTTTTGTTTCTCCAATTTTCCTTACATTACTAATCTTCTATCACATGCATGAGATAGAGAGAGAGGCAAATAGTTACAACTACCCTGTAATTGAAATTTCTCAATAACTATTCGGTGAATTGAATATTTTTTTCTTCTATTATTTAGTTAAAATGCTGTTCTCTTCGCCAATTGTTTTTAAATAATGGGTCAGTCCTGTGGTTTTTTAGTAATTCCGTTATTTCTATCCGATTTAGGGCGTTTCATCCCCACGACCGCTATTTTCAGGAACTTTGATAATTCACATGTCATAAATGGCACGGATAAAAATTTTTGAAAAAATTCAGGAAAATGTAAAAAAATATCATCTTTGATATGGCATTAAAGAAATAAAGAGTTAACAGTACTCGAGCGAGCTAAGATACTACCTCAATTTCCGAAATACTCACATTTTCCATTTCTACTTGAAGAAACAAGTGATTTTGTAAAATCAATCATAAGTTGAATTGATCCATTCCATCCTCAAATTTACTGCATAAATTCATACTTACGGTTAGCATTAAATTTTCAGCTGCAAATGCACTCGTGAAGAGCAGAAAACCATATCCAATATCGAAACCAACAAATTGGACCTTCATAGTGAATGGTTCATTCTGGAAAGAAAAATAATAATGAACATTCATTGATGGAATTTGTTTCGAAAAAATCGTAAATGTGTTCGAACTTACACCAACAATGTGAATTCCGCCGAAAACAACGGAAATTGTTGCCGTTACAACTGTGGTCAAAACAATAGGCCTCACTATTTTGAAAGCCTCGTCTAAGTAGCTTCAGTATTGGAATTAAAAATATTTTATATTTTACATTGTTATTTACTGAGAGGGAAAGAAGAGAAATGGTAAAATCGAGAACTTTTTTCTAATGAAATATCTAGGATTCTGAGTGAGATAGAGAGTTCCTTATTAAAAAAAAGAAGAATCACAGAAAAAAAAAATTATTTTTTATTTTTTGAAATATTTATCGCTAAAAAATCCTTTGAAATTAGTAGAATAGGATAACCCGGAATTTTTTTTTATATAATTATATCTAGTCAGATTTTGAAGAGTGCCAAAATCCTGAACTTCGAATTTAATCAGATCCGATTTCATCAAATTTCAGATCTGTCGAAACATAATATATATAATTATATCTGACAGATAATCTGAGGAGATTTCGCTGCAATCCTCCTTCCGAAAAAATGTTCAGAACTATAAAGAAGGATTTTGACACAATTGCTCTATTAGATTTGCTTTCTGAGATAATCTAGAAAAATTAGTAAAATCAACAGATGCATTACTGAATTTAATCATCTATTTCTGATGAAGATCTCCGAAACAAAATGAGTTGGAGCGATTTGGCTTGAATCGTTCTTTTGTAGCTCTTGGAATTTTCTATCAAATAGAACAAGTTCAAAATCGCTTTATCTCGTTTAGTTTCCAAGATATTTTATGGTTTTACCTCTTCAAATTGCCTTAAAAACTCAATTTTTCGGTGAGAACAGATATATTCTGATGGAGAATATATAAATGAAAAACTGGAATTCCTAATCATTTACCATTTCTTTATTCCCTCTCAGTGCTAAATATCCACATTTATAAACCTCAATAAACTCTGATGAATTCGTACACAACGATTAAGATCATCAATATTTGTAACATTTTTCATATCACTTGCCAGTAGTTTTAATCGTGCTATTGTAAACCATATCAGCATACAAACTTGTCCATCAAGTGGTCCAACTGAACTGGATTGAAGTGCTATGACTGATTGTATCATATAAACAATTTGTAGCATTGGGTAATAATATATATCAAATGGATACTGGGTCTCAGTTGGTAATACTTGATCCAGCACGAGTGGACTGCAGATTATTGAACATGCTGCAATGAATCCAGTTATGTTGAAAGTCAAGTGAAATGGAGCTGCTTGTCTCACACAGCTGTCTAGTACTTGTCTCTCACGTGTATCAGCATTGTCAATGAATTCTTCCATTTCTTTGATTAATTTCTGAAATTAGTGAGCCAAAATATTTTTATGTCAAATTTCCATTTTTGGACAATCAACGAGATAGCGTGATTTTGTCATCAATCTTTTTTATAGAGAATTTTAAGCCGTACAAGCAAGAACTAATCGTTCTATCTCGCTTAGTTTCCGGAATAATTCCGAAAAATATTCCACCCAAAAAATCAATTCAGCGAATTCATATCGATGATAAAAAAAACACAATAAATACCTGAAATAATTTGTAATATTTCCTGCAGATGATCATTTTGATAATATTGTGTGCCATTGATGATGAAAAACACACAAATTTAGTTAATTCCATGAAATTATTTCGCTGAAGATAAATCGTATAAAACATTGGAAGTTCAAATGACCAAACCAATAAAAATAAGAACCACCATTTAATTTCGTGGATAATAATTTCACTTCTCGTTGCCAATGTACTCAGTGGCCATGAGCAAAGTAGTGCTGTACCAATTTGCAGATAACTAATCGCTAATTCGGGTAATTTTCTTTCTTTCATTGGAGTAATTAATGAATTTGATTTTTTTTTTACACTCAACAAACTTTTTCAATATTTTTAACAAATTGTTCTCTTTTTTTCCTTGAACGTAAGAGTGAAGTTGTAAAGACTTTGAATCGAAGAGAATAACTGAAGTGAATTTTGCTTTCAAGACAATGAAGTGGTATTGATTGAAATAATTAATAATTTCACCTCAATTTACGAGACAATTAGCCATTGATTTTCATCAGACATTTTCCCTCGCCTATTACTATGAATAAATTACAATGGCTTACGCAAGTGGTTGGATTCACAGTACATACAGGAATTGGAAAATCACTAACAAATAGAAACTGGAGAGTTTGAAAATATGGATTGAATGTGTAATTGCGATTTAATTGTGAAAAGGGGAAATTGCCGAGGAATTACAGCTCAATTACGTAGAATAGACACTTTGTACCAAGAAATTGTTTCATGTGTCTTCAAGTGGAGAAATCGATTCGTTGAGACTGGACTTTGTAGTATTCGGAAGATGACTTTGAAGTCACGATTGAATTCAACTGTTGGGATTATTCATGTAAGTTCGATAAACAGAGCAAAATAATATCAATTTTATTTCATAAAAAATTTGACACTCAATTTGCTTCTGATTTTTGTTCCATTTTATCTAGCATGACTCGCAGAGTAGTGAAGAATGACATTGTCTTCGATAAGAACTGAAATACGAATGATTTCATAAAAAATATAAATTATGAATCAGTAGCGACTATGTAACACAGAAAAAGTCAATTGTTTCTTCCAATTATTTTTGGGAAATATGTAAAAAAACAAGCGAAATAGGGCAATTTTAGCTCCATTCTCTCTTAAACGTCTACGAATTCTCTACGAAAAAATGATTGGGCCACAATCGCTCTATCCGCTGAGTTCTTTCACATATTTCAAAAAAATTTGTTGAAAAAGAATGGACATATTTTATTCTACTTCGTCAATACTGAAATAATATTTACTAGGGGTATGCGAATTATTCGAATTATCGAATACTTCAACGCAAATGAAATATGAATATTTCATTTGCGATACTTGATTGAATATTGGTCATTCATTCGAATATTTGATTTTCTTTCTATCGAATATTGTTCGAAAACTCAGAAATCAGGAAGTGATCACGTATGAAAAAAACGTATAGAAAGTTTCTATAGAAAGTTTCTATAGAAACTTTCTATAGAGAATCTTATAGCTTTGCGTATATGATATTGGGATTATACTAATCATCGGATTCATTCCCATGTTGTTGATAATTTTTTTGAAATATCATGGGAAATTGGAAGGTTTTCTTACAATAACAATGCTAATTCTTACTACTAACTCTCGTTTCCAAGTGAGTCCAAGAGAGGGGGAGAGGGGGGGGGGCTGATTATTGGCCTTGTCGTGCTCACGGTGTCACCAGGATCAAACCACCGATGATTGACGATTTCTCTTGAAATTATCCCCCTCAATTTCGAACAACTATGAGTATTCGATCCGATTCGATCAATATTCGCACACCCCTAATATTTGCAATAATTTACCACAGCGTAATAATTCAGTGATAATTGTGGTATAACTCCAGTAAATGAGATACTCGGTGATTTATTCAATCGTTGCATAACCAATATTATTGACTGTTTAAGACATTTTGAGCCCTTTATCCACGGGGAATCGTAGAGAGACCATTTGAGTTCATTCATCTGTATGAAAAATAATTTCAATGGATTAGTGAATGTTAAATGCACTCTGTCGTCGGTTTTCATTGAATATCTCGGAAATTAAGCGAGATAGGACGATTTTAACCAGATTATTTTATGTGGTTCTTGAAATTTTATACAAAAAAAAGATAAATGTGGAATTGACCTATCTCGCTTAAGGTAGTATTCAAGAGTACGGTCGCGAAAACAGAGAAAAATGACGATTTGCAGTTTCCAATTAATCCATAATATAAAAAAAAGCATGGGACATTTTCTGTCATCACTTATCCTAATATATATTATAGATATACTATACTATATAGTATATATTTATATACTATACTATATATATATATAGTATATATATAATTAAATATACAATATAATATAATATATTATATATATTATATTATAATATATTATATTATTATATATTATATAATAATATAATATGTTCTATATATGATAGTATATAATATATTTTTTTCTCTCTAAAAAGTCTATGTTAGGACCTCAGAAATGAAGGGGCTTAAGTGCAGAGACTTGCTCCTTTTTGACTCTAAAATGCAACGATTTTTTTTGGCCTTTAAGTGCAAAAAAAATGATAAAAAAACCCTCAAATTATCATTATTATTATCTTTTCACCATATTATTAAGGACTTGAGTAATAAAGTGGCATGAATGCAAAGGACTTGCGCCTTTTTGCCTCTAAAATGCATTAATTTAAAAAAAAAACGTATTTCTTCTTCAAACAGACAAATTGCTGCTGTTTGTACGTGAAAACGCGCTTTACATAGATTTTTCTTCATTTCAATGACGGTCAATTCAGAAATATGTGTAAAAATATATATAAATTTTCAAGAGCACCATGCAAAAAAGGTGCGCGCCGTGCGCGCACCCAAAGTCTAGATACTGATAATTCGGGAAAAAGTGCTTTAATTTACCGGAAAAAGTGATTAAACTATTCAAAAGCCATATCTTCAGCTTGTGAATATAACTTTTTTTTTCCGTTTTTTTTTCATATTAATCTCCTATCACATACATGAGATAGAGAGACAGGCAAATAGTCACGACTATCTTCTACTTGAAATATCTCAATAACTATACGGTGAATCCAATATTTGTTTTTTCTATTATTTAGTAAAAAAGCTGTTCTCTTCACCAATAATTTCTAAATAATGGGTTAATCGTGTGGTTTTCTCGTAATTCCGTTATTTCTGTCTGATTTAAGGCGCTTCATCCACCGGTATTTTCAGTAACTTTGATAATTCATATCTCATAGAATACACAGTCAAAAATTATGAAAAAATTCAGAAAAATGCAGAAAAATATCATCTTTAATACGGCATCAAAATAGTACATTACCTAACAAGTGCGGTAAAGTACTTTTTTGACAAGTGTGCAATTTCAAAATGAGCTGAAGGCGAGTTTTGTAATCACATGAGTCTGAAAATCTTTACCGCACGTATAAGGTACTGTTTTTTCACGCACGACGTGCGGAAAGTACGACTGACCACACGCGTAGCGTGTGAAAAGTGGAAACTTTCTGCACGGCGTGCGGAAAAAATAAGGAATTAACTGTACTCGAGTTTACGAAAATACTACCTCGATTTCCACAATACTGACATTTTCATACTTGAGGAAAAAAACGATTTTGAAAAACTAATTGTAAGTGGAATACACAGAAAAAAATGTTTTCTTAATTTAAGAATGGCAAGTCACTTAAATTGAGTGACTTTCCTCACTTAAGTCAAGTGACTTTTCTCACTTAAATCAAGTAAGTTTCACTTTCTTAAATCAAGTGACTTTTCTTTCTTAATTTAAGAGACCTGCACATTCTTAAATTAAGTGACTGCACATTCTTAAATTAAGAAAACATTTTTCTCTGTATATATTCATTCCATTATCAAATTTACTGCATTGACTCAGACTCACGGTAAACATTAAATTTTCAGCTGCAAATGCACTCGTGAAAAGCATAGAACCGTATCCAAGATCAAAACCAACAAATTGAACCTTCACACTAAATGGTTCATTCTGTAAAAAAAATAAATAATGATTATTCATTGATTGGATTTGATTTAAAAAATCATAAATTTGCTCAAACCTACACCAACAACGTGAATTGCACCGGAAACAACGGAAATTGTTGCGGTTACAACTGTGGTTAAAACAATTGGCCTCACTATTTTAAAAGCCTCGTCCAAATAGCTTCAGTATTGGAATTAAGAATGATTTGTATGTTTTATTGTTATTTACTGAGAGGGAAAAAAGAAAAATGATAAAATCAAGAATTTTTTCTTATGAAATATCTCGGAGTTTGAGTGAGATAGAAAATTTCTTGCTCAAATGGGAGGGATGACAAAAATAAATTATTTTTCAATTTTAAAAATATTAATGGCTGAAAAATCTCTTGAAATTAGTGAAATGGGATAAGTCCATTTTTTTGAAAATATCTCAAAAACTAATCGGGATAGGGCGATTCTGCTCGTATCCTTTCCCCAAAAAAATTTTGAGAACTTCAAAAAAGGGTTTTGGATAGAATTGCTCTATCTCGCTCAGCTTCCGTGATAATCTCAAAAAATAAGTAAATCTAAATTGACATCACTGAATTTGATCATCTATTTCTGATGAAGAGCTCCGGAACAAAATGAGTTCGAGCGATTTGGCTTGAATCGTTCGTTTGTAGCTCTTGAAATTTTCTATCAAACATAATAAGTTCAAAATCGCTTTATCTCGTTTAGTTTCCAAGATATTTTATTGTTTTACCTCTTCGAATTGTCTTAAAAACTCAATATTTTTGGTGAAAACAGATATATTCTGATGGAGAATACATAAATGAAAAAAAAGTAATTCCTAATCATTCACCATCTTTTTATTCCCTCTCAGTGCTAAATATCCACATTTATAAACCTCAATAAACTCTGATGAATTCGTACACAACGAGTAAGATCATCAATACTTGTAATATTTTTCATATCACTTGCCAGTAGTTTTAATCGTGCTATTGTAAACCATATCAGTATACAAACTTGTCCATCAAGTGGTCCAACTGAACTGGACTGGAGTGCTATGATTGATTGTATCATATAAATAATTTGAAACATCGGATAATAATAAATATCAAATGGATACTGGGTCTCAGTTGGTAATACTTGATCCAGCACTAGTGGACTACAGATTATTGAAAATGCTGCAACGAATCCAATTATGCTGAAGGCCAGATGAAATGGAGCTGCTTGTCTCACACAACTGTCCAGTGCTTGTCTCTCATGTACATCAGCATTCTCAATGAATTCTTCCATTTCTTCAATTAATTTCTGGAATTAATAAGCCAGAATGATTTATAACAGAATTTTTGCTTCTTTATTGAAACTATCTCGGAGAATAATCGAGATAGCATGATTTTGTCATCACTATTTATTTATTTTTTGTAGAGAATTTGAAGAGCTTCTTGAAGAGATGTTTGCAAAAATCGCTCTATCTCGCTTGATTTCCGAAATATTTTCACAAAACCTTTCACCGAAAAAATCGATTCATCGAATTAAGATCAGTAATTTAAAAAAACAGAATAAATACCTGAAATAATTTGTAATATTTCCTACAAATGAGCATTTTGATAATATTATGTGCCATTGATGATGAAAAACACACGAATTTAGTTAATTCCATGAAATTATTTCGCTGAAGATAAATCGTATAAAACGTTGGAAGTTCAAACGACCAAACTAATAAAAATAAGAACCACCATTTAATTTCGTGGATAATAATTTCACTTCTCGTTGCCAATGTACTCAGTGGCCATGAGCAAAGTAGTGCTGTACCAACTTGCAGAGAGCTAATTGCAAATTCAGGTAATTTTCTTTCTTTCATTTTAGTAATTAATGAATTTTCATTTTTTTCTTGCCACTCAATAAAATTTTTCAATATTTTTAACAAATTGTTCTCTTTTTTTCCTTGGAAGTAAGAGTAAAGTGTAGAGACTTTGAATCGAAGATAATAACTGAAGTGAATTTTGCTGTCAAGAAGATGAAGTGGTATTGATTGAAATAATTAATAATTTCACCTCAATTTACGAGACAATTAGCCATTGATTTTCATCAAACATTTTCCCTCGCCTATTACTATGAATAAATTACAATAGCTTACACAAGTGTTTGAATTCACAGTGCATACAAGAATAGGAAAATCACTAACAAAGAGAAACTGGAGAGTTTGAAAATATGGATTGAATGTGTAATTGCGATTTAATTGTGAAAAGGGGAAATTGCCGAGGAATAACAGCTCAATTACGTAGAATAGATAGTTTGTACTGGAAAATTATTTAATGGGGGCTTGAAGTGGAGGAATTGATGGAGTGAAAATGGATTTTGTAGTCTCTGGGAGAAGAGACTGTAAATTTTTTTACGAGTGGATTCAATTGTTGGGGTCAGTTATAGAAAATGTTGGAAAACATCGGAAATAGGGGCTTTTTCCTAAAAAAAAAAGTGGAGTTTAATCTTCGAATATTTCAGAGATATAAGTTGTAAGAACGTGAAATAGGACAAGTCGATTTTTTGTAATTCGTTTTGGCGAATATTCAAAAAATGAGTATAGATGAATACAATTCAAAATTTAAAAATCCTTGAAAAATGTGAATATTTATTCCTCGACAAAGTAATTGATTGAATTCAAAATAGCGAAGAGATAAAAAAAAATTAAGTCTATTTTCTGTAATTTTTTTAAAAAATATTTCGGAAGCTAATGGAGATACGTCTTTTTTGACTTTATGTATTTTTCACAGAGAATTTCAAGAGCTAGAAATGAAGGATTAGATAAAGAGAACGCAACCCCCTTACTTTCCGAGATATTTGCCAAAAAAAAGAGGAAAAAATAGAGTCACTTTGTATTACCTCTTTTCTACTGAATCAATAAAAAAAACATTTAACTTCATCAAGTAACTTCGTTGTTTCATCCATTATTGTCCTCGAATTTCATAAGAATTATTCGCAATGTTGTGAAGAAGGAGAACGTCTTCGACAAGTACTGAAACCAAAAAATGAAAGAATAAATAAAAAATATGTGATTAATTGAATTCAGTGATGCAGAGGTGAAATCAGATCAATCTTTTTTTTTACATTGATTTATTCGTAAATATCTTGGAAATGAAGCGAGATAGAGCGATTGCGTCCTCATCCTTTTCTTACAATTCTTAAAGTTTTCCATAAAAAAAGGATTCAAGTGGAAAGGGCACATCTCGTTTATTCTTGGAGATATTCATAGAAAACTATTGACAAAAAAATCGAATTATAGAGGAAAACAGAAAAATTCTGTTTTTCCTATTCATTTTCGAAGCATATCTCGAAAACTAAGGGAGATAGGGAAATTTTCGTGAGAACCTATTTTGTAGCCCTTTATCCCGACCAGAAATTTGGTCCGGCATGCCGAAGTTGCCCTGTGCCGAATCCGGGCATGCCGATACGGCATGCCAAGTCCGGCATTGATTCGGGCCGACTGTGTCTGCCGAAGATGAACCACACTTCGGCTCAGCTTCGGCGAGAATGAAGGGTCCGAATCATGACCGGATTTGGTATGCCACATACGGCATACTGGATCTGGACCGATCAATATTTGCCGTAGATGAGCCACAATTGCGGTTCATCTACGGCAAAAAGCTTAAGGTCCAGATCGTGACTAGACTTCAATTAGTAGGAGAAGAAAATCAATATTAAGATGGATATGATGGCCAAGGATTTTTGGGTCCAGTTTAGAAATTTTGAAAAGAATTTTCTAAAAAAATCTTAATTTCAAAAATTTAAAAAAATAGGAAATTCTCAGAAAATTGAAAATTTACGCATTGTTTCTTTTTCAATCCTTCAAAGAAGAAAAAAAAATCATCAAAATTTCGTGATGATCAGAATAGGGTGTCAAAAGTATCACGATAACTTGCTCATCACGAAATTTGCTAAATAATTAATGATGGCCCTTCTTGCATAAACTTTCATTCGCCCCACTCTTTCCCATGTAATCGTTCTATTTCAATAATAAATATGTAGAAGAAATCCTATCAATTGCAAATAAAATACTGTAAAATATAGTCAGGATTCAAGTGTTATATAATAAAAATTGTTTGACAAATGCAAAACAATTATAATAATTATTATTATTTTAATTCGTTTTTACTCGAAAAATATTATTTTAATGGAAAAAGCCGAAGGAAGGTCGGTGGAGGAGGAAAAAGCTAGCTCTCCAGCAGAAAAGCTGGATTTACTCGAAATATATTTTTTATTTATTTTCTCGTCATATCTGTGCTTTTTCTTATAACTGTATTCAGAATGATTACAAGTCTCTTCTGTAAGTCATCATCATTAAATAATGAATGTCTGAAGAAATATATTCATGTAGGTAGTCCAAATAATCTAAGTTAGAAAAGCGTGCGTAGGTCCGTGGTACAAAGCGTAGGTTTAGGAATCGTAGGTTCGAGCGTTCAAATCCTCTTTAGGTTAGAATTTTCACATGGAATAAACAGTATTTCATGGGATCGAAGCGATAGGAAAGCGTCTTAGGAGGGTAATTGATCTCAAAAAAGGCGTGATGAATCGAAATTTTTCATTATTTTGCAAACAAAAGCCATTAAAAATTTTGACTCGGGCTGCCACATCATGACCTGAGCTGGACTGCCAAATCATGTCCAGATCCGGTTTGCCAAATCAGGTCCAGATTCGGTTTGCCGAATCAGGTCCAGATCCGGACTGCCAAATCATGTCCAGATCCGGCATGCCTTATCCGGTGCTTTATTGGAAGTCGCGTCACACGCCTTATCAGGACCAGATAAGGCATGCCGGATCATGACCGAAGCTCAAATGTGGCATGGCAGATCAAATTTCTGGTTGGGATGTTTTCTACCATAAAGTACGGAAGTGAAAAAGACGTATCTCCATTATTTTCCGAGATATACAAGTGAGAACGATCAAGTCGATGAGTTTTTCACCTCTTCACACCTAAATTATTAAAGAAATTCTCACTGTTGCATAATAACTCATTGATAATTCTGGTAAAAGTCCTCCGATTGCTATTTTAGGCAACACCTGACATCTCTGGAGTACAAAAAGCGCTGATCTATTGACTTCTTTCGTATTTCTGATCCAGGGAGAATTGTAGAGTGCCCAACCAACTTCATCGCACTGTTAAAATTTAATTGAACTGAGAATTTAATCGATTTAAAATAATTAAGGTAATATCCCAGTGAACTAGAGTGCAGTCAATCCCTTATTTCTTGATGCCGTATCAAAGAGAATATTTTTTTACGTTTTTCTGAATTTTTTCATAATTTTTTACCGTGTAGTTTATGAGATATGAATTATCAAAGTTACTGAAACTAGCGGTGGTGGGGATGAAAAGCCTTAAATCGGACAGAAATAACGAAATTACTAAAAACGCACAGGGTTAACCCATTATTTAAAAAACTGGTGAAGAGAACAGCATTTTAACTAAATAATAAAAGAAAAAAATATCAAATTCACCGTATAGTTACCCAGGAAAAAATGTTCAGATCTGATCACATCTAATTAGATCTGTGCTCATTTCATTATCATAGAATGTTAAATTTATTTTCATGCATGATTCTGCATTCCATTTAGGCAGTCTCAACTTTTCTAGGAAGTGATTTCCTCAAATTTTTCTAATCTTTTTCTGTTATCATGATTTGAATTCTAGATATTATCAAGAAATCGTATAATAGCTGAGTGGCTACAGTAGAAGATTGGTAAGCCTTAAGGTCCCGGGTTCGATCCCGCTGAAATCCATTTTTTTTTTCGATTTTTTTTTTCTTTAAAAATTTTAATATTTATTCATTTGTTAAGTAAAGAATGCAGATTTCGATTCATTTTTCATTTTCTCTAAAAATTTGAAATTTTTAATTTTGGATTGTGTGCAGATCCAATTGGATCTGATCAGATCTAAGGAACTAAGATCTAAGGAACTCAGATTTAATCAGATCAAATTAGATCTGATTAGAGCGTGCCAATTTTCAGATACGATCAGATCTGAGGAACTCAGATCTAATTAGATCTGATGAGATCTAATTTGATCTGATCAGATCTGAACATTTTTCCTGGGTATTGAGAAATTTGAATTAGAAGGTGGTCGTAACTATTCGCCTCTCTCTCTATCTCATGCATGTGATAGGAGATTAGTAATGTAAGAAAAATTGAGAATCAAAAAAAAAATATTCACAAGCTGAAGATATGACTTTCGAATAGTTTCATCACTTTTACGGGTAAATCAAAGCACTTTTGCCCGAATTATCAGCAATTAATTGGAAACTAATCTACAAATCCTCATTTTTTCTGTTTCATCGACTGTACTCTGGGATACTACCTTAACATCTAAATTATACTTTACCGCTGTCATCATATTCTCAGTTGCCCAGGCAACACAAAGGAGTTCCAGAGAATATCCAATGTCAATTCCTATGAACTGTATTTTTTCATCGACAGGTTTGTTCTATTATTGAAAAGAAAAAAAAAACAAAAAATTATTAAAAAATTAATTAAGGGAGAATTGGAGAAATTGAGTGATTAAACTTACTCCAATTAGATGAATCGCTCCACATGCTATTGAAATACTAGCCAATACTATTGTTACTGCTACAACCGATCGAACAGCTTTAATCGTTTCATCAATATACCTGTGGGAAAGAGGAATTTTAATGCGAAATATTTCAAGAGAAAAGTAAGGGGTGAAAAGGTAAATTGAATTTTTTTCTATCAATCTCTTTTCGAAATTATATATTATATATTCCATTCTATCACTTTTCATCATGATTCTACATTTTCCAATATGCCTCCAAGAATGACTGTTTGTCCGAATATGAAATTATATGACATATTATGATGGAAAATATTTAACGAAATTTGAAATATATAAAAAAAAAAAAATTTGAAATATGCTGACATTATTCCTAATTTTTTCTCATTAATCGTCCGATAGTTTATGAAACACCATGAAGTGGTGAAAAATCACAGAGAAAGAAAGGTCATATTATGGCAAAGATTGTCATTTTTCGACATATTTGGACGCTATATGATATGGCAAAAAATATCATAAAGCGACAATAAAAGTTTGTAATTTTATGTGAATAAATGACATTTTTGGCCATGATGATGACATAAAGAGTCAAATAATGACAATATATGTCATCCAATCGATTTTTCATAATATGACATTCTCCGTCAAAATTCGTCATAAAAATTTTGACAAAACTTGAAGAATTATGTCGAATTCGATACTATTCTCTCATTATCTGTAATATTTCTCATTTTATGACATTTTTTGAGATTGTTTGACATTATTTGTCAAAATCTGCCGAAGCGATTTCCACGAGGGTAATGTACATTAAATTTTATAAGTCATTACCCTCTTACTAGAAACAGTTGAATTCAAATTTAAAAAAAAATAGTATAAAATTTTTATTAAATATTAAAATTAAAATATCATTAAATTTTCATGAATGACTGAATTTTTTAGAATTCACAAGCATTAAATTTGAGAAAAAAATTAGAATTAATGGCTGATAATGTAGTTAATAATTAGAATTAATGTACTTTACCACAATAAATGCTGATGCAAACGAATACATTCATTGAGATTCTGTGAGCACTCAACATTTTTCATTTTTTCAGCCAAAAATTTGAGCCTCACTGTTGAGAACCAAATTAATAAAGAAGCCTGACAATCAAATGGTCCAGTACAGCAGCACAGTATAGCACCAAAAGACTCCAATAAATAAACAATATCATAAACTGGATGTTTATCAACTGCAAATGGATATTCAGCGGCTGTTGGTAATTGCTGTGGTAGTACAAATGGTCCAAGTAAAACAGCAATTGTTGCAATTAATGACACTTTGTTGAATCTGTAATGATGTGGTGCTACGAGTTTTACATAATCCGTTAGCATTTTTCTCTCATGTGGAGTTGCATTTTTTACGAACAATTGCATTTCTTCGATTAGATACTGAAAATGAGGAATTAATTGATTAAATCGATGATTTTTTTAATGGATTTTGAGAGAATTCGATAGATCGATTGGTCAGGATCTAATGAAAAATTGGTTTTTCTGATGAAAACTGATATATTTTGACGAAGAACATATAAATCAATAGAATTTGCTGATTTCTGTCAGAAACTGAAGTTTTTAGATTTTTTTGCTAAATTTTGTCAATAATTTTCGAATGAATATGAAAGTTTACGGCTTTTTAATGAATTCTGGAAATTTTATGATGAAAATCATGTTAAATTCTGGCATTATATAACGGAAAAAATTCATTTCCCGCAGCTGCGCCATCAATTTATCTATTGAAATCATGATCATGCGCACGAATGAGAGTTTTTCGCATGAATCACTGAAGAAAAAATAAAAAAGGAAGTGGTTTTATAATTCTAAGGAATTTTCTTCTTCATTTAATTATTTCTCCTTTCACATTCCATAGTGCTATGATAAGAACAAAAATAACGGAAATTAATCAATTTTTTTTTTTTAATACCAGAATTTCACATAATTTGTAGTATTTCAACAGAATTGAATACTTTTTCAATCCTAAGAATATGAGATTTTTAGAAATCTGGCTTCTGAAACTCTTTACGAAAAAAGAATTATGATGAAAAAAGGTGTATATCCATAAGTTTTCCATAGAATTCTCAAAAAAAAAGAGAATTTAAAAAAATTGAAGAAGAATTCTAGTTTTCCACATCCTCCTTGGAGAATATCTCCGAAATCGATGGAGATACGCCCTTTTGGTCCTCATTTCTTCTCTCTAAAAAATGTCAAGAGCTAAAGAGAAATGAGAGGGAAAAGGGCGTATTTTCATTAGTTTTCGAGATATTCACCAAAAAATTGATCTAAAAAAAATCGGTTCCACCTCTCTACACTAATAAAATGAGCCTCAAAATTACCTGATACCGATGATAATGTTGTTTACCAACCAGCATCTTCAGAGTCACTTGAAAAACACAGACAGTTATGCATATAATTTCCGTTAATTCCATAAAATTATTTCGTTTTTCATATCCGGTCATCAGCAATGGAATCGTGAGTACGACCGACAGAATCCAGGCACTGTACCAACCGATTTGGAATAAAATTACTTGACTTCGACTTGCCCTTGTGCTTGGTGGCCAAGTGAATAAGACGTAAGTTGTGAATTTAGTATAACTTATTGCAAATTCAGGTGTCAATTCGACCCCCATTTTTCTTGCAAAATTGCGGCGCTTTTTTTCCTGATTAAGGTAGTATCCCAGAGTACGGTCGATAAAACAGAAAAAAGAGGATTCGTAGATTAGTTTCCAATTAACTGCTGATAATTCGGGAGAATGTGCTTGAATTTGCCCGAAAAAGTGATTAAACTATTCGAAAGTCCTATCTTCAGCTTGTGAATATAATTTCTTTTTCTCGAATTTCTTTGACATTAATCTCCTATCATATGCATGCGATAGAGAGAGAGGCAAATAGTTACGACTACACAGAAAAAAATGTTTTCGTAATTTAAGAATGTGCAGTCACTTAATTTAAGAATGGCAGGTCACTCAAATCAAGTGACCTTTCTCACTTAAATCAATTGACTTTTTCTTTCTTAATTTAAGAAAGTAAAACTCACTTGAATTAAGTGACTTTTCTCGCTTAAGTCAAGTGACTTTTCTCACTTAAATCAAGTAACTTTTTCTTTCTTAATTTAAGAAAGTAAAAGTCACTTAAATCAAGTGAGTTTTCACACTTAAATCAAGAGACTTTTTCTTTCTTAATTTAAGAAAGTAAAACTCACTCACATCAAGTGAATTTTTCACTTAAATTAAGTGACTTTTCTTTCTTAATTTAAGTGACCTGCACATTCTTAAATTAAGAAAACATTTTTCTCTTTGTACCTTCTAATTGAAATTTCTCAATAACTATACGGTGAATTGAATATTTTTTCCTTCTATTATTTATTTAAAATACTGTTCTCTTCACCAATTGTTTTTAAGTAATGGGTTAACCCTGTGGTTTTTTAGTAATTTCGTTATTTCCGTCCGATTTGAGGCTTCTCATCCCCACCACCGCTATTTTCAGTAACTATGATAGTTCATATCTCATAAACTGCATGGACGAAAATTATGAAAAAATTCAGAAAAATGTAAAAATATATCATCTTTGCTATGGCATCTAAGAATAAGGGATTAACTGTACTCGAATTCACTGGGATACTACCTTAAGAGGATGTAATTGGAGAATTACGATATTTCTTGTTGTCAAAGTACTTTTGAGAAATGAATACTAGACAATTGCATTGGGACTCCCCCCTTTTTCCTCTGAAGGGAATTATTTAATTACTAACACACACATCAACACCATACAATTAAACTGCAACAATGAAAAAGGGAGAATTTCAAATGAAATAAAACCGAAGATAATTATATCGTGGGAATGAAACTTCTGGCGAATTTGTGGTGTTGTGGCGAGAATTTAAATATTTAATTGCAATTCTGTGAAAATAAGGATTAAGTTATTAAGTAAAAATATTGATCCGTTTGAAGTTGAGAATGTTTCTGGACGATTTTTGCAGTAATAAAGAGTGATATTTTGTGGTGGGAAACCGAAGAGAAAATTTTTTTTCGGTTATTTGTGGAATATTTCGAAATTGGAGGGAAGTATGAAATTTTTTTCCGACGAGAGGGAAAGCTACAAAAAAAATGTTATTACCAATATTACGATATCTCTCATGGATTTCCAGATATTAAATGAAAACTGGGTTCTAAATTAGTGAACTGAAATACGCAGCTGGAAAAAAGTGAATGAGTTCAGTTTTTGTCATTTTTGCTTCCGAATGGAAGCTTTGTTTTCGCAATTTTTTTTGAAATGCCAATTTTCATTGGAAACGTCTCAAAATGATGCAAAACGTCGAGAAATCATAATGAGAAAAAAAGTAGACATGTATGTATGTGTGTCGGTATGTACGACTTTACGACTCTCTATTACTCGAGAACGGTGAGAGATAAAAATCTGAAATTTCGGCAAGATATCAGCAGTTTTGATGAAGTGTATGTCCCATTAACATTTCAGCAAGATCGGTTCGAAGGTTTTTGAGATATAGAAATTTTTTTAAAATCGTATGTTTCAAAATTACTCAACTTGCGTGAGACGAATACCGTTCAAAATTTCACTCAAGATTCGCAACCATAATATCTGGCTTTTAGCGAATTTTCATGAATTCAATCCCATTATTCTATTAGTTATTAATTTTTTTGTGCTTTTTTTTCAAAACTCGGTTTTACGACGATAGCTCAATGAAAAATTGACTTAAAGACTTCAAATTTTTTCTGTATATGTAGTTTCTGATGAAGATGGTTGGGATTGAATCTGAGGCATATCAGCTGAACAATTTTCGAAATATTTTGAACTGAAGTTTTTCCGAAAATAGGCTGTATCTTCTTAACTTCTCATCCGATTTCATCGGGACAAAGCTCAAAAGATTCATGTTTATGAGCTGAACAACCCCTCAATTTTTCGAATTTTTAGATGAAGTTGTCCGTTTATTACACTGAAAAAAGTATTTTTCTCTCAATATTTCCTAAAAAAATTCAAAAGAATTCATTTTTCTCGATTTTTTTGAATGGACACCCCTATTCTTTATTTTGTTTTCTGAAAGAACACATTTTTCTCTTTTAAATAAGCCCCTACTCATCTTCGTAGGACAATCAGAAACTGTACCCAAAAGGGAACATTCAGAGTGAAAAAGTAAATTGTTATGTAAAATTTTGTATAATTTGAAAATAATTGAATTTAATAAATCCCAATCATTTTATCTTATAGGGGAAACCGGGACGAAATGGGGTACTTTAAAGTACGTATTCCCAGACCCCATTTTGCCCCGGTCTCCGCTATTTTATTGTGTTATAATACGAAAAGAAAACTTTCGAGACTGCAACAATCGCGATGATTGATAAAATTCAAGGAGAACCATTCGGAAGCATCCTGCTAATTCATTAGCAGAAATTGAAAGGAAGAAATAGCAATCTAAAGGATAACGTAGAAAAAATAGCAACTAACGCAGCGACCAGCGCTTGCTTGTTTTCTGTTAATATCTCGGAAAGTAAGCGAAATATGGTGATTTGGTTTGTTTTTTTTTTTTGAAATTCTCTACAAACAATTGTTTACTTAAGTATCGAGGCAGAATCACTCTATCCCGTTTTTTTTTCGAAGACTTTCCATTTCTCAAAGAAAGATTGAAATTTCTAATAAATTGTTTTCTTTGCTTGAAGTTCCTCGAAAATAATCGGAAAATTAATGGAGATACGCTTTTCTTGCCCTGAAAGTAGCTCTTCTGTATTATCTGTAGAAATCGCAGTTTTCTACAGAGGAGTATAAAGGCAAAATCGTTCTATCTTGCTTCATTTCCGATGTATTCTCAAAAATAAATTGATATTCCTAAAAAAAAACGATTTTTCTGTTAACAGTTTTCTTAGAAGAATCTCGAAAACTTCTGGAGATACGCCTTTCTTTTGCCGATGTCTCTTTTCGTAGCTCTTGAAATTCTCTACAGAAGAAAATTCGAAGCGGAATCACTCAATCTTGCTTACTTTCTCAATTTTTTTTTACTTTCTGGAATATTCTTCAAAAATTAATGAAAGAAAAAATTGAACTATACTATTTTGCCTCTTCACTACGGATTTTGAATGAATTCATCAAATTCTCTTCTGCCTATTAAATTTACTTGAAAATTAGTGGAAATGCATAAGAATACTGATTAATTATCAAGTTTATTATTATGCAACAAATGCAAAATAATTTGTTAAACTTTTCTACTTTTTTTTGTTTTTTTTTTGGTTTCAGTTGAATGAATTTTTCAACAATCAATTAGCAGCAGAAGTTTCTTCCATTTTCTCCAGCATAACGCGAAGTGTTGTGAAGAATGACATCGTCTTAGATAAGTACTGAAATTTTTTATTAAATATTAGTTAGAGTAGAGGATTAATTCATTAATCAATTGAATAATGAATTAATCAATTAATTAAAAAATTAATTGATTAATTCAAAAATTAATTAATTGATTAAATAATTAATTAATCGATTGACTGATTAATAATTTAATTAGTCTAATAATTAAGCAATTCATTAAATAATCAATCAATTAATTCGTGATAATTAAAATTTTATTTTCAGTTTTTTTTACCACAGCATAGTAGCTCAATGATAATTCTGGTATGATTCCACTAATTGTGAGTTTTGGATAATTACTCAATCTCTGCATTATAAAGAGAACTGATGTATTGACTCGCTTCGAACTATTCAGCCAGGGAGAATCATAAAGAGACCACTGCACTTCATTCATCTGAAAATTTGTGAATAAAAAAAGAAAAAAAATTATTTTGAAATTTAATTAATGTTGTTTTTTCACAATATTTGAGAATCAGAGAACGACAGTGAAAATTTTCAATGGAAAAAAAAACATCACAATGATAAAAGTTTTGATAAGCTTCAGGTGAAGTAGTCTCGGAATCGTTATACTGATTACAAAATATTCACGAACGGTCGTATTCATCATTAAAAATAATGAGGATCAGAAAATCATGATTTTTTTTTTATTTATTAAAAAAAATCATGATTTTCGTACTGAAAAGATAACGTAGGATGCGTAATTTTTTTTTAACTATTTTTATTAACTTGATTTTACTCACCGCTGTCATCAGGTTCTCCGCCGCCCAGGCACTCAGGAAAAGTTCCAGGCCGTATCCAATATCAAGACCGATGAATAAGATCTTGACTTCGAATGGTTCATTCTTGAAAAGAAAAAGCAGAATCCTTGAAGAATCATCCTCATTAAGAGATGTTTTTCAGTAGCGAAAAGGTGAAATAGGACAAGTGGATTTTCATTCTCATAGTTTTTTTCCAACATTTGTGGAAACTAAGCGAGATAAAGCGATTATATCTGTGTTTGTTTTTCGAGAGAATTCCAATAGCTGCAAAAAATTGTGGCAAAAGTGCCCTATCTCACTTAGTTACCGAGATATTATAAAATAAATTAGAAAAAAATTGAATTCAAAGTGTTTTTGAAAAATCGATTTTGCCTTTCGTATTTTTTGATGATATCTCGGAAACTAAAGAATATGAAACAATTTTACTTCAATCCTCCATTGGAGAAAATTTTTAAAACTACAATAGAGGATAGAAACTGAATGATCCTATGTCGTTTACTTTTCGAGATAATCCAAGAAAACGACTAAAAAGTTTGCTAAAAAATGACTAAAAAATTGAATTATTCTATTTCGGCCAAGTTAATTTTTTGTTTATTTTTTTTTCAAAGTGTCTCGGAATCTGAACGAAATAGCGAGATTTGACTCGACTCTGATGCTTTTTTTTGTAGAATATCTCATAAAGCAATTTCACCTTCATCCTTTTGTGCAGAGGATTTCGAATTGCTTTATGTCGATTACTTTCCAAAATAATTTCCCAAAAACTGAAGGGAACATGAATTTGTCCGCTTTCACCTCTTCATTACCGATTTCTTCATAGTTTATAAAGAATAAAGAGATTATTTCAATGAATTTTTCAGTGAAGAGCAATCAGACTTATCAACTCACTCCAACAAGATGAATAGCACCAAATGCAATTGACACAGTCGCCATTGCCACTGTTGTGAAGACAATCGGTCTCGCAATAACATAAACTTCATCGATGAATCTCAATAATTCTTGATGATTTTTCACGCAACGACTCAAATCATCTGGACCCTTGACACTTTTCATGTCGCTGGCAAGTAGCTTAAGACGTGCTATAGTGAACCAAATGAGCATGCACAACTGGCCATCAAGTGGTCCAACTGCACTGCACTGACATGCAGCTAATGACTGCATGACATAAAGAATCTGGAGAACTGGGTAATACTCGACTGCAAATGGATACTGTGCTTCTGTTGGGAGAATCTGGGGTAGAACGAGTGGTCCAGAGATCAAGACAACTGCTGTAAAGTAACCAGACATGTTGAATGCCAGATGAACTGGACCTGCTTGTTTTACGCAACTGTCAAGTGCCTCTCTTTCACGTAAATCCGAATTTTGTATGAATATTTTCATTTCTTCGATCAATTTCTGCAATTAATGAAAAAAAAAGAAAAACTGATATTAAAAATTGGGGAGGGGGGTTAATTTATTTTTATTGCTTGAGTGAGGGGTTGGAGAGGGGGGGGGGAAGGTAAGGAGAAAGAGATCAGAAGCTTTTTTTCATAGAGAATTGCATTTTTTTTACGAAAAAAAAATCTTCCGATGAAATTTTGTAAATGCAATGATTTAAGAATTTTTATGGTTTTTGAGAATATTTCGGAAACTAATGGAGATAGGCTCTTTTCACACGAATTGTTTTTTCTTTAGATTATGTTAAGGGGGACAGGAAAGGATTCGGGCATAATCGCCCTATTTTTCTTACTTTCCGAGATATTCTCTGAAGTAAATGACAAAATCTAATAATAAAGAACTAAAACAGGAAAAGTTTATTTTTTCCACTCATTCATTGAGAATGTGTCGGAAACTGAGTGAGATAGGGCAATTTTGTGCGAATTTTTTTTTTGTGGATCTGCAAGCTCTCGAAATTTTTGATACAAAAAAAAAAGCCATAACCACCATATCTCGCTCACTTTCCGAGATATTTTTTCAGAAATAAATGGAAAAATCCAACAGTAATCAAATCGTGACCTCAGAAACAAAGGGGCGTAAGTGCTATGATTATAAATAACACTTACGCCCTTTCAACTCTAACACGACGAAATAAAAACCGAATAAATCTATACCTTAACATTAGTTTTTTGAGTAAATGACGGAAGCGAGATAGGGCAATCTCGCTTTTATCCTTTTTTTGGGTCTTTAAATTCTCTACAAAAAAGGAATTCGAGCAATATCGACCTATCTCCCTTACTTTCCGAGATATTCTCAAGAAATGGATTTTAAAAAATTGAATTATCCTTTCCCCCCCCCCTTTTCTACTGAATTATAAAACTTCATAAAAACCTGAAACATTCGATGCTGTTTTTTGCAGATGATCATCTTGATGATTCCATGACCAACTGACGACGAGAAACATATGAATTTCGTGAGTTCCATGAAATCATTTCTCTGTTTATAAGTCGTATAAATCATCGGCACTTCAACTGACATTCCCAATAAAAATAAAAACCACCATTTAATTTCATGAATAATCTTTTCCACATATGAGGCATTTGAATCAACTGGCCAGGAGCAGAGTAAAGTCGTACCGAATTTAATATAGGCAACTGCCAATTCCGGTAGTTTACGATCCATTTACAAGCTACAAAATTACTTCGCATTTCCCCTGGATTTCACATTTCACTCTGATATTCATTCAGCAAAATAATTGAAGAAAATTGTCTTAATTTTCGTTATTTCCATGAACATAAGATAATTGAGGCAATAGGGAGGGATGAGGGTATTTTCTTACATTTTTTAGTCCAGCGTTCTGATTTATCAATGAGCAGGCTGTATGGATTGGTTCTAGACTGAGTGGAGCCATTGTATTGCGCAAAATGCTGATAATAATGGAGTAATTACATTTGAGGGGCAATTATCGGTAATTATTGCGAAGGGGAATTGTTTGCCACTGGTGTAGTTCCGTGTTTGGGTAGTTTGAGAAAGGGGGAAAATCGAAAGGGGTGAAGAAACTACTGGAAGTTGTGGATATCGTAGTGAATAAGGTATCGGTGGTGATCCGCGTTTCTGACACAGTTTTCCCCAGTAATCAGTGTTAGCAGAACGGAAAAGGGTGCCAATCATATCAGAGATGTACACAGAGAAAAATGTTTTCTTAATTTAAGAATGTGCAGTCACTTAATTTAAGAAAGAAAGGTTACTTGATTTAAGTGAGAAAAGTCACTCAATTTAAGGGACTTTTACTTTCTTAAATTAAGAAAGAAAAAGTTACTTGATTTAAGTGAGAAAAATCACTTGATTTAAGTGAAAAAAGTCACTTAATTTAAGTGAGTTCTACTGTCTTAAATTAAGAAAGAAAAAATCACTTGATTTAAGTGAAAAAAGTCACTTAATTTAAGTGACCTGTCATTCTTGAATTAAGTGACTGCACATTCTTAAATTAAGAAAACATTTTTTTCTGTGTAATTTTAATCGTATTTGGGTAAAAATTATCGTATTTTCGGATTATATAATTTTTCTTGACATACTTTTTATTATTACTGGCATTCAAATTACAACAAATAGGTATCACACATAAAATGCAAATAATTTTTCTTCATTCTTTTTAACGTTCGGAGTACACATCTCACAACAGAACTTCGGAGCACACACGGGGTCAATTGACCCTACTACGTTTTTTAAGTGCTATAACTCAAAAACTATGTATGTTTTTCGGAATTTATGTTATAAGGTTTTTTCTAGATAGAACAATGTACTTTTGAATACAATCATCATTGGTTGGACTTATCTATTTTTTGATGGTGAGAAAAATAATCGAAATCGTACCTCTTTTCTAAAATCGGCTAATTTTACTAAAAAAGCTTATAAACATCGGAATCAAGGATTTCAAATATTTTTATTCATTTCATCATATTTTAGGACAAAAAATTTTTCGGGATCAAAATGACCCCCATTGTAATAAAATACTTAGAGAATTAATTAGAAATTAATTGGCATCATAATATCTGTGCATATAAACCCCTGATTGTCTTATTTAGACATTCAGTCACACGTTTTTTTTTTGCTACAATTGAGCTTGGGAATGTTCTGGATGCGCACGGCGATTCATATTTTGAATAATGTTAGCTACACAATATAATTTTATGTAAATTTTTTTGTAATACTCAGAATTATCGTAGTTGTATGATAATTATAGTACGTCTGCTAACCCTGTTGTCCCAGCAACTGCCAATTTTTGTGAATTGAATATCGGATTCATTTCCAGCCTTTTGCTCTCAATATAATCGTCGCCTTACAAACAAAGGGGCGCAAGTGCTATGCTCTTACACATCACTTGAGCCCTTTTGTTCCTAAGGCAATTATATTAACAACATGAAATTATTGTCAAATCGCGAAATTTTTGATGGAAAATTTCAACATCTTCAGGCTCTGAAATCAAAAAGTGATCTTTATTATTTATTTCTCTATTTGTGACTACATTTTTTGCATGCGCATGTTCCCGTCTAACTCTGCGCATGCGCAGCTTTATACTAGCCTCAACTGACAGTTACAACTTGCTCTGTGTTCCATGCTCGTCGAGAATCATAAACAAAAAGTCTGAACTGCTAAAATGGAAACAAAAGTGTGTACAATTTGCACATCGCCACTGGGAAATGAGGATGATTCGATCGTGACTGTGAAACAAGATGGTCTGAATTTCACGAAGGTTTGTGTACACACAATTCAGTAGTGAAGAGGTGAAGCAAAACAAGTCAATTTTGGTTGCTGATATTTTTTCTCGATAATCTTGAAAATCAATAGAAATACGTCTTTCTTACCCTAATGCACTTTTGTAGAGAATGTCAAGAGCTAGAAAAACGGATTAAGTCAAAAAAGGGCGTATCTCCATTAGTTTCCGAGATATTTCAAAGAAAATTCAGTAGTGAAATGGTAAAACTAGATAAATCTCTTCATTTCTGTTATCATTTTCAATAGAATATCTTGAAAACTAATGGAGATACGCCCGTTTTACCTTGACCTTTTTTTTGTAGGGAATTGCAAAAGATAAAAAAAATTATTTGAGCCAAGTTACCCTGTCTTGCTCAATTTCCGAGATATCCTCAAAATAACAAAGAAGATAGACTTATTCTGTTTCACCTCTTCGCTCCGGAAAAACTTCAATAAAAATAAAATAATCGCTCATTGTTCTAAATTCTAAATTCTCTCTTCACCTAACGACAAACATTCGAAACAAATAATCAAATTTTTCCTGCATTCGTATTCGCGCTCATTATTAATTCCGTTTGTATTCGAATCGAGTTCCTTCATTTCACGGAGTTCAAGTTATTGAAGATTGATGAAACATCTATGAATCAATATTCCGACTTTTTTCCGTCTCTCGCATTCACTTCAACAGTTTTACTAACTCAATTGATGACGGGACAATAATACCTCACGTGACATATCTCAAAGATCTCGTTTTTATTTGTGATTTCTTTCTTTATGAGCTGAACTGTAAGGAATTGATTAGGGTATGAAAAACCCTTGATCATCATTCATATTGCCACGACACAGGGAAACATTTTACAGAAACTGCATTGTATTGCTTAGAATTAACTAGCATTGACGTCTCAAAATTCGCGCTGATATTCGCCTACAAACACTACTAGCGACTCTGACGGATTAGTTCTGCCCGGCGACAATAAGAAGTTACTTTTTGGAGCAAGTGGTAGGGGCCTGGTTAAGAGGACCAATCGCCGAAAGATTTCCTCTCAAGATCTCTTCCATGTAGTGAATGATGAAAATTCCGTAGTTGAATCCATCTGTCTGAAGTGGATAAGCACAGTCCACTATGGACCATTGACGTTGTGAATGAGGAAATACCTGTGAATGAAAAGTAGACTTTAGCTCATAAAATTGAGCTTTTTGGATAGAGGCTTGCTCTATGCCCTAGAGAGATATTCTACGCATTTTTCAAGCTTCGTTATGAACTGGTCAGAGTTGCGTACACTGTCCAGTTCTTCACAGCGTGAGCGTTGAAGAACTGTGCCAGCCTGTACAACTCCAGTCAGTTCGTAACGGAGCTTAAAAGATGTGCAAAGTATCTTTCCTGAAAATGTATTTGGCCTGATCTCCCGTATTTTATTTATTCAAACTCTCAGTATTCATACATACCTCTTGGTAGAATGAAATAAAATTAGAGGTCAGTTTTTTTTCAAGACTGCCTACTCTTACACTTCTTTTTTTCTCCTTTTTCTTCAAGTCTCGTGTGCCAGGATCGAGTAAATAAATCGTGGAATCAGTACAGTGGACGTATAAAAGTACCCAGTGAGAATTGTTCATCAAACATGGAAAAAAAACTTCTGTTTTGTTAATCAATAATTTCTTTGCATCACTGCGCAATTTCTCACTAGTAGATTCTCTCTGAAGAATATAAAAAAAATTTTCGGTAGCCATGTAGGCAATATTCTCAGATCGGCTGGAGGATCATTACATTCATCCGAAAATCAATGACAAAATTAGCAATCCACTTCTGATCGAAGAGTGTGATGAAATCTTGTAGCAGAATTTGGATTTTGGTTTTTGGATCGCTGATGTCTTTTCAGTGTAGGCAACTACAGACTCCCGTAATGGTGCAGGATCATAATAATACTCGGGAAAAGCTATTGTATAATTCTCATTGAATCTCAAAGCTTTGGATCTGTTTGCCATCGCCTGTAAATGTTTACCCTGCTGGTTCGTAGTGCGTGAAGTCTTCGATGCATGCCCTCTCTTCCAATACTCCTGTGACTCTTCATTATCTGGCTCGTTTATTCTCTTCCTTGCAGCTTTGACGTGGTTTTTTGGAAATGGCAAGGTCAGACGCTTGTGATTTGCAATAACATGCTGATAAGTGTCATCAACAAAACGCCCTGCTTTCACATTGAGAACATTTTCCATTTTTCTCATTTTAAAATACAGCTCTGCTGGAGTATTGATGATATGCTTCTTATTGGGAGCAATCAGAGTTGTCCACAAAGGACAATAAGGAAGAAGCTTTTCCAGCAAGTAATCAGCAAAGGGAACACATGCAAATTCATTGTCTATTTCCTATCGTTTACATTTTTTAGCCTCTCTATTCACTTTTTTGTCAATAGTGTTGAAGATTTCAAAGAAAGGGCTCTGTTGATACAGTGGTGGCCTAGCTTCTTTTCGTTCCTCTTCTCTTTCTTCTTCACTTTCTCCTTCATTATCTTATTCTTTAATTAAAAATTCTGTATCAACAGGATCAGTGGCAACGATCTTCATTTGTGACAAGGTTTTGATCGCTTCTTCAGCATGATAACTTTGCTTGGGAAAAATCAGTATCGTGAAGAATAATTTGACTCGCTCACTGAGCTCCTGCAGATTCTTGCTATGTACTAGGATTGACATCCCGTCTAAAAACTATTTTTTGTACACTCTATTCACTTTCAGTTTCTGTAAATTCATCGATAGCATCTTCATCAAATGGGGATAGCATGTGAAGGCCTTAATGATACTTGGGGGAGCTGCAACTCCATTGGAAATTTCTTCATATGCTATTGTCATGTACTGCAATACGGTCAAGTTATTGAACGCCATCATAAGTGCATTTATACTTCCCCAACCCATATCAGTACAAAAAGCAGAGAATGGTGGCCACGATACATTATTATCTGTCCAGTACTTTTTCATATAAGTGAGAAAATTGCTAATTGATAATGTAGAGTGATCGTTCGTGATGAGAGAGAGCACGAGATAAATTTTTTTCTCGATAACAACGACTCCTGCATAACAATAAACTTTTTTTAAATTTTTATTGGGTTTTCGTATTAATTTTCCTGTTGCATCGAAGTGCAATATCGAATCTGAATAATTTTTCAATAAATTCACTGGTTCTTCACAGCCTAGGTAAATATTGAAAGGTGTTGAGAAATGACGAATGAAGGGGTGATTTCCCTAAAAATGAATTGAATAAAATAAAAATGAACGAAATAAAATGAAATGCATTGATTTATTCAATTCTTTCTAATCAATAAATGGAAAAAACATCTCCAATATTTTGTTTCCTCTTCCTAGCAGCTAAGGAATTTCATATGCTATATAATAATGGCAACATGAACAATATTTAAATGCTAAAAAAGTAATTGTAAATATAATATAATTCTACACAATATATGTGGAATACATCACCATTCCCAGCCATAATTTGATTCGGAACAATCAATTAAATAGTACAACAATTAGTTATTTTTTAAAGTGAATTTTATTTGGTGATGTATTCCACATATATTGTGTAGAATTATATTATATTTACAATTACTTTTTTAGTATTTAAATATTGTTCATTTTGCAATTTATTATATAGCATATGATATTTCTTAGCTGCTAGGAAGAGGAAACAAAATATTAGAGATGTTTTTGTTTTTTTTTCATTTATTGATTAAAAAGAATTGAATAAATTAATGCATTTCATTTTATTTCGTTCATTTTTATTTTATTTAATTCGTTTTTATTTTATTTAATTCAACTCATTTTTATTTATTAATTATAACTAGTTTTTAATGAATAACAGGATAGGAAAATTGAAAAGTAATATAATTATCTCCGCTGTTTGTCCATTGCGGTGGTTTGAAAAAGCTGCGCATGGCGCGCATCACGTGAGCGGGCCCCGGCGCCATTAGACGATCAGCTGATCGTTTGGCAAAAAATGAACAATAAAAACTTGAAAAATTAATTGTAAGTGAACGGTGCATTTTTTTGCATGCATTCCTCACTCCGTATTGAAGGAAATTATTAAATCTATAATCAGAAGAAAAAAATTCCCTCCCAAAACTGCAAAACTTTTGAGTAATTAATAATTAAAGTGAATTTTCGATTTTTCACCTTCCTTTTCAACTATTTATAATTTTTCCGATCCACCCCCAGCGGAAACATTTTGATAAGATAATCGGGGGATTTTTCCCCACACATTGATATATTTTTCATCCCTTGGAGCCCAATTTCCTATAACACATATAAATAAATCCAACTTTACTGTACTAATAATGCTTTGGACATGTCATCAAATTAATTATTTGCTGAGTTTGAAGAATCCGACCGCTTTTCTGGATGCTACGGGCAATCTTATAGCCAAACTTCCTCACTCTTCCAAAAGTCTATTATATTACCCACTACTGTTACCAGGAAACGAAAACGGCATCATGCCATTGCCAATCGCCGAACTAATTTCCAATAATCATGCTGTTCCAGCACTTATTTGGTTCTTAGGGGATTTCAATCGTACTTTACGAGAACACACGTCAAGGAAGGTAATAATCCAGAGAATCGAGACAGACTTCGCTCTAGCTCTCATCATCGCGGTTTTGAAAGGATTTTCTGATATGAATCTCCCAATTTATCTGCATAAAACATATAATTACCTCAAAAATGGAGAGCCATTGCCTCTGATGACACTGCCTCATATCTGTGCGAATCACTGCATTAAAACCATCTGCAGGAAAATACAAAAGTATTGTAAAGACAAGGAATTACGCAGAATGTGTGGACAATTCTCGGCCAGAATTATTCATTCGTTTGATCTGGAATCAGCGAAAAACTATTGGCAACTAGGGGCTGCCCTTTTCGCAGTTCGGTTCAAAACCCCTTACTTAGAAGACTTCATGACAGAGATTGAATGCACTGATTTCACTGAATCAATCCAAAAATTCATGGAGACATGCAATGAAACGCCAGGAGAGTTTCAGGATGATTTTGAGCACGTTACTTCCGAAAGTAGTCGGAAAAATTCACCTTTCCGAAAGTACTTCCAGGAGATTCACGCGGATGTTCTCGAGCAATGCAACATTTACATATCAACAGAAACCGCGAATAACAGAACACTACAAGGAAATCCGTATTATTATCCAAAATTTATCGATTATCTACTTACATATATCATGTCAAATTATCCTCTTTTCTCGGGAGTAATCATCAAAAACCAGGGACTCTTGCGAGACAGCACCGCGACGAGTGAAAATTCCAATAAAATAATGAAGACTTATGTACTAAATGGAGAACTACAAGTGAATTTAGGACATTTCATGAGGTCCAATTTACGATTGATTCAAGATTTATTGAAGAGACGTGGAGTGTCACTGGAGCGGTCGATAACAGAACAAAGACGTTTAAAGAGAAAGAGTAATAGCAGCAATGAGGATATGAGTATGGAGAATTGGGGAGGTGTAAACACAAAGAAGAGTAAGAAGATGAATGCATACTATCCGGAAAGTAAATATTTCAAGATTCCGGCTCAACCTCTCACTAAGAACTCCAAAACCCAAGAAGAATTGCCGAACAGGGAAGAAAACACAACAGCAGCAAAATCTCAGTCTTCAGAACACTCAACAGATAATTATGGAAGCAGTGGACACGAATTAGCGAGCACAGCAACAACTTTAGCAGAAGGTATCCACCTGAATTTGGAAGGAAATGGGAATAATTCCGAAGAAACCGATTATTCTACACAGTCCGTGGTTTCGTCGATTGATTCAGATAACGATGGAGATAATGAAAACGGTAGTCTGCATGGTTCGACTACGTTCAATGAGACAGAGGAGTATAATCCACCAAATGAAGCTAAAAAAAATTTTGAACTAAATTATGATAAGTTTGACAATGATATTGTAGAGAAATTTTTCAATGTAAACGTTAATTATTCTGTCAACTTTCCTCATACAGAGAGGAATACCAAGAATATGGAAGTGGATGAAAAAGTTTCGCGAGCTTGTTACCTGACGTAAATGTCTCAGAACAGGTAGTCGATTCTTTTTTCAATGCCATAGAAACAGCTGCACATCTAAATGAATTCAAAGGAATATCTTTTACATCAGATTTTACGAAATGTGTGTTCAGTAACGAGGAAACGACTCATATCAATGGAGACGATAAAAAAAAATTATTCGACCGCGCAGGAGTCTGGTTTCTACCGACGAATATTGATAATTCATGGACTCTTTCGATAATTATATTTAGTGAGCCCACAATCATTTTCATTGATCCCTCGACATCTGTAATACCTATCAATCAGATCGATAAAATATTTTCTTGGCTGAATTGTTTCCGAACAGCTCAAGGAAGAAAATTTACACGTTTTCATGATTGGAAACTGATTGCACCATACAATGAATCAGCCACTGCATCCATCAAGACGAACACCACGAAATGTGATTCAGGTGTAACATATTTATGTGGGCTTATGCAATAGTTAGCAGTTCAAATTTTGAGATCGAAAATGGTAAAATGGATTTAGCTCGGACGGGACTGTCTACATTCCTAGCTCATTGCCCAGAGACATTGTTCTCTGTTCGCCAAGAGAAACATTCAGGACAAACAACCAATGCAGCACGATTAGCCTCACAGATGAAAACGAAGAAATTGAAATTGAGAATTGGCAAAGTTCAACGAGAACCTCCGAATCCGTTTGGAACATTCGCTGAATATCGACAAAGCATCAAAGCATTGATTTAAACTGAATGGATAAGCACTTTTCGATTAACATATCTATTAAAATGCAGTTGTAAATTTATTTAATGGGAATTTCAGAACGCGTCTAATATACTTTTCAATGCTACTCGTCAAGTATCATATCAACAGTTTTTTATGAAATAGTGTATATAATAAGTGTACTAGGATGCGACAGTTTGTTAGGAGTGATTTTGGAATTTAATAATAAATTCAGAAAAATTCAGTCAACTCTGGATAATTTTTAAACTGTCCCAGTGAACTCTCTAATGCCCTCATAAAATTTCTGTTACTCTACTCGAGTACTGTGCAAACATATGAATTTTTCAAGTAACGAAGTAATCAACGATAATTAATTAAAATTTGAAAAAATTCAGAGTCAGCTCTGCACCAATTTTAAATTACTCTATAGATTTTTCTTAGGCCCCGATGAAATTTTCGAAACTCTACACGAGTATCATAATGGAATATGGATTTTTCAACTATCAAAATAATCAAAAATAATTAATAAAAATTCAGAGTCAACTCTGGACCAATTTTAAACTGTTCCAGAGAACTCTCTAATGCCCCCATAAAATTTTTGTTCCTCTTCTCGAGTACTGTACAAACATATGGATTTTTCAAGTAACGAAGTAATCAAAAATAATTAATTGAAATTTGAAAAAATTCAAAGTCATCTTCGGACCAATTTTCAATTATTCTAGAGAATTTTCCAATGCCCTCATAAAATTTTTGTTACTCTACTCGAGTACTGTACGAACATATGAATCTTTTAAGTAACGAAGTGATCAACGATAATTAATTAAAATTTGAAAGAATTCAGATTCAGCTCCGGATCAATTTTAAATTATTCTATAGATTTTCCTCAGGCCCCCATGAAATTTTCAAAACCCTACACGAGTATCAAATGGGATATGGATTTTCCAACTATCGAAATAATCAAAAATATTTAATAAAAATTCAGAAAAATTCAAAGTCAAGTCTGGACCAATTTTAAGCTGTTCTAGAAAAGTGTCGCATGCCCCTATAAAAATTTGGTTTTTCTAGACGCGTATTGTACCGAAATATGAATTTTTTAAGTCATGAAGCAATCAAAGATAATTGATTAAAATTTCACAAAATCAAACTCAACAACAGAGCAATTTTAAATTGTTCTAGAGAGTTCTCCAATGCCCCCATGAAACGACAATAATTAATTAAACCTAAAAAATCAACTCCTAATTATTTTAGATATTTAGTCGTCTCAAAAATACTCTGGAGTATTCAAAGCTCTAAACCTGCAATTAGTTCTGCTCATCCCCGCTCCTGTTAATGGCGCATAGTGCAGCTACGCGCCCGGAAAAGTATTGTCCTACCGTCTGCTGAAATGCGTCAGCTAACTTTGCGCTCATAAAAATCGGGTCGAATTAGATCGGATAGTCCTGGCCGTCCTGGCCACATTCGGGTGGGCCAGCCTCGCTACCAGAGAGGGATTCGGCAGGAATCATCGTCAAACTATGGGCCGAGACGATCGCACTCTTCGTGATCAAGCCGTGGGGCAAGACGGTTGATCCATGTAATTCGGCGTTATCTCTTATCAATGTATTTCATCAAATAACCAAAAATTTGTTTAAATGCCTATTCAAGTGTATCCGCATTCTTTTTATTGGAGAAAGCAAACCTATCCAATTTTTCAGACCGGCCTCGTTGCTAATTTAGGGAAATTTATCCACTCGTAAATACAGTCCACTCGATTTATCCATTTTGATGCATTATCCCCTGGCAGATCACTCGATTGGGGGCGGTCGACTTGTGCGCTCACCTGATCGCTAGTCGATGGTAATATGAATAACAAGATGACCAGCGATCAGCTGAACATTGGGTCGACTGTCGGTCGATCCCAAGTGGAAAACTCGACTCGACTAACGATCGACCATGAAAATTTTATGAACATTTTTCGATCATGTATTATGAAGAGCTTCATCGATCCGCGGCTGACTACGTATGGAGTCGATTGTTAGTCGATCCATATACCCAATCGACGACTGATCGAATGATGAAATTTCGGGACTGCGAGTCGATTGTAGGTGATGAAATGGCCTATCGACCAGCAATCGACTATGTGTTGAGTCAATCGCTGGTTGATGATATCGATGAAAGCATCGAATCGACTCTTGACTGACCACTGAAATTTCTTAAGTGCAGATCGATTGTGGGTCATGAATTGCTTCATCGAACCACGATCAATTGAGTATAGAGTTTATTGTTTGTCGATTCCGATTCATCGAATATTATTATTCATCGTGATGAGTTACTTTACGGGTTCCCTGAAAAGTTCCTCTGGAAGTTCCTCTAGAAGTTACCCTGAAAGTTCCTCTGGAAGTTCCCCTAAGAGTATTTGAACGCTCATGAAGTCAGTTTGACGTTTATCAATATCAATTTAACACTCATAATCATTCAGAATGTGTTTGATTCATGGTCAACTTCAGCTTAGATCAAACCGTATACCAACGTCTCGGCCCAACATATGGATTATAAGCAATAGAGTGGACTCTCGAATCTACACTAATAGAGTTTCGAGTTGAGTGCCAGTCAATTTGCGTTGATGCGAATCTTCAAACGACTCAAGGTGGCGATTGACCTGGAAAACCTGGAAAAGTCAGGGAATTTTAGTCAGGGAAATTTGTAGTTCATTTTTGCTTATCCCGATGTCCGTTAAAATTATAGATATTCAATCGGAAAAAATTAAACTTTCCGATTAGTCGACATTCTGCAAAAAGTTTAACAGAAAATCACAGTTCTAAAAATTTAAAGCAGCTTAAGTCCTAATTGTCAAGTTCTAGTAAAAAAAAAATGACTCTCAGGAATAACTAACAATTTTAACGTCGGGGAGGATGGGGTAAAATGAACACTTAGATTGAATGGTTTGAGATGGAAATTTTCTGATGACTCCATTGATAAGCTGAAGAAATTTAGACGGAAACATGTGGCAAGTTTTTCTCTCAATATTTTTGGAAGAATTTCCTTTTTTGGCCAAGTATTGAAAGGGTTTCCGTTTTGGTGTACGGTTTGATCTAGGCTGAAGCTGACTATGAATCAAACACATTCCGAATGATTATGAATGTTAAACTGACATTTATAAACGTCAAACTGATTTTATGAACGTTTAAAACTCTTAAGGGAACTTCCAGGGGAACTTCTGGAGAAACTTTTAGGGGAACTTCCAGAGGAACTTTTCAAGGAACCCGTCAAGTAACTCATCACGATGAATAATGATATCCGATGAATCGGAATCGACAAACAATAAACTCTATACTGAATTGATCTCGGGTCAATGAAGCAATTAATTGACCCACAATCGATTTGCACTTAAGAAATTTCAGTGGTCAATCAAGACTCGATTCGATGCTTTCATCGATATCATCAACCAGCGTTCGACTCAACACATAGTCGATAGGCCACTTCATCGTCTACAATCAGCACGCAGTCCAGAAATTTTATCATTTGATCAGTCGTTGATTGGGTATATGGATCGACTAACAATCGACTCTATATATAGTCAGACGCGGATCGATGAAGCTTTTTATCATCCATGATCGGAAAGTGCTCAAAAAATGTTCATGGTCGATCGTTAGTCGAGGTTTCCACTTGGGATCGACCGACAGTCAACCTAATGTTCAGCTGATCGCTGGTCATCTCGTTATTTATATGACCATCGACTCAGGTTCGACAGGTGATCAGGCGAGCGCACAAGTCAACCCCCAGTCGAATTGCGATCGCATAGTAATCGATGGATCCGCCAGGGAAAGCAAAGAGCACGAAGTGACGCAAGACATCATCCAAAGACAATCGATGGTCCAGCCCACAGATAAGAGACTGCTGAATCGTTGGGCAACATCGCAGATTCGCCGAAAAAGTAGACGACAGCTTTTCGAACCAAATCACGATGTGAATACATCAGACGACAGTGAAAATGCTTCAACTGGATTGTCCTCTCCGTCTTCGAGAGAACATCAAGGGGTACCGAAAAGGACGGAGCCCCCACAAAATCGCAGAATCATTCAGACTACCGTGAGCTCGAATGTTCAGTTGATAGGAGATGATTTTTTCCACCAACTGGCCATTCGAAATCTGCATCAACCCATCGGGGGGGGAGGCTTTTAAGAATGGACCATTGCATGCAGGGCTTTGTGTCAGTGGACAGTCCATTGCCAGTTGCAAAAAAACACTGGAAGATGTAGACATCATGTCGAATGAGCTGGTCATTATCCTTGGTGCAGAGGACATTACCAGGGAAAAAGTGCCAGCGAAATAATTGATTACGAAGACCTATTGGGAATCCTGAGCACCAAATTTGCCTATTCATGTTCGGCAATTACTTCCTGCAGAATTTCCTTCTTAAGGAATATTTCGTGGATAACGCAACCGAGCCAATTTATAGCTCTGATCTCTCAAAATCATTAGATAATTAATCAAGCTTCGAGTCATGGTTATACATTGGCTGAATTTCTTAGCCATATTTCAACAGTCCATGGACAGTCCGCAATGGACGATTGGTGTACTTCCTCGAGAATGACTCCAGCTTGAGTCACATCACCAACATGGCGACAAAGCAAGGAGCACGAAGTGACGCAAGACGTCATCGAAAAGACAATCGAATGGTCCAGCCCACAGATGAGAAACTGCTGAATTGTTGGGCGACATCGCAGATTTTCCGACAAAGCAGATGACAGCTTTTCGAACAAAATCGCGATGTAAATACATCAGACGATAGTTGAAATCCCTCAACTGGATTGTCCTACCCGTCTTCGGGAGAACATCAAGAGGCACCGAAGAGAACGGAGCCTCCACAAAATCATAGAATCATTCAGACTCCCCTGAGCTCGAATGGTCAGTTGATAGAAGATGATTTTTTCCTTCAACTGGCTATTCGAAATCTGCATCAACCCAATTGGAGGGATTTTAAGAATGGACCATTGCATGCAGGCCTTTGTGTCACAGGAAAGTCAATTGCCAGTTGCAAAAAAGCACTGAAATATGTGGACGTCATGTTGAATAAGCTGGCCATTATCCCTGGTGCAGAGGACATCTACCAGGGGGAAAGTGCCAGCGAGATAATTGAGAATTACGAAGATCTATTGGGAATCCTGAGTTGAAAATTTGCCTATTCATGTGCGGCAATTACTTCCTGCAGAATTACCCCTCACGGGAAATTTCGTGGATGACGTGACCGAGCCAATTTATAGCTCTAAGCTCTCAAAATTATGAGATAATCAATCAAGCTCTGAGTCATGGTTATTTATTGGCTAAATTTTTCAGGCATATTTCAACAGTTCATGGACAGCCTGTAATGGACAATTGATGTACTTCCTCGAGAATGACTTCAACTTGAGTCACATCACCGACATGGTGACAAAGCAAAGAGCACGGAATGACGCATGACGTCATCGGAAAAACAATCGAATGGTCTAGCCCACAGATAAGTGAATGCTGAATTGTTGGGCAACATCGCAGATTTGCCGACAAAGCAGATGACAGCTTTTCAAACAAAATCGCGATGTAAATACATCAGACGATAGTTGAAATCCTTCAACTGGATTGTTCTACCCGTCTTCGGGAGAACATCAAGCGACTGCTGAATTGTTGGGCAACATCGCAGATTCGCCGAAGAAGCAGATGACAGCTTTCCAAACAAAATCATGATGTAAATACCTCAGACGATAGTCAAAATCCTTCAACTGGATTGTCTAACCCGTCTTCGAAAGAACATCAAGGGGCACGGAAGAGGACGGATTAACCATCAACATTTTTTGAGCACTTTTCGATCATGGATGATCAATGGCTTCATCGATTCACGTCTGACTATGTATACAATCGATTATTAGTCGATCTATTTACCCAAGGGCCTTCAATCGACGACTGATCAAATAATAAAATTTCTGAAGTGCGAGTCGATTATAGGTAATAAAGTGGCCTATCGACCAGCAATCGACTATGTGTCGAGTCAATCGCTGATTGATGATACCGATGAAAGCATCGAATCGACTCTTGACTGACCACTGAAATTTCTTAAGGGATTTCGGTCGAATTGGGATGGAGTCAGTTGTCAACCATAATATATTTTTTATTCACGCACAATTTACTACTTAAAAGCTATGATAAATTTTTATTCATTAAATGAGAAACTATTATGTGAGCTTTTTGGGGCTTGTGAATAAAAAATTAATAATTAATTCCGGAAAAAACAGTAGAGACTTAACTTGACTAATTCCCTATACTAGGGAGTTATCTAACCTCACTGACGTATGGGTTATTACATTGTATCCACGAGTTTTCTTTTCCTCGCTTTAACCTCTTTTTCAATTATTAATTAAAACTTCATTCAATTTCAATTTAAAAAAAAAGAATTTAACTTTACTTATGTGGATAATATGCATATAATGTTCTCTGATTCTGTCAAATATTGCACTGGACCGAATTCAAAAGAAACGCGCGCGGATGTGCCGCCATTTTCTTACTACTAGTCACTTCTGCTAGAGAGAGAGATCCAATATGTCACAGTAGAAGCAGCCACGGACTTACATTAAATATTATAATTAAAAATAACCCTGCGGTAAATCACCTAAAATAAGTGGGAAATATGTTCCTTAGATATCAAGGTTTATAGTGGTGAGTTTTTTTATGGCCCTTAAACGATTAATTTCGCGGAAAAATTGAGATTTTCGATAGCGGGAGTGACATCTGAGCCTCATGCGCCATGAGAGTAATGCAAAATGAATTAATTTTATAAATTAATTACGCCGAAACTGCACGGGCATTAAATCTAGGATTTTACAGACAGGTAGAGCAAAGCCAGCTCTTTCAATGGGATATAAAAAAACATGGGGTTACACGTGAAGCAGAATTCGACCGTACTACCTTAAGTGCAGATAGATTATGGGTCATGAATTGTTCCATCAACCTGCGATCAATTGAGTATAGAGTTCGCTTATCGATTCCTATGGGTAAAGGCCTTGATTCAATTATTGATAGACCATTGATATTTCTCGAATGCGTATTGATTCAGGGTGAAAACTTGATTCGTCGACCTGCAACCAACTAAATATAGTGTCGATTGTTAATCAATCTATTCAGGTAAATGCTATCACTCGACTCTTGATCGAATAATCAAATTTCCGGAGTGGGTGTTGTTATAATTAATGAAGTGGCCTATCAACTAATAATATACGTTGAACTGATTATATAAAGTTGAAGAATTCATGTTTCCCTATAATCTAAACAATGGGTCAACATTTGGGTATTATCATTCATCGTGATGAATTACTCTACGAATTCCCTGGAAAGCTCCTCTGGAAGGTCGCCCAAAAGTTTCTCTGGAAGTTCCCCTAAAAGTTTATCTGGAAGTTCCCTCGAGTTTTGAACGCTAATAAAGTCAGTTTGACGTTTATAAATGTGAGTTTAACATTTAAAATCATTCAGAAATGTGTTCCATTCAGAGACAACTCCAGCCTAGATCAAACTGTACATCAAAAAGTAAGGCCTCTCAAAACTTCGCCAAAAAAGGAAATGTTCCCAAAAATTGACAAAAAAAAGAATTCGCCACATATCCCCGCCTAAATTTCTCCAGCTTCTTAATGGAATCATCACAAAACCGCCATCTCGAACCGTTCAATTGCAGTGTCCATTTTACCCCATTTTCCCCTAGATTGAAATTCTTATTTATTTCTGACAATAATTTTTCAATTAGAATTTTTAGAACTGATTTTTTATTAATCTTTTTGCCGATTATCGATTAATCGAAAAGTTTCATTTTTTTCGATTGAATATCTATAATTTCAAAAGAGATGAAGATAAGCAAAAATAAACTACAAATTTCCCTGACTAAGATCAAAACTCCCTGAGTTCCGTGAATATTCCAGAAATTTCGAATTCCCTGACTTTTCCAGGTCAATCGCCACCTTCAGTCGTTTGAAAATTCTCATCAACGGAAATTGACCGGCAGTCAACTCGATACTCAATTGATGTAGATTCGATAGCCCACTCTATTGCCTATAATGTATATATAGGGCCGAGACGTTGGTGCATGGTTTGATCTAGGCTGAAGTTGTCACTGAATCAAACACATTCTGAATGATTATGAATGTTAAACTGACATTCATAAACGTCAAACTGACTTTATGAGAGTTCAAAACTCTTAGGGAGACTACCAGAGGAACTGTTACGGAAACTTCTAGAGAAACCTTTAGGGGAACTTCGAGACGAACTTTTCAGGGAACCCGCAGAGTAACTCACCACGATGAATAATAATATCCGATGAATAGGAAACGACAAACAATGAACTCTATACTCAATTGATCGCAGGTCGGTGGAACAATTCATGAGCCACAATCGATTTGCTGTCAAAAAATTTCAGTGGTCAGTCAAGAGTCAATTCAATGCTTTCATTGATATAATCAACCAGCAATCGACTTAAGACATAGTCGATCGCTAGTCGACAGGCCACTTCATCACCTGCAATCGACACGCACTCCAGAAATTTTATTATCTGATCAGCGGTCGATCGAAGGCCTCTGGGTATATAGATCGACTAACAATCGACTCTATACAGTCAGGCGCGGATCGATGAAGGCATTTATCATCCATCATCGAAAAGTGATCAAAAAATGTTCATGGTCGATCATTAGTCGAGTCGAGGTTTTCACTTCGGATCGACCGACAGTCGACTCAATGTTCGGCTGATCGCTGGTCATATCGTTATTCATATGACCATCGACTGATGCTCGACTAGTGATCAGGTGAACGCACAAGTCGACCCTGCCGATCGAATGACGATCAAATAGTAATCGATGTTTTCGCCAGGGTCAGGTATAATTATCAAAAACCCAAACAAAAATTTTTTTTGGAAAATTGAAAAAAATTACTTTTAACCCATGATTTTCATGGGAAATTTCTTTAGCTCTCCAGTGGAATCCTCAGAAAAAACCTATCGTCAATATTTCAATCGATTCTTGAGTAATTGTCATATAATATACCAAAAGCAACACGTGTCTGGTTTATCCCTTGTATCCATTTTACCCCATCTTCCTCTATATTAATTATCAATAAAATAAATTTCTTGGTGAATATGCGTAATAGAGCCCAGAGAATAAAAATCAAATTAATTCAAAATTGAATTCGTCTCAGGGAGAGGGGTGCAGAAAATAAGATAAAATATTAAAATCAAAAATTCGAAGGTATATTGCAGAACTCGTAGTAGCTCAATTGGTAGAACATCAGACTGATATTTTAAGGGGTTACACCACTAGAATTTTCAAAAAATCTATTTTTTTTTTTGCTTTAGAAATTACTTTGGGCTTTCCAGAATAGGAGCAAGAAAAGTTATCACCTGAAACCAATTTTTTCTCATGAAATTTTGAATTTTCCCCGAGGCATTTCTTCCTGAATTTCCCACATCATCTTGAAAACAATATTTCGAACAGGAATGCGTAGTGTATTTTCAAAAAATTGATTTGCACATCTTTCATTTATAAAAAATTGCCAGTTTTCGGTCGAAATTTGATTTTCTTCATTGAAATGGTCACCAATCACATAAAAAACCAAATTTTTGAAATCTTCTACGTATCTCTGTAGCTATGTGTATCTAGACTGAGCCAATTTTCCTTTTTTCCAATTGAAATTTGCACCATTTGCACTGCATGCTACAGAGTGTTTCAAATTCGATAAGCCTCGCAAGAATAGCTCTTGCGTTGTCATTTTTTAATATTTTTCAATGAATTTTTTTTTCTGAAGATTCAAATATATGCTCAATCACTCCCTCACATATCATTATTCCATTGCTTTTGTTTCTATACACAGAGAAGAATGTTTTCTTAATCTAAGAATGTGCAGTCACTTAAATTAAGAAAGAAAAAGACACTTGATTTAAGTGAGAAAGGTCACTTAATTTAAGTGACTTTTACTTTCTTAAATTACGAAAGAAATAGTTACTAGATTTAAGTGAGAAAAGTCACTTGATTTAAGTGAGAAAAGTCACTTAATTTAAGTGAGTTTTGCTTTCTTAAATTGAGAAAGAAAAAGTCACTTGATTCAAGTGAGAAAAGTCACTTGATTTAAGAATGGCAGGTCACTTGAATTAAGTGATTGCACATTCTTAAATTAAGAAAACATTTTTCTCTGTGTAGAAAAAAAAATATCCATGAAACGCCTTTCCTTGCGGCTTCTACAGTGGTATTACCCCTTAAAGCATGTGAGTTCAAATCTTGCTTGCGCACTCCTTATCTTTTCCAAACCTCGATTCTGAGATTATCATATTTCATAGAATGGATGCTGTTCTGCATATTTACCAATTTCATATTTTAGGTTGCAGGAAACGATATCAAGTATCTTCCGAAAAATCTAAATTTTCACGCACTGCAAAAACATTAGAAGAACCATCACCATCGACATCAACAAATAAAAACAATTTTGACTTCATGGAAAATTGCTTCCTCTGCGGTAACTCCTGGTACAGTCAAGAAAATCGCTCAAAAGTAACTCGAAATTCTGAAACAGAGCGAATATTAACTACCGCAAATCTTCGTAAAGATAAAATTGGACATCAAATTATCAACAGACTTCATGGCATCAAGTCACTTGTCACAGTGAAGGCTCGTTATCACGACAGATGTTGGGATAAATTTTTTATTCAACCAGATATAGACCCCGAAATTAACGAAGATACTCAAGAAGTTCAAAAAATAGTTGATGCCGTTTGCAAGTTTATTGAAGAAAGCAAAGATACAAAATTTCAACTATCAATTTTGCAAAAAATTATGGGAAAAAATGGACTTTCTGATAAACAATTGTTCCATGAATTGAAGACGTTATGGTAACGATATTTTCATCTCTCAAGGAACCAAAAATCCAGAAGGAGAGACAATAATATATTACAAGGACGAATTAGTTATGTCACGTGCAAATTCCTTCCAAGACCCAGAAAATTTTGATGATGCACAGAAGAAAAAAATTTTCCATGTTGCTGCACAAATTTTGAGACAAGAAATATTAGAAAAAAATTACGAAAATCCTTCCAACCGCAAATCAAGTAACTTAATGGATAGTGTGAAAGGAGATGTACCTGATTTACTGAGTAAATTCCTCAATAACCTGACTGTATCGAATGAACAGGATGCTTCATCGAATTCTGTTAAGCTCGACAATCTTGCTCACACGATAATTTCTGGTATTCAACCGAAATCATTCAATTCTCATCTACATCATGCAGTTGGTGCATTTTTATACAAGAAAACTGGTGAAAAATCGACTATTGATGTTTTATCAAGTGTTGGAGTATCACCATCATTTCAACAGTTGAAATCATTTGGTGAAACTACGGATCCTGGTGAAATGCCGATTGAAGAAGATGTTCTTCTGCAATATGTGTTTGGAGATACTGGTGACGAGGAAAAAAATTTGGATGATAAGATAACTGCTGATTCTCCTGAGAATGAATAAACTCTTGAAGAGCCATTGAAGAAGTGTGAAACATCAGAAGAGTCTGAGTGATGGAAATATTCGAAATCTTGATGAAGCAGTTCTGCTTCTGGAGAGGATGGAGGTCTCGATTCCTCAGGATTTTTTTTATTATTCATGTTTGTAATGAACGAAAAGGAATAAATATTCTTGATAAAATTGATCGGAAAAAGTCAGTGATGAAGTAGTAAAACGGGATAAGTCAATTTTTTATACATAGGGGAGGTCAGGGCAAAATATACCTGTGTTTCAAAATGATTTGGGATTTTTTTCAAGAGTGAAGGGCCCTGCAAAAAAATTTCAAAAAATGCACTAACAATGTTCACATATTGGATCATCTGCTCAAATTTTCTAAGATTTTTCCACCGAGTCCTTTATTCCAACAAAAAAATCATAAATTATGTTACCTTGTAGGTCCATCTTGCCCCAGCCTCCCTATATTTATTTGTATATATATGTATGTATATATATGTCGTCGCCTTGGAGTTAAAAGGGCGTAAGTGGTATGTATAAGCATAGCGCTTACACCCCTTTGATTCTAAAGCAACGATATATATATTTTGGAAACTAAGTGAGATAAAGCTTTTTTGCACTAATTCTTTTTTGTAGTTCTCGAAATACTCTACTAAAACATCTCAGGAGAAAAAGGACGTGTCTCCATTCGTTTTTCTTTTAGTTATTCCATTGAGAATGATTACAAAGATAAACCGATTCATCCCGTTTTACCGCTTTGCTACTGAATTTACTTATATAGATGGTAATTGATACATAAAATAGCGTTTTTTTTATTTAGCTTAATAGAGTGAGAAAAATTCAGTAGCGAAAAAATAAAACAGAATAAGTTTTCTGCATTTTTTTTTGCAAATATCTCGGAAATCAAACGAGATAGGGCGATTTTGTCTTCACCCTTCTTTCATAGTTTTTAAAATTCCTTTAAAAAAGAAATTCAAGGCAGAATTGCACCATCTCGTTTAGTTTCCAGGATATTTGAGAAAAACTATTTAAAAGTTCTTGATTTCTGGAGCTGAAGAAGATACGCCTTCTTCATTTTGAATCTTTTTCATAGCAAAAATTGATATTTTTCGATATTTCTTTTTCTAATTCTATCTACAAAAAGATAAACCGTGTTTTCAAAGATACAGATTTATTCTTAATTTATTCATTAAAGAGTTAGTAAAGGAATTATTTCTTAAACTTTTTTGGTTTCTTTTTTTTTTTTTCATTCTATCGGAATCATAATTCTGTGGGTCTCCAGCTGATGCGCATGTTCCCGCCTAACTCTGCGCATGCGCAGCTTTATACTAGCCTCAACCGACAGTTACAACTTGTTTTGTGTTCCATGCTCGACGAGAATCGTAAACAAAAACTTTGAACTGCTAAAATGGAAACAAAAGTGTGTACAATTTGCACATTGCCACTGGAAAATGAGGATAATTTGATCGTGACAGTGAAACAAGATGGTCTAGAAACACTCAGCAAAATGAGTATTGCCAAAAATGACGACAAACATTTGGCATGGAAAGGCAAACAGTCGTTTCAATTTCACGAAGGTTTGTATACACACAATTCAGTAGTGAAGAGGTGAAGCAAGACAAGTCAATTTTTTTCGCTGATATTTTTTCTCGATAATCTTGGAAATCAGTGGAAATACGTCTTTCTTACCCTAATGCACTTTTGTAGAGAATTAGAAGAGTTTCAAAACGGATTAAGGCAAAGAAGAGCGTATCTCCATTAGTTTCCGAGATATACGAGAAAAATCGACTTATCTTGCTGCAACTCTTTGTGACTTAAGGAGGAACATCAGCTTTTGACCTAAAACAAAAAACGCTTAGGTTTTTATGAAACTTCGAGGACAAGTTCATTAAGTAATCCAGAATATACCATAATTTTTTCGGATTTTTCCACCACCGAATAATAAACGAAAATAATTATCAAAGTTGGAACTTCTGTATAGGACGATATGGACAGCGAGGTACTTTAGCAAAATTCCCCCTTTATCAACGTGGTGGTAAAGGGGGAATTTTGCTAAATTACCTCGCAGTCCATATCGTCCTATACAGAAGTTCCAACTTTGACAATTATTTTCGTTTATTATTCGGTGGTGGAAAAATCCGAAAAAATTATGGTATATTCTGGATTACTTAATGAACTTGTCTTCGAAGTTTCATAAAAACCTAAGCGTTTTTTGTTTTAGGTCAAAAGCTGATGTTCCTCTTTAAATAAAAATGAAAAATCCACCAAAAATTTCAGCTCAATGACAGAAGACATTTTTTTTGCAATTTAAGGTAGTATCTCAAAGTACGGTCGATAAAACAGAAAAAATGAGGATTTGAACGTCAATTTCCAATTAATTGCTGATAATTTGGGAAAATGTGCTTCAATTTAGGGGAGACAGGGGCAAAATGGAAATAGTGTTCAGAATGATTTGGCATTTTTATTAGGGTGAAGACCTCCTCAAAAAAATTCGAAAAAATTCCTCAACAATGTACACATATTGGAGCATCTTCTCAATTTTTTTCATATTTTTCCATGAAATTCTTCACTCCAAAAAAAATCTTGAATCGTGCTGCCCGAGAGGTCCATTTTGCCCCACTCTCCCTTACCCTAAACAGTAATTAAACTATTCGAAAGTCATTTCTTCAGCTCGTAAATATAATTTTTTTTCTCAAATTTTTTGTACGTTAATCTATCACATGCATGAGATAGAGAGAGGCAGATAGTTACGACTACCTTCTAATTGAAATTTCTCAATAATTATACGGTGAATTGAATATTTTTTTCTTCTTTTATTTAGTTAAAATGCTATTCTCTTCGCCAATTGCTTTTAAATAATGGGTCACCCTGTGGTTTTTTAGTAATTTCGTTATTTCCGTCCGATTTAGGGCGTTTCATCCCCATCACCGCTATTTTTAGTAATTTTGATAATTCATCTCATAAACTGCACAGTCAAAAATTATGAAAAAATTCCGAAAAATGTTAAAAAATATCATCTTTGATACGGCTTAAAAAAAATAAGGAATCAACTGTACTCGAATCCACTGGGATACTACCTTAATAACAATTATTTTTCATGTCAAAATCTACATCAATTTATTAATAATAGTATATTAGACAACGAGTGCGGGAAGCGCCGTATTACCCACGAGCACTGTTTGAGCGCACGAGCGAAGCGAGTGCGCTTAAACGTGCGAGTGGGTACGGCGCCCCGCACGAGTGGTCTATACAATTTTATATTACTCACATGCGGTGTGAAATGGCGCTTGACTTTACTCTTTAGAGGTTGACAAGTGCTGTTTTGATCCATTGAAATGTCTTACTCATCGTGGTCGATGAATGAGATTTTTGGCGTGTATAAAGACTATTACCCATGCTGGAGTGTGTGGTGATGACATTACCCACGCCGCAGGCGTGGGTAATGACATTACCGCACGCTTCAGCGTGGGTAATGGGCTTTATCCACGCTAAAAGTCTCATTCGTCGAACACGGTGGGTAAAACGTTTCAGTGGATAAAACAGCGCTTGTCAACCTCTAAAGAGCGAGATAAAGCGCCATTTTACCCGCGTGAGTGATATAAATTTATTTGTTTAATGGCGACATTGCCTCGTGGATGGGAGGTGGAGAAAAGATGTGAGAATCAAAAATTCGATGGTAAATATAGTAACTCGCAATAGCTCAGCGGTAGAGCACCTGACATGTAATCAGAGGGTCGTGGGTTCAAATCCTGCTTGCGCATTACATATTTTTTCCGGAATTTGATTCTCTTAAAAAATTTATTATTAAAAAATTAATTTATTAATAAATTCATTTGTTTAATGGCCATATAATAGTAATATAATGTATTATATTATTAGGTAGTTAATCCTGCTTGCGCATTACATATTTTTTCCGGAATTTGATTCTCTTAAAAATTTATTAATAAAAATTAATTTATTCATAAATTTATTTGTTTAATGGCCATTAAACAAATAAATATTTGCCATTAAACAAATAAATTTATTAATAAATTAATTTTTTATTAATAAATTTTTAAGAGAATTAAATTCCGGAAAAAATATGTAATGCGCAAGCAGGATTTGAACCCACGACCCTCTGATTATATATTATTAATTAAACCAAACTTATATCCCAGCTTGCAGATCACGATATCTAAAGTCGAACGAAACCAACTTGTCACAAACTGAAAAATCATCGGAAGACTCTCCACTGGCTTCATCAACAAATCAAAACAACTTCAATTTTATTGAAAATTGTTTTTTCTGCGGTGAAAAATGGCACAATCTACGAAGCCAAATAGGTGAAATGTCCAAAAATTATAAAATCGAGCGAATATTAACAACAGCCAATCTTCGCAACGATGAAATTGGACGACAAATGATCCAGAGACTACATGGCATCGATTCACTTTCCGCAGTGAAAGCTCGTTATCACAAGCAATGCTACAAAGATTTTTTCATCATACCAGATCCAAACAAACCAATCAGAAAAAATCCTCAAGAAATCGAAAAAATAATTGATAAAGTTTACAAGTTTATAGAAGAAAGCATTGAGTCACAATTTCAATTATCAACATTGCAAAAAGTTATGGGCGAAAACAAGCTTACTAATGAAAGATTATTTCGTAAATTAGAAAAACGCTATGGAGACGATATTTTCATATCTTTACACAGGGGAAAGACAATAATATATTACAGACATGAAGTAAGACTTAGAATACGTGGAAATCCATTTGAAGATCCAGGACATTGGGAAGATCGGCAAAATAAGTATTTGCGAATGGCTGCAAAAATTTTGAGATCTGAAATAAGATCGCAAAATTATGAAAATGACTTTCACAGTAAATCAGGTGATTTTGTTGATAATGTGGAAGGAGATATACCTGATTTACTAAATTACTTTCTAAGTGACTTGATTTTAACAAAAGAGCAGAGAGATGATCATTCATCGAATTTTGTCAGACGCGATAATATTGCTCATGCTATAATCTCTAGTGTACGGCCTAGATCATTTCATTCTTATCTTCAGCAGGCAGTTGGTACATATATATACAAGACAACTGGCAAGAAATCGATCATTGATTTGTTGAGTAAATTGGGAATATCGATATCGTATCATTTTTCGCAACTGTCTAGAAGATCTGCGGACTCTCCAGAGATGCTCGCTGAAGAAGATGCTTTTCTGCAATATATGTTTGGGAGTAGTGATGACAATGTGGATGAAAATTTGGGCGGTAAGAGAACTTTTGATTGCCTTGAAAGTGGAGAGACTTTTGGGGGACCATCAAAAAAATGCAAAACTGTAGATGTGTTCGATGATAATACTTCAGATTCTGATGACGATGTGTTGTGAGGTATGAATATGGAAGTAGAAGCATCAAACTAGATTTGATGAAGGATCGAAAGACGAAAATTTCAATTTCTCAGGTTTTTTAATAAAGTATTTTTTGTGTTCTGTTTATTTTCCACTATTTTTGTATGTAATTCAGAAGAATGAATAAATATTTTTGATAGAAAACAGTGTAAGGGATTTTTTACTTCCGAATAGAAGCATTGTAATCGTGATTTTTTTCGAATTTGAGATTTCATCGGAATATGACTCCAAATGATCGGAAATGTCGAAAAATGATATTTTTTAATAAATGTCTGTATGTATGTCTCTATGCTTTCTTCTGTTCTTTGATTGCAAATATTTTGGGGATTAGAAACATTTTGTCCTTTTTTTCGTAGCTCTCGAAATCTTTTATGAAAAAAGGGTTCGAGTAAAATCTCTCTGTCTTTCTTAGTTTCTGAGGTATTCGCGAGAAAAAGGTATCTAGCAGGGAAAAAATGGGAAAAAATAAACATTTTCTTGTCATTTTTTTAAACAATATTACGGAAACTGAGGGAGATAGAGCGATTTACTGGAAAGGATTAGAGCGAAATCACTCTATCTCGTTTACTTTCCGTACTAATAAAAGACAATTTTTCATATCGACTCGTGCTTGGAGAATAAGCGAGATAGGGTAATTTTTTTTCTAATTTTACTATTTAATAGAATTTCAAGAGCTCTATAAGAAAAAATCGAGGCAAAATCGCTTCATCTCGCTTAATTTCCTAGATATTCGCAAAAAAGGAAAAAGAGAATCATCCTATTGAACCCCTTCACTTTTGATTCCATTAATTCATATGAATGATCAAAGGAAGGCTGCCGGAAAAATTTCAGAAAAAAATAAAAAATTTAGAAAAAAAATTTATCAAATTTTATTTATTTAACTTAATTTATTTGATTAAATTTTACAAAAAATCTCTAAATTCTGAGATTTGTAAATAAATTCTAAGATTTCTGAATAATTTCAATAAATTCAAGACAAAAGTGATTTCTTTTTTTATTTAAAAAAAAATAATAATTATCCATTTTTCATTTAAAAGAAAGTCGCATAAAAAATCCTACTAAATTTCAAATTTACCCCGTTTCCCGCGTAAATCTTCCACCATGAGATGACGTCACTCTGCCTTTCTCCTTCCCCTCTCTGCGCTGACATGTGTGTGTGTTCTTAAAAATCACTAGCCCAAGAGAAATCTTTCAATGCGCGTTCACGAAATTCACGTGCACATGTGGTGGGGGAAAGAGGCAAAAGAGAAAATTATGACAAAGACGCAGGACGACGCACGTACGTAAGTGTCTCCACAAAAATCTTCGTAATTTCCAGTGAGTCTGGCCATCCAAGTACTAAAAAAAAAATTAGTCATTATCAATTATTTCCACAGTTGATAAACTCAAATATTTACGTAATCCAATTATTCTGCTGAGTTGATACAGTCAATTAGTGGTTACAAAGAATGATTTAACGTATATTTCATTTGGAGCTAATGTGTTTGGGTACATGGAGCCCAGATAATTGTAAAAAATGCTGGTAAGTACACTTATAACAATAATAATTTATTTTTCATGATTTCTTTAATTATTTCATTCAATTTCTTCGAAATAATGAAGTAATAATTCTATTTATTCAGCTCTGATTGAATATTTCCTGATTGACTTGCGATTTTTTTTTTTTTTTTTTGGACAATCGACAACACATTTGTGAGGGAAAAAAAATCGAAAAAAAAATCATAGGTCAATGTTTAATTTATTAGAAAAAAAAGGTTTCTGGAGGAAAATTGAGGAGTTTTTTTAAATTTAATTTCATAAATATGTCAGGAATGAAGAAATTCGGAAAATCTACCTTCAACCTGTTTTTTGTGGGGAAATATGTTTTATTTTTTGTGAAAAAAATTAATTGATATTTTTAATTTTATTTTAGGAGGAGAGAAATAGAAAAAAATACGTTTATTTTCTTGTTATTTGATTTTTTTAAGGGTATCTCGGAAACTGAGCGAGATAGGGTGATTTTGTAAGAGACCTTTTTTGTAGAGAACTTTAAGACCTAGAAAAAAGAATTCGTATGAAATCGCTCTATCTCACTTAGTTTCCGAGATATTTAAGAAATAATGGATGTCAAAGTTCACGAGTGAAGAAAATGAATTTATTTCATTGTTACTTTTTGCAGAATATTTTGCTGACCAAGTGGGATAGCGTAATTTTGCTCAAATCCTTTTTTGTAGCTCTTGAAATTCTCTCCAGAGACGATCAGAGTAAAACGCACTATCTTTTCAATGTTCCGCGATACTTTATCAAAATATCTTAGTTCTCTTCTTCCCTACCAATTTCCTGAATATTTCCACAAAAATTCAGTTTACAACAATTTTCCAAGGACATTTTTTTTGGAGAGAATTAAAATCTCCATAGAAAAAAGTCGCTTCTCAAATCTGCAAACTCATTATTCCCAAATATATCATCCTGAATACTTCAAAAATATCATCAGAAACTCCAAAAAAATCCCCATTCACGCATTTAAATTCCCCTCAAAAAATTCAATTAATTCAGTAGTAAAGAAGTAAAACAAGATAAATCGACTTGTGTTTGAAGTCATTTCGAAGGAAATGTCTCGGAAACTAAGCGAGATAAGGTGATATTACTCATCTGTTTTCGTAAAAAGTCTCAAGAGTTACAAAAGAGTTTCAGTGCAAAACTGCTCTTTCTCCGTTGTTTTCTAAGGTATTTTCAAAAAACTTGATGAGAAAAAAATAGACTTATCTTGTTTTACCTCTTCACTACTGAATTGAATTTATCATCTTCTTTTGAAAGACAATTGAATTCTCTTTGAAAAAGTATTTGTCGAAATCTCCCAAAATCTACTATTCATAAAATATCATAAAAAAAAGGCTTCCCTTCAGAAAAACCAAAAAAGTTCATCCTCATCCCTTCAAATTCCTCCAAAAACTTCGATTAATTAAATTCACCTGATATAGGAAAATCAAATTCATCTATCTCTTTCTAAAAGGCAATTGAATTCTCCGCAAAAAAGTATACTCCCAAATCTTTATTCCCAAAGATAGCATCAAAAAAATCTTCGATTCGGAAGCAAAACCAACAAAATCCTTCCTCGCTCCTTTAAATTCCCCCAAAAAATTGCCTTAATTGAAATTATCAATTGAATCATTCGATTAATTAAATTTATCATTTTTACGTCGAAAAAAGGCTTTCATTCAGAAAAACTGAAGAACCTTCATTCTCACCCCTTCAAACCCCTCCAAGAAATTCACTCAATTAATCAAAATTTATCAATTAGAAAACCTTAATTAAGTCAATTAATTATTCAATACTTTAGTTCATAGAAATATTGGGAAAAGTCATTAACAATATCAAATTATCGTCAAATAGTTCACTGAAACACGTCGCGATTTAAAAATAATTTGATGTTGTTGATGATTTTTACTATATTTCTATGAACTCAAGTATTGAATGAAAATAAATGGAAATGAATATGATAATTAAATTTGAAATAGAATAGAATGGAGTTCATTCATTGATGTTACAATAACTGTTTTGTATTTTTTTCCTCTTTCCATTTTTTCAGTATACAATATTTTCCTTAATTTTCTGTAATTCAATTTTATTATTATTATTATTATTATTATTATTATTATTATTATTATTATTATTATTATTATTTGATATTATTATAGGGTGGCGATTGAAGTGGAAAACCTGGAAAAGTCAGGGAATTTAAAAATTCCTGGAATAGCCAGGGAAGTTTCGATCTTAGCCAGGAAAATTTTTAGTTTATTTTTTATTCTCTCCATATTTTTTGGAATTATAGATATCTAATTGAAAAAATTGAACTCTCCAATAAGTCAGAAATTTGCAAAAAGGTCAACAGAAAATCGCAGTTCTAAAAATCTAACGCAGCTCAGAGTATTATTGTTTAATTCTAATAAAGAAAATTATTTTTAGGAATTACTAAAAATTTCAACATATACAGAGATAATATATTTTTTTTTTGCAGCTTTTGAACTTTTATTTTCACTCAGAAAAAAATCAGGGAATTTTCAAATTAGTTTTCAGTCGCCACTCTGAATTATATCGTCGTCTTAGGGTTGAAAGGGCGTAAGTCCTGTGTATAAGCATAACACTTACGCCCATTCGTTTCTGAGGCGATGATATTGTACTCCTAATCTTTTTTAAATTTTCCATTTAATCTCTGTAATAATGAAATTTATTATTTTCTGTTGAAGGGCGACGATCCACCATACTTATCTGTGGGCACCGAGGTGAGTGCCAAGTACAAGGGTGCATTTTGTGAGGCAAAAATACGTAAAGTTGTGCGTTCTGTAAAATGTCGAGTTACATACAAGCAAGGATTGGGTACAGCAACAGTAACAGATGATCAGATAAAAGGTACACTGCGTGTTGGTGCATCAGTAGAGGCACGTCATGCTGACAAAAAGGACTTCATTGAGGCAACAATAACTAAGATCCAGGACTGCAGTCAGTACACAGTTGTGTTTGATGATGGTGACATAACGACACTGAGAAGAACTGCACTATGCTTGAAGAGTGGAAGACACTTTGCTGAATCGGAGACACTTGATCAATTACCATTGACGCATCCTGAGCACTTTGGAAATCCGGTTATCGGTGGAAGACGAGGCAGACGCTCGAGGCAAGCACAGTGAGTCTTTTCTCACAAATTTCATGAATTAACAGAAAATTAACTAATTTTTACTCTTTTTTTTCTCTCCTCGCCCCGAAAATTTTCCCGTTTTTTTTTATTTTTTTCTCTCCTGGTTTACCTGCCACAGGGATGACAGCAGCGAGGACGAGGAGAGCCCACCGAGGGGAAGTCCCTCTGGCTCTGGAGTCGGTGGCAAAGAGGGTGTTGAAACTGAGCCAGAAATTGGAAGAGTCGTTTGTGTCGAATTGGGAGACAAGAAGAAAAAGGACAATTGGTTTCCTGGACTCGTCGTTGCACCAACTGCACAGGACACTGTTAGGATCAGGGTCAGGGATGATTATCTCGTCAGGTCGTTCAAGGATGCTAGATAGTGAGTAGAGATTTTTTTCTTTAGGGAGGGGGAGGGGAGGATAAGTCATTTTTTTGAGGCTTTCTCGAAAAATAGGGGAGTTTTGGCGAACATTTTTGTAGAGAATTCCGAGAGCTGCAAAAGTGGTTTCTGTGCAAATTTTTCTATTCCGCTTAGTTTCCAAGATATTTTTCAAAAATTGATAGGAAAAATTGAATTTTTCTGTTTCAGTGTGAAATTTTAATTTTTTTGTCATAAGTTTTTGGGGAATATCTCGGGAAATAAGGGAGATGGTTTGATTCTAAGCAATTCTTATTTGTAGGAAATTTCAAAATTTAGAATGTTCTTTCAATACATTTTTCGAAAATTAAAAGGAAAAATTGAATTATTTACGTTCACTATGAAATTCGATTTCATTGTTATTAGTTTTTGGGGAACTTTTTTGAAACTAAGGGAAATAGAGCAATTTCATCCAAATCTTTTTTTATAGCTCTCGACATGCTTTATAAAATAATAGCAAGGCATAATCAATTTATTTCGCTCAGTTTCCCAGAAACTCGAAAAACTAGAATCAAATAATGGACTTATTATTTTTTCGCTCCATTCTGTCATCTGTTTTTGGGACATATCTCGGAAAATAAGCGAAATAAGGCAATTTAGCTCAGTCATTTCTTATTGATGAATTCCAAACGTCTCAAAAAAAAATTCATTCAAAAAGGGGGTATATTCTCAAGAAACTATTGACAAAAAAAATTAATTCATGCTGTTCCACCTCTTCTCTTCATTTTTCCATCAATTTTTCGGAGAACGAGCGAGATATTGCTATTGATAACTGCGTCCTAATCCTTTTTCGTAGCCTTAACTCGGTCTTCCAAAAAGAATCTCACCAAAAATCTCGTTATCTCGCTTAGTTTCCACGATATTGCCAAAAAATTTCAGAATTCCCCTGCCCATCATTCCAAATCTCTTCCAAAATAATTTTAAAAAAATTTTCTCCAATTTTTTTCCAGTTACACAGTCCCAAAGAAGGAGGCAACGGAATTCACCAAGGAGCTCGGTTCAAAAGTTGAGAATTCAACTCTAAAATTAGCCGTAGAAAAAGCCGTACTATTTCTCGAAAAAAATGAACTTCCCCCGCACTGGGATCGTGACTCTCTCTTTGGCAATTCTTTGTCAAGTGGCAATTCCGATTCAGACGCAGATCTGGACTCCGACAGTTCCGATGACGAGCCACGCGAAGAAAAAGACCATTTTGTAGCGCAATTATACAAATTCATGGACGACAGAGGTACTCCAATAAACAATTGTCCAATGATAGGCACCGAGGACATTGACCTGTACCGTCTCTTCAGGGCTGTCTACAAATTAGGCGGTTACAATCGCGTGACAAATCAAAATCAATGGAAATCAATAACCCGAAGACTGGGCCTCTCTCTCCACTCCAACCCAAGTACCCACAATCTCGTAAAACAGGCATACAAAAAATTCCTGCACTCCTTCGAAGACTTTTACAGAAAACTCGGCTGCACAATGGTGAATCATCCACGTGGAGCCACTCGGAAACAGCGTCCTGGCCGCAGTTTGATAAGAGACAAGGACCGAAATACTCCACTTCCAATTCTCCCAAAATCCGAGAAAGACAAAGACAAAGATCCCGAAGACGACAAAAAATCGATTCCCGAAGAAGAGAAAAAGCCGATAGTCTCGTCCTCATCGTCCTCGTCCTCTCCGGCAGACGAGGAGCCCCCAAAATCGCAAATCGTTAAGAAAAAAGAGCCTCCAGAGGAACAATCTTCTGTATCAGGACCCGAATCTGACGTCAACATCGAAGCCGAGAGTACCACAGAATCCTCGAGTTCCGAAAAATCGCAGAAGCCCTCACGTTTCACGCCAGTTCTTACCAGCCGCAAGCCGCCAAAACCCACGAAAGAGGAGCCAAAGAAGAAATCAGAGAAAAAGAAGCAGGAGAACTCTTCATCATCATCTTCGACATCCTCCCAGTCTAGTGCGTCAATAGCACCTGTTAAGAAGGAAAAGAGCAAAGAGGAGGAGCCAACTAAAACTCGGTCCAAATCAAAGGAGGATACGAAGACTAAAGAGCCTCGGGAAACTCGAGAGACTTCCCGGGAATCCGAAAAGACGCGCGCAAGTTCGAAACAAAGGCGAATGACGGAGGATGACCTGAAGAAGCAGCAGAGGGGAAGGAAGAAGCGGGAAGAGAGCGAGAAAAGCAGGGAAAAAGACGAGAGCAGCGGTGCAGAATCTGCGCCTTGTTACAAGGGCCCAATACAGCTTGGAGATCGTCTCAAAGTGTATTATGGACCAACGCACGAGTCCAAGGTCACATATGAGGCAAAGGTCATTGGAATACAGAGGGTCGAGGAGGGAGCAGAGCTGGATTACTTGGTCCATTATACGGGATGGAATACGCGGTATGACGAGTGGATAAAGGCGACGAGAATAGCACAGAATTTTACGCAGACGCAGGGAAGAGTGAAGAGAACAAAGGCAACGCCTCGGCCACAGACTCCAAGTACTACGGCTTCAGCTAAAGCTTCTAAGAACGCTAATCTTCAGATTGGCCGAAGAAGAGCGGCAAGTGTGGCTCCAAGCGGGGTCAAGGGTTCCTCCTCATGTTCGTCGACAAATGGCCTTGCCCCTGGAAATGGAAAGGACAAGGAGAAAGAACCGACGAGGTCAACGACTCCCCTTTCAATCGCAAGTTCAAGTTCCCGGACCAAGTCGCCAGCGACACCTGCAAGTCGACCGACACGAGCGACACGAAATCTCGAACATGGAATCGAACTCAGAACCCGAAGAACGAGGCGAATGTCGGGACATACGGACTTGTCTGTTGCGAGTGAAAGCGAGGACTCGGATGCCTACGAGACCGACAATACCGAGCCAGAAAGGGCTCGAACCCGCTCCCGAGGGACTGAGGAACGGAGGAGAAGAGAGGTACGGAGAAGAGTCGAGGATAGGATCAAACCGGATGAGAATTCGGAGGTTGACGATGAGAAGGACGGAAGCGAGGAGCTGCCGAGGAGAACACGTCGCCCGCGCAGGGCTGTTAAGAAGGTCGACAAGAAGGAGGAAGTAGAGAGCAGTTTATTTGCGGACGAGACTGATGAACCTGAGGAGAACGACGAGGATCTTGAAGATGAACCGGAGGAGAGTGAGGCGCCCGATGCATTTGATAAAGCTGTTAGTCATGAAGACGCGCCGAAAGGAAGGGACTTTGATCTTAATCAGATCAGGTCGGAGCTGAAAGGATTCGATAAAGCTGTCAAGATGGAGGTCATCCGGATGGACCCGGAGAACTCGGGCGATGAGGAGGTGAAGCCGAAGGTTAAAGTTGAGGAGGTTGAGGCGGAGATAAAGCAGGAGATTAAAGAGATCAAAAAAGAGGTGGAGGAGGAGGAGATCGAGGTCAAGCCGATTGTGCAATCCGAAGAGCTACCGAAGCCTGTGGCGTCACCATCCCCGACAACAGAGGATGTCTACGAGTTTAAGGAGCCGGAGCCGTTTGAGTTTGAGGTTCGAAACAAGAGGGACTCAGGGGGCGACAAGGACAAAGGGGGCATGAAGAAGCGCGTGTTTGACGAGGAGCCGAAGAGTCCTAAGAAGAAGCAGAAGACGGCGCCACCTGTTCCTGCTAAAGAGATCAAGCAGGAGCCGCCCCCTCTGGCTCCAGCAGTAACCCCTCCCGCTCCTGAGGAGCTAAAGAAGAAGATCAAACGATCGCCGGTAATAAAACGACCGGATGACGATCCCGTTGAGAGCGTCATCAAGTCATCGAAAGAGCCAGAAAAACCGGAAGTCAAGTTGGCGGCTCTTCCAGCGGTAACTTACGTTCCTGAAGAGCCGGTGGTCCAGAAAACTGTCGATTTATTGTTTACCGATCTGCCAGAGAGGACGGCTGAAGAAACGCCGGATGCTGACGATCTCGAGGACCGACTCGTCATTTCCGAGTCTGAGATAACGGAAGTCGACGAAAAACCGAGCATCAGCTTTGCGCCTTCTTATCCAGATCCCGAGATCGAGATCAAAGATGAAAAGATCGAGTTACCATCGACCAGTAAGGAGAAAGAGGAGAAAGTCGTTAATTCAGTTCCATCGACGATTATTTTGGCGCCGGTCTTACCGACTCCTGTAGTTTTGGCGGCGACCACCATCGAGCGTAAATTGATGGAAACTAAGGTGCCGACAGTAGTGCCTCCTGGACCAGTTGCGCCAGCGCCAATAAGCGCACGGCTACCGGCGACGTCGACGATCGAAGAGAAATTATCGGCAGCTGCAATGGCTTTCCGCCAGCAGAAGCCGAAGGATACGAGAAAAGATGAGGACAGCTCTGAGGCGAAACGTGGGAAAGAAACGATGAAGAAGAGCGAGATGAAGAGGATCAAGGAGCCGATCGATCAAGCGAAGCTGAGGATCGATGAGAAAAAGGAGGAGGAGTCTGCACGAGAAGCTGCTAAAGCCCTCAAAAAAGAGGAGGAGGACCAAAAACTCCGGAAAGATGCGGATTTGAAGAAAAGTGATGCGAAACTTCTTGATCGGCGGAGTAACGAGAAGCGGCAGATTGACCCATTGAAGGAAATATCAGAGGCCAACGATCTCGAAAAGCAGAAGAGGAAGAAGGTCCTTTCCCAGGAGTTCTTAGATTCCACAGATTCCAGCGACTCCGAGCAGAAACTTGTTATCGACAATCCTGAGGAAAAATGCGACAAAGTCATCAAGTTGGAGAAACTGCCTGAACCTTCAACTTCTGATGTTAAAGTAAAGGGGGAACCTGAGAGTTATCAGATCGAGAAGATTCTTGCGGTCAAGGAGGAGGAGGGGGAGAACATGAATTTGCTGTGCGAGGAGGAGATACCGGGGTCCCCGGCACCGGCAATGGAGATTGTGGAGCCTGAGGAGAGCGTTGATAGGGGGGCGGGGAAGGAGAAACTGGAGAAGAAGATCGTTATTTTGGAGATGCCATTTGCGAGCGCTCCGACTTCGGGGGCTCAGAGCACGAGTCAGGGAGGGCTGTCCTTGACGGTAGCGAGCTCTTGTGGAGTCCAGGGGGCCATTGGACATGGGATGCTGCCGGTCGTGCGGCAGCAGGTGGCGCAGGTGCAAGTGCAGGTAAAAAGCCATGGAATATTAGAATATTAAGGATTTTTTGCAAATTTATGGGGGTAAAGGGAGGTGTTGCAAGGACTTTATTCGAGAAAATTCGGAAAAAAAATTGAGATAACTTTAAAATCATTTAAAAATGATTTTGAAATAATTTTGAAAATCCTGAAAAATCTAAAATCATGAAATAATGATCTGATGTTTGAAAATATATGGGGGCAAAAACAGGTTCCCCAAGTTTAATTTGAGAAAAAAATTCACAAAAATTTCAAAAAAAATTAGAATTATTTTAAAATCATTAGAAAAATTATGAAAAATCTCAAGTATTGGAATAAAACTGATTGTTGGAATAAATGTGGGCAAAAGAAATTTTCCAAAGTTTAATTTGATAAAATTTCAACGAAAAACTGAAATAATTTTTAAAAAATCACAAAAATTTCAGACAAAAATTGTAAAAAAAAATTATAATCATTATAAAAATTCTAAAAAATTTGAAATATTGAAATAAAACTGATTTTTTTTAATAGGTGGCAGTGGGGGGGATTCCGGTGATCAATCAGAATAGACGGGAGAGTAATGAGGCGGCTCCGGTGATGGACAACACGCCGCCAACGACTCCAGATTCTACGATTTCGAACGTTTCGGGGTCTCCAAGGGAGGAGGAGAGGACAGGGGGGTCCCCCACATCGGATGAAAATTCGAAGAGAGAGGAGGGGGAGGGGGAGGAGGTGAAGAGCCATTTTGCGGAGGGGCTGGAAGAGACTCTGGGGATTGGGGAGACATCGGGGGAGGGGAAAGCAGGGGTGAAAAGACCTGTGGAGGATCCGGGGACGCCGAAGAAGAGGAAGAGGAACAGGAAAAACTCGGAGTGCGGAAAGGAGAAAAAAGGGGGGACGAGGAGTGGAAGGACCACAAGACAGGGGGCTGGAGCCAGTGATAGCGATGATACCAGTGAAGGATCCAATGCTGGGGGAACAAGTGTTGGCCAGGGGGAGGGGGTTGTTAATGGGATTGGAGAAGTCCTGGGGAGAGATCAGAAACCGCTGAAGTACAATTTTTATATGGAACTTGGTGAGTTTTTTTGGTATTTCGGGATAAAGGCATTTCTTGGGTTTTTTTCGTTGAATTTGGAGGATGAGGAGGATTTTTTAAAATTACAAGTGATTACCCTCCCCCCCTTTTTTTCTGAGGGGGTAATTACTTGGGACACCTAGTGTACATTGAGATGAGAAATCTTATGGAAATTTCAGAATTCTATGAAAGTTTCTTGAAATTTTTGAATTTTTGAAATTTTATAAAATCTGGAAATAAGCTTTGAAATCACGAACGAACTAGAAAAATCCCATGGAAATTTCATGAAACCTTCGAAATTTGTGGAGTCTTTGAAATTTCATATAAAATAAATAGTGACAATGTATGAAAAATCGATATGAGAATTTGAGAAAAAGTTATGGAAAATTTTGAGATATTTACATGGCGATATGGAAGAATAATCCTCGGAGGTATTAGAGGATATAAAGAGAATTTTGAAGAACATTATTTTAATCAAATTTTTATTATCTGATTTTTTTATAAATCTTGGTTATTGCCATGAAATCTCAAAATCTCTTGGTGTTACCTGAAATCTCTTGAATTCTTATAGGAATCTATGAAATCATCAGGAAACAGTCCGATTGTCCCAGATTTCGTGAAATTCTATGAAACTTCATGAAGTCTGCGGAGAATTCGAGAATATTTGAATTTTTGCAATTTGAAGTTTAGTGTGCACAGATTTTAAGAGTCATTACTCCCTCGCCTTCTTCAAAGCTAGGGAGGGTGGGGTAAAATGGATACAAGGGATGAAAATAGACACGGGTTGATTTTTGTACTTTATCTTATGAAAACTACTCGAAATGAATGGGAATATTGGAAATAGGTTCTTTTATGATTTCGTTGTAGTGATGAGGGAATTTTCCATGATAATCATCTGTCGAAAGTTATTTTTTGGAATTTTTCAAAAATCCCATTTTTCGCGCACCATTTGAAGTTAAAACTCTTCTGTTTTTGAAAAATTTCAGGTTTTTGAGAATATTTCTGATTCTATTAATCGCAGTGACCTGGGATTGATGTTAAATGAAAGCTGAGCTCATTTCCCATCAATTTACAGGGTTCTATAAAGGAATATATCAATTTCTTCAAGTACTTATAGGGCAAAAATTGAGTTTCAGAAAATGACCTATAAATATTCGAAAAATTGCTCAAAAAAAAATTTGAACCATATAAATCGATGAGAAATGAGCTCACCTCTCATTTGAGATCAACCCCAAGTCGCTAGAACCAACAAAACCGGAAATATCGCTGAAAAAGTGAATTTTTTCGATTTTGAAAAGGAAAACTCCTTCAAAACTTGGCCAAAAAAGTAAATTTTTTCAAAAATTGAAAAAAAATCGTGACACTTGTTTTCCACCTAAAATTTCCTCACCTTCTCAATGGAATCATTAGAAAATTTCGATCTCAAACCGTTCAATTGAAGTGTCCATGTACCCCACCTTCTACTATCAGCAAAATCTTTCGATCTTTTATAGACTTCAAAACATTCAATGGAAACCAATCACAAAAATTAATTTTTCTGAATATTTTACTTTACAGATCCAAAACTCGATGGATGTCAGAGGATAGCAGTTCTCCAACAGCAATTATCCGAACTGAAAAAGACTTATAATCTCGTAAAAACAGAATTAGCTGCAATTGAAAGGAGAAGAAAAAAATTGCGGCGAAGAGAACGTGAAGGTAACAAAAAAGAGAGAAAAAAAAAGATAAAATGAATTTTTTATTTTAAAAATTAATTTTAAAAAAATTAATTTTCAGCTAAAAAATTATCAATAGCAGCAATGAAAGCAGCAAAAGCCGAGATGCAACAAGCCTGTGCTTAATGAATATAATTTTGAATAATAATCATTAAACCAGACCAAATTTTTTTCAAAAAATTGAAGGAAAACGAAGAAAAATAATGTAAATAATGAAATTCAAAATTTTGAATGGAAAAATTTTAAGCGCACTCTTAAATGAATATGAATGTCGGTGATTCTTATATCAATAATTTTTCTTATTTTTTATCAACAATCATTGGGAAAGTGTAGATATAGAATTAAGAATTAGCTAATTGTCAAAAATAAGAAGAAAAAAAGGTTAAAGAAAATATTCTCGTTTAAAAAAAATATTAAACAGTGAAATAAAACCATTAATCATTAATTTTTCATTTGATTGATGAGAAAGTACAATATTTGCAATCTTTGCATGAAAAATTGAATGAATAATTCGATTTTTTTTCCAAAATTAAAATTAAATTCATTCAATTTTTAATTGTAAAAATTTTCATTATTAAATTTTAGACACTGTAAATAATTTTCAAAAAATCGTGTCTAAATTAAGAAAATTATAATTATCATTATTTCTTTTTTATTATCAAATATTCATAATTTTTTTTTCTTTCCTAATCCGAATATTTCAATTTGCAGAGATTGCAAACAGTTTAATATTAAATTGAACGAGATAAAATAAATTAGTTAATAATTTAATAAAAATAAATGGAAAAAAAACCAATTTTTATTCTCTTACGATAATTAGAATAATCGTGTGAATAATTCATTATTAAGAGTTTATTATTTACAATTAAATAATAATGAATGAAAATATGATTAAAACAATTGTGGAATATTAAATGTTTAAATTACACATTAGGTGTTAAAAATGTTTTACCAGGAATGAAATGAGAGGAAAAAAAAAATGTTGAAAAAGCAAAAAATAAAGAAAAAATGAATGAAAAATTTGATTTGAATTTTTTTTAAACAGCAATGTAATTTTATTACATACTGCCAGAAATTTTTGAGTATTAAAAAAAAAAAAAATTCTTTCTTTTCTTCAAAATACGGAAATTTCTTATTACATAAAAATACATTATGATACAATAATTGTACAAATATAATTATTATCGTACATTTAATTATTACTTTTTTTTTTTTTTTTGTTACTGAGAAGAACAAAAAAATCTGAGTAGTAAGTATTGATTGTGTGGAAATTTTGGAGATGAATGTGATTTAAAAAAGAAAAATTTTCACCAATTCTCTTAAAAGAAAATAAATAAAGTTTATTGTTTTTTTTTTCTTATTTTTATTTTCATTCCAAAATTGTAGATGTTTGATTTGACTCGATTATCTAATGACAATATTCAATTTTTCATTACATTATTCAAAATTTGTTATATAAAATTCCTACTTGGAATCAGAAAAAAAAAAATAAAATAAAAAAGTCTTTATGGTTAATTGGTAAATAATATCCAGAAAAATTCGGAAAAATTTTAGGAAAAATATTTTAGAATCTAGGAGGGTAAAGGGAAATTCTCGTGCTCTGTTTTGGATCCTAAAAAGAAGTACAAAAATTCTGAAATCTTTCGTTTTCGAGATAATTAAAGAAAAAAAATTTTAATTAGTTTAAAAAAAAAATCACAAAAATTTCTCTATTTCTCTCAGATTTGTAGAAAATAGAGGATTTTGAGAGAATTTTATAGAAAATTTCTCTCGAATATTCCAAAATCTGCGGGAGACAAACAAAATTCGGTTGTAAAAAGTCAAAACTAAAGTCAATTTTATTTTAAAAAAAAAAAACAATTTTTTTGGTGAATCTTTTTTTCTTAAATATATCTCGGAAACTAAGCGCGATAGGGCGACTTTGCTCTCATTTTTTTTTTCAAATTTGAAATGATCAGTAATAACGAAAAAAATTAAAATCACTCTATCTCGTTCATTTTCCGAAATATTCTTAGAAAAATGTTTTTTTTTTGTTTTACTTCTTCACTGTTGAACTGAGTCTATTCTTACGTTATTACCGTTTTTTTCATCTGAATGTCTCGGGAAATAAGCGAGATACAGAAATTTTATTTATTTTGTCACTAATCATTCCAAAAAACGATAGCAAAAAAATTAACTGTATGAAACTTAGCGAAAAAAAAAAATCTCCAATTTTCCCCAAGTTCCAAAAATTGTTTTTTCTTCAGAAAAAAAGGGAAAAACTCAAAATTTCTTCTAATATTCCCACAAGACCCTGAAAAAAAAAATAATACCGGAAATAGCAGACATCTGATATTTTTTTTTGATTTTTTAAAACAATTAAATGATTAAAAAAAAAATATTCAAACAATTTGCACTTGTAGTTTTCCAAATCTTCTACAAATACATATTTTTCATTGGTTAAAAAACAATTTATTAAAAAAAAAGGCTGCAAAATTGTTCGATTTCTGCTATTTTCAGGCTCATGAAAATAGATTTTTATGGCAAGGCGAGAATATTAAAGAAAAAAAATTAAAAGAATTCTGGATATTATCTCCAACAAAATCAATAAATTCATCTTAAAAAAAAATAATAATCATTAATTATCTCCATGATCAACAGCTTAAATTAAACAGAAAAAAAAAAAGATTTCAAAATACACGCGATACTCGATTGAGCGATGATTATCGATGATTCCTTCATTATTTATTATCTTCTCCAGTTAAACAGATGTTGTGGACCCCAAGAATTGGTCAACACGGGGGTGAATTTGATGCTGGTGCTGTATCAACTGTTACAGTACTTCCAGTTGTCTGTTCTGTAACTTCCTTCATTTCTGCGTCCATTCCTAATCGTTTTCTCGCGAATAAAATTTTCTCCATCAATTCATGATGCGCCTCTAGTCGTTCAATGCAGTGTAAACATGCAGTTTTTGGTAGTGGATCGTTCATTTTTATCTGAAAAAAGAAGAAAAAGAATGATTATTTTGTCTTAAAATTTTTTGCGTCTTAAAATGATTTTTTCGTCCTGAAATGACTTTTTTTGTTAAAATGAGTTTTTTTGGTTCTAAAATGAGTTTCTTGTCTTAAAATTATTTCAGTTGTGTCTTATAATGGTTTTTTCTTGAAATGATTTTTATTGTGTTTTAAAATGCTTATTTCTTGTCTTAAAATGAGTTTTTTTGTCTTAAAATAAGTTTATATGGGAAATTCTTGATTCTTTTGTCCTAAAATAACTTTTTTGTCTCAAAATGAGTTTCTTGTCTCAAAATGAGTTTCTTGTCTTAAAATGATTTCAGTTGTGTCTTATAATGGTTTTTTCTTGAAATGATTTTAATTGTGTCTTAAAATGCTTTTTTTTGTCCTAAAATGAGTTCTTCTGTCTTTAAATGAGTTATTTAACTTTAAATGAGTTTTTTGTCTAAAAATGATTTTTATGTCTTAAATTGGGTTAACATGTGTCTTAAAATGATTTTTTGGTGTCTTAAAATGATTTTTCGATGTCTTAAAATGTTTTTTTTTGCTTAAAATGACTTTTGTTTAGAAATAATTTTTTTTACATTATTCTTCATTTTTTCGTCTTAAAATGGTTCTATATGTGTCTCGAAATTATTTTGTGTCTTAAAATCATTTTTCTGTGTCTTAAAGTGCTCTTTTTATCTGAGAATGACTTTTTTTTGCCTTAAAATCTTTTTTCTATCTTAAAATTTGTTTTTCGTCTTATAATCGTTCTATATGTGTCTTGGAATGTTCTGATGTGTCTCAAAATGATTTTTCTGTGTCTTAAAATTATTCTTTCGTGTCTTAAAATGCTTTTTCTGTGTTGAAATAATTTTTTTGTCTAAAAATGCTTTTATGGTCTTAAAAAAAATTTTCAGTCGAAAAATTATTTTTATGTTTCTTTAAATTATTTTTGTGTGTCTTAAAATGATTTTTTCGTGTCTTAAATTGAATTTGTTTTTTTTTTTTATTCAATTGAAGAAAAATTCTCACCTCAATTGGCAAATATGCATTTATTTTCTCAGCAAGTTTCATTCTCTCTCCCTCTTCACCATAAATATGTATAACAAAACGATTCATTTTACTACAAAGTCTACAAATAAATCCAGTTATAACAGCTTTATCAGTGCTTCCCATTTTTAATAATTTTCAAAATCTTCAAAATTTATGGATTTTCAAAAAAAGCAAAAATTGTCTAAAGAATTCCTTGTCAACACCCACGTAAAACTCAGCTGAAACGTCTGTCACAGTGACACAAAACCTTTTTTTTTTTTTTTTTACTCAATTATTTTACTTCTTTCTACTTCACGAAAATGTAAAAATTGAAGTTTCGGAGTTTTTCCGTTTGGAGTTTTGTTGAAGTTTTTTCTTGAGAGAAATTTGGCGAATTTTTAGGGGGAGGGGGCAATTTTTTGGGGAGTCAATTTATCGAGGGGATTCTTTTAAAATGAAGTTGAAGGTTTTTTTTCTTTTTTGGAGTCTTTTTTGCTGAAGCACTTGACTTAGGAAGTTTTGTTTATTATTATTGCACTGATCGTGGATTTGTGGTGTCTTTTCGGGTTTTAGAGGAGGGTGGGGGGGCTTAGGGTAAGTTCGTATGTGGGGGAGTCGCCCAGGAGTAAAGGGGGGATTCCATTGGTGGCTTTTGGTGATGCGGGTGATGGGGAGCGGGGAAGTGGTCATGGAGGGGGAAGGGAGGGGAGTTTGAGGGCTGAGGGGTAGATGGAGGCACTGAAGAGTTTGGGGCGGGAAATGTCAGCTGTAAGTGTGGATTTTGAATTGGGAAAGATGTGCAGTTGTTGGGAAAATTGTGAAAAAATTCAGGGGGTGGGGAGAGGGGGGCTAGAGTGTTTGGGGATTTTTTTGGAATTTTTGGATGGGGGGTTTGAGCGGGAAAATTCGGGGATGGGAAGGATTTTTTGAAATTGTGGAAGTGGGGGTGTGAGGAGTGGGAGAAGCTTAGATTTTTTTGGGGGGGGGGGGGGAGAGGATTGGTTTGAAAAATCTGAAAAAAATTGGGGAGTTAGGGAAATATGTAAGGAATCACCCTGAATTTTTGGGAAATTTTGGGATGACGGGTTGAGCGGGGAAAAAATTGGGAAGCAAGGCTCTTAAATGAAAGCATGGAAAATCGCGAGTTTGTTCAGAATTTTTCTTGGAGAAAAATATCACTATGAAAAATCTGGAAAAAATTGGGGAGCTATTGGACTATATTTTACATTACCCTGAATTTTTACAAAATTTTTGAATGATGGGTTAGGCAGGAAAAAAACGAAGAGAAGATGTTCTTCCTAAAACTCGCGGAAAATCGCGAGCTGATTCAGAATTTTTCCCGGATAGACGATAACTCCAGGAAAATCCAAAAAATTCCTAAAGTTTCTACATCAAGTCCAGAGTCTCTCCGAATTTTTTGAGATTTTTCACCCGAATACTGTAGCTGTAAAAAATTCTTAAAACTGTACTCATTCAAAAACTGCCTCATCATTATATATAATGTAAAAAAAAGTGTGTTATTATGTGAATGCCGCTAAGGCTCAGAAACCAACCCTCATAGCCTCATGGGGGTTATATGGTGTGGTAGCCCTTGAGCCCCCATCCATGAAGAAGTTTTCCGTTTTCGGCTACGGGGGTTGGTTCCAGGGATATGGGGATGTAAGAGGGTATTTCACTTATTTGCTCCTCATGGGTAATATAAAATTATGCTCTAAATGGTTCTGAAATTTACTAGAATAATCTAGAATAGTTGAAAATATTCTGGAATGTTCGAGAAGGTTCCAGATAGTTCAAGAAGGTTTCAAATAGATCGAGAATGCTCTAGAATGTTCCAGAAGATCTGGGAATGTTCTAGATTGTTCTCGGATTTTCTAGATTGTTCTAGATTCATCTAGAATGTTTTAGAATGCTCTAGATTGTTCCAGATTGTTCTAGAAAGTTGTAGATTGTTCCAGATTGCTTTAGAATGTTCTAGATTGTTCTAGGCTGTTCCAGATTGTTCTATGTTGTTCCAGATTTTTCTACAATGTTCTAGATTTTTCTAGAATGTTCTAGATTGTTCCAGAATGTTTCAGATTGTTCTAGAATGTTCTTAAATGTTTAATATTCTTCTAGAATGTTTAGATTGTTCCAGGAAGTTGTAAACTGTTCTACATTGTTCCAGATTGTTCTAAAATGTTCGAGATTGTTCTAGATCGTTCTAGAAAGTTGCAGATTGTTTCACTTTGTTCTGAATTGCTCTAGAATGTTGTAGATTGTTCGAGAATATTCTAGACTGTTCTAGTATTTTCTGATATTGATACTGAAGGTTAATGCCTTCTGTTCCTAAAATTTTCTCAGCTTTCCAAGGAATTCTTAAAAATCTCTATCTCGATTTGGTTAGTTGGAATGTCCTTCTGAACCCACCTTCTCTTAATAAATTATATGGGATTAGGAAACAGTATAGGAGCTGCCAAAAATCTGATCCGAGCAAAGCGAGGGGGGAATCCTAGTTTTCAAAAAGAAAAAAAACGTTAATTGCCACAATTTTTTTAATTTAGAATTTTGGAATCATATTAAGCTCAATAAAAATAAATGAAAATCTTGTTCATCTCTCCTCTCACTTTATTCTCCAGAAAAACACTAAAATCTACAATTTTCCAAAGATAATAAAAAAAAATTCATTTGTTTTTCTTCAATGAAAATCATATCATAAATTTTGAAATTTCCCCATTAAAGCAGTACGCAATAAAAAAAAATTAAAAATCGTAATATCCAGAAATAAAAATGATTAAATCAATTATTAATTCTAAAATTAGTTTCCATTTGTTTACCTTTTTTTATTCCCCCAAAAATGTCACTGAAATGTCAAATGGCATCGATCGCAAAAACTCATTTACTGATAAATCCATTTACTAAATAATCAATTTTCAAACATAATTCGTATAAAATAGGGAAAATCATGTCTTCAATTACTGACGAAGGGGATAATGAAGAATCAAGTTGTGAAATAATACCGATGGTGAGTTATCGAATTTTAAATATATTTTTTTTTGTAATTCTTCATAATTCTCATTTGCGATGGACTAAATGTCACGTAAAGAGGATTCCATGTGTTTAGGTTTAACGAGAAAATAAAATTCGATCCATCATAATACTCTTTGACACTAATAATAAAAGTATGAAGAGAAGAAGAAAGGAAAAAGAAGGGAAAACGAAGAATTCCAAAAGTTCACGTAGATTTTTTTCTTATCTAAAAAAAAAAATTTATTAGGAAACTTATTTCTTTTAATGAAAATAAAATAAAGAATGAACGCTTTTTTTTTAGTTTATGGAATTATTTCTGTGGCGAAATGGAAAAATGGGAGAAATTGATTATTTTCATGATTTTTGGAAAATATCTCGGAGATTAAGCGGGATAGAGCGATTTTGCTTGAGTCCTTTCTTCTGAATTATTTGAGAATTCTTTGAGCTATAGCTATGACAAAAAGAGAGTAAAAGCGCTCTATCTTGCTGAATTTCCGAAAAATTCTCGAAAAAAAATAAGATTTTTCTTTTAGTTCTCAAATTTTTTTCTTTTCTTATTATATTACGTCCAGATTTATTTCGGTCTATTCGGCATGAAATAATTGTTCAATTGATGATAAAATTTGAATATCAGGTGGTGCCTAATTTTTTTTAATTAAAAGAGGAAAAAATGAGTATAGGGAAGGTGGGGTAAAATGGAAACTCCAATTCAATGGTTCGAGATAAGAATTTCATAATGATTGCATTGAAAAGCTGAGGAAATTTTCGATAGAAAACATGTACTAATTTTTTTTTTCAATTTTTACAATTTTTTTTCTTTTTTTGCCAACTTTTTAACGGTTTTCCTCTTGAAAATCGAAAAAATTCACTTTTTCGGCGATATCTCCGGTTCTGTTGGTCGTAGCGAACTGGGGTTATTCTCAAATGAAAGGTGAGCTCATTTCTCATCGACTTATGTGGTTAAAATTTTTCAAAAATCAATTTTTCAAATATTTACAGGTCATTTTCTAAAAAAACCGTTTTGGCCCTATAAGTACTTGAAAAAATTGATAGATTTTTTTTTTAACCCCATAAATCAATGGGAATTGAGTTCACCTTTCATTTAAGATCCATCCCAGGTCTCTACGATCAATAGAACCAGAGATATTCTCAAAAACCTGAAATTTTTCAAAAACAGAAGAGTTTCACCTTCAAATCTTGCGCAAAAAATGACATTCTTGAAAAATAAAAAAAAATAAACTTTTGGCATGATTTTCATGGGAAATTTCCTCATCTTTGCAATGGAATCATCAGAAAAAATCTATTTCCTATATTCCCATCGATTTCGAGTAATTTTCACAGCATAGAATATAAAAATCAACCCGTTTTACCCCTTGTGTATCCATTTTACCCCACCTTCCCTTAATTAACGTCGAAATATTTTAAAAATCAACCCGTTTTACCCCTTGTGTATCCATTTTACCCCACCTTCCCTTAATTAACGTCAAAATATTTTATTCGTTTAATTTCTGTGATTAATTCAGTAGCAAATACATAAAACAGGAAAAATCATTTTTTTCCATCATTTTTTAAGAATATTTCGGAAAATAAGCGAGATGGAGCGAAATTTTGCCTCAATCCTTTTTTTTGAAGCTCTTCAAACTTTTTTTAGAAAAACGATTAAAGCTAAAAGGGCGTATCCCCAAAATCAATCCATTTCTCCTGTGTTTCACCTCTTTACTACTAAAAATTCATCATTTATCAATTTCATTGAAGATGATGAAACTCGAGGATCAGGTGGTGCCGGATAAACAGCTTGGTGCAGCTTACGAGAGCACGAAAATTGATCATGAGATGAAATTAAATGTCAACTGCACTCCAAGTCCTGCGAGATTGACTGGAATCATGATTACCCTGGGTATTTTTTCTTGTTTTTTTTTTTCATTAAATTTCTCTATTCGCTCCAATTTTTATGGTTTCTGTGGAAACAGCGGAAGCTGGGGCGAAATGGACCCCTGAGTCGATATAATTCACGTTTTTTTTTTTCAGAGTGAAGGCTGGTACAAAAAAATTTGACAAAATTCATATACATAGTAAACATGTTGGAGCATCTTCTCAAATTTTTTCAGATTTTTTTGCAAAATCCTTCACTCCGAAAAAAAATCGTAAATCATTCTGACCTTTTTTTAATTTTTTTTTAAATTAAATGGTATTAACCCATTAGCGTTATTCACATGACTCTAATTACACAGAGAAAAATGTTTTCTTAATTTAAGAATGTGCAGTCACTTAATTTAAGAATGTGCAGGTCACTTAAATTAAGAAAGAAAAGTCACTTGATTCAAGTGAGAAAACTCACTTGATTTAAGCGAGTTTTACTTTCTTAAATTAAGAAAGAAAAAGTCACTTGATTTAAGTGAGAAAAGTCACTTAATTTAAGTGACTTTTACTTTATTAAATTAAGAAAGAAATAGTCACTTGATTTAAGTGAGAAAAGTCACTTAATTTAAGTGACTTTTACTTTGTTAAATTAAGAAAGAAATAGTTACTTGATTTAAGTGAGTTTTACTTTCTTAAATTAAGAAAGAAAAAGTCACTTGATTTAAGTGAGTTTTACTTTCTTAAATTAAGAAAGAACAAGTCACTTGATTTAAGTGAGAAAAGTCACTTAATTTAAGTGACTTTTACTTTCTTAAATTAAGAAAGAAATAGTTACTTGATTTAAGTGAGAAAAGTCACTTGATTTAAGTGAGAAAAGTCACTTAATTTAAGTGAGTTTTACTTTCTTAAATTAAGAAAGAAAAAGTCACTTGATTTAAGTGAGAAAATTCACTTAATTCAAGAATGGCAGGTCACTTAAATTAAGTGACTGCACATTCTTAAATTAAGAAAACATTTTTCTCTGTGTATACATTATATAGATTCACAACGGATTATTTCCTAATATTACACATTTCAACAAATTATCATTTCGACATGGGGGTCCATTTTGCCCCGGCTTATCCAATTTCAAAATCCATGGGAAATTGAGGAATTTAAAAAATTTCGATAATTCCCATAATTTTCCAAATATTCCGGAAAAACTGATCGCAGTACTGAAAGAGTTAAAAAAAATTAATTTTTCTCTCTATTTAGAGCATTTTAAGTATCTTCTATTAAACAAATAACAATCGAAAATTCTTATGATTACATAGCTTCCATTCGGAAGCAAAAAAAAAAAAAGAAAAATCAACAAAAATATGAAATTTTAGGTGAAAAGAACAGTGACATTTCCGATATTATGGAATTAATCTACAAGAACGTCGACGTAGTAAGGATAAATGTATCCCACAGAGACTACAAATGGCACAAAAAATCCATTACTAATATACGAAATGCCATTGAATGCTTGTGTTGTCATCCTGGTGATGCTTTTTATCCTCCTGCAATTGCTGTAGATCTTCCTGGTCCTGAAATAAGAGCAGGAAGCTTCGATACTAGAGTCAAAGACGTTCGTTTATCATTGGGTGATGAAATAACCATTTGTACTGAGGGGAATTCTAAGAGAATTCGTGGGGCATCTGGTGTCTGTTGCTTTGGTATTTGTTGTCCTGAATTGCCAAGGGCTTCACAAGTTGGAGATAGAATTTTACTTGATCGAGGATCTGTTTGTGTTGAAATCAACGAAATTGGTTTGAAGCTATTTAATTTTTTTTAATATATTTTTTTTTAATTATATCGTTGCCTTAGAAACAAAGGGGCGTCAGTGCCATGCTAATACACAGGACTTACGCCCCTTTAACTCTAAGGTGACGATGTCTTTTCGTTGTGATAGTTTTTTTTTTTTAGTATTTAGTGATGGGTGATTTTCGAAATAAATTGATTCTGGAAGGGTCGATCTTCAGAAAATTTGATTTTTTAGGAATCGATTTTTTCGACTGAAACAATCGATTCGAAGTGAGAAAATCGATGAATCAATTCTTTCCTTTTCTTTTTTCTTTATGAAATTCAAAAATAGGTGAAATGAGATCAAATCCTGGATTGATGTGAAATTCGATTAATCGAATTTTGAGGTCGATTAATCGAATGTCGAGATCAATGAATCGAAATTAGATGAATTAATTAACTGGAATTCGATTAATCGAATTCCGGAATCGATTAATCGAATCCCGGAATCGATTAATCGAATTCCGGAATCGATTAATCGAATTTCGGAATCGATTAATCGAATTTTGAAATCGATTAATCGAATTTCGGAATCGATTCATCGAATTTCGGAATCGATTAATCGAATACCGATATCGATCAATCGCAATTCGATTAATTGGATTTTGCTATCGATGAATTGAATTCAGATAAATCGATTAATTGTTATTCGATTACTTCAATTTTGATTAATCGAGTTTTAACATCGATTAATCGAAATTCGACAATCGAATTTTAAAATCGATTAATTGAAGATTGATAAATCGAATTTTGAAGGGCTTGCCTACATCAATTTTTTTTTCTCAAAGCAGCAGCTTTCGATCGATCATTTTCTAGAAATCGATTAATCGATGCGTTATCTCGCATTAAATTCGAGATATCGCATATCATTCAATAATTTCGTTTCACCAGTTTCAGTTCTACGAAAAATCCTATTTTTCGTTACTTTCCACAAAATCAATACGATTTTTCGAAAAATGAATCGAAAAATCGATTAATCGAATTCTTTCAAACCACTTGCGAAAATCGATTTTCAAGATAAAAGAAATCGATCTTTACGATGATCAATTCAAAATCACCCATCACTAGTAGCTCGTGAAATTTTTTACAAAAAAAAGAGATTCAGGATAAAAGGGGCGTATCTCCATCATTTCGCGAAATATTCGCAACAAGAGATCGACTCGTCCTGTTTCCCTTTTCCACACTAACTTCTTCTTTTCTCCATAAAAGGAAAAGATTTTGTAAAGTGTGCAACAACGAAAGAGGGCATAATTCGTGATAAAAACATGATTGTTCAACCGATTGATACTGCATTGGATGTAACTGAGCTCTGCAGACGCGATAATGAAGTCGTAGAACTCGCTTTAGAGCTACAAACTGATTTTCTGATAGTTTCTCATGTTGCTAATTGGAGAAGAGTTTCAGCAGTTAAAGATAGGATTGAAGAATCAGGTAATGGATTTTTCTAATAATTGGGTAAATAAATTTTTTGAGTGATGCATTTTTGGAATAGGTACACGACCGATATGTATCCTCTCGAAAATATCCTCTTATCAGGGGCTGGAAAACTTTGATGAGATTCTGAAGGTCTCGGATGGCATTCTGATAGACCGAGACTCGCTCCAGATTGATGTGAAACCGGAAAAACTCTTCCTCGCGCAGAAATCAATCATTGCCAAGTGCAACAGGGTAAAAATTAATTTCTATAAGCTATCTCATAACATTTATCTCGAGAACTTGAAGAGATAGAACGTTGAGGATGATTCCATCGAAAAGCTCGGAAAATTTCCGCTGGAAAATGTACCCCGAAGACCTATCTACGTCAAAAATTTTCAATAAAAAGACATTTTCGAAATCGAAATTCGTTTTTCGAAAATTTGAAGAGATAGACAGTTGAACATACTTCCATTGGAAAGTCGGGGAAATTTCCGCTGGAAAATGTACCCGGAGGCCCTGTTTCGCGTCCAAATTACAAGAATTCGAATTCGAAAATAATTTAAAAAATCAAAATTTGGATTTTTTGGAAATCTCCGAAGTATGGACTCATTATACTCCATTCCAGATCAAATTTCCCTGGCTTTTCAATGGAAGTACTTTTAGCTTTCTATCTCAACTCGTTCACAATATTCAATTTCAATTTCATAATTTTTCATAACAATTCAAGGTGGGTAAGCCCGTTTTAGTGACTTATCGTATGTCGAATGACGATCCAACAAAATTAGAGCTTGATTTAGTAGCGAATGCAGTATTGGAAGGGGTTGATACAGTTTTTCTCGCCACTGGAGCACTTTCTGTAAAAAATACCATTAAATTAATTGAAGACGTTGACCTCGTGGCACGAGAGGCTGAAGCCGCCAGATGGCAGCGACAAATCTTCCAGGATTTAAGCTACAAGGTAATTTTTTTTTTTCGATTTCTAACGAAAGTAAATTTAATTAATTTTTTTTTCCTTTTTTTGAGGATACCTCGGAAATTAAGTGAGATAGAGCGATTTTGCTAGAACCCTTTTTTGTAGAAAATTTCAAGAGCTACAAGATGGGCTAAGGCAAAAGGGCGTATCTCCACTGTTTTCTGACTCATTTGAAAAAATAAATTTAAAAAATAGACATTCTTGTTTCACTTCTTTTCTGCTATTTATTCACGTCTATTTATTCTTCTTCCTCATTCCTCATCGATAATTATCATTAAACTTATTTTTCCGGGGCTTTTCATGTGAAAAGCATCGTGATACTTGGTGAGTTACGATGGTAAATAAAGTAGAGGTCGTAGGTTGTTTGAAATGTTGGAATTGAAGATAGTTTGAGGGTAATAGAGAGGGATGGAAAGATCAAAAGGGAGAGAAATGAAGAGTTTTCTTAAGAAACATGGGTACACGGATGATTAGTTGATCTTGAGGAGCTCGAATTCATTTCTGACGAGGAGAAATCCTTGTTTTCTTTGAGCATATATTAGGAAATGATCTGAACATTGACTTTTTTCATTTTTTTTTTTTTTTTTTCGAAATTGATTGAAAAAAGTCAATTGCAAGTTATTTCAATAAAAAAATGTTCGAATTTAGAGATAAAGTAATAATAACAATAAAAATAATTGAGAAAAAATAATATAGAAAAATGGATATATAGATCTATTTTAAAAAAAAAAAATTTTTTTTAATATTTTTCACATTTTTTGGATAAATATTTTTTTTCCTTAGGACAGAATTGTCAAAAAATTCTGAAAAAATTCAGCATGGTGCTTTAAAATGTCTTCATTATTCTTGAATTTTTTCAAATTTTTCGTAAATGTGTTTCAGTCCGAAAAAAAATTCTATCGGTCTTTGGAACCTAAAGTCGACTTTTTTTAAATCAAATTTTAGTAAATTAAAAATAACAAGATTTCTAATTTCTAAAATAAATTTTTTTCCAATTTTTGTTTTTTGAAAAAAAATGTGATTTAGGGTTGAAATAAGTTTTGATGATTTTCTTTGATTTTTAGACGACAATTCCATTGGATCCGACTCATGGAATGGCAATAGCAGCGGTAGAAATGTCAATGAAATTAAATGCATCTGGAATAATAGTAACAACAACAACTGGACGCTCGGCAATGTTACTATCAATTTATCGTCCACGATGTCCAATTGTTGCTGTAACACGTTACGGAATTGCCGCACGATGGTTGCGTGTTTATTTTGCAGTACATCCGATTCACTACAAGTGTTAGTAATTCATTGAAATAATAATTCTAATTGATTGAATAATGAAAAGGTACAAGTAGATAATAATTTTTTTTTTTGGAAATTCCCCTTTTGAGGGTATTTCGGAAATTAAGCGAGATAGGGCAATTGTGCTCTTATTTTTTTTTCTTATAATAATTTTAAAATGTTTAAAAGATTGATAAGTGCAAAATCGCTCCATCACGCTCAATTTCCAAGACTTTCTTTTCAAAAACATAAAAAAATTGACTTATTCTGTTTTACGTTTTCACTACTAATTTTTTTTTTCACATTTTTTTGTGATTTTCGTTTTTGGAAAATAAGCGAGATAAAGTGATTTTGTTCGAATTTCATTTTATAAAAAATCTCATGAGTTACGGAAGAGAATTTGGGAAATTTCGAAAATTTCAAGAGTTACAAAACAAATTAAAAATCGCTCTATCTCGTTTAGTTTCCACGATATTCTCAACTACGATGCAAAAAAAAACTTTTTTTTCCTGTTCTATCTTTCACAACTGACTTTTTTTTCAATTCTTCTCTGGAAAATATTTCGGAGAATAAGCGAGATAGAGCGATGTTGCTCTAGTCCTTGTAACTCTCCGAATTTCCTACAAAAAAGAAGGATTAAGTTAAAATCGCTCTATCTCGCCTAATTTCCACAGTATTTTCAAAAAACACCTTAAATTACAAATAAAATTCATTTATTCTATTTTATCTTTTCACTGCTAATTTCCTTTTATCGTCATTTCTATTCAACCTTTTTCATATTATTTATTTTGTCTGATTATTATTTTATCAATTCAAACTGTTTTGTACGTCATGCATGAAGAGGGCTAGTGAACGAGGGAGAATAGATTTACGCACGCAACTCCTCCCCCTCAATTCCCAAAAGACTTAATCAATTAATGACACATTAATGTGACAGTGATAATATGATATCCGGAGATTATTTGTTTTGCATTCATTTCACCCCCCCCCCCCCTCTTCCCCCTCATTAGCTATTTACATTGACTAATATCCTTGAAAATGGACCTGCGGAGCTAGAAAGATTTTTTTCAAAGTGAAGCCTTGAACAAAAAAATCCGAAAAAATTCATGAAAATGGCCTACTATATCCACATTATTCTCCTTTTTTTCCAAAATTTTTGAAAGACTTCTTTACTTCGAAAAAAAATTCTTCATAAAAGGTTGCTATAGAGATGCATTCTGCCCCACCTTCCCTTATATGTATATATATATTGTCGCTTTAGACTTGAAGGGACGTAAGTCCTGTGTATAATCATAGCACTTACGCCCCTTTTTTGCTAAGGCGGCGATATATGTAGCATTTTTTCCAAACTCGAAATGGTCGTAAATTTTGGAAATTTGTTTTTTCCAGGGAAAATGACTTTTATTAGCCATTCCAACACCATATCCAAAAATTTAACAAAATCAAAAAAATTTGACCCGAAGATTGAGTGAAATAGCGTGGAATGCCTCATATATATAGGGAGAGTGGGGCAAAATGGACACTGTAATGAAACGGTTAGAAATGATTTTTTTTTGATGATTCTACTGAAAAGCTGAGGAAATTTTAGCTGGAAAATTGGTGTCAAATGTATTTTTTTAGAATTTTTTTGTGAATTCGATATTTTTCGGCATTTTTGAGGGGTAAAAAAAGCCTTTCCTTTTTTGAAAATTTTCAGTTTTTTTTGCAAATATCTTTGGTTCTATTGGTCCTAGCAATTCAGAATTGGTCTCAAATGAAGGGTGAGCTCATTTCCCATCGATTCATGGAGTTTTTAATTCGAAAATATCGATTTTCGGAATAGTTATAGGCCAAAAATGGTTTCACAAAACTGTTTCACAAAAATGCCCAGCAATATCTTAAAAATCGATATTTCCAAATTGAAAACCCTATGAATCTATGGAAAATGATCTCACCTCTCAGCTGCCGTCAGAAGTTTTTTGTTGCGACGAATAGAACCGAAGATATTCTCAAGAAACTGAAAATTCTCAAAAAAGGAAAATTTTTGCCCTTCTAGAATGCTCAAAACAGTCGAAATCGCCAATAATTAAAAAAAATTAATTCCGGCACTTGTTTTCCCTCTAAAATTTCCTCAGGTTTCCAATGGAATCATCAAAATAAATCTACCACCAATATTTCTATCAATTTCAAGAGTTTTCCATAATATTTGCCATAAAAATTAGATGTGTCCATTTTGCCCCACCTTCTCCTATGTAGGGGAGAGTGGCGCAAAATGGACCCTCATAGTAACATGATTAAGGAATTTTTTTCGGAATGAAGGACTCGACGAAAAAATCTGAAAAAATTCGACGGAAATCCTTCAACATATCTATATTGTTTGTAAAATTTTTCAGATTTTTTGAAGCAACCGCTGCTTTTTAAAAAAATCTCGAGTCGTCTCGTCTTCTAGGTCCATTTTGCCCCACTCTTCCCTATCTATTTTCATACCTCTTTATCACTGATTTCCTCGAAAATTCATTTTCTCAATAGGTCCACCACATCCAGATTGGCATCAAGATCTCGACTGTCGAGTTGAACGTGCCATGAATTATCTTAAACAATGGAGATACATAAAAACAGGTGATCCAGTAATTGTTGTGAGTGGATGGAAACGTGGACAGGGTTTTACACACTCAATTCGTGTGATTTATGCAACTCCAGCTGCTCTCTCAAGAGGTCCTGATGATTTTGAAGACACTTGGTGATAGCAGGCAAAATAGAATTAAAAAAATGAAAAAAAAAAACATTGAACATTTTTTTCAGAGAAAAAGGGAAAATTGACTTTTTTTGCAGGCACTTGAAGTTATTAATTAATATTTGAATAATAAAATCGATGAAATTGTCATGCATCAGGTAATCTCAATTACCCATCTGTCCTCTAATCTTCAATAAATTGCAATTTATTTCGCCTACACAGTTCATTCACCAGATGTGAAAAATTGAAGAAAAAAGAAAAAACATTATTGATAGTTAATTTTTTTTAATTTCCAAAATTTTTTTTGCTTCCGAATGGAAGCTATGTAATCATCAAAATTTTCGATTGTAATTTTTTTAATATAGAAGATAGATATGTCCATTTTTCGAAAATCAGCTTTTAATGCAATTTTTGGAAACTATTCAACTGATGTCATTTGTACTCATATATTATCTCGAGAGTTGTATCAGATGCCTGTGAATTTTGAGCTTATTTGCATGATTAGTTGTCGAGTTATTGGCGTTTTAATGAATTCCTTGAAAATTAATGAATTCCTTGAAAATTTGATATTTCGATAATGGTTTGAAAAAAGTTGCATCACTTCCATTTGGAAGCATATTAAAGTATTAGCAGAAAAAGCTGTATCAGTTGGAAAGCAATACTATTTTTGGGCTTTTTTTCTGGGTAAATTGAGTCTACATAACGTGCATTGTGTTTCGATTCTCTCAGATGGAGCCTACACATGGAGAAATAGAGGTGAAAAAGTGAAGAAAAAGATAACAAAAAAATTGTCAAAAATCATTGATAATTAATTTCTTAATTTCTGAAATTATTTTTTTTTTTTAAAGAATTTTAGGGATTTTTTTTTGTTGAGTCGATTGACTCTACGTCACGAGCATTGTGTTTCAATTCTTTCAGTTGACGCTTACAAATGAAGAAACATTGAAAATACCCTTTGACAGTAAGTCAACAATTTGAAATAACCAGTGACTCGATGTGCATCACTGATTAGATACGTTTGAGTAAAGTTTTTCGATTGATAAAACAGCAAATGGCCTCTAACAACATTTTCCAATCATTGTTCCAGAGATAAAAAAAGTAAAAGTGATTTTTTTTCTATTATTTGTTAAAAGGAGAGAATTGTAAAAATTTTAAAGGGAATAGTTCGATTTTTTTCAACTATTTTTGAGAGGATCTCGGAAACTAAGTGAGATAGAGCAATTTTGTATGAATTCTTCTTTGTAAATATTTCGAAGCTATGAAAATGGATTCTAGTAAAATCGCTCTACCTCGCTTAGTTTCTGAGATATTTAAAAAAAAAAGAATGACAAAACAAACTTTTTCTTTTTATTTTATTGTAATCCTGATTATTTTTTAGTTATCATTTCTATATTAGAGAGGATCTCAGAAACTAGTGGAGATACGTCCTTTTCATCCCAATTCTTTTTTGTAGCTAATTTCGAGATCTGCAAAAAAGGATTCTTGTGAAATTGTCTTATCTCACTTAGTTTCCGCGATATTCTAAAAAAAAGTTAATGACTCATTCCTTTTTCCTCGAAAATTCGATTTTTTTTTAGAAATTGGAATTTGAAAAAGGTTTGAGAAAAATTTTATAGAAAATTTGTAAAAGTTTCATGAAAATTTCATAAAAATTTCAAAAATCCTGAAAAATCTCAAATATTACAATGAAACTGATTTTTTTCCGGATGAAAATTTACACGGATGTTTACCCCGGACATTAGCGACTGATGGAGCAGTCAAGTGGCCAGTCTTGAGTATAATCCAGACTTGTAAATCCAACCCTCCATTAATTTCACGTTTATTTACTTACTCTGACATTTTTAATTTACATAAACATTCATCAAATTCTCCCTCCGGATTAATAACGCTTTTTTTCTTTCAGTGAAACATTAGAGAGGCGAGAAAGAAAAAACAATGATCCTGGAGGCTGCGGCTTCTTGCATTAATACATCTCAAGATTTTTCATGAAATGTAAAAGAATTGAATGTGGAAAAAAAAATTACATGAGAGAACCTTTTTTCTTTCAATGGAAAAAAACAGAATTAATGAAAAGAGCATGAACAGTAGTTTCAGACGTCTAAAAGTCAAAGTCTTTTAGATTTTTTTTTCGTTAAAATAAAGACTTTCTTGCTCTTTACTTAAAAATTTCGCGTAATTAAAATAAGCTAAGAAGAAAAAACATGAGAATATTAAAAAGGAAAGAAAAACTAATGGAGATGGGAAATGGACCTGTTGGTCAAATTTATATCTGGATTTTTTTTTTAGCGTTGAGGAATTTATCAAAAAATCTAAAAAAAAATTAAACAACAATTTCTACAATTTGGAGTATTTTCTCGAATTTTTTCAGATTTTTTAATCAAGTCTTTCACTTCGAAAAAAAATTCCTATATCATCATGCTCCAGAAGTCGATTTTGCCCGACTTTCCTCTGTATGTTGTCATGAAGATTAGAGGAAGAAAATTAAAAATGAAAATTAATTGGAAAAATTCTTTTTTTTTTTTATTTATTGAACAACAAAATTTTTTGAAAAAATGAGAATTTTTTGTTTCTAAAATTTTTTTTTTTTTTTTTCTTAATAATATCGAAAAATATTTATTTAATTGCAAATTATGGATAATTGATTGAAGAATTTTTCGATAAGCTCGTTGCGATGAAATTAATATCGTAAAATATTAAAAGGTAATGGAAAAAAAAAGAATAAAAAAATTCTTGTCTTTTTCCAAAATTTCCCAAAAATATTTTTGCAAAAACGAGAATCCTCTGACTTTTTAATTTTTCTTTTAAAAAGGATATTGAAAAATCTTCATTAAATTGCAAATTACAAATAAGTTATTTGAGAATTTTTCTATAAACTCGTTACGATGAAATTAATATCGTAAAATATCAGAAGATAATGAAAAAAAAAAGTAAAACATACGCTTGCGCTTCACTTTCATCCCTTCCTCAATTGACAGCCACCTGTATGCCTTCATCCCTCTCCTCCACCCCCGCAGTTGAGTTTGTATCGTATATATAGAATGCGGAACGTCTTTTACCACACTTGGCATCATTACCATCAACGTGATACCTCAATTTCCCGAAAAATTGATAAAATCTTCTGAAATCAAAGTTTTCGAAGTTTGAAAATTTGAAGGAAAATTGTTTTTTTAACGCATAAATTTTTAAAAAAATTTGCAAATTTTATTTTGAAAGTTCGGCGCTTCTTGAAGTGATTTAACGGCTCCACCAGTATTTTCGGTGAGTGCTCAATCAATTTTTTAATTATTTAATTCTAAAAAAAGTCGTGGAGTGGTAATAAAAAATGATTGAAAGGTTTTCTTCAGTTTTCTCGAAATATCTCGGAGAGTAAGTGAGATAGGAAAATTTGTGTTGAGACCTTTTTTGTAGGAAATGTTAAGAGCTACAAAAAAGGTTTCAACAGAAATTTCGATATTTCCATTACTTTTCGAGATATTTTTCATTATAAAAGAAAAAATGAGAGTGAAAGAATTTTTTTTTTTTTATAAAATAAAAAATTCAGAGAATTCGAAGGAAATTACGAAAATATCTCAAAAAAGAATGTCAATTTGATAATTGCCCGTTTTGCCCCAGTTTCGCTTAATAATAAAAATCGGATCATTTTTCCTCGAATTATGAAATATTTCGGAAAAAATTAGGAAAAATCTGCAATTCACTAGAAATCTTTAAAAATTTCAAAAAATCTCGAAATCTCCCCATTTTGAGATTTTTGGTTGATTCTCAAATTATTTTTGATTGAAGTGATTTTAATTTTTTTCTTTTTTCCAATTTCTAATTTTGATCCATTTAAAAAAATGGAAAACTAATTTCTATTTCTGCTAATTCCTGACTTTTTTTCCTGGAAAATCCTGAAGAATTCTTCACCTTTATTGTCCCGACTAATGAGTTTATGAAGCTCTGAAAACACTCCAGAGTAGCCTGTCATTGAGAGCTAATAAAATCGGTATTATGTTTAATGCCAACGATCGTTGATAAAATAAGGGAAAAAAGGGGAAAGAATCGTTATACTCACAGCCTGAGGGTGCTTTTGATGTGAAAACCGTTGCATGATATTCCCCTCGCATTAAATGACGTCAATTTTCAAGCAGTCATTAACAATTTATTTATTTTCACCTTTCATTTTTATGATTTAGATGAAGGCAATAAGTGATTATTTTTATTGCTCGATTTTATTGGTCTTTGCAATGGGGAGATCTCTTTCTGATTGATACTTGACATTTCTGTGCTGAAGTCATTCAAGCAAATGAATTTTTACAAAATTCAATGCACATTATTTGGGGAATATCTTGGAAACTATTGGGTTTATGGGGATTTGTCTGGGGACCTTTTTTGTAGCCCATCGAATTCTCTACGAAAAAAAGATCTTCTGACATTTCTCCCTATTCCTGCTCGTTTCAAAAATATTTGCAAAAGAATCTGCAAGAAACTTTTCAACTCATTCTCTCTCACCACTTCGTTCCTGAATTTTCTAATCTTCATTACTATTATTTCGGGAATATCTCAGAAACTATCAGATGAACGGGAATTTATCGAGAGACCTTTCTTTTGTAGCCTATAAAATTTTCTACAAAATCGGTCTCTTGACATTTTCCTCTAAATCCACTCGTTTCCGAGATAATCGCAAAATAATCGATATATCATTTTTCAAGTCACTTCCTTCCATTACTATTATTTCGGAAATATCTCAGAAACTATTGGATTTACTGTAATTTATCACGTTACCTTTTCTTTAGCTCATTAAATTTTCTACAAAAAAGATCTCTTGACATTTTCCCCTAAACCCACTCGTTTCGGAGATATTCACCCGATAAACTCCTCAATATTTTTCAAATGATCTTTTTCATAATTTCTAATAGTGAAAAAGGGACAAGTCTTTCTTTTGGCCTTAGTTTTTCATGAATATCTTGGAAATTAATGGAGATACGACTTTTTCACCAGTTCTGAAAAATTACTACAATCAAGGCTCCCTAAAAAACCGCCCTATTGCGCTTAGTTTCCGAGATATTCTCCATAAAATGAATGATAAGAAAAATTAATTCATGTTTTTTAATTTCTTTGCCCTAAAATCGAAAATTTCGACTTAGCGTGCAATGAAATCGTGTAGAGTGAAGTAAAATACCTAGTAGCTGCTCAGGAATTAGTACCCGCTCACTCCACGTATTTGTATATCTATATTGATAAATTATTCACAGATATATAGATAACTTCCAGTAGAACATGGTTCAAGAATTTTTTTTGGAGTAAAGGACTCCACGAAAAAATCTGGAAAAAATTGAGAGAATGCTGTAATATGTGAAAATTGTTGGTAAATTTTATCAATTTTTTTACGGGCAGACCTTCATCCTCAGAAAAATTTCGAATAGTTTGAACCTACTGATCCATCTTGCCCCCGATTCTCCTAATTATAGAATAATAAAAAAATCGTGGTTCTAGAGTGAAAAGGGTTGTAACAAAAAAGGAAATATGTATCATTTACGCCCTTTTCAATCTAGGACGACGAGAAATTATATTTTAAGACTTTCTTACATTTTTAAGATTTTTAGATTTTTCCGGAAGACGTACAGAAAACACACAGAAAAAGCTGAGCTTAGAATATGAACTGAGCATTTCATACAATATCATTTGGCCTTTGACATACAATATGCTCTAATTATGCAAGTTTTATGCACTCGACTTTTACATAAAATACGTACTATTGTACATGCAATATATACTATTGTGCATGAAATATGTACTAATAGGGGTAAAATATGTACAAATATGTTTAACTTGAACATATTTTTTTCATTCATCACTCCGCATTCCATGCATTTACAGAAAACATGAAAAAAAACAACTTTTATGAAACTTTTATAAAATATTGCTGAAATTTTTCGAAATTTTTTCTGATAATTTCTCAGATTAACCTCCGGCAACCTTCCTTTGCCCATATACATTTGAAAAACCAGTTTTATTCTAATATATTTGAGATTTTTCAGAATTTTTCTGAATAATTCTGAAATTTTCATGAAACTTCTATAAAACTTTCATGAAACTTTAATAAAATTTTTCTGAAATTTTTTCTGAAATATACACATAATCACCATATTTTATGGACAAAAAATTTAACATAAAATTTGCTCAATTAGTGCATGTTTCATCCACTAATAGTGCATGTTTTATACAAAAAACAGTAGTACATATTTTATGACCTACATAGTGCATATAATATGAACAGAAAGTTGTCCAGAACTATGCCCAGCTTTTTCTCCGTGTAGAGTCAAAGGGGCATAAGTCTTGTGTATCAGCATAGCACTTTCATTTCCAAGGCGAGAATTAGATAATCATGAAATTTAGATAATCATGAATTTAGTTTTTTGACGAAGAAAAAAAAGTACTCTTTTTTTTGTACTCTCGATTACACCTTTGACGTATATTTTTAGATACTTCAAACGCGTGCCACGTGAAATATTCGATCCCGAGACCACCCAATTTCTTTTTTCCTCCTTTTTTTTTTTATCTATTTTTCCCCGTTTGTGAGGGCTCACTGGTTACGCACGCCTCGATGGATAAATTATTGGCCATCACTTATGTCGTCATGATAAACTGCTGGAGAAACCTCATGAGAGAATCATCGGTATCAAGATATGAAATTGATATGATTTAATGACATTGAAAAATCGAAAAATTTGCGGAAATTGAAAATTTTTATTTGGGAAATTTGAAAAAAATTCAAAAATTTCAAAATAAAATAAAATTTTTTGAAAAATCTCAAATATTTGGATAAAACTGATTTTTTTGATGCATGTCGGCAAAGAAGGTTGCCAGAGTATAATTTGGGGGAATTTCGAGAAGAATTTACAAAAAAAAATTCTAAAAAAATTTTCAAAAAAAAATTCGAAAATTTGGAATAATTGCAAATATTAGAATAGAACTGATTATAAATTATGGATTTTAGAAATGATTGATTCTGGAGGAGTTTGTAGATATTTTGATGAGGAATTGGATTATTATGAGGAGAAAACGTCTATTTTTTGTATTCTATAAACAGGAAGTAAAATGAGTAAAAAGAAATAGAAAACAAGATAAGTCTATTTTATAAATCATTTTCCTCTAAAAAAATGGATTGGAGTAAAAAGGGAGTATTTCCATTAATTTCTGGGGTATCCATGAAAAACTGCGGACAAAAAAGGGATTTGTCCTTTTTTAACTTTTGCACTATTGATAATTATAAAAAGAAATAATTTGAAAAATATTGAGGAGTTTATCGGGTGAATATCTCCGAAACGAGTGGGTTTAGGAGAAAATGTCAGAAGATCTTTTTTGTAGAGAATTTAATGAGCTCAAGAAAAGATAACGTGATGAATTCCAGTAAATCCAATAGTTTCTGAGATATTTCCGAAATAATAGTAATGGAAGGAAGTGACTTGAAAAATGATATATCGATTATTTTGCGATTATCTCGGAAACGAGTGGGTTTAGAGGAAAATGTCAAGAGAGTGATTTTGCAGAAAATTTGATAGGCTACAAAAAAAGGTCTCTCGATAAATTCCCGTTCATCTGATAGTTTCTGAGATATTCCCGAAATAATAGTAATGAAGATTAGAAAATTCAGGAACGAAGTGGTGAGAGAGAATGAGTTGAAAAGTTTCTTGTAGATTCTTTTGCAAATATTTTCGAAACGAGGAGGAATAGGGAGAAATGTCAGAAGATCTTTTTTTCGTAGAGAATTCGATGGGCTACAAAAAAGGTCCCCAGACAAATCCCCATAAACCCAATAGTTTCCAAGATATTCCCCAAATAATGTGCATTAAATTTTGTAAAAATTCATTTGCTTGAATGACTTCAGCACAGAAATGTCAAGTATCAATCAGAAAGAGATGTCCCCATTGCAAAGACCAATAAAATCGAGCAATAAAAAAAATCACTTATTGCCTTCATCTAAATCATAAAAATGAAAGGTGAAAATAAATAAATTGTTAATGACTGCTTGAAAATTGACGTCATTCAATGCGAGGGGAATATCATGCCACGGTTCTCACATGAAACGCACCCCGAAGCTGTTCCTACAACGATTCTTCCCCCTTTTCCCCCTATTTTATCAACGATCCCACCTCTCTCGTAGAGTATTCAATGCCCTACAAAAAAGGTTCCTAAATAAATTTCTGTGCTTCGTCTGCATAAATTCACCAAGACTCTTCTCAGAAGCTTTCAACATTTTTTTCACAAAATTTTCATGTAATTCAAGACAAGAGACCTTTCCTTAACGAAAGAAAAAATTTCTATGAAAGAGGGTGAAACTTCCATATTCACAGAAAAAAACATGAGACATCACTCCCTAACTTTCCTAATTTTGCCAGTTTGCTACTAGAATTACCAAAGTCCGTAACTCCAGATGGGTGTGTCCAATAATGACATTTTTTTTTTTTTTGGTGGTGATCTGTGTTTTGTGATAATGACCCGAGGGAATATCTCCCCGGATGACCTTTACTACTGTCACTTATCAACATTTATCAAAACACTTTTCTTTAGTGATAAAAATTTCGGAAAAAGGGGAATTAATGATTTTCCTCGTGTTTCCATTACTGGCATGACCATCTTTTCATTAGGTCGATCACCTTTTCATTAGTCGGAAATGTTTCGTGTGATTGTTTTGACAGGAGCCAAAAACAATTGGAAAAATGAATTTGGGGTGAATTTTCTTAATAAAAATTTTCTGGAATAATTTTTTAGGGGAAAAAAAGAAAATGAAAGGGTTTTCTTTCGGAAACAAATGTTCTTGAATGAATGAAAGGAAAGTACTAGGGTGAGAGGGGAGGAGAGGAGGTGAATGAGAGGGACAATCATTCTAATGAAAATTATGTAACAGAAAATCCTTTGATTAAGGTAGTACACCAGAATACGGTCAATTAAACAGAAAAAAATAAGGATTTGCCGGTTTGTTTCCAATTAATCGCTGATAATTCGGGAAAATTTGCTTCAATTTACCCGAAAAAGTGATTAAACTATTCGAAAGTCATATATTCAGCTTGTTAATATCGTCGGCTTAGGGGCGTAAGTGCCAGAAACACGAAATTCTGGTGTTAAAGGGGCGTATGTCCACTTATTACTCCAAAAGTTTTTTTTTATGGCCTCTGGAACATCATTTGGATGATTGGAAATTAAAATAACAAAGTGACGTAACTATCAATTTCAAAATAAAAGGGACATATCTCTGCACTTACGCCCCTTTGCTATTTTCTTTTTAAACGCTACATAATTTCTAAAGTTAAAGTGAAAAGGACATATCTCAGCACTTATGCCTGTTCTTATAATTTTTTTTATCTCATGAGAATATTTCCAGTTACACTCTTTGGTTTTCAGGATTTTTTATCTAAATTTTGGCACTTACGCCCCTTTGTTATTACTTTTTTTCCGATGATTAGGGAAAATTCAATGAGAACGCTAAAAACAAAGTGGCGTATTTCCGGCACTTACGCCCCTTTGTTATTAGTCAGTTGTACTTACGCCTATATGTTATTATTTTTTAATTTTTTATTAATATTGCGTAAAAGGCATTGGAAAGCCTATTGGAGCAATGATAGTGGAGATACGCTTTTTTGTTATTTTGAAAAAGAAAATCAGGAAAAATGGCACTTACGCCCCTTTAACTCTAAGGCGACGATATAATTTTTTTTCCCGAATTTCCTTTACATTAATCTCCCATCACATACATGAGACAGAGAGAGAGGCAAATAGTTACGACTACCTTCTGATTAAAATTTCTCAATAACTATACGGTGAATTGAATATTTTTTTTCTTCTATTATTTAGTTAAAATGCTGTTCTCTTCGCCAATTGTTTTTAAATAATAGATCAACCCTGTGGTTTTTTAGTAATTTCGTTATTTCCGTCCGATTTAGGGCGTTTCATCCTCACCACCGCTATTTCCAGTAACTTCGATAATTCATATCTCATAAACTGCACGGTTAAAAATTATGAAAAAATACAGAAAAATGTAAAAAAAATATTATCTTCGATGCAACATCAAAAAAATAAGGGCTTAACTGTACTCAAATTCACTGGGCTACTAACTTAAATCACGAAAAATTCTTCTCAATTGATTTTCTCCATTCTAGGATAAATTCATTCAAAAATACAGATTATTTTGTATATCTTCACCTTAGAAATAAAGGGGCGTAAGTACTATACATAAGCATAGTATTTACGCCCTTCTGACTCTAAGGTGACGATATATTGGGAAAAATGGGGATTTTGCTGAAATAATTTGAGTGTTAAAAAAAACAGAAAAATTGCGGGAAGATTATTTTCAAAATATCTCAAAAATTATCAGTTTTACAAAAAAATGGTAGAAGAACTTTTTTAAAGCCAATAAAATTTGCTAAAAAAAAGACTTCTTGACATTTTTTCGTAAGCTCACGCATTCTGGAAATATTTTGCAGTACAAACCGAATCAAATTTTATTTTTATCCTTTTTCAATTTTTCATTTCATTGATAATTTCTGAGTCAAGACCCAAAAAAAATGTTGTTATTTTTTCAGTGAAAATTAATATTACACGTGACTTTAGGCGAATCACGTACAAACTCCCACGCACTGAAGAAAAAATTAAAAACTTTAATTTTTTTCATTGTATTTAATCAGAATTTTGTCTGAGAAATTTTCAATTGAAATTTGAATACTGAAAATCTCGTGAACTACAAAATTCAATTAAACAACGAAATTAATGGTAAACAATTGAATAAATATATATTCAATTAATGAGTTCGATTGTTGGGGCTGATAGAATTTACTCTACGTGCTCCTCATAATTACTAGTTTAATTTGAAATTCTTAATAAAAAAAAAATTACAATTTGAAAAAAAAAAATTCTTGGAAAAGAAAAGGAAAAATTCTATGAATTATTAATGATAGTACATCGATTTCATTTTCTTCCTCAATATATATTTTTACTGTGATTTAAATGGTAATTGCTGTCTCATTGCAGTTTGAGGCAGTACACATTTATTTTAATCGCGTAATGATTTTGCATAATTTGTAATTTCATAAGAAAACTTTTTCTGAAAGTTTGAAAAAAAAGAGAATTTGATTCAGGAGAGAAGAGATAAAATCGGATGATACTGAGAATAAACAATATAATGGACCATTTTTTTTTTCTAATGTATAAATTATTTTAAAAAAAATGAAAAATATGCTCGTGAACACTGAGAAAGAAAAAGAAAAAAAAGTGAAAAATATCAAATATTGATGCAAATATTTTTTTTATAATTTAAAAAAAGTAGTTGAATTTGCTGAATTATGCTGAATAAGCCAAAAAAAGTTTGGAAGCTTAAAATAACAAAAAAAAATAAAAATAAAAGAAATTGCTGAATTTAGTTAATTTTTAAAGAATAATTAGTTGAATTGACGAAATTTAGTAAATTCGAAATACTTTCAAATTTATTGCAAATAAATGTTGCTGAGGAGTAATTGTATCAATATTTGAGAGTTTTTACCATTTTTTCTTTTCTCAGTGTGGAGAAATAAAAAAACTGCAAGTATATTTTTTAAATAATAGTTTATTTGTTAGAAAAAATGAAAAACAAAATAGTCAGGACAAATCGCATTTATTTCGAGTCTTTTTTTTGAGAAAAGGGGAGTTGACCAGTGGTCGAACTCGTCCAGTGGTCGAATTATTTAACGTATTTATCCTGAAAAAAATTGATAATTCAGTGAAATATCATTTTTTATATCTTTGAAACACAATATAATGTTTAACAACTAAAATAAGAGCCTATGAAACGGTTGAATATATCAGGAATTATCGAATTTCTTATGTTCGATCACTGGTGTCTGACGAGTCTTATTCGTTCGACCACTGGACCACTCACCCTATCTTGGAAATTAAGCGAGATAAGGCAATTGGGCGCGCATCGTTTTTGTAAAGAATTTGAAGAGCTGCTGAGATGAATTGGAGAAAAATCGCTCTATCTCTCTTAGTTTCCGAGATATTCTACAAATAATTATTGAAAAAATTGACTTATTCCTTTTTCCAAAGAATTGACTTTTTTTTTCAGAAAATTAGATTTTTTTTTCTGCTGATTTTTTTTTTACACTCTACTTTAAGGGGGTAGATGCACTCAGAAGCGTAAAAAAAGGCCTATTTTAAAAAATTTCTTTTTTACAGTAATTAAGTTTATTTTACAAAATAAATTATACAGAGTTTTTATACAATGCTTTAACTTAACATTTATGAAAAAAAAAAAAAAAAATACATATTATTTATTAAAATATCGCCATATCGGTTGGATCCTCTCCCGCGAGTAGTTGTTGCGGGCTACAACCCGAAAAACACGTAGATTTGAATAATATTTTAATGAAGAAAATAGTAGATTATTCGTAGTAATCACGGTTGCAGTTGCGCCCAAAAAATAAAAATAAGGGAACGGTTTGCCGCGGTAAAACACTGAAGTGTACCGATGTCTGAAGGACAGAGGTTTTCGGACAAAATAAGTTTATTCAAAAATAAATGCTATAATTTGTATATTTTCAACTAACACCAAATAATTTATTTGAGGATAAATCAAACGTCTAATTTGAGTCAAAATAATAGAGAAAATTGTAATCGCTTCAGCGCAAAATTGAACTTACAGTTGGAATTGAAAGAAACTAACAACGGTTTATGGTTGAAGTTGAACTATTGGAATTCTAGTGGATGTTGCTGGCGATGCAGATGACTCTCTTGTTGTGCAATTCGGCTGATGCAGGATACTGGATTCTGATAGATGCAGCTCAGAATGCTCGAACGATGGTTGTTGGTTCATCGTAGAATGACTCAAAACGTTTCTTCTTGAAAATGCTTCTACTTTCCTTTAAACTAAAGACTTGAACTTTACTCCGAAAGTATGAATACTTTAGTTGATCGAGTAGATTTTGAGTAGAGTAACATTCTCGATAGAAGACTAGTTACTGGCGATGTTCAGTCGGACAGAGTAACACTACTGAGTGCGTATTTGTTACTGCCAGCGATGTTCACTCGGACAGAGTAACATTACTGACTGCGTGTTTGTTACTGCCAGCCAGATTCTTCTGTAAATCACTTCTTATAAAGGAAAAAAGTGGGAATTGATAGAGATGTCGGATTGTTTAATTTCGAGCGGGCCGCCGCCTCTTTCCTTCTTTCTTTACTTTTCCTAATCCGCCCGCGCCTCTGTTGACATGATGATGCTAATTCAGGTCAGCTAGGGATTAGTCGGTTTTATTGTTCTGACTAATTCTGCGCCTCGAAATTGAAAGAAAAATCAAAATCAGAGGTAAAAGTGAACTTTAAGTTTGGCATGTGCGTGTCCCCTCTCAGGTGTTCCACCTCACGGTGTTTCTTAGATGCACCGACGTCTTTTCTCTCTCTCTCTCCTAGCCACATTGCCTTATATCACTCTATTCAAGTGCGTTGAACTCGGCATGTTAATGTTTTTTATTGTTTCCATTATAATGACTCCGGTCAATCGTAAATTCTAGGGTTTTCCAGAAGTTCACCGATTTCAGGGCTCGTAACACCTCCCCGGCTGACGATCAAACAACGTCCTCGTTGTTTTTTTGGTTGATGATATTCTCCATTGATGAAATCAATTTTCCCAATCCATGTCAGTTCCTTTTTTTTCTATTCAAAAATCATCAAAACTAATTTTTTCAACATTTGACTTATCCTCGTTACAATTTCTGTTGAATGTTATCATTACATTTTTTGTCATAAAATTATTTTTACCATACATGTGTAAACTTAAATTGACAAGTGTTCAATTCATATTCTTCACATTGTTTCAGTTACATCTAGAAATTGCTCTTAGAAAAAAAAATAAAAGATACATGTGTTATGTCTTCAGACACATATTCCTATGTGTTATTATTCTTATCATTTTCGCTTATTTTTTTTCATTTACATGTAGTTCATTAGACGCAATTTAATATCGATAAATTTTTTCTCTCCTACCTCGCATCATTTTTTTTTTACTAAAAACAATGTGAATAGAACGATTCCTTCTTTCTCTTTCGTTATGAACAAAAATATTAGTTTCTATATAGTCAGATCAAGAAACTATTAGAAAATTCGTATTAGTATTGAAAAAGAGGAAAAAAAATAGTTAAATAATTATCAATAGTAATTTACAGTTTAGTTCAACTCAAAGTTTTTTTTTCTCAATTAATTGATTGATTAATGGATAAACTTTTATCTCGATATAATATAATAATATATTTTTTTTTATTTCTTTTGTTTTTTTTTTTCACAATTAATGATTTGATGATTAATTTGCCAACTCTTAAATTGTTTTTCTTTAATGAATAAATGAGTTCATTCTAATTCAAGTATTTTTTGTTGCAAGTCACGCATCATTACTTTCAGTACAGAATTTTCTATAACTAATATTTCCTGATTTTTCTTGGTTTCAAGACATTTTTTCCCTTATATGAAATAAATTTTTTTTTTATTTGTACAGAAATATATATATACATATATATTTTTTGGTTTTTAAATGAGAAAACTCTTATCACGAAATGTGGAAAGGTTGGTAACTTCGTGTATTTTGTATAGAGCCTTGGTAGTTGCTCTTATTGTTGAATTTTTGAACAATATTATTAATGCGTACATTTCGTTCAGAAAGGTAATCGTTGGTTTATTAATACATTTTTCTGTTGGGTTTCCTTCAATTCTCATTGTCATACTAAAATGAAATTGATCAAAATGTATATAACCAGAAAGAAAAATCTTCTTAGTGATAGGAGGCTATAAATAAATAGAAAAAATTTTCTTTACAGTTTGACTCATTATTAGACAATTGATCTATTTAAGAGATGGATGAGTACTTGGCATTTTTAGTTTTATTTTCATTTTAACGGTGTGTGTTTCATTTCTACTTTTCCTCTCACTTCTTTTAATATCTCTTTCGTACTGTTAACATTTTTTTTTTATTTATCGATTTGGAAAAAAAAATTTATTCATTTATTATTATTATTATTATTATTATTATTTTTTTTTTTAACTCGCGGTCTGAATCGCAATGGTATTGGTTGCTTTGACGTTTTCTCTAATTTATGATTTTCTTCCACGACTCGATTTGTATTAATTGGGTGAGTTTCCTCGATTAATCTGTTATTCATCAAATTTTGAGACAACCCGTCTGCATTTAAATTTATTCTACCTTGTTTATAAAATGTTTCATACTCGGATTCTTTCAGTTTCATTTCCCGTCGTTGAATTCTAGAGTTGGGATCTTTGACGTTTCGTAGCCACATTAATGATCGATTATTAATGACTGAAGTAAATTTTCTTATTGCCGTAATTTTATTCGGATTAGGACTGGCACCGTCTTTACTGAACATATGTCCATGATGAACTATTTCTTTCTTCAAAAATTCACATTTATCGGGCTGCAATTTTATATTCGTGATTCTCAAACGATCAATTAATTTGTTGAATTTTATTTCATGTTTCCGGAGAGATCTCGCGTAAATCATTACATCTTCTAAACATACAAATAGTTCATTCCCTAGTAATCTCGTTAGAGCTCGATCCATTGATCGTTGAAACGTTGCAGGTACGTTTCTTAATTCAGGATGGATCCTGTTATATTCGTAACGACCATGTTGGGTAGAAAATGCAGTTTTTCTCTTAGCATTTGCATCAATTGGAATTTGATAAAATCCCGATTCAAGATTGAATATTGAAAAATATTTTGTACGACTGAGCTGTTCTAAGATTTCATTATTCGTTGAGATGAGATATTCATCACCGTTAGCTTTTTCGTTTAGTGCGTGGAAGTCAATGATTAATTTATTATTTGGGACGATCAAAAGAGGGAAATTATAAGGTGAAGTGGAGTGAGACATTATTCCTGACTCCAACATTCCATTAATTCCTTCATTGATCTGTTCTTTATGCGAAAGTGAATATCTACACTGTTCAGTACATATTGGCAAATTATCAGTGGTTGGAATTTTATGAGTCGTAGCACTAGTTACTTGGAGTTTTCCGTTTAATAAATGCAAACTATTGTGGGTTTCATCTATCAATGATGACACTTCTAGCTTTTCCTCTGTGTTTGAATTTTCTAATTTCAAGAGTGGGACGAGTTTTTCGTATCGTTCTGTGGTCGTGTCAATTTTTAATGTGGAGATTCGATAGCTTGGTACATCTCCAGTTGCTAATTCATGTTTTTGCAATCGAATAGCTGGGTATTGAACCATTATAGTTTTATCAGACGTGTTAATTGCGTAAACATATGCTCTATTGTTTCGATTACTGACTAGTGCTTCTTCCACGTGTACTTTGTCTCCCCAAAATAACTTGGGTAAATAACCTTCAGTTGGTGAATCTGAGGTGAGAGCAAGTGAGATAGCATTCCTACTTCTTGGTGCTAGCACGACTATGTTTTTCATATAAAAAGGAATAACAATATTTTTTACATGCATTTCATTGTTCGCGTAATCTACCATAGCCCCGTGTGTCTTTAAAAACGGTGTTCCTAAAATAGCGTCTTGAGAGATGGGTACATGGTTGTCCACTACGTGAAATAGAATATCTAAATTAAATAATTTTATTGATATTTGTCCAAGTGTGCGCGCTTGATCATTCGCTACGCCTGTTATGAGGCATGTTTGAGTGGTATCTATTTTGTCAGTATCTAATAATGCCTTTTCTTTAATTATATTAATTTCCGCTCCCGTGTCTATCATAAGTGTAAATGGTTTTTGATCTTTGCCACGCTTGAGAATAATTGTTGGCGTTAATTTATTATTTAGAACATGCAGCCTATGCTCTCTTCCTGAGCATTGGTTATCTTTTCGCTTGACCCGAGTGTCATAACGCGTATTTGTGCCTACTCCTCTTAAGTCACGTTGGCCTTGAGGAGGCATTTGTCGTTTCCTGAATCGCGATAAGTTTGCGTGCTTCGATTCTTGTTGCTCTTTCAATTTTTTATTTTTTTGATATTTCATTTTTCTACACTTATCGGTTGTATTTCCATCAAATTTACAATATGGGCGAGATTTATATTCGTCACGTATTCTGTATTTCTTCCAACAATCTTTTTCTTCATGATTCAATTTTTTACAATGTGAATATTTGAGTTTAATTGATCCTATTCTCAGATCATTGTTAGCTGGATTTTCCTCCACAGATTGGTATCTGTGAAGTTCGTCTCTGGCGCGTTTTTCTTCTTCTAATTGTACTGCAGCTATTATCAATGTATCCAATGAGTCATATGTCATAGGATTTTCATGTATTTCTTGTTGGAGCCCTCGGCAAAAACAACGAATAACTTCTCGTTCTGTCTCTATTTGAAAATTTGGTTGAGTTCCTCCCAATCGTAAGTATGTATCAAAAATTGCTAACATGAGTTGACGCGCCCGATTTCCGTATTCAATCACGGTTTCGCTTTTATCTTGCACTAAACGACCCAATTCCCCTTGTAATTGAGAGAGTGATTGGAGAGGTGAAAAAAAACTTTCTAAGAATCGAATCAATTCTTCGATCGAATGGAATATTCTACCTTGGATAGAATCTTTGGCTGCTCCGCGAAGTTTATTCTTTATTAGTCGAATTAAATTAAGTTCAGCGGAAGGAGTTATCATATTCTTAGCTTCAATACATCCGTCCACGAAAGTGCGGAAAGGGGGATGGAAACCATCGAATTCAGGTATCGCTAATAATGCGTCTTGAAGTGACACTGTCGTGCCTATTGGGTAGGCGTAGACAGTAGACATCGACGGATTTAGAGACTGAAAAGTTCCTTGGGTATTGCCCGTGTTCGGCATAACGTATCTATGACTACTAGTAAAATGATTTTCTTGACTGAATTTTTCTTGAATTTTATATCCCGTCGGATCATTCGTTATATTATCATTATTATTGACATTGTTTTTGTCAAGAAAGTAAGTTTTTGAAACATTAATATTTTCTCTCGAATGAGGAGTCAAAAATATGTCATTGCTGCTCGGAACGTTTCGCATTGTATTAATATTATCAAAACTCCGTTGAGTAATATTATCGAAACTTCGTTGATCAATATTATCAACACTCCGTTGATTAAAATTTGTGGGAATTGAAGACATGCTAGAAAATTCGGACATACGATTAATCGATTGATAATTAGAACACGTTGGTGCATTAGATTGACAACTCGCAGTGCTAATATTGAATTGTTCAGACGATACTCCTAAAAAATCGAGTGAACGTTTGCTCAGTTTAGCATGTAAAATACCGACTGATTTAGAATTTGGAAATAATATCATCATTTGTCGATAGATCTCTTCAACAATTCCGGCTTGTTCTACTTGGTTGATAGCACTTGTATCATTTTCAAGTAAATATTTTATAACTCCTAGTTGCCAGTGAGGAATATTCTGTTTCTCTTTTAATTGTTGAATAACTTGCGGATCAATTTGCGAACGATTCAATCTTATATTCCCATTCACGATTTCGTTGCTAATTATTCTTGGCGTTGAGATAGTCCCTTTCGAATAAGAAAAAGGGTTTGATTCCGAATTAATAAAAGTTGCTTGACCAACAGTAACAATTGTAGTTGTAGAAAGCGTATCCGGTATATTAAATAATCGTTCTTGATTGAACGTTCCCTGCGTTTCATGTATTGATAAATTATTTTCCCGTATAGTGGTGTTAGCAAAATTCATTTCGACGTTTAATGACGTTGGTGTTTTGAGTGAGTCTATTCCTTGGTGAGGAATTCGATTCATCTCAGATATTAGAAAATTTTTATGCATTGCATTGATGCTTCGTGTAGTTATTTTATTTTGCCCGTTTTCGTGAGACATCGTCCTATTTATTGACAAACGTATCCCACCGCTGTCACCAAAATGTTGCGGGCTACAACCCGAAAAACACGTAGATTTGAATAATATTTTAATGAAGAAAATAGTAGATTATTCGTAGTAATCACGGTTGCAGTTGCGCCCAAAAAATAAAAATAAGGGAACGGTTTGCCGCGGTAAAACACTGAAGTGTACCGATGTCTGAAGGACAGAGGTTTTCGGACAAAATAAGTTTATTCAAAAATAAATGCTATAATTTGTATATTTTCAACTAACACCAAATAATTTATTTGAGGATAAATCAAACGTCTAATTTGAGTCAAAATAATAGAGAAAATTGTAATCGCTTCAGCGCAAAATTGAACTTACAGTTGGAATTGAAAGAAACTAACAACGGTTTATGGTTGAAGTTGAACTATTGGAATTCTAGTGGATGTTGCTGGCGATGCAGATGACTCTCTTGTTGTGCAATTCGGCTGATGCAGGATACTGGATTCTGATAGATGCAGCTCAGAATGCTCGAACGATGGTTGTTGGTTCATCGTAGAATGACTCAAAACGTTTCTTCTTGAAAATGCTTCTACTTTCCTTTAAACTAAAGACTTGAACTTTACTCCGAAAGTATGAATACTTTAGTTGATCGAGTAGATTTTGAGTAGAGTAACATTCTCGATAGAAGACTAGTTACTGGCGATGTTCAGTCGGACAGAGTAACACTACTGAGTGCGTATTTGTTACTGCCAGCGATGTTCACTCGGACAGAGTAACATTACTGACTGCGTGTTTGTTACTGCCAGCCAGATTCTTCTGTAAATCACTTCTTATAAAGGAAAAAAGTGGGAATTGATAGAGATGTCGGATTGTTTAATTTCGAGCGGGCCGCCGCCTCTTTCCTTCTTTCTTTACTTTTCCTAATCCGCCCGCGCCTCTGTTGACATGATGATGCTAATTCAGGTCAGCTAGGGATTAGTCGGTTTTATTGTTCTGACTAATTCTGCGCCTCGAAATTGAAAGAAAAATCAAAATCAGAGGTAAAAGTGAACTTTAAGTTTGGCATGTGCGTGTCCCCTCTCAGGTGTTCCACCTCACGGTGTTTCTTAGATGCACCGACGTCTTTTCTCTCTCTCTCTCCTAGCCACATTGCCTTATATCACTCTATTCAAGTGCGTTGAACTCGGCATGTTAATGTTTTTTATTGTTTCCATTATAATGACTCCGGTCAATCGTAAATTCTAGGGTTTTCCAGAAGTTCACCGATTTCAGGGCTCGTAACATAGTACTTCGCGGTGGCCATCACAACAGCCTTCTGGATCATCTGAATTCGAAAAACCAAGGTGAAACCTTTAGTTTAATAATAAATCCAGTCTTTAATCGAAGGATATTGATTTTTGTTAACAATTACTATATTTTTTAAACAATTAACTTTTAACATTTTATCGAAAATCAGAGTCCAAAGTTTCGAATGCCACCATTTTGTAAATTTTCAAAAAAAAAAAAAAAGCTTCGATTAAAGACTGGATTTATTATTAAACTAAAGGTTTCACCTTGGTTTTTCGAATTCAGATGATCCAGAAGGCTGTTGTGATGGCCACCGCGAAGTACTACTCGCGGGAGAGGATCCAACCGATATGGCGATATTTTAATAAATAATATGTATTTTTTTTTTTTTTTTTTCATAAATGTTAAGTTAAAGCATTGTATAAAAACTCTGTATAATTTATTTTGTAAAATAAACTTAATTACTGTAAAAAAATTTTTTTTTAAAATAGGCCTTTTTTTACGCTTCTGAGTGCATCTACCCCCTTAATGAACAAAAAATCGCTCCATCTAGTTCAATTACCGAGATACTCTCAAAAAGTGATAAAAAAAAATCTTTTTCAATCCATTTTTCCTTCCATTTATTTTTTTAAGAATATCTCGGAAACTAAGCGAGATAGGGCAATCGGTCCACATCCTTTTAGTCGAGAATTTCTAGAGATTCTCTAACGGATCGGAGCAAATTCGCTCCATCTCGCTTAATTTCCGAGATATACTCAAAAAGAAATTTTTTTTTTTATTTAAAAAGGAAATTTGTTAAATAAAAAAATCGACTTATCTCGTTTTACCTCTTCACTACTGATTAATAATAATAAACCTTTTTTTCTTAAGAAGAAAATATTGATTCTATCTGTATATTGATAAAATCAAATATAAAAATAAAAAAAAAGTTGAAGTTTTAGTAGAAAGTAGAAAAATCAATTTTATTACATCATCAGCTCCTTGAAAGTATCTCGGAAACTAAGCGAGATAGAGTATTTTTGCATCAATTCTTTTTTCTACCTTTTAAAATTCTCTACAGAAAAAGACTTGTAAAATCGTTCCATTTCCCTTGGTTTCCTTGATATTTCGAAAAAAACTGGTGACAAAATAAAATCACTTTTCTGAAAAATTTAATAATGTCAAAGAAAACCCTGAATTTCTTCAATATTTAGATTCAAATTTTCTACGATATCATTGAATAAATGGAGAAAACACGTGCACTGCAAGAGGCATTGTGGTCTTTCCATTCATTCGCCTCTTTTCACATTCGAAGCCCTAGAAAAATGGAAATTTCCAACAATTCCGTTTTATTAGAGTCGAAAAGAATTGCTGAAGCCACAAAATATCCTGAATAGTTTCATTGAATTTTTCTTTTTTCCATTTAAATAAACGTGAAATAAAAGAGTTATGGAATTTTACAATTTTCCAGATTTTATTTTTACAAAATGAAAGCAATGATGATGAAGACCTGCAGTATTACGGCAATGACGCTCATCCTTCTTTTTGGAGTGGCCGTTAGTACAGAAGACTACATGGATTACACAGGTAATTAACTGGAAAAAGCTTTAAAAAAAGAGCGTTTCTGCTTGTAACTTTATTTGATACTTCTTTCAATTTTTTACGGTTTTTTCCTCTATATTTGAACGTTGCTCAGTGACTGAGGCTTCAATTAACGGATTAATGCCATTAATTAACGCCTTTTGTAGCTCAATTTTCCCCTTTTTTATTAGTGAATAAATTTTTTTATTTTTTCATTTAGAAATTAATAAAAAAATCAATTCAGAAGCGATTTTATCATTTTTCTTCTTGATGTTTGGGAAAATTAGCGAGATAGCACGATATTTTGTCCTGATCATTGGTCTTTCACAGGAAATTAATTAAATAATTAATTTCAATTAATTTTAGTTAAATTCAAGTAAAATCGCTTCAACTCGCTTATCTTTCGAAATATTTTACAAAGAAGAACGATAAAATCTACTTCTCCTGTTTTATCTCTTCATCTCTGATTTTTTTTTAACTTTTAATTTTTTTATCCTTTGATTTAAGAAAATTCCGAAAGTAAAATCGAAAGAAACTTTTCAAAATATTTCCGAGAAATTTTGGATAATCTCAAATTGTGAAATATAACGGATTTTTGAGAGAGCATATATGAACAAAGAAATATTTCTGAAATTTAATTTGAGAAAATTCCCTGAAAAAAAAAAATAACGTTTTCTGTCAAAATATTTTCAAAACAATTTCTAAAAATTTGGAAAAATCTTGAAAATAGAAATATAATCTTGGATTTTTCACGAAAGAATATGAGCAAATGAAGGTTGCCGGAGTTCAATTTGATAATATTTTTGAAGAAAAATCGAATTTTTTGAAAAAATAGAATTTGAAAAAAAATCGAATTTTGAGAAATATCGAATTTTTTGAGAAAATAGAATTTGAAAAAAAATCGAATTTTAAGAAAAATCGAATTTAAAGAAAAAATAGAATTCTGAGAGGAATCAAATTTTAAAAAGAAGAATTTTGAGAAAGATCGATTTAAAAAAAAATAGAATTTTGAGAAAGATTGAATTTTGAGAAAAATTTAATTATTTTTATTTTTAAAAAATTCAAAATAATTTCTAAAATTCTTAAAAATCTCAAATAGTGTTATATAGTGGATTATTTTTTTCTTCCAACAACCAGCTGATGAGAATGCAAACCGTGATCTCGAGGACCTCTACCAATTCTACAAAATCCTATTTCGTCGCAGCACAATAGATAACAGCGTCAATGGATTATCAAATTTAGGAGAAGCTGATGCATTTGGTTTGCAGGATGATCATTTGATGACACGTAAAGCCCAGCGTGCACCATCGCTACGTCTACGTTTTGGCCGTTCTCAGCCATGGGGAATTCTTCGGCATGGTCGTTCATGGCCACCGAAACCCCTTCGTTTCGGACAGGGAACACTAGCGGAATCACCGGTATTGCTACGTTTGGGCTCATCTGGACCAGCAGCGATGCCGGTAATTAATGAATTATTGGTAAAACGTTAATTTATACTGAGAAAAAAATTGTGATGAAAACAATCAAATTTCAGTAGTGAAGAGGTGAAACAGGATAAATCGACTTATCTTCGAGGTCATTTCGAAGGAAATATCTCGGAAACTAACCGAGATAAGGTGATATTACTCATCTGTTTTTGTAGAAAATTTCAAGAGTTACAAAAGAATTTTAGGGCAAAATTGCAGCTTCTCGGTTATTTTCTAAGGTATTTCCAAAAAATTCAATGAGAAAAAAATAGACTTATCTTGTTTTACCTCTTCACTACTGAAATATTGATGTAATTGGTCCTTAGCCATTTTTTTTTTTCATTTTTTTAAATGCATTTCAAACCGTTCGGTTTATTCTGCTGATTTTTTTTTCAATAATTAAAAAAAACTACTGAATTCATTGATTTTAGTTATTTCAGCTAATTAATCTGTTTGAATAAACTAAATTCCGTGAATTCAATAACGGTTTTAGTCATTTCAAAAAATATTTTTTAAGGACTAGGACATCAATATTTGATTGTTTTCAACATTACTATTTTCCTCAGTGCATCACTCTCTATTTCATCTTCAAGTGTATAAATGGGATTAATTCATTTCGGAATGAAGTACAGAGTGGAATGAATTGTCGGGTAACCCGAATTATTTGGGAACATTAATTAGGAAAGATTGGGGCAAAATGGGCCTGCACAGAAAAATGATCTACGATTTTTTTCAAGATTTTTAGACTTCGGCGAGAAAAAATTGAAAAAATTTCCCAATAACTGAGATTTTTTGGAGCATCTTCTCAATTTTTTTCACATTTTTTCATGAATTTCTTCACTCTGAGAAAAATTCCTGAATCGTTTCATTTTCACTCAAACATCCATTTTGCCCCGCTCTCCCTCATTCAATTAATAAATTCAAGCACATGAATCATGATTCATTAATTCATCAATTAATTAATCATTATTATTTCTTCTTTTGATCTTCAGATTAAATTAATGTAAATTTTTGTTTTTTTCTTTTTTGTGTTATTTTTACGTTGTAAACAGTTTTCAATACTAGAAATATTTGGGAATTCATGAGGGATAGAGGAATTTTTCTGGAAATATTCTTTGCAGCTCTTTCCTTTTTTACAAAAAAAGCTACCATCAAAATTCCTCTATCTCTCATAAATTTCGAGATATTTCGAAAAAAGGCAAACTCGATAATTCAATTAGGTTTTTCAAGTTTAAAGAAAAATTTCAGAATATATCGGGAATGATCGAATTTACATTGATTTTTCTTTTTATTCGGTGAAAAATCAGAGCTTCGAGAAAAGTCATCACCAACTTTTTTTCCATTTTTCATAGATTTCCCGAAATTTTCAGTAAAAAACTGGCTACAAAGTGAAAAAACTCATTTCATTATAAAAAAAATTCATTTGCTTTATAGAAAAAAACACATATCTTTATAAAATTATTATTTATCTCCAATTTCTATTCAGGAAGGAATGAGACTGAACTAAAGTTCACCAGTGATTGAAGGAAATTAAGAATCTACCTTAACCGACATCATGGCACAAAAATCCGGTAACAATTTCACCGAAAAAAAAACTGGAGAGTAAAAGAAAAAAAATGTTAATTTATCTGAAAAAAAAAAATTGAATTTACTGTATCACGATTTGTACCTCTGTATTATTGTGTAGTCCAGTTGCAGATGATTAGATACTACTAATTCTATTCTACATGGAGAAAAAAAATCATCAAAAATTACTGTTTTCTCAGCAGTCCAGGGACCAAAGACAGGAATGCAAAAAATCAGTATACCTATAGGATAAAAATTACTGTGCACCACAATAAAAATTCATGCAATTTACTTCAAAAAATGAGGAAATCTCATCAATTTTTTTACAAAAGTGGCACAGTAATTTTTACTCCGTAGGTATAATTATTTTTGCTGGAAGGTCCCGGGTTCGATTTCCGGCTGGAGAGCTGGAGTTTTTTTTTTCTCTCAAATTTATTACTTATTTTTTTTTTTAACGGAATTCCTAATATTTATTGAATTTTCAAGGATTGGAAGACACCATGACTTCAAAATGAAATCCACTTGATGTAAATTCAGTGTCTGACTTCAATGACTTCAGAAAAATGTGATTTCAATGATCCCGAGCGCTGATTAACGTGAATTCATGACTGCAATTGATTGCCAATGACTCCATCAATTTGTAGTCAGTGACTGCGAATAGAATGAAGTCATTGAAATCACAATAAATCAAATTTCACGAATAAAAAAGGGTGGAGGCAAACGGGTCTTCATCATATTTAAACAAAAACTTTTTATATAAATTGACACATCACAATATTTAGATGTCTTTCATTAGAAATATTTTTCAACAGCCTTAAAAATATTATGCAGTAGTTTTAGATTCCCATTCTCAGTTATCACAGGAAGGAGAATAATTTTTCGATAATGTTGAATACTGATGGACCTCGTGTACCCTCATTGGCTCTTAATTTCAAACAATCTGTAGTTTTATTATCTGAAATATACCATTGGCAAAGAACACTATTTGAGTGACTACAATTGATTTCATTGATTTCAAGTGACTTCAGTGATTTCAGAATTGAATTCAAAAAATGAAATCATTTGATTTCAGTGATTTCAAAAAGTTGAAGTGATCTGACTTCAATGACTTCACGTGATTTCAAATTGACTTCATCGCAATGCGGCACTACGACTTCAGGAATGAGCAACGCCTCGATATTTATCATAATTTACACAGAGAAAAATGTTTTCTTAATTTAAGAATGTGCAGTCACTTAATTTAAGAATGGCAGGTCACTTAAATTAAGTGACTTTTCTTACTTAAATCAAGTGACTTTTTCTTTCTTAAATCAAGTGACTTTTTCTTTTTTAATTTAAGAAAGTAAAACTCACTTAAATTAAGTGACTTTTCTCACTTAGATCAAGTGACTTTTCTCACTTAAATCAAGTGACTTTTTCTTTCTTAATTTAAGAAAGTAAAACTCACTTAAATTAAGTGACTTTTCTCACTTAAATCAAGTAACTTTTTCTTTCTTATTTTAAGAAAGTAAAGGTCACTTAAATTAAGTGACTTTTTCTTTCTTAATTTAAGAAAGTAAAACTCACTTAAATTAAGTGACTTTTCTCACTTAGATCAAGTGACTTTTCTCACTTAAATCAAGTAACTTTTTCTTTCTTATTTTAAGAAAGTAAAGGTCACTTAAATTAAGTGACTTTTCTCACTTAAATCAAGTGACTTTTTCTTTCTTAATTTAAGAAAGTAGAACTCACTTAAATCAAGTGAGTTTTCTCACTTGAATCAAGTGACTTTACTTTCTTAATTTAAGTGACCTGCACATTCTTAAATTGAGTGACTGCACATTCTTAAATTAAGAAAACATTTTTCTCTGTGTACTGATTGAAAAGCGGCAACGACCGGGAAGAAAATTAGAAAGTCAATGCTTCTGATATTTAATGCAAAAAAAGTCATAATTATTCGAGATGATCGATTCTATGGCAGTGTAATCTATTGAAATTGTCATAATCCTCATATGCAATTCGAGCATTCATTCCAATTCAAAGAATTCTTGGGCCCACCAATCATAGTGCATATCACATGCACGTTTTTCGATTTTGCATCGCACATGAATATGGCGTCGCGCTACATTTGCGACCATTGTTACACTACCCTGATAAGGGATTCGCCGCCATGTTATTTTGACTGCGACGTTGTCGAATCCTGTCCACACTCCCCGAGTGCGTTTAGTGTGTTTTCGGCAACGCCGCTCACCAGATAATTTCATTTAGCAATGGAAAAATTTTACCAGCTCCTAGAATTTATTTTATCTGTCTTCTGGATTTGCAGGATACGTAATTTGAAAAATATGATAATTTTTTAAACACTTCAGCGATAAAAGTCTAATTTTTTCAGAATTTTCCACTCAACCGATTGATCATAATCATGAAAAAATAAAAACAGTGGAGCACGGGGCCATGCTCATATGTTGATCAGTCTACAGTTAATTAAGTCCTTAGACTGCTGGGAAAACACATTAATTTTTACTGATTTTTCCTTTCCGTGCACATCAACTAGAAAATTAATTTATCATTCATGTAGAATCGAAGGAATTTTTCTTTTTCACATTTAGATACGAAAAAAAAATTATTTGTATGTATATTTCATGTTCTATTCTCTATTTTATATTTTGAATATATAAAAAATATATTTTAAAAAGAATGAATACAACCATTTGGTTGAAAATTGAATGGAACATTGTGGTTTTTAAATAAATGTGCCGAAAATTAATTGTCTTTTTCTCGTATTTAGAACGAAATTATTCCACTAAATTCATTCCTTTAATACAAAAAATAATAATAATAATAATAATTTATCGTCGAGCATAACTAATTACTCAATTTCATTAAAATCCTTCAGAGATTAGAGTTTTTTTTAATTTTGTCAATTTTTCCAGAATATCTCGGGGACTAAGCGAGCTAGGGCAGTTTTGCATGAATCCTTTATTGTAGCTCTTGAAATTGTTTATGAAAGAACGATTCTGGTAAAAAGGGCATATCTCCTTTGGTTTCCAAGATATTCAGAAAGGGAATTGGAAGAGTCATTTAAAAAAAAATGGATTTAAAAAAAAAATTTTTTTACTATTTCAGTGAAATGGCATTGTGCAATTGTGCAATTTAATTTTTTGATAATTTTGAATTAATGCAGAGATTTTTAATTGCAATTGCTACTTCTCTGTCAGTGTGTGATAAATTTTCAGGATTTTTTAATTCTGGTCTTATGATAATTTGACTTTTAATTCGTTCTAGTGTCACTGATAATGGCATTCTCAGTATTGTCTGCCAATTGACTTCATTGAAGTTCGTTAAAAACTGAAAGATAATGAAAAAAATTAATTTTTAATAATTGATTAATGAAAATAAAAAAAAGTAGTAAAAAGGTAAAATAGAAATAAATATTTTCTTTGAATTGTTTTTTGAAAATGTTTCGGAAAATGAGCGGGATAGAACGATTTTGTCTGAATTCTCCTTTTTTTGGAGCTTTCAGAATTTTCTGCAAGGAAGGATTGAGATGAAATCGCTCTATCTCTGTTAATTGCCGAGATATTTCCCGAATAAAGAGAACAGAATCGACTTTTGGATTTTTTTTAATAAAATTGAAAAAAAAAAGAATTTTTCCCGCTTTACTTTTACAATATTAATTTTTTTTAATTATTTTTTAATAACTTACCTGATCGAATGGAGTATCATCGATATGGAACATTACGTAAGTCAATGGTTTTGTTGGTATATAAACATCAGTAGAATTGTTGAAATCATTCATATTATCTTTTCCTTCTTTTAAATTATTCAAAACCCAATCTGATGCTCTCAGGAGATACTCGTGAACGACCTGATTGAATAATTCATTAATTTAAGGTAGTTTCCCAGAGTACGGTCGATAAAACACCAAAAAAATAAGGGTTTGTAGATTTGTTTTCAATTAATTGCTGATAATTCGGGGAAATGTGCTTTAATTTACCCGAAAAGGCGATCAAACTATTTGAAAGTCATATCTTCAGCTGGTGAATATATTTTTTTTTCTCGAATTTTTTTATATCAATCTCCTGTCTCAAATAAAAAAATTAAAAAAATCTCCTGTCTCATGCATGAGATAGAGAGAGAGAGACAAATAGTTACGACTACCTTCTAATTAAAATTTCTCAATAACTATACGGTGAATTGAATATTTTTTTCTTCTATTATTTAGTTAAAATGCTGTTCTCTTCGTCAATTGTTTTTAGATAAGTCAACCCTGTGGTTTTTTAGTAATTACGTGATTTCTGTTCGATTTAGGGCGTTTCATTCCCACCACAACTATTTTCGGTAACTTTGATAATTCATGTCTCATAAACCACACGGACGAAAATTATGAAAAAAATTCAAAACAAATTCAAAAAATATCATCTTTGATAAGCTATTAAAAAAATTAGGTATTAACTTTACCCGAGTTCGCTGAAATACCACATTAATGAAAAAAAAATTAGCAAAAAAGGGTTTTATTTTATAGGTATCTCTGAAACTGTAATTTAACTATCTATTTCCGGAAATTTCTTCACATTCAATTCATTTTATCTTGCAAAATAAGCGAGACGGAGCGAATTAACTGCATTCTGCATTATTTTTCGAGATATTTTCAAAAAACTGATGATGAAATAAAATCAATTTTTCCGAAAACTTCATCATCGTTAGAATAAATTCATTCTTTCCTATCTCTTCACTATTCATTTTTTAATAAAATTTAATGATCTACAAAAAAAATATTTCAATAAATTCATTCATTGATTTTCCATACTTCCGAAGAAATCATAATATAGAAAATTCACGGAAGAATAAAAGAAATTTTGTTTTTTTCTCCTAAGCAATTTTTATAATTCTCTGGTTAAAAAATAATTCAATACCTTACCTTCAGTGATCGACGTCCGATTTCTGTGAATAATAATTGATCAACATACGTTTCAATCCACGAAAAAATAGTGTCCAATTTTCTAATTCTCGGGCTGGGATCTTTTTTCTCAATCCTTGAAAAATTAAAAAAAAAAAAAAAAAAAAAAAAATTCATAAAATTTGATAAATTAAAAAATCATAGAGTTTTCATTGAAAAATGAATTTTCACCATTTGTGAATGAGACTCAGGAGACTTTGTATCTGATCAGTATGTTTATTGTCCTCATCAATGCTGCACAATGCTTCAGCAAGTGCAGTAGCTGATGCACCTCTGTCGTAAGGATCAAATGAGAATGACTCAGTGTTACTTCTCGGTGTCTCTTGAATATCAGATTTTTCTGATGATTCAGGATAACGTTGAGATATCTGGAATAGTGCTGAATAAAGTGCAGTACAGAATATTTGAACGAGTACAGAACCGCCAATTGGATGACAATGTGCTGGAATATTTTCGTTAATTGCATAAGCTGCTTTGAGAATTCCAATTGGAGCACAAACGAAGAGTTCGGTGATGCAGGCCAGAGCCAGAGACATTGCTTGATAGATACTGGCACCAGTCTGATGAAAAAAAGTGATAAAATGAATGATTTTATTGATTTTTTTTATTAATATTTTATTAATTAACATTAAAAAAAATGAAAAAAAAGAAGGGTCGATTTTTAAACGATCTTTTTTTAAATATATTTTTGAACTTGAAACGAATGAACATACGCCCTTTTTCAAGGAAATTTTGAGGGCTCAAAAAAGAGGAGTAGAGCAATATCGCCATATCTCGCTTACTTTCCGTGATATTCATGAGAAATGAAGATTTCGAAAAAAAATTTATAAAAAAAATTGTTTTTACAGAAAAAGAAAAACCAAAATTTGAAACATTTTTTCCATTAAAATTTTCTCAATTTTCAAATGAAATAATTAGAGAATCTCTATTTCGAACCCTTCCATTTCAGCATACGTCACCCTAATGAACTACTGACCTTCACAGCATCCAAAAGTGTTTCAACAACAGGCTCCATGATTTCCCTGAGTGGTGCGAGTAATGCATTTAGCCATGGCGGCCTCGATTGATTCCACACCTCGAATTTACGAATAAATAACACAAAAATCTCATTAAAATAATAAAATTTCAATTATTACTGCTAACTCAGTATTTGATTTTATCAACCGTGTTTTTGTTAGTATTTTATGGCACGCCGTGCATAAAGTGCCACTTCACGCACGCTATGCGTGCGATTAATGGTACTTTTTATACGCTGTTCAATAAAATACTGTACCTTACACGTGCGGAAAGTATCTTTTGGCTCGTGTGTTCGCAAAACTCGCCTTCGGCTGATTTTGCAGCTTCACACTCGTCGGAAAAGTATTTTTCTGACATGTGTAAGGTTGCGAAAAGAGCCGAAGGTGAGTTTTGTAATCGCACGTGTCTGAAAATCTTTACCACACGTGTGAGGTACAGTTCTTTTACGTACAAGGTGTGAGAAAGGTACTTTATCGCACTTTTTAGATGATATACTAATCTCGTGAAGTCACTTTTGGTGGCGTTATCGGTCCTAGGAGCATTCGTTTATGAATTCAACCGAACTAATGGGAAAAGTCTCAATTTTCTTAAGGGTCGGATGTAAGATATGGTGATTTTTTTTTTGATTGACGCGACCTCCCATTGAGTGGTCAGCCGGGAAGCTCAATGTCGAAGATTGCGCTGTCGGTAAGCGCGCGGCTGGTGCAGCCACGAATAGAACAGGGCCGAGTTCGCAAAAAAATACGGGGCCCTGGTGCTATTGAAATTTTATTCATATTTTTTGCCGTGTGAAGAATGAGATGAGGAATGACAGTAATGAACATTATATTTGAAGCATAATACAATTTTCATTGTTGGAAATATAGAATGGTAGTAGATTAATCGATATAATATTGCATCGAGTATTTTTTTCAACATGAATAAATCATTCAACCTATATTTTTCATAATTATTCTCCATTAAACTGGAATTGAATGAATTACAATGCAGAAACGGATTTAATGCATTATACCGGTCCGTGTGTGTTTGAAATCAATTAAATGGCATTCAGAAAACATAACTGATTGGTACTTGTATTTGAAAAATTATTGGAGAATAATTTAATTTATTTGTGTTATTTGAGTGGAATTATTGAAAATTAATATCGTGGCCTTGCAATGAAAAGAGCGTAAATGCCATTTCCTTAGTTTTCTTTCGAAATAACGAAGAAGCGTATGTTTTTGCTTCCGGAGGAAGTTTTACTGTCATAAAAATTTCCAATCCCGATTTTTTTAGTTGGGACATATCTAAAATGATCCAAAACTACCGAAAATCATATTCAGGAGGAATATCTGTGTGTGTGTGTATCTGTGCGCGCACACATGTTTCAATAACTTCTGAAGGATTATGAGCTGGAGTCAAATTGAAGAAAAAAATTGAGAAAAAATAATGGCTGAGAGGCCCGGCCTTTTCTACTTGATGCATTCCCCTCCCTCCAGCAACGATGGAAATCATTGTGGAAGAGAGAGAAACGGTGAGATTGAGGGAAAGAGTTGAAGAAAAATTTTGGGAAAAATGGTGGAGAGTCCAGGCCTCTTCTGCATTTTTAGGTTTTTTTTTGAAACTGTTTACTTACTCGACGCATTTCCCTCTCTTCAGCAATGATTTTCATCGTTGCTGAAGAGAGGGAAACGACCAAATTGCAGGAAAAAATTGGAAAAGTGGCAGAGAGGCTCACTCTTTTCTACTATTTTGAAAAAAAAAATTTTCAACTATTTTCTCGTCATGATGCATTCTCCTCTCTCCAGCAACAATGAAAATCATTGTTGAAAAAATAAGAAAGAATGGCAGAAAGGCCCGGCCTTTTCTACTACTTTTTAATTTTTTTTTCAATTATTCCCTCACCTTGACGCATTCCCCGCTCTTTAGCAACGATAAAAATAATTGCTGCAGAGCGGGGAACCGTCAAATTAAGGGAAAAAGTTGAAGAAAAAAAATGGCTGAAAGGCTCGGCCTTTTCTACTATTTTCTTAGTTCGTCTTTCACCTATTCCCTTGCCTTGACGCATTCCCCTCTCTCCAGCAACGACGGAAATCATTATTGAAGAGAGGCGAACGCTCAGATTGAGGAAAAAAATGGCTGAGAGGCTCGGCCTTGTCTACTATTTATTTGATTTTTTTTCACCTATTCCTTTTCCTCGACGCATTCCCCTCTCTTCAGCAACGATGGAAATCATTGCTGAAGAGAGGGAAACGGCTAAATTGCAGGGAAAACAAAATGGCCGTGAGCCCCACCCTTCTCTACAATTTGAAAAAAAATTTCAACTAGTCCCTTGCTTTGACGCATGATGGGCGAAATTGAGGAAAAAAATTGAATGGACCAATAAGAAAGAATGACAGAGAGGCCCGGCCTTTTCTACTATTTTTTCTATTTTTATTTCAATTATTTGCTTGCCTTGACGCATTCCCCTCTCTTCAGCAACAATGGGAATCATTGTTGAAGAGAGGGGAACGGTCAAATTGCAGGAAAAAATTGCAAAAATGGCTGAGAAGCCCACCCTTTTCTACGATTAATTTTTTTTTTTCTACTATTTTCTCGTTATGACGCATTCTCCTCCCTCCAGCAACAATGAAAATCGTCGCAGAAGAGAGAGGCACAGTCAAATTACACGAAAAAATTAAAAAAAAAATTCCAAAAAATGGCAAAGAGGTCCGACATTCTGTACTTTTTTTTTTAATTTCTTCTAACTATTCCCTTACTATGATACATTCCCCTCTCTCCAGCAGCAATGAAAATCATTGCTGAATAGAAGGGAACGGTCAAAATGAGGGAAAGAGTTTGAAAAAAAAAATTGAAAAGAATGGTGGCAAGTTCAGACCTCTTCCACATTTTCAAAAAAAAATTTCAATTCTTTCCTTACCTTGACGCATTTTCCTTTCTTCAGCAACGATGAAAATTATTGCTGAAGAGAGGGGAATGGCCAAATTGAGGGCAAAAATTAGATGAAAAAAAAAGAAAGAATGGCAGAGAGGCCCGGCCTTTTCTACCATTTCTTTCAATTGTTTTCTCGCCTTGACGCATTCCCCTCTCCTCAGCAAATATGAGAATTCTTGCCGAAGAGAGGGGCACAGTCGAATGAAGGAAAAAAGTTGGAAAAAAAATTTCGAAAAAATTGCAGAGTTCAGGCCTCTTCTGCGGTAAAAAAAGAAAATTCAACTGTTTGACGCATTTTTGTCTCTCCAGCAACGATGAAAATCATTGCTGAAGAGAGAGAAATGGCCAAATTGCAGGGGAAAATTGAGAAAATGGCTGAAAGGCCCACTCTTTTCTACTATTTGAAGTTTTTATTTTTTCGACTATTTTCTCGTCATGACGCATTCCCCTCTCTCCAGCAACAATGAAAATCATCACCGAAGAGGGTCCCACGGTCAAATTGAGGAAAAAATTCTTTAAATAATTTAAGAAAAAAAGGCAGAAAGTCCAGGCCTCTTTCACATTCTCAAAAAAAAAAAAAATTCAACTGTTCTCTTGCCTTGACGCATCCCTCTCTCTTCAGCAATGATGGAAAATCAATGCTGTGGAGAGGGGAACGGCTAAATTGAGGGGAGAAATCGGACTCGAATATAAGAAAAAATAGCAGAGAGACCCGGCCCTTCCTACTATTTGTTTCATTCTTTTTCTAATTATTTCCTTGCCTTGATGCACTCCTCTCTCTTCAGCAATGATAGAAATCATTTCTGAAGACAGAGGGGCATGGTCGAATTGAGGGAAAAAATTGAGAAAAAAATTTGAAAAAATGACAGCGTCCAGGCCTCTTCCACTGAAATTTTTTTTTTCAACTCTTTTCTTGCCTTGACGCATTCCCCCTCTCGAGGCTGATATAGGAGGCCCAGCTTTTTGTACAATTAAAAAAAAAAATTTCTTTCAACTTTTCCCTTGCTTTGACGTTTTCCCTTCTCCCCATCAACGATGAAAATCATTGCTGAATAGAGGGGCACGGTCAAATTGAGGGAAGGGATTGAAAATTTTTTTTTGAGAAAATGGCAGAATGTCCTCTTTCATATTTTCAAATTTTTTATTTCAATTGTTTCTTTGCCTTGACGCATTTCCCTCTCTTCAGCAACGATGAAAATCATTGCTGAAAAGAGAAGCACGGTCAAATTCCAGGGAAGAATTGGAAACCAAATTTTAAGAATGGCAGAGAGCATCGGCCTTTTCTACTATTTTCAAATAATAATTTTTCCAACTATACCCTTGCCTTGACGCATTCCCCTTTCTCTATCAACGATGAGCATCATTGCTGAATAGAGGGGAACGGTCGAAATGTGGGAAAGAGTTCAAAAAAAATAATTGAAAAAAATGGCAGAGTTCAGACCTCCTCCACATTTTCAAAAAAAAAAAATTCAACTGCTTCCTTGCCTTGACGCATTTCCCTCTCTTCAGCAATGGTGGAAATTATTGCTGAGGAGAGGGGAACAGCCAAATTGAGGAAAAAAATTGAATGAACCAATAAGAAAGAATGGCTGAGAAACCCACCCTTTTCGACAATTAATTTTTTTTTCAACTATTTTTGCGGCCTTACGCGCTCCCCTCTCTCCAGCAACAATGAAGATCATTGTTAAAGAGAGGGAAACGGACAATTTGAAGGGCAAAATTGGATTTTTGTTTTAATGGCAGAAAATCCAGGCCTCTCACACATTTTCAATTTTTTTTTAACTGTTTTCATGCCTCGATGCATTCTCCCCTCTCCAGCAACGATGAAAATCATTACTGAGGAGAGGGAAACCGTCAAATTGCAGGAAAAAATTGAAAGAATGAGTAGAAAAAATGACTGACACACCCACCCTTTTCTACTATTTGAAAAATTATTATTTTTTCAATTTTTTTCTTGCCTTGACGCATTCTCCTCTCTTCAGCAACGATGGAAATTGTCACCGAAGAGAGAGGCACGGTCAAATTACACGGAAAAGTTGAAAAAAAAATCCAAAAAATGGCAGAGAGATCCGAAATTTTGTACTTAAAAAAAAAAATTTCTATCAACGATTTTCTTGCCTTGATGCATTCCCCTCTCTCCAGCAACGATGAAAATCATTCCTGAAGAGAGGGGAACGATCAAATTGAGAGAAAAAGTTGAAACAAAAAAAATCAAATGGCAGAGCGTCCGGGCCTCTTCTGCATTTAATTTTATTTTTTTTTCAACGCTTTCCTTGCCTTGACGCATTTTTCTCTCTTCAGCAATGGTGAAAATTATTGCTGGGGAGAGGGGAACTGCCAGATTGAGGGGAAAAATTAGATGAAAAAAATAAGAAAGAATGGCAGAGAAGCTCGGCCTTTTGTACTATTTTTTTCAATTGTTTTCTCGCCTCGATGCATTCCCCTCTCTTCAGCAACGATGAGAATAATTGCTCAAGAGAGGGGCACGGTCAAACTGCAGGAAAAAATTGAAAACAAAAATTTGAAAAAATGGCTGAGAGGCCCGGCTTTTTGTACTATTTTCAAAAAAAAAATCTTGCAACTATTCCCTTGCCTTGACGCATTCTCCTCTCTCCAGCAACGATGAAAATCATTGCTGAAGAAAGAGACATGGCCAAATTGCAGGAAAAACTTGAGAGGCCCGCTCTCTGCCATTTTGGGAATTTTTTGTTGAAATTTTTCCCCGCCATTCTACCGCGGCCCTCTCTTCAGCAATGATTTTCATCGCTGCTGAAAAGAGGGGAATGCGTCAAGGCAAGGAAACAGTTGAATTTTCTTTTTCAATCGCAGAAGAGGCCTGGACTCCCTGCCATTTTGTCGAAATTTTTTTCTCAACTTTTTTTTTTCATTCGTCTGCACCCCTCTCTTCAGCAAGGATTTTCATATTTGCGGAAGAGAGGGGAATGCATCAAGGCAAGGGAATAGTTAAAAGAATTTTTTTTTTTAAGTAGAAAATGTCAGACCTCTCTGCCATTTTTCGGATTTTTTTTTCAATTTTTCCCTGTAATCTGACGGTTTCCCTCTCTTCAGTAAAGATTTCTATTGTTGCTGAAGAGAGGGGAATGTGTCAAGGCAAGGAAAGAGTAAAAAAACGAAAAAATTTTAGTGGAAGAGACCCGGATTCTCTGTCATTTTATTAAATTTTTTTCCGACTTTTTCCTTCAATTTGACCGTTTCCCTCCCTTCAGCAATGATTTCCATCGTTTCTGAAGAGAAAGGAATGCGTCAAGGCAAAGGAATAAGTGAAAAAAAAATTTAAAAAGAGTAGAAAAAGCCGAGCCTCTCAGTCATTTTTTTTCTCCAATTTTTTTCCTCCATTTGACCGTGTCCCTCTCTTTAGCAATGATTTTTATTGTTGCTGAAAAGAGGGAAATGCGCCAAGGCTTGGGAACAGTAGAAAAAAAAACAATTTTAATGTGGAAGAGACCTGGAATCTCTGCCATTTTTTTCTATTTTTTTTTTAACTCTCTCCCTCAATTCGACCGTTCCCCTCTTTTCAGAGGGGGGAATGCGTCGAGGCAAGGAAACAGTTAAATTTTGTTTTATAAGCGCTCAAGAGGCCTGGCTTCCCTGCCATTTTTTCGAATTTTTTTTCCCACTTTTCTCCTTCATTCGACTGTGCCCTTCTCTTCAGCAAAGATTTTCATCTTTGCTGAAGGGAGGGGAATGCATCAAGGCGAGAAAACAGTTGAAAAAAATTGGAGAAAAGGCCGGACCTCTCTACCATTCTTTCTTATTTCTTCATATAATTTTTCTTCTCAATTTGGCCGTTCCCCTCTCCTCAGCAATAATTTTCACCATTGCTGAAGAGAGGGAAATGCGTCAAGGCAAGGGAATAGGGAGGGACAAAATCTGAAAATAGTAGATAAGGCCAAGCCTCTCAGGAATGCCTTTTCTTCAATTTTTTTCCTCCATTTGACCGTTCTCCTCTCTTCAACAATGATTTCCATCGTTGCTGGAGGAAGGAGAATGCTCCAAGGCAAGAAAAGAGTTGAAGAAAAAATAATTGAAAATGTGTAAGAGGCCTGGACTTTCTGCCATTGAAAAAACAATTCCAATTGTTTCCCTCAATTTGTCTATTTCCCCATCTTCAGCAATGATCTTCATTGTTGCTGGAGAGAAGGGAATGCATAACGACGAGAAAATAATTAAAAAAAAAATTAATAGCAGAAAAGGGTGAGCTTCTCAGCCATTTTTTTCCTGCAGTTCGACCATTTCCCTCTCTTCAGCAATGATTTCCATCGTTGTTGGAGAGAGGGGAATGCGTCAAGGCTAGGGAATAGTTGGACAAATATTTATTTAAAAATTGTAGAAAAGGCCGGTCTTCTCCGCCATTTTTAAAATTTTCTTTTCAATTCTTTCGTGCAATTTGACCGTGCCCTCTCTTCAGCACTTCTTTTCATTGTTGCTGACGAGAGGGGAGTGCGTCAAGGCCAGTGGATAGTTGACAATTTATTTTTTCAAATAGTACAAAAGTCCGGTCCTCTCTACCATTTTTTAATTTTTTTTTCGATCATTCCCCTTAATTTGACTGTGCCTCCCTCTCCAGCAATGATTTTCATCTTTGCTGAAGAGAGGGAAATGCGTCAAGGCAAGGAAACAATCGAAAAAAAAATAGGAACATATGAAAGAGGCCTGGACTTTCTGCCATTCTCTCAAAAAGTCTTTTTCAGTTCTTTCCCTCAATTTGACCGTGCCCCTCTCTTCAGCAATGATTTTCATCATTGCTGGAGAGGGGGGAGTGCGTCAAGACAATGAAAGATTTGAAAGATAAAAATTAAGCGGAAGAGGCCTGGACACTCTGTCATTTCTTCAATTTTTTTTTAATTTTTCCCCTCAATTTTACCGTGCCACCCTCTTCAGCAATGATTTTCATCGTTGCTGAAGAGAGGAGAATGCGTCAGGGCAGAGGAATAATTGAAGAAAAAAAAGTAGAAAAGGCCGGCCCTCTCTGCCGTTCTTCCTTATTTTGTCAGCCAATTTTTTCCTTCAATTTGGCCGTTCCCCTCTTCACAGCAATGATTTTCATCATTCCTGAAGAGGGAGGAATGCGTCAAGGCAAGGGAACCGTTGGAAAAAAAAATTTAAAAATGTAAAAAAGGCCTGAACTTTCTCCCATTTTTTAAATAATTATTTTCAATTTTTTTTCCTCAATTTGACCGTTCCCCCCTTCAGCAATCATTTTCATTGTTGCTGAAGAGAGTGAAATGCGTCATGACGAGAAAATAGTTGAAAAAAAAAAGATTAAATAGTAAAAAACGGTGGGCCTCTCAACCATTTTTTCAATTGTTTCCTGCAATTTGACCGTTTCCCTCTCTTTAGCAATGATTTTCATCGTTGCTGAAGAGAGGAAAATGCGTCGAGGCAAAAGAAAACAGTTGAAAGAAAAAATTCAATAAGGAGAGGACTATCTGCCATGAAAAAATTTTTTTTTCAACTTTTTCCCTCAATTTGACCGTTCTCTCTGCTATTTTTTCCAATTTCTATTTTCAATTTTTCCCTGCAGTTCGACCGTGCCCTTCTCTTCAGTAATAATTTTCATCGTTGCTGGAGAAAGGGGCATGCATCAAGGCAAGGGAATAGTTGGAAAAATACAAAATTTAATTGTACAGAAGGCCTATCTTCTCTGTCATTTTTAAATTTTTTTTTCTTCAATTTTTTCCCGTAATTTGACTGTGCCACCTCTCTTCAGAAATTATTTCCATCGTTGCTGAAAAGAGAGGAATGCGTCAAGGCAAGGGAAGAGTTGAAAAAAAAATTACAGTGGAAGAGGCCTGAACTCTCTGTCATTTTTTTACACTTTTTTTCCAACTTTTTCCCTCAATTTGACCGTTTCCGTCTCTTTAGCAATGATTTCCATCATTGCTGAAGAGAGGGGAATGTGTCAAGGCAAGGAAATGATTGGAAAAAAATGAAACAAATAGTAGTAAAGGCCGGGCCTCTCTGACATTTTTTCTTATATTTTCATCCAATTTTTCTTCTCAAGTTGGCCGCTCCTTTCTCCACAGCAATGATTTTCATCATTGCTGAAGAGAGAGGAATACATCAAGGCGAGGAAGCAGTTAAAAAATTTTTTTCGTAGATGTGTAATAGGCCTGGACTCTGCCATTTCTTTTCAAAATTTTTTTCCAAGTGTTTCCCTCAATTTGATCGTTCCCCTCTCTCCAACAATGATTTCCATCGTTGCTGAAGAGAGGGGAATGGTCAGATGGAGGGAAAAAATTGAAGCAGAAAAAATAGCTGAGAGGCTCGGCCTTGTTTACTATTTTCTTAGTTTTTTCCAATTATTCTCTTCCCTTGACGCATTCCCTGCTCTTCAGCTACGATGAGAATCATTGTGGAAGAGAAGGGCACGGTCAAATTGCAGAAAAAAATTGAAAAAAACAACAAAAAAAATAACAGAGAGGCCCGATCTTTCGTACTATTTAGAAAACAATTTCTTCTAACTATTCTCTTACCTTGACGCATTCCCCTCCCTTCACCAACGATAAAAATCATTGCTAAAGAGAGGGAAACGGGCAAATTGAGGGGAAAAATTGGATAAAAAAATAAGAAAGAATGGCAGAGAAGCCCGGCCTTTTCTACTATTTTTTAAATTTTTTTCCACTTATTTCCTTGCTTTGACGCATTCCCCTCTCTCCGGCAACAATGAAAATCCTCGCCGAAGAGAGAGGCACAGTCAAAGTACAGGGAAAAATTGAAGAAAAAAAATTCCGAAAAATGGCAGAGAGGTCCGACATTTTGTAATTTTTTTTTCAAGTTCTTTCAACTATTCCTTTGCCTTGATGCATTCCCCTCTCTCCAGCAACAATGACAATCATTCCTGAAGAGAGGGGAACGGTCGAATTGAGATAAAAAGTTGAAAAAAAAAATTTAATGGCAGAGAGTCCTGACCTCTTCTGCATTTGATTTTATTTTTCTAACTTTTCCTTGCCCTGACGCATTCTCCTCTCTTCAGCAATGATGAAAATCATTGCTGAAGAGAGGGCAACGGTCAAATTGAGGGAGAAATTGAAAAATAATTCTTTAAAAAATTGTAGAAAATCCAGGGCTCCTGACATTTTCAAAAAAGAAATTTGTACTGTTTCCTTGCCTTGACGCACTCCCCTCTCTTCAGCAATGATGGAAATCATTGCTGCGGAGAGAGGAACGACCAAATTGAGGGGAAAAATTGGATGAAAAAATAAGAAAGAACGGTGGAGAGGCCTTTTCTACGACTTTTTTATTTTTTTCCAACTATTCCCTTGCCTTGACGCATTCTCCTCTCTCTAGTAACGATAGAAATCATTGATGAATAGAAGAAAACGGTCAAAATGAGGGACAAAGTTGGAAAAAAAAAAAAATTTGAAAAATGGCAGAGAGAAATGTTTAGACCTCTTCCACATTTTCAAAAAAAAACAAATTCAACTGTGTCCTTGCCTTGACGCATTCCCCTCTCTTCAGCAAATATGAAAATCCTTACTGAAGAGAGGGGCACAGTCAAATGGAGGAAAAGAATTGAAAAAAAAAATTTCAACAAAACGGCAGAGAGTCCAGGCCTCTTCTGCGGTAAAAAATAAAATTCAACCGTTTCCTCGCCTCGACGCACTCCCCTCTTTTCAGCAACGGCGAAAATCATTGCTGAAAAGAGGGAAAGGGTCCAATTACAGGAAATTTTTTTTTTTTAATTCACTAAATGGCTGAGAGGCCCACCCTTTTCTACTATTCGAAGAAAAAAAAACTTTCAACTATTTCCTTGTCATGACGCATTCCCCTCTCGCCAGCAACAACACAAATCATTGCTAAAGAGAGGGGCACGGTCAAATTGCTGGAAATTAAAAAAAAAAAATTCACAGAATGGCAGAGAGGCCCGGCCCGGTCTTTTGTACTATTAAAAAAAAAATTCTTTCAACTATTCTCTTGCCTTGACACAATTTCCTCTCTCCAGCAATAATGAAAATCATTGCTGAAGAGAGAGAAATGACCAAATCGCAGGGAAAACTTGAAAAAATGACTGAGAGGCTCACTTTTTTTTACTATTTGGAGGAAAAAATTGTTTTCAACTATTTTCTTATCATGATGCATTCCCCTCTCACCAGCAACGATGGAAATCATTGCTGAGGAGAGGGCAACGGTCAAATTGAACGGTAAATTTGAATGAAAAGATGAGAAAGAGTGGCAGAGAGGCCCGGCTTTTTCTACTACTTATTCATTTTTTCTTCAATTATTTCCTTGCCTTGACGCTCTCTCCTCTTTTCAGCAACAATTAAAATTTTTGCTGAAGAGAGGGAATCGGTCAAATTGCAGGGAAAAATTGAAAAAAAAAATTAAAAAATGTTTGAGAGCCCACTCATTTCGACTATTTGACTTTTTTTTCCAACTCATTTCTCGCCTTGATGCATTCTTCTCGCTCCAGCAACGATACTCATTGTTGAAGAGAGGGGTACGGTCAAGGTGAGGGGGAAAATTGTAAAAACAATGGCTGAGCGGCTCTCAATTATTTCCATCGTTGTTGAAGAGAGGAAAATGCGTCAAGGCGAGGAAATCATTAGAAAAAAAGTGGAGAAAATAGTAGAAAATGCCGGCCCTCTATGCCGTTTTTCCTTATTTTCTCAGCCAATTTCTCCCCTCAATTTGGCCAGTCTCCTCTCCTCAGCAAAGATTTTCATCGTTACTGACGAAAGGGGAATGCATCGAGGCAAGGGAATAGTTGAAGTTTTTTCTTTGAAAATGTGGAAGAGGACTGAACTCTCTGCCATTTTTTTTTAAATTTTCCTTCAACTCTTTCCCTGAATTTGACCGTGTCCCCCTCTTCGGCAATGATATTCATTGTTGCTGGAGAGAGGGGAATGCACCAAGGCAAGGAAAAAGTTGAAGAAAAAAAAATTCAATGTGAAAGAATGCCACCAGAAGCCATTTTTTTCATATTTTTTTGTCAACTTTTTCCCGCAATTTGACCGTTCCCCTCTCGTCAGCAATGATTTTCGTTGTTGCTGGAGAGAGGAGAATGCGTCAATGCAAGTGAAGGCCGTTACTCTCTGTCATTTAAAAAAAAATTTATTTGAATTTTTTCCTGCAATATGACCTTCCCCTTTTTCAGCAATGATTTCCATCGTTGCTGAAGAGAGGGGAATGCGTCAAGATAAGGGAATAGTTGAAAGAAACTTTTTAAGAAAATAATACAAAAGGCCAGACCTCTCTGCCATCTTTTTGAATTTTTTTTCCAATTTTTCCCTGTAATTTGACCGTGCCGCTCTCTTCAACAATTATTTCCATCGTTGCTGAAGAGAGGAGAATGCGTCTGGGCAGAGGAATAATCGAAAAAAAAGTAGAAAAGGCCGGCCCTCTCTGCCGTTCTTCCTTATTTTGTCAGCCAATTTTTTCCCTCAATTTGACCGTTCCTCTCTCTTGAGCAATGATTTTCATCGTTGCTGAAGAGAGGGGGATGCATCAAGGCAAGAAGAATGCGTCAGGGCAAGAAAACAGTTGCAAAAAGAAATTTAAAAAAATAGTAGAGAAGGGCGGGCGTCTCAGTCATTTTTGAAATTTTCTTTTCAATTTTTTCCTGCAATTTGACCGTTTCTTTCATTTCAGCGATGTTTTCCATCGTTGCTGAAAAGAGGGGAATGCGTCAAGGCAAGGAAATAATTGAAAATTTGCTTTTTTTGAATACTAGAAAAGGCTGGGCCTCTCTGCAGTTCTGCCTTATTTTTTAATCGAATTTTCCCCTCCAATTTGGCCCTTCCCCTCTCCTCAGCAATGATTTTTATCGTTGCTGACGAGAGGGGAATGCGTCGAGGCAAGGGAATAGTTGAATTTTTTTTTTAACCACATAAAAGGCCTGGCCTCCCTGAAATTTTTTCTCCCAACTTTTCTCCTTCATTTGACTGTGCCCTTCTCTTCAGCAAAGATTTTCATCTTTGCTGAAGAGAGGGAAATGCATCAAGGTGAAAAAACCGTTGAAAAAAATAGTAGAAAAGACCGCGCTGCTCTGCCATTCTTTCTCATTTTTTCATCTAATTTTTCCCTCAATTCGGCCGTTCCCCTCTCCTCAACAATAATTTTTACCATTGCTGGAGAGAGGGGAATGCGTCATGACGAGAAAATAGTCGAAAAACTAAAAAAATTCAAATAGTAGGAAAGTGTGGGCCTTTCAGCCATTTTTTGGATTTTTTCCTATAATTTGACCGTGCCTCACTCTTCAGCAATGATTCCCATCGTTGCTGAAGAGAGGGGAATGCGACAAGGAAAGAGTTGAAAAAAAAAAATTTTAAGTGGAAGAGGCCTCGACTTTTTACCATTTTTTCAAGAATTATTTTTCAATTTTTCCCCTCAATTTGACAATTTTGCCTCTCTCTTCAGCAATGATTTTCATTGTTGGTGACGAGAGGGGAATGCGTCAAGGCCAGGGAATAGTTGAAAAAAAAAGTCGTAGAAGGTCGGGCTTCTCTGCCGTTATTCCTTATTTTTGCATCCAATTTTTCCCCTCAACTTGGCCACTCCCCTCTCCTCAGCAATGATTTTCATCATTGCCGAAGAGAGGGGAATCCGTCAAGGCGAGGAGAACGTTGAAAAAAAAATTGAGAATGTAACAAACGCCTGGACTTGCTGCTATTGTTTAAACAGTTATTTTTCATTTTTTCCCCTCAATGTGACCGTTCCCTCCTCTCCAGCAATGATTTTCATTGTTGCTGGGGAGATGGGAATGCGTCATGACGAAAAAATAGTTGAAAAAAAAAAATTGAATAGTAAAAAAGGGTGGGCCTCTCAGCCATTTTTTCAATTTTTTCCTACAATTTGACCGTTTCGCTCTCTTCAGCAATGATTTTCATCGTTGCTGAAGAGAGGGAAATGCGTCAAGGCAAGAAAACAGTTAAAAAAAAAAATTTCCCTGGACTCTCTGCCAGTAAAAAAAAAAAAATTCATTTTTTTCCCTCAATTTGACCGTGCTCCTCTCTTTAGAAATGATTTTCATCGTTGGTGGAAAGAGGGGCATGCATCAAGGCAAGGGAAAAGTTTGAAAAATGAAAAATTTAATTGTATAAAAGGCGAATCCTCTTCCATTTTTTTTTCTTCAATTTTTTCCCGTAATTTGACTGTGCCCCTCTCTTCAGCAATGATTTCCATCGTTGCTGAAGAGAGGGGAGCGTCAAAGCAAGGAAAGAGTAAAAAAAAAATTGCAGTGGAAGAGGCCTGGACTCTCTGGCTTTTTTTTACATTTTTTTCAACTATTTCCCTCAATTTGTTCGTTCCCCTCTTTTCAACAATGATTTCCATCATTGCTGAAGAGAGGTGAATGCGTCAAAGCAAGGGAATAGGTAAAAAAAATCCGGAAATTGTCAAATATGTGCTCATTTTACTATCGTGCGTGAAACTCTTCAAATGAACCGCTTCATTTGAATGAGCGAAACGCCTGCAGGGCCCCATGTCGGTACATCCCTGGAAGAAACTGCATTACCCTCGAGAAATCTGAATTCGGTGGATAATGATGATGGTAGCGCCACCCCTCGGAGATTATGAGTTTGCGAGGTGACAGCTGACCGCTTCATCAGAAGCTCTACTAATTACGGGCGTAATTCAGTAGTAATTGTGCTGAAAAAAATTCTAATAGATAGCAATAAATAGTGTGAACGGCGGAAATTCGGTCTCCAAGTGATGTGCTACCTGTAAAAATAATTATTAGTGGTATTGTGTTAGCGTCGGCTAGCCGCCATGTTTTGTGTGTTCGTATCATCTATATAGGGATAATGGCGGTATTATTTTCATAAAATAATTATAATTAGAAGAAATTTTTTTCAAGCTCTAAACCTAATTTCCGCCATGCAGCCAAAAATAAGCTTTCATTCGATCATTGGATCGTAATGATTGCTGCATTTTTACGGCCAGCATTAGTAGAGCTTTCAAAACTCTCTCGTATGGGGGAAAAAAATTATTTTTTCTAGGGGAAATTTTCTTACATCCGACCCTTAAGGGATTAGAGGATCAACAGAAAGTCATCAAGAGGTAATTCAGCAGCTTCTCACTGCTGAATGGGGGGAGTATGTTTGAAACGTAATCAAACTCCCGCCGGTAAAGTTGACCAATCAACAGACAACTGGTCAAGAGGGGGTCAAGACGCGAATGATCCCCTCCAGATTCTACTCACTCTACAACGAATAGTGAAATTGAACGCAGCGTGGTATCCTTTGTTCGCGAAGTTTGTTCAATTTTTCTCAAGTTAATTACAGTGTTAATTATCTCTATTTTTCTATTTAAAGTTTATTGAATCTCAACTAATCATTGCATAACAGTGAAAATCAACCATTAATTTATTTTAAGTGATGTGTATATTATCTATCGACGAGCAGGCTTTTGTCCGTTCCAAATAAAACGGTTTTGCCTTGCGGCTCAGTGTAAAACTCATCTATTACTTTTTTCACCTTCATAAAAACCGCCTCCTACAATCCACCCTAGAAAATCTACAGAAAATTCACACGCTCAAAACATTGGTTTATTTTCCAATAAAATATGTAGGAAGGTCGGTGTGGGATTTTATATGATTTTCATCACATAAATATATATATATATATATATTATATATAATAAAGAAAAAATATTTTTTTTTCCAATAAAATAATTTGCCGAAGGAAGGTCGGTGTGGGATTTTATATGATTTTCATCACATAAATATATATATATATATATATATTATATATAATAAAGAAAAAATATTTTTTTTTCCAATAAAATAATTTGCCGAAGGAAGGTCGGTGTGGGATTTTATATGATTTTCATCACATAAATATATATATTATATATAATAAAGAAAAAATATTTTTTTTTTTTTTTTTTTTTTTTTTTTTTTTTTTTTTTTTTTTTTTTTTTTTTGACCAATGTTTTGAGCGTGTGAATTTTCTGTAGATTTTCTAGGGTGGATTGTAGGAGGCGGTTTTTATGAAGGTGAAAAAAGTAATAGATGAGTTTTACACTGAGCCGCAAGGCAAAACCGTTTTATTTGGAACGGACAAAAGCCTGCTCGTCGATAGATAATATACACATCACTTAAAATAAATTAATGGTTGATTTTCACTGTTATGCAATGATTAGTTGAGATTCAATAAACTTTAAATAGAAAAATAGAGATAATTAACACTGTAATTAACTTGAGAAAAATTGAACAAACTTCGCGAACAAAGGATACCACGCTGCGTTCAATTTCACTATTCGTTGTAGAGTGAGTAGAATCTGGAGGGGATCATTCGCGTCTTGACCCCCTCTTGACCAGTTGTCTGTTGATTGGTCAACTTTACCGGCGGGAGTTTGATTACGTTTCAAACATACTCCCCCCATTCAGCAGTGAGAAGCTGCTGAATTACCTCTTGATGACTTTCTGTTGATCCTCTAATCCCTTAAGGGTCGGATGTAAGAAAATTTCCCCTAGAAAAAATAATTTTTTTCCCCCATACGAGAGAGTTTTGAAAGCTCTACTAATGCTGGCCGTAAAAATGCAGCAATCATTACGATCCAATGATCGAATGAAAGCTTATTTTTGGCTGCATGGCGGAAATTAGGTTTAGAGCTTGAAAAAAATTTCTTCTAATTATAATTATTTTATGAAAATAATACCGCCATTATCCCTATATAGATGATACGAACACACAAAACATGGCGGCTAGCCGACGCTAACACAATACCACTAATAATTATTTTTACAGGTAGCACATCACTTGGAGACCGAATTTCCGCCGTTCACACTATTTATTGCTATCTATTAGAATTTTTTTCAGCACAATTACTACTGAATTACGCCCGTAATTAGTAGAGCTTCTGATGAAGCGGTCAGCTGTCACCTCGCAAACTCATAATCTCCGAGGGGTGGCGCTACCATCATCATTATCCACCGAATTCAGATTTCTCGAGGGTAATGCAGTTTCTTCCAGGGATGTACCGACATGGGGCCCTGCAGGCGTTTCGCTCATTCAAATGAAGCGGTTCATTTGAAGAGTTTCACGCACGATAGTAAAATGAGCACATATTTGACAATTTCCGGATTTTTTTTACCTATTCCCTTGCTTTGACGCATTCACCTCTCTTCAGCAATGATGGAAATCATTGTTGAAAAGAGGGGAACGAACAAATTGAGGGAAATAGTTGAAAAAAATGTAAAAAAAAGCCAGAGAGTCCAGGCCTCTTCCACTGCAATTTTTTTTTTACTCTTTCCTTGCTTTGACGCTCCCCTCTCTTCAGCAACGATGGAAATCATTGCTGAAGAGAGGGGCACAGTCAAATTACGGGAAAAAATTGAAGAAAAAAAAATGGAAGAGGATTCGCCTTTTATACAATTAAATTTTTCATTTTTCAAACTTTTCCCTTGCCTTGATGCATGCCCCTCTTTCCACCAACGATGAAAATCATTTCTAAAGAGAGGAGCACGGTCAAATTGAGGGAAAAAAATGAATTTTTTTTTTTTTACTGGCAGAGAGTCCAGGGAAATTTTTTTTTTTAACTGTTTTCTTGCCTTGACGCATTTCCCTCTCTTCAGCAACGATGAAAATCATTGCTGAAGAGAGCGAAACGGTCAAATTGTAGGAAAAAATTGAAAAAATGGCTGAGAGGCCCACCCTTTTTTACTATTCAATTTTTTTTTTTCAACTATTTTTTCGTCATGACGCATTCCCATCTCCCCAGCAACAATGAAAATCATTGCTGGAGAGGAGGGAACGGTCACATTGAGGGGAAAAAATGAAAAATAACTGTTTAAACAATAGCAGCAAGTCCAGGCGTTTGTTACATTCTCAATTTTTTTTTCAACGTTCTCCTCGCCTTGACGGATTCCCCTCTCTTCGGCAATGATGAAAATCATTGCTGAGGAGAGGGGAGTGGCCAAGTTGAGGGGAAAAATTGGATGCAAAAATAAGGAATAACGGCAGAGAAGCCCGACCTTCTACGACTTTTTTTTTCAACTATTCCCTGGCCTTGACGCATTCCCCTCTCGTCACCAACAATGAAAATCATTGCTGAAGAGAGAGGCAAAATTGTCAAATTGAGGGGAAAAATTGAAAAATAATTCTTGAAAAAATGGTAAAAAGTCGAGGCCTCTTCCACTTAAAATTTTTTTTTTTCAACTCTTTCCTTGTCGCATTCCCCTCTCTTCAGCAACGATGGGAATCATTGCTGAAGAGTGAGGCACGGTCAAATTATAGGAAAAAATCCAAAAAATGGCTGAAAGGCCCACACTTTCCTACTATTTGAATTTTTTTAGTTTTTCGACTATTTTCTCGTCATGACGCATTCCCCTCTCTCCAGCAATGGTAAAAATTATTGTTGAGGAGAGGGGAACGGCCGAATTGAGGGAAAAATTAGATGAAAAAATGAGAAAGAATGGCAGAGCAGCGCGGTCTTTTCTACTATTTTTTTCAACGGTTTTTTCACCTTGATGCATTTCCCTCTCTTCAGCAAAGATGAAAATCTTTGCTGAAGAGAAGGGCACAGTCAAATGAAGGAGAAAAGTTGGGAGAAAAAATTTCAGGGAGGCCAGGCCTTTTATGTGGTTAAAAAAAAAATTCAACTATTCCCTTGCCTCGACGCATTCCCCTCTCGTCAGCAACGATAAAAATCATTGCTGAGGAGAGGGGAAGGGCCAAATTGGAGGGGAAAATTCGATTAAAAAATAAGGCAGAACTGCAGAGAGGCCCAGCCTTTTCTAGTATTCAAAAAAAGCAAATTTTCAATTATTTCCTTGCCTTGACGCATTCCCCTCTTTTCAGCAACGATGGAAAACATCGCTGAAATGAAAGAAACGGTCAAATTGCAGGAAAAAATTGAAAAGAAAATTTCAAAAATGACTGAGACGCCCGCCCTTCTCTACTATTTTTTTAAATTTCTTTTTGCAACTGTTTTCTTGCCCTGACGCATTCTTCTTGCCTTGATGCATCCCCCTCTCTTCAGCAACGATGAAAATCATTGCTCAAGAGAGAGGAACGGTCAAATTGAGGGAAAAAATTGGCTGACAAAATAAGGAAGAACGGCAGAGAGGGCCGGCCTTTTCTACTTTTTTTTCGATTATTCCTCTGCCCAGACGCATTCTCCTCTCTTCAGCAACGATGGAAATAATTGTTGAAGAGAGCGGCACGGTCAAATTACAGGGAAAAATTGGAAAAAAAATTCAAAAAGATGGCAGAGAGGTCTGGCCTTTTGTATTATTTTCTTAAAAAGTTTCTTTCAACTATTCCCTTATCTTGACGCATTCCCCTCTCTTCAGCAACGATGGAAATCATTGCTGAAAAAGGGGAAGGTCATATTGCAGGAAAAAATTCAAATAAATTTTTTTTTAAATGACAGAGAGTAACGGCCTTCACTTGCATTGACGCATTCTCCTCTCTCCAGCAACAACGAAAATCATTGCTGACGAGAGGGGAACGGTCAAATTGCGGGAAAAAGTTGACAAAAAAATATGAAAAAAATGGCTTCTGGTGGCATTCTTTCACATTGAATTTTTTTTTCTTCAACTTTTTCCTTGCCTTGGTGCATTCCCCTCTCTCCAGCAACAATGAATATCATTGCCGAAGAGGGGGACACGGTCAAATTCAGGGAAAGAGTTGAAGGAAAATTTAAAAAAAAATGGCAGAGAGTTCAGTCCTCTTCCACATTTTCAAAGAAAAAACTTCAACTATTCCCTTGCCTCGATGCATTCCCCTTTCGTCAGTAACGATGAAAATCTTTGCTGAGGAGAGGAGACTGGCCAAATTGAGGGGAGAAATTGGCTGAGAAAATAAGGAAAAACGGCATAGAGGGCCGGCATTTTCTACTATTTTCTCCACTTTTTTTCTAATGATTTCCTCGCCTTGACGCATTTTCCTCTCTTCAACAACGATGGAAATAATTGAGAGCCGCTCAGCCATTGTTTTTACAATTTTCCCCCTCACCTTGACCGTACCCCTCTCTTCAACAATGAGTATCGTTGCTGGAGCGAGAAGAATGCATCAAGGCGAGAAATGAGTTGGAAAAAAAAGTCAAATAGTCGAAATGAGTGGGCTCTCAAACATTTTTTAATTTTTTTTTTCAATTTTTCCCTGCAATTTGACCGATTCCCTCTCTTCAGCAAAAATTTTAATTGTTGCTGAAAAGAGGAGAGAGCGTCAAGGCAAGGAAATAATTGAAGAAAAAATGAATAAGTAGTAGAAAAAGCCGGGCCTCTCTGCCACTCTTTCTCATCTTTTCATTCAAATTTACCGTTCAATTTGACCGTTGCCCTCTCCTCAGCAATGATTTCCATCGTTGCTGGTGAGAGGGGAATGCATCATGATAAGAAAATAGTTGAAAACAATTTTTTCCTCCAAATAGTAAAAAAAAGTGAGCCTCTCAGTCATTTTTTCAAGTTTTCCCTGCGATTTGGTCATTTCTCTCTCTTCAGCAATGATTTTCATTATTGCTGGAGAGAGGAAATTGTGTCAAGGCAAGAGAATAGTTGAAAGAATTTTTTTTTTAATAGTACAAAAGACCGGGCCGGGCCTCTCTGCCATTCTGTGAATTTTTTTTTTTTAATTTCCAGCAATTTGACCGTGCCCCTCTCTTTAGCAATGATTTGTGTTGTTGCTGGCGAGAGGGGAATGCGTCATGACAAGGAAATAGTTGAAAGTTTTTTTTTCTTCGAATAGTAGAAAAGGGTGGGCCTCTCAGCCATTTAGTGAATTAAAAAAAAAAAATTTCCTGTAATTGGACCCTTTCCCTCTTTTCAGCAATGATTTTCGCCGTTGCTGAAAAGAGGGGAGTGCGTCGAGGCGAGGAAACGGTTGAATTTTATTTTTTACCGCAGAAGAGGCCTGGACTCTCTGCCGTTTTGTTGAAATTTTTTTTTTCAATTCTTTTCCTCCATTTGACTGTGCCCCTCTCTTCAGTAAGGATTTTCATATTTGCTGAAGAGAGGGGAATGCGTCAAGGCAAGGACACAGTTGAATTTGTTTTTTTTTGAAAATGTGGAAGAGGTCTAAACATTTCTCTCTGCCATTTTTCAAATTTTTTTTTTTTTCCAACTTTGTCCCTCATTTTGACCGTTTTCTTCTATTCATCAATGATTTCTATCGTTACTAGAGAGAGGAGAATGCGTCAAGGCAAGGGAATAGTTGGAAAAAAATAAAAAAGTCGTAGAAAAGGCCTCTCCACCGTTCTTTCTTATTTTTTCATCCAATTTTTCCCCTCAATTTGGTCGTTCCTCTCTCCGCAGCAATGATTTCCATCATTGCTGAAGAGAGGGGAGTGCGTCAAGGCAAGGAAACAGTACAAATTTCTTTTTTGAAAATGTCAGGAGCCCTGGATTTTCTACAATTTTTTAAAGAATTATTTTTCAATTTCTCCCTCAATTTGACCGTTGCCCTCTCTTCAGCAATGATTTTCATCATTGCTGAAGAGAGGAGAATGCGTCAGGGCAAGGAAAAGTTAGAAAAATAAAATCAAATGCAGAAGAGGTCAGGACTCTCTGCCATTAAATTTTTTTTTTCAACTTTTTATCTCAATTCGACCGTTCCCCTCTCTTCAGGAATGATTGTCATTGTTGCTGGAGAGAGGGGAATGCATCAAGGCAAAGGAATAGTTGAAAGAACTTGAAAAAAAAATTACAAAATGTCGGACCTCTCTGCCATTTTTCGGAATTTTTTTTCTTCAATTTTTCCCTGTACTTTGACTGTGCCTCTCTCTTCGGCGAGGATTTTCATTGTTGCCGGAGAGAGGGGAATGCGTCAAAGCAAGGAAATAAGTGGAAAAAAATTTAAAAAATAGTAGAAAAGGCCGGGCTTCTCTGCCATTCTTTCTTATTTTTTTATCCAATTTTTCCCCTCAATTTGCCCGTTTCCCTCTCTTTAGCAATGATTTTTATCGTTGGTGAAGGGAGGGGAATGCGTCAAGGTAAGAGAATAGTTAGAAGAAATTGTTTTCTAAATAGTACGAAAGATCGGGCCTCTCTGTTATTTTTTTTGTTGTTTTTTTCAATTTTTTTCTGCAATTTGACCGTGCCCTTCTCTTCCACAATGATTCTCATCGTAGCTGAAGAGCAGGGAATGCGTCAAGGGAAGAGAATAATTGGAAAAAACTAAGAAAATAGTAAACAAGGCCGAGCCTCTCAGCTATTTTTTCTGCTTCAATTTTTTCCCTCCATCTGACCATTCCCCTCTCTTCAGCAACGATGGAAATCATTGTTGGAGAGAGGGGAACGATCAAATTGAGGGAAACACTTGGAAAAAAATTTTGAAAAGAAATGGCAGAGTCCAGGCCTATTACACATCTACGAAAAAAATTTTTTAACTGCTTCCTCGCCTTGATGTATTCCTCTCTCTTCAGCAATGATGAAAATCATTGCTGTGGAGAAAGGAGCGGCCAACTTGAGAAGAAAAATTGGATGAAAATATAAGAAAAAATGTCAGAGAGGCCCGGCCTTTACTACTATTTGTTTCATTTTTTTCCAATCATTTCCTTGCCTTGACACATTCCCCTCTCTTCAGCAATGATGGAAATCATTGCTAAAGAGACGGAAACGGTCAAATTGAGGGAAAAAGTTGGAAAAAAAGTGTAAAAAAATGACAGAGAGTTCAGGCCTCTTCCACTGTAATTTTTTTTTCAACTCTTCCCTTGCCTTGACGCATTCCTCTCTTTTCAGCAACGATGGAAATAATTTCTGAAGAGAGGTGGCACAGTCAAATTACGGGAAAAAATTGAAGAAAAAAAAATTTAAAAATGACAGAGAAGATAGGCCTTCTGTACAATTAAATTTTGTATTTTTCCAACTATTCCCTTGCCTTGATGCATGCCCCTTTCTCCAGCAACGATGAAAATTATTACTGAAGAGAAGGGCACGGTCGAACTGCAGGGAAAAATTGAAAATAGAAATTGGAAAAAATAGCAGAGAGAACGGTCAAATTGAGGGAAAAAGTTGAAAAAAAAATTTTTTCATGGCAGATAGTCCTCTCCTTATTGAATTTTTTCTTTCAACTGTTTTCTTTTGCCTCGACGCATTTTCCTCTCTTCAGCAACGATGAAAATCATTGCTAAAGAGAGGGAAACGGTCAAATTGCAGGAAACAATTGAAAAAATGGTTGAGAGGCCCACCGTTTTTTACTATTTAATCTTTTTTTTTTCAACTATTTTCTCGTCATGACGCATTTCACTCTCTTCAGCAACAATGAAAATGATTGCTGAAGGGGGGAACGGTCAAATTGAGGAAAAAAAATTGAAAATAATTATTTAAAAAATGGGAGAAAGTTCAGGCCTTTTTTACATTTTTAAATTTTTTTTTCCAACGGTTCCCTTGCCTTGACGCATTCCTCCCTCTTCAGGAATGATGAAAATCATTGCTGTGAAGAGGGGAACGGCCAAATTGAAGGAAAAAATTGGCTGACAAAATAAGGAAGAACGGCAGAGAGGGCCGGCCTTTTCTACTTTTTTTTCTTCAATTATTCCTCTGCCCTGACGCATTCTCCTCTCTTCAGCAACGATGAAAATCATTGCTGAAGAGGGTGGCACGGTAAAATTGAGGGGAAAAATTAAAAAAAAATTGAAGAAATGACAGAGTGTCCAGGCCTCTTCCGCTTAATTTTTATCTTTCAAATCTTTCATTGTCTTGACGCACTCCCCCCTCTCCAGCAATGATGAAAATCATTGCTGAAGAGAGGGGCACGGTCAAATTGAGGGAAAGAACTGAAAAAGACTTTTTGAGAGAATGGCAGAAAGTCCAGGCCTCTTTCATATGTTCCTATTTTTTTTTCGATTGTTTCCTTGCCTTGACGCATTTCCCTCTCTTCAGCAAAGATGAAAATCATTGCTGGAGAGGGAGGCACAGTCAAATTAAGGGGAATGATCGAAAAAAAAATTAAAAAATGGTAGAGAGGACCGGACTTTTGTACTATTTGAAAAAATAAATTGTCAACTATCCACTGGCCTTGACGCACTCCCCTCTCGTCAGCAACAATGAAAAGAAGTGCTGAAGAGAGGGCACGGTCAAATTGCACGAAAGAATTGAAAAGAAAATTTTAAAAATGGCGGAGAAGACCGGCCTTTTCTACAATTTTTAAATAAATATTTGTCCAACTATTCCCTAGCCTTGACGCATTCCCCTCTCTCCAACAACGATGGAAATCATTGCTGAAGAGAGGGAAATGGTCGAACTGCAGGAAAAAAATGGCTGAGAAGCTCACCCTTTTCTGCTATTAATTTTTTTTTTAATTATTTTCTCGTCGTTATGCATTCCCTTCTCTCCAGCAACAATGAAGATCATTGCTGAAGATGGGGAAATAGACAAATTGAGGGAAACAATTGGAATTGTTTTTTCAATGGCAGAAAGTCCAGGCCTCTTACACATTTTCAATTATTTTTTCTTCAACTCTTTTCTTGCCTTGGAGCATTCTCCTTCCTCCAGCAACGATGGAAATCATTGTTGAAGAGAGGAGAACGGTCAAATGGAGGAAAAAAATTGAAGAAAAGGCATTCCTGAGAGGCTTGGCCTTATCTACTATTTTCAGATTTTGTCCCTCCCTATTCCCTTGCCTTGACGCATTTCCCTCTCTTCAGCAATGGTGAAAATTATTGCTGAGGAGAGGGGAACGGCCAAATTGAGAAGAAAAATTATATGAAGAAATAAGAAAGAATGGTAGAGAGGTCCGGCCTTTTCTCCAATTTTTTTCAACTGTTTTCTCGCCTTGATGCATTCCCCTCCCTTCAGCAAAGATGAAAATCTTTGCTGAAGAGAAGGGCACAGTCGAATGAAGGAGAAAAGTGGGAAAAAAAATTCGAAAAAATGGCAGGGAAGCCAGGCCTCTTGAGCGCTTATAAAACAAAATTTAACTGTTTCCTTGCCTCGACGCATTCCCCCCTCTGAAAAGAGGGGAACGGTCGAATTGAGGGAGAGAGTTAAAAAAAAAATAGAAAAAAATGGCAGAGATTCCAGGTCTCTTCCACATTAAAATTGTTTTTTTTTCTACTGTTCCCAAGCCTTGGCGCATTTCCCTCTTTTCAGCAACAATAAAAATCATTGCTAAAGAGAGGGACACGGTCAAATGGAGGAAAAAAATTGGAGAAAAAAAATGACTGAGAGGCTCGGCTTTTTCTACTCTTTTTAAATTTTTTTTTCACTTATTCCTTTGCCTTGACGCATTCCTTTCTCTTCAGAAACGATGGAAATCATTGCTGAAGGGAGGGAAACGGTCAAATTGAAGGAAAAAGTCGGAAAAAAATTTAATAAAATGACAGAGAATCCGGGTCTCTTCCACTAAAATTTTTTCGTTTTTTTACTCTTTCCTTGCCTTGACACATTCCCCTCTCTTCAGCAACAATAGAAATCTTTACTGAAGAGAGGGAAACCGTCAGATTACAGGGAAAAATTGAAAAAAAAATCCGAAAAATGGCAGAGAGGTCTGACATTTTCTACTTAAAAAAAAAAATTCTTTTAACTATTCCCTTGCCTTGATGCATTCCCCTCTCTTCCGCAAATATGAAAATCCTTGCTGAAGAGAGGGGTGCAGACGAATGAAAAAAAAAAGTTGAGAAAAAAATTTCGACAAAATGGCAGGGAGTCCAGGCCTCTTCTGCGGTTGAAAAAGAAAATTCAACTGTTTCCTTGCCTTGACGCATTCCCCTCTTTTCAGCAGCGATGAAAATCATTGCTGAAGAGAGGGCCGCGGTAGAATGGCGGGGAAAAATTTCAACAAAAAATTCCCAAAATGGCAGAGAGCGGGCCTCTCAAGTTTTTCCTGCAATTTGGCCATGTCTCTTTCTTCAGCAATGATTTTCATCGTTGCTGGAGAGAGGAGAATGCGTCAAGGCAAGGGAATAGTTGCAAGATTTTTTTTTTGAAAATAGTACAAAAAGCCGGGCCTCTCAGCCATTTTTTCAAATTTTTGTTTTCAATTTTTTCCTGCAGTTTGACCGTGCCCCTCTCTTGAGCAATTATTCTCATCGTTGCTGAAGAGAGGGGAATGCATCGAGGCGAGAAAACAATTGAAAAAAATAGTACAAAAGGCCGAGCTTCTCTGCCATTCTTTCTTATTTTTTTCATCTAATTTTTCCCCTCAATCTGGCAGTTCCCCTCTCCCCAGCAATAATTTTCACCATTGCTGAAGAGAGAAAAATGCGTCAAGGCAAGGAAAGCGTTGAAAAAAAAATAAAATTAAATGCAGAAGAGGCCCGGACGCTCTGCCATTTGATTTTTTTTGTTTCAACTTTTTCTCTCAATTTGATCGTTCCCCTCTCTTCAGGAATGATTTTCATCGTTGCTGGAGAGAGGGGAATGCATCAAGGCAAGAAAATCGTTGATAGAAATTTTTTTTTTTAAGTACAAAATTTCGGATCTCTCTGCCATTTTTTGGATTTTTTTTTCAACTTTTCCGTGTAATTTGACCGTGCCTCTCTCTTCGGTGACAATTTCCATCGTTGCTGAAGAGAGGAGAATGCGTCAAGGCAAGAAAAAAATTGAAAAAATAATAATTTTTCAAATAGTAGAAAAGGGTGGGTGTGTCAGTCATTTTTTCTACTCATTCTTTCAATTTTTTCCTGCAATTTGACGGTTTCCCTCTCCTCAGTAATGATTTTCATCGTTGCTGGAGAGGGGAGAATGCATCGAGGCATGAAAACAGTTAAAAAAAAATTGAAAATGTGTGAGAGGCCTGGATTTTCTGCCATTAAAACAAAAATCCAATTTTGCCCTTCAAATTGTCCGTTTCCCTCTCTTTAACAATGATCTTCATTGTTGCTGGAGAGAGGGGAGCGCGTAAGGCCGCAAAAATAGTTGAAAAAAAAATTAATTGTCGAAAAGGGTGGGTTTCTCAGCCATTCTTTCTTATTGGTTCATTCAATTTTTTTCCTCAATTTGGCTGTTCCCCTCTCCTCAGCAATAATTTCCACCATTGCTGAAGAGAGGGAAATGCGTCAAGGCAAGGAAGCAGTTGAATTTTTTTTTTTTGAAAATGTGGAGGAGGTCTGAACTCTGCCATTTTTTTCAATTATTTTTTTTGAACTCTTTCCCACATTTCGACCGTTCCCCTCTATTCAGCAATGATGCTCATCGTTGATAGAGAAAGGGGAATGCGTCAAGGCAAGGGTATAGTTGGAAAAATTATTATTTGAAAATAGTAGAAAAGGCCGATGCTCTCTGCCATTCTTAAAATTTGGTTTCCAATTCTTCCCTGGAATTTGACCGTGCTTCTCTTTTCAGCAATGATTTTCATCGTTGCTGAAGAGAGGGAAATGCGTCAAGGCAAAGAAACAATTGAAATAAAAAATTTGAAAATATGAAAGAGGACATTCTGCCATTTTCTCAAAAAAAAATTTTCAATCCCTTCCCTCAATTTGACCGTGCCCCTCTATTCAGCAATGATTTTCATCGTTGATGGGGAGAAGGGAAAACGTCAAAGCAAGGGAAAAGTTGAAAGAAATTTTTTTTTTTAATTGTACAAAAAGCTGGGCCTCCTATATCAGCCTCGAGAGGGGGAATGCGTCAAGGCAAGAAAAGAGTTGAAAAAAAAAATTTCAGTGGAAGAGGCCTGGACGCTGTCATTTTTTCAAATTTTTTTCTCAATTTTTTCCCTCAATTCGACCATGCCCCTCTGTCTTCAGAAATGATTTCTATCATTGCTGAAGAGAGAGGAGTGCATCAAGGCAAGGAAATAATTAGAAAAAGAATGAAACAAATAGTAGGAAGGGCCGGGTCTCTCTGCTATTTTTTCTTATATTCGAGTCCGATTTCTCCCCTCAATTTAGCCGTTCCCCTCTCCACAGCATTGATTTTCCATCATTGCTGAAGAGAGAGGGATGCGTCAAGGCAAGAGAACAGTTGAATTTTTTTTTTTTTTGAGAATGTGAAAGAGGCCTGGACTTTCTGCCTTTTTTTCTTAAATTATTTAAAGAATTTTTTCCTCAATTTGACCGTGGGACCCTCTTCGGTGATGATTTTCATTGTTGCTGGAGAGAGGGGAATGCGTCATGACGAGAAAATAGTCGAAAAAATAAAAACTTCAAATAGTAGAAAAGAGTGGGCCTTTCAGCCATTTTCTCAATTTTCCCCTGCAATTTGGCCATTTCTCTCTCTTCAGCAATGATTTTCATCGTTGCTGGAGAGACAAAAATGCGTCAAACAGTTGAATTTTCTTTTTTTACCGCAGAAGAGGCCTGAACTCTGCAATTTTTTCGAAATTTTTTTTCCAACTTTTTTCCTTCATTCGACTGTGCCCCTCTCTTCGGCAAGAATTCTCATATTTGCTGAGGAGAGGGGAATGCGTCAAGGCGAGAAAACAATTGAAAGAAATGGTAGAAAAGGCCGGGCCTCTCTGCCATTCTTTCTTTTTTTTTCATCTAATTTTTGCCCTCAATTTGGCCATTCCCCTCTCTTCAGCAATAATTTTCATCGTTGCTGAAGAAAGGAAAATGCGTCAAGGTAAGGAAAGAATTGAAATTTTTTTTTGAAAATGTGGAAGAGGTCTGAACTTGCCACCATTCTTTTCAATTTTTTTTTTCAAACTCTTTCCCTCATTTTGACCGTTCCCTTCTATTCAGCAATGATTTTCATTGCTGCTGGAGAGAGGGGAATGTATCATAGTAAGGGAATAGTTAGAAGAAATAAAAAAAAAAAGTACAGAATGTCGGACCTCTTTGCCATTTTTTGGAATTTTTTTTTTAATTTTTTCGTGTAATTTGACTGTGCCTCTCTCTTCTGCGACGATTTTCATTGTTGCTGGAGGGAGGAGAATGCGTCATAACGAGAAAATAGTAGAAAAAAAAAAATTAATCGTAGAAAAGGGTGGGCTTCTCAGCCATTTTTGCAATTTTTTCCTGCAATTTGACCGTTCCCCTCTCTTCAACAATGATTCCCATTGTTGCTGAAGAGAGGGGAATGCGTCAAGGCAAGCAAATAATTGAAATAAAAATAGAAAAAATAGTAGAAAAGGCCGGGCCTCTCTGTCATTCTTTCTTATTGGTCCATTCAATTTTTTTCCTCAATTTCGCCCATCATGCGTCAAAGCAAGGGACTAGTTGAAATTTTTTTTCAAATTGTAGAGAAGGGTGGGGCTCACGGCCATTTTGTTTTCCCTGCAATTTAGCCGTTTCCCTCTCTTCAGCAATGATTTCCATCGTTGCTGAAGAGAGGGGAATGCGTCGAGGAAAAGGAATAGGTGAAAAAAAATCAAATAAATAGTAGACAAGGCCGAGCCTCTCAGCCATTTTTTTCCTCAATCTGAGCGTTCGCCTCTCTTCAATAATGATTTCCGTCGTTGCTGGAGAGAGGGGAATGCGTCAAGGCAAGGGAATAGGTGAAAGACGAACTAAGAAAATAGTAGAAAAGGCCGAGCCTTTCAGCCATTTTTTTTCTTCAACTTTTTCCCTTAATTTGACGGTTCCCCGCTCTGCAGCAATTATTTTTATCGTTGCTAAAGAGCGGGGAATGCGTCAAGGTGAGGGAATAATTGAAAAAAAAATTAAAAAGTAGTAGAAAAGGCCGGGCCTTTCTGCCATTCTTTCTTATTTTTTCAACAATGATTTTCATTGTTGCTGGAGAGAGGAGAATGCATCATGACGAGAAAATAGTTGAAAATTTTTTTTTTCAAAATAGTAGAAAAGAGTGAGCCTCTCTGCCACTTTTCCAATTTTTTCCTGCAATTTGGTCGTTTCCCTCTCTTCAGCAACGATGAAAATCATTGCTGAAGAGAGGGAAATGCGTCGAGTAAGTAAACAGTTTCAAAAAAAAACCTAAAAATGCAGAAGAGGCCTGGACTCTCCACCATTTTTCCCAAAATTTTTCTTCAACTCTTTCCCTCAATCTCACCGTTTCTCTCTCTTCCACAATGATTTCCATCGTTGCTGGAGGGAGGGGAATGCATCAAGTAGAAAAGGCCGGGCCTCTCAGCCATTATTTTTTCTCAATTTTTTTCTTCAATTTGACTCCAGCTCATAATCCTTCAGAAGTTATTGAAACATGTGTGCGCGCACAGATACACACACACACAGATATTCCTCCTGAATATGATTTTCGGTAGTTTTGGATCATTTTAGATATGTCCCAACTAAAAAAATCGGGATTGGAAATTTTTATGACAGTAAAACTTCCTCCGGAAGCAAAAACATACGCTTCTTCGTTATTTCGAAAGAAAACTAAGGAAATGGCATTTACGCTCTTTTCATTGCAAGGCCACGATATTAATTTTCAATAATTCCACTCAAATAACACAAATAAATTAAATTATTCTCCAATAATTTTTCAAATACAAGTACCAATCAGTTATGTTTTCTGAATGCCATTTAATTGATTTCAAACACACACGGACCGGTATAATGCATTAAATCTGTTTCTGCATTGTAATTCATTCAATTCCAGTTTAATGGAGAATAATTATGAAAAATATAGGTTGAATGATTTATTCATGTTGAAAAAAATACTCGATGCAATATTATATCGATTAATCTACTACCATTCTATATTTCCAACAATGAAAATTGTATTATGCTTCAAATATAATGTTCATTACTGTCATTCCTCATCTCATTCTTCACACGGCAAAAAATATGAATAAAATTTCAATAGCACCAGGGCCCCGTATTTTTTTGCGAACTCGGCCCTGTTCTATTCGTGGCTGCACCAGCCGCGCGCTTACCGACAGCGCAATCTTCGACATTGAGCTTCCCGGCTGACCACTCAATGGGAGGTCGCGTCAATCAAAAAAAAAATCACCATATCTTACATCCGACCCTTAAGTCTCATCCTTTTAAACTATTCAGTATTTATTGAAACTTGTTACGTCCTAGGGATAATAGATCCATTATTTTATTACCCCTAGGTGTAAAACTGATTTTAACCGATATTTGGAGTTCAACAGAACTCCGGGAATTTGCCATTATCGTTATTTAATTAGTGGATTTATTTATTTATTGTGCGTTCGGTGGATGAGGTGAGCGGTGTACGCTCGACTTCATTTTTATGTGGATGACAATAATGAACGCGACGAATTATAAAATATGAATGGACATTTTATTATAAGATTTTCTGGTTTATATAGGCGTCAAGAAAGGAGTCAGCGTTTTCATCACTCAGTAGCCGACGTCTTGCGTCATGCTATTGAGAATGTGCTGACAAATTTCCTGAGGCCCATATCTTTTATACAAATTCAAGAAAACTGTAGATTATAGTTGTGAATGTTTTTGAATTGGTTTTAAAAGTTTCAAGAATGTCAAATATTATTTTCAAGTGCTGGTCTTCGTGTTCAGGCGTTAACTGGACGTAACAAACTCATATTATCGCGTCAATGGTGGAAGGTCAAAAAACTAAACTGATCAATTTCATTCTGAGAAATAAATGAATTAAATCAATTATAATGCATTAGTTCAGGCTGAATAGACCCAAATAGATTTTCGAAGCCGTAATAAAAGAAAATTAAGAAAATGCATTAGTTCTTTCCATTAGTTCGCTTGAACTTATGAACTAACGCTCCTAGGATCGATAACGTCCCCCAAAAAGTGATGTCACAAAATAATAATATTACTGATAATTAAGTTACCTGCTGTCTATCGAGATAATTGGACCAATTAACGTCCTGTTTTAAACCTGGTATTATGACGTCGATTGGATTCATCGGTGTGTTAACTGATACGTACATCAAACTGTAGAGGCACATTGTTGCTGGGAAATTCGAAGTATTTTTATGATAACCAGCACATAGAAAATCACCACATCCTGAAGATGCACCTTTTATATTTCTTATTATCATGTCGTCATTCTCTCTTTCATCAATGCATTGACGAATCAGAGTTATCAGCAGCATTCTCGCTACTGTACATTTTTTCATCGATAAAACCTTGATGGAATGATTATTAATTAACAATTTAAATTGAATTTTTTCATTATTTCTTCAATTTTATAATTAGATAGTGAAGAGTTAAATGACTTGGAGAGTTAGAGAGATAAGACGATTTTTCCAGGTTTTTTTTCTTATGGAAAATTTTAGAAGCTACGAAAGGGGCGATTTTGCGCTAATTTTTTTTGCAAGGAATTTCGAGAGTTTCAGAAAAGGACTGAAGCGAAATCGCCCTATCTCGCTCAGTTTCCGAGATATTCACCAGAAATACTGATGATAAACTACGGAAATGAAGAATTGATACAAGATAAGTCGATTTTTTTAATGATTCTTTGAGGATATCTCGGAGTCTAAGCGAGATAAGGTGATTTTGCCCTGATTTGTCCAATGGTTCAGACAAAATCGCTTCATTTCAATTACTTTCCGAAAAATTCTTGAAAAAATCGACTTAACCCGTTTTACTTATGAGCTTCAATTATGATTTCGAATTCAAAAATGAAATTATTCTACAAATAGTTTCTTATTATCTAAATAAGCGGTAATTACTTTGAGTAGTTGAGTCCAATTTGGCTGCGGCTGAGATCTCAAGACATTTATTTCTAGAATGAGCTCCTGATCATCAGATAATTTACAAACACTATCTTTGAACAGGGAATTACCGAAGAGTTTTGGTGCAGCAATTAGCAACCAGGGATTTGGTCCATTGCGTTTTTCAAGCATTGCCATATTTTCTAATCCATTTCTGCATACCTAAGTTCAGGGAAACTCATTAATAAATTTAAAAAAAAATTAAATTCTGTTTATTTAAGGATGATTGTGAGGTACACTCGGAAAAAAGTTGAATTTTTGTATAAGATCATTAATCACAATTTATACGAAATGTAATTCTCAAATCTGATTCAGTGAATCTGTGACGGATTTAGTGAGGAATAAAATAAGCCCTAGAAACAAAAAATTCATTGGAAATTGAAAAATGTTCATCATTTTTCACATTCCTTTGAATCTTGAAAAATTTGAAAAATTGTAAAAAATAATGAAAATTTTTCAATTGTCAATTAATTTTTTGTTTTTACCATTCATTTTATTTCTCATTACATTCTCCACAGATTCACTGAATTAAATTTGAGAATTTTATCTCGTATAAATTGTGATTAACGATTTTATCTAAAAATTGAACTTTTTTCCGATTGTACCTCTCAATCATCCTCAAAAACTGTATTTTCTTGGAAAAAAAAACGACCTAGACTTACTTGATAGAGTATTTTCAGTGGTGTACCCCGTAGCAATAGACAAACGAGTAATTCACCACACTTGGCATGTATATCTCTCATGACAATTGACAGTTTACTCGTTCTAGTTCCGATGAGTTCATTTCCGTCATCGCATGCAGACAATGCTAAGTATGATGTGCAGCTCAAGACGTTGAAAGCATCCGCCCAAAATTGCTCAGACCTCTGAAGACTCGGTCGACCCTTTTAATAAAGTGCAAAGTCACTACCATTTCCTATTTCATTCATTTTTATGTTTTATTTTTCCTCAGTTTTTTTCTTTAATACCTACGTGAATAAATCTTGCAACAATGATTGTAAGAGACTCGTTCAGCATTCCGGCGAAAATTCTTTGCGCCATTTTTGGTGAAACTGTATTCCAAAGATCTGCCTTTGTACCTGATGAAGAGTTTTTTTTTGAAGAAAAATAGCAGAAACAAGTGGATAATAGTATTGCTCTCCAGCTGATATAGCTCTTTCTGCTAATACTTTAGCAATATGCTTTCGAATGGCAGTGATACAACCGTGTTTATCAGCCGTGTTTTTGTTAGTATTTTATGGCACGCCGTGCATAAAGTGCCACTTCACGCACGCTATGCGTGCGATTAATGATACTTTTTATACGCTGTTCAATAAAATACTGTACCTTACACGTGCGGAAAGTATCTTTTGGCTCGTGTGTTTGTAAAACTCGCCTTCGGCTCATTTTGCAACTTCACACTCGTCGGAAAAGTATTTTTCTGACATGTGTAAGGTTGCGAAAAGAGCCGAAGGTGAGTTTTTTAATCGCACGTGTCTGAAAATCTTTACCGCACGTGTGAGGTCCAGTTCTTTTAGGTACAAGGTGTGAAAAAGGTACTTTATCGCACATCTTAGATGATATACTAATCTCGTGAAGTCACTTTTGGTGGCGTTATCGGTCCTAGGAGCATTCGTTTATGAATTCACGCGAACTAATGGGAAGATCTGCCTTTGTACCTGATGAAGAGTTTTTTTTTTTAACAAAAATAGCAGAAACAAGTGGATAATAGTATTGCTTTCCAACTGATATAGCTCTCTCTGCTAATACTTTAGCAATATGCTTCCGAATGGAAGTGATACAATTTTTTTCAAACCATCATCGAAATATCAAATTTTGAAGAAATTCATTAAAACGCCAATAACTCGAGAACTAATCATGGAAATGAGCTCAAAAATTTACAGGCATCTAACTGATACAACTCTCGAGATAATATACGAGTATGAATAACATCAGTTCAATAGTTTCCAGAAATTCCATTAAAAACTGATTTTCGAAAAATGGACATATTTCAAAAAGTACCGATCGCATTCTCTTCAAAAGAAGCTTAAAAAATAGAGTTCGTCGAGAGGAAGATTTCTACAAAATCTGAAATTTTTCTATGAAACCGTTTTGCTGTAATTGAGACTTTGATGCACATACATACATACACACACACAGACATGCCCTAAAAATATCATTTTCGCTCTATTAAGATTATTTTGAGGATCTTCTATTAAAAAAATTACAATCGAAAATTCTCATGATTACATAGCTTCCATTCGGAAGCAAAAAGAGTTCAAGGTAATCCAAGTAGTTCCGGCAATCTATTTTTCCCTTTTAATTTCGCTCACTTTCGATAGAGTAGCATGAGGTGATTTTTTGAAAATTTAGTTTATCCCATGTTACCGGACGAATAAGGCCAGCATTAATTTTTGAAAAAAATCAAATTAACATTGAAACTCCATAAGCGAAGTTCAGTTTCAGTTTCATTGCAACAATTCATGGTTACAGATCTATTTTTTCCTCATGTGACCATATATATTCTAGTTCGTCAAAGTGTCTATTGATTTTCGAAATCATGAAAAATGCATGTTACCGGACATATAGCGACGATTAATTCAATTAATTACATGAATACATCAATGGCAGCGATATTGGTCTTTAAAATCCGAGGATCCTCCAATCCCAGTCCTAGATACTGGAATAGCATGAGTCAAATTCGCAACAATATTGGATATTTATGATATTATTTAATAACAATTTACTATCGTGAACATCGTTTTAATATAGGTAAAATGTTAAAAAAAACGGAATAATTAGAAGATTTATGGTAACTTGGAAAAAAATAAAAGTAGATAGTTTGGACCTGCTACCAGGATTACCTTAAGGGGTTACACCACTACAAAAGTCTAAAAAAAGGCGTTTTTTGGCTATTTTTTTCTACAGAAGAAGTGGCCATAAAATAATGATATTCGAGGGAGTGACTGAGCATATATTTGAGCCTTCTGGAAAAAAATTCATCAAAAAATATAAAAAAATGACGACACAAAAGCCATTTTTGTGAGACCCCTCGAATTTGAAACACTTTGCGTTACGCAGTGTAACTGGTGCGAATTTTAATTGAAAAAAGAAAAATTGGCTCAGTCTAGATACACATAGCTACAGAAATACGTAGGGGATTTCAGAAATATTTTTTTTTGTGGGATTGATGACCATTTGAATGAAAAAATTCAAATTCCGGTCAAAAAATCGGCAATTTTTCATCAATCAGAAATGTGCAAATCAATTTTTTGAAAATCCCCTACGTATTTCTCTTCGAGCTATTGTTTTCAAGATGCTGTTGGAAATTCAAATGAAAATAATGAAAATTATAGGAGTTATGCTGCGTGCCAATTTGAAAAATCATGTTTCGAGAAAAACACGATTGAAGTTTTGACTTAGGCTATAAATATGCAGAAATGCCTCGGGACAAATTCAAAATTTCATGTGAAAAAATGGGTTTCAGGTGATAATTTTTCTTGTCCCTATTCTGGAAACCTCAAAGCCATTTTTGAAGCAAGAAAAAAAAATCAAATTTTCTGAAAATTCTACAGTGCTGAAATCCCTTAATTAGAGTTATTCTAAATTCAGTAGAAATTACCCTGCATATACAGCCACCACATTTGAATAATAAACGAGGATCTCTCTTTCTCGAAAAAATAATTTTCACTCTGCCAACTCAACGAATCAGCCTCATTCAAAATATAAAGAGATATCAAACGACAGTGAAGATCGAGGAGACGTTCAGCAACAGCTTCAGCCATTTCTTGATACGATTTGTAGCATTCATACAATTTTTCATTGGATTGCTTTGGAATTTTGTCCTTTGACTGTTGATTGTAGCACCAAAGGCAATTTCTCAGGAGTGCAGCAGCACCGAGAGTAGCTGTTAGTACAGCGAGATCAGCATGATCCAGAGATTCTTGAATTAATGCATGGAGATGCTCTAAAAATATTTTAATTAACAATTTTTTTATTAAAATTTGAATTAAAAAAAAATTACTTTAAACAATAAAAATCTAATTTTGCCGATCTTATTTTCAAAAAATCGCTCTATCTCGCTTAACTTCCGAGATATTCATCGAAACTGAAGAAATAATTTTTTTTTTTCAAATAAAAATAGAAAAATAATTTTTTTTGTCACTTGTTCTTCATGAATATCTTGGAAACTAAGCGAGATAGAGCGATTTTGCATGGATCCTCCTTTGTAGAGGATTTCTAGACCTCAACAAAACGGCTCTTCAAGAAAGGGCGTATCTCCATTAGTTTCCAAAATATTCTCGAAAAACGAGTCAAATTTTTTTTGAAATTAATTTTTTTTGCGAATATCTGGGAAGTTATACGAGATAGCGCGATTTTTCTAATGTCCCTTTTTGAATTTTTCTGTAAAAAAGGCAAATCTTCACAAAAAAAAATTTTATCTCGTTCTTTACATTTTTGCTACTAAGAAGTGGAAAAAATTGGGATTTTTTAGATTTTTTTCTAATTTTTTGAATAAAAAAAAAGAAGAAAAATTCAATTTAATTCAATAAAAAAAAAATTAATTTAATGAAAACAATAATTCGTGCTTCGTCTAAATTATGCAAAAAAAATTCTTCTCAGTTTAAGTGAAAAGAAAGATAGAATTCAGATGAATTACCAATTAATAATTTAGCTGTATCAACAACCAGTAAAATAAATTCAGATGGTGGTGTTTTTTTAATGACCTCTTCACCCTCAGTATTCTCAGTTATTTCCTCCAAAGACATACAAAGTCCCGAGGGATATCTGAATGCTATGAAAAATTCAGCCTCCCACCATTTCACAATTTTTATAGCAGCAAATGATGCGTGTCGTGGAAAATCCAATTTTCCACCCTTCACTCTATCACAGAGGGTTTCTCGTAGTACCGTTTGTTTTGCCTTTGTTCAATGGAGAATGATGAATGTAAATGGCTTTTCCTCATTTCCATAAGTATAAAACAATGATGAAGTCGTACGAGGAATGCGCGTTTTTTTATTACACGTTTTTTATGGAATACTTTGGGAATATTGGAAATCGAGAAATTTGGGGGAAAAATGAGGAATTTTTTTCGAAATTTATTTTTTAAGGAAGGATTTTTAAGGACTTTCTGCAAGAGTCATTTTTCGTAGCTCTTGAAATTAAAGCAATTTTCCTTGAAATATTTTATGTAGGAAATTCCAAGAGCTCCAAAAAAGGATTAGAATAAAATCACTCTATCTTGTTTAGTTTATAAGATATTAATAGGGGAGAGTGGGGCAAAATGGACACTGTTATGAAACGATTGGAGATGGATTATTTTTGATAATTCTATTGAGAAGCTGAGAAAATTTTAGCCGGGAAACAAGTCTCAGATATAATTTTTTTGATTTTTTTTGAAAATTCGATATTTTTCAGCATTTTTGAAGGGTAAAAGTCTTTTCTTTTTCGAAAATCTTCAGTTTTTTGTAAATATCTCTGGTTCTATTGGTCGTAGCGATTCGGAGTTAGTCTTAAATGAAAGGTGAGCTCATTTTCCATCGATTTATGGAGTTTTTAATTATAGGCCAAAAACTGTTTTACAAAACTGTTTCACAAAAATGCCGATAAATACCTTAAAAATCGATATTTTCAAATTGAAAATCCTATGAATCGATGGCAAATGATCTCATCTTTCATCTCCAATCGGAATTTTTACTCTACGACAAATAGAACCGAAGATATTCCCAAAAAACTGGAAATTTTCAAATAGGAAAGGTTTTACCCCTGTAAAATGCTCAAAAAAGACAAAATCGCCAAAAATTCAAAAAAATTAATTTCGGCACTTGTTTCCCGCCTTAAATTTCCTCAACTTTTACCAACAATTTTCTTCAACAATCTACCGCCAATATTTTTATTAATTTCAAGAGTTTTCCATAATATTTGCCTAAAAATTTAGATGTGTCCATTTTACCCCTGATGTCCATTTTGCCCCACCTTCCCCTAAATAATTAATTAAAAAATCCAAATCCTTGTTTCAACTTTTTCAACATAATTGATTGAAAAACTTCAATATCGAGGAAACTAAGCGAGATAGGGCGATTTTGCGCCAATGGTGTCCTACCATTTTCTAGCTCTTTTACAAGGATTCAGGTAAAATCGCTGCATCTCGCTTATTTTTTGAGATATTTGTAAAAAGCCAACGAAAAATATTACAATTTTTTTTCAACTTCTTAAACATTTTAAGAACATATGAATATCTTGGAAATCAAATGAGATGAAGCGATTTTATTCCGATCCTCTTTTGAAGCTCTCGAAATTCTCTACAGAGAAAGGGTTCAAGTGAAATTGCTTTATCTCGCTTTGTTTCCGAGATATTTAACAAAAATCCTTGGAAGATAAATTTTTAATTTTCCACCCGAGATTTTTCATTTATTTTATAGAAAAATTGCAATTTTCATTATTTTTCTAGCAAATTTGAACAGCTACAAAAAAAGTAATTCCGAAAATTTCTGAGATTTATTTTTAAAAAATTAAAAATTCTTCCTTTAATTCTTCAAACGTAATTAATGATTCAAAAACGTGGATATCTCGGAAATTAAGTGAGATAGAGCGTTTTCGTTTGAATCCATCCTTACAGCTCCTAAAATTCTCTACAGTGAAAGATTCAAGAGAAATTGCTCTATCTCGCTTAGTTTCTGAGATATTTTTAAAAAATGATTTAATTTTTTTTTAATTTTTTGCTAAAAATTGTATTAATTCATTTGATAAAAATATCTCGTTTAATTTCCTTTATTTTCTAGCAAATTTGAAGAGCTAAAAAGAAGTCAATTACAAAATTTCCTCTATTTTCCGTAAATTCCTAAATATTCCGTAAGAATTATCCTCTAATTATCTTTTTTTTAAATATTGTAACTTTTTTCGTTCAATTAATTCTTTAAATTCATAATTTATCATTTACTTTACCTGATAATATTGCATATCTCGTTGCAACAATATTCTAACTCTATCCACAAGATTTCCATCTTCCATAATTTCGTCCATTTTGATTTCTACAAAATTAACAACTTAATGTCAAGATAAATTAACAATTAAACAATTTCTCTCTTTTTTTTCTACTCAATAAATTATTTATTTTCTCTCCTCTTTACTATAAGCGCATTTATCAATAAACGATGTTTTATAATTAACTACAAGTGAAATTTCACTATCGAGAAGCTGATAGATTGATTTTCCATCGTGCTTGTATATCCATGTGCCATTAATAAAATCATACCGCTTTGGTCCTGACTTTGGTGATGACAACCAGATTTGTTTGTTTGGGGTTTGTCTATTAATTACGTATGTGCCTTCTTTTTCACCGAATTTTATCGTTAGTACTCCATCCTGAAACAATAAGAAAGAAAAAAAATTAATCAAAATTGAAGTAATTAATGACTTATCTCTGTGATGGAAAGTAAAAAAGAAAACGGAATTTTTTTATGATATTGAACTGAAAATAGCAGAAATTTGAAAATTCAAGTTTTTCTTTGGTTTCTTCACTAGACAAATTATTTTTTAAAAATTTGAAAAATGGATGTGAAAAATTCAAAAAAATGAGCGGAAATTTTCTAAAAAAGTTTTTTTTCATATTAATCTATTTTTTTTTAAAAATCCGGAAAATTGTCAAATGTGTGCTAATTTCACATAGAAACTTTTTTTTCAATGATTTTTCGAGAATATCTTGGAAATTAAGCGAGATAGGGTGATTTTGCTCGAATTCTCTTAATATCTACACCAAAAAGCCCTCAGTGGAAAAGGCTTATCTCCATTTTTTTCCGGAATATTTCTAGAAATTGGAAGAAAAAAAATCGACTTATCCCGTTTTACCTCTTCAGTGAAAAAAAAATTTGTCATTCGTTTTTTCTAAAATATTTCAAAAACTAAAGGAGATAGGGCGATTTCACCAAATGATAATTTGTAGGAAATTCCAAGAGCTACAAAAAAGGAGTCCATCAAAATCGCTCTATCTCGCTTACTTTCCGAGCTACCCTTTAAAGGGTAACGGAAGGCCGAATAAATTTCAAATTTCCAAATCCATTTTTTAACAATAATCATGATTTTTTTCATGAAATATCAGAAGCATCGACTTTCTGATTTCTTCCGTCAGTCGTTGCCACTTTTTTATGATAACAATATTAATGAATATCCTCAAATAATTAGTTCCAAAATTTAATGTATACAAGGAGTTCTGTTACTCTTTAAAGGGAAAATAAGCCAAAAAAAAATTATTATTTTCCAATTTACTAACTCCATAAGAGACATCAGCGTCCGGTAAATGAGTTGCAGATTCCAATAATTCATCAAAATATTCAGCCAATGAATCCAATGTTTCATCCGATATTTTCTCAAACTGTACACTATCTAATTCCCTGCAAAAAAATGAAAAATTAATAAAAAAAAATTCAATAAGCAAAAAAATTCTGAAAATATTTTTGTTGTAATTTTTGTACTTTGTATTTTTTTGTGCAGTTTTTTCAAAATATCTCGGAAAATAAGAAAGTTACAGAAATTTTTAAGAAAACCTTTTCTGTAGAAAATAAAGAGCCCTACAAAAAAGGTCATCACCAAAAAAGTCGTATCTCTCTTGCATCCTGAGATATTTCCAAAAAACTAGAAATCAAACGAATATTCATTTTATTGAACGAATTTTTTCGGATAAAAATTTCTATAATTAATTACTTGTGCAATTTAATGAGTTACTTACGATGTAACAATACTTGTTGGAGTGACTTGAAATGAATTCTGGGGAATAACAGAGCTGTGATAAAATTTGTTGCTATTTAACAATTTAATTTGATAAAATGACGAATAACCTCTATTTCTTTCGCACAAATACTTAAAAATATGTGAATATTTTCTAGTTTTCTTCGATAATAATTGTGGACAGGTACATATGAGTCTTCTTGATGCACTGATGAACATAGTGATCGAATTTTCGACAATTTCACATTGATCAAACAATTGTAAATAACAGCAGAGAAAAGAAAATCATAAACTCCAGAGAGAGAGGAAGATTTTGAAGCTTCTGCGCATGACTGCGTCATTCCTATCAGAAATGGCGGATTATTTGAATTCTCAGGAGCTATAAAAGAGAACAAGGGCAGATCTCAGAGAAATTTCGAGAAAATATGGAATTTACCAAAAATCTGGGAAAATCTCAAGAAATCTTGAAATCTACAAATTCTCCAATTTCTGACTAATTTCAGATAGTTTGAAATAAAAATTACTGTTTTTGCTTCCGAATGGAAGCTTTGTTCTCGCAATTTATTTCGAAATGCCAATTTTCATTGGAAACGACTCAAAATGATGCAAAACGTCGAGAAATCAGTCGGGAATCCATCTCTAACCGTTTCATTATAGTGTCCATTTTGCCCCATTCTCCTCTATATTCTTGTTTGTCAGAGTGTCTATTAATTTTTGAAATCATGAAAAATGCACGTGAGTCAAATCCGAAACAATACTGGATATTTATAATAGTATTTAATAATAATTCAATATCGTGAATATAGTTTCAATATCGGCAAAATGTTACAAAAACGGAATTTGCCGAAGGAAGGTCGGTGGTGTGGGATTTTATATATGATTTTCATCATATAAATACATATATGTTTGTATAAAGTACATTTTGAGGACCTATTTGCGGATATAATGTATTCTTTGGGGACATCTGGCTGTTTTGAGGACGGTCCCCGAAGTTTTTTCTGTGTAATGCTGACTTTGAGGACCGTCCTCAAAATTACATATTTTGCCTAAAGTGGACTCCGAGGACCGAGGGTTTCTATAAATTAAATGAGGACTTCGTCCCCGAATTTACATTTGATTTTTTGTATGATTTGAGGACGGTCCCCAAAGTATATGTTTCCACAATTTGTAATATTTGAGGGCATGGACCTTAATTATACTATTCTGTACAAGACAGTATTCCGTATCCTGGCGTCAAATTTTTCGATAAACAACAATTGATTGTTAATAAAATGAACTCAGAGGAAGGAAAGAAGAAAAGGAAGGAACTGGAATATAGATTTTTCATTTTTTTCACGATTTAAGTTTCTTTATTTTTCTCTAGCGCATTATTAATTTTCCGTACGAGAGAATCGAAATACAGAAAAATGTAAAATGGCAATTCTCCTCCTCTCGGAAAATGGAAAAATTGGAGATTTCTTTCATTCAGATTTGTTCAGTCATTCTTCAGAAATCTTCCATAGAACCACGAAAATTAACAAATTCTTATTTTTCATCAAATTGAAAAATTTCACCGGAAGTGACGTCGCAGCTCCTTACATCCGCGAGATCTTTACAATCAGCGGCGAAGTGTTTTTCCTTCTCCCTTTTTTTTCGAAACCTAAAAATTTGTCAAAACTCCTGTAATTGACGCTTCCGTGCTTTATTCTCCATAAAAAAAAAGGAATTTAATTCCTTGAAATTCTTTTTTCATGTTTAGATTTATCTTCTAGATTGACTCTATTTCCTCTCAAGAAAGAGGAAAAAGGTGCAGGAGGGTTTCCACCCACTCCCTTCATGAGTCCTCAAAAGTGACTTTACACAAACAGATATATAGGTATACGTATACCTATATGTTTGTGTAAAGTATAGTTTGAGGACCTATTTGTTGATATAAGGTAATATTCGGGGACATCTGGTTGTTTTGAGGACGGTCCTCATAGCAGCCACGGAATCAAAAAGCAAATCCCACATCTCTGTTGTACGATATTTCTTCTTGCACGACAGGCTGAAAAAGTTGATGTTCCTTTCATTAGATTTCTAAATTAATTAAAAAAACAGAATTTATCAATTTTTCAATTTTTTTATTCCTTTCACTTGAAAATAATTTGTTTGTTCATCTTTTATTGAGAATATCTCGATGAATGATGAAGATACACCTTTTATTAATTAATTAATTAATTAATAAAAGATTTCAAGAGCTACTCAAAAGGATCCTTGTGAAGTCGACCTTTCTCGCTTAGTTGCCAAGGATATCTTCAAAAGAAGAATGAAATTGATTAAAAAACATGAAACAGAAAAAGTCAATTTTTTCGGGTTTTTTAAGAATATCTTAGTAAATAATGCAAAATGTTTTTCTCTCTCCTCCTTCCTTTTCGAAAGGTGAAAATTGGTAAAAACTACTGTGATTGACACTTTCTTCCATTGTTTTCAATAAAAAAAAGAGCATTTAATTTCTTGCAATTTGTTTTTCGTTTCCAGATTCAATTCCTAAAATGACTCCATTTTCTCGCGGAAAAGAAAAAAAGAAGGTGCAGTAATTCGCCCCTTCTCCCCCACCCGAGATTTCAATTAATATTACAAAACGAAATGTTCTTAAATGAGAAAAAAAGGAGGAAGATCCAAAAGTACCATGTCCTCATAGTCACCATTAATTGAATTACCTGGTTCTCAAAACGATCATTGCACGAAAATCTCTATATTCCGTATATCCTCATAACAGCCGTAAATACAATAAAATCTACAAGTCCTCGAAACCATCGTTATATACTTGTAGATACAAGTCCTCAAAAAGAACGTTATATGAAAGTCCCCATAGTTTCTTCCATATCTGCATATACATATATATATTTCCTCATATGTGACAATAACGGGAAATTTATGGCAGTCCTCAAACTAATCGCTATATGAAAAGTCTCATATCATACATTACATAGAAATTCATTCAAAAAAATAGAAAAAAAATAGTTAAAAAAAAAATATCTATTTTCTATAACATATAATGGATATTCCAAGGTTTTCCACTCATTCCCATCACACGTCCCCAAAATGTACTTTACACAAACATATATATATTATAAGTCATAAAGAAAAAATATATATATATTTTTTTGAATGATTAAGATATTTATGGTAACTAAGAAAAAAATAAAATAAAAGTAGATAGTTTGGACCTGATATTTGGATTACCTTAATCCTACATTACATAGACCTGATATTAATATCTAACAAAGGTATTGAAACAAGAGTCTGAGGATATTATTGCCTATTTCGGATAGGTGCATGCCACTGTCTGAGTCGTTCTTCAGTCAATTGAATAGCTAGATCGACAATTCCTGATGTTTGATAGAAATCAACAGCAATGATACTGGCCTTGTCTGCCCATTCTTCAATATACCATCGAGGAATGTATCTACCGACCCGTTGTGCCCAGTGACGAAGACTCATGTCTCTTTGGAATAAATCCTGAGTTATTGTAGTGAAGGAATGAGTGAGTTCTATCATAACAGCGTGAGGCATACTCAAACTGAAAATTACAAAAAAATTTGAGATAATTTAGCGGTAGACTGTGGTAGTATGAGACAAGTCAACGTATCTTCGTGGTTATTGCTAAGCGAACATCTTAGAAACTAAGGGAGATAGGGCAATTTTACCCAATGCTTTTTTCCTTCCGAATGGAAGCTTAAAAAATGTAAGAATTTTCGATTTAGATCTTTTTACTGCAAATCACTTGAGGTAGTACCGCTGGTAATCGACTGACCGTTTCGAAAATTCTGAAATTTGGCACATTCGTAGATTATAAGATAATAATCCAATTAAATTTCCGAAGGGCTAGCGAAAACGAGTCAAAAGATATTGAAACTTGAAATTTTACGAGCTTAACATTGAGCCTCATGGAAAATCGCATATTTTATCATACTCTACAAAATTGACAAAAAAGGAAATGATAGAAAACGATGTATGAAACATTTTAAACTCTTGAAAATGCAGCTCCCGAGCATGTAATAGGAGTCATTAGTGAATAACTATGAAAACCCAAACGGAAAAATGGAAAAGAATAGCAACTAATTTTAATCTTGAGTTATGTTCTTCATCTTTATAAAATTGTAGATTTGGTCATATCCAAAGTTTTCGACTTTTTTCGACTTCACCTTGATATAGTGGAGAGTTCTACGATAGAAAAGAAGAATGAAATTGATGTCGAGGGTCTAAAAGCAGAAGGTCGTATGGGCCAAAAATCGGTCCACGTCCTGAAAAACTTCATAAGGTCGTATGTTCACCTGTTTTTCAATTTTTTTTTTGTTTCTCCACGATTTGAGTGTTTTGGAGTCGCAGACAACGACTTTTATCGTGATTTGGTGGATACGACCTTCTGCCTGGAAAAAAGAGAAAAAAAAATTATGCAAAAAAAAATGTAGGGAATGAATAGAGAAAATCGTGCCTACAAGAATTTTTTCCCTAAGAATACTTTTTTCCTGAAAATTTCAGGCATATACGACCTCTTGTATTTAGGAGAAAAAAAAATTGAGCTAGAATTTTTTAAAAATTCAAGGAAAGACGGATGAAGTTTTCTGAAACCACTGGATTTTCATACTTCGGTCGTAATTAATTAATAATCTGGTATGACATTTATAGAGATATCTCGAAACTAGTTTCTTTTACAAAGAAAACTAAAGAGATATTTTCTTTTCCAAATTCAATTTCCTAACTTTTTTAACCTAAACTTTTTTTGCTCTCATCACTATTTTTCGAGTTATCGCGTTCGAACGCAAAGAATTCTCTATTTTCATTTTTTTTAGCGAGCCATTAGGAAGTTATCCGAACCGCACGTGGAGAAAAGAAATAAAAATAGGAAATTCTCTCTGTTTAAACGCAAAAACTCGAAAAATATTGATGTGAGAAGAAAAAGTTCAGAATAACAAAAAGGGAAATTTAATTTGGAAGAAAAAATGTCTTTGGGAGAAGGTGAGGTAAAATGGACCCAAGGGGTAGAATGGAAACGGGTTGGTTTTGGTATTTTATACTATAAAATTTGCTCGAAATAGATGGAAATATTGGAGATAGATTGTGTCTGATGGTTCCGTTGGAAAGTTGAGGAAATTTCACATGGAAATCATATGTAAGAAGTTATTTTTTTTAATTTTTTAAAAATTGCATTGTTCAGACTTTTATGGAAAAGTCGCAGATTTGGTCATGAGACGAGTCGATGGACATCGGGTCAACTCGGCCAAGCTCGTCTGGGCCACAGGCTCAAGCCGGTAGTGCTACGGAGAAGCACTTATCAGTCTATCTTACGGAAATCAAGATGTAAACGCGTGTGAATTAACGGCTCACGGGCCTTTCATCTACGGTCTCGGTTCGGTCTATTATCAATCGGTTACTTTATCCATTAATTAACGGCACGGTTCATATCAATATTAATTATTATATGTATTTTATCCAAATAACAACAGTGCAAATTATATCTATTTTTATATAAAATCCGGCTTCTCTTTTCTATCGATACCTGTCCCAATTTCAGACCAGCGTCGGTGCTACTTTGGGGGCAATTCATCAATTAAAAAATACAGTCCACTCGAATTATCTATTTCCGGCTACAACATCTCAGGTAAAACATCAAAACCCAAACATGCATTTTTTTGGTCAAAATTTGGCGGTAAAAGGCTTCTGTTTTTGAAAAAATTCAGGTTTTCGGGAATATTTCTGGTTCTATTGAGCGTAACGACCTAAGGTAGTTCTTGAATGAAAGATGAGCTCATTTCCCATGAATTTGTGTGGTTGAAAAAAAAAATTATCAATTTTTCAAAAACTTATAGGGCAAAAACTGATTTTCAGAAAATGACCAATAAGCATTTGAAAAATTGATCTTAAAAAAATTTGAACCACACAAATTAATGGGAAATGAGCTCACCTTTCATTTGAAACCAATCCCAAATCGGTGCGACTAACAGAACCGGAGATATCACCAAAAAAGTGAATTTTTCCAATTTTCAGAAGAGAAACCCCTTCAAAACTTAGCCGAAAAAGTAAATTTTTGCTAAAATTGAGAAAAAAAAAACTTCGACACGTGTTTTCCATCTAAAATTCTCTCAGCATTTCAATGCAATTATTTGATATTCCGCTAATGGTAGAAGGTCGTATGTGTAGGACATACGACCTTCTGCCGGAGAAAGGGCCATTTTGGCTCATACGACCTTCTGCTTTTAGAGTCTAAAATTTAGACCCTCGATATCAATCAATTAAATTAACGGAATTTCAAATTTCTGAAAATCTCGGGAAAAGTTAAATTTTTTATGAGGAAATTTCTTTGAATTGGCCATGAAATGTCTTCTGAATAGGTATAAAAGTTGGAATCAATTCTTATCGACAGTAATTTCAATAAAAAGAAAATGTGGGTATTATTCTTAGGGAAATATGCAAAAGAAATGTTCACTCATAAAAAGGGCCACCATTCGGAAGCGGCTCGCTAATGAATTAGCAGATAAAACTATAATGAGAGCAAGTTCCCACTTGTTTCGTATGTATATAGCTAATAAACCTTCCTTATAGGTTTTAATGCATTCGATTAAAAAAACAAATTGATCTCTTTCGATGAAAAATTAGTTAATAATACTGACGGAAGAGTTAGGTAACCGTAGAAATCAGCAATTCCGGAATGTAGTTTGTGGATAGTTTGTGCATTACTCCAGCATTGAATTATTGGTCGCCACATTAAATCAGATGTTTCATACAATGGATGATCGTAACTCAAAATCAGTCTTTTATCTGACTCCCAAAACCTTCCTAATGATTGCCTCCAATTTGTACGAGGATGAGCATGCCTTTCAAATGAACATTCAAGATACTTTATGAAATTCTGATGATCATCTTCGTATTCAAATCCTGAAATTGAACAGTTTAAAATTACTGAATTCTTCCGAATCCTGAAGAATAATGAATTAGATGTTTTTTGAAGTGAAGGATATCATGGGAAAATTTGAAAAAATTATATAATCATGTGAACATACTGAAGCATCTACACGGAAAGAAAATTCTACCAAAATCTACGATGTTAACATCGTAATCCTGGTCTAGACTTTTATTAACGTTAATTTTGAAATATCTTATTTCAAAATTTACTATGTGGTTTATATTTTTTACTATTTAACATTGTAATTTTAACAAAGACTTTTAGGATCAAAAATTACTTCAAAAATTACAATTTAACATCGTAAAAAAAAATAAATGAAAATTACACTTTAAAAACTATATTTATTCGCATATTTAATAATTCTATTTACTTTTTAATAAAATGAATATTTCAGTGCTGCCTCTGTTATAATCAGGGACCAAGAGCGCGTTCTTTTTTCGTTTTCGTTCTTCGATGGAAGAACGTAACGAAATTATAACGTTATTCAGAAGAACGAAATTGCGAACGAAATTCGCAATAACGTTATTCAGAAGAACGAAATTGCGAACGAAATTCGGAATAACGTTATTCGGGCGAACGAAATTGCGAACGAAATTCGGAATAACGTTATTCGGGCGAACGAAATTGCGAACGAAATTCGGAATAACGTTATTCGGCCGAACGAAAATGTGAACGAAATTCAGAATAACGTTATTCGGCCGAACGAAAATGTGAACGAAATTCAGAATAACGTTATTCGGCCGAACGAAATTGAGAACGAAATGCCGAATAACGTTATTCAGAAGAACGAAAACTAAAACGAAAATACCCAGTGAACGAAAATGAGAACGAAAATACCCGAAGAACGAAATTCAATTTCGTTATTGGGAACGAAATTCAATTTCGTTCTCGAAAACGAAATTCATTTACGTTTTTTTCGTATTTTTGCTCTACTTTTCGGTAACAAATGAAATTTTTTTGCATAGCAATTTCGTCCAAGCTTAAAAACATGCATCGAATAAAAATAACTAAAATTTATTTAATAAACTATCGAAAACAATTCTACATTTTTTAACATAAATAATGAGTGAATAATCTTTTTTGGAAAATAGAATTTGCTGCGGAGCAATTCCAGATGTTCCAAAATGGATAATATAATGATAATAATAATATGTACGCCTTTTTTGTTATTATTATTTTTTTCTTTTGCTTTATCTCTCTGCTCTCTTTAATACCAAAAAGTCGTATTCTTCAAACATACGCCCGCTTGTTATTAATTATTATAGTAAATTTCTTAAGAGTTAAGAGAATTAAGAACAGTAAAAGGGCGTATTTTCAGTTCATACGCCCTTTTATTATTAGTGATTTTTTCATTGTCCCATATGTTCCAGCAATAGTTAACAAAAGGGCGTATCATCAGCATTCACGCCGTTTGGATTTTAATCATTCCTAACGATTTCCAATTCATTTTTAAATGATATAATAACAAAGGAGCGTATCTAGAAATTCTCGTAATTAATTAAAATAATAAATAATTGATTTTTCAAAATCACTCTCATCTTTGAGCAATCATGCCATGGACATACGCCCTTTTGGTATTATGATTTCCACAAAAGGAATTCATAATTAATGAAAATAATTGAAAACAAATAGGCGTATTCATTGGAAATACGCCCTTCTGTTATTATAAATTATATGGCAAGATGTCGCAGCACAGGATAAAATTGATAACAAAAGGGCATATGTGCAAAATATATGCCCCTTTATTATTATCACGATGTGCAAATCTTAGAAATATTTAAAATCAAACAGGGGTTTGTGAGGGAGATGCGCCCTTTTTATATTAAGTGATTGGACATAGGCTTGTTTGTTATTTGAGGGAAAAATGCTCTGAATGATCGCAAAAATCGAGCATAGTCGCTGGAGCGAAAAAGTAATTACACCCTTTTTTATTTAAAAAAAAATGAGAAAAATCGCACTGACGCCCTTCTGTTTTTAGGTCAACGATATATTATAACTTATAATACAATGGAAGCTATAAAAAGTACGATGTTACATCGTAATTTTTAAATAGTAACTGCGTCCTCCGCAAGAGGCGCTCTCGTGTCTTATGACCTTTTATTGAAATCGTTAATATAGATCTTAAAAACAATTTAAAGTGTAAGCCCTTCGGTGGCCGAGTGGTCCAAGGCGTCGGTCATTTCGCACTCGAAAGGACTCGGGTTCGAACCCAACCACCGGTCGATTATTATTTTATTTAAGATTTCTCTTCAAATTTTACGATGTTCACATCGTAATTTATATTAAAGAGCTTAAGACTTGGTATTATTTGTCTAAAGTATTATTTCTCAAATGAAATTTCCAACACTACATCGTAAAAATTACGATGTTAGAAGTCTAGTCCACCACTACAATAATCAATAGGACAAATTACGATGTTAGCATTGTAAATTTAACTAGAATTTTTTTTCCGTGTACACAATTTTCCTAACGATTTTTTCGTAGACTTCATCACTTTAAAAAAAATCCTGGTTCATTTTATTCTCTTTCAACGTGAATTGAAATACTTCGACATATAAAAAGAAAATGATTCAAATATTAGTTTTGAGAATTCATTTATCATAAGGTCATCCATTGTTACCTTTCCAAAATTCTTTGAATGATACAATCACTATGTCTTTCGAAATATCCATGAATTCATTAATCTGCTTAACTACTTCGTCCATAGATACGAGATCAATGAATTGATGTGTTATTATGTATTTCTTTACTCCGTTTTTGTCCAGCAAACTTGGTCTCAAATCCAGATAACGTATTCCATCCATTAATTGGGATTTTATGGATTTCGTCTGTCAAGTTGAAAATTAGTTCTGTTGTGATGTCTTTTTTCCTCACAATTAGAAACAAAAAGATCGTTTCAATTTAATGGCAAGTAGGTGAAACTGGATAATTCGATTTTTCATATAATTTCTCGGGAATATCTCGACAACTAAATCAAATCAAACGATTTCGCTCTTATCCCTATGAGTAGGTTTCGAAAAAAGGTTTTAAGGGGGGGGGGAAGGGTTTACGGGTGAAAAAAACGTTTTTTTTTACGAATATTTTTTTAGACTTATGGACTGAGCAAATTTATTGAAACCTTTTGAACATTATTAAGTATACATTGAACAATATGAAGTAATTTTTTAATAGGAAAATATCCATAAACAAGTCGATGACGGAGCGTTTCCAAGAACGTCTTTTGAAATTGACCATTTGCAATAATCACTTTATCTTAGCTGGAAATTATCAGAAATAAAAAACCATTGAAATTTAGGCAGAGCATTATTAAATCCTCCCCCCCCCCCCCCAACGATCTCTGATTTTTTTTTCATTTTTCAATTTTTGGTGGTCATTTAAAGTGAAAACTGCTATTTTTTTACGGAAAATTGCGCTTATTTTTCTCGGTGGAAGCCCCCCTTAATGTAAAGAAAAAATTATCAGAGAACGTTGGAGGGAGGATTTAATGATACTTCGACTAAATTTCAATGGTTTTTTTTATTTCTGATAATTCCCAGCTGAGATACAATGATCACCGCAAATTGTCTATTTTATTCTTGGAAAAGCTCCGTCACCGGCTTGTTTGAGAATATTTTCGCATCAAAAAATTACTCAATGTTGTTGAATCCATGCTTAATAATGTCCAAAAGGTTTCAATAAATTTGCTCAATCCATACGTCTAAAAAAAATTCGGAAAAAAGTGTTCTTTTTCTATGCGGAAACCCTTACCCCCCCCCCCCCCCCTTGAAGCACGAGAAGCATATCTCCATGAGTTTCCGTGATATTCTCGAAAAATGAATGACAGAAAAAAAAGGATCTCTTCTCCAGCGGTTTTGAAAATGCTGCGGAAATTCCGTAGTTATACTGTAAACTGACCATATTTTCACCGCATTATACTGCATCTTTACCACATTTTTACGGTGAATGTGCGACATTCACACTGATGCCGAAAATTTGCCGCATTTTCGGAGCATTTTCGAAACTATTAGTACAACCCCGGGATGAAAAAATTTGAGTCTTTCGGTGGTCGAAAGACTCCTGTCCCGGTCTCTGACAGAGTTCCTATTCGCGCCATGGCAGAGACTTTCTAGAGACACCTTGCTGTCTCTTCGAACGGGACACGTGTCTCTCCTACAGGGACTCAGTCCCTGCTCAACGAACCAGAGTCCTTACTTGAGAGACTCACAGTCTCTCAAATAAGGACTCCTCCTGTCTTTTTTCGAGAGCCATCAGTCTCTCAAATAAGGACTCCTCCATCTCTCTTCGAGAGCCATCAGTCTTTCTATTTTTCAAAGAGCCTGTCAATTTAATTGAAAAAGAATAATAAAATATGTGTGTCTTTTCTCCAAATGTCCAATATTTTGATTAATTAAAAAAAAATTGATAACATAAACATCAAAACTCAAATACATCCATTTTACCCCTATGTCCGTTTCACTCCATTTTCCGCTAATATTGAGAATTTTAATTAAAGTCAAATATGAAAAAAATAATAATTCCACGGTTTGCAAAAATTATAAAAATTGAAAACTTAAAATTTATTAAGTTGAAATAAAAAAATGATTCATTCCTCGGTCTCTCTCATGAAGACTTATGTCTTTGCAAATCTTTATAAATCTACTGAGAGCCCAGTGAAGATAGAAGTCCTTGCGGGAGAGACACGCGAAGACAGAAGTCCTTACGGGAGAGACCAGCAAAGATAAAAGTCTTTACGGGAGAGACACGAGAGACACTGTAGAGACAGTTGCGGGACTTGCGGAACACTCTAGAGACCGAAAAGTCCTTCTGGGAGTCTTTGAAGACCGTAAAAGACTCTCCAAAGACTCAAAAATTTTATTCCGGGACTGTAGTGAATTCACTACTGAATTTTTAATAGGTGAGATAGTAGAGATGTTAAATTACCAGTAATTCTTGTTGCAGTAAAATTACGGTAAAAATACTGTAATGTAACTGTATTGTGACGTAATTGGAAGAAAATACTTGTTTCGATGTAAAATTACCGTCAAAATTTTTTGATGTAACGATACCGTAATTTACTGTAATTTCCATCTATAGAGATGATTCAAAAAAAAATTCCATACTCAAAGAATTACTTTTCAAGTAGTCAATTATATGCGAGTTAGTATTGAAATTGTTTTTTTTTATTAAATTTTTTAAAAGGACAATTATTTAATTTTGTTAATCATTCAATGAGAACAGTTACCCGATTTATTCATTTTTTCCTCCTCAGGATAATCATATTTTCATACATCAATATTTAGAATAATATGTTAGGAACATTAATGATAATAACAACAATTTCATAATTTTTCATTGGCTGTCACTGACTATAAAAAAAGTAACACAAGTGATGATCAGAAAGGCTGCGAATTGATTTGAAAAATTAATTCCATAATTCATCTATATAGATGTAAATTTACCGTTATGTCTCTAAAAATGATAATTACGGTAATTTACTTTGAAAATCAGTGTTTTTAGAATTTCTGTTATTTACTGACGTTCGGTAAATTACGGTATTGAACCCGTACAATTACTGGTATCGTTTTCACATCTCTAGGTGAGACTGGAGCAAAATGGACCTGCGGACCAGAATGATTCTAGATTTTTTTTTTTTAATGAAGATAACTCCTAAAAAATTTGAAAAAAATTAGTCAATAGTGAAGATATTTTCACTATTGATTAATTTTTTCATAGTATGTAGGAGCATCTCCTCATTGTTGTCAGTTTTTCTCATGAAAGCCGTTACTCCAAGGAGAAAATTCTGAATTATCCGGCTTCAGAGCTCCATTCTGCTTCGTTCTATTCGATGATCATAGAATTCAAGCAAACCTGGCAAAGTGTCCATCGAGAAGTGATGTCTTGTTCCTTCAAAGATTCATAATCCGTTTTCGCGTAAGCGCCAGAATGATGGGTTCCAGGGATGACTAGGTCCGATAAACTAAAATATTTCCATGAATATCTTCTATCATACATCCATTGAACTTTTGATTCGCAGGAAATATTATTGACATTTATTGATGTGCCTTCTCTTGGAAATACCGTCACACAGTAATGATCTATAACATGAAATTTATTGAATTTCTGCCTCACTTCAGAGATGCAGGGACGGCTAGTGTAATGTGGATCAGAATGTTTTTTTCGAGAAATCAGATCTCTACGAAAAAATGGAAAGAAAATCTGGTGAATATCGTTAACAAGCATTAGTTTCCCTTGCGGTTATGGAAATGCGGAATAAATTTCGCGTAAACATGGTGTGATTGAAAAAACCGTGTTTACACGACACTTATGCGGAATATATACCGTTTTTTGTGCAAGATTTATGCTGTGAATTCCGTTTCAATGCTGTGTATTTTAACGAATTATGCCAAAATGAAGGTTTGGTGGCGAAATTTACATTATATTCATTATGTAAATATACATTTAACGTATTAAGTATAAGAAAATATTATTATTATTTATAAACACCCTGTCAATTCTGTTTAAGAATTATGTAAAAATTTCAGAAATGAACGGTGTGAACACAGAATTCACACCGTATGAATTTGGAATTTATACCGAATTTCCAAAACCGCTGTGAATTTTTGATGCCTAAGAATAATGTGAATACCTATGCTTTCATCATGTTCCAAAGCTGCATGGGGTGATTCATATAATCCAGTGTGTGATCCAATTGGTAGGTACTCCGTGTAATTTTTTTTCGAGTTTGAAATACGAATGAGAAACTGATCACCTTCAATAAAATTCCGAATATACCAATAAATAGAAATTGGTAAAAAATTATCTTTCTCGATGATTCCTTGATTGATTACAATTATTGGGTTTTGTTTGTCAGATGCTGCATAATTGATTGAGATTATGATAGAAAACACTAGAAAAGAAAGTTTAATAGATGTCATCTTTTCAAGATTACTGGATGTGAGGAGATATGGAAAAATATTAATCGTGAGCTGAATTGGTGCCAAAAATATCCTGAGTGTACAACGACAGTAAAATTTGCATGATCATGATAACCGAATTATCATAACATCTGTTCATCAGCTGAACAAACGATATAGGTGTTCGACTTAATATGCTAAGAAAAAAAAATAATTGAGTATTCCAAATACCTAACAGCAAGAAATCTGTTTTCGATTTCTCGAATGGATTCTGATATCTTCATTGAGAGGATTTTTTGAACTGTGGAACTAGAAATATCGAAGGAAAAACCTTGACTATAAAATATGTTCACAATGAACTAACTTGTATCATTTATGATCATATTATGGAGGCATGATAAAGTACGAACATATGTGAAAATACGAACATGTATGATAGTGTATGAACATGGATGATAGTATATGGACATATATGATGATATCTGAACATTCGTGAATATAAAGGATCATAGATGATTATATATGCCCATATATGTACATGTATGACGATTTTTTCCCGGGAGAGAAACCTGATTGCGAAGTCATCCGTCTACTGATCGTATCGAGCTTGGCTACACGGAAAGAAAATTCTACCAAAATTTACGATGTTAACATTGTAATCCTGGACTAGACTTTTATTAACGTTAATTTTGAAATATCTCATTTCAAAATTTACTATGTGGTTTATATTTTTTACTATTTAACATCGTAATTTTAACAAAGACTTTTAGGATTAAAAACTACTTCAAAAATTACAATTTAACCTCGTAAAAAAAAAAATAAATGAAAATTACACTTTAAAAACTATATTTATTCGTATATTTAATAATTCTATTTACTTTTTAATAAAATAAATATTTCAGTGCTGCCTCTGTTATAATACGATGGAAGCTATAAGAAGTACGATGTTACATCGTAATTTATGTTAAAGAGCTCAAGACTTGGTATTATTTGTCTAAAGTATTATTTCTTAAATGAAATTTCCAACACTACAATGTAAAAATTACAATGTTAAAAGTCTAGTCCACCACTATAATAATCAATAGGACGAATTACGATGTTAGCACAGTAAATTTAATTAGAATTTTTTTTCCGTGTATATTCCCAGGTAAACTCTCGGAAATCTGAAAAAGGACAAGAAAAAAGAAAAATTATAAAATCTACAAGTCTATTTTTGTTATTCATTTTTTGAGAATATCTCGGAACCTAATGGAGATACGTCTTTTTACTTCAATTCTTTTTTTTGTAGAGATTTTGAGAGCTACAAATGAAGATCGGATCGCAATCGCTCTATCTCACTTATTTTCTGAGGAAAAAAATAGACTTCTCGTGTTTCATCTCTTCACTACTGAATTCTTGAACTTTCCAGTTTTTATAAGATTTCAATCATTTTTCATTCGCTTATTTCAATTCCGAGGAAATGGATTACTCAATGGGAAAACCCCGAGTACAGATTTCAATATTGTTTGAGTTGGGTAGAGTTAGTCGTTCGATCGCAGTCAACGAGGAAACTCGGATTTCTGCAACAAATTAAAATTATTTAAATACTTGAATTACGAAAAATTTTCAAAAAAATATCTCAAAATGTTGAAAAATCCCAAATATTATTTATTTTATTTTTTCACAATCAATTATTTGATATCAGTATCATCGCAAAAATCTGAAGGTTTGAAAAAAAATTATTATTATTATTTTATGAGTAATTAGTATGATTGAAAATATTTTAATTAATTTAAGATATTATTTTTCCCAGTTGCAGACAAGATGAATTTTCTCATAATTTATCACAATTTATTTGTTTTTTATTAATAATTTTTTTCGCAGGTGAAGAGGTCATCACTGTGAGATTAGATTTTTCTCCAAATAATAACAATGTTGATAATAGCGGAAAGAAAATTTATGCAATTGATAATATTGAGCCTGAAATGATTCGCAGAAAGAGATGCGAGAATAGTCAAACATTTGTTAATGGTGAGAAAATAAAATGCGCGGGTGAAGTGATTTTCCTTGAAGAATTCGATCAAAAAGTTGTCGGGGATCCCCGGGACAATGATTATGCGGTCGAAGACAATTTTAAATTGTTGAACGCTTCGTTGTGGGGAAGAGACGTGAGAATTCCATCGGCTCCTGTAAGTTATTTACCTTATAATTATTTTATCTCGATAATTCACAATTTTTTTTTAATTTTCTTTTTTTTTACAATTTACAGAATTATGAATTTTGTGTCTATCACAAACTGGGAAAAAACATTAAAATCAGCAATGGAACGATGAAAATAATACCAACAATATTGGATAGTGAATTTGGTGAAGATATCGTTTATTTTGGGAATCTTCAATTGGCTGAGTAAATTTTTACTTTTTCTTCCTTTCCTCTTTTTTTTGCGAATATCTTGGAAATTAGTTAAGTTGAGAAAAGTTCATTGACCTTCTTTCTGTCTTAACGTAGGAGAATGTAGTTGGGGTGCTATGGTGGGGACAGCCAATCATACGGCACTATCTTCCACCATGCATCCATCGACCGGGCCAGGCAAGCTACATACGCACAATATCCGATCAAAAATTTGGTCCGGCATGCCGAAATTCCCCTGAGCTAAATCTGGGCCAGATCTGCGGTAGATCGGATACAAGCATGCCAAGTCCGGAATTGATTCGGGCCGGCTGTGTCTGCCGTAGTTGAACCACATTTCGGTTCATTTTCGGCAAGAATGAGGGGTCCGAATCATGACCGGACTTGCCATGCCACATGCGGCATGTTCGATCCCGTCCTGATCTGTACCAATCAATATTCACCATGGATGAGCCACAATTGCGGTTCATCTACGGCAGAAGGTGGAAGGTCGAGATCATGACTAGACTTATCATGCAATCGCACTATCTTGCTCAGTTTCTAAGAAATATTGAAAGAAACTCGAATCACCTGTTTTTTAAAATTTTTTTATTATTGGCCAATGTCTCAAAGGAAGAATATCTCGAAGTGAGATTGAATGATTTTACCCTGAACTTTCTACGTAGAAAATTTGAAGAGTTAAAAAAAATGATACGGAGAAAATCTCTCTATCTCGCTTAGTTGCTAAGAAGTATTGAAAATGCGTACTTTTGTCCTAATTGGTTATTAATGCATCAATCAATTGTTTTGTTATTAATTCGAATAACGTTTTTGTTAATTTGAATTTCAATCAGTAGGAGAAGAAAATCAGTACTACGATGGATATGATGACCGAGAATTTTTAATTCTAAATTAGGAGTTAAAAAAAAAACGAATTTTAAAGATCTTGACAGAAAAACAAAATTTCTAAAAAAAATCTTGATTTTAAAAGTTTAAAAAAGTTGGAAATCCTGGGAAAATAGAGAATTAACGAATTCTTTTCTTTCCGAATTCCCAAAAAAAAAAAAAAAAATACATCTTCAAAATTTCGTGATGAACAAAATATAATGTCATAAACATCAAGATAACTTACTGTTTACAGAATTTGCTAAACAATTGATGACGGCCCATTTTGCATAAACGCTATTTCCCCCATTCTTTCCTGTGTAACCATTCTATTTCAACGGAAAATATGCAGAAGAAGTCCTATTCATTGCGAATAGAATACTGCATAAAATAGTCGGGATTCAAGTGTTATATAATAAAAATTGTTTGACAACTACAAAACAATAATGATAATATCTGTTTTTTTTTTTTTTAATAAATTGATTCAAAATGATTACAAGTCTTTTCCGCAATTCGTCATCATTAAATAATGAATTTCTGAGAAAATATGTTTATGTAGGCAATCTAAGTGATCCAGATTAGAAATCCGTGCGTAGCTCCGTGGTACAAAGCGTAGGTTTAGAAATCGTAGGGCCGAGCGTTCAAATCCTCTCTAAGTCTGTAGAATATTCATGCGGAATAAACACTATTTCTCGTCATCAAGCGATAGGGAAGTGCCTCAAAAGGGTAATCGCATGAAGCAGAACACGAAAAAATATTCATTCTACTTCATTTAATTTAAAAAAATGAATATTTTCACTTAATTTCCAACTTCTGCAGAGACCTACATGGCAACTTCCCTATTGAATTAGACTTATTCTACTCTTCGTCTTTACTACTGATTCCCGGATCTCTCTGAGATATAATGAAAACGAGATTCATGAAAAGGTTCAGTCGTTTTTCAGTCAATTGAATAGCTAGTTCGACGATTCCTGATGTTTGATAGAAATCAACTGCAATAATATTGGCCCCTTTTCCCCATTCTTCAATGTACCATTGAGGAATATATCTACCAAGTCGTTCGGCCCAGTGACGAAGACTCATGTCTCTTTGAAATACATCCTGAGCTATTGTAGTGAAAGAATGAGTCAATTCTATCATGGCAGCGTGAGGCAGCTCGAAACTAAAAAATCACAGAAATTTCAAGATAATTTAGCAGTGAAAGGGAAAACGAGACGAGTCAACATATCTTCGTGATCATTGCTGTGTAAACGTTCTGGGATCTAGGCGAGATGGGGAGATTTTGTTCTTATTCTTTAGGAAGTAGAATAGAATCGCCAGAATGCAATAGCAAAGAAATAAGCCAGGATAAACCGATTTTTTCAATTATTTTCTGAAAATATCTTGCCAACTATGCAAAATAGGGCTATTTTGGTCTCATACTTTGTTGCAGCTCTTAAGAGTCTCTACAATAAAAAGCATGAAGACCAAATCAGTCCATCTAGCTTATTTTCTGAGAGATCCTCACAGACCAAATAACCAAAATTGACTCGTCCTGTTCCACATCTTCGCGAATCAATCACTCGAATATCTTAATTGATCGCTTTTTTTAAATGGTAAATTAGTTTATAATACTGACGGAAAGCTTAACTTCTGGTAGAAGTTAGTAAATACAGAGTGTAGTCTGTTGATGGATTGTGCATCACTCCAGCCCTGAAAAATTTCCGACCACATCAAATTAGATAGTTTATATGAAGGATGAACGTAACTCAAAACTAGTCTCTTATTTGTCTTCCAGAAGTTTCTTAATGGTAGCCGCCAATTATTACGAGGATGGGCATGCTTTTCAAATGAATTTTCAAGATACTTTATGAAACTTCGATGATCATTCTCCGATTCAAATCCTGGAATGAAAAAATTCGATTTCAGTGAATTCTTCCCGGTATTGGAGAACCAGAAACAAATTTTTTTTTTCAAGTGAAGGATTTCATGGAGAAGTCAGAAAAAAATCGCATAATTATGTGAATATGCTGAAACAACTAGATGATTTTCGTCCGATTTCTTTGAAGAGTCCTTCACTCTGAAAAATCCTGATTCATTTTATCACGTGACAGTATTAAAATAGCTCGAGGAAAAAATGCTCAGATCTGATGAGATCTGCATTTTTCCCGTAACTAATGAGATTTGAATAGATCGGATTAGATATGATCATATGTAGAGTGATCGCAATGCAAATCAGGATTTATTCAACATTTATTCTTCATGAGATCATTCATCCTTACCTTTCCAAAATTCTTTGAATGATACAATTACTATGTCTTTTGAAATTTCCATGAATTCATTAATCTGCTTAACCACTTCGTCCATAGATACAAGATCAAAAGCTTTATGTGTTGTTATGTACTTCTTAACTCCGTCTATGTACAGAAAACCTGGTCTCAGATCTAGATAGCGTATGCCATCCATTAGCTGGGACTTTATAGATTTCGTCTGCCGAGTTGAGAATGAGCTCTGTTTTAATATTTGTTTCCTCGAAATGAAAAAAAAAGAAGATGATTTCATCATTTTTGATGAAAACATCAGTTTCCGAGATGTTCGCAAGAAAAAATAAAAAAATTGCTTGGGAATTTTTCAAAGGCCGAAGTCCTCCGTCAAAAAATTAGAGAAAATACTCTTTTTTTGGAATATTTTTTTGAAGTTCTTCATTCTGAGAAAAATTCCCGAATTACTTTGCCTCGGTTGTCTCTACAATCATTGATCATAAAATTTAATCAAACCTGACAAAGTATCCACCGGGATAGGAGGCCCTGTTCGCTCATGGATTCATGATCCCATTTCGCGTAGGCAGCAGAATGATGGGTACCAGGAATGACTAGATCCGGTAAACTAAACTTTTCCAATAAGCCTTTTCTATCGTACATCCACTGAATTTTCGATTCACAGGGAATATCATTTATCAATAAACCTCCTTTCGAAAAAGCCATTGCACAAAATTGATCTACAACATAAAATTTATGAAATTTCTTTATCATTGCGGAGATACATTTTGTCCCGGACAACGGGGCAGAATGAACCAGAATTGATTTCCTGGATTCCTAAAAAATTGGGAAAAAAACCCTGGTAAATTTTTTTCTTTGAGAATATTTCGGAAGATAAGCGTGATAGAGCAATCTCGCTGGAATCTTTTTTTTTCAATTGTTGAGGAAGGACTTCAGCCATTCAACCAAAAATAAGGAAATGCACCAGAGTCCTAGAAATTTCTGAACGAGCTCATTGAGTGATAAACAGTATTCACTGATTTTTTTGGAATCGAGTTATCGCCAATATAAGGAAGAAAATAAGTATTAAAATTGGACTTTTAACATAGGAGTATACGGGTGGTTAGACGATTTCTTAAAAACCTTACATACCCGCTTAGTCAGTAATGACGTAATTGTGCTATAATTATCAATCAGCCATATAACCTCTTGCAGAACATTTTATTTCAGTAATTATTTTTTTCTTATATGAACGATAACTCAATTCCGTCTAATTTCTTTCTACCCAGTGGTCGACTAGTGGTAGTAGAAGGCTAAAGAAGCATAAGAAAAATTAAAAAAAAAACATCATTTAAATAAATGTGAATTATTAAAGATTATCATCAGCCTACGAATGCATGTTATTTCACCGCCAAAATCAAGTGGGAACGAGAAGGAAATATGGGCCAACGTCACAATTCAACGAATGCTAGTAGACTGTATAAAAACACGCATATGAGAAAAACGCTAGTGCTTCAAGACATAATATCAAATAATTTGATTACCTATGCTTTCATCATGAATCAGAACTGCACGTGGCAATTCATATGAACCCGTGCGTGATCCAATTGTCAAGTTTTGCGTGTAATTTTTTTTTAAGTTCGAAATTTGAATGAAAAACTCATCACCTTCAGTAAAATTCAAAATGTACCATGAAAAAAAAATTGGTAAAAAATTTTCTCTCTCAATGACTCCCTGAGTAATGAAAATCATCGGATTTTTTTTATAAATTACTGCATAACTTATTGAGATTATTAGGAAAACCCGTGAAGAAGAAAATAAAATGAAATTCATGTTCCTAAGATTTACTAGATTCCAGAAGATATGAAAAAACTTCAATAGCAAGCTAAATTTGTGAAATGTATCTGCAATGGCAGAAATTATATTACTTATTCATTTAATAGTTGAACGGTGCCAGTGCTGGATTTTACTTATCTCCATAATCTGAGAATTGAGAAATTATGATTGTGGAGATAAGCGGCATAGGAGATAAGATACATGTGTCAACTCCGACATTAAATTTATTGTTTTTTAATGAATCTATTCATTAGTGAAGAGATGAAAAAAAGTCTATTCAAAAATGAAAAAAAACGCAATGGCATGAACACCCAACTCGAAATTACCGCAATTGCTTGAGCGAAGCATCTCATGTACTGACTTTTTTTCGCCGAATATTAGCTCCAAAGAATAATTACACAAATGTCTATTGTTGTAACTCAAATTAATAAAAAGTTGTGTACATGACTTCTAAGAATAAACTCTATAAAGAAAAAAAGAGAGCGCTATCGGTCTCGTGAATTCGAAAATTTCATTCAGCATTTTTTTCCAGCTGCACTGGAGTCTCAGCAGAATGTTCACGAAAAGCAACAGCATGGAACATTTTGCCGCCAATAATTTCTGCACGTTTAACAACTAAGGAAAAATTTCATTTTCGTTATGGGAAGATCGAAATTAAAGCAAAATTTTCGAAAGGCGATTGGTTATATCCAGAGCTTTTGTTACATGGAATTGATAATTATGTGGATGCCATGGTGAGCATGGGAATGGCACGAGGCAATGGAGATTTGCGTCAAAATGACGAGCCACGTGAGAATTTCAATGCTGCTCGAATAGAATATGAGTTATTGATGAAATCCTTGAATCGGACGGATTCAGACAAGTCTTCTCATTCAAAAAATTCTGGGCATTGGAATCAAGACTTTCATGTGTATACCACAATCTGGAATGAGGATGGTTTCATTTTTGAAATCGATGGACTCAAAGTGGCAGAGAAAAAACGGGAGAGAAGTGATGGAAATGATCCTTTCCATTCAGACGTGAGTGAAAAAAATGAGAATTATTCCTCAGAATTAACCATATTTTTTTTGTCAGTGAAGGGCTTTATGGAAAATTTCGAAAAAATTATGCAACAATGTAAACATAATGAAGGATTTTTAGGAATTCTTTCGTAGCGTCCTTCATTCAGAAATAAATTGAATAGATAATAGGTGAAATAGAATAAGTCCATTTTTTTGCTGATCATTTTTTGAAAATGTATGGGAAGCTAAGCGAGATACCGAAAAAACTGCGAAGCTCTTTTTTGCAGCTCTCAGGAGTCTCTGAAAGGATTTGAGCCAAACAATGTTATCTTCCTTAGTTTTCAAGATATTCTCAAAAAAATAAATGCCAAAAAAAAATCGACTTTTTCTATTTTTCCTCTTCGCAAGATCAATTGATCCAGTTTCTATTATTTCATTTAGTTTTATTTGACAATTGGCTTGGGTGTGGGCGGAATAAGGGTGTTCCCTGACAATACAACATCCGGAAACTACAGGAAGCCTTGGAAAAATCTTGCAGTGAAGGTGACTAAATTCATCAATCTGTTTGAGTCAATAAAAATAATAATTTCTGATCAGCTTGCATGATTTTAACCGATTTCTGCTCTTCAATAGGCAATGCTTCGTTTTTGGCAGGCTAGGAATGATTGGCTACCAACTTGGCATCTTGGAACAGGCCAAACATCAGCACTCGAAATCGATTATGTCAAGATAATTTCAGTGTAACGAAAGAAAAGTCAAAAATATTCAAATCGAATGAAAAGTATCTCAAAATTTTGTGCACATTATGAAGCGAACATCTCTGAAATGATTGGTCTCACAAAAAAATTGGAAGAGATTTTTCTTTTACGGTGGATTTCATAAGTTACAAAACAGGTCCCTGACCGATCTAATTTACGGTAGAATTACCGTAAACTCACCGTTTCAGGGTAAAACGGTGAATATACCGTAATTCTACGGTCAAAACACCGTAGTTCTACCGTACTTTTTGGTAAGTTCACCGTATCTTTTTGATCGAATTCAGAATAAATTATACGATATGAATACGGTGGACTTTAGGGATGAATTGCGGTAATTTTCATCTAGCATGTGGTTGATTTTTGTATCTTGATGATTCAGCTTATAGTAAAGTGAAAATTGTAAATTTGGAAAATCAAGGGTAAATACATGCTTGTTATTCATTTTCCGCTCAATTCGAGGGTTCCAAATTATGGCAGAATTTAAAATTCAGTTTTTCCATTATCATTAAATTATTTTCAATGATTGAATCAACTCTGAACCAATTTATTTGAATTTTTCTAAGTCAGAAAGATACTGATCAATATATAATGATTAGGATTCACCGCTGAAGTATGTGAAATGCGGCTAGCGAAGGCGGTAAGGTAGCAGACCAACGATGCGATGGTCCCGGGTTCGAACCTGGCTGGGTGTTTATTTTCTCGTTGAAATTCATTATTATAAGGGAATTTAGTAATTGAAGAAATTAAACTGAAGCACTATATTCATATATTAGTATTTTGGTAAATTTAGTATTTAGTATTCTTGTACGGATATTGTACCGTAATTATACCGTAAATTTACCGTAATTTTACCGTTCGCTTACCGTTATCCAATTACCGTACATTCACCGTATACTTACCGTAATTTACCGTAATTCGGATCCGCCAGGGGCCGAATGATAGATTCTTGTAGATCCAATGCACACACACACATTTTTTAAAAACGGCGGTTCTTGACGGTTTGGGTCATTGCATATTATGATGAAAACTCAAACTCAGAAAGAATTACGATTACATGGCTTCCATTCGGAAGCAAAAACCTTAACAGAATATGATTGTTAGATTATTGTCACGACTTTTTGTAAGGGATGATCTTAGTATCCCTGGCGGACCAGTGGATTACCCATATCGATATGTTCATTCAGTCGATTTTTCATCGGTCGACGGTCGATAAGAATTCTGAAATCTTTTAGGAAAAGCTAATGAATCAACTTGAACAGACAATAAATTTGAGTGAATCAATTTTTTTTCTCATTAAAATTCAAAAATATATTGAGATACCATTTAAATTGACCGGAGATAATACCCTCGACATCTTGCAGAAGGCAGCTCAATTACTTCATCGAATGAACGAAGAGCGTATGCCCTAATCTATTGATTAAAAGGCCGAGCGACCATGCCCTTTCGGCAACAAATGATGTGCATCGCTCGTTGTTCGTGTATTACTGTCACCACACGTGAGCACTCAAGTTGTATCCTTTTCACTTTTCATTCTGTTCGATTTATTGTTCACCATTAATTAACAAAATATACTGTTCTAATTCATTAAAACTGACCACGGAGTTTTGTGATTATGACTATAAAATAAAATAGTTTTCATCGATCTAAGGAGTTATTGAAAGGCGTGAGACCAAGATAAGTACAGTTACAACTGCAATTATCCTCTCAGTTCCGCAATTTACACCTTTCTGGGTCTCCCAAATCGAACTCAAAATATCTTGTTTCTTTTCCGCTTCGATCAACGTACACTGGACAAATTCATTTAATTGATGTTTTAATCGATTTCATTAAAAAATCAATTGGCGCCCAACTTTGCAGGTTTGTTAAGTAATTACTTCATCCACGGTCGAAGAGCCCGAGCAGCCATTGACCCACGCCGCGCTCGGTGTAGGCATCATTTTACATCATTTTGCCATACAAATTGATTAACATTCATTTAATTAAAATTAGATCCATATTTTATCTAATCACACAGAGAAAAATGCTTTCTTAATTTAAGTGAGAGAACTCACTTGATTTAAGTGAGTTTTACTTTCTTAAATTAAGTGAGAAAAGTCACTTGATTTAAGTGAGTTTTACTTTCTTAAATTAAGTGAGAAAAAATCACTTGATTTAAGTGAGAAAACTCACTTGATTTAAGTGAGTTTTCTCACTTGAATCAAGTGACTTTTTCTTTGTTAATTTAAGAAAGTAAAACTCACTTGAATTAAGTGACTCTTTTCACTCAAATCAAGTGACTTTTCTCACTTAATTTAAGAAAGTAAAACTCACTTAAATCAAGTGAGTTTTCTCACTTAAATCAAGTGACTTTTTCTCACTTAATTTAAGAAAGTAAAACTCACTTAAATCAAGTGAGTTTTCTCACTTAAATTAAGAAAACATTTTTCTCTGTGCAACAACTGAAATTTATTCAAATAGGAAGAAGCCTGTCGCAATATTGTCGTTTTTTTTGCAGGATGATCTCTAATCACACGGAAAGAAATTCTCACCAAAAATAACGAACTTTTCCATCAAACGCGGGGGATTTCACTAGGTGACAAAAAAATAATAAGAATCGACGAAACATTAATGAGCACAGATGAAAAACTCATGAATTCATGCGAAATTTCGATGAATATGGTTCGATAATTTTTGACGCGCTAACAGCGCCATGTTTGATTTACTCCTGTGACTTCTTGATGAACTCTTGTGACGAATTACCACCTAATTTTTCAATATTTCATATACATCACGAAATGTCCCACGAATCCCGAAGGTTCAGGAATTTTTACTCAGATCTTTCATTATATTTTCGTCAGACTTTCTCTCCGTGTAGTACAACCAGAGACTTTAGTTATTATTCCGTCCAGTATAGTGGCTAGGCAACCCCTTGAATTCCTCCTTCTTCTTCTTCTTTTTTGTGCCACGCGTGCGCATGACTGGTTTTGAGCTTCAGACTCTACATCCAATAGAAAGATTTGAATTCCAAATGTGTCAAAAAGGGGATTCCAGGGAGAACTTCAAAGGGAATTGATGGATTTAAACGTGTGTTGTTTGTTATTCGGGCTGCTTGGACAGCTGGTCTTCAACAATTATGTTTAACAACGAATGTTACTGATTTTCATGCGACAAACTGTGCTTGGAGACTTTGTTTCTATTGCTATGAGCTACACGAACTATCTGTCCAGTCGGGACTCGAACCCTGGTCTTCCGCATGTGAATCTACAGTCCAATCCACTGCGCTAGACAACTGCACAGAGGGAATTGATAAGGGATCTCAAGGGGAATTGGATGGCGATCTCAAGGTAGGGGGGGGGGGAGGCGGAGTGATATCGCAATGTGTAGCCCTCTGTGGGATAGACTCGTGAACACTCATTCTTATTTTAATGACCAAAAAGTGTCACACATTTTGTGACACTCAATTTGACACATTTGGAATTCGAAGGGTTGCCTTGTGATTATACCGAACGAAATAGTAGCTCAAATCTTCGGCCCTACTCATCAGTATCCGAGTCGTTTTTCAGTCAATTGAATAGCTAGATCAACGATTCCTGTTGTTTGATAGAAATCAACTGCAATAATATGAGCTGCATTTTCCCATTCTTCTATGTACCATTGAGGAATGTGTCTACCGAGTCGTTCAGCCCAGTGACGAAGACTCATGTCTCTTTGAAATACATCCTGAGCTATTGTAGTAAAAGAGTGAGTCAGTTCTACCATAGCAGCGTGAGGTTCGGGAAAACTGAAAAATCACAGAAATTTTTAGATAATTCGTTAGTAAACCGGTAAAACGAGTCGAGTCAAAACACACTCGTGATAATTGTGGAGCGAATGTCCCGGAGAATAAGCGAGATAGGGCGATTTTGTTCGGATACTTTCTGTAGAGAATTTTGAAAACGACAAAAGAAAATTGGAAAAAATGCCTTTTCTCCCTCAGTTTCCGAGATATTCACCAAAGACTGTTAACTAAATTCAGTAATGAAGTGGTAAACAAGGTTAAGTCGATTTTTGTAATAGTTTTCAGAGAATGTCTCAGAAAGTGAAAGAGATAGAGCTATTTCACATGAGCAAAACTGCTTCATCTCACCTCATTTTACGGAGCATTCCCGAAAAAGTAATAACAAATTCCAGTAGTGAAGAAGTGAAACAGTATAAGTCAATTATTTCTGCAGTTTTTTGAGAATATCTTAGAAACTCAAAGAATTGCGTCGATTTGCCTCATTCTTTTCTGGTAGCTCTGAAAATTCTCTACAAAAACAGACTGAGACAAATCATTCTATTCACCTAAATTCTGAAATATCTTAGAAAGAAAGGTCTGAAAAAATAGAATTTTTCGGTTCTATCTGTTCGCAACTCAACTACTTGAATATCTTAAGGGGTTTGGGGAGTTATCTCCAAAATATGGAATCATTTTGAAAATCATACAGGACGTTCCTAATGTCATCATTATTATATATTATTTTTTTCAAAATTTTCATGTATTTTGTCTGAGACTAATTAACAGTCAAAATTGCATTTTATACATGGACTCTCATGCGTCAAATCTGGTTTAGCATCGGTCTCCGCTATCAACTCACGTGGTAACAAAGGTCTCCGGCTATGACAGATTTTATGCATAAGATTCCATGTCTGAAATGCAATTTTGACTGTTAATTAGTCTCAAACAAAATATATGAAAATTTTGAAAAAAACACTACATAATAATGATGACATTACCAACGTCCTGTATGATTCTCAAAATGATTTCATATTTTGGAGAAACTCCCCAAACTCCTTAATTGGTTTCTTTCGATGGAAATTGAGTTGATGATACTGACGGAAAGCTTATGTTCTCGTAGAATGTAGCAAGTCCAGAGTGTAGTTTATTGATGGTTTGTGCATCGCTCCACCATTGAGAGATTGGTGGCCACGTCAAATTAGATATTCTATGCGACGGATCATTGTAACTTAAAACCAGTCTCTTATCTGTCCTCCAAAAGTCCTTCAGTGCAATCCACCAATCGTTGCGTGGATGAGCATGTGTTTCAAATGAATTTTCAAGATACTTTATGAAACTTCGATGATCATCCGTCGTATCAAATCCTGGAATTAGAAAATTTGAATTCATTGAATTATTTCAGATATTGAAGAAGTATGAGTCAATTTTGCTTGCTCCGAACGGAAGCATTGTCGATGAATTTTTTTTCTCTTTTTTAGATCTCATCGGAATACAGCTTAGCATTTATGTACGTATGCCTAGGACAGTGTGTATGTGTTTGAAATTTTTGTTGTGCTGCCGTGTCATTTTGGCAGAATTTCTCTAAGCTGAACTGAGTTAATTTAACTCTAGACTTGTCATCATGAACAACCGGATAATCCTGATTGGGTGATGAGAGATTTGAGGTTGTGTTATTCTGGCTGCAGCACTGGGGTGCGTTCAGAAATGTCCCCGGGTAGGTAAAGTTTACCCAAATCCGTTCAGAAAGACCGGAAATCGGTACTTGAGCGCCACCCACGACCGTTCAGAAACTCGGGAGATTTTACCCAGAGTGTCCCCAAGCGTACCCAGCAAAATAGTCCGGGAGAAGTTACCCGACATGCGCAGAAGCTCACTCGCTGAAAGTAAATATAAACAACGAATTTTCGAGTGAGCGACGTTTTTTATTTTATTAAATAATTTTCATCGGATTCGAGGTGATAGCTGATTATTTGTCACACGTTCAGCGGTAAGTGAAAAATTATTTTCATTGTCTTCAAAACTTTGGTTTTTGATAAAAATCTTGAGGTAACCTCGAAAACTAGTAATACATCTCTATCAATTAAAAATACAACAATTAATCAATTGTCATTGAGTCTAATTCCCGTAATGCACGAATTATATCAGCATGATTGGAATTCGGTTCATTGACAGTTGACTTTCCGTGGTGGCTGTAGTCTTCAGACTTCCTTAGATTCTAAACTTTTTATTGATAACATATATTTTTTTAGATTTGGCTCTTACAATAGAAATGGCCACTATCACAGCAGCATCGCATCGTTTATGTGTTAATGAACAGAAGGATGTACTTTTGAATGGAGACAATGAGGCCATGTTCCAAGACATGAAGGGTGAATTTTGAAGCTACAATTATTAATTCAGTCGTCTATGGAAAAATAATTCCTGCATTAGTGAAGGAGTTTCCGATGCTCAGTCCACTTTTGAACAATACCTGCAATAACAACAAAGAGAACGATGAAGATGAGTCCCCAGCTCAAAACCAGACAAGTAGAAACTCCAAGGCATCTTGGTCAAGATCAGCTATTTTGCAATTGATTGGCTTCTATAAAGATAATACTTCTGGTTTTGCTGACACATCGATAAAGAACTGTAAAATCTGGAACTTGATCTCTGAATGGATGACAGCTGCAGGTTTTAATTTCAGTGGAACCCAGTGCCAGGACAAATTTAAGTATCTGAAGCAGCAATACACGAAACAGGTTGATAACATGAGCAACACTAAATGTAGTGGTGCTGCGCCCTTCAAATTTGAATACTTCAATGAAATGGATGAAATTTTTGGTAACAAACCGAATATTCGCCCACAAGACATTGCTTCCTCGAGTCGAAGATCCAGTGAAAATACTACAGGTGAGATTATTTAATGAGTAATAGAATTACTGTTACGGCTCAATTTCTTTAAAGATACTTTTTCTCTAAAAATAGATACTTCAGGGGTAACACCACTGTAGAATTTTCGAAAAATCGATTTTTTTTCTTGCTTTAAAAATTCAGTTGGGCCTTCCAGAGTACGGGCAAGAGAAGTTATCCCCTGAAACCCATTATTTCACATGAAATTGTGAATTTTTCCCAATGCATTTCTTCATATTCATAGAATAAGTCAAAACTTTAATCGTGTTTTTCTCGAAACATGATTTTTCAAATTGGCACACAGCATGATTCCAATAATTTTCATTATTTTTCTTTGAATTCCCTACAGCATCTTGAAAACAATATTTCAAATAGAAATATGTGGGGGATTTTCAAAAAATTGATTTGCGCATTTTTTATTGATAAGAAATTGCCGGTTTTTTGGCCGAAATTTGAATTTTTTCACTCAAATTTTCACCAATCACACAAAGATCAATATTTTTGAAATCAGAGTGTTTTAAATTCGAGGGGACTTGCAAGAATGGATCTTGTGTTGTCCTTTTTTGATATTTTCTGATAGTTTTCCTTTCTGAAGACTCAAATCTATGCTCAATTACTCCCTCAAATATCATTATTTTATTGCCGCTTTTTCTATAGAAAAAAATAGTCAAAAAACGCCTTCTTTCAGACTTCTACAGTGGTGTTACCCCTTAAATCTACAGTTAAGAGATAGAACAGGCCAAATGGCCTCATTTTTAGGATTATTCTCAATGGAATATCTCGGGAACTAATCCCTGTATCAAGGATATGCTTTCTCGACCTCAATCACTTTCTGTAGAAAATCACGCGAGCTACAAGAACAAAATTGTGGTGGAGAGGGCATCTCCTCTTAGTTTCTGACATATTCCCCAAGAAGCTAATGGCAAAGAATGAATTTGTTCTGTTTCAACTTTCTCCTTCTGAGTATCCGTGATATTTTTCTTCCCAAACGACGTGAAGACCACTCTTCTCATTTTACTCCTACTAAACAGCAATGTTCATAGCATAATCCAATAATTACTCTTCTCATTTTGTAGATGATACAGTAGAGGAATCACCTCAGAAGAAAAAGAAGAAAGTTGTTTCTGCCGAATGGATGGATCTGCAGAGACTGAATGCGAAGGAGTGGGAAAAACGTCACCAGGAGTCATGAAGAAATCCTAAAAATTGTCAAATGTGTGCTATTTCGTTTAGCAGATTCCTTTTCTACATTTACTCATTTTCTTTTTGTGTTCATTATTTTCATTTATATAAGAAAGAAAAATTACGAAAGTTAATTTTAGATTATAGAAAAGTATCGATTGATTCGATTACTTCGTTTTAAGTGATTATAAGAGTGAAAACTATAAAGATTTATCGATACCAAATCTATGAACAAAACAAGTATATTTCTCGTTCAAATGTTTTATGTTCATTACTTTTATTTTGCTATATAAAAAGTGAAGGGAAAAAGTGAAATATTAGATTCAAAAAAAGGTAGATATTATAAAAGTATAAGTTTATTGAAACAATGTGTTCTAAGCAAGAGATGGAGTACAAAATAGAGAGTCTTATAACTTAATAATATTTTTGTAAGTTGAATATCTCATTGAATAAAGTATTTTTCGTTGTAAACAATCCATTGCATTTCCTTGCTAATTTTTCCTCCGGAGTATCGAACAATCACCATTTTTTCTAGCAAAATTCATTATCCATAATAGTATGAGAACCAGATTGTCGGAGAATGGTTCCTGGAAAACACCGACAGCAGTTATGATGTATGATATTTTATTTTTTTCAAAGAAACTTACGAATGAATTGTCTAAAACTTACTCAAATTCAGAAAATGCTCTAAATTCCTAGACAACACCAATGTTTAATCTCCTACACAGATTATCACGAAATAGTTGTCCTTGTTCATCAGCTTGGAAGTTGCCTACTTCTGGTCCTTCTCGTCCATTCTCAGGATCGATGAAACGCAACCCCTCATCTTCATAGTTTCCGAGCTCTACATCAGCATGCATAAGGCAAATATTATGCAGAATTCTGATCACTCGTTCAAATGATACCCATAATGATGATTTCGACATATTAAATCGATCACCAATTGATCTGAAAAATAATAGCGAATTCCATGAATTTTCAAGAGTTAAAAGCTAGGAAACTTTAATACAGAGGAACCTGAATATCTGTCACGTACCTGTATGACTCAGGAGTAGCTAAAAGCCATATGACAGAAAGCAATTGTCTTTCAGGGTCAATTGTGGGTCTACCAAGTTGCGCATTTCTGGCAAGCCTTGGACCAATCAATCTCAACAAATCCTCATATGCACCACGTGTCAGTCTGAAATGACTCTGGAATTGTACTCCAGAATATCCCGGTACGGTTACTTCAAGGTAGAGCATCGTTCTCACAACTTCATTCCTTTCCCTGGGTAAATTGTGAAGATTTCCATAGTCATCGACATCTTCCTCATCGCTGCTCGAATCCTCATCATCAAAGTCATCGAATATGTCATGAAAGAAACGACGAGCCAAGAGAAGAAACAGACTATTACTCGTCGACGACGATCCATTGCACTTGATACGCTTTCAGAGATGATTACACTTTAAATAATCACACTTTAATAAATAAATGTTTGATAGGTTATGAGCGTTTCTTTTTGAATGAAATCGCGGGAAGCGGCTACCCGGAGCGTTCAGATAGCTCCATAAATCTATACACCTAAGTACGGAAAAATGGATCACGTGACGTTACCCTACCTTTCCCCCGAGGTAACGTTTCTGAACCCACCCCTGCTGAATCCCCTCTACACTTTCCGAGCGCGTTTAGGGTGTTCTCGGTAACGTTGCGTAACAGGAAATTTTATTTAACATTGGAAAAATTTTATCAGTTTCGGGAATTTACTTTATTTTTCGTCCAAATTCGCAGGATACGTCATTAAAAAAATAAACTAATTTTTTAGACACTTCAACAATAAAAGACAAATTTTTTCATAATTTCTCACTCAACCGGGGTTGACCATTCTAGGGTTAAAATATAGAAATATTATCATCAAATTTTTTTTGTCATTCATTTTCTATGAAGCTATTCATTCTTACCTTGCGGAAATTCTTTGAATGATACAATCACTATGTCCTTTGATATTCCCATAAATTCATTGATCTGCTTAACTACTTCATCCATAGATACGAGATAAAACGATTTATGTTTTATTATGTATTCCTTAATTCCATCTTTGTACATGACACTGGGTCTCAAATCTAGATAGCGTATTCCATCCATTAGTTGAGACTTTATAGATTTCGTCTGTTGAGTTGAAAATTTCCCGAGTTAATATGTCTTCTCCCTCACAAATTAAGGAAATTTTTTTTTAAATTCAAGGGTGAAAAGGTGAATCAGGAAAATTCAAATATTTTTTTAATTTTTAGAGAATATCTCGGAAACTAGAGAATAGAGGACAATCTTGCCTCCATTCTTTTTTTGTAACATTAGAAATTCTTCACCAAAAAAAGTTTGAACAGAAAGAGCATCTGTCCATTGATTTCTAAGATATTCTCATAAAACGAAGGTCCATTTTACTCTGGTTGTGCCTGTAATCATTGTACATAAAATCTCATAAAACCTGACAAAGTGTCCATCGAGAAATTAGGGTCTATTCATTCATGGATTCATAATCCCATTTTGCGTAGGCTGCAGAATGATGGGTACCAGGGATGATCAGATCCAGCAAAGCAAGATTTTCAAATATATCTTTTCTATGGTACATCCAATCAATTTTTGATTCACAGGGAATATCATTTTTCAATATACCTTTTTTCGAAAATGCAACTGCACAGTATTGATCTGCAACATAAAACTCATGAAATTTTTCTGTCATATCATATAGATAGATGGATAGATAATGTTTATTTGACTTTGTGGTCACTTAATCATGAGTGTAAACTTCAACTATGCAACCTAATAATTGCATTCTGATAAAATATAAACATCATAAAGAATGATATTTGAATTATAATATTGAGAGAATAATTATAAAAAAATAATCGAAAGAGGGAAAAAGGAATGAATGAAGAATATCAATCATATGAAATTATAAAAAAATAAAAATAGATTCAAGGATAACAATTTTCAGGATTCATATTCGGATTTTTCTTAATAGCGACTGTTGGATTTAGCGCCTCTGCTCCTTTCTCCTTCTCGTTGCACTAAGCTGCACTCTACTCATGTCTACTCGGCGTCACTCGCACGGACGCTTTCTGAAGGTGGCTTTTTCGACACACGGTAGCGTTCAGAAAGTCTCCTCAGTAGGGGAACCTTTACCCCGCCTGTGTATTTTCCCATAAGCCAGCCAAAGCGGGAAGACTTTAGGCCCAGTTTCCGGGTGGAACATTAGCGCTAACTGCGGGTCAGCTTAGCTCTGGTTCAACGTGAACCACAGTTAACGTAACTCTCGTTTGGAGAAGAAAGATGGCGGAATTAGTGGTATCACAACGAAAACATTCAAACCTCACTGTGAACAGTGAGCTTTCAGCGATGAGATCATGAGCAACACCATTGAAAGCTGCTATCAGTGGTGGTATCACTGTTGTTTCTCCATTTTTCTTGTTAATCGAGGGTTACGCTAACCGCGGTTTAAGCTGAACCAATGTGAAGCTAAACCAAAGTCAACACTAATTTTACTCCCGGAAACTGGCCCTTAGATATGCTTCTGAACGAACCTTAACGGCAGCGTCAAATCGGGGTCACGTGACAGCATTTCGAATTTTCCGCAGCTCGGAAGAATGTAGCGACAAGTAGCAAGAAAGCTCAACAAACTGAGCTTTCTCGCTGGAAGAGGAGCGTCAATACTGTCGTCATAAAGTATTGGAAATAATGAGTTCAAATGAGGTAAATATTAAAAAATGTTTCATTAAATGATAAAAATATAGATTCGGACAATAATTGCCATTTTTCATTATCTACTGACGTTTAACTCCTGTGAACAGCCATGTTGACGTTGCTGTCTGACATGGCGACTTATCAGTAACTTTTTCAAGCAGCGAAAAATTCAAAATCTTGTCACATGTGGTTAAAGACCAAAGCCATTTCTCCGATCTTGCGGTTATCACTAGTGAAATATTAGAAAGTCGCTTGAACTACTCCTTGGGGGACAGAAGCACTATAGATATTATACATTCGCTGAAATAAAGGATTGAAAACTCTGACTCGTGATTGGAGGAGAATTTCCGGTAAAATTTAGCGAAATCTGGCAAAAGGCTTCAGCGAAAAAGCTCAAATCGTTCAGCTTTGTAGCTACATCTTTTCCAGTGGCAGACAAATCAGAATAGTGTCATGTGACCAGATTCAACGCTGATGCCAGCGTCACAAACGCTGCATAAGGTCGTTTTTTTCACGATACAGCACCACGTGTATCTATGAGAGAATGAGCTTCTTATATTTCAATACTTGAACTCCGCTTTATTCATTGCAGTAATCCATCAGTGCCGATTTTACACTACGATTCTTACTCAAATAAGGATGGGACAAAGATGGACAGTTAAGGAAATATTAGACTTTATCAATTCATATGAAATAGGCAAATCACGTTGAAAATTTGCAGAACAGAATGATATGCAGAAAAATATACAGTGAATCGACTGAAAATTAATTAAACTTGAATAAAGTAAAAACAATTAAAGAAAATCAAGGAAAAACTGGAAAATATCTTGAACTCCCAATAGATGGACAGTTACATATTCGCAGTGGTATGATTTCAAATTTCGATCAATCGGTATGTAATAAATAGTTTATGAATTTATATGAATGTAATAATCAGGAATTGACGTGAAAAGTATGAGAATCATTCATTTATTTATGAAAATCCTCGATAATGGAAACCGTCCATCTTTTGGTCAATGTCCATCTATTGGTCGTGTGACCTTATTTTCAGGAAAATATTAATCTGAAAAATCAATTCTTCCTGCTTTTTCTCTTTTCTACTGAATCCAGGAATTCGTTGACGAACATTATTAGTTCTTTGATACTCAAAAATAATCATGTTTACCTATGCTTTCATCATGTCTCAGAGCAGCATGCGGTGAATCATAAAATCCAGTGCGTGATCCAATTGTCAAGTGTCCCGTGTAATTTTTTTGCAAGTTCGAAACCCGAATATTAAACTGTTTTCCTTGAGTAAAATTCAGAATATACCAAAAAACAGAAATTCGTAAACAATTTTCTCTCTCGATAATCCCTTGAGTCATGAGAATAATAGGATTTCTTCGATAAATTCTTGCATGACTGATTGAGATTATGTAAAAAATCAGTAAAGAAGACAATGAAATAGAATTCATGTTTCTGAGATTCACTGGATGGTAGGAGAGATGACGGAGTATTAATAGCAAACTGAATTCGTGGCAACGAATTTTGGAAACTGCCACGATAACAAAATTTTTATCTGTCCATTAAGTAAACGAACGTTGCTACACCTTTTTCATCTCGATAATGTAAGAAATTGTGATTGCAGAGATATGAAGCATTTGTGCCTGCACATATTGAATCTGTGTTAACTAAAACTATAAATTGGAAAAAAATGAATTTTTTATGGATTTATTCAGCAGTAAAGAAGAAAAAAAGTCTATTTTTCGTATCATTCACTTTCAAGGAATGTCTGGGAAACTAAGCGAGATGGCTACAAATCCTGGGACCTTTTTCTTGGAGCGCTTGAAGATCAATGGAAAAACGATTAGAGCAAAGTAGCAAAGTTATCTGCCTTAATTTTCGAGATATTCTCGAAGGAATAATTGATCTTGATTCCTAATGACGACGAATTCTGATGTTTGATAAAAATCAACAGTAATAATACTAGCCACATCATCCTATTCTTCAATATACCACCGAGGAGAGAAGGAATACGTAACTTCTTGGACCGTTGACTATAAAAAGACGAGTAAGGCAATAGTACCGAAAAATGCACGTTTTTTGTGTTGACAATAACTAAACTTTATTCATACGTCGAATAAAAATATCAACGAATTCGCCAGATGGGTGGGGTGAGAGCGAGTGAATCTCAGCTGAGAGATGACCGACTTTACTGATGCTGGACGTGAACTTCATTAACCCTTGTATCACCAACCGGATACTTAGATGCCTATCGAGGTGTATTTTCATGGATAAATTTCTTGCTAGCAAAGATGCACAAGAAAAATCTTGGATCGTACATGGGTACCCAGGAAAAAATGTTCAGATCTGATCAGATCAAATTAGATCTGATCAGATCTAATTAGATCCAATCAGATCTGACAAAATGAAAATTTTTAACATGAATAGATCTGATCAGATCTAATTAGATCTGATTAGATCTAATTAGATCTGATTAGATCTGGTTAGATACAATCAGATCTAAGTCTGATTAGATCTGTTCAGATCTAATTAGATCTGATTAGATCCAACTAGATCTGGTCAGATCTAACTAGATCTGATCAGATCCAACTAGATCTGATCAGATCTGATGACCTAATATGTATATTGGGTCATCAGATCTGATCAGATCTGGCTGGATCTGATCAGATCTAGTTAGATCTGATCAGATCTGATCAGATCTAACTAGATCTGATCAGATATGGAAATCAAAATTAGGTGAATAGACAAACATGATCAGGCAGAATTGGATTTTCATATTATTAGAAAGGGCAGTCATAGAACTATAAATATGGTTTCTTTTAAAATCTTTTTCAAATAAAAATTTATCTGTTAAAAAAAATTGGCAATGTGTCAGATCTGTGCTCATTTCATTATCATAGAATGTCATATTTATTTTCATGCATGATTCTGCATTCCATTTAGACAGTCTCAACTTTTCTCCGAAGTTTTTCCCTCAAATTTTTCTAATCTTTTTCATTTATGACGATTCGAATTCTACTAGATATCAAGAAATCGTGTGATAGCTGAGTGGCTAGAGTAGGAGACTGGTAATCCTATGGTCCCGGGTTCGATCCCGCCGAGGTCCATTTTTTTTTTTCGATTTTTTTTTCTTTAAAAATTTTAATTTTCATTCATTTGTTTAGTAAATAATTCAGATTTTTATTTATTTTTCATTTTCTCTAAAATATGAAATTTTCAATTTTGGATTTTGTGCAGATCCAATTGGATCTGATCAGATCTAAGGAACTCAGATCTAAGGAACTCAGATCTAATTGGATCAAATTAGATCTGGTCAGAGCGTGCCAATTTTCAGATCTGATCAGATCTAAGGAACTCAGATCTAATTAGATCTGATCAGATCTAATTTGATCTGATCAGATCTGAACATTTTTTCCTGGGTACCTATGACTCAACGTGAGAGATCCCCACTGAGGTGCCCACTCCCACTACGATCTGCTACGTCATATCACGTGATGTCCGGGAGTGGGACAGCCGACTTTTGGGTACATAAGGCGGAGATTCTGCTCCGTTTAGTCACTCAAGGCGCACGAGCTGACGGTGATTCGTCACCCGAGGCCGGACGTACGGATGAGTCCCGAAGTCTCAGTGTTAACTGTAGAGTTCAAGGAACAAATGTCCGAATACAGCATCGACGAATTTTGATTCCGAAACGATGAAATAGAACAAGTTCTAGCCACGTTCTTTTGGATAAGTCCATGTAATACGAATATGTCTGAACTTTGCCATGCGAAGTCTTCCGATGGTCAAAGCAACGACTAATTCCAAATACATTTAATATAAGTGACTCTGTGTAAGTCCGACTGTACTCTCAACTGGGATTTTCTCCCAAGAAATTTCATTACGACGCTTACAGATAAATTGTAAAACTACTCATTCTTTTGTTTAAATTAGAGCTGAGGAGAACATGAGAGTACCATTGGACGAACGGAGATTTGGTCAAACAAGAAACTTTTCCGATAATTTTGACTACTTTTTCTGTAATAATAATAGTAAATGAATAAATGATTTTGTTAGCTTGTCAATGATGGCGTTTTGACTGCTCATTTATTCCCTCACTCTCAAAGCCACGAACAAATATCAATTCAAGTAGGAGCTCAAAAGACCATCCAAAAAGTGAGTAGTGGGAGGAATTTGATCGGTTACAGGATCCAGGTAACCCAACTGGCCATTAGTACAAATTTTTTGGCTGATCACATGAGGGTAATTAACCCTCATGTAATCAGCCAAAAAATACAGCTTGCAATTCTAAACTGTATTTCACGTTCAATGACTCTGCCGATGATAATGGACTCCATTAGGCCTCGACTAGAATACTGCCTTGACTTGGCTTTGAAGAACACTGTAACTTTTTCCGGACTTTGACGATAGAACGTCCGCTACTGCTATTATCCTTGAGTATACTATGTAATACGTGAGTATAGTTATAATAGCGTATAATATAGTATTCCTATTAGAAAATTATGAATCAGAATTTCATTAGAGTGAGAGAATTCATGAAAGAATTTGGAAAATTTTTATAATTACGTAGATATATAATGAAGCAATCAAACGATTCTTTTCAAGTTTTGTTGATGAAATCTTTCACTCTAAAAAAATCCTGGTTCATTTTACCTCATGAAAATATATCAAAACACATTAAAATATAAGAAAGAAAATTATCGAATATTTTTGGCTATTATTAATTCGGACCTTTCCAAAATTCTTTGGATGATACAATTACTATGTCTTTCAAAATTTCCATGGATTCGTTAATCTGTTCAACCACTTCATGTATAGATACGAGATTAAAAGCTCTATATGGTATTATGCCATTGAATCTCAATCATTTGTGACGGTCACAACTAAATTTATAAATAAGGAAATGAAAACATCTTTTCATGGTAAAATGCATCTACAGTCGAAACCGGATATAACGACATTGAAGGGACCGTATACTTCGGACGTTATGTCCGATAGTTGTTATAAGCAATATACACATATTATACACGAATTATACACATATTATACACACAAGTACATAGTCATAATAATAAGTTTATTAATGAAAAAAATAAAGTAATTACAATACAGTTTACAGAATTCACTTAGTTTTTAAAATAATCGGTCATTTTAGTCTGTTTTTTTGTAAGCTGAGTCTCAAAAATATTTTGGATTTTACGTTTCATTGTTGTCAAGGTATCATCAGTACTTAACTTGTCGTCAAAGGCAACAAATTTTTGTAAAACTGTTATAGCGTTAAGAGCCTCGTATATTGTTGTTGGTTGAAACTGCTCTAGATGGTCTTGCTGGTCTTCATTTTCTTCGTCAGCGTTACGATTGTTACTTTCAGCTTCTGCAAGAATATCTTCCTCAGTAGCTAAGGCGCACACGGCAACATTGTCATCTATTCCAATAAAATCCTCTATTTCAAACCTTGGTTCTGTAGCAGTAGATCTGTGCAACTGAGCAACCAACTGAGCTAGTGGTACGTTGTTATCTTCATCTGTAGGAGATTGTATCATTCTCGCTAGCGAAATATCATCATAGTCCACTTCATGCGATAAAGAAAGATCTTTCAAACCTGCATGGCGAAAGCAGTTGGCTATAGTGATCTGTTTGACGTTTTCCCAAGCTTCCGATATCATTAAAATTGCATCTAGAACGCTAAGACTTTTTTTACCTTCGCTGGTTTCAATATTCTGAAGCATTTGTAGTACTTGAAGCTTTCTGTACTGAGATTTTAAAGATTTTATCACTCCTTGATCCATGGGCTGTAAAACAGAGGTGACATTGGGCGGTAAAAACACAAGTTTTATGCATTTTAGATTGGAGACTACAGGGTGAGCGGGACAATTGTCTACTAGGAGAAGAATTTTTTTTCCTCCAGATTTCAATTCTGCATCCCAGGACCGCAGCCATTTTTCAAAAATTAGCGATGTCATCCAGGACCTAGTGTTGTTTTCATATGTTACAGGCAACGAGTGAATGTTCTTAAAACAACGTGGTTTTTTAGCTTTTCCTATCACTAAAAGTTTTTTTTTACACGATCCAGTCATATTCGCAGCAACCAATACTGTAATTCTTGTTTTAGACAACTTTCCACCCTTGCATTGCTCACCTTTGAATTTAAGTGTCTTGTCAGGAGTTAAATTATAAAACAATCCAGTTTCATCCGCATTAAAGATTTCTTCTGGTTTGTATCCTTCGCAGATTGCAGGCCACTTATGAGAAAGCCACTCTTCAGTCACACCTTCAGGAACGCCAGCCGCCTCCCCGCAAACTTTTCCTGACACAATATTATGACGAGCACGGAAACGTTGCACCCAAGACGACGAGCACTCAAAATTTTCCTTCCCCATAAGACGAGCGAAGTCGTTAGCTTTTTGTTGCAGGATCGGACCACTTATTGGAACGTTATTTGCCCTCTGATGTTTAAACCAAGTTAACAAAGCCTCTTCTATAACTTGATGTTCAGATGTCCTCGATCGTTTAATTTTCAAAGAGTTGTTCTCGAAAAGAGCTTTTATTTTATCTCTATTCTTCCAAATGGTTGATATCGTAGAGTGTGAGATTCCACATTCTTTTGCAATTTCACTATTTGACTCACCATTTTGTAATCTCCATATAATATGTGATTTTTCTTCAATACTAAAGCCTTTCCTTTTTCTTTTTTGCGACATAGTAACCCGTAAACACGAAATCTAATACAAAAGTTTTAAAATCAACCTGTAATTCACGCGGTCAACTATCGCACTGAATAAGTTGTAAAACATGCAAGGTCAAATGGCAAAGAGTGGGAAATCGGTTCGGATAAGGTAGAAGAATAATCCTTCTTAGGCTTAATAATAAGCCGATAGCAAAATATTCCTTCATATTATTTGTATAAAGCTGAAAATTGTTCGTAATGTTTTGTTTTGCTGGAATAGGTAAACGTTTGGTCGTTATAGCCGATGAATATCAATAATGTTTCGTCATTTAAACGTCGTTTTAAGCGATATGTCGCTGTATCCGATGTCGTCATAGGCGGTATGTGTACTTATTAGTTGATATAGAGATTCGGCCGGGACCTTGCCATTCGGTTGTTATAACCGATCTGTCGTTATAAACGATGTCGTTATATTCGGTTTCGACTGTATATAGATGTAAAGTTGTCATTGAATCCCTTTCATTTGAGACGGTCTTAATTTTTTTGTTTTTTACGGCCGGCATTTACTTAAATTTTGTGACCTGTGACGTGACGTCAGATGACTGCTTTTTGACGTATCATGTGACGCTTGCCCACTCTAATTATGGACAACAATGTCACTCTCTCTGGAGTTTTCATGTCGTGATTCGACCGCAAATGTTAAAATTTTCAATAATGTGTAAATTATATTGATATATACGATTACAATATGTTAGAATATAACAACGGTATTCGTGTCAATTGGGAAGGAGAATCTCAGCGAAGCGTTTTTCAGTCAATTGAATAGCTAGATCGACGATTCCTGATGTTTGATAGAAATCAACTGCAATGATATTAGCCTGATGACCCCATTCTTCAAAGTACCATCGAGGAATGTATCTACCGAGACGTTCGGCCCAGTGACGAAGACTCATGTCCCTTTGAAATACATCCCGGGCTAGTGTAGCGTAAGAATGTGTCAATTCTACCATAGCAGCGTGGGGCATGCCAAAACTGAGAAATCACAAAAATTGAAATAATTAGATATTGAAAGAGTAGTACCAGACGAGTCAAGATTTCTTTATCATCATTGCGGAAAAAATATTCCGGAGATTTAACGTTTTCTCTCTGCTCCTTTCCGTAAAAAGAAGTAGAGCGAAATCACCCTGTCTCGCTCAGTTTCCAAGATATTCATCAAAAACTGATAACAAAATGCAGTAGTGAAGAAGTAAATCCAGATGAATCAATTTATTCAGTAATTTTCTGGAAATATCTCGTGAAATAAGCAAGATAGGACGATTTTGGACGAAATCAGCCTATCTCGCTTACTTTCCGAAAGAGTTGCAAAAAGTGACTGACAGAAATTAACAAATCCTGTTCTACTTCTTCGTTACTCAATTACTTGAATATCTGATTCAATCAGCTCGTTCCGATGGAAAATAAGTTGATAATACTGACGGAAAGTGTACGTTCTGGTATGATTCAGCAAGTCCGGAGTGTAATCTATTGATGGTCTGTGCATCACTCCACCACTGGATGATTGGTGGCCACATCAAATTAGATGATTCATATGAAGGATCATCGTAACTCAGAACCAGTCTTTTATCTATCTGCCAATAGTCTTTCAGTGTTTGCCGCCAATTGCCACGCGGATGGGCATGCTTTTCAAATGAATGTTCCAGATACTGTATGAAACTTCGATGATCATCGTAGAATACGAATCCTGGAATTGAATCATTTGAATTCAGTGAATTATTTGTATATTAGAGAACTTATAAATTAATTTTTTTTCGGAATGAAGGATTTAATAAAAAAAAATTGAGAATATTAGATAATCATGTGGACATGCTGAAGCATCTACATCATTTTTTTTGTAGTCCTTCACTTTGAAAGAAATCCTAGTTCATTTTATCCAATATCAGTATTGAAATAAATTGAAATAGTCAATCCATGCTTACCTTTGTAGAATTCTTTGAATGATACAATCACTATATCTTTCGAAATTTCCATGAATTCATTAATCTGCTTAACCACTTCGTCCATAGATACGAGTTTGAAAATTTTATGTGTTATTATGTATTGCTTTGATCCATCTTCGTAACTTATACTTGGTCTCAAATCTAGATAACGTATTCCATCCATTAGTTGGGACTTTATAGATTTTGTCTGTGAAATAAAAGATATGTTTTGTTATTATGTTTTTTTTCCCCAAAAAGTTACAGAACGAGTAGGTCATGGTTCCTTTCTCGCGTGTTTAGCTTCTTGTTATTCGCACGTATGATGTAATTATTGGTGCTCACTTGTTTTACTCTCTCGCAAACATGATTTTTTCCCTTATCCCTTTTTTTCCCATAACGCTTATGCTGCTTTGTTTCTAAGGCGATGATGGAATAAATATATCTACTTATTACTAGGGCCGGAGACTTCATTTAAATTTGAGTCTCACTAAGTTGCTGAACAACTAGGATGCTCGAATTAATGAATAAGTTTGATGATTGAATGATGTTTTTGATGTTGAAGTGACATTTGTGGAAGTTTTCGCGCGTTTGAATTCTGAGGGGAAACATCTGAACGAAACTCGGAGGTGAACTTTCAAACTCCTGAAAACTTACAAATGTCATTGTGACATTTCAAAATTAATTCAATCATTAAATTCATTTATTGATTCGAGTATCCTGGTTGATTAGCAACTTGGTGAGACTCAGAATTGAATGAAGTCTCCAGCGCTACTTATTACACATTTTCTATTAAAATTTTTGAATTTTTTGTAAATTCCATATTATTGTTATCATTTTCCCTCAAAAGAGCTCAAAAACTACTGAAGTGATATGAGTTATAATTTGATCAGGGTCAAGTTCCATAAGAATGATTCAATTGTATGAAAAGAAATTTCGATCGTATCATTGATAGTGGTGCGAATAATAGAAAAATTCCTTCACAGTCATAATCATAAGATTTAGTCAAACCTGACAAAGTATCCATCGGGAGGAGAAGTCCTGTTGATGCAGAGATTCATAATCCGATTTTGCGTAGGCAGCAGAATTATGAGTACCGGGAATCACCAGGTCCGGTAAACTTAAATAGTTCCAAGCATGTCTTCTACCATACATCCACTGAACTTTCGATTCACAAGGAATATCATTTATTAATTTACCTTCTCTCGAGTATGCCACCACACAGTATTTATCTATGACATGAAATTTGGATAATTTGTATTTTACTCCAGAAAGACCGGGGAGATCATAGTGTAATGAGCCAGAATTTTTTTCAGCGAAGAGCTTGGTTAAAAAATTGAGAAGATGGTGCGATTTCACCCAAATTCTTTCTTCATTAGAACTTTTAGAGCTACGCAAAAGAATTAGGAAAAAACGCCTTGTCTTGCTCACTTCCTGAGATATTCACGAGAAACTGATGATAGTGAAGAGGTCAGATAAGACCTAACAAGTGCGGTAAAGTATTTTCTAACATGCATGTGGTCGCAAAACAAGCCGAAGGCGAGTTTTGTAATTTCACGAGTCTGAAAATCTTAGTGGCACGTGTTAGGTAGAAATTTTTATATGTACAACGTGCGGGAAGTGGATCTTTTCCGCATGGTGAGCTGGAATAGTACATTACCTCACAAGTGCGGTAAAGTACTCTTCTGAGGAGTGTAAGATTTGTGTGTGTAATCACTAGGGCCTGAATGTTCCTTTAGAATTCTGACCAGCGTGAATATAACGCTGAGTCAAAATTTTCTAATTCATTCATTTAGGCTAATTTATCAAATCGACAGTTTATAAATGAATAGAATTTGAGAGAAAATTGAATAATAATAATAATTATGTGGTGAAATATTTGTGAGGAAGCTTAAGGTAACAAGAATATTATATTTCACTGGCGGAATTTGGGGAGAATTCGAGAGAATATTATGTTTCGCTGAGAGAATTTGAGAAAAAACGCTATTTTGCTGGTAGAATTGGGGGGGGGGGGGGGAATTCGTCCAGAAGTGTTCTAGACGAATTCCCCCTACAAAATATAGTATTTCCACGAATTCTCTCCAAATTCCCCCTGCAAAATATAGTATTCTGTCGATTTCCCCCACCCCCCCCCCAATTCCCCCAGGAAAATATAGTATTTTCTCGGATTCCCCTTAAATTCCCCCAGCAAAATTAGTATTTTCTCGAATTCTTCCCCCCAAAATGTAATATTTTCTCGAATTGTCCCCAAATTCCCCAGCGAAATATAGTATTCTTCTTGCCTTCAGCTTCCTCACAAATATTTCACCTCATAATTATTATTATTATTTAATTTTCTCTCAAATTCCATTCATTTATAAGCTGTCAGTTTGATAGTTTGACTTAAATTAATAAATTAGAAAATTTTGACCCAGCGTTATATTCACGTTGGTCAGGATTTTAAAGGAACGTCCGGGCCCTAGTAATTACACGAGTCTAAAAATCTTTACCGCACGTGTAGGGTGCTGTTTTTTACAACGTGTGGAAAGTGCCACTGACCGCATGCGTAGCGTGCGGAAAATTTCATTCTTGCAGTAGCTATTTCTTAATAGCTCGAAAAGTGAGCAAGATCAAACGATTTTGCCCTGAGCTATTTATGTAGCTGCTGATATTTCAATATTTCACAATAAAAGATCTGGATAGAATCAGGCTATCTTGCTCGCTTTCAGAGATATTTCCAAGAAGAAAATTCACTCAAAAAATTGATTTTCCCTGTTTCATCTCTTCTGGATTGAGTTCAGGGATTTATTAACAGAAACTAGTCCTTTAATACGAAAAAAAAATAATGTAATTACCTATGTTGTCATCATTTCCCACAGCTGGATGTGGCGCGTCATATATTTCAGTGCGTGATTCAATCGTAAAGTATCCCGTATAATTTCTATTTAAGTTCGAGACCCGAATATAAAATTGATTACCTTCCATAAAATTTCGAATATACCAATAAACAGAAATTGGTAAGAAATTTTGTCTCTCAATAACTCCTTTCGTGATCAAAATAATTGGATTTCTCCGAAAAATTGCGGAATAACTCATTGAGATTATGAGAAAAAATAGTAAAAAAGAAAATACTATGCAGTTCATTCTCTCAAGATCCACTCGATGTGATGAAATATAAAAAAGTATTAATAGCAAGTTGAATTTGTGATGAAAAAGTTGAGAGAGTACCGAAATAACAGAATTTATCAAGCTGTTAAATAGGCAAACAGGGCAGGTGCTAGACTCTGTTTATCTTGATAATCCGAGAATTTAAAAAATTGGGATTGCGAAGAAACGAGGTATGAGTAGACCTGTTAACTCCAACATTAAATTGAGGAAAAAATTAATTTTTTATTCGTCTATTCAGTAGAGCAGAGGTAATACATGAGTCGATTCTTCTTGTCATTTATTTTTCTGCACTTTCCGAGATCTAAATATCGATGACTTAGAATTGAAGAGGCGTGATTGCTTTGCTTAAAAGAGCACTTACGGGGCTTTTGTTCCTGAGGTGACGATATATTTAAAGAGACATGATGATATTTTTTCAAAATTTCCGAGTAATTCTATAAACTGTAACGTAATATTTCGATTACGTTACTTTTTTGTCGTCTGGGCGCGTAATTAATTTTGAATTTTCAATAGTTTTGGCACCACCAACCAAGAATCAAAACAAGCGAATCACGAGAGTTCAATATTAGTATAAATTTTGTAAAACTCATGCCGATTGGTTAATTTTGTATGTTAACGCTCATTGGATTGTCGTCAATTGAGTTGATGTCTCACGACTGGAAGAGGGAGACACCAGATGGACGATGATGAGGGAATGCGACATTACCCAAGGAGTTGGTTGATTGGAGAAAAGTTTTGGCGCCAATGACAAGATTCATCGGAAGAATTAATTGAGACGTTTAGATGAACCTTGGTTGCATCCTTGGACTTGATAAAATTGTCCCAACTCTAATGTCATCGACTTGGAGTTTCTCAATTTTCTTCGTTGGAATTTAGTGTCATTGAAAGAGGAAAATACTTAACGTCAGGTTAAGCTGTATTGAATGACGTAGTCTGGGATTGACCAATGAGAAGAGTCCTTCCCGGAAAAGACGCCTTAGCCGGTGTACAGCGTTTGCTGTCGGCAGGATTCTCGTTTGGTGTGCCGTAGAATAGACACGTGTTTTGTCGTGTCTCTTTGCACACTTTTGTATAATCGCCATTTTCACGTTTGGGAAAATTAATTCATTGGAATTAATTGTATTAATTGTCGTTTAATTAAGTTGAATAAAATATATTGTTCACGTTGAAGTAAATTTGGCATAATCTGGTGAGCAAAATTTTAGTTAATTGAATTTTGTACGGTGATTAATTTCGTGGTCGTGGAAATTAATTTTTTTTTAGCGTAATGACGCCAAGTAGAAAGTGACGCCGTGAAGTTAATCACCATTTATCGGCGAATTAATTTGATAATTTTTTTTTGGAAACATTAATTTTGTTAAAATAATTTTTGGAACTCTCGTGCTCGTTTCTCAAAAAAAAATATTTTTTTTTAGAAAAATATTTTTTTTTGTTGTTTGGATAAAATGTCGCGAATTGAGAAAATTCAATTAACGGAAATATTTTGGCGTTATGGCCAAAGCTGATGAATTGAAATTCATTGTTGAATTTTAGTCTCGCGACTTTGTAACATATATTGAATTTTGTTTTAATTTTTTTTTATTATTCAATATGTTTTGAGGAATTTTGTTGGTCAAATTATTTTTTTTTATTTTCATGAAATTAATTTAATTAATTTTATTGTTGACATATTATTGTGGCGACAGTTACATCTAGGGAAATTGTCACTAGGGGCACTAGACTAGGGACACTAGTTACTTTCGTTTCGTTGCGAAAGCTGATTGTAGGTGGCAGCAACATTGATTTCTTATGAATTTGAATTTGAATGTAATTCTTTGAATATTTCTTTTATTTGATAACTTTGTTATGTGCTGACGATTAATTAATAAATTAATCAATTTGTTAATTAATTAAATTCTTTTATTTGATTAATTTGATTTTAAATTCGGTTTCGAAGAATTTGTTTGTAATTAATTGTTTATTTATTTTGAATTGTTTTGTTTGTTTAGAATTTTATAATATTTTATTTATTGTGCTGTGCACTCATCGATGTAACGCAGGGGTTTAATAATTTATAATTAATTTTTTTTTTATATAAAATTTTTTATTTTATCCCCTAAATTGTTTTGTTTGGAATTATTTACACTCCTTATTCAAACCCACAACAGCGACCCTGAGGGGGAGACTGAACTAGTTCGTGCTGAATAAGGGAGTCTTCGAGTTTGTAGTTAATTTATTTGAATTTTTGATTTTTTTGTTGTGGCTAAGATCAATTTAAGATTGATCGGATGTTGAGATACATCCTGGCGCCCATTTTGTTTTTGGTTTCGTTTTGAATTTTGATTTGACTATTGGGTGCTTTTCAAGCGTGCTTAATTGCTGAGCTTACCGTTAGGCTCAGGAATTACGTCACAAAACTTATACAGTGTCATTTTTTCTACCATGATGTATTATATAACCATGCATGTTTTTCTACTTGAGCGAGCCGTTTTTCAGTCAATTGAATAGCTAGATCGACGATTCCTGATGTTTGATAGAAATCAACCGCAATAATATTGGCTGCATTTTCCCATTCTCCAATGTACCATTGAGGAATGTATCTACCCACTCGTTCACCCCAGTGACGAAGACTCATATCTCTTTGAAATACATCCTGAGCTATTGTAGCAAAAGAATGGGTCAATTCTACCATAGCAGCATGAGGCTGGAAGAAACTGAAAATTTCAGAAATTTTGAGATAATTTCGTGATAAGAAAGATTTTGAGATAAAGTAGTGAAGAGGTAAAACGAGATGAGTCGATGTATCTTCGGGAACTAAAGTAGACATCGGTTTTGTATGCTAGTATTTTTTAGTATCGAGACAAAATCGCTTTATTTCTCTTAGTTCCAGAGATATTCACCAGGAACCAATAAGAAAATCCAGCGATGAGAAGATGGAACAGGATAAGTCGATATTATCAATATTTTTCTGAGAGCATCTCGAAAAAACTAAGCCAGATACGGTAAATTGGTCTTAGTATCTTTTTTGAGCTCTCGAAATCCTCTATAAAAACGGATTTAGGATAAAAAGTTCCTACTCACTTGCTTCCCAAGGAATCCGTTAAAAGCGAATGATGAAAATTGACTTATTCTATTCGACCTTTTTACCACTCAATTACTCAAATATTTGAATCAATCAATGTTTTTCGATGAAAAATTAGTTGATAATACTGACGGAAAGGTTTTGCTCTGGTAGAATTCAGCAAGTCCAGAGTGTAGTCTATTGATGGATTGTGCATCACTCCACCATTGAGTGATTGGTGGCCACGTCAAATTAGATGCTTTATATGAAGAATGATCGTAACTTAAGACCAATCGTTTATCTGCCTCCCAAAAGTCTCTTAATGGTTGCCACCAATATTTGCGGGGATGAGCATGCTTTTCAAATGACTGTTCAAGATACTTTATGAAACTTCGATGATGATCGTTGGTTTCAAATCCTGGAATAAGTAACTTGCATTCATAAAATTATTCCATATATTGAACAAGTATGGAAAAAACTTTTTGTTTGAAGTGAGGCATGCCATGGAAAAAGTCTCAAAAATTACACAATCATGTGGATATGGGGAAGCATCTACACAATCCTACATTAACCCTCTGACTCGATTATGTCACGAAAATATATCTGTCACTGTAGTAATGCGTGACGTCCCGATGGCAACCCCCACTCCGCAATTTAGGTACGAAGCTGTCGGCACAAACTGTTGGGGTCTCACTGAGTTCAACATCTTTTTGGACCGTTAGAAGAACCCTTCTATTTCCCCATCTTCATTTAGGAATTTACGCAATATGGATATTAACATATGATTTAAATGAATAAAAAAAAACTTTAATGATAACCATTAAGTCTTGTTTGTATTTGTGGGACCCGGAAAGAATCGTACGGTATTGTTACCACGCAGAATTCAGCGCACCGCCCTGCCTCCTTGCGCCTAGCTCGAGTCATGAGGCTAAAAAAAATTTGAATCATTTCAAAAAAAAAGATTGAATATTGTCTCTTCTGAGTGACTAGATCATGATGCGCGATTTGTGTGCACTTTGCGGATTGTGACTTCAACCTAACCAATATCTATAAATTGTCATGCATCATCATTTTTCATAACTGAAGAGGAAATTTTTCTCCTTCCAAACAATAAATGGCTGTTCCTATTTATGGGAAGGAATGTAACATACTATGCACGATATATTGATACAAAACAGTCATTTTTTATTTATCTGCGGTCAAGTTAAGTTACATCTGAAATGTGCCGCGAGAGGATAGCTCTGATTGTTTTTTCATTGTTTTAATAGATTTTTTGTTTGAATCACCCGTGCAACTCGTGGCTTCGATCAACCAATGGAAATTGAGTTTTACAGGATTTCGATTAAATATCTCGGAGTTTGGTGAATTCTCACAATGTATTTTTTCAGAAAAATATTTTTCATGAGGTCATTTTTAATTGACCAGCTAATCAATTAAGAACTCCTGATTGGCTCTACTTCCGGCCTCCTGCCTACCCCTTCCCTTCACAGGATACAGGTATATGAGGACAACCCTTTGACCATGGAGCGCAGAATCGGAGCCCATAGCCCTGAAGATACGAACTGCAACGTTTGCGAAACGTCGGTGCAACGCTGAAACCCCACGCGGCATCCATCCGGAAGCCAAACATATCAATAATGAGAATAGCCGCGAAAGCCTAAAAACTGAGGTCATCTTTACCTTTCCAGAATTCTTTAAACGATACAATCACTATGTCTTTTGAAATTTCCATGAATTCATTGATCTGCTTAACCACTTCGTCCATAGATACGAGATTAAAAGCTTGATGTGTTATTATGTACTCCTTTACTCCGTCTTTGTACAGGAAACCTGGTCTCAAATCTAGGTAACGTATTCCATCCATTAGCTGGGACTTTATAGATTTCGTCTGCCAAGTTGAAAATGAGTTGTGTTATAATCTATTTTTCCTTACAAATTGTGAATTGAAAAGTCTTTTCAACTTAGTTGTGAAGAAATAAAACTGGAAGAAATAATTGTTTTTCATCATTTTTTGCGACTGCCTCTGGAACTAAGTAAGCTAAAAGCGATTTTGTTTTAAATTGAAACTTTCAACTTCTTTTACAGCTCTTGAAATTCCCTGCGGGAAAAAGGATTCAGGCTGAAGGAAGGTATCTACATTAGCTACTGAGATCTTCTCGGAGGAAGAATGACAAAAAAATTGTCTCTTCACTACTGATTTATTGATGTGATGTAGACTCTCAAATAAGTTCCGCCCAATAAAGTTCCACTCTCGTTAAAGATCCCAAGATTTTTCCATTAAAGTTCCTCCTTGGCTCCCCTACGCTGCCTCTTTGACGGGCCAATCGGATTAAAGTCAACTTCGGAATTTTGAATAAGGTTATATGCACAAGATGTAGTCTAGAATTATATATTTCGCGTATCCAGTTGCGCATAGGAAAATGTGCCACGGCGCAATCAACTGCGCAGAGGAGACTCATCTACGTAAGAGTGAGCCGAACTGAACTTTAACGAGTGGCTGGAACGAACAGGGGAACTCATTCAACAGTCTACTGTAGGGGAGAGGTTCTGCAGTTGCAACAAAAACTTTCCTTTTCACTACTGGTTTTTTGTTTTCCTAAATATTGAATCCTAATAGACCTTTTAATTCTGAGATCAGAGTAATGCGCATGTGCCAAATAAAATGGCGACTTCCGGGTGAGTTTCGGACAGTTTTACAAAAAATACACTCAAAACGAGCGAAAAATATTAAAATAATATTGAACATTGAAGAGAATTTGGAAGTAGAGTTCATCAAAATAAATGTAATTATAGTGCGATTACTGGAAAGTGGAAACTACATTAGTTGTGATAAATAAGCGACGTGTAGGAGCAACTAAACGATGTTGTTATGGTTTGTGTAACAGTGACACACGCTCCAAAAAATTCCAATCCTCTAATTTCTTCTTTATTCCATTCCCAAAACCTTGCTTGGAATTTCGTAGGAGAAATGTTATCGATTCTATCAGAAATCATGTAAAGGGATCTTCAAAATGTGCAAAGAGTGATAAGTGGGTGAGGTTATGTGGTCGAAAAGACATAGGATTTCGCTCCATATCTGATGTCACGGAAGTACGTACATTTAATAGAAGAAAGTGGTCCAACTGAAGAGCATCCTGACCCTGTTTTTCTGATTAATAAAAACTCAATCTATCTGGAAAATTATTTCACAGCTTTATTGCCATTGACATGACCTAATGTAGAGGTTCGCTGGTGTTGGTGAACAGCGCTGCGACGAACCTCTACAGCCGGGGTCTCATGTATGTGTGAGACCCAATGCTAGGCTGGCGACGATGAAAAAATTGTTTCATCGCCTGGGATTCGAACCCACGCGTGGCGATTGACTCCGGTTGAAAAGTATTGGCCTTAGCCAATTGCGCCACGCGTCCAGCTTACGTTTTCCTGTTATTTTATTCTATATGTAGCGCGGGTGCCGCTACATACCTCCCCTGGTTGTGCGAATCGTAGTCGTTACGATTCGGTTGCCTTTGTGTTGTGAGGATCTTCGTTGTGCGTGTGTTTTTGTGTGGAGAATCCCGTGCAGATCCGCAACTCTCTGACCGACGGAGCGGCTCAGTGAATCGGCTCGTTGTGCTCAACGTACTGGGCCAGAGCGTGGACAGTGAGATGGCGTGAGGTTACTTTCCTCTCACACTCACGCCGTGTCCAATTGTTGCTTTTTGTGTGGAGCGATGGGCGAGGGTGACCAGTCCTGCTTGTATCCCATAGTTGTGTCTCCAGTTGTGTGCGTTCCGTTCGCTTTTCGTTGTGTTCGTTTTTCGTCTTGTGTGTGTGTCTGCGTTGATTGGTGGATCCTCTCACTTCTTTTATCCTCGGGGGATGACGCTGGTGCTGACTCCTGTGGTGTTCGGTGGTTGCGAGTTATTGCCGACGACCGATATCACCGATGTTGTGACGGAGGCGCTGTCGCTGCTGCTGTAGATGTCCCTTGTCCGTGTACAGATGTTGCGTGTGTATGAAGACATTCGTAGGTGTCTCATATGTGTGGTTGTACGGTGTCACCAAATGTAGATGTGCGTGTGTAGTGTAGACGTACGGGGTCACCAATGTAGAGGTTCGCTGGGGTTGGTGAGCAGCGCTGCGACGAACCTCTACAGCCGGGGTCTCATGTATGTGTGAGACCCAATGCTAGGCTGGCGACGATGAAAAAATTATTTCATCGCCTGGGATTCGAACCCACGCGTGGCGATTGACTCCGGTTGAAAAGTATTGGCCTTAGCCAATTGCGCCACGCGTCCAGCTTACGTTTTCCTGTTATTTTATTCTATATGGGGCATTCCATGCCAACTCATCCTACCAATTGCCTTTGCATCTCCGATTTGGCTGAAACTTGGGCATCTTTTTGTGTACTTCGAAAGAGGTTTCTGTGATTTTTTTCAATTTTTTTTATCCAGCCACTTCGCAGATATGAATTTTTTAAAATTTCGGGTTTTTTTTTTCAAATAGCCGTAACTTCATGACAAATTGTCCAAAATGGGTCTTTTTTTTTTTGAAAATTCGTGTTTTTTGATGAATTTTCTGAAAATTTCATGCAAAGAATTATTCATGATCATTCTGATCAGTTTTTATTTATTTCAAAGTTAAAACATGAATTTTAAAACTGTTTGTATCCTTCGATTTTTTTAAAAAAATTCTCATAAATACTACTTCTAAAAACACAAATTTTAAGCCTAGTCCGGTAATGGGATAATGATGGGATATAATTTTTTTTCAATTTTAAAGTAATAAATTCCTTTTTTTTGTGTTTTTTCTACTGTTAATGTATTATCGACGTATTTTCCGATGAAAGGTGGGAAAAGCTCATACATGGAAATAATTGACAATTAAAGTAAAAATTCAAATTTTCGGGGTAAATTGTATCAATAACCTGAGAATTTTTTTTTTCACGGTTGAATATTTTACAAGAATATGTTGTGATTGAACATGAAATCAATTTCATTGTGAGAATTCCATCTGTTTTTGGTACAACGCAATGATACTTTTGTGTACCTGTGATCGTTTTAGCTCAAGAATAACGTACATTCAAACTTTCTGCTGTTCTTTCATATTTGGCAGTACTTGAATATCATATTTCAATTTTTGGCAAGTTATTTGGCTGCATGGCCCATTCATACAACTCTCGGGCGTTTGAAATTTGTTTATCAAATGGCAACTGAAGACTAGCTCTGGCTGTAGCTCTTTTTAATATACCTCCTACACCATCACAAGGTCCTTTTCCATGGTAGCTTGTGGAAAAATGCCATTCAGCGGATATTCCAAAATCTTCATGGTGATAATATAAATTAACAAAATTTTGGAAGTTCTTGAACCGTTGCGGAGCTCCATCAGAAAAGTAGTAGATCTTTACAGCAGTATCAGACAAAGATTTCATCAAATCAGTAACAGTTTTCAAAAAAACGTGAATTGCAGTAGAATGCGTGCAACACTCAGATATAATCGCTAAACTTTTGTGCAATAATTCGCCATTTTTTTTATAATAAATAACCACAGTAAATATGGTCGCCTGATCATTGTTCCAGTGGAATCCTAGTATTGCATTTTGGATAACGAACTTGTAGTTCTCAGCAAAATCATAAACAACAAGAAATTCATCGGGTCCAAGAGATTTCATGAATCTTGCTTGTGATTTTGCAATAAAAGCATGAGGCAAAAATTCTTCAATTTTATTGCAGGATTCGCTGATAAACTCTGATGAGATTGCCGTTAAAGTTTCAAGGGCTGTCCACGGTTTCGAAATCCAATATTGATATGTCAGTTCATCAATATCATTTGTTTCAAAAATCTCATTCAAAAAATTTTCAGGTTATTAATACAATTTACCTCAAAAATGTGAATTCTAACTTTAAGTGTCAATTATTTCCATGTATGAGGTTTTTCCACATTTCATCTGAAAATACGTCGATAATACATTAACAGTAAAAACAACACAAAAGAAAGGAATTTATTACTTTAAAATTCAAAAAAAATTATATCCCATTACCGGACAAGGCTTAAAATTTGTGTTTTTAGGAGTAGTATTCATGAGAATTTAAAAAAAAAAATCGAAGGATACAAACAGTTTTAAATTTCATGTTTTAACTTTGAAATGAATAAAAACCGATCAGAATGATCAAGAATAATTTTTTCCATGAAATTTTCAGAAAATTCATCAAAAAACACGAATTTTCAAAAAAAAAAAGACCCATTTTGGACAATTTGTCATGAAGTTACGGCTATTTGAAGAAAAAAACCCCGAAATTTTAAAAAATTCATATCTCCGAAGTGGCTTGATAAAAAAAATCAAAAAAAATCACAGAAACCTCTTTCGAAGGATACAAAAAGATGCCCAAGTTTCAGCCAAATCGGAGATGCAAAGGCAATTGGTAGGATGAGTTGGCATGGAATGCCCCATATGTAGCGCGGGTGCCGCTACACTAACCTTTCGATCAATTCTCTTTTTTTTCCAGTGATTTTTTGATTCCTGCAGCTTAACCAACGCTTCAATTGAAGAACGCTGTGAGCTTTAACTGAGTTATAAACAAGAATTGCCCCCGGCACGTCATTTTCTGTTAATTTTGCGGTAACAAACGGTTGAGTAGAAGTCATGTTGTACAAAACTGTCCGAAACTTTTAAAATGAGCGTCATGTTTTTAGTTACATTCTTGGCGCACCGCTGATTTCCGATCAGAATGAAAAGGTCTATTCTATCAGGGAGTTACTCAGTAGTGTCCTTTATAATACCAATTTAGTGGAAGAATTAAAAATCAGCTTTAACTTATTGCAAAACGAATTTATTTGGTGGAAAACAGACATCTAGATGGCGGCGTGTAAGGGGTACAATTGTAACATAATGCGTCTCCAGTTAGATACTACCCCATATGAGAAAAATTGGAATTTTGAATATACCCATGGATTGATACGCATTAGAGAAGATTTGATACGAAGGAATGAGCGTTTGATCTATAATAGTTTTTTTTAAATTAATTTTTTGAAAATTCTAAATTATCAATAGAAATTTTGGCCCCACAATTTTCAAAAATGGATGAAAAAATGAAGAAAGAACAGATTTCAATAGGAAAGCGTTTGAGAGTGATTGATAGATAACAATGACCCCAATTCAATCAGCTAGTTGATTAATAAAAGTACTAAAACTTGCATTCCCCATTCCTATACCAGTTCGACCATAGGACACTGTGCATAGTCAAGAGCTTTGGCGCCATATGCTATATTCAAAATCAGCTGGGTTCAAACTGGAGCAATGAACTACAGACAGTGCTCAGTATTTTTATGAAAATATTTGAATGGGAAATGGGAATAATATCTCACTGGAGGTTAGAAATGGCTTCGGAAATGAAAAACAAATGAGGCACCCCCTATTTTCCCGCTAATAAATTCAATATTCAAGTACAGGGAGCAGTCTGAGTTGTCACTTTTGATTTTCAGAGCCAAAGTCCTATGATTGACCTTCCTTAAATCCTATTCTACAGATCCCATAGAGGAAAGAGACAGTTTACATCGATTTTGATATAGGAATGGCTTGAGAAGTGCGAAACGTATGAAGCACCCCCAGTTTTCTCGTTGATTAATGCAATATTCAAGTACAGGGAGCAGTCTCAGTTGTCACTTGTATTTTCTCCATGGGATCTGTAAAATAGGGTCCAAGGAAGGTGAAACATAGGACTTTGGCTCTAAAAATCAAAAGTGACAACTCGGACTGCTCCCTGTACTTGAATATCAAATTAATTACCGGGAAAACTGGGGGTGCCCCATATGTTTTGCACTTCCCAAGCCATTTCTATTCCAGAATCGATGTGAACTGTCTATTTTTTCGAGGGGATCTGTAGATTAGGATGCAAAGAAGGTGAATCATAGGACTTTGGCTTGAAAAATCAAAAGTGACAACTAGGACTGCTCTCTGTACTCGGATATTGAATTTATTACCTGGAAAATAGGGGGTGCCTCATCCGTTTTTCATTTCCCAAGCCATTCCTAACCTCCGGTTAGATATTATTTCCATTTTCCATTCAAATATTTTCATAAAAATACTGAGTACTGTCTAGAGTTCATTGCTCCAGTTTGAGCCCAGCTGATTTCAAATATAGCAATATTGCGCCAAAGCATTTGACTATACACAGCGTCCTATGGTCGGGCTGGTACAGTGAAACCTCTATTATTTTCCACGCGCCAGGCTCAAATTTGGAAAATAATAGAGGTGCCGACTCGGTTTCTGTGGCCCCCACTCCGCCAGCGCGAGAGTGAGAGAAGACAATACGACGCTCTCTCTTCAACCGCAATACTATTATTGTTGACTCTCCTTAGTCTATATGTGTCTTTGTCATTCCGCACATGTCTCTGCATGCGCAGAAGAACAGAGATAGCTATAGATGGAAGAAAGACAACGAAAAATGGTTGAGAGTGGGGGACGCTCTTTCTCCTCCGTTGAGGGGCGGTGGAATATATTGGAGGTGAAAATAATGGAGGTTTCACTGTATAGGAATGGGGAATGCGAGTTTTAGTACTTTTATTAATTGATTGGCTGATTTAATCAGGGTGATTATTATCTATCAATCACTGTCAAACGCTTTCCTATTGAAATCTTTTTTTTTTTTTTTCTTATTTTTTCAACCATTTTCCAAAATGGTGGGACCAAAATTTCCATTGAAAATTCAGGATTTTCAAAAAATTAATTTGAAAAAAACTATCATAGATCAAACGCTAATTCCTTCGTATCACATCCTCTCTAACGCGTATCAATCCATGCGTATATTCAAAATTTCAATTTTCTTCAGATGGGGTAGTATCTACTCAGAAGTACATAATGCTCTTTGATCAATTGATAGAAATCCAATTATAATAAAACAATAAAGAAATTACTATAAAATACTGTGATACATATTTTCATAATATGTCTATTAAAGTATTCATACAAGCCCTGCATAATAATATTAAAAAACAAAATTGTTGCTGAAAAAGCTGTGACGTGTGAAAAAAAAATGTTTTCACGCGTATTTTAAAAAACTTTAAATATTAAAATATTGAAACATTATTAAAAGCTGAAACTTTTGTCCACTTTATAAATTACTGTTTCAAATAAGTTACAAAAATAAAAATAATGATTTTTAATGGCATTGTTAGTGAGTTGATGATTTCTACAATTGCAGCACCTCTTCCCTATTCATTGATTATAAAATCCAATCGAACCTGACAAAGTGTCCACCGGGAAAAGAGGCCCTGTTCGTTCATCGACTCATAATCCCATTGCGCGTATGCAGCAGAGTGATGAGTACCAGGAATGACGAGATCCGGTAAATTAAAAAGTTCCAATGAGCTTCGTCTATTGTACATCCACTGAACTTTTGATTTGCACGGAATATCATTTTGTAATTTGTTGTCTATTGAGAATGCTCTCACACAGTATTGATCTATAACATAAAACTCATGGAATCCGCATTTTACACCAGAGATACAGGGAAGACCGGGGCAAAATCAACTAGATTAGTTTTTTCCAGGGGAGAGCCTCTACCAAAGGATCGAAAATGAAATGTGAAGAATTTCTTAAGAGAATATCTCGGCTTCTAAAGATGATAGAGTGATTTTATGGAGAATCCAAGTTTTCTTTATAGAGAATCTTTAGAGCAACGGAATCGCCCTATCTCGCTTGGTTTCCAAGCTATTGATTGTAAAATGATCACAACATACATATTGTTGTAACCTTCGAATCTATTGTTATTTTCAAATTTTGTTTTAAAAATGATGATTCTCGAAACTCTTGTCAACAGTCTTTGGTGGGTCCCCTGGAAAAGGCGTTTTACCGTGGAAACGGTATCTCTGGATTGGATTATCTCGAATAAACAAGCTGGACACGTATGAAAAAAGTGTATAGGAAGCTCCTATAGGACATTCCCATAGGAAAATCGTATAGCGAAGCGTATACATCTGCGTATATGGAATTCAGATATTTCCTATACGAATGGAATTTGTTGTGTTTTTATACGCAAATTAGATTTCATTCGTATAGAAATAAATCGTATAAACTCTAATTTGCGTATAGAAACCCAACAAATTCCGATCATATAGGAAATATCCGAATTTCATATACGCAGATGTATACGCTTCGCTATACGATTTTCCTATAGGAATGTCCTATAGGAACTCCCTATACACTTTTTTCATTCGTGGAGCCCCATTCTTTGTGCATTATTCAAAAACCCCACTCCTCGTGCGACACTCAATATTTTGCCAATTCTATTGCAACTCTGTCGCTCTCGACCGGAAATATACTACGCCAGAAAAAAACCCAAAACTGAATTCTTGAGGTAAATAAAAAGTTTGGTTCCATATGCTGAACGAAATCTGTCACTGCTCCAAGAAAGAGTGAAATCTATGAAGGTCGACCTTTTTTCTCCAAATACTCTGATTGCAATTGAATCATGCGGAATGAATATTCCAGGACAAATGTGCTTAGCATGTCTACCCGGGATGAAAAAATTTGAGTCTTTCGGTGGTCGAAAGACTCCTGTCCCGGTCTCTGACAGAGTCCCTATTCGCGCCATGGCAGGGACTTTCTAGAGACACCTTGCTGTCTCTCCGAACGGGACATGTGTCTCTCCTACAGGGACTCAGTCCCTGCTCAACGAATCAGAACCCTTACTTGAGAGACTCACAGTCTCTCAAATAAGGACTCCTCCGGTCTTTCTTCGAGAGCAATCAGTCTCTCAAATAAGGCTTTCTTTTAAGAGTGCTCAATGAAAGTATTTACTTTATAGAGCCTGTCAATTTGATTGAAAAAGAATAATAAAATATGTGTGTCTTTTCTCCGAATGCCCTATATTTTGATTAATTAAAAAAAAAATTGATAATAAATTTGTGAGAATCAAAAATTTGATGGTAAATATAGTAACTCGCAATAGCTCAGCGGTAGAGCACCTGACATGTAATCAGAGGGTCGTGGGTTCAAATCCTGCTTGCGCATTACATATTTGTTCCAGAATTTGATTCTCTTAAAAAAAAAAAATTTATTAATAAAAATTAATTTATTAATAAATTTATTTGCTTAATGGCGACATTGCCTCGTGGATGGGAGGTGGAGAAAAGATATGAGAATCAAAAATTCGATGGTAAATATAGTAACTCGCAATAGCTCAGCGGTAGAGCACCTGACATGTAATCAGAGGGTCGTGGGTTCAAATCCTGCTTGCGCATTACATATTTTCTCCGGAATTTGATTCTCTTAAAAAATTTATTAATAAAAATTAATTTATTAATAAATTTATTTGTTTAATGGGATTAATTTTTTAAGAGAATCAAATTCCGGAAAAAATATGTAATGCGCAAGCAGGATTTGAACCCACGACCCTCTGATTACATGTCAGGTGCTCTACCGCTGAGCTATTGCGAGTTACTATATTTACCATCGAATTTTTGATTCTCACATCTTTTCTCCACCTCCCATCCACGAGGCAATGTCGCCATTAAACAAATAATATAAACATGAAAACTCAAATATATCCATTTTTCCCCTATGTCCGTTTCACTCCACTTTCCGCTAATATTGAGAATTTTAATTAAAGTCAAATATGAAAAAAATGATAATTCCACGGTTTGCAAAAATTATAAAAATTGAAAACTTAAAATTTATTAAGTTGAAATAAAAAAAATGATTGATTCCTCGGTCTCTCTCATGAGGACTTATGTCTTTGCAAATCTTTATAAATCTACTGAGAGCCCAGTAAAGTTAGAAGTCCTTGCGGGAGAGACGCGCGAAGATAGAAGTCCTTACGGGAGAGACTAGCAAAGATAAAAGTCTTTACGGGGGAGACACGAGAGACAGTTGCGGGACTTGCAGGACACTCTAGAGACCGAAAAGTCCTTCTGGGAGTCTTTGAAGACCGTGAAAGACTCTCCAAAAACTCAAAAATTTTATCCCGGGTAGGTAATAGCTCTGACTAGAGATGTAAAATTATCAGTAATTCTTGTATCAGTAAAATTACGGTGAAAATACTGTAATGTTACCGTATTGTCAAGTAATTGGAAAAAACTGCTTGTTTTGATGTAAAATTACCGTCAAAATTTTTTGATGTAACGATACCGTAACTTACTGTAATTCTCCTGTATGTAGATGATTCAAAAAAAAGTTTCCATACTCAAAGAATTACTTTTCAAGTAGTCAATTATATGAGAGTTAGTATTGAAATTTCCTTTTTTTTATTAAATTTTTTAAAAGGACAATTATTTAATTTTGTTAATCATTCAATTAGAACAGTTACCCGATTTATTCATTTTTGCCTCCTCAGGATAATCATATTTTCATACATCAATATTTAGAATAATATGTTAGGAACATTAATGATAATAATAACAATTTTATAATTTTTGATTGGCTGTCACTGACTATGAAAAAAGTAACACAAATGATGATCAGAAAGACTGCGAATTGATTTAAAGAATTAAATCCGTAATTCATCTATATAGATGTAAATTTACCGTTATGTCTCTAAAAATGATAATTACGGTAATTTACTTTGAAAATCAGTGTTTTTACCATTTTTGTTATTTACTGACGTTCGGTAAATTACAGTATTGAAACCGTGAAATGACCGAAAATTACTGGTATCGTTACCTTTTCACATCTTTAGCTCTGACCGACTGTGTCCTTGAAATTCTGTCAAGAGATATTCCATGAAGAGCTATTACTTGATCAATACGTATATCTTACAAGAATAATATATTAATGAATATTGTAATAATTATGTGATTACCTAGGTTTTCATTATATCTCAGAGATGCAGGTGGCAATTCATATGATCCAGTCTGTGAATTAATCACAGAGTACTCCCCGTAATTTCCCTTGAAAGTATAAATAAGAAACTTATCTCCTTCAGTAAAATTCGAAATATACCAAGAAATATAAATTGGAAAAACATTTTCTTTCTCGATAACTCCCTGAGTGATGAAAAGCATCGGATTTTTTCGATAAATTGTACAATAACTGATTGAAATTATGAGAAAAAACAGTAAAGAAGAAATTCTGATCGAGTTCATTTTTTTCCAAATTTACGCGTTGTGAGGAGATTTGAACAGATATAAATAGCAAAGTGAACTCGTCACAAGAAATTCATGAGACTGCCACGATAGCAGAATTCATCATATTCATCTACTAAATAGGCAAACGGTATTGATACTAGGCTCAACGTATTTTAATAATTGAAAGATTCTTATTTTGGAGATATGAGGTATTACTATGTGTATCAACTACAAGATTAGATTTAAGTAAAAGAATTTTTAATGAACCTACACTGAGAGAATTTTTCGAACTGTGGAACTAAAAATATAGCAGGAAAGACCTCGACTATGAAATATATTAACAGCAAACAATTTTTTATCAAGTACAGCTATCAGATAGTACACATAACTATAATTTAGCTGTTTTCGCTATAATTCTAGGTGCGATTATCGATTTGGAATAGTTAGTTTTCACTTTTGAGAAATAGTCATGGTAGTAGGAAAAAATCCCCTCAGTGTATTCTATAGTGGAGAGATAAAGTATGAGTTCATTCTTCTCATCTTTCATTCCTGAAAAGTATCTCAGAAACTGAGCGAGACACAACAATTTTGTGGAAATCCTTTTTCATAGAGAATTTCAAGAGCTACTAAAAAAGTATCTCCGGATATTTCTACATCGAAAAAAGTCGAAAGACAATTTCGAAGATACTCCAGTATGTCCAGATTGATGAATGATTTTTTTTTCGAATTCCCGACTATTCTCTCCTTTTTTTAAATGATTTAGTATTTTTTCCGAGGAACGAATAGGTGTATACCTGAATTATTAATATAACAGGAACGTATCTTCGTTCCCAAGATTCTCTTCATAAATAGAACATGGTATCAGTTCACTTTAGACGTGTCCGCAGTTCATTCTCATTCCTACACAGAGAAAAATGTTTTTTTAATTTGAGAACGTGCAGATCACTTAAATTAAGAAAGGAAGAGCCATTTGATTTAAGTGAGAAAAGTCACTTAATTTAAGTGACTTTCACTTTTTTAAATTAAGAAAGGAGAAGTCACTTGATTTAAGTGAGAAAATTTACTTCATTTAAGTGACTTTTATTTTCTTAAATTCAGAAAGAAAAAGTAACTTGATTCAAGTGAGAGAAGTCACTTCAATCTAGTGACTTTTCTCGCTTCAATCAAGTGACCATTTTCACTCAAATCCAGTGCAGTCAACATTCTTAGGGAGTTTGGGGAGGGATTGTAAGGGGAGGTGAGACGGGAGGGAAGTCTATTGTATTCGTGAAGGGTTTCAACTTTAGAAAGACAAAAAACTGACAAATTCGATATCGAAATTAAATCGAATTTGATATTTCTGTCATCTATTCTTTTTGCAATTTTTTTTTGTATTTTTCAAAACTCGTGGATACTGATTTTTCATTTCGTTATTGTGTAAATAATTAAAAAAAAAAAATTACTTAGGCGTAAATCGTGCAACATTGGATTGCAAAATAATTTCAATCTATCAAGCTGGTTGAACTGAGATGTCAGTTGCCTCATTTCAGTATAGTCAAACTAACCTCCTAGTGATAAACAGAGAATGGATGTTGTGAGTGCTAATAATTAAATAATATAAAAATGAGTTTTACTTGATAATAATAATGAATCGGTAACCACTCATCCGTTCTGTAGAATAAATTTTCATTCTTCAAGAAAGTAAAAATCAAACGAATAAATCGCATGCTTGGTAATTCTTTGCGCCACAGACATTCAAATTTACGCGCCACTTGTCTCATATGCAGTGTTGCGACGTCGCGCGTGAACTTTTCGAGTAATGTCATTTTTAACAAACATTTTTAATTGTTTCTCGAAAACGGTATACACCAAGTCCCCCAAATTCATAAGTGATGATAAGTGATAATTGCTCCATCGGGAACAATTTTTTTTTTTCTGTCATACTTCATATGGGAGCTATGTTGGAGTTTCTCAGAGCTGCCATTTGAACATATGTTAAATGCACACATTTTCTCACTTTTTTTTCTCAAAAACTATATACAGGAGGGTTCTCAAATTTTGAGAGAGAATTCAATATATTATTATCTTCATCTACAATTTTTTTCATTTTTCCACCATATTTTGGACTTATCTCCCCAAACTCCTTAAATTGAGAAAACATTCTTCTCTGTGTATTGGCTAATTCGTATTCTCATCGGCCAATGAGAATCGTCGCAGTTGGCGCGCTCATTCACGACTCACTTTGAGTCGTTTGACATGAGTTGTCAAAACACGTGCGTTCCAGCGAGCGTTTGTTCCCAAATTCGTAAAAAGTGAATGAAAAAAATGAATTTATTCTGTTTCAGGCGTTTACTATTGATTTTCTCATGTGGGGTTGATACAAAATCGGAGCGAATATTGTCCAAAGGTATTGGAATATAATTGTTAGGATATTGTATTGTATTTTTGTCAGAGTGATCTTAGGATCTAAGCCGTTTTTCAGTCAACTGAATAGCTAGATCAACTATTCCTGATGTCTGATAGAAATCAACCGCAATAATACTGGCGTGATTTTCCCATTCTTCAATGTACCATCGAGGAATGTATCTACCGACTCGTTCGGCCCAGTGACGAAGACTCATGTCTCTTCTAAATATATCCTGAATTATTGTAGCGAAAGAATGAGTCAGTTCTACCATAGCCGCGTGAGGCGTGTTGAACCTAAAAAATCACAGGAATTTAAGAATAATTGAGGAGTGAAAATAGAAGTTCGGTTTTTCAACAGTTTCTTGAGGATATCCCGAAACTGAATGAGATACAGCGAATTTGCATTAAGAGGCCATTTTAGTGAGACAGCCGAAAAAAGTGCTCATTTTTACGATTTTTTTCAACTTCTCGATAAGGGAAGTTTATGTAATGACCCCGAAAATGGAAAATCGATTTTTCGATCGATCTTCATGTTTTGAGACCTCTTCAACATTTTTTGATAGTTTTTACGATCATGTCTGTGTGTGTGTGCATGTGTATGTATGTGGCCAATTTTTCCGTTCACGTTTTCTCATTAATCAATAACGTGATCGATATGATCGATGTTGCAATCGAAGCATCTCGATATAGATTCAATCTGATTAGTTCTTGATTGAAATCAATACAGTACTTTCTCAGTTTTTTAAGAAAAACATAATTAAATTTTTCTCAACTTCCCAATAAGTGGAGTCTATGCACTGATCCCGAAAAGGAAAAATCGATTTTTTCAATGATCTCGATATTTTGAGACCTACCCAAAATTTTTTGAAAGTTCATTCCTTTTCTGCTAAGTTTTTTGCATTCGTTTTCTTCATTCATAATTTTTTCTGATCATGAGTGAGAGAAATTATTGGGAAGTTCTTAGTGCGGCTCGAAGAGTCACATACATCACAATACATTCCTACTAACTCCTTCCAATTAGCAATAACGCACTCCTCCATTCGCGAGCGAGTCAGCAGTAACGCACTCCTCTATTCGCGAGCGAGCGTAGCGAGCGAGCAACTGCTCACCTCTAGTTTCACAATTAGAATGCTCCGATCTGGCAGTTTTGCTCATCACAAATAAAAGGACTCATGAAGAATAGGAAAAAACATTTCACGTTATTTTGATCAATTTTTAACAAATTTCGTGGAAATTGAAAATTAAAAAAAAATGTTTCTTCATGGTGTGCAAGCTGGGAGTCGTGAATCTTGTTTGAAAAAAAATCTCAAAAAGATCATTAATCCTCATAGACAGGGTGATTTTTTTCAAACGTAACGGCAATTAACTGGAGATAGCTGGAGGGGTGAGAAGTACGGGAAAATTTTCAAAAAAAATTTTGGATAGATATTTTTTGAATTATTAGCGATTAACATAAGCCAATGGGCTTGGAGGATTTTGGCGCGCAAAACGGAGTGGGGGAGCTGAGTGGCGATGTGGCAACGCTGGATTAGCGAACAGTTGGAGCTGAGAATTTTGAATGGCGGACGAGTCGAATCATTCTTATTTTGCGTGATTCGAGTAGATGCGGAGAGATGGCGTTATGGGTTCGTTTATTTTGACGTTTTGAGACTTGAGTTCAAAATTCAGTTTCCTTCATTTGATGCCTGCGGGCAGTTTTGGGTTATTAAGAGTCCAGCATTTAGTGATGGGTGATCTCTGAAAAAAGAATCGATTCTAGAAAAATTAATCTTCATAACGAATGATTTTTTGAGAATCGATTTTTTCAAAAAAAAAATCGAAATGAGAAAATTGAAGAATCGATTTATTAAAAAAAAAATCGAAATGAGAAAATTGAAGAATCGATTTATTAAAAAAAAAATTGAAAAATAGGAGAATCATAGGAAACACATTTGTATGCATATGTATTTTTGTGCATATGCATAAAAATATGCCTTTTTGTGCATATCTAGCGGCACCGTGAGGGGCATTGCTGGATGGAATCTCCATGTCTTCTGAGCGCATCTTGGGTGCACCTCAAGTGCTCGAACAGCACGTCTTGGGGGCTTTTCCCGCACTCCCAGGATGCACTGCATGAATGCTTGAGGTGAACACGCAGTGCGTCGTCGGAGTGCTGAAAAAGCCTCCAAGACATGCTGCTTGAGCGCTTGAGGTGCACGCAGAATGCACGCATGAGACATGGAGATGTCATCTAACGATGCTCCTCAGGTGGATTTTCAACGCTTATGCAGTCCGTCTTGCAGGCCTCATCGGCATTTTCTGGGCGCATCTTGGATGCTCCCTCAGCACTTTTACAAACTTTTACCACATGAATGATGATTCGGTAGTCTTTATTCGACCTCGTAACTTGTTGAATTCGAAGAAAAATGGGTCTCAAACCTAGCTTTTCCTATTTTAAATAGATAAAGTCCGACTACTCATTTCCTTGGAGTGTGCATGGACGAATATCATTACCATGAACACTCCATTTGAATGAGTAGTCGGACTTTATTTATTTAAAATAGGAAAAGCTAGGTTTTAGACCCATTTTTCTTCAAATTTAACAAGTAGTGAGTTCGAATAGAAACTTCCAAATCATCATTCATGTCATAAAAGTTTGTAAAAGTGCTGAGGGAGCATTCGAGTTACGCCCGGAAAATGCCGAGCAGGCCTCCAAGTCGCACTGCATGGGCGTTGAAAATGTGCCTGGGGGCGTCAGTAGATGACACCTCCACGTCTCTCGCGTGCACTTCGAGTGCAGCTTGAGCGCTTAAGCAGCACGTCTTGAAGGCCTTTTCAGCACTCTCAATATGCATTGCATAGGTGCTTGAGGTGCACAGGTAGAACATCTGAGAGGCATCCGCACGCCATTGAGATGCACTTCCCGTGCACTTGTGCAGTGCGTTTTGGAAGTGCTAAAAAAGTCTCCAAGATGTGCTGTTTAAGCCCTTGAGGAGCACCTGGGGTGCAACCGAGGGACATAGAGACGCCATCGAACGACGTCCCTGATGCGTCTTGGAGGCCTCCTGAGGGCTTTACGGGAGCGGCTCGGATGCTCCCTCAGCATTTTTCCACATGAATGATGATTCGGGAGTCTATATTGGACCTTGTAACTTGTTAAATACGAAGAAAAATGTGTCTTAAACCTAGCTTTTCCTATTTTAAATAAATAAAGTCCGACTACTCATTCAAATGGAGTGTTGATGGTAATGATATTCGTCCATGAACACTCCAAGGATATGAGTAGTCGGACTTTATCTATTTAAAATAGGAAAAGCTAGGTTTTAGACCAATTTTTCTTCAAATTTAACAAGTTACGAGGTCGAATAACGACTACCGAATCATCATTCATGTGGTAAAAGTTTGTAAAAGTGCTGAGGGAGCATCCAAGATGCGCCCAGAAAATGCCGATGAGGCCTGCAAGACGGACTGCATAAGCGTTGAAAATCCACCTGAGGAGCATCGTTAGATGACATCTCCATGTCTCATGGGTGCATTCTGTGTGCACCTCAAGCGCTCAAGCAGCATGTCTTGGAGGCTTCTTCAGCACTCCGAAGACGCACTGCGTGTTCACCTCAAGCATTCATGCAGTGCATCCTGGGAGTACGGGGAAAGCCCCCAAGACGTGCTGTTCGAGCACTTGAGGTGCACCCAAGATGCACCCAGAAGACATGGAGATGCCATCTAGCGACGCCCCTCACGGTGCCGCTAGATATGCACAAAAATGCATATGCTTGCAAATGAGTTTCCTTTGATTCTCCTATTTTTTAATTTTTTTTTTAAATAAATCGATTCTTCAATTCTCTCATTTCGATTTTTTTGTTGAAAAAATCGATCCTCAGAAAATCATTTGTTATGAAGATTGATTTTTCAAGGATCGATTCTTTTTCCAGAGATCACCCATCACTAAATGCTGGACTCCTAATAACCCAAAACTGCCCGCGGCTATCAAATGAAGGAAACTGAATTTTGAACTCAAGTCTCGAAACGACAAAATAAACAAACCTCTAACGCCATCTCTCCGCATCTACTCGAATCACGCAAAATGAGAATGATTCGACTCGCCCACCATTCAAAATTCTCGGCTTCAACTGTTCGCTAATCCAGCGTTGCCACATCGCCACTCAACTCCCCCACTCCGTTTTGCGCGCCAAAATCCTCCAAGCCCATTGGCCTATTTCAATCGCCAATAATTCAAAAAATATCCAGCCAAAATTTTTTTTGGAAATTTTCCCGTACTTCTCACATCTCCAGCCATCTCCAGTTAATTGCCTTTACGTTTGAAAAAAATCACCCTGGATAAAGCTAGCGCCTGATGGAGGTTTTTTTTTCTTCCAAAAATTCCCAATTTTTTTGAACAAATAACTATTTTAAAGAAGGATCTAATTTTGTATTTTTTGTTTAAACCGTCGTCATTTTTCTAATTTTAAGAAAAAGAAGCCTCCATCAGGCGCTAGCTTTATTTACGAGGATTAATAAACTTTCTGAAAAATTTCTTTCAAGATTCACGACCCCCAGCTTGCACACCATAAACAAACTTTTTTTTTAATATCCATGTCCAAGAAATTTGCTAAAAATTAATGAAAATATCGTAGAAAATTTTTTTCCTATTCTTCATGAGTCCTTTTGGTTGTGATAGAAGAATCAGCATGATCGGAGCTTTCTAACTGTAAAAAAAATCGTAAAAAGAATAACTTTTTTCAGCCGCTACACTAGAATGGCCCCTCAGTCCATTTTGATCTCCTCCGAAACTTTCTACGAAGACGAATTGGAATGAAAGCACTCCATTCATTGACGTTTCGAGATATCTTTAAAAAAGCAACTAAAAAAAAAGGAATTTTCCTGTTCTATTTCTCAACTAGTCAATTGTCCGAATATCTAAATTAATTAGTTTCTCTCGATAAAGATAGGTGGATAATACTAACGGAAAGTTTATGTTCTGATAGAGTTCAGCAATTCCAGAGTGAAGTTCATTGATGGCTCGCGCATCAATCCACCATTGAATAATTGGTGGCCACATCAAACTAGATGTTTCATACGATGGATCATCGTAACTCAGAATTAGTCTTTTATCTGCCTTCCAAAAGTCTCCTAATGATAGCCCCCAATCTTTGCGGGGATGAGCATGCTCTTCAAATGAATGTTCAAGATACTTTATGAAACTCCGATGATCATTGCTTGTTTCAAATCCTGGAATTGAATAATTTCACTTCATTAAACTATTTCATTTGTTGAACAATTATGGATCTGTTCTTTCAGAGTCAAGGATTCCATGGAAAAATTCGAAAAACAAAATTATGTGGATATACTGGAGCATCTAGACAATTTTTTGCCGATTTATTTGTAGAATCATTCACTCTGGAAAACTCCTGGTTCATTTTATTCCGTACAAGGAATGAAATACATAACAATATTTTTTAAAAATTATCTTTTTTTTTTAAACAATGACTTTTTAGAAGATCTTTCATTGTTACCTTTCCGAAATTCTTTGAATGATACAATCACTATGTCTTTCGAAATTCCCATGAATTCATTAATCTGCTTAATTACTTCATCCATAGATACGAGATTAAAAATAAAATGTGTTGTTATGTACTCCTTTGCTCCGTCTTTGTACAGGAAACTCGGTCTCAAATCTAGATAACGTATTCCATCCATTAGCTGAGACTTTATAGATTTCGTCTGTAAAGTAGAAAATAAGATGTGTCTCAACGTCTCTTTCCCCACAACTTTTAATAAAAAAGAAATGTATTTATCAAATCATTTTTTGGGAATATTCTGAGAACCGAGAGAGATAGAGTAATTTTTTCCTGATCTTTTTTTGAAGCTCTTGAAATATCTTCTCCATTGGTTTCTGAAATATTTTCAAAAAACTAATGACAAAAAAATTGTCTCTCCACCACTGATTTGCTGATATTATAATTAATCATAGAATCAAATCAAACCTGACAAAGTATCCAACGAGATAAGACACTTTGTTCCTTCATGGATTCATAATCCCATTTTGCATAGGCAGAAGAACCATGGGTACCAGGAATAACCAAGTCTGGCAAAGTAAAATTTTCCAACCAATCTCTTCTATTGTACATCCACTCAACTTTTGATTCACAGAGAATACCATTCATTAATCGGCCTTCGTCCGAAAAAGCTGCCATAAAATCTCGATCTATAACATAAAATCCATGGAATTAATGTTTTACTCTAGAAATACAGAGAAGATCGCTGCAAAATCAACTAAATTTTTTTTTTCAAAGGATAAAATGGAGAAAGAACATCTATCCAATTCTTTTTTGAGAATATCTCAAAAACTATAAGGAATTGAGCGAATTTGGCCTAATACGCTTTTGCAAATAATTTCAAAAGCGACAGAAGTAGTCTATTTCCTTATTCACCGAAATATTCACTGGAAACTGATGACAAAAACTAGTAGTGATTAGGTAAAACCGAATGAAACGGTCTTTTCCACTATTTTCATGAAGATATCACGAAAGCTAAGAGCGAGATGGCGAAATTTTGCATCAATTTTCGTTCTGTAGAGAATTTTGAGCACTACCAAAAAGTGTAAATATGACTCTTAAAATACTTATCCCATATTTAAGATTTTTTCGAGAAAAAATTGGCTAGCCCTGCACCGGGAGTCGAACCCAGGATCTTCCGAAGTCATATCGGCTGCTCTACCGATTGATCTATCCAGTCTTATCCCCACTCCACTGTTCCTTCATATAGCACTTTCAAATGAAATTCAATTCATTTATTCAACAGACTGAACGAGGCATAGAACAGGTGTGTCAATCTGCACATTTACCCCAAACAGAATCAGAGCCGTGTTGCGTCATTCAACTTAGTGTTCGAAAACTCAGATGATTGTAGTGGACGATATGTGGATGGTGAGAAGGTGAAGGGAAATGAATCGTTGAGACACCAGTAATTGAAGCACGTGGAAACCCCATTTATTAACGGAGAAAAACCAGTAGTCAAATGATGTTAAATATACAAAGATCATAAACGGCAGTTTGGCTGTTCGATCTGTGTACGGCTCGGCGGATCTACTGGGTTAAGCAGCATTGCGTCTGGTTACTACTTGGATGGGTGACCGCTTGCCGTACATAGATTCGAAGGACAAACTGAGCGGTAAGGTGCGACTACAGAGAATTAATGTGCTTTTCTCGTCACCGTGACAGAAAGGCACATTACGGCTCTATATGAATCCGACTGCGCTGATCAGGATTTTCCATGATTTTCCCTTGTTCACGGCAAATGCGGTGCAGTAATAGAAAGTCAATCCATGGCACTTGCAAATAGGACAGGAAAGGGTGAGAAATAGGACAAGGCAGGCGGTTAGACTGGAAGAAAAAGTGGAATGGGGTAATAGGGGGACGTACAAAAAAAGAAATCTATGTACCGTACTGGAAATGATATTTAAAAAAAAAAACAAATACAAAGATCACAATGCGTAAAACACGATGATTATCACTAATAGTTCAATGTTCTAATAGTTGAAATACTCCATAGTTGGAAGACCGTTGATTGACTACCTCGATTCCACCATTGGAATTGTGTCTTCAACAATCACCGACTTTTCCGTTGCATGTCTTATGGCACACTGACTCTTGGATCGCAGTGGGTCCAAGAGAGGGGGGGGGGCGTAAATATTTGTCTTATCGATCTCATGGTGTGAGGATATCAAATCACCGATGATTGACGATTTTCTTTGAAATTACCCCCATAGTTTCGAACACTCAGTTTTCGAGAAATTCATTTAAAAAAACTGATAACGAAACCAGTAATAAAGGAATAAAACATGACATATCGATTTTTCCAATATTTTTCTAAGATATCTCCAAATCTAAGCGAGATCACGATTTTTTGCGCTGATCCCTTGATATATATCCCTTGAAATTCTCCACAAAATCATCCTATCTCGCTCAGTCTCCGAGACATCTCCAAAAAAAAAATCCTCTACAGTATTATACCTTTTCCACTAAATTTGAAGCTGATGCCAGTTCTATGATACTGTAAAATTAAATAATTACCTAGGCTTCGTTCATATCCGATAGCTGCAGGTGGCAATTGATATGATCCAGTCCGTGAAGCAACTATAGAATATCCCGCGTGATGTTCTTTCCCACTCACATCGTGAACAAGAAACTGATCTCCTTCCGTAAAATTCAAAATATACCAAGAAAAATAACTCGGAAAAACATTATCTTTCTCAATAACTCCCTGAGTGATGAAAATCAGTGGATTTCTTTGATAAATTGTGGAATAACTGACTGAGATTATGAGAGAAAATAGTAAACAAGAAAATGTAAAAGAGTTCATCATTCTAAGACTTACTGAATATTTGAAGATATGAAAAACTTTCGATAGTAAACTGAACTCGTGACGGGAAATTTCGTAGAACTGCCACGATATCAGCAGTTATCATATTTGTCTATTGAATAAAGAAACGGCGCAGGTGGTGAACTCAACGTATTTCCATAATTCAAGAATTAAGAATTTCTGATTGCGGAGATACGAGGCAACATATATTAACTTCAACATTAGATCCGGAAGAAAAATAGAGCTTTTTCTTATAAAACTGAATGTTTTACTAATGTATTCAATAACGGAAAGACAGAATGCGAGTCGATTTTTCTTGTCATTTATTTTTGAAGAGTCTGTGCGCAATTAAGTGGAATGAGGCAATTTCGCTTCGATTTTTTTTATAAAGAATTTCGAGAGCTAAAAGAGTGGTAATGTCGGAAATTATGCAATCTGGTTTAGTTTTTAGAATATTTCAAGAGAAATATTCTTTCGAAAAATCGACATATGAGAACTGATGGGCTAACAGCTTCTCCAGAATATCGGACAAAATGGAGAAATGCTCCAGTATGTTTAGATTGTTGTCATCATCTTCCCCAGTTTTTTCGATAGGTCCTTATCTTTGCAGAGGAAAAATCATTCTTAAGGGGGTTCCTCAGTTTCTCGGCAAAAACAAGGAAATATTCCAGACTGCTGAAAACTTACAAACAGGCTTGTTGCATAATTGCCATTATATAGTAATTTTTTGTAATTTATTTTCTATGAGAATAGATGAGGAAATAATTATGGAAGTTGGATATTATACATGGGGTTATACGGAAAGTCGGTAAACTTTGATGAGTACCTACGTAGCCCGCTCCATCGGTAATGAAGTAATCATGCTACAATTCTCTACCGCTTATATAACCCCATGTATAATATCTAACTTCCATAATTATTTTCTCCTATATTCTCATGGAAAATAAAGTCCAAAAAATTACTATATAATGGTAATTACGCAATAAGTCTGTTCGTAAATTTTCAGCAGTCTGGAATATTTTCTTGTTTTTGCCGAGAAATTGAGGAACCTCCTTAAGATATTATTGAAGAATAAATGAAGAAAAAAAATAAACTCATCCTATCCTATTTTTTCACTGCTGATTTTCTCATATGTGTCTAATGATACAAGATTGAAACAAATTTTGTCCAAAGGTATTGAAATATAAATTTGTTAGACCTGTTTAGTGATAAAGGTAAATGAGTAGGTTCGATCTATAGAGCTCTCCCTCTCCTGTGGATAAAACACTTTAACTCGGACAATTAATAGAAATGAATTATTATCTTTGTTGTCAAGATATTTCCCTTTTGAGTAAAGAATTTACAGATTTAATTAATATAAAGTTATTGATTAACGTGAAATGATTTTTAACAACTGAACTCCCGAATATCGGTGAGTCTGATATTCATATTGAATTATTAGTGTCACACGACTGAGTGAGTGAAAATGCTGAGGTTTCCATAACATGTGACGTAAGTGCAACTTCTTCACAGATTATGCAAATCATTTCAATTAAGAAATATTCAACAAGGCTGAATATTTCTCCTTTTGATATATAACATTCTGGGACACAACAAATTGTTAGAATATTGTATTGGATTTTTGTCAGGGTGATCTTAGGATCTAAGTCGTTTTTCGGTCAACTGAATAGCTAGATCAACTATTCCTGATGTTTGATAGAAATCAACAGCAATAATACTGGCGGCATTTTCCCATTCTTCAATGTACCATCGAGGAATGGATCTACCGACTCGTTCAGCCCAGTGACGAAGACTCATGTCTCTTTGGAATACATCCTGCATCACTGTAGTGAAAGAATGAGTCAATTCTACCATAGCAGCGTGAGGCTCGTTGAACCTAGAAAGAAAATAGAAATTGTGAGATCAATTGGTAATGAAGAGGTGGAATAAAACGAGTCGATGTGCGTGATCAACTTATCTCGTGCAAATCGACTTATCTCGTTCTATTTCTCTGCTACTCAATTACTCGACTATTTAACTAAGCCTTTTTCTCTTCGTAAGTAATTAGTTAATAATACTGACGGAAAGCTTAGGTTCTGATAGAATTGGGAGAATCCAGAGTGGAGTCTATTGATGGATTGTGCATCGGTCCACCATTGGTTAATTGGTGGCCACGTCAAATTAGATAATGCATATGAAAGATCATCGTAGCTTAACACCAGTCTTTTATCTGCCTCCCAAAAGTCCCTTAATGGTAGCCGCCAGAATTCCCGAGGATGAGCATGTTTTTCAAATGAATGTTCAAGGTACTCTATGAAACTTCGATGATCATCCTTAGATTGAAATCCTGAAATAGAAGAATTATGAACCAGATATCTGTTTGCAGTGCACAATTCCATGAAAAAAAATTAAAAAATTACACAATAATGTGAACATGCTGAAGCATCTACACATTTTTTTCGGAAAATCTTCCACTCGTTAATATAATCTGAAGAAATTTCAGAAGATGCTTCAATATATTTCCATAGTTGGTGAATTTTTTCAGATTTTGTCCAAAAACCACCGCTCTTAAAACAAATCACGAATCATTTCATCATGGAAATCCATTTTGCCCCGGTCTCCATTGTATCGAAAGATTTTTTTATCATCTATTTTTGAGATTGAATTATTCCATCATTATTACCTTTCCAAAATTCTCTGAATGATACGATCACTATGTCTTTTGAAATTTCCATGAATTCATTAATCTGCTTGACCACTTCGTCCATGGATACGAGATTGAAAGCTTTATGTGTTATTATGTACTTTTTCACTCCGTCTTGGTACAGGAAACCTGGTCTCAAATCTAAATAGCGTATCCCATCCATTAGTTGGGATTTTATGGATTTCGTCTGCCAAGTTGAGAAATTTAATGTTTCATAATTTCTTCTATTCTCATAAATTAAAAACAAAATTCTTCTTCAGTAGCAAAGAAGTAAGACTAAACAGTTCGATTTTTTCAATCATTCCTTTGTAATATCCCAAGAAATGAGGAGAATAGTGCTGCTTTATTCCTTGTGTATGATTCTTGACATTCTCTATGAAAAAGGATTCTGGCGAAAGAAAAAGTATTCCCCTCAATTTCCTAGATTATCAAAATGAATAACAAAAAAATGATCCCTTCACTACTGAATTGTTGAAATAATCATCAAATCTAGGTTTTGGCTATTTGCACAATACATTTCAAAACAGTTCCAGAAAAGATTGGATAGTCCTACACTAGGAGTCGAACTCAGGATCTTGCGATGTCGCGTTGGGCGCTCTACCGATTAAGCTATCCAGTTCTATAACAAATTCCCATTCGAATTTATTTAATCATATTTTTGGTATATTATACTCTGTGTGTCTTTAGCGTGCATTGTACAAATAGCGTGAACTTGAAATCTAATCAAACCTGACAAAGTGTCCACCGGGAGAAAACGTCCTGTTCATCCATAGATTCATGATCCCATTTTGCGTAAGCGGCAGAATGATGGGTACCAGGAATAATCAGGTCCGGTAAACTGAAATGTTTCCATGAATGTCTTCTATCATACATCCACTGAACTTTTGATTCACAGGAAATATTGTTTGTCATTCTACCGTCTTTCGAGAATGCCGCCACACAGTATTGATCTATAACATGAAACTCATTCGAGACATATAGGAGAGATCGAGACGAAATAAACCAAGTTTTCTTCTCGAGGGAGGGCCTCCACCAAAAATTGGAAAAATAAATCTGGCAAGAAATCATTAAAGTTATCTCGACGATTAAGTGAGATAGGGCGATTTTGCACCAATCGCTTCTTGTAGCATTCGAAATTCTCTACAAAAACTGATGGAGGCAAAATCTCACTGTCGCCCTTATTCTCCAGAATAACTGCAAAAAAACGACTTTTTCAGTTCTCTCCCTCTTATTACGAAATTTGAAGATTTGCCAAAAAAATACTAGGCTTTTGGAGTGGGCTGCACCTGCGCACGAGGAACGGCAGTTTCAATAATATGCCGAGCATGGATGTATTTATTCAATCTTCTTTTGGAAATATCTCGGAAATTAAACAAGCTAGAGTGATTTTGCTACATTCTCTTTCCATAGACCTTTAATTCTCTACAAGGTAGCTATAGGGTGAAATTGCCCTATCCTGATTAGTTCCCGACATACTTCCAAAAAAACAATTGAAAAAAAGATTCGACTTCTCCTGTTTTTTTTCTTTTTGCTTCCGAATGGAAGCATTGTAAACGTGATTTTTTTCGATTTCGAGATTTCATCGGAATATGACTCAGAATGATCCAAAACGTCGAGAAATTACATTTTTTAAAAATGTCTGTTGTGTGTGTGTGTGTGTGTGCGTGTGTATGTGTGACAGATATCGGCTCATTGCTCAGCAACGGTAATACTTGGTGAGCCAAAAATTTAACAGCACTTTCCCTCCCCGTGCAAATTGCTGTCAGTGAAATTTCAGCGAAATCGGTTGAGTACTTTTCGAGAAAATTCAAATTTTCGAAAAATCGTTTTTTCGACTTTTCTTCGCGAAAAATTGCTTCACAGCTCCCACTCTCAGCGATGAAATAGATCTCATTTGAACTCACAATTTTCACTTGGGGTAAATTTTGCTCAGATTTTTCGTTTGCAGATAATTTCAATTACAGTGTTTTTTATCCTGAATTTACTATACACGCTAGCTCAAAAACTATTCGAGTTAGAGACTTCAAATTTCGCCAGTTTGTGCATCTAATGAGTGAAAAGTCTGGTATTGAAATTGGGCAAAATCGCTCCAGTAGTTTCTGAGATATTGTCCAAAAACCATTTTATGAAAAAAGGTTATATCTCCAAAACTATCCAAGCGATTACATCCAAGTTCAGCTTAAAAGATTCATCTCAATGAGCCCCACAAATGGTGAGAATTTCAGATTTTTCAGAAGAAGTCTCTTGTAAGGATGTTCGATACATTAGTTTTTTCAAAAATCACGGTTTTCCTTAGCTTTCTCCCTAGGAACACTACTATTTTTTATTTCACCATTCGAAAGTAGACAATTTTTTCTACAAGATAGGTACCTTTTCATTCTGACGACATTCAGAAAGAATAGAAATCCTATTTGGAACCCGAACTTCAATTTTTCAGATCTGTCGTAGGATCTTCCATTTATGATTGAAAGATTGTTTTTTTTTTTTGTGGTAAACATGAATAAATAAAGTTCACCAAAGATTGAACCATCATTAAATTTGTCCTTACAAGCGAATTTACTTCGTGCAAATGTCCACTTATGACAATTGTTGTGAAACGAAATTTCGTTACTGCATTTAGAATAATGAAAAAAATAAATTGTAATCTCATGGATAATTTCTATAAAAATTCCATTCGGAAGCATTTTGCCAATCGAATTGGCAAAATATTAAATGTCGCACACGGAGTGGGGCTTGCGAATAACGCACAGGATATAACGCTTCTGCTTGTTTGTATTTACAATGATTTTCTGTGAATACTAGAAAACTAAGGGAGATACAACGATTTTACTCTGATTTTTTTGACGAAAATTTCAAAAGGGCCCATCTCCATTAGTTTTCAACATATTTAGAAGAAATAATTGAGCCAAAGACTATAAGTCTATTTTTTTCGTAGAATTCTGATGAATATCCCGGAAACTGAACAAGATACTGCATTTTTTATAGAATTTCTTCTTGCAGTTTTTCAAATTCTCCACAAAAAAAGTTTTCAGGAAAATTTGGTTATCTCGCTCAGTTCCCGACATATCTTATTACTAAAAAGAAGGATGCGGAAAAGAAAGAATATCCAGTTTTTACATATATTCATTATATATATTTAATCATCAATTTTCTTTGAGTCTCTCGGAATCTAAGTAACATAGGGCGATTTTATACTAAAGCCTTTCTTGTAGAGAATTTCGAGAGAAGTTTAGAAAAAAATGAAGATACAATCGCTCTAGCTCGATCAATTTTCGAGATATTCACAGAATACTATGATTATAAAAGAACTGACTTTAGGTGTTAACGAAAGGTTAACACTTATAGAATAATTTGATTACCTATGCTTCCATCATGTGCCAAAGCTGCAGGTAGCGAGTCATATGATCCAGTGCGTGAGCCAGTTGTCACGTACACCATGTAATTATTTTTCGAGTTGAAAATACGAATAAAATATTTTTTTTCTTCAGTAAAATCCAGTATGTACCAAGAAACAGAAATTGGCAAAACATTTTCTTTCTCGATAATTCCCTTATTGATGAAAATTATTGGATCTCTTCTATAAATTGTAGCACAACTGATTGATATGATGAGGAAAAACAATAAAGAAAAAAATGGAATAATATTCATGTTCCTAAGATTTACTCAATGCGAAGAGATATGAAAGAATATTAGTAACTAGCTGAACTCATGAGGAGAAATTTGTGAGAGTGCCATGATAACAGAATTTACAATATTTGTTCATTAAGTAAACGAAACTTGCCGTTATTAGACTTTACTTCTTTCCATAATCCGAGCATTGAAAAATTTTGATAGCGCAGATACGAGAAATTATAATATATCATTGCCTTAGAGTCAACGAAGCGTGAGTCCTATGTATAAACATAGCACTCACACCTCTTTAACTCTAAAGTTAAGATATTGAAATTTCAACATTAAAAAAAAAAATTCTCATAAGTCCTATTCAATATCAAGGAAGTCAAACGAATCTATTTTTCTTGTCATTTTCTCGAAAATATTTCGGAAACTAAGCGGGCGTAAATGATATGTATAGGTACTATTTGGCACTTACGCCTCGTTGTTTCTAAGACGACGATATGTGTACCTCATTATTATATGTTTAACTAACGAAGTTCGGATTTCATCGACCGTGTATAGAGTATTTTCATTATTTCTTAATATAATTTTAACAGCAATTTTCCGGTCATGTAGGTGTTGGTTCATGAGAATTTCAGCGGAACTTAAGGTAATCCCAATAGTGACAAGTCCAAATAGTCTACTTCTGTTTTTCATTTTTCTAAAAATTTATTAATTTTAGTTTTTCTAAGTTATTTTGGATATGTCATGAACTATGCTCTAATAGTGCACAATTTATGTACCAGAAGTTCATAATTCATGGTCAGCTTTTTCTGTAGCTCTTACACGGAGAGGAATAGAATAGTCACCATTACTATCTTGAACATAGCAATGATTACTATGTTAACATAGTAATGATTACTATGTTAACATAGTAATCATTACTATGTTAACATAGTAATTATTGCTATGTTCAACATAGTAATCATTGCTATGTTCAACATAGTAATGATTACTATTCTATTTCTCTCCGTGTACAAGAGCCATGAAAAAAAATTAGAGCACAAACGCCTGATTTCTCATAGTTTCCAAGGTATTTACCAAAAGCTAATGACGAAATGCAGTTATGAAGAGATGAAACGAGATAAGTCGATTTTCTTGATAGTTTTCTGAAAAAATCTCGGAAATTGAGTAAAATAGATCGAATTTATTCTGATCCTTCTTTGTAGCTTTTGAAATTCTCTACAGAAACCGGTTGAAACCAAATCGCTCTATCTCGCTTACTTTCTGAGAGATTCCTAGCAAGAAAATGACTAACATTGACTTATTCTGTTGTAAGTTCTTGCAACTCAATTACTCGAATATCTGAATAAATCGATTCCTTTTGTTAACAAATCAGGTAATGATATTAGTCGTGTTCCTTACACTCATCACTTGAGATGAGTGATGAGAACGCATGCGCATTAAGCGTTAGTTGCGTGTTTCCAAATTCAAAAATGTAACCTCAAACGATAGCGAAGCCATGATTTTAACAGAGCGTTAAAACATAAAATCGAAAAACCGATTCACGTTTTCCGCAGTTTGCTACTCGCAAGTTTGCTACTGTTTCAGGTTATTTTTTTTATTTCGAATCATGCAGCTAACGCTTAATGGGCATGCGTTCTCATCGCTCATCACAAATGATGAGTGCAAAGAACACGACTACTAACGGATAGTCTAGGTCCTGGTAGAGTTTAGCAATTCCGGAGTGTAGTCTATTGATGGATTGTGCATTACTCCACAATTGAATGATTGGTGGCCATGTCAAATTAGATGTTTCATACGACGGATCATCGTAACATATAACCAGTCTTTTATCTGCCTTCCAAAAGTCTTCTAATGGTTGCAACCAATCATATGCGCGGGGATGAGCATGCTTTTCAAATGAATGTTCGAGACACTGATCATAAAGATCATCCTTGGATTCAAAACCTGGGATTGAATGTTTGAATTCAGTTAATTATTTCACATTTTGGAGTATTATGAACTAGATTCATCGTTGGAATGAAAGATTTTATGGAAATTTTTTGAGGAAATATATATAATATATGTGAACATGCTGAAGTATCTACTTGATTTTTTTTTGAATTTTTCCGTAAATTCCTTCACTCTCGAGAAAAATCTGGGTTCAATTTTACTCCGTGCAAGAATTAAAATTCATTACAATATAAAGGGAATTATCAAACACTTTTCCTTATAATTAATTTTTATGATATCATTCATTGTTACCTTTCCAAAATTCTTTGAATGATACAATCACTATATCTTTTGAAATTTCCATGAATTCATTAATCTGCTTAACCACTTCGTCCATACATACTAGATTGAAAGCTTTATGTGTTATTATGTAATCCTTTACTCCGTTTTTGTACAGGAAACTGGGTCTCAAATCTAGATAACGTATTCCATCCATTAGTTGAGACTTTATAGATTTCGTCTACCAATTTAAAAATTAGTTGTGTTATAATGTCTTCTCCCTTGCAAATTGAAAATTAAAAAATTCTTTTAATTCAGAGGTGAAGAGGTGAAACACGAAAAGTCCTTTTTCCAAATTTTCTTATGATCATCCGGGAAACTAAACGAGATTGAGCGATTTGGTTTAAATGCTTCGTTCGTAGCTCTTTGAGTTTTTCACAAAAAAAAATTCGATGAAAAAGATGTATTTCTATTAATTTCCGAGATATTCTCAAAAAATGATGAACAAGAAAATTGTCCCTGCACTACTGAATTGTTGATAAAATCATTGATTTACAAAACCAGTTGAACCTGACAAAGTGCCCACCACCCGGGTAGGAATCGCCCAAGGCTCAACCCTTGGCCGAACATCGGCCAAGAATTCGCACGCCAAAGCCTGGTAGCCATGGCTCGGCCAAACCTTCGCCAAGTATCGGTACACCGTTGTTCGGGCCTCCAGAATTGGCTGAGCAACGATGCGCCGTAGTTTGGCCTGCCAGAATTGGCCAGGCGTTGTTTGAAACTTGAACTCCCAGGGCTTGGCTTCTGATCATTGGCCACTCGTCGGGCCAATAATGTACTGCCAAGGCTTCAATTTTTTTTTATCTTTTGACATAATTAGATTATCTCATATTATCAGATAACTTCTGAACAATCACGATCGAATTTCATTTCTCCGAACAAGGTAGACGGTGATAAATTTATGACGATCAAATTTAGTTATCAATGTATGAAATGTCCTAATGGCTAATACGGTAAGGTAACAGACTGGCAATCCGAAGGTCCAGGGATCGATCCCAAGTGGCGGGTTATTTTTTTTTCTTTTTTTATTCAAATAACATTGAATCTTGATCATTCTTACGCACTTCAGAAGACTTAATTACTTTTAATTTACGTATTTAACATAAAATCTACAATAAAATGAACATTGGCTGAACATTGGGACCAGTATAGTACCCAATGCTCGTTATCGAGGCTTGGCCATGCCTCGGCAATCAGCATTGGTACAATGTTATCATCCAATGCTCAACCAATATTGGGCCAGCCTTGGCTGAGGATTGGACGCCAGCATTGGCATATTGGCTTCCGGCGCTGAGCCAATATTGGCCCAATGAATTTTTCCTACCCGGGCAGGAAAGAAAGTCCTGTTCGTCCATAGATTCATGATCCCATTTCTCGTAAGCGGCAGAATGATGGGTACCAGGAATAATCAGGTCCGGTAAACTGAAATGTTTCCATGAATATCTTCTATCATACATCCACTGAACTTTTGATCGGCAGGGAATATCATTTTTTATTCCGCCATCTTCCGCAAATGCCACAACACAATATTGATCTATAACATAAAACTTATGATGATTGATCACGATTTGAATTTACTGATAGTTAATAGTGAACAAACACAGTCTGAATGATATAATATTAGTTAAATGCATTGTAATTAATTTTGGTTTTCAAAGAATAATTCAACATGAGTATCATTTTTCTTAAAATTTTTGATGATTCATTGTCAATTACAATGAGCGTTTTGTATTTAATACTGGAAATATTAGGTTCCATGAAATAATACAAACACGAGAAAATTTCTCATACAAAAATAATTAGCGACAAAATAAAACGAAGAAAAAATGGTAATTACATTTCAACCTGCCAACAAATGAAAGACATAATAATCAATTCATTGACACGTATACATTCACTCAATATCCTGCAAAATTGATTTAATCTCAAGCCTCTGATTGATTTAATTCAAAGAAATAATTTATCAGAATTGAAAAAATTCATATTTTAAAAACAATTTCGTCGTGAATTATTTAATTTATAATTATTTTTTAATAAATTATTATTTTTTTAAATATTTTATTATGAATAATTATTGAAAAAAATATATGGATGCTAATTATATTCCGGCGGTATTTTGTCGTCTTTTATTTTGTCGTTGATACAATTATTATGTAATACCAAAAATTATATGATTACCTGTTCCTCCACCATGTTTCAGAGCTGCACGTGGTAATTGATATGATCCAGTATGAGATCCAGTTCTAAAGTAGCCTATATAATTTGTTTCCAACTTTGAAACCTAAATAAGGAACTGATTTTCTTTGGTAAAATTTAAAGCATACCAAAAAACAGAAATTGGTAAAACATTTTCTCTTTCGATAATTCCCTGAGTGATGAAAATTATTGGATTTTTTCGATAATTGTTGCATAACTAATTGTGATTATGAGAAAAAATAGGAAAGAAGAAAATGATCTAGAATTCATGTTCCTGAGATTTATTGGATCTGAGTAGATATGTGAGAAAATTAATCGCAAGCTAAATTCGTGTCAAAATAATTCGAGAAACTGCTGCGATAACAGAATAATTATAATATTTCTCTATTGAGTAAACAAACGTTCCAGACGGTAGACTTGAATAATTTCGATAATTCAGGAATTGCGAAATTGTATTTGCTGCGATACGAGGCATTAGTACATGTGTTAATTTCAAGATTACATTAAAAAACCAGTTCTATTCTTTTACTTCATTAATCTGTTCAATAGTGAAGAAGTAAGACATAAGTTTATTTTTCTTATTATTGTCTTTTGGAGAATATCACAAGAACTAAGCGAAATTAGGGATGGGAGCCAAAAAAGTGTCGTCATTTGACCAGTCAATTGACTGTCAGTGACCAATTGGCCATAACGGACAATTTTGGCCGGAAAATAATGACCGAATCGGGTACATGTCTCAAAAACTTACACCAAAAAAACCCCGTCAAAAAAACCTCGACAAAAAAACTTCAAACAAAAAAAACCTTACTTTAAGGTTTAACAACCTTAATTAAGGAAAAACCTTAACGTAAGGTTTTTCTTGTTTGAAGTTTTTTTGTCGGGGTTTTTTTGACGCGGTTTTTTTGGTGTTAGTTTTTGAGATGTGCTCCCACCGAATCGTGGGTCCGAAAAATGACTAAACATAGTTTTGACGGCCAAAGTCTATCTAAATAGACCATAGACCATTTCCTCATTGAAAATATATAATTCCACTAGAAATTACGAAAAAAAATGACCCGAGAACAAATTAACGGTCATTTTCCATCTAATGCAGTGAAACCTCCCAATATTGTCTCGCTCGGGGGTCTCCACTGGAAATATTGGGAGGTTTGAGCAATCGCCACTCTTCCCGAATGTGAGAGAGAAGGCAAATAGTGCAGCTCTCTTCTAACATCTGTGGTGGGGGTCAGGTGACTGACTGACTCTTTCTTTTCATTTGATTATCTTTGTCTGTATAGCTTAGCGGTTCCCGGGTAGGAAAAATTCATTGGGCCAATATTGGCTCAATGCCAGAAGCCAATATGCCAATGCTGGCGCCCAATCCTCAGCCAAGGCTGGCCCAATATTGGTTGAGCATTGGATGATAACATTGTACCAATGCTGATTGCCGAAGCATGGCCAAGCCTCCATAACGAGCATTGGGTACTATACTGGTCCCAATGTTCAGCCAATGTTCATTTTATTGTAGATTTTATGTTAAATACGTAAATTAAAAGTAATTAAGTCTTCTGAAGTGCGTAAGAATGATCAAGATCCAATGTTATTTGAATAAAAAAAAAAAAAATAAGCCGCCACTTGGGATCGATCCCTGGACCTTCTGATTGCCAGTCTGTTATCTTACCGTACTAGCCATTAGGACATTTCATACATTAGTAACTAAATTTGATCCTCATAAATTTATCGCCGTCTACCTTGTTCGGAGAAATGAAATTCGATCGTGATTGTTCAGAAAGTTATCTGATAATGTGAGATAATCTAATTATGTCAAAAGATAAAAAAACAATTGAAGCCTTGGCAGCACATTATTGGCCCGACGAGTGGCCAATGATCAGGAGCCAAGCCTTGGGTGTTCAAGTTTCAAACAACGCCTGGCCAATTCTGGCAGGCCAAACTACGGCGCATCGTTGCTCAGCCGATTCTGGAGGCCCGAACAACGGTGTACCGATACTTGGCGAAGGTTTGGCCGAGCCATGGCTACCAGGCTTTGGTATGCGAATTCTTGGCCGATGTTCGGCCAAGGGTTGAGCATTGGGCGATTCCTACCCGGGAGGCCAGCTGCGACCAATCGCAGCATAATTAAGAAGAAGACTATCTTTGTCACCTTGTGCCTGTTTGATCATGCGCGAGAAAACAAGGATGGATGCAGATAAGTCGTGTTCGCTGGTTCTCAAACTAAGTGATTGACTTGAAGTAAGTGACTCGCGCAGGGGCACAGAATTGTTTTGGAGGTTCGAAGAACTCTTTGCGTCTCCGGCTGGTCTCTTCGAACCTCCAAAACCATTTTGTGCACCTGCGCGAGTGACTTACTTCAAGTCAGTTACTTAGTTTGAGAACCAGCGAAGACAACTAATGTTGAATGACCATTGCGACTTGGAGATCCATAGAACAGAGCCAAAAGGATGGCGGAGTTAGTGACTTTGGCGGAAAATATCGACAAGAACCGGCGAGAAAGGCTGTCTTACTTGAATATTATACTCAAGAGAATACATGACTGCTGCCGTAGACTGAAATTCAGTCATCATTTTTTAAATAAATAAATTGACATAATTGTTGTCTATATCTGTTACTGAGAGCTTCAATATTTCGGAATGTTAATGTAGAACGGGCCAAGTAGATTAATTTTTATAGTCATTATGAATTGAATTTCCGGAAAACTAAGCAAGATAAAGCGCTTTTGCCTCCATCCTCTCTTTACAGAGAATTCCAAGAGCTCCGAAGAGGGATTCAAGCTCAATCGCACTATCTCCCTTAGTTTCCATGATATTGGTGGAAAATTAATGGAAATAATGAGCTTATTTGTAGTAAATGGATTCTACTAAATATTAAATTATAACTATAAATGATTTATTAACAATATTTTCAGTGATTCAAATGAAAACAATCGGATAAACTCCATAACTTCTTTTAACAAAGATTAAAATATTTTATCGAAATATAATAAGACCAGCGAGGTGTTTCCGGGTCCGAGCCTCCAAGGGGACTGCCCTCAATTTCCCCTGTTGCCGGGCCAGTCCACCACGGTCATAGTCGCTTCTTTGTCAGTGTGTATCCCAAGTGTTTATCGGGATACATAAACAATCGCGACGCCTGCGACGCAGTTTTCCTGGGAGTCCATGACTAATGTGGCGTAGGCCCTGGCCACTTGAGAATCGTCATACTCCAAACGGGAGCATCTCAAAAAAGACTTCTCCCAGAAAATTCCTCCACATATTGTCTTTTACCTCTTCGCTACTGATTGCCTTGTATGTGTGTAATGATACGAAATTGAAACAAAGATTATTCAAAGGTATTGAATATAATAAAATTGTTAAAATATTGTCGCACTTTTTGATCTAACTCGTTTTTCAGTCAATTGAATAGCTAGATCGACAATTCCTGTTGTTTGATAAAAATCAACTGCAATAATATTAGCTGCATTTTCCCATTTTTCGATGTATCATAAAGGAATGTATCTACCGACTCGTTCGCCCCAGTGACGGAGACTCATGTCCCTTTGGAATACATCCTGAGCTACTGTAGTGACAGAATGAGTCAACTCTACCATAGCAGCATGAGGCATGCTGAAACTAAACAATCATAAGAATTTTGAGATAATTTAGTAGGGAAAAGGTAAAATGAGACGAATCAACGTATTTTCATGATCGTTGTTGAGCAAATATCTCGGAAACTAATGGGCGTATCCTTCGTATTTTCTTACTTTTTTGTAGAGAATTCTGAATGCTACAAAAGAGAATCGGGACGAAGTCACCTTATCATCCTTACTTTTCGAGATATCTTCAAAAATGAACGGATAAGTACAATTTTCTCGTTCTACCTCTTCGCTACTCAATTTACCCTTCGTTGCTGGCGTGATAAGCGCGACGCCACCTCTTTCAAATTTTTTTGTTTTACCGATGGAAAAATTTCAGAAAATTTTAATGCTCTCATTGAACCTTCTAAAATGTATATATGCTATCGATCAGTATGAAATCGCGTGTGAATTGAGTGTAAATATAATTTTGTGGATCACGGACTGAAAGGCGGCGCTCCGCCGCCCGGTGCGACTTCACGTAAAACCCCCGTTCCAGTTGCGCTGTAGCAAAGTCGTTCTCCCGCCCTTACTCACTGGTCCCAAACACGATAACATAACCTTCAATCATCTCACGGTGTACCTCATCCACTATCAGTATTGTTGATTCATTAAGTTTATTCATTAGAATGGTGAAGGTGTGAAGTATAATTGAAAGGTTGGTAAAAATAATTATTCATCTAATTGATTAATGGTATAAATTGAAAAACATTAACTTATTTATACAAAGAATCAAACAATTTTACCGAAAACTGAATGTGATTGAATAAGCTTGTTGTTCTGAAAAAAGTTATCATAATTATAACTGTTTGAAGTATAACCTTCATACTGAATATAAATTTCCTTAATTTATCCCCACTTTTTTATTCGAAAAAAGGAAAACTGTTGAAAATTGACATATTTCAATAAATCTCTTCTGTTGTACATCCACTCGATTTTCGATTGACAGGGAATATCATTTATTAATTTATTTTCTTTCGAGAATACCGCCACACAGTATTGATCTATAACATGTAACTTATGAAATTCATCTTTCACTCCTAAAATACAGGGAAAACCGAGAAGAACAAGCAGAAACCGCTCCTTTTGCATTACTTAAATGTTCCAGTACTATGCTCAAATTTAATATTCTGCCAATGCTATTGGCAGAAAGTTCCCGAATGGAATTCTCAATGTCATAATCCTCCTCGCTTTGCTCGGGAGGTAAATTTTTGTCGAGGTTAACTCCTTCCCTCCCTAGGTGTGTAATATACTATTTGAACATTGTTTCTTATATTTTAATTCCACTTCAGAATTGAAATAGAGGTCTAAATATAATTCGTCCCCCTTAAATAATCACTTCTCATGAAATAAATAAAGTTTATACAAATACTAAGATCATACGATAAAACATGGAAAATTTGAAGATTTAATTTTTTACCCATGGGGCTGGGAAAATGGGTTTCTAACCTTACTTTGCTTGGTTTGAAACGCATTTTTCCAGCACCCTTGGGCAAAAAAATACTATACGCACCATGGGTGGATAAAAGTTAATTTTGACAAAATTTTCTCACCCTCGCTTCGCTCGGGAGAAAATTAATGACATTAACTTTTTCCCGCCCTAGGTACGTAATGTACTATCTCAGATTTCTAATCAGTTTTTCTTGTTGTCATAGCGGAATGAAAATGGACTCATGTTTTGAGGAAAAATGTCTACTTTTTAATTATTAATTAAAAAATACTAGCGTTCTCAGGGGAAAAATGGAAAAAAATTGAAATTTCTGAAAAAACGATTTCTTGGAGCACTCGTATAGAAGAATTTGATGGAAAAATCTGAAATTATCAGCATTCGTTAAACTCGTCTGAACGAATTTTTGAAGCTCAACTTGGGAGGAATCGGTTCAGTAGTTCCAGAGATAGAACGTCTTTTCATTTAATAGTTCAAGAATATCTCAGAAACTACTAGACCGATTTCGCCCAGATTCAATCCCAAAAGTCTCATTCATAAGCTATACAAACCCACAAAATTTGAAGTTTCTAACTCAAATATTTAAGTTATCATGTAGCCCAGAATTTTCGAAAAATTACATGTTTGTTAACGTACAGGATAAGCCAAAAATTTAAGTGCTTGCAACCCCGAGCGTTCAACTTGCGCCTCATCAATGCGCATCTCCTCGCTGAGAATGGATGCTGTGAATCAATTTTTCACTGAGAAAACTCGAACAAACGAGTTTTCGATCGTTTACTTTTTCTCGAGAACCATCCAGTCGATTGAGCTGAAATTTCAGTGATCACATGGCGCACACATGGTAGATATACCGTCAAATTTTCAGATGGATATATATAGCCGTTATCGAGAAAAGCGATGGAATGTTTTATCACATACACACACACATACGGCCATACATATAGACATTCACTTAAAAGTATCATTTCTTGACATTTCTGATCATTTGAAGTCATATTCTAATGGAATCGCAAATGCGAAAAAATCACGATTACAAAGCTTCCATTCGGAAGCAGAATGAACCAGATTGTTTTTTTCCGATTGATGTCTGCTCTCCAAAAATCGCAACAATAATCTAATAAATCCTCTCTTGGAAATATCTGGGAAGCTAAGCGAAATAGGGCGATTTTAAGTCTCAAGATGTTTCAGTAGGCATATTCAAGAACTGCAAAATTGCACTATCTCACACAATTCCCGGAATATTCACTAAGAATGAATGATAAATTCGGTCATGAAGAGATGAAACAAGATAAGTCAATTTCTTTCAACGATTTTCTGAAAATATCCAGAAGCTGAGTGAGATTACAAAATTTTGTCCTGATCCTTTTGTTGCATCTTTTGAAATACTTCAAAAGAATAATAATAGAAGAGAATTTGAACTAAATCGCTTTATCTCACTTAGTTCCTGCGATATCTCCGAAAATACCAACCTTGCCAGTTTCACTCCTTTTTCATAAATTTGAGGATTTGTTCACTTCCAGGCGGCCGGGATGGTGCCTTGCGGAATCATGAATTCTAACCATCTTCAATATTTCACGAACCATATCCCGAGTAAAAAATTCAGTAAGGACATGATAAGTTCCGGATGAGGTTTGCCCCGCATACCTATAGGGACATCATACGGCATACTTCGTGAGGACATCACCAGTATCATCACGCAGTGGCCATGACGGTGAAACTGGCAGACGGAGCTGGCAGACGCAGCGCATATTTTTGTGCCGTGACTATACTCGGCGCTCCGTCTGTTATACGGCGTACACAGCGGTCTCGGGACACGCCATTCTCACAAACGCGAAATCCGGGGAGGTTGGAATTTTGGGGAGGGTCGTGGAGTAAGCTCTAAATTTCGCGGGAAATACCCCCACCCCTCCGCCGCCCTTAAACAAAAATACAAAAAATAGAATGAAAATAACTAAATAACAGAATTGGGAGCTGTCTTGTTTTGAATAAGTACGGCAGTACGACCAGTGCTTTGACAGCAACATGCTCGGTATTTCTCAAAATTGTGCAACAAGCAGGTCTCCTTCGAGCCACTTCCAGAAGTTGACCGGAGAGTACAGGCCATTTCTCCACAAGAGCATCTGAATTAGGTAAATGTAATCTTTCGCAGTCGATTTGAAACTGAAAAATAAAATGAAATACAGAGAATTAGTTCATTCGGGAAAAAAAATATCATTAATTGCAAATTTTTTTCAAACACTCACAAGTTCTGGTGCTACTGGAATGCGTAGTTGTGGGGAATTCTCATAATAATGTTCAATTAACGCTTTGCGATTACGAATTGCGAAGGTCAAGCTCCACAATTCTTCTATTCTTCGGAAATCATCCAAAGACACGTTGGACAGTTGATCCAGTAAATCGTAATCGAATTCTGATAATTCTGGTTGAACCATCATCCGATTTAGCATTACACCGATTATACAAGCGTCCACCAGCAAGTCGTCGATTCTCTCCTCCTTGATATGGAGTATACCACGTAGATGCAGTTTCAAAGTGAAATAAAGCGACAATTTCACTAGCCCAGAATCGAAACTCATTCTGGCTTGGACGATTGTCACTACTGTTGATCCAATGTTCTGCTACAATTGTGGCTAAGCAGTTACGGGATTGCTCTGGGAGATTGTTACGGAGCAAGAGAGATTGTCCTACACGAGTTGTTCTCAACAGACTACGTAGCCTGGTTTCTGGAGTACGTGCTCTTCCCTACTGATCAATTGCTCTTGGTACAGGGGCAGCAATAGGAGGCTGGTTAATTTCTACGACTTCAACTGCTTGATTGCGTTCAATTACAGGGGGAACTTCTGGTGCAAGTTCTTGTCCAGCTACTGCTACACCAACTCGTTGCTCTGGAGCATGTCCTGGTGCAACCAAAACACCTCAACGGTTGTGAACGCGATCAGCTGGAACGAGTAGCTCTTGAAACTGTCTTTCATGTACTACTGAAGCGATTTGCTGGGGATTTTCGAGAAGTCCTCCTAAAGCAGCTCATTCTCCGTTTCCCGGAGCAATTTGCACTGGTACAGCTAATGGCCCTTGAAGTTCCATGTGATGGATTGCATTATCGGGCAATGCAAAGACATCAGTGAAATTCACGGCTCTGTCATCAGCATCCTCAAATCCAGCGAATTCCCTGTGAAACGATGTCACATGAATAATTGTGAATAACAAGACGCAGTATAATACACTGATCACAAATGTGAAACAATTCTTACCAGTTGATTATCCATTTTATTGATTTGTTAGTTATTATGAACCACGGTTAGTGCATTAGTCTGTAATGATAAGATAATAATGTGCTAATATTTAATAGAATGATATAAATGGAGTGTCTTGAAATAATTGAGATGATTAATAGAGAATAATCATCAGAAGAAAGATAGCAAAATTTATGAGGTGGAGCATGGATATTTTTCGGTCGTGTTTCATGACAGCTCCTCCTTTGAATGACAAATTTTCGTAATTTTTAAAAAAATCATTCAGATAAATTCCCATATTTTTCTCTCCGTGCATTGAAAAGAAAAAATAAAAAAACAATAAACACAGGCAGCGCCACGAGAATGCCGTAGCATCACTGCTACGTCATCGCTACCTCTCCCGGCCACGACTCCCCCTTCCGTCACCCCTTCCGCCCGCTAGACTGCAGAGTCAGGCATCGCTGCTGACGCACTCTCCTCTTCTCCTGCTCACCCCACCACGTATCTAGCTATTCCCCGCACACGATGACGAATTTTCGTGACGCTCGAAAATTGTTGCCCCTTCAGCAACAAGAAGTTTCACTTCAAAAAGGAAGAATCGATGCGTGATAATCACAAACTCAGGAGATAAATCAAATTATATACCTGACGAATAATGTACGTAGAGGTGAGAACAAAGCGTCAAGACCCGGAAATTTTATCACTTATCTTTCACTTTTTCAATTAATAGTCTAGTTTTCTTATAATGATGAAAGTTAATTATTTAAATTGTTCAGGTAGTGGGTTTTCACATTTTTTGCAGTTGAAATGGCGAATTGAAACGTGAGGATTAGCTAAAGAAATCCAAGCGCTGTGTTCCCGAACTCGAGTGAAGAGGAATTGTTGAATTCACACGACAGACACAGTAAAATCGAGGATGTTTTTTTTGCAGGACTGTAGAGAGAAGAAATTATCAGAAATACTTGTATAGCTACTGTAGTGGACTAATTCATGTTTCTGTCTTCATGCACCATGGTAACACCGCTAAACATCACAATCACTATGGATTGGCGTGCATTGATCATAAAAACCACAATGTACGATTTCGGGTACTTCTATGAAGAAGTTAGTCATTAAGTTGCACTCCGCTGAGTATAAACCACAATCTCTGTATTACTCTTATTAATAAATGGAAGCTACCATCAAAAATATAATTATTCAACTATAAATCATGAAATTTCGTATAGAATAATTATGATAGCTCCTGGACGTTTGGAATGCCTATAATCATATGGTTGCAATTATAAAACAAAGTGTCGCCTTCAGGGTCACTTTGTACTTCAGGGTCAAAATATTGTACTGACTGCGCTATAAACTTATGGTTCGATTCCTTATATGGTGAGGAATTTCTCGTGATGCAGAAGTACTATCTAGTAATCATTAAATTTCTCAACAGAATTTTAGCCGCTGTACTATTATATTGAAGTTGTGCGTACCAATTGAGTATACTCATCCATAATGTACTTAGATACCGAGCGCGAGATGGCGCAACCGAAAGCAAAGTGTGTAAAATGTGATAAGATAATTAGAAAAAATTGTGGTAGATTAAATTGGGTTGCCAAGTGGCTCGAATCCGAACTAATGGCGCTAGGTAACTAGGTAACTTTCAACATGGCGACTGGCGGAGTATTTGAGTTCTAATTCACTAGCGGATGAACAAGAGTATCTCGATTAGTTGGAATATTGAGTTTGATTTAATTTAAAAAATGCTTGGCTGTGGTTTTTCGTTCTGCGAAATCTTTTCTGCTCCAAAATCCTATTCAAAGAAGGCAAAGTGCCGAAAAATTGACTACAATTTATCGGGGAATCTACATTTACTCCGATTCGGCGATGCATAATCCATCAAGGAACTGTACTCTGAACCTGCTCAATTCTACCAGATCACAACTTTTTTCTTGGAATTTCTTAACTAATTTTTCATTTAAAAAAATTGATTAATTCAGATATTCGAGTAATTGAGATGCGAAGAACTACAACAGAGGAATTCTATTGTTCCAGTTGTTTTTCAAAGATATCTCGGAGAGTAAGCGAGATAGAGTGATTTTGTCACAATATCTTCTGTAGAGCATTTAAAGAGCTAAATCGCTATCTCGTTCAACTTCTAAGACATTTTCGAATAAAAAAAAAATTTCTGGTTACATCTCAGAAACTAAAAAAGATAGGGCGATTCCACTTTAATGCTTTTTTGATGAAAATTTCAAGAGCTGAAAAAAAGATTCATGAGAATTTGCCTTCCTTCCTTCAGTTTCAGATGTATTCTCGAAAAAAACTATTGAAAAAATCAATTTATTCTGTTCTACTTTCGCATCACTGGATTTCGTCATTTGTTGAAGAATATCTCAGAAACGGAGCAAAATAAGACGATTTTGCATCAATCTCTTTTCCGTAGCTCTTGAGATCCTTCAAAAAAAGATTAAAGCAGCATCGTCCCTTCTCGCTAAATTTCCGAGATAATTCCTCAACAATGATCACGGAGATACATCGATCCGTCTCGTTTCACCTTTTTATTACCAAATTATTATAAATCTCCTAGGATAAGTTCTGTGTATTCAGTTATGCTCGGAAGTTCATGAGATAGAACAAATTGTATTATAATTTGAAAATGAGTCTGATTGTGTCTCGGGAATATGACCCTGACGCAGAATCCGTTTCAAATTTTCGCTCCAGTTCAGGACACCTAGTTACCTGGCGCCACCTGGCTCGAGCTTTGAGTTGGCAACCCAATTGTAGTGACTGTAAAAAATGGTATCATAAGAAATGCAGTGGTCTGGAGGATGAGGAGTTTAATAAATTGGCTGCGGAATACCAAAAGTCTGGACTAACCAAATGGCATTGTAATGAATGCGATTTGGAGGTTAGTGTTGTTTTGCCATGTGGTGACGAGAGTGAGAGTGAAAGTGAGGATGAGGACGTAGGGACACCGTCTATGAAGAAAATAATGGAGGGCATGGAGGCTCTACTCCTGAAACATTTTGCACCCTTTAAGCAGGAGTTGAACGAAATTACAGCTAATATGAAGGCCATTGAGAAAGACATCAGGACTCTCAAGAACTCGAGTGCAGATGCCAAGAAAATTTGTGATAAAAATAATCAAGCTTTAGTTGAGCTGGGAAAACGGGTTACCAGACTGGAAAAGAGCAATCCGGAGGCCCATGATGTCAATGATGTTTTTCGTGAAGCAGAAGATAGGAAGCGTAGAGAGGCGTGTGTTATCGGGTACAACTTTCCGGAATCAGATAAAGGTACTGGTGTGGAGAGACAATTGGATGATAAAATGAAGTTTGTGCAATTATTGCCGGCTGATGGTGGGTTTGAGACTGAAAATATTAAAATTAGTAGAATTGGCAGGGTGTCTGATGGGAAGTGTAGACCAGTTAAAATTGAATTTCCTTCAAAGGAGGCAGCCAGACTAGTTCTAAGAACGAAGCTGGTTCATGAATCCATCAAGTTTCGTTCTGATCTTACCCCCATGCAAAGAGATAAATTGAAGAAACTACGTGACGAATTGAAGAAAAGAGAAGAGGATGGTGAAAGGGATCTGGTCATTAAATATAAATTTGGAGAACCGTTTATTGAAAAAAAAGAATTTTTTCGGCGAGGCCATCGAAACGTACAAGAGAATTAGAGACTATCACACTTGCCTATCAGAATGTCAGAGGATTACGCACTAAGTTAAGACAATTTTATACACTATCAGCGTCTAGTGAGCTTGATATTATATGTGTTACGGAGTCATGGCTGAATGACAGCATTGCTGATGGAGAAGTTATTGATAGTACATATCGTATATTTAGGAGAGATAGAGACTGTATACCTGAACAGAAGGTACGTGGTGGTGGAGTCTTCATAGCGGTGAAGAAAAGGTTACAAGCTGATCTCATGAAAGTCAGTCATAATGACGTTGAGCAGGTATTTATTAAAATTCAACTGGAACAGGAAGATCTAATTATCGGTAATGTTTATATTCCACCCAACAGCGACATTAATTTATATGAGAAGCATACCCAGGACTCGGTTTATTTAGCCAATAGATATCCTGGATGCCAAATGATAATTCTTGGTGACTATAATATCCCCGATGTGAAATGGAGCAATGCTAGAGGTGAGGATGTATTTTTTGGTAACTCAGCACAGGCTAATTTCATCATAGAAGAGTATGCTATATTGGGTTTATCTCAGGTGAATAAAATACACAACAGTGACGGTAAATATCTCGATCTTTGCTTTACTAACTGCGATCTATCATTCAAGAACTCGACACCGATGGTTCCGGAGGATAAATATCATCCAACAATTGGTGCTGACATATTGACGTATAAAGCTATCAAGACCAAATTAACGGGCTTCGTGGACTTCAGGAGAGGAGACTATGGTGCTCTTAACAATTTCTTCCTCCGAAAGAACTGGATACCTATGTACAAGCTTGAGGATATTGATAGCGTTTTGTCGTATTTTAATAATGTCATACAGGAGGGTATTGATGCTTATGTTCCTTGGGCTATCAAAAAGGTCTCTAACTATCCGCGCTGGTTCAAAAAATCTTTGATTGATAAAATAAAATCGAAGAGGACGGCTCATAGCAGGTATAAGAGTTCAGGTTTTCACCATGATTATGAAGCGTTCAGCAAGTTGAGGAGAGAGTGTAAAGAGCTATCTTCTCAATGTTACGAGGAATTTATTCATGGAGCGGAAGAGAAGATTAAAGATGACCCAGCTTATTTCTGGAAGTACTTAAGAATGAAAAGATCCTCGTTCCAGGGTATCCCATCGACTATGGAATGGAATAACAGCTGTGCTGAGGGAGAGGAGAATGTCTGTGACTTGTTTGTAGAATTTTTCAGTAGCATATACGAGAAGGCTCCTTCTCTGACTGAGGACGAAATTGATACTCTTCTGATAGAGGCTGGCAGCGGAAATGCTAATTTAAATGGAATTGAAATTACTTTCGATGAATTGTTGAAAGGCCTACTGTCATTGGACGATACCAAGGGGCCTGGTCCGGATGGAATTTCAAACTTTTTCCTTCGTGAATGTGCCGTTGGTCTCTGTGAGCCCCTGTGGTTCATATTCAATAAGTCACTGAAGTGGGGAGTCTTTCCTGATTACTGGAAGAATGAATATGTAGTTCCAATTTTTAAATCGGGAGGAAGGAACGAGGCGAACAACTACAGACAAGTGTGCATACAATCAGCTCTACCGAAACTTTTCGAAAAGATGATTCTTGGCAGCATAGAATTTTGGTTCAAGGGGATCTTAATCAACCAGCAGCACGGTTTTGTTAAGGGAAGATCGACTACAACTAATCTCATGGTATACACTGAATATATTGCACGCTATCTAACAGAGAAACTGGATGTTCATGCACTGTATACTGACTTCAGTAAAGCGTTCGATATGGTTAACCACCAGGTGCTCTTGATCAAATTAAGAAAATATGGAGTCTCGGGAAGCTTATTGGACTGGTTCCAATCGTACTTGAGTGGGAGAAAATTAAGAGTGAGGATTAATGAAGCCATCTCCCGGGAGTTCAGGGTAACATCAGGGGTCCCACAGGGATCCCACCTTGGACCAATATTATTCTGCATTTTTGTGAACGATATTGGTAGTGAGCTAGTATCTGAATACTCGTTGTTTGCTGATGACTCGAAGCTATATAGGCGCATTAAGGACAACAGTGACATGTACATTCTTCAAGAAGACATCAACAAACTAGCTAGGTGGTGTGAGCTCAACAAATTGAAGATGAATGTCAAGAAGTGTGCCGTCATGAAATTCACTCGAGGTGGAGAGACCAATCATCACCAGTATTTCATAGGCAACGACATAGTTCCTCAAGTCGACGGGATTAGAGATCTTGGTGTTTTCGTGGATAATAAGCTCACCTTCGATGTGCACATAAACAATATCATTGCAAAGGCCAACAGAATACTCGGGAGTCTGCTGAGATCGAGTAACGATTTCAATGACGACAAAACACTGGTGAAACTATTCAACACCCTGGTGAGACCGATACTTGAGTATGGTTGCATAATATGGGATCCTATATATAATTATCAGATGGACAAACTGGAATCGGTACAAAGAAGATTCATCAATCACATCAGATATCGCAACAGAAAGAAAAATAGTATACTGGATAGACAAGAAGCATACGAGTATACAGGCTGTCCACTGCTTGCTGATAGAAGAAAATATTTCTCTTTATGTTGTGGGCAGGGACTGGTAACAAAACTCGGTAACAAAACGAAACTGCGTTTCTTCCGTTTAGTTACTCGGAAACACATTAATACCGAAACTAAAGTGGAAACAAAACTCGACTAACGTTAGTTGCAGTAACAAAAGTAGTAACAAAACTCGACTAACGTTAGTCGCAGTAACAAAAGTAGGAACAAAACTCGACTAACGTTAGTCGCAGTAACAAAAGTGGTAACAAAACTCGACTAACGTTAGTCGCAGTAACAAAAGTAGTAACGAAACTCGACTAACGTTAGTCGCAGTAACAAAAGTAGTAACAAAACTCGACTAACGTTAGTCACAGTAACAAAAGTGGGAACAAAACTCGACTAACGTTAGTCGCAGTAACAAAAGTAGGAACAAAACTCGACTAACGTTAGTCGCTGTAACAAAAGAAGTAACAAAACTCGACTAACGTTAGTCGCAGTAACAAAAGTAGCAACAAAACTCGACTAACGTTAGTCGCAGTAACAAAACTCGACTAACGTTAGTCACCCGATTCGAAATTTTTGCGACGGATTCAACGAATTTTCAACATATTCCTTTGATCTTTGTGGATGCCAAACATACCGTTACCATATTCTAACGTAAAATCTGTTTTTTTAACATCAGAATACATTGAGAAGGCCCGAAAACCTGGACGTCTATCATCGTATTTGAACGTACAGTTGGATGCGGTTGATTCTGACGTGGATTTAATGTACATTTTTTTTGTATTTTGAAAATTCACGAAATTAATGGTGGAGAAAAAGAGAAGAGGGAGAAAGATAGTAGAGGGGGAAAAGTGGGGTAGAACGTTTATGTTCTTATGTCAACATTATGAAAAGAATTTGAAATTAGTGAAAATATTAAGAATTTATTATTTTTCGTGAAACCAGTGGGAAGTGGGAGAAATTTGGAGTGGAATTCATCTGTCAGGAATAATTTTTTGTCATTATTAAAAAAAATGATTTTTTGGTCAAGATTCAGAGACAAAATTAAAAAAAGAAAAATGTGAAATCTCATGAGTTTCATTGAGCCCAGCGTAGAAATTCTGAATGGAGGTGGAAAGTTAGATCATTTGCGAATGATTTATGGAGTTGTCAATTTGCAAATGTCGATTTTCAAAGTATTTATGAAGAAAACACAGATTTTCATGAAAATGCTCATAAATACTTCAGGTATAGCTATTTTTCAATGGTGAATCCGATAAAATCATACCAAATGATCTCACTTTTCACCTCCATTTGGAATTTCCAAGCTATGGCAAAATTCTGGGGCTTATTTTTAACCGAATGTCTCCTCATGTTTTCCATGCTGATATCAGAAAGATCTATCTCCAATGGTTTTATTCTCATTTGCATTTTACCCGACTTATCCTTAATTGAAATTTGGAATTGAGATGATATAATAACAAGTAGGCGTTGGTCGCTGCGTTAGTTGCTATTTTTTCTACGTTATCCTTTAGTTTGTTTATTGTTTGTTTACCTTATCCTTTAGTTTGTTTATAGTTTGTTTATTGTTATTTCTTCCTGTCAATTTCTGCTAATGAATTAGCAGAATGCTTCCGAATGGTTCTTCCTGAATTTTGTCAATCATCGCGATTGTTAAAGTCTCAAAAGTTTTCTTTTCATGTTATAACGCAATAAAATAGTGAAGACCGGGGCAAAATGGGGTCCGGGAATACGTGCTTTAAAGTACCCCATCTCGCCCCGGTCTCCCCTATAAGATAAAATGATTAGGATTTATTGAATTCAATTATTTTCAAATTATACCAAATTTTCCATAAATGTTCACTTTTTCACTTTGGATGTTCCCTCCTGGATACAGTTTCTGATTGTCCTACGAAGATGAGTAGGGGCTTATTTGAAAGAGAAGAATGTGTTCTTCCAGAAAACAAAATTAAAAATAGGGGTGTCCATTCAAAAAAATCGAGAAAAATGGTATTTTTTTGATTTTTTTTTTGGAAATATTGAGAAAAAATACATTTTTCAATGTAATAAACGGATAACTTCATTTAGAAATTCGAAAAATTGAGGGTTTGTTCAGCTCATAAACACGAATCTTTTGAGCTTCGTCCCGAGGGAATCAGATGAGAAGTTTGGAAGATACAGCCGATTTTCTGAAAAACTTCAATTCAAAATATCTCGAGAACCGTTCAGCCGATATCCCTCAGATTCAATCCCAACCATCTTTATCAGAAACTACATATACAGGAAGCATTTGAAGTCTTCAAGTCACTTATGCATTGAGCTACAGTCGTAAAACCGAGTCTTTGAAAAAAAGCACAAAAAAATTAATAGCTAATAGAATAATGAGATTAAATTCATGAAAATTCGCTTAAGGTTAGATATTATGGTTGCGAATCTTGAGTAATATTTTGAACGGTATTCGGCTCACGCAAGCTGAGAAATATTGAAACATACGATTTTTAAAAAATTGCTATAGCTCAAAAACCATCGAACTGATCTTGCTGAAATTTTTATGGGACATACAATTCAGCAAAACTGATATCTTGCCGATATTTCAGATTTTTATCTCTCACCGTTCTCGAGTAATAGAGAGTCGTAAAGTCGTACATACCGACACACAAACATACATGTCTACTTTTTTTCTCATTGTGATTTCACGACGTTTTGCATCATTTTGAGTCGTTTTCAATGAAAATTGGTATTTCGAAAAAAAATTGCGAAAACAACGCTTCCATTCGGAAAAAATTAGAATTTGAAAGAAAATTTGAGGGTTTGAGGAAGAATTATCATTTTCACAAAAGAAATGGAGCGAAAAGAATAAAAATCGTCAACGTATCTTTCCATTGATTTTTCGAAATTAATTCCCGATAGTCATTCAAAAAAAATTGACAGCAACTGCTAATCATTTCTTTGGAAGATCCTAGTATGAATATGCGATGTATATTAGAGCTCAATTAGAATTGCAGAATTTATATGTTTCAGATTAGCAGTAGATAATGAGGAATCTCCAGGCGGTCACAGAAGTTGAGCAGCACTGGATTTGGTCAGTACTTGGATGAGTGACCGCTTGGAGTATTTCGAGAACTACCGAATCGAATTCTTTTTTTTTTTTATTCACTTCGTTTTCAGGAAATTACGCTAACGGTGATGGGATATTTTCAAGCATATAATTAAGAGAGAAATCAATAAAAAAAAACGTAAATCTATAGTAAAAACGCGATGCGAGGGGAGGGGCAAAGAGGCTAAATTACGTTCAGGTTACGCTCAATTACATCAAAGTAGCCAACGTAAGTTATCGTCTTTCAATTGTAAAAGGACGTAAAATTCCGCTGCCACGAACGCCTGTTTGATTGATATGGTGACTAACGTTAGTCGAGTTTTGTTACTGCGACTATCGTTAGTCGAGTTTTGTTATTACTTTTGTTACTGCGACTAACGTTAGTCGAGTTTTGTTCCTACTTTTGTTACTGCGACTAACGTTAGTCGAGTTTTGTTTCCACTTTTGTTACTGCAACTAACGTTAGTCAAGTTTTGTTCCTACTTTTGTTACTGCGACTAACGTTAGTCGAGTTTTGTTACTACTTTTGTTACTGCGACTAACGTTAGTCGAGTTTTGTTACTACTTTTGTTACTGCGACTAACGTTAGTCGAGTTTTGTTCCTACTTTTGTTACTGCGACTAACGTTAGTCGAGTTTTGTTCCTACTTTTGTTACTGCGACTAACGTTAGTCGAGTTTTGTTACTACTTCTGTTACTGCGACTAACGTTAGTCGAGTTTTGTTACTACTTTTGTTACTGTGACTAACGTTAGTCGAGTTTTGTTACTACTTTTGTTACTGCGACTAACGTTACCGCTTTCGTTTAGTTATTCGCCCGGAAACTAAACTAAACTAAAGTAACGTTACCAGTCCCTGGTTGTGGGGCTAATCTAATAAATGGTTCCCTGGATGTTCCTGATTTGGTGGAATTGTTGCATTTCGTGGTGCCTGATATACGATTGCGGTCATCAAGGGTGATTGATATTCCTATGGTTAAAACACGCTTTTCCATGCGTGCTCCTATCCATAGGATATCAAAAGTCATCAACGAATACGCCACCGTGGTTAGGTAATCTGTTCGGGGCATCAGCAGAGGCAATTAAAAGTGAAGCAAGGACAATAATCCAGCGTTAAGCTGTCAGTTTTTTTATGGTACTCTTCAGTAACGATTGTGATGGGACATTGAGTGCTCTATTCTAACTCTACAGCGTTGTTTGTTGTTTTTGAAAGATTATAACTGTTACTATCATAAATGTTTTCCTCTTTCCTTCTTGATTTGTATCAAATGTTTATCATACACATTTTACACTGTTCTGTACTTATTGAATAATTGCCAAGTGGCGTTAAATAAATAAATAAATAAATAAATAATTGTAATTATTACCATGCAGATATGTGAAAAATTACTCAAAATATAGCTTAATTTTACCTCGACTATATAATTTCGTCCAATTGACTTTTATTTTTGTATTTATCTCTAAAGCTTAGAGTTTGAAGAGCAATTCGTCGTGCACTATCTGTGGATATGTTGAATCTACCTCTGAAAATTCCTTCAGTGTGTTTACGGGATTTGGCTTCGGTACTGAACTAACAGGAGTGTAGTTCACGACGTCTGCAAGGTCTATTGGCGAAGAAAATGATGGAGACTTGTTTTCATTACACTTTGGATCATTTTCATCATAATGCTCTGGTGTACTATTATTGTGGGTAATGTGATCTTCTTCTTTCCAATTATTTCCGGAATCGGCATGACCTACACCATTTGTGGTATCTGCGTGTCTGTTTATTTCACTTTCGTCTACTTCTGGTTCATCATCGCTATTGTCTGACCAAAATAGTAGATCAGGTGAACCATCACGTGCAATCTTGCATTTCCGTGTATGCCTATTACTCTCAATGTTCGGAGTTTTAATACGATTGTGTATAGGCTCATTATTCGCGGCGTTGATGTCACCAGAGAACTGAGAATCACTCTCAATGTGATCTTCACTGTCTTCAGTATATCCCTGTCTTGGAGATTTTTCCGAATTCTCTAAATCTTCGTCAATGTCATATTCATAATTCTTAGAATGCTCTGATACTGGAAAAGTTTCCGAGTTTTCGGAATCTTTCTCAATGTGATCTTCACTGCCTCCATTATATCCTGGTCTTGGTGATTTTTCCGCGCTCTCGGAATCTTTCTTAATGTCATATTCATCATTCTCAGAATGCTCTGGTACTGAAGATTCTTTCCAGTTCTTTGAATCTTTCTCAATGTCATTTTAGGCATTCTTAGAATGCTCTGGTACTGGAGATTTTTCCGAGTTCGCGGAATCACTCTCAATGTTATCCTCACTGCCTCTAGTATATCCTGGTCGTGCAGATTTTACCGAATTCTCGAAATTTTTCGCAATTTCATTCTCATCATTCTTAGAATGCTCTGGTGCTAGAGATACGCCTCTGTTCTCATTTCGAGTAGTCATTGAAGGTTGAGTTCCATTTTGTTTATCTTCACGGTTTTTAACAGATCTATATCTCTTGCGGAATATGTCCCTACATCGTTCAGCATATTTGCTAATGGTTCTCTGGTCGTTCTTATTAGGAAAAATATAACGAATAATCTTGCGCCAAATACTATTTTTTGCTGCCAACTTTTTACAATCATCTGATTCGGCATATGAAGGAAAATCAATATTGGGGTATATTGTTTGGAGAGCTCCTTCAATGTCTTCAATTAATACTTTTTCCGAACGTATTGTTTCAACAATGACTATAAAACTAATAAATATACCAGAAATACTTCATATATGGAAATGCTCCATCGTTACACAAACATATAAAAATTATAAAAGTTACATCCAATATTATATACAAGAACTGTAAATAAATAATATGTACAGGATCCTATCGATACATTATTACGAATGACATGCTAAATGTGAAGAAGGAAATTAAAATTACATGCTAGAAAGAACGAAATACATCAACGAAAATTTGTATAGAAATAAAATTAGAGTAGTTTTTCGCTGGACACTTGAAAATCATTCTTGAATAATTAAATCGATATTTCAATGCTCTACGCAAGCCTCTAGAGTCGATGCAGAAATTATTTTTGGCGAAAGCTTCAACTAACTGATATGATGTGGTGATGTGTTTTTAAAAATTATAATTCAAATAGCTGTGGAATAAAATATAAAAATGCGTAAATATGATTTTTATGAAAACAGCAATTATGAAGAACGAATATTAATTTAGATGAAGGTCATCACAGACAAAACATACTTACAACTAAATCTGCAGTCATTGATAAGTATTGAACTTAGTAATTAGTATAATGCCTTGTTATTCTATGATAAGCGAATGAAGGAAATTCCGAGCACTTGGAGTATATATACTATATTCATATATATATAATATATTCATCATAGTATAAAAAATAAATAGTCGCTTTCCTCACAAAGACCATTTTTAGTAATACTGAATTAATCCAAGACGTCTGAACTTTCAATTTATGAAATACCTTAGCTGAATTATTTTGCTGAAAGTCCATAGAAAGAGGAAAAAGTGAAAAGAATTGGGATTCGGCGATTGATGATGACAGAGATTGACAAAATGATAGTGAAATGAGCAGACATCTGATAATTTTTTGCATTGTCTCAAAACAATAAACTATGATGAAAAAAATATTTATAAAAATGTGTGCTTCTAAATTTTTGAATTTTTTACATTGTGGAGCACCAACCGATTATCCAAATGTGTAGTCCCTTCATTGCTGATATGTCAAGAAATATTCACAAATTACAATCCAATTATAACTCATAAACGTGCATTCTTCTAATTGCGAAATTCTTTGCATCGACATTATTTTCGGCATTAGAAAATATGAAACAATAACTTGAAAATAACATATGAACAATGCTTGAGCGAAGCACATTTCATCCTGACAAATAATCCAGATACCGGGGGAATCATCTATTAAGGCCTCAAATATACCTAGGAAAACGCGAAACGCCTCAATTCTTTGAGAATTATTTTCAATATGAAAAGACGAGAAATTTTTTTCCTCCTACATTGTTTATTCACCTAAATTGACCCAATTGGAGAGAAGCATGGCGAGACAATAATATAGTAATCGTAGTCTGTCGGAAAGAATTTTTTTTCTCAGAAATCGAAGAAAAAAATTTTTATATTTTTTTTTTTTTTAGATAATTCAATGGCAAATAAACAACCCCACGAGGGATGGGGGTATTTCCGGTGAAGTCTACAGCTCACCCCGTGACCCGCCTCAAAATCCCAACCCCCCCGGATCTTGCGTTCGGGCGTTAGGATTTTTCAAATTTTTTTGATTTTGGAAATTCCGTCGTTCATTCATTTTCATTCAATTTTTTATATTTTTTTTGAAGGATGGTGGAGGGATGGAGGTATTTTTGCCAAAATCTACAGTTTACACCGCAACCCTCCCCAAAATCCAAACCCCCTCGGATTTTGCGTTCGGAAGTTAGGATTTTCCAAAAAATTTAGGATTTTGGAAATTCCATCATTTATTCATCTTATTTTTTTTTTAAGAGTGGCGGAGGGTTAGGGATATTTCCGGTGAAATCTACAGCTCACCCCGCGATCCTCCCCAAAATCCCAACCCTCTCGGATTTTGCGTTCGGGAGTTAGAATTTTCTTTAAAAAATTTGATTTTCGAAATTCTGTTATTTATCCCATTGCTTCGCAAGCGTCGCAAATCGTCTCGGTGTGAGGCAATTGGGGGTAAAACCAACCAGCGCGGCACCTGTATCGGTGTGAGTGTGGTACGTAAATGTAGTGTGTAAGTGTATCTCCCACCAACTATCAGCGCAGTGCCGTCACAATTCCGATGATCATAGGGGGCTCCTCATTGTATTGTAAGATTTTATCTGATGAGAATACTAAAGGAGTAAATTATTATTTTACGCTAGTTCCGATACACCACATTGATCATTTGTTAGAGAAAAAAAAATTACTTTCGATTTATTCAGAGAATTGATAGATGCTCCCGAATATTTGAGGAGCAAGCCGCGTCCGGCCCTGCTGCCGCCATCCTCACTACAGACTCATCACGCAGCGTTAGAGAATGGGGACGAGCCGTACGAAGCAATGGGTTATTTATTTTCATTCTATTTTTTGTATTTTTGTCTAAGGGTGGTGGAGGGGTGGGGGTATTTTTGGCGAAATCTATAGCTCACTTCTCGATCGTCCCCAAAATCCCAACCCCCTCGGCTTTGCGTTCGGGAGTTAGGATTTTTCTAAAATTTTTGATTTTGGAAATTCCGTTATTTATTCATTTTCATTCTATTTTTTATATTTGTTTGAAGGGTGGCAGAGGGATGGGGGTATTTTTGCCGAAATCTACAGCCTACACCGCGACTCTCCCCAAAATCCCAACCCCGTCGGATTTTGCGTTTGTGAGAATGGCGTGTCCCGAGACCGCTGTGTACGCCGCATAACAGACGGAGCGCCGAGTATAGTGACGGCACAAAAATATGCGCTACGTCTGCCAGCTCCGTCTGCCAGTTTCACCGTCATGCAGTGGCCCCGTGATGAGCCCAACAGGGTTCAATGTACCTTATCGGGACATTACAACTATGCCTCATAACTACCCAATTTCTAAAAATTAATTCGCGTAAATTTATAACGATAATTATTCATTATTTATGATGAAAAACATCACTCAACATTGAGTATGAATTAATGGCTCTCACTCGAATATTTGACCCTTATTGTTCACTCCGCAATGGCTTTGTTCAGCCTTCGTTGAATATCAGGGGAAGAATTTGACTATCATTGTTATATTCATTTTTTTGCAATTTATAATAAGCCTTTCTTATCAATTTTCATTCAGTTGCAATATTCCAATAGTACTGCATTTAATTACTGAATTTCTGAAAAATCAGTTTAAGAAATTTTAATACATGAAAAAGTAAATTAATTGATTTACTTTGTTATGTCTTAAATTTCCTCATCTAATCATTTTCGTTTTGTAATTACTGAAAATTAAATTGCAATGGTCTTTGGGACGAAACTACTCTTAGGAACAGAATCGCTACAGGACGCCACATAGCGAAGAATTGAAGAACTAAGTATTCTGTTGATGCTCGGATTATCTTGATTGCTCCCTAACGAGGGTTTCACCTGGAGCACCCTATCGGGAATACAAAGGGCATTACCCTATGAGTTCCTAATGATGGGGTTGTCAGGTGAAACCCCAATCAGGTATACCTCAGCGTGTCCCGATATTGGATGCTTCGGGGAACTCCCGACTAGGTTTTACCTCATGAATTCCTGATATGAAGTCAGGACTGCCCTATGAGTTCGCGACGATGAACTCACTAGGTCTTTCCCGATCGGGTAAGCCCTACGTCATCCCAATGATGACCTAATAGGGTGTAGGGTGTAGTAGGGACAGACTCGAGAGAATTTCTAGTCGGAATAGTATGAACTTATGATATAACTAGATCTTATATTAGACGATTTTCAACTTATTTTCAACTTATCGGCATCACCTCAAGGTCTAGCTATATTACTAGTCCATGTGGAAACATTTCTAAGCGAAAAATTTTCAAAGTATGGCTTGGGCACATTCATAAATGCCGGCCGCCTGCAGGTTAATAAACTAATCCTCGAACACCGAAAAAAATGTTGTGATTACCTAGGGTTCTCCTATATCCTAGAGCTTCACGTGGCAATTCATATGATCCAGTACGTGAATCAATGATCAAATAGTCCGTGTAATTTCCTGTCCAGCTCACAGTATGAATAAGAAACTTATCTCCTTCAGTAAAATTCAAAATATTCCAAGAAACATGAATTGGAAAAACATGTTCTTTCTCGATAACATCCTGAGTGATGAAAATTAACGGATTTTTTTGATTATTTTTCCGACCCAAATATCGACCAATAGAATTGCACCATTCGACGTCACGTGGTACAACCTACATGGTATTATACTGATAATTTTTTGAAAATTTTCTCTGGTAGTTGCTATATATGAAAAACAAAACATGATCCAGTCAAATTAATTATTTGTTAACTGTACATTTCGTCTCATGGTGCAATTCTATTGGCCGACATTTGGGACGGAAAAATAATCCCCCGAATACCACACGAGCTTCAAAATTATCTGGCATTTCCCTCAAGGTTCCCTGCAAACAAATAAAGTCGTCAAGTTTTTCAGGAAAAATCACTCGCGCTTCGCGCTTAACCTGAAAAACTTGACTCCTTCATTTGTTTGCAACGAACCTATCGGGAAATACCCGATAATTTCGAAGCTCTTGTGGTATTATAAGTGATAAATTATAGAATAACTGATTGAGATTATGAGAAAAAACAGTAAAGAAGTAAATGTAGTGGAGTTCATTTTATTTAGATTTACTGGATGTGAAGAGATGTGAAAAAATATTAGATAGCAAACTGAACTCGTGATAGAAAATTCGTGAAACTGCCAAGATAGCAGAATTTATCATATTTATTTATTAAATAAAGGAATGGCACAGATACTAGACTTGAAGTATCTCAATAATTCGAGAACTAAGAAATTCTGATTCCGGCGATCCGAAGTATTACTACATTCATCAGCACCAATATTAAATTAAAAGGAACTGAAGTTTTCATTAATCTATTCAATAACGGAGAGGTAAAATATGAGTCTATTCTCCAGGGTTCAGAGGTCTCGGTGCGGAACAGACACGTGTCGCCGTGCTTTTCAAGAAGTTATTTGCTCGTTGTTCACGTGAGCCCCCCCGAGTCGAAAAATTTAGTCTTAGACTAACTTCGTGAGTTCATTGGTTTTTATTCTGGATTTCAAGTCGGTTTTAGGCCTGGAAATGCAACTTTAAGGACACAAATCGACGCTATTTTCGACGAGTTTCGTCGGTATTTAGTCACCATTCCAATCGGATTTATCGGTTTTTGGCCTAAATTTTTTCAATTAAATTTCAAAAAATCGGATGGAAAGATAAAAATAATTGTGCGTTTGGGAGTTAAATTTATATATTGCTTTTCATTTATTTTATTTGTGAAAAATTCCTTATGCATACATATCAGAATATAGTAATCGAAATAGGCTTGCACCTTTATAAATCATACTTGATTCACATTTTCTTGTGAAACACTTATATTCGGAATACTTAGAACGCAATAATATTTAAAAAACGCCATAACATTAATATATAGCAAACCATCAATCTAAATTGGCTTATATTATTGTAAATTAATATTTGATCATTTTTATCTAAAACACTTACATTTGAAATATTTAAAAGACAATAACATTTAAAAAACTGATGATTGAACTATAAATAATAACAATAAAGTATCATTTAAATAGACGTATACCAAAATCGCAAATAATTCCAAAAACACTGCGCGTCACTGAATATCACTTGGAACCTCAAGAAGAGGTACGTCCACCGGTGGTTGACATTGAACTGAAGAAGTTTTTCTTCAAATTTCAACAGAAAGCTGGAGAGTAACAGAGAAAGCGCAAGGAATTTTCAGCAAGCTGCTCAAAAAAAATTGTGAGAGAGAGAGAGAGAGAGAATAACGAAGCCTATCGGAGGCAACATGTGTTGTTTTATTACTCAGGCGTACTCGAACAAGGGAAAAGGGCATTTATTACAATTTTGGGAAAAACTCATTTTTCCACTGCTTAAAATTTATTAAATAATTTTCAATGTCCTTTTTACTGTTATTGCAAATTGATGTGAAATATAATTTAAATTATAGAAATGACAATCAGGGGAAATCTTCACTATCTTCAATGAACTCTCTATAGCAGAGCTGAGATCAATCGAATTCAATTGAAAATATACTATTCATATATTTCAATCAATTTGAGAAATAAATTCGTTATAGGATATACGTAATATTAATCCCTGAACTGTTATGATCTTTTTCATTCAGTGTGAGGTATTAATTATGTAGAGCGATGTTCTACTTTGCTAAAAAATCTGGAGAAAAAAAGAAATAAGTCAATTTGGACTTTGAAAAAATTGACGAAAAATTGGACAAGCGTGAAGGACTTAGATCAAAAAACCGCAGAGCGAAATTTTGCTAAGTTTGTGAAGAACTTAGAAGAATTTCAGCACCCAGAGACTCTTGTTTTCGTCGGTATTTCGTCTTTTTTTGAAAGTCAGTGGAGACGACGAACTCATCGGTAAATTGAGATGGACTTGAAACCGACTTGGTCATTTTCGGTTGGTCGGTTTTAGTTCGTAGAATGCAATTTTTAGACTTTTTCCCGATGATTTTCACGTCTTTCAGACTAAAAACCAACGAAATTTTTCGACTCGGGCCTGCTTTTGATAGAACGAAGTGCCGTGGAGACCTTCATGATCCTATTACCGAAAGGTTTACCTATTTCAAGCAAGGTTAGATACGGCTTGGGTCTCCCGGAGAAGTAATCCTGTCGAAAATTGGGCTATAGAATCGTTGGCTTCCTCGGGTATTGTGCCAGAGTTGGCAAGAATTGAGTGATGACCTCAGTTTTTTTCAGTTTTTAAATATCTTTATTGACTTAAAACAGTACATGGGCTTATGTATAGGCGTAGCAAATTCTGATGGCCTCCACCATGACCCACACCATCACAAATTCATCGCTTCCATGGCGTTTTTCTCCAGGGTTTTTTTGTAGGAAAACTTTTTCAGATAAAATTTTTTCCTCCGGCGTTTTCCCCCATGACATTTTTCAAATTTGTTTTTCCTTTGCTGTTTTTCAAGATAAAATTCCTGTACATAGTGAAAAAAAATCGATCAAAAACACCATGGATAAACAAGGCCATGGAACCGGCAAATTTGTAATGGCGAATGTCATGGTGGGGGCCATCAGAATTTTTCTATGTGTATACATTTGTATGTTGAGCAATATCTATAAATTCTTGCCTTAGGGCCAGTCCGAAAGGATAACCTGAGCGTTAAACCGCGGTTACGTTAACCTCGGGTTAGGATAACTTCGAGTTAAAATAACCCAACTCAGCAGGCTGAGTTAATTTAACCGCGAGGTTTAATATGGCAGAACGAAGAATTTGATGGCGCAAATCATCTTCAACGTACACGGAGAAAAAAATCCATCAAAATTTATGATGAAAGTTCTAGAAAAATTAACGGACTGAGCAGTAACCATGGGACATAGTGGCCTTACTATAGAAAAATGCGAAGCCAGTCCGGTAAAATTTGACACTGATGGGTTCCAGTAAAAATTTCAGTCTCAATGAATCAGAATTTAGTTCTTCTGAATGAACATGTATTGAGATGTCACAATAATAATTCAAATTCCGAGAGTAAAAATGCAGTTCCAAATCGTAAAAATTATGTTCCATTCAATAAAAATTCAGGTTCAGTGAATGAAAGGTTCATCACACTAGCAGTGAAAATTCAGTGTCACGAAATGAAAATTCAATGATGAAACGATGAAATTCGCGTATACTACACCATTTTTATTATATTGATCATCCTAATTATTATGAGTTCTTCATTATTCTTATTCATTTTTTATCCTAAAAATAAATTTATTTTACATCCATTTTTTAGGAATAAAGACTCTAGCAGAGATCATTGTCTTATGAGTTACAATGGTCGACAGATGTTCGGAGTCCTCCAAAAATCCCCACGAATAGTTATTCAAATCATAAATTTCATAATATCCTGTTTGCTGATCTAGTATAAGAGAATTAAATTTTTTGCAATAACAATTATTTCGCTGTTTGATACATTTAAAAACTTGATTTCATAGAACTGTGGTCCATGGCTTTGACGATGACAGATCCAAAATGGCGATTCTTCCGAATTTCCCATAAGTCCTTGCGATACACGATCGAATCCGAAAACACCCGAACTGAATCGATTGACGGACGAGTGCGATAGAAATTACTAGTCAGTCCGGTAAAAAGTATTCCAAGGACGAAAAAATTACGTCCTAGTTCCGCAATTTATACGTTTTTTACAAAAAATTTTGTGGGATACAAGAAGAATTTTCATGAATGTAGGCACAGTTATGGAAAAATTACCGACCAGTCCAGTAAAATGCACTCACTCATTCGGTACATATTATTTGACGTTTCTCACTTTTTCATTCCTGTAGGAGGACGTTCTCACTCACGAACCTCTATGTCCCACGATTACCGGACTGGTCCAGTAATTTTTCATGAATTTTTCTCTCCGTGTACATCTTTATTGTGTGTAAATAAATGATCCCTTGAATTCACAATAGCTGTACGTTCAAGATGATTTATGTCAACAAATTCTCTCGTTCTGCCATATTAAACCTCGCGGTTAAATTAACTCAGCCTGCTGGGCTAGGTTACTTTAACTTGAAGTTATCCTAACCCGAGATTAACGTAACCGCGGTTTAACGCTCAGGTTATCCTTTGGGACTGACCCTCAGTGGCTTACTCTAATTCGAGAGTATGAAAAAAAACAACGAATTTCTGAACGGAGTTTACGATTTCGATCGAATCCTGTTCTTCAATAGCCAATGTTTCGTTTTAAACGATTTATGGACCTTGAGAGGTAAGTGGAAAATTTCGTAAACTAAGCGACATAGGGTAATTATTGAAATATTGTCGCACTTTTTCCTGAGTGTGATCTCAAAATCCGAATCGTTTTTCATTCAATTGAATAGCTAGATCAACGACGCCTGTTGTTTGATAGAAATCAACCGCAATAATATTGGCCCCTTTTTCCCATTCTTCAATGTACCATTGAGGGATATATCTACCGACTCGTTCAGCCCAATGACGAAGACTCTTGTCTCTTTGAAATGCATCCTGAGCTATTGTAGTAAAAGAATGAGTCAATTCTACCATATCAGCGTGAGGCTCGTGAAACCTAAAAAGAAAATAGATATTTTGAGATAATTTAGTAGTAAAAAGGTAAAACGAGACAAGATCGTTGTTGAGCGAATAGCTTGGAAACTAATGAGTATATCCTTTGTATTCTTGTACTTTTCGCTTTCGAATGGAAGCTTTGGAATCGCAATTTTTTTCGAGTTTAAGATTTCATCACAATATGACTGCAAATGATCCAAAACGTCAAAGGCAGTCGTTTTAAAAAAATGTCTCTGGGTATGTGTGTGGATGTGTGATGACGTATCTTCCGCTTTATTCTAAAATGAGTAAAGCATCACTTGAGAAAAATGAAAATGTCAAAATATCATTTTTTCGACTTTTCCCTCGTGGAAATTGCTTCGGCAGATTTTGACAAATGTCAAACAATGTTCAAAAATATCATAAAATGAGAAATATCACAGATAATGAGAGAATAGTATACAATTCGACATAATTCTTCAAGTTTCGTCAAAAATTTTATGACGAATTTTGACGGAGAATGTCGTATTATGAGAAATCGACTGGATTGCATATATTGTCATTATTTGACTCTTTCTGTCATCATCATGGCCAAAAGTGTCATTGATTCACATAAGATTACAAACTTTTATTGTCGCTTTATGACATTTTTTGCCATATCATCTGACATCCAAATATGTCGAAAAATGACAATCTTTGCCATAATATGACCTTTCTTCCTCTGTGATTTTTCACCACATCATGGTGTTTCATAAACTGTCAGAATTGGACGATTAATGAGAAAAAATCAGGAATAATGTCAGCATATTTCAAAGTTCGTTAAATATTTTCTTTCATAACATGTCATATAATTCCATATTCAGACAAACAGTAATTCTTGGAGGCATGTTGGAAAATGTAGAATCATGATGAAAAGTGATAGAATGGAATATATAATGTCAAATCATGACAGATTATGTCATCTTCTAAGCATCATAATATGTGATATGATGCTATGTGTATGAGTGAAATTGGTAGTTCTGAAAGCGCCGCTAGAGCGCGCATCATAGAAAACTAGTCTACAAGTCCACTATAATTTTAGAAGTCATAAATTCAAACCAGCGAGCAAGTTTTCTGTGACAATTCGATCGCGCAAGGATCGTGTTAGGTAACTAAATCACCGCATTTTTGATACTATCCGTGTGGGTGCTTCCCATACGGCTTAGAAGAATAATACCCGTTGATAGCCTCCCTAGTGAAGTGTTAAATTATGATACAATTTTCTAAGGGAAAGGTTAATAAAATATGATGATGTCTCAATTGATGGTGAAACATTTTCATATTTTGACAACAATTCGTTCATTTCAAAAAACGAATAGATAAGTAGAATTTTTCCCTTTTACCTCTCCGCTACTCAATTAATGAAATAGTTGGATAATCGGTCTTTTTTATGAGAAATTAGTTGATAATACTGACGGATAGCTTAGGTTCTGGTAGTGTTCTGCGAATCTAGAGTGTAGTCTATTGATCGATTGTGCATTACTCCACCATTGCCTGATTGGTGGCCACGTCAAATTAGATAGTTCATATGAAGGGTCGTCATAACTCAGAATCAGTCTTTTATCTGTATCCCAGAATTCTTTCAAGGCTCGTATCCATTTATCACGAGTATGAGCATGCTTGTCAAATGAATGTTCAAGATACTTGATGAAACTTTGATGATCATTCCTAGATGCAAATCCTGAAATTGAATCACTCGAGTTCAATAAATTATCCTGCATATTGGACAATTATGAACCAGATTTCTTTTAGAGTGAAGGATTTTATAAAAAATATTCCAAAAATTACAGAATCATGTGGATATGCTGAAGCATCTAGGTAATTTTTCCCTAATTCTTTCATCGAATCCTCCATTTCGAAAAAAAATGCTACGTCATTTTACTCCGTACCAATATTGAACTACATTACAAAAAAGAAAGTTGTCAAATATTTTTTTCATTTTTCTTGAGGCTCTTCGCTATTACCTTTCCAAAATTCTTTAAATGATACGATCACAATGTCTCTTGAAATTTCCATGAATTCATTAATCTGCTTAACCACTTCGTCCATTGATACAAGATTGAAAGCTTTGTGTGTTATTATGTACTTTTTCACTCCGTCTTGGTACAGGAAACCTGGTCTCAAATCTAAATAGCGTATTCCATCCATCAGTTGGGACTTGATGGATTTAGTCTGTCAAGTTAACAATTAGTTGCGTTATATTTCTTCCTTTCCTCATCAATTAGAGAAAAAAAAACCTTCTTATTCAGTAGCAAAAAGGTAGAACAGGAAAAGTCGATTATTCAAATGATTTTTTGGAAATATCTCGGAAACTAATGAAGATGAGGCAATATCATCCGGAATCATTTTGTAGCTCTTGAAATTCTGTACAAAAGAATTAGTTTCAAAAATATTCTCAATAACCTATTGACAGAAAAATTCTCTCTTCACTACTGAATTAATGGATTCTTCACTAAATCATTAGTTCATATAATTATTGACCGATAAATTCAATCAAACCTGGCAAAGTGTCCATCGGGAGAAAAAGCTCTGCTCGTCCATGGTTTCATATTCGTATTTCGCGTAGGCGGCCGAATGATGAGTACCAGGAATGATGAGATTCGCTAAACTGAGCCATTTCAATACATCTCTTCTATCGTACATCCACTGGATTTTCGATTTACAGGGAATATCATTTTTTATTTTATGTTCTTCCGAGTATGCTGCCACACAGTACTGATCTATAACATAAAACTTATGAAATCCTTGTTTCACTCCAGAAATACAGGAAAAACCGGGAGAAAATCAACCAAAACTTTTTTTTCCAATGAAGGACCAGATCTAATAATATTTGAGAATTCCATAACTGAACGGCCGACATTTGCAACATATATAATTACATATATTTAGATCTCGGCAGTTCTGCAATTTCATAACATCGGATCTCATCAGATCTGAAATTCAGACTTTTTTCCCACTTTTCGAGATTTAAATACATGTAATCTTCTTTCTTTGATCCTCTTCAATTTTTTGCTCCAATCCTTTTTTGTAGAGAATTTCAAGCTCTACAAAAAAGGTTCAAGACAAAATCACTATCTCGCTTAGTTTTCGGATACTCAGGTGTGAGAGAATCTCTCATCGCGCGCCTAGAGAGCGTTGGCGAGCTAACGCGCCTGCTGACGGGGAACGCGCCTGCTGACGGTATTTGAGGGATAATCCTCAAATACCGAAAAAAATGTTGTAATTGGTGTCAGCACTAAATATCACAGTCAGAATACCACACGACAGAATGTCACTGTAGAAATATCACTCAATAAAATATCACATGGTCAAAATATCACAAGGTAAATCAATATCAGTAATCAGTATTAAATTGCACAAATTGGTAAATTTGTCAATTGCTTAAAAAGTGAAAAAACCTCACTGAATTATTTATTGAGCAACAGACTGCGGGATGAATCGCTGAAAATACTAGACGTGAGAAATATGTTAATTATGATAATCGTCTGAAAAATATTGCTGCTAATTATGATCTGTCACAAATGCTCGATTTTCCGCCTGGGTGTGGACATGATGTTGTATTGTAAAACACATTAGAAATAGTACATTACCTAAGAAGTGCGATAAAGTACTTTTCTGACGAGTATGAGGTTGCACAAAGAGCCGCAGGCGAGTTTTGCAATCACAAGAGTCTGAAAATCTGTACCGCACGTGTAAGGTACTGTTTTCTTACGCACAACGTGTGGAAAGATGAAACGCACACGCGTAGCGTGCGGACAAGTATGGTTCTGAGATTAAAAGAGGGCAGAAGAGTTCTTGTTTATAAGAACTTCACTCAAACCATCAGGAGAACAACGAGTATTTAATTTGATTAATCGAATTTGATTGAAATAATTTTGGTTTTGTACTATGATTTTTCCAGAACCTGAGAGAGCCTGAATAAAACGGGCGAAACGTCGGTCGGTTGACGATTACCTAGTATTGTTAAATTGAATTATTCCAATATCCTATGATCCCTACATCTGAGTCTTATTGTAATTTTCAATTTTTCTGATTTTGATATTCTGGTCATATGATATTTTGGTCACGTGATATTTTGACGTGTGATATTTAGTCGTGTAACCGTTGTAATTACCTAGGTTTTTCCCATATCCTAGAGCTGCAGGTGGCAATTCATATAATCCAGTATGTGAATCAATTTTGAAGTACTCTACGTAACTTCCTCTATGGCTCATAACATAAAGAAAAAACTTATTTCCTTCAGTAAAATTCAAAATATGCCAAGAAACATGGATTGGAAGAACATTTTCTTTCTCGATAACACCCTGAGTGATGAAAATCATCGGATTTCTTCGATGAATTGTGGAATAACTGATTGAGATTATGAAAAAAAACAGTATAGAAGTAAATGTGATAGAGTTCATTTTTTTAAAGATTTACTGAATGTGGAGAGATATGAAGAAGCGTTGAATAACAGACTGAACTCGTGGCAAGAGATTTGTGGAACACCCGCGATAGCAGAATTTATCATATTTATCTGGTAAATAAAGAAACGGCACAGATGCTAGACTTAACGTATTTTAATTATTTGAGAATTAAAAATTCTGACTTTGGCGATCCGCGGCATTACTACATGTATCAACTCCAACGTTAAATTTTAAAAGACTGGATTTTTTTTATCAATCTATTCAACAACGGAGAGGTGAAGAATGAATTTATTTTTTTTGTCATTAATTTCTAGAGACTATCTCGCAAACTAGGCGAGATGAGGCTATTTTTTCGGAATCCTTTTTTATAGACAATTTGCAGAGTAACGAAAAGAAGGCTCTCTGATGATTCCGCTATTTCGTTCAGTTCTCAAGTTATTTACGAAAAAAAGGTCGTCAAAACAATCAACTTGTGGAATAAACCAATTATTTCCGCAGGTTTAACAATCAAGCAAACATTTAATTTTCGTTATGAAAGATTTTCGTTTCGAAATGAGAACGAAATTTCCTCAATGTGATTCGTTATATCCAGTGTTTCTGCTACGTAAGTTTGGTACTCATGTGAATATCATGATGATCATAGGAATGGTTCAAAGCGACGGAGATTCATACAAAAATGATGAACTGCATGAGATTTTCTATACTGTGCGAATAGAATATGAATTATTGACGAAATCCTTGGATGGAGCAGATTCGAACAAGTTTTTGCATTCAAGAAATTCTGGTACACTGGAATCAAGACTTTCATGTCTACTGTATCATATCACCTTCGGTCGATACGGGATCTACAATTGAGGAGTACTCAGGCGGGGAGCCCTACTTGGGTAGGTCTAGCATGCGCGAAAGTAGTCCACTCGAATATTTCACAAAATAAAGGTACGGCTTCATGCAGACGCTTGACGCTAGCGTCCAGAGTCAAATCAGGTCACATGACACTATTTCGAATTTCCCGCTGCTGAAAAAATGTAGCAACAAAGCTGCACAATTTAAGGAGGTTGGTCACTAAATGCGTTCAAATGAAAAATTTTTGAAAATTTTGAAGTTTATTGTTAAATATCCCATACGACTCGTGTTAAATTTTTAACTCGTTCTCGAACCTAGTTTGAACGTAATAAATTAATGAAAATCCCTGGTTATACACAGCCTCTTATGGGCATACGGAGCCGTACCGATAATTCGGAGACAAAAAATTGAAAATCTCGTAAATGACAATTGAGATTTGATTAGAAGACTGATCAGTACCTTCCTTGAACAATTAGGAAAAATAATTGACCATTTTTTCGGGGCCTTACAGACTTTTTACAATTGCAATTTATGGTTTTATACAATTCCTCGATCAAAATTCACGTGTCTAACATGGCATCGCCGCGTGACGTAGCGTTATGTCTATGAGAACTCTGTATGTATGTGTAGATACAGTTTGAAATATATTTCAACTGCAGCGTTGTCAAAGCTCCTGAGCCCATTTCGCAATCAATTTTCTTTCATTTTCTATGACATTGACAACATTTGAGGTGATTATCCATTTGCAAAAAATGTAAGAGGAAATAAAAAAATATGATGATTTTCAGCGAGTAATTAACTGATTAGAGGTCAGAAAAATGTTGTCTATTTTCGTGTTCAGGAATTGGTATTAGCTCGGGATCCCTATGCTGAAGCATAGCAATTCACCCCTGTCCGCCCGCCCCACACAAGTGGTGACCAGCTTCCTTAAGCTTTTTCGCTGGAAGCGCAGCGTCAAAGTATTCATTAATACTAAGTACGAATTCTGCAATTTGTGTAATAGATTGGTGCGAATAATGGCTTTAGACCGGATAAATGTCTCCGATGATTTGATTAACTAGTTAATGATAAAAATATAGGTCCCAAAAATACTTTTTTCTATATTATAAATTTTCATTCCAATGAGGTTAACATGTTCAAGCTGATTTTTGCCGCAGCGGCTTGCAGCTACATTTCTTTTCAATGGCGGCAAATTCAAAATAGTGTCACGTGACCTAATTTGACACTAGACGCTAGCGTCAAGCGTGTGCATAAGGCCGTACCTTAAAGTTAATGTTTTATTTGCCTTGTTGCAATTATCTTTGAAGGAGCAGTTATCCTCAAACAATAATCATCATAAGTACTTTCTGATCGTGAATAATAATTACAAACAATGCTTTTTTGTTTTTATTTTACAAAATAGAAAATTCACATTTTTTCAATTTATTGAATTCAAATAATAGTTCAATCGGAGTCCTTATATGCAGTACCGTCTCTAGATCGAGTATCGGACAAGCCTGTAACGAACTGTTGAATTATCTGGACAACTTTCCTCGATATACCCGGGAAAAAATAATTTTGTCTAAGTATGTATGATTATATATAATTATATATGAAATTATATATAATTATATATATTCATATATGGATCCATATATAATCATATATAATCATATCAATCTGCATATATAGTTATATATAATTTGATCTATTTCTATCTAACTAGTATATGGCTTCTAAGGTTATATATGGAATTATATATAATCATATATGCGATCATGCATGATTATGTTCAATTATATATATTCATATATGAATTCATATATAATCATGTCTAATTGTGTCAATCTCCATATATAATTAGATCTGATCAGATCTAGCTAGATTAAATTTATGTATCATCATGTATGAGCCTATATATAATTCCATAATCTTATGAGTTATCATATATAGACTCATGTATAATCATATCTGACGAGGTCATCATTATCGAAGTTTTTTGTGAGAATCTCAAAATTATCTATTTTACATTTTTTGAATCATAAATATAATATTTTCACTGTTACGAACAAACATACAACCAGCGCGTGAATTAACTATTCAATCATTCTTAATATCGAATTTAAAAGAAAGTCTTAGTATCACCAATTTTTTTTCATTCTAGTTATTTTTTTGCATACATAATTGCCAACTCTTATGAGCTGCATTATTGCTTCAATTTCTTCGAATTTAATGAGCATCAAATCATCACTGTCTTTTATTGGAACTATATGCTCAATTATCGTTCTTATCATCGGGTGACAAAATATTCTAGTATGTTCAATCTGGAAACGGCGAATAACGATCCATAAATCCTCTTGAATTTGAGCGAAAAATCTAATTGATCCATAGATCATAGTGTCATTTATCTCAATCAATACGTTGTGGCTATTTGTTTTAATTATTCTATAAATTTCTGATGTGTATATATCTGTAGCTATTTTTACACGTGAATAAATAGTCACATTATCAAATTCAAAACCGTTGAACTGAAATAAGCCACTCTCTGCAGTATCGGGCTCAAAATGTGTATTTTTCGCCCCCAAAAATTCATAATTTTTTGGTTCAATCATTCTCGCAATATTAGGTGAATTTTCTCTGATACGATTCTCCAAAAGTCGCACACCATGTGTAATTTGAACATTGTTAACAATTTGTTGGCCAAAATGTTTGGGACCATGTACTGATTTTGCTATTAAACCATTGTAATTTTCAAATGCAAAAGCTGAAGTTGTAGGTAATGGGCCCCATCTTTTAACAAAATCTGTTTTTGGACATTTTATATAATTATATATGGTTATATATATTTATGCCTGGTTATACATAATTATATCTGATTAGACATGGCCATTTTTCAGATCTAATTATATATAATTCATCATACATAATCATATATAGTTAGACAAAATCTTTTTTTCTCGGGTAATGCTATCCAATTAGATAGAATTCGGAAGCTAGGCGAGATAGGCTACTTCCACTTTTATGTGTTTTTGCAGTTTCATCTATTTGAGTTTCAAGAGTTACAAACAAATATTAGGACAAAGTCGCCCTATCTTCCTGAGTTTTCTACATATTCATAAAAAATACACTCATCTCTAGAACTAAAACAACGATTATTCGAAGGCATTGAATCAGAATTGTTAAAATATTGTTTCGTTTTTTTGTCAGTTTGATTTCCAGAATCGGAGTCGTTTTTCAGTCAATTGAATAGCTAGATCGACGATTCCTGTTGTTTGATAGAAATCAACCGCAATAATATTAGCTGCATTTCCCCATTCTTCAATGTACCATTGAGGAATGTAACTACCAAGTCGTTCAGCCCAGTGACGAAGACTCATGTCTCTTTGAAATACATCTTGAGCTATTGTAGTGAAAGAATGCGTCAATTCTACCATATCAGCGTGAGGCGTGCTGAAACTAAGAAATCACAAAAATTTTGAGATAATTTGGTATTGGAAAGGTAAAACGAGATGAATCAACTTATTTTCGTGATCACTGTTAAGCAAATAGCTTGGAAACTAATGAGCGTATCCTTTGCATTTCTTTGTAGAGAATTCCGAAAACTACAAAAAAGAATTGAGACAAATTTGCCTTATCACGCTTCCTTTCCGAGATATCTTCAAAAACGAATAGATAAGTAAAATTTTTCCGTTCTACCTCTTCGCTACTCAACTAATCAAATATTTGAATCAATCAGTCTTTTTCGATGAAAAATAGTTGATAATACTTACACGCAGCTCAGGTTCTGGTAGGATTGAGCAAATCGCGAATGTAGTCTATTGATAGATTGTGCATCGCTCCACCATTGGATGATTGGTGGCCACGTCAAATTAGATAGTTCATATGAAGGATCGTCATAACTCAGAATCAGTCTTTTATCTTTGCCCCAAAATTTTTCCAAGGTTTGCATCCAATCATCACGGGGATGAGCATGCTTCTCAAATGAATTTTCGAGGTACTTGATGAAACTCTGATGATCATTTCTGGATTTAAATCCTGAAATTGAATAACTTGAGTTCAGTCTTAGAATCCAAATTAGGAGAACAAATTATATCCTAAAGATATAAGAAAACGGCAAAATATCGCATAATATCTTTACTCATATTCGAGGATAGATTTTCAGCTCCATTTCAGGATAGAATTTTTTTCGTAGAGGCATTCTTACCTTTCCAGAATTCTTTGAATGATACGATTACTATGTCTCTCGAAATTTCCATGAATTCATTAATCTGTTCAACCACTTCGTCCATGGATACGAGATTAAAAGCTTTATGTGTTGTTACGTACTTTCTAACTCCGCCTATGTACAGAAAACTGGGTCTCAAATCTAAATAGCGTATTCCATCCATCAGCTGGGACTTTATAGATTTTGTCTGTCAAGTTAACCATTAGCTGAGTTGGATTCTTTCTTTCCTCATAAATTCAAGAAAAAAAAAAACCTTCTAATTCAGTAGCGAAAAGGTAGAACAGGAAAAATCAATTATTCAAATCATTTTTTGGGAATATTTCGTCAACTCAGGGAGATAGAGCAATTTCGTCCTGAACTGTTTTAGAAGCTTCTGGAATTCTCTACAAATAAGAATTTGAACGGAAAATGCATATATCTTCATTAGTTTCTGAAACATTCTCAAAAACCGATTGACAAAAAAGTTTTCTCTCCACTACTGAATTGTTGATATAACTGTTGACCAAAAAATTCAATCAAACCTGACAAAGTGTCCACCGCGAAAAAAGGCTCTGCTCGTTCATTGGTTCATTTTCATATTTCGCGTAGGCATCAGAATGATGAGTACCAGGAATGATCAGATATGGTAAAATGAAATCTTTCAATAAATCTCTCCTGTCGTACATCCACTCGACTTTCGATTGACAGGGAACATTATTTATTAATTTATGTTCTTCGGAGAATACCGCCACACAGTATTGATCTATAACATGAAACTCATGAAATTCAGGCTCCACTTCAAAAAAATACAGGAAAGACTGGAACAAAATTAACCATGGTTCTTTTTTTCGATGGAGGGTCTCTATCCAAAAATAATCTCATTAATCCTTTCTTGGAGATATCTTCGAAACTAAGCGAGATAGAGCGATTTGCTGTATCAACATCTTTCAGTGGGCATTTTAAAGAACTACGAAATTGCACCATCTCACTCGATGTCTGAAATACTCACTGAAAACTGATGATAAATCTTGATAATAAGATTCTCCTGATCTATTTTCTCGCTCTTAAAATTTTCCACAACAGTGTATTACAGCAAAATCGACCTATCTCGCTTAAGGGTGTATTCTAGTTTCTTGGGTGAAAAAAAGACCTATCTTTCGGAATTTTTTATGAAACCGATATGGAAGATATGATTATGAAAATGAATACCTGTGATAAATAAAGTCTTAAAATACAAAACAAAATTTTTTTTCATCTATTTTTTCCAAGTTTCGTATATAAAATACATTGCTCAGCCTCAAGATTCTCGGCAACGGCTTATCTGATACAAAAAAATCGAAGTGCTATGAATTCGGTATGATAGTGGCTACGGATTGAGCCACTAAAATATTAATTTTCAACTAATTTTGTTAATTTTATCTTTAAAAAATCAAAAAAAAGGAAAAAAAGTGTATATTTTTCACTGTTTTTTGGAAAAACAAAAATAGTAAAAATCAAAATTTTAACTTGATAAAGGTTCATCTTGTGATCTTCTATGTGTAGAATAAGTGCTGTCGATTTCAGAAAGATCGGCCTACTGGTTCTGGAGAAATCATGTGAGAAGTCCGCAAAAACGTTGTTTAGAGAAAAACGCATTCTAAGTTGTTTTAAACAAGATTTTTTTTTTAAACAAGAAATCATAAAAAAATCTCACCAAAGTTCACTCTGTGATACCTGCACAATGTTCTTAAATGTATGTATCGAAAAATGTTTTTTAAAAAATGTAAAAAAAAAACATTTCAAACTAGAGTACATCCTTAATTCTCGAGATATCGTAAAAAAATCGACTTCTCCAGATCCCCTTTTTTTCCACTGAATTCAGAGATTTGTTGATAAACTTATCCTCAAATATTGAGAAAAATGTTGTAATTACCTAGGGTTCCTCCATATCTTAGAGCTTCACGTGGCAATTCATATGATCCAGTGCGTGAATCAATTGTGAAGTACTCCACGTAATTTTCTCTATAGCTCACAATATGAATAAAAAACTTATCTCCTTCGGTAAAATTCAAAATATGCCAAGAAACATGAATTGGAAAAACATTTTCTTTCTCGATAACACGCTGAGTGACAAAAATCATCGGATTTTTTCCATAAATTGTGGAATAACTAATTGAGATTGTGAGATAAAACAGTAAAGAAGTAAATGTGATGGAGTTCATTTTTTTAAAGATTTACTGGATGTGAAGAGATATGGACGAGTATTTAAATAGCATACTGAAGTCGTGCCAGAATTCGTGAAGCTGTCACGATAACAGAATTTATCATATTTATCTATCAAATAAAAAAACGGCAAAGGTTCTAGACTATACGTATTTTGATAATTCCAGAATTAGAAAATTCTGAATTCAGCGATCCGCAGCATTGCTATATGTATCAACTTCAACATAAAAATTAAAAAAAACCGAAGTTTTTAATAATCCATTCAATAACGGAGAGGTGAAACATGAGTTGATTTTTCTTGTTATTAATTCCTGGAGACTATCTCACAAACTGAGCGAGATGGGGCCATTTTTTCGAATCTTTTTCTTTGTTTCCGAGTGGAAGCATTGTAAACGCGATTTTTCTCGATTTCAAGATTTCATCGGAATATGACTCAAGTCCCTCACTTTTCCATGATTTTACCTAAATAAAAATAAAATTCCAGGATCTCCAAGAATAAATATTATTTGAATACACGTTAAGGAGTTTGGGGAGTTATCTCCAAAATATGGAATCATTTTGAGAATCATACAGGACGTTCCTAATGTCATCATTATTATGTAGTATTTTTTTCAAAATTTCAATGTATTTTGTTTCAGACTAATTAACAGTAAAAATTGCATTTTCTGCACGCCGTGCGGTCAGTGGCACTTTCCACACGTTGTACGTAAAAAAATTGTACCTTACGCGTGCGGTAAAGATTTTCAGACTCGTGTGATTAAAAAACTCGCCTTCGGCTAGTTTTGCAACCTCATACTCGTCAGAAAAGTACTTTACCGCACTTGTTAGGTAATGTACTATTTATACATGGGCTCTCGTGCATAAAATCTGTCATAGCCGAAGACCTTTGTTACCATCTGAGTTGATAGCGCAGATCGATGCTAAACCAGGTTTGATGCATAAGAGCCCATGTATCAAATGCAATTTTGACTGTTAATTAGTCTGAAACAGAATACATGAAAATTTTGAAAAATATACTATATAATAATGATGACATTAGGAACGTCCTGTATGATTTTCAAAATGATTCCATATTTTGGAGATAACTCCCCAAACTCCTTGAACGACTTTGTTATTCCTGAAAATAATTCTCTAATTAGAATTTACCTTTCATAATACCCGAAACTGCATCAAATTTTTCCAACTGTGTTTTTCTGTTAACGAGGACGACCGCGTGCTGACGCGTGCGTTTATCTGAACAGACAGTGCAGTAATCCTTGTAACTCACATCGAACTTTTGAAGTGAATTTTCAATCATCACGATGATTTTTATTAACTGTCTAAGTCCAGCATTAGCGTTCAGGGTGGTGGTTCCCATCGTCAAATTCTGATTTTTCGCTCTCTCGTTATTGCAATTATGAAAAACAAATGTTGGAGACCCCTAGGTAGCTAATGATTCATGTTCGGGGTCCCATCGAGGCAAATCAATTGATTTTTTGCAATATAATTGAAATGAGCAGTCAAGAACACGTATATAGGTCCAATATTAGTTCCCAGGCTGGTGAGTCTGATCGTCAAATTCTGTTTTTTCGCTCTATCGTTATTCTAATTATGAAAATTAAATGTTAGGGCCCCCTGGGTCGTTAATGATTCATGAGCAGGGTCCCATCGAGACAAATCAATCGATTTTTTGCAATATAATTGAAATGAGCAGTCAAGAACGGGTGTATAAATCCAATATTAGTTCCCAGGCTGGTGAGTCTGATCGTCAAGTTCTGTTTTTTCAGTCTATCGTTATTTTAATTATGAACATAGAATGTGAGGCACCACCGCGTAGTTAATGACTGATATGCGCTGCCATTTGCATTCACGTAAAACCGCTTGAACTGGATCGTCATTTAGCGCGCCAAGCGCAACGCTTCTTATTGGCTGATGAGATATGAATTGACCAATGGAAAAGAGAATAAAAGTGTCACAGCTTCGAAGTGAGCCAATTTCATGTTCCTTTTATGAAAGGAACCTTTTTGCAGATATCCGACTATTCCAAAAGTTCAATTTTTTTCAATTAAATATCTATAACTTTTGAAAATATGGAGATAATAAAAAATAAATTACAAAATTCCCTGACTTTTCCAGGTTTTCCAGGTCAATTGCCACCCTGTTAATATAATTTATTATATTAATTATATTGATTAAATAATTAACCAATATTTAGTAATTTGCCACAAATATGTATTAATATAATTAATATGATGATATTATATTCAATAAATTATATTCAATTTAATTATATCAATTCAATTAATTACATTAATATGATTGATTATTCAATTATCATTATTATCATTATTTAATTATATTAATACATAGTCGTGGCGTTCAACGAGCTCTTCTCAATTAATGGGACACTGTCAGAAACTGGGACCACCACGTTGCATCGAAACCCCTTAGAGAATTCAGGGTTTCCGTCAGCATTTCCGCGACTCCATTCTCGGCAGACCAAGGACCACTAAAGAAATGTCTGCACTCGATCCTCATTTATCCATCAATAAAAAAAAACCTTCACAGTATTTAGAAAGAATCATACAAAAAAATATCCTCAGGTAAAATAGCAATCTCCCTTTGGGCATGAGTGCTCCTGAAGTATCTGCAAAAAAAAAAAGAAATGAATAAAAAAAAAGAGATAATTTTATTTGACCGCTAATCTCTTAAAAAAACCGGTTTCCAATGCCAGTGTCCAATCGCCTTGGCCATCTCTACAGCTCCGTTATGATTTATTGCTGGGCTTTTATTCCAGATAGACCCTAACTGCAATTACCATTTACGTATATTCCCTCATATTCTTCATTTTTTTCCCCCATTTTTTTCGAAGCACCAGCACCGGAGGAGCCTTGACCCAATTCTTCATCTCAATGAGGAGAAGAATGAACAATTTTTCTTGCAGAAAAACAAAAATTATTCCTTTTTTTTAAACGAATTTTTTATTTTTTTTTCGTTTTTTTCTTTATTTTTATTCCTTTCGTGGATTTTACTGTGACTGGAAAAAAAAATTAAAAAAATAACAGCAAACGATCAGCCGCTGAGGCAAGTCCTTCGCAAAGGCCCGAAACATTCCAGTGATACTTGATTCTTTGGATTGTGTGGATGAAAACTTGTCTTCTCATTTAATTTTGAAAAAAAGAATTTTTTTTTATTTATTAAAATTATTTAATTTTATTTTATTTTATGTGTGTGGGTAATTTAGTTTATTCGTTACAATGAAATTTTTTTATTTGGGATTTATTATCATTATTTGTCATTGCAATTGTCAGGAATACCGGTCATTACTTGCAGGTAATTCTCTTAACTGAATTTTTAATGAGAAAGTGAAACTTGAAAAATAGTTTTCTGATTCAATAATTTTACTAGAATATTTTGGAAACAATGGAGATACGCCCTTTGTGCTCTGATCCTTCTTTTTCTCTTGAGATTCGGTACGAATAAAGAATTAGGATAAAATTGCTCTATCTCGCTTAATTTCCGAGATAATCTCGATAAAACAATTTCCGGAAAAAATGAAGTAATTGAAGGTGAAGAGAATTCTTGTCCATTCTTTTGTGAATATCTCCTAGAACAATTGATGCAGGAAAAAATGTCAGGATATCTTTTTTGAAGAGAATTAAATTCTCTAGAACAAGTGTCTCCTAACAATTTTTCGTAAATCTAGTGGTTTCCAAGATATTGAGAATCTTAATAGAAAAAAAAGAGAATATTTTGTTTTTTTTTATCAAATTTGAGAATTAAGAATTAAAAAAAAAACGATTTTTTTCTTACAGGACAAGATTATATTCTTCGTAGTTGCATATCAACAGCTGAGTTAGTGAGAAATCACAGAAAAATTGGTAAAGAGGAGAAAATAATAACAAGTAATAACGTAGGAGAATTCAGTGAAACAAAAGAAATCAAAGAAAAATTACCACCATTGAAGGAATTAAGAAGTCAACTCAATGAAAGAGGAAAAGGGCGAAGAATCGAGGAAACACCTTTGAGAACTTTGAACATTCGGAGAGATGGAAAATTCGAGTCTCTCTCATTCACAAGAAAACGAGCATTTCCTGTAATTCCACCGAGTAAAAATCAACAAAAACTACAGAGAGAATCCGAAATTATAATAATCCAATCAAGAAATTGAAGAATAATTTTACCACATTTTTTTATGAATTCAATATTTTATTATAAATCTAATAGTTATTAGTTCCTTGGAGATAGTGGTTAACTCACGGGGTTAACATTTGGGGGTGTCATCACAGCCTCTGGCAACCTCTGAATTTCCACCTGAAAATTAAAAAAAAAAAGGGATAAAAACCATTTCTTAATTGAATTTATAAAAAAATTATGAAAAAAATAATTATGAAGTGACGTGAAAACTCCCGTGAATTCTACAATTTTCAGAATATTTGCGAAATAATAGGAGTGTGGGGAGATAACATTCAAAATTCAAATGAAGATTATTTTAAAAATTTCTTCGAAACGAGTAAATACAACTTTTTTATACTCTTTTTTCTCTGAGAAATTCGTTTCTTAAGAATATCTGCGAAACCAATGGCGATACGCCCTCTTGACTCCAATCCTTTTTGTAGAGAATTTCAAAAGCTACAAAAATGGTCTGGGGTAAAATCACCCTATCTCGCTTACTTTCCAAGTTATTTGCCAAAAGCTGATAAAATCCAGAATAAATCGAATTTTTTATTTTTTTCCTTACTATTCCGGAAACTAAGAGAGATAGCGAAATTCTTGTGGAAACTTTATTTGCAGCTCTTTAAATTCTCTACATAACGAAATGAATCATAACCATCCTATCTCACTTATTTTCCGAAATATGTCCAAATAAATATGATCGACGATAATCAGAAAAAAAAACAATCATCCTATTTTGATAATTTCGAAAATTCTTAAAAATCTCAAATATTGAAATGAAACTGAATTTCAAAATGAAAGTGAGCGAAAGAAGTTTACGAGGGTTTAATTTGAGAGATTTCGAAAAAAATATTGGAAAAGAAATTTCGAACTAATTTTCAAAAAAAAAGTTTCGAAATAATTTCGAAAAATCTGGAAAATCTCAAATATTGCAATGAAATAGAATTTTTCGTTCTGTAAAGAATTTCAGGGGTTACAAAAAACGTTTTCTCCTGAATTTCAACAAAGCCAATTATTTTGCCAATACATTTGCATAATGAACAATAAAAATAACAGTTCATCATGAAAATCAATTATTTTTTTTTTGATTTATAAATCAATAAAGTACAATAAAAAAAGGATTTTTGAACAGAAAAAAGTGGGAATTTTACCTTCGTCACTTTCATTGCAACACCCTCAGGCAAATTACGTTGTAAATACTCGAGAAATGTATCAGCAGTTGACTGTGTTAGCCTGAAGAAATCGAGATATCTGTAGTATGTTCTCATTTCATACTGAACTCTGTGTTTTTTATGAACGAATGCAGATTTCAATACTGTCCAGCGTTCGAATTCATGTTTTCTCGGAGCAAAACTGCAACAAAAGTGTATTTTTGTCATTTCTAAAGAAGAAATTGAGGAAAATGGAATGTGCTAGCTCGTTTAAATTCCGAGATTATCAACAAAAAACAATAAAAAATACAAAATAATTCTTTTTTACCCCTTCACTAGTAAATTGATTAAATTAATCAAATTTATATAACGATTAAAAAAATTTTACTCACTTTCTTCCAACAGTTATCCCTAGATGTTGTGCTGCAGTTGTAGAAAATATTCCATAACTCACTAATACTTGTTTGTCATTACCACGAACTTCGACTTCAATTTTTTTGTACAATTTGTCCAATTGTTTCTATTAAAAAAAAAACAAATTACTACAAATAATCTCAATAAAATTGAAACTTGAGACAAAATGAATCTGGGTAACATGACCAATTAATTTTTTTTCTGAGTGAAGGAGTTCATGAAAAAATCTGAAAAAATTTGAGAAGATGCTCTAAAATGTGGATATTGTTAGTGAATTTTTTCAAAATTTTTTGGAAAAGCCTTCACTCCAAAAAAAAATTTCGAATAATTTTGAAGTGTAGGTCCATTTTACCCCAGTTTTCTCCAATTATTAATTTCGGACAATTTAAAGAAATGCAAAAAATGGTATCAATTTTGCAATTTTCAATTCATTTTGTGTTTCTAGGGCTTATTTTGTTCCTAATTACATTCTCCAAATACTTAATGAATCAGTTTCAAGACATATGGGAAAAGTGGGGTAAAATAGACCCTCCAATTGAACGGTTCGAGATAGAAATTTTCTAATGATTCTATTGAAAAGCTGAGAAAACTTTAGGTAGAAATGTGTCAAATATTTTTCTTTCAATTTTTGGAATTTTTTTTTTTTTGACCAGGTTTTGATGGAGTTTCTCTTTTGAAAATCGAAAAAATTCACTTTTTCAGCGATGTCTCCGGTTTTGTTATTCGTAGCGACCTGGGGTTGATCTCAAATGAAAGGTGAGCTCATTTCTCATTGATTTATGTGGTTCAAATTTATTTTAAATCAATTTTTCAAATATTTATAGGTCATTTTCTGAAAATTCGTTTTTGCCCTATAAGTACTTGAAAAAATTGATATTTTTCTTTTTAAACCCCATAAATCAATGGGAAATGAGCTCACCTTTCATTTAAGATCAACCCCAGGTTGCTACGATTAATAGAACCAAAGATATTCTCGAAAACTTGAAATTTTTCAAAAACAGAAGAGTTTCACCTTCAAATCTTGCGCCAAAAATGAAACTTCTGGAAAATTCCAAAAAATAACTTTTGAAATATGATTTTCATGGAAAATTTCCTCATCTTTTCAATGGAATCATCAGAAAAAACCTATCTCCAATATTTCCATTCGTTTTGAGTAATTTTCATAGGATAAAATACAAAAAAATAATTTTTTCCGATTAGGTATATCTCCCAATAATTCTTTAAAAAAATTCAAAAATTTGCCAGATTTGAGTTAAATTTTACGATAAGGCTTGAAGTACAGGAGTGCCTTTTGCGTGTATTTAACATGCTTTTTGAGTATATGTTAAATTACTTACACATTATGTGCACTTAAATGACACTTAAAGACACTAATATTATATACAGAATTCAATGCATTTATTCAAGACACTTCTGTACCTCTAGCCTTGTCGTAAATTTTATTATCATAATTAATAAATCAATTACTAACGGGTTCTTCAGCAGCTGCAGGAAGTGTCGACAAAAATTTATTCACTTGCAGCAAATTTCCTTGAGTATTTGGTTTTTGTGCTAATAAATTCTTCAGTGGGAAGAAATTCTGTAAAATTCAAAAATAACCAAAAAAATTAAATAAAGTGATAAAAAAATTAATTTATTAGTTAATTAATTAATACTCACTCTGAATATAGTCATGACGATTTTTTAATTTCTTTATTTTCCTTTTTAATATATTTTTTTTCGATGACAAACACTAAAAAATTATGAATTTAGTGTTGAATTTTCCTCAAAATTAGTCGTGATGGGTTTTTCTCTTTTGGGATGAAAAAAAATGTTTTATTTTGAGGTTAGGTTGCTTTTTTTGTGTTTTCAATGCTTGACATAGGGGGACTATGGTCGCTGCAACGAAAAAGAGAGGGAAATTTGAACGTTCCAACGAAATTTTAAAAACTTATTCATTGTTCACTGCTAAAAATGGCTTCGAAAAAGGAACAAAGCTCAGAAAAAAAACGAAATGATGATAAATTCTTCGAAAAAACAGACGACGAATTGTTGAGAATTTATGTTGACAAATCGGTGGAATTAGAGCTGGGAAAAGAGATTTTAAAATGGACGAATGAGAAATTGAAGGAGAGAAGTGATGATTTAATTCAAGAAAAAAAGAAATTGGTGAATATTTTGTTTTATTTTCATTTTCAAAGAAAAGATGAATAATGAATGGTTTTTTTCATTTCTAATATTTTTTTCTCTTTAAAAATTCATTTTAAAGTAATTCAGTGGAATTCACTTTTTTTTTTTTAAGAAATTCAACAATAGATCAAAATTATTTTCAAAATATCTCGGAAAATCTTGAATTTACGGGAATTTATAAAGACATCTTTTTTGTAGCGTATAAAATTCTGAACAAAAAAGATGGCATCACTTTATTCGCTAAACTCAGTTGTTTCGGAGAAATTTTGGATATAATGCAAAATTTTGTTATTTTTTTTGATCAAGTAGGAAAACAATGTAATGGAATAAATAGTTTTTTTTTTCAATAGTTTTTTGAGAATATCTTGGAAACTAGTGGAGATACGTCTTTTGTGTTCTCTAATCCTTTGTGTAGATTTTCAAATTTTCTACGAAAAAAGAATTCGTGTAAAAGAGGCGTTGCTCCATTAATTTTCGAAAGATTCTCAGAAGAACATCCATTTAAAAGAAATCAACTTTGAAAGAAATTTCAAAAAATATAAAATTTTCAAAAAAAATCGAAAGATATCAAAAAAAATTAAACTTTTGGGGAATTTTGAATTTTTTGAAAAAAAAAAATGATTCTCTTTTATTTTTTTATTACAGTCATTCCGTAAATATTTCAGAAACTGAACTGCTTAAGAGAATTTCTCAGAACACCTATTTTAGAGGTCAAAAAACTCTTTAAAAAAAATGTATCTTGAAATTTTTCACTAAATCTGCTCGATTTTGAGATATTCATATAAAGAAATGTTGATATAATATAATGAAATTTCATGAAATTTTAAAAAATAATCTTCTTACATTAAAATTATTAAAATAATTTTTCTTCTTCATAGGAAAATTTACACAACGAAATTTGGAGTTCAATCGACACATTTTGTGATTCAGCCTGGAATTTTTCAGCTCAAAACAATTTCTCAGGCTTCGTAAATGATTATCTGGCAACTCCTCTGAAGAAAGAATCAGCGAGAATGAAAGAAGATCCAGGAAAGATTGAATTTTTGAAGTATCAAGTTAACAATTTGAAAGAGGAAATTAAAGCCCTCAAGGACAGCATAAAAGAATTGGATATTTTACGTGAAACAAAAGAGTCTAAAGTTGTTGGAGAGATGGTAAGAAAAACGTTTCATCAAAAATCAGAGGAGAACAAAGAAGTGGCTAAAATAAAACCTATAAGAAAGAAGAATGCGAGAAAATTACAGCTTGGAGATAATAAAAAAAAAGTTACATTCAAAGAAGTTGAAGAGGCAGTTGAAGAAGAAATACCAAAAAATATTTTAAGGACTTCAGAAAATCAGGAAATTGAGGGTAAACCCAAAATTTCTAGATTTTCCGTTAAAAAAAAGAGTAAAATTTATGAAAAATTCGAGAAAAATCATTTAAATTAATTAATTTTCATAAAATTTGTGAGATATTAAAGAAAAATTAACTCATTCTCTTCACTACTGAAATGAGAAAAAATCATTGAATTCAATTATTGGTTCAATTAATTAAATTAAATAATGACAATAAGTACTTATTACATTTTTGTATATTTAGAAATATTTATACAGTAATATTCATCTCTTATTCATACTCATTTCATTTTTTTTCTTTTTTTTTGTTGTCAATATACACTGAATTACATTAATTAACATTATACACTTCAATTAAAATTATAAACACAGTGTTGTTTGCCAGTTGTTGGCTACTCAACAGGGCTATAATTTAGGAAACATTGTTTTTTTTTTTTTAATAATTAATTTAATTTTTACCACATGATCATTCATGATCATTATTCAACATTTTTCAATATTCATTCATTTCTGAAAATTTTCACAATTAAATTAATTATAAACAGTTAACAAACGAATTGTAAATGGCACAACTTAATTCCATTTTTTTTCTTCAATTTTTCTAATTAAAAGATTTTCTCTTGCATAATTTAATGAATAAGATAATTTTCGTTTTTTTTTGTCAAAAGCGAAAATTATCTCGTCAATTTTGTCCTTCAAATTTCGATAAATTTTCTAATTAAATTCTCTTTCTTTTTTGATGAATTAAAAAAAAATAAATTAATCATTTTTTTTCCATTTAATGATGAAAATTTCAATAATTAATGGCATTAATGCAGTTTAATTAAATTTACAGGGAGAAAAAAGGTAATTTAGTAATGAAGAGGTAAATCGAATTAATTCAATTTTTATTTCAAATTTCTCGAGATAATTTTCACGAAAAATCATAAAATTTTAAAAATTAATTGTAAATTATTCCCTTTAGAAATATTCCATAATTTCAAAGCTTTTCCTTTATCTACTGATGTTTTTTTTCGAAAACGAAAGACAAAAAAAAATTCTTCTGCTGATTTTTATCGAAAAATATTTCGAAAATTATTGGGGATACGCCTTCGTTCCATCTTTTTTTACATTTTTGGAAAGAATTTCAACCATAATGATAAAAAAATGAACTTATCTCGTTTTACCTCTTTAATACTAAACAAAATTTAATGAAGAACGAAAATTAATTAATTAATTCACCCAGCGAGAGCTAAAAATAAACATAAATACAAAAAAGAAACTTGTGCGTATTCGAGAAATACTAGCTAATTAAAATTAGTTTCAGCAAAAAAAAAGGAATAAACATTATCTCATCAACAAATGCGACATAAATTTTTTTTTTCAGGACGAAAAACACTACACTTAGATACATATTTTCCATCATTTTAATGTTTCACATAATTATCTCACTCTTTTATTTAATATATATTTTCAATATATTATTCCTCAATATTTTTTTTTATTTGTTTTTTTTTTCATTTAATTTGTAATATGTAACTTTAGAAGGTAAGGCTCGTTTTATGTCAACAATTTTTATTACGATTTTTTTTTCATTTTTTTTTGTTTCTTCAGCGTGATCAACGATTTTTTTTTTCATTTGAAATGCAGGTACATATAGAAAAATGGCTTGCATTGTATAACAAAATATTTGTCTTGAAGCTAGTGTAACGGCTAGTGTTTATTTCTTTCTTTCATTTAATTAATTATTTGTTATTGAATTAATTGAAAAGATGAAAAATTTATTATTACTTCGAAAATAGGGAAAATTTTGTTGAAATCTTTTTTTTTTTAGAAAAAAATGAGAGCTACATAATTATTATTTTGAAAAATTTCAATATTTTTTGTGAATTTTGAAGTATTTGCAAAAAATGATAATTCATATTTTTTTAAATTTAATTAAAAATCCAGTTTTCCTTAAATATTTCGGAAATTAAGGGAGATAGGGCGATTTTCCTTGAATCTTTTTTATAGCTCTTGAAATTTCCTTAAATAAAAGAAATTGGGCAAAATTAGCCTATCTCGCTTAGTTTCCGAAATATACTAAAAAAAATCGAGAAAAAAATTATTTTTACTTTTTTCGCTATTCGATTAATTTATGGTTTTTTGAAAATATTTTAAAATTCTGTAAAAAAATGGAAAATTTTCGACGGTGACTATATGTATAGCCTTCAAAATAATCCACAAGAATTCTTCACTTTCCCATGAAAATCATCTTTTTACTCAATTCAATAACAATATTTTATCTCTCATTTCATTAATTCATTCTCTCTCATTTTTATTAAATCCATAATCCTAATCTTTAATATGGCGCAACATTTACATTATTCACTTGCAGCCCCGTTCTGCACGAAAAAATTAAAAAGAAAAAAATAAAAATATTTAAACATTAAATTTTCCATTAATAATTAATAATTAATAATGATTAATGATAATGAAATAGAAGAAATTGTTTTAAGTAAAAAATTCGCAGAAATTACAGATTAATTAATAATTACATACTTCTTATTATTTTCACATCACGAAATAATTATTCATTTTATTTTTTTAAATTAATTCAATCAATTATTTCCATTAATTTGTCAATGTCATTTTTTATTTCTTCACTTTTTTCCCAATTAATCAATTTGAAATGAATTTACGTAGAAAAATATCTAAGGAAAAAAAGAATTTTTTTCAATTTTTGGCAGATTTTTTTTTTTTGTAAGTATAGTCGAAGAGTTCAATAAGCTCCAGAGGTGCAAATAAAAAAATTGAGAAATGAGTTTTTTTTCCTCTCGAAGACTACAATTTTTTTTTTGTTCCTTGATGATTGACATGTCTCTCAGAGATTGGATTTTTTCCAACAGATGAAAGATACAGTGAAGTATATAATTTTTATAGTAAATATAGTAAACTGCGTTATACGCAGGACGGTGCTGATGGCTCGATGAATTTTTTATTTTTTATTTATTTATTATTATTATTATTAATAATTTTTTAAATCATTTTCTCACATTGAAACACGTACTTGGCACAATGGGGAGGAGTTTAGTTAATTAGAACCACAGTCCATTGATAAAGAATTCATTTTTTTTTCTATCTTTTTTTAAAGGCCAGAATGTTTTTTTTTTTTTTTTTTTCATTGAAAATTTTATCATTTTTCGTGGACGATGGTGAATTTTCTTTAATTGATTGAATGTAATGATTGGACTGGTAAAAGTGAATTTTTTAAATTAGATGGCGTAATTCAGTTGTGAAGAGGTAAAACAGAATGGATTCATTAAGAAAAAAAAAGAAATTTTTTATTTTTTGCTATCTGAGATTTTCCAGAATTTTAGAAATTATTTAAAAAATTTGGAAAATTCTGAAACCTTGAAAATTTTGGATTAAAAAAAAAAATTAATTTTGAAATTTCAGAAAATACTGAAAATTCTGAAATTTCAAAAATGTTGAAAATTTTGAGATTTCAAAAATGTTGAAAATTTCCGAATTTCAAAATTATTTAAAATAATTTTTAATTTTTTTCCTAGAAATTTTCTTAAATCAATTTTTTTTGCTGATAATTTTTTGGAAATGTCTCGGAAACTCAGCGAGATAGAGCAATCTTGCCCAAGTTCTTTTTTATAGATAATTTGAAAAGCTACACAACAAAATTCGGGGAAAATCACTACATCTCGCTTAGTTTCCAAGATATATTTTTTTTTTTTAAGTTTGAAAAAAAATTTCCTGTTTTACATTTTCTTACTGAATTATCAAATATCTCGGAAATGAAATTTGAAAAAATTCATAAAAATACCTTCTCTGAAAAAATTGAATTATCTATTTTAAAAAAAGGCATCTTCACAAATGCTCATGAACCCAATGATTTAAAAAAAACCACCAGATGACTCCAGAAAAGATTTTTCTGATTACTTCACAAATAATCACAAATAACTTAGTAAAAATCATATTCGGAAGGATTCGTCATGAGACACTGATCTTCTAGATAATTAAATTATCTACAAAAAAGGTCTCATCTTGAATGTTTCTAAAGTCAATGAGTTCCCAAGTTATCGAATAACCCAGGAAATTGCATTATTACTGCATCATTATTATCCCCCCATGATCTCAGAAACTCTTAAGCCTCCAAAAAATCACGAAAAACGCTTTTTTGTTAACAAATTAAATCCCCCTCCCCCCCCCCCCCCAAAAAAAGATCTTTTTCTAAATTTCCCAAAGTCCAAAAGTTTCCAAGAAATCGTTGCCTTAGAAACAAAGGGGCGTAAGTCCTATGCTCATCCACAGCACTTACGCCTCTTTGTTTCCAAGGTGACGATATCATTCGCTAAAAATTCCCGAAAAATCTTTGAAAAAATCAGTAGAAATCCTTTTTTTGTAGAGAATTGAATCCCCCATGAAAAGAGTTTTTGCTGATTTTCTTTAACCACTCCCACCACTCCACACCCCCCTGCCCCCTTAAAAAAAACATTCTGGCTACCCTCGAGATCAGCTGATCCACCTGATCTTTCACCCCCCCTTCAACCAGAATCCCCTGAACTAATAATAACCCCATTGAAAATGGCTTCGAGGAAGGACTCTGATTTCTCTCTCTCTCTCAAAAAAAAAAAAAAAAAAGAATAAGTTTTGAAAAAAAACCCTCAAAAACCCTCAAAAACCCACATTTCTCAGAGATCCACAACAGACACGCAGTCCTTTTCCCTTCTTCTTCTTCTAACAAGATAATTCCAAAATTCTCTAATAACTTTGAAACATTGAAAAATGAATAATCTACAACCACGTGTCCCATTATCCTCGAAGTCCTCTTTTTATTACATAGATCTATAGGGTCCTTGCATTTTCAAAAATTGAATAACAAAGGACGGACCACCAGCAACAATTTCAGCTGGTATCTTTGATAATGGACAATTTTCAATGCTCATAATACTTAAATTACTGCACAATGCCAATTCAAATGGTAAATTATGTAAATTAGCATTGTCATTAACATACAATGAATCAAGATTATCAAGTGTACCAATTTCTTCGGGTAAATAATTGAGATTATTTTCACCTACACTTAGATGTGTTAAATTTAATAGATGTCCAATAGCACGTGGCAATGATGTTACTTGATTTGACTGTAGTATAAGTTTTTGTAGATCCCTTAAAAATCCAATTTCATTTGGTAATGACTCAATTTTATTCTCCTCTAGATCTAAAATTCTCAATTTTCTCAGACTTCCTATGCTTGCAGGAATTCTTTTAAGCAAATTATTCGAAAGTATGAGAATTTCCAAATTCTGAAGACACTGTATGTCATCAGGGATTTTTGTCAGCTGATTAGTTCCAAGATTTAGCTCAACCATATTGACCCAAGTACCAATATCCAAAGGAAGTGCAGTAAGTTGATTTTCCTTCATGTTTAATTTCGTTAAATTCTTGGCACGTGAAAAAATACCATATGGTATTTTGTCAATCTGATTGTGCTCCATGTTCAGTGAATGAACATTAGTAAACTGCGATGGACCACCTGATGGATATGAAGGAAAGCTGTTTCTTGACAGAGTAATTGTCTTGAGATCAGACAATGAAGAGAGCAAGCCATCAGGCAGCTGAGCAACCTGATTTCCCTCGACACTAAATTCATCCATGAGCTTGCAATTAGCCAAAGACTTAGGTATACTCGAGAGCCTGTTGTACCTAAGTCCAATTCTCGTAACAGCAACTAGATTTCCAATGGTCTCAGGTATATCAAGCAGCTCATTGTGCTGAAGATCAAGATTCAATAAATGCACGCAATTGCCAATTTCCTCTGGCAAATGCTCCAAATGATTGTGTGAAACATCAAAAGTCGTTAAATTAACGAGTTTTCCAATTCCACCTGGCAATGACTTTATCTTATTTTCACGTAAACTTAGCATCGTTAGATTCGTCAGATTTCTGATACCCTCGCTGACGTACCTGATGCGATTAAACCTCAGATACAGCGTTGTTAAAGCTGTTAACTTATAAACAACATCGGGAATTTCATTGAGCTTGTTGTGCCTCAGGTCTAGAACACTAAGTAGTCTCAGATTTTCCAAAGTATCAGGCAGGCTTGTCAATGAATTCTCATTGAGTGCAAGCTTTTTCAGGTTCGTCAAGTACCCGATTTCCGGTGGCAATGTGCACAATTTATTGCCATAAAGATAAATTTCTTGTAAATTAGTTGCTTCACGTACGGAACTTGGCAAATTTGTTATACTTGATTTACTGAGATCCAGTCGTGTCAGGCACTCGTCCCTGCATCTTAAGAATTCTTTTGTCACATCAAGATCTGCCTGAATTGGCTTGGACTTTTTAGCCGTTGGTTTTGGCTTATTTGACTCTGGATGCTTAACTGTAACTGTCTTTTTTGTGTCTGAACTGCCAATTGATGCAGACGACAATTTTTTCTCCTTGTGTGCGTCTTTTGCTAGTACTTCCATAACAGATTCAGGCATATCTGAATTTGAAGAACACGTGGTCAGTCCACAGCCTTCCAAATACTCTGGTATATCCTGCTCTTTCATGTAATAGGGAGACAAATTTTCCTGGGGTAAGGCTCTGTCCGATTTACCCTCGGACAGGCACACTGATGATATCGTACCCACACCCGAACGGTGTTTACCCGATTTTTTCATAATACGAAGACAATTTTATTGAAATTCTTCGTCAACATTCAAAAATTTTTTTGAATTTTCAACGTTTTTTTTTTAAATCAAAATTTACGGCATTTTATGATAAACTGAAAATTTTTTAATTGCACTTATTTATAATTAACATTTACTAATTATTATTATTATTTTTTTTTTCAATTGAAATCTATTTATGTCACTTTTCAATTGCTAAGGGCATCAGCTACATGTAAAGTACTAATTATTCATTAATTTTCAAATTAAATTTTTGCAATTGCACTTGAAAAAAAAATTACAAAAACACTTGACCTTGGAACGTTCTATTGCACTCAAATCACTCGACAATTCCCTGAATTTATTCAAAATATTTATGCATTTTTTTTTCACCTTTTAGTGTTTTTTTTTTTTTTTTTAATGAATTGCACTTTGTTTCTGCGTCTTTTTATTAATGCTGTTGCATCGATGATATCAAACTGAAATCATTAAATTTTATTTATTATCAAAAATGATAAGACAAGTTTTCTTTTTTTTTTTTGCAAGTTTAATTTGTTGCTTATCTCAACTTTTTTTTCGCACGTATCGGCGATTATGATTATTTTTCCGTGTTAATTATTAATCATTCTTGGGGAAGGGGTGGGGTGGGAGGAGGGGTGGGGGGAATCTTTTTTTTTCTCCTTTTTTTTTAAATTGTTGAGACTCGAAGTATTGACATTATCGGTGATTTAACACTTGAGGCGCAAACGCGGCTCGCAACACTGTACTTCACAGAATTTTTTTTTTTTTTTTATCTCACACACATACGCAAAAAATTCCGAGGAATTCACAGGAAAATTTATCGATTCTTTTAAAAATGTTATTTTTGGGAAAATTTTGGAATTCACTTTTGTCTCGTGGATTTTCGTGATTTTTCCACTATTTTTGAAAGAAAAAAATTTCTTTTATTTCTGGAGAAGAAAGGAGAGGAATTTTTTTTAAGAGTCCTCTAACTGTGTGTGAAGTTTTGTCTGGTTTTGTCAGCCGATCGACTATGTTTGGGTTTCTACGAGGACACTGGCTAGTGTGAAGTGATGGGGGAGATTAATTAGAAGGTTCGAGAGTTACCTGTAGAGGGCAGGGCTTACTGATGTGTTTTTTTTTTTGCTGGATGAGAACCACTGGGGAGGGGGAAACTGCAGTATCGACGGAGGTACACACGTGTGTTTGACAGCTGTCTTAATTTTTAGGCTAAGTTCCGAAATTCACTGCCAGTACTGAGAGTGTACAGTTTCAGTGACAGAAACTATACATTTTCAGTACTGGCAGTGAAAAGTGACGTTTTCCCATTTGATGGATACCGCCAAATTTGAATTTTTATTTGAATTAAATTAATTAGTAAAAAAATCAGTGGATAATTGTATTGTTTTCTAACTGATATAGCTTCTTCTGCTAATACTTTAGCAATATGCTTCTGAATGGAAGTGATACAACTTTTTTCAAACCATCATCGAAATATCAAATTTTGAAGAAATTCATTAAAACGCCAGTAACTCGAGAACTAATCATACAAATAAGCTCGAAATTCACAGGCATCTAACTGATACTCTCGAGATGATATATGAGTGTAAATAACATCAGTTCAATAGTTTCTAGAAATTCCATTGAAAACTGATTTTTGAAAAATGGACATATCTCGAATAGTACCGATCGGCTTCTCTTCAAATAGACCTTAAAAAATAGCGTTCGTCGAGAGGAAGTTTTCCACAAAATATTAAATTGTTCTATAAAACTGTTTTGCTGTAATTGAGACTTTTATGCACACACAGACACACACACAAGCATGCGCTCAAAAATATCATTATCTCTTCTTTTAGAGCATTTGAAGTATCTTCTATTGAAAAAATTACATTTGAAAATTCTGATAATCATATAGCTCCCATTCGGAAGCAAAAAAGAGTAAGAAAGTTTTCAAATAAAAAAAAAGCGGGGAGTTATTCCCTTTTTTGGGGGGGGGGGGGGGGAGGGGGGGGAGGGGTGATGACCTTAAAATTTGAAAAAATAGACTCTTTCCGAGTAATTTAGAAACAAAAGAGGGGAACAAAGGGGAACAGGATTGATCGATTTTTCATATCGATCTTTTATTTAGAATATATATATATATCTTGGAAAGTAAAGGAGGTAGGCCGATTTTACACTAATTATTTTTCGTAGGTAATTTCAAGGACCACGAAAAGGGATTAAAGCAAAATTACTCTATCTCACTTTATTTTCAAAATTTCTGAAAAAAAAATTGTCGGGAAGATTTTTTCCAGTTTTACTGCTTCACTGCTGAGTTCTGTAGTTCGTTTTTGGGGAATATCTGGGAAACTAAGCGAGATAACCATTTTGCTTTAATTTTTTTTTTGTGACTCTTGAAATTTGCTACCAAAGAAAGGATCAGAGTGGAATCGCGCTATCTCGCTCAGTTTCCGAGATATTTTTCCCCAAAAAGTCGGTTTATCTCGTTTTGCTACAGAATTTTCACCATTCCCCACCAGAAACTGCGGAAAATCCAGAGGAATGATAGAGAAAAACAAAAAAAAACAATAAAATCGAATTAATAATGAAAATCACAAAAATATGTCCAAACACTTTAATCATCAAGAACCAAGTGACATGGCAAAAAAAAAATCACAATAAATTCTGAAATTCCATGAATTAACCCCCCTCCCTTCTCCAATAAATTATTAAATAATTACCGAAAACAAAAATTGATTTAAAAAATTGAATTTGTCATAAATCCGCAAAAAGTTATCAAAATCCTTCAAATCTCCCGCCAATTTTCGAATTTTCCCCAACAAAATGGCAGCTGGCGGCCCACACTCTCCTTTACCAACCGAGGGTTCTCCCCTCCCCTGCCCTTCCCGATCCCTTCTTTTTCCCCCCCATTCTCACAATTCAAAAACACAACAAACCGTCAAAATCGAGCACATGCAAAACTCCAAAACAAATCGCAATGGACGTGAAGATTTGTCAGGAAAAATTGATGAAATCGTTGAATTTAACGATTGAAAAAGTGCGTGTATCATTTATCGAGCGTTTATTTCCACAAATATGTGATAATAAAAAGGTACTATTGATTTCGCACGTTGATCCACAAATCGAGAAGAGAATAAGTCCAAAGAGAGAGAGTGAGGATGCTTCATCGCTTCTTGAAGTTACGGGTTCGCCATTGGAGCATTCGTTTGGTGATGACAATTTCAATCTTTCGGTGACTACGACAAAGAGAAATTGGTGGAAATCGGAGGAAAAATATACGCCGATTTTCCTGAAAATGGCAACGGAATTGGTGAAGGAAGCTGCAGCAGAGTTGGAGGCAGTGAACTTGTTGGAGAGTCCGATTTTTTGTCTCGTTGATCCATCAGAAAATGACGAAGCCAATGATCAATGCGTTCTCGTTGGTGAAAATCCAATTCCCAATGGTTTTATGACGATCAGAGCTTCTAGCAGAGGCTTGAGGGTACTATTCTTGATGAATCTGATGAAATATAGGGAAGATGAGGGCTTTCTAGCATTTCTTGCTCTTTTAATAATTAATTTTAACATAATAAAATAGATAATCATTAATATTTCTTATCTCGAATCAATACTTTGGATATTTAACGTTCGTGATACACTTTTGTTAATGGAAAAAAAGTTATAAATCACAATTATGTTATCAATTACAAGAAAATTATTTTGTTCGAAGGTGCCCCACTCTCCCCTACATAAAGGAGAGACTGGAGTAAAATGATAATGCTGAGAATAACAGACATCTGACAATTTTTTTGGATTTTTTTAAGGATTATTGGAAGGTACAATCGGAAAAAAAACGTTAAATTTTTGTGTAAAATCGTTAAAAACAATTTGTACGAGATGAAATTTTCAAATCTGATTTAGTGAATCTGTGAAGAATGTAATGAGGTATAGAATAAGCCCTAGAAACAAAAAATTAATTGAGAATTGTGGAATTTTCATTATTTTTTACATTCCTGTGAACCTTAAAAAATTTAGAAATTGTAAAAATAATGAAAATTTCTCAATTTTCAATTAATGTTTCATTTCTAGGGCTCATTTCATATCTCATTACATTCGTTACAGATTCACTGAACCAGATTTGCAAATTTCATTTTATATAAATTGTTATTAACGATTTTATACTAAAATTTAACTTTTTTCAATTGTACCTCTCAATCATTGTTAAACAAGTAATTCATTGCAAAAAAAAATATTTAAAAAATTTGCATTTATAGTTTTTTCAATTTTTTACATATACATATTTTTCTATTTTTTAAAATAATTTATTCGTTGAGGAAGAGAAGACTAAAAATTGTCAGATGTCTGTTATTTTTAGTATCATGGTAGAATGGACCAGCTGTCTCAGATGATTCGGAATTTTTTTGAGTGAAGGCCTCTACGAAAAAAATTGGAAAAATTCACCAACAATTTCCACATATTCGAGCATCTTCTCAAATTTTTTCAGATTTTTCAATTGTGTCCTTCACGCTAAAAAATATTCCTGGGTCATCTTGCTCAATGGTTCATTTTGCGTCCAAATTGAGATTAAATTGTCTTTTTTTTTTACTTTTTTTTTACAGCTACTAGGCCAGGTAGCTGATCTGCCTGGACTCATTGTGGAGCACAGACTCGACCAGTTCAATCCAAAACCCACGAAAAAGGAAAATGTTGAGATTCGCAGTGTCTATGAACTCTGTGGAACTAATCCGGAGATGATCGATTGGGGCGAAGGAGGGAAAAGAGATTATGGGGGGCACTTGAGGATCGAGTCACGCTGGGAGGAACTCTGCTTTCTTCCAGCTTCCAGAAAGTCCAATAGTACACTTGTAAGTGATTCATCACGACTACGAAGTTTTCCTAGAAATGAAATTAGACATCTGATGATTTTTTTTCCTTCTTTAAGACATAAATTACTGTAAAAAAAAATACGGAAAAAATTCACCCATAAATTTTCCAATTTTCTACATTTCCATATATTTTTTTAATTTTTCTGTTAGATGAAACGAAAAGAAAATTGTCAGATGTCTTTTCCACACTTTTTTCTCGTTTACAAAGAAAAATTCCCAAGAAAACAACGCTATCTCGCTTAGTTTCCGAAATATTCCCAAAAAATAATTTTAAAAAAATTGATTTCTCTATCAATACCTCTTTTAATTCAATCAATTCTTTCAATTTCACCAATTTTATCAAAATTAATTCTCTATAGTGATTCATCACGATTACAAAATTTTCTTGATAATAAAATCACACATCTGATGATTTTCTGGTTTTCTTTCAAGAAATGAATTACTGTAGAAAAAATTTATAAAAAAAAATTCACTCATAAATCTTTTACTTTCCTAATTTCAAATTTTATTTTTTTCCAAATTTTTCTGCTTAAAAACAAAGAATAAGAATTGTAAGATGTCTTTTTTGTGTCTCTTTCCCTTTTACAAAAAAAGGTTTCCAGGAAAATGACGCTATCTCGCTTAATTTCCGGAATATTCTTAATTTCCCCAGAAAAACATGAGAAAAAAATTCATTTCTCTATCAATTCCTCTTAAATTCCTTCAATTAATTGGATCGATTCCTTTAATTAATTAATCGAATTAATTCTTTTAATTAATTAAATCAATTTCTTTATTTACTTGAATCAATTCCTTTAATTAATTAAATTATTTCCTTTAATTAATTGAATTAATTCCTCTTTTAATTCAATCAATTCTTGCAATTTCCCCAAATTTTACCAAAATGAATTTCTCTATAATCATCTAGATAGCATCAATAGCAAGTGGATCGAAGGACAGTCCTCTTTCCTCCCTCTGGGAGGAGCTCCTCCTCCTGGACAAGTACCTGATGATGCTGGAGCAGTACAGAACGCGGTACTCGACATCTCGTTACAGCGTAGCACCTCTTGACTTTCCAAAGGACTTCATAAACCCCTTCGTCCAGTCCACCAGCATCATCACCACGAAAATCCGTCGATTATTGTCCGGTGACGAGAACCTTGACGAGTCCCAGCAAATGGAGGAGGATCCGGCTGTTGAGTCCTCCAGTGACGCTGATTACGTAATAAAACTCGTTGATCTCTTGAAAATCCTTGATTCCAGACAGAATCAAGATTTCACTGATGTCCTTTGGAGAATCATGAAAACTGCAGACAGTTACACGACAGTGACTGATTGTATTCACTCGGTTTTCGAGGAAATCGCACATCATGACTACAAACCGCAGCTAAACATCGGCGATGAAACGAGATTTGCGAAATTCGTTGCAGATCTTGAGGCTTCAAAGCAACTTCCACAATTGGCTGGAAGTGTTGCTATGGAGTTAGCTATTGATGCTGGACTTGAAAAACTCAACAGAGATTACACTTATTTGCTTTCGAGTGGCAATTTTATGGAGGTTTATGATGTCAGGAAGATGCTGGGGAGCGTTGCGGAGGGAGAATTTGTCGTTGATAAGTATAGGTAATTTTTATGGCACTGGAATTAAAGGGGCGCAAGTGCTACGATTATGCACAGGACTTACGCCCCTTTGACTCTAAGACGACGTTATTATTGTGATACTGGAAATAGAAAAGATGGGGAGAGTGGGGCAGGATGGACCTCTAAAGTGACATGATTCAGGGATTTTTTTTGGGGTGAAGGACTTCATGAAAAAATGGGGAAAAAAATTAAGATGATGCTACAATGTTTAGAGATTATTGGTGAATTTTTTGAAATTTTTTTGGTGACTCCTTCACGATTAAAAAAAATTACTCATAATTTTGAGACACATTGGTCTATTTTGCTCCGATCTCCCCTGTCTGACTAGTGTTTTTTTTTCCTTAATATTGTGGCCTTAGGAACAAAGTGGCGTAAGTGCTGTACTTGTGGATAGCACTTACATCACTTTGTTTTCAAAGCAAAGATGTAAACAGGTTGTAAGAAAATGGAAAATATAGGAAAAACCGGAGCAAAACGGTTCTGTATGGTAAAATGATTCAAGATTTTTTTTTAAAGCGGTGACAGTTATGAAAAATCTGAAAAAATTCAACAACAATGAGACACTTTGGAGCATCTTCTGAAATTTTGTCAGAATTTTTTGCGGAGTTTTTCACACTCCAAAAAAATATTAACTCAGTTTATCACAAAGGTCCATTTTGCCCCAGTCTCGCCTGAACATGTAAAAAATTCACGAAAAACTGTAAGCGAAATTTTTTTTAATACTATTTTTTAAATAATCTATTTGTTTAGAATATCTGGAAAATTGTCAGATGTATGCTAATTTGATTATTATTAATTTTTTCAGTAGTTCGAGAAATAGAACAGGAAAAGTTAGATTTTTTTCATCTACTGTTTTTTGGAAATATCTCGGTGACTAATGGAGATACGCCTTTTTTTGCTCCAATTCTTTTGAAATTCTCAAAAAAAAAAACAAATTAAGAGAGCATCACCCTATCTCCCTTAACTTCCGAGATATTCGTTAAAAAGGATAGTGATAGGATTTTTGTTGGAAATCTTCAAACTTCATTAATAATTGAAAAACGTAAATATCTCGGAAACTAAGCGAGATAAGACGATTTTGCCTCTTTTTCATGCTTTTTTAGTTCTGCAAATTGTCTACGAAAAATGTTTTGGCTTATAGCGTCCTATCTCGCTTAGTTTCCGAGGAAGATTTTGGACGAAAAATCACTGAATTTTTCTTTTTCAGGGAAAAATTGATGACCTTGGCACAAATTCATATTTCATTAGAATTTTTGCTATTAATCCAGAATCAATTGCACTGTCGAATCGATATTTCTCACTCGATATTTGAGGCTGCACTGAAGATTTACAGGAGTAATGATTCACCTTTGAAGCCTGAGGATCTTAAAAACCATGAAATTTATTCGCTGAGTGTACCAGCACCGAGAGAATTTGTTAATGAAGTCATGAAAGGGTAGAGAAATTTATTTTGACGTAATTTTTTTTCATTTCGTAGTTTTTATTGAATTTTTCGGAATCTGAAGGAGGAAGAGAAATTTCTGTTAAAAACCTTCTTTCAGACTAATTTTACGAGCTACAAAAAAGGTTTTTTATAAGAATTTTCTCGTTTCTTGTAGTTTCCGAGATATTCTAAAAGAACTGGATTTCGAATTTAATTTTTATAAAAATTAATTGCGAATTTTCTTCTAAGATATTTTTTCTTATCTTGGAATATAAAGGAGATAAAGAAATTTTTGTGAAGACTTGAAAAAGAAAAAAAAAAGAAAAGAGGTACAAAAAATTTTCCTTCTCCAATAGATGTTGAGATATTTTATAAAAATAGATTAAATCCTGAACTTGTCGAATTTTAATTTTAATTAAAATTTAAAATTAAATTAAAATTCAAAATTAAATTAAAATTCAAAATTAAATTGAAATTCGAAATTAAATTAGAATTCAAAATTAAATTAAAATTGAAAATTAAATTAAAATTCAAAATTAAATTGAAATCTAAAATTAAATTAAAATTCAAAATTATATTGAAATTTAAAATTGGATTAAATTTTAGAATTAAATGAAAATTTCAAATTAAATTGTAATTTTAAATTAAATTAAAATTGAAGATTAAATTAAAATCAAAATTAAATTGTAATTTTTTTAATTTGCTTTAATTTTCGCTAAATTTTTAATGAGTTTTCGTTTTTAGGACTCCTTCCTCGTGGATGTGCACATTGACAACGACATCAGAAGACCAGGACTTCAGTACTATCACACATAACAGTCGTACCCCAATATTCCCTCCAAATATTCTAACAACAGGTAAATATCCACTGTCTCATGAACTCATACAAGTTGAATTTGAAAATTAAATGATTATTTTAGGAAAACCCTAAAAAAATTGAATTTACGGAAATTCATAGAGAGATCTTCCGTAAACATTACGAAATTTTTGCACTGACTTTCTTATGACCTGATAGAATTTCCAAAATAATTCACAAGAATTTCTTCGTTTCATCTCTTTTATGATCTCGACTTTTTTTTTTTTACAATTATTCCCTTTTATTACCATATCACGAAAAATTTCAAAAAATATTGGGTTCACAAAAAAAGGTCACCACCTTTTTCGCTGGACCCCTTCGTTTCTAGAAATATTCTGCAAAATCATCCACATATTACAGGATTGGTCAATTTCTTTCTGATATTTATCGGAGAATCTCTGGGAAACTGAGCGAGATAGTGTAATTCCACATGAATCCTTTTTTGTAACTTTGGGAAAATTTCGAGAGCTAACATAAAGGTCTTCACATAAATGTTACCATCTCACTTAGTTTCCAAGATATTCTTGAAAAAAAAATTACAAACAAGTGGATAATAGTATTGCTTTCCAACTGATATAGCTTTTTCTGCTAATACTTTAGAAATATGCTTCCGAATGGAAGTGATACATTTTTTTTTGAAACCATCATCAAAATATCAAATTTTGAAAAAATTCATCAAAACGCCAATAACTCGAGAACTAATCATGCAAATGAGCTCAAAATTCACAGGCATCTAACTGCTACAACTCGGGAGATAATATATGAGTATAACATCAGTTCAATAGTTTCCAGAAATTCCATTAAAAACTGATTTTTGAAAAATGGACATATCTTAAAAAGTATCGATCGGATTCTCTTCAAATAAAGCTTAAAAAATAGAGTTCGTCGAGAGGAAGTTTTCAACGAAATATGAAATTTTTCTATAAAACGGTTTTGCTGTAATTGAGACTTTTATGCATACACAGACATATACACACACAGACATGCTCTAAAAATATCATTTTCTCTCTATCTAGATCTTTTTAAGTATCTTCTATTGAGAAAAATCAACTCATCCCATTTCGCCTTTTCACTAAAGAATTATGAATTTTGTATTATTCTAGAAGACAGTCATAAAGTCGATGATGAAGCTGGACAGGAAACGTACTACACAACAAAGGCCAGTATCATTCACTTCAAAGTCGGTTAACGAAAAAAAAAGATAAAACATTTTGTTTTTAAAAAAATAGGTATAATAAAGTTATTTTCATAATTATATGAATAATATATTTAATTAACATGAGGATTGTAAAAGCATACTTTTTTTTTTGAAATACATTTAATGTATAAATATAACTAGAATTTTTTTTTTTAATGAGTGCTTTGTACTTATCAGTCCATTGAGGCTAATTACACTCGAATAATTGGTAATTAATTTGTTTTACACTTTCCATTGTGATGTGTTTTGTTAATTCAGGAGATTTCATCAGTGTTTGGTATTTTTTTTCTTCTTTTTGTTTAAAAATCAATTTACAATTCCCATTGAATACAATTTAAAATATTTAAATATTTGTATTTATAAATATTGGTCAATTAAAAAGTGAAGATGAAAAACATTTATTACTGATTATATTTGAAAATTAATTTTAAATTGAGCAAAAAACCAAATCTGATGTATATCTATACTCCTCTACTTTCAAGAATTACAATTAAACTTTTGTTGATTGAATAAAATATATCGCATCAAATTTGATAGTTAATTATACATTTAAGGATAATTGGGAGATACAATCGAAAAAAAAGGTAATTTTTTGCATAAAATCTTTAATAACAATTTATACAAGATGAAATTCTCAAATCTGATTCAGTGAATCTGTGAAGAATGTAATGAGGAATAAAATTAGCCTTAGAAACAAAAACATGATTAAAAATTGAAAAATTGTCATTATTTTTTACATTTTTTCAAAATTTTCAAGATTTAAAAGAATGTAAAAAATGGTGAAAATTCATCAATTTTCAATTAATTTTTTGTTTCTAGGGCTTATTTCATTTCTCATTACATTCTTCACAGATTCACTGAATGAGATTTGACAATTTCATCTTGTATAAATTGTTATAAAGGATTCTGTACAAAAATTTACATTTTTTCCAATTGTACTTCCCAATCACCTTTAATTGAAATTTCTAATTTTTTTTTATTTATTTAATTTTTCTTTTTTAAATTATTCAATTTAAATATCATTGGGATAATTAATACGTTAAAATAATATAATCAGATCTGATGACAGCATCAGAGGTGAGTCAGAACAGCCAAGGACAGCATACATAAATAAAAAGTTAATTAATGAGATGATTAAACGAGATGAGTCAATCGAAAATTTTGTGTTCAACGAATTTTTTTTTACAATTTTTAATCAAGTTTTTGAAATTCAAGCGAGATAGAGAAAATTAATAGAAACGTTTTTTGTAGAAAATTTCGAGAGTTAAAAAAAAAATCTCTACGAAAATTTCCCTATCTTTTTTATTTACTGAGATATTCCATGAAAACTGATGATAAAATTGACTAATCTCATTTTACCAATTCACTGAGTTAATCTTTATCCTTTTTTTTCTTTCAAAAATAAAAATGAAAATTCTTTAAAAAATTCGGTGGAATTATTCTTTACGTAAGTACCAATCTTTCAACATTTCTTTTTTTTTCTATCCATTTTAATAATTAAAAGAAATTACTTAATTAATACTGTGTCGTTTCAGGATCATCCATACTGGATATACTTGCTTGTTCAAGTACTTCGAGAAGTTTTTGCATTTCTAATGAGTCTGTTGTGTTGTCCAGTGTACGTTCCAATGCTCGAACGTAAGACATGCAGGTACGACCTTCGTGATCAAGATTTTGAGGATTGGCTTTGTGCTAAAAAAAATCATGATAAAAAAAATAAGAAAATTAAATTTCAGAGTAATTTATTGTATTCCAATTTAATTTGGAAGAATTGATTGTATTGAAGATATTGCAGGGCAAAAATGGAAATGAAAATTATAATGAAATTAGCAGACATTTTAAATTTTCTGCAATTTTTTGAACAAATGAATTATTATAAAAAAGAATACTCAAAAAATTGGCACTTATAGTTTTCTGAATTTTCTAAATGTTCATATTTTTCATTTTTCTAAATAATTCATTTCTTACAAAAGAAAAACATCTTTAGATTATGAGATGCCTGCTATTTTCTGAGATATTAAAAAAAAATATTATTCATTAATATTTACCCAAATAAGCAGTTGAGCCATCGCCAAATTTCCAGTGGCACAAGCGAGATGCAGAGGTGTTCTTAGATCCTCAGCACTCACTGAAATATTGACATCCTCGTAGGTACATCTAGCTAGACACAGAGTGAATGCTCTCATGTCTCCCCTTGAAAAAGATAAAAAATAATTATTTTCCACTTTCTTCCAATTTTTCAGACAGAAATATGATATTTATCATAATAATTCAATAAATGCCAAAAAAATAGACAGAAAAAGTCAAATTTTTTCCTATAAATAGTTCAAAGGCTATAAAAAAATGTAAGAGCACAAACGCTCTATCTCCTTCTCTTTCCAAAACATTTTGAAAAATTAAAATTTTTCCCAATTTTTTTTTTAATTTAGGAAGTTAAAAATATTAAATTTAATTTGACCATTTTTTTTTACAAAAAAAGCCCCACTCACCCCCTCCCCCTCCTCGAAATCTCTAATACTGAAAATAGTAAACGAATCTTTAGTGAAATCATTTTTGAAACAAATTATAGGAATTACATTTAAAAAAACAAAAAATACGCACGCGTAGGAAATTCAAAAAAATGTAAAAGTCCAAATTGAAATTTTCTTTTATAATAATAATTTAAAAAAAAATTCAAGAAAATTTTTTAAAAATCCTCAAATCCTCACCTACAAACCGAGTCGATGAGTAGTTTCCCCAGCGAAATATTTGGATTCGCCGGTGGCAAGAACTTCTTCTCCTCATATTTCCACCTGATCCACTGTTCCTTCTCTTCCCTGCTGGACTCCGCTGTCGGTTTCACCTTTCCCCCAAGTGCATACTCCCAAACTCCATTAGCAATATCATTCCCGAGGGCCAACATAACACTAAGTTGTCCCGCTGACCAATCATCCAGATTGAGAGACCTGATCTTCGAAATGTGCGAGCCAAGATTCCTATGAACCCCCGAACACTCGATACAAACCAAAACCCCAAGATTGAGACTCGCCCAATCAGGTGCACTTGCACCGCAATCAGCACATGCATCATTCCCCGAAACTTTGTTCTTGATGCAGTGCATCTTGAAAGCATCCGTCTCATTCTTCTTATCCCCATCCGAATTCTGTGAAAAAAAACATTGAAATCGGGTTAATTTCGAATAATTTGAGAAGGTTATTAGAAATGTCGAAATGGGAAGATTTCGAGATTTTTTTTTTAATTTCATATTTTCCCCAATTTTTTACGAAATTTAACTCAAACCTACTCTCCGACAACTGTCCTTTTCCTACTTGGAACATTGAAATTAGTTTAATCTCGAATAATTTGAGACTTTACTAACAATTTCGAAATGGGGAGATTTCGAGATTTTTTCGAAATTTTTGGAAAATTTCTTTCTTTTGCAATTTTTTTTTCGAAATTCCTCTCAAATTCACCGCTGGCAACGTTCATCTGCCAATTTGAAACATTAAAATCAGTTTAATCTCAAATAATTTGAGACTCTACCAAAAATCTCGAACTGGGGAAATTTCGAAATTTTCAGAGATTTTTCGATTTTTTTTAAATTTCAGATTCTTCGAAATTTCTCAAGAAATTCCTCTCAAATCTACCTTTGGAAACCTTCCTCTGCCCACATGGACCATTGAAATCGATTTAGCCCCAAATGATTTGAGACTACCAAACATTTCGAAATAGGAAAATTTCTAAATTTTTTGAAATTTTTCGTGATTTTAAGGATACCCTAGTGGCAGGTTCAAATGATCGACTTTTTTTTTTTCCTCTTAGTTATTATAATTACTATAACTATTTCGATTTTTCAACATTTTATCGATACTAGAACGATATCCACGATGATAAATTGTTATTAAATAATATTATAAATATTCAATATTGTTCCGCATTTGACTCATGCTATCCTAGTATCTAGGACTGTGATTGGAGGATTCTCGGATTTTAAATACCAATATTCCCGCCATTGATTTTTTCATGTAATTAATTGCATTAATCATCGTTATATGTCCGGTAACATGCATTTTTTATGATTTCAAAAATTAATAGACATTCGGACGAACAAAAAACATACAAGGTCGCATAAGGAAAAAATAGGTCTGTGATCATGAATTTTCGCAGTGAAACTGAAACTGGACCTCGCTTATGGAGTTTCAATGTTAATTCAATTATTTTCAAACTTAATTTTGGCCTTATTTGTCCGGTAACATGGGGTAAACTGAATCTTTAAAAAATCTCCTCATGCTATTCTATCGAAAGTGACCAAAATTGAGAGGGGAAAATAGATTGCCCGAACCACTAGGATATCCTTAAGAATTTCTAATCTTTTTTTTTTTCAAATGTTCCTCAAAATTTCACTAAAATCTACCTGTAGACTCGACAGTATCTGCTGTTCAATAGCCGCAATCCAGGAATCCCTGTCCTCTGCATTGTTCGCCTCAAAATTCCAACTCTTATTCTCCAGCGAAATTATCGAGAATTCAAAGCTGTCATCAAACGTCGAAACGGTTTTCGACCCTTTCGGCGTTTTTCCGGGGACCTTAACCGTCACATACTGCAGTAGAATCTCCTTCCCATTAGTATCATTCATGTAATCATGCAGACTGCAGTGATAAGTAAGCCTTCCATCTTCCAGAAGTGTCACATACTTCTTTTTCCGTTCCTTAAGAGACTTGCTGCTGCGCTTAAAGAGATATCCCTGCTTAACTGGTATCTCTCGACCCACCCCCATTTCCCCCATATTATACTTCTCCTTCTTCGAAGGCGTAAAAATATTAGACTTCCGTCTGAATTTTCGAATCGTGGTCGGCGTTAGTATAGAACTCCTAAACTCGTGAAAACTGTCTGTATCGCAAGTTATTGCTTCGGGCCTCAAAAATTCATCAGATTTATCAGTTAATTTTGATGGACTACATCCATCCTCTTTGGCATGAGGCAATTGTTGTGTCTTAGTTATCACAGGTATCGAGTATTTAATTTCGCTATCAATCGAATTTTGTCCATTACAATGAGGTGATTTCAGAGACTTCAATTGTAGAATTTTTTGACAAACATCCTGAAAAACGCGTTCGACATTTAAACCATAAATGGCACAGGTTTCGTAGTACTGACAGTGTAATTCGGTTGATAATTTACGGGGTCTAATGTCTTTGATGACCCTGGGATTTGTCTCGTTTATGGAGTCTTGAACGCCTACGAGGATTTTTGGTACCTCGGACATATTACGGAATGAACACATTTTGTTGTAATAGTTGCAGAGAATGGAGAAGCTTTCTTCGCTTTCGAGGGAGAAAACAAGGAGGATGGCGTCGATCCAGGAGGTGAATTGGGCTTCTGGACTGCCGCCTTCATCGCGGATTAGGAGCAAGTGACTCTGATCGTTTATGAAGACTTCTTTTTTGAAACGACCACCTTCGGGTGATTCCTCGTGCATAAAAGAGCCGGTTAGGTATCTGTGGACTAGGGCCGATTTGCCGGAGTCACAGGAGCCAATTATACCGAGATGGAGCTCGGGAACGTTACGGGCAAGGGTCCACTCGTGACTGTTGACGAAAGAATCTGAAATTAAGAAATGATTTTAGAGATGTCTTATATTGGTTCTTAAGTCTTATTAGCTCACGAGATATATCAATATAGGGGAAGGTGGGGCAAAATGGACATCAGGGGTAAAATGGACACATCTAAATTTTTAGGTAAATATTATGGAAAACTCTTGAAATTAATGGAAATATTAGCGGCAGATTGTTTTTGATGATTTCATTCGAAAAATGAGGGAATTTTAGGCGGGAAACAAGTGCCGGAATTAATTTTTTTGAATTTTTGGCGATTTTGACTTTTTTGAGCATTTTAGAGGCGTTCGTTTTTTTGATAATTTTTAGTTTTTTGAGAATATCTCCGGTTCTATTTGTCGTAGCGTAAAAATTCCGATGGGAGGTGAAAGGTGAGATCATTTGCCATCGATTCATAGGGTTTTCAAATTAAAAATATTGATTTTTAAGATGGTTACGGACATTTTCGTGAAACAGTTTTATAAAACAGTTGTTGGCCTATAACTATTCGAAAAATTAATATTTTTGGATTAAAAATCCCATAAATCGATGGGAAATAAGCTCACCTTTCATTTGAGACCAACCACGAATTGCTACGACCAATAGAACCAGAGATATTCGCAAAAAACTGAAAATTTTCAGAAAAGGAAAGGCTTTTCCCCTTAAAAATGCCGAAAAATATCGAATTAAAAAAAAAATCGAAAAAAATACATCGGACACTCGTTTTCTGACTAAAATTTCCTCAGCTTTTCAATAGAATCATCAAAAAGAATCCATCTCTAGCCGTTCCATAAGAGTGTCCATTTTGCCCCACTCTCCCCTAACAATATATCAAGAGTCGTTTATTGTTTCAGCTACATAGTTTTGGAATCAGCTTCCTGCAGACATTACATGTGCCTCATCATTCGACATTTTTCAACGCCTTTGTTTTACACATCTAATGGCATAGAAAACGCGAGAAAATATTGAAACCTACATTGTAATTTTGTAATTTTGAATTTGTAGTAATGTATTAATGTGAAGAAGTGAATAATTTGTGATTTTGTCTTCCAGAGTCTGAGGAAGCTTAAACATTAGGCGAAATGTCGCAAATTGACAATCATTTAGTATTGTTATTTTGAATATATTTTAAATATATTGTTATTATAAATAACTTATTTATAACATGCCAATCACCCATGAAATTTCAAAACATATTACAACCGTTCGATTTTATTCTGACATGATTATCATTTTTTCACCCTTTCAGATGATCGCTATTTTTATTTTGATTCCTATTTTTATTTTCACTTATTGTTGATTATTATCATCCTTCCAATTTTATTGTCAACTCAATAATCGAATGTTTAATGGAATGTAAATAACACTTAATTTGAGTGGAATGAAGCTTAACTGTATCATCAATTGTGAAACTTTGAGGCTTCAATGGATTTTCAGAACCTAGAGGTTTTAATCTAATAAAGAAAAGAAGAACGAAAGAAAAAAGGAAAGATATCGACGATCAAAGGCGAAAGGGTGTTTTTTGATCCAATTGACGATATTTTAGCAACAAATGGACCTAGGAAAAAAACAAAAAAAAAACGAAATTGGGGATGAAAGACCAGGCTACACAATCCTTATAAGAACTGAGTCGAAAAAAAAATTTTGAAATCCGTGGATCAATTTTAAAAAATTACAAGAAAAGAAAAAAATTCTATCCCGCTTTCAACCCTTTTATCTCGTTATAACGGATGTTGAAAAAAAAATTTCATCTCAAGATTTCGAAAAAAGAAACTTCAAGCTTTCCAACCATTTTTTTTCGAATTCTAATCTGATGATTTTTAGCAAAGTTACATCCATTTGAAAATCACGAAAAAAATGACAAAATTTACTTTTCCTTAAATTTTTTTGTTGAGTGTTTTTCGGAGACAATATTCAAAGGACTAATGTAATTGAATAGGAAGAAAAAGAAATGTTACAAGGGCATAAACCCCAAACTCTATAATTCCGCAACTCTTCTTTAGCGGAACACGTCAAGCACCGACTTTTTTTGCGCAAAATACTAATCTCAAAGAATAATTATACAAATGTTCATTGCTGTGAGTTAGAGGATCTAATAGCTGCTCAGGAATTAGTAGCTGCTCACTCATGTAATTTGTATATCTATATTTATGTATAATTTATGAAGAAAAGTAGTATTTAAGGAGTATTTATCTAAGAAGAAAACTAATATTTAACAAGATATGAGCCTTCAAAATTCACTAAGAAGGAGCACATGCGCCACTCTCTCAAAAACAAAAATGAGCATAACTTTCTCAAAATAATTTTTTTTTGTATGAAATGGTTTTTGATAATCATTCAAAGAGTATATCCAAAAATGGAAAAAATCAAAAAATATGACCCAAAAAGTGAGTGAAATAACATGGAATGCCTCATATACTGAAACCTGGAGTGAATGGGTATCAGCTCCTGAGCAACTACTGGGTACTTTATCTTAGGGGAAGGTGGGGTAAAATGGACACGAGAGTTGGTTTGGGATTTTATACTATGAAATTTACTCGAAATGGATGGAAACATTGGAGATGGGTTTTTTCTGCTGATTCCCTTGAAAAGATGAAGAAATTTTTCATACAAATCATATGTCAAAATTTATTTTTTGGAATTTTCCAGAAATTTCATTTTTTGCGCATGATTTGAAGGTAAAACTCTTCTGTTATTGAAAAATTTCAGGTTTTCGAGAATATCTCTGACTCTATTGATTGTAGCGACCTGGGGTAGATCTCAAATGGAAGATGAGCTCATTTCCCATCGATTTATGGGCTAAAAAAATATCAATTTTTTCAAGTACTTATAGAGCAAAAGATGATTTTTAGAAAATGACGTATAAATATTTGAAAAATTGATTAAAAAAAAAATTGAACCACATGAATCAATGAGAAATGAGCTCATCTTCCATTTGAAATCAACTCCAGGTCGCAATGACCAACAGAACAGGAGATATCATCGAAAAAGTGAATTTTTTCAGTTTTCAAAAGGAAAATCCCTTCAAAACATGACATTGAAAATAGCAGACATTTGACAATTCTCAGTATTTTTATTTTCTAAAAAATAAATTATTAAAAAAAATATGCATCTACAGAAAACTCAAAAAACTTCAAATGCGAATTTTTCCAATTTTTTTTACAATAATTTAATTTTGAAAAAAATTTCCAAAAATCTGCCAAGTGTCTACTAATTTCATGGTCGTACTAATATGACAACGAAAATAGCAGACATCTGACAATTCTTATTATTTTTATTTTCTAGAAAAATAAATAATTAAAAAAAAAAAATATGCATATGCCATTCATTGACCATTTTCGTCGGGCTCGTCAAACCGAAAAAAGAAATTAGAGAATATCACTATTGTCTACCAAAATGTCAGAGGTCTGCGTACTAAGCTGAAAGATTTTTACACATCAACGGCATCCAGTGACATAGATATTATTTGTGTCACTGAGTCATGGCTCAACAGCAGCATAGCTGATGGTGAAGTGGTAGATAACACCTACAGAATATTTAGGAAGGACCGTGACAGTACCACAGACCTCAGACAGCGTGGTGGGGGAGTCTTCATAGCAATCAAAAAAAGATTCCAGGTAGACAATCTGAAGGTAACTGATCAGGAGTTAGAACATATTTTTATTAAGATAAAATTAGAAAATGAGGATTTAATTATAGGTAATTTATATATTCCACCAAACAAAAACGTCGATGTCTACGAAAGACATACCCAAGAGGCTATGGATATAAGTAACAGATACCCAGGGTGCAAGATCATCCTCATGGGGGACTACAACCTCCCGGACACAAGATGGAGGAACGACACAGGTGAAGAGGTATTTTTGGGTGACTCGGAGCAATCAGGTATTGTTTTGGAAGAATATGCACTACTTGGTTTATCTCAAGTAAATAATATTTACAACAGTGATGGAAGGCTGCTTGATCTCTGTTTCACCAATTGTGATTTAACATTCAGCAAAGCTAGTCAACTAGTTCCAGAGGATAGGTATCATCCAACAATAGGTACCGAGATAGTTGGCCATAAATTCATCAGGCCAAAATTAACCGAGTATCTTGATTTTAGAAGAGGAGATTACGGTGGTCTCAATAATTTCTTGCTGCGAGTCAATTGGGTACCAATGTACGAGCTAAGGGACATTGATCTCATCGTAACATATTTCTATGACATCATCAAAGAAGGCATCAACAATTATATACCTCGTGTATTAAAAAAGGACAGTGACTACCCCTGTTGGTTCAGTAGACCTCTAATCAGCAGAATAAAAGCTAAAAGGAAAGCACACAGTAGGTACAAGCGGACGGGATATCATTCTGATTATGAAACCTTCAGTAGCCTGAGGAAAGAATGTAGGCAGCTATGCTTAAAATGTTATAATGTTTTTATCAGCAGAGCAGAACAAAATATTGACAACAACCCCTCATTCTTCTGGAAGTTTATAAAAATGAAAAAAAAGTTAGATAATGGTATACCGGCGGAAATGGAGTGGATGGACAATAAGGCCTATGGGGCAGAGAACGTCTGCAATTTATTTGCTGAATTTTTCAACAGCGTATACGCTGCAGATGACTGTCTGTCTCAGGATGATATTGAAATTATTCAGGAGAACATAATCAGTGGAAACGCGAACCTAGCAGGACTTGAGATCGCATTTGATGATCTGCTGAAAGGTTTATTATCACTAGACTCTGCCAAAGGACCCGGGCCAGACGAGATCTCCAATTTCTTCCTGCGTGAATGTGCTGTTGGTTTGTGTGAACCACTTTCGTTCATCTTCAACAGTTCGTTGAGGTGGGGAGTTTTTCCTGACTGTTGGAAGGAGGCTCATGTGGTGCCAATCTTTAAATCGGGAGCGAAGAATGATGTAAGTAATTACAGACCAATCAGTATCCAATCAGCCTTGCCCAAGCTTTTTGAAAAAATGATATATAGAAACGTTGAATTTTGGTTTAAAAGCTCTCTGATAAATCAACAGCACGGATTTGTTAGTGGTAGATCAACGACAACGAATCTCATGGTCTACACAGAGTTCATCGTGCGCCAGCTGTCAGAAAAAATTGATGTTCACGTCTTATACACAGATTTTAGTAAGGCGTTCGATGTGGTGAACCATGAAGTGCTTTTGAGCAAGTTGAGCAGATATGGTGTATCAGGTAGCCTGCACAACTGGTTCGCCTCATATCTAGGAGGCAGGCGTCAACGGGTGAAAATAAATGATTCCTTTTCCAAGGAGTTCAAGGTCACTTCTGGTGTTCCGCAAGGATCACATCTTGGACCTCTACTTTTCTGCATATTTGTGAACGACATTGGCAACAACTTGACGTCAGAATTCTCACTATTTGCTGATGATTCAAAGGTATATAGGCGTATTAGAAATATTGGAGATGCCTACTCCCTTCAAGGGGATATCAATAATTTGCTCAGATGGTGCTTAGTTAACAGACTCAAACTAAACCATAAAAAATGTGCAATACTAAAATATGGGCGCAATAATGATACTCTTCATCATCAATACTACATTGGTAATGACATAGTACAGGAAGTTGATAGTATCAGAGATCTAGGCGTGTACGTGGATAATAAGTTGGCTTTTGATGGACATCTAAACCACATAGTGGCTCAAGCAAACAAAGCTCTTGGTGCTCTGATGAGGTCGAGCAAGGATTTCGACAACGATAGAACTCTCATCAAGCTCTTCACCGCTCTAGTGAGACCCATTTTGGAGTATGGACACATTGTATGGAATCCGATTTACAATTACCAGGTCGATAAAGTGGAATCGACTCAAAGAAAGTTCATAAGACACATCAGATACAGGAACAGCAAAAACAACATCTATATGAACCGAAACCAGGGATATAAATACACGAATCTCGTTCCACTAGAAACCAGAAGGGAATATTTAACACTCTGCTGCGGTGCGAACATTATCAATGGACATTTGGAGGTTCCGGAACTGATAGAATATTTGAACTTCGTCGTGCCTAGCACGAATCTGCGAAACTCAAGAATGATCGATACACCGGTGACAAGGTCACGATTTTCAACCCGGGCCCCGATCCATAGACTATCGAAAGTGATTAATAAATATGCAAATAAAATTGATCTCTTCGGACAGTCCGCAGGAAAAATTAAAAATGAAGCCAAAAAATTAATAATTAGTAGACAATGAAGGTGAATACCTTACAGTGATATTAGTGATATTAGTGATACTAGTGATACTAATGATACTCTGATTATAAGTTGTTATCAAAATACATGAATATTATTTTGACTCTCCTCTTTCTCTTTCTTTTTCTTTTTTTTTTTTATGTACATCTATACTTTTTTTGTACATTAAAACTTTCTACACAAATGTTTGAAATTATTAAAAATGTTTGAAATTATTAAACATGTAAAACTGCCGTGGGCGTTAAAATGATTAAATAAATAAATAAATGCATATATAGAAAATTCCAGAAACTTCAAATGCAAATTTTTGCCATATTTTTTTTTCAAAATAATTTAAATTATTTAGAAAAAATATCAGAAAATTGTGAGATTTCTGCTAATTACATGGTCATTCTAATTTAATAATAATACTATTTTTATTATGTTTTTATCGTAAAAAAAGTAAATTACCTTCAATGGCAACAACATGTTCTCTTATCTGTTTAGCAATATGGGTGTCACTAATGAGATCAATGAGATCATAAATAGCATATATTGATGGATGTACACTCTCAAATCTCTGTATTTCTTGTCTTATTGTGAAAGAATGATCATGTCCACTTTGGCCACTGGTCATTGTTTAATTATAAAACCTCACTAATCACAAATTAATTTTAGTATTAAAAACGAAAAAAAGAAACAATAGGTGAAGAAAAAAAAAAAATTCTATGTCAATCTTAAATACTACGAATAAATAAAATAAATTAAAATATGGTACAATTTTTCTTTTTTTTTTTTCAATATTTTTCACTCAAATAACCGTTCTACGCTGCATCACGAACTTTTAAGCTCACAATTATTTCTGCGCACATTACTTATTTGACATATGAATGAAAGGAAAAAAAAAAGAACAGGAAAATCCTATACACTACTAATAATTATTTTAATTTGATAATTAGAATGTCAAATTTGCGTATATTTATAAACATCGTAGTTGGGAGATTAAGTAGGCGAACAGGTTAGTTGACGCAACTTGCTTGCAGTAAAAAAAAATTCCAATGATTTTTTTCGTTCGATAATATGAAAATAAAAATAACAGAGAAAATGACGGGGATTAAGGCGAATTTTCATGGCATAATGTGGTTATGGGTTCTATGTTTGGTTGAGACACTACTGAGCGCGGGAAAAATGACAGTTACAACTTCTTTTTGAAATTTTTATTGAAGGATTACACCGGGATATTTGACCTTGACCAGGGAATAGTTGAGTCAACGAACTATTATGCGCATCCAGTTTGGCACAATCACTTTGTGCACACAGAAGAGGTTACAAGTATATTTTGTACATTTATGTGACTGAATCTGGCACATACAGATGTGCACGCGTTGGTATGACCTATCCAAAATATGCACACCTCCAGAGTGCTCACTAGAATCGTGAAAGTACTAAATGGACTCAACCGAGTGAAGCGCGGTTTCTTTCAAATATTCTACAGATAAAATTTTTTTGGCGTAGAAATTTCACATGATATTTTATTTATCATAGAATTCTTCATTATGGCCATTTAGTACTTTCACGGTTCTAGTGAGCACTCTGGAGGTGTGCATATTTCGGATAGGTCATACCAACGCGTGCACATCTGTATGTGCCAGATTCAATCACATAAATGTACAAAATATGCTTGTAACCTCTTCTGTGTGCACAAAGTGATTGTGCCAAACTGGATGCGCACAATAGTTCGTTGACTCAACTATTCCCTGGTCAAGGTCAAATATCCCGATTACACCACTGTAGAATTTTCAAAAAATCGATTATTTTTTTCTTGGCTGAAAAAATAGTTTGAACCCGTGAGAAAGTGTAGAGACAAAGTTCATCACTTGATACCCATTTTTTTTAATGAAATTTTCAAAATTCTCCTCAAGCATTTCTTCATATTTGAAGCACATGTCAAAATTTTGAACGCATTTATCTCGAAACACGATTTTTCAAAATTGCACGCAGCATAACTCGAACAATTTTCATTTTGTTGAGGTGAATTTCTGACAGTATCCTTGAAATGATATTTCGAAGCAAATTATGTGGGATTTTTTCAAAATAAAGAGTTGCCCCTTTTCTATTACGAAAAAAAGACGGTTTTTCTCGCCAAAAATTGAACGTTCTTATTCAAATGCCCGCCAATTACTGAAAAAGCAATATTTTCATAATCGGTCACGTACTTCGCTAGCTATAGGCATGTAAATTGAGCCAATTTTTTATTTTTTCAATCCAAATTTATACCAGCTACACTGCGTGCAGTGGAGCGCCGAAAATTTCACGAGCTTTCGGAGAAATGGCTGTTATGTCGCCATTTTTCCATATTTTGGCCTGAAATTTTATTCCATTATTCCATTTGAAATTTATGCCATGGACATACATCCTTTTGTTATTATGATTCCCACAAATGAATTCATAACTAAGAAAAATAAATAAAAACAAGAAGGTGTACGCCCAAAAGATACGCCCTTTTGCCATTAAGCATTTACTGTATAATGGTTCAAATAGAAGAAAAATTAAAATCATAAGGCTGTATTTATTGAAAATACACCCTTTTGTTATTATAAATTATATAGCGGAATGGCGCAATTAAGTAGAAAATTGATAACGAGAGGTCGTATGTGCGGAACATACGCCCTTTTATTATCACGATGTGCAAATCTTAAAAATCTTTGAAATCGAACAGGCGTATGAGAGGAAGATACGCTAAAGATAGATTCTTATGTTAATAATTGGACAAACGTCTGTCATTTCAGAAAGAAATGATCCAAATGATCGGAAAAGTCGAGCATAATGGATGGAACCAAAAAAAAATTACGCTCATTTGTTATAAAAAAAAAAAAAAAATGGCACTTACGCCCTTTTGTTTCTAGGCTGACGATATTCAGAAATCTTCATGAAAGTCATTAGTACTTCAATCCTCCTCTTTTTTTTAATTCATTTTTTTAATTTTTACTTTTCAAACAATACAGTTTATTTCTATTTCAGCTATTTGCATGTGATAATTTTATATAATTCTCACTGTGCGGATCATTTTGAAGAAAACATTGAGATTTATAATGAAAATGTTTTTATGATTAAAAAAAACAATTAATGTAACGACTATAACTTTAGTCGTTAGTACCCGGAAGTGCTAGAGGAAAAGGAATTCTCTGCCATCTTCCATAACGTTGATTTTGAAATCTGTGAGATATTCTTGATATTTGATTCCGAATACTCGGAGTGAAATGAAGCCAGAATAACCATCAGCGCCATTGTGAAAGATCCCAATTCCACCCAATGCAGATGGTGGGCTAGTTACTATCGGGACAGCGTGAAAGAATGGTAGAGTTGATTGTCCAAAATCAATTGATAATTCTGATTTTTCCAGGGTCACGTATTGGAAATGCGCCAGATTTGGTGTATAATGTGCCTCTGGATATGCGTTGTCCTCCCACTTATAAGTTGGAGGCACTCTCCTAAATGTAATACCAGACCTATGGATTGACAAAAAAAGAATATATTCCTGCTCAATGCATGGTAGGGATAAACTGTAATTACCCTGTAATATTATTTGAGCCTTTCATTGACATATCAAGCTTCTTTGCAGGAAGAACCATGCCAGTTTTATAAACAAATTGTGTTCCAAATATCTCAATGGCGAAACCTGTTATACTTCCTCTGGTATCTTCGATGAATCGGACTCCTAAAATGATGTTCCATGAGAAATAATAGATTTTCCATATCTATCTTCTAATATCGGATAAAAATATATCAAAAATACCTGTTAAAGCATGAAATTGTGGTAATCGTAAATCATCCAAGAAGAATACTTTGTTCATTCTGTGAATTGTATAAATCGGTGGATCATCTGGAATAGGTACCCATTTCTGGTTGTCTGGAGAGATGTAACCATTAGCTTCCAATTTTCCTTCTCTTGGTTGAATATGTAAAATTCCATTTTGCCGGACGAATCGTAAACCTGTAATCACCCTTCAACCCAAAAAAAATAAGTTAAATCTTAAAGTTATTGGTTTCTGTAATTTATGAACTCACCAGTTAGAGTTTAGTCTGCTCTTCAGAAGAGAAGAACTGATTTTCCCATGACCTTCAAAACAGTCACAGACACAAGCCGTATAAACATTTTTCCAATTGGCTCCAACTTGAAATGAATAACCATTATCTTTCGGGCAGTCGAAATTTGTTCCTAATCTGCCCCATATCGTTGAGTTGACATACTGAAATCTGTGGGGACCGCTTTTCTATTTCAATCAAGTTATTCATTATTGTATGTAAAATGGATTATCTGTTCAGGAAATCATTGAAATTTTCCTACCAATATACATGCTTCAAATTCACCCAAGTCAATACAATTCTGACCAACCTCTGAACAGCCAGTTCTTTGACTGTATTCAGATGGTATGGCTTGGATCCCTAGAGGCCTCCTTATTTTTCCGCAGCCGCCACTAGACTTTCGCCAATCATATTGAATAATTGTTGTTTGAAAAGTCTTCTCAAGTTCACAAAAATTTTCATCTAAAAATTTTAATTGAAATAAAAAGAAATACATGTGATTAATGAATCGTTATATACCTTAAATGATATTATGATTATGAAAATATAGATACCTCGAATCCATGTATTATTGGGAGGATCACAGGCTCGAAAATACAATTCATCTGTTGCTTTCATGTGTTCAGCAAATTCATTTACGTAACTTGGAAAATTCTCATTCAATTGGGTTCGAAAGGATGAGATCATTTTATTCCATCCTATTTCAACAGAAAAATACGCCAAATGATGATTGTTTACCTATAGACTGAAATTGAATGGAAAGAATAAATGGTGACTTACCCTCGTATTGTTTCTGATGGGTTATTAGTAATAAATCGTACGCAGAGTTTATTTTGGATAAAGTATTTATTAGTACTCGGTTTTAATAATATATATCAGCACGTGTGTATCAACAGTGAATCGCCATGGCGAAGTGAAGCCGTGGGCCTTGGCAACGGCAGCTCACTGGGTTCGCGAGCGCCCTCAGTATTACCGTCTGCGCATGCTCCTCAGTAGAGAGAGAGAGCATACGTGGATAGTAAGGGATAGAGCGTAAGAGCAGAGGCGCTCATTCCAACACTCCCTCCCGACTCTGCCGCTTACATCAATCACAGCTTCTTTTCACAGCTCCATTTTATAGGATTAGAACAATTTAAATAGAAAAGTAATAATGATAATTCATCATTTACACGTCGTTTTTCGTTCTTCGTTAATTCGCTCCTGAAACATAAATTGATTATTCAATGCACATCGTTAAATTCGTCTCATATCATTCATTGGGATTAATCGTTCGTTATTATGTCTGTTAATCGTTCATGACTTTCAATAGATAAGAATTCCGTTCGTTGATTCGCTATTGAATTACTATAACCTTCGTTTCACGTATTCGTTCATATCATGTCTCCTGACTTTGATCATATGTCTTAATTCGTTTTCACCGTTCGTTCTCATAAGATCTTTTGTAACTTTATTGTTTTATTATAGTTTCAATGATATAGATAATAGTAATTGAAGTTTCAATGATTGAATTGTGCGTCCTTAATGAAAATTTCCTTAAAGTGAAATTTGCATTTGAATCGGCTTGGAAATCGTTTCGTTTTTCTGTGTATTTGACTCTCAGACCTCTCGTTCGTTTGAGATATTGAAACGCTCGGATTTATTTGGCTTCTGTTCAGTATGGTGACTGCAAAGAATATGTCAGGACGAGTTGTACCAGTCAGACACAATGTGCCTCTTACAGCTTCCCTACATGGGTCATTCTCTGTGTTATTTGTACCCTCCGTCATTCCATCATCGCAAATCTTTCCCTCGTAATGCCTCCTCATAATTTGCCACTCGAGTCGTTATCACTTCTGTTCGTTAGGCATGGGATTTGTGAAAATTGAATCGTTCAGAATTTTATAGATGTATTTCGCTTCATCCCAATACTCGACTTGATCATTCTTGCTTCGCTCGTTAGATCTTTCTACAAATTCTTTCGGCTCGCCTAAATCTGACATTTCGACCTTTTCTGAAAGTTTATTCGTTTGTTCCATTTCGTTTTCTTCTTCGTCACATACTCTTCGTTTATCGTCAACGTTCAATATTAAAATGAGTTATTTTCCTCATTTCCTAGCAAACACACATGGTTATTCCTCGTCATTAGTTAGTCTGATCGTTATATCAACCTTCGTAAACCGTTCATTTCATCATTATGAATCTCGTCTGTAATTCATAGAGTGCTCGGTATAATTTACCCCTTTCGTTCATTCACTCGTTTGTGAATAGTTTATTCTTACGAGAATTTCCGTAGAATAATCTTTTCAACTTTTCATTCAGGAATGCAATGCTTGGATCCATTCCACAGACATTTTACCCAATTTATTAATATTTGTCATTACCAATCGTTTTAGCGACAAATTTGAGACAGGTGCATATGCCTCCGTTGTATCAATGATACTTTCGTATTTGACCTCTCGTATTACCAATCGTATTCTATGATTCCATTTCGTTATTTATTTCGATTTTTCGTTTGAACTCTGAACTGACTGATTTCGAATCGAATTTATTGATTTCTTTTCCATTTATCATTTCGTCGTATTGTCGATAATTTTTGCACATCGTTTATCCCATCGAGTTCTATTCATTATTGAGTCTTTTCTATTTACTTCGTTCATTCGTTTTCATTGTCTCCCTCGTTACTTTATCAATTCGTTGCTACTTGGGCCAAAGCGCGTAATGAATTCAACTTTGTTCATTAGTGTCTTGTTTTTTTGGAGTCTGTGATTAATAAGTCCACATCGTTAATCACTTCATTTCGATCATAGTAATGCTCTCGTTCTTTACGGTTCGTTACAGGTCGTTTTATTACGTGCTCCGCTCGTTTCATATCTGTCGTTTAATTTTATTTTCAATATTTTGAATTTTCCCGATCGTCTTCGTTTTCATTTCGTTTCTCCCTCCAGTTTTAAAAGATTTCTCCCTCCGGTTTTATAAATCTCATTGGTTATTTCATTGTAAATTTAGTGGTGGGCTCATGGAGATTCATATTACCGAGTATATTGTATTTGATCGTCAGTAATTTTTCCTATTACTTATTATTTTGGTGAGCTGTCTACCCTCATCGTTTGATAACCCCTCGTTCACATAGTTCCTATTTCTCTATCGTTTGCGTTCATCACATCGTTATCACATGTCATCTTCTTGTCGTTTTCCAGATCGTTATCATTTTTTCGCAATTCATACTTTGATTTTGTCTCCACCAAGGAAATCCCTATGTACGAGATTTCCGTTACAGCACACATCTCTGTATTCGTAGTATTTCCCTTCGTCAGGCTTAAGAAATTGGTATCCAATTTAGGAGTAACCAGTATCAACTGTTCTTCGTCTTTCTCATCGTAACTCTTTATTGTGCCTTTCGCTAAACTTCAATATGAAGTGTATCGTTTTGCAATTGATTCGTATCGTAGCGATACTTGGGATTAAATCATTGCAGAGGCATTTTCATTTCGTTCAATTCGTAGGGAGTCCTGGTCCATGTATCAACGGTTGCATCTAGAGCTAAATCCCGTATATTCCCAACGATCCTAAATTGTACAGGTATATTTTACATTTTCTTCTAAATCGTTTAGTTATGTTGTTCAGCCACATCGTTATGTTCTGAATCATTTGGACTAGTAAATTGCTGTTTAGCTCCAATTTTTCATAGAACATCACTCGTCTTGCTACCAATATTCTTTAAGTAGCGATCTACTCGTAAGTCGCATACGTTCGCATCGTATCCTAGAGCATTCTTTCCACTTCGTATGAAAGACTCTATACTCTTCTTTGTATTACTCTTGAGTTTCTTTACAGATCGTTGCAAGTCTCGTCTAATTGTCATCAAGTATACATGCTCATCGATATACTCTGTAATTGGGAGATTGAGAAATTAAATTCCATATTATCTAAGTGAATAATATGTAGTATTCGTGATACTCGTGTTCGTAATTTTAGATGGAAGTTCATTTTAATTTCGCTAATTGACAAGTGTATCGTAATCAAGAATCGATCCACTGATGATAATTGATTGTATTTATTTATTTTCTCAATATTATTCCTCAATGACTTTAAAGAGTTGAGTGATACATATCCTAATCTGATTCGCCATTATATTTGTTATTACTTCGTTATTTTTGATAAATTTTCTCATCGTCATTAAATGATGACATTTCGTTTAGTTCTGAATTTCCCAGATTCATGAATTTTCAGTTATTTATCGTTTTACCAAAATTTTGACTCAGATTAGTTTCTATTTTATTCGTTTACTTCGATATTTCGTTATTTATATGCAATTCGTTAATGCACTCTGACACTCGTCTTTGAATTTCTCATGATCATTCCCATCTAATATTTCTGACTGCCTGTTGGTTTCAGTTGCAGTGCATCAGTTCGTTTTCGGCTTCATTTTCAGTCGAAGACATTTGAGTATCCCATTCGTTCGTTCCTCTCTGTTTTTATTATTCCCGTCATTCAGTCGTTCGATTTATTTTAATAGTATACTATTGATAAATCACTCGTCAATTCTCGTGGTTTTAATTTTATTTGTTATGATCAATTGATCTCTTCGTTCGTTGGATTTATCCCTAATTCAGTTCTCCAATATATTTTAATATGAATGAGGTAAATGAATATTCCGTTCAGTTCGTGATTGAAACTGCTCGTTCGTCCATCGTCTATTCTGATGTTTACACGAATTTCCCCGATTTTCTCAGGTAAATTAGCTTTTTAGAAAACTTTTACATAAAACATATTCGTTAATTTGAATTCATTCATCATTTTTCATATCAACTGTCATTGAACCTACTCCCTCCGTTTTCAAATTCGTTCAGGGCTCTTCGTTACACTCAATTTCGTTTCTTTCCGTTCTATCAATAGTTCAAGCAATAATTTCAAGTTTGTTGAGGGATCGGTGGTACCAGAGTCTGCTAGAAGTGCTGCTAGCTGATTTCAATTCGTTCTATTCAATCGTTTATTTATTAATTTAACTTGTATCAACTTTGAAAGAATTTCCTAGTAACTTTTTTCCTTTTTTTTTCCACTTTTCGTTTTTGTTGAATCAGTTCCCTTTGTTAGAAAATTCTTTCAAATTCGTTGACTTCTGCTGCTTAAATGAGATTTTTCAATTTCGTTGACCCTGAAAAACAATTCTTTGATTTTGTAGTCATCGCATCTCAGAAGTTTTGTATTCGTTTGTCATTAATCGATATCTTCTAATTTTCGCTCTGCTTTTCAAACTTTACATTCAATCAATATGCCCATCGTTGTGAATTTTGAGTACCCTGTCCTCTCAAAATCTTGGTCCACCCTTTCGTTTAGCCGATCGTAATAGATTTTTCCCTTTTACATGAGTAACAAAGTGATTGTACTCATGACACCTCTTGAAAGCAGTATATTTCTGATCACAAGCTCTTTCAATGTGTCCATAATCGTCACATCTAAAACATCATTTTCTTGGATCTCGTTCTCGTTCAGTCTGGAATTCTTCTTCGGCAATCATTTCGCATCTCATGTTATTACCTTCCAGCATGATGAACTTTACAATTTCTCGTTCGTCAATCGTCTCCCTGTAGAATTCCTCGTCGTAATTCTACTGACTGTGTTTTGAGAGCAGATCCATGATCACTTCGTAAAGTGCATCTACTTTCAATTCTTCTGGAAGAAGGTCCACTTCATTCAAACCGTCATTCTCTCTCAACAACTCCTCGAATTTATCCAAAAATTCTGAGGTGCTGTCTTCCATCGGGAAAGTATTGAAAACTATGTATTCGTTTCCATACTGAATTCCAGTACACATCGTTTCAACTCGTTCGAGACAATTCTAAAATTTACTAGGTCTAATGACACTAATATTTTCGAATAATAATATTGATTCGAGTATTACACATTAATCCTGAATATCAATCCCGATTTTGAATAATGGTAATATTGAGTAGAAATATCTCTCAAACTGTCGGTAATTTCGTACATTATCTTACATGCTTTTCGTATCTTTCGTTGATCGACTGAGTTCAAGGCATTTTAGAATTCTCATATGATATAGTCATGGTACTTTCGCGTCTGAGTCGTCAGTTCACGTTCTCTGGTCTCAAGTGAAATTTCGTTCAGTACCTCTATCCTCATTTCGTTACCAATTGGATTCATTGTTTTGTATTATCTTCTGCAAATTGACATATTCGGATTCGTGCTTTGCAGTAGCGGATATAATTCCGCCCAATGACATCCATACTCATGTTTTCATGAAAGCCTTGACGTATACCTTCATCAATGATTGATGAATTAGAGAAATTCATTCTTATCTGCTCGTTCTCATCGTTATGCCGCAGTCTCAATCGTTCCCATCGTTCATCAATCGACTCTTTCGTTTTGTTCGCTCGTTTTCAGCAATCCCTTGACTTTTCTTAATCTAGAATTTATCATTTCTTGATTAACAGAGAGATTTTCTGTTAAGAATGTCAGTTACCTTGTGATTGACTCCATTCGTTTCGTTAGAAGTTGACTTTCATCTCACACATCTCCAGGATGGCTTGATGTAGTCTTTTCGTTGGCTTCTTGTGATTCATATTCTCATTTAGTTTCATTCTCATCGTTAACATCGTTAGATTTCACTCCATCGTTTATCGTATTCATCGTTTTTCTTTCATTGGAATTTCGTTTATCGTTTTGTTTTCTTTTGCCACTTCGTTATGATTAGTCCCTTCGTTTTCTGCCTTTGAATCCAACAGTTGGTTTTTATTCTTACTGACCACCAGCTGATGTGTATTCGCATCGTCATTCAAGTCGTGATTGTAAACCGCTCGTATGCTCTATTTGACAATACAAATTTCTTGTTAGAAATTCTCACTAGAATCACTTCGTTATCGTTCTCTCTTCTTTCTATTATTATTTTCACTGATTCATTATTCAGTTCATTATTTGAGTGAATATGTATTTGTGGTCAGGAAGAAGTATGCTCCCAACTCAGTTGACCGAACACAAGTATGGCTGAGTTGGAACGAGTGATGGCTTTCTCATCTGAACACAAGATTGAGTCTGTTCTCACTCTAGTCATTCGGGCAACAATCCACGTACTACAATGGATTCTCACACAAATGACCCAACAGTGGTTTTATATTAATTAGTAATTTTATTCAGCTGATTATTTGTACAATGTTTAATTTTTGCAAATTAAACTAGACTTGAGTAGATCAAGTAGACTGCGCAATCCTTTACCAGTTTTGTACCTTGCACCTTTTTCAATTGAAATACTCCGGTCTCATTTATTGGTGTAATCGTAATCCGTTCGTTTCATAATTCGTTGTAATTGAGATTCTTCTGAGATAGTCACTTCTACAAAGTCTCTACAGGTCTTTTCCTCATTATCTGAATTATTGTGATAAGGCAGAAAGAAATAATATTAATAAATTGATCATTTATTAATTCTCCACAATAATTCTTTTTAATAAATCTCCTGTGAGGTTGAGAACCGTTTCTTTCAGGCGCGTATGCCGAGAGTCGTTCGTGCTCACCTCGTTCACTTCGTTGCTCGTGAGTCTTCGTTCTCGCTCGTATCCCCTCGTATCGTTTGTCTTCGTCTCATCGTTTCATCTCTGTCTCGCTCTCTCTCTCTCTCTGTGAGTACTGCTTCACGCTTGTTCTATCTGCTCTTTATTCAAACGCTTTTTCTGCTTCAAATTGCCTCCGGGCGTCTTGCTTTTCTAGATAACTGCATGCCCCTAACTGCAGTCCACCTATTGTCATAATAGTCTGGATTGCATCTCTAAGGTTTCTCTGGAAATTACTCATTAAAATCCAAGTAAGTGGCAGTTGAGGTTAAGTTGCTTTGGGCATTTGATACGGGCCTACTTGCAATCAGCGACTGTTTTATAAACGAGGACCCAAACGTCACAGCGGCCGGAACTGCAACTTTCTAGTCTAACTCAGTCGGTAATAAGCATCCCTCTACTACCAACTAGTGATACACTTGTCTTCTACTCGCTTCACGGACACTTTTGACCATCCTGGACTGCATTGGAGTGGCCCTGCTCTGATTTTCATTGACTTCTATCGCTTAATTTCTAAATTTCTACTGTCTTCTGCTACTTGCTCTTCTCAAAATGCCAAATAACATGAAGTCCGGAGCTAGCTCGGTCATTGATGCTCATCAAAAAGAGGCGGCTGCTCTGCCCCTTTCTGGTGATCTGTCCTTTCTGATGCCAACACTCAATGCTATTTCAGCACAGCTCGCAGCAATGAATAAAAGGACTATGGCTTTTGAAGAAGCTATGGAAGCGCGAATGATAGCCTTCCAGGGTGAGGTCTTGCAGCGTCTCTCTGCACTTGATATTATTCCGGCTATAGTAAAGAAGGTAGATGATGTGGTTGCTGATGTCGTGGCTCTGGGTGGATGGTTGAAGGAAGTAGAAACTGCCCAAAGAGACCTGCGAAAAGCTATGGAAGAGATGGTAGCATCGAATGGTGTTCCTGTTGTTCCTGATGCTCTTGGTGCAGTTCCTGAGATAGTGGAAAATAGAGTGGGCTCTGTGGAGTCATCGATGAAAGAGCTCTCTGATTCCATTGCCAGAATTAATGCTGACAGGGCGCGGATGACACCAGAAATTCTCATCTCTGGACTGCAGTTTCCAGTGAATGCCAATAGCAAAGATCTGGCACTTGCGGTGATTCGTACGGTGTGTCGCTCCTGCGTAGCTGAGAACATAGTCAATGTGAGGCCACTTGTTCCGAAACAATCCAAACGTGTTACTGGGATTTCTGCTGAAGGTGCTGCTGGGCGTTCTGCGGTCACTGATGTGGGCCAGGTGATAAAGCCAATTTCTATGGTAGTAACTATGTCCTCTGGGGTGTTGGCGCATAGTGTTGTCATCGCTAAGGCACGTCATGGGAAGTTGTGCTCTTCAGAACTCGACGAAGAACTTGTGTTAGCTTCGGGAGCAACAATGCCTCTCCAGCCCTCTGTGATCAACATCAACGAGTTTCTTCCGTTGGATCTACATCAACTGCGCCGTGCAGTGAAGGATGTGGCAAAAGACAAGGGCTTTTTTACTTATATGCGCAATGGCATGGTTTTCATGAAGAAAAGAAAAGAAGACTCTCCGACTTACATCTCATCTATGGGCAATCTAAAAAATTTTCTGGTGAACTGCTCTTGAACGGGATTGTTGGTTCGTCTTCGCTCCTGTTTATCTTTTCATCCGGTTCTGTCTCTACACTAGCATCACATTGCGAGAAATTGTTTGAATCTTCTGGATTGCTCTTCCTCTTACTACCTTATTTCTATTTCTTTTTTATCATTTTTTGGTATTATCCGAGCCTCATTATTGATATCATTTTTCTTTTTGTTTCTCTTTATTTTTATTTTTTCATTTATGCTGCTTGTAATTAAAGTTACACTTGTGAACACTTGATGGACTGCGCTTGCATGTCAGCTAAGAAGAAGCGTTTGAAACTGCTTATGAGCATTGTAAAATAGCTGTGAATGATTATTGTTTTCTTTGTTAATCTACTTTGTAATTTGTACAACATAATGTACAGCAATAAAAATCAATCAATCAATCAAATCGCTCACGCAGCGTCACTCGGCTTTATTTTCAGCGACGTCTCGCTTTATAGTTTTACATGATTTTAATTAAATATATCATGACGCTATCACGATTTCCATTTTTGATCGATCTAATTTTCCCCCGGGGTCGTGATTAATTGATTAATAATTTGTAATGCATTACTTACTGCTGGATCCAGCCTTGTTTGCAATCGCCGCCATTTTTTTCATTTTTCTAGCGCGTCTCCTTTATCGCTGGCAGGCACCACGTTTTTCTCGGCGTCCCTTCGTCCATTTTTCTCTCGTCCATTTCGTCGTTCGTTCATTTTTCCTTCTCGTTAATTTCTTCTAATTTTTCTTTTCTTTTCTTCTCGTTGACTTTTCCTTTTCTTTCACTGAATATCTGGTGGATTTTGAGTAACACGGCATCGTCAAATCTTCTTTTCATTTTACTCATTGAAAAATCTCCACACACTCGATTATTTTATTTATTTTATTTAATGCACTTTTATTTTTCTGGCGCAGTGGAAGCGCAGGTGTCCCATAACCTGATGGGTTATTAGTAATAAATCGTACGCAGAGTTTATTTTGGATAAAGTATTTATTAGTACTCGGTTTTAATAATATATATCAGCACGTGTGTATCAACAGTGAATCGCCATGGCGAAGTGAAGCCGTGGGCCTTGGCAACGGCAGCTCACTGGGTTCGCGAGCGCCCTCAGTATTACCGTCTGCGCATGCTCCTCAGTAGAGAGAGAGAGCATACGTGGATAGTAAGGGATAGAGCGTAAGAGCAGAGGCGCTCATTCCAACAGTTTCCTATATAGGTACATATAACCAACGAATAGTACAAAGTTGGCCTTTATTTCAGCTATCACTACCATCCTGAATAGCTGAGTTAGAATATTTGAAATCAGTTGTGGACCACCGCACATCTCGTCACGTCGATTCTATAAAAAAAAATCACGCATAAATTTCTGATCTTACTTAAAAAATTCAAAATAAAAAGTCAATTGTGAGAACTTGACCTTTACTAATATTTCAACAATGGCTTTTAAAAAATTAATCAAATCTTTAACAAGAAGATTTTTTTTTACTCATCTTCATTCACTACATCACTACTGATTTAGTTTGTAAACACTAAATGAAATTACTTCGAAATTATTCTTACAAATTCATCTGAAATGGCCTGTATGAGTCTCATATCATCCAAAAAAATGACACCATCCCCAATGATCACTTTTCGAATCCATGTAATATCTCCCTCGGTATCCACAAAAATATTTTGTATCAATTCTTCCAATCTCTCCTCTGAGTTCTCATACTCTCCTTGCATATACTTCCGCAATTCTTCATAGGTATAATCAATATTTTCGACAACTGCTTCAAGCCTCTCCGCACTCATATACAGTGCTGCATATGATTTAATATTTGATGGATAATTAATTTTTTTAGAATTCATGAATTTATCGATTTCATTGAATTTTCTGAAGATCTCTTCCATTTGAGTTTCTATCCTTGAATTTGTCACCCTTCCAAAAGTGAATATGTTGTTGAGTTTTGCATTCATCTTATCTGCTATCGAATAGAGATCCCATACTAGTTGACCTGAAAATTGATACATTTATGAATGATTTAATGAATTTGAGAATATGTCTTTGTTATGTTTTAAGATGTACCTCGCGTCTGAAGACAGTTCAATTGAGATTCAGATCCAAACCATTTTATTAACATGAATTAAGAATTGGATAAGAATTATATACAGTACAATAACAATCAATGTATACAGCTTCAGTCCACAGGCTTTACATGTATTTAAACAATGTTTGTGGAATTTTTTAAGCCTAGTGTGGGGGTCTAATATAAGTGAGATTCGGGATAGAAAAAAGTGTGCAAGAAAAAACTCTGACAGTTCCACGAGGACGGAAATAGTATATTATGTCATGAGGCTGAAAACCGAGGGTTTTTCAGATCGTCGTTCAGTTCGCAGCACGAGGCATGGTGGGGGGACGAGGCTCGCCGAAGGCGAGCCGAGTACCTCCCACCATGCCGAGTGCGCGAACTGAACGACAATCTGAGAAGCCCGAGGTTTTCAGCCGAATGGCATATACTATTTTTTCTCACGAATGCCCAAAAAGGGAGAGTGGGGGCGGGTGGAGGGGGAGGGGGGGACGGGGGGTTGGGGGGGCGGAGCCCCCCCATTAAAAAAAAAAGAAATTTAATGAAAAAAAAAACCAAAGAAAAAAACTATAATGGAAACTAAAAACTGAAAAATACAAGAATGTATTGAAATTTTGCAGTGAAAGGATTTTGGAACACAGAAAAAATCATTGGCAGTTGTAACGGTTTTTAATATTGTAGGAAATCTCTCAGATTGAATGCACTAAAATATTTCCAAATGATTTCGTTTCAATTAATTGAAAAGAGATATTTAAAATGGCCTCAATCTTATCCAACACACGTTAATCAATAATAAACTCATCAATGAAACATTTGTTAATTAATAATAAGTAAATCTTTAATTGCACTGTTCAAAAATTATATCTCTTTGATAATTTGGAATTTTACTTTAGTGAATTCTTCGATATCAATGAAGTCATACACTGAGAAGAAAGAAAGGAACACAAACTTTTAAATATTTGTTTCATTGATCCTTAGCAAATATGTTTTTAAAATAATTAAAAAAGTTGTTCAATTTATTGAATTTTGTTCAACTTAATAACTCAACTATTTCAATTCTATAAATTTCATCCATTCATATGAATCGACTGTTTGAATACACTCGATATTCGGCTGGGAACAGTGACGTCACCGAAGAAACATGAAACTGCTCGGTTTGGCTTAAGACACGCCCCTTTTTTCACGGATCCAGTCTGAGAAAAGTCTTTTTTCAGCCTAGGCAGTCTGAGCAGTCTGTGAAAAGATTTTTCTCAGACTGGTGGCGCCACAGCCCTACCAATACAGAAAAGTACCGAATTTCAGCCGCCAGGCGGTCTGAAAAAGACCGGAATTTGGGCATGAGTGAGAAAAAAGAATACTTTATTTTCGTTTTTGTTTCCAAGCACAAAAAAGGACGGCGACGGAATTGGGAACATAATTCTGAATAAGGTTATCAAGAAGGATGAAACTGAAAACGAAATGTGGAATAACGTTATTCCGAAGAACAAAAACGAAAACGGGAATACCCAAAGAACGAAATTCAATTTTAATTTCAAATTGAATTTTATTTCAGGAACTGGTGCAAATTATGATCGAAAAAAAATTGGCTCGGTCTAGATACACGTAGCTACAAAAATACATAGAGGATTTCAAAAATATTATTTTTTGTGTAATGGGTGACTATTTGAATGAAAAAATTCAAATTTCGGCCAAAGAACCGGCAATTTTTTATTATTAAAAAATGAGCTAATCGATTTTTCGAAAATCCCCTACGTATGTGTGTTGGAAATAATGTGTTCCAGATGTTGTGGGAAATTCAAATGAAAATAATTAGAGTTCCCTGGTGACTCTGAAGAAACGGTAGATGTACGGTGGTAATACAGTGGAACCACCGTATAAGTACCAAAACCGTACTTATACCGTAGTTCCACCGTAGTTTCACCGTACTTACACCGATTATATACGGTATTTCCAGAGTACATTTGAGCCTCTTTTGTACCGAGTATCCACGGTGTATGTATGGTATATGCACGGTATATGCACGGTGTATGTACGGTATATGTACGGTATACGCACGGTATATTCACCGTTTAGACGGTGGTAATACGGTAGTAATACGGTAGTACCACTGTATAAATACGGTGTCTATACCGTGAACAAAAAGTCGTTAGGGTTGTGCTGCGTTCCAATTTGAAAAATCATGTTTCGAGAAAAACACGATTGAAGTTGGGACTTAGGCTATGAATATGAAGAAATGCCTTGGGAAGAATTCAAAATTTCATGTGAAAAAATGGGTTTTAGGTGATAACTTTTCTTGCCCGTGTTCTGGAAAGCCCCAAGTAATTTTTAAAGCAAGAAAAAGAAATTGATTTTTCGAAAATTCTACAGTGGTGTTACCCCTTGATGATAAAGTTGAAGAATGGCGAGTTAGCAAGTTTCTCATCCAGTCTTTTACAAGTTTTTTCCACAGAATACTTTTTATTTAATATCGGAATTGAGGAAGTCAATACTTTTTTGTGGAAAAAATTGTTTGATGATTTTCATTTGCATATTTTTTAGCAAAAGGTGTAAATTATTGCATAGAGAAATAATCATCATTCATTCAGTTATTTCGTTCAATTTCATTGATTTTTTCAGATTTATTTGCGTATTGATGACAAGTCTTCCGAAGTTTCTATGACTGCATTTATTGTCAATCGTTAAACACGTGTAGAAAATAAACAGACAATCTGAAATGGGAGGAGTTACCATTGAAGCTTATCATACACTCTAAAAAAATATCAGGAGATGCGGTAGCATCTCTCGACAAGTACGAGCCCAACACTTTCTGTCAGGCAAGGGCTACCGCACTCCTATACAGCTAAATAGGATTCGAAAAATTTCAAAAAATTTTTCTATAGTCAAAATTCCATCTCATGAGATGATTTTTCGGTAATATATTGCTTTTACCATTATCTTCGAATTTATGTAAAAAAAAAATTGAAAAAACGATATTTTATTATTAATTAAAAACGTTGGCCAGAATTCTTCTCCAATCGAACTTTCGTTGGGACATTGTAACTGTGGTAGTGCCTCACCGACACTACGTAGAAGTATGCGTCACACAAACGCACGCAGTAAACATCAAACGAGCTTGGCTTTGAATGGAAATATCTCGAAAACTATTGAAAATTTATCGAGACATGCTGCGAATAAAATTTAGGAGATAAATTAACGAATACAATAAGTAAAATCCCGTGCTTGTACGACTTGTAGTTTCCGAGATATTAATGCTTTACTGAAAAGTTTAACAATGACGTGCGTGACCTAAGAAAAAATTACAGAGTTTTGATTTTACCGACCGTGTATAGATTATTTTTGTTTTACCGACCGTGTATAGATTATTTATTTTTCGTGATACACTTTTTGCGGCAATTTGTTCCTAAGAAAAAATAATGAGAGCCTCGCGCGTTATTTTCGAATTTTTCATTGGAAAAATCATATTTCAGAAACTAAGAGTCGTAGGATAATGGAGTTTTGCTCATTCTGTTCCTTAATTTTTTCTCTAAATTTCATTCGCAGCATGTCTCAATAAATTTTCAATAGTTTTCTAGATATTTCAATTCAAAGTCAAGTCGATCAGCACGCGTCTAGATTTGATTTAATCCATCTCTATTACATTGCTCATTTATAAATAAAAAAAGAAGTGAAATGGCAGAAAAAAAAAACGCTAGCGCGTTTTAAAAAAACGTCGACAAGTACGCGCCCCAATTTTATTGAAAAAAAATATATGAAATGAGAATAGGTAGAATAGTACAAGTCCGGCGATCTACCTGTACATTCCTTTTTCAAATTAATTCATCATCTCATTATTCGGGTACTAGATGAAATTGGCATTGTACAATGAATTTGAAAAATTGAATAGTAAAGAAATTAAACAAAAGAAACGTACTTGGTGTACCAAATGAAGACACAGATTACAGGTACACCAAGTACGTTTCTTTTGTTTAATTTCTTTACTATTCAATTTTTCAAATTCATTGTACAATGCCAATTTCATCTAGTACCCGAATAATGAGATGATGAATTAATTTGAAAAAGGAATGTACAGGTAGATCGCCGGACTTGTACTATTCTACCTATTCTCATTTCATATATTTTTTTTCAATAAAATTGGGGCGCGTACTTGTCGACGTTTTTTTAAAACGCGCTAGCGTTTTTTTTTCTGCCTACTGATGACAAGCACAAGCGAGTGCTTAGGTGTAGTATTCTTGTGAGAAGTATAAAAAACTACTAGCGATGAGTCTAATGTGGTACTCACCACAAGTACAACTGCCACGAGCGAAGTATGAAAAATACTTGTAACAAGTATTTCTTGTACTTGTCACAAGTATTCATTCATACTCGTGGCAAGTATTTTTTTCTACTCGTCACAAGTACTTCTTTATACTTGTAACGAGTATTTTTTGTACTTGTCCCAAGTACTTTTTTATAATCGCAACAAATGTATTCTTATACTCGTCACAAGGAAGGGAGGGCGGAGCAAGTGGACATTGAAATAAAACTTTCAACCATAGAATTTTCCATGATAATTATTCTTTATCAATTACCAATTATTTTTTAAAATCGTCTAAAATTCAAACGCGTCATCTCGATGGTTGATTTGCTTCGCCTTCCTCGAACTGCAAACATTGAAGTTGGCGTTTACCTTCTGTATAAGGACCTTTATATAAGAAATTTTACGGTTTTGAGCTCATCCGATCATCCCCACTCTCACCACCACTGTTCCTCTTCGGAAATTGACTCCCAACATTTTACATAAGAAACCCATGTGTTTTGGGAAAGAAAGCTAAATTTCGTTTAATGATTCTTTCTTTATTATCATTATAAGAAAAAAATCTATGGAAAAGAAGAGGTCAATTTTGCCCCATGGGTCCATTTTGCACTCAGTCGATTTCACCCGGGGGCCCACTTTGCCCCCCCCCCCGCCTACTTTTTTATACTCATCGCGTTACTTCCTCGAAGTTTGTGGGGCGACTACTAAGTGTACTACTCAGCAGTACCTGTAGTTCTACTCTGTAGTACTTTTAGTACTACTTAATAGTACTTTTAGTACCACTCTCTAGTATATTTAGTACTTGTCTCTAGTACATTCAGAGAGTATCGCTAAAAGTACTACAGAGTAGCATTAAATATACTGGAAAGTAGTACTTTCAGTACTACTCTGTACTAAATTTTAAAAAATTATTCTGGATGAAGCTCATATACTTACGAGGAGAATATTTTATACCCTTGACAAGTATAAACGAGTACTCAGCTCCAAATCTTCCTATGTCCCATGTAGGAAATCGAAATTGGCCGCGATTCGGGGCGATGTCGAATTGCCGAGTTTCGATATAGGGTAACTATATTGGTGCGAATTTCGAGCCAATAATGGCATGTCACAGCGGGCCGAAGTCGAAAACTAAATAGGGCGTACATCGCATCCGATTTCGACCCGATATAGGGTTTTGAGTTCGGCCCTACATCGGGCTAAATTCGATGTGACGAATTTCGACTTAGCGCTACGATATACGCCCAACATCGAGTCCGATATCGAACTCGACAGACGCTCAATAATATAAAAACAAATTTTAAACAGAAAATAAAAAGAATATTATCATTTTTTTTTCTAAGATTCCGTAATTTTATATTTTTATTATTTATATTTCAATGTTAATCATTTCAAAGTCATTTTTATCATTACAAATTTTAGTTCCCACAGGCGGTTTTGAACCCTCGATCGTTGGATGATGAAACTTGCGCGCTGCCGACTGGACCATCACTCTATTCGACTTTGAAAGAATCGCACTGTCTATATGAATCTAAAAATCATTTGGTCTAAATTCATATCGATATTTATATTGTTTATATGGCTATCTTTATTAAGAGGAATATAATAAAAATGAAGTAAAAACCGAGGAACAAAACTACATATTTCTCGTAATGGAATTTTCATTTTTTTACAGAAAATTCCCCTATTTTTGAAAATTAAAGTTTTATTTCAGTATTATTTTTTCCTCTATTGATGATCGAATCACTTGATGGCAGAAAGAGAAGATTTTTTTCTTGATCAATTTTTATATCTATTCTATTTTACATTTATTTATTATTTTTATATGTTTCTAAATTTAGTTCACGAATTAATCATTAGCAAGAAGAATAATTGAAGGAAAATCAATTATGGCGTGATTTTTCAATCGTTATGTTGGAAAATAAAAAAATATGACAATTAATCAAAAAGAAAAATTATCAACTTATTGTTGGAAATATTTTCGTCGAAAGTAGAGCAGCCGAACTTCGGTTACGCGAATACGTGCGATTTTGGATAGATATAGGTTTCCCGATATTCGGCTACTCGATATAGAATCGAGTTACGATCTAACTCACCATCCCAATATACAGGGCTCGACGTTGGGAAGAATATCGGGCTAATTAGCGGAACCAATATCGACGCCCCGATATTGTTTCGTACTTTGGCCTTTGATCGACTCCCCAAAATCGTATAAAATAATTTGGTCCGAACATTGGCCACCCTGTGGATGTCGGGGAACCCTACATGGGGTACTAGTCACAGGCACTATTTGTGCTTACCACGAGTATATTTTTTTTAGAGTGTAGAATTCTTCGTGTCTTTTCTACAGAAGATTTTTTATTTAATATTGAAATTGAGAAAGCCAACGTAACTTTTTTTTTCAATCGATCGATGTATTAAAAAATAATACATCTAGAGTTAAAAAATAATCAAAGGGGGAAAATACATATAGATGGTCGAAAATTAAAAAAAAAAATCGGATTTTTTCCCTTTGGGAATTCCACGAATGAACAGCATATAATTCAGAGCTACAGAAAGTCTCCCAAATTGATATTATCGTCTGTCATTTGGATACTTACCTGCTTCAAAGAGATCGCCAACAATACACGATGAATTATGCACATAAAGGGCGAGAAATATGAACAGTGATAACTTGAACATTTTTCTTCTAAGTATCAAACTTTGAGAAAAATTAGCAATGAATATCGAGAAACTTGTGAAGTTTACTATATACCGGACGATAATTCATTCCACCGCCTTTATCACTCCAAACACGACTTTAACTATTTTTCCGCAACCGTCAAATTTCCGGAGGATTCAATTGATAATATTTCATGCTAAGCATAAAAAAGAAAAGATTCCCACCACACAGTTCACGAATTGAAAATAAAATTTCACCTTCTGGAAAAAATATATCTGATGAGTCGCGTTATTCAAAGACTATTCTCTAAATTTTCTGAATAGAAAAGATCATACAAAATAATTTCAATAACGAAGTGGTAAACGGAGTTAAGTCGATTTTGTTTTGAATGAATTTATAGCGGAAATAAAATCTATATGTGATTTCGTACAAAACACATGAAGCATTTTAGCGAAAAAGAAAATTAGTCATAATGTATGAGTGATGAAAACTGGATTTTCTAGCTTACATACAATTCAGTCAACACGAAATTTGAAGCATTGGTTAGCTTGTGGAGGAGTGACAGAATAATTTATGATTTGGAAATTGTATTTCAAATTTATTTCCAGATTGATAACATATTTCTAGAATTTTCCATTACTGCATTCTTTACAAGTTATAAAAGAACGTGTCAAAAATAAAAGGACAATCTCGAATGTGCGCAACTAGACATTGAAATATATCACAGAATTCTTCGAGTTTTCCTTTGTATTTTTTCAAACCAAAATTGTTAAAAATATTCTTCATTGTCCTATTTATCTCCTCTCCATGTGCACAGCAAAAAAATTCATCAAAAATTAGTGTGCCACCCAATAAACGAGGAACGAAGAAGGGTATTACAAAAAATTACAGTACCTACGGAGTAAAAATGACTAAACCTTTTAGTAAAATTAATGAGACTCCCATCAATTTTTACTGTACCAACAGTAATTTTTCTTCCGCAGATATAGTAAATTTTCCGCAGTCCCACTTCTTACTGGAATGGCACCGTAATTATTGATTAAATCTTTTTACACTGTAGGAATTGGAGTCCATTTTCCATGAATGCTTTTATACCCCGACTCCAGTTATCTCTTGGCGTCCATTGGCATGTCATAATTTTCACAGAATTTTCATTATAAGGATCATTTGATTTAGACTTATCATGGAAAGAGATTCATCATAAAAAAGGTTTTATGATTAATATAGTAAATATAACTTAATTCGTCAAAAATAAATTGATTCAGAGATTGAGGAGTGAAACAGGCAATAGTCATCAGTTAATAATTTGATGAAGCTTCATTTCCAAGGAAAAACAGACATATTTAATTATGTTCTGAAGAATTGAATAACACATTGCCATTTGCTATAGCTCTATTCTGGAAATTCAAAAGATACGATTTGTAGTTGATTCCGAAAACTCTAAGTGCAATGAATCCAGCATAAATATCAGCGCCTTTATAAAAAATTCCGACTCCACCTAATACTGATGGTGGACTAGATATTATCGGGATAGCATCAAAGAATGGTAGAGTCGATTGGCCGAAATCAATTGCTAATTCTGAATTGGTCAGTGATACGTAAGCTCCTCGATTTGGTATGTTATGTGCCTTTGCATAAGTTGGAGGCACTCTCCTGTATGAAATGCCTGACCTATGAATTGAAGAAAGAGAAAGAATATATTTCTATCCAATGACTTTAACAAATAAACTGTAATTACCCTGTAATAATATTCGAGCCTTGCATTGACATCCCAAACTTCTCTTTGGGAAGACACATGCCACTTTTATAATTAAATTTTATTCCAAATATCTTAATAGCGAAGCCTGTTATATTTTCTCTGGTTTCTTCAATAAATTGAACTCCTAAAATGATATTCCATCAAAAATAATAGATTCTCCATACCCATCCTCTAATATCGGATGCAAATATATCAAAAGTACCTGTTAGAGCATGATATGGTGGTAATCGTAGATCATCCAAAAAGAATACTTTGTTTATTTCGTGGATTGTATAAACCTGTGGATTATCTGGAATAGGTACCCATTTCTGGTTGTGTGCAGAAATGTAACCATTGGCCTTCAATCTTCCTTCTCTTGGTTGAATATGCAAAGTTCCATTTTTCCGAACAAATCGTAAACCGGTAATAACCCTTTAACCAAAGATATAAGTTGAATCTTGGAATTATTGATTATTCTAATTCAAAGACTCACCAGTTAGAGCTCACTCTACTCTGTAATATAGAGGAACTGATTTTATTATGACCATCATAGCAGTCACAAGCACAAGCTCCATTAATATTCCTCCAATCTTTTTCAGCTTCAAATTCATAACCATTACCTTTTGGACATTCGTAATTTGTTCCTAATAGACCCTTTATCGTTGAATTCACGTATTGAAATCTGTGAGGACCGCTTTTCTGTTCCAATAGAATTATTAATATTTATTGCATGTAAAATATTGTTGAACTAGACAAAGAAGGAGTTTCCGAAATCGACACGAAGCTGAAATTTACATGTTATATCATAGAAGCCGAATATTTCTGAAGATCCTTTTTTGGCTGGTTCGATAGGACATTATTTTGTTCAAGACACAATTGAAATTTTCCTACCAATACGCATGTTTTAAATGCACCCAAGTCAAGACAATTACGAACATGTGAACAGCCGGTTCGTTGACTGTATTCGAGTGGTATATCTGGCAATCCTCGAGCAGTCGATACTTCGTTGCAGCTACCACTAGACTCTTGCCGATTATATTGAACAATTGTTGTTTGGACAGTATTCTCAAGTTCATGAAAATTATCATCTGAATATTTTGATTGAGTTAAAGAGGATTCCATGCAATTAATTAACTCTGATTTATCTTGGTTGATGTTATAATGAAGAAAATATACCGGGGAGAAAATTCTTAGATATAATTAGGTACAATTGTATCTGATTTTATCGAATGGCTTGGATCTAATCAGATCTGGGGGCTTTCACATTTTGATGTTGATATATCTGAGTAGATCTAATTTCACATCTATGCATATCTTTCTAGATCTGATTTGAGCCGAGTCAGATATGAAATATCTTGATGTTAAATGATCAGATCTAATTAGATCTGCTTAGATTTACTCAGATTTAATGAGATCTCGTCTCCGATCTACTGGAATCTGACGCTAGATCCTTTCTTATCCATCCATATCTAATCAGATCTAAATTAGATATAGATACATATAATTAGATCCTATTCTATCTAACCATTTTTCCCTGGATAAATACCTCGAATCCACGTATTATTAAAAGGATCACAAGCTCGCAAATACAGTTCATCTGTTGCATACATATTCAGAACAAAAACAGACACATAACTGGCAAAATTCTTCTTCAGTTGCGTGTTAGAGAGTCTAATCATCGCATTCCAACCTATTACAACAGAAAAATACGTGATAAGATAATTGTATACCTACGGACTAAAAGTAAACGGAACAATGAATTATTATTTACCATCGGGCTCCATCCTATATTGGTGACTATAAGCAAGGAATAACATCAAATTAGATTTTATTTCAGCTATCACTACCATCCTGAATAGTTGAGCTAGAATACTGGTAGTCAGTTGCGGACCATCGCACAATTTATTACGTTGGTTCTATAAACGAAAGGAATGCATGAATTTCTGGTTCAACTTTCAAATTTTTTATTTATTCATTTTTACATGGAAAGTCAATAGTTAAAACGAGATCTTCACCAATATTTCAACATCTACTTTCAGAAAGTTCATCAAATCTTCAACAAGATAAAAATGTTGTATTGGATCATCTTCGTTCACTACATCACTACTGACTCCAATTGTAAACACTGGAGGAAAATATTTTCAAATTATTCTTACAATGGCATCTTCAGAAATCGCCTGTATGAGATTCTTATTATTCAATAGAGCTACACTTTCGCCAATGACCACTTTTCGTATCCATGTGATGTCTCCCTCGACATCGGCAATAATCCTTTGTATTAATTCTCCCAACGCCTTCTCAGAGTTAATATACTGCCCTTTCATATATTTCTGGAATTCCGCATAAGTATCATCGATACTTTCAACAGCTCCTTCAAGTCTCTCCACACTCATATACAGTCTGATTGAAGATGATACGATTTTAGATGGATCACTAATTTTTTTAAGATTCATGAATTTTTCTATTTCATAAAATTTTTCCAAGATCTCATCTAATTGCCATTTGATCTGTAGATTTTCAACTTTCCCATGGATAAAGATCTCCTTAGGTTCCGGCGCGGCCGAACGATCTTTCGCATTCATCTCATCTACTATCAAATATAAATCCCATACTAGTTTACCTGGAAATTGATAAGTGCATGAAAGGATTAAGGGTCTCATGTGTTACATTACCTCATGGCAGAAACTTTCAAGTATGCGTTTTTGGATAATTTTGTTGGGTGGAAAAAAAGGCTATAGAATGATTTCATTTTCCGAACCCCGTGCGATAAGTAGCCTCTTTCCGTACACTGCACGTGAGCACACCGCACACTGTTAGTGGCGCTTCCCATACGGTGAACATTGAAAAAATTGTTCCTTACACGTGCAGTAAAGATTTTTTTGGACTTAGGGAGCGAATAACGACCTTTCTAACCGTGCTTCGCTCGGGTGGCCAATTTTGTCGCAATTAACTTCCTTACTTCCTAGGTACATAATACTATCAGACTCGCCTGAAAAGTACTTCACCGTACTTGTTAGGTAATACAGTCGAATCCAGTGAATTGGGACCTGGGTGAGTGAGAAACTTCTATAACTGAAATTTATTCTAAGGTCCCGACATTTTTGAAGAGAAGAACCTCTTCGAATGAGACTGATAAACCTCTTCATCTGGGACCCATTTCTTAGAATTTCCGCATAATTACCTCTACAACTGATACTAAAAATCGGAAACCTGAGATTATTTTGAAGACACATTCTTACTTGTACAGGCCATAACGTATTTATTTACAAAATCTGATTCTTCATAGCTTATTATTGTGCACAGTATTGAGCTCCCACAGGCAAGCTAAAATTCATACAATTTATGATACTGGGGAACATTTTGTGAATAGTTCTGAAAGATGGACAAAAATGAAAGAATTTTTAAGTTAAATTTTGTATTATTTACGAATGGATAATCTATTCTTCAATTCTATCAATAAAATCGGAACTGAAATGATACTAATCTTTCAGAGCAGGAATTATTTTTGTGCTCAGATATCTCGTCGACTAAATAAGTGGAATACATCTGTAAGTGAGATGATTTCACTCGTTCCTAGAAATCCCACTTAACCACGTTCCACTGTATACTATTGAGGAAGTCATTGAGCATACATTTGAGTCTAAACCCATCAAGTACGAGATCCACACATCGTATTGACCCTTCCCATAGACAATGAAAAATCATTCCCTCGAATACTATCAGAGATATCAACACAAAAACAAGCAGGCGCTCCACCCTATGGGCATTTTTCGTAAATTTCAACCTTCGTTATTCACTCTATGATGTCTTCACTATTGAAGAATTAATCACGAAAAACATTTAATATTATGCCAATGCAATTGGCATAAAGCTTCCGAATGGATTTTCAACTCTTAATTTTTCATAACTTTGAAAATGAAAATCCAGCAACAATTTTGATATCGAAAAGTCTCAAACCCCTAGCTTGTAGTCGAACTCAGAACCCTCCAGTGACGCGTCGGATACTCTTCCAACTGAGCTAGCGTGGGCTCCCAGAACTTCTTGCTCAAACTAATACCACCACCCTCCATTATACCGTCAATTGAAATTATATAATTATTTTCCAGTGAAATTTCCATAATCCATGCTGTGAGTATAACTTGCGACCCTTCAGTAATACTTCTGGTCAATAAATGTAATAAAAGTGCAGGTACAAAGGTACAGAATAAATATGAGATTCATTTTAAATTAAAAATCTGGAAATTAGAGTTTAAGTTTCAGGAATTATTCAAGTTCTTCTCGTTATGCTACCAGGATGAATAGAGTCTTATTTTTTAGCGAAAATCATCTACTTTCTTATGATAAAATAATAAATACTAGGGTCCTTTAGAAAAAATTTAGGAAAATTTGATTTTATGAAAAAAAAAAAAATAGCATTCTTGTAGAAGAATCCTTTGAAAAATCTAAAATATTTAGGATTGGTGATGCTCATCTAAGTTGATATTTTCCGCTCAATTTGGATGTAATCAGACACTCAGTTCCGTGTATATACTCTCTTTTCATCCAATAGTTTTTCGCAAATATCTCAGGAACTGTTGGGTCAATTTCGCTGAGATTTAATACCGAAGTTGGCACTCATAAGATGTACGTATACACGAAATTTGAAGTCTCTAGCTCAAATATTTCTTAAGTTATCGCAATAACCGCGATTTTTCAAAAATCACAGTAAAAAAAATATAATAAAAAAACTAAAAATCGGAGCACTGGTCACCTTTGGGGTTTAATGTGCACCCTATCAGTGCGCATCTCCTCGCGAAGGATAGATGCTGTGAGTTGATTTTTCGCTGAGAAAACTTAAAAAACGATTTTTTGAAAATTCGCTTTTTCTCGAGAACTATTGAACCGATTTAGCTGAAATTTCGCAGAGAACATGACGCTCGCGTTGTGAATATACCCTACAAATTTCATATCGATACATGCAGCCGTTTCCGAATAAAGTGATAGAATGTGTCATCACACACATACACACATACATACACACAGACATTTGGAAATTTTTTTTTTTTTATTACGGCTTCGAAACCCTAAATACATTTGGAAAAAAAACTTTTTTTTCGACATTTCAGATCATTTGGAGTCATAATCCGATGAAAACTCAAACTCGAAAAAAATGACGATTACAACGCTTCCATTCGGAAGCAAAAATTGATTTGGATAGATGATAAAACTGTCTTTGCATCGGGAAAGTTTTTTCTCTTCGGCATGTTTACAATATTCGGAAAGAAAACAAGCGTTAACAGCCGTTCCTGCTCTGCTGACCAAAAATCATCGAAAAATTTCAAAGAATGACGACAGTTGATCTACCGGTAACTGACCAGATGCTGATTACTGACCGTTTTGACACGAAGAATGACCAAGTTTCGTGTCACAAAACTGACTACTTTCATTTTCATAATTCGCCAATCTATTTTCTCCATTGAATAAATTATAAAATACTTTAATTCTCATGAATGTCGTATTTTGCTCTGATTCTGCAATTTTTCTCAGTTTTACAGATATTTCATTAAGAATGAGCATGAAAATGGATAAATTTGTCTCGTTTTATCTCTTCAATACGTAAATCAATATGTAGGAATTCGTTAATACAGGTTTCATTGATCCTTTCTTTGTTAAAAATGACAATGAAAAAAATTTGGAAAATGACTTCAAATAACCAGGTTTCAAAATTTAGGTAACTTCGCACCTATATTGACTTATCCATCGAAAATAGAAGTCTGTTAACGAAATTAGGTTAAACCACTTATTTCGACAAAGATTTGGCGAAAAATCTGTCTGTAATTTTTCGATTTATATCCGAATTGATGAGTCGATGTTATATCTAGCGATTGAATGCTTACCTGCATCATAGAGGTCCTCAATAATACACGATGAATTATGCACATGAAAGGCAAGAAGTACAAACAGTGATAACTTGAACATTTTCCTTCTGAGTTTCGAACTTCGAGAGAAATTAGAGCATAATAAATATCGAGAGACGTGCGAAGTGTATTATATAGCGGCTAATCCTTTGTTACGCTTCGAGTTGAGCTCAGTTGACTTAAGGAGGGGGAGTGGGCTCTTTTGGAAGATTCGCATGATTTTTTTGTACAAGGAAGAAATGTATTCCATTCGTTACATCTTTGGGGTATACATATATTCAATGGAATATTGTGAATTTTCCATAACATTTCTCTGAAAAATAGACAAGATACCCTATTGGAAGTCACCATCAGACGTGGCTATCTGCGTACATTCTGGAGGCCATAGAATTCATCGGAAATTAGTGGAGTTTCAACATTACTCCAAGAACATATCTCTCTTCCATGTAAATCTAAATCCGGAGCAATATTATTTTTCGTGGCATTTTTTTTGCTCAAGAAATTAATCAAAGAAAGTAGCAAAAATCGTATTATTTTGTTCAAACACCTTTGAAGAATATGATTTTCAATTTGTTTTGGAAGAAGTTAGGTTTATATAGAAGAGAAATATATTCTTGAAGTGATCTCGAAACCTCTTTGATTTCCGATGAAATCTGTGTATGACTATCCCATTGAATGTAGATATGGAATATCCTCAAAGTTTCAACAAATAGAATACGTTCCTTCCTTCTGAAAAAATCATGGAAACAACCTACTTCTAAACCTACTTCCACTCCCCCCCCCCCCCCACTTCCTAACTCGAGAGGACTTATTCCCGATATTTTGGCCTCAACAGAATTTATTTTCATTTACAGAACTTGAGTGACTTTTTCAGTGGTTTGAATTAACAGTTCATTACTGACGTGAATTAGCTTATTGCTCATAAATAAATTGAATATAATAGATTATCGCTAATAGCGATTCGCTATACGTTAAGAAATTTAAAACAAATTTAAAAAAAAATTATAGACTCTCTCCACGTGGTTCACAAGATAGAAATCTATCCTTACTTCTCAATATGCAAATAAAATTATGATCGCATTTGAACAAATGTGATAAATCTTTATTATCTTTGTACATAGGGAAAGGTTTCAATTCTTCAACACTTACATATATTCGTGGCAGATAAAATTTTTAAAAATAGAACGAACTATTCATAGTTCTACGCTGTTTATTTTATTCGAATGAATGATATCAATATTCATGGGTGAAATTTCTTCTCTGCTATCTTTATTGTACCAACGATAATATTTGTTCCTCAATGCGGAAAAAATCCATTATTTGCTTAGCCCGGAGAGAAATAGATAAGCTACCTACCCAATGGTTTGAAAAGAATGAAATATGCTCTATTTTTTAATTCTAAGTTTTTCAAGTCAATAATTATTTATGAGTTTAATACGTATGAAAAAAAAAGTATAGAAAGTTTCTATAGGAGATTCCCATAGAGTTATTCTATAGAGTCTTTCTTCCCTCAAATCCCTCAGGATGCCTTCTATGGAATCCGAACTTGCCTGAAGGAAGTGCAAATTTTGATCCGGGGTGATTTCCCATAGAATGGCCAATCGGTAGTCAGCCTGGACCACTGTAGCTGACGTTCTCCAGCCCTAGGACCTCATTATGTCGGATATGGCGTATTCCTGCACTCTGGGTTTGCCTTTCTTCCTTCAAATCCCTCAGAATGCCTTTTATGGAGTCCGAACTTGCCTGAGGGAAGTGCAAATTATGATCCAGGGTGATTTCCCATAAAATGGCCAATGGGTAGTCAGCCTGGACCAATGTTGCTGACCGTTCGCAGCTCTAGAACCTTATTATACCGGATGTAGAGCATTCCTGCACTCTGGGTTTGTCTTTTTCCCGCCAAAACCCACAGAATGCTTTCACCACAGAACTGGAAATCATGATCATAAGGTACATGATTTCGAGGACTAAGTGGATATTGTTCTTAAAACCCCAAACTATTCTTTGAGCAAAAAAAAAAGATTTTTCGGAAGTCCTAGAGTGATCTCACCCCTTAATGTTATCAATTTGTTGGATGAAAATTGGAGTAATGGATTCCTGTTCATGTATAACACTATTAAAACAACAGAAGTAGCTAAACATGATGATGGAAATTTCCTTCCCCTTCTCATAATTCTATTTTTAGTTGTATTCAAGCCATTTGACTGACATATGCGTGTTCGTGTGTCTGACACTCTCACTTGTGCTGTGAGACAAGAGTTTTCTATAATGCAAACATATTTCCAGGAAATAGCATTGAAAAATATGAACTGTCCAATACAGTTGTCACACTCTGACATTGCTTGAATAACACCTTCACTTTATTTCGTGTCATTGCACTAGAGAGAAGGGGAAGTGACGATCGATGCAAAGCATATTAAACATTATCAGGAACGGTTCAGTTAAGTAATAGTATGCAGACAATGAAGGCGGGAGGAGATCTAGAAGACTTGCCCTATTATATAATTACAAAGACGATTTTACGTGTTGTTGGGCATTGGCCATATCAATCAAGAAAAGAAGCTGTTTTATGTAGAATTTTCATGTATATCTTGTGCACTGCACAAGTTGGACCGCAAGTATATTCCTAAATTTCGTTATCTTCGAATAAATTTACATGACTTTGCGCTTTTGAAAGTACAGATTCTGGGAGTTATACATAATTACAATGATTTCGAATTTCTTACGGAAGCTATAAGCTCTTTCACAACCAATGGGGTGGTTTTTGTGAATTTGATTACTTTTCACGTCCATGCGAATACAGTATGTATGTTATATTTAGACATTGCGTCTCGTTTCGGCTGTCAATGAAGTGGACGTTATTATGTTTTCGAAATCAATTCACGTGTTTTGAAGATTCAATTTTACATCTTTTTCTATTCTTTCACTGATTTTCAATGAAATGGTTCATTTTCAATTTGCTTGTGATTGAATTTTTGATTTTTATGAAAATTGGAATTCATTACAAATATCTTCAGATATAATTTCATTCTTTTTATTTCTTGCTGAAGAGAAACCCTCGATCTCAATGAGGGAAAGAGTTATAATTTTGCACCCAGTGTCCCCTTAACCGTGAATATATCAATAAGTATATCGTCAAGGGTTGATAGTATGAGGAGAATAATTTTGTAAGTTCTTCATCGAAGTAGATTGATGTCACATATTTTTAGATGAAAAGTCTATTTGAAGATATGAAAGAGGATTGGAAGCTTTTTCCGGAAAATAATGGACTACATATCCTTCATAACAGTAGCTCTCTGGGAAAGAAATTATCAATTCTATATTCAGGTGTCATCTGCGATTACAATAATTCATATATTGAAAAATAATAATCACTTCGTACCTATCATTTTTCAGGATCTCTCTACGCTGCTGCTATAATATTCATAACTGAACCGCTCTATTTGAGGATCGTCCATTTTTTTATAAAATCAAATGATACAATACAATTAACATTTGCTATACCAGTTGATTATGGTAAAATTGATATCCAAAAATACTATTGGATCCTCTTAATAACATGCGGAATATGTATTCTTGGTATTGTAACTTCATTTATGGCAGCTGATGTAGCTTTATTTACGTTTGCGCTGCATGTTTGTGGATTATTTGAAGCATTGGGGTGATATACCTATGAATATACGAACTCTCACACATTGAATTTTCTAGTTTCTAATGTAATAATTTTGTGATAAGATTTGCTATTGAGAATTTGCAAGTTCAGGAGGAATATGAGAAGAATGATGATGAATACCAATATCAGTATTTCCGAAGATGCATTCAAATCCATAATCGTGTGCTTGCGTAAGCATCAATTGTAATATGTTTTTTATTACATAATAAATAGATTATCCATTTCTCAACAGGTTTTCAGATAGAATTAAAGATCTTTACACATGGAATTTCTTCACTGTTGTTGGTCTTGGCACCATAGCGATAAGTGTAACTGCGATTCAGGTGAAATTTCAATTATTCAAGCAATATATTTCAATTACTAATTAACTTTCGATTCTAGGTCGTGTTTAATCTTAACGCCATGCAGAAACTTATTAAGATGCTGTTGTATGCAATAGCCGATGTTTTTCATCTTTTCGTTCAATGTTTCACAGCTCAACGAATTTTTGATACAAGTCTCAACATCAATCAGTGCATGTATGTGCAATGTATTGAATCCGCAAATTCGAAAAGCTTCTGGTAATTACGTACGTCATTGCGATTGACAGAATAATTTCTTCTCAAATTTTTAGAATGAATTCCAAATGGTACCATAGTAAGCCAAAAACAAAGAAGCTCTTGCGCTTTATGATTATGAGAAGTCAAATTCCATGTCAACTAACTGCTGGAAAAGTTATGTTCATGTCCCTCAATTCATTCACTGTGGTAAGTTATTTTTATTTGGATTAATCAATTGCCTCCTCTTTTGAAGTGCGAAAAGTAAATAATGATCACTTGCAGCTCATGAAAACAGCAGCTAGTTATTTCACCGTATTTCTGAATATGCAGTAGATGGAGTATATGAGCTGTTACATAATAGAATGAACCACTCGCGAAATATATGTGCTGTTATGTAAATTATATATTTGTTAGTTGTTATTTCTTTGTGGAATGAGTGCCTGGGATCTCAAGTAAATTGAAAATTATAAAGAATTATTGATAACAAAAGAGCGTAAGTATCAATGATGCGCCTTTTTGTAACTATCCACTATCAAAAGATATGACACAATTGAAGAAATTACTAATAACAAAGGGGCGTCTGAATTGCAGATACACCTTTTTGTTAACAACTCTTATAGCATTTCATAAATTTTCTGATATTATTAATAACAGAAAATAAAAAAAATAAAAAAATTAATAACAGAAGGCCGTATGCTTTGAAGATGCGCTCTTTTGGTATTATGAACTTTTGGAACATAAAATGGCGAAAATAATCGCCTCACTCATACTACATATGGGCAATTACGATCTTTTGTTACTTCAATTTTTAGTTTGTTCAACACTTTATGAAGAACATTTTGAGATATATTTCGGACATGCATCCCTTTTATTTTAGAAAGTAGGTTTTTCAACACTTACACCCTTTTGGTTCTAGGGTGACGGCATAGTGTTATTATCTAGTTTCAATATCTTTAATCCTAGGAACCATGATTACAAATCCTAGTTACATTATGCTCTCAGGACGAATAATTACGTTGAACTGTCCGTCTGTTAATTTCAATGAATAAAATAGAAGAATACTATTGAAAAGTATTTAATTACACAAAGAATTCTACATAAAAAAAATACAATATAAATAAACTATCAATACGTATATTTACAAATTAAATCATAAATGCAACAGTGATAAAAAAATCTTTGTTCTGTGTTTAATAAAATAAAACTCCTGAGTTCATCGATTGAATTTCTCTTCTGGTGCACACATGTACATGGGAACAGGAGCGCTATCACCGCCATAGTACCCATAGATGGGTTGCGGTGGTGTTGCATGAACCGGATGAACCAGTTGCATTTGCTGAACATACGGCATCATCTGCACAGGCGTTGCATTACCATTCCCATGTCCCAAAGTAGATCCATTATAAGAACCTACGAAATCGTGATTGATTTTACCGGAATAGACACTACCAGGCCTTATAACCGATGGGTCATGAATGCTCGAGGTCATGGCGGCCATTCGGGCCTCATTGACCTGACTGGACCACCTCAGCCTGCAGATACAAATAATGATGATGACTATAGCAATGAACGCAACAACTCCTCCGACAATTCCAATGATCAAAGTATCATCAGTCGTCGAAGTGGTTCCCATTTCCGGATAGTTCTTATTCCTCGTCTCTCCGATCGTCGGTGCGACCGTCCAAATGATCTCTGGTTCTGACGATGAGATCAAACGCGTTGACGGTGGTGTCGCCGTTGTCTGCATCTTCGACGTCATTTTCTCACAAGACAACATGTCTTCCGTCAGATCAATAAGATACTTTCCAGCCAAATGCTCGGGAGCAAGACATTTTCCCGTGAATTCATCAGTGGACATTCTCAACCAGCGCCAGAGATGTTTAGCCTCACAGTCGCAGTTGATGGGATTGCTCTCCAAACCCCTGATCTTCACCATCCCCGATCGCTCCTCAAGAGCCGCTAATAAAGCGGGAGAAATTGTCGTGAATTTACTTCCCGAGATGTCGAGATCAACTTGCGTTGACCTTGGCACTGGGAAGAAAAGCGCCGCTGGAAGATTATCAACGGAAGAGTTCTTTAAACCTAGACTGAGATGAGACGTCCTCACTCCAACAAGTGCAGAGGACTGAACCGTTTTCAGGCGATCGCCCCGGAGAGTTAAGGACTGTAATCTCGGATGCGAACGAACCGATAAAAGATCGTTTCCAACCGTCGAATCTTTAATTTCTATGTCCAATTCCTCCAAGTTATGCATGTCCTTAAGAATTCCTTGGACATCGAAATAGCCCAGTCGAGGATAGTCATTGGCTGATAATATTCGCAGCTTGCCGAGGGATTTAAAGGAACTTTTTTCGATCCTCGTGGCATCTAAAAGCGAGGAAACCTTTAAGACCCGAAGTCTTTCTAAGCCTTCAAAAGCAGATTCGTTCAAGTTCTTTGGCGTGTTACCGGAGACGTCGAGGGTCCGGAGAGCCGGCAGGCTTCTGTAAGTATCCGTGAGACCCGCAAAGTCCTCGAGATTATTGTAGGAGAGGTCTAGAGTTTCTAAGAGAGTGGTTCTTTCTAGAATAGAGGAGCCAAGTGCGCTTATCTGGTTTCTAGATAGATTCAGAGATTTGAGGAACGGCATTTCAAGCCGTGTGATGCTCTTTATGCTCGTATCAGCTAAATTCAACGTCCGCAGGATCTTTGCCTCTCCGAGAATCCCCTTAACTGCGTTCTGACTCAAGGGATTATGAGACAAATCCAAGTCCTTCAAGGAATTCACGATTTCTTGGGTAAAGACTTCGATTATTCGGTTATTCGCCATGTTAAGGGAACTCAGAGAAGATTGCCTCTGAAGACTCCGGATCGGTATCTCGTTGAACCTGTTTCCCGAAAGGTCAATCCTCTCTACGCTCCTTATTCTCGAAGAATCGAATATCGTTTCTGGCAGAGACGTCAGTTTATTGTTCTTGAGATAGAGATGTTCTAGCCTCAGAAGACCCTCCATCGTTCTCTCACTCAGAGTCTCGAGCACATTATCCGACAAATCTATCACCTGAAGCTGTGTCGAGTTGTGAAAGGCAAGTTCCTCGACGGATTCGATCCTATTACCCGATAAATCTAAATCCTTCAATCTCAATATCTGAGAAAATGCGAATTCTCCGACTGTCTTCAAGGAGTTTCTCGATAAGTCCAAGAGCTCCAAAAACTGCAGATTTTTTATGAACTCACTGGGAAATTTGAGGAATCTGTTACCGGATAGTCTAATCTCTCGGAGCCGTGGATGAATTACGAATGACGTGGGAGAGAGATGGGTGATGGCATTGTCTGATAAGTCGAGGACCTCCAAACCAGTTCCAGTATTGAAGTACTCACCGGCAAATGTAGTTAATCTATTGCCTTTTAGGTTCAGTTGGTAGAGGTTTATGAGGCCGACGAAGGCGGCGTTGTCTATTCGCTCGATAATGTTGTAGGAGAGATCGATGCTCGTTAGATTGTAGAGGTGTTGGAAGGTTCCTTCTCCCAGTTCCTGCAGATGATTGTGCGAGAGGATCAATTTTGTTAGGGAGTCAAGGTTCAGGAGGAGTACTGTTGGCAGAATTTTCAGACCTGTTCTCGAGGCATCGAAGGTTACAAGCGACGCCGGGAAAACGGGCGGAAAGGCGCTGTGTAGAGGATTGTTACTGATGTTTAGGTACTTCAGTTTTGATAAGGAACTTAGGGTCTCTGCTGATAAATGCTTCAAGTGGTTCGATGCTAGGTTGAGGGATAGTAAATTCCGCAGCGAGAGTTGAGCGACTGAGACCAATCGGTTGTTCGATAGGTCGAGATTCAGGAGAGTGTCTTCGAGGCCGGTGAAGGTCTGTTGGGTGACGGAGGACAGCATGTTGCCGGAGAGTTCGATGCTGACGAGCCTATTGAAGTTCAGGAACATCCGGGGTGGAATCTCGCGGACCAGGTTCCGAGTGAGGGAAAGGGAAATCAGCGTTGGACCTGCGGATCTCAAGAGGTCGTTCGAGAGGGCTGCGATTCGGTTGAACTCGACGTGCAGGTGGGTTAGGGACGGGAGGCGACTCACAGCGGAGGCGGGGATTAGGAGGATGTTGTTGTCCTGGAGGGACAGCCATTTTAGGCTTGTCAGACCCTCGAAGGATGATTCTTCGATCTGAAACCATGAAGAAATCATTTTGGGGTGAGTTTTAGGAAAAAATTGTGGTAGAACAGCTTTTAGGAGTTCTTTCCTTTCAGAAATTTTCTGCACAATTCGGGGCATCTTACACAATTCAGGCGCGAAGAGGTGAAACGGGATAAGTCGATTTTCATGATCACCTTTTTCTGATGAATATCGCGGAAACTAAGGGAGATAAAGCATTTTTTGTTGAGTTCTCTGTTGCAGAGAATTTCAAGACCAAAAAAAAATCAAAGCAAAATCGCCCTATTTCGCTAAATTTCCGCAATATTCCCATAACACCATTTCTAAAATGGGTAGATTCTGACAAAAATATCAGATATTTTATGTAAATCATGAAATTCTCTCAGAAAAATCCTTGATATTTTTCTCCAAAATTTGTTACCGATCATTCTTTAACAATAACTCGGAGAATAAACGAGATAAGGCAATTTCGCCTTATCTCCCTTATTTTCAGTGATTTTTTCGAAGAAATATCTCGAAATTTTCTCAAAAGAATCGTTCAAAAAATCAGTTCTACCTCTTCACTACAGATTTCACCTGAATTTTACAAAAATCTCTAATCATCCTTAATTTCTTAGATCATTTACCGTTCTCAGTGCATTCAAGGAGAGGTCCAATCTCGTCAACGACGTCAAATTCGAGAATGTATTGCTACCAAGTCTTCCAATATTGTTCCTGCTCAAATCCAACACTTGAAGTTCCTTCAATCCAGACAAATGATTGCGTTCAATCTCAGCTATGAGATTATTGGAAATATTGAGGGATTTCAGTCTCTCCAAATGCCGCAATGCATCACTCGGGAATTCGTGGAGAAAGTTGACTGACAAATCCAATTGCAGTAAATTATAGGCACCTGTAAAAAATTAACAAATATTGTTATTCACAAATGACTACCAATCAGTATTTCACCTCATGCATCAACGCAACACGTGGTAATTATGAATTGGGGAGAAGCGTAATTACGATTCATATCACGTGAATGTAGAAACTTTATTCTTGTTTTGTGCATGAAGAAGAAAAATATCACCTCAGAAATGAAGGAGCATAACACGTATGGAAATTTATATATGCCAAATATATTTCACATATATGCGTATATTTGTAATATATAAATGACATATATATATATCGTGAAATATATTTCTGAATATATGTCCATTATCAATTTTTTGCTGCACATATAGGGAAGACCGGGGCAAAATGAACCTGCCGGTCGAAATGATTTTGAATTTTCTTTGAGAGTAAAGGGCTCTTCCAAAAAATCTCAAAAAATTCACAAACAATTTCCACATATTGAAGCATCTTCTGAAATTTTTTCAGATTTTTCCACCGAGTCCTTCACTCCGAAAAAAAATCATGAATCATGTTATCCTGTAGGTCCATTTTACCCTAGTCTCCCCTATGTCGTTTGATTTTTATATATGTCACATATATGTTCGTATGTGTATTTTTTTCCGTACGGGAAGTGCTATATTGGTATGTAGCACTTACGCCACTTTGTTTCTGGCAATTGGAATATTATTGAAAGGTGAAAGTGGCAGATATCTTGGACACTGAAGGAATCAATTGAGTTTATTCGTGTTTTTAGATAATTAAACGCTCAATTTTCTGGTTAGATGTAATTAATGGAGGCGCATTGTGTTGGAATAAGAGGGATCCCACGTTTAGGGAAATTACGCTGCCATTCACCTAGAAAATCTCATTGTACAATGGATCTGGTAATTTATTAAAATGGGATTTTCAAGGAGAATGGAAAGATTAAAATCAAAGTAGCGTGAATTTTTATGTTTTTTAATGAGTAATGAAGTGAAGAGGAAGCAGGGAATGAGTTGATTTTTATTAGTCGACTTTTTTTGAAAATATGTCGGAAAGTAAGGGAGATAAGACGATTTCACATTATTTTTTTTTTTAGAGAATTTGAGGAGCTACAATTTATCCAAATCAACTGTTTTCGAAAAGGAACGGATTTCCTGATGACATCAATTCGGAATAAAAAATCACTAATTATGAAAAAATTAAGGGGTCACACTACTGTAGACTTTCCAAAAAATCGATTTTATTTTTTGCTTTAAAAATTACTTCGTGCTCTCCAGAATACGGACAATAAAAGTTACCACCTGAAACCCATTTTTTCACAAGGAATTTGGAATTTTTCCTGAGGCATTTCTTCATATTCATAGCCTAAGTCAAAACTTCAATGGTGTTTTTCTCGAAACATGATTTTTCAAATTGGCAAGCAGCATAACTCCAATAATTTTCATGATTTTCATTTGAATTGCCCACAGCATCTTGAAAACACTATTTCGAGCAGAAAAACGTGGGGAATTTCCAAAAAATTGATTTGCACATTTTTATTGATGAAAAATTGCCGTTTTTTTTGCTGAAATTTAAATTTTTTCATTCAAATGGTCGGCAATCACACAAAAAACAATATTTTCGAAATTCCCTTCGTATTTCTGTAGCTATATGTATCTAAAATGAGCTAATTTTTTTTCTCTTTTCAATTAAAATTTGAACCAGTTACACTGCGTGCCGTAAAGTGTTTTAAATTCGAGAAGCCTCGCAACGATGGCTCTTGTGTCGTCATTTTTTGATATTTTTTGATGATTTTTTTTCTCTGAAGATTCAAATATATGCTCAATCACTCCCCCAAACATCATTTTATTGGAACTTTTCCTACAGAGAAAAAATAACAAAAAAACGCTTTTTTAAAGCTTTTACAGTGGGGTAACACCTTAAGACATTTTACTTCTTTTCCCGTTTTTCAACGTTTCTTTTTTCCTCATCTGTAACATAGTCATTTTCATAAATACCACTAGCCACAAATTAATTCAGAATTATTTACATAATGAATTTAACTGAATCTCATGTACTGGTTTAATTTTTAATCTGTATCACAGTAATCATTACAGGTTCCACCAGAAATAAATGAATTAAAAAACATTCGGATGATCAATTCAAATAAATTCTAGGATACTGGTTTAATTTTTAGTCTGGAACAGTATTTTTTTGTACAAGAATAAATATCATATTCACAGTCATGTAATAATAACTATATTACTGATTAAAATTAAACCAGTCTTCTAAGATTTTTTAAATTTATTTATCCGGAGAGGTGAGACAGGACTAGTTTAGTTTTCTTGATACTCATTTTTTTCCGAAAATTTTGAAAATTTTAAGAGTCACAAAAAAGATTCTCACAAAAAATTCGCCATCTCGTTTATCGTCCAGAATATAAAAAAAAAGCAAGTAGAACCATTCATAAGTAATGAAGACATGCATTAGACTCACGGGCATACACACACATTGTCATTATTATTTTTTTCTAAATATCATTTTCGATCTTTTTAGATCACTCTAAGTACCTTTCATCGAAAAACTCAGAATCGAATATTTGGACATTTGTAAAGCTTTGATTCGGAAGCAAAGGATGAAAAACCGGAGACTTATCCTTTTTTTTAGTCCTCCACCACTGACTTGCCTTTAGTTTTCATGAAATATGTCGGAAAATAATCGAATTTTATCTCTTCCTCTTTTTTCTTAACTTTCAAGGGAAACAAAAAATGTCTCCATAAGAATTTTGCTATCTCCCAAGATGGTAATGACTCCTAAAATCTCTATACACTAAACTTCAAATTGTAGAAATTCAAAGATTCTTCGAATTCTCCGCAGACTTCATGAAGATTCATGAAATTTCGCGAAATCTGGGAAAATTGAACGGTTTTCTGATGATTTCGTAGATTTCTATGAGAATTCAAGAGATTTCAGGAAATACCAAGAGATTTCAAGATTTCATGGCAATAACAAAGATTTATAAATATTCAGATAATAAAAATTTGATTAAAATAATTTTCAACGAAATTCTCTTTATATCCACTAATACCTCCGAGATTTATTCTTCCATATCGCCATGTAAATATCTCAAAATTTTCTATGACTTTTCTCAAATTCTCAAATCGATTTTTCATACATTGTCCCTACTTATTTTACATGAAATTTCGAAGACTCCACGAATTTCGAAGATTTTATGAAATTACCATGGAATTTCTCTAGTTTTTTCATGATTTCAAAACTTATTTCCAGATTTTATCAAATTTCCAAAATTCAAAAATTTCGAAAATCTTTTGAAGAATCCTAAAATTTCCATAAAATTTCTGATTTTCATGTACACTAGATTTCACAACTAATTACCTCCCCCCCCCCTCCTCCTATTTCTCTGAAATAATGAAAAACGCTGAATTATTCACCTTGTCAAGCCCCAAAATAATTCAAAAAAAACTCTAATTATGCATGAAATTGCAAAGAAAGTAGTTGTCACAGTGAAATTGTTCTCAATTCTTGTGTCCCCAAACAAACTTGAACAATGTTGTTTACATTTTAAGTAGTACCGGAAATTATTTTGCTCGTTGAATTATTATGCTCAATTCCATCCAAAGAACAATGGAACAGGGAAGCCAAGAGTTTCGTGGGAGAGTGCGTATGCTGATGCGAAAAAAAAAAGATTGAATAGGAAGAAGAAAAATGAAAGAAACGTCAACACAGAGGCCAATTGCTAGTGCATTACACTCGGTTTTACGTTATTTCTCACGACACCCCGTTCCTTTTCCCATAAAAAATGAAAAAAAAAAAGAGTGTATTGTGCTGAGTGTTTCGTAAATGAGAGGAAAAAATACATATGTTGGTAATTTTACCCTTGAAGACATCACTGTTGAATCGGGTCAGATCATTGCGGGAGAGATTGAAGAATAGAAGATGAGGCATTCCAAGTAATGCATTGTCTTCCATGTGGTTCAGCTCATTTCTGCTCAAATCAATGCGCAAAACTGATTCTCCGAGTGATCCGAATGCGTTTCTTGGTAACGAAGCTGTGAAAAAAAGAAGGATTTTCGTTAGTTTTTGAATTTTTAGGTGATATGAAATGGAGGAAACTTCATATTGTTGCCTTGGAGTCAGAGACGGTCAGAGAGGCGTAAGTGCTATGGATAATCATAGCACTTACGCCTCTTTAACTCTGAAGTGATGATGTTAAGGTAGTATCCCAGTGAATTCGAGTACAGTTAATTCCTTATTTTTTTGATGCCACATCAAAGATAATATTCTTTTACATTTTTCTGAATTTTTTCATAATTTTTGACCGTGCAGTTTATGAGATGTGAATTCACAAAGTTACTGAAAATAGCGGTGGTGGGGATGAAACGTCCTAACTCAGACGGAAATAACGAAATTACTAAAAAACCACAGGATTGACCCATTGTTTAAAAACAATTGGCGAAGAGAACAGCATTTTAACTAAATAATAAAAGGAAAAAAAATTCAATTCACCGTGTAGTTATTGAGATATTTCAATTAGAAGGTAGTCGTAACTATTTGCCTCTCTCTCTCTGTCTCATGCATGTGATAGGAGATTGATGTGAAGAAAATTCGAGGATGAAAATTATATCCACGAGCTGAAGATATATAAGAAATTATCAGAAAAAATTTCGGAAAAATTTTATAAAAATTTCATGAAAGTTTCAGAAAAATTCCGCGAAATTCTGAAAAATCTCAAATATATTAGAAAAAAACTGATTTTTTTTTTTTTTTTACAATCTCTAAACGCCACAATTTTATTCATAAATATTACAGTTATTCCAAAGAGCTGTTAAAAATGAGAATTGATAGTTTAATCACTTTTTCGGGTTAATCGAAGCACTTTTTCCTGAATTATCAGGAATTAATTGGAAATAAACCTAGAAACCCTCATTTTTTTCTGTTTTATCGATCGTACTCTGGGTACTACCTTAATTAACGAGAAGACGTGGGAATTTAAGCAGAAAAGTGAGAGGAGAGACCTATAGAATTTTTTTTCTGAGTGAAGGGCTTTGAAGAAAATTATGAAAAAATTAGGCAACAGTAAAGATATACTGGGGTATCTTCTCGAATTTTTTCAGCTATTTTCATGGAGACCTTCACTTTGAACAAAATTATAATGTAATTAACTTTCACATATTTTGTCATATTCTGTTAGAAAACGATATCTGATTGTCACGTTATGTAAGAATTTTTTTCGGATTTTCGTGTCAGATTCTGTGAGATTTGAGAAAAACAATGACATTTTTAGAAACAATGTTTTTCAGAATTCGCAGGAAAGAAGTGATGATCTCTAAGAGATTTTGACAATAATTCTATTGTTAGAGAATATCGAACTACGTCAAAATTTCATAACTTTTTTAATTTTTTAATTCAATCCATGTGAAATCTAATGATTCTGGGAAAATATGACAATTTTGAGTTTCTTTCACCAATAAATGCATAATTTGAAGAAAAAAAAAATTGCAAATGAAGAAAACTTGAAGAACTATAATTGCAAATTTGTTAGATATTTTTTTATTATAATTAATTTATTTTAAAAAATCTAAAAGATTATTCCCATTATTATAACTCCGTTCGACTTTTCTACTACTTAAAAATGATTGGGAGGTACAATCGGGAAAAAAGGTAAATTTTTATATAAAATCGTTAATAACAATTTATACAAGATGAAATTCTCAAATCTGATTCAGTGAATTCATGAAGAATGTGACGAGGAATAAAATAAGGCCTAGAAGCAAAAAAATAATTGAAAATTGAAGAATTTTCATTATTTTTTACAAATTTCTAAATCTCGAAAAATTCGAAGAATTGTAAAAAATAATGAAAATTTGTCAATTTTCAATTAATTTTTTGTCTCTAGGCCTTATTTCATTCCCCATCACATCCTTCGCAGATTCACTGAATCAGATTCGAGGATTTCATCTTGTATAAATAGTTATTAACGATTTTATACAAAAATCTAGCTTTTTTTTCGATTGTACCTCCCAATCGTCCTTAAATGAAAGAAACTCCAAATTTATTCCAACAAAAAAAAATCATTTTCTCTCCTACCGATATTATTTCCTGATAACGAGAGAATTCGAATGGCTTTTGGTCCTTTCAACGAATTCGCTGGTACAGATGTCAAGTTGTTGTTGTCCAGATAAAGCTCCTCGAGCTCCAAACATCCTTTGAAAATTCCTTCCTCGATGCTCCTAATCCCATTGCCATGAAGATCAAGCAGCCTCAATTCCTTCAGTTCTCTAAACTCATTGGACGAAAATATCGGATTCAAGTTATCTCCCAACTGATTCTCCCCGATTCTCAATTCTCTCAAATTACTCTGAGAAATTAAGTGTCTATCCATAAGTCGATATATCGAATTTCCACTTAAATCTAGTTTCTCGAGTTCTAGGCCGGAATTCAGTAGATCATCTGGCAATTTGTTGTAGCCAACATTTCTACGTGTTATTGATATAATTGGCTGGTGACGAAGTACTTCGATGCTTTCACGTGTAAAAATAACACGATCGCAGTTCATTCTCAGGTATCGTGGACGTTCGGGAACTGGGGAACACTTGCAGGCTATCTGGAGGTCTCTTTTTAGTTCTACACAGGGCTTCCATTGTGCTTTGGATGATTGGAGACTCACTAGGAGTGAAAAAAAGAGGAATAACCTGGAACAAAAAGAAGATTTAGTTTTTTTTTTGGAAATTAAGGGAAATGGAAATTTTCCAGAGGAGTATCCTGAAAAAGAAAATTCTTTTTTTTTGAGATTTTTTTTTCGAAAATTAAGAGAAATGAAAATTCTCCAGAGGAGTATCCTGAAAAAAAAAATTCTTTTTTTTTGAGAATTTTTTTTTTTCTCGAAAATTAAGGAAAATTATAATTCTTTTCTAGAGACGCTTCTGTTCAGGAAATGAAGGGTGGAAATTGTTTATTTTTTTTTAAATATTTAAAAGTAATTAATTTATTCTTTCACTTATTTATTCATCTCACGATGAATTAATTGAGTGAAATCATTTTTAAGACAGTTTTTTTCTTCTTATTTTTTAGAAAAATATTGAAAATAGAGAAATTTTCATAGAACTTTTTTTTTGGTAGTTCTTGAAATTTTGTACAAAAAAAAAGGATTTGGCCACGAAATCGTGATATCTCGTTTAATTTCGAAGATATTTTCAGAAAAATCAACTGGTCTCGTTTTCCCTCCTTTTCACAAAATTCGGAACCTAAGTGAGATAAGGCGATTTTTCCCTAATGATTTTTATTTTGTTCAGATTTTATGATTAAAAAAAAAAAGAAAAATGATTCGAAAAAAACATGCTCCTGAATTTCTCTACAAAAAAAGAATCAGCACAAAATCGCTTCATCTCGCTCCATTTCCGTGATATTCTTTCTTAAAAAAAAATCGACAAAAAATCGACATCCTGTGAATAATAAAATAAATTAAAAAATCATTTAAAAATTGATCGGAGAAATTTTTCACCTCATCTCATCTTACATCACTACTATTGAGCTCTCCTATTTATTTTCAAAATAAAAAATAAATTTCTAGAGAAGCGCGTGAGCCAGAAAGCCAGCTTCTCCTCACCTTTCCCAAGAAAGTAAAGAAAAAAAAAAAAGAAAAAATGAAATGAGAGAAAATATATGAGAGGGGCAATTGGCCAGGAGAAGATGAACAGGTATTTCATATTTGCTTTCTACTCAACTATTAACTTCACCAGGTAACTTCCGCCAGTCCAACACCATCAATACCTGCCCCTCCCATTTTTCTTGGCAACAAAAAAGAATAGGTAATAAAAAAAAAAAGAATAGGTGATTCGTCATTTTCACGGGGCAAATTGAATGAGAAGAGGAATTTTCTTGGGGGAATTTTTTTTCTTTTTCAAAATTCTGTTGTTCGTACTCGAAAAATATTTCGGAATCTAGAGGAGATGGAATTCTTTTGGGATGACCTTTTCTTTTTCATAGTGGATTTTTGATGGACCATTCATGAAAAAAGGTCTTTTCATGAATTTTCATAATTCGAATAGTTTTCCAGATGTTTTGAAGGTGTTTTTTTTTTTTTATGATATTTAATGTTGAATCCATTGATTTGTTTTGTCTATGTCATTTTTATTGCTGGTTTTGCTCATTTAATCTTTTTTTTTATGCATAAATAGTAATAAAAGGAGTTTATTGAACATTAAAATTCATTCGCGAAAAGAAAAAAATTGGAATTTTTTTTTGCAGATCATTTTCTTGAAAATATCTCGGAAATTAAGCGAGATAAGGAAATTTTGCATGAATCCATTTTTGCAGCTCTTGAAATTCTCTACAGATGAGGATTCAGGTCATATCGAGCTATCTCGTCTAGTTTCCGAGATATTCTCAGAGAAATATAAACGAAAGAAAAAAGTTTATTGAATTTTACTACTGGATTTTATCATCAGTTTTCAGTGAATATGCGTGAAATGAAGCAACATAGAGCAATTTCGCTTGAAACTTCTTTTTTAAAGAATTTCAAGAGCTAAACCAAAGGTCTGGGGTACGATTGCCCTATCTCGCTTACTCACCGAGATATTTTCAAAAAACTATCAGAGATTTTCATTTTGTCGTCAGTTTTTGTTGCACGGTTGAAAAAAAATTCTTGTAGCAAGAAAATTGCCTTTTAACGAAATTTTCCTCCAAAATTTTTTATATCTATATATATATTGGAATTTTCTGGAGTGAAATGAATTTTCTTCTAAGAAAATGAACAGTAAATTTTCTCAACAACCAAAATTTTTTTTTTCTTGGAGAATTTCAAGAGCTAATGAAAGGAATTGAAGCAAAATCGGTCTATCTCTCTTATTTTTTTGGAATATTGTTAAGAAAGGAAGAAAAATTGACTCATCTCGCTGTTCCTCTTTATCCCTAAATTTTTCATGAACTTCTCAATTTTTCTTAATATTTCCATTTTTAAAAAATGAAAAATTCCTCGGTTTCATAAATAAAAAAACTGAAGACAGAAGAATTGCCCTGAGGCGAGCCACCTGTATGGCATTGAAGTCTCCAACTTTCCCATATCTTTCTCCCCTTTTTTCTTTCCAACATTTCATTTTTCCCTTTTCAACAAATCATAAAATATTAAACTAAACTACAAAAAAATCCTGCAGCTCGAGATAATTAGATAATGAAGAGTAATGAGTTGTTTTCATCGTAATTCTTGTCTTGTTAATAACGAGGCTATTAAATACAAGAAGGATTAAGTAAAAAAAGATTAGAATTTAGAGATAGAATTGAATTATCATTGCGTAGAAAGCAACATTTGTTTGTATATATATATATATATATATGTATACATGTATGTGATTTTACAAACCACATAAATGCAGAAGTTAATGAATTTCACTATCTAAACTGTGTAAAGACTTGGAGGAAGTGAAAAATGATTGTTTTGGTGGTTCAACATATATATCTATATATATAAATTTTAATAGTTATGATTTATTTTTCTTTCTTTTCTTTCTTCTTATTTTCATTCAATTTAGAGATTATCTCGGTAATTAAAATTATGGGGTAATTTAGTTTGGGGTTTTTTTGGAATTAATTGAGAAATTAAGAGAAAAGCCATTTTTTTTAGGTGAATTTTATTTTCAAAGAAATTGAAAGGTAAGAAGAAAATATTTCGAAAATTTTTAAATGTAATTAATTAATTAATTAATTTAGTGAAATTATTCTTGTGACACTTTCTTCTGGATTAACTAGGAAAATATAAGAGACAGAGGAATTTTCATAAAGATCTTCTTTGTAGCTCTTGAAATTCGCTGCAAAAAAAGAGAGAAATTGATCGAAACCGCCTTATCTCGCTTACTCTCCGAGATAATCTCAAAAAGTGACAATTTTTTTTTTTAATAAAAACGCGAAGATGCAAAAAATGTCAAGAGAATTAATGCTCTTCAACTTTTTTTTATAATTTTTCTATTTTTTCATCGAGTATTTCTTCTTCAAAACATCATATATCTTCTTCAAAACAGCATTTTTCTCGTATTATGCAATGAAAAACCTGAAGTTTTCAATTTGAATTATTAAACATTTTTTTTTTTTAATGATTATTATACCAACATCATAAAATTCCGATTAATCCATCAATGAGCGTCACTTCGCATACCTCATGGACACAATAACAAAAAAAATCTCCGGTTAAAATGTGAAAGGTCAGAATGAAGTTGTAGAAAACGCAGTACACACAAGTCTTGTATTACAAGTAACAGAGAAACCAATGCATGTTTTGTGATTTAATCAATTAGTACAATGAGAAAAAAAAATGATTCTGGTCTAAAAAAAATTGTATTTTGCACAAGTGAATATGGAAAGTTTTTGTCCAAAAACTATTGATCATTTAGGATAACATGACCAATAGATGGACGGTTAAGGAAATATTAGACTTTATTAATTCATATGAAATAGGCAAATCACGTTGAAAAGTTGCAGGAAAAAATGATATACAGAAAAATATACAGTGAATCGACCAAAAATCAATTAAACTTGAATAATGCAGAAATAATTAGAGAAAATCAAGGAAAAAATGCAGAATAACTTGGATCCCCAGTAGATGGACAGTTGCATATTAGCTGTGGTATGATTTTAAATTTTGATCAATCGATATGTAACAAATAGTTTATAAATCTATATGAATGTAATAATCAGGAATTGACATGAAAAATATAAGAATCATTCATTTATTTATGAAAATGCTCGATAATAAAAACCGTCCATCTTTTGGTCAGTGTCCATCTATTGGTCGTGTGACCCTATATCTATTTTTATAGAAAATTAGTATATTTACTTCTGTAGAATACATTTATTTGGGATCAGAATTTTTTTCTTTCAGTGTAGCAATGTAATTTTTCTTCCAATTTCCCATAAATATTCTTTTAAAAAAACTAAAGGCAAAAAAATAGATTTCCTCATTTTTCTAAAAGAATATCTAGGAATATCAGCAAGATACGTCTTTTTTTACTTTTTTCTTTGTTGTAGCTCTTAAAATTCTCTACAAAATTCGAAAACTCTCAGGCCAAGAAGGGCGTATCTCCATCAATTTCCGAGATATTCACAAAAAAAAATGCAAAAAAAATCACCTTATCCTTTTTTAAGGATGATTGGGAGGTACAATCTTAAAAAAAGGTAATTTTTTGTGTAAAATCGTTAATAACAATTTATATAAGACAAAATTCTCAAATCTGATTCAGTGAATCTGTAAGGAATGTAATGTGAAATAGAATAAGCCTTAGAAATAAAAAATTAATTGACAATTGAAAATTTTTGATGATTTTTTACATTTTTTCAAATTTTTCAAGATTTAAAGGAATGTAAAAGATAATGAAAATTTTTCAATTTCCTATTAATTTTTTGTTTTTAGAGCTCATTTTATTCCTCATTACATTCTTCACAAATTCACTGAATCAGATTTGATAATTTCGTCTTGTACAAATTGTTAACATTGGAGAAAAGACAATCTTCGTTAGATATTCATCTCGTTCTATGTTTTGGCATCTGTCAGTTGAATTTAAAAATCACACGTATCAACAACCATTGTAAAATTAATAAACGTATTTAATAGATTAATGTGTTATTTAATCTCTCTTGAGGCCACTCGTTCAACAGTTATCAACAATTTCATCCAAAAATTTAACGTTTTTCCCAATTGTACCTCTGAATGATCCTAAAAATTTCAAAAAAAAAATCAGAAAAATTTTAATGGAATTTAAAAAAAATGAATTAAGAACCCATTAATAAGAAAGGAAGGACGTAGATAATTTGCAGCGATGCCACAACTCATTACACAATGAAGAAATTCCTTTTTTTTCTAATTCACCGGAAAAATGACTTCACAGTTGCTGAACTCCTCGAAGGAAAAAAGGAAAAAGATGAAAAAAAAAAAAGAAATAATAACATTCACGTTTCGTTAACATCGTAAACGTCCCTTTCCTGGTAATCCTACCGTTCATTATCATCCACGGTAGGTTTAGTGTACACCTCGGTTCGATGCCTCAACTCTCTCGAGAGAGTAATTTTGTTTCAACCTCTTGGTAACGGTTCTTTCGCCCCGGATCATTGCCAGTTGATGTTTAAAAGAATTTAAAGAAAAAAAGGAAGAAGAAAAAAAAATGCAAAATGTTTTTATGAAATACATTGAAAAGAAGAAAGCAAAAAAAATTGAGGGGTCAGGGGTCTGTCAGATGATCAGAAGAATTACGAATTTTTCGGGGATTGCTTAATTCAGTAGAAAAAAAAAATTTCAGAGATGACGTCATTTTTTTTGCTGCTGACATTTTATCAAAAGGCACTTGGAAACTAAGCGAGATAGAGCGATTTTCATAGAGACCTTTTTTGAAGAGAATTTTAAGAGCTAAAAAAAAGGATATCTGCGAAATTGCTCTATCTCACTTAGTTTCTGAGATATCCTTAAAGAAACATGGTCAAGTAAAAATTGACTCATTTTACGTTCATTTCCGTCTCTTATTAGTTTTCTTTGAATATCTCGGAAACTAAGCAAGATAGAGCGATTTTGCAGGAATCCTTATTTGTAGCCCTTGAAATTCTCTACAAAAAAGGATTCCTTGAAAATCGTCCTATCTCGCTTACTCTCCTAGATATTCTCAAAAAAACTCCAAAAAACAAGAAATCCCGCTCAAACACCTTTGAATTAAAAAAAATTCAAATCTTCAAATAAAATTCTTATTTACCTCATAATGACAATTTAATTGATTGCCTAATTAATTAGAGTCCAGGATTAATCAACACTTTTTACACCCACAATATCACAGGCACTCTCCACATATTGCAACTCGATAAATTCCCGTATTTCCTTAAAAAAAATCCTTAAAATTCGTAAAACATTGGAATTTTTTTAAATCAAAAAATAGCGAATTTTCGCCAGAAAATGGAGAATTCGCGCCTTTTCACGAGCCCGAACGATGGACTACTGTCGCCACGGTCTGTCTCTTCTTGAGATCAAAGCAAAACGTTTCAGTCAGCAGTGAACGCAGAAAAGAAAACCGTAGAGGGGGTACAGGGGGGAGGGGTTTAAAAAGAAAGAGAGGAAAAACGAGTAGCATAGTCGAAGAGCAAGTCAACTTCGATGGGAGAAAAGGGCCTTTAACATAACGGAGAATTCATTCTGGGGAGTCCAAGCGAAGAAGGTTCTCTTCTTCTCTTTACATGCGTGTGTGTATATACACATAAAAGAGAGAGAAAGAGAGAGAATCTGTGGGAATGCGCTCATTGGTGTGTGTTGTGAGGTAAAAATGCGCAGAGAGTATAGAAAATAATAATGTTTTGACCATGAGATGAATTTTCTGTGTGTGTTTGAGAGATTTGAAAACGCCTTTCACTCTGGAATTGATGCAAAAATTGCTTTGGTTTTTATTTTTTTTTATGTCTTTTTTTTTACTGCTTAGAGACTCGTGTGGGAAAGTTTTTTTTTAACAGAGGGGGAAGGGGGGGGGAGAAGGAATTCGCGGCTTTTTGCGTGAATTTCTATGCAAATTCCGATTGAGTTTTAGGAGTCGTAAAGGATTTTATGGGCTTTTGCGGAGTTTCTACTGATTTTAGGGGGGAAGGAGGAGGGGGAGCGATATTTTTTGCAGAGCTTTTTTTGTGGGAGAAGGTAGGGGGGGATGTATTAATTTTAAACAAATTACTAGGAGAAATTGAAAATCTCCTTAAAAAAAGATAAAATGAAAATTTAATGTCAAAATTTGGAGATTCTTGAGAAATATTGACGTTTTTATATTCAATACATTGTATTATATACTTATTTTTTCATATTCATCAAGGAACATCTTTATTTCCCTCTTGTAGTTAGAAATTTTGGGAAATTGGAGAAAATTGGAAAAACTTATTTTTGAGAAACTCTGAAATTCGAGAATTCTGAAATTCTGAAGGCCTAAAATTTAGAAATTCTAATACCGTCAATGGCCCAATTAATGCCACTTTTCATACATTTTCGTGATTATTGAACTTATTCGAATTCTCAACTTTAAGTAATTGATAACAGTGGCTAGGAAAAAATTCTGAGGACACCGGACAATCAAAATATCTGATATTGCTCTACTAGATATATTTCTAAAATTAATCCGTTAAATGCGACCAGCGTGCTCAGCAAGATAAAGCCCTAAAGCTCTTCATGTGGGGTTAAAGTGCCTCATCAGTTCGATGTGTGATATTGAGAAAATTTAAGTATTTAATAAATCGAAAATTATATTGATTGTTAGCAAAATCATTGGACTTTCATATAAATTGACGAATAATTTAAAAATAACGACCAGTGATGGAAATTAATTGATGGCAATTATTGGGACCCTCTATGGCAGAAATCGGGTCATGGTGGCATGAATCGGGCCATGGACAAAATATTTTCAAAAATATAAATTAAATAATTTTTATCATTAATTCATGAAAATAATTAATATAAATGACAGTCCAGACCCTTAATTCTTTCGAGGAAAAATCAAATTTGAAATTCTGATAAGATATAATTTTTCTATGAAAGATATGGGGCAGAATAGGTCTCTTGGTGGCATTAATTGGGTCATTGACGGTAGTCAAAAATTTTGAAAAATTCGAAAATTTGAAAAATTGATTTTTTTTTCTTTCTCAGATATTCTTGTAAAATCGATAAAACTATATTTTCAAGTCTTGCTCAATGTTCAATTTTCACCTAAAATCACAATTTTCTTGCCACAAAATGTAAAAAAAAAGGGTAGATTACAGTTGTGTCAGCAATCCTCTAACAACATGAAATTTCAGTGATGAAACCCTTTTTTTCACCTGAAAACTCGTGAAGGAGCGAACGCTAATGAGTAAATAAACTCTTAGCTCTCGGACCCTTGGCACATGAGTAAACACAACACTGGCTGCTTGGGCCACTTATGACCTCTGTTTCGACCTTGGATTTCCTTGGTTCTTCTCGGCTCATTCAGAAAGTTTTCTCAACAGATATAATTACGTGAAAAAAAAAGTGGAACATTTTGACGGACAGAAATAATGCAATCATTATTATAATTCTTTTTTTAATTATTCATGTCGCAATTTTTTTTGTTTTTTTTTGTTGTGGGAAATTTTTTTTCATTGAAATTGAGTTTTCACGAATTTCTTAGGATCTGAAGATTGAAGATTAATAAGTTTGTATCGTCTGCTCAGTAAGAAAGTGGCGCAAGTGCCATCTGTTCGATTTTTTTTCTCGAAAAAAGAAAAAGGCGTATGTTTTTTCGCCCAAATATATATTTCTTGGGCATTTTATGCAATAATGGTGAAAAACGGGAAACTAATAACATGCAGTCTGCACCGCAAAAATATACATATGAACATAGGGGAGACCGGGGCAAAATGGGGTACGGGGGCACGTGCTTTGAAGCACCCCATTTCGCCCCGCTCTGCCCTATACGTGACATTTATAAAAATCATATGACATATATCATACGACATTCAGGAATATATCTTGCGATATGTAGATGTTGAGACGTTGGTATACGGTTTGATCTAGACTGAAGCTGCTTATTATAAATCAAACACATTTTAAATGGCTATGAATGTTAAACTGACTTTATAAACGTTAAAGAATTCGTGTTCTACAATAATCTTAGGGGACCTCTCTGGAGAACTCTCGGAGGAACTGCTAGAGAAACTCTGAGGGGAGCTTCCAGTGGAACTCTCATGGGCATTTCTAGAGGAATTCCCTGGGAAAACTTGTAGGGCAACTCATCACGATTATAACTCAACATAGATAATAATATCTAAAACGTAACTAATTCATCAAATCATTGTGAAACATGAATTCTTCACAGATTCTTTAACGTTTATAAAGTCAGTTTGACATTCATAACGATTTAAACCACTGTACCATGGTCCATTGTCTCCATACCCATCAGATGTCTTATGAAAAATCACCCCGGATCACAATATCTACTTCAGGCATGGAAGTTTGGAACCTGAAGAAGGTAAATTGAGTAATTTTGAGGAAGTCAATCAAAAACATAGAGCGGGAATGCTCTGAATTGGATACAATAAGTTCTTACGGTTGAGAAATATCACTTACAGTGGTCCAGTTTCCATACCCATCGGAGGTTCCATAAAAAATCACCCTGGATCACAATTTCTACTTCAGGCATGGAAGTTCGGAATCCAAAGAAAATGAACTGAGGGATTTTGAGGAGGAATATCAAAAATATAGAGCAGGAATGCTTCATATTCGATATAATAAAGCCCTACGGTGGAGAAATGTCATCTACAGTGATCGAGTCTCCATACCTATCAGACGTTTTATGAAAAATCACCCCGTATCATAATCTCCACTTCAGACATGGAAGCTTGGAATCCAGAGGAGGCAAATTGAGTGATCTTCAGGAAGGAAATCGAAAACACAGAGAGGGAATGCTGCATATTCGATATAATAAGGTCCTACCCTGGCGGATCCATCGATTACTATTCGATCGCCATTCGATTGGGGTGTCGACTTGTGTGCTCACCTGATCACTTGTCGAGCCTGAGTCGATGGTCATATGAATAACGAGATGACCAGCGATCAGCTGAACATTGGGTCGACAGTCGGTCGATCCCAAGTGTAAACCTCGATTCGACTAAAGATCGACAATGAACATTGTTTGAGCACTTTTCGATCATGGATGATACCGAGCTTCATCGATCTGCGTCTGACTATGTATAGAGTCGATTGTTAGTCGATCCATATACCCAATCGACGACTGATCTAATGATATAATTTCTGGAGTACGTGTTGATTGTAGATGATGAAGTGGCCTATCGACCAGCAATCGCCTATGTTTTGAGTCGATCGCTGGTTGATGATATCGATGAAAGCATCGAATCGAATCTTGACTGACCACTGAAATTTCTTAAGTGCAGATCGATTGTGGGTCATGAATTGCTTCATCGACCCGCGATCAATTGAGTATAGAGTTTATTGTTTGTCGATTCCGATTCATCGGATATTATTATTTATCGTGATAAGTTACTTTACGGGTTCCTTGGAAAGTTCCTCTGGAAGTTCCCCTAAAAGTTCCTTTAGAAGTTCCCCTGAAAGTTCCTCTGGAAGTTCCCTTAAGAGTTTTGAACGCTCATAAAATGAGTTTGAGGTTTATAAATGCCAGTTTAACATTCATAATCATTCAGAATGTGTTTGATTCATAGTCAACTTCAGCCTAGATTAAACCGTACACTAAAAGGGAGATCCTTTCGATACTTGGCCAAAAAAGGAAATTCTTCCAAAAATATTGAGAGAAAAATTTGCCACATGTTTCCGCCTAAATTTCTTCGGTTCATCAATGGAATCATCAGAAAATTTGCATCTCAAACCATTCAATCTAAGTGTTCATTCCATCCCATCTTCCCCTACGTTGGAATCTTAGTTATTCCTGAAAATCTGTTTATTTCATTAGAACTTGACAACAAGACCCTAAACTACGTTAAACTTTTAGAACTGTGATTTTCTGTTAAACTTTTTGCAGATAGTCGACTAATCGAAAAGTTTAATTTTTTCCGATCAAATATCTATAATTTCAAAGGTCGTCGGGATAAGCAAAAATAAACTACAAATTTCCCTGACTAAGATTACAATTCCCTGACTAGTCTAGGTTTTCCAGGTCAATCGCCACCTTCAGTCGTTTGAAGATTCGCATCAACGCAAATTGACTGGCAGTCAACTCGAAACTTTATTGATGTAGATTCGATAGTCCACTCTATTGCTTAGAATCCATATGTAGGGCCGAGACGTTCGTGTACGGTTTGATCTAAGCTGAAGTTTACCATGAATCAAACACGTTCTGAATGATTATGAATGTTTTTTTTTTTTTTTTTTTTATTTAGATTATGAATGTTAAATTGACATTTATAAACGTCAAACTGATTTTATGAACGTTCATAACTCTTAGGGGAACTTCTAGAGGAACTTTTAGGGGAACTTCCAGAGGAACTTTTCAGGGAACCCGTAAAGTAACTCATCACGATGAATAATAATATCCGATGAATCGGAATTGACAAACAATACATGACCCACAATCGATCTAAACTTAAGAAATTTCAGTGGTCAGTCAAAAGTCGAGTCGATGCTTTCATAGATATCATCAACCAGCGATCGACTCAACACATAGTCGATTGCTGGTCGATAGGCTACTTCATCACCTACAATCGACACGCACTCCAAAAATTTCATCATTCGACCAGTCGTTGATTGGGTATATGGATCGACTAACAATCCGCTCCATACATAGTCAGCCGCGGATCGATGAAGCTCTTCATCATACATGATCGAAAAGTGCTCAGAAAATGTTCATGGTCGATTGATAGTCGAGTCGAGGGTTCCACTTGGGATCGACCGACAGTCGACCCAATGTTCAGCTGATCGCTGGTCATCTCGTTATTCATATTACCATCGACTAGTGATCAGCTGAGCGCACAAGTCGACCGCCTCCAATCGAGTGATCCGCCAGGGTACGGTTGAGAAATGTCATCTACAGTGGTCGAGTCTCCACCGGTGTTTTGAACCAGGAAAAAGCTTTTCTTTTTGAGCAAAGAAAGAAAAATAGATTTTTTGAAAATTCTTCAATGGTCTGGACAGCTTAATAGAAAAACATGAGAACTTTAAAAAAGGTATCTGAAGGAAAATCCAAAGTTTTCAGAAAAATCATCAATTAATTTAATTAATCATCAATTTAATTCCTGTAATTTCCCTTAACAATATTTCGGCGATTCGGACAGATGGATGATTTTTTGGAGAGAATTTCGAGAGCTGCCAAAACAGATTTTCCCCCAAAAAGTTCCTATCTGACTTAATTTCCGAGATATTTCCAAAAAATGATTGAAAAAAAAATAGACTCAAACAATGTAAAATTATTGGAGTGACGAAAAAAAATGTAATTATTAAAATTCAATTTTTTTCATTCATTCAACAAGTGGGAATAACTGAACTAGGCCTCAATATCGATGCCTAAAGGCAATCGATCTCGTTCATATCATGTGAAAGTAGATCGGATGGATGTATGATTAGGAATGTCGATTATAACGAGGCGAAAGACGTACGATTCTACTTCACCTTTTTTTTTCCTTCACTTCTTCCTTTAATGAAAATAAAGTGTCATCATTTCAGGTTCATTCGTTTTCCACTGGTCATTTTCATTTTTATAGAAAATCACTCTTTACAATTACGTAGAGACATTGAAACTGGTGTTAAGGAAAAAAAAAATTAGAAATTTATTGGGTTTTAGTGGAGCTGTGAAATCAGATAAATCTTGAAGGAAATAAAAACGTTTGCAATTAAATTTATCGTCTAATTTTTTTGTGAATTAAAATATCTGAAAAATTTTCTCTTGACAAATTCTCCTAGATTTATTTGATCATGATTTACGTTGAGAAAATTGCAAAATGATTGCAAAATGACTTTTTATGATCATGAAATTAGCAGACATCTGATAATTTTTAGGATTTAAGTTTTGAAGGAGAGAAATATTGATGGACTTTCAAGAGGTAATTCTAGTGAAATATCCAAATAATCTACCTTTAAGGTAATCCTAGTGGTTCGGGCAATCTATTTTCCCTTTTCGATTTTGGTCACTTTCGATGGAATAGCATCAGGAGATTTTTTAAAAATTCAGTTTACCCCATGTTACCGGACAAGTAAGGCCAAAATTAATTTTTGAAAATAATTGAATTAACATTGAAACTCCATAAGCGAGGTTCAGTTTCAGTTTCACTGCGAAAATTCATGATCACAGACCTATTTTTTCCTTATACAACCTTATATGTTTTTTGTTCGTCAGAATGTCTATTAATTTTTGAAATCATGAAAAATGCATGTTACCGGACATATAACGACGATTAATGCAATTAATTACATGGAAAAATCAATAGCGGCAATATTGGTATTTAAAATCCGAGAATCCTCCAATCACAGTCCTAGATACTGGGACAGCGTGAGTCAAATGCGGAACAATATTGAATATTCATAATATTATCTAATAACAATTTATCATCTTGGCCATCGTTCTAGTATCAGTCAAATGTTGAAAAATCGAAATAGTTATAGTAACTATAATAACTAAAAGAAAAAAAAAGAAAAATCGATCATTTGAACCTGCCACTAGGATTACCTCAATTCTAAATTCGAGATATCGCATCGACTGAGCTGTATCGTCACCTTAGGAACAAAGGGGCGTAAGTGCTATGCTAATACACAGCACTTACGCTCCTCTGTTTCTAATGCAAAGATACTTGAAAATGATTGATGGAAAGTAGAGGTAATTATTGTTTTATGTCATCAAGAAAATTGATCGCATCTATTAATCAATATTGAAAATGATCGATCGGAAGTAGATGTGATATGTTCTTTTTTTCATTGAAAAAAAAAAAAGATTTGTCGATTTTAACGTTTCAAATTTCCTTTCTTTTTTTTTTTTTTTGAAAAAATCGATTCTAAAAAGGATCGTATCTTCCAAAGATTAATAATTTGAGAATTGTTTTTTTTTTCAGAGATCGCCAATCCAACTCGATTTTTTCGCATTATCAGAACACGGTGGAACGACTGCAGGAATTTTTATGGCCCTAAAAATAGACGTTTACCTCTCGAGACTTGATTCCACTCGCCTCTTCTTCGTCACCATTGTCCGCAATTTTAATTTTTTTTTCTTCCATTCTCATGAATTAAAAAATGATAATACCTGCAAAATGTAACGGACTTTAATGACTTTTTAGCGCGCAATTGAAATGACATGCAGTGAATTTGCCTCGTATTCTTGAGAAATTCTCATTTAGCTAATAATAATAAGGAAAAAAAAGGTGAAAAATGGACAGGATATGATACAGGCTTGACCGCAAGTCCATTTACCTATGAAGTCACTTCGTGTTGGCATGAGTGCATGATAATATCCTAATGGCTCAACACAGAATTTACTCGGATTCTAGGAGAAATTGATTTTTTGAAAAAAAAAAATGAAGCAACTGATCTATCATCACCAATCAGTCTGCGAGTTCATTGACTCTTCGATAATTTCATAGGAAGAGAACACGAAGTTTGAAGAATGTTAAACAACTATTCTGCAAAGTCAATACATTTTTCTAGAGGTTTTAATTATAAAGATGAAAAAAAAAATTTATGTTTTTTTTTTTTTAATTAAATTTATAATGTTAATGATGAAGATTATCAATGGAAATTTTCATTATTATTATTGTTTTTTTTCCTAAACCTGTTTGTTTTAAAGATATTCATTTTTTGGAATAAACAATAAATTTTTTTCGACTACTATTGATTAATTAGTGAAATGGTTATGACATTTTCAGCAATTATATCGGAATTTATGAGAGATTTTAGGTGATGACCTTTTTTGTAGAGATGAATGAGAGTTACATGAAAAAAATGTCCTTACAAAACTGCTCCATCTCCCTTAGAATCCGAGATATTCGATAAAAACTGCATTTCAAAATAAAATTTCCCAAAATCGGAGATCATCAGACAATCAATTACTCTCAAATATCTTGGAATCCAAGGGAGATAGAGTTATTTTTGTCACAACTTTTTTTTTCAAGCCCTCACTCTCCTCTGCAAAAAATCCTCACGAGGATGTCTCTATTTCTTTTAGATCCTGAAATATTCAACAAAAACTGATTATTAATTGAATCAGCTAATTTCTCCAAAATTCCCGATATCATTCTCGACAGCAAAAGAGATTCCCACAAAAATTTCTCCATTTCCCTTCCACACCAAGATATTTCAACTTATTAAAAAAAAAACTAATAAACTGTAAAAATACATAAGAAATTCCAGAACATCACCTTTGGATTGAAGCTCTCCTTGATATACCAAAGTGCCTGAGCATGAAAATCATCGTGCATGACAAAAATATCAAGCAGTGCCTCTCTGTTATGATTCTGACAGTACTTAACATACAAACTCATTGCTAATGAGCAATGCTTGATGGAAATTTCAAAATTAGCAAGTGGCATGTTTTTTTGAAAGTAGAGAATAACAGTATAAACGAGATCAGTATTTCTACTTTCAGCAGCTTTCCTCAGTCCTGCCTGTTTGAAACCCGAGCCTCAATAGCAGCAGTAGAACCAGTTGGAAAATCAAAATCGATTTACTAATAGAAACATAAATATCATAATTCCCAAAGAAAAGTGTCATATAATATAGCAAAAAAATGCATAAATTATCAAAGCTTGAAAAATCAGAGTTTCCTCGGTAGAATTTAATATTCACATTAATTACCGCAATTAAACCCAAGAACAAAATAATCGAAAACATTTTTTGTAATTAAATGAGAAAAAAAAAGTAAAGAATTGTGAAATCAGGTGACATTGACAGTAAATCATCCTTTTTTTTCAATACTTTAACTTTATTTTACGTACAAAAATAGTCAGTTCGTATGAAATAACGTTAATACAATCTTTCAAAAATCACACAACAATGTATCATATTTTCTAATTATCGAAACTCTTGCAAACATCATTAGTGCAATTATTTCTGCAAAACCAGTAGTCTTAAGTAAAACAGATTATCATATTTAATCATGAAATCGTCATCCTAGAGTGAAAAGGGCGTAAGAAGATAGACAAATGTGCATTATTTACGCCCTTTTCGCTCTGGAATGAAGATATTGAGGAAGACTAATACCATAAGACTAAACGCTATTCTTACTCAAATTACAGCTAATAAAATATGAACATGACTTTCTTTTTCTTTATATATGAGCTCGAGCCTTTTTCCTTGGTCAAGTATTCATTTCTTAAGTACCTCATTCATAGTGCTCTTAAACCTTGAGACTCTTAAGACTTAAGGGGTTACGGAAGACCCAGTAAATTTCAAATTTTCATATCGATTGTTGAGTCATAACTATGACTTTTTGCATTAATACTAATCCTTTTTCCCAGACATTACAACTTTTCTCTGATAGAATTGTTGATAAATATCGTCAAACAATAGATTTAAAGATTTAATAAATATGAGGCGTTCTATTACCTCTGAAAGGAATTTTTGAACTAATGGTTTGACTATATTTATTAATATTCTTCTCACAAAAGACTTTGAACGACTGCAGAAAGTAATTATAAAGTCAATGCTTCTGTTATTCTATCAAAACATTGATAACTATTGCTAAACAATGGGTTCAGAAAAAACAAGGAAATGTGACAGATCGCTTAAACTCTTTTTTTTTCTTTTTCTGTAATGGGCAGGGTTTGGTTCCTACACATAAGCATTGTACACTTTTACTTTTGTGCACAAACGTAAAAGTCAAATACAATGTGCACATTAGTTTTTCATCGTACACATCAAGTTTGATCACAAAATTCCGGAATCTCAAATTGTACACAGTGTTATTTTTTTATACACATGAAATAATTCGTGAAGTGCCTCATCTGTTCAATGTGTGATATTGAGAAAATTTAAGTATTTAATAAATTGAAAATTGTATTGATTGGTAGCGAAATCATTGAACTTTCATATATATACATATGGGCGATTCCACCAATTCTCGAATAGAATTTCGGCTCCAAATTTTGGGGGGCGACTTTTCGGTCCTCATCGATTAAAACCATTAAAATGAAGAAAATCCGAAATTCTAAACCATTTTGCCCCACTATCGAAGCAGAAATCAATGAATTTTGATTTTTGCATCAAAATTTTCTCTTAAGAATGACGTGAGCAGCTGAATGAAAAAAAAAATACAAAAATACAAAATAATTCATCGCAAATTTTCTGAATTTTCTGAAAAAAATATCCTTTTTCGTATTTGTCCTTGTTATCGAGGTGAAAATGCTCTTTGAAAACTTCAAATGCTTGTTTCGAATCGTTTCCCAAATTTTTTTTTCAATTTTTTTATTTTTTTCTGAAAATTTGGAAAATTTGCTAGGAACTATATGATTTTTGGCCCCTGCTCTTGAAAACCACGGCAACTGCAATTAAACATTTGAAATTTAATACTTATTAAGTACTAACAATAAATGCAAGTTGAAAAGATGAATGTTGCAAAAGACATATGTATATTGATCACATTTTATAATTCTAAATGGAAAACATCAGTTGTCTAAATGTTTTCTATTTAGGATTATAAAATGTGATCAATATCCATGTCTTTTGCAGCATTCATCTTTTCAACTTGCATTTATTGTTAGTACTTCATAAGTATTAAATTTCAAATTTTTAATTACAGTTGCCGTGGTTTTCAAGAGCAGGGGCCAAAAATCATATAGTTTCTAGCAAATTTTCCATATTTCAGAAAAAAATAAAAAAATTGAAAAAAAAATTGGGGAACGATTCGAAACAACCATTTGAAGTTTTCAAAGAGCATTTTCACCTCGAAAACAAGGGCAAAGACAGAAAAGGATATTTTTTTCAGAAAATTTGCGATGAAAATCTATATTTTGTATTTTTTTTTTTCATTTAGCTACTCACGTCATTTTTAAGAGAAAATTTCGATGCAAAAATCAAAATTCATTGATTTCTGCTCCGATAGTGGGGCAAAATGGTTTAGAATTTGGGATTTCCTTCATTTTAATGATTTTAATCGATGAGGATCGAAAAGTCGCCGCCCAAAATTTGGAGCCGAAATTCTATTCGAGAATTGGTGGAATCGACCATATATATATGCTGGCAGTAAAGTATCACTGAAAATCAATATCTTTGTTGCATTAATAATTAACATGTTAATCGAAAAATAGACAAATAAATTACACGCAAATAGAGACAAATTACATTAACATCAGTTTTTTTTTCATTAAAAATTGTCTACAATTTATGGGAAAAGTGAAGATACTCGAGGATTTTAGGGAAACACCTTAAAGACATGAAACATTTAAGAAATTTATCTTTTTCTCTTGAAAACATCTAGTAATTCCTATCAAGCCCCTTTTAATCCATATGTGCATTATAATTGTAATCAACCATTAACTCGACAGCGTGAACACTGTCGATAGATTTAATTGGCTATTATAGTTGAGTGGGCATGTAATCACAACCCATTCACAAATGAATCAATAACATGTATTTGTTGAGCTTGTTTGTACAGTTTTAGGTATGGTTTTCTTGCCACTTTTTGGTGATGGTGTTGGTGGTGTTTTGCCAGATGATGGAACTGATGATGGTGCTGGTGTTACACATGGACTCGATGAACTTTGTGATGTTACTGATGATGCTGGTGTAATCCTCATCATCATCATCATGTGATGTTACTGATAATGCTGATGTTATCATCATCATCATCATCATCATCATCATCAACAACAGCATCATCATCAATACACACATGGCCAAACATGTGTGTGTATTATGGGCAACTGAAAATGGAGTCATTCATTTTTTGCACAAGATTCGAAGGTAAAAGCATTGTTTGAAAAAAAAAAAACATTTTTTCGTGAACATCTCTGGTTCTATGGCTGTTGCCATGGAAACCGTTTTCAACCGAATTAATAAAACAAAATAATAACTTTTCTCCTCCGTCATTTTTTCTCAAAATCATTTTGTTCATTAAGAGGAAGACTGTCGAGGAGAAAACGTTAAGTTAAAAATTTAAAACTCGTGTCGAGATGGATTTTGAAAATTGGTGGCGCTCGGGCCTCGAGGAAGCAGAGGATTCTGTTAACGAGTATTACGACGTGGTGACCAATTTCACCAAAGCAGTGAAGAGCGTAGCGAAATTCTACACTTTTCTCGGAAATTATTTGTGGATTGAGAACGTAAGTGTTTCTTTATAATATGTTTTATTTCTAGAGATTTTCAGTTTTTTGGAAATATCTCCGATTTTATTGGTCGCAACAATTAATGATTCGTCTCAAATGAAAGGCGAAGATATTCGCAAAAAACTGAAAATTTTCTAAAAAAGGAAGAGTTTACCCCTCTAAAATGCTTAAAAAAGTCAAAATCGCCAGGAATTCAAAAAAATTAATTCCGGCATTTGTTCCCCGCCTAAAATTTTCTCAGCTTTTCAATGGAATTATCAAAAACAATCTACCGCCAATATTTCTATTAATTTCAAGAGTTTTCCATAATATTTGCCTAAAAATTTAGATGTGTCCGTTTTACCCCTGATGTCCATTCTGCCCTGTAACGAGCCCCGAAGGTTCTCGTTGTGCAGCAGGAATACTAGCAGAACACAGGTAAGTACAATAACCGTCGCGCACAAAGCAAAAGGCAAACAACCCCGAAACCCCCATCCAACCCCGTGACATAACCCCGTGACAACCCCGAAACGCGACCGTTTAAAGCGGAAGCGAGGTTAGGGATCGGAATAAGCGCGAAAAGTCCAGTGTAACTGGCGCTCCCAATAAGGGGGATTCTTGGTATTCATTAAGGGGATAATTTTGAGGAAGGATTGGGAGGCAACAGCGGACAAGATCCGTGCCTCAGCGCGCACCAATCACGTTTTTTGGGTATTAAAGGCCCGGTAGCATTTAGGAGGCTTCGGCGGACAAGATCCGTGCCTCAAGTATTTATTTAGTTAATTTTGTCGTTGGAAAATTCAGGGGGCATCGGCGGACAAGATCCGTGCCCCAGGAGTATTTTATTTAAATTTAGTTTAGTGAGAGAATCCCCGGAGAAGCGCTCCGAAAAGTAGCCCGGTCGTAAATGTATTAGAGAGATTTAAAGAGAGGCCCGTGAAGTTCATGTTGGATTTTTTTTTACGTTTTGAATATTCCCGCGTGAGAAGAGTCCCGTAGCGAGCGCGACGGTCATGCGCCCTGGTGGTACCGAGGGGCATGAGTCGGCTCGAGTAGTAGTGGGATCACCCCCCCCCCCGTACGACTGATCGCGTCTGAAGAGTCAGTCGTGAGAGAGCCGGCATCGAGTGAAGACGTGAGGACCCACCGAGCCACAGCAGTCGAGAGCGAGCCGGCAAGGAGTCAACACGTGAAACCCGCCGAGTTACCACAGCCCACGAGAGCGGACCAGATTCCCTGGAGTTCGAGGAACACTTACAGGATGTGGAGAGGACTCTTTGTCGACAGGATGAGGAGAACCCCGAGGAAGGAAGCATCGAAATGGGTGAGATAACGTCGTTTCCTCACAATCCCGTTTTACTCCCGTTAGCCGTGTTGATTCCCGCCGTAATCTTCCGACTCATCCCCGAAACGATTAATTAAGTTATAAATTAATTAATTCACGTTACAAATCGCCGTGTCGTCATTACCCTATTTTCTGGTGTACGTTAAAACCCGAAAAGCCCGTATCTTTCATCCGCCGTGACGCGTAGTGAGTCTATCTCACTCGCACTCGTTACGTTTGGGTAGGGAAAATAGAATTTCAGTAATAAGTCCCGAAATTCCCCTTGAAAAATCCCGAAACGCATCCCACTCGATAGGGATTAAGTAGACGAACCCAACGACCCCAAATTTACCCCTCCCGAAAACATATTCCGATTTTTTATTAAAGAAAACGGAAATATAATTTTGGAAGAAAAATGCGTTAATTCTTGAACGAAGCATTTCAATTTCCCCCTTCCCCCCCCGTATCACGTCACCCGTATACCTCGGACGAGTTCCGAGAAATCCGTGCCTTTTGGATGGTTATTGTACTACCTATAATCCCAATAATAATAACTAAAATAATTTATTTCCGTAATTTCTTTTAAAACTAAATTTCGATAATTCTTATTTTTAGGAAATCACTTCCTTTTGTCTTATATTAAAGTTTTCCGATGATTATTAATTGCCGAGTCAAGTAAATTGTAATTATTTAATTTTGTTAATATACTTTGATTTTACCCGATTCTTTTGGTGTTTCGAGTACTTTTTTTTTGATTCCCCTTTTCCCCAAGTTTTCTCAATTTTTTCAGGTATCTTTTGGTTTGCAGGGAATAGTTTTCCGAAGGTTTTTTTTTGGGGTTTCTTTTTTTTTTGTTACTGGGACATGGCAGCGGATCGGGTTAACACCACCGATTCCACCCCTGACTCATGTCACGTTTTTCTCTCGGGGGCTAGCCGGGAGAAAAGTAACACCTCCCCCCTTCCGCCTATTTCGTTCCGTTCTTGGCGGAACTCCTGGCTGCTACGGGCCGGTTATGAGCCGTAAAATGTAGGGCAGGACTCCGCTGAGGAACTTCCGGTTTGGTGGTTCCGAAAAAACCACCTGGCGCCCACAGAACAGTTTTAATTAAGGGACTTTTGTGAGAGAGGCGGAGGGAGGGATGGCGCGGTGGCTTTTTATCCCCCCCGGGGTAAAAAGTCACGTTACAGCCCAACCTCCCCCTATTAATTTTATTTAATTTTTTATTTACAGATTTTCAGCCTGAAGGCTTACGTTGATGATTATCTGCATTTTTTACAAGAGATAGAGGAAGGGGGGGAGGCAGAATTTTTCCAGAAGAACTATCGTTCCATCATGGCTGGAGTCTACATCATAATGACTGCAGAGGGGCGTAATCTCGCCCAGCGCCGCGAGTCCCTCTGGCAGGCAGCAATTGAGAATTGAGGGATCATCGTTTCAATTAAAAATTATTATAATTATGTTTCTTTTTTGTCGTACATTTTTCATCATAATTAGCTGCACCGTTTATAGCATCATTTTTCAACAAATATAATGCATCAAGTTGTTTTTCAACAATATTTGTACCTGATTTTTCGTATTTTTCACGATTTTCAATTTTTGAAAAATCATCACGAATTAAATCACCAATTGGTCCCTCATTGGCTATGGTTTTTTAAGGCTGCAGTAAATTACTAGACAGCTCTGTCTCCAATGGTGATGTCAATAAGCTCTTCAACAATTTGTCCTTACAATCATATGTATTCCCATCTCTATTGTCCCGTTGTTTATCAGTTTTGATGTTGTCCTCTTTTTTTTATTTTTACAATCAATTTTCATGTCATCAGTATTTGGTAGGAGTCTTTCACAAACAGTTGACTCATTTTTGTGGCATTCATCCTTTATTTTACCACATGCCAATGCAATTTCACGTATTCTATCGTAGCATGCACGTGTTGGATTCAATAAAAATGCTGTTAATATAGCTTCTCTTGCAATGCCAATATCACGATCAACAACATCAGCAAATGTCGAAAGTTGATTACTAAGACGTTTTGCTATTTCACGTAGGGGAAGGTGGGGCAAAATGGACATCAGGGGTAAAATGTCTCCGGATTAACTCGACGATTACATCGATTATTTTCGGCAACGGGCTACACCAACAAGAGATAGAATTATTTCCAGTGTTTTCATCGCAGATTTCATCGCTATTCAAATACTCCATGGACAAAGGAATTAAAAGGACAGTAAGCCGAACATCTTTCTCTGCGGCAGTCGAGCATCATCGGAGATGTTCGCCAGTACGAGTGGTCTTCTTCCCCTTCTCTACTCTCGGCTCGATGACACGGCGCAGTGACGCAAGAAGCTCCGCCCAGTTATCGATTTCCCAAATCAGCTGAGTGGCCACTCGACGTTCGCGGTAATGTAGCGCTATCTCTCTCGCATTTACTCATCATTTGTCATATTTTCAGTATAAGAATGAGCGGCGAGATGCAACAAGGAAGGCGCACTCAAGCATCTACATTCACTATATTCATCATTTAGGCAAATGCAACGGCAACGGAGAAGAAGCAGAAACAAAGGCATCCACGATTGGGATTCATCAACGGAGAAGAGATGGGTCTCAACCAAGTGTACATGCACTCCACAGAGTGCATCAACAGTTCAACAACTTCCTGGACATTAATAGCTTGAGAGAATCTTCAAACCTGATTCACCTACTGGCACAATAAAATAAATTGTTCTATAGGGTCAAAGGTCATTAATGCATTCATTAAATCAAGTAATGAATACAAGCAATCTTTTAACAGGAATCTCGGAACTCATGGTCAACGTGCACTTCTCTCCAATCAAGTGATCTGGGAACAGATCATTAAATCCCAACTGGAAGCCCAACAAAACTCAACGTACTCAACAATTGATTGCATTGGTATCTCTACGGCAAAAGAGATGGATACAGAGGACTTCTCCAAGGATTAGTCCACTACAAGGTCATCGGGTTTAACCAATAGCAACCAGTCAACGAGCTATTCACGGAGCAGTGACGATTTATACGGCGGACACTCAGCAGGACATGGCAATGGTCCTCATGGCTATCAACAATCAGGGTTCATGGTACAGATGAACTCATCAAAACGTCCAACGAATCGTCGTATCACGGAGAATGGCATTATTCATATCAATCGAGTCGACCAACGGATAATGAGGATTGATTACGTGAGTAAAGACCATACTTGTGTAAATCTTTCTCACTTTAAATACTTCCTCAAAGACTCGTTTATTCGCCAGGTAATGTGGTTATCAATCCTCAACGATTATCACAATTTGGACGGATCTTCGGCGAACCCACAGATATATTCAACGAGGCCAAGCAGAAAAATCGACTCTATAAACTGATGATAAATTAAATGGGATTCTTCAACGACTAACAAGAGTCAGCTTCATCAATACATTGAACGCGGCGCTCAAGGTCTCTGTGCACGGAGAATAAATTCACGAGTCAATGAATGAATTTAATTCAACGCACCTCTTGGTGAGAACCACCAAAAGACCTGCAGCAACTTCCAATTGCTCATCATCATCAACATCAACATTCGGTTCATCTTCGACGGCAGCATCCACATGATGAGCAAGAATACGGGGTTTGGACCAACATAGGATCCTTAGAAATCATGTAGGCTGTCAACAAACAACGAAGTCTTCATTATCCGGTGCATCAGCAGGATAGTCAACGAATCGAATATACAGTGGCCACTGAACTAGTTAACGGAACTAGTCGTCAACAAATTTATAATTATCCGAACGAGCGGAGCAACCTCTTCGGAGTCACCATCGATAACATCAGTACACAAGCTACGGGGAATACTTCTCCAACAAAGGCAGGAGAGATTCATTCAACAGGACATCAAGAGTACTTCAATCTCATCAACGATGAATGAGTCCTAACGAAACCAGCTCAGTCCAACGGGCTCTGAACTTATCAGAATAAATCGGCAGTGTATCAATAATCTGCGTCAGATTTTCTGAGAGAATTGAGCACACCATTAACACGGAAAGGTTTCTCAACATCAGACGAAGAGAAAAAACCACGGGATTCTTTAGAAAAGTATGTAGAACACCAGTTCTATTAGCTAAAGGTCGTATCAACAGCTGGTCACTAAGTAGAAGACACATCAGTCCAAAGGAATTGCCAGCAATCAACGCATCAAGAAGAATGCTGAGAATCTACACGAAACATTCACTAGCAGTGGAAGATTTGGCAAGAACCTCCCATGGCGGGCGGCATTCATACTTGAATTGAGATATTCATCGACTAGGAGATTCTCGACTGTCTCAAATAATTTGCGCGCACAAGCAGAAATCTTCTTCCAAGGATTGATTGCTATGATAATTGCTTTTGAGTCAGCGATTATCAACTACAAATCGATCATCAACTCAACAGCAATGATAATCATCTAGAACGGAGCCAAATCATCACATTCTTCAGCAACATCGGTACTTCATCAACTATTTCTTCATCATCTTCGTCTTCCACCATCATACTTGAGGTCATCGTTCTCTAATATCAGTTTTGGAGCCAGCACGTCAAGGTCAACCAGAAACTCTGCATAGTGGGTGGCAACCAGCTGCTCAATCAAGCAATAATCAACGAAATATTCCTGATCGATTTGGATAATACACGGGATACGCCAACAACCATCTCGTTCATGGAATCAACAAACACTTCAATACAACGGATTTTCATCAAAGGAATTCGCCTAGATATACAACTTACGGCGTTCCATACACCAGTTATCATCACGGCAAATGGTATTGGTCCTCATTCTACGGCTGTTTCATCTCAACAGGCAAGACAGTATTTCAAGGACTGGTCAATCATTGGAATCAAGTCTTGGAAGAGATGGCAGAGATCAAGCAGAGATGAATTTACATCAAGATAACTGGAGGAATCAACAGATGGAGCGGATATTCAGACACCAGGTTATATTGAGGTGAAACCCACGGTTAACTGTCTTCATCATCAACTAATTACGTCACGCACACAAACGGAGTCGGAGCACTAGAAGAATCAACGTCTTCACACAGTTCTTCTGGACCAGCTCTGAATCAACGCTCATACTTCACGCTGAAATCAACATCCTTCGCATCAACGTAGAGAAACCGGCGAGGTCTGATTGTCAACGGCAATTGACGTCGAGAAATCATAAGGTTGTGCTGTCATGTAAGTCAATTAGCTTACCAGCACTTCAGATGAACGAAGCTAAGGTATCTTCAGCAATCAGATCATCAACAACCTCAATTTTCTCATGAATCATACAAAAGAACAGCCAGCAGTAAAGTCACGGCAGGATTGCCTAGTCACGGAGCTAGTGACATTGTTGAAAGAATCAACGAGCAACATCTGGCTATTCCAACAGGATCACTCATGCATTTGCTATCCATGGTTGGTTCAACGATTGGATAATGAGCAAGATTTCTAGGAATTCTACTTCAACAATGGTCACAACCATCAACGAGGTCATTCATCATTGGAAAGGCATTGGAAACTCTTCAAGGTTTCCAAGTTGTCATTATCATCAACGCAGTTACGTCATTGCTACAAGGCTTGGACATCAACTGCAACAGGAACATTTGAATGAACATGATTGTCCAGCTGGCAATCATTCAAAATGTTCAAGGATGGAAAAACCAACAACGGCGCATCCAGTAGCAGTCCAACGCATCAACGAGTTCATTCCATGGATGGATAGATTTTCTAGGCTATCCAGACTATTCCAGGCTACATCTACGGTCAACAGGGCGATCCGTAGATTCAGGAGACAACCAGTCTCTGATTCAACAGTTCTAACTCAACAAGAACTCAACGAAGCAAGGCTGTTTTTGGAAGGTCAACCACTCCCACGGAATAATCCACTGCTGAAGCTTACTCCACTGATCGATGAACTTGGAATCATGCGGCTTGGCGGGCGGCTTACCAACACCCCGCTAAATCCTGAACAAATTCATCCGATCATTTTACCAAAGAATTCGTATTTCTCGGAGCTTGTCATCAGAAACGCTCAATTGAAAACTCTTCATGGTGGAAATCAACCAACCCTGGCCTACGTCCGGGAAAAGTATTGGATCATCGGAGGAAGACATACCGTTAAATCAGTGTCTCTTCCAATAAAATCAACGTTCTCAAGGTCAACTACGGTTGAAATCCAACGAATATCAGCATTCAGATAACAACGGACACCTAGACGACGAAGACTCAATCAATGAGGAGACACGTTCGTTGTCATGGGACAACGAGGCGGGCGGTATGTTCGAAACTGGCGCTAAAATCTCCAGCGATCGCGCGAGATTTCGGAGAAATCCGAGTAATTCAGGCGCTTTCGAATTACCCCCCTCTTTACTTCAATTAAGCAGTACACGTCGGTCCTTCAACGAGATAACATCGTTTTTGGACAAGTTATCATTGAGATCTCAGTGAGTTCACACGGGTCTTGGATCCGTCAACGGTAATCGGCAATATATCCACGGAGACGCGACCGTACATTCAACTCCACGATGCTTCTCTTTTATTAACTAATGTGTTAATTCAACGGGCACATTATCAACATCTTCGGTACGAACGTTTAACGAGGCTACAATGCTCGCTTCTTAACGGTTAACGTTTCTTCGTTACTATGTACGGCGATATCAACGGGTTAATTAATTATGGTTAATTCAGTTAATTCAACATCATTTAATTCAACAGTTATCGTTTCTACGATTAAAACTTCTTCGTGAATTGTCACCAAGGCTACATCGCGTTACATTAATTTTGTCACCGGTTTTCGGTCACATTTACGGCTACCTCAAAGATTTAATTAACTCTTATTTTTCGGACAGTTCAACATAATTAAATTCAACAGTGATTCAATCAACAATTAATTTCATTATCGGTTAATTCGCGGTAAAATAAACGGTACACTCAACCACTCAAAGTGCAGTGTTTTCACCAAAAACAATTGACCTTTTTCATGTAAAATTCGTCATAAACTTTTATCGAATAAACTCAACTTTGACTAAATTAAATATTCAGTGCAAGTGTTCAAATTCTTTTCACGATTTTGTGCATTCCCAATTTCCCAGTCCATTCATCTCTCCTTTTTTTTACTGACTTTCGAACACATAAATCGATGGGAAGTGAGCTCACCTTTCATTTGAGACCAACTCCGAATTGCTAAGACCAATAGAACCAGAGATATTTACAAAAAACTGAGGATTTTCGAGAAAAGAAAGGCTGACCCTTCAAAAAAGCTGAAAAACATCGAAATTTCAAAAAAAATCGAAAAAAATGCATCTGAGACTTGTTTTCCGGTTAAAATTTTCTCATCTTTTCAATAGAATCATCAAAAAAAATCCATCTCTAAGCGTTTCATAACAGTTTCCATTTTGCCCCACTCTCCCCTATATTATCCTTGTCTGATTTGAGCTTTTGATTTTCCAATTCATGCATATCAGTTGTTAGTGCACGTATATATGAGTATGTTACAAGGAGCTTTATACTTTCACCAATCTGTAAAATAAATAATTTACATCAAAATTGGTAAATTTATCAGCTTCAAATTTGATTATTATTATTTTTTTTAACGAGAGTCTGGTAAAATTTAATTCAAGGTGTTTCTGTTCGTACAGTGAAAAAAACATGAAATTCATCGTATAAAATCGTTAATAGCAATTTATACGAGATGAAATCCTCCAATTTAATGAAGTGAATCTGTAAAAAATGTAATGGAAAATAGAATAAGTCCTAGAAACAAGAAATTGCTTGAGAACTCCAAAATTTTCTGTACTTTTGGAAATTTTTGAAACAGAAAATTTTGCAATTTTCAATTCATTTTCTTGTTTATGAGACTTAATATATTTTTCATTATATTCTTTACAGATTCAAATAATTAGATTTGAGAATTTTAAAAATGTAACTTTTTATTGTTTTTTTCTCACTGTAGTGACAGAAACACGTCAATTCAAATTTACCTGGACTCAGGGAAAAAAAAGGGAAAATAAGTAATTCAATGAACTCACATGTTTCAAAAGTACTGCACAAAACAAGTATATGTGTTGGACACCCTCAGCTGGCTCAATTGATTTTCTAATCATATCAGACAGTGTTGATTCACTTTGAAATGAAATTTTTACATACAATTTTGCCCATGAATTGAATATTTCTTCTAATATATCATAGCCAGTAGCTGTTACAGGTCGTACCATACCAGCAGTTGCCAAATACTGTGCAACATATTCAGCTGTTTTTGGTGATAGACGCCAAATACGTGCTCTTCTGAATTTTGTTGGTTTCTCACCGCTTAATCTCTGAATCCATTTGTTATAATCCTATCATTGTCATTTTGACTGACAATTGATTCACTAATACTTGAATCCTCATCATCATCATCATCATCATCCTGAAAATAGAGTCATTAATTTTTTGCACAAGAATTCAAGGTAAAAGCATTGTTTAAAAAAAAACAGTTTTTCATGAACGTCTGTGGTTCTATGGCTGTTGCCATAGAGACCGTTTCCAACCGGAATAATAAAAGAAAAGAATAACGTTTCTCACCGTCATTTTTTCTAAAAATTATTTCGTTCATTACGAAAAAAACTGCGGAGGAGAAAACATTAAGTTAAACATTTAAAACTTGTGAGATGGACTTCGAAAATTGATGGAGCTCGTGCCTCGAGGAAGCTGAAGAATACGTCCAAGAATATTACGACATGGTGACTAGCTTCACCAAAGCGTTAAAAAGCGTAGCCAAATTCAACGCGTTTCTTGGAAATCATTTTTGGATCGAAAGTGTAAGTGTTTCTTTATAATATTTTTTCAATGGAATCATCAAAAACAATCTACCGCCAATGATTCTATTAAATTCAAGAGTTTTCCATAATATTTGCCTAAAAATTTAGATGTGTCCGTTTTTCCCCTAATGTCCATTCTGCCCCACCTCCCCCTATTAATTTTATTTAATTTTTTCCTTACAGATATCCAGCCTGAAGGCTTACGTTGACGATTATCTCCATTTCCTGCACGAGATCGAGGAAAGAGAGGAGGCAGAACAGTTCAAAAAGAACTATCGTTCAATTATGGCTAACGTCTATGTTATAATTACAGCTGAGGGGCGTAATCGCGGACAACGCCAGGAACCCCTCTGGCAACCAGTAATTCAAAATTAAGAGATCACTATACCTGCATTGGACCATCGTTTCCATTAATGAATACGAAGTTGTGAAAAATTATTATAATTGTTTTTTTTAAATTCAATTAGCCAATTAATTGTTGACATAAATAAAATATTCTGATAAATTATGATGTTGTTGGTACAGTTTCCTGGACAATAACAGCTCTTACTGTTTGTTCGTCCTCCTGTGGTTTTTGCTGTGGTTTTAGTATTGGTGATGCCTTTGATGTATTTGTTGAGCTTGTTTTTACAGTTTCAGGTATGGTTTTCTTGCCACTTTTTGGTGATGGTGTTGGTGGTGTTTTGCCAGATGATGGAACTGATGATGGTGCTGGTGTTACACATGGACTCGATGAACTTTGTGATGTTATTCATAATGCTGGTGATGTAGCTGGCTGACAATAGCTTGTAAAAACAACTATTGGCGTTGTATTTGTTACTTTTTGGGCTGTTGTGACGTTATTCTGGGTTATACTGGCTAGTGACACTTTTTGGGAGAATACTTCTTGCTGAAATGTTACAACATTACCATTTGTTGAGAATCCGAAGTTGGAGGATGATTGAGAGGACATGAGGACTTGTTGGGCAAGACCAACTGATGTTTGTTGATCATTCTGCTTGGTTGAACGCTGCTGTTGTTGTAGTTGTTGATGTCTCCTGATGCTGCTGATGCGGTTGTATAGTACTTCTCTCCTCAACTTCCTCCAAAACACTCTCAAATTCACATACACCTGATTGTGAAGCTGATTGTGAAGTTGTTATTGTTCTTGATTGTGTTGTTTGCTGCTGTTGTTGAATACGTAAACCAGTCAATGCTGCTTGTATTGCTATATTTTCCTGTCTCAATGGTGTTCTGATTATATTCAATTTAACAACACCAGCTCTACTACCTTGCAATGAATTTGTATTTGATATTGTTGGTATTAAATTCAATTGCCCTGGATTAGTTGTTGATATTGGTACATTTGTTGGTATTTTTTGAGCATAAATAACACCTGGTGTCGTTGAATTATGTACTTGCATTAGGACTTGTACATTGTATAATATTTAATATTTGCCGTCCACTTGATAATTGTATATTCGGAATGTTTGTTATTGATTGTAAACTTATATTTGATGATTGTGTACCTGGTACTGATGTCTGTACAGCTTTTGATAAATTTGTTGTTTTTTGTAAACTCAATGGTTGACTTATTGTGTCTGTTGTTGATAATGTTGCTACAGTTGATGTGTCAGTTGATAGTGTATATATTGTTTTACCAAATGCATGTTGAAATTTTGGTAAATCAGTATTTTGAACCACCTGAGGCTGTGACACTTTGACTGATGATATTTCATAGATATTACGTGTATTAACTGATATTTCTGGTAATCTCTGTATATTACGTGATACATTACCACTTGTATCATCCAAATTTTGTAGTGTCAATACACTTCGTTTATTAGTAACAATATTTGGATTTAATGATGCCAATTGATACGTACCATCTTGTTTATAAACTATTTGTATTTGTTCAGTTGTTATTGGCACATTATTACCACCACCACCGCCAGTTGTTGTTGTTGATGATGATGATGGTGATGGTGTTTTATTTGGTGAATTACTATGATTTAATCGTTGATTTGTACTTGGGCTATCTGGCTCAATTGTTGATGCATTTGTTGAGCCTGGTGATGATGTATCTGATGGTTAGAAATGGCTTGGGAAATGAAAAACGAATGATGCACCCCCTATTTTACCGGGAATAAATTCAATATTCAAGTACAGGGAACAGCCTGAATTATCTCTTATGATTTTTAGAGCCAAAGTCCTATGATTAACCTTCCTTGGACCCTATTGTACAGATCCCAAGAAGAAAATAGACATTTCACATCGATTTTGATAGAGAGATGGCTTGGAAAGTGCGAAAGGTATGGGGCACCCCCAGTTCTCTCATGGATTCAATATTCAAGTACAGGGAGCAGTCTGAGTGGTCACTTTTGATTTCTAGAGCTGAAGTCCTATGATTCACCTTCTTTGGACCCTATTCTACAGATCCCAAAAAGAAAATAGATTCTTCACATCGATTCTGATAGAGAAATGGCTTGGGGAATGCGAAGGTATGGGGCACCCCCAGTTCTCCCATGGATTAATTCAATATTCAAGTACAGGGAGCAGTCTGAGTTGTCACTTTTGACTTTTACAGTCAAAGTCCTATAATTCACCTTCCTTGGACCCCATTCTACAGATCCCATGGAAAAAATACAAGTGACAACTGACACTGCTTCTTGTACTTGAATATCGAATTAATCAACCGGAAAACTGGGGGTGCCCCATACGTTTCGCACTTCTCAAGCCATTCCTATATCAAAATTGATGTAAAATGTCTCTTCCCTCCATGGGATCTGTAGAATAGGATCCAAAGAAGTTGAATCATAGGACTTTGGCTCTGAAAATCAAAAGTGACAGCTCAGACTGCTCCCTGTACTTGAATATTGAATTTATTACCAGGAAACTGAATCAAGCAAGTTCGAAAATGTTGATAATTTCAGATTTTTCCACGGAATTATTCTATTCGAGTGCTGAAGAAAATTCCTTCTTCACATATTTTTATTTTTCTCCATTCTATAGTTAAATCTAGTTTCTTCTATTTCATCACTGAAAAGTAGGATTTTTCCGTGAAGAATGAGCTCATTTCCATTCAGAAATGACAACGAGAAAAAGAAATATTTGGAAGCTGAACTCCAATTTTTTTAATTTTCCAGTAATGTCGTATGATCGTGAACTTTTGCATAATATTAATTTTTTCCATTAAATATGATCATTCGAGTGGAACAAATTATGTTTAGACTCATACAGAGGCCAAGTCCCTTTTATTGCTACGAAAGAAATAACTTTTTTAGGAAAAATAACATTTTTATATTTTTTTTCATTTTTTCAACTATGCGAAATTGATCGAGATAGTTGATGAAAGAATGAGACTTCAAGGTTCTAAAAAAAAACGAAATGAATACAATAATCCGAAATGGTTGTATTTATATTGAGGTCCAAGTTATGACTGATTTGGAATTAACACTTAGACTATTGAACAAACAGAAAAAAATACTGAATAGAGAAGTAGGGATATTTTGCTTCTTGCCCGTGGTCGGAGGGTCGCTAACCCCCTCCCCCCTCCTTCCAATGAGGTGTCTTTTAAGTACTTAATTGCGGTTCGAGCAGGGATGAAGGCGAAATTCCTCCATCTTGCTTAGTTTCCAAGGTATTCTTAATGAAATAGTGACTTGAAAATCAACTTATCCCGTTAGGGTCAGGGCCTTCTTCTGTTAATCCCACAGTTAATTGTCCTCCGCCAAACATTGTGATAGGTGCTTTTCGAAGAAAATGAGTTTCCTGATGGCAATTCATCATACGATCACCACCTGTGCACGCCACGGCCCCTAAACTTCGTCAATTTTCAATCATTCCTATTCTGATTTCGCTGTGTCGAATCCAATATACCTTCAATTATTTCAATTATCATGTCATGTCAATTTTTGTCGAAGGGAAACACTTAAGATTCAAACTTCTATTAACAATAGGGAATTTGAAATTATGTCTTAGAATCGGTTAATAATTTCGATACTTTCTTCCGATTTTTCTCATATAGTCCTTCAACTGCACATAGAAATAGCCAAACACAGTTAATTAATGGAAGCTTGATGTACAACATCTTCATATTTGTTCATTTGTACGCCAACAGCCCAAGATGCAACGCTTGGCTGGGAAGCAAGCCGGTACTTCCAGGTATTTTTATGAAGGATACCTCTATCACCTCGACAGTAGAGGTTCTGGAACGACCTTCCGGTGCTCACTGAGGAATGTTGAACGATGCACAGCCATTGCCTACGTCAATTCCCTCCATAATCTCCCAAATCAACCGGTTACAGTTGAAGGGGTACACAATCACAATCCCGATCATTTCTTACCTCTAAAGGAGAAATTCACTGCAGAAGTTCAGCAGATGGCATTGACCTGGGAAGACCCGAAAGTAATATTTGAACGAGTCAGAGCCAAACAAAAGTGAGTAGGAAAGAAATTGCTTTCTGTTAGGCGATTCTGAAAGGGTGTGTTAGATCACAAGGTTAGAAATCCCCCTTTCAACGAATTTGAAATTTCCCATCACATTCGTTTCAAACTCATTTCACTCAAAAGTACCCTTAAGGTACGGTCTTATGCAGCGTTTTTGACGCTAGCGTCAGTGTCAAATAGGGTTACGTGACACTATTTCAAATTTTCCGCGGCTGAAAAAAATGTAGCGACAAAGCTGAACAATTTGAGCTTTTTCGGAGACGCAGCGTCAAAGTATCAACATACTAAATACTTATTGTGCAATTCATGCTATCAATTAGTGCGAATAATGGCTTCAGACGAGATAAATATCTCTGACGATTGAACACAATGTAAATATAGGTTCTAATATTAATTTTTCCTGTATTTATAAATACAATTTTAATGAGGTTGAAATTTCGGAGCTGTTCCTTGACGCTAGCGTCAACAACGCTGCATGATGCCGTACCCTTATTTCACCCGAGTTCACTTGCTTGGTTTCCTATCGTCGATGTTGTTTCCTGACTTTTACAGCGAGCTGACTCGTCTCCTTCTAAGCTTTGGCTAGATTCTCAGGCAACAACTTCATTCTGAGGATTTCTGTTATACATTTTTCATCATACTATTTCGACTATCAAAAATGAAAGGATGATTCATTCTCTTTCAAGGTATCGGCCGATTGCTAGCAGTCTCTCTTATTACCAAGAATTCAAACAGAAAATTATTCAAGCTCGAAGAGCATACGTGCCACCAACCCCAACTACTTTGGTTGAGTTGGGTGAAATATGGTAGGAATATCCACCCCTGCGGTATTTATATGAAGCCACAGCAGAGGGTAGTGACGATTCAAAAGCTGTTATTTTGATGCATGAAGATATGCGTCAGCCATTGTCCGAATGCAAGCAGCTATATGCTGATGGAACATTCAAAGTAAGGATTCGTAGAATATTGAAAATTCATTCATTCGACTCCTGCTTCCTCTTCCAGAGAAGAATATTTATAAATTTTCCAAGTATTGCTTTTGCCATATCCCTCCTCTAATTTTGACCATGCATTTTTCTTTCACTAATAGATGACAGCTCCCATGCGTGACTCCCGGCAAGTGTATACGATTCATTTCAGGAAATTAGATACAGTACGTTTTTATGTGGTGAATTTCTGTTAATGAGATGCTAATTTACTCTAACAAAAATTTTACCAGGGATTCCCTGCTATCATAGTTTTTGCGGCAGCACAAACGACCTGCATGTACAATGCAATATGGGAAAAAGTGCTGGAAATGATTCCTTCTCTCAGACGAAATGTCACAACGATATCAGTTGATTTTGAAATTGCCCAGATCAACAGTTTGCGCAAAAATTTTCCTGAAGCACGAATTTGCGGCTGTTTGTTTCATTACAAATAGGTGAGCTGCATTACCCTTCAATTGAGATTTTAATTATCGATCCATGAAGATATTATTTCAATGTGTACTCGTCACATATTTATAGGCAATCGTGAAGAAATGGGAGAGTCTCGGTATTGATGGTTGCGAACATATTCTACAAAAAGCATACGCCTTAGCACATTTACCAGCAGCAAAAATCCCGGAAGGCGTTCTACATATAACTGAATTGATCGACAGAGAGAGGCAGATCAATCTGCAATTATTTGCCGCTTACTTGAGATCATTCTGGGTGCCATTGAGGAATGTCATGTCTGTTTTCAACAATCCAGTGCGTACTAACAATACATGTGAGAATTTCCACTTGCATGCTACTAGACTTATTGGAGTGCATCAGCCGATATGGAGAATGATGTGTAAGAACACAAATAATTCATCATTTATTGACAACTTACCTCGATTTATCCGACTGCATACAAAATGACATTTTTGAATTACTTCAAATATGTTCTTGCAGTCAAACTTTCTGAAGTGGTCTACACAGTTGCGAAGAATTATGAGGCTTTGAGACTTGGACGCCGGTTCCGAAATTGGAGATCAGAAGAACTCCAACGCACAGATATAGCAATACGTAGCTATGAGCGGGATTTGGAATCTGATCGGTAAAATTGACAAATATTATGCTGTATCATACACTATACGATCTTCGGACTTTGATTAACATGGATAGCCTGGGTACTTGCACGAAGACATATTCAATGTTTTTCGATGAAAAATTGGATAATCCGGTAGTCAAACCCAGGATCTTCCGAAGTTGCGTCGGGCATTCTATTGATCGAGCTATCTAGTTCTATAATGAATTTCGATTCGATTCACTTTGTAACCACACCCACACAGTCGCATCCCCTCTTCACTAACCATCATGCAGTAATTTGGAGTAAATTTGGAATTGCATTGGTCTGACTGCGTTTGAATGTTTTTCGCGTGTATTGTGCAGATAGTGTGTCCCGAACATAAGTTTCTCGATGTCACCTTGATCAAACAAATGAGATCATCGTTTGCTAAAATTGTTTTCTGATGAAAATTATTATTGTTTGATGATGATGGCTTTTTCACCTCTATTACGAGCATACAATAAACCACAGTCAGTATATTATAATAAAAAAAAATATGCATCATTCAGCTACATTCTCTATCGAACAATTTTTCTATTCATTCGCTATTGAAACGCGAGCTGAGGTGACCCCAGGCCTCGATAGTTGTGAAGATACTGCTTCAACGGAGATATTCTATTATAAATTGATATTATGCTACGATATGTTCTATCTGATCTGAAATGTCTGTCTTTTTCATTTCTAGATTGAGTACTGTAGACTTCTTGACATTGATTGCGAATCTCAGGAGGGCTTATCTGACTAGAGGTTATTGAAAAAACTTGATTTATTTGTCTTCCAGAAGATGAAATTTATACTCAATTGTGAAATTATTCGTTTTTCAGTTTGACGAAAGGCAGAACATGCCAGCCAATGGTAATGAGGGTGAGAGGCACGGTGCACAAGAGGACAGCTCAAATATCGACCTTGATGCTGATCCAGGCGCTAGTATGCTTATCACTCGATAAATCTCCGGCTATCATGGCAATTAATTTTGGCGTTTCCATTTGTAGGTGGAAGCTTTGAAAATCTAACCGTTGTAAGAAGATGAAGAAGACTCCATCAAAGTAATATCGCGATGAAAGCTGACAATAAAGCGTGATAGCTAGGGCCGAAGGCTCCTTTTTGAAGAAAGTTTGGTAACGAATGACTAAGCAATGACACATCGCCGAAATCTCACTGGAGTGCCGTTGCTAAGCAATTTTGTTACCAGTCTTTCTTAGCAAAGAAAGTCTCCGGCTCTATGAGTGACAAATTCAGAAATATTATTATGCTGATCACAGTTTATGATCGTGAACTTATGCCCGATGCACCTGCACCACAAGTACAGCGAATAACTACGCGAAGAACTAGGAATGCCAGGGTTCAGCGTCCACGAGTTGCGGCAACTGGGGGAGTGGTTCCTCCAAGGAGGGGCCCTGGCCGTCCACGTCGAGTTGTGAGGGAAGATGAGAATCCGGCTGCACATCAACAGGCTCCGTTAATACAGCCTCGAGCTCCGCAAAGAAGACGTCGTGGTCGTCCACCTCTAAATACTGTAGAATTACAAGGTGCTACCGAGCCTGATGATGCTGCACAATTTGCAGATGCTGCACAGCCTGCTGATGAAATGAGGCAAGAAAGTGATATCGAGCTTCCAGATGATGCCAGAGCTGCAGATCAGGATCCAGAAGTTGCGCAGGCAATTATTGTAGAAGAAGATGAAGATCCTGTTGAAATTGAACAGGCTCAGTTGATACAGCCTCAAGCTCCACTAGGGAGACGTCGTGGTCGTCGACGTCGATATAATGGAGACTTGCGAGATGCTACAGGTTCTGATGATGTCGTACAGCCTGCAGATGCTGCACAACCTGCAGATGAAATGAGGCCAGCAAGTGATATGGGACCTCCAGATGGTGTAGGAGCAGCAGATCAGCATCCAGAAGTTACGCAGCCAATCATTATTGAAGTTGAAGATGATCTTGTAGAGATTCAACAGGCTCCGATAATACAGCCTCTAACTCCACGTCAACATGATGTCGAAATTGTTGAAGTGATCGATCTTACAGAAACTGTAGATGATGCACAGCCTCCGGATGATGCAGAGCCCGTTGGAAACGAGCAGCCTCGTGGTACAGCTCGCAACGGAGCAGCTGATTCAATTTCGGTTTCATTATGATTCAATCTTACTTTCAATTTTAGTTTGACCATATTTCATCAGGTGATAAATGAATTGATTCATATACAGGTCGAAAATGCAGTAGAATTGACAGAGGCTGGAGTGCCTGAAGATGTTTCTCATGCCAGTGTTGACGTTGGGGAGGAACCACCAATCAAGAGAAGGAAAACTAGAAAAGGAACCAGTAGATGTAAGAAAATCATCAACAGGTTATCAATCAGTATTCATATATACATATTTGGAGTACACATAATGTTGAATAAGATTTGTCCCATCACATTTCTTCATAATAATTATTCCAGTGTTTGTACTCCAAGTAGGTTGATAAACTGCTGATCATTCTATTACTAGTATCGTTACATAATTCTCAGCATTATTTGATTTTGTCTCGTACTTATCTGCGTTATTGTGATCAGCTCAATCCCACCTCAAGTGGAAACACATCACCTTCAATCACGATGTATGTTACGAAAATCACTTCAGTTATTGTTGCGATAACTGTCACTCTAATTATTGCAGTGATTGTCGTGATAGTGTCACATCCTTTCGGCAATTGGGATCGACTCGCTAGTGACTCTAATCACTCGATGATACATTGGGAGTTTAATTTATGCTATCCAGACTGATTGATGAGAACGATTTTCTATCAACCGTTCGAATATTCTACAACGGATTCCAGTAATTAGTGCGGCATTGAAAGAAACATTTCTGTGCGTGAAATATGAGCACGAGGGGTTGATTCTGTAAATATTAGGTGTAATCACTTCATAGATCAATTTTCGCTCTATGGTCACTGGAGGAGAATAAAGATATCACGTTCAACGACAGCCTCCAGCTAAGTACAAACTAAACCACTCTATTAAACACCAACAGTGGAATCTGCATTTACACTAGCGATTATCAATGAAGTGTGAATACTGGAACCGAATCTACATCTCAGTGATTTTAGCAGGTGTGAATGAAACTCACAATTACGTTCATTCGTGAGAAAAGTGTGTGAGCATCACCAGCTTCATGAGTGTTTATAATATGTGATGAACTGACTCCACCATACACTGATCCTTGAACGCGCAGAATACCAGCAAGTGACCTTTCATTTATAAACATCAATTAGAATCGATTTATAATGTATACGATTGCCCTCTGGTTACTAGAGGGGAATAAAGATATCACGTTCAACGACAGCCTCCAGCTGAGTACAAACTAAACCACTCTACTAAACACCAACAGTGGAATCTGCATTTACACCTGCGATTATCAATGAAGTGTAAATGCTGGAACCGAATCTACATCTCAGTGATTTTAGCAGGTGTGAATGAAACTCACAATTACGTTCATTCGTGAGAAGAGTGTGTGAGCATCACCAGCTTCATGAGTGTTTGTAATATGTGATGAACTGATTCCACCATACACTGATACTTGAACGCGTAGAATACCAAAAAGTGACGTTTCATTTGTCATCATTAAACTCATAAATTTCCGCCCCCTGTCACTGCAATGAAATTGATAGGTTACACTGAATACCATATCGAAACTATTCACCAAAAGGACCAGGTCCCTCAACACACATATAGAATTGTATATCCATTTTTGCGATGATGGAAGTGCATACATATGCCAGTGAAACACGAGGGGCTGGATCAAGCAATGAATACTTTCTAATCGTCTCACGCGATATAAGACGGAGAATTAGGACTGAGGTTCATCACGTCTGTATTTTATTGAATAAGTATAATTTGGAAGCAGCTGCTCCGGATTCAAATATCCGGCATCCTCTGAATAAGTTTTGAACAGTCGGGAGCAAATATCAATATTTTTACATTACTGCTGCTGCGCCCACTCGCTCGAGAAGGTCTTTCCAAGGCGCCAGGAAAAGAACCATTTCTTGAACTTGAGAATGTGACATCACTAATGAAAAATGGTATCCCTGGGGCAAGAGACAGAGTTTTTCAACTCGTGCGATTGACATCCCTTGCCCTTGGTTCGGCACCAAATTCGCACGCGAGTGCTCGGGATTTTGTTACTGCCAAACTTCACGCACGTGTTGCTGAGCAACAAAACTTTCGTGAAATACCCGCTAATTTTCAAGCACTCGGGGTATTACAAGTGAGAATTTGCCTTACTTCCTTCAATTTCTTCAGATGTATTCTCGAAAAAAAACTATTGAAAAAATCAATTTATTCTGTTCTACTTTCGCATCACTGGATTTCGTCATTTGTTGAAGAATATCTCAGAAACGGATCAAAATAAGACGATTTTGCATCAATCTCTTTTCTGTAGCTCTTGAGATTCTTCAAAAAAAGATTAAAGCAGCATTGTCCCTTCTCGCTAAATTTCCGAGATATTTCCTCAACAATGATCACGGAGATACATCGATCCGTCTCGTTTTACCTTTTTATTACCAAATTGTTATAAATCTCCTAGGATAGGTTCTGTGTATTCAGTTATGCTCGGAAGTTAATGAGATAGAACAAATTGTATTATAATTTGAAAATGAGTCTAATTGTGTCTCGGGAATATGACCCTGGCGCAGAATCCATTTCAAATTTTCGCTCCAGTTCAGGGCACCTAGTTACCTGGCGCCACCTGGCTCGAGCTTTGAGTTGGCAACCCAATTGCGTGCACAAAAATAACCACTGACATTTTTGTGTATTATGAAGTTGGCTGTATAACCTAGCGGTTAAAGGCCAGCTGTGACCAATCGCAGCACAAGCAAGAAGAAGAAGAAAGACATTTTTGTGTACGTTTCTAGCCCGTGTGTGTATAATCAAAATCAAGCCCACATGTGCCAAAAAAATATGTGCACAACTTTTTCGTCTTATTTTTTTTTGTGTATGATATTTGCGCGGAGCCGGTCTTATTTTTCAAAGTGTACATTTTTTTTGTACACGAATTATTTCATGTGTATAAAAAAATAATACTGTGTACAATTTGAGATTCCGGAATTTTGTGATCAAACTTGATGTGTACGATGAAAAACTAATGTGCACATTGTATTTGGCTTTTACGTTTGTGCACAAAAGTAAAAGTGTACAATACTTATGTGTAGGAACCAAACCCTGCCTCTGTAATTAGCTGCTTAAACTCTCTGAACACATGCATTGTACCGTCATCATAAGAGAGGAAATAATTATTGAAATAATTTTTTTTGCATGATGTTAGATGAGTAATTGTATCACAATTACGTTATTACCGACTGATCGAATGTGATGAATTTTTTCACGAAATTGACCGATTACCTATATGATCATATGTAAAAAGTTCAACATTGATATTTATTTCCTCCCTTATTCTATGGTTACTCAATTCGAAAAAAATTAGTACATATTTTTAATCACCCAGTGAACTTATGCAGGAATTTTTAGGACTTTTTCATATTTTCTTTGTGTTCCTTCAGTTGCTGCATTTACTTGCCAAGAATTTCATTGCGCTCTCTCAATAATTTCATTTTCTCATTATGACGATTTTCTCTCATTACCGAACGCATGTGACTCCTCTCTAGAGATTCTCTCATGTACTTTCCCCAATCGATACCTCCATCTGAATCTTCTGAAGAAGATCTCTGGCGCTCTGTTCCATGAGAAATCATACCATTATTAGCATTTCACGAAAAAAAAATATTTTTGATTCGTTTATTTAGGGGGTTACACCACTGTAAAAGTCTTAAAAAACGCGTTTTTCGTTTTTTTTTTCACTATAGGAACAGTGGCAATAAAATAATGACATTTAAGGGATTGATTGAGCATATATTTGAGTCTTCAGAAAAAAAAATTCATCAACTAAGGGTGAGCAATTGCTCGCTCGCTCGCGAATAGAGGAGTGCGTAGTTGCTCGTTCGCTACGCTAGCTCGCGAATGGAGAAGTGCGTTACTGCTGATTAGAAGGAATTAGTGAGAATGTATTGTGATGAGTATGACTTCAAGCCGCGTTAAGAACTTCCCGATAATTTCTCTGACTTACTATTAGAAAAAATGATGAATGATAAAAACGATAAATAGCAACAGACATAATCGTGGAAACTATCAAAAAATATTGGGGAGATTTCAAAATATGAAGATCAATAAAAAAATCAATTTTTCCTTTGCGGGGGCAATGCATAGACTCCACTTTTTGGGAAATTCCCGGGATAAAATTTTTGAGTCTTTAGAGAGTCTTTTACGGTCTACAAAGATTCCCAGAAGGACTTTTCGATCTCGAGAGTGTCCCGCAAGTCCCGCAACTGTCTCTACAGTGTCTCTCGTGTCTCTCCCGTAAAGACTTTTATCTTTGCTGGTCTCTTCCGTAAGGACTTCTATCTTCGCGCGTCTCTCTCGTAAGGACTTCTGTCTTCGCGTGTCTCTCCTGCAAGGACTTCTATGTTTACTGGGCTTTCAGTAAATTTATAAAGATTTGCAAAGACATAAGTCCTCATGAGAGAGACCGAGGAATGAATCATTTTTTTTATTTCAACTTAATAAATTTTAAGTTTTCAATTTTTATAATTTTTGCAAACCGTGGAATTATTATTTTTTTTCATATTTGACTTTAATTAAAATTCTCAATATTAGCGGAAAGTGGAGTGAAACGGACATAGGGGTAAAATGGATATATTTGAGTTTTGATGTTTATATTATCAATTTTTTTTTTAATAATCAAAATATTGGACATTTGGAAAAAAGACACACATATTTTATTATTCTTTTTCAATCGAATTGACAGGCTCTTTGAAAAATAGAAAGACTGATGGCTCTCGAAGAGATAATGGAGGGGTCCTTATTTGAGAGACTGATGGCTCTCGAAGAAAGACCGGAGAAGTCCTTATATGAGAGACTGTTAGTCTCTCAAGCGAGGACTCTGGTTCGTTGAGCAGGGACTGAGTCCCTGTAGGAGAGACACGTGTCCCGTTCGGAGAGACAGCAAGGTGTCTCTAGAAAGTCCCTGCCATGGCGCGAATAGGGACTCTGTCAGAGACCGGGACAGGAGTCTTTCGACCACCGAAAGGCTCAAATTTTTTCATCCCGGGTTGAGAAGAACTTGATAATGTTTTTTTTAGAAAACTAAGAAAGTACTGGATCGATTCCGATCAAAATCTAACGACCGTGAATTTATGTCAAAATGCTTTGATTACGACATTGATCACGTCTATCACATTATTGATTTATGAGAAAACGTGAACGAAAGAATTAATCACGGACATACACACACACACACACCCAGACATGATCGTGAAAAATATCAAAAAATATTGGGGAGGTCTTAAAACATGAAAATCGATCGAAAAATCAATTTTTCTTTTTCGGGGCCATTACATAAACTTCCCTTATCGGAAAGTTAAAAATATCAAAAAATGACGACACAAGACCCATTCTTGCGAGGCTCCTCGAATTTAAAACACTCTGAATCACGCAGTGTAATTGGTGCAAATTTCAATTGAAGAAAAAAAAATTAGCTCAGTCTAGATACACATAGCTACAGAAATATGTAGGGGATTTTAAAAATATTGTTTTTTCTAGGATTGGTGACCATTTGAATGAAAAAATTCAAACTTCGGCCGAAAAACCGACAATTTTTTATCAATAAAAAATGTGCAAATCACTTTTTTGAAAATCCCCTACGTATATCTGTTCGAAATATTGTTTTCAAGGTGCTGTGGGAAATTCAAATGAAAATGATGCAAATTATTGGAGTTATGCTGCGGACCAATTTGAAAAATCATGTTTCGTGGAACACGATTGAAGTTTTGACTTAGGCTACAGATATGGAGAAATGCCTCGGGAGAAATTCAAAATTTCATGTGGAGAAATGGGTTTCAGATGATAACTTTCCTTGCCCGTATTCTGGAAGACCCAAAGTGATTTTTAAGGCAAGAAAAAACATCAATTCTTTGAAAATTCTACAGTGGTGTAGACCCTTGAGGATGTTTGGGAGACACAATCGGAAGAAAAGTTCATTTTTTGTATGAAATTATTGATAATAAATTATACCAGATGAAATTCTCGAATCTGATCCAGAGAGTCGGTAGAGAATTTGATGAGGAATAAAAGAAGCCTCAGAAACATAAAATCAATTGAAAACTGGATGATTACCATTTTTTACATTGCTTTGAATCTTGAAAAATGTGAAGAAATATAAAAAACAGTACCAATTGTTAAATTTTCAATTAATTTTTAGTTTCCAGGGCTTATTTTGTTTCTTATCACATTTCCCAGATACTCAAAAAATCAGTTTTGAGATATTTATCTTATATACGTTTTTATCTACGATTTCATACGAAAAATTAACTTTTTTTTCAATTGTATCTCCCAATTATCTTCAATACATTTTGAACTATACAGTTCATTCTGCTAATGAAAAGTACATATATATGTATATATACATATATGGCAATGAATGAAACTCTGCTTCGAGTTCTGCAGTATTTGATTTTATCGACCGTGTATTCATTATTATCATTATTATTTTCGTGACATCACTTCAAAGGCAATTTCGGCTACTTCAAGTTCAATTGCTCATAAACTAATTGAAAAAATCATTTTATTCTGCAATACGTAGACTATCAAGCTGAATAGTGATCCAACATCAAACAAAATTGTTGACAAGAATGCATACTCACTGTTTCTTCCTTTTCCATTACATTCATTCTTTTTTTTCATTGGAACATTGGATCCTGATGCTGACAAAAGCTTGGCCACTGGCTCTTCGTGAAAAAGCTCTTCCAATTCCTGAAATAAAGAAAGTGATTAAAATATTCTTGAAAGAAAAAGCAATGGATTTTCACAGTTTTTCAAATATTTTGATCTCAATTTCTTATTGATTGAAAGTTTCCTTCAAACTAATTCCGTACATTCAATTATATTATAATAGGTGACACTATGACGGGGCAGAATGGACCTTTGAGACAAAATGATCTGGAATTTTTTCTTTAGAATGAAACCTTCATGAAAAATTTTGAAAAAATTCCACAAAAATGTAAACATGTTAGAGCATCTTCTCAAATTTTTTCAAATTTTTTTGAAAAGTCTTTATAGTCGAAAAAAAAATCGTAAATCATCTTACCCCCAAGGGTCCATTCTGCCCAAGCCCCCCCCCCTCCTCCCCTATCTTACCTCATGAAACTCACATGGTTCCTCGCTAATTTCATCGGTAGTACTACCAGCTTTAATTTTCTGATATGAGCGTTTTAAGGAATCCATCTTCGTGCTGCATTGCTTTGACGTAAATGAATGACTTTGCTCTCTCATTCCCTCAACTATTATACTCCAGAATTTACAGCTTAAAATAGAGCCATCCTCCATTTGACTGCAATTTTTCTTGTATAGCGAGAGCAGTAGTTGAGTCTGTTCAGCGGTCCAACGACACTGAGTTTTATCTGTTGAATTCAATTATGATTATTATAATTAGTGAAACTGATGATGGTATAACGGTTCTAGGAATAAATTCCCTGGACAAAATCCCTTCGGAAAAAATTTCCCGGAAAAAATTCCCTCGACAAAAATACCCTTTACAAATGAATTATTACTCAATAAATAATTCTATTAAAAGTGCAGGAGGGTTAAAAAAATGGAGAAAAGCGAGGAAAACTTTGCTCCATGAATTCTCGCGGAATAATGAATAAAAAATATTAAAAATACCTTAAAAAAATGGTTATTTGTGTGAAAATAAGATGAAGTGTGCTGGGTTTGATTAGAACATTACAGGTTTTTTAATAAATTAACAAAAAAGTGAGTCAATTGACTGCTCCAGGCCGCCGTGTTTTACTTGAAAATCGATCACATAAATCAAAATATGGTGGCCTGGAGCTGTCAATCGGATCGTCTTTTTGTTAATTTATCAAAATATCTGTATTATTCTAATTAATCTCAGTGCATTTCATCTCATTTTCACAGAAATAACCATCCTTTAAAGGTATTTTTCATATTTTTTTATCGATTATCCCACGAGAATTCATAGAGCAAAGTTTTCCTCGCTTTACTCCATTCTTTTCAATCCTCCTGCTCTCTTAAATAAAATATTCTCAATTCATTGATCGTGTATGTCTTTTATATTTATCAAATTTAACAGGGAAGAATACAATGAGTGTGTGTGAAAGTCTGAAGAAAAACAAACACTCCCTTTACTTCGAAAATTATTGATTAATTCCAATTGTAATACTTCGGAATAAAATGATTCGTACTATTAGTTTTTTAATTTTAATAATATTTTTTTTTTCAAGAAGAAATTTTTGTAGAGGAAATTTTTGTCGGAGGGATTTTTTCCAGGGGAATTTTTTCCGGGAGATTTTTCCCGGGGGAATCAATACCAGTTATCGGTATACCATTGATTCGTCCGAGAAATTCATAGTCATATTTTGTTATGAATTATGAATTTTTAAACAAGGGCGGTAAATAAGGAATACACACGTGTCGAAAATTTGAAATTGAACTATAAGTGCAAATTTTTTAAATATTTTTTCTATAGTAGTTTATCCATTTAAAAAAAATTCAAAAAATTATCACATGTGTTCTAATTTCCTTTCTTGCACGGCGTGCGTAGAGTGGCCACTTCCCGCACGTTGCACATAAACAAACTGCACCTTACACATGCGGTAAAGATTTCCGAACTCGTGTGATTACAAAATTCGTTTTCAATTCGTTTTGCAACCTCACACTCGTCAGAATTGTATATTGCCTAATAAGTGCGGTAGTAGTAAATTACTCACCAAGGGCGGAAAATAGTTAATTTTAACAAAATTTTCCTCCCCAGCAAAGCGAGGGTGGGAAAATTTTGTCGAAATTAATTTTTATCCACCCATGGAGAGTATAGTATTTTTTTGCACAAGGGTGCTGGAAGAATGCGTCTCAAACCAAGCCAAGTGAGTTGAGAAAGCCATTTTTTCCGCGTAACAAATATGATTCAATGAAGTTATTCCTCCCACCAGTGTTCAAATTATTATTAGGTAAATTATTGATTGGTGCCTTTAATAATTAAAATTAAAATCTAAATTTAAAATTTTTTTGGGGCCATGATGGCCGATAATTTACCTAATAATAATTATTGTTTAATTTTAAACGACTATTTCCTAAAGGCAGTTTATGTGAACTGAACCTAATGAGCCTTTCTCCACCGACCATCCTCCAGAAGTTCCCTGTAAAATAATATTATTTAATTTTAAACAATATTATCATTTTTCAAACCTTACTGTGCTTGGTTTGAAACCCACTTTTCCAGTGCCCTGTGCAAAAAAGGACTTTTCTGACGAGTATGAGACTTCAAAACGAGCCGAGGGCGAGTTTTGTAATCACACAAATCTAAAAAACGTTCATCGCACGTGTAAAGTACAGTTATTTTTGCACACGCCGTGCGGAAAACAGCCACTTTCCGCACGGCGTTCTCAAAAATACTTTTTCTGTACACTGGGACGAAAGTGAGACTGTCGGCCCTCGCTGCGCTCGGGCGTAAGCTCACTTCCGTCCCAGTGTGCAGAAAAATAGTATACACACCTTGGGCAGTAAGTAAGAAAGCCTCAGAGCACATGTTTATTGACCTCGGCTTACATTACATGTGCTCTGAGACATTTCTTACATTACTGCTCTAGGCAAGTAATATATATACTATTGGCCATTTTTTTTAAATAAAAAAAACGCTGAATATTCCCAGATGTCTGCTCTTTTCAATATCATAATTTTCTCCAATACTGAAAAAATAGTATATTACGCACCTAGGGCGGAAAAAAGTTAATGTCGACAAAATTTTCCTCCCGAGCGAAGCGAGGGTCGGAAAATTTTGTCGAAATCAACTTTTATCCACCCATGGTGCGTATAATATTTTTTTGCCCAAGGGTACTGGAAAAATGCGTTTCAAACCAAGCAAAGTGAGGTTAGAAACGCATTTTTCCAGTCCCTAGGGTAAAAAAAAGTAATTAAAAATTGAAGAATCAGAGGAAAATAATTCTTACTTGTCCTCTTCTCTGATTGTGATTGACAATCATTTTCAATATCAATATTGGAATCAGAATCATCATCATCGTCATCTTCATCGCTCATCATTTCATCTAGGAGAATCGCATACTCTAGCTCATCATCACTACTACTACTAGATGAGTCGAAAAGTTCGTTGATTACCAAGAATACTAATGGATTCATGATAACTTTCTGAATATGAAAATTGAATGGAATTTTGTCGATATTTTGGCTACACAATCGATTAGATTGTGCTTATTCAACAATAATTCAGTTAGTGGACTTATTCCTGTAATTTATTTCTCGAAACGCAACATTGGAATATTCTCACTGATATCGCGATGAAGAAAAGAAAGAATTCAACTCGACAAAACACAACAACGTTTGTTTGAGAGGTTTAAGGCGAGGCCTCATGCCCATAGTGATGGGCGATTTTTAAACGTATTTTGTAAAGGTATGTTTTCATGCAGCCGCTTGTCGCTCGTTTCTAGCGACAAATCGAGTCACGTGACACTATTTTGAATTTTCCGCCACTTATGAAATATATAGCGAGAAAAAGCGCTCTTTGCACTAATTTATTGCACAAAACAAATGAGAAGATCCAAAGCGTATTCAATACTTCAATTATTCCAAGTATTGAAGCATTATTAAATAAAAGAAATTATGATTATAGATTTAAAATTTAGATTTAGTTATTGCATTGCATATTCATGAATGCAGAGGTCTGCTACAATGTACAAGATAAAAAATATATAATTATAATTATCTGAAAAATCAACGTGAACCTAAGGAACAGGGCAAAAATGACAAAATGTCTTTGAAACAGGGAATATTGTTTGAAGAGAGTATAGAAGTTATTATTATATTATTGAGTATTGAGGTGAAGTACGGGGGTGAATGGCCTATTGCTCAAAAAAATTTGTCATTTTTTTAAGAGTGAAGACTTCTACGAAAAAATTTGAAAAAATTCAGTAACAATGTTTTGTTCAAAAATCGCTCAATTATTTTAAAAATGTATTTTTTGTTGGCTATATGGCTTTTTAAGGCTCTAGTCATAATAAACATCTATCTATTAATATTTATCTATATTTATGATCTCATATAAACCTTTATTGACTTAGATTTATTTTTAAAGGTTGTTACTTCATCGTTTCCCTTTCTTAGCGACAAAGTTCAATTCGAAATATTTCAATTTGCCGCTACATATCACGTGACTGGATTTGTGTCGTGAGCGACAAGCGGCTGCATGAAGCCGCACCCTAACCCCAAAATATTTTGATATCACGAGTGAACTGTCAAAGTTCTGTCATCAAAGAGAAAAGAAATAACATAAAATGACAAAACTTTAATTATTTCTGCAAAAGCTTTTTTTTTTTAAATAAAAGTCAATCATGTCGGTGATGCTGACCGCTGATTGGTTTCCTCTGGGGCGAGATATTTATTTTAGGTAATTTTATCATTCTAATTTATTTAATTTGATAAATTAATTGGAAATATGAGGTTAAGTTGAAAAAATGACTTTTTCAAAGTTCTTAAAGATTTTTAATTTTTTTTCAGGATTTTCAATTAGTTTTCATCATTTTTTACAACTTTTTAAGCATTTTTAATTACTTTTAATTATTTTTACGAATTTTCTAGTGTTTTTCATTGATTTTTTATCATTTTTACGAATTTTCTAGTATTTTCAATTAATTCTTATCATTTTTAGTGTTTCTTTAGTGAATATTTTAGTGTTTTTAATTAATTTTCATAATTTTTACGAATTTTCAAGTATTTTTATAAAATGAATAACAATTAATGCCACTTGAAATTGAAAAAATATTCTGTCAAAAAGTAAAACGAGATAAGTCATTTTTCGTTCTTGCCTTTTTCTTTTTAGAATATCTCGAGAACTAATGGAGATACGCCCGTTTCACTCTTGTCATTTTTGTGAAATTCTCAACTGAAGGATGATTTGGCTGAAATTGCCCTATCTCGTTTGGTATCTGAAATATGAATAAAACAAAAGTGGCAAAAAATTTTTTTTTTTTTACCTCTCGACTACTAAAATATCGTCATTCTAGAGTGAAAAGGACATTAATTGTGCACTTTTCCTATCTTGTTACACCCTTTTCAGTCTAGGACCACGATATGATAATCTTCAAGTATTTTCTCATAATTTCAAATATTTAGATCTAGGAGAAAAGTTTAATGATTTGTAAAAAATTCAAATTAAAAAAAAAAAGCATCACTCTTCCATTAAAAAAAAATCAGCTTTATTTCAATATTTGAAATTTTTTATAATTTGCGAAATTACTTAAAAAATAATTTTATAAATTATTTCAATTTTTCTTTAAATTTTCGCCAATTAAACTCCGACAATTTTTTTCCCCCGTATCATTTTAAAAATCAGTTTCATATTAATATTCAATTTTATTAAATAAAAAAGGAAACACTAAAAAAAAAACAGCAAATAAAAAATACTATTGAAAAAATAATTCTGAAATTATTTCAATTTTTTTTTCAATTTTTCTCAAAATAAGAGAGAGAGACTACCCCTTTATAAAAAAATTTAATAAAAAAAACTGATAAAAGTCTATTATTTTCAGAAAATTCGAGCTCTACCCCCTGGACTTTCACCGTGAGGTATCCCCCGAGAACTTGGTGATCCCTTCAACCTACGGTGGTTCAATAGCAATAACCCGAAACCCCCGAAAGTTCGTCAAAGTTCAGGGTATCAACAAGCCGATAGTCTCCCTCTACTCATCATCCGGCAATCTCTCCTCAAAATTCACATGGAACAGCGGCCAACTGGTCCAGTTGGGCTGGTCGCATCAAGAAGAACTCCTCTGCGTCCAGGACGATGGAATGATCCTGATTTACGACTTGTTCGGTGCTTATCAGTGCACCTTTACAATGGGCAACGAGGCAAAAAGCACAAAAGTCATAGACTGTCGCTTTTTTACGACAGTTTCAGGCACTGGAGTGGCTGTTTTAACATCGACAAACCTAATTTTTCTTGTTAACAACATATCAGAGCCAAAAGTCCGTCAATTACCGGAAATTCCGAAGCTTGGAGGACCGATTGACGCTTGGATCGTTATTAGACACGAGCGTCAAAGTCAAGTGATAGTTGCTAATTCAAACGGAATTTACCAGATTCATCATATGGGAAAAACACCTGCACCGATTCCTTTCGCCAATTTATTCACTTCGAAAGTGAATAATGTAAAGGCAATTGCGGTTTCTGCTAGTCATCAACATATAGCACTTCTTGGGGACACCGGAGTTCTTTATTTAGGCAGCTCTGATCTGAAGACAAAGTACGTTGAAGTTGCAAGTGGACTCGTTGATCCAGTTAATGACATTGCTTGGTGTGGGGTGGAGGCGGTTGTCTGCTCGCAAAACTCGACGATCATGATAATTGGCAGAAGCGGAGAGACCATTGCCTATTCGTATGATGGACCAGTTCATATTGTCTCGGAAGTGGACGGGGTCAGGGTCATTTCAGGTAGGTATGGGGGTGATTTTTTAATCGATCTTTTGGGATATATTGGGCTTTTTAGAGGGAAAATCGATTTTTTAGGGGGATTTTGAGAAAATGGATAAAACGTTTTTTTTTTCGACGATTTTAAGGAAGTCGATAAATCGATTTTTTGGAGGGCTTTGATGAACTCAATAAATCGATATTTTCTGTGGATTTTAAAGAAGTCTATAAATCAATTTTTATCTGTAAATTTGAAGATACTCGATAAAACGATTTTTTGTGGTTTTGAAGAACTCGAAAAAGCCATTTTTTCTGTAGATTTTAAGAAACTCGATAAATCGATTTTTTGCGGTTTTGAAGAACTCGAAAAATCTATTTTTTTTAGAGTTTAAGGAACTCGATGAATCAATTTTTTGGGGATTTTATAGCAGCCAAAGAATCAATTTGTTTGGGGGGATTATAAGAAACTCGATAGATTGATTTTTTAGAGCAATTTTAAGGAACTCGATGAATCGATTTTTTGCAGTTTTGAAGAACTCCAAAAATCTATTTTTTTTTTAGATTTTAAGGAACTTGATGAATCAATTTTTCGGGGGATTTTAATGGAGTCGATGAATCATTTTTTTTTTGGGGATTTTAAGAAACTCGATAAATCGTTTTTTTTCGGTTTTAAAGAACTCGATTAATCGATTTTTTCGGGGTTTTGAAGAACTCGATAAATCGATTTTTTTGGAGATTTAAAAAACTCGATAAACTGATTCTTTTGGCGTTTTAAAAAAAGTAGATAAATCGTTTTTTCAAAGCAATTTTAAGAAACTCGATAAATCTTTGTTTCGATTTTAAGGAACGCGATAAATCGATTTTGTTTGTCGATTTAGGAAAATCGATAAATCGTTTTTTTTTTTTTGTCACTTTAAGGAACTCAAATAAACTCATTTTTCGATTCTTTTCATTTTTTTTTCTGAAAATCAATTTTTGTGGGTTCAAATGGATTTTACCCATCACTAATTTCAGGAAGCAGCCACGAGATGATACAGAAAGTGCCGAATGTTGTGCAGAGAATATTCCGAATTAATTCGACAGATCCAGCGTCTTATTTGCTCGAGGCATCGCGACAGTTCCAAAAGAGGAGTCACAAGGCTGATAGTTATATTGATTTGGTCAAAGAAAAACTTGATGGAGCCATTAAAGTAAGAGAACTTCTCTCCTTAAAAAAAAAAAAAAACAAAAACCTATTTTTTATAATAATTTTTTTTTACATTTTTTCTCTCTGATGATTATTGTTTTTTTTGTTAAAATTTGCAGGATTGTGTCAATGCAGCTAGTCACGAGTTTGATCCAGAGACACAGAAGCTCCTTATGAGAGCTGCAAAATTCGGAAAAGGCTTTTCCAAGACAATTGATCCAGAACGTTACGTCACAATGTGCAGAATTCTTCGGGTATTAAATGCAGTTCGTTATCCAGCGATTGGGATACCCCTAACTTTCACGCAATTGGACATGTTAACAGCTCAAGTACTTTTGGACAGGCTGGTGGTCAGGAGACACTACTACTTGAGCATTCAGATAGCGAGACACTTAAAAATGCCAGAAGTCGATGGTGAAAGTAGGATTCTTGCGCACTGGGCTTGTTACAAAGTCAAACAAACTGTTCTTGATAAAGAACAGATTGCTGAGGAAATTGCTGCCAAATTGGGATATGCACCGGGTGTTTCGTACTCGGAAATTGCGGAAAAAGCCGCAGATTGCGGGAGAAAACAATTGGCTATTAAACTCATTGATTATGAACCGAGAGCACAACTTCAGGTTTGAAATTTCAATTACTTCAAGATTTTTGCAAGTTATTATTTTTTTTTTTAATATAATGTAGCTACATATTTTAATTTTTGGGCAAATGAACATAACTTTTTTTTTAATGTATGTTTAATGTGCATTTTTAATTTTTCAACAGGTTCCACTGCTATTGAGACTTGGAGTTGAACAGGCAGCACTGAAGAAAGCTGTTGAAAGTGGAAATACTGATCTAGTTTATACTGTTATTCTCTACTTTCAAAAAAACATGCCACTTGCTAATTTTGAAATGTCCATCAAGCATTGCTCATTAGCAATGAGTTTGTATGTTAAGTACTGTCAGAATCATAACAGAGAGGCACTGCTTGATATTTTTATCATGCACGATGATTTTCATGCTCAGGCACTTTGGTATATCAAGGAGAGCTTCAATCCAAAGGTGATTTTCTTGAATTTCTTATGTATTTTTACAGTTTATTAGGTTTTTTTTTTTAAATAAGTTGAAATATCTTGGTGTGGAAGGGAAATGGAGAAATTTTTGTGGGAATCTCTTTTGCTATCGAGAATGATATGGAAATTTTGAAGAAATTAGATGATTCAATTGACGATCAGTTTTTGTTGAACGTCTCAGGATCTAAAAGAAATAGAGAAATCATCGTGAGTATATTTTATAGAGGAGAGTCAGGGCTTGAAAAAAAAGTTGTAACAAAAATAACTCTATCTCCCTTGAATTCCGAGATATTTGGGAATAATTGATTACCTGATGATATCAGATTTTGGGAAATTCTATTTTGAAATGCAGTTTTTATTGAATATCTCGGATTCTAAGGGAGATGGAGCAATTTTCTAAGGACCTCTTCTTTAAATAGCTCTCATTCTATTCTACAAAAAAAGGTCATCACAAAGATTTCTCAATTTTGATCAAATTCTAATATATTTCGACGAAACTATCGTCAAAATAGTAATAAAAATGGTAAAAAATGACAATTTAATTGCAATTTTTCACGATTTTTAAGGAATATATATTTTTTTTAATGTCACAGAATATATAACATTGTATATTATATATTACCATATTTATTATATACTATATATAGTATTCTATAATTAATAAAATGAATCTGAGACTTTTTTCTTAATTTTTCAGAATCTTCAAACCCGCGAGGCACTTTTGAAAAATGCTCAAGAAAAATTCAAAATGGGTAGATTTGACTCAAATGCAGCACTCACTGAGGAACAAGCGAAATTACTGAAGCACCAGAGATCATTGGAGGATACTCTGCGAGAACAAATAATTGGTAAACCCTTGCATGACACCGTAAGACTCTTATTACTACAGAATGAGATTAAATTGGCTGAGAATCTGAGATCCGAGTATAAAATACCAGACAGAAGATACTGGTGGCTGAGGCTCCAGTGTCTCGCTGAAGAGGGCCTCTGGGCTGATCTCGAGAAGTTCTCGAAGAGTAAAAAATCACCAATTGGCTATGAGCCGTTTATCGATGAGTGCCTCAAGTATGGAAGCAGATCGGAAGCTAAAAAATACTTGCCGAGGGTCAGGGATGAATTGAAAGTCAAGTATTTAGCGAAATTGGGGTATGTAAATAGGGAAAAACCTTAAATTGTATCTTTTTTTTTGTACTGAAGAGGAAAAGAGGAATGAGTTGATTTTTTTTTGAGGGGTGATGGTCAACCTGTGAAGAAAAATCGATTTTCGAAGAAACGATTTTAAGAAAATACGTTTTTTTAAGAATCGATTTTTGGAAAATACGATTTTTTAAGAATCGATTCTTTCAAGAAAAGAAATCGAAGTGAAAAAATCGATGAATTGATCATTTTTTTGATGAATAAAATAGAATTGAAAAAACAAATTTGAGCTCAGCTTCGAATCGATCGATTTCAAATATTCGATTAATCGATACGATATCTCGCATTAAATTCAAGATATCATATATCAGTCGATAGTTCAGCTCCACTAGTTTTTTTTAGTTAAAGAGGATTTTTTTTCTCCAAAAACAGCGATTTCTGATCGATCATGTTCGAAAATCGATTCATCGATACGATTAATCTCGCATTAATTTTGAGGTATCGTATATCATTCGATAGTTCCATTTCACCAATTTTACTCTAAGGGGAAATCCTAATTTTTTTTTTCAAAAAAAAAAATCAATACGATTTTTCAAAGAGAAATCGATCAATCGAGTTTCTTAAAATCCCCCGAAAAAATAAATTTTCAAGAAAAAAAAATATATATCTCAACAAAACAAAAAAATCATTTTTAAAATAAATTTCAGGAATAAAAAACAAAAATCAAAAAAATTGAAGAAAAATCTAGTAGATTCTTTTTTTCTAATTCCAAAGTATTAAAGAAAATGATTTTTTTAAATGGACGTATTCTATTTTTCTCTCGACGTCAATGTAATAATTAATAAAATAAAACACTTTTTTTCACATTCAGGATGCTGCTTGAAGCAGCACAAACTGCATTCGAGCAGAAGGACAAGTCGGCCCTAACATTTGTCCTAGCCCAATGTGGTCCACCAGATAGACAACTGGCTGAAAAAATTAACGGAATGATTGCTAGTCTGAGGAATGGAAAATAATTCAAATAAATTCGCTTTAACTTAATTTTTTTAACGATTATACTTGAAAGTTGCATTCATCAAAAAAAAAAATTGATGAATTTTGTACATAAATGTTTATATACAGATTATAACAGTAATAAAAAAATTTCATCATTTACATTATTAATATTTCAATTGAAATCATTTCTCTGAATTCAGAAAAATCGTCGTACTTGAAAAAAAATCAAGTTTTGTTTTCAGATAAATAATCACTGTGTCTCTTCACCAAATCATCAATTATATATTTTTCAATCTCTTCACCATCATTCAATTGTTTATCAGTCAATGAAATTGTGTAATGTTTTTCTTTTTCAACCATTGTCACTTCGTGTCGACGTTTTTGCAGTATATTCGCTATTACCAACTGCAAAATTAACATTTTATTAAATTTAATTAATCGAAAATGTTATAGATTTAATGGTGTCACGACAATTTATCATGTTTTCGAGAATGATTAGGAGGCACAATTAAAAAAAAAAGTTAAATTTTTTGTACAAAATTGTTAATAACAATTTATTCAAGATGAAATTTTCAAATCTGATTCAGTGAATCTGTGAAGAATGTAATGAAAAATAAAATGAGCCCTAGAAATAAAAAATTAATTGAAAATTGAAAAATTTTCATTATTTTTTACATTTTTCCAAATTTTCCAAGAAATGTAAAAAATAGTGAAAATCTTCCAATTTTCAATTAATTTTTCGTTTTTAGGGCTCATTTTATCCCTCTTCAGTTCGAAAATGCAATAAATACGAAACGTTTCGTTACTTATTAATATCAGTAGACAAAATGAACTTTAATAAAATATCATTATACAAAAAAATCATTTTAAATTCCCTTTAAAGCCATTAAATATCATTAAATCATAAATATTAGAACTGAATAACGTCACCTTAGAAACAAAGGGGCGTAAGTGCTGTGTATAAACAAAGCACATACACCCCTTTATTTCTAAGGCAACGATATTCAATAGAAATTGAAACTGAATTTTTGAAATTCGTCTTCTTCCTTCATTTTCAGTGATAAATTAATTATTACAATGTTTTTTTTGTTTGATATCTTTAAAGTGTGATAAATTGTCGTGACACTGGATTTGATAATTTTCTTTGTTTCTCACGTGATGATTGTATTTGTTTAAGGCTTCTCTGGCTTTGGAAATTAAGACATTCTCATCAGTCTCGAGTTTAAATGAGATAACAAATGCTTTTGGCACCCAAAGACTCACTAGTGGCTGCAATACTTTTGGAACTAGTTGCAGTGAAATCTTTGGTGGACCATCTGATGATCCAATTTTATGAACAGCCTGAAAATTGAAATTAATTGATTTAGAATAGGATTTTTTCGTTTAAATAACTTTATGGAGGAAATTTTAGAAATTTCATGAAAAAAAAACTGGAAGGAGTGAATTTTCTAGGGGTTTTTCAATGTAAATCTCGGAAAGTTAGCGAGATAGGGCTATTTTTCCATGATATTTTGTTTGCAGAGAATTTTGAGAGCTAGAAAAAAGGATTTGAGCACAATTGCTCTATCTCACTTTCCGGAATATTTACAAAAAATTAAAGGAGAAATCGGATTCCTCTGTTCTAACTCTTTACTACCGAATTTTATTTGATTTTGCCATTTATTTTTTTTTTGGAAAATCTCAGGAATTTAACGAAATAGCACAATTTTTTCTGAATTCTGTTTTATAGGGAGTTTCAAGGGCTACAAAGAAGTAGAGAAGAAAAATCAGTAATTTTTCCTCATTTGAGATTTTCCAGAATTTTCGAAAGTAGTTTGAAAATTATTTTTAGAATTATTTTCTATATCATTTATAAAAATTTTCAAAATTTTTTCAAGTCAAACACTGGCATTTTATTTTTATACAAAATTTGAAAATAAGTTGGTTTTTCTTTATTGAGATTTTTTTGAATTTTTTGGAAATTATTCTCAAGAAAGAACTGAATTTTGACACTTTTTTGGGGGAATATCTCGGAAAATAAGCGAGACGACACGATTTTTCTCCAATCCTTGTTTCCAGAGAATTTCAAGAATTTATAAAATTTCAATCTCATCGAATTTCCATTGAAAAAAAGGTCTGATGTATTCTCGTTGAAAAGTTATTTTCTAAAAAATCCTTAATTTTCTCGAAATATTCTTGATTCTCAGAATAATTACCATTTCATGAGTTGGAAGATAAAAATCAGAGACAGCAGCAGCCAAATATAGAATTGCCCTATTCTCCAGAGCTGCAAGAGCCTGACTGACTGATCTCAATAGCCAAAGATACTCAGCCAGTGTTGTAAAACTCAATTGCAGTAATTTTCCCTGTTTCAATGCACTTTTATACTTAACGAGAACTTTTGCAATTGCATCTGAATATTTTTCCGAAACTGTTAACTTATTTATTCCCCATATTTCCTCATGATCCAGCATTTCCAGGAATTTTTGACCTGTGAAGTGTCTCGCAAAAGGCTCGAGGGACTTCGTCCTGGAATAATAAAGAAATTTGATGGCTTTTTTTTTAGTTCAATTGGTTGAAAATTTCCAGGAGAAGTTCAATGTTAATTCTGAAAAATTTAATTAAGATTTTGTCTATTACTCTTTAAATCTCCTGACTAATCAAAAAAAATCGAGTTAGTTAAAAAAAATACATGAAAATTTTATTATATTTGGCAGAATGAAACTACCTATTTACCAGAAATTTAATTGAGATTTATTTATTTATTTATTTATTCATGATCAGGGTCGAGATGCTGGTGTAAGATTTCATTGAGGCTGAATTTGTCTATAGATGAAACAAATTTTAAATGTTTATTAAGGATTTACGCGTGAAAAAAAAAAACACTTTTTTTACGAATTTTCTCTAGGCGTATGAATTGAGTAAATTAATTGAAATCTTTTGGACTTTATTGAGCATGAATTCAACAACATTGAGTAATTTTTTGATGCGAAAATATCCACAAAGAAGTCGGTGATGGAGCTTTTTCAAGAATGAAATAGACGATTTGCGGTGATCACTGTATCTGAGCTGGGAATTATCAGAAATAAAAAAACCATTGAAATTTAGTCAAAGTATCATTAAATCCTCCCCCCAACGTTCTCTGATCATTTTTTTTACATTGAGGGGGTTTTCCGCCTATAAAATGGCTCAATTTTTCGTAAAAAAATAGCAGTTTTTACTTTAGATGACCACCAAAAATGGGAAAATGAAAAAAAAGATAATCAGAGATCGTTGGGAGGAGGATTTAATGATACTTTAACTAAATTTCAATGGTTTTTTATTTCCGATAATTTCCAGCTAAGATACAATGATCACCGCAAATCGTCCATTTCAAAAGACGTTCTTGGAAAAGCTCCGTCATCGACTTGTTTGTGGATATTTTCGTATGAAAAAATCACTTCATATTGTTGAATCTATCCTTAATAATGTTCAAAAGGCTTCAATAAATTTGCTCAATCCATTCGTCTAAAAAAAAATCGTAGAGAAAGCTTTTTTTCCATGCGTAAGCCCTTACCCCCCCCCCCCCCCTTTAATATCAAACTGACATTTATAAACGTTGAACTGATTTTATAAACATTGAAGAATTCGTATTTCCTTATAATTCGACGAAGTGGTTAACATTTAGATATTATTATTCAATCCCTTAAGGGGGGACAACCATGTAGAACCTTCAAAAAATCTATTTTTTTTTTTTTGCTTTAAAAAATACTTTAATATGTCTAGAATCCGAAAAACTTGTTTTTCTCGAAACTTTTTTTTTCACTTTTTTTTTTCGGTGCCAACGATTGCTCAGAGACTATTCAACCGATTGGGCCAAAATTTTGCACACGTTTTCAGAACCTATGAGACCAGTCCGTAAACCTCCGAGAATTGAAAATTTCTAAAAATTAACTATTTTTTTTATCAGCGAAGAAGAAATTTTTTTTTGAAATTTTTGACTGTTTTGATTTTACGTCTGCCATTTCTACAATTATTAACTGATTATCAAGAAAAGAGGTTTAGGGACTGACTACAGGCATATATTGACCGCATCTTTTTGGATTTCTGTTTCAGATGATTTTTCACAACGGAACCCTTGGCACCGTAAAAAAAACGGCGTGACCATGTGAGTTCATCGGACCATATCTCCATCAATGTTCAATATTTTTCATATAAATGTCAGTTTAACATTCACAAAAATTCAGATTGTCTTTGATTAAGAAGCAAATTTTCAGCCTAGATCGAACCGTACCCCAACATCTCGGCCCTATTTATTATTTATTTGATTCTTTGCAAATTTTTTTCTTCACCTGTACATGAAGATCACAGAATAACCCTTCTCCAAGAAATACTCAGTTGAAATTGCGCCTCTGGTGCCAGCGGAAAAATTGTCAACGAACCGTACAGTGTTATGTTCCAATGGAACAGTTGTTCCTCCACTCTAGAATTATATTGAAAAATTAATAAAAAAATTATTGAGATAGGGGAGAGACTGGAGCGAAATGGACCTCCATGATAATCTGATTCATGATTTTTTCTCAGAGTCAAGGAATTTGTAAAGAATTTTGGAAAAATTGGAAAGATACGCCAAATTGTTCTTATTTTTGCTTCCGAATGGAAGCTATGTAATCATCAGAATTATTGATTGGAAATTTCTTTAATAGAAGATGCTTAAAATGATCTGAATAGAGAGAAAATGATATTTTAAGCGTATATTTGTGTGTCTGTATATTCATGAAAGTCTCAATTACAGCAAAACGGTTTTATGGAAAAATTTCATATTTTGTGGAAAACTACTTATCGACGAACTCTATTTTGTCAGCTTTATTGGAAGAGAATGCGATCGGTACTTTTTGAGATATGTCCATTTTTTCGAAAATCAGTTTTTAATGGAATTTCTGGAAATTATTCAACTGACGTTATTTATACTTATATATTATCTCGAGAATTGTATCAGTTAGATGCCTATGAATTTTGAGCTTATTTGCATGATTAATTCTCGAGTTATTGGCGTTTCAATGAATTTCTTCAAAATTTGATATTTTGATGATGGTTTCGAAAAAGTTGTGTCACTTCCATTCGGAAGCATATTGCTATAGTATTAACAGAAAAAGCTATATCAGTTGGAAAGCAATACTATTATCCACTTGTTGTGAATTCTTTCGAATTCTTCCAAAGAGGTTTTTTCACTCAAAAAAAAGTCCCAAATCATTATAAAACGCAGGTCCATTCTGCTTCGGTCTCTCCTAAGTCAACAGCGAAGAGATGAGAATAGAATAAGTCGATCATTTCGTCGACCTAGAAACAAAAAGGCGTAAGCGCCAAAAATACCACTTTTCAGAGAAAAAAGGACGTATGTCCAAAATGCCTCTGAAAATGTTTTTTATGCTTCAATGATGCAAAAGAAATGAATTCATAATTTGAGTAACAAAAGGGCGTATTTTCCAACTCTAGCAGGAATAGGGCGTATGTGCAACATATACGCATTTTTGTTATTATGTTCTTTATTTTTGCTTCATCTCCCTGATTTATTTAATACCGAAATGGCCTATCTTTCAAACATACGCCCTTCTGTTATTAATTATGACAGTAAATTTTCGGAAAGTTATGGAAATTAGTAACAGTGAAAGGGCATATTCTCAGTTCATACGCTCTTTTGTTATTATGATCTCCACAAAATGATTTCATAGTTAGGAAAAATAATTAAAAACAAAAAGGTGTACGCCCAAAAGATATGCCCTTTTGCCATTAAGAATTTACTGTATAATGGTTCAAATAGAAGAAAAATTAAAATCATAAGGCTGTATTTATTGAAAATACACCCTTTTGTTATTATAAATTATTAGGAGGATCGCGCAATTCAGGGTAATATTAATAACAAGAGGGCGTATGTGAGGGAGATACGCGCTTTTCATATTAATAATAATTGGAGATACACTTATTTGTTATTCGAGAAAGAAAAATGCTCCAAATGATCGGCAAAGTCGAGCATAATCGACAAAGCGGATAAAAAAAAATTGCGCCCTATTGTTATCAAAAAATGAAAAAAATGGCACTTACACCCTTTTGTTTCTAGGTCGACGATTTCAATTCAATTATATTTTGAGAATATCACTGTCATCCGATGATAATTTTTCGAATTGTCTGCATGTACATATTTTTGTGTTTTCCATAATTTATTTGTTAAGAAAATGATAATCATAAGAATTTCTATGTATATGCTATTTTCAGTCTCGTGCTATTTTCAAAATCATCTCCCATTAATGAATTAGACAAAATTCATGACTTACTGTTACTAAAGCGACTTTGTTGTGTTCATTGATCTGACGTTCAACAAAATTCTTCAACAATTTTTGACTCTCCTCCAAATCGGCTGGTTTCGGCTGATTTGCATAAAATTCCTCCCAATTTGATGCCATGATGCCGAATATAAATTTCCTTTTTATCTTTTTACTCCGAATTTTCAATAAATTGAAATTCAAATTCTCAAATTCATCAATGTGACCTCAATTTCTTACATAACCTCACTTTTCCTTCAATTTATTCGCAAATATTTACGCTTTAATCCTCAAATTGAAGATGATTGAAGCTTAAAAACTTAAAATTACTCAATGAATTAACGTAAAAAATTAATATTAATATTTGGAAATTTTTGAAATGGGAAAAGAATAAAAATAAAATTGGCGGAGCTGAGAAATGAACGCTTTATTTAGGAAAAATTAGCGGCAGTCTGAAGGTCATTTAGATAATTGATAAAATTTTGATTACATAATATTTTTCCTCATTAATATTTTTTAATGAAAAAGGCGAAAAATATAGTCATATCTCCCAATTTTCAGAAATTCCGAGGAATTCCTGGCAATGACGGCAGTGAAAATTGACTGCAATCACTTCTGGAAATTATTCTTGGAAAATTCCGAGGCACCATGGTGGACCCAGTTACCGGACATACCCCAGTTAACGGACATAGCAGCAAGATATAGGGGAGATTGGGGCATAATGGATTTTTTAAGATTCTATTGAAAAGCTGAGAAAATTTTTGCCGGAAAACGAGTGCCAGATGTCTTTTTTTTTGATTTTTTTGAAAATTTGATATTTTCGGCATTTTTAAGGGGTAAAATGCCTTTCCTTTTTTGAAAATTTTCAGTTTTTTGCAAATATCTATGGTTCTATTGGCCACAGCAATTCGGAGTTAGTCTCACATGGTGGGTGAGCTCATTTCCCATCGATTTATGGGGTTTTGAATCCAAAAATATCAATTTTTTGAATAGTTATAGGCCAAAAACTGTTTCACAAAACTGTTTCCCGAAAATGTCCATAAATACCTTAAAAATGGATATTTCCAAATTGAAAACCCCATGAATCCATGGCAAATGATCTCACCTTTCGCCTCCCATCGGAATTTTTACGCTGCGACAAATAGAACCAAAGATATTCTCAAAAAACTGAATATTTTCATGAAAGGAAAGGGTTTTTCCCCGTCTAAAATGCTCATAAAAGTCAGAATCATCAAAAATTCAAAATAAATTAATTCCGGCACTCGTTTCCCGCCGAAAATTTCCTTAGCTTTCCAATTAAATCATCAAAGACAATCTACCGCCAATATTTCAATTAATTTCAAGAGTTTTCCATAATAGTTGCCTGAAAATTTAGATGTGTCCATGCCAACCCTGATATCCATTTTGCCCCACCTTCTCCTACTGATAATCAATATTTAAATGAGAAGAACAGATTTTTCAATACTTGCAGAGTGGCAAAATGGAAATCAATTTAATTATTTCGTCGTCTCAGTAACAAAGAGGCGTAAATCGCCAGAAATTCAAAAAAATTGATTCCGACATTTGTTTCCCGCCGAAAATTTCCTCAGCTTTCCAATGAAATCATCAAAGACAATCTACCGCCAATATTTCAATTAATTTCAAGAGTTTTCCATAATAGTTGCCTAAAAATTTAGATGTGTCCATTTTACCCCCGATGTCCATTTTGCCCCACCTTCCCCTATGAATACCGTTTGAATACTGTTTGAATGTTGTGTAAATGTATCGTTCAATGACGGATCCAATACAGTTTAACAACAGCTCGCGATTTTGAAAATGCGGTTTTCATACTTAAGGTAATCCTAGTGGCAGGTTCAAATGATCAGCATTTATTTATTTTTTACTTTTCGTTATAATTACTATAACTTTTCCGATTTTTCAACATTTCACTGATACTAGAACGACGTCCAAAATGATAAATTGTTATTAGATAATATTATGAATATTCAATATTGTTCCGCATTTGACTCACGCTGTCCCAGTATCTAGGACTGTGATTGGAGGATTCTCGGATTTTAAATACCAATATTCCTGCCATTGATTTTTTCATGTAATTAATTGCATTAATCGTCGTTATATGTCCGGTAACATGCTTTTTCATGATTTCAAAAATTAATAGACATTCTGACGAACAAAAAACATATAAGGTTGTATAAGGAAAAAATAGGTCTGTGATCATGAATTTTCGCAGTGAAACTGAAACTGAACCTCGCTTATGGAGTTTCAATGTTAATTCAATTATTTTCAAAAATTAATTTTGGCCTTATTTGTACGGTAACATGGGGTAAACTGAATTTTTTTTTAATCTCCTCATGCTATTCTATTGAAAGTGACCAAAATCGAAAAAGGAAAATAGATTGCCCGAACCACTAGGATTACCTTAAACTATATAAATACGATCTAAGTATAAAAACCGCATTTATGGCAAGGTTACTATATACCCAGGTTGGGACAATGGCAAGTCGCTGTGCTCAATGGTCATGCGGGTGCGCCAGAATTTGTTAGGAACCGAGCCGAAGTGTCGCCCAAATGAAATGCACCATTCAGGTTACAAATTTAAAATTTTCTCTCCCTGTATGAAATGTTCAATTTGAAGCTTTTCTGTTTTTTCTTTTTAATGGTTCTAATCGGTTGATCATCTGGCCGTCAATCTAAAGCTACAGATGAATTAATTGAACAAATTAAACAAATCAATTGACTGCTATTAGAGGGAAAAACAATTCTGATGCATTTCTTGAGAGTTTTCTCGAGAAATTCTACTGTTTTTGCAATTTCTTTGTAAAATTTGAAACAATCCCATGTTCATTTCCATTTTTCTTTTATTTATATTTTTTTCTTCAATCGAAAGTATTTAAATAAATTCTTTGGATCCTATATTCGCATTCCTCAATGAGTGATGATATGGAACAGATCGAAAATGAAAAAAATTAATCTAAAAATCAGTTTATTTATGGTCATAAAATTAGCAGACATCTGGCAATTTTGTACATTCTTTTGGAGCTATAAATCATTTTAAAAGAAGTATTTTAAAAATTTGCACCTAAGAATTTTTCAATTTTCTACATGTGCTTATTTTTTTCAATTTATCTATTAAGGGGTAACACCACTGTAGAATTTTCAAAAAATCGATTTTTTTCCTTGCTTCAAAATTTATCTTGGGCTTCACAGAATACGGGCAAGAAAAGTTATGACCTGAAACTCATTTTTTCACGTGAAATTTTGAATTTTTCCCGAGGCATTTCTTCAAATTCATGGCCTGAGTCAAAACTTCAATCATGTTATTCTCGAAATATGATTTTTCAAATTGGCACGCAGCATAACTCCAATAATTTTCATTTGAATTTTCCACAGCATCTTGAAAACAATATTTCAAACAGAAATACGTAGGGGATTTTCAAAAAATTGATTTGCCCATTCTTTATTGATAAACTTGGCGATTTTTTGGCCGAAATTTAAATTTTTGCATTCAAATGGTCACCGGTTCCGCAAAAAATAATATTTTTTGAATCCCCTACGTATTTCTGTAGCCATGTATATCTAGACTGAGCTAATTTTTTTTGTTCAATTGAAATTCGCACCAGTTATACGGCCTGCCGCAGAGTGTTTTAAATTCGAGGGGTCTCGCAAGAATGGTTCTTGTGTCGTCATTTTTCGATATTTTTTGATGAATTTTTTCTCTGAAGACTCAAATATACGCTCAATCACTCCCTAAAATATCATTATTTTATTGCCACTTCATCTATAGAAGAAAAATAGCCAAAAACATCTCTTTTTAGAGTTTAACAGTGGTATTAGTCCTTAAAAGACAAAAATGTAAAGATTGGCACATGTCTGCTCTCGTTAGTATCATGTTCAGTTTTGTATTTATCGCTTATTTTAGGAGAAGATGAAATAAATGAAGCATGATGGCAGATGCAGTGAAACGTCAAATAATCTTGAGCAAACGTTCTGGTCAATTTCATCCGTATTTATTGTAATTAGAGAAAAATGTCAAGCGAACTTTTTTGGAGAGCCATTCATGAGCTATCCAAAGGTCTCTCGCTAAATTCTTGAAAAACCAATAGTTCTTGAGATATCTATACAATAGATAGAATCATATTTATAGAAAGAGCTAAGACTTCATTCACGAGGATCTCTTAACGTGGAATCGGATGAGACGGGCATATTTTAGTTTTGGTGTTTCATTTTATGAAAATCGTAAGAAAAGCAGCTAAAAGCATAAAAATATGATAATAAAGTTGGCATAGATGAGATAATTTTCAACATTCGCATATAGTTTTTTTTTTAGATAATGGGGGGAGGCCGGGCAAAATGAGATATCATCTTTTGAAATACGCCATATTTGTTTCACCTCTGCTCTGATTAATTCTCAACAAAATTTTACGCGCTCGCGTTTTGCGGTCAACACTGAAGCTTTTCCTCGGAATCTGCACGGTCAGTAACTACGGAAAGCACAGAGTTGAGGGTTGAATCTGAACCACACAGTGGGGGCCCCAGTTACAAATTGGATTAGTTCATTAAAATGAAAACATTTTCCATATAGAAATGGACTGGGAACTGCGAAAAATATGAGGCACCCCCAGTTTCTCCGGTGATAAGTCTAATATTCAAGTACAACAAGCGATCTGAGTTCTCAACTTTTTAATTTTTAGAGCCGAAGTCCTTCAATTGACCTTCTTTGGGCCCTATTCTACAGATCCTCAAGATAAAATATACATTTCACATTGGTTTCCATAAAGAAATAAGCTGGGAAGTGCAAAATTTATAGGGCACCCTCTGTTTTCTCGGGAATTAATCCCATTCTCAAGTACAACGAGCAATCTGTATTGTCACTTGTGATTTTTCGAGCCAAAGTCCTTCAATTCGCCTTCTTTGGAGCCTATTCTACAGATCCCAAACATAAAATAGATATTTCACACTGATTTCCATGAAAAAATAGACTAGGAAGTACAAAATATATGGGGCACCCTCAGTTTCCCCGATGATTAATCCAATATTCACGTTCAACGAGTAATCTGAGTTGTCACTTCTGATTCCCGGAGTCAAAGTTTTTGAATTCAGCTTCTTTGAATCCTACTTCACAGATCCCTATAATAAAATAGACATTTCACATTGATTTCCATGAAGTAATGGACTGGGCAGTGCAAAATATATGGGCCACCCCCTGTTTTCCCGCAGATTAATCCAATATTCAAGTACAACGAGCAATCTGAGTAGTCACTTTTGATTTCCAGAGCCAAAGTTCTTCATTTCACCTTTTTTGGACCCTATTCTATAGACTCCCAGAAGAAGATAGAAATTTCCCATTGATTTCCATATAGTAATGCACTCGGAAGAGCAAAATATATTGGGCACCCCCTGTTTTTCCAGTGATTAATCCAATGTTCAGGTACAACGAGTAATCTGAGTTGTCGCTTTTGATTCTTAGAGCCAAAGTCCTTCATTTCTCCTTCTTTGGGCCCTATTCTGTTAATAATGATAAAACGGCATATTCTGCAGACATGCCCTTTGGTTTTTGATTTTTCCCTCAATTCAGGATTTCGTAAGAAGAATCGATAATAACAAAAAAGCATTTCTGCACTCAATAAGCACTTTTGATTTTATTTTCATGATATAGAGGTGTATCTCCCGTACATAGGTCTTTTCGTCTTCAATCATCTTCTTCGACTATACGAGTATATTTATAGACAAGCCCTTTATTATTACATAATTCCAACGTGAATTAAGAATTTGAAAAAAATTATCAGTAATAAAACACCGTCACCGATACGTCTTTTTGTTAATATCTCATTTTAAAAGATATAGGACAATTGATGAAATTGCTAACAATGTGCGAGATTGATTAAGCCAAATATATTTAATTCACAGAACTATACAATAAACTACACAATAATAAATTATAAAGAACAATAATGGAGTAATATTGTAATAATTTATGATTATTTATTTATTTATTTATTAAACAACCCAACAGCCGAGGCCTGATGAATTCAAGGCCTGATTACACAGAGAAAAATGTTTTCTTAATTTAAGTGAGAAAACTCACTTGATTTAAGTGAGTTTTACTTTCTTAAATTAAGTGAGAACAAGTCACTTGATTTAAGTGAGAAAACTCACTTGATTTAAGTGAGTTTTACTTTCTTAAATTAAGTGAGAAAAGTCACTTGATTTGAGTGAAAAGAGTCACTTAATTCAAGTGAGTTTTACTTTCTTAAATTAAGAAAGAAAAAGTCACTTGATTCAAGTGAGAAAACTCACTTAAATCAAGTGAGTTTTCTCACTTAAATCAAGTGACTTTTTCTCACTTAATTTAAGAAAGTAAAACTCACTTAAATCAAGTGACTTTTCTCACTTAATTTAAGAAAGTAGAACTCACTTAAATCAAGTGAGTTTTCTCACTTAAATTAAGAAAGCATTTTTCTCTGTGTGTATAGTAAAAACATTCACAAACATGGCAATTAATTTTTATGTATTTTTTTCTAGAATAAAAGAAAGGAAAAATGATTGAAATTATAATTTGAATTATTTCATACATACCGCTCATTGCAAGAGAAGTGAGGCGTCCATGAAAACACAGCTTACGCTGTGCTCCGTTCGCTATTGGCTCTCCCGTTTCTCCCCTAGATTGAGCACAGCGACAGAATTTAACACGGGGACATGCATTGTCCCAACCTGGGTATATAGTAACCTTGATTTATGGTAGACATATACTGTTACTATACAAGTACTCCCCATTTCGAGATTTCTGATTAAATCTCAAATTATTTAAAATTAAACTAATTTTAATTTTTTTTTTTGTGAGTTTTTTGGTGCAATTTTAAGTCGGGACTTATTATTGAACGATGAATTCAATACAGTCGACTGATTTTTTACTGTTCTTTTTCGTTAATTTTATTCCCGAAAAGAAACATTAAAGGAAAAAAATTAATTTTTTTTCTTATTTTTTATTTTTTACTTTGCAGAAACAACAATACTTCCATTGTACAATTATCAATTATTAAATTAACTTAAGGGACAAGATTCATGGAATTTTTTTTTTCCCATTGATTGGTGATTTACGAACTCCCAAAAGATTAATGTATTGTTGCAAATTACTGAGAAATTACAATTAAATAATTGCTTTTTTTTTGTTTTTTTTTTCCTTCACTACATCCCTATGATTGATTGATCGTTGAATTAATCATCTAGTATTCTGGAATTTTGACTTTGTCAACTTCTTCTCTATCTTGGAAGTGTAACAGCTGTAAGAAAATGAAAAAAAAAATTAACAATCAATAATTTTATCAATTTTAGGAATTCGAAGAGAAAATTTGAAGAAATTGAGAGGAAATCTTTTCTTCTTCAGAGAATTTCAAAGTTAATAGAGTGAAAATATGAATTTTTTGGAAGCGAATCAATTATTTTCTCGTCATCAGTTGTTTTTTTCGAAATATCTTGGAGTCTAAGCGAGATAGAGTATTTTTTATAATGACCTTCCTTGAGTTATTTACAAAAAAAAAAGTTGCAGTTTATTTTTAAACTGATTTTTCTGTTGAAAAAATGTTTTCATTGCAAAAAAAAACATTTTTTCATCGGAGAAAGGTTTTTTAATAAATAAATTAGTAAAGAGATAAAATATGAAAAAATTTGCTCTATCTTAGCGATCATTTTCAATGGAATGTCTCGGAAAGTAAGGGAGATACGCTCTTTTTTCCCTGAAAGAAAAGATTAAAACAGAATCACCCTATCTCGTTTACATTCCAAGATATTAAAAAAAAATGAAGTCATTTACTGTTATTAAGTACTGTCTGAGAAGTTTATCGAAATAGGGCGATTTTATGTCAATGATTATTTTTTATAAAATATCAGAGGAGCCACAAAAAAGTATTAGAATGAAATCGCTCCATCTCCTTTACTTTCCATGAATGCTGTGGATAAGTATCGCACTTACGTCCTTTTGATTTTAAGACGATATTGATAGGGAAGACCCTGTCAAAAGAGACATGTAGATATGATTGGGGATTTTTTTGGAGAGTGAAGAAGTCTCCGAAAAATTCTGAAAAAATTCACCAGCAAGCTCCCTATGTTGGAGCAGTAGTCAAATTTTTTCAGATTTTTTCATCAAGTCCTTTACTCCGAAAAAACTTCCTGAATCATGTTGCACAGGAGGTCCATTTTGCCCCACTCTTCCCTCTATATCATCACCTTAGGAACAAAGTGGCGTAAGTGTTATGCTTATACACAGTACTTACTTACGCCATTTTATCTCCAAGGTGACCACGTATATATATATATATATATAGATTAAAGATTATATATATATATATATAGATATACTACTGAAGATTAACCTTTTTTCTTACATTTTTCTCAAATTAAATTACCTTGTACTCTTTATCCTTATATGCTTGCCAAGGTTCAGGATTTTTCTTTGGTTGCCAGGATACGTCAGGATTACGTAGAGCTAAACGCATAAGATAACCAGCAGATCCAGCAACTCCAACAAAAAAGCAGAAGTACAGAGGGATCAGCTGTGAATGAAAATGAATGATTTACATTGGTAAAAAAAATGTTTAGAATTCATCAAAAGTTTGAGATAATTTATTGAATTATTTATTTTTATTTTTTTAATTCTTACGTACTGAAGGATTCTTCTTCAGACTGTTCCAGGTCATTCCCTGCATTCTCCCCATTTTTCCAAAGTTACGTGATAATGTGCCAAAGTGGTGCCAAAAAGGAAACAGGCGAGAAGACACACACAAGGGAAACTACGAGAAATCAACGTGAAATGATTGTGCAGCGGTGGATTTAACGGCTCTGAGGTGATTCAATAGATGGCGGTACTATACTGTTTTCTGGAAATTTCATCAATTTTAATAATTCAGTACAACCCGCTATTTGCAACTTCACTATTTGCAACTACCCCGCTATTTGCAACGTTTTCACCCCGCAGTTTGCAACTTTAGTCCCACCTACTTGCCCCCACTACTTTCTACCGGAGATTGAGAGCGCATTCGTCACTTCCGTGTATTAGGCCCTGTTTCATCCCAAGATAATGGCCATTAGCTAATTTTCAAGCAAAGTTAAAATCGGATTAAGTTAATGGCGATTATCTTAATTCGACGGAGGGGAAGGAAAATGGCGACTCAACTTCTTGAAAAATTAAGTCCTCAGTGGGAAGAAAAGTAATGGAAACATTTTCTTCCGATATTTTCTTTTGATTCAATTCATCAGATTGAACTCTGTTGGACAATATAATTTTTATAGGGTACGAATCCTGTCACTGCAGTTACTTCCCCTACCTATATCACCGCCATATTTTCCCCCACCACCGAATTAAGATAATCGGCATTGAGGCCCTGTTTCACGGCGAGATAATGGCCATTAGCTAATTTTCAAGCGAAGTTAAAGTCGGACTAGTTAATGGCCATTATCTTAATTCGACGGAGGGGAAGGAAAATTGCGGTGGTAGAGGCATAATATGGCGACTTAACATCTTAAAATATTAAGCACTCCATTGGATAAATGAATTTTGCAGGTTATGAGTCCTGTCACAACATTCACTTCCCCTACATTCATCACCGCCATATTCTCCCCCACCCCTGAATTAAGATAATCGAGCATTAAGTTAATTTTTGACTTGAACTTAATTTTTCCTTAATGGCCATTATAGTAATGGGCATTATCTCGCCGTGAAACAGGGCCTATGTTAATTTTCGACTTTAACTTCATTTTACCTTAATCGCCATTATAGTAATGGCCATTATCTCGTGGTGAAACAGGGTCTTAAAGAGGTCCACCCCCCTCTCCCAAACTTACCAATTAATCCTATCAACTCCAATCACGATTTCGAAGACTTGAAAGCTCTGAAATTTGGCACTGGGCACTTATCAGAATCTGAAGCAGTCAAAATCTTCAGTCTCTCGATCCTCGAAGTTTTCACTTTCTGTCCACTCTCACAAACATTTCCATTATTAAATTCTGCTGACGGTGGTTTAGGTAATTCCCCCGATAATGTGGTAGCTCTACCAACCCTCTTGACCCCATCGTTTTTTGAATTTTCCCGCGTTGGCTGAAAGATGTCCTCATAGGCGGCGCCATATCTGCAGAAGCCCATCTTGATGCTTTTCGATGGTCGAAGCTCGTCGAACGGTATTTTGAAAGGCTCAACGGTTTTTTTGCATTCTTCGGAATAATTTCTGCAGCTTTTCTCGTCGAAAAGAAGAGCAGCCGAAGAATTACCGACTAGTCCTCCGGCACTTTCGATAAATTCACGCGTAATAACCGCTCTTGGAGCTGGAAATTCCCCCGGTGATTTCGGCTGAGGATCCAAAAATTTCTGGATTTTTGGCCTCGAGTATTCTTTGCATTTAACGTACTTTTTCAAAAATTTCGGGGATTTCTCCGGTTTTTTACGTCTGCCGAACAAATATTCCCAGAATGTCTCGCGCTTTTCACAGTCCGGTTCTTCACAATTTGAGGGGAATGGCTTGAGTTGAGCTTCTCCTTTGCAAAAATTTAGGAAGGATTTTTTTCGAGGCAATGGCTGCCCATAGGAAGGATCGAGACACTTGGATGGAGATTCTCCACATGTGGGAACGGGATTTTCCGGGATGACTTCGGGCTTGTTTTTTTTTGTCCAAAAATTCTTTTTTAGAAATCTTGGGGTTATCTGAATTTTTTATTAATTAATACTCGTATTAATTGAGTTTCCTATGTTAATAATAATTATTTTAAATAATAAATGGATAAATAATAAATAATGAACTAATTTCTATGTTTTGATAATGATTTATTGATTTATTTTGAATGGACCAAAATAGGTCTGGAGGCAATATAATTAAAAAAAAAATTAATTCAAAGGATCCTGGGAAATTGGAGGGCTTTTCAAATATCATACTAAAGGATTGTCAATTAGTAATGTTTGGCTTAGAATTTAAGAATGATTGGGAGGTACAATCGGGGAAAAAAGTTAAATTTTCGTATAAAATCGTTAATATCAGTTTATACAAGATGAATTTCTTAAATCTAATTCGGTGAATCTGTAAAGAATGTAATGCGAAATAAAATGAGCTCGAGTAACAAAAAATTAATTGAAAACTGAGAAATTTTCATTATTTTTTACACTTCTTTAAATCTTGAAAAATTTGAAAAAATGCATAAAGTAATGAAAATTTTGCAGTTCTCAATTAATTTTTTGTTTCTAAGGCTCATTTTATTCCTCATCATATTCTTCACAGATTCACTGGATCAGATTTGACACTTTCCTCTTGTATAAATTGTTATGAAACGATTTTACACAAAATTTTCTCTTTTTTCCGACTGTACCTCCTAATCATCCCTAAATTATAAGCGAAACGACCTCATTGACAATCTTTTAGTATTTTGAAATCTTCAAATTTCACATGATACTTCAAATTAATTGTTTCTAATAATCTTGAGTTATTAAATTATTTTAGGTAGGGGAAGGGAGGGGTGCTGAAGGGATAAGGAGGTTTTTTCTTACCGGTTTTTGATGAAAAATACTGGGAATTTTGATCGACTGACGAAACATGGCGATTTAGGCTAGGATAATGTCAACAGGAATGTAAATAATCGAAAAACGTTGCGAAAGTTGTTTTTTCGAATTCTTGAAGTTTTTTCGAATTAAGAGATTTTGAGGGAGTATTCAATTTAGTGGTAGCACTAATGATCAAAAATGCGCCTACATCAGCTGCTCCTAAATTTTTTTTTTTTTCGACAAAGGCATTTAGGTCCTTCAGAGGTCAATGTGCAGATTGACACACCTATTCTATATCTCATTCAGTCTGTCCAATATGAATGCACCAAATGTCCAAAATGAATTAAATTCAATTTAAAATTGCTGTATGAAGGAACAGCGGAGTGGGGATAAGATTGAGTGAGTGAGATTTCAAGACATTCGAATGGAAATCTGTTATAGAACTGTATAGCTCAATCGATAGAGTGCCCGACATGACATGAAAGCGATAAAAGTTTTTTTTTTGTAACACATTTTTTTATCTCGCTAAATATAAATACTACGTTATAATACAAAAATTATAAAAGCCGACAGTTCGGCTGTTCGGTCTGTGTACGGCTCGGCGGATCTACCGGGTTACGCAGCATTGCGTCTGGTTACTACTTGGATGGGTGACCGCTTGCCGTACACAGATTTGAATGACAAACTGAATGATACGGTAGGTGTGACTATATAAAGAATTAGTGTGTGCCTTTCTCGTCAGCGTGACAGAAAGGCACATTAAGGCTCTGTACGAATCCGACTGCACTGATCAGGGTTTTCCATGATTTCCCTTGGTCCACGGAAAATGCGGGCAGTATGGCAAGAAGTCGATTCATGGAGTCGCATGGGGGGTGGGGAAAGGAAGAAGAAAAATTGTAAAAAACCGAAAGGTTATACATGGCAAGAAAAAAAAAATACAAGAATTATTACAATACACATAAAGTTATATAAATTGTTTTTTATGGATGATGTTTAGAAGAGTACATGTATTCCTCTTCTTCTACATCAACTCTCCATACTGATAAAATGTAGAAGTTCGAGAGATGTCAACATCCACTAACTTCATTAATCATAAGTATAATATTAATGATTGTAGTTTTTTTGCACTGTTTTCTACTGTACATATGTAAATATTATCTTTTTTAAGTGTTAATAAAAACTGTTGATATTAAAAAAAAAGTGCCCGACATGACATCGGACATCCTGGGTTCGACTCCTGGTGCAGGACTATCCAATTTTTTCTCGAAAAAATCTTGAATATGGGATAGGTGTATTAAGAGACACATTTATCCTTTTAGAACCCGGAGAAGAGAAATCCATCGATTTTTCATGAAAAAAATCAAAACCAGTCACTCGCGTTGCCCCAAAGTCAAGAGTATGAGGTCCCTCCATTCAGAATGTCATTAGCAGTGGTCCAATTTCTCTTCTTATCGGCTTTTTCACAGAAAATAGTTATAAACCTGAATTTTTCTTCTACTTTGGAGGTACAGTCATGGTGCAACATCATCGGATTGATTGACTATTCCCAAATATCGATTAATCGATGTGATATCTCACCTCATTCGACAGTTCCGTTTCACCTGTTTTAGTTCAAGGAGGTCCAAGTAGTTCAGATGATATACTGAGAAAAAACATAATGGTAAAAACAATCAAATATGAAGGCAAATGATCCTTAAAATATTTTTTTGGAAATAATTCCAAAAAATTGGTGAATTTACTGAGTTTAGTTACTTCAAACAGATTACCTTGCTGAATTGACTAAATTCAGTAAATCCAACAACTTTTTCGGGTTATTTCAGAAAAAAATATTTGCTAAGAAACAATGAATATTTGATTGTTCTTACAAGTTTTTTTTTTTTTAAATGATAATTTTTTTCTCTTCAATTTTGATCACTCATGATAGAAGAATATAAAAAGATTTTTCTAAGATCAATTTGACTCTGTATTACGGAATACTTCAAGCCAAAAACGATTTTTGAGAACAAAATTAACGCTAAAATCCATAAGCGAAATGTCATTTAGATTTCACTGCCACAATTCATAGTTACAGACCATTTTTCTTTTTATATCGTCACCTTAGAGTCAAAGGGGCGTAAATCCTATGTATAAGCATAGTACTTACGCCCCTTTGTTTCTAAGATGACGATATATCTTATTCCTCGAAAACATTAGCATATTCTCCAAATTGACAGTCAAAAAATCATTCAGAATTTAAAAAAAAAAAACTTTTTGAAAAACAAAAAAAATTATGACGATGCTCCAGCATCTCTGCATTAATCTCCGATTTCCTCAAATTTTTGCGTCAACTCCTTTCCCCTCCCCCTCCCTTCAAAAAAATCCTCCAGCCCAAAAAATTGATTACCCCCACCCCTTATCCCCCCAAATTAAGAAAAAATCGGATAGAATTTAAAAGCACAATCTGCATAAAGTACTTGTTTTTGTAGTATTATAAAAATTGAATTTTTATGCCCGATGGAGGTGAGCGGAGTTTGTGTCAATAAAATCTTCATCTAAAATCCCGAGTGTCGTTTATAGGATAGGACGTGATAGGTTTCCTGTTCGAGGCCTATGCACCATTACGTCCTCGTCGTGGCCTCGGATTACGCAAAACGTGGTGATAATTTCAATTTCATTTAATGGTTGTTTTTTTTTCGTTCCATTGGTTATCAACTTCCAACAGAAGTTCGTTATTTTTGTGAAAAAATTCAATTAGGATTTTGTCTCTTAGCCTTGAAATTTCGTGATCGAGTCCTAATCAATCAAAATACATCTCATTAAGCATAAAAACTCAAAAAATCTTGAGAAAATTTAATTTGGTACGGCCAAGTGAAACTACCCCTTTACTAAAAAATCCCCAAATAATTTCGTGTCTCAATTCCAAAAGGTGAAATAGTCTAGCACAGATTGATTCACCCCCCTTCCCCCTCTGAATGCCCTCCCCTCTTCTAACAATCCACCAGTCAGGATACATCCCCCCCTACTTTCCGTTTGGTTGGTGGTGAGGAAGGGTGTTTACCCAAGACACGACAATTCATTACGTAATTGAATTGAATCGAGGCCTCTCTCGGCTTTTCTCCTCTCTTCTCTACCCCCCCCCCCCTCCCCCTCCACTCCTCCTAACAATTTCTGCCGTATACATTTACCTCGATACACACTGGAGGTGATCCAATATCCTCCCCTCCACCTCCTTCTTCTCTTTAACTTCCAAAACCCCCTCACCCCCCCCCCCCCTCCCTCCAACCCCCTCCCCCTCTTTCGATTCAGGCAAGCGTGCCAGTTACCGTGCGACCGAATTAAACGATTAGTTAAACTGATTTCGAGTTAGGGGAATGAATAAGTAATCGGATTTCTCGTTAAGGTAATCACATTGGGACGCTGATTGGCTGACTGGGTTTGCATGGCTCCAGTTATAGGCCAGAAAAGAGAGAGGATGTGTATATATATGTATATATATGTATGTTCATTTTACCAGATTGTGGATTTCATGTAGACGGAAGAGCTCCACTCTCTGTCACCTTTCGTTTAGGCGTTCTCCCTATGAAAAATTTTTCCCCCGATTTGTTTTTTTTTTTAGTGCCAGCGGTGGGGGAAGTGTTTGCACTGGCAATTACATTCACGGTAACGCAATCGGATTTAAATATTGCCAAGTTTAACTCGGGCAAATATAGTAGCACACGTACTTTATTGAGGGGAAACGAGGGAAAAAAATGGATTTTGGGGGGGGATTATTGAGTTATGTTTTTTTGTAGTGGGGGAAAAAGCGGAGGGGGGGGGGGTTTCGGGTTTTTGGAGGGGAGGTTCTGAGGGGGGACTTCGGGATTTTTTGATGGAGTGGGATGACTCGATTTTTTTTTGCCGTTTTTTTTTTGAAAATTTCTTGGAAATTAAGCGAGATAGCGAAATTTTTATTGGTTTTTTTTTCAGGAAATATCGAATCGGGGAAGAAAAAATTATCTCAGAAATTAGGAGGGATACGCTCTTCTTGTCCTGACACTTTTTTTATAGAAAATTTTATAAGGACATCAAAAACAATGTCGGAGGGGGTGGAGGGGAAAAAACATGATTTTTTTGAGAAAATTTGGGATCCAGAAATTGTGATATTGATGAGATGGAAGATGATAACCTTGAGCTAGAAGAGATTAAACGAAATTTGATTATCGATTTATTCAAAGTTCGATCAATCGAATTTTGACATCGATTAATCGGAATTTGGACATCGATGTCCAAGATTTTAAAAAAGAAAAAATAATTGATGTCGCACAGTCATTGAGTTATACCCCTTGCTGCATATTTTTATCGAAAAGGTAAAAAAAATAAACGAGATACTCAGACAATCTACAAGAACTTAGTTTCTGAGACACTTCCCAAATTAGAGAGAAAAAAAGAGAAAATATTACAGTTGCGAAGAGTCAAAAAAATGACCTTGCTGATAATTTTCCAAATTATCGCGAGAAATGAGCGCTATAGGGCGGTCTTCTGTCATTCTCTCTTGCAGCTCCCACAATTTTCCGAAAAAATTGGATTCATAAGAAATCATGTTATTCCTGAAATATCCTGAAAATATCCTGCTAAAAAAAAGAAACCAAAGGAATTCTAATTTTATGAAACGGCAGAACTATTGTCCTCACCTATAATTTTTCAAAAATATTAAAAAAAAAGGATTACTCCAAAATTTTTCAATCCCCTTCAATTTTCGGGAAATTCTGAAAAAAACTAAAAAAAAATTGACTAAACCTCTTTTACCCCTTTTTTTAATTTGATGCATTTTGAAATATTTTACAGTAACTTCCGCTACTTTCACCCCTTCCACCCCCCTCCCGATTTTCAAAACAAATCCCTGATTACTAAACTTGTGCAATTTACAGTTATCAATGACATACGATGGAGCAACAATACCCTACCCCCATCCCTCCTCGTCCCTCTCGCCCCAATGTCTTCAAACATCCCCAAAAAAGGGGCGAAGGGGGGGGGGTGTTGTCAAAAATATTCAAAAAGAATCATTACTCCAAAATTCCGCAATCCCCTTTAATTTTCGAGAAATTCTAAACAAAACCGGAAAAAAGTGACTTATCCTCTTTCACACCCCTCTCCTCTTTTTTTTTAATTCAGCGCATTTTCATCTATTTTCACAGTAAACTCCTCTACTTTCCGCTGCCCCCCTCCCCCATTTTCAAAAAAAAATCCCTAATTACTAAACCTGTGTAATTTGCAGTATTAATGACGTACGATGGAGCTGCAACACTCCTCCCTCTTCTTCCCCAGTATCGCCAAACATCGCCAAAAGGGGAGAAGGGGGGAGTGTTTTGAAAAATATCTAAAAAAGACATTACTCCAAAATTTCGCAATCCCCTTTAATTTTCGAGAAATTCTAAACAAAACTGGCAAAAAGTGACTTATCCTCTTTCACACCCCTGCCCCCTTCTTTTAATTCAGCACATTTTTATCTATTTTTACAGTAAATTCCACTACTTTCATCCCACCCCCCTCCCCCATTTCCAAAAAAAATCCCTAATTACTAAACTTTGTAATTTACAGTTATTAATGACGTACGATGGAGTTACAACCCCCCCCCCTCCCTCCCCCTTTTACCCCAGTGTCTCCAAACATCCCCGAAAAGGGGAAGGGATGCTGCTGCTCATGTTGAAGGAGAGGGGGTAGGAACGGTTGAAATGCTAATGAGTGAAAATTTTCGGTACGAGGCCTGGAAAATCCAGAGACTGGAGGGGGGAGGAGAGGGGAGGGGGGTGGAGGGAGAAGCCTCCGAGAATAACTCTGTCTGTCTCTGTATCAGGGGCGTTAACCACTTGGCCATTTGTATGTGGGTGTTAGGGGGGAGGGGGAGGGGAAGGGGGTCATAGTAACGCCTACGTTGTACGCGGATTGGCCAGCGTTGAAATGGCGGTGGTTGAATGGGGGGAGTAAATTTTAACATAAAGGAAAATTCAGCCACTACCCACCACGTTTTGTATCTCCAATCTAAACTGGACTTCAAAATGTTAGTTGATATGTTGAGAAAAGGTTTTGCGTTGGCCAGTGAAGATATTATCCACCAATTGCCAATGTGTTATCATCTTGGTTATGGAGCAGTTAGCACAGTTTGTATCAAAGAGCTTTGACAATGCTAACGTTATTAGTGATGGAGATAATAAGTGCCATACAAATAATGGAAGTATTACACTTAGTGTTGCACATCTTATTGGAGCTGTTGATTCTACTAATAATGATCGTACGAGATTTTTTATTATTATTATTATTTCGAATGAATTATTTAATGAAAAAAGTGTTTTTTTTGTGGATTTTTGTGGAGTTGAAGTGATGAAACGAATTTAATGGAATCCGTCGCGAATTTTCGGAGGGGGGAGGCAATTTTCAAATGGTAAAATCCCGCGGTTTTTCGGGAATTTGAAAATCAATTTTTTGTTGGGGGGGGGGGGGGAAGGTCAAAGGCAATAAGTCGATTTTTTTTCGAGAATTTTTTTGGAAAATTAGGGGAAAAAAACGATTTTTAAGCTTTTTGGAAGAGTTTCGCGTGGTAAAAAAAAAAGAATGAGGATGATTCGCTTTTTCTCGCTTACTTTCCGAGATATTCTCGAAAAAAAAGAGAGAAAAAAATTGAATTATTCTGTATTTTATTTCTCTGGTATTGGATTTTTCTGGCGCCTTTTCCTTAAGGAATATCACGGAAACTAAGAGAGATAGTGCGATTATTTGCCTTTTATTTGAAGATTTTGAAATTCTGCGGAAGAAAGTATTTTAATGGAATTGCGCTATCTCGCTCAGTTTCCAAGATATTTCGTTGAGAACTATTCGGAGCATTTTTTTTCAAAGAATATTCCGGAAACTTAGCGAGATAGGGCGATTTTGTTACAATCCTTTGTAAAGAATTCTAAAAGTTAGAACAAAGGTTTCAGCGAAAATTGTGTTATCTCGATTAATTCCCGAGAAATCTGCTGCGAGAAAAAATAAGTGGAAAAAAAATAATCATGAAATTAGCAAACATCTGACAATTTTTGGGATTTTTTAAAACAAATAAATATCATTAAAAAAATATTCAAAAAAATCGTATTTGTAGGTTTTTCAAAATTTACTCCAAATGCATATTCTTCATTTTTTTCAAAATAATTTATTTGTTATAAGAAAAAAAGAATCTAGAAATTGTCAGATGTCTGATATATCTTCAGTGTCATAAAAAAAAGCTGAATAAATTTCTTTAAAAAATGAGAGAATACAAGCTGCAACTGAATTTAATGGCGAAAAGATAAATCTGAAAAAATCTATTTATTTCCAATTATTCTCTTGAAATATATGGGAAAATAAGGGAGATAAAGCGATTTTGCCTTCATCTTTTTTCGTACAGAATTTTAAAATCCGTAAAAAAATAGGATAAAATCATCCCCTCTTCTTCAATTTCCAAATTTTTTTCAAAATCAAATTTAAAAAAAAATCATTTTCGTTTTCACCTTTTCATTCCTAAATCTGTAAATTCGATGAATTTTACTCAATTAATTACTTCGAATTGAGCATTCAAAAACAAATATTCCACAAATATTTCCACTTTCTTTTTTTTTTCCTTGTAAAATTACATTTTTCAAAAAATCTCAGAAAATAGAAAAAATAAAAAAAAAATCGCAAATTACATTTTTTGTAGTTTTCTCATTTTTGTAGATCTCATATTTCCCGGATTATTAAAAGATCAATTCAATCCTCCCCCGTCTTTTCCCATCACAACTCAACTCATCTCCAATAATGATTGATTAAATCATTTTTTTTTCTTTAAATTTTTCATTCATCCAGATGTCGAAGCTCCAGAGACTCTCCCGGATGTCGCAAGTGTGGACACATCAGAGCCAAGCTCACCGGAATCACGTCTCCAACCCGAGGATCTCTCAACAAAATTACCAAAAGAATCAAAAGAGAACGTAGAAATAACATTGCCAATTAAAACACCTGAATTAAAATTATCGGTGAGAAAATTACTCGGTTGTAGTCCATCACCACCGCCAATAAATGAACGTTCACCAAGTCCAGTGGCAAGTCCAGGATTAAAAGTATCACCACAATCGATAAATGAATCGAAAATCGATGGAAAACGTCCAAAATCACCCGAAGAAAATGGAAAAAGTGAGTTGTTTTTTAATAATTTTTTTTTTGTCAAATAAATATTTTTAATGAATTTTTTTTACTTTTTAACAAAAAATATTGAAAAAATGTTTTTTTTTTCTATTTTTTCCGAACACAATTTTTTTTTTCATTAAATAATTTTTAATTTTTTTATTTTTTATATTTTTTTTAGGAAAAAATATATGGAAAATGTATTTTCCCTATTTTTTTCGAACACTTCATTTTTTTTTTAAATCGAATGATTTTTTATTTTTTTTTTAATCTATTTTTTGTTAGTTTTTTTTTAAATCTATTTTTTGGAAATTTTTTTTTCTATTTTTGCTTTATAACCATCGCCCAACGCATCAGAAACACGACTGAGCTCTCATTCCGAAGGTCAGAAAGCCTTCTTTGATTTATAATTCATGAGATTGTGCCAATAAAACATCAGAAGTGATTGGCCGATGGTGTTACTGCTTACAAATGTAATGAACCCTGACGACTAGAGGTTATGACCCTTCTGGCAACTGTCAAGTCATCCCCTGTGTCTACTTTTTCCCTTAGCAAAAGGGGTTTCCAAGGTCCCGAGACAGTTGCAGTTTTTATTTCATTAGTTTTTTTTTTTCCTTGAAAAATCAAAAATTCAGAGTTGTTGTTAATCAACAATTTCTCTTGTTAATTTTTTGAGAAAATTTCGGGAAATGGGGGAGATAAAATGATTTTCATATCTTTTGAAGAAAAAAAAAATGAGGGGAATGGAATTATTCGGTTTCAGCTTTTTAATACTGAATTTTATCGAATCTATCGAAAAAAATCTCGAAATTTTTGAAAGTGTGTAGTGGAGAGGAAAAATTAATTTATCTTTGGGATATTTCTTTCTCATTTTTGAATTTTCCAGTATTTTTCCAAATTAGACTCCGATGACTTTGTCCACGTGATTTCCGAAAATTACGATTTTTTTAAAATTTGGATGTTTCAAAATTTTCCAGGATTTTCCGTTTTTTTTTTGAATTTCCAGGATTTTCCCGAATTGAACTTCGAACACTTCGCCCACGTGATTTCTGAAAATGATGTTTTCTTTTTCCCCAATTTGAGATTTTTCATAATTTTCCAGAAGTTTTCTCAATTTCTTGGATTTTTTAAAATTGAACTCGATCACTCTTTCCACGTGATTTCTGAAAATTTGGATTTCTTTCCCCAATTCGAGGTTTCCCAAAATTTTTCAGGAATTTTTAAGAATTATCAGGATTCCTTCCAATTTGAAATTTTCCAAAATTTTCTAGTTTTTCCCATATTTCCCAGAATTGCTCCAAAATAAAATTCAGCTTCTTTCTTTTGATCCATACGGTTTCTAAAAATCTCAAATTTTCCCAATTTGAGATTTTCCAAAGTTCCCCAGAATTTCTAAAGATTTCATTATATGTTATTTCTTTTCTTGTAAAAAATGTCAAAAATTCTGACGAAAAACCGAGACAAAATCGCCTTATTTCGTTAACTTTCCAAGATATTTTCAAAAAATCCCTGAAACTAAAAATCCTCTTTTTTTTTCTCAATAAAACTACAAATTAAAAAAAAAAACATCAAATTAATTATCCGAGGGAAAAAAGCCCTCGAATTTCATTAAATTATTCTGTCAAATTCTTTTTTTTTCATCCTTCTCTCGTGTGTATCATGAATTTATAGTTTAATATGCCTCTATCCTGTCCCGTAAATGTTAAACGTCATTTTGTGAGCTAACACCATAACTTTTCTCGATTAAGTGCAAATGAAAAAGCAATTTTTTCATCGTTTTCATTCCCCCAACTGCGATTCAAACGCTTTTGTGTATTCGTGTGTGTTTATATACAACACTGTACACAGAAGAAGAAGAAGAAAAAAAAACCACCTTCCCCTTTACCCTCCCCCACCTCTTTTCCCACCCACTAGGCACTCTTGCAAGTGGGTAAAAGTAAAATAATAAATATGAGAAGGTTCAAGTGTGAAAGAATAGCCGAAGAAACTATCCGAAGTGCCGCAGTAGATCAGTCCGTCACTGAAGTCCGACTAACGCTGGACTCTTTCCACTTGATTCTAGAAATGTGTATTTATGGTTCGTCGGTTGAGCGCACTTTTTCTACTCCCCTCCCCCTTCCTCCCTGGCACAAACTCACACACAAAGTTTCGCCTCTTGGTCAATCGCCAGATTTATCAAAATTCACTTTTTTTATAGGAAAACTTTTTGGAGCACTAGAAATAGGAAATTAATTAGTATTTTTTTTGGAGGGGGTGGGGGAGGAGGGGGAGGAAACTTTGAAGAAAAAAATATTTGCGGAAGTCAGTCAATTATTTCTATTGTGGAATTAACAAATTGAAAAAAAAAATTATTGAATGGGATTTGAACAGTCGAATCTCGGATTTCAAAACTCCGCTTTCAAATCTCGAATATTGTTTTGAATGTATGGAAAAGGCGGAGATAATGAAATTAGTAAAAGATATTCGGTAAAAAAATTGATAAAGTATTTTTACAGATTTCTTTGGGAAAAATAATTATTTTTGATGAAAATAAGGGAAATTTTATAAATTGGGATTTGAACCTGCCAATCTCAAATTCCGTGTTTTTTTTAAACCAAAGCTCAGGAATTATTTGAAATAAATTGAATAATCGTAATTTTAATGTTTAATTGAATTTTTCTTTTGGAAAATTTGTAGAAAAGAGCGGAAGAAAAGAAGCCAATTTTTTTTGTCAATTATTTTTTGAAAATATCTCGAAAAATAAGGGATAAGGCGATTTAGCCAATAACCCTCTTGTTCTTGTTGAAACTTTCAAGAGCTATCAAAAAAGATGAATACAAAATTGCCTAATGTCCCTTACTTTCCAAGATTAAGAAAAAAATATGAAAAAAAATTATTTCATTTTACTCTTTTGTCACTGAATTCTCAATTGAAATATTTCAGGAATTAATGGAGATACATCTTTTTTTCTAATCCTCTTTTTCGTTGAGAATTTCAACAGCTACCAAAAAAAATGCAAAATCAATTTATCTCGCTTAGTTTCCGAGTTATTCTATTCTCCCAACTTTATCCATAAATAATCCGAAAATTTCCGACTTTTTCCCAAAACCAAAAAAAAACACAAATTTTCCCTCAAAAAATTCATCATCTCCCGATTTCAATTCTCCAATCACTAATTCATTAGTAAAAAAGTAAAAACCGATAAAATACCTTTATCTTTGCGCTTCTTCCCGATTAAATATCTCAAAAACGAATGGAGATACGCCCTTTCTTTCTCGAATCCTTTTTATTTCGTAGAGAATTTCAAATTCAACAAAAAAGGTGAAAGCAGCTCCAGAATCACCCTATCTCGCTTGAATTCCGACACATTCCTCATCAACAACAAAAAAAATACCCCAAAAAAAATCGGATTTGAAACTGCGAATTTCAAATTTCCGAACCTTCCCATAAAAATCTTAATTTCAATGTCCAATTAAATTTCTCTCAGCAATTCATGAAACCACTGAATTGGACATATGCAATCGGGTCGAGGGTAAACGCCGGATGATTCTGTCCCGCAAAAAAAGCAGCTGAAAAAAAAGCTCGGGAGAAAAAGACAGAGAGAGAGAGAGAGAAAGCGAAGAATCCCCCAAAGTAGAATGGGTTTTAGAGGGCGCCAGGGTAATCGAATTAGTGACCCCTCCTGTCCGAGTGTGATTGCCCCGGGTTTTCTCTTCTCTATTGAGGCGATTCGAAGAAGGGGAAGAAGAGAGGGGGGGGGGTCTTCTCGTTTACCCGTCGTTTATTTCATCGAAATGACTATTTGCACGAGCCACGGGTTCACGGGTATCTGTGGGAGATATGAGAGCGAGTGAGAAAGACTCTGTTTCAGCTCTCTTCTTTCTCGCTCGCTCTCATGTCTCCTATAGACACCCGTCGACCCGTGGCTCGTGCAAATAGTCACAACGTTATTTCATCGTATTGTAACGCAATCCCAACGTGAAATGCAATTCAGCTCGTGTGTGTCAATTTCAATTTTATTAATTTCACTTAATTAATTAAAGGCAGTACATTATGCAGAAAGAAAAGAAAGAGGGGATTAAGGTAGTTCTCCAGAGGATGATCGATAAAACAGAAAAAAATGAGAATTTGTAGGGTGGTTTTCAGTTGATTGCTGATAATTCGGGGAAATGCGCTTTGATTTACCCGAAAAAGTGATTGAACTGTTCGAAAGTCAGATCTTCAACTTGTGAATATAATTTTTTTTTTCGTGAATATTTCTTACATTAATCTTCTATAATATGTGTGAGATAGAGAGAGGCAAATAGTTACGATTACCCTCTAATTAAAATTACTCGATAACTATATGGAGAATTTTAACGGCGACTCAACAGAAAAATCTGAAAAAATTAGACAACAGTATAGACATTCTGGAGCAACTAGAGGAATTTTTTCAGATTTTTCCTTGAAGTCCTTCAGTTCGAAAAAAATCCTGGGGAATTTTGATGATTTCACGTGGATTTTCAATTTTTTGAAGTTGCTCTGGAAAAAAAGGAATATTTCGCTAACAGCACGAAATTCATCCGAATTACCCCGATTCATGTGCTATCACATCATAATCCTCTGAAAAACTGCTGAAAAACCTGAACGAAATTGATGAAATCCAAAGAATCTCCAATATCAAATTTAGTTTTCAATTAATTGCTGATAATTAAGAAAAATGTGCCTCAATTTACCCGAAAAAGTGATTAAACTATTCGGAAGTCATATCTTCGGCTTGTGAATATAATTTTTTTTTCTCCAAATTTCTTTTCATTAATCTCCTATCACATGCATGAGATAGAGAAAGAGGCGAATAGTTACGACTACCTTCTAATTAAAATTTCTCAATAACTATACGGTGAATTGAATATTTTTTTCTTCTATTATTTAGTTAAAATGCTGTTCTCTTCACCAATTGTTTTTAAATAATGGGTCAATCCTGTGGATTTTAGTAATTTCGTTATTTCTGTCCGATTCAGGGCGTTTCATCCCCACCACTACTATTTTCAGTAACTTCGATAATTCATATCTCATGAACTGCACGGTCAAAAATTATGAAAAAATTCAGAAAAATGTAAAAAAATGTCATCTTTGATGCTGCATCAAAAAAATAAGGAGTTGACTGTACTCGAAGTTCACTACCATACTACCTTAATTGATTAAAGCCAGTACATTATGCAGAAAAAGAGATCCGGCATTAAGTAAATTTTCTTCGTTCACGAATACGCAAAAAGAGGGGGGAAACTGAGAATATAGCCTATGGGGTGATTAAGGTGAAATACCACCCCTCCCCAGTCTCACCCTCAACTGACTAACGATGCTGTATAAGATAGCACCTCTCGGCACTTTGCTAAATTATATAAATCACGAGAGAGGCCTTCGTCAAGGGCTCTTAAGCCTTTTCCCCCACCACTCTCCTCGTTTCCCCTCTCTCTCTTTCTCTTTCGTTGCCACTCAGGTTTTCTCATTTAACTTAGGTGTGTAAATTCTGTCTCTCTCGCACGCTGTTTTAACATCTTGGTACTTACTTTGCATTAAGTACCCATTAATTAACTTGTGTACAACGTAATTGCTCGAGTGTCTCTTTACCTTCAGAATAGTGCATGATCGAGCTAATATTGTTTTATTGAAATTAAATGATTTCAAGAAATTTTTAGATTTTTATGGGGGTAGTTTCTTTAGTAATTATGAAAAATTCATGGAATTCTTGAAATTTTAAGGATTTTCCAATTTGAAGGGAAGAATTTTTTCAACGATGTTTTAAATTTTATTTTTTAATTTTTTTTTTAATGAAAAATCCAAAAATCAGTATTTGAAAATCATGAAGATTCGCATTCTTTTTATATCCTAATCTGAAAATTTTTGAAAAAAATTAAATGATTCTGTGTGATGAAGATTCGCCCCTTTTCAATTCTTAATCCATTTCTACAAAAAATTTCAAGTCCTACTTCAATTAAAGATTTTTCCAAAGTTTTTTCAAATTGATAAATTTTCTTAAATCACATATTTGAAAATATTTTTACAAAAAAAACTTTTATAGGTAATTTCTTCACTTCAAAATTTGTCCAAGAAATCTTTTCCATCCTATGGAATTTGCAGTTAAAAACCCCATAAATCTTGAAAAAATCCACAATTTCTCAAAATATTATGAGAAATAATAAAAAAATTTTAAAGCAAAAAAAAATTCATAGAAATGAAAATGAAAAGCAAAAAAAAATTTTTAAATAGAAGAAAAAAAAAAGAAAAATTCCTTTTTAAATCAAACAATGGATGAAAAATATATTCTAAAAATAAAAGAAAAAAGATATTTCAACTTTGCTCAGCCACTGAATTTTTATCGTTCAAATGAAAAAAAAAAAGTTTAGCACTCCAAATCGACTTGATCTCGCCCAATTATCTGGCTGTCGATGACACCCCCTTGTTGAATACTGAGGGGAGGGGAGTAAAACCCTGAATTTATCAAGTGAAAAGAAACATCATGTGTAATGATCCGTAAACTGCATAATGATTTCACCATTTCATTTTGGTTGAATTGTCTATTCAGATACTACAAATTATCGTGGTAATAGCAGTCGTCTTCCTAAACAACGTAGATCAAGAACAAACTTTACACTCGAACAACTTGGTGAATTAGAGAGACTCTTTGATGAGACACACTATCCAGATGCATTTATGAGAGAGGAATTGAGCCAAAGACTTGGACTGAGTGAGGCAAGAGTGCAAGTTTGGTTTCAGAATCGTCGTGCAAAGTGTCGAAAACGTGAGAGTCAACTTCACAAAGGTAATGTTTGAAAATTTCTGGTGACACTTCATAATATCACGTAATTATGATATCACAATGAATAATATCGCGAAAATTATCAAACTGCAAAATATCATGATTTAAAAATATTACACTTCAAAATATCATGCACTGAGAGAAAAATATGATCACTGGAGCTATAAAAATTTAGTAGAAAAAGACCTTGACTATAAATTAAGTAACAGCAACTATTTCAGATATAGCTAGTTTCAGTGGGCGATATATAGTGTTATTGACGAACATCATTGCAATCAGAGCATTATATTGATGGTCACCTATCATTGGACATTGTGTTCTATACTTTATAGTAAACATGACAATACAGGATATAGTCACATTCCGAGTCGAAATTTTAAGATGATTTTAACTTCTGTTTCAATCTACAAAAATTGTGGATTGAACGGAAGCCAAAGGAAGTTAAACGGTATAAGGCCAGCAAGTTTTTCCAACTTACTCATAACTAGAGATGTGGAAACTTAACGATACCAGTAATTTTACGGTAATTTTACGGTTTCAATACCGTAATTTACCGAACGTCAGTAAATAACAAAAATGGTAAAAACACTGATTTTTAAAGTAAATTACCGTAATTATCATTTCTAGAGACATAACGGTAAATTTACATCTATATAGATGAATTACGGAGTTAATTTTTTAAATCAATTCGCAGCCTTTTTGATCATCATTTGTGTTACTTTTTTCATAGTCAGTGACAATCAATGAAAAATTATAAAATTGTTGTTATTATCATTAATGTTCCTAACATATTATTTTAAATATTGATGTATGAAAATATGATTATCCTGAGGAGGCAAAAATGAATAAATCGGGTAACTGTTCTCATTGAATAGTTAACAAAATTAAATGATTGTCCTTTTAAAAAATTTAATTAAAAAAAAAACAATTTCAATACTAACTCTCATATAATTGACTACTTGAAAAGTAATTCTTTGAGTATGGAAATGTTTTTTTGTATCATCTATATAGATGGAAATTACAGTAAATTACGGTATCGTTACATCAAAAAATTTTGACGGTAATTTTACGCAACAAGAATTACTGGTAATTTTACATCTCTACTCATAACTCGCTCAAAAAAAAATAAAAAAATTCGGTCAAGTCTCGAGATAGTCCTCGCGATCACCCATCCAAGTACTGACCAGATCCAATGTTGTTTAACTTCGGTGACCGCTTGGAGACCTCTCGTTGTCTGCTGCTAATCTGAAACATATGACTGTTCCGATCCCGATTGCGCCTTTTAGGCTGTTTGAAAAGAAAGAAAAATAATAAAGAATATAATCAACGATAAATGCAAAATGATAATAAATTAGTTTAATTGTTTTTTTTTGTTAATTTTGGCAATTTTATTTTTTTTGAAAAATTCACGTTCTTCACCTAGTGGTGATACCGTGAAATTTTTCAGAAGAAATGAAAGATGAGATCATTTGCGGAATTTTCAATTAAAAAATACAATTTTTCCATATTTTTGGGCAGTCGAATGTAAATCAGGGTAGAATCATTCTATCTCACTTCGAGATATTAGCCAAAAATAATAAAAAATGAGGAAAATGATCAGACAATTCAGGACGGCCTATGAACTAGTATGTATTCTATACTATATGGAGTAAGTCATCCGAGCCATGTGGAATAACAATATAGATATCGACACAATGATACGACTTATAGTCATTTTCAAGATTACTATATTTTATACACTGAGAAAAAAAATATATTTTATTGAGGAATAAAAAAATTGGAAATTTCCAATATCCCGTTAACTTTAAATTAAATATAAATATCATTACACTGAGGAAAAAAATGTTTTCTCCCGAAAATTGAATTTCTTGAAACTGAGAAGAGTCAATAATTAATTTTTGGAAATTAGTAGATTGGAATTAATTTAATTTTTATTAGTTATTTAGAACGATTTGAAGATTTTTCAAATTGATCATTTTACTGCTTGTTCCAATAATAAATATACTCTTTTCAAAGGAAAGTTTTTACGTCAATCAATGAATTGATCAAAAAATGCGCTTTGTTTTTCTTCAATTCAAAGACAAATTTTTTCAATGAAATCATTTTTTTCCCTCAGTGTAGCATTTTGAACACTCACTGTTATGTTGTGCGTGCTAATGGGATAGAATTATTCAGGAAAGTGTAGATTAAAGACGATTGCTGTGATCACTACACGGAGAGAAATGGAATAGTAATGGTTACTATGTTATAGCAATGGTTACTATATCACATAGTACTGAGTGCTATGCCAACATAGTACACACTACATAGCAATGAGTACTATGAACATAGTAATGATTACTATGTTAACATAGCAATGGTTACTATGTTAACATAGTAACCATTGCTATGTTAACATAGCAACCATTGCTATGTTAACATAGTAACCATTGCTATGTTAACATAGTAACCATTGCTATGTTAACATAGTAACCATTGCTATGTTAACATAGTAATCATTGCTATGTTAACATAGTAACCATTGCTATGTTAACATAGTAACCATTGCTATGTTAACATAGTAACCATTGCTATGTTAACATAGTAACCATTGCTATGTTAACATAGTAACCATTGCTATGTTAACATAGTAACCATTGCTATGTTAACATAGTAACCATTGCTATGTTAACATAGTAACCATTGCTATGTTAACATAGTAATCATTACTGTGTTAAAATAATTCAAATGACTATGTTCATAATACATACACACAGTTAATACCGGATCAGCAGGGAATTTTTTCATTTTTTTGCTATTATCTCAGTAAATGAGCGAGATAAAGCGAAATGGTCATTAATATGGGATCACCAGGAAGTTTCCCCAGTTTTTTGTCAATATTACGGTAAATAAGCGAGATAGAGCGAAATGGGCGTTAATTTGGGATCAGCAGGGAGTTTCTGCACACAGAATGCACTGAGTGTAGAACACGCACAGAAGTGCGTAATCTCTGCATATGTGTGCGTAATTAACATGTGTGCGTACTTCACGTTCTCACAATCGAACGTGATTTACGCACACTCGGTGCGTGATGTCCACACACGGTAAATAAGCGAAATAGACGTTAATATGGGATCAAGAAGGAGTTTTTCCAGTTTTCCTTGATTATCTCGGTGAATAAACAAGATAGAGCGGAATGGACGTTACTATGGGATCAAGAGGGAGTTTTTTAGCTCTTCGTGATTATTTCGGTGAATAAGCGAGATAGAGCGAAATGGACGTTCATATGGTATCAGGAGGGAGATTCTCCAGCTTATCACGATTATCTCGGTGAATAAGCGAGATAGAGCGAAATGAACGTTAATTCTGGAAAAGGAGAGAGTTTTTTCAATTTTTCGCCAATATCTCGATGAATAAGTGAGATAGAGCGGAATGGACATTCAATACCTATTAATATGGGATCACCGGGGAGTTTTTTTAGTTTTTCGCTATTATCTCGGTAAATAAGCGAGATAGAGCGAAATGGGCGTTAATTTGGGATCAGGAGGGAGTTTCTTTAGCTTATCACGATTATCTCGGTGAATAGGCGAGATAGAGTGAAATGGGCGTTGATTCTGGAGAAGGAGGGAGTTTTTCCAATTTATCGTGATTATCTCGGTGAATAAGCGAGATGCGGCGAAATGGACGATAATATGAGATGACCAGAGATTTTTTCCAGTTTTCCGTGATTATCTTGGCGAATAAGCGAGATAGAGCGAAATGGACATTAATATGGGATCACCGGGGAGTCTTGCCAGTTTTTCGTGATTATCTCGGTGAATAAGTGAGATGTAGCGAAATAGACGTTAAAATGGGATCAGGAGATAGTCTCCTCAACTTTCACAATCATTTCTGTAATCAAGCGAGAGAAGGTGAAATGGACGTTAATTTAGTATCAGGAGGGAGTTTTTTCAGTTTTTCGCCACTATATCGGTGAATAAACGAAATAAAGCAAAGTACACATATGGAATTATGAGGAAGTTTTCAGATGAAAAAATATCCTCTTGATCTCAAATTAACGTCCACTCCACTCTATCTCGCTTATTCACCAAGATAATCGCGAAGAAGTGGAGTAACTCCCTGGTGATCTCATATTAACGTTCATTTCGCTGCATCTCGCTTATTCACCGAGATAATCACAAAGAACTGAAAAAACTCCCCGGTGATCCCATATTGATGTCCATTTCGCTCTATCTCACTTATTCACCGAGATGTTAGTGAAAAACTGAAAAACCTCTCTCCTGATTCAATATTGATATATATTTCGCCCTATCTCGCTTATTTACCGAGATGTTAGCGAAAAACTGAAAAAACTCTCTCCTGATTCAATATTGATATCTATTTCGCTCTATCTCGCTTATTCACCGAGATAATCGTAATAAACTGAAGAAACTCCTTCCTGCTCCCATATTAATGTCCATTTCGCTCTATCTCTCTTATTTACCGAGATGTTAGCGAAAAACTGAAAAAATCTCTCCTCATTCAATATTGATATATATTTCGCTCTATCTCGCTTATTCACCGAGATAATCACGAAGAGCTGGAAGAACTCCCTCTTGATCCCATATAACGTCCATTTCGCTCTATCTCGCTTATTCACAGAGATAATCACGATAACCTGGAGAAATTTCCTCCTGATCCCATATCAATATCTATTTGGCTCTATCTCGCTTATTTTCCTCTATAATCGGCAAAAACCAGGGGAATCCCCTAGTGATCCCAAATTGACGCCCATTTCGCTCTATCTCGCTTAGTTACCGCAATATTGACAGAAAACTGGAGCAACTCTCTCCTGATCCGGTATTAACTGTGTGTATGTACTATAAACTTAGTAATTTGAATTATTTTAACATAATACTGATTACTATGTTAACATAGTAATGATTGCTATGTTAACATAGTAATGGTTACTATGTTAACATAGTAATGATTACTATGTTAACATAGTAATGGTTGCTATGTTAACATAGTAATGGTTGCTATGTTAACATAGTAATTATTGCTATGTTAACATAGTAATGATTACTATGTTAACATAGTAATGATTACTATGTTAACATAGTAATGATTACTATGTTAACATAGTAATGATTACTATGTTAACATAGTAATGATTGCTATTTTAACATAGTAATCATTGCTATGTTGGACATAGCAACCATTACTATGTACAACATAGCAATGCTTACCATGTTGAACATAGCAACCATTACTATGTACAACATAGTAATGATTACCATGTTAACATAGCAAGTATCACTATGTGGCCCGACGTGAAAAAACCATTACTATGTTGAACATAGTAATGGTTACTATGTTATTTCTCTCCGTGTATACACATATAGTTGATTTTGATCTTCACTAATATGGTTTTTGTCATACCAGTATATAGGATTTTTCTCAGTGTTTACGTTGGTTAATGATTTTGATAATGATACACTGTTAGAAAAACATGGTAATTTCATAGACGATTTGATAAGAATTTTCATAAACGTCATATTGAATTTTCTTTAATGGGAAGATTTTTATGAAATCTGTGAATTTCAGAGGAATCTATAAGTTTCAAGCAGAATTGAGATGAAAATTCTACAATTTACTTGAATTTTCAATCGAACATGAATTTTCAGAATCAAAATGACTTGAATTTTCATTTTTTTTTATTTTCCTATTTTCACTGAATTTTCAAGGAACAATTGAACTGAAATTTACAAGTTTCATTGATATCCAAGCGTGAAATGATTTGCAAATCGATGATGTATTAATTTTTCAATAACATGATTATCTGAAATTTCAATAGAAATGTGACATGTTAAAAATTTCCGTGATTTGGCACGAAATTCAGATGGAAATTTCTAACAGTGTACTGATGTTTTAGACTATTGGCGTAGTATAGCACACAATATTGAAATATAAATATGAATTCACGATTACTATGCTCTTCAATTATCAATTGTATAATTGAAAAGCAATAGAATAAATAAAAATTTGTGATAACTTAATTCTGTGATATTCTTGAGTGTAATATTTTGGAACATGATATTTTGATTTCATGATATTTTCAGATTGTGATATTATAATAGGCAGTCGAATTTCTTATTGAAATTTTTCAAATTCACTGATAAATCTTGTATGGGGTTTGTCATCCTAAAAAAAAAAAAATATTGATCGTCTCTAGAAATTCAGATTCAAATGGTCTTTTTGGGAAATTTCCTTGAATTTATTTTGAACTTCAGAATGGGAAGTTCATGGGATGAAAGACCGAATTATTCACAGTCTATTTTTTTTTAATTTTTTTTTTTTTGTGATAAACTGTAAAAGATGGAAAAGGATTTCCTGGTGATCTTTTTTTGAAAAATATCTCGGAAAATAAACGAGATAGGGCAATTTTATCTGAGGATTTTCCATTTTTTCAAGTTTGATATTTTTTTATCATCTAACCCATCATAATTAACAGTTTTAAGTAAAAAATAATGATAAATAAGAAATATGCAAGTTTCTCATTGTCTTGAAATTTCCCAGGAATATCCGAAGTTTTTAAAAATTCTGCCAAACTAAACGTCATCATTCACCTCACCTCCATAGTTTTTCGAAAAATCAGTTATATTTTCCAAATTTGGATTTTCCAGAATTTTTCAAAATTTTCTCCAATTGAACTTACCGGGAAAATATAATTTGAGCAGAAAAGCCGAAGAACGGTCGGTGTAGAAGAAAAAAGCTAGCTTTCCAGTGGAAAAGTTGAATTTACCCGAAAAATATATATATTTTTTTCTTTTAATAATTATTTAATTATTAAAAGAAGCTACGTTTCTTTGTCCACTTGGTTCCTGAAAAATCCTTTATATTTCCCTATCTGAAATTTTTCAGAAATCCTTTTCTCTAGAGAATTGTAAAAGCTACAAAAAGATTCTCTACAAAATGTTCACTCCTAAAATATTTCCTGAAAAAAATACAATTAATCTCTTTACTTCTACTATTAAATTTTAAGAAATTAACGTAAAAAAAATATCGCTTAATTGAAAACATAGAGAAAGGCCCAACCAAAAAGAAATTAATGATATCAAAATTAAATATCTCAAAGAAAAATGAAAATATCAAAGTGGTGTTAATCATAAGATTTTTCATTTCCTCCGAAATTCCGTAAATTTTCACCCTCTTTTTTTCTTGCAATAGAAGAATTCTCTGCAGGGATGGTACTGACGCCAAGAAGTCCTCCAGTTTCTCTAGAAAATTGCCGTGTCGCTCCTTACCTTCCAGCCTTACGTCTTCATCCACCACTTCAAGCATCATCCAACGTCAATCCTCCGTCATCAGCACCAGGTTCAGCATTTGATCCAGCTGTACTCCACTATGCTGCTGCTGGTGGACTATTCTCTTTACCACCAACTAGTCATCCCCACGCACATCCATTGAGTATTGCAGCTTCATTAGCAGCTGCTGCAGCAAGATCAAAAAACAGCTCAATCGCTGATCTCAGGCTCAAGGCCAGAAGACATCAGGAAGCACTTGGGCTTGATAGGCCTGCGTAAAGGTCTGTTTCTCGGGATGAAGACAATTTACAGTGGTTACTCTTGTTGCCTTTTCTTTTCAATTTTAATTGGTTTATTTTGGCATTAGGAGGAGAAACACAATTCCAGATTTTTCGGGAATTCACGGAAAATTCAGGGACTTCTCAGGGATTTTCCAGATTTTTATAGAATTCTTCAGTTTTGTGGGAATTTTCCACCTTTCACAGAAATTTTCTAGATTTTCCTGGAATTTTTTCAGATTTTGATGAAATTCTTCAGGAATTTTCAGGGAAATTTCCAGATTTCTTTTTCAATTCTTCATATTTCCTAGGATTTTCTCGTTCTCCTAGAATTTTCCTGGGTTTTCCCATATTTTTTTTGAATTTTCTAATTTTTTTTAAATTAAACAGATTTCTTGGAATTTTCCTCATTTTTTTGGAATTATTATTTTCCTTCATAATGTTAACTATTGAATTCTTCAATTAGTCAATTTTCATTGATTTTAACAATTGTAACAATTGGTGATTGGGGCTGAATCGCTCAATATTGGAGGTGACTGTGATGTACGGGTAGTTCTCGGAGTGGGCCACGAAGAATTTGGAATGGGTTCAGTAGAAACGGAATAAAGTGGTCAGACGAGATGATTCTATTTGAAGATCAGAGAAATTTGTCTAGATTTTTGTTTTTTTAACACAAGATGCTTTACAAAGTTATCATAAAATACTTTAACGAATTCATCCAAAGCTACCAACTTCAAAAGTACTTTGAAAAAAATTCTTCATTGAATTTTTGGATTTATAAATTTTTTTTCGGAGGAAAGACGACTTCAAAAAATATGAAAAAATTTCCCAACAATGTAGACATCCGAGTGCATCTCCCTGATTTTTTTCAGATTTTTTCATGAAGATTTTCAATTAAAGAAAAATTCAGTATACTCAAACATCGTTTTTATCAAATTCGTCACCTAATTCGGGCCTCAACCACACGAAGAGCTCTGGAAAGAGCCGAAGATATCCGATACTATACGACTATCCTAGGATTGGACGCCGAGAAGAGCCGAAGATATCCGACACTATACGACTATCCTAGAATTCCCCCTTTTCTTTTTTGATTTCATCACTTGAGCGTAAAATTCTAGAAAAAAATTGACTTTATTTATTTATAAGTGCTCAACAAACTGATATTTTTTAAATGACATATTCTGCAAAGTTGATTCTTCTTTGATTGAAGTGCATGGGAACCTATAAGGGAGGTTTATTTCCAATATATTAGCAATTGGTAGACTTACAGTTCGAGAATACTTGTTACTGTGATTGCAATTATCATTCGCCCCATCTATTTTTTTTCAATTTCTTCGTTAAATTTCATAATGAAATCGAGTGAATTTTAACAGCGATGTTGCCGGAAACTCGATACACAGACCTGAGCCGTGTAGAGTAGATTTGGCAACGTTGCACTTGAAATCGAACGGGAAATCCCCCGATTACGCGACCAGAGCCGAGAATTCTTCCGAACTAACCTCAATTTTTTTCCGAATTCCTTCAAAACATCAAATTAACGGAAAAAGAATAATAAAGAATGGGGAAAAAAAGTGTAAGACATAGTGCCAGGTTCCAAGACATAATTCTTGGGTATGATTCACCGTCGGGTGGACACGAAGAGCCCTCGGACTTGTTCCCATTGAGTGAGGCGAAAATGTAGAAGGGATAGGAAAGGAGAATTAGAGGGAGATAGTGATAGCGCTGGAGTTGGAGGAGGGGTCGAGTTGGAAGCGACGCTTGAGTACTAGGGGGAAAAGGGCGCTAATGCAATAACGCAATGCCACGCGGATAAATCAAGCAGCGAACCGTCGGGCCTCTGCAACACACCGAGAGAGGGAGCGAGAGAGCAAGAAGAAGAGGGGGGGGGGGAGGGGCGTAATTATGTTATCCCAGGGTTTCCCCAGTCCCCGGGGCGCCGTTATATCGTACTGTACGCGCTTGTTGCCTTGTGCACATCGTTCAACATGTCTCCTCACCCCTCTACTGCCTTTTGCCTGTACACATACTGTTACGAACCGCAGGTTTGGCCTGAAAAGCGGAAAGAGAGGGGAAAGTGCAGTCTTTGAGCAATCTGGTAGGGGAACTCTCTAATTTTCGTTACTCTATATGTTTCGAGATGACTCGGTGTCAATTTAATTTGGATATCACTGGTTTTTGATTTGGCCTTTGATGAAAGACCTTTGCAGAATATTTGCTTCAGGAATTGGAGGAAATTCGGGATTTTTTGAGGGCGAAATCGGTTTCTAGGGAGTTTCATGGGGTCTAGGGAATTTTTCAAAAATGAAGCATTTTCGTACGGTTTTTCTTGAGAATTAAAATCTGAAATATTTCGATAAACTTGTCTAGCTGTGTATAAAAAGCTAGAAAGAATATTTTTTCAGGAAATTCATTTGGTCTCAATATTAGAATCAGTTTCTGGGGAATTTTGAGGGAATCTAGGAGAAATAGGGAATTTTTTTTATATGAAATTCTCTTGTGAAGATTTATTGAAATTTGAAATGTTTCGGAAATTCTGCGAATTCAACTCGAACTAATGAAAAAGGGTTTTTTGAAGGTTAGACTCGGTTTCTAGGGAATTTTATTGCGAAATCTAGGGGAAAACGTAGAATTCCCCCAGAAATCTTCTCTATAGAGCGGGGGAAGAGCTTCAAGAAAAATCTTCATAAATATTTCAAGTTTTTAAAATGAATTAAAGTAAAAAAATTCTGAAATTAATTTTTTCTCAATGTAGAATGTTGAAAAGTGATGGAAAAAATATTTGAGATACTAAAAATGAAATTTATAAATCTTTTTACATCAGTTAACCCCTGGGAATGACCCCTTGAGACGTTTGAATAATGTACAACCACAATTTCTTGTTCCCCGTTAGTAATTTCATTGGTATATAAAGTAAGAAAAAAAAGATGAGAGATTTCCTGGGTATTTTAGTCAGAGTTTTAAGAAGTTTTTCTATCGTCGGAAAATTGGCCGTCATTTGGGAGGAAAGGGATCCCGGGTAGCTTTTTATCATTCCTCCCTCTCATTCCACATCACTCCTCTCTGTTGTGATGGAATTGCTCGCTTCCAAACTTTTGGAATGAATAAAAAATTGAAAGAGTGAATATAATAAATTTTTTCAAAACAATATTTCTTTACAAAAGTCAAAAAAATTATGTTTCACTCGTCTTGTTAGCGTTCAGCATTTTTTGCAGATCGAACAACTTTTTTAAAAAATATGAAAAAATTAGATAACAATCTAGACACATTAGAACATCTCCCCAATTTTTTTTTAAATATTTCCATGAACCATTCCGTGAAAAAAAAATTTCTCCGTCTAACGATCTCCGGAAAATATCGATTCTCGAAGAATCGATCTTTAGAAAATACAATTTTTTAAGAATCCATTTTTTTCAGGAAAAAAGTCGAACTGAGAGAATCTATGAATCGATTAATGAATGGATAGAATGGAAATTTTTTTTCTCTACTTCCGATCGATCACTTTCAAATTCGATTAATCGATGTAATATCTTGCATTAAATTCAAGATATCGCTCGATGATTCCGTTTCACTAGTTTTAGCTTGAGGGGATTTTTCTTACTAAAACCGCATATTCCGATCGATTATTTTCTAATAATCGATTAATCGATGCGATATATCGCATTGCATCGAGATATCGCATATCATTCGATAATTCCGTTACACTAGTTTCAGCTTGAGGGGATTTTTCTTACAAAAACCGCATATTCCGAACGATTATTTTCTAAAATTCGATTAATCGATGCGATATCTCGCATTAATTATTCGTTCATTATTCATTATTCGCTAATTCCATTTCAAAAGTTTCACTTCAGGAAACAATCCTATATGTCTATTCTGCTCCAAAAAAAAATCGATCCCATTTTCAAAAAAAAAAAAAAAAAAAAAATCGAAAAATCGCGTAATCGACTTTCTCAAAATTCTCCCCCCCCTCCCCAACAAAGGACTTTTCTACAAAATGATCTATCTCGCAAAGATCAATTCAAAATCACTCATCACTCCCTTCACCTTACCTGCCCCCCCCCCTCAATCCCTGCAACTCTCGTTTCCCTTATCCATCTCCCTCCTAACTACACGTTAATACCCCTCCCCTCCCTCTTCACCCCCAAAAAACACCCAAAAAACAATTTACGTCTATCAATTACACTCAGCAAAAGGGAATAATAATGATGGGGTGATTTTACCCCAAACGATGAAGCATCCTAAAACCGCAGAAGCATTTATTAATTGTATTTCATGTATTTCGTTTCAATCTCGTGAAAAAGGAGGGGGGAGGAGGGGGAAGAGAGGCAAAGGGAGGGGAAGTGAAAAATGGATAAAAGGAGAATACTTCTCAATAGTCATTTCAATTGTTTTTTCATTCGCCAGTGGAATTGAATGCACAAATACAAATAAATAGAGGGGAGGAAGAGGGGTGAAGCAGGGGGGGGGGCGAGAGGGGGAGTCTACATTCGCGGAAAATATGTTGTGATTTACGAATAGTGAGAGAAGGTATCCATACTGAATTTTGCGCTTGTTCTGTATCAAATAATAATGTAGACGATTGCTTGCTTTTTGGAACCATGCTGTGTGTACCATGCGTCTGTGCTAAGAGAGCAAGAGAGAGGGTAAATCGGTTTGTGGGTGGCAAATAGGGGGCGGTTCACGCGCAAGAGCTACACAGAATGTGGCATATATACCTTTAGCCAGTGTATGTATCCTTCTTCTCTTTCTCTGCTCCCCCCCCCCCTTTCTCCACTAGATATATCATCGCCTGGCAGTTATGTGTGTCATGAATTTTAGATTATCCCAAGCGGGATTAGATTAAGGGGCGGGCAAATGTTACTACTGTATTTACTTCAAACTACTCGATATCAAATAAATCCGTTTTAATGTGTGAAACATTCAATGAATTTATTAATTTTGATTATTTTTGTTTCGGAGGAGTTAGATTGTTTTTTTTTCTTTTAGATTTTGGGGAAAAATCGAAATTTGAATTTTTTAATTCTTGATTTTTTTTTTTCTTAGGAAAATGGGGCAGAATGGGCGACTCATTCTTTTCATATAAAAGTTTTAATCTCAGGGATAAAAAAATACACTTTTTTTCTCAGTAATTTTTCGATTTCATAGTGGAAACGGAAACTAAGCGAGACAGTGCAATTTTGTTCTAATCCTTTCTTAAGGTTTTTAAGATTCTCTAGGAAATAAGCATTGAAATGATAATATTGCCTCACTTCGCTCAAATTTGAAGATTTTCACAAAAAAAAGAAATTATCCAAAAATCAGCGTATCCTATTTTACATCTTTAGGGTGAACAGTCCATTTACGGAACATTTAAGGTCGTTCAAAAGTTTGCGCTTTCGTGAAAAATTAGATATCCTTTTGAAAAAAGTAACAAAAGTACTGCTGGAGTCCAAATTGAGTATATTTTGAAAAAAAAAATTTAAACTACATCTTATTTCATGAGAAAATATCGATAAAAATGAATAAATACGTGCAAGTCTAAAAGACCAAAAACGGAACACTTTTGCCATAAGGAGAACATCATCTGTCCATTTACGGAACATCAGATCTCAGAGATTTGCCTATTGCATTTGGCACAATGACGGAAACAATTCTATTAGCAAAGAAATAGGAGGAGTGAATAAAAGTAACAAAAACACATTTTTTAATCGAATTAACACATAAATCCAGTTCTTTTATTCATGTATTTTCACAAATATGCAAAAAACAATAGAATTATTTTGACTTGAAAATATAATAAAGTTGAATCACATTTTTTCGACATTTCTTTGATTTTCTGCTTTCAAAATTTTCGGGAAAGGTTCAGTGGATTGCAAATGGGTTTGTTGGGAAAAACCCAGGGGAAAATTCAGGAGAAAACCCGGGTCAGGAAAGTCTAAATACCATAACTGACGAATGTTCCGTAAATGGAAATTGGATGAAAAGCCGACCCAAATAGCGGAACGCCATATATAATGAAGAATTTCAATTTTTTGATGGGAATAAATTGTGAAAATTGACGAATTCAAGTTTTTAGATCAATATTAACTTCAACTCACCACATTTGATGATTACAATTATTAAAGACTTTGCTCAGCAAGTTAGCGGTCCCACACTCACAGCTAACTGTTATTGGCCGCAAAGTGATACATAGTACAGTTTTTTGAGAAAATTTAATTCAAATTAACCACTGGGATATGAAACGCTTTATGACATCATAGGTAGGGATACTAAATCAATTTAGAAAAAATAATTAGTACGATAGGTTAGCAGACATTCGAAATATCGCATAAAACGTTAAAAGTGTTCCGTTTATGGAAGGTGTTCCGCAAATGGACTATTCACCCTACTACTGATTTCGAATATTCTGTTTGAATCAATGGGGAAAATATCTTGAAAACTACACTGAGGGAAAAAATATATTTTATTGAGAAATAAAAAAATTGGAAATTTCCTATATCACGTGAATTTTAAATTAAATTTAAATATCATTACACTGAGGAAAAAATGCTTTCTCCCAACAATTGAATTTCTTGAAACGGAGAAGAGCCAATAATTATTAATTTTTAGTAATTAGTACATTGGAATTAATTCATTTTTATTAGTTATTTAGAACGAATTGAAGATTTTTTAAATTGATCATTTTATTGCTTGTTTCAACAATAAATATACTCTTTTCAAAAAAAAATTTCTACGTCAATCAATTAATTGATCAAAAAATTCGTTTTTTTTCCTTCAATTTAAAGACAAATTTCCTCAATAAAATCATTTTTTTCTCACAGTATACGCGAGATAGAGCGGTTTTGTCCAAATTATTTTTTTTAGCTCTCGAGATTTTCTACAAAAAAAGAGAAAAATTTGTCCTGTCTCGCTCAATTTCTGGAACATTTAAAAAAAAATCGACCTATCTCGTTTTACCTCCTCATTATTGAATTCGAATATTTGCGTTTGGAGTAAAGGCTTAATTTTTTCAGAAAAGAGACCAATCGCGCGCTTCTGCGCACGGAAAATGATCTCATGATTTTTTTTTCAAATTTGATTTTTTGAATTTCTCGATGATTATCCTTTGAGCTGAATTGAAAACTATTACGAATGATCGTTAATTACTTCCAGAAATTATTGTATTCTTCATTTCTGTTGTTTTTGGAATTGAGGGCAAAATTTTGGTCAACCAATGAGAAATGAGGAATAGACGTGACAGTTTTAGCGTTACATTCGAAGTGTATGAACTTTTTACAATAGGAGAATAAGCGAAATAGGGCGGTTCTGTCTCATTTCATCTCTACACTTTTCAAATTCTCTGAGAAAAGATCTAGACAAATTGTCCTCTCTCGTTTGATTTCCAAGATATTCACAGAAAGAAACGACGAAAAATTGTTTCATTTTACTTGACCTCTTCACTACTGATTTCTGAATACTTTGTTTTTATCAATTTATGCATATGGAAAATAAGCGAGATCGAGCGATTTTTTCTTAATCCATTTTTATCGTTTCGAAAATCTCTACAAAAAAATTTTTTGGTCAAAATTGGTTCATTTTGCTTAATTTTTTCGATATTCCCCAGAAAAATCAGCAGAAAAAATCGACTTATCTCGCCTTACCTCCTTCACTCCACATTTTCCTATCCAATAGAGTAGTCTACCATAAATGAATTACCTCGTGTCTTAAATCCAACTAATCGGAAGAAAAAATTTTCCCCTACAAAATCATTCATCATCAATCGATAAAATTTCCGTACCCATTACTCTTCATTTCAATCATAATAGAGTGGAGAAAGAGAAAGAGAAAAAAAAAGGACCGAAGAAACAAGAAAATAAGCGATGTTTCCGCCCCTAAACACTTCCCAATGCTGAATCAATTCACGTAATAGTGTCGAGGTTGTTTTCTATCTTAAGAGTCGGGATGTAGGGAAGTTAAATCCACTGGAGGATTTATATATATATATATGTATATATATATACTGGGTGACCGTATTCGTTCAACGAAAAAGGATACGGGCCATTACCGCACCTGTCCCCAAGCAGTTTTCTGTATCATTGGAATAATACTTGAGAATGAGGGAGAAAAGTATCCTGTAAAAGGCATCTAATGAAGAGAAGCAATCACTTAAGCCAAGTCGTTCAGTGCTCCCACTAGGAATATATTTATTTCATTGTGAGTGACGTATGCACACACACAAGCACACACACTCACACACATACAGACATAAACACAGACGCGTTTTATGTCGATTTATTCGGGGGTTTTCTCCCCTCAATTTTAGTAGTGAAGTGATAAAATGAGAAGAGTCTTAAAATGCCTTTTTTTTAGAATTTACGCGAGTAAGTCGAAAGCGATTGGGTTTAGGATGATTTTCCTAAGAAAGCGGTTTTTTTTTTTGGATAATTGAATTCTGCGTGGAGGAAGTCTTGCTGGAATTTTCACCAAATCCATTAATTGAGGGGGGACATGTCCATTTAACACAAAACAAATTCAACACATACACTCAACATATGTGAATTCAGCAGACAAATTCAGCACTTAAATTTTCAAATGATGTTAAAGGGAAAAAGTTAAGTTACATGCAGAAATGACCGAATGTCAACATTTACAAATGTTAAATAGAGCGGCTCCCAATTAGGGGAGACATCCACGATTCCGATCTCGTTACTCGTGCTCAGTTGTCTGATGTTGTTAAGGTAATCCTAGTGGTTCGGGCAATCTATTTTCCCTTTTCGATTTTAGTCACTTTCGATAGAATAGCATGAGGAGATTTTTTAAGTTCCCGATAAGGGAAGTTTATGTAATGGTCCCGGAAATGAAAAATCGATTTTTCGATCGATCTTCATGTTTTAAGACCTCCCCAATATTTTTTGATAGTTTTCACGATCATGGCTGTGTGTGTGTGTTTGTGTGTGTGTATGTCCGTGATCAATTTTTTCGTTCACGTTTTCTCATAAATCAATAATGTGAACGAGGTGATCGATGTCGTAATCGAAGCATCTTGCCATAAATTCGCGGTCATTAGATTTCGATCGGAATCGATACAGTACTTTCTGAGTTTTTTAAGAAAAACATTATCAAGTTTTTCTTAATTTTCCAAAAAGTGGAGTCTATGCACTACCCCGGGTAGGAAAAATTCATTGGGCCAATATTGGCTCAGCGCCGGAAGCCAATATGCCAATGCTGGCGCCCAATCCTCAGCCAAGGCTGGCCCAATATTGGTTGAGCATTGGATGATAACATTGTACCAATGCTGATTGCCGAAGCATGGCCAAGCCTCGATAACGAGCATTGGGTACTATACTGGTCCCAATGTTCAGCCAATGTTCATTTTATTGTAGATTTTATGTTAAATACGTAAATTAAAAGTAATTAAGTCTTCTGAAGTGCGTAAGAATGATCAAGATCCAATGTTGGTTGAATAAAAAAAGAAAAAAAAATAAGCCGCCACTTGGGATCGATCCCTGGACCTTCGGATTGCCAGTCTGTTACCTTACCGTACTAGCCATTAGGACATTTCATACATTGTGTACTAAATTTGATCCTCATAAATTTATCACCGTCTACCTTGTTCGGAGAAATGAAATTCGATCTTGATTGTTCAGAAGTTATCTGATAATATGAGATAATCTAATTTTGTCAAAAGATAAAAAAAAAATTGAAGCCTTGGCAGTACATTATTGGCCCGACGAGTGGCCAATGATCAGAAGTCAAGCCCTGGGAGTTCAAGTTTCAAACAACGCCTGGCCAATTCTGGCAGGCCAAACTACGGCGCATCGTTGCTCAGCCAATTCTGGAGGCCCGAAAAACGGTATACCGATACTTGGCGAAGGTTTGGCCAAGCCATGGCTACCAGGCTTTGGCATGCGAATTCTTGGCCGATGTTCGGCCAAGGGTTGAGCATTGGGCGATTCCTACCCGGGATACCCCCGAAAAGGAAAAATTGATTTTTTCATTGATCTCCATATTTTGAGATCTCCCCAACATTTTTTAATAGTTTCCACGATTATGTCTGTTGTTATTTATGGTTTTTATCATTCATCATTTTTTCTAATAGTCAGTGAAGGAAATTATCGGGAAGTTCTTAGTGCGTCTTGAAGTCACACTCATCACAACACATTCTCACTAATTCCTTCTCATCAGAAGTAACGCACTCCTCCATTCGCGAGCGAGAAATTGCTTACCCCTAGTTTAAAATTTCAGTTTACCCCATGTTACCAGACAAATGAAGCTAAAATGAATTTTTGGAAATAATTAAATTAACATTGAAACTCCATAAGCGAGGTTCAGTTTCAGTTTCACTGCGAAAATTCATGATCACAGACCTATTTTTTCCTTATATAACCTTATATGTTGTTTGTTCGTCAGAATGTTTATTGATTTTTAAAATCATGAAAAATGCATGTTACCGGACATGTAAAGACAATCAATGCAATTAATTATATGAAAAAATCAATGGCGGGAATATTGGTATTTAAAATCCTCCAATCTTCCAATCCCAGTCCTAGATACAGCGTGAGTCAAATGCGGAACAATATTGAATATTCATAATATTATCTAATAACAATTTATCATCTTGGACATAGTTCTAGTATCGTTAAAATGTTGAAGAATCGAAATAGTTATGGTAATTATAATAACTAAAAGGAAAAAATAATAATCGTCGATCATTTGAACCTACCATTAGTATTACCTTAAGGTAGTACCGCCAGTACTCGATTGACCGTTCCGAAAATTCTGAAATTTGGCATATTCGTATATTATGATAAGATAAGAATCCAGTCAAATTTTTGAAGGGCTAGTGAGAACGAGTTAAAAGATATTGACGCTTGAAATTTCACGATTTTAACATTGAGCTTTATGGAAAATCGCACAATTCATCATATTCTACAAAATTGACCGTTCCGATTTAGCTAAAAAAAGGAGATGATGTGAAATGAGGTATGAAACATTTTAAACTCTTGAAAATGCAGCTTCCGAGCATGTAATAGTAGTAATTAGTGAATAACTATGAAAACTGTACTTTTTATATTTTTTTCTCTCTCTCCTACTCGCTCGGAACGCTATCTATTGTGTAAACACTGCATGATTCAAACGAGACACTATAACGACTGACTAGGCCAGTATCGGCGGTACTACCTTAAGAAGTCACCTGTTGAAATTTCAAACTCTCCGGATATCTTGTTCGAGAGAAATTAATAAATAGACTTTTTTTAATCAACATTATTCACTTATTCTCTTTTATTGTCACAAATGAATTGAATATTTTGGGATTAATTTTTTCATGTGAAAATATCAGGAAAATTGCAGGAATTTGATAAACAGGATTAATTCTTCTCTCCACTTCATTTGCAGTCTTTGAAGCAACTATATTTCATTTCATTTTTCATTGTATATTAAAAAGATGAATTTACATTTTTTTTTTAATGATTGACGTGCAACATTCAGATTCATAATTAAATGTTGGGAAAAAAACAAAAGTTAAATGAGAGAAAATGTTTTGGAAGTATCGTGGCAAATAATAATTACAACGAAAGATTTTTATATCGATGCTTACCTAGTAATGTTTTTTTTATAGAATATAATACAAGTGTCTAATCATTTAATTCATTAAAGTGACCAAAATGAATACACTGAAATTTTTAATCATCTCATTAACATCACTCTCTGAACAGTGCATTATTTTCGTTTTATTTGGACACAAAATGCGTCAACGAGTCAGTCAAAGACATAAGAATTAACAGATATTGGAGCAGAAAATTGAAAGAAAAAATTCCATAATTAATAGTAATTAATTGATTAATTCGCACCGCAGGGATAGGATAAATCAGGTACTAGGAACAGCCCATTGAGTCCAAGTCCTTCGAAAAAAAAAAAAAAAAAATAATTGGCAGTAAGTGATAATTTTTCAATAATTTAGACAAATAAGTTCAACTTTTTTGTAAAGTTCGTCTCTTAATGATATCTCGGAAACGAAAGAATGCACAAAAAAAATCATGAATACTTTTTTGTAGGGCAGAACGAGAGCTACAAAAAAGGTATCTACAAAAAATCCTATATTTCTATTTATTTTCAAGGAAAATATACTTGAATAAACGAATCTGAGTGAAAATCGATTTATCTCGTTTTACCACCACCTGAAATTGATGAATTAAGAGATTGAAAATGGTTCCGTTGGAAAGACGGGGAAAATTGACCTGGAAAAGACACCCCACACGACCTCTTTATCTCTCGAAATTTCAGAATGGATTTTTTTTTTTAATTTCGAGTCAAAATTTTGGTAGCTTCGTGAGTTTTTATGTAAAACGAACTTCATTATAATGTTTTCCAGGTTCAAAAATCGCCAGCTTTCTAATAGCACCATTTTCAACTTCGTATCACTCCGAATTCTCGACATATTCGGTAAAACAGGATAATTAATTTTTTTTCCATCATTTTTTTCGAAATATCTTGGAAACTAAACGAGATAGGGCGATTTTACCCCGATTCCTTTTTTTGTAGGAAAATTTTCAGAGCGACAAAGAAGGAGTGAGACAAAATCACTTCATCTCGCTTATTTTCCACTTATATTCTCAAAAAATGATGAGAAAAATCGATTTTTCCTGGTTTATCTTTTTTTACCAAAAAACTAATTCAAAACGAAGAATTTCAAGTTCTTCTAATTAAAAAAATCCTAGTGTCTCCAATTAATTTCAAAGGACAAGAACCCACTCCGAACACTGCCCGCGCGAAACATTACGATTAAATATAATACACACCGTATAGTAATTACAAATAATATAGCATTAATTAAGAAAAATATTATGTTAATTAGTTATTTAACCACGTGTATGGCTCAGTCTATTACTAGTCTTTCATGCAAAAAAACAACAATAAAGATACAACAATATATTTACTCGTGTGTTTGTGTTTTTCCCACTTTTCTTTTGCTAAAAGAAACAAAAAAAAAATTCAATCTTTTATTGGATAACCGGAATGAAATACAGAATAGGTGTGTCAATTCAACTATTTACCATATATAGGATAATTATTCATCATTTAAGCCAAAATGAAGGTTTGGTGGCGGAGTTCGCATGACAATCATCACGTAAATATACATTTGATGTATCAAGTATGAGAATGGTACATTACCTAACAAGTGCGGTAAAGTACTTTTCTGACGAGTGTGAGATTGCAAAAACGAGTCAAAGGCGAGTTTTGTAATCACACGAGCCTGAAAATCTTTACCGCACGGATAAGGTACTTTTTTCTACGCACAACGTGGGGAAAGTGCCACTGACCGCACGCGTAGCAATCAGTTTTTCATCAGAGTTTACAATTACATCAAACATGTCTGTCTTTCTTCCATGATCACTCCATATCAATGTCTGAATTAGGAAATCATCTTCCTGAAGACCAATCATAAAACAGAAATGATCAACAGTCGTTTTCATAAGTTCTGAAGTATTGCCTTGGCCCTGAATGATCGATCATTTCCTTAAAGCAGTAGTTCCAATGGCAATATATACACTTTTTTTCTGTTATTAGAGAGGACTGATTCAGTGCTCCAATCGAATCCTCTGGACTTGTTGATAAACGCTCGCCTTTTTTATCAGTAGCAGATGGACATTTGGAAGAATATCGAAATGTCTTTACACGAATCCTGGACTTCTTTTGACGATTTTCTGAGTCATGAGAAGACATCGCATAAGACATGATGTGTAGATGTCGTCATCGAAAAACCATCTACACAATAGATACACAAAATATTTAATTGTTTTGGCAGCAGCCGATCAAATAGATTAGGACTCAATAATGATGCCATAGATATATTCAGCAAATTTCTGGTCGGAGAAATGTGATTTCCACCCGAAACTGAGGGTAAAACCTAACTGACCCTCACAATCTCCATCTCGAAGTTTCGAAACTCGTATTCTTATATACATTGGACATACTGGTTTATAATTCATACTTCCAATGGCAATACATACACTTATCTATTTTGCCATTGGACCTATTGGTTCAGAGAAATCATCGATTATTCAGGGTCATGGCAATACTCCAGGACTTATGAAAACGACTGGTGATCGTTTCTGTTTTATGTGCGGTCCTCAGGAAGATGATTTTCAAATTCAGGAATTGATATGGAGTGGTCATGGAAGAAAAACAGACATGTTCGATGTGATTGCAAATTCTGGCAAAGAACTGAATTAGTGGGAACCATTGAAACATGCTGACTCATCGCAATGGCGACCTTCCTTTCATAATCTATGCTTCACTGATCAAAAACCGATTCATAAGGCGTTGAAAACGACTGGTACTCATCTGAATAAAAATTCCTCTCGTTTTTTCACACTCTATGTAGTGCAGCAGAAAGACAAAGATATCATGTTATTTTTCCATGATTGGCTGGGCTGGGAGCCAGTCCAAGATGTATTGTCTCCGACAAAGCATAAGTATGCTGATGAACCGCCGAACAAGAAAAAGGGAGAAAAAAGAGAATAGATAATGAAGACGAGTCAGTTTATCAGAACAGCTTTATCTGAACTGCAGGTGCTGCTACAAGCCGGCCAAGATCGTGTGTTATGGTCATATCAATAGTACATTACGCACCTAGGGCGGAAAAACTTTTATCGAAATTAACTTTTATCCACCCATGGTGCGTATAGTATTTTTTCCGCACGGTACGCGTGCAGTCAGTGGCACTTCCCACAAATTGTGCGTAAAAAAACAGTACCTTACACGTGCAGTAAAGATTTTCAGGCTCGTGTGATTACAAAACTCGCCTTCGGCTCGTTTTGCAACCTCACACTCGTCAGAAAAGTACTTTACCGCACTTGTTAGGTAATGTACTATTTTGCCCAAGGGTGCTGGAAAAATGCGTTTCAAACCAAGCAAAGTGACGTTAGAAACCCATTTTTCCAGCCCCTAGGGTAAAAAATGGTCATTTCAAGCACTATGTCTAGTAGGGATTCGCTGCTTCTCATTATCTGTATGTGTGCAGATCCCACGTCATGTACTAAAACCATGAACTCAATGTCTGAACAGATAGTTGCAAAATTTGAATCTCTGAAAACAGCACATAATCAGCCAACTGTGCAGCAAACAAGCACCACGGTACAGAGCTCTATGCTCAGTACATTAGAATCAGCCTATTTTGATGATCAGAATACAAGTAAGAACATATCACTCACAGCGCATATTGGTGAGTTGCTGAGAGGCAGAACGCCTGAAAAAGAAAACAACGATGTACGAATGCAAGTTCCGAAACTTCGAGATGGAGATTGTGAGGGTCAGTTAGGTTCGCCCTCAGTTTCGAGTGGAAGTGACATTTCTCAGGCAAGAAAATTTGCTAAATAAATCTATGACATCATTATTGAGTCCACAACTATTCGATCGGCTGGTACCAGAACAATCAAATATTTTTTCATTTTCTTCCTTGGTTAATGAAAGCGATAATACAAGTAAAGACATGTCTTTCACTCTCTGGATTGAATGAAATTGATATGGATGAATCGGAAACGTATAGTGTAAATATACATCTTAACACACCTATCCCATATTCAAAGATTTATCGAGCAAAAATTGGATAAAAATAAAAAAATTGTAATTTCACATTATTTCAGAATTAGAATTTGCTTTTTTTTAATACTCTTCAAATTAATCAATAGACAAAGCCATTCAAAAAATGAAAATTTGATATCATTTTTTTCTTTAATGAATTGTCTCACATTTTATTCATCGGAATTCAATTTGAATTTGTTTTTTCTTTATTTAAAAGAGAAAATCTTTTTTCGGTCACGTGCTTTCTTTTTTAACAAATTATATTTACAGCTATTAACAAAATTCATTGTTTCAAATAGGAAAAAGTAGGACTTAAAGACTATTAAAAAAATATAATTCAACTCGATTCAAGTCGAGTCGCAAAAGTCACTTTTTTTTTTTAAATTCATTTAATTGATTAATAACTCTACTTTAATTTAAAAATATTCTTTCAAATATCAGTGACAATTATTGCAGCGACTTATATTTACAAATGCATTTTTATTTTTTATTTTTCTATTCTGTTTCAATTATTGAGAAAAAAAATTCAATAGTGAAATGATAAAAACGAAAACAGGAAAAATTTATCTCGTTTTCATCTTTTCACCAAAGAATTTTTAATTGGAGACTTTTTATCATTTATTTATTTATTCATTGAGATTCTCCGAAAACACGTGACACAGTTGAATTTTTCAATTTTTTTTTTTTTTTTTTTTCAAATTCTCTAAATGTAAAAACCATTAATATCACAAAATAAGCACAGGCAATGCTGGAAGAGGACCAAAATTGAGAAAGTAAGTCTGGCAATTTTTTTTTAAATTAAATTAATTGCCCATTGACTCGTGTGGATTAAGTCAGGAGCGATTGCGAATTAATTATTTTTTGTTTTTTTTTCTTATGTCTTCAACTTTTTTTTTTTTAATTTCTCTTTTAGGAAAAAAATATGTTAAATGTTCTTTTTTTACTCGTTAACACATTTGCTTTCAATTTTGAGCTCTCGTCTGTTAAAGAGATACGACGAATTGATGAGAAAAATGAAATTATTTTTAAATTGGAATAGTTATATAAATCTTTATGAGGCAATTAGCCATTTATTCACTTTCATTCGTCTTTTCTTATATTTGAATCCTCTTAGGATCTTCGCGCCTTTAAATCCTTGTATTTTCATTGGATAAAAGCAATTCTCCAAGTTTAAGCGGTAATTAACGATTGTCACGATAATTATGAACTCTGTGAGTAAATTAAAAAATTGAATCAATGATTTTTTTTTGAAGATTATTGCTTTCATCCAATTGGAATTAACTGGAGTGGTAAAACGAGATCAATCTTTTTTTCGATTCTAATCAAAAATTTTGAAAAATGAAAATAAATTTTTTTTCAGAGATTTTTTTTTACGAAATTGGAAAAAAATGAAAATATTTGCATAAATTTCTATTGGGCTTAGAAACAAAGGGGTGTTTGTGCTATGTATAAGCATAGCACTTCTACCACTCTGTTTCCAGGGCAACGATTCAATGGCGCCATTTTTTAAAAGTCTTCCGAAAATTAATCGAGATAGCGAAATTTTTGCAGATTTTTTTTTAGAGTTCTTGAAATTCTCAAAAGAAATGGGAGAAGGGAGGGGGGCTGGAGATTAGGGGGGAGGTGCGTTATCTCGCTTAGCTTCCGAAATATATACAACAAATTATTTCACACCATTAATCAGATTTTTCGAAAAAAAATTTTGAAAAAAAATTCCTATTTCTTCTGATTTTCAAAATATTTTCAGTGATCTTTCCTCTAAAAAAATCACATAATCTCGTTTTTCCACTTTCCAAAAAAAAAATAATGAAGAGAAAAAAAAATATAAATTCGATGCAATATTGCATCACGTACCAAAGGGTCAATGTATTCATAATAATACAAGTAATAATAATTTCTTGAAAATTTACAATGATGTTCATTATTTCTCTCACTCTCCCGAAAAAAAAGTAATGATTGAATCGTTGTTGCGCGAGTACATTTAAATGATTGTTCTTGATTTAATTAAACTCCTTCTCATAGATTTCACGTCATAGATATTCAGTATTGTGATTAATAATTCTATGAAAGAAAAAAAAACTTTAATCAATTAGTCTTTTAGAAAAAAGGAGAAAAAAAAACGAAATTGAGAAGACTGCAGTTTCGTGTTCTGATGATGTTTAGCCTCTTCAATTGCATAATAATGCACCATTAATTGAATTTTATTTTGCATTTTTTTTCTTCACAATAGAAATTGAATTATCAAGTAACCTAGTATCACAATATATATTTAAAGTTTTTTTTTTCCTTTTTTTTAATTTATTTATTTCATTTTTCAAATTTATTTCTGAACGGAATGGCACAGAATGGACGTGTCCATTTGATTTTCATGCAAAAATATGGAATTTTATTATTTAAATCATTCTTCACTTATCAATTATTCATTTTTTTTTTCATAATAATTCATCATTTATTTGATTTCCTAATTAAATCTAGTAATTAAACACGTGTCACAAAATTAAAAAAAAAATCACATCCACCTTATTTTTATTTTTCTGTAAAAAAAATACACGTGTATCTAAAAAAAAACAAAATACTAATTTTTTTCTTTTTACCTAAAAAAAAAAATCTCGTTTTCTAAATTTCTATTGTTCTCCTTATTTTATCATCTAGGGGATTTTTTTTTCTTCCTTTTGTTTCTTTTCTCCTACATTCTTCTCTTTTTCTCCTAATTAGAGAAGAAAAGTTATGTTCATTGCAAATTAAAATATCTTACAAAAAAAAAAGGGAAAAAAAGTAATTCATTTCCACAGCACGTTGAATTCTATAACGTGATATCTATGTCTCATCTAGCGATCTAAAAAAAAAAAAAAACTAATTTCTGGAGAACAAAAAAGTAGCTAAGCTACTTTTTTTCGAGTGCCGATCGTTTACACAATTTAATTAAATTTAAAAATTATCAATTTCTTTTTCAGTTTTTTTTTTTTTTTTTTTCATTTTTCAACTTGAGGTTTAGCATCGAATAATGATGCTGAAGGGCTAAACAAAATAGTTTTGATAGTTTTTTTTCGCCTTAATTTTTTTTTTAGTATTTTTTCGTTATTGAAATTTTTTTAACACATGATTTACGATGTTTTTTTTAGGATTTTTTTTTTTTCGAATGTTTTAATCATCTCGATTTTATCCCTCCCTCCCTCCCGCCCACCCCATCCCACCCCTTAATCTCGGCCATTTGTTGTTGAAGTTTTTCATTTAATTATTGATTCAATAATTAAGTTTTATTTGAATTAATTGAAAAATTCTCATCCTTTTATTTTTCCACCTTTTTTTTAGATTTTTTAAAAAAATTTTATTATTTTTTTTTAATTAAAAAAAAAAGGTTCGTCTCACCCTGATCCTCAGCTGTAGCCAATAGCGGCTACACGTTCCATGAATTATTTATTTTTTTATTTTTTCCCCATTTTATTTACTTTTTTTTTCATTTATTTTAATCCATTTTGGGCTGGACACTGGATTTTGCCGGTGACCATGACGTAATTTACGACATTCAACGACGATTATTATTAAACGTCGAGGATTTTGATGAGAAGAGGCCGTGGTTTCACCCACCCACCCTGTCCACCCATTATTATTATTCCCCGCCCATCCCCGATCGGCCTTCCCCATTAAGTGGCCGTCTGTAAAGATTTAATTAAAATTAGATGTCATGATTTTTTTTTTCAAATTAATTCAGTAGCGAAGAAGTGGAGAAAGATAAGGGAGAGGGTGACACCTCATGTTATCATCTAATTAAAATATCACAATAAATAATATCACAAATAATATTATACCTCAAAATATCATAGTATGAAAGTATCACACTTTAGGATATAAAGAAAAAAAAATATGTAAATTTTTGAATGCTTAGCAACTTGAACAAGGTTCCACTGAAGTTTCTTATGAACGAGTTGTGGCTGGTCGAAATGTTATTACACGAAAACGCGAAGTATACCGTGATTATGACGACTGTTTCTTTGTTTTGCTTAATAATTTTGATGCTGAAGCTGATATTTTGGTTTATCTTCGTACATCGCTCACAATATTGAAGAATAAATTAACAATGACGATGACTTTTCATTATTTATTTTCAGTTTAGTTTTTTATTATCTTTTAATTATTTTGTTAATTTTTTTTTATTAAATATTTTGTTAATTGATTGTTGGATGAATATTGTGTTTAATTGACATAGAATTGAAGAAATGAACATTTATAATAATTAATTTCAATGATATTATCAAGTGTGATATTTTCAAATGTGATGTTTTAATATCATGATATTTTTCTTCTGTGATGTAATCATTCGTGTTATTAATAACTGTGATATTCTGATGTGATATTCTCGAAGTGTGATATTATGAGAGGTAACCGGGGAGAGTGGGGCAAAATGGACACTATAATGAAACAGTTAGAGATGGATTTTTTTTGGTGATTCTATTGGAGAGCTGAGGAAACTTTAGCTGGAAAACAAGGGTCAGATGTATTGTATTCGATTTTTTTGAAAATTCTATATTTTTTGGCATTTTTGAGAGGTAAAAGCCTTTGCTTTTTTGAAAATTTTCAGTTTTTTGCGAATATCTTTGATTTTCTTGGTCGTGACAATTCGGGATTGGTCTCAAATAAAAGATGAGCTCATTTTCCATCGATTTATGGGGTTTTGAATTAAAAAATATCAATTTTTGGGATAGTTATAGGCCAAAAACTGTTTCACAAAAGTGCTTCACGAAAATGCCCATAAATACCTTAAAAATCAACATTTTTAAATTGAAAACTTCATGAATCGATGGCAAATGATCTCACCTTTTACCTCCCATCGGAATTTTTAAGCTGCGACAAATAGAACTGCAGATATTCTCAAAAAACTGAAATGTTCATGAAAGAAAAGTTTTACCCCTCTAAAATGCTCAAAAAAGTGAAAATCGTCAAAAATTCAAAAAGATTAATTCCGGTACTCGTTTCCCGCCTGAAATTTCCTCAGCTTTTCAATGAAATCATCAAAGACAATCTACCGCCAATATTTCTATTAATTTCAAGAGTTTTCCATAATAGTTGCCTAACAATTTAGATGTGTCCCTTTTATCCCTAATGTCCATTTTGCCCCACCTTCCCTTCATACTGTTTTTTGTCATTCATTTTTTGAATAAATCTCGCAGAGGAAGCAAGATAACTAGTGAAGTTCTCTGAGAAAAAAAAGGCTCAGAAGAAAAAATCACTCTATCTCGCTTACTTTCCGAGATATTCACTTTCACTGATTTTCAACCAATGAAAAAGTTCAGTAGTGAAGAGATAAAATGGAATAAATCTATTTTTTCTCAGTGATTCTTTTTTTGAGAAGATTGCGGAAACTAAGCGAGATAAGGTGATTTCGCTGTAATCCTTTAATGCAGAAAATTTCAGGAGTTCCAAAAAAAAGAAAGGATTAGGAAAAATTGCTGTATCTAAAAAACGATTCGTCTCGTTCTACCTCTTCACTACTGAATTGTCTGAAGTTATTTTTGCAAATGAGAGATTTTTATGAAATATCTCAGAAATTAAGAGTGATAAATGAACTTTTACAGGTGGATAAAGACCCATTTTTGTAGAAGATATTTGAGATTACAAAAAAAAAAAAAAACAAATATCACAGGAAAAAAATTTTATAAAAAAAATGAAGGGATCAATTCTACTGTCTCAATATTTCCCACAAATATCTCAAAATCTTTGATCAATATTTTTTCATTTGTTTTGTCTTTTTTTCAACTTTTCCCTTTCTTCTATGAGAAGAGGATCTTAAATAAATCTTTCATCCTCAATAACTTCTGGAATATCTTAAAGAAATCAGCCACCTCATAAAATGACTTCTTGTAAAAAAAAAAAAAAATCTGGGATGTATAACAAAAAAAAAAAATTTATTAACTTACTACAATCAGGCAGGGTCCTTCAGACTCCGTACATATTATGGAGTCGTTCACCAAGTTGTGGTGGAAATTGATCAGAAAATCTTTTCCAATTTTCAGCTCCTACTTGATTCTTGAATCCATGAAGAATCTAAAAAAAACAATTCAAGAAAAACACATTTTAGATAAAAAAAAAAAATGAATCCACAGGAGAAAAAAAACAAATATCGTCACGTTAGAAACAAAGTGGCGCAAGTGTTGTATATAAGCATAGCACTTACGTCCCTTTGTTTCTAAGTCGACGATATGCAACAAGAATGCAGGAAAATCAAAAATTCCTTCATTTTTCTAGCAAATTTTTAAAAAGTGGATTTTTTAATCATTTTTTTTTCAAGCATATCGCGGAAACTAAGCGAGATATATCGATTTCCCTCTAATTCTCTTTAGTTAAGAATTCCAAGCGCTAGAAATAAAGCTTCGAGCAGAATCGCTTCATCTCGCTTAAATTCCAAGATATCTTCAAAAAACTAATAATGAAATAAAATCCATTTTTCAGAAAATTTCACAAGTATTATTTTTTCACTACTGGATTTAAAGATTTTTGGGAAGTACAATCGTAAAAAAGGTCAATTTTTTGTATAAAATTGTTAATAACAATTTATACAAAATGAAATTCCTAAATCTGATTCAATGACTCTGTAGAAAATGTAATGATATATAAAATAAGTGCTAGAAACGAAAAATTAATTGGAAATTGACAAATTTTCATTATTTTTCACATTTTTTTTTAATTTTCAAGATTTAAAGGAATCCGAAAAATGATGAAAATTTGTCAATTTTCCATCGATTTTTTGTTTTTAAGGCTTATTTCATTCCTCATCACATTCTTTACAGATTCACTGAATCAGATTTGAGGATTTCATCTTGTATAAATTGTTATCAACGATTTTAGACAAAAATTTAACTTTTTCTTCGATTATATCTTTCAATCATCCTTAATTAATTACCTTCTGGAACATATCCTTTAGATCCTCACGTGGTGTTACCCATGAAGCAACAGCATCACAGAAGAATACAAAATCTGGTACAACACCAGCTGGATTAACTGTTATCATCTGGCACATACCTCTGAATGCTGAATCTTTTTCCTCATTATCACGTATATTTCTCAGCGATATACACCTATCAAATGAAAAATGGAAAAATTTAAATAAAAATAAGAATTCAGGATACTTAAATAATAAAATAATTAATCAACAATTAATTAATATAATTAATTATTGGAAAATTTTAAGAAGCTATTAAATTTTTATATTGATAAAAAAAAAAAAAAAAATTATCAACACATTTTTGAGTTTTGAGTCACTTGACGTTGATGTTCATCAAAGGGAAAGACTTTAGCCATCGTCTCTACCATCAAATCCAACAGTCACGAAAGAAAAGTTGGTGGGAAAGAAAATGTAACGAAAAAAGAGGAAAAAAAAAATTAAGACATTTTTAGAAATAAAGTGTAGAAGAGAGGTATTTACTCGATTCAGAATTCGATTTTTTTCTAGAATTTTTTGTCGAGATCGATTGGAGATGCGAATTTTTTGTGAGAATATTTTTTTTTGCAGACGGAAATCTAAGTAGATCCAAGTAGCAGATCCAACTGATCTAATTTGCCTTTTTTTTCTAAGTTATCATGAATGTTCTAATCATTCAGATTTTGTAGCATTTTACCGATATTAAAACAATATCCACGATAGTAAATTGTTCATGAATTAATTAAATCAATTAATAAATTGTTATTAATTAATATTATAAATATCCAATATTGTTCCGAATTTGACTGACGATGTCCCAGCATCTAGGACTGTGATTGGAGAATTCTCGGATTATAAATACCAATATTCCCGCCATTGATTTTTTCATGTAATTAATTGCATTAATCGTTGTTATATGTCCGGTAACATGCATTTCTCATGATATCAAAAATTAATAAACATCCTGATGAACAAAAAACATAGAAGGTTATATAAGGAAAAAATAGATCTTTGATCATGAATTTTCGCAGTGAAACTGAAACTGAACCTCGCTTATGGAGTTTCAATGTTAATTCAATTATTTTCAAAAATTAATTTTGGCTTAATTTGTTCGGTAACATGGAGTAAACAAAATTTAAAAAAAATTTCATACTATTCTATCCAAAATGACCAAAATCGAAAAGGGAAAATAGATTAGAACTACTTGGACATCCTTAAGGTCCTCAAAAAAAAATCCTCACAAATTCCTCAATCTCCAACACACTCTTTCCCTCGCTTCGCCACTTCTCTCTCCTTAAAAAAAAAAAAGAAGTGCAACAATAAATATAATTTTCTTTTCACTTCCTCCAAAAGAAAAAAAAAAAGAAGAAAATTAAGAAAAAAACACGTGAAATTAACACACTGATGATAATGAAACACTTAACGCCTCTTTTTTACCATCAAATAATCATGAAATAATGGATAATTGTTGAAAAAAATTAATTCAACCAAAACTCAACGTAATTATCTTGAAAATTAAAAGTGCAAGTGTTTTTCTCACTTTTTTTTTCTCTAAAAAATCATTTTTTCCGTTTTTTTTTCTTCTTTTTATTAAATCTTTCTAAACTCAATAGTAGAGTTTATTCAGAATCTAATAAAATCATTTTGATCATTTTTTTTAATTAACATTTTGATTATTCAAATAATTTGGGAAAAACACTTGCACACTTCAATTATACAAGCAACAATATAATTATTAACGATATAATTAATAATTAATTAATATAAAATCATTGTAATGATAAATATAATTAATAAGTGCTAATAAAAAACTTTTTTCAGAAATATAATTAATTGGAATTATAATAATTATAATATAATTAAAAAAATTTACACACCACTGTCGGACAAACTGCTGTAACATGGGGGCGACGTCTTGGGGACACACATAACCTAGGCGACCGATCGTAATCGCTACGGTATTGACGGTTATTTTTCAGTTTTTCAGTAAGGTAGACAAGTGAAGTGTAGTGAAGTGACCGGAAACACAAACAATAATACAAACTGATAGCGATAACCAACAATCAAAACTCAGGTATAAATACAATATGCTTATAATAATTGTTTAAATTAATATAAAATATATAATTAATTAATTTTTTTTTTCAATAATAATAATTTTTATAATTTTTTATCTTTTTTTTTTTTTTGTTAAGGTAGTATTCCAGTGAATTCCCGTATGGTTAATGCCTCATTTTTTGGCTGCAGTATGAAATATTATATTTTCTTACATTTTTCTGAATTTTTTTCAATATTTTTGACTGCAGTTTATGAGATATGAATTATCAAAGTTACTGAAAATAGCAGTGGTGGGGATGGAACGCCCTAAATCGAACGGAAATAACGAAATTATTAAAAAAACCACAGGGTTGACCCATTATTTAACAACAATTGGCGAAGAGAACAGCATGTTAACTAAATAATAGAAGAAAAAAATATTCAATCCACCGTATAGTTATTGAGATATTTTAATTAGAAGATAGTCATAACTATTTGCCTCTCTCTCTATCTCATGCATGTGATAGGAGATTGATGGAAAGAAAATTGGAGAAAAAAAATTATAGTCACAAGCTGAAGATATGACTTTCGAATAGTTTAATCACTTTTTCAGGTAAATCAAAGCACGTTTTCCTGAATTATCAGCAATTAATTGAAAACTAAATTTGAGATTGGAGATTCTTTGGACTTCATCAATTTCGTTTAGGTTTTTCTGCAGTTTTTCAGAGGATACTGATGTAATAGCACGTGAATCGAGGTAATTCGGATGAATTTCGTGCTATTAGCGGAATATTCCTTTTTTTCCAGAGAAATTTTAAAAAATAAAAAACCCACATGAAATCATCAAAATATCCCCGGATTTCTTTCGAACTGAAGGACTTCAAGGAAAAATCTGAAAAAATTCCTCTAGGTGCTCCAGGATGTCTACACTGTTGTCTAATTTTTTCAGATTTTTCTGTGGAGTTGCCGTTAAAATTTTCCATATAGTTATCGAGTAATTTTAATGAGGAGGTAATCGTAACTATTTGCCTCTCTCTCTATCTCATGCATGTGATAGGAGACTAATGTAAAGATAATTTGAGAAAAAACAATTAAATTCACAAGCTGAAGATATGGCTTTTGAATAGTTTAATCACTTTTTCGAGTAAATTAGAGCACGTTTTCCCGAATTATCAGCATTTAACTGGAAACTAATCTACAAATCCTTATTTCTTTCTGTTTCATCGACCATACCCTGGGATACTACCTTAATATTTCAGTAGTAAAGAGGTTTAATAAAATAAGTTTTTTTTTGCCGATCGTTTTTCGAGAATAACTCAGTAAATAATGGAGATAGGCCACATTTTGCCTTGTGATTATTTCGTAGAAAATTTAAAGAGTTACAAAGAAAGGATAATGGCAAAATCGCCTTATATCACTTAGCTTTCGGGATATTTTTTAAAAAATAATACGACTACAAAATTTCTTCCAAAAAATCAATTTTATTTCATCATTTTTTCCCAAATATGTCAGAAACTAAGCGAGATGAAGCGAGTTTGCCTCAAGGCTCTTTTTTAAGTCTTTAAATCCTCTAAAAAAACTGTCTTAGGACAAAAAGGACGTATCTCCGTTATTTACCAAGAAATTAAAAAAAAAATTGGTATCAAATAAAATGATATCAATTTTTGTTTTTTTTTTTTTTGAAAATTTCATATTCTCAAAAAATGATTGCAAGGAAAAAATCGAATGCTATTCTATCTCTCAACTACTGAATTTAGTTGTGAAATTTTAGAATTGGCTCAATCAATTTGTCATCAGTTTTTTTTCGAAAATACCTCAAAATTCAAGAGAAATAGAGGAAATTTCAAAAATTTCACTATTTCTCAAGAATTTTGAAATAATTAAAAAAAAATGACAGATTTATTGATCTTATTTTTTTTGAATCCACTATTAAATTAATAAATTAGACAATGTGAAGAATAAATACAGATAATAAAACGTAATTTGGGAATACCGAATATTTAATGCAAATTACTTTGTGCTTACGTAGCTGCTGAAAATAAATTTGAGAAAATTAGGGAAAGTAGCAGGGTGCGAACCTAAAATATTAAATAATTATAATTCTTCCTCTGTTTTTTTTCTTTTTAAATAAAAATTCATTGATAGTATTGATTAAATTATCACTATGGAAAAAAAAAATAAAATTCGCACACTACTGTATTAAAAAAAAAAAAAGAAATAAAGCGAAGGAGTGGATTCGGATTTATCATCGATTACGCCTGTTCTCCTAGAGCTCTGTCCCTATTTCTGTCAAATGAACTCCAAAAAAAATAATTTATATATCCAAATAAATGAAAAAATTAATCGATTCGGAGAAAAAAAAATTCAACAACCTCATAATGAATTGAATTTGCAGGGTTAATATATCAATGAAAAAAACATACTTCACTGATTAAATCAAATTAAATAATAAATGACCGTTTAGTTGTGATAAACAACGAGTTCATGAGGACGACGAGATAATGATTAATTAATTAATTGTTTTATTGAAGACTCACCGGTATTTTCCAGAAGTGTTTTTGGTGTATTCGGTCGATTTATTATATCGATAAGCTGAGTTATTATGAGAGGAATATACGAGCTAGTATCTTGACCTGAAAACAATTAACAAAAAAAATAATTAACAATTAATTTCAGTAGAAAAAAAGGTAAAATTGGAAAATTTAATTTTTTTAAATCAATTATTAAGAGAATCTCGGAAACTAAGCGAGATAGAGCAATTTTGCCCGAATATTGTTTTGCAGAGAATTTTGAAGGCTACAAAAAAGGTTTCTTCAAAATTTGGACTATCTTGCTTAGCTTCTGAAATATTCTCAATAAATGATCAGTAAAACAGAAAAAATTCAGTTTTCGTGCAATTCTTTTTTGGTTGAGAATCTCGGAAACTAATGGAGATACGCCCTTTCTATTCTAAGCCTTATGTGCAAAAAGTTTTAAAAGCTTCAAGAAAGGACGAAGGTGAAGCCGCTCTATCTCGTTTACTTTTCAACATATTTCCACAAAAAAATAATTTAAAAAATAAAAAAATGACGAGAAACTAAATTAAAATTATTTTTAAAAGAATTTAAATTATTAAAATTATTTCTAAAAAATAAAAATTGTTCTCAAAAATATTAAAATTATTAAAAGAAAAAATAAAGATAATTTTTTTTTTCAATTAATCAATTAAAATAATAAAAAAAAAAAGTTATTTCTGAAAAACTTGGAATTATTTTTAAAAAAATTACCTAATTTAATTGAAATTTCTCCAATAGCCCAAGACGCATTGTTGCATACAGATATAAAAGCTGGATTCAAATTTTGTCCAAGTATCGGCATAAAATCAGGTATACATGGAAGAACATGTTGAAAGCAAGCCTTAGTTAAATCCCCAAGTAGTGCAAAACTGCTTTGTCTAACTTCTGGTGTAGGATCCTGCATGCACTGATAAAGTAGCTGCATGACATTGCTATTCATGACAAGTCTCTCAATGTGACCATCAAGACCCTCAGCCAATCCACTCAACAGATCAAGTGCAACGATCATAAAGTCCTTGTCAGGTGCTTCAAATTGTTCTGGACTCTGTGTATTAGCTATGTGCTGATTGAGTGTCTGTTCGACAAGCGAGACACATCTGCGATAGACAGGTTCACAATAGGGCAAAAATCCTGATTGTAAAGCAGTAGCAACGGACGAGAGACACTCAAGAAGTGGAAAAAGATCTTTATCCTCATCCTTCAGTACATTCCACTTGTTGATCAACGGTGGCATCAGAATATTAATATAATCAGGTTTATTCAAATGATGTCCAACAGATTCGGCCAATGTACCAATAGCATCATACAGTATAAGCAAATTCTTGTGCTGATACTTGCCAAAAGCAAATACCAAAGTCTCCAGGATAAATCCAAGATAAGGTACTAATTCCGTGCATGCTTCCTCCTCCAAAGTAGCAAAAGCAGAGCAGGCAGCTTCCTGAACACGCTTATTGCCATCCAGCACTCTCTTCAAAAGCTCCGTCATCAGTGGCTTGAGATAAGTATCATGTGGCTGAGCACAAACCCAATGAGAATATCTGCTCAATGTCCAACAGGTGATGGCTCGTACAAGCGCCTTCTTATCCGAAAGACATCCTATAAGATAAGGAATAAGCTCGGAAAGATGTGGAATCATTCCGTCCATGCATCCTTCGGCAATAGCTCCAAGCGCAAGTATCCCAGACTCTTTGATTTCCCAGTCCTGATGGAACAACGTTTCCTTCAAAATGGGCACTAAAACAGGCAGAAGATCTTCCCTAAAAACTCCTGCAAGCATGTCCAAAGCTGCAGCTGAACACTTTCTTAGGTTCCAGTCGCTTAAAGACGAATCATCGTCACCACCGTCCTCAGCATCACCGTCATCATCGCAGCTGCCATTTTCGTCAGAATGTTTGGTAGTTGGATGAAGCGAATGATGTGTCTTTGATTTGTGGAAACGTGGTCGAATGTCTTCTTCTCTGTCTGGGATCATTTCGTCCTCTTCGACATCACCTTTCAAAAGGATAATATCGATTTCTGAGTACTTCATACCAGCTACCAGAATTGGAACAAGACGAGGAAGATGCGGTGCAAGTGCCTCGTTGCATATCTCTTGCTCTGCTAATGACAGCCAAAATTCGCAGGCCTCCAATGCGACTCCAGCATTTGGATCCTGGGTTCTTAAAAGCATGTACTCGATGATGTTGTGCATGTGCGGTATCAATCGATCGATTCTAACTTCTAGGAGCATTACCAATGCTCGACATACGTTCTTACGAACATCGGAATCATCGTCATTAGCCAGATGAAATAGATTTTCAAGAAAGGAGTCTATGTGAAGCATTAGAGCCTGGGTTCTGTTGATTATGAATTGATTGACACAGGCTATTGCATGGGATCGTATTTTTGGACTTGTATGTCTGAAGAACTGGAGAAACTTTGGTATTAGGACGTTTAAAGGACGATTCAAAGCATCGGAGTCCAGGAGTTCTGCGGAATCTTCGCAAATTTTTTGCAGTGCACCAAATGCTCCCTCGCAAACATTGTAATCCTGTGAATCTAACATTTGACAAAGAGCTGGCAAAAGCTCGGGCCATGTTGTTAATTCGCCTTTTGATGCAATTGTGGTTATTAAAATACCGACTGTTGCACGAATCATTGAGGATGGATCGCCAACTGCTGATAGACATTCTTGTTTTATGAAATTTGTTACTTCTGGGAGAAATTTGTGGTAGTGGGCACGTACGTTGTTCTTCAGAATCAAACCACTCAGTGATCTTGTTGGTACATCTGGAATGAATTTTGGGGAATTTAGAATTTTTTTAGGAGGATGAAAAAAGATAAAAATTTGGGTAATTTTAAATCGTCAGGTTAGAAACAAAGGGGCGTAAGTGCTATGCTTGACAGAAACAGAAGGGCATAAGTGCTGTTTATAAGCATAGCACTTATGCCCCTTTGTTTCTCAGGCGACGAAATAATGCGGAATTTACAGAGTTATGGGATTCAACCGAAAATCTCGAAATTTTGCGATGCAAAAATTTACCTTGCTTCAGAAAATTTTGTTATAGAGGAATTGCTACAAGAATTTTTTTTTTCTCAGTGCACAATGAATAAATTGAAGTTAATTTTCTCCAAAGAAAAGGATGATAATAGAATTAACAGACATGTAACACTTTTTAGGATTTTTTTCAAACAAATATATTATTACAAAAAAAAAGTATTTGAAAAATTTGCAATTATAGTTTTTTAAATGCGATAAATGTGCATCTTTTTTTTTCAATTAATTTATTTTCTAACGAAAAATACTAAAAATTGTCAGATATCAGCCATTTTTCGTATAATAAAATGGAATAGGATGAGGCAGATAATTTTCTTCGTAGAAAATTATCTAGCTCATGTAATCCATCTGTTTGAAAAAGGAAAAATGGACGAAAAAAATTGAATTTTCGTTTTTCACTTCTTCACTATCGAATTATATTATAGGAGCGTTAAAAAAAAAATTTCAAATTTTGAAAAATGTTTTTTCTTTTTGACAAAGTTTAAAAAAAAAATTAACTTAATTTGACAGAATCTGAATGGAAATTCTTTTGAATTGATTAATCCATCAAAAATGATTTTTGATTATGAAAAATTGGTTGTCATGAAAAAATTAATTCATCAAATTCAACAAATTTTTCAATTATTCACAAATTTAAAGGCAAATTAATTGCATTATTTCTTTTTTCACTTGCAAATTTCTCAAAAATTATTTTTCATCACTTCCTCTAATTCCACAAAAGCCAATAAATTAAATTTAAAAAAATAATTGAAAAAATTTACCTTCAGTCGTAAGTTTTGTCAAGACAAAGATAAGATAATTATTAAAATCTGGAAATTTATTTAATTCCTCCAATTTCTATGAAACAAATTATTAAGGAAGAAATTTTTTTCATGAAATGAACTGAAATTATTAAAACACAATTAGGTTATAAAAGCTAAAACATATTTTTTCCTCTGACCCAAATAAATCCACTTTTTCTCCAATTATCCCTCAAATTCATAAACACCCCCCCCCCCCCTTGAAACCATAATTTCTAAAATAATTTCATGATCCGCCTCATTTTTCCATCGATTTTACCTATTTTCACTGCAGGACAAGCCAATCAATAACCTCCATTGCATTTCCCTTGAAAAAAATCATTAAAAAAACATTATTAAAAAAATTACCAAGAAAAAAAAAGATAATTTTCTTTTCCTCGTAATCTCATTCATTCATGATAATGGAAAAAAAAATAAAAAAAAAAAATGATACATTGTGTAAATAAATAAAGCAATTGACCTAAGAAAAAGTGGATTTTGGTGCAAAAAAAATAGAAAATTTGTCCTGGACTCAAATAATCAATGAAATTAGTTTGAAAAAATTATGCGGTTAATTTATTTGAGGCTCTGGGGACCACAAAAAAAAATTGTCAATAAAAGCACGCCCTTGGCCCGCTCATCGACCTGTCTCAGTGCTAAAAAAAAAAAAAAAAAAAAAAAAAAAAGCAAAAACCACTGGACTCACCTCAAATTTAATTTTTAATATCAAATTTAATAAATTAATATAAATTAATTGATTAATTAAAGGATACTTGTTGTACAGCACGTTGTGTTGCAGTGTCTGGGCTTTGTGACTCTTGTAAAAGCGTCAAAATTTGTCTTAGTCCTTCCTCCTGCGGTTGCCACGCCATTTTCATCGTGTTTTTCAATAGCACCACTGTACGGAGCCAGCCTTCTCTGACCTCAGTGACTAACGGAAGTCCCCCACACAAACTACCACTACTACCGGGCCAAGCGAGCATTTGTAAAATTGGTTTATTTTTATTTTATAATTATTGATTTTTTGGGATTTTTAGAAAAAATTGTTTTATTTCAATTTATCTAATTTTATTGACATTTGGTAGTTTTTGGTGGGTTTTGGGAGATTGGCAGAGGCTTTTTTTTTGGGGGACGAGAGCTTGGAGGGACAGTTGACGCACGTTGTGCGAGAGGTGGTATGGCGAGCACTTCCGGTTGGTTGGAAGGTGATTTTTTGTTTTAGTTTTTTGAGGAGTTTTGGGGAATTTTTTTGGGGGGATTCGGGGATTTTAAGGGGTTGGGGGGGGGGTGGGAGGGGGAGTTTGACGATTGGGGGGGGGGGGCTTGGGGTGGATTTCGGAAATGCTGGGGGCGGGCTGGGTTGGGGGATTAGGGGAGCTTGGGAGTGGCGGGAAATTTGAAAGTTAATAAGTTTTTTTTAATTTAAAAGAACGAAAATTCGGGAAAATTGTTGGTAATTTCCAGTTGAGATGGAAAAAAAGAATTTTGGAAATTGGAAATTCTGAAAAATCCCAGAAAAACTCATATTGAGAAAAAATGCTGTTTTTTTTTCAGTTTTAAAAAAGAAAATTTTAAAAAAGAAAGAATTTCTGAACGTTCGTTACTTTTTGAGAACATTAACTTTATTGCAAATATAAAAATCGAAAGAAATCCAATAGCAAAGAGGTAAAACGAGATAAATCGACTTTTTTCATCAATAATTTCTTGATAACATCTCGGAAATTAAACGAGATAAAGCCATTTTTCAAAATATTTTTTGTAAAAACTTTCAAAGGCTATCAAGAGAAAATTATTGCGAAAAGAGCGTATCCCCATTAATTTCAAGATATTCTCAAAAAAAAGTCCAGAAAAATCGATTTGTTTCCCATTGTTGTTACTGAATTTTCCGACAATATCTCGGAAACTAAGCGAGATGCAGCGATTTTCTCCGAGTTCTCTCAGCAAAGAATTTCAAGAGCTACAAAAAAGGGACTCAGGTAAAATAACTCTATCTCGCTTAGTTTCCGAGATATTCTCAAAACTTGAAAAAAAATATATTTATGGAAAAAAAAAGTTCTTCGAACCTAATCGTTACTCACAACTTTTTTAAATAATTGACATTTTTTCTTTTTCATCTCATTTCTCAGTGTTACACTAAATAAACAGTAATAATTGAGGTTTTTGAAAAAAAATTAAATTAAATTTTTAGTGAGTTTTCTTTTATTCTTTTTGTTAGGAAAGCATTTTAATTATAAATTTACAAAAATTATTAATTAAACGATTTTTAATTGCCATTAAAAAAAATTGAGTTAAAGTTAAATTATGAAAATATATATATTTTTTAACAGCTTTGTCATAAGAAGTGTTGGTTGGCAGTCTTGGGTCTCCATATTTCAATAGCTTCATCACCGGAAGCAGCTAATACATTATTTAGATAATGCATCTGAGACAAAAAAAAACTAATGTTGATGAAAAATTTCTTTCTTTCTTTTTTATAAAAAAAAAATCACTTTAGAGCAATTAAATTATATCGTTGCCTTAGGACCAAAGGGGCGTAAGTGCTATGCTTGTACATAGGACTTACGCCCCTTTGACTCTAAGACGACGATATTAATGCATATTTGTTGACAGCAAATACGCTCAGCAATTTAATATTAAACAATATATTGTGCATTCACATAGGGGAAGGTGGGGTAAAATGGACACTTCAATTGAACAGTTCGAGATAGAAATTTCCTAATGATTCCATTGAAAAGCTGAAGAAATTTTAGGCGGAAAACATGTGTCGATTTTTTTTTCTCAATTTTTAGAAAAATTTACTATTTTGGCCAAGTTTTGGAGGGGTTTTCCTTTTGAAAATCGAAAAAATTCATTTTTTCGGCGATATCTCTGGTTCTGTTAGTCGTAGCGACCTGGGGTTGATCTCAAATGAAAGATGAGCTCATTTCTCATCGATTTATATGATTCAAATTTTTTTTTCAAATCAATTTTGCAAATATCTATAGGTCATTTTCTAAAAACCTGGTTTTGCCCTATAAGTATTTGAAAAAATTGATATTTTTCGTTTTTAAACCCCATAAATCGATGGGAAATGAGCTCACCTATCATCTAAGATCAGCCCCAGCTGGCTACGATCAATAAAACCAGAGATATTCTCGAAAACCTGAAATTTTTCAAAAACAGAAGAATTTCACCTTCAAATCTTGCGGAAAAAATTAAAAATTTTCACAAACTCCAAAAAATAGCTTCTGACATATGACTTTCATGGGAAATTTCCTCATCTTTCCCATGGAATCATCAGAAAAAACCTATCTCCAATACTCCCATCCCTTTCCCGTAATTTTCAGAGCATAGAATACCAAAATCAACCCGTGTCCGTTTTACTCCTTTTCTCCATTTTGCCCCACCTTCTCCTACAACTGAAAAATTTGTGAAAATTGTCAGTTACTGGGGCTGACAGTTTCACTGTCAAAACCAAGAGTCACCACGGCATTTACAATAAAATTGTAATTGTAATCAAATTTTCTTCTTATTCTAAAAATACTTACACTTGGTATGCTTTCATGTTTTCCTCTAAAACTAGTAATACGCTGCGGTGGATCAGTCGGACTAAATATTTTCACAGTCTTATCGAGTGATGAAGTTATCAGACAGCCAGATTGTGCAGAAATTCCAGTTATTCCCATTGTGTGATCTGTCTCATACGATTTTATCACTTCAAAGTCTTTTTTTTCATCGAGTATGTGAACACGCGATTGACTATCACCAATGTAAATGAGTCTATTCTGCATGAACATGCTCATGGGAAATGAATCTTTGGAAATCTGCAAAAATCAAAGAATATTATAATATTTTCTCTTTAAGAAAAGGTAAAGTAAGACATTAATTTTAGAAAATATCGCGGAAACTAAGCAAGATAGCGTGATTCAGCGCCAATTTTTTTTTTGTAAATATTTAAAGAGCCATAAAAAATATTTTTTCTAAAATGTCGCTATCTCTCTTAGTTTCTAAGAAATTAAAAAAAAAATTTTTACATTAATTTTCCAATCAAAATTAATTTATAAAGAAAAAATTACCTGAACTGTTTTTAACATGCATTCTTTTCTCAAATCCCAAATTGAAACAGTTTTATCCTCACTAGCAGAAATAACATAATTTGAATTCATAACAATTTGTATAACAGCTCTTTGATGTGGTTGATAACGTGCAACTGTATTTTCACTTCTTGGATCAAATAATATTACATTTTTGCAAAATGATCCAGTAGCAAGTAAATTTAATTCTGCACACGTATTAATGCACAATAAAGCACCTTGTACATCAATTTTATTGGATTTAATTGCAGTAAGTGTACTTCCACTGATGTCCCAGGATCTTACTGTTCCATCCCAGCTGCAGCTGTATATTTTATCGTGCATTGATTTTATATCCCATATCCAGCCATCGTGTCCAATACCAGAACACATTTTATAGGATGGCTCATCGCCACGTGGAGATAGACTCCAGCAAATTAATAGTCTGTCTCGACCACCTGACACACAAGTTTGTCCATTCTGAGGAAAAAAAAATACAATATAATGAAGAAATTGTTTGACTGAAGTCTTCTATTTTGGGTCCAACACAGAGAACATATTTTTTGCAACGTATCGATTAGAACGAATAATTTGTAAGGGAGAGTGGGGTAAAATAGACAATGTTATGCAACGGTTAGAGATGGATTTTTCTTGATGATTCTATTGAAAAGCTGAGAAAATTTTAGCCGCAAAACAAGTCTCAGATGAATTTTTTTCGATTTTTTTGAAAATTTAATATTTTTTGGCATAAAAGCCTTTTCTTTTTCGGAAATCTTCAGTTTTTCGCAAATATCTCATCAATTCGGGGTTGGTCTTAAATGAAAAGTGAGTTCATTTCCCATCGAATTATGTGGTTTTGAATTCAAAAATATCAATTTTTGAGATAGTTATAGGCCAAAAACTGTTTCACAAAACTGTTTCACAAAAATGCCCATAAATACCTTCAAAATTGATATTTTCGAATTGAAAACCCTATGAACGATGGCAAATGATCTCACCTTTCACCTCCCATTGAAATTTTCATGTCACAACAGATAGAACCGATGATATTCTTAAAAAACTGAGAATTTTCAAAAAAAGGAAAGGTCTTACCCCTCTAAAATGCTCGAAAAAGTCAAAATCGCCAAAAATTAAAAAAAAATTCATTCCGGCACTTGTTTCCCGTCTTAAATTTCCTTAGCTTTCCAATGAAATTATCAAAAACAATCCACCGCCGATATTTCTATTGATTTCAAACTTTTTTTCATAATATTTGCCTGAAAATTTAGATGTGTCCATTTTACCCCTGATGTCCATATTGCCCCACCTTTCCCTATAATTATGCAAATGTTTATTGTTGTAATTAAAAATTCTATACTATATTTTTCATGATTCCTATGGAATGAACACTTTAAGGCTAATGGGGAGGTACAATCGGAAGAAAGTTGAATTTCTGTATGAAATACTTAATAAAAATTTTAACAAGATGAAATTTTTAAATCTGATTCAGTAAATCCGTCAAGAATGTAATGAGATATGAAATAAGTCCTAGAAACAATAAACTGATTGAAAATTGAAAATTTTTCATTATTTTTTACACTTTTTCAAATTTTTCAAGAATGAAAGGAATCTAAAAAATAAAAAATCATGAAAATTTTTCAATTTTCAATCAATTTTTCATCTCTAGAGCTTTTTAATTCATTATTGCATTCTTCACCGATTCACTGAATCAGATTCGAAAATTTCATCTTGTATAAATAGCTATTAACGGTTTTATACAAGAGGATTAATTTTTTTCTGATTGTACCTCCCAATCCTTATGGAAAAAGAAAGAGAATACAATATTTTCAGATAATTCTGATGTTTTATGATTATATAGGGATCTTTAGAAAATGGATGATGATGAAAATAGCACACATGTAAGAAGAAAAATAGTTTTTTTTTAACAAATAAATTGTTTTTGTTTCTACTCGAGACTCTATCCATCGAAAATCTATTTCAAAATGGATGAAAATACGAAGATTCCTTTTTAGGATAATTAATACTCACGTTAGTAAGCAAAACTGCATCAACAACTCCATAATGTCCATTTTTGAGTGAAAAATTATCCAACAATTCTTCATGCCTCCACAATCTCGATTCTTTCTCAATTGCAACGCAAGATAATTTCCAAAATAATTCATCATCTGAGTCTGAAAAATAAAAAGTCAATGAATCTTCATTTATTTAATGAAAAAAAAATTAAGAAAAAAACTTCCAAAGGAGATACGCACTTTTTGTATCGAATTTCAAAAGTTACAAAAAAGGACGAGAGCAAAAAGCACGTATCTCCCTTTTTCCAGAATATTCCGTTAGAAATGAGAACAAAAATAAGTCTATTTTTTCTATAATTCGGAAAATGATGGAGATACGCCCTTTTCACGTAGCCCAATGCTCTCTTGTAGCTCTTGAAATTCTAAGCAAAATAAATTCAGGTATAATTGCGATGTTTCGCAAGAAAACGGAGTTTATAGAAATTCTGATTTCTATAAACTCCGTTTTCGGTGTATAAAAGTTCCTCTAATGAATGCATTGAATTGTGTATATAATTAGTTTCTTCAAGGAGTAACAGAAAACTAAGTAAATGACAAATTTTCAAATCCATTGTTTAGTAATAATTCTGAATTAGTAATATTATTTTTTTAATTAAATATCAGAGGCATCGACTTTCTAATTGCCTTTCCGAGTAGTTGCCACTTTTCTATCATAAAAATATAGAAAAATATCGTAAAAAAATTGATTTTGAAAATTCAATAAATACGAGGCATTCCGTCAACTCTTAAGTATCATTGAAGTGTACGTGATTAAACATATACTCCAAGGGTATGTTAAACAAGTGGATATTAGTATTGCTTTCCAACTGATATAGCTTTTTCTGCTAATACTTTAGCAATATACTTCCGAATGGAAGTGATACAACTTTTTTCAAACCATCATCGAAATATCAAATTTTTGAGAAATTCATTAAAACGTGAATAACTCGAGCACTAATCATGCAAATAAGCTCAAAATTCACAGGCATCTAACTGATACAACTCGCGAGATAATATAGGGGAAGGTGGGGCAAAATGGACATCAGGGGTAAAATGGACACATCTAAATTTTCAGGCAAATATTATGGAAAACTCTCGAAATTAATGGAAATATTGGCGGTAGATTGTTTTCGATGATTTTATTGGAAAGCTGAAGAAATTTTAGGCGAGAAACAAGTGCCGGAATTAATTTTTTTGAATTTTTGACTTTTTTGAGCATTTTAGAGGGGTGAAAAGCCTTCCTTTTTTGAAAATTTTCAGTTTTTCAAGAATATCTTTGGTTCTATTTGTCGTAGTGTAAAAATTCCAAATGGAGGTGAAAGGTGAGATCATTTGCCATCGATTCATGGGGTTTTCAATTTGAAAATATCGATTTTCGAGGTATTTATAGTCATTTTTGTGAAACAGTTTAGTGAAACAGTTTTTGGCCTATAACTATCCGAAAAATTGATATTTTTGAATTAAAAACCCCATAAATCGATGGGAAATGAGCTCACCTTTCATTTAAGACCAACCACGAATTGCTACGACCAATAGAACCAGAGATATTGGCAAAAAACTGAAAATTTTCGAAAAAGCAAAGGCTCACCCCCTCAAAAATGCCGAAAAAATTGAATTTTCAAAAAAATTGAAAAAAATAGATCTGACACTGATTTTCCGGCTAAAATTTTCTCAACTTTTCAATAGAAGCATTTAACAAAATCCATCTCTAACCATTTCATTACAGTGTCCATTTTGCCCCACTCTCCCCTATGAGTATGAATAACACCAGTTGAATAGTTTCCAAAAATTCCATTAAAAACTGATTTTCGAAAAATGGACTTATCTCAAAAAGTACCGATCGCATTCTCTTCAAATGAAGCTTAAAAAATAGAGTTCGTCGAGAGGAAGTTCTCCACGAAATATGAAATTTTTCTATGAAACCGTTTTGCTGTAATTGAGACTTTTATGCACACACAGATATACACACACACAGATATGCGCTAAAAATATCATTTTCTCTCTATTTAGATCATTTTCTGTATCTTCTATTAAAAAAATTACAACCGAAAATTCTGATGATTACATAGCTTCCGTTCGGAGGCAAAACACACAAAAGAAACTTCTGTATCTCTAGCCTTATCATAAATTAAATTAACTAAAAAAAAAACATTTCTAACCATGGGGAACAATTGGATATCGTGCATTTGGCCATACTCTGGCAATTCTCATTTTCCACAATGAGTCATCTTTCAAAATTTCATAGAATTGTTTACAAACAAGTGAAAGAGTATGGACTAAAGTTGAGGCATCAAGAAATGAACAAATGTGAAGAAAAACCTGCAATGAAAGAAGAAATATTAAATTCATTTGATTAAATTCTATTTCAAAACAAAATGAAAGTCTATCGAAAAACACCAAATAAGGACATCGATAATTTCATTCAATAAATTCCATTTTTATTTTTATTTCAAAAAAAAAAAAAAAAAAAAAAAAAAAAAATTTATTTCAAAAAACAAAAAAAAATCAGCAATTATTTTTCAAGATCGAAATTTTTAATTCAATACAAATATCGATTGATTTTATTTTTTTTACCTCGATTGGAAGATTCTGAAGAGAAATTTGTTCCTCTGATTCTGTGAAATCATCACTTTGGTTATCCATTTTTCAATGAAATTTGAGGCTTTTCCTTCGTTTTTCATTCGCAATAATCACTGATTGTTCAATTAATAATAAGGAATTAAAATTTTTTTCAGGATTTTTTTTTTAATAATTGATTTACAAATTAGATGAGATTGAGTGAAATTAGAGCAGAGAGATCTTGACGTTTATGAGGCCATATTTACGTTCAGTGGCAAGTTTTTAGGGCGACAAGGACGACTGAAGACCTAAAGGCGAGTTTTTCATTGGCGAATTGACCTGCCGCGGGAATTTTTGAATTACAAAATAGTTATCGCTATATTTTTTGTTTTCGAATGGAACCTATGTAATCAACAGAATTTAAAATTGTAATTTTCTTAATAGAAAATACTTGAAATGATCTTGTGACGTTGAAATTAAATGAATAATTCCAACTCACTGGTTTAAATTTTTGATTAATTTATTTCGACTGTTCGGGCCAATTGTACTCATTAACGATTATTCGAATCTCACCTGCTAAATTATTATTTCAAGAGAATAAGAGAGTATTTCCCCCAAAAAGGAAATAGAATTGTTCGGGCTTTACTGTTTTATTAATTGGAAAAGAAAATGTTCGGGATAAATTTACATAGGAATTTACTGTTCGGGTATACGTTGAAAATAAGACGATATTTGAGACGATTTGAGATGTCTATGATTTAACAATATTTATTTAATGAAATTGTTTATTTGCCACAACTTTTGACACACCCGGTACCTTTGTACATTGAGTGTACCACGCGTTGGGATATGCTGCGTCCAGCGATATCCCCACTCACTCACTCTATCTCTCTCCCACTCGTGTAGAACCCTATCCGTAAATTACAATATTGTCTTTATTTGCAAAATGAATGTTATTGCTGGGGAAACTTCAGTCCCAATACTTTGGATAATTATAGGCGATTTTTCTGTGTACATAACTTAATTGTCCGGGCCGTAATTATTGAAATATTCGGATTTTCCGAATGTTTGCCACGTGGCGATATCCAAGTGGCCAAAATGGCGTCGCCGGAGAAGCCGGGACGTCTTACTTGTGATAATTACTCTACTATATTAATGGGCGCACTTGAAACTCGTAAATTCACAAACCGACTATCAACAATCCTGTTTTTGCAACAATGACACTTTAGGGCTCTTTTGTTCTATCTATTTTCCCGTAATCGCTACGGGAAAATACACGTTTCGCCTATCTTATATTCGCACACACACCTGTCACTTTATGCAATAATTAAAGTGTACTCACGCACGATATTACGCTCGGATTCGCTTTGGATTGACTGCTAACTTCTGCAGTAGTTTCTGGTCAGTTTTGGGTCCTCTATTTTGGTTGAATTATCTTAATTTATGATAATAAAAATATATAAATTAAGAAGTGAACCAAAACGTGTGAAGACCAAGACCAGAGTGTCGTTGTCCGGGGTCAGGTAGCCAACCACAGCTTCCTCCTTCTGGATTCATAGATTTCGGCCAATCCTGATAGAGAATTCCCCTTCAGTAGTTGCTCATTGGCTCGACGTGTCGTCAATATCGATTCAGGCGCTCGGTGGCGCTTATCAATACCTCAGGCCCAGTTATCCAGTCGATAACTGGGTCAATGTCACGACAGATGGTAATTGTCGTTTAGCCTTGAATCTTCTTATTCCGGGAGCAATGACCGTTCAGTGCTGTCCTCTAATATTTTTGGCGGCCTTTTCTCCGTATTTGAATTTAGCTCTTAGCCCTTGATGACTTTTCCGGGACTTTTGGACATTACTCTGGCCCTGGCACTTTTGAGGCACTGCTGCTCTCCTCCGTTGTCCTCCGGGTGATAACTCCTCTTCAGCACTCCGGGCGTAATATCGTCTCAATCATTCACATGAATTTTCATTCACTCAATTCATACATTATCTTAACTTAGAGTAGGGAGGGCCAGGAAAGTACTCTCATTTTAACTAACCAATTTAATTGACGGGCATTTATTCCCGTCACAATCTAAATAGAGAGGAAATCATATTTTTAGCGCTTGCATGTGTGTGTGTATGGCTCTGTGTGCTTAAAAGTCTCGATTACAGCAAAGCTGTTTTATAGAAAAATTTCATATTTTGTGGAAAACTTCCTCTCGACGAACTCGATTTTTTAAGCTTTATTTGAAGAGAATTCGATCAGACTTTGACTGCAGACAGATTTTGACCTTCACTAATATGGTTTTTGTCATACCAGTATATAGGATTTCTCTCAGTGTATACCCCGGATTTTGTATAGTGAAATTCTTTAACGAATAATCTAACTATAAAAAAATTCTGAAGCTCCAAATCGGAAATTTTTGTCACGACCATACGTCCTTAAAGTTAATAAATAAAATATTAGTGGTGTCCTTGAATTTAGTTTACTTGTAATTTGAAGGGGAGAGTGGAGCAAAATGGACTTTCATGATTAAAGAATTTTTTTCAGAATGAAAGACTTGACAAAAAAATCTGAAAAAATTTGAGAAAATTTTCCAGCATGTCTATATTATTTATAAATTTTTTCCGATTTTTTGACGGAGCCGCTGCTTCTTGAAAGAAAATCTCGAGTCATCTCATCTCCGAGGTCCATTTTGCCCCACTCTCCCCTACATGAATTCTTCATAACTTTTCTTCTGCTCGTTCAAAATTCCTCAAGTTGAGACTATATTTTTTATTTTGGTCTTGAAACTTGTAATATATTCGATTTGAACATCTCCTGATCCCTATTTTCTTGCTGATAAGAAGTCGAAAAACCCAGGAAGTAGGAAGACAAACTGAAAAGAAACCATGATTACTCTAGGATTAATGAACTGTTATTTTTTCCCATGCTTAACTCTTTTATTATCAGTGTATGAGCACCCGGAATTGTAGAAAATGTAAATGAAATCGATTGAAAAATGATAAATAGCTGAAGAATATACCCCTTAATCACACGCTTAATTACATATGTTACTATTGTTACTAAAAGCATAATATTTTCTTTCAATAATTCCTTGAAAATATTATGGAAATTAAACGAGATTGTGTGATTTTGCTTCTATCTCATTGAAACTTCCTTCAGTTAGTTCACTTTTAATTCAGTTGTATCAATTCGTTATAATTTCTCCTGTACTCGTTCTATATTTTTAAATGAACACTATAATTTTGACTCTGGCCTTGACACTTGTAACACTTCTGAAGTTCATGCTGATAAAAAGTGGGAAAACCTCGATTCCCGAAAAATAAAAAAAAACATGATTACTCTAGGATTAACGATTTATGAACAGTAATTATTCTCATTACTTATCTCTTCTATTATCAGTGTATGAGTAGCAGTAATTATAAGAAATATAAATGAATTCATGTAAAATGTAATAAGAAACTGAAATTTTCCAAAAACAAAAGGATTTCACTATTAAATCTTGAGCGAAAAATTGAATTTTTTTTTCATTAAAAAAAATTACTTCTAACCTATCGTCGCCTTAGAGTCAAAGGGGCGTAAGTGCCATTTTACCCGATTTTTTTTCAAATAACAAAAACGATTATCTCCACAATTATTGGTCCAATAGGCTCTGCAAAGTCTTTTACGCAATATTAGTAAAAAAATAAAAAATAATAACATATAGGCATAAGTACCACTGACAAATAATAAAGGGGCGTAAGTGTGCAGATACGTTCCTTTCATTTTAAAATTGGTAGTTACGCCACTTTCTTATTTTAATTTTTAATTATCCAAATAATATTTCAGAGGCCATAGAAAACATTTTGGAGTGATAAGTGGACATACGCCCTTTTCGCACTAGAATTTCGTATTTTTGGCACTTACGCACGTTCAACTCTAAGGCAACAATATGATTACCATGAGAAATTCCCTCAGCTTTCCAGTGGAGCCATTGGAAAAACCCCATCTTCAATATTCCCATTCATTTCGAGTAATTTTCATATGAGGCATTCCGTGCTATTTCACTCGATTTCCGGGTCGTATTTTTTGATATTGTTCATTTTTGAATATATTGCTGACATGATTATCAGAAGTCATGTCCCGAAAGAAAAAAAAATTTTTTTGGATGAAATTATGACCATTTTTGATTTTGGAAAAATGGCATATGTGCTCATTTCTGTGTAACTTTAAATACTCATATCTTCTTCAATATTAGTTTAATGGAAAAAAAGATAGAAGACTTTTCTTTCGAAAGATAGTGATACTTTGCAATAAAATTTAGTCCGGAAGTTGAAAGTTAATTTCTATTTTTTAACAACAGACTTAATAAACAAATGGTGAAAGCACAACTTTGACAACTCTTAAAAAGTCTGGAAAAAATATATGCTACGGATTGAATTATTTTTGATTTTTCTGTAAATTATCTTTTTATGTCTCGGAATGGTTGACGAGATATGGTTTTTTCAATACTTTCGCGTGGTCCGTAGCCGACGCTCCAGAGCCTTGCGCAGGCGCTCAGCGCACTAGCAGCAGGTCACGTGGGAACTGGCGCGTAAATTGCCACGTGACCTGCTGCTAGTGCGCCTGCGCAAGGCTCTGGAGCGTCGACGACGGACCACGCGGAAAAATTAAAAAAACGATATCTCGTCAACCATTCCGAGACATAAAAAGATAATTTACAGAAAAATTAAAAATAATTCGATCCGTAACATATATTTTTTCCAGATTTTTTAAGAGTTGTCAAAGTTGTGTTTCGGCTATTAGTTTATTAAGTTTGTTGTTAAAAAATAGAAAAATCAACTTTCAACTTCCGGACTAAATTTTATTGCAAAGTATCACTATTTTTTGAGAGAAAAGTCTTCTTTCTTTTTTTCCATAAAACTAATATTGAAAAAGATATGAGTATTTAAAGTTACACAGAAACGATCGGATATGCCATTTTTCCAAAATAAAAAATGGTCATAATTTCGTCAAAATTTTTTTTTTTTTTTTTTGGGAAATGACTTCTGATAATCATGTCAGCAACATATTCAAAAATGAACAAAATCAAAAAATACGACCCAGAAATCGAGTGAAATAACAGGGAATGCTTCATATTATAAAATTCCAAAATCACCTCGTGTCCGTTTCACCCCTTGTGTCCATTCTACCCCATCTTCCCCTAGATGTTTACATATATTTATTTTTTCTATACGGGGGCAATGGTTTCATGTCTACTATTCACCTTGAACCAAGCTTATCATTTCCTGCTCAATTATTCATTTGTTGATTGAAGATTTTTTTTATAGGTCCATAAATTGCTTTAATCCCTTGAAATTTTTTCTTCGTTAAAATAAAGAATGATATCGTCGCCATAGAATGATAATGGAAAAAGAGGTACATATTTCCTATCCCCCCATGCTTTTCCACTTCAGAATGACAATGTATAAAAAGAGGGATAGACACGTATTTTCAACTACTTTTAGTTTCATACTAAGTTCCACAGAAGTCTACTTGAACATCACATCGAACTATAGGTAATAATGAATAAATTTTCTTTTTTCAATTTAATCGTTTCAAAGATATTATGCATTCAAATTTTTAATTAAAAAAAAAAAGTTTGAATTTATATTTTATTGAGTCGTTTATTTAAAATGCACTCAGCAAGAACATGAACGGATCAGATTTTTTCTCATTTTTTGTAGTGCTTTTTGAGAGTCTGTAACTTCGTGAAAAATGATTGAATCTAGATGAAATAAAAAGAATTTTGAAGCTTGAAATGTCCATTTCTGAAATTCTGAGATGAAAATTTTTTCTAGCACTTCATTTACCTAAAACAGACAAATTGAGGCTGATGAATCATGCTGAATGAACTGTGTATCAATTGAGCAAAAAAAATTTAGAACTCGTGGACACTTTTGAACAATGAAATATGTTGGAAGGAAATTTGTTCGCGGTATTCCTTCTTTTTGCCCTATAAGTGATGCCTTCGAAAGAAAATTCATCTCACTATTTCAAAACTAGAAATTTCAAGCTTTCCAATTCTAGTCTTCAAATCTTGATTCAAGCCTCTTCCGCGAAACTACAGCCTCTCAAAAATCATGTACTCCTTCAATTTTTTTCCCGAGTACATTCCGAATCAACGACTGGATAAACTATCGATTCGAATAATTTAAATTTGTCGAACAATGTGAAAAATCCCATTATTCAAAATTGTTCGAATTGTCCAGAAATTCACAGAATTTCGAATTATTCGTATATTTCTACTAACTATTCATTTCAATTAATAACATGTGTCAAAAGCATTTGAAAAAATTGAATGGCTGCTTAGACACTATACCGGCTGAAATAATGGACCAAATCTCCGGCTCTAGTGGTGAAAAAAATGCCACGACGATGATTCTAGGTGTATTTAGAATACACTTAGAAATATGGTGTGACTACACCATTTTTGATAAAACTATCAAATGAGTCACGTTGAATTTTCTTATGTTTTCGAAAGCTGTGAATCAGAGAGGAGCAACTTTATCGAATACACACCACCACGTATGCAGAATCATCATTGAGAAATCATGAAACAGTTTTTGTTTTTGGTGATTTTTACAATTACCATAATTGGGATAGAATCATTCACTGATTGTAGTTCACCAGAATGCCTATCATTCGGTATGTACTCTGTTATATTTCGCAATTCTCTATGGGCTAAGGCTATACAGATGTGATGGGAAGAATTACTAGTTACTTAACGTAGTACCGCCGGTACTGCTCTAGTCATTGGTTATAGTATCTCGTTTGAATCGTGTAGTGTTCACTCACTAGATAGCGTTCCAAGTGAGGAAGAGAGAGAGAGAGAGAGAGAAAATATCAAATGTACAGTTTTCATAGTTATTTACTAATTACTATGGCACTTGCCCCGCCATGGGGACATAGCTAAAAGGAATAAGAAGGAGATTCACTAATTACTACTATTATATTCTCGGAAGCTGCATTTTCAAGAGTTTAAAATGTTTCCTACATAATTTTCTATCATTTTTTTTTAAAACCAAATCAGAACGGTCGATTTTGTAGAATATAATTATATATTTTACCCCCATCTTTCCTTGTAGCTTCCGAAATATTCTACTCAAAAGGATCTAGATGAGCTTGCCCTATCCCGCTTTTGTTTTGCCGAGAATTAGTATATTACATGCCTAGGGCAGTAATGTAAGAAATGTCTCAGAGCACATGTAATTGCTGGCCGAGGCAAAGCCGAGGTCAAAAAACATGTGCTCAGGCTTTTTTACTTACTGCCCGAGGTGTGTATGCTATTTTTCTGCACACTGGGACAGAAGTGAGCTTACGCCCGAGCGCAGTAAGGGCCAAAGGTCTCACTTTCGTCCCAGTGTACAGAAAAATAATGTTCCGAACAAAAATCAGGGAGGAATCTACGTATTTTTTTGTTGATGAGAACTATAAAAATAATCACTGTAGGAATTCCTCAAATTTTTTTTCTGATAGTTTATGAAATCGAAAGATGGAGTGGAATTACACTAATTCTACTGCCTTATTATCGTCCATCATTGATTAATGCATAAAAGTAATTAATGGATATCATTTCCAGTGGAAGCAATGAAAAAATATATGAATAATCAAACGGATCCCTGCGATAACTTTTACGAATATGCATGCGGTAATTGGGAAAAATATAATGCAGTTCCCAAGGACAAGGAAATCTGGGGAGTCTCCGATGTTATGGAGCAAGGAACAAGGGAAAAAATCAAAGGTATTTTTTATATATTTCTTGAATGTCAAAATTCTCATGTTATTATTTTTCAGAAATGTTCAATGATGATGTAGGCGCACAGAACGCTAGTAAAGCTTTTCGTAAAGCAAGACAAATGTACCAAAGCTGTATGAATTTAGGTGAGAATTATGAGGCTAGTCTCATTTTCATTTTTGAGGGTCTATTCACGAAACTCTTGAATTCGTTCTTACGGGAAAGAGTCATTTTGCGTACGAAAGATTCTCATTAAGAAAATATTTCCGTAGAGGAAAGGTGATGCGCGAAAAGAATTTATTTTCCACACATGCAAAAATCATGATTCAGCACGGAATGATTAAAACTAATACAAAAAAAAAGAATGACTAAACAATGTTACAGTGTAATTAATTTTTTTTCCTCTTTATATAAATTAAACAAGCTCATTGAGGTGAAATGGTTCGAAATTGTGGAGAAGACCATAATGTATCAATCGATGCTATCATACTGAACAAGTACTGATTTAGAAAAAAAATGCAGATTTTCTGACTAATAGGTTAAATACGGAGTACTTCTTAGTTCTTGAGTTGTTCTTAGGAGAGAATATCGGTAATGTTGAAATTTATTCATTGATTTGTTGAAAACAATGAAATTACTTCGAGAAATCCCTTTTTATGTTATTTATAGTCAATGCGACAAATGAAAATATCTATGGCTGAAAAATAATCAAAACTTTCGAATTTTGAATCTTAACAATAAATACTTTTAGTTGGCTGAGTTCTACTTCCCCTTTACCAGAATATCTGGTAAAGATATCATACACACTACGTGATGTCGAATCCCACGTTGCTATTGGTCGAAACTGTGATTGAAAAAATAATCGTATAAAAATGTTTTGTTAACAAAGCACATTTTTCGACGAAGAGAAATACCTGAAGTGGAGAATAGAATTTTAAAGGGGTGAATTGATGAGTATTAAAAAATTGACTACTGAATAATTGATCGTATTCATTTGTAGAAGATATTGAGAAGAATGGCTTGGCAGTGCTTCTTGGACTTGTAAGTTTAAGTGGAGGCTGGCCTGTAATTATGGCAGCCGATGATTTGATACCAGATGCAAGTAATTTTCATAATATCCATGCGAAATATCAAAAATTACTGTCTCTCGACCTATTCTATAGTTTTGACATAAGTCCAGGTTCCAAAAACTTAAGTCTGAACCAATTTCACGTAAGTACACCATGAAATTGATCATTTATTCTGATTATTCCACTGACAAATAATCAAATTTATTGTATAGATTGATGCTCCATCGGTATCGGACTTCATGACAATTTCTCTGAACTATGAACGTAATTCTTCGGAAGTAGCAGAATTGATTAATGGCGTGACTGAAATTGTAAAAATATTCATTAACGGAACTGGAAACAATGTTGATGTAGAAAATATTAACGATGATGTCAACGATGTGGTGGATTTTATATATGACCTGGCCGAGGTATTAATTTTTTCAATTTTGAAAATTAATTGATTTCCTGGAAACTCATGAGACTGAATTGAGTAGAAGGAGCCACATAGAGCCACATTGAACAGAGTTGAGTTGTTCATTCTTTTCAATCGTTTTCAGTTGGTGAATGTAGAGGAGGGAACAAAGCCAGAGGAAGAAATATCAATGACTTATAAAAATTTCCTGAAATTTTATAAAAACCAATCGCACACTGATAATTCTAAGGTGAATGTTATAATCTTTTTTTATCTGAGAGAACTTTCAATTAACACATATATTATATATCATAGATAATTTCAAGGGCTTTCTTCGAAGAATATTTTAGCGATGCCGATTCAAGCTTGCATAGAAAGGATACGATATACATTAAGAGGCCGAATTACTTACTGAATGTTACGAAACTTTTGGATTCAACACCACTGCGGACTCTAGGTAAATATTGATTGGCTGAAATTTTATTACATTAATTTTACAAATACATGATTATTCTGGTTGTGATGAAACCAGAACGATTCGAACATAATTAAAACCAAATTCAATAGAGTCTAAGAACTTGAAATATATAGAATATCATTATTGCATTTATGTAATGTCACAAGTTCATCATTCAATCAACTGAATTTCTTGTCTAGTAAACTATGTCCAATTGAATGTGATTCTGAAGCTGATCCAAGGAGCACCGAAGAGATTGAGAGATATTGCATTCAAATTGGAACAGATTGATAATGATATACAGGTGGAGCCGGAGAGGTTAGCAAAAATTCAGCATTATCAAACAATGAAATAAGCCTCATATCTTGTGATTCATCATAATATAATGGAATATTTCAAGCTGAAAAAAACTTTGTCATTTCTCATTCATTTTTGAGTATTCTATACGAATTATTTTTATTGTAAGAGTTCTCTGTTTTATTGCCTCGTGGATGGGAGGTGGAGAAAAGATGTGCGAATCAAATATTTGATGGTAAATATAGTAACTCGCAATAGCTCAGCGGTAGAGCACCTGACATGTAATCAGAGGGTCGTGGGTTCAAATCCTGCTTGCGCATTACATATTTTTTCCGAAATTTGATTTTCTAAATAAAATTTATTAATAAAAATTAATTTATTAATAAATTTAATTGTTTAATGGCATTCTATACGAATTATTTTTATTGTAAGAGTTCTCTGTTTTTATGAAAATAATGAATCTTAATTTTTCAATTTAGAGAACAAATGTGTATAGACTGGTTGAAAGAGAATATGGCTGTAAACTATGAATATGTGAGACGTTATGGTGACCAGGATGTTAAGAAATTAGTAAGAATATTCGCAATTTATTTAGACTATCATTTTGCTCTCTAACGCATACATTTTCGAGTTTTTACACACTTTATCCCCCAACCCCAATGTATCGCATTTGCAGCGGAGGAGGGAAAACTTTATTTCTCGAGAAAAACCTGCCTAGATACAGTGATCTCTTGAGAGATTACTGCTCGGACAAATGACTGTGAGATTTAAAGCTTTTCAAATTTCGGCTCCCCCAGCTGGGATCGAACCCCGGACTTCTGTGTCGCAAGCCCCCCGCTCTAACCACACGGCCACTGCCGTCTGTTTATTCAGACTATCATTAATAAACATTTCTGTATGCAGGTGGAGGAAATGTTCAGCAAAATTCTTGCTGCTACAAACAAAACTTTGAATGAAACTCCATGGCTGTCACGTGATGAACTCGAGTTCATAAATCTAAAATTGTCATCAATGAAGTATTTCATTTCTTATCCAGATTGGTATGAGGATCCTTCGGAAATGAATAATTATACCCAGGTTTGATATTCAATATTTTCATGACTCCGACCTAGTATGTGGTTTAAAAATCAATTCTATGGTAGATTTATACAACCAAATGAGCGAACACTATTCAGAAATAAGTTCTCTTCTAAGCTTTGAATCTATCTCATTTTTCGGAAAGAGAGCTCAGAATCATTAGAACCATGATATGCTGGAAAGTACCTTTATGAAATGGAAAAAAATAAAAGTAGAACAATCAACTAAATTTTTTAGATACTGAGGTCCAGGCGTATAAAGCTCAATTAGCTGATAGAGCTGTCGCAGTTACTCGGGATAAAATTTTTGAGTCTTTGAAGAGTCTTTTACGGTCTTCAAAGACTCCCAGAAGGACTTTTCGGTCTCTAGAGTGTCCCGCAACTGTCCCTACAGTGTCTCTCGTGTCTCTCCCGTAGAGACTTTTATCTTTGCTGGTCTCTCCCGTAAGAACTGCTATCTTCGCGCGTCTCTCCCGTAAGGACTTCTGTCTTTGCGTGTCTCTCCCGCAAGGACTTCTATCATTACTGGGCTCTCAGTAGATTTATAAAGATTTGCAAAGACATAAGTCCTCATGAGAGAGACCGAGGAATGAATCATTTTTTTTATTTCAACTTAATAAATTTTAAGTTTTCAATTTTTATAATTTTTGCAAACCGTGGAATTATTATTTTTTTCATATTTGACTTTAATTAAAATTCTCAATATCAGCGGGAAGTGGAGTGAAAGGGACATAGGGGTAAAATGGATATATATGAGTTTTGATGTTTATATTATTAATTTTTTTTTTAATTAATCAAAATATTGGACATTTGGAGAAAAGACACACATATTTTATTATTCTTTTTTAATCAAATTGACAGGCTCTTTGAAAAATAGAAAGACTGATGGCTCTCGAAGAGATAATGGAGGAGTCCTTATTTGAGAGACTGTGAGTCTCTCAAGTAAGGACTCTGGTTGGTTGAGCAGGGACTGAGTCCCTGCAGGAGAGACACGTGTCCCGTTCGGAGAGACAGCAAGGTGTCTCCAGAAAGTCCCTGCCATGGCGCGAATGGGGACTCTGTCAGAGACCGGGACAGGAGTCTTTCGACCACTGAAAGACTCAAATTTTTTCATCCCGGGTATATGAATGGTTAACTTTAGACAGTTCACTTTGCTCGGTGATAATTAAAGATGGCTACCCAAGTGGCAGCCAGAATCATAGCCAATAACTAAATAAAAAATTTGTTTTATTCAGCTCGAAATCAATGAAAATGACACAATTCATCCAGTTACGGTACAGTGATTATCACTGGATATCAGTCTGTAGCCATTTTTAATGAGCTTCGACTTTTTTAAACACGCCATCTTGGATTCTTCTTAATCGCGCCAAGTTAAATGACTGAAGTTAATCGCTCAAAATTAACTTCACATGTCATTTGCACATAACAATGGCAGCACATTTGAGTGACTACTGCTAATCAGCGATGAACTTTATACATCTGGGCCTGAGAAAAACTGATGATAATTCAAACTTGAATTGTTTCTCATTATGAATTATCTATGGAACGATCAATGGATTCCAATTTCGAAATCTGTAACAAATGAATTGCTGAATATTGTGAGATTTACCATGAATTTGAAAAGATTTCTTAACAAACCATTATAAAATGAATTTGAGTCAAGTCAAATTTTCTATTTCATTATTTTCCATAATTTACAGTATAAAATAACCAACAACTACATATTAAATATGATTGAAGCTAAGAGATGGGAGATCGCGAGCACATTGGAGGATTTAAATGAGGAAGTCAACAACAATGCTGAGTAATTATGAACTCTCAATTAATTAATAGTATTTCGCCTTTCATTACTTATACTATGAGCCCTTGACCATTCTATGCCTTGAAATCATACAAAAAAGAATAAAATAGTATATTACACACCTAGGGAGGGAAGAAGTTAACCTCGACAAAAATTTGCCTCCCAAGCGACGCGTAGTTGCTAAATTTTTGTCTACGTTGACTCCTTTCCTTCCGCGGTGTGTATGCTATTTTTTGTACCGAGGGAGTAAAGAACCACGTTTCCGACCGAGCGAAGCGAGGGAGTAAAGTGGGTTCTCTACTCCCTAGATGCAAAAAATGCCTTCTCTGCAATATCTAAATCTCAAGAGGTTCTTTTAGTCTCTTCAAGTCTCTGAGGTGACAGTCGCCCGAAAGCTTCCGTTGGACGCGAAAGTGGGGAGAACAAAATTCAACTCATATCAGAGGGTTAAACCCCGTGAATATTACAAAATCCTCTTAAATATTCCGTGCGAAAATAGATCAGAGTGTAGTGTATCACATAATTGGTAGAATAGTCCGAGTAATGAAAGGTTGATGAATAACTCTAATATTTTGAGAAAGGTTAGGTCAAATGGGCATTAGCGATGACACGAATACGTGGCATTCCATTTTCAACTCAATGTTCTATAACATGGAAAAAGTTCGAAATTTGTTGGAGGACTTGAGATGAGATCTTCCTTGAAGAAATCTTAGACGGAAAATGTGTCACAATTGATTGTGGGATTATTCTTTTAGTTTCATCTTTTTGGCCGAAAGTGAGAATCTATCGTAATGAATAATCGAGGAGATTCAAGAGAAAGACTTATTTATCCTTTAATTAACACAGGTGATGTGTTTCTTTCAGTGCTTCTATTCCCTGAATGACCTATGATCAATAAGTTTGAAGGCAAACAAAAACATACACACTCATTTATTTATGGAGGGGGGAGGGGAAAGGTGATTCAACATTCGATTCCGTTACACTACTTCTTTTTTTTTTTTCGGATAGAAGCGGTTGGGATCCGCTTCTATTCATCCGGTCTTCTTTCCTTCGTTGACGCAATATTTGAAGCCTAAATGAATAACAAAAAAAAACCAAACGCAAACACTAAACATAAACGCCATCCAATGACTACTTCAGTAACAGAGTAATAGTCAACAACAAACAATACAAACCCGAAATCACCTCTTTCTCTGGCGTCCCAGAGCATGAAACCTTAATTATCACTTCCAACTTTTCACTAGGAACTCTTTCCTGATCAGAGGACTCACTTCACTTCCTAACTCAGTTATCCACTCAGCAAGGAAGCCTCCCCTGCCATACTGCAGAGGATTCACTCAAATTCCGTTCTGGGGATCTTCTCTGATAGGGGATCCACTACGATTCATCCCTTTCACCTCTTGAAAAATTTCAGTTTTTTTTAAATATCTCCGACTCAACTGCCTAAGTCCGAAAATTCAAAAAAAGGCTGCGACCTGAATTTATCCACCACTGATTTAGATAGTTTTCGATCAATTTTTTTACAAATCAAAATTGATTCGAAACCATTCGTATGAATAGGATAGGAGCTCATCTTGAACCTATTTTCTGAATTGTTATACTACGATCATTAAAACCATCATCGAGCTCACAATATTGAAAATTTTCAAAAATGGCTGAAGTTGTCTCTTTAAGAATGTTTCTCTCTAACGACGAAGTCGGACATAATTACACTCACAGTGCTAAATGTCCGGAAGCGTTAATTGCTGGTCGAATCGAGCTCTGAAAAAATTTCCGAAAATTGATTCTGACACATATTCTCCACGGGAAATTTACCAGTTGTACCGTAGAATTACTAGAAATATCCTATATCTAACCATGTCATCACAATGCTCATGCTACTAGACTTTATCCTATAATTTTCTCTGAATTTACCGTAATACTTCAATATTGTTTTCAATACTCTACAGGATGGATACAGATCCTCTCGAAAGCGAAGCTGCTTACTCGCCTGATACGAATAGTATAGGTAATTATGGACGTTCTCGATTTAATAAACGGCGAAGTTATGTGCCGAATATCTGGAGATGTTCTCTCAATTTATTCTGAACAGTATCATACGTACGCCGTCGTATATACAATCGATACGTCATTTTGATTTTTAACGGGGTTCAAATTATTATATACCAAAAAATGAATTCACAAGATGAAATTATGAAAAGAATTATTGGAATTGTCTGATTTAAAATTATGCTCGGAGATAATGAAAAAATTTGAATCCCTATGATGGGCTATAGTGATCTTGATGGCAGATAAATTATTACCATTTCTAACGCTTCATTATTCATTTACCTTGAAACGCTATTATTTTATTCTTCCAGAAATCACACTTGCACAGTTACAACCACCAATCTTCAGTAAAAATTATCCACGGTAAGGATATCATGAAATCATGAAATGTCAACAGGAAAGAACTATTTTTCTATTCAATCAGATGATTTTCAATATTACGATTTTTTTTAGAATCATCCAATATGCTGCGTTCGGTGAGTTTATTGGTCATGAGATTTCTCATGCGTTCGATGGCGATGGTGTTAAGCGTGATGTAAATGGCACGGAAAGATCTTGGTGCTCGAATGCTACACAAGAAATACTGCAGTCTAAACTTGAATGTTTGGTGAAGCAATTTGATGAATATAAGACGTATGATACTGTGAATGAAACCATCTATGTGAGAATTCATTTATTTTCTTTCTCTGTCAGTCATCTGAATTCTGTGTGAATTAATTGTGTTTTATAAACAGGAAAATGGTACCGCCACAAGAGATGAAAATATTGCTGATTTACATGGTTTGAAGATTGCCTACAGAGCCTATCAAGATCTTAAAATTTCTGATGATATAAAATTGCCAGGCCTTGAGAGATATACTCCCGACCAAATATTCTTTTTAGCTCATGCAGCGGTAAGTTTATATGCAATTAGTTGGAATTGAAAAAGATCTAATTACTGAGCTGTGTTTAATTTGTGTACGGGAAATTGTAAATGGTGATTGATTTTGTATGAAATATTTGAAAATCGGTTAATGTACTCATTGTCGTATTGATCACTGGCAGTTATTTTTTTTCAAATATACACATAAATACTTGTTATTGGCCAAAAAATAACTGAATTCTTCCATCAATTATTCAAAAGCTTATTATTAGCAAGAATTATTTCCAGTTATAAGTGAGCTTGTCACCCTGTATTGCAAATTGAGTCAGATAGCAAAATTTTATGCGAAATATTTTCATGAACAAAAATCATAGATTATTTTATCATTTCCATTTTTCAACCCTAACACTAATGATTATAAAAATTGCACAGGTTTCATGCGGTGTTCAAAAACCATCGTATCTCAGGGATGCACAAGAGGATGAACATGCTTCATTCAAATCTCGCGTTAATGGTCGTTTCGCGAATATGAAAGAATTCAGCAGTGCATTCCACTGTCCAGTGAATAGCACTATGAATCCTAGCAACAAATGTATCATTTGGGGCGCGGATAATTAATTAGAAATAAAATAAAGAAACAAAACAATAGTTTGGTAGGTCGATCTGCTTGCGGCTCGCCAGGTCCACCAAGCCAAGCAACTAAATATGGAGTAGAAATACCAGTTTTGGCAACCTCAGCCACTTTTCGGCCATTTCAAATTCAAGTTAAAAAAACAAAAATGTTTGAATCAGAATGATATTTTTCTCCAATTTTGAAACTTTCTTAATACTGCAGTTGTGAAATTGTTCATATTCGAATTTTGATATAAAGTGGCCGTACTAGGTACAGTAGCCACAAACGATACTTCTACTCTACAATTATTACTTGGATGGGTGATCACTTGCCGAACGCAGATCCAAACAACAAACTGAGCGGAAGATACGTAAGTAAGGTGATTGGTATGCTTTTCTCGTCAGCGTGGCAGGAAGACAGGTTAGGATCCTGCATGATCGACCATCTGTACCGATCAGGGTTTTCCATGGTTTCCCCTGGTTCTTGGCGAATGCAGTGCAGCAATGAAATTCAACCCATGGAGTCACAAAAAGGGGGAGGGGGGATACTCAATAGACCGGGGATGGGGAAAACTAAATGTATGAGACTAAGAGGTTATGCATATGGAAGAAACAATTGATTGAAAGTTGGGGATGAATGGTAATTTTCAAAAAATTGATTCTTCCAATGTCGAACAGTAGTCTATTATTTCTGTGTACTAAATGTAACTTGTAATGACTGTAAATAAATATGGATATGTAATTGAACCTAATCTAATATTTATTGGGTTTTTATTGAATCATCCAGTCACATCTAACGGCATTTTCAGATATTTCCAGCTATTCGCAGCGCAAATTGATTTAAGAAGATTCAAATGAAAGAATTAAATCAGAATAGTGGAATAAATGTCTGAGGTGGAACTTCATATAAGAATGATCCGAAAAACGATACCCTTTTCCACATTCGATTAACAATGGTAAGGAGGAAAAAATGATCGCACGGGACTACTACAACTTCTTAGGAAAATAGATGGAGGTTGAAACAAAGAGTAGAATCGAACTGTTTGTTTCCAAAAAAATAGAATTCATTTCCGTCGGTTCTATTTCCAATGTGATTTGACTAATTTTTTTTTCTGCGGATTAGGCTTATATATATCGATATTATGATCTGAAAAATGTGAAAATTCTATGCTGCAGCACCATTAGCTAACAAAGAGGTATAGCTGAATTATTCAGTTTCTCTTGCTATTAATTTTCAAGGATGATCTCGGCAATGAAGCAAGATAGCTCATTTCCACAGTAACCAAATTCCAAAACGATTGGTGTACAATATTAATCTCTCAATGAACTTGTTCAAAAAGTTCTAGGGATTTGATCAATTTCCTTGATTTGGTCCAGGAGCTCCTCCTTAATTGATCTAACTCCAGACTAATGAGCTCATCAGAACTTGTCCCAAAGTTGTAACAAATTCATTTCTGACGGAAATTTATTTAGCTGTTTAAACTGTACGAAAGGAGTTTGTGAGCCTTGCTCGTTGCGTGTCTTTTGTTTTTTTTTACTGATTCATAACAATTACCAAATGTATTGAGCTCAAGAACTTCGTTTTCTTTCATATTGGATTGATTGCAAAAACATTCTATTTTATTGGAACATTTTTGCAGCCTGTGCATTTTTCAATTTGTGTGGATGTGCATATAATATCTCTCATGTCTATGAATATATCGTCACCCTAAAAGAGGGTAACAATATAAGAACTGTGTACCATTTAGACCTTCTTCGCTTTAGAACAACGATATAACAATTAAGGCTGAGAACTTTATCTCATTCCGAGGTGACATTTCAGAATACATATGGAGAAAAAATTGAATGAAGGTCCCAAACACTTAGGGTTACTCATAAAAATTTATAGTTTGTCCGAGCAAGTTGGTCAGTGTATGGGGCGCACCAGCCGAGCTGGACGGACTAGGTTTTCAAGGCGGTTTGAGAACCCGCATGGAAAAAAATATATGTCAAAATATATTGACAAAATATAACGAATGTAAGAATACTGTTAAAAATCTATGTACCGGGGATAAAATGCAACAAAAGGGGGACGAAAAAATGTAAAAGGCCGAAAGGCTATGCATATGCTGAATAAACTCATGTTATAACGAATGTAAGTGGTATGTATGCGCTTATAGTTATTATATATGTAGAATCGATTTATTTAATATTCAAAAAGGATGTTTTCGGCCACTTATATATATGCGTAATAACATTTAAAATATAGGCAATTTCATAGGTCACATAGAAAACTTTTATATGTCACATATATTTCTGCTTACATATGCAGTATATCCCATGTAGGAAACCGAAATTGGCCGCAATTCGGGGCGATGTCGAATTGCCGAGTTTCGATATAGGGGAACTATATTGGTGCGAACTTCGAGCCAATAATGGCATGTCACAGCGGGCCGAAGTCGAAAACTAAATAGGGCGTACATCGCATCCGATTTCGACCCCATATAGGGTTTTGATTTCGGCCCTACATCGGGCTAAATTCGATGTGACGAACTTCGACTTAGCGCTACGATATACGCCCAACATCGAGTCCGATATCGAACTCGACAGACGCTCAATAATATAAAAACAAATTTTAAACATAAAATAAAAAGAAAATTATCATTTTTTTTTCTAAGATTCCGTAATTTTATATTTTTATTATTTATATTTCAATGTTAATCATTTCAAAGTCATTTTTATCATTACAAATTTTAGTTCGCACAGGCGGTTTTGAACCCTCGATCGTCGGATGATGAAACTTGCGCGCTGCCGACTGGACCATCACTCTATTCGACTTTGACTGAATCGTACTGTCTATATGAATCTAAAAATCATTTGGTCTAAATTCATATCGATATTTATATTGTTTAAATGGCTATCTTTATTAGAGGAATATAATAAAAATGAAGTAAGAACCAAGGAACAGAACTACATATTTCTCGTAATGGAATATTCATTTTTTTACAGAAAATTCCCCTATTTTTGAAAATTGAAGTTTTATTTCAGTCTTATTTTTTCCTCTATTGATGATCGAATCACTTGTTGGCAGAAAGCGAAGATTTTTTTCTTGATCAATTTTTATATCTATTCTATTTTACATTTATTTATTATTTTTATTTTTTAAAAATTTAGTTCACGAATTAATCATTAGCAAGAAGAATAATTGAAGGAAAATCAATTATGGCATGATTTTTCAATCGTTATGTTGGAAAATAAAAAAATATGACAATTAATCAAAAAGAAAAATTATCAACTTATTGTTGGAAATATTTTCGTCAAAAGTAGAGCAGCTAAACTTCGGTTACGCGAATTACGTGCGATTTCGGATAGATATAGGTTTCCCGATATTCGGCTACTCGATATAGAACCGAGTTACGATCTAACTCACCATCCCAATACACAGGGCTCGACGTTGGGAAGAATATCGGGCTTATTAGCGGAACCAATATTGACGCCCCGATATTGTTTCGTACTTTGGCCTTTGATCGACTGCCCAAAATCGTATAAAATAATTTGGCCCGAACATTGGCCACCCTGTGGATGTCGGGAAACCCTACATGGGATAGAGCTGACATGCAACATATAGATTGAACATACTCTACACTGTCAAAAAAATTCCGGAAACAAATAACAAAACTAGACACATAATCTGTGTATGATAATTTATTCATTGATTAACACATGAACATTCAGAGTCTTTTCCAAAATTTATTCCCCAAGCACCCCGTGTAGGAGGCTGTTCAAAATTGACTGTGAGCCCCCGTAAAGAAGGCTAGCGAATCGCGTAATTACCCCCTTTATTAAGTCGTATGAGAACCACCCATATGCCTTTCGAGATGAGGAAAATTTTCCGCAGAGCGTGGTCCTTGCGCGACCAGAAGATTTTTCTCAGAGCTGTCTCACGAAATTGTCTTTATGACTTCTGAGACAACTCTTAACTTGTAACAGGGCGAACGCTGATGCGTGCTCTAGTGGCGTCGTTCTTACTACATTTCTCAATTAATTTTTCGCGGAGTTATTTAATTTTTTTTTCTCTCGCCTCTGTCTTCGTAAAATTTGTTTTATCTTTTTTTTCTTTTCATTAATAATTAAATCTTATTAATTACTACACTGACAGACGAAAAATTATTTTAGCAGGGAAATAATTTCTTGCACCAAATATATATTTGCTCGATGCGAAATGATTGGGAGAAGAATACTATTTATTCTCACAAGAAATTATTAAGGAAGTATTCTTGTACATAATACTCGGAATCGAGACACAGCTCGTAAGAATAAATAGTATCCTTCTCCCAATCATTTCGCATCAAGCAAATATATATTTGGTGCAAGAAATTATATCCCTGATAAAATAATTTATTTCTGTTAGTGGATCTCAGGATCATTTCTCAGGATTCTTACGAAGTAAGATAGTCGACACATCATATAATGTACATATTTTTCACATATATTTCTGAAGCCAATAACAATATGTTTTTGCTCTGTAAAATGTTCATTTCACTCCACATATATCATCCCAATTTCGAAGAATTAACTCTAAATATATTAGTCACACATATCACATATCTTTCAATAGATATATTAAATATATTCTGAAGTATAAATTTTAAAGTATTAAAGAATATTCAAATTATATTTCATGATCATTTCATATATCATGGAAGTACATTCAACACATATTTCCATCCGAAAAGTGGCATACATGCTGCATATATGTGACTTATTACATTTTTGACCGCACATATATTTCTTATGGTTCACATATATTGAAAATATATTTTTGCATATATTTTTTCCCATGGGGGAAGGCCCAAGCTGGACAGTGTATGGGAAGCATCAATTCGGTTGGACCAACTTGAACGCCGAACGCATGCGCATTGCAGTTAAATGAATCCTATTCAAAATCTTGAATTCATTCGTCTTTCTCATACAAATACTTCATTCAATTTGTTCTTGTTTATGAAGATAATGAACAACAAATCGAAAGAAATTTCACATGCTTTTCATTGATAATGCAGTGTCATACTCCATTATAAATGAATCGAGTGAAATTTTTTTTTAGTTATATTCCCTACGATTTCTTCAAAATTCTTCACAAAACAATGACTATTTCTCGAAGAGTGAAACTGATAAACATGACAATGGTTTCACTTTTTCATCATTTTCTAAGATAAATCTATTAACCTTCGAATTTCAATTCCGATATATTATCTCATTTTCACCACTTCCTTTCCTGAGGCAATTTTAATTAATTCTGAATTAATTTAATTTTGAAAGACCGCTAATATGCAGATTTATCGTCTTTAATCGGCTCGAAAATATCACTCTGATTTCAGAAAACCAAAGCTACCAGTAATATCCAGAATTTTCCCTATCCGCCATAGGAATCGAAATATTCGATAGGAAGCGTAATCGTAACAATTGAAACTTGTGTCAACGAATGTGTAATAATTCACACTTGGACGAATATTTTTTTTGTCGAATGATGAAAATCGTAGAGGATGAATGGAAAATAATGTTATAAAAAATTAACGATATAAAAATAACGAAATTGAAAGTGTCAATAACACGGAGAATGAGGAAGAAGAAAAAACTCAAAAATATGAGAATATTTCAAGTGTATAGTTGTTTATGAAGGAAATGAAAGAAGAATCATTAATCATTTTCAGTAATTTTTTCCTGATTAATCTTTTCCGGATTCTTTTTCATTGAACATTTTTTAAAGTTAGTTCACTTGTAATTTGGATACATCAATTCTTCATAATTTTCCTTCTACTCGTTCAAAATTCTCAAGTCAAGACTATATTTTTTTATTTTGACCTTGAAACTTGTAACATATTCGATTCAAACGTCTCCCAATCTCTATTTTCTTGCTGATAAGAAGTCAAGGAACTTAGGAAGTAGGAAGACAAATTGAAAAGAAACCATGATTACTCTAGGATTAATGAACTGTTATTTTTTTCCCATGCGTATCTCTTTTATTATCAGTGTATGAGCACCCGGAATTGTAGAAAATGTAAATGAAATCGATTAGAAAATAATAAATAGCTGAAGAATATACCCCCTAATCATACGCTTCATTACATATTTTACTATTGTTACCAGAAGCATAATATTCTTTTTCAATAATTCCTTGAAAATATTATGAAAATTAAACGAGATTGTGTGATTTTGCTTATATCTCATTGAATCTTCCTTCAGATAGAATTGAATCTTCCTTGAAAATATTGAATCTTCCTTCACTTTTGATTCAGTTGTATTAATTCTTCATAATTTCGCCTCTACTCGTTCTATATTTTTAAGTGAACACTATATTTTTGACTCTGGCCTTGACGCTTGTAATACCTCCCAAATTTATGTTGATGAGAAGTCGGAAAACCTCGATTCCCGAAAAATGAAAAAAAAAAAAAAATGATTACTCTAGGATTAACGATTTATGAACAGTAATTTTTCTCATTAGTTATCTCTTCTATTATCAGTGTATGAGTAGCAGTAATTTTAAGAAATATAAATGAATTTATTTTGAATATCATAAATAGCTGAAGGACACACGTCTTAATCATACGCCCTTTAATTATTTTTGTTCGTAAATTATTTTTGTTCGACACATCACGAAAAATTAGTGAGATATAATGCATTGATTGCTCATAGGGCTATTGGGAAAAATAATTAACAACATCAAATTATTGTCAAATCGCCACGTTTTGCGGAACATCACTAGCTTCTTCATTATTTAAAGCTGCATTATGGCTCCATATTATGGAATGTCATTTCAAATCGACTATACATCAATAATGTCAAGAGCCTGAGGAAGCTCGGATCGTTCAGCGAAATGTCGCGATTTGACAATAAATTAATGTTCCTAATTATTCTTTTCAATATCCCTATGAACAATCGATGCATTGAACTAACATATGGAAATGAATCCAATAAAAAATTATTGAAATATGTTCTAAGAACATAACCAGCAACATTGAGCCATTGGTTTCCTGATACGCTTTTGCGACTCTCACACACAGAAAAAGCTGAGCAGAGAATATGTTTTTTCTGTTCATATTATATGCACTATGCAGTACATATAATATGAACTATCGTTTTTTGCATAGAACATGCGCTATTAGTACATAAAATATGCACTATTTGAGCATATTTTATGTTAAATTTTTTCCGCATAAAATATGCTCATGATGCGCATTCTTCATGCGTTCTGGGAATGCATAGAATACGAACTTATAAATAACATAGAATATGTTCAAAGTGAACATAAAATATGTTCTAAATGAACATAAAATATGTTCTAAATAAACATAAAATATGATGAAAAAAGAACCATTATACGATAAATGATTTAATTGTTCTGTTTCCCAGCTTTTCGTGAATATCTCGGTGAATAAGCGAGATAGAGCGAAATAGATATCAATATTGAATCGGGAGAGAGTTTTTTTCAATTTTTCGCTATCATCTCGGTAAATAAGCAAGATAGAGCGAAATGGAGGGTAATTCGGGAGCAGGAGGGAGTTCTTCCAGCTTATTTCGATTATCTTGGTGAATAAGCGAGATAGAGCGAAATGGACGCTAATCCTGCAGAAGGAGGGGGTTTTTCTAGAGTTTCGTGATTAACTTGGCAAATAAGCGAGATAGAGAGGAATGGACATTAATATGGGAGCAGGAGGGAGTTCTTCCAGCTTATTTCGATTATCTTGGTGAATAAACGAGATAGAGCGAAATGGACGCTAATCCTGCAGAAGGAGGGGGTTTTTCTAGATTTTCGTGATTAACTTGGCAATTAAGCGAGATAGAGCGAAATGGACATTAATATGGGAGCAGGAGGGAGTTCTTCCAGCTTATTTCGATTATCTTGGTGAATAAGCGAGATAGAGCGAAATGGACGTTAATTCTGGAGAAGGAGGAGGTTTTTTCAGTTTTTCGTGATTATCTTGACGAATAAGTGAGATAGAGCGGAATAGACATTAATATGGGAGCAGGAGGTAGTCTCCTCAACTTTTACAATCATCTCTGTAATTACGCGAGAGAAGGTGAAATGGACGTTAATTTAGTATCAGGAGAGAGTTTTTTCAGTTTTTCGCCAGTATCGGTGGAATAAACGAGATAGAGCGAAGCACACATATGGAATTATGAGGAAGTTTCCAGATGAAATAATATCCTTGACCCCAAATAGAAAGTCCATTTCGCTCTATTTCACTTCTTTGCCGCTATAGTCGCAAAAAATCAAATCAACTCCCCCCTGATCTCAAATTAACGTCCACTCCGCTCTATCTCGATTATTCGCCAAGATACTTACGAAAAACTAGAAAAACTTGCCGATGATCCCATATTAACGTCCATTTCGCTCTATCTCGCTTATTTACCGAGATGATAGCGAAAAACTGAAAAAACTCCTCAATGATCTCACATTAACGTCCATTCCGCTCTATCTCGCTTATTCGCCAAGATAATCACGAAAAACTGGAAAAACCTCCTCCTTCTCTAGAATTAACGTCCATGTCGCTCTATCTTGCTTATTCACCAAGATAATCGTGATAAGCTGGTTACTATTCTATTTCTCTCCGTGTAAAAACAGAAAGGCGTAAGTGTCAAAATTGGAATAAAAAATCCTAAAAACAAAAGGGCGTAACTCCAAAAATTCTCCTGAGATAAAAAAATTTATAAAAACAAAGAGGCGTAAGTGCGGAGATACGTCCTTTTCACTTTAACTTTACCAATTATATAGCGATTAAAAAGGAAATAACAAAGGGGCGTAAGTGTGGAGATACGTCCCTTTCATTTTAGAATTGGTAGTTACGCCACTTCGTTATTTTAATTTTCATTTATCCAAATAATGTTCCAGAGGCCATAAAGAACATTTTGGAGTGATGCGTGGACATACCCCCCTTTCACTCTAAGGCGACGATATGTACAGTAGTACATATTATATGTACAGTAGTACATATTATATGTACAGTAGTGCATATTATATGTACAGTAGTGCATATTATATGTACAGTAGTACATATTATATGTACAGTAGTACATATTTTATGCTAAGGTCGTGTGCATAAAACATGGATAATCAGAGCATATTTTCTGCGAAAAGTCAAATCATATTTTATGAAATGCTCAGTGCATATTCTCTGCTCAGCTTTTTCTGTGTGCAGTCCGCATGAAGATTTAGATATGTACAAGCATATATATATAGATGAATATAAAGAATAAATATGTCGAAAATATATATATTGAATATATGTCATTTATTACTTTTCTTGCCACACATATATGTCGTATAATTTTTCTATATGTAACATATATATACTGAGAGAAAAACATTTTTGTAGCAAGAAAATTGTCTTGTAGCAAGAAAATTCAAAATTTTTCTTCACAATTTCTATATCGATATATATTGAAATTTTCTTGAGTGAAGTAGGTTTTCTTCAACTAAGTAGATTTTCTTACAACAAAATTTTTTTTTCTCAGTGTATTTTTTGCATGCGGGGGGGGGGGGGCAATGATTTTGTGTCTACTATTCACCTTGAATCAAGCTTATCATTGTATTCTCAACTATTCAATTGTTGATAGAAGATTTTTTTCATGGGGTCATAAATTGTTTTAATCCCTTGAAATTTTGTCACCATTAAAATAAAGAATGATATCGTTGCCATAGAATGATAATGGAAAAAGAAGTACATATTTCCTATTCCCCCATGCTTTTCCACTCCAGAATGACTACGTATAAAAAGAGGGATAGGTACGTCTCTTCAACCACTTTGAGTTTTAAGCTCAGTTCCACAGAAATCTACTTCAACAGCACATCGAACTATAGGTATGAATGAATAATTTTTTTTTTTCAATTTAATCGTTTCAAAAATATCATGGATTGGTTCCATAACGTCATTTTTATATCAGCCTCTTTTTTCAATAATATTGCGCATTCGCTAGCCGTAAAATCCCTGGCGTCTTTCTAGGGGTGTGTGAAGACCGTTCAAAACGAATCACATATCACAATTTCATTCGAATTTCGAATCGAATAATCTAAATTCATAATTTATTGAGTCGTTTATTTAAAAAAAATTAACAGTGCATATTTTTTTACCACTTCTTGTACTGCTTTTTGGGAGGCTGTAACTTTGTGAAAAATTATTCAATGCAGATGAAATAACAAGAATTTTGGAACTTGAAATATCTAGTTTTAAAATTTATGAAGTAAAAAACAAAAATTACGTGAATTTAGTTGGTTTTGCTTATTCACAGTCATTTAGCTTGCTTCTTGTTCTAAATGGTCGTACAGAGATCAGAAACGTCCAAATTAAAGTTAAAAGATCACGCTAAACGAGCCACATTTCAATCAAACAGAAAAAAATTGAAGCTCTCGGAAACTCTTACTTACTTGCTTACTTACTCTTACTTACTTACTTAATTAAGGAGGATGAAAAAAAATTTATTCGTGTTATTCCTTCTTTTGACATCAAGAGTGATGCCTTGAAAAGCAAAGTGATCTCAAGATTTTAAAACTAAACATTACAAGCTCCCAAATTATTATTTTTTTTTTCAAATCTCGATCTGAGGCTCTGCCACAAAATTACAGCTTGTCGAGAATCATTTACTCCTTCAATTTCTTTAACTGCAGATATTCTGAATAAACGACTTCATAAACTATCAATTCAAATTATTTGAACCAAAAAATTTGGATTTTCCAAATTTTCCAAAAATGTCAAATTGTTCGAAATTTTTCAAATTATACAAAATTTTACCCAAGTTCAAATTATTCATACATTTCTATTAATCATCTATTTTAATTAATGACACGTGTCTTTCAACATTGGAAAAATTTGAAAGGCTGCTAAGCCACGACGATGATTCTAAGCGTATAGACTACACCATATTTGATAAAGCGATCAAATGATTCACATTTAGCTTTATTATGTTTCCAAAAGCTGTGAAGTGGAGAGGAGCAGCTCCATCGAATACACACCACCACGTACGCAGAATCGCAATTGAGGAATCATGAAGCAGCTTTTGTTTTTGGTGATTCTTACAATCACCGTAATTGGGATAGAACCATCCATTGATTATAGTTCACCAGAATACCTATCATTCGGTATGTACTGTGTCATGTTTCATAATTTTCTATGGGCTAATACTAGAGATGCAACGAACGATATTTGATGACGAATTTTGAATTTTCATCCTACCCGGGATTTTCCTTTCAAAATCATTATCAAGAGCCATTGGGTAATGGATCATTACTGTATTGAGTTAAAGCTGAGCAAATTCAGCTTTTTTTGGCAAAAAATTCGAGATGAACAACGAGGAATAAGGAAAAGAAGAAAGAATCCATGCATGTCATAGCTTCCATAGCCAAGACATGCTTGCGCGTATGAACTTAGCTTATGAAAACGAAAGATAAAGTGGAGTTTCTTCAATTCTTCTTCATTATCATCATCCGACATTGATTAATCTGTAATGTAATCCATGGATATCATTTTCAGTGGCAGCAATCAGAAATTCTATGAATAATCAAACAGAACCCTGTGATGATTTTTACGGATATTCATGTGGTAATTGGGGAAAACATCATGCAATTCCTGAGGACGAGGAAACCTGGGATATCTACGATGTTGTGAAGCGAGAAGTAACGAAAAAACTCATAGGTATACCTATACCTAAAAATATAGAGCTATATATATCTCTTATATTTTTTTCCAATTCAAAATTTTCATGTTCTTATATTTCAGGAATGTTCAACGATCATGCAGACTCGGAGGATACTACTGAAGCATTTCGTAAAGCAAGGAAAATGTATCGGAGCTGTATGAATTTGAGTGAGAATTATGAAGTTATTCACACTTTCGTCCCTGAGAATCTATTCGTGAAACTGTTGAATTCATTTTTATGGGAAAGAGTGATTTTATGTACGAAAGATATCCATTTGGAAGATATTTTTGTCAAAGAATCGAGATGCGCGAAAAAAATCCATCTCCCAGTGTTTTTTTGCGTCAATTGAACAAGCTAATTGAGATGAAGTGGTTCGAAGGTCCAAAAAGATCGTAAAGAATTGAATAACGCAAAGTATCTGTATTTCCTCAATTTTTTCAGTATACTGAGCGATTACTGATTTTAAAAAATACGCAACTATATAAATTAAGCATAGAGTACTTTTCAGAAGAGATTATCTGCATTGTTCTCCCTATCACCGGAATTCTCTCAAATAGGAATTAATACTTGTTTTTGTGTCAGAAATGGATTACCTTGAATAATTGAATTTTTTTCGAGAGAAAAATTTACGTATATAAATCGTTTGTTCACAAGTGGCCTTTTCCACGCATGGAAAATACCCGAAATTCGAGAATAGAAGTTTCAAATGATGAAAGTTTTATAAAAGTCAAATAATTGACTATTAAATAATTGATTGCATTCATTTGTAGGAAAGATTGAAAAGTATGGCCTCGATACCGTTTTTCATTACGTGAACAAAAATGGAGGGTGGCCGTTGATAATGGGAGCTAATGATTGGACATCAAATACAACTTCTTTTTATAATATGCATGTATTCTATGAAAGATACGTGGACCTCCGCACATTTTATACCTTTCGAATAGAGGCATCTTCGAAAAATTCAAGTGTGAACCACCTCCAAGTAAGTGCATCATGAAATTGATCATTCATTCTAATTATTCCACTGAGAAGTATACTCTAAAGGAAATATACTCTTGGTGAGCAAGAATAGTTATTACAGTCAGTACATGAGAAGATCTGGGACATAGTCCTTGTTTGTATTCCTCAGCAGTATGACACCCTACTCACGACGTTACAAGGAGAGAAATTCTGACTAAAATACAATGAAAGATCTGAGTATATATTACTGAACCTTCCGGAATTGTGGGACATTTCGGGATTGATACAAAATATTTAAAAATTAGGTGGCAGTTTTTCACAAGAGTTCAGCAACAAGTCACAGGAGTACATTAAAAATGGCGTTGTTAGCATGACAACAGTTACTGAACCATGTTCGTTGATTTTTGTCACGCTAACAGCGCTATTTTTGATGTACAAATGCGATTTTTTGATGTACTGTCTGTATAACGTAGAATAGAAAATGACAAAAAAGGGAACGTACAAACTCGAAATTGTTGACTCACAATAACAGTATTTTTTCGAATGACTTTTTGTGACTCGCGCTCTCGCTAGAATCTCACTTGCGCTCAGACAAACGCCGTAAGGGCCAGTCCGAAAGGATAACCTGAGCGTTAAACCGCGGTTATGTTACACTCGGGTTAGGATAACTTCGAGTTAAAGTAACCCAACCCCGCAGGCTGAGTTAATTTAACCAAATTTCTTTTGATTTAATCCATCAGATTGAACTCTGTTGGACAAAATAATTTTTATAGGTTACGAATCCTGCCACTTCCCCTAGCTACATCACCACCATATTTTCCCCTACCACCAAATTAAGATGATCGGCATTAAGTTAATTTCCGACTTTAACTTAATTTTTCCTTGATCGCCATTATAGTATGGCCATTATCTCGCGGTGAAACTAGGCCTAAATAAATGATCTCTTGAATTCACAATAGCTGTACGTTCAAGATGATTTATGTCAACAAATTCTCTCGTTCTGCCATATTAAACCTCGCGGTTGAATTAACTCAGCCTGCTGGGCTAGGTTACTTTAACTTGAAGTTATCCTAACTCGAGATTAACGTAACCGCGGTTTCACGCTCAGGTTATCCTTTGGGACTGACCCTAAGCTGAGTAGTGTCAGGGTGGCGCCACGCTCATAGCGCGAGTAACGAAAGGTGAGAGTGTAATCAAATTTTTTGTGTAGATTGATGCTCCATTGATATCGGACTTGATGGCCATTGCCCTGAGCAATTCACGTAATTCTTCGAAAACAACACAAATGATTGGTAACTTGACTGAAATGGTCAAAATATTAGTGAATGCAAGTGGAAATAATTTTGATGCAGAAAATGTGAAAAATGATATCAACGATTTGGTAGATTTTATATATCACCTGGCTGAGGTATTGAAATCATTCGAATTTGTTATTTTAAATGAGAAGACGTGTCAAATACAGTTAAGTCATTCATGTTTCTGAATCATTTTCAGTTGGTGAATGAAAAGGAGGAGAACGCAGAAATATCAATGCTTTTTGAAGATTTTGTGGAATTTTATAACAATCATTCTTCCAGTAATAATTCCAAGGTAATTGTGATGATTTTTTTCTTCTTTTGAGAATTTTTCAATTGACATATATTATATACCATAGATAATATCGCGGGACTTCTTCGATGATTACTTTAAATATGCCCATATCAAATTGTATGATAATGAGACAATAGATATCATACAGCCGAATTACTTAATAAATGTTACGAAGCTTTTGGATTCAACGCCACTGCGGACCCTGGGTAAATATATTACAGCAGTAAATTCATCACATTATTATTCTGAAGAAGTAATCATTCTCATTTCCATGAAACCAAAACCATTTGAAAATCATTAGAATCAAATCCAATATAGTCAAAATTGTATTGCTTATAAAAATGGACTTTTTCATCTCTGTAATTTCAATAATTTGAAGAGTATAGAGATATTATTTTTCCATCCATGAAATTTCACACATCCATCATTCAATTAACTGACTTTCCATTTTCAGTAAACTATATGCATCTCAATTTTCTTATGGAGATTATCCAAGGTACACCAAAGAGATTGAGAGATGTCGCATTCAATTTGACACAGATTACGAGTGATGTTAAGGTGGAGCCAGAAAGGTTAGCAAAAGTTCAGCGTTCTCGACAAATTTTCTCTTCACATAATTTCATCTGATTATATCTAATTTCATTTGTTTACGTAGAATTAGATATAATTAGATCTGCAGTCATATTTCGGTAGATATGATGTCATATGTGTGTAGATGTGAGCAGATCTGTTAGTAAATCTAAACAGATCTGAAAAACCTGTAATGAAACGGCCTAAATGTGTATCAGATGTAATTATATCTATTGAGATTCTGGTAAATCTGAAATTTGATAGAACTGAATCTGATTAGATCTGGAATTAAATTCTTTTTGCCCTTTTTGAGATCTAAACAGATATGATTGTATAAAAAAAAATTCCCGGCTGTCAAACAATCGAATGAGCCTCATATTTTGTGATTAATTACAACTAGGGCCCCAGACTTTAGTCATTATTTCGTCCAGTATAGTTGCTAGGTAACGATTCGCACCATTTCAAATGGGTGAAATGAAATTCGTCAGAATGTTGAAAATCTTTGGGGAGATTGAAAGAGAATCTCAGAAGAAATTCTCATTTTCTTAAATTCTTAAATGTGTGCAACAGTCTGGCAACTTAACATTTAACACATTTGGAATCCGAACGGTTTTCTAGTAGCTTAAGGTAATCCTAGTGGTTCGGGCAATCTATTTTCCCTTTTCGATTTTGGTCACCTTCGATAGAATAGCATGAGGAGATTTTTTTTAAATTCAGTTTACCCCATGTTACCGGACAAATAAGGCCGAAATTAATTTTTGAAAATAATTGAATTAACATTGAAACTCCATAAGCGAGGATCAGTTTCAGTTTCGCTGCAAAAATTCATGATCACAGACCTATTTTTTCCTTATATAACCTTATATGTTTTTTGTTCGTCAGAATGTCTATTAATTTTTGAAATCATGAAAAATGCATGTTACCGGACATATAACGACGATTAATGCAATTAATTACATGAAATAATCAATGGCGGGAATATTGGTATTTGAAATCCGAGGATCCTCCAATCACAGTCCTAGATACTCGGACAGCGTGAGTCAAATGCGGAACAATATTGAATATTCATAATATTATCAAATAACAATTTATCATCTTGAACATCGTTCTAGTATCGGTAAAATGTTGAAAAATCGAAATAGTTATAGTAATTATAATAACTAAAAGGAAAAATAAATAAAAATCGATCATTTGAACCTGCCACTAGGATTACCTTAACCGGACGAAATAATAACTAAAGTCTGGAGCCCTAATTATAACAATGAAATTTTTCAAAATAACAACAAAATCCACTATTTCTTATTTATTCCAGAGGATTGTCTTTCTGATAAAAATAATGGATCTTTATTTTTTAATTTAGAGAGAAGATATGTGTAGATTGGTTGAGCGAAAATAGTGCTGTAAATCACGAATATGTGAGACGTTATGCTGACCCAAATATTACATTAGCGGTAAGAATATTTAAATTATTTTTTTTTACTATTACTAATGAACATTTCCATATACAGGTGAAGGAAATGTTCATCAAAATGTTTGCTGCTGCGAATGAAATTTTAAAAGCAACTCCATGGCTGTCGCATGATGAAGCCGAACACATCAAGCAAAAATTGTCACAAATGAAACGTTTCATTTCTCATCCAGATTGGTATGAGGATTCCTCAGATATAGAGGACGCATATGAAAAGGTTTGATATTCAATATTGTAATGACAAAATTGATGATAATTCAAATTCAACTCAAAATTTGTAACAGATGAATTATTCATATTTCTAAAGTTTTCTCAAATTTTGAGATACTTCTGAAAAAATTATCATAAAACGAATCTTGACCCAAGGCTAATTCTCTATTTTATTATTTTTCATTATTTGCAGTACAAAATAAGTAACAATTACATACACAATATGCTTGAAGTTAAAAATAAGGAGAACAGGGCAACATTGAAGGGATTACGTGACACAGTCGAGAAAAATGAGTAATTATAAAGAAATAATATTATTCTCAATTGATCAAGAATACTCCAACCTTTCTTACTCATACTATGAGCACTGGACCATTCTATGTATTGAAAGCACGAAAGAAATTTTAAAAAATACTTTTTTTTCGATATTTAAATCTTTAATGACCCTCTTAGCCTCTCAAGATCACATGAATATGGAAAAATCCGCTCTAGTATCCCCTGTTAAAAGAAATCAGAATGTAACGCTTATCGCACAACTGGTGAAGTGGTATGAGTAACGAAAAATTGATGAATAACTCTAATATTTCAAGAAAGATTGGGTCGAATGGTCATTAGCTATGGAAAAAATGCGTCGGATTTAAGTTGAAATTCGATGTTTCATAACATGAAAAAAGTTTGAAATTCTTTGGGATATTAGAGATAAGATTTTTCATGATGAAAGCTCCAACAGATAATGTGTCAGAATCGATTATGGGGAATTTTTCAAAAGATTTGATTGTTTCAGCGGAACGTGAAAATCCATATTCCTTTTACCTATCGAAAAATTGAATTTTTTAAAAAATATCTCCAATTCTCATTGCCGTTGTGCACAAATTTAAGAACGGGAGATTATACAAACAGTATCAAATGGTCATCGGTTTATTATGCTTCACTTGTAATTTAAGCTTCTTGAGATTCTTCAAATTTTCAGTATTTCGTCAGATTAATCCTAACAAAATACTGCCTTTTGTTGGTCGAATTGAGTCAAATTCTGAAGAAATTCCCGGAAATTGATTCTGATAAATGTTCCCCATTGGGAATTTCCTCATTTTTCCGAAGGAATTATTAGAAATATCCTATCTCTAATCATTTCATAGCAATGCTCATGTTACCAAACTTTCTTCTTTAATTTTCTCTGAATTTATCTTAACACTACAGTCCTGTGTTCAATATTTACAGAATGACCTCAGATCCTGTTGACGTGAACGCTGGTTATACCCCTGAATATAATAGCATAGGTAATCATGTGAATTCTCTTTTTGATAAATGATGATGACATTTGCCAAATATCTGAAGATTTTTTTTCAGCATTACCATACGTATTCCTCAAGATATAATAACTCAGTAACTCAGTAGTTCAATAAACCGACACAATTTTCCTTTTGTTGATTCGTAAAAAACCGATAACAATTATTTCAATTATGAATAATTCATGTTGCTACTGTTCTTTTCATTGATTGATATTTACAACAATTGGAGGATTTCGAATATTTATGTAGTTTAGAATCTACGCTTCATGAGAATGTATTAAATTTACGCAATGGCATAATTTTTGATTTAAGATAGAACGTAGCAACTGCAGTGCAATACATTACAGAGATACAAAAGAAGTCGAATTATTTTTATTTGATAAAATAAATTTAATTCATTTCTACTGAGTAGCAAGATTATATCAATAAATTTTGTTGAAGATGGGTACTCCAGATTGAGACAGACACGAGAACAAAGCAAGCTTTGTTTTTATTCCGTGATTTCAAATTATCATACAACATAAAATGAATTCACAAATTTACATTACGTGGAGAAACATTCAAATTTTCTAAATTAAAATTATACTTAGACATAATGTATGATTCTAAATTCTAATACTGGACTATAGTGCTCTTAATTGCACATTAATGATTAGCTTTCAAATTAGACGAATCTCTATTATGCTGAGAGATGATTCCAATTCGGGAATTGAAGTTATGTACATATTCGAATTCAAGCATTATTGTTATCTTAGAAGTAGGGCCCGAAGGTTCTTTTAAAATCCTGACCGATGTGAATATGACGCTGAGTCAAATTTTTTCAATTCATTCATTTATGCCAAACTATCAAACTGACAGCTTATAAATGAATAGAATTTGAGAGAAAATGATATAATAATAATAATTGTGTGGTGAAATTTTCGTGACAAAGCTCAAAGAAAGAAAAATCCTATATTTCGCGATTAGGATTTGAAAGAATACTATATTTTCCTGGGGAATTTGAGAAAATACTATATTTGGTAGGGGAATTTGGAAAGAATTCGTGGAAATACTATATTTCGCAGAGACAATTCGTCTAGAACCCTTCTGGACAAATTCCTCCCGCCAATATTCTCTCGAACTTCCCCCAGATTCTTCCAGCAAAATATAGTATTTTTCGAATTCTCCCCACGAAATATAATATTTTCTCGAATTCTCTTCAAATTCCGCCAGTGAAATATGATATTTTTCTTACCTTAAGCTTTCTCACAAATATTTCGACGCATTATTATTATTATTATTTAATTATCTCTCAAATTCTATTCATTTATAAGCTGTCAGTTTACTAGTTTACCGTAAATGAATAAATTAAAAAATTTTGCCGCAGCGTTATATTCCTGTTGGTCAGAAATTTTTAAGGAACTCCGGGCCCTGTTTATAAGATACAATTAAATGGAGAATTAATTTCCGCCATTCCAACACTCTACACGGAGAGAAATAGAATAGTAACCATTACTATGGTCAACATAGCAATGTTTTTTCACGTTAGGCCACATAGCAATGATTACTATGTTAACATAGTAATCATTACTATGCCCGACATAGCAGTGATTACTATGTCCAACATAGTAATGATTACTATGTTGGACATAACAATGATTGCCATGTTGGACGTAGCAATGATCACCATGTCGAACATAGCAATGATTACTATGTGCAACGTAGCAATGATTACCATGTCGAACATAGCAATCATTACTATATGCATAAGACTCATTGCTATGTAGTGTGTACTATGATGACAGCACTAAGTACTATGTGATATAGTAACCATTTCTATAACATAGCAATCATTACTATTTCTTTTCTCTCCGTGTAGGAGTCATTTACCTTGTTATTATTTCATTCATGCAGATATCACACTTGGAATATTACAACCACCATTCTTCAGTATAAAATATCCACGGTAAGGATATTATGAAATTTTAATAGAAAAGAAATATTTTCTAATTTGGTAAAATAATTTTCTATATTATGAATATTTCAGAATCTTCCAATATGCTGCATTGGGTGAAGTCATTGGCCATGAGATTTCTCATGCATTTGACGGCAACGGTATTCAGTATGATGCATACGGCAATAAAAGATCTTGGTGCTCAAATACTACACTAGAAGCATTAAATTCCAAACTTGAATGTTTTGTGGAACAATTTGATGAATATGAAATGTATGATGCTGAGAATGAGACTATCTATGTATGAATTTCTTTAATTTTCTTTCCCTTCTAGCAGCCTGAATCCTGTGTAAACAAATTATGTTTTGTTTACAGGTAAATGGTGCCAACACGAGGGATGAAAATATTGCAGACTTATATGGTTTGAAGATTGCTTATAGAGCTTACAAAAATCTCAATATTTCTGACAATGTAACTCTGCCAGGCCTTGAGGAATTTACTGCTGATCAAATTTTCTTCTTAGCTCATTCGCTGGTGAGTTTATTTGCAATTACTTGAGATGTCAAAATATCTAATTACTAATTTTTGTATAATTTGTGCCCGAAAATTTTTCAGTAGTGATTAATCTTGTATGACATACTTGAAAATCTGCTATTGTAGTTATTATCGTCCCTATTCCCATAAGTTATTTTTCTTTCAATATGTCTCTAATTTCGGGAAAAAAATAAAAAAAAAGTAGGTGAAATCACAATTAGTGTTTCAGCTATCGACAGCCCGTCATTACAAGTATTCTTGCGACACTTGTGGCAGGCATTGGCGTATCCATTGTTATATCAATTGTTACGTTCTTACATTAAGATGTAACACCACTCTGGAATTTCCAAAAAATCCTTTTTTTTGGCTTGAAAAATAGTTCAGGACTCTAAGAACAATATCCAATTAATCCTGTGCCCCAAATCATGCACCTTATACATTAATTGGAAATAAGAATAGAACCGAACTGCTATAACTTGTATGTAGAAACTGACGAACGCTGCATCGAATTTTTTGAGCGATCCCTTACCAGAGCCGCAAAACGGCTCGATTCAAGTTAAAATCATCTAAGAACAGAGTATTAGCCTAGATGGCCAAATGTACGGTGCAGGCATAGCTGATTAGAAGTGAAACGCAATTTTCACAGATTTGATTACTCGTAAACTTCAAACGCGTTTTTCTCGGAAACACTTTTTTCAACTCAGGTGGAATCACTCCTCGAAAACAGTGCGATGGATTGCTCTGAATTTTCACTGTAGCTACAAAATACATAGCCGTTTTTCGATTGAACTTGAACGTTTTTTAAAGACACGATTTTCTTCAAAAATTATGGTTGAAAATGCGATTTTTTTTCCAACTTTTGCAGATTTTCAAAAATTGGTAAAAAAAAATGCTATGTGTTTCACTAGTAAATTATATGTATTTTCAGGGAAATTTTCTTTGTTCTATGTCCTATAGTTTCAACTCTGCCAGTTCGCCCATGGAAGTATTAAAAAAAGCCTCTCTGAATATTGACTAAATCTCCGCCATTTTAATTAGAAAGTCCAATCAAATTTTTTTTATATGCTGCAATATATATTGAATGACCCTTGAAAAAATGAAACCTATCTCTTCATTCATATCCGTAAAAAGAAATTCCCAAAGTTTGGTCTTTTTTTCAGGATCTAGAGTAGTGTTATGACACCCCTTAATTGAATGCAAGAATACTTGCAATGATAGAAGCGCCGATAAATACGATAACTAGATTACTAAGTTAGAGTCACTCTTGTCTTTTCATTGATCTTTGAATCGATCAAATATGAGAAAAGTAAAATGACAGCAAAGAGACTGAGTTACACTCCGAGTGTGTAAATGTACTTATGGGCTTTGTGTGCCGGTATTCTAGATAAGTGCTGTTACCACAGAATAACGTCACCACAGATCTCCATAGTGGCGATTCCATGTGCCTATTCTTAGTCAAAAGATAACTAAATGTCCTCAGCAATCATTCCAAAGTTTATTACCCAAAAAAATTGTTTCCAGCAGTAACATATTCAAAATTCTTTATTCTACCTTACCAATTATTCTGTAATATAAAAGTAAAAATCACCCTGTATTGAAAAATGATGGAAATAGCGGAATTTTCTGGGAAATATTCTCGCGAAAAAAAATAATGCATTGTTTCATGACTTCTATCATTTACCATTGTAATAATTATGAAAATTTTCCAGGTCACATGCGGTAGTGAAAAACCATCCTATCTCAAAGGTGATGCACAATGGGGAGAACATGCTATACAGAAATATCGTATTAATGGCTGTGTAGCAAATATGGAAGAATTCAGCACTGCATTCCACTGTCCAGTAAATAGCACTATGAATCCGAGCAACAAATGTAGCATTTGGGGCTCCATCAATTAATCAGCAAGTAAATAAAATAACTATTGAACCGACAGTTTGGCTGTTCGGTCCGCCTACAGCTAGGTGGATCTACTGGGTTAAGCACTACTCGGATGGATGACCACTTGTCGTACGCAGATACGAATAACAAACTGAGCGGGAGGTGTGAATACGGAGAATTAGTGTGTATTTCTCGTCAGCACAACAGAAAAGTACATTAATGCTCCGTATAATCGGCCGTCTGTACCGATCAGGATTTTCCATGGTTTCCCCTGCAATACAACAGGGAGGTGGCGAGGCAGTTGGAGTGTATAAAATATGAATATATAGTACCGATAAAAGGAAAACAAAAAATGAAATAAGATGAAGAAACAATTGATGGAAAGTTGAGGATGAATAGTAATTTTGAAAAAATTAATTTTTCCAATGTTCAGTAGAAGTTCTTATTCTTTTGTTTATAATAGAGATAGGCTTTTGAGGTATTTCGGTCGAATTGGGCCGAAGTCGATTGTCAACCATAATTTTATGTTTATTCATGCACAATATATTACGTAAAACCTATGATGAATTTTCATTTATTGAATAAGAGAATATTATATAAGCTTTTTGGGGCTTGTGAATGAAAAATTAATAATTAAATCCGGAAAAAATAGTGGAGACTCAACTTGACTAATTCTCTATACTAGGGAGTAACCTAACCTAACTGATATATGGGTTATTACATTGTATTCATGAGTTTTTTTCTTGCTTTAACCTCTTTTTTACCCTTGCGGTTTCGTAGTGACGGTGGAGTTGCAGTGAAAAGATGGTCGTTTCACGGTCGATTTCCTTTACCGTCAATCGACGTTCTTCTTGTAGTCGAAGCAGAGTAGATTCACGATCAATAATAGGTGTGCTTGTTTCATTCTCGCACCGACTTTAGATGGTGAATTCATGGTGACTAAGCAGTCGTTTTATGGTCGAAATCCGGTAGTTGAAACGTCGCTTTATGGTCGGAATGCAGAGGATTCAATTTTTAACTCGACTGAGACTCGGCTGGCAAACATAGGCTGAAGAGGAAAAAACGAACTGTAACACTAATTTCACTTCATATCGTTTATCAGTCATTTTTTATTTGAAAAAATATAGCAGTCGAAAATCTGACATCCATAAATCAGAGTTTTTTAAAATTGATAACATTTTGTCCGACTATGAAAAGACTTGTGACAAATCTAACTGTTTTGCATTTCCTCGAGAAAGGTTGGCGGCAATAAGAATATCAGGAACAAAATTAGTGTCATAAATGTCAGATATGAAAAAATCCGATGGCGCAGGTGGTCGAGATAGACTAGTGATGTGAAGACTAGTGGGTTCGATACCACCCAGTCGTTTTTGCTTCCGAATGGAAGCATTGTAATCGTCATTTTTTTCGAATTTGAGATTTCATCGGATTATGACTCCAAATGATCTAAAATGTCGGAAAAAATATTTTTTTTCACATGTCTGTGTGTATGTATGTGTGTGTGTGTGTGTGGGTATGTGTGTGATGACACGTCTCATCACTTTATGCGGAAACGGCTTCATGTATTGATATGAAATTTTGAGGGGATATTCACTAAGTGAGCGCGATGCTCTCTGCGAAATTTCAGCTAAATCGGTTCAATGGTTCTCGAGAAAAAGCGAATTGTCAAAAAATTGTTTTTTCGAGTGTTCTCAGCGAAAAATCAATTAACAGCGTCTATCCTCCACGAGGAGATGCGCACGGATGAGACGCACATTAAACCCCAAGGGTGACCAGGGCTCCGATTTTTATTTTTTTTTTATATTTTTTTTACTATGATTTTTGAAAAATCGCGGTTATTGCGATAACTTAAAAAATATTTGAGCTAGAGACTTCAAATTTGGTGTGTTTGTACATCTTATGAGTGCCAACTTTGCTATTGAATTTCAGCTAAATCGGTTCAATGGTTCTCGAGAAGAAGTGAATCATCAAAAAATCGTTTTTTCGAGTTTTCTTAGCGAAAAATCAATTTACAGCGTTTATCCTCTGCGAGGAGATGCGCACGGATAGGGCGCACATTAAACCCCAAGGGTGACCAGTGCTCCCATTTTTACTTTTTTTATTATATTTTTTTTACTGTGATTTTTGAAAAATCACGGTTATCGCGATAACTTAAAAAATATTTGCGTTAGAGACTTCAAATTTCGTGTGTTTGTACATCTTATGAGTGCGAATTTCGGTATTAAATTTCAGCGTAATCGACCGAACAGCCGCGAGATATTGTTGAAAGACTATTCCATGCAATGAGTGTATATGCACGGAACTGCTTGTCTGACCATATCCAAGTTGAGCTTGAGAGATCAATTTAGATGACCATCACCAATCTTAAAAATTTCAGATTTTTCAAAGGATTCTTCTACAAGAATGCTGAAATTTTTTTTTTCTTCAGAAATCCCAATTTTTTTCAATTTCTTTTTTAAGTCTTTAGTATTTATCATTTCATCATTAGAAAGTAGATAATCTTTACTAAATAAATAAGACCGTATTCATCCTGATAGAATAACGAGAAGAACTGGAAATAATTCCTGATACTTAAACTCTAATTTCCAGATTTTTAATTTGAAATGAATCTCATATTTATTCTATACCATATGCTTATTTACTTCTGAGTTCGACTGCAAGCTAAGGGTTCGAGGTTTTTCAATATCAAAATTGTTGCTTGATTTTCAATTTCAAAGTTATTAAAAATAAAGAGTTGAAAATCCATTCGGAAGCTTTATGCCAATTGCATTGGCATAATATTAAATGTTTTTCGTGATTGATTCTTCAATAGTGAAGACATCATAGAGTGAATAACGAAGGTTGAAATTTACGAGAAATGCCCATAGGTCGAAGCGCCTGCTTGTTTTTTTTTTAACTCAATTTTGTCAATTCTTATATACGTCAAAAAATGCACATGTTACTAAAGGATAGATCCGACGTTTTTTTTGAAACCATTGTTCTGTAAATATCGAGAGATCATCGCCATGAAGTGCTGGTAACAAAAATGAACTTTCAAATGATCGAAAGAATTTCCGCGTTCTAAATGATCATAAGCCGCAATTAAATATTTCGAAACTGTTGTCTGATTCCAGGCCATCATAATAGCATTGGCATTTGCCCATGCCCAATCAATGACAATAACGCGAAATAATGGCCAGCGTAGATTCTGCTGTGACCATAATTGTCGATAAAACGTTGAAAATTCACTTATTGTTACAGCGTCATTCTTATTAGAAATCATTTCCAAAATTGGAATTATCTTGTGATTTTTGTTCACTACACCTGCAGTCACTAATACACGTTTTGATTGTGGATACGGTTTTTTTATTACAGAACCCGTGGAATCGAAATGAAGAATGGAGTTTGGAGAGCTTCTCAAAAATTCAATCTGTTCATCACAGCGTAAATAGATTGTGAATGGAGTGATGAATCGCAGTATATACGGATGTTCAGTGAAATTATCCCCCATAAATCTTTTAATGATATCCAAAATATCATTTGGATCTTTATCATTTTTTCCTAGCTCCTCAGAACGAGCTCTTTGGTAGACATTATGAGATCGAGTCATCATATAATTACCATCTTCTTGAGCTAACCTTTCCTTCATTGTCCTTCTTGCCTCGGCTCTCACCCGGCTCGTTAATCGATGAAGTAATTCTTTCTTGACTATGGTTCGTTCATTGAAGCGTAATTGATAAGCAAGTGGTAACGTATGAGCGGGTACATATGCTGCACTGTCTTTGAAAATTTGTACGGTGGTATACGACGTTGAAGCCGAAACAGTTTCAATGAATTTGAACTTCTCTTTGCACTCCGGTTGCCTACAATACCCATAATCTGTGAATTTCCCATCATTGTTTCGACTAATTCGAAATCCTGTGAAGACCATTACACACTTGATATCTGTTTTTACGGGTAAATTCTTCCTCATTTCAAAATGAGTTGCATCCGAAGAGATTTTATCCTTTTCTAAAAGATCCTTCGTATTTAGTTTGATGGCATTCCATAGAAAATTGTATTTTTTCATGGTTGCTTTCGATTTGCCCGAATTTTTTTTCAATAATTTAGCAGGGATTTCATTTTAACTGATATCAGAATCTGATCCTGATTTTATCGAGCGGGATGATAATTTTTGGGATACCTCATCATCGCTGTCTTCTCTCTCCCGTCCTCCTTCGTTTTCATTACAAGAATCTTTTTTTTTTATTTCTGCGATCTGAGTCTCCACTGAATCTTTCATTTACTTTTTTTCTAATAATATCAACGAAACCATTTGTATTTTTCTGCCACCAGAAACGCAAATTTGGTCGCAGATATTTCACAATTTGTTGTTTTTTGTTAAATTCAGGTAATTAGCGATTTTCGCGGTTGATTCTTTATTACATACTAGATTGGACAAGAGTTCACTCGGATATTTTACACTAGTGACAACAGTTTTGATTAAGTCATCGAAATCGACACCCATCGTGATTTTTAGTGTCAAACAAATTATAAGTCATGAGAGTGAAGCGGCAATTATTCCGTAAAGAATGTATCCGAGTCTTCTTCTTTATTTCAATGACTTTGCCTACAATATATAAATACTTTCTACAGTATCACAATGAGACAAGCGCACTAGTTATACACCGTGAAAACACCACAGTAAGACCAAATTTCGACCGTCGATTTCACGTAGAATCACCGCATTTCGACCCCATCTCGACCGTGACCACTCAACTGTTAGGGTAATTATTAATTTAAACTTTATTCAATTTCAATTAAAAAAAAAATTTTCACTTTGCTCATATTGGATAATATACTGTCACGTATTTTCTAATCCACGGAAATTAAAATATTCGTGAAACTCAGTGAAATCCGAATATCCAAATAAAATCAATAAATTCAAACAACATTAATTGTTGGGCGCCAGGACGACCTTTCGTCCGAAAATCGAAACAAACAAAGAAAATCAAAATTCAATCCCCAGGTGATTATCCGACTAGTCAGTAACAAAAGGATTTCAAATCTAAAATCCTAATGACCGCGAAGGCGGCTGGGTTCAATAACTCACCTGTAAAGTATTGAAAAGAAATACAGAGTTCTAAATAAAAAAAAATTCAATTTTGTTTTATAATTTTAATTCAGAGCGATATCTCTTTTAACTGTGCTCTTTAGAAAAATTACAGTATAATAAAAATAAATATTTCCGTTACTGAATTTAATTTTGGTTAACAATATTATAAATGTTTTTATTATCGGAAAATTAATACGAATCAATTATTCAGGACTCTATATAATTTTATTTATCAAAACAAAAAAAAACCATCATGATAATCAGAACTAATTCAAAAGTCCCGACAAATTTTCACTAACACAACGAAACATTAATTAACAACACAATTTAAATTGTCGTTAAAAAAAATAGTCAAGAAAATTAAAAGTCAAAATTTTAATTAATTCTGATTCACGCGACAAGTACCTTAAGACTTGATAGTTGCATGGACGATCGGCGTCCTTAAAAATGCACCTTTATAATTCCCAGCGATAACTCGAAATAATAAAAAAATAATAATAATCAAAAAAATAAATTAGACGAAACAATCGCCGTTATTAAATAATAAAAAAATAACAATAATCAAAATTATCGTCTAAAATTATCGCTGAAAATTAAATTAAATGCCGACCAATTTTAATAAAAAAATATTTAAATCACAATTTATCAATTAATTTTTCCCGACAATAATTTTCCGAAAATAAAAAAAATTATAAAAAAATAATTAGCGAGAAACGAGAAACATTAAACCATTTGCGGTTATTTAATTTCGCGAATAATACAAAAAAACTATCACGCCACGGAAAATCCCAAAATGGCGGTTACCAGCGTCGAAACGACGCTAACAAAAAAACATGTCCAAAAACTATGCCGAGAATAATCACACGCTTACCGGAGTGTTGTTGATTAGCCTCGAAGCCAAATTCCTTCTTCAATCTTCGAATTCCCCGGTAATCGTCCAAAAAATCTTCAATTATCCTCGGTAATTTTAATTTCTCCAAAAAATATTGATTGCAACAATAAGTATTGCGATCATTGCAACGGTAATTAATCGAAATTATTTACAGTGAAAATCACGTCTGTACAATATGCCACCAAAACGGAAAGTGAGGGAAGACGCCGGCGTGCGTCGAAAATTAGACCACAGGTGGCTCTTCCCATAATTAATCATCCAATGACGTTCAAGATTTCTTTTATCACCGGTATTGTTTTGCATTTATTCCGGCAATTAAATAAATGATAAAAGAATGAGTCTTATAATTTTACGTCAAAAATTCCGTTAAAAATTTCCATGATGATCTCTTAAATCAATTTTATCATAATCAATTAATTTCGAATTAATTACCCAGGAAAAAATGTTCAGATCTGATCAGATCAAATTAGATCTGATCAGATCTAATTAGATCTAATTAGATCCAATCAGATCTGACAAAATGAAAATTTTTAACATGAATAGATCTGATCAGATCTAATTAGATCTGATTAGATCTAATTAGATCTGATTGGATCTGGTTAGATACAATCAGATCTAAGTCTGATTAGATCTGTTCAGATCTAACGAGATCTGATTAGATCTAACTAGATCTGGTCAGATCTAACTAGATCTGATCAGATCCAACTAGATCTGATCAGATCTGATGACCTAATCTGTATATTGAGTCATCAGATCTGATCAGATCTCGCTGGATCTGATCAGATCTAGTTAGATCTGATCAGATCTAACTAGATCTGATCAGATATGGAAATCAAAATTAGGTGAATAGACAAACATGATCAGGCAGAATTGGATTTTCATATTATTAAAAAGGGCAGTCATAGAACTATAAATATGGTTTCTTTTAAAATCTTTTTCAAATAAAAATTTATCTTTATTCAGAATTTTTCTGACCCTTAGAATTGAATAATAAGAGCACTGTAATAAAAAACAATGTTAATGGTTCAAAAGATTTATGGAATCTACGGTTATATTAATCTTTGTTTTTTTATTGAAAACCAATTTTTGTCTTTATAAAATGATATTTCTTAATTCAAATGCTAACAAGGATGAATGAATACAGTTTATTCGTGTGGCCAGCTCTCCCAGTGTCCATTTCGCATAAGACATAATCGTGATGAAATTCGCCGGAGACCAGGGATGAAACGCCGCCACCTCACCATCCCGCTTTCCAATTCCGCGTTATAGCTCTTGATTCTTTTTTCAAAAACAATTCAAAGACCACCAACTTTTCAGTTTTTTTATCCAGTACCTAGAAAAAAAAATTATTGCATAGAATAACGATGCTTTTTGAGGAATACAAATATTCAATTAATAGTTTTTCGGAAACCGAACGATAGAAGGCGTCAACTAATTATATCGATGAGAAAGATGATGCGAATTTTCAAATAATGTTAATAAGAGAAGATATTTTGAAAAGCCCACCTCAGTACTTTGAATTGTCGCAGTAGTAACTGTGGAATGCCATTTGGGGAGATAAATTGCGGAAGCTGCAGATAAATAATAAAATGTAAAAAAAGCAAGTGAATGCCTTTATTTTTTTTTTGCGCCACTTTTTCATTGTCTATCTTCCCCTAGGATTGAAGTATTGAAATATTAGAAGAATTTATTGGAGGAATAAGTTGAATAGCAAAGCTTGGAGTCAAACGATTCGTAACCTATTCCTTAGTATTTAATATTATGTGACTGTAAATGTGAGGTTTTCGGAAAAATGAGATTTTTCAATAATGGACAGAGCCCCCAAATGTCGGCTGAAAAAGTCAAATTTTCTGAAACTGAAGGTTACCAGAACTTCCATGTCTGATAAAATACTGTGGAAGTAATTCATGTTTTTGATCACAGAGTTTTTTCGAGAAAGAGATATCTAGAAATCCTTGTTGACGTTCTTTTATTTATTATAGGAGGAGGCCAGGTGAAATGGACCATCCAATTGAACAATTCGAGATAGAGATTTTCGAATGATTCTATTGGAAAACTGAGGAATTTTTAGGTAAAAAGCATATGTTAAAATTATTATGTTTTTCAATTCCTTGAAAATTCTACTTTTTTGGCCAATATTGGAAAGGGTTCCCTTTTTGCAAATCAAACAATTCACTTCATCGGCGATATCTCTAGTTCTGTTGATCGTAGCGACCTGAAATTGATCTCAGATTAAAGGCTGGCACACTTCTCATCAATTCATATCATTGAATTTTTTTCGTTATCAATTTTTTAAATACTTATAGATCATGTTCTGAAAATCAGTTGGTGCCCGATAAGTCCTTAAAGAATTTATAATTTTTTCCAAACTACATGGGAAATAAGCTCATCTTTCATTCAAGATCAACCTCGAGTCACTACGAACAACAGAACCGAAGATATTCCCGAAAAACTGAAATTTTTCAAAAACGGAAGGATTAGCCCTCCAATCTTGAGCAAAAATTGAATTTTTGAAAAATTCGAAAATATCACTTTTGACATGTGGGTTTCATGGAAAATTATCTCAGATTTCCAATGAAATTATCAGGAAAAAAATATCTTCAGTGTTTCCATCGATTTAGAGTAATTTTAATAGTATGAAATACAAAAACTTACACGTATCCGTTTTACCCCTTATTTTCATTTCACCCCATGTCCCCTTAATATTTTAGAGAGGCGTGGATTCTCAAGAATTAGTCAAGATTTTCTCATTATACAGTATTTCACGTAATTATAAAAGTCCAGACAAGACTTTTTCTATCTCTCTCAGTTTCAAAGATATTCTAGAAAGTCTGTTTTTTGTTGTCATTTTTCAAGGATATTTCAGAAACTAAAAGAGATACGATGATTATGCTATAATTCTTTTTTTAGCTCTTGCAATTTTCTCGGATTTCCTATGCGGCGTTAATTGTATCTTCAGATACCCCTTCCTTCACGAGCCTATTTGCCTCCCACTGACCACCCAACTGACTAACACCTAAAAAATCACCAAATTTCAAATATCCATAAGACAAAAAAACCGTATCTCACTCAATATCCGTGACATTCTGAAAAAATAAAAGCTTAAGTATCGGAATTTATTAAAATTGAACGAAAATCAAAAATCAGTAAAATAAAATGTAATAAATATTTTTATACAAACGTTCTTGTCGATATAAAATCATTGCTTTAACACACAGATGGGTGATATAACTTGGTTGATTAATAACACAAAATATAGTTTGTTCAACACACGCAAGTAGAATAATATCTCAACTCATCAATAAATCGAATAATTAAACATTTGAATTTGGATAAAGTTCATAAAATATCTAGACAATAAAATGACTTTGTTTAACTGTCTTTGATAACTGCACGCGAGGTAACCCATTAAGTTTGGCAGTTGAACGCCAAGTGAAGTCCCCTGGGCCCGCAGGGACTTGTCTCCCGTCTATTGCGTCATAGGAGGGAGAACGGTGTTGCCAGAACTGGCGCCACTCGTTCGCTTTCCTCGCTCAATGGACCCCTTTGTCTCGATTAGTTATGCCTAGCCAAAATTTCTCGAAAATTCCCCCACATTTTTTTCTTTTCTTTTCTCACTACAAAAATCTTTCAATAACACCAAATGTGTATTTTTAGCATTCTCAGTGATTACGTCAGCTATGAATTGATGCTTTCAAAAAACAATAAATAAATTCACGTAAAATACATTGATTGAATTCTACTGAATATTAATTTAGTAATGATCATTCCCATTAAAATGCCTCACTAATCAATGGCGATGCGTCTTTTTTATCTTAATCCTGTTTCGTAGAGAATTTTAAAAATGATAAGAATGGATTGGAGCAGAAAAGGTGTATCTTTATTAGGTTCCAGAATATTCACAAAAGAAAGACAAAAAAATAGACTCGTCGTATTTAACCTTCTGCTATTGTTTTTTCTTATTCCTTGTGGGATATCTCGGAAACTAAGCAAGATAGGGTGATTTTAGTCGGATGCTTGTTAGAACCAAATTTCAAGTGCTACAATGCGAGATAAGGACATGAAAGGGCGTAATCTTTATTAGTTTCCGAGATATTCGCAAAAAAAAAAATTAAAACTTGAGTCATCCGATTTTGATCGCTTCTTTTCCGTTCTTCTTGGCAACTATTTTCGAGAATCTCTCGGAAATTAATGAAGATACGTTCTTTTGATCTTCATATTTTTCTTCAGCCCTTGCAATTCTTTATAAAAATGAACCGGGGCAAAGAAGGCATATCTCCATTAGCAAATTGAAAGTGGATTTGAGATGATTCAGTAGAAAAAATAAAAATAAGAAAACCGATTATTGTTTTTTTGAAAATATCTTATAACATTCTGCAAAAATGTGAAATTAAAAAAATAACTCGGGTGGATCGTGATCAGTTGATTTTTGTGTCATTTTCGTAAAATTTTTTTAAAGCTGAGCAAGATACGATGATTTCGGTCTGAAACATTTCCATAGCTCTTCGAATTCTCTACAAAAAAATCAAGACAAAATTGCCCTATGTCGATTATTTTTTCAGATATTTGTCAAAAAGAGAAATAAGAGAAATAGAATGAATTTATTACGATAAGACTATTTTTTTGTCATTTGTTTTTTGAAAATATCTCGGAAAATAAGCAAGGTAGGGCGATTTCGCTCCATTTTATTATATTGGGCAGAAGCATACTGACTAATTTCGAAAAATTATTCATTGTCTAGTAAATTTCCAAGCATTGTAATGCTATCTTTACTCTAATTTCCGGAAATATCCTAATTTCAAAAAAAATAATTAATTCATTATTTTATTTTATTTTTCTAATTTGTAACGGTTTCATGATTGGATGCTCCCGAATATATCCACGTATTGAACAGTAAAAAAAAAAACATTTTCACAACAATAATAAACAATTACAATTTTATTTTTCATTTTATTTCGAACTCGTGATCCACGTGGGAAAGATTCCTGATATTTTTTTTCGAATCCACACTTTAATAATTCTAGAAATAATCACAGGAAAAAATACATGTGTCTCACGAGTTAAAAATGATTTCACACCTTTGATGTGGAGATACAATAATGTGAAATAAAATATGCGCAAAGTATGCACAATCAAAATAATTTGAGATATAAAAATACGTTTCATTATCAATTGAATAAGTTGATAAGAATTGAGATAGTCAACTATATTCCAATTATTATAGTCATTATCTTGTAAATTTACAAAAATTATCATCGATATCTTTATTCTAATTTTTCAAAATTGAGAAGAAATCAATTGATTCAGTTTTTGATATTTCATTTCTCATTGGTAACGATCTTATAATTGGAATGCTTTCAAATATATCCACGGGTCGAGCAGTTAAAAAGTTCTTTTTCTACAACACTAATAAAAAATTATGATTTAATTTTTCATTTCATTTCTAATTCGTGATCCACGTGGGAAGGACTCTTGATATTCTTTTCTAACCCACACTCTAGGAATTCTAGAAATAATCACAGAAAAAATTACACGTATCTCACGAGCTAGAAATGAATTTCAGCTTTCGATGAGGGAATCTAATAATGGGGAATAAAATATGCACAATCTGAAATAATGAAGTAAAATGGCATTTGGAATAGAGTATAGGGGAGACCAGAGCACAACGACCACCCTCAGAAATTATATAATTTTTTTTTTCATTTCCCATGAGGTCATGGTCCTTTTCATGTATTCAGTATTGTCTTAGGCCGATCCGCAGAACCCGAAGCATGAAGGACCACTTTGAAAAATAAGGTCAAAGGAGAGTTAGGATACTTGTGATATTTTTTTCAAGGATTTGTCATCGGAAAATACATGTTTACTACAGTTCCTCCACTTGTCCATGATGTTATCTACTTGGTTCGCTAATTCACGTGAACCGTCTAACGCGTACTGCTTAAAATATAAGCGAAAATTTGAAACAGGGTTATGGCTACTTCCTCGATTTTGCCTGAAATTCAACTTCAATCTCCAGTCGAATTTTTAATGTAGAATTCATCACTAATCCATGGTCGAATTTTTTGACTCCTTTTTCAAAAAATATATGATATTCAAGGTTTCTCCTTATTTCCTCGATGTTTTTCATTTGATTCACTATATTACGTAAGCAGTTCAACCCGTATTTTGCAAGATTTGAGTGAAAAATCAGACAAAGGGCTATGACCATTTTCTCGGTTACCTGAAATCTATCTCCAGTCTCTAGTTAAATATTTTATACCTTCTTTCAAAATGTATATGATATTTATAGTTTTCGCGTATGTCAACGATATTATCTACTTGGTTCGGAAATTTACGTAAGCAGTTTAGTCCAACTTTTTCAAGATATGAGTGAAAAATTAGGAAAAAGGCTACTACACAAGGACTTCACTTTGTAATCACTTTTGAGACCCCGTAAGGGATAGATAATCCATTTCATGTCAGGAACAACTCTTAGTCTTACTCTCTTTTCTTTTATCAACAAAAAATGAATAATTACTTTGGGAATCCGACTCTACAATACAGATATAGATCGTTTGAAAATGTCGGAAACAATTTTTAATTTTTCCCTCTTTCTTTTTATCAACAATAAGTTAATGATCTACTCAGAATATCGATTCTGCATTATAGGCAGAAACCGAGAACTCTCATAATGAACGGAAAAAGAACGCGTTATTTTCATTTTCGTTCTCGTGAACGAATTTACGACCATAATTCTGAATAACGTTATTCAGGAGAACGAAATTCAGAATAGCGTTATCCAGAAGACCGAAAACAAAAATACCCAAAGAACGAAATTCAATTTGGTTCCAACGAACGAAATTTATTTTTGTTCTTCGGGTACTTTCCGCCCCTACCCAAAGAAAGAAAATGAATTTAATTCGCGAGAACGCAATTCATTTTTGTTCTTCGGGTAGTTCTATTCTTCAATGCCTTAATATTGAATGGAATTTCCGCATTACGATTTTGTTCAGGCTCAAAAGCCAACACGACATAGATAAATATATACATCATGTGAGATGCGTCGTTTGTTCATTTATTATTTCCTGACAGATGCTTTCTCTTAACAATTCATTTTTCATTTCATCTACGTTTTCCTATTCAACGTGGTGCCGATATTTAGAAGAATCGAAAACATCAAAACCTTTCTAACTTTCTAACTTGTTTCCAAATTTCTGAAATCTACAAATTATTTCAAAAATTTAGCGTCAGAATGGATCATCACAATCAACTTCAAGATCTTCGGCTCATTAAATTCGAAAGTAATCAGCGATTACGAAAAATTATTATTTGGAAAAAAAAGGTTTTAAAAAATATCAAATTGCGAATGTTTCGGTTCACAATAAAAATGGTTATCTACCGAAATAGCCTGAAATATTTCCGCATAGCGAACAGTTGAAATCATTTTTTCTGTACGAAGATAATGAAAATTTATTTGCATCAATTTGTGATTAATTGACTGGTCAATTGACATTACAAAACGAGAGTGGAAAACACTCAATTCAAATTGAATCTCTATGAATGAAGACTGAGTTAACGCAAAAATATCTCAAATTCTCCCTCAATTTCTATGATACATCAGTTCCCTGCAACTATATACACTCAGCAAAAAAATTAAGGGAACAGTAAATTTTGTCCGTTTTTTTCGTGATTTTCGAATGGCTGTAACTTCGCCAAAAATCATCGGATCGGAATAAAAAGAAAATGGTTGGAAAGCTTGAAGTCTCTACTTTCGAAATCTTGAGGTGGAAAAGTTTTTGCATCTGTTATAACAAGATAAGAGGGTTGAAAGCGGACAAATTTTTTAGTTTTTTTTCTTTTTTTCAAATTGCTCCGCGTACTTCAAAAAAAATTTTTTCGACTCGACCCTCGTCAGAATCGTGTAGCCTGACCTCTCAGCTTCAATTTTTTTTTTTTTTTCTTACGACCATTTATTGCTGAGATAACGTCCATTGAATCAAAAAACACCCTTTTGTTTTTAATCGTTGATATCTCAGGAACTACTGATCGCACAGCGAGCGGATGATGAGATTCGTAAACTTGAATAAATTTCCTGTAAAGTTCTTGCACTGCTTCATTGAAAGAAAATTTTCTTCCACTTTTAAAATTGGTTCGAAAAAGTACCGAAAAATGAAGTTTCTTTTCTTTTTTGAATTTCGCGAATTTTGTGAAAACTGCGAATGTTTTCACGTTTTTCTTCAGTTTACTGTGTACTGAAAGACACCCTAAATTTTCAAGCTAATCGGCTGGACCGTTTTTTTCCCCATGAACAAAGTTTCAGCAAAAAATTAAAGCAACACTTTTTTGTTCTTTAAACACCAATTAATGATGATTAGGGCCGAAAATGTTTTTTTCCCGTTATGTCTTCGTGATTTTTTGTGCGAAATTTGTTGCATTCCATCGGAAAAAAAACAATGAAAAAAAAAAAAAACAATAAAAAAATCAACATTTTTCTTTTCTTTAATCAAAAAAAAATCGAAAAAAAAAGTTTTTTGTTAAAAAAAATTTCTGAGTCACTACCTCTCCAAGTCAAATGCGATTCCGGTTTCTTTTTTTTTATTTTTTTTTCTCCGATTTTCCTATTGGTTTAAAAAAAAGATTTCAATTTTTTTATTGAGTTTCAAAAAAAAAATTCGAACTTTTTATTGATTAAAAAAAAATTTCAATTTTTTTATCTTTTTTTTTTTATTGTTTTTTCCGATGAATTTCGACAAATGTTGCACGAAATATCACGAAGAAGTAACGGAGAAAAAACATTTTCGGCCCTAATCATCATTAATTGATGTTTACGGAAAAAAAAGTGTTCCTTTAATTTTTGCTGAAACTTTGTTCATTCGGGAAAAAAACGGTTCAGCCGATTGGCTTGAAAATTTAGGGTGTCTTTCAGTATACAGTAAGCAAAACAAAAACGTTAAAACATTCACAGTTTTCACAAAATTCGCGGAATTCAGAGTAATTTTCAAAAAAGAAAAAAAAAATAGTTTTCGGTACTTTTTCGAACCAATTTTAAAAGTGGAAGAAAATTTTCTTTCAATGAAGCAGTGCAAGAACTTTACAGGAAATTTATTCAAGTTTACGAATCTCATCATCCGCTCGCTGTGCGATCAGTAGTTCCTGAGATATCAACGATTAAAAACAAAAGGGTGTTTTTTGATTCAATGGACGTTATCTCAGCAATAAATGGTCGTAAGAAAAAAAAAAAAAAATTGAAGCTGAGAGGTCAGGCTACACGATTCTGACGAGGGTCGAGTCGAAAAAATTTTTTTTGAAGTACGCGGAGCAATTTGAAAAAAAGAAAAAAAACTAAAAAATTTGTCCGCTTTCAACCCTCTTATCTTGTTATAACAGATGCAAAAACTTTTCCACCTCAAGATTTCGAAAGTAGAGACTTCAAGCTTTCCAACCATTTTCTTTTTATTCCGATCCGATGATTTTTGGCGAAGTTACAGCCATTCGAAAATCACGAAAAAAACGGACAAAATTTACTGTTCCCTTAATTTTTTTGCTGAGTGTATATAGTTGCAGGGAACTGATGTATCATAGAAATTGAGGGAGAATTTGAGATATTTTTGCGTTAACTCAGTCTTCATTCATAGAGATTCAATTTGAATTGAGTGTTTTCCACTCTCGTTTTGTAATGTCAATTGACCAGTCAATTAATCACAAATTGATGCAAATAAATTTTCATTATCTTCGTACAGAAAAAATGATTTCAACTGTTCGCTATGCGGAAATATTTCAGGCTATTTCGGTAGATAACCATTTTTATTGTGAACCGAAACATTCGCAATTTGATATTTTTTAAAACCTTTTTTTTCCAAATAATAATTTTTCGTAATCGCTGATTACTTTCGAATTTAATGAGCCGAAGATCTTGAAGTTGATTGTGATGATCCATTCTGACGCTAAATTTTTGAAATAATTTGTAGATTTCAGAAATTTGGAAACAAGTTAGAAAGTTAGAAAGGTTTTGATGTTTTCGATTCTTCTAAATATCGGCACCACGTTGAATAGGAAAACGTAGATGAAATGAAAAATGAATTGTTAAGAGAAAGCATCTGTCAGGAAATAATAAATGAACAAACGACGCATCTCACATGATGTATATATTTATCTATGTCGTGTTGGCTTTTGAGCCTGAACAAAATCGTAATGCGGAAATTCCATTCAATATTAAGGCATTGAAGAATAGAACTACCCGAAGAACAAAAATGAATTGCGTTCTCGCGAATTAAATTCATTTTCTTTCTTTGGGTAGGGGCGGAAAGTACCCGAAGAACAAAAATAAATTTCGTTCGTTGGAACCAAATTGAATTTCGTTCTTTGGGTATTTTTGTTTTCGGTCTTCTGGATAACGCTATTCTGAATTTCGTTCTCCTGAATAACGTTATTCAGAATTATGGTCGTAAATTCGTTCACGAGAACGAAAATGAAAATAACGCGTTCTTTTTCCGTTCATTATGAGAGTTCTCGGTTTCTGCCTATAATGCAGAATCGATATTCTGAGTAGATCATTAACTTATTGTTGATAAAAAGAAAGAGGGAAAAATTAAAAATTGTTTCCGACATTTTCAAACGATCTATATCTGTATTGTAGAGTCGGATTCCCAAAGTAATTATTCATTTTTTGTTGATAAAAGAAAAGAGAGTAAGACTAAGAGTTGTTCCTGACATGAAATGGATTATCTATCCCTTACGGGGTCTCAAAAGTGATTACAAAGTGAAGTCCTTGTGTAGTAGCCTTTTTCCTAATTTTTCACTCATATCTTGAAAAAGTTGGACTAAACTGCTTACGTAAATTTCCGAACCAAGTAGATAATATCGTTGACATACGCGAAAACTATAAATATCATATACATTTTGAAAGAAGGTATAAAATATTTAACTAGAGACTGGAGATAGATTTCAGGTAACCGAGAAAATGGTCATAGCCCTTTGTCTGATTTTTCACTCAAATCTTGCAAAATACGGGTTGAACTGCTTACGTAATATAGTGAATCAAATGAAAAACATCGAGGAAATAAGGAGAAACCTTGAATATCATATATTTTTTGAAAAAGGAGTCAAAAAATTCGACCATGGATTAGTGATGAATTCTACATTAAAAATTCGACTGGAGATTGAAGTTGAATTTCAGGCAAAATCGAGGAAGTAGCCATAACCCTGTTTCAAATTTTCGCTTATATTTTAAGCAGTACGCGTTAGACGGTTCACGTGAATTAGCGAACCAAGTAGATAACATCATGGACAAGTGGAGGAACTGTAGTAAACATGTATTTTCCGATGACAAATCCTTGAAAAAAATATCACAAGTATCCTAACTCTCCTTTGACCTTATTTTTCAAAGTGGTCCTTCATGCTTCGGGTTCTGCGGATCGGCCTAAGACAATACTGAATACATGAAAAGGACCATGACCTCATGGGAAATGAAAAAAAAAATTATATAATTTCTGAGGGTGGTCGTTGTGCTCTGGTCTCCCCTATACTCTATTCCAAATGCCATTTTACTTCATTATTTCAGATTGTGCATATTTTATTCCCCATTATTAGATTCCCTCATCGAAAGCTGAAATTCATTTCTAGCTCGTGAGATACGTGTAATTTTTTCTGTGATTATTTCTAGAATTCCTAGAGTGTGGGTTAGAAAAGAATATCAAGAGTCCTTCCCACGTGGATCACGAATTAGAAATGAAATGAAAAATTAAATCATAATTTTTTATTAGTGTTGTAGAAAAAGAACTTTTTAACTGCTCGACCCGTGGATATATTTGAAAGCATTCCAATTATAAGATCGTTACCAATGAGAAATGAAATATCAAAAACTGAATCAATTGATTTCTTCTCAATTTTGAAAAATTAGAATAAAGATATCGATGATAATTTTTGTAAATTTACAAGATAATGACTATAATAATTGGAATATAGTTGACTATCTCAATTCTTATCAACTTATTCAATTGATAATGAAACGTATTTTTATATCTCAAATTATTTTGATTGTGCATACTTTGCGCATATTTTATTTCACATTATTGTATCTCCACATCAAAGGTGTGAAATCATTTTTAACTCGTGAGACACATGTATTTTTTCCTGTGATTATTTCTAGAATTATTAAAGTGTGGATTCGAAAAAAAATATCAGGAATCTTTCCCACGTGGATCACGAGTTCGAAATAAAATGAAAAATAAAATTGTAATTGTTTATTATTGTTGTGAAAATGTTTTTTTTTTTACTGTTCAATACGTGGATATATTCGGGAGCATCCAATCATGAAACCGTTACAAATTAGAAAAATAAAATAAAATAATGAATTAATTATTTTTTTTGAAATTAGGATATTTCCGGAAATTAGAGTAAAGATAGCATTACAATGCTTGGAAATTTACTAGACAATGAATAATTTTTCGAAATTAGTCAGTATGCTTCTGCCCAATATAATAAAATGGAGCGAAATCGCCCTACCTTGCTTATTTTCCGAGATATTTTCAAAAAACAAATGACAAAAAAATAGTCTTATCGTAATAAATTCATTCTATTTCTCTTATTTCTCTTTTTGACAAATATCTGAAAAAATAATCGACATAGGGCAATTTTGTCTTGATTTTTTTGTAGAGAATTCGAAGAGCTATGGAAATGTTTCAGACCGAAATCATCGTATCTTGCTCAGCTTTAAAAAAATTTTACGAAAATGACACAAAAATCAACTGATCACGATCCACCCGAGTTATTTTTTTAATTTCACATTTTTGCAGAATGTTATAAGATATTTTCAAAAAAACAATAATCGGTTTTCTTATTTTTATTTTTTCTACTGAATCATCTCAAATCCACTTTCAATTTGCTAATGGAGATATGCCTTCTTTGCCCCGGTTCATTTTTATAAAGAATTGCAAGGGCTGAAGAAAAATATGAAGATCAAAAGAACGTATCTTCATTAATTTCCGAGAGATTCTCGAAAATAGTTGCCAAGAAGAACGGAAAAGAAGCGATCAAAATCGGATGACTCAAGTTTTAATTTTTTTTTTTGCGAATATCTCGGAAACTAATAAAGATTACGCCCTTTCATGTCCTTATCTCGCATTGTAGCACTTGAAATTTGGTTCTAACAAGCATCCGACTAAAATCACCCTATCTTGCTTAGTTTCCGAGATATCCCACAAGGAATAAGAAAAAATAATAGCAGAAGGTTAAATACGACGAGTCTATTTTTTTGTCTTTCTTTTGTGAATATTCTGGAACCTAATAAAGATACACCTTTTCTGCTCCAATCCATTCTTATCATTTTTAAAATTCTCTACGAAACAGGATTAAGATAAAAAAGACGCATCGCCATTGATTAGTGAGGCATTTTAATGGGAATGATCATTACTAAATTAATATTCAGTAGAATTCAATCAATGTATTTTACGTGAATTTATTTATTGTTTTTTGAAAGCATCAATTCATAGCTGACGTAATCACTGAGAATGCTAAAAATACACATTTGGTGTTATTGAAAGATTTTTGTAGTGAGAAAAGAAAAGAAAAAAATGTGGGGGAATTTTCGAGAAATTTTGGCTAGGCATAACTAATCGAGACAAAGGGGTCCATTGAGCGAGGAAAGCGAACGAGTGGCGCCAGTTCTGGCAACACCGTTCTCCCTCCTATGACGCAATAGACGGGAGACAAGTCCCTGCGGGCCCAGGGGACTTCACTTGGCGTTCAACTGCCAAACTTAATGGGTTACCTCGCGTGCAGTTATCAAAGACAGTTAAACAAAGTCATTTTATTGTCTAGATATTTTATGAACTTTATCCAAATTCAAATGTTTAATTATTCGATTTATTGATGAGTTGAGATATTATTCTACTTGCGTGTGTTGAACAAACTATATTTTGTGTTATTAATCAACCAAGTTATATCACCCATCTGTGTGTTAAAGCAATGATTTTATATCGACAAGAACGTTTGTATAAAAATATTTATTACATTTTATTTTACTGATTTTTGATTTTCGTTCAATTTTAATAAATTCCGATACTTAAGCTTTTATTTTTTCAGAATGTCACGGATATTGAGTGAGATACGGTTTTTTTGTCTTATGGATATTTGAAATTTGGTGATTTTTTAGGTGTTAGTCAGTTGGGTGGTCAGTGGGAGGCAAATAGGCTCGTGAAGGAAGGGGTATCTGAAGATACAATTAACGCCGCATAGGAAATCCGAGAAAATTGCAAGAGCTAAAAAAAGAATTATAGCATAATCATCGTATCTCTTTTAGTTTCTGAAATATCCTTGAAAAATGACAACAAAAAACAGACTTTCTAGAATATCTTTGAAACTGAGAGAGATAGAAAAAGTCTTGTCTGGACTTTTATAATTACGTGAAATACTGTATAATGAGAAAATCTTGACTAATTCTTGAGAATCCACGCCTCTCTAAAATATTAAGGGGACATGGGGTGAAATGAAAATAAGGGGTAAAACGGATACGTGTAAGTTTTTGTATTTCATACTATTAAAATTACTCTAAATCGATGGAAACACTGAAGATATTTTTTTCCTGATAATTTCATTGGAAATCTGAGATAATTTTCCATGAAACCCACATGTCAAAAGTGATATTTTCGAATTTTTCAAAAATTCAATTTTTGCTCAAGATTGGAGGGCTAATCCTTCCGTTTTTGAAAAATTTCAGTTTTTCGGGAATATCTTCGGTTCTGTTGTTCGTAGTGACTCGAGGTTGATCTTGAATGAAAGATGAGCTTATTTCCCATGTAGTTTGGAAAAAATTATAAATTCTTTAAGGACTTATCGGGCACCAACTGATTTTCAGAACATGATCTATAAGTATTTAAAAAATTGATAACGAAAAAAATTCAATGATATGAATTGATGAGAAGTGTGCCAGCCTTTAATCTGAGATCAATTTCAGGTCGCTACGATCAACAGAACTAGAGATATCGCCGATGAAGTGAATTGTTTGATTTGCAAAAAGGGAACCCTTTCCAATATTGGCCAAAAAAGTAGAATTTTCAAGGAATTGAAAAACATAATAATTTTAACATATGCTTTTTACCTAAAAATTCCTCAGTTTTCCAATAGAATCATTCGAAAATCTCTATCTCGAATTGTTCAATTGGATGGTCCATTTCACCTGGCCTCCTCCTATAATAAATAAAAGAACGTCAACAAGGATTTCTAGATATCTCTTTCTCGAAAAAACTCTGTGATCAAAAACATGAATTACTTCCACAGTATTTTATCAGACATGGAAGTTCTGGTAACCTTCAGTTTCAGAAAATTTGACTTTTTCAGCCGACATTTGGGGGCTCTGTCCATTATTGAAAAATCTCATTTTTCCGAAAACCTCACATTTACAGTCACATAATATTAAATACTAAGGAATAGGTTACGAATCGTTTGACTCCAAGCTTTGCTATTCAACTTATTCCTCCAATAAATTCTTCTAATATTTCAATACTTCAATCCTAGGGGAAGATAGACAATGAAAAAGTGGCGCAAAAAAAAAATAAAGGCATTCACTTGCTTTTTTTACATTTTATTATTTATCTGCAGCTTCCGCAATTTATCTCCCCAAATGGCATTCCACAGTTACTACTGCGACAATTCAAAGTACTGAGGTGGGCTTTTCAAAATATCTTCTCTTATTAACATTATTTGAAAATTCGCATCATCTTTCTCATCGATATAATTAGTTGACGCCTTCTATCGTTCGGTTTCCGAAAAACTATTAATTGAATATTTGTATTCCTCAAAAAGCATCGTTATTCTATGCAATAATTTTTTTTTCTAGGTACTGGATAAAAAAACTGAAAAGTTGGTGGTCTTTGAATTGTTTTTGAAAAAAGAATCAAGAGCTATAACGCGGAATTGGAAAGCGGGATGGTGAGGTGGCGGCGTTTCATCCCTGGTCTCCGGCGAATTTCATCACGATTATGTCTTATGCGAAATGGACACTGGGAGAGCTGGCCACACGAATAAACTGTATTCATTCATCCTTGTTAGCATTTGAATTAAGAAATATCATTTTATAAAGACAAAAATTGGTTTTCAATAAAAAAACAAAGATTAATATAACCGTAGATTCCATAAATCTTTTGATCCATTAACATTGTTTTTTATTATAGTGCTCTTATTATTCAATTCTAAGGGTCAGCAAAATTCTGAATAATTATTCTTCAGAGAATAAAATAATCTCTGAAAATGGAGAAAATAACTCTAGAAAACTCTGAATAATAATTTTTCATAGTATTGAATAATTTCTGAAAATAGGGAAAATAACTGTGAAAAACTCTTATTTTCCATTCTCTCAATTGACTGAAAGAAAAAAATTTAAAATACTTAAAAACTCTTCTGGAAGAGTCTCAATTCGCGGTCTTTATTACTCTTCAATAGAATTATTAAATATTTTTCGGCCTTTTCAAGACTTTTTCAGAGATTTTTAGTGAAAATAAGACTTTCAGAACTCTTATTCTATCTTCTAAAAGAATTATTCCGACTTTTAGAAGAGAAAAATTTCCACCAGGGTGGTGAGTTTTTTTATGGCCCTTAAACGATTCATTTTGCGTACAATTCGATATTTTGATAGCTGGACTGACATCTGAGCCTCTTGCGCCATGAGAACAATGCAATATGAATTAATTTTATAAATTCATTACGCCGAAACTACACGGGCAATAAATCTAGGATTTTACAGACAGATAGACTAAAGTCAGCTCTTTCAATGGGATATAAAAAAACATGGGGTTACACGTGAAGCCCAATTCGACCGTACTACCTAAATGCAACTCGTAATTACGGTAAATAAATATTGATATATAATTGAATCTTATGAAATATTCTTTTGATCTTCCCTGAATTATCGCGTCATATTCAACATTCCCCAGAACTGAATAGCAAGAAAGATAGACATCCTCTTCTACCTCTTCGATACAAATTCATGCATGGTGGTTTTTAATAGCATAATTCCACTCAATCAATAATCATAGTCTGTCCCTAATAATCAATTATCCATAAGTAAACTCTCAAATTTTCTCGGGGAAAAGAAACGTTGGAAGCTGAGCAAAGTTTAGTGAATTAGTGTGTTAGATTCACTGCTAACTGAGGAAGTTAGTTTATGTCAAGGAATTTAAGAATATAATTCGATTCATGAATGAATATTTCTCCACAAAATGACCTTCTTTATTCGTAACAGGATCATATGAAAAGAGTATGTAGGTAGTCACTTTTAAAATGAATTTTCGAATATTACTTTATCATCGCGCATGTGAGTTACTCGGAACTCATTAAAATAGTTTTGATATTTAATTGCATAAACCCTGAGTGAAATATATCCTGCGTAGCCCTCAGTGCCTTTATGGATAATTCCAAGTCCACTTAAAGGTGTTTGAGGTCTACTTATAACTGCGACGCCATCGATCAATGGTAGCGTTGACTGTCCAAAGTCAGATTGTAATGTTGATCGTTCCAGTGAAACATATTCCGCATCGTCTGAACTGAGAATGTTCCGAGACGTTACATCGGCTGAACTTACTGGCTTGAAAGACAGGCCTTTCCTACGAATCAAATAAGTGGAATATTATATATTTCTATGAATAAATTAATTATGATGTGGAAAACCTTCGATGGTAGTCGCCATTGGTAGGGCCACGGTAATGCCATCGTAAATTTGTCACTTCCCATCGATAATTCCCACCCATTGCTAAATTCAGCATGAAAAATTTTCATTTGACAAATGGCTATGATTCGCTATCTAAGGTGTAAGTGATGTATATAAGTATAGCTTTCATATCCCTTTGATTCCGTAGTAACACACGGAGAGAAATGGAATAGTAATGGTTACTATGTTATAGCAATGGTTACTATATCACATAGTACTGAGTGCTATGCCAACATAGTACACACTACATAGCAATGAGTACTATGAACATAGTAATGATTACTATGTTAACATAGTAATGGTTGCTATGTTAACATTGTAATTATTGCTATGTTAACATAGTAATTATTGCTATGTTAACATAGTAATGATTACTATGTTAACATAGTAATGGTTGCTATGTTAACATGGTAATTATTGCTATGTTAACATAGTAATGATTACTATGTTAACATAGTAATGATTACTATGTTAACATAGTAATGATTACTATGTTAACATAGCAATGATTACTATGTTAACATAGTAATGATTACTATGTTAACATAGCAATCATTACTGTGTTAAAATAATTCAAATGACTATGTTCATAGTACATACACACAGTTAATACCGGATCAGAAGGGAATTTTTTCATTTTTTTGCTATTATCTTAGTAAATGAGCGAGATGAAGCGAAATGGACATTAATATGGGATCACCAGGGAGTTTCCCCAGTTTTTTGTCAATATTACGGTAAATAAGCGAGATAGAGCGAAATGGGCGTTAACTTGGGATCAGCAGGGAGTTTCTGCACACAGAATACACTGAGTGTAGAACACGCACAGAAGTGCGTAATCTCTGCACATGTGTGCGTAATTAACATGTGTGCGTACTTCACGTTCTCACAATCGAACGTGATTTACGCACACTCGGTGCGTGATGCACGCACACGTGTGCGTGATGTCCACACACGGTAAATAAGCGAAATAGACGTTAATATGGGATCAAGAAGGAGTTTTTCCAGTTTCCCTTGATTATCTCGGTGAATAAGCGAGATAGATCGAAATGGACGTTCATATGGAATCAGGAGGGAGTTTCTCCAGCTTATCACGAGTATCTCGGTGAATGAGGGAGATAGAGCGAAATGGACGTTAATTCTGGAGAAGGAGAGAATTTTTTCAATTTTTCGCTAACATCTCGGTGAATAAGTGAGATAGAGCGAAATGGACATTAAATACCTATTAATATGGGATCACCGGGGAGTTTCTTTAGTTTTTCGCTATTATCTCGGTAAATAAGCGAGATAGAGCGAAATGGGCGTTAATTAGGGATCAGGAGGGAGTTTCTCCTGCTTATCACGAGTATCTCGGTGAATAAGCGAGATAGAGCGAAATGGACGTTAATTCTGGAGAAGGAGAGAATTTTTTCAATTTTTCGCTAACATCTCGGTGAATAAGTGAGATAGAGCGAAATGGACATTAAATACCTATTAATATGGGATCACCGGGGAGTTTCTTTAGTTTTTCGCTATTATCTCGGTGAATAGGCGAGATAGAACGAAATGGACGATAATATGAGATGACCAGAGAGTTTTTCCAGTTTTTCGTGATTATCTTGGTGAATAAGCGAGATAGAGCGAAATGGACATCAATATGGGATCACCGGGGAGTCTTGCTAGTTTTTCGTGATTATCTCGATGAATATGTGAGATGTAGCGAAATAGACGTTAAAATGGGATCAGGAGATAGTCTCCTCAACTTTCACAATCATCTCTGTAATCAAGCGAGAGAAGGTGAAATGAACGTTAATTTAGTATCAGGAGGGAGTTTTTTCAGTTTTTCACCACGATATCGGTGAATAAACGAGATAAAGCAAAGTACACATATGGAATTATGAGGAAGTTTTCAGATGAAAAAATATCCTCTTGATCCCAAATTAACATCCACTCCACTCTATCTCGCTTATTCACACTGAGAGAAATCCTATATACTGGTATGACTAAAACCATATTAGTGAAGGTCAAAATCAACTATATGTGTATAGTCATCACAGCAATGGTTTTTAAGCTACACTTTCCTGAATAACTATATCCCATTAGCACGCACAACATAACAATTAGTGTACCGAATGCTATAAAATATAGTTATCTTAAAAGTGACTATATGTCGTGTAAACGTGACGATTTTTATATTGTTACTTCATATGGCTCAGATAACTTACTCCATTTAGTATATAATACATACAATTTTATAGGCCGTCTTGAATTGTCTATTTCTCTTCCTTATTTTCTTATTATTTTTGGCTAATATCTAGAATCAAGATAGATTGATTTTACCCTGATTTTCATTCGAGTGCCTATAAATACGAAAAAAAACTATATTTTTCAATTGAAAATTCCGCAAATTTATCGCAAATCATATCATCTTTTATTTCTTATTTTTTCACGGTATCACCACTAAAGCTGGAGATATGTTGAGAAGGGGAATTTAAAAAAAAAAGAATTCTGAAAAGTAAAAAAAAATCAATTAAACTAATTTTTTATCTGTGTGTTTTCATGTCCACATTCTTGTAAATTTTAATTTGAGGTTATGTGGGATATTTGAACCAAATAAAATAAATTGTAAATGTAATGATTGACATTTACAATTTATTTTATTTGGTCCCAATATCCCACATAACCTCAAATCATAATTTATTATAATTTTGCATTTATTGCGGATTTTATTCGTTATCATTTTTCTTTTTTTTTCAAAGAGCCCAAAAGGCGCAATCAGGATCGTTACAGTCATGTGTGTTAGATTAGCAGCAGACAACAAGGAATCTCCAAGCGGTTACCAAAGCTAAGCAGCATTGGATATGGTCAGTACTTGGATGGGTGACCGCTTGGACTATCTTGAGACTAGATCGAATTCTTTTTTTTTTTTTTTGGTGAGTTCTAAGTAAGTTAAAAACACACACTGGCCTTAGGCCGTTCAACTTCTATTGGCTTTCGTTCAATTTACAATTTTTGTAGATTGAAACAAGAATTAAAGCCACCTGAAAATTTTGACTCGGAATGTGACTATATACAGTATTGTCATATTTACTATAAACTATAGAACGCAATGTCCAATGGTAGGTAACCATCAATATAATGCTCTGGTTACAATAATATTCGTCAATAACACTATATTATCCACTGACACTAGCTATATCTGAAATAGTTGCTGTTACTCAATTTATAGTCAAGGTCTTTTTCTACTAAATTTTTATAGCTCCACTGATCAGATTTTTCTCTCAGTGCACCAAGATAATCGCGAAGAAGTGGAGTAACTCCCTGGTGATCTCATATTAACGTTCATTTCGCTGTGTCTCGCTTATTCACCGAGATAATCACAAAGAACTGAAAAAACTCCCCGGTGATTCCATATTAATGTCCATTTCGCTCTAACTCACTCATTCACCGAGATGTTAGTGAAACACTGAAAAACCTCTCTCCTGATTCAATATTGATATATATTTCGCCCTATCTCGCTTATTTACCGAGATGTTAGCGAAAAATTGAAAAAACTCTCTCCTGATTCAATATTGATATCTATTTCGCTCTATCTCGCTTATTCACCGAGATAATCGTAATAAACTGAAGAAACTCCCTCCTGCTCCCATATTAACGTCCATTTCGATCTATCTCGCTTATTCACCGAAATAATCACGAAGAGCTAGAAAAACTCCCTCTTGATCCCATAGTAACGTCTATTGCGCTCTATCTCGTTTATTCACCGAGATAATCGCGAAGAACTAGAGTAACTCCCTGGTGATCTCATTTTAACGTTTATTTCGCTGCGTCTCGCTTATTCACCGAGATAATCACAAAGAACTGAAAAAACTCCCCAGTAATCCCATATTAATGTGCACTTCGCTCTATCCCACTTATTCACCGAGATGTTAGCGAAAAACTGAAAAACCGCTCTCCTGATTCAATATTGATATACATTTCGCCCTACCTCGCTTATTTACCGAGATGTTACCGAAAAACTGAACTAACTCTCTCCTGATTCAATATTGATATCTATTTCGCTCTATCTCCCTTATTCACCGAAATAATCGTAATAAACTGAAGAAATTCCCTCCTGCTCCCATATTAATGTCCATTTCGCTCTATCTCGCTTATTTACCGAGATGTTAGCGAAAAACTGAAAAAATCTCTCCTCATTCAATATTGATATATATTTCGCTCTATCTCGCTTATTCACCGAGATAATCACGAAGAGCTGGAAAAACTCCCTCTTGACCCCATATAACGTCCATTTCGCTCTATCTCGCTTAGTTACCGAAATATTGACAAAAAACTGGAGAAACTCTCTCCTGATCCGGTATTAACTGTGTGTACTATAAACCTAGTAATTTGAATTATTTTAACATAATACTGATTACTATGTTACCATAGTAATGATTGCTATGTTAACATAGTAATGATTACTATGTTAACATAGTAATGGTTGCTATGTTAACATAGTAATTATTGCTATGTTAACATAGTAATGATTACTTTGTTAACATAGTAATGGTTGCTATGTTAACATAGTAATTATTGCTATGTTAACATAGTAATGATTACTATGTTAACATAGTAATGATTACTATGTTAACATAGTAATGATTGCTATTTTAACATAGTAATCATTGCTATGTTGGACATAGCAACCATTACTATGTACAACATAGCAATGCTTACCATGTTGAACATAGCAACCATTACTATGTACAACATAGTAATGATTACCATGTTAACATAGCAAGTATCACTATGTGGCCCGACGCGAAAAAACCATTACTATGTTGAACATAGTAATGGTTACTATGTTATTTCTCTCCGTGCAGCATGAATTCAATTCAATACTTTGTTCCAAATAGAACATAGTTGACTATGTCCAAAAAAAATAATCAATTTCATATTAATCATTAAAAATTTGTATCCATTCATGAAACTATTTCAATAGATAAAGGCAAAATTCAATGAGTGCTTCTCGATTTCATCGCTGAATGAAGAGTTAATCATTATTTCGGTGACTAATTAGTAATTTGATTAAATATTTCTGCTCACCCAGGATTTTCGGATAGCTTCCGTATGGATAGCTTCCGAGATTCGTCATCAATGACCAATTTCCCACTTGTATAAGAAAATGGCAAACCAAATATTTCTATGGCAAATCCTGACACATTTCCTCTTATTACTTTGTTGAATTTAACTCCTGAAATGGTTTTTCATACAAAAATGAATTTCCCATGACCATCTTCTGGAATTTCTCGAGAATATATGACATACCTGTTAGAGCATAGCCTGATGGCAAACGTAGATCATCGAAGAAAAACACTTTGTTGTTTCGATCGATACGAACATAAGATTCCCCCATTTCTCTTCGAATTGGCAGCCATCTCCTAATATTCCGAAGAATATGGCCATTGCTACTCAATACTCCTTCTCTTGGTTGAATATACAGAATCCTGTCTTTCCATAAGAATCTCACACCAGTAATAACTCTTCAAGGAAATTATGCATTAATTTTAATCTGATTATGATCCAGAATAATTTAGGCTTTTTCTTTACCTAGTGTAATTGATAAACTCACCTGTTTAACTTCACATTGCTCTCCATAATGGCAAGATTTATTTTATTATGATTGCTGTAACAATTACAGGCACATGCAGCATGAGTCATTTGCCAGCCCTGTCCGTCTGAGATTATATAACCATTATTTTTGGAACATCGTGCATCCTTTCCAAGGAAACCTAATTTCGTAGAGTTCACGTATAAAAATTTGTGGGGACCACTTTTCTGTTTGAATGCAGAAGATAATATTCGTATTAATCATCTTCCAATAGAAAATAAATATACTATCAAGCAATTGGATCATATGTTCTTACTAATACACAAGCGTTTATAGCACTCAAGTAAGCACATTCAGTCATAATTTGGTCACAGCTACTTCGTATATCATATAGTGTTGGACCACATTGGTATGCTTTATCCAACCATACTGTGTTACAACTGTCATATTTACAGTGTGCCCAATGATAGCGAAAGAGGGTTGTTTGGAAAGTTCCTTCCAGTTCATAAAATGATTCATCTATCACAGAGAAAAGTTGAGCATGAAATATGAACTGAGCATTTCATATAATATGCTTGGGCCTTCTACATAAATTGTGCTTCAATTATGCATGTTTTATTAACACGATTCATGCATTCACGTGCTTTCTTGCCACGCTGACGAGAAAAACACACTGATTCGGGGTACTTTACTACTGACAACGTACGTACGGAAGGCAAGGCGGGGGGAGGTGTTGGGAGGGCACAAATTATAACTTAATTTGCCTACAGTTTGGGAACCTTAATTTTTGGAGGCTCCCTTAATTTTGATCCTTACCTTTGACCCTGCGGGCCTCCCGCTGCTGCGTTGGTTCACCGACTTTTCCGAGCGATTTCCGCGTAGGAGCGAAATTTGAGAGGGAACGACGAAAAGGAAAAATGGAAAGAATGACTCTAGACACGAACAAGATTGTTGACTAATATTTAGATTTATTCAAAAGATTCTCTCGGAAAGAAGAATGTAGAATTTTATAAAATCAAAGTATAGTTACGCATAACCGACGAAAGAGAGAGAGAACGCGGGAAAAACACGAGACACGTTCGCCGCGATGATTCTGTATGAACTTAGAAGTCGGAATTCGGATTTAACGGATGTGGAAAGACGAAATTGATGACTTCGCCTAAGTATTTCGGGAATTGTTCTCACCTCCTTTTCATTTTTACATTGGCAGTTACGCTACTTTGTTATTTTAATTTTCATTCGCTGAAATAACGTCCAGTGCACCATTGACAATATTTTGGAGTAATAAGTGGAGATATGCCTCTTGTGCACCAGACTTTCGTTTTTTTTGGCACGTATAGTCGTACTAAGGAAAGCTTTGACACGAGGAACGTTAGCGTGGGGGAGCCGGACTCCTAGGATGTATAGGAAAACATAGTGGTGGGGGAACCTAGCTCCTAACATTCCCCGTGTCAAAGCTTTCCTTAGGACGACTATACTCCCCTTTGACTCTAAGGCGACGATATAGATACCTCGAATCCTAATATCGGTAGGATCACAGGCTCTCAGGGGCAGTGCATCAGCCATTGACATGTTCAACTCGAATATGTTAACGTAATTTCCGAATAGTCTCTGGAATTGTTCTCTGGCCCGTGAATTCCACTCTCTCCATTCTATTTGACCAAAAAATACAAAAATCCATTATATGGCAATCATTGTGAATATAACACTTGATGAAGAATAAGGAAAAATAAAAAGATGGTGATCAAAATAATTCATCAGAATTATGATAAATTAATACTTTCAATATTTTGTGCATTAACTCACCTTCATTTTGACCATATTGATATATATTCACAAAAGCTAATATAAGACTGACTTTCATTTCAGCTATAATTACCATTTTGAACATATGAATTAAGACATCCGAAATTGATTGCGGATTATTACATATCTCTTCATGATGAGTCTGTAAAAAAAATGGTACAGTATATTGATTTTTCATTCAGATTCTCCAGTGGAAACTCAGTGATAGATCCTGATATTCTACAAATAAGGTGGAATACTCTATCACTGATACTTTGAGAGATTTAGTTAGCACTTTAATTTTCACAGCATATTCAATGTCAAATAATAATTTTATTTATCTGCGTCAACTGTATTGATATTTTTACGATGCAATCTATTTTTTCTGAATTCAATAATGCATATTAAAAAATGAGATATCCAAATGCAACCATTATTGATATGTCAGATGATATTTCGTAAACTTTGCTCCAATTAGTTTACTGAGTCTCATTAGAAGGAAAGAGGAATTATCTTTGAATGAAGCTTACGGATGCAGAACCGACAATTGCAGATATCAAATTTACATTATTTGGTAAAAGTTCATGTGCATCAGTTGAAATTTTCCGTACTATCTCAATATTTGTCTGAATATCCAGAATTCTCTGTGATGTTAGATCTTGAAGTATTTTATCGGAATGAGAATTACTCTCATTCATATATCGTTTGAATTCTCTGTAAAATTCATCAATATCTTGAATGAATATTTCAAATCGGTCCATCCATTTGAACATCGTGGAGTCGAATAGCGGTAATGTGAACTTATCTCGAATTGTTTTTGGGTTCATAAATTCTTCTGTTTCATCGAATTGACTATCGATTTCAACCATCTGTCTTTTTATTTCTTGAATTGTCACTTTTTTCACTCTGAGCCGGTCATCGACTTCACTACTATTGTGAACAGGATTCATCACCAGATTATCTATCATTATGTACAATTTCCATAGTTCATTGCCTGAAAAACGGAATATTTCAGAAATTATAGTCAAACAGTTGAGTTTCAAAAGAAAATAGATTGCAAAATGTCGATTATTATTGAGAGGGGTCAATCAATAGAGCTACTCAGAATATGTGCTTGATTCACACATAAACTACACATATAAATGGGAAGACGCTATTGCTACATTTTTCCTGCGGTCTCCTTATTACGGAAATATTCCAGGCATCTTTATTGTTCTAATAAACATTGATTGATAATGTTAAAAAAGCAGCTAAAATTACCGACTGATCTGAATTACCGCGAGATCAGGAGGTCAATCAAAATGAGATACTCATCAATATCGAAACCAGGGGTAATTTGGGAGATCACACCGGCGTGGTCTCACAAATCCTCCTACTCGTCGCGTGGAATTCAACGAGTGAAGTTCTACAATTACGGTAGCCGCCAACGGGCGAGCTTTGGCGTGTGGAACTCATCAAATGAAGATCATCATGATCTTCATAACTATTAAGCAACTATCGCGGAATTGACGCCTAGTCGATAGATAAAAGGAAAGGTTCGATAGAACCGGTCAGATCCGCTGAGTTGAGGATCGAGTGAGTGATCGGCATAACGGTTTAATAACGATTTACGCCAGGTATTAAATGCAGTGTGCACAGTGAAAACAATCATGAAAAATAGAGACAATTATCGAATAGATAATTGAATCACAGAGACAATTATCATAAAGAGACAATATCTAGAATCAGTGCGGTCAAAGTATCAAAGAGTGTATTCTAGTGAAATCATTAAATAGTTTATATTTTTATATAATTCACGTGTTCCGTATCATTGTGAAAATCCACTCAAATCCCTCCACTGAGAAATATCCTTTATCTTACAAACCCAGGTGGAAATATGCTTGACATATTTTGACAAAAAATGTCATAATGTAACGAAAAATGGCAAAATATGACAAATAATCAGGGTGATGATGAATTTTGACATAATATTTCCTTTTTTGACATACTATGACAAAAAATGTCATTTTTTTTCTGACCAATAATGACCAAATATGTTAGATTTGGTCATCGATCGAATATGACATAAATCGTTAGAAATTGACATTTTTTGTTAAACATATGTCACAAAATGTCATTTTTTCTAAAAAATTTGAAACTGTTTTTTGATATTTTATGACATATTTTGATGTGTCATAAATTGACAAATTCTGATAATTAATGACATTTTTTCGTGAAATATGTTATAAATTTTCAGACATTATTTGTCATATTTTTATGGGACATGAAGTGTAAAAATAGGACAAAATATGTCATAGGAAGTCATATTATAACAAATTTAAAAATGTCATAATTAGCTATATTATGATCAATTCGAACAAGTATTTTAGAGAATATGTGGATGTCATAATTTGACAAAAAATATCAAATTTTGTCATAAAATAAGAAAAAAAGACAAATGATAGAAACAATTCCTTATTTTATATGAATTTAACATTTTTTGACATATCATCTCATATTTTGTCAATTTCTTATTTGACCGATTATGACCGACTATGTGAGATTTGCTCATTGATCAAAAATGACATAAATTGTTAGAAATTGACATTTTCTGTTAAACATATGTCAAAAAATGTCATTTGTTTGAAAAAATTTGGGACTGTCTTTTGATATTTTATGACATATTTTGATTTGTCATAAATTGACAAATTCTGATAATCAATGACATTTTTTTATGAAATATGTTATAAATTTTCAGACATTATTTGTCATATTTTTAAGGGACATGAAGTGTAAGAATATGACAAAATATGTCATATTAAGACATATTATAACAAATTTAAATATTTCATAATTAGCCATATTATGATCAATTCGGACAAATATTTTAGAGAAAATGTGGATGTCATAATTTGACAAAAAATGTCATAATGTGACAAAAATCATAAAATATGACAATTGCAGAGAATAATGCCAAGTGTTGTCATCATATTTCATTTTTTGACATATCACAATAGGAAATTTCATTTGTTTTCTGACCAATAATAACCGATATGTCAGATTTTCTCATCGACCAAGAATTAAATTAATTTTGAAAATTTAACATTTTTTGTCGAACATATGTCAAACAATGACATTTGTTCGAAAAAATTTATGACTGCTCCTTGACATTTCTTGACATATTCTGATTTGTCATCAAATGTGAAAAATATCTTCGTGAAAAATATCATACCCTTTCGAACATAATCTGTCATAATTTTCGTAGTCATAAAATGGGGAAATATGACAAAATATGTCACAATTTTTCAGAAAATGAGTGAAACTGGTAGTTCCGAAGGCGCCGCTAGAGTGCGCATTGTAGAAAACTAGTCCCTAAGCCCGCTATCGTTTGAGAAGTCATAAATTCAAACGGGCGAGGCAGTTTTCTTCGTGAATCTGGTCGGGCAAAGATAATGCTCAACAAGATTACCGCATTTTTGATATTATCCGTATGGGTCGTTCCCATACGGCATAAAAGAATAGTACCCGTTTGTGTTGGCTTTCCTACTTGTGTCATGCAATGCCATGTCCAATCCCTTATTCTTCATCAAGGTGTACGACATATTATGACATGACACCTTCTAGTATATTTGGATAATTCAAGGAATGACACAAATGCCGAAGGAACATGTCGAAATTTGTCCGATAATGACAGTTTATGAGCTATTATGTCAAATTCTGACATAAGTTCTCTCTAAGATTCAGTTAAAATTTGTCATATAATAATTTTAACAGAATTTGACATTTTTCGTTAAAAAATGAGAATTTATGATTAATTATGTTAAATTCTGGCATAATTTTTCTGTTAAGCTTGGTCAAAATATGTCATATGATAATTCGGACAGAATTTGACATTTTTTGACTGAAAATGACAAATTCAATAGACACTTTTAGAAATATTATGTCATTACATGTTAAAAAGTCACATATCATGACACAATTTGCCATTTTCTGTCTTATTTTCACATTTTTTGGACGTTTTTGTCAGAATATGTCAAATGGCTCAGAGTTGTCTGCCACACAATACAATCAAAATATGACATATTCTGTCATAATTTGTCAAATTATGACAGAAATTTTTCTGAGAAAATTTGACAAAATATGACATACTGTTCCAATTGATACTCAAAAATCATCATATTTTAACAAAAACAGTCAAATTATGACATTTTATGGTAGATTCTGTGAAAATAGGTCAAATTATGACGGATTTTTTCTCAAAATTTGTCAAATTTGATCAGAATTTGACATTTTTTGTCAAAATATGTCAAGCATATTTCCACCTGGGAAAGAGTAAATCATCCCAAAATATACAGTCCACTCCAAGGAGAAAATCAACGAGGAAGCCACGGCGAGTTGCTTCGGGTTTCCTCCCGTAAAAGTCAGGGCAAGAAAATTGCCATGATCTTTAACAGATAATAATGAAGAAAACATGTAGTTTTATAATCAGGACAATTAACGCTGGAGACTGACAGTTTGGCTGTTCGCTCTAGCAAATTCGTTCCGACCTAAAAAATACCCAAATTATCCTCCGAATTTGGGTATATTTTCAGTTATTTTCCTGTATAATGCTGAAAATATACCCAAAAAATACTGTTATTTTGGGTATATTTGTGAATTTTCCCTACCCAATTTATACCGTCTTTTTTTCAAATCTAATTTTAGTTTAATTGGTACTTCTGTACTACAAGGAACGTTAAACGATTATAAAGTAACATTTATAGAGGGAAATAACGAAAAAAGAAGTCGAGCAAGTTGCGGAGATCGAACACAGGACCTTCAGATTCGTAGTTTGCTGCTCTGCAACTGAGCTGCCGAGTATTTCGATATTCTCTGGTCAAATTTCAATCGTCATAATTTTATCGTCACTCAGAGGCTCAGATATAAGAAAAATGGACCATGGAGTATATCGTCGCATTTGGAACAAAAGGGCAAACATCCTATGTATAAGTATAGTACTTCCGCCTCTTTGTTTCTATGGCGACGATATTCATACAGATTAATTGAACGGACCAAGTCATATTCATTCATTTTTTTGATCACTCATTGTTTTCAATCGTAGAATTCCACAATTCTCTATTTGAAAATTAACGATATTTTGATTTTAGTAGTGAAGAAAAGAAAACAATGGTGTATCGCTGGGATAATTTGGGTATAAAAATTTCACAAATGTACTGAAAATATTCGTATTATTCGAGTATGATTTGGGTATAATCTGAAAATTATACCGAAATCCTACCTAATGTCTACTAGTCCGAAATTATACCCAGAAGATACTAAAAAAATCGGTATAAATGAATTTGCTAGGGCGGTCTGTGTATATCTCCACGGATCTATCGGGTTAAGGGGGGAGTAGGATTTTGGCGGTCGAGAAGAAAGCATATTTTCAAGAACTTTTTCAGACGATACAGATAATCTTGGTTCCTTCAATGAGCTTCTATATAATAAGACAAGATATGAACTATATTTTTCGAAATTTCCACTTTAGCTAATCAACGCATTTGGATTTTTCTGTTTCTATTAATCCAGTGAAGATATATGAAATATATGTTTTAGTGTACACCGTTTTTTTTTTGGAATGCCTATGGATATTACTGGCAACGGCTCATTTATCTGTATTTGGCAATGAAAATTTAAAAAAAAAAGTTCATATGTTGTATTATTATATAGAAGTTCATGAAAGGAACCAAAATTATCTGTATCGTCTAAAAATTCTTGGAAATATGCTTTTTTCTCGACCACCAGAACTCCATCCTCCATTCAGCAGCATTGAGTCTGGTTACTACTTGGATGGGTGACGGCTTAGAATACGCAGACCAAATGAAAAAGTGAGTGGCGGACCGCCTGTTCCGATCAGGGTCTTTCATGGGTTCCCCTCGTCCACGGCAAATGCGGTGCAGTAAGACAAATCGACCCATGGCATCGCAATCGTGGAGGGATGTGGCGAGGCAATTAAAGGGTATAAAACCCGAATAGATGGCACGAACAAACGGAAAAAAAAATTACCCGTAGACTGGTCAGCATGAGCGATCTAACGACTCTGGTCGGGTAATGAGAGATTCGCCGCTGTGTTTTTTGGCTGTGACGTTGCCGAACCCGCTCTGTACTGCCCGAGCACATTTAGCGTGTTTTCGGCAACGTCGCTGACTGAATAATTTCATTGAGCACTGGATAAATTTGACCCGCATGACAAACATATGATAAAATTGCCAGATCGCTAACCAGCCCCGTTTCAGAGTAAATCGGAAAACTTTGTCATCACATACACTCACACACCCTCATACATCCAAACAATTCTCGAACACGATGGTTCTTGACGTTTTGGGTCATTTGCAATCATATTATGATAAGATTTCAAACTCGAAAAAAATTACAATGTTAAGGCTTCCATGCGGAATCAAAAACAGTGGAGCGCAGCGCCACGCTCATAGGCTGACCAGTCTAGGGTTAATTTTCTTTCCTTCTCTTCCAATAAAGAAAGCAAGAAAGTTTAATTGATTTTTTGGACCCATTATGTAGATGGGTCCATTCATCAGGTTGCGCATGAAGCTCATCTATGAACATCATTTCTCACGTATTAAATTTTTAGAATTACCTGTATCATACATGGCCTCAACAATACATAATGAAGCACGTACATTGATGGCGAGAAGTAGCAGAAACTGGCCTCCCAACATTTTCCGTTCTAGTATTGAATTTGAAAATTATTTGAATAATGTATATATTGTCATCACATTGTCATATGATAAATATATGAACCAAATGGGCTATGAACGATAATGTATTCCTTGAAAAATTAGTATAACACCAGTTATGGGTGGTAAGGGAATCTAGTGCAAAATGGCCACCTGTGATGAAATGAATCGTGATTTTCTGTTCAAAGACCTCTACGAGAAATTCCTTTCTTCAAATAACCCAACAACAGAGACATGTTGGAGCATTTTTTAAAATTTTTGAATTTTTTTTTAGAAACTTGTTAAATTTGAAATGAAAATTTGTGAATCATTTTGCCCATTTTTACCGTTTTCGACGAAGAATATAGAGAGATCCACTTAGTTACTGCGAAAAATTCAATATGAAAATTTCGAGATTAAGAAAAAATCAAAAAATTCAACTTTATCAACAATTAATGTTCTCACTTTCGTAAAATTTCATTGGAATATATGAAGTATTTCGTTGACTATAGCAGCAAAATATTCAAGAATTGTATCGAACTGTTCGGTTCCACAATGAGAAAAGTATTGAAATCTCGATTCTAAAGTTACAATGAGCTCTAGCGGACTGTTTCTTATGAGTCTCCATTGAAGCCGGCAGTACTTGTTTATTCAGTTATCGCAGATCTGATCATTCGTCATGCTAGTGGTAGTCAAAATCTTATCTCTCCAAGACTAGGTCAAAAGCCTCGTTATTGAAACATCTAATTAATATTCTAGTCGAAAGAACATAGTTACTACTTTGTTATTTTTCTCTTCTTGATAAGTTCAGGGAAGCTATATATTTTTTTTTTATTAGTAAAATTTTTTTTGAAAATTCATTATTTCAATCATAGAAATTACATGCTGATTCTTCATTTCCATTAATTTTTTTTTTTTATTAGATTTCCATTAATTGATATCCACAACAATAAAAGTAGTTGAAATATTTCTGTAATAAAATGATAAGAGCAAATGTGGCGACAGCAACTCAGAATTTATATGTGCGGTATATGAGCGAAATATATATCACACTCGGGAAAAAATGTTTAGATCTGATAAGATCAGGTGAGATCTCATCAGATCTATGCCTGACTAGATTTATTTAGATCAAACTGAATCTGATTGGATCTAATTACATCTGATTAGATCTAAATATTTTTTCCCAGAACACATATAATTCGATAATAAAAAAAAAACATATAATTCGAAAGACGTTACATAGCAGCGTTGCCATGCCCTCTACTGTATCTGCCAGCATTGCGTGTACTACTATGAAAATGATTTTCTAAAGGTAATCCAAGTAGTTCTGGCAATTTATTTTTCCCTTTTCAATTTTGCTCCTTTTCGGTGAACGAGTATGATGCGTCGTGGATGGGAGGTGGAGAAAAGATGTGAGAATCAAAAATTTGATGGTAAATATAGTAACTCGCAATAGCTCAGCGGTAGAGCACCTGATATGTAATCAGAGGGTCATGGGTTCCTGCTTGCGCATTACATATTTTTTCCGGACTTTGTTTCTCTGAAAAATTTATTAATAAAAAATTAATTTATTAATAAATTTATTTGTTTAATGCCATTGTTTAGTGCCATTAAACAAATAAATTTATTAATAAATTAATTTTTTATTAATAAATTTTCAAGAGAAACAAATTCCGGAAAAAATATGTAATGCGCAAGCAGGATTTGAACCCACGACCCTCTGATTACATGTCAGGTGCTCTACCGCTGAGCTATTGCGAGTTACTATATTTACCATCGAATTTTTGATTCTCACATCTTTTCCCCAGATTATTTGAAATTTAGTTTACTCCATGTTACCGGACAAATGAAGCCAAAATTAATTGAAAAAAAAAATTAACATTGAAACTCCATAAGCAAGGTTTAGCTTCAGTTTCATTGCAACAATTCATGGTCACAGACCTATTTTTTCCTTATATAACCATATATATTCTTGTTTGACAGAGTGTAGTAATTTTCGAAATCATGAAAACTGCATGTTATTGAACATATTGTGACGTGCCATAATGCCAGTGCATTGTGTTGAGAAAGCCGTGCTGAGATGTTAGTTCTAAGTTCTTCTGACCATATCCCAGCACCCACCCGCAGCCCTTCTTGGCACCGTCAATGTACGAAATTGGGCTCTTTTAACAAGGGTCTCCATTCCATAGCCAAAGTGATGTCTCGAAATAATAAAAATAATCTATACACACCCGAGTAGAAAATTCAGCAAGGACATGATGAATTCCTGATGAGTTTGTCTCACGTACCTATAGGGCATACCTCGTGAGGGCACCACCAGGATCGTCACGCAGTCGCCCGTGATGAGCCCCACAGGGGGACCTTATCGGGACATCACAACTACGCCTCATAACTACCCGATCTCTAAGAATTAATTCGCGCCAATTTATATCGATAATTATTCATTATTCATTATGAAAAAACATCACTCAGCATCCAGAATGAATTAATGGCTCTTCAGCGAATATTTCACAGTTATTGTTCACTTCTCAATGGCTTTGTTCAACCTTCGTTGAATATTAGGGGAAGAATTTGACTATTATTGATATCTTTATTTTTTTGCAATATGTAATGAGTCTTTTTTACAAATTTTTATTCAGTTGCAATATTCCAATTGTATTGCATTCATTGCATTTAATTACTAGATTTTCTCAAAATCAATTAAAGAAATTTTGATACATGAAAAAATAAATTAATTGATTTACTTTGTTATGTCTTAAATTTCCTAATTCAATTATTTTCGTTTTGAAATTACTGAAAATAAAATTGCAATGGTCGATTCTCCGTGAAATATGCGAAGTACTGGAGCCCACCGTCTCGTAGGAACTTATGGTCCTTCGGACGAAACAAAATCGGTCACTTAGAAACAAAATCGCTAAAAGATGCCACATAGCGACGGACTGTAGAACTAAGTATTCTGTTGATGCTCAGATTATCTGAGCACCCGATCGGGAATACAAAGGGGATTACCCTATGAGTTCCTAATGATCGGGTTGTCAGATGAAACCTCAATCAGGTAAACCTCAGTGTGTCCCGATATTGGATGCTTCGGGGAACTTCCAACTAGGCACTACGTCATGAATTCCTGATATAAAGTCGGGGCTGCCCTATGGGTTCACGACGATGAACTGACTAGGTCTTTCCCGATTGGGTAAGCGCTACGTCATCCCAATGATGACCTAATAGAGTATAGAGACAGAGCCGATAAAATTTCTACTCCGGCGGTAGGTAAAATCATAACGCTCTAGTACTGAAATTCCTCAGCAGTCTTGACTGACACTTATTATCTGTGACGATTTTGGCCTCTTACAAGACCCTGATGTAAATTGATCTATCTCTCTTAGATTCCGAGATATTCTGAAAAAAAATCGGGACGGAATGAAGACAATTTGGAAACTTCTCAGTCTTTCTGTTTTTTTGATATTTTCTGGAGAACATCTCGGTGAATAATGGAGATACGCCGTTTTCCCCACGATCTATTTTTGTAAATCTTGAAATTCTCTATAACAAATTGAGGATAAAAAGGATGTTCCTTCATCATTTTCGGAGATATTCACCGGTGGAATATGGGCCCGAAATGGACTGTTGGAGTACCATTCTAAAAACCAATTTCTCCAAAATAGGGACTTAGTGAAGAACCTGAAAAAAATTGAAAAGATAGATCAACCCAAATACAAGAAGCCGTCAGTTCGTCGACAAATTGCCTTCTGAGCAATGAATACAATTGTCGCCACAGTGTCGACAAATATTTTCGATAACATATTTATCTAAGTTATCCAAATATGCACAGGTTATCGTCCATTTTTTGGACGTAGATTGCGTACGACTATTGCTGGATTCTAACTGAGAATCGTTTGAGAAACATCGAAAACAATCGAAATCATCTCAGAAATGAGTTTTATGCTAATATTTCGGAAATAGCAAACAATATGGAAAAAATTTTGCGCATTTGCAAAATTAATCGACACATCTACCATTCAATTTGTCGTAAACGGCTCAGACGTGCGAAATATCCGAAGATCTTGAAGAATTCGTAAAAATATGAAAATTTAATATCTTTTAATATTTCTTCCCCTTAAATATACCATACAAAACATAGAGAATAAATTTCTATATCCCAGTTCGTAACCCGTTTTTAGGATGTTCATTAGTAGATTTTTCATAACCCGTAAAACACGTGTAATAGATAAAGATATAACGTTGAAGGTTATCATAAAATTATTTGTTTTTTGTCCACAGAAAATGCTTCATTCAACATTAGTCTCGACAAGTCATCAGTATTTGTTCACGAAATTCAAACAATCGTGACGTTGAACAATTATTCAGTAGAGAACGAAAACAACTGATTACGTGAAAGATTCTACGTTAGAGAAACAGAATTTTTCGATTTTTTGAATCCAACTACAAGTTTTAGACTTTCATGAACATTGAAAATTTCAATTGTTCGTCGGGGAGATTTTCGAATTGAATTTTCACGATTTTTCCATTGTCCAATATTAATTATTGTGCCCTGCAGAAATTTGAGGCCATTTTCCTGATCAAATCCTCTCATTTTACCCTCAAATTTCAACAGTATTTTACTAATCACTCCCTTTGAGGAAATATATATATCTTACTAGTTTCATTGCGTGAAGCAACGATTATTAATTGAGAATGTGATATATTGGTTTCGCTTTTCAGATTCATTCCCATATCAATAACATGTTTCTAGAATTTTCCACCACTGGATTCTTTGTAACTCGTGACACACGTATAAAAACTAAAAAGACAATTTAACGATTCGAAGTTCCTTTGGCGTTCAATGTTATCGTAAAATATTCTGTTCGAATTTCTTCCATAGAAAATTTTTTTATTTAACATTAAAATTGATGGAGTCACCAGACTCAAAATACACGGAGAGAAATTTCTTTGAAAAATCATGATGCTCAGCGACATAATGTGAATGCAAAATACAGGCCGGGGGAATTTCACGAGTCTACTAATAGAAAAAATGTCTTGGCCACGGCAATTAGTAATAGGGCCAATGAAATTTTCAAGATAAAATATTACAATAACTGTTACGTAGCATTACAAAAATATTAGCTAATAGTATTTTCTCTCAAAGCTAAGGAAAAATCATCTGTCCGACAAATGATGAATCATTGGGACCTTAGAAATTTTCATACGCTACTAAGAATTTTTATAAAATTTTTTTAGAATTTTTCCCATGCCAGCCTCATAATGTGGTAGAGGAAGGGGCATAGGTAGTCGAGTACCTTCGGCTGTTGTCGGTACATAAGCCATTGGCCATTTCATACTTCGCTTTGGATTGAAATTTCTCGGAAACTGTGTAAAATTTATCGAGACATGCTGTGAATGAAATTTAGAGGGAAAATTAACGAAGAAAAAAAGTAAAACGCCATTTATCTACGACCAGTAATTTCGGAGATATCAATTTTTTGATGAGTAGGTCAGAAACAATGGACGAGGCCCGATAGTAAATAAATGGCCGCTTGAGCGTCTCTTCTGAGTTTTTCATTAAAAAATTAATATCTTAATAATTACGAGCTGTAGAAAACCGGAATTTTTCTAATTTTATTCGTTAATCTTCCCTCTAAATTTCATTCACAACATGTCTCGATAACTTTTGAGTACTTTTCGAGATATTTCAATCCAAAGGCAAGTGTAAAATGGCTATTTTTTTAAAGAGATAAAAAGCAAAAATTTTGATGTGGAGCATGGGAATTTTTCGGTTGAGAAGCAAATTACATTCCGTTTGTAGAGCGGCATGGTAATTTTTTAAAAAATCATTCAAAAAAATTCTTATATTTTCCTCTCCGTGTATTTGTATTGATAAGTTGTCAGTATTTCTTTACAAAATTCAAACAATCGTCAACTCAAACACTTTTGCATTTAAATATGAGATTACATAACAGGAGAAAACAATTTGCTAGTTATTTTTCTCATATTCGACATATCATATGCTTTACAAGTTTTGTATTAGGAATAATTATCTAAAATTGCTACGTGTGAAAAGCGTGTAGAAAGAAAGACGGTTCGAAATGTCAGAAACTTGCTACTGAAATTAATAATAGCTCATGCGGAGTTATGGTTGGAGCTCTCATCGAGAAATTTTGCATCTAATTTGCCGAAAAAATGTTGCAGATTTTCGTCTTACTTCAACGGCAAAGAAACGACAATTTTGCGACATTTTCATCGGCAATTGTTTCCTACAATTTGGCTACACCCGAGTGGAAATAATCAGCTTAATTTGAACTTAGTTTAACTTAAACAGCTTAGTTTGGACTTATTGGACTTAATGGACTTGAATTGGAATTGCAACGACTTAATCAGCTTGGTTTTAGCTTGGATGAACTTGTCATTTAATTTCAACTTATTTGTAACTTAATCATGGAGATTGCTCTAACAGATGAGCAGTCTGCATTGCTCCGGATGACCACCGACAAATTCTTAGTTAGATTCAGAGTATTCTTTCCGTGGATGAGTTAACTTGACCTGCTCCAGACGTCGTCAAGGAGTTTCGTACGGAGAATAAAATGTCAATACGGGATTTCGTGACAGCTGTGACATTCTGACTGGTTCTGACGGGATTTTCTTTGCTGAAGCGTTTCCTCCATGGAATGCGAAACAAATAATGAATTCCTCTCAAGCTAGGACATTTCTGAGTGGTGTAGAACTATCTCCTCAACAGATGAACAAGCTAACTCACACCAGGTGACTCCTATGAGAAACTGCGACATGTCTATGTGATTCTGAGAGGATTTTCTTTGCAGATCAGGACTTTCAATCACTCCAGGTGTCTTTCAGGCGTTTTCTACGGGTAACAAAGTGAATAATGAATATGAATAATTTCTGAGTGATGTAAAGCTATTTTTTACGCAGATAAGCTCCCTGACTCACACTAGGTGTCTCTTTTGAATTTTCCATGGTAAACAAAATGAAAAGTCGGGATTTTGCGAAATCTGTGTCATTTCTAAATCATTCTGCGGGGATTTTCTTCGTAGATGAGGACTTTCAGTCACTAGAGGTGTCTTCATTCGTTGCAATCACCTATCCATTTCATCATCAATTTGAACAGCCTTTCTTTCATCCTCCTTAGTAATGGATGATTATTTTGTGAATATTTCAATTCAAGGACACGAACCTATTGGATGCAAAAGACAGTCACTAGCGTATAAATTGGATCATTTAAGATTTTCTACCGATACTACACTTGGGGTTCTCGCTTCTCATTACATTGGTACTGTACGTACCTTTCAGCCAGGGCTGCGCGACCACAAGCCTGAATTTTGTTGTAATTATATACTCTTTCACAATGAAAAAGTACTCTTGCATTTTCTTGATCGAATTGATATTGAAGGATAATGTGGAGGTACAATCGGAAATAAACTAATTTTCTGTATGAAATCGTAAATATCAATGCATACAGGATAAATGTATCAAAACTGATTCAGTGATCATTCGAAGAATGTAATGAAGAATGAAATAAGCCGTAGAAACAAAAAATTAATTACGAAATGAAAGATTTTTATCATTTTTTATATTTCTTTGAATCTTGGTAAATTCAAGGGAATGTAAAAAATGATAGCAATTTTTCAAATTTCGACTAATTTTGTGGTACTAAGATTTATTTCATTTTCCATTACATTCTTTACAGATTCACTGAATCAGATTCGAGAATTCCATTTCGTATAAGTTATCATCAATAGTTTTTTTTTACAAAAAAATAACTTTTTTTACGATTGTAAAAAAAGATTCGATAGAGTTGGATTTCATCGGATCTAAAATCTTATGTTTTTTTTGTACTTTTCAAGATCTACATATATCTAATTAGATATTATTGCCTCAGAGTCAAAAAAGTGCAATTGCTAGGCGTATATACAGCACTTAAGCCCCTTTGTTTCTGAGGTGACGATACAGGTCATTTGCTTCTCAAACTTTTGTTGAGTTATTTTTTTTCAATACACCATGAATTTTTTTCGTAATTCTGAGATATATTCCAACAACACATACGTCATACCCGTTTGACATTGAGCCGCTAGTTTTATGATACCGTTTTCGTGCCTACTATTTATCTTTAAAAAAGTTTATTAGTCTCTTCGCAATTGTACAGCTGACGTTTTTTTCGTCAGAGGGTTATAAATTACTTCAATCCCTTAAAACTCCTTACTTATTGAGATAAAGAATAATATCACCGCCCTAGAAGAATAATGGCATAAGAGATACACATTTCCAATTTCTTTAGGCCTTTTTACTCCAAAATAACTATGTACAAAAAGAAGCGTGAACATATTTTTCTAGCTACTTTCAGTTTTAACCTGGTACCTACGAGTTCGCCTGGAAAATCACATCGAAATACAGGTGATAATAAATAAAAATTTTCGATTAATACAATCGCTTTCAAAATATCATTCATTGGTTCCATAATGTCATTTTTATATTTGTTCTTTTATTGGATAACATTATTCTTTCATGAGACAAGAATATGCGGGGCTACTTTCTTGGAACCTGAGAATAGCGTTCGAATTGGGAGTTGTCAAATAATTCAAAATTTACGCATAATTCAAAAACTCCTGATTATTTCAAAATTTTCGAATTATTTGTAAATTTCCGGAATGATTTCACATTTTTCGGATAATTCCAATTGATAGTTAATCGAAGCTTTTATTTGAGATACACTCAGCAACCACATGAACAGAGAGCATTTTTTTTTTAATTTCTTGTAGTAATTTCTGCTAGGCTGTAAATTCGTGATAAATTATCGAATCGAGATAAAACATTTTTTCGAGCGAATCCCGGGTAGGAATCGCCCAATGCTCAACTCTTGGCCGAACATCGGCCAAGAATTTGCATGCCAAAGCCTGGTAGCCATGGCTCGGCCGAACCTTCGCCAAGTATCGGTACACCGTTGTTCGGGCCTCCAGAATTGGCTGAGCAACGATCCGCCGTAGTATGGCCTGCCAGAACTGGCCAGGCGTTGTTTGAAACTTGAACTCCCAGGGCTTGGCTTCTGAGCATTGGCCACTCGTCGGGCCAATAATGTACTGCCAAGGCTTCAATTTTTTTTTCATCTTTTGACATAATTAGATTATCTCACATTATCAGATAACTTCTAAACAATCACAATCGAATTTCATTTCTCCGAACAAGGTAGACGGCGATGAATTTATGAAGATCAAATTTAGTTACCAAAGCATGAAATGTCCTAATAGCTAATACGGTAAGGTAACAGACTGGCAATGCGAAGGTCCAGAGATCGATCCCATGTGGCGGCTTATTTTTTTTATTTTTTTTATTCAAATAACATTGGATATTGATCATTCTTACGCACTTCAGAAGACACAATTACTTTTAATTTACGTATTTAACATAAAATCTACAACAAAATGAATATTGGCTGAACATTGGGACCAGTATAGTACCCAATGCTCGTTATCGAGGCTTGGCCATGCTTCGGCAATCAGCATTGGTACAATGTTATCATCCAATGCTCAACCAATATTGGGCCAGCCTTGGCTGAGGATTGGGCGCCAGCATTGGCATATTGGCTTCCGGCGCTGAGCCAATATTGGCCCAATGAATTTTTCCTACCCGGGATGTGGCAACTGAAAAAAATCTCTGGAAATAGCAGGAGACACTTATATCGCATTGAGGCACATTTATGAAACCTAGAAAAAGAATAAGTACATTTAATGATAGGAAACATTTCAACCAGAGAATTGGTGAAGTGTGAAGTCACAATTATCGGTATAGTTATTTATACTGCGATTTTTTTTATCAAAAGTGCGATGTCACGCTCGAGTCATAGCCCGAGTAACTCAGGTAGGAAAAATTCATTGAGCCAATGCTGGCCCAGTACCGGAAACCAATGATCCAATGCTGGCAACCAATCCTCAGTCATTTCTGGCCCAATATTGGTTGATCATTGGATGATAACATTGTAGCACTGCTGATTGCCGAAGCATGGCCAAGCCTTGATAACAAGCACTGGGTACTATATTGATCCCGACATTCAGCCAATGTTCGTTTTATTGTAGATTTTATGTTAGATACATGTGTTTGAGTTGTTCACTGGTTTTTTGAATATTTATTAATGATTCGCGAGATTTAACCGGATTTTGAGAGGAGCGTGGTGTGAGTTAAAAAAATGACACGTGCACGAGATTTTCTATTTAATATTATAACTTTATTATAATTTTGCACTAATAAAATATCACAATTTTATATCACTTTTTGTTTTAACAATAATTGAATTGAGATAATCAAGAGTTTTGAGAGTTTCTATTAACTATTTTTTAATTGAGAATATCTGAGAAATTCTGAGAACACTTTTGCACTTGACGCGAGAATAGCTCTTTCGAGAATAAGGATGAGAATTCCAAGAAAATATGGCAGGTGTCCTGAATTAATTAATCTATCATTCGATAGATTGCGGGTCAGAACACCTGTCAATCAAGTGGCGCCTCGAGTGCCAAAGTTGAGTAGGTCACGGTCAGTAGGCCGATGACCGATAAAGAAATTTGAGTGGCTCTGTGTGAGTGTGAGTGCGTGAGTGTTTTTAATGGTTATTCGTCCATAACCAAACATTCTCCCCGCCGTCAGCAACTGTTGCTGACAAATTGAGTAAACTGAAACAAACAAAACAAAAAATTAATTTGTTCGAGATTAATTGAGAACTCTTGAGAACTTCACCAAGATCTATCTGAGCTGAACCAGTGCAGAAACACCAAGACTTGGGAGGCGTAAATTCCTTATTCGAGATGTCACTGCTTCCATCCATCACCGATATCCTCTCGTGTGGGTCGTAAATCCTCACCAGAGTACGATGATGACTGAAGATGATGATAGATTGGTGCCGTGGAGATGTTCAAGACTCTTTTGTTGTGATTGGCAAAAGAGCGAGCTTGGCGATTGGTCTTTGTAGAATTGAGGTGGCTGTTTTTATGGTAACTACTCTAGTAAGATCGTCCTTCCCAGGATGTAGAGTAGTCACCCGAGCGAGAGGCCATTTTGAAGGAGGAAACCTCTCATCAGTGAGGAGAACTATTGAGCCTACTTTGATTTCATGAGAAGGATGGTGCCACTTTGAGATTGACTGGAGATGTTGGAGATAACTCGTGGACCATCGTTTCCAGAAACTCTGAACCTTTTGTTGAATGAGTTGCCAGCGAGAGAGACGATTGATGTTGAGATCTTCTAGTGAAGGTTCAGGGAGAACTAAGAGAGGTTGTCCAATGAGAAAATGCCCTGGCGTTAGCGCAGAGACATCATCAGGATCTTCAGAGAGAGGTTCCAGAGGTCGAGAGTTGAGAATAGCTTCTATTTGAGTCAGTAAAGTAGTGAGCTCCTCGAATGTTAATAGAGAATCACCAATGGTTCTCTTGAGATGGAACTTCACTGACTTTACTGCTGCTTCCCATTTTCCACCGAAATGAGGAGCACCAGGAGGATTAAATGACCATCTGGTTCCATCGTTGAGTAAGAGTTGAGCGATTTGATGAGATTCCTGAGATGCCATTGAGAAGAGATTCTTGAGATTTTTATCTGCTCCAACAAAATTTGTTCCACAATCAGAAAACAAATTTTTGCAGATACCGCGGCGAGATATAAACCGTCGATAGGCCGAGATGAATCCTTCCGCTGAGTAGTCGGAGACAACTTCGAGATGAACTGCGGAAGTGGCCATGCAAACGAAGATGGCTAACCAGCCCTTATGAGACTTATGACCACGCCCCTTAGCAGTTCTGAGTGATACTGGACCTGCATAATCAATACCTGTATTGAAAAATGCACGTACTTGAGATAATCGAGAAGTCGGAAGTTGTCCCATTAATTGTTGAGCTCTCACTCCTCTCTGTCGAGCACAAGGAACACACTTGAGAATAAACGATCTTACTGGAGCTCTTCCACCAAGAATCCAGTAATAGTTTCTGAGATGTCCGAGAGTAACTTGAGTCCCACCATGAAGAGTTCGTTGATGAGCTTCCTCAATGATGAGTTGAGAAAAGTGTGATTCTTTTGGAATTATCGCTTGGTGCTTATTATCGATCTTGAGATCTGCGAATTTGAGACGACCTCCTACACGGAGAACTCCCTGATGATCGACGAAGGCAGTGAGTCGATTCAACGGATGAGAGGTACTTAGTTTCTGTCCCCTGGACAATGCGAGAAGTTCCGTTGAAAAATGAGCTGCTTGAGTAGCCTTAATCCAAAAGATTCGAGCACGTTCAAGATCATCAGGAGTTAGAGGAGTCAATAGAGAAGAATTTGAGATTTTCTTGAGGCGAGCAATGAATCGTTGGCATATTGCCGTGATTCTGAACAATTTGTTCACTGAGGAGAACTTGTTGATGAGATCCCAAATTCCTATATGTTGAATTTTCACGTTGAGAGTTACACCAGGCTTTTCTTCAAGATCGATTTGAGAGAGAGGAGTTGTGCTAAATACTGGCCAGGATGAGGAGTCTTTGTTGAGCCAATGAGGACCTTGCCACCAAAGCTCATGAGAACATAATTGTGCTGCTGTCAACCCTCTAGAAGCACAATCAGCAGGGTTCTCTTTACCAGGAACGAATTTCCATTGAGACGACGTGAGCTCTTGAATGAGTTGAACTCTATTCCTAACGAATTCCTTCCATCGAGAAGGATGAGAACTGATCCAAGTGAGAGTGACAGAGGAATCCGTCCACAAATATGTCGGGACGTCGTTTAACTTGAGTGTGTCCTTGACATATTTAACGAGTTTTGCAAGGAGAACCGCAGCTGTGAGTTCTAGTCGAGGAATCGTTAATTTTTTGATCGGAGCTACCTTCGTTTTCGAGCAAACTAATGAGATTCGAGTATCAGTACCATTCGTGACCTTGAGAAATACTACTGCAGCCATTGCTAGCTGTGAGGCGTCTGAGAATCCATGTATTTCGAGTTTTGAGTTATTGAGAATTCCAAGCCATCTAGGCACTGTCAATTTTGAGAGTTGTTCGAGATCTTCACGAAATTGTTCCCATTTATGAGCTGTCTGTGGAGAAACTTCATCATCCCAATCGAGTTTTTCGATCCATATCTCCTGTAGCAACATTTTTCCACGAATTACTACAGGAGCGAGAAATCCGAGAGGATCATAGAGTTGAGCTATTTCTGATAAAATGATTCTCTTCGAGATTTTCGATGCATTTTTTGAAGTTGATGAGAAGATGAAGTTGTCTGATGCGGGTACCCAAGATAATCCAAGAATTCGAGTTTGAGAATCTTCGTAAAATCGAAGATCATTTGAGATACTGTCAGGAGAGAGCCATTTGAGGAGTTCTGAGCAATTACTGTGCCATTTAGCTAATGGCATTCCTCCAGCATTACAGAGATCTTTTACTTGTTGAGCAGTCTTGATGAGTAATTCTGAATTATCTGCACCTCCACAGATGTCATCCACGTATCTTCCTTCAATTAATGAGTTAACAGCTAGAGGATACCGTTCTCCTTCATCTTCAACTAATTGAAGAAGAACTCGATTGGCAAGATACGGTGCTGAGCGCGTTCCATACGTAACCGTAGTGAGTTGGTACGTTATAATATCTCCATTTGAGTTGGTCCAGAGAATTTGCTGTAGAGGCCAATTATCTTCATGAACTCGAATTTGACGAAACATCTTAGTGATGTCAGTCATGAAGATGAGTCGATGTTGACGAGTCCACAGGAGAACGTCTGAGATGTCTTTTTGAGTTTTGGCCCCTGTATGGAGAATATCGTTGAGAGAACTACCTGAGCTGGTCTTAGCCGATCCATTGAACACCACACGCAACTTCGTTGTTTCACTACTTTCTCTGAGAACACCGTGATGAGGTAAATAGTAACTATGAGAAGAACCAGCCAGAGCACTCTGAGTCGTTTCAGGAACCCTCAACCCTCCTGATACCGAAATATCATGTGCCAAGGTCATTCCGTCTGAGCAAAGAGTGATCTGAGACTGTTTTTGACGAGTTGACCGATGAGAATCACTATTTACCAATCTCATATGATCCAAATCCTTATATTCTTTGAGAAAATCTGAGTAGAGTGAGAAGAATTTCTGATCCTTAGAAATTCGATTGAGCATTCGTTTGAGACATGCTAGAGCAGTAGAATGAGAATCTCCTAACAACGAAGTTGAGTCTGAAAGAGGTAATCGAACGATATAGCGTCCTGATGAATCGCGAGAATGAGTTGTTCTAAAATGCTGTTCGCATTCGAGTTCTTCCTGTGTCCATTCTGAGTTTTTTGAGCTAGGAACTTCTTCTTGAACCCAGAATTTTGAGAGTAATTCGTTGAGTTGATCATTAGTTGTTGTAACATGGAAAACATTACTTGATGTTACATGAGATGGTCCGGTTGGCCCGAATATTATCCATCCAAAGATGGTGAGTTGAGCTACAGGGGAATCTGGACCTCTATTAATGACCCTTGGTTTTATGAGTTGTCCGAATATGTCAGCACCGATGAGAAGGTCGATCGGAGCTGGAGTTCTAAAATTGGGATCAGCAAGTTGTAATCCTTGGAGATAATCCCAATTAAGATCTTCAGCTGAGAATGTCGGTAAAGAAGAATTGAGATGATCGAGTACGTGAGCAGACAATTGAATACGTTCTTTTGAGTGGATCGACTGTAGAGTGAGTTGTACTTCTCCATTGGTCGTCCCAAACGACGTTTCCCCAACACCAGTTAGGGTGATTGAGTTTTTTAATCTAATTAATTTGAGTTGTCTTACGAGTTTTTCTGAGATCATCGAAATTTCCGAACCAGGATCTAAGAGAATACGAACTTGTTGAGAATTTCCATTTGAGTTTACTAATCGGGCTAGACTAGTAGCTAAAAGAACAGCAGTTCGGAGGTGAGAAGACTTTTGTTGAGTAGAACACGAGATTGCCGTTTGGGATTGCGAGTTTCACTGAGTAGATGGCGCTGTTGAGATTTCTTGAGCAGGCTCGTCATGTATTTGAGCAGTCAGAACAGTACGATTTGAGTTGTTCGACGCAGCTGTTGAAGGAAGTTGAGAATCCTGACGTGGACCAAGATGAAGCAGCGTATGATGCTGCTGATTGCATCCTCTTCGTTGAAAATACGATCATGAATTGTTGAAATTTGCCGATCTCTCGTTTGTTGAGAAGAAATGAGAATTTCGAAAGCCATTTATAATTATTATTCAAGATTCGAGATGAAAAACCAAAATTATTCACTTGAATAAATTAAGTTATACGAGAAGACCAATTTAATGTCTTCTGGAAATAATAATTAATTCAACTTCCCTTGTTGTTGATGAGAAGCTGTTGAGAATCCCTGCGAAGTTGAAGAATTTCAAAAAATTCAAAAAAAACTGCAAAAATTGAGTTGAGATGTCCTAGCAGCGCCCTCTGGTCAATTGAGAAGCTGATCGATGCGTAACTAGTTGAATTTTGAATTCCGTGGAAAACACGTTTGAGATCCCCAAGTTGAGTCACACTGGACGAATTCAAATTTCGAGAAGTTCAATGTTTGAGATGAGCACCACTGCCGAAAACGTTAGCAACACCACGCTCTCGAATTTTAATGATAAAAATTATAAAGAATGAGAAAATCCAATAAATATTCAATTTATCCGGCTCGAAGGACCAAAATGTTTGAGTTGTTCACTGGTTTTTTGAATATTTATTAATGATTCGCGAGATTTAACCGGATTTTGAGAGGAGCGTGGTGTGAGTTAAAAAAATGACGCGTGCACGAGATTTTCTATTTAATATTATAACTTTATTATAATTTTGCACTAATAAAATATCACAATTTTATATCACTTTTTGTTTTAACAATAATTGAATTGAGATAATCAAGAGTTTTGAGAGTTTCTATTAACTATTTTTTAATTGAGAATATCTGAGAAATTCTGAGAACACTTTTGCACTTGACGCGAGAATAGCTCTTTCGAGAATAAGGATGAGAATTCCAAGAAAATATGGCAGGTGTCCTGAATTAATTAATCTATCATTCGATAGATTGCGGGTCAGAACACCTGTCAATCAAGTGGCGCCTCGAGTGCCAAAGTTGAGTAGGTCACGGTCAGTAGGCCGATGACCGATAAAGAAATTTGAGTGGCTCTGTGTGAGTGTGAGTGCGTGAGTGTTTTTAATGGTTATTCGTCCATAACCAAACAACATGAATTAAATTTTTGAGTCTTCTGAAGCACGTAAGAATGATCAAGATCCAGTGTTATTTAAATAAAGAAGGAAAAAAAAGCTGGCACCTGGCATTGAGCCCTGGATTTTCAGATTACCAATCTGTAACATTATCGTCCTACACGTATGAAAATACTTTATAAAGTCTTTATAAAAAATTCTTTATAAAATGTGTTTTATAAGAAATTGGAACTTTTCTTATAAAGATTCTCTTATGGAGTTTTTATTGTAGCTCTATAGAAAAAGTTTTTATAGGAAAAATATTTATAAATTTTTTCTGAATTAGAAAAACGCAGTTTGATCCGATAGGATCATTGATAATGTTCTCTATAGAGTGATATTGTCAGGAAGCTACCCTTCATCAAATTTTGTTTTATACAGGCGATTCTTATAAAAAAAATTCCATAGAGGGAAGCAAAAGATATACAATACTATCAATATTTTTTTTGTGAATACTATTTTATAAATTCATTCTTTATAGAAAATGTCTTAATAAAGTAGAATTCTATAGAGACATTCCTCATAAATTGACTTTTTACAAAGATTTTATCACTCAGTTGAATAGTTATCCTTCGAAAAATAGCTGCATGGAAAACCCCGAGCGGTTTAACAAAAATTCAGACTTTAACCATTAGACCCGTGTCCGGTTTCGAATAGCAAGAAAGTCTGTTCCTCAGATAACTGTGTCGAACTGCGCCGCGATCTCTTCTTCTTCTTATTTGTGCTGTGACCGTGGTCACAGCTGGCCTTCAGTGGTTAAACTATACAGCCAACTTCAGCGCCGCGACCTCGAATATGTCCTTTTTGTCAAACACGGCTTACGGACGGGATTCCGACGGTGCGTGACCTATCGGCCGCGGCGGTACTACCGTTCCCTTTCATTTTGACGTTGGGCGCTGCCCTTTGAATTTCATTCCTTCCTCGCGTTTCAATTTAATTCTTCTTCTTTGCGCCTTTTATTCTACTTTTCTCATTTATTCATTATTTACTATTATTATTTTTTTTCATTAATTATTGATGAACTAGGATGAGGGTCTTACAAGAGATACTTCTGTGAGATAACTATCCCACAGAAGTGCCTCTAAAAAAAACGTCTTTACAAAATAAAATCTCATGAAAATGTTTTCTGTGAAATATATACACACGCAGCAAAAAAATTGAGGAAACAGTAAATTTTGTCAGTTTTGTTCGTGATTTTTAAATGGCTCTAACTTCACGAAAAATGATCGGATCGAAATAAAAAAAAATGGTTGAAAAGCTTGAAATCTCCTTTTTAAAATCTTGAGATGGAAATTTTTTTTGACCATCTGTTATAATGAGATAAGAGGGTTGAAAGCGGAATTTTTTTTTCATTCTTTTTTCATTTCATTTTTTCTTCTTACGATCATTTGTTGCTGAGATATCGTCAATTGACTCAAAAAAGACCCTTTTGTCTTACTCGCCGAAATCTGAGAAACTACTGATCGCACAACGAGCAGATGATGGGATTCGTAAACTTAAATGAATTTCGTGTGAAGTTCTTGCACTGTTTCATTGAAAAGGAATTTTCTTTCGCTTTCAAAATTGGTTCGAAGAAGTACCGAAAAATGAATTTTTTTTTCTTTTTTGAAAAGTGCTCTGAATTTCGCGAATTTGGGAAAACTGCAAATGTTTTAACATTTTTCTTTAGTTCACTGTGTGCTGAACTACCTAAATTTTCAACCCAATCGGCTGGACCATTTTTTCCCGAATGAACTAAGTTTCAGCAAAAATCAAAGGAACACTTTTTCGTTCCTCAAACACTAATTAATGATGGTTGAGGCTGAAAATGTTTTTCTCCGTTATTTTTTCGTAATTGTTTGTGCAAAATTTGTTGAATTTGACAAGAAAAAAACAATGAAAAAAAAAAAATTTGCAATCGAAATTTTTTTTAAATCAATATAAAATTCGAATTTTTTTTGAATCAGTAAAAAATTGGAAATTTTCTGTTCAAAAATCAATTGAAAAATCGATTTTTTTTTAAACCGATAGAGGAATAAAGGAAAAATTTGAAAAATTGAATGAAAAACCACCAGAATCGTATTTGACTTGGAGAGATAGTGACTCAGAAATTTTTTTTAAACAAAAATTTTTTTTTATCAATTTTTGAAAAAAAATTTATTGTTTTTCTTTGATAAAATTCAACAGATATTGCACAAAAAATCACGAAGAAATGACGGAGAAAAAACATTTTTGGCCTTAAACTGACAAAATTTTCTTCCCTCAACTTTGTTGCTGAATGTATATAGATATTTCACAGAGAACATCTTCATAAAATTTGTTTTTTCAAAGATGTTTTCTTTAATGCACTTCTGTGAGATAGTTATTTCACAGAAGTATCTCTTGTAAGAACCTCATCCCTAATTTATCAATAATTAATGAAAAAAAATAGTAAAAGCAAATAATGAATAGATAGGAAAAGAAAAATAAAAGGCGCAAAGAAGGAGAATTACATTGAAATGTGAGAGAGAAATAAAATTTAAAGGGACAGCGCCGAAAGTCAAAGCGGAAGGGAACCGTAGTACCACCGCTGCCGATAGGTCGCGCATCATCGGAATCCCGTCCGTAAGCGAAGTTTGACGAAAAGTACATATAAGCGCGATCGTGGCGCAGTTCGACATACTTATCTGAGGAACAGACTTCCTTGCTGTCGAAACCGCACAACGGCTTCAACGGCTAAAGTGTCTGCATTTATGTTAACACTGTTTGGGGTCTCCCATCCAGTTATTTTTCAAAGGATAACTATTTCGCTGATGAAGAATAATTATCGATTAAATTAAATAAACTATTCAGCTGAGAGATAAAATCTTTGTAGAAAGTCACTTTATAAGAAATGTCTCTATAAAATTCTATTTTATAAAGACATTTTCTGTAAAGAATGAATTTGTATAATAGTATTCATAAAAAAATATTGATACTATTGTATATCTTTTGCTTTCCGCTATGAAATTTTTTCTATAAGAATCACCCTTATAAAACAAAATTTCATCAAGGGTAGCTTCCTACAATATCACTCTATAAAGAACATTATTAATGATCCTATCGGATCGAACTGCATTTTTCTCATTCAGAAGAAGTTTATACATATTTTTCTTATAAAATTTTGTTTTATAGAGCTACGATGAAAACTTCATAAGAAAATCTTTATAAGAAAAGTTCCAATTTCTTATAAAACACGTTTTATAAAGAATTCTTTATAAAGACTTTATAAAGTATTTTCATACGTGTAGCCGTTAGGACATTTCATACTTCAAGAATTAAATTTGATCCTCATGAATTTATGGCCATTTACCTTATTCGAGAAAATGAAATACGATTGGAATTGTTCAGAAACTGTTTGATAATGTGGAATAATTTAATCATGACAAAAAAGAAAAGAAAAATTGAAGCATTGGCAGTACATTATTGGCCCGACAGGTGGCCAATGCTCAGGAGCCAAGCCTTGGGAGCCCAAGTGTTGAACAACGCTCGACCAATTCTGGCAGGCCAAACTACGGTGCATCGTTGCTCGGCCAATCTTGAAGGCCCGAGCTACGTTGTACCGATGCTCGGCGTAGGTTTGCCCGAGCCCTGGCTTTGGCATGCGAATTTTTGGCCGATGTTCGGCCAAGAGTCGAGCATTCGGTGATCCCTACCCGGGTAACAGAAGTTTAAAGAATTGTGTTCGACACCTAGCTAATATCGATGATACTGTGGAGAAGGGAGAGGGGTTTTTTGCATGCCGGACTCACGAACAGGAGATCGTGATATACGCGAGTGATACCGAGTGCAAATTAAGTTTTGCTTTCCTTATATATTCCTTCATTCTTTTCGATATACGTTTTCTTCCATTACGTTCCCTCAAAGTGCAAATTGAAGTGGCTCAACCCAATCGCACAGAGTATTATTTTTTTCTCTTTATTTCATTATTAAAGCAAAGTTAACTAGATCTACGGGTTCGTTCACCACGCTCCAACCCGTTCAACAATCCCAGTATTCGTTGATCATTCCCGTGATCAGCATCGAAGCAGTTGATCCTGACACGACGTGTAAAATTGATAACCAGGTAATACGCTAAAGGAATGAACGAAATTTTTACTGCCTCCATTTTTTTGCGTGTATTCTCAAAAATCGGAAATTTGAACTATTTTTACCTCAGGAAGGGAGGTGGCAAAAATGATATAATATATCTTGGTCAAAAATTTGAAGGAAAGTATAGGAACTCGCAATGGCTCAGCGGTAGAGCACCTGACATGTAATCAGAGGGTCGTGGGTTCAAATCCTGCTTGCGCATTCCATATTTTTTTCCGAAGATTTGACTTTGATAATTATTTTCAGTTTGTGGGCGCTATTCTGCACATTTAATGAGAGTGGTAAATGTGCATAAGAATGGCCACAATAATTAATAAATTCTTTTTTTTTTTGATCCTTATCTTTTTTGATCGACCCCCAAAGCCCACACCTCCAAACAGAACTTCAAAGTACACAGGGCTAACTTGAAACACGAGTGAATGAGACTTCTTATTGTTCTCTTATTCCTTCGCAGGCTGTGAAACGAAGAGGAGCAACTTCATCGAATACACATATGCACAAACGTAATTAGAAAAATGACGAAGCAGCTTTTGTTCTTGGTGATTCTGACAATAACCATAATCGGGATGGAATCATCCAATGATTGCAGTTCATCAGAATGTCTATCATTGGGTATGTACTCTGTTACGTTTCATAATTCTCTATGGATTCAAATATATCCCTAGTGGTTGCGGAAATGCGGAATAAATACCGTGTAAATACGGTTTGAGTGGAAAAACCGCATAAATGCGGGATACAGGGTGACTTACTATGGTTTGCACTATGGTTACAAAAAAAGCGGAAGCATAGAGTAAAAAATCCTGAACAAGCTGTCGCTAAAATTAATTTTTTCTGATAATTAACTTTTAAATTATCAATGAAACGGTTTCATTATTTTTCGGCCAATAACAGAGGACAGAATGGCCGCCATAAAGATGAAGGATCCGTGACATTAACGGTTGTCTACAATACCGGCGTTGAGATAACGAGTGACATTTCTACGTTCGAAACATGGAGGATAGAAGAGATCTCTTCTATCCTCCATGGTTCGAAATATAGCCTCTTAACCTCTCTACGTTCATTCGATATTTTTGATGTTTGATCGATCCGAACATCAATAGGAAGAAAGGAGTGATTGGAATGAAAAAATTATTGAAATGAACAGCAAATGAGAATTGATGACCCCCTTTCCAATCTTCATTTTAGAATTATTTATTCTTCTTCGCACCATTATTTTTCATAGAAAATATTCGTCCATGAGAAAGATTGATACAATGAATGCGACATGTTTGCACTAATTAGCGCAACAATGTCTGCAACAATAAACACGACAATCAATCGCATTCATTGTTGCACAAATTGTTGCACTGATTGTCGCATTTATTGCTACAATAAAGGAAATATAATTAGGCGAAGGAAAAATAATTAGGCGAAGAAGAATAAATAATTCTAAATTGAAAAATGGAAAGGGAGTCATCAATTTTCATTTGCTGTTCATTTCAATTATTTTTTCCTTTCAATCGCTTCTATTTTCCTATTGATGTTTCAATTGATCGAACATCGAAAATATCGAATGACAGCAGAGAGGTGGAGAGGCTATTTTTTAAACATAGAAATGTCACTGGTTCCCTCTGAACGCCGGTATAGGGAACTTGCCTTTTTTTTTTAATTTTTTTTTTGCCTTGGAGCTATTAATTAGGCTGGGTTAGATGATAAAAAAATATGAAACTTGAAAAAAAGTCATTAATTGATGATAATTAATGCATTAAAAATTGATAATTTTTGAACGGATTCTAAACGGTAGTGACGTCACTTCACTAAATTTGTTTTCTATCGATGACGGTAGCTGGCGCTGCAATAGCAGTTGAGATGTTCTGATTGGTTGAGGAGGTTATAATAGAGCTCAAATTGTATTGAATGAAAATGTGAGTTACGGTCACCAGGCGTCTCTGAGACTGAATATAGTGTTCTGACGTCATTGCCGATTTAGAAGCGTTTGAAAATGCTAATTTTTTAAAGGCCATTATTAACAAATTAATGACCAAATAATTTTTTTTTCATTCAATTTCGTTTCATGATATGATAATCTTTAAGAAAAAAAAAATAAAAAAAAAATGTGCAAGTTCCCTATTGTGGACAGTCGTTAATGTCACGGATCCTTCATCGCTATGGTAGCCATTCTATCCGCTGTTATTGGCCAAAAAATAGCAAAATTCTTTCATTGATAGTTTAAAAGCTGGTTGTCAGAAAAAATTAATTTCAGCGACAATAAGCCAGGATATTTTACTCTACGCTTCCACTCATTTTGTAACAATAGTACAAACGTCACCCTGTATACACCGAATATATACCGTTTTTTGAAATCAGTTATTTTCCGACAGTTTATGAAAATGAAAGATGAAGTATAATTTCATTGATTCTTCTCTATCATCCTCGTCCGATATTAATTAATGCGCAAAAGTAATCAATATGTATCATTTTCAGTGGAAGCAATCAAAAAATATATGAATAATCAATCGAATCCCTGTGATGATTTTTACGAATATGCATGTGGTAATTGGGAAAAACATAATGCAATTCCCAAAGACATGAACACCTGGTCCGTAGAACAGATTATGGCCCGAGAAATAAAGAAAGAAATTCAAGGTATTTCTGATATATTCATGGCAATTCGAAATTTTCATGTTATTATATTTCAGAGATGCTCAACGATGATGTAGGCTTACAGGATACTACTGAAGCTTTTCGTAAAGCAAAACAAATCTACCGAAGCTGTATGAATCTAGGTAAGAATCATGAAGCTAGTCTTAACCTTCATTCCTGGGGTTCTATTCTCGAAACTGTTGATTCGCTCTTAGAGGAGAAAGTCCTTCTGTGTACGAAAGATATCTATCAATTTCCCACACGAAATACGAGGATAAATTTTAAAGCAATGGAAGTTTTATGAATGTAAAAAAATTAACGGTAAATCGATACTCTGGGATACTATTCCCGAAGCAATTTGGGAAAGTTAAAATTTTTCTCCCGCTAGGTGACAGCAGTGCGTTTCCAAGAAAAAATGAGGTGATTTGGGAACGCATCACTTCTGGCTCTGAATGGCAAAGATTATCAATCATCAGTTGGCTGTATAGACTGATGGCTGGAGGTCAGCTGTACAATAACCACAGCATGATGAAGGAAAAACAGCTGGCCTTCAGTCATCAGTCTATACAGCCAATGGATGATTGATAACCTTTGTCATTCAGAGGCAGAAGTGATGCGTTCTCGAACCAGCTCAATTTTTTTCCGGAAACTCACGACTGTCACCTAGCGAGAGTAAAATTTTAACTTCCCAGGAAAAAATGTTCAGATCTGATCAGATCAAATTAGATCTGATCAGATCTAATTAGATCTAATTAGATCCAATCAGATCTGACAAAATGAAAATTTTTAACATGAATAGATCTGATCAGATCTAATTAGATCTGATTAGATCTAATTAGATCTGATTAGATCTGGTTAGATACAATCAGATCTAAGTCTGATTAGATCTGTTCAGATCTAATTAGATCTGATTAGATCCAACTAGATCTGGTCAGATCTAACTAGATCTGATCAGATCCAACTAGATCTGATCAGATCTGATGACCTAATATGTATATTGGGTCATCAGATCTGATCAGATCTGGCTGGATCTGATCAGATCTAGTTAGATCTGATCAGATCTGATCAGATCTAACTAGATCTGATCAGATATGGAAATCAAAATTAGGTGAATAGACAAACATGATCAGGCAGAATTGGATTTTCATATTATTAGAAAGGGCAGTCATAGAACTATAAATATGGTTTCTTTTAAAATCTTTTTCAAATAAAAATTTATCTGTTAAAAAAAATTGGCAATGTGTCAGATCTGTGCTCATTTCATTATCATAGAATGTCATATTTATTTTCATGCATGATTCTGCATTCCATTTAGACAGTCTCAACTTTTCTCCGAAGTTTTTCCCTCAAATTTTTCTAATCTTTTTCATTTATGACGATTCGAATTCTACTTGATATCAAGAAATCGTGTGATAGCTGAGTGGCTAGAGTAGGAGACTGGTAATCCTATGGTCCCGGGTTCGATCCCGCCGAGGCCCATTTTTTTTTTCGATTTTTTTTTCTTTAAAAATTTTAATTTTCATTCATTTGTTTAGTAAATAATTCAGATTTTTATTTATTTTTCATTTTCTCTAAAATATGAAATTTTTAATTTTGGATTTTGTGCAGATCCAATTGGATCTGATCAGATCTAAGGAACTCAGATCTAAGGAACTCAGATCTAATTGGATCAAATTAGATCTGGTCAGAGCGTGCCAATTTTCAGATCTGATCAGATCTAAGGAACTCAGATCTAATTAGATCTGATCAGATCTAATTTGATCTGATCAGATCTGAACATTTTTTCCTGGGTTTCTTAAATTGCTTCGAAAATAGCACCCCTGGAGACGCTTCATAAAAAACGTTATTATTCTGTTTCTATTATTGTTTTTTCCAATTTTTTTGAATATTTGGCTCCCAATGAGTATACATTGAGAGTCAAATCCATAAATTCATGAAAATTTTGAAATAGAATTATGGAGATAAAAGTTTAGAAAAGTCGGTGTTTTTATTGAACGGAGAGAGAAAGAACTCGATTGTATGTGTCTTAGGAAATAAGGAAATCGATATTTTTAAATAACAGAGACAGTTAATGATGAACACAAATGAAAAACAGAGACCAATGGTCAAAGAGTAGAACAGTATGGCATAAAAACCACTTGAGCGTTCTCCTGATGAGTGTGTTCTTTGTGGCCTACTATGTTACAACTAAACAGTGAAAAATTTTATGGAAAAGTGTTGCATCTCAACTAAATATCATTTGATTGTCAATTCAAGATGAGTATTTTCAAAATTTCATCAATCCGTATTAAATTTCTAGAGGTTTTTTTTTATTATTATTTATGAACTATTCATCTATTCCAATTGGCACACCCTTGCAGTTTCGTAGTGAGGGTGAAATTGCAGTGAATAGTAACTCGATTACGGTCGATTCACGGTCGATTTACTTTACCGTCAATCTACGTTCTTTTTGCAGTCAAAGCAGAGTCGATTCACGGTCAATAATGGGTGTTCTTGTTTCATTCTCGGACCGACTTTAGATGGTGAATTGATAGTGACTAAGCAGTCGTTTTATGGTCGAAACTCGGTACTTTAAACGTCGTTCTATGGTCGGAAATCGGTAGTTTGAAGGTCGTTTTATGGTCGAAATGCAGTGGATTCAATTCTTAACTCGACTGAGACTCGGCTGCCGAAGTCATTGCCAGAAATAACAATAACGAACTATAATACTGATTTCTCTATATATCATTTATAAGTCATTTTTCACTTGAAAAAATATAACAGTCGAAAATCTGACATCAAAAAATCCAATTTTTTTTTTATTGATAAAATTATTTCTAATTATGGAATAACTTCTGACAATTGTAATTGCATTTCATTCCCTCGAGGAAGGTAGGCGGCAATCAGGCTATCAGGATCAAAATTAATGTCATAGATATGAAAACGCCCGATAGCGCAGGTGGTCGATAATAGACTAGTAATGTAAAGATCCCGGGTTCGATCCCACCCACTTGTTTCTTTTTTTTTTAAGCTATTCTGTCAATTTTTATATATGTCAGTAGATGCACATTTTGCTTATTAATAGATCCGACAACTAATTATATCTGACGATGTTTTCCCGGATTATAAGTTCAATCCGTCGGTTGATTTCAACCGCAGAACTACCATCTAATAACCCGATATTGACTCTCTTTCTACAGTATCACAATGAAACAAGCGCACTCGTTATACACAGTCAAAACACTACAGTAAGACCAAATTTCGACCGTCGATTTCACGCAGAATCACCGCATTTCGACCTCATTTCGACCGTGACCACTAAACCGTTAGGGCATGTATAGCTTTTCAGCCTTTTCCTTCCCCCCCCCTCTCTTTGCATGTATCATTATATCCCCTGTACGTGAGCTTTGGTTCACATTTTTACATGATTTAACAAAAAGTTTGTAATACAAAAAGAACTTATCTTACTTAATACTTGATTGATTAATTACTCATGTAGCTTATGTTAATTTTGGTTTTGTTTAACCTAGATAATCAAAATTACAAACAGTTGACAGTCTTCATACTATCATTAATAGGAGAACGGCTCGAATTTTGCGTACCTTTTTGGCCTTTTTCGTCATTATTTGGGGACTGCAATTTTTCGCTGCTAGTTTCAGCTTTGTCTCAGGTACCCGAAGCACGCGAGCTTTTGGCACGTGGATGATCAGATATGAAGTGGGATACCCACGTCTTTCATCGCTGTTCTCCCCTTCAGACCTTCTTTATTGTTACTCTATTTTTCTCACTAGTTTCTCCCATTCCCTGACATATTTGCAAAGAGCTTGCTGTGGTCTCCCCCCTAGAATTTCCCACACCAAACGCCCCCCCCCCCCCCCCCGCAGCTTTTGTCATTTGGTTCCCTGGTCTTGGAGCGTTTTCTTCACCGTTTCGCACTCGAGTACGTGGTTCAGGTCTTCTCTCTGAGCCCCACATAGTCGGCGGGAGACTTTCCCCATATCCCTTATTTCCCGCTCTCCCGATGTCCCCGCAACGCATTCGAGCCCACATTACCTTGTCCCCCTATGTCACTTGGGCATCGTCCCCATACCGATAATTCTCTGGCTTGCTCATTATCTTTCTATACCCCGGATTGAATTTGGAGTTCAGGATTTTTTCCCCATCCTCTGCTTCCTCCAAATCAGATCTTTTCGTCAGGTGCCCGTGCAGTCTTTCTTTGAAGACCTTATCATCGAAATCTTCGTTGCGTATATAGTGAATGTGGTCGCTGTCCCCCGTTTTCTCAAACACCAGCGTCAGCGTTTTGCCCCAATTTGTTGGGTTTCTGTTCTTTATCGCCCTGAGCTCTTCGCGCATGCAGATCTTGACTAGGCGGTCATCTTCCAGAAGGCAGACTTCGTGCAAGAAATTCAGGGCTCTGCGACTAGCTTCTATTTCCAGACTTTTTCTCCCACTCTCTTTCCTCCACAAATACGCAGGGGTAAGCTCCATTAATGGCCTGCGTCGTCTTACCTGACATCTTGCGGAGATGTGCGCCGTAATTGTTCCGTGCTGAGAGCCAGTAACCTAGGTATTGGAACAAGTTGACCGCCTCAAGCTCTTTCCCCAATATTTTCCATTTTCATCTCTTTCTTATTCGCCCCCCCCCCCTGAAAATCATGACTTTCCCTGCCCAATTACCATCCCGCCTCGTTTTGCTGTTCCAACTCTTCATCAATACTGTTGATAAAAAGGTTGAAGAGGACCGGGCTCAGAGGGCATCCTTGTCTGACCCCCCTCCCAGTTGCGAATCTATCCGTGATACCCTCCCCTGAGATCACCTCATTCTTGGTATCGCCGTAAATCACCTTCAGCATTTCGTAGAACCGTGCTCTTATGCCCATCCCCCAGAGCTCTTGGAGAAGAAGGTCTCTGTCTACAGTATCAAAAGCGGCCTTCAGATCCACGAAGACTGTGTATAACTTCCTCCCACTATTCTTGATTTTATTTCCTATCAGTGAGTTTAGTATTAAGATCCGCTCTCTGGTGCCCCTTTTTTGTCTGAAACCCCCCTGGCTTCCTTTCAACTTCCCTTTTTGCTGCCGAATGGAAGCATTGTGAACGCGATTTTTTCCGATTTCGAGATTTCATCGGAATATGACTCAGAATGATCCAAAACGCCGAGAAATTACATTTTTTTTTAATGTCTGTATGTATGTGTGTGTGTGTGTATGTGTGACAGATATCAGCTCATTGCTCCGCAACGGTAATACTTGGTGAGATGAAAATTTAACAGTACTTTCCCTCCCCATGCAAATTGCTGTCAGTGAAATTTGAGCGGAATTGGTTGAGTACTTTTCGAGAAAACTCAAATTTTCGAAAATTCGTTTTTTCGATTAATCTCCGCGAAAAATTGATTCACAGCCCCCACTCTCAGCGATGAAATACTTCTCATTTGAACTCACAATTTTCACTCGGGGTAAATTTTGCTGAGATTTTTCGTTTGCATATAATTTCAATTACAGTGTTTTTTATCCTGAATTTACTATACACGATAGCTCAAAAACCATTTGAGTTAGAGACTTCAAATTTCGTCAGTTTGTGCATCTAATGAACGAAAAGTTTGGGATTGAAATTGGGCGAAATCGTTCCAGTAGTTTCTGAGATATTGGCCGAAAACCATTTCATGAAAAGAGGTTATATCTCGAAAACTATCCAAGCGATTACATCCGAGTTCAGCTTAAAAGATTCATATCAATGAGCTCCACAAATGGTGAGAATTTCAGATTTTTCAGAAGAAATCTCTTGTAAAGGTGTTCGATAAACTAGTTTCTTTTTAAATCACGATTTTTCTTAGCTTTCTTCCTAGGAACACTACTATTTTTTATTTCACCGTTCGAGAGTAGACAATTTTTCCTACGAAATGAGTACCTTTTCATTCGAACGTCAATCAGAAAGAAAAGAAATCCTATTTGGAACCCGAACGTCAATTTTTGTGTTCCATCGTAGGATCTGAATTTTCATTTAATATTGAATTTTCGTGTACCATGTGATATTATTGAACTTTAATCGATCATTCTGAGCTGAGATTTCGAGTTCCAAGTAGATTCCAAGTATCGCAGATGGAATCCTGAAGAGATCGATACAGTCTGGAGCAATATTGCTTCCGAATGGAAGCATTGTAAACGCGATTTTTTTCGATTTCGAGATTTCATCGGAATATGACTCAGAATGATTCAAAACGTCGAGAAATGACATCTTTAAAAAATGTCTGTATGTGTGTGTGTGTGTGGGTGTGTGTGTGTGTATGTGTCACAGATATCAGCTCATTGCTCAGCAACGGTAATACTTAGTGAGCTGAGAATTTAGCAGTCCTTTCCCTCCCCATGCAAATTGCTGTCAGTGAAATTTGAGCGAAATCGGTTGAGTACTTTTCGAGAAAACTCAAATTTTTGAAAAATCGTTTTTTCGACTTTTCTCCGCGAAAAATTAATTCACAGCCCCCACACTCAGCGATAAAATACATCTCACTTGAACTCACAATTTTCACTCAGGGTAAATTTTGCTCAGATTTTCCGTTTGCAGATAATTTCAATTATAGTGTTTTTCATCCTGAATTTACTATACACGATAGCTCAAAAACTATTTGAGTTAGAGACTTCAAATTTCGCCAGTTTGTGCATCTAAGGAGCGAAAAGTTTGGTATTGAAATTGGGCGAAATCGCTCCAGTAGTTTCTGAGATATTGGCTAAAACCCATTTTATGAAAAGAGGTTAGATCTCGAAAACTATCCAAGCGATTACATCCAAGTTTAGCTTAAAAGATTCATCTCAATGAGCCCCACAAATGGTGATAATTTCAGATTTCTCAGAAGAAGTCTCTTGTAAGGGTGTTCGATAAATTAGTTTTTTCAAAAATCACGGTTTTTCTTAGCTTTCTTCCTAAGAACACTACTATTTTTTATTTCACCATTCGAAAGTAGACAATTTTTTCTACAAAAAGAGTACCTTTTCATCCTGACGACAATCAGAAAGAATGGAAATCCTATTTGGAAACCGAACGTCAATTTTTGTGTTCCGTCATAGGATCTGAATTTTCATCTAATATTGAATTTTTATGTGCCATGTGATATTATTGCAATTTAATCGATTATTCTGAGCTGAGATTTGTAGGGATCTATAAGTGCGTATTTCTTGCGAGAATAATGTTATTTTTTGAGCGATTGAAAAGATATTCATTTTTATAGAGATTCGATTGATTATGGGTGAAATCCCATTCGGAAGCATTTTCCCAATCGAATTGGCAAAATATTAAATGTCACACAAAGAGTGGGGTTTGCAAATAACGCACAAAGGGTGGAACTCCTGCTTGTTTGTAGGAATATATGAGTGCGTATTTGTCGCGAGAATAATGTTATTTTTTGAGGAATGAGATACATGAACAGCGATTCGATTCACCATAGATGAATTCCATTCGGAAGCATTTTGCCAATCGAATTGGCAAAATATTAAATGTCGCACAAGGAGTGAGGTTTGCAAATAACGCACCGAGAGTGAGGCTTCTCCTTGTTTTTCTACCCAACTATTCAGTCTTTCTGCCATGGCATTGGCCAGCAATTTACATCTCAAGTTTAGAAGAGCAATACCCCTATAATTTCTAACGTCTCTCTCATCCCCCCTTTTATGAATCGGAAAAATGCGCGCGACTTCCCAGCCCCCTCTCAGTCCCCTCTTCCCACCCTTCATGCGTTATCCGCCACAAGTTCTTTTTCCTCTCTTCAGGCAGTTCTTAAGGAACTCTTCTGTAATCCCGTCTTCCCCCGCCGCTATACCGTTCTTCAGGCGCTTCAGGGCGACACCAAACTCAAGGTAACTAATATCCTTATCCAACACGTCAGTGTGCAGACATTCTTCTACTTTTTCCTATTCTCTGTCCTCGTCTCTCACTGAGTCTGTCTCCTCCCCCCCCCCCCCAACAGGTTACCCATATATTCCAACCACTCACCCCCTTTGATGTCATTACCTCTACGTTCTTTCCGTTTCCGGCAACTATTGACTGTCTTCCAGAAGTCAGACATAGTTTTACACTCCTGTATTTTGTTACACTTCTTTTCACCTATTTCCTTCAGCCTCTCTCTCACCATCTTTTTCAGCTTGGATCTTTCCGCTCTGAACACACTTCCAGTGTCTTCTCGTCCATTTTTGTTGTACTTTTCCAGGAGGTCGAAGACTTTAGCCCTCTGAGCCATACACCCTTCACCCGGCCAGTCCGTTGACTCCCGCGGCGTGCCCCCCAATTTCCGGATCATTCCAGTTTCCCTCGCAATTTCCCATATAGCTCTCTTCAACATGTCCCATTGCACATCAACCCGATTCATCTTGCGAGCTCTCCTACTTCTCTCTGAGTATTTCAATATATTGTTCCCTCTTTTCATTATTCTACACTAATTCCCCCCCCCCCTCTGGCTCTCTGACGGGGTGCACGTGAGCTGCCTCCCCCACCCCACTTCGGGGCCGAGTCTCTCTCCCTCTTTCAGATGTGCTACGTATGTCAAAGGCAATACCCAGGTGGTCTGAGTCCAGTGTCGACCAAACCTCCACTTTCCTCAGCACCTCAGTTCCCTTTTCATATATTACCAAGTCAATCACTGGGCCTTTCCCCCCCTTAGGATCGCCCGGAAAAATTAGTGCCCCATCCCATTTATGAACGAGGGGTTTTTTCTTGAATTTTTTTTCTCGTATATTTTACAGCATGTTCAAATTAAGTTAATATTATTCAACGCGAAACGTCCGAGATATTGATGAAAAGGATGAGAATGAAGTTCAATTTATAGGACCTATGTGCAGAATGTACTTGTTGTCGTTAGATTATGGAAGAAAATTATTCATACCCAATGGAGGTGGGCGAATGTGAGTCAATGAAAATTCTTCAACAAAGTACCGAGTGTCGCATATAGGACGGATTGTGATAGGTTCCCTCTTGAAGATCTATGCGGGGACCACTAAGTCCCCGTCGTGGCCGCGGGTCATGCAAAACGTGGTGATAATCTCAATTCGTAGTTTGACTTTTTTTTCGATTGAATGGGTTAAACTTCCTTGGAAAAAGTGGGTTGTGAATTTCAAAAAAGTCAATTAGGATTCTTTCTTTCAGCCTTGAAATTGGAAGACTGATCCTCTGAGCTATCATAACATACCGAGTTTTCATAAATTTACATGAAGGAACGAAATTATAGCACTATTTTATGATGCGTCTGCGAAGTATCGATTCATCAAATTAACTAATGAATGATTAATTGCATCTATTTGTAGGAGCTATGGAGAATAATAGCATCGGAACAATTCTTTCAATGTTAAATAAAACTGGAGGCTGGCCTGTAATAATGGCAACCGATGATTGGATACTAAATGCAGAATCTTTTCATCACATGCATGCGTACTATGAAAAAACATTGTCCCTCAGCTCATTCTATTTCATTCACATGCATGAATTTGCCGAAAACTCAAGTGTGAACTCCCTATACGTAAGTGCATCATAAAATTCATCATTTATTTTAATTATTCCACTGATAAATCATGAAATTTATTGAACAGATTGGAGATCCAAGTTTCTCGGAATTGATGATGATTTCCCTAAGCAATCCACGTAATTCTTCGAGAATAGCACAATTGATTGGTAACATAACTGAAATTGTCAAAATTTTAGTGAACGAGACTGGAAATGGTGTTAATATGAAAAATGTGGAGAATGATATCAATGATGTCGTAGATTTTCTATATCTCCTAGCCAAGGTATTCATTTTTTTAACGGAATCTTACAAATTAGTTGTTTCTCTGAAAGCTTATGAGGCTGAATTAGGGATCCGGGAGAACAGACTTAGATCTGATTAGATATCAGTATATCTCAAAAATAACAAAATTATGATCTACGTAGATCTTCGTAGATCTATGAAGATCTGAGCAGATCAAAATTCACTCCTTCTAGGAAATCTAATCAGATAAATGAATCTCTTTCGCTATATCTCTTTGGATCTCAATAGGTTTGGATTAGTTCAAGTGTATGGATAAATATCAACGCTTGCTTTTCAAAAAAGGATGAGTAAATTGGAATGAATCGAAGGATATCAATGATAGATCTACATCTATCTACTTAGATCCTGTTAGATCAAATAACGTTTCAAAGATCTGTATAGAACTCGATCAATTTTTCATAGTAATTTCTTTCATATGTTATTTACATATTTTATGGTAGTTATTAAATAGTTGAGCACTGAGACAGCAATCGATGAATTCTAAAGTTTTATTTTCATTCCTGATATCAGAAGAACCATATGGTTCTTCGAAAGGAAATATATAGTTTACCGTCATTCCAGCTTGTCCCAGAAGGGACGCGATTGTAAATTTAGTCACAGCCCAGTAGTCAATTTCATGAATGATTTCTAGTAATGTTTCAATCGTAGGCTAATATTGATACTTTGTACTCTGGGGAGCGGTTGCACACGCTGTACAGTTTCATGTAGCGTAAACACTAAAGAAGTGTACAGTGTGTGCAGCTGCAACCAGAACGTTAAAACGCGCGGAATCACTCCTCTGCAACAAAGTTAGAACAAGATTTTCATAAGTAGACGGGAAAAACTGTTGGTTCTAAAGCCACCGCTAGATTCCGCATTCATTGTGATAATGCTGTCTCAACTCGGAGTGATGACTGCCAACTGGGCGATGAATGCCAATTAATAATAATTATAATAAATGATGAATAATAAATATTAGTGAATCGAGATTTCTTCAACGCATCGCTGTTTTCAATCATTATATATTGGATCATCTTAGGTCTATTCCAAAATTTAGATATAGTTAGATATAGAACAGTCTTTCCCAGATAAAGACGTGGTGAACACATTTGAGTCATTCATTCTTTTCAATCATTTTCAGTTGGTGGATGGAGGCCAGGCGACGACGGGAGAAAAAGAAAAATACATGATTTATGGAGATTTCCTGGAATACTATAAGAATAATTCTTACAGTAATAATTCTAAGGTAATTGTAATCTTTTCTTCCAAAGTTTGATTTAACATGTATTGTATACCGTAGATAATATCAAGGGATTTCTTCAATACTTATTTCAACGATACCCTGATGCACTTGGCTGATAATGATACGATAGGTATTACGAGGCCGACTTACTTACTAAATGTTATAAAACTTTTGGACTCAACACCAATGCGAACTTTAGGTAAAAATAGATTAACAGAAGTTTTATTATACTATTTTTTCCTCAAAGCTGATCATTTTCGTTCCCATAAATTCAGAACGATTTGAAAATCATTAGAACCAAATTAAATATAGACAGAACTTAATGGCTCATTAAAATAAGCTATGACATCCATGATTTCAACAATTTGCAAGATATAAAAGACACAATTTTTGTATTTATGTTTTCTACAAATTCGTCATTCAATCAACGGACTATCCTTTTTAGTAAACTATATCCAATTGAATATGATTCTGAAGCTGATCGACGGAGCACCGAAGAGATTGAGGGATATCTCATTCAAATTGCAACATATTCATAGTGGAATACAGGTGGAGCCGGAGCGGTAAGCGAACGTTCAGCATTATTAAACGATCAATTAAACCCCACATTTTGTGATTAATTATAACAATGACATATTCCAAGATGACAAACATTTTTACGATTTCCAATGCATCTCAGACTATATTTCATCCGAACTCCTCTCATTTTAAGAATTCTCTTTTCTCATGAGAAAAAGAGAGTGCGTGGAATGCTGGAAGTTATGCATTGCGTATTGAAAATCAAATTTCATTCATTCATCCTCCCCAAAATATTTGGATGGTGTACGAGATTTGTGATACAAATGTTTTCTTATTACAATCCTATTATATAATTTTCTAAATACCGTTCAGTAGCCAAAGATTACACACTACAGATTTTTTTTTATATTATCGTATCTAATTGAATATATTTAAATCTCGACAAGTGCAAAAGAGGGTGTGTGGAATCCATGCGCAATGAAAGTGAAATTTGTTCCTTTTGCTTCCGAATGGAAGCTTTGTAATCGTAATTTTTTTCGATTTTGAGATTTCATCATAATATGACTGCAAATGACCCAAAACGGCGAGATCCGTCGTTTTTAAAAAATGTCTGTATGTGCGTGTGTGTGTGTGTGTGTGTGTGTGTGTGATGACGCATTTTCCGCTTTACTCGGAAGTGGGGTTAGCTAGCGATCTGAAAATTTTACCATAAGTTTGCCATGCGTGCCCCAAGCTCTCACAAAAATTTCAGCTAAATCGGCCGGATGGTTTTTGAGAAAAATGAAAATGTTGAAATATCGTTTTTTCGACTTTTCTCGATGAAAAATGGAATCACAGCGTCCAGTCTCCGCAAGGAGATGCGCGTCCAAGAGCCGCATCTTTTACCCCCGGGGTGGTGGGAGCTCAGATTTTTATTTTAGCCAGTAGAAAACTTTTGATAAATTTTTCATGAAAATCTTGATTCCACGATAACTTAATAAATAATTGAGCTAGAGACCTCAAATTTTGTGAGGTTATACATCTGATGAGCACAAAGGTTGGTATTGAAACTGAGCGGAATCGGTCCAGTAGTTTGTTAGATATTAGCATAGAAACATCAGAAAAAGCAAGCTATATCTTCAACCTTGAATTATCTGCAACCTTGAGTTAGGCTGAGTTTGGGCAAGGCTAAACTCGAGTTAGCTAACTTGACTATGAAGTTGAAGCTCAAGATTTCAATAGAATATGACTCAAGATGTTCCAAAAAGTAGAAATATGACAATAAAAAAGAATTTTGTTACTCATAACAAACGAGGGGATTCTCATCATCTGCAGAACATTCAAAGAGATATCATATTTAACAAAAAGAACATGAATTGACGTGATTAATATGAATAAGATCAGTGATGGTAGATTTGAAATTAAAAAATTCATTCGGAAGCTTTCTGCCAATTGCATTGGCAGAATATTAGATGTAAGATTCTCAAATTGCGCACAAGTAATGGGGCTCCTGCTTGTTTTTGGATGGATAGAGATAAATTATTAGTATTTTCTCACGAGAGATAATAATTGTGAAAATGGTAAGCGGATGTGGATAGGAGCTTCAATAAAAACAACTAAATGCACAGGTCTGCTAGCTATACTATAAGCATCAAAAATTTTAATACCTGCTCATAGTATATTGGTTTCTTTCACTAAGAAATTACATGTTTTTTCACAATTGTGAAGTATCCAGATGAATCCATTTCTTTTCCAATCATAATTTTCTGCAAATATCTGGACGATTGATCGAGATAGAGCGATATTGCCTCCATTTCTTTTGTAGTTCCCTCGGAATTCTCTACATAAGAGGCTTAGTGCGCAATCCTCCAATCTTGCTTAGATTATGAGATATTCAAAGAAAATTGATAATTAAATCAGATAAATTCGTGTGAAAACTCGATATTCTTCCTTCTCAGCATCCTTCTTTTTAGGAATAATATATCTCAGAAACTGAGTGAGAGAACCGAATTTCCTGGAACCTATTTTGTGGAGAATTTCAAAAATTACAAAAAGAGTTTCTACAAAAAATGCATTATCTCGTCTAGCTTCCGAGATATTTATCAGAATCCTACGGACAAAAAAAAACAATTCATAGATAGTCTTTGGGTCAATGATTCTTTGAAAATATTTCAAAATATAATGATTCCACGCCCTTATGCAATTCTTGAAAGTTTCTACAAAAAATCTGTGTAAAATCACTGTATTTTCCTCAGTTTCCGAGTATTCTCTTACGCACTTTACTTACAATACTTGCGCTCATTGACGAAACATGAATTTCGTCGCTGATATCAAACGAACTTCCGCTAGTCCTACTACAGTGAAACCTCTATTATTTTCCACGCGCGAGGCTCAGATTTGGAAAATAATAGAGGTTCCGACTCGGTTTCTGTGACCCCCACTCCGTCAGCGCGAGATTGATTGATTGATTTAGTTTTATTGCTGCACATTATGTTGTGCAAATATAATACAAAGCCAATTAACAGAGTAATTTAAGATTAAAGCAAACAAATGAAGTACAAAACACGCAAAGTACGCTTATACCAATGAGAACTGGAAAATGAGATTACAAAATTAACAAGAAGCAGGAGAAAAAGAAAAATATAGCATTCATATAGCATTCACAGAGCAAAGCAAAACAGTATCTCCAAGAAAACCACTGTTCAGTGCGATGTAGTCTTCTGCGCGCCAGCTCATTTCAGCATCAGTACATCCTGACGGACTCCTACCTGTGAAGTTAGGAAAAGTAGTGAAGGTGAAAGTAAAGAGAGTAGAGAAGAGAAACGAAGGGTGTAGTGAAGGATAAAAAGCAGTGGTAAAGAAAATAAAAAGAGAGTAATGAAGAAAGCAAGAGACAGCAGAGAGAACAGTAGCAGCCCACTATCATGATTCAGCGCGACTGTTAGTTAGGAAGGATCTATAGGAAGTTCTGAAAGCATGAAGAGAGGGGACATCTCGGATTGCCCCGGAAATGGAGTTCCACAGATAAGCCGCAGACACCTGGAAGGAACGCCGCATCGTCTCCGTTCTGAATTGCCGTACCATGAGGGGACACACTTCCCCCCTTACTGGACGGCCACCACTGTTGGCTACGAAAAGACCCGCAAGATACCCAGGCTCTCCCAGCCGAAGTATCCTGTACGTCAGACACGCCAGGAAGAAACGCCTGCGCAACCCACAAGTCATCCAACCTAGCCGTTCCCGAAAAGGGGAAATGTGTTTGTCCCTCCTTACTCCAAAGATGTATCTAACTCCGATGTTGACGAGGCGTTGCAGCCTGAGGGACAGCTCATCTGGCAGACCATTGAAGACTAAGCAGCAATAATCAATAATTGGGAACACCAATGCTTCAACCAGGTGCTTGCGCAGACCGAGAGTTGTGCTGGGACGGAAGAAGCGCAGGCGATACATGATCGAATGTACCCTTTGGGATACACTCGTAACATGCTCCTTCCACGACAGCTTACAGTCCAACACGACTCCCAGACTACGGACTGACGAGGACAGTGGAATTTTGCTGCCCCCAATCAGTACTCCAACATCCGGTATCCCATAGACATCGTTCACAAAATACTGTGAACCAAACACAATCGCTTTGGTTTTCTGGACGTTCAGCTTCAGACCATTCCGCCGTGCCCAGCTCAGTACATGATCTATTCCGCTCAATCTCGCAAGAGCGAGATCCAGATCATCCTTAGTGACGTGCAGATAGATCTGGAGATCATCTGCATAAATCAAATGTTTTACATCTGCAGAGAGGTCCCTACCAATGTCATTGATGAAAAGAATGAATAGCAGTGGACCAAGCACAGACCCTTGAGGAACCCCTCTATTCAGCGGCAAAAAGGAAGACCTGCTCCTTGCATTTCCCAGAGTGGCTTGAGATCGCCCGCTGAGGTACGAGGCTATCCATTCCAACGATTCTCGAGAGAACCCATATGCCTAAAGCTTTTCCAACAACCGTACATGACGCACCGAATCGAAAGCCTTGCTAAAGTCGAATAGCCGTAGAGCAGTCATCTGTCTCTTGTCGATACCCCAGCGAATGTCATCAGTGAGCTTCAGTAGTGCCGTCTGTGTCTGTTATTGGTTCGAAAACCTGTCTGTAAGGGATCAAGTATGGAACGATCGGTCAGGAAGCCAAGGATCTGTTGAGAGGCCAGTTTCTCCAGAACCTTGGACAGGAAGCATAGCAAAGCAATCGGTCGGTAGTCACCCGGCTCCATTGGATTTTTTACCTTGTTGAGAGCAATGATCAAAGATCTCTTCCATTCCGAAGGAAAGGCGGACGTTGCAAAAGACTCATTGAAAACCCTCACAAGAAATGGCAACAGAACCCCGAGCGCCGCAATGACCACCGATCTGGGAATCTCGTCCGTACCCTTAGCCTCGGAGGAGAAATGGAGAATCGCCTCTTTCACCTCCACCGCCGTCACAGGCCGGAAAGAGAAACCCAAATCAGCGGAAACTGCCGCATCCTTGAGCGAAGATAGATATTCACCCGTATCCAGATCAGTGGCATCAAACGAGATCTCGGCAAAATGCCGATTCAGCACCTCCTGATCAAAATCACACCGCGCCACATCCGTACGAACCACACCCAAATGCCTGAGCTCCTTCCAGATCCGTGCCGGATCACTGATGTTACTCAGCCTAGAATGGAAGTATTGTTGACGTGCACCCTCAACCTCATGGTGCGCACGGTCCCGAGCCATACGATACTGAAGTAAGCACGCACGAGACCTCGATCTTCTATAGACCCTATAGAGTCGATCCCTTTCTGCGACCAAGGACTTGATGCGGTCCGTAAACCATGGCTTGCAGCCGAACCCTTTCCTCACCATCCTCATAGGTACAGACGATTCAATGGTTTCCCCAACATTGTTGTTGAGACACCGAACCATCTGATCCAAGGAGGAAGAATCATTGAACTGAGTCCGGTCGCAAACCGTCAGTCGCTCACAGAGCCCATCCACATCAAGAGACCGGAAATCTCTATAGGAAATGCTTGTCACGTCATCAGGAGGAGAGAAGGAAACCTGTATCGTCGCCATGATCAAATCATGACCATTCACAAATGGCACATCCGTCTGCGAGTACGATAGCAGGACATCCTCCGAGTCTATGAGACATAAGTCTAGCCACGTATCGCTGCCCCTAGTGTGATGCGTCGCTCTATGCGGCACCATCCTAAGAGAGTTATCCGCACAGAAAGACCGCAGGAAAGCAGCATCATCACTATGCGGAAGTTGATCGGCATTGAAGTCGCCAAGGATAACCTTAGAGCTGTACTCTTGCATGTACATCTCCAAAGTTGGAATGAAATCAGTGCCTTGCACGAAAGGTGCATGATTTGGCCTGTACACCACTCCAACAAGCATTGGAAAAACTCCTCTGCCAGAGATCTCACATAGCAAGTATTCCGGTAGGCCTGGCTTGCATGTCCATTCATGTGACGAGGACGCCAGAACCTTCACTTGGAAATAGTTGCTGATGTACAAGGCCACTCCACCCCCACGAGTGTTGCGATCACGACGAAACAGAGTATATCCCTCAAGCGAAACAACATCATCCTCAACAGCGGAGCCAAGCTTACTCTCTGACATTGCAATCACATGGAAAGGAGGACGAGAACTCAGAAACAACCTGACCCTCTCCAAGTGGGCCCTAATAGAGTTGACATTTAAATGACAGATCCTTAAACCTTTCTGATCCTTCAGGGCTACCGGCATACGAGAGTGAGAGAAGACGATACGTCGCTCTCTCTTCAGCCGCAATATTATTATTGTTGACTCTTTTTAGTCTATGTGTGTCTTTGTCATTCCGCACATGTCTCCGCATGCGCAAAAGAACAGAGATAGCTATAGATGAGAGAAAGACAACGAAAAATGGTTGAGAGTGGGGAATGCTCTTTCTCCTCCTTTGAGGGGCGGTGGAATATATCGGGGGTGAAAATAATAGAGGTTTCACTGTATATAATTGTACTAAGGAAAGCTTTGACATGGGGAATGGTAGTGGGGGACCCTAGCTCCTGACGTTCTTCGTCTCAAAGCTTTCCTTAGTACGATTATACATTTGTGCTCTGAATATTATTGGGACTGCCGTGCCCTAAGCGCAGGTGCCGCCCCACTCCCATACAATTCTCAGTTCTCTCTCTCTTCCCTATATCTAAAATGCTAGCGTTGCAGCGTCCAATTCATGAATAACGCGTGGAAATGTGACTGAGGGTGACGATCGTCCGACGTCAAATAAGAAGTTGCATTTCAATAACTAATTCATTTTTCAATCTAGAGAAAAAGTATGTAAGGATGACTGGCGCCTCAAGCTGGCTATAGATTATGAATATGTGAAACGTCATACCAACCAGAATGTTAAACAATCGGTAAGAATATTTAAAATCTATTTTTACTATCACTAATAAATAATTTCGATATACAGGTGAATGAGATGTTCGTCGAAATGTATGCTACTGCGAAGGAAATTTTGAGTAAAACTCCATGGCTGTCACCTGATGAACTCGCTCACATAAATAAAAAATTATCACTAATCAAACATTTAATTTCTCACCCAGCTTGGTATGATGAAACCTCAACTATAGATGATCTGTATTCGAAGGTTCGATATTTAATGTTATAATGACTCTAACTTGATTTTTTTTAAAGATTAATTCCGCAATAAAATTATGAAACCTACTGAGTCAGCGCTATTATCAGTTCGCTGAGAAAAAAATTGAATATTTAGTTTTAACTCTGAAATAGTACATATCATTATTAAGAAAAATAGATTTTTCCTCTCAACTCTGAATCTGTTTCATCCGTTGAGAATGAAGTTGAGAATCATTCAAACCATAATTTGATGAATGCAATCCTTGTGAAAATAATTATGATGAAAAAGGATTAATAATAGAACGATCGTCAATTTTCTAGTGAATTTAGAGCCATGATTACAAATGGATTCTTTCATATACTGATAAAAATTAATGATAATTCAAATGTGAATTGTTCCTCATTATCGAGAACTACGGAGCAAATTCGTGCTGTTTCAATCCCAAAATCGGTGATAGATGAATTGCTTACGGCTTCAAATTACTTATAAATTTTGAAATATTCCTAAATAAACCATCATGAAGTAAACTTGATTCATGCCGAATTCTGTATTTAGTCATTTTCTAATTTGCAGATGACAATAACTGACAACTTCATGGAAAATATAATTGAAGTGGCAAAGACGGAGATCTCTTCAATGTTGATCTACTTGAATCAACTCAGCAACAGCAAGGAGTAATTATTTTAAAAAAAGTCATTTTCAATTGATTCACAATACTCTATCTTCCATTAATCATGCTATGATCAGATCATTCTATATCCCGAAACCACGCAAAGGAAACAAGTGGAAACTTGCCATCATTATAGTTATCATAATAGTTTCACTAGCACCATTGGCGGCCGCAAACACGTCTCCGTTTATTAGTATAGATTTCTATTTTTCATATTTGATTTTAACCCATTGCTTCGCAAGTGTCGCAAATGGTCTCGGTGTGAGGCAACTGGGGGTAAAACCAATCAGCGCGGCACCTGTATCGGTGTAAGTGTGGTACGTAAATGTAGTGTGTCAGTGTACCCCCCACCAACTATCAGCGCAGTGCCGTCACAATGCCGATGATCATAGAGGGCTCCTCATTGTATTGTGAGATTTTATCTGATGAGAATACTAAAGGAGTCAATTATTATTTCACGCTAGTTCCGATATACCACATTGATCATTTGTTGGAGAAAAAAAAATTGTTTAGATTTATTCAGAGCATTGATAGATGCTCCCGAATATTTGAGGAGCAAGCCGCGTCCAGCCCTGCTGCCGCCATCCCCACTACAGACTCATCACGCAGCGTTAGAGAGTGGGGACGAGCCGTATGAAGCAATGGGTTAATGATAAGTGATTATAAATGATCATGCATCCCCCTAGTGTAGCCGTCGTCTCTCGATCGAACCGGCAGTATCGGATTTCCCCAAGACTATTTCTGACAGCAGTGGTTGATATTTTTAACCCCAAAACAAGCGGATCAGTTGATCTCCGACCGATAGGCCTCGAGTTTAGGTGGCGTACTGAATTAAGGTTGGTCACAAAATGAGTTCAAATGAGAAAATTCGGAAAATTTTTAATGTTATTGTTAAACATCCCATACGACTCGTGTTAAATCTTTAATTCGTTCTTCAACCTAGTCTGAGCGTAATGAATGAATGAAAATCCCTGGTGAAACACAGCCCCTTATGAGCATACGGAACCATACCGATAGTTCGAAGACAAAAAATTGAAAATCTCGTGAATGACAATTGAGATTTGATTGAAAAACTGATCAGTACCTTCCTTGAACAATTAGGAAGAATAATCGACCATTTTTTCGGGGCCTTACAGACCTTTTGCAATTGCAATTTATGGTTTTATACAATTCCTCGATCAAAATTCACGTGTCGAGTAACTAACATGGCATCGCCGCGTTACGTAGCGTTATGCCTGTGAGAGTTCTGTATGTATGTGTGGATACAGTTTGAAATATATTTCAAGTGCAGCGTAGTCAAAGTTCCCGAGCCCATCTCGCAATCAATTTTCTTTCATCTTCTATGATATTGACAACATTTGAGGTGATTATTTTTTTTCAAAAATTATAAGAGGGAATAAAAAAATTGTTGTGATGATTTTCAGCGTATAATGAGTTGATTAGAGGTCTGAAAAATGCTGTCTATTTTCGTGTTCAGGAATTGGTATAAGCTTGGGATTTCTATGCTAAAGCATAGGCTTTTCCCCTGCTCGCGCGCTCCGCACAAGTGGTGACCGACCTCCTTAAATACTGCTGCCGAAAATTGTTATTAAAAGAAAATTATTAAGATCAACCGACCTTCGTCCGTTTATCACACATCATAATCGTTTTCGTCCATTTCGTATTTTTGAAAAATACTATTGCATTATTCCTCAATAATAACTATATCCTCCTCTCATTTCATGTTTTATTTAGCCATTTGTCATCAATTTCGTTCCCTATGAAATTTTAAATTCAAATAAGATAATCAAAATTATTTAAAGGCTCATTTTCATGAAAAAGAGCGAATTGCCATGACATCTATCTGACCATATGCTACATTTAGTTCCGGGTTCTACATGATTCGATTTTCCGCGAGTTTCAATTATCGAATTATGCTACATGAATCCACCGAGTTCCATTTTCCATGGCTGTTTCTTTTACAGATGGATGATGACATTATCTACTCTCGAAGTGAATGCTGTGTATTGGGATGATGACAATACGATAGGTAATTATGTGATAATTACCTACAGCAATAAATAACGCAATAATTTCGATTGACAAAGAAACTGAATTTATTTACTTGAAGAACTTGACTCGACTGTACACTAGCAATGGCTCGACGCTGCAATTAAGTACACCGGCCAGAAGGGCGTTGAGAGCGGATGGGTCTGACCTTGACGGACAATGGGCTTCACGGGACTTCTCGAAGACTGGACTCCACGATGATCTTCTCCCTCTAGACGTTAACTTGACTCGACTTGACTGCACTGGACTGACTCCACAGAATGTTGACTCACTACCCTGGACTTTAAATAGACTCTGCTACAGATGGCTCAACTTCACAGTACTTTATCCTTTAACACGACTGTTCAGCAGCTCCCGCACGAGTAACGCTCTACGAACGCGTAGAGCCCGGCGCGAATTTTCAACAGTTTTCCCCCTCCCCTCATCTACCTTTTTTCCTTCGATGAGGAAGCGATGTCCCCCATTCTCAATAACGCTCACTAAACGCGTTACGCGAAACTCACGTTGACGAGTTAATTTTAACTCGTCATTAAGTCTCTTGTAAAGGTGTTCGATAAATTAGTTGTTTCAAAAATCACGGTTTTTCTTAGCTTTCTCCCTAGGAACACTACTATTTTTTATTTCACCATTCGAAAGTAGACAATTTTTCCTACAAAATGAGTACCTTTTCATTCTAACGGCAATCAGAAAGAATAGAAATCGTATTTGGAACCCGAACGTCAATTTTTGTGTTCCATCGCAGGATCTGAATTTTCATCTAATATTGAATTTTTATGTACTATATGATATTATTGCAATTTAATTGATTATTCTGAGCTGAGATTCCGAGTTCCAAGTAGATTCCAAGTATCGCAGATGGAATCCTGAACATCGATACAGTCTGGAGCAATATTTGTAGGAATATATGAGTGCGTATTTGTTGCGAGAATAATGTTATTTTTTGAGTAATGAGATACATGAACAGCGATTCGATTCACCATAGATGAATTCCATTCGGAAACATGTTGCCAATCGAATTGGCAAAATATTCAATGTCGCACAAGGAGTGATGTTTGCGAATAACGCACTGAGAGTGAGGCTTCTGCTTGTTTTCAATTGTAAATAAGCAGAAGCCCTACTCCTCCTGTCTAATTCAGAAAGCTCCTGCCTTATGTAACATTTGATATTCTGCCAATCAGATTTGCAGAATGCTTCCAAATGGAATTTCGGAATTAATGAATCAAATTACAATTTGATGACCTCACTTCCTGAGGTCCTCGTCGACTCTCCTATCAGGATGGAAATTATTTAGTTTTATGCAAAAAAGTTGAAATTATGTACACAATCGAATTCCAGACTTATTTGTACCTAGAAAATGAAAAACGACGTTTTTAACTTCGCTTTGTTCGGTTAAGAGTGTCGTTTTTCACTCCCTTCTGTACAAAAAAGTTATACGTGCCATAGAAATAAAGAAGTCAACTGCGACAGAAGATTGGCACCCTCGCTTCGCTGAGTGGCCAATTTTGTCTTTCATTACCTTATTTACTTTCTAGGTACATAATATACTATTTCTTGTTTCAACACTTTATTCATTCATCCTTTAATGCTATGATTTTCTTCATCTAGAAATCACAAGTGGACAGTTACGATCGCCTGTTTTCAGTGTTAATTATCCACGGTGAGGTGATCATGATATTATGAAGTGCTAAGAGGCAAAAAATATTTGTCAATTTGTAAACTAGTTCTTAATATTATAATTTTTTTTAAGGATTTTCCAATATGCCACATTGGGTTCGATTATTGCTCATGAGATTTCTCATGCGGTTGACAGCGAAAATATGGGGCTGCATGGATACGGCAATCAGTCGGCTTGGTGCTCGAATGCTACACTGAAAGAATGGAAATCAAAAGATGAATGTTTTGTGAAGCAATTCAATGAATATAAAATGGATGATACTGGGAATGGAATTATTTATGTATAAATTTTTTCATTGTTTTTTTTGTTCTTCATCCAAATACCATGTAAATTTACTATGTTTTATTCCACAGGTAGATGGCGCCTACACCAGGCAAGAAAATATTGCGGATTTATTTGGTTTGATGATTGCCTATAGAGCCTATCAACGTCTCAAAACTTCTGGTAATATAAAATTTCCAGGCCTTGAGAAATACACCGATGACCAAGTCTTTTTCTTAGCCGAAGCAGTGGTATGTTTATTTGCAATTAGTTGAAATGCAAAAGAATGCAATTGCTAAGTTTTGTACAATTAGTAGGGCCCGGACGTTCCTCTAAAATTCTGACTAATGTGAATATAATGTAGAATCAAAATTTTTAATTTATTCATTTACGTCAAACTATCAAACTGGCAGCTTATGAATAGGGCCGGAGACTTCATTTAAATTTTAATTGCACTAAGTTGCTGAGCAACTGAGATGTTCGAATCAATAAATAAATTTTTTACACCTCGGGAGTAAAGAACCCACTTTACTCCCTCGCTACGCTCGGTCGGAAACGTGGTCCTTTACTCCCATGGTATAAAAAGTAGCATACACAACGCGAGTGGGGAAATACCCTCGCTTTACCACTGTAATAATTATGAAAATTTTACAGGTTTCATGCGGTGCTCAAAGACTATCCTATCTCAGATACGCTGCACGATACGAAGAACATACTATACCAAAATATCGTGTGATTGGCACTCTAGCAAATATGAAAGAATTCAGCACTGCATTCAACTGTCCAGTGAATAGCACTATGAATCCGAGCAACAAATGTAGCATTTGGGGGTCGAATAATCAATCAGCGATTCAATAAAGAAACAATTGAACCGCCAGTTTGGATTAAATAGAAAAATAATAAAAATTAAAAATTTCATGATCATCAAAATAAATATTTAGTAATATATATTGGATAATAACAATAATAACATTTGTCCTGAGAAATTATTCATTTTATGTCGCTCATTCAAAATAATCAAAGCTACTTTCAGCTACTCCAGCGCCAAAGCCAGGCGACTCGTCAGCAAAAGAGTCTGTTCACCCTACTGAATAGGAAGAAAGATCGATATCCAGTTCTACCTTTTCGCTACAAATTTATGTATAAGTTATGATTAAGGAGGAACTGCAGCAAGTGACCCAAAACAAAGGAAATGTGTCAGAGTCCTGAAAATTTCTAAATAAGTTCACTGGGTGATTAAAAATATTTACTAAGTTTTTGGAATCGAGTGACCGTAGAATAAGGGAGAAAATAAATATCAAAGTTGAACTTTTTATATGAGGTTATATGGGTGATGGGTAATTGTAGCACAATTACGTTATTACCGACTGATCGGATATGTAGAATTTTCATGAAATTGACCGACCGCCTATATAACCCTATGTAAAAAGTTCAACTTTGATATTTATTTTCTCCCTTATTCTACGGTCACTCAATTCCAAAAAATTAGTACATATTTTTAATCACCCAATGAACTTATTTAGAAATTTTCAGGACTCTGACACATTTCCTTTGTTTTGGGTCACTTGCTGCAGTTCCACCTTAAATAGTGGTTTGTATGACCGATTATTCATGAGTAAACTCCATTAGTGAAAACATGTTTTCGGAGAAACGAAAAATTGTAAATTGAGCAGAGCTTAATGATTTTACTATTGGGAAATCTTCTTTATTCACAGTCAGTACATCGAAATGATTATCAACTGGATAGTATGAAATTTTGTTTATCTTCTGCTACTTCGAATTTATTTTTCTGTTGGCTAAGAAGTTTTTCTGTTAACGTCAACTTCTTTCTTTTTTTCTTCTATTTCTCTAAATTCATGAATTCTCGGGTTGAATCGAACCATTTATGCTCTTTATCTCACTTTTATTCCTTGAAATTACGAATTTTCATCCAGTGAAATTTTGAAAATTCATTGAGTGACATTTCCTGCCCAAAATTGGATTATCTGCATGAAAAAATGTGTTTATAAATTATTCTCAGTCTCATAAATTCAGCAATATAACAATAATAACAGCAATTGTATTGATTTTGAGGGTCCTATGATTTTTCTTTTTTTTGCTTCCGAATGGAAGCTATGTAATCATAAGAATTTTCGATTCTAATTTTTTTAATAGAAGATACTTAAAATGGTCTAAAGAGAAAGAAAATGATATTTTTAGCGCATGTCTGTGTGTGTGTGTGTGTGTATGTGTGTGTGTGTGTGTGTCTGTATGTGCATAAAAGTCTCAACTACAGTAAAACGGTTTGATAGAAAAATTTCATATTTTGTGGAAAACTTCCTCTCGACGAACTCTATTTTTTAAGCTTTATTTGAAGAGAATCGGATCAGTACTTTTTGAGATATGTCCATTTTTCGAAAATCAGTTTTTACTGAAATTTCTGGAAACTATCCAACTGATTTTATTTATACTCATATATTATCTCAAGAGTCGTATCAGTGAGATACCTGTCAATTTTGAGCTTATTTGCATAAGTAGTTTTCGAGTTATTGCTGTTTTAGTGAATTTGTAAAAAATTTGATATTTTTATGATGGTTTCGAAAAAGTTATATCAGTGCTTTTGAAGGTATTGAGGCTCTGAGTGGATAGAGAAGAGATTGCTGCATTGATTGAAATCATTAATAATTCTGCCAGATCACTGGATTAAAAAATAATGCATGAAATACATCCATCTGAGAAACTCCTGTTTTCAGCCATTATTGAGTTCTGAGCTTTGAATAGATGAATTATCCGTGAACTATTATATGAAATGGTTACCGTTGTAATAAAAAAATATTGATAAACAAATGATAACTGAAGCTAGAGTCAGAAAGGAAGGAATAACTTCAACCAACTCAAATAACATCTGATTATCGATTGGTAAAAAATCGATAAATAGAAGAAATACAATTACGGGATATAAAATTAATTAAGAAGAACACGATAATGGAGAAATTAAGTGAATAACCTCCATTCGGAAGCATATTGCTAAAGTATTAGCAGAAAAAGCTATATCAGTTAAAAAGCGATATTATTATCCACTTGTTTTTTTTAGCTAATTGAGGACCCGGATTCATCAATTAAATGAAGAAAAAAGATTCATCAAATATTCTGAATAGAATTCTCGAACTCACTTCATGCAAGGAATAATGAATGATAATTAAGTTGAATGAAATGGATGCAAGATTTTATGAGTAATCTTGTATTTATGTCGTGTCTTGGATAATGTCACAAGATAATAAATTCATTAGGAGATAAAAAATAAAAGATATTTTACTTGAAACTTCGTGAAATAATGGGATCGTTATGGTAGAATAAATTATTCATTGTTTTCTGATAAATTATACGATGCAATTGTGTTTTTGTGTACTCGTCCAATCAGATTTCAGGGTTCCAATGCATGAGCCAATGACAGAGCTTCTCTTCTCAAATGACGAATCAATTTCAATCTTCATTTTTTTCAAGTCAAAGATCCCATTATTGACACCATAAGAATTATTGTCAGCTTTTTAAGGTGATATGCTAGATTACGGTCGATAAAACAGGGAAAAATGAGGATTTGTAGATTAATTTTCAATTAATTGCTCATAATTCGGGAAAACCTGCTCTACTTTACTCGATGAAGTGATTAAACTATTCAAAAGTCCTAGATTCAGCTTGTGAATATAATTTTTTTTTTCTCGAATTTTCTTCACATTAATGTCCTATCACATGCATGAGATAGAGAGAGAGGCAAATAGTTACGACTACCTTCTGATTAAAAAATCTCAATAACTATACGGTGAATTGGATATTTTTTTCTTCTATTATTTAGTTAGAATGCTGTTCTCTTCGCCAATTGTTTTTAAATAATGTGTCGATCCTGTGGTTTTTCAGTAATTTCGTTATTTCCGTCTGATTTAGGGTGTTTCATCCCCACCACCGCTATTTTCAGCGTTTCCTCATAAACTGCACGGTCAAAAATTATGAAAAAATTCAGAAAAACGTAAAAAACCATCATCTTTCATCCTGCATCGAAAAAATAAGGATTTCACTGTACTCGAATTCGCTGGGATACTACCTTAAATCATTTTTTTATTATCTTAGAGCCCAAGCGGCGTAAGTGCTATACTTATGTATAGCACTTACGTTACTTCAGTTCTATATCTTCATAATTAAATGATTCGACCAATAATATAATTTCTCAATTTATTTATAAGGTCATTTTCTGGTCACTGCCTATTTCTTTAGAAAGTCCTAAAGAAGAAAAAGGAAAGAAAAAGGAACTAAATTCAAATATCATCTTCATTTATGTGCCCATCTTAAAAACAAAGAGGCGTCAGTACTATGCATAGCACTTACGCCACTTTGTTTCTGAGGTAAAAATATTTTTACTTATGTAATCCACCTTTTTTTGTTCTCATCTCAGAATTGAAATTGTCAAGTGTCTGAAAAAAAATCTGCAGCGAAATTCGCCGGATTAAGATGAAACTTGATTGTACAGAAGAATGATTTGATTTATTTTTGATTTTTCAAAATTAGAAAAAAGCATATGAATAAATTTCTGGAATAAATCGAATGTGTTATAGCTCCAGATATTATTCAAATTTTTACATCAATTAAAGATAATTAAATTTTTCTGTGTCCTTGGAAGAATCTAGATTGTAGATTAGCTCTTAATAATACAGAAATACATGAAAATGAACTCAGTACTTCATTATCTCGAGCTTCATCACCTTTCTCAATTATCAAAGAGCTTTTGAGAGAAAATAGGACATTTAAAAGCTTATTATCAACTCGTAAAACTGTTCCAACAAGAAAATTGAATGTAAGTTACAATGAAAATTGTACCAATATAAGTTCCAAGTCCATAGAAATTTATGGAAAAGTTGGAGAAATTTTACTGACTATTTTATCGTTCATTTCATGAACAATTCTTCAATTATTTAAATCATTTGGTAAATTATTGATTAATCAAGTGGACAAAAATAGAAAAATATGCAATTAATTTTTCAATAAATTGCACATTTTTTCATTTTTATTTTTTTTTAACAATCATTCTTTTTTCTATATTGATAATAACAATACGTAGGGCAAATCGGGGCAAAATGAACCCCCGAGTCAATATGATTCACGATTTTTTTCCGAGCAAAGGCCTCTACGAAAAAAATTGAAAAAATTCACCTACAAAGTAGACATTCTGAAGGATTTTCTGGAATTTTTTCCGATTTTTCCGCAGACTCTGTCATTCCGGAAAAAAATTGCGAATCATTTCGACTTGGGGGTCCATTTTGCCCCGGTTTCCTCTATTATGTGGATGAATTAAAAAATAATTGAATCGAAATATTCACATTATGTCAAAGATGAATCGAATTATCTTTGAGATTCTGAATAATCAGACGTATTAGATACATTAACTATGATATCAATGATAAAAAAAGAAACGGCAACAAATGGCCGCAATCATCTTCAAATCCTTCTAATAAAGTGAATAATTTAAATAATTTAATATAATAAATTCATAAATTATTTCAGCAGTTTTGAATCTCTTCACATCTAGCTCTCTCTTCAACAACAAAAATCATATTAAATTCTTTAATATAGGGGAGACCGGGGCAAAATGGGGTACTTTGAAGAACATGCCCTCGTACTCCATTTTGCCCCGGTCTCCCCTATAGTCATTACGAATGCATGTAAATAGTACAAATTTTTGTTTAAAAATGGATTCAGAAGCGCAGAGATAAAAGAGGATAAATTCGTTTTTTTTCATCATTTTTTCATAAATATATCTGTATTTTTAGAATGAATATTTATATTTTTATATCTATATTTTTAATCTATATTCGGAAAGTTAGCGAAATAAGGCGATTTTGCCTTGAATTTTTTTTGTACCGCAGAAATGTTCTGGAAAAAGAGGATTAGGACAAAATCGTATAATTTCCTTTAATTTTCCAAATACTTGAAAAAATCAATTAATTAAAAAAAATCTAATTATCCTGTTTTATCTCTTCGCTAATGAATTTATCATACTTAGAATTTAATTTCAATGAAATTCTAATTCAATGCAATTCGTTTTGAAGAAACATAAACTATCCAATAATTCAAAAATTTTGATATAAAAATATCAATTAAAAATGATGAGTTAAAAATTTCAATGATTCGTTAATGACATAGAGTAAAATGCCGTTAGATAGTTTAGATAAATCTAGAGATCTCTTAAAATTTCGAAAAATTCGAAAATCGATTAATTTCATTCTTTTAACAATCAAAAAACAGATATAAAATGCAAAAAATGAAATTTGAGGGAATTTGAAACAAATTTGAAAAAAAATACAAAATGAAACGAATTTTTTTTGGAGAACTTTGTAGAAAAATTCGCATTTCTAGCATTTCCGGAATTTTTTTCTAAAGAAAATCAATTAAATTTGAATTGGCTCATCTGGTTCAGGCCATGATTTACTGGGGATGAGTATCACTGGATCGTAAGGTTTTGCCTGCTTCATTGTTAAACGTCTTTCTCTCATCAACTCTAGACAAAGACAACAAAAATTCATGATTATAAACAATTTTCGTTTATTTACTAAGAAAAAGATGGGGTAAAACGGACAAATTTGAGTTTTGACGTCGATATTATGAAAAACACTTGAAATAAATAAAAATATTGCAGATAGGTTTTTTTCCATGATTTCATTGAAAAGCTGAGGAGAATTTGCGGTGGAAATCATGTGTCAGAAATGATTTTTTGCAATTTTTTAAAAATCCGATTTTTTTGGTCAATTTTTGAAGGAATGGAAGGTTTTCCATTTTTCAAAAAATTTTGTTTTTTGGAAATATCTCCCGTTCTATTTGTCACAGTGTGAAAATTACGAATGGAGGTGAAAGGTGAGATCATTTGCCATCGATTGATGGGGGTTTTAATTGAAAAATATGGATTTTGAAGATAGGTATGGTGCAAAAACTGATTTTCAGGAAAGTGCCCATAAATACCTTAGAGATCGATATTTTTTAATTGAAAACCCCACAAATCGATGGCAAATGATCTCACCTTTCACCTCCACTCAGAATTTCCACGCTTTGACCAATGGAATCGGTAATAATTTGAAAAAAGACCAATTCTCAAAAAATTAAAAAAAATTAATTCTCGCACCTGTTTTCCAGCTAAAATTTCCTCAGCTTTTCAATGAAATCGTCAGAAAAAATTATCTCCAATCCTTTTATTCTAATGTCCATCTTACCTAACTTTCCCTACAATTCTTTTTTTTTAGATTGTCATCGGTCAAAACAAGGGACTTACCCATACTATAATTAAGCGCCAAAATATACACTTCTTCTGGGCATATTTCTGGATTCATGACTACATTGAATGTAACTGCAGGATGTACGTCAATACAGGCGCCACTCTCTTTCATATTTTCGAATACTAAATTGAGTATTGTGACGAATTTTTCCTTAGTAAATTCGGATTGAAGCAGATTTTGTTCGGAAGGTATGGAATCACTGTCAACTGTTTTCTCGGATGATCTGATTGTTGTACTCGAACGCTCTGGTATTGGAATCCATTCGCCAGATGAATTAGATGAAGGTGATTCTGGTACGTGAGATCTAGAAATCAGCATCATGAAGAATTCGTTGATTAGTCTTTTTTTGCACTTTTTCATTTTTTTGTTCATTGGAGAAAGAGGAAATGACTTACGTGAACTCAGGGGCCGCTGTTTCAGGAATTGTTTCACTGAAATTTTTGAAGAAAATTATGAAAAATAATTGTTTGAATAAAGTGAGAAGAAATATATGAAGAAAAAAATCAGTTTTATGTTAATTTTTAAAAATTTTCCAAATTTTTTGAATTACTTTGAAATTATGTTTAGAAAATTTCGAAATTAGTTTTTGAAGAGCTCGAAGTTATTTTTCAAATATTACGAAATTAATAGATTGCTTTTTAAAAAGTTCGAAGTTATTTTTAAAAAATTTCGAAATTACTTTTTAAAAAGTTCGAAATTATTTTTAAAAAATTCCGAAATTACTTTTTGAAAAGTTTGAAGTTATTTTTGAAAAATTTCGAAATTACATTTTAAAAAGTTGGAAGTTAAACATTTTCAAATTAAACTCCGACAACCTTCGTTTGCCCACATAAATTCCAAACATCACTTCTATTTTAATATTTCAGATTTTTCAGAATTAAAAAAAATCTAATTTTTTTGTCGATTTCTTCTTCGATTTTCTCACAAATTAAACTGCAGCAATCTTTCTTCACCCACATACATTGCAAAAATCCGTTCTATTTTAATATTTAAGATTTTTCTGAATTTTTGAAATCATTTCGGAAAAATCACAAAGTGAATGAAGGACTTCAGAAGTGAAAACAATGATTTTCTTGTCAGAAATACAAGAAGGCGTAAGCGCTATATATAAGCACAACACTTAGGCCCCTTTGTTCCTAAGGCAACAAGATGAATATACTTTTTTTCCCAATATTTCTTATGAGTATAGCCCAGAAATTGAACAACATAACAAAATTTCATTAAAAATAAAATTCCTGCAGCCCTCAAAATTTTCTTTAAAAAAAAAGGATGGGCGAAATCTGCATTATCTCGCTTAGTTTCCGAAACATCCTCAAAAAAAAATAGATTTCCCCATTTTCACTTCTTCGCAACTAAAATAATTCCTATAAATAAAAAAAATAAAAATAAAAAAGTAATTTCCAAGATATCGTCGAATAGTTCCTTAGAAACAGAAGGGCGCAAGTGCCATATTATACACAGCACATAAGCCCCTTTGTTTCTAAGGCGGCGATACCTGCAAAATGATTTCGTGACCTTAGAAACAAAGAGGCATAAGTGATATGCTTATGCATAGGACTTACGCCCCTTTGTTTCAAAGATGAAGATTTGGTCTTAATGTAATGAATTTTTTTGATGTACTCTCTAAGAATTGGAGGATCTGAGGGCTCTTGCACTTCCATTGGCTCAGGCTGTACATCATTGGGAGCTGAAAGATCAACATCAGGTGGTGGTCCAGTGACTTCTGCTGCTGGGAAATTCCTCTCTCGTGCAGATCTTATGTTCTCCGCTTCGCCATAGAAATCTTGATGAAAAATATACGAAATGCTCAGTAAATCAATGTATTTGAAGACAAATAATGATAATAATAATCATAATAATTGAGTAATTACATCCATCAAATTCGTGTTCATCATTCTGGATTTTTGGCATGGGCGGAATATTTCTGTCAGCAATTGAGGATTTTGGACCATTCATGGCCGGTTGAGTCAACAAAATAGCAGCCTCGTTGTTGAGTTTCCTTGGATCGGCTTTTCGGTCACCAAGTGGCTATCAAAAGGATTAATTAATAATTAATGACGTAATAACGGTATTAAAAAATCTTTGGTATTGCAGTTCTATGTCTCATCAAAGTTCGATGAAGAACAAGAGAAAACCATGATAATTAATGATATTCTTGAAATATTCTAAATTTTGGCAATTTTTCGAATTTTTTCAAAAAAAATAGATTGTTGAAAAAAAAATATGTAAGAAATTTGCACTAAATTTTACGGTATATTTTTCTAATTTATCACATATAATGCAGATTTTCCTTTTTCCTAAAAAATAAATGAATAAAAATTGTTAAATTTTTAAAAAAATTGATTTGTTAAAAAAAATCTAAAAAATTGTCAGATATCTGCTATTTTTAGCATTATTTCGGTTCATCTTGTTTCATTTCTTCATTAATAGAATTATTCAACGTACAACTGTGCGGATAGCAATGTTTCTGATACGTCTCTCCATCGCAGCATCTGTGATAATAATTGCCCTTGGTACGGGTACATCTTCAGGTACATTCCCAGGTACATCCCCAGGTACATCCCCAGGTACATCCCCAGGTACATCTCCAGGTGGCTGTTCATCAGAAGTTTCTGGCAATTGCACATCATCAGTGGATGCTGCAGCAGATGGATCCCATTGATCTGCAGCTGGTGCTGGTCCTGGTGGTGGCTGTACATCTTCTGGAGGAACTGCTGGAGGATCAGAAATGTCAGGTGCTCCAATACCTGACTCTTCAGCATGACTTGGAAATGAGGGATCCAGTGGCGCAGCCAGAGGATCATCGTCTCGCGGTTCACCAATGTTCGAATCTGGTCCTGCATAACTGTGCTCGAGATTTTTCTGTATGGGAATAAAATTAATGAGTCTTCTTCTTCCTCTTATTTGTGCTGCTCTTGCAGCTGGCCTTCAGTTTCTCAACTATACAGCCAATGTAAAATTAATGAGTCAAGTGAAGAGGAAAAGAAAGAGAATTTTTCAGAATATGACGGAAATTAAGAGAGATAGGGTGCTTTCTTTCACCTTTTTCCTTTTTATTGGTTGAGAATTTCAAGAGCTAGAGAAGGAGTGAGGCAAAATCACCTCATCTCACTTGATTTCAAAGATATTTTTAAAAATTCAGTAGTAAAGAGATGAAATAAAATTTTTTTTTCTGAAATTTTAGTATTCGTTTCTTCGAGAAAAGGATGGAGACTAAGGGAAATAAGGCAATTTTGTCAAAATTCCTTTCTTTCAGCTCTTGAAGTAGTCCACAAACAAAGAGGCTGAAGCGAAATCGCCCCATCTCGCTTGATTTCCAAGCTATTTCCAAAAATTCAGTAATTTAGTAGCAACAGGATGAAATAGAATGAGTAAAAAAAAATTTAGGTATTTATTTTCTCGAGAAAATGTTGCAAAATGAGCGAGATAGGCCAATTTTGTCCAAATTCTTCTTTTTCAGTTCTTGAAGAGCACTACTAAAAGAGGAATGAAGCAAAATTGCCCTATCTTGAATGATTTCTGAGGAATTATCAAAAATTCGGTAGCAAAAAGATGAAATAAAATAAGAAAAGAAAAATTTCTATGAATTCGTTATGATTCAGCCTTACATTTATCCTCTCTCATCTTTTTGTTACTGTTTTTTTTCTTAAAATTGTCATACATACTCTGGAAACTTTGCTGGGTGTAACAGGTGGTGAATCTTCTCTTTCACCAAATGGTGTCCTTCTTTTGGGTGTACCCATGACATTTGGGCATCTAACTGAAGTCTTCTCTCTCAAATTAGTCTCCAAAGCTGTCCACCAATCATCGCTCATTACAATGAGAGTCTCTGCTTCATTGAGTGCCGGAAAATCAAGGTCTTTATCAGCCAAATGCATTCTCTCCAAATCTTCTTCAATTTGAAAAATATCATCTTTTGCAAAATGTTCAATTTTTCCAAAATCCGTCAGGACTTCTGCAATATTTTCAATTTCTTGTGTTGCACGATCTGCATTCGAGTTGTCCCATGTGTCTTTTATCTCAATCGGACGGCGCAATTTGTTGAGAAATTGATTAACTTGAACTAGAAAAAAGGATAAAAATCAGTAGTAAACAGGTGATAATAGAGTTGAAACACATCCGACAAAGTTCTGGATTTTTTTTTTGAGAACATAAATTATAAAAAAAAGTCATTGAAAAATTTGCAATTACAGTTTTTGGAATTTTCTATAAGGAAGGTGGGGCAAAATGGACATCAGGGGTAAAATGGACACATCTAAATTTTTAGGAGAATATTAGGGAAAACTCTTGAAATTAATAGAAATATTGGCGGTATATTGTTTTTGATGATTTCATTGGAAAGTTGAGGAAATTTTAGGCAGGAAACGAGTGCTGGAATTAATTTTTTTGAATTTTTGACGATTTTGACTTTTTTGAGCATTTTAGAAGGGTAAAAGCAATCATAGGGTTTCCAATTTAAAAATATCGATTTTCCAGGTATTTATGGGCATTTTTGTGGAACAATTTTGTAAATCAGTTTTTGGCCTATAACTATCCCAAAAATTGATATTTTTGAATTTTAAACCCCATAAATTGATGGGAAATGGGCTCACCTTTCATTGGAGCTCAACCCGAAATTGATACGCCCAATAGAACCAGAGATATTTACAAAAAAATGAAAATTTCCAAAAAAAGGAAAGGCTTTTACTTCTCAAAAATGCCGAAAAATCTAGAATTTCTAAGAAAATCGAACAAAAAACACCTGACACTCGTTTTCCCGCTCAAATTTCCTCAGATTTTCAATAGAATTATCAAAAAAAAATCCATCTCTAACCGTTTCATTACAGTATCCATTTTGCCCCACTCTCCCCTATGTGCATGTTTTTTATTTTTTCAAAATCATTTTCTTGTTGAAAGGAAAAAAAATCCATCATATTCTCCTTTTTTTAATATAATCGTGTGGGTAGAATGAATCAGAATAATTCATTTTTTTGGGAGGGGAGGCGGATGAGTTTTTGAGAATATTTACAGTGAGAAAAAATCAATTTTGTGACAAGAACGTTTCTATGAAAATTTCACTATTTCACTCGTTTATCGAGATATTTAAAAAAAATCGTTCGTCAGAAAATAATAAAAAATCTTTTACCATTTGAAAGATCGAGACTGTATGTCCACGCTTTTAACATTCCACTGATCAATTGTTTCACCAATAACCATGGAAAACATCCTTCAGGCTCTGGTATCTCGAAACTGACACGTTCAACGATTTCATTACTGTTGATAAATTGATAGAAAATTGAGATCAGAACTTGATTCAAGAACGAAGAGGCGAAAAAAAAGGAAAAGAAGTGTATTTTCGGAAATTAAGGGAGATAGGGCAATTTTTCTTGAATTCTTTTTTATAGCTCTTAGAATTCATAGGTCTGCGAAAAAGGTTTCGGGCAAAATCACCATTATGTTAGATATAGGGGAGAGTGGGGCAAAATGGACACTATAATGAAATGCTTAGAGATGGACTTTTTTTGATGATTCCTGGGCAAATCTGAGAAAATTTTAGCCAGAAAATAAGTGTCAGATGTATTTTTTTCGATTTTTTTGGAAATTCAATATTTTTTGGCATTTTTGAGGGGTGAAAGCTTTTCCTTTTTTCAAAATGTTCTTTTTTTTGCAAATATCTCTGGATTTATTGGTCGTAGCGATTTAGGGTTGGTCTCAAATGGAAGGTGAGCTCATTTCCCATCGATTTATGAGGTTTTGAATTCAAAAATATCAATTTTTGGGATAGTTGTAGGCCAAAAACTGTTTCACAAAACGGTTCCACAAAAATGCCCATAAATACCTCGAAAATCGATATTTTTAATTGAAAACTCTATGAATCGATGGCAAATGATCTCACCTTTCACCTCTCATTGGGATTTTTACGTTACTACAAATAGAACCGAAGATATTCTCAAAAAACTGAAAATTTTCGAAAAAAGGAAGGGTTTTTACCCCTCCAAAGTGCTCAAAAAAATTAAAATCGCCAAAAACTCAAGAAAATTGATTCCGGCACTTGTTTCCCGTCTAAAATTTCCTCAGCTTTCCAATGAAATGATCGGAAACAATCTACCACCAATATTTCTATTAATTTCAAGAGTTTTCCATAATATTTGCCAAAAAATTTAGGAGTGTCCATTTTGACCCACCTTCCCCTATGCTAATTCCATTATCATAACAAAAATAATCGACTTATCATGAAGGCACCAGTTACCAGACATTTAAGGCCATAGTACCGATTTCCGGACAAATTAAAATTGAATTATCGAAATAATGAAGAATTTCAATTAAATGAATCGAACAATTTACTTTATTTTTATTTCAACATTTTACCAGTATTGAAAAACCAGATTTTTTCACTTGAATATTAATTATTAGTAGGGGAGAGATGCTGCAATTGTAACAGGGGCAATTGTAACATTCATCAAATCACTAAAAATGCCATTAAAAATCATTATTTTTCTTTTTGTAACTCATTTGAAATACTAATTTATGAGGTCTACAAAATGTTTCAGCTTTTAATAATGTTTCAATATTTCAATATTTGTAGTTCTTTAAAATAAGCGTGAAAACATTTTTTTTCACACCTCACAACTTTTTCAGCAACAATTTTGTGTTTTAATATTATTATGCGGGGTTTGTATGAATACTTTAATAGACATAGTGCGAATAATATATATCCTAGTATTTTATATTAAATTTTTTTATTGTTTCATCATGATTCGATTTCTATTATCAATTGATCAACGGGCATTATATTACAATTGTACCCCTCACACGCCGACATCTTGATGTCTGTTTTCCGCCAAATAAATTCATTTTCCAATAAGTTAATGTTAATTTTAAATTATTTAACTAAATCGGTATCATAAAGGACACTATAGAGTAACTATCTGATAGAATTAGAATTCAAAATTTCGAAAAACAAAAAAGTAATAATAAGAAGAAAATTTTTTGTTACAATTGCAGCACTTCTCCCCTATGTTTTGCTGCTGTGTCCGGTAACCAGATCTACCATGGTATCCTGTTTTTACCTCTTCACCAAATAACTTAATCAATTCAGTTATTTTATTATGAATACTTGAAAATAGCCATCTGACAATTTATAGTCTTTTTTTTCTCAACAAATAAATTATTTTTAAAAATAATAAAAAATATATACATTCAACGAATTTGAAAAACTATGTGTACAATTTTTTAAAATATTTTTCTAGAAATAATTTACTTGTTAAAAAAATTTCCAAAAAAATTGTCTGCTATCTTTATTATCATACTGTCGCCTTAGAAACAAAGGGGCGTAAGTGCTATGCTCATATATTGCACTTACGCACCTTCAATTTTAAAGTGACTTTATTAAAAGTGAGTTTATTTAATGTATATTCGTACTAAGGAAAGCTTTGACACGAGGAACGTTGGGATGGGGGAGCCGGACTCATATGGGAAAACATAGTGGTTGGGGAACCTAGCTCCTAACGTTCCCCGTGTCAAAGCTTTCCTTAGTACAACTATAGATATACTCACATTACTAGAGAATGATCAATTTTCTCATAATTTCTACACTGATCTCGGAATTCTTTCTTCTTCAGAATTTCAGCCAAGTAGCATTGCTCCACGTGCCACTTGATATCCTCATGAAGATACTCAAATACTGGTGGAATAAAGACCATTTTGTTGCCTCAATGGTATTCTTGAAGATGACAATTATTGTTGATCAAATCCAACTCTGAAGAGACTCGTTCCTCCTTTTATGATCGAATTATCAATTTTCTTTTCTATCAATTAAATAATAAAAATAATATTCACAAATTATAATAAATCATGAAATTATGACAATGAAATTCTTTTATAATCAAATTATCATTTTTTTTTTATTAATTGGAAAATAAAAATGAAATTCACAAATTATGATAAATTATCAAATTATAACAATGAAATTAGCAGACATATGACAATTTTTTTGAATAAATAAATTATTATGATAAAAAATCACAATTTCAATTTTTTGAATTTTTTGCATGTACATATTTTTTGTTGTTTCTTTTTCAAATAATTTATTCGTTAGAATAACGAAAAATATCAAAATTCACAAATGTTTGCTATTTTTTGTCATTATTGTCATTCTTTTTTCGGATTTTTTGCATGTGCATATTCTTTTATTGTTCTAAAAAAATAAATTATTATTCAAAAAATTAGCACTTTTAATTTTTTGAATTTTTTGCATGTACATACTTTTTGTTGTTTCTTTTTCAAATAATTTATTCGTTAGAATAACGAAAAATATCAAAATTCACAAATGTTTGCTATTTTTTTTCATTATTGTCACTCTTTTTTTCGGATTTTTTGCATGTGCATATTTTTTTATTGTTCTAAAAAAATAAATTATTATTCAAAAAATTATTGAAAAATTCAGACTTCTAATTTTTTGAATTTTTTGCATGTAAATATTTTTCATTGTTTTTTTGTTTCAAATGATTTATTCATTGAAAGGACAAAAAAAATCTTGAATTTGTCAAATGTTTGCTATTTTCAGTGTCATAGAATGCTAGATTTCAGGTATTTTGGGACATGAAATGGAGCAGTTCTGAGGGAATAAGAGAAGTCATATATTTATGAACTATTGTAGCATTTTTTGGATTTTTTAAAAGCAATTTCATCGAATTTTACTTTGTATTTCTTACCTATGCAAAGATGCTAATTTTTTCTTAATGAGAAATGGAATTTTCACATTTTGCAAAATCCGTTAAATTCGTTCGAACAAAGGAGAAAACCGTTGAAGGGGTGGGGGCGGCCGGAGTGCCATCTATTGTGGCGGAAAGGAAGCGCCAAATTTGAAAAATTACAAAACTTTATTCGTTCAAATCTCTTAGTTTTTTTATTGACAATAAACTGAAATTGTTGTAAAAGTCAAGTTACAATTGTTTAGAATGAAAAAATTGTATTTTCCTCTGAATAATCGATAGGAATTGAGGATAATGATGAGCGATAATGAATCGATCTGAGCTAAATCGATTTTTTTTCTCCGAAAAATCGATTTTTTCGGACGATTATAGAAAAATCGATGAATCAATTTTTCGATACTTTTCTGGGAAAAATCGCATCGATTTTTTCCTTCGAGATAATCGAATATGAGATTTCCTTGGAAGATAATCGATCAATCGAATTTTGATTATCGATAAGAATCGAAGGTGAGGTGAGATTGTTATTTCTATTCTTTTTTTTTAATCACTAATCGATTAATTGATTTTCTTACTTCGATTTTTATTTCCTGAAAAAATAGATTCTTAAAAAATCATATTTTCTAACGATCGATTCTTCTTTCGGGGATCGATCGCTAATCGATTAATCGATTCTATGACTTCGATTTTAATTCTCAAAAAAATCGATTTTTGAAAAGTCGTATTTTCAAAAGATCGATTTTTCGAGAAGCGATTCTTTTTCGGAGATCAGCCACTAATCGATAACTAATCGATTTCATGACTTTGATTTTTTTTCTTGAAAAAATCGATTTTTGAAAAATCCCATTTTCTGAAGATCGATTCTTCGAGAATCGATTCTTTTTCAGAGATCGACAAAGAATTAATCACTAATCGATTAATCGATTTTCTTACTCAGAATTTTATTTCTTGAAAAAATCGAGTTTTAAAAAATCGTATTTTCAAAAAATCAATTCTTCGAGGATCGATTCTTTCTTCAGAGATCAACCATTTTACAAGAGTTAATAGGATTTGTCATGAGTTTTTGTAAATTATTAACTTGAAAATTTCAGAGAAATGGGGAAAAATTCGAAAGAACCATTTTCATAGAGGAAAATGGAAAGATTCCTTCAGATTTGCCATGAAAAAAAAACATTAATTCTAGTTGAAAAGATGTTTTCATTTTTTTTTCGAATAAAACAATTCTATTGTCGAATAACTCTCTATTTTCATTCTCATATTTTTAGCCGCAAAATAAAGAACTGCGAAAAAAAAGTGGAGTTTTACAAATTTGTTTATAATCACAGTCTATTACCATTCAATTACGATAATAATTATTATTCAATATTAAAATAAAGTATCTTTCACTGAAATTAAAACGAATCGATGAGTGAAATTATAAGAATATTTTTTTTTTCATTAAAATTTCTCGAGGAATGTTGTAAATTTTTAAATAACACCAGTTGTCTTTCGATATTGACCGAAATGCTCCAAGTATTGTTGTATCGTATCCATTGGCTGATAGAGATCATTCATTCGATTCTAAAAAAAAAACAAAGAAAATTAATAAAGTCAATAAAATTATTAGAATTAATATAATCAATAAAATTAATGAAATTAATAGAATTAATAGAAACGATGAAATTAATAAAATTGATCAAATCAATGAAATTAATAAAACTAATGAGATATGTTTACGTGAAATAGGGAAATTATATCGTCGTTAGAGTTAAAGAGGCGTAAGTGCTATGCTTATAGGGGAGAGTGGGGCAAAATGGACCTAGAAGATGAGATGATTCGAGTTTTTTTTAAAAAGCAGCGGTTGCTCCAAAAAATCTGAAAAAATTTACAAACAATATAGATATATTGGAGGATTCTCTCGAATTTTTTCAGATTTTTTCGACGAGTCCTTTATCCTGAAAAAAAATCCTTAATCTTATTACTATGAGGGTCCATTTTGCCCCACTCTCCCCTACATAACACTTATGCCACTTCGTTTCTAAGGCAACGCTATGTTTTTTTTTTTTTTTGAAAATCTTCAATTTCTTCAAAAAATCAATCTGAAAGATCTTCAATTGTTGAAAATTGAAGTTCTTCTTCTCTGTTGATATTCGAATTTAAAAAAAAAAATAAGATGAAAATTCCTGAACAATTTTGAGGGATAAATTATTTTTTTGGGGTTCATTCAAGTCCTCTCATCTCTAATTATGAAATTTAATTAATAACTAAACAGCAAAATTGTAAAATCAGATAATTGTGAAAGGTATGAGTGAAATAATTTTTGGATAATTCGAAAATCGGTAAATTTACAAAAAAAATTATTTTTTTTTTCCAAAATTTCAATTTATTGTGAATCAAATCTCGTGACACGTATTTTTTACGTTCAATTCAGTAGCGAAGAGATAAAACAGAAAAAATCTATTTTACAATTTTTTTCTTTTCTTCAAAATATCTCGGAAATTAAGCGAGATAGAGGAATTTCGCCTTCATCTTTTTCTGTAGACCAAAAAAAATTTTCTCACGAAATTTGATATTTTATATAAAAAAAGGAGATCCAGCAAGAAAAAAAAAAATGCAGAAAAATTAAGAAAAAAATCCAGCAAAAAGCGCAAAAATTTCACATTTATCTCATTTTACCACTTTACTAATTAATTTTTCCATTTTTTTTTTCACTAATAAATTAATTTTACCTGTAAATACTGAGGCGCTTGATTTGAAACAGCCGCGCCGAGAAATCCTTGCAAAAATTCACGCATAAGCTCCCACGCACTTCCGGGAATCACACACGGTCTATATTCAACCTGAAATTAAAAATAAATAAAAAATTAAAAATGATTAAATTTGAAAAATTTTCATTTTCTTGTTTTCTCAACTTTTCTCTTTCATTCTCCATCAGAATTACAATAAATAAAATTTTTTCGAAAATTCTCATTGAAATAATCTCATAATCTCATTGAGATTTCTTTCGAGAGTTCATTTCCCCATTTTTTAAAAAAATGCTTGAGAGCTTTTGAAGAGGTCATTAAACTGAGAACTCTAGGATCGAGAGAACAGAAAAACCGGTTCACATGAGAAGATTAAGTTATTTATCCATGAAACAAAGCAGAAAAAGGGGTCCATTCTCTGGATATTTATTTGTTCCACAATTTTATCTATCCTCTGCACGCAATCCTGCATGGCAAAAAGGCAACTAGTCAATTATCCCTTCGTTTTTGTTGAGGATTTAAAAAATCATGGAACTAAAAAAAAATTCTATTATGACATTGATACCAGATTTCTTTAGAATAATGAGTGATAGAACAGGTGTGTCAATCTGCACATTTACTAATAATAATAATAATAATAAAATAAATCACCTCAACAAGGACACCTTTGAAGTTTTGACTCATCGTGACACTTCCAAGTTTAACACAAAAATCGCCAATTTCAAATCTCGGCCCCTTGGATTCAATTTTCGTCTGTTTTTTGCTGGTATAAATGCTAGTCATCTTTAGCATGAGAAGATCAAAGAGACCATCAGCAATCAATGGTACAACTTTAGCGCCTGATTCTAAAATTGCAAAGACTGAAGCCGGTTGTTCTGAGTTATGGAGCACATGGACAGTTCTCTGAACACCTGAAATTAAAAGAAAAATATGAAAGAATTTGAATTTTTTTAATTTTCAGATTTAAGGTAGTATTCTAGCAAATTCGAGTACTGTTAAGGAGGAACATCAACTTTCGACCTAAAATAAAAAACGCTTAGGTTTTCATGAAACTTCGAGGACAAGTTCATTAAGTAATCTAGAATATACCATAATTTTTTCGGATTTTTCCACCACCGAATAATAAACGAAAATAATTATCAAAATTGGAACTTATGTATAGGACGATATGGACAGCGTGGTAATTTAGTAAAATTCCCCCTTTACCACCACGTTGGTAAAGGGAGAATTTTGCTAAATTACCTCGCTATACATAAGTTTCAACTTTGATAATTATTTTCGTTTATTATTCGGTGGTGGAAAAATCCGAAAAAATTATGGTATGTTCTAGCTCCCTCACGGACCTAAATTACGGTATTTTACGGTATTTTACCGTATTTTCCGTAAATTACGGTAATTTTGGTATTTTACCGTAAAATACCGCAATTACGGTAATATGCGGTATTTTCATGTAAATTACAGAAAACCACCGCCTTTTACCGTAAAAAGCGGTATTATTCGGTACCGATTCTATACTGTAAATTACGGTATTATACCATATTTTTCGGTAAAAATATGATTTATACCGTAAATCTCCATTATAAACTTTATTATTACTGTGCATTCCATATATCACAGTTACGCCACTTTCAATTTTTCATCGAGATCGACGTTCGAAATATTTCATATTTTGTGATATTCGCAATCCGTGTTTGACTTATAACGATGGGGTACTCATATTTTGAAAGACTAGTTTTCGAAATTAGTTTTCAAATTTCGCGCGTGTCAGGAGCAGTGTGTTATTTTCACTACATGGAGAGTTACTTGTCACACATTTAGTGAGGTTATGATCGAGTGTGACTCGAAAATGAATTTGAATGTGACAACATGCAATAATGAATTGCATTATAATTATTATGATCCGTTCGCACTGGAAGGAATTCCAGAGGAGGTGAATATTCAATTTTGCAAATTTTTCTTAGTATTCTTGCAGAATAGATTGATGAAAAATATACAACGATAATGAATTATCGCGAATTTACAATCTGCAACACCCGTTTGTAAGATGTAATTTACTTTAAACTTTGAGATAAAATACACTTGATTGCATAATTGTGTAGACTATTTTCAAATTCTTGATGAAGGTTTTTGGAAATAAGAAAAACATATTTATTATTGCAATATTTGATCGAATTTTCAGAAATTCCAATCATTACAACAAGCATATCTGCCTCTCCAAATGAGTAATACCAACGCGCAGAATGTAGTCGGAGGAGATGATCATAGTGACGGCGATGAAACTGAAAATGAAAACGAAGATGAAGTCGACGAAGATGAAGATGACGAAGAAGACGAAGAAGAAGACGACGACGAAAGCGAAGACGGAGACGACGACGAAGACGACGACGACGACGAAGACGAAGACGATGACGACGACGACGAAGACGAAGACGAAGACGAAGACGAAGACGAAGACGAAGACGAAGATGAAGACGAAGACGAAGACGAAGACGAAGACGACGACGGAGAAGGAGACGAAGACGGAGACGACGATGAAGACGAAGGAGATGAAGATGAAAATCAAAGTGATTATGAAAATAATAATGATGAAAGTGAAACAGATCACGATAATACTAGTGACAGTGATGATCATGATGACAGTAGTGGGGACAGACTCAGTAATGATGATAATTACGCTGAGGTATATTACGAGACTTATGAGAAGCCTAACGGTGATGATCATAATCATAACAATGATGATCAGAGTGATGATGATCGGAATAACAATCACGACCAGACGGATGATGATGAGACTAGCGATGACCAGAGGGACGATGATGAGAATAACGACGACCAGATTGACGATGATCAGGATGACGATGATCAAAGTGATGATGATCTGGAAGAGGATGATCAGAGTGACGATGATCAGGATGAGGATGGCCAGAATGATCTTGAAAATTCACTCGCACCATTCATGACTATTCCAGAAGCAATGTTTCATTTGCCGCTCAATGTTAAACCCAATATTCATCCAGGAGATTATTTACTTATTACTTTAGCAGTTGCGATACGATTTAATCACTGTTATGAATCAACATTAGTTTTTTTGAGATTTTTCAAAGCTGCTCATAGAGCAAGTAAATTTCCGACGACTAAAACATTGCTATGGAAAGCTCTATCCAGGAATAATGATCTCATTGTCCAGCATTTGTATTGTGAATATTGCCTTGGATCACTTGGTGTAGGGGGAAAAATAACGAAAGAATGTCCGTGTCGAAAAAGCGGTCCAAATGTTGAAAATTGTAAACCACAGTACTTTTTACAAGTTGATTTATATGCACAATTAGCCGAGCTTTTCCGGAATCAAAACATACACGAATCTCTGCAATATAGATTTACTAGGAAAAAACGGAACCAGGACGCTATTGAAGATATATATGATGGTGAATTATATCGTCGGCTTTCTTCGCCGGGTTCTTTTCTGAACGATCCTCATCATTTATCTTTTACTATAAATACGGATGGGTGCCAGGTTTCGAAATCTTCTAAGGCAAGTGCATGGCCAGTGTATTTACAGATTAATGAGTTACCCCCTCACTTAAGAAAGAAACATATGCTCTTAGCCGGAATATACGTTGATATTCAACAACCGGTGATGAATAATTTCTTGTATCCCATAATTAACGATTTACGGCGACTTTATACAGATGGTATTGAATGTAAAGTATCCCAGAGTTCAACTCAAATATATAAGTTCATTGTTACAACCTGCAGCGTTGATTCTCCAGCTCGAGTAAAAATCTTACGGACAGCTCAATACAACGGATATTTTGGATGTTCCTTTTGTTATGCTCCAGGCATTCACAAATCATCGAGACACTTATATCCTATAAGTCATTGTTTCGGGCCACTACGAACGGATAACGAGCTCAGAAGAGATATGCAAGAAGCTTTTGATTCACGGACTGATGTGAGAGGAGTCAAGGGAATATCATCACTCACAGCCTTGCCTCACTTCGATTTATCTGGAGGGGTTGTAGTTGAATCAATGCATGCTGTATTCCTAGGAGCAATTAAACAGCACACGAAAATACTAATTACGCTGAAGAACAAGCCATTTTCCATTGGAAAGCCAACGCAACTGAAATTAATCGATAAACACCTATTACCAATAAGACCACCAAATCGCCGATCCCGTACACCAAGAACAATTTTGAAATATAAAATATGGAAAGCATCAGAGTGGAGAAACTGGCTGGATTATGCACCATCCTGTTTAACAGGAATTCTAAACATGAAGTATATCAAACATTTAGCTTTATTATCCCAGGCTGTACATTATTTTAATAGCGATTCTGTAACTCTGGAAGAAATCGCTATCGGACGTAGCCTCATACAGAAATATGTCACATTGTTTGAAAAATACTTTGGAAGAATCAACATGGGTTTCAACATACATTTGTTAACTCATTTAGCGGACACAGTTCAAAACTGGGGACCTATGTGGTCTCACAGTGCATTCACATTCGAATCATGGAATAACAGAATTATGGCAAAAGTAACAAGTGCACACGGTAGACCCAATCAAATTGTTACTCGTTTCTTGTTGTCAAAATTTCTTGAAGCTGCAGTTTACGAAGATTTTGTGGCAACAGAAACAAAAAATTGCATCAGTAAAACATTGCGATTATCTTGCACTAATAACGTACGTAATCGAGAAAAAATAATCAGCTTTGGAACACGTAGCATGTCAAAACTCGTAGATTCTGAAAAAAACATATTAATGAATACTGGCTATGATATTATAACCGACGTAATGACTTTCCAGAAAGTTGAAGTTAATGGCATAAGTTATACGTGCAGAAATAAAAAAATATTAAAGCATTGCAACTCAATTATATTTTGCAAAAACTATGGTTTTGGAGAAATTGTAAAAATTTGCTCTTTCAATTTCGATAATCAATTAGTCCGTGGATTCTTCATAAATTGCTTCAAGATAATCGGAGATGCATTTGGTACTCAGTACATTAAACGTGCTAGAGAAAGTGACAGAACTGTTTTCATCAAAGTCACGCAAGATTTTGTACCAGCAATAAAAATTTTGGCGCCTGATAGTTTCTATGTTCTCAAATTAGCGAATTGTTGGGAAACAGATTGATGAGAAATGATGTTTAGAATCTTTCCTCACATTTCTATCTGTGATAGCTGTGTTCAATGTGTATTGTAGCATCAAAATTATGACATTAGAAAACAGTTAAACAATTTACAATAGAAGTTCGACGATACTTTCATTTTTCGATATTTTATACTCTATACCAGGTGAACCTTCATTTCTACAAGATTGCTTGATACTTTAAAAAAAAAGTTAATGTATGATTGCATTGAACATATTTCTGTTATACCAATTGCGAATATAATGTTTTTTCCTATGTAATCTAAATTCAGTCAATAAGTTTAACAATAATACACTGAGAAGAAAAAGTGATGAAAACTATCAAATATTCGTGCCATTGGCCTTATCAAATATTTTTTTCAGAATAATTAAAAAAATGATTGAATCTACTCATTTTTTTCACTCAAACAAATTAACTGTTTGAATAAATAAAGTTCAGTAAATTCAACGACTTTTTTGATTATCTAAAGGCGATTTCATCCTTTATCTAAAGGCGATATTCATGGGTGCAGCGACAACTCAGCTGTTCGGATGGAGTGGGGAGAGTGAGGCCCATGACTACACACAGTTTCAGTGTTCAGCCATATTGCTTTCCCCTTGGGCATTCACAGCCGTGTACATTTTCGTAATGCTAATGTAATTAATTTCATGTCAAACGAGCGAAAGAGTATCGAAAAATTCAAAGATTTTCGTTTCCATTATAAAATCAGTTTCAACAAGATTCTCACGATCTCTGGCCTCAAAAGTAAGCTGAATATCTGACATTCGTAATAAGTTGTTTTTATTATTATTTTAGAGGTTATGTGTGTTAACAGACTGAAAGCATCAAAAATAATTTTTGCTTGCAGTAAAATGTCTGTTAAAGAACATTTTCTTGTTAAGCGAAGTGACACTGGCCGCAACGAGATAGTGAATAAGAGAAAAATTTTCTGCGAAGAAATACATGATGGGAAATCTGAATATGAACCAGCTAGTCTCGTTCCTGGCAGAGAGATTGATCAACGAAACTGTGTCATTTTCAACGACAATAAAAAAGTCATCCCCATTCATATTGTTGCCAATAGTGGTAAGTCATTATTTGCTAATTGCACTGTATTTTCTAGTTTCTCATTCCAATTCGATATGAAAAAAAATTATCAAAGAGATTTTTTTTAAATCAGACAATAAATAAATTACGGAAAATGTATGCTAAATAATTCATTTACAGATTCTAAAGAGGAATTATTAAAGCTCTCTGTTGGTGACAAACGGACGAGGGTGTTAAAAAAACAGTATTCAATCAGTCCAGTCATTTCTACTGGAAAAAAGAAGAGTAAAAATTACGAGCACGAACGAACGAGAACTATTATTGATGAAGTAAAAATTGATTAAGTGAAATCCCTCTACTATTGCATTAATTATCATAGATTGAAAATTTATCAATAATTTCATTTATAATCTTTCAGAAAAAAATAACCAGAGCTCGAGCTTCTGTCGTAAGAGATGGTGATGCATTGTTTGATTTCCGACAGAAGGTAATGCAAAATTTATTATAATCATCATTAGTTTATCATTCATGTCCCCAATATTATTATTATCATGACATTGTTATTATGATAATTGTTACTTTTTTTATTTTTCATTGCACTATGGTAATTATCGCGATTATAGAGTTGATTCTTCTTATTCAGGTCACGATTTCTCATTCGAAATCGTTAATTGTATTCCACATTGAAATACGATTAATGTCAACTAAGAGTAAGTCTTTAATAATTTTGTCGATGCTCAATACTGCAAAATCGCAAAATCAAATTTCCTACAGGCGCTTAATTACTTATGCATTATTTTGAACCTTTTATACCTTTTTTTCATACTTTGGATCAAGTTGAGCTTTTTCTTCTTCATGAATGCAATTTCATTTTTGATGGGGTGTATTGGGGAAAATTTTAAAAGTGAAAATCATTCCAATGCGTTAAATTAACTGCTGCTCCATTTCTTTACAATTTGATATCATGAATAATGAGCCATTCATGCCTTGAAATAATGCGAATGCTCTCTTTGTGTTGGTATTTCTGACAGTTTTTGTAATGCAGCACGATTGCACAGCTTTCTGCATTTTGCAACAGTGTATACATAACGATCAAAAATTATTTGTTCTCATTTTATTAAAAATGAAGGCGTTGGAGATCGACGAAGTACCACAGCAGGATTGCAAGAAGAATGTCACGTTCTCATTGGCCACTGCCAGAACAAATAAGCTGCATCGTACAGCTGATGATGAAGGAAAAAAGGGAGCTTCATCGAGTTTATTGACGACTCGAGAAGAAAAAATCGTAAAAAAAATTGAAATCAATCTGACCAACCATACTATTGAGTAATTCAATTTAATGATGAATATTCTAATTTTCAGGATTTGGAAAAAGCAGTGCCATCAAACGAAGAACAGGAAAACGCCAATGAAGATATTGACGAGACTCCTCCATTCAGAGACTATTCACCTCCTTTGGAATACGGATCCGAGTCAGACTTAGATAATGACAGTTCATCTTCAAAAGAAGAGGAAGCTCCTGTGAATGAGGACTTCACGGATAGACCTGAAGAAATACTGGATCTATCAAAGCCATCTATAATTAATAAGCAGCCTGGACTATCAAAACCTCTAATTCAAGAAAACGTCTCTCATGAACGAAAAAAACCCACTATTCAACGTATCCAAGAGATCCTTACAAAGGATGATTTACAGAAGGCATTGAAGGATGTTATGCAATCTCAGCAAAGTAATACTGGTTCAAATGACACCCAGAATATGACGAAAGTAGGTTGAGCTCATATATCGTTGTCCCAGAGTGAAACGGGCGTAAGTAGATAGGAAACGTGTACCACTTACACCCTTTTCGCTCTAGGACGCCAATATACTCTGGGATTCGTTGTAACAGAAGAAAATTTTTTTAGCGAGAAATTATTAAAGGCGTATATATTGATAACTCCTGGTGCGTCAGGGCTGAAACTGCAACGGGAGCTCGTGAACGAATAACAATGATAATGAACGGCTATTGGACAGACAAAGCAGCTTCAGAACTCTGTCTACGAGAACGTCGTGATCGGCCTGGCATTAAACAAGTGACACAAGATGACCTTGATAGGATAAAAGGTAAATCTATTGGATAATTATTCTGCAAACCTCGAGTATTTCGGATAACTTCTATTAGTACAGATTAATTATTAAATTATAGTATTTGAGAGACTCAATAGTAAAATTCTCGGGACAATTTTTTCAATTTAATGATATTTCCGCAATTATTGTTGCTATTAAATTGATTCACTTTTTTCTTGTACGAATCCTTAATCTCGTGCACTCCACAGTTTTCATTATATTCAGTGATTTTTTCAGTTCTGGGAAAATTTTGACGATGAAAGATTAACGGAAGAGAACACCCGCGTATTTCTGTACAATTTTCTTTCAAAGTGACAATTTTTACGAGAAAAATGTACAAAAAATTAAGGAATTCGTAATCTATGTTTTTACTATAATTTATTAATATTTCCATAATTTGCTATTAATAGAAAAATGTTTATTGCTTCTTTCTACAGAGATTTATGATACATTAAATGTATCTCATCCAATTAAACTCCTTAAAAAGGATAAGACCATGCCTTTCATGGATCTGATTAGAGCTTGTGCCAGCACCAACTTCAAAACACGTAGAACTAGAATTAAACGTCAGAATATTCCAAAAAGTACCAGGGAGCTGTCTGACGGAAATGACGGCGAAAATGACCTGGCTGATGATGATGATGATGAAGAAGACGTGAAGAAATTGGAACAAGACATGCAAAAGCTACAGGATCGACTGAGAATTATTAGAAAAAGGAAACTTGAGTCAGAAGGACCTTCATCATCAGCGGGAAAGCTCCAAAAAAGAGAGAGAGAATTACGAGTCAAAGAAGAAGAACTGAAAGAGAGAGAGGAATTTCTCAAACGAAAGGAAGAGGAGCTGAGTCATAAACTCTCGAGATTTGGCGATGGGAAGGAGAATATTTCGAGTTAGAATAAGAAAGAGAAAAAATGTTCCTATTTTTTATATTTTATCTATTTTATTTTTAAAAGAAGAGACAAAATAATTTGAATATGAAGAAAAATTAAGTTTTGATTGTTTCCTTTCATTATGCCTATTTGGCTGTTTTTCCTCAGCGGGCACATACGGTATCCAGTCGTATTTCACGGTATTTTTGCGGAGTATTTAACCGTATATTACCGTAAAATAGAATGGTAGTTTATGCTCACCTGAAATTACCGTAAAGTACCGTATTTTACCGTTCAGTACGGTAAAATACCGTATGTTATGGTGGTACTTTACTGCTAAATGCGGTAAAATACCGTATTTTACCGCAAAGTACGGTAAAATGCCGTATTTTACCGCAAAGTACGGTAAAATACCGTATTTTTACCGTAAATTGTTACCGTAAAATTACAGAATTTTACGGTAAAAAAAGATCCGTGAGGGAGATTACTTAATGAACTTGTCCTCGAAGTTTCATAAAAACCTGAGCGTTTTTTGTTTTAGGTCAAAAGTTGATGTTCCTCCTTAATCCCTTTTTTTACGCCGTATCAAAGATGATATTTTTTTACATTTTTCTGAATTTTTTCATAATTTTTGACCGTGCAGTTTATGAGATGTGGATTATCAAAGGTACTGAAAATAGCGGTGGTGGGGATGAAACGCCCTAAATCGGACGGAAATAACGAAATTACTGAAAAACCATAGGATTGATCCATTGTTTGAAAACAATTGGTGAAGAGAGCAGCATTTTAACTAAATAATAGAAGAAAAAAATATTCAATTCACCGTATAGTTATTGAGATATTTTAATTAGAAGGTAGTCGTAACTATTTGCCTCTCTCTCTATCTCATGCATGTGATAAGAGATTGATGTAAAGAAAATTCAAGAAAAAAAAGTTGTATTCACAAGCTGAAGACATGACTTTCGAATAGTTTAATCACTTTTTCGGGTGAATTGAAGCACATTTTCCTGAATTATCAGCAATTAATTGAAACGTAAATTTGAGAATGGAGATTCTTTGGATTTCATCAATTTCGTTGAGGTTTTTCTGCAGTTTTTCAGAGGATACTAATGTAATAGCACGTGAATCGAGGTAATTTGAATGAATTTCGTGCAATTTGTGGAATATTCCTTTTTTTCCAGAGCAACTTTAAAAAATTAAAAATTCACGTGAAATCATCAAAATCCCCTAGGATTTTTTTCCAACTGAAGGACTTCGAGGAAAAATCTGAAAAAATTCCTCTAGGTGCTCCAGAATGTCTACACTGTTGTCTAATTTTTTCAGATTTTTCCATGGAGTCGCCTTTAAAATTCCCCATATAGTTATCGAGTAATTTCAATTATAAGGTAATCGTAACTATTTGCCTCTTTCTCTATCTCATGCATGTGATAAGAGATTGATGTAAAGAAAATTCGAGAAAAAAAAGTTGTATTCACAAGCTGAAGACATGACTTTCGAATAGTTTAATCACTTTTTCGGGTGAATTGAAGCACATTTTCCTGAATTATCAGCAATTAATTGAAACGTAAATTTGAGAATGGAGATTCTTTGGATTTCATCAATTTCGTTGAGGTTTTTCTGCAGTTTTTCAGAGGATACTAATGTAATAGCACGTGAATCGAGGTAATTTGAATGAATTTCGTGCAATTTGTGGAATATTCCTTTTTTTCCAGAGCAACTTTAAAAAATTAAAAATTCACGTGAAATCATCAAAATCCCCTAGGATTTTTTTCCAACTGAAGGACTTCGAGGAAAAATCTGAAAAAATTCCTCTAGGTGCTCCAGAATGTCTACACTGTTGTCTAGTTTTTTCAGATTTTTCCATGGAGTCGCCTTTAAAATTCCCCATATAGTTATCGAGTAATTTCAATTATAAGGTAATCGTAACTATTTGCCTCTTTCTCTATCTCATGCATGTGATAAGAGATTGATGTAAAGAAAATTCGAGAAAAAAAAGTTGTATTCACAAGCTGAAGACATGACTTTCGAATAGTTTAATCACTTTTTCGGGTAAATTAAAACACGTTTTCCCAAATTATCAGCAATTAATTGTAAACTATCCCAAAAACCTCATGTTTTCTGTTTTATCGACCGTACTCTCAGTACTACCTTAATGTTAATGCAATTGATTTTTCTCATCCATCCCCTCTATTCATGTTTCTCCCTAATTATCCTACATTCTTCTATTTCAATGTCTTTTAAATAAATAAATAAATAATAAATATAAAAATGCAAAATCATTTATCTAGATGCACCTATTATTGCCATGTCACATAATCTGTATTTTAATCGATTAATGAATTACTTCCACGATGAATATGACAATCGCACTAGAAAAATCAAGATTTCTCAAGAATTTCAGAAATTTGATATTAAATTGTCATTTTCTTAATTTTAATTGTAATCGTATCTTACCATGATATAATTGGATCGCCTTAGGAACAAAGGGGCGTAAGTGCTCTATATAAGCATAGCACCTATGCCCCTTTGATTCTCAAGTGTCCATATTCTTCATTCATTCCCTAGCCCCAATTTCCTGAGCATTTCACTAAAATCGAAAAAAAATGGAAAAATCCTCTAATTTCACTTTCAGAAAAATTGAAGTTTCTTTATCAGTCAATTGTTAAACATGATGAGCTGCTGCATTCAGTACATAAAAATGTGCGAATGTATTTTTGATAAAGAAATAAAGTAAATATAAAGTAGGGATGGAGTTATTCTCAGCAGGACTTAAAAGTTTTCATTGGGCTCCTTGGAAAAAGTTGTTTTCCCCCCTCCCCCCTCCAATTCTGCTCTTCTTATCTATTCTCAAGACTATCCTAAGGCTGCTTGTGTTGAGATGTTTGAAAACTCCGAAATATGTCTCAGTGAAAAATTCACAACTCGATAAAAAAGAAAATTATTGAAAAACATTTTATTGTGCTTTTCAAGTACATATTGCTCTATCTCTTTTCATGAGTTCAAACTGAACGACTTTCTTGCGATGAAATAGGTTTTTTTTTGTTGACATCGACAGTTAACTTTTTTTTTTTGACATTATCAAAATTTTTGGAAACCGGATAACTCGACTTTTTTTGTGATCACTCTTCCTGTAGAAAGGATCTCGGAAACTAAGCGAGATAGCGTAATTTTGGTAGAATCTTTTTTTGTAGAGAATTCCCAGGGCTATAAAAAAGGTTTCTTCATAATTTTCGATATCTCCCTTAGTTTCGGACACATACTTCGAAATATTTTTACAGAAAAATTGAATTATTAGATTTTTTTAAAAAGAGGGAAAAAAGGAAAAATTGCAGCTCTTGAAATTTTCGACAAAAAAGGATCAAAAGAAAAATTCGCTCTATCTCGCTTGGATTCCAAAATATTTTCAAAAATGTATCGCCAGAAAAAAATCGATTCATTCTGTTTCACTTTTTCCCTGCTAAATTATTAATAATAATAATAATTTCAATTTTTTCTTAAATCCTAAATCACAAATTTTTAGATTTATTCATTGAAATAATGAATTTTTCCGAAATTTACCAGGTTTATCATTTTTTAAGGAATTAATTCATCAATTAATTTTAAATGCAATTCAATTACTGAATTTTTTGCATTCGGATAATTTTCTGAAAAATATTAATTAAAATGCAACTGTTCCATCCCTGTTTTCATTGAAATAATCGAAAATCCATAAAATCAACTTCAAGATTTCTTGCTTCCGAATAGAAGCTATGTAATCATCAGCATTTTCGATTGTAATTTTTTTAATAGAAGATACTTAAAATGATCTAAATAGAGAGAAAATGATATTTTAGCGCATGTCTGTGTATGTGTATGTCTGTGTGTGCATAAAAGTCTCAATTACAGCAAAACGATTTTATAGAAAAATTTCATATATTTATGGAAAAGTTCCTCTCGACGAAGTCTATTTTTTAAGCTTCATTTGAAGAGAATGCGATCGGTACTTTTTGAGATATGTTCATTTTTCGAAAATCAGTTTTTAATGGAATTTCTGGAAACTATTGAACTGATGTTATTTATACTCATATATTATCTCGAGAATTGTATCAGTTAGATGCCTGTAAATTTCGAGCTTATTTGCATGATTAGTTCTCGAGTTATTGGCGTTTTAATGAATTTCTTCAAAATTTGATATTTCGATGATGTTTCGAAAAAAATTGCATCACTTCCATTCGGAAGCATATTGCTAAAGTATCAGCAGGAAAAACTATATCAGTTGGAATGCAATACTATTATCCACTTGTTTTTTCTTTAATTTTATTTCATTTTTTTTTTCTTTAGACAAATCTCGATATTTCGACAGACGTCAATGACAATCAGAGAATTGGAGCGGACAATTATAATCGGGGTCTCGTGATATATTTAGACGCTTCGTCATGATTTTTTTCCAAATATTTATTTTCAAGTAATTATGTAATTATGTAATCAATTCATCGACGAAATTTGAGCCATTTCTGTGATTGAATTGTAAATTTAATGATAATTGTTGTTTTTTTTCTTTTGAAAAACGGGGGAAAGTGGCGCGGCGATTTATTATTGGGCGAGTTTTGTATCGAGGGCGCTCATTGGTCGAGACAGACTCCCGCGTTTTTTTTCTGAACTTTACAAAAGCGGTTTTTTATAACTATTGCCAATTTTATTAATTCAAATAAAAAATAATAGAGAAGTTTTTGATTTAAATTAAGATTTTTTTAATGTGCAGAAACGGTTTCATTATTCATGATTGGTGGAATTTCATGTCGAGGGTCTTCATTGGTCAACAAATTCCCGCACTTTTTCAAACTTCATAAAAGAGATTTTTTCCATAATTATCAGTTAGATTCCTGTGAATTTTGAGCTTATTTGCATGATTAGTTCTCGAGTTATTGGCGTTTTGATGAATTTCTTCAAAATTTGATATTTCGATGATGTTTTGAAAAAAGTTGCATCACTTCCATTTGGAAGCATATTGCTAAAGTATCAGCAGAAAAAGCTATATCATTTGGAAAGCAATACTATTATCCACTTGTTTTCCCCTTTATTTCAAGAGAAAAGGAAGAAATCAGGGGAAAATGAGTCCAATATTTGACTGTTCAATTCATTGACCTATTGAAAAACAATTTTCAATTGAAATTTCATAGAGTGAAATAGTAAAGTGGTTTATTATTATGCCATCCTGTTACTGAAAGCACTCTGAAATTATTGATGAACGAGACCATGCAACCTCTTCCTGCATTTACCTCGGTTCTCACAATTTCCATTGCATTATTGACAATAAATAATTTGTATTTATATAATTTCCCCTCGCACAATTAGAAAATTTCATCAATACCAATCAATTAACGACATTATTAATTCAATAATTCACGTTATAATTGAATAAGTGTTTGAAAAGTTTTTCCTCAACAATGAGAAATTCTGAAGTTATTGGATTAAGTCATTAAATTTCACAGATTGGAAATATTGATTGGTGGAATTGGGAAAAGTTTAACTAAGTATTTATATTCTTTCATTTTCAAAGTTCTTACAATTGAGATTTCAAAAACAAAATTATCAAAGTTTTATCCCGTTTTTATCATTTTAATTGAATATTTTTGTGAAAAAAAAAGTAGAACAAAATAAGTCAATTTAGAAAAATTAAAAAAATTAGTCAATTCTTTGCCCATTTTTTCTGAAATATGGGAATATCCAAGATAAAATCACTCTATCTCGTTTAATTTCCGAAATAAATTCACAAAACTGCAGGAAACACTTCAAATTATCGATAAATCCATTTTTCCAATGAATTCATCAGTTTTTTTTTTTTAAACTAATGAAAGTTTTTTTTATTTTAGAAACTAATGGAGATACGCTTTTTTATCCCCGATTCATTTCCATAGAGAATTCCAAAAATTATAAAAAGCATCCAGACAAAAGAGGCGTATCTTCATTAATTTCTGAAATATTCGGAAAGAAAAATTGACTTTTTCTACTGCTGAATCAAAAAACATCAGAAAAAAATCGAAACTCAATAATAATAATAATAATAAAAATAAGAAATATCGTGAAAGTGAGGGAGATAGGGCGATTGTCATCTAATCTTCAATTTTTAGCTCTTGGAATTCTCTACAAAAATGGATTTAGGTAAAAAAAAGGGCGTATCTCCATTAGTTTTCGAAAATCGTGAAAAATGATCAGGAAAAGGAAATCGCATAATTATATATTTTTTTCTCATTTCATTTGAAAGATTTGATTAATATTTTGTTGTCTCAGAAACAAAGGGGCGTAAGTACTGTGCATAAACATAGCACTTATCATAATTTGATTCTGAGACGATAAAATCCTTTGAATAAAACTGATATAGCTTTTTCTGCTGATACTTTAGCAACATGCTTCCGAATGGGAGTGCTACAACTTCTTTCAAAATATCATCAAAATATCAAATTTCGAAGAAATTCATTAAAACGCCAATAACTCGAAAACTTATCATGCAAATAAGCTCAAAATTCACAGGCATCTAACTGATACAAATCTCGAGATAATATATGAGTATAAATAACATCAGTTCAATAGTTTCCAGAAATTCCATTAAAAATTGATTTTCGAAAAATGGACATATGTCAAGAAGTACCGATCGCATTCTCTTCAAATGAAGCTTAAAAAATAGAGTTCGTCGAGAGGAAGTTCTTCACAAAATATGAAATTTTTCTATAAAACCGTTTTGCTGTAATTGAGACTTTTATGCACACACAGGCATACACAAACACAGGCATGCGCTAAAAATATCATTTTCCCTCTATTTAGATCATTTTGAGTATCTTCCATTAAAAAAATTACAATCGAAAATTCTGATGATTACATAGCTTCCATTCGCAAGCAAAAAGCGTAAGAACTTGATTTTTTTCTACCTCATCATTTTCTACGATTATCTCGGAAACTAATGGAGATACGCCATATATTACATTAAGAGCGTAATGAGGATATTTACAGTGTTATAACTGAGAGATCTATGTACATAGCTTATGCCCTCCAGCTTTTACTGTATTTTCAAGTGGAAGAATATTGCCGGGAGATTGGCGATAGCGAACAAATAAGAGGGAAGAAAAAACCCTTTGACAAAAAAAAAAGAAATCTATGATGAAAAAAATGCTATGATATTCGTTGGAACAATTCTTTTTTATAAAATCCCTCAGAGTTCATGAAAGGTGGAATTATTACAAGGACCTGAGGAGAGGAACTAGTGGTACAAAAAGAGATCATTACAGAAATTTCTCCATTTCCCTCGGATTCAGTTGCATTGAATAAACAACTTTTCTCCAAAAAAAAAAATTGAAAAATTCGAGAAAAAAAAATAGTTTCATTGGAGGAGAGATCGGGAGAAAATGGACCTCTCATGAAAAATGATTCAAGAATTTTTTTTTTCACAGTGAAGAACATTGTGAAAAAATCGGAAAAAATTTGAGATGAGGCTCCAATATACGTATATTGTTGTTGAATTTTTTCAGATTTTTCATAGAAGCCGCGGCTCTTGAAAAAAAAACATTGAATCATTGAGCCTTGCAGATCCATTTTGCCTCGGTTTTCCCTATCCTTCTAATCATCTCTGTAATAATCTCTTTTTGCAGTCCCGAATTTACTTAAAAGAAACAGGTCTCAAAATTATCACAAAAGGCAAAAATCCGCAGATAATTTCAGAACCATCCTCTTTTCCCCCAAAATTAGGGCAAAATGGACCTGCTTTGTAAAAATAATCCAGGAATTTTTTTCCGTGTGAAAGAATGCACGAAAAAATCTGAAAAAAATTGAGAAGATGCCTCAACGTGTCTGCATTATTGGATAATTTTTTCAATTTTTTTTAAATAACTGCCTTTATTTTAAAAAAGTTGCCCCGTTACTATCTACATAAATTACGAATTCGTCATTTTTTTCCTTAAAAAAAAACTAAAAAATAGAATTAATTGTGATGGGGTCGCGAAAGGGGGGGAAAAGGGGGAGGAGGGAATACGGGCAACGAAAGGTAGAGGAAGGGGTAAAATGGGTGCAAGGGTAGATTTTGCGCAGGGTAACGCGCACTACCAGCAAATACAGTGGAGGTACGGTTGTGGGGGCAAAGTGGGATTGAAGAAAGGGGATAGATATCCAGTCACCCACGATTCAGCGTGGGGGTCTGTACACGATCCGGGAGGCCCTTTCACATATATATGTATATATATACATATCTTATTTTTTTTTCCCGCGTAATACATAGCTGCATCTATTTTTTTTCTTAATTTTTTTTTTCATTACTATTTGTGGCTTTATCATTGAGTTTAATTCAATTGATAATTCACCATCAATTAAAGGAAGAGTAAAAAAAATTATGAAAATTTTTTTTTTTTACCCTAATTCAATAATAATTTAAAGTCAATAATATAATAAATGAAGATGACGAGAAAATTGCCAGTTATTTAGATAAAAAATTTGCTCAGTTTAGGGAAATAATGCAATAAGTTATTTGATTAAATTAATATTTTTTAAACTGGTGATTAATTAATTGAACTGTGGAATTATCGATTCTTGAGGATTTCAAGATAAAAAGAAATTATATTTCAAAAATCATGAAAAATATTATTTAAAGAAAAAATTTAAAAAAATTATAAACGTGAATATCAATAAATGATTAATGATGACAATAAAAAATCAAAATAATTATCAAATTACAAAAAAAAATTCAATATTTGAAAAATAGGAACAGAAGCTTTTTTTAATAAAAAAAAAATAAGAAATAAAAAATTTTCATTTTTTTTTCGTTCTTGATTATTAAAAAAAAAACCTAATTATTCTAATTAAAAAAAACAATAATGATGACAATAAAACGAATTCATTAAAAATAAATATCTTAAAAAAATAAAAAAATAATTCAAATGAATTTGACAATAATTATAAAATAAGACTGAAATGACAAAATTAAAATGAAAACTTGAGAATAAATTTATCAACTGAAAGCTTCAAATAGCTAATGATGCTGACACTGAAACTTGAGGAATTGTTAGTTGTATAGGATGAGAGAATTGTATAAAGAATGAGAATAATGGGTAAAAAATAGTTGTGGAAGAATTACGAAAGAAAGTGGAAGAAAACTTGGGGAAAAATATTTTAATGAGAATGAATTGAATGGGAGAGAGTGTACTTATTAAGTACCATTGAACAACTTGGAGGCCTGGAAGTTTTGGAGAGATGTCTTTGCATCATAAATACTATGTGAGTATTTTTTTCTAATTTCATATTAATTCGAAACGTTTATTTATTTTGTGTGAGATTTTAGTCTGAAAACAGTGAAATTTTTTTGGGAATTTTTTTTTTAATCGAGAAAAGAAGCAACGTGCCTAAAAAAAAGGTGATAAGTTTTTTTTTAACTTATTTTTTTGAAAATTGCAAAAAACAATTGGTTTTTTTCATGATAAAAAAAGATTTTTTTATATTTGAAAATTTTTATATTAAAAAATCGATAATTGGCATTTTTGAAAATTGGAACAATTGAAGACTATATTTTTTTTTTATAATCGAACAATATTCGTATTTTTATTTCACAATTAAGTTCAGTCCAAAAGCTTTTCGATTATCGATTAATTGAAATAATCAAATAAAATAGGCCAATTTTTGGGGATTTTTTTCCCATACTAGAGAAAAGCTATAGCTACAAAAAGGGTCACAACATATTTTTTTTTCTTACAATTTTCAAAATATTAAAATGATTTTTTTTATTTCTTCCCTTATCAATAAAACGCGGAAGAAATAACAAAAGAGCTTAATCGAAACTGCCAGTAACACACAGGCCTTGCTATAAAATTTTTATTCTCTCGGTTTTATCAATTAAAAAAATGAATAAAAAAATTTATGCGGGATTTTTTATTCAAAAAATTTTTTTTTTTTTGGCAGAGCGAAGAGAATTGAGTATTTGAGCTGGAGGGACCGGTTATTGTTCGAAACGAGCGAGGCCGGGAACATGATAGATAAGCGACACGCGAGAAACTGTAGCACTCTTTACGTATAGTACATCATACAGCATCTCTCTCGTCCTCTCGCTCATCCCAAGCCAGTATCTTATTATATATATATCTATATATACATCTATATATATCTTTCTATATCTATATGTATGTATAATTATTTATATATGTAGATCTATATATATATATAAGGAAAAATCAGGCAAAATGGACCTGTTTGTCAAAATGATTTAGGATTTCTTTTTTTCAGGAATAGGCAGCTCCATGAAAAAATTTGAAAAAATTACACAATAATGTTCACATATTGGAAAATGTTGTTTAATTTTTTCAGATTTTTTCATCAAGTCCTTCACTCAGAAAAAAAATCCTGAATCATCTTTTTTTGACAGTCCATTTTGCCCCACTCTCACCTATATATCGCTGCCTTTGAAACAAAGGGTCGTAAGTGCTGCGTATAAGCATAGCATTTAGGCCCCTTGAACTCTCAGCCAACGATATATAGATATATTTGTGTATATGCATATATACTATATATATATCTATATATATAACACTTTGCCAAACTCCTGGAGTACTTACTTAGGTATCGACCGAATCTCACTTTAGGGATGTACCATCCCGCGTATAACTTGCCCATTGCCTCTTGCACTATCACACACGTCTATACCCTTTCAAATATACTGAATATTAAGCGAAATCAATGTTACTGAAGGATCTACTTGAGAATTCATATCTTGTGCTACGAAATGAAATGGACCGTTTTTTTTCCATATAATTTAGTTGTGAAGAGGTAAAACGGGATGAGTCTATCTTTTTGAGCAAGATATGGGAAATTAAGCGAGATAGGGCAAATTTTGCCTAATACTTTTTTTTTGGGAGGGGGGGTAGGGGGGGGAGGATTTCAAAGATGAGTCTATCTTTTTCTTTTCTGCGAGATATGGGAAATCGAGTGAGATAGGGTGACTTTAGTCTGATATTTTTTAAAGAGGGGGGGGGGGCTTCTAAGGGGTGCAATAACGTGAAATTGCGCTATCTCCCTTAATTTCCGAGATATTAGAGAAAAAATTGTGGAAAGAAAAAATGTTCAGGACATTTTGCATTTTTTCTTACTTAATTTTGCCAATTTTTTTTTTTTTGCAAATATCTCGGAAATTAAGCGAGATAGCGCGATTATGGTCTGAGAAATTTTTTTGGTGGCTAAGTGACGGGGGTGGGGGGGGGGGGGGGGGAACTTTAGGTATTTACGAAAAACGACTCAAGTGAAAGTATCCTATCTCGCTTAGTTTCCGAGATATTTTAGAAAAAATTGGTAGAAAAAAAAATATTCAAGATTTTTTTTTTTTGACTTAATTTTATCAATTTTTTTTTTTTTAGTGAATCTCGGAAATTATGCGAGATAGAGCAGTTATGGTTCGAAGCATTGTTTTGATTAGTGGGTGGGTGGATAGGTGGAAGGGTGGGGGGGAGGGGTTTGAAGGGCTATAAAGAGTAATTGTAGGTGAAATTGCGCTATCTCACTTAGTTTCCGAGACATTTGAGAAGAATTGTTGGAAAAAAAGTGTAAGTTTATCTCTTCCATTTTTTAAAATTCATTTTGTCAAATATTTTTTGCGAAAATTTTTAATAATAATAATTATTATTATAATTTAATTATAATTATAATTGTATTAATAATGATAGCAATAATTATTATTATTATTAATTGAAGATGCAAAAAATATGAATTAATGAAGTAAAGGAAAAATTGTAAATTTTTTGATCAGAATTGCAAAATTTATTGAAAATAGAAAAATATATTTTTAATTAAAGTTAATAAATTTTACTGAATTTTATGATTTTATGGAAAAATGATTAAAAAATAATATAAATAATATCACAAAAATTATGAATAAAAGAAAAACGACAAGTTTCGATGAAATTTGATATTTTCATAATTTTTCCTATCAAAAATTAGGAAATAAATTCTGTAATTATTCCAATAACGATAAATTAAATTCCTTTTCTCTTCCACGAAAATGTCAAAAGTTGAAAAAAAAATCCTTTGATCCTGGGTAAAGAAGAAAGAAAAAATGAGCAAAAAAAAATCAGTTATTTTCATATTTGAAGAGTTTGTGTCCGAGGAAATTGATGCAAACAGGATATTGCCGAGGGACATTTTTTATCAAACGATATTTTATCGTTAAAAAAATGTAAAACTCTTCAGATAAAATTTTTTTTTTAAAAATCACAAATTTTTCTAATTTATTCCTCCGATTTCATAAATTTGAATTTCGTAAAATCTGATAAATCATTTTTATTTTATTTCTCAAACCCTGTCAGCAGTTGAAAATTATTTGTACGTTAAAAAAAAAAAACATTTGGAACGTGAGAATATTGTATTTAAATTGTCACTGGAATTTTTTAGTTTTGTAATAACGTGGAGAGAAAAAGAAGAGTGGACAAAAAAAAATAAAAAATAAAAAAACATGAAGAGAGAAAAAAAAAGGAGAGACAGAGAGGAATTATATGGAGAAAGGGATGGAAAAGGGGTAACTGGTTGCGAAGCCTGGGGTACTGGGACTCTATCCATTGCCAAAACGCGCGACCTAGATACTGATCGACCCACCGACATGCTGGAAGGGGTCTCCCTCTGTCTCTCTATACCGTCTAGTTTATAGTTCAGGAAAATTCAGGGGAAAAAAAAAGATTTTTCTCCTATTTTTTCAAATTTTGGTAAATGTTCAGAACAGCGCCAATAAAAATTTGAATAATTACAAAGAGAAAAATGTTTTCTTAATTTAAGAATGTGCAGTCACTTAATTTAAGAATGTGCCGGTCACTTAAATTAAGAAAGAAAAGTTACTTGATCTAAGTGAGAAAAGTCACTTGATTCAAGTGAGTTTTACTTTCTTAAATTAAGAAAGAAAAAGTCACTTAATTTAAGTGAGAAAAGTCACTTGATCTAAGTGAGAAAAGTCACTTGATTTAAGTGAGTTTTACTTTCTTAAATTAAGAAAGAAAAAGTCACTTGATTTAAGTGAGAAAAGTCACTTAATTTAAGTGACTTTTATTTTCTTAAATTAAGAAAGAAAAAGTTACTTGATTTAACTGAGAAAAGCCACTTGATTTAAGTGAGAAAAGTCACTTAATTTAAGTGACTGCACATTCTTAAATCAAGAAAACATTTTTTTCTGTGTATCAGAGTAAAATCTTCGGAAAAAAATATGGAATTTGCAAGCGAGGTTTGAATTCACAACCATTTCAAGAGCTTCAAAAGAAGTTCAGGATGCAACAAAATTAGTGACGGATCATTTCTGGAGAGAAAATTGATTCTTGAAGAGTCAATCTTTCGAAAATACGATTTTTTGAATATCGATTTTTTTCAATATCAATAAATCGATTGAAAAGTCCAGTTTTTTATTTCTTATCAGAAAAAAACGAAATATGGATCAGTCGATTTTTTTTTAATCGCTGGAAAAATATCGATTTTCAGGAAAAAACATCGATCTACATTCGATTCAAAATCGCCAATCGCCAGCATCTAGTAATGGGTGATCTCTGGAAAAAATAGATTTTCAAAAAGATTATCTTCTTGAAAATAAGATTTTTTCAAATTAAAGAAGAACGAAACTAGAAAAATCGATGAATCGACTGAAATATTTTATTTTTCATTATTTCTAAGAAAAAAATGGATACAAGAGAAAAAATCTAAGAATCGATCAATTGAGAGTTTTTCAAAATCACTTCAATGATATCGATTTCTAGAAAAAAATAATCGAAATGAGGAAATTATTTTTAAAAAAATTGATACGGAAAAAAATGTAAATATCGATCAATCGAGTTTGCCAAAATCCCTTAAAAAAGATCGATTTTCAAGAGCTTGAAATCGATCTGACAGAGATAATTTTCTCTTGAACAGTTCATTTTCCGGGATACTCACGTTACAAATCCCGTGACACGTGACATCAATGAAGTATTGTCAGTAAAGCATATACTTTGCTGGTTGACATCGAATGTCAACCAACACTACGAACAAGAACCGAGCAAGCACTTCCAAGAAACCTAAAAGATCTACATGATCTACGGGACACCAAAGAAGTACAAATAAAATAATCTAACGGAAGGTGGGGCAAAATGGACATCAGGGGTAAAATGGACACATATAAATTTTCAGGCAAATATTATGAAAAACTTTTGAAATCAATAGAAATATTGGCGGTAGATTGTTTTCGATCATTTCATTGGAAAGAAATTGATATTTTCGAATTCAAAACACCATAAAACGATAGAAAATGAGCTCACCTTTCATTTAAGATTACCCCCGAATTGTTACGACCCATAGAACCAGAGATATTTGCAAAAAACTAAAGATTTTCGAAAAAGGAAAGGCTCTGAAAAATCTCAAATATATTAGAATAAAACTGATTTTTGATATATATAGGCAAAGGAAGGTTGCCGGAGGTTAATTTGAGAAATTATCAGAAAAAATTTCAGAAAAAGTTTCATAAAAATTTCATGAAAATTTGCGCAAAATTCTGAAAAATCTCAAAAATATTAGAATAAAACTGATTTTGTTTCAAAAACTGATTTTACTTTTCAAAAATGCCGAAAAATATTGAATTTCCAAAAACATCGAAAAAAATACATCTGACACTTGTTTTCCGGCTAAAATTTTCGCAGCTTTTCAATAGCATCATCAAAAAAAATCATCATCTCTAACCGTTTCATAACAGTGTCCATTTTGCCCCACTCTCCCCTATGTTTATTTATTCATCTTTGTATGACCTCTCGGCCTTTTACAATTTTTCACCCCTTCCCAACCCCTTAAATACTGTGCTATATTGCAAAGTATTGTCGTTGTTATAATGGTTATTTCACTCTTATTTTAGATTAGTTCTCAAATAAAAACAATAGAATACCTTCTGGAATCAAAAATCATACACAGCCTATAAGATATATATATATATATATGTCGTTGATGGTCTCAGCAGTTAAAAAAGCGACATTAAGGATGTTCTATATGTGATTTCGCCAGTGTTCCAATCCCTAAACACGAAAAAATGAGTTTTTCAATTCCTCATCAAAATTATTTTTAGGTAATTATGGAACGCTGCGGGTGTTCAGATATTATATTATTATCATTACATTTCACAGATACTTTTTTTATTCTCTATTTAATTAGTTTGAGAATTATTTTGAAAAAAGCGTTGCATTCTAGGAAATTCTGGCGACACAAGTTGCCAGCACTTACGCCCCAGTGACAATTTTTCAATCATTTTTATTCATTTTAATGCCAATTATTGACCCAAGCGTCGTATAAAAATGAAACGTTTGTGCGGAGGGTAATTTCTCACCTATATCCGAAATTTCATCGAATTTGGAGAATTTTTCGAAAAGTTTCTCAAGCTTTTGTGAATTTCCCATAAGAACACGTGTCAAACGATGATTTTTTAAAAAAATTCATAGCTTTTAAACGAGGTATGAAAAAAATCCAAAATTTCGCATACAGTTTCTTTATAAATTGCAGAACCTTGGAAAAAAATTGCATTGAATTCTTATATTTTTTAATTTTGATAAAATACCTGTAGAACATCCTTAAATGAATTTTAATTAAAAAAAAAAAAACTTCGCTACATTTTTTTAATCATCTCATTCCCTGATTTTACCATTCGCTAGTGGAATGAAACGTAGGAAATTGAAGCATTGTTGGTAAATATCAATGTTTAGATGCGTTGCAACGTTTCAGGCGAATAGTTCCGTTTGTTTGCTATGTTTATGTTTATTTTACAAAATTTTACTCATTCATAGAAAAGTGTTGATTTTTATTCATTTATTTTTTTTGCTGAAAAAAAAGTTAAATAAACCGTGATTGCACTTGTGTGTTAACTCGAACTTTTACTCGGTTACACAATAGTTTTATTGAGGATTTTTATGCGAATAAAAAGTAAATAAAGTTATTTATTTTTTCAATTTTTCGTTTTTTTAAGAGAAATATCTCATTCTATAAAAAGAAAGGACTTTCGTCGAATTTCTCTAAGTCCAATAATTTTTTTTTTTTCCAATAATTTTACGTGAATTTTTACCAAAAACTTTTTCGTTTTGAATAAAAAAAAGATTCAATAATTTTTGGAAATTGTAATTTGATTGATTTTTTAGGGGTGAATAGTTCCACAGATATTCCAATTTTCACTGATTTCAGCAATTACAACGGTCGTTCGAAATTCAGAGAATTTTTGTAATTGAATTCCTGTGGAAATTTTTTTTTTTCACACATGACACAATTCCAAGTGACGTTGATACCTTTATAGTCAGGGTGCATGACTATTGGTTATTCTGCGTTGCAGTGGCGTTAAAATGAAAAACCGCCAATTGAATTGCCTTCAGATAAAAATTAGAAATCAATTTTTTAAAAATGGCAAAATCTATTTTTTTGCCAATAAATTGAAAAAAAATGATGAATTTGTAAATGGCCCAGAAAGGAATAGTTTCAGAAAAATTAATGGAAATTATATTTTATTTGAAAAATCCTCTTGAACTGAAATCGGTAAATAGAAACCAAAAATACAGATTGTAAATAGAAACTATCGAAATGATATTCGATATATCTCGAATTTGATGCGAGATGTCGAATTATCGATTAATCGATATTTGAGAATTTCCCTTAAATTGAGAGCAGTGAAAAGAAACTCTTGGAATTAATTGCAATATATCTCGAATTCAGTGCGATATATCGCATTGATTAATCGAAATTTTGAATTGCCTCAAACTACAACGATGATCTTTTCTTCTCTCAGACCATAACAGATAAAACGAAGTAGAATCATCGACTAATCGAATTTTGAAATCGATTAATCGAAATTTCGAAATCGACTAATCGCAATTTTGAAACTGATCGATCTGAAGCTGATTCCGTTGAACTAAAACGGGTGAAATGGAATCCGATCATAGATCAATCCGAAATTCGATTAATCGAATTTTGAAATCGATTAATCGAAATTTTGGAATCGATCGATTGGAAGTTGATTTCCTTAAACTAAAACTGACGAAACAGAACTATCGAATAATATGCAATATCTCGAATTCAATGCCATATATCGTATCGATTAATCGATCTTTGAATACGAGGTTCCTCGGCAAATTCAAATAAACCCATTGAATCCTGAATCATTGAAAAAAAAAACAAATTCTTCACATCTCGTACAACCATTGAAATCCCACTTGCAAACATGAAAATTTCTGAATACTCCAACCGTTAAAAAAGCCGCATTTATCCGCAATGCATTCGAAAACAAAAAGACCCCCCCCCCTTCCCCCAAAAAAAACAAAACTTGCCTGCATTATTCCCATTTCCTCAAAAAATCACAGAAGAAAAAAATTGCTAACTTTTAAACAATAAATTCTACTTCCTCATTAAGTAACTTTGAAAAAAAAAGAAAAAAAAGGCCATTTGTTTTTTCTTCCTATTATCATTATTATTTCTGCATGGCAGACCTGTGTTGGACTCCGGAAAAGCTACTCCACAAAGGAGTGCCACGAACGAGGATCGATCTACCCGACGTGACCTCATCCCCCCTCCCCTCCCCCTCCCTACCCCCCTTCTTTTCTTCCTCTTTTGTTTTCCTTTTTATTCCCTTTTTTCTACTCCCCCCCCCCCCCCCAACTTCTCATCATTTTTAGATGAAACTTGAACTTCATGTGATGGTTACTTCACACACACCTATACACATATATAGACACAGGAAAAACAGCGGAGATGATAAAAAAAAGGGCCTGCAAGCAGTGGGTGAAGGAGATATGCATGGAAGGTGGACGGGGGGGGGGAGTGCGGAAAAAAAATCATTTAACCTGACCAAAGGAATTTAACAAAAGATCATGCATTGTTCAATACTTGGTAAATTGCCAGGCACTTTGGACCATCTAAATCCTATATATATTGGCCCACAAACTGGCTAAACTCCTCTACACTGGCTGTCTTGCTCGGCAAACTCGACTTATTAATTACCCCCCCCCCCCCCCCTCCTTCTCTGGTTTCTGGCCATTTCCAGTAAATTGTTTGTGCGTCTACTGAGCTTTCCTATTGTTATGCATTTGATATTCAAAAGGTGAAAGGGTTTATCATATTGTGTAACACATATTCTACTGATTATTTGCTGAAGTTAACGAACGATATTCTGTGGGTCAATGAGGGGTCTAGGAAGTGAGAAGTTAGGATACTTTTGTAGGAAAGAGGTAAATGGGGTTAAGTCGATTCTTAACGAACCAAGATATGGAATATTGGAAATGAATCCAGGAATTACTTGCACTGTAAGAAAATTGAAAGAAATGAAAATAAGAATGTATAGGGGAAGGTGGGGTAAAATGGACATTGGTTGGTTTTGGTATTTTATGGTATGAAAATTAGGAGAAATGGATGAAAATATTGGAGATAGGTTTTTTCTGATGATTTCATTGGAAAAATGAAGGAATTTCCCATGAAAATCATTTGTCAGAAGTTATTTTCTGGAATTTTTCAAAAATTTCATCTTTTGCACAAGATTTGAAGGTGAAAGTCTTCCATTTTTGAACAATTTCAGGTTGTCGAGAATATTTTTGATTTTATTGATCGTAGCAACCTGGAGTTGATCTTAAGTGGAAGGTGATGTCATTTCCCATCGATTCAAGTGTTCAAAAACCTGCTGATTCTCCTCTACCTTTTTTCTGAAGGTTGATCAGGGTTGTTAGGTGGAGGAAGTGGAAGCGAGTCAAAGAATGTTGAGACCCTGAATTCACCAATTAATAACTTTTATTAATCATTGGTGCACGATTTGGTCGATTCACATAAATGAATTGTCCACGTGATTAATATGTTCAAAAAGACGAGTTGATGCATTTTAAGGTAATCCTAGTGGTTCGGGCAATCTATTTTTCTTTTTCAATTTTGGTCACGTTCGATAGAGTAGCATGAGGAGATTTTTGAAAAATTTAGTTTACCCCATGTTATCGGACAAATAAGCCAAATTTAATTTTGGAAAAAAATTAAATTAACATCAGAACTCCATAAACGAGGCCCAATTTCAGTTTCATTGCAACAATTCATGATGACAGACCTATTTTTTCCTTATATAACTATATATATTCTTGTTCGTCAGAATTTCTATTAATTTTCGAAATCATGAAAAATGTATGTTACCGGACATATAGCGACGTTTAATTCAATTAATTACATGAAAACATCAATGGCGGCAATATTGGTATTTGAAATCCGAAGATCCTCCAATCCCAGTCCTCGATGCTGGGACAACGTGAGTCAAATTCGAAACAATATTGAATATTTAAAATACACCCAGCAAAAAAATTAAGGGAACGGTAAATTTTGTCAGTTTTTTGCTTGATTTTCAAATGGCTGTAACTTCGCCAAAAATGATCGTATCAGAATAAAAAAAAAATCGTTGGAAAGCTTGAAGTCTCTACTCTTAAAATCTTGAGATGAAAATTTTTTATGACCATTTGTTATAACGGGATAGGAGAGTTGAAAGTGGAAAAATTTTTTTTCTTTTTTTTTCATTTTTTCAACTTGTTCCACGGACTTCAAAAAAATTTTCTCGACTCAACCCTTATAAGGATCATGTAGCCTGGTCTTTCAGCTTCAATTTCTTTTTTTTTTTTTTTCTTTACGACCCTTTGTTGCTGAGATATTGTCGATTGAATCAAAAAACACCCTTTTGTCTTTAATCGTCGATATCTCAGAAACTACTGATCGCACAGCGAGCGGATGATGAGATTCGTAAACTTGAATGAATTTCCTGTAAGATTCTTGCACTGTTTAATTGAAAAAAAATTTTCTTCCAATTTTAAAATTGGTTCGAAAAAGTACCAAAAAATTGCGTTTTTTTCCTTTTTTGAAAATTGCCCTGCATTTTGCGAATTTTGCGAAAATTGGAAATGTTTCAACGTTTTTCTTTAGTTTAATGTGTGCTGGGACACCCCCTAAATTTTCAAGCCAATCGGTTCGACCGTTTTTTTTTCCCGAACGAACAAAGTTTCAGCAAAAATTAAAGGAACACTTTTTTGTGCCCCAAACACCAATTAATGATGATTAGGGCCGAAAATGTTTTTTATCCGTTATTTTTCCGTGATTTTTCGTGCAAAATTTGTTGAATTCCATCGAAAAATGAGAACAATGAAGAATGAAGAAAAATCAATAAAAAAATCAAAAAAACAATTTTTTTAAACGAAAAAAAATCGAAAAAAAAATTGTTTGAAAAAATCTGCTGAGTCACTATCTCTCCAAATCAAATGCGATTCCGGTGTTTTTTTTTTCATTTTTCAAATTTTTTTCCGAGTTTTCTACTGGTTTTTTGAGAACAAAAATTGATTTTTCTATTGATTTTCAAAAGAAGAGAAAATTTCTAATTTTCCATTGATTAAAAAAAAAATTGAATTTTTTATTGATTAAAAAAAAAAATCGAATTTTTTATTGATTAATGAAAAACAAAATTTCAATTTTTTTATTGTTTTTTTGTTTTTTTCATTGTTCTCATTTTTCGATGAAATTCAACGAATTTTGCACAAAAAATCACGGAAAAATAATGGAGAAAAAACATTTTCGGCCCTAATCATCATTAATTGGTGTTTACGCACAAAAAAGTGTTCCTTTAATTTTTGCTGAAACTTTGTTCGTTCGGGAAAAAAAAACGGTCGAACCGATTGGCTTGAAAATTTAGGGGGTGTTCCAGCACACATTAAGCTAAAGAAAAACGTTGAAACATTTTCAATTTTCGCAAAATTCGCAAAATGCAGGGCAATTTTCAAAAAAGGAAAAAAACGTAATTTTTTGGTACTTTTTCGAACCAATTTTAAAATTGAAAGAAAATTTTTTTTCAATCAAACAGTGCAAGAATCTTACAGGAAATTCATTCAAGTTTACGAATCTCATCATCCGCTCGCTGTGCGATCAGTAGTTCCTGAGATATCGACGATTAAAGACAAAAGGGTGTTTTTTGATTCAATCGACAATATCTCAGCAACAAAGGGTCGTAGAGGAAAAAAAAAAAAAAGAAATTGAAGATCGAAGACCAGGCTACATGATCCTTATAAGGGTTGAGTCGAGAAAATTTTTTTGAAGTCCGTGGAACAAGTTGAAAAAATGAAAAAAAAAGAAAAAAAATTTTTCCACTTTCAACTCTCCTATCTCGTTATAACAAATGGTCATAAAAAATTTTCATCTCAAGATTTCAAGAGTAGAGACTTCAAGCTTTCCAACGATTTTTTTTTTATTCTGATACGATCATTTTTGGCGAAGTTACAGCCATTTGAAAATCAAGCAAAAAACTGACAAAATTTACCGTTCCCTTAATTTTTTTGCTGGGTGTATTATCCAATAACAATTTACCATTGTGGATATCGTTTTAATAACGGTAAAATGTTATAAAATCAAAATAATCAGAATATTCATGATAACTTAGAAAAATAAAAAAACAAAAGTAGATCATTTGAACTTGCCACTAGGATTACTTTAACTGTCGCAATGAAGGGGTTTCGAAGCCTTCCCCTTCGATAGCATCTCAAAGAGGGAACATTGCTACATTTTCAATATTATCATTTATTGTGAGTAAGAGAGCTCAATCAGCTCGAAAAAATTGTGATAAAGAAAGTGTACTTCCACACAAAAATGTATTTTAGCAAAGCACGTTTTAAATCAAGGCTTTTTTGCATGACTCGAACTTGTTGATAAGAAAATGTATACCACCTTGTTTATTGGGTGATTAAAGAAAAAGATGCACACAGGCTTGAATAAATAAAGACTTAGAAAAAAAAAAGATGCACTTTAATTGTTTGTTGAATGTCTGAATTGTTAAAATCACAAGGAGTCGAAATTATTGGAAATAGTAATTAACACACTGTAAATGTTGAATCACGAAGAGAACTACATCCAGTTGATGAACGCAAAAAGATGCGTACTTGGTGAGAGTCCAATGACGTCTGAATACTGACCAAATTGACTGAAGAAATGGTTTTATGGAGTCTTCCCATTTCGAATTGTGCAAAAAAAAAGATAAAAATAAAAACACCCGATCAATAATCAGTTAATTATTTGGAAAAAAAAACATAACTGTCTTAACAATGCATGTCGTATATACGACATTTTTGTAAAACTGCAACTTTTTAATGTTATCGTTTGTTTATTGATGAAATGCAATATCCAATACTGTACTCAGACTTTATCAAACAAATAAACATAAAAAAAACTGACTCAATTGATGCCAAGAGGAGACGATTGGCTAATTCAAGAATTCTGGCTCAGAATTTTCGCGCCAATTTCCGAACATTATGGGGGTTTCGAAAAGAAAAATCTCCATTTTTTCAATACTCATAGGGCAAAAGCTGATTTTTAGAAAATGAACTAGAAATATTTGAAAAATTGATTTTAAAAAATTTGAACTGCATAACTCGATGAAAAATGAACTCATCTTTCATTTGAGATGAACCCCAAATCGCAACGACCAACAGAACTAGAGATATCGCCGAAACGGTGAATTTTTCCATTTTCAAAAGGTAAACCCTTCCAAACTCGACCAAAAATGTAGATTTTTCCAAGAATTAAAAAAAAATTGACACATGTTTTTCGCTTAAAAGTCCCTCAGCTTTTCAATCGAATCATCAGATAATTTTTATCAAGAACAGATTCAATAGGCGTGTCCACTTTACCCCACATCCCCCTATAATTTTTTTTCTCTTGATAATTAGGATTAAATAATCACTCAGAAATTGACAGTTTAATAATTACTATCCTTTCATTGAAAATCGTGAAACCACAGAGTTAACTAATTGTATAGATTCCGGAATCCTTTTAGCTCGAACTAAAACCCTCAAGGGTCGACTAAGCATCCACAAAATTTACCTCAATGTTCTCTATCCCGTCCGTCAGCCAAACACACAGGTGCACTCTAATAGCTAAATCGATTGAGCCCATTGATTCACAATTATTACGAAAATTTCCTCTATTATTCATTGATCATGGATATTATGATAATGGTTCATTATTTATGTGTATATACGTATTCATATTAATCAGTTATCTCCTCTTCTATTCTGTGACATCAATTTAATTAACGGAAGATTAATTCATTTGTAACTAATCAATGGAATATGAATACTTTGATGATAATTTTGGTGCTAAATTCTTTGTTTATTGTCATTGAAGAGCCAGTGAGAACAAATTGTTTTTAAGGATGTTCTACAGATATTTTTGAGAGATTAAAAAATAATGAGAATGTCATGATTTTTTTGAGATTCTTCAAAGGATCAAGAACCTATAGAAAAAATTTTGATTTTTTTTCATACCAAGTAAGGAAGTTATAATTTTTTTAAATACGTTAAAAAACGTGGTTAAACATTGTTCTTATGGGACATTCTCAAAATCGTATGAAACTTTTCGAATAATTGTCAAAATTCAATTGAACTGTGGATATGGGTTAGAGATTCCTCGACAGATAAACGTTATCTTTTTATTCGATGATTAAATCGATGATTGACATTGAAATTCATAAAAATCAATGAAAAATTGTCACTGGCGCGTAAGTGCTGTCAACTTGAATCGCCAAAATTTCCTAGAATGCGAGGCTTTTTTTGGAATAATTATCAAACAAAATTGATGATGTTCTACCGGTACTTTATAAAAATTTAGAAATGTAAGAACTCAATGAAATTTTTTTCTAAGGTTCTCCAATTCATACAGAAACCGTATGCAAAATTTTGGATTTTTTTCATACCTCGTTTAAAAGTTATGAATTTTTAAAAAACCATCGTTTAACAAGTGTTCTTATGGGAAATTCACAAAAGCTTGAGAAACTTTTCGAAAAATTCTTCAAATTCGATGAAATTTCGGATATAGGTGAGAAATTACCCTCCGCACAAACGTTACATTTTTATACGACGATTGGGTCAATAATTGGCATTAAAATTAATGAAAATGATTGAAAAATTGGCAGTGGGGTGTAAGTGCTGGCAACTTGTGTTGCCAGAATTTCCTAGGATGCAACGCTTTTTTGAAAATAATTCTCAAACTAATTAAATAAAGAATAAAAAAAGTATCTGTGAAATGTAATGATAATAATATAATATTTGAACACGCTCAGCGTTCCATAATTACCTAAAAATAATTTTGATGAGGAATTGAAAAACTCATTTTTTCGTGTTTAGTGATTGGAACACTGACGAAATCACTGCCGCTTTCATGCCGAACAACCCTCGCTTACAATACCGAACGTTCTTAAAAAATAATCGATTTTTTTTGCCGATTATTTTTTGTGGATATTTCTGGAATATAATGGAGATACGCCTTTTTTTCTAATCCCTTCTTCGTCGTTCTTGAAATTTCCTACGAAAAAGGATTCGGATAAAATCACCCTATTTCGCTTAGTTTTCGAGATATTCCTCGGTAAAGCTTAGTGAAAAAAAAAGTATTTTTTTTTAAACAAAAAAATTTTTTTTACCAAATTTTATTACTAAAATTGTCGTCATGAAATTATATAAAATTCACTCGAATTTACAGTGAAAGAAAAAAAAAGTAACTGTAATGAGACTCATAAATATCAAGGTAATTTCATAATTACATGACCACCGAAGAAGTTTTTTAGCCTTTGGCTGACATTAGGCCCGTCTAATTTGTCCAAATTGCTGGGTTATATGAGTCCTCTATTTTTATTTTCTACCGAGAAATAAATATAATCAAAAACCATTTTTTTTCTTGTTATTTTCAAGGTAAACAGAAAAGAATCTGCTGAAGATACAATTTTTTGAGAATCGATTTTTTGCAGAAGAAAAAAATCGAATTGAGAAAATCGATGAATCGATTGAGAAATCTTATTTTCAATGTTTTTCATGAAACAAGCGTTTTTAAAAGACTCGAAATATTGATCAATCGATTTTTTTAAATCACCCGAAACAGATTGGAAAAAAATCGATTCTCAAGAATTTCGATTTTTTGAGAATCGACTTTTTTCAACAAAAAAAAAAAAATCGAAGTGAGAAAATCGATGAGTCGATCAAGAATTTCTATCTCTCATTTGTTTTTTTTTTGCTAAAAAAAAATCGATACGAATTTTTCCAAAGAAGAATCGAAAAAACGATTAATCGAATTCTCCAAAATCGATTAATCGAAATTTCTCTAAATTAATTAATCGAATTTTTGAAAATCGATTAATCGAATTTTCCAAAATCGATTAGTCGACGTTTCCAAAATCGATTTGTCCAAGTTTCCAAAATCGATTTATCGAATTTTCCAAAATCGATTTATCGAAATTTCTCAAAATCGATTAATCGAATTTTTCGAAATCGATTAATCGAATTTTTCGAAATCGATTAATCGAACTTTCTAAAATCGATTAATCGAATTGTCCGAAATCGATCAATTGAATTTTCCAAAATTTTTAGAAAATATCAATTCCACAAAGATCGATTCGTAATTACCCATCACTTAAGTTCAGCTCTTTTTAAAATCTCTCTTGTGGACAATATTTAATCGAAGTTAATGCAGAACTCCGCAGGCGATGGAAACTATTTGCGCGACTTTTCGACGACTCGAAACATTTCTTTTCTTTCAACTTACATTTTCACTCGAGGCACACAACAGACAAGATAGAGACATCATGCTGCTCTTAAAATAAAATAGCCACATTTTTTTTTTATTCTCATTTCTTTTCTCCTTTTTTTATGTGCGAGCGTCTGACTGTAAACACCTTTTAGAGACGCACAACACACATGTAATTGTAACATTCATAGGATGAAGCATTTTTAAAGGCAAAAGGGATAAAGAAAACACCGCAATCCATTTTTCATGGTAAATGCAGCATTTTAAAATGAATGGAAATTCCCAAATATTTCACGAAAAATTCATTTTTCATTTTTGACGATAAGATAAAAATGAAAGAATGGATAAAAATTGTTGAAAAATAGTTTTTCTTCGAAAATTTTCCAATCAACAGAAAAAAACACCTTTTTAAGAGTCTGTTTTTGAAAATATTTCGAAAACTAAGCAAAATCGGACAATTTTGCGTTTTTTCTGAAATTTCCAATTTCGAAAAAATTCGAAATTTGAAAAAAAAAATCAGGACAAAATCGCTTTATCTCGCTTGATTTCGAAGATTTTTTCTTCAAAATTTAGTAGTGGAGAGATAAATCAGGATAAGTTGATTTTTTCGACCAATGAACCCCTTAATTTTTTGATACCGTAGAAAAGATGGTATTTTTTCTACATTTTTCTTCATTTTTTCATAATTTTTTTCCATGGAGTTTATGATATGAATTATCAAAGTTACTGAAAATACCGGTGGTGAGGATGAAACGCCCTAAATCGGACGGAAATAACGAAATTACTAAAAAACTACAGGATTGACCCATTATTCAAAAACAATTGGCGAAGAGAACAGCATTTTAACTAAATAATAGAAGAAAAAAGTATGCAATTCACCGTATAGTTATTGAGATATCTTAATTAGAAGGTAGTCGTGACTATTTGCCTCTCTCTCTATCTCATGCATGTGATAGGAGATTAATGTGAAGAAAATTCGAGAAAAAAAAAATTATATTCACAAGCTGAAGATGTGACTTCCGAATAGTTTAATCACTTTTTCCGATAAATTGAAGCATATTTTCCTGAATTATCAGCAATTAATTGAAAACTAAATGTGAGATTGGAGATTCTTTGGATTTCATCAATTTCGTTTAGGTTTTTCTACAGTTTTTCAGAGGATACTAATGTAATAGCACGTGAATCGAGGTAATTTGAATGAATTTCGTTGCAATTAGTGGAATATTCCTTTCTTTCCAGAGCAACTTTAAAAAATTAAAAATTCACGTGAAATCATCAAAATCCCCCAGAATTTTTTTCAAACTGAAGGACTTCGAAGAAAAATCTGAAAAAATTCCTCTAGGTGCTCCAGGATGTCTACACTGTTGTCTAATTTTTTCAGATTTTTCCATGGAGTCGCCGTTAAAATTCCCCATATAGTTATCGAGAAATTTCAATTAGAAAGTAATCATAACTATTCGCCTCTCTCTTTATCTCATTCATGTGATAGGCGATTGACTTAAAAAAATTAAATTATATTGACAAGTTGAAGAAATGACTTTTGAACAGTTCAATGACTTTTTCGGCTAAATTAAATCTCACTTCCCTGAATTATCAGCAATTAATTTAGGAAAACTACCCTAAAAATCCTCATTTTTCCCTAATTTATCAACTTTTCTCCACTACATTAACTCAATCCAATAAGATTCAATTCAGCAGACAAAACATATATATATATTCTTTTTCATTGAGGAAGAAAAACATTGAGTCTTTTTTATTTCTAAAAAAAAAGACTTAATTAACTCAATTTTTTTTACTTCCAAAAAATCATTTCTTTTCCCCCCCTTTTCATTTAAATAAATTATTTCTCAATAAATCCAAACAACAGTCCAATGACATTAAGACACTCCACCACTTGAAGACCAAATCAAACACCAAAAATGCTGATGCCATTGACAAAGAGAAAACCTTTTTATTTTCTCCAAAGAAGGCGAAAAAAAAGGGTCTTCGCCTCTTGAAGAGAGCACTTATGAAGATGACAGGAAAAAGTTGATTGAAAGTGTTAGCGTTGAAAATATTGTCTCGTTGCAAAAGAAAAAAAAATCTATGAAGATTTCGTTTGAGAGGATCACCTCTCAAACACACACACACTCGACTGTGTCACATTTCCTTTTCTTTTTATTTAATTGAAAGAGAAAAAAGACAGGAAAAATGGATTTTTATCCTAAATTTTTTCCCTCTCATCTGCGTCAGTAATTTGAGTGCCAGAGGCGTGCACCACATGTATCTGTGTGCATGTGTGTGTAAGCGCATCTCTCTCACAGACGTTTAAATGTGTGTGCGTGACGTTTTTAGGTACAAACCAAACGATTCAAACTCACTGAACGAATGCAAAGGCCTCTCAGTGTGGCTATGGTCACCAAAGAGTCGAGTTCTCTTCTCTTCTTCTTCTGGTCTCGTCTTTTTTTTTTTTTTTAGTGTTAAAGAACTTTGTGTCTGTCAAGATAAAATGCAGAGCTCCGAAAAAACAAAAAAAAATGCGGAAATTGAGTGCAGTAAAAGAATTTAAAAAATCGTAATTGGCTAAAATTTTTTGTAAAATTTTGAAAAATTTTTCTTTTTTTTTTACATCGAAAAAGAAAAAAAATTTGATGTTTGAGAATTTTTTTCTCAAAAAAAGAAAAAAATTTGGAGTTTGAGAATTTTTTTTTTTTCTTCGGATGTGTTTGTGTTTTGGAGTGAGCTTGATGTACACGTGCGTGTCATGCCGCAGCGAGTGTTGATATAATCTACACTCTTTCTTTTTAAATAATATGCAAAGTGGTATGTAATTACATGTATTTAATCAATTATTTATGTTGTTGTTTGAGTTGAAGTAATTGAAATTTATTAATTTTTCTATTAAATATTTTTTCTCGATGGATTTCTGGAATTTCTTTTTTTTTAAAATCTTTTTGGAGTGAAAACATAGGGACATCTCGATTTTTTTCTGTCAAAAACTGTTTTTTCAGGATAATTTGGAAATTAAGCGAGATAGGGCGATTTTGCCCGGTTCCTTAATTTAACTCTCAGAATTCTCTATAAAAAAAAAGCCTCGAAACTAAAAGGGCGTATGTCCACTGGTCCAAAAGATTCACCGAAAACTAACGACTTTTTTTTTTTAGAATATTTCGGAAAGTAAACGAGATAAAGCGAATTTGTTAAAACCTTTCTTATATCTAGTGAAAGTAGAAAAAATCGCTCGATCTCGCTTATTTTCCAAAATATTCGCAAAAAATTGATGACAAAAGAAAATTAATGTTTATTAAATTTTGTCATTAGTTTTTGACGAATATTTCGTAAAACTAATGGAGATACGCCTTTTTTACTCCAAATTATTCTGTTGCTTTAAAAATTTTGTATAAAATTCTTTATAAAAGCGTACTAGAACAAAAAGGACGTTTCTCCATTAATTTCCTCGATTTATTAATTTTTTTCAATTGATTAGAGAAGTGATTATGCTCATTTATTATGATTATTATTTTTTCATATACTGTAATGGCAGAGTTAACACTGTAATGTTATTTGAAAAAGCTTCGATGGGTTTTTAAACCTAAAGTCTATTATATTAATAAAGAAATAAAAAAAATGAAAGATATTCTCAAGAAAAGATGTGCAAAAAAAAATGGAATTTTCCGAATTTTTTATTTTTAAAAATCGTAAAAAATCTCTAAATTCAATAAATTAAAAATTTTCCCATGTTTGAAAGTTATACTGTAATAACTTTATGAATAGGCAAAATATTTATCGGTTTATGTTGAATGGACCACGACATCTATTCACTCTATTGTGTGTAAATGAATTTTCTTCTCTCTAAAAAAAAAAAAAAAATTAAAAAAAAATTACCATAAATGTTAAAATTTCTTCACTCAACGATATAATAAGAATCGTTTGGGAAAATTTCTCTCGATAACAATTTTTTTAATGAAATAGTTGACAGCTATATATCAAGGCACTCGAGAACACATTCAGATTATCCCTGTCATGCACTAAGCCATAATATCCTGTAATTTATACCGTTAGAAATACATTTCTCCATCTCTTGCCATTCAGTATAATTTTTTTTTTTTTTATCAATTTTCTTAACTAATTTTTTTATTTATTTTTTATTTTCACACTTTGAAATTTTATTTGCCCATTATTTTACGATATTATCAATTCAATGATTTATAAATCATTGATTTATTTAGTTCCATAAAATCACTAATGAGAAATCAGATTAAGAAAGTATGAATTATTGATTGAAAAACATTTACATCATTGAAGTTTATCATTTTTTTTTTTTTTTTTTGATTGAGAATATTTTTCACGTTGACGTAAAGCGAAATAAAATCAATTTTCTTATCAAATAAAAAGGTTACTAAATCATCTGTCACTACTTGGTCCTTATCGCAAAGCTCAGATTTCCTTGGAAAGATAAACAATCAATAATCCATTTCCTATTCAATTATTTTTTTTAATTCAGGAATGGAAAAGAATTATCTCGGGTTATTTATGGAAATTCCTTGGGAATTTAGTGGTTTTAGGGGATGCGCCTTTAAACGGTTTTGTTTTTGAGAATTTTATTTAAAAAAAAAAGCTTTTCAATTGAATTCTTTCAGATCTAATGGGATGGAAGTATGAAAAGCCCTGAAAATAGCAGATATCTGAAAATTTCTTGAATTTTTTCAAAGAAGTGAATTATTTTTTTTTTATATTTAAAAAATTTGCATTTATAGTTTTTAGAATTTTCTACATGTGTATATTTTTCATTTTTTTCAAAATAATTTATTTGTTGAGGGTTTACACCACTGTAGAATTTTCAAAAAATCGATTTTTTTGCTTCAAAAATTACTTTGGGCTTTCCAGAATTAGGGCAAGAAAAGTTATCACCTGAAACCCATTTTTTCACTTGAAATTTTGAATTTGTCCCGAGACATTTCTTCGTATTCATAGTCTAAGTCAAAATTTCAATCGTTTTTTCCTCGAACCATGATTTTTCAAATTGGCACGCAGCACAACTCCAATAATTTTCATTATTTTCATTTGAATTTCCCACAGCATCTTGAAAACACTATTTCGAAAAGAAATACGTGGGGGATTTTCAAAAAATTGATTGGCACATTTTTTATTGATAAAAAATTACCGATTTTTCGGCCGAAATTTGAATTTTTTCATTCAAATGGTCACCAATCACACAAAAAACAGTATTTTTGAGATTCGAACCTCGCCTGCACATTACATATTTTTTCTGAAATTTGATTCTCTTAAAAATTTATTCATAAAAATTAACTTATTAATAAATTTAAAAATTTAATGGCGATTCGTATTTCTGCAGCTATGTGTATCTAGACCGAGCTATTGTTTTTTTTTTCAATTGAAATTTGCACCAGTTACACTGCCCCAAGAAGATTATTTTAAATTCGAGGATCCTCGCAAAAATGGCTCTTGTGTCGTCATTTTTTGATATTTTTTGATGAATTTTTTTTCTGAAGACTCAAATATATGCTCCACCACTCCCTCAAATATCATTATTTTATTGCCACTTTTCTATAGAAAAAAAATAGCCAAAAAAGTCTATTCTAAGGCTTTTCTAGTGGTGGAACCCCTTAGAGATATTTCTAAATACCTCTGATCCAATATTGAGCACTCATCTCCTGTTAAATCCACTATGAACTTTTTATTTCTCGAAAAATACTTGAAGAAATTGAATAATTAAGGTCTGAAGAAATTTAACGATGCGGACTTTCTTCCACTCGTGTAGCCCCCAAAACACTTGAAATTAAAGTGGATCTAAATATAATTAATTAAACAGAGTTTGTGTCATTTGAAAAGAAAAAAGGCTCTGGGCTGAATACGTCATCAGCTCGTAAAACCTCTAGATTGAACATGTCATAGTTAAAGCTAGCTGTTTATCTAAAATTTCATGATTTATGATCAGCTTTCTCCTATTGTTGAATTCATCATTAAACTCATGACACAATGTATTCAATTTTTTAAATGTTTCTCTTCTCCAGAACGATTTTAATGGTGATGATATGAGAGTCATACTGTGTTTTTATGATAAATCTTGAAATTTATGGGAAAAAAGGAATTTTTGTAATAACCTTCTTTGCAGCACTGAGAAGGTCCTCTATAGAAAAAGATTCTTGTCACTTATATTATGGTTTCATGAGAAATTGGAAGGTTGCAAGCAACGATACTAGAAGATTGTCAATTTGTGACGTTTCGCTTATTATTTAAGGTAGTTGACTCCCTAATGACAAAGTTCAAGACTTGCTAAAAAATCGGACTATAAATAATTAGATGCATAATGCATCTAATAATGAAATTTGAGAACGATGGTCCACAGTATATATGAGACAATTGCAATTAAAATCACCGTTTTTGTACAGGCAGTATGAGAGAAGCGTGGGAATACTACTAATTTTATTTTTTTTCACGTTGAAAAAAAACGCCATCATTATGAAAAACTAACACCTATCAGAACTATACATCAAGAATTATTTTTGAAAATATGGAGATCATTGACCACATGGTTTCGGTGAATAATTAAAAATAAAACCGAAATTTTTACGAAATTCTCAGTGGAAGGGGTATCAAGATGACCGCGCGAGCGTGTTGTGGGAGAACATTTCACAGTTGTGTGTATTCATATAGAGGATATTACTGTGTGAGTGTACAGTCAAGTCAAAAATATATAGGTTCATAGTAGTACATTATCAACACATAGGATGGCGTCTCAGAGCCGAAACATTTTAACTGGACGGTAGGGAGTCAACTACGTTAAGGATGTTCTATATAGAGCGTAAGCGGGGTTTTTGCGGCATGAGAGGTGCAGTGATTTCGTCAGTGTTCTAATTAGAAATGTAAAATTACCAGTAATTCTTGTTGCAGTAAAATTACGGTAAAAATACCGTAATGTTACCGTATTGTGACGTAATTGGAAAAAACTACTTGTTTTGATGTAAAATTACCGTCAAATTTTTTTGATGTAACGATACCGTAATTTACTGTAATTTCCATCTATATAGATGATTCAAAGAAAAATTTCCATACTCAAAGAATTACTTATTATTTTATTATTATTATTATTTATTTCCAGCTTTGTAGGGTACAGTCCCTTTAGCCAGGGGAGGCCAATACATAGTGATTAAATCAAATTTTAACAAATTCCAACGATTCAAAGAATTACTTTTCGAGTAGTCAATTATATGAGAGTTAGTATTGAAATTGTTTTTTTTAATTAAATTTTTTAAAAGGACAATTATTTAATTTTGTTAATCATTCACTGAGAACAGTTACCCGATTTATTCATTTTTGCCTCCTCAGGATAATCATATTTTCATACATCAATATTTATAGAATAATATGTTAGGAACATTAATGATAATAACAACAATTTTATAATTTTTTATTGGCTGTCACTGACTATAAAAAAAGTAACACAAATGATGATCAGAAAGGCTGCGAATTGATTTAAAAAATTAATTCCGTAATTCATCTATATAGATGTAAATTTACCGTTATGTCTCTAAAAATAATAATTACGGTAATTCACTTTGAAAATCAGTGTTTTTACCATTTTTGTTATTCACTGACGTTCGGTAAATTACGGTATTGAAACCGTAAAATTACTGGTATCGTTACCTTTTCACATCTCTAGTTCCAATCCCTAAACACGAAAAAATGAGTTTTTCAATTCCTCATCAAAATTATTTTTAGGTAATTATGAAACGCTGCGGGTGTTCAAATATTATATTATTATCATTTAATTTCACAGATACTTTTTTTATTCTTTATTTAATTAATTTGAGAATTATTTTGAAAAAAGCGTTGCATTTTAGGAAATTCTGGCGAAACAAGTTGCCAGCACTTATGCCCCAGTGACAATTTTTCAATTTTTATTAATTTTAATGCCAATTATTGACCCAATCGTCGTATAAAAATGTAACGTTTGTGCGGACGGTAATTTCTCACCTATATCCGAAATTTCATCGAATTTGATGAATTTTTCGAAAAGTTTCTTAAGCTTTCGTGGATTTCCCATAAGAACACATGTTAAACGATGGTTTTTTAAAAATTCATAACTTTTAAACGAAGTATGGAAAAAATCCAAAATTTTGCGTACGGTTTTTTTATGAATTGGAGAACCTTGGAAAAAAAATTCATTGAATTCTTACATTTTTAAATTTTGATAAAATACCTGTAGAACATCCTTAAATCAGAATATTTTTATGGAATGCTGAATTTTTAATTCGACCGTTCGGAAAATTCTCTCAGTGTACCCTGATTTGTTTGAATTAACTAAATTCAGTAAATTCTACCACTTTTTTAAACTATTCCAAAGGAATATTTGCTGAGGACGAATGGTATCGATAATCGATGGTTTTTACCACTTTCTCTCTTCTTAGTGTCCAAATAGGATGGTGAAGAAAATCGCTCGATCTCTTTAAAATATGAGGTGAAAGACCCCTTTATTGAACACCATAATGCATGTGATCGACATTTCAAATTTTTTTTACCATTCTTAATGTTAATATAATTATTTATTTCCTGTGTCATCCTCTATTGATATTTCCACTTATGGTAACTACTTCCTTCATTCTAATTTTCTAGAATTCAAGAATAAATATGGAGACGTCAAGATATTTATCCAGATGCACTTGTTATTGACATTATTGACGTCAGATGAAGTTGAATGAATTTTCTATTTTTTTTTCGTGTGAATATTGGATTTTTTTACGTTCTTTATAAATTTTTAGAGATTGTTATAAAATTATTTATTACTATTATTAGTAAAAAAAATTAGTAAAATAAACAAAAAATACAAAAAAGGATATCGATTAATCGATGCGATATCTCGCATTAAATTCGAAATTTGATGGAATAAAAAAAGGAATATGACATCAACTTCCAATCGATTAATCGATATCGATATCTCCCATTGAATTCGAGATATCGCATATCATTCGATAGTTTCGTTTCACCTGATTCAGTTTTTAGTTTGAAGAAAAAGATCAACTTCCGATCGATCAATCTCGAAATCTGCATTGATTGATTTCAAAATTCGATTAATCGAATTTTGGGTCAATCATTCGATTCCGTCTCACCTGTTTACGTTTAAAGAGAGAGAGAGATCATCTGTTTCAGTCTGAGGGAATTCAAAAAATCGATTAATCGATTTCAAATTTCGATTAATCGATGTCAAAATTCGATTAATCGATGTCAAAATTCGATTAATCGAATTTTGGATCGATAATTCTATTCTGCTTCACTTATTTTAGTTTGACAAAAATCATCTGTTTCAGTCTAAGGAAATGCAAAACTTCGATTAATCGATGCGATATCTCGCATTAAATTCGAGATATCGCATTCCATTCGATAGTTTCATTTCACCTCTTTCAATTCAAGAGGACTTTTTAAACCTCATCCTTTCATTTTAGAGAATTCCAAGAGCTCAAAAAAAATTAGAGCAAAAAGGGCAGTATCTCCATTAATTTCCCACAATATTCTCAAAAACAGCAAAAAAAATTGATTTCTCTCGTTTTATCTCTTTACTACTGAATTATCAAAACTCTGTCCTATTTAATAAAAGTCAGTCTGAAGTCAGTAGAATTTCATTGAATATTCCAAAATTAATTTAATGACACTCAAAACCGAAAAATGAGTTCCTCTCGACATTATTCTGTCACCCAAATGAACCAACGCTGATGATGAAAAATTCCTCTCTCTCTCTCTCATAATTTTTCAAGATATTCATCAAGCCCTTCATTAACGAGAATGAAGAAATTGATAAATCAACAACAGTTGCTACAATATTGTGAAATTCCCCCCCCCCCCCCCCCCTCCCCTTTCTTTTTTCGTTACCTAAACAAATAATGCCAAGGTTGCAATAGGTCTCACGCACTACAGACATCATCATATAAATATATATATGCATGTTTTATGTGTGCACATAACTATATAGGACACGTGACGTTTTTCGAAGGCGAGTCGTTTTCGAAGTTCATTGTTCGTTATTCAGATGACAATAGAATCAGATGTTTTGTCGATGGTATAATGGCGCGCGTGGCCTACACGCTAATGAAAGGGTTGCACCTTTTCAATATGTAGAATGTAGTTTCTCTAGTTATATCTGGGGATCACTGATTTTTCAATTTCTTTTTTTTTTCCCCTCTTTTTTTTTTTTGCTCTACTATTCAAATGCAGGAAAGAGAAAAAAAAATGAGAAGAATTGAAATAACTATTGTGTTTTGCAATGAATAATTTGAATTGTTTGAGTGAGAGACATTGCATAAATTTTGAAATTCTAACATAAATTTGTTATTAGCTGACAAGAAAAGGGTTTTAAAAAAGCTAGATTCAGAATTTTTCATTTTTTCCTTTTATTCTTTCTTTTATTATTCTTTTAGTTAATGAGAATAATCATTAATTTTATGATAATCTTTGTTTTGTGATTTATAGAATTGGAAGAAAAATGAATAGTTGTTAGGAGTGTGCGAATAATTAGAATTAACGAATTATTTGTGTCGAATCGAATATTGATATTCGGTTTCAAAATTCAAATCAAACACAGAGAAAAATGTTTTCTCAATTTAATAAGGAAAAGGTCACTTGATTCAAGTGAGGAAACTCACTTGATTTAAGTGAGAAAACTCACTTGATTTAAGTGAGAAAAATCACTTGATTTAAGTGAAAAAACTCATTTGATTTAAGTGAGTTTTCTCACTTAGATCAAGTGATTTTTTCATTCTTAATTCAAGAAAGTAAAACTTACTTAAATCGAGTGAGTTTTCTCACTTTAATGAAGTGACTTTTTCTTTCTTAATTTAAGTGAACTGCACATTCTTAAGTTAAGTGACTGCACATTATTACACAGAGAAAAATGCTTTCTTAATTTAAGTGAGAAAAGTCACTTGATTTAAGTGAGTTTTACTTTCTTAAATTAAGTGAGAAAAGTCACTTGATTTAAGTGAGTTTTACTTTCTTAAATTAAGTGAGAAAAAGTCACTTGATTTAAGTGAGTTTTACTTTCTTAAATTAAGTGAGAAAAAGTCACTTGATTTAAGTGAGTTTTCTCACTTGAATCAAGTGACTTTTTCTTTCTTAATTTAAGAAAGTAAAACTCACTTGAATTAAGTGACTCTTTTCACTCAAATCAAGTGACTTTTCTCACTTAATTTAAGAAAGTAAAACTCACTTAAATCAAGTGAGTTTTCTCACTTAAATTAAGAAAACATTTTTCTCTGCGTAAATTAAGAAAACCTTTTTCCCTATGAACTCGAGTCTAATAATTCGAATCTTCGAATACTTTAACGTTTTCGAATTCGCATTATTCGAAACGTTTCGCATAATTCGAAAATTTAACTTGAACTGAAAGTGCTGAAACGGAACTATCAAATGATATGCGATATCTCGAATTCAATTCGAGATATCGCATGGATTAATCGAAATTTCTAATTTTCCTTCAAACTTGAACAGAACATCTCCTTAAACTAGAACAGGTTAAACGGAATCGAATAATCGATTGATTTTAAATTCGATTAATCGAATATTGACATCGATTAATCGAAATTCTGAAATTAATCGATTGAGAAGTTCAGTCTCTCAAACTGAAACTCGTGGTACAGAAAAACCGAATAAGTTGCGATAACTCGAATTTAATGCAAGATCGATTAATCGATCTCGCATTCAGGTCGAAACGATTAGTCGAAATTTTCAAATTAATTACAAGTCGATCCCTTCCCATTAATCCCCTCCTATGAAAACAGGTGAAAGACAACTATCGAATGGAATGCGAGATATCGAATCGATTAATCGAAATTTTTCAATTAATCGATTGAAAGCTGAAGTGACGCTGTTTTCTTTTAATTCATCAAACCTCGAATTGAATGGGAAAGAATATCCTATCGATCAATTGATATGTAAAAATATCGATTAATCGAAGGTCGATCGATTACAAGTTGATGTGAAATTTTTCTTTGTCATCCAAATTATTTTAAAAAATGTGGATTCACTTATAGTCAACAGTTTACGAATACTTGAAAAAAATTTGAATTTCTCGAAAATATCGAATGTTTACAAAAAAAAAAAATTCAATAATAAAAAAAAAAGTATTCCAAAGCTACGAAAAAAGATCAGAGCAAAAAGGATGTATCTCCATTAGTTCCCCAAATATTCTTAAATAAATTTTTTTAAGAAATTGCAGAAAGAAACTAAAATTAAAATTGAGATAAAATCTTTAAAAAAAAAAAAAACCTTATCATTTAATTTTTTATTTCAAATCCATTTGAATAGACTTATCAGAATTTAAAAAACAAATTCAAAAAAACTTCATTTGTTGCAGAAAAAATAACTTCTCATCAATGAAATAGACAAACTCTAAATCACAAGGAATTTCCAATTTAAATTGTTCTGCAGAGTTTATGAGAACCTCAGAAGTTGGTAGTAAAATTGTTCTCAATCCCTAGTTTAGAGAGAGGGGGCCAATGTCAGAGTTTGAATCAATAGCAAAATGATTTCTCAACTTGGCACTCACCCTTGTCAGAACAATAGATGCCTAGAGGGGGGGGGGGGGGGGGGGGGCAGAGCTTTACTACTCCGTGGGTGCAATTGTTCTGATTCACATTGAATTTTCTTCTTTTTTTTTATTCAAGTGCATTTTACTAGTGTTATTTTTTCTGATCAACTTTTAACAATTAATGTCTGAGCATCTTGGAAATAAGTGGATATTTCTGTAAATAACTCGAAAACGAGTGCTTTTACAGAAAATTGGAAAAAAAACAGTTTTTTTAGTGAATGAAATTATTTACAAAAAATATTCGGATCAAATAATTCATATTTTCGGATTATTCGTGCATTTTAACGAATAAAAAAGCATTCGTGTTTTTTTTTCAAATAATTTGATGACAGAAAAAAATATCGCAGTAACTTGCAATCGATTGTTTCAAAACATCGATTAATCGATTCGATATCTCGCATTGAATTCGAGATTTGATGACCTAAAAAGTAAAGAGTATTGAATCGATTTACTATCGATTTTTTTTAAATTTCGATCAATCGATTTAATATCTCGAATTACATTCGAGATATCGAATTACATTCGAAATATCGAATTTCATTCGATAGTTCCGTTTCACTTGTTTTAGTTTGGGGGAATGGCTCATTGACTTCCAATCGATTAATTTGAAAATTTCGATTAATCGATTCCATATATCGCATTGAATTCGAGATATCGATTATCGTTCGATAGTTTCGTTTTATCCGTTTGAATTCAAGTGCGCTTGCATTTGTATCCCTTTTTTCTGAAACTGGTAATTTCCGATCGATCATTTTCTCAAAATCGATTAATCGATGCGATATCTCGCTTTAAATTCGAGATATCGCATATGATTCGATACTTTCAAATTCGCCAGTTTTATTTTACAGAAGAATCCACTTTCAATCGATCAGTTCCAAAATTTCGATTGATCGATGTCAAAATTCGATTAATCGATGTCAAAATTCAATTAATCGAATTTTCGATCAATCGCTAATTCGACTCCCACTTCCACCTGTTTTAATATGGAGAGAACATTCTTATTCAGTTCAAACAGAATTCAAAATTTCGATTAATCGATTCGAATCTCGTATCAAATTCGAGATATCGAAACTCCATTCGATAAGTTCTGCGGATAATTCAATCGAATATTCATTTCGAATAATTCGAAGATTTCCGAAAAATTTCAAAAAATTCAAAAATTTCGAAATCTTCAGAATATTAGAAAATTCAAATTAATCGATTCAAATTTCAAATCGAATATCAATATTCGATTCGATATAATGCGAATAGTTCGTAAATTCCAATTATTCGCACACCCCTAAAATACCAACTTTTCATCAATTTTCATAAAATAAATATTTTCCGGAATATTCATAAAATCATAAAATCGAAATGTCTATTATTTTTTTTTTAATGTCTATCATTTCTTTCTCCATTTTCATTCAATAAAACTCAGATATCCCGTGTTCTTTGTTTATCGAAATTTTCTCAGTCATTTGACTATCAATGCATGGAATCCATCTCCAGGCTTATCAATCAGTCATGTGTATATATATGTCTAGTTCCATAGCGCCCATAGGTTTCTACCGTAGATGCCTGCTACTATTACGACAGACTTTTTCAAGTAAACCAGACAGGCTACTTCATCTTTTTCCATCATTGAAACATGTCTCTCTTTTGTGAATGTGTACGTGTGTGGAAGAGCAGACGCATAAATATCGGTACGAGCAGAGACTCAGTGAGTGGGCATATAGTCTTGATAGAAAATTTATTTGTTGCGTGATTCATGACTCAAATGCGAGTATTCAATTTTATGGGATTTTTTTTTTTTCATAATTTCAATTTAATGCAATTCATCTCAGAAGAAAAAAAAAATATTTGAAAAAATATGGAAATTTCAGAAAAATTGGATTTTTAAAATAAAAATAAAGAAAATTCAAAAATCAAAAAAATATTAAAATATCAGAAAATATTGGGCTTTTCACCCATTTATTTATTTATTTAACGTCACTTGGCAATTAAAATGATTTAGTAATAATATAATTTAATTTATTTTCATAGTTTTTATTGGAATAATTTTTTTTTAATTTCTTTTCTATGAGAATTATCTTTTTTCATTGAAAATTTAATGAAAAAAAAAAAAAAAAAAAAATTCGATTAATCTACTCTTTACATATAGACATCACGATTAATTTTTTTTTCAATTTTTTTTCTTGGAGACCTCTTCCATGGAAATTCTTCTGCATTAGGGGACCTAAATCCTAAATTATGACACAAAAAACCGCAATAACCTATTAAAATTTCATCGACTCTCACTTTCTTATTTCCACGAATTATTATTCATAAAATAATTCACAACACTCCTCTCTTTCAATGGGAATCAGGACCAATCAGATGGTAATCCGATCAAAAACCTTGAGCGTGGGAAGAAAAGCATCTCATCAAAGTGAATGGAGATAAAGAGAATTAGTAACGCATAAGACTTCTGGTATTTCACAATGAAAATAGGAGTGGAGATCTTCATCGAGAAAAAGTCATCGAAATTTATGAATTAAAAAAAAAAAATTATCTTCAATTTTCCAATTACATGAAGAAAACTTCATATTCAAAAAAAAATTCATCTTCAATTTTTCAACTTTTTAGAGAAAACTTGATACTCAAAAAAAAATACATTTTTAATTTTCTAATTTTTTGAAGAAAATTAAAAAAAAAAAAAAATTATTTTCAATTTTCCAATTTTTAAAAGAAAATTCCATATTAAAAAAAAATTCATTTTCAATTTTCCAATTTTTTTAAGAAAATTTCATATCCAAAGAAAAAATCATTTTCAATTTTTTTAAAGGGAATTTAAAATTAAAGAACAAAAGAAATACTTAAAAAAGAGAAAATTAGTGAATAAAACTCAAGATTTTCAAAAAAAAAATGGCCCATGAATTGAAAAAAAAATTATTTTTAATTTCCAATTTTTTAAAGGAAATTGAAGAAAAAAAGAATTACACGTAGAAAAAATTGGTGAATGAAACTCAAAATTGTCAAAGCAAAACAATTTATGTAATATCGTATTACAGTATTAGATCATCAAGGGGTTTCACCACTGTAAAAGCCTTAGAAAAAGGCGCTTTTTGGATATTTTTTTTCTATAGAAAAAGTGGCAATAAAATAATGATATTTGAGGGAGTGATTGAGAATATATTTGAGTCTTCAGAAAAAAAATTCATCAAAAAATATCAAAAAATGACGACAAAAGAGCCATTTTTGCGAAGATCCTCGAATTTAAAACACTCTTCTTGCGGCAGTGTAACTCGTGAAAATTTCAATTGAAAAAAAAAAAAAATTGACTCAGTCTAGATAAACATAGCTACAGAAATACGTAGAGGATTTCAAAAATGTTGTTTTTTGTGTGATTGGTGACCATTTGAATGAAAAAAAATTCAAATTTCAGCCAAAAAACCGGCAATTTTTTATCAATAAAACATGTGCCAATCAATTTTTTGAAAATCCCCTACGTATTTCTCTTCGAAATGGTGTTTTCAAGATGCTGTGGGAAATTCAAATGAAAATAATGAAAATTATTGGAGTTATGCTTCGTGCCAATTTGAAAAATCATGTTTCGAGAAAAACACGATTGAAGTTTTGACTTAGGCTATGAATATGAAGAAATGCCTCGGGAAAAATTCAAAATTTCATGGGAAAAAATGGGTTTCAAGTGATAACTTTTCTTGCCCCTATTCTGGAAAGCCCAAAATAATTTTTAATCCAAAAAAAAAATCGATTTTTTGAAAATTCTACAGTGCTGTACCCCCTTTAATTGCAGTAATAATTAATTTAATTGAACTCTTTATCTTTCTCGTTAAAATTAATAACAATGAAAAAGAGAGGGAACTGTTCTGGCAAGTAGATTAGACATAAAATTCTCAGATGGATGAATCAACCATAACGCATCTTTCATTCTGTCTTGTGTTGTTGTAGATGCAAGAGACAAACAGTATTTGACCTCTTGTAACGCAATACGAAAATAAATCGTCAAGTTCCCTACTCTTCTCAAGTTGTGAAGCTTTTAAACTCTTTTGTAAATCATTTTGTAACAGTCAAATTGCTGACAATTCTGAGGTATCACAATAAAGATTTTGATCTGAATGAGGATTTATTAGGTAGAAGAATTATTAAGAGTTTTCTTTCAATATTATAATAATTAATTTTTTTTTTCACAAAAAATTCGAAAAAATGGGGCAAAATGAGTGGAATTTTTCTGGAGTACATTAACTTCGAATTTTCATTGAATTAATCAATTTCTTCTTTTCTAAATGACTTTTCTTTTATTTCAATGAAATTTCGCAGAAAGAAAAAAATTTAAAAAATTTTAGAAATTTTGAAGAAAAAAAAATTGGGATAAATTTGGAATTTTTGAGGAAAAAAATTTGGAAAATTTTAGAAATCTTGAAAAACAAGAAAATGAGTATTTTTTCATAAATTTGAGAATATCTCGGAAATTCATGGAGATACGCCCATTGGCATCAATCCTTCCTTATAGCTCCTGAAATTCTCTATAAAAAAGACGTATCTCCATCATTTCATTGAATGAAAAAAATGTCCTATTTTCTTTTTTTACTCAACTGATTATTTGTCTCTTCCATTAAGAATTTTTCCGCATCTCGCCCTAAAAAATTGTGGAAAAAAAATTAAAACTCCCATTATTCTCATGATTAATTGCTTTTCAAATAATTCTCAATCTGGCTTAATTTTGTTTTTCAATCATTTCCATTCGATAAAAAAAAATTGAGAATAAATGAGATGAATTTAATCATGATCCTGACAATTTGCGTTCAATGAGGGCAAAAGAATTTAACTGGAGTAGAAAATAATTCGAATGATCATTCACGTAGTCTCTCAAGGAAGAATAAAAATAAAAATAAACAATTGGAAGATCCAGAATGAAAGCAAATGAAGGAGAAGAAAAAAAAAGTGGAAAATTGATGGAAAAAAAAATAGGAAGTGAAAGAATAAAGTGTAATACAGGATCGTGCCTGGCCTGGAGTCTCGATCATTATCCACGTGGAAGCATTTCCTTCTTGACTCAACATTTCACCATTTTCTACTTCCCCCTAGAAACGAGCAAGAGCTTCCTACATCTATACACCGATGATAAGAAAGAGAGAAAAAGAGGGGAGGGGGAGGGATTGAGGATTACTCTCTCTATATCAACACTCCTGCAGCATCCGTTTTTCACAAAATATTTTCTGAAAATAGATTCCGGACATTGGATCATTCTTTCAATTTATCGTTCCGATATTTCGAAGCATTTTCCTGTGATCCTTAATTTTTTTCCTATTTTTACTGTGAAAACTGGGAATAAAAAGCACGACTGCATCAATATTTCTTTTTTTTTTTTATAACAGCTTCTGACGGATCAATTCCGAAATTTCGATTAATCGATACGATATCTCGCTTTGAATTCGAGATATCGAATTCTGTTCGATTGTTTCGTTTCACTTGTTTCAGTTTGTGGGGAAAAAAACAATGTGACATAAATTTCCGATCGATCATTTTCTAAAAATCGATTAATCGATGCGATATATCGCATTAAATTCGAGATATTGCATTTTATTTGATAATTCTGTTTCAGCAGATTTAGTTTGAGGGGGAAAAAGCATCCATGTTCAACATGAGTTGATGAATCGATAATTTTGAAATATCGATCAATCGATTCCGATATCTCGCACTAAATTCGAGATATCGAATTCCATTCGATTGTTTCGTTTCACTTGTTTCAGTTAATGGGGAAAAAAACGATGTGACATAAATTTACGATCGATCATTTTCTAAAAATCGATTAATCAATGCGATATATCGAATTAAATTCGAGATATCGAATTCCATTCGATCCGTTCCGTTTCACTTGTTTCAGTTTATAAGGGAAAAAAACAATATGACATGAATTTCCGATCGATTATTTTTAAAAAATCGATTAATCGATGCAATATATCGCAGTAAATTCGAGATATCACATATCACATTCGATAGTCCGGTTACCTCTGTTTTAGTTTAAGGATAAGGATAAGGAAATAAATAGGGGAGAATGGGGCAGGATGGACCCCCCCCCCCCCCCCGACAACATGATCCATTGATTTCTTTCAAAATGAAGCAGTCCATGAAAAAATCTAAAAAAATTTGAGAAGATGCTCCAATATATAGACATTATTGATGAATTTTTTCGAATTTTTCCCTAGACTTCTTCCACTCTCCAAAAACCCCGAATTATCTACAACCTTAGGTCCGTTTAGTTCCGGTCTTTCCTGTCTTTTGTACACTCATTCTTCCAAACCTGGGTTTTTCCCTTGATTTCTCCGGTCTTCTTCCCCCAACTGGCCCACGTGCACACCACATGTGCAGTCCCAATACTTTCTCTTCTCTTTTACCAACCTTTATTGCTATAATCCCTGATAGAGAAATCCCTTGAAATTACCTCATTGGCAGCCCTTGATCTCAAAATCTCGAGTGCAAGCAATGATTATTTCCCGTGGAATTTCCCCAAGCACAGTAGACTCTCAAATAAGTTGCGAGTTTCCGTTCAGGACCCCTTGTTAAAGAGTGGGGAACGGCCCCCCTCTTACCTACAAAAAAAGTCTCCCATGCGCAGTTCAATGCGCAGAATGTTGAAATGCGTCCACAAGTACCTTTGAAATGTCGCGCCTCCAAACTCAATTCTGATTGGTTCACTAGAAAATCGGATTGAGAGAGCCAATAGAAGAATCTTGGGAACTTTAATGGGAGAATCCTGGGATTTTCAATGAGTAAGGCCGTGAAGTTCCATGTCTGAAAAAGTCTGGTAAAGTTGCTAAGCAATCAAAGTTTATGAATATTGTGAAATGAAACAGGTCATCATACTAACGTCAGATATGTGCTTTGAAGTTTTCTATAAAATTGGAGAGATTATGAGCTGTATTTTTAGGAACATCTTAAGGAGGAACAGCAGTCCTCTGCCGGGGGCGTGGTAAAGGACGAAGCGGAGCGCAGGGACGAGATGTGCTCGAACGAATTGTATGAGAGAGCTAACCTCTAAAATTTTCTGTCTTAGACAGAGACAGCTCAGAATCTTTTTCTCTTCTTCTTTCAATTATTAAAAACTGGCAAGGCGAAATTTCATCAGATTTGATACGTTAATTGTTCTTGAATCAACTAATGTAGATATCCAACATTTGATACGGGTTGTGCGTTTTGAAGCTGTAAATAACGATACATAAGAGCTTGCATTAAATGGCATATTCTGATAATTAATTACTCAGAATCGGTAGGGTGAATTTCTTTGAAATTTTGTAGGTAACTCTAAAAGAGATTCGATAATATCAGAGAATTTTTTCATAACTAATCTTGCGTTTCAATTTTTGCTGCTGTTCCTCCTCAAGGTGCACTTTCAGGGACATTTTGAGATTACTTTCCAAGAAAATCCAAGATAACCTCAAAATTTTCCCAGAAGTACACCTCAAGGTATCCTCAAAAATATACCTCAAAATGCCCCTCCCCCCCCCCCCCCCAAAAAAGTCATTTTTGACGTTTTTATGATAAAACAGCTTCATTTTCGGATATTAACAAATTTTGCTTGCTTAACAACTATACCAGACTTTTTGAGACGTAGAACTTCACAGCTTTATTAATGAAAGAGGAACTTTAACCCTTTTCCGGCTAAACTGAAACCTCCACCCTTAGTTTGAATCGTAAAAGTTCTACTTAGAGTGAGAGAGCTGCAGGCGGTCCAGCCATTAATGAAAGTACTTAATGAATGTTTTTTTGTGAAATGAATTTTTGGAAGGGTAATAAAATTGATAACTCCTTGTTAAATAAATGGGAGATATTTCCAAGTGCACGTAACATAGTGAAATAAAGAAAAAAATAATCTCTTATGGTGATGTAAACGTCACGATTAATGAATCTTTTGTAGACAATGAGCAGATACTTCCGTTTTAGTTGGAGAAGATCATCTGTTTTAGTTCATGTAAGATTGAAAATTTCGATTAATCGATGCTTGATGGAATTAACAAAATTTTTAAAAATTCATTTTTTCCTTCCTTGAAAAAAAAAATATTGGAGAAATGATTTCTCGATTTTCTCCAAACTTTAAAATGGAAAAAAATTCACCAGAATATTTTAGAATGATTAATTGCGGAATATCGTTTGACTAAACTAACTGAGAAAGTTACGAAAAATGTTCTCAAACAGAAAAAAAACGAGAAAAAAAGAAAGAAAATGGAAAAAAGAGAAATTGAAAAAGAAGAAAAAAGTACAGTAAATCGCAATTTGTTTTAGTGCTAAAACTTTTAAAACTCACCCTCATCTCTACCATCTAAAAATTTCTGTCAGCACTATTTCTTACTCACTTTGGATGACTTGACACTTAAAAAAAAAAGAAAAAGTTTCAAATGCTTGGAGCAAGTTCCTGATACTATCTAACGTAACAGAATATCTGTCATTAAATTTTTTTTTTCTTTTCACGTAAATTTTCGGAAGTTCATCGAACGAATTAACATCTAATGTTTCTTTCAAGTAAAGATGATTATCTCCGAAAGTTTTGGGTTTGGGGTAAAAATTTTTCAGACCTTTACCTTTTTTTGAGAAATGAGAAATCTTCATTCTGCATAGAAAAAGATCTGACATTTTCCAATAATTCAGTAGTAAAGAGATAAAACAAGATAAATGTTTTTTTTTGGCAATCTTTTTTTTTTTTTTTTAAATTTCGGAAACTAAGCGAGATAATTCAAGAAAAATTTGAATAAAAAAAATTAATTCCAGAATTTCAAGAAAAATTACTAAAAAAAAAACAAACAAAAAATAATTTTTCAGATCAGATTTTTTTTCAAATTAGATTTTAAAAGAAGATTTTTTTCAAATTTTCTCAAATTTCAATAATAATAATAATGATAATAATACTGATCGAAAGAATTAAATTTTCTGCAAAAAAAAATCTCATATTTTTTTTTTGAGAATTCATTCACTTAAAAAATATTTGTGAAATGAATTTTAAACAAAGATTCAATTAAATCTCAATTATTGTATAAAATTGAATAAAAATAAATGAATGAAAAATTGATTTATGATTGCAGGTGACAACGGTGCCGGAGGAGGCTGAAAACGGTTTCAGAATGCCACGAGCCTCAATGGTACACATGACTTCTACCGCAACACGACCACAGCATTTGTCTCAGGTAATTAAAATCGAAAAGAAAAAAAAAATTGGAATCAAAGAATTACACCGCTAATTTTTCTCCCATCACTCGAAACTGATGGATTTTTTTAAGGCTCTCGTAACTCAATTAAAAAAATTCGAGCTGGAGAATTATGAAATAAAATTTTCAAGGATAAATAGGAAAGAAAAAGTTTAATGCAAGAAGAAAAACCCATGAAAGTATTAAATACTTTTTTTTCATTAATTTCATTGAATTTTAAGGATTTTTATTATTTTTAGAAAATTCTATAATACATATTTTTTTAGGAAAATCTCGGAAACTAAAGGAGATAGGGCGATTCAGTCCAATTTTTTTTGTTAAGATTGAATAGCAGAGTGTGCTCGATAAAACAGAACAAATGAGGATTTGCAGATTAGTTTTCAATTAATTGCTGATAATTCGGAAAAAAGTGCTTCAATTTACCCGAAAAAGTGATTAACCTATTTGCAAGTCATATCTTCAGCTTGTGAATATAATTTTTTTTTCTCGATTTTTTTTTACATCAATCTCCTATCACATGCATGAGATAGAGAGAGAGGCAAATAGTTACGACTACCTTCCAATTAAAATATTTCAATAACTATACGGTGAATTGAATATTTTTTTCTTCCATTATTTAGTTAAAAAGCTATTCTCTTCGCCAATTGTTTTTAAATAATGGGTCAACCCTGTGGTTTTTTAGTAATTTCGTTATTTCCGTCCGATTAAGGGCGTTTCATCTCCACCACCGCTATTTTCAGTAATTTTGATAATTTATATCTCATAAATTGCACGGTGAAAAATTATGAAAAAATTCAGAAAAATGTAAAAAATCTCTTGAAATATTTCCCACAAAAAATCAACTTATTTCCCGTTTTCTCTATTCGATCACATTATATCGGCGCCTTAGATTTGAAGGGGCGTAAGTGCCAAAAACACGAAATTCTTGTGAAAAAAGGGCGTATGTCCACTTATCAATGCAAAATGTTTTTTATGGCCTCTGGAACATTATTTGGATAATTGAAAATTAAAATAACAAAGTGGCACAACTACCAATTTTTAAAATGAAAGGGACGTATCTCCACACTTATGCCACTTTGTTATTTTCTTTTTTTTAAAAGCTATAGAATTTTTAAAGTTAAAGTGAAAAGGACGTATCTCCGCACTTACGCCTCTTTGTTTTCATAATTTTTTCATCTCATGAGAATATTTGGAGTTTTGCCTTTCTGTTTTTTCGATTTTTTATCTGAATTTTGGCACTTACGCCCCTTTGTTATTAATCAGTGGTACTTATGCCTATATATCATTATTTTTATTTTTTTGCTTATTTTTTATTACATTGCGTAAAAGGCATTGGAAAGCCTATTGCAGCAATAATAATGGAAATACGCTTTTTTGTTATTTTGAAGAAAAAAAATCGGGAAAAATGGCACTTACGCCTCTTTAACTCTAAGGCGTCGATATCATTCCATATCTCAAACTCCTCATCCACAATAACAAATAAAAAAAAATTCTCAAACTTGAATTACCCAAAAAAAGGAGAAAAAATCACCAAAAACGTAATAATTTCGTTGAAAGTGACCTAGTTTAGGTATCAATAGATTTGTTCGATAGATGCCAGGCTGAATTTCTCTCCATCGAACTCAATCATATTCAAAGTTTGCAACCAACTTCCCTCTCCACCCCCCCCCCTCCTCCTCCACCTTTTCGAATGCGTATATATAAGGCACCTCTGGCTTTAGGCCATATCGAAATGCACACTGCGGCTTCTTCTACACTCAGTTAATTGAGTGGTATCTCTTCGTGTTGAAGAAGAACGTTATATCTTCATCTCAGCCCTTTTTTTTTCTTCACAGACAGACCACCAACGGTTTCTTTGAAATTTGTTTTTCTCTCATTTCACTTTTTTTTTCATTTTAATTTTTTTCCCCTTTTTCTTATTTCACCTTTTTTTTCCTTTTTTTTCATTTCACTTTTTTTTTCGTTCCTCCCTTTTTTTTTCCTTTTTCTCTGCACGAAACTCGACCATACCTTCGTGGGAGTGCCGCAGTCCTATTCTTTCCCCCTGAATTACCATAATCCTCACTGTGAGATGATTCCTCTTATTTTTTTGTCCATTCAAACATCATTTACTCCTATATTTTTACGCACTTACAATGAATATTTTACCGCAAACTTTACTTTTTCCTTTTTTTTTTTTTTTTTTTTGAACAAAAAAGGGAAAAAGAGATTACGAGAGATTAAAAGGAATGAGACGCACGTTTTTGAGAAAAGTTTTTGGAAATTTTGGATTTTCAATAATTTATTCAATTTTATTAATTCGGTATTTATGGGAAAATATGTGGAGAATTTTCTTTGAGGATTTTCATTGAATTTCTTGAATTTAAAATTTCATTGAAATTTTATCTGATCTCTTGGATCAATGGAGCGAATATTTTTACAAATAAAAAGTTATATAAAATCTTGGATTATCCGGAGATTAAATCGTGAGGGGAATTTTTCAATTTTATGAAATCTTTTGAAGTATTGGAAATTATTGGAATTAATTTTATTCCTGAATTTTTCAATGATTTACCAATTTTTTTTATTTACCTTTTTTATAATCGAGCTTTTTTTCTAAAAAAAAAAAATCCGAGAAATTCAGTTTATTTTGTAACTCATTTTTTGAGAATATCATGGAAATTAAGGGAGATAGGGTAATTCCATTTTTACTCTTGAGTGAAAAAGACCAGTTAAAAAAAAATGATTTCCAGAGAAATTTCGAGGAAAATTTGGAAAAATAGTGAATTTGTCAAAAATCTCGAAAAAACTCAAAAAGTCTTGGAATCTGGAAATTTCCAAATTTCTGGTCAAATCGTTAATTGTTCGAGATAAACTGATTTCTCTATTGATTTCTTTCTTATCCCCTAAAAAAGCCCCCGCCCCCCCTCCATTCTCCCCCTTCTCATCAAACATGAATTTACTCCTAAAAACCATAAAAAAGAGAGATAATAAAGATATGTAATTTTTTTTTTTTTTAAAGAAATGTAATTCAATAAAAAAAGTAAAACCAGAAAACTCCACTTTTTTGTCATTTAATTTTGAAAAAAATCTCGGAAACTAAGCGAGATAATGCATCATTGGCAGAAGCCTTTTTTGTAGTCCTTGAAATGATCTAAAACCAAATAAGATTTATCAAAAATCGCGTCATCTCGTTTAATTTCCGAGAAATTTCCAAAAAAAAACAAAAACAAAGAAAAAACTATTAAATTTTCTGGATTTTTTGCATCAAAAGAATAAAGGGTTAACTGCCCCCCCCCCCCCATAAAAAGATATTCCCTTAATTCCCAACTTCATTTTCTCCTCACGAACTCGCTAAATGTCTAGTCAATAGTGCGAAATCCCTCATTTTTCCCTTGTCAACAAATAAAAAAAAAAAACAAAAAAAAAAGTATGTAAATTGTTGTAGAAATAAAGGCAGATAAAAATCAGTGTTGTGCGTACGTGCGCGCAGGCTGATTTACTTCCAACTGGAAAATCGAGCCGTGAAATATAGTCCGCATTGCTGTATAAGCCAAATGGGGGGATACACATGAGGTACTGCATCGACAGATAGTCCTCCAGTTCACATACACAGCACGTGTCTGTGTCATTCATGTATATATGTATATAAAATATACATGCATACATATATAAATAAATATATCTATATATATACCGTGGCCTTAGAATGAAAGGGGCATAAGTGCTATTGTTAAACCTCGCACTTATGCCACTTTCTTACTAAAGCGACGATATATATATATATATATCTATAGATATACACACGTGGAAATATAGGAACAATAGATACAGATGTAGGTAGGTCAGTGTGCGATACAAGCGTCTGTACGTGGCGCCCCAGGGTGGGTCTCTGCACGGTCGCATACTTGCCGCATTTGGAAATTGGTGTGTAGGTGTTATATATCTATATATATATATATATAGATATATGCTTTTCTCCACAGAGGATTGTGTGACCCACGCAAGTACTCTGATTCTCAATAGAAAATATGTGTGTATGTATATATGTATGTATGTGTGTGTGTGTGTGTTTAGTATTCCTGAGGAAGCTCCTCACTACCACTGTTTGTTGCTTTCAATTTGCCATACTATACAATATTTTGTACGCTTCAATTGAAGTGAATTACTGCATTTTCATGCGAATTTATTCGAGATACTGAATTGAGTGGAAGATGCAGGTCTTCTTTTTCATCTTTTTTGCCGCAATTATTTCAGGAGTAGAGTGGTGGGAAAGGGGTAAACGATTTGTAGCTTACTTGGATGGAAGAGTAATGGACCGGTAATACAAAGGCGCGGGTTCGAATTCCGCTTGGGTATTCTCGATATTTTTCCAAATTCCTTTCCACTAGAAATTTTATGAATATTGTGAATTGGAACGAGTCATCATACAAACGTCAAACAGGCGCTCTGAAGTTCTCTATTAAATTGGAGAGATTATGAGCTGTACTTTTGGAAACATCTTAAGGAGGAACTGCAGCAAAAATTGAAACGCAAGATTTGTTATGAAAAAATTCTCTAATATTATCGAATCTATTTTAGAGTTACCTAAAAAATTTCAAAAGAATTAACCCTAACGATTCTGAGTAATTAATTATCAAAATTTGCCACTTAACGCAAACTCTTATGTATCGTTATCTACACGTTTATCCCTTGCAGCTTCAAAACGCACAACCTGTATCAAATATTTGATATCTATATCAGTTGATCCAAGAACAATTAACGTATCAAATCTGATGAAATTTCACCTTGCCAGTTTTTGATAATTGAAAAAAGAAGAGAAAAAGATTCTGAACTGTCTCTGTCTAAGACAGACAATTTTAGAGGTTAGCTTCTTTCTTCTTCTTAATTGTGCTGCGATTGGTCGCAGCTGGCCTTTAACCGCTAGGTTATACAGCCAACTTCAAAGAGGTTAGCTCTCTCATACAATTCGTTCGAGCATACCTCGTCCCTGAGCCCTATTTCGTCCTTTACCACGCCCCCGCAGAGGACTGCCGTTCCTCCTTACGGTGCACTTTTAAGCATATCTCAAGGTGCACTTTTGAGCATATCTCAAGGTGCACTTCCAGGGACACCTTAACGTGCATTTTCAGGGCCAGCTCCAGCTACAGTGAAACCTCCCAATATTTCTGCACTCGGGGATGTCCGCTGGAAATATTGGGCGGTTTCGATATTCCCACTCTTTCCGAATGCGAGAGAGAAAGCAGATATTGCCGCTCTCTTCTAACATCTGTGGTGGGGGCTGTCACGTGACCGACTGTCACGTTTCTTTTCATTTGACTATCTTTGTCACCTTGCGTATGTTCGGTCATGCGAAAGAAAACAAGGATGGATAAAGATAGAGTGAGAAAGAGATAGTGAGAATGCGGAGTGGGGGGACTGTATTGCTCGTCTCGGGAGGGGGGGGGGGCGGGGAAAGGAAATATTGAGAGCGGAAATATTGGGAGGTTTCACTGCATACTTCCGGGGACATCTTGAGATACACTTTCCAAGAAAGACAAGCTCAAAATTCTTGGAGAAGTACACTTCGAAGAGTCCTTAGGAACGCACCTCAAGATGTTCCTAGAGGTGCATCTCAAGGCTTCCTAAAAAATATACCTCAAATCCCCCCCCCCCTCCCATTTAATGAAAAACATTAGACATTTCTTAATAATATTTTGCTTCCCTTGATCATTTATAAAGGAGAATTTCCAAATCGGAGCTGCTAATTGCGACCATATCTTAAATTTATTGCAGATTCAATTAGTCGAGTTTCGAATGTCAAACGTCATTTTTGACGTTTTTATGATAAAGCAGCTTCATTTTTCAATATTTACAGATTTTTGTTGGTTTGCAACTATACCAGACTTGTTGAGGCGCGGAACTTCACGACCTTGATCATGATAACTCTGAATAAACGAAAAAATCCGAAGAATCTTCCAAAGGATCGAACATCCTTTGGTTTTCTCAAATCTCTGCTTTAAAAAAAAAATCTAACGTTTGAGGGAATTTGTCATTTCCGTTTTTCATGAAGAATTACCAACAAGAAAACCTTCTTTTTTAATAAAATTCCATAAATCCATTAATCCTCCGAGTATGTGAGAGAAATCGAAAAAGTTTCATTTATCAAAGAAAAAAGGAGCACTGATCAATGTTCCCACGAAACCACAAAAAATGAAGGATTCTCGTCCAACATGTTACATTTTTCTCTCCGCCTTCCTTTTTTCAATGAAATGAAACTCGTTAATTACAGGTATTAGTAGCCTTGGCTCTGTCAATGGGCGCGCACTCTCCGAGCAGACTTGCAGAAGGATACATCCAATTTCTTTATAATTAAATTTGTCAAGTATTTTAGATATTTGAAGGTGTTTCAAAAAAGATTACATTTTGGAAAATTTTGAAGAGATTTCTTTTGTAGAAAATTTTCTTTTTTCTAAGAGGATTTTTGATTAACTCTGATAAACACAGTAGTTTCAGAAATATTGACGAAAAAATTTGAAAAACAGAAATTCTGATAAATTACAAATTTTTTGAGGCTGAATTCACTGTTAAAAGAAAAATGAAAATTTCATAGACAATTTGATGGGAATTTTTATAAACGTGATATTGACTTTTTTTTAATAGGAAGATGGTTATGAAATCTAAGAGTTTCAAAGGAAATTCAAAGGAATTTATGAGTCTTAAGTAGAATTGAGACAGAAATTCCATAACTTACTTGAATTTTCAATTTTTTTCTCTATTTTTTCATATTTTTACTCAATTTTCAAGAAACAATTAAACTGAAGTTTATAAATTCATTGATATCCAGTCGCAAAATTATTTAAAAATCGATGATGTGTTCATTTTCCGATGACTTAATGATTCGAAATTTTAGTAAAAATTTGACTCGTTTGAAATTTCCGGGATTTCGCTCGGGAAATCCAGACGGAAATTGTTAACAGGGTTGAAAACACTTATTTCTAATGAAGGTAGTAAAAAGGAGAAAAAAAAGGATGACAATTAAGACTCAAATTTTGAGATTCTCAAAAAATATTGATTTTTTCTATGCGATACATCGTATTATATGCATATTTTTTCATATTCATCAAGAAACATCATTCTTTCTCAGCAGGATGACAACTGAAACCTAATTCCAAAGTTCCCGGAGTTTTTCATGATTTTTCCCTGACTAAAAACAAAATTCCAGGACCTACAAAAAAAATATTCGAATATCCGTGAAAATTCTCAACTATTCCTGATAATAATTCTTCCATTAGAATTAGAATTCGATAATAATATGAGACTGTGATTTTCGTTATCTCTTGCAAATCTCTGACTAATCGAAAAGTTCAATTTTTCCGATTAAATATCTACAATTCTAAAAAATATGTAGATAATAAAAAATAAACTACAAATTTCCCTGACTGAGATTGAAATCCCCTGACTTTTCCCTGACTATTCCAAAAAATTTTAAATTCCCTGACTCTTCCAAGTTTTCCAGGTCAATCACCACTAGAGATGTAAAATTACCAGTAATTCTTGTTGCAGTAAAATTACGGTAAAAATACCGTAATGTTACCGTATTGTGACGTAATTAGAAAAAACTACTTGTTTTGATGTAAAGTTACCGTCAAAATTTTTTGATGTAACGATACCGTAATTTACTGTAATTTCCATCTATATAGATGATTCAAAAAAAAATTCCATACTCAAAGAATTACTTTTCAAGTAGTCAATTATATGAGAGTTAGTATTGAAATTATTTTTTTTTTATTAAATTTTTTAAAAGGACAATTATTTAATTTTATTAATCATTCGATGAGAACCGTTACCCGATTTATTCATTTTTGCCTCCTCAAGATAATCATATTTTCATACATCAATATTTAGAATAATATGTTAGAAACATTAATGATAATAACAACAATTTTATAATTTTTCATTGGCTGTCACTGACTATAAAAAAAGTAACAAAAATGATGATCAGAAAGGCTGTGAATTGATTTAAAAAATTAATTCCGTAATTCATCTATATAGATGTAAACTTACCGTTATGTATCTAAAAATGATAATTACGGTAATTTACTTTGAAAATCAGTGTTTTTACCATTTTTGTTATTTACTGACGTTCGGTAAATTACGGTATTGAAACCGTAAAATTACTGGTATCGTTACCTTTTCACATCTCTAATCACCACCCTAATCTCAACACTGTTAAAGAAGACTCTCAGTAACCTTCATAAAACGGAAAATGAATTGATTACTTCCAGGTCTTAGCAACCTTGGCCCTGTCAATGGGCACACTATCCTGCGGGCTTGCCAAAGGATACACATCACCAGCCCTGGACTCAATCCTTGATTCTCAACCGCATCTCTACCAATCACCTCCAAACAATACATGGTAAGTTCTCCATCAATTATTCATGATCAAAAAAATTCATTCATATATAAAAAGTAGCACGAAAATACCATCAAAGAGAATGTTCATTAAATTTCATTATTATTATTATTATTATTAAAAGCAAAAAAAAGATACTAAAGACAATCGACAATTCGAATCGCACAGGTGGGCGTTTTCAGTGACCAAGCAGGAAGTTTCATGGGTGGCATCACTATCAATGTTGGGTGCATGGTTTGGTGCGATGATTGGAGATAGAATGATGCGACGAGGTAGAAGGCTAGCACTGAGACTAACGTCCTTGCCGTTAGCGGCTGTTTGGATATTAACTGGTATTGCACCATGTGTTGAGCTTGTATTCACAACAAGCTTCATCGGTGGTTTATGCTGTGCTGTTATAACAATGGTTGCGCAGGTATAATAATGTTCTCTTTTTTTTTGGTGGAAAAATCGTTGGAATAACGTTTTTTTCGAGTTTTCGAGATATTTCATGAAAAATTGGGAATTTAGCAGAGATTCGAGTCGTTAAATAGGCTAGAACTGAGAGAACGAATCGACTTGTCTCTATGTGATCATTTTGAAAATATTTTGAAAGCTAAGTGAGATAACGTAAAACTTTGGATCCTTTTCGAATCACACGTTGTTCAATCCTTGTTCAGTTGAAAATTTCAAGGACTAAAGATGATGTTTCACAGAAATTTTGCCATCTCGCTTCATTTCCGAAGTAGGGTGAGTGGTCCAGTGGTCGAACTGATGAAACTCATCAGTAGGGCCCGGAAGTTCCTTTAAAATCCTGACCAGCGTGAATATAACGCTGAATCAAAATTTTTCAATTTATTCATTTACGTTAAACTATCAAACTGACAGCTCATAAATGAATAGAATTTGAGAGAAAATTAAATAATAATAATAATTATGCAGTGAAATATTTATGAGAAAGCTTAAGGTAAGAAAAATACTATATTTCGCTGGGGGAATTTGGGGGGAATTCGAAAAAATATTATATTTTGCTGGGGGGAATGCGAGAAAATACTCTATTTTCCTGGGGGAATTTGGGGGGAATTCCAAAAAATACTATATTTCGCAGGGGGAATTTGGAGAGAATTCGTGGAAATACTATATTTTGCAGGGGGAATTCGTCTTGAACACTTCTGGACGAATTCCTCCCAATTCTCCCCACGAAATATAGTATTTTCTCGAATTCCCCCCAAATTCCCCCCAGCGAAATATAGTATTTTCTCGAATTCCCCCCAAATTCCCCCAGCAAAATATAATATTTTTTCGAATTCCCCCCAAATTCCCCCAGCAAAATATAATATTTTTTCGAATTCCCCCCAAATTCCCCCAGCAAAATATAATATTTTTTCGAATTCCCCCAAATTCCCCCAGCAAAATATAATATTTTTTCGAATTCCCTCAGCAAAATATAGTATTTTCTCAAATTCTTCACGCGAAACATAATATTTTCTCGAATTCCCCCCAAATTCCATCAGTGGAATATAGTAAGTATTCTTCTTACCTTAAGCTTCCTCACAAATATTTCACCGCATAATTATTATTATCATTATTTAATTTTCTCCCAAATTCTATTCATATATAAGCTGTCAGTTTGATAGTTTAACGTGAATGAATAAATTAAAGAATTTTGACTCAGCGTTATATTCACGTTGGTCAGAATTTTAAAGGAACGTCCGGGCCCTACTCATCAGACACCAATGATCGAACATAAGAAATTCAATAATTACTGATATATTCAACAGTTTCATGGAATCTTATTTGAGTTCATGAACATCATATTGTGCTTCGAAGATTATAAAAATGATCTTTCTTTGCATTACTAATTTTTTCGAGGATCAATATTGTGATGAATGAAAGAGTCCAACGATGCCAGAATTTCAATAGGTCGAGTTCTGCGTCTTGGCTACAGAACGCTATATGTGTACTTAGCTTGTTCAATGCAGTCGTACCTGTGGCGTTGCAATGTTCAATCGCATTGGTTTCCAGTGCAGTGTTCATGTGAAAGAAGTTTGAATTTTGAACCCTGAACTCCTTATAGACTCTATACTTTGTTTCTCCTAAATCGTTCTCTACATTCGAATGATTAGCTGTGCTCAATATTTCAATAATTTAAAAGTCAATAATTTAAAAACGTCAGTTTTATCATAAGCCATAATTTTTTATGTACTTCATGTACTTAAAGTTCTTTATATTTATCCAATCATAATTATTACAATATGTTAAATAGTTCGATCATTGGACGAGTTCGAACACTGATCAACTCACCCTATTCATCGAAAACCAACTTATCCTATTTTACTCATTCCCTAATGATTCAAATTGGCTAATTAATTATTTCCAGGTTTACATATCAGAGATATCAGTACCTAACATAAGAGGCTGTTTATCAGCAATGCTAAAGGTCGTTCAACATATCGGTATATTATCATCATACATTGCTGGTTCATATTTGAATTGGAGAGAAAGTGCAATGGTTGTAGCAATAGCACCAACAATGTTATTTTTTGGTACATTTGTTATACCAGAAACACCATCATATCTTGTATTAAATGGAAGAGATGAAGAAGCAGCTGGTAGCTTGAAATGGCTACGTGGTATTGATGTTGATATCAAACAAGAATTACAAGTTATCAAGACAAATGTATTAGCATCAAGAGCTAGACAATATCAATTGACATTTCGACATAGTCTATTAACACCAAGACTTTATAAACCAATTGCAATAACTTGTGGACTTATGTTCTTTCAAAGATTCTCTGGTGCTAATGCATTTATTTATTATGCTGTCATTATTTTTAGACAGACACTTGGTGATGTGAGTCCACATAGCGCCACTATTGCTATTGGATTTGTTCAACTTCTTGCTTCATTAGTATCAGGTAATAACACTATTTCTGTTTCATAATTGAGGATATCCAAGTGGTCCTGATAATCTATTCTTCCTTTTCAATTTTCGTCACTTTTGATAGAGTAGCATGAGAAGATTTTTTCAAAATTCACTATACAACATGTTAATTTATTTATTTTTTCAAAATAATTTTTGAAAAAAAACAAATTAACATTAGAACTCCATAAGCGAGATTCGTTTTAGGTTCACTGCAACAATTCATGGTTACAGACCTATTTTTTCCTTATATGACTATATATATTCTTGTTCGTCAGAATGTCTATTAATTTCTCAAATCACAAAAAATGCCTGTTACCGAACAAGTAGAGACGATTAATCCAATTAATTACATGAAAACTTCAATGGCGGCCAATATTTGGTATTTAAAATCCAAGGATCCTCCAATCCCAGTTCTAGATGCTGGGACATCGTCAGTCAAATTCGGAACAATATTGGATATTTATAATATTATTTAATAACAATTTACTATCGTGGATATCGTTTTAATATCGGTAAAATATTACAAAATCGGAATAATTAGAATATTTATGATAACTTGAAAGAAAGAAAAAGAGAAGTAGATCATTTGGACTTGCTACTTGGATATCCTTTGGATAGTATTCCAAAGTACGATTGGACTCTGCTGAGATAGGGGGAGAGGTGCTGCAATTGTAACAAGGGGAATGGTAACATTTCATTAAATCACTAATAATGCCATCAAAAATCATTATTTTCCTTTTCGTAACTTATTTGAAATAGTAATTTATGAGGTGGACAGAAGTTCCAGCTTTTAATAATGTTTCAATATTTTAATATTTACATTCCTTCAAAAAACGCGTGAGAACATTCTTTTTTCACACCTTACAACTTCTTCAGCAACAATTTTGTTTTTTAATATTATTATGCAGGGCTTGTATGAATACTTTAATAGACATACTGTGAATAATATATATCACAGTATTTTATATCAATTTTTTTTATTGTTTTATTATAATTCGATTTCTATTATCAATTGACATCTTGATGTCTGTTTTCTGCCAAATAAATTCATTTTCCAATAAGTTAATGTTAATTTTGAATTATTCAACTAAATCGGTATTATGAAGGACACTGAAGATAACTCAAAATTTCAAAAAACAAAAAAGTAATAGCAAAAAGTAAATTTTTTGTTACAACTGCAGCACCTCTCCCTTACTCTCCTGATTTCATCTAATAATGTCTTGGAAAGTATTCAGAATAACTTATCAAGAGCCCTTATTTTTGGCAAATAATAAATTTTTCTGAATCTTCTTTGTTGCCAAGATATTTATCAGAATAGTTAAAATAATTTTTTTAATCAAGAATTTTTTTCCTTTTCCTTTTTTTTTTTTTTTTTTGTTTGTTTAAGGTTTTCTCATTGACATTGTTGGTCGTTTGCCACTTCTCATTGCCAGCACAGTTTCAATGTCTCTGGCACTTGCTGGCTTTGGAAGTTATGCTTATTACAATTCAATGTCCCAAAATTTTACATACAATGATCCAACATTAATGGGACAACATGATTGGATACCACTGCTTTGTGTACTTGTATTCACAACAGCCCTTGCATTGGGCATATCGCCAATTTCATGGCTATTGATTGGTGAACTCTTTCCACTTGAGTATCGTGGCCTTGGTTCAAGTATCAGTACAAGTTTCAGTTACTTCTGTGCATTTTGTGGAATTAAATTATTCATGGATTTTCAGCAGGTAATATAAAAACGTAAAATTGCAAAAAAAAAAAAAAAAACGAAAAATTGACTAAATTTATGAAGATTTGAAAAAAATTAATGCTTTTTCAAAGAGTTTAGAAAATTCGATTTTTCAAGATATTTGAATATGGGGCAAAATGGACCTCTGGAGGAATATGATTCAGAAATTTTTTTAGAAGGGAAGGAGTTCATGAAAAAATCTGAAAAAAATTGAGAAAATTCTCTAATATGTAGACATTATTGACAAATTTTTTCAAAATTTTTCGTAAAAACCTTCACTCTCAAAAAAAATTCTCAATTATTATAACCAAAAGATCCATTTTGCCCCCGAATCTCTTACGAATATTTGTTTAAAAAAATTCATTATCTGAATCTTTTTTTAGATTCAGTAGCGAAAAAGTGAAGAAAATCAAGTCGATTTTTTTTCGAATTCTCGAATTTTTTTCTTAAAATTCTCCAAAAAAAGATCATCAAAAAAATCTACTTGGCTACTTCTACTTCTTCGCTGCTGAATTATTTCTAAAAAAAAATAAACCTGCATTTTTTCACTGCCATTTTTCTCCTCAAAAACCCAAAATTCTTTTATTATCCTTTCTAAATACCAAAAAAAAAATTAATTAATTTTTTTTTCCTTTTTTTTTCTAATTTCAGGCACTTGGACTTCACGGAGCATTTTGGTTTTACGCAGCAGTTGCCATATGTGGTTTGTGTTTCGTTGTCTGCTTTGTACCAGAAACAAAGGGAAAACAATTGGACGAAATGAATCCAGATTATGCACAGGCACGGTAGTACAAGGCATCCCTCACTGGAGGGTTAACAAATTTTGAAAAATCAACAAGACCATTGCCAAGTGGTGCATATCCAAATGAGCATGATCCAAAAATGCTATATGGCATAAAAAAAGACAATAAATTATTGAATCGTAAAAATCGAATGAAAAAACAATTGACCCGTTTATTTCAAAAAAAGCGTAATAATCGTAAAAAATTCGTGAATTATTATCGTACACTGATGAAAAAAACAAATTGTTTAACTAAAAATATACGTGAATTAATAGATTCAAATTGTTCATTAATTCATCGTAATAATACAAATATAACAGAAAATTATAATATTTGTGAATTACAAAATTCAAATTGCAATAATAATTTTAAAAAGTCTGAATTTATTGAAAATCATGAACAATATTATTGGTCAAATGATAATAATATGTCATTATATAATTATCATAATAATTATGATAATAATAATGAAAAATTATATTATGATGATAATCGTAGAAAAAAACAACAAAAACGACCAATACGTAATAAATTAATTGATAATACATTAAATTACAATGAGAGTTTAAACTCGAGCTTAAATAATTGTAGTATTAATAAAAAATATTATTATAATTATAATAATAATGTAATGAGTAAAAATTATCCAAGAAGCCTTGAGGATTTAACAGATTTAGAAATGGAAAGAATACTTGAACGTGATACAACATTTCATTTACCAATACGTAAGCTTAGATCACAGGAATCAATATTTGAACGATATAAAAAATGTTATGAGGATAGTGTTGATGAAAGAGATGAAAATTATTGGAGATTATATCAGAGTTTATCTAGATTAGACAGAATAATGCCAAGGGAAAAATATGCACCTGGTAAAGTCCATTATGAGAGAGAATATAAAATTTATGGAAGAGATACAGTTGCACTTATTTATTATAAAACGTGCTATTTGTGATTTCAATTAGTTATTTTTTATTGAAAAAAAAGTCTTTCTTAGTAAAATTGAATTGATGGACATTGGTTTGTAATTATAGATGATCCAATTTTTTGAAGATTTCTTTTCATAAATATCTTGGAAACTTATGGATTTTGGGGAATGTATCGGGAGAATTTTCTTGCAGAAAGTTCGATTTCTTATCAATTTTTTTAAAATTTGTTCTTCTTGAATAATCTTTTGAGAATATTGTGGAAAGTAAGGGAGATAGGGCAATTTTGCTTTAATCCTTTACTGTTTCTTATAATCAGTGATGGGCGATCTTTGAAAAGAAATCGATTCTCGGAGAATCGATATTTTGAAAATCGATACCAAAAAGTCGAAATATCGATCAATCGAGTTTTTTAAAATCGCTTGAAGCGACCGATTTTTAGGAACGAAGAATCGATCTTACAAAGGAGGATCTTTTGAAAAAAAAAAAGAATCGATCTTACAAAGATCGATTTGAAATCGATTGAAACAACAATCGAATCAAAATCGATTGAAACAAAAATCGATTTAAAAACGATTGAAACAACAATCGATTAAAAATCGATTTAAACAACAGTCAAAATGGAAAAATCGATTGAAACAACAATCAAATTGAAATCGATTGGAACGGAAATCGATTTAAAAACGATTGAAACAAAAATCGATTTGAAGAAATCGATTGAAACAACAATTGAAATGAACCAATCGATTGAACCAACAATCGATTTGAAATCGATTGAAACAAAAATCGATTTAGAAACGATTGAAACAACAATCGAATTGAAATCGATTGAAACAACACTCGAATTGTAATCGATTGAAACAACAATCGAATTGAAATCGATTGAAACAACAATCGGAATTGAAAAATCGTTTAATCGGATAAGAAATCAATCCCATTTCGTTCAGAACAAGTAGATATAATTAAAAAAAAAAAAGGATCGAAAAGTCGATTAATCGAACTTCTTTCCGATCGCCCAAAACGATCGATATTTAGACAAAATGAATCGATCTTACAAAGATCGATTCAAACTCGTCCATCACTGCTCATAATCATTCTCCGCAGAAAATTGGATTTTCTACAAAAAAAATCATTCAACAAATTCAAAAAATGTTTTTTTTTCCTAATAATCTCCATTTATTTACGAAAAATCTTCCATAATTCTTCAAGTTCCAATAATTTCCAAGTTTTTCACGATTTATCAGAAAAAAAAAAATTCTGTCTTCATTTCACAATTTCTCTGGATTAATATTAATTTTGACATGAAAATTCGAGGAAAATGATAATCCACAGTTCAAATATAGAATGAGAAAGATTAGAAAGACAGCTAGACTGACACTAAAAACGCTGGACGTTGGTATTTATTTTTGGTATATGAGGCAAAAAAGGTAAAGGCAACATATTCAAGGAAATAAATCATGTTTAATTATGGTTTAATGGTTTTTAACATGACAACTCGTATGTTAGTGTCATCTTGAGAACAAATAATGGTAATTAAAATGAAAGATATTGCACACATCACGAGAGGACAAAACTTCAATATATCGTGCCTGTCTGCGACGAGATGAAAAAAAAATATAAACAGATATAGACAATATCAAAATTTTCAAAAAATGAGAAATTTGCAAAAAATGAAAAAATTTCAGAAATTAAAAATTTAAAAAAAATGAAAAAAATTTAATTAAAAATAAAAATGATCAAAATTTTTTTTAAATGATTCAAATTAATGGCGCAAAAGGTGAAATTTTGACGAAAAATTGACAAAATGTGAGAATTGTCTTGAAAAATATTCTGTGATAATTAATGAAGTCCAGAAGATATGAGAAATGAAAAATGTTTTGAAAAAAACCTAAAGATTGTCTCATTCGCAAAATTCGGAGAAAATTTTGAAAAACAAAATTCTAAAAAAATTCAAAAATCTAAATGTCTCAGAAAGAAGCATCAATTCTAAATTGGCCAATGATAATTTGGATACTCCAAGTTATCAAGAAATAACATGACACTGAAAAAAATAGACATCTCACAATTCTCATCATTTTTATTTTTCAAACAAATGAATTATTTTTGAAAATATAAAAAATATGCTCATGTAGAAAATTTGAAAAATTACAAGTTTCAAAACTTGTAGTTTTCGAAAAGCTGCAAAATTTTTAAAATATTTTTCAAATAATGACTTAGTTGTTAAAAAAAATGCTGAAAATTGAGAGATGTGTTGTACTTTCAATATTATTAGGGCCGAAACGTTGGTGTACGGTTTGATCTAAGCTGAAGCTGCCTATATATCCATCACTCACATTTCAGATGATCATGAATGTTAAATTGACAATTATAGACGTCAAGCAGACTTTCTGATCGTTGAAGCATTCGTGTTCAACGATAATTCAATGGATTAGCTACCATTTGTATTTGATCATTCATCTTGAGTTACAATCGTGATGAGTTCACCTCAGAATTTCCCTAAGATATTCAAGAAAGAATTGGATAGCGCTGCATTAGGATTCGAACCCAGAATTTTCCGATGCAGCGTCTTGCGCTCCATTTTTTTTCAAGTTTACTGAATTGAAGGACTTTCATTATTCGTTTTATAAAGATGTAATAAGCCTAGCGATCAAAAACCTTAACATTATAAATGAGTCTAATTGAAAGTTTGGTGGCTTTTTGCCAAGTCTCTACTTTCTAGAGTCGTCAAGCGCTCTACCGATTGAGCTATCCAGTTCTACATCAAATTTCCATTTGAATAACACTGAATCATCACCTCACACAGTTATATCCTCACTTGTTTGCCCATCTTGCAGAATTTTGAATGGAAACTCTAGATCATTTTGGATACACTGTAATTGCGTGACTTTAACGTGGCCCTTCCCCTAAGTGTTCCTCTGGAAGTTCCCCTAAAAGTTTCTTGGAAATTTCCCTAAAAATTCTCCAGAGATCTCCCCCAAGAGTATCGTGTAACACGAATTCTTTAAAGTTGATAAATAATATCATATAATGTCAATTGAACCCTTGGCTGGCACCCTGGGGTCATCAGCGAAGGTGAATTTCTCAATTATAGTTTTTCTTGCTTTAAATTTTCATTATATCATTGACAATGCTATCTGGAATTGACGTGCGCATGTCCTGTTCACAATATCTCGATCGAACTGGCAGTATCGGATTTTCCCAAGACTGTTTCTGGCAGCAGTGGTTCATATTTTATAACCCCAAAACAAGCGGATCAGTTGATCTCCGACCGATAGGCCTCGAGTCTAGGTGGCGTACTCAATTAAATGTCCTGTTTACAATAAACATTTTATCCGCTGATCACAAACGACCCTACGGTGCCAGCAAGCGCAATACGAATTATAGAGGTGCCAGTTGAGATTTAACATTCATAACCATTCAAAATGTGTTTAAGGATGTATGATCGAGAGAGTGGAGGAACCATGCATTTTGATGGGTCAGGATAGGCTCAAACGGTTGCGGGGTGAGTTGAAGTGAATGACCACGTGACCTGTACTGTGAATCTGTAGTCATTCATTTTTGTAGAACAGAGTCGTATAACAGTTCATTTCTGCTCTCTTCTTTGCAGTTTTGGAATTCCTTACCACCATTAGTGATATTAGCAACAACGTATAATAGTTTCAGGGGTCTATTATTTCAATTTTTAATGAACAAAGAATATTTAGAGGCTCATCGTCGACCTAGTCCATTGTTTGAGCAAGAATCATACTGTTAAATAGCAGTTAATCATTAAAATCTTTTTCTTAAGGCCCGGATGGAGTAGGGTTATTTGAGAGCACGTAGATTCCACTTTACGAGGTCAAAAATGGTTCAATTTTTCAAAACTCAGTACAGCACCATTGTTCTGCATTGTCTGTATGGCGCTGTACGAAGTTTTGGAAAATTGAACCATTTTTGACCTCGTAAAGTGAAATCTATGTTTTCTCAAAAAACCCTACTCCATCCGGGCCTTAATCTGAAAAGTAATTCCTCTGTATCTATTTTGATTGCTGAAAATCGTTTGCTATTTTTCTTTCATTTATTTTTTTATTATTATTTTTCATTATTATTATTTAATTCAAAAAATGTTAAAATGTACAGTTGTGACAAACTTACCGCAAATGTAACTTTAATGATCTGATAAACTCTTTAGTCCAAGATCAAATAAACATTATCTATCTATCTATATATCTGGCCAATCACGGCCAGAAATGAATGATGAGATGAAGTGATTCGAATTTCAATTCTATTTTTCTCTCCAGAATGAATGGATACATAGTATTTTTTAAATATCGTCCACTTACTACAAAATCCATCTACCTTATGAGTATGTGTTTTTCGCATTTCGGGAGCTTGAAAATTGGATTTTCATTAATTTAATATCATGACCTCCATTCCTCCATGAGAACCCATGTTTTTTCTGTCAATTTTCAATAATTCTTGTCTTCCTTATATGGATGGTTACCTACCCCAAACATTTTATAGTGAAATTCTTTGAGCAATTTAACTATAAAAAAACTTAAAAGCCCCAAATCGAAATTTTTCGTCATGATCATACATTCTTAATCTACCTAGCTTCAGTTTAGATCGAACCGTACACCAAAATTTCATCCCTAATTATCATGAAAAAAACAAGTCTATGATAAATCCCGAAATTTAAGAGATGAAATCCATCTATTCGAATAAATATAGATAATCAGATAAATGCTTCCAGCCAAAGACTGGACTCTCGTAAACAAATGGCTGAGCATTGCGGCACGTATATCAAGCAAGAAAAATGTGTTTCTTCTTAGTTTCATTCATGCGTAACGAAGGGATTCCAGGGGTCCAGTCTGAAGGCCGCCTGCATCGGCTCAAATTTTCCCGATAGTTTCCATGAGAAAATTTTGTTTTCTCTTATTTTTTTTTTTCCTTCTATTTTTCTTTTGAAAGCAGATACGATGCAGATGAGTGAGAGAAAGTCAATGGGGCATCGTGAAGGAAATAACTCGAGGTTTTAGAAGTGTTTGAGGGGAGGGGTTGGACCATTGTATAAACAAATTAAGATGATAATTTTTTTCAAAAAAATTGATAAAAATTCATGTTTTTTAGGGAATTATGATGATGAAAATTAATGGATTTTTTTTTGTTTTTTTTTTCAAAAATCCAATAATTTTATGTTCATGAAAAAATGCAAATTTTTTTCATAGTGATCGTAAACAATAATGATGATAATCAGATGATATAAACTGTTTGCTACTTTGAACATCTAATTAGACGTTTAGGATAATTTAATAAAAAAACAATATATAAATTGACAATACGAAATCATTGCCAAACTTAATATTTTCAATGATAGATTATATGTAATTATTAATTAAGGAATAGTTTGTATAGAATGGAATTAACAAGAGATACGAGAGTACTTAGGATGGATTAAGATATGTGCAAAAAATTTGATTTCAAGTGATAATAGAGTGGATGAATTTTCGAAAATTTTATAATTTTTATTGGAAAAATTGGAGAAAATTTTCATCAGTGAAATTCAGATACAAATTTGGAAAAAATTATTTTTAATGGAAAGACGAGTTTTTCAACAGTTCTTTGAAAATATCTCGGAAACAAATGGAGATAAACCCTTTTTGGTCCGAGACCTTTTTGTAGCTCTGGAAAATTACAGAAGTGGATAATGAAAATAAAAAAAGTGGAAGTGTGCGAATCGAATAATTCGTATTTTCGGATGATGAAAAATTGATGGATCGATCATTTTCAAATATCGATTAATCGATTCCGATATGTCGCATTGAGTTCGAGATATCGAGTTCCATTCGATAATTCCGTTTCACCTGTTTTAGTTTGAGGGATTAGCACATCAGCTTACAATCGATTAATTTCAAAACTTTAATCGATCGATTCGATATCTCGCATTAAATTCGAGATATCGAATTCTATTCGATAGTTCTATTTCACCGGTTTTAGTTTGAAGAATTAGCACACTAACTTCCAATCGATCAATTTCAGATACCGATTAATCGATTCCGATATCTCGCATTAAGTTCGAGATATCGAATTCCATTCGATAATTCCGTTTCACCTGTTTTAGTTTGAAGGATTAGCATATCAACTTCCCATCGATTAATTTCAAAATTTCGATTAATCGATTCTATATCTCGCATTAGATTCGAGATAACGAATCCCTTTCGATAATTCTAGTTCACCGGTTTTAGTTTGAAGGATTAGCACACCAACTTCCAATCGATCAATTTCAAATACCGATTAATCGATTCCGATATCTCGCATTAAGTTCGAGATATCGAATTCCATTCGATAATTCCGTTTCACCTGTTTTAGTTTGAGGGATTAGCACATCAGCTTACAATCGATTAATTTCAAAATTTCGATCCATCGATTCGATATGTCGCATTAAATTCGAGATATCGAATTCCATTCGATAGTTCTGTTTCACCACTTCTAGTTAAAAAGAATGATTTTGAGTGGTTTTTCGAATTATTCGAAATGTTTTTAAATAATTCAAAAACTTTGAAGATTTCGAAAATTCGAATTATTCGATTCGAATTTCAAATCGAATATTAATATTCGATTCGATACAGATTATTCATAAATTATCATAATCCTATAAAAAAAAGGCGTGTGTCCATTAATTTCCATAAAAAAATTTTCAAAAAAAAATGAGCAATAATTTCCAAAATTATGCTATATATCGTCATCTTAGGAGTAAAGGGGCGTAAGTGCTTTTCTTCTACACAACACTTACGCCCCTTTAACTCTAAGACGACAATATTAAAAAAAAATTATTAAATTATTTCGTCACCTTAGAAATAAAGGGGCGCAAGTGCTATGCTTATACACAGGACTTACGCCTCTTTGACTCTAAAACGACGATTCGTTTATTTATTTTTATTCGACAATTAATCAACAGAAATCCATTGTATAACCGAATTTTCAGCGGAAATAATTAGATTTTTCCAATAAATGAATTTATTGAAAATTCATAAACTTATTAACACTATTACCGATGTTGAATATCAAAAAAAACGATTAATATCATGAATAATATCAAAAAAACGATTAATATCATGAATAATATCAAATTAACTGTAATAAATTAATCACAAAAAAAATACCATTAAATGGTTTTCCTTCCTTTTTGTGAGAACAATTGAAATATCTAGAATCATAAATTTTTCCTAGAATTAATGACAATAATTAATGAAAAATTAATTGATAAAAAGAAAAAAAAATCTCTAATTAAACTTCAATTTCATTCTAATTAATTAAAAAAAAATTAATCAAAAAAATTTAATATTTTCTCGTTTTTTAAAGAAAAATAGGTTTTTACGAGAGTGTATTTGGTACTATGTAATGCTCAAGAGGCATCTTCAATGCCGATAAAAATATTTTTTTAATGCAATTAATTTCAAAAAAAAAAAAAAAAATATTCCCTAATCGCATTTAAACATCCTACATTGCGTCCACAGTCTTTCTCGAATAAAAAAAAAATAGTAAAAAAAATCACGAAATTTAATTCTGCGAAAAAATTGAAAATTCGATTTTTTTTTTATAAATTTCTGAAAATAATTAAATCCACGAGATTTTTAAGAATGCCATTAATTTTCTTTTTTCGAAAATATAGAAAATTTCTCAAAATTCATTGATTCTTGAAAATATAAAAAAAATTAGATTAAATTTAAATGAAAATGAAAAATTAATTGAATTAAATTGATTTAATTAAATTAATTGAAAATCTGCACTATGCACTTTTGCGAATTGATGATTTTTTTTATCAAATAAAAATCGAAATTAAAGTTAAAAATAAAAAAAAGATGTACAGAAATTCGATGAAATTTCACTTAAAAAAAAATAGGGGAAAAAAATTTAAAATATTACAGTAATTTTTTATTTTACTATTTCATAATCCCTTTGAATATTAAAAGACAAATTCCATAAAAAACAATTTATTAAAAAAAATTATTTACATTGAAAATATTTTGAGTAAATGAATTTTAGAATTCTTTGAAACTTCAAATATTCTGACAATAATGAAAGAATAATGATTAAATTAAAATTAGGTTTTACTGCAAATTATTAAAAGTGAATGAAAATTATTTAAACAAATTCAATGAATTATATGATTATTAAAAAAAAATAATACTCTTAATTAATTAATCTCATCAATTGGCTTCCAGTTTTTGTAATCCAGATAATTCAAATTAATTCAACTGAATATTTATGAGCAAAAACTTTTTTATTTATCTCTCTCTCTCTTTTTCTCTTTCTCATTTTGAATAATTAATAAAACTAGTGGAGAGAAATGATAAAGAGTTTTTAAAAAGTTTTTTGTCTGGATGAAAATTTTTTTGTTAATTAGACTTAAACGAATTCTTAGACAACTTTTAAGAAAATTTGATAAATCTTTTGGTTTATCATTAAATAACTATTGTTCATTCCCAATTACTATTAATTTAAATTAATGATTAAATTCAATGAAATCAAATTTTTTTTTTTATTATGAAATTCAATTAAATTGAATTTTATTTGAAGAGAAAATTAGTGAAGTGATGAAGTAAAATTATTTTAAAAAAAAGAGTTTTTCTTAAATTATTTCGAAAATGAAGAGATTGTCGAAAAATTTGTGCAGAGCTTTTTTTTTGCAAAGAAAAACGATTTTTTTTTAGGAAAGAGGTGAAATAGAAGTGTTTTTTCATTTTTTATCAATCATTTTTCGAAAATATCTCGGCGATTAAGCGAGATAGGGTGAAAGAAAAAGAAAAATTAATTATATTTGCCTTTTTTAATTTTTTCAGAATTTTCGAAATTATTTTTGAAGTTTCTACCAAATGGTCTTTGTCCATACGTTTTTTTTGTTTTTCTTTAAATCAGCTATATTTGCCTATTCAAAATTTTTCAAAATTTTCGAAATTTCTTCAAAAATGATTTTTTTTTGTTACAAAATTCCCTCAAATTAAACTGCAATTTTTTTTTTTCGCTCTTTAATTTTTCTACACAAATAAAAAATTGGGGGAAAATCGCTCTATCTCGCTTAATTTCCAAAATATTAAAAAAAAAATCGATTTTTTATTTCACCTTTTCGCTATCAAATTATCTTTAAAAAAAGGCTCTCGATAAATTTTCCTGAATTCAAAATCTCCGAAAAAAATACCGAAAACTCAAAAATTCCACAATTAATCCACTTTATTGCTTCACTAATTAAAGCTCATTCAAATCTTAATTAAAGTGTGATTAAAACACAAGAATCTCTAAAAACACAACGACTCTCGAAAACTAACGACTATTAACTGCTCTCAACATTCGCAAAAATTCTCGAAACGAAAAAAAAAAAAAGAAAAAACTTCGAATTTTTCATCGAAAATTCCAAAACCCTCAACTTTTTATTAGAATTTAATGATTTAATGAATAAGCAAATAAAAACTATTGGTCATTCGTAAACATTTTAGATAATAAAAATAGGCCTATGAGAAAAAAATGCCTGAATTTGTCAATAGTAGTGATCTACGTAATTTTAATTTGCATACACAATTTTTCACTGAAAAATTTCGATGAGATCTTAAAAAAAAAAAAAAAAAAAAAACTAGAAAAATTAAGGGAGAATGTCTTTTTGAAGCTTCCATTGAAGCGAATGAGAAGGAATATGAAAGTGCAATTTTTTGGAAAAAGTGTAATTGTTCAGTACTCAAAAAAAAAAAGAAAAAGGAAAATTAAAGAGTACTTGACACTGTACATTTGATTGAAATGGAGAATTGTGGGGAAAAATAAAAATCAGCAGTGAAAAGATGGAAGAGGATAAAATCATCGACATTTGTATTTTTTAAAAATATAATCAGAATCCAATATTAATATTATTATATGATGATATAGAGGAAGGCGGGGTAAAACGGGCACATTTCAGTTTTGATGTCTATATTATGAAAAACACATGAATTTGACAAAAATATTGGAGACGAGTTTTTTCTCATGATTCCATTGAAAAGCTGAGGAAATTAGCGGTGGAAATCATATGTCAGAAATTATTTTTTGCAATTTTTAAAAAATTCGACTTTCTTGGTCAAGTTTTGAAGGAGTGAACCTTTCAATTTTTTGAAAAATTCTGTTTTTTGGAAATATCTCCAGTTCTATTGGTCGCAGAGTGAAAATTCCGAATGGAGGTGAAAGGTGAGATCATTTGCCATCGATTGATGGGGTTTTTAATTGAAAAATATGGATTTTTAAGATAGTTATGTAGCAAAAAGTGATTTTCACGAAAGTGCCCATGAATACCTTAAAAATCAATATTTTTAAATTGAAAATCCCGTAAATCGATGGCAAATGATCTCACCTTCCACCTCCATTCGGAATTTCCACGCTATGACCAATAGAAACGGTGACATTTTGAACAAAGTGAATTTTTCCAAAAATGGAAAGAAGCAGTCTTTCAAATGTTGCCCAAAAAAATCGAATTCTCAAGAAATTCAAAAAAATTAAGTCTCGCACTTTTTTTCCACCTAAAATTTTCTCAGCTTTTTAATGGAGTCATCAAAAAAAAAAACTATCTTCAACCCTTTTATTCTAATGTTCATTTTACCTCATCTTCCCTTCACATAAAAAAGAGTTATATTTCCCTATTTAAGATTTGCAACAATTTTAAAAATAATTTCAAAAATTTCAGAAAAATTCAAGTAGAAAAAAAAAATTATATTTTTCAATTTTATGGAGATAAAATCATTTTCAAAAAATTAATTTTTGGAATAAAAATAAAATTATTTAATTTCATTTTTTCACTGCTGATAGAAAAAATGATTGAACAAAAATTTCTAAAAAAAAACATATATATGTCAATACTCGTAGCTCTGGCTTTGATAGTTTGAATATTTTTGTAATTGCATAGTTTTTAAACAAATATTCATCTCTGTATAAAAATAAAGAAAAAAAAAACATTAACTGAATAGAAAATAATTTGCAAATCTAGCATAGACCATCAGAATTTGTTTATATTTATATTTTGAAGATAATGACATAGTAATTGGCACTAAAAAAAAAAAAAAAAAAAAACAAAAAACTACGATGACTATTGATAAATGAAAATAAAATGAATAAAAATTCTTTACACGCTTATGAAAAAAAAAAAATCAAATTGATGAGAAACAACTGGAACACCAAAATGAAAATCTAAAAGATTAAAAAAAAAAAAAATTCTCATTTTCAAAAAAATATTTCGTAGGCTAAAGAATTTTAATGTAAAGTTTTTAAATGAAGTAGTACCGCCGGTCTAGGTATGAAAGATGAGCGTGATATTTAATTTTACGAAAATTATTAAATTAGGCATTTTTTTTATTGAATTAAAATTAATTTTTTAATTATGATTAAAAAAAAAAATTAATTTAAAAAATGAACTTAGAATTTTTTTTTTTAAATCACATATTTCGAAAATATTTGAAAAATAGATTTAAATTATAAAATATATCGTCATCTTAGAGCCAAAGGGGCGTAAGTCCTGTGTATAAGCATTGCACTTACGCCCCTTTGTTTCTGAGGCGACGATATGTCTTTTTTTTTAATCGAATATCTATTCGATAAAATCGAAAAAATCCTCAAAAAAAAAATAATTTCGTGTAATTTCCAATTTTTCACTAATTAATTTATCAGTGAAATAAATCCACAAAATTGTTATTTTCGGGATGGCTGAAGAATGAATTTAATTAAAGTAATAGAAACACATGTCTTTACATTGAAATTATCGCTAAATACTTGTAAATAATGATAAAAATAATTTTTAACGGCAATTTGTAAAAAAAAGAGGAAAATATGTCCGCAAATGTGTCGTTGCTCGTAATAAAAATTTCATAATTTCGATATTAAAAAAAATTGATAATATGCAAAAATTGCAATTCATTGATAATTAAAAAAAAAATCTAATTATAGATGAACAATAAGTGAAACTTATAGACAATATTAATTAGGCTGTATTTAATTAAGTATATACACGACTTTAATATCTAAGATGATAATTTTTAAATTAAATTCAATGAGAAAAATGTTGCGTGTTTGTAGTATGTGGATATATAAATACACATACACTCAGCAAAACAATTAAAGGAGCAGAAATTTTTGCCCATTTTTTTAGTGATTTTCAAAGGGCTGTAACTTTGCGAAAAATGATCGGATCGGGATGAAACAAAAAAGAAAATGAAGCTTGAAATGTGTACTTTCAGAATCTTGGGGTACAAATTTATTTTTAACCTTATTTATGGCACGAAACAAGCGAAAAACGCGAAGAAATTTTTTTGTTTTTTTTTTTCAATTTTCAAAGTGATCCACGGGCTCTAAAAAAATTTCTGCGGCTTAGCCGATGACAGGGTCTTGTAGCCTGATTCTTTAGCTTCAATTCAAATTTTTTTTTGTTTCTGTACGACCATTTTTCACTGAGATATCGACAGTTGAATGAAAAAACACCTTTTTGTCTTTGATCATCGATATCTCGTGAACTACTGGTCGCACAGCGAGCGGATGGTGGGTTTCGTAAACTTGAATTGATGCTCTATGAGTGGCTCCTAATGTTTTTTTGGAAAAAATTTTTTTTTCATTCTTAAAATTGGTTTCAAAAAGTGGCAAAAAACGGAGTTTTTTGGTGTTTCGGAAAATCGACCAGAACTTTGCGAATATTGCGAAAAGTACCAATGTTTTAAGGTGATTTTTGAGTTTGAGATATGCCTAGACACCCTGCAAAATTTCAAGTCGATCGTTCAAACCGTTTTTTTTATTCAATCGCGCAAAGTTTCAGCAATAATTTAAGGAGCACACTTTTGCTCCTTAAACCTGAAATAACGATGTTTAACGGGATAATTTTTTTTTTCCATCATTTTTTTCACCTTTTCGCATGAAATGATGAACATGTCATAAACATTCATCAAACGTAAGAAATTTTTTTTTTTTTTTTTTTAGAACAATTGAATTTGGTTTTTATTCGAGGAAGAAGTTGAAGTGTTCTAAAAATTTGATAGCGGCATTACCTGTTCAGTTTCGGAGTAATTTTTCACTTTGTGTGTAAATCCGACCATGCAACCTCCACGCGGTACACTTTGGGTAATGCAAATGCTGGCGGTAAAAAATCAGGTGATTTTTTTTCTCCAATTTCTTCCTTTGCCTCCAATTTTACGAGCTTCCATGCATAAGTGCAGGAAAAATGATGGAAAAAAAAAATTATCCCGTTAAACATCGTTATTTCAGGTTTAAGGAGCAAAAGTGTGCTCCTTAAATTATTGCTGAAACTTTGCGCGATTGAATAAAAAAAACGGTTTGAACGATCGACTTGAAATTTTGCAGGGTGTCTAGGCATATCTGAAACTCAAAAATCACCTTAAAACATTGGTACTTTTCACAATATTCGCAAAGTTCTGGTCGATTTTCCGAAACACCAAAAAACTCCGTTTTTTGCCACTTTTTGGAACCAATTTTAAGAATGAAAAAAAAATTTTTTCCCAAAGAACATTAGAAGCCACTCATAGAGCATCAATTCAAGTTTACGAAACCCACTATCCGCTCGCTGTGCGACCAGTAGTTCACGAGATATCGATGATCAAAGACAAAAAGGTGTTTTTTCATTCAACTGTCGATATCTCAGTGAAAAATGGTCGTACAGAAACAAAAAAAAATTTGAATTGAAGCTAAAGAATCAGGCTACAAGACCCTGTCATCGGCTAAGCCGCAGAAATTTTTTTAGAGCCCGTGGATCACTTTGAATATTGAAAAAAAAAACAAAAAAATTTCTTCGCGTTTTTCGCTTGTTTCGTGCCATAAATAAGGTTAAAAATAAATTTGTACCCCAAGATTCTGAAAGTACACATTTCAAGCTTCATTTTCTTTTTTGTTTCATCCCGATCCGATCATTTTTCGCAAAGTTACAGCCCTTTGAAAATCACTAAAAAAATGGGCAAAAATTTCTGCTCCTTTAATTGTTTTGCTGAGTGTATAATCATAATTGAATAATTAAAAGAGAAAGAAAATGGAAAAATCATTTGGTTGATTATTTGAGTCACTCGACCTTATTTTCCAGGATAAATAATATTTCAGCGAACTCGAGTACAGTTAAACCCTTATTTTTTTGATGCCCTATCAAAGATGATAGTTTTTTACATTTTTCTGAATTTTTTCATGATTTTTGTTCGACCAGTTTATGAGATATGAATTATCAAAGTTACTGAAAATAGCAGTGGTGGGGATGAAACGCCCTAAATCGGACGGAAATAACGAAATTATTAAAAAACCACAGGGTTGATCCATTATTTAAAAACAATTGGCGAAGAGAACAGCATTTTAACTAAATAATAGAAGAAAAAAATATTCCATTCACCGTATAGTTATTGAGATATTTTAATTAGAAGGTAGTCGTAACTGTTTGCCTCTCTCTCTATCTCATGCATGTGATAGGAGATCGATGTAAAAAAAATTCGAGAAAAAAAAATTATATTCACAAGCTGAAGACATGACTTTCGAATAGTTTAAACACTTTTTCGGGTAAATCGAAGCACTTTTATCAGCAATCAATTGAAAACTAATCTGTAAATCCTCATTTGTTCTGTTTTATCGAGCACACTCTGCTATTCAATCTTAACAAAAAAAAATTGGACTGAATCGCCCTATCTCCTTTAGTTTCCGAGATTTTCCTAAAGAAATATGTATTATAGAATTTTCTAAAAATGATAAAAATCCTTAAAATTCAATGAAATTAATGAAAAAAAATTATTTAATACTTTCATGGGTTTTTCTTCTTACAATAAACTTTTTCTTTCCTATTTATCCTTGAAAATTTTATTTCATAATTCTCCAGACATGACTTTCGAATAGATTAATCACTTTTTTAGGTAAATTGAAGCACGTTTTCCTGAATTATCAGCAATTAATTGAAAACTAAATTTGAGATTGGAGATTCTTTGGATTTCATCAATTTCGTTTAGGTTTTTCTACAGTTTTTCAGAGGATACTGATGTAATAGCACGTGAATCGAGGTATTTCGGATGAATTTTGTGCTATTAGTGGAATATTCCTTTTTTTCCAGAGCAACTTGAAAAATTTAAAAATCCACGTGAAATCATCAAAATCCCTCAGGATTTTTTTTCGAACTGGAGGACTTCAAGGAAAAATCTGGAAAAATTCCTCTAGGTGCTCCAGGATGTCTACACTGTTGTCTAATTCTTTCAGATTTTTCCGTGGAGTCGCCGTTAAAATTTCTCATACAGCCTTCGAGTAATTTTAATCAGAAGGTAATCGTAATTATTTGCAATAAATCGGAAAGTAAACTATTGCCTATTGCTTATTGAATGTAATTTAATTGTATTGATACATATTTGTTTCGCTAAACGCGCTCAGCAATTGAATATCAAACAGTATATGTTACGTTCAATTATAACTGAGAAATTTTCAAAAATTTCCAGTTACTGAGACATATTTCTAGAACTTACCGAGCTGAGGTACAGACATATAAGTCTCGCAATCAACCAAAAATTGTCCATTTTGTACAGCACCAAGTGCAAGAACTCGTTTCGTTAGAAAATCAATTGTTTGTGGTCCAGTGCGATTTTCCATCATCGGAAATTGTTGCAGCCTAAAAAAAAATTCAAAATTCAAAATTAAGCAAAGGTGAAATAAAATTGACACAAGAGGTAAAACAGACATGAATTGGTTTAGATATTTTATACTGTGAAATTTACTCGAAATATTGAAGATGGGTTTTTCTGATGATTCCATTGAATTATATATGAAAATTCTTTTTTTTTTAATTATTCAAAATGTTCATTTTTGACTCAGGATTTGAAGGTACTCATGGTTGGACCCGGTTACCAGATGGGTCCCAGTTTCCGGACACAGCAGCAAAACATAGTAATAATTAATATTCAAGTGAAAAAATCTAGTTTTTTAATACTTGCAGAATTTCGAAATGAAAATCAAGAAAATTTTTTAATTCATTTAATTGAATTTTTTTATCATTTTAATGATTTAATTTTAATTTGCCCGGGAACCGGTGCCATTGCCTCAACCGTCCGGTAACTGGTACCCTCACGGTAAAATCCCTCTGTTTTCGCAAAATTCCTGTTTTTCGGGTATATCTCTGGTTCTATTAATTGATTTTGGGGTCACGTAAATCATCGAAAACCCAAACAAGGAAATTTTTTTTGAAAAATGGAAAAAAAAACTTTTGACACGTGTTTTTCGCCAAAAATTTCCTCAGCTTTTCAATGGAATTATCAGATGATTTCTATCGCGAACGGTTCAATTGGAGTGTCCATTTTGCCCCGTCTTCTCCTATAAAAATTTGAAATTCAAAATTATCATAAAATTCACGCAATTGCGTCGATAAATGTTCAACATGTGCCAGTATAACCGCAAAAATTCAATCAATTAAAAAAGAACGAAGGAAAAAAAAAGTTAAATAACAGGAAAATTGAACAAATTAACGTTTAAAACGTCAAACTTACACTGTAACTCCCATTTTTGGACAATTAGCTCCTCACAATATAGATCCACTTGAATTAAAATTGTCACACGCTATTGAATTGATATTGTTTAACCGGCGAATGCAACTGACAACACAAACAGTTTGTTTCATTCCCACGAAATTCCCCATTTTTCGGGGATTTAGCGACATCTGTACTCGATCCCCTCAATTAAGGTAATCCTAGTGGTTCGGGGCAATCTATTTTGCCTTTTCGATTTTGCTCACTTTCGATAGAATAGTATGAGGAGATTTTTTAACTTCCCGATAAGGGAAGTTTATGTAATAACCCCGAAAATGGAAAATCGATTTTTCGATCGATCTCCATGTTTTAAGACCTGCCCAACATTTTTTCATAGTTTTTGGGATCATGTCTGTGTGTATGTGTGAGTGTATGTACCGTCAATGACCCAATTAATGCCACCAAGAGACCTATTCTGCCACATATCTTTCATAGAAAACTTATATCTTATCATAAATTCAAATTTGTTTTTCCTCGAAAGAATTCAGGATCTGGACTATCATTTACATCAATTATTTTCCTGAATTAATGATAAAAATTATTTAATTTATATTTTTGAAAATATTTTGCCCATGGCCCGATTCATGCCACCATGGCCCGATTTCTGCCATAGAGGGTCCCAATAATTGCCATCAATTAATTTCCATCACTGGTCGTTATTTTTAAATTATTCGTCAATTTATATGAAAGTCCAATGATTTTGCTAACAATCAATAAAATTTTCGATTTATTAAATACTCAAATTTTCTCAATATCACACATTCGACTGATGAGGCACTCTAAACCCACATGAAGAGCTTTAGGGCTTTATTTTACTGAACACGCTGGTCGCATTTAACGAATTAATTATAGAAATATATCTAGTAGAGAAATATCGGATATTTTGATTGTCCGGTGTCCTCAGAATTTTTTTCTAGCCACTGTTATCAATTACTTAGAGTTGAGAATTCAAATAAGTTCAATAATCACGAAAATGTATGAAAAGTGGCATTAATTGGGCCGATAGTATTAATTGGGCCATTGACGGTATGTGACCAATTTTTTCGTTCACGTTTTCTCGTTAATCAATAACGCGATCGAGATGATCGATGTTGCAATCGAAGCATCTCGATATAGATTCGATCTGATTGGTTTTTGATTAAAATCGGTACAGTACTTTCTTAGATATTTATGAAAAACATTATTAAATTTTTTTTTAACTTCCCTGAAAGTGAAGTCTATGCACTTACCCCGAAAAGGAAAAATCTATTTTTTTATTGATCTTCATATTTTGAGATCTCCCCAACATTTTTTGATAGTTTCCACGATTATGTCTGTTGTTATTTATAGTTTTTATCATTCATCAGTTTTTCAAATAGTAAGTGAGAGAAATTATCGGGAAATTCTTAGTGCGGCTTGAAGTCACACTCATCACAATACATTCTCACTAATTCCTTCTAGTCAGCAGTAACGCACTCCTCCATTCGCGAGCGAGCGAGTAACTGCTCCAGGGTTGCCAGACTCTAGGGAGCCGATTCTGGTATAAACTCAAGGAAAATATGGTATCCGCGAAAAAACTATGGTATCAATGGATAATGAAGAAATTCCCGTTGTAAAATCGTATGGAAGGAAAATATCAAAAATTTCTAATTGCAATGTTACAAGCTCTCATTTGTGTAGATCTTTATATACTGCGTGTGACTGCTATTTTTATAGAGATGCCTAAAAATTTTATGTTGGGGGAAATCAAATAAAAATAGTAGAAACTGGGAAAATAATGAAATTCCTGTTGTTCCATGAATTTTCTCATAGTAAAATGGTGGAAAAGGTATTTCTTCGCATCAACACAAATTTTTTTTAGTCTAACTCTCTCAAATGTGACACTTCCTTCCCATTTCGACTAGATGTAGATCAATATATATGGTGATGATGCATAATGTTGTGAAAGTAACGTAAAAAAAAGTAGAATTTTCAAATTATGGTATTTTTGGTGTACCATAAGCCATTTGAATGGTACATGGTATGGTGGGCAAATTTATGGTATGAATACCATGAGTAAGGTACGTCTGGCAACCCTGAACTGCTCACCCCTAGTTTAAAATTCAGTTTACCCCATGTTACCGGACAAATGAAGCCAAAATTCATTTCTGAAAATAATTGAATTAACATTGAAATTCCATAAGCGAGGTTCAGTTTCAGTTTCACTGCGAAAATTCATGATCACAGACCTATTTTTTCCTTATATAACCTTATATGTTTTCTGTTCGTCAGAATGTCTATTAATTTTTGAAATCATGAAAAATGCATGTTACCGGACATATAACGACGATTAATGCAATTAATTACATGAAAAAGTCAATGGCGGGAATATTGGTATTTAAAATCCGAGAATCCACCAATCACAGTCCTAGATACTGGGACAGCGTGAGTCAAATGCGAAACAATATTGAATATTCATAATATTATCTAATAACAATTTATCATCTTGGACATCGTTCTAGTATCGGTGAAATGTTGAAAAATCGAAATAATTATAGGGGAGAGTGGGGCAAAATGGACACTATAATGAAATGGTTAGAGATTGATTTTTTTTGATCATTCTATTGAAAAGCTGAGGAAATTTTAACCGGAAAACCAGTGTCATTTGTATTTTTTTCGATTTTTTTGAAAATCTATATTTTTTGGCATTTTTGAGAAGCCTTTCATTTTTTTCAAATGTTCAGTTTTTTCCAAATATCTGTGGTTCTATTGGTCGTAGCGATTCGGGCTTGGTCTCAAATGAACGGTGAGCTCATTTCCCATCGAATTATGGGGTTTTGAATTCAAAAATGTCAATTTTTGGAATAGTTATAGGCCAATAACTGTTTCACAAAATTGTTTCACAGAACCCAGGTGGAAATATGCTTGACATATTTTGACAAAAAATGTCAAATTCTGATCAAATTTGACAAATTTTGAGAAAAAATCCGTCATAATTTGACCTATTTTCACAGAATCTACCATAAAATGTCATAATTTGACTGTTTTTGTTAAAATATGATGATTTTTGAGTATCAATTGGAACAGTATGTCATATTTTGTCAAATTTTCTCAGAAAAATTTCTGTCATAATTTGACAAATTATGACAGAATATGTCATATTTTGATTGTATTGTGTGGCAGACAACTCTGAGCCATTTGACATATTCTGACAAAAACGTCCAAAAAATGTGAAAATAAGACAGAAAATGGCAAATTGTGTCATGATATGTGACTTTTTAACATGTAATGACATAATATTTCTAAAAGTGTCTATTGAATTTGTCATTTTCAGTCAAAAAATGTCAAATTCTGTCCGAATTATCATATGACATATTTTGACCAAGCTTAACAGAAAAATTATGCCAGAATTTAACATAATTAATCATAAATTCTCATTTTTTAACGAAAAATGTCAAATTCTGTTAAAATTATTATATGACAAATTTTAACTGAATCTTAGAGAGAACTTATGTCAGAATTTGACATAATAGCTCATAAACTGTCATTATCGGACAAATTTCGACATGTTCCTTCGGCATTTGTGTCATTCCTTGAATTATCCAAATATACTAGAAGATGTCATGTCATAATGTGTCGTACACCTTGATGAAGAATAAGGGATTGGACATGGCATTGCATGACACAAGTAGGAAAGCCAACACAAACGGGTACTATTCTTTTATGCCGTATGGGAACGACCCATACGGATAATATCAAAAATGCGGTAATCTTGTTGAGCATTATCTTTGGCCGACCAGATTCACGAAGAAAACTGCCTCGCCCGTTTGAATTTATGACTTCTCAAACGATAGCGGGCTTAGGGACTAGTTTTCTACAATGCGCACTCTAGCGGCGCCTTCGGAACTACCAGTTTCACTCATTTTCTGAAAAATTGTGACATATTTTGTCATATTTCCCCATTTTATGACTACGAAAATTATGACAGATTATGTTCGAAAGGGTATGATATTTTTCACGAAGATATTTTTCACATTTGATGACAAATCAGAATATGTCAAGAAATGCCAAGGAGCAGTCATAAATTTTTTCGAACAAATGTCATTGTTTGACATATGTTCGACAAAAAATGTTAAATTTTCAAAATTAATTTAATTCTTGGTCGATGAGAAAATCTGACATATCGGTTACTATTGGTCAGAAAACAAATGAAATTTCCTATTGTGATATGTCAAAAAATGAAATATAATGACAACACTTGGCATTACTCTCTGCAATTGTCATATTTTATGATTTTTGTCACATTATGACATTTTTTGTCAAATTATGACATCCACATTTTCTCTAAAATATTTGTCCGAATTGATCATAATATGGGTAATTATGAAATATTTAAATTTGTTATAATATGTCTTAATATGACATATTTTGTCATATTCTTACACTTCATGTCCCTTAAAAATATGACAAATAATGTCTGAAAATTTATAACATATTTCATAGAAAAATGTCATTGATTATCAGAATTTGTCAATTTATGACAAATCAAAATATGTCATAAAATATCAAAAGACAGTCCCAAATTTTTTCAAACAAATGACATTTTTTGACATATGTTTAACAGAAAATGTCAATTTCTAACAATTTATGTCATTTTTGATCAATGAGCAAATCTCACATAGTCGGTCATAATCGGTCAAATAAGAAATTGACAAAATATGAGATGATATGTCAAAAAATGTTAAATTCATATAAAATAAGGAATTGTTTCTATCATTTGTCTTTTTTTCTTATTTTATGACAAAATTTGATATTTTTTGTCAAATTATGACATCCACATATTCTCTAAAATACTTGTTCGAATTGATCATAATATAGCTAATTATGACATTTTTAAATTTGTTATAATATGACTTCCTATGACATATTTTGTCCTATTTTTACACTTCATGTCCCATAAAAATATGACAAATAATGTCTGAAAATTTATAACATATTTCACGAAAAAATGTCATTAATTATCAGAATTTGTCAATTTATGACACATCAAAATATGTCATAAAATATCAAAAAACAGTTTCAAATTTTTTAGAAAAAATGACATTTTGTGACATATGTTTAACAAAAAATGTCAATTTCTAACGATTTATGTCATATTCGATCGATGACCAAATCTAACATATTTGGTCATTATTGCTCAGAAAAAAAATGACATTTTTTGTCATAGTATGTCAAAAAAGGAAATATTATGTCAAAATTCATCATCACCCTGATTATTTGTCATATTTTGCCATTTTTCGTTACATTATGACATTTTTTGTCAAAATATGTCAAGCATATTTCCACCTGGGAAATGTCCATAAATACCTTAAAAATCGATATTTTTGAATTTAAAACCCTATAAATCGATGGCAAATGATCTCACCTTTCACCTTTCGGCGGAATTTTTGTGCTACGACAAATAGAACCAAAGATATTCTTAAAAAACTCAAAATTTTCAAACAAACAAGGCTTTTACCCCTCTAAAAAGCTCAAAAAAGTCAATGTTCAGACTTTTTTTTTTTTTTTTCCTTATTGGCTAGACCCACACTTGGGGGTATGTGCCATATTCTAAAACTTTTATTATTTGTATCACTCACTAGGTGGCATTGCTATGCGCTTCCACCATTTAAATTTTGGTTTTAAATATTAGATCAACTTTTCTTTTCACTTTGCTTAATTTATATTATGTTAATTATCACTTGTTATGTTTATTCTCACTTGTTATGTTTAATATCACTTGTTATGTTTAATGCCACTTGTTATGTTTGTTCTCACTTGTTATTTTTTTTATCACTCATTCTTTTAATTAGTTCGATAACTACGCCAACTTATATGTCAGCGTACACGACACCTTTAATTTCTTAATTTTTTTTTTTTTTTTTTTATTTACTTATTTTAATTTATTTTTATTTATTTATTTTTTTTTTATTATTTTTTTAATTATTATTTTTTTTTTTTTTTTTTTTTTTTTTAAATATTTTTTTAATTTTTTTTTTTTTTTTTTTTTTTTTTTAATTGATTTGGCGATTATATTTTAAATTGTTCTTGACTTTTAATAAAGTTCACAATCGCACACATTGCCCCAAATGATCTATTTTCTAAAAAAATTGATTGCACATCATCATCTGGGTTAATTCCTTCTTTGAGCAAAATTTTAAAAAGTTTTATTCTGTCTACTACTGCAACACTTTCACAATTCCAGATAATGTGATTCACAGTCATTTCACCTTTACCGCAATCACACACTGAATCCGGAACAATGTTTTTCACGAATAAATGTTTTTTTGTCAGTGTATGACCACTTCTAATACGATTCACTAAGGATATTCTATATCTATCCAGTCCTGAATTTTCAAACCACTGTTTTTTCTCTAATTTAGTTTGATATTGGAAGTATTTCTTCCCTTTCAATCTCCCTTGCATCTTGAGTGTTTCAAAGCCGTCTCTAAATAGCTGATCTTTGAACGATTCATTCAATTCCGTACACTGAACTTTGCAGTCCTCATTCACCGGTAAATTCAACGAGTCCTTGGCTAACTGATCCACGTGCTCATTCCCTAGAATTCCCACATGGGCAGGAACCCAGAAGAATGTTACCGATAGACCTTCCTCCTTCATAATTTTGACTATTTCTCGAATTTCATATAAAGTATTATTATATTTATTTAATGAACTATTTTTTAAAGCCTCTAGTGATGATTTCGAGTCTGTACATATGAGAGACTCCACTACTTGCTTGTCTCTAATAATATTCAATGCCTCTTTGATTGCCATCAGTTCTGCATGATATATCGAATTGTCATCATGAAGTCGTATTTTTTTCCCCATATTTAAGTCTGGAGACCATACTGCAGCTCCAGTTTTTCCCTCCTTTTTTGAGCCATCCGTATAAATTATAACTCTGTTATTGTACTGATTATTAATGACTACGTTAAAGGTGTCATTCGCAGCCTTTGACTCCTTTATTCTAATGCCATCCTCTAAATTAATGTCAATCGGTTCTATTAAAGATTCATATGAATATAAGCACGAGCATGGAATATCGAATGTTCAGACTTTTGCATAAAAGTCTGAGGGTTTGCTATCAGACGGATCGAGTGACATCGGGTCAACTCGTCAATCTTCGCGTGGGCCAGCAGTGCTATTTGGCTGTACTGTGAGGGCTCACTTCTCAACAGAGAGACTCGGTTTTCATCCATCAAACGGTGTGCATGGGCACTATCTTACGGCTAATCACGATGTAAACGTGTGTGAATCAACGGCTTTTATCTATCGTCTCGGTTCGGTCTATTATCAATCGGTTACTTTATCCATAGATTAACGGCACGGTTCATATCAATATTAATTATCTATGTATTTTATCCAACGAACAACAGTGCAAATTATATCTATTTTTATATAAATCCGGCTTCTTTATTCTATCGATACCTGTCCCAATTTCAGACCAGCGTCGGTGCTATTTTGGGGGCATTTTATCTATTAAAAAATACAGTCCACTTAAAACATCAATTTTCGGCTACAACATCTAAGGTAAATAATCAAAACCCAAACAGTCAAAATCACCAAAAACTCCAAAAAATTAATTTCAGCACTTGTTTCCCATCTAAAATTTCCTCAGCTTTCCAATGAAATCATCAAAAACAATCTACCGCCAATATTTCCCTTAATTTCAAGAGTTTTCCATAATATTTGCCAAAAAATTTAGATGTGTTGTCCATTTCACCCCTGATGTCCATTTTGCCCCACCTTCCCCTAGTAATTATAATAACTAAAAGGAAAAAAAAATAAAAATCAATCATTTGAACCTGCCACTAGGATTACCATAAAAATTTGAAAAACAATTCAAATCTACCGCCAAGACAAGAACTCTCGTATCCAATGAGGACAATCCAAATACGAGTAGAGATTGGCTGAGACTGAAGGCCAGCTTGCGCATGCGCAAAATGAAAAAAAAGAAGAATGAAAAAAATAAATAAATCGTGTTCTGTGTCAACAAAAACAATCAACAATGGATAATAGTGACAATAATGAAGACAATGGACCAAAAAATTTATGCAAATATTGCTTGCAATCTTGTGAACCATACACAAATCCTGGATTACAGTGCAGCAGTGCTTGTGCATCTTATATTCATGTAAAATGCTTGAAACGTGGTGCATTGCCTGGTTCACTAATCGGTGATGTATTTTTCGATTTAAATTGCACAGAATGTTCGCCAATTGGCGAAGAAACAATAACAAGAGTGAAAATGTCATGGTTGAGTATTATTATTTTAACTCTTTATAATTTAAGGAAAAAATCAAGTGGAATTAGCAAGAGAGGTTATTTTCATTGGAAGTCTGATATTAGCACGTTTGTTGACAAAAATTGGGACTACTTGTTCCAGAAAAGTGTCAAGAGAAAGAAAAATTGGATTGGCACAATTTCAGGTAATTTTTTATAATAAAAAAAAAAATTAATTTTCTATTTTGAAATTTTTTGAATTTTTTTTTGAGATGACCTCGGAAACTAAGCGAGATGGAGCGCTTTTATCCCATTTTTTTTGTAGCTCTTGAAATTCTTCTCAAATATGTAATTTTTTTTTATAAAAAAAAAAATGTTTTTTTTCAAATTTCGAGGAACTTCAAGGATTTTTGAATTTTTTTAAAGAAATTTGAGGATTCCTCGGAAACTAAGCGAGATAGAACGATTTCAACCCATTTTTTCTGGAGATCGTGAAATTCTTTAGAAATATGCAATTTTTTTATTTATGGAAAAATGAAGTTTCTTTAATTTCTGAGGAATTTCTATAATTTTTGGATTTTTTGATTTTTTTTTTGAGAATACCTGGGAATCTAAGCGAGATGAAGCGATTTTTTCCCATTTTTTTGTGTTTGCAAGCCCTAGAACATGAAAATTTGAGGAACGTCATATTTGGAGGGGAGATAGAATTTTTCTAAGTTTCAAATTTCTCATTTTTTGCATTTATTTTTCTTATAAGTCCGGTCCTATGGCGAATTGAGAGACAATCTTTTTCAGGGTGAAGAGCTGAGGTATTTGGGAGCCCTTAAATTCGGAAATTCAAGGGACGTCATATTTGGAGAGAGGATGCAATTTTTTTGAATTTTAAATTTTTAGTTTCTCGCAAATTTTTTCAATAAATCCAGTCTTATGTTGAATTGATGGACGATTCCTTTCTGTGGTGCAAGACGAGAATCTCGAGGAACTCTCAGAATTGGAAATTCGAGAAATTCGTCAAAGAATGAGAAAATTTTAAACTTAATAAAAAAATTCCATCCTCCCTCCAAATATGACGTCCTTCAAATTTTTGGTTTCTAGAGCTTCCAAACACCTTTGCCTTTCATCCTAAAATAAATCGTCTCTCAATTCGCCATAGAAACGGACTTATAGAAAAAAATGTGCAAAAAATCAGAATTTTTTAACTCAAAAAGATTCCATCTTTCCTCCACATATAACATTCTCTAAATTTTTGGTTCTGAGGGCTTCCAAAGACCTTTGCCTTTCATCAAAAAAAAAAAAAAAAAAAAAAAAATCGTCTCAATTCCCCATAGGACCGGACTTAGGAAAAAAATGTGCAAAAACTGAGAAATTTCGAACTTAAAAAATTTCCATCTTCCCTCCAAATATAACGTCCTTCAAATTTCCGGTTCCAAAAGCTTTCCAATGTCATCGTCTTGCACGACAAAAAAAATTGCTGATAAAAAAAAAATTTAATAAAAAAATAAATTAATCTTACTATAGAATGAAATTCAGTTTTGTATGAGGCAAAAAGTCAGCTGACACGAAAATTCAGTTGAAAAAAAAATTTAATTAATTAATAAAAAAAAGTACAAAATTTCAGGTACACTCTCCCACTACTCAACGACCTTCTTCAAATCAGGCACTCCAGAGCTCGGAGAATCAGGCTGGTGGCGCCTGATGACAGCAGATCCGCCCGAGGTCCTGATCGCCCAAAATGTGCGGATGATAGGCGAGAGAAAGAAGCAATCTCAGCCAAAAATAATCGAAAAAAAGCCCACAAGTCCATCGCGTTCAGAATCAAGTCTATCAATAGGCGATGATAACAGCAATTGCACCGGTGGCGAATCCTCCAGGATCAATACCCCATCAATGTTCTCTCGTGAATACGTCCAACCGTCCGAGGTCCTCTCCGATTTTCTCCTCGCTGACGACGAAATGCCGGACATCGATCCCCTAGAAATCGATGAAATCGACCTGAACGATCAATCCGAGCTCTTCACCGATCTTCTGAAAGACTACCAATCACTCTCCCCCTCCTCGCCGCAATTTTCAAAGCTCCTCAACACCTTCAACACTGAGTGGATGAACGAAATCTTGGAGAAAACAGAAAAAATGAATGAAATCATGGAAAAAACGGAAAATTACAAGAAATCACCGATTAAAGAAGAGGTAATTTCGAAAATTCAAAGAAAAAAATTAGGATTTTTTTTTTCGAAAAATGAAAGTAAGAGGAAAATTGTCAACTTTTTCTTGAAAAATGGGGAAAAAAAATTGTGGATTTCTTTCTGAAAATTGAAAGAAAAAAAAAGGGATTTTTTTCTTAAGTTGAAAGAGAAAAAAAATTGAGAATCTTTATTTGAAAATCGAAAAAAAAAATAAAATGAGAACATTTTTCTTGAAAATTGACAGAAGAAGTGTCTTTTTTGTCGGAATTGAAAGAAAAATTGCCTTTTGCTTCCGAATGGAAGTTATGTAATCATAAGAATTTTCGATTCTAATTTTTTTAATAGAAGATACTTAAAATGGTCTAAAGAGAAAGAAAATGATATTTTTAGCGCATGTCTGTGTGTGTGTGTGTCTGTATGTGCATAAAAGTCTCAACTACAGTAAAATGGTTTAATAGAAAAATTTCATATTTTGTGGAAAACTTCCTTTCGACGAACTCTATTTTTTAAGCTTTATTTGAAGAGAATCGGATCAGTACTTTTTGAGATATGTCCATTTTTCGAAAATCAGTTTTTACTGAAATTTCTGGAAACTATCCAACTGATTTTATTTATACTCATATATTATCTCAAGAGTCGTATCAGTGAGATACCTGTCAATTTTGAGCTTATTTGCATAAGTAGTTCTCGAGTTATTGCTTTTTTAGTGAATTTGTAAAAAATTTGATATTTTTATGATGGTTTCGAAAAAGTTATATCAGTGCTTTTGAAGGTATTGAGGCTCTGAGTGGATAGAGAAGAGATTGCTGCATTGATTGAAATCATTAATAATTCTGCCAGATCACTGGATTAAAAAATAATGCATGAAATACATCCATCTAAGAAACTCCTGTTTTCAGCCATTATTGAGTTCTGAGCTTCGAATAGATGAATTATCCGTGAACTATTATATGAAAAGGTTACCGTTGTAATAAAAAAATATTGATAAACAAATGATAACTGAAGCTAGAGTCAGAAAGGAACGAATAACTTCAACCAACTCAAATAACATCTGATTATCGATTGGTAGAAAATCGATAAATAGAAAAAATACAATTACGGTATATAAAATTAATTAAGAAGAACACGATAATGGAGAAATTAAGTGAATAACCTCCATTCGGAAGCATATTGCTAAAATATTAGCAGAAAAAGCTATATCAGTTAAAAAGCGATATTATTATCCACTTGTTTTCGGAAAGTGAAAAAAAAATTTCCTTTCTCTTCCGAAATTTGAAAGAAAAATCGTCTTTTTCCTCGAAAATTAAAAGAAAAATTGCCTTGCTTTCGAAAATTGAAAGAAAAATATCCTTAAAAAAAAAGAAAAATATCCTTTTTTCGAAAATTGAAAGAAAAATTGCCTTTTTCCGAAAATTAAATGAAAAATTGCGTTTTTTTTCGAAAATTTAAAGAAAAATTGTCTTTTTTGTCGAAAATTGAAAGAAAACTTGCCTTTTTTCTTGCAAAATTGGAAAAAAAAAATGGCCAAATATTCTACATAATAAGACAAGCTTTTCCATTTTCTTTTCTTCTAATTCCAGGAAAACGAGGCGGACGATCAAATAAACGGGGAAAATAGCAGCGACACAAATTGCGTCGTAGCAGAGCCCCAGAACTCTCTATTCACGATAAATCCGCCACGTGCCTATCCCTGGAAGCGAAAAAAAACACCTCTTTTGAAGAAAAAACGTGAAAAAATGAGCAAACACGAGATTTCCTATTTTCTCCAAAAAGTAAACAAGCGCAAGCTGTTATCATCATCTCCGTCTCTCCGACGACTGTACAGGAAGCTTTCACTCATAAAGCTGAAACACGACTTTAGTCTCCCGATCCTGGACCTGGACAAGTTTTCTTTAAAACCTGGAAAAGACTCGAAATTGATAAAGAACAAAAATCGCGTAATCGACAGATTTTATAATAATAATTACAGCGTTAATTCGGAGCAGCGGCTTCAAGGATACGCAGAACCAACGGCAATACATAGTCCTTACACGAATAGAGTCCTTAAGCCATTTATAAGACAGGACACAAGTGCTGAACCTCTTTGGCTGCGAGTTATGGAGGAATTAACGGCGAAAGTTCGCGAAAAAGAGCTGAAATCTGTGAAAATCTACGGAAATGACGGAAAATCAGTGATAATTCGAGGAAATGAGGAGCAATCGGCAAGAATTTTTATGGAAAGGGCGACGATTGATTACTGCTATGTCAGGCCACAGCATATACCTGCGATGAACAGCCTCTGCAGTCAATTCTTCTGGGAAGGAATTGATTTAACGGAATGTCTGCAGTACCCCGATTTCACTTGCGTGGTTTGTGATAGAACCTTTCCATAAATCAATGGGTGGATTCATTTCCATGTTCATAGTAACTATAGGGGAAGGTGGGGCAAAATGGAAATCCGGGGTAAAATGGACACATCTAAATTTTCAGGCGAATATTATGGAAAACTCTTGAAATTAATTGAAATATTGGCGTTAGATTGGTTTTGATGATTTCATTGGGAGGCTGAGGAAATCTTAGGCAGAAAACCAGTGCTGGAATTAATTTTTTCGAACTTTTGGCAATTGTGACTTTTTTTAGTATTTTGAGGGGTGAAACCCTTTCTTTTTTCGAAAATTTTCAGTTTTTTGAAAATATCTTCGGTTCTATGCGTCGTAGCGTAACAATTCCGACGGGAGGTGAAAGGTGAGATCATTTACCATCGATTTATAGGGTTTTCAATTGGAAAATATCGATTTTTAAGGTATTTATGGGCATTTTTGTGGAACAGTTTTGTGAAACCGTTTTTGGCCTATAACTATCCCAAAAATTAATATTTTTGAATGAGAAACTTCATGTATCGATGGGACATGAGCTCACCTTTTATTTGAGACCAAAACCGAATCGCTACGACCGATAGAACCAGAACTAATTGCAAAAAACTGGAAACTTTTAAGAAAAGAGGGATTTTTAAACAAATAAATTTATTAATAAATTAATTTTTATTAATAAATTTTTAAGAGAATCATATTCCGGAAAAAATATATAATGCGCAAACAGGATTTGAACCCACGACCCTCTGATTACATGTCAGGTGCTCTATATAATGCATTATAATTACATAATGTGAATATATAAACAAATAAAGCATGCATTAAACATTTACATTACAGTAATTTATATATTATAAATTCACCTGACATGTAATCAGAGGGTCGTGGGTTCAAATCCTGCTTGCGCATTACATATTTTTTCCGGAATTTGATTCTCTTAAAAATTTATTAATAAAAATTAATTTATTAATAATTTTATTTGTTTAATGGCGTTTTATTCATTTATTTATTGGTTTAATTATTCTGATTGTACTCTATAGATTCTTGATAGAGGGGCTTAATTACCCCTTAAAAATTCCGAAAAATATCAAATTTAAAAAAAAAATCGAAAAAAATATATCTAACCCTCGTTTTCCGGCTAAAATTTCCTCAGCTCTTCAATAGAATCATTTTTGAAAATCCATCTCGAACCGTTTCATTACAGTGTCCATTTTGCCTCACTCCTCTCCCCTATTTCAGTTTCATGGGAAATTGGAAGGTTGTAAATAACAATACTAAAATATTGTCAATTTGTGACGTTTTTCCATCCGATAATTGTAACGAAGAGGGATTTTTCAACACGATCAAACAACGATATGGAGATCAAACATGCAAATCAATTAAAGAATGACAGAATAGTTATTGTACATTCTCTAATTAATACTTGAGACAAGTGAATAATTGTGTTTTTTGTCGTCCAGAGCCTGAGGAAGCTCAAATAATAAGCGAAACGTCGCAAATTGACAATCGTTCAGTATTGTTATTGAATAGTCATTATTAATTTAGTATTTTATTTAGTATTGTTATTCACAACCTTCCAACGTATCCACAAACCTTTCAATAGTTATATTCGGATTTTTTGATCTTTCATTAATTACCAAACATTTTCATCAATTAATCATTAAACGCGTATCATTTGAATTCGATTTTCTCTTTGGATTTCCCTATTTTAATTAAATATTCAGTTTTTACCGTGGAAGTAAGGGGGAGGGGTTGGCATCTTTGAACAAAAAGATTTTTTTATTAATAATATAATTGTGATTTATTTTTCATTTATTTTTCCAATCAACAATGGTGTCTCATGAACGTTAAATAACCAAATTATTGATTTAAGATAAAAAATATTGATGATCAAGTATTTTATTATATTAAAATCAATTATTAACAAGGCAAGAAGTGTCCAAAGATGCTCCCCTCTACCCTAATATTATTATTATGATATTTTATTACTTTTGAAAATTGTTTTATATTTTTTTATAACAATTATTATAACAGTTTTTAAAATTTTTTTTTTGTTAATTCAATTTTTTAAATATTTTTTTCATTATTAATTCGAGGTTTTTACAGGTTCTTTATAAGAAAATCGTCGTGGGATTTGCAATTCTTGTGCCAGATGTCGGCTACAATGAGGCATATATATCGTTCTTCTTTACGAGACCCGAGTGGAGAAGATGTGGAATCGGGACTTTCATGCTTTATCATCTCATTCAGACGTGCATGGGAAAGGATCTTACACTTCATGTTTCAGTTACAAATCCAGCGCTTATCCTTTATCAGAAGTTTGGATTCAAAGTGGAGGAGTTTGTACAGGATTTCTATGATAAGTATATGGCACCTGGACCAAGAGAGTCGAGGCATGCACTTTTCTTGAGACTGAGTAGATAAATCTGGGTAAAAACATGAAATTTGAAGAAATTACAAATTTAATTTTTTTATTTAAAAAAAAAATGTCTTTTTTTTGCAATTACAAAAAAGCAAATTGTCTTTTTTTTCTGCAATTGAAAAAGGGAAATTGTCTTTTTTGCAATAGAAAAAAAAGCAAATTGTCTTTTTTTCCAATTAAAAAAAGCAAATTGTCTTTTTTCTGCAATTAAAAAAATGTCATAGAGTCATGAAAGATGGGGGGGGGGGGGGGGTGAAAGAAACCGTCTACATTTTTTTTGTGATTTGAAGAAAAATTTTCAAATTCAGAAGATTTTTTCTGTACTAAATTTTGTGGATTTTCAAGGAAATTTTGTAAATTTTCCAAAAATCCATTGGTCTTCTCTGAGGAAACATTTTTTTACATTTTTTTTCTCGTAAAAAACCTGAAAATTCTTTCATTTCCTTTTGCTTTTCTTCCAAATGCCCAAAATTATCAGAAAAAATTGTATAATATTATTGTAAATTTTCAGAAATTAATAAAACGTTATTTATTTTTCATTTTACTCTCTTCATAATTTTCCTTAATCTCGAATTTCCTATCAACAGTTGATTCTTTTTTTAATTTAGGGGAGAGTGGGGCAAAATGGACACTATGATGAAACGGTTAGAGATGGATTTTTGTGGATGCTTCTATTGAAAAGCTGAGGAAATTTCAGCCAAAAAACGAGTGCCAGATGTATTTTTTTTCGATTTTTTGGAAAATTCGATATTTTTTGGTGTTTTTGAGGAGCCTTCCCTTTTTTGAAAATTTTCAATTTTTTGCAAATATCTTTGGTTCTACCGGTCGTAGCGGTTCGGGGCTGGTCTTAAATGAAAGGTGAGCTCATTTCCCATCGATTCATGGGGGTTTGAATTCAAAAATATCAAGTTTTGGAATAGTTGCAGATCAAAAACTGTTTTACAAAACTGTTCCACGAAAATGTCCATAAATACCTTGAAAATCTATATTTTTAAATTGAAAACCCCATGAATCGATGGCAAATGATCTCACCTTTCACGTGCCGTCAGAATTTTTACGCTACGGCAAATAGAATCGAAGATATTCTCAAAAAACTGAAAATTTACAAAAAAAGAAGGGTTTTTATGTGGCGATCAGATAATTTCTAATTTCGCGCGCTCTAAGTTTCCGAGCGCAGAATGACCAGGTCAATGACTTGGCCCCCTGTACCCCGCAAAGGAAATTCGGAAAGACACTCTACGTCGCGACCCGATTGAGAACAGACTTGTTCTCCTTTCATCTTAAGGTGTAGAGTCAATTAAATATCCTTGTTTTCAATGTAACCGCTATCGCAATCGATTGTTAAATAAATTAAATGAAGTGTAAACAATTGGAGTCATTTCTTATTAATTAACTAATATCAATTACGCTTCCTTTACCCCTCTAAAATGCTCAACAAAGTCAAAATCGTCGAAATTTCAAAAAAATTAGTTCTTGCACTAGTTTCTCGCTCAAAATTTCCTCAACTTACCAATGCAATCATCAGAAACAATCTACCACTAATATTTCTATTAATTTCAAGAGTTTTCCATAATATTTGCCTAAAAATTTAGATGTGTCCATTTTACCCTTGATGTCCATTCTGCCCACCTTCCTCTATCCTGTTAAATAATGTTTTTCGAAGAAATTTATCAATCAATCCCGAATAATATCACAGTGCCTTAGAAACAAAGGGGCGTAAGTGCTATGCTTATCCACAGGACTTACGCCCCTTTGACTCTGAGGTGACGATCTATTTGGTATTTTTTTTTAAGGTAATCCTAGTGGTTCGGGCAATCGATTTTCCATTTTCGATTTTGGTCACTTTCGATAGAATAGGATGAGGAGATTTTTTTGAAATTCAGTTTACCCCATGCTACCGAACAAATAAGGCCAAAATTGATTTTTGAAAATAATTAAACTATGGAGTTTGAGGAGTTATCTCCAAAATATGGAATCATCCTGAAAATCCTGCAGGACGTTCCCAATGTCATCATTATTATATAGTATTTTTTTCAAATTTTTTTGGCAACTTAACATTTAACACATTTGGAACCCGAACGGTTGCCTAGCAACTCCCACGTACAGGCATTCTTCAAAAACGGCGATTCTCGACGTTTTGAGTCATTTGCAGTCATATCATGATAAAATCTAAAACTCGAAAATTTACGATTATATAGCTTCCATTCGGAAGCAAAAATGGAATTTTTGAAAAATCCAAAAAAATAACTTCTGACATATGATCTCCATGATAAATTTACTCAGCTTTTCACTAGAATCATCAGAAAAAAACTATCTCCAATATTTCCATCGATTTTGAGTAATTTTCATGGTATAAAATACCAAAACTAACAAGTCTCCATTTTACCCCACTTTCCTCTAAAAAAGAGAAGAAAAAAAATTTTACACGGTAAATTTCGGAAGACTACTTAGAGACTAAAATTAATCATTAATACTCAAAATACGAATAAACATACATAGGGGAGAGTGGGGCAAAATGGACACTATAATGAAATGGTTAGAGATTGTTTTTTTTTGATTATTCTATTGAAAAGCTGAGGAAATTTTAGCCGGAAAGCGAGTATCATTTGTATTTTTTTCGATTTTTTTGAAAATCTATATTTTTTGGCTTTTTTGAGGTGTAGCCTTTCATTTTTTTCAAATGTTCAGTTTTTTCCAAATATCTGTGGTTCTATCGGTCGTAGCGATTCGGGGTTGGTCTCAAATGAAAGATGAGCTCATTTCCCATCGAATTATGGGGTTTTGAATTCAAAAATGTCAATTTTTGGGATAGTTATAGGCCAAAAACTGTTTCACAAAATTGTTTCACAGAAATGTCCATAAATACCTTAAAAATCGATATTTTTGAATTTAAAACCCTATAAATCGATGGCAAATGATCTCACCTTTCACCTTTCGTCGGAATTTTTGTGCTACGACAAATAGAACCAAAGATATTCTTAAAAAACTCAAAATTTTCAAAAAAACAAGGCTTTTACCCCTCTAAAAAGCTCAAAAAAGTCAAAATCACCAAAAACTCCAATAAATTAATTCCGGCACTTGTTTCCCATCTAAAATTTCCTCAGCTTTCCAATGAAATCATCAAAAACAATCTACCGCCAATATTTCCTTTAATTTCAAGAGTTTACCATAATATTTGCCAAAAAATTTAGATGTGTCCATTTTACCCCTGATGTCCATTTTGCCCCACCTTCCCCTAATTATAATACATTCGTAATTCACCATTTTTCCTTTATTATATTAACAAACTGTGCATTTTTTGTGACATCATTTTTTCCTTCTTTTTTCAATCAATTATAAATAATAAAAAATAATAATTAAATAGTAATTATAATTGTTATTAACAAAATTAAGACAATAATACAGTTATTATTGCTTACAGTGAAGCTACTTAATTTTAATTTCTTTAAAAGTTAATTTCATTCACAAATTTTTGACAAAAAATGACAAAATTTCGTAACATTGTGTGTTTTTTCATCGAATTATTTTCCTCTCTCTCTCTCTCTCTTATCATTTTTCTTTATTCTATGAAAAAAATTGAAACAATTGCTTCATTTGTGTGTACATGAAATAATGCAGCCTGATTAACAATGAAAAAAAAAAATTAACAATTATGGTTAACTTTAATGCACAATGCATTACTGAGAAAATACTTCATTGAATCACATATTGAAATATTATTCATGTTTTTTTTCTTATTTTTTCATCTTTTCTTGTAATTAAAAAAAAATATATTTATTTTAATATATATATATTTTCTGTTCAAACTTATAATAAGAATTAAATGGAAAATAATAAGCTGTGCTTTTTTTCTTTCATTCTCACTTTTAATTAAATGTGTTTTAAATTAAAAGTACTGAATTACTTCATTAGTGGAGTAAAACGAGAGCTTTTTTTTTTTTTTGGAATTTCGAAATTTGAGGAAAAGTTTTTGCCTTAAAATTTTTTCGCAGTTTTCGTATTTCTTCAGAAAAAAAAATCAAAATCGAAATGTGATTTTTCAAAATTACGCATCTCGTTTTTTTCCACTAATGATGTTTTTTTAAATTTATTTTACAAATAGTACGAAAAAGAAAGTTTTGACATTTTTTTTCTTTTTTTTTTTCATGATATCATGTGCCAAGTTAAGAGCGTGTATTTTCTTTAATATGCAGTCTCATCAATGAATCTATCATGGGATCTTATTAGTTAATTTTTTTTTCATCCATTTAAATAATTCAAAATTAAATAATTGAATAAATCGAAAAAATGGTATTTCTTGAAAATATAAAATTGTGAATAAAGTATTTTTTTTTATAATTTTTGAAATAATTTTATCCATCAAGTTTTACATTTGTTGATTATGATTTTTCGAAATTAATGAGAATTTTCCAAAAATTTCGATTTTATTTCGAAAGATCAGAAATTTTCCAATGAAACAGGAAATAACACAATTATTGCTAAAAAGTAATTTTAAGAAATAATCAAAGACTAATTGATTTTAAATTTTTTTTTTGTCTTTCTCAATTATTTCATTTTTCATCGCATTTTTCCCGCCCTTTCCACTACTCTCATCGAAATTTTCGAATTTTCCCAAATAAAAAAGAAAAAAAAATCTAATTGCTCAAAATTTTCCAGGCACATTTGAAAACTCCCTAAAAATCAATCAAAATTATATCTATTGAACTGAAAAAAAAAAAAACAATTTCATTCGTGAAATACATTCTCAATGTGTAAACTACTTCAACTACCCATAATTTTTCCATTTTCTTCGTTAATATTAAAAAGTAGAAATACGTATTTATTTAATTTTTTTTTAATGTTGTGTTTAACTACATGCTCTTTTTTTTTATTAATTTTAATTCTGTTTAGGTTTGTGTTCATTTTTCATCATATATATATATTTTTTTTTCGTTATCTCATACTTTTAATATATATTATATTCAGTAGTCAGTCCAAGGCAAACGTTATCATTATTCGCAGTAATATAATTTACCTATGATTTTTTTTTTAATCTGTTTTTCATATTTTTTTTTTCATCGCCACATATTTTTTAAATTATATTTTAATCCATTCTGTTTTTTTTTTAAATTTTAATTTTAATCAATCGAGATTTACCTATATATTACTTTCTTTTTTTAAAAAATGTATACTTAACATTTAATATAATATATATATCTCTTCAAAATATTTACAGTCAATACTATGATACATCAATAATTATTTATTTATGTATTTTTTTTTAAATTCATGTTATTATCTTAATTAATGTAATAAATGTAGTATAAAGGCAATTATTAATGTAATTTTTATCGTTATTAATTATTTTCATTTTTCTTCATTTCATATAATTTTTTTGTTTTTTTTCATTTTTCATTATTATTTAAATAATTAGTTTAATGCAATTTTTTCAAGAGTCACAGATTTCACGAGAATGTTAATTTTAATTTTTTTTGTTTATTTAATTAATACAATGAATAATTTTTTTATCACAACAATCTGCAAGACCTCGATATATTTGAACGTATCTTCCTAATCTTGTGCTTTACACAATTTTTCAACGAAATAATTAAATAAATTTTTTGCAATTTGTTTTTAAACAGAAAACAATTAATTTGGTTTATTGAGAATTAATTTTTTTGGGGATATTTTGAAAAATATGAGAAATATAGAAAAATTTTGGGGGAACTTTTTTTTTCAGAGATTTTGTTCTGTTTTTACAAAAAAAAGGTATTTCTACAGAAAATATCATCGATTTGCATAGATTTTGAGGCATTTAAAGGAAAATTGAAGAAAAGAAATTAAGTAGTGAAGATTAAAAAGGATAAGTCCATTTTTCATGATAAAATTAACGGAATTAACAGATATATGACAATTTTCTGCATTTTTTTAAGCAAATAAATTATTTAAAAAATTTGCACCTATAGTTTTTTTTTAGTTTTCTACGTGTGCATATTTTTTATTCTTCAAATAACTAATTTTTTACAAAAAAAAAGCAGAAAATTGTCTCATAAAATCAGTATATAGATAACAATTTTGAGGATTTTCGTAAAGAAAATGAATTATCACGAAAAAAATAAAATTTTCTCTTCTACTTTTTTAATTTTTCTACACGTGCATATTTCAAAATAATTTATCTAATTTAATTTAAAAAAAAAAAAGTTATCAAATTTCTGCTATTTTTTATTTTATGAAGATACGCATTTTTCGTCCTAATTCTATTTTTGGCGCAAAATTTCAAAAACCCCCCAAAAAAAAAAGATCAGAGCAAAATCGCCTTATCTCGCTAATTTTCCGATATTCTAAAAAAAAAAAGGGAAAAAAGGAAAATACTCTTGAATTACCTCTTCACTGCTAAATTAATTCCCCAATTAATTGAATTCTCATTTTTTTTTTCATCAATAAAAAAATAAATAAACAATAATGACTTCAAATAAACGACTCACAGATTGATTGTGTCCAAATTACGTGAATTTCTGGAAGTACCATCATTTGGTGATGTTGTAGCAACATTAACTGATTTAGTTACATTATTAGCAAATGGCATGGCAAATTTAAAATCACCACCATTTGGTAATTTACGCATTATTTTACCAGATGTTATGAGCCTACCAAAGCCTTCTTGATGTGCAAATGCATAACCAGAACGTAATGAACGACGTGTACGTCTTGTTGATGGTGTACGTAATATATCTTGGCTTTGACGTGAACGCATTTGTGCTAAACGTTGTTTCAATCTAACACGATCAGATAATGTTGGTCGTACATCAATGAAGAAAAACCTCCATGATAGTACTGGTATTACTAATATTATGCAGGATATTACGGTTGTAAACCAAAATGTTGCCTCTGACATTGCCTGTAGACAAAAAAAAAGAACATTTTAATTTTTTTCCTATTTTTTTTCAATAAGCAATAATAAAGAAAAATTTTAAAAATTGAAGAATAATTTTTTTAATTGATTTTGGAAAGTCGAAAAAATTTCAAATATTGAAATAAAACTGATTTTCGATGTTTTTTTCAAATTCTCTCGAATATATTTCGAAAATGGGTTTTATTTCAATATTTGAGATGTTTTTGATTTTCGAAAAGTACTTAGAACAAGTCATTTTTTAATATTTGAAAAGAATTTTTAACTTATAATTGACAAGAAAAAAATGAATTTGTTTTTTCAATAACAAGTTAAAACATTTGAAACTATTGAAAAACAATTTTTTTAAGTAATTTTGAAAATTTGAAAGAATCCCAAATATTGAAATAAAACAGATTTTTAAAATGAATTTGAAAAAATTTCGAAATAATCGAAAAATGAAGCAGAATTTAATTTGATTTTTTTTTAATATCTCGAAAAATCATTGAATTAACCAAATTTTATTAGAGAAAAAAACGAACTTCGAAAAAAAAATTTTATGGGCATTTTTTGTATTTTTGATGGATTTGTCATTATTTTCGATGGAATATCTTGGAAACTAAACGAGATACAGCAATTTTCGGCTGATATTTCTTTATTTTAAGTGAATTTTAACAATTAGGAAAGAAGAATTGAGGCAAAATCACTCTATCTTGCTTAATCTTCAAGTTTTTATCTTCAAATTTTTTAAAAATTGATGATGAAATGAATTTATTGCATTTTGACTTTACAACATTCTGCTAAATTTTTTTTATGAATAAATAAATAATTAAAAAATACATACCATCGTGAGACTGCCAACGTAACTTCCACCAATGATGAAATTGTAAAAATAATCGAGAATAAAATACCATATTACTGAGCCCCATACCATAATGTGATTTACAATTGTCCAGTATGATGTATCAAGGGCTATTTGAACAGTAACAACTATAACTAATATTGTAGCTACCACGCTGCCCAGCAACATGTGATCTGAAAGTACGTAGCCTTTTGGCGATAATCCATCTTTATAAGTCCCTGAAAATAGAAAAAATAACATTTTTAGAAAATTGCATTTTTCCTCACATGAATGAAAAACATTCAATGTTCAAAAATTTTGAGAAAACTCTAATAAGGGAGGAAAAGAAAGATTTTCGAGGAAATATATAGAAAAAAAATGTTTTCGGAGTTCAATTCAAAAAACTTTCGAAAAAAAAATTTTGAAAAAAATTTTCGAATTTGAAAAAAAATGTCGAAAAAAGAATTTTCGAAAAAATTTAAAAATAACTGTAAGCTTTAAATAATGAAAAAATAATTTTTGAATTTCGAACATCATTTAATAATTCAGGAGAATCTCGAATAGAAAAAAATTGTTTCCTTTTTCCTCGAAAAATCTATCATTTTTCATGGAAAAAAAATAATTCATTTGAAAATCCAAAAACCTCAATTTTTTCATTGAAAAAAAAAAGTTAATGTAAATTTGTATGAAAAAAAAATTGAACTTACCATAGGGTACTAAAAATAATATGCAGCTCGCCCAAAATCCATGCAATGCACTCCAACAAAATTCTTTTTTATTGAATAACATATTTTGTAAACCAGGTGTATACAATTTTGGATAAATTAAACTGTTTTTATCGTTAACATCCTGATCAAATACACCAACAGCCAATACTGGCAGTGACGTGTAAAATAGATTGTACACTGAGATATACATCGGATCAAATACTGTCTGCAATGAAATTGAAGCAAAAAATTGAATTAATTTTTTTAATTTAATTAAAAGAATAAAAAAATAAATTGATATTTAATTTTAAAAAAATCAGATTATTTTTTTCAACTCAAATCCTTAATTCTCGACTCTGGAGAGACTCAAACAGAGGATTTGTGAGGATCGTATTCGCCTTATTAATCATCATAAAATATTAATTAATTTTTATTATTATCATTATTAGAGGAAAGTGGGCTGGAATGGACACGTGTTAGTTTTGGTATTTTATACTACGGAAATTAGGCAAAATCGATGGAAATATTGGAGATCGATTTTTTCTGATGATTCCATTGAAAAGCTGAGGAAATTTACAATGGAAATCATATGTCACAAGTTATTTTTTTTTGAATTTTTCAAAAATTCCATTTCTTTTCCTCAAAATTTGAAAGTGAAATCCTTCTGTTTTCGAAAAATTTCAGCTTCTCAAGAATATCTCGGGTTCTATTGGTCGTAGTGATCTGGAGTCGATCTCAAATGAAAGGCAAACTCATTTTCCATCGATTTATGTGGTTCAAAAAAAAATTATCAATTTTTCAAGTACTTATAGGGCAAAAACTGATTTTCAGAAAATGACCTAAGTATTCGAAAAATTGATGAAAAAAAAATTTGAACGACACAAATCGATGAGAAATGAGCTCACCTTTCATTTGAGATGAACCCCAGGTCAATACGTCCAACAGAACCGGAGATATCGTTGAAAAAGTGAATTTTTTCGTTTTTCAAAAGAGAAATCCCTTTAAAACTTGGCCAAAAAAGTGAATTTTTTCCAAAAATTGAAAAAAAAAAAATTTGACACATGTTTTCTCAAATTGAATCATAAGAAAATCTCTATCTCGAACCGTTCAATTGGAATGTGTCCATTTTACCCCACCTTCCCTAATTATTATTATTATGTATAAAAAGGTTTTTTTTCCGGATTGCTATTAAATGTAAATTGATTAATAATTTAGAAAAAAAGGTAATGAAAAACACATCACCAAGTTGTCTACTTCGTCAGTCATTTAATGTGAGAAAATTGTGTTAAAGCTTTTTTTTTTTTTCGGAAAAAAACCTTTTTTAACAAAAAAAAATTCCTTTCTTTAGAAAGAAGTCTTTTTTAACAAAATAAAAAAGGAATTAAAAAATTCCAATTATTTTTTTTTTTTTTTAATATAAAGAAAAATGATAATTTACCTGTGCGCTGAAACCACAAAAGAAGGCAAACCATATGTGGCATAATGTGAAGGCAAAATTTTTATAAAAAAAGTATCTAAGGAACTTTGACATTCTATAATACGACCATCTTCCATGTACAAGCAGTAGCCTCTCTAAAAATCTAAATTGTCCAATTGAATAATCCGATGCTAATACAGCTTGTAGACCCTCTTGTCCACTTATACCAACACCAATGTGTGCTGTTTTAATCATTGATACATCATTTGCACCATCACCAATTGCCAATGTTACAGCATCTTTATTTTTCTTAATTAATTCAACCACCATTGCCTTTTGTAGTGGTGTTACACGACAGCAAATTACAGATTTACCTTTAAAAAAAAAAAAAATCATAATTACACGTTGAAAAAAATAAAATTTATGAATTTTCACAGATAGAAAAAAAATATTAAAAGAAATTTATTTAATAATTTATTAATTATTTTATTTATTAAATGATTAAAATTTATCAATTAATTTATTCATGTCCTGATTTTTTTTCTATTTTTCATTTCTTTCATTTCCTGAATTTTTGCAATTTTTTTTTATATTTTCTCCTTAGAAACAAAGTGGCATAAGTGCCAAAAGCATTCGATTTTGGGATAAAAGAGGCGTATCTCAGAAAAACCACTCCAGAATGTTTTTTGTATAAAAAAAAAAAACATACGCCTTTTTGTTCCTCAGAAGGGAAAAGAATGAAAAAATGGCCTTTACGCCCTTTTCTTTCTAAGAAGACAAATATAAAGTATACTGTAATGGATATAATTGCATGAGAAACAAAGGGGCGTAAGTGATATGTTCATATACTGCACTTACGTCCTTTTAACTCTAAGATGACGATATTTTCAAGAATATATATATATAGGAGAGAATTGGGTAAAATGGACCTTTGCAACAACATAACTCAGAATTTTTTTTCTATGTTAAGGACATGAAGAAAAAATCTGAAAAAATTTGAGAAGATGCTCCAATATGTGTTCATTTTTGTAGAATTTTTTCAATTTTTTTCATGAAGTTGCCTATTTTCTAGAAAATCCCAAATAATTCTAACAAACAGGTCCATTTTGCCCCAACTTTCCCCATATATATCGTCCACTTTAGAGGTAAAAGGGCGTAAGTACTATGCTCATATACAGCACTTATGCCCCTTTGTTTCTGAGACAACGATATTTATTTGAACATTTTTTTTTATTTTATTTTGAATATAAAAATTTAATTTACATGAACTCGAGACTTCCAGAAATAATTGTTCCATCTGTGGATGAAGTGCATGGACCAATGAGTGTCCATTGATGACAACTGCAAAACCAGAAGATGACTCGTGCTCTCTCTCATCTGAATCATCCCTATTATACTCTGTATCACTGTTTAATTAAAAAAAAAAAAAAACAGAAAAAAAAAATAAAATCAAATCATAATAAAATTTATTAGTTTCTTTAAATTCTAAAAAAAAAATGTATTTTTTTCTATTCTAATTAATTTGAGATTCAACAAATGCATCTATTCGTCATTAAATCATTATTGAATGATAACATAAAGTGCCCAAGTAATTTATTTTGTAAAAAAAAACGTCTTTATATCAATTTTTTAACCCATTCCTGCAAACAGAACATTAGAATCTATTTAATTTCGTGAATTTTTTTATTTTCGAGGGAAATGAGGGAAATTTATTGGTGGAAAAATGCTTTTACGAAGGAAAATTTGGTTTACTGAAAGAAATTATTGCAAAAATTTTGATGATACTGAAAATAATAGAAATTTGACAATTTTGGAATTTTTTTTCCTCTCAACAGATGGAATATGGAGAAAAAGAAAAATCTACACAATTTTAAAAAATTTATAAATCTATGATTGAATTTTTTTTTTGTAATAATTTATTTGTTTAAAAAAAAGCACAAAATTTTCAGATGTCTGCCCGTTTTCATTACAAAAATTGTGATTTTTCACATTAATTTTGAAATATTTCCATAGGAAAGATTATATAAAAGGGGCAAAATGGAGCTTTGAATCAAAATGGTTCAGGATTTTTTTTCAAAGTGAAGGACTCTGCAAGAAAATCTGAAAAAAATCAAGAAAATGCTCCAATATATCTATATTGTTGCGTAATTTTTTCAGATTTTTTTGCAACGTTCTTCATTAAAAAAAAAAAAATCCTAGATAATTGTACTGCGCAGATTCATTTTGCCCCAGTCTCTCCCATAAATATGAGTTCTCCTGATTATGAAATCAGACGAAAATATATCTCTTTCTGTTTTTTGATGATGATAATGAAATTGAAAAATATCTGATAAATTTTTGAATTTTTTCAAAACTAATTAATTATTATTAAAAAAATATTCTGCAAATTTGCACTCATGGCTCTTCAGATTTTCTGCATGTGCATATTTCTCATTTTTTTAAATAATTTAATTTAAAAGATTAATGTAAAATAATATATAAAAACGAAATATTGTCAGATTTCTATTTTCAGTATCATTTTTTTATTTTCCAATTTATCAGAAATTGAGAAAAAAATTTTTTCAATTGAGAAATTGAGAAAAATGATAGGTCCAAAAAAAAAAAAATCGTAATTTTTTTTTGGACGTTCGACTTTTTTTCTAAAAAGAGGTGACTACTCTAAAAAAATTTCTCAATTTCCCATTGAATTCAAAATTATTTTCACAAAAATGATGTTCCAATGAATTTGACTTCTACTTTGCTACTTCATTATTCAAGGGAAGAATGGGGCAAAATAGACCTATTTAGCAAAATAATTTAGAAATTTCTTTTCGGAGTGAATGACGTCATCTAAAAATCTGCAAAAATTCAAGAAAATGCTCAGATACGTGAAGATTACTGATGAATTTTTTCAAATTTTTCCGCGGATTCCTTCACTCTCAAAAAAAAGTCCCGAATCATTTTGAGCTCTGTAGGTCCATTTTGCCTTGATTTCCCTAAAATTATTCCTCTTCCAGATCAATTAAAAAAATTGTGAAAGGATTAAGCATTACTAATGCCAGTGACTCTATAATTTATTCATTTTCCATGAAAAAAAATAAATTCAACGTGTTTTTTTTTATCACAATCAAGCTTGAGGAATGGGTTAATACAGAACGTGATAAAAGCTGCTTTACATAAACTTGTTTTTTTGTTCTTATTTAAAAAAAAAAATAAGAAAATTTTTTTTTCACTTTTTTTTCTTCATTTAAACAATTAGGATTAATTTCAAGCACTCAGAAAGAGAAGGAGTGAGTAATCAAGCATCAATATCAATTTTTTTCTTTTTCTATTTTATATAATGATTATATGAAAATAATAATTAAAAAAAAAAATAATAGAAAAATGATAAAAACATAAACATTCACAGATAAATTTGTCTTTTCATATCACATATTGCATACAATTGGACAAAAATGATTCTTCACAGGGGAGTGACTAATTTCAAAATTCGACTAAAGGTAATTTTTTCAAGCAAATAGTGATTTCTTTTATAATTAATTTGAAATGAATTTATTTTTCGTAAATACGTGGAGAAAAAAATTACTAATTTACATGCAGGGACAATTAATGGAAAGATCTCAAGTGCAGATCATAATTTTTTTTCTCAAAATTTCATTAATTCGAAGAAATATATTAATTAAAAAGGAGATTTATTCAGTAGTAAAGTGTGATAAATGTGATAAATTGATTTTGAAAGAAATATTTGAAGAAAATATCTTTAAAAATTGAGAGAAATGGAGCATTTTCATCGGAAAACCTTTTTTTTTTCTTTCGTTTCACGAAAAATTCTCTATTTTCTCTGGTATTTCAAAATATTTGGGGGAAAGTGGGATAAAATGAACATTAGAATAAGAAGGTTGGAGATAGAATTTTTTTGATGATTCCATTCGAAAGCTGAGGAAATTTTAGGTGGAAAAACAAGTGCGAGAATTAATTTTTTTGAATTTTTTGAGAATTCGATTTTTTGGGCTACATTTGAAAGGCTACTTTCTTTCCATTTTTGGAAAAATTCACTTTTTTCAAAATATCACAGGTTCTATTGGTCGAAGCGTGAAAATTCCGAATGGAGGTGAGAGGTGAGATCATTTGCCATCGATTTATGGGGTTTTCGATTAAAAATATCGATTTTTAAGGCATTTATGGGCACTTTGGTGAAAATCAGTTTTTGCTCCATAACTATCTTAAAAATTCATATTTTCCAATTAAAAACCCCATCAATCGATGGCAAATGATCTCACCTTTCACCTCCATTCGGAATTTTCACGCTGCGCTCAATAGAACTGGAAATATCTCCAAAAAACAGAATTTTTCGAAAAATGGAAAGGTTGACTCCTTTAAAACTAGACCAAAAAAGTCGAATTTTTTAAAAATTGCAAAAAATAATTTCTGACACATGATCTCCACCGCAAATTTCCTCAGCTTTCCAATGGAATCATGGGAAAAAAACTATCTCCAATATTTTCATCAATTTCAAGTATTTTTCATAACATAGTCACATCAAAACTCAAATGTGCCCGTTTTACCCCACCTTTCCCTAATCAAAACTGTTCTTTTTCCAGCAAAATTGAATAAAAAATAAGGATAATTCATTTATTACTTCACTACTGAATTATTAATTAATTAATTAATGGGATAAATTGAACAACACATTTTCGTGATCAACATTAACAATTAACAGAAATAACATGACTAATTTAATATTTCACTAGGCAAAATAATGAATTTAAACATTTTAATTTTCATTTCATAATTATTTTTCTTCATTTAAAAATGTAAATATTTTTTTTTTTAATTGTTCGTATTTTTCTCAGGCGAAAGACAATAAAAGCATTACCAGGAAACACGGTGCAATTGTCGTAATGAGTTGATTATTTTAATAATAATAATAAAATTTTAATAAAAAAAAAAAAAAGGTGTAGAAACATAATAGAATGAATGAAATTAAAAAGAAAAAACGTGTGGAATAAAGAAATAAATAAAGAAAAAGAGAAAAAAATAATAATAATAATAATGAAATTTAAGAAAAAAAAAAAAAAAGAAAAATATTTGGATATAGATTTTACTCCGTCTCTTTCATATGCCTGACCTTTCTTTGTCCCACCTGAATGTGACGATTGATAGTGCTGGCCTATTTTGATGACTAGATGCTGATTTAATTGTTTCTATATAACGTTGTAATTGTGTTTCAACGCCATCGTATGTTGTTGCATCAACAATAAATACATCGGTTAATTCGTCAGTCAGTAATTGACACGAATATCCAATATTTATAGCCGTTTCTGTAAAAAAAAAAATAATAACAATCATTTCATTTTTTTTTTATTTCTTTGAAGAAAAAGAAACAATTATCTCATTTTTTTCCCTTTTTTTTTTAAAAAAAAAGAACAACTTTTTAATTTTTTTAATTTTTTTTCTAGTAATTTTATTAATGTATCTTCCAAAAAAATTGGTATAATTAAGGAAAATGATTAAAAATAAAAGGGCGTATTTAAGGGAGATACGCCCCTCTGATATTAAATAACATGGACAGACGCCTATTTGTTACTCCGCAAAGAAACGCTGTAAATCAGCGAGAAAAGGAAAGAATAATCGATTGGGAGAAAAATGACGCTCTTTTATTTAAAAAAATGAAAAGGCGGAAAAATGGTACTTACGCCCTTTTGTTATCAATAAATTTTTATCAATTTTTAATTCATTTCCAAATTTTATAGTAACGAAAAGGCGTTTCTCCAAAAATTCTCATATAAATACGAAAAATTATTTGAAAAAAAAGGGGCATATGTGTGGAAGATATATACTTTTCATATTGATAACATGGACATACGCCTATTTGTTATTCATTTAAAATAACCGCTGTAGATAGACGGAAAATCCTAGAATAATCGATTGGAGAAGAAAATTACACTTTTCTATTTATTTAAAAAATAAAAGCAGAAAAAAGGGCACATACGCCCTTTTATTATTTTTTTGAAAAATCGGAAGAGAGGTCACTTACACTCTTTTATTATTCTTTCGAAAAATCAGAAAAAAGGGCACTTACGCCTTTTTATTATTTGAAAAAAAGCAGAGAAAGGGCACTCACGCTCTTCAATCATTCATTAAGAAAAGAAGCAGAAAGAAGGGCACTTTTGCCCTCTTATTATGAAGAAAAAAACAGGAAAAAGTGCTTTCCGCCTTTTTATCATTTTAAAAAATCAGAAAAAAGGGCGCTCACGCTCTTCTAGCATTGGGAAAAAAGGCAGCAGAAAGGGCACTCAGGCCCTTTCATCATGAGAAAAAAACAGAAAAAAGTGCACTTACGCCCTTCTATAATTAAAAAAAAAAGAATAAAAAAGTGCACTTTCACCCCCTTTTTTCCAGCCCAACAATATCATTAATTCCAAAAAAAAAAACTATAATTACCTTGTTTTAGACCTTTCCAGTATTATTAAAAAAAAGGCACTTACATCCTTCTATCATTGAAAAAAAAAACATAAAGAAGTGCACTGTCACCCCTTTTTTTCTAGCCCAACAATATCATTAATTCAAAAAAAAAAAATCTATAATCACCTTGTTTGTCACCAGTGAGAACCCACAATTTGATACCAGCCAGGCTCAAATTAGCAATTGTCTGTGGTACACCATCCTGTAATTTGTCCTCAATAGCAGTTGCCCCAAGTAGTGTCATATCTTTTTCAATTTCTTCATAAATTGCATCCAATTTATCATCTTTATCTTCACCACTGAGTACAGCCTCCATATGTCTCTGTTTCCAATCATTAAAAAATGATTCCTCAAGATCTTTGACTGACAGACACAGTGTTCTCAATCCTTCACTAGCAAATTTATTTAAATGCTCCTGTGTTCTCTGCATAATTTCCTGACTACCACCTTTCAATCTCTCATAAATAACATTGTCAGCACCCTTACAGTACAAACGTAAATTTCCATTTCTTCGTAGTATTACGGACATACGTTTACGTACATTATTAAAATCAAGTATACAAAGTAATTCATAAACTTCACGTTTACCCATAACATCAATTGTTATACTATTTGGTGATCTTTCTTTGAATACAAAACCAAAATTACGTGCTGCTGATACTAATGCTGATTCATCTGGTGATTGTGCTTGATACTCTAATTTTCCATTTTTTTCATCTGGCATAACTGTATGACAAAGTGCTAATAAACGAAAAAAACTCTGTACATCCTCGTCTTCTTTTTTTACAGCCTCCAATAATGCTGGATCATAAAATTTGAAGTCTGCCTCGTAATCCTTGTTGAATGAAAAATCAATTGGTGGTACGGTCTGAAAAAAAAATGATAAATTATATTTTTTTTAAATTATTTGGGTGATTTTTTTTATTTTTTAAAATTGTTTTTAGGGAAGACTAGAGAGTAAAATGATGAGGATTTTTTTTTGGGGGCAAAAAGGGCGCGAAAAAACTTGAAAAAATTCGAGAAGATACTACAATATGTTGACATTTTTGGTGAATTTTTTCCAATTTTTTCATAGAGGCTTTTTACTTAGAAAAAAAAAAATTCCGGATCATTTTACTCAATTCGATAAAAAAAAATTTACTCAATTGGCCCATTTTGCCCCTGTCTTCTACTAAATTGATTTTTGAAATGAAATGACATAAGTGAGTATTATTAAAAATGATAATAAAAAAGGAATAGGTAAAAGAAATTTTGAAAATGATTATTAATTTCGAGGAAATTAATTGAAATAGGAAAAATCTGTTTTTTTTTCTATCAACAATTTTCTTCTAATATCTTGAAAATTGATAGAGATACGCCCTTTTTATCTTGAATATTTGTAGACATTTCAGAATTATCTGGAAAAAATGGATAAGGATAAAAAGGGCGTAACTCCATTAGTTTTCCAAAAATTCTAAAAAAAAAAAATCAGCAAAAAATTAATTGATTTTTTTGTTTTGTCTCTTCAATAGCGAATTTAAATGAAAATTGATGTTAATTATTGTGCAGATATCGTGAAAGCAATTAGGTTCATTAATATTCATTAATATTCAATAGTAGGTCTTTTTCATGAAAGCATGAATTATCTCCAAAGAAAGACTTTTAGATATTTTTGTAAAAAAAAATAAATTGAAATGATTTGATTAATGAACAAATAAAAATAAATGATTTCAGCTTATGTCGTTTCATTTCACTGAACTAAATAATTGATTAAAATTAGAGTAATTAAATTTCTGAAAAATAATTGTTAGTCATATTAAAATGTTTATCGTTATGTTTGTTAATATTCATCCAATCTGTAATAAAAATTATTAGTAGTGGTTTTCTGTTAAAAAGCAAACAAGGATAAATGAAAGAAAAAAAGGACAAAATTTCAAATGATTAAATGATTAAAAAAATTTTTAATGATTAAAAATGCATTTTTTTAAACATAATAACAATAAAAAGCAAGGCACGAGGCGGGACATGCACATAATGAAATAAAAGAATAAATAATAATGAAAAGAAAAAATAATGATAATTAGTGAAATGAAAAGAAAAGTATGAATTTTTATTTTTTTTATTTTTTCTGTTTTAATTTTAATTTGTAATTAATTTTTTTGGAAATATCGAAAATCCATTGAGATGGAATATCTCATAAATCTCTGAACTAAATGGAGATACGTCTTTTTCATTCTAATTTTTTAATGCATAAAATTTTAAGAACTGCAAAAGAAAATGAGGCAAGAAGGGCGTATCTCCATTAATTCCCGAAATCCTCTAAAAAAGACAAAAAAAAATTGACTCATCATGTCGTCATCTTTGAAACAAAGGGGTCTAAGTGCTATGTATAAGCATAGCACTTACGCCACTTTGTTTCAACGGCAACGCTGTTCATCTCATCACTCTAGATTTCTTTTTTTCCCCAAAAATCCCGAAATTCTCATGAAAAAAACAAATTCCATATGATTTTCGTTCAATTTCCATATTCCAATAATTTCACTTTCCAGATTGAAATCAAAAAAAAGTGGAGCAAAATGGTCTAGAATTTTTTTTTAAGGTGAAGGCCTCTTCTAAAAAATCTGAAAAAATTCATCAACAAAGTGGACATGTTCGAGCACTTTCTCAAATTTTTTTAGAATTTTTGAACGAGTCCTTTACTCCGAAAAAAAAAATCCTTGTTCATTTTTTTCTCCAATTCTTCATTTTTCCTCAATTTTCCCTGAAGCAAATAATAATGATAAATGATAAGAAAAAAAGGAAAACACAAAAAAAGCATGCGTACTGATGATGTTTCCGTGATTTTTCGTCCTCCAATGATACCCGGCTCTGGTGTTGTACTGCTCATACGATCTGCCTGTTCTAGAAGTCTCGCATTAGCACTACTAATTGGTATATGTACGTTCCTCACGAAATCCTGGCCATTTGTCCACTTCATTGTCGATGAGGCCTTGGCAATTTTATCCGTCTACATGCAGCATACACATGCTGTATAATGTCCACGAAATATGTCTTTTTCTCTTTTTTTTTTATTTTTATGTTAATATTCATGAATGTCATCGTAATTCAGATGAATTGCGAATATCTCAGAAAATAAGTGAAATAGATGAATTTCTTGTCGAAAATTTTTTTTCACAAAAAAATCTCTATCACGTGTAGTGATGCGCGACTTTTGTACGAAAATCGATTCTCGAAGAGTCGATCTTTTGAAAATACATTTTTTTAAAAATCAATTTAAAACAAAAAAAAAACATCGAAAGTAGAAATCGAAAAAAAAAGTTTTTCTTCTTTAAACAAAAATTTCAATAATTTTTAGTTTCGATTATTTTCGATATCGATTAATCGATGCGATATCTCGTCTCAAATTCGAGATATCGCAATTTTTTCTGGTTCAGAAAATTTGATAAAAATAAATCGTATTTTCCAGTATTTAAACAAAAAATACGATCTCTCTAAGAAAACGAATCGAAAGATCGATTAATCGAGTTTCTTAAAATCGTCCGAAGAGAATCGATCTTACAATGGATCGATTAAAAATCGCCCATCACTAATCACCCAATAATTCTGAGATATAGTCCGAAAAAAAGCTCAAAAATTCAAATAAAATCATCAAAAAATAAAAATCACAAGAAGAAAAACACTTGTTTTTTGTTTTAAATAATTAAAATTTTTGAAAAAAATTTAAATATTTGCACAAACAACTCACCTCACTCAAATCGATGACTTCACCAGTTATTTCATCAACAAGATCCCCATAACTTTTACCAGCAACTGAACACTTGTTGAATGTCATAATATTTTGCGTTAATGTACCAGTTTTATCGGAAAATATATATTCAATTTGTCCCAATTCTTCATTCAATGTTGTTGTACGTGCCCTGGCATGTGTATTAGTTGGTGCATGATACATTTCTTCATCCCAATTAATAAGAAATGATTGTACAAATCTTATAACTTCAACACTAACATATAAACTAATTGGTACAACTGTATTTAATACAATTGAATATGAAAAAAAAACTAATAATGCTGTTACAGTTGCACCACCAAGTGGTTCAGTTGGCACTAATGAGTCCCATGGTAGATAAACTTGAAAATAACGTCCAACAAGTGATTCCCATATACCACAGCCAATCATACAAAATAAGCATAGTGATAATAAAAAGAATACAATTCCAATAATAAGAAGATTCAATAGTCTATCTATACATGTTCTTTTGAATTTTGTCTTCCCTGAGTTTTGCATAAGTTTTGTATCTTTGCCAGCAAAGATAACTACACCATAGCACCACTGTGTATTACGTAATACACATCCACGCAATATTACTTTATCGTTGTCTAATGCATATCTGAAAAATTAGAGAAAAAAAATTGATTATTCATTAGAAAATTTAGAATTTGAAAATTTTTTTCTCCTCGGAATTTTTTTCTCTTAAGGGGGTAGATGCACTCAGAAGCGTAAAAAAAGGCCTATTTTAAAAAAAAATTTTTTTACAGTAATTAAGTTTATTTTACAAAATAAATTATACAGAGTTTTTATACAATGCTTTAACTTAACATTTATGAAAAAAAAAAAAAAAATACATATTATTTATTAAAATATCGCCATATCGGTTGGATCCTCTCCCGCGAGTAGTACTTCGCGGTGGCCATCACAACAGCCTTCTGGATCATCTGAATTCGAAAAACCAAGGTGAAACCTTTAGTTTAATAATAAATCCAGTCTTTAATCGAAGCTTTTTTTTTTTTTTTGAAAATTTACAAAATGGTGCCATTCGAAACTTTGGACTCTGATTTTCGATAAAATGTTAAAAGTTAATTGTTTAAAAAATATAGTAATTGTTAACAAAAATCAATATCCTTCGATTAAAGACTGGATTTATTTTTAAACTAAAGGTTTCACCTTGGTTTTTCGAATTCAGATGATCCAGAAGGCTGTTGTGATGGCCACCGCGAAGTACTACTCGCGGGAGAGGATCCAACCGATATGGCGATATTTTAATAAATAATATGTATTTTTTTTTTTTTTTTTCATAAATGTTAAGTTAAAGCATTGTATAAAAACTCTGTATAATTTATTTTGTAAAATAAACTTAATTACTGTAAAAAAAAATTTTTTTAAAATAGGCCTTTTTTTACGCTTCTGAGTGCATCTACCCCCTTAATTGTGACAATTATTTTGTGCTTGACATGATAATTTGGAAACTTTTTCAAATTTCCCAAAGAACTTAATTTTATATTTAAATACTAAATTTAACAAAATTATAGAAATTTAATTTTTTTGACTCAAACGTGAATTTTTAAGGAAGAAAAATTGTCTTTGTTAAATAAATTTTTGTTTCTTTCTAAAATTAATTAACATCCTTCCCAATTCGTAATTTCATCTATTCTACTTCACATTACATGATATTAATACATATCTGACCCTTTTTTAAAATTTTTCCGAACAAATAGAGTATCATAAAAAAATATTTCCATAAAAAATTAATGGAGATACGCCCTTTCTTGTCCTGATCTGTTTTAGCTTTAAAATTGCCTTCGAAAAAGGATTCAGGCGAAAAGGGCGTATCTCCATTAATTTTCCCCGAATTCTCGAAGAAAAAGCGAAAAATAATTGACTTTCTTGATTTGCCCCAATTAACATGGAGAAATTATCATAAAGAAACATTCAAAGAATTTGCACTTATATTTGTTTTCAATTTCTTACATGTGCATATATTTTTTCATTTTTTTACGATTGTTGTTTTTGTCGAGAAAAACAGACCCAAAAATTGTCAGATTATCCCATTTTACCCCTTTACCACTCAATTTTTAAGATTTTTTTTTAATAAAGAGAGTATTCCAAAGATTGAAAATGTGTCGAAAAAACTTACTTGTTTCCTTTCCACATTAATATACCATCGAATTTATTCAAAAGATTGTTTGGAGTTTCACAAACAATTTCACCGTCAAATTCACCAATTAGTTCGTTGTTATCCATCATTTCCGCAGTTTCTGCTAAACATTGGCGACATTTCAAATTGGTTTCTCTGGAAGAAAGAAAAAAAAACATGAAAATTTGAATTGAGATAAGCAGATAAAGAATAATGATAAAATTAGCAAACAACTGACATTTTTATATTTTTTTTTGAATAAATGAAAGAAAACAAAAAATAAAATTTGAAAAATTTATCACTATAGTTTTTTGAATTCCCTACATTTGCATATTTTTTCCCTCTTTTCTCTACAATTATTAATTTGTGAAAAGAAGAAAAAAGAAAAAATTATCAGATGTGTCTTCTGTTTTCAGTTTAATTATGAAAAATGACTCTATAAGAAAAGAAAATTGTGATTAATTGATATTTATGTTACCCATCTAATTCTGCAGTCTCGATGTAACAAAGGCCATTCGGTTCACTCGTTGAGAGTAGAAGTACATCAGCAGCAACGAATTGATCATTCTCCATTCGAATAACATCGCCAACTTGTACTTGAGACCATTTTTCGACTTTCAAACTTGTACCACGTAATGTTTGTGATTTCCTATTGTTTACCTGTGAATCGCTGCTGTGTCGTTGCTAAAAGGAAAAAAAAAACAAAATTGATTAATTTAGAAAGATTTTGAAAGGGATTTCAATGAAAAATGAGGAACTTTCGAGGGAACTTTTAAGGGAATTTGCAGAGGAGCTTTTGGGGGAACTTCCAGAGGAACTTTCAGGGGAGCTTCCAGAAGAGCTTTTAGGAACTTCCAGTGGAACTCTGAGGAGGATTCTTAGGTGAATTCTTTCATGAACTTTCCGGGGAACTTTTAAGGGAACTTTCAGGGGAGCTTTTGAGGGGATTTCTAGAGGAGCTTTCAGGGGAACTTTCAGAGGAACTCTTGAGGGAGTGATCATAATGGTCACTTACCAACAAAACAATATAATAACTGATGGTCAGAAAAAAACAACTTTTAAGGGAACTTCCAAAGGAACTTTTAAGGGAACTTCCAGAGGAACTTTCAGGGGAGCTTCCAGTAGAGCTTTCAGGAACATCCAGTGAAACTCTGAGGAGGATTCTTAGGTGAATTCTTTCGTGAACTTTCCGGGGAACTTTTAAGGGAACTTCCAGGGGAGCTTCTGAGGGGATTTTTAGAGGAGCTTTTAGGGGAACTTTCAGAGGAACTTTTGAGGGAGTGATCATAATGGTCCCTTACCAACAAAACAATATAATAACTGATGGTCGAGAAAAAAAAACAACTTTTAAGGAAACTTCCAAAGGAACTTTTAAGGGAACTTCCAGAGGAACTTTCAAGGGAGCTTGCAGTGGAAATCTAAGGAGGTTTCTTAGCTAAATTCTCTTGGGAACTTTTCGGGGAACTCGTAGGATAACTCATCACGGTTATAAATCATGATGAATAATAATATCCAAATGTTAACCGATTCTTCATATTCTTGAGAACCACGAATTCTCCAGAGCTTATAAAGTCAGTTTAAGGTAATCCTAGTGGTTCGGGCAATCTATTTTTCCTTTTCGATTTTGCTCACTTTCGATAGAATAGCATGAGGAGATTTTTTTAAAATTCAGTTTACCCCATGTTACCGAACAAATAAAACCAATATTAATTTTCTGCCCTCCGGCCGGAAGAGGCAACTCGGCTCCGCCTCGGCCAACAATTACATGTGCTCTGAGACATTTCTTACTTTACTGACCTAGGTACGTAATATACTATTTTGAAAATAATTCAATCAACATTGAAGCTCTATAAGCGAGGTTCAGTTTCAGTTTCACTGCGAAAATTCATGATCACAGACCTATTTTTTCCTTATACAACCTTCTATGTTTTTTGTTCCTCAGAATGTCTATTAATTTTTGAAATCATGAAAAATGCATGTTACTGGACATATAACGACGATTAATGCAATTAATTACATGAAAAAATCAATGGCGAGAATATTGGTATTTAAAATCCGAGAATTCACCAATCACAGTCCTAGATACTGGGACAGCGTGAGTCAAATCCGGAACAATATTGAATATTCACAATATTATGTAATAACGATTTATCATCTTGGACATCGTTCTAGTATCGGTAAAATGTTGAAAACTCGAAATAGTTACAGTAATTATAATAACTAAAAGGAAAAAAATAAATCGACCATTTGAACCTGCCACTAGGATTACCTTAATTCCATCAAATTGGATCAGATCTGATCAGATCTAGTCAGATCTCAAAATCGAACAGATCTAATTGGATCAATTTGGATCCAATTGGTTTGTGACTCGAAAAATCTCATCAAATCTTTAGAGAATTTCAGACTAGATCAAACTGTACACCAACGTTTCGTTTCCTAATAATAAATAAATAACTCACAAAATCATCGTAGGCATCTTTGACGGCAGTGAGTGTGAGTACCCCAATTAATGGTATGGCTGTGGTTATTGGTGTAAGTGAAGATATGGCGGGTATCATTTGTAGCACCAACAAACACAGGAAGTAAAAATTAGCTAAACGTTGAAATTGTTCAAATAAATTCAGTGGCAGGAACGTCAGAACCGAGTACTTGGACGTTTTGATGTAATTGTTCTGTAAAGTGGAAACAAAAAGAAACATTAAAGTTAAGTACAAAGAAACTTTTGTGAGTTTAGAATGTATGATTAGTTGTAAAAATTGTACTTACTGCATATTTAAACTGTGAATTGTACTCGCGGTTGTTTGCACGTATTCGCCTTTCCGTTTCTGTAATTAATTGAGACATTAGCATAATAATTTAATTTATTTATGTAAATGTTTAAGAATTTGAGTAAATTAAATTTCAATACTCGATCATTTTTTAATTAATTCTGGGAACTCGTAAATATTTTTAGTGAAATAATGAAGAGTAGAGTTGTGCGAATAATTAGAATTTACGAATCATTTGTATCGGATCGAATATCAATATTCGATTTGATATTCAAAGTTTCGAAAACTTGATGTTCTCGAATTATTCGAAATATTTTGAATAATTCAGGAATTCCCTCGAACTTAAATTGGTGCAACGGAAGTATCGAATGATTTGCCATATCTCGAATTCAATGCGAGATATCGCATCGACCAATCGATTTTTGAAAATGATCGATTGGAAATTGATGTGATATTGTTTTTTCCCACTTGAACTTTCAGCAGGCGAGACGCAATCAAATTATCGATCGATCCGCAATTCGATTAATCGAATTTTGAGATCGATTGATCGAATTTTTGAAATTCATCGATTGAAAATCCCTCAAACTTAAATTGGTGAAACGGAAGTATGGAATGATTTGCGATGTCTCAAATTCAATGCAAGATATCGCATCGACTAATCGATTTTTGAAAATGATCGATCGGAAGTTGATGTGATATTTTCTTTTCTCACTTGAACTTTCAGCAGTCGAGACGGAATCAAATTATCGATCAATCCGCAACTCGATTGATCGAATTTTGAAATCGATTGATCGAAGTTTAACATCGATGAATCGAAATTTTGAAATTGATCGATTGAAAATTGATGTGATATTGTTTTCTTCCATTTAATAAACTCAAGCAAGCGGAACGAGATCGAATTATCGAATTGATCCGCAATTCGATTAATCGAATTTTAAGATCGATTGATCGAAGTTTAACATCGATTAATCGAAATTTTTCGATTAGAGGTTGATGCGATATTTTTTTCCTTAAGGTCATTAAATCTCGATTTTAATGCGAAATATCGCATCGATTAATCGATATTTGAAAATAATCGATCACAAGTTGATGCAATATTTTTTCCTGTCATCAAATCATGTTCAGAACATGAATACTCAATATTTGATTGCTAGTTTACCAATAATTCGAAAAAAAAATTTTACAATAAAAAAAAATCGAAATTTTTGAATAATTCGAACTATTCGATTCGATTCGAACACTATTCGCACATCCCTGAATGTAAAAGTTATCACATTATTCACATAATTTATGAAAATAATATTCTTTAAATCGCTTTTTTTAGGTGATGAACTCACCGCTAGAAAAGAATACTGTACTTCTACCAATGCATTCAGTTGCAATTGGTGAATTTGGTGGTACAGTTGCTGTTGCTGTTGGTGTTGGACGATATCTAGCACCTTTCCATACAACTAATTTACCAAGTACAGTCAATAATGACTGTCTAAGTGTACTGTGACGATTGCTTGGACTAACACCACCACCACCACCGCCCAAACTACTCGATGAATCACGTTTTGAACATTCACCAGTATTTTCAATTTCATTTGATGATGATGGAAAATTAACAACTACATTTGTCGATGGTGAACGTTCATCTTTGTCTTTTTTTTTACGACGTTTACGTTTTTTTTTCCATGTTGTTGTTGTTGATGTTGATGATGTTTTACTATTACCAGGCAATGTTATCTCCAATTTATTGACTAATTTCGTTGATCGTTTTTTATCATTTTTTGATGATTTCACATCGTTTGTTTCACAAAATACGTCCTCGTTGTCTTGCACCTTTTTTTTTTTTTTTTTTTTTGAATTATGTTGTTTATTTTTTTATTTTATTTTTTTCAAGTGGAAAAGAAGATTTTGAGATTATACGTGATTTTGGGATTTAGGCGGGTATTATTGGGAATTTAGAAAGAAAACGCTTCTGGGGGATTTTAGAAATTGGTACGGAAAAGGTTTCTTCATAAATTTAGATAAGCTGATTATTTTTGAAGATACTTGAGAAATAAGTGATTTCTAATTTTAAGTCGATTTTTTCAATTTTGTAATGATTTCTTGAGAATATTCTGGTAACTAAACGAGATACAGCGATTTTATGGATAATAATTCTATAAAAAAGGATCAGAATGAAACCGCTTTATCTCGCTTAGTTTCCGGGATAATCGTAAAAAATGATCAAGAAAAAAATCGAACTGAAATATTCTTTCTATTAAGGTAGTATACCAGAGTACGGCCGATAAAACAGAAAAAATAGAGGATTTCTAGATGCGTTTTCAATTGATTGCTGATAATTCGGAAACATGTGCTTTAATTTACCCGAAAGAGTGATTAGCTATTCAAAAGTCATATCTTCAGCCTGTCAATATAATTCTTTTTTCTCGAATTTTTTTTACATCGATCTCCTATCACTTGCATGAGATAGAGAGAGAGGCAAATAGTTACGATTACCTTCTAATTAAAATTACTCGATAACTGTATGGTGAATTTTAACGGCGACTCCATGGAAAAATCTGAAAAAATTAGACAATAGTGTAGACATCCTGGAGCACCTAGAGGAATTTTTTCAGATTTTTCCTTGGAGTCCTTCAGTTCGAAAAAAATCCTGAGGGATTTTGATGAGTTCACGTGGATTTTTAATTCTTTGAAGTAGCTCTGGAAAAAAAGGAATATTTCACTAATAGCACAGAATTCACCCGAATTACCTCGACTCACGTGCTATTACATCAGTATCCTCTGAAAAACTGCAGAAAAATCTAAACGAAATTGATGAAATCCAAAGAATCTCCAATCTCAAATTCAGTTTTCAATGAATTGCTGATAATTCAGGAAAATGTGCTTCAATTTACCCGAAAAAGTGATTAGACTATTCGAAAGTCATATCTTCAGCTTGTGAATATAATTTTTTTTTACTCGAATTTTTTTTACATTGATCTCCTATCACATGCATGAGATAGAGAGTGAGGCAAATAGTTACGACTACCTTCTGATTGAAATATCTCAATAACTATACGGTGAATTGATTATTTTTTTCTTCTATTATTCAGTTAAAATGCTGTTCTCTTCGCCAATTGTTTTTAAATAATGGATCACCCTGTGGTTTTTTCGTAATTTCGTTATTTCCGTTCGATTTAGGCCGTTTCATCCCCACCACTGCTATTTTCAGTAACTTTGATAATTCATATCTCATAAACTGCACGGTCAAAAATTATGAAAAAAATCAGGAAAACCTAAAAAACCATCATCTTTCATCCTGCATCGAAAAAAAGAGGGTTTAACTGTACTCGAGTTCGCTAAGATACTACCTTAATATCTTTAAAATTAATAGCTCCAAAATTCATCAATAAACTTTTCCTCCAGAATCATAAAACTCCCAATAAAAAGCTTTCTTCGACAATTCCCATAAACCTCCAACTAACTCCAAGGATAATCCCAAAATAAACTCAATAAACGTAAAACTCACCTCGAAGACTTCGAGTTCTAGGGTATCTGGCTCAACGCTCATCTCTCATTAAACAATCTTGCATTAACTAATGCAAACATCACAAAATTGATGACACCATGCCTGTTAATAAAAGGCAATTTCTCTTTTTCTCTTGTTACATATCTATTAAAATGTCCTTTGTCACATGGCATTTTTCATTGAATCCACATCATCAAAATTTCATTGATTTAATTACTCCTTTATTATTATTATTATTATTATTATTTATACTGTTCATAATTTTGGATTTCTTTAAATTTATCAAATATTTATAGCGATTCATTTTCCTTGGTTCAATAAAAATCCACTATTTATCCACCTCTTTATTCTCTTTATCAGTTTTTATGGTTCACTGGCAATTGTAGAACATTAAATTTTCATCAAATAAATTTCATTTTTTTTCCACTTCATTGATTTTTCAATTTTCTTACATTTTACTTTCGTGGAAAATTTAATTTTGGATCATTTTGTAAACATTCTTTAGTTTATTGCTTTCAAATGGCGAATAAAATTTTTGATTTATAAATATATTGGAGGAAAAGCTTGGGATAATCAAGTCATTTTTGCTATCGTGGAAAATTATGAATTTTTCCGGTCTTTCTTCAAAGAAAAAAAAAATGTACGTTGCTTTCAAGAATTTTCATGGAATTTTTTTTTTTAAATCACATTCTTTGATTTTATAAAATAGATTTCTACGAAAATTTTTGTAACTTGAGATTTTTTAGATTTTCGCCGATGTATACCTATATAGGATATAGAAATGATTTCTCAATTTTTTTTAAACGCTTCTACTGAATTTTCGGGAAAAAATTGAAAATTTTTTTTTTTTAATTCAAAATAATTCTGAAAATTCGAAAAAATCTCAAATATTGGAATAAAACTGATTTCTTTGAATGTATGGGGACAAAGAAAGGTTTTCCGGAGTTTTGATTTAAGAAAATTCGGAAAAAATTTCGAAAAATAGAAAAAATTCGGAAAAAATGAAAAAAAAATAAAAAAAAAATAATCAAAATAATTTCAGAAATTCTAAAAAATCTCAAATATTGAAATTAAACAAATTTTTTTCAATGTTTGGGGGCAAAGGAAGCTTTCCCGCGGTTTAATTTGAGAAAATTCGGGGGAAAATTTCGAAAAAAGAAATTTCACTTTTAATAATTAATTATCATGAGAAGGATTGATTAATTATTTATAATGAAATTATCGATGTCGGAGGATTTAATTGAATTAATAGAGAAATATCGAGGGTTAATTACTTGATGAATTTTGATGAGTGACTGGTAATGATTAATTATTGAAATTTGGAGGAGGGGGAGGGGGGAGTATAATAATTAGTTATTTCCACAGTTTTGGTGTCGAAATGAGATATTTCGAAGATTCTTTTTTTTGTGATGGAATTTAAAAATTAAGAGGAGTTTATGATGGAAAATTCAAGGGAAAATGACTTTTAGTGGTTTTCAAAAACAATTAAAAATTCGATTCCCACGTTTCTAGAACTTTCACGAAAAATTGGAGAAATTCGGAAAAAATTCTTCAATTTTATAATTTAAAAAATTCAATTTTATTTAAAGAATCACTGAAAAAATTGAATAAAAAAATATTTGAAAAAATTAAGTTAATTCAATCAATTTTTTTTTAATTCAATTAATTTCTTCTATAATTTCAAATTGAAAAATAATTTCAAAACATTTGAATTTTTGAAAAATTGAAATGTTTCCGAAATTTGATTTTTTAAAAATTGAAATTTTTTCAAAATTGAATTTTTTAGAAAATTAATTACTTAATTAATTTTCAAAACTCTCAAAATATCGAAAAAATTACTTGAAAATCAATAAAAAATTCTAAAATCCATAAAAAGAGAAATTTTCCTTCTTAACGTGGAAAAAATTGAATTTTCGCCAATTTAAAATATTAAGATTTTCCAGAACGTTTATCAACGTTGAACATTTTCCTCGGATAATTGAAACTTAAGCTGATTACTCAATGTCTCAGACTGTGTTCTACTTTTTCTAAATCCCTTTTTTTCTTCTTTTTTTATGAATGAACGAGAAGAAGCATACTCCATATATGTGTCATCGTTATTATTAAAGAAAAGTGATAAAATAAAAATGAAAAGAAAATCCAACTCTTGAATAATCCATGAATTATTCATTTAACTGTTATACAAAAAAAATTCTATCATTCTAACTTCGCCTTTAAAAATGGAAAATAATAATTAAACTAGCACACATTCGCCAATTTTTAAAATAAATATCGAACATCTTTTAAATCAACAAATGAATAATTTTTTGAAAAATAAGAAAAATATGTATTTATAATTTTAAAAAATTTTAATAAAATTTTTTTTTTTTAATTTTCTAGGGTGAACAGTCCATTTGCGGAACACCTTCCATAAACGGAACACTTTTAACGTTTTATGCGATATTTCGAATGTCTGCTAACCTATCGTACTAATTATTTTTTCTAAATTGATTTAGTATCCCTACCTATGATGTCATAAAGCGTTTCATATCCCAGTGGTTAATTTGAATTAAATATTCTCAAAAAACTGTACTATGTATCACTTTGCGGCCAATAACAGTTAGCTGTGAGTGTGGGACCGCTAACTTGCTGAGCAAAGTTTTTAATAATTATAATCATCAAATGTGGTGAGTTGAAGTTAATATTGATCTAAAAACTTGAATTCGTCAATTTTCATAATTTATTCCCATCAAAAAATTGAAATTCTTCATTATATATGGCGTTCCGCTATTTGGGTCGGCTTTTCATCCAATTTCCATTTACGGAACATTCGTCAGTGGTGGTATTTAGACTTTCCTGACCCGGGTTTTCTCCTGAATTTTCCCCTGGGTTTTTCCCGACAAACCCATTTGCAATCCACTGAACCTTTCCCGAAAATTTTGAAAGCAGAAAATCAAAGAAATGTCGAAAAAATGTGATTCAACTTTATTATATTTTCAAGTCAAAATAATTCTATTGTTTTTTGCATATTTGTGAAAACACATGAATATAAGAACTGGATTTATGTGTTCATTCGATTAAAAAATGTGTTTTTGTTACTTTTATTCACTCCTGCTATTTCTTTGCTAATAGAATTGTTTCCGTCATTGTGCCAAATGCAATAGGCAAATCTCTGAGATCTGATGTTCCGTAAATGGACAGATGATGTTCTCCTTATGGCAAAAGTGTTCCGTTTTTGGTCTTTTAGACTTGTACGTATTTATCCATTTTTATCGATATTTTCTCATGAAATAAGATGTAGTTTTAATTTTTTTTTTCAAAATATACTCAATTTGGACTCCAGCAGTATTTTTGTTACTTTTTTCAAAAGGATATCTAATTTTTCACGAAAGCGCAAACTTTTGAACGACCTTAAATGTTCCGTAAATGGACTGTTCACCCTATTCCTAAATATTTTTCATTTTTTTTTCTATATGAAATTCATTTTTTTAAGAAAAAATAATAACAATAATTGTCATATATCTGCTATTTTCAGTATTATCATTGAAACCAATTCAATATCCAATAGTTAGACGTTCATTTCATTACATCAAATCGTAAATTTTCATTAAAAATCGATAACAAGGTCAAGTATGCGTAAAGTACTAGTTAACTAGTTCAATTGAATTTTCCAATTAAATTAAAAAAATCAATGAATTCCCCAAAAATATGGTAAGATTTGAAAAAAGAGCGCTGCATTATGTTTTTCCCATTTTTTCCTATTTCCGAAAAAAGTCAAATAATCAATTTTCTTAAAAAAAAAAAAAAATTTGCAAATTTTTTTCGGAGCACGCCCTTTTTTCCTTCTCAAAATTAAATTAAATTCAATTGCAATAAATTCACGTATTATTTTCAATTAAAATCACGAGATTGTACGATATTAATGATTAACCCCATTGTATGGCGTCATCGGGGCATCCCCGGCGACCCCATTGCGTTTTCACGCACTTCTTTCAACACTAATATATATACATATATATATAAGACACACGAAAATAAAATGGAAATGTTGAGAAAAGAAAGAAAAAAAGAAAGGAACAAAAAAAAAGGTCACGTAACGATCGACTGGAGGAGTTGTTTCTGCCAGTAATCTCAATAATAACGGCAACTAATAATAATAATAATAATAATAATAATAATAATAATAATAATAATGATAATAATTTCAGGATTATGGGACGTTGGAAGAGATTAATTTAACAATACTAAATAATTTTCAAATGATCATTTTACAATTATTTAGCATTGTTAAATTAATTTCTCAAAACGTTCCATGATCCTGACATAATAATAATTAATAAATAACAATAATAATAATAATAAATTTAACAATACTGAATGATTGTCTAATGATCATTTTACAATTGTTTAATATTGTTAAATTAATTTCTTTCAATGTCTCAAGATTCTAACATAATAATAATTAAGAATTATAAATAATAATAATGATAATAATAATAATAAATTTAACAATGCAAAATGATTGTCAAATAATCATTTTACAATTATTTAATATTTTTAAATTAATTTCTTTCAACGTCCCATGATCCTAAAATAATATTCATTGAACATGGAAATGAGAAAGGCAATTGATAATAATAATAATAATAATAATAATGATGATAATATTTGGGAATAATTTTGGATTCGAGTATTTTCTTTGAACGTGCGCAGTGTGTTCCCTTTTTTTTCAGCGCATTTCGCCTCTGCAAAATACAACTTTTTTTTTTTTTTTATTGAAAATATAAATAAAAAATAGAAAAATAAAAAATAAATTAGTTTTTTACTTTTGGGAAAAAAGCAATTTTCATTAAAATTATGTGTTTTTTTTTTATCAACCCTATCGATTTATTTTATGGGGGATGAATTGGAGCTTTTACCGTGTCACATACACAAACACACACACACACAATAAATTGCGAGTATTTTCACTTTTTCCTTTCTATTCGGAAAGGAAAAATTAAAAAAAAAAAAAGACATTCACGAAATTTTCGAAGATTTTAAAGATGTCCTTGAGTTTATTTTTTTCTTAAAAAAAAAATTATAAAAATAGAAAATAAAAAAAAACTTTGAATTCACTAATTTTGTTTATTCATTGCTTTTTTTTTAATTTCACATGATTTTTTTTTTTAATGGAAATTTTCGAATTTTTAGAATTATCAGAGATTCGACACTTGTGTTTATTGCTCCGAAACTTCGATGAGTAAATATAAACGCACTTTTTTCGCTAAATGACTCTCGAAGAGCTTCTTTTTTTTTTATGTTTTTTCTTTTTATTTTTTAAAGGTGTCAGCAATTATTTACCGCCCTTGTGAGAATTTTGGATGCAAGAATTATTTTTACATGATGACGAAGAAAGATATTCTCGAATTATTTTATTTATAATGAAACGAAAAAAAAAAATTGAAGTTAAAACATTTTCTTTGGAACCAATGCGTGAGATTCAGCAGTGAACTGTAGAAGAAGACTAAGGAGTTCTACGAAAGGGAAGTTTTTTTTTTTTTTTTCAACACTGGTTTATACTGATATTGCACAGAGGGAGGTTCATATCAGCTCTGTATTTTCTCTTTCTTAGTTCGTGGGAAGAGGGAACAGATGGCGCTAGCTGCTTAGTTTTCGCGGGAAATTTTGAATTTTTGATTAAATGGAGGGAATTCGTGAGAATTTGAATTTTGATGTTGAATTTGAATTTTTACGATCAAAACGTCGAATTCAAAAGAGTGGATTTCCTTTTTTTGTTCTTCGAATCAGTTAAAAAAATTATGAAAATTGATTTTTTTTGGATATAGAGTTTTTTGATTGAATCGTCAATTTTCCCCATCATAATCTTGTTCTATTTACTATTTTTCAATGTAAATACTAGCAACTTGAGGGACTACACTACAGTAAAAGTTTTAAAAAAAGCGTTATTTGAATATTTTTTTTGTGGTAGAAAAAGAGGGAATAATCAGTAACAGAGTCTCATTCGAGAAAAGAGCACACTGTAATGTTAATTAATAGAAGTTTGCATATGTTTAGTTTTCAATTGGATAATATTAGATTTATGGTGACTAGATACTAATAATGTTAAGAACCTGAGGAAGCCTGAATTACACAGAGAAAATTTTTTTCTTAATTTAAGAATGTGCAGTCACTTAATTTAAGAATGGCAGGTCACTTAAATTGAGTGACTTTTCTCACTTAAGTCAAGTGACTTTTCTCACTTAAATTAAGTAACTTTTTCTTTCTTAATTTAAGAAAGTAAAAGTCACTTAAATTAAGTGACTTTTCTCACTTAAATCAAGTGACTTTCTTTCTTAATTTGAGAAAGTAAAACTCACTTAAATTAAGTGACTTTTCTCACTTAAATCCAGTGACTTTCTTTCTTAATTTGAGAAAGTAAAACTCACTTAAATTAAGTGACTATTCTTACTTAAGTCAAGTGATTTTTCTCACTTAAATCAAGTAACTTTTTCTTTCTTAATTTAAGAAAGTAAAAGTCACTTAAATTAAGTGACTTTTCTCACTTAAATCAAGTGACTTTCTTTCTTAATTTGAGAAAGTAAAACTCACTTAAATCAAGTGATTTTTCTCACTTAAATCAAGTGACTTTTCTTTCTTAATTTAAGTGACGTGCACATTCTTAAATTAAGTGACTGCACATTCTTAAATTAAGAAAGCATTTTTCTCTGTGTAAGCTAATCCTTGTGGTTCGGGCAATCTATTCTCCCTTTTCGATTTTGGTCACTTTCGATAGAATAGTATGAGGAGATTTTTTTAAAATTCAGTTTACCCCATGTTACCGGACAAATAAGGCCAAAATTGATTTTTGAAAATTAATGAATTCAGTAGTGAAGAGGTAAAACAAGATAAGTCTTTTTTTTTCTCATTAAGTTTTTCAAAAAAACCTCGAAAAATAACCGAGAAAGTGCAATTTTGCCCTCGAACTCTTTTGTAACTCTTGAAATTCCTTATAAAAAGAGCTGAGTAATATCACTTCATCTCGCTTAGTTTCCTAGATATTTCCTTCGAAATGACCTCAAAAATAAGTCGATTTATCCTGTTTTACCTCTTCATTACTGAATTAACATTGAAACTCCATTAGCGAGGTTCAGTTTCAGTTTCACTACGAAAATTCATGATCACAGACCTATTTTTTCCTTATATAACCTTATATGTTTTTTGTTCGTCAGAATGTCTATTAAGGAGTTTGGGGAGTGATTGTAAATCGGGTGTGAGGGGACAAGGGAGGCTATTGTTCTCCAGCAGTGATCCAATCGTAAAACACTAAAAAAATTATTTTTCAAAGATTTTTTGAAAAATGATCCGAAAGTTCCGAAATAATGTTTTCATTGCTTTAGGATGGGGGAATTTTTCTTTAAATCAACGATTCAACGCAATAGAGCAATGCAATCAATTTCTGAAAGTCAAAAAACATCGAAAAGAGAGAATAACCGCGACAACGTTGTGGTCAAATTATTATTCCTTTTTCTCCGGTTGACAGCACTGAGAGCATTCGTCTCTCTCTAACTTTCGGGATGTGATAATTAAATAATTCAGTAGAAATCAATACATTTATAATGGATCGGGTAACGAAATTGAAAAAGATGAAGCGGTGGAGCGGTAAATTAATAAGTGAACAAGATTTTATTCGAAAATTCTGATTTATTCAAAATTATTCTAAATTTTCTAATGTATATCGCTTAACCTCTGGATGCTCATTTGAAATTACGCGCCAAATAAATGCGGTACAACGTTGCCGCCTTGCATTCACGGATGAAGAAAAATGTCTAAATTCGTCGATTTTTCATAACATTGAATTAAATATCTTCGTAAAAAATTAGACAGTTTAGAGGAAATTCCACCAGAATATTAAAGAAATATTCAGTGATCGAATCTTAATTTTTGTTTGGTTTTTCCATCGTTTTCTGAGCAGTTATAAATTTAAAAAAATAGAGCTCAGAAAGCTATTTCTACTAAATTATTTTTCTTTAATTGTTTAGTGCAACAAACAGTGCAAAAATTTTTTTCCTATAATATTGACGATTCTGAGAAGTATTTCAACGGGTCTTTGACATAATAGAATGAATTTTCAAGCTATAATTAATTTTTTTCAAATGTTGGGTTATGTCACTTTATCATTTGTTATCATTTTTTTTCGTCGTAAATAATTAGATGAAAAATTTGAAAAAAATTGAGGTGATTTGAAACGACTTGTTTCATCCCTGTTAAAAAAATCAATTTTTTCCCGTCATTTCGAGTTTACTCCCCAAACTCCTTAATTTTTGAAATTATGAAAAATGCATGTTACCGGACATATAACGACGATTAATGCAATTAATTACATGAAAAAATCAATGGCGGGAATATTGGTATTTAAAATCCGAGGATCCACCAATCACAGTCCTAGATACTGGGACAGCGTGAGTCAAATGCGGAACAATATTGAATATTCATAATATTATCTACACTGTTAAAAATTTCTGTCTGAATTTTCCGTGCAAAATCACCAAAATTTTAAACAAGTTACATCTCTACTGAAATTCCAGATAATTACGTCATTGAAAAAGGAACAAATCATCGATATTCAAATAATTTCACGCCTGAATATCAATGAAATTTGTAAATTTCAGTTCAATTATTTTTGGAAAATTCCGAAAAAATAGGAAAAATTCAAGGAAAAATTGAAAATTCAAGTCATTTTAATTCTGAATATTCATGTTCAGTTGAAAATTCAAGTGAATTGTAGAATTTTCATCTCAATTCTACTTAAAACTCATAGATTCCTCTCAATTTCGTCGGACGCTCACAGATTTCATAAGCATTTTCCCATTAAAAATCATTCAGTATCACGTTTATTAAAATTTTCATCGAATTTTCTATGAAATTTCAATTTTTTTCAACAGTATAATAACAATTTATCATCTTGGACATTGCTCTAGTATCGGTAAAATGTTGAAAAATCGAAATAGTTATAGTAATTTTAATAACTAAAAGGAAAAAATAAAATAAAAATCGATCATTTGAATTTGCCACTAGGATTACCTTAAACCTACTGTACACGTTACTCAATTGTTATAAATACTATTGTTGTTGTAATGTAAATAATATTCATGTTAATAAAATCTTGTTAAAGTTAAAATGATATATTAGCTTTCCCCATTCCTTTTTCCCTCTTATTACCCCCCCCCCCCTCTCTCTTCCCTTCATGATATTGACTAATTAATCTATGTTTACTCTTTCGACTATATTATTTCCGAAATTACAACAATGAGCATCAACGTTTCGATTTTTCCCTGCTTTAAAAATTCAAATGATAAAGGCCCCTAAGAAAATTATTACCTCTGCAAAATAGTCTTTACACTTGAGGGTAAACAATCGATATTATTATCCTCAGAAATGGTCAAATTTATCGATAATTTTTCAAGAATTAGCATCTTTCAAGGACCATCATTTGCTTCCTCAAGCAGCTCATAATCCGCAAAAAATAAGCAAATATTGAGGAGAAATGAATCATAATTCAAGGAAAAATTGATAAAATAGAGAATTCGATTTTTTGATATTTTTATGAAGAATCTCAATTTTTTCTCAAATATTTCCATTTCTTTTAATGTCCTCATCCAGAATAATAAAGAAAAATGGAAAAAAAATCTGTTATATTTCATTATTTCAGATTTTTCAAAATTTTCAAAATTATTTTGATTTTTTTTGTTTCGAAATCCATAATTTTTAATAATAATAATTGATTTAATAGAAAAGAGGTAAAACAAGATAAATCGATTTTTCCCAGATTTCTGTTTGGAAAATATGTCGGAAGCTAAGCGAGATAGGGCGATATTGCTCAACTCTTTTTTTTTTTTTTTTAAAGAAATTCCGAGAAATAAAAAAAAACAACGTGCTATCTTGCTTAAGTTCCGAAAGTTTCGAAGAAAAAAATCTGTATAAATCCGAATTACCTTGCTTCATCTCTTTACAAACTAAAACTGCATTAATCTTCAGTAATTAGTGATTCTCAATATTAGCATAAGTCAAGGAAAACTAACATTTTCCTCAACTTTCGAATAATTCGCATTTAGAAAATGATCGAGTATTGAATAAAAACCCTTATACATATATATATTATAAGGGAAGGTGGGGTAAAATGGAAACTCCAATTGAACGGTTCAAGATGAAAATTTCTGATGATTCCAGTGGGAAGCTGAGGAATTCTAGGAGGAAAACATGTGTCAAATTCTTTTTTTTTTCGATTTTTGGAAATATTCACTTTTTTGGCTAAGTTTTGAAGAGATTTTCTTTTTGAAAATCGAAAAAATTCATTCGAAAATCAGTTTTTGCCCTCTAAATACTTGAAAAAATTAATATTTTTCTCTTAAAATCCCATGGACCTTTCATTCAAGATCAACCCCAGATCGCTACGATCAATAGAACCAGAGATATTCTCGAAAACATGAAGTTTTTCAAAAACAGAAGAGTTTTACCTTCAAATCTTGCGGAAAAAAATGAAATTTTTGGAAAATTAAAAAAAAAAAATTTTTTGACATCTGATTTTTTTTTTTTAGATTTATGACATATGATTTTAATGGGGAATTTCCTCATCTTTTCAATGGAATGGTCAGGAAAAACCTATATCCAATATTTCCTCCCATGCCTCGTAATTTTTATAGTATAAAATAACAAAATCAACCCATATCCGTTTCACCCCTTGTGTCCATTTTACCCCAACTTTCCTTACAAACTGAGAAAAAAAAAAATTCTTATAAGAAAATTGACTCAGTTGAAGATAATTTACCCCACTCCACAAAATCTCAACATATAGATATATATTCTATATAGAGATATAGAAATTGTGAAGGAAAATTTTGTTAAAAGCCAATTTTTTTGCTACAATAATATTTTTTTTCCTCAATTTAATAAATAATAATAAATAAATTGAAACTCACCCCTAACTGGACTGGTGGCAGCACTTCGTGACATCTTGTATCTTCAGTATTTCCCACTTTTTTATTATTATTAATAATAATTGGACGGATAATGGCAATGGTATTAGATACCTTGACACTTGTCCTCAGTGATTGTCTCTGATATATTTGTTCATTTGTATTAATATTATTGAAGTATCGTAAAAATTTGAATATTTCACAATTACCGCCAGCGGTAATGCATCTATTATTTAATAATTTTTTATAATAATAATGATAATGATAAATTGGTACTTTTATTTGGTAGAAAATTTGATTTAGGCACGTTGGTGATGCCAATTTTCTGAATAATTTAATAATAACAATTAAACTAATTAATAAAGCTAGTATTATTATCAATTTTTTTATCAATGAAAAATTTATATTAATTGTAAGGAAAATAAATAGAAAAAATTTAACTAACGTATGCGTCAGGTTGGTAAGTTTTTTGTTAAAAAATAGTGTTTCAAGGAGATGGTCAGGTTTGGAGGTGGGTAAAACGGGCGCTCTGGGCTCGGCGTCCATGTGGGGTCACTGGTCACCGGCCCCCTTTTATCACTCATACACGACGCCACGGCCGTTATCCAAAAGAGCAATACTTTTTATTTTATTGCAATTATTAATCCAGTTTTTTTTTCAACTTTATCAGTCACTAATTCACGTGAATTTCCACGATTATTCCTGTAACAAAAAAAAAATGGGAGAAAATAAATTATTAGATGGATTGTTTTAGAAATATTAATGAGAAATTTGAAGAAATAAAATTAGAAATTTTGGTGAAAAAATTATTGTAATAGTTTTTATTTGTTGTTTTTGCCTTTTTTTTTATGGAAAAGACGAAAAATTTGGTGATTCTCAAGGAAAATTCCAATTTTTTGGCAGAAAAAATTTGTCTTTTGATTATAAAATAGAATTTTTCAATTATTCGAAATATTTCGAATAATTCGAAAAATTTGAAGTTTTTACAAAATTTGAGTTATTCGAAAATTCAAATCATTCAAAAAATTAAAATTATTCAAAAAATTAAAATTATTTAATTCGAAATCGAAAAATTGAGATGATTCGATTCAAATTCCCCATCGAATATTAATATTTGATTCAAAATACTTCGAATAATTCGAACAACTCAAATTATTAGAAAAATTGAAATTATTCGAAAAATTAAAATTATTTGAAAAATTTCAAGTATTTGAAACATTCAAATTATTCTAAAAAATTTAATTATTCGAAAAATTACAATTATTCGATTCGAAATACTTGGAAAAATTAAGATGATTTGATTCAAATTTCCCATCGAATATTGATATTCCATTCGAAATACTTCGAATAATTCGAGAAATTTGAAGCATTTGAAAATTCGAGTTATTCGATTCGAATATTAATATTCGATTCGATACGAGTATTTCGTGAATTATATCTATCTGCACACCCCTTAGAAAAAAAACATTTACTTTAGCTTTAAAATGAATAAATTAATGAATTTTCAAAAAACAGGCAAGTGATCTTTAACTTCCATTTTCTTCTTCTCTAATTACATGAATTAACTCAAAATTTTCATGAATTTCCTCATAAATCTAAAATACTGATAAAACCACCCTTAAAATGTCTATCGAAAAAAAAAAAAAAAAAAAGGTAAACCTTTCTGTATATATTTTATTTTCCATTATATAACCATGAAAAAATCCAATTTTCTTAAAACTATCAATGACAATGAAATACGCACTATAAAACCAACCCTGTTTGATAATACCCAAGGACATTAGTGGACAAGGCCTGTCTATAGATTAGTTTGTGCAGAATTAGGAGGGTGCAACCCGAACGATATAATAGAGTATCACGTGTACAATTGTGGTCGATCATTTGTAGCTATGAAGAATATAGTTAAGAGACAAGTGCAATAAGTTCAAACACATGGACAATAATTTTTCAGTGCATCATCTTCATTATAAATTCAAAACAATCCTACGACACAACGATTTTTTAAACAAAAGTTTCATAGTAACATGACGTGTATAAAGGTAAAATACATATGGCCTTGAGCACATTAGTCTCATTAATCTTTAGTTTTGTGGATTACTAGATTACTAATTCAAATGTCATTGAAAAAGTATTATCATTATTGATTGTTCTTCAAAATTTCGAAATTCTGAATGTTCGAAATCTTTGAATCTATTTTCGATTTTTTATTTCTATTGATTAGGAACGTGCCTCAATCTGTTTTGAAAACTTTTCTATTTGGAAAGGTTGACCTCAACATCACAAACGAAAATGTCATCATTACAAAAGTTTTTAGGTATTAAACTACGAAGATTAGTAATATTTAATGATCATGGAAGGTTAAAGATATGAATAAAACAAGCAGTAGCCCCACTACTTGCACGTAATTTGAACATCGTAAATTTAATATTCTGCCAATGCAATTGGCAGAATGCTTCCGAATGGGATTTTTCAATTTCAAATCTACCATGATTGATCTGTGCGTGGAGTAGGGAAACCAAAATAGGCCTCAGAGGGTTAAGTTCGTCCCAAATATAATCAATTGAATAGTTTTGAAGATATAGCTTGCTTTTTCGCATGTTTCTGCACAGAGAAAAATGTTTTCTTAATTTAAGAATGTTCAGTCACTTAATTTAAGAACGGCATGTCACTTAAATTAAGTGACTTTTCTCACTTAAATCAAGTGACTTTTCTCACTTAGATCAAGTAACTTTTTCCTTCTTAATTTAAGAAAGTAAAAGTCACTTAAATTAAGTGACTTTTCTCACTTAAATCAAGTGATTTTTTTCTTTCTTAATTTAAGAAAGTAAAACTCACTTAAATCAAGTGACTTTACTTTCTTAATTTAAGTGACCTACACATTCTTAAATTAAGTGACTGCACATTCTTAAATTAAGAAAACATTTTTCTCTGTGTATGCTAATATCTGAGAAACTACTGGACCGATTCCGATCAGTTCCAATACCAAACTTTGTGCACATCAGATGTATAACCTCACAAAATTTGAGATCTCTAGCTCAATTATTTATTGAGTTATAGAGGAATCAAGATTTTTACGAAAAATTTCTCAAAAGTTTTATACTGGATAAACGGAAAATCTGAGTTTCCACCACCGCGGGGGTCGAAGATGCAGCTCATAAGCGCGCATCTCCTCGCTGAGAGTGGACGCTGTGATTCCATTTTTCATCGAGAAAAGTCGAAAAAACGATATTTCGTCATTTTCATTTTTCTCAAGAACTATCAGGCCAATTCAGCTGAAATTTTTGTGAGAGCTTGGGGCACACATACGGTAAAATTCAGATCGCTAGCTAGCCCCATTTCAGAGGAAAGCGAAAAATGCGTCATCACACACACACACACAGACATTTTTTAAAAACGGTGGTTCTTGACGTTTTGGGTCATTTGCAGTCATATCATGATAAAATCTCAAACTCGAAAAAAAATTACGATTCTGAAGCTTCCATTCGGAAGCAAAAAGAGAGATCATTATAATTCACATACGGAAGAGTATTTGATTTTTTTCTTTTTTATGTTAACGCTAATCTTTTGTGATTAGTGATGAAAGATTTTGTAAGATTGATAAAGATCGATCTTCCAAAATGTAAGATAGATTATTTCCAAAAATCGATCTTTTCTGGAAGATTTGAAGAAACTCGATTAATGGATTCTTTTTCTCTCAAAAATTGAGGATTTTGGAAGATCGATCTCTGTAAGATGGATTCTTTCTTCCGGAGATCAATATTTTTTGGGGGATTTGGAAGAAATTCGATTGATCGATTTCTCATTCCAAAAATCTTATCGATTAAAAAAAAATGAAAAATGAGATTTATTTGTTGACTTGCAATTAAGAACGCCTGCATGATCGTTCTCTCTTCCAAGAAACGCAACTTCTGATCGTTCATTTTTAAATATTGATTAATCGATGCGATATATCGCATTATATTCGAGATATCGTATATAGTTCGATACTTCCGTTTCACATGTTTTTTAGATTGAAATGGGGATGAACTCTACAATCGATCAATTTCAAAGTTTCGATTAATCGATGCGATATCTCGAACTAAATTCGAGATATCTCGATATCATTCGATAACTCCGTTTCACCTTTTCTTAAATTAGAAAAAAAATTGATCTCCGATTTTTCTCATTCCGATCATTTTTTCTTGTGCAAAAATCGATTCTCGAAAAATTGCATTTTCTAAAAATCGATTCTTCGCGAATCGCTTCTTCTTCAGTAATTGTTCATCACTGTTTGTTCCAATTATTCCAGAATAACACTTGTCATTCCATATGTCTATCAGTTTTAAATGTCGACGGAAAATTGAGAAAGAGAAAGATTACTGAGTGTCAAGTGAAAGTTTTAACATGAAACTCAATGTAAGTCTCTATTTTCTTGTAGGCTATGTTGCCACTTGCTCATTCGGTTATCTTGATTGCTTTATGACTATATTGATAAGTACCCTCTCTCTCTACCCGTCTGCTTATTAATTTTATAGTGAAGAGGTGAAGTAAGCCTACTTTTTTAAACTTCACTTCTTCGTCAAGAATATCTCGGAAACTAAGCGAGATAGAGAAATTTTCGAAGAGACCTTTTTTGAAGCTCTTGAAATTTTATAGGGGAGAATGGGGTAAAATGCAACCACATAATTCAGGATTTTTTTTCGATGCCAAGGACACGAAGGAAAAATCCGAAAAAATTTGAGAAGATGCTCCAATATGTCTTCATTTTTGTAGAATTTTTTCAATTTTTTTCACAGAGCTGCCTATTCTCTGAAAAATCCCAAATCATTCTAACATATAGGTCCATTTTGCGCCACTTTCCCCTACATCAAGTGTCAAACAAAATCGCTCTATCTCGCTTATCTTCCACCTTATTTCGAAAAAAATCGATTATTTGATGATTAAGGAAATCAATGAGATAAGCAACTAATTTAGAAATGAACTGAAAAATACATAAAAATTCTGAATTTTTGTCTATTGAAAATTTTATAAATGGAATGTTTGTGACACTTGTGATGTATTGTTAATGTAAGGGTCACTATTCTAATTTTCAAATCAACCATTCTGTGATACCGAATTATTATTATCAATATTGATAGTAATTTTGCAATTAAAAATATGAGAAAATGTTGCAAGTACGTTATTTTAAAATGTGATAAACATATTAGCCTGGAGTTTTTTAAAATTAAAGAATTAAAGAGAAGAAGAATCGATTTTTCTTGTTTCCCAAAAAAAAAAAAAAAAAAAAAATCCTGAATCAATTGCATTTTTGTAAACTTTGCACTTTTTACGATTGAAAAAAAGGAAAAAATCCCGAATCGGAAGGACTAAAAAATTCCTTCCGTTTCTTTTGAATTTTTTCCCTTCTTCCATTTCTTTTGAATTTTTTTTTCGTCCTTCCTGTTTCTTTTCATCTGAAAAAACTCGCTATTTCCTCCAGTGACTCACAAAATAACGCACGATCGTATTCACTTGATTTTTGATTATGCAACTATCGACCTAGAATAGTTCAGTAAGCCTCGATATTTCGGCGTATATTGTACAAACAAAATAAAATTAATAATAACCCATAAAAATTTCCTAATTCTCCATTTCAACATCGTGTGTTGACGCACGTGACTCCAGCAATAGCCCGAAAAATCCCAAAAAGATCAAATTATTTTTCTAAATTCTTCTTTTTCCTTTCACGTTTCAATGTCATTTTATTTTATGTAATATAACTGTGAAGCGTAAAGAAAAAGAATTCACGTGTAACAAGCCGGTCGAAGCGTGCAATGATCAATTTCATAGATTTTTCAAGAAGAAAAAAAACATTATTAATTAAGCAATTAACAATGTTTTCCATCATTTAAACACGGAAGAAAAAAAAATTGTAAAAAATTTATTTAGTCTAAGAAAATTTACTGAAAATAAAAAATAAAAGAAAATTTACTTCACTCCAGAAAATTTCAATATATATAGATATAAAAATTGTGAAGAAAAATTTCGTTAAAAGGCAATTTTCTTACAACAAAAATTTTTTTTCTCTGTCTGACAAAAAACAATAATTCCCTTACTTCTTTTATTTTCCTACAATTCAACACTTTTTTGAAGCAAGAAAACAATTTTGTTTTTACCTGAATTTCAAAAAAAATCCATTGTCACACATATTAATCAAATAAACTGTTTCATATTAATTAAATTAATCCAATTAATTTTTTTTCAATTTCACTCGAGTAGATAATAATTACGAACTTTTTTCTTTTTTAAATTAAAAATAACGATTTTTCACTCACAACAAATTTATGAAAATTGATTTTTTTTAATCAAATGTTATAAATTTTTTAATAATGTTTCATTAATACAGCAATAACTTGATTTTTCTTTTTGTTTTTATTTTTGAGAAAATTCTCAATTTCACATCTTTTCAGCAAAAAAAAAAAAAAACTTTGATTATAAGCTATAAAAGCTGTTGTGTGTTGATTAACAAAGGTCTATCACAGCGCTCGCGCCATTCACGACTGATGGCAAACAGTCAATCAGTGTTTCTTCCACGCTTATATTCCTTCCACTCTACTTTTCTTGTCGAATAACAAATGCGCGCATTCGTGAAGGCAGCGGTCTGATACAGAGTTGATTATTGATTTGAATTATTGATTGTGGATACATACATATACACATATATACACACACACATATATATATATACACATACACACAGAAATTAGTCAATGAATTAATGCATTTTTTTCCTTCTAATTAATTAAAAACGCATAATTGCTTATTTTGCAAATTAAATTAGTGCTTTTTTTTCTAATTTTTTAAAGAATGATGAATGTTTCGAGGGGAAATGAGACATTCCACCGTTGGGATTTGCATGACATTTGAAAATGTCAAATCGAAAACATTTTTTTTTACTTATGAAGATGAGATTCTTCGTTTTTTTTTCTGTTTCTGCGAAAAAAAAGAGATTGTTACGGTGGAATGATATAATACAGTCAATCTTGGAGTGGTTGGATCTATTATATAATGCGAATGATTGAATAGCGGTACTTGATTTTTTTTTATGCCTCATAAATTAATCTTTTTTTTTTTCAATTTTATTTTTACGTTTTTCTCTATTAATATCAATTTTTTTCCAAATATTTTGGAAACTAAGCGAGATAGCGCTGTTTTGTGGGGGCCATTTTGTAGTTCTTAAAATTCTGTAGAGAAAAGAATTCGGTGAAAATTGAGCTATCTCGCTTAGTTTCTTATATATTCTCGGAAAATGCAGATTACGATCAATTTTGACTCATTAAGGTAGTATCCCAACGAATTCGACTACAGTGAACCCCTCATTTTTTTGATGCCATATCAAAGATGATGATTTTTTACATTTTTCTGATTTTTTTCATAATTTTTGACCGTGCAGTTCATGAGATATGACCTATCAAAGTTACTGAAAAATGCAGTGGTAAAGATCAAACGCCCTAAATCGGACGAAAATAACGAAATTACTGAAAAACGACAGGATTGACCCATTATTTAAAAAGAATTGGCGAAGAGAACAGCATTTCAACTAAATAATAGAAGAAAAAATTATTCAATTCACCGTATAGTTATTGAGATATTTTAATTAGAAAGTAGTCGTTACTATTTGCCTCTCTTTCTATCTCATGCATGTGATAGGAGATTAATGTAAAAAAAAAATCGAGAAAAAAAAATTATATTCACAAGCTGCAGTTATAGTAACTCGCAATAGCTCAGCGGTAGAGCATCTGACATGTAATCAGAGGGTCGTGGGTTCAAATCCTGCTTGCACATTACATATTATTTCCGGAATCTGATTCTCTAAAAAATTTATTAATAACAATTAATTTATTAATAAATTTATTTGTTTAATGGAAGATATGACTTTCGAATAGTTTAATCACTTTTTCGGGTAAATTGAAGCACGTTTTCCTGAATTATCAGCAATTAATTGAAAACTAAATTTGAGATTGGAGATTCTTTGGATTTCGTCAATTTCGTTTAGGTTTTTCTGCAGTTTTTCAGAGGATACTGATGTAATAGCACGTGAATCGAGGTAATTCGGAAGAATTTTGTGCCATTAGTGGAATATTCCTTTTTTTTCCAGAGCAACTTTAAAAAATTAAAAATCTACGTGAAATCATCAAAATCCCTCAGGATTTTTTTTCAAATTGGAGGACTTCAAAGAAAAATCTGAAAAAATTTCTCTAGGTGCTCCAGGATGTCTACACTGTTGTCTAATTTTCTCAAATTTTTCCGTGGAGTCGCCGTTAAAATTCCCCATACAGACAATCGAGTAATTTTAATTCCAAGGTAATCGTAACTATTTGCCTCTCTCTCCATCTCATGCAAAAAAATTATATTCACAAGCTGAAGATATGACTTGCGAGTAGTTTAATCACTTTTTCGGTTAAATTAAAGCACTTTTTCCCTAATTATCAGCAATTAATTGAAAAAAAAAATCTAAAACGCCTTAGTTTTCCCCGTTTTGTCGACCGTACTCTAGTATACAACCTTAGAAACACTCTCCAAAAATGATTTTCCACCCAAAATTTCATCCTCACCATTAAAACCATTTTTCTACAATAATAAAAATAAAATCAAAAAATTTAATTAATCGTATCGTAAAATAATGTTTACAATGATCTAGCGGTTTTTGTGATTGTCTTTTTAACCAAATCTCACTGAATAACAGACGACAGAAATACTGGAGATAGCAGTACGGCAACGACCGCAAGCCAAGGTAAGAAAAAAAAACAGTAAATCAATCAGTTTAAATTTATTTGTTCAATGTATGTTTGTGATAAAAAAAAAAAACAAAAAAATATATATCAACCAACGTTGCGTTAAGATATTTGATAAAAGTATCATTTAACTTCCTGAATTTATCATTTATATGATTTCATTAAATTTGGAGGAAAACATAATGAGAATGATGCCAATTCATTCGAGATAATTTAATTTTAATTAAATTGATAAAATTTATTTGTTCTTCTTGTGATATCGTGGCCTTAGAAACAAGGGGGTGTGAGTGCCATGTATAAATATAGCACTTAGGCCCTTTTGCTTCTAAGATGACGATAGGATTTTGTCTGCCTGCATAAATGACTCAATTTCACGTCGATATTCAGTTACAGTGAAGGTTTGGTAAATGAAACCTCCAACTGCGGTTCAATCACACCTTTGATTAAACCTTCATTTAAATTTCATGCAATTTTGTCAATTTTCCAATCAATTTATACGTTCAAACTTCACTGAACATCATTCAAGTATTAAAAATTGATTTTTTCGTTTTCTTCCTATTTCTGTAGTGTAGATAAGCAATGACTGATTATTTTTATTGTTGACTGTTCAATCAACTTCTGATTGGTTGACGATTTTTCCCCTCAATCATTCTAGATAGTAACTTCAATGAAACCATCTTCGTGAAATCAATATTTGATATTTGAATAATGAAGAGGTAAAACTGGATAAGTCTATTTTTCTTTCTAACCATTTTTTTGGGGAATGTTTCGAAAATTGAGGGATATCGGAAAATTTTAGAAGAGATTTTATTTTTTAGTTTTCCAAATTCTTTGTGAATAAGGTGTATATAAAATTGCGCTATCTCGCTTAGTTTCCGGGATATTGAATGAAAAGGACGAACAAAAATAGACTTGTCCTGTTTTATCTCGTTACTACTCATTCCTGTGGTGAAAGGTTCACAAATTGCATGTAGACTATTTTGCAAAATCATTCAAAACTATTATTCCTTGACTTTTCGACGGTTTTTCTTCATTTTTCTTCAAATATCAGTCGACTGAGCGCAAAATTCTAAAGATATCACTTCAGTAGGGCACTTTTTTGTCTACTCGTCCGTCAAAAATTCAACTAAAGTTAACTTTGTGCAGTCGAAATGAGAAAATAATCAATTTCGCTTTTATATGGGAAACTGGGACAAAATGGATCTTCCGGAAGAGATGATGTTTTTTTTTGATTGAACGAATTCATCGAAGAATTCTAAAAAAATTTGAGAAGATGCTCTGATATGTCTATAATGTTGTGGAATTTTTTTGAATTTTTTCGGAAAGACCTTCATTCTCATAAAAAATCTAGAATCATCTTGTTTCGTAGGTCCTCTGTAAGGTGAAGTATCTAAGAGTTGTTCAGAAACTAGGACCTGTTCAGTCTACGTATTTGTATGTCTATATTTATAGATTATTCATAAATATAGGTATACAAGTACGTCATTCAGCAGCTACTAACTGCTTCACCTCATCCCATACTAATTCAGTAGCAAAGAAGTGAAATAGGATAAGTCTATTTTTTTCTCATCCAGTTTTTTCAGAAATACGTTAGAAAACAAGTGAGACAGGGCAATTTTGCTTTGAACCTCTTTTTGTACTTTTGGAAATTGTATACCAAAAAGATGAGCAATATCTCGTTTATTTTCCAAGATATTTTCTTCGAAATGATCACAAAGATAAGCCGATTTATCCTATGTTGTTTCTTCGCTACTGAATTGATTCTTAATTTTTTTTTGAAGTTCCTCCTTCTCCTAGTATTATTTTGGCAATATTCGAAATCCTATTTGGTTTATAATCCTGTCAAATTCTCCACGAGAAAGGCTTTTTTAAAGAAGGTTTCCTTCCTGTAAAGATCTCAATAAAAACCGTCACTATATAATCGGTATGATAGCTTTTAAATCATCTCATTCAGTGATTTTACGCCTCCTTCGAGGGTTCAAACGTGAATAGTTGAAGTTTTTTTTTGATAATAGTATTTTCATGCGTCACAGCAAGTTGGAAGGGCAATTGCTCTTAATACGTACGTGGGTGCCCAAGTATTGGCATAAAATTAATTTTATCGCAATGGATTCTTGTTTTTTTTTCATCAAATTCGTTATTCTTTAGGTGAAGTTCTTCAATTTGCATGAAATTAATTCTACATCCATTCAATTTCACTGCAGGAAACATCAATGACATATTCATGTAATCAAAAGCATTATTGACACAGTTTACATCATGTTGAGAATAATTTACATTGAGATAAGTATTTTCATTTCCTTAATGAAGGAAAAATTCCATCAAATTGATTGATTGATATTGAAATTGAAGAATTTTAAGAAATGTTACGATTCCATGGAAAATAAACGGAATATCCGAGTTGAGAGATTACATATTCTATCTCTTCATCAATTATGGAGAATATGGCACTCAAAAATTATCATAATTTGGTAAACACTTCAATCAATAAATGTTTGATTATAAATTAATTTATGCTGACTAGTCAGTGGGAGGCGGATAATCAGGAGGAGAGTTTTTAATAAAAACAGGCAGGAGCCCCACTATTTGTGCGTAATTTGAACATCTTACATTTAATATTCTGCCAATGCAATTGCCAGAAAGCTTCGGAATGGATTTTTTAATTTCAAATCTACCATTGCTGATCTGTGGGTGGAGTGCGGAAAATAGACCTCAGAGGGTTAAGCTCATCACAAAAATAATCAATTGAATAGTCTTGAAGATATAGCTTACTTTTTCGGATGTTTCTATGCTAATATCTAAGAAACTACTGGACCGATTCAGCTCAGTTTCAATAGCAAATTTCGTGCTTATCAGATGTGTAACCCCACGAAATTTGAGGTTTCTAGCTCAATTAGTCATTAAGTTATAGAGGTATCAAGATTTTTACGAAACATTTGTCAAAAGTTTTATACTGGATAATCTAAAAATCTGAGCTCCCACTACCATAACGGTTAAAGATGCAGCTCATAAGCGCGCATCTCCTCGGTGAGAGTGGACGCTGAAATTTCTTTTTTCATCGAGAAAAGTCGAAATAACCATTTTTCGATATTTTCATCGTTCTCAGGAACTATCGGGCCGATTCAGCTAAAATTCCGGTGAGCGCTTCGGGCACATATGGTAAACATGCGGTAAAATTTTCAGATCGCTAGCTAGCCCCATTTCAAAGTAAAGCAGAAAATGCAACATCACATACACACACACGCACAGACATTTTTTAAAAACGGCGGTTCTTGACGTTTTGGGTCATTCGCAGTCATACTATGATAAAATCTCAAACTTGAAAACAATTACGATTACATAGCTTGCATTCGGAAGCAAAAACAGTAGGAAATAGCCGCAAAGCGAATCACTTCAATTTTAAACACGGATGAACCCTAGTCAGAGATTATTTGCAAATATCACAGGTATTTGTTGAGTTCCAATTATTTGATATTCACGAATTATTAGAACACTGTTGAGACAAAAATAACGAATATTAATTGTCAATAATTCGATGATTTTGTCAATTTTTCTCCGAATTTTGCACTTAAACCATTGATTATAGAATTTTTTTTTGGAAAACAGCGGAATGCGGAGAATTCTTCATATACTAAGGAAAAAAAGTGGTAAAACCATTAAATATTCATGCAAATTGGTCCTTAGCAAATATTTTTTTTTCGAAATAATCAAAATAGTTGTTGAACTTTCCTAATTTCGTTTATTGATACAGCTCAACAGTTTCAATTTACTGGATTTCGTTCATTCAAACGAATCAGCTATTCGAATGAACTGAATTCAGTAAATCCAACAGCTTTATTAATCATTTAAGAAAAAGATATTTGCTGAGGACCAATGGTATCAATATATATCGTCGCCTTAGGAACAAAGTGGCGCTCTATAGGGTTTTTGTTTTGAACTAGTAATTTTTCCTATCATAATTTCATTCCCTTTTCTACCATCATGTAAACACAAACAACTTAACATCACGATAATTATGCGTTGAAGCCCCCGGGCTGTTGCCATCAATCAAGATTCTGATATCTTTTTGTAAATAAACTGTGCATAGATGCTGTATATCGTTGCCTCAGAGTGAAAGGAGTGTAAGTGCTGTGTATAAGCATAGAACTTACGCCCCTTTGTTTCTAAGGCAACGATATATATATGTTCATGAAACTTCTAGAATGTTGCATTAACACAAATGCTATGTCTAAGCATAGCACTTACGCCTCTTTGACTCTAAGTCGACGATATGATAGTTTCTACCACTATTTTTTCTCTCAGTATAGACTCAGTCTAGTCTAGGGTAAGAAGCGATTAGCAAAGTGTCTTCAAGTCAGATGCCCCTTTTCCCAGTATTTATCACAACTTCTCCCACTTTACCCCATTATTCCCCCAAGTTACCCCAAAATCGTAAAGTTATCATCAATAAAAAAAATGTGATGATCGTCAACCTGTTGATGCGTCCAGCCGCCAAGATCGAAACTTAATAGAATCCATCCCTAATGAATTATTTGAAAAAAGTAGGGATTTTTTGTCATTATTCATCACATTGAACTCCGGATGTTCCAACAGCATTGCGTGTAACATGTGACTTAATCAAGTGTCACGATATTATACCGTTCGATAATACGGAACTGGCCGTGACCAACTCAAGAGTCCAACAGAAAAAAATTTAATTTTTCTTTAATAATTCAAGAGGATGTTTTAATTAGTGATAAAAACCAAACAATTATTCATTTTCATCTAATAAATTGCGATTTTTTACACATTAAGAGGAATCCTATTTTGATAAAACAGATTTTGATGATAAAAACAATTGGATTTTATTGAGAAAAATGGGTTTGGTCGGATATATAGATGCGGGTGTGGCATTGGCTAGTGTTATATCATCACATTTAGCCTCTAAGCATTCATTCAATCTATTGAGTGCCAGCGATAGAGTCCAATACATTCTAAACTAAGTTACAAACTTTCTTACGTACTTTCTTAATGTTAAGCTGTTAGACCTTCTATTTTAGCAATAACCATCTAATAACAATCTTACTGCAAATCATGTAAATTTCTTTTTCTCTTTTGTTCTGGTTAATAAAACATTGCTTTTTTTTTTCTTTGAATGCTAAAGAGGAGAAATCGCGATAACCATGTCAAATACTATCTATGACGAATGTTCAAAGGAAGTGGTGAAGTATATCACTTCTGAGGAAAATAATACAAAAACCGCTAAAAATAGATAAAAAAATATTGTTGAAGTGGTTATGATATCATGAAAAATTTGATTCCAGCGAATTCTAATAAATCAAATTTTTTTCAGATTGAAATCTTTCGCAGAAAAATCTGAAAAAAATTGTCAAAGTGCTTCGATATGTCTACATTGTTGTAGAATTTTTTGGGAATTTTCTGTAAAGCCCTTCAATTCTAAAAAAAACCTAAATCCAAAATGTTTCAATCATTCGAGAGATTTTCGAACAAAAATGGAAAAATTCATCATCTTCATCATTGTTCAAGAGCAAATAAAAAGAATGGTTCGTAATTATTTTTTCAAATCTTTTTCCAATAGAGAAGGAATCGAATGCTATTCATCATTTGTCTAAGAGGTCACATATTAGCCGCACCTATGGCACCATTTGTTTCCATGATTGTTTATCCAAGTTGATAAAAGTAGACACAAAAAGAAGCCATGAATTTCGAATTGTTGCATAAGCTGATATGAACGATAAGATAACAACTATGATAATAGATGATAAATTACGTAGATTAATTATTTTTAAATTTAAATTCTCGGTGGGAAGAAAGAGAGCAAGTGCAATCGAAGTAATTGATTATTTCACAGGTGTTCGATCATGATTGAATATATATATATGCCCTAATTTCCTCCTTAACTTTGAAATCGGAGGGAACTGGAGCAAAACGGTCTGCCGATCCAAAAGAAATTGAATGTTTTCTGTAGGGTGAAGGCCTTTGCAGAAAAATTTGAAAAAATTACTGAATAATGTGAGCATCCTAATGGATTTTCATAAATTTTTTTAGATTTTTTTGACGAGTCCTTCACTTCGAAAAAAATCCTAGTTTACTTTACTCAACCGGTCCATTTTGCCTCAATCCTCCCTCCTATTTTTTCTAATGTATCGTAACACAAAAAGACATTCTTGATGAAATTGGCCAACGGGGATTGGATAACCGTTAATGGCAACTGACGGAAGGGTGTGACGCTGTGTTTACACAGCTTATATTGTGATGAAAAAAGAAAAAAATGAAGTGAATGATAAGAAATCACAAAGAAGTGGAGAAATAGGAAAATACAATTTTTTACTATGAATATATTGACGAAACTTTTACGTTGGAGTTAATTTTAGGAATTTAGGTATAGAACTGTGATAATAGGAGGGGAGACTGAGGCAAAATTGACGTGCGGAGGGAAATGAATCGGATTTTTTTTTTTTTTTTTGAGTGTGTAAATGAACCTTAATGACTCTATTTTGTATTAATTTTATCGAGTCATTTTTGTTAATTCCATTTGTTATTGACTTGTATTCTTCAATTTAGTGTTTACGTACACGATAGGGAGTTATTGTAGTTACCCCTAGAGCGAAACCTCTTCAGAGAGGCGGAGGAGGGCAAAAGGGGGGTTATTTGTTTAATGGCGACATTGCCTCGTGGATGGGAGGTGGAGAAAAGATGTGAGAATCAAAAATTCGAAGGTAAATATAGTAACTCGCAATAGCTCAGCGGTAGAGCACCTGACATGTATTCAGAGGGTCGTGGGTTCAAATCCTGCTTGCGCATTACATATTTTTTCCGGAATTTAATTCTCTTAAAAATTTATTAATAAAAATTAATTTATTAATAAATTTATTTGTTTAATGGCAAAGACCTGAGTATTTGTTTCGGAGGTTCTAGAACGATTCCAGGGACTCTATTCTCGAAGGGGGCAGGTTTTCTATTCCACGCGAAATCCCAATCGTAAACGAAAAGTTTCACACGGAGTGACTAGTGAAATTAATTCTTAGTCGGAATTTAGGGTGCATAACTTGAGTCACTGCATTGCTGTGTTTGAAGGTTATAATGTTGTGATTTTTACGCGAAAATTCGATCATTTATTTTTGCTTTGGACAAAGTTTAGTGGAGGATTTCGTTTGATCCTGTGCCTTTCTTTGTTCTCCTTTTTTTCTGAACTGATGTCTTTGGAAGTCATTTTTTTATCAATTTAAATGCACTGCAGTTCGTTCAATCGCAAACGTACAGCTTTTTGGCAAGTGAATCCGTGTGAGAAGGTTCAATCGTGAATGCATAGTTTTTTCGTATGAAAATTTCGGCTTATGATTGGGATTTCACGTGGAATAAAAATCCTCTTCACTGAAGAATAGGGCGCCACGTGGTTATGTGTATAAAAATAAGTGGTCATTTTTTTTCGACAATAAATTCTCCTGAAAAAATGATCGGATTGAGGTATTCAAAATTGTGGTTTTGTATATTTCTGATTTAATGAAACTTATTTTTAAAAAATCAGCTTTATTCCAAACAATTTGAAATCAACCCGAAATCTGGAAATTTCGTGAGATTTTTGGTGAATTTAATATTTTTGCCAAATTTTTCTCGAAATTTCTCTGAAATTGAACTCCGGCAACCTTTCTTCTCCACTTCAAACAGTAATAATCAGTTCTATTCCAAACAATTTGAAATTAACCGAAAATCTGAAAATTTGTAGATTTCGAGATGTCATGAGATTTTGTAAGAATTTTTGTAAATTCAATATTTTTGCCAAATTTTAATTAATTAAAATTTTTGTACTTATTAATGGTAAGGATCATACAAATGAAATTTCATCAAAAAAAAAATTGGAAGATTTCCCTACAACAATATAGACATGATAGAGAATCTTCTCAATTTTTTTCAGATTTTTTCATGAAAGTCTTCACTTGGAAAAAAAATATGGTTTATTTGCCCCACAGTACCTCTTCGTCCCGCTCTCTCCTTGTACCAATGAAGTAGTATCATAACAAATAGATAAAAAGCAAATTTTGATTCATTTCCGGTTCTATAAATAGCTCGGAGCGAATGGATCAGTTCTTATTTCGTCATATCATTTTTTATCACAAATTTCCGGTTTTTTTCTGATAAAATTTTCAGAATTTGAAGATGCCTGAACTTCGCCATTTCCAAAAACGATATCTCTCGAAATTTATAGGAAAATTGGTGTCATTGAAAAAATTGAAAAACAGCTAGTTTTGTAGGTAGATGAGAAAACCAATAATAAGATTAACTTAAAAAAAATATTGTCGACAAAAAGCGAGTTTTGAAGCTGCGACCAGTATTCTTATCTTGTTCTATCGTTCCAATCCTGAATGGCGTGATGATTATTCTATTATTGTCGAATGACATGCAACAAAATTTGAGGAAGAAATTGGGGCTTTTCTAAATTCAAATCAATGGGAACGAATAGTACGAAGCAAAGAAAACAAAAAAAAATCTATTTTCATGAGAAATGCTATTGAGGCAAAGTGACAAAGCGAAAACAAAAATAGCGCTTATTTAGCTAGAGTCACGCCCTGCGTGGCCAAAAACCTTGTTCCACGATCTTTAGTTCGAGGGTTCTGTGAGTTTTTGACAACAGTGTAATCCGAGAGGATTCACCGTTACTCCCGCTCTTCCTAGCACCTCACTTGCACTCAAAGTACGAATAACAAACGGTTGACCTTTATAGGGCCGGAATGGCGTCATAGTTTTTCTGAATAGTTAAGTAGGACCAAAGTGGTTCCTTAGGAGGGGGAGGAGGGAATCACATCTTCGATCACAAGAACCAGTCTTTGAATAATTTCAAGCCTTGGTATGTTTTTACAGATCATTTCAACCATAATCAGTGAAAAATATCAAATTTAGTTCAAAAAGACAGCCATATTTGATCCGCCATTTTTTATTTTCCATTTCTGACTGTAGAATTGAGTTCAGCGACCTCGAAAGCCTAAGTCTATATCTTTTCAAGCCTTCATAAGGTCTTTCGAACGTTTTTGGCAACTTTGGAAAAAAATTCATAAGTTAATATGGGCTCTTACTACCCCGGGCCAGGATGACGCCTTGAGGCGTTATGTCCTGACTCGCCAACATCCGGCCTCAGTTCCGTTCTATGTTGAGGATCTCAGTTCTCCTTTCAGTATAAAATATGAGCTCTTGAAATGGTCAAAATCCCAGCCCTCTAAGAGTTAATGAAATAATAGTTTCAGAGTTAATTGATTTTGTCACGAATACCATATTAGATCCAGTTTCTGATGGTGCCCTATTAACTGACAATTTTCGCAATTTCCCAATTATATTCGAATGCAGAATATATTGTTTTATATCCAAGTGCTGAGCTTGTTTAGAGCAACAAATATGTATCAATATCATTTAATTATATTCGATAAGCAAATAGTTATGGCCTTCGATTTATGCTGTCAAAAACTGGCTCTAAAGTGTCAGAAACCGGAGCCTCCACGGTATATTGAGAAATATTGAATTTAGAATAATTCATGAGCAATTATTTTTTTGTAGAAAATACAAACTAGAGAATCGAAGTCACCATCAAAAAAGTCTCTCGATATATTTTGATAATTTCGTTAACAGATATCACCAAGATAATCTATACAACTTCTTTTTCCTCGGAATTTTAATAATCACCATATTTCTAAGAATACCTCGGGAGCTATCTAGTTAATGCGTTTAGATAATTATCATTAAAAATTTAACGGAAGAAAAAAACATTGAAATATTTGATAACCATTAATTGACTTAAAATTTCACGGAAGTTTTTTTGTAGGAAATAGACATATTGATATTGAAGACTGAAATTTTCAAGAAAAGTTCAAGTCGAGAATAATTCAGAAGAAAAAATATAGTTAAAAAAAAATTCTACATAAACAAAGTCTCCTAGTAATTTCTACTGAACCCATCCATTTCACAAATAATTGCGAAATAATACGTAGAAAAATTTTAATTACCTCCACTATTGACTTTTCAAAATAAATACAGGTAAGTAATTCTGAAACTATTGAGTTCATGGAAATACATGAAGAGGCCATTTCCGTAGACAATGAAATTTTCTAAAACAAAGTTTCGTCATAAACTCATTCAGCTTCACCTTCTTCAGAAATATTGGTTAGATAATCTTTACAGTGTTTTTTTTATTTGCTCGTTAAAATGTTAATCGTTTTGGTATTCATGAACTGTCTTGAGAATCATTAGATTCACGACTCTGTTTTCGAAAAATATCTCGGAAACTAGGAAAGATAGAGCGATTTTGAGCGAATCCTTTCTTGTGGCTCTCGAAATTCTCTACACATATTTTAGGACAAAAAAGGCGTATCTCCATTATTTACGGAGATACTTAGAAAAAAAAAAGTAGTAACAAATGTAAATGAATTCGTCTGACAACTTTATTTTCTTTCAGATTCAAGGATATCTAAGTAGCAAGTACGAATGATCTACATTTTTTTCTAAGCTATCATATATATTCTAATTGTTTCGATTTTGTAACACTTTAGATTATCTACTTTGAACTACTAGGATATCCCTAAGAAAACTCACTAGGATTCTTTTTTTGGTGGATATAATAAGTTTTTTAAAATGAAATTTACACCAAAAACAAGCAGAAGCCTCACTACTTGCGCGTAATTTGGACATTGTACATTCCATATTCTGCCAATGCCATTGCCAGAATACTTCCGAATGGATTTTTCAATTTTAAAACTACCATGATTGATCTGTGCGTGGAGTAGGGAAACAAAAATAGGCCTTAGAGGGTTAAGTTCGTCCCAAATATAATCAATTGAATAGTTTTGAAGATATAGCTTGCTTTTTCGGATGTTTCTGTGCTAATATCTAAGAAACTACTGGACCGATTCCGATCAGTTTCAATACTAAGCTTTGTGTTCATCAGATGTATAACCTCACAAAATTTGAGGTCTTTAGCTCAATTATTTATTGAGTTATAGAGGAATCAAGATTTTTACGAAAAATTTCTCAAAAGTTTTATACTGGATAAACTAAAAATCTGAGCTTCCCCTACCCGGGGGGCAAAGGTGCAGCTCATAAGCGCGCATCTCCTCGCTGAGAGTGGACGCTGTGATTCCATTTTTCATCGAGAAAAGTCGAAAAAACGATATTTCGACAGTTTCATTTTTTTCAAGAACTATCAGGCCAATTCAGCTGAAATTTTTGTGAGAGCTTGGGGCACGCATGACTAACATCGTGAAATGATTCAGATCACTAGGTAGCCTCGTTTTAGAGTAAAGCGGAAAATGCGTCATCACACACACACACACATACAGATAGACATTTCTTAACGTAGTTGACTCCCTACCGTCCAGTTAAAAAGTTTTGGCTCTGAGACGCCACCCTATGTGTTGATAATGTACTACTATGAACCTATATATTTTCGACTTGACTGTACACTCACACAGTAGTATCCTCTATATAAATACACACAACTGCGAAATGTTCCCCCACAACACGCTCGCGCGGCCATCTTGTTATCCCTTCCACTGAGAATTTCGTCAAAATTTCGGTTTTATCTTGAATTATTCACCGAAACCATGTAGTCAATGATCTCCATATTTTCAAAAATAATTCTAGATGTATAGTTCTGATAGATGTTAGTTTTTCATAATGATGGCATTTTTTTTCAATGTAAAAAAAAATAAAATTAGTAGTTTTCCCACGCTTCTCTCATACTGCCTGTACAAAAACGGTGATTTTAATTGCAATTATCTCATATATACTGTGGACCATCGTTCTCAAATTTCATTATTAGATGCATTATCCATCTAATTATTTACAGCCCGATTCTTAAGCACCTCTTGAACTTTGTCATTAGGGAGTCAACTACCTTAAAATCGGCGGTTCTTGACATTTTGGGTCATTTGCAGTCATATCATGATAAAATCTCAAACTCGAAAAAAATTACGATTATGAAGCTTCCATTTGGAAGCAAAAAGACTCTAAAGTCCAACTTCCTTGATCTCAATTATTTCAAAAGCATCAACTAATTAGAATATAATTTTTTCATATCAAATTAATTGCTAAGAATTTATCTATCATCAAAATCGAGTGTGTTTGTGTCCTTCAGTCTCCGGTCAACACCTGCAAAGTTTCGCCCGATAGACGTTAATGTTTTAAGGCATCAGGGTTCACACGCGGCCTCGGCCATTTGTAAATAAATACTTTATGTACATGCACGTTTTTTTTCTCTATCCCTTTCTAATTCAAAAATAAACTTTAGTCTTATACGTTTAGTGTTTTCAATATCTATTTGATAGAAGGGAGGGGGAGGGGGGGAAATTGAGTTTTATGACGAAAAGTAATTTTTTTCCTAACAGAAAACCGAAATAATTAATCTTTCATACCTCTTTAATCGGCAACCTTGTTTCTTCTTTCCTTGTTTTCTTGAATAATTAAAAAACTTAATTTTCAGAAGTTCAATACCACGTAAATAGATCTGTTTTACCCTAGAAAACTTTTGATACCATGGAATTTTTTTTTTCAACTCTTATTTTTGGTTCTCGGAGCAATAATTTTTGCAAAAAAAATAGAAAAATTTTCTCTACAAAAATTTTTGTATCTTCGATTCTTTCATGATTCATTCATTCTTGAAAATTGAAGAATAATTGGAGTAATAAGACATTTTCTTGCATATTTTTCTTACGTAAATCACAGAGAAAAATGTTTTCTTATTTTAAGAATGTGCAGTTACTTAATTTAAGAATGGCAGGTCACTTAAATTAAGTGACTTTTGTCACTTAAATCAAGTGACTTTCTCTTTCTTAATTTAAGAAAGTAAAAGTCACTTAAATTAAGTGACTTTTCTCACTTAAATCAAGTGACTATTTCTTTCTCAATTTAAGAAAGTAAAAGTCACTTAAATTAAGTGACTTTTCCCACTTAAATCAAGTAACTTTTTCTTTCTTTATTTAAGAAAGTAAAAGTCACTTAAATTAAGTGAATTTTCTCACTTAAATCAAGTGACTTTTCTTTCTTAATTTAAGTGACCTGCACATTCTTAAATTAAGTGACTGCACATTCTTAAATTAAGAAAGCATTTTTCTCTGTGTAGTGAAGAGGAAAAACAGGGAAAAGTCGACTTATTTTTGCGATAATTCTCGATTTCTTCCGAATTATTTTTGAATATCATATCGTCACCTTAGAAACAAAGGGGTGTAAGTGCTATGCTTATAAATAGGACTTACACCCCTTTAACTCTTTATCCGAGATAACGATATGTTATTATAGGAGGAACTGGGGCAAAATGGGCCTCAGCTCCAAAATCATTCAAGATTTTTTTCCGAGTGAAGGACTGTACAAAAAATTCTGAAAAAATTCACCAACAACGTCTATATATTGCAAAATATTCTCAAATTTTTTTCAAGATTTTACATTGACTTCTTCACTCCAAAAAAAATTCCCAAATCATTCTGCACACTTCAGGTCCATTTTGCCCCGGTTTCTACTATATTTAATCTATTTTTTATAAAAAAAAAAAAAAATTCAAGAGCTACAAAAAAGGATTCGATGAGTAAATCGCTTTATCTCCCTTAAATTCCGAAATATTTTCAGGAAAAAATGAATTACAAGAAAAAAAGAGTATTTGATTTTTGTGCTACTGAAATGAATTGAGGACATTTTTTATCTAAAAATGACATTTCATCAAAATTTTAGATGTATCGATCAAAGAAGGCAAAATATTTACGCAGTGTCTCAAACACACGCACATTGTAAAAAATTGTTTTATTTGAAGGCACCACTTTTTTTTTATGTATAGAAACATTGAATAGTCTCATTAAAGGATTTTTAATGGCTGGTAAAGAAAAAGTCGATGATTCCACGAATAATTCATTAAAATAAATAATCAAAAAAGTGCAGAACTGTCGTTTGTGTTTATCAAAGCTGGTAAAAAGTTCAGGAAAAATTTATCAAGGTCAATTTTCATAACAAATGTGAAAAAATAAAAGAAAGAGAAAATAATTACGAGTTACACCGATGGAAAATTTCTAGTCATTGATTGAAAATAAAAGATAAAAAAAATTGTTAATGACTGAGATAAAGTGGATGACATAATTTATGGATAATCGGTAAACTGAAAGAAAATACGATCAAAAGAGAGACAGAGACGCTTGAAACATTCAACTTTACTACTATTCAAGTATAAAAATACATTTACTTTCTTTCGCGTGAGATAATCCCCGATAATTTACGACAAAAGTTTAAAGTTCAATATTTATTAGAAAATTTGTCATTTTCCTTTACTTTGTTGATTATCTCGAGAAGTGGAGATAAGAAATTTCGATGGGAATCATTCAACATGATGACATTAGCATAAATCTGACAATTTTATGCATTTTTTTAAACAAATAAATTATTATAAAAAAAATATGACAAAAATTTTTATTTGCAGTTTTGCCATTTTTTCACGAATGTGCATTTTTCAATTTTTAAAAAAATAATTTAGTTGTTATGAAAATCAAAAATAATTAGGTATTCTGCTATTTTTAGAATCATCATTCAATTGCAATTTTTTTATTACAAAAAGAAATTCTATGTTTATAAAAAGTGCACCTTTTCATTTCGTCACCTTAGAATCAAATGGGCGTAAGTACTATGCTTATAAACATCACTTAGGCCCTTTTGTTTCTATGGCAACGATTTATTTTGGAACATTTCATTAAATATCTAAAAATTTAATTAAAAAAAAATAATATCTAAGAATCTGCGATAGCCGGAAATTTATTTATCATTCCTCTATCTCAATAAATAAATTATTCTTAAAAAAATTAAAAATATGCACATTCAGAAAATTCTGAAAACCATAAATGCAAATTTTTCGAATATTTTTTTTTTTATTTATAATAATTTATTTACTTTAGAAAATGCAAAAAATTGCAAAACAATTGAATATTCAACAAGATATTGCACATTTAAATAGGGGAGAGCGGGGCAAAATGGACCGGTGGGTCAGAATGATTCGGTATTTTATTTTTTTTTGGGAGAGTGGAGGAGTTTACACAAAAAATTGAAAAAATTCACCAACAATTTCTACACATTGAAGAATTTTATTGAATTTTTTCAGATTTTTTGATAGAGTCCTTAACTCCGGAAAAAATTCCTGGATCATATTGCCATAGAGGTCCATTTAATTTATAAGACTTCATTAATTCATATGAAATAAGCAAATCACGTTGAAAAGTTGCAGAAAAGAATGATGTACAGAAAAATATACAGTGAATCGACTAAAAATGAATTAAACTTTCATAATACACAAATAATTAGAGAAAATCAAGGAAAAACTGGAAAATAACTGAAACCCCCAATAGATGGACAGTTGCATATTTGCAGTATGATTTTGAATTTCGATTAATCGGTATGTAATAAATAGTTCCTAAATCTATATCGTCGCCTTAGAGTTAAAGGGGTGTAAGTGCCATTTTTCCCAATTTTTCTTTCAAAATAAAAAAAAATACGTATCTCCACTACTATTGCTTCAATAGGCTTTTCGAGGCCTTTTCCGCAATATTAGTGAAAAAATAAAAAACAATAACATATAGGCGTAAGAACAACTGATTAATAACAAAAGGGCGTAAGTGCCAAAATTTAGATAAAAAATCCTAAGCACAAAAGGGAGTAAATCCAAATATTCTCATGAGATAAAAAAAATTATGAAAACAAAGAGATATGAGTGCGGAGATACGTCCTTTTCACTTCAACTTTAAATATTATATAGCGTTTTAAAAAGAAATAACAAAGGGGCGTAAGAGTGGAGATACGTCTCTTTCATTTTAAAATTACGCCACTTTGTTATTTTAATTTTCAATTATCGAAATAATGTTCCAGAGGCCATAAAAAACATTTTGGAATGATAAGTGGACATACGCCTTTTTCACACCAGAATTTCTTGTTTTTAGCACTTACGCCCCCTTTAACTCTAAGGCGACGATATAAATATGATAATCAGGAATTGACGTGAAAAGTATAAGAATCATTCATTTATTTATGGAAATCCTCAATAGTAAAAAACCGTCCATCTTTTGGTATGACCATGAAATTAGCAGATATCTGACAATTTTTTGGATTTTTTAAAATAAAGAAATGATTATTAAAAAATTATATAAAAAATTCGCATTTTTAGTTATTTGAACTTACTAAATATGTATATTTTTAATTGTTTCAAAATAATTTATTTGTTAACAGAAAAAATATCCGAAAATTGTCAAATGTCTGCTATTTTCAGTGTTATCTTTTGGTCGTGTGACCCTACACCGTTTTTTTTGGGATGCCTGCGGATATTTACTGGCAACGGCTCATTTCTCAATATTTTGCGAGGGAAATTCCGAAAAATATAGTTCATATGTTGTATTATTATATAGAAGTTCATTGAAGAAAATGCCTTATCTGCATCGTCTAAAAAACTTCTTGAAACTATGCTTTTTTCTCGACCGCCCAAAACCCTACCCCCCCCCCCCCCTTAATTCTATTACTGTCTCTATTACTTCCCTCCATTCATCTTTTCGAGGATTTCACTCGTTAAAAATGAAGCCAAAGCGAAACAGACGAAAAAAAAGAGATAAAGAAATGGGAAAAACCTGTTGCTTACATGTGGACATGCCAAGAAGATGATAAACACACTCTGTTTCGCTCCAAAACTTTAAATTCTCTTAAAAAAAAAAAAAAAAATCAATTACAAGCCTTTATCACTGATTGTCACAAAAAAATGTGATAAAACAGAGAATTTCAACGAATTAGTCATGTGTCAAGTGTTTTCTGAGAACTCGTCAAAAAAATGATTTAAAAAAATTGGTCAACTAAAATTTAATTTAATAAAAAAACAAAAAAAAATCGAAAAAAAAAATTTTATAAAAAAAAAAAATTATGAAATTTTTTTTTTAATAAAATTTTTTTTGTTAGAAATCTCGAAGATCTCTATCGATCCAAAAAACACAGGATTACCTACACTAACCCGAGCAAAAATCATTGAATTATTAAAAATTTTAATTTATTTTATTAATCAAAATTAATTGTACTACTTACGTATTTAATTGTAATGTTGATCGGCTACAAAAATTTCAGGTAAAACATTTAAATCACCTGTAACTACATAACCCGTGGGGAAATATGCATCAGCCATATTGTTTACGGATTGCGAAACGTGTACGTGTGTTAGTGTTGTAAAGGTAAACGAGTACTAACGATGAGATAGTGAACGAGTGCGCCTGCACTTAACAATCATGGATTATAGATGTGGTTTTTTTTTGTAGAGTTGATACTAATGGGGGAATATTTGAATTTCGCTTGGGAATTACTGGTGGCGCGCGTGGGGCGGGAATTTTTTGAAATTCATTACGCGGAAAATTTTGAAAAGGGGATAATAGAGTTTTTTGGATTTGTTCTCGATTTGAGATAATTGAATTTATTATTTTTTGGGGGGTGAATGGATTAATGAAAGATGATTTTTGGAAATTATAATTAATCTAATTAATTTGATTAATTCAATTAATTTACTTAATTTAATTAATTTTTTTTATTAATTAATTTAGGTAATCCACTTAATTTAATTAATTTTTTTTATTCATTAATTTAGTTAATTCAACTAATTCAATTAATTTAATTGATTTAATTAATTTTATTGATATATTAATTAATTCATCAATTAATTTCTTAATTCATTAATTTTAATTATAATTAAATTAGCAAATTGGCAAATTTTTCGGATTTTTTTGGAACGAATAAATTATTATAAAAGAAAAAATTCGAACTTCGTTTTTTGATTTTATAGGTATGTATATTTTTTATGTTTTTTTTTTCTTTTTAATAATTTATTCATAAGAAATTTTTTTTTGAGAATTGTCAGATTCCGAAAATCTGCTATTTTTTTTTTTTTTGTAAATCAGGAATTTTTTGATTTTTCGACAGATCAATTCAATTTTCAAAAATTTTTTTTTTCTTCACTATTTCGGAAAATAAACGAGATAGAGCGAATTCCTCAAAAATTCCTTTTTTCAATAGGATTCGAAATTATTTACTCAAAGACCTTTTTTTCTAGTCTTTGAACTTCTTTACAAGAAAAATATCTCTGATTATTTTTCCGACCCAAATATCGACCAATAGAATTGCACCATTCGACGTCACGTGGTACAACCTACATGGTATTATACTGAAAATTTTTCCCTAAACCCGCAAATTTCGAAGAAATTCACAAAAAACAATTGATCAAAAAAAATAAGAATATCCAATAATTTTGTTCATCAATTTTACGAATTTATTCTCATGAATTCATAATTACTACCACTACGCCACACAAATTAATAAGCAATTATCAGAAAAATAAAATACACAATTATATTTTTCTCGAAAAATTGACAAAATAAATTTTCAATAACAATGAAATAAATAAATCATTCAAATTCTCTAATTCGTAAATTTTCTAATAAATTGAAAAAAATATATATATAAAATGAAAAAAAAAATATATTTTTTATTATCTCTTTTCATCCACAATTTTTTTCTCCAAATTATGTGCGATATTAAATTTTAATAAAAATTATAAACAACGAAAAGAATAGATAATTCAATGCACTAATTACAGTATTTCCACTATTTTTAAAAAATAATAATGGAAAAAAGAAAAATTACAGGAATTATTTATCACAGATACAGTCAGGTTCAGAAGTCGTAGAATTTTCAATCAATTAAAAATTACAGATAAAGATTAATTACAATCAAATTTGAGAGAAATCTTTGACACTTCATCCTGATTCTGTTTCATTCTTCTTTTTTTCATAGATAAAAAAGTAATATCGAAAAATAAACTTCTGTTTTTATTTTTTTTTAGTTTAGTTTTTTCTAATCTGAAGATGATGAAAATGGATTATCTTCAATGCAAAGATGATCATAACTGAGAAAATAGGAAGAGTTTAACCATGGTGGACCCAGTTTCCGAACATCAAAATATGCTAATAATTAATATTCAAGTGAAAAAATCTAGTTTTTCAATACTTGAAAAATGTTAAAATAAAAATCAAGTAAATTCTTGGATTCATTTTATCGTCTTAGGAACAAAGGGGCGTAAGTCCTATGCTTATACACAGGACTTACGCCCGTTTGACTCTAGAGCAACGATTTAATTGAAAATTTTCAATCATTTTAATTTTAATAATTTGATTCTAACTTGTCCGGAAACCGGTACCATTGCCCTAACCGTCCGGTAATTGGTGCTTTTACATTATAGTTTTGTTTTCTTTTTTCTTTCATTTAAAAATGAAAATCTGAATGACACTGAATCTGTACAAGAGTTATCGAACTTTTTTCTTCTCGTGGGAAAATATTTTTATCCACTTGTTCAATGGATTTTCGTCAATATTAATGAAAATTTGAATAATTAATCAGTAAGACCGGAAAAATAATTTCCGATTTTCTTAGAATATCTCAAGATTACAAAAAATAGAGGAATTCTGATTAAAAAAAAGGCAAGACAATAAATTTTTTATGCGAAAATATTTCGAATTTTAAGAAAAATAGAGAAATGTCATTTTTTTTTCAAACTCTGATCTCTTTTTATAAAAAAAAAGGGTCCCATTATTTTTTTTTTTCAAAATATTCTCTAAATTCGGAGATAGTAAAAATTGAATAATCCTGATTTTACCAGTTTCGTTACTAAAATTTAATGGAAATGAGTTTTATCAACTAAATTCAGTTTTAAGCAATGCCCCGACCAATCGTGACAATTATTCTTTTTCTACATAATTATTTAATAAATTAATATCTAAATCATACTCTCTATGTGATGTGTGCATTTACTGGGTTCTGGAAATGTGGAATTTTTTTCGTTAAAAAAAAAAATAGTAATTGTATTTTTTTTTCCCTTGTTGTCATCAACTCGGCTATCTCATCATTTGCCGATATTTTTCGAGCTCAAAAATACTTTCAGATAATCTGAAAAAATAATGAAGATTAGAAGAATGGAAAAATTTAATTTTTTAGATTTTTTCTTTATTATTTCGAAATTTAATGGTTTTACCTTCCAAAAGCATTCATCAACGCAACAATTTCACTTCTTTCCAAATAAAATTGATTTCTAGTCAAACTATGAATATCTGCCTCCCATCTGTCAAATTTACCGGAAAATAAGATTTTTAATGCTGTACCAAGTCCGTGAATTTGTAGTTTTCCCCATAATTTGCATTTATCACAACCAACACAGTCCATTATTCTCGATATATTTCGGAAATGTTGCCTGAATTCTTCTTTCAATGTTATTGCTTGTGAACCACCATTGAACATCTGGCTTTCATTAAAATGGTCCGGGAATGATCTGAAAAAAAATTAATTTTGTTAAATTATGATTCTCTTCAATTATTGAATTTTGGAGAATTTATCAGAATGATTTATTTAATTGATTAGTCAAGTGACCTTTTTTCCAGAGAATTCAATTTTCTCTAAGAAACGTTCTTTAATGGAAAAAATTATATAAGGGAAAGTGGGGCAAAATGGATCTCTTTGTCAAAATAATTTGTTTTTTTTAGGAAATAGGCAGCTTTATAAAAAAAAATTCAAAAAAATTACACAACAATGTTCACGTATTGAAGGATGTTGTCAGATTTTTTCAGATTTTTTCATCAACTTCTTCACTAAAAAAAAAAAAAAAAATCCTGAATAATCTTGCCATGGACATCATTTTATTAATTTTTTTCGCTAGATTTCTTTCCTTAAAAATAAAAAACCCGTTTTTCTACTTAAATATCTTGAAAATTGAAAGAATTTTTTTTTTCCCCAGAAAAATGAATATTCTGTCAAAAAAGGAATAGAACACATTCTCTTAGAAACTTCTCGTTTTCAAGTTTCCAGAAAATGCAAATGTCAGATTTTTTTTTCTATTCACCTCACAACTTGCAAAAGATCCTGAACAGCCAAGCGAGTTGCTTCATCTTCCGCATCATTGCCAGTATAATATTTTTCCTTCTCCAGATAAGGTGCAGCTTTGTGCAGAGCCCTCAATTCAAGCAGATAAATAAAATACAAATTTTTCAGCCAATTTGGACCTTCACCACCAGTTGTTTCTGGGGAAAAACGCTGCTGAAATTCTGATAAATTCGGACCCCATTCAGCAGCACCTGATATCAAAGTTAGTGATGGTTGTCCTGACAATAAGTACTTTGCAGATAAATGTATATTGATGCTTGCATGAAGGCCAGAAATTACTCTGTAGAAAGCGCGTTTCTCTAAACACATTCCTGAAATAAATAACAAATTATCATCAATTTTCAGACAAAATATCTTCAAAAATAAGGTAAAAGCTACTATTATTGACACTTTTTTTTATCTAATTGTGCAAAAAAGTGCATCTAGATAGGAGACTCCATCTCTAATATATGATATATCTCTATATATAATGTATAATGTTTAGTTTCAAATTTTAGGCAAAAATATCTTCAAAAATAAGGTAGAAGCTCCTATTATTGACACTTTTTTTTATTTAATTGTGCAAAAAAGTGCATTTAGATAGGAGTCTCCATCTCTAATATCTAATATATATATCTATACATGACATATTATGTTTGGTATCAAATTTTGAAAAATTATAATTTAAAAAAATTAAAATTGACATCAATTTTTAGATACGAATATCTCAATAAATAAGGTGAAAGCTCTTATTATTGACATTTTATCTTATTCAATTGTGTATAAAAGTGCATTTAGATAAAAAACTTCACATTTGATGTCAAATTTAAGAAAGTTAGAATGAAAAAAGAATTATCACTAATTTTTAGACAATATTCCAATAAATAGGATAGAAGCTTATTATTGACACTCAATTTTATTTAATTTCTACAAAAGTGCATCTAGATAAAAGACTCTATCTCTTTATACCATTGCCTTAGAGTCAAAGGGGCGTAAGTGCTATTCTTATGCACAGCACTTACGCCCCTTTGTTTCTAAGGCGATTTTTAGTATCAGAAAATGAGAACTAAAATAAAAATTAATAAAAAAAAAAAGATGATTGAAAACAAAATTATATTAGTATTAACATTGAATATTATTGGAAAAAAAATATAAAAAATTCAACAATATGCCTCTCAGTGTCAATAATAGGGTCTGTGACCCTGATTAGAATAGAGAATTTTTTAATAATAAAATAAATTAGAAATAATTACCGCCTATCTTTGAAGATTGAATAAAATTATGTGGACTTTTTTCGGGCCTAAAGCAATTTTCTTGATAAATTGTCCTCCAAATTCTATGAGCACTGGGTCCCTTGTAGCCTGTAAATTTCTCAGGATTCAATAAAAGATCAACATACTCTCCAGGACTTGTTTCTCTGATACAAAAATTATCCTGTGCATCGTCGTGCTGTTGCCATCTCTCGAATTCTTTGTAATTTTCTGAACTTATTGTTGTATTTAAATAACCAAGCTCTTTGTTGTGATCTCTTGCTGTTTGCTCGCAATTTATTAATTGATTTTCGGCTAAATACTTTTCAACTGGGCCCTCTTTTGTATCGAGGCTTCTTGGTACTTCACCTTTCAGTCCAATTGGAATGTCTTCCTGTGGAGAAAAAAAAATTCAGTTATTTATTTAGGAAAGAGTGAAAAAGTCATCAAAATTCTTTTTTTTCCATGAAATTAGTCTCCAATAATTCCACATCATCAAAATTATTGCTCATCCCCATAATTAGGATAGAATTTCTTCACCTCAGGAACAAAGGGGTGCAAGTGCTGTGTTTATACAACCAATTGTTTCTAAGGCAACGAGTATATAGGGGATAGTGGGGCAAAATGGACCTTCTTTGTAACATGACTTTGAAGAGGATTTTTTTTCGGGGTGAAGGACGCGATGAAAAAATCTGGAAAAATTCAAGAAGATGCTTTAATATGTATACATTGTTGCTGAATTTTTTCAAATTTTTTAATAGAGGCCTTCATCCTAAAAAAAATCCAAAATCATTTCGACCAACAGGTCCATTTTGCCCTCCTTTGCCCTATAATTATTAAAATATTATTAAATTAAATTAAATGATTAAAATAGATTTTAAAAATACTCACATCGTGACATGATTGAACGTGACAATATCTGATAGAGCACTTGCTATCATCATCCCAGAATGGACATGGTTTACTTAAATTAACTTTGTAGAAACGAAAATAATCTCGTACCAAAAGACTCTGTAGTCTTGGATAAATTTTTACATTGTTGTAATAATCAACAGTGTCAACGCTACAGCTGCAGTCATCAATGGATCCTTTCAGCTGAAAAATAAAAAAAAAAGAAATTAGTGACTGACAATTCTAATAATTTCCATTTTTTTTTAAAGGAATAAATTATTGATAATAAAAAAAATATGCTCGTCTAAAAATTTTGAAGAACTACAAGTGCAAATTTCTCAAATCTTTTTTTTAATTAAAAAAATATGTTTTATTGTTAAAGAAAATTTTTTTTCTTTTAATTTGCTTTCTTGTTTAAAAAAATGCAAAAAATTGTGGAATGTGTGCTAATCATGACATTAAAAATAACAGAAATTTGATAAATTTTTGGATTTTTCTCTTTTAACAAATAAATAGGTAAAAAAAAAAATATATGCATATCCAGTGAATTTGGAAAACTGCAAATACAAATTATAAAAAAATTCAAAAAATTGGGAAATTTGTGCTACTTATGACCCTAAAAATATCTGAAATTCGAAGAAAATTTGGATATTTTTTTTTTCTAATAAATAAATTACTTTTCAAAAAAATAAAAAATATGCATATTTAGTAAATTTGGAAAACTGCAAATGCAAATTTTTCAAATATTAAAAAAAACAGTTATAAGTTTAAAAAAATCCAGATTTTTTTCCACATATTAACTAATTTCATGGTCATATGTTAATTCCATTATTATTATTATTATTATTATTACACATAAAAAATAGACAACTGAAGAAAAAACATGACATTGATCTTGACATTTTCTGTTGAAACGTCACATTTTTTTTTTTTTTTTAAATAATATGTCAAGAGGTTATGTAGCACAAAATAAATGAAATTGTGTATTATCAATAAAAAAAATAAATAAACATGACAAACCTTGCAGAAGCACTGGTCATTGGCTTTATTATTGGTCCCAAAATAATTACTCGATGTCAATGTTATCAAACAAAATAACAATAACACAATTCCCAGCATATTTTCCACTTTATTCTGCATTTTACCATTAATAATTTGATCATTCGATTGTTCTGCTCGAAAAAACCATTGAATTCATCAAAAACATTTAATCGCCTTTCTTTTCCTTAATTATCGATTATTATTATTATTTTTTCAGTGATTGTCAGTTGTACTGGGCGTAAATAAAGCGAATACACAACAGAACAAATTTTTTTTCTCGTATTGATACGAAATAAAAATAATTTTTTTCAATCGATCCAAAATTTTTTCACTTGTTTTTTTGGAAATTGTGCCCTTTGAGCTCAAGTTTTGAGGACGAAATGGCTCATTGGGAATTTTTGAAATAACTCGAGTCTATAGTATGCCCCCTCCCCCCACCTGTCCCCCCTTCACTTCTCCCACTTCTCTCTGTGAAAATTGTGGGCTATTCTAGGCAATAGCTACGTGTCATCATGCTTCAGGCTTACGTGGTCTTTTGCATGTGGATAATTCACTCAACTTTCCTATGTTTTCTTATCTTTTTTAATTATTTTTTGTTATCAGTGGCCACATGTTTTAATTTCTGCTTTAAAAGTATTAGTTAAAGAAAAAAAAAATATATCATTTATTCCTTTTTTTTTTTGTTTAAAATCATTTGGGATTTTTTGGAAATAGGCAGCTTCATGAAAAAATTTGAAAAAATTACACAACAATGTTTACATATTGGAGGATGTTGTCAAATTTTTTCAGATTTTTTCATCGAGTCCTTCACTCCGAAAAAAATCTAGAACCATTTTTATTATTACTTTTTTGTAGCTTTTGGAAATTTCTCTGCGAAAATGATAATCATCGAAATTGTTCCATCTCGTTCAGATTAGGAGATATAAAAAAAATGATGAAATAAAATCGATTTGTCTGAAAACTGAATATTCCTGATTTTTTTCCAATGATTTTTTTTTTTAGAATAATTCCGGTAATTGAACGAGATAAAGCAATTTTGTCCCAATCCTTTTTTTAAGGAAATTCAAAGAGTTTCAGAAAATGATGAAAATCACCTTATCTCTCTTAGTTTCCGAAATATTAAAAAAAAAAGGAATTTTTTTTTAAATATCAACTTTTTTAATAAATCGGCAAACAATGTTTTGCGAGAATTTTTTTTGAGAATTTTCAATTTAAACAATTGAATTATGTTAAAAAAAAGTCGTTCCAACAATTTTTGTACTTTTTTTGTTTTTCTGAAATGTCTACACAAAAATTCCACAAAAACAGTCTTTTTACGGCGTTTTGATTTTTGAAAATCATGCATTCACGTGTTCTGAGGCACGTAGGCATTTCGAAAAACCGTTAGGTCTCCCTATTGTGACTATATATATGTATATATGTTCAAAGAAAAAAAGAATTTGAAATTGAAAATAATTTAAAATAATTTTAAACTCAAAATTTGAATAAGAAAAAAAATTGATAAATATCTTCTTTCTTTCGACTTTGCAAAAAAATTGAATTGAATAATTCTCGCGCATAAAAAAAGCGCGGGAGTTTTCAATGCGCGTTAAACTGACGTCACTCCACATGTAAACACTGAATTAAAAAATAGTAAACATGGCAAATCGCACGGTAAAAGATGCAAAATCAATCAGAGGTACAAATCCTCAATATTTAGTTGAAAAAATCATAAGATCACGTATTTATGATTCAAAATACTGGAAAGAAGAATGTTTTGCATTAACTGCAGAATTACTGGTAGACAAAGCTATGGAATTACGGTAAAATAAAATTATAACCTCAAAAAATATTTTCGTCATAAATTCGAACAAAATTGGAAAAAAAATCAAAAATTCAATAAAAATTTGAAAAATAACTTCAATTTCTATAGAAATTCTTTTTTTATATTTTTAAATTTATGAGAAATAGAGGAATTTAGTAGCGAGGCAGTAAAACGAGATAAGTCGATTTTTTTCAAAAATATCAATTTTTTTGTTGAATATCTCAGAAACTAAGCGAGATAGAGCGTTTTTTTTTTTTCAATTTTTTTTCTAACTTTTGCAATTCAATACAAAAAAAGAATTTTGTCAGAATCGCTCTATCTCGCTTAGTTTCCTATATATTTCCGAAAAACGAATGACAAAAATCGTCGAAGAACGATAAAATCAAAAATGCCTATTTTTCTCGCTCATTTTTTTGGAATATCTTCATAAATATTGGAGATACGCCCTTTTTGCCTGAATGTTTTTTTGTAGCTCTTGAAATTCTCTACGAAAAAGGATTCGTGCAAAATCGCTCTATCTCATTTAGTTCCCGCGATATTTTCAAAAATATTATTTAAAAAATAGAAATTCATGAAAAAATAAACTTAACATGTTTTGAAAATTTTTATAAAAATTAATTACTTAATTAACGATATTAATTCAATTAATTTGATTAATTTACTTAATTTAATTGATTTAATTAATTCAGCTAATGTAATTATTTTAATTAACCCAATTAATCTAATGAGTTTAATTAATTTGATTAGTCTAATAAATTTAATTAATTTGATTAATTTAATTAATTTAATCAATAATTTGTTGAATTTCTGTCTTTAGGTATCTTGGCGGAGTTTTCGGTGGAAATGTAAAACCAACGCCTTTTGTCTGTCTAATTCTAAAAATGCTGCAAATTCAACCAGAAAAAGATATAATTGTTGAATTTATAAAAAACGAAGAATTCAAATATGTACGTGCACTTGGTGCACTTTACATGAGATTAACTGGCACTTCATTGGATTGCTACAAGTATCTCGAGCCACTTTTCAATGACAATCGTAAATTACGTGTACAAGATAAACAGGGACAATTTCAATTGATTCATATGGATGAATTTATCGATCAATTGCTCAGAGAAGAGAGATCTTGCGATGTAATTCTTCCTAGAATACAGAAGAGACATGTACTCGAGGAAAATAATGAATTAGGTGAGAAAATCAATTTGCATTACTCCTTTTCGTAGAGATGGAAAGAGATTTAAAAAAAAATTATTGAAAAAATTTCACCTTATCTCGCTTAATTTCCGAAATATTTGCCAATTTAATGATAATTTCCTTTTTTTTATTAATGCATTTTAAATCTAATATATCGTCATCTTAGAATCAAAGAGACGTAAGTACTATGTATAAGCATAGCACTTGCGCCCTTTTGATTCTAAGGTGATGACATACATTTATTGGCATACACGATGAAAAAAATTGATTCATAAAATTATTTTTTCGCTACTTGATCTGAAAGAAGACAAAAATTGCGAAAAAAAGGAAAAATTGCAAAAAAAAAACGAAAGAATTGCGAAAAAAAAGAGGCAAAAACTGTAAAAAAAAAAGAAAAATTGCAAAAAAAAGAGGCCAAAACTGCAAAAAAAACTTGAATGACTATTCAACTAAGTAAACGCATTTTTTTCATTTTAGAAGCAAAAATTTCGGCTCTCGAAGACGACATGGACAATGAAATGGAGACATCAGAGGACGAGGAGCCACCTCCAACAAAAGAAGAAACCCGAAAACGCCAGGACGATTACGAGAGGGATCGTGATCGTTACAGAGAACGCGATAAGAGGCATTCGCGTTCGGAAAAGAAATCAGAACGTGAGAAAGTAAGATCTCGAAGTCGTGAACGAGACAGAGACCGTAGAGAAAGAAAACGCAGCAAATCACCGAAATATTCGTCTCACAAAGAAAAAGAGAGGGAAAAAGATCGTCACAGAAGAGACGACAGAGACAGAGAACGTGATAGAGATCGTGATCGTGACAGAAGACGTGACAGAGATCGTAGACATTAATTAATTAATTTTACAAATCAATTTGAACGTGTGTGTTTTGAATAAACTCATAATAATTATCAGGTAATTTTTTTTCTTTACAATTTTTTTTCTTTGATTTTTCTTTACAATTTCATAAATTTTATATAACATATTTGTAAATTGATAAATTTAAAATTAAATTTAAATTTTGAATTTACAGCGAAAAATTACCTGTTTTATTAGCAACAACGAAAATTCCAGAAACCTTCCTGGTATTGACGTCAAGAAAATTTCCTTTATAAATTCTCGTAAACTCATTTTTTTTAGATTTCCGCAAAAGATGAAATGAAAGGTTCTAACTAATTTCATTGATGTTAGTCGATCTCAGGATATTTACAAAATATAAAATACAAGTAATATTTTGGCTGAATTTACTTCACTACTTGATTGCATAATTTTTTTTATATAGGGAAGATCGGGGTCAAATGGGCCTGTTAGTCAAAATGATTTGTGATTTTTTTTTTTTAATAAGCGCCTCAACGAAAAATTTCGAAAAAATTCATCAAAAATGTCCACATAGTAGAGCATCATCTCGAAATTTTTCAGATTTTTCCATAAATCGCTTCACCCTAAAAAAATATTTCTGAATCATATTGTCTAGAAGGTCCATTTTGCCCTACTCTCTCCTATATTAATTTTAATTAAATAAATGAGCAAGGTTTTATGACAGAATTTGGTTCTCATTGATCTCTTAGCATTTTCCTCAATTTTCTAATTAAAATTTCATAATTTTAATTTTTTGATCAATTAGAACGTTGGAGAATTGAGGATGAAGAGCCTGTCCTCTTCTTTTTTAATCCATTTTAGAAGTTTACTGACAGCATTTATTGCATCTGGTTTTGTCACCAGTGGCTCGAAAGTCACGTACAGTTCAAATCCAGAAGTTACCTGAAAATTACGAAAAAAATAAGTGATAATTTGTAATTTTCAGGTTTACAGAAGCTGAAGAAGCTGAAATCATAAGTAACAAAACGTCGTAAATTGACATTCTTCGGTATTGTTTCTTAAAAAACCTTCCGATTTTCCATGATAATTTAAATCAATTAGTATTAACATGGAAATGATTAATAAATCCAATTATTGATTCACGAAAAAACTTTTAATTATCTAAAAATTTCAGGAATTATTATAAATATTAGATTCTCACCCATGCAAGCATTGTTTCTTTGTCCAACTGTTGAAATATCAATTTCAAAGGACGACTCGGTGCATGGAGTCGATGGTGAAGACATTGATATAATCCCAGCAACCTAAATAAAAAATGTTGTTTAAATAGGGGCAAGTGGGGTAAAATGGACATTAGAACAAAAGGGTTGGAGATAGATTTTTTTCGATGATTTTTTTGACAAGCTGATGAAATTTTAGGTGGAAAACAAGTGCAAGAATTTTTTTTTATTAATTTTTTGAGCATTCGATTTTTTTTGGGCAACATTTAAAAGGCTGTTTCTTTCCATTTTCGGAAAAATTCACTTTTTTCTAAATATCATCGGATCTATTGGTCAAAGTGTGAAAATCCATATTTCTTAATTGAAAACCCCATCAATCGATGGCAAATGATCCCACCTTTCACCTCCATTCGGAATTTTCATGCTGCGCCTAATAGAACTGGAGATATTTCCAAAAAAACAGAATTTTTCAAAAAATGGAAAGGTTGACCAAAAAAATTGAATTTTTAAAAAATTGCCAAAAATAATTTTCGACACATGATTTCCACCGTAAATTTCCTCAGATTTTCAATGGATTTTTTTTATTTTCAATGGAGTCATGAGAAAAAACCTGTCTCCAATATTTTCATCAATTTCAAGTGTTTTCCATAATGAAGACATCAAAACTCAAATGTGCCCGTTTTACCCCACCTTCCCCTAATAACTCATCAGTTCCATCAAATTTAACAAACTTTTCAAGAACTTTTTTGTTGTTGTAAATCTCATTTTTCCCCGAAAAAAAAATCATTTAATAATTATTTTAAACCTTTCAATCTCATCATCGTTAACATAAGGCGATTGGAATCCAGGGCTCCAGAATTGTGCTGTACTTCTGCACTTGTAAAGAACATGACGCATCTCTGGTAATCCAATTTCAGCAGTTGTAACAGAGACTCTATTCATTGATTCATTGATAGCCTCCAAACAATTCGTTCTCCTCAATTTTTCTACAATTTTTTGTTTGGCCTCTGATAATGTCGAAAATACATCTCTGTCAACAGTTAAAAGCAGCAAACATGCCTGACAATCCTCAGCAAGATATGATACATGTGCATGCATAAAACCATTGGCATCGAATTTTGGCAGACAAATTGGCGTCCATCCTTCTGCAGTTTTGAATGATTCAGAACTGTCAATTAAATTCTGAATTAAATGCAAATCGGCTGGATGTATGAAGAATTTCTTCATTCTCACTAATGTGACGAGTTGATTGTTCGCCAAAAGAATTGCAAAAACTAAATTCTGGAAAAAAACAAAAAAAAATTAAAAAATGACATAAATTCTCGAAAATAAGTTTCGAAATCAATCTTCGGAATTATTAAATTTGATCAGAAAATTCATGAGAATTGTTCTTAAATTTAGAGGAAATTGGGGCGAAATGAACCTAAAAGGTGAATCGAGATTATTCAAGATTTTCTGCAAAAGCGGCGACTGCTCTAAAAAATCTGAAAAAATTCACCAACAATATAGACGCAATGAAGCATCTTTTCGAATTTTTTCAGATTTTTTTACGAAGTCCTTCCCTTCGAAAAAAAAAATCTTGAATGAATTTACCCTAGAAGTCCATTTCGCCTGGGTTACTATTACCTTAATTTTTCCACAGGTTTGTACGATAGTTTGAGTAATAGAATCTCTCATTGATGGAACGAGAGGTAGACACTTGACTGCACCAAGAAAAAAAGCCGGTTCTCTGTCCATAAAATTCAATAGATGATCAATCAGTCTTTCACTTCCAGTTAACAATCTTCTCAAATCGAAATTTCTTCTTTGTTCGTAGACTCTTGTTAATTGTGACTGAGTTAAGACGAATAGAATTTGATTGTAAACATATCTGAAATGACAGTTGCATTAATTTTACAACCAAATTCAGTTGCGAAGAGGTAAAACAGACTAAATCCATTTTTTATAATTCAATATTTCTTTCAATAATCCTTGAAATTTTTTCAGAAAGTAGGATTTAGTGAAAATTGCGCCATCTCACTTATCTTCCGTTTTTTGAGAAAAGATGTGCAACAAAAAAAAATTATTCTTTCTCATCTCTTCACTACTGAATTATTCATGATTAATTAATAATAATAACCGATTTATTCTTAGTTAAGTGGTAAAAGGAAAAAAATTGGAAAATATCTCGAAATATCTGAGAGAAAATTATTATTTTAAAATTATAATATATATGTATTATATTAAATTATTATTCTAGTATATATTATTCATCTTTATATTTATGTTACAATAATAATACTATATCAAATTTTAATACATATATTTGTTCTTCATTTAAAAAAATATCTATATTTTTCTAATTGGAAGAAACTCGATATTTTTTTAAATATCTCAGAAAATATTGGATTTTACTTTACTGAATCATTTTCCTTTTTTTTTAAATTATTAAATTAATTTTAAAAAAAGGTATTTTGGAATCAGGAAAATGATCTTTTGCCACTTTATTCATTTTATTATTGGATTTAAAAGAAGAAATGATTTACGTGAGCTGCAGCACAAGTTGTGGAACACTTTCCAGTGTTTTAGATACAGCAACAAGTATCAATGGGCCTTTCAGCAAAAAAACAAAATTGGTATCACCAGCATGAACTGATCTGATCATATCATTTCCAGCCTGAACAAATGATACTAATGCCTGCATTACCCCCATTACAGTAACAAGTTTATCTTCTGGGCTATGCCTCGAATAGACTGGCTTGCCAGCCTGACTTAGTACGAAAATGTGTTTTTTTTGGGCCAACCATATTTTGCATCTCAGGGGATCATTGTCCAGGTTGCATTGGCTCAATTGACTTGATGTTTCATCCTGAAAAAAAAATATTATCAAATTCAATTTAATTTGGAATTCAATTCTTTAATAAAAAATTACTATAGATAGATAGATAGTTTATTGTATAGAAGAATATAGTCTTTACAAAAAAAAAGAATATCTTCGTTACAAAGTTTTCACTTAAATTAAATTGTTTAGCTTATGTAGAGCTAAATAATTATTATATTAAAAAAATTATTATATTATCGAAATGATGTTATCACGAATTATATTATATTATAGAAATTACATTACATTATCGAAATTATATTATATTGTCGAAATTAAATTATATTAACAAAATTCACTTTTATGATACTGAAAATAACAGAAATCGAACAATTTTTTGGATTTTTTTTAACAAGTGAATTATAATAAAATAAATACAAAAAAATTTTTATTTTTTCTACATTTTCTACATGTGCATATTTTTTGAATTTATTTTTGAAAATACTGCAATTGTTAAAAAGGAAAGAGACTGAGATGAAAAAAGAGACTAAAAATTGTCAGATGTCTATTATTTTTGACGTTATTTTTCTTTTTACAATGCAAAGGTCTCTAAAACAATTTTTTAAAAAATTCCACAAAAATATAGACATTTTCAAGAATTTTCTCAATTTTTTTCAGATTTTTTTTTGTAAAATTCTCCACTCAAAAAAAAAATTACTTTTTTTTGCGTTAACAAATAAATTATTTTAAAAAATTAGAAAAAAATATGTACAAAAATTTGAAAAAACTATAACTGCAAGGTTTTTTTAATATTTTAAAAATAATAATAATTCCTTGCTTGAAGAAATGCAAAAATTGTGATTTGCCAATTTTATTATCAGAAAAAAATATACATATGTGTTAAATTCAAAAAGCTATAAATGCGATTTTTTTGAATATTTTTTTCATGACAATTTATTTGTTTAAAAAAATCCAATGAATTGTCAGATGTCTGTTAATTTCATGTTCATTTCTTTTTTTCCTTAATATAAAAAAAATGATCTTACCAAATCAGATTCATCAAGTGATGAATTTTGCTTCAAATTAATAAAATTATGTTGATTATTTGAATTTTTGGATAATTTCGTATTGTCATCAACACTTGATATATCAGTGTTATTTTTGATGTGTCGATCATCGATACTGCTGTTCATTTCTTGTTCATACTCTTCAAAGCTGTCAGTTGTAACCAGCATTGTTTCAGTTGATGCACCAGGTTCAATGCCCGGCTCGACAATGCTGGCATCAACATTAACTGATTCTGCCATTTTAATTATAATAATATGAATCACTCCTGCCTCAATAATATTCCGTTGAAATAATCACTGAGTAATTATTCTCATTATCGCAATTGTTTGTCTATTGTTTCCTCTTTATTTTCAAAAACTCTTAATTTGCAAATGTTTTCGTGAAATTGTCAACTGTCACGTATCATTTCACGTAAACTGCACGGTTTTATCAGTGATAAGTAACAACAATTGGTTAATAATTATAATAAAGAGCTGCGATGGCTTGTTACTCATTACTTGACCATTTTTTTTATTTTTTTATTTATTGAATACGTGAGTTTTCCTAAATCCTGTTATTGTCACTGCTTTTCACGGTCACATATGTGTGGCAAATCGACGATTTTATTTTATTTTGAGAATATGTTATTTTTTTTATGAATGAGAGTCACTGTGCACTGAAGGTAAGCCAGAATACAGCGATACCGATCGTGAAATAAAGGTACGGCCTCATGCAAGCGTTTTTGACGCGCGGGAAATTTAAAATGATGTCACGTGACCTGATTTGAAGCTGATTCTAGCGCTAGCGTCAGCGTCAAACTGGGTCACGTGACATTATTTCGAATTTCCCGCCACTTATGAGAAATTTAGTGACAAGTAATAAAAAGCTCAACAATCTGAACTTCATCGCTGGAAAAAGAGCGTCAATATTGTCGACATAAATTATTAAAAATAATGAGTTCAAAAGAGATAAATACTAAAAAATGTTTTATTAAATGATAAAAATATAGATTCAAACAGTAATTGCTGTTTTTCATCATCCCTGATGGATCTAATTTACGGTAGAATTACCGTAAACTTACCGTTTTAGGGTAAAACGGTGAATATACCGTAATTTTACGGTAAAAACACCTTTTTTTCAACATGTTTATTAACGCCAGCATTTGTCCATATGGATACATTATTGTTTTTTGTTATTACTTAGATACTGGAAAACATGGAAAACAGAATTTTTCTTAACCTAACAGTTTTTAAGGCACATACATACTCATTGAGCTTCGTAGTGGATCAGTTTTTATACATTTTCTATATTTGTTTTTTGAATTATTCAATAGTTGTGTTTTGTTTCTTTTTTGTCTGGAGACTGTTTTTGCTTCTAATTATAGGTTTTATGTGATCAGAAACTGGCAGAAAACTGATCACTCGTAATACGGTAGAAACACCGTAGTTCTACCGTACTTCACGATAAATTCACCGTATCTTTTTGATAGAATTCAGAATAAATTATACGATATAAATACGGTGGACTTGACGGATGAATTGCGGTAATTCTTTGTAATGTATATGAAACCTAATTTTATGCGTAGTCCAATATAAATCCAGCTTTAATCAGGAAGTGACGTTTCCCCATTCGTCCCGATTGCCATTTTTCCTTCACAACTCACGGTGTTAACACGTGAAAAAATCAAGATCCAATGAAGCATTAATTATACTAAAGAAACTTGGCCGTAATTATTATCAATCCATTCTTATTGGTACTCTAAATCTCAGAAATAACATTCTTCATCTAGCATGTGGTTGATTTTTTGTATCTTGATGATTCAGCTTACACGTATTCATATCGTATAATTTATTCTGAATTCGATCAAAAAGATACGGTGAACTTACCGTAAAGTACGGTAGAACTACTGTGTTTTTACCGTAAAATTACGGTATATTCACCGTTTTACCCTAAAACGGTAAGTTTATGTTAATTCTACCGTAAATTAGATCCGTCAGGGATCCTATTAACGCTCAACTCCTGTAAACAGCTATGTTGACGTTGCTGTTTGACGTGGCGACTCATCGTTAAACTTTTTTAAGCAGTGGGGAATTCAAAATCATATCACGTGACCCAATTTGACGCTGACGCTATCGTCAAAAATGCCTGCATGAGGCCCTACCTTTATCTAGAGGAGGAGTGTCAATATTGTCGGCATAAAGTGTTAAAAATAATGGGTTCAGATGAGGTAAATATTGAAGAATGTTTTATTAAATGCTATAATTATAGATTCAGAGAATAATTGCTATTTTTCATCATCTACCGACGCGTAACACTATTTTAAGTTTATCGCCATTCTGAAAAAATAGAGGATGACTGGAAGATATGATTGGGAAATGAGTTAAGTTTTTAAGCCCTAGGAACAATAATGAATTGGCAATTGAAAAATTTTAATTATTTTTTTTTACATTTCTCTGAATCTTATTTTTACCCTTACGTGGAGCTTTCTACTTCGTTCTTTCCTGGTGTTACAACTACTTGCCGTTGCGTTTCAGTTGACGGGCTAAACAGCCTATTTCATCAGAAATTCTCTTCTGCGCAGTGTATGTCTAAAAGTACATTTGAACTGCCGGGTTCTTGACCTCAATTCTGATTGGCCTACTGAAGAATCAAAGTAAGAGAGCCAACGAGGAACTTTAATGGTAGAATTCTGAGAATTTCTGCGAGTCAGGAACTTTAATGGATGGAACTTTATTGGAAGTCTATGGGACGTTAGGCTGCGTTCCGATGCGATAATTGGCTCGTTTTTCATTCAATTGTATAGCGATATCTACGATTCCTGATGTTTGATAGAAATTAACTAGAATAATATTAGCCAATGAGTTCCATTCTTCAGCATACCATCGAGGAATACATGGACTCAGTCGTTCAGTCCACGTCCGAAGATTCATGCCTTGGCTGAAATAATTCAGAGTAGAAGGAACCGGAGAATAGGCGAAGTCTACTATAGCAGCATAAGGCACGCTATCACTAGAAAAAACAGAAAATTCAGAACAATCACACAAATATATAAATATTCAGCAATATTTATTAGGAGAATAAATTATATGAATTAGGAAAATTATTTGGAAATACTTACTTCGCATGATTCTGATGTACAGTAGCAAGGTGGGAATGTAATTGATGGATTGTTTGAACATCACCCCAGTAGTGAGTAATTGGAGGCCACATGACAGGAGATGATTTATGAATTTCATGATCGTAACTTAGGATAAGTCTCCTGTCTGCAGTCCAAAATTGATCCAATGTATACTTCCAATTAGTGCGTTCATGAGTGTGATTTTTGAACGATAATTGAAGGAAATATATGAAGTTCAAATGATCGTAATCTGAATTGAATCCTGCAATTTCAAAATTTGCATACGCAGTAAAGCTTCTTGATTAAGAAAGATATTATATATAACTATGTATAATATTATGTATAATTTATATAGAGAAAATAGCCCTATAAAATTATATATATTTATATAAAATTATATATAATGATGATGTGGGCCATTTTATATATTTTTCCCTTTCCGAGTATTATTTCAGCCATTTCCTTTACATATCGATTTCACTGACAGTATTTCGCATGGAAAGGATACACAGACACACGCGGGTTTCATGTAATAATACAACCACGACAAAATATAAACGACAAATATCTCCGACAAGATGCTTCAGAAAAAAGATAATTCACGAAAAAAATTTTTAGAGAAAAATCACAAACGACAAAATATGTTGAAAGGAAATCACAAACGACGAAATAACCCCGAAAGAAGAGCAGCAGAATAATAAAAGATAACATTTAATGACATTTGAATCTGCCGCTGAATAATCGAAGGAAAAAAACCCAATTTGATAATCAGCAAATAATTAGTGGTCGTTATATGAATAAATGAAGGAGAGTCTATCGTGATCATGATGAACAATTGAAGAACATTGTAGAAACTTACAATAATGACATCAATATCGGAGAGTATCTAGAAGGGATAACATCCATAATTACAATTTAAATGTGAATTATTTCGTTTGGAAAGAAAGGAATAGAATAGAATAAAATAGAGTTTATTCATTGATGTTACAATATTTGTTTTACATCCTTCTCACCTCGCCTGGAAAGAAAGGAATTATTTTGGCAAAAAAGAATTGATATTTTCTGAATTATTGAAGTATCGATTTTTTTTTCAAACATTCTGTGGCTCGTAATTTTTTAAAGAAATATTTTGTCGTGAATGATCATTTTTGGCAATATTTTGTCGTGAATTCTCATTTTTGGAGACATATTATCATGAATTATTGTTGAAAGAAATATTTTGACGCTAATTATTTTCCGGCGGTATTTTGTCGTTGATACATTATTACGTGATACCCACACGCGTGCGCTTGCAGAAATGTATTGAAAACATCTTTTTGCAACGTTTCGGATCATCGGACGTAAAATGTGAAAAAATCACATGTTCACTTACCTTCATGGAAATCTTTGAAAGATACTATCACGATATCCTTTGATAAATTCATAAATTCATTGATTTCTTTCACTATGTCATCCAGTGGAGCTACATACCACTCATTATGGGTTAGAAAATACTCCATTTGTCCCCCTGAATACCTGACCTCTGGTTTGAAATCTAAATATCGTATGCCATCCATTAATTGACTCATTATGGATTTTGTCTATGAAATAAGAAAAAAATCATGTGATTAGTTTTTTTTCTTGCAATTTTTTGTTAATCAATTTTCTTCCCATCATTAGAACTAATCAAACCTGACTGAGTATCCAGGGCAAACGGGGGCTTTGATGATGCAATAATTTATCCTGGTATATTTCATAAGCTGCTGAATCATGTGTGCCAGGAATGACTAAGTCTTTCAGGGTAAAGAATTTCAAGACATCTCGTAGATCATACATCCACTGAATTTTCGATTCACAAGAAGAGTTCTCATAAAAGTCTTCTCCATTGGACTTCAAAATTGCACAATAGTTACCTATAACATCCATTTTCTTAGAATTCAGTTTTACTATCCCAGGAGAAAATGTTCAGATCTGATCAGATCAAATTAGATCTGATCAGATCAAATTAGATCTGATCAGATCTAATTAGATCTGAGTTCCTCAGATCTGATTAGATCTAATTTGATCTAAGTTCCTCAGATCTGATGAGATCCAATTGGATCTGCACAAAATCCGAAATGAAAAATTTCAAATTTTTAGAGAAAATGAAAAATAACTAAAAACCTGAAGTCTTTACTAAACAAATGAATGAAAATTGAAATTCTTTAAGAAAAAAAAATCGAAAACAAAATGGGCTTTAGTGGGATTGAACCCGGAACCATAGAATTACCAGTCTGCTACTTTAGCCACTCAGCTATCACACGATTTCATGATACGGATTGAAATTCAAATCGTCATAAATGAAGAAGATTAGAAAAATTAGAGGAAATAACTTCGGAGAAAATTTGAAAATGCCCAAATGGAATGCAGAATCATGTATGAAAATAAATATAAAATTCTATGATAATGGAATGAGCACAGATCTGACACATTGCGATTTTTTTTTAACAAATAAATTTTTATTTGAAAAAGATCTTAAAAGAAACGATATTTATATCTATTCTATGCCTGTCCTAATAATATGACAATCCAATTCTACCTGGTCATGTTTGTCTTTTCACCTAATTTTGATTTCCATATCTAACCAGATCTGACTAGATCTGACCAGATCTAGCTGAATCTAATCAGATCTAGTTAGATCTGAACAGATCTGATCAGACTTGGATCTGATTGTATCTAATCAGATCTAATTAGATCTATTCAGATCTATTCATGTTAAAAATTTGCATTTTGTCTGATCTGATTGGATCTAATCAGATCTGAACATTTTTTCCTGGGATGGTAAATCGGAATCTAACAAATCTACAGAACAGAATGGACCAGATTTTTTCACCGCACCAAGTCTTGACGATTCTTTAAAATATTACTCAATATGATGATTCACATACTTTACAGCATCTTCTAAAAATTTTTTTTGATTTTTTCCCGAAGAACTTAATTTCGAAAATATCTTGATTTACTAGTTTCATTTGTTTTTCATAAAATCTCGTATCGAGATGTTGTCATGTGGTTTATTGCATTTGGAGAATCCTCTATTTTTATATGTCTTTAATACAGAACGATACTTATTATAATTACCCGGGGTTTCTCCATGCTGTACGGCGGCCAGTGGTAATTCACGAAAGCCAGTATATTCATCAATGACGAAGGAGTCCACGTATTTTGTTTTATTATATAAATTACGAACTATGATTGAATTTCCTTCAGTAAACTTTGGGAGATACCAAAAAACAGAAATCGGTAGGAAGCCATCTTTTTCGATAACTTTCTGAGTTACTACAATTACTGGATTGCTTTTGTCTACAATTACTGGAATTAATGAGACTTCATGAGAAATTGAAAATATGAGTGAAAAGATGAAGGATAAAGAAGCGATGGAAATCATCATTCTTCGTTTTACTGATTAAAAAAAAGATCTCATACCCTATTTATAGCAAATGACTGAATTCATTACATGTGTCTAGTGGTGGTGTCGTGATAACAAAATTCATGTTATTTGCACAGGTGATAAGTTTGTTGGTTCTATGTATCGGCATTATCTATAACGAAAGTTCTAGAGACCACAATTAAAGAAAGTCATAATTTTTTAATTTAATAATATACGTTATATTTGAGAATAAGTTCAACGTCATCAATATTCACTAAATTTCAATTCAGAAAAGTAAGGAGCCTGATCATTTTATTCATGATAACAGACTTTAAAAAACTTTTTTTCATCTATTTTTTGCTATTTGCATACCAATATGTTAATACTCATCTATTGATCTGTTTGTACGAAAAAGTGTCAGAAAAATATACACCATCAGGCTCAAATAGAAAAATAAAATTGGAAAAATGATGAATGGGGAAAGATGACATGAACTCAAACCCCGCTAGTGAGAGAAAAAATAGTTTCTATCCGTAGCTGATATCTGTCTGGAACCAAATGTAAATGAAACCTTATCAAGCCTGGCTGATGAATCTTCTTTAACTCATATATTTTATTGGCAATCGCTCAACTGAGAATATTCTCCTCCACGCTTTCTCGAAAACTTCCTAATACCTGCCAAGTTCTCATAAAAATGTGCAAACATATTATTGGCTTTTCTGAATGCATTCGATAACTCATGGACACTGGATTAATGATCTTCTTTAAATAAATTATATGACCGATCTTGTGATGATTCTGAAATTATTCAACTAACAATATTTATGACTGATCATCTTTAATTCTATTTGAGAAACTATTGAACATGAGTAACAAAAAGTATATCAATGTAAGAAAATATGGAAAACTTAATCTTCATCGATTTTTAGATAGCCTAGGAAAGAAATGGTCCCATGAACGTTTTTAGGATCCTGCGTCTATCATGGTGAGACAACCGTTGAGTAACTTCTCTATTGGATTCCCGAAAAATCCTGTTATTTTCACGGTCCAATCGGTTGGTCTTTCACCTACTTGTAAATCTTGCGAAATTTCAAGATGAGTGCCTTCTGTTCCTGATGGAGTCCATGTGATATTCAAAAGAGGATCTCCAGTCCCATTTGGCGTAGGATCGCTGTTTACAAAGGTGATGGACAATAATTAATTCATATGAAAGGACAAGTCGGAATATGATTTTATGCAAACAACCAATATATTCTCACGCATATTTAGCAAAATTGGACCACATTCTGACTATTCTTCTTCGTTGAATACTGATATCACTATTTGGATCTAGTGTTTGGCTGTAACGTTGCATCCAGAATATTAGAGCAATGTCATCTCCATGTGCAGTTCCTGTGCAGACATCATATAAATCAGTCGAGCGATTGAAATTTTACATTTTACTTTTCAATTTTTGTTCTAGAGACGTTAAAATGACAGGAAATTTCAGAATGATTAATTGTCGATTAATCATTCTGTAACGAATCTAATTCGAATCACTAGGCAGAACGAACATGTCAAAATTCACGGAGATGGACATTTTAGAATTGCATTCGATTGAGGAAAAACCCAAAGACTTATAAAAATGAATGGAACATGGTAGTGGTTTCACTCCCTCATTGAATATATTCTTATTGGATATATCTATGCGAAGGTCACCAAAATTAAAAAAGCCAATCATCGAGTAAATATTTGGTTACCAATATTGGCTCAATGTTGAAAGACTATTGAATCAATACCATTTGAATATTGCATAAACAGGTCCAATATCTCTTTTCTTGTGACCTAAGCTGGCTGATGAAATTCGTGAACCTCGTGCCTGTAACGATCGTTTTCTGTCCACGTTTAATAAAAAAATTAATACAAACCATCCAGATTAATTCCATGTAATTTATGTATGGATCTGTCATAATCGAACATATTTCGATAATACCATACTGGTGCCGAACTTCTGCTTCGATACTGCTGTGTTTGATCAATTCCCAGGATAAAGAATAAATCAGTACTGATCTGAAAAAAAATTATTATCATTAAGAAGTGCGAGATTGATTCCAGCTCACCGTTTCAGTAGCGAAAACATAAAACAGGGTAAGATTTCCTTGATCGTCATTCTCGGAGAATATGTTAGAAACTAAGTGAGATAGCATTCTATCCTGCTTTCCTCTGGAAATATCTTTCCAAAATTGATAGAAAGAAATAATGAATAAAAAAAATATTCTATGAATATATTTTCGACTTGGGTCCAACGTGGATCGAACGTGGTATCACCTCTTCGGTACTGATTTACTTATTTAAAATTCTTACCCCAACAGCTTGCATTACGAGCATTTTCCGCAGATTAATAGCAACGCGACCTGTCCATTGTTCCATAATCTCAATTGGTTTGAAGAGTGGCTCGAGAAACTGGAGCAAATCGAAAGACGGAAGTGCATTCACTTCCGTCAATTGTGCGTCTAATGCCATTTGGGCGGCAAGTCCGAAATTAACTCTCTCATTCGCTGATTCTTCATCTGCAAATTACTTCAGATTAATATAGTGATTGTTTGAATAGCATGACGATGTTTTCTTACCATCACCAATTGGGTCAGAACGAGCGAGAAATGTTGGTACAAAAGCAAGTGTTTCCTGTCCACCAAATCCTAGTATATGAGGATGTCTAAAATCACCATTTTCGTAGGCTCTGAATGCACACTGATGGAGAAAAGGATCTTTTGATACCGCTGGATCCTCCAAAGTTGGTTTGAACGGTAGATCGAGCTTCAGAGGTACATGGCGGTAATAATTATATTAATTTCAGAATTTGGGCAAAATGAACCTGCAGAGCTATTAAACATCGATTTTCTCAAAGTGAACAGGGAATCAGAGACAAAAATTGTAAAGATTCTCCATCATGACTGCATGATTATTTCAGATTTTTTTGCATTGGACTTCATTTCAAAAAAAATCTCGATTCATTTTACTCTGCAGGTCCATTCTACCTCTGCTATCTTTATGATTTCCTCAACAATCAATGCAGTAGGAAAAGACCTTAACAATAAAAAGCAATCTAATTCAGAGAAAACATTGTCAAATGTGCTATGAGTATTGCGTTTTATTCCAAAATCTGATGAAATTATGCCAATTCAGTAGCGAAGTGGTAGAACCGGATAAGCCTATGCTGTTCAATAGTAATTTTTAAAGAATGTCTTGGTAACCAAGGAAAATAATGCAATTTTTGCTGGACCATTTTCCATAGATTGTATCGACCACTGCGGACATACATGTGGACTAGAAGCCAAACACTTGAGACACAAACATGGTCTTGCGTGGTTTTGAATATTCTTGAATATCTCAATCATAACAAGCCTTTGTAATTCTTCACAGAAAACAAAAGCAAGGAAAATAGACCTATCCTGTTCCAGTTCTTCGCCACTGAATTCTAGAAAGAAGATATGTTTTCTCAAAAAATACAGAAGTTTTGAGATCTTTTCCGCACGCTATGCGGAAAGTAGCCACTTTCCACACGCTATCCGGAAAGTGGCCACTTTCCGCACGCTATGCGTGTGGTAAGTAGCACTTTCCACAAGTTGCGCATAAAAGAACAGAACCTAACACGTTTGGTAAAGATTTTCAAGCTCATGTGATTACCAAACTCACTTTCCATTTGTTTTTTTTACCGCACTTGTTAGGTAATATACTATTTTGTGCTAAACATCATCCGAATTCTTCTGTGCGTACTTGTTCCATTCTCTTAGTAGCCAGAATGATGTCTTCAGCCGAGGCGTCGTACAGTGTCTGTAGAATATCGGGTATGGCGAATGAAGGTATCGCAAGCTGAATGCCAAGAGTAAATGCACGCGCTTGTGCTACTATGTTCGGAGAAAATCCCCAATAATTCAGTGGTGATCCGCTCATTGAGATGGAATTGTTATAGAGTCCTATGGATAAAATTCATTGAAGGTTTCAATGTTAAGTCATATTGAACTTTTCGTACCTCTAGACATATCAGAAATTCCATGGAGCTCAACAGAAACTGATCCAGCGCTCTGTCCTAGCAGGGTGATTCTCGTTGGATCACCACCAAATGTTTGGACGTTTTTTTGAATCCATTTTAATGCGAGTACTTGATCCTTCAGACCAGCATTACCAGTTGCATTTGGATGATTCAAATTTAGAAAACCTAGGAGAAAGACCATTCTCAGTGAGTCACTGATCAGAATTTGACATCTAATAGATCAAATGTGGGGAATGAATGGACATTAGAGAATAAAATGGGATCAAGCAGAATGTTCTCAATGATTCCATTGAAGAGATGAACATGTCACGTTAAATTCTCGAAACAAAGTATTATTCACGATCTCCTATCAACCCTCGAAGTACACTGGGAGTCATTTTGACTCAAAAAATTGTTATGCCCTAAAATATGATGAAATGAATAAAAATGTTTGAAATACTCTATCTGACGCTTATAAGCTGTTTTATTCAAATTAGCTGACTTTAGAAAAAAGGTTTGATTTCGATTAATTTTTTCACTATCAAAAAATAGTTGAATCAAACCAATGATGATTGTATTCGCAAGTACGTTGTCTTATCTACAAAGAACTTCATCACATAAATTTCCGAAAAATGTATAGTTTTTGAGATGTAGTACTCAGAAAATGGAGTGGGGTCAATTTGATCTCGTTTGTGCTTCGAAGTTCTGTTCAGAGGTGTGTACTCCGAGCGTTAGTTCTCTGATTATCTTAGATTATTCATTTTTGAGTCAATTCAAGTTCAGCAAGACTTACCTAATGCACCGAGACGATAGTTGACAAACACTAGTACAATGTCCTCTTCGATGAAAAAATCTGGACCATAATAGTTACCATCTGCTGCTCCATTGAGAAAATATCCACCATGAATCCATACGATAACGGCTCGTAAGTTTTCTCGTGTTGAGTTGAATTTTGTCTAGAATTTGATGGAATAAATGAGTACGAAAGAGGTATAGATCAGTATACATCCATTTTTTTTGATCAATCCTTTTTTAGAATATCTTCGAAACTAAACGAGATAACGCGATTTTGACTGATACCGGTTTCATGAAGAACTTTGAGACCTACAAAAGGATTTCGACGAAATTTTCACTATCTCACTTAGTTTCTGCAATATTAGCGAAAACAAATTGCAAATAAATAGACTTGATGTTTGTTATGTCTGTGCAACTTAAGTATCATAGCGAAATAAAAAAATAGATGAAGAAAAATTTAATTGAAGTTTCTTACTTTCGGAGTGTAAACATTGAGATATAAGCAATCCTCGTTGCCTACAAATCCATTTCTATACTGTGGACATCCTACTAGATTGGGATTAGTTTCCAACACTTTTTCCCACTTGTCAATATCCACTGGTGGCTAAATAACATTAGGAATTACATACAAGACAATAATGACATTCTAGAACATCTTCACACAAAATTGGAAACTTTTTCGTAAAACTCTTTATTTAAATAAAAATATTAATTTTGCTCCAATTTTTGGACACTAAATTGAAATAATCTTTTCAAAAATCATTCTTGTGTCAAGAAAAATTCTAGATATCGAAATCCGTTCATTTTTGATTTATGATATAATGGAAGTTATCCCAACTGCATCTAGTCCAAGGTAGAAACATCAATTTGAGAGCTCTACACGTACAAAAGTGCTTTATAAATAATATTGTTTTATAGAGAATTGAAACTTTTTCATAAAGACGTTATAAAGTCTGTCAAGTATCTTCATATGTGTACCTGAAATCGAAGATAACCAACTGGTGGTTTTGCAAAGGGAATCCCCGTGAATGCTGAATATTCAACTTCATTTTGAACAGTAGTTAATATGTCACCACGAATCGGCCCTTTATCAGTTGATACAATATCTGTTTTTTTCGCCCTGATCAGAGTTATAATTATACATAATAAAAGTAACAAAATAAATTGCAATTGTTTTTGACTTATTTCGTTCATTTTTCGATATGCAATGCGACTCCCTAAAAAACATTGCAATCTTTTATATGTTATGTTCCAATAACTCGTTGGAATGGTCAGGATTCTTATCTTGATGAGAATTACAAACATTTATGTGGAAATATAATAAGTCATCGGTAGAAGTATCGATGGCTGATAATATTGCAAATCGACGTGAATGATTGTTGAAAAGCGCTGTCATTTTTTATGTTAAACTAAAAATGTGTAAAAACTTCATAATGTTTTTAGAACCCATTTATCATGCAAGCAAAATTATACAGTAGAGAAGATTAGAACAAAATCAACCTGGCAAAATGTATTACATTTTTTTTTAAATGAAGACCCTTATCAATTTTTTTAAGAAAAGCTGTGGAGATGTTTAGTGAGATACTCACTAATGTCTTATTTTTATTCAATGAAAGGTCTCAAGATAATCCCCGCAATCTAAGGTGCTTCCGGCAAGCTCTTTTTAACTTCCCGATAAGGAAAGTTTATGCAATGGCCCCGAGAATGAAAAATCGATTTTTCGATCGATCTTCATGTTTTAAGACCTCCCCAACATTTTTTGATAGTTTTCACGATCATGTCTGTGTGTGTGTTTGTGTGTGTGTATGTCCGTGTTCAATTTTTTCGTCCACGTTTTCTCATAAATCAACAATGTGATCGAGGTGATGGATGTCGTAATCGAAGCATCTTGACATAAATTCGCGGTCACTAGATTTTGATCGGAATCGATCCAGTACTTTCTTAGTTTTTTAAGAAAAACATCATCAAGTTTTTCTTAATTTCCCAAAAAGAGGAGTCTATGCACTACCCCCGAAAAGGAAAAATTGATTTTTTTATTGATCTCCATATTTTGAGATTTCCTCAACATTTTGGGATAGTTTCCACGATCATATCTGTTGTTATTTATCGTTTTTGTCATTCATCATTTTTTCAAATAGTAAGTGAGAGAAATTATCGGGAAGTTCTTAGTGTGGCTTGAAGTCGCACAATACATTCTCATTAATTCCGTCTAATCAGCAATAACGCACTCCTCCATTCGCGAGCGAGCATAGCGAGCGAGCAACTACGCACTTCTCTATTCGCGAGCGAGCGTAGCGAGCGAGCAATTGCTCACCCCTAGTTCATTTTTTATTTTGCTCACGTTCCATAGAGTAGCAGGAGAAGATTTGTTTTCATATTTAGTTCACCCCATATCATCGGACAAATAAGGCCAAAATCAATCTTTGAAAACAATTAAATTAACATTAGAATTCCATAAGCGAGGTTCAGTTTCAGTTTTATTGTGACAATTGATAGTCACAGACCTATTTTTTCCTTGTGTAACCATATATATTCTTGTTCGTCAGAATGTTTATTAATTTTCGGAATCATGAAAAATGCATGTTACCAGACATATAGCGACGATTAATTCAATTAATTACATGAAAACCTCAAAGGCGGACATAGTGGTATTTGAAATCCAAGCCTCCTCCAATCCCAGCCCTCGATGCTGGGACACGGTAAGTCAAATTCGGAACGATATTGAATATTTTAATATTATGTCATAACAATTTACAATTGTGGATATCGTTTTAATAACGGTAAAATGTTATAAGACCGAAATAATTAGAATATTTGTAATAATTTAGATAAATAAAAGACAAAAGTAGATCACTTAGACCTGCCACTAGGATCATCCTAACTCATACAAGAACCGAGAATTGAGGAAAAACCCAGAAAGCGATCTTAGATAGCTTCCCCTAGCGGTTCCGAAAACGCAGTATAAACACCGTGTAAACACCGTGTAAACACTGTGTAAACACTGTGTAAACACTGTGTTTACACCGTTTATTTGTGCAGTGTTTACACAGTTGTTACACAGTGTTTACACGGTGTTTACACGGTGTATACACGGTGTGTACACGGTGTATACACGGTGTGTACACGGTGTTTACACGGCGTGTACACGGTGTTTACACGGTGTATACACGGTGTTTACACGGTGTGTACACGGTGTTTACACAGTTGTTACACAGTGTTTACACAGTTGTTACACAGTGTTTACACAGTGTTTACACAGTGTTTACACAGTGTTTACACAGTGTTTACACAGTGTTTACACAGTGTTTACACAGTGTTTACACAGTGTTTACACAGTGTTTACACAGTGTTTACACAGTGTTTACACAGTGTTTATACAGTTTTTAAACAGTGTTTAAGCGGGATTCAGACAGGTTTCAAACGCGATTTAGACAGTTTTTAAACATTTAATTTATTTAGTACGTAAGTTACATCACAAGACGAGAAATAGGAAAACTGAAGTTTTCTTCTTTTAAGGAGAAAAATAAAAAAAAAAAGCATTAAGAAAAAAACTCATTCTCCGCTCTCTGCAGAGTTTCTTGAGATAGACTGCTTCTGGCTCTTTCTCTTGAATTGGGCCCTTCCATTCCGCAAGGCCTCACTCACCCACTTCTTGATGTGGAGCTTAATATCATGTGTACCCTTATCGTGTAATTTATTTTTATCTTGAAGATCCTCACACATTGCTGGAAAATAGAAAAACTTATTGAATTTCCGACGATAATTACTAATACACTAACTAGGAGTTATATTTCTTCCCGTGAGTGTGATAAAAGGGTTGATTGTGCAGGGCGTCTAGTCCAAGACGCCCTGCACAATCAATCGCCTGCACTGATCATGGTTTTCTATGGTTTATTCCTAATTCTCGACGAATGCAGAGCCGTAATAGAAATTGACCCATGGAGTCGCAAAAATGGGGAGTCATAGAAAAGGGAACAAGGGAGGGAAGGAAGAGAGGTAAAGAGTCGATAAGGTGAACATCTGAGGCATGATAAACAAATGATTAAATACACCGGAAATAACTCACCTATCAGCTTGTTTAAATCAGAACGCGCGACTTTTTTGAATTCCGGTCTTTTTGGATCCTCCTTGATTAATAATAATCTCCTTTGGTCTTCGGGCCACATAGTACGTAGGAGCACATTACAACGTCCCCTCATCGTTGTACTGTTGACAGCCTCAACGTAATCTTCCGTAGGAATTTTATCGTCTAGAATTTCTTGCTGTATATCAGAAGAATCCTACATTAGTCAAAAAAATGAAAGACACCGAAAAATTTTCAATTTTTTTCGGTGATTCTGGAAGGGCTGTAACTTTGTGACAAAATAATGGGATTTAAGTGAGAAAAAAGGATTTTGGAGCTAGAAATAAAAAATTTGAGAGTTGAAGAAAAAAAATCGTTGACTTCAGCTTCCTCATCTCGTTATGAGTGATGCCAGAAACTTTTCATTTCAATAGTTTGAAATTCGAGACTCCAAGATTCCCAATTCTTTATTCTTCATCCTCATCCAATCATTTTCCGCGAAGTTAGGGTAACATGACCAATAGATCGACGGTTAAGGGACTGTTAGACTTGATCAATTCATTTGGAATAGGCAAATCACTTTAAAAAGTTGCAGAGAAGAATGATGTACAGGAAAATATACAGTGAATCGACTAAAAATCTATTAAACTCGAATAATGTAGAAATAATCAAAGAAAATCAAGGAAAAACTGGAAAATAACTTGAAACCCCAGTAGATGAACAGTTCCATATTTGCAGTGGTATGATTGTAAATTTCGATCAATCGGTATGTAATAAATAGTTTATAAATCTATGTAAATGTAACAATCAGGGATTGATGTGAAAAGTATAAGAATAATTTATTTATGAAAATCCTCGATAATAGAAACTGTCCATCTTTTGGTCAGTGTCCATTTGTTGGTCGTGTGACCCTACGAATTTTGGAAAATCGGTAAAAAACTGCGAAAATTTACAGATCCCTCAGTTTATGCGCTGAATGTAGAGCGATGGGTGAAAAATGACAATTTTTTCTTACCCAATCATAATCTTCATGACATGTCGGTTTTTTTTTCTTACTGACAGCATCACCATTTCTATCCACATCATCCATCCCTCTGATAATCCGTTCAATTTCACTCGGCAGGTCCTTTTTTTTAACCATTTGTCCTTCAATATTATCAAGTTTTTCTGTAGAATGACTCAACTTATTGTTGATACGATCTAACTGTCGTTTGATCAAGTCATTGCTGGTCAAATTGTCGAAAGCTGTTCTCACTCCTGGAGATGATCTGGATGCTGGAGATGCGGTCGAAAGATTTGGGTTTTTTGGGGTTTTATCGGGTTTTTTCGGAGAACTGTTTGGAGACCTACTTCGAATGCTATCACGAGACCTGCTTCGGGTCTTGGTTCCTGACTTCCTGCGACGCTGGATTGGAGATTTTCTGGAAGACTCGCTTCCAGATCTGCTCCGAGACTCGCTTGGAGATTTACTGAGACACTTGCTCGGAGGATAATTGCTGTAATTATCTCTTTGAATCGGAGATGTCACTGGAAAAGGACTTTGTTCGGATGCATAGTGCGCGAAGTCATTCGCAGCATTCGCCGCTGCAGCCGCTCTGCTTTTCTTCAGAGCTTTCTAGAAAAAAAATAGAATTGCATAGAATATAGATCAAATTTGAGAGGGGGGGGGGAAGATATAAAGGATGACAGTTCACGGTGCTTCGAAGAACTACGAAAATTGTCGAAATTGACCGGAAAAACGAAATTTGGATGTGATAAACAGTTCTAAGAGGTTTTATCAATTATTTGAAAGAAAATATTATCTCGCTTTTTGGAACTTGAGGGTTGTCTTTGGAATCATGAGGCTCTGATGGTTACTAAAGTTCAATCCATCAGTTTTTAAGAGCCAAAGACAAAGAGCAAGAGTGACAGAACAGTGAAATAATTTGAACATCATTTCATCCTAGCTCCTTTAATTCAACGTGATTCTGTCTCTACAGTAACAAAAAAAAAGTTAAATTTTTGTATAAAATCGTTAATAACAATTCATACGAGATAAAATTCTCAAATTTGATGAATTGAATCTGTTAATAAGTAACGAGAAATAAATTAAGTCTTAGAAACAAAAAACTAATTGAAAATTGGGAAATTTTCTGTGCTTTCTACATTTCTTCATTTTTTTAAGTTTTGAAGGAATTTTCAAAATCACAGAAAATTTTACACTTTCCAACCAATTTCTTGTTTCTAGGAATTATTTTATTTCTCATTACATTTTTTACATATTCACTTCATTAAATTTGAAACAACTTAAATTTTTTTTGTTATTTTTTCATTCAAATTATTTTTCAATTAAATATTTGTTGACATTAAAATGGAGAATGAATGAATGGAGAATAAAATAAATAAATAATGGGGATGAATGTCACTCAATTGGTATTGAAAGAAAGAGAAAAAAAACCGATGAGACAAATGAGCTTGTGGGGGAAAAAAAATATATAAAATGTCAATTTTTACCACTTTATTTCTCAATTTTCTTCATTTTCCAAGTATAATTCCATGTGAGTAATTAATTACTCATTGAAAAATAATTAAAAAATTAAATACGTAACAAGAATGCAGTGGAAATATAATTCGAGACGGCTGATACAGGTGAATTAAAAATAATATAATAAAAAAAAACATGGAAATAGAAGAAAAAAATAATAAATAAACTTTGCCCCAAAACACACACACAAAATGCCCAAAACTTGACGTGCAAAAAAAAATGGAAAAAAAATAAAAAAAATCTAAAATTGGAATTTAATGTCGCGGACACGTCAATGAAATGTGCACAGAAAAAAAAAGTAATTTTTAATACTGATGCTTACACGTGTTCAGGCGAATTTTAGGAAACAGAGTATGTTTTTTGCAATTATTTGCGTAAAAAAAAAGAAAAAAAAAAAGAAAAATAGTAATGAAAAATAATTTAAAGAAGTCGTATTATGAATAGTGTGAGAATTCTTATTAAGAAAAAAAAAAGAAACCTTGTGAGAATTGCATGCAGAAAAATGAAAACAAAAACAAAAAAAAGCTTGTACTGTCTCTTTACTACACTTCTACACAAGATATTAAAATCGACCTAAAAAAAAAAATACAAAACGTGAGTTAATGTAAACTTAATGCCATAATAATCAAATAAAAGGCGCGACATTCATCTTCCCAAGAAAAATAAAAAAAAAAAAAAAATTTAATATCTCATTTTAATCATTTTCTTAATTTTTTTAATTTTTCAAAAAAATACACAAATTTTTTAAATGAACTCATGACATCGTTAATCTATTAACAAAAAAAGAAAGAAAAAGACTCGTAATAAAATTTTAAAAAAACACATGCGACATTTGTTTCCATGCACCATTTGTAAATTAATTAATCCACGATACAAAAGAAAAAAAAATTAAATGAATTATAATTGTTAACTCTTGGAGTTACTCTGTAAATAAGAAAAAGGGAAAAAATGAAGAAAAAAAAGAAAAGTAATTAAATTCGAATTCATGAGGTCCACATCTCTTGTACACAGTAATTGTAACTGACCAAGTGATTGGTCGCGGTTCAAAATTTAGAGGAAAAAATTATCAACATTATTATTATTATTATTATTATTATCTTAATAAGTTATTAAAGCATAAAAGGGAACGAAACAAGGTCGCCTCGGCTTTCCGACAGTCCTATCGTATTTCAAAGGAAAAAAAGAAAAATTAAAAATCAATTCAAGAAAAAAAAGAAGAAAAAGAATCCTCTCCGCTAGAACCGAGCCATCATCCCTCAGCACGTCCAATCGCCTTCCCTCTATCGTCAATCGTTCTGTGCGTTGGGGAGAAAAAAAATTTAAAAAAATGGAGAATGAAGAGCAGTAAATGAAAAAAAAAATCAATTCTACACTGAGAAAAAAAGAATCAATAACGAAGAGGTGAAGGATAAAAAAAATGATTTTCTATTTTAACAATTTTTTTGTGAAAATCTTGGAAATTAATGGAGATACGCCCTTTTTGCTATGCAATAGTGGAAATAAGCCTTCTTTGGGGCCCTTTGAAGTCTTTATGAACAGGGATTAGAGCAAAAAAGGCGGGCCTCCATTAGTTTGTGAGATATTTTATTGAAAATTATAAAAAAAAAAATTTTTTCGTCCATTATATGAGGATTTTTGGAGGATATTTTGGAAAATAAGCGAGATGGGGCGATTTTGTATTAATCTTTTTTTGTAGAGAATTTAAAGAGAAGCAATAAAGGATTTTGAAAAAAAAATATTAGAAAATAACTAAATTAAAAGGATCTTTTTACTTTTCTAATTTTTGAAGTACGAGTTCATTTTGTTTCTTGAAAATATCTCGGAAACTAAGCGAGATAGAGCGGTTTTGCTCATATTCTCTATCATAGAGAAATTGAAGAGCTAAAAAACAGTGTTCGGAAAAAATTGTCCTATTTTCATTATTTTCCGAGATATTTCCAAAAAACTAAAAAATCATGATTAAATAAAAAAAAAATGACTTAATTTAGTTTTTTCCCAAATATTTCGGAAACTAAACAAGATAGAGCGATTTTACCCATATCCCTTTCTGTAGAGAATTTCTCACAGATATTTGCTCGCAAATGATTACTCACGTTATCATCCTTCGAATTCTTCTTGTCCTCTTCACGTTGTCGTGCTTTAATTTTTCTGTGGGTTTGTGCAGAATGATCCGGAAGGCTGAATCTCTTCGCCGTCTTTATTCGCTTCGCCGTCTCTAGATTATTCCTCCTCAGCAGCTCGTTTTTGTTACCTGTGAAAAAAGACGAATTAATACAAACTGCTTTTATATTCTACACCTGATGTCAATTGCTTACCATCGCTGTCAATTAATGTTGCATTGATGAAGTTCTTACTGAAATTTTGGTACACCACAGCCAAATGCGTTTTTTCCAAGTCGGCAGAGGTTATGTTGACCCACCTCCCCGCTATGTATTTGGTGAACACATTTTTGGATTGCACAATTTGTAAAGTTTTTTGCTCAGTCTCAACTAACACCCATACATCCATGATAACTTCTTTGGTCAAATTTTGTCAGTATAAGAATAAATCGTAACTCAAACTGAACTGATTTTTTTCTCTTCTTTTTTTCAAGAATAAGAACGTTACGAACGAGGCACAGCGTTTTGTGTTCCAGCACACATACATGTATCATTCAGGCTGCTTTCCAATAGTTACACAGTCGAGACAGTGTCACATTGTAGGTGGATTTTCATGAGTCTGTTGTCGCGCGGCATAGTCGTAATACGATCATGCCGCGCGACAACAGACTCATGAAAATACACCTACAGTGTGACACTGTCTCGAGTGTGTAACTGTTCGAAAGCACCCACAAAGTAATGAGAATTTACATATTTTTATTTCTCTCGTTGTAATGGGAGTGAATTTTGGTAACATTCTTTTCAGATGGATTATGAAAGTTTATCATTTTTTCCAATTACTTTCGAACTAATTTTGCACAATGATTTAGAAAATAATAAAAAAAAAAAATCCGGAAATGAGTAGGCTTTGAGATAACGTCCTAAAATCTCCTCCGTGGGTAATTCCGTAAAGTAAACAAAACATTTTTGAAGAATTCCTGAAAACCTCTTTGTTACCAAGTCATTTCGCAAATGAATTTGTGATTTTTCGGATTCCCGTCCCCTATCACCTGATCACAATGCTTTTCGTAAAATCACTCGGAAATCTTTCCATAATAAACGGGTTCATGAATTGCAATAAAATTGCATTTTATTGCAATAAAAAATGCCACGAAGTTTTTGTGCAGTTGACGAAATTCTCTACAATCCTGGTCTTTTTTTCCTAAACCAACTCGTTCGAAAAATATTCAATTAAAAAATCGCCAGAAAAGTTAGTTGTCAAATCGTAAAAAAAACTGAAACTTCGAAAAATACTGGATAATATACGGAGGAGAATTTGTCAGGAGACCTTCTTTGGACTCTACAATATTCTCTAGCAAAACGGTTTTCTGCCATTTTTCTCTAAATCGATTAGTTTCCAAGATATATGCAAAAAAGCAGGCTCAGAATGAATTCAAGAAGTTCAAAAATTGTATAGTCCTTCCGAAAAGGGATGAAATCCGTCTCATAGATATATCTGGGAGAGACTGGGGTAAAATGAACCTCATTGGCTAAATGATCCATCATTTTCTTGAGAGTGAACAGCTGTACACAAAAGTTTGAAAAAATTCATCAACAATTTCTACATATCGGACATTTTTCAATTTTTTCAGGTGGAAATTTTTTTTGGATCATGCAACCCTGAAGGTTCATCTTGCTCGGCTCTCCCCTATATATATATCGAAAAGTTTATTGCCGAAAATGTGATCCCATTTTAAGGGGAAAAATAAGAATTAATGAATTATCATTCCTTCGCGAATTTTTTGCTTAGGTTTGGCGCGAGGTATGAGCACCGCCACTACGTTTGTGCGCATGCGTTACTAGAACAGCAAATGAATATTGTCGTACTAACGATAGAGTCGACCTCCGAAGCGTGCCGGAGTCGAAATTTACATGATGGGGCAAGAAAGCCGATGTCGACTCTTTCGCTAGTACAACAATACACCTCCGTTGCAACCTTACAAAATCCAGTGTGCTTCTATGTGGATAAAATAAAGTAATTTATCAATTTTTCCTATCGAAGTTGAATGATTTTTGACACAGATAGTGCAGGTATGTGAAATTGTATTATTAGTTGCGATATATTTTATTTAATATTGCAATTCGTTTCGAGGAAAAAATTTTTTGCACATGGGAATCATTCGACATTTCAGGTTAAGGAGGATCGCTCACGACCTTTTTTCGATAGATAAAAATGTAATTTTATTAAATAATGTAAATGAATCTATCCTGAGTAACAAGTTAGGGCAAGATGGACCGAAGTTTAAAAATGGGAAAAACTGAATTTCAAACATTTGAAAGTGATTAGTTCTTTAGTTTTCTAATAATTGCCGAAAAAAGGCAATATCAAATCCATATATTTTAGTTTTCTTCAACATTGTAAAATTCCGAATTTTTTTTAAACTGACTCTATACGGGAAAGTAGAAGAAGGAATAACAAATTTTTTTTTATGGAAAAAATTCAAGTATTTTCATAAAACGTAAGGGGCTGCACGACTGCAGAATGGCTGAAAATTCTTTTTTTCCTGGTTCCACAAATACTTCCAGACTCCCAGAATTCAGACAAAAAATTAAACCACCTAAAAGCCATTTTTCATAATGGAATTTTGAATTTTTTTCGAACCTGCGACCCTTTGTTGCTCTATAACTTATCCAATGTTCCATAGACACATTCGTGATTTGTAAGCTATAATACCAAATAGAGTTCAGAGATGGAGAAATTTAATTGTTACTAATACAACGATAAGCTCTTACCCTGGAAAATTATAATTTCTTATTGTAATTTGATCGTTTCAGCTGAGACGACTAATTTCCGATATTGGGATTGATGCTTCCAAAATTAAGGCAGCACAGATATACAATTATTTATTGAATCGTGACGAATAGGAAATTACTCATGAAATGGATAAGGGGCGAATCTTCAGCCAAACACGAACTGCCATTTCTCGGCGAAACGCCAGAAGATTGAGGCGCTTCGTTGTCGCCTTCCCACGGAATGCAAACGACTTCCTCCCACCTAATTATTTGGAAGCACCGGTAATCTAATTGTTACTTTTTTTTATCGGAGAGAAATATACTTGGAGATTCACACTGAAGTATACCTAGTAATATAAAAAAAATTTCTTTCAGGTTCCGAAAAAGCCACGGATATCTAGTCCAGGATGCTTTCAACGAAAAGGATGTGATGCAAATGCAACGCCAATTAATGAGCATCGTCATAGTCAATTGGACAATGTTGACGATTACAATGATGATGATGATTGCGTGCATAATTATGATGAGATGGTTGGGGATGAGAGTGCTGCTACCGACCATGAGTATGATGATACAGATCGTGATGGTGGTGATCGCGATCATAAAAATGATGATATTGATGATGATCATGGTGATCATAACAATGATACTCATGATGATCATAATGACGAAGATCATTCAGTTTACGGTGATAATAATGAGGATTCAGGTCACGATGATAGAGATAGTGATGACGATTCGGATCATGATGATAGTGATCGAGATGATGGTTCAGATCACGATGATAGGACTAGTGATGATGATTCAGATCATGATAATAGTGATAGTGGTGACGATTCAGATCACAATGATAGTGAAAGAGACGATGTTACTGCTGATCGTGGAAATGATGATGATCGAGAGCAAAATAAATCATATTTCCGATTTTGCTCGTCAGAGACATGGAATATTCCATTACGGTTGAAAGCACATATCAGCCCCAAAGACATTTTGGCTAAGGAAATCGGCTTTGCAGTCAGAAGAAATCTACCGTATGTGGAAGTGTTAGACCGTTTGAAAGCGTGGAAAAAATATGCGATTGACTACCAATTACCAACAACAAAAAAAGCTTTGTGGAAAGCCCTAGGTCGCGATTCATCTATGGTTACTTATCATTATTATTGCAAAAAGTGTACTGGATATCTGGGAGAAAACTTAGAAGAAATAGAAAAAGTAAAGTGTCCTTGTAAAGCTTGTGGTCCAAGGAAAAGTAAAGAACATCGAGGTTATTTTATATATCTCGATTTGGTTGCACAGCTCCAACAATTATTCGATATACCGAATATAGCACATGCATTACAGTATAGATTTTGGAGGCAAAAGCGTCAAGTGGATGCGATTGAAGACATCTATGACGGAGAAGAATACAAAAAATTATGTTCTCCGGGAAAATTCCTTGAAAAGTGGCATAATTTCTCATTCACCTTCAATACTGATGGATGTAAAGTCGCAAACTCTTCTGGTACGAGCGCATGGCCTATTTATGGAAGATTGAATGAGTTGCCTCCTGAAATGCGAGACAAGTACATGTTCCTTATAGCAATTTATGTTGACAAGGCACATCCACTGATGAACAGTTTCTTACGACCACTTACAATCACTATGCAACATCTCTACAGAAATGGGATCACTTGGAAGCCCACCAATTCAACGGAAGTGACTTCGAGATTTATAGGAGCTATTTGGACACTCGATGCTCCTGCGAAAGCAGAAGTGACCAACATAGCTTCGTACAATGGTCATTATGGATGCTTGTATTGTAACATAGAAGGTGAGGCTCTGGGACCTGGTAAATTGGTATATCCGTTCAAAGATAGTTATGGACCGTTACGAACTTCTGCTACAGTGAAGGCTGATATGATAGATGCATCTAAAACTCAACTGACAAAAAATGGAATCAAAGGCCTTTCCGCGTTAGTGGCTTTCCCTTTATTTGATTTGTGTAAAGGAGTTGTGGTAGAAAGTATGCATGCAGCTTACTTAGGCATAAGCAAACAGCATACCAAAATCCTACTCGAGACAACGAAAGTTCCTTTTTATTGTGGAGATCCGAGCAGTTTACGTATCATAGATAAACGTCTATTATCAATAAAACCACCATCTCGTAGATCTAGAAAACCAAGAACTATTGTGAGTCGCTCCCAGTGGAAAGCATCGGAGTGGCGAAATTGGTTAGATTACGCACCGATATGTTTGAAAAATGTGTTAGATGCAAAATATGTCAATCACATAGCACTCTTTGCAGAAGCGATTCATTATCTCAACAGCGATTGTATAACACCAGCCCAACTTATTCGTGCTGATGACTTACTGAGGAAATATGGACATGATTTTGAAAAGTTTTTTGGTTTGTACAACATGACTTCCAACGTCCACACGTCGACACATTTACTCGATACCGTTCGTGCTTGGGGTCCAATTTGGGCACATTCAGCTTTCCCCTTTGAATCATGGAATGCAAAAATCATCGAGTGTATAACGAGTCCTAATGCTCGATGTGAACAAATAGCAACTCGCTTTTTGATGCGAAAATTTATCAGTACTATCAGTCATGATCCTTCTTTATCATCGGAAACTCGAGAGATTATTCAAATCGATTTAAATATGAGAGAACCCCATCCCTCATCAGCGCGGGAGAAATTCATCACTCTGGGTAAATCAGTGTCACGGCCACCAACAAAAAAGGAACGTGACGTTCTCATTACAGCTGGGTTTGAACCTACTCATCTCAAAATCTTCCAGAAAGTGCTATTGAATGGGACTAGGTATCAATGTGAAGACAAAAATACCTCTTATCAATTTTGTAATTCTAAAATTTCTAATCGAAATGGTTTGTTTGGTTGTATAAAAACAATCGTGCAGTTTATTCATGAGGGTACAGTTGTTAACGGCCTCATGGTCATGAAATATGAACACTTACGATTTGCCTTTAATACAAAATACATCCATCAAATGAGTGCGACCAATTGCATGCTTTTTATTACACAAATTGATGACATAAAGCCAGCGATTCAAATTTCAACTAACGATGGAATATATCTCAGTGAACTTGCTAACTGCGTTGAAGCCGATTAAAATTAACTTTAAATTTTTTTTGATTACGAATAATTTTTCTTCATTATATTGCTTCCAGACCTATTTTGGCCCATGCGGCGAAATACAAAGAATTGATTTGAATTGTGAAGGGAATAAATTCTATTGTCAATAAAGTAACTGATTGGTTTCTCATAAATTGTGTATCAATTATTGTGAGTTCCTGAACTATCGTCACATGTTACAGATTGAGAACTGTTAGTTATTTATAAGAATGGAGAAAATGAGGTGAGCCCAATTTTCGGTGGATATAGGGGAGGCTGAGACACTACAGACCACCTCCAAGAAATTGTGAAATTTATTGTTTTATTCTCAGTCTTAACCAATTGTTGTTAACGTCCGAAAGATATTTCTCTCCATCTCAATTGGTCAATTTACGCCAATTTTTTTTAAAGCCAATGCAACTGTTTCTCACCTTTCAGTAACAGAAAGAATTTCCCTACCATTTCTTCTGAAATATTTCAGTAACTAATGCAGATACGTCTTTCATATTCTTGACCTTTTTTGTACCTGTTGAAATTACAATAAAACAGGATGGTTGCAAAAAGGTGGTACCTCCAGTTATATCCAAGGAATTTATGAAAAAATATCCGTAAAAAGGACTTGGTTCAGAATTTAAGGAATATTATTTTTGTAACCCGGAAAGAATTATTTTTCAAATTTTTTAAATAATAGATAATTTTTTTTCCATTCCCCATATTTATTGATAAAAAGATTTTTCACCTCATTTTTTGGAGTGGGTCATTATGTTCCAAGTTTTGCGGTCGACGTGAAAATCTGAATACGTCAAGAGTACTATGATTTGCCTAAAACTATATTTTTTGACATTTTTGAGGTGGTCCCTTGTGCCCCACTTGTCCGTTGTTCCCCACCTCCCCCTGTTAATCCATTTATCAAAAATGGGAGATTCCCACATTAGCACATTTTTTGATGAGAATTTTGATAGAGAAATGAAGAAATATCATCCGATTCATCTATGTCATATTTTGTATTCAATTTTCGTAATTCAATACGGAGCACGGATTATTTTAATTACCTTCTGACACTGCTGCTTAAAAAAAGCACTTCTCAGCACGACATCAATACGGCATGCTGAAAAGTGCCTCAATTCATGAATGGAAATGATGGTATTTCTGTTCACTAGTGCAAAAAAGGTACAATTCGCCACTCGTAGGAGGTCAGCCTACCATCACAGCCAAAAAATACTTCTACACGTGTGCAACGAGTTTTTGTAGCTCGTGTGATTAATAGCTCGAGGTGAAACCAAGTTTACACTTGTGAAAAACCCGTCATACTAGTATCGAAACATGCTATATTATTTAATCCTATTTTAAAAAGTGCATACGCTTCGAATGTAGCTCTAAAACTGACACGTCTATTACTCACTCCTCATTGGTTGACCAAAATTGCGCGCTCAATTTCAAAAACAATAGAAATGAAGAATACAATAATTTCTCGAAGTAATTAACGATCATTCGCGCAATACTTTACAATTTAACTTGAACGATAATTATCGCAAAAATTGAGAAAATAAATTTGAATAAAAAATTATGAGATCATTTTCCGTGCGCAAGAAGGCGCGATCGGTCCCGTACACTGAAAATGAACGTGACAACACTACCGAAAACAGCATATTTCAGCCTTCTAAACGGAGAGCATCGCACTACGTTCACACGGGACTTACGCAACATTTACACAGTGTTTACACGGTGTGTACACGGTGTTTACACGGTGTTTACACAGTTTTTACACAGTTGTTACACAGTGTTTACACGGTGTGTACACGGTGTGTACACGGTGTGTACACGGTGTGTACACGGTGTGTACACGGTGTGTACACGGTGTGTACACGGTGTTTACACAGTGTTTACACAGTTGTTACACAGTGTTTACACGGTGTGTACACAGTGTTTACACAGTGTTTACACAGTGTTTACACAGTGTTTACACAGTGTTTACACAGTGTTTACACAGTGTTTACACAGTGTTTACACAGTGTTTACACAGTGCTTACACAGTTGTTACACAGTGTTTACACAGTGTTTACACCGCATAAATCTGGCACAAAAACACGGTATATATTCCGTGTAAATTCTGTGTAAACACCGTTTTTACACGCCAACGGTGTATACACGGTGTTTACACCGCATTTTCAGAACCGCTAGGGTCGAATAGAAATGTTAGACTGGGATTAGTTATCAAAAGGCAATTGAATTTACAGAAAATTTCTGGTTGTTCAGAACAAAGTTTTGATTCATTTGTAGTATCCAAGTTTATTCCACCTATTGGCATTGGCTAATCGATTCGAATATGTCGTTAGTATTAGGAAACATTATGGTGAGACTCAGATGCTAATGAAAAGACGTACTTCTGAAAGAATAGGGAAAGAAAAAGTCATCAAGAGTTACACAAGAAATATTATTTATTGCAACATTTCTTTATTCATATCAGTACCACTCATTGAGATACATCTATATTCAACAAAACATAGAATAACAATTTTTAATTTACATAAGAAAATACTTCTTCATGTTTGATGTTGACAGGATGCTTATCTTTATGTAAATCAGAAACAAACTGTCGATACACGATTATCTGCATGTCTCATAAACTGTATTGAATGACAAAGTTGCAAATAAAAACTTACGATATCTGGGCAGGAAAGTAACTCGCAGGTGAGTGTATTTGACTTTAATTAGTATGCATGAAACTATTTTATTGTACGTATTATAATGAACTTCATTTCAAGAATTCCTTTGTATGAGGTAAGAATGTAGGAATAATGATAACGTTTTTAGAACAGAATCCCGAAAAAATTTCATAATTGTTTCGCCATTTATGGACAGAATATATGAATATTTCGAACTTTTGTCTGTATCGAAAACTTGACGATGATCTTCGTAGCAAATTGCGAAAATTCTCATGATGTATGGAAATTAGATTTTATAAGTATTTTTTAGAAATTGATTCTTGACTGACGAGAATTCATTTTTCCTACTGTAACGAATCCACTACAAATTATTTCAAAAAACTATGTATCTGGTATTCGCTAAATCGGTACCAATGAATAAGTTTTGGATATAGATCATTTGGAATCGATCAATATCAGCAATCAAACTTCTTTGTTATAATAATATCGATTAGCATCTCAAAACTCACAATTAGAAAAATTACTAAAATACTTTTCAAAGGAATTGTGAAGCCAGAAGTAATGAAAAATAGAAGACGATGAGAAAACGAATCAATGTTGATTAAATACCGAACATCTTTCAATAATGTTTCAGGAATCTCCTTTCCTTCTGGAATAACAGCCGTTGAAGAACATTTCCACTGGATTTCCAAACGTTTCAGCTGCTTTTACCACCCAATCGATCGGTCTACCTCCCACTTCCAAGGTCTTTGATATTTCCAAATGATTCCCTTCAGGTCCCGATTCAGGCCAGGTAACATTGAGAAGAGCATCTGCAGTTCCATTCGGTGTAGGATTACTGATATTGGCAAAAATGATAAATAATCTGTGTAATTGGAAGTATTAACCGGAAAATTTGATGAAAATAATCAGCAATTTCTTACGCATATTTAGCAAAATTGGACCACATTCGAACCAATCTACTCCGCTGAATGGCGATATCGCTGTTCAGATCTAGTGATTGATTACGATTTGACATCCAAAACATCTCAGCGATGTCATCTCCATGTGCAGCCCCTGTGCAAATGGAAAGTGATGATACCACCATCTGATATTTTGATTAATTAATTCAGTAGTGAAGATATAAAATCGGATAAGTTCATTTTCCTTATTAGAGTAAGCTCTCCCTACTTCTTCTCCCTCTTTTTCCTTGTGTTGCGCATGCGCGCGGCTGCCCTTTCCCTGGCGGACCCGTTGTTGAGCTTTCGTTTGCCCATGTAGGAAACCGAAATTGGCCGCAATTCGGGCCGATGTCGAATTGCCGAGTTTCGATATAGGGAAACTATATTGGTGCGAACTTCGAGCCAATAATGGCATGTCACAGCGGGCCGAAGTCGGAAACTAAATAGGGCGTACATCGCATCCGATTTCGACCCGATATAGGGTTTTGAGTTCGGCCCTATATCGGGCTAAATTCGATGTGACGAATTTCGACTTAGCGCTACGATATACGCCCAACATCGAGTCCGATATCGAACTCGACAGACGCCCCTAGCGGTTTTGAACCCTCGATCGTCGGATGATGAAACTTGCGCGCTGCCGACTGGACCATCACTCTATTCGACTTTGACAGAATCGTATTGTCTATATGAATCTAAAAATCATTTGGTCTAAATTCATATCGATATTTATATTGTTTATATGGCTATCTTTATTAAGAGGAATATAATAAAAATGAAGTAAGAACCGAGGAACAAAACTACATATTTCTCGTAATGGAATATTCATTTTTTTACAGAAAATTCCCCTATTTTTGAAAATTAAAGTTTTATTTGAGTATCATTTTTTCCTCTATTGATGATCGAATCACTTGATGGCAGAAGGAGAAGATTTTTTTCTTGATCAATTTTTATATCTATTCTATTTTACATTTATTCATTATTTTTATATTTTTTTAAATTTAATTCGCGAATTAATCATTAGCAAGAAGAATAATTGAAGGAAAATCAATTATGGCGTGATTTTTCAATCGTTATGTTGGAAAATAAAAAAATATGACGATTAATCAAAAAGAAAAATTATCAACTTATTGTTGGAAATATTTTCGTCAAAAGTAGAGCAGCCGAATTTCGGTTACGCGAATTACGTGCGATTTCGGATAGATATAGGTTTCCCGATATTCGGCTACTCGATATAGAACCGAGTTACGATCTAACTCACCATCCCAATATACAGGGCTCGACGTTGGGAAGAATATCGGGCTTATTAGCGGAATCAATATCGACGCCCCGATATTGTTTCGTACTTTGGCCTTTGATCGACTGCCCAAAATCGTATAAAATAATTTGGCGCGAACATTGGCCACCCTGTGGATGTCGGGAAACCCTACATGGGTGTCGGCCGTGTACCCATATCGATATGTTCATTCAGTCGATCGTTCATCGATCAATAGTCGATACGAGTTTCGAGATCTTTGAAATACAAAAATGATTGACTGTTAATCGACTCCTGTCGAAGTCGATTTATTTCCATTTTTGAAACAAATGGCAGAATTTGTAATCAAGCAGGAATCGATGGAAGATCGACTGAGTGAACACATCGATATAGGTAACCGATGTGGCCGCCAGGTTTAGCTACAGACTATACAGCCAATAGAGAAGCTATCCCTAAAGTTAACTCGTCCATTCGAGATTATTCCCTGTAGCTGCGTGTGGTCTTCATACTTAAATACGCTTTATGTGACATCTTATCCTCTGCGCAATTCGTCGTGCAGTGGAGTACTTTCATGCGTAGTTGAATGCGCAGGACGTTGCAATGCATCCAAATGTATATTTGAAATTGCCGCGCTTTCAAACTTCATTCTGATTGACTCACAAAGGAATTAGAGTGTAGGAGATAGTGAACAGCTTTACGTAACGTATCCGGACAACTTTAGGGAATCATCGATCTTACGAGTGCAACTTTAGGAAATCTGCCATGTTCATTCTTAGAAAAAAAATCCGGAAACTAAGCGGATAGTGTTATTTTTACCAAATTCTTCATCATAGACAATTTCAAGTGCTACAAAAACGATTTCCACTGAAATTTTGCAATTTCGGTTCACTTTCGAGATATTCTACTAAAAAGAATGGAAAAATAATAGACTTATCCTGTTTCACTTCTTCACTAATGAATTTGTTTTTTTTTTTAATTGAATTCGTTGAGCAATAGAAAAACATTTCGAACCGTCAACATAAAAACCATTCATTTTATGTACAGATGTGTTGTAATTGAAAGTATTTTGATAATACCAAACTGGAGCAGAGCTTCGGCTCCGATACTGTTGCGTCTGATCAATTCCCCAGATGAATAATATATCAGTACTCTTCTGCAGAATAATTATTCGAATTCAATAATAGTTACTAACAAATCTTATATTCACTCAGAATTCTCACCTCTATACCTTCCGTAAGCAGGAACTCACGTATTCCCACGGTAATTCGACCGAAGAATCTCACCCCGATGTTGAATGGTTCAAATAATAGAGAAATATATTTAGTCATGCTATCTATTGTATCTGATATGAATCCACCTGATCCATTCTTCAGTCGATCAGCTGTGAATGAATTCAGAATAAAAAAAGAAGTTCTCCTGGAAGAAACTTATAATAATGTTGTATTACCTGCTTCTTCTTGTTCTTCAGTAGTAAATATTTTTGGAACATAACTGATTGTTTCAGATCTGCAGTATCCTAGTATATGAGGACGATCGAATTCACCATCTTCATAGGCTTTAAAAGCGCACTCAGATATAAAAGGTTCCTTCGATATAGCTGCATCCTCCAAAGTTGGTTTGAATGGTAAATCCAGCTTCAGAAATTAATCAAATTGATTATTTTATGACTCAAATCAATTTATGATGAAGCTCTGTACCTGTGTCATGTTATACGTCGCCAGAACGATGTCTCTAGCTGAAACACTATACAGCTCTTGCAAAATGTTGCTCACGTCGTAGCTAGTTGTTCCAAGTTGAGTAGCAAGTGTAAATCCTCGTGCTTCTGCTACCATATTCGGAGAGAAGCCCCAGAAATTGAGCGGTGAACCACTCATTGCAATCGAACTACTGAATAAGCCTGCAGACATGATTTGAAAGACCACATCATCGATACTACAAGAAATGTGGTAACATTTTTTTTCAAGATTTAATGCTAATACAGTCGAGTCGCGTTATGAACCCGCCTACGGGGGTGTAGGGGAATATAATTCTAAGAATTCGTGTACCCCCACCCTTTCAGCACAGGCAACGTTCGTAAGTTGAACTTCCCCTACTTTTTAAGCGTGTGAGTGTGTACGTGAATTTTTCCAGTCTCGCCCTATGAGTTCGTTCGATTATAGTGGTTATTTATGGCAGTAAACAGCCAGATACAGCGTAGTGTTTCGAAATGTATAGCCTAAAAATTATTTACATACTTCTTCTATGTAATTAAACATTTTAAAACATAAAAAATTAATCGGTAATGTTATTTTTGTAGCTAAGTTAAAAAATAAATAGCATTTTATGTTGAATGAAGGCTAAATTTATTCCAATAAAGATGCGGTCTCATAACGAGATTCTGAAATCAATTTTTTTTTGTACCGCATGGAGGGGGAAGGTCCTCCGAGAAAATCCCGGCTGCCGGACTCATAACGAGCGGTCTCATAACGCGATTCGACTGTATCATCTTTTCCACTTATATTTTTCCTCTCAATTAATATTTTTACTCATGCAATCTATTCTTTCTACTCATTTTTTAAAATTATTTTTCAAATTCTAAGAATAAATATGAATAGCTAAACTTATTCACGCAAGTGTACTCATTATTCGCATTAGCTGTTAGTAATGGAGGCTCTGACCTTCGTTGTAGTCAAATTTGAAGGATCTTGGCATTAGAAATATCGAATTATTGTACCTTTAGACATTGGAGATATTCCATGAAGTTCGACTGCAACGGATCCAGCACTTTGTCCAAGGAGCGTAACTCGGTCCGGATCACCACCGAAATTTTTTATATTTTTTTGTATCCATTTTAATGCAAGTACTTGATCCTTCAGACCGGCATTACCAGTAGCATTAGGATGATTCAAATTTAAAAAACCTACAATTGAACCATGAAGAAGACTTTAAGTCACGTGATCCGGGAGAAAAGAATCTTGGCCATATCTGCACATATATGACTGCGTTAAAGAAGTCCATTCACAATGGAACAAATTTTACCGAATGCTCCGAGACGATAGTTTATGTATACGAGTACAATGTCCTCCTCCATGAAGAAATCTGGACCATAATATCTATGATCTGCTGAGCCATCGATAAAAGCTCCACCATGGACCCATGCAATAACGGCTCGTAAATTTTTTCGACTCGAATTGAATTCCACCTGAAATTCAATAATAGAAATAGAGTTAGCAGAAAGAGGAATAAGAGGTAAAGCGCGATAGCTTTATTTTCCTTGTCTGTCATTTGCAAAAGATATTCCAGAAACTTGTGCTATCTCACAATTTTCGCCAGTGAGTTTTTGTAAAGAATTTCACCAGCTGCGAAATAAAGTATCTGCAAAAGTTCCACGATTACGTTTAGTATTCGATACATTTTTCCACAAATAATGACAAGAAAAATAAACTTATCCTATTCTACGTCTTCATTGCTGATTTAAGGAGTTTGAAGGGTAAATATGACCATGTAGAGAAAAGTTTAATTTTCTTAACAGGGATGGAAATCGTGGTTTTGAATCACTTCGTTTTCTTCAAGTTTTTCATCCGATCGGTTTTGAAAGAATTAATTATCAAACTTGCGTCTCATACATGGGCTTTTATGCACCAATTCTGTCTTAGCACGAAACTTTGTTATCAACTCAGGTGATAACGAAGTCTCGTGCTAAGACGGGTGCAGTGCATAAGAGCCCATGTATAAGACGCAAGTTGAATAATTGATTCCTCTGAAACCGATCGGATGAAAAATTTGAAAAAGCTGAGGTGATTTAAAACGATTCTTTTCATCGCTGTTAAAAATATCGAACTCTGTAATTTTGTCTTTACCCTCCAAACTCCTTAATTCTTACTTGCGGCGTATAAACATTAAGATAAAGGCAGTCCTCATCACCCGTATACCCATCATCGTATTGTGGACATCCTCGTATATCAGGTCTCGAATCCTTGATTTCAGTCCAATTATCCGCCTCCACTGGCGGCTGAGAATTATAAATAAATGAAAAATGGATAAATCGACTGAAATAGATGTAAATTATTTACCTGGAACCGAAGATAACCCCTCGGCGGCTTTCCATACGGAATTCCGGCGAATGTTGAATAGTTGATCTGCTTTATAATAGTTGAAAATATTTCCCCACGGACTGGACCTTTACTAGTTTGCACGATATGTGTTCTATTTAACATTGCTGTACCTGATATGGAAAAGAAACGAGTGAGAATTTGAGAAGTTCTCAGCAGTAGTTTTCCTATTATCTAGTTTTAATTCAGAGTGAAGTTCCGCCTCATTTATAGTATATTCAAATTTCTTGCCACTTAACATATATGGAAGAAAAATCATTAGAAATTACTGTGCCTCCTCAAGAATCCAGAAATGGAGGAAAAAGATGCGAAAAATTAGTATGCTTATAAGATTAGAACACTGAGAGAAAAAAATGTTCGTAGCAAGAAAATTGTCTTCTAGCAAGAAAATTCAAAATTTTCCTTCACAATTTGTATATCTATATATATTGAAATTTTCTTGAGTGAAGGAGATTTTCTTCAACTAAGTAGATTTTCTTACAACAAAAAATTTTTTTTCTCAGTGAAATGATTGTGTTACTTTGTAAAAATTGATGAGGTTTATGCATTTCTTGAAGTCAGTTTCATATACTTTATCACTCTGTGAGTATACGAATTTTCTGCATTCCTCTCTTTGGTCTCTAGACTACTGGAAAGACCCAGTGAATTTTAATAATTTTTCATCCGCGTTCAGTACACTGCTAAAAATGTCCGTCTGAATTTTCTGTATAAAATCCCGGGAATTTCTAACAAGTCATATTTCCACTGAAATTTCAGATAATTGCGTCATTGAAAAATGAACACATCATAGATTTTCAAATAATTCCACGCCTGGATATCAATGAAGTTTGTAAATTTCAGTTTAATTGTTTCTTGAAAATTTAGTAAAATTAGGAAAATTAAAAAAAATTGAAAATTCAAGTCATTTTGATTCTGAATATTCATGTTCAGTTGAAAATTCAAGTAAGTTGTAGAATTTTCGTCTCAATTCTACTTAAGAGACTCATAGATTCCTTTGAATTTCCTCTGAAACTCACAGATTTCATAACCATCTTCCCATTAAAAAGAAATCAATATTATGTTTATGAAAATTCCCATTCAATTGTCTATGAAATTTCCATTTTTTTCTAACAGTGTAGAACTCCTATGAATTCAAGGGTATAGGACTGGGAATTCTAAGAATTAGAATTCCTGCGGTACTGTAGTGTACCTCTATTTTATCGATAGTGCAGTTTACCCGCAATCATTGAGGATTTAATTGTATCCGCCTATTAAGCAGACCACGTCGTCATTTCCCGTGATCTGCTGGATATAAAAACCTCTCAATTCAGTAAAACGATCAGTTTACTGAAAACTCTGATCAGTTTTACTGAAAACTCTGTGAAATTCTTCTCAGAACTAGAATAAAGGAAAACTATCAAACTCAAATTGGAGTCGAAGTGTTCATTCATTTGAATACCCGAAATACTTCACTATCCCCTCTCCAAAATACTCATCCAATGAAAGGAAAGGAAGCTTTTTTTCTTTCTAACTAATTCTTTCACTGAAAAATCGTTTTTTTTTGTCTGATCATTTGAATTGAAAGAAAGCAAAGATCAAAGATAGCGTTTCCTGTGATGTACAGAATACGTCATCTTACTAAAATCATTAAAATTAATTAAATCATCATACTTAGGCACTCAGTAAGTGATTTCACTAAGCCCTTCGAGGCCTCCTGTAGTCTCCTCACATTATCATCAATTGGTCTTCCCTTCATTTCGTACCCATCATTGGAAATCTCTAGATGATCTCCCTGCATTCCTGAAGGCGTCCAGGTTACTTCAAGGAGAGTATCCTCATCACCAGATGGTGTAGGATTTCTGATGATTGGACAGATTATTTTGATCATTCGGATAGATATTGAATTGATCAGTTAATTAACGCTTTAACGCTTATAGGCGTTCCCCCCGACTCTGCAACCTGCTAAGCACGTGGCCCATATCTGCGTTAGTGTGTATCCGTGAGCCCTGGCGAGCAATACCGTACTTACTATGAAGCTACTGTTTGTTTTGAAATTTTATCGAGTATGTTATTGTTAGTCAATAATTTTTAGTTTTCACGTTTCATTTTCAGTAATTTTTTATTCTAAATCATCAGAAATATTTAAAGAAAAAAAAGATAATCCAAGACTATTCAAATAACAAAGAAAGTGGCACTGTGGGAACCCACCAGACGTGTGTATCATGGTCCTGACTAGGCCTGAGTCTCGTCAATTGAGGTATTGTCGTACTAACGAAAGAATCGACACAGAGAACCGTAGTAGGGGAACCTAGCTCATAATATCCCCCACGTCGATTCTTTCGTTAGTACGACAATAATCGGGACTGAGAGTGCACGCCATTGGCTATCCCTATTCTAGCGCCGCGGGTACGAGTTAGTCCGACTTCAGCGTTACAGGGTTAATTAATATTATTAATTAATTTGATTCCATAATCTGCGGCTTAGTAGCGTTATGGCTAAGTGGTCAAAGTTCACACGCCGCAGGCCCGGGTTCGATTCCCCGCTCTAAGAAAGTTTGTTATTTATTTATTTATTTTACGCCAATCGGCATTATACACAATATTAACCATATAATGAAAAAGTAAAAATAAAAGAAAAAGAAAAGATCATGATTTTTGGCAGTCCTTTAGAAGTTCAGCACTGACCACAAAAAAAACGAAAATCCTACAATAAAACTATCTACACCTACACAAAAATGAAAAGTCCTCCACCAAGGGATAACGGCCGGATGACAGTATAGTCAAATGCCATTAACACAAAAGCGAGCAAGCAATTTGATTATATGCTTACGCGTATTTTGCAAAATTCGTCCACATCCTGACCATTTTTCTCCGCTGGAGACCGATGTCACTGTCCGGATCGGGAGATTGAGATGCATTGTTACTCCAGAATATTTGATAGAAGTCATCACCATGGCCAATGCCTAAAGTCAATTACCAAATGCATCGTTAAATAAAAATTTGAATTATTAAAAGAAAAATTATTTTCAGACCATTTAATTTGAGTCCCCGCAACTGATGCGCAGAACTATCATAGATGAAAGAATTTCGGTAATAATAAATTGGTGCAGAGCCATTCGCCATATATTGCTGCGTCCGATCGATGCCAGCAACGAATAATAAATCACTGGTTCCCTACAGAAACAGAGAGAATGGAAAATTACAGAATCAGAGGGTATAAACAAGATTAATCAAAATTTGGGTAAGAGTCATTGAATATTTGTTCCAATTATCCTCAGCAAGTATTTTTTATAAATAATCCAAAAAGTTGTGTAATTTACTGTTGCGCTTTTGGAAATAGGGATACGATAGATTAATTAACAGTCTTTCTTGTAATTTGATTTATTGTTGAAATTTAAGTTGAAATAGACAAAAGGAATAAAAGGCGCCTGTAACATGAATATAATTAATTACGAAACTATGCATGTGAATAGGCAACATGTGCTTACAATGAAAGAGTACAACATCAATGGACAAGTCCGTATTTTGCGAGTTTACATAGGTTTTACTCTTCAATATTAACAGACACAGACTAAGCGATTCTTTATTTCTCTACTGACTAATAACAGACATGCGATTACTTTCAATTAAAGTCAGACAAAAAGGATTAATTGTACTCTTTCTTCAAACACGTGACCGACTCAAGAGACGCTTTCTCTCCTTCTAAACCTTCTCTACTTCTCGTTAATAATCTCAGTCGGTAAAGTAATTTACTTCAACATTTACTGAATTTTGTTCATTCGAACAGTTCATCTGTTCCAATGAACAAAATTCATTAAATTTAACCATTCTTCAAATCATAGAAAAAAAACTTTTCTAAAGACTCTTGAAATCCTAATAGTCAACAAAGGAGTTCCAATAGTTAACAAATACTTGGTATTCCTTACCTACATATTTCCCCAGTCTATCTAAAAAATGAACTGTCAGCGCTGGATGAATCATTTTCCATTTAATACTCACATTAAATACTCGGTGCAAGAAGTCATCGTTGAAATCATTCACATCAGTTTTCGAACTACCTAGAACTGCATTGAAATCATCGATAACAGGTAAATCAAATATAGACAGTTTCGATGCAACGGTCAATGCCCCCTGTATCATGAATTTGAACATTTCAAAAGCTGCAAGAAGATGACGATAATTAGCATTATTAATGATGTAACAGTATAACATTCATTACTAATAAAAAAAAAAGTTCATTACATGAAGCTAAACCAAGTGTTTCAGTTTTCACAAAACCTATTAAATGTGGCAGTTGAGGAAAATTCCGTGTTTTGTATATCTGAAGAGGACATTGTGATAAGAATGCTTCGCTGCCAGCAATGTTTCTATTCTCATACGTTGGCTTGAACGGTAAATCGCCCTTGAAGAAATTTACAATAAATTATTGAAAATGAAGAAATTGAGACTAGGATAGAACGAACCAAGATTTTCCTTTCGAAATGAGGATATTTCAATTGTTGCCTAATATTTTTTTTTAAGTCCTCCACTTTCGAAAAAAATTTGGTCCATTTTGCCCCAATTTCTCCTAATTAAACAATATTCATACTGATTTTATTGTATCCTGGTTTCCAGCAAGCGTTAATTCAACAGCATCTGCTTGATAAAACTTCTGTAACAGTTGATCTCTATCAGACGTGTTGAAACCCAATCTAAGTGCAATAACGTAAGCCTTATCTAGTGCTTCTTGGACAGACCAAAAACTCCATGAATTCAGAGGAGCACCACTCATGGCGATCGATCGATGGAATAATCCTACAAATATTTTTTGATTAATATTAATTCGATAAAATTATGCTGTTGAATAATGAGCCTTTTTACCGTTAGAAAGTGGTGAAAGTTTGTGGAGCTCAACTGAAACACTTCCTGCATCCTGTCCAAATATTGTGACATTGTTTGGATCGCCGCCAAAATTTTTAATGTTCTTCTTCACCCATTTTAATGCGAGTACTTGATCCTTCAATCCAGCATTACCAGTGGCGTTCGTATGATTAAATGACAAGAATCCTGAGTGCATTGAGAATAGTAAATTACGATACAAGTGTGGAAAAGTATTTTGAATGAGTTATAATAATATCAGTTAAGGAATATTTTATATTGAAGTGAATAAATGAAAATAATTCGAGAATACATAAGATAAGGAAAGGTTGATTGAGTCTAAGAGAGACTCCTACCATCTCCTTCTGTTTTAGAAGACTCTAAGTTCTATTATTTTCATCTCATCTATCCGAAAAAGACGTTTATTCACTAAATCTCAGGATCTCTGAATAAACCTGTATTAGGTTTGGAAGAGTTAATAATAAAAGAATTTTAAGAAAGGCGTCTTTTGGAGCTGAAAGAGATTTGAAACGTACGCATGAGCCATATTTCCGACTCGTTTCCTGAACTATTTTTATCCTCAATTCTGAATTGCTCACTTCTTATCATGAAAAAAACAGGCAAAGGAGTACTTTCCGTGTTAGCAACAAGGAAGTTATGCTAAAATTAGTAAAAAAAAGTCACCTAGCGTTCCTAAACGATAATTCATTGCTACAACAACAACATTATCCTCGATCAAAAAATCCGGGCCAGTTTTATCCGCATCAATAGATCCAGATATAAATGCACCTCCATAGATCCATACCATAACAGCCAATAATTCATCAGATTCTCCGGAATTGAATGTCGTCTGAATAATATTTTCATAAAATGAATATATGAGCACTCGACGTGTTGACGATAATTTATATTACCTTTGGTGTATAAACATTCAAATACAGACAATCCTCACTGCCGATGGTACCATTTATGCCTTCTTGAATACATTTATTAGGCTCTGATGTGGCATTCAATGTTTTCGTCCATTGTTCAGCTTCAACTGGTGCCTAAGGGACATATTCATGATATCATTTAAATAGTACATTACCTAACAAGTGCGGTAAAGTACTTTTCTGACGAGTGTGAGGTTGCAAAACGAGCCGAAGGCGAGTTTTGTAATCACACGAGTCTGAAAATCTTTACCGCACGCGTAAGGTACAATTTTTTTACGTACAACGTGTGGAAAGTGCCACTGACCGCACGCGTAGCGTGCGGAAAGTGACTACTTTCCGCACGGCGTGCGGAAAAAAATCAAACACCTGCATCATGTTATCACAATAATTTATTGAAAATAAAGCAGATGAGGGCAAAATGAATCATGATTTTTATTTCGGAACAATGACTTTCACTGAATTTCTTCTTTTCTTCATCAAATTGTGCATCCGCTCTTGGATGTTCTGAATATTTTCTAATTTTTATTTTTTTCAACTTTTTGGAGATCTACCCTCTTTAAAAAAATCTGGTCCATTTTGCCCCGGTCTCCTCTCATTGACATACAAACCTTGAATCTGAGATCACCAACAGGTGGTTTTCCATAAGGAATTCCTTTGAATGCTGAATATTCTATCGAATTTTGGATAGTCGTCAATATTTGACCACGTATCGGCCCTTTATCCGTTTTTATCACATCCGTCAAATTTTCATCGGCAGTAATGATGTACACTGTACATAGAAGCAGAAAAAGTACTTCCATCTTGCAATACTCGGAAACACTGTGAGTAATCATGTATTTTACTCCTTTCAATAGTGCACTCGATGATGAATTGCTTATGTACCATACCCTTGAGCCAATGCACTTGTATTATGTGATTTATGACGAGGAAAACTTTCATTAATGACAAATTTTCCTGCGCTTTCCTAGGCGAGTGAATGAATGTAGTAAGTAGTTCCTTATGATAAGGGAAATTTCCATTTCCGACATGGCTTACGGCTTTTTCCTGGATGAAGAAATGAATTTAGTGATTCTCAACTTGGAAGATTAGCTACAGAGTTTTGATTTTACCGACCATGTATAGATTATTTCTTGAATTTTCGTGACATCACTTTTTGCGGCAATTTCGGTCATATATAGGCGTTCGTTCATGAGAAATTCATCTGAACTGAAGAAGGAACATCAGCTTTTGACCTAAAACAAAAAATGCTTAGGTTTTTATGAAACTTCGAGGACAAGTTCATGAAGTAATCCAGAATATACCATAATTTTTTCGGATTTTTCCACCACCGAGTAATAAACGAAAATAATTATCAAAGTTGGAACTTATGGAACTAATTTAGCAAAATTCCCCCTTTACCAACGTATATATATATTTTCGGTCATATATATTGCCCCGTTACAATATATAGTGGAAGATTAGCTTTTGGCAACAATGGCGAAGTTCCGAAATTCACTGTCAGTACTGAAAATTTACAGTTTCTGTAACTGAAACTATACATTTTCAGTACTGTCAGTGAATTTGGCATGGTAAGTATGAAAGGCATTATTCGATAAGCTGACTTTTTCTATCACTTATTTTTGGAGAATGTCTTGAAAAGTAAGAGAGATAGGCGAAGTATTGAGAAAAATGAATGACAAAAAATCAACGTATTCTATGCACTAATGACTTGCTCCTCCAATCAATTGTAATAATTGCTCATTTTTCAGGAAAACTTCCATTTGAAGTCGAACAGGCTGTGTTGGCTCTTCCAAAGCTGGATTCCCTGGAACTCAATGGTGATTCGGTCAATGATGAAATTTTGAGTCGTTTGCTGAAATTCAAACATTTGACGATTACGGCTTCTTCTTCTCCTCCGTTTTTTTCTATTGGCTCTATCGCTATTCGCTCATTCGGCGATGGCACTATTATAAAAACTGTTTACCATCGGAGAATCGACGATGGAATACTCGAAATGATCAAAAACTCAGAATGTCTTGCACTATTAAATCTTCCCGAAATTGAAGTTTCATTGGAATTATTCAAGAGACTTACTTAAATCCCCAAAGAACATCGTAGAACTTCAAAAATTGGAGTTGCTACTGAAATCTATGAAGAAACGTTGAAAATATGTGAAAGTTCTAAAATACCCAGGAAAAAATGTTCAGATCTGATCAGATGAAATTAGATCTGATCAGATCTAATTAGATCCAATCAGATCTGATAAAATGGAAATTTTTAACATTAATAGATCTGATTAGATCTGATCAGATTTAATTTGATCTGATCAGATCTGAACATTTTTTCCTGGGTACATGTACTTGAAAAGTTGAATGATTTTGTGAGTGATATAGAGAATCACCGATGATGATGCGACTGGTAAATTGCAATCTCTACAGTGAAAATTTCCTTTGTTTCATATATTTAAAGAGAGATTGAAAAATGATAACAGGCATATTACGACGAGATTGCTGCAGCAGCCAATGTTCCATAAATTCTAGTAGTAATCGAACAAATTCATGATCATCCCCATAAAATCCACGAATTGAGCTTCAAGATGCCCGGAATTCCCAGTATAAAATCCTCAATAGAAATTGTGTTTTCTATGGAACTATGTTAGCTTTCCAATGTAAATTTTTCATTCTCATTTTTCCTAATAAAACTGAAACATCAAATTATGGTTTAACGTGATCATTGTGTTTTATAATGTAACGGTACATTATAAAACACAATGATTAACGTTATAATGTAACGTTACATTATAAAACACGATGATTATTCTAAATGAATGAAAAAAGAATTTGTCGTTCGCATCTTCTTCAGGAAATTGATTAAATCATGTAAATTCATGAGATTCTTGCTCAAATCAGCACGTATTAATTTTTTTTTTTTTTCATAAATTCTGAATTTTTGAAAATCACAGATAAAGAGGATTCCTCGATAGCCCTCAGTTATCACATGCGACTTTTACTTACTTGAAAACCAGCCTAGTCATGAGTCATTGATGGAGAAGCTCGTGCAAGCGTCATTACACTCGCTGAAAAATTCGTTCCAATTGCATTTTGTCAATTACTTGTTCTCTATTAATTAATCATGGAATTGCGAAGTGGAAAATCACTTGATACGCATCTGATGAACTCGCTGCCAACGGAAATTTTGCAGAAGATTTTCAGTGATCTTCCAATCCCTGATAGAGTTCGTGTCGAAAGAGGTAATGTAAACAAAGACAGTAGGAGAGAGGTGAAACAAGAGAAATTAATTTTTTTTAAAAGACAAAATCTCTTCGAAACTAAGCGAGATGGTGATTTTATCCCAATACTTTTTGAAGTTCTCTTGAATTCTTCTTGAAGTTCTCTATAAAAAATAATTCAGACCAAATCGCTCTATCTCGCTTAGTTTCCGAGATCTTATCCAAGAAAAAAAAACATTTATTCAGTTTTATTTCTTTACAATTGAATCATTCTTGTGCCATAAATTTCATAAAATTCCTCATTACAGTTTGTAAAAGATGGAAAATAGTGTCAACCGAACGAGTTTGGAGAGATGTACAAGTACTACATACCCTTGCACCGGGAATTAATGGGTTCTATAGCAGATTCGAAGACAATTCAAAGAAATTCGATAAACTCATCAAGATGGAGGACAATAAAGTCTATATTGATTATCGTAAACTCGAAGTCATTCACAGTGTAGTTTCCAGAGCTGGGAATCATATTAAGGAATTCATTTTCGGTGTTCCTTATATTAATACCGGACCTACGCAACCTGCAGAGGTGCTATCAATTATTAATGCACACTGTCATAACATGGAGAGTATTCAATTGTGGCAGATTGAAAACTCGGATATCGGTCTATTTTTGGAGCTATTGAGGAATAACAAACAATTACACTCAATTGCGTGCTGTCATGCATACAATATTATTAAAGTACTGCCACTAGGAGACTGGAAGTCACTGTGCATTGCGGGGCTAGTCAATTCACGGGAAGGGCTATCACCCACTCAGGAAAAAAAGCTGGAAAAAAAATTGATTGCACTCATTAGAAATTCACCATTACTTGAAAGATTTTATGTATCTTATTGGACACCAAATATACCAGAAATTATTTCAAAATTTTCACAAATAACAAATTTGAGCTTTTCACATTGGGATGGAATAGCAGCAAATAAACTGATAGAGGATACATCTTTGCTGAATCGTTTGACTTGTCTGATGTTAGATCTTCCAGAAGATTGGAATGAGGATTACCAGTTAATTGATGCGCTAAGTCACTGTACTAATTTGGAAAGACTTGGTTTATTTTATTGGGAATGTAAGTATGATTTCTATATCATTGCCTTGAAAATAAAGTGATTCAAGTATCATGTTCATACATAGCACTTACGCCACTTTGTTTTTAAGGCGACAATAGGTTTTTCCGATATATTAGTGTAATGAAATGATAAAATACGAAAGTCGATTTTTTCTGTACTTCTTCATTGAGAGGATTTCGAAAATCAAAAGAGATGAGGTGACTTTGCCCTAGGTTTCTTTTTGTTAAAGAAAATCGGGCAAAATCGCTCTATGTCTTTTTTTTTTAGATATTTCTAAAGATGGATGACAAAAAATTAACTCTACTATTTCACTATTTACTTGTTCCTTTTTCATTCAATAATAATAACCAATTTTAATCATTTTTAATTTTTTAGATGACCTCCCAAGTGCAGTCGAACGAGCTATAATGGCTCTACCAAAACTGGAGTCCATTCAACTCGATGCCACTTCAGTAACCGATGAAATTCTGAATCGTTTGCTCAAGTTTAAATGTTTGATGATTGAGGGTACTAACGTGTCCATCACAGAAAATGGAATATTGAGAATGATAAAGAATTCAGAGTGTCTTGAGAAATTAGAAATTCCCAAGAATAATGCTACAGCAAAATTCTTTGAAAAACTTGTTCAGAAGGTTGGAAAACGTCCTAAAATTTTGGAAATTAGCGTTAATCCTGAAATTTATGAAAAATCGCGGGAAATATGTCGAGGTTCTGGAATACATGTAATAAGAGAATTAGATGATTTTGTGAGTAGTATTGACAATTGGTCTTAACTTGTGAATTACAATGTATTAAAATTGAGATGAAGTGACAACAATAGAAGTATTACGATAGAATAGATTCAGCAGCTAATGTACTATAACTTGCACCAGTAATTAACAGGATTTATGCTCATCCTCATGAAGTGCGTGAATCGGTCTTCACGGTGTACAAAAATAATCAGTACATAATCTTGGACAAAAAATCGAAAATTCGACTCCCGACAGAGTGGAAAAAGTTGTATAGCCGTGAGAAGAAAAAGTTTTTGAGCTCAGTTTGTCACAATTTTGCTTCTTACACAGAGAAAAATGTTTTCTTAATTTAAGAATGTGCAGTCACTTAATTTAAGAATGTGCAGGTCACTTAAATTAAGAATGTGCAGGTCACTTAAATTAAGAAAGAAAAGTCACTTAATTTAAGTGAGAAAACTCACTTGATTTAAGTGAGTTTTACTTTCTTAAATTAAGAAAGAAAAAGTTACTCGATTTAAGTGAGAAAAGTCACTTAATTTAAGTGACTTTTACTTTCTTAAATTAAGAAAGAAATAGTTATTTGATTTGAGTGAAAAAAGTCACTTGATTTAAGTGAGAAAAGTCACTTGATTTAAGAATGGCAGGTCACTTAAATTAAGTGACTGCACATTCTTAAATTAAGAAAACATTTTTCTCCGTGTATTTCTCGTTTTTGTAGAGAATTTGCAGAGCTACAAAACGAGATTAGGGCAAAGAGGGTATCTCCATTCATTTTCGAGATTATTCGCAAAAAAGAATGAGAAAATATTGATTAAAAACTCAGGTGCCTCTGTTTTAGTTTTTTACAAATGATTTTTTACAATGGGTGAATTAGTATCTTTGGCTCTTCCAAAAACTAAATACGACATGGAGAAAATATGAAGGAACGGCAATGGATGTATCATGATAAGAGCACTGCAGCAGCCAATGTCCCATCATTTCCATTAGTTATAAAAAGAATTTATGAACACGCCAATGGAATAGGTGAATTGGCCTTTACAACATACAAAAATCATCAGTACGGAATGACTGATAAGGAGAATTTCACTGTTTATTATGGCAAATTTAATTACGGTTCAAATGTAAATTCTGGATTATCAATTTTCGTAATAGAACTGAAATTGAGAAAGAGCGTTCTTCGCTCGCATCTTTCTCTTAAAATGAATCAAATCGTGTGCATGAATTAGATTTTTCCATCATTTTCCACCATTTTGCATATATTTATCATTTGTTCCTAAATTTTGAATTTTTGAAAAATACAGCTAAAGGGAATTCCTTGATGACCCACAGTTTTTGCAATGACGTCCATTTACATGGAAACTGGCCTTATGATGTAAATATCAACAATGGAAGAGCTCATGCAACTGTCGTCATTTCGCTCATTGAAAAATTGAAAAACTAGTTCTATTCGCACTTTGTCAAATCATCTTTTTCTCTATTGATTATGGAATCGATACATGATGTAGCACCTGGTGTGACTCCAATCAAGTCACAGCGAACGGAATTTTTACAGAGAGCTCTCAGTTATCTTCCAGTCCATGAAAAAATTCGTGTGCTAACAGGTATTATTACAAAGAAATTGAGTAGGTAGTGAGTGTCTAAAGTAAAAGTCAATTCTTTTTCAAAAATATCACAGAAATTAAGTGATGAAGGATGATTTTGCCTGACCCCTTTGTTATACTTCTTGAAGTTCATTGAACAATAAACATTGCACTTACTTTTTGTCAATTATTTTTCTCTATTGCTTACAGAGTTGGAAGGTGAAAAATCAACTGATTTCACTTTAATGGAGTCACTGCCAACAGAAGTTTTGCAAAAAATTCTAAGTCGTCTTCCAGTCGATGATAGAATTTGTGTGGAAAGAGGTATTGAAATTAAATATCGTAGAAGAGTGGTAAAACAGGAGAATTTGGTCCTATTTTGAACAAAATATCGGAAACTAAGCGAAATGGAGGTTTCTGCCCACATCCGTTTTGGCAAGTTTTAAAAATCTCTACAAAAAGGATTCGTGGAGGAGAGACGAATCTCGCTTAGTTTTCAAGATGGTAGTAAAAAAATGAAAATAAATTTAATTTATGCCGCTCTACCTTTTCACTATTGAATTATTCCTATGTCTTCTTCTTCTCTTTGGCTCTGTCTATATTAAAACATGCGGCCGTTTATTTCTGGTCATTGAAGTGATACCTAGAAGATATCTAGATTGTATATACAATGATAAGCTTGATTCAAGGTGAATAGTAGACACAAAATCATTGCCCCCCCCCCCCCCCGTATGCAAAAAATACACTGAGAAAAAAAAATTTTTGTTGTAAGAAAATCCACTTAGTTGAAGAAAATCTACTTCACTCAAGAAAATTTCAATATATATAGATATAGAAATTGCGAAGAAAAATTTTAAATTTTCTTGCTACAAGACAATTTTCTTGCTACAAAAATTTTTTTCTCTCAGTGTATATATGTTACATATAGAAAAATTATACGACATATATGTGGGGCAAGAAAAGTAATAAATGACATATATTCAATATATATATTTCCAACATATATATATGTATATATAAAATACATATATGTCATTCACACATCATGTATATGCGCATGTATGTGAAATATTTTCGACATATTTATTCTTTATATTCATCTATATATATGCTTGTACATATCTAAATTTTCATGCGGACTGAGAGTCGCAAAAGCGTATCAGGAAACCAATTGCTCAATGTTGCCGGCTATGTTCTTAGAACATATTTCAATAATTTTTTATTGGATTCATTTCCATATGTTAGTTCAATGCATCAATTGTTTATAGGGATATTGAAAAAAATAATTAGGAACATTAATTTATTCTCAAATCGCGACATTTCGCTGAACGATCCCAGCTTCCTCAGGCTCTTGACATTATTGATGTATAGTCGATTTGAAATGACATTCCATAATATGGAGCCATAATGCAGCTTTAAATAATGAAGAAGCTAGTGATGTTCCGCAAAACGCGGCGACTTGACAATAATTTGATGTTGTTAATTATTTTTTCCAATAGCCCTATGAGCAATTAATGCATTATATCTCAATAATTTTTCGTGATGTATCGAACAAAAATAATTTACGAACAGAAATAATAAAAGGGCGTATGATTAAGACGTGTGTCCTTCAGCTATTTATGATATTCAAAATAAATTGATTTATATTTCTTGAAATTACTGCTACTCATACACTGATAATAGAAGAGATAACTAATGAGAAAAATTACTGTTCATAAATCGTTAATCCTAGAGTAATCATTTTTTTTTTTTTTTTTTTCATTTTTCGGGAATCGAGGTTTTCCGACTTCTCATCAACATAAATTTGAGAGGTATTACAAGCGTCAAGGCCAGAGTCAAAAATATAGTGTTCACTTAGAAATATAAAACGAGTAGAGGCGAAATTATAAAGAATTAATACATCTGAATCAAAAGTGAACTATCTGAAGGAAGATTCGGTAATTTGTCAGTTTCACTCTGCCAAATATTCCAAAATTTTCCAATAATTTTACCAAGTTTTTTATTTTAAATTGATGTGTCTTGATGTAGCAGAGGCCAGTGGCAAGATTTTAAGGCAGACAGACAAAATCCTAATTAAATTTTTTCCTAAAACAACTAACTTTTTTTGGAAGTCACTAACCAAATAAACCAAAAAAAAAACAATAAATGAAAATTGAGATTATCACCACGTTTGGCGTAACCCAAGGCCACGACGAGGACGTAGTGGTGCATAGGCCTCGAAAAGGAACCTATCACGACCCATCCTATGAACGACACTCGGGATTTTAGATGAAGAATATATTGACAAAAACCTCCGCCCACCTTCATTGGGCATAAAAAATTTTAATTTTTATATTACACAGAAACAAGTACTTCATGCTCAATGTGCTTTTTAAAATGTACCTTTTCCTTCATTTGTCAATAATTTGTACACTTCGCGTGGAACAATTTCAATTTGGAATATCAATTAAAAATAGTAACGAAAAAAAAGAAAAAAGACGAAAAAAAAACCTCAATAAATTTAATACGGATTAAATGAAACTTCAAAATACTCATCTGAAAACTGGATTTTCCAAAAAAAACCAAGACGCAGTGGTGGCAACTAGCTCTTAAAACAAAACACACAGTTTTGATGTTTCACTGCAGACGACCCGAATGATACTGGTCTAGAAAAGGCTCATTTGGTTGAATTACCAAATTTGCCATTTTCATAAGACCATTGGTCTCTGTTTATCATTGTGTTTTCACACCAACTGTCTTTGTCAGGAAGAAATCGACTGTTTCAAACATGCCTCACCTCTCAGCCCGCCCCTCCCCTCTTGCTCAATCAAAACATCAAACTCTACTCTATTGAATTTATTATTTTGCTTCAAATTGCTGTGAAATAAAATTATATTAACGTTTGAATGATGTATTCATTGAGTTGTTGAACACAATGAATAAATTCAAGTTTTTCGGCTCGAAATTAACAAACATCTTATTTAGCAAAAAATTTTTTATAAAATGAAATTTTCCATGAACCGAACTCAATGCGAGCCTAGAATAGGTGCACCGAGCACGGCGGAAGAAAAAAATTTGAGATAAAACATTAAAAACACTAATTTTCAGTTGGCAGAGCTATACTGCCAAATTACCGAAGATTCAATGAGATATTAGCAAAATCACACAATCTCGTTTAATTTTCATAATATTTTCAAGGAATTATTGAAAGAGAATATTCATCTATTCATTCATCTTCAGCTATTTATTATTTTCTAATCGATTTCATTTATATTTTCTACAATTCCGGGTGCTCATACACTGATAATAAAAGAGATAAGCATGGGAAAAAATAACAGTTCATTAATCCTAGAGTAATCATGGTTTCTTCTCAATTTGTCTTCCTATTTCCTAAGTTCTTTGAATTCTTATCAGGAAGAAAATAGAGATTGGGAGACGTTTGAATTGAATATGTTACAAGTTTGAAGGCCAAAATAAAAATATATTGTCTTGACTTGAGAATCTTGAACGAGTAGTAAAAAAATTATGAAGAATTGATGTATCCAAATTACAAGTGAACTAATTTTAAAGAATGTTCAATGAAAATGAATCCGGAAAAGATTAATCAGGAAAAAATTACTGGAAATGATTAATGATTCTTCTTTCATTTCCTTCATAAGCAGCTATACACTTAAAATATTCTCAAATTTTTGAGTTTTTTCTTCTTCCTTATTTTCCGTGTTATTGACATTTTCAATTTCGTTATTTTAATATCGATAATTTTTTATAACATTATTTTCCATTCACTCGCTACGATTTTTATCATTCGACAAAAAAAATATTCGGCCAAGTGTGAATTATTACACATTCGTTGACACAAGTTTCAATTGTTACAATTACGCTTCCTATCGAATATCTCGGTTCCTATGGCGGATAGGGGAAATTCTGGATATTACTGGTAGCTTTGGTTTTCTGAAATCAGAGTGATATTTTGGAGCCGATTAGAGAAGATCAATCTGCATATTAGCGGTCTTTCAAAATGAAATTAATTCAGAATTAATTAAAATTGCCTCAGGAAAGGAGGTGGTGAAAATAAGATAATATATCGGAATTGAAATTCGAAGGTAAATAGATTTAGCTTAGAAAATGATGAAAAAGTGAAACCATTGTCATGTTTATCAGTTTCACTCTTCGAGAAATAGTCATTGTTTTGTGAAGAATTTTGAAGAAATCATAGGGAATATAACTAAAAAAAAAATTCACTCGATTCATTTATAATGGAGTATGACACTGCATTATCAATGAAAAGTATGTGAAATTTCTTTCGATTTGTTGTTCATTATCTTCATAAACAAGAACAAATTGAATGAAGTATTTGTATGAGAAAGACGAATGAATTCAAGATTTTGAATAGGATTCATTTAACTGCAATGCGCATGCGTTCGGCTTTCAAGTTGGTCCAACTGAATTGATGCTTCCCTTACACTGTCCAGCTTGGGCCTTCCCCCATAGAAAAAAATATATGCAAAAATATATTTTCAATATATGTGAACCATAAGAAATATATGTGCGGTCAAAAATGGAATAAGTCACATATATGCAGCATGTATGCCACTTTTCGGATGGAAATATATGTTGAATGTACTTCCACGATATATGAAATGATCATGAAATATAATTTGAATATTCTTTGATACTTTAAAATTTATACTTCAGAATATATTTAATATATCTATTGAAAGATATGTGATATGTGTGAGTAATATATTTAGAGTTAATTTTTCGATATTGGGATGATATATGTGGTGTGAAATGAACATTTTACAGAGCAAAAACATATTGTTATTGGCTTCAGAAATATATGTGAAAAATATGTACATTATAGGATGTGTCGACTATCACACTTCGTAAGAATCCTGAGAAATGATCCTGAGATCCACTAACAGAAATAAATTATTTTATCAGGGAAATAATTTCTTGCACCAAATATATATTTGCTTGATGCGCAATGATTGGGAGAAGGATACTATTTATTCTTACGAGCTGTGTCTCGATTCCGAGTATTATGTACAAGAATACTTCCTTAATAATTTCTTGTGAGAATAAATAGTATTCTTCTCCCAATCATTTCGCATCAAGCAAATATATATTTGGTGCAAGAAATTATTTCCCTGCTAAAATAATTTTTTGTCTGTCAGTGTAGTAATTAATAAGATTTAATTATTAATGAAAAGAAAAAAAAGATAAAACAAATTTTACGAAAACAAAGGCGAGAGAAAAAAAAATTAAATAACTCCGCGAAAAATTAATTGAGAAACGTAGTAAGAACGACGCCACTAGAGCACGCATCAGCGTTCGCCCTGTTACAAGTTAAGAGTTGTCTCAGAAGTCATAAAGACAATTTCGTGAGACAGCTCTGAGAAAAATCTTCTGGTCGCGCAAGGACCACGCTCTGTGGAGAATTTTCCTCATCTCGAAAGGCGTATAGGTGGTTCTCATACAACCTAATAAAGGGGGTAACCACGCGATTCGCTAGCCTTCTCCCCGGGGGCTCACAGTAAATTTTGAATAGCCTCCTACACGGGGTGCTCGGGGAATAAATTTTGGAAAAGACTCTGAATGTTTATGTGTTAATCAATGAATAAATTATCATACACAGATTATGTGTCTAGTTTTGTTATTTGATTCCGGAATTTTTGTGACAGTGTAGAGTATGTTCAATCTATATGTTGCATGTCAGCTCTATATACTGCATATGTAAGCAGAAATATATGTGACATATAAAAGTTTTCTATGTGACCTATGAAATTGCCTATATTTTAAATGTTATTTCGCATATATATAAGTGGCCGAAAACATCCTTTTTGAATATTAAATGAATCGATTCTACATATATAATAGCTATAAGCGCATACATACCACTTACATTCGTTATAACATGAGTTTATTCAGCATATGCATAGCCTTTTACATTTTTTCGTCCCCCCTTTGTTGCATTTTATCCCCGGTACATAGATTTTTAACAGTATTCTTACATTCGTTATATTTTGTCAATATATTTCGACATATATTTTTTTCCATGCGGGTTCTCAAACCGCCTTAAAAACCTAGTCCGTCCAGCTCGGTTGGTACGCCCCATACACTGACCAACTTGCTCGGGCAAACTATAAATTTTTATGAGTAACCATAAGTGTTTGGGATCTTCATTCAATTTTTTCTCTATATGTATTCTGAAATGTCACCTCGAAATGAGATAAAATTCGTAGCCTTAATTGTTATATCGCTGTTCTAAAGCGAAGACGGTCTAAATGGTACACGTTTCTTATATTGTTACCCTCTTTTCATTCTAGGGTGACGATATATTCATAGACATGAGAGATATTATATGCACATCCACACAAATTGAAAAATGCACAGGCTGCGAAAATGTTCCAATAAAATAGAATGTTTTTGCAATCAATCCAATATGAAAGAAAACGAAGTTCTTGAGCTCAATACATTTGGTAATTGTGATGAATCAGTAAAAAAAACAAAAGATACGCAACGAGCAAGGCTCACAAACTCCTTTCGTACAGTTTAAACAGCTAAATAAATTTCCGTCAGAAATGAATTTGTTACAACTTTGGGACAAGTTCTGATGAGCTCATTAGTCTGGAGTTAGATCAATTAAGGAGGAGCTTCTGGACCAAATCAAGGAAATTGATCAAATCCCTAGAACTTTTTGAACAAGTTCATTGAGAGATTAATATTATACACCAATCGTTTTGGAATGTGGTTACTGTGGAAATGAGCTATCTTGCTTCATTGCCGAGATCATCCTTGAAAATTAATAGCAAGAGAAACTGAATAATTCAGCTCTACCTCTTTGTTAGCTAATGGTGCTGCAGCACAGAATTTTCACATTTTTCAGATCATAATATCGATATATATAAGCCTAATCCGCAGAAAAAAAAATTAGTCAAATCACATTGGCAATAGAACCGACGGAAATGAACTCTATTTTTGTGGAGACAAACAGTTCGATTCTACTCCTTGTTTCAACCTCCATCTATTTTCCTGAGAAGTTGTAGTAGTCCCGTGCAATCATTTTTTCCTCCTTACCATTGTTAATCGAATGTGGAAAAGGGTATCGTTTTTCGGATCATTCTTATATGAAGTTCCACCTCAGACATTTATTCCACTATTCTGATATAATTCTTTCATTTGAATCTTCTTAAATCAATTTGCGGTGCGAATAGCTGGAAATATCTGAAAATGCCGTTAGATGTGACTGGATGATTCAATAAAAACCCAATAAATATTAGATTAGGTTCAATTACATATCCATATTTATTCACAGTCATTACAAGTTACATTTATTACACAGAAATAATAGACTACTGTTCGACATTGGAAGAATCAATTTTTTGAAAATTACCATTCATCCCCAACTTTCAATCAATTGTTTCTTCCATATGCATAACCTCTTCGTCTCATACATTTAGTTTTCCCCATCCCCGGTCTATTGAGTATCCCCCCTCCCCCTTTTTGTGACTCCATGGGTTGAATTTCATTGCTGCACCGCATTCGCCAAGAACCAGGGGAAACCATGGAAAACCCTGATCGGTACAGGTGGTCGATCATGCAGGATCCTAACCTGTCTTCCTGCCACGCTGACGAGAAAAGCATACCAATCACCTTACTTACGTATCTTCCGCTCAGTTTGCTGTTTAGATTTGCGTGCGGCAAGTGATCACCCATCCAAGTAATAATTGTAGAGTAGAAGTATCGTTTGTGGCTACTGTTCCTAGTACCGCCACTTTATCTCAAAATTCGAATATGAACAATTTCACAACTGCAGTAACATTATACGTCAGATTCGTATAATTAAGAAAGTTTCAAAATTGGAGGAAAATATCATTCTGATTCAAACATTTTTGTTTTCTTAACTTGAATTTGAAATGGCCAAACAATGGCTAAGGTTGCCAAAACTGGTATTTCTACTCCATATTTAGTTGCTTGGCTTGGTGAACCTGGTGAGCCGCAAGCAGATCGACCTACCAAACTATTGTTTTGTTTCTTTATTTTATTTCTAATTAATTATCCGCGCCCCAAATGATACATTTGTTGCTAGGATTCATAGTGCTATTCATTGGACAGTGGAATGCACTGCTGAATTGTTTCATATTCGCGAAACAAACATTAACGCGAGATTTGAGTGAAGCATGTTCACCCTGTTGTGCATCCCTGAGATACGATGGTTTTTGAACACCGCATGAAACCTGTGCAATTTTTATAATCATTAGTGTTAGGGTTGAAAAATGGAAATGATAAAATAATGTATGATTTTTGTTCATGAAAATATTTCGCATAAAATTTTGCTATCTGACTTAATTTGCAATACAGGGTGACAAGCTCACTTATAACTGGAAATAATTCTTGCTAATAATAAGCTTTTGAATAATTGATGGAAGAATTCAGTTATTTTTTGGCCAATAACAGGAATTTATGTGTATATTTGAAAAAAAATAACTGCCAGTGATCAATACGACAATGAGTACATTAACCGATTTTCAAATATTTCATACAAAATCAATCACCATTTACAATTTCCCGTACACAAATTAAACACAGCTCAGTAATTAGATCTTTTTCAATTCCAACTAATTGCATATAAACTTACCGCTGCATGAGCTAAAAAGAATATTTGGTCGGGAGTATATCTCTCAAGGCCTGGCAATTTTATATCATCAGAAATTTTAAGATCTTGATAGGCTCTGTAGGCAATCTTCAAACCATGTAAATCAGCAATATTTTCATCTCTTGTGGCGGTACCATTTTCCTGGTTATAAAACACAATTAATTCACACAGAATTCAGATGACTGACGGAGAAAGAAAATAAATGAATTCTTACATAGATGGTTTCATTCACAGTATCATACGTCTTATATTCATCAAATTGCTTCACCAAACATTCAAGTTTAGACTGCAGTATTTCTTGTGTAGCATTCGAGCACCAAGATCTTTCCTTGCCGTTTACATCACGCTTAACACCATCGCCATCGAACGCATGAAAAATCTCATGACCAATAAATTCACCGATCGCAGCATATTGGATGATTCTAAAAAAAAAGGTAATATTGAAAATCATCTGATTGAATAGAAAAATGGTTCTTTCCTGTTGACATTTCATGATTTCATGATATCCTTACCGTGGATAATTTTTACTGAAGATTGGTGGTTGTAACTGTGCAAGTGTGATTTCTGGAAGAATAAAATAATAGCGTTTCAAGGTAAATGAATAATGAAGCGTTAGAAATGGTAATAATTTATCTGCCATCAAGATGACTATAGCCCATCATAGGGATTCAAATTTTTTCATTATCTCCGAGCATAATTTTAAACCAGACAATTTCAATGATTCTTTTCATAATTTCATCTTGTGAATTCATTTTTTGGTATATAATAATTTGAACCCCGTTGAAAATCAAAATGACGTATCAATTGTATATACGACGGCGTACGTATGATAATGTTCAGAATAAATTGAAAAAACATCTCCAGATATTCGGCACATAACTTCGCGGTTTATTAAATCGAGAACGTCCATAATTACCTATACTATTCGTATCAGAAAAGTAAGCAGCTTCGCTTTCGAGAGGATATGTATCCATCCTGTAGAGTATTGAAAACAATATTGAAGTATTACGGTACATTCAGAGAAAATTATTGGAGAAAGTCTAGTAGCATGAGCATTGTGATGATATGGTTACATATAAGATATTTCTAGTAATTCTACGGTGCAACTGGTAAATTGCCCGTGGAGAATCTGTGTCAGAATCAATTTTCGGAAATTTTTTCAGAGCTCGATTCGACCAGCAATTAACGCTTCCGGACATTTAGCACTGTGAGTGTAATTATGTCCGACTTCGTCGTTAGAGGGAAACATTCTTAAAGAGACAACTTCAGCCATTTTTGAAAATTTTCAGTATTGTGAGCTCGATGATGGTTTTAATGATCGTAGTATAACAATTCAGAAAATAGGTTCGAGATGAGCTCCTATCCTATTCATACGAATGGTTTCGAATCAATTTTGATTTGTAAAAAAATGGATCGAAAACTATCTAAATCAGTGGTGGATAAACTCAGGTCGGAGCCTTTTTTTGAATTTTCGGACTAAGGCAGTTGAGTCGGAGATATTTTAAAAAAACTGAAATTTTTCAAGAGGTGAGAGGGATGAATTGTAGTGGATCCCCTATCAGAGAAGATCCCCAGAACGGAATTTGAGTGAATCCTCTGCAGTATGGCAGGGGAGGCTTCCTTGCAGAGTGGATAACTGAGTTAGGAAGTGAAGTGAATCCTCTGATCAGGAAAGAGTTCCTAGTGAAAAGTTGGAAGTGATAATTAAGGTTTGATTCTCTGGGACGCCAGAGAAAGGGGTGATTTCGGGTTTGTATTGTTTGTTGTTGACTATTGCTCTGTTACTGAAGTAGTCATTGGATGGTGTTTATGTTTAGTGTTTGCGTTTGGTTTTTTTTTTGTTCATTTAGGCTTCAAATATTGCGTCAACGAAGGAAAGAAGGCCGGATGAATAGAAGCGGATTCCAACCCCAGAGCTCCAGGAAGAGAGATGAATTTAATTTAAAAAAAAAAAAAAAAGGAAGTAGTGTAACGGAATCGAATGTTGAATCACCTTTCCCCTCTCCCCTCCATAAATAAATGAGTGTGTATGTTTTTGTTTACCTTCAAACTTATTGATCATAGGTCATTCAGGGAATAGAAGCACTGAAAGCAACACGTCAGCTGTGTTAATTAAAGAATAAATAAGTCTTTCTGTTGAATCTCCTCGATTATTCATTACGATAGATTCTCACTTTCGGCCAAAAAGATGAAACTAAAAGAATAATCCCACAATCAATTGTGACACATTTTCCGTCTAAGATTTCTTCGAGGAAGATCTCATCTCAAGTCCTCCAACAAATTTCGAACTTTTTTCATGTTATAGAACATTGAGTTGCAAATGGAATGCCACGTATTCATGTCATCGCTAATGTCCATTTGACCTAACCTTTCTCAAAATATTAGAGTTATTCATCAACCTTTCATTACTCGGACTATTCTACAAATTATGTGATACACTACACTCTGATCTATTTTCGCACGGAATATTTAAGAGGATTTCTTAATATTCACGGAGTTTAACCCTCTGAGTTGAATTTTGTTCTCCCCACTTTTGCGTCCAACGGACGCTTTCGGGCGACTGTCACCTCAGAGACTTGAAGAGACTAAAAGGACCTCTTGAGATTTAGATATTGCAGAGAAGGCATTTTTTTTCTTTTTTGCATGATTTCAAGGCATAGAATGGTCAAGGGCTCATAGTATGAGTAATGAAAGGCGAAATACTATTAATTAATTGAGAGTTCATAATTACTCAGCATTGTTGTTGATTTCCTTGTTTAAATCCTCCAATGTGCTCGCGATCTCCCATCTTTTAGCTTCAATCATATTTAATATGTAGTTGCTGGTTATTTTATACTGTAAATTATGGGAAATAATGAAATAGAAAATTTGACTTGACTCAAATTCATTTTATAATGGTTTGTTAAGAAATCTTTTCAAATTCATGGTAAATCTCAAAATATTCAGCAATTCATTTGTTACAGATTTCGAAATTGGAATCCATTGTTCGTTCCATAGATAATTCATAGTGAGAAACAATTCAAGTTTGAATTATCATCAGTTTTTCTCAGGCCCAGATGCATAAAGTTAATCGCTGATTAGCAGTAGTCACTCGAATGTGCTGCCATTGTTATGTGCAAATGACATGTGAAGTTAATTTTGAGTGATTAACTTCAGTCAGTTAACTTGGCGCGATTAAGAAGAATCCAAGATGGCGTGTTTAAAAAAGTCGAAGTTCATTAAAAATGGCTACGGACTGATATCCAGTGATAATCACTGTACCGTAACTGGATGAATTGTGTCATTTTCATTGATTTGGAGCTGAATAAAACAAATTTTTTATTTAGTTATTGGCTATGATTCTGGCTGCCACTTGGGTAGCCATCTTTAATTATCACCGAGCAAAGTGAACTGTCTAAAGTTAACCATTCATGTAACTGCGACAGCTCTATCAGCTAATTGAGCTATATACACCTGGACCTCAGTATCTAAAAAATTTAGTTAATTGCTCTATTACTTTTATTTTTTTCCATTGCGCTTATAATCATAAAGATACTATCCAGCATATCATGGTTCTAATGATTCTGAGCTCTCTTTCCGAAAAATGAGATAGATTCAAATCTTAGAAGAGAACTCGATATTTCTGAAAAGTGTTCGCTCATTTGGTTGTATAAATCTACCATAGAATTGATCTTTAAACCACATACTAGGTCGGAGTCATGAAAATATTGAATATCAAACCTGGGTATAATTATTCATTTTCGAAGGATCCTCATACCAATCTGGATGAGAAATGAAATACTTGATTGATGACAATTTTTGATTTATGAACTCGAGTTCATCACGTGACAACCATGGAGTTTCATTCAAAGTTTTGTTTGTAGCAGCAAGAATTTTGCTGAACATCTCCTCCACCTGCATACAGAAATGTTTATTAATGATAGTCTGAATAAACAGACGGCAGTGGCCGTGTGGTTAGGGCAGGGGACTTAGGACACAGAAGTCCGGGGTTCGATCCCAGCCGGGGGAGCCGAAATTTGAAAAGCTCTAAATCTCACAGTCACTTGTCCGAGCAGTAATCTCTCAAGAGATCACTGTATCTAGACAGGTTTTTCTCGAGAAATAAAGTTTTCCCTCCTCCGTCGCAAATGCGACACATTGGGGTTGGGGGATGAAGTGTGTAAAAACTCGAAAATGTATACATTAGAGAGCAAAATGATAGTCTAAATAAATTGCGAATATTCTTACTAATTTCTTAACATCCTGGTCACCATAACGTCTCACATATTCATAGTTTACTGCCATATTCTCTTTCAACCAGTCTATACACATTTTTTCTCTAAATTGAAAAATTAAGATTCATTATTTTCATAAAAACAGAGAACTCTTACAATAAAAATAATTCGTCTAGAATACTCAAAAATGAATGAGAAATGACAAAGTTTTTTTCAGCTTGAAATATTCCATTATATTATGATGAATCACAAGATATGAGGCTTATTTGATTGTTTAATAATGCTGAATTTTTGCTAACCTCTCCGGCTCCCCCTGTATATCATAAGCAATCTGTTCCAATTTGAATGCAATATCTCTCAATCTCTTCGGTGCTCCTTGGATCAGCTTCAGAATCACATTCAATTGGACATAGTTTACTAGACAAGAAATTCAGTTGATTGAATGATGAACTTGTGACATTACATGAATGCAATAATGATATTCTATATATTTCAAGTTCTTAGACTCTATTGAATTTGGTTTTAATTATTTCCGCATCGTTCTGGTTTCATCACAACCAGAAAAATCATGTATTTGTAAAATTAATGTAATAAAATTTCGGCCAATCAATATTTACCTAGAGTCCGCAGTGGTGTTGAATCCAAAAGTTTCGTAACATTCAGTAAGTAATTCGGCCTCTTAATGTATATCGTATCCTTTCTATGCAAGCTTGAATTGGCATCGTTAAAATATTCTTCGAAGAAAGCCCTTGAAATTATCTATATATAATATATGTGTTAGTTGAAAGTTCTCTCAAATAAAAAAAAATTATAACATTCACCTTAGAATTATCAGTGTGCGATTGGTTCTTATAAAATTTCAGGAAATTTTCATAAGTCATTGATATTTCTTCCTCTGGCTTTGTTCCCTCCTCTACATTCACCAACTGAAAACGATTGAAAAGAATGAACGACTCAATTCTGTTCAATATGGCTCTACTCAATTCAGTCTCATGAGTTTCCAGGAAATCAATTAATTTTCAAAATTAAAAAAATTAATACCTCGGTCAGGTCATACATAAAATCCACCACATCGTTGACATCATCGTTAATATTTTCTACATTGTTTCCAGTTCCGTTAATGAATATATTGACAATTTCAGTCACGCCATTAATCAATTCTGCTACTTTCGAAGAATTACGTTCATAGTTCAGAGAAAATGTCATGAAGTCCGATACCGATGGAGCATCAATCTATACAATGAATTTGATTACTTGTCAGTGGAATAATCAGAATAAATGATCAATTTCATGGTGTACTTACGTGAAATTGGTTCAGACTTAAGTTTTTGGAACCTGGACTTATGTCAAAACTATAGAATGGGTCGAGAGACAGTAATTTTTGATATTTCGCATGCATATTATGAAAAGTTCTTGCATTTGGTATCCAATCATCGGCTGCCATAATTACAGGCCAGCCTCCACTTAAACGTACAAGTCCAAGAAGCGATGCCAAGCCATTTTTCTCAATATCTTCTACAAATGAATACAATCAATTATTCAGTAGTCAGTTTTTTAATACTCATCAATTCACCCCTTCAAACTTCTATTCTCCACTTCAAGTATTTCTCTTCGTCGAAAAATGTGCTTTGTTAACGAAACATTTTTATACGATTATTTTTTCAATCACAGTTTCGACCAATAGCAACGTGGGATTCGACATCACGTAGTGTGTATGATATCTTTACCAGATATTCTGGTAAAGGGGAAGTAGAGCTCAGCCAACTAGAAGTATTCATTTTTAACATTTAAAATTCGAATGTTTTGATCATTTTTCAGCCATAGATAGTTTCATTTGTCGCATTGACTATAAATAACATAAAAAGTGATTTCTCGGAGTAATTTCATTGTTTTCAACAAATCAATGAATAAATTTCAACATTACCGATATTCTCTTGTAAGAACAACCCAAGAACTAAGAAGTACTCCGTATTTAACCTATTAGTCAGAAAATCTGCATTTTTTTTGTAAATCAGTACTTGTTCAGTATGATAGCATCGATTGATACATTATGGTCTTCTCCACAATTGCGAACCATTTCACCTCAATGAGCTTGTTTAATTTAAATAAAGAGGAAAAACAAATTAATTACACTGTAACATTATTTAGTCATTCTTTTTTTTTGTATTAGCTTTAGTCATTCCGTGCTGAATCATGATTTTTGCATGTGTGGAAAATAAATTCTTTTCGCGCATCACCTTTCCTCCACGGAAATATTTTCTTAATGGGAATCTTTCGTACACAAAATGACCCTTTCCCGTAAGAACGAATTCAAGAGTTTCGTGAATAGACCCTCAAAAATGAAAGTGAGACTAGCCTCATAATTCTCACCTAAATTCATACAGCTTTGGTACATTTGTCTTGCTTTACGAAAAGCTTCACTAGCGTTCTGTGCGCCTACATCATCATCGAACATTTCTGAAAAATAATAACATGAGAATTTTGACATTCAAGAAATATATAAAAAATACCTTTGATTTTTTTCCTTGTTCCTTGCTCCATAACATCGGAGACTCCCCAGATTTCCTCGCGCTTGGGAACTGCATTATATTTTTCCCAATTACCGCATGCATATTCGTAAAAGTTATCGCAGGGATCCGTTTGATTATTCATATATTTTTTCATTGCTTCCACTGGAAATGATATCCATTAATTACTTTTATGCATTAATCAATGATGGACGATGATAAGGCAGTAGAATTAGTGTACTTCCACTTCATCTTTCGCTTTCATAAACTATCAGAAAAAAATTTGAGCAATTTCTACAATGATTATTTTTATAGTTCTCATCAACGAAATAGTACATTACCCAACAAGTGCGGTAAAGTACTTTACTGACGAGTGTGAGATTGCAAAACGAACCGAAGTTTCGTAATCACACGAGTCTGGAAATCTTTATCGCACGTGTAAGGTACGGTTTTTTTAGGCAAAGCGTGTGGGAAGTGCCACTGACCTGATGATTCCTCCCTGATTTTTGTTCGGAAAATTATTTTTTCGGCAAAACAAAAATGGGATAGGGCAAGTTTATTTAGATCCTTTTGAATAGAATATTTCAGAAGCTGCAGGGAAAGATGGGGGTAAAATATATAATTATATGATCGATATCATACTAAAATCCTATACCGATCACCATATTCGCCCGACATCTTGATCAAGTGCAATTGAAAGTTTTCATATCCAGTTAATTTTTTAGAGGGGTTCCGAGAACGAGTCAAAAGATATGGACACTTGAAATTTCACGAGTTTAACATTGAACCTCATGGAAAACCGCACATTTCATTATATTCTACAAAATTGACCGTTCCGATTTGGAATTAAAAAAAAATGATAGAAAATTATTTAGGAAACATTTTAAACTCTTGAAAATGCAGCTTCCGAGAATATAATAGTAGTAATTAGTGAATCTCCTTATTCCTTTTAGCTATATCCCCATGGAGGGGCAAGTGCCATAGTAATTAGTGAATAACTATGAAAACTGTACTTTTGATATTTTCTCTCTCTCCCCCACTCACTCGGAACGCTATCTAGTGTGTAAACACTGCGCGATTCAAACGAGATGCTATAACCAATGACTAGAGCAGTATCGGCGGTACTACGTTACGTAACTAGTCATTCTTTCCATCACATCTGTATAGCCTTAGCCCATAGAGAATTGCAAAATATAACAGAGTACATACCGAATGATAGGCATTCTGGTGAACTACAATCAGTGAATGATTTTATGCCAATTATGGTAATTGAAAAAATCACCAAAAACAAAAGCTGCTTCATGATTTCTCAATGATGATTCTGCATACGTGGTGGTGTGTATTCGATAAAGTTGCTCCTCTCTGATTCACAGCTTTCAAAAGCATAAGAAAATTCAACGTGACTCATTTGATAGTTTTATCAAAAATGGTGTAGTCACACCATATATCTAAGTGTATTCTAAATACACCTAGAATCATCGTTGTGGCATTTTTTTCACCACTAGAGCCGGAGATTTCATCCGTTATTTCAGCCGGTATAGTGTCTAAGCAGCCATTCAATTTTTTCAAATACTTTTGACACATGTTATTAATTGAAATGAATAGTTAGTAGAAATATACGAATAATTCGGAATTTTTGGACAATTCGAACAATTTTGAATAATGCGATTTTTCACATAGTTCGGCAAATTTAAATTATTCGAATTGATAGTTTATCAAGTCGTTCATTCGGAATGTACTCAGGAAAAAAATTGAAGGAGTATACATCATTTTTGAGAGGCTGTAGTTTCGCGGAAAAGGCTTGAATCAAGATTTGAAGAATAGAATTGGAAAGCTTGAAATTTCTAGTTTTGAAATAGTGAGATGAATTTTCTTTCGAAGGCATCACTTATAGGGCAAAAAGAAGGAATACCGCGAACAAATTTCCTTCCAACATATTTCATTGTTCAAAAGTGTCCACGAGTTCTGAATTTTTTTTGCTCAATTGATACACAGTTCATTCAACATGATTCATCAGTCTCAATTTGTCTGTTTTAGGTAAATGAAGTGCTAGAAAAAATTTTCATCTCAGAATTTCAAAAATGGACATTTCAAGCTTCAAAATTCTTTTTATTTCATCTAGATTCAATCATTTTTCACGAAGTTACAGCCTCTCAAAAAGCACTACAAAAAATGAGAAAAAATCTGATCCGTTCATGTTTTTGCTGAGTGTATTTTGAATAAACGACTCAATAAAATATAAATTCAAACTTTTTTTTTTTAATTAAAAATTTGAATGCATAATATCTTTGAAACGATTAAATTGAAAAAAGAAAATTTATTCATTATTACCTATAGTTCGATGTGATGTTCAAGTAGACTTCTGTGGAACTTAGTATGCAACTAAAAGTAGTTGAAAATACGTGTCTATCCCTCTTTTTATACATTGTCATTCTGAAGTGGAAAAGCATGGGGGGATAGGAAATATGTACCTCTTTTTCCATTGTCATTCCATGGCGACGATATCATTCTTTATTTTAATGAAGAAAAAATTTCAAGGGATTAAAGCAATTTATGAACCTATAAAAAAAATCTTCAATCAACAATTGAATAATTGAACAGGAAATGATAAGCTTGGTTCAAGGTGAATAGTAGACATGAAACCATTGCCCCCGTATAGAAAAAATAAATATATGTAAACATCTAGGGTAAGATGGGGTAGAATGGACACAAGGGGTGAAACGGACACGAGTTGATTTTGGCATTTTATAATATGAGACATTCCGTGCTATTTCACTCGATTTCCGGGTCGTATTTTGGATTTTGTTCATTTTTGAATATGTTGCTGACATAATTATCAGAAGTCATTTCCCGAAAAAAAAAAAAAAAATTTTTGACGAAATTATGACCATTTTTGATTTTGGAAAAATGACATATGTGATCATTTCTGTGTAACTTTAAATACTCATATCTTTTTCAATATTAGTTTTATGGAAAAAAAGAAAGAAGACTTTTCTCTCAAAAAATAGTGATACTTTGCAATAAAATTTAGTCCGGAAGTTGAAAGTTGATATTTCTATTTTTTAACAACAAACTTAATAAACAAATGGCCAAAACACAACTTTGACGACTCTTAAAAAATCTGGAAAAAATATATGTTACGGATTGAATTATTTTTGATTTTTCTGTGAATTATCTTTTTACGTCTCGGAATGGTTGACGAGATATCGTTTTTTTTATATTTTCGCGCGGTCCGTGGCCGACGCTCCAGAGCCTTGCGCATGCGCACAGGGTTCTAGCAGCAGGTCACGTGGGAATTTACGTGCCAGTTCCCACGGGACCTGCTACTAGTGCGCTGGGCGCCTGCGCAAGGCTCTGGAGCGTCGGCCGCGGACCACGCGAAAATAATAAAAAAACGATATCTCGTCAACCATTCCGAGACATAAAAAGATAATTCACAGAAAAATCAAAAATAATTCAATCCGTAACATATATTTTTTCCAGATTTTTTAAGAGTTGTCAAAGTTGTGTTTCCGCCATTTGTTTATTAAGTTTGTTGGTAAAAAATAGAAATATCAACTTCCAACTTCCGGACTAAATTTTATTGCAAAGTATCACTATCTTTGGAGAGAAAAGTCTTCTATCTTTCTTTCCATTAAATTAATATTGAAGAAGATATGAGTATTTAAAGTTACACAGGAATGAGCACATATGCCATTTTTCCAAAATCAAAAATGGTCATAATTTCATCCAAAAAAATTTTTTTTTCTTTCGGGACATGACTTCCGATAACCATGTCAGCAACATATTCAAAAATGAACAATATCAAAAAATACGACCCGGAAATCGAGTGAAATAGCACGGAATGCCTCATATGAAAATTACTCGAAATGAATGGGAATATTGAAGATGGGGTTTTTCCGATGACTCCACCGGAAAGCTGAGGAAATTTCTCATGGTAATCATATTGTTGCCTTAGAGTTGAAAGTACCAAAAATACGAAATTCTAGTGTGAAAAGGGCGCATGTCCACTTATCACTCCAAAATGTTTTCTATGGCCTCTGAAATATTATTTCGATAATTGAAAATTAGAATAAGAAAGTGGCGTAACTACCAATTTTAAAATGAAAGGGACGTATCTGCACACTTATGCCCCTTTATTATTTGTCAGTGATACTTATGCCTACATGTTATCATTTTTTTACTAATATTGCGTAAAAGACCTTGCAGAGCCTATTGGAGCGATAATTGTGGAGATACGCTTTTTTTTATTTAAAAAAAACGGGAAAAATGGCACTTACGCCTCTTTAACTCTGCGGCGAAGTTAGGTCAGAAGTAATTTTTTTTAATGTAAAAATAATTCCATTTTTCCCTCAAGATTTAATAGTGAAATCCTTTTGTTTTTGGAAATTTTCAGTTTTTTATTACATTTTACATGAATTCATTTAAATTTCTTATACTTACTGCTACTCATACACTGATAATAGAAGAGATAAGTAATGAGAAAAATTACTGTTCATAAATCGTTAATCCTAGAGTAATCATGGTTTATTTTTTATTTTTCGGGAATCGAGGCTTTCCCACTTTTTATCAGCATGGACTTCAGAAGTGTTACAAGTGTTAAAGCCAGAGTCAAAATTATAGTGTTCATTTAAAAATATAGAACGAGTAGAGGAGAGATTATAACGAATTGATACAACTGAATTAAAAGTGAACTAACTGAAGGAAGTTTCAATGAGATAGAAGCAAAATCACACAATCACGTTTAATCTCCATAATATTTTCAAGGAATTATTGAAAGAAAATATTATACATTTGGTAACAAGAGTAAAATATGTAATTAAGCGTGTGATGAAGGGGTATATTCTTCAGCTATTTATGATTTTTCGATCGATTTCATTTACATTTTCTACAATTCCGGGTGCTCATACACTGATAATAAAAGAGATAAGCATGGGAAAAAATAACAGTTCATTAATCCTAGAGTAATCATGGTTTCTTTTCAATTTGTCTTCCTACTTCCTGGGTTCTTCGACTTCTTATCAGCAAGAAAATAGGGATCAGAAGATGTTCGAATCGAATATATTACAAGTTTCAAGGCCAAAGTAAAAAATATAGTCTTAACTTGAGGAATTTTGAACGAGCAGAAAAAAAGTTATGAAGAATTTATGTAGAGGAGAGTGGGGCAAAATGGACCTAGGAGATGAGATGACTCGAGATTTTCTTTCAAAAAGCAGCGGCTCCTTCAAAAAATCGGAAAAAATTTATAAATAATATAGACATGCTGGAGAATTTTCTCGAATTTTTTCAGAAAATTCTTTAATCATGTGACCATGGAAGTCCATTTTGCTCCACTCTCCCCTTCAAATTACAAGTAAATTAACTTCAAGGACACCACTAATATTTTATTTATTAACTTTAAAGACGTATGATCGTGACAAAAATTTCCGATTTAGGGCTTCAGAATTTTTTTATAGTTAGATTATTCGTTAAAGAATTTCACTATAAGCAATCCGGGGTACACTGAGAGATATCCTATATACTGGTATGACAAAAACCATATGAGTGAAGGTCAAAATCAACTATTTGTGTATAGTGATCACAGCAATGGTCTTTAATCTACACTTTCCTAAATAACTAATCCCATTAGCACGCACAACATAACGGTGATTGTGCAGAATGCTCTAAAATATAGTAATCTTGCAAATGACTATACGTCGTGTCATCGTGTCGATATCTATATCGTTATTCCATATGACTCTGATGACTTACTCCATATAGTATATAATACATATGAGTTCATAGGCCGTGTTGAATTGTCTGATCCTTTTCCTCATTTTTCATTATTTTTGACTAATATCTCGAAGTGGGATCGAATGATTTTACCCTGATTTTCACTCGAGTGCCCATAAATACGAAAAAAAAAGATATTCTTTAATTGAAAGTCCCGCAAATTGATCGCAAATGATCTCATTTTTTATCTCTATAAAAAATTTCACGGTATCACCACTAGGTGAAAAACGTGAATTTTTCGGAAAAAATAGAATTGCCAAAAATAATAATATAATATTGATTATATTCTTTATTATTTTTCATTTTTGTCAAAAAGCCCAAAAGGCGCAATCTGAAACGGAATAGTCATGTGTTTCAGGTTAGCAGCAGACAACGAGAGTTCTCCACGCGGTCACCAAAACTAAGCAGATTCGATCTGGTCAGTACTTGGATGAATGACCGCTTGGACTATCTCGAGACTAGATCGATTTTTTTTCTTGTGAGTTCTAAGTCATTTACAAAAAATTCGCTGGTCTTATGACGTTCAACTTCTTTTGGCTTTCGTTCAATCTATAATTTTTGTAGATTGAAACAGAAGTTAAAATCACCTAAAAATTTCAACTCGGGATTTGACTATATACTGTATTGTCATGTTTACTCTAAAGTATAGACCGCAATGTCCAATGGTAGGTAACCATCAATATAATGCTCTGATTGCAATCATATTCGTCGATAACACTATACATTACCCACTGATACTAGCTATATCTGAAATAGTTGCTGTTACTCAATTTATAGTCGAGGTCTTTTTCTACTAAATTTTTATAGCTCCAGTGATCATATTTTTCTCTTAGTGTAGATAACCACTCATATTAGAAAGAAAAAAATTATTGAAAATTGAAAGAAATCCATGGGCTTATATGGAGAAATGGAGATTATGATCGCAAATCAATAAATATCCAATTCTCAAACTCGTAGTACAAAGAGCAAATACTCATAAGAAAGATGGATTTCTTTTTTTAATTTTAGCAGCTTTGAAATCTCTTCATGGAGACTTATCCGCTGGGAATATACATTGACATTTTAATTCATAGGATTACATTTCTAAACACAATTATAATTTTACATCATTAATTTTTTTTCCTCCTTACAAATGTTTTCACAGCTTATATTCTTATGTCACTTCGTTTGAGAAATACCTATATATATGGCCTCAAAGCCTTTCCTATTCGTTGCATTGAGCAGATACTCCAAAAAAAAAGATGGATATTGTAGTAATTCGACAATATTTCAAAAATACTATGTATTCATTTATCCTGAGGAGAAAAATAGAATTGAAATTCGAATTACTTCATCTTATCATTCATTTCTCGTCGTGATTGGCCAGATTCACAGTACCACGTCACGTAGTCATACTTCGACTCGCCCCGCAGCCGTTCGAGCTTATCCCCACCTATCAAAATTCACGGTTCTCCCACTCTCTCGCTCATACATCTTCAAAAAAAGTTTAATAAAAAAAAGCCGGAAAATATTATCTAAGTAAAAAAATTACTCTAATTAATTAATGATTCTTCTTTCATTTCCTTCATAATTCCTCTTCAACCTTTTTTTTTAAATTGTGAGTTATAACTTTTGACAAGTAGGGAAGGATGTGGCAAAATGGATCTGTGAATCGAAATGATTCCGGGATTTTTTTGAGAGTCGAGGAGTCTATGGAAAAAATCGAAAAAATTCACCAACAATGTTTACATATTGAAGCATTTTCTCAAATTTTTAAAGAATTTTTCATGGAGTCCTTCACTCCGAAAAAAATTCCTGAATCATTCTATCACGGAGGTTAATTTTAACTCACTCTTTCCTACATATTTTTCATTTTTTTAAGAATTTATGTGTTGAAAAATAAAAAAAAAAAGTATATAAAAATTGTCAGATGTCTGCTATTTTCAATAATCGTAAATTCCGCTCACTTCTTTCCTCATAATTAAAACAAGTGGATAATGGTATTGCTTTCCAATTGATATAGCTTTCTCTGCTAATACTCTAGCAATATGCTTCTGAATGAAATACAACTTTTTTCAAGCCATCATCGAAATATCAAATTTTGAAGAAATTCATTGAAACGCCAATAACTCAAGAACTAATTATGCAAATAAGCTCAAAACTCACAGGCATCTAACTGATACAACTCTCGAGATAATATATTCCTTTATAAAAAGGAACAAGAACGCAAACAATCGATACATCGAAAGTTGTCACGATTAAAGTGAAGTCCTCATTCCTCATTGGTCAATTAAATTGTGAGTAGTATAGTAAGCGTAATATACTATACCAAAAATACCTAACGGGCGTTCTGGAATATGGACCATAAAACAACTGCTTAGTCACCATCAATTCACCATCCCTTGTCGTACTAACGAAAGAATCGACATGAGAAACGTTGGGAGCCCAGTTCCCCCACTACGATGCTCGTATCGTGGTGGGGGGAGCCGCAATCGTATGCGGACACGTAGTAGTGGGGGAACTCCACCTCCAGCGTTTTTTCCATGTTCAAGCTTTCGTTAGTACGACAATAAAGTCGGTGCGAGAATGAAACAAGCATACCCATTATTGACCGTGAATCGACTCTGTTTCGACTGCACGAAGAACGTCGATTGACGGTAAAGTAAATCGACCGTGAAACGATCATCTTTTCACTGTAACTCCACCGTCACTACGAAACCGCAAGGGTAAAAAAGAGGTTAAAGCGAGAAAAAAAACTCGTGAATACAATGTAATAACCCATATGTCAGTGAGGTTAGGTTACTCCCTAGCATAGGGAATTAGTCAAGTTGAGTCTCCACTATTTTTTCCGAATTTAATTATTAATTTTTCATTCACGAGCCCCAAAAAGCTTATATAATATTCTCTTATTCAAGAAATGAAAATTCATCATAGGTTTTACGTAATATATTGTGCCTGAATAAACATAAAATTATGGTTGACAATCGACTTCGGCCCAATTCGACCGAAATACCTTAAAAGCCTATCTCTATTATAAAGAAAGAATAAAAACTTCTACTGGACATTGGAAAAATTAATTTTTTCAAAATTACTATTCATCCTCAACTTTCCATCAATTGTTGAGCATTAATGTACTTTTCTGTTGTGCTGACGAGAAATACACACTAATTCTCCGTATTCACACCTCCCGCTCAGTTTGTTATTCGTATCTGCGTACGACAAGTGGTCATCCATCCGAGTAGTGCTTAACCCAGTAGATCCACCTAGCCGTAGGTAGACCGAACAGCCAAACTGTCGGTTCAATAGTTATTTGATTTACTTGCTGATTAATTAATGGAGCCCCAAATGCTACATTTGTTGCTCGGATTCATGGTGCTATTCACTGGACAGTGGAATGCAGTGCTGAATTCTTCCATATTTGCTACACAGCCATTAATACGATATTTCAGTATAGCATGTTCTTCCCATTGTGCATCACCTTTGAGATAGGATAGTTTTTCACTACCGCATGAGACCTGGAAAATTTTTATAATTATTACAGTGGTAAATGATAGAAGTCATGAAACAATGCATTATTTTGGTTCGCGAGAATATTTCGCAGAAAATTCCGCTATTTCCATCATTTTTCAATACAGGGTGATTTTCACATTTATATTACAGAATAATTGGTAATGTAGAATAAAGAATTTTGAATATGTTACTGCTGGAAACAATTTTTTTGGGTAATAAACTTTGGAATGATTGCTGAGAAAATTTAGTTTAAATTTAAATCTTTTGACCAGGAATAGGCAAATGAAATCGTCACTATAAAAATCTGTGGCAACGTTATTCTGTGGTAACAGCACTTATCTAGAATACCGGGACACAAAGCCCATAAGTACATTTACACACTCGGAGTGTAACTCAGTCTCTTTGCTGTCATTTTACTTTTCTCATATTTGATCGATTCAAAGATCAATGAAAAGACAAGAGTGACTCTAACTTAGTAATCTAGTTATCGTATTTATCGGCGCTTCTATCATTGCAAGTATTCTTGCATTCAATTAAGGGGTGTTATAACACTACTCTGGACCCTGAAAAAAAGACCAAACTTTGGGAATTTTTTTTTACGGATATGGATGATGAGATAGGTTTCATTTTTTCAGGGGTCATTCAATATACATTGCAGCATATAAAAAAAATTTCGATTGAACTTTCTAATTAAAATGGCGGAGATTCAGTCAACATTCAGGGAGGCTTTTTTTTAATACTTCCATGGGCGAACTGGCAGAGTTGAAACTATAGGACATAGAACAAAGAAAATTTCCCTGAAAATACATATAATTTACTAGTGAAACACATAGCATTTTTTTTACCAATTTTTGAAAATCAGCAAAAGTTGGAAAAAAAAATCGAATTTTCAACCATAATTTTTGAAGAAAATCGTGTCTATAGAAAAAGTTCAAGTTCAATCGAAAAACGGCTATGTAGTTCACTAGATAATATGATTTTGTCGCTACAGTGAAATTTCAGAGCAATTCATCGAACTGTTTTCGAGGAGTGATTCCACCTGAGTTGAAAAAAGTGTTTCCGAGAAAAACGCGTTTGAAGTTTACGAGTAATCAAATCTGTGAAAATTGCGTTTCACTTCTGATCAGCTATGCCTGCACCGTACATTTGGCCATCTAGGCTGATACTCTGTTCTTAGATGATTTTAACTCGAATCGAGTCGTTTTGCGGCTGTGGTAAAGGATCGCTCAGAAAATTCGATGCAACGTTCGTCAGTTTCTACATACAAGTTATAGCAGTTCGGTTCTATTCTTATTTCCAATTAATGTATAAGGTGCATGAGTTCGGGCACAGGACTAATTGGATATTGTTCTTAGAGTCCTGAACTATTTTTCAAGCCAAAAACCAGGATTTATTGGAAATTCCAGAGTGGTGCTACATCTTAATGTAAGAACGTAACAATTGATATAACAATAGATACGTCAATGCCTGCCACAAGTGTTGCAAGAATACTTGTAACGACGGAGCTGTCGATAGCTGAAACACTAATTGTGATTTCACCTACTTTTTTTTATTTTTTCCCGAAATTAGAGACATATTGAAACAAACAGGAGCTTCACCCCATGGGCATTTTCGTAAATTTCAACCCTCATTATTTACTTGATAATGTCTTTACTATTACAAAATTTATCACGAAGAACATTTAATATTATGCCAATACAATTGGCATGAAGCTGCCGAATGGAACTTTTCACTCTTCATTTTTCATAAATTTAAAGTGATATCAGGATGAATATGGTCTTATTTATTGAGCAAAGATTATCTACTTTCTAATGATGAAATGATAAATACTAGTGACCTTAAAAAAAAATTGAAAAAAATTTGGATTTCTGAAGAAAAAAAAAATTTCAGCATTCTTGTAGAAGAATCCTTTGAAAAATCTGAAATTTTTCAGATTGGTGATGGTCATCTAAATTGATCTTTCAAGCTCAACTTGGATATAGTCAGACAAGCAGTTCCGTGCATATACGCTCATTGCATGGAATAGTTTTTCAACAATATCTCAGGAGCTGTTCGGTCGATTACGCTGAAATTTAATACCGAAATTCGCACTCATAAGATGTACAAACACACGAAATTTGAAGTCTCTTACTCAAATATTTTTTAAGTTATCGCAATAAACGTGATTTTTTAAAAATCACAGTAAAAAAAATATCATAAAAAAAATAAAAATGGGAGCACTGGTCACCCTTGGGGTTCAATGTGCGCCCTATCCGTGCGCATCTCCTCGCGGAGGATAGACGCTGTAAATTGATTTTTCGCTAAGAAAACTCGAAACAACGATTTTTTGATGATTCACTTTTTCTCGAGAACCATTATACCGATTCAGCTGAAATTGCGCAGAGAGCATTACGCTCACGTAGTGAATATTCCCTCAAAATTTCATATCGATAAATGCAGCCGTTTCTGCATAAAGTGATGAAACGTGTCATCACACACATGCACACACACACACACACACATACATACACACAGGCATGTGAAAAAAAAATTTTTTTCTGACATTTTAGATCATTTGGAGTCATAATCCGATGAAATCTCAAATTCGAAAAAAATGACGATTACAATGCTTCCATTCGGAAGCAAAAAGAATAACTTATGGGAATAGGGACCATAATAACTGCAATAGCAGATTTTCAAGTATGTCATATAAGATTAATCACTACTAAAAAATTTTCGGGCACAAATTATACAAAAATTAGTAATTAGATATTTTGACATCTCAAGTAATTGCAAATAAACTCACCAGTGAATGAGCTAAGAAGAAAATTTGATCAGCAGTAAATTCTTCAAGGCCTGGCAGAGTTACATTATGAGAAATTTTGAGATTTTTGTAGGCTCTATAAGCAATCTTCAAACCATATAAGTCTGCAATATTTTCATCCCTTGTGTTGGCACCATTTACCTGTAAACAAAACATAATTTGTTTACACAGGATTCAGGCTGCTAGAACGGAAAGAAAATTAAAGAAATTCATACATAGATAGTCTCATCCTCAGCATCATACATTTTATATTCATCAAATTGTTTCACGAAACATTCAAATTTGGAATTTAATGCTCCTAGTGTAGTATTTGAGCACCAAGATCTTTTATTGCCGTATGCATCATACTGAATACCGTTGCCATCAAATGCATGAGAAATCTCATGGCCAATGACTTCACCCAATGCAGCATATTGGAAGATTCTGAAATATTCATAATATAAAAAATTATTTTACCAAATTTGAAAACATTTTTTTTCTTTTAAAATTTCATAATATCCTTACCGTGGATATTTTATACTGAAGAATGGTGGTTGTAATATTCCAAGTGGGATATCTGCATGAATGAAATAGTAACAAGGTAAATGACTACTACACGGAGAGAAAAGAAATAGTAATGATTGCTATGTTATAGCAATGGTTACTATATCACATAGTACTGAGTGCTATGTCACCATAGTACATACTACATAGCAGTGAGTCTTATGCATATAGTAACGATTGCTATGTTCGACATGGTAATCATTGCTACGTTGCACATAGTAATGATTGCTATGTTGGACATAGTAATCATTACTATGTTGGACATAGCAATTATTACTATGTTAGACATAGTAATCATTACTATGTTGGACATAGTAATCATTATTGTGCTGGACATAGTAATGATTACTATGTCCAACATAGCAATGATTACTACATCCAACATAGTAATCATTGCTATGTGGCCTAACGTGAAAAAACATTGCTATGTTGACCATAGTAATGGTTACTATTCTATTTCTCTCCGTGTAGAGTGTTGGAATGGCGAAAATTAATTCTCCATTTAATTGTACCTTATAAACAGGGCCCGGAGTTCCTTAAAAATTTCTGACCAACAGGAATATAACGCTGCGTCAAAACTTTTTAATTTATTCATTTATGGTAAACTAGCAAACTGACAGCTTATAAATGAATAGAATTTGAGAGATAATTGAATAATAATAATAATAATGCGGTGAAATATTTGTGAGGAAGCTTAAGGTAAGAAGAATATCATATTTCACTGGCCGAATTTGAAGAGAATTCGAGAAAATATTATGTTTCGTGGGGAGAATTCGAGAAATACTATATTTTGCTGGAAGAATCTGGGGGAAGTTCGAGAGAATACTATATTTGGCGGGAAAAATTTGTCCAGAAGGGTTCTATACGAATTCTCCCTGCGAAATATAGTATTTCTACGAATTCTCTCCAAATTCCCCTACCAAATATAGTATTTTCTCGAATTCCCCCCAAATTCCCCCAGGAAAATATAGTATTTTCTCAAATCCTAATCGCGAAATATAGGATTTTTCTTTCTTTGAGCTTTCTCACGAAAATTTCACCACACAATTATTATTATTATTATTATTATATAATTTTCTCTCAAATTCTATTCATTTACAAGCTGTCAGTTTGATAGTTTGACATAAATGAATGAATTGAAAATATTGGACTCAGCGTCATATTCATATCGGTCAGGATTTTAAAGGAACCTTCGGGCCCTACTTATAAGATAACAATAATTCTTGAATTCGAATATGTACATAACATCAATCCCCGAATTGGAATCATCTCTCAGCATAATAGAGATTCGTCTATTTTGAAAGCTAATCATTAATGTGCAATTAAGAGCACTATAGTCCAGTATTAGAATTTAGAATCATACATTATGTCTAAGTATAATTTTAATTTAGAAAATTTGAATGCTTCTTCACGTAATGTCAATTTGTGAATTCATTTTATGTTGTATGATAATTTGAAATCACGGAATAAAAACAAAGCTTGCTTTGTTCTCGTGTCTGTCTCAATTTGGAGATCCCATCTTCAACAAAATTTATTGATATAATCTTATTACTCAGTAGAAATGAATTAAATTTATTTTATCAAATAAAAATAATTCGACTTCTTTTGTATCTCTGTAATGTATTGCACTGCAGTAGCTACGTTCTATTTCAAATCAAAAATTATGCCATTGCGTATATTTAATACATTCTCATGAAGCGTAGATTCAAATCATCCTACTACATAAATATTTGAAATCCTCCAATTGTTATAAATATTAATCAATGAAAAGAACAGTAGCAACATGAATTATTCATAATTGAAATAATTGCTATCGGTTTTTTACGAATCAACAAAAGGAAAATTATGTCAGTTTATTGAACTACTGAGTTACTGAGTTATTATATCTTGAGGAATACGTATGGTAATGCTGAAAAAAAATCTTCAGATATTTGGCAAATGTCATCATCATTTATCAAAAAGAGGATTCACATGATTACCTATGTTATTATATCCAGGGGTATAACCAGCGTTCACGTCAACAGGATCTGAGGTCATTCTGTAAATATTGAACACAGGACTGTAGTATTAAGATAAATTCAGAGAAAATTAAAGAAGAAAGTTTGGTAACATGAGCATTGCTATGAAATGATTAGACATAGGATATTTCTAATAATTCCTTCGGAAAAATGAGGAAATTCCCAATGGGGAACATCTATCAGAATCAATTTCCGGGAATTTCTTCAGAATTTGACTCAATTCGACCAACAAAAGACAGTATTTTGTTAGGATTAATCTGACGAAATACTGAAAATTTGAAGAACCTGAAGAAGCTTAAATTACAAGTGAAGCATAATAAACTGATAACCATTTGATACTGTTTGTATAATCCTCCGTTCTTAAATTTGTGCACAACGGCAATGAGAATTGGAGATATTTTTTAAAAAATTCAATTTTTCGAGAGGTAAAAGGAATATGATTTTCATGTTCCGCTGAAATAATCAAATCTTTTGAAAAATTCCCCATAATCGATTCTGACACATTATCTGTTGGAGCTTTCATCATGAAAAATCTTATCTCTAATATCCCAAAGAATTTCAAACTTTTTTTATGTTATGAAACATCGAATTTCAACTAAAATCCAACGCATTTTTTCCATAGCTAATGACCATTCGACCCAATCTTTCTTGAGATATTAGAGTTATTCATCAATTTTTCGTTACTCATACCACTTCACCAGTTGTGTGATAAGCACTACATTCTGATTGCTTCTAACAGGGAATACTAGAGCGGATTTTTCCATATTTATGTGATCTTGAGAGGCTAAGAGGGTCATTTAGGATTTAAATATCGAAAAGAAAGCATTTTTTCTAATTTCTCTCGTGATTTCAATACATAGAATGGTCCAGTGCTCATAGTATGAGTAACAAAGGTTGGAGTATTCTTGATCGATTGAGAATAATATTATTTTATTATAATTACTCATTTTTTTCGACTGTGTCATATAATCCGTTCAATACTGCCCTGTTCCCCCTCTTTTTAACTTCAATCATATTGTTTATGTACCTCTTATATATTTTATACTGCAAATAATGAAAAATAAAAAAATAGAGAATTAGCCTTGGGTCAAGGTTTGTTTTATGATAATTAGTTCAGAAGTATCTCAAAATTTGAGAAAACTATAGAAATATGAGTAATTCATCTGTTACAAATTTTGAGTTGAATTTGAATTGTCATCAGTTTTGTCATTACAATATTGAATATCAAACCTCCTTATATGCGTCGTCTATATCTGAGGAATTCTTATACCAATCTGGATGAGAAATGAAACGTTTCATTAGTGACAATTTTTGATTGATGTGTTCAGCTTCATCATGCGACAGCCATGGAGTTCTTTTCAAAATTTCATTCGTAGCAGCAAACATTTTGACGAACATTTCATTCACCTGTGCATGGCAATGTTCATTAGTGATAGTAAAAAATTAATTTTAAATATTCTTACCGCTAATGTGATATTTGGGTCAGCATAACGTCTCACATATTCGTGATTTACAGCACTATTTTCGCTTAACCACTGTGCACACATTTGTTCTCTAAATTAAAAAATAAAGATCCATTATATTTATTAGAAAGACAATCCTCTGGAATAAATGAGAAATGGTGGAATTTTTTGTTATTTTGAAATATTTCATTGCTATAATTGCTCTAAAGCTCCAGACTTTAGTTATTATTTCGTCCGGTTAAGCTGTTAGGAAACCGTTCCGATTCAAATGTGTTAAATGTTAAGTTGCCAGACTGTTGCACACATTTAAGAATTTAAGAAAGGTTTAGCTTAAGAACGCTGAACTTTTGCTAACCTCTCTGGCTCCACCTTATAATCACTCTTAATCTGTGCCAATTTGAATGCGACATCCCTCAATCTCTTTGGTGTACCTTGGATGAACTCCAGAAGAAAATTGAGATGCATATAATTTACTGAAAATGGAAAGTCAGTTAATTGAATGATGAATCTGTGAAATTACATAGATGGAAAAAAAATATCTCTATACTCTTCAAATTATTGAAATTACAGAGATGATCAAAGTCCATTTTTATAAGCAATAAAATTTTGACTATATTGAATTTGATTCTAATGATTTTCAAATGGTTTTGGTTTTATGGAAATGAGAATAATCACTTTTTCAGAATAATAATGTGATGAATTTGCTGCTGTAAGATATTTACCCAGGGTCCGCAGTGGCGTTGAATCCAAAAGCTTCGTAACATTTATTAAGTAATTCGGCCTTATGATATCTATTGTATCATTATCATACAATTCCGTATCGGCATAGATAAAATAATCATCAAAGAATTCCCGCGATATTATCTATGATTCATAATATGTGTCAATTGAAAATTCTCAAAAGAAGAAAAAAATCATCACAATTACCTTAGAATTATTACTGGAAGAATGATTGTTATAAAATTCCACGAAATCTTCAAGAAGCATTGATATTTCTGCGTTCTCCTCCTTTTCATCCACCAACTGAAAATGATTCAAAAACATGAATGACTTAACTGTATTTGACACGTCTCTACTCATTTAAAATAACTAATTCAAATGCTTTCAATACCTCAGCCAGGTGATATATAAAATCTACCAAATCGTTGATATCATTTTTTACATTTTCTGCATCAAAATTATTTCCACTTGCATTCACTAATATTTTGACCATTTCAGTCAAGTTACCAATCATTTGTGTTGTTTTCGAAGAATTACGTGAATTGCTCAGGGCAATGGTCATCAAGTCCGATATCAATGGAGCATCAATCTACACAAAAAATTTGATTACACTCTCACCTTTCATTACTCGCGCTATGAGCGTGGCGCCACCCTGACACTACTCAGCTTAGGGTCAGTCCCAGAGGATAACCTGAGCGTGGAACCGCGGTTACGTTAATCTCGAGTTAGGATAACTTCAAGTTAAAGTAACCTAGCCCAGCAGGCTGAGTTAATTCAACCGCGAGGTTTAATATGGCAGAACGAGAGAATTTGTTGACATAAATCGTCTTGAACGTACAGCTATTGTGAATTCAAGAGATCATTTATTTAGGCCCAGTTTCACCACGAGATAATGGCCATTACTATAATGGCGATCAAGGAAAAATTAAGTTAAAGTCGGAAATTAACTTAATGCCGATCATCTTAATTTGGTGGTGGGGGAAAATATGGTGGTGATGTAGCTAGGGGAAGTGGCAGGATTCGTAACCTATCAAAATTATTTTGTCCAACAGAGTTCAATCTGATGGATTAAATCAAAAGAAAATATCGAAAAAAAATGTTTCCATTACTTTTCTTCCCACTGAGGACTTAATATTTCAAGAGGTTAAGTCGCTCTTTTCCTTCCCCTCGGTCGAATTAAGATAATCGCCATTAACTTAATCCGACTTGAACTTTGCTCAAAAATTAGCGAATGGCCATTATCTCACGGTGAAACTAGGCCTTACACACAATAAAGATGTACTTTGAAGATGATTTGTGCCATCAAATTCTTTGTTCTGCCATATTAAGCCTCGCGGTTAAATTAACTCAGCCTGCGGGGTTGGGTTACTTCAACTAGAAGTTATCCTAACCCAAGATTAACGTAACCGCGGTTTAACGCTCAGGTTATCCTTTCGGACTGGCCCTTACGGCGTTTGTCTGAGCGCAAGTGAGATTCTAGCGAGAGCGCGAGTCACAAAAAGTCATTCGAAAAAATACTGTTACTGTGAGTCAATAATGTCGAGTTTGTACGTTCCATTTTTTGTAATTTTCTATTCTACGTCATACAGACAGTACATCAAAGAATCACATCTGTACATCAAAAATAGCGCTGTTAGCGCGACAAAAATCAGCGAACATGGTTCAGTGACTGTTGTCATGCTAACAAAGCCATTTTTAATGTCCTTCTGTGACTTGTTGCTGAACTCTTGTGAAAAACTACCACCTAATTTTTAAATATTTTGTATCAATCCCGAAATGTCCCACGATTCCGGAAGGTTCAGTAATATTTACTCAGATCATTCATTGTATTTTAGTCAGAATTTCTCTCCTTGTAACGTCGTGGATAGGGTGTCATACTCCTGAGGAATACAAACAAGCACTAAGTCCCAGATCTTCTCATGTACTGACTGTAATAACTATTCTTGCTCACCAAGAGTATATTTTCTTTAGAATATACTTGTCAGTGGAATAATTAAAATGAATGATCAATTTCATGATGCACTTACTTGGAAGTGGTTCACACTTGAATTTTTCGAAGATGCCTCTATTTGAAAGGTATAAAATGTGCGGAGGTCCACGTATCTTTCATAGTATACATGCATATTATAAAAAGATGTTGTATTTGATGTCCAATCTTTAGCTCCCATTATCAACGGCCACTCTCCATTTTTGTTCACCTGATGAAGAACGGTATCGAGGCCATACTTTTCAATATTTCCTACAAATGAATGCAATCAATTATTTAATAGTCAATTCTTTGACACTTATAAAACTTTCATCATTTGAAACTTCTATTCTCGAATTTCGGGTATTTTCCGTGCGTGGAAAAGGCCACTTGTGAACAAACGATTTTTATACGTAAATTTTTCTCTCGAAAAAAATTCAATCATTCAAGGTAATCCACTTCTGACACAAAAACAAGTATTAATTCCTATTTGAGAGAATTCCGGTGATAGGGAGGACAATGCAGATAATCTCTTCTGAAAAGTACTCTATGCTTAACTTATATAGTTGCGTATTTTTTAAAATCAGGAATCGCTCAGTATACTGAAAAACTTGAGGAAATACAGATAATTTGCGTTATTCAATTCTTTACGATCTTTTTGGGCCTTCGAACCACTTCATCTCAATTAGCTTGTTCAATTGACGCAAAAAAACACTGGGAGATGGATTTTTTTCGCGCATCTCGATTCTTTGACGAAAATATCTTCCAAATGGATATCTTTCGTACATAAAATCACTCTTTCCCATAAAAATGAATTCAACAGTTACACGAATAGATTCTCAGGGACGAAAATGTGAATAACTTCATAATTCTCACTCAAATTCATACAGCTTCGATACATTTCCCTTGCTTTACGAAATGCTTCAGTAGTATCCTCCGAATCTGCATCATCGTTGAACATTCCTGAAATATAAGAACATGAAAATTTTGAATTGGAAAAAAATATAAGAGATATACATAGCTCTATATTTTTAGGTATAGGTATACCTATGAGTTTTTTCGTTACTTCTCGCTGCACAACATCATAGATATCCCAGGTTTCCTCGTCCTCAGGAATCGCATGATGTTTTCCCCAATTACCACATGAATATCCGTAAAAATCATCACAGGGATCTGTTTGATTATTCATAGAATTCCTGATTGCTGCCACTGAAAATGATATCCATGGATTACTTTACAGATTAATCAATGTCGGATGATGATAATGAAGAAGAATTGAAGAAACTCCACTTTATCTTTCGTTTTCATAAGCTAAGTTCATACGCGCAAGCATGTCTTGGCTATGGAAGCTATGACATGCATGGATTTTTTCTTCTTTTCCTTATTCCTCGTTGTTCATCTCGAATTTTTTGGCAAAAAAAGCTGTATTTGCTGAGCTTTAACTCAATACAGTAATGATCCATTACCCAATGGCTTTTGATAATAATTTTGAAAGGAAAATCCCGGGTAGGATGAAAATTCAAAATTCGTCAATCAAATATCGTTCGTTGCATCTCTAGTACTAGCCCATAGAAAATTATGAAACATGACAGTACATACCGAATGATAAGTATTCTGGTGAACTATAATCAATGGATGATTCTATCCCAATTATGGTGATTGTAAGAATCATCAAAAACAAAAGGTGCTTCATGATTCCTCAATTGCGATTCTGCGTACGTGGTGGTGGGTATTCGATACCGCTGCTCCTCTCCACTTCACAGCTTTTGGAAACATAAGAAAGCTAAATGTGAATCATTTGATCGCTTTATCAAATATGGTGTAGTCGATACGCTTAGAATCATCGTCGTGGCTAAGCAGCCTTTCAAATTTTTCCAATGTGAAAAGACGCGTGTCATTAATTGAAATAGATGATTAATAGAAATGTATGAATAATTTGAACTTGGGTAAAATTTTGTATAATTTGAAAAATTTCGAACAATTTGACATTTTTTGGAAAATTTGGAAAATCCAAATTTTTTGGTTCAAATAATTTGAATTGATAGTTTATGAAGTCGTTTATTCGGAATATCCGCAGTTAAAGAAATTGAAGAAGTAAATGATTCTCGACAAGCTGTAATTTTGTGGCAGAGCCTCAGATCGAGATTTGAAAAAAAAAATAATAATTTGGAAGCTTGTAATGTTTAGTTTTAAAATCTTGAGATCACTTTGCTTTTCAAGGCATCACTCTTGATGTCAAAAGAAGGAATAATGCGAAAAAAAATTTTTTCATCCTCCTTAATTTTTCAAGAGCTTCCGAGAGCTTCAATTTTTTTCTGTTTGATTGAAATGTGGCTCGTTTAGCAAGATCTTTTAACTTTAAATTGGACGTTTTTTTTCACTTTTTGTTTTTTTTTTTAATAAAAAAAATTTGGACGTTTCTGATCTCTGTACGACCATTTAGAACACGAAGCAGGCTAAATCACTGTAAATAAGCAAAACAAACTAAATTCACATAATTCTTGTTTTTTACTTCATAAATTTCAAAACTATATGCACTGTTAATTTTTTTTAAATAAACGACTCAATAAATTATGAATTTAGATTATTCGATTCGAAATTTGAATGAAATAATGATATGTGATTCGTTTCAAACGGTCTTCACACACCCCTAGAAAGTAGCCAGGAATTTTACGTCTAGTGAATGCACAATATTATTGAAAGAAGAGGCTGATATAAAAATGACGTTATGGAACCAATGCATGATATTTTTGAAACGATTAAATTGAAAAAAGAAAAATTATCCATTCATACCTATAGTTCGATGTGCTGTTGAAGTAGATTTCTGTGGAACTGAGCTTAAAACTCAAAGTTGTTGAAGAGACGTATCTATCCCTCTTTTTATACATAGTCATTCTGGAGTGGAAAAGCATGGGGGAATAGGAAATATGTACTTCTTTTTCCATTATCATTCTATGGCAACGATATCATTCTTTATTTTAGTGGTGACATAATTTCAAGGGATTAAAGCAATTTATGACCCCAGAAAAAAATCTTCAATCAACAATTGAATAGTTGAGAAAACAATGATAAGCTTGATTCAAGGTGAATAGTAGACACAAAATCATTGCCTCCCCCCCCCCCCCCCCCCCGTATGCAAAAAATAAACTGAGAAAAAAAAATTTTTGTTGTAAGAAAATCTACTTCACTCAAGAAAATTTCAATATATATAGATATAGAAATTGTGAAGAAAAATTTTGAATTTTCTTGCTACAAGACAATTTTCTTGCTACAAAATTTTTTTTCTCTCAGTGTATATATGTTACATATAGAAAAAGAGGGTGCGTGGAACCCACGCGACAGAAGTGAAACTCTTATACATGAGCCATTGGTCATTTTACACTTGGCTTTGGATTAAAATATCTCGAATACTATGCAAAATTTATGGAGACATGCTGTGAATGAAATTTAGAGGGAAGATTGACGAACAAAATAAGCAGAACGCTGTTTTTCTACGACCAGTAGTTTCCGAGATAGCATTTTTTGAATGAGTAGTTCAGAAACAATGGATGAGGCCCGATAGCGAATAAATGAGCGCTTGAACGTCCTTTCTGAATTTTTCATTCAAAAATCGATATCTTAATAACTACGAGTTGAAAAAAAACGGAGGTTTGCTTATTTCATTCGTTGATCTTCCCTCTAAATTTCATTCACAGCATGTCTCGATAACTGTTGAGTAGTTTTCGAGATATTTCAATCCAAAGCCGAGTGTAAAATGGCAATTTTTCAAGAAATAAAAAGCAAAAATTATGAGGTGAAGCATGGATATTTTCGGTCGTGTTCCATAACAACTCCTCCTTTGAATCACAATTTTCCGTAATTTTTTAAAAAATCATCTAGATAAATTCCCATATTTTTCTTTCCATGTATTGAAAAGAAAAAATTAAAAAAAAAACACAGGCTTCCCCCACCACCCGGAGAGCGACCCGACGGCAGCAGCAAAAATTTCTCCCTCCCCCACTACTCTACTACCACGTTCCCCTCAAAGTCTTACACTCGTTTCGTGACGCGAGAAAAAAGTTGGTACCCTCCCAAAAGAAGTTTCACTTCAAAATTATACGACATATATGTGTGGCAAGAAAAGTAATAAATGACATGTATTCAATATATGAGGCATTCCACGCTATTTCGATCACTTCTCGGACTTTTTTTTTTTGATTTTTTTCATTTTTTGATATGTTGTAGAGATGCTCAAGACAAGTCATTTCCCACAAGGAAAAAAAAAAAAAAAATTTTTTTGAAAATTTTATGACCATTTTCATTTTTGAAAAAACGCGGTTTTTGCCCATTTCTCTCCAGATTTGGAGGCTCGTATCTCGGTAACTATCGGTTATATTAAAAAAAAAGAAACAATACTTTTTGTGGCAAAAGAGTATGGGAATTCATTAAAAAATTTCCATTTGTCTAAATGTAATATTTCTATTTATTATTAACAATTGAAATAAAAAAAATGATGGCAACTAGAGAATGCGTGCTTCTAAAAATCTAGAAAAAAAAATATGTTACAGCCCAGGTAGAAATGTATCTTGCATCTGCGAGACTCAACATTGGCCCAAGGTGGATAACGCAATGTTGTGAAATACAAGCTTGGCGCAACCATGGTTCCTCCGTGCGCTGTCAGATTAGCTACGAACATGTTTGGGTAACCTTGCTACAGGGTTGCGCTAGAGCAGCGCACCCAAGGCTTACTTTTGACTGGCAATTCTAGCTTGGGCCAAGCTAACGCGTGTCAGAAATGATAGTCCAATAAAGAGGAGTTCTACTTTTTCACTCGCATACCAGCTCAATTTTTTTTTAATAAATGGATTTCGATCCATGTTTCAACTATCTTTGATTGGAAAATCCTGAAAGGGTGGCAAAGGAGTAAAAAAATCAAAACCACCCCAAAAATGACGTTTTTGCCAAAATCTCGGAAATGGCGAATAATATGAAAAGAAGTTTCGAACAAACGTTAAAGATGTTAAAATTATCCACACAATTGTTAGTATACACTTTTTCCGTTTTTGCAAAATTAACCGAGGTATTGACAGTTTGAAAAGTGTTTAAAAAGCTTAGCCACGGGAAAAATCCTAAAAGCCTCAAAAAATCGGATCAATATAAAAAATCAATATTTCTTAATTTTTTTTCCAATATATCTACAAAATACGGAGAATGATTCCAAAGGAACCAAGTTTTTGTTCAGCGACTCATTCAAAAGTTGCTAAAGAATTAATTCTTTAAACTTATCATTTTACTATTCAAATTGTCTGTTTTCTGTAAATTCACTAAAGATTATAAATCCAAAATTGAAAAATATTGAAAAATTCTGAAAAATGAGAAAATTGGGTATTTTTCAAAACTACAATAAGTGGAGGTAGTACAATGGATGTCCCTCTTCCTCGTCCAGGTATTCCTGAGTAATAAAACACCACATGTTGTGTCCGGCAGGGTTCGTTCTCTACTCAGGAGGGTTCTCTCTCACACAATTTTTTTTGAATGGTTTGATGAACTTTCTTTCTTTCTCTTCGTCACTTTCCAGCTCTCTGTTGAGATTTTACAGAAAATATTTTCAGTGTCACGTTGACCATCGACTGACGTACTTCATTTTTAGATTCCAAGTGTTATTCAGTGACGATTCAGTTCACGTGAAGCTTACAAATTATTTGTTGTTCTAATATTCAGATATTTGTATGAAAACTCTATTAGTATTACATGTTAGTGATCAGTTCCGTTCGTTAGTGTTTAAAACAATTTAAATCTAAAACAATATTAATTTATCTTGATCATTATGTAGCTTTTTTAGAAATAAAATAAATTAAAATTGAATGTACAGATGTAATTTTTTCATCCATAATTTTATTTATCAAAAAGAGTAGAAATTCAAAAACGTGGGCTCTTCATTGTAGTGCAGCCTTGCGCCAAGATTGCACGCAAGCTGGCCACGCACGCAGGGGCCCAGTTGGTTACGCGTTACAGAAATGCCGCGCGCCATCTCAGTTCTTGTAACGTTGCGCCCAGTTTGAATCGTGCGAGGCAGCCTCGCGCCAAGCTAACCGCAAGGCACTTTTTCTACCTGGGAGACTGATTTATTTCTGATTTTCTTGTAAATTTTGGTGAAACTTCCGTCGACCGTTCTCGAGATATCGATTTTTTTATGTTATTGCGTGATCGGCGGGCGCTATCGAAAGGCCATGCGCATGCGCACAACGGCTCTAGCTGTGAACCACGTGATTCAAGTATGATTAAGACGTGTGTCCTTCAGCTATTCATGATATTCAAAATAAATTGATTTATATTCCTTAAAATTACTGCTACTCATGCACTGATAATAGAAGAGATAACTAATGAGAAAAATTACTGTTCATAAATCGTTAATCCTAGAGTAATCATTTTTTTTTCATTTTTCGGGAATCGAGGTTTTCCGACTTCTCATCAACATAAATTTGGGAGGTATTACAAGCGTCAAGGCCAGAGTCAAAAATATAGTGTTCACTTAAAAATATAGAACGAGTAGAGGCGAAATTATGAAGAATTAATGCAACTGAATCAAAAGTGAAGGAAGATTCAATATCTTCAAGGAAGATTCAATTCTATCTGAAGGAAGATTCAATGAGATATAAGCAAAATCACACAATCTCGTTCAATTTTCATAATATTTTCAAGGAATTATTGAAAGAGAATATTATGCTTCTGGTAACAATAGTAAAATATATAATGAAGCGTATGATTAGGGGGTATATTCTTCAGCTATTTATTATTTTCTAATCGATTTCATTTACATTTTCTACAATTCCGGGTGCTCATACACTGATAATACAAGAGATAAGCATGGGAAAAAATAACAGTTCATTAATCCTAGAGTAATCATGGTTTCTTTTCAACTTGTCTTCCTACTTCCTAAGTTCTTTGACTTCTTATCAGCCAGAAAATAGAGATTGGGAGACGTTTGAATCGAATATGTTACAAGTTTCAAGGTCAAAATAAAAAAATATAGTCTTGACTTGAGAATTATGAACGAGTAGAAGAAAAATTATAAAGAATTGATGTATCCAAATTACAAGTGAACTAACTTTAAAAAATGTTCAATGAAAAAAAATCCGGAAAAGATTAATCAGGAAAAAATTACTGAAAATGATTAATGATTCTTCTTTCATTTCCTTCATAAACAGCTATACACTTAAAATATTCTCAAATTTTTGAATTTTTTCTTCTTCCTTATTTTCCGTGTTGTTGACATTTTCAATTTCGTTATTTTAATATCGATAATTTTTTATAACATTATTTTCCATTCATCCGCTACGATTTTTATCATTCGACAAAAAAAATATTCGGCCAAGTGTGCATTATTACACATTCGTTGACACAAGTTTCAATTGTTACGATTACGCTTCCTATCGAATGCCTCGATTCCTATGGCGGATAGGGAAAATTCTGGATATTACTGGTAGCTTTGGCTTTCTGAAATCAGAGTGATATTTTGGAGCCGATTAGAGAAGATAAATCTGCATATTAGCGGTCTTTCAAAATGAAATTAATTCAGAATTAATTAAAATTGCCTCAGGAAAGGAGGTGGTGAAAATAAGATAATATATCGGAATTGAAATTCGAAGGTAAATAGATTTAGCTTAGAAAATGATGAAAAAGTGAAACCATTGTCATGTTTATCAGTTTCACTCTTCGAGAAATAGTCATTGTTTTGTGAAGAATTTTGAAGACATCGTAGGGAATATAACCAAAAAAAAATTTCACTCGATTCATTTATAATGGAGTATGACACTGCATTATTAATGAAAAGTATGTAAAATTTCTTTCGATTTGTTGTTCATTATCTTCATAAACTAGAACAAATTGAATGAAGTATTTGTATGAGAAAGACGAATGAATTCAAGATTTTGAATAGGATTCATTTAACTGCAATGCGCATGCGTTCGGCTTTCAAGCTGGTCCAACCGAATTGATGCTTCCCATACACTGTCCAGCTTGGGCCTTCCCCCATGGAAAAAAATATATGCAAAAATATATTTGGGGCATTCCACGCTATTTCGATCACTTCTCGGACTTTTTTTTTTGATTTTTTCAATTTTTTGATATGTTGTGGAGATGCTCAAGACAAGTCATTTCCCACAAGAAAAAAAAAAAAAAAAATTTTTTGAAAATTTTACGACCATTTTCATTTTTGAAAAAACGCGGTTTTTGCCCATTTCTCTCTAGCTTTGGAGGCTCGTATCTCGGTAACTATCGGTTATATTAAAAAAAAGAAACAATACTTTTTTGTGGCAAAAGAGTACGGGAATTCATTAAAAAATTTCCATTCGTCTAAATGTAATATTTCTATTTATTATTAACAATTGAAATAAAAAAAATGATGGCAACTAGAGAATGCGTGCTCCTAAAAATCTAGAAAAACAATATGTTACAGACTGATTTATTTCTGATTTTCTTGTAAATTTTGGTGAAACTTCCGTCGACCGTTCTCGAGATATCGATTTTTTTATGTTATTGCGTGATCGGCAGGCGCTATCAAAAGGCCATGCGCATGCGCACAACGGCTCTAGCTGTGAATCACGTGGTCGCTGGCGCGTAAGCTGAGTAACTGACATGCCAGTGACCACGTGATTCGCAGCTAAAACCGTTGTGCGCATGCGCATGGCCTTTCGATAGCGCCCGCCGATCACGCAATAACATAAAAAAATCGATATCTCGAGAACGGTCGACGGAAGTTTCACCAAAATTTACAAGAAAATCAGAAATAAATCAGTCTGTAACATATTTTTTTTCTAGATTTTTAGGAGCACGCATTCTCTAGTTGCCATCATTTTTTTTATTTCAATTGTTAATAATAAATAGAAATATTACATTTAGACGAATGGAAATTTTTTGATGAATTCCCGTACTCTTTTGCCACAAAAAAGTATTGTTTCTTTTTTTTAATATAACCGATAGTTACCGAGATACGAGCCTCCAAAGCTAGAGAGAAATGGGCAAAAACCGCGTTTTTTCAAAAATGAAAATGGTCGTAAAATTTTCAAAAAAATTTTTTTTTTTTTTTTTCTTGTGGGAAATGACTTGTCTTGAGCATCTCCACAACATATCAAAAAATTGAAAAAATCAAAAAAAAAAGTCCGAGAAGTGATCGAAATAGCGTGGAATGCCCCATTTTCAATATATGTGAACCATAAGAAATATATGTGCGGTCAAAAATGTAATAAGTCACATATATGCAGCATGTTTGCCACTTTTCGGATGGAAATATATCGTCGCCTTAGAGTGAAAGGGGCGTAAGTGCCAAAAACACGAAATTCTGGAGTGAAAGGGGCGTATGTCCACTTATCACTCCAAAATGTTTTTTATGGCCTCTGGAACATTATTTGGATAAATGAAAATTAAAATAACAAAGTGGCGTAGCTACCAATTTTAAAATGAAAGGGACGTATCTCCGCACTTACGCCTCTTTGTTTTTATAAATTTTTTTATCTCAGGAGAATTTGTGGAGTTACGCCCTTTTGTTTTTAGGATTTTTTATTTCAATTTTGGCACTTACGCCCTTTTTGTTTTTAGGATTTTTTTATTTCAATTTTGGCACTTACGCCTTTTTGTTTTTACACGGAGAGAAATAGAATAGTAACCATTACTATGTTGAACATAGTAATGATTACTATGTTCACCATAGCAGTCATGACTATGTGAACATAGTAATCATTACTATGTTAACCGGATCAGGAGGGAGTTTCTCCAGCTTATCACGATTATCTTGGTGAATAAGCAAGATAGAGCGAGATGGACGTTAATTCTGGAGAAGGAGGAGGTTTTTCCAGTTTTTCGTGATTATCTTGGCGAATAAGCGAGATAGAGCGGAATGGACGTTAATGTGGGATCATTGAGGAGTTTTTTCAGTTTTTCGCTATCATCTCGGTAAATAAGCGAGATAGAGTGAAATGGACGTTAATATGGGATCATCGGGAAGTTTTTCTAGTTTTTCGTAAGTATCTTGGCGAATAATCGAGATAGAGCGGAGTGGACGTTAATTTGAGATCAGGGGGGAGTTGACTTGATTTTTTGCGACTATAGCGGCAAAGAAGTGAAATAGAGCGAAATGGACTTTCTATTTGGGGTCAAGGATATTATTTCATCTGAAAACTTCCTCATAATTCCATATGTGTGCTTCGCTCTATCTCGTTTATTCCACCGATACTGGCGAAAAACTGAAAAAACTCTCTCCTGATACTAAATTAACGTCCATTTCACCTTCTCTCGCTTAATTACAGAGATGATTGTAAAAGTTGAGGAGACTACCTTCTGATCCCATATTAACGTCCATTTCGCTCCATCTCGCTTATTCACCGAGATAGTTACGAAAAACTGGAAAAACTCCCTCCTGTTCCCATATTAATGTCCATTCCGCTCTATCTCGCTTATTCACCAAGATTATTGTGATAAGCTGGAGAAACTCGCTCCTGATCCCATATTAATGTCCATTTCGCTCTATCACACTTATTCACCGAGATGTTAGCGGAAAACTGAGAAAACTCTCTCCTGATTCAATATTGATACCTATTTCGCTCTATCTCACTTATCCACCAAGATCATCACGAAAACCTGGAAAACTGTAAATAAGCGAGATAGAGCGAAATGGACGTTTATTTGGGATCAGAAGGGAGTTTCTGCACGAAATAATATCCTCCTGATCCCATATTAATGTCCATTTCGTTCTATCCCGCTTATTTTCCTCTATAATCGGTAAAAACCAGGAAAATTCCCTGGTGATCCCAAATTAACGCCCATTTCGCTCTATCTCGCTTATTTACCGAGATATTGGCAAAAAACTGGAGAAACTCCCTCCTAATCCGGTTCACATAGTAATGATTACTATGTTTGCATAGTAATGATTGCTATGGTGAACATAGTAATCATTACTATGTTAACATAGTAATGATTGCTATGTTAACATAGTAATTATTGCTATGTTCAACATAGTAATGGTTACTATTCTATTTCTCTCCGTGTAGAATTTTTTTATTCCAATTTTGGCACTTACGCCCCTTTGTTATTAGTTTTTTTTCGATGATTCGAAAAAATTCAATGAAAACACTAAAAACAAAGGGGCGTATCTCCGGCACTTACGCCCCTTTGTTATTAGTCAGTGGTACTTACGCCGTTATGTTTTTATTTTTTTTATTTCACTAATATTGCGTAAAAGGCCTTGGAAAGCCTATTGGAGCAGTAATGGTGGAGATACTCCTTTTTGTTATTTTGAAAAAAAAAATCCGGAAAAATGGCACTTATGCCCCTTTCACTCTAAGGCGACGATATGTTGAATGTACTTCCACGATATATGAAATGATCATGAAATATAATTTGAATATTCTTTGATACTTTAAAATTTATACTTCAGAATATATTTAATATATCTATTGAAAGATATGTGATATGTGTGAGTAATATATTTAGGGTTAATTTTTCGATATTGGGATGATATATGTTGAGTAAAATGAACATTTTACAGAGCAAAAACATATTGTTATTGGTTTCAGAAATATATGTGAAAAATATGTACATTATATGATGTGTCGACTATTTTACTTCGTAAGAATCCTGAGAAATGATCCTGAGATCCACTAACAGAAATAAATTATTTTATCAGAGAAATAATTTCTTGCACCAAATATATAGTTGCTTGATGCGAAATGATTGGCAGAAGGATACTATTTATTCTTACGAGCTGTGTCTCGATTCCGAGTATTATGTACAAGAATACTTCCTTAATAATTTCTTGTGAGAATGAATAGTATTCTTCTCCCAATCATTTCGCATCGAGCAAATATATATTTGGTGCAAGAAATTATTTCCCTGCTTAAATAATTTTTTGTCTGTCAGTGTAGTAATTAATAAGATTTAATTATTAATGGAAAGAAAAAAAAGACAAAACAAATTTTACGAAGACAGAGGCGAGAGAAAAAAAAATTAAATAACTCCGCGAAAAATTAATTGAGAAACGTAGTAAGAACGACGCCACTAGAGCACTCATCGGCATTCGCCCTGTTACAAGTTAAGAGTTGTCTCAGAAGTCATAAAGACAATTTCGTGAGACAGCTCAGAGAAAAATCTTCTAGTCGCGCAAGGACCACGCTCTGCGGAGAATTTTCCTCATCTCGAAAGGCGTATAGGTGGTTCTCATACGACCTAATAAAGGGGGTAATCACGCGATTCGCTAGCCTTCTCCACGGGGGCTCACAGTAAATTTTGAATAGCCTCCTACACGGGGTGCTCGGGGAATAAATTTTGGAAAAGACTCTGAATGTTTATGTGTTAATCAATGAATAAATTATCATACACAGATTATGTGTCTAGTTTTGTTATTTGATTCCGGAATTTTTGTGACAGTGTAGAGTATGTTCAATCTATATGTTGCATGTCAGCTCTATATACTGCATATGTAAGCAGAAATATATGTGACATATAAAAGTTTTCTATGTGACCTATGAAATTGCCTATATTTTAAATGTTATTTCGCATATATATAAGTGGCCGAAAACATCCTTTCTGAATATTAAATGAATCGATTCTACATATATAATAGCTATAAGCGCATACATACCACTTACATTCGTTATAACATGAGTTTATTCAGCATATGCATAGCCGTTCGGCCTTTTACATTTTTTCGTCCCCCCTTTGTTGCATTTTATCCCCGATACATAGATTTTTAACAGTATTCTTACATTCGTTATATTTTGTCAATATATTTTGACATATATTTTTTTCCATGCGGGTTCTCAAACCGTCTTGAAAACCTAGTCCGTCCAGCTCGGTTGGTGCGCTCCATACACTGACCAACTTGCTCGGGCAAACTATAAATTTTCATGAGTAACCCTAAGTGTTTGGGACCTTCATTCAATTTTTTCTCTATATGTATTCTGAAATGTCACCTCGAAATGAGATGAAATTCGTAGCCTTAATTGTTATATCGCTGTTCTAAAGCGAAGACGGTCTAAATGGTACACGTTTCTTATATTGTTACCCTCTTTTCATTCTAGGGTGACGATATATTCATAGACATGAGAGATATTATATGCACATCCACACAAATTGAAAAATGCACAGGCTGCGAAAATGTTCCAATAAAATAGAATGTTTTTGCAATCAATCCAATATGAAAGAAAACGAAGTTCTTGAGCTCAATACATTTGGTAATTGTGATGAATCAGTAAGAAAAACAAAAGACACGCAACGAGCAAGGTTCACGAACTCCTTTCGTACAGTTTAAACAGCTAAATAAATTTGCGTCAGAAATGAATTTGTTACAACTTTGGGACAAGTTCTGATGAGCCCATTAGTCTGGAGTTAGATCAATTAAGGAGAAGCTTCTGGACCAAATCAAGGAAATTGATCAAATCCCTAAACCTTTTTGAACAAGTTCATTGAGGGATTACTATTATATACTAATTGTTTTGGAATTTAGTTACCGTGGAAATGAGCTATCTTGCTTCATTGCCGAGATAGTCCTTGATAATGAATAGGAAGAGAAACTGAACAATTCAACTCTACCTCTTTGTTAGCTAATGGGGCTGCAGCGCAGAATTTTCACATTTTTCAGATCATAATATCGATATATATGAGCCTAATACGCAGGAAAAAAAAATTAGCCAAATCACATTGGAAATAGAACCGACGGAAATGAGCTCTATTTTTTTGGAGACAAACAGCTCGATTCTACTCTTCGTTTCAACCTCCATCTATTTTTCTGAGAAATTATAGTAGTCCCGTGTGATCCTTTTTTCCTCCTCACCATTGTTAATCGAATGTGGAAAAGGGTATCGTTTTTTGGATCATTCTTATATGAAGTTCCACCTCAGACATTCATTCCACTATTCTGATTTAATTCTTTCATTTGAATCTTCTTAAATCAATTTGCGGTGCGAATAGTTGGAAATATCGGAAAATGCCGTTAGATGTGACTGTATGATTCATTAAAAACCCAATAAATATTAGATTAGGTTCGATTACATATCCATATTTATTTACAGTCATTACAAGTTACATTTATTACACAGAAATGATAGACTACTGTTCGACATTGGAAGAATCAATTTTGTGAAAATTACCATTCATCCTCAACTTTTAACCAATTGTTTCTTCATTTTTTTTCACTTGTCCATATGCATAATCTCTTAGTCTCATACATTTAGTTTTACCCATCCCCGGTCTATTGAGTATCCCCCCCCTCCCCCTTTTTATGACTCCATGGGTTGAATTTCATTGCTGCACCTTATTCGCCAAGAACCAGGGGAAACCATGGAAAACCCTGATCGGTACAGGTGGTCGATCATGCAAGATCCTAACCTGTCTTCCTGCCACGCTGACGAGAAAAGCATACCAATCACCTTACTTACGTATCTTCCGCTCAGTTTGTCGTTTGGATCTGCCTGCGGCAAGTGATCACCCATCCAAGTAATAATTGTAGAGTAGAAGTATCGTTTGTGGCTACTGTACCTAGTACGGCCACTTTATATCAAAATTCGAATATGAACAATTTCACAACTGCAGTAACATTATACGTCAGATTCGTATAATTAAGAAAGTTTCAAAATTGGAGGAAAATATCACTCTGATCCAAACATTTTTGTTTTTTTAACTTGAATTTGAAATGGCCGAAAAGTGGCTAAGGTTGCCAAAACTGGTATTTCTACTCCATATTTAGTTGCTTGGCTTGGTGGACCTGGCGAGCCGCAAGCAGATCGACCTACCAAACTATTGTTTTGTTTCTTTATTTTATTTCTAATTAATTATCCGCGCCCCAAATGATACATTTGTTGCTAGGATTCATAGTGCTATTCACTGGACAGTGGAATACACTGCTGAATTCTTTCATATTCGCGAAACGACCATTAACGCGAGATTTGAGTGAAGCATGTTCATCCTCTTGTGCATCCCTGAGATACGATGGTTTTTGAACACCGCATGAAACCTGTGCAATTTTTATAATCATTAGTGTTAGGGTTGAAAAATGGAAATGATAAAATAATGTATGATTTTTGTTCATGAAAATATTTCGCATAAAATTTTGCTATCTGACTTAATTTGCAATACAGGGTGACAAGCTCACTTATAACTGGAAATAATTCTTGCTAATAATAAGCTTTTGAATAATTGATGGAAGAATTCAGTTATCTTTTGGCCAATAACAGGAATTTATGTGTATATTTGAAAAAAAATAACTGCCAGTGATCAATACGACAATGAGTACATTTAACCGATTTTCAAATATTTCATACAAAATCAATCACCATTTACAATTTCCCGTACACAAATTAAACACAGCTCAGTAATTAGATCTTTTGCTTCCGAATGGAAGCATTGTAAACGCGATTTTTTTCGATTTCGAGATTTCATCGGAATATGACTCAGAATGATCCAAAACGTCGAGAAATGACATTTTTAAAAAATGTCTGTATGTGGGTGTGTGTGTGTGTATGTGTGACAGATATCAGCTCATTGCTCAGCAACGGTAATACTTAGTGAGCTGAAAATTTAACAGTACTTTCCCTCCCCATGCAAATTGCTGTCAGTGAAATTTGAGCGAAATCGGTTGAGTACTTTTCGAGAAAACTCAAATTTTTGAAAAATCGTTTTTTCGACTTTCCTCCGCGAAAAATTGATTCACAGCCCCCACACTCAGCGATGAAATACATCTCATTTGAACTCACAATTTTCACTCGGGGTAAATTTTGCTCAGATTTTTCGTTTGCAGATAATTTCAATTACAGTGTTTTTCATCCTGAATTTACTATACACGATAGCTCAAAAACTATTTGAGTTAGAGAATTCAAATTTCGCCAGTTTGTGCATCTATGGAGCGAAAAGTTTGGTATTGAAATTGGGCGAAATCGCTCCAGTAGTTTCTGAGATATTGGCCAAAACCCATTTTATGAAAAGAGGTTATATCTCGAAAACTATCCAAGCGATTACATCCAAGTTCAGCTTAAAAGATTCATCTCAATGAGCCCCACAAATGGTGATAATTTCAGATTTTTCAGAAGAAGTCTCTTGTAAGGATGTTCGACAAATTAGTTTTTCCAAAAATCACGGTTTTTCTTAGCTTTCTCCCTAAGAACACGACTATTTTTCATTTCACCATTCGAAAGTAGACAATTTTTTCTACAAAATGAGTACCTTTTCATCCTGACGACAATCAGAAAGAATAGAAATCCTATTTGGAAACCGAACGTCAATTTTTGTGTTCCATCATAGGATCTGACTTTTCATCTAATATTGAATTTTTATGTACCATGTGATATTATTGCAATTTAATCCATTATTCTGAGCTGAGATTTGTAGGGATCTATAAGTGCGTATTTCTTGCGAGAATAATATTATTTTTTGAGTGATTGAAGAGATATTCATTTTTATAGAGATTCGATTGATTATGGGTAAAATCCCATTCGGAAGCATTTTGCCAATCGAATTGGCAAAATATTAAATGTCACACAAAGAGTGGGGTTTGCAAATAACGCACAAAGGGTGGAACTCCTGCTTGTTTCAATTCCAACTCATTGCATATAAACTTACCGCTGCATGAGCTAAAAAGGATATTTGGTCGGGAGTATATCTCTCAAGGCCTGGCAATTTTATATCATCAGAAATTTTAAGATCTTGATAGGCTCTGTAGGCAATCTTCAAACCATGTAAATCAGCAATATTTTCATCTCTTGTGGCGGTACCATTTTCCTGTTTATAAAACACAATTAATTTACACAGAATTCAGATGACTGACCGAGAAAGAAAATAAATGAATTCATACATAGATGGTTTCATTGACAGTATCATACGTCTTATATTCGTCAAATTGCTTCACCAAACATTCAAGTTTAGACTGCAGTATTTCTTGTGTAGCATTCGAGCACCAAGATCTTTCCTTGCCATTTACATCACGCTTAACACTATCGCCATCGAACGCATGAAAAATCTCATGACCAATAAACTCACCGAACGCAGCATATTGGATGATTCTAAAAAAAATCGTAATATTGAAAATCATCTGATTGAATAGAAAAATGGTTCTTTCCTGTTGACATTTCATGATTTCATGATATCCTTACCGTGGATAATTTTTACTGAAGATTGATGGTTGTAACTGTGCAAGTGTGATTTCTGGAAGAATAAAATAATAGCGTTTCAAGGTAAATGAATAATGAAGCGTTAGAAATGGTAATAATTTATCTGCCATCAAGATCACTATAGCCCATCATAGGGATTCAAATTTTTTCATTATCTCCGAGCGTAATTTTAAACCAGACAATTTCAATGATTCTTTTCATCATTTCATCTTGTGAATTCATTTTTTGGTATATAATAATTTGAACCCCGTTAAAAATCAAAATGACGTATCGATTGTATATACGACGGCGTACGTATGATAATGTTCAGATTAAATTGAAAAAACATCTCCAGATATTCGGCACATAACTTCGCCGGTTATTAAATCGAGAACGTCCATAATTACCTATACTATTCGTATCAGAAAAGTAAGTAGCTTCGCTTTCGAGAGGATCTGTATCCATCCTGTAGAGTATTGAAAACAATATTGAAGTATTACGGTAAATTCAGAGAAAATTATAGGAGAAAGTCTAGTAGCATGAGCATTGTGATGGCATGGTTAGATATAGGATATTTCTAGTAATTCTACGGTACAACTGGTAAATTTCCCGTGGAGAATATGTGTCAGAATCAATTTTCGGAAATTTTTTCAGAGCTCGATTCGACCAGCAATTACGCTTCCGGACATTTAGCACTGTGAGTGTAATTATGTCCGACTTCGTCGTTAGAGGGAAACATTCTTAAAGAGACAACTTTAGCCATTTTTGAAAATTTTCAGTATTGTGAGCTCGATGATAGTTTTAATGATCGTAGTATAACAATTCAGAAAATAGGTTCAAGATGAGCTCCTATCCTATTCATACACTCAAAAAAAAGTATACTACTGTCTAGTATGAATTATACTACTCACAAGTATTTTCGAGAAACTTGCTAGAAGTCTTTAATTATACTTGTCAGTAGTAATGAATAGTCTCCTCAGAAGTATATCCACTTGATCCGCGAAATGCTTGATCCAAGTATCTTTTATACTGCTGTCAAGTATAAAAGATACTTGTTACGAGTATCTTTTATACTTGACAGCAGTATAAAAGATACTTGCCACTAGTATAAAAGGAACTTGAATCAAGTATTTTTCAGACTTTACAGGAGCATGAAGCACTTGCTTCATAAATCGAAAATGCTTATATTCAGGGCTTTCCTCGCAGGGTGGTGTATTGGATTCGATCTTGAATAAATAACAAAAGTAAAAATAACACGTTTATTTAAAGAAGAACTTCGGGGCATCTTCTCTGCAGAATTTTTTGCTCAAAGTATGGTTCATAAACTAATTACTAACTAACATGAGAATCTTAAAATTATATACTGTTTTCCATCGATTCCGGTTCGAACTATTGTGGGTGTACGAGTTTTCAAATTATCATAATCTACGTACATCCATCTTTCAGATAACTTTACTAAATATGCATTGCAGCGAGGATCCAAACTTTCAGTAATAAATTTTTTCATCACAAAATAAATTTTTTGAAGTTTTTTCTTGAATAAAATGCAATTTATTGCACTGAATACTGGATATTCATCACCAATAGCAACAATAATCACTGAGTCACTGTGATAATCATGACCTGATATTTTTACCCATGAAGTAACTGAAGCTGTTCGCAGCTCATAGGGTAATACATCTGAAAATTCTTTAAAATTTTGCAGTGTAGATACATTTGAAACTTTTATCGGTCCCATTTCAAACTGCTTCAATAGTCCTCTCTCTTGTAATAACCGGAAACAGTATTTCATTTGATGCCTTTCTGTCATCGTGAGAGGCAGATTTTTTCTATTGTATGATGCTCTCACTATTTCCCGGTTATCTTTATGTTTCGCTTTGAAACGATAGCAACTGAGTCGAGATATTGGGCCAAACTTCTGTATAACTTGTGCTGTGTGCACCAATTGATGTAATTTCGGTGTTATGGTGAGATGAACGAAACATTCCAAATGAAGCTCTAAAAACTCAGTGATCAATTGATCAAGATAAGGTAAAATCTCTCTATTAATTGTCGGAGCCAGCAAGATACCGAGAATCTCGAAAAGTTTTGCGTAAAGATCCCAAATATCCTTGTCATCGTCATGATCAATTATATCGAGAACAATAAATCCAAAAAATCTCAGGAGAAAGAGACATTCTGCGGCAGAGAAGGGTAATTTTCCAGAATTAAGATGGTTAACAGAAAATTCGGGAGGCTTGTTCTTCTGTTCATATCGGCCATAATCGAAATTTTTTATTCTAGCATTCAATACTTCTAGAGTGATCCTCCCTCGATATTCTAATTGTCTTATGATTGCAACTAGTAGTCGATTACCCCAACCTAGCTCAATGGAATGCATCAAATCGAATAGATAATTTTCAGTACAGTGATACGATTTGAGCACATTCCATATTGCTTCTTCTTTAATACCACTAGTCAATGGATCTCCAGCTGCAACGTCCTCATCATAATTATGCCTATTCCTCAATAATTCTTCATTTTCACGCAACTGGAGAGCCATATCTTTTTTATGTATTTTGCATATGTGGCAAGAGTAATTGGCTTGAAACGATTCAAGAAATCCTATGATGGAATGAACAGCAAGATTATCTCCAATTATTTCTTTTTTTTTTTTTTTTTTTTATTTCCAATTATTTCTGTTAATGCGAAATAAATTTTTTCACTTTCTCCGGTTTCTGTCACAACAATTATACCAGTTTCTTCTAAAAATATCAACTCATTCAGGAGTGGCCTGTAAATATCTATATTTTCACAACCTTTTTTATCGTCAGCATAATATATCAAGGCTGTGAAAATATTTTCCAATGAACTCTGAAACTCTGGTGGTATGGATGCTATGGTATAATACACTGCACCGATTTTATCCTCGAATGTATGCACCCCAAAATCTTCGGTCTGTAAGTCATCATAATATAAAGAAAGAGGGAGAACTGTTTTTCCATTGAATTGTGGCAAAATTTTCTCCTTCCAGAGCCTCCCTTGCACGACATTTTCCATTATGGGACTTGGACTCTCTTGCCAAGTTCGGGAGCAGTCTAGAATTTGAGTCAAAACGTCTGGCATTTCCAAGAAACCTTTCAAAGTGTCCCTCATCGGTACGAAATGTCCCGTTTTATCGGCAGGCTTCATGTTAAATTTTCCATCTTGTTTCGAATTTTTCATACCGGGGCCTACGAAATACGCAATCGAAGGGATATATGCACCTGAATTAAGAAATTGTTTTTGTCGCTGGTATTCAGCTTCAAAACCCTTGTACATATTTTGATAATTGTTGAATAAGGAGAGAATATTCCGCATTTCATCTGCATTCTCTTGTGGGATGAATTTTTCGAGCAATTTCACAACCCGATTTTTCAACACTTGAAAGACTCCTTCAGTTAATAATTTATTATGATGATCGACAAAAAATTGTATTCTTCTTTTACTCAAATTGTCATCGTCATACAGAGGAGCTAAAAATTGCAGTAATGAATTGATGATTTCTTTTTGGAAATCCGTTGCTTTGTGTGAATCCATGTTATTCCCCAAAGAATCCATTTCATAAACAAGTAGTAGAATTAAACATTTATTATTACACTGTTATTATTCATACAGTCATCTCCAAAATCCCTCTGAGTATCAATTAACGCTACAACATCCCTTTCTATAGCGTATGAAATGAATAAATAGACGTATCTAGTAAATACTTGTGCCAAGTTTGAAAGATACTTGTGACAAGTAGAAAAGATACTTGTGACAAGTATAAAAGATACTTGTGACAAGTATAAAAGATACTTGTGACAAGTATAAAAGATACTTGTCACAAGGATAAAAGATACTTGTCACAAGTATAAAAGATACTTGTGACAAGTATTTTTTATACTTCACGTGTGAGAGTTATACTAGTCATGAGTATCCAGGTGAGACTCATCTCTAGTATTTTTTTATACTTCTGGTGAGTATACTCCTGCCAAGTACCTGGAGATACTACACAGTAGTATATTTTTTTTTGAGTGTACGAATGGTTTCGAATCAATTTTGATTTGTAAAAAAATTGATCGAAAACTATCTAAATCAGTGGTGGATAAACTCAGGTCGGAGCCTTTTTTTGAATTTTCGGACTAAGGCAGTTGAGTCGGAGATATTTTAAAAAAACTGAAATTTTTCAAGAGGTGAAAGAAATGAATTGTAGTGGATCCCCTATCAGAGAAGATCCCCAGAACGGAATTTGAGTGAATCCTCTGCAGTATGGCAGGGGAGGCTTCCTTGCTGAGTGGATAACTGAGTTAGGAAATGAAGTGAATCCTCTGATCAGGAAAGAGTTCCTAGTGAAAAGCTGGAAGTGATAATTAAGGTTTAATTCTCTGGGACGCCCGAGAAAGAGGTGATTTCAGGTTTGTATTGTTTGTTGTTGACTATTGCTCTGTTACTGAAGTAGTCATTGGATGGTGTTTATGTTTAGTGTTTGCGTTTGGTTTTTTTTTGTTGTTCATTTAGGCTTCAAATATTGCGTCAACGAAGGAAAGAAGGCCGGATGAATAGAAGCGGATCCCAACCCCAGAGCTCCAGGAAGAGAGAGGAATTTAATTAAAAAAAAAAAAAAAAAAAAAGGAAGTAGTGTAACGGAATCGAATGTTGAATCACCTTTCCCCTCCCCCCTCCATAAATAAATGAGTGTGTATGTTTTTGTTTGCCTTCAAACTTATTGATCATCGGTCATTCAGGGAATAGAAGCACTGAAAGAAATACGTCGGCTATGTTAATTAAAGAATAAATAAGTCTTTCTCTTGAATCTCCTCGATTATTCATTACGATAGATTCTCACTTTCGGCCAAAAAGATGAAACTAAAAGAATAATCCCACAATCAATTGTGACACATTGTCCGTCTAAGATTTCTTCAAGGAAGATCTCATTTCAAGTCCTCCAACAAATTTCGAACTTTTTTCATGTTATAGAACATTGAGAGGTGAACGGTGGCTCGTTCGGTAGAGTGTCGGATTGCCAACTCGTAGACCCGGGTTCAAATCCTAGTCTCTGCCGAATGATACAAGCACCACTGTAAAAATTATTTACAAGTGCTTTGTCCACAGACACACCATGAACCTCCGTCGCTGATTGGCATAATCTTAGCGAAAAGATGGCGACGTTAAATAAGTATAAAAAAAAAAAAAAAAAATAGAACATTGAGTTGCAAATGGAATGCCACGTATTCGTGTCATCGCTAATGTCCATTTGACCTAACCTTTCTCAAAATATTAGAGTTATTCATCAACCTTTCATTACTCGGACTATTCTACCAATTATGTGATACACTACACTCTGATCTATTTTCGCACGGAATATTTAAGAGGATTTTTTAATATTCACGGGGTTCAACCGTCTGAGTTGAATTCTCTTCTCCCCACTTTCGCGTCCCACGGACGCTTTCGGGCGACTGTCACCTCAGAGACTTGAAGAGACTAGAAGGACCTTTTGAGATTTAGATATTGCAGAGAAGGCATTTTTTATTTTTTCTAGCCATGTATAACCTTTCGGTTTTTTACAATTTTCCTTCTTCCTTTCCCCACCCCCCGTGCGACTCCATGGATCGACTTCTTGCCATAACTGCCCGCATTTGCCGTGGACCAAGGGAAACCATGGAAAACCTTGATCAGTGCAGTCGGATTCGTACAGAGCCTTAATGTGCCTGTCTGTCACGCTGACGAGAAAGGCACACTAATTCTCTATAGTCACACCTACCGTATCGTTCAGTTTGTCATTCGAATCTGTGTACGGCAAGCGGTCACTCATCCAAGTAGTAACCAGACGCAATGCTGCTTAACCCGGTAGATCCGCCGAGCCGTACACAGACCGAACAGCCAAACTGTCGGCAGGTGTGTAATATACTATTTTTTTTTTTTTTGCATGATTTCAAGGCATAGAATGGTCAAGGGCTCATAGTATGAGTAATGAAAGGCGAAATACTATTAATTAATTGAGAGTTCATAATTACTCAGCATTGTTGTTGACTTCCTCATTCAAAACCTCCAATGTGCTCGCGATCTCCCATCTTTTAGCTTCAATCATATTTAATATGTAGTTGCTGGTTATTTTATACTGTAAATTATTTAAAATAATGAAATAGAAAATTTGACTTGACTCAAATTCATTTTATAATGGTTTGTTAAGAAATCTTTTCAAATTCATGGTAAATCTCAAAATATTCAGCAATTCATTTGTTACAGATTTCGGAATTGGAATCCATTGTTCGTTCCATAGATAATTCATAGTGAGAAACAATTCAAGTTTGAATTATCATTAGTTTTTCTCAGGCCCAGATGTATAAAGTTAATCGCTGATTAGCAGTAGTCACTCAAATGTGCTGCCATTGTTATGTGCAAATGACATGTGAAGTTAATTTTGAGCGATTAACTTCAGTCAGTTAACTTGGCGTGATTAAGAAGAATCCAATATGGCGTGTTTAAAAAAGTCGAAGCTCATTAAAAATGGCTACAGACTGATATCCAGTGATAATCACTGTAGCGTAACTGGATGAATTGTGTCATTTTCATTGATTTGGAGCTGAATAAAACAAATTTTTTATTTAGTTATTGGCTATGATTCTGGCTGCCACTTGGGTAGACATCTTTAATTATCACCGAGCAAAGTAAACTGTCTAAAGTTAACCATTCATGTAACTGCAAGAGCTCTATCAGCCAATTGAGCTTTATACACCTGGACCTCAGTATCTAAAAAATTTAGTTGATTGTTCTATTACTTTTTTTTTTCCATTGCGCTTATAATCATAAAGATACTATCCAGCATATCATGGTTCTAATGATTCTGAGCTCTCATTTCCGGAAAATGAGATAGATTCAAAGCTCAGAAGAGAACTCGATATTTCTGAATAGTGTTCGCTCATTTGGTTGTATAAATCTACCATAGAATTGATCTTTAAAGCACATACTAGGTCGGAGTCATGAAAATATTGAATATCAAACCTGGGTATAATTATTCATTTCCGAAGGATCCTCATACCAATCTGGATAAGAAATGAAATACTGCATTGATGACAATTTTTGATTTATGAACTCGAGTTCATCACGTGACAGCCATGGAGTTTCATTCAAAGTTTTGTTTGTAGCAGCAAGAATTTTGCTGAACATCTCCTCCACCTGCATACAGAAATTTTTATTAATGATAGTCTGAATAAACAGACGGCAATGGCCGTGTGGTTAGGGCGGGGGGCTTAGGACACAGAAGTCCGGGGTTCGATCCCAGCCGGGGGAGGCGAAATTTGAAAAGCTCTAAATCTCACAGTCACTTGTCCGAGCAGTAATCTCTCAAGAGATCACTGTATCTAGACAGGTTTTTCTTGAGAAATAAAGTTTTTCCTCCTCCGCCGCAAATGCGACACATTGGGGTTGGGAGATGAAGTATGTAAAAACTCGAAAATGTATACGTTAGAGAGCAAAATGATAGTCTAAATAAAATGCGAATATTCTTACTAATTTCTTAACATCCTGGTCACCATAACGTCTCACATATTCATAGTTTACAGCCATATTCTCTTTCAACCAGTCTATACACATTCGTTCTCTAAATTGAAAAATCAAGATTCATTATTTTCATAAAAACAGAGAACTCTTACAATAAAAATAATTCGTCTAGAATACTCAAAAATGAATAAGAAATGACAAAGTTTTTTTCAGCTTGAAATATTCCATTATATTATGATGAATCACAAGATATGAGGCTTATTTAATTGTTTAATAATGCTGAATTTTTGCTAACCTCTCCGGCTCCACCTGTATATCATTATCAATCTGTTCCAATTTGAATGCAATATCTCTCAATCTCTTCGGTGCTCCTTGGATCAGCTTCAGAATCACATTCAATTGGACATAGTTTACTAGACAAGAAATTCAGTTGATTGAATGATGAACTTGTGACATTACATGAATGCAATAATGATATTCTATATATTTCAAGTTCTTAGACTCTATTGAATTTGGTTTTAATTATGTTCACATCGTTCTGGTTTCATCACAACCAGAATAATCATGTATTTGTAAAATTAATGTAATAAAATTTCAGCCAATCAATATTTACCTAGAGTCCGCAGTGGTGTTGAATCCAAAAGTTTCGTAACATTCAGTAAGTAATTCGGCCTCTTAATGTATATCGTATCCTTTCTATGCAAGCTTGAATTGGCATCGCTAAAATATTCTTCGAAGAAAGCCCTTGAAATTATCTATATATAATATATGTGTTAGTTGAAAGTTCTCTCAAATAAAAAAAAATTATAACATTTACCTTAGAATTATCAGTGTACGATTGGTTTTTATAAAATTTCAGGAAATTTTCATAAGTCATTGATATTTCTTCTTCTGGCTTTGTTCCCTCCTCTACATTCACCAACTGAAAACGATTGAAAAGAATGAACGACTCAATTCTGTTCAATATGGCTCTACTCAATTCAGTTTCATGAGTTTCCAGGAAATCAATTAATTTTCAAAATTAAAAAAATTAATACCTCGGCCAGGTCATATATAAAATCCACCACATCGTTGACATCATCGTTAATATTTTCTACATCAACATTGTTTCCAGTTCCGTTAATGAATATATTTACGATTTCAGTCACGCCATTAATCAATTCTGCTACTTCCGAAGAATTACGTTCATAGTTCAGAGAAATTGTCATGAAGTCCGATACCGATGGAGCATCAATCTATACAATGAATTTGATTACTTGTCAGTGGAATAATCAGAATAAATGATCAATTTCATGGTGTACTTACGTGAAATTGGTTCAGACTTAAGTTTTTGGAACCTGGACTTATGTCAAAACTATAGAATGGGTCGAGAGACAGTAATTTTTGATATTTCGCATGCATATTATGAAAATTTCTTGTATTTGGTATCCAATCATCGGCTGCCATAATTACAGGCCAGCCTCCACTTAAACGTACAAGTCCAAGAAGCGATGCCAAGCCATTTTTCTCAATATCTTCTACAAATGAATACGATCAATTATTCAGTAGTCAGTTTTTTAATACTCATCAATTCACCCCTTCAAACTTCTATTCTCCACTTCAAGTATTTCTCTTCGTCGAAAAATGTGCTTTGTTAACGAAACATTTTTATACGATTATTTTTTCAATCACAGTTTCGACCACTAGCAACGTGGGATTCGATATCATGTAGTGTGTATGATATCTTTACCAGATATTCTGGTAAAGGGGAAGTAGAGCTCAGCCAACTAGAAGTATTCATTTTTAACATTTAAAATTCGAATGTTTTGATCATTTTTCAGCCATAGATAGTTTCATTTGTCGCATTGACTATAAATAACATAAAAAGTGATTTCTCGAAGTAATTTCATTGTTTTCAACAAATCAATGAATAAATTTCAACATTACCGATATTCTCTCCTAAGAACAACTCAAGAACTAAGAAGTACTCCGTATTTAACCTATTAGTCAGAAAATCTGCATTTTTTTCTAAATCAGTACTTGTTCACTATGATAGCATCGATTGATACATTATGGTCTTCTCTACAATTTCGAACCATTTCACCTCAATGAGCTTGTTTAATTTAAATAAAGAGGAAAAAAAATTAATTACACTGTAACATTGTTTAGTCATTCTTTTTATTTGTATTAGTTTTAGCCATTCCGTGCTGAATCATGATTTTTGCATGTGTGGAATAGTATATGACATGCCTAGAGATGGGCAATGATGGTCATTTTTTCACCGACGTCATATGACCAAAAAATGACCGTCTTGTGACGGTCACATGACGTCACAAAATTTTAAATGGAAAGTGATGGTCACAATTAAATTTATGCTTGTCAAGGAATGGAAAATGAATGAGATGGTAAAATATATCTATATAGATGTAAAATGACCGTCATTAAATTTCTTCAATTTGTGACGGTCATTATTTTCAGTCAATTTTGAAAATCAGTAACTATTCAATACATTTGATTGTAATATGAATTTTTTATCCTTTAATTCAAACGGGTTTCAATTGAGTCTTTCATTTTTGAATTTATTTACTTTTGTCAAAGAATGAAAAATGATTGATGGTAAAACATCTATATAGATGCAAAATGACCGTCATCAAATTTCTTCAATTTGTGACGGTCATTTTGTTTAATTAATTTTATGAATCTGTAGAAATTTAATACACTTGATTTCAATAAGATTTTGTGCGGAATTTTATTTTCTCAAAATTTAATAATTTCGAAAAGGAAAAAAAAATCATCAACATAGTTGGAAAATGATGGTCATAATTTATTTTCCTTTTATGACCGTCATTCAGTGAAATTTTGTGACCGAATTCTGTCACGGTCACAACTACTCCGTGACGTGGCATGACATGACCGTTTTGTGACGCGTCATGTGACGGCCGCTCATCTCTAGACATGCCTAGGGCAGTAATGTAAGAAATGTCTCAGAGCACATGTAATTGTTGGCCGAGGCGAAGCCGAGGTCAACAAACATGTGCTCTGAGGCTTTCTTACTTACTGCCCAAGGTATGTATACTATTTTTCTGCACACTGGGACGGAAGTGAGCTTTACGCATGTGGGAATTTACGTGCCAGTTCCCACGGGACCTGCTACTAGTGCGCTGGGCGCCTGCGCAAGGCTCTGGAGCGTCTGCCACGGACCACGCGAAAATAATAAAAAAACGATATCTTGTCAACCATTCCGAGACATAAAAAGATAATTCACAGAAAAATCAAAAATAATTCAATCCGTAACATATATTTTTTCCAGATTTTTGAAGAGTCGTCAAAGTTGTGTTTTGACCATTTGTTTATTAAGTTTGTGGTTAAAAAATAGAAATATCAACCTTCAACTTCCGGACTAAATTTTATTGCAAAGTATCACTATCTTTCGAGAGAAAAGTCTTCCATCTTTTTTTCCATTAAACTAATATTGAAGAAGATATGAGTATTTAAAGTTACACAGAAATGAGCATATATGCCATTTTTCCAAAATCAAAAATGGTTATAATTTCATCCAAAAAATTTTTTTTTTCTTTCGGGACATGACTTCTGATAACCATGTCAGCAACATATTCAAAAATGAACAATATCAAAAAATACGACCCGGAAATCGAGTGATAAGCACGGAATGCCTCATATGAAAATTACTCAAAATGAATGGGAATATTGAAGATGGGGTTTTTCCGATGACTCCACTGGAAAGCTGAGGAAATTTCTCATGGTAATCATATTGTTGCCTTAGAGTTGAAGGGGAGTAAGTGCCAAAAATATGAAATTCTAGTGTGAAAAGGGCGCATGTCCACTTATCACTCCAAAATGTTTTCTAGGGCCTCTGAAATATTATTTGGATAATTGAAAATTAGAATAAGAAAGTGGCGTAACTACCAATTTTAAACTGAAAGGGACGTATCTGCACACTTACACCCTTTTATTATTTGTCAGTGATACTGATGCCTACATGTTATCATTTTTTTACTAATATTGCGTAAAAGACCTTGCAGAGCCTATTGGAGCGATAATTGTGGAGATACGCTTTTTTTTATTTAAAAAAAACGGGAAAAATGGCACTTACGCCCCTTTAACTCTAAGGCGAAGTTAGGTCAGAAGTAATTTTTTTTAATGTAAAAATAATTCCATTTTTCCCTCAAGATTTAATAGTGAAATCCTTTTGTTTTTGGAAATTTTCAGTTTTTTATTACATTTTACATGAATTCATTTAAATTTCTTATACTTACTGCTACTCATACACTGATAATAGAAGAGATAAGTAATGAGAAAAATTACTGTTCATAAATCGTTAATCCTAGAGTAATCATGGTTTATTTTTTATTTTTCGGGAATCGAGGTTTTCCCACTTTTTATCAGCATGAACTTCAGAAGTGTTACAAGTGTCAAGGCCAGAGTCAAAATTATAGTGTTCATTTAAAAATATAGAACGAGTAGAGGAGAGATTATAACGAATTGATACAACTGAATTAAAAGTGAACTAACTGAAGGAAGTTTCAATGAGATAGAAGCAAAATCACACAATCACGTTTAATCTCCATAATATTTTCAAGGAATTATTGAAAGAAAATATTATACATTTGGTAACAAGAGTAGAATATGTAATTAAGCGTGTGATAAAGGGGTATATTCTTCAGCTATTTATCATTTTTCAATCGATTTCATTTACATTTTCTACAATTCCGGGTGCTCATACACTGATAATAAAAGAGATAAGCATGGGAAAAAATAACAGTTCATTAATCCTAGAGTAATCATGGTTTTTTTTTCAATTTGTCTTCCTACTTCCTGGGTTTTTCGACTTCTTATCAGCAAGAAAATAGGGATCAGGAGATGTTCGAATCGAATATATTACAAGTTTCAAGGCCAAAGTAAAAAATATAGTCTTAACTTGAGGAATTTTGAACGAGCAGAAAAAAAATTATGAAGAATTTATGTAGGGGAGAGTGGGGCAAAATGGACCTAGAAGATGAGATGACGCGAGATTTTCTTTCAAAAAGCAGCGACTCTTTCAAAAAATCGGAAAAAATTTATAAATAATATAGACATGCTGGAGAATTTTCTCGAATTTTTTCAGAAAATTCTTTAATCATGTGACCATGAAAGTCCATTTTGCTCCACTCTCCCCTTCAAATTACAAGTAAATTAACTTCAAGGACACCACTAATATTTTATTTATTAACTTTAAAGACGTATGATCGTGACAAAAATTTCCGATTTAGGGCTTCAGAATTTTTTTATAGTTAGATTATTCGTTAAAGAATTTCACTATAAGAAATCCGGGATACACTGAGAGATATCCTATATACTGGTATGACAAAAACCATATGGGTGAAGGTCAAAATCGACTATTTGTGTATAGTGATCACAGCAATGGTCTTTAATCTACACTTTCCTAAATAACTAATCCCATTAGCACGCACAACATAACGGTGATTGTGCAGAATGCTCTAAAATATAGTAATCTTGCAAATGACTATACGTCGTGTCATCGTGTCGATATCTATATCGTTATTCCATATGACTCTGATGACTTACTCCATATAGTATATAATACATATGAGTTCATAGGCCGTGTTGAATTGTCTGATCCTTTTCCTCATTTTTCATTATTTTTGACTAATATCTCGAAGTGGGATCGAATGATTTTACCCTGATTTTCACTCGAGTGCCCATAAATACGAAAAAAAAAAGATATTTTTTAATTGAAAGTCCCGCAAATTGATCGCAAATGATCTCATTTTTTATCTCTATAAAAAATTTCACGGTATCACCACTAGGTGAAAAACGTGAATTTTTCGGAAAAAATAGAATTGCCAAAAATAATAATATAATATTGATTATATTCTTTATTATTTTTCATTTTTGTCAAAAAGCCCAAAAGGCGCAATCGGAAACGGAATAGTCATGTGTTTCAGGTTAGCAGCAGACAACGAGAGTTCTCCACGCGGTCACCAAAACTAAGCAGATTCGATCTGGTCAGTACTTGGATGAATGACCGCTTGGACTATCTCGAGACTAGATCGATTTTTTTTCTTGTGAGTTCTAAGTCATTTACAAAAAAATTCGCTGGTCTTATGACGTTCAACTTCTTTTGGCTTTCGTTCAATCTATAATTTTTGTAGATTGAAACAGAAGTTAAAATCACCTAAAAATTTCAACTCGGGATTTAACTATATACTGTATTGTCATGTTTACTATAAAGTATAGACCACAATGTTCAATGGTAGGTAACCATCAATATAATGCTCTGATTGCAATCATATTCGTCGATAACACTATACATTACCCACTGATACTAGCTATATCTGAAATAGTTGCTGTTACTCAATTTATAGTCGAGGTCTTTTTCTACTAAATTTTTATAGCTCCAGTGATCATATTTTTCTCTCAGTGTAGATAACCATTCATATTAGAAAGAAGAAAATTATTGAAAATTGAAAGAAATCCATGGGCTTATATGGAGAAATGGAGATTATGATCGCAAATCAATAAATATCCAATTCTCAAACTCGTAGTACAAAGAGCAAATACTCATAAGAAAGATGGATTTCTTTTTTTAATTTTAGCAGCTTTGAAATCTCTTCATGGAGACTTATCCGCTGGGAATATACATTTACATTTTAATTCATAGGATTACATTTCTAAACACAATTAAAATTTTACATCATTAATTTTTTTTCCTCCTTACAAATGTTTTCACAGCTCATATTCTTATGTCACTTCGTTTGAGGAATACCTATATATATGGCCTCAAAGGCTTTCCTATTCGTTGCATTGAGCAGATACTGCAAAAAAAAAAAGATGGATATTGTAGTAATTCGACAATATTTCAAAAATACCATGTATTCATTTATCCTGAGGAGAAAAATAGAATTGAAATTCGAATTACTTCATCTTATCATTCATTTCTCGCCGCGATTGGCCAGATTCACAGTACCACGTCACGTAGTCATACTTCGGCTTGCCCCGCAGCCGTTCGAGCTTATCTCCATCTATCAAAATTCATGGTTCTCCCACTCTCTCGCTCATACATCCTCAAAAAAAGTTTAATAAAAAAAATCCGGGTGATGGAGGGTTTGGGAAAAAATCGAAACTACCACAGGAATAAGTTTTATGCTAATATCCAGGAAATAGCAAACAGTATCGAAAAAGTTTCAGGGCAAAAGTTGAAGGGACAATGTGATCTACAAAATTGTTGTAATATATTTTTTTTGCGTATTCGCAAAATCGACCGAGATATTTACCATTTACTTAAGTAAATCTTAAGGACATTCTACAATGGCCGCAACGCAATGAATTCCGTACGGAATCGTTGCGGCAGGCTTATGTTTACGGAAAAGTGCCGTACGGCAACGGACGCATTCCCTGTCAAACAATAACCTCGATTGATCTAAATATTAGTAACCGTAAGTGATTTTTTTTTAACATTCCTGTGCATTTTTCGAATGAAAATAGAGAAGCTTTTGAAATTGGATTCTTAGCAGAAAAGAGAACTCATCAGATTCGTTGAGGTCAATCTTATATTGTGTAATCAAAGTAGTTTTGGTTATCACATTTGCGTGAAAAAAGAAGAGCTTTGGGTCACCATTGGTCTTGGGGACCTTGAAAATAATAATTCTAGGTAATTATAAATATATAATGTATGAAATATAAAGTTTTCATCATTTGAAATCACTTAAAAAAAAAAAAAAAAATTAAGTTGATGAATATTAATTGCCATTTCTTTTTGAATGCAGGTGATGAAGTCAAGATACAATTCAGAGATTTACGTGACCGATTTGATAAGGAATATAAACAACAAATCCAATCACAGCCATCATCTCCAAGAGGTGGACGCGTATCCGCTGGAGGGATTTATCCCAATGGCAATTTTTCCGTATGCTGTTGATTAAGTTCAAATGTGAACTATGTGTTTTTCAAAATAATGTATTTTCTGTAATTATGAGTGTGTATTGATAATGATGAAAGTAAATTTGACAAAAAAAAAAAAATGTATGAAATCCAATCAATCAGAGCTGTTCTCCAATCGTGCTTCTTAACCCTTCACTTCTCTCTCAAGTAAAAAGAATTTTTTACTTAAATTCTCTTGAAAAGATCGAACAAATAAGACAGCTAAAGCTTTTATTAATATGCCGATATTAATAAAAATTAAAAATGGACTAGAAAAAGACAGAATGATTGTAAATTTCTTCTCAGTATGAAGGTCTTCATGAAAAAATCTAAAAAAATATGAAAAGATGTTCTAATATATCTATATTAATGAGTGATTTTTTCCAATTTTCTTCATAGAGGCTTTAGCTTTGTGAAAAAAAATTCAGACCGGATTCAGACTTTGAAGTGAGGTTACTCATGTTTTTTGACAGGAAATGCGTCTGTTGCCATACGGCACTTTTCCGCAAACATAAGCCAGCCGCAACGATTCCGTACGGAATTCATTGCGTTGCGACCATTGTAGAATCTCCTTTAGGACATTTTGGACGTCTTAGCCGTATACGACAATTGTCAGACGTCCAAAATATCCTACGATCTTCAAGAAAGCGTGAAAATATGAAAAATCTATATTTCTTTAATATTTCTTCCTCTCGAACATATCTACAAAACATAGAGAATGAATTCCCATATCCCAGTCGATAACCCGTTAGAATTTGCCGCTAGTGGGTTTTTTAAAACTCGTAAAATGTGTCTAAAAAATGAAAAAATAATGTTGAATTCCGGCACATGATATTCTAGGTTATCATAAAATTGTTTAATTCTTTTCCACAGAAAATGTTTCTTTCAACATTAGTCTCGCTAAGTAGTCAGTATTTGTTTACAAAATTCAAACAATCGTGATGTCAAACAATTATTCAGTAGAAAACGAAAACAACTGATAACGTAAAAGAATCTCCAACAGTGAAACTGAATTTTTTCGGTTTCTTCAAATCCAACTACAACTTTCAGACTTTTATGCGTCGGGGAGATTTTAGAATTTAATTTCCACGATTTTTCCATTCTCCAATATCCATTATTGTTCCGTGCAGAAATTCAAGGGAATTCTCCTAATCAAAAACTATCATGGGAAGCTCAAATTTCAACCAAATCTTACCGATTACGCCCTTTGAAGGAATATATATATGTATTCTATTTTCATTCACATATTTTTCAGCAAAAGGCATCAGTCATTGCGTGAAAAAAACACTTTTTATTCATTCAATTGCTCCGTTCAATTGTTTTCGCTTTTAAGATTCATTTTCATGTTTATAGCATGTTTCTAGAATTTTCACTACTGGATTTTTTGAAAGTCGTAAATCACTTGTAAAAAATGGAAAAACTACAGTAGACTCTCAAATAAGTTCCGCCCAATAAAGTTCCGCTCTCGTTAAAGATCCCCAGATTTTTCCATTGAAGTTCCTCGTTGGCTTCCCCACTCTGCTTCTTTGGCGGACCAATCAAATTGAGGTTAAATGCGCGGCATTTTGAATGAGGTTACGTGCACAAGATGTAGTCTAGAATTATACATTTTGCGCATCTAGCTGCGCATAGGAGAGTGTGCCACGGCGCAATCAACTGCGCAGAGGAGACTAATCTACGTGAAAGTAGGGAACGGAACTTTAACGAGCGATCTGGAACGGACAGGGGAACTTATTTGAGAGTCTACTGTATTTAGAAATTTGGGGCACTTTTGATGTTCAAGGTTATCGTAATATTGCTCGAGTCTTTTCCATGGAAATTTTTTATTTATTCTTAGAATTGATAGAGTCACCTAAGTCGAAATATTTGTCTTGATAAACCGTCAGTTCACAAAATTCAAACAATCGTCACCTCAAACATTTTTGAATTTACGTATGAGATTACACAACAGGGAAAAATAATTTTTTAGCAACTTTTTTTTAATTCAACACATCATATGCTTATAAAAAAAAAAAAAAAAAAAAAAAAAAACATCATATGCTTTATAAGTTTCGTATGAGGGATAATGATCTAAAATTGTTGCATGTGAAAAGTGTGTGGAAAGAGAGACGATTTCAAATGCATGAAATTTGCTACTGCAATTAAATAATAGAATTGCTCATGCAGAGTTATGGTTGGAGCTTTTGTGGAGAAATTTAGCCCTTAATTTGCAGCATATTTCAATCAAAATACTCTGATAACTTTCTCCGGTTATCGTTAATATTTGACGGTAAAATGTCGTCAACTCACACTTAAATTGCCGACAAGTTAACCCCAATTTATCCTCTAAAGTTTGAAACAAAATTTGAAGTTATCGGCAACTTCTGCTATCTGGGATGTAGGGAAGGATGTGGCAAAATGGATCTGTGAATCGAAATGATTCCGGGATTTTTTTGAGAGTCGAGGAGTCTATGGAAAAAATCGAAAAAATTCACCAACAATGTTTACATATTGAAGCATTTTCTCAAATTTTTAAAGATTTTTTCATGGAGTCCTTCACTCCGAAAAAAATTCCTGAATCATTCTATCACGGAGGTTAATTTTAACTCACTCTTTCCTACATATTTTTCATTTTTTTAAGAATTTATGTGTTGAAAAATTTAAAAAAAAAGTATATAAAAATTGTCAGATGTTTGCTACTTTCAATAATCGTAAATTCCGCTCACTTCTTTCCTCATAATTAAAACAAGTGGATAATAGTATTGCTTTCCAACTGATATAGCTTTCTCTGCTAATACTCTAGCAATATGCTTCTGAATGAAATACAACTTTTTTCAAGCCATCATCGAAATATCAAACTTTGAAGAAATCCATTGAAACGCCAATAACTCAAGAACTAATTATGCAAATAAGCTCAAAACTCACAGGCATCTAACTGATACAACGCTCGAGATCATATATCCCTTTATAAAAAGGAACAAGAACGCAAACAATCGATATATCGAAAGTTGTCACGATTAAAGTGAAGTCCTCATTCCTCATTGGTCAATTAAATTGTGAGTAGTATAGTAAGCGTAATATACTATACCAAAAATACCTAACGGGCGCGCTGGAATATGGAATCAGGAAAATTTTTTTTCAGTTTTCCGCAATGATCTCGGTAAATAAGCGAGATAGAGCGAAATAAACGTTAATATGGAATCAGGGAGGAGTTTTTACAGCTTTTCGCGATTATCTCGGTAAATAAGCGACATAATGCGAAATGGACGTCAATATGGGGTCAGTAAAAATGCCAATGTCTGCTCTATCGAATTCTCATAACCATTCGCGATACTGCTGTGGAATTTTGCAGGCTACTTTCTGACGGCATAGGCAGTATCACTGTCAAATTTCATCAGAAAATATGCGATAGAAAAAAAGTTATGAAGATTTGAAAATCGGGATTTTCATGATGGCTGATTTCCTTCGAATATTCCTTTATCCTCATTTTTCACCCATGTCCCGAGGGAATACGGGGTTTTTCTTGAATCCTTCGACATTGAGCAATCCTATTACCATGAAGGATAATAAACTATACCTCCATGCTGATAGACTTGAAATCATTCAAAGTGTACTCTCCAGAGCTGGACAACATGTTAAAGAATTGTTTGTTGATCCTAATGTTGGTGATCAGCCAACGCTATCCATGGTTGCTGCACACTGCCATAATATTGAGAGCATCAAATTGGACGATGTTGATGACTCGAATGTTGAAGAATTTTTGGGGCTACTGGAAGTTAGTAAACAATCACACTCCATGAAGTGTCTTCATGCAAGTCATATCAGGGAAAGGCTGCCACTGAGAGACTAGAAGTCACTGTTCTTGGGACAATTTTAATGCAATCCAGAAAGCGAGACAGAAAAAAAATTAGTTGCACTCATTGAAAATTCGCCATCGCTTGAATCATTCCGCATCCTTTATTGGTCACCGGCAATCCTCACAGCCCTTACAAAATGTGAACAATTGAAGAATTTATCCTTCCCAATTTGGTCGTTGATAGCGTATAAGGGGATGATGGAGACCTCTTTGCTGAATCGTTTAACTAGTTTGTACATAGGTTTTTCAACGGCTGGTAAAGATCAAATCACTAATTTACTACATCACTGCATAAATTTGGAAAGCCTGGGCTTATCTCATATCATTGGTAATCATGGCTTAAATATTATTTTTCGATACTGCTGCTACGTTCACCTCGTGCCAAAAAGTGCCCTTTTGTTTACTCGATAACGAAAAGTCTTTTCGGCTACTTGTAAACGAAAAGAATCACAATTTGCCACTCGTAGAAACTAATATCGTGTGACCGGCAGCCCTCAGCATCGTGTCGGGTGGGCAACTTATCACACGTGAAAAATCTGATGCACTATTAGTAGTAAAGATAAGTTGATTTTTCCCTGTCAGTCATTTTTTAAGAATATCTTGAAAAGTGAGAGCGATAGGCGAGGTATTTGGAAAAATGAATGACGAAAAATCTACGTATTTTATATATTAGAGATTTGCTCCTTCAATCAATTGTAATAATTATCCATTTTTCAGGACAACTTCCACTTGAAGTCGAACAAGCTGTGTTGGCACTCCCAAAATTGGAGTCCTTGAAACTCGAGGCTGGTTCGTTCGATAACGGGACTCTGAGTCGCTTGCTAAAATTCAAACTTTTGACAATTATGGGCTGTCTTCGCATCACCGATTGTAGAATATTTGAAATAATCACAAATTCAGAATGTCTTGAACAATTAGATGTTTCCACAATTGATGTTCCATTGGGATTATTCAGGAGAATCACTCAAATCGCCGTAAAACGTCGTAAAATTTTAAAAATTGGAATTTCTACTGAAATCTATGAAGGGGCATTGAAAATATGTGAAGGTTCTAAAATACATGTTATTGAAAAGTTGAATGATTTTGTAGATGATATAGAAAATCATCAATAATGATGGACTGGCCAACTGCGATCTCTACACTGGAAATTTTTATTTTTTCATACATTTAAACAGAGATTGAGACACGATAATAGGCGTATTACGACGAGATTGTTGCAACAGCCAATGTCCCATAATTTCCAGTAGTAATCGAACGAATCTATGATTATTCTCATGAAGTCCGCGAATTGAGCTTCAAGATGTGCAAAAATTCCCAGTGCAAAATCTTTAACAAAAATTGTGTTTTCCATGAAACTTTGTTGGGATTCGAATGTAAATTTTCCATTCTCATTTTTCCTAATAAAACTGAAATATTAAATTGAGGTTTTACTTGATCATTATGTTTCATAATGTGAATTTTGCCCTAAACGAATAAATGACGAATTCGCGACTGGCATCTTCTTAAAAAAAATAATTAAATTATGTGAATCGATGAAATTTTTTCGTAAATCAGCACGTATCAATTAATTCTTTCCATAAATTTCAAATTTTTGAAAATCACGGATAAAAAGAGGATTCTTCAATAGCCCGCAGTTATCACATGCGACGTTTAATTATTTGAAAACCAGCCTTACCATGAGTCATTGATGGAGAAGCTCGTGCAACCGTCATTTCACTCGCTGGAAAATTCGTTCCAATTACATTTTGTCAATTATTTGTTCTCTATTAATTAATCATGGAATTGCGAAGTGGAAAATCACTTGATACGCATCTAATAAAGTCGCTGCCAACGGAAATTTTGCAGAAGATTTTCAGTTATCTTCCAATTCCTGATAGAGTTCGTGTCGAAAGAGGTAATGTAAACAAAGACAGTAGGAGAGAGGTGAAACAAGAGAAATTAATTTCTTTTAAAAGACAGAATCTTTTCGAAACTAAGCGAGATGGTGATTTTATCCCAATACTTTTTGAAGTTCTCTTGAATTCTTCTTGAAGTTCTCTACAAAAAATGATTCAGACCAAATCGCTCTATCTCGCTTTGTTTCCGAGATCTTATCCAAGAAAAAAAAAACATTTATTCAGTTTTATTTCTTTACAATTGAATCATTCTTGTGCCGTAAACTTCATAAAATTCCTCATTACAGTTTGTAGAAGATGGAAAAACGTATCAACCGAACGAGTTTGGAGAGATGTACAAGTACTACATACCCTTGCACCGGGAATTAATGGGTTCTTTAGCAGATTCGAAGACAATTCAAAGGAATTCGATAAACTCATCAAGATGGAGGACAATAAAGTCTACCGTCAATGGCCCAATTGATGCCATTGGCCCAATTAATGCCACTTTTCATACATTTTCGTGATTATTGAACTTATTCGAATTCTCAACTCTAAATAATTGATAACAGTGGCTAGAAAAAAATTCTGAGGACACCGGACAATCAAAATATCCGATATTTCTCTACTAGATATATTTCTAAAATTAATCCGTTGAATGCGACCAGCGTGTTCAACAAAATAAAGCCCTGAAGCTCTTCATGTGGAGTTAGAGTGCCTCATCAGTTCAAGGTGTGATATTGAGAAAATTTAAGTATTTAATAAATCGAAAATTGTATTGATTGTTAGCAAAATCATTGGACTTTCATACAAATTGACGAGTAATTTACAAATAACGACCAGTGATGGAAATTAATTGATGGCAATTATTGGGACCCTCTATGGCAGAAATCGGGCCATGGTGGCATGAATCTGGCCATGGGCAAACTATTTTCAAAAATATAAATTAAATAATTTTCATCATTAATTCAAGAAAATAATTAATGTAGATGATAGTCCAGACCCTAAATTCTTTCGAGGAAAAATCGAATTTGAATTTACGATAAGATATAATTTTTCTATGAAAGATATGTGACAGAATAGGTCTCTTGGTGGCATTAATTGGGTCATTGACAGTATATTGATTATTGTAAACTCGAAGTCATTCACAGTGTAGTTTCCAGAGCTGGAAATAATATTAAGGAATTCATTTTCGGTGTTCCTTATATTAATACCGGACCTACGCAACCTGCAGAGGTGCTATCAATTATCAATGCACACTGTCATAACATGAAGAGTATTCAATTGTGGCAGATTGAAAACTCGGATATCGGTCTATTTTTGGAGCTATTGAGGAATAACAAACAATTACACTCAATTGCGTGCTGTCATGCATACAATATTATTAAAGTACTACCACTGGGAGACTGGAAGTCACTGTGCATTGCGGGGCTAGTCAATTCACGGGAAGGACTATCACCCACTCAGGAAAAAAAAGCTGGAAAAAAAATTGATTGAACTCATTAGAAATTCACCATTACTTGAAAGATTTTATGTATCTTATTGGACACCGAATATACCAGAAATTATTTCAAAATTTTCACAAGTAACAAATTTGAGTTTTTCACATTGGGATGGAATAGTAGCGAATAAACTGACAATGAACACCTCTTTGCTGAATCGTTTGACTTGTCTGATGGTGGATTTTCCAGAAGATTGGAATGAGGACTATCGGCTAATTAATCTGTTGAGTCACTGTATTAATTTGGAGAGACTTGGTTTATTTTATTGGGAATGTAAGTATGATTTCTATATGATTACCTTAAAAATAAAATGGCGCAAGCATTATGTTGATACATAGCACTCACGCCACGTTGTTTTTACGATGGCAATATGTTATCCTGATATATGAGTGTAATGAAAAGATAACACAGGATGAGCTGTTTTTTTCTGTAACTTTTTTTTTTTTAATTATTTCGAAAAACAAGAGAGATAAAGAACTTTGTTCTAATTTTTCTTTGCAATGGCTCTATTTCTTTTATTTTTCGAGATATTTCCAAAGATCAATGATAAAAAATGAACTTCACTATTTCACTATTGACTTGTTCCTCCAATTTTAATAATTGCTCATTTTTTCAGATGACCTTCCACTCGCAGTCGAACGAACTATAATGACTCTGCCAAAGCTGGAATCCCTGCATCTAGATGCCACTTCAGTGACCGATGAAATTCTGAGTCGTTTGCTGAAGTTCAAATGTTTGGTGATTCAGAGTTCCAACGTATCCATTACGGAAAATGGGATATTGAAAATGATAGCGAACTCAGAGTGTCTTGAGGAATTAAAAATTCCCCAAAATAATGCTACAACAGAGTTCTTTAAGAAACTTGTTCAGAATGTTGAAAAACGTCCAAACATTTTGAAAATTAGCGTTGATCCTGAAATTTATGTAGAAGCGCGGAAAATATGTAAAGGTTCTGGAATACATATAATAAGAAAATTAGAGGATTTTGTGAGTGGCTTTGACAATTGGTCTTAACTTCTGAATTACAATTGCTACGCTGGAAGATTTCTTTTTCAATTGTGTTAAAAAAGAGATGAAGGAACGACGATAGAAGTATTACGATTGAATAAATGCAGTAACCAATATACTATAGCTTGCACTACTAATTAAAAGGATTTCTGATTATTCTGATGAAATGCGTGGATTGGGCTTCACGATGTCAAGAATAATACAGTACATAATCTTGGACAAAAAGATGTTTATTGTTTCTTGCGAGAAACATTATAAGGGTTCGAATGTGAATTCTGAATTATCAATTTTCATAATAAAACTGAAATATCAAAATGCCGTTCTACGTGATCAATGTGCTTCTTTGTCCTAAATGAGTAAAAGAAGAATTACGCACTCGTACTTTCCTCATAAAATTAATTAAATTGTGTGAATGCATTCATGATTTCTTTCATGAATTGTGAATTTTCGAAAATTCCCAACAAAGGGGATTCATCGATAACCAGCGAATAATTTTCGGTTATCTTCCAGTGGATAAGAGAAAATTTGTACGGAAAATGATATCACAGACAAATTTAGTAGAAAAGAGGTGAAATAGGAGAAGACAGTCCTCTTCTTGAAGAATATCTTGGAAGCTAAGCGAGATATCGCCATTCGCACTGATTCTTTTGAGTAGCTCTCGAATTTCTCTACAAAAAGAATCATGTGATTTTTTCGGGAATAATCGATGGACTCGGCTCTCTTGGACCTCCAACTATCTTGTTTGAATACCCAACGCTCACTGATAATATGTATTTTTGGTGGCCTTTTAGGTCTCTGCAGAGATTTGATGAAGGTTTGAAAAAAAAAATATTTTCTTATACTTAATACATTAAATGTATATTTACATAATGAATATCATGTAAATTTCACCACCAAACCTTCCTTTTAGGTCTCTGCAGAGACCTAAAAGGCCACCAAAAATACAGATTATAAATTAAAGGTCGTATATCCACATATTGAACTCACTGATAATCATTTTTACAGAAAGAGTACCGAGATGAAAGAAAATTATGTTCCTCGTAAAATCAATTAAATTGTGTGACTGGATGAATGTTTCCTTTGATCTGCACGTATTCATAATTTTCTCTAATTTTCTCATCAGTTCTGAATTTTTTGAAAATTATTATAGATAAAGAGGATTCCTCGATAGCCCACAGTTTCCAGATACGACGTCGATTCACATGAAAACCATCCTTATGATGTATCAACAATGGAGAAGCTCGTGCTGCTGTAATCATTTCACTCATTAAATAATTAGTCCCATTAATAATTAGTTGTCTCTTGTCAATTATTTTTTTTCCGTTGATTATGGAATCTTCATATTGGCTGCGCAGTCAAAAGCCTGAAAGCCAGCAGTGCTTGCGCAGCACAAACAAGAAAAAGGAAATTGTAGAGTCAACAACTAAAGAATCACTTGATACTAATCCATTTGAGTCATTGGCAAGAGAAATTTTGCAGAAAATTCTCAGTTATCTTCCAGTCCATGATAGAGTTCGTGTGGAAAGAGGTATTATAAACAAAAACTCAGTCGTGGAGAAGTGAAACAGGAGAAGTTGATTTTTTTTTTTTGGAGAACATATCGCGTGAGTTGTGCCAAAAGGTCGGATACGCACTTTTTTTGCGTTTTTTTTATAAATTTTGGGCCAAAAGGTCGTATAAACACTCATTTAGGAAATAGCAAACTGGGAGAAAAAACAGAAACTGATATTTCTGAGAATCCCTCTCTTTGAAAAAAAAAATGAGATAATTCGGAAGAGCCAAGAATTTGAATTATTCTGCAAAGGTTGATGAGAAAGAAAAGAAATGAATACGATTAGATGGAAGATTATTCGGTAGGAAAAATCAGAAACTTGGCCTTTTCGCATCCGAATGCGAATTAAAATCATTGATGGAAATCGAAAAGGCCAAGTTTCTGATTTTTCCTACCGAATAATCTTCCATCTAATCGTATTCATTTCCTTTCTTTCTCATCGACCTTCGCGGAATAATTCTAATTCTTGGCTCTTCCGAATTATCTCATTTTTTTTTCAAAGAGAGGGATTCTCAGAAACATGTACTTGGCCAAGTTTTTTTTACATAAACATCAGTTTTTGTTTTTTCTCCCAATTTGCTATTTCCTAAATGAGTGTTTATACGAATTTTTGGCTCAACTTGTGTGATTTTGAACCAAAAGGTCCTAAAAAAAACCTCATACAGGGATCATCTAGGATGTTTCAGAATCAGCTGAAACGTTGAGATTTGCTATTCCCTAAATGAGTGTTTATACTACCTCTTGGTTCAACTTGTCCGATTTTGAACCAGAAGGTCGTAAAAAAACCTCATTCAGGGATCATCTAGGATGATTCAGAATCGTCTGGAACGTGGAGATTTGCTATTCCCTAAATGAGTGTTTATACCACCTCTTGGTTCAACTTGTCCGATTTTGAACCAGAAGGTCGTAAAAAAACCTCATTCAGGGATCATCTAAGATGATTCAGAATCGTCTGGAACGTGGAGATTTACTATTCCCTAAATGAGTGTTTATACGACCTTTTGGCTCAAAATTTATAAAAAACCAAAAAAGTGCGTATACGACCTTTTGGCACAACTCACGCGATATCGTAAACTAAGAGAGATAAAGTGATTTTGCCTCAATCCGTAGAATTTGCCTCTTGAAATTCACTACAAAAAAAAATCCTGAAAAATTCGCCCTATCTCGCTAATTTTTTGAAATATTCTCCACAGAAGAATGAAGAAAAAAACCATTCATCCTGTTTTTCTTCTTCACTGTCATCAAATTATTCTTGTACTATCCATTTCATGATGAAACTCCTCATTACAGTTTGTAAAAAATGGAAAGATGCGTCCACCGAACAAGTATGGAGAGATGTACAAGTACTATACGTCGTTTCATCAGAGCGTAAAGAGAAATATCATCGATTCAGAGATTCTTTGAGGAAGTTCGGTAAAGTCATCATGCTGGAGAATAATAAACTCTACATTACTGCTGATGAACCCAGAATTATTCAGAGTTTACTCTCCAGAGCTGGACAGCATGTTAAGAAGATTATCTTTCATTCAGATACTATGTGTATACCAACTAGATCCGTAGTGTCAATTATTACTACATACTGCCATAACATTGAAGTTCTCCATCTGCTTCATGTTGCGAACTCGGATGTCGACGTATGGTCCCGACTACTGGAAGTTAACAAACAATTAAACTCATTTGTGTGTATCTTCGAGATGAATATATTTGAAATACTGCCTTTGAGAGACTGGAAGTTATTGGACATCAACTGTCACGCCAGCACTGTAAAAGCCAAAACAAAATGGAAAAACGGAATAATTGCACTCATTGAAAATTCACCATCTCTTGAAGAATTTTATGTCTATCATGGAACGGTGGATACCCTAGCAGCTATTTCAAGATGTGAACATTTGAAAACTTTGATTTTTCGGTATGAAATTGTACAGCCAATATGTCACATGGTGGAAACTTCTCTGCTGAATCGCTTAACTTCTTTGGAAGTGAAATTTTCAGACTCTATGGATAATGAGATCATCAATTTACTACGTGATTGTATGAATTTGGAAAGCCTGGGCTTGTTCAACCTACGTGGTAATGATGATTCATATTATTGGATACTTAATCCTCGTTTGTGAATCATTGGTCGTTTATCAATTGTATGATGAATATTTAATTCACAAGATGACAGTAATACAATCTATAAACTCTCGTGACATTCATTTTACTCAACTAACTTCAGAGATCAATTGATCGATTAACAGTCTTTTTTTTTGTCCATTTCATAACAATATATTGATCCACTATAACAGTAGTGAACAAATAAAAATTATAGGGGAAAGTGGGGCAAAATGGACATTCAAATGAAACAGTCGAAGTTACATTTTTTTTTAATGATTCCATTGGAAAGCTGAGGGAATTTTAGAGGGAAAACATGTGTCGGAATCAATTTTTTCGAATTTTTCAAAATTTTCATTTTTTTGCGCCAAAATCGAAGAGTATCCCATTTGATTCTTTTCGAAAAATGGTTTTTTGATGATATCTCCGGTTCTATTCGTCATAGCGATTCGCGGGTGGTCTCAAATTGAAGAGGAGCTGATTCCTCATATTTTCTTTAAAGTCCCATTGATTTTTATCAAAAATTGACGAAATTACTGGGCAATTTGTGGAAATCAGTTTTTGGGCTGTAACTTGCGTAATTTTCGATAAAAATTAATGAGACTTTAACGAAAATGCGAGGAATGAGCTCCCCTTCAATTTGAGACTACCCGCAAATTGCTACGACGAATAGAACCGGAGATGTTATTGAAAAACCATTTTTCGAAAAAATCGAAAGGGGGTACCCTTCAAGATTGAGTGAAAAAAATTTTTTTTTCCAAAATGCGAAAAAAAAATTTTCACCCATATTTTCCGCCTAAAATTTCCTCAGCATTTCAATGAAATCATTGAAAAAATTCTACCTCCATTATTTTTATCAATTTGGAGCGTTTTTCAGGATAAAACCATGAAAATTTAGATGTGTCCATTTTATCCCTTATGTCCATTTTGCCCCACCTTCCCCTAATTCAATTTTTTCTCTCAGTTGTTTTTTGAGTGTCTCTTGGAAAGTAAAAGAGATGAAATGATTTTGTTCAATTTTCTTTTTTTTTGTAGCTCTTAAAATTCTTTGCAAATAATGATTAGGGCAACTTCATTCTATCTTGCTTATTTTCTGAAATATTGCCTAAAATAAATGACGGAAAATTGACGTATTCTCTCTACTGATTTGTTTCTTCAATTAATTTTAATAATTGCTCATTTTTCAGGTAAAGTTCCACAGGAAGTTGAACGAACTGTGTTGGCTCTTCCAAAGCTGGTGTTTCTGGCACTTGATGCTCATTCAATCACTGATACAATGCTGAATTATCCACTAAAACTCAAACATTTGAGGATTAAGGGTGATTCCAAATCCATCACAGACAATGCAATATTTGAAATGATAAAAAACTCTGAATTTCTTAAAAAATTGGAAATTCCCTATCTGTCCAATATTACAGGCAAGTTATTCGAGAAACTTTCTCAAATCGCTAGCGAGCGTCGTCAAATTTTGATAATCGAAGTTTCTACTCGAATTTATGAAGATGCGTTGAACGCATGTGAGGGCACAAAAATCCATGTAATTGAAGACACAGCTCTATTATGGTAGAATCTTTTCAACACCAGAAGACTTCGTTTTCTCATATATTAAAAAAAATTATTGATGTAAAATCTGTGAAAACTTCATTATTCTTTTCACGATGAACGTAAATCATTAAATTTCCATTAAATCCTATAACTTTGCAACAAATTAACGATTACTAACTTTTTTTATTTATTTATTTTACGCCAATCGGCATTATACACAATATTAACCATTCAATGAAAAATTAGTAAAGCAAAAAAAAGAAAGAGGAAAAAGCATAAAATTTCATAAAATTCAGTAAATGCGAAATGATGTAGCAGTATATAGTTGATAAAAACAAAGAAAAGATAATGAACATTAGCATCTTCAACAAGATATAAAGTATTTGATAGTTAACTATCAGTCATATAACATGTCTTTGGACATTCACTTCCCGGATACTTTTTGAGAATGAGGAGAGTGATACTTCATGAAAATCTATGGATTGACCCACATTATTAACGTTTTTGACGATTCTGTTCTGTGGACCATTGACGTAGTTTTTACTTTCAAATTTTCATTCAGGAAATAATTGAGAGATATTTTTCTTTCACGTACTCAACGGAAATCTGTAAAAAGAAGAGAAATATCAACTAGAAATCTGGAAATTATCAACACTTATCGACACTCGAGAAATATCCAAGTTATAGAAAATGATCCCAATGTTTTTTTTTCAATTTGATTGTGCCATCGCTGATTATGCCAATTTAATTGTGTATTTATCTGCGTGAATTTCTTATTGAATAAGATAGAGAAGAGTGAGGTCAATTGAGTTTTTTAATGAAACAGCTAGAGGCGATTTTTTAAAAATGATTTCAACGAAAAGTTTTGGCAATTTCGAGAATTTTCAGAAAATGTCTGGAATTTTTAGAAAATTTCCAGAAAACAGTGTCAGAATTGATTTTTTTTTTTAATTTTTTTGGAAAATTCTATTTTTGTGGGCCAATATTCTCCCAAAAATGCAGATAAAGGTACGGCCTCATGCAGACGCTTGACGCTAGCGTCTAGTGTCAAATCAGGTCACGTGACACTACTTTGAATCTCCCACTGTTGACAAAATGTAGCAACAAAGCTGAACAATTCGAGCTTTCTCGCTGGAAGCGGAGCGTCAAAGTATTCATTAATACTCAATACGAATTGTGCTATTTATGTAATAGATTGGTTCGAAGAATGGCTTTAAACCAGATAAATGTCTCCGATGATTTGATTAACTAGTTAACGATAAAAATATAGGTCCCATCAATACTTTTTTCTATATTATAGAGTTTCATTCCAATGAGGCCAACATGTTCAAGCTGTTTTTCGCTGCAGCGGCTTGCAGCTACATTTTTTTCAACGGCGGGAAATTCAAAATAGTGTCACGTGACCTGATTTGACTCTAGACGCTAGCATCAAGCGTCTGCATGAGGCCATACCTTAACAGCACTGCCCTTAGTTTGTTTGGCTTCCTGCACGCAAAATTTTAATGGTGGTACTGGGTTGCTGTACACCCAGTTGGTCCTCAGAGGGTTAAATTCAGTAAATACTTAAGATTTTTCCATTAATCTTCACTTGTTGGGCGACCAGGAGTCACAACAAGTATCATCAATGAAAGATTTAGGCGTTAAATACGACCAGAAGCTATCTTTCTTCAATCCACATTGATAAAGTAGTCCGGCAAGCATTGCGTATGCTGGGGTTCGTCAACTGATCTTACAACGACTTTACCAGTCTGCATCCTATCGTTCATCTGTATAATACTTTCGTAAGGCCAGTCTTCCAATATAATGTTGTTGTCTGGTCTCCTCATACTGACCATCTAGTCAAGAGACTTGAGAGTGTTCAAGGGAAGTTCTGCAGAACCTTGTTGTATCAACTAGGCAAGCAAAGCTCTAATGTGAGCATGGATGAAGTCTACAATTTGTTCGGAGTTAACCACTTGTCTAGGAGAAGACGTGACCAAGATCTAGTCTCCTTCTAGGAGACTAGATCTTGGTCACGTATAAAAGATTCTCCTGAGATATTGGAACAATTAATAGCGTTTGTCAGTAGAATTCTTCGGAATATCATTTCCCGCATTCTTGACAAGTGTCGTAGAAGTGACGTAGTTGGGCCAACATATGTTTATATAAATACTGAATAATTACTATATTTCTGTAAATTGTTAAAAGTTCTAAGAGTTTATTTCTGGTTAATTCTCATCTCCACCTCTTCACTCACTCATTGAATTGTTTTTCTTTTATTATTTTCTTAGCAAATTGTTTGAAATTGATTATACTGTGTATAAAGCCGATTGGCGTAAAATAAATAAATAAATAAATAATCTGCTAGCATTCATGACTTTATTCTCGCGAATTCTGGATTTTTGAAAATGATCGATAAAGGGGATTCCCCGATAGCCTACAGTTTCCACGTGTGACGACAATTTACTTGAGAACCAGCCTCATGATGACGCAACAAGGGAGAGGCTCGTGCAATCGTCATCATTTCACTCATTGATTACGCCAGTTGCACTTGCCTTTTGTCAATTATTTTTTTTTTAATTGATAATTGAATATGGAATCGACAGGTGAAGAATCCATTGATATGAGTCCAATGGAGTTGTTACCAACAGAAATTTTGCAGAAAATTCTGAGTTATCTTCCAGTCAATGACAGAGTTCGTGTGGAAAGAGGTATACAAACAAATTTTTCGTATAAAAAGGATTAGAAAACAGAAGAAGTTGATCCTTTTTTGAAGGATATCTCAGCAATTATGCGAGATATGGCAATTCCGGCATCGTCTTTTTTTTCAACCCTTTCAAATTCTTTATAAAAAAGAATTCGGATAAAAACGAGCGTATCTCCTTTATTTTCCAAGGTATTCTTCAGAAAAGAATGATGAAAAATTGCATTTATTCTGTTTTACCTTTTCACAATTTAATTATTCTTGTGCCTTTATTGTCATAGAATTACTTGTTACAGTTTGCAAAAGATGGAAGAATGTATCTACAGAACGAATATGGAGAGATGTGCAAGTACTACACATTATTAAATCCAAACAGACAGATCCGTCCGAATGGAATCTGCACCAATTGAATCTTGATAGATTCATGAAGTCCTTGAGGAATTCCAATAAACCTATTAGGGTGGAGGGTAATAAACTCTACATTCCTGCTGATGAGCTTGGAACTATTCAGAGTTTGGTTTCAAGAGCTGGACAACATATTAAAAAATTATTATTCTTTTTTAATTCATATCATACATCAGCCGAACCTATGCTATCAATTATCACTGCACACTGTCATAACATTGAAGTTATTCAATTAAATTGTCTAGAAAACTCTGAAATCTATATTTTCTCAAAGCTATTACGTGTTAACGAACAATTACACTCAATTTCGTGCCGAAGAGCGAACAATATTATTAAATTACTGCCACTGAGAGACTGGAAGTTACTGCACTTGGGGGCTTTCACTTATTTTAATAAGAAAGTGTATGTATATGGACGAAACGAAGAAAATCTGTCGGAAAATTTGGTTGCACTTATCGAAAATTCACCATCTCTTGAATCATTTCGGTCCTGTCAATGGTCAACGAATATGTCAACAGCTATTGCAAAATGCGAGCAATTGAAGACTTTGCATCTTCCACATTTTACCATAGCAGTCAATGATCTGGTGACGAAGACCTCTTTTCTGAATCGTTTAACTTGTTTGAAGTTGGAAGGAACTAACGATTATTTCATCATTGATTTACTAAGTCACTGTGTAAATTTGGGGTGCCTGGGCTTATTCTATTCCAGTCAATTATGGGCCGATAGTAATTATGGTTTATACATTATTTTAACATATCAGTAGAAAAGGTGAAACAGGACGAGTTCACTTTTTCTGTCAATTATTTTGTTGAGAATACTTGGAAAGTAAGAGAGATAGGGTGATTGTGTCTTCATCCTTTTTTTTTGTAGTTCTTGAAATTTTCTGCACAAAGAAAAAATGATTGAAAATTACTATCCCTTTCCAGCAGTCGAGGGACCAAAAAGAGGAATGCGAAAAAATTAGAATATCAGCACCGTAAAAGATATTGTGCCATTTTTTGATAACTGATGAGGTCTCCCCACTTTTTGAAGCTAATTCCATAAATTTTTAATGTAGTGCACAGTAATTTTACTCTGTAGACATACTCAATTTTTTAATTCCTCTCTTCGATCTTTAGACTGCTAGAAAGGCACAGTAATTGAGCTATCATGTTTTTATGGATACAGAAAAATATGAGGGCAAAATTACTCGGTTTCTCCCACTTTCTAACATATTGCTAAAGATAAATGGCAAAGAATTTATGAATTCTCCCTACTGAATTTTTCTTCCAATCAATTTCAATAATTGTTCATTTTTTTAGTGATGCTGCCTCTGGGGGTCATACGTGCTGTGTTGGCTCTTCCGAAGTTGGAGTCCCTTGAACTCGATGCCACTTTACTCACTAACGAAATTCTGAGTCATTTCATAAATTTCAAACGTTTGAGAATGGGAAATCGTTCAGACTTCATCACAGACGATGGAATATTCGAATTAATAATGAACTCAGAATGTCTTGAAAGATTGGAAATTCCCAAAATCAATGTTACAACAGAGTTATTCAATAGACTCGCTCGACACGCTAGAGATCGTTGTAAAATTTTGGAAATTGAAGTTCCTTTTAGAATTTATAGTGTCGCGTTGCGGAAATGCCACGGGATTCCAATACACATAATACGAGAGGAAACTCAATATGATTGAGGGATTCAGAGAGATAAATAGAAGATCATCACTGAGACATTCCGTTTTTTCATGTATTCTAAAAAAAGTTTGTTGGCATTAAGCCTATATAGTATATTTTGTACCTAGGCCGAAAAAAAGTCAAATGCGAAAAAAATTTGCTTCCCGAGCGAAGCGAGGGTAGCAAATGTTTTTCGCAATTGACTTTTTCACGGCCGAGGTGCAAATACTATTTTTTATACCGAGGACACGAAGAAACGACGTTTCTAACCGAGCGAAGCGAGGTTAGAAAGTCGTTTTTTCGTGTCCTAGGTATGAAAAATTTTTTTGTAATTTCGAATAATTAGTGTAAATTACTGAATTTTCATTGGACTCAGTAACTTCAAAATAAATAAACGATTTTCAATTGTTTTTTATACTCCAATTTCCATCAGGAAATAGTTGAGAGTTATTTTCCTTTCACATGGTTAAAGATTTACTGAATGTTAGAGATCTTATATACACAGAGTCGAAGAAGAAGAAGAAGTTAACGATTTTCCACGAAAATGGAAGGAAAATCGACTAGAGACTTGGAAATTATCGAAATTCACAAGGAGATTATTGAAAGAGACGCGAGAGAAATATCCACATTATGGAAAATAATACCAATGTTTTTTTATCTCATTTGTGCAATTTCTGGTTATGCCTGTTCAATTTTATTCTACATTTTTTGGGTAAGTTTTTAATTCGATTCCTATTCAAGAAAGCAGAGTAGAATGGGGATTCTGATGGAACGGATTTTTTTTCAATGGCTGCATTGAAAACCTGAGGAAATTTCTGATGAAAAACCTGTGTTAAAATTGATTAGTTTGAAAAATCAGTCTCTCCCTCTCCTTAGATGGACATTTACGGAGGCAATTGTCCAATTTGGGCGAAGCTACAGTCACCAATTCACACGAGAACGCTTCGCATAAGGAATTCCGAGATAATAGAGGAAGAGGGTCCTGAAATAACATCAGATGATTGGCGGAAAAATCTCATAATAACGTTTGATCACAATTTCCAATGTCGTTTCTTCTTCGCTATTACTCTGTGCTCATGTTCCTTCGGTATTATCTGGTTCATACTGGTCTCCAAGTGCGGCAAAGGTGGATACGACACGCGAACGCAAGTATTTTTTCCTTATTAAAAAAAAGGAAGGATTTTTTTCCAATTCTCCTAGAAAAAAAAAAGTATAATTTAAGGATTTCTCAATTTTTCCCATTAATTTTCGTCAAATGTCTCCAAAAATAATGGAGATACGCCTTTTTTTCCTAAGAATGTTTTTTATAGCTTCTGAAATTCTCTACTCAAGACCATCTTAGGACATAAAGGGCGTATCTCCATTATTTACTGATATAAACTCTTCTCAAGGGAAATATTCAAAATAATTTTTTTTTATTCAACTTCAGATACATCGCTCCTTGGAGAATTGTTCCTCCAGCTCTTTTATTCCATTTGATCTTTGCGATTATTGTTATTGCGGCTGTTCACGAGATGATATACGGTTACTGGAGCTTCACGAAGAACTTGAAAAATGCAGCCAATTTGTACATGAACGATACCGAAGTGGAGAGATTGAAGAAGTAATTCTTTAAAAATTAGGATAAATGGAATTAGATTAATTGTCTGATTTTTTTTTACAGCCACTGCGATATCGTTACTCATTATTTGAAAGGTGACGGCTATCAGAAACACAATATCTGCTCCATTTATTCAGCAATTCAGGTATTTATCCAATTAAATAAATATTCCAGTGCGAAATTTTTGATTGAAGGCAGTATATTATGGAGATTGTTTTATTTAAGATACTCGCGTGGATGATGGCTTGGAGTTGGCTCGTAATTCTCGGGATTTTCATTCTGCGAGTGGCTACAGTCATTGACTTTCGTCTCCTCACAACGAAAATCTACAGAATTCCAAAGAAGCAAGTTTCGGTAGACGCTACTGCAGAAAGTCCAATAAAGAAGCAGAGAATCAAGAAAATAGTCTTCGCCTCTCCAGAATCTCCAAGAAATTAATTAATAATTCATTAAGGATTTCACTTGTATCATGATCATTTATGTTTTAATAATAATTATCAATTTTGGATTATGCTGCTCTGATTCTCTAATTTCTCAGCAGAATTCAACGAAACTTGCAACGATTTTGGATTCACGAGGAGAAAAACAGTTTGACAAATTTTGAGAATTTCCTTTTGATGAAAATATTTCTATCTCAATGTTCACACCGTGGGTTGCTTCTCTCACGTGCCATAAAATCTAAAAAACAAATTATTCAAAGTTTTTCCTCAAATCAATTGAAATGTGTAAATAGATGGGATTTTTTCGTTAATTTGCACGTATTCATAATTCTGATGAAATAATCCTTTGGAAAAACCTGTAATAATTTTGAGAAATGTCTCTTTCTTCTTTCTTTCCTTTTCCTATTGTTCATCTCAATATGTAAAAGTCATGAAACCCATAAAACTCCTTTGCATTGGGAGAGTACGCAATCCCGTGATTTCTTCCCCCTTTTCTCTTGTACGATGAAGAATTCTCTCTTCATGACTCGACTGCTTCACCCTCAGACATTCCCCGCTCCTAAACCCAAAATTGAACGTCCTGATTGGTTAACTACTACCCCCACCCTCGGCCAGAGGATTGAGCCTCACGGAACTAACATTTAGAGTATATACGTATATATAAGAGGAGAATTCTTAAGGTAGTTGACTCCCTAATGACCAAGTTCAAGACTTGCGTAAAAATCGGGCTATGAATAATTAGATGCATAATGCATCTAATAATGAAATTTGAGAACGATGGTCCACAGTATATATGAGATGATTGCAATTAAAATCACCGTTTCTGTACAGGCAGTGTAAGAGAAGCGTGGGAAAATTACTAATTTTATTTTTTTTTCACGTTGAAAAGAAAACGCCATCATTATGAAAAACTAACACCTATTAGAACTATACATCTAGAATTATTTCAGAAAATATGGAGATCATTGACCACACAGTTTCGGTGAATAATTAAAAATAAAACCGAAATTTTGACGAAATTCTCAGTGGAAGGGGTATCAAGATGGCCGCACGAGCGTGTTGTGGGAGAACATTTCATAGTTGTGTGTATTCATATAGAGGATACTACTGTGTGAGTGTACAGTCAAGTCGAAAATATATAGGTTCATAGTAGTACATTATCAACAAATAGGGTGCCGTCTCAGAGCCAAAACTTTTCAACTGGATGGTAGGGAGTCAACTACGTTAAGACAATCACTTCCAAACGAACAGCCAGGTTGTTGAGACCTCAGAATACTCGGTAAAGTATCTACAAAAATGGTTGTGACTATACATATAATTTAATTACATAACAAGTTGAAAATTTTTCCTTATTACAGACAAGTTGAATTAATGATTGAATTTTGAAGTTAGCGAAGTTACTTGTCTCTCATGAATGTGATTTGAGTCAACCATTATTCATGTTAATGAATAAAACACCGAGTGTTAGTGATAATTCACTGGTGAATTGGTCATTTCAAATTTCCCACACTTTTTTGCAGAGTGCTCCGGCGCCTCCAAAGGCTGCAGAACCCAAGTCAAGATCTAACTGAGAATAATCCACAATAGCTCACGCAATTGTCATTATTTCACAAATCGGATTATTATTTCTATTTGCTCTTTTTTTTTTCCCATTCATTATGGAATCTTCATCTTTGCTGGATGGTCACGAGACTGAGATTCAGCAGTGCTTAGGCATAAACAAGAAGAAGAAGACTATGGAATTGACAGCGGAAGGATCACTCGATACTAATCCATTCGACTCGCTGCCAACGGAAATTTTGCAGAAGATTCTCGGTCATCTTCCAGTCCATGAGAGAATTCGCGTGGAAAGAGGTATAACAAACAAATTTCACGGAGAAGAGGTAAACTAGGTTTCATCAAAAGATGATTCTTTTCGAAGAATACTTGGGAACTAAGTGAGATAGTCATTTTTTTCTTAGGATACTATCCCAGTGAACACGAATATAGCTAACCCCTTATGTTTTCGATGCCATATTAAAGATCATATTTTTTTCCTGCGGGGCTGGAAAATGGGTTTCTAACCTCACTTTGCTTGGTTTGAAACGCATTTTTCCAGCACCCTTAGGCAAAAATAGTATATTTTGTACCTAGGCCGAAAAAAGTCAAATGCGAAAAGAATTTGCTTCCCGAGCGAAGCGAGGGTAGCAAATGTTTTTCGCAGTTGACTTTTTCACGGCCAAGGCGCGAATACTATTTTTTACCGAGGACACGGAGAAACGACGAAGCGAGGTTAGAAAGCCGTTTTTTCGTGTCCTAGGTATGAAAAATACTATACGCACCATGGGTGGATAATAGTATATTACATGCCTAGGGCAGTAATGTAAGAAATGTCTCAGAACACATGTAATTGTTGGCCGAGGTCAACAAACACGTGCTCTGAGGCTTTTTACTTACTGCCCAAGGTGTGTTTACTATTTTTCTGCACACTGAGACGGAAGTGAGCTTACGCCCGAGCGCAGCGAGGGCCGAAAGTCTCACTGTCGTCCCAGTGTACAGAAAAAGTTAATTTCGACAAAATTTTCTGCCCTAGGCGCGTAATGCACTATTTTTTACATTGTTCCGAGTTTTTTTATGATTTTCGCTCGTGTAGTTTATGAGAGATGAATTATCAAAGTTACTGAAAATAGCGGTGGTGGGGGTGAAACGCCCTAAATCGGATGGAAATAACGAAATTACTAAAAAATCACAGGGTCGGCCCATTATTTAAAAACAATTGGCGAAGGAAACAGCATTTCAACTAAATAATAGAAGAAAATATTCAATTCATCCTATACTTATTGAGAAATTTTGATTAGAAGGTAATTATAACTATTGACCTCTCTCTCTATCTCATGCTTATGATGGGAGATTAGTAGTGTAAAAAAAATTCAAGAAACAAAAAAATTATATTTACAAGCTAAAAATATGATTTCTGAATAGTTTAATCACTTTTCGGATAAATTGGAGTATGTTTTTCCGAATTGTCAAGAGTTAATTGGAAGCTAAGGTACAAATCTTCCTTTTCTTTTGTTTTATCAACCATATGCTGGGATACTTCCTTAATACTTTTTCTCTTGAAATTACGTACAAACCAGATTCAAACGAAATCGCCCTATCTTGATCAGTTCCCGAGATATTCTCCGACAAAAAAAAAAGAAGAATCATTTATCCTATTTTATCTCTTCACTATTGAATTATTCCTGTGCCATTAATTTCATGAAATTACTCATTACAGTTTGTAAAAGATGGAAGAATGTGTCTACCGAAGGAGTATGGAAAGATGTACAAGTAGTACACATCGTTAACACAAAACGCTTAAGACCAGCCCGGGGCTCTTCAAAGAAGTCCAGTAAATTCATTAAGATGGAGGATGATAAGCTCTTCATTGGTGTTGATAAACTCAGAATTATCCAGAGTTTACTCTCCAGAGCTGGACAATGTCTTAAAAAAATTATTTTTGGTTTTGATATCTTTCCTGGCCCTGGCAGAGCTATTCTATCAATCATTGCTAAACACTGCCGTAACATTGAAATTATCGATTCATTTATAATACATACTTCCGATGTCGAAGAATTTCTAGAGTTATGCGAAATTAATAAGCAATTACGCTCAATTTCATGCAGGGATGGAACCAATTTTATTGGAAAACTGCCACTGAGAGACTGGAAGTCACTGGAAATTTTGCTCGACACGGTAGCAAAAGAATGGGACAAAGAATTGGTAGTACTCATTAAAAATTCACCATCGCTTGAGAAATTATTTATTCAAAAATGTACACCGAACATACTAGAAGCTATTTCAAGCTGTAAACAATTGAAAACTTTGTCTTTTCCAAATTTTCGTGGAGTAGAAATTCCTGAACAGCTGATGAATCTTTCTTGGCTGAATCGTTTGATTTGTTTGGAAATCACGGGTCCATGGAGTAACATTGATTTACTCATTGATTTACTACGTCAATGTACGAATTTGGAAAACTTGGACTTTTGCTGCATCTTCCGTAATTATGATTCATTCATTATTTTACCTTATGAGTAGTGAAGAGGTGAAACAGAATCAAGATTTTTTTCAGTCAATTGATTTTTGGTAATATTACAGGAACTAAGACCCAGTAAACGGAGGCAAGATTAGCGTTAATTCCGTGGTAGCTTAATTCAATTTTGTACCTCCAATCACCAATCACGGGTTAACTTAATTCGAGATTAACGTTAACAGAGGTGAAAATATCAGTTTTACCATGCATTTCGTTATAATTCTCAACCCTGATCGCTGGCTTTTTTGTTCTCTCTCAATTACGTTAATCCACCGTTAACGAAATACACCCCAAAATCTGAATTAAGCTAACACGGAATTTGCGCTAATTTTGCCTCCGTTTACTGGGCCTAAGTCTATATTCATCTAGTCCGATTTTTAAAAGAATTACTTTTCCGAGATCCCGAAAACGTATCTAATCTTACTTTAAAAAAGTAATCCTTTCGGTAATCGGACTATACTAAGGAAAACTTTGACACTGGGAACGTAAGGAGCAAAGTTTTCCTTAGTACAACTATGGGCGTGATCCGAAATTCGCTGTCAGTATTGAAAATGTACAGTTTCTGTCACTGAAACTATACATTTTCAGTACTGACTAGAGATGGGCAATGACGGTCATTTTTTCAACGACGTCATATGACCAAAAAATGACCGTCTTGTGACGGTCACATGACGTCACAAAATTTTTAATGGAAAATGACGGTCACAATTAAATTTATGGTTGTCAAGGAATGGAAAATGAATGAGATGGTAAAATACATCTATATAGATGTAAAATGACCGTCATTAAATTTCTTCAATTCGTGACGGTCATTTTTTTCAGTCAATTTTGAAAATCAGTAACTATTCAATACATTTGATTGCAATATGAATTTTTTATCCTTTAATTCAAACGGGTTTCAATTGAGTCTTTCATTTCTAAATTTATTTACTTTTGTCAAGGAATGAAAAATGATTGATGGTCAAACATCTATATAGATGTAAAATGATCGTCATCAAATTTCTTCAATTTGTGTCGGTCATAATTTATTTTCCTTTTATGACCATCATTCAGTGAAATTTTGTGACCGAATTCTGTCACGGTCACAACTACTCCGTGACGTGACATAACATGACCGTCATATGACCGTTTTGTGACGTGTCATGTGACGGCCGCCCATCTCTAGTACTGACAGTGAATTTCGGATCGTACGTACTACCGCTAATCGGCGATTAACTTTATACACCTCGGGCCTAAGACAAAATCGTCTTATTGCATTCTCTTCACTACTGCCTCGTTTCTACAATCAATTTTAATAATTGTTCATTTTTCAGGTGAACTTCCACTTATCCTCGAACGAGCTGTGTTGCCTCTTGAGAAGTTGGAGTCCCTGGGCCTCAATCCCACTCATTGCACTAATGAAATTTTGATATATTTGCTGAAATTCAAATATCTGAGAATCCATCAGTCTCGCTCCCGTCAGTCCATCACAGAAAATGGCATATTAAAAATGATAATGAAGTCAGAATGTCTTGAAGAATTGGACATTTCCGAAATGGATGTTGCGATGCGGTTTTTTTTAAAACTCGTTATAAACCTGAGAGAGCGCCGTAAAATTTTGAAAATTGTAGTTTCTCCTGAAATTTATAGAAGAACCTTGGAAATATGCAAGAATTCTGAAATACGAATAATTAGAGGGAAAAAAATAACTGATTTCGAGAAAGTGTGAGATTGCTGAAATATTTTGAACACTGGAAGATTTTGAAAACATCATTAAAAAGCAGTGACTGACAAAAAAAGGCAAACTATCCTTAATTAACTGGAAGATTTTGATTTTCCATGGATTCAAGAATAACCTTATTGACATAAACTCTGAAAACTTCAGTATTCCTTTATAATTACTGGAAATCATCAGTAACTTTCAAACAAATTACCAATTTTTTTTTCTTTATTTTTCATTAGAAAATAACTGTGAGCTGTTTTCCATTCAATTGTGAATTGTTCGAATTATGCAAAATAATTCCAATATTTTCTTCATTCATTCCAATATTTTCTTCTTGCAATCATATGAAAAACAAAAATGTAAAATACAGTAATAATATTAATAAATATCTCTCGTTCACAAGACAACGAAAAGTAACAAAGTGCCGTTTGTTGATTTCTCTAACTAAAATATTTCCCAATACATCTCTCATTATATCAGTGATTCTCGCATCCTTCTCATAATACGAATAAAATTGTGTGAATGAATGAGATTTTTCCACCAATCTCCACGAATTCATAATTTTTTTTCACCAATTCTGAATTTTTGAAAATGGCAAAGGGGATTCCTTGATAGCCTGAAGTTCCCATATCCGACGACAGTTTACATGAGAACCAGCCTCTTGATGAGTCAACAATGCCGTCATTCAGAATATAGATTACTATCAGCACCGGAGGATTTTTCTTCATGTATTGAAAAGAAAAAGATTGACATAAAGTCTGAAAACTTCAGTATTTTTTCCACAATGAGCGTAAATCATTAAATTCCCCTTGAACCCTCAACTTTTGAATAATTTGACGATTTTTAATTATTTTTACTGTCAAATTTTCATCAAAGAATACATGAGGCTAGCATTTTTTTCGGAAATTCTGATTTTTTTTACATTACAGATAAATGCAACTCCTTGATGACCCGCAGTTTTCACACATGCGAAACTGATTCACTTGAGAACCAGCCTCAAGGTGTATTAGCAATCGAGGAGCTCATGTAAACGACATCATTTCACTCATCGAACTCCGTTTGCTCTTCAACAATTATTGTTTCTCGATTGATCATGGAATCAACTGGTGAAAAATCGATTGATATTACTTCAATGGAGTCGATGCCACCGGAAATTTTGCAGAAAATTCTCGGTTATCTTCCAGTCCATGATAGAGTTCTTGTGGAAAGAGGTATTACAAAAAAAATTCTGTAGTGTAGAGGTGAAACAGGCCGAGTGAGTTCTTTTTTTCAAAGAATATCTTCGAAAGAAATGGACATACGCCTTATTTGCGCGAATATTTTTTTGTAGATCTTAATATTGTCGATTATATCGTCGCCTCAGAGGTAAAGGAGCGTAAGTACTATGCTTATACACAGCAGTTGCGTCCCTTTTTTTCTAAGGCGACGACATATTTCCATTAGTTTCCTAGATATCCTTAAAAACCAACGATAAAGAAGAAATATCTCAAAAATTAAGCGAGATAACCAACGGCAGTGGCTTTGTGGTTAGCACGGGGGGTTTGGCATGCAGAAATCCTGGGTTCGAATCCCGGCGAGGGGAAGCCAAAAATTTGAAAAAGAAAGCTCTAATTTCACATTTTCACTTAACCGAGCGGGAGTTTCGCAAGAGACGACTGTACCTGGGCAGGTTTTTCTCAAAAATAAATGAGGTTTTCCCTCGTCCTTCGGCGAATGCGGTATAGCGGGGGGGGGGGGGGGGGGGGGAACAAATGTAAAAGGCCGAGAGGTCATACATATGGAATAAATAAAAATAAATTAAGCGAGAAACATGCTTTTCCCCCTAAGGGCCTGCTTCCATCACTTTTCAAGCTATTCTTCAAAAAAAAGAAATGTAGCGAAAATTCATTAATACTGCTTTACTTCTTCAATATCAAATTATTTGCGTAACATTGATTTCATGAAATTATTCATTACAGTTTGTAAAAGATGGAAGAATGTGTCTACCGAACGAGTATGGAGAGATGTACAAATATTATACATCATGGCACCAGAGCTTAAAACGAGATATCACAGATTCGGGGAGTCTCTGAAGAAGTTTGGTAAATTCATCACGATGGAGAATAATGAACTCTTCATTGGTGCTAATGAACTCGGAATTATGAAGAGTTTGGTCTCCAGAGCTGGACAAAATGTTAAAAAAATCATCATTGCCGTTGAATCCGATAAGGCACCTACCAAATCTGTTCTATCAATTATCACTGCCCATTGCCATAACATTGAATGTATTGAATTAGATAAGGTAGAAAAATCTGCTATCAGAGTATTTTCAAAACTGTTGACAGTTAACAAAAAATTACGTTCAATTAAGTACACTGATGCAGACAATATCATTGAAAAACTGCCAGTGAGAGATTGGAAATCATTGGATCTTGGGTCCGAGGGAGAAAAAGATGAAGAAGATTGGAATAACAGATTGGTTGCACTCGTTGAAAATTCACCATCTCTCGAGGAGTTATGTATTCCTCATTGGACTCCGAATATAACCGCAGCTATTCGTGGATGTAAACAATTGAAAAGTTTGGATTTTTTGAATTGGCTGGGATATGATGAGGTGATGAATACCGCTCTACTGAATCGCTTGACTTGTTTGAAATTGACATTTTTTTGCTTTGAAGTTGATTCAGGAATTGATTTACTACGTTCGTGTATAAATTTGGAAAGCCTGTGCCTTTATCCTGGCTTCGGTAACAATTGTTCATATATTATTTAAAAATTTGAGTAGTGAAGATTATCTTTTCTGTAGTTTTTGAGATTCCCGACAAGAAAATGCTGCACGAATGACGTACGATTTTTTAAAAATATTTTTAGGGACAATAAATGACTACGAAATAGACTTATTCGGTTTTACCACTTCACTACTCACTTGTTTCTTTAATTAATTTTAATTAGTTGTTTATTTTTCAGGTCAGCTTCCACTCGAAGTCGTACAAGCTGTGTTAGCTCTTCCAAAGTTGGAATCCCTGGAACTCAGTACCTGTTTAATAACTGACGAAATTCTCAGTCGTTTTTTGAAGTTGAAATGTTTGAAGCTTTCAAGCTTTCAAACTTTTTGTAATGGTTCTATCACCGAAAATGGGATTTTCGAAATGATACGGAACTCAGAGTGTCTTGAAAAATTGGATATTTCCAAAATGTATGTTACAACAGAGTTATTCGAGAAGCTTGCTCAAAATGAAGGAGAGCGTCGCAAAGTTTTGAAAATTGAAGTTTCCTCGAGAATTTATGAAGAAGCGGTGAATATATGCAAAGGCTCTAAAATACACATAATCGAAATGAAACTTTAATTTTCAAAAAAATTATTATCAATACCGAAAGATTCTCCCTTTTCATATAGTAAAAAAAACTGTGTTTACATAAAGTTTGAAAACTTTAGTATTCTTGTCACTGTGAGCGTAATTAATTGAATTTCTCATTAAATTCAGCAAGTTTGAGATAATTTAACGATTTTCAAGTGTTTTTTTTTTTTCAAGTTGCCATCAGAAAATAATAGATGTTTTACTTCCACGTTGCTAACGATTTTTTATTGAAATGGAGGACATATCAACAAAAAAGTTGGGAATTATCGAAAAACCTAAAGAGATCATTGAAAGAGACAAAAGAGAAATATTTGGATTATCGAAATTATGAAAATTGTTACACGTAAGATACTTTTGTTGATGATGGCTTGGAGCTGGCTAGGAATTCTCGGAATTTCCAACCAGCGAGTGGCTATAGTCAGTGACTTCCACCTCCTTTCAATGAAAATCTACAGAATTCCCAAAAATAATCTAATTCCGCTAGACGCTACTGCAGTAAGCTCAACAGAAAAAAAAAGAGAATCAAGAAAATCCCCTTTGTCACTCCAGAATCTCCGAAAAATTAATAATCCATGAAGAATTTCACTCGTATCATGATCATTTAGGTTTCAATAATAATTGTAAACTCTGAATTTTTCCCCTTAAATCTCCAATTCCTCGGCAGAATTTACCAACACTTGCAGTTATTTTGGATTCACGAGAAGAAAAGCAGTTTGATACAATGAGGAAAATTTCTTTCTGATAAAATCTTTTCGTCTCCCCTGTTCGACCAGAAGACTCCTTGCTTTACGATGCAATTTCTTGATTGCAACTAAAGACTTGAAAATTATGGAAACCGACAAGGAAATTATTGAGAAATTTTTTGATTTCATCTCTTCATTATTGAATTTTGACATTTTTTTTGGAAACTAACGGGGATACGTTTTGCTTCCGCTTAGAAGCTTTGTTTTCGTAATTGTTTTCAAAATGCCAATGTTCATTGAAAACGACTCAAAATGATGCAAAACGTCGAGAAATCATAATGAGAAAAAAAGTAGACATGTATGTATGTGTGTCGGTATGTACGACTTTACGACTCTCTATTACTCGAGAACGGTGGGAGATAAAAATCCAAAATTTCGGCAAGATATCAGTTTTGATGAAGTGTATGTCCTATAAAAATCTCAGCAAGATCGGTTCAACGGTTTTTGAGATATAGGAATTTTTTAAAAATCGTATGTTTCAAAATTTCTCAATTTGCGTGAGACGAATACCGTTCAAAATTTTACTCAAGATTCGCAACCATAATATCTAACTTTTAGCAAAATTTCATGAATTTAATCCCATTATTCTATTAGTTATTAATTTTTTTGTGCTTTTTTTCAAAAACTCGGTTTTACGACGATAGCTCAATGAATAATTGACTTAAAGACTTCAAATTTTTGTGGTATATGTAGTTTCTGATGAAGATGGTTGGGATTGAATCTGAGACATCTCGGCTGAACGGTTCTCGAGATATTTTGAATTGAAGTTTTCCGAAAATCGGCTGTATCTTCCAAATTTCTCATCCGATTTCATCGGAACGAAGCTCAAAAGATTCGTGTTTATGAGCTGAATAAACCCTCAATTTTTCGAATTTTTAGATGAAGTTGTCCGTTTATTACATTGAAAAAGGTATTTTTTTCTCAATATTTCAAAAAAAAAAAAAAAATGCCATTTTTCTCGATTTTTTTGAATGGACACCCCTATTTTTTATTTTGTTGTTTGAAAGAACACATTTTTCTCTTCCAAATAAGCCCCTACTCATCTTCGTAGGACAATCAGAAACTGTACCCAAAAGAGAATATTCAAAGTGAAGGAGTGAACTTTTGTGTAAAATTTTGAATAATTTGAAAATAATTGAATTTAATGAATCCCAATCATTTTATCTTATAGGGGAGACCGGGGCGAAATGCGCTACTTTAAAGCACGTATTCCCGGGGTCCTATTTTGCCCCGGTCTCCACTATTTTATCGCATTATAACACGAAAAGAAAACTTTTGAAACTGCAACCATCGCGATAATTGAAAAAATTCAGGAAGAACCATTCGGAAGCATCCTGCTAATTCATTAGCAGAAATTGAAAAGAAGAAATAGCAATCTGAAGGATAACGTAGAAGAAATAGCAACTAACGCAGCGACCAACGCCTGCTTGTTTTTTACTGAATTCGTTTTCACCCGTCCTATGATTATGCCACGTGACACCAGCCGCATGCAGGGTTGCCAGATGGAACTACTTATCGCCATTTGCCAAAGTTGTGTAGCCCATAACGATAGAAATAAGTCTCTGAGCGAAGTTTGTGCCAAAAAAAAGATAAAATAACAAACAACTGCATTATTTGACTCATTGAAACATTAAAACCATTGCCTCATTGTTAATCATTATTTTCTATTGAATATGAGTTCGACCAGTGAAGAATCACTCAATACCAGTCTAATAGAATCGTTACCAACCGAAGTTTTGCAGAAAATTCTTGCTTCTCTTCCATTTCATGACAGAATCCGTGTGGAAAGAGGTATTATAAACGAAATAAAGCAGTAAAGAGGTTAAATACAGGAAAAGTTGATTCTTTTTTGTTGCAACTATTTCGGAAACTGGAGAGATAAGGGGTAATGGGAGATCCAGTAAATTTCAAATTTTTAAATTCATTATTCTGCAATAATAATTATTTTTTTTCATGAAATAACAGAAGCATCGACTTTCTGATTTCCTTCGTCAGTCGTTGCCACTTTTTGATAGCAAAAATATCAATGAATATCTACGAAAAATTGGTTCAAAAATTCAATGCATGCGAGCGCTTCCGTTACCCATCAAGGCCATTTCTTCTCAATTCTTCAGTGTAGTTCTCGGAATTCTCTACAGGAACAATTTTATAAAAATCGCCCTATCTCGCTTAGTTTCCGAGATGTTTTCCAAAAAAAAAATGAAATAATTCAATACCCGGTTTTATCTCTCCATTATTGAATAATTATTCTGCCATTAATTTCACAAAATTATACATTACAGTTTGTAAACGATGGAAGAATGTGTCTACCGAACGACTATGGAAAGATGTACAAGTACTACACATCGTTTCATCAGAGCGTAAAGAGAAATACCACAGATTCAGATACTATTTAGAAAAATTCGGTAAATTCATCGCTATCGAGAATAATGAAATCTCCATTGATGCTGATGAACTCGGAATTATCAAGAGCGTAGTCTCAAGAGCTGGGAAACATGTTAAAAAACTCATCTTGGCCATTAAAGATTCTTCTGAATCTACCACATTTGTCCTATCAATTATCGCTGCTCACTGCCATAACATTGAAATTCTTCATTTAAATTTTGTAGAAGACTCTGCAGTCAGAGTATTCTCAAATCTTCTAGAAGTTAATGAACAATTACGCTCAATTAGATGTTTTGAAGTAGACAATATCATTGAAATACTACCACTGAGAGATTGGAAATCACTGGATTTTGCCCTGATGTGCTTGGAAGAGAATCTTGTCAATAAATTTATTGAACTCATTAAAAATTCACCGTCTCTTGAAGAATTGTATGCGGCAGAATTGTCATCGAATATTCTAGCAGCTATTTCCAACTGCGAACAATTGAAAACTTTGTATCTTCCAAGTTGGTTCGGAGAAGAAATGTATGATAAAGTGATGAATCTATCTTGGCTGGATCGTTTGACTTGTTTGGAAATAATTTCTTCAGTGGAGGACGTTAATCCGATCATTGATTTACTACATCGCTGTGCGAATTTAAAAAGTCTGAGCCTTTATTGTCGTCGTGAGTATGATTTATAGGGAAGGTGGGGCAATACGGACATGAGGGGTGAAGTGGACACATTAGAGTTTTTATGCATGTATTATGAAAAAATCTTATGAATGAAAATATTAGAGATGGCTATCTTTCATTGATTCCATCGGAAAACTAAGGAAATTTTAGTCGAAAAACATGCGTCAGAATTAGTTTTTTTCAATTTTTTGAAAATTCGATTCTTTCGGGCATTTTTGAGAGGTAAAAAGCCTTTTGATTTTTGAGCAAATTCAGTTTTTTTGAAATATCTGTGGTTCTATTGGTCGTAGCGACCTGGGATCGATTTTAAATGAAAAGTGAGATCATTTTCCATCGATTTATGAAATTTTGGATTCAAAAATATCGATTTTCAACACAGTTATAGGACAAAAATCATTGATCATAATTTTTCACGAAAGTTCCCATCATTATCTGAAAAATCTATGTTTTTCAATTCAAAACCTCATAAGTCGATGGGAAATGATCTCACCTTTCATTTAAAACCAATCCCAGGTCGCTACGACCAATAGAACCAGAGATATTACCAAAAAACTGAATTTGCTCAAAAATTGAAAGGCGAAACCCCACAAAAATGCCCAAAAAAATCGAATTCTCAAAAAATTGAAAAACATTAATTCTGGCACATGCTGCTCCCCTAAATTTCCTCAGCTCTTCGATGGAATTTTAAAGAGAAAACTATCTCCCACTGTTTCATTACAATGTCGATTTTGCCCCACGTGCGCCTATATTATTTGGACATATGAGTATTGGAGACTCATTCTTTCAATCAATTCTAATAATTGCTCATTTTTTAGGGAAACTTCCGCTTAATCTAGCACAAGCTGTGTTGGCTCTACCAAAGCTGGAGTCTCTGGACCTCAGCAGTACTCGAATCCCTGATGTATTCTTGACATGTTTAGTAAAATTCAAACGTCTGCGAATTACGCAGACGGCTTGTGACTCTCCTTTGGAAAATGAGATATTCAAAATGATAGCAAAATCTGAATTTCTTGAAAAATTGGAGATTCCTAAACTGGAAGTTACAGCGGAGTTATTCAAAAAACTCGCGCAAAATGCCGGAGAACGTCACAAAATTTTGGAAATTGAAGTTCCTACCAAAATTTATGAGAAAGCCTCCGAAATATGTAGAGGCACTAAAATACATATAACTGAAGAGAAAGACACAGATGATGAAGGGAGCTTCAGAATTCGATAAAACGTTTTCAACACTCAAATTTTTCATTTTGTCATTTATTCAAGATAAAAAAAGAACTTAGTAATATAAAGGTTGAAGAATTTTGTATTTTTTCACGAGTGTAAGTCATTGAATTTCCATTAATTCCAATAAATTTTCGATAAGTTAATAATTTTTAATTATTTTTGGCTTTCAAATTTTCATGAGAAAAGAATAGAGCTTTTTTCCTCTCACTCAGTCAATGATATTCTATATTCATGTTGTTTTTTTCAAAAAGATAGAATTCTTTAAATTTATAAATAAAAGGGAGTTCTCAATAGGCCACTGTTTACTAATGCGATATGGATTTACATGAAAACCAGCCTTATGATGTAACGGCATTGGAGAAGCTCATGCAATTGTAATCGTTTCACTCGGTGAATCATTTATTCCATTTGCTCCTTATCAATTATTTTTTTTCCATTCATTATGGAATTTCCATATTGGCTGCGCAGTCGAGAGACTGGAAGCCAACCGTGCTTGAGCAGCACAAGCAGGAAAAAGAAGATTATGAAATCGACAGCTAGAGGATCACTCGACAATGATCCATTCGAGTCACTGCCAACGGAAATTTTGCAGAAAATTCTTGGTTATCTTCCAGTCGTTGATAGAGTTCGTGTGGAAAGAGGTATTATAGACAAATTCAGTAGTGAAGAGATGGAACAAGAGAAGTCGATTCTTCATTTGCAAATATTCTGGAAACTAAGTGAGATAACGCGGTGTTTTCTTCATCCTTTATTGCAGCTCTTGGAATTCTCATCAAATCAAAGAAATCGTCAAAAACAGCGTATCTCGATTAGTTTCCGAGATATCAGCTAGAAAATGATTCAATAAACAAACAATCATCTCGTTTCATCTCTGTATCATTGAACATTTCTTTTACCATTAATTTCATGAAATTACTCATTACAGTTTGCAAAAGATGGAAGAATGTGTCTACCGAACGAGTATGGAGAGATGTACAAGTATTATACATCATTTCACCAGAGCTTAAAGCAACATATGACGGATTCAGAGATTTTCTGAAGAACTTTGGTAAATTCATCATGATGAATAATAATCAGCTCTTTATTGTTGGTTTTTATGGACTCGGAATTATCAAGAGTTTAGTCTTCAGAGCTGGACGACATATTAAAAAAATTATCTTTGTCATTGATTCCGATAAGACATGTACCAGATCTGTACTATCAATTATTGCTGCCCATTGTCATAACATTGAATGCATTGAATTAGATAAGGTAGAAAAATCTGCAGTCAAAGTATTCTCAAAGCTTTTAAGACATAACAAACAACTGCGCTCAATTTCTTGTCCTGATGCAGAAAACACTATTGAAAAACTGCCACTGAGAGACTGGAAATCACTGGTCCTTCGGCCTTATGAAGGAATCGAATCAGAAGATTGGAACAACAGACTGACTGTACTCGTTGAAAATTCACCATCTGTTGAAACATTATTCATTTCCCATTTTTCTCCAAATCTACTGGCAGCGATTTCAAAATGTGAACGATTGAAATGTTTGGAATTTTCAAGTTCTTTTGGAGAACTGTATGATCAGATGATGAACCTTTCTCTGCTGAATCGTTTGACTTCGTTAACAATGACAGTTTCCCATCATCAAGTTGATTCAAGCATTGATTTACTACGTCACTGTACAAATTTGGAAAGCTTGGCTTTTCACCCTTATCCTGGTAATGATTGTTTATATATCATTTCAACATTTGACCAATTCTTTTTTGTAGCACTTGTAATTCTTTACAAAGAAAAATTGAAGTCAGAATGGCGTATCTCCGTTCTTGAGATACTTCTAGAGAAAATGAATGATGAAAAAATAGACTCATGCTGTTTTACTTCTTCACTACTGACTTGTCCCTTCCATTCATTCTAATTCGTTGTTCATTTTGCAGGTATATTTCCACTTGAAATCATACGAGCTGTGTTGGCTCTTCCAAAGTTGGAGTGTCTGAGAGTCCATGGCAATTCAGTAAATGACGAAATTCTGATTCGTTTGCTGAAGTTCAAATGTTTAGAATTTTATTCTTTTTCCTCTTCCATCACAAACAATGGAATATTCGAAATGATTATGAACTCAGAATGTCTTGAGACATTGAGAATTCCTTCGGAAATTCCTTCGACAACGAAATTATTCGAGAGACTCGTTAAAAACACTGGAGAACGTCGTAAAGTTTTGAAAATTGCAGTTCCTGTGCACATTCATAAAGAAGCGTTGAATATATGTAAGGGCTCTAAAATCCACATAATTTGAAATGAAATTCAATTCGAAAGATAGATTATTGTCGATATCACAAGTTGTTTGTCATGTTTTCGAAAAAACAAAATTATTGATAACTTCAGTATTTCGTCCACAGTAAGCGTAATTTATGAAATTCCCATTGTAATCAGCAACTGTAAGATAATTTAACGATTTTCAATTGTTTCTCGTCTCTAATTTCTATTTTCTTTTTACGTATCTACCGATTTTCTGTGAAAATGGAGCGAATATCAACAAAAAATTTGAAAATCATCGAAACTTACAGCGAAATCATTGTAAAAGACACAAGTAAAATATTTGTATTGTACACATTATGAAGATTTTTATATTCAAGAAACTCTTGTGGATGATGCCTTGGAATTAGCTAGAAATTCTGGGAATTTTCTTCCTGCGAGCGGTTACTGTCATTGCATTCTATCTCCTCATAACAAAAATCCATAGAGTTCCAAAGAAAAAAGAAGAATTTCTGCTGGACATCATTGTAAAAGCCTAATAAGTGAGCAAGAAATCAACAAAATAGTCTTCACCACTTCAGAATCTCGAAGAAATGAATTGATCATTGTTTCAGATTTTCACTTGCATTATGATCATTGATGTTTCAATAATAATTGTGAGTTCTCGATTTTTCCACTCAGATTCTCCAATTTCTCAGCAGAATTTACCAACACTTGCAGTAATTTCGGATTCAGGAGGAAAAATTCAGATCGATACAATTTTGAGAATTTGTTTCTGATGAAATCTTTTTTTCTGTACACTGGGACGAAAGTGTGACTTTCGGCCCTCGCTGCGCTCGGGCGTAAGCTCACTTCCGTCCCGGTGTGCAGAAAAATAGTATACACACCTTGAGCAGTAAGTAAGAAAGCTTCAGAGCACATGTTTGTTGACCTCGGCTTCGCCTCGGCCAACAATTACATGTGCTCTGAGACATTTCTTACATTACTGCCCTAGGCATGTAATATACTATTTCTTCTCTATGCGAAAGCTAAAATCTTCCTCCGGGAATCTTTCTCACGTTCATTAAGCCTGTTCTTCGTTATCAATAAATTCGTACATTGTATTAACAAATTCGAACATTGTTATCGATAAATTCGTACATGACGTACAAAAAATATTAGTACAGAATCGTTGATAAGGAGAATTTAAGTGTTTATTACAGGAAACTTTGCTGGGGTTGAAATGTGAAATTTGAATCATCAATTTGCATAATAAAGCTGAAATTTTGATCTAAAAGAAGCTACCCTTACACGCATTTTCCTTATAAAATTAATCAAATTTTACACATAGAGAAGATTTTCCCATTAATTTGTACGTGTTCATGATTTTTCTTCCAAAAGTCAGAATTTTTTGAATTTAAAAATGAAGGAGAGTTCTTGATAGACCACCGTTTCCATATGCAACGTCGCCTTACATAAAAACCAGCCTTATGATGTAACGGAATTGGAGAAGCTCATGCAACTGTCATTATTTTAACGGCCGGATATTTGAATATAGACAGAGCCAAAAAGAAGAAGTCATCATTTCACTCGGTGAATCGTTAGTTCCATTTGCTCTTTTTCAATTACCTTTTCTCCATTGTGATTATGAAATCTTCATATTGGCTGCGCAGTCAAAAGACTGAAAACCAACAGTGCTTGAGCAGCACAAGCGAGAAAAAAAAAATTATGAAATCGACAGCTGGAGGATCACTCGACAAGAATCCATTCGAGTCACTTCCAACAGAAATTTTGCAGAAAATTCTTGGTTATCTTCCATTCTACGAAAGAGTTCGTGTGGAAAGAGGTATTACAAACAAATTCAGTAGAAAAGAGATGAAACAGGACAAGTCGATTCTTTATTTCCAAATATTTTGGAAATCAAGTGAGATAATGCGATGTTGTTTGTAACTCTTGAAATTCTCTACAAAAAAAAAATTGGACAGAGACCTGCAAAAAAAATAATTAAAAAAAATAATGATTCATCTTGTTTTATCTCTTTACCATTGCATGATTCTTGTACCGTTAATTTTATGAAATTACTCATTACAGTTTGTAAAAGATGGAGAAATGTGTCTACAGAACGAGTATGGAAGGATGTACAAGTATTACACATCATGGTACCAGAGTTTGGAACGAAATATCACAGATTTAGAGAGTCTCTGGAGGAGTTCGGTAAATTCATCAGAGTGGAGGATAATGAGCTCTTCATTGGTATTGATAAACTCGGAATTATCAAGAGTTTGATCTCCAGAGCTGGACAATATGTTAAAAAAATTATCTTTTCCGTTGATCCCAATGAGACACCTACCAAATCTGTACTATCAATTATCGCTGCTCATTGCCATAACATTGAATGTATTGAATTAGATAAGGTAGAGAATTCTGCTGTCAGAGTATTCTCAAGACTGCTAAGAGATAACGAACAATTACGCTCAATTACGTACACTGATGCAGACAATATTATTGTAAAACTACCACTGAGAGACTGGAAAACACTGGACCTTGGGCCCGATAAAAGAAACGAAACAAATGATTGGAACAACAAATTGGTTGCACTCATTGAAAATTCACCATCTCTTGAAAAATTATGTATTCCTCATTTGACTATGAATATGGTGGCAACTATTTTGAAATGTGAACAATTGAAAAGTTTGGATTTTTTTAATTGGACGGGATATAATCCGTTGATGGATCCTTTGCTGAATCGTTTGACTCATTTAAAACTGACGTTCAGATGTGAAATGGTTGATTCAACAATTAATTTCCTACGTTCCTGTATAAATTTGAAAAGTCTGAGCTTTCATCCTTATTACGGTAAGAATCGTTTACGTATTATTGTAAAACTTGAGTAGCGGGGACCATTTTTTTTTCGTAGCTCTTGAAATTCTCTGGAAAAAAATATAGAGCAAGGATGGCGCATCACTGTTTTTAACATTTTTATCAGGGAATATAAATGACTACAAAATAGAATTATCCCGTTTTACCACTTTACTAGTCACTTGTTCCTTCAATCAATTCTAATTAGTTGTTTATTTTTTAGACCCACTTCCACTTCGAGTAGTACAAGCTGTGTTAGCTCTTCCAAAGCTGGAGTGCCTGGAACTCGACACATTTTCAATCACTGACGAAATTCTCATCCGTTTGTTAAAGTTTAAATGTTTCAAGCTCAACGTGTTTTTTGTTGATTCTATCACCGAAAATGCGATTTTTGAAATGATAATGAATTCAGAGTGTCTTGAAAAATTGGATATTTCCAAATTATCTGTTACAACTAAGCTATTCAAGAAACTTGTTCAAAATGTCGAAGAGCGTCACAAAGTTTTGGAAATTGAAGTTTCTTCGGAAATTTATGAAGAAACGTTGAGCATATGTAAAGGCTCTAAAATACATATAATTCATGAGAAACTTCAATTTTCAAGATGAATCATTGTCGATACTGGGAGATTTTTCTTTTTGATGTATTAAGAAAAATTGTAGTGATATAAAGTCTGTAAACTTCAGTATTCTTCTTACAATGAGCGTAATTCATTAAGTTCCTATTAAATTCAGCGACTTTAAGACAATTAAACGATTTTCAAGTGTTTTTCCTCTCAAGTTCCACTTAGAAAATGATAGACAAGTGTTTTCCTTTCACGTAGCTAACGATTTTTTTGCTCTTAAATTTTTATCAGATGAAAAATAAAAAAAAATTAAATCAAATAAGAATTGAGAGCGATTTTCTTTCCATCCAGTCATTAATATTCCACATTCATGGTTTTTTTTTCAAAAAAAGTCTCAATTTTTCAAATTTACAGACAAAAGAGAATTCTTGATAGGCCACGGTTTACACATGTGATGTCGATTTACATGAAAACCAGCCTTATGATGGAGCTCGTGTAATTGATCATTTCACTCGGTGAATAGATAGCTCCATTGCTCTGCATTATTAATTATTCTTTCTCCATTCATCATGGAATCTTCATATTTGCTGGATAGTCAAAAAGCTGAGGGTCAGCAGTGCTTGCCCAACGCAAGCAAGAACAAGAAGATCATGGAATCGACAGCTGGAGGATCACTCGACAGTAATCCATTCGACTCGCTTCCAACAGAAATTTTGCAGAAAATTCTTGGTTATCTTCCAGTCTACGATAGAGTTCGTGTGGAAAGAGGTATTACAAACAAATTCAGTAGTGAAGAGGTGAACTAGGAGAAGTCGATTCTTCATTTCCAAATATTTTAGAAACTAAGTGAGATAGGCTGGGTTTTTTAGAATTTAACCCGGGTTAGCTAACTTAAACCAGGGAGTTTTTGGTTTAAGTTAAGTTCCCCCTCCACGCCAGCATTTCCCCTCACAGCTTCTAATTAAAATGGAACGAATTAAGATGAAACGAAATAATGAGATTGAATTTCCTGTATTTATATCAAATGAATCCCACAGCAACCATTTTCAATCGTACATCAGGAAATTAGGGGAAATGCTGGCGTGGAGGGGGAACTTAACTTAAACCAAACTCCCTGGTTTGAGTTAGCTAACCCGGGTTAAATTCTAAAAAACCCAGCCATAACGCGATGTTGCTTTCAATCTTTTTTACAGCTCGAGGAATTATCTACAAAAAAAATCTGTAAAAAGAGCGTATCTCGATAATTTCCAAGATATTTGCAAAGAAAATCAATAAACTAGAGGTGAGAAATTACTCGCTCGCTCGCTACAGTCGCTCGCGAATGGAGGAGTGCGTTACTGCTGATTAGAAGGAATTAGTGAGAATGTATTGTGATGAGTGTGACTTCAAGCCGCACTAAGAACTTCCCGATAATTTCTCTCACTTACTATTAGAAAAAATGATGAATGACAAAAACGATAAATAACAACAGACATAATCGTGGAAACTATCAAAAAATGTTGGGGAGATCTCAAAATATGGAGATCAATAAAAAAATCAATTTTTCCTTTTCAGGGGCAATGCATAGACTCCACTTTTTGGGAAATTAAGAAGAACTTGATGATGTTTTTTTTTTAAAACTAAGAAAGTACTGGATCGATTCCGATCAAAATCTAATGACCGCGAATTTATGTCAAGATGCTTCGATTACGACGTCGATCACCTCGATCACATTATTGATTTATGAGAAAATGTGAACGAAAAAATTGATCACGGACATACAAACACACACACACACATACATCCACACACAGACATGATCGTGAAAACTATCAAAAAATGTTGGAGAGGTCTTAAAACATGAAGATCGATCGAAAAATCGATTTTTCATTTTCGGGGCCATTACATAAACTTCCCTAATCGGGAAGTTAAAAAATAATCATCTTGCTTTCTCTGTTGACCATTGAATGATTCTTGTAGCGTTAATTTTATGAAATTACTCATTACAGTTTGTAAAAGATGGAAAAATGTGTCCACCGAACGAGTATGGCGAGATGTACAAGTACTACACATCGTTCCACGAGAGCTTATAACGGAATATCACAGATTCAACGATTCTCTTTTGAAGTATGGTAAATCTTTTGCGATGGAAGATAATGAACTCTTAATCGGTGCTGATGACCTCAGAATTATCAAGAGTATCGTCTCGAGAGCTGGACAACATGTTAAAAAATTCATCTCGGACCTTAAGCCTTATGATGAACCCATCGGATTTGTGCTATCAACTATCGCTACTCACTGCCATAACATTGAAAAAATTCGATTACATTCTGTAGAAGACTCTGCTATCAGAGTATTATCAAATTTCTTAGAAGATAATGAACAATTACTCTCAATCAAGTGTGTTGAAACAGAAAATATACTTCAAATACTACCACTGAGAGACTGGAAATCACTGGACATTGGATTCGAATCTCCAGAAGAGGCTTGGGACATGAAATTAATTGCACTTATTGAAAATTCACCGTCTCTTGAAAAATTCTCTGTCAGTTATTTAGCACCGGACATACTAACAGCTATCTCAAAGTGTGAACAATTGAGAACATTGTATTTGCCATCTTGGTTTGGAGATGGAATGTATGATCAGGTGATGAGACTCCCTATGCTGGATCATTTGACTTCTTTGAAACTACTTGAACTAGAGGATGACGCTGATTCGATAATTGATTTACTACGTATGTGTATAAATTTGAAAAGTCTGAGCTTTTCTTTATCTCGTAAGTATGGTTTATATATTATTTTCTAATATCAGTAATGACGACTAATTTTTTTTGTACCCCTCGAAATTGTCGAAAAAAATTCGTCAAACACAATTGACTTATCTCGCTTACTTTCTGAGTTATTGCCGAAAACTAAATGAATTCAATGAATTCTAATAATTGTTTATTTTTTAGGGAGTCTACCATCAAAACTCAAACGAGCTGTGTTGGCTCATCCAAAGTTAGAGTCTCTGGATCTCGATCGGACTCCAATCACTGGCAAAATTCTTAGACGTTTGCAAAAATTCAAACGCTTTCGAACTACACAGTCTCATGGATCACTGGTAGGAAGTGGGATATTTATTATGATAATGACCTCAGAATATCTTGAAAAATTGGAGATTCCTAAAATGAGGATTACAACTGAGTTATTCAAGAAAGTAGCCCAAAATTCCGGAGCACGGCGTAATATTTTAGAAATTGAAGTTTCTACTGAAATTTATGAAGAAGCCTTGGAAATATGTAGAGGCACCAAAATACGTATAACTGAAGAGAAGGTCACAGATGATGAAGCAATTCAAAGATATCCATAGAATATTGTCAATACTCCAAGTTTTTATTTTATCTCGTATTTGAGAGAAAAACATGTTAATATAAAATCTGAAAAATTCAGACTCATTATTAATTCCGATAAATTTGCAAAAAATTAACAATTTTCAATTATTTTTTACTTTGAAATTGTTATCAGAAATGGATCGAGAGCTATTTTCCCTCCACTCAGTCAATGATATTCCGTATTCATGATTTTTCTTTTCGGAAAGTCAGAATTTCGAAAATTTACAGATAAGGGAGATTTTTTGATAGTCCACTGTCCCACATGCGATGTTAAATGACATGAGAAGCCTTACGATGTGACGACATTGGCGAAGTTCATGCAACTTTCATTATTTCACTCGGTGAATTATTAGTTCCATCTGCACTTTATCAATTATTTTCTCTCCATTTATTATGGAATCGTCATATTGGCTGGGCACACAAAAAAATGAAAGCCGACGTTACTTGCCTAGCTCGAGCAAGAAGAAGAAGATTATGAAATCGACAGCTGGAAGATAAGTCGACAATAATCCATTTGAGTCACTGCCAACGGAAATTTTACAGAAAACTCTGGGTTATCTTCCAGTTTATGATAGAGTTCGTGTGGAAAGAGGTATTACAAACAAATTTAATAGTGAAGAGGTGAAACAGAAAAAGTCGATTCTTTATTTCCAAATGTTTTGAAAATTAAGTGAGATAACGCCATGTTGCCTTCATCCTTTTCTACAGCTCTTGGAATGTTCTGCAAGAAGACATCGGAAAAGAGAATGTATCTCGATTAGGCTCAAAGGTATTTGCAAGAAAGATAAATGAAACAATAATCGATCATTTTACATCTTACATAAAGAGTTAATTCCACTTCCTCCCGAAGAAAATCTACAGAACTTCAAAAAACAAAAAGTTATTCCGCTAGACGCTACTGTAGAAAGCCCAACAAGAAAGCAGAGAATCACAAAAATAACCTTCGTCACTCCAGAATCTCCAAAAAATTAATGAATAATTCATCAAGAATTTCACTTGTATCATTATCATTTATGTTTCAATAATAATTGTGAACTTTCAATTTTTCCCCTCAGATTCTCCAATTCCTCAGCAGAATTCACCAACACTTGCAGCAATTTTGGATTCACAAGAAGAAAAGCAGTTTGATACAATTTCGAAAATTTCTTTCTGATCAAATCTTTTCTTCTTCCCTGTTCTACCACAAGACTCCTTGCTTCACGATTCCATTCTCCTATTTTTTTCAATTTCGATGAAACTATTTCAATCTCAATGTTCACACCGTGAGCTGTTTCTTTCACATGCGATAGAATCTGAAGAAAAAAATTATTCAAAGTTTTTTCAAAAATTTAAGTAAAATTGTTGATTTTTTTATTTTCTCAGTTTTTGTGAAAAATCTCAAAAACTAATGGAGATACGCTCTTTTTTGCCCCAAGATGCTTTTGCAGAAAATTTCAAGCACTTCAAAAGAGGATTGAAGCGAAAAAAGGGCGTATCTCCAGGAGTTCCTAATATATTCACGAAAAACTCCTAGAAAAAAAAATTAAATTCTGCTCTTATTTCTGTTGTTTTTCGAAAATTTATCCTTAAATAATGGAAATACGCCCTTCTTACGTTAGAATACTTCAATAGCTCTTCAAATTCTCTACAAAACCATTTCAGAACCAAAGTGGCGTATCTCCATCATTCACTAGGAATTTTGAAGACAAATAATAATTTTTCTTGAATAAAAAAATAAGTTTTATTTATCAAACAATTTTATCTTTTGAAGCTTTTTTTAAAAGAGAAAATTGATTTACTTACAGGTGCAAGATCCAAAATCTTTCTCCGGACCCTCACAACGTCTTCCTCACGTTCATCAAGCCTCTCCGCCAATCTGTTCTTTGTTACCAACAAATTTGTGTAATGATTAGCAGTTCTTCCCTCTCCAAAATCATTCAGAGCCTCTTTTTCGTTGTCAATTCGCTCCAAAAAGCTCTTCATTTTAAAAAACTTGACTCTCATGTCAATCAAACGGTCCAGCTGTTTTCCCTGTCTTCTCTGCAGATATTGGGCTTTTCTTGTCGCATATTTCTCCTCGAGACATTCACTCGCAATTTCAATTTGTCGAGAAAGAAATTGCTGATAGATTTCATCGAATATCACGAGTGCATCTTCATAATTGAATTCAAGATCTTCCAATTGATTTTTGCAGTGACGTTCTCCGTTCTCCAGATCCATTTCAACGGTTTTAAACTTTTCCAGAATCTCTTCATACCTATTTCAGGAAAGAAAAAGAAGAGAAAAGGTAAAACTTGAGAAATTTAAGTTTTCAGGATTTTTTGAAAAATTGAATATCTCGGAAAATAAGAGAGATACGCCCTTTTCGCCCGGAGACGGTTTTTTAGAGAATTTGAAAAGCTGTAAAAAAGGGAAAAATTGCTCTATCTCGCCTAGTTTCCGGAACATTTGAGGAAAATTACGAAGAAAAAGAGATTAATTCAATTTTACCCTTTAATTATTGAATTTTTACAAGTTTTTTTCGTGAATATCTTGGAAATTAGTGGAGATACGCCCATTTGCTCCTAAATCGGTTTTGTAAAAATTTCAAGGGCTACAAAAGAAGGAAATAAGGTAAAAAGGGCATATCTCCATTATTTCCCGAAATTCTTCTGAAAAATTATTATTAAATAAAAGAGGACTTGTTCAATTTTACCGCTTTACGATCAAATTTGAACAATTTTTTTAAACAATTATTTCAAAAAATGGAGATACGTCCGTTTTCACCTGAATTTTTCATTGTATAAAATTTAAAAAACTATAAGCAAATGAATTGAGCCAAGGAAAGGCGTATCTCCATCATTTCCCAAAATATTTCCAAAAAATACAATGAAAATTTCCCTTTTTTCCCTTTTTTTTCACCTGTCGTCACTGTAAAAAGGTGAACTCCCTGTCGATTTCTCGAAGTAACTCGTAACCTTGTACTTTCCCAAAAAATCTTTACATTTTTTATGCAAAAAACCATTTTTGATCTTTAAAAATTTATGTTCCAGCGCCAATTCCTTCAATTGTGATATCACATTGAGCCTCGCGGCTAGTGCAGAAAGGCGCCTCTTCTGTTCTCTCCTCTCCGCTTCAATTACCGATTTTCTAGCAGTAAATCCAGTTTCTGAATAATAATCAAAGGCCTCATCTTCTTCACCTGCAGATTCTCGTCTCTCCGGTTCGAAATCACCTTCCCCATAATATTCATCGAAATTATCAACTCCCGGAGTCCATTCACGAGATTCGTGGAGCGTAAAAGAGCCGTCCGTAAATTCTTCCGCATTTTCGCCGAATTTGTCCTCTAAATAGAGTTCATCATCATCAAAAGGGTCAATGAGTGTCTTATCACTGTTTTTATCGGTTTCAGGGTCTTGTACGGGTTCATCGGCTGCAAAAATCATCGACAAAATAGGTGACTTGACTGTTTAATCGATTTTTTTTTAACAAAAATGTGAAATTTTAATGATAATTACCGATTTCTGAATTTTCCATGATTAATCCATTTTTAAACCATTATTTTAATTATTTTCAGAAATATCAGAGATTTTCTTTGGGGTTCATGATGAGGTGACGTGATACTGACAGAATTATTTAATAACTCTGAAGTTATGTACTAATTTAATGTGGAAGTAATGAAAATAATGAATTTTTAAATAAAATCAAGATTTTGAAAATGTATTTATTTTTTGTCATTATTCTTTCGTAAATATCTCGGTAAAAATGGAGATATGCCCTTTTTACTCTAAGACAGTTTTATTCACAATTTTAAGATCTACAAAAATATCTTGGAAAAAGAAGGGCGTATCTCCATTATTTACTGAGCTATTCTGAAAAAGCAGATAACAAAAAAAATAGATGTTTCTTGTAGTTTTCATCATTTTCCATGAATATCTTAGAAAATGATGGAGATACGCCCTTTTTCGTCTTGAGAAACTTTCGTAGCTCTTAAAATTTTCTTCAGTACCATCTTGGAGCAAAAAGGGCGTATCTCCATTATATACCGAAATATTATCAAAAAAGGACAAAAATCCATGAAAAAAATTTCTAAATTAAAAAAAGGAAAAATCTAAATTTTTTCTAATAAAAATAATAATAATAATCCATTTTCCATGTCTGCTGTCATATTATTTATTCAAAATTCACAAAAAATCGTTGTTCACAAAGATCTTTTTACAAAAATGAAATCATTTATTTTTAAACAATAACCAGTTTTATTTCAAACAATTTGAAATTTACCCAGGAATCTATGAATTTCAGTAATTCTAGACTTTTTGAGACTCTAAGACTTTTTTATTAATTGAAATTCTAAAAAATTAATGGCCATAACGACTAATCATATCAGCATCTCGAAAGACATTTTTTCCCCTCAAAACGAGATCATGACAGGGTGATTTGTGGACATCTTTTGTGGGTTCATCATCAGCAGCTCTCAATTGTATCAGGAACATTCGGCGTGGTCTGTTGGAAAGATTCAGATAAGAACCATGAAGTAAAAGATAGGAAAAAATAACGAGTTCTCCTTTTTTTGCGTGAACTGCAGTTGCACCGGACAAGGGGTAACGTTCAGGATCAACGTAGTGCAATGGACCTTGACGATTATCCGTGACATCACGTGCCTGTAGTGGACCCAGTTTGTGACTGCCGGGATAGACCGCAAGTCCGCCATTTTCTGGAGTCGTGTCGTCAAGATGGAGGAATACTGCCAACATCGTGTGCTTCTTGAAGGGGAAATAGGGGTAGTCCTGATGCATCAGGTAGGGGGCACCTGTTTCCGGTGGCTTTACGTGGGCCTTTGTGTGATGAAGAAGAATGTCCTCGGTGCCCATGATGTCTTCAATTGCATCGAGTAATTTTGGATTTGTTATCAGTCGAGTGAAGACGCCACTGTGCATTTGAAGGTTGTGAATGGATTTTACCTGAGAACATGAAGAAAGATAGATAGAGAGCCGGGAAAAAATGTTTAGATCTGATCAGATCTAATTAGATCTGAGTTCCTTAGATCTGATCAGATCAAGTCAGATCTGATCAGATCAAGTCAGATCTGATCAGATCTAGTCAGATCGGATCAGATCTAGTTAGATCTAATCAAATCTATTCATATCACATTTTTCAATTTAATCAGATCTGATCAGATCAAGTCAGATCTGATCAGATCTAGTCAGATCGGATCAGATCTAGTTAGATCTAATCAAATCTATTCATATCACATTTTTCAATTTAATCAGATCTGATCAGATCTAAACATTTTTTCCCGGGTAGATAAATTAATTTATTTAACGACTATAGGCTTGTTCCCATGTAGCCGAATGAAACATGTACATAGAGTGATATGTATACAGTGATTTCTAAATAAGATAGTTGTGATTTTTGATCCGATTGTGACATATTTCTTTGAATTTACAATAGTTAATCAATGCAATTTGGCAAATCTAACAGCAGCATCTTTTCTATTTTTCATGAAAGAGAGAGCTAGAGAGAGGATGGAGAAAATCGGGGGAATCCCCGTTTTTGAATGGATTAATAGATTTTTTTTGTCTTTTGTTTTTTGAGAATATCTCGGAAATTAATGGAGATAGAGCGATTTTTCGTACTGAAGATGGTTTTGTAGAAAATTATGAGAGCTAGGAAAGAAAGGACTGAGGGAAAATGGCGCTATTTCGCTCATTTTTCGGGATACTGTCAAAAATAATGGCTAAAAACGAGACTTTTTGACTAGAAAAGAGAAATTTTCCTTTTGTGAAGATCTTGGAAACTCATGGAGATAAGCCCTTTTTGGCCCGGAGGTGGTTTTATAGAGGATTCCAAGAAGAGAGTTACAAGAAGAGATTAGCGCAAAATAGCGCTTGTTCTCGCTTATTTTCCGAGATATTTGAAAAAAAATAGTAAGACAACTGGACTCATTTCGTTTTCAGAGAAAAAATCTGTTATATGTCACTAATCGTGATTTTAATGAATTTCCGAAAGATTTTAGAAATTTTTTCGATTTTTTCCTTTTCAAAATTTGTTTTTTTTTTAAAGAAATTTTCTCAAATTAAACTCTTGCAGCTTTCCTTGGCCCACATATGCAAATAAAAACCGTCATGTTCCATTATTTGAGATTTTTCATAATTTTTAAAATTATTTTCGAAATATTTTGAATATATTTTGGAAAATTCTAAGAAATCTCAAATAGTGAAATTTAACGGATTTTTTTACGCAAAAAACAGTGAAGATACGCCTCTTTTGCCCTAATCCTTCTATTGTATAGAATTTCGAGAACTACAGAAAAGGATTCATGCGATAATGACGTATCCCGCTTAATTTCCGAGATATTCACGACAAACTGCCACAAAATTCAATAGTGAAGAAATAAAACCGAAAAATTCGAGTTTTCGCCGAGTTCTTCTCTAATATCTAAGAAAGTAATGGAGATACGCCCTTTTCACCCTAATACACTGCTTTAGCCCTCAAAATTCTCTACAAAAGTGTCTTAGAACAAAAAGGGCGTTTCTCCATTATTTCCCGAAACATTCAATGAAAATCACTCCATCACTTCTTTCCTAATTTATTTCGATTTTTTTTTCTATTTGATTGAATTCTTACTGTGTACTCTCGATTATTCGCCAATTTCTTCATATCTTCACCAACCCACGCAGACTCCAGACCCGCCAGATTCTCCCGTTTCTTACGTTCAAACAATTCATCATAAGTCTCCGAAATTTCCTTCATTTCTTTGTCTGTAAATACATTGGACACTTTGATGTAACCGTATTCCTCATAAAATTTCTTCTGATCAGAAGTCAAGAATTTGAGTGGAGCCATTTTATTAATTTTTTCTTTTTTAAAAGGCGATCAGCACCACTTGAAGATGCAAACAAAACTGATGTTATTGTAACATTTCGCGGATACTTAAAATTATTTTTACAAAAAAAAAATTGAAATTTCATATCGAATAACTTTTAACGAACTTATGACCAATGCAATGATATTTGTCTCAAATTCTGTCTAATCATCTCGTGATAACGAGAATGATTATGTAAATCTCAGTTTACAGTTGTTGATAATTGACGCAAATGATAAACTTTCCATCACCCCAAGTTGACTATTAAATAATAATTATTTTTGAAAATTTTAAAAATTGGCAAGAAAAAAAAAATTTTTTTTTTTACATTTTTTACTTTATTATTATTAATTATTAATAATTAATAATTGATGATGATTAATACTTAGATGAGCCCTTTTTTGGACCCACTAATTATTAAAGACTTGATAAGGGCCTTATCTGAATAATAATTAGGGGAAGGTGGGGTAAAATGGGCACAAGGGGTATGATGGACACGTGTTGGTTTTGGTATTTTATGCTATGAAAATTACTCGAAATCGATGGGAATATTGGAGATACGTTTTTTCTGTTGATTCCATTGGAAAGCTGAGGAAATTTCCCATGAAAATCATATGTCAGAAATTATTTTTTTTAATTTTTCAAAAATTCCATTTTTTTTCTTCAAAAGTTAAGGTGAAATTCTTCTGTTTTCGGAATATTGCTGGTTCTATTGGTTACAGCGACCTGGGGTTGATCTTAAATGAAAGGTAAGCTCATTTCCCATCGATTCATGTGGTTAAAAAAAAATTATGAATTTTCCAAGTATTTATAAGGCAAAAACTGATTTTCAGAAAATGGCTAAATTGATAAATTGAAAATTGATAAATTGATACGAAAAAAAAATTTGAACGACATAAATCGATGAAAAATAAGCTCACCTTTCATTTGAGATGAACCCCTGGTCTCTACGGTCAACAGAACCGGAGATATCGTCGAAAAAGGGAATTTTTTCGATTTTCAAAAGGGAAAACCCCTCCCAAACCTGGCCAAAAAAGTAAATTTTGCCAAAACTTGAGAAAAAAAAATTTTGACAAAAGTATTCCGCCAAAAATTTTCTTAATTTTCTGATGGGATCATCAGAAAATCTCTATCTCAAACCGTTCAATTGAAATGTGTCCATTTTACTCCATCTTCCCCTGCAATAAAAGGGGTCACATCGAAAAGGAAACATTATCGTCACTATCATTATTATTATTTATCTAACTCATTAAAATCACTAATCAATTTTCTAAAAAAAAGTCTTAATTCTCTAAATTCGTTAATTATCTAAAATTGCATCGTTCCTCAAACTTCGTTATCATTTCACTAGAAAATCCTGAATTTTCCATTCGTTATCTCTGATATTTAAATCCTTTCAAAATTTCCTTTGATTGATACCAGATGCATGCAGCAGCAGCTTCACTTCTCAACTCTGAAAGTTTCTCTGAGTCATCAGGATTACTGTCATCGTAAACTTTAACGAGATTTCGGCACTGACAATCCTCGATTTCCTCTTTTTGCTGTGAGAATTTTATCGTAAATGATGAAACTTGAGAATTCGGCGAATACTGAGGTTTTGGAAGAAAAAAATCGGATTTTGGGTTCAAGTCGATCTTTCGTAGGAGGACGAAGGTATTTGTTGGAGCCTGAGGTATAGACATGAAGTCCTGGAACTCCTGACACTCGAGGACAGATCTGAAAATAGCAAAATAATTATTTTTTTGAAAATTTTAAATAAATAAATTTTTTTTTAGTTCTTTTTTTTTAATCTCAGAAAATAATGGAGGTACGCTCTTTTTGACCTAAGGTGGTTTTGTAGAGAATTTTGAGGGGTTCAAAAAAGGATGAGGGCGAAAAAAAGGCGTATCTGCATTCATTTTCGAGTTATTTTGAAAAATAAAAACGTTAAGAAAAACAGAATAAATTTATTTTTTTGGATCGTTTTTTGAGAATATCTCGGAAAGTAAGCGGGATAGAGCGATATTGCTTCCATGAACGTTTTCAGTTCTTGAAATTTTATATAAAAAAGAATTGATGTGAAATCGCCCGATCTCGCTTGCTTTCCGAGTGCGCTTTGAAAAACGAACGAGAAAAATGAGGTTGTTCTGTTTTAATCGTTCGTTTTTTGAGAATCTCAGTAAATAATGGAGATACGCCTTTTTACCTTCATCCATTTTTGTAGCTCTTGAAATTCTTTACAACAGTGTATCAAGGCAAGAAAGGGCGTATCTCTATTATCCATCATTACCACAATATTCTCACAAAATCAAAATTTTCATAGATAAAATGAAAATTTTCGAAGAAAAAATTCCAAATTTCCAACGAAAAATTGAAAATATCAATTATTTATTGAAATATTCTTAAAATATCACAAATTTTCAAAGAAAAATTGGAAATATCCATTTCTTTATTGAAATATTGTCTAAAAATTAAGAATTTTCAGAGAAATATTGAAAATTTACAGAAAAATTGAAAATATCCATTATTTATTGAAATATTCTCGAAATATCACAAATTTTCAAAGAAATATCGAAAATTTGAGAAAAGAAAAATTCAAAATTTCATAAGAAACATTGAAAATGTCCATTATTTGTTGAAATATCCTCGGAAATTCCAAAATTTTCAAAGAAAAAATTCAAAATTTCCAAGGAAAAATTGAGAATCTCTATTATTTCTTGAAATATTCTCTTAAAAGCAGAAATTTTCGAAGAGAAATTGAAAATTATCAAAGAAAAAATGGAATATTGTCAAAGAAAAAATGCAAATTTCCCAAGAAAAAATGCAATTTTCCAAAGAAAAAATGCAAATTTCCAACGAAAAATTGAAAATATCCATTATTTATTGAAATATTCTTAAAATATCACGAATTTTCAAAGAAAAATAGGAAATATCCATTTCTTCATTGAAATATTGTCAAAAAATTAAGAATTTTCAGAGAAATATTGAAAATTTCCAAAGAAAAATTGAAAATATCCATTATTTATTGAAATATTCTCGAAATATCACAAATTTTCAAAACAATATCGAAAATTTGAGAAAGGCAAAAATTCAAAATTTCATAAGAAACATTGAAAATATCCATTATTTGTTGAAATATCCTCCGAAATTCCAAAATTTTCAAAGAAAAAATTCAAAATTTCCAAGGAAAAATTGACAATCTCTATTATTTCTTGAAATATTCTCTTAAAAGCAAAAATTTTCGAAGAAAAATTGAAAATTATCAAAGAAAAAATGGAATATTTTCAAAGAAAAAATGCAAATTTCCAAAGAAGAAATGCAATTTTCCAAAGAAAAAATGCAAATATCCATTTCTTCATTGAAATATTGTCAAAAAATCAAGAATTTTTAGAGAAATATTAAAAATTTTCAAAGAAAAATTGAAAATATCCATTTCTTTATTGAAATATTGTCAAAAAATCAAGAATTTTCATAGAAATATTGAAAATTTTCAAAGAAAAATTGAAAATATCCATTATTTATTGAAATATTCTCGAAATATCACAAATTTTCAAAGAAATATCGAAAATTTGAGAAAGGAAAAATTCAAAATTTCATAAGAAACATTGAAAATATCCATTATTTGTTGAAATATCCTCGGAAATTCCAAAATTTGCAAAGAAAAAATTTAAAATTTCCAAGAAAAAATCGAGAATCTCTATTATTTCTTGAAATAGTTCCCTAGAAGCAAAAATTTTCGAAGAAATATTGAAAATAATCGAAGAAAAAATTGAATATTTTCCAAGAAAAAATGCAAATATCCAAAGAAAAATTGAAAGTTTTCAAGTTTATCACCTCATCAATATCAGCAAAGGTTTCCTATAAGAGTGCTGATACTCCATGTGTCTTTTGCTGCTCAAAATTTTCTCTGGAATTTCGACTCGTAGGCAGAATTTCGGTGAAATTGTCGTTGCCCCAATGATAACAACCACTTCTTTAACACTGCAACCAGACAATTGCAGTTGTGACGTCAATTGTTGACAAATATTTCCCAGTGTCGTCAATAATGTTTTTGTTGAGCTGTTGTTTCGGTCATTTGGTTTGAATCTCGTCTGAAGCTGCACCAGAGAGTCACAGGAAAAGGGAATCTGCTGTTTTTGATACAAAATGTATTTTATGAGCTCTGTAATGATTTTACCACAGGAATCACTTGTTAAAGGCTCTTCCAGAACAACTGGAATCGATATGTCCTTGCACTTTCCTCTCCCAAACATGTTTTTTTATTTTATAAAAGTCAATTTCGTCAGTTTTTTTTAAATTTTGATTGAGAGAAATCCTTTAATTTAATTTGGAAATCAAGAAAATTTGGGGAAATACATCTTTCCCCATTTTTTTGTTGACGATTCGAATATTGAGGTTGGGATACAAACAGAAAAGTGGAGGCGCTGGGGTCAGTGGCCTTTTTAAAGGGGGAAAGGGGGGAAAATGGCGCCGACGAGAAAGGCGCCACATTTGAATGGTTTTAGACAAAAATAGGGTAAAATGGTGTTTTTTGATGAAACGACGAGAGATAGATTTTTTTTATCAATTCCATTGAAAAGCTGAGAGAATTTGAGATGAAAAACATGTCTCAAAAATTTTTTTTCTCTATTTTTTAAAAAAATTTCGTATTTTTAAAATTTTTTAAAATTCTTTCGAAAGTTAAAATTTTTTTTTTTGTTTTTTTTTTATCTCGAATTTTTTTTTGTTAAAATTTGGAGCATTTCTTTGAATTTTTTGAGAAATAAATCGTCATTTTGGAAGCAGAGGGGCGTAAGTGCTATGCTTATGCACAGCACTGACGTGAAGGCGACACATTTCAATGGTTTTAGTCAAATATAGGGTAACATTGTGTTTTTTGATGAAACGGTGAGAGATAGATTTTTTTTATCAATCCCATTGAAAAGCTGAGGAAATTTAAGATGAAAAACATGTCTCAAACAAATTTTTTCGCTTTTTTTTTTCAAAAATTTGAAATTTTCTAAAATTCTTTCGAAAGTTTAAATTTTTTTTTAAATTTGGTTTCTTTTTATCGAATTTTTTTTGTTAAAATTTGTAGCAATTCTTTGAATTTTTTGGAGAAATAAATCGTCACCTTAGAAACAAAGAGGCGTAAGTGCTATACTTATGCACAGCACTTAGGCCACTTTGTTTCTAAGATGACGACATTTTTTTTCGATTGAAAAATATTCATTGATTTCTTTTCTTAAAAAAAAATGATATGAAATTCAAGAATATATTCTCTGAATTCTTTTTATTCATTTATTTTCATTGAATTTGGTTTTTTTTCTAAAAAAATATTATTATTATTATTATTATCTCTATTATTAAAAGTCATTAAAGAATGTAGTAAAATTCTAAATTCAGTTGATAAATAATTTAATAATTCTAATGGTACTTAATTAATTAATAGTAAAAAACTGCATAAACACAGGCAACACAGAACATACTGTCATTAATAAAATTCCCATGTGCATAACTGTCAGCCTCAGCATCCCAGAGGCATCTCGTTCCCATTTTAACGCCTGCACCTCTCTGTTCACCGAGGACAACATTGACAATGTATTTGTACTGACGATATCTCAATTCTAGAATTTTAATTAAAATAATTTTAGGAGGGAAAATGTTAAATATTTTTTTTTTTTTCGTTGTTTTTTATTTTTTATTTGAGAATATCTCGGAAACTATTGGATTTACGTATTTTTTGTCTCAAAAAATATGGTTTTGGAGTGAATTTCAAAAGCTACAAAAGTGGATTAGGGTAAAAAGGGCGTATCTCCATTATTTACTCAAATATTCTGAAAAAATGAACGACTAAAACAGGAAAATGTCATTTTTCTCGTTCATTTTGTTAAGAGCACTCAGAAAGTAAGCGAGATAGAGCGATTTTACATCAGTTCTTTTTTATAAGGAATTTTAGGAGCTACAAAAAAGGTATCTACAAAACATTCCATTATTTCACTTAATTTCTGAGAGATTTTTAAAAAACGAAGGACTGAAACACAAAAATCTTTTTGCTTCAGTTCGTTTTTCAACGAGCACTCGGAAAGTAAGCGAGATAGAGTGATTTCACATGAATTATTTTTTATACACAATTTCAAGGACTACAAAAAAGGTCTCTACAAAAATTCCATTATTTCACTTAATTTCTGAGATATTCTTCAAAAAAATCCAAAGATTCATTATTTTTTTTCCTTTTTACCTTTGACTCTATCTCTGATTGAATCAGCAATTTTTTTACTCCATTTGTTTGCATCTTCAACACTGTATTTTTTTGATCCAAGGTGATCGTATAAAATATTGTGAATCAATTCTTTCACGACTTGTGGCTTAAATCTATAAGGAAAAAATTTGAAAAATTAATAAAATTAAAAAAATTAAAATAAGATAATTTTTCAAAATATTTGAAATAATTAAATTTTATTGTAACTAAAAATTTTTAATTGAATCAATTATAAATGATTTTACTTGTCTGATAGCTCTGGACGAATTTGATAAACCGTCTGTGTCGAATCAGCCTCCACAACATCAAGTGTTTCAATGTTTACGTTTGATTTACTCTCAGATGAAGTTTCCGAGTTCTTTTTCTTCGATTCACTCTTCCTCTCGTGATCCTCAGCCTCTGCCATTTTCAATAATCAATTAATTGAGTTAAATAACATTGAAAAACTTCAATATTTGGAGTTATTTATTGTCTGGTTGTTGTCAAACACAACGTGCACTCTGTTGTCAAGGTAATGTCTTTCATGCGCATGCGCCTAGACACGAGCAGAACCAAAACACTTGATTTTTTCGCTTTTTTCAGAATATCTCGGAAATTAAGGGAGATAGAGCGATTTCAATAGAATACTTTTTTGTAGAAAAATTGAAGGACTTCAAAAAATGTTTCATGTAGAATTTCTCTATCTCACTTGGTTTCCGAGATATATTAAAAAAAAGGGAAAAAATCGAATTTTACGATAAAATACGTTTTTTTGGGAATGTTTCGGAAACAAAGCGAGATAGAGCGTTTCCGGATCAATTTTTAGATTTTTAGTAAATTTGGAGAGCTACACAAAAATTATTTGGGCGAAATCACCCTATCTCGCTTATTTTCCGAGAAATTCTTCTTCATATTCGCTTTTTTTAAAAATATCTCGGAAATTAAGCGAAATCGCGCAAGTTTTTTTGAATTTCTTCTCGTGGCTCTTGTTAATTTCCTGAAAAAATACGTTGGGATGAAAAAGGGCCCATCTCCATTAGTTTCTGAGATATTCTCAAAAAACAATATGGAAATATCTTTTTTTTTTTACTGTTTCACTACTTTTTTTCTACGGGTTTCTGTATTATCAGTCGTGTTCTTTACTCTCATCTACGGAAGCCGGGTTGGCTCACCACTAACTTGTGGGAAAGTGGCGCCGCTCATGTTCATTTTTCACATGTGCATTTTAAACTTGTGGAGAATTGGCACTCTACAAGTCCACAAGTTCATTTGTGAATTGTGCACAAGTCCACAAGTTCATTTTTAACTTGTGCACAAGTGGACTTGTGGAAAAGTGGCGCCGCTCATGTGCATTTTAAACTTGTGGAGAATTGACACTCTACAAGTCCACAAGTTCATTTGTGAATTGTGCACAAGTCCACAAGTTCATTTTTAACTTGTGCACAAGTGGACTTGTGGAAAATTGGCGCCATATTCAAAATACCCTTGCATTTCGGATGAAAATAGTAATATTCGAAACTCAAAGTTTCCCCTGCCTATATCGATCGTAAATTTCCCGGGGAATCACGTGGGCTAGTTTAAATTGGGCCCAGATCAATATTTACGGAGATACAAGCATAAGGCCCAATCTAGATTGATCTAAAATGATTCTGCTATGCATATTTGCAAAGCCGAGACTATTCTCTCTTCAAATATGCATGGAGAGATTATTTGGAACTCATCTGGATTGGGCCTTATGCCTGTATCGAGGAAAAAACCCCTTCTCATTTTTTTGGGCCCAAAAATAAATGTTTGATTTTTAAAGTTCTCCCCACCTATATCGACCCCATTTTTCCCGAGGAATCACGTGAGACGGTCCAAATTGGGCCCAGTGCAATATTCACGGGGATACAGGCATAAGGCCCAATCTAGATCAATCGAAAATAATTCTACTATGCATATTTGAAAAGCTGAGACTATCCTCTTTTCTAACATGCATGGAAAGGTCATTTGGGACCAACCTGAATTGGGCCTTATGCCTATATCTTTGTGAATATTGCTCTGGGTTCAATTTGGGCCAGCTCACGTGATTCCTCGGGAAAAATGAGGTCGATGTAGGTGGGGAGAACTTTGAAAGTGAAACATTTATTTTTGGGCCCAAAAAAACGAGAAGGGGTTAGCCTTCTCGTTTTTTTGGATAAAAATAAAAATGTCTGAATTTAAAAGTTCTCCCCACCTACATCGACCTCATTTTTCCCGAGGAATCACGTGAGCTGGCCCAAATTGATCCCAGAGCAATATTCACAAAGATATAGGCATAAGGCCCAATTCAGGTTGGTCCCAAATGACCTTTCCATGCATGTTAGAAAAGAGGATAGTCTCAGCTTTTCAAATATGCATAGTAGAATTATTTTCGATTGATCTAGATTGGGCCTTATGCCTGTATCCCCGTGAATATTGCACTGGGCCCAATTTGGACCGTCTCACGTGATTCCTCGGGAAAAATGGGGTCGATATAGGTGGGGAGAACTTTAAAAATCAAACATTTATTTTTGGGCCCAAAAAAATGAGAAGGGGTTTTTTCCTCGATACAGGCATAAGGCCCAATCCAGATGAGTTCCAAATAATCTCTCCATGCATATTTGAAGAGAGAATAGTCTCGGCTTTGCAAATATGCATAGCAGAATCATTTTAGATCAATCTAGATTGGGCCTTATGCTTGTATCTCCGTAAATATTGATCTGGGCCCAATTTAAACTAGCCCACGTGATTCCCCGGGAAATTTACGATCGATATAGGCAGGGGAAACTTTGAGTTTCGAATATTACTATTTTCATCCGAAATGCAAGGTTATTTTGAATATGGCGCCAATTTTCCACAAGTCCACTTGTGCACAAGTTAAAAATGAACTTGTGGACTTGTGCACAATTCACAAATGAACTTGTGGACTTGTAGAGTGTCAATTCTCCACAAGTTTAAAATGCACATGAGCGGCGCCACTTTTCCACAAGTCCACTTGTGCACAAGTTAAAAATGAACTTGTGGACTTGTGCACAATTCACAAATGAACTTGTGGACTTGTAGAGTGTCAATTCTCCACAAGTTTAAAATGCACATGAGCGGCGCCACTTTTCCACAAGTCCACTTGTGCACAAGTTAAAAATGAACTTGTGGACTTGTGCACAATTCACAAATGAACTTGTGGACTTGTAGAGTGCCAATTCTCCACAAGTTTAAAATGCACATGTGAAAAATGAACATGAGCGGCGCCACTTTCCCACAAGTTAGTGGTGAGCCAACCCGGCTTCCGTACTCATCATATTTTGAAATTTTTTCATATTCTGAAAATTGGAAAATGTCTATCGGTTTTACCCCTTTTTTCGATTTTATGTTTTAACATTTCATCAAAACACCCATTTGACAGAAGATGTCTATTACCTTTTCAAATTATAAAAAATGCCCTTCCCGGACAATTAGCGACGATTAATCCAATTAATTACATGAAAACATAAATGGCGGGAATATTGGTATTTAAAATCCGAGGATCCGCCAATGCCAGTCCTAGATGCTGGAACCACGTGATTCAAATTCGGAACAATATTTAATATTTATAATATTATTTAATAACAATTTACTATCGTGGATATTGTTTTAATATCGGTAAAATGTTACAAAATTGGAATAATTAGAATATTTATAATAACTTAGAGGAAAAAAAGGAGATCCAATTGATCTCTTACTTCAATTTCTTTAAATTTGGAAACAAGCAACTAACACTCATCGAAATGATAAGAGCAAAGAACACGACTATTAGCCAACAAGGAGTAAGAAGAAACCGTAAAAAAAAAAGCCAACAATACGACTGATACCCCCATAATGTGATAAATTATAATAGATTCTAAACTTTAGGAGAACTGTTTATGGTTCTCAACAGTACAATGATTTTTGGCATAATTTAAAAACATTAAATTTTTGACAAGTTAAGAAAGAACATAGAAATTTATTAGACTTCAGTTAAATACATTTGGGGATGAAATGGAGAGTGATGAATTGACGTGTTACCCGGGATCAGAGATGATCATCGCCAAAAACCTGCTGGCTTATACAATATCGTCAACAGTGGGTGAACACATATCTCCTTTCTCGTGGCAAGACCATGAACTTCTAATATTAAATGAAGATGTTTTCGTCCACGGCCACTTTGAAAAAATTTTTCAATATTGCCTACAAGAGCTTCATCCACTCTTTCATAATAACAGAGCGTCAATGTTTCGAGATTCAAAGATTGACTAATTAGTCCAATCAATGCATTCCGAATCTGAAGATCCTCATCAAGAGAAAGAATCAGGTGCCTCACATTCAGCAAACATAGAAGATTGTTCCTGCTTGGATTTACGAAAAGGTCCCATCGAAGAGTCTCAAGCGATGGCATTTTTCCCAAATAGTCAACGGAATCAGATATCAGATCGGAATGATCTAAAAATGTAATGAAATATATTTACTCCAAATTAGTTTATTCAAAAGTTCCATCTTGAGAAGGGAGCTTATAACTTACCAATAATTTGCATCTTCCTTATATTGTAACAGTATTTGGCAATATCACGAATATGTTCATCCGTCAAAATAGAATTGTTTTGATCGAGAGTGAGCTCTTGCAAATTTTCGAATGTTCTAATTCTTTCTAAGAATGATTCGGGAATTTCACACGAATGGAGTATTAATTTCACGAGTCCTTTCAAGCTTCCTTCATCTATTTCCATCTCCTCTTCGGAGATTTCCATATCATGCAATTCTAGTTCTTTTAAATTGGGGAAGTTATCTGGATTCTGCAATGAATTTCAAATGATATAGTACAGCAATGAAAAAAGACATCGTTTTTATCTTGGAATGAATTTTTAAAAAGAATTTTCCTGATTTTTTTTTGTACTTCCAATAGATATAAACACGGGAGATTTCAAATTACATTTCAAATTTATAATTCTATGATTGACAATTAAATTACTCACGATTGATAATTGGTGATTGTTCAACAAACGAGGCCAAACCGAATGATCGTTAAAACTCAATATTTGAAGAGTCTCTCGATTCAAAGCATTTAAAAAATCACTCGAATTTAATTCTGATTCTGTGTGAATCCTTACAGCTTCTAAGTTCCTAGCTCTTTGCAATATTTCCCTCAAATCACGAATAAAATTTTCAACGTTCATTCCACGGCTACAACCAATATCAATATCTTCCAACTGATCCAGTCTACAGAACTCCATTATCATTGTTAAACATTGGGGGTGTCTTAGAGAGCAATTAATTCTCAATTTCCTCAGAAAACGACCGCATCGTTTGAGAATTCGATGAACTGTATTATCTGAGGCCTCCGACCCGATTGTAAATGTTCTCACATCACTCCATCCTTGTTTACTAATGGTGCGCCAACGTCTGCAAACTAAGAAACGAAGAATGCGTTAAGATTTTTACATTCTCATTCCAATAACTATCAAAGCGTCAGGGCTCAAATTGAGAAATTTCGAAATCATTTGGGTTGAGGTAATGCTAGTGGTTCCGGAAATCTATTTTTCCTCTTCAATTTTGGTTAAGTTCGATAGAGTAGCATGAACAGATTTTCAAAAATTGAGTTTACCCCATTTTACCGGACAAATAAGGCCAAAATTAATTTTTGACAGAAAATGAAGTTATCATTAGAACTTCATAAGCGAGGTTCAGTTTCATTGCAACCATTCATGGTTACAGACCTATTTTTTCCTTATATAATCATATATATTCTTGTTCATCAGAATGTCTATTAATTTTCGAAATCATGAAAAATGCATGTTACTGGACATATAGCGACCAGGGGTCTGTCACTCTGGGCTACACTAACTATTTTTATTTGCAGTATTAGCTAATCCCAATGCCAAATAAGCGGGTATACGTTTTGTATTGAGTGTCACCCCCCCCCCCCCCTGATAGCGACGATTAATTCAATTAATTACATAAAAACATCAATGGTTGCCATATTGATATTTAATATCCGAGTATCCTCCAATCCCAGTCTTCGATGCTGGGACAACGTGGGTCAAATTCGCAACAATATTGAATATTTATAATATTATCCAATAACAATTTACCATTGTGGATATGATTTTAATAACGGTAAAATATTATGAAATCGAAATAATTAGAATATTCATGATGAATTAGAAAAATGAAAAACAAAAGTAGGTCATTTGGACCTGCGACTAGGATTACCTCAATTCTTTGTCCTTTCTAACCCCCTCCCCCCTTTTCCTCAGAATATGTTTACCAGACCATGTACCTTTTTCAACTCTAATTCTCGTCAAAAGTGGTAGAAATGAGAATATATGTCTCAAACAATCATCGAGTAAATCATTAATCAGCAAATCATTGACTCCAAGATCCTCCATTATTTTTTATTTTCTTGATTTTACCACAAATAAAATGGAATTCAAGCGTGCGAGATCACGCTACTTTTATCTCAACAATACGATATTTTTATCGACAAAAAAAATGTGTCCAGTTGACTTTCACGTGATCACAGAGAAATGTGTATTGTGAGACTGACAACAACAGAGTGGCTGTGGACAGCGTTTGCCATTAAGTTTCCCCCTCCACAGTGTTTCCCTCACTCTTCTGAGGTGCGTTCAGAATGAACGAATTGGTAAAGTTTTGGTAAATTTTACGAAGTATTATCCGAAGTCGTTGGGACTGAACGGGTAGATAAATTATACTCATAGTTCAGTTAAATTATGAAAACCTGATATTAATTTTGGGATATAATAATAAATAAAAAATTTTGGGATGTGGTGAAAAAATTTAAAAAATATATGACTATATAAGTTTTGTCTCCTGTAAAAATAGTGCATGGAGGGAATTGCGGTTTTAGCACTTTGCGGGGTAAAATGGACACATCCAAATTTTTAGGCAGATATTAGGAAAAATCTTGAAATTAATAGAAATATTGACGGTAGATTATTTTTGATGATTTCTTCGGGAAGCTGAGGAAATTTTAGGCGGGAAACAAGTGCCGGAAAGATTTTTTTTTAATTTTTGGTGATTTTGACTTTTTTGAGCATTCTCGAGGGGTAAAATCCTTCCCTTTTTTTGTAAATTTTCAGTTTTTTGAGAATATCTTCGATTCTATTCGTCGTAGGGTAGAAATCCCGAGGGGAGGTGAAAGGTAAGATTATTTGCCATCGATTCATAGGGTTTTCAATTTAAAAATATCGATTTTTAAGGTATCTATGGGCATTGTTGTGAAACAGCTTTGGGAAACTGTTTTTGGCCTATAACTATCCGAAAAATTGATATTTTTGAATTCAAAAACCCATAAATCGATGGGAAATGAGCTCACCTTTCATTTGAGACCAGCCCCGAATTGCTACGACCAATAGAACTAGAGATATTAGCAAAAAAACTGAAAATTTTCAAAAAAAGAAAGGCTTTCACCCCTGAAAAATGCCAAAAAATATCGAATTTTCAAAAAAAAATTTAAAAAAATACATCTGACACACTAACCCAAGAGCCTTGTCGTGAAAAATGGCAATGGCTACACTAAAACACGCCTTTTTCGGGATGGTATCATTGTTTAGAGGGGGGTTTCCTAAGCTTAAATCCAAATTTGTGTATTCTTTCGAGTGACGCCAGCGCCACTATCGCAAGAAACGCGTTTTATCTAATATCTCGCTAATGGCTCATCTGACGTAAAAAATTATGGAGACCTTTTTTCTTCTAAATTGAATTCTCTATCTTTTTTATCCGAAACTTTTTCTTCTAAATTCAATATTTATAGAGTTATTGCGGTGAAAACGCACGGACTTTGCTATTTTTGTCATTATCTCTCAAACTATTCACTTTCATGCAATTTTCCGTGCGTTTTCACCGCAATAACTCTATAAATATTGAATTTAGAAGAAAAAGTTTTGGATAAAAAAGGTAGAGAATTCAATTTAAAAGAAAAAAGGTCTCCATAATTTTTTACGTCAGATGAGACATTAGCGAGATATTAGATAAAACGCGTGTCTTGCGATAGTGGCGCTGGCGTCACTCGAGAGAATACACAAATTTGGATTTAAGCTTAGGAAACCCCCCTCTAAACAATGATACCATCCCGAAAAAGGTGTGTATTTATGTAGGTCAATTTACAGAGTTCCTGGACTACACGTTTTCTCGCTGAAATTTCCTCAGCTTTCCACTAGAATCATCAAAAAAAATTCATCTCGAGTCGTTTCATTGCAGTGTCCATTTTGCCCTATTCTACCCTATAGGTAGAGATGGGCGGCCGTCACATGACGCGTCACAAAACGGTCATATGACGGTCATGTCATGTCACGTCACGGAGTAGTTGTGACCGTGACAGAATTCGGTCACAAAATTTCACTGAATGACGGTCATAAAAGGAAAATAAATTATGACCGTCACAAATTGAAGAAATTTGATGACCGTCATTTTACATCTATATAGATGTTTTACCATCAATCATTTTTCATTCCTTGACAAAAGTAAATAAATTTAGAAATGAAAGACTCAATTGAAATCCGTTTGAATTAAAGGATAAAAAATTCATATTGCAATCAAATGTATTGAATAGTTATTGATTTTCAAAATTGACTGAAAAAAATGACCGTCACAAATTGAAGAAATTTAATGACGGTCATTTTACATCTATATAGATGTATTTTACCATCTCATTTTTTTTTTTTTTTTTTTTTTTTTTAACATGTTTATTTAAGCCAGTATTTGTACATATGGATACATTTTTTATTTTTGATTACTTAGATACTGGGAAACATGGAAAACAGTATTTTTTCTTAACCTAACATTTTTTAAGGCACATACATACTCATTGAGCTTCGTAGTGGATCAGTTTTTATACATTTTCTGTATTTGTTTTTTGAATTATTCATATAATTGTGTGTTGTTTGTTTGTTGTCTGTAGACTGTTTTTGCTTCTTTTTATAGATTTTTATGTGATCAGAAACTGGCGGAAAACTGATCATTCGTTATGGTTTTTATTTACGACTTAAGACTAGTAATACTCAACGAAATAAATATTTATATAATTTTTTTTTTTTTTTTTTTTTTTTTTTTTTTTTTTTTTTTTTTAACATTATTTACACTATTTACATTATGGACTAGGGTTTTCTTAGGTGTCTTCTAGCCACCAGTATCTTTTTTTGTTACGGAATGTAAACTTTTGGTCCCTTAAGGGGATTGTTGTGTCATAGCAAATATGTGCTTTATCTGTTTTGCAGTCTATTTCGTTATTGTATAAAATTTTTTTGTGGTGTCCCTTGCGTTTTACATGGTATATTTTGGGTATGTTGTTTTTATCTTGGATATAATTATTTTTGTCTAAGTAGACGAAAGCTTCAGGGGGTATGTGACCTGTACTTAGAGTCTTCTTAATGTATTCATTATTAGTATAGAAGGGACCATTAATAAGGTTGTTTTCTGTGTTCCTACTTGATGACGCTATGTGGTCTCTGGTTAATTTTAACATGAAATTGTCTATTCTATGCACATTGGCTTTGTTGTAAATTTTGCTGTTACTGTAGTATTTCTTGTAATCTGATTCGGGTGTTCTGAACATATTTAGGCAGGATCTTAAGCATTTTCTTTCAAAAAGTCGAATAAGTTCCATTTGTTTATTGTTTACATTAAACCATACGGGACAACCGTAAGTTAATATTGGTCTAATGAGTGCTTGATAACATATTATTTTAATTCGTTCTTTAAGGTGTTTATTTTTGAATAATTTAATGTTAGCTCTGAATGCATTGTTAGCCTTATGTAATTGTTTGTGTATGTGACTCCTGTAAGTGAGTTTATTATCAAAATCGATGCCTAAGTATCTCACGTTTTCTTTATTAGGGATGTCGACACCTGATCCATCCAGTTTCTCATTAATTTTGAAATCTTTCCAGTTTTTTTTAATATCTCTATTGGCGGTTGTAATGTTTGGTGTGAATAGAATAGTCTCACATTTAGTGGGATTAATTTTTAATTTCCAATCATAATAGTATTGATTTATCTTACAGAATAGTTTTTGCATTTCATTTTGTACTTTCGTTACTTTCTTATCTGAGACATAAAATAAAGTGTCGTCCGCGAAGGCAGTTATTTTTTTTTTGGGGTCTGAGTTGAGGTCAAATTGTTCCAGCAGGTCACCTGTATAGATGTTAAAGAGTTTGGATGAGTTGACCGTGCCTTGTTGCAGTCCGTTTTTTACGTCAAATGTGATGGAAGAACTATTGATTCCGTCAATAACTTGAAATTTTTTCCCGTAAATCATACTGTATATCGTTTTTATTAGGTATCTGGGGTACTTTTTTTGAATAAGCTTGTGTATCAGTCCATCGAGCCATACCGTGTCAAATGCTTTTTCTAAGTCAATGAAACAAGCTCCTACACATTTGTTTTCGTTAAGGGCATAGTTAATATCTGATGCAAATTTTGTGGCTGCGTGAATCGTTGAGTGTCTGTGGCGAAAGCCGAATTGGTAGTCAGGTAGTGTCTTGTGATTGTATGTGTGTGTAGTTACTGAATTATCAATTATCATTTCAAATACTTTACTTAAGTTAGGGAGAAGTGAAATTGGCCTATAATTGGCTGGGTTACTTGAGTCTTTTCCTTTTTTTTTTAGTGCTATTATTCTGGCAGTTTTCCAGCATTCAGGGAAGTAGCAATTGTTCAGTGCATTATTGAATATTATTGTTATTTGTTGAATTAATGAACGGGGTAGATGTTTAAGGACAATGTGCGGGATTTTATCATTTCCCGATGATGTTTTATTCCGCAATCTGTTCATAATTCCACCTAACTGTAAAGTATTCGTGAAGTAATTATCTACTGATTCTTGACTGGGCCATGTTGCACGATTTTCGTCTGAAAAAGTTGTTACTGTTCTATTATTTATTGAGTCTTCTCTCATTTCATTTTTGAGTTCTTGGATTTCACTGTTAATTATGTTGATAAGTGTCGGGTTGCCCATGTGGCTGTTTTGCGTATGTGCTGCTTCGAATTGTGCTCCGATCGTGTTAAGTTTGGTGATTGGGTCAGTTATAATGAAGTTGTTGTTATGGTCTTGGACTCTAAGTGAATTTGGGATTTCTGCTCTGTCGATTAACTCTATTTTGTTCTGAGGGATTATTAATGTGTCTATCTCGCTATTTGGTTTAGATCTAAATATTTTGTTTAGCGATGGGAACATTTTTGATGGATCATTGGTTGGGATGTTTTTTACCTTATTTTCCCAATATTTAGAAACTGATCTGGAAAACTCTATTTTTAATCTTGTGTTGATGTCATCAATTGCTTCTCTAATTTGTTTGATAGCTCGTTTCTTAGTTGAACTGTTATTTTGTTTGTATATTCTATTAATTTCTGTAATTAGGAAGCTTTTGTTTTTTTCAAGTTTTTTGATTTTACTATTGATGTACTCTGGTAATCTACTTTTCCTTTTACTCGTTGGTATTATTTTGTGCATAGCTTGCGTTATGATGTTATTTATTTTGATAATATTTTCATCAATTTCCGCATTTGTTAAATTTCTATTGTCATCAATTTCTAGTTTATGATTGTTATGTATATGCTTGGCAAATTTTTCCCAGTCAGTTGCTTTGAAATTGAGGGTAATAGGTAGAGGGTTACTGTCGAATTCGAAGTCTTCATTTTGTTTTATGTTGAATGTTATAGCTTTGTGATCACTGTCATAGTTGAGGGTTTTTAATCTTCCGTTTCGTTCGGTGTTAGTAATTGTTAGTCTACTGTCAAGAAAGCATATGTCTAGGTAAGAGTTTCCTCTGGGCATAGAAGGTTCAGCTGAGCTGTTGAAGTTTAATTTAAAGAAGATTTCATTATCATTGATCCACCTGTTGAGAGCCGTGCCTCTGTAATTTGCGTTCTGGTTTCCCCAGTTTTCGTGTTTGGCGTTAATATCACCGGCGATTACGTAATAAGTTTCGGGTTCATTTAGTTTGAGTTCTGTGAAAAGTGAGTCTAGCTCTATCATGAATTTTTTATTGCTATTACCGGCTGCGTATGCTTTACCATCTCATTCATTTTCCATTCCTTGACAAGCATAAATTCAATTGTGACCGTCATTTTCCATTAACAATTTTGTGACGTCATGTGACCGTCACAAGACGGTCATTTTTTGGTCATATGACGTCGGTGAAAAAATGACCGTCATTGCCCATCTCTACCTATAGGCATATGAGCCGAATATTTCCGAAGAACCCTCTTCGGCCAGTATAACTGTACTTTTACCCGCGCGTCCCCCCTTCACAACTTCTCTCAGTTCAATTTCAAAATGGCGGAACCCAAGTCACGTCGCATTGCCCAAACCGAGGATTTATCAAATGTTGAGTTTGAAACGAGTGAAGATGTCGAAGTTATTCCAACTTTTGATAATATGGGACTCAGAGATGAGCTTCTCCGAGGAATTTACGCTTACGGTAAGTTATTTTGTTGAAAAATCAACTCCAAAGGATATCATAACCTCAAATGGCTTATGTCGGGCTGTTTACAGCATCTGTATACTAAGAAATCCCTGAAAAATTGACTTTTATCACGAAATTTTATCATTTTTTTGTTCTCTTATTCTTTTTCTAGAAATACCTAGGAAATTAAGGCAAATAGGGCGATTTTATTCTAATATTGTTCTGTGGCTCTTAAAATTCTCTGCAAAAATTATTTGGAGCAAAATTGCCCTATCTCGTTTAATTTCCGAGATATTATCAAAAAAATTGGTGATAAATTGATTTCATTTTGTTTCTAATTGAAAAGAAAACATTAATTTAATTGAATTTCATTTTTTTACCAGTTTTTTTTATATATCTCAGAAACTAAGCGAGATAGAGCAATTTTCATAGAAACATGTTTTATAGAGAATTTCAAGCGTTCCAAAAAAGTATTCAAGTAAAATTGCTCTATCTCCCTTAGTTTCTGAGATATTCTCAAAAGACTGTTGACAAATTGATTTTATTTTATTTCTAATTTTTTTTCATTTTTATTTCATTTTGTCACCAGTTTTTCTTCAATATCTCAGAAACTAAGTGAGATAGAGCAATTTGCATGGACATCTTTTTTGTAGAGAATTTCAAGAGCTCCGAAAAACTATTCTTCCAAAATCGCTCTATCTCGTTTAGTTTCCGAAATATTCTTAAAAAACTGATGAAATGAAAAAAAAATTGAATAAACAAAAATTGTCGAAAAAAATTAATATTTTTATTTTTCTCAGGTTTCGAAAAGCCCTCAGCCATTCAACAACGCTCCATAAAGCCCATAATGAAGGGCCGTGATGTCATAGCACAAGCACAATCAGGAACTGGTAAAACAGCAACATTCTCCATCTCCATACTGCAATCATTAGATACGCAGATCAGAGAAACACAAGTTCTTGTTCTTTCGCCGACTCGTGAATTGGCGGTGCAAATCCAAAAAGTTATTCTCGCTCTTGGAGACTTTATGAATGTCCAGTGCCATGCTTGCATTGGAGGAACAAATCTTGGGGAGGACATAAGGAAGCTTGATTATGGACAACACGTTGTTTCTGGAACTCCTGGAAGAGTTTTTGGTACGTTTGATTAGAGAATAATAGGATATTTGTCCTTTTGCTTCCGAATGGAAGCATTACTATCGTGAAAATTTTCGATCTGGATTTTTTTGTTGGGAACTACTTAAAATCATCCGAAAAGTCCAAAAATCATATTTAGAAAAAATGTCTGTATGTATGTGTGTGTGTGTGTATGTGTGTATGTCTGTGCACACACACATGTCTCAATAATTTCTGGAGTTTTATATGTAGGATTCTGAAATTTTGTCAGGATATTCCGGTCATTGAACTCTTCATTTTAAGTTTTTTTTTATTGGAATCGGTTCAGTAGTTTTTGAGATATTAGCAAATTTCGAATATTTGTATTTCACCAAAATTTTGAAAACTTCTGAACCGATTTCGCTCATATTTATAGGTTGTGCTGACAATCATATGAGCTAGATTGCTACCAATTCTTATCTCTTTATTGATGATAGTTTTTGAAAAATTTTGATTTTGATGATTTTTTCAATGGAGTTCTTGTTAGCACGATAACTGAAAAAATATTCGAACTAGAGACTTCCAATTCGTTGGATATAGGCTTCTTATAACACTGATGCATGGGATTGCTTATGGGCATAATTGATTGAAAAGTTTTTGATGGAGGAAATTTTTTAGGTTTTGAAAAATTTCAGTTTTTCAGAAATATCTCCGGTCCTATCAGTCGTAGTGATTTGGGATCGATCTCAAATGAAAGATGAGTTCATTTTCCATCGATTCATATAGTTCCAAGAAATTTTTTTTCCATTTTTTCAATAGATACAACGTAAAAATTGATTTTCAGATAATGGGCTATGAGTAATTGAAAAATCAATAAAATAAAGATTTGAACGATATAAATTGATGAGAAATGATCTCATCTTTCATTTGAGACCGATCCCAAATCACTACGACGGATAGAACCGGAGATATTTCCGCAAAGGTCAATTTTTGCTTCCGAATGGGAGTTCTGTTTTCGTTCTGTTTTCGAAAAAAAAATTCGCAACTGAATAGCAATTCGAACGATTATCAAATATCAATTTGAATTGAATTATTAAATACTCTTCTTTTTCTAAATTTAAATAAAAATGGAAATTTATATGAAACGATTCAATGGAGTGGAGAAAGAGATCCATTCGGAAGCGACTTGCTAATAAATTAGCAGATAAAGCTATAATGATATCGATAATGATGCAAGTTTCCACTTGTTTTTGTTCATTTTTCGAGCGAATTTTTCTTTTTCTTCTTGAAAGATGACTGGGAGGTACAATCGGAAAAAAAATTAAATTTTTGGATAAAATCGTTAATAACAATTTATACTAGATGAAATATTCCAATCTGATTCAGCGAATCTGTAAAGAATGTAATGAGAAATGAAATAAGCTCTGGAAACCAAAAATTAATTGAAAATGGTCAAATTTTCATTATTTTTTACATTTTCTCAAATTTTTCAACATTTAAAGAAATGTAAAAAATTATAATTTTTTTTTCATTTTTCAATTAATTTTTTGTTTCCAGGGCTCATTTTATGTTTCATTACATTCTTTACAGATTCACTCACTCAGATTTGAAAATTTCATCTAGTACAAATTGTTATGAACGATTTGATGCGAAAATTGAACCTTTTTCACGATTGTACCTCTCAATTATCCATAGTATCTAAATTTTCGGTTTTGAAACCCATTGAAGTCTTTTCAAATAATATAATTTTACAATTTCGACCATGGCATTACAGTACAAGAATAAAGAACAGAATGATCACTATTCTAATTAATTGAATCACGTGAAAAAAAAAAGATGCAAGATTGAAAGTAACATAAAGTTAATAATGTTTCGGTAAATAATGGAGATATGCCCTTTTTGTCCTAAGCTGGTTTCGTAGCTCTTGGAAATTTTGTACAGAAGAAGATTGAGACAAAAAAGGGCGTATCTCCATTAATTTTCGAGATATTCTACGAAAATGAGTGATGAAATTTGAAAGTCAAGAGAAAAGTCTATTTTTTCCATTAATTTTGTGGTAAATACTGAAGATACGATATTTTTGCCCGAAGATGGTTTTTTAGCTCTTGAAATTCTCTACAAAAAATAATTCAGGTAAAATTGCTCTATTTCGCTTAATTTCCGAGATATTTAACAAAAAATGAACGATAAAAAAAATGGTAAACATTAGAAAAAGAAAAATTTCTTTTTTTTTCCTTAATTTTTTCTCGAAATCTCAGAAACTAAGCGAGATAGAGCAGTTTCCACTTCATCTGACATTTTGTAGCCCTAAAAATATTTTTAAAAATCCATCTCGGGGCAAAAAAGCGTATCTCCATTCTTTCTCGAGATATTTTCAAAAAATTAACACCAAAAGAGTTAAATCAATTAATTCAATTATTTTCATAAATTCTTATTTTTTTCAGATATGATAAAAAGACGAGTTTTGCGTACTCGAGCAATAAAAATGCTGGTTCTCGATGAGTCTGACGAAATGTTGAACAAAGGCTTCAAAGAACAAATTTACGATGTTTATCGTTATTTACCACCAGCGACTCAAGTTGTTCTCGTATCAGCCACACTTCCCCATGAAATTTTGGAGATGACAAGTAAATTCATGACAGATCCCATCAGAATTCTCGTGAAACGCGATGAATTGACACTCGAGGGAATTAAACAATTTTTCGTTGCTGTTGAACGTGAAGAGTGGAAATTCGATACACTCTGCGATCTTTACGATACTTTGACAATTACACAGGCAGTTATTTTCTGTAACACTAAACGCAAAGTCGACTGGTTGACGGAAAAAATGAGAGAGGCCAATTTCACGGTTTGCTCGATGCACGGAGACATGCCACAGAAGGAGAGAGACAATATTATGAAGGAATTCAGATCAGGACAGAGGTAAAAATAGGATAATTCACTTTTTTTTCATTTTTTACTCTATTTTCCATTCTTTTTCCATTTCACTTTATTTTTTAATCTCTCGGAAAATAATGGAGATACGCCCTTTTTCAAAAGAGTTTTGAGGCAAAATCGCTCTATCTCGCTTATTTTCCGAGATATTCTCAAAAAAACGAACGAAGAAAATAGTAGTGAAAAGATAAAAAGATGAAAAACTATTTTTTGAGATTATCTTGGAAAATAAGCGAGATAGAGCAATTTTTGTAGAGACCTTGTCTGTAGCTCCCAAAAATCTTTGCAAAAAAGGATTCATGCAAAATCGCTCTATCTCGCTTAGTTTCCCAGTGCACTTTGCAAAACGAACGACAATAAAGGGATTATCCTGTTGTAGTCGTTCGTTTTTTGAAGAGCACTCGGAAACTAAGCGAGATAGAGCGATTTAGCATTAATCCTTTCTTGTAGAGAATTTCGAGAGCTACAATAAAGGTTTCTACAGAAATTGCTCTATCTCGCTTAGTTTCCGAGTGCTCATTAAAAAACAAACAATAAAAATAGAATTCACCTTTTTCAGTCGTTAATTTTCCTCAAATATCTCGGAAGTTAAGGGAGATACGCCCTTTTTGCCCTAATCCTTTCTCGTAGTTCTCAAAATTCTCAAAATTCAATCATCTTAGGACGAAAAGGGCGTATCTCCATTATTTACCGCAAAATTCCTCTTTTTTCTTCTCTTCACCCCAAAATTTTTAACAAATTTCAATTAATTCATCTATTTTTCTTCTTTACAGTCGTGTTTTGATTACTACAGATGTTTGGGCACGTGGAATTGACGTTCAACAAGTATCCCTCGTTATAAATTACGACTTACCTAATAATCGTGAGCTGTACATTCACAGAATAGGTAGATCCGGTCGTTTTGGACGCAAAGGTGTCTCAATTAATTTCGTTAAAACCGATGACATAAGAATTCTCCGAGACATTGAGCAGTACTACTCAACGCAGATCGACGAAATGCCCATGAATGTTGCTGATTTAATTTAATTTTTAAAAAATAAAAAAAAATTAACTCTAAGACTCAAGGAAAAGGAAAATTCCAATACCTTCAGGCACGTATTTATGAATTTTACTTGAAATTCACAATTTTCCAAGGGATTTTCTCTTTTTTCGACGATCAATTGAGATCGCCTGAGCACTTGTAAAGTATTGTAACACTCCTAAATAAATAATAAAATTTAAGTACAATTATTTCAATGGAAATTTTGAAAAGTAGGGATAATCCAAGTATCACGTCCAAATAATCTTATTTTTTAAGTTTTCATAAATATTGTAATTATTTCGATTTCGTCACATTTTACCGATACTGAAACAGGGAGGCGATTGATCTGGAAAACCTAGAAAAGTCAGAGAATTTAAAATTTCTGGAATAGTCAGGGAAAAGTCAGGGAATTTTAGAGTTAGTCAAGGAAATTTGTAGTTTATTCTTAATATTTTTGGATATACGACCTTAGTAATTTATTTAATTGTTAAAGGTGGCCTTTTCGATTCCTGTGGATACCTTAAAAAACGACCCTTAACAACTAAAAGTAGTTAATTTTTTATTATTTCCATATTTTTAAAAGTTACAGATAGTTAATCGAAAAAAATTGATCTTTTCGATTAGTCGGAAATTTGCAAAAAAAATTAAGAGAAAATCACAATCCCAAAAATTTAACGCAGTTTCGGGTATTATTGTTAAATTCTCATTTAAAAAATGATTTTTTAGAAATAACTAAGAATTTTAACATATATTTAAATAATTTTCCTCTTTGTAGGTCTTAGAATTTTATTTTTAGTCAGTGAAAAGTCAGGGAATTTTGAAATTAGTTTTAATTATATTTTTGAATTTTTTTCTTGAAGGAAAAATAGAGAAATTGCGCAAGCGTTGGAGTTACTGGAGTATCAGAAGCTCGTGATTGAAGAAATAATCAATACTTCACTTCCTAAAACAACTCAAGAGCTTTTCAACACGTTTCTCTTGATTATTAAGTTATTAAAAAGGAAAAACACTTAAAAATTAAATTGAAAAAGTCGAAAAAATCGACATTTAGATGAAATTTTTAAGAAAAAAAAAATCGCATTAATCAATTTTTTTTTAACATTTTTTAAGTGCGATTGTTGAATTTTTTGTAAATAATCTTCACGAGGTTACATTATCAATGGAATTAATGATTTTTTAATTGCAAATATTTAATAGCATGTGGTGTGAACAGTTGAACTTTCATAAATTGAATTTTATGATAAAAATAAGAAAATGGAAAAATTGTAAAAGCAATTATTTTCATTTTTACTCTTTTTTTATTTGAATTACTGTGAATTTTATTGAGATGATGGATCAGGAGGACTGTGATATAAGGAGATCACAAGTACGACGTTATCCAAATACTTGTAAACGTGAAAATCATGCATCCCCACGTGAGTTTTTGGAAAATTTGAGGGATTGAAGAGTGGAAAGTGCAAAAATTCGATTTTCATGATTGTTTTTGGGGGATAACTCGGTAAATAATGGAGATAGGCCTTTTTTATCCTCAGAGTAGTCTTATAGAGAATTTTGAGAGCTACAAGAGAGAATTCACCTTATAATGCGCTATCTCGCTTAGTTTCCGAGTTATTTTGAAAAAATTGATGATGAAAAATGGATTTTGAGAAAAATTGAGTGAAATTAATTTTTTCGTGTTTGTTTTTTCGGAATAACTCGGTAAATAATGGAGATAGGGAAATTTCGCCTGAATCCTTTCTTGTAGCTCTCGAAATTCTCTACAAAACCACTCCAAGACAAAAAGGGCGTATCTCCATTATTTACCGAGATATTCGAGAAATAATATCCGAATTTTGCCTTTTTTTCCTACAAAATTATCGTTTTCATCAAAAAATAATAATTATTAATAAAAAAAAATTAATTACAGATAATCAATCAGCAAAAATAGAGTCAATACCTCAATCAACATCACGTAAAAGTGTTCGTATAGCTGTTTATCTGATGTCAGGTGTATTTCTAACAATGGAAGTTGATAGAAATGTAACAGCACAAAAAATTCAATCAATCGTACAAATAGAATCAGAAATATGTAATTCAAGATTACAACAAAATAATGGTGATACTGTATTTGCAATGTGGATGTGTTCAGCCCAATTAGAATTACAACTTAGGCCAAATCATAGGCCAATTGAATTGGCATCAAAATGGAATAAATTGATTAAAAAATATGGTAAAAGAGAACAAAGCGATGAGGAGCCATTACTTTATTACAGAAGAAATGTATTCTTATCGAGAAAAGATGAGGAACTCATTAAAGAACCGAAAATACTTGAATTATTGTATGCAGAAGCTAGGCACAATGTCTTGGAAGGTAATTCACAATTTTTTTTTATTTTCAGGGAAATTTCGAATAGAAAGAGGTAATAGCCGAGAAAAACATGATTTATCTCGGTAAATAATGGAGATACGCCTTTTTTGTCCAAACAATGTTTTCTAGAGAATTTCAAGAGCTACAAAAAAGGATTGGGGTAAAAAGGGCATATCTTCAATGGTTTTCAAGATATTCTAGAAAAATGAATGACAAAATATAAAAATTTCGTGTTTTAATACTGGTTTTTTTTTAAATAATGTTGGAGACTAAGCGGGATAGGGCGATTTCATCGTAATCTTGTTTTGTAGCCCTTGAAATTGTTTGCTCAAAGGTTTTGACCCAATCGCCCTGTCTCAATCATTTTTTAATAAGTAAATTGCAATTTTTTTTTTGAAATTTTCGAGGGAATTTTTGAGTCAAAAGAGGTAATAGGAGAGAAAAACATGATTTATCTCGGTAAATAATGGAGATACGCCCTTTTTGCCCCAATAATGTTTTTTAGAGAATTTCACGGGCTACAAATAATAATTCATGTAAAATTACACTATCTTACTTATTTTCCAAGATATTCTCAAAAAAAGTAATGAAAAAAAGGATTTTTTCCTTTTTTAAATCTTTACCAAAATTTTTTTCACTCTTCCTCAAAATATTTCCGAAAATAATAGAATACGCTTTTTCCACCCCAATCCTCTTTTGTAGCTTTCAAAATTCTCTACAAAACCACTCTGGGGCAAAATGGGCGTATCTCCATTATTCCCCGAGATATTCTGAAAAAACCGAAAAAATGATCGAAATTCCTTAAAAAAAAAGGGAAAAAATGAAAAAAAATCAATAAATTAATTCAGAAATTAATTTTTTTCCCCAGGGAGATATCCTTGCGAAGGACAAGCAAGATACGCCTCTCTCGGTGCACTTCAAGCAAGAATCGAAATTGGTCCATACAATCCACAGACTCATACACTAGCGTATTTTCGTAAACATCGAGCAAAATTTCTGCCACATCATTACACAACTCCAAATTTTTTATTTGGATTGGGCTTTGGCCTTGGTATTGTCGGTGGAAAAGGTGCACCAGAGGCTAGACTTCTTGAACAGTACAAAAGAATTCCAAATCATTCGGGGACAACTCCGAATTCACGAAAACTCGTGAGAAAATACTTGGAATTTTGCTGGGGACTACCTTGCTATGGTTCAGCATTTTTTCAGGGACAAATTGAGAGACCAGTTAGGGGATTGGCATCCTGGATCACTAATCGTGATATGTCGGTGCTAATTGCCATTAATACAACGGGAGTTTACATTGTTGACGATGTTTCATGCGTAAGTTTCATTTTTCAATCATTTTAATCATTTCCCATCAAACTTTCGAGGAATTTAATGGATTTATGGGATTATTAGTTCGAATATTTCGAAAACTAATGGAGATACGCCCTTTCATTTCTTAAGAGTGATTCTTTTGAGAATTTCGAGGGCTATTTCAAGAGTTTTACGTAAAAATTCGCTTAATTTTCGAGATATTTTTGAAAAAACCATTAAAAAATAATCATTTATTTTATTTTAAATTTTTTAAACTATTTTTTCCATTAATTTTTCTGAAATATCGAGGAAATTAATGGATATACGCCCTTTTATTTCTTTAGAGAGTGTTTTTTTAGGGTTTCAAGGACAAAAAAAAAGATTTGGGGAAAAATTTGCTTAATTTTTGAGATATTTCCGAAAAAACATTGAAAATGTGATAATTTATTTAATTTTAACTAAAAAAAAAATCCATTAGTTTCTCTGAAATATCTCGGAAACAAATGCACATACGCCCTTTTATTTCTTCAGAGTGATGGTTTTGAGAATTTCGAGGGCTATAGAAAAAGATTTGGATAAAAATTCGCTTGATTTTCGAAATATTTTCGAAAAAAAACGATGAAAAAATTATAATTTATCACATTTAAAATTTTTACAACTTTTTTTTCGATCAGTTTTTCTAAAATATCTCAAAAGCTAATGGAGTTACGCCCTTTTCACTTCATTTTCTCTTTGTACCTCTTGAAATTCTCTACAAAAAAGTATCCTAGTGCAAAGGATATATCTTTCTGCATGCGCTTTAATATTGCGAATTTTTTTAGAAATCTTTGAAGTTTCCTGAATTCAAGAGATTTATACGATTATTCGTTTTTTTTTTTTTTTTTTTTCCTAGAGTCTTCTTCTGGGTCTCAGATACTCGGAGTTGAGCTGGGAAATGGCGAAACCATCGGATGAAAACGATCCTGATTGTCTACCTTGCCTGTTTCTCCAGTTTCCAGTCAGAGAAAATGGCGCAAGGGTTTATAAAATCCTGCAAATTTTTTCCAAGCAAGTACGTAAACTCTAAAGAAAGAATATTTTGGTAAATAATGGAGATACGCCCTTTTTGCCCCGACATTGTTTTTTCCAAAATTGTTTTTTTCTTAAAGGAATTTTCAAGGGCTACAAAAAACAAAGAATTCGGGTAAAAGAGGCGTATTTCCATTATTTTCAGAGATACTCACAAAAATAGATTCAAAAATCGTTCTTTTTTTTTAAATTAAATTAAAATTGAATTTTTAATTATTTTCATGATAAGGCAATAATGATGGACACTCTGATATCTGGTTTTGCCGAAGCAAATCGTCAAAATGACGAGTGTGTTGATGCCGTCAATCACAATCGAAATGATGGCTCTGTGATAACAAATGCCGGGAGTTTTACGAATAAATTAAGCAAATTTACACTAGCAACATTCGACGAACAAGGTAAATATAGCTGAATAACTTTTTAAATAAATTATAGGGGAAGGTGGGGCAAAATGGACATCAGGGGTAAAATGGACACATCTAAATTTTTAGGCAAATATTATGGAAAACTCTTGAAATTAATAGAAATATTAGTGGTAGATTGTTTCTGATGATTGCATTTGTAATTTGAGGAAATTTTAAGCGGGAAACAAGTGCAGGAGCTAATTTTTTTGACTTTTCGGTGATTTTGCCTTTTTGAGCATTTTAGAGGAGTAAAAACCCTTCTTTTTTTGTAAATTTTCAGTTTTTTGAGAATAGCTTCGATTCTATTTATCGTAGCGTAGAAATTCTGACGGGAAGTGAAAGGTGAGATCACTTTCCATCGATTCATAGCGTTTTCAATTCAAAAATATCTATTTTTATGCTATTTATGAACATTTTTGTGTAACAGTTTTTTGAAACATTTTTTGGCCTATAACTATTTCAAAAATTGATATTTTTGAATTCAAAACCCCGTAAATTGATGGGAAATGAGCTCACCTTTCATTTAAGACCAACCCCGAATTGCTACGACCAATAGAACCAGAGATATTTGCAAAAAACTGAAAATTTTTAAAAAAGCAGAGGCTTTCGCCCCTCAAAAATGCCGAAAAAAATAGAATTCTCAAAAAAAAAAAAAAAAAAATACATCTGACAATTGTTTTCCGGCTAAAATTTCCTCAGCTTTTCAATAGAATCATCAAAGAAAATCCATCTTCAACCATTTCAGTAGTGTCCATTTTCGAAATTTTATTTCAATTAAATATGAATAATAAAAAAAAAAATTAAATTTGAATTTTTGTAGGTCGCTGCATTGGACAAATGGGTTCGTGGTCCTTCCAATGATACCACACTCTATTCACCTGTGTGCACGTGTTGATGACCAAAGTTAGAAATAGCATTAATCGTGATATTGACAAAAGACTTTCCGCGAGGATGTATTTTCATCGAGATTAAGAAAAAAAAAAAAGAAAAAAGAAAAAACCTGACTGTTAATTAAATTATTTGAAGAAAATTTTCTAAAATCCGAGGTTTTGCACATCTTTTTTCTTCCAATTTCTAATGCCTTAATGATGATAATCTTTCGTCCTCATCCAAAAAATTCAGCATTTCTTGATAACGCTCAGAAGCTAGATCGCAGTGACGTTTCAATCTGATTTCTAGAGTGTGTATCTCCATATTCACTTGATTTATCTCATCAACTAATTCTTCTTTGTCTTCTTTCGTTAATTCTTTGTCCTGTAAATTAATTAAACCAAAAAATTAATTAATTTTTTTAGTGAAAAGTGATTTGTTTTTGCATAAATATTTCCGAAATTAATGGAGATACGCCCTTACTGTCCTAAGATGGTTTTTCTTAGAAAATTTGAAGTGAAAAGGGCGTATCTCCATCAATTTCGGGAATATTCGTGAAAATTGAACGACTGAAACAGGATAATTCCACTTTTGTCGTTTGTTTTCGGAAGTGCACTCGGAAACTAAGCGAGATAGAGCGATTTTACATGAATACTTATTTGTAGAGAATTTTAAGAGCTACAAAAAAGGATTCCAGCAAAATAGGCATATCTCCATCAGTTTCTGAGATATTCGAAAAAAAGGAATATTGTCTTGTAAAAATTGTGGATTTAGGATCGAGGTTTTTTTTTTACCTGGACCAATTGACTCTGCGATTCCTCCAATTTTTTACGACAAGCCGCTAATTTTCGCCAGATTTCATTAGCTCGATTGGCAAGAATCTGCTTGAAATCGTTAATACATTCCTCGCGTAGCTCGAGTGCCTGGGATTTCGTCAGAATTTTTGGATTACCAAGACGTGCCAGGAAAGGACGCAGATAGTCGACGTCTTCCTTCATCTCTCGTTGGCTCTGGGCTTGCAATAATTCCTCCTGAAAATAAATGAATGAATAAAGTGAAAATGTAAAAAAACGAGTGAATATGTAAAAAAAAGAGGGAAAATGTAAAAAAAAAAGTGAAAATGTTAAAAAAACAGAATTTCGCGATTTTTTCGCTAATTTATCGTCCAAATATCTTGAAAAATAAGCGAGATCGAGCGATTTCACCTTCATTCTTTTTTCTCAACTTTTGAAATTCTCGAGAAAATCACTTTTTAAGGCAAAAAGGAAGTATCTCCGTTATTTTCCAAGGAAATATCTCCGAAAATAAGCGAGATAGAGCGATTCTGCCTTCGTTTTTCATTTCAGCTCTTGAAATTCTCGATAAAAACCACATTTCAGAGCAAAAAGGGCATATCTTCATTATTTTCCAAGAAAATATCCCAGAAAATAAGCGAGATAGAGCGATTTTACCTTCATTTTTTATTTCAGCTCTTGAAATTCTCGAGAAAATCACTTTTTAGAGCTAAAAGGGCGTATCTCCATTTTTTCATTAATTTCCAAGATATTTTTTTTCAATGGAGATCAGTAAAAAAAATCAATTTCTCCCTTTTTTTTCTACTAATTTCCTTAATAATACCTTAACAAACATTCCAGCCTTAGCTTCCTCATTCCTATTTCTATCAAACAGCGAAACCACCAATTTCGGCATGAAGTACTCCTTTTTTCTTATTTTTAAGAACCCAGAAATTTCCTTTTCTGCATCTCTAACAAAATTGACGGACTTTTCCTCAGCCTTCAACTGCGCCTCCAGTAATTCCAACAGCTCTAGTGAGGTTTTTGGAATTGCCATGGGATCTGGATCATAGCCGTCAGTCATCTCTTCATGAAAGACCAATCGATCACCTAAAAAAAAAAAGTTTTTTATTAATTCTGGGATTTTTCAGAATTTTCCAGGATATTTCTGAATTTTTGAGATAAAAAAATTGGTTTCTTAAGGTAGTATGGTAGTGAACTTGGACGACAGTTGAATCCTAATTTTTTTGATGCCGCATCAAAGATGATGATTTTTTACATTTTTCTGAATTTTTTCATAATTTTTGACCGTGCAGTTTATGGGATATAAATTATCAAAGTTACTGGAAATAGCAGTGATGGGGATGAAACGCCATAAATCGGACGGAAATAACGAAATTACTAAAAAACCACAGGGTTGACCCGTTATTTAAAAACAATTGGCGAAGAGAACAGCATTTTAACTAGATAATAGAAGAAAAAAATACTCAATTCACCGTATAGTTATTGAGATATTTTAATTAGAAGATAGTCGTAACTATCTGCCTCTCTCTCTATCTCACGCAAGTGATAGGTGATTGATGTAAAAGAGGAAAAAAAATTATATTCACAAGCTGAAGATATGACTATCGAATAGTTTAATCACTTTTTCAGGTAAATTGAAGCGCATGTTACCCGAATTATCAGGTATTAATTGAAAACTGAATTTGAGATTGGAGATTCTTTGGAATTCATCAATTTCGTTTAGGTTTTTTTGCAGTTTTTCAGAGGATACTGATGTAATAGCACGTGAATCGAGGTAATTCGGATGAATTTCGTGCTATTGGTGAAATATTCCTTTTTTCCCAGAGCAACTATAAAAAATTAAAAATCCACGTGAAATCATCAAAATACCCCAGGATTTTTTTCGGACTGAAGGACTTCAAGGAAAAATCTGAAAAAATTCCTCTAGGTGCTCCAAAATGTCTCCACTGTTGTCTAATTTTTTCAGATTTTTCCGTCAAGTCGCCGTTAAAATTGACCCTATAGTTAATTGCGAAACTCCAATGAGAAGGTAATCGTAATTATTTGTCTCTCCCTCTATCTCACGCAGGCAACAAGAAATTAGTGTAAAAAAAAATCGACAAGAAAAAAACTATATTCCCACGCTAAATATACGACTTTCGAATACTTAAATCACTAGTCCACGTGAATTAAACCAACCTTTTCCCAAACCATCACCAATTAATTGCAAAAAAAAACTTAGAAAATCCTCATTTTTCTGTTTTATCCAGAATATTAAAAAATCCCCACCTCTTTCGGCTATTGGGGGCTTAACGAACATCCTCGTGGCCCTCGTGACGTCATCATCACCATAATGAAACTTCAGGTGAATTTCATTTTCGTCGATTAAAAATTCGCGAATCGCTATATCTTCATTCGCCGGTAATTCGCGGTTTCTCGCGAACATTTCCGTTATTTTCGCGATTTTTCGGTACTGATTTTTCTGAGGAACTGAGAACTCATTTTCCATCGAAAACTCGACATTCCTGTAGTAAAGAAGGTCCTTGCGTCCAACGTAGTGCTGAATAAGCGCAGAATTCGTCGTTTCGATGACTTCGAGTCCATCAATTCGCACTACATCATAAAACTTCAAAATTCTCTCGTTCTCCAGCAGATTTGAGCTCAGGGACGAGTATCTGTGCTCTTTGCATGCATCTGGACGTCCTCGATCGTAAAAATCGATAACAGTTCCACTTATTATGTCCTTGATAGACTCGCGTAACTTGTCACCTCGATTTTCGTATTTATCGTGAATTTTTAGGGGAACGGCGTAATCGTAGTCGTCGAATTCGGTTATTCTACTGATAAGACCGTCCATTTGGACGTATGGAGCTATCAGGACGACTTTGGTCTTCTTGAAGAACATGGTCTTTCGACCGTTTGGATAGTGCCTCTCGAAATCTGGAATTTTTTATTGTTTTTTATTAATTAACAAAGAAAAAAAAAATTTAATTAAAAAAAAAATTTTTTTTTTCGATAAAATTGAATTTTTTTTTTTAATTAAATAATGGAGATACGCCCTTTTTACCCTGATTAATTTTTTTTTTAATTCTTGAAATTTTGTACAAAATCATCTTAGGATAAGAAGGACGTATCTCCATTATTTATGGGAATTTTTTCAAAACAAGTAGATAATTGTATTGCTTTTCAACTGATATAGCTTTTTCTGTTGATGCTTCAACAATATGCTTTCGAATGGAAGTGATACAATTTCTTTCAAATCATCATCGAAATATCAAATTTTGAAGAAATTCATTGAAACGCCAATAACTCGAGAACTAATCATGCTAATAAGCTCAAAATTCACAGGCATTTAACTGATAAAATTCGCGAGATAATGTATGAGTATAAATAACATCAGTTCAATAGTTTCCAGAAATTCCATTAAAAACTGATTTTCGAAAAATGGACATATTTCGAAAAGTAGCGATCGAATTCTCTTCGAATGGAGCTTAAAAAATAGAGTTTATCGAGAGGAAATTTTCCAAAAAATGTGAAATTTTTCGATAAAACTGTTTTGCTGTAATTGAGACTTTTATCCACACACAGACATGCGCTAAAAAAATATCATTTTCTCTCTATTTAGATCATTTCAAGTAGGATAACATGACCAATAGATGGACGGTTAAGGAAATTTTAGACTTTATTAACTCATATGAAATAGGCAAATCACGTTAAAAAGTTGCAGAAAAGAATGATGTACAGAAAAATATAAAGTGAGTCGACTAAAAATCAATTAAACTTGAATAATGTAGGAATAATTGAAGAAAATCAAGGAAAAACTGGAAAATAACCAATCCCATCAACATTTCAGGTGCGTTGTAAATTTTTGAAAAATGTACATATCTCAAAAAGTACCGATCGCATTCTCTTCGAATGGAGCTTAAAAAATAGACTTCGTCGAGAGGAAATTTTCCACAAAATATGAAATTTTTCGATAAAACGGTTTTGCTGTAATTGAAACTTTTATGCACACACAGACATGAGCTAAAAACATAATTTCCTCTCTATTAAGATCATTTCAAGTATCTTCTATCAAAAAAATTAGAATCAAAAATTCTGATGATTACACAGCTTCCATTCGCAAGCGAAAAACCAATTTATCTCCTATTTTTTAAAAATTAATTACCAAAACTCGATATTTTCAATTCATCGACATAAGAAAATGGCATATCAAGATGTTTATCAGCCAAAATATCTGTATCATCATCTTTTCCTTCATCATTTGGAATACCACGTGACGATGCATATTCTCCAGGTAACAAGTGTTCCCAAAATTTTGGATTATCCAAATCCCAATTGATACTTGTACATGAGTCTGTACAAATCTGCATGTTGACCCAGTAATTTCTATTGTTCCATATACTCTCAATTCCATGATACAATTGCTCAGTTTGATGTTTCTGTATTGCGTATGAGTATCCAGTTGTTGGCTCAATGAAGAAAGGCTCTTTTATCTCATGATAACGTGTGGTTTCAGACGTATCGTTTGGCAATACCAATACCCAACCATGTACTCTGTGGCCCCAGTATTTGTCTGGTTTTGGCTTTTCTTGTTCCTAAATTACAGAAATTTCAAGGATAAATTCAGTGAATCTGTTTGATTTTGATTGAATTCATGGCAAAGGATAAAAGGATAAGTTTTGCAATTTTGTAGAGAAATTAAAGAATTAAAGAATTAGAGAATTGAAAAAAATGAAAAATTAAAAAAATTAAAAATGGAAAAAATTGAAAATTAAAAAATTAAAAGAAATTAAAAATTTAAATAAAATAGAATTTCTGTTTTTTTAAGTAGTTTTTTGAGGAATATCTCGGTATACTGGAGATATGCCTTTTTTTTTACTGAAAATTGTTTTTTCAAAGAATTTGGAGGGCTACAAAAGTGTCTTGGAGCCAAAAGGGCGTATCTCCATTATTTTTTCAGATATTTATCATGGGGGAATGATGAAAATAGATAAAATAGCATAAATCCATTTTTTTCATTAGTTTTGGAGGAGATATCTTAGGAAATAATGAAGATATGCCCTTTTCGACTTGGAATATTATTTTTTGCGAATTTCAAGAGCTATCAAACGCTTCTGGTGCAAAAAGGGCGTATCTCCATTATTCTTCGAGATATTTGAATTTAAAGAAAATTAAATGACAAAAAATTAGAATTTTTTGTCTTTTTTAAATTCTTTAATAATAAATTTTGTTGTTTTCTCAAACATTTTTCGGTAGATAATGGAGATACGTTTTTTTTTGCAGTGAGATGATTCTGCAGGGAATTTCAAAAGCGAGAAAACTTTATTGAGACAAAAAAAGCGTATCTCCACTAGTTTCCGAGATATTTTTGATAAAAGAATGATGAATATAGATAAAACAGAATAAATCAATTTTTTTTCGTTCATTTTTCTTCAAATATCTCGGAAAATAAACGAGATAGAGCAATTTCGCTTAAATAAGCTTTTGTAGGTCTCAAAATTCTTTTCAAAATTATCTCAAACCAAAAAAGGGGATATCTCCATTATTTAACGAAATATTTCAAGAAGAAATAAGTGTCTCGCCCCTTTTTTTCTACCTATTCGACTGAATTTTTTCCTTATTTTTATAAAAATTATTAATACAAACTATTATAATTCTCTCTCTCTCCTCTTCACTCTTATGATACTCTTCTTGTTTCCTCTTTCGCTCCAATTCCTCCATTTCCATTAGCAACTTGCTACGGAAATCCGGTGGGGCTTTCAGCTGATACCTGGATGTAGTTCGAGTTACAAATTCCGTTGAAGTTTCATCGTACTTTGGTAAGTATGGACAAGGCTGCATCGACATGTCACATAGAGTTTGTTCTCTTGAGGCATAACCACTCACTACGAAGGCATTGTATCCTTGGCCAATGAGTAGGCTTACAAGAAGAGTTGCAAATTCGAAGCTATTGCCTCTTTGATTATTGAGTAGCCATGTGGGTGAACGTATTTGTTCTGGCTGAAAAAGAAGAAAAAATAGAGAGAAAATTGATTAAGGTAGTGTGGTAGTGGACTTGGTGGATGGTTGAAGCCTTGTTTCTTTGATGGGGTATTGAAGATTATGTTTTTTCACGTTTTTCTGAATTTTTTCATAATTTTTGACCGTGCAGTTTATGAGATATGAATTATCAAAGTTACTGAAAATAGCGGTGGTGGGGATGAAACGCTATAAATCGGACGGAAATAACGAAATTACTAAAAAACCACGGGTGATCCATTATTTAAAAACAATTGGCGAAGAGAACAGCATTTTAACTGAATAATAGAAGAAAAAAATAATCAATTCACCGTATAGTTATTGAGATATTTCAATCAGAAGGTAGTCGTAACTATTTGCCTCTCTCTCTCTCTATCTCATGCATGTGATAGGAGATCGATGTAAAGAAAATTGGAGAAAAAAAAATTATATTCACAAGCTGAAGACATGACTTTCGAATAGTCTAATCACTTTTTCGGGTAAATTGAAGCACATTCTCCTGAATTATCAGCAATTCATTGAAAACTGAATTTGAGATTGGAGATTCTTTGGATTTCATCAATTTCGTTTGAATTTTTCTGCAGTTTTCCAGAGGATTCTGATGTAATAGCACGTGAATCGAGGTAATTCGGGTGAATCCTGTGCTATTAGTGAAAGATTCCTTTTTTTTCAGAGTTACTTTATAGAATTAAAAATCCACGTGAACTCATCAAAATCCCTCAGGATTTTTTTCGAACTGAAGGACTCCAAGGAAAAATCTGAAAAAATTCCTTTAGGTGCTCCAGGATGTCTACACTGTTGTCTAATTTTTTCAGATTTTTCCATGGAGTCGCCTTTAAAATTCCCCATACAATTATCGAATAATTTTAATTAGAAGGTAATCGTAATTATTTGCCTCTCTCTCTATCCCACGCAAGTGATAGGAGATTGATGTAAAAAAAATTCGAGAAAAGAAAATTATATTCACAAGCTGAAGATATGACTATCGAATAGTTTAATCACTTTTTCAGGGTAAATTGAAGGACATTTTCCCCGAATTATGAGGAATTAATTGAAAACTAAATTTGAAATTGGAGATTCTTTGGAATTCATCAATTTCATTCAGGTTTTTTTGCAGTTTTTCAGAGGATACTGATGTAATAGAACGTGAATTGAGGTAATTCGGATGAATTTTGTGCTATTGGTGAAATATTTCTTGTTTCCCAGAGCAACTTTAAAAAATTGAAAATCCACGTGAAATCATCAAAATCCCCCAGGATTTTTTTCGGACTGAAGGACTTTAAAGAAAAATCTGAAAAAATTCCTGTAAGTGCTCCTAAATGTCCACACTGTTGTCTAATTTTTTCAGATTTTTCTGTCAAGTCGCCGTTAAAATTCACCCTATAGTTATTGAGAAACTCCAATTAGAAGGTCCAATCGTACCTATTTGCCTCTCTCTCTATCTCACGCATGTGATAAGAGATTAATGTAAAAGAAAAATTCGATCAGTTCAATTACTTTTCCGGATAAATTGAAGCACATTTTCCCAAATTATCAACAATTAATTAGAAACTCACCTACAAATCCTCATTATTTCCTGTTTTATCAACCGCACTCTACAATGCTACCTTTAAAAAATTCCCATTTTCCTTCTTTTTCCCCTCTGAACCATCAACAATAGAAAAAGTAGAAATCTGCAGATCGACACAGACTTATTCGGGACTATAACTCATCCCCTGACAGAGTCATAACAACAATAATCGTTAATAGAGAGAGACAGATGTAGTTTGTGAGTAAATATTGGGGGAAAATTCGAAACACGTGTTTTATTTGATGAGTCGATTTTTCACCCCTTTTCTGGCAAATAACTCGGAAACTAATGGAGATACGCTTTTTTAACACGAATCCTTTTTTGCAGCTCTTGAAATTCTCTACAAAACCATTCTCCGGTAAAAAAGACGTATCTCCATTATTAACCGAAATATCATTCATTAAAGATTCATAAAAATCGAATTAAGCAAATTTAATTTTTTCTCCAATGAATTTCGTTAAAACATTTATTTTGTCACCTTAGAAGCAAAGGGGCGTAAGTACTATGCTTATACACAGCACTTACGCCACTTTGTTTTTAAGGTGACGATTTCCATAGTATTTTGGTAAATAATGGAGATATGCCCTTATTACAGTGTAGGATTAGGGCAAAAAGAGCGCATCTCCATAATTTGCCGAGAGAATCCTCAAAAAAAAATAATCAAAAATCGATTTTTCCTACTTTTTTATTTTCAAATGATTTTTCTTTCCCGCGCAAATTCATTCAGTCCATTTATTATATCATAATCAATCAAATCAACAAAAATACAGTAAAATTCTTCTTTTCATTTGAATGAAAATACTGAGACGAGAGAATCTTGTAGCAATTTCTTCTTCTATTTTCGCGTGGAAATACGTAGAGAGACGGGTTGGAAATAGGGGTAGGAAAACGACGGGTGGTCGTGTCAGGGGTAGAGGGATCGGGGGGCAGGGAGGGGGCGGGGGAGCGGATTGGATGGCCAGTGGGTGACTTATCCTCTCTCTCTCTCTTCCCCTGTAACCTACCTCTCCCTTGACGACGTAGTCGGCCTTATTGCCGTCTCCCATCTTTCACACTAACACATACACACAAATACACACACACACACACACACACACATACAGAGGTACTCACGGAATACGGTATTCTCTGTGTCCCGCATTGTACGTGAAAACAGGCACGCCTGTGTGTGAGTGTGTGTATATGTGTGTTGTGTCTGTGTGTGTGTGTTAGAGAGACGGTGGTGCTGGCCCTCTTGCTCACGTTTGCCCGCGGGCCTCTCTCACTCACGCGTCACCCTCATTCCGTGCGACCCCTTCGACCGTCAACCACGTGGGACACACAAAGCGAAGGGTGTGAGGGAGGCAGACAACGCGGAGGAGATACTGCTGCCGCGGCAGCTGCGTTCAGTGGTTCTCAACTTTCACCTTTGCTCAAAATAATTGTTTTTTTTTTGTAAGATTTTATTCTTTTTTTTCTATCAGTTGTGATTTTGCGGGATTATATGAGCTCTTGAAGGATTCCCCTTGGATATCTCGAATTAATTAATCGATATTTGGGAAACTATCGATCTTAAGTTGATGTGATATGGCTTTTTTCTTATCGACTGTATCGAATTGAGTGCGTGAGATAGCAAATCGATCAATCGATATTTGGAAATGATCGATTAATCGATATTTGCATAACATATTCGATAGATCTGTGAAATCATGTTAATCATCCAATCTGCTTAGACTAAAGCAGGTGAAACGGAACTATCGAATCTAGTGCGATATCTCGAATTCAATGCGAGATATTGTATCGATTGATCGATATTTGAAAAGCTATCGATTTTCTCACATTGTCAATCATGAATTTAATTCGAGATATCAAATCGATTAATCGAAATTTGGAAGATATCGATTCATCGAATTATTTCAAACATTAACGCTTTTTGGAAAATTGTTTTCTGAACAAAAGGGATATGGACGTGCTTTTAATTTGCTACTTAGAAAGAAAATACATGGAAAATACGAATGGACGAAAGTGCTATTTCTCGTGGTATCTTTTTCTCTCCACTTTCTTTTATTCTCGTTCGAAGGTGTCTCTCAGTTTTTCTCTCTTTCTCTCTCCCTCTCGCGACTCACACTCACGGGCCTCAGATAACGTGGAATCTCAATTCACTAGCGAACTTTGTATTACGGCTTCTTTTTTTTCTCCTTATTTTTTGCCTTCGCTTTCTGTTTCCATTTTGTTAGCGCGAGGATAAAAGTCATTCTCGCTTTAACTCAGAGAGTCAAGGACGAGCGTATCGTCTCTGCGTATTATTATTTTTTTTAGTCTGTTTACATCTTGTTCATGCTCTCGCTTCTTTTTTTCCGTTGCCATGGAATTCGGAGGGAAATTTCGAAGGTCAATAGGACAGTAAAATTGTTGTTTTTTTCTCAAAATATATATGTATTCTATTTCAATTCGACAATTTCATGGAATAATAGGGGAGTATAGAATTTGTCGATTTTCCAGAAATAATCTCCGCAAATAATGGAGATAAGCCTCTCTTGCTCTAAGACACTCATCTAGAGGATTGCAAGAACTACAAAAATAACTTAGGGCAAAAAGGGCGTATCTTCACGATTTTCCAAGGATACTAACCACTATACTATCAGAGCTAAGAAGAAATTGAATAAATCTGAAAAAGAAATGATGAAAATTCTACCATTAGACTACCGAAGAAATGAAAAAATTTACAAATTTATTCTGAGACATCTTTCTGGCGGAATATCTCGTGTGCAATGGAGACTACAGCCTTTTAATTCCAAGACACTTCTCTACAGAATGCTAAAAGCTAAAGAAATGGATTAGGATAAAAAGGACGTATCTTGGTTATTACCCGAAATTTTTCCAAGAAATGATTGAAAAAACCACATGACTTATGAATTTTATAATAAAAAATCAGATACCGCTGAATGGATATCCGATGGCAGTTCTAGTCAGCGTATATATGCTCAATATATATATCTATATATATATGAAACATCTCGGAGTATGCGAACCGCTATTCCGTCGTATAGCGTACGACGGTATTACCGGGATACTAGATAGTATACCTAGGCCCTATGTACGAGCTTAGTTGGCAGGGGTAAGGTATATATAGGTGTTTCTCGCGTACTCGTACATAAGCCTATTTCTGTCTCTCTCTCTCTTCCACCATGCTCACTCGGACCCTGCTTCTACATAAGCGTTGCGCGTCGTGCGATCACTAATACACTATATATTTTATCCGTACATATATATATAGATATATATAGGCGCCCCTGGCCGTAGAAACTCCGGGGTACATGGTCAAATCCGTCGCGATGTTCTCTCTCTCTCTCTCTTTCTCTCTCTCACTTGTACGTTGATGTGTGTTGGACGTTTTCTCGTGTATATTACTAGAGGCCGCTGGTGTATACGGAATGATGATATATATCGTGGCAAAACTGCTCGCGCAAAACCCCCTCGCGTTTGCCTCGTTTAACCAACGATTTGCCACTTTACTCTTGATTGCTACACCATCCGTATCTGCGAGGAAGATACTATCGTTATGTGAGTCGAGCACCGGTTCGTTATTGCGCTGAGATATCGGTGAGATGGATTGAGCGGTTCATATCAGGCCCTAGGGATTTTATAGGGAAATTTTTTTTTCTATTTTTTTTGCCTTGAATTTGGTTTTTCATGAATATCTCGGAAAATAATGGAGATAGGCCCCTTGGCTCAAGAACGGGTTTGTGGAGAATTTTGAAAGCTACTCGAATAAATTGGTCCAAAATAGGCGTATCTCGCTTAGTTTCTGAAATACTTGCCACAGAAAGGGTTGTGCTGTTTCACTTTTTTACTAGGGAATTCAGTTTTTTTTGGGAATATCTTGGCAGAGAGAAAACTTTTTTTGCCCTAAAACGGGCTTTCAGCTCTTGAAAAAATCAAGTTTATAGGGGTCATGAGAATTTTATGGGTATTTTCTTTTTTTTCTTTGCTCTTGGAGTTTGGTGTGAATATGTAAGGGGGTCTTCGGCACGAATCAGTGGGAGTTTCTGGAAAGACTTTGGGGACTCTGGTGTGGCCTTGAGGAGAGGTTATTGAGAAATGAGAACGAGTTTTTATCAATGACGAATGTCTGAGGTTTGTGGACGCGTGTGGATTGAGGTGAGTAGTGGGGGGACTTCTCTCAGGGTTATTAGAGGCGGGAATTCTTAATTACTGGAGAATTTCAAGATTTTAGGGACTTTTTAAGGTTTTAGGTTCGAAGGAATCGGGCTTTTTCATGAGGTAATCTTGGGCGCTTCCAGACAGAGCCTCCAGATTTTTTGAGGGGCTTCTGGCTATAGTAGAGAGTATCTGCCTGAATTTTGAGAGAAAAATATTCAATAGAAGAAAAGTTATGAATGTGTGAAACATAGGAGAAATCGTGAATTTCAGCGTTCCTCACGTTTTTTCGAAATTTTATGCAGAAATAGGTCATAAACCACGTGCGTGTCCTTGAAAAGGGGTCATTCGACAGGCCAGAAATCGAAAAACTCCCAAAATTCATCCTTTGTGGCATTTGTAGGGCCTCAGGCAAGAGAAACCCCTTAAAATCGAAAAATGACCATTTTAAAATCGAGCAGTACTCCCAAAATCTTCAAGATATCGCTTCCTATCTTCTTTCAGGGTCTTTCGAGAATGTTGGGAGTATCTGTCTAAATTTTGACAGCAAAATTCCCAACAGAAGAAAAGTTATGAATTTTCGATGATCGGAAAAATCGTCCATTTCGCCTTTTTTAAGGGATCCCCCTCCCTCGGTTTCAAATTAAGACTGTAGACTCATAGTAGGATCTCCTTGAAGTTCAACCGATATCTAACATTGCTCCAAATCAAAATCCATTATCTTCAAAAAGTCGCTAATTCTGTATTTCAACCTTTTCCTCAATTTAAATAATTAACGTTCGCTGTCCGCTCGTTGGCACATCCAACAGTGGCCATTCCACTCGCTACTTCCAGTGCTCACCGCTTGACACACGTCTCATCCGTTCGTCTATTTCTACCATGCCTCACCACGTACATTCCTTAAGGTATTTTGGTAGCCTCGATTGAGGTTATGTCAGCAGATTTTGCAAACTGCGTAAAAAGATGTGAATTAGCACTTAACCATCCAACTCGCATGAACATCGAACGAATATTTTGCAGACAAAGGATGTATTCCTAGATCAATACCCTTTCAATAGCAGAAAATAAAAGGATCGAAGTGATGAGTTTTCGCTCGCGAATTGGGTGTGGCCGTAGCGGGTAGGTCATCTCTAACCTCCAAAACCATTCTCTCCATCCTAGAACATTTTTCAAGACACTTCAATTCGTTCTGATAACTGACAAACTCAAGTTGTCGTTAGACGACTGGGAAACGATCCACATTCGGTCAGAAACCAATCAGGACTCGGTTACACGAAGTCTCTTCGATTGTGGCATTGATTTCTTGGGCGTTATTGATCCTAGGCAGATTCGAAAGTGCAGGAAGAGCAATAGAAATAAAATCCAGATGGCGCTGTGGGTGGATGAAAGAGCGTTCTTTTTTGAAATTCGTTAAGGGAAGCCGTATATCTGTATATATTCGGGCTGACGAGTTCTTGGAGTGCGCGAGTTTATGAGGGTGCTTTTCGGACGAGAAAACCAAGTGCATCGCACATTGAGGGGGATTGCCGGGGTATATATACGTGGTGCAGTACGATAGAAGGGAGAGAGAACCGTACAAAGACCCGTCAGTGGAAGTGGGAGGATGTGTTTGCGACGACAGAGAGACTGGGGGGACTAGGGAGTTGGTAGTCAAGACAGAGAGAGAGCAAAAGCGTTACGGTTGGATCGCAAGTGGGCGGTGTAGTGGGAGGCAAAAGCTAGGTTCGTGGCAATGGGGTGAGGTTCGCTCTCGCTGATTACGTCGCGGGATAGCCGTAGCGGGATGCCGGGGACGTGCAGGATAGGGAACCCGAGAGGTCGTAGTACCTTCGTCTCACTCGCTCGTTTGGGAATTGGAGGATGGAGAGGAAGGTAGGAGAGAGAGAGAGAGGTAGAGAGGGATGTATGTATATCTGCAGTGTCCTACCAAACCTGGCCAAGCTTCCTCTGTGTGTTCCCTTTGGCACTCTAGCGGACGACATCGGGCCTCAGTAAATGCCGCGACTGGCCCCTCGAATGGATGTAGTGGAGCGTAACAGAGGATGAGAAAAGTAAGCACAAATTGGACCGGTCAGGTAAGATGGACGGGGATTTTCCTCAAAATGAAAGGGTGGTAGGGAAAATCTGAAAAAAATTCAGGAGGGCGACCACGTTGGTCAGTATCATTATGGTATTTTCTCAGATTTTTTGACCGATGCATTCACTCCCAAAAAAATCAGATTCTTCTTGCCCCTATGATCCATGTTGCCTCAGTCTGCGAAACATGTCCTGACGTTTCTCTCGCTCTCTGGTCCGATTTCCTTTGTCCTGCACTTCTGACCTTATCCCCGTGGCGACTCCATCTCACTCCAACCAGTAGTGGCGATTGAACGCGCGGGGGGAGAACGGGGGTTAGTTAGGGGTGGTATATTGACGGGCGTCGCGAGGACGTCTATACTTAGTGCCAGGGTACACCCAACGCGTTTCCAAAGGCGTCGACCGTCCTCTCTATCTCCCTCATCCCTTTTCTCTCTCTCTCTCTCTGCTCACCCTTCTGGCTCGTATTGCCGCTAGAAACCCTTGGAAACTCTCTGTACACGTCTTTCACTCCCACGTACAGGGGTTACACTGCTGTCTCTCTCGCTCAGCTCTTGTTGGACGTTTCTGTGTACCATCAACGACCACCGTTCTCTACAGCCCTCGCTTTATGTACCGGAGGTATATATGTACCTTGTCACTGTACATAAAGGCTTTGCGTGTATATGTGTATGTTAGCACATAAGGATAGGTAAAGTGGCCTAGCTCTAGCTCTACTCGGAAATTCGCGGGATGAACTTTGCCTGTGAAAAAATTAGTTGAATAAATCTGTTAAAATATTCGATTTATCCAATTAATTCTTCTTAAATATCTCGGAAACTAATTGAGATACGCCCTTTTTGCCCTAATGTTGACAAAAATCATTATAGAAGTGCGTGAGAGTGAAAAGGGCGTATCTCCGTCATTTTCTGAAATATTTCGCCGAGAATAACTTCCATCAAAATCATTCTGACTGAACCGTGGTTCGATAACAGTAAGTTCTCTAATGAGTTCTTTGATTCTAAATATTTTTAATAATTTACTAATTGAACGTTTTCCAGAGTGTGATATCTTTGATTATTCTGTCAAATCACTGTTCAACTAAATGTGTTATAATACTAAAATCAATCTTGTTATGTGATTATTGTAATGTGTACAAGCCTGATACTCAAAGAGCCGACCGCGATGTCTAAAACATTTCCATTATTATTATTATTACGATTTTCCTACGAAAAAAGTTCTATCCTAAAATGTAAGCAGATCTAATTTGTAATAATTACTTATATTCCTATGATATGTGCAGTTATATCTTTGAAATTATATATTTTTAATAATCTATCCAATTACAATGAAAATTATATTTTAATATAATTGAAATTATAATAAGATATATCTTCATATGTGTCTTTGATAATAGATCTCAGAATATATAAAGATATAGGATAACATATGTTTGACTATTATGATCGAATTATAACCGTGGTTGAGTCTACTGACTATGAAAGGAATTTCCAAAATAGATGTGCTTTGATATATTTGTCAGTTATGATTGAACTATAAGTGCAGATAGATCTTCAGGATTACAATGAGACGAACAATCATGTAGTCACCTTAGAAACAAAGTGGCATAAGTCCTAGGCTTATATATACGACACTTACGATACTTTGCTTCCAAGGCAAATACGATGGAAACAAAGCAGCGTAAGTGCTAGGATTATGTATGGGACTTACGCCCCTTTGTTTTTAGGACAATGATATATGGATTTCTCTTGCAATCCTGTAATTGGCCTCGGCTGTTGAATTGGCCAAGGATAAATAAATAAATAAACAAATAAGAAAGATTTTCCCAATCAAAAATTAGCAGAATAAATCTGTTTTGAATTCATCAAATTCTTTTCATCTCTGATAGTATAGCTGGTCAGTTTCTTCGTCTGCCAATTCTTTTTTGGAATAATATCTTGGTAGAATGGCGATACGTCCTTTTCGCCCTAAGATGCTTTTGTAGCTCTTAAAATTATCTATGAGAATGGATTAGAAAAGAATCCAGAAGTTCTCAGTAGTGGAGTAACGGTCGGATGATCAAATGATCAGAGCCATCAAAAAGAAGAAGAAGATTAGAAAAGAAAGGACGTATCTCCATTATCTAACGGGATATTCTCAGCAAAAGACAAGGAAAAAAATGGATCCATCCTGTTTCACTATCGAATTGATTTTCAGAGTAATTCTTCGTTATTTTGGGGGGATTTGGACCCTCGTGTGTTCATGAGGATTAGAATTTTCAAGTTTATCACTGGAGTTGCGGCAGTGATTGTGGTCGACCCACTGAACTCAAATCTCCCCTGTTATTCATATTTCTGTTTTCATTGCATATGGTACTATCAGCTTTAGTTTATACCAAAGTCCAATGAATTGCTATACGGTAGTTATGGTCGATAGTCGGGTTATTCAAGAGATGTGATACTTCGATATTAACTCCTGATATGAAATTTAAAGAAAAATCACTTTCCTCTTCGTTTCTTCTTTGATGAGTGAGATTTTTTCGATGAATTACTTGAAATACATCAAATTCTTTCACACAATTTTTGCGTAATCATAAATTGAGACACAAAATGGCGGGAAATAAGACAAAAAGCGCAATCAGGTGGTTAGCAACGAGACGTGAAAAAGAAGAGAGAGAGAGAGGCAGAGAGCAGAAAAAAAAAACAGAAAAAAGGGAAAGAGTGTACAAAAAGAGAAGAAAAAAGAGAACTTCACCGATCGATCTGGTCTTTCGGCGTTCAAGTCCGAAACGAGCCGAGGAGGAAAAAAAAGGCAGAGAGAGAGAGAGGACACAGGAGGTGAGAGGGAGGGGGGGGGGGAAGAACATGATGGCGTCCAGGCTGCGGGGCAAAAGGAAAAAGAGGGAGTTGGGTGGAAAAAAGAGAGGAAGAAAACAAGAGGGTGAGAAATACCCGCGGTGTTGAAAAATCGCGAGGAATGAATTCTGAGTAGAGGCAAAGTGGACCTCCGGGGTCAAATAGTCCAGGATTTTTTTTCAGGGGGAAGGAGTTTCTGGAAAATTCTGAAAAAATTTGAGGAGGTGCTGTAACGTGTCTACACTATTGGTGAATTTTTTCAGAATATTCTGATTGAGGGCTTATTCCTCAAAAAAAATCTTAACCCATTTTTCCATACTGGTCCATTCTACCGGGATTCTGCATGCAACGAGGGTTCGCTCACCCTTCGCACTAGGGTTTGTGTGTGCCGAGGAGAGAGAGAGAGAGGTGACCGCGGAAAAGCCGGTTGGAAGGAAAATCGCCCCGATCGATGTGCCTTCGTTCCTCAGGTCCAAAATGAACGTGGAACTAGGGGACGTGGCAAAGGAGCGCGGGGGGGGGGGGGGGGGGGACGAAGGATATTGCCAAAGGGGAATTGGGAAGAGACGAGCGTCACGGACGTGTGCAACGTGGCCTCGCGAACACAGTTGAAGAGACCAGTACTCTTCTCTCTCTCTCTCTCTTTCTCTCTCGTGTCTGGCGCGGGTGGGCGACTATTTTCAGTTAAGAAGCCTTCACATTGGAATTGAAAATTGAATTCTTCTTTTTTCAGATTCATTAAAAAAAAAAATCAATTTCCCTCGTTTTTTTGGTGAATATCTCGGTAAAAATGGAGATACGCCCTTTTTGCCCTAAGGTGATTTCGTAGAAAATTTCGAGAGCTACAAAATTGTTCCAAGTATCTTAGAACGAAAAGGGCGTACCTCCATTTTTTTTTCGAGATATTTAAAAAAAAAAGACAGAAAAAAAGGAGTATTTTCCAGTTTCTCAGGATTTGTACAAAGTGAAATAAACGACACATATAGTGTACATATATTTTACATATATTTCTCAAGCCAATAACGATATGTTTTTGCTCTTTAAACTGTTCATTTTACTCGACATATAGCATCTTGGATATCGAAAAATTAACTGTAAATATATTTCTCATACACATAGTACATGTTTTTCAATAGATATCGTCGTCTTAGAGTTAAAGGAGTGTAAGTGCTGTATATAAGCATAGCACTGACGCCCCTTTGTCTCTGAAGCAACGATATATTGCCTATATTCTGAAGTATGAATTTTGAAGTAGAAAAAAAAATATTCTAATTATATTTCATTTTTATTTCATGTATCATGGCAGTACATTTAACATATCATCACCTTAGAAACAAAGGAGCGTAAGTGCTATGCTTATACACTGCACTTACGCCCCTTTGACTCTAAGACGACGATATATTTCTATCCGAAGAGTGGCATATATGTTGCATATACGTGACTTATTACATTTTTGGCCGCACATATATTTCTTATGGCTCAAATATATCGTTGACCTAAAAACAAGCGCTGAAAAACCCACTTTTCAGCGGAAAAAGGGCGTATGTCCAAAATGCCTCTTAAAATGTTTTTTATGCTCCAATGATACTAAAGAAACAAATTTAAAATTTGAGTAACAAAAGGGCGTATCTTTCAAACATACGCCCTTTTGTTACTAATTATGACAGTGAATTTTTGGAAAGTTATGAAAATTAATAACAGTGAAAGGGCGTATTTTCAGTTCATACGCCCTTTTGTTATTATGATTTCCATAAAAAGAATTCATAGTTAAGAAAAATAATTAAAAACAAATAGGCATGTGTGCCAGAGATACGATCTTTTCATATTAATAATTGGAGATACGTCTGTTTGTTATTCGAGAAAAAAAATACTCTAGATGATCGGCAAAGTCGAACATAATCGATGGAGCGAATGACAAAAAATTACACCCTTTTGTTATTAAAAAAAAATAATTGAAAAAATGGCACTTAAGCCCTTTTGTTTCTAGGTCGACGATATATTGAAAATATATTTTCGCATATATTTTTTTTCCATGTAGTACTTATTTTTTTTGTTCATTTTTCCTTTTTCAATATCTAGGAAACTAAGGGAGATAGAGCGATTTTGCCCAAATCCCGTTTTAAGACTCTCGAAAATTCTCTGCAAAACCATCTTAAGACAAAAGAGAGTGTATCTCTATTATTTCCTAAAATTATTCTCAAAAAAGTCCGAAAAAACGTAAATTTTGGCTTTTTCTTTCAATTCCTTTCACTCGAAATCGAAGAAAAATTCATTTTCTTCGGGAACTTTTTTTTCGCGGGAGGGGAGGGGGGGGCGCAATTGATGGCAATTGCTCCCGGAGGCTGTATGAATGCTCCTTCATACGAGAAGAGGGTGGACAAGATGAGTCGCACATGTACAGTATAACACCACTACAGGCTTCAAAGGCCTTATATACGTGGCTTGGGCTCCGCTAACTACCTTCTATCTGGTCAGCCTGAGGGCCCATGAAAACGGTCTGCGTTACGCTCTGTCTCTCTCTCTCTCTCTTTCTCTCTCGCAGAGAAGAGCCATTTCGCGCGCCCAGCTTATACCAGGAACGTACGAGAGTATCCACGACGCCCCAGGTCGACGTCCTCCGGGGTCTTCTCTTTAAGGATCGTCGTGAGTAGATGTTGAGGAGGAAGGGGGGGGGGGGGGTAGGACGAGAGAAGAGATAGAGTTGAAACGCATGGAGTTGTAACAGTGATAAACACACTGCGGTCAAATTTAGCGGGATTTAATTCACGTAGTGATGACGTAAAAAAAGGATAAATCTATTTTTTTCGCCTTTTTTTTAATCGAAATCAACATTCTAGGAAAGTAATGGAGATACGCCCTTTTTGAGGATTTTGGAACCCATTGTTTAGCATTAATTATCAATTTTTTCATGAAATAACGGGAGCATCGATTTTTCAATTACGTTTTTCATCCGGTTACAGTCTTTTATGATGAAAATATTAATAAACATGGTCAAACAATTAGTTAAAAAATTTGATATATATATACAAAAGGGTTCTGTTACCCCTTAAGGGGGTAAGCGGAAGACCCATTGAATTTTTCAAGTTTTCAAATTCATGGTTTAGCAATAATTATGATTTTTTCCATGGAATAACAGACGCATTGACTTCATAAATTTTTTTTTTCAGTCGTTGACACTTTTTCATGACAAAAAAAAAATGTTAATCAAAATCACCCAGTGCTTTTGGTTTAAAAATTCAATAAATATAGGAATTTCCATGAGCTCTTATAGCGTAATCGCTCTATCTCGCTTAGTTTCCGAGATATTTGGAAAAATGGACGTCAAAAATAGTGGATTTTGTTTTTTCGGGAAAATATCGGGGATTAAGCGAGATAGGGCGATTTTGAATGGAGGCTTTTTTGTAGAGAATTTCAAGAGCTATAGAAGTGTTTTAGGGTTAAAAGGGCGTATCTTCATTTTTTTTTATTTGAGGTAAAAAAGAACGGAAAAAATGGATTCTTCCATTTTGAGTCTTTACTAGTAAATTTTATCGTTCATCTTTGTAGAATGTTTTGGAAAATAAGCGAGATAGAGCGATTTCGCTCGAATTCTTTTTTGTAACTCTTGAAATTCTCTACAAGAACACTTGAATGCAAAAAGAAGCGCATCTCTCATTATTTATTGAGATATTTTCGAGAAACTCTTCATTTTTTTAAAGAATGTTTCGGAAATTAAGCGAGATAGAGCGATTTTACCCTAATCTTCTTTTGTAGAAAATTCCAAGAGATACAAAACCATCTTTAGTGAAAAAAAACAATAAAAGAGGGCGTATCTCCATTATTTACTGAGATTTTTAAAAAATCTCTTCATTTTTTCCCGAATATCAAGTAAATTAAGCGAGATAGAGTGATTTTGCCCTAATGCCCTTTTTTGAACAATTTCAAGAGCTACATAACCATCTTGAAGCAAAAAGGGCGTATCTCCATAATTTATCGAGATTTTCCCCAAAAACAATAAACACACCCTGATATTAACGAAAAAAAAAAAAAAAACAAACAAAAGACGAAGGAAAAAAAAATCAATAAATTGTTGGAAACAACTCTGTTTACATTCGAATCATCCGGAATATCGAGGGTTTCCAAATTTATTTTGTCTATTCAAGCGTAATACTGTCCGGGAGAAAGAGACAGAGAGAGAGATAAAGAGAATAGGAAAGAAAGAGAAAAAAAAAGGGACCCGCGAGGTCGATTCCAAGAAAGTTCCTCGGGGCGTTACGGGCGGCAGTTGGGCGATAGAGAAAATGCTTGACGCATCAGCAGTTGAAGCGAACCGGAGGGTGTGCACATAAAGGAGGGAAAGGAAAGGAAAAAAAATAAAAGGAAAGAGGCAATACATAACCCACGAGCCTGGGTTGCTGCTGCTGCTGCTGCTCTTGTGTCCATGCAGGGAAAAAAGAGGCGAAGTAACTGCGTTGGGATTTTTCGTGGCAAGAGAGAAAGGGCAGAAAAGACAGAACGCGGACGTTCCGGTCACGTACACGAGACGCGCGCGATGGTGGAAAGAAGGGGAGGGGGGAGATGGAGGAGAAGTAATGGGAAAGAGAGGAGAGGCGGAAAAAAAATAAAATAGAGGATAATGTAGAGGAAGCATTGGGGAATATGTGCGGGGAATTTTTGCGCCAATAATTTAACGAAGACTCGCGGCTCCGTGAGTCTTCGCTCTCAAGGCCGATGTCGGAATATTTAGTTAAGAGAGAGAGAGAGTCGAGCTGGCTATGCGTGGGTCGATTTGACGATTAAGGTAATCCAAGTGGTTCGGGCAATCTATTTTCCCTTTTCAATTTTGGTCACTCTGATAGAATAGCATGATAATAAGGCCGAAATGAATTTTTGAAAATAACTGAATTAACATTGAAACTCCATTAGCGAGGTTCAGTTTCAGTTTCACTGCGAAAATTCATGATTACAGACCTATTTTTTACTTATATAACCTCATATGTTTTTTGTTCGTCAGAATGTCTATTAATTTTTGAAATCATGAAAAATGCATGTTACCGGACATATAACGACGATTAATGCAATTAATTACATGGAAAAATCAATGGCGAGAATATTGGTATTTAAAACCCGAGGATCCTCCAATCACAGTCCTAGATACTGGGACAGCGTGAGTCAAATGCCGAACAATATTGAATATTCATAATATTATCTAATAAAAATTTATCATCTTGGACATCGTTCTAGTATCGGTAAAATGTTGAAAAATCGAAATAGTTATAGTAATTATAATGATTAAAATGAAAAAAATTAATAAAAATCGATCATTTGAACCTTCCATTAGGATTACCTCAAGGAGGAGAAAAGGGGGGGAAGGAGCAGAGAAGGGGGGAAGTGGGAAAAAGTGGGGAACTACGATTTTTGGAGAGAATTTTTGTTAAATTGCTTTTTTCGGCATTACTTTTTGAGAATATCTGGAGAAACAATGGAGATGCGTCCTTTTTACCCTAATATGGTGTTGTAGCTCGGGAAATTATCGACGAAAAAGGGATTTTTCGGGTGTTTAAACGTCATGTCTCCATGATTCCCTGAGATATTCTGCAACTAAGGAATATCTCATAAAAATCTCAAATATCTCATAAAATAATGGAGATACACTCTTTTCGCATTGATCCACTCTTCCAGCTTCCCAAGTTCCCTACAAAACCGTCTCAGGACACAAACGTCGTATCTCCATTTACAAACAAAGGATATTCCCAAACAAGTGGATAATAATATTGCTTTCCAACTGATATAGCTTTTTCTGCTGATACTCTAGCAATATGCTTTCGAATGGGAGTGATACAACTTTTTTCAAACCATCATTGAAGTATCAAATTTTGAAGAAATTCATTGAAACGCCAATAACTCCAGAACTAATCATGCAAATAAGCTCAAAATTCACAGGCATCTAACTGATACAACTCTCGAGATAATATATGAGTACAAATAACATCAGTTCAATAGTTTCCAGAAATTCCATTAAAAACTGATTTTCGAAAAATGGACATAGGGGGAGAGTGGGGCAGAACGGACCCTCATAGTAACATGATTAAGGAATTTTTTTCGCAATGAAGGACTTGACGAAAAAATCTGGAAAAATTTGAGAAAATTCTCCAACATATCTATATTGTTTGTAAATTTTTTCCGATTTTTTGGAGCAATCGCTGCTTTTTAAAAGAATCTCGAGTCATCTCATTTTCTAGGTCCATTTTGCCCCACTCTCCCCTATCTGCAAAAAGTACCGATCGCATTCTCTTCAAATGAAGCTTAAAAAATAGAGTTTGTCCAGAGGAAGTTTTCCACAAAATATGAAATTTTTCTATAAAACCGTTTTGCTGTAATTGAGACTTTTATACACACACAGACATACACACGCACACAGACATGCGCTAAAAATATCATTTTCTCTCTATTTAGATAATTTTAAGTATCTTCTTTTGAAAAAATTACAATCGAAAATTCTGATGATTACACAGCTTCCATTCGAAAGCAAAATAAAAATTTTCAAAAAATTTGCGGTAAAATCCTCAGAAGCTTCATCAACTGCCAATAATTAAAATTAAATTTATCCACAAAGCCTCAAGATCACGGGAAACCGATATCAACCAGTGATTATCAATGTTGTTTAGTAAACAGAATATTACGAGATAGAGAGACAGAGAGAGGAAAAGGGGCGCTCGGAGTTTTAGGTCATTACCATTATTATAAGTTGATGTGACGCTGACGTAATGGGAGTTAGAGCCGTATGAATGGGCATAGAGCAACAAGTTGCCACTAAAAACTGGGAGTGAGTTCGTGAGTCGAGTTCTGTTCGTTACACCTCTATATGTAGTTCTTCCATCCCTATATTGTACGCTTCGTCCTATATATTTTACTTCCCCTTTTACCCTACCCCTCCCCTCTCCCCCGTCTCTTCCATTTCCCCTTCTCTTTCCCCCTCCCCCTCCAGCCCCATTCCACTTTTGGTGTCCGTTATAAACCCTCTGGCTTTTAAAGTATTCTTTTTTAAAGTAGAGCTATCCTAATGCACTCTTCTCAACTCCTCGAGAATTTATCTGCCCCTCTTTATTTTCTTTTTCCTTTTCTCATTATTTTTTTTTCATTTTATCTGAAAGGGAATACCTGCTTTATCGATCTCTCAGCAATCACACTGACGTCCGCATACACACACACACACACATATATAGATATATCTGTATATATATGTATATATATGTATACACGCACGAGTGGGTGAGGAGGCACTGTCTCATGATCACTGATTCGAGTATCAACGCGAGACTCACGAGCACGTTACATCTACGTGCCATATCCGATTGTCACGTAGTACACAATGTTTCGTTTCTTGCTCGAGAGTTTATGAGAGAGAGAGAAAGCGGTTATTTCTCAACTCGACGATGATAACAATAATCAAGGGATTATCGAACTTTAACCTTGAATTTATGATTTATTTTGAGGTTTTGAGGGGTGGGGAGGAGGCTTAAAGGGGGATGGAACACTTAAAAAGTGATCTTTAAAGGGATTTTTCTTTCGTATTTCTTCGTCATTGCTGCTATGTTCACGTCGTGCCGAAAAGTGCCTTTTTTAGTAGTAAACGACAAGAGGCACAGTTCACTACTCGTAGAACGTAAGATTACTGTATAAATTAGGATATTTCGATACAAGTGCTTTGGGTTTTTCACGAGTGTGAAGTTGGTGAGCCGAGGCGAAGCCGAGAGCTGCCGAATCATACAAGTAAACGAAAAGGCACTTTTCCGCACGAGGTGAACGTAGCAGCAATGCCGAAATATTAGATCATCTAAGAAATGCCGTAAAGTACTTTTCTGACGAGTGTGTTTTGTAATCACATGAGTCTGGAAATCTTTATCGCATGTGAGAGGTACAGTTTTTTTTATGTATAACGTGTGGAAAGTGACACTTTATGCACGGCATGCAATAAAGTATTGTTCAAAAGGTGTGAGAGGGGGTTTTCCAGGAGTGTGAAGCTACCGATCATACGAGCAATCATACGAGCTTGTATCGAAGTAGACTATTTTGATTATTCAATTTTTTTTTTACCAGGATGTTGAAAAGGGAATTTTTTGGGGGATGAAGGAGATTATGGAAATCAGTGAAAAAATTCAGGGAGATCGTCTAGTATGTCTAGAGTGTTAGTGAATTTTCTCAGAATTTTCTGGGCAGGCTTTCACTATTAAAAAAATTGAGATAATACGGAAAAAGGATGAGTTTATTATTTTGTCATCAGGTTTTTGAGGATATCTCGGAAAATAAGCGAGATAGGACGCTTTTGCCCGGATTCACTTTTGTAGTTCTCAAAATTCTCTACAAAACATCATTCTGATAAAAAAGGCGTATCTCTATTAGTTTCAGAGATATTCTCCAAGGAAAATCGGTAAAAGCAATCGACCACTAAAATCTAATCAATTATTCCCTAATTGACGACACGAACATATCAATCTTTCAACTTCGGAAGTTTCCCCATGTAACCGGAAACGTCCGATTTCGTCCGAGTGAATCGTTAACCGTAAATCAATCTCAATCGATCGAAAACAGCGCCAAAAATAGCAGGATTCTCTATTTGATCCTTCCCCTCTGTCCAATCTCTTGCACTTTCCCCTCCCCTCTTCCTTTCGTCTATTTATAGGAAAAGAATCAATAGAGATTTACGAGCAGTTTTGGACAGTTGTGAATAGACATTAGACCTTGCTAATTAACAATGCATCTGATCAGTAATGTGGCGAAGAGAATGAGGGGAGGGGGAAGGAGGGGAAGAGCCCCGCATTATAAATAAGTGATTCATCACTTATTTTTTTCTAAATATCTCGAAAAATAAAGGAGATACGCTCTTTTGGCCCCAATCCACTTTTGTAACTCTTGAAATTCTTGAAAAAAAAACATCTTGGAACCTAAAGGGCGTATCTCCATTACGTTATTTTTTTGCGGAAAATTTCAGAAACTAATGGAGATACGTCCTTTTCACTCCAATTCATTTTCACTCTTTTCACTCTCAACATTTTACACTTCATGACGAAGAAAATCGGGGGGGGGGGGGGGAGGAAGAGGAGGGGAAGAGCCCCGCAGTACAAACAAGTGACTCATGACTTGTTTTTCTTTTTTCACAATATCTCGGAAAATAAGCGAGAAACGTCATTTTTACTCCAATTCACTTTCGTAGCTCTTGAAATTCTCCACAAAAACATTTCAGAAGAAAAAGGGCGTATCTCCATGATTCACCAATTTTCTCTGTTAAATTCTGGCAAAACATCAAAAATTAATGAAGATTCGCCCTTTTTTGCCCTAATCCATTTTTATCTCTCCAGAACTCATCCCTCCCCTCTGTCCAGCGTCTTACGCTCCCCCTTTCCCTCTCTCTCTCTGCGTGTGGGGAATGAGCCGATAGGGATTTACGAGCGGTTTCGGGCAATCGCGAATAGAGATTAGGCTTTGGTAATTAACTATGGATCTGGTCCGCGAGGTAGAGAAGAGGATCGAAGGGGAGAGGGGGGTAGAGGAGAGGGATGGTGGGGGGAGGAGGGGAAGAGCCCCGGGGTTTGCCCTGTATACATAAGTGACCCATAGGTTTCGCCACGGCTAGAAGCTTCTACTCCTCCTCCTCCTCCTTCCTCTTCTACCTCCTCCTCCTCCATTTCCTCGTCTTCTGCAGTTTGGGTTGTGTACATGGCCGCCACTGCCGCGCGGGTACATGTACATGGCAAACTCGTGTGCACCATACCGCGGATACATGGCCCCTGGGTATGTGTGTGCCCAAGGTATAGGTGCAAGTATCCTCTCTACCCTATATATATTCTCACTCGATCTCTGTCTCTTGTGTGTGCTATTCGCTTGTGCTATTTCGCTTTTCCCCCGAGCGCCCTCGTCTTGGCTGCTACCCTCGCCACGGCTCTTTGACGAGCACCAGGGTATGCGTGACCGTAAGGTATAAAGGTGCATATATATATATACATATATATATCGTCATCCTAGAGTGAAAAGGGCGTAAAAAGATAGGAAACATGTACTAGGACGACAATATGTATATGTATGTGTATGTATATATGTATGTATGTATATATACGTATTTATGTATGCATATGTATATGTGTATATATGTATGTGTGTATGCATGTATATGTGCATATGTACATGTGTGTATGTGTATGTGTATATGTGTGTATGTGTATGTATGTATATATTCTTCGAAAAGAGGGGAAGGGGGGATATGTAGGATGTGTATATACAGTTAGCCCCAAAAGGCAGACGTGCTTGGCATCGAACGAGAGAGAGAGAGAAAGCGAGAGAGACCCTCGGTGGAAAGGTACTTTCGATCCTCCATATCTCGCTTGGATCCGGTGTGTGGCCTCTCGCACTTACAGGTTTATACGAGAATACCGCATAGACGTAGTCACTCTCTAGAGTACATGCCCTATCTATCCAAGGGGTTTCCAAGAGATTTACGAAATTTTAGGGGAGAGAGGAGGGGGGAGGGTTTTTTCCCCCTTCTTTTTGGTGAGTTGGGGGTTTGGGGATTCTTTAGGATTTGCGATAACTATTTTTGAGGGAAGTTTTATGGAATGGGGGTTTTTGGATAGTTTGGGGAAGATAAGGAGGTGAATTGGGGTTTTTTCTGGTTTTTTTATGTTTTTTTGGGAGGGGGGGGGGGATGAATTCTAGTTTTTCGGGGGGTTTTTGGAGAATTTTGAAGTGGATAATGGAGAAATGAGAATTTTGAGGACTACGGAAGTGGATCTAGGTTGAATTGATCTGTTTCGCTTAATTTCCAAGATTTTTCGAGAAATGAAAAATTAAAACAGAAAATTTTAGGTTCTACTCTATTGGTTTTTTTCAAATTTCATGTAAAATAATGGAGATACGCGTTTTTAGCTCGAAAATGACTCTTTCCGCTTTCGAAATTCTGTACAAAATCGTCTTGGGACGGAAAAGGACGTTTTTCCAGTGATTTTACGAGATATTCCACAAAAATGAATGATAAAATTCAGAAATGAAAACTTAAAATTCGATTTTTTCATCACTTTTTCAAGAATAAATATCTCAGAAAAAAATTGAGGTACGCCTTTTTTGCACTTGCTGCAAAAATGCAACTCTTCAAATCCTCTAAAAAAAAGTGTCTGAGGATAAAAATGACGTATCTCCATCAATTTCCGAGATATTCCACGAAAATGAATCATAAAATTCAGAATTGAAGAATTAAAAAAAAAAGTCAATTTTCTCTATTAATTTTTCCCAAATATCTCAGAAAATAATGGAGATACGTCCTTTCTATCTCTAGCTCCTTTTATTGCTCTTTGGAATCTTCTACGAAAAAATATTTGCGCAAAAAGGGCGTATCTCCATTAATTTCCGCAATATTGTGCAAAAAATCGAATAATAAAATTCGCTAGTTGACAATAAAATCAGAAAATTCTTCTTTTTTCCACTATTTTTTTACAAATATCTCGGAAACTAATCGAGATAGAGTGATTTTACTTCAATTCACTTTAGAAGCTCTTAAAATTCTCCACAAAAAAAAAATTGGGCCAAAAATCATGTTTTATCTCTATTAACCGAATTGGTCTTTTCTAAAGAACAAAACAAGTATACTCAACGAAAAATAACAATAACAGAGGCAAAAAAAGGCAATTCACTCTCGTAAGTCTTCATTCATGAAACCCTCTTTTTCTCCTTTCTCCATCCGAATCAGTGAAACCTACGGTGGAAGGGCCAAGCCCGTTTCTTTAAAACCTGTATATCGAGAACTCCGTCCTTCACATATATTAACCCTGAATACCCCCGAAACCTTCAGAACCCCCCTCTCGCCCCCCTCTCCTCTAAAAAAATAAGGAAAAGAAAGAAAAGAAGAGAAACGTAAAAATTCCGTGAAACAAACGTCAACAAGGAGCAGAAATTAAAGAACAATTAAATGCGAAACTCGTTAGTGCCTGGAATAATCTCTGATTTTCAAGAGAAGAAGGGAGTAACAACTGCAGAAAGGAGGAAAAGAAAGAAGAAGAAGAGAAAGAGAGAGATTATTTAGGTAGTATTGGACTTAAGGTAGTTGCCTCCCTGATGACAAAGTTCAAGACTTGCTTAAAAATTGGGCTATCAATTATTAGATGCATAATGCATCTAATAATGAAATTGCAGAATGATGGTCCACAGAATATATGAGATAATTGCAATGAAAATCACCGTTTTTGCACAGACGGTATGAGAAAAGTGTGGGAAAACTACTAATTTTACTTTTTTTCACGTTGAAAAAAAAATACCATCATTATGAAAAATTAACACCTATCAGAACTATACGTCTAGAATTATCTCTAAAAATATGGAGATCATTGACCACATAGTTTCGGTGACTAATTAAAAATAAAACCGTATTTTTACTAAATTCTCAGTGGAAAAGGTATCAAGACGGCCGAGAGAGCGTGTTGAGCCAGGACATTTCACAGTTGTTCCCCTATAAAAAGGACAGGGCATTAAAATCGAACATGGCGGATTTCATCTCGAATTGAAGGATAATCGAACTCGAAATGCAAAAAGTCGAACTCGAATTGACAAAAGCGAATTCTGGTGGACATTATGGAAACTAATTTTTTTGAATTAGTTTTCCATTAATAAAAGTAAATAACCTTGGAATTTTATGTTATCATCAATTCAATAATTGAAGGATGAAATCATTTTAAATATTTAAAGTTAATTACAAAAAAATAATTACAGACATTGAAAAATAAAATTATTAATTAAAAAGCGAAAAGAGGATCAACGACGTTGCCGAAGGCGACGGCGGCGCTAGAGATGCATGATCATTCAAGGTCACTTATCATTAAAATTTAGGGGATATAATCAAAACGGAATCATTAAATATTTATGTTATTAATATTGTTTTTAAAAATCATTGAAACTTGAAATGAAAAATAGAAATCTACACTAGTGTGTATTCATATAGAGGATACTACTGTGTGAGTGTACAGTCAAGTCAAAAATATACAGGTTTAGGGCTCATGCACAATGATCTAACCGTTCGGTTAGAAACTACTTATGACGTCATCGGTAGGAACATGAGACCGGACTGAACGGGGACTGTGGACTTAAACTGCGTTAATGGCGACTCCTTACAGTGGAGTAAAAGCGAAACATTGTGTGCAAAATACAGCTAAATACTGTGAAATGATTGAGAATGATGAAAAATTGAAAATTGTGAAAAATTGTTCCTATGTATAAGGAATTGGTTCCTAATTAAAATTTCAACGGCTGAAAGCAGAGGGTGCGAGCATCGATTTCATTTCCATTTCGTTCTTACATATGACGTTAGCGAATGGGATATGGCAAGAGCCCTACCCAAAGAAAGGACTTAACAACAACAACTTACATATGACGTCATAAGTAGTTTCTAACCGAGCGGTTAGATCATTGTGCTTGAGCTCTTACAGAAGTACATTATCAAGACATAGGGTGGCATCTCAGAGTCAAAACTTTTCAACTGGACGGTAGGAAGGCAAGTACGTTAAGGATCATTGGGAGGTACAATCTTAAAAAAAAGTTGAATTTTTGTATAAAATCGTTAATAACAATTTATAAAAGATGAAATGCTGAAATCTGATTCAGTGAATCTGTTGAGAATGTAATGAGGAATAGAATAAGCCGTAGAAACAGGAAATTAATTGAAAATTCAAAAATTTTCATTATTTTTTACATTTCTTTAAATCTTGAAAAATTTGAAAAAATGCAGAAAATAATGAGAATTATTCAATTTTCAATTAATTTTTTGTTTCTAGGGCTTATTTTATTCATCATTACATTCTTTACAGATTCACTGAATCAAATTAGAGAATTTCATCTTGTGTGAATTGTTATTAACGATTTTATACAAAAAAATTTAACTTTTGTTACCAATTGTACCTCCCAATCATCTTTAACAGTCCATTAGACCTAAAAAATACAAGTTTGGCGACTTGGTGTGTAGTTTGAAGGGATATACAGACATTTTTACGGTTTTCCAAAATAGTTAATGAAATTTAGAATATTCTATTGAACATTCATATCAAAAAAAGACGAAAATGCCAAATTTTTCCTTTTTTTTCAACTTAAAAAAGCGAAAATAATAAGCAATTTCGGAACATCGAATGGAGTTTCGAGGTATTTATATAAATCAAATTCATCATTGGTTCATAGATTGTCAATCTTTAACATCTCATTTATCACTCTTGTTTTGAAAAGCGAGAGGGAGAGAGAGAAATAGAGAAAAAAAGAGAGAGAAAGAGACTGTTTATCATGTTCGAAGGCTCAAAGGCCTTCTATGTAAGAATTTAAGAGTCCATAGATATGATATGCAGATAAAACTTAAAAAAAATCGGCAATTCGTTAATTTTGAGATCTTGAATATTACCAGTTTGCATATATTACACACCACAAAAAAAGAAGAAGTCCTATGAAAGTGTCTTGAGATAGTATCTCAATTCGGGTCGATAAAACAGGAAAAAATGAGAATTTGTAGGTTAGTTTCCATTTAATTGCTGATAATTTGGGTAAACATGCTTCAATTTACCCGAAAAATTGATTAGACTATTCGAAAGTCATGTCTTCAGCTTGTGAATATAATTTTTTTTTCTCGAATTTTTTTTACATCAATCTCCTATCACTTGCGTGAGATAGAGAGAGAGGCAAATAGTTACGACTACCTTCTAATTAAAATTTCTCAATAACTATACGGTGAATTGAATATTTTTTTCTTCTATTATTTAGTTAAAATGCTGTTCTCTTCGCCAATTGGTTTCAAATAATGGGTCAACCCTGTGGTTTTTCAGTAATTTCATTATTTCCGTCCGATTTAGGGCGTTTCATCCCCACCACCGCTATTTTCAGTAACTTTGATAATTCATATCTCATAAACGGCACGGTCAAAAATTATGAAAAAGCTCACGAAAACGTAAAAAAACATCACCTTCGTTACAGCATCAAGAAAATGAGGGTTCAACCGTCCTACAGGTTCACTACCATACTACCTTAAGATTATTATAATTAACTCACTGAAGTCCATAATATCATTAGTCATCAACTCCATATGAAATTTCAATTTTCCTTCATTTTATCATTCATTGCAGTTTAGCATGTAAGACTATCCAATCATTGATTCATTTAGTAAAGTCATTAACTCAAGAAAGAGAAAAAAAGAAAAAGAAACAGGAAAAAAAGAGAGAGATTAAGAGAAAAACAGAAAAAGAAAGAGAGACAGAAAGAAATAACGAGAGCTGAAGGACTTTTGGGACGCGTCGTAGGTTCCGCGATGAGTCGGCTACATAAGGGGCATAGGGGCGACAAGCAAACGGCGGGGAGGTAAGCGCGGGTGACGGTGAGGGGGGGAAGGGGGGGGCTCTTTATGTAGCACATAGACGTAGCCTGGCGTTCATTCGTTGCCGCTCGCTCAGCGTGTGACGCTCAAATTACCTCCGTCCCCCTCCCTCTCCTCCTCCTCCCCTTCACGGCGTCTCCTGCCGCGCGTTCTCGTTTCGTTGCCTCTCTCTCTCTCTCTCTCTCTTCCTTCCTCCTAATTCTCTATCTATCTCTCTTTCTGTCTCCTCGCCAGTGCCCCTTTTCAAATAGAGACTCTCTCTCTCTTTCTCTCTGTCTCTGTCTTTCGCCTCTGTCGGCGACCACGGCGTCTCTCGTATACACACCAACCCCACGCTATATGTAACGCCAGTGCTGCGGGTTTGGAAACGCGGCCAGCAGTAGACAGGCACCGCGGGTCACCGCCTTCCCTCGTCCGCGTACTATCTCTCTCTCTTTCTTTCTCTCTCTCTTTCGTGCTCCTCACGTGTTACGCTCCCTTTTTAGCCTCATTGGCTCCCTTTCCCCTTGGCTCCGCACCCCCGCACGTTTCTCGTCGCCATTCTCGTCTTTCTCCCCTCGCGCTCGACCATTTCGCCCCCTTTCATCCCACTCCCTCCCCCCCCCCCCCCTCCCCACCGCCCCTCCTGCCACTGTAGTCGCTTTGTTATTAGTCCTTTACAATCGACCCTAAATTCACACGGAAATGGATAAATATCGGAGATAGATTTTTTTTTTTTTTTGGGAGATGCACGATGTCTTGAGAGGGGGAGGGGATTTAAGGGGGGCAGGAGGGCGGTGATGATGGACGAAACTGGATTTCCACGTAGATCTAGTTGAGAGGAGCTAATTGATGCGCGCAACGAAGCATATGCACTACTGCAATTACGTGGAGCGCGTGAGGACTTCACGCGTATATTAAACGCCAAGTGAAGTAGGTAAATTGTGTTGTTGAGGCTAGATATAGAACATCAACACACACACATATACACGAAGCGAGGAGCATTATTTTTGCTCTGCGCAAATGAATAATTAAGTTTGAGATTAGTTGGGGAAAAAGTGAAAATAGGATGAAGATTTTTTTTTTACTTGGTTTTTTTTTTTAAGAATGCCTTGACAAGTAATGGAGATACGCCCTTTTTTTTAGCAGTAATGCACGTTTGTAGCTCTTTAAGTTCACTACAAAAGAGAATGAGGGAATAATTCTATGAATTTCTTCGATTTTTCGTTATTAAATAATGATAAATACATGTAAGATTACATATACAAGTGAACAAGTTCAAAATCAATTATAAAATTACTATAATTATTATTCTGTCCATCGGTCATTCACTGGTCCTGTGACTGGTCATGAACTGGACCGGTCACCCTAATATCGCTTCATTTCGCTTAGTTTCCGACATATTTCTTTCAAAAACTGATGGAAAAGTCGCTTTTTGGTGATTTCCTTGGAAACTAAGAGACATACGCCCTTTTTGCCCCGATACTTTTTTGTAGCTGTTAAAATTCTTCAGAAAAGAGGGGTAAGGCTGAAATCACTCTATCTCGCTCAGTTTCCAAGGTTTTTTCTGACAATTGATGGAAAAATCGGTTTTTTATTATTTTTGCAGTAATAAATAGAGATACGCCCTTTCTGCTCGTGGGTTCTTTAGAGCTCTTGAAATTCTCTACAAAAAAGATGTCAAATTGCTTTATCTCGTTTAGTTTCCGAGACATTTCTAAGAAACTGGTGAAAAAAATCGGTTTTTAATGATTTTCTCAGTAATTACTGGGATTATCCTTTTTTACTCGACTTCTATTTTGTAGAGAATTTGAAGAGCTACAAAGAGAATTCAAGCAAAATCGCTCTATCTCCCTTAATTTCTGAGATACGCTTTAAAAAACTGACGAAAAACCTAAAATTTTCTGTTTTAAATTTTTATTACCCAATTTTTTCATTCATTTTTCTCAAAGATCTCCGAAACTAAGTGAAATTGCGTAAATGCACCTCAATCCTTTTTTTTACCTCTCAAAAGTCTCCCCAAATTCATCTCAGAACAGAAAGGGCTATATCCATTATTTCCCTCAAAATTCTCTAAAAAACCAAAAAAAAAGCCTAACTCCCCGAACTCCAAAAAATCGAATTTTCAAACTCGAGGCTTTTAAACCCTTTAACTCCCATCTCCACAATTCCCATCACTTCCCCCCCCCCTCCTCCCCCCAAACCCCAAAAAACCCCCCTCCAGCAGATGACTAACCATCCTCCTCCCCTCCCCCCTCTCCCCCAATTCTGCAAGCCGTCAACAGAAAAGAAAAACCTCGAGAGGGCAGAAAAAATAAATAAAATAAAAGAAACGAGGGATAAAAGCTTGCAGAGCTCGTGATATGCACGCGTGCACGCCACGGGCATATAACGCTCGAAACATATCGGGCATAACGCTTCTTTTCTCTCTTCTAGAAGCGAGGGAGTGTGAAATAACGCGATGAGCAATGTATATATACGTTGGACAAAGGCTCAACGTGCGCGAAGAGCGAAAAAAAAGGGGGAACGGGAGGGGGGGGGGGACTTTTGCGTATATAGAGACGCCGAAGAGAAACGAAGGGGAAGAAAGAGACGATTTCAAAGTGAGGGGTAAGAGGATGAGGGGAAAGAGAGGGGGGAGGGGAAACGCGAGAGCCCGCAGGTTTCATTCGTTCAGTGAGTCACGCATCGCGAGTTTCCTGCCTGACTGTTTCCCCGCGTGCTTTGGCGTCGAAGGGTCGCCCCCCCCCCCTCTTCCCCTCCCCCCTCGTCTCCCCCTACCCCGCCCCTTCTTTCGCGTCCCCTTTCTTTTCCCACCGTCCGTTGGCTCCGCGACTCGTCTCACTTCATTTCATTGATTCCGAGGCAAAAGGGCCCAAATACAAGTATATTAGAATATTACTTATGCCCTTTTCATTCTAAGGCATATTTAGTGTTTTTCTGTCTTTATCTGACTTGGGTAGAAAAACCCTTTTGTCAGACCACGGGGGCCTTTCATTCTACCGTCACCCGCAGGGTTAAAAGGGTCTCTTCCAAAGAGTTAGATGATGCCCCTCCCCCCTCCCTTCGCTCTTTCTTCCCCTCCGTTGCTGCTGCTCTATCTTCAATTTTCTTTATACCTCGCACAAATGTCTAAAATCCACCTACACAGAAAAAGAGAGAGAGAGAGACTCATGTACTCCGCCTTTACCTCTAGCCCGAAAGAAATAATAAAAGAGAGAGAGAGAAAGAGAGAAGGGGGGGGGGGGAGGGGCAGTGACGCTAGATGGCCACTGTCCATCGAATATTTCTGGCAAATTAAGCCTCGGATCTTTTCTCTTTTATTTGCCTTTGCCTCTGTCTCTATCTCTTTTCTCTTTCTCTCACACGTCTTCTGGAACGAGAGAGAGAGAAAGAGAGAGAGAGAGAGACAAGTTCATTCGGCCGGAAAATACAACGTTGAAATAACCAAACGTGCACGGCGGACCTATGGCTTCACTGTAATTGGAGAGTGAATGTGAATTCGATATTTTTTTCGCTTGGCGATGAGAGAACACAAAGGATTTTTTTGAAACAGTTGATTAGATGAAGACGTGGTGAAGTACTTTTAACTCGGAGAAAGTTGAGATTTTTTGGGAATTAGGTGTAATTGAGGAAAAAGTCGATTTTTTTGAGTTTTTTCTAGGGGATAATTGGGACAAATAATGGAGATAAACGCCTTTTTTGCCCTGAGATGATTCTGTAGCTCTTGAAATTATCTGCAAAAGTGTCTTGGGGTGAAACGGGCGTATCTACGATAGTTCCCGAGAGATTTTTGAAGATAGAATTGAAGAAATGAACATTCTTTTATTTTATCTCTTTACTACTAGTTTTCTTTCATCAATTTTTGCTAAATATCTCAGAAAATAATGGAGATACGCCCTTTTTTACCTAAACCCCTTTTTCCCATTTTTCTATATTTTTAACAAGTGTCTAAAAACAAAAAAAGAGCATATAATATTGAGAAAAAAACGTATTTCTTCTCCTTTTTCCTCTTCATTGCTGCATTTTATCATCATTTTTCGCTGAATATTTCAACAAATCATGGACATACGCCCTTTTCTTCCTCTAATCCATCCCATTATCTCCCAAAATTCTCTCCAAAACCGTCTCACTGTCCAAAAAAAATCAAATTTCCCTCACTTTTCAACATATTCGCAAAAGATCAGAGAATCCTCGATAAAATCAACTTCCCCTCATTTCCCCTCTCCCCTCCATCAATTAAGAATAAAAAAGAGCCAATATTTCCTTGAATTACTCTCCGATAACAATGAATGAAAACTAGCGATTAAACAGAATAATCCTTCACCCAACCTGCTCAAATTACCCTCTGTCCCCTCCCCTCTTCCCCCCTCCCCCGCATAATATACACCATGAATACGTTATTTACCATCACTTTATTGTCCCCGCGCGTTGGTGGGCAAATGAAAAGAAGGAAAAAAAAAAAAGTGTAAAAAGAATCTACCGGATCTCGTGGCATGCGGGCCCTCCGCGAAGTGTCGCAGACCAAAGTGAGACGGGGAAAAAAAAAAAAGATACACACACACTCTCTTCCTCTCTCCACACGCCAGCTGCTGCTGTGGCCAAGCGCGTTCGCTTCTTTTTCTTTTTCCCCCCCATTTTATTTTTCACTCCGATACAAAAGCAAGCGGACGCACGCATTCTGCCGTTGGGTGTGCGACTCTCCTCTCCTCCTTTTTTTCGCTCTCTCTCTCTCGCTCTTTTTCATACGCGGTTATGAGCATCACGTCGGCGTCAGGGCCCCAAACCGCTTGTGTATATATGTGTATAGATATTGGTGCCGGTTCGGGACCGAATACCTGCCTTTATCCTTCCCCCTCCCCTTTGCCCCTCTATCCTCTCCTTTCCTCTATTTCTCTCTCTCTCTCGCGTGTATTTATCTCTCTTTCTTACCCCTGTTCTCTCTCTCTCTCTTTTACTCTCCCCCCCCTCCTTTTCTACATTTTTCTCTCCCCCCTCTCTTTTCCCCTTTTTTTCTACCCCCCCCCCCATTTTTTTCCTCTCTCCTCTCTTTCGCTCTCCCCCCTCTCCGCCTTTTCTCTCTCCTCCCTCCCCCTCTTTTTCCTCTCTCCCCTCCTTTTCTCCCTTCTTTCCTCCTCTCCCCCTGTTTTTCCCTCCAAAACTCTCTCCCTCCCCTCCTTTTCTCTTTTCCCCTCACGCTCTCTGGCTTCTTCTCTTTTTCTCCCTTTCTCTCTGTCTCTCTCTCTTGCGCATGTTTATTCTCTTTCTCTTCTCTTGATCATCTCTAACCTTTCGCCCATTTGTGAAGAGCACGAACAGACACACACATCTATAGATATACACATAAAGGCATGGCCGGATACTTTATCGCGGACTGCCAACACCCGAGGGAACAAGGGGAGAAGAAGACAGAGGCATGTGGCCGCGTAATTCCAGCGAAACTGCGGCCAGACCCTCGCATCCTGTCTCACTGTGACGCGCCTCCCCCCTCTCCCCCCTTCGACCGCCTGCCACGACGACCATGCCCATGTCTTCTCACACTTCCATGCCTCCCTGCTGTCTCAAGGAGCCTGTTAGTTATAACTGCTATTTCTTATTTTCTGCTTCCGATGAGGGGGGAAGAGTAAGTGAGAGGGGAGGGGGGCTTACTTAAGGGATTTTGATTTAGGGTTTCGTTTTGGGGATTTGCCTTTTTTCCTTCTAGATTTTCGTAATTTTTGGATAAAGAGCGAAATCCACTATTTTTCCGATTTTCAAAAATTCATAACTATTTTTCCTTTGAAGATTTTTTTTTCAAAATTTAGGCAGATACTTCACATATCAGTAAGAAGCTCCAAAAAAAATTTGAAAGCGATATCTTCATTATTGTACGCGAAGCGCTTTATCAAAAATGACTAAAAATCGCAAGAAAAGGAATTTCCTTTAAAAACGAAGAATTCATCATTTTTTTCTGATTTTCGATAATTCAGAACTTCTTTTCTACTGAAGATTTCTTTCCCGAAATTCAGGCAGATATTCTTGGTTTATTGAAAAGCTTCGGAAAAGAAATTTTTAAGCTACATCTCAATGATTGTGGGGGGGGGGGGGGAGGACTCTATCAAAATTCTCTTAAAAACGCGAGAAATGAGTTTTTTCCTTCCAAAACGTGAAATTCCTCATTCCGCGGATACTCGAAAATTCATAACTTTTATGCTATTGGAGATTTATTCCTCAAAATTTAGGCAGATACTCTCTAGAGCATGGAGAAGCAGCATAAATTGAGAGGGATATCTGTATTACTGTAAGAGTAGATCTTAATTGGAAATGCTTAAAAAAAAGATGAGAAAAGGAGTTTTCCTTCAAAAACGCCAGAATCCCCATTTCCTCATCTTTCAAATATTTATATCTCTCTTTCTGTTGCAGATTTCTGTCTCAAAATTGAGGCAGATACTCTCTATGACCTCATGAAGCTTCAAAAAAAAAATTTAAGGAGACATCTTAATTATTGTAGGAGTGCTCAATCAAAAATCGTCATTTTTCCAATTTTGAGACATTTTCCTTCTTCGAACCCTAAAAAAAACCGCAAATGATTGATTTTCGAGTTTTCAATTTCCAGTCTATTAAGATGCACCAATCCCCCCTTCTGCCCCCCTCTCAAAAAAAATTTCCCTCCATTCTCAACCAAAAATCGCTCAAAAAACCTAATAATTCTCAATTTCACAAATTTTCGAAAATTCCCCGAATTCATCCTCACCCTCCTTTCTCCTTCAAAATCTCCAAAAAAACCTATCAATTGATAACAATAACTCCCCCATTCACAATGAAACCGTTGCACCACCACTACACTGAGAGAATTTTTCGAACTGTGGAACTGAAAATATAGCAGGAAAGACCTTGACTATGAAATACATTAATAGCAAACAAATTTTCATCAAGTACAGCTATCAGATACCGTCAATGAACCAATTAATGCCACCAAGAGACCTATTCTGCCACATATCTTTCATAGAAAAATTATATCTTATCATAAATTCAAATTCGATTTTTCCTCGCAAGAATTTAGGGTCTGGACTAATTATTTACATTAATTATTTTCTTGAATTAATCATAAAAATGATTTAATTTATATTTTTGAAAAGATTTTGCCCATGGCCCGATTCATGCCACCATGGCCCGATTTCTGCCATAGAGGGTCCCAATAATTGCCATCAATTAATTTCCATCACTGTTCGTTATTTGTAAATTATTCGTCAATTTGTATGGAAGTCCAATGATTTTGCTAACAATCAATACAATTTTCGATTTTTCAAATACTTAAATTTTCTCAATATCACACATTGAACTGATGAGGCTCTCTGACTCCACATGAAGAGCTTTAGGGCTTTATCTTGCTGAGCACGCTGGTCACATTCAACGGATTAATTTTAGAAATATATCTAGTAGAGAAATATTGAATATTTTGATTGTCCGGTGTCCTCAGAATTTTTTTCTAGCCACTGTTATCAATTACTTAGAGTTGAAAATTCGAATAAGTTCAATAATCATGAAAATTTATGAAAAGTGGCATTAATTGGGCCGATGGCATTAATTGGGCCATTGACGGTAGTACACATAACTATAATTTAGCTATTTTAGCTATAATTCTAGGTGCGATTATCGATTTGGAATAGTTAGTTTTCACTTTTGAGAAATAGTCATGCTAATAGGAAAAAATCCCCTCAGTGTATAGATCCAACAGCACGAAATAAAAACAAGACAATAATGGAACGAAAAACATTTCTTGAGATTCCAGAAAAGCCGCGAATGATGAATTTTTAGAGTTTTCCAAATTCCATCGTATTAGATGCACCAGTCTATTTTCTCTCCCCCCCCCCTCCTCCCACCCTCTTAAGTTTCTGCCATATCCAAAAAAAACAAATTCTCAATTTTCCAATTTCTGAAAAATTCTTAATTCGCCAAATTTAAAAAAAATTTCAACTTTGCAAATTTTCAAAAGTTTTCAAAATCCACCCTTCCCCCTCATTTTCCCTCCAAAATTTCGCCAAAAACCGATCAACTCACAGCACAAATCCCCCCTGCCTACCTTCTCAACAAAATTTTCAAAAATTCTCGGAATGCCAAATTTAAAAGAATTTTCTACTTTTCAAATTTTGGAAAATTCTCAAAATTAACCCTTTCCCCTCATTTTTCCTTCCAAATTTCGCCAAGAACCGATTAACTGATAACACAAATTTTCCCCACCCCCTCCTACCCTCTCCATTCACAATAAACCCGCTGCACAACTGCTTTGAATTCAACAGCGCGAAAAATCGACAGATAATGAACAGAAAAACGTTTCTTGAGGCAACAAAAAAGCCGCAAATGATGAATTTTTAGAATTTTCCCATTTCCATCTCAGTAGATGCACCAATCCATTCCTCCTCCCCCCCCCTTCCACAAATTTCTCCCCATTTCCAAAAAAAATCCTTCAAACAACTCTAAACCTCTCAATTTTGAAAATTTCCAAAAAATCTCCTAATTCACCCCTCCCCCCCCCCTTCTTCCCTTCAAAGTTTCCCAAAAAACCGATCAACCTATAACTGAAAATTCCCCTCCCCCCCCCTCCCAAAAAAAATTTCTTCAGTTTTAGAAAAAAGTCTCTTCAAAAAACCCAAAAACTCAATTTTCCAAATTTCTCAAAAATTCGCAAAAATTCACGCTCACCCCACTTTTTCTTCAAAAATTTGCCCAAAAACCTATCAACTCATGGTATAAACCCCCCTCCCCCTCCTCCCATTCACAATAAAACCGCTACACAAATACTTTCGATTCAACAGAAAGAAAAGCAAGACAAATTATAAAAAGAAAAAAATTCCTTGAAGCCCCAAAAAAACCGCAAATGATGAATTTCTCGAATTTTCCAATTTCCATTTCAGTAAATGCACCAATCCACTCCCCTCCCCCTTCTCCCCCTCAAATGTTCCTTCATTACCAAACACAAAAAAATTCCTCAAAACTTCGAAAACTGTCAATTTTCTAAATTTTCAAAAAATCTCCAGATTTATCGCCCTCTCTCTTCCCCTTCAAAATCACCCCTTTCCCCCTCCCTCTCATCCCCAGTCACAATAAAACCACTATACAACCACTTTCGATTCAACAGCACGAAAGAACAAGAAAAAATAATGGAAAGAGAGAAAAGAAAAACACATAAAAGAAACATGAGAGAAGCAAAAGACTGGAGAATATAGCGTAATAAGAAAAATGTTTTGAATGAAAGTGAGAGTACTTTATGCTGCATTCATAGACCAGGAGAGATAGCAAGAGGTGGAGGAGGGGAAGGGGGAGGTAGAGGGCAGGAGGTGGAGGAGGAAAAGGGGGGAGGTTTGTGTGGGAGACAGACGTTAGATATATAACTACTGGAAGTATGTATGAGGGAGTTATCCGAAAAGTGGGTCAGTGTCGCAGGAACTTGAAAAGTTCGCTTCCGTAATACGAGCAGTGTGCGCCGTTGACTCCTTTCCTTCCCCCCCTCTTCCCCCACCCCCCATCCCTCGAACTATCTGTATTTTTCTATTGCTGCCAAGAGAGTAAGATGAAACTTTTTTTTTTAATTAATTTTTTTTTGGTCAGAATTTTTTTTTTTATTTTTGTTTTTTTTTTTTTTTTGGTCAGAATTTAGTTGATTTTTTTTATTTTTAATGCTTTGAACGAGAATATTGAGAGAAATAGTGGAGATACGCCCTTTTCGCCCTGGAAGGGTTTTGTAGAGAATTTTCAGGGCTACAAAAGTGAATTGAGGTGAAATCGCTCTATCTCACTTAGTTTCCAAGATATTTGATGAAAACAAAAAAAAAAAAATTAAATCATTAAATTTTTGATTTTTTTGTGCTTTTTTATCATGATTACAGGAATATTGAGGGAAATAATGGAGATACGCTTTTTTTTTTTGCTCAAATACACGATTTTTCAAATAATTTTGAAAAGCTGCAAAAGTTTCTCACAACCAAGAAGCCGTATCTTCATTATTTTCCGAGATATTCGCAGAAAAAGACGAAAATTGCAAAAAAAAAAAATTGAAAATAATTCAGAAAATTCTGCAAAAATTTGAAATAATGAAATATAACTAATTTTTCTTTTTCTTTTGTTTTCCTTCGAATGAAAATGTATTTTTATGGCATCTCACATCTCTTACCTCATCACGTTTATTTTTATTCGCCCCCCCCCCCTCCTCCCTCACCAGTCACCCCTCACCCCTCCATGAATATCCGTGTACTCGTAAGAACTTCTCTCCTCTCTTTTTTTTTTTGTTTAGCAAGGGTTGACCACTTTGACCTTATTCTGAAAATCGATTTGCACTGGTGGTGGATGAAGCCCGCGCGTACACCTTCCTCTCCCCTAGGGTATTCTTGAGACCATTATCGAGCGATCGAGGAACATATACATATATATATACATACACATATATGTATAGTGAAGGGGGAGAGAAAAAGACTTGGGGGAGGGGGGTAGGGGGCTGGTGCGTGCGACTCGCGATTAACTCTAACGTCGTAGAACTCGTGAAAGCTCATATTTCATATGAAAATTGGTGAAAACAGTATGTTTTCATGTATATACAGTTAAAAACAATGAATATGGTTTTTTTTAAATTTTTTTTTGCTTCCGAATGGAAGCTATGTAGTCATCAGAATTTCCGATTGTCATTTTTTTAAATTGAAGATACTCAAAATGATCTAGGGTCACACGACCAATAGATGGACACTGACCTAATAAAGTCTAATATTTCCTTAACCGTCCATCTATTGGTCATATTACCTTAAATAGAGAAAAAATGATAGTTTTAGCGCATGTCTGTGTGTGTGTGTGTGCATGAAAGTCTCAAAATTACAGCAAAATGGTTTCATAGAAAAATTTCATATTTTGTGGAAAACTTCCTCTCGACAAACTATTTTTTATACTCATATATCGTCGACCTAGAAACAAAAGGGCGTGAGTGCTATTTTTTTTTTAAATAATAACAAAAGGGCGAATTTTTTTTTATTCGCTCCATCGATTATGCTCGACTTTGCCAATCATTTGGAGAATTTTTTTTTTTCTCGAATAACAAACAGACGTATCTCCAATTATCAATATGAAAAGGGCGTATCTTTTGCACACATGTCTATTTGTTTTTAATTATTTTTCTTAACTATGAATTCTTTTTGTGGAAATCATACACAGAGAAAAATATTTTCTTAATTTAAGAATGTGCAGTCACTTAATTTAAGAATGTGCAGATTACTTAAATTAAGAAAGAAAAGTCACTTGAATTAAGTGAGAAAACTCACTTGATTTAAGTGAGTTTTACTTTCTTAAATTAAGAAAGAAAAAGTCACTTGATTTAAGTGAGAAAAGTCGCTTAATTTAAGTGAGAAAAGCCACTTAATTTAAGTGACTTTCACTTTCTTAAATTAAGAAAGAAATAGTTACTTGATTCAAGTGAGAAAAGTTACTTAATTCAAGAATGGCAGGTCACTTAAATTAAGTGACTGCACATTCTTAAATTAAGAAAACATTTTTCTCTGTGTAATAACAAAAGGGCGTATGAACTGAAAATACGCTCTTTCACTGTTATTAATTTTCATAACTTTCCGAAAATTTACTGTCATAATTAGTAACAAAAGGGCGTATGTTTGAAAGATACGACCTTTTGGTATTAAATAAATCAGAGAGATGAAGCAAAAAAAAAAAACATAATAACAAAAAGGCGTATATGTTGCACATACGCCCTATTCCTGCTAGGATTGGCAAATACGCCCTTTTGTTACTCAAATTCTAAATTCGTTTCTTTAATATCATTGGAGCATAAAAAACATTTTAAAAGGCATTTTGGACATACGCCCTTTTCCCGCTGTAAAGTCGGGTTTTTTGGCACTTACGCCCTTTTGTTTCTAGATCAACGATATTATCTCGAGAGTTGTATCAATTAGATGCCTGTGAATTTTGAGCTTATTTGCATGATTAGTTCTCGAGTTATTGGCGTTTCAATGAATTTCTTCGAAATTTGATATTTTGATGATGGTTTGAATAGAATTGTATCACTTCCATTCGAAAGTACACAGAGAAAAATGCTTTCTTAATTTAAGTGAGAAAACTCACTTGATCTAAGTGAGTTTTACTTTCTTAAATTAAGTGAGAAAAAGTCACTTGATTTAAGCGAGAAAACTCACTTGATTTAAGTGACTTTTCTCACTTGAATCAAGTGACTTTTTCTTTCTTAATTTAAGAAAGTAAAACTCACTTGAATCAAGTGACTCTTTTCACTCAAATCAAGTGACTTTTCTCACTTAATTTAAGAAAGTAAAACTCACTTAAATTAAGAAAACATTTTTCTCTGTGTACATTGCTAAAATATCAGCAGAAAAGGCTTGTGATTATCCACTCGTGATTTCATTACGAAAATTCCGAAAAAAAAGTGTTTTCATCAAGTTTTTCTCATAAATATCTCGGTGAATAATGGAGATACACTCTTTTCACCTCACTTCAATTTTGTAGCTCTTGAAAATTTTCTAAAAAACCATGCTGAGCAAAAAAACGCTGTATCTCCCTTATTTACCGAGTTATCCTTCACGAAAAACAAACAAAACTAATAAAGAAAAAAAGAAAAATCGACTTATTCTCTGTTTTACCTCTTTACCACTGAATTTATATGAAATTTCTCAAACACAGAGAAAAGTGCTGGACAAACATGTACGAGAAGAAAACGTGATCACGTGAACAGTTGGAAAGAGGGGCTTTTCTCTCTAGTCGTCGTAGTTGCACACGTCGACGATCCTCGTTTTGCCGTTAGAGTGAGACAGAAAATACGCGCAAAGTAAATGGACGAAGGCAAGTAGATAGGTAGTTTCGGGCTAGAAAGAGAAAGAGACAGATAGATCACGAGAAAGAGAGAGAGAGAGAGAGGAGAGGAGGGAGAGCAAGAAAGAGAGGGGGGGGGGGATTCGACGCCGCGACGTTGGAGTTCCAAAGGGCTCGAAACGGGTAGCGGTCGCATATAAATGCGGGTATGTGTGTGTGTGTGAGAGAGAGAGATAGTAAATGTGCAAAAGGGAGAAGATAGGAGAGAAGACCATTATTTAGCTACGTCCCTCTCGCGAACTAACTCAAGCCCTCCCTATTACCCCACCTATAGCGTCGTCGTTGCGCCAAACGACTCTGCGGGGCTCTCTTGCCTAGCGGCTATCTAGCGTTGCTCTACCGCGCCTCTCTTCTCTTCTCTCCCTTTCTCTCCCCCCCCCTCCTCTCCTCTCCACCTCGCCGCGCCATTTGCCACTCTCCGTTACACGTCGCGTTCAAGCCACACGCGGACAGGGCCTTCGGGGGCTCTTTGTACTAGCGCGTATATATATATATATATGTATATGTATGTATAGTTGCACACACACACATACATGGGGAGTTCAATTCTCTCTGGACTGTCGTAGTCGAGAAACTGTACATGTCTTGCACAGGAAATTTAGCGACTTGGTTCTCTTCATTTTTTTCTTCTTGGAGATGTGAGAGAAGATACGAAAGTAGGGGGGGGGGGGAGGGAGGGATAATTAGAGATTGATCTAGTCATTGAGACTTTTGTTGCATTTTTTCGGCTCTTTTTTTGAAGATAATTTATTAATAATGGAGATATGCCGTTTTTGTACGGAGGTGGTTCTGTGGAAAATTTCAAGAGCTACATAAAAGTGAATTGGGGTAAAAAAGACTTATCTCTACTATTTTCCAAGGTATTTGATGAAATAAATCACTTAGGGCACTCTGTTTCTGGGGGGATGATATCCAAGATGTATTTTCAAAAAAATCTCCCGAAAAAACTGCTATACATGTTCTCGACGTAAAATTTTCTCATCTTCTCACTGGAATCATCGATAATATTCTATTACAAGTATTTCCTTCGATTTTCACCTCCAAATTCCCCAAAAAATTGCACCACATGTTTTCGATCTTAAATTTACTCAATTTTCTTCTGGAATTGTAAAAAATACCACATCTCAAGTATTTTGCCCCATTTTCACCCCTAAATCCCTCTGGAAAACTGCGAAACATGTTTTCGACATGAAAACTCCCTCATTTTCTCAAAGAAATCATCAAAAATATTCCCTCCTAAAGATTTCCTCCAGTTTTCATTCCCAAATCTCCCAAAAATTGCAGAATTACCATAAAATTGAGAAAAAAAAATTCGGTATATTTTTTTAATTTGAACTTTACTCATCTTTCAACTGAAAACATCCAAAATATTCTATTTCAAGAATTTTCTGCGATTTCCACCCCCAAATCCCCCCGAAATCCCCGAATTTTCGAGGAAATTCCCCCAAAAAAAAGCAAAACTCGGTCATGACCTAAAATTCCCTCATCTTTCAACTAGAATCATCAACAAATACCCCAGTTCAAGTATTTCCCCATTTTTCCGCCCCTAAATCCCCCCCCCCCCCCCCCAAATCCCTGAATTTTCAAAAAAATCCCCCCAGAAAAACTGCGCCACATGTTTTTGACCTAAAATTTCCTCCCCTTTTCCAATAGAATCATCAAAAAATCTCCATCTCAAGGATTTTCCCCGCATTTTCACCCCCAAATCCCCCCAAAATCCCCGAATTTCCAAAAAAAACCCCAAAAAAGCTACGACCCATGTTTTCTACCTAAAATTTCCTCTCTTTTCCAATAAAATCATCGAAAAACTCTCCATCTGAAGTATTTCCCCTGATTTTCACCCTCCAAATCCCCCAAAAATCCCCGAATTTCCAAAGAAATCCCCCAAAAAAAACTGCGACCCATGTTTTCTACCTAAAATTTCCTCCTCTTTCCAACAAAATCATCGAAAAACCTCCATCTCTCACCGTTTCATCAAATTCCCCATTTTTCCCCATCACAATTTTCTTTCTATTCCATTCCATTTTCGTCCTCCTCCCTTTACCTTCAATCTGTCTCCCATATACTCCAGGTTTAACTCTCCCCCCTCCCCCTTTGCTTTTGCCTATGTGTATACCCCTATATATATACACACGCAAAGGGGCTTCTCGCAAGGGAAACTCGCGCCAATCGATTTCGTCCCGGCGAGTTTCTCATACTTAACCGTCTCCACGTTGGACGCGATGAAACCCCGGAGGGGTCCGGCATGGCGTTCCTGATTTCAGGAGGCTCGCAACTTCAAACCCGTGCGAGAGAGACAGAAAGAGAGAGAGAGAGAAATCGACGCAATAAATCGAGCTTGTATTTCTTCTTTGTTCCTCCACTTTTTTTTTTCTTTCTTTCCTTTTCTCTAAACGTAAAAACGTTTAAAGGGAGGTGTATTAGCGAGACTTGGACGTCGCCTCTATTTTTCCCTAACTGGGCGGCTGCCCTGGCGTCAGCAGTTGTCTGTGTGAAAGCTAGACGATTCTCAAACAAGGAGAACAAAAAAAAAGAGAGATATATCAGATGGCCAAAGACTTCAGCCAAGAGTTTTATTTAGAGAAAAATGAGTGAAATACGATGAAATTTAAACTCTCGATCTTTTTTTTTTAATGAATATTTTGAAAAATAATGGAGATACGCCCTTTTTCATGTCGTACGATGGTTTTGTAGCTGTTGAAATTCTCTATAGAAAAAAAGCGCTCTCAGGGGAAAAAGGGCGTATCTCCATTATTTATTTACTTGAATTATTTGCAAAACAATAAATATGAAAAAAAAATCAAGAAAATTTGGTGAATTAATTTTTTTTTTGACAATAACTCGGAAATTAAGCGAGATAGAGCAGTGTTGCTTCAATATCTTCAGTAAATTTTGAAATTCTCTACAGAAAAAACACTCTAGAATGAAAAAGGCGTATCTCCATTATTTTTCAAGATATTTTCAAAAGAAGAAATTACAAAAATGTCTCAAAAATTGATGGATATACGCCCTTTTTGCCCTAATCTATACTTATAGCCCTTTGAAATTTTCTACAAAAGTGTATCTTAAATATTTGAGAAGCAAAGAGGCGTAAGTGCTGGAAATCATATAACTCAGAAGTAAGAGGGCGTATCTCCAAAAACTTTTCTTTCGGATTTACGCCTTTTTTAGCGTTAAATTATTGAAAAAAAAGGGATGAGTCCTGGAAATACGTGTCTTTGATTCTAATGATGCATTTCATACCCTTTATCAATTATTATTATTTTTTTTTTTTCGTAGAAATAATGGAAAATCAATGGAAAAATAATTTTTTTGGGTAATTCCTTCTAATTCTCATGAATCGTCATATTTTACTTATGGATTCATTCATCAGCACTCGCCATTCATATTTGAGTTCAGTAAATTTGGTCTAGATGATGAATTTATTCAATGAGAATAACACAAGGTACTTGCTCTCTTCTTATCTTTGGTCAGCAAAATAAATTTGAAGAGGATTGATAGTCAACACACGTGTATGAACCGCAGGTAGTTATTAAGTGGAATATTTGCATAAAAAAAAAGAGTATTTCACGAATAATTGTGATTAACTCAATTTCGTAACGAATAATATCTCCCAAACCCCTATAAATCGATGGAATATGATTCCAACTTTCATTTAAGACCGACCTCGAGTCGCTATGACGAATAGAACCAGAGATATTAACAAAAACGTGAATTTTCTGAAGAATGGGAAGAATTTGATCCCCAAATCCCCCCAAAATCCCCGAATTTTCCAAAAAATGAAGAAAAAAAAATGGGACACATGTTTTCTATTGAAAATTTCTTCAGCTTCTCAACAAAACTATCAGAAATATCCCATTCCAAGCATTTACCTCGATTTTCATCCCCAAATCCCCCAGAAATTCCCAAATTTTCATAAAATTCAAAAATACAACTGTGGCACATGTTTTTGACCTCAAATTTCTTCAGCTTCTTAAACAGAATTATCAAAAAAATGCGACCTCAACTGTTTCCTCCCATTCCCTCTGATTTTCAACCCCAAATCCCCTAAAATTCCCCGAATTTTCAAAAAATGAAGAAAAAGAAAATGGGACACATGTTTTCTATTGAAAATTTTCTTAGTTTCTCAACAAAACTATCAGAAATATCCCATTCCAAGCATTTACCTCGATTTTCATCCCCAAATCCCCCAGAAATCCCCGAATTTTCATAAAATTCAAAAATACAACTGTGGCACATGTTTTTGACCTCAAATTTCTTCAGCTTCTTGAACAGAATCATCAAAAAAATGCGATCTTAACTATTTCCTCCCATTCCCTCTGATTTTCACCCCCAAATCCCCTAAAAATCCCCGAATTTTCAAAAAATTAAAGAAGAACTTGTGACACGTGTTTTCAACCTAAAATTTTCTCAGCTCCTCATTGACACCATCAAAAATATTCCATAAGGATATTAAGTACCCCCCCCCCCCCCAATTTCCAAAATCCCTCGAAATCCCTCTCCTAAAATCCCCGATTTTTCAAAAAATTATTTTAAAAAACACTGTGACACATGTTCTGGACCTTAAATATCCTCAGCTCATCCCCAAAACCATCGAAAATACTCCATCTCAAGGTCTCCCCCCTCCAATTCCCCCCAATTTTCATCCCCGAATCCCCCAAAAGCCCCGAATTTTGAAAGAATTCAAAAATAACCTGTGACACATGTTTTCGATCCAAAACGTCCTCAGCTTACCCTTAAAACCCTAAAAAAACACATCCCAAGTACCCCCCCCCCCCTTTCCTCCCAAAATCCGCTGATCTTCATCTTTTCATCTTCGATCAGAAAAATGAATTACATAATGATTGATATTCATCCCACGTGTATCCATCGAATAGTTTCTAAGTGGAATATTCGATAAAAATGAAGGGTATGTCACGAATATCTGTAATTGACTCTACCCCATAACGAATAATAGGAATAATCCTTTCTCTGCCATTCAACCACCCCCACCCCCCTTCCCATCCCCTTCCCTTCTTTGGAGTCACGTGCGTAAAGGCACACGGCGACTTGGCACGTAAGACGAATTCTTTTCAAATTTTTCTTCGAATAAAATTTTTTTGAAATTTTTTTAAAAAAAGTTCCCCAAATTAAACTCTGACAACATTCCCTTTACCCATATCCATTTCAAGAATCGGTTATACTTTGTTATTCGAGATTTTTCAGAATTTTCGAAAAAAAATTAATTTTTTTTTTCCAATATTTTTTTAAATTTGGATATAGGATTTTTTTAAAATTCATTTTCCCTATTTCAAACCCTCCACGATTACCCCCCACCACCCCCTCCCCTCCATTCAATCCCATTACCAAGTACGCTCACTTAAATATATATATATATATGTAATTGTTAATTGTTTAAGAAAGATCGATCATGACCTTTTTTTTGATAGTTAAAAATCTAATTTTTTTTAAATAATATGAATGAATCTATCTTCAGTGACCAGTAAAACTTTGAGGGAAGCTCACCGAAGAAATTTTTCATTATTCAATCATTTTCTTTAATAGCAAAATACATTGGCTCTTATGGATATCAGTGAAAAATAATTTTTCCTGTTATTTTTGCGATAGATGAAAATTCGTTTATTGTTCAATAATGAAATTTGAGCTTCAGGAAATCAGAATAAAAATTAAGAATAGTGGATCACCGGTGAAATAACCAAGAAAAATATTGAATTTTGAGGTTACACAGAGAAAAAAATTTTCTTAATTTAAGAATGTGCAGTCACTTAATTTAAGAATGGCAGGTCACTTAAATTAAGTGACTTTTCTTACTCAAATTAAGTGACTTTTCTCACTTAAATCAAGTGACTTTTTCTTTCTTAATTTAAGAAAGTAAAACTCACTTAAATTAAGTGACTTTTCTCACTTAAATTAAGTGACTTTTCTCACTTAAATTAAGTGACTTTTCTCACTTAAATTAAGTGACTTTTCTCACTCAAATTAAGTGACTTTTCTCACTTAAATCAAGTGACTTTTTCTTTCTTAATTTAAGAAAGTAAAACTCACTTAAATTAAGTGACTTTTCTCACTTAAATTAAGTGACTTTTCTCACTTAAATTAAGTGACTTTTCTCACTTAAATTAAGTGACTTTTCTCACTCAAATTAAGTGACTTTTCTCACTTAAATTAAGTGACTTTTCTCACTTAAATTAAGTGACTTTTCTCACTTAAATTAAGTGACTTTTCTCACTTAAATCAAGTGACTTTTCTTTCTTAATTTAAGTGACCTGCTCATTCTTAAATTAAGTGACTGCACATTCTTAAATTAAGAAAGCATTTTTCTCTGTGTAAGTGGGATGTTGGACAGATGAATAACCAGTAGTAGTCAATTTTCACATTTATTTCCTAAAATCGCGAGGTTTCGCTTCTGATTAGAAGCTTCTTCAGGCTCTTTAAGAAAATGTAAATTGTTATTATAACATTTTCTGTCTCAACTTTTCTCCTCCCTCTCTTTCTGGAATCACGTGCGTAAAAGCGCACGGCAACTTGGCACGTAACACGACCGTGCCTTTCTCTACCCCGTAAGCGCCTTTTGCCTGAGAATTCCTCCTTTTTTTTCCAAAGAGAAACTGTGGCGTTGCAGGGGAATAGAGTCGCAGATAATGGCCAGGGGTGAGAAAAAAAAAGAGGCAGAAGGGAAGAAAAAAAAAGCGTAGAAGTTTCGCGGACTTTGTACGTGCGTGACGATCATCCCTCGCGCGTTTTTCTTACCCCCACAGGGGGCTGGGATCCCTGGGCGTGTATATAGGCATCGTAGGACTAACTCGTCGATTTCTACGCCTTACTAGTCGATCGATAGTGTGTTCGGAGTTTCCTCTTATATCCTTTTCCCACGTTTTTTCCTGTATTTTTTTATAATTTTTTTTTTTATAAAAAATTGTTCACTACAGTATTTGATTTTATCGATTGTGTATTTATTATTATTATTATTTTTGTGAAATTACCATGAATCCGAACACCTCCAAGGTTTTCTTCGGAAACTTGTGCAATTCAATTAATTTAATTGATTCATCTAATAATTTAATTCTCATCTTTACGCGATAATATGAGATTTCAACTACTATAACCAGAATAGGTTAAAAGTTTAAATACTCAAGCACTTTGAGCCTTCTCTTCATTTAAGTTCAGATGAAATTCTCATGAACAAACGCAACTATATATATGAACGAAATTGCTGTTAAAGTGATGTCACAAGAGTAAAAATAACAAAATTGTTTATTTTTTGAGAAAAAGGGTGGATTTTTTTTCTCCTCATCTTTGATTTAGAATAATTCGGTAAATAATGGAGATACGTCTTTTTTGGTCGGAGATGATTTTGAAGAGAATTTCAAGAGCTTCAAAAGTGAATTCGGGTGCAAAAGGCGTATCTCCATTATTTACAAAGATATTTTAAGGAAAACTCAAAAAAAACGAATTTTTTGGTTAAAATTTTGGAATTCAATTAATTAATGCTAAAGCGTGAATATCTCGGAAACTAAGCAAAGAGCTTTAAGAGCTGAAAAACGAACTTAGAACAAAAAGGGCGTATCTCCATCAGTTACCAAGATATCATTCTCCTTTGAAAGAAAACAAAAAAGATAGTATTAAAAAAAAATGAAGAAATCATTTTTTTTTGCTCAAAAAAAAAAATTAAGAATGAAATAAGCAAAAAGGCATTTCAACCGGTTCTCCACATGTTTTCATATGTGTATTTCGACATAAACCAGAGCAACATCGACATATGGACGTTATTATGTTCCCTCTCTCTCTCTCTCTCTTTTTCTCTCTCCTTCTCATTGGCCTTCTTTTGACACGTACACATGCAGAATGAAGGGGAGGGCCTGGGAGGAAAGGAAAGAAGAGGAGAGAAGAGCAGAGGGGGGGAGGGAGGGGGAACTGGGGGGACACGACCGTTGGGATATTAACGTTAAGAGATCGCGGAGAGAGAGCCGTCAATTAGGAAAGGGCTCCGCGGTTCGTGGCCAGGAAACGAGAGCTCGCGGGCATCCTATCCCCGGGTTTTACGAACAAAGACTTCTCCCCTTACTCACTGGCACACCCGACATCCCATATTCTCTCTCTCTCACACTCTCTGTGGAGGTTTCACGATCCTGGCGGTTGATGGCTCGTATATATAGCTATATATATGGATATATAGTTATATATATATATTGTCACCTTAGAGCTAAAGGGGCGTAAGTGCTGCGCTTATACATAGCACTTACATCCCTTTCTTTCTAAGACCACCATATATCTATATATATAGTGGGGAGTCTCTCTCTCTTTCTTTTTGCTCCTCTCTCTCTCTCTCTGTGTTTGTCGGCTGTGTGTAGCCTTACGTTCTTCTCCACCGTTCCGTGAATATTTCTCGACGACCGCGCGACTAACGTCTCACGGGAAATATCGGTCGGGTGAATTAATACTCAGGTAAGAAACGCGAGAAAAGCACATGCTGTTTATTCACTGGAAGAGAAAAAGAAAAATAAATGTAAAATCCGAATCTCGGTTTGTTTGATGGATAATAGAGATACGCCCTTTTTTGCTTTGAGATAGGTTTGCAGCTCTTGAAATTTCCTGGGAAGAATGTTTTGGTTTAAAAAAAGGGGCAATCTCCGTTATTTACTGAGATATTGTTAAACAAGTGGATAATAGTATTGCTTTCCAACTGATATAGCTTTTTCTGCTGATACTTCAGCAATGTGCTTTCGAATGGGAGTGATACAACTTTTTTTCAAAAGCTCAGCGGTAGAACACCTGACATGTAATCAGAGGATCGTGGGTTCAAATCCTGCTTGCGCATTACATATTTTTTCCGGAATTTGATTCTCTTAAAAATTTATTAATAAAAATTAATTCATTAATAAATTTATTTGTTTAATGGCTTTTTTTCGAGCTTTTTTTCGAGAACTAATCATGCAAATAAGCTCTAAATTCACAGGCATCTAACTGATACAACTCTCGTGATAATATATGAGTATAAAGAACATCAGTTCAATAGTTTCCGGAAATTCCATTAAAAACTGATTTTCGAAAAATGGACATAGGAGAGTGTGGGGCAAAATGGACCCTCATAGCAACATAATTAAGGATTTTTTTTTTGGAATGAAGGACTCGACGAAAAAATCTGAAAAAATTTGAGAAAATCCTCCAACATATCTATATTGTTTGTAAAAATTTTCAGATTTTTTTAAGCAACCGCTGCTTTTTAAAAAAATCTCGAGTCATCTCATCTTCTAGGTTCATTTTGCCCCACTTTCCCCTATCTCAAAAAGTACCGATCGCATTCTATTCAAATGAAGGTTAAGGTTCGGATGTAAGAAAATTTCCCCTAGGCAAAATAATTTTTTTCCCTATACCTATATTACGATCTAATGATCGAATGAAAGCTTATTTTCAGCTGCATGGCAGAAATTAGGTCTAGAGATTGACAATTATTTTTTGAAATTATAATCATCAAAAGAAAATAATACCACCATTATCCCTATATAGATGATTTGAATACACACAACATGGCGTCTAGCCGATGCTAACACCAAACCACTGATAATCATTTCTACAGGTATCACATCACTTGGAGACCGAATTTCCGCTGTTTGCACTATTTTTTACTATCTATTAAAATTGTTTTCAGCACAATTACTACTAAATTATGCCCGTAATTAGTAAAGCTTCTGATGAAGCGGTCAGCTTTCCGACCGACCAATCAATGAGAGGTAGAGTCAATAAAAAAAAAAACAACACTATATCTTACATCCGATCCTTAAAAAATAGAGTTTGTCGAGAGGAAGTCTTCCACAAAATATGAAATTTTTCTATAAAACCGTTTTGCTGTAATTGAGACTTTTATGCACACACAGACATACACACACACACAGACATGCACTAAAAATATCATTTTCTCTCTATTTACATCATTTTAAGTATTTTCTGTTAAAAAAATTACAATCGAAAATTCTGATGATTGCGTAGCTTCCATTTGGAAGCAAAAAACCAACAATACAGTAGACTCTCAAATAAGTTCCGCCCAATAAAGTTCCGCTCTCGTTAAAGATCCCCAGATTTTTCCATTAAAGTTCCTCGTTGGCTCCCCCATTCTGCTTCTTTGGCGGACCAATCAAATTGAGGTTAAAGCGCGGCATTTTGAATGAGGTTACGTGCACAAGATGTACAGTAGACTCTCAAATAAGTTCCCTTGTCCGTTCCAGACCGCTCGTTAAAGTTCCCTTCCCCACTTTCACGTAGATTAGTCCCCTCTGCGCAGTTGATTGCGCCGTGGCACACTCTCCTATGCGCAGCTAGATGCGCGAAATGTATAATTCTAGACTACATCTTGTGCACGTAACCTCTGTTATTTGCACGTAACCAGTGCATTTAAACTCAATTTGATTGGTCCGCCAATGAAGCAGAGTGGGGGAGCCAACGAGGAACTTTAATGGAAAAATCTGGGGATCTTTAACGAGAGTGGAACTTTATTGGGCAGAATTTGTTTGAGAGTCTACTGTATAATACAATTTTCTTGAATGAACAGGAGAAGAGAGAGAGAGCAAAAGAGAGAGAGAGAGAGAGAAGGAAAAAAAGTAACTAGAGGCGAAGAGGAGTAGTATGAGAAGAGTTTAGGTCAGGTAGTTTCCGCTGTATATCTAAACACGAAGCCCTATGCTCTTGCTTCAATGTAACACGAGACCTTTTTCCACGATAACTGCAAAATTCCCATCATGACAAGAAGAAAAAAAAGAAGAAAGAAAGAGAAAGGAGAAAAAAGAGGAAAAAAAAAGGACAATACTTTTACCATTTTCCCCATTTCATTTTGTTTCGCAGGATGACCTTCATGAATGTTTAATTCAGATTATAATACGGTGAGTGGATCACTGGGGCAGTGAAAAAAAAAATGTACCTCCCGCTGTTTTATTTATTATTGAATCAAAATGAATGAATTCATAAGTCATTTAATCCATACAAATTTTGAAGGTCTTTTTTTTAGGTATTTAGATCATTTTATTTCATAATTACGTCATTAAATGCGATTAAATGATGGAGATACGCCCTTTTTGCCCTAAAATAGGTTTGCACCTCTTGAAATTTCTTGGACAGAATGTTTCGGTTTAAAAAAAGGGCGTATCTCCATTATTTACTAAGATTTCCCTCAGAATAATTAATTTTTTTTTTCTGAAAAAATAGAAATTTAATTCAATTTTAAGCGTTAATAAAAAAAAAAAAGTTTTAAGCGTCAGCTGGAAGCTAAAGTATGAGTGGTCAACACATTACCAGTACATAAAATATGTACTAATTGTACATTTTTTTTAAAGAAGAAGAAAAATGACTGATTCTCTGAATAAAATGAAAATTTCAGGTAATTCAGAAAATTTTCATGAATTCAAAAGCAGAAGTTATGAAAAAAAAATTGCACTCGCAATAATTCAATAATTTACAGGGATGATAAAAAAAAAATAGTGACTTGTGACATTTATTTTCTCGAAAATATTTTCACTCTCCTATTTTTTCTTCAGCTCAAGGACAATTTAGGGACGAAAACTGCACGCTGAGTGACGGGGCAAAAACTCGTATTCACCGCGATTATGGTTATATATATATCTATATATATACGCATATATACAGGGCTGTATTTCTTTTCCCCCCCTCGAGAAAGAAGAGGGGCAGAGGGGAGGGAGGAGAGGAAGAGCATGGGTTTGAAACACCTTTTTCTAGGTAGTCGGAGGATCGACCTTGCGCCCGCGGCACTCACGACTAATCTCGAAGAGACCATGCTCATACTATATTCCTAACCCTCCAACATTTTACCCCACGTCCGCCCCCTTCACGCTCGTTATTCCCGGGATTCGGTTTAGTTCAGTCGCAGGAAACATTGAGACAGAGAGAGAGAGAGAGAGAGAGAGAAAGCGTGCAGGGGTTTATAAGACACGGTTTTATTTTCCTTTATCTTCTTCTTTTTTTTTTTTCCTTCAACGCTCGTTTCTGCCTCTACTCTGCCCCTTGACCGCTCTCAGTGTTGTCATTCATTGTTTATTTTTTTTTTTTTACCAACCATATTTTTCTCGATGTTTTTCCCCCGATTTTCGAAGAGCTTTCCAGAATGTTTTATATCGTCGACATAGGAACAAAAGAGCATAAGTGCCATTTTTTTATTTTTTCAATAACGAAAGGGCGTAATTTTTTTTTATTCACTCCATCGATTGTGCTCGACTTTGCCGATCATTTGGAGCATTTTTTTTTCTCGAATAATAAACAGGCGTATCTCCAATTATTAATATGAAAAGGGTGTATCTCCCTCACATACGCCCTTTTGTTATCAATTTTATCGTCAATTGTGCGATCCTGTATATAATTTATAATAATTAAAGGGCGTATGTTTGAAAGATAGGCTCTTTTACTGTTATCCATTTTCATAACTTTCCAAAAATTTAATGTCATGATTAATAATAAAAGGGCGTATCTTCCAAACATACGCTCTTTTGGTATTAAATAAATCAGGGAAATGAAGCAAAAAAAAAGAACATAATACACAGAGAAAAATGCTTTCTTAATTTATGAATGTGCAGTCACTTAATTTAAGAATGTGCAGGTCACTTACATTAAGAAAGAAAAGTCACTTGATTTAAGTGAGAACACTCACTTGATTCAAGTGAGTTTTACTTTCTTAAATTAAGAGAGAAAGTCACTTGATTTAAGTGAGAAAAGTCACTTAATTTAAGTGAGTTTTACTTTCTTAAATCAAGAAAGAAAAAGTCACTTGATTTAAGTGAGAAAAGTCACTTAGTTTAAGTGACTGCACATTCTTAAATTAAGAAAAACAATTTCTCTGTGTAATTCTAAAGGCGTATATGTTGCAGATTCGCCCTATTCCTGCTAAGATTGGCAAATACGCACTTTTGTTACTCAAATTTTAAATTCGTTTTTTTTTGCATTGGAAGAGCATGAAAAACATTCTCAGAGGCATTTTGAACATACGCCTTTTGTCCTCTGAAAAGTGGGTTTTTTGGCGTTTACGCCCTTTTGTTTCTAGGTCGACGATATTCATACTTGAAAATAAATAAAATATTTGTTCTTTTTTCTATTTTTTTTGTCAATTTTCAGTAGAAAAAAGTGGATTGGTCGTTTTTTTAAGGGGAATAACTCGATTAAGGGGTAACGGAACACCGCGTATATATTGAATTTTTGAACTAATTGTTTAACGATATTTATCAATATTTTTATGATAAAAGAGTGGCAACGGCTGGGAAAGGACCTTAGGAAGTCGATGTTTCTGATATTTAATGCAAAAAATCATAATTATTTCTAAGCAATGGGTTTGAAAATTTGAAATTTACTGGGTCTTCTGTTACCCCTTAACAATGGAGATACGCTCTCTTTGCTCTAGGATGCTAAGAAATCAATTGGATAACACTAAAAAGGGCGTATCTCCATTATTTATCAAGATATTTGCAGAAACAATGAAATTTTTTGAATATTAGATTCGTCGATTTAGAGAAAATTGAAAAATTAAGGTGAAAGTGAAGAAAATGGATTTTTTCTGAATTTCAGAATGAATAAACTGGAGATAATGGAAATTTGCACTTTCTGTACTAAGACACTTGTGTAGAAAATTTGAAGAGCTAAAAAGAGCCCTTGGGCTATAAAAAGGACGAATCTCCTTTATTTAGCGAGATATTCTTGAAAAATGAATGAAAAAAAATTGAATCGTTCATTTTTTAATTTTTATAATTCAATTTTTTTCGAAAATGCTATCAGTAAATAATGGAATTACCCCCTTTTTGTCGAAAGACGATGGTTTTATCGAGAATTTCATTGAATTAAGGGAGGAAATGAGATAAATCCATGTTTTCTATTCATTTTTCTAAAATATCTCCGTAAATAATGGAGATACGCCCTTTTTGCCCTAATGCACTTTCTCAACTCCTGAAATTCCCTACAGAAGCCAATTCAGGTCAAAAAGGGCGCATCTCCATTATTTACCAACAAAATTTTTGTTCAGAAAACAAAAAAAATTACCTCTAAAATTAATTAATTTATTTCAATAATTAAAAAAAAAAAAGAAAAAAATCGGAAATCTCTTAATTTATTTGTCTGAAAGCCATTTTCATATTGTCCTTCACTCTGAAAAACAAAAATATTTTGAGAAACCCCCATAATTGGTATGAATCACGCGAAAAACGAGTCACTAAATTTTCTAAAGCCCTTTTATACTGAAAAACCTTTTACCACGACGGAAATACAGGCTATTTCATCTTTCCCCTTATTTCTATCCCTCTCTCGCCCCTCCCCCCTTTCTCTTCCTTTTTTCTCTCTCTCGCCCCCTACGTAATTTTCCAAGCCCCAGAGTGAGTACTATTTTTGTATCCACGTGCGCGCGTGTTAGAACCTTAACGCGAGGTAAAATCCACCTCTGAGCTCCTCTTTTGCCGAGGGACCACCGTCCTTGGGGGGGAGGAAAGGGGGAGAGGGGAGGGGTGGAGACTGCCTGCTGTGTGGCAGTTTGAAAATCACAACGACGACTAGCCGTTCGTCGTTGACGTGCAGACCACCGTAACGCGACATCCTTCTAATATATATGTATATATATATGTATGCTGTGGACAGCGCATTTTCTTTCCGCCCGGAATTCTTGAAAAAAAAAATAAATAGAGGCAGAAATAAAGTTGGGATGCTCATACCGGAGGGAAAATTCGTGTCAGGTATAATCGAGTCCACGTACTATTGCCACTTTTCCGGTGCCACCATATCCTCCCCCTCCTTCCCCCCCTCGGCCTTTTTTTTCTCTCGTAACTGAAGTCATTTTCCTGAATTTTGTTGAATTTTGGGGTGAAAACGATTTTTTTTGGGCTTTTATTTGGGGAATATTTCGGTTAATAATGGAGATACGCCCTTTTTGGCCTGAAGTGGTTTTACAGAGAATTTTCAATGTTATCGGAAGTATTTCAGGGTTAAAAAGGGCGAATCTCCATCATTTTTTGAGAAAATAATGAAATTTTCGAGAAAAAAAAAAAATTAAAATAGAAAAAATTGTTTTTTTTTTTTATGTTCAGTGGAAAATCTTAGTAAATAATGGAGATATGCCCTTTTTATGCTAAGATGGTTCTGTAGCTCTTGAAATTTCTTGTTCAAAGTGTCTTGGGGCTAAAAGGGCGTATCTCCATTATTTACGAGAAAATTTACAGGAAAAGAAAAAAAATAAGAAAAAATGAATTATTTTTTAAAAAATGGGAATTTTATGTTTTTTTTAAATTAATCATTTCTTTGAAAATATCTTGGAAACTAAGCGAGATAGAGCGATTTTATTCCAGTGCTTTTTTTTTAGCACTTGAAATTCTCTACAAAACGAGTGAAGAGCAAAAAAAGCCTATCTCCATAAGTTTTCGAGATATTTATCAAAAAAAAAATCCTGAATTTTGAATATATTTCAATTTATGCCACAATTTATTTTTCTACTCTGCAATCTTTATGAATGGAACAGAAGAGGGGCGAGAATGCTCCCCTCCCCTCATTTCTCCGCATCTTAACTCGTTTAGTTTGATGAATTTTATTGAATTAAGGGATGAAATGGAAAGAAAAAACATTTTTTCTATCTTTTTTTTTTTTATATCATTGAAAATAATGGAGATACACTTTTTTTGAAATTCTCTATAAAACGAAGTTGAAATAAAAAAAGGGCATATCTCCATCATTTACGAATATTCTCCACTAAAATTAAAAAAATCAATTTTTCCTTCTTCAAGTTCAATTATCGAAAATTCCATTATTTTTATAAAAAACTTCGAAAATTAATGGATATTCGCCTTTTTTTTACCAAAGACACTTTATTTATTTTTTTTAAACTCTCCGCAAAACCACATTGGGTCAAAAAAGGCGTATCTCCATCATTCACTGCATTATTCTCCCCTAAAATTAAAAAAATCGCAATTTTCCCGCTTTAACTTGATTTTTAGCAAAAATTTCATTGTTTTCGTAATAAAAGTCTCCCAAAATGATGGAGATTCGCCTTTTCTACCCTGAAATACATCGATGACTTGTCGAAATCCTCTGCAAAACAACCTTTCACCAAAAATATGACGTATCTCTATTATTTACCGTCTTATTTACCACCAAATACCGGAAAATAAAAGACGCCACGTCATTCATTTCCCCTAAAAATACCTGCGAACCTTTACTAGCACAGTATTACGTCATGCGATTAGTAGCAGACGGGGAGGGGAGAGGGCCCCTGTTCAAGTAAACGTCAATTGGTCACCTGAGCTTCCTAAGCCTCAATAAAACTTCTTAGAAAATACCTCTGACGTCACTTATTTGTCCTAAAACTGACGAAAAGTGTCCTAAAATGTGACAAAAGGACGTTTTTCCCCTTAAAAATCACCTCATAATTAATTAACGCTACTTCCACAACTCCAGAAAAACCCCCTCCCCTCTTCCCCCTTCCCCCACCCCTTTCCACCCTAATCCTAAACCCTGAGAAGCGAGAATGAGAGATAGAAAATAAATAAACCGAAGCGGTAGAAACAAAGAGAATGGAAAAACCTATAGAATCCTATTGGGCAGGGTCCAAAGGGGGTTTACCTACGTGCACATGCATATACATAGATTTCGGGGTCTCCAGGGGAGGAGGGGGGGGGGGAGCAAAGAGCCGCAGCAGCAGATCTCCCTATTCCTACTATACATATATATATATCCACCTTAGAACCAAAGAGGCGTAAGTCCTGTGTACAAGCATAGCACTCATACCTCTTCGTTCCTGAGGTAGATATACACACACATATATATATAGATATACACCTATGTGGATGTAATGCACCAATACATACATAGAAGTGAAATCGTAGTCCAGAAGCAGAGACCACGGTCGCTAGTTCTATTCGCTTGGCATCGCGTCTCTCTGCAGCTATGTATTTACACAGACACATACATATAGATATACATACACATGCACAGAGGGTTGGAGGAGTCTCTCCTCTTCGCGTAGTACATTACGTGGGGACGAGGGATATAGATCGCCGTTTCTCGCTCGTGCACACACACACACACAAACAGACACACGTACGTGTCCAAGAAGGACATATACACACAACTGGTGTGTCCGTAATGGCCAAGGGGAAAGAGGAAGGGAGCGAGCAGAGAGGGAAGAAGCTTTAGGAGACAGCTGCAGGCCATGCGAGGGTCCGCAGGCCTGGCCGCTTACTGCGGAATAGACTTCCCCCTCTCCGCATCCCTTTACCCCCACTCTGCTCTCTCTTTCTCTTGCACTAGGCATTCTACTGAGGATTTGTGTGTGCTCCTTCTCTGACACCTTTCGCCGCAACCGCCTGGACTCTTTGTGTATGTGTGTATATAGGTGTATGTATATGTATATATATATATATATGTGTGTATGTGTGTTTCCCTCGTAACACAGAACCTTTTCACTTCCGTTTCACCTCCTATTTCGCATCTATGCTCTTTTCTGTCCTCTCGTTGTCTCGCTCGCACTCATTGGAATTAAAGAGGAAGAGACAGAGAGAGAGATAGAGAATAAGGGAGTGGAGACACGACTTCCTTCAGCGAAAACCCTTGGCGCCCCCTTTACTTACAGCAGCCATGGGTGAGCTCAACGAGCGCAACTTCACTCGTAACTTGCGCTCCGGTAAATTTTCACGGAGAGACCGAAGAGAGCCTGAAATCGTGTATATATATATATAGGTATATAGGTATATGAAACAGCAGTTTGTTTCCACTGTCCTGACTTCTATGCTGGCACTTCGCGATTCTCTTCTGCTTCTTCTCCTTTTTTTTCCAAGTTTATTTTGTCTTCGTCCTTTCGCCTGGAGTTTTCCTTGCACTTTCTACCCTCTTGCAAAAGGGGATTTCCGAGGAGAGGGGAAGGGGGGGGGGGGGATTTCTACGGGTGTCCGGTATCGATTTCTCCGCGGCGCTGAGTTCAAAGGATTTTTGGGGGATTACGAGGTTCTTGGAAAGGATTTTTTTCGGAGGGAAAGAGGTTGTGGGAAAATTCAGGGAAATTAAGGGGTTATGGGGAGGGTGGGGGGAGGTTCTGGAATTTTTTGGGGGGTTTTTTGGGGGAATTGGATGGGGGGAGGGCGAAAAAAAATAGCGGAAATTGGGGAGCAAAGTTTTTAATCCTCAGATGAAGTGCGAAGGTTTTTTTTACAGAGATGGGGGGGGGGGGGTCACCCCTTTGGGAGGGAGGGGAGTCACAGGCAATCTTTCACGCTCGCTTAATACGGAATGATGGGGGGGGAGATTTGAAACTGGTTTTTAAAGTCACGTGTTGCTTGGATAATTTGATTTTACGAGAATTGATAGGGTGAATTTTTTGCTTTTTTGATGAATATCTCGGGGAAATAATGGAGATACGCCCTTTTTACCCTTTAATTCACTTTTGAAGCTCTTGAAATTGTCTATAAAAGTGCCTCAGAATAAAAAAAAGGCGTATTTTTATTATTTCCCAGAATATTTAACAAAAAAACTATTTTTCTGGAAAAATTAGCAGCAAAAATCCGTTAATTCATGAATTTATTAAATGTTTCTAATATCAATTGGTTTTTTAAAATAAAATCTTGATGAATGATGGAGATACGCCCTTTTTGCTCTTTGCCTTCTCTCATATCCTTTGAAAACCTCTACAAAAATATATCTCAGAAGAAAAAGGGCGTATCTCCATTCTTTTTTACTGAAAAATATTTTATCAAAAAGATTTTTCTGGAAAAATTGACAGATAAAATCCGTAAAATTTCGAATTTATTCAATTTTTTTTTTTCACTCTCGGTAGTATAATTGTCAGTATCATTGCTTTCAAATTTATTTTCTTAAATAAGATCTTGATAAATTGTAAAAACCTTGATAACGAGAAATTGAAAGACAAAACCAAAAATTACGAACTCAATAATAAAAAGAATTTGATGAAAGATGAATTTTAACAAAAAAAAACGTGAGAGTTTTGTAAAAAAAATTGGTTGAAATACGTGAAAGTTGAATACAGAATAAAAAAATAGGTAGAAAATGTAATAGAAGTCCATTTTTGCAAAAAATAAATAAAACTGGGTAAATTAACGAAATTGAGGTAATGCATTCATAACAAATTTATGGAAATACGCCCTTTTTACGCTACTAGAATTGGGACGTAATTAAATTTAAAAAAAATTAATTTTTAATTCATTAAATAATATGATATATCGTCGCCTTAGAATTAAAGAGACTTAAGTGCCAAAAACACGAAATTTTGGTGTGTAAGGGGCGTAAAAATTTCATGAAAATTTTGCGCAAAATTCTGAAAAATCTCAAATATATTAGAATAAAACTGATTTTTGTTATATATATAGGCGAAGGAAGGTTGCCGGAGTTTGATTTGAGAAATTATCAGAAAAAATTACAGGAAAATTTTATAAAAAGTTTCATAAAAATTTCATGAAAATTTGCACAAAATTCTGAAAAATCTCAAATATATTAGAATAAAACTGATTTTTTTTTTTTTTTTCTTCAAATGTCCACTTATCACTCCAAAATATTTTTTATATCCTCTGCAACATTATTTGAATAATTGAAAATTAAAATAACAAAGTGGCGTAACTACCAATCTTGAAATGAAAGGATCGTATCTCCACACTTACGCCCCTCTCTTATTTCCTTTTTAAACGCTATATAATTTTTAAAGTTAACGTGAAAAGTACGTATCTCCGTACTAACGCCTCTTTGTTTTTATAATTTTTTAATCTCATGAGAATATTTGGAGTTACGCCCTTTTGTTTCTCGCATTTTTTATCTAAATTTTGGCACGTAGGGCCCTTTTGTTATCAGTCTCTTTTGTTAAAAGGTCTTGGAAAATCTATTGGAGCAATCATAGTGGAGATACGTCTTTTTGTTATTTTGCAGAAAAAAATCGAGAAAAATGGCACTTACGCCCCTTTAACTCTAAGGCGACGATATCCTTTGGGAGGAATATTTTTCCATATTCATCAAGAAACATATTTATTTCTCTATACTATTGAGAATATTTCTTTCTCTGCTGTTATGCTTATACAGAGCACTTAAGCCCCTTTGTTTCTAAGGTGAAACTATTATTTAGAGTCAAAACCTATTCTTTCTCTGTAATTTTTCGTCTGGGTTTCCAGAAAGAATAAGGGTTAAGGGCGCCAGATAATTGAAATAGCTTTTGGTTACCTGATTATCCAAAATTCATTTTAATTGCCCTCAAAGGTTACGTATACTCAGTATACTATACTGGGACAATCTTTTCTTTGAAAGACAAGTGCTGTTATTGTTACAATATATTATAAAACTAGAGACTTTGGGTGCGCGCGCAGCACGCACCTTTTTTGCATGGTGCTCTTGAAAATTTATATATATTTTTACACATATTTCCGAATTGACCGTCATTGAAATGAAGAAAAATGAATGTAAAGCGCGTTTTCACGTACAAAAAGCAGTAATTTTCTCGTTTGAGGAAGAAATACGTTTTTTTTTAAATTAATGCATCTTAGAGGCAATAAGGCGCAAGTCCTTTGCATTCATGCTCCTTTATTACTGAAGTCCTTAATAATATGATGGAAAGATAATAATAATGATAATTTGAGGGTTTTTTTACCATTTTTTTTGCAATAAAAGGCAAAAAAAATCGTTGCATTTTAGAGTCCAAAAGGAGCAAGTCTCTGGACTTAAGCCCCTTCATTTCTGAGGTCCTAACATAGACTTTTTAGAGACAAAAATATATTATATACTATCATACATAATATATTATATACTATACTATTTATATACTATATATATAATATAATATAATATATTCAATTATATTATATTATATATATAGTATACATATAGCATAGTATATAATATATTATATATAGTATAGTATATCTATAATAATATTAGGATAAGTGATGACAGAAAATGTCCCATGCTTTTTTATATTATGGATATGATAATATTTTATTTCATGTTAGTGCTCGTTCAGGACGAGAAGAGTTCAACTCCATTATTTTCTGAAATATTTTCAAAAAAAAAAATCATCGAAAAATCAATTTTTTCAGTTTGCATTTTTTCACTATTAAAAATATTTAAGAAAAAAAAATCCCACGTATTTCAATTCAATAATTATCAAGAAGTCTCATGACATCACAAAATTCATAAACGTCATTCTGAGAATCAGACTATGAGTCAAGTGGGAACTCTAGTTGTAATTTGTACGATATGAATTTAACGGAAATGCGAGTAGACGGTTGCCCATATATTTAATGACCTGGTGCTGAATACCCCCGTAACCCTCTAAGCCGCTTATACACACAGTTGTACGGTTATAGTAGTAGTATATGAAATCCCTAATACCGTTTGAGTTTATATACACTTCCGTGAAAGATCGACTCTCGATAGCCCTTCCACGTCTCTCGTGTTTTTAATTAATTCAGTAAAAGTGAAACGGGATAAGTTATTTTGTCAATTTTATTTGCTCTTTATCTTCCGGAAATGATGGAGATACGCCCTTTTTCCCCTGAGACACATTTATGAAGGATTTGTAAGAGCTGCAAAAAGAAAGAAGTGCAGTAAAATCGCTCCATCTCGTTTAGTTTCCAAGATATTACAACCAAAAAATTTCATTCTTCTTCACCTTTTCTTGAGAATATTTCGGAAACCAAGCGAGATAGAGCTTTTTCATCATTTTTCTGCAAATATCTTGGAAACTAAGCGAGATAGAGCATTTTTCATCATTTTTCTGCAAATATCTCGGAAACTAAGCGAGACAGAGCTTTTTCCATCATTTTTCTGCAAATATCTCGGAAACTAAGCGAGATAGAGCTTTTTTCATCATTTTTCTGCAAATATCTCGGAAACTAAGCGAGATAGAGCTTTTTTCATCATTTTTCTACAAATATCTTGGAAACTAAGCGAGATAGAGCGATTTTGACATTTTTTCAACGAAAATTAACGATGAAATTTACTAAAAAAAGACAAACCCGAAAAATCTACTCTTCTCATGAGTTTTCATTGAGAATATCTCGGAAACTAAGCGAGATAGCGTGATTTTAGCTCTCATTAGTTTTGTAGCTCTTGGAATTCTCTGCAAAACCACTTTCAGTGAAAAAAAACAACTTTGCTCTATCTCGCTTAGTTTCCGAGATATTCTCAAAAAACCAATTCCCCCAAATTACCGGTGTTCCTAAAATCACCGAAAAAAGACCATTTCTAGTTCCAAAAACAAATCTTGGGGGAAAAACCCTAACAACCACAAATTTCCCTTAACACCACAATCGATAAATCACTCTTAACCTCAATATCTGCGCCCCTGTGAGAAAAAAGAAACAGAAAAAAAAATGAATAAACCAACTTTCCCCCAGTTAATTCTGATTTTTAAGTTCTTCAAGATTCTTTAAAACAACTTCACCTCCAAGATTCTTAAACTCATAAAACTCTTCGGAAGACCTTGATCTTGAAAGAGTATATAAAGGGTACAAGAACACGAAGAGAGAGAAAAAGAGAGGGAAAGAGGGAGGGAGAGGGAGAAAAAGAGGAAGAGAGAGAGAAAGAAAGAGAGACAGAGAAAAGAGAGAGAAAGAATGAGAGAAGTGATTCTGTGTACGAAAGAGAAAAAGATGAAGTGCCGGAGTACCGCCAGCCCCGTAACTTTGAAGGTTGAAACAAGAAGAAAAAGCGAATGGCAGAAAGTGAGAGGGGAAAAGAAAACTAAGTGAGCTACGGCAGTTGAAGAAAGAAGTAAAGAGAGAGAGAGAGAGAGGAGAAGAAGAGTTCGGGAAGTTATAAAACCCGTACCTTTCGTATCGAGTTACTTCTCATTCTGATTGTCCCTCTCTCCTCTTTTTCTTCATTCTATATATGTTGGTTTCACTCGGTTTTGCCCTACCCTCTCTGTGCAGCCTGTGTAACGTATCGTTTCATACGGTTCTTCGAGATATGAATGAGATAACGGAAACAGTGAATGGATC